>OX940933.1:11309126-16934126 GCA_954870645.1 Agrotis clavis | reverse complement strand
GATTAAAATCCTGCCAGGAAGTCCATCCTTATAGTGGTGGAACCATCATGGTATGGGCGGGTATTTGGATCGGCGGAAGAACTGAGTTGATTTGGATCAGAGGCAACCTCAACGCTCAAATTTATGCTGAGACGATTGTATCAGACGTCATCGTTCCTCTACAAGTGCAAATCGGTCCCTTATTTCAGTTAATGCATGATAATGCACGACCGCACACCGCAAGAGTTGTAAGACAGACTCTCGCCGCAGCTAACATCAATGTCCTGCCCTGGCCTGCTCAGTCGCCAGACTTGAACCCGATTGAGCATGGGATATGCTACAGAGAAGAGCTCTGCCGAATATGGAGGGTATCCAGTCGCAAGAAGACCTTTTTTTGTTGTTGCAACGAACATGGGCGGCCATTCCACAGCGTGATTTGGATGAACTCATTTTGAGTATGCCAAACCGATGTTCTTGTGTTGTTAGTGTTCGCGGTAGAAACACGGATTATTAATTGTTTAAGTTACCCAATAAAATTTTAAAGAAAACTGTTATTTCAGTCTTTTTTTCGAACTTTAATGTTAGTGGTTCAAATGTCAAAAATCCCTTTATTAGGAAAATGGCAAATTTCTTTATGAATGCAAAGGTGACTTGGTTTATCGTTACTGTGACAAACGATAACACTTTATTTGATGAATCCTTAAAGAACATTTTAATTAATATCAATCAGGAGAAAAGTTATTGCAAAAATATATGTTGATCCCTAGACACTTTTGATGTGTGTATATTAGGGTCGGCTTCCAGTCGAACCAGATGCAGCTGGATATCAGTACTTTACATGAAGCGACTGCCTATCGGACTCCACGACCCAGTAACTGGGCAATACGATACTCCGTGGTAAGACTGGTTGTCAGACTTATGAGCTTCTGACTAACAGTAACGACTGTCAAAGATCTACAAATGACAGCCGGGACCAACGGCTTTACGTGCTTTCCGAGGCACGGAGGAAACTCGATATGACAGATGGTTACCCATCCACAGACCAACCTCGGCAAGCGCGGTTTAACCCGGAAGATCGGCCTGTGCGGCTGTCATTATTTAGCCACGAGCTTCTAATTGTTGTTTAATCTATAAGTACTTCTATTACTTCTACACAAAAAATATTGTTTTCTATCTGACAGTATTTTGTCTCCAGCGGCGTAATTGAGTGGACAATCTTGATCATTTTCAGGAACGGGGCAAAATGGAAATAATCTTATATCTATAAACGAGCAATTCTTGTATATATCATCATCATCAGCCTACAATGTTCCCACTGCTGGGACACAGGCCTCCTCTCTGTGAGAGGGAGTGGGCCATAATCCACCACGCGGGCCCAGTGCGGATTGGTGGATGTCACATGTCTTCGAATTTTTGGTTCTAGGACATGCCGGTTTCCTCACGATGTTTTCCTTCACCGTTTTGAGAGCAGTGGTGATGAAATAATTTACACAAAGTAATGCGCCAGGCGGGGTTCGAACCCACGACCTACAACTCGTAAGTCGGGACCGATACCACTGGGCCACCACTGCTCCACTGCTCCTTGTATATTATATTTATTATATAATCAGGATCTCGGAAACGGCTCCAAGGATTTTCATGAAAGTTACAGATTAGGGGTTTTTTCGGCTCAAGGAATCGATTTATCAAGGAACTAGGTTCGAGAAAAGCTCGGTTCCCAAGATATAGACATTTTAAAAACCGAGGGAAGCTCGGTCAACCAGATATTAATTATTATAAAAGGAAAATCGGAAGAAGTTGTCCAAAAGACTGCAAATCAAAATGATTTTTTAAAATAATAATATTGTATCTTTAAAAAGATTTGTATTTAATTTTATTTTCTCCTTGAAGACTCAGTTTAGCAAATTTTTTCGTTTTTTGGGTACAGAAAAACGAAGAGATCGTGATCAAGTTTACTGCCAAGATACGTCATATTCCGGCGATTTGAACTACATTATAAGATTAAAACAACCCGCAGTAAAGCTACAAAACATTAAATCAACCTCTTCCGTAAGTAATCACCGTGAATCCACAAACGTTAGCTCTTAATATGTAGTCCGTCTGTCCGTTCGCTTCACTTCTGCTGGTTAATACAACACATCTGTATCCCGCTGTGCTGGTGAAATTCACTGCGGTGGTTAAGGCCGAGCTTAATCTGTTCGGTAGGGTTCGTGCAAAGTCAGGTATTTGTATGCGAGGTCGTTAGATAACGGGGACTGTGACTTTCTTTTTGAACGGTTTGTAGGGTGATAGGTGTTTGATTAAAAATGGAGGCGTTTTAAAAATGTCACCTAAAAACATATCTAAAATCTGTCATTACGATTTAAGTGTCTAGCAAAACACTCGTGCAACAAAATGTCACAAATTCCCAATGTCCACCCCAGCACCCACAGTGAGACAAATGTAGAAAATACTTCAAATGACAAACTATTTTTTTTATTTTGTGACCGGAAAATTCCGGTCTGTCCAAACCGTTGTGGACAGACGAAATCATTTTTTTATAATTTGTGTCACTGTCCACCTTAGGAATTAGTTAAATTATGTGACCTTTTTTGCTAGATACTTAATCATGATAACAGATTTTAGATATGTTTTTTATCTGATGGAAAAATGGAGATAAGGCCATTGGGAATCGTTGCATAATTTTCAACATGTGTAACACAGCCCTTAATACAAAAAGTCTCACTAGAGGTCAGAGCGGTTAACAAGTACATAACGATAACACAACTACCTTCATAAGACAGTTTAATTTATTCTGGAGTAACATCTAATTGCGATACTACAACTATTTTGACGCTCAATTATTACTGTGTGCTCAGTAATTGGAATAACTTGCGATAATCCAATCAGCGTCGCCTTTTGCGAAGTATGTTGAGGTCAGCTTTTGAGCTTCTTTTTTTTTAATAAGGCTGTATAATATTAGATGGATCAACGACGATATAATACTAGACTCCGCATGCACGATCTAAGGAACAAAAATTATTCTGTCAACTCGCTGAGGTACTACGTAAGCGAGGGGGACGGGGTACTGCGTTGTGATTGGCTAACTCAAGGTCTGTTCTGTCTCAACGTATGTTTACGGCTCACAGGATTGGTCGAAATGAGACGAATATAAGACTTTTTTGCCTAATGTGTTGGCAGACATCGGTCGCCTGTTATTAGGAGTCTAGTATTATATCGTCGTTGAGATGGATTGATTGCCATGCGATTTTTGTAACAATAATAATTATAATTAGTACTTAGCATTGTTTGTGGCAGAATCCTACTTCCTACTAATATTATAAACAGGAGTTTGTTTGGATGGATGTTTGTTACTCTTCCATGCAAAAACTGCTGAACGCATTTGGATAAAATTTGGTACATAGATAGTTTATAACCTGGATCAACAGATAAGATAGTTGTATCCCGGTTAAATCTCCCTGTGGGATAATTTTCGAGTTGCAGCGGGTGAAATCGCTGGCAACAGCTAGTATGTAATATGGGTCAGATAAAATGGCTGCTAGGCAAAACTCTTTACACAATGCCGAGACGTAGACGGTGCGAGACAGGCCTGCCGGCCCCGAAAGACGTGCCTATACAGCTTGGATGCGTGCCGGGAGGGTAGGAAAAGAGTTTTTGGACGAAATTAGGGATGGAATTGCCGAGCAGTGGGACTGTACAGACTAAGAAAAACTTTTTCAAAAAAAATGTAACCGCCTTCAAAAACAACCACAAAAAATGGTAAAATAACCTACAAAACTATTCTTTCGGAAGTCGGTGACTTTTTTTTATTAGTTTCATTGTGTTTTTGCCACCGACTTCCGAAAGAATAGTTTTGTAGGTTATTTTACCATTTTTTGTGGTTGTTTTTGAAGGCGGTTACATTTTTTTTGAAAAAGTTTTTATTTTACTCTTTTTAGTTTAAATAATTAACCAAAATTCTTGTCAAATACATCATTTTCTTACATATGTAAGAAATCCGTAGCACCGGTAATAACATCGTTAACATCTCTTTCATTCCTTCCCTATCTCAAAAACTACTGAACAGATTTTGATGAAACTTACAGTATTCCTTAAGTTGAACGATACCTAGAACAACATAAAAAGAATTACTTAAATCGGACTTGTAGTTCCGGAGATATGCGAACACAAACATAATTTACTAAATCAGTCGATGCCGACTCCTTACTAGAGGAGTTGTACTTTCCATCATCAGCTCATCCACCTGAGATGATGATTATCAGATGCAAATACTTGAACAGCTTTAGAAAATATATGAAAATGGTACTATGTGCCTATAAAATTTGAAGGTTGCTCTCGATTTCCCTGGGATCGCATCATCAGATCCTGACCTGATGATCATGGGACCAATTGGAAAGTATACCCTTTCAAACAAAAGAAAAATTTTCCAAATCGGTCCAGGCGTCTCCGAGAAATCGGGGAACATACATAAAAAAAAAAAAAAAGATTCCGACGAATTGAGAACCTCCTCCTTTTTTTGAAGTCGCTTAAAAAAAAGCTGTTGCTCCACGTTACAGTTGCATCCCGTTTAACTTGAAGCCATCATAATCATTCTTCTGCCCTCACTTGTGTCTTAAAACCGTGCTAAATAAGCACGGTTTTAATACAAAAATTCCTACAAAACCAAAACAGACAGAAACTGTGTCAAGCGTGCGGATGGCGAGTAATGGATGACTCGCCGTCATGGCATGGACCATGGTTGATGGCGCGTTGTGTTTCTAAAAGCCTTAAAGAGCTGTAAGCAATCTGACGGAGCCTAAAGGTCAAAACCTGCCGGGGTCGCGGGACTGTCTCTTCAAGTAACCGTGACTCTACAACGTAAAGGGCTATTGAAGAATCACCGTGGACTTTAGTCAGTACAAGTCTTACCGTCCCTCCTGTCTCGCCCTGGGTGGGAGGATACATTTGATGATTTTACCACGATAAAAAAACTGCTTGCAAAAACAACCCTTTTCTTCCACAAATCTTTCAATTTTCTCCACAGAACTCACAGGAAGACATGTTCTATATTCATCCAGGACCACACTGCATAGTGACGATGTCTTTGCCGTAATATCCTGGTGTACTAAGGGCCACCCGGTATCAACACTAGTAAATCACACTAAAAATGAGCTCAGAGTAAAACCTACAGTGTACTTTGCACTTAAAATAATTTCAAGCGTCATTTAAACTAATGCTGGTTTAAAAGACTGCCGGTCGTGTTTGGGGTTGCCAAGTTTGGGTTGGTAAAAATGTCTCACGTAGCTATTTATTTTGACGGTTCAAAAAATTGAAGAGCCAAAGCTGATTAAGATATACAGGTGAAAAAAAAATCGAAACTTTGCAATCTTATAAATAGTAGTACCTATTCGACTTAAAAATGGCTACTACCTTCATTTCCTGAGACAAAACCGTAGGTAGGTATGTAATATTAGGTAATATTATGATAATGTATGTCATGTTAGACTGCCATAATAATTCTTACTATTTATTTTCGTGAAAATGTTTCCTTCTCGAAATTAAGAGTAGTGCAACACTGATCAGTTAGTAAGTCAGAACGCTTCCATAAACAATGCCATTAGCGCGGGCGTTACGCGGCGGATTTTAAATTTGGAACGCGCGCCGCCATTCGTCATGTCGCCGCCGCGCCAGCGACACGCCGCGCCGCCAACTTCAACAGTAGCGCGACTGGATGCTCTTGATACTTTCGCATTTTATAGATTTTTTTTTTTTTTGGGAAGGCAATGTGCCTTTTTCAGTGCATAAATTACTTTTCTAATTTTATCTTGGAAATCAATGTAGAAAAATATAATTAAGAAAACCTACACGTATAATCAACATTAAGTTCAAAAGATTAAGTTCGAAAGTCAAAGAGAAATGATAGTGAAATGAACTATTAATGTACAATCGTAATCGAAATCTGGAGTCGGCAAAACCGTCTTCTACCGATTTTTGTTCGAGTATCGGCTTGAACACTATTAAGTCGCAAACAAAAAAATATGAAACAAAAACGTGACAGATATGAAGATTGTGCAGTTGCGGATTTTTATTTTGGTAAAAGATAAAAAATGGCGCATACTAAAAACGTGACAATATGGATTTTCCAAACAACAACTACCAAGTATATATTCCTAATATTATTATCAGCAAAAATAATGACAGTTCCGCGAATTATAGGCATTTAATCCGAAACCACTTATTATATGTCTGATTGATTTTGATAAAGCATTATTTATAGATTACAAGACTACGTAATGACGCAATATTTGTTATTATCTTATTATATTATTTATGTTCTTAAATAGAAAGAAAGAAAGAAAGAAAAAACGTTTATTTGGCACAAAAACCACGACAGACACACAACAAAATAAAAAAGAAACAGAAAAATGGAAACTTAAACTAAAGACAAAAAATTAAATAAAAGGGAGTTCAAGTGAAAAACGAAATATTTGATGTGTGTCCCATGGCTGCGCCAAATAGGCCCCAGTTCAGCATAATGTCGAGCAACTAGTGCTCGACGCTGGTTTTCAACTGGGCCTGTGTTTGTGATGTAACGGATGTAAATCAGCTTTATAATTTAATGTAGTGTCAGTGCTTATGTGTGAATGTACTTACTTACATAAAAAAATAATAGATACCTATAATATTATAATAATAAAAATATACTACAAAATAATATAAGTATACCTACATAAATGATATAAACCAAGGAACAGATAAACAAATAAGATAGACGTGTGAATAATAGGTTGTGTAGGTAACTATAGCTTTGCAAAACCTGTTTCGGGCGACAACAGGCTTCCTTGCAACGCATACTAATACAAGGACCAGTGCATTACGTTCACAAAACAAGCCCGTGACATAACGCTGCAGGTAGCCAAGCGCGGCGGATTAACGAGACAGATACTTTTTGATTTGCCATTTGCTTCAATATTAAAAACAGTAGGAAAGTAATATGTGGGTCATGATTATACTCGTAGGTACTTAATTGTATTTAGTCAGTTTATTTTCATACGGAAAGAACAGCAAGAAGAAACAAATATAAACTAAAAATAAAGTATGTGATTGGATTGAAAATGCAAAAAACGGGTAAGCGGTAGTCAATAATAAACAAGAAGAATTAATGTCGTGGATTATTTGAAAGTCAAGTAGAAGGCACCCATTTAATGTGTTTTAAACTCTTCCAGTGTCGTTAGGGTGGCAAAAATACACAAGTAAAGTGACAGACAGCATCCGCGGCCCGACCTAAGTAGCCAACCGGGTTAAAAGTACCACTGCGATGTACCTACCAGTCGCATACAAGTAGACCATAAACATTCGGTAAGTTAAAAAAACACAAAGCAACAATGCATACTATTCTATAACTACCTATAGGTTGGAGATTTTTAGGCATGTTTTTTACATGCTTCAGGTCTCACATAACGCGATGGGCGAACAGCGTAGTCGTGTGTATTACTGCACCTTCCGGTTAAAGGACACAGTCGTCATCATGAGGCTGCCGGCTGAGCAAGGGGAGGAGAAAAACAAGATAGGATTAGGAAGTAACCTCGATTTTTTGTACAATCGTGTACCATAAACCAGTGTGTGGGACTTATAATAAAAATTAATTCTGAAGGATGCTGTAGTAGGTAGACAAATGCATCAGATTAACGAAACGTCTGCCGCGACCATATCCAGTTTGCGCTGCTCCTCCACAAGATACTGCCGTAAACGTCGCCTAAAAGTGGTCATTGTGTTGATTGATCTGATAGGTGGTGGTAGGTTATTCCAGACCTTGGAAGCCGCGTAACGAAAGCTGCCTCTGAAAGCAGCCGTGCTATGCGGATGAGACGAGAGCTGTTGCGAGCATTGCCTTCTACCACATTCACGCTTACTATTTAACCAGTTTAGCTTGCTGTACAAATAACCCGGTTCCCCATATTTAATCACCCCGAACAGAAGACATGCCAGGTGTAACTTACGTCTGGATTTCATTTTAATAATATAGTGTTTGTTGAGAAACGGTGTAACATGACTTCTGCGGGGGATATTGTAACAAAACCGGGCGCACGCGTTTTGTAGCCTTTGTATGAGTCGTTCTGTGCGCGCCAGAAGGCGTGGACCATAAACAGTATCCGCGTAGTTCAATCTTGATAGGATCAGTGATTCAACTAGTTGTTCCCGTAGTGATTCCGATAAATAACACCTCATCCTGTATAGGACCTTAAGACGGTAGAAACAGTTTCTTACCGAGTCAGAGACGTGTTTCTCGTAACGAAGATCTTTGTCCATGTTCAGACCTAGATTTCGCGCCTCAAACACTCGCTCAATCGGTTCGCCCAATAAATTCACGTCAAAGGTCATAGGAAGTCGAGCCAACTGCTGTCTACTACCAAATACCATATACTTTGTTTTAGTGGGGTTTAGCGACAGACAGTTCCTCTCGGACCAATCGGCAATTCGTTGAAGATCTTCGTTTAGATCCTTAACGGCCTGATCATACTCCTCTGGTTTAAAAGATATATACAGTTGGACATCATCAGCGTATATATGATACTTGCATCTCTGGAGACAGCTTATTATATCAGCACAGTATAAAATGAAAATAATTGGCCCTAAAATGGAACCCTGGGGGACTCCTCTGTCTACGGGAAGCTGTGCAGAACTGGTAGAAGTGCCGTCACTCGAGCGCAGGTCAACCAGTTGTTTTCTATTATTTAAATAACTATGGAACCATTGTACAGTGCTGGAATCGAAACCGTAATAAATTAATTTTGATAATAATAATGGAATATTTATAGCATCAAATGCCCTGGAAAAATCAAGCAGAACTAACAGAGTGCACATTCCTTTGTCTTGGGCTGCTAGTATATTGTCAGTAACATCCAGTAAAGCAGTAGACGTACTGCGCTGTTTTCTGAACCCTGATTGTAAATCTGGTAATATTTTGTTTTGTTCTAGAAAATATGAAAGTTGACGACTGATAATTTTTTCCAAAACTTTCGATAAACAAGGCAATATACTTATAGGCCGTAAGTCTTTTAAAGTAGATGGGTTTGAATTTTTGGGCAAAGGCCTAATTGTGGCAATCTTCCATTGGTCAGGAAATGTTGACGTTACTATCGAGCGATTAATTATGTCCGTTATAACATCCAAAGTTTGAGGCAGAGTCATGGTTATCATGTCCAGGGTAATGTTGTCGTAGCCTTCCGCGTTACTTTTGAGACTAGAGATAGTGAGTGAGATATCGCTTTGTGTCACCGGAGCAATTTTGAAAACAGCTTCACCATATCTGTGATTTTCAAAGAATTGCATAAGAGATGGGCTTGCAGCGGGGTTACCAGGAACGATCAAAAAGTTTTTATTTATTAGGTCCGGGTCATTAAAGTGCGATGGAAGTTCCTGTCTAGGATTAAAATGTAATACGGTGGATTTAAGATTTTTCCATAGTAATTTAGGGTTATGTATTTTATTATTGATGTTCTGCTTAAAATATGCCATCTTTTCACTGTACAGGGAACTAATTACCAAATGTTTTAAGTCCTTATAATACTTTCTTTTAGAATCTGATTTCGTTTTTCTATACCAGTTAAGTGCTTCATTACGTAATCGCATCATAAGCTTGATCGTATCTGTAATCCATGGATAGGATTTCTCCTTTACAGTAGACATTTTGACCGGAGCGTGAACATCAAAAATGAAAGTTATGAGAGTGTTAAAGGCATGCACCATGTCGTTAACGTTGTCAAGCGAGGAAATAGATCTGAGGTTTAACAATGATAGGTCGGATTCAAAACTTTCCATGTTCATACTTTTAAGAGGCCGGTATTTTACACAGTATGGTTTAAACTTATCGCGCTTAATGTTAAACTCGCTTTTTATTATTGAATGGCCGTTGGTTGTACCAGTAGATTCCACAGACGTATATCTAGCTCGAAGGTCAGTACATACGAGATCAATAAGACTTTCGCTGGATGCTGTAAAATGAGTAGGAGACGTCACCAATTGTGTGAGACTGAGACTATTTAGAAATTCGTTGAAATCGGAAAATCTTTAATGACCATCAGATTTAATTTCATAGATTGTCATACAATCCTGCTACATTTTTAACCGACTTCATTACCTGATTACTCCGCCAATTGGTGACCGATTTTCAAAATTATTTTTTCAGGAGTGGTCCCATTGTCACCATGTCAGGATCTGATGATTGGATCCTGGAGAAATCGAGGGCAACCCTCAAATTTTATAGGCCCACACATCGTTTTTTGCTAATTTTATGAAGTAATTTAAGTATTTGCGTATGGTAATCATCATCTTATGTAGCTGAGCTGATGACGGAAGGTACAACTCCTCTAGTAAGGACTTGGCATCGACTGATTTAGTAAATTATGTTTGTGTTCGTATATCTCCGGAACTGCAAGTCCGATTTAAGTAATTCTTTTTTTGTTGTACTAGGTATCGTTCAACTTAGGGAATACAGTAAGTTTTATCAAAATCGGTTCAGTAGTTTTCGAGATAGGGAATTAATGTAAGAGATTTTAACGATGTTATTACCGGTGTTACGGATTACAAAATTCTAGTGTCATGTAAGAAAATGATGTACTCGTACTTTACAAGAATTGTGGTTGAATATTTAAACTAAAAAGAGTAAAATAAAACTTTTTCAAAAAAAAAATGTAACCGCCTTCAAAAACAACCACAAAAAAAGGGTAAAATAACCTTCAAAACTTTTCTTTCGGAAGTCGGTGGCAAAAAAGACAATGAAATTAATGAAAAAAAGTCACCGACTTCCGAAAGAGAAGTTTTGAAGGTTATTTTACCCTTTTTTGTGGTTGTTTTTGAAGGCGGTTACATTTTTTTTTTTGAAAAAGTTTTTATAAGTTTTGTTGTTTAGATACAAAACAAGTGGCTCCCGTCAGTAAAATTAAATGACCTGAATTCCATCTTTATCATCATCATCTCAGCCGTAGGACGTCCACTGCTGAACATAGGCCTCCCCTTTTGATTTCCACTTATACCGGTTGGAAGCGACCTGCATCCAGCGTCTTCCGGCGACCTTTATAAGGTCGTCTGTCCACCTTGCTGGTGGACGTCCTACGCTGCGCTTGCTGGTCCGTGGTCTCCACTCTAGTACTTTTCGACCCCATCGGCCATCCGCTCTGCGAGCAATATGGCCTGCCCATTGCCACTTCAACTTGCTAATCCGGTGGGCTATATCGGTGACTTTAGTTCGTCTACGGATCTCCTCATTTCGGATTCGATCACGTAGAGAAACACCGAGCATAGCCCTCTCCATAGCTCGTTGAGCGACTTTGAGCTTTGAGATGAGGCCGATAGTGAAAGACCACGTTTCGGTGCCGTAACTCATCACTGGTAACACACATTGGTTGAAGACTTTCGTCTTGAGGCACTGAGGTATGTCGGACGAAAAGACATTGCGCAGTTTCCCGAACGCTGCCCAACCGAGTTGGATTCGGCGGTTGACCTCTTTCTCGAAGTTGGACCTACCTAACTGGACTACTTGTCCTAAGTAGATATATGAGTCAACAACTTCGAGTACCGAGTTTCCAACAGAGACTGGGGTGGGCACAACATTGGCATTTGACATAATTTTCGTCTTGTCCATGTTCATTTTTAAGCCCACCCGTTGTGAAACTCGGTCGAGGCCATCGACCATCATGCTGAGTTCCTCCATCGACTTTGCCATGACTACGATGTCGTCGGCAAACCGAAGGTGAGTGATGTATTCGCCATTGATGTTGATGCCAAGTCCTTGCCATTCCAGGAGCTTGAAGGCGTCTTCCATTGCGGCAGTAAACAGTTTCGGAGAGATAACGTCCCCCTGTCTTACGCCTCTTCTCAATGGAATCGCCTTCGTGCTCTGCACTCCCTGTACTCGGACCGACATGGTGGCGTTATTATACAAGCACTTCAACACCTCGATGTACCGATAGTCAATACGGCATCGCTGGAGTGACTCAAGTACCGGCCATGTTTCCACCGAATCAAAGGCTTTCTCATAGTCCACAAACGCTAAGCATAATGGCAAGTTATACTCTTCGGTCTTCTGTATAACTTGCCGCAGCGTATGGATGTGGTCTATGGTACTATAGCCTCTTCGGAAACCGGCTTGTTCGGGAGGCTGGAAGTCATCAAGTCTGTGTTCGAGACGGTTCGTGATAACCCTTGAAAACAGCTTATAAACATGACTTAGAAGCGTGATGGGTCTGTAGTTCTTCAATAGGCTGTTATCAACTTTTTTGAAGAACAGCACCACCTCACCTCTACTCCATGTTTCAGGCGTTTTGCCCTCAAAGAGGACGGAATTAAAGAGTTTCTGGAGGACTTTAAGTACCGGTGTTCCACCCGCTCTCAGAAGCTCTGAAGTGATTCCGTCCTCGCCCGGTGCCTTGTTGTTCTTAAGCTGCTTCAGGGCCATCCTAATCTCGTACAGACTGATGTCCGGGATATCTTCGGTATAATGTCGGGACAGCTTGGCTCTTGGATCTCCTACCAAGCGGTCAACGGGCTTTGCGACCGAAGTGTATAACTGTCCATAGAACCTCTCGATCTCGCCTAAAACCTCTGCTTTGGTCGACGCTATGCTGCCATCCTCCCGTTTCAGCTTTGTCATCTGGCTCTGCCCAATAGACTTGTCCTTTGCGAACACTTTAGAGCCTTGGTTTCGCTGTATGGTCTCTTTAACACGATTCGTATTAAAGAGACGCAGATCATGTCGCAAGGACTTAGATATCCGTCTATTGAGCTGCCTATATGACTTCGCGTCATCGGAAGACTGCAACTGTAGCAAACGTCGTTCAGCCATGAGGTTTAGGGTTTGCTCGGTCAATTTCTGGGATCTATCTTTACGACAGGGTCTAAAAAACTTAGACCCTACCGTGCGGACAGTTTCCACTAGCCCGTCGTTGATCTCGTCCACTGATACTAAGTTCTCAAGGCAAGCAAAGCGATTAGAGAGCTCGAGTTGAAAGCTTTCGGGGTTTTGAATATTGGGCCGAGTAGGTCGGAGCGTAGACTTCATCAGGCTGGACCTTCCAAGTTTAACATTGATATTCAGCGAGCCTCTTACGATTCGGTGATCGCTACCGGTTTTTACCCTGTTGATCACAGAGACATCGCTGAATATCCGTTTCTTGTCGGTCATGAAGAAGTCTATCTCGTTTCTCGTGAAACCATCGGGACTCAGCCAGGTCCATTTCCTGTGAGGCGGCTTCTGGAAGAAAGAGTTCATCATAAAGAGTTCCTCTTTCTCCAGAAAGTCGGCCAGCCTCTGTCCCCTAGGGTTCCGTTGCCCATACCCAATTTGCCCCACTCTCAACTCATCACCGCTTTTCTTACCCAACTTTGCGTTAAAGTCCCCCATAACAACAGTGAAGTGGGTTTTGGAGCTATGTATGGCCCTACTTACGTCCTCATACATAGTCTCCACTTCATCATCGGAGTGTGACGAGGTCGGTGCGTATACCTGAATGACCAACTTTGCTAACGAGTGAGGCGGCTTGTTGCGGATTTGTGAGTTATTGTCGCCTTGTCGCCTGGAACAAACAAAGTGAAACGACAATAATTGCTTATGAAAACATGTTGTTGCTTTGTTTTTTTTATGCAATACTTCTAACATTGATGGAATGCTGATTGTGATGGTTTGTCTTATTTTATTCAATTAGCCATTGACCACGGCTTTAGTCGGTGCGTATACCTGAATGACCTTCAGCGAATATCTTTTGGATATTCTGAGTATTAGTTATACCACCCTGCTCGACACACTGTCGATGGTTATTATGTTGTTTACGAGGGACTTGTGAACGAGAAACCCGACACCACCTTGGGACTGTTGGTCGCCCTCCCGGTAGTAGAGCAAGTTACCAGACTTCAGGGTTACGGTGTCCTCCCCCTCTCTACGAACTTCGCATAACCCCATAATGTCCCAGTGTAACTTGCTCAGCTCCTCTTCCAGCTCGCTGATCTTTTCGTCAGTCCTCAATGTGCGTATGTTGTGTGTTACCAGGGCCAGTCGTCGTGGGGGTGGGTAGCCGGATATCTTCCGGAGATTCTTAGCACCCCCTGCTCCGCCGTTACCTTGACCGCTACCCGCGCCAGGGATAGCGGAGCTGCCGGGGACTGGGGGCCTGGTTTCTGTGGTTGTCATGTGGGGGTAATTTGCCTTAATCGCCACGCTTGGCAGGCGGGTTGGCGATCGCAGTTAGGATGTGCAGTACACGGAGGACGCTGCTGTCCGACCTCCGGTTTGTCCCTTTGTCGCCTCTTACGACACCCACGGGATGATTTGGGGGAGCGCAATTCTAAGCCGGCGCCACACGGCGAATCAACCATCTTTATGATCATCATCATTTTCAACTTTTACTGAGAGGATGTCCTCAAATTTACGAAAAAGCTTCAACGTCCAGTTTGATTTTTTTTAGCTTGGTAATATCATCAAATAAGTCCTTCCACCCAAGGCAGGGCGGGAGGGACTGTCAGACTCGTACTGACTAAAATCCACGGTGTCCACGTCCACGCGACCCCGGCAGGCTTTGGCCCTCTAGAGAGGGGCCCCGTCATCATGCTGACACTCTTTGGGGCGTGCGTGGAACACAACGCGCCGTCGACCCGGACATGGTCCATGGTCGGACAGCGAGTCGCCCATTACTCGCCGCCGGCATGCCCACACCTACGGTGGCCGGAGGTCGCCTGCCGACGTCAGTCGCCGTGAGCGTCTACCACTGCGGCTGGGGTGAAGGGAGGACGCTGTCCTCTCCTTCTCGCGGCCCGCCGCCTCCTTCGCGAGCATGACTGCTTCGCAGAAGGAGGCAACCGTTAAGTGAAAAAATAAGTATGAGACTAATGTTGGTCGGTAACGTGTTAAATTAGTGTTTTCAAACAAAAACAAACCACGCCAAAATCGTTCAATTCACAAAGGAGCTAAGATTCCATAAATACAGATAAACATATCTACTTATTTTAACGACAGGGGTTGAAAAAACTAAGCCTGCAAGTATCAAAACACCTCAGTCACACTACACTCCTTGTGACTAATGACGTCATGTGTCCCGCACAGCGATCGTGAGAGCAAATGACTCGCGATGAATTTAAAATTGGAACTTTGCTAACGAGGGAGGCGGCTTGTTGCGGATTTGTGAGTTATTGTCGCCTTGTCGCCTGGAACAAACAAAGTGAAACGACAATAATTGCTTATGAAAACATGTTGTTGCTTTGTTTTTTTTTTTTTATGCAATACTTCTAACATTGATGGAATGCTGATTGTGATGGTTTGTCTTATTTTATTCAATTAGCCATTGACCACGGCTTACCCTCTTGCTCGCCGCCCTCCCCTTCTTCATCTTCTATAGCCTACCAGGCTCCAAGAATCCAGCGGTTTAGTCATAGAAGTGTGACAAACAAAAAAGCAAACTCAATTTTTCATTAATTTTATTAGTTACTAGCGGCCCGTCCCGGCTCGGCACGGGTGGACATGATGATTTTTGTCCTCTAAAACCTGGCGCTGATGGTTACAAACACGACAAAAAAAGAAGTAGCCGAATCGGTCCAGCCGTTTTCGAGTTATGAGCTTAGCAACACATTTTGCGATCCATTTTTATATTATAGAAGAAGATAGATAGATTATAGATAGAAGATAGAAGAAGATAGATAGAAGATAGATAACAGTCTGATGTTCTAATAAATTAGGTATTAGGTACACTGATTAAATCAGAATTACTGTGTTCCGTCGGAATTCGCTCCATCTTAATTAGGCCGTATCTCTGCCTCTGAGCTAGATTGAGGCCAAGAGCAAACAAATTTTAAATTACATAAAGTCTAAATATTTTTCTTCAATCAAATTTTCCTCGCAAGTTATACCGTACTTTTCACTAGTTTTCACACATATTGCAATTTATTTTCTTGGCCTGTTGGAACTCTTGTCCTGAGCCGCTTCGAACTAGCCCTCATTTTGTTTACACAGATAAACAATTAAAAATCTGTGCACTGCTACTTCTATCTTTACATTAAGACTGTTTTATGTTCAACAGACGCTAATTACTTCAGATATAAATACTGCATCCTAAATTACGCTCCAATCAAATCAAAATAAACGAACGGCTAAGTCCACCGCACATTTCCCGCCAAGTAAGCAGCCATCTTAGAAAACAGACGCCATCGCGGTCGGAAGCAATACTGTAGTGATGTAACCATCCGAAACTTTAAAATAGGTATCGACAGAAGATGATTACCTATGTTTTTTTAGATACATCATTATTTTGGATAAAACTACTGAAACCGGAATTAATTAAGGTGTCGCCCAGTAATTTGAAAACGGGCTGATCAGTGAATTTTAACATAGTACTCTATTATTATTAGTATCTTGTTTATTTAGTGCAATACTTAGGATGTAGTTGTTTTAAGCCGGCACAGTTGGCGCAGTGGTTGAGCCATCGACTGCTGCATAGCGTGTCGCGGGTTCGATCCCCGCACGGAAGAAGTATTTGTACGAGTAAGTTACTAAATAAACTCAAATAGGTAATAGTAAGTATGATAATAAAATACATTGGACCCATAAATGTATAATACTTATAGGTAACCTACATGATGGTTCCCATGAAACAATATTTTTGAAGAATCGATACAAAACCATTCAATGCAATGTTAGAACGGTATCGGTAGTACCGATATATAACCGATGATACGCAAGAATCGTAAGTCCCTAGTTCGCAGTTTAAAAATACACGCACAGTGGCGACGCGGGTGGCCGTCAGAGAGATCAATTATTGTCTATTAACACTATACAGCCAGGAAGTTATAGTGTATACAATGGTGTTAGCTGGCTCTGTCGCATTGTTTATGGTAGAACTTTGATTTTCGAATCTTTTTTATGCGTCATTCTAATGTGTACTTTTTGGTGTACGCATATAATGGGCCTGGGAAGTAAAGAAAATTAAATACAAAATAGTACCTTTGCAAGACCACATTGAAAAGATTGAAAAAAGCAAATCAAAACTTTTTATTTGAAAGTAAAAAAGCACGTTAAAGCACCAAAGTCAGGAAACGGATCTAAATTATTGGCTAAGGCCATGTGTGACCAACATCTTTGGCGGCAAAACGTGGCTGAGGTCTACTGTCTTAGTCCGTCAATGAAGATACGGGCCCGCCCAAAAGTAACTCACACCTTTATCATGAACCCTATAAATCCCTAAAAGTTTTGAATTCATAAGTTCTAACAACACATCGGGAGTTGGCACAATTGTTCAATCATGTCATTGTCATCAATTTTAAGTTCGTAACAGTAACTAATCTAATGTCCGTATATAAATAAAGGATGCGCCTGAAACTTCGACCGAAGTTAAGGTAATTGCTTCGATGTAGCCCGCGAAATTCAAATTTTTTTACGTTTTTTGCAATTCGCAGGCCAGTGACATGTTGTAGCTTTATAAATATATGAGTTGCGGTAATAACAAGTATAATTTTAAATATAAAAATTATCAAAAAACTCGCTCCATCAGCTCTCACATAGAAAAGGTGCATCATGTTAAAATCTCCGAAATTTAACTACGAAAATTTGAATTTCGCGGGCTGGTTGGAGCATCCCCCTTAAGGCTTTCGTGCTAGATCCTTGGTACCCCTGATCTCATTAAAGGTCGTTGAAAAAAAGGCTAATTACATGAGATAATGATGTGGGATTTATATTGACGCAAGGCCCTCGATCATGTGGGCGGCCAGCCTATCGCTATTTACTGGAAACACGTCAAAGTTCGTAGATAATTGAATAAGATTAATTAACCGAAAAGGCCAATTGATAATAATTTTCCTGGAAATTTTAGTCAAGACAAATACCGTACTTGGTCATCGGCAGATAACAAATTGCAAAATAGTGTGCAGTTATGGATAACTTCGGGCACGCCGCGATCGCGGTAAGACCCCTCTTTGAGGAGTGATGGCGTCCTCACCTTCCGCTTGACACAGGTCCTCACCGGGCTTGGAAGTTTGATTGGGAAGGAAGAAACGCCTGGGTGCCACCACCACGAAAATCGCCCGGAGGACACGGTGTAGCATACGGTGCAGATCTGCCCTGGTCGGGCAGAGCACCGCTATCTGGCTACAGTACTAGTGATATATATACTTACTTTACTTATTTTTTATAAATACTTGTATAATTATACCATACTCAATAAGAATTAGGTTAACTTAATTACCGTTCGATCATTATACGAAGTCAGATTCCGATCTAAACGTACCTATGTAAAAAAGGAAAAAAAAAATCAAAAGAATTCCATTCAGCCATTTTGTTGATACGCTGTTTCTATTCAAAGAGTATACTACTCTAATTAATCTTAATTGCGTTTTAAGACCAAATTATCATGACCTCTTCATGTTGTAAGATTTTGAAAGACGATAATAGATGACAAGGGTCTTTGTATGATGGATGGTCTTGTGTCAAGCATTGAGTCGGCATAACGATGAACAAAGAAATGCAGAAGCTCTAAACACCGAAAGTTTTACACAAACTTAACTTAATAATCAATATAAGATCAAAGGATATGGAACCTATATGGTGTGTGTCCTGTGGGGTTACCAGAGGCGGCTTGAAAGGATAAGCCTTGCAAAAATATAAAGCGATTGTCACTTGTTCAGACCCTCAGATCTTCGCTGCATCGGTTTTATTACACTAAGTAATGGACCTGGCCAAATTCGAACCCGTGATCTACAACTCCTAAGCCCGGGCCGTTACTACTGGCCACCACCGCTCCACACCACTGCTCTACTGCGTCATCATCTGCTTAGCCTTTTCCCAATTATATTACGAGTAGGGTCGGCTTCCAGTCGAAACAGATGCAGCTAATATATCAGTATTTTACATGGAATGACTGCCTGTCCGACCTCCACAACCCAGTAACTGGGTAATACAATACCCCATGGTAAGACTGGTTATTAGACTTTATAGCTTCTGACTAACAGTAACGACTGTCAAAGATCTACAAATGACAGCCGGGACCACCGGCTTTACTTTCTTTCCGAGGGACGGAGGAAACTCGCTATGACATAAGGTTACCCATCCACAGACAAACCTCAGCAAGCGTGGCTTAGCACGCAAGTTCGGCCTGTGCAGCTGTTATTGATAAGCTACTGCTCTACTGCATAAATATAATTAAGACCGAATGTCCATTAAACAGCTTTGGTAGACCTTCTGTATACCAATTCTGTTCCACGACCCAAATCTTACATTGGCATGTTAATGACACTCATTGCCCGCCAATTAGTTTAGCGTCTGCCATTTGCTGTTCACATTATGTGATGTGTCGTGCTAAATAGTCGCCATCTTAGCACGTGTCTATGGGCATGTGCCAATGGTCCAATGATGTATTCTGTAGCTATGAATGTGTCATTCATGATTTTTTAGGCCAGCTACTCATTGGAGATTTTTTGTATCTCAGTCGAATTCTATAAGATTATTATGTGCATTGATCTTCAGAGCATTCCACTGGGTTTCTGGCTTTGGCATTATCAGCGCACTTTCATATCGAATCTTATCCTTATGGGACAAGTCAACTGAACTTTATAAACTTAAAGTATTTACGATAGATATTTTTTGGGTAATCCCGCTGCAATTATTCCAAACAACTGCAATTTTATGAAAGTCAAAATCAACAGTGGCGACCACCAGAAAATCGCCACGGCTGCAAGGCAATAAAGCTTGACAAAGTCATAGAGAATGAATTATAATGTAACTTATTAGATCTCACGACGAGATTTATCAATATGTTATAGCGGAGTCATAATGATAATAAAAATCCAATTTACATTATAGTTTAAAATGATACATAATAATAATAAACATACTGTACTGAAAGCAGACGACCTACTTTTTTATTGGAAATTCCATAATTTGTTTTTGCATCAATCAGAGAAAAACACATATTTATAAGATAATTAATTAATCAATTAAGGTATTTAGTAAACAGGATACAAGAAATGACAAATTTTAATTAGATAAGTACAAATTAGTAATAACCAGACAGAAATAATGATTATTCAGAACAATAAAATAATGTAATAACAAGTGATAAGGTATCATACCAATAGATGCAAAGCAACAGATTTAGATTATAATAGTTATGTATTGTATGATAATAGATTAGATTATGGACTAAGACAGTCATTATAAAGAACATTCACGTGAGTTTGAAAAAAGATAATAAAAAATAATAAAGAACATTCTAAAATTCAAATAATAAACAGATTACGGTGAACATGTTTTCTTCGTACTGTGGCAACTATAATCCCGTTCAATGATGTATGGTATTGAACCCATATTGGGTACTATAGACATTGAAATCAAAATTAACATTGTTTGCCTTATTAAAGGCCTTATTTCTTTTTGCTCATCAATAATCTTTTGCCTTTCTTGGCAACCATTCAGTTATGGATCTTCATTTCCAAGTTGGATGGTTTTTGGAAGTTAACTATCAGACCATTGTCGACCGCATCCAAATACTCCATTCCAGATTAATCATAAAAATTCAAGTCCAAGGTTTCATTACTATTCCCTCAATAATTAGAAATTGCGTGAGATTTTATTTAAAGAAAAGCTCTTCTCTTGCAAAACTTGAAATCCACCTCATAGTTGTCCATCCCCGGCAACGACACCACAGACTACCAGTAACCTACGGTGACGGCTGAGTGATCGTAATTGCGGTGGTAGACCTCACCAGGGCTACCTGGCTCGACCATGCTGTCAAAGTCTGTCACCAAACAGTTTTTACTGTACTTCCGTCGGAGCATAGGAATTCTAGTTCCTTAACCAACCCGCAGTGGGCCCGCGTGGTGGATTATGGCCTACTCCAGAGAGGAGGCCTGTGTCCCAGCAGTGGGACCATTATAGGCTGATGATTATGATGATAATTGAGGCCAACAAAACAAACCGAAAAAAAAATTGTTGACGTTAAAACTCTAGCCTCCATTCAACAATGAAACGCCTATTCCAAAGCCATTATCAATACATCCAAAGGTGCTATGGAACAAAAACTACAATTTAATTCTTTAACTGTCGTTTGAGTGCCGGAATTATGATAACTAATGATGTTTGTGCGTGCTACTCCAATGTTAGATGAGGAAGTGGTAGTGATCGGATTTTGCGCCTCATTGCTTCTGAGGCTAGAGTTCGGAGTTCTGAGGACTTTTGGGTAACTGACTTTGTTGCCTGTTATTTTTTTTTCTACTTCAGACAACGAGATTCAACAAAGCGTTGAAGAGGAGCTTTTCGATTTTAATATTAGAAGTAGCTCGTGGCTATATATTATATAATAACAACCGAATAGGGCAGCCTTTAAAGTAAAGCCGCGCTTGCCGAAGTTGGTTTATACCTAAATGGGTGACTATTTTTCATAGTGAGTTTCCTCCATGTCTCAGAAAGCACGTAAAACTGTTCGTCTATAATACATCTAGTCTGTAATCTAAAGCCTGCATGACAACCGATATTACCAGGGGCTGTATGACCGAATTCTGACATGTGGACATTTTAACACTAGGACGAATATTACCATAAACCCTCTCAAGTGCCAGAATATTCGATAAATTATTATGTTTCTGCGTGTTCTGAACAGGGAAATGATCAGATCAGAGGTGTCAGTAATGATTGTGTCACGAACTCTATCATTATGGGCGGTCTAAAGCTGACATTATACCGAAAGATAAGATAAGCCATTCGAAGCAGTTCTGATGACAGCAATTACAATACCAATAGTTTTAAAGTATTGGCATGTGATGAGGAGGGATGAAACCAACACCCTATATAGTTAGGAAAAACCTACGCCAATGATTATATGTGATGCTGATCGTCACTCCTATAATAGAAATCCTATATATGGAAAAACTAAAACAGTTAGATCAATAAAATAAATATAAAAAAAAAAAACAAATAACCCGACTGCGTAAAAAAACTAAAAAGAAAGAAACAAGCCCAGTAGTTTAGAATTCACTCATTCACACTCACAGTCGGGGCCCATTCAAATTATACCAATCAAATCTTCCCAAGGGGGGAGTGTGAATGAGTGAATTCTAAACTACTGGGCTTGTTTCTTTCTTTTTAGTTTTTTTACGCAGTCGGGTTTTTTGTTTTTTTTTTTTTTAAATATTTATTTTATTTTACTATTTTTAGTTTTTGTTAGCATTTATCAGTCCCAATTAAATTGAAACATAGAAGTTATATATATTTTGGTAAACCATTTTTAAAATCCTTTAATTTGATACCCCACTTGATAGAATGTGAGAGATTTTAAAAAAAATATTTTTAGTTCGGAACACTTTGCACACGAGTTCGACTCGCACTTTTTTTTTTTTTTTTTTTTTTACGTGGCAAAATCATCAAATGAGTCCTCCAGCCCCGGGCAGGGCGGGAGGGACTGTCAGACTTCTACTGACTAAAATCCACGGTGTCCTTCAGTAGCCTGTTATGTTCCGGGGTCACGGTAAGGAATTAATCCCGCGACCCCGGCAGGCTTTGGCCCTCTGAGAGGGGGGCCCCGTCATTATTATGACGCTCTTTGAGGCGCGCGTGGGACACAACGCGCCGTCGACCCGGGCATGGTCCATGGTCGGGCAGCGAGTTGCCCTTTACTCGCTGCCCGCATGCCCGCGCCTACGGTGGCCGGAGATCGTCTTGCGACGTCCGTCGCCGTGGGCGTGCACCACCACGGTTGGGGCGGAGGGAGGACACTGTCCTCTCTCGCGCGCGGCCCGCCTCCTCCTTCGCGAGCATTACTGCTTCGCAGAAGGAGCTGACCGCTTCCCACTCCGTCTCGCCCCGCAGCATGGCCGCAACCAATGCCGGGCGCGAGAGGTCTCCGCCTATCGCAGCCGTGAGGACACGTCGGTGCTCCGCCCAAGCTGGGCAGTCCTGCACCGTATGCTCCACCGTGTCCTCCGGGCGATCTTCGCAGTGGTGACACCCAGGCGTTTCCTCCTTCCGCATTAGACACAGGTACCTCCCGAAGCATCCGTGCCCGGTGAGGACCTGCGTCAGGCGGAAAGTAAGGACGCCATGACTTCTCTCCAGCCACTCCTCAAAGAGGGGTCTTACCGCCGCAATTGCGGCGTGCCCGAGTTCGACTCGCACTTGGCCAGTTTTATGTACCCAGTGACACTCTCACGTTTAAGACGAATCTAACGACACCTCTCAAGTTAAAATCCATCAACCCGTTTAGGCTGCAGAGCAACACACAGAAACATACATACATACATACATACATACACTCGAAAAACATAACCCTCCAATGGGATGCAACGGGAATAAATCGAATATTTACTTCTGTCAGAGGCGTCGTTTGCCAAGCATTTATGCAGTAGGATGCATGTATATATTGTATATAGTGCAGATAGAATAGAAAATGATGATATTACAAGTTCTTGACGCAGAGCACCCATGCGCTGGACAGACCAAATCAAGGCTGCATTGAACGGAGTCCTAAACGAATGTACCAGGAAGGCAGCGGTGCGAGAAGAATGGCAGCTCATTGAGAAGCGAACTAACGTTGATATGACTGATGACAAAGACCACACTGAGTGTCGCGATTAAGAAGGATAATATAACAGGCAGGGAGATAATGATAGACAGAAATTTGGAAACCTGACTTAAAGACGTGACCAGTATCAATAATTCTCTTCCTAATATAACTGGACCAGCGTGAACGTGCCTCTCATAATGTAGTTGTAATACAGTATCAAGATATTATTAGTCTAATTAATGAAGTGCAATTACCTGTCTACGGTACTTCTGTCACGATCACTATTATTAGTGTGACAATAAAATATGTATTAGAAGATAAGGATAACTTGTTAGCTAAACTAAATGATTCTACTCATTAGCGGGACGTTTCTCACGTAGCCTAGTATCTACGTGATCAAAATATAGTAAACGATAAATTTTTAATTTGGATGATTTGTTAATTAATTCGTGAATGAGTTCGCACTGATAATATGGGGAAACTTTGTTGTGATTGTGAACTCATTCATATTTTTCCTCAAAACGTTTGTTAGTTTAAGGAGATTTTCTAGAATTATCTGCACTGAAGATTATACTGTAATTGTAAAAGATGTTGGCTCAATTTCAGAACCTGCTGCGTCCCAATACGGGTGTGCGAGGGAACACTAGAGAGTCCAGGGTGGTGTAAGTCAGTAAAGTTTCACAGAACCCTCTATTCTTCCCAGGACGAAGTTCACCCATTGAGCATTTCCACGCCAATAAAAGGTATCTATAGGCATCATCTTCCAAACTTTCTCTGAACTTCATAAGGGTCGATATGTAAGTGCTAACTGGATGAAACTGCAGTAGTTGTAGAATATTTTGAAAACTATATTGGTTCATTACTTCAATCGTAAGACACAGCCTCGCTTAGCTCATCTTCCACTACTTAGTGTCCTTCCATATAATACTCTTCCGTATTATGAGGTCCGTCTTATTTTCAATAGCACAGTACTATAATTGTTTTATGATTGGCGGGTGCCGCGAAATCATCGCCATTGACAGCTGATACTTCTCAAATTATATTCCAGTTAAATTATTATGAGTCATGGTTAATTCTATTGAGAACGATTCTCGAAGTTATAGTACGAGTATCTTATTCCGACCACAGACCTTTGTCCTTTTTGGGGTGGTTTTTGGGAGTTTGGAGGACACCATGGATTTTAGTTGGTACGAGTCTGACAGAATTATTAGTCAGAAGCTCTAATGCCTTTGTCAAACTGACAGACGAACCGAATGCGTGGCGTAGCGTTTTTGTTTGTAATGTATGGAATTGTTTGAAGCCTGTCACATAGAGTATCGGATCGCTTTCGCATTTTTATATGGCATGATTCGGTTCGGTTCGCTATCGCCTGTCTGTTTGACAACGGCCTAAAAGTCTGACAACCTGAAAACTGTCAACTACAACAACAACAAAAGTCTGAAAACTGTCTGTTTCAAATTGACAATTTTCAAGGAAAAAATTAATTCCTTCTTCGCACACCAGAGGCGCTGTATTTTTGCTTACAAGAAACGCTGTAAATTCTGGAAAGACGCTGTAAAGTAAAAGAGTGAAAACTCGTGCTAGGCACGTGTATCCAGTGAAACCTTGCTGAAAGTCCCGAAACGATCAGTTTTATTGTCAATGGTATTTTTTCCAGATCATCTACAAGAACACAATCTTATCTTTTAATTGGTAGTTAAAGGCTATATGTATTTACTATCTTAGATCAATTATCTGATCTAAATTGTATATACATGGTAAAAAAATTGTATGATTGTTGGAAATTGTTATAAAGTAGAGACTGTTCTAGGTAGTTTCCTCTTTCTTGCGATGACGGTCACTAACTAACACTATCATTAGAACTGAAAATGGGATATTGGCCATGTTGATATTTGTATTGAGTCTTTCATTTCGTATCACCATGTGGCCTTTATCACCTTTTGGTGTAAGAGTTAATTAAGCCACCTCTGGCAACCACACAGACTGCCAAATGGCTTTGGAATTGACATGTCCTAGTTTTTGACAATACAATATTTTTTTCTTAGCCTGGCGGTACCCAAACTGTGCGCCGCTGCGTCCTGGTGCGCCACAGAAAGGTGCTGTGAGTAGGGTTACCAACTTTTTTTCTATCAAATATAGTATTTTTGAAATTATTACCTTAAAAAATATAGTAGATGGCAAAAAAATGAAAAAAAATATAGCAGGTGGTTAAAAATGTACTTTATTTTTAAACCGCAAACATTGATATATGGATGGATATTCCATGGGATCGCAAATTCGCAAATTTTATTTAAAAGAATATTTTTTTGCTGCTCTGTGCCTTAATAACTAAATTTTAACTTTTTAAGAAACTTACATAAGATTGATTGCACTCTAGATTTATATTAAAAAACACCATTAATTCAAATTTGATTAAATTTAAAGAGGCCCTGTTGCGCTCGCTCGTCTCTCCACTCTTCGTCTTCATCACAGAAAGAAAATATGCGTTCTGTTTTAACTTTTCAAGAAGAAATGATGTCTTTTTTATTGTTTTCGCGCGCGATCCACGCCACGTCACGCACACAACAGAAAGAGGCCCTACCACGAAACGTTTCGTAAAGCGTTGGAATAAGATTCATTTTAGCTTGGAATATTTCGCCGTAGACCCTAGTGAGCCCTAGAGAGGGCTTTAGTTAAGGTTGCGTTCCGCTTTACGCAAAATATAGTAGTTTCGCCTACTATATTTATTTTTTAGAAATATAGTATTTGATCCCTTAATATAGTAGGATACTATATTATATAGTAGGGTTGGCAACCCTAGCTGTGAGACGCTTCTAGCTCCTATTGATCATTCTGCAGTGCGAATTTGCGCAAGGTTTCTTTCTATGCATAAGATCTACCCGGCTGAAGAAGAGGGCTTTGAAGTCTTACAACCAGAATATCATAGTCACCTGACCCCTAGACTAAATCGAAATCTATTAAGACTACTGAACATTTTCATTCGTTCTGATCGTTAACGATCAGTAGTGTTTAATAAAATGTCATCTTTATGTGCTTGGGTAATAAGTTGAAAATCTATTAAACACTACTGAGCGTTAACGGTTTTCTTTTGTCACTTGATATGGACAATGATATGATCGGGCGCCGAGACAAAATACTGGACTTGCAACTTTGGGAACTGCTGTCTTAGTACATTCGGAACTTTTTGAAGCACACATGTTCAACATCCCTAAACATATCTTAATGTAACTATGTTATTATGTCTGTTGACAGTGATTGATACAAACTGTAGTTAAATAATAGTTTTTATACTTTTGTCAAACAGTCTCTGATTCTAGGAAGTTGTTGGAGGCGAAATGTCAAGGGCGATGTTCTTTAAGATAGATATCAATAGCTATTTGATTATTTGTATTGAGAGGTGTAATTTTGTTGTTAATTTAAACTTTGAACTGTCTGTAATGATTTCAGTTTTCGTTTGTGTATGAATGTATAGCCACAGAGTACTTAATAGTACTATATTGCTACCTGTGGTACTACATACAGAAATGTCACTTCCCAAAAACAATAAAAAAATGTAAAATCTATGCACGAGAGAATAAAGCACATTTAAACTGGCAGCCGCATCGCCCACGTACTTTTATAATAGCCGTTAGTAAACTTCCCGTGCACAAGCAAAAATGTACTGACGGCTACGCGCGAGAGTTTATTTTGGTTTATCTGGTGCTAACGTCACATCAAGGTCAACGCTCACCGCGCTCAATAGGGTTGCGACTTGCGAGTTTAGGAGGCACAGATATGTAGTTAGGTGTATTTTATGCATATTTTGTTAAATTACATAATTAACATAAATGTTCCTCAAGGAATTTTGTTTTTATCATCAGCCTATATCTTTTTGGTTTAGTCATCGATTACCTACTACATACTACATTATCGATAGGTAGCACATAATGTTATTAGTACCTACGGAACCTTACGTTAGAAATAATATTATAATAATAATATTATCTTTTCTACCTATTTTTGTTATATTTTAAACATTTCATCTTAGAAAAACAAAAAAGAATAATATTTAAAATATTTGAAATGTTAGGCTTAAAAACCTCATCAATATCATAACGCCACATTCGCCACCCGAGTCGCTGTGGCTCCGTGTGCTCTTGTAAGTTTTATAGTATAGGAGCTTGATAGGAGCAATGACCCGATTTGGTAAGTAAATGTAGGATGTAGGTGAAGTTATAATAAGTTCGTCAATTCTACTGTAATGTTTAGTTAATTTGTCAACTCAACCCATCCAAACAGAACAGCTTTTGCTTTACAACTTCCAAAAAATAACAAAAATCATCGACTTTGACCGATTATTTTGGAAACTCTAAATTTGGAAACACTATGCAACATAACATATTTACATAACAATTTTGGAAACTCTAATTTTGGAAACACTATGTTTTGATGTTCTGATACTCTCAGAACAAAAGTTATTTTTTCAATTTCATGCACTGAGTAAACAGACGCTCTTACTTGTATATAGTTCATTATTTCTTCTTTCATGCATACTTCAACGGGCTGATTGGTGTAAAAAATATGAAATAAAAGCATACATAATACTGATCGTATTAATTTTACTTAACAAAACGTGAGAATCCTATCACTGTTATTATTTAAACAACCTAAAGCTATGCAGTATTTGCTTTTCTTCATACTTTATTATCTTCACTTTTACTTGTACGTAATCACATGTAACAAAAATAAATGAGATACGGAGCGCGTACGAAACGGGAGGCGTGCGGAAGCCGTCTGTTACGGCCACGACGTAATGGCCCCCGCATCTACTTGCAGTTTCATAACTACACCGCGGAGTGCGCCAAGCCTGGTATAGCCTAAAATTTACCCACTGCTAGGAGACTGGCCTCCTCTCTGTGACAAGGAGTCAAAAGTCGAGAGCGAAATAAATCATAGATTTTTCTTTTAATGTTCGAAGTTCATCAAATGCGTCCTGTGGGCCTGGGTGGAGCGGAAGAGACTGTCAGATTCATACTTACTAAAATTCACGGAGTTCCATCAACAACAACAACGTGGCGTCTGCGCAACGTTAAGGGGCGCATATCTTAGAGCGCAGCAGGCATTTAGAGTGATTTCCCCCCCTCCTGTCACGTGGCATCACAGCGCTTTTCAAATGAACTTCGCTGACCCCGTTGGAAAACGTACCACCTTGAGCTTATTCTAGCCTAGTACTTTGGCAGGCCATTTAGAGTTACCTTATCCCCGCGCTGCGTGTCACGTGGCGTCAGAGTGCAAGACATACCACCTTGATCTTATACTAGCCTAGTACTTTTGCTGGTTAGTGACATTCTATCAGTTTTTAAGCATAGCTGGAATTTAAAAACTTTTTACTTTTGAAAAATGCGCAATACAAAGCGTCTCAAGGAGATATCGACACGCGGGCATATTATTGCATACCTTCATGCATTTTTATTTCGAGAAATTCTTTGAAACATGTTTAAAATTCATCTCTCTTCAATTTATTTAATAAAAAATAGTGTATCCAAGTTAAAGCACAAGTTACTTGTGCACTAAAAGTAAAAGTAACATATTATTAGAAAAAAATAAATAAAAAACAAATAACAAATCTTTATGTAATGCAAAAAGAATATCATATCAAGTAAGGATCGAACCCGAACCTCGTAGCTTACCAGTCCCAGCGTTCTTCCGTTCGGCTACGCGGTCCGCTGAGTAGACATTTAAAATAGCTGTTCATAAACTATGTCATGATTTTTCATTGGTTCTGATAAAATACAGCAGAGGACGAAGCTTTATCTTTCACATTTTATGTAATCCTGGTACTATCGGGACAAATGCATGCAAATTTTACGACTCTCATAACAAACTATAAGGCTGCGTTTCCACCAGAGATGTGCGAGGATGCGTAGCTAGGGATGTGTTTGTAAAGAACCAATAGAATCGCTTCATTTACCTCGCTTCGGTCAGCACAGCTCTGGTGAAAACGGCTGAGCGGAGCTAGATTTTTGCGCATACAAAACAAGCGAGGGATTTGTTCGAGGGATGTTTGAGAGGGATGTGTTGCGAAGGATGTGTACGAGAGATATGTACGAGGGATGTGTTGCGAGGGATGTGTAAGTGAGATATGTTGCGAGGGATGTGTTGTGTCTTCACTCCCACTACACCGCACCCTCGTCGCCACATTTCACAGCTACGCTACACATCCTCATAGGCACATTTTCATGCACAGCTTTGGTGGAAACAACCACACCTTTTACAGCACAGCTAAACATCCTCGCACGACACATTTCCATCGCACATCTCTGGTGGAATCGCAGCCTTACTGACTGAAGTGAAGCGATGCGCGCCGGCCGTGACAATTTATAAGGGGCCATAACTTGTCCTGAATTCAGGATCCGATATTCAGAATATGATTTAGAGTAAGAAACTTAGTCGCCAAAGCATGTACTAAATCGTGTCCTAATTAGGATGCTACTCAGGACGAGTAGCATCCTAATTAGGACACGATTTAGTAAATGCAATTACACTTTCCTGAATTATGGACGTCCTGAATATCGGAGCCTGAGTTTAGGACAGTGTAAATTGCCCCTTATGTTTTGAAAGTCTAAAATAGTTTGAAACACCGCCGTTATGATATCTTGCGTAATATGTTTGCCTGGTAAGATTGTCAAAAATGCCCTTAAAAATGATTGAAGGAACTTCGTGAAAATAAATGTTTGTTTACTTACGCTAATGTCAAAGAAACTCTTTCATATCTATGATCGCCTAGTACCAAAAACTTCGTGTATGACTTGTTAGAGCAGTGTTGTATAGTTTATGTGGCAGATTAGATAGAGAAAAAGATACCATAAGAGAGAAACATCGAAGATATCATGGTGTCTCTGTCACACGACAGTGACAGAAATATACTTTGATGCCGCCTGCACTGTGTCTGTAATGTAACCGTTGCGTTTTATGCTTTCCTGTTAACGTGGCTACAAAATTACACTAAATGGTTAAAACTCAGAAATAAATGATATTACGTATACTAGCTGTTGCCCGCGACTTCGTCCGCATTGTATTTGGTTTTAAGGCACCTAAACTAATATTCTCTTTTTTAATTTGTTGAGAAAGTGAGGGTACCTGATGACCCACTTTAAAGTTTGTTATAAGAGTAATAGCCCAAGAGCCCGTGAACCCCAGACCTACGTTATTTTATAAAGGCTGATAGTTTGTCAGCAGATGCTCCCAACACTGGTAAGAACGATGACCATTTATGGAGTTTGGGTTATGGTGGCTTTGGCAGGTAAACGGTACTAAAGATGCGTAAAATATAAGTTTACTTACGTCATAGTATAAAAGCTGATTTTTATGTATAATACTCGGGTAATAAGTAGATGATGTTTCCTCATCAGCCAGACACTTATCATGGTGGCAACCCCTTGCCAGACACCCTTAATGTTCACGAAATTATAAGTTTGACTTACGTTATAGTATAAAAGCTGATTTGTTTAAGTAATACTTGGGTAATAATATGTAGATGATCTTTCCTCATTAGCCAGACACTTTTGATAGTTCCAACCCCTTGCCAGACAAACATTGTAAATAGCCCAGTCAACGGATGTTCAAAACAAGTTATAGAGGGAAAGTCTTGGAACACAATTTTTGACTACGCAACTTTGTTTCGACTAGTTAGGAGGAGAACTTATCGAAAATCCCCATCCCTAGCCCTTGAGCTAAGGGGGAGGGAGGGGTTCGTAGGTACCACTTTTTGGTTTTTCGCTTAAATCTCGGAAAGTCGGAAATCCGCTTCCATACAAGCTACAGAAAAACGATCTTAGGAACCTTTAGCTTTTTATAATGTAAACAATTTTAGCATATTTAATTTTTGATCAAGTGCGTGGTGTCCATAAAAATTAGTATGTAGACCCCGCCATCCCCTTCGAACCTAACCTGTCCGAGTCGGGATGCCCCAAGTCCCGAGCTCGCTTCGCTCGCTCTTGGATTCAAAGTACTCCTAAATGTGTGTAAAATGAGTATGAATAAAAAAATATTTTTTTTTTATGATGCTATTTGGTTTAGTGTCATGTTAGGATAATTTCATTGTTTAAGAAGGATAATATCTGGGCAACAGAATTGGGTCAAATCTCATAAAACGACTCGAATCTAACGAAATACGTCTTAAGTTGTAATGTACCTAATATAACTTAAAATGACATTCTGCGCAACTTGGAGGGTCTGAAACACTGATGCTGTTTTCTGGATCTTTGGCGACATCAAATACAACTTTCCAAATGCAAAAAGATAAAAATGATTTTTCACAATATTACAGACTTTCAAGAGCAGATAGCTCGAAAACTAAACAAAACCTGGAAACATTTATTGAATAAGACTTATGGGGAATTTATTCAGCTTTTATTTTTATCATATATAATATTATGCCGCTAGGACCCATGGTTTCCGACTTTCCGAGATATTAGCGAAAAACCAAAAAGTGATACCTACGAACCCCTCCCTCCCCCTTAGCTCAAGGGCTAGGGATGGGGACTTTTGATATGTTCTCCTCCTAACTAGTCGAAACAAAGTTGCGTAGTCAAAAATTGTGTTCCAAGACTTTCCCTCTATACTTTGTATTGAACATCAGTTGACTGGGCTATTTACAATGTTTGTCTAGCAAGGGGTTGGAACTATCAAAAGTGTCTGGCTAATGAGGAAACATCATCTACATACTATTACCCAAGTATTGTTTAAACAAATCAGCTTTTATACTATAACGTAAGTAAACTTATAATTTCGTGAACATTAAGGGTGTCTGGCAAGGGGTTGCCACCATGATAAGTGTCTGGCTGATGAGGAAACATCATCTACTTATTACCCGAGTATTATATATAAAAATCAGCTTTTATACTATGACGTAAGTAAACTTATATTTTACGCATCTTTAGTACCTTTTACCTGCCAAAGCCACCATAACCCAAACTCCATAAATGGTCATCGTTCTTACCAGTGTTGGGAGCATCCGCTGACAAACTTTCAGCCTTTATAAAATAACGTAGGTCTGGGGTTCACGGGCTCTTGCTCTATAAGTAAGAATCTATAACAAACTTTAAAGCAAATTAAATGAAAACTTCCAGACACAACACTTTATATACGACATTGGTAGTTTTTCCCTCTGGTGCTAAAATAAAAAGGTGGTCAGCATTACTGACAGGCGAGCATGTGTTATATAGTTGGCCGTGGGAAAAACAGTTGGACCTTAGGTCGACATCAGCTTCCTTCGGGGTCTATCCTTGGGACTTATTTATGGTCATCGCAAAGTAAGCGGCTACCGAGAATTGTGTGAGTTTGAACTGGAAAGGGAAATTGTTGGAGATGAGTGGTATTCACGGTATCAATGCAGTTTCCCCTGAGCCACATCCGGTGAGAATTTCAGCTTCGCTTAAATTTCTGCGTAAAGGTGCGTACAGACCATGTAACATGTTATATAACATGTGTTATAAAACACTACAACTCTATGTAGAATGTTACCATGAACAATGTTATATAACAATGTTATATAACATGTTATGTTATATAGTCTGTACGTACCGTAATGCAGTAACTATTAGTCGCGTTCCATTGCACAATTTTGGTGGAGTTAGATTTCTTAGAAGCATTATTATTACTTTAAGGTTATTTTATGAGCTCGAGGACCACAGGCAGTTGATGAATTTAAAATCTCGAGTGGGTGGTTGCTGGCATCACCCTAATTGACGACGTTATTGTATGATGTGTAAACCACATCATTCCCAACAATTTCCGCTAATATGTTTTCATTTATTGCAGCGGTTCGATCATTTTTTTAGTATCGCACGATCACATAGCCAAGAGTTTTCCTGAAGTGTTATACTTGACGGGACTCCGAATACGTAACTTATCAATTCTTCTTACAACGGGCAGTGTCTGCCGGAATTTTACAGAGAACAGTACCTACCGTGATATTGTCCATGGGTCTATCATCATGGCGAATGTCTCAAAGTGTTCTGTCCACGGCCTCGACGGCTTTTTTGTTCGAAATGATACATTCAGACGATTACATTTTTTTAGCGTGGTAATACATCACGTGGAACACAACGTGCACTCTTACTCGCCGCCCGCATGGCCGCGCCTACAGTGGCTGGAGATCGTGTAGCGACGTCTGTCGCCGTCGGCGTCTACCGCTGCGGCTGGGCTGGAGGTGGACATTGTCCTCTCCCTCATGCGTCCCGCCTCCTCCTTCGCTAGCATGACTGCTTCGCAGAAGGAGGCGACTGCTTCCCATTCTGTCTCGCCCCGCAGCATGGCCTCGACCAACACTAAGCACGAGAGGTCACCGATTATCGTCGTAGTGAGGACACGGCGGTGCTCTGCCCAAGCGGGTAGTCCTGCACCGTATGCTCCACCGTGTCCTCCAGGTGATCCACGCTGTGGTGACACCCAGGCGATTCTTCTTTCCCTATCAGACACAGCTACCTCCCGAAACTTTCGTGTCCGGTGAGGACCTACGTCATGTGGTAGGTCAGGCGGGACGCCGTGACGCCTATCCAGCTACTCCTTAAAGAGGGGTCTTACCGCCGCGGTTGGGGCGTGCCCGGAACTCGGTTGCGACAGTCGCTCTCTCAATATTGCCCTGTGATCACGCCGGAGCTCTTTCCGGGAATTTATCCTGGCGATTGTATTGTATAGCGGGCTGGTATCCGCAACTCCACGTCATATGCGCGTATTTTGCGTGCGGATGAGATGATCATTCTCCTGGCGATGCGCCTCGATAGACGCGATGGAGGGCCGTCGCCTCCAGGGGAAGACGACTACATTATAATCCTGAAACACCTTTGCTTTGTCACAGTTTCATGACTATACGAACACGTTGAGTGTTGCAGTGTTGTCTTAGTCAAATTGGACTTTAAACAACAAAAAACAAAAAAAAAATACGCATCTTGCTTTGTTAGTGACGTACAACAGAGACTGCTCATCAGGCTGAACAACTTTGCTAAGACGTCATTCCTTTTTATGTTATAATGTAGCTGGGCTCTTGGAGTTCCACATCAGGTGTTCTAGATCTTCAATTTTTATACGTCAACAGAGAGTGCTCATCAGGCTGAGCAACTCTTGCTAAGACGTCATTCCTAATATGTTATAGTTTAGCTGGGCTTTTGGTGTTCCACATTAGGTGTTGTGATCTTAAATTTTTATATGTCAACAGAGAGTGCTGATCAGGCTGAACAACTTTGCTAAAACGTCATTCTTTAATATGTTATAGTGTAGCTGGGCATTTGGTGTTCCACATCAGGTGTTCCAGATCTTCAATTTTTATATGTCAACAGAGAGTGATCGTCAGGCTGAACAACTTTGCAAAGACGTCATTCCTGTACCTATATGTTATTGTGTAGCTGGGCTCTTGGTATTCCACATCAGGTGTTCCAGTTCTTCAATTTTTATACGTCAACAGAGAGTGCTCATCAGGCTGAGCGACTCTTGCTAAGACTTCATTCCTATACATATATGCTATAGTTTAGATGGGCTTTTGGTGTTCCACATCAGGTGTTCCAGAGATCTTCAATTTTTGTATGTCAACAGAGAGTGCTCGTCAGGCTGATCAACTTTGCAAAGACGTAATTTCTGTATTTGTTATAATGTAGCTGGGCTCTTGGTATTCCACAACAGGTGTTCCAGATCTTCAATTTTTATACGTCAACAGAGAGTGCTCATCAGGCTGATCAACTCTTGCTAAGACGTCATTCCTATATATGTTATAGTGTAGCTGGGCTCTTGGTGTTCCACATCAGGTGTTCAAGATTGTCAATTTTTATACGTCAACAGAGACAGCTCATCAGGCCGAACAACTTTGCTAAGACGTCATTCCTTTACATGTTATAGTGTAGCTGGGCTCTTGGAGTTCCACAAAAGGTGTTCCAGATCTTCAATTTTTATACGTCAACAGAGAGTGCTCATCAGGTGGAACAATTTTTGCTATCGCACCATTTTTGTATCTCTTATAGTTTAGCTGGTCCGTTGCGGTTCTGCACCAGGTGTTCAAGTTTCCAAGATAAATTATAGCCTATGTGTTGGCCAGACTTAATACCTATACAACAAAAAAAAAATCATTCAAATCCGTCCAGTACTTTTTGAGTTTATCCCGGACATACATACAGACAAACAGACAAACAGACAAACAGACAAACAGACAAAAATTCTAAAAACTATATTTTTGGCTTCGGTATCGATTGTAGATCACACCCCAAGTATTCTTTTCAAAAAATATTCAATGTACAGTTTTGACTTTCCTACTATTTTATTATATGTATAGATTATATCGATCACTAGCGGGGGGAATGGCGCGAGCCAGCAAAAGCAACACAGGTCCTACCTCGGACACGCCCACAGAGTACTTTTAATAATAGGGCATAGAGATCTAACTTCACGGGTTTTTCGAGCAATGGACAACAGCGACATCTAGTGTTCTCCGACGAAAACTTTTCTGTATATAGTTATATAAATATAGGTATATACAAAGCTTGCTCATTCCTTTTAGTGTTTTAACTGACTATTAATAACTATATGCCTACATTAGTAAAAAATAAAACAAATTTGTTAAGTAATTATATGTATTTCATCAACTATGAGGCCTTTTACAGTGTTTTTTACAGTAATTTCTAGCCATTACTTGAGATTTATCGGTGTCACTGATAGTATCTTGCTTTCCAGTAAGAATTTTACTAGCATGGAAATAACACACGGATACACTACTTTAGAATAGCACCAAAAGCAGAAAATGCAGGAAAATAACGAACCGCACCAAACGAGAATCAAATTTTTTCAGCAAAGTGCAATGTGACACTGACATTTTATTGACGTATTGAAAAGACATCGCACCTTCGGTGCAACAAAGTCACTAATAGCCAAAACTGCAAAATCGACCTAAGTATGCCAAATTGTTTCTAAATCATGCCTTTACTTGGGGCAACAAAGACATCCGCGAAAGTATCTCGAAACTACACTAGATGGCAGAAGTGCCTTTGTGGTTATTGGCGGTTTTTCCATGCGTTTTGGGCCGACACCGTTTCATTGTAAGTAGTGCCCCCTCGCCCGCGACCTTATATTGAGGTCTTTTTTCGCTCAAAATCTTGGAGCAACAAAGGCATAAAACATAACAGTCATACAAAAAAAAAATACAAAATAGTTTATTGTCTCAATAAGATAATTTTACATGAGTCGTGTTTGGAGCCCACCTTTAGGCAAACAATTCCTGTATTAGAGGACTCCGCTCTTTCATACAATTATTATTGTTACATTATAAACTACATACATGGAATGCGGTGTAATGTGCGTGATGTGATGAGATGGGTGATATGTGGGGTGTGTGGTGAGGTATGTATGGGGTGTGAGGTGTGAGTTGGAGTGTTTAGTGTGTATTGTGATGTGGATTAAGTCATAAAACTAAATAACTTCTGGTGCAACAAAGACACAGTTCAGGACATTTTTTTTTTTGTTATGTCTTTTATTAGGATTTCTTTGGCAATTAAATACAAAATTTTTACGTATAACTATAGCCAACTAAAAAACAATTAATTAAATGTAAAGATTTCAAACCTTCTTCAGATAGTTATCCAGAACCGAGGAAAAACATGCAAAAAAAATTTTAAAGTCTTCTCCTGTAAAATTTCAAAATGAGCTGTTACGTCTTTGTTGCACCGAAGGTGCGAATGTGTGAAAATTAAAGTTACCAGTAGGTAGCCCAAATAATTATAGAATTCTATTAATAATTTGGGAAAATATCGAAATAGAAAAACATATTATATAAATATTGAAAAACGACACAATTAAAAAGATAACTAAACATTAAACTAGGAACGTAATAAAATACATGATAAATAATAGTATTTTTGGTATAGCGACATCTCTATAGATCAGATCGAAACTCTCGTATTATAATACTACTAAATTAAAAAATACATCTCTAAGAAGATGTATAAGTTACATTTGGTACTCCACAATTTTTTAGTATAATGATCTAAGTCGTGCCAGGCTTTTAGTTAGAAGATTGATGACCCTGGACACGCCTCGCGGGCGACTGAAGCAATGCACGTAGGGCACGTCGTTATATAGTTAAGGGTAAAAAAAAACAGAAATATTTAGAAAAAAAGTAACCGGAAATTCCTCTGACAAACATCATTACCTATCTATTGATATGTTTTTAGGACCAAAAGCATGGTCTACTTCAAGTACCACTGAAAAAACGTTAAAAAAATCTCTATTTTCGCGATTTTTTTTGATCAAGGCAAGTTATAAATATCGCGTTTTCAACTGCAAATTAATTTAGATAGTTCATTGAACTACAACATATATTTTTTTCGGATCGAAAAAAAGAATATTTGATTGTTTATTGTTGAATCAAAAATAGGTCGATTCCTGATTTCCTGGCCTTTGTTGGCAATAGTATTATGAGGCGCGACGTTCACGTCAACACTCGTAAAATGCCAGTGGGATAGCGGCCTACGTTCCACGGTGCGCTCATGGTTACCTGTTTAAGGGTTGTTCCGTGGTTTCGTGCAAAAAGCATTTCCAGACTTTACCCATGAATTAATTAGAAAAAGTGAACAAAATTTTACTTAGAGGATAAAGACATAATAAAAACTTTAAAGCTATTGGCAACCTGACAGGCGTGGTGAACGCGAAGCGAGGCGTTTTTGTTTTTAATGTATGGAATTTTTTTAAGCCAGTCACATAGACTATCGGATCGCTTTCGCTTTAAAAAAAAAAATGAAAAATTCACCCTGTAGGTATATTAAAACCTTTCTCGGAATGTAACGCACACTTTTCTGAAAACGGCATCAAAATCAGTTCAGCCAAACGCGAGATAATTTTAACCTTACAGGAGAAAGTTTATTTTTCCTCATCAATTTTGCACTTTTCAATTCACCTGTCACATACTTGTGCACCTTATAATCGCCTGTGATTTTTTTTCCAAGATTTACAATAAATAAACTACATGCTGTTAATTTTTTAAGGTTACAGGAACAAGTTTTTTTTTTTCAATTTTTTTTACACTTTGAAGATTAAATGTTCTGATGATGTGCACGGCTGACGCCTGCCAGGTCGTCGCTATTGACCTTAGCATGCTAAAAATATTAAGTGTACTTTCTAACCTTACAGGAAGACCGTTAGTCGCAGGGTTCAGTAGCTCTAGGACTACATCTATCTACAAATAAACTCAAGATAGTGTTGGTACTGCCACGTAGACGAGCGAGCAGAGAAGCGCTTCTTTTACTTATGATGGCTGCAAAACCATCTATACGCCTTTCCGCAAACATCTTTGACGCACTACATCGCCATGGCAGCCCCAACAGTATCCAGAGTGCGTTATTATACTGGACACGTAGATCGCTATAAGCTCGCAAACTATAGCTGGTCCACAGACTACACGTGTAAAATGACGAGCAAAAAGCCTTAATTAAAGTTATTTTGACCGCCTCAGGATATCGCGCGAACCTGCGGGCCAGCATGTTACAGCGTACCGATAGCGACCTACGTTCCCTGTCAATGTCCATATTTATGTCACATAGTTTAAAAAAAGTTGTTCCGAAGTTGGCAGTCTAATACGTATCTCTAAGTAGTCTGAGCTTGATACTGTCGCGAGTTTGTATTCGCTTTGATTTTGTATTTACTTTGGTGGCTTCACTCGCGTGTTCTAATCGCTCTACATATATGCCTGTTTCTTTAATGTGAGGTTTTTGTAATAATATTAATAATTATTTTTTACATCTCACAATTTTTTAGAAACTGTTTTTCGTGATATATTGTAAACTAGCTGTTGCCAGCGGCTTCACCCGCTACAACTCGAAAATTATCCCACGGGAACATAAAATCGGGATAAAAACTATCCTATGTGTTAATCCAGGTTATAAACTATCTGTGTACCAAATTTTAGCCAAATCCGTTCAGTCGTTTTTGCGTGAAAGAGTAACAAACATACCTACATACACATACACATCCTCACAAACTTTCGCATTTATAATATTATTATTATAGTAGGATTATGTAGGAAGTTGAGTCGTTGAGGAAGGCGTAATATGATAAAAAAAAAACTAGTGGTACTTAGGTACTCGAAATCCAGAACTCGACTAGTAATTCCAGAACAATCCCGGATTTCCCGGCCATCTGGCAACCCTGAGTCGGTATAACAAACATGGGAAAACCCGAATAACCAAATAGATATTAAAGGTTAAGTTATCCGTGTAATGATAACCTCTTCTTGCGACATTATCTTTTTAATAAGACATAAGGAGAACACAATGTTTCGGATAAGTAGTATCATAAGAGCTTCAAGTAGCGGATTTCTTTCATTTCTTTGGTAATATTTAACTTAGTGTTATCCAAGTAATTTCTGATGTGTAAAATGTGTAAAACACAGTGTTCGTTGGCGTTACTAGCGCTGTTCATGGGGTTGGCGCACTCCTGGGGTGAGTATTACGAGACACTTGTTTTTTTTTAGTTTTTAGCATTTCATATATTATTTAAAAAAATAAAACTTGTAAAAAAAGGAACCGACTTAAAAACTAACGACGATGTAATGCAAATGTAACAACGTACCTATATTTATCAAATAAATAGATAATATATGTATACGTGTAACGTTAATAGCGCAAAACCTCTCGTGGGGAAACTCAGCCCATGTTACTGAACAATGTCTGTTCTAAGACAACAAGAAAAAAAAAAGATTTTTTCAATTTCTCATTTTGTATGAAAAAGCAATTTTTTTTTTTTGCGAATTTCCAAAAGTCTTGGAACAAACATTGTTCAGTAACATGGGCTGGCGTTTCCATAAAGACAAAGACATTTTTTTTCTGGGTAGAACGAATATTAGTCGAAATAAAAAATATACTCAAGAGTTAATCTGTTATAGTAATTACTTTTTCATTTAAAATCCCAATTAAATCTACTATTTAAAAACAAGTACTCGTCAAGACGAATTAAAGAAGTCCAAATTCGATGTGGTTGTGTCGTTTCATTACAGAGTTCCTATGACCACTTTCCAACTCCATCATCAGATCAGTTTCATGTCATCATCATAATTATCAGTTTCATGTCAATTCAATTATTACATTTTCAATATGCGAAATAGTCCCGGGACATCTCTTTTACAGTATGCTTTAAAAGTATCGGTAACTGATACTCAAAATAGCAATACGTATGTACAAAATTAAGTTGCGATAAAGAAGTTAGAAAATAATTATTAAAAACATCTTCTCTTTTTTTTCAGAGATCGCCGTAGCTATAGGAGATCGAATAGAATTTTATTTGAATGATACCAAAACGTACGTCGCACATCTTGATTTCCAAAAGATCACAGCGTTGGCTTACGATGAAGTTCACGAGGCTTTGCTGTACGTCGACAAACAGAATGGCAACGATTCCATCTGCGGGTATGATATATCTTTCAGGAAATACGAATGCTATATGAAGAATAGCGGCAGAGATATACATGGTCTGGCATTCGACCCGATAAAACAATACCTGTTCTTCACAGATATGAAAGAAAAAAGTATTAATTGGTTATCATTAGAACCGGGATCTGAAAACGACGTTCAAAGAAATCTCTTGATCAAGCTGGATGAAGGGATCCCCACTGACATTGCCGTGGACAGCTGTAGAGAGTACGTAACCAATAACTTTAACTAGGTAATATTTTCATACAATGTCAATTTGTTCTAGCTCATAATAAAGCAATATTGTTTTTTTAATTGAAGGTATGTTTACTGGATCAACACGAACATTACGACGTCTACAATTGAGAGAGCACGATATGATTTGTCACAACGGGAAGTAGTTATTCGTGCCGAATACAAAATGGACTTACACAGTCTGGCAATAGATCGACAGACAAAGAAAATATACTGGATGATGCCTAAAGATAACAAGATCAGCTATTTGTATAGCGCTGATTTGGAAGGAACAAATAAAAAAAACCCGGTTCAATTCACATTTGGTGGTGTGCCCGTAATTCATGCAAAAGCATTAACTGTTTTAAAAGAACACGCCGTCGTTATTGACTGGACCGCAAATCGCACTCCGAAATCAGTTTGGAAATACCCTAAGCCTTCATTAGTACCTGATAAATACGACAGCTATCTTGAAATTAGTAATGCTAAAGACGAGGTCGTTTTAGTTGGAAACTACAAAATTAGTCAACAATTGGAAGGTTTTCAGGAATGTCAACATCTCACAAGATACGAAGGGCCGTTTTGTGTTCACGGTGTTAAAGTTAACGGACAGTCTATTTGTAAATGCACAACTGGGTACACCGGCGAGAGATGTGACTTGTCCGTTTGTGACAATTACTGTATTTATGGTAATTGTAATTTGGATAGCGAAGGACTTCCTGAATGCAGGTAACACATGATTTTACTAACCGACTTCAAAAAAAAGTAGGTTCTCAGTTCGACATGTACGAGTATGTTTGTATGTATGTATGTATGTTTGTCTGCGATTATCTCGCGTTTGACTGAACCAATTTTGATGTGGTTTTCAGAAAAGTGTTTGTTACATTTTGGGGAAAGTATTAGTATATAACAACAATGGATAACCCGTAACGTTGCCCGCATGGATCCGTTTTTGCTGACTTGGATTGCAGATTTTCAAAGACGCTAAATAAAGGTTTTTGATGAATATCTAAACTTCAAAATAAACACAAAAAAGTGTAATTAATAACTTTTCTTGTGGAACCCGGTTCCTTTTTTTCAAAAAGTTTTTTTTTCTTTAATTTTATTATTATTCGTTTTTCGTTTACTGTCAAGGGCGTCTACCGTGTCAGCGGTGTCAGCTGTGCCAATGATACGGTGTGATCTCCCAAAGCAATAGAGGCCCCCGAGGTACATGGTTGCTGGTTTCAAAAACGGGTCTGGGATGCAGCGGCAGCGGGCATCCCAGATCCGTTTTTGAAACCAGCAGCGGGCAGAACGCGGGGGCGTAGTATGATGCAAGATATTTTGTTTTTGTCCGTGAAAAAAATGTCTGAACAACAGCAACAACATGTTTTTGATTCATATTAATTGCTAATGGTCAATTTGATGGTTTTTTTTTTTTGTACTTTTTAAAATCATCAAACGAATCCTCCCACCAAGGCCAGAGCGGGAGGGTATGTTAGACTCGTACTGACTAAAATCCACGGACTCCGGTAGGTATGTACATACATAAAGGGCTACTGAAGCCCTTTACATACCTACCGGAGTCTCGATAGTTATACCGAGATATGTACAGGGGACACATGTTAGTGTGTCCCAGCAGGGGTCGCGGGACACATGTTGGGGCCCCGTCATTGTGCTGACACTTTTTGAGGCGCACATGGAACACAACGCGCCGTCGACGCGGGCGGGCATGGTCCATGGTAGGACAGCGTGTCGCCCATTACTCGCCGCCCGCGCGCCTACGGTAGCCGGAGATCGTCTCGCGACGTCTGTCACCGTGGGCGTCTACCACTGTGGCTGGGGTGGAGGGAGGATGCTATCCTCTCCCTCACGCGGCCCGCCTCCTCCTTCGCGAGCATGAGTGCTTCGCAGAAGGAGGCGACCGCTTCCCACTCCGTCTCGCCCCGGAGCATGGCCTCGACCAATGCCGGGCGCGAGAGGTCTCCGCCTATCGCCGCACTGAGGACACGACGGTGCTCTGCCCAATCGGGGAAGTCCTGCACCGTATGCTCCACCGTGTCCTCAGGGCGATCCGCGCGGTGGTGATATCCAGGCGTTTCTTCCCTCCTTATCAGACACAGGTACCTCCCGAAACTTCCGTGTCCGGGGAGGACCTGCGTCATGCGGTAGGTCGGGACGCCGTGACGCCTATCCAGCCACTCCTCAAAGAGGGGTCTTACCGGGCTACTTATTGGGGCTAAGGAAAATGTGGTGGCACTGGCGCCGCGCCGTACGTTCCGTAGATGTGTCGCGAGACGCGACAATAACTCAAATACTATCTAGCTCAACACACGGGTCGTGGGTCTAATCAGCTAACCGTAATCCTGGAGCGTAAAGGACTATTGAAGGACACCGTGGATTTTAGTCAGTAGGAGTCTGACAGTTGGGTGGAAAGACTCATTTGATGATTTTACCTTGGTTGGTATTTGATGGTTTTTTGTTTTTAAAAAAACAAAAAACCCGACTGCGTAATAAAACTAAAAAGAAAGAAACAAGCCCAGTAGTTTAGAATTCACTCATTCACACTCACAGTCGGGGCCCATTCAAATTATACCAATCAAATCTTCCCAAGGGGCCCCGACTGTGAGTGTGAATGAGTGAATTCTAAACTACTGGGCTTGTTTCTTTCTTTTTAGTTTTATTACGCAGTCGGGTTTTTTGTTTTTTTTTAAATATTTATTTTATTTTACTATTTTAAGTTTTTGTTAGCATTTATCAGTCCAAATTAAATTGAAACATATAAGTTACCTATATATATTTTGGTAAACCATTTTTAAAATCCTTTAATTTGATACCCCACTTGATAGAATGTGAGAGATTTTAAAAAAATAATTTTAGTTCGGAACCCTTTGCACACGAGTTCGACTCGCACTTGGCCAGTTTTATGTACCCAGTGACACTCTCACGTTTAAGACGAATCTAACGACACCTCTCAAGTTAAAATCCATCAAGCCGTTTAGGCTGCAGAGCAACACAACGAAACATACATACATACACTCGAAAAACATAACCCTCCTGGCGCAGTCGGGCAAAAAATCTAGCTCAACAGCCCTATTTCGATCAGATACGCCTTTGTTAACTGTTCAACATTTTTACTTATTTCAGTTGCCACAGTGGGTATTCTGGTGACAGGTGCGAAGTCAGCGCCTGTCACAAACACTGTACAAACAATGGCACTTGCTCCTTGGACGTCGACGGTCAGCCTGTCTGTCAGTGCATGGACAATTATACAGGTGACAGATGCGAAGTGGCAGATTGTCAAAACTACTGCTTGCAAGGCGAGTGTACATTGAAGGAAGAAGGTCCAACATGCAGGTAAAACATAGTCTATTACTTGTACCTATTAGTTACCTAGTTCAATTTTATTTATACAAGGATCCACTTCCTAGCGGTAATCCCGGGCAACGGCACCACAGGCTACTTGTAACCTGTACCCTTAGCACGAATTTTCACTCATTTTACTTTACAGCGTCTTTCCAGTATTTACAGCGTTTTTTGTATAAAAAAATGAAACAGCGCCTCTGGTGTGCAAAGAAGGAACAATTTTTTCAGTAAATTATGAGAACGTTGTGTTTAGTACGTAAACTTTTACAGTGATCCCATACAATATGCAAGTTTACAGTAAAAAATGCTAGCACGAGCATGCAGCAATTTACTGTGGAATACGTTACTGTAAAAATTCTGTAAAATGTCAATGATATCTGTGAGTCTGACAGTTGGGTGGGAAGACTCATTTGATGATTTTACCACGAAAAATTCTAGCTCAACAGCCCTATTTCGATCAGATACGCCTTTGTTAACTGTTCAACATTTTTATTTATTTCAGTTGCCACAGTGGGTATTCTGGTGACAGGTGCGAAGTCAGCGCCTGTCACAAACACTGTACAAACAATGGCACTTGCTCCTTGGACGTCGACGGTCAGCCTGTCTGTCAGTGCATGGACAATTATACAGGTGACAGATGCGAAGTGGCAGATTGTCAAAACTACTGCTTGCAAGGCGAGTGCACATTGAAGGAAGAAGGTCCAACATGCAGGTAAAACATATTCTATTACTTGTACCTATTAGTTACCTAGTTCAATTTTATTTATACAAGGATCCACTTCCTAGCGGTAATCCCGGGCAACGGCACCACAGGCTACTTGTAACCTGTACCCTTAGCACGAATTTTCACTCATTTTACTTTACAGCGTCTTTCCAGTATTTACAGCGTTTTTTGTATAAAAAATGAAACAGCGCCTCTGGTGTGCAAAGAAGGAACAATTTTTTCAGTAAATTATGAGAACGTTGTGTTTAGTACGTAAAATTTTACAGTGATCCCATACAATGTGCAAGTTTACAGCAAAAAATGCTTGCACGAGCATGCAGCAATTTACTGTGGAGTACGTTACTGTAAAAATTCTGTAAAATGTCAATGATATCTGTGAGTCTGACAGTTGGGTGGGAAGACTCATTTGATGATTTTACCACGAAAAATTCAAGCTCAACAGCCCTATTTCGATCAGATACGCCTTTGTTAACTGTCCAACATTTTTATTTATTTCAGTTGCCACAGTGGGTATTCTGGTGACAGGTGCGAAGTCAGCGCCTGTCATAAGCACTGTAGAAACAATGGCACTTGCTCCTTGGACGTCGACGGTCAGCCTGTCTGTCAGTGCATGGACAATTATACAGGTGACAGATGCGAAGTGGCAGATTGTCAAAACTACTGCTTGCAAGGCGAGTGTACATTGAAGGAAGAAGGTCCAACATGCAGGTAAAACATATTCTATTACTTGTACCTATTAGTTACCTAGTTCAATTTTATTTAAACAAGGGCCTCAAAGGATCCACTTCCTAGCGGTAATCCCGGGCAACAGCACCACAGGCTACTTGTAACCTGCGGTGACAGCTGAGCGATCACACTGGCGGTGGTAGGTCTCACCAGGGGCCGCCAGCCTCGCATCCATCTGATCGGTCGGTCACCCCTTCAATATTTTCTTAATTATTTTTTTTAATTAAATTATTTCTTTTAAAGTTTATTTATAACTAAATATTCTATGAATATTTCAAGCATCTGCCGGTGTCTGTTATCAAAATCAAGCAAAAAAAAAAAAAACAATGAAATAAATCACGTTTGATGCATGGGAGTCCCCCTAAATATTTATTTTATCCTGTTTTTAGGGTTCCGTAGTCAACAAGGAACCCTTATAGTTTCGCCATGTCCGTCCGTCCGTCCGTCTGTCCGCAGTTTAGCTCAGAGACGCACAGTACTAGAGAGCTGTAATTTGGTGTAAATATACGGATTTGTTGCGCCGAAAAAGTGGTAAAATAAAATCTCGTAAAATATTTTTTTTTAGGGTACCTCCACCTGTACACGTAAAATGGGGATGTTTGTTTTTTCTCGCGTACCCCTTAGTGTGGGGTATCATTAAATAGGCCTTTAAAAAATATTGATAGTTTCCATTTACAATTTTTTGATAAAAATATTCGTTTCTGAAATATTAAGATTTAAAGTGCTAATTTTTGCTCGACTCGAGTGTCCCCCCCTCTACCAGCTAAACGGTTATGTTTGCGGGTGTGAAAAAATTCACAATAGTAGTATATATAACGAAGTTTAAAAGAAAATTATCATAACTTAGTAGGCTTTACAAGTTTACGAGTAATAGTCGACCAACTTATAAAATGTACTTGGATAACATATTTTCCTAAACAAAATGACGTATCGGAGAACATGTTCTTCAACTGCAAATGTAAGTTTGTCAACTTTATTTTTACAGCTATAGTAGGTATGTTTTTACGGTATGTTTTTTGGGGATAGGTAGGTTTTTATTGTCAACTATTTTCAACTAACTTCAAAAAAAGGAGGAGGTTCTAAATTCGTCGTAATCTTTTTTTTTTATGTATTTTCCCCGATTTCTCAAAGACGCCTGGACCGATTTTGAAAATTCACTTTTTAAAATTAAATTCAGCGAATCAGTTTAGTTAGTTCGCATAAGTATTTTGACGGGAAACTACGGAACCCTACACTGTGCGTGGCCCGACACGCACTTGGCCGGTTTTTTTTTAGTATTTGTTGTTATAGCGGCAACAAAGTTAAATTATCTGTGCAACTGTCTAAATATCATTGGCATATTAGCATAAAGGCCTTGAAGCCATGCCAGACATATTACAAACAAAAACAAATCTAACTATCACTGTTCATGAGAAACAGCCTGTCACAGACAGGCAGACGAACCCAAAGGGCGAGACCAAACGAGCGTAATTTTGTGAGTCGTGAGTCGCAGAATTTCGTGTTCTGGTGCGTCGCGAAATACTTTTTCTATGAAGGCGACCGAAATTCGCGACTCACGACTGACAAAGTTACGCTCGTTTGGCCTCACCCTAAGAAGAGTAAATGATGCTGTGACGTCTGACAGAGGAGAATGGAAAAAGAAAACGTGGTGCCACGCTCACAAGTAGTATAGGATGCCAGGAAGATGATGATGATTTAATATTAATTTGTTTACTATTTAAGAGCGCTTATACTAAAGTTGGCAACGTCGCAAATGTCTGTCAAATATTTACAAGATTTATTTAATTAATTTAGCTATGTTACTGTATGAAAATAAGAATTATATGGCTCTGTAGTGCACTAAAAAATTTATTAGGGAATGCAATAATTAATATCGTTACACCGAATATACATATAGTTTTAAACGTAAAAAAAGCATTTATATACCTGAACTGAAACGGTTACAACATCAAATTCGGTGTTTTAATTGCATTCCTATATCAATTTTCTAGTGCACTACAGAGCCATATTTCTTATTTCCATACCTACAGTTACATTGCCAAATTAATTAAAACTTGTAAATATTTGACAGCTATTAGCGACGTTGCCAACTTTCTGGTTATGCGCCCTTAATAATTATTAATTTCAGATGCAACTCCGGGTATTCAGGCGATAGGTGCGAAGTAAATATTTGCTATGAATATTGCCTCAACAATGGTACATGTGACTATAATGAAGAGAATATACCGTTCTGTCAGTGTTTAGAGAATTATTACGGTGACAGATGCGAATTCAGCAACTTTTCGAACGAGGAAGAACCAAAATGCCAATGCTCAAGACAGAATAAAAATAATAATGAATTAAATACATCAGGTTACATGTACTATCCAGCTTTGAGTAACATGACTTTAGCAGATCTACTTGCTAATTGGCAGAAACCTGTTGCAATAAAGCCTGAAAATAAGCCAATATTTTAATAAAAAAAATACAAATCACTAGCATTTAAGTTTTTTTTTAATCAATACAAAAAGCACTAGTGAAAGATAAGAGTTCGCATCACCACTCATGACCTGCGGGAAATTCGAGGGTCAATGGGTGCTACACTTTTAAGCTATTGTCAAACAGACAGGGCGAAGCGAATGCGATCCGAATCCTGTCATATAAAAAAGCGAATGCGGTCCGATAGTCTATGTGACAGGCTTCAAACAATTCTGTACATTACAAACAAAAACGCTTCGGCACGCTTTTCAGTTTGACAAAGGCATTATAGTGCATAATTGATGTAATGCCATGATCATGAGTCATGACAAAGACAGTAGCGCTGCCTCAAAAGGACTTGAGTCATGGCGCGGACTTCTATTCATTGTAATATTTGTAATTATATCTTTTTTCCTTATTTTTTAACGCTTTTTAGTTATTTTATTTAGTTTTGATTGTCAGTGTTTTGATTTAAGATTTAACTGGATTTAAAATAAATAACTGAACTAAACTAAATAATAATATGATATATTCTCAATTTCGTGGCTCTCGATTTTGTGTCTTGGTGTCCACGGAATTGAGAATGATGGTTTACCTATGTAACTAATCACGGTCCATATTATGACGTTTAAAGTCACTTGCTTCACCATTTGTCATGGTTAAGACTATGAATGGATTTTCATGAAAATATCCACCCGAATACTTCGATTATGTCTATTTCTTCCTGCGTTTGACAAATAAAACTGATTCGATATAATTTGACGTCTATACTTCATGTCCCTTGTCTGTAATTTGAATCTTTAACGAAAATGCTTGTTAGAATTTATATTATATAAGTTTAATAAAAATGCTAATTTAAATGATTTCACTAAAAGTTAGTTAACTAAGTATGATAGCTCAAGGAATCTCTTGTTTACCCCTTTTATACCTCTTTTATATACAAACCTTTAATAAGTAATATGGCTCCTGTAACACAGGTTTCACCTAGCTCAGGAGCCAGGGCTTCCAATATAATTGTACCTCATTTTTATGCCAATAAAACATTTTTATTATTATTATTAATTACAATAGCAAAAACTGCTAAAATTTATGTTCCTGAATGTTTTTTTAAATTGTATTTGACTTTCCTATAGTAAAATAGTAGGTAGGTACTATAATACGAGTATAATAATTACCTACTTTAAAATTGTTAATTGTTCCTTGCATTGTCAATGTATTTAATATTATATTATGTTCCCGTGCCCTAATCGGGTTTTATGTTGAAACTTATACATTTCTGTAACACCTATGTACTACACATGAATGCAATAAAGAATTTGAGTTTGAGTTCCCGGTTACGAATAATACGTGCAATTCTAAATTCTGTGGTCACATTTCTCAATTCCATGGGCACTAAAAATGTACATCGATTTATTTCATAAACTACTATAGCAATTATTGGCAATTTAGCACCATTTTTTGTTTAAAAAAATGCATTTTGTTTTGTTTATTTACAATTTATCATTAAATGAAAAAAAAAATGCCCACAGAATCGAGAAAAATCACAGCGTTCGTAGAAAATATGCTCATCCAAACACTTGACAACGTCGCAAATAGCTGTCAAATATTTCAAAGTTTTAATTAATTTGGCAATTATACAGTATGAAAATAAGAAATGGCTGTGTAGTACACTAAAAAAATATAATGAAATGAAACAATTAATATCGTAACACCAATGATATTCTATTATATGTTATACACTCACAAAACAACAGAAAAAACTGTTCCGCGCCGAAAGGCAGCACACATACACACTTTTTTTATTCACACATTACATTTCACTACAAGTAAAAAGGATAGCTTGATAAAACGCAATAAGAAAAAAAGTGACAGCTAGATAAACAAACAGCGCCACGCGTCATCAATCCCCCCGCACGTCGGCATCATAGACTAGCAAATTGTCCCACGTGGGACATTTTCTGGTTTTCACGTTTTGCGCGCTCATAACATATCTGTTTAATAAAATATCATTGCGTAACACCGAATATATAGACCGTCAGGCGTTTGGCCCTCTGTGTAGGATTTTACCGGGGGCCCAGTCAGATTACTATTCTTACTGGCATAGCTGTTAAAAATTACTAACCTAAAATAGTAGTACACTTCCAAACTCTTCTAGCACCAAGTGAACCGCAAGGTTTCTCATACACCTATGAAGTTCAAGCAAAAATAAGTACTACATCCAGACGTAATACTGATGGTCGCGGGACTTATTCTACCCAAATGCCCTGCCCAGGGTTGGGAGGACTCATTTGATGATTTTACCACATTAAAAAAAAAAGGCGTAATACTGATCCGGAACTTTTTAATCCAGCAGTCCCCATAAGTTGTCAAGTACTCATTAAAACTAAAGATATATCGTACAAATGGAACACAGCGTTCTTTTTTCGAAAGGCAACGTTCGCTGTTCCCGCCCTCGAACGCGATTGGCCGATAGTCGAGTACGTGTTGATGCGTTTGCGCTGATAAAACGACTGTTTTGTAACATAGCGAGCTTTGAGTGCGTTATGGGGAAAATAAATGGATTTAACTTAACATCACGACTGTAATCTCCAAAGGGTTAAGCAGAGGTGTACTTAATAGTACACCCTGAATTCGCCAGTTATATTTAAATCCCATTATATTTAAATCCTATTGCCATCATCGGGACACATATCTAGCCTCTGTGGCTGCTGCTAAGAAATCATTTATCCAATAACATTAATGCCCGAATTGGGAATAGATCCCATGACCTCATGAACAGTCGCATTTGTGACCACTAGGCCAACGAAGCATTGAATTTAGTTTTAGAAGTAACCATTTTTGAGATTTGTGTCAAATCTTTTGGGAGATGGAAGTGTTGGAACCCTTGCTAAAGGACAAATTCTTAATGCAAGGAAATGACAGAACCGTCTGCTATTCCCAGGGTGAATAATTTCCACATCGAGAAGAAAAAATGGTTGGGAAAGGGGAGGATGTGTTGTGAAGGTGCTAAGGATAGGCTTTTTTCCAACAAAGGACCATGATATGCTGAGTCAATTGATTGAGCAACTTATCTTTGCTTTATTCCTGCCTAGCTTTCCCTTACAACGGCTTTTGCTAGTTTATATAACCCCCTTTTGTTTTGCTACCATCTTTTTCTCCACCTTTAAATACGGAAAATGTTTTTAACGGTCTCCAATTTCCTGACATCATCATCAGAAAACAAACAAATTCACTTTTGCATAATATCTAAATATCATCATCAGCCTATAATGTTCCCACTGCTGGGACACAGGCCTCCTCTCTGTGAGAGAGAATGGGTGCCATAATCCCGGTCCGGTCCCAGTGCGGGTTGGTAGATGTCACATGTCTACGAATTTTTGGGTCTAGGACGTGCCGGTTTCCTCACGATGTTTTCCTTCACTGTTTTGAGAGCAGTGGTGATGAAATAAATTACACAAAGTACCTCGTAAGTCGGGACCGATACCACTGGGCCACCACTGCTACACCTCTGGGCCACCACTGCTATCTAAAATTAAGATTTAAATCTCCTGTTAAAGGCTCTTTATATAAATAAACAGCAGGAAGTATATAAATGTTCAATAATTTATTCTTTAAACCTATATTTACATCTTAGATTTACATCTAAATATTTATTAAGTATGCGTAAATAAATTACTATAAAACTATTATCACGGTTATGCCCTTGGCACTAATCTTAAGTACATTCTTTCATTTGGAGTAAGCAGCAGTTTCCAGGGAGTGATGGTGATCCGGTCCACTGTATTCTTGGTGCATTCCACTCGGTACTTTGAGAACAGCTTCACCATACAGATTCCAAACTGAAGTTGAGCGAACCTTGAACCTGTAAGAGAAATATTTGATAAAAATTAATCTAAACTTTATCTATCTATAGTCTATACTACTAATAATGAGGAAAGACTTGTGTTTTTGTAAAAGTGCTACACCGATTACAAAAAATCTTTCACTATTTGAATGCTACATTGCCACGTGACATTGGCTATAATGGGGGTGAGGGGAATGAGAGGGCGGAGTCGCTGGCAAAAGCTAGTACAGTACTATACTGGACTGGACTGGCCTGGAATCTCCGAGGGTTACAAAGAGGTGTACCTATAGAAGATCATCGTCAGTCACAATGCCAGTATCTGTGGAGCAGACTGGCTACCAAGAAATTCCTTGGCGAAGGACTCTCTTTGTTGGTGACTAGCTCAGTGTTTGTGTTCCAGCCACATCTAACATATTCCCAGGATGGCAACAATATCATCTCTCCATCTCACCACAGAACCAACTCTCATGCATGGTCAAACATCTCTCTTGAATATGGCGTCTTAAAAAATAAAGAGCATCCAAAACCTTAAAAGTAGTTCAAACAATTCCTCTTGTACTCACCAAGACAACTTCTGGGCCCAAGTCCAAAGGAAACCATAGCACAAGGATGCCGCTCGCTTATATTTTCTGGTGTAAATCTCTCAGGATCGAACCTTTCAGGATCAGGATAATACTTCTCATCATGCTGAATTGAATAAGGAGAAATCGCTACTATAGTATTTTTCTGAATGATGAAGTCCGTGCCATCCAACTGAATGTCCCGACCAACATTTCTAGCCACAGCATTTGTTAAAGGATGCATTCGTAACGTCTCATCGAAAACCATCTGTAGGTACTTCATTTCTTTTAGTGCTTCATAAGAGAATTTACCGCCATATTTCAGAAGGACGTCATCAATTTCCTGTATCAGAATTTCCTGGATATTAGGGTTCTTAGCCAAGTGGAACAACGCATAAGTTGTTAGTAAAGAATTGTTACCATAACCAGCGAAATAAAATATAAACACTTGTCCTGCTAAAACATCATCCGTTACTTCCATCCACAGCTCTTTTTCATCATCTGTAGACTTTCCCGAGCTGACATGGCCTTCTCTTCTCAAAGCCATCAAGACGTCCATTGTTCTGTTTCTATCAGTCTTTGGTACAGCTTCTAGATTAGCACCAGCTTTAATAACTTGTCTACAAAAGTCAGCCACATGTTCAGGGAATATAGATAAATTAAACTTTGTTAATGTGCCAGGAAATAGCAGCTCTAGCTCAAGTAATAGAGTTGGTGTTTGGATTCCATCATGCATCACTTCACATAGATTATTATCATCATTGTAAGGGTCTACATCAATACCAAATGCGCCCATCATTATTGAATCGACTCCGTATCTTCTAAAGACTGGCAATACATTGATTTCTGTATCCTTCATGGTGGCATTTTCTATATACTCAATAAACTTATCTCCACGACCGGCGAGAATATTAAAATTTGCCTTGAACTTGCTAGATGTAAACACTGTCGTTAGATGTTTCCTTAAAATTTTCATCACTGTTACATCAGAATGAAAGAGATTATCACCCAAACGTTCTTTACTGTAGTACACTCCACGATCAGGAAAAGAATCGAAGTCCTTTACTAGGATCTGTTTCACTATATCAAGATCACGAATCAATAAAGTGGGAGACATCATCCTGTACAGGCCGACGACTTTCTCGTTGGGATATTGCTTATAAATTTCACTGTAGAGCACCCCAACATGCTTTCTTCTAAAGAACACATCGATGAAGTTTCCGAAGAATGGAATAGGAGTTGGTCCTTTGACATTTCTGTCTTTCCAATAATTGAATGTTCTCGTGAAGTAGTAGTAAATGAAGCAGACGATCGTAATAAACGTTGGTAAATATAAAAACATTGTTGTAGCTCTCGTCTCAGTAGCTAATTGGTTATTGATGAGAAACGAGGCAGCCGAAATTATATATATGAATGAAGCGCCTGCGATACGGAGGTGCACTGATAACGGACAGTAGTCAGTTTTCATAAGCTTAGTCTGGTCCGTGCGTTTGCGCATGTAATTAACAACGTAGTTGAATTGCTGCAAAAATGGACGGTTAAGCTGCTTTCTTCACTTCACATAAAATCTTGATTCACTCGTCTTTTTATAATAAACTGGAAACACTGATGATCTATATCAACGCGAATCCAATCAGTATCGTTCCGATAAAAAATATATCATTTTTAAGTACGTTTTGGATTTTCCTGAAATGTATTGTCGTCACAAGTTTTGCTTTGTTTGGCAGCATTCAAAATATCTTCAAATAAGAGATCACAGGCTTCTTCTGCATAAGCAAGCTTACTTCATCGTAGACCTTGTCTGAGCCACCTTTGCACTAGACTAGAGCCAAGAACCAACTCAAATAAAAAAAGTAAATAGTAAATGAATAACACAATCACCACAATTAAGTCACGTCTGTAGTTTTCGAACTGTTTCAAGTCTTTATTCAAAAATCTAAAGCGGATTTAGAATCACAGTCCTAATCTTAATAATTTAATCTAGTATTATGGCTAAATTGTTTTTTTCTGCGTAACTAGATATACACCTTTATCTTATTAAAATTCCAAATTGGCAGGATTAATCTTGTCAGTTTTAGGGTACCGCAGCCAAATGAACGGTTCCCTTTATAGATTTGTCTTGGCCTGAAGTCTTACGCATATCGCTACAATTTTACTCCGGGATTTGGAACGATTTATTCCCTTTATGCCGAGTCCCGTTACGTCGAGTCTATTGTTCTCCAAAGTATTGATATTTTACGCTTTCTATTACCTTTATGTAGAGTTTGGTGAACAAGTACCTACAGTCAGGGATGTAAATTAAAAGCCAATGACACAAAAACATATTAAAACAAGTATAGGTGAAGATTACTTGACTCCTATTTCTGCGTGCATGGTTTAAAGTAACCTAATCTGTCCGTGTCGGGGTGCCCACAAGTCCCGAGCTCGCTTCGCTCGCTCTTGGATCCCAAGTTCTCCGAATAACTAAACTATCCTTGTCGGGGTACCTTTTTTGTGCAAAAATTGATTCTAAATTATGTGCATGTATACATTGTATACATTTCATTGGACGTGACTGTACTTCTAAAATATGATATAATTAAACTCGACATAAAGGTAATAAAAGCGTGGTAATAAACTCGACATAAAGGGAATAGAAACGGGACAAAAAACTAAGCTCGACATAGGGTAATAGAAGCGAGACAAGGTTTTCGACTCGACATAACGGGACTCGACATAAAGGGAATAAACCTTTGGAACTTTCTAGACGTTACGATCCTGATTAAACGTTTCAATATATAATTACGTGATTTTTGATTGAAAAATAACTAACGTTGGACCGCATTAATTTGATGGCACAGCATAACTGAGCAAATGGCACCTGTGCTGTAAGTACCGATCATCGTGGGTTTGAACCCAGCCAGGCGCATTAACTTCTGTAATTTATTTCATCACCACTGCTCTCAAAACGGTAAAGGAAAACACGGTGAGGAAATCGGCATGTCCTAAAACCAAAAATTCGAAGCCATGTGACATCTACCAACCCGCACTGGCAGTGCGTGGTATATTATGATCCACTCCCTCTCATCTTAGAGAGGAACCCTGAGTCCCAGCAGTGGGAGCATATTTTATAAGCTGATGATGATAATACGAGTATTTTGATAAACATTATTATATTGATACTTAGAGATTGACACGTAGGTACTACGATTTGGTAGTCACTAACACATTTGCGACGGCCACGACCTGCGTTTGTTGTTGGTTTATGATTATTTTTAATATTATGTGAACAGAACCTCACTATCTAATTCTCTATGCAATACAGAAAAAAAAACAAAAGATTAACAGTAGGTATCTGAATTTTAGTACGGAAATTTATTTCAGCAAAATGATCGATTAATATTGTCAATGCGTCGATGCATCATAACATGCCTCCAAATTATCAAGTATTAAAAAATCTGATTGCAATTATTGTTTTTATCTACTATCATGCTATTAATCCTCTATAAAAGAACCTATAATAATTAGCTTATTGCCAACATTAAAATACTCAATGATATTATGATCATTCATTATATCATCAAAACGCGTGTTATTATGAATTTCAAAAAAAGAACATTCTCATGCAATGACATTTTCACCACCAGATCGCTAAAATTTTGAAAAAAGAACAATAATTCTTTTGCTTATTAATGTTTATTTTACATGCTTCGCAATTAGACTTTTTTTGAATTAACATAGTTCTTACAGCACTGTACAACACCCTATGGTATGAAAATCTTTTATAGAGGATTCACATTACGATTGTAGATAAAGTCTTGTATGTAACTGTTAGGTATAATTAGGTATTAAAACACTCATGTGATACTATTATCACACTCGGCTACGCCTCGTGAGTCGTGTGATAAACCCACATTCGTACCTCTCGCGCCCGGCATTGGTTGCGGCCATGCTGCGGGGCGAGACGGAGTGGGAAGCGGTCAGCTCCTTCTGCGAGGCAGTAATGCTCGCGAAGGAGGAGGCGGGCCGCGCGCGAGAGAGGACAGTGTCCTCCCTCCGCCCCAACCGCGGTGGTGCACGCCCACGGCGACGGACGTCGCAGGACGATCTCCGGCCACCGTAGGCGCGGGCATGCGGGCAGCGAGTAAAGGGCAACTCGCTGCCCGACCATGGACCATGCCCGGGTCGACGGCGCGTTGTGTCCCACGCGCGCCTCAAAGAGCGTCATCATAATGACGGGGCCCCCCTCTCAGAGGGCCAAAGCCTGCCGGGGTCGCGGGATTATTTCCTTACCGTGACCCCGGAACATAACAGGCTACTGAAGGACACCGTGGATTTTAGTCAGTAGAAGTCTGACAGTCCCTCCCGCCCTGCCCGGGGCTGGAGGACTCATTTGATGATTTTGCCACGTAAAAAAAAAAAAAAACCCACATTCGTGTTTTAATACCCCTGATTATACAACAGTTGCATAAATAACTATTATTACGCTATTGTAATCTAAGGCGCATGATTTTTTTGAAAATATTAATTTCACATTATACTATAATAGATAAAGCCATACCAGAGGCTTTAGCATTATTTTTATTTTGTGTAAACATTAACTTCTTCTTTTTTTCATTTTTTTTTTAATCGTACTTTTACGTAAATTTAATAAAAAAAATTGGTTCCTCACTCGTACACTAAAGGCGCTTTCACAATTTAACACAAAATACGCATTAATTACTTAAATCTCGTGATAAGACCTCGGTTCTTAATCATGATTGCCCTGACTTTTAAACAGTAAAAAGGAAGTGCCCTAACAACATACATAACAACCACGACGAATCAAAAATCTCTATCACATCTATGAAGACCACATTCAAAAAATTACTATCAAATAAAATCGCCGAAAAAAACTGTGCATCAAATTGGATACTCCAAAGATACCGGTGTCATTATGAAGAGGCTAAACGTCAAAAGACGTTCGGTATATCTAATTAAGACTTGATTTATTATGGGCCGAGCGGGAGCAATTATTTTGGGTCTATTAGGAACGGCCCGAATCTGGGAATGTAGAGTACTATGATTTTGGTGGTATTTTTGTGTATTTAATCCTAAAATTAATGTAGTAAATGCGAAAGTGAATTTGTTTTTCTGGTTTTTACGCTTTCACGCCTAAACAGTAATTCATATACCGATATTGAAAGAATTTTTATAGATTTTTTTGTGGACCCAAAGAAAGTCGTAGGTTACAAAAGAGGCGAGCAAAACATTGTGGAACACTTCGTTCTGGTGGCCTACCAAGCGTGAGTGGTTCCGCTCAAAGAACGAGATGTCGCTAGACGACTTGTATAATTCTGTCTCTTTCCCACAGCCTAAAGACTCACGCTTTAAGACGTTATGGTAGGCCACCTGTTTTAAAGAGATCATTGGATTCTATTGTACCTTGTGTGTAGCATATAATTTCCAATTAATCCTGTTTTTATTGTAGTTAACAATTAGAAGATAAGCCACACTATTGACTATTGCATTAGGTAACATAGCTGTAATCTGCAATGATAGAAAAAATACAAATAGGTATTATTGTCTACATTTTAAGCCCGCAGCGCCAAATGGCTGTTATAAGTTTAACGTGTCTGTCTGTAACATCGAAGTCCAAAACAAATAGATCAATTTTGCGGTTTCTTTATGGTTTGAAACTTTGAAAGCGAACGTGTTCAAGATGGTCCTAAACTATAATTTATGAAGCATTTGATGATCATCAAGCCAAGTGCGATGTGTAGTTTTTTTTCTAACCATCACTGAAACTTCTGATCAAAGGCCTCCCACAAGTTCTTCCTAGAGTTTTTGTCGTGCGCCACCTCAAACCAGCCCTCACGGTATGTATCCAAGTAGACTTTTTTCCTAGCGTAAAATGTGGTCACACTACAAAACAATCGGCAGATGATTATGCAACGTGCAATTTTGAGTTCCATATGGCACGGAGCTGATAGTTTACAACCAGTTATAGCCCACAAATGGCACAAACCCCAACAGATCATTATGGACTAAGCAGAACTCTCTACTGTTTTTTAATCTTGAAAAACGCCACTTAAGTGTGGGTCAATAAGGTTTTTATTTAGTTTTTTTTTGTGAGAATAGTTTTTCGATGAAAATAGATACGTAATTTGGAATTAGAACCAATTTTTTTATACAACATTATTTCTTGTTTAGGCGAAACCCGATACACCTGTCCAATATTTTTGTGTAAAGAATCCATGTACAAAATTTTAAAACCGTATCATAAAAAATTACAAAGTTATAAGCTTGTATATTACCTGGTTGTCCGTTCAAAAACATGCTCATTTCGCGTTACACCCGCGTAAAAATCGCGTCTCCTGTGTCATACACTCGTGAGCTCGTGATAATAGTTTGGCAATAGATACCTAACCGTACGGTGATTGTATTGTAATTAATTGGTAATAATATTTAATTAAAATATTTTTGAAAAAAAAATATAACAAGGTGTAAAAATTACTGGAATCGAATCAGTTACTGATTTTGAACAAACTATATTCAGGTTTCGCATATACTAAAAATAATGTTGTATATACGAGTACCTACAATGAGTTTGCTCTTGACCTTATCCCAGAAGCAAAGAATAAGGCCTAAGTCAGGCGAGACCGCATACAACCATACGCTGATGTTATTGGTGAGATTCTTCAAAAGAATCAGGTGTATAGTACTCGTAAACCATAAACTTGTATGAGATACTGATATAGAGGTGAACGAGGCCAAAGGATTTAGTAAAACCCCTTCTACACGGTCAGACCTGACCGCCTGACAGAGGTGACCTTGGTCCGGTGTGCGACCAAATATGGGCGGAGTCAGTCGGGAGCGCAGCCGTCCCGACAGGCTGCGTCCGCGGTGGGACCCGACCGTCAGCCGACAGCGTTCCAGACGGTGGGGTACTGTTGACACGACCAAGTTCACCTCTGTCAGGCGGTCAGGTCTGACCGTGTAGAAGGGGTTTAAACCCCTTCTACACGGTCAGGTGGTCAGGTCTGACAGAGGTGACCTTGGTCGTGTAACAGTACCCCACCGTCTGGAACGCTGTCGGCTGACGACGGTCCGGTCGACCGCGCACCGCGGACGCAGCCTGTCGGCTGACGGTCCGGTCGACGGTCGGGAGGGATGCGCTACGGTCGGAAAACTTGTCAGTTCGGTCCGGCGTTCACCATTTTTAGGGTTCCGTAGTCAACAAGGAACCCTTATAGTTTCGCCATGTCCGTCCGTCTGTCCGCAGCTTAGCTCAGAGACGCCCAGTACTAGAAAGCTGTAATTTGGTGTAAATATACGGATTTGTTGTGCCGAAAATGTGGTAAAAGAAAATCTCGTAAAATATTTTTTTTTAGGGTGCCTCCTGTACACGTAAAGTGGGGATGTTTTTTTTTTTCTCGCGTACCCCTTAGTGTGGGGTATCAATTAATAGGTCTTTAAAAATATTGATAGTTTCCATTAACATTTTTTTGATAAAAAGATTCGTTTGTGAAATATTAAGCTTTAAAGTGCTAATTTTTGCTCGACTCGAGTGTCCCCCCCCTCTACCAGCTAAACGGTTATGTTTGAGGGTGTGAAAAAAATCACAATAGTAGTATATATAACGAAGTTTAAAAGAAAATTATCATGAATAAGTAGGCTTTACAAGTTTACGAGTAATAGTCGACCAACTTATAAAACGTACTTGGATAATATATTTTCCTAAACAAAATGTATCGGAGAACATGTTCTTCAACTGCAAATGTAAGTTTGTCAACTTTATTTTTACAGCTATAATAGGTGGGTATGTTTTGGGGATAGGTAGGTTTTTATTCTCAACTATTTTTAACTAAATTCAAAAAAAGGAGGAAGTTCTCAATTCTTCGTATTTTTTTTTTTATGTATTTTCCCCGATTTCTCAAAGACGCTTGGACCGATTTTGAAAATTCTTCTTCTTAAAATTAAATTCAGCGAATCAGTTTAGTTAGTTCGCATAAGTATTTTGATGGGCAACTACGGAACCCTACACTGTGCGTGGCCCGACACGCGCTTGGCCGGTTTTCAAAATTCGACGTGCACCCGCATTGACTGACAACTGCACACTGACGCGGACCCGTCGTGCGACGGCGTTCCAAACGGTCGGGTTCGACCGCGGACGCGGCCTGTCGGGACGGATGCGCTCCTGACCAAGGCTCGACTGACTCCGCCCATATTTGGTCTCACGACCAACGTCTACACGGTAGATTTTCATTCCCACCGGACCAAGGTCACCTCTGTCAGACCTGACCACCTGACCGTGTAGAAGGGGTTTTAAGGATCACATCACAGCAGACAGCGTTCTATAGTTATTAAAAATGGTGTGAACTTATTTGTATGTATTTAAAAAAAAATTGTCTCGACTAAAACCCCTTCTACACGGTCAGGTGGTCAGGTCTGACAGAGGTGACCTTGGTCCGGTGGGAATGAAAATCTACCGTGTAGACGTTGGTCGTGCGACCAAATATGGGCGGAGTCAGTCGAGCCTTGGTCGGGAGCGCATCCGTCCCGACAGGCCGCGTCCGCGGTCGAACCCGACCGTTTGGAACGCCGTCGCACGACGGGTCCGCGTCAGTGTGCAGTTGTCAGTCAATGCGGGTGCACGTCGAATTTTGAAAACCGGCCAAGTGCGTGTCGGGCCACGCACAGTGTAGGGTTCCGTAGTTGCCCATCAAAATACTTATGCGAACTAACTAAACTGATTCGCTGAATTTAATTTTAAGAAGAAGAATTTTCAAAATCGGTCCAAGCGTCTTTGAGAAATCGGGGAAAATACATAAAAAAAAAATTACGAAGAATTGAGAACTTCCTCCTTTTTTTGAATTTAGTTAAAAATAGTTGAGAATAAAAACCTACCTATCCCCAAAACATACCCACCTATTATAGCTGTAAAAATAAAGTTGACAAACTTACATTTGCAGTTGAAGAACATGTTCTCCGATACATTTTGTTTAGGAAAATATATTATCCAAGTACGTTTTATAAGTTGGTCGACTATTACTCGTAAACTTGTAAAGCCTACTTATTCATGATAATTTTCTTTTAAACTTCGTTATATATACTACTATTGTGATTTTTTTCACACCCTCAAACATAACCGTTTAGCTGGTAGAGGGGGGGGACACTCGAGTCGAGCAAAAATTAGCACTTTAAAGCTTAATATTTCACAAACGAATCTTTTTATCAAAAAAATGTTAATGGAAACTATCAATATTTTTTAAAGACCTATTAATTGATACCCCACACTAAGGGGTACGCGAGAAAAAAAAAAAACATCCCCACTTTACGTGTACAGGAGGTACCCTAAAAAAAAATATTTTACGAGATTTTCTTTTACCACATTTTCGGCACAACAAATCCGTATAATATTTACACCAAATTACAGCTTTCTAGTACTGGGCGTCTCTGAGCTAAGCTGCGGACAGACGGACGGACGGACGGACATGGCGAAACTATAAGGGTTCCTTGTTGACTACGGAACCCTAAAAATGGTGAACGCCGGACCGAACTGACAAGTTTTCCGACCGTAGCGCATCCCTCCCGACCGTCGACCGGACCGTCAGCCGACAGGCTGCGTCCGCGGTGCGCGGTCGACCGGACCGTCGTCAGCCGACAGCGTTCCAGACGGTGGGGTACTGTGACACGACCAAGTTCACCTCTGTCAGACCTGACCGCCTGACCGTGTAGAAGGGGTTTAAGAAGGAACGGTACAACGGTTAAAAAAAACTAAACTTCGGCCGATCCCCAGCTGCAATTAGGTTGCTAAAGAACAAAACACGTGCAATCCTTTCATCGGCTGATAATGTATTGCGAAAACTGTTGTTATTTAGAAATCTTGTATTCACAACAATGCTCTTAGCCCGCGGTGAGCTATTGTTACGCTTTATCGATGTGCGCATAACATTTAAACCTGGACGTCTGTTACACCGTTGAGAACATTGTGAACGCAGTTGAGGTGATCAATTTCAGTAGTTTTCCTAAGGAAACATGTTACGCACCCGTCCCTAGATTTTCCAAACTCTGTAAACCATCTACGAAAATAAAGTTTGAGAAGTTTTTATAAAAAAAAATATACAAGCAGAATCAAACAGCCATAAAAATAGCGAATAAAAATATCATTTCATACCCCAATCTCAAAAATCACATTCATAAATCTCTTATCATTTAACCACAAATTACATGACAGTGTAACAAATGAGCGTATTAAGCGTTCCCACAACGCAGCGACAGGGGACGTCCGTTCTCGCCCGCTGCCCCAGGGCAAGTGGCATTTTTTGTCTTTTTTCCGTGCGGGTAGTCGGACAAGCGGGCGAAGAATGTGACCGTGTGTAGTGCGATATGAAACGCCGCTGGGCGTAAAGACACTGGTTTTTTGTGTATGCAGCGAATAAATTGCGGTTCTTAATCTCTTCGTGAGATGGTCAATGACTATAGCCCTTGGACATGCTGGATGTACTCTCAAAGTGCAATATCAAGGCTGCTTTTGATATTGCGTTGATATTTTATTATAATAATGTAGGTATAACTATACAGGTTATGTTTTGTTTAACGTGCCATGGGTTGTCCTTTCACCAATATTGAAAAACATGTCGAATAATTTATGGAATAATATTGTAGCATATTACAATAGGGAAAAATTGGTTGGATGGATGTTTATAAAGTTGTAGTCTAGGATTACACACCTAGCACCTAATAACTAACTTTTACATGAGACGATCTACGACGACTCCCGATGTACTTTAACATACAACCACAAGAAACGTAGGTATCTGATAACTATACATATTTATATTATGTACTGAAAGCTTCGAAAGGTGGTACGACGAGGAAGAAACCAAAATATCCAACCGAAACGAAATGCCCCCACAATTTGCATACAGCTCAAATCCCTTTCAGTTTCAACAAGTAATGCGTATGCGCCCTTCCCGGTGATTATTCGCAAAATCAGTGCCAATTACGTAAGCGCGGCGTCTGCGCAGCTCCGGTAATGATCGCGCGTTCCCACGCTCACGCGCAGGTGGGGGGAGGGGGGACTTGTCATAGCGTTTAGGCCGTAAGTAGTTGGTAATTTTGGCTTTTGTGTTGTAAGGGAAAATTTGGAGAAATTGGTCACATTAAGGTTCGGGAAAATACCCGGGAATCGAAGACTGGGATCTCTCAGTGGATCGAATTGAAATGTCACTGACAAATTAGATGAGGTTACTTCTAGGCAAAGCGCTCTTCGCCATCGACCACATCATCGCTTACCATCAGGCGAGATACTAGTTAAAAAGTAACCTAAAAAAAGAAGTCCCCTGGAACTATAACCTGGATTTATAAATAGGATATTTTTTGTCCCGATTTGACGGATAGTTACCGAGGTTCAGGCATCACCGCGAGCAAAGGCAAGCCTACATCTGTGACGTCTCGCAAGGCTCAGTTGAAAACCAGCGTCAGGCACCTTGTGGCCTGGCTTTATGCTGAACTGAGCCTTTTTGGCACAGTCGTGAGGCACACGGTACCTACATTCAATGTATTCTAGTAATTTTAACTGTAATTGTGTGCTTGAGGCTTGCCAAATAAACTTATTTTCTTTCTTTTCTTCTTTCTTTCTTTCAAAGCTAATTAATATTGTTAATGTGAAAGTGAGTTTGTTGAATTTTCACGTCTAAACCTCTCTACTGATTTGAAGAAAATTTCAACAGAGACAATTTTTAATAGGATCTGATAACGATATCGGTTATAGACTTTTTGGGCAAATGAAGTCGTGAGCAAAAGCAAGAAACAAGGTTGATCAAGTCACTAAATATTAAACGTTAAACAGTTTGAGGACCAGTGATGTACTAGACTCTAGTACATCAATCGTCCACAACCTTTTCCCTTGTGATCCAGGTGATCCTCACTCAATTTCTAGTAAAATACTAAGTTTGAGGTGATGTGGATTGGCAGATGTCACAAATCTTCGAATTTTTAGTTCTAGAGCATGCCGGTTTCCTCGCGATGTTTTCCTTCACCAGTTTTGAGAGCAGTGGTGATGAAATAAATGGCATAATGTCCCTGGCTGAATCACTGCAGCTGCTCGCAAAAAGTTGTAATCTGATAATAATTTATCTTTATTAATATCAAACGTAAAAAGTGAATCCTTCATCACTGATGCAGCCGATTAAAAGAACATGTGTAAGTATTTATGTGTTTTACGGATCATGGATAAGATTAGTAACAATGTCACATCTACTGATTATGTAACAAAAATGATAAATGAAGATAAATGCAGTCATCAATCAGATTATACATTGCAGTTCACGTGTTTTGGTTGCAACTAGTTGGTGCCAGCGCAGCGGCTTCGCCCCTGAAAACGGGAACATAATACTGGAATAAACGGTAGCTTATGTGGATGCATCCACCAATCCGCACCGGGCCCGCGTGGTGGATTATGGCCCACTCCCTCTCACAGAGAGGAGGCCTGTGTCCCAGCAGTGGGAACATTTTAGGCTGATGATGATGATGACCAAAAGAAAAAATACGTGTCAAATAATTTTCTGACAGACCTGTTGGTCTAGTGGTTAGTGACCCTGACTGTTATGCCGGAGGTCGTGGGTTCGATTCCGACCCAGGACAAATGTTTGTGTGATGAGCACGATCATTTTTTCTTTGTCTGGGTGTATTGTATTTATCTATAATATTTCTGTATTTAGAAATATATAAGTAGGTATGCTTATCAGTTGTCTAGTACCCATAACACAAGCTCTGCTTAGCTTGGGACTAGGTGGCGTTGTGTGATAGTTGTGGAATATTATTATTAAATTATTATTTTTGAAAATCTAACTGACCGGAAGTAGGTAATTCGATTTTTTCAGTCAAATACTCTATTCCTACAAAAATTCTTTAACCCCATGGCAGCTAGAACGTTTTAATCCACGCGAACGTAAAGTGAAGCGAAGATGGCGCAGCTAATTGTCCCCGAGGGAGCAAGTCTTTGTAAACAGCCGCCGGGCAATTTGCGTATCGGAGGCTGCCACGATTGCCCTGAATTGTACTTACCCGCTAATTTTGATAGCGTCAGCAGAAAAAATGCTGTTGGATTTCGTCTAGAATCCAAACATACAGATTGAGATTCATCTGCATAGCGTTTTCAGCAAAAACAATGATGTTGGATTTCGACTAAAACCCAATCATACAGACTGAGATTCATCTGTATAGTTTTTTTTGTTTTGTGGTCAATGACGTTCGAATAATCTCACTTATATAATGATACGAGAAATCATATTTATTTCATTGAAACATAGGCCACCTACCTTTCTTTTATGTTAAGCGTGTATTTGTCAGTACGCCAGTAATTCGCAACTTTTGAGTAAGTGTTAAGTTAAATGAGATAGCAAGCCATATCTCGCAACCGCCATCTTGGAAAAAGAGGTGCAGCTGGTATTTATCTCGAAAACTATTGGTTGCATAAAAAATCGGTAGATACTTTGTTATATTTTCACAACTTTTCTGCCTTAGTTAGTCAACTAGTCGCGGGACTATCGAGGTAACCGTGGCCCCCGAACGTAAAATGCTATTGAATGATCACCGTGAATTTTAGTCTGTACAAGTCTGACAGTCCCTCCGCCCTGGGTAGGAGGACTCATTTGATGATTTTACCGCCATAAAAAAAAAACACAAGACATCAGCTTAAGGATTTGTTTCTGTCGTATTTCATTCGTGGTTATAATATCTATTAACCAATCAACAAGGATATTGTGTAAATAAGTAAATGCCATGAGATCTTCAGTTCATTAAATCTGTGAAGATGCCTACGTGTAACTGACACTTGTACGATTTTAAGACTGATAAAATCCTATCTACGATGAGTTATTGCCATCTTCCTATGATATCGTAAATATCATCGAAATTAAATACCAGGTGTAAGGAACTGTTACTGCGAATTCAGTAAGTATCTATAGCTTGGCAAAAAACTGTAGAAAACCGGAAGTCGCCACTGTCTTCTCGCTACCAGCACTTTGAATGATATTTTTTTTTCACATATTACGTTAGTTTTATAGCACAATAATAAATCTAACAAACCTGCGGTCTTTGTTTACATCAAATATCAAAGATTTTAAAACGTTGTCAGAAACAAAAAGATTAGTTCCGTTTCAATCCGTTCTGGCCAAGCTGTACAATATGCAGTAATGTTTTGCAACAACTTGTATCAGTAGTAATCAGCTTGTATGTTTGTCGCAATGACAAAATTTCGCAGTAACTAACTTCGCAACTGTGATTTACACTCTGTTGCACCCCAGTGCTAAAATGTTTTATAAAAAATATTATAAACAAAAAATAACATAATAATCGTCCAGTCGTTGAAGTGGAATTCTGTGCAATACAGATTTACGAAGAGTTTTCAATAAAATGTTCCAAAAAGTGAATAAAAAAGTAACAGTATTTTTTTTGCTGTCTCTACCGTACAGCAACCAAAATTACGTTCGTATTGATTTAATTTATTAAATGACATAAATGCATAATTGGATTTAGATAGAAAATAAAAAGGGGTTGGGCAGATAATTGTATCAATACATTAATATTAAGTCGATTATTTTATAGAGATAAATGATAAAGTGTTTTGTACTTAGACGTAAAATTATCTTCAAAAAAAAAAAACAAGATGAAAAATGTCACAAAAAAAATCACATCCACTGCGTATCGAACAGATATAGCGTTGTTCCTTCAGGGCACAGGCATCTCCTCTGTGAGAAGATGTGGGCCATGAATCCACCACCGTCCGGGTGGTAATGTAGGTGATATTGGAACAATACAGAGATAGTAAAGAAAAATAACTGTCGCATGTCTAGCTCAAAAAAAATTAAGGCATGTGACATCTACCAACGATATATTTTATAACCACTCCCTTTCGCAGAGAGAGGCCTTTGTCCCAACAGATTATTGTATCCGTGTTAATTAAAACCCAATTTAATAATACTAATTGTAATCTTTTGTGATACAGTTTAAGAAAAAAAAAACGAACAACTAGTCGTAGTATACCTAAATATTAACAGCCACCAAAAAGGGTACACTGTCTTATTTAAATTTCATAGTACAGAAGCATGAATAATTTACAAAATAGCGTAAAATTTGCTTTATTTTTTTGAAATTTTTTATTTAGCGCCACTTGAATTTCTTACCAAGTTATGCCGTCGTCACGGACAAGACTATTTTCTTACATTACACCTTAGTTCGAAGAACATAGGGTTTCGATTGATCTAGCAAGTTTGGGAACGGCTGTAGATTTATCTTTGTCGTCTCTATCCAGTTGGGAGGTCCAGCCATCATAGCTTGTCATATCTGCCATTGTATTCCAACAATAGATATTGTTCACTGTATCGCAAAGTAATTACATTACTATGGAATAATTGATGTAAAAACGACCGATTGACATTTCTATAAAAGACGAGACGAGGATTATAAAAGGCAGCCTTGTTTTTGCAACAATTTGAATAAAGATTGTTTTCGCTGTCAAAGATCGCCGCGCTGAGTCTAAATGGGATTAAAGAAATATTTATATTGGAATTGCATTGAGTTTAAGATATTATGTTTAAGTATTTCAATAGTTGGCAATATTATCTAACAATGATCTGGTTGTGGCGCCTTGTCATTGTAGAATTACAATGGGCTCTATTACCATGAGGTTCTTCGGAAAGGTCAGGTGCGTAACTGCGTACTACTCGCATTGTATATTCGTTTGAAAAATGGAATTATTGTTCAATCAATAGGTTTTTATTATTTTTATATTGACCCACTGCCGGGCAAAGGTACCATAACCTTCCACTCTTCCCTTTGTGCGGCTTTTTCCGGCCAATCTCTTAGGCGCGGGCCACATAGAAAAGACGTAAGACGCAGACGGGGCGGAGACATAATATGTCTCTTCGGCATCTCTTTCATACAAAATGTACCTATTGAAGCGTCGCAACGTAAAACACGCAGATTGCGCAGAAGACACGGGGCGCGGACGCGACTCTCATAGATTTACGCACGTCTGCGACGCGTCCTTGTCTTACGTCTTTTCTATGCAATGTGGCCCGCGTCTAAAGAATGCGTCTAGATCGTCACGCCAGCGTTTTCTAGGCCTCCCTCGGGAGCGACGCCCGTACGACATCCATTCCATTGCGTAACGATTCTGGCCCACCGATCAATACGGTAATCAATAGAATAGATATAGATTTTTTTATCGCTTTTCGTATATACAGGGTGCAATCTTAGTCGTGGGCAATACTTTAATCTAAGACTCTAGTCACGATACTGATTGCATTAGGGCTAATAAATCGCAAATCAAAAATATTTTTAATGCAAGTTTGGAAAACCTTAAAAATGTTTTAAGTCACATTGCAAAGGCATAATGTTGCAAATAAACACTAAAAGTAATAAAAAAAAAAAATCTTAATCCCCAATAAGTCTTGAAGTATCCAAATTTTAAAGCGCAGTTTATCGCGTCTACGCGCCACGTTGATACTTTGAGACACTTATGAATTTTTTTGAGGTTTTACATACTTGCATTAATAATGCTTTTGAGTTGCGTTATACATTCAGTATCGTTAGTAGAGCATTAGATTAAAATATTGCCCACGACTAAGATTGCACCCTGTATACAGGGTGCAATCTTAGTCGTGGGTAATACTTTAATCTAAGACTCTAGTCACGATACTGATTGCATTAGGGCTAATAATTCGCAAATCTAAAATATTTTTAATGCAAGTTTGGAAAACCTTAAAAATGTTTTAAGTCACATTGCAAAGGCATAATGTTGCAAATAAACACTAAAAGTAATTAAAAAAAAATCTTAATCCCCAATAAGTCTTGAAGTATCCAAATTTTAAAGCGCAGTATAACGCGTCTACGCGCCGCGTTGATACTTTGAGACACTTATAATTTTTTTTAAGGTTTTACATACTTGCATTAAACTCAAAAGCATTATCTTTTGAGTTGCGTTATACATTCAGTATCGTTAGTAGAGCATTAGATTAAAATATTGCCCACGACTAAGATTGCACCCTGTATATGCAAAAATAGCCTATTTAAACTCATAATTTATAGTATGTATACTATTCATAGGTAAGATTCACACCAAACGGCTCGCATCGCGCCGGGCCGGACGGTTTTTTACAGTGCGGTAAAGAACATTATTATTCCCTTCGAAAAAAAGTTTTGATCCTGTTCTCCAAGTACTTTCTGTTCATATTCTCCATTGTGTCCTCGTTATCGGTAGTTAAGTGCTGGATTTTATAATTTAATGGTTCTGCTATCCCCGTGCGGAAAAAAATGGGTCGAATGTAAAATAATCAAATTTAAAAAAACAAAAACCTTTGGCTAATTTATCCATACCTACTTTTTTTCGTGAGGAATTATTTTTGGCGAAGTTACAACTCCTAGAAACGAAGCTTTTAAAATTTGGGGTACCTATAACTACGCTATTGTGTAACGGGTTCATGAGTCTCACTCTCGCTCGAGTTGTGTCTAATTTTAACCGACTTCAAAAAGAAGGAGCTTCTCATTATAAATAATCATTGATTTTATAAAAGCAGAACATTTTTGTTCATAAAAATAAATAGATGTTTAAGTAACAGCAAATATTAATACAAATTATCCATTAACAACTAAATTAAACACATGCCTATATTATAGAAAAACTAAAAAGACTGTAGGATACATAGGTGTCAAAGTACTCCTCCGCATCGCTGTAATCTAGGAACGTGCCCAGAAGACGGGTAGCATTGCCACGTTGGAATGGCAATACTGCCAGCAGTGTCATTAGTGTCTTTTGTCCAGCTTTAACTAATGGACTAATATGCAATTAATTGATATTATCAATGTGCTTCTTCTAGTCCGAAAAAGAACATTAACCGCGGCTACCACAAAACGATAAACATCTCTTGAACACTTGTCTAAAAAAAGTGTAACTGCAAAACGACCCTTATATCAACGTGAAATATCGTTTTGACATTGACAGTTTTTTAGACAAGTGTTCAACAGATGTTTATCTTTCTTGTGGTAAAACGGTAAATGTCAAAACGGTTCAAACTGGCATTTATAATGCCTGTACTTAGTGCAAATTCAAGTAAAATCGACTGTAATAAGGTTAAATGTGTTGCCGATTTTAATTTAATGATTATAGGAGCGAGACATTACTGCTCACAATAGGTTCCTATACGTATAACATCGGATTCCGACATCTCGACGACTATTAAAACTAAACACCACGTTATTGTAGTGTGTGGTCTAAGTTACAAGATGTAACGGGTAAAGGTGCTGATAAACTTCAGTAATTACTTGAAATGAGCATGGTTACGAATGTTATTTTCCGGAAAAACAAACGATAGCGTTTTACCGAGCATTCTAACGAGCGTTCTGAGGCCTTATTATGAGATTTCAGTTATTCTGACGTAAAGTAAACTGGAACTTTGACAATTTTTAAATTAACAAATATCAAGGAAAAAATTAGTTCCTTCTTGGCACACCAGAGGCGCTGTTCCATTTTTCCACAAAAGAAACGCTGTAAATACTGGAAAGACGCTGTAAAGTAAAAGAGTAAAACTCGTGATAAGGGTACAGGTGATCTTTTTACTGAGCTCACTGTAAATTTGACATCTTCATAAAGAAAAATGCGACTATCGACTAGAGCTTTTGCTAGAAAGATCATGAAAATGTTCGTAGCAATCTTTGACTCTGTGCTTGACTCTGTTCGTTGTTCAGACAAAATTAAAAACGGCGAATGCTCGATGTTCTATTACAAGTGAATGCTCAAATCTATCAGCATCCCAAGAATTAATTCTAGAATTTTCGGCGCTTAACCTGCAAATGACTGACATTTCACAAAAAGACATATAATTATGCAAGGAAAGATTTGACCTTGACGGGCGGGACTGCGATAGCCTGATTGGTATAGCGTTTGGAGTATTCATCCAGAAAGGGACAGGTTTGAGTCCTGGGAGTCTACCATGAGATGACGTCGATATCAAGAGTAGTTCCACTGTGGGAAAGTGACAGAGCTATACAAGTCGTCTAGCGCCATCTCGTTCACTCACTGGAACAAGCCTGGTTTTAAGACGTTTTAATACGGCCCCTGACCTCATTACCCAATTCCTCTCTATTCGACGGCTTACTCTACCACCGAGCTATTGGATTTGACTAATCCGGTTGATTTCACGAAATGCACATCAAAAATATAGGTAGTATTATAATTATGGCTAGTGATAACTTCATGATAATACGTGCAATGACCCTGAAAAAGGTTTCTGTTACAAAACAGTCAAACATTAAAAAAAAAAAAACGAAACCCTCTACATCTTCCAGCGTGGACCAATATTTACGAGTGTCGGTATCACCGTAGCGATCGGGCGTTGGCAAATGATGTTAATTTTCGAGTTTTACAGCGAAACAAAGCAATGGTTATCTGGCGAGGCATCGCTCACGAGTTGTGCCCCGGTATCTAGCGGTAGGAGCTTCGACTTGTGACGTAGAGGCGGGGAGACACTGGGAGGAAACATTGAGAATGTTTTTAGTCCATTTCGTGAAAACCACAGTCCTTTTTTGGGCCAAAAATAATTAGCAGCTCACAATTTCACCCATTAATATTAGTAGTCAATTTTACCCGTGGTGCTAGGCAACTGGGCTTCTCCCAGTTGTAATGTCCCTTTGTGCTTATTGGCCTTGTTTTGTTCTGTCTCCTACTTTCATGCCTCTCTCTTTCACTCCTCCACTAGTATTTTCTGACTAATTTCGTTGCAGGATCCAAGACAGGTAAATTCATTCTCCGGGACACGTCGAGCTTCATTGTCTCGGCGCTTTTCTGGTGGTTGCCACTGTTGATTCTGGCTTTCAGCAGTTGCAGTGGTTTGGGAATAGAGTGGTGGGCTTGTCCCAAAAAAAAAGTCCTTTTTTGAGGTGGTTCGGAATTACTTCCTATGCTGTCCACCCAGGGCAATGGCCCAACAATCTACCATGCAGTAAAGGCAAATCCCACTGATGGAGTTCGACCTAACCATTACTCCTTTTTTTTGGGCGGGAGTCGGGAGGGACTGCCAGACTCGTACTGACTAAAACCCACGGTGTGCCTTCAATATCCCTTTACGTTCCAGGGCCACGGTTACCTGATGAGACGGAGGCACTCCCCGTCAGACCATGGCTGCCTAGCACGTGACCACTATCCCGTCGGAGCCTTTGTTTAAGCGCTCAGAGAGTTAAACTTTAATAAAAACCAGTTTAAGCGTAGATTATCGCCATTCCGGAACGCAAAGGGCACTTTATGAAACTGGGTGGGATTTAATCGGTACGTGTCAGTCTCATTTGCTCCACCTTATAAAGCCTTTGTCAAACAGACAGGCGATAGCGAACCGAACCGAATCCTGTCATATAGAAAAGCGAAAGCGGTCCGATAGTCTATGTGACAGGCTTCAAACAATTCCATACATTACAAACAAAAACGCTACGCCACGCATTAGGTTCGTCTGTCAGTTTGACAAAGGCATAAATGGGTACAATGAACGCATTAAAATTTGATGATTAGTTATCTAAAAAAGAAGAAAGATGTCGTCAAGTACAGTCAGCATCAAAAGTTGCTGACCACATTCAGATTTTCAAAATCGCTGTTACAGTAATAAAAAGTAATAGTACGGTGTACAGCAATTTTGAAAATCTGAATGTGGTCAGCAACTTTTGATGCTGACTGAACCTACGACCTACATATTAAAGATAATATCACCTCTTATTACCGAAATACAGGTGGCGTAAGTACAATCATTATTTTTCCAACAAATTAATCAATTAGATTAGAGACTAACCGTGAAATCTCAGATTAATATTATTTTATTATCTTTTATTACGGTTGATTCCACCTAATTGACTGTTCAGTTAATCGCCAGATAAACCTTTCATCGTTTTTAGGCGTGTTTAGGTGGGTTCACAAAAACGTATTATGCACCTTATCTTACTACTTCACTAAACATGATTTATCGTAAAAGCAATAATATGTAGCTCAGACAAGCGCTGTTCGAAAAAGATCCTTATTAATGATTATCTAATAATACAGCCACTTTTGAATGGAGAATCAAGGAACTTGCATCCTATAACCAAAACTTATACCGCAACCGAGTGATACCAGAATTTTAATTTCATACATAGTACATAATCTCACGCCTTTTTCCCATGGAAAAAGGCAGAGACTACAGAGCGCCTTCAGCTAATATCCTTACGTAGGTCCTTTCGCCTCGTCCGCATTCATAAAGAAGGCCTTGCACGGCGCAGCCGCAGCGCTCAAGCGACACTGGGGCTAAAGTTTGCTAATAGGTGCGTCCTCAACTCCTCACAGAACGAGCAGCCTCGCGAGGAATTTGTCGCGCGAAGCTCGGTTAGTGTGGACGTGTCTCGGCCGAGGCAAGCGCACGCGCTGCCGCGGGCGAGCAACCGAGCGCACGAGCCATTCAGTGTCGGTTTTTTGTTTTGCTTGCGTATATTGTTTCATGCCTCGGTCGAGAAACAATAGGCTCGTTCACACAGAGCAAGCAGCCTCGCGAGACAGTTTCCTCCTCCTCCAGTTATCCACCACGCGCGCCCAGTGCGGATTGGTAGATGTCACATGTCTTCGAATTTTTGGTTCTAGGACATGCCGGTTTCCACACGATGTTTTCTTTCACCGTTTTGAGAGCAGTGGTGATGAAATAAATTACACAAAGTAATGCGCCTGGCGGGGTTCGAACCCACGAACGACCTACAACTCGTAAGTCGGGACCGATACCACTGAGCCACTGCTCTACGTTCAGTGTAGGACTTGTGAGACCTACATAATTAAGTAATTATATAATGCAGTCCGTTTGTCATCGAACATAGGTAATTGCATTGTTGCGGTTCCACAAAGTGCTATCAAATAATGCGATTACACGATAATCAACATATACTGGGTTAAAGATATTAAAAGGTGTGTTGGATTACGATTAAGTTCACTTCAACTAACAATCACTTTTTTTGGTCATGTACTTTTATGATGAACAATAGTAGATTATTAACCAAGGGGATAAAGCAGTGTCTTCTGTCGCGGGTGACGATTTAAATCGCGAGCTTAACGAAGGACTCGAGGTTTACTCCCGAGCGTAGCGAGGGTGTTAAAAACTTAAATCACGAGCGTAGCGAGGGATTTAAGACGTGTCCTGAGTGTAGCGAGGGATTTAAGTTCACCCAAGACTAAGACAGCTTTATCACCGAGGAAAATACTCTACTTTTCGTACCATTTGCGAAAAAATTAACACAATAATAATATGAGATAAGCATTTATTAAACATTTAACATTAACTTATTTGTAAAAATAAATTAAAATAAACTTAACGTTTATGTATTTGAAGAAAACAAAAATGCGGCAAATTCCTCGACTAATATTTTTTTGTCGGAAAAGCAAAGGCATCAAGCTCATACGGCCTCTTCGGTTTTCGTAATTTTATTGAATAATCATAACTGCATAATAAATGCGTATTCCTTTTTCAAAAAATTGTATATGCTTTATACATAATACATATATACAAACTCAATGTTGTAAAGACAGACTGATGTAGTTCAGTATCGGTAAGTATTCCAAAGGAGATGGAAAGTTCAAGTATGTGGAAAAATTCAGACGGCTATAGAAATGGGACCTAGCACTGTATAACGCTGAATAGCTCAATATTCATATTTCACATAAAAAAAGTTTCTAAAACTTGTTATATCTTCATAATCATGATAAAAAAAACGTGAACACCTACCATTAAAAGTACTACAAAAATCGCAAATATTGATATTGCTATAAACTTTTACATAGGCGTTTAGTTTAATGTATCTGCGATTGTATTTATTTATTGATGACCACATTTTTTGTGACCCACTCAGTTTAATTAAATATCTTCAAACTACATTATTAATGTTAAACACATTAATAATATGTTAATTATATCGGTAAAGTCAAATAAACACGCTGGGCGCCTTCATATTGTATAACAAATGTCGTGATTGATAAATCCTTTCTGAACTCGTTGTTGAACCCTCTAATTAGCTAAGGATACATTTAACAATTTCGAAATGAAACAAGAAAAATAGGAAATACTATATTTATTCGATAATCTGTGATTCTTATAAATAAAGTCTGAAAGAATACGAAGCGACGGACTGTGTTTAAATGTCATTTTATTACGTGATGATGGAAATCTGGGTGTGATGTTGTTAATTTCTGCAACTTTGAACTGTTTCTTTCCACTACATGGCGATGGCCTTGCAATGTTCTCACAGAACGACCACAAGTTATGCACTCCGTTGAATAGCCGAATAAACGAATTTCACCAGTTGCTCCTGAATGCAGCAGTTCAAAACAAGGATGACAATGTTGGCTGAAAGATCGGCCTGTGCGGTTATAATTATTTAGCCACGAGCTCCTCTCGAGTGTATATGACGCCGTAGTCTTCGCGTGGATATACCACAGTTTATGCATTGCATGATTCACAGTATACAAGTTAAGTCCGGGTCGAGAAGCGAGAGGTCGGTAGGTTTGCAAGCAGGAAGTCCAATAAACAAGCGGGGGTCAAGGAAAAGCAAAAGGAAGAATCACAACGAACAATATTAATAAGCAGAGCGCAGAGCGTTCAAATGACGTCTGACGTTTGTTTTTTTCTTAAAGAAGGGATTGGACTCAAAGTGTCACAGAAGCGATAAAAGAATCGATTGAAATCGTTAGAAAGTAGTATCGATCATATTTCAGTTATTTTTTTTTTCTCTCCTACTCCAGCAGGTGTAGCATGGCGCCGTAGAAAGAGGTTTTGTCGACGCAAGAATAGACAAAATGACAGAACGTAGAAATATTTTTAGCGTTTTAAGCATGGTAATGTAAAAAATACGGAAAATAAACGTTCTTTTCTTCAATAGTGTACGAATGGTGTCATATTTGTGCAAAAAACAGTCGATTTTTGTAGAAATAACGATGAAATAACTTTGTCTTTTCTTGGTAGAATAGAGATAGAATCGCCATGCTATGCGTGCTGGGCAATATTCTCTTTCCACTCATACCTTTCACGATGTTGGGCGTCTTCCTTCCAGTTCAGACGGAACCTGTCCAGTTAATATTATTCTGCACAAAATATGAACTAAGATTAAACTAAGAAGCTCATTCCGAAGCTTTTAACGAAAATAATAAAGTTGAGTTTAGTGGACAAATCACTTTAAAACAATCCGATTTTCCGAATCAAAACGCATGAAAACACAATAAAAAGCAACGAAACGACCCGCCAAATACTGTTTCAACGCCAATTCTTAATTTCAGAAAACAAATCGTTTAAAATCACATTAGTAAAAATCGATTAAATACAGTTTCTTTTTAACAATCTGGAAAAGCGTTATTACCCTTCCCTAGTTTTCATTACTTCGTCGTGACACTGTGGTCGTGACCAAGTCATGTCAATAAAAAATGAGCGAAAAGCAATTCAGATACTTTTTTATGTTTAACATTTTATATAAGTCTTAGGAAATTATTAAACATTGAACAATTCATTAATGAATTTTCAAATACTACGAGTTAAAATGAAATTCTTATAGACGACTGGGGCACTCGTTTAGCCATCTCCTTTAAATCACATTCTCTCCCTATAAGAGGATGAATGAAATTCAGTACAACTTTCTTTCCCTGTTTTTAACAGATTAAAAATGACTATTGTTATGTACGCTTTTTGTGGCATAGAATGTCACTTTTTTGAGCAAGTGGTACGAAAAATATATTTTTACTCTTAATAAATTACACGAAGGTATTCAATACTTTTACTTCAGCCCGATTGCTTTAATGAGTCCCTGCTCATGCTCGTGGGTATTCAATGGCGCAAACGGCCGGGGTACAACGAAAAAGAGGACCGAATAAAGGGGCGCGGGCGTTCAACAACAAAGTGAACCAAGAGACCTAGTCCAGTTTTATAAATGACTAGATCTGGTAATACTCATTGTGCCCCAGTCCTAATCAAGTGCAATCGGTGTACGAACACGCACGGCAGTTGCGGCCGAATTACGGTCAGCGATACAATCTTGGACGACAAATCGCACAACGACCACGGAGCTCGTCCTTCGCTTCACGCTTGGCAAACTATCGGGACATCGCAGAGATTATAGCTTCCCGCTTTCTTTTAGATACTGTCGTGTTACTAAGTTATTGTTTATGGCTTTGCTGAAACTTGAAAGATTGTTTCGTTTTAATGGAGGTGAAGTTTCTTTTCCTTATTGGAATTCTTTGCTCTTTTTGTTTAGATATTTGATCTTTATTAATTTTTTTATACTTAATCATTAAAAACAACAGTGCATGCCATGATGCCACCAACATCGAGAACAGGGTCCGGTACCGGTGGTCAGGACTTCTGAGAGAGGAACCTCCTAACAATACGCGCCGTGACCAGAAGTACTGCTGCCTTCTGATTCTGGCGCTTATTAGTAATACTTTCTTATGAAAACTCTTAAAATAATCTACTAGTTTCTTTTATACATAATGGAGGCCACTAAGGTTAAGCTGCGTCTTGTTGGGAAAGGACGGAAGCACTGAAAAAGCCGTTTGCCCCGGATATTATTTGACTATTTGTAGATCTTTAACCGTCGTTAAAGGTAAGTCTAATCTCGAAAGTCTGACAACCTGTCTTACGAGTATCAAGGACTATCCTATTACCCATCTAAAATAATAAGAAAAATCTAACTAGATTGTAGAGGTCAAATAAGCAACCAATCATTGAATTTGAAAATTTTTGATGCAGAGACTTCTGCATAAAACTTGACCCTTCTTTTGGAGAGTGAGCGAAAGTACATGCATAGCATAGTACTAGATAAATTAAAGACCTGAATAAAATCAACCCTTTACTCAATACTCACAATCACAATGCCCTTCCAACCCCCATGTTCTACGGTAGAAAGCTCCTCGACATTGCGTGTTAGCGGCCTATCAAGCTCGGTACTATCTCCTCCACGTTATCTAGCCCTGTCCTGTAGATGCTTCGCGATACCGACGAGGCCAAAGGATACTGCCTACCTTTTGTGAGTACGGCTTTTGGGTGGTGGGAAATTTTCTATTGATAGTGGTGTCGTTCTTATTCTCTTTGTTCTTCGGGGAGTTGAATTCGTGATTGTGGCCCATAGAGGAGTGGTCCTAACTGTGGTGGACTAGAACATTGTACATTAACCATTGGAGGAGCTCGTCAATAATTACAGCCGCACAGGCCGATCTTCCGAGTTGAGCCGTGCTTGCCGAGGTTGGTCTGTGGATGGGGTCATAGCGTTTCCTCCGTGTCTCGGAAAGCACGTAAAGCCGTTGGTCCCGGATGTCATTTGTAGATCTTTGACGGTCGTTACTGTTAGTCAGAAGCTGTAAAGTCTGACAACCAGTCTTACCATGGGGTATCGTATTACCCAGCTGGGTCGTGGATGTCCGATAGGCAGTTGCTCCATGTCAAATACTGATATCCAGCTACATCTGGTTCGATTGGAAGCCGACCCCAATATAGTTGGGAAAAGGCTTGGCAGATGAGATGATGATGGACTAGAACATTGTTGTCAGTGGTTGCTGAATTTAAGAATTGACAGTTCAAAAAATTACATCTCTGCAAGATTATAATATTTATGCAGAGATGTGACCTAATATTATGTGCATAGATATTTCACCAGTAATGTTAAACTGTTTTATATCCCGAATGGAATAACTCAATAACACTTCGCCGAACCTGGGAACTGTACCCGCGGAGTTCATAACAAACAGTTGCACTTGTTACTAGAGCAACTCTGATGTACTTTTTGTATTATGCGCCATTGCAGCTACAAGAATACTATAAAGAGGTTTTTCAATACCTACCCAGATACAATGCATTTTTTTTGTTTTTTAAATGTATTTATACTCGTAGTTAAAACTTATTTTTTGTGAAGGCTGGTCAACCTGTAATTGGCGACTGTGTAAATCCGTCCTGTTTCTTCTTGGTTGACCTCTGCATTCCAAGGCCACTGTATTTTCAGATCTACGCTGCAACATTTTTATATTTGGTATGCTGCAACAAGAATTCTAATAAGAGACTAGGTTTCCTTACCAAGTAACCATGTGACATTAATAAGAAGTCAGACTAGACACCAGTAAGGACGATAAGTCAGCAACGTGACCGCTCTCAGTTGATGATCGCAGTCCGCAGTGATTGTGTGGCGGTCTGACCGCCGGTAACAAATCGCACACCCAGAACAACACTGCACTAAGTCTAAATAGCTCATTTTTCAGAATCGACGAAAAACCGTTATCTCATGTTATGTGACAGTTATTGCGAATGTCCTGCACATTGCATGTAAAGAATCCAATGCGTATCAGGATTACCAAGTTCAGTTGATTGTAAACGCATTAATAATGCAAAATAATGCATTTTTTGACTTAATTCACTGTTGTGGAATGACTGAACGAAATAAAACCTAATTATTTTGAGTTACGTCCTTTTTACTGATTGATTCTGAAATAATGAACTATTATTGTTTTGTTTATTTATTGAAATTCAATCAACAATAACGACCTATTTGTTTTGTTTTTAGGAATATACTAATTAATAATTAAATAAAAGACAACATTTTACTAAAATCAGTAGGTACTTATATTTTGAACATAAACTAATACTCGTTTTGGACCCTTATAACATGTAAATAAAGAAACATACTCTTTTCCTGTATTTCGCAGTGCCTTTTTTTTTTAACGTGGTAAAATCATCAAATGAGTCCTCCCACCCCGGGCAGGGCGGGAGGGACTGTCAGACTTCTACTGACTAAAATCCACGGTGTCCTTCAATAGCCCTTTCTGTTCCGGGGTCACGGTAAGGAAATAATCCCGCGACCCCGGCAGGCTTTGGCCCTCTGAGAGGGGCCCCGTCATTATGCTGACGCTCTTTGAGGCGCGCGTGGGACACAACGCGCCGTCGACCCGGGCATGTTCCATGGTCGGGCAGCGAGTTGCCCTTTACTCGCTGCCCGCATGCCCGCGCCTACGGTGGCCGGAGTTCGTCTAGCGACGTCCGTCGCCGTGGGCGTCCACCACCGCGGGTGGGGCGGAGGGAGGACACTGTCCTCTCTCGCACGCGGCCCGCCTCCTCCTTCGCGAGCATTACTGCTTCGCAGAAGGAGGCGACCGCTTCCCACTCCGTCTCGCCCCGCAGCATGGCCGCGACCAATGCTGGGCGCGAGAGGTCTCCGCCTATCGCAGCCGTGAGGACACGTCGGTGCTCTGCCCAAGCGGGGCAGTCTTGCACCGTATGCTCCACCGTGTCCTCCGGGCGATCTTCGCAGTGGTGACACCCAGGCGTTTCCTCCTTTCGCATCAGACACAGGTACCTCCCGAAACTTCCGTGTCCGGTGAGGACCTGCGACAAGCGGTAGGTCAGGACGCCATGACTTCTCTCCAGCCACTCCTCAAAGAGGGGTCTTACCGCCGCAATTGCGGCGTGCCCGATTTCGCAATGCCTCAGCAATCTTTTACTTCCAGCCAGCAGGGTTTCGTATTCTCTTTCTACTTATCTTGGAGTAGCTCACTGATGGAGCAGTGTCACTGGCAGAAAAAGTTAAGGGTGCGTTTGTCGGAGTAGCATTGGAATTCCCTTGAATATTTGCTGTAGATGGACCCGGTCTATTGGATTAAATTATCAGATGAACTACTTGAACTGCTGGAGCTTGACGATGATGAGCTTGAGTCTGACGAGGAGCTCGAGGAAGAAGAAGAGGATAATCTTCTAGGGATTACAAGAGGCCGAGATATTTCTTTAACAGGTACTACAAAAGTAGGATCCGTGTCCGAATCATCTATAAAATCTTCTTCAACGCTATGATCAGATAAAATAGAAACGCGTATCTCCCTATCTGATGCTTTATCGGCTAATGCTGCCTTCGCTGACGTCTCATCGGTTGATGCGGCAACGTTTGTATTTTCGACATCCTTTTCCACGCTGCTTTGTTGAACAGGTCCGGTTTCTTCTGTAGTTGCTTTGCCCTTTTGAGTAACAGGAGACCACGACCTCTCATCATCTGCCAAATAACAAAAAATAATTCAACAATAGTGCATTATCTCAAACAAAATTATTAATCTTTTTGTAAATAAAGAACAACACAAATTTTAAATATATTTCTTTTCATTTACAATATAAGTAACAATTATAAGTATAAAAAAATATTTATTACGATTTTTTAACAAAATTAGGGCATAATTTATATCTACCATCAATAGTGCATTATTTAACTGGTTTTCACCTTTTACGAACAATACAGAACCATTTTGAAATAATAAAAAAAATCTTACATACCTTCGTCAACAACATAGTACTATTTCGAAATAGTATCAAACACGTTGTATAGGCGCAGTTACCAACACTGAATTAAAACTAAATGATTCGGAGTATTTTTTATGATACATTCAACAACACCGCATTATCACAAAATAATTCACTGTTGCGTAAAGGATCTGCGTGCTGTTGCCTTTTTTTTTTTTTTTTTTTTTTTTTAAGGCGGAAAAGTTGCAACTAGAAATAGTTTTGTGTTCGCGGTAAGGCTCTGGCTGCGCGTCTTCACCAATAGAGAGTTAGCGCGCCATCTGTTGGACATTTTTGTAAATATAAATACGCCTGTCTTCGTGGTATACGCGGCAAATTTTCGGCTATTCAATTATATTTACAAGTCGATTTTGAGATTTTTCGACATAATACAGTGTTGTTCTGGGTGTGCGAAATTAGCAGGCGGCTGTGACCGTCGTGGTCACGCGCACCCGACCTTGCCAGGTATGTTCCCAGTTGGCTCGAGCATTATTTTGACTTTTGAACCCAGTATAAAAGTCAAATAATATACTTGCATCTCTTTTATGTTAAAAATATGACAACTAATTTATGTTTATATTGGGACATGATAACATGAAAAACTTGTACAATTTTAACTATGCTCAAAGCTCTAAGTATTGAGAAATGCAATTCTGAAACACTGCTCTACTCTCACTCAAAGAGTAAAATGATGGCTTCAAAGCTTTTATGCACTACCTACCTCATAAGGAGGACTTTGAAATCAATAATATTTCAGTGATTTAGCTCATTGTATGTGTCTCATTGTCTCTTATGGGTCCAATGAGCACATTATCTTCTTAATTAGGTTATTAACCTACTCGCTGATGTGCCCCAGTTCAAAAACAGCTATCACAATCGTTTTTTCATAAATAGGTCTCTGAATGGAGATCTGTGCTGGTCAGAAAATGTGATGTGGTGTGAAATTCAGAAATAAAAGACGTCTTAAACCAGATTTCAAATAAAGAATCAAGATTTGACTGGCCTGTTGGTCTAGTGGTTAGTGACCCTGACTGCTATGCCGGAGGTCGTGGGTTCGATTCCCACCCAGGACAAATGTTTGTGTGATGAGCACGATCATTTGTTCTGTGTCTGGGTGTAATTTATCTATAATACGTATGTATTTAGAAATATATATGTATGTTTATCAGTTGTCTAGTACCCATAACACAAGCTCTGCTTAGCTTGGGACTAGATGGCGTTGTGTGATAGTTGTGGAATATTATATTATATTATTATGACGTTTATTTATTTACTATACATATTTATACATTTTTAAATATTTTAAAAAACAAACGCATAAAAAAAACATTTAAAAATATAAAAATAGTAGTCCGCCGGTGTGGGAGCAGGGTCCAAGCTACCGGTGGTTAGGGTTCCAGAGACAGGAACCTCCTCACAATACGAGCCATATCAAGAAGTACTGCCTTCTGAATCTGGCCCTTGATCCAACCCCCTAAGGAGAGCCTCGAAAGGTGTTCGTCGAGGCTCTTTGCCATCAGGCCATTGGCAGTCACGACGATCGGCACAATGATAGCCGAGCTCACATTCCACATGTCGACAACCTCGCGTGCCAGATCGAGATATTTGTTTTGTTTATCTTTCTCTGCCTTCATGAGGTTCTCGTCATGCGGGATGGTAACATCGATTATCATTGCGCGGCGCGCTGATCTGTCTATCACTACTATGTCAGGCTTATTGGCGACAATAGTCCTGTCAGTAATGATAGGCAGATCCCAGTACAACGTGACATGGTCTTTCTCGAGAACTGGGTCGGGCACATACCTGTAATACGGTACTTCAGATTCCACAAGTTTGTATTTCAACGCAAGTTGCTGGTGGATGATTCTGGCTACTAGGTTGTGCCTGTGCAAGTACTCGCCGTTAGCAAGACGAGAACAACCAGAGATAATATGTCGGATGGATTCACCTGGACGATGGCATGCCCGACACACGTCAATCGTCCCATCCTTTATAATATGTCTCCGGTAGTTGTTCGTCAAGATAACTTCGTCCATAATCGCACAGACAAAACCTTCAGTTTCCCCGAAGAGGTCACCGAATCGTAGCCAGGACACGGACGCTAGAAAATCTACATCGGGCCCATGAAGAGCCCGGTAGAAGCGTCCGTGTAGCTCCTTGCTTTGCCATACTTCCCTGCGGTCTTCAGTACTGAGTACCACAGGTTTGTGCCAGTTCTCTTTAGCCATGGACAGCGGGGTGAGTCCCTTGTCCACCGTGACCACATCTCGGTGCATACCCACTTCCATTTTCAGAAAATATTCTCTGAGACTGCACACCTCGCGGTTGTGGAGGGTCTTAGCATTTAAAAAGCCACGACCCCCGCACTTCCGCGGGATGTACAGCCTCATCACTGATGATCGTGGGTGATGCATCCGGTTTGCGGTCAACAGCGTACGGACTCGTCTATCCAAGGCGTCGAGTTCAGTTTGAGTCCATTTGAGTATGCCGAAAGAGTACATTAAAACCGGCATGACCCAACCGTTGAAGGCACGCACCTTATTTCCGCCTGAAAGAAGGCTATTTAAAACCTTAGTCAGGCGTCCAAAGAAGCGCTCCCTCAACGATTGTTTCACGTCCGGTACATCAATGCCTAACGCTTCCGACATACCCAAATACTTGTAGGTTTCGGATGAGGAGAGTGATCTAAGGTGTATGGAATCTGAAAGCTGAATCCCTTCAGATTCCATAATCTCCCCTCGCTTTACATGCATGACTGCACATTTGTCCACACCAAATTCCATCCTGATGGCACTACTAAAAGTTTCAGTTACCTTTAGTAGCTCCATCAGTTGCAATTTGTTGGGGGCAAAGAGTTTCAGATCATCCATGTATAGAAGGTGAGATATGACCTGACCTCCTCTCCTCAGCCGATAGCCCAGACCTGAGTCCTCCAGCAATGTGCTTAGAGGATTCAGGGCTAAGCAGAACCAAAGCGGACTCAAACTGTCACCCTGGAATATTCCCCGCTTGATCCATACAGGTTCGTCGCTCGCCTGGATCTGTCGACATCCCGGATAGCGAAGGACCGTTCTCCATTGCCTCATACACGACTCAAGGAAGGCACGTAGAGTTGCATCTATCTTGTACAACTCCAGCACCCTCATGAGCCATGTATGTGGCACCGAGTCGTAGGCCTTCTTATAATCTATCCAGCATGTGGACAGATCCCTGCGAGATCGACGAACCTGTTGGCTAATGACCATGTCAATGAGGAGCAGCTCCTTAGTACCACGGGACCCGTTCCTACATCCATTTTGAGAGGCAGACATGATGGAGTGATTTTCAATATGTGTGTTAATTTTCGCTCTCAAAATGGATGTAAGAAGTTTATAGACCGTCGACAAACAAGTGATCGGTCTATAGTTCTTGGGTTCCGTGGTACTACCTGATTTATGGAGCAGGTGGGTAACACTAGTTGTTAGAAACTGTGGTAGCGACCCAGACTCTAAGGCTGACTGGAATTGAGATGCCAGGCAAGTGTGTGAACTACTCAACCATTTGAGCCAAAAGTTGTGCAGTCCGTCCGGTCCCGGGGATTTCCAGTTCGGTAACGGACGGACTGCTCTTGCCACATCTGATGGCGTTATGGAAATTGGTTCCATTTCAGGAATAGTTTCACACACTCGCTCGACATCACGCATCCAGCCAGCCTCAGCATGACTGACGGGCACCGACCAGATGCTGCGCCAGAATGAAGTTGTGGCGCTATCATCCGGGCGGCCCGCATCAGCCACGCCTGGTTCAGGTCGCTCCCAAGCTCTATATACCCACCTCTCATCGCTCCGGAACATGCGATTCTGCGAGTACCGATCAACTCGTCGCTTATACCGCCGAATACGGCTCGCCCATGCACAAACTTTTTGCTTCAGGAAGTCGATGCGCTCTGTGACACGGGACATGTATTCTTGAGGGCCGATGTCAGTCCCCGAGAACGCCCGCCTCACAAAGCGCATCACACGTGGTCGTGTGTTTCCCTCCCTGAAGCAATATAGTTTGCCGATGAGTACCCTGGCCCCGCCGATACGACGCTCAATCCTGCGTTGCCAGGCTGGTACAGCTGGTTTTGGTCGATTAGTTCCGTCACTGTCCGGTAACTTGACATTGGCTAATCGACATGCCGCAACAGCCCCGCAAAACAGGACCGAATGTGTATCGACAAGATCCTCGCTGCTCTCGAAAAGATTCTTAAGCAGCGAGTTCAAGGCACTCACCAGCGCCCTATTTTTTTTGTGCATGGGCAACCGCGGCAATCTGGGTCTAAGCGTCATGGGAGTTGAGCGGTACTCGCGAAGCGCATCCTCCAGTGCGCTCCTCAATCGTTCGTTGCACTGGCTACTTACCGTGGCAACCGTATCATCCTCCTCCACAACAGGAGCAATATTTGACTGCGACGGAACCCTATTAATAAATGCGGACGTCGTTGCTGGTGGTGGAGATAAGATGGTACGGTTGCTTAGTATCTCTGAGCGCAGCCTATCAAGCGCGGTGTCGTCCAGCATGTGATTACGTTGGATGACCCGCACCTGATCCGAAAGTCGTTGGGCCGAGACATTTAGGGCTGGTTCAAGTACCTGGAACAGAGACAGCATTCTAACACGGTACGCAGTGAGGTTAGTTCCCCCCTCTGTAGACCCGTAGTATGCGCGCATGACATTCTCATTTATGGACTGAGTCCACCTCATGCGCTGCACACAACCACCGGTAGCGGGGACCCGGCTCGGGGCCGGTTGGCCCCTAGATCCCAAGCTCTTCGGTGGCCGGCGTCTCCCCTGCCGACGTACAGGTGTTGGCGACGTCGGCGGGGAGAAATATTCGCTGCTCGAGCTCGACGCAAGTTCTGCCGCTGCCGGTGACGTGGGAGATCCGATGTCCGGTGGCGGCGAGGCGGAGCTCAGCGGCGACTCCGGGGATGGTGGGCGTGCGCGTGCTGCTCTGGCTCTTGTCAACATATTAACTTAAATTTCACATTTTTCATCCTTATTTTTGAAAAATTTTGACATGACATTTGTGTCAGTCGTTGTCACAAATAGTTATTTTCTTTGAAACTCATGTTTTAGCTTGTTTTTTTATTGGTTTTATGATATTTTGTTGTTATTACTATTGTAACTTGATTAGCACTATTTATTTATGGTTAAAACATGAAAATTTAATAAAAAACGAATGGTAAAATTTTCAAGCATAATTATGTTTGACGTACAGTGTTGCCAGTTATATTATTATTATTATTATATTATATTTGATTTGGTTTTTTTTGACCGATAGCGTACTTGAAACATGTACGGCGTTTTTTGAAAGGAAAATAGAAAAGCGCCTCTACGATGAACAAGGAACATGTTTTTTTTATTAAATTAATGTCAAAGTTTCCGTTTATTTGTTGTTGTTACTCTATTATTACAAAATAATCGTCATTATCCCAACAAGAAAGATAACGAACTGGAACAACTCCGTCGAAGATCGTTCACGATCGGTTGGCGGTAGATATCGCACGATTTACTGCTCTATTGGGCGATACATCCACTGCTGCGACACCAACTCGGAACACCCGATAGATGGCGTTGGATACTATGTGACTTGATTTATTTGTTGCTTGTAACTTTTTTACTAAATATTACACCATTTTATTTTATTTCATTTTATTTTGCAAAAATTAGTGCGTCAGCTAGACTTTTGAATAATAATAGACAAGTATTTTTTTTTTCGTTATGTAAATGCGTATTTAGAAAGATATAACGCATTAAAATTCGAGAGTTGGGGCTCGTGAAGTCAGGAGGCAAATAAAAACTCAACGACGATATATTACTAGACTCCTAATAACAGGCGACCGATGTCTGTCAACACATTAGGCAAAAAAGTCATATCCGTCTCATTTCGACCACTCCTGTGAGCCGTAAACATACGTTGAGACAGAACAGACCTTGAGTTAGCCAATCACAACGCAGTACCCCGTCCCCCTCGCTTACGTAGTACCTCAGCGAGTTGACAGAATAGTTTTTGTTCCTTGGATCGTGCATGCGGAGTCTAGTAATATATCGTCGTTGTAAAAACTGCACTTGCTTGTGAGTTTTGTCAACTTTATAAAAGTGTCTTATCTTCGTCAATTTTGATTTACATAACAAAAGAAATAAACACTATTTTGGGGTTATAATTATTATTAATTATTTGATAAGTATATAATAATAAAAGCAAAGTAGCGAGTAAATTTCAAATATACTCATTAAGCCTTGTCATTTGATACCCATGTTGACACTGTTAAAAACAGGCAAAGTAGCTATTAATGTATGTAAAAGCTATATAATGTATATATATTTCAAATGTGCACATCAAGCCCTTTAATTTGATACCCATGTCGATACTGTGCGAAAAAAAAATTTTTTTCGGTTACGACTTTACATCGCCTAGAGGGCGCCATATTGGATTTGGTGACACGTCACCTACCCTATAACTAGCGGACAACTGAGACGCTTCTAACGACACCTCATTTGTCATGTAATGACAAGTAGTTTAGAAGATATGAGGGAACAGACAAACATACATAGATACATACATACATACCGGTCAAAATCATAACCCTTCTTTTGGCTTTGCCGTAGTCGGGTAAATATACATGTCAAATATTTTTGATAGTCTTTACGGATTAGATTTTGTCAGTCAAATACCTTATGCCTGATCAAATACCTATTGCCGGATGATGAACTTAGAGGTAATTAAAAATTTACCGTGGTACCACAAAAACTTTTAAACGTCTGTTGAACACTTGTCTAAAAAAATGTCAGATTATGACGTTGAAATAAGGTCCATTTTGCAGTCATACTTTTTTTTAGACAAGTGTTCAACAGATATTTAAGTTTTTGTAGTAAGGCTGTTAAACTTTTAATTGCCATCTTCAATCTAACATAGGAAAACAGCTAGCTACTCTAATGTTCATTCCACACAAATCACAATAGCGGAGAGTTACGAGCTAAATTATAAAGGGTGCAACACACGGTCGTCAGCTCTCAACTATAAACTAGGTGAGTCAGAACACAGGCGGGCGGCTGCGTCTGCGCAGAACGGTAAGGATGGCAAGCAATCTTTTTTTTTTTTTCAAATTTTACTTAGGGGGTCCTAATGACTTTACAACTGTGATGTCACCAAATTAGTTTTAATTGCGTGTAAATGAAAAGTCTAACAAAGACTTAATTTTCATGTCTATTGTCCTGTCATCTTCTGAAAACAGGGTGCCAATTATTATTATGTTGATTAAGTATGAAATAGTTGGGTATGGTCCATGATTGGATGGCGGGTCACCCATTTACCACATGCCCACGCCAATGGTGGGCGAAAACGGCCTCGCAACGTCCGTTGCCATAGGCGTCTCCCGCGGCGCCTGAGTCGTGAGGTGGACTCTGTCCTCTCCCTCACACGTCCCTCGTCTTCACTTATTAGCCCTTACGTTCAAAACATCCTCTAAGATTTTCATCGACTCCTATAAAATTTACATAATTACTTTTTTTTTAATTATAAGCTTCCTAAGCGTAGCCCTATAGCCAAGTCGGCGTAAATTGAAAATCCTCGTGACGCTACGTGTCGGGATCAGATGCCCCGATAATGGCCATTGTTTGTTTTGCCTCTAGACTAGATAACTGCGATAATGTAGCGAGCCGATATCTGCTGCAACGGCTTGAATAGCAGGCATTGGTATAGAAAGGTAGGTAGGAATAGATCTAGTGGAAAACTAATCAGTAATCTGTATGAAATGAATGTTTTAATTTGTTAATGAGGGCTTTCGCTTTTGCTCACCAGTTGTCGCCACTGAGTTGAGTAAGATCCTTTTCTTTTATCGTGGTCAACATCAGCCATGTTCCCACTGCTGGGTGGGACGGTAGATGATGTTGATGTCACATGTCTTTCTCACGGGTTGGTAGATGTCACATGTCTTTGAATTTTTGGTTCTAGGACATGCCGGTTTCCTCACGATGTTTTATCGTGGTAAACTCATCAAATTCAGGGCGAGACAGGAGGGACTATCAGACTGACTAAATCCACGGTGATTCTTCAACTCGTGATTCTTCACGTTCCAGGGTCAGGGTTACCGGATGATACAGTCTCGCGAACCCGGTAAGTAAGGTCCTGAAGACGGATTATAGCTCCCGTTCACCAGAGACTTTGTTGTAAAGACTTTTTGTTTCCCTGTCAAATGTATACCTAAACCTAGGCTATGAGCCGCTAGAAACTAATTTGTTACCACAATAAGCGCACTAGAGTCCATGCCACGACTGAAACCTTTTGACACGGCGCTAGTGTCTATGTCATTACATCAAAATATTATCTACATTGAAAAAATGTAGTACCACGAATTTTCCGTAGATCATGAGTGGTAGCGGGATCTACCAGTAAATTGTCTTCATAGCACGGGACAGGCGAACAAAAAATCACCTGGCCTAATTAGCTGTCAAACTTTGTTGCTACGGTCGTGAAAAAGAATGTGGGTAGGTAACCTACATTATTTAAACTATTAAGGCCCGCTTGCACGAACCCGAGTTATCTTTTAACTCAGAGTTAGTTGCTAACACAAGGTTAAATTGACAGTTTGTCATACAATATTGTCAATTTAACCTCGTGTTAATAACTAACTCTGAGTTTAAAAGATAACTCAGGTTCGTGCAAGTGGGCCTAACCTAAGTAAAAATATCAAGCACGTCGCAGTATTGCGCAGTTCCATTTTGTACTTAAAAAACAAGAACATAGGTTTCAAAAAGGGAAAGAAAGAAGACAACGGTTTTAAGCACTGAAATTCAAAGACCCGTAACTAATATATAGCCATATTAATCTGCGGTAGAGGAGATCATGAGGAGGAGAATAAACATAAAACCCACCACTCTTGTCTAGTGCGGGTTGGTGTGTGCGCAGTGAGCCTTCTAGCTCGGCCTCAGGTTGCCGCTGTTGACGATTATAATTGGTTTAATCAATCTTCTGTTGCCAACCAAACTAACCACTGACCTGATAACGCGAAAACTGTAGGTCATGGGGTGAGGCCCTTGCCCAGCAGTGGGATGAAGTAGGTATACAACATTAATGACAGTGTACCTACCCGCTAGGCACAGTTAGTGACTATACAGTTTAAAAATGATAACATATCGGTATCAGTTTCTAAGTAGGTACAGACAAAGTACAGACGTTACGGTCGTTTTATCTCGTGTAATTCAGCCGTAACATCCTGTACTTAACGCCTAATTTACTTAAGTTATTTATCAAAGAAAACATCACATCTGTAATCCTCGAAAGGTCAGACAAAGGTATACAGATAGCCTACCATGACGTGGTGACCAGGTGTACCAACTGATATTTTTTCAGGTAGGCATGTTGAAGTTCCATGTTCCATAAAGAAACGAGAGTCTAACCATCAACCAGACACTTTCTACTGAGAAACCCCTGATCGAAAAACCCAATAACAATTTTCTCGAAATCGAATCGATATATGTGGACCTCATGCTCAGTGGCAGCGCATGTGACCATTATACCATCAAGGCAGTAATTTATCACAATTATTTGATAAATTACTGCTTTGATGATATATGTATAACAATTATTTGATTTTAGACATACAACATCAACAGCAATAATAATAAAAAATACAGAATTGTGCTGAGCATCAGAGTCCGCCCCAAAAGTGTTACTTACCAACTCAGTATTTTTCGCACTGGACGAAATCAACCATTATTTTTCAAACCCACGATTTACTAAACCATTTAATAACCTTGTAACTACCCACCCTGATTTACTTCCACGAAATAAATTCATTAAATAGCACAACAGATGCTCTCGACTTGCCTTCTTACGCGGTGACAGGTTGACAGCCAAGCGCAGCACAAAGCAACTTTATCACACACTCAGGATATACAATAAAAGGTCTTATAACAACTAGGTAAGGTGTACCTGAGTGTATAATTAAAATGGTGCTGCAGTAAAACTGGAGGTTAAAAGTTAACCACCCATCTGGCCCGCGCTCGGTGCACGATAAAGTTGATTTTGATGGAAATACTTTCCAGAGTAACTACTATAGGAGCATTATTTTTGTTACTTTCTAGAACCCACTCACCACTGTAAAAGTACAAACTGACATTTTGTTTGATTAGATTGATTACCTAGCGTTTTTTTTTGTCCAAAAGCATGTTATTCACAGAAAATTAAATATTCGCACTTTGGCCAGAGGCTAAGCATTGCATTACAGCGAGGCAACGCCGCCTGTCTCTTGGCCAGACACTTAGTTGACAGCGTTGAGAAGCAGTTTTGCGACACTTTAAAATAGTTTTATAATATTTTAGTAATTTAGTGATTTTTGTAATTTTCATTTAAATTGAATTACGTTAAGTACGTTATTATAATTAGGTACTTCATTGAGATCAACTTATCAAGAAGAAAGAGGCGATGAACACAAAATAGAAATAATTATTCTACTGCTAAGTTGCTGTGAGCGATTGGCTGTGCGCTGCGTGTTGTGAGTTCGATTCCTGCACGGATAAAAACGTATGGCATAAAAGTACCTACTTTTCTCTAAGTTCTGCTTGTGTCCGTGATTTCAAATTTATTAAATAACCCGGTAATATACAGATTCCATTCATTTTGAACGAAAATCGGCGCTCAAATGGCTGAAGAGAAAAAGCGAAGTAACTTTGGCAGTAGGCACAAAGCAATAACTCTGGCCACAACATTACATAAGTATGTTAATCTAAACGCGAGCAAACGAAAATCATCCAGTTGACGCTTCCGGGCCCGACCGCCATTGTTAGGGCGAGGTCACACGGACAGATAAGACGTCTAATTATACATAATTACTGGTTCGGGCCGAAACCTTCGCGGAGCCCGGCGAAGACAAGGTCGCGGGTTCAGTAGGTACCTACTCGTGGTAATTTGTAAATTGTCAAGATTAGTAACGCCTACAAAATGGTTTAGTAAAATGGCGGTGTTATATTTTTTTGCTAAGTTGTTATAGTTTTTCGGGCCGGTGCACCCTGGGATGCGGGCAAAAACTCTTCCTTAGGCACTGTGTGCCTAAGGGGTCTCTTTGCCCGTATGCGAATAGCCTGTCGTGTGGACGCTCCAACGCGTGTCCCTCTGATCAGCAGAGGGCACAGCGGCGGAGCGGGCTTGCGGACGGTGAGTAGTGGGTAGCTCGCCGTCCGACCAAGGACCAAGCCCGGGTCGGAGGCGCGTCGTGTTTCGCGCCAAATGCCTGCTGGGGTCGCGGCTTTTTCTTAACCCAGGATACCGTGGCCCCGGAAAGTAAAGGGCATCCGAAGGAACACGGGTGGATTTTAGTCAGTAAGAGTCTGACAGTCCCTTCCGTCCCACCCAGGGCGGGAGGACTCACTTGATGATTTTACCAACTTAAAAAAAAAAAAAGTTGTTATGGATTTCATGTCCGGGTCGACGGCGCGTTGTGTTCCACGCGCGCCTCAAAGAGTGTCAGCATAATGACGGGGTCCCCCTTTAGAGGGCCAAAGTCTGTCGGGGTAGCAGGAATTACCGTGACCCCGGAACGGACAGGGCTATTGAAGGACACCGTGGATTTTAGTCATTAGGTACGAGTCTGACAGTCCCTCCCGCCCTGCCCTAGGTGGGACTAATTTGATGACTTTACAACAATAAAAAAAGTGGATAGATTATACTTAGATTTGATATAGTAGTAACAATGAACTATCTCTATTAAAAAAACGCTTAACATAACATCATCAGGTTTTTTTTTTTTTTAAACATAGCATAACATCATGAGGTGTATTAGTGTAAAAGGTAGGTAGTAGTAGTTACAAGTTTCGCAAGTTGTGTTAAAGTTGTTGGGGTAGAGCCTAATAACCATTAAACAATTGAAGGCTACTCGGCTGCTACTGAGGAATTCTTAAGGAAGACCAAGAAGTAAGAAGTGAAGAACTTCGAAGATAAAATAATGACCTATGTAAGTTTTTCTTGCGCGTTCATATTTCAGGGAGATTGGTAGCACCAGTATTAGCCCACTTGTTACTGAAACTTTTTTTCATCTCCGATCATCGTGATTTTTGGATATGTTTATTAAAATTACTCAAAATTGATAGGAAAAATAGTAAAAAAAATCCAGGTTTTCCGGAAAAACGAGGAAAAGGTGGCCTTTTAAAAGGCCCGTCGTAATATGGGGATAGTCCACGGATATGTATGGCAGTTTAATGGTTAATGAGACAAAGTATTTTGGAGTCAGTTTTTAATCATTTTATGTGGTCAAAGGATATTAGTACTAAGGTTTTAATTAAATTAAAATTTATAAATAAAAGAAAGGCGGACATATTCCATAGACATTACTGATTTTGAGAGTAATATACCGAAAAAACAGTAGTTGGGAATTAAATGAATATTTTACTTTAGTTAATTCTTATTTTTATTAATTATTTGTAAGTTTATCATTTTTATATTGTTTATCTTCTAAGTGACCAATTCCATCACACCAAAAAGAGTATCGATGCGGTCTAGATGTCGGACATGTGCCTCTCTTTTAAATATAAGTTCTGAGTATACTCTTTCCTAATAAATGACCTATAGAAAGCAAAGTGATCAACCGATCATATATTCCGCCTCGTTTGTATACCTACTAGGCATTATGTACGGCTATAAGTCGGCAGTGGCAGATGACACAAAATATCAGTACCAGTTCTTGCCGTAAATAGAAACTTGTTTTCTGATAGTTCAACTTATCTGCTCCTTTCTTATTTTCATTATACTGTTTGGTATATTTTGGAGACCTTTGCGCTTTTCAATTTTTTATCTAGCCCTCATTTTAAATATCATGAAGGAGCTATACAACAGTAATTACTCAAGAATCAAATAACATGATAATGTTGGAAGGCGGCTATCCGAATATAAGCAAATTTTGATATGGCACTTCCCTGCAGACCAAGCTACCAGCAGTCAGTGTATGTAGACGATAGTAAGGATGTAAGGATAATATACCATGTTGTAACAACCTCTTAGTTTATACATAACATAACATCACGCCTGTAAACGCCAAGGGAGAAAGTTAGCTAAGGCTAACCCTAAGACTTATGATGATCAGAGACATCTACTTGGCATTCACAAGTGGAAAAATGGTTATTTGGAACAGCCATAAAGTGCCTTCATTACATTGCACTAGCTCATCAACAATTTATGTGAAATTTGACGATTTCAGTGGTCGTGAGCTAAAATAAAATAATCATATTTTGCTATCCCCATAATACGACAGGGCTTTTAAAAGGCCATCGATTTCGAACGTAAAAAAATGTTATTTAGTTGTTGTTTCGAAACAAGGTAATAAGGTATTTATTTCGGTAATTTATCTAAAAGTTAATATCAACGTTCGATTTGTTCCAATTCCGCAAATAAATATCTTAAAAACTTACTTTTGTAAAGTCGTCGTAAAAAAAATTCTCGAGTTCTACAAAAACACTAAAATAGCTGGAAAAAATGCATCAAATAATAAACGTAAGTGCATCAAATCAAACGTTGATAGGTACCACATAATGTGACACCATAAATATGAATGTGAAATATTTTTAATAACAAGAAAAATTAAGGTAGATTAAATTATTTTTTTGGGACTTTTAAAAGCCCCGTCGCCGTATCTGGGTTAGTCTGCAAACCATTTACACCACGATCTCCGGCCACCGTAGGCGCGGGCATGCGGGCAGCGAGTAAAGGGCAACTCGCTGCCCGACCATGGACCATGCCCGGGTCGACGGCGCGTTGTGTCCCACGCGCGCCTCAAAGAGCGTCAGCATAATGACGGGGCCCCCCTCTCAGAGGGCCAAAGCCTGCCGGGGTCGCGGGATTATTTCCTTACCGTGACCCCGGAACATTAAGGGCTATTGAAGGACACCGTGGATTTTAGTCAGTAGAAGTCTGACAGTCCCTCCCGCCCTGCCCGGGGTGGGAGGACTCATTTGATGATTTTACCAAGCTAAAAAAAAAAAAAACCATTTACACCTGTTTACACATTTGGGCGTATCCAGCTTTTATTTGCGGATTAAGAAGAAAGGAAATTCTCATAGTCAAAATAAAGTCATTAAAGTCAAGGCCATGAACATTTCATGGCCATGGCATGGCATGGCATGGCATGTTGTCTTTATAAGACATTTCATAAAAAGACAACATGACTAAGTAGGCAACAATTGGTAGGTACACAAACACATGTGTAAGTATAACTTTAATTAACAACAAAGTATGCCTCCAGAAATTCAAAAGACCAACTCATTGCAACTTTTCACGTTCGCCCTCATTTCTTTTTCCCAAGTATTGCGCAGGCCATGAAATGCTCACGTTTTCGTGAGTCCCAAACAATTGACAGGCGTGATGTTGGCCCCATGATTGAGACAATTAGGTACCTACCAACATCATAAAAAAACTTGTACAAGATGTAAAGCCATGTCTTGCGAAATCATTTACGAAGAAATGTCCAAGTGACGTTTCGAGTGTAATTTGTAAAGTACCTGTAAGTTCTTTTAGTGATACCATTGTAAATTATAATTTGGTCAAGTTCAAGTCGCACTAGAGGTTCTGAACCCAACTTATTTGGACAAACTGTAGCGCCTGCGTGCAGCATAATGTGATGTAGCAATTTTTAGGACTAGGCTATGCTAGATTTTCTCTAGAGTTTATGAGATTGCCAACACGTCTTCATAAGGGTCAAGCAAGCAACGCCAAAACGCAACGCTGCGCGCACATTTCAATAGAGCTACTCAAAATCTGACTCTATTTACTACACGAAAAGATACACATTTGCAGTATCGTTGCGTCAGGTCGTGTCTCGGTGTGAGCTGACCATAACATTGGTATTTAGGAACTCTGCTCAATATATATAATAAAATAAGGATTTAGTAAAAGGTGCAGTAACAAGCCTTTTTAATGCGCTTTCTGCGCCCCTCCAGGGCCTGCGTCTGTCCCCCTGTGCCTGGACAGAGTTGGCACACTAGATACTATTTTTGGCACTGAGTAAAACAGAAAATAGGGATTCAGGAGCCAATATTATATTCTACTTTACGATGAATTATTAAGCAGAAGACTTTGTTTGTTTGACGCGTTTATCTCAGGAACTAATAGGTTAGAATTGAAAAATCCTTCTGTGTCGGATAATCAATTTATCGAGGACGGCTATTATGCTATGAAACATCAGCGGGGGTGAAACCATCGGAGTAGGTACAGCTAGTAAAAAATATTGATAACAACCTCCGGATGAGTAATTGTCCTGTAGCTCAGAAACATCTCAAAAATATATTTCTTAATAATTGAAAACATGTTGTCAGCAAAATATTTTCAGTGAGAGAATTGGCTACGACAACAATATAAATGTACACCAATGATTCTCACGACATGATGCTCACGACTGACGAACTGATTGTCCGTCCAACACCCTGGAGATACTCTAATTACCTATTTAAAAATTTTTGGCCCTTTCCCATCTCTTTTGATGTGAAAGACATAAAAGTTTTTGTTATTTGGAATACTTAAATAATATACTTATTAAAGGTTAAATTATAATAAGGCGTGTCTTAAGTTGTGTGTGGTGACATAATATGGCTCTAAGACAATAATATGGTCTTTAACGACTGGCCTTTCATAGAGACTGTCTTACTAGGTACTTACAAAAAGTTTAACATCTGTTAAACAATTCTCTAAAAGAAGTGTACTCGTAACTGTAAAATCTAAAATCATTAAAGGAGCAATTCTTGTATATTTATATATAATCAGGATCTCGGAAACGGCTCCAAGGATTTTCATGAAAGTTACAGATTAGGGGTTTTTCGGCTCAAGGAATCGATTTATCAAGGTCCAGGAGAAAAGCTCGGTTCCCAAGATATAGACATTTTAAAAACCGAGCGAAGCTCGGTCAACCAGATATTGACCCTTATACGAGTATCAACGTCAAATGCCGTTTTGCAGTTGACACTTTTTTTAGACAACCTTTTAACAGAAATTTACCTTTTTGTGGTAAGGCCGCAGATGTTTAACTTTGTAGTAAATGGTAAGATGGTAAGAGTCACTCAAGAGAGCAATGTAACGAGTTATGCTCGGAGTTTGCATGATAAGATCCGGAATGATGATGTTTTCCGAAGCTATAGTCACCAACATACTCGTAGCTCTTAAAAGCAAGTTACAGTGGCAATGGACGATTTATTCCTGTTGAATCTTTTTATTTTGAAATTTGGGATCCAACGGGAATACATAATAATTGTTTGTGGGATTCAACGGGAAAAATATTCAAGTGGGATCCAACGGGAGTAAATCCAATGGGCAGGCCACATCTCTGTTAGCACTGATATCCGAAGGAGAAAAAAGCTCTTGAGTGGCGCCCACGAACCGGCGGTAGACTCAGCATAGGTAGGCCTCCTGCCTCCTCTCATGGACCAACGACATCGTGATGGCGCTCCACATTAGTGCCGTGAACCCCCGTGACCAGGCGCTAACGAGAATGTGGATGGATTTCGCGGGGTTCACGCGCTTTCGCGCCTGTTCCCCGATCAGTGTCGGTAGTATGCCGAAAATTCGTGGCGAGAATTCGCGGCGTGAATTCACGGCACTAATGTGGAGCCGCCATGACAAGGTGGTCGTCTTAAGACTGGTGATGATGTGCTAATTAACTTTAGTTTTGTTACAAGAAAATAATTTTTGACAGCCTCATTAATTTAGTAGTCGCAAACACAACTTCTGAGCTAGACGTCATGGGCTCGATTCCCGGGTAGGCCATGTTATTGGGTTTTTCCATCAGAAATTTCACATTAGCAGCTACTGTGTCTGGATGTGTGGCCGATTGGTGAGTCCTATAAGTGGGACTCAAACATAACTAGCGAAATGTGGGTGTAGGTATACTTTTAGGTAGGTACACTTCTGCCTAACCGTTGAGAGGCTACAGAAGCCAAGTGTTATAAGTAATAATTTTCAGCAAGATTTACCTTGTTTTTCTTCGTCTTAAACCTTTAGCAGGATCGATGCTGATCTCCACCAAATCTCTCCATCCACTGTATTAGGCTTTCAAGGTTTAAAATTACACTTACACTGTCACTTACGGGATACTTATTTATTTTTTCTTTTTTAAAAAATTGCCCCACGATAAGAATTTCTCCTGTGTCGTGGATGCGTTTACAAACATAAACTCACTTATACAAACATACATTATGTACCGTGATTGTTCACAATTTTTGATCCCGATACATGTGCCGATACTTCGACGCTGCGCTGTTGGAAGCGCCCAGATCGCGGGTTGACTGGACAATTCGAATGGAAGGAAAAATAAAATAAATTGTTTGGAGCAGACAATCTATCTACCCTCGAGGGTGATTTAAGTTCAAATATCTCAATTTTTGGCGGTATTGTGTAATGACGGCTTTACAGTTCTTCCGGTCTCTGATCGTCAATTACCTGGTCAATTGTTGTCTTCCTACATTCCTCCGTACCTTATGACATAAAAGTTAAAAAAAAAATGTAACCGACTTCAAAAACAACCACTAAAAAGGGTCAAATAATAGGTTATTTTACCCCTTTTTCGCGATCGCTCGGTATTGGTAGGCCAAATAACTTTTCTTTCGGAAGTCGCTGGCTTTGTTTTTTTTTACTTCATTGACATTTTTGCCAACGACTTTTGAAAGAAAAGTTATTTGGTAGGTTATTTTTCCCCTTTTCGTGTTTTTTTTTTAAGTCGGTTACATTGTTTTTTTTTGATTTTTTTTTATAAGACTAATAAGGTACCTATGGAGGAAAGTAGGAAGACAATAATTTTCAGTCCACTACTGTGTGAGATGGGTTCATCAATTGTTACCGCTTCGCCTTGAATCACCGTTTGACGCCCCGCGTGTCCATGAACGAGGCCTTTTAGGGTCGATTTATACTAGCGCAGAGTCGAAGCGCATCGAAGCGAATTTCTAAAACTGAACATAACAATTTCTACCTTAACTCCACAGCGTAACGCACATAATTACTTCTAAGATTTTAAAAAGTTGCGCGCATTCTTCAGAATTCGCGCGTCTGCGCGCGAACAACGCCGATCGTGAATCGTGAAAATCTTAGAAGTAAAGTGTGCGTTACGCTGTGGAGTTAAGGTTGAAATTGTTATGTTCAGTTTTAGAAAATGCGCTTCGATGAGCTTCGACTCTGTGCTAGTATAAATCGTCCCTTAGCTTTAACATACATATTTTTTGGGTTAAATAACCAGACCCGGAACAAAATAAAATACCTGTGCACAAACTTCAGTCATTTCTAATCAATGGCCGCCATGATTGATAAATCGATCGGAAGGTTATTATTATTAGTATGAGGCCCGGCATCCACCAAAGCGGAGAGGAGAGGAGATGTGTTTGAATAACCAATCAGATGTCCACTGAAGCTAAGCGGAGAGGAGATGTGGACATCTGATTGGTTATTCAAACACATCTCCTCTCCTCTCAGCTTTGGTGGATACCGGGCCTGATACGTGCATCTACTCAGCAGTTTTACTTCGGTATTTCAGTGTAGAGGTAGAAGGGATGTTTCCGAGAGGAACTGTTAAAAAAGAGAAGTTTTGAAATGAAAGAGGTATATAAAATGTCGAAACTTTATTTCTCCTTACAATTTTTCTTATGCCTCAAAATCTCAACGGGGGTCATATACAAATCTTGCTTACAAACATCACACTTATACTCTTTTGCATTAGGTTTAATTTCCCTTGAAGTTCTGGGTACTTCTGCTTCTTTCTTCTGTTCTTTTGCTGAGCAAGTGAAATGAGTGTGTTGTAATCTTTCTACGGGTGATAGGCAGACGGTTAGCTCGCAGTTGGTGCAAGTCCAAGGTTCACTGTACGTTTCCTCGTAGTTTTTAGCACTCCAAATGGAATCGACGACACTGAAATTGATTTTTTTATTTAAAAAAACGTTGCCCCACACTAGGAATTTCTTGCTGTGTCGTGGGTGCGTTTACGAACATAGAAACTCACATACACCAACACTCAGACCCGGAACAACTACTTGTAGGTCATACGAATATTTGTTCCGTGCGGGGATTGAACCTGCGACGCTCTGCGCAGCAGTTGATCGCTCAGTCACTGCGCCAACCGTGTCGTCAAAATTAATGAAATTTGATCAATATTAGTACTAACAAGAGACTTGCATCAAAAAATAGGCTGCATCAATAAATTTAATATCTATTTATTCCGAGTACCTAGATATGTATTTTAGTTTATTTTTAATCAATTAGCAAAGATAAAACGCTTCAAAACTTATGAGTGAGGGTGATATTTGGACGCGCTAAAAATTTTGTTACTATGATGTATTATGAGTTTCAAAAGTGTAGCGTCAGGACGCTAAAGTGATAAGACCACCCATTTTGTTAACTTTTAAAGGGATAGACAATGTGTAATTATGAAAGAGAAGATGTAATTATGTTGTCGTACCTAATTCAATATGTATACCTACAACAGGAAGAAAAAAACACAAAAAAGTTGTTTGTCTAAGTGTCCTCTATCTAAATTTTCAACTACCGTTGTGCACCGCTTTTCTGAAATGATTATAAATGGGCGACCGATAGGGCTAAAACCTTCAAACTCCTTCGTGCGATTAAGAGTATTTACTATTTTATTTACTTTACAGCGTATTTCATGTATTTACTGCGTTTCTTGTATGGAAAAATGGAACAGCGCCTCTGGTGTGCGAAGAAGGAACTAAGTTTTTCCTTGAAACTTGTCAATTTGAAAATGTCAAAATTCCAGTTTACTTTACGTCAGAATAACTGAAAACTCATGATAAGGCCTCTGAATACAATACCATTTATCTACTTGCCTGCCGGGGTCGCGGGACTATCAGGTAACCGTGGCCCCAGAACGTAAAAGACTATTGAAGGACACCGTGGATTTGAGTCAGTAAAAGTCTGACAGGCCCTCCCGTCCTCTCCTGGGTGGGAGAACTCATTTGATGATTTTACCACGCTAAAAAAAACTATGTACTTACCAATTATAGACCACATTATCGGTAACATAGACCCCTCCTTTCCTCTCATGGGGTCTACAAACAAAACTCTCGTCAAACGGGTTAGGTTCCACCGCAGGATGAGCTTCGTCATTTCCATAGTATAAGACCTTCAGATCACCAGGTAAGAGCCTCTTGATAGTATAGTATACTTCTGAAGTCATATAAGTACTCATGTCGCAAGACAAATCATGTTGTATCTCTTCGTAGGATATTTTTTGTACCTTTTTCTCCTTTTCTAACTCACTCTCCACTGATTTTGCTGGGTTTGCATCTGGAATTAAATGATAATTATGTATCTTTTCACCTCACACGCTCGGAAAGATACTATTTCTCATTCAAAATCTGAGCGCTCGCATTTTGTGCTCTAGAGCACAAAGTGTTGTTCAAAATTCGAACACGCTTTATTCAATTGTTTTTTACTTTTCTACACTGACAGGCGAGCCGCCCCCACTACATTTCCTCGCTGTGTGAGGTGAAAAGTTGTGTGTTGCACTCGGCAGCAAAGTTTTTCTGCGTCTCGTACCCTTGAAAACTTCGCATCGCTCAGGATTCTATATTTGAACCGCTCGTTTCTCTCGCGGTTCAATCTTAGAATCCTTCGCTCGCTCAGTTTTCAATTCAAGTACTCGCGCCAAAAATCAACTTTGCAGCCTTGCATAACAAATAACTATTTTTTGCCGATATTGTGTGTGTTATGCTTTCCGCATTTGCTCAATAAGGGGACATTATCGGCTATCATATTCTTCCAAGTGATTTTTTTAGCGGCACGTCGCCGTCGGGCCATCATCATTATATCAGCCGTAGTAGCAGGACTGTCTTAACAGGTAACCGTAGCCCCGGAACGTAAAGGGCTATTGAAGGACACCGTGGATTTTAGTCAGTACAAGCCTGACAGTCGCTCCCGTCACGCCCTGGATGGGAGGACTCATTTGATGATTTTACCACATACAATTTTAATTAGAACGGGCAATGTCAGTAAAGTTGCGAACGATAGGTGGTGCTAAAATCGTACACGGTGCAAAAATATATTGCCATGAAACTTGAGTTACCTGCAATTCGTCGATTTATCAGTGCGTCCCATCTTTGTCGTAATTTCACTGCTTTCAGAAGTAAATTGAGTCCAGACTCTGGATAAGGAAATTCTAATAGCAGCCAAGAATCACATACAATTCTGAAAACAATTGAATTATTACTTAAAAGTGAAAGAAAAAAAAAGATACGCGCTTTCTTAAACAAAATGCACTTTAATCTCAATAATTATCCTGTTCTTAGTCTGTAAACAACCAAAGACATATTTTTATCTACTTTATAAAAATAAATCGGGTTTTCCTTCCTGACGCTATAACTTCAGAACGCACGAACCGATTTCCACGGTTTTGCATTCGTTGGAAAGGTCTCGGGCTCCGTGAGGTTTATATCAAAGAAAATTCAGGAAAAATTTGGCGAAACGCAGTTCGCCGGGTTCGCTAGTTTTTTATAAAAACGTTGCGGCACACTGAGAATTTCTCCCATATCATGGCTGCGTTTACAAACATAGAAACTCACATACACAAACACCCAGACCCGAAAAAACTTATACCGGTACAAATATTTGTTCTGTGCGGTGATAGAACCCGCTGATACGCTGCCAAGCAGTGGATTGCTCAATCATAGCGCCAACCGTGCCGTCAAATTCGTCTATCTGAGTATTTTAAGCGGGCAGTGATGGCCCAGTGGTATCGGTCCCGACTTACGAATTGTAGGTTCGAACCCCGCCAGGCGCATTACTTTGTGTAATTTATTTCATCACCACTGCTCTCAAAACGGTGAAGGAAAACATCGTGAGGAAACCGGCATGTCCTAGAACCAAAAATTCGAAGACATGTGACATCTATCAACCCGCACTGGGCCCGCGTGGTGGATTATGGCCCACTCCCTCTCACAGAGAGGAGGCCTGTGTCCCAGCAGTGGGAACATTATAGGCTGATGATGATGATGATGATGAGTATTTTAAGCAAACGTCCAAAACTGTAGATCAAGGTTTTGATTGAGATACAATAATAATTTCGGGCGCAAGTTTGTACTTCGCCAGTAATTAACCCACAGACGGACAGACAGTTACTTTTGTATTTTCATTGTTACCTTTTTAATTTCAAGCGGCTGATTATGTTAAGATTAATTAAAATAAAGTTCTGTTATAACAATAGTCAATCAATTACCTGGTAAATCCAATATTGGTGTCAATAGAATGCGCTAACAGTAGCAGCGTTTGAGCAGCGGGCATTCGCATTGAATTTACAATGTAAGGCTTCGTGGTCTCCAGTAGTGATCTGTAATGAACATTAAAAAACTGACTTCTAAAAATACACAAAAACGTGTAAAATTACTTTTAAATGAAAACTTGTAATTGGAAATGGGTGACTTTGTTTGTTATTTCCTTGACTTTATTGCCTTTTTTCCTTGATTTTTCCATTCCGACACAAAACCGATTTCGAAAAAGGAGGATATTATTAATTCACTTGATTTATCATCAGTGGATTGTGCAACATATTTTTTATTTATTTTGGTAAAATCATCAAATGAGTCCTCTCACCGGGCAGTGCGGGAGGGACTGTCAGACTCGTACTGACTAAAATCCACGGTGTCCTTCAATAGCCCTTTATGTTCCTGGATCAGTGGATCACGGTAATGAGATAAGTCCCACGACCACGGCAGGCTTTGGCCCTCTGGAGGGGGGCCCCGTCAGCAACATATTTACTAGTACATACTTACAAATAACACAATATCTGATGTTTCGATGACACAGGCAGCTTCCCTTCGAAGCCAAGACTGGGAGGCAAGTCTGAATGTATGTCTGCCTCAGTAAGCTGCAGGATCCGGGACTGTTTGCCGAAGAACGACGTAGGGTGCAGGTAGACGAATGGCTTGCTCCATGTGTGGTATAACTGTTCTGATATTGACTGTGGATAAAGAAATAGGCTAGTCAAGTTTTGTCATGAAACTACTGAGATTTAAACAAGGCTTCATTTGCATGGTGGACTAAAATTATCCCACGGAAACAAAATGTTGGGATAAAAGTTATCCCATGTGATAAGTTTCATTCTCTCGGTAGTCGAAAATTATCCGACGGGAATTTAACTTTGGGATAAAAGTTATCCCATATGTTAATTCAGGTTACAAACTATCTGCGTGCCAAATTTTAACCAAATCCCTAAGGGCGTTTAGACTAGATGGCGGTTACGTCAGCAATATTTTTTTTAATACCTAATTATTAAGTAGGTTTTAATTCTGTCAAATATGGCAACCATAGGAGAGGGGTAAAGAGTGTTACTTAGCTGTGATGACAAGGGAAAAAGGGAGGTTAGAAATTAGTAAAATTCTGCTGCAACTAATATTTCGCAGTTATATCAGTTCAAGATGATGTCCTACCTTGTGGTGATTAAAGTTGTCGGCTACAGCAACCTGCGGGTAGAGGGCTCTGCATAACACTACCTGAAAGTGCAAATGAATTGATGAAAGTCAAAGTCATCAAATGAATGAATGAATTGATTAAAGTAAAAGTCATCAAATGAATCAATGAATTGATGAAAGGCAAAATATTTCCCTTAATGTTTTATAACGTTATAATAATAATTATAACTGATCTGTTCTCCATGTCTATGGTCAAACTCAAAAATATACACAGTGGTACCACAAAAACTAAAAAACGAAAAAAAAAACGTCTGTTGAAAACTTGTCTAAAAAAATGTCAGGATTATGACGTTGAAATAAGGTCCGTTTTGCAGTCACACTTTTTTTAGACAAGTGTTCAACAGATGTTTAAGTTTTTGTAGTAAGGCTGATAGTGTCGGGCACGCCGCAATTGCGGCGGTAAGACCCCTCTTTGAGGAGTGGCTCGAGAGACGTCACGGCGTCCTGACCTATCGGGTGACGCAGGTCCTCACCGGACACGGAAGTTTCGGGAGGTACCTGTGTCTGATGCGAAAGGAGGAGACGCCTGGGTGTCACTAGAGATGTGCCTGATGGCAATATTCCCACTGCCGGCAATATTCCCAATATTGCCACTGCCGGTAAAATACCAAAATTGCCGGCAACTTTGGCAATATTGCCAAAGTTGCCAGTCAAATAACACAGTATATTTTATTATTACTGCTGGTGCAGTTTATATTACTGTAGATAATACGTTGCGGCATTAAGTCCGCCTTATAAAAACTACTAAGTTAACTACTCTAAACGGTGATTTACTGATTATGTAAGAATTACCGAAACAAATGCATTAAAATAATGTTATTTTTGTTGATTATTTGTAGTTTTGACAGAGATTTATACTTCCATATTATATAGGTACTTATACTCGTTGTTTTTGCTATGTGATTTTGCATGAAAAACTAGTAGCTCACTCAACGAACAGTTATAGAGGGAAATTCTTGGAACACGATTTTGGACTACGTTACTTTGTTTGAACTAGTTAGGAGGTGAATATAATTATCAAAAGTCCCCGCCACTAGCCCTTGAGCTGTGGGGGAGGGGGGTTTAAAGGTTCCATTTTTTGATTTTTCACTTATAACTCGGAAACCATGCCTCCTAGCGGCATGGTTTGTATGAATAAAACAAAGGCTGAATAAATTTCCTATAAGTTTTATTTAGTAACCATTTCGATATCTTGTATAGTTTTCAAAAAACCATATTTACCTTTTTGCATTCGGAAAGTCTTATTTAATATTGCCATAAATCCAGAAAGCAGCAGCAGTCTTTTCAGGCTCTCCCTGTAGTACCTACTCCTCCGTGTATTTTTGTGGGCAACTCACACTTGACCAAAAATTAATACCTACCTATACGAAAATTGTTTACAACAAAAAATAACTAAAGTTTCCAAAGATAGTTTTTCCGCATCTCTTATGGGTGCGGATTTCCTCCTACATACTCGTAGTACAGTCCTACCTAGTCTGTAAGTACCTAGTATAATTTAAATGAGTTTCTAAGCTAATTTTTACTGCTCCCTCGGTGGAGGAAGACAAGACATATCAAGCTTGATGGTGGTCACCGAATTTAAGAACTACTTATACCTGGTGGACATTGAGAGATACCCGAAGGGATCTCTCTCAATGTCCGTGGGCCTCCAGATAAAGATCTGGAGGCCCATATCACCTCAAGATGCAGCATGCTGGCTCTGTTCATCGCAGGTGGTGAAGGGAGGGTCTGAATCAACTGCTACTGCTTTCTGGATCTATGGCGATATCAAATACAACTTTCCAAATGCGCGAAACTAAAAATGTTTTTTCCCCTAAATTACAGACTTTCCAATGCGGATACCTCCAAAACTATGAAAACTCGAAAACTTACAAGATATTGAAATGCTTACTGAGTAAAACTTACGGAAAATTGATTTAGTTTTTTATTTTGTTCACACACGCTATGCTGCTAGAACGCATGGTTTTCCAGATTTAAGCGAAACACCAAAAAATGGTACCTTCAACCCCCCCCCCCCCCCCCAGAGCTCATGGTTTTGATATGTTCACCTTCTAACTAGTCCAAACAAAGTTACGTTGTAAAAAATGTGTTTCTAGAATTTCCCTCTATGCTTTGAGCATTCGTTGACTAGATTAAACTACAACATTAAAATAAATTATTCGAATTTATGCCTTTTTAGGGTTCCGTAGTCAACAAGGAACCCTTATAGTTTCGCCATGTCCGTCCGTCCGTCCGTCTGTCCGCAGTTTAGCTCAGAGACGCACAGTACTACAGAGCTGTAATTTGGTGTAAATATACGGATATGTTGTGCCGAAAAAGTGGTAAAATAAAATCTCGTAAAATATATTTTTTTAGGGTACCTCCTGTACACGTAAAGTGGCGATGTTTTTTTTTTTTTTCTCGCGTACCCCTTAGTGTGGGGTATCATTAAATAGGTCTTTAAAAAATATTGATAGTTTTCATTAACAATTTTTTGATAAAAAAATTCGTTTGTGAAATATTAAGCTTTAAAGTGCTAAATTTTGCTCGACTCGAGTGTCCCCCCCCTCTACCAGCTAAACGGTTATGTTTGGGGGTGTGAAAAAATTCACAATAGTAGTATATATAGTAGTATATATAGTATATATAACGAAGTTTAAAAGAAAATTATCATGACTAAGTAGGCTTTACAACTTTACGAGTAATAGTCGACCAACTTATAAAATGTACTTGGATAACATATTTTCTTAAACAAAATGTATCGGAGAACATCTTCTTCAACTGCATGTGTAAGTTTGTCAACTTTATTTTTACAGCTTTAATAGGTATGTTTTTACGGTATGTTTTTTGGGGATAGGTAGGTTTTTATCGTCAACTATTTTTAACTAACTTCAAAAAAAGGAGGAGGTTCTAAATTCGTCGTAATCTTTTTTTTTTATGTGTTTTCCCCGATTTCTCAAAGAGTCCTGGACCGATTTTGAAAATTCTTCTTTTTTTTAAATTAAATTCAGCGAATCAGTTTAGTTAGTTCACATAAGTATTTTGATTGGCAACTACGGAACCCTACACTGTGCGTGGCCCGACACGCACTTGGCCGGTTTTTATTCAATATTTATTCAATATACAATGATCGTCAATTCTTATCTTAAAATGTATGTGTAATTTCTTATATTCACAGTCGTGTGCGGCAACAATGGGCAATATTGCCGGTAAAATACCGGGAATATTGCCAAAATTGCCGGCAATTTTGGCAATTTTACCAAAAAAAAATTTTTTTTTGTTTATAATGTATACCATGATCTGTAAATGCTAATTTTAAGTGTGTTACATAGTTTTCGCACTCACTTTGACTTAAAATTAAGCAATATTCCCAAATATTTCCACTCCCGGCAATATTGCCGGCAATATTTCCACCTATATTCCCACCTTGGGCAATATTGCCGGCAACGGCACATCTCTAGGTGTCACCACTGCGAAGATCGCCCGGAGGACACGGTGGAGCATACGGTGCAAGACTGCCCAGCTTGGGCGGAGCACCGACGTGTCCTCACGGCTGCGATAGGCGGAGACCTCTCGCGCCCGGCATTGGTTGCGGCCATGCTGCGGGGCGAGACGGAGTGGGAGGCGGTCGCCTCCTTCTGCGAAGCAGTAATGCTCGCGAAGGAGGAGGCGGGCCGCGCGCGAGAGAGGACAGTGTCCTCCCTCCGCCCCACCCGCGGTGGTGCACGCCCACGGCGACGGACGTCGCAAGACGATCTCCGGCCACCGTAGGCGCGGGCATGCGGGCAGCGAGTAAAGGGCAACTCGCTGCCCGACCAAGGACCATGCCCGGGTCGACGGCGCGTTGTGTCCCACGCGCGCCTCAAAGAGTGTCATCATAATGACGGGGCCCCCCTCTCAGAGGGCCAAAGCCTGCCGGGGTCGCGGGATTATTTCCTTACCGTGACCCCGGAACATAAAAGGCTACTGAAGGACACCGTGGATTTTAGTCAGTAGAAGTCTGACAGTCCCTCCCGCCCTGCCCGGGGTTGGAGAACTCATTTGATGATTTTGCCACGTAAAAAAAAAAAAAAAAAAAGGCTGATAGTGTGTAAAAGGTTGCCCCTTACCTTCAGCATAACCAGATCCCTCCCACTACTAGCGCTGGAGCCCGCTATGAGCGACTGTATGCGTTGTGCATCGTTCGTCATACGGAACTCAACGTCACGTATATCGATGACGTCATCGTCTTCATTTGTGTTCTCGTCGACGATCTCCCAAGAGTCTACCTTGAGGCGCTTTTTGCGTTTTAAATCGTTGGCTGCTTTTTGCTTGAATTGGCTGGAATTGAAGGTTTTTTTTTATAGTTTGACGAAAGTATCGCTTTGACCTTTATCTAGATTTGACGTGGTCAACGGTAAAATTTTGATGATTTACTAAAAAACATCCTAAAAGCATAGGCTTTTAGGATGTTTTTTTTTTGCATAGGCACACCACGTTTTTTAAACGCGCCGGTGCAGCGTATTTGACGCGATACGCACGCAAGTCAGACGCAGCCTAAAACAAACGACAACAAACTGCTCTGACGCGCCGTCGCCGTCGACGCGCGTTTCTAAAACGCGCTGCACCGGCGCGTTTAAAAAACGCGTCTTCCACGCGCGCCTCAAAGAGTATCAGCATATTGACGGACCCCCCTTTTGAAGGCCAAAATCTGCCGGGGTCGCGGTACTAAACAGCTACCGTGACCCCGGAACGTAAAGGGCTATTGAAGGACATTGTGGATTTTAGTCAATAAGTCTGACAGTCCCCCCCGCTCTGCCCTGGGTGGGAGGACTCATTTGATGATTTCAGTACGTCAAAAAAAAAAAAGTGGCAATAATGGAGTCCGGATTGGTCCCCATATGACAGCAATAGGTTCGTCCCCTATTACATAGGACAGAAAACAAACTTGTAAAATGTGGATGTACAGACGAGACGCCAGCAGGTCAACATCCCCGAAATTGTCAAATTTTCCCAATCGAATCTTAACCTTCCACTATTGTGATAAGATTAAAAAACTATAAAAGATATTTGAGGATTGAGCACCTCTGCTTAACTTTTCGGGCATTACAAAAGGTCTTACCGTCTCGCATCTTTTAACTGCTTCATTTGTCCATGTCTTAGAGCTCTTTCAGCTGAAGTCATTGATTCAGGCTCTGGAGTCTCCATTAAATTATTAGTCTGTAAAGAAAAAACAAAAATTTTACCTTTTAAATCTATGCAAGACGGCAGTTTCTGCCGCACAGTTGAAAATAAATCTAAACACACTCACAATAAACTCCAAACTTACGTAGCAAGTTTAGTGTTCATAGTCGTTGTCGGCTTTTTTGGGAGTATTTTGTTTTTATCGGTCCATGGAGGCTTCAGGCCAAAATTAATCTTAACTTACCTGCAATAAGACTCTAGGTTGCGAAGCAAGTTTGGCAGCTAGCGTAACTAGCCTATAATAAGTCCCTAAATTGTGCAACAAAGTTGGATGCGAGTGTTTCTGTTTTCGTGTGTCCGCGGACGCTACAGGATACAGACGAAAATAAAACTTAGCTAACCTGCAATAAGTCCCTAAGTTGCGGAGCATGTTTGACAGCTAACGTTATAGTTTTTTGTAACCGTTGAGACTACAGACCAAAATAAATCTTAAATGACTTACAAGTTACAATAAGATCTTAAGTTGTGCAGCATGTTTGGCCACGAGTGTTTTGTTTTCGTCTGTCCGTGCACTTTACATGCCAAAATAAACGCTATCTTCCTTGTAATAAATTTCTAAGTTGCGCAGCAAGGTTGGTGGCGAGCGTTTTGTTTTTCTCTAACCATTGAGACGGCAGAGTAAAATAAATCTTAACTTACCTGTAATAAGTTCCTCAGTTGTATAGCGTTTTTATCGTTTGCTTTCGCCTGTCCATGGAAACTACAGGCCAAAATAAACTCTAACTTACTTGCAATAAATTCCTAAGTTGAGCAGCAAGTTTGGTCAGCTCGTATAAACGTTGTTCTTCTATGCCTCGTCTTCTGCACCACGCTCGACCACCACGAGTGTCTCTTTTTTCTCTCAGCCATGCACAGTATAGGGAGAGTAGAGTTAGTGGATCCCCGTGGTCTGATTCATCTGGTCTGCGAGCATTCTAGAACGTTATAGAAACCTTAAAAGACAATGTTCGTTAGTCTAATGGTTACAAGAGCTACGGCTGAGTATTAGGTCTCGATTTCGATTCCCGAGACTGGAAAAGTGTAATTGAGATGTTTGATGATGCAGTTTTGGTTTTAATCAAAATCGGTCTCGAGACTCCTTTTAACGTTTTTCGATATTCCTCATAGTTTTGGATATAGCCGGAAAACATAGTCGACAGAATTTTAAAAATAACCGACAATAAAAAAAAACATGAAAAGAAAAACAAAACCTTATTTTCAATTGTGCTGACACTCTTTGAGGCGGGCGTGGAACACAACGCGCCTTCGACCCGGGCATAGTTCATGATCGGACAGCGAGTCGCCCAATACTCGCCGTTCGCAAGCACGCGAATTAAAAACCTTACTTCACACTCAAAATCCCGATGCGCACGCGTCGTATAAATCGATCTGATCCCCAGCGCGGCCGCCAGCGCCAGCGCGGAGTCCAGCTTGTGAGGGGGGAGGGTCGCCGCGCCCAGCACCAGGGTCTTGGCCAGGCACACCTCTACTGGGAGGTTCGCTAGAGTGCGACCCAGGGCTGTTAGCTTCTCGTTTGATGTTAGGGCTCCCTGGAAAGAAACATTTTGGGTTTTCATATGAACTAGCTTCCTTCTCGCGTGGTATTTTTTTTTTATTATCTAAGTGGTGAACGGTACGGGGTCGCGGGACTTATTTCCTTACCGTGACCCAGGAACATAAAGGGCTATTGAAGGACACCGTGGATTTTAGTCAGTACAAGTCTGACAGGAAACATATTTTTCCTACTCCTCCACTATTCTTTTCTGATTAATTTCGTGCAGGATCCAAGACAGGTAAATTAATTCTCCGGGACACGTCGAGCTTCATTTGATTGTCTCGGCGCTTTTCTGGTGGTTGCCACTGTTGATTCTGGCTTTCAGGAGTTGCAGTGGTTTGGGAATAGAGTGGTGGGTTTGTCCCAAAAAAAAAAAGTACAAGTCTGACAGTCCCTCCCGCCCTGCCCGGGGTGGGAGGACTCATTTGATGATTTAACCACGTTAAAAAAAAGCGGTGTACGGTGCGGAGGGCGGCGTGGCGGAGCAGTAGCGATTCGATCAGAGATAACCGCATGCGAATTCGTCACTGGCGGCGCCTCGTGCCGTTTCAAACGTTTTTATACATTTGACCTTACGGTTCGGCGCCCCACGCTAAGCAAACAACGCCGCACTCCGCAAGCAGCTAAGTCAGCAAACTGACGAACGTAAACGACTGCTGAGATCGTAGTCTATCTTAAAAGGGCACTGCGGCCCTAGAACGAAACGTACGTTTGAAGAAACAGGATGGATTTTAGTCAGTGATAATCTGACAGTCCCTTTCGCTTTGAGAACAGCGGGAGGGAACTATTTATTATTTTTATCAACGATAAAAAGGCCCTTCTCGCCGTCTGCCACTGCCACATAATCCCCCCTCCTATGGGCAGTTTCACTGCGAGTTTTAGCCGTCAGTGGCGCTACAAGCGCATAATCCAAATAAACGTGTTATATCAAACGCGTCTGTGAAAATAGGCGGCATTGAGGTTTTCATTTATGACATCATGCGCTGGTAGCGCTATCTGAGCCGAGATTTGCGTGAAACCTCCCATTAGACCCAATATTAGTGTTCGGGCGTTTTCGACCACTCGGAAATCTTCGGCTGCAGTCGTAAACTTACATGTTGTTTCAACTCCAACAAAGCATTCTCCACGGCGTCCTCTGGCGGCGCGTCTAAGAACGGGAACCGTCTGACGTCACTGACGCCTAATGAACTCATCAGCAGTAGCAGCGACGCTAGAGGTACTCGCGAGACTTCCGGAGTACTGAAAGACTCCATTTCGTTGTATTGCTGTTCCGAGTATATGCGGTAGCAGACGCCGGGTCCTTTGAAAATGAATGATTTTTTAAATTTTTATCACATCTTTTCAAAAAGAGTTTGTTAATTGTAAACAGGGACCAAAAAGCTATTTTGCTCCTTGTTTTCGAGAAAGAAACACTCTTTTAAACAGGGACGCAAACGAATTTGAATTAGGAATGTGGATCTTGCTAGTTAATATTTTGCTGAACTACCGTACCTTAAATTACACTGCAGCAACATTTTTTTTTAAATATAAATAAAAAAATTACAAAAAAAAAATGGTTTTAGAGGTTTTTCTCAAATTATTCGAAAGACTGAACTGCCCTCAAGGTTCTACCCCGATTCGAAAAATCGTAGATCTATCCGAGACTGATCATAAGTGTAATTCAAAGAATGGTTACCTGTACGACCAGCTCGCCCTTTCCTTTGATCAGCACTTGCTTTAGATATCCAAAACTCTTTCAACCTCTGCATTTTTGTGGTCGAATCGTAACTCATTTCTTTGACCTACAACATGGTAGGTAATGTAAGTTTAAGTATGCCATTGAATATGCCAATTTCCATCTTTCGGGGTAGTTTTTAAAATGAGATGGCCAATAACACTACACGTTAAAACTTTAAGTTCTATTAATATGGAATTGAAGCACAATTTGAACAGATATGAAAAGATTACCTTGCCAGAATCAACCACAAATCGTATGCCATCAATGGTCACAGAAGTTTCTGCTATGTTTGTTGATACAATACATTTCCGAACGCCGTCTGGAGGGTAGTCAAACACCTGGGAATCACAAATAATATTGCTCAGTAAATTATCTAATTTTTTTGTTCACCGGAAGTACACACACAATCGCGGTTTCAGGAATAATTAGTAGTCAGTTTTAAATGAACAGTTTGTCCAAATTAAACACAATCTATTTTTAATTTGCTTTATTTTAAAGGGCTACACACACAACAGCTATAATGTAAAGATGTACATTATAGCACGATACATCTCATTAAATCTTTATATTCTTAATACATCTCAATACATTTCCGTATATCTTTCTTTGAAAAGGATGTTATGAAATGTAGGGAAAGATACATTACATTACCTGTTGTGTGTGTGATACATTAAGATAATTTAAAGCTATACATCCCGGGATGTAATGTACATTAATATAATATACATTATAGCTGCTGTGTGTGAAGCCCTTTAGGGACTGTCAGACATGTACCTACAGTCTGTCTATAAAATCATGAAAATCCATGAGGGCGCTGCGGATGTCATCGACTTGTTTTTCGACTCGTTATCTATTTCATTTTTATTCCTTTTCAAGTCTACGGTGATAACGAGTCGCAAAGCAAGTCGATGTCAAACAATGTACATACCTCGATTAAAAATTTTCCCTCAAAAATCGTTTTCATGATTTATAAACAGACTGTAGTGACTAAAATCCACGGTGATCGTTCGATCGTAGCCCTTTAAGTTCCAGGGTCACGGTTTCCTGATGAGACAGTCCCGCGACCCCGGCACGCTAGCCTAGAAGTAACCTATTCACTCTTATTAGAAATCGCTTGGCTAAAAGTTTTACCTTATCTTGCTCAGCAAGCGACAATCCACTGTGGAGCGGTAACACAATCCAATGCTTAGACTTCTCTGCATACTGTTGAGCTGCCTCACATATAGCAGTGATTTCTTGGACACCGGACATAAATATTAGCAGATCGCCTCTTTCGTCACCTGCAATGAAAGCAAGCCAAGTCAGAAGCCTGTGGTTCTCCCACAAAGGCTTAATTAACTCTGAAACCAGAGAGAAGACAAATACACACACGAAAAAAAAAGTGTATATTTTATTTTATTAATCTATGGTCTGCTTTGCAGTAAATGTTGGCAAAAGTGAAATCAAATAATGAAGAAGTTAGGATAATTTAATGAGTTCTCCGTTCTAGGATCACGGTTACCTGATGAGTGTGTGAGGATTTTAGTCAGTACGAGTTTGACAGTCCCTCTCGTCCAGCACTGGCCGGGAGGACTCATTTGATGATTTTACAACGATAAAAAAAATCGGCTAGTGTGGTGTGGTTAGTTTTGTCTAGCTCATTTCGCCATCTTCTACAAGGTCTAACATATAAACATTTTATGTCTTTTTTTCAGTAGCCATTAATGTCCCTCTGTTCGGCAAAGGTCTCTCCCCCATAACCTTCTAAGTACGCTTTTCGTGCGCCAGTTCAAACATGGGCAGATTCATGTCAACAATACCCTTGCGAATGGGTGTAGAATACATCCCATCCCATCCCATTTCCTTTAATATTTGACGTTCAAAAGTGCCTCTTCGATGGCCTAATTAAATTAAACGACTTTTTTTTACTTTGAATACTTACGTGGATATTTACTGTCAATAAGTTGCATGACTTGGACGTAAGGTTGTGGGTCAAGGCGATCATCTCTGGTTGGTTTGTCTTCTATTAATATGGGCTTGTAATTTAATTGTATGGGGAATAGACGACCTGGCACCTGAAACAGATGGAATACAGTGGCCGGCACGTAAGTTGGCAAGAGTCGTTAGATGCGCAGAAGTCATTTTGTAGATCTCTTTGGTGGTCATGCGGGTCGCGGGGTATGAGGTAGTGCCGATCCGAGCACGCGATTGGTGCGTCACTCGTCTTTGCCCCTCGCACCCACTATACGCGCTCTCGCTTACACTTGCGTGCCGCTAAATGCGATGCGCAAATTTACCCCCACTACACCATAATCTTGCCAACTTACGCGCCTGGTACTGTACGTATCTATCTACTATTTATAATATCAGCTTACAATGTTTCCATTACTAAGATTGAAAAAGGTTGATAACTTGATAGATGTCATTTTTTTTTATTTAATGACAACCTATCATTAAATAATAAAAGAGTTTCAACGAATTACAAATCACCCTGTATCAACGACGATATAATACTAGACTCGTAATAACAGGCGACCGATGTCTGCCAACACATTAGGCAAAAAAGTCTTATAACCGTCTCATTTCGACCAATCCTGTGAGCCGTAAACATACGTTGAGACAGAACAGACCTTGAGTTAGCCAATCACAACGCAGTACCCCGCCCCCCTCGCTTACGTATTACCTCAGCGAGTTGGCAGAATAGTTTTGTTCGTTAGATCGTGCAATGAGTAGTCTAGTATTATATCGTCGTTGCCCTGTATTATGTACTTTCTAAAATCTTAGGGACTACCCATGGCGCAACTCGATACAAAATTGCATTGATTGACGATATCGGTATCACACAAGCGTCCGGCCGAAGAAAATGTATGGACAATCGCTAGTGTTTGATAATGGAGTCGCACGAGTTGACGATATCGTTCACAATCTCGATATCGAATTGCATGTATGTACGTGCTAATGACAATGCATTGCATTCTGATAGTGGCCACATTTTCAAACAAAAAAGAAGAGATGAAGTTATCTAGAGACCGCGTCACGACTGAAGTCCTGCGGAAAAGTCGTAGTACTACACTTTTTTGATGTAATGACATAGACACTAGCGCTAGCATAGACACTAGTTCATATGCGTCAAAAGAACTTATGGACACAGACTCTCATTTTGTTTGAAAAAGAAGAGAAGTTATATAGTCTCAGTCTTACCTCAATAACTACAGCAGATTCTGCAGAAAAATAATCTTCAAATAGCTTAATATTTATCGTAGCAGACATGAGCACCAATTTGATATCATTCCGAGTATGTATCAGGCACTTCAATATACCCAGTAAGAAATCACCCATCAAATGTCTTTCATGGACCTCATCTAGGATAATGACGTCATAGTTTGGTAGATTCTCTGAAGACATCTGAAATTGCAAAGGTATTAAGATTAAATGATGCCTTGCTATTGAATTTTGAACCTTAGAAATTTATTATGTGACAGATTTATTGAAACAAAATGATTTGTTCGTTTTAAACTGATGTTTTCTACAATTTTGTTCTTTATATGGCACTAGCTGTTCACTGCTGTTACCAGTGACTTTGTGTGTGACTTGAAAATTGCCACATGGGAACCAAACATTATGAAGAGATCAAAATCCATTCAGCCTCTGACATGATTGAGTTCAAACATCAATCCATCCAAACTTTCATATCTATAATATTACTTATATTAATATAAATGAAAAAGAGAAAAGTACTGCATGAATTAAGATGAAAAAAAAAGCAATAAGCAGTAAAATCCTGAGGATTTAAACTGCTTTTTGTTTTTCTTTCAAATTCCAGGCAGTGCAATTTTATCAAGACTTTATCCAAAATGAAACAGACAACAGCTAGTATTTACTGCTTGTTAGTTTATAAAAATTTACTATACCTGACCTGTCTAAGCAGTAATCCTTCAGTTATAAAACATATCTTGGTATCAGCAGTCTTACTCTTCTCGAATCTGATCTGATAGCCCACTTTACTGTCAAACTGTGTTAGCATTTCATATGCAACACGTTTCGATAGAGATACACAGGCTATTCTCCGAGGTTGGGTACAGGCTGTCAATGAAATTTTTTTAGATTTTAGTAACATTTTATTTTGTTCTGCTGAAATGCTAGAATAGAAATCTATCTAAATTCCTTTTTCTTGGTTAGCAAAAATTTTGCCAAACAATGTCTCCTGTATTGTGGGTGTTAGTGTGTTGTAGAAATGTTAAAACTCACATGAACAAACATCCAAAATAACTACTTAAAACCATTAAAAAAAAAACTGCAGAAATCGCACCCGCAACACGAAGTACAAGAGAAAATCGCTCAGCCAATATGCCAATTACTGTACTGTTAAATTAGTAACTAAGCAAGTTTTTAAAAAGTTAAATAAAACATCATAATCAAAGTTGCCTCTTCATTAGGGGAAAGAGTTTTATGTAAGCATCTATCAAAATGATTACTTACCAATACTTTGAAAACCAGCTTCGTGTAAGTACTGCGGAACCTGTGTGGACTTGCCACATCCTGTGTCTCCAGCCACTATCACCACCCTCTCATTTTGAACCGCTGACACGATTTCATTCCTGAAACAGAGGTTTTAATGAAAAATGGCACCCAGCACTAAGGATTTCTGTATAATGGGTACATTTACAAGAATTTAAACTCTGTCACACATAAAAAGACAGACGCAAGGATCTAGAAGAACTTTTAGGAAACACTAAATTATATCAGTTCCATGCAGGAATTGAACCAGTGTCATGCAACACAATATCCAAGTACCAATTATTATTGTGCCATGTGAATGGCCAGAGATGTTACATGAAGAACTCTATGTGGTGGAACTTTGTGTAGTTGTTGAATGTTACACATTGACCCAAAATAAAATAATGGGATAGATTATAACAACTCTTGACCTTTGACACAAATATGAAATAAACAATTACATAAAATTATGTAATTGATAAAAAATCTTTGCTAGTGAGACAACATTTCACATGTTTCCATAAATTCTAAATCACTTAATGACACTACTGGAAACTCACTGAAATGGGGAAACTAAATAAAAGACTGAGATTAAAAACATAATAGTCACCTATACTTAGCAACAGGCAAATCCTTCTGAGCTTGCCTCAATTTTTTAAGCTTTTCAAACTTCTCCTTATTCTTAAAATCAATATAAATAGACACAATATTCATAAAAGCTTGAAACAACTTTTTATCCAATTTCTTCCCGTCCCTATCATAGCTTACACTATCCACATATTTTATGGAACTAGTAAAGTTAATGCAGTGAAACTTGGAGAAGCTCTGAGAAGATTCTTCACTGTTTTCTTCAGGTCCATAGTCAATAATAGGTTTGCCGGCTTTTTTTAACGTCGCTTCGTATTTCTTCAGAAAAACCCAGAAATCATCAAGATTATTTACAACCGTGTTACTTTCACTACTGGATAGTATTATTTTATTTAAATCTCGTTTAAAATACGTGAAACTAAAGTCTTCTTCAGTTTTGTTGGTTGTTGATTGGGATGGGCTAGTTTTTCTGACTTTCTGCCTATCTCTATCGCGGGAACGCGAACGTTTTCGTTTGTAATAATTGCTTCTACAAGGAGAAGGACTTCGACCCATTTTTTATTATTTAATTTAATATTTTAACACACGACAATCAACAACAAGATCGCGATTTTTTCGCGATATTACGAGTAAATGACAGTTGACAGTGACACCTGTGACACTGACAAATGACAACAACACAACTGTTAGAACGGTGTTACCATACTACAAAATAATTAAATATGGTTTATTTTTTGTTTATGGTAACATTTATGTTAGATTTTATCGTTTGTTTTTGTAACCATAATTAGTAAAAATAATTATGGAATAATTATTGATTTATTTTAAAAGTGTTAAAACATTTTGGTTGAAACGATATCGATTCAAAAGGATTAATTCGATCTTAATATGATTTTCTTACGTTACCCTCACTACATTTGATTATTGTCAAAGTTGAGTTTATTGTGAATTTTAGGTCCGACAGTCAGTCTAGTCTGTGCCTCGAACCGAGCAGGTCGAATTAATCCCTTGTAGTCGCGAATAAAAGTGTTTGAGCCGTAGAAGTGTGAATTAATTGTTTTAAAAGTGGAATAAAAATGTAATAATAACGATTGTGGACTTTATTTTATCGAACGAGCTAACAAATCGGAAGCGGGATCGCTACGCGCCATTGTCGGCCAGATTTAAAGATCCAGGTTTGGTTTTTATTTCTTTCGACGTTACTGGACTGGGGGTAAGTGCTTGCATTTTAGTTACACAAAAAAAAAAAACCCATTGGAATGTGACAGACAAATACGATTACCTCAGGTGAAAATGGAATGTACTACTACAAATTTTATCCCTGAATTAGACTGAATTTGATTTGAAATCAAGGAACATGCCAATAGATTACTGTTTATTAGGTACAATCATTATTTCATAATTTAGATAATTATTTTTCCGTTTCTTATAATAATTGTATTTATAATCGGTAGTAAACTATTAAGAAATAGTAAAACAATCAGATCAACCTTATTTTGACGACAGATTTAAAATGCAGTTTTGTTAAAAGTAAAAAGATGAAGTACAAAAATTATAAAAAAAAAAAACCGCTAAGAAGTTGTGATAACATATGCTAGAAGATGTGAAGTGTAGATAACATCTTGAAGTGCAATAATTGTGCAGTATGCACATGTTATAAATCACTATGAGCGAACATCATCTTCGAAGTGCAATGTGCAGTATGTGCACTCCAGGACACTAGTACTACACAGAACACGAATTTTTAAACGCAATGTGCATAGATATAATGATAGACAAATATAAGCGAACATGATTTTGAGGTACAACGGTACTTTAGTTCAGTTACTGGGGTAACCATTTGTGAAGCCCACCGTACATATCGCTCATGGGAATATTATCTTGAAGAGCAAACGACACGATAACTAAATGATAGATATTTTGCAAGTTGGTTGTTAAGAAAACACTTTTTCACGTCAGATAATATTTTAAAGCTAGATGTGGCTGGTGTTTTGTTCCTGACTACTCTGAGACGAAACATCCGAAAACTCGAAAAGTCTCCTGTTTCTTAAAGTCCAGACAGTATACTGTTCAAGCCATACGAGGACCATGCAGGTATCTGAAATGGTCTTTTAAGGAAAGAATCACATTAAATAATGTTATGTAATTCTAGAATAAAGGAAAATGCTAAACTGAATGGGAAAGAGAAATATATAATATTAAGATTACCTAACGACTAAATTAAACCAACATGTTTTGAATAACGGTAAAACTGTTAGAGCTACATAGATTTTAGAAGTCAATGCTGCATATTAAGTGAATTAGTTGCACGGACCTAGGTCAATCCCAATTAAAGTTCAAAGTTGAAATGAAAGTGAAAATTGAAACCAAAGTGGTAGTCGAAGTCAGAGTGATGGTCATAGTTAAAATTAAGTCATAGTTAAATGAAAGTCATAATTCAAGTGAAAGTCGTTCTCAAAGTGAGTCGTGCTCAAAGTGAGTCGTGCTTAAAGTGAGTCGTGCTCAAAGTGAGTCGTGCTCAAAGTGAGTCGTGCTCAAAGTGAGTCGTGCTTAAAGTGCGTCGTGCTCAAAGTGAGTCGTGCTTAAAGTGCGTCGTGCTCAAAGTGAGTCGTGCTCAAAGTGAGTCGTGCTCAAAGTGAGTCGTGCTCAAAGTGAGTCGTGCTCAAAGTGAGTCGTGCTCAAAGTGAGTCGTGCTCAAAGTGAGTCGTGCTCAAAGTGAGTCAAGTTCAATGTGAATCGTGCTCAAAGTAAGTCGTACTCGTACTCGTACGTGAAAGTCTAGTAAAAGTCTAGTTTAAAGTGAAACTCGAAATCAAAGTCTAAGTCGAAGCCAAAGTCAAAACCAAAGCTAAAAGTAAGATGTAAGATAATACACATCATAATTATGTGACTACTGTAAGGCTCGTTCGTTTATTTTCATAGAGAAAATTCAATATTTCGTGATCAAGTTTAGGGATGACGTTGTGGAACATACCAAAAAGTCACAAGAAAAACAAACGAATAGATATTATAATGAAAAAATGAAAATAAAATGCCATTCGAATTTAAAGTCTGAGACTTGGTGAGAGTTGAGAGGGCAACACATACTACCAAAATGTTTAGGGCCTATAGAGTAACGAAAAGTTTAGATCATGATAGGTACGAGGTGGATGACACAACTATATCAAAAAAAACTAACGTCAAAATACAAGGGTATATTCAGTATTGACAAAATACGTCATCTTTTGCTTTCTTTTAATAACAAAGGTAGTGGATCATCTACTAGCGAGAGTGCTGATGATTAATTTTGTCTGGTTATAATTATAAAGATGAATTATTTACAGTATCATAATGATATATTTTAAAATATTTATTACCCTTCGTAATAAATTAGAATGATGTACACAAATTGTAAGCCTACGTTGCTATGAGCGACCGTAACCTTTGAAGTGCTATGTGCACATGACAATATTGGACACTGAGGTACTGTAATATTTGAAGTGCTATGTGCACATGACAATATGGGACACTATGAGCGACCGTGATCTTTGAAGTGCAATTGTGCACATAACAACAATGTAGCTGTGAGCGATCATTAAAGTGCTGCTATGTGCACGTAAGTACCGACTACTATGATTTAGACTACTTCGGAAGTGCAAAGTACACAGTTGGTAACTAAAATAATTTTATTAAATTGTTGAGTAGTAAACATTATTATATTAACATTTAAGTTATGATGTCAAAAGGATAGACAGAAATATGTCATGTGAAAGTTCTTAAAACAAGAAAATAATGAATATTTACATCAAAATAATAATACCAGGAAAAGCATTAACACTACAGAATTTTACATTTTGAGGTGTTGTGATTTCTCTGATTGATTTATCTATACGATCCGAGTGGACTACTTTAAACCTATCGCAATTTCTAGCAGATTAATATCTCCAGAAGAATCATATTTTTTCAATCTTAAAATTAGAAGCACTAGCTGTGACATGCGCCTTAGGTTGACTCAGGGCAGGTCGTTTTTCCATTATGATGCACCTCACGTGCAGTGTTTCTTAAAAGAGACAGTATGCCAGAATATGCCAGGCAGACGGTGGAAGTTCAAACCAAGAGTATGATAGCGATGTCGTGAACGGGTCTGGGGCCTGTAGCCGTGTGGCAAGCGATGGGCGCGGGCGCTGGGTAGGCTTTAATGAATTTTCAGCTTTTGGCTCTGGGGTATAAGGTTGGAGATCTATTGGGGAGTGCCGGGCGTTTGCGATTGTAGTTTGCGACTTGGTTAGAGGGGGGGGGATTCGTTCTCCACAAGACAAGGGAAGACATACAGAAGTACTATTTCGATTTTCTTAACTGAAATCGGTTTTAAAACTCACTAGTGCGAATGAAGGTCGCAATATGACATAGAATTTTAAATTATTACGATTAAAATAGTCGTCAAAAATGGGAACAAGTATTCCATTATGTAGATGAGTCGCAAAGTAAACAAAAGAAGTATTTTGATAAAACAATGGAAGAATAATAAGTAAGAGTAGCAAATATTAATTTGACCTTGTGGTAGTAACAAGAAAGACTCGTAATGCATGTATAAGTAAAACTTTCTAGCGAATTTATCCTCCAAATTACAAAATTATTTGATAATGATAAAGTGTGTTATCAAAAAGGATGAAAAATTGGTTTAAATACCCTAATATCAAACCTGCCTTGGCAAAATAAGGTACGACTGTTAACAAAGGGGTAAACTCGGTGGATTAAATTTATCCGTGGTTGTGTTTCAAAAAGATTCAGACTGACATATAGTCAAGCAATTAAATGAGTGAAAATGAACAGTTTGAAGGAACAAAGGTAGCTAATCAGGTTTTTAGTTCATCGTGTTTTACGTCACGCGTGTTGAATAAAAAAAAATCTTTGTCTAGTTCATGGCGAACTTACCACCTATAGAACAGAAATTATTATGTATAACTATTTAATAATGCATGGAATAGATGAAGCACAAGGCGTGCTAGGATGCACTATGTGTGCTATGCGAAACGCAAGGTGTGCGTCGCATATAGGTGGCACAAGGCGTGCTAGGATGCACTATGTGTGCTATGCGAAACGTAAGGTGTGGTCGCATATAGGTGGCACCATGGACCTAAAAAAAAAGGCGGACGGAACTTCACTAAGAAACAATTGAAGCACCCATAGTAAGTCAGTGCGCTAATGTGGACAAGCCATCACGCACACATTCACACCATAGTAAGTCAGTCGTCGGCCATTACGCTTCGAACGACACTCGCGGTTTTATACGGTGTTATTTTGTCTAATAAAAATCAAAGTATGCCGTCATGTGTTGCAAAAAGTTGTCTAAACCATAGAAGTTCAATTAAAAAAGCCAGGGGATCACTTTTCATAGTTAAGCATGTCAATTTGAAGCTTATTTCTCGATTTAACGTCAATAAATTTAATAAACATCTCGAAATCAATCAGTGTTGCAACTATTTCAAGGTTCAAATTATTTTAAAATTGGGAGATTTATATTTTAAGTTACTATTTATCGTTATTGTATTCTTCTATATTTTTACAGATTTCCCACGGCAAATGATGCATGGAAAAATGATTGTATAAAAATAATAAGGGAGTGTAGACATGGAATAGGAATGTAGACGTGTAGGAATGGAACATAAAATAGCTTTAATTAAATATTTATAGCCGAAAAATACTTAAACATTCGTTTTCACCACTTAAGTAAATTAGAAGGGATTTCTAGATGTGTCGATAGCAAAAGACAAGTCTACAAAAATTTGAATCACCAAAAGGGATTGTAAAACTTTATTAACATTAAACGAGTTGTAAATATTTTAATATCCAATGTGCTTAAATTATTTTACCTTTATTTTAAAAATAGGTATCCGTCACAAAAAATTGTAATTAAACTTAAGTTCAAGGGAGATCTTAATTAAATATTGTTTAAAAATGGGTAATTTTTTCCTTCATCTGGCATCCCTATACACACGCACACATATTTACGCCGCCGCCATTGTGGTGCTTCAATCGTTTCTTAGTGAAGTTCCGTCCGCCTTTTTTTTTAGGTCCATGGGTGGCACAAGGCGTGCTAGGATGCACTATGTGTGCTATGCGAAACGCAAGGTGTGCGCCGCACATAGGTGGCACAAGGCGTGCTAGGATGCACTAAGTGTGCTTTGCGAAAAGCAAGGTGTGCGTCGCATAAAGGTTGCACAAAATGTGCTAGGTCGCACGAGATGTGGAAGGTTGCACAAGATGAGCTATGCATTGTGCGAGTTCCTCAAGATGACGAGAGGGTACGCAAGGCGCCGGGAGATAAATTGTATGGGTCCGATGAGGAGCAGCTGGGAGTCAGTTCGAGTCCAAAGCTGAGGAGACGCGGTGCGCAAAGAGCACGGTGCGTTGCGTGTGGCGCGTGGTTCGTTGCGCATGGCGTGCGACGCGTTGAGCGTGGCGCGCGATGCGTTGAACGTGTCGCGCGGTGCAATGCGCGTGAACGCAGTGTGTTGCGCGTGGACGCAGTGTGATGTGCGTGGCGCGCGGTGCAATGCGCGTGGACGCAGTGTGTTGCGCATAGCGCGCGGTGCATTGCGTGTGGCTCGCGATACAGTGTCGTAAAGCAGAAGCTGTGTGATATGTTGTGAAAAAGTTTAAGTTGTGAAACAAAAATAAGTGTTGTGTTGTGAAAAAGTTTACGCTGTGAAACAAAATACATGTGTTGTGTTGTGGAAAAGTTTTATGTTGTGAAGATGAAGATGAATGAGAATACTGTACAACATAATTATTGTATGAAGTTCTATAAAAAAAAATGTACTTAACTTGAGTTTAACTAATAAATCCTGTTAGTTTTGGTGACATATTCAACAAATTGTTTGTATATCTTTATAAGTATATTATGTTGACATTTTTTTTATTTAATAGTAATTTTACTAGTTTTAAAGTTGTATTTTTTCTGATTTAATATAATCTTATGTACACGAGGACGTGTACTATTATCAGGATGGACGAATTGTTAGAACGGTGTTACCATACTACAAAATAATTAAATATGGTTTACTTAAAATGAATTTTAGAGTGGTATATTTTTTGTTTATGGTAACATTTATGTTAGATTTTATCGTTTGTTTTTGTAACCATAATTAGTAAAAGTAATTATGGAATAATTATTGGTTTATTTTAAAAGTGTTAAAACATTTTGGTTGAAACGATATCGATTCAAAAGGATTAATTCGATCTTAATATGATTTTTTACGTTACCCTCACTACATTTGATTATTGTCAAAGTTGAGTTTATTGTGAATTTTAGGTCCGACAGTCAGTCTAGTCTGTGCCTCGAACCGAGCAGGTCGAATTAATCCCTGGTAGTCGCGAATAAAAGTGTTTGAGCCGTAGAAGTGTGAATTAATTGTTTTAAAAGTGGAATAAAAATGTAATAATAACGATTGTGGACTTTATTTTATCGAACGAGCTAACACAACAGGGATGTAAAGGTGAACGCAGACTTGGTCGCACCGCAGTCTCTGCAGTCCCCGCAGTCATCGTTTTCAACCGATTCTGCGGCTTGCGATGCGGGTGAGTGTGCGAGGTTTCATAGAACTTCATACAAAGAATTCGTAATGCGGGGACTGCGGAGACTGCGGTGTGGCTAAGTCTGCGTTTACCTTAATGGTGCGTTTACCATGGACTTGCCACCTGAGAGTTACTTTGTAGGGTATGTACCGTTTCTTTCTAGTAACGTGACCATAAGATTCTGGAACAAGATTTTTCCCGCTATAACTTGGCTGAACTTTTTCGTTATTTTTGGGACAGGACACACTGTTTTGGAGATTTAAACAAAAGAAGCGAAAAATATATTCTTACAATTTATTGAAGTAAGTCAACTGAAGTTCCAGTACCTTGACTGTGACCATCAGTTCCACTCGACCTCGACCTTCGAGGTATATAAATAATATAGTATAATTCCCTCGGGATCACTTGATTTTAATTTCAGTCATTTTACCTTAACTCTCACTCTTCTCCTTAACTCTAAAATTAAACTAATATAATTATAAAATAGGTATTGCAATCATGACGTGATAATCACTCGTAGGTTCAAATTATATTTTCCTTAGTTTTCATCGCAAACATGAAAGAATAAGTTAGATTTGTCTTCAAATCTTTACTTATTGTCACACTAATCAACGTTAGTTAACAAAATCTTAAATATTCCTGACCTGAGAAATGATATGCCACAACCAATATTATGAATCACTTCTCTAAGTCTTAATACATCACAGTTTACTATTTTCACAATAAAAATAGAAGAGACCCGTAGTTAAAACGTATTTTTAATTATAGTTTTTAAAAACAACAACCAAAAAGGCGCCATTTATAATTATTACGTCAAATTCAGTGATGTCAGAATGTAATTACTACCACATAGTCATACAATGAATAAAAGTTAGTTAAAAAATAATGATTACTATTTTCTATGTATTATATAAAATATAATATCTCAAAGCTCGAAGTCGCTCAACGAGCTAGGGAGAGGGCTATGCTCGGTGTTTCTCTACGTGATCGAATCCGAAATGAGGAGATTCGTAGACGAACTAAAGCCACCGATATAGCCCACCGGATTAGCAAGCTGAAGTGGCAATGGGCAGGCCATATTGCTCGCAGAGCAGATGGCCGATGGGTTCGAAAAGCACTAGAGTGGAGACCACGGACTAGCAAGCGCAGCGAGGTGGACAGACGACCATAAAAAGGTTGCCGGAAGACGCTGGACGCTGGTCGCTTCCAACCGGTATGTGTGGAGATCAAAAGGGGAGTCCACTGCTGAATATAGGCCATATTCAGCAGTGGACGTCCTACGGCTGAGATGATGATGATGATAATAAAAATATAGTAAAACACATTTTTAAGCAATCTTACAAACTTATTTTACTTGTAACTTACAAATAACATAAATTACAAATAAATTAAAAATGCCCCAAACTATAAATTTTTCTACAATTTCTACCAATGTTAATCCACTTGCAATGGAGGAAAAGAGATAGCACCCTCCAAAGTTAACCTCTCATTTCCCTCACTATTATTGCCAGACAGAAAATGAAATCTAACTAGTACCAAATAAGGTTTCTTTTTGTGTGGCAAACAACGACGATATAATACTAGACTCCTAATAACAGGCGACCGATGTCTGCCAACACATTAGGCAAAAAAGTCTTATATCCGTCTCATTTCCTGTGAGCCGTAAACATACGTTGAGACAGAACTGACCTTGAGTTAGCCAATCACAACGCAGTACCCCGTCCCCCTCGCTTACGTAGTACCTCAGCGAGTTGGCAGAATAGTTTTGTTCGTTAGATCGTGCAATGCGTAGTCTAGTAATATATAGTCGTTGGTGGCAAATAACTTGAAGAACGCAGTCTAGATTATTATATTATGTCTATGGCGTTTAAACATTCGCCTCGCTATTCATGAGTTCGCGTCGGGAGCAGTTTTTTGGACGCGAATCAAAGGGCACGAATAGCGAGACGAACTTACCGTGCACACATTCGCGTGCATTCAGTTGACCGCTAGCATCCGACTCAAGAAGACGTCGCAAAAACTTTTGAATAAAAAAGGAACCGATTGCAAAAACAAATAAAATACTACTTTCCCTAAATGGGGATGGCAACTCAAAGCTAATCATAGATGGCGCTGCGATAGTTGGTCCCTACGTCAGATTACTGTCTACCTTGTACAAAAAACAAACAAGATTTATTGTTATAAAAATTGAGTTTATATACAAAACAAATATGGAAAATTATTCGTCAATGCAAGTGCATATACTAAAAGAAAAATTAAAACGCCGCGGTGCATCTACAAGAGGAAAAAAAGTGATTTAATTGAGTGGTAATACATTTGATTTTACCGTAATAAATCCACAATTACTTGTAGTTGAGGTTTCAATTTTTGAGTTTAGGTATGTTTTACCTGTCCTCTCCTATAACAAGAATATAATGCTGCTTCTGACTTTCTATTTTGATAAAATATCGTAATGTTTTAAGTCAGTAATTTTACCCCTTTTTTCTATTTAGATTAGAGAAATATCACAATATATTTAATTTCTTAACACCACAACTATCACAAAACTCGTTTCAGGTGATAATTATTCCGCCAGACGAACCATTTCATGATTTACGGAGCGATGCAATACTGGTACTTAACCTCCAATAGAAAAAGATATTATTTTGAAAAGTGTATTCGATTGTTTAGTTATGGTATAATCATAGAATTTCATAAATAAACTCAACTAACGGCCTGTCTCGGCTTCGCAAGGCTGGATATTTGTTTGTTATATAGCTTTTCCTTAGTTATAATTCAATTTTTGTTCTCAAGGCAGTCACAGCAGCTACCCATTATTTCTTGATAGTGGGAATTGTTGGAAATTTGTATGTTCCATCATTTTTACAGCTTAATTACACAACATCTAGTCATTTTACATCAATAAATAGTTTTTTTTTTTTCAGAAAATTCCTTTGATTTGACAGTTCTTTTGGGACCAAACTGTCACTTGTCACTTTGACACTTGCCTTCCCCATTTAAGTATAGTTTGGCAAATTAGAGTAGAAAACCGGAAGTCGCCACTGTGCTCTCGCTATCAGCACTTTGAATGTTTTTTTAGTTCCTTATCAAGACGTTCTGGCCTTCAAAACTTTAGAGGCCTTCTAAACAATTGAAACCAATTTTATACACAAACAAAAATATAAATTATTGTATTACTTTACCCCATTTTTATTTTGTTGGTAAAATCATCAAATTTTATGTGCATCCCGATCCCGTCTTTACCCACCCATAGATTTAAAGTATGGACTGATCAGTACGTGCCTAAAGTATAGCAACACATAGATCGTAGACAATGGGGAAGGCAAGTGTCAAAGTGAAAATGACAGTTTGGTCCCCAAAGAACTGTAAAATCAAAGGAATTTTCAGAAAAAAAAACATTTATTGATGTAAAATGACTAGATGTTGTGTAATAAGCTGTAAAAATGATGGAATACACTTTTCAAAATAATATCTACTTTTCTTTTGGAGGTTATGTACCAGTATTGCATCGCTCGAAAATCGAAGAATTATCACCTGGAACGAGTTTTGTAATAGTTGTGGTGTTAAGAAATTAAATATATTGTGATATTTCTCGAATCTAAATAGAAAAAAAGGTTAAAATTACTGACTTAAAACATTATGATATTTTATCAAAATAGAAAGTCAAAAGCAGCATTATATTCTTGATAAAGGAGAGGACAGGTAAAACATACCTAAACTCAAAAATTGAAACCTCAACTACAAGTAATTGTGGATTTATTACGGTAAAATCAAATGTATAACCACTCAATTAAATCACTTTTTTTTTCTTGTAGATGCGCCGCGGCGTCTTAATTCTTCTTTTAGTATATAGTACTTGCATGGACGAATAATTTTCCATATTTGTTTTGTATTTATACTCAATTTTTATAACAAATAATCTTGTTTGTTTTTTTGTACAAGGTAGACGTGGGGACCAACTATCGCAGCGCCATCTACGATTAGCTTTGAGTTGCCATCCCCATAGATTAAATAGGAAAATGGAAAATTCTTTGTCTCTGGTCTCTACCAAGTCGCCCTCTATCGTCTGCAAACAGCATTTTTTATAATAATTTCCGCCATTACGTTCCGCCATTTTGCTTGATCGCGGAGTGAACGTAAAATTTATTCTCATGTATTTTATCGTGGATAACTATTAGTTAGTTTAGAATTAGTGTTTCAATAAACACTAATGGCTTGCTTAAATACACTTAAGTTAGAAATCAAGACTTTAGAACAAGTGTTTCCAAAAAGCCATGAACGGTTTCAGATAATGTCAGCCAGTGTCGACGAACTGACCTGCAGATTCGTTGGCAAAAATGGAAAGAAATATGAAATACACGCCAATATTACTGTAAGTACCATATTCACCTATCTTTCGTATGTGACTTAAAAATTAATGTGTTGGCTGTAGGGTGCACTTTATTGATTATCTTTAGCTGGGACAAAGGGTCGTTGTTTATGAGGGCAGGGCTGTCAACAAAAGGTTTACGGAAGTGAATTTACATTTCTCTGTTGCAACTACACGTTTGTCACGTTTCTCTGTAAATTATTTACAAAACATTGATGTTTTCGACATAATCGATAGGCGCGCTTTATCGAGTTGGCGAATCATATGTTTATTGAGCATACGGTGCCGTGTCGAATCGCTGTATCGATCATTTCCGACGCAGAACGTCATTATCAAAGTGTTCGTGAATCATTACAGCTATTTTATAGAGAGAGTAACGTCTGTTTTGTTTGGATAACGGTATACAGGCTCGTTTTTGGGACAAAGGCTCTTAGTCATCCTCTCTACCTGCTTTTTGTCATGTAGACATTTTGTTGCACCCATTACTGTTTTTTTTTCTGATGCTACAATGCAGTCTTGGAATGTGCTCAGTAGCCTTAGTTGGGCCATTCATTGATAACAGGTTATTATTGTGCATTGAATGTGTTTGAAACTGTTTACTAGGATTCTCATGTGTAGTGTAAACATGTATTGTTTATGTACTATACATATAACTATCAATGATATAATACTAAACAGTGATTACCAACTGTTATCAATATTTGGTACATAGTAACCTATTGTATGGTCATTTGTTTTGTTTCAACAAATACTGTTGTTTTTGATAACCTAATTACCACACACTTCTGTTTAATGTCCATCTGGTTCTTATAGATAAAGGGAAAGGATGTTTAATTAACTAATACTTCATGCTAAGGAGCTTAATTGAACTATGAACAAAAAAAAAAAGAATAACAACAAGGACAAATAATAATCTATCATCACAAACTATCACACAACACCATCTAGTCCCAAGCTAAGCAGAGCTTGTGTTATGGGTACTAGACAACTGATAAACATACTTAAATATTTCTAAATACATACATATTATAGATAAATTACACCCAGACACAGAATAAATGATAATTTAATTTCTATATTTACTTAACAGTAACCATGTCATACTGACCTCAATAATGTTCTGCAAACTTCACACAAACTATAAGAAAATACATTTGCGTTTCCCAAAACTATTGTCCTACCATAATGGTATTTACAATGTTTGACTGCTTGTTCTTAACAGTTTTCTGTAATTTGGCAGTGTTATTTATGCAATTTCATTCAATAACGCTGAATTTTTGCTGTGTGCAATAATTGTAATGTAGAGATGAACTTTTTTACCTGATTATGGCATGCCCCAAAAAAAACTTGTGATTAAAAAATTCAATAACTGCCCTAGATTATTTTATGCTTGCTAGAATAAGGACTCAGAATTTTAAACCTTAATCAATACTAGAAACACAGAATTTACTGCAATTATTGGTTGAACAAAAACTTGTCATAGTAGTCAAGGATTAAATTTATTTGAACTGTTTCTGTTTTCTTAGTCGTGGAATACTGATATTTGTTTTTAATTTTATTGTGTTTTCAGTTTTGCCATGAGTAGGCAAATACATGCATTTATTTCATGATACATTACAACCAACACACAATAACTAGGTGTTACGAAAAAAATAAATTACACACTTTCAATAAAAAAAAGTTAAGTTACAAATACCATCACATTTTAAGCAGATTTGTGGTCACTTCACAATCATATAATTAATCGTTAATTTTTCTGTTTCTTTGCCTAAGTCTGGCTTAAAAGGGGTTTGAAGATTTTACTATGGAGCGTGGCATACCTACTGCCGCCATTTTGATTTTTTTTCAAAATCGCGGCCAGCCATGAAACCTTTATAAATCGATAGCTGACATCAATAACAACAAAAAATATTATGACACCAACCCTCGTAAAGTTTCCGGTTTCTGAGATATAAAGTGTTAAAGTTGGCCACATTAATTCGGAATAACAAAGGCTTAATATATTTTTATAAAATATTTTAGTAATTGATAGGTGAGATGATGGTCTGGGAGAAAAATAAAAACGTAGAATGTGCCAGCTGCTTCTCTTCCGGCAGACCGTAAAAGTCGGTCGAGGGATAGGGCAAAATGTAAGATCCATAGCCCCTCAGCTTAAAACTCTTTCAATGGGCAGCAGCGTTGGAAGACTAATAAGCTGAAATAAATGTGCTCGCCAACCCGCCTGCCAAGCGTGGCGAGACTGTGGACACGTGGACTTTCTACGGCTGTTATGATGATGATATGCCTCATGATGTTTCTGCTTACTGTGGCCATCACAGCAATATATCTGGATAGAAGCAATTATGTTCTTTAATTTGTATCGAGACGAGCGTGTCATATTTTGCATAGATATTTTGATGGTACAACTGTAATTTAGTATACAAACTTCGTCATAGTCGTCCCACTTCTTGTGTATTGTTTCTACAACTCAATACGGCACAATTAGGCATTTTTTACTTTTTGTGTTACCTCTGACTGCGAGAATATTCGAGCGCGGACTCATTAAAAGAAATCAAAATATCTCCTTTTTTTACACGCGAAGTAAATACACTTCCGGTACAAGCCAATCCAAGTCTGTAGTGGTCATAATTGTTGATGATAGGGATACAATGTAACGGCTAAGTTATGGCTTCAGGTACAAACAAGAAAATTCGATATTTAAAAATGTGGCAAAATCTAACCATCCCTACGAAAATTGCAAAAAGTAAAGGTGACATGCCATGGTTATATTTATCAATAAAATATAATACATCATACATTTCAAAGGTGCGAGCGAGACACCTACAATGCAGGCGGGTGAGGCGAGTTGATTTTAACATCTTGATACATTTTTAACATCTTGATACATTCGAACACATACACTAGCTTAGAATTGTGAATGTCACGTGATTAACTTTCACGGTTATTATCTCGGAAACCGGAAACTTTACGCGGGTTGTTGTCATAATATTTTTTGTTGGCATTAATGTCAGCTAACGATTTATAAAGGTTTCATAGCTGGCCGCGATTTTGAAAAAAAATCAAAATGGCGGCGATAGGTATGCCACAAATCTTCAAACCCCTTTTAGGCCAATTTACTCCAGATTAATCCTGTAATTCAGGCATTCTACTAGTACCATGTATCAACTATTGATTTTGAAGATAGTTGTCCCTGAAAGTGAAGTACTAAGTTGATTGCATACATAGATAATAGTTATTGATCTTGAGCCATGTGAATTACGTATGAGTGTGTTGTAAAAGCTGGTTCGAGTTTCATTCTGTCTGAAATATTAACAAAACAGGTAGAAAGAAAGGCTTGAACCTAGATAGTGTAACCTAACCTAATGGTATGTTTGCGCCAGAATAGTGTATAGTTCCTATTCTAAACTGGTATCCCATAACCGTTTTGCCTCTGAACCCACTGGCAAGGCTGGTCATAACTTTATTCGTGCACAACACAGCATATTTGTGCACAAACATTTCACAGAACTAAGTCTAGCAATTTTGTCTGTACAAATAATGAGACCACTGCTCTTGTGAAACGGCAGTAATGTATAAATTAATAATAACAAATCTTACAGGGCGGGCAGCTGATAACACATAGTATAGAAATTGCTATTGTCACTCCCAACCCGTTCAACAATTCTTTGTCTTATCCCAATTTATTTAGGGTTAGCATGCATAAGATGTCTAATTTTTTAACCCCTCCTTTTTTATGAAAATTATCATAAATACTTTTTTTTTAATCTACCAGGAGACATACCCCAACACACCGCCTGTATGGTTTGCTGACAGCGAGGATCCAATAGTCACAAATGCTGTTCAGATCCTGACCAATACACAAGGCAGAGACAACCATGTTATAAATCAGGTAAGGATATAAAATGTATGTAACTGTAATTTTTATGTTTTAAAATTGAATGTGATGTAAGACTTTGGATGTTAAACCTATGCTGATGACGGATTGGATTTTACAGTGTTTTGTATTATATAGGGTGTTAAAAAATTAACTGTAAAAAAGTATATTCCGAAAAAAAAAATTATATTCAGAGCATTTTCAATTTTCGTTTGGCCTATTAATATGGCCAATAAAATAAGTTATTTGTAAGTATATCAATGAATTGCCAGTTCAAAGTCTACAAAATGTGATGGGATAGTTGGAATCAGCTGTGAACGCAACACACGGGTGAATGAACTTAAAGAGCAATCAAATTCATTAATATGCTCAAAAAAAACTAGGTTTTATTTTTTTAATATCCTTGTTTTCTTGATACTGTGTACGTACACAAAATTCTTGCAGTTAATTTTTTAACACCTTATATACTAAAGCCATTAGTCTCATTTGGCATTTACAAATAGTAACAATCAAAGATTATACTCTTTAGTAGTTACTATATGTATGTCAGACTCGAAAGCCTGACAGCCAGTCTTGGCCAGTTACTGGGTTGTAGAGTAAGTCACTCCATCCCAAATATTGATATTCAGCTGAATCCAACAACAGTTCAACTGGAATTGACCCCAACATAGTTAAGAATAGGCTAGGCAAATCACTACATAGTATAAAATAAAGTCGCTTCCCTCTGTCTGTCCTTATGTATGCTTAGATCTTTAAAAATACGTAATGGATTTTGATGTGGGTTTTTTAATAGACAGGTTGTTTCAAGAAAGTTTTTAAGTATATGAGATGCATCATTTAGTAGAGATTGCACCCGCGCAGAGCCGGGGCGGGTCGCTAGTGATGAAATATCATCATCTGCCTGCTTTTTTTTTAACTATATTAGGGGCGGGTTCCAGTCGAACCAGATATGCGAGGCACGGAGGAAACTCGCTATGACAGATGGTCACCCATCCACAGACCAACCTCGGCAAGCGCGGCTTAACCCGGAAAATCGGCCTTTGCGGCTGTAATTATTTAGCCACGAGCTCCTCATGAAATAAATGCGCGAAATAAGGTTTCCCATTTACTGTTTTAAAGTCAAGTTTTGCTAAATCGCCATTTTCCTCTCCTTAATTTAATGGGTCTGCGTGTCTCGGGACAGTTATTGAAAATAATACTTTTATATTCAGGATTATAAGTTTACTTTGATTCCCTCTCAGATTCCCAATCGCAGGGAATGCCTGTGTCTGAACAGTGGAAATATTACAAGCTGATTATAATATGCTTGCAATTTCTTTAAAATAAAATACAAAATTTCTATAAAAACAAAAATTTGGTATCTTTATTGATATTGATAAGGAAATCAAGTAATTATCCAATGTAAGTGCAACATGTTGCAACATTGACTCTTAATTAGAATAATTTAAATAAATAAATAAATAAATAATAATATTCCACAACTATCACATAACGCCATCTAGTCCCAAGCTAAGCAGAGCTTGTGTTATGGGTACTAGACAACTGATAAACATACATATATATTTCTAAATACATACATATTATTATAGATAAATTACACCCGGACACAGAACAAATGATCGTGCTCATCACACAAACATTTGTCCAGGGTGGGAATCGAACCCACGACCTCCGGCATAGCAGTCAGGGTCACTAACCACTAGACCAACAGGCCAGTCAATATTATTGAAGTTCTAATATTATTTTATTATTTCCTTAATGTGCAGGGGAATGACTGGGCGTCACATGTGGGTTTTAATTAATATAACGGGGAACTCGCTCTCAGGTTCTGAAAAATAATGAGTAATGTCCTACACAACTCATTAAGTGGTATTACTAAGATTTTTTAAAGAAAACTAAATCCTGAATTTAAAAGTATTATTTTCAATTGTTTCGAGACAAAACGATAGGTATTTTAAAATGAGGAGAGGAAAATGTCGACTTAAGGTAAGCGTCCACAGGTCGGCATCGTACGTATCGGACGCATCGCATCAAACGGGTTTCTGTATCGGCAGCGATCGGATTGCCGACGCGAGTATCAAGTATCAGCAATCGGATTGCCGATGCCACCTTCATCGCGTCCAATGATCGGCATTCCGTATGACGTCATCGGTACGCATCACATGTAGGCATTGCCGATGAGCCGCAGTTGTATGAATTATAATACAAGGCAAACTAAAATCCGTTACGTACGATACGTCCGATACGTGGGATGCGGACCTGTGGACGCTTACCATTAAACGGACGTAATTTCAAAATAGTGTAAGGGAAAGTTTAATTCGAGCATTTATTTCATAATCTGCCTAGCCTATTCTTATAACTACATATTTGGGGTCAATTCCAGTTCAACTAGATTCAGCTGAATATCAATATTTTGGATGAAGTGATTGCCTCTACAACCCAGTACCTAAGTAAGCCCCATGGGAAGAAGGCGTTAGTTTATATATTAATCCTTGGCGAACACGAGGGGTAAGAACTGCAATAATTTAAGAAGTGTCACTTGTTAATTATTGCTATTCTTACCAATAATAGCATATGCATTATGGAGGTTTATGGCTCATCATTGACTCAGATCAATATTAAACTATAGCCCCAGAGTGGGTCAATACTAGGGATGCATCCGATACCGATACCGATATATCGGCGATACTTCGGGTTAGCCGATATATCGGTATATACGATATTTTTATGACCGATTAAACGATACTTTTTAATTTAAAAATGTTGTGTAAACGAGCGTGTTGTGTCGTCTATTTCGTTGCAAACGAGCCACGAACTATGCCCGGGGAAACCTTTGCCAAACAGAGTTGCGAAATCGCCTTTCTCCGCAAAAATTAAGATTAGTTTGGTTTTTAAACAAAAATCTTATTAATGTTAATTTTAATTACTAAAATGTATAATTATTTAATATCAACCTATAAGTACCTATCACTACTTTTTATATTAAAAAAGAATAATCTGACTTGTAATTTATTTATTTTTATTTATTTTTTCTTATTTTTTTATTCACAATAAGCGTATCGGTATCGGTATCGCCGATATTTTTATAAGAGTATCGGTATCGTATCGGCGAAAAGGCGTATCGATGCATCCCTAGTCAATACATCGCAAGGGCTTGTCTTTGAACTCCGACCTTTGTTAAATGCAACCTAACGAGTATTTACATTATTTATTATCATACTTAAATAGACAAGTACAAACTCAAAAAACCTACCCCAGTTGTCAATTTTTATAATAGACTAGCTGTGCCCGCGACTTCGTTCGCGTGGATGTCGGAACTTAACAATGTATTTTTTGTGGCGCGCATCCCAATCGGTGAAAGTCTCCAGACTCACGTGAGAGGGCGTCATGCTCTCGGTCAAAGGCGCTTTGCGGTCCTCGCTGCTTTCTTGGGAGAGCAAAGTCGCGGTCATCGAATTCTCTGCGAACTTAAGCGGGACTGCATTGTAACAGTTTAATAAGCTAGGATACACTTTATTTAGAATATAAAATACATGAGTGATATAAAAAACACAGTCCATAACACAGTCAGCAACACAGTCAACACAATGCACAGTACAGCACTAGACCACTGGGTAAGGCCACAATAGCCTCAGCAGGCAGGAACCGCAGCAGGAAGGGGCCTCAGACAGGCAGGACCGCAGCAGGCAGGGGCCTCGGAAGGCGCAGTCCTCAGCAGCAGGGAGTCTCCGAGGGCAAGATCCTCCTCAGAGTGAAGAGCCTCAGAGGGTAAAAGCTTCCTCCGTTAGCTTTGGTGACTTCAGAGGGTAAGAGTTCCCTCAAATTAGTGCTTCAGAGGGCAAGATCCTCCTCAGCAAAACGCTGGATTATTATGAACAGTTATAGAATGAACCAAGGTCCTGGATAGAATGAACCAAAGGTCCTGGATAGTCCTCAATAGAATGAACCCGATTCCTTTGACGGCCTCGGCTTTTATAGGTGTCAGCTTGTTTTGAAAATCATCCTTCATTTCTGTTTTCAAATAGTTTCTTCGGATTCCGACAGATCAGACGAAGGAGGAAGGAGGTCTGCGTGCGTTTACATTATGTAAAATTTTGAATTGAGTAATTTAATAAAAACATTAATATAATAATTAAATTAGACTTTGTACAATATTCCAATGAAATCAAATAGATAAATTAAATTATATAAACCAAAATGTAGCATCATAGATCAATAAGCTTTAAGCTAAAACAGAAAGTAAAAATAAAAAGAAACTGACAGTTTGGCATTTGACATAAGTGTCAAGAAAATTATCAACTAAAAATATTAATGAAAGCATGAAAAATATAATGAATAGGATGATGTAAGGCGTAAGTACACATAAATACTATATTTCCCCAACGACCCCGAGAAAATTTTTGGCCTAGGACAAAAATTTTGTTAAGGTTAAAATGTTACCACATTCACAAAACTTCCATAACTCAATCAAACACACCGACATCTTACGTAAAGTGTCAGGTAGGATTCACACTCAATGATCACTACTCGACCGATAAATCAATAACTTTAAGGCTTATTTTCGGAGTTGTAATCCGCTCGCGTCTAAAACCAATAATGAGATGAGATTTTAACAAAGGCTTATTTATGGAGTTGTTATCCGCTCCTTAAAGACAGCTATGGTTTAGAGCCATAGTTATCGCACATGATGGGGTAGGCCATCATGCCGTAGTTACTATTGGGGTAGACCAATAGTAGAGAAGTTAACAAGGGCTTATTTAAGGAGTTGTCAGCCGCTCCAAAAGATACCTATGGTTTAGAGCCATAGGTATTGGTAATGATGGGGTAGGCCATCATACCGTTGAGACAATTGGTTAAGACCAATAGTAAAGAAGTTATAGAAAAATGAGCTCATGAATGAATTAAAAAATAATAGAGTTTTAGTTTGCCGAAAAGAACTCTAATAAAGAAGAAAGGGAAGAGTCATGAGAATGAAGAAAAAAATACTATAATATTAAAATAGTTGTAAAAATTAACTATAAAAATTCTATCGAGGACTCAAAGGGAGTGGATTTTAAAAAGAGCACGAGGACAGTGAGAACTCGAAGAGTAGTTTAAGAGTGGTTTAAGAGACAGTAGAAGACAGTTTAGAAAACTCGGAAAAGGAGTTTTTAATGCGAGAGTCAATCAGTACTTTATTTTGCCATGCAAAAAGTTCCATAGCAAAAAGTCAACTCTATGGGCCTGTTGCCTGGCAACCAATGTCGATTAATAAATAAGTCATAAAAATAAGAAAAATATTTCTCCACGATAAGACAATATTTTAGTATGAATCCCCAGATGATGAATACACATAAATAAATTTAAGATTATTGTAAGAGTAATGTAGGTGAATAGGTTTTGTAAAAACGTCCACAGGATACTCTCCTGTTTCAGTCGTGAAGTGTCTCAACAACCAACTTGGGAGTGCCCACGAATGGATTAACACACCAAGCGGCCGTTGAGTACGAATACCCGAGGGTAAACGTTGTGGTGTGCAAGTCTGTGGGGATGTAGTGTAAAAATGTTTTTGTTAGGAGTTAAGTAGATATGTGAGAATGAGCGACTACAGGATATTGTCCAATAGCCGCCGTAGAGTAACCGATCTCCAACCTTGGTTGTGCCCACAAGTGGGTTAACACTCCCAAGAGGCCGAAAGGGTGCCGATTATCTTACGATAACGGAATGTGTGAGGGGTGTAGTAGTATAATATAATGAGTAAATAGATAAGTAAAGTATGAGGTGGATGAAATGATGAAAAATATGCTTGCCAAATATATACTCACTTGTGGAAGTGGAATTTAGAATTTAGGGAGGGGTGGGTTAGTACCTAAGGGCGCCAATCTGTAACAGTTTAATAAGCTAGGATACACTTTATTTAGAATATAAAATACATGAGTGATATAAAAAACACAGTCCATAACACAGTCAGCAACACAGTCAACACAATGCACAGTACAGCACTAGACCACTGGGTAAGGCCACAATAGCCTCAGCAGGCAGGAACCGCAGCAGGAAGGGGCCTCAGACAGGCAGGACCGCAGCAGGCAGGGGCCTCGGAAGGCGCAGTCCTCAGCAGCAGGGAGTCTCCGAGGGCAAGATCCTCCTCAGAGTGAAGAGCCTCAGAGGGTAAAAGCTTCCTCCGTTAGCTTTGGTGACTTCAGAGGGTAAGAGTTCCCTCAAATTAGTGCTTCAGAGGGCAAGATCCTCCTCAGCAAAACGCTGGATTATTATGAACAGTTATAGAATGAACCAAGGTCCTGGATAGAATGAACCAAAGGTCCTGGATAGTCCTCAATAGAATGAACCCGATTCCTTTGACGGCCTCGGCTTTTATAGGTGTCAGCTTGTTTTGAAAATCATCCTTCATTTCTGTTTTCAAATAGTTTCTTCGGATTCCGACAGATCAGACGAAGGAGGAAGGAGGTCTGCGTGCGTTTACATTATGTAAAATTTTGAATTGAGTAATTTAATAAAAACATTAATATAATAATTAAATTAGACTTTGTACAATATTCCAATGAAATCAAATAGATAAATTAAATTATATAAACCAAAATGTAGCATCATAGATCAATAAGCTTTAAGCTAAAACAGAAAGTAAAAATAAAAAGAAACTGACAGTTTGGCATTTGACATAAGTGTCAAGAAAATTATCAACTAAAAATATTAATGAAAGCATGAAAAATATAATGAATAGGATGATGTAAGGCGTAAGTACACATAAATACTATAGCATTTCGGTGAAAAGTCTCAAATTCACGTGAGTGGTCCTCCAAACTCTCCTGTGATCCAGAAACTGCCTTAAGAGACTACTGTATACTAAGTCGACACTGACGTTGCGTAAGCGTTTCTGACGCTAGAGTTTTGACTTACCTTGCTCAAATTGCTCTAAGGCTCACTTCACGATATTATGATTTCTGGGACTTTTCGCATTTAGGCTACGATGCGACAGGTTTGTTTTCTTCTAGAAGGGATTAAAAAAAAAAAACTGAACCAAACGAATAAAATGTTTGTTGTTTCATTCAATATGAGAATGAAGACTAATAAAATTTTAAACTACGTAGTAAATAACAGAATAAAACTACTTGACTCAAATAGCAAGTTATTATTTACTTCGCACTTCAAAATTAACGGCTCTCGGTCCCGTTAACTCGGTCTGAGCTGCCCCTGGATCGATCAATCTAAACAAAACATTTCGAAAGATGAGGGTCCCACCGAGACGCGAAGCGACGCGTCGATGCGCGCACACTTTTAAGAGCCATTCAAAATACTTTATTTTCTACGCGAAAAGATACACATTTCGTTGTGAAAATGTTGAATACGTTGCGTCACTCAGTACTGCGCCGCGTCATGTCTCGCGGCGTAGACCGACGCGCGACGCATCTCCACGCAGACGCGCGCCCCTGCGCCTGCCGAGGCCGCATGATGAGAGGCGTAGCCGAGGTTGCCTCGTGGTGACTTCTCTACTATTTTATACTTTTGTTCAGATTTCATGCAGTTCGGTCGAGCGCTCTTTTTTTTTCGTGGTGAAATCATCATCACCCAGGGCAGAGCGGGAGGGACTGTCAGACTCGTACTGACTAAAATCCACAGTGTCCTCCAATAACCCTTTACGTTCCGGGGTCACGGTAGTGAGATAAGTTCCGCGATCACGGCAGGCTTTGGCCCTCTAGAGGGGGCCCCCGTCATCTTGCTGATGATCTTTGAGGCGCGCGTGGAACAACAACGCGCCGTTCGACCCGGGCAGCGAGTTGCTCATTACTCGCCACCCGCATGCCCGCGCCTCCGGTGGCCGGAGATCGCCTTGCAACGTCCTTAGCCTTGGACGTCTACCACAGCGGCTGGGGCGGAGGGAGGACTCCGTCTCTGTCCTCTCCCTCACTCAGCCCGCCTCCTCCTTCGCATGACTGCTTCGGAGAAGGAGGCGCCCATTTCCCACTCCGTTTCCCTTGCAGCATATGCATATGCCAAGCGCGAGAGGTCTCCGCCTATCGCCTTCGTCAGGACACGGCGGTGCTCTGCCCAAGCGAGGTAGTCCTGCACCGTAAGCTCCACCGTGTCCTCCGGGCGATCCTCGCAGTGGTGACACCCAGACGTTTCCTCCTTCCTCATCAGACACAGGTACTCGTACCTCCCGAAACATCCGTGCCCGGTGAGGACCTGCGTCATGCGGTAGGTCAGGACGCCGTGACGCCTATCCACTCCTCACTGCGTAGCCCGGCTTCGTGAAGACTGGATGCGCCTCGCGACGTCGCGATGAGTATCGCGGCACAGCGCGGCTCATCACGGCGCAGCGAGGTGCAGCGCGGGCGCAGCGCGAAACCTCAGGCCTCTTCACGCATCGTCGCGTCGCTTCGCGTCTCGGTCTGAACTGGCCCTGTATGATCCCTTGCTGGATCGTACATTAACGATTAGATGATGGTGGAAGAGAATAAAAGATGGTTTGGTACTGAACACTGATTGTATTGAAATTGTACCAATTGACAACTGTGAGTACACGCGGCGGTGACCGAACGCGAACTGAAATATATTGCGCACGCGGTACAAAACTGCTTGATTAACGTAAAAAGATTGTACGGTTTGACCGTACAGACCCTAAAACCATTATCTTTTCTAAAACGAATACGCTTGCAGTTGATCGAGTAATGGCAAGAGATGGCGCTGGTTCTATATTCGGACACACTATAATTATAATTTTAATTAATTTACATTTTGTTATAAGATGTGAACTGATTACGATTAAATTAAAAACTTAATGTAAGTTTAATGTAATTTACTCACAAATTCTTGCGTATAAATGTTACGTGAAGTTGTGATACCAAGTGCACATAATCCCAATATGTTTTTCTAAAATAAAAGATTTTTTCTAAAATAAAAGTAGGCTAAGTTACTCCTTATTACATCAGCTACCTGCCAATAAAAGTTCCGTCAAAATCGGTCCCGCCATTTCAGAATGTTAGGTACTTGAAGTTGTGATACCAAGTGCACATAATCCAATTTTTTTTTCAAAAATGAAAGATTATGCTAAGATAAAAGTAGCCTAAGTTACTCCTTATTAAATCAGCTACCTGCCATTAAAAGTCCCGTCAAAATCGGTCCAGCCATTTCAGAATGTTACGTGAAGTTGTGATACCAAGTGCACATTATCCTATTTTTTTTTTAAATTAAAAGATTTTTCTAAAATAAAAGTAGCCTATATTATTCCTTATTACATCAACTACCTACCAATAAAAGTCCCGTCAAAATTGGTCCAGCCATTCCAAAGATTAGCCGATACAAACAGACAGACAAACAGACAGACAGACAGACAAAAATTAAAAAAAATGTTGTTTTGGTGTATGTATCGTATAAATATTCATATGCAAGTTGAAAAAAACGGTTATTTCAATATTACAAACAGACACTCCAATTTTATTATAGGTATAGATTTTCAACTATTTCACACAAGAAGAAGATTCATGTACGATTGGGAATCCTTTGAAGTTTGAGATAGATTGACGTGGCATGGCGTTTGCATATTGCAGCAACTAGCTTATTTTCTTTAAAATTAGCAAGACTGTTGAAAATCCGTTGTGGAATGATTGATAGAAAAATAAAATTGAAATTAACACGTCTTTTCATGTGTTCAGACTACACAAATATGATTTTTACCTGAATTGAAAACAAAATTGACACTACCTTTTGCCAGCGGGTCCGTCTGCTCATTTCCGCCCCCATTCCCCCATCATTCCAATGGACGATTTTTTTCAAGTCGGTTCAGTAATTTTTGAGTTTAAGTACTTATTACAAAAATACAAATCTTTCTCCTTTATAATAATTAGTTTAAACAAACATCATGTGTATTAAAGTAGGTGAAGATATAATATGCTTCGTATAGGCGTGTTCTATAATGATTATTTTTTTAATGTAAATCGAATGCTTTCTATTGATCGAACCATAAATTAGATGTATGTATGTAGAGCGGGGACTCTAATATGTACAAAAATTGAATGCAAAGTCACATGTAAATAATTGGAAAATTAATATAAAAAAACGATACATATTTTTTTTAATACTTGCAATATTATCTATGCACCTACCAACGTGAAGAGAATGAACTCGAGTTCATTAAACTCCGTGAACACCGTACAAAAATAAAGTGTCTACCTACACGATGTGCAAATTGAACACGCCATAAACTATTTTAAAATTTTCAAACACATACTGAAGTATTAAATTATTTTCTACACGTCTATTAATGTTAACTCCATTTTATTTGAAAACTAGCTGACCCGTACCCACTTTGCTGGGCGGTAAAATATACATGATATCCTTATAATTTATAGCCTATTGCACTCACGAATAATGTAGCTTTCGACCAGTGAAACAATTTTTAAAATCGGTTCGGTACTTCCGGAGATTACCCCCTACATACAAACAAACAAATTTTACCTCTTTATTATTATATTTTAGACTTAGACTACTTAGACTTTTTTTTCAAATAACTAATATTTTAGTTAAGTATTTGAAAAAAAAGTCTAACTCTAATTTGACTCTATGATCTTGATTTCTTTTTAATTTAAATTGGAAGTCGTTCGTATGAAGGTGAGTTTCGTTAATATAGGAAGTGATCAATTGCCTAATTCTTTTTTTAAAACGACGTTTATTTTTATAAAAAAAGCAGAAAGTATTAATTCAACAAAAAAAAAAAAATAGGTAAGTAGGTGAAGGTGAACTTTTGTAGTTCTACAGAATAATATGCTAAACAATAGTGTCAGCACAAGAAATGTATTGTTTACGTGAATATGTATGAATGATGACCCAGTTTCAGTGAGAAAACGAAAGATCACTTGTATAGACAGTAATTAACAACATTTAAACAGATTTTTGTTAGAAACAAGGCCTTAAGGTGAACCTGGGGCCGTATTACAACGTCTTAAAACCACGCTTGTTCCAGTGAGTGAACGAGATAGCGCTAGACGACTTGTATAGCTCTGTCACTTTCACTCGCCGGAACAAGCCTTATTTTAAGACGTTGTAAAACGGCCCCTGGCCTGCACTAAAGCCAGGTGGGCTACCATGACGTGTTAAAGCGAGAGTAGTTTCACTGTGAGAGCGAGATGGCGCTAGACGACTTGTATGTATAGCTTTGTCTCTTTCCCACAGTGGTACTACTGTCGCTTTAAGTTAACACGTCATGGTAGGCCCTCTGGGGACTTAAAAAGGCCGCTCCCGTTTGGTTTGACTCGGGTTGGGGCAGTGTTATTCAGGTTTTTACATTGAAGAGTTTCTCAGTAGCAGCCACGCATTCTGTGCACGGTAGATGGCAATAGGCCAACGCCTTATTATACAATGTGTAACACCAAATGTTCAGTAACATGGGCTGAGTTACCCCACGAGAGGTTTAGCGCATTTGGTGTTATACGTTGTAAAAAATTGGCTATACCAGTCACCAGAGAGCACACCAGCGAGGCTCTCAATAGGCAGATCCAAGTCGCTGTGGCCGAAATCGGTCGGGATCATATACAGGGTGACTTTTTTACCACCGTCCAAAATTTTTCTATGCATTAGGTATCAATCACTAAACCCATTTTTGAAAAAAAATCGATACGTCAAATTGTCATATTAAATCATTTTCTCATCCGCTCTATGTGGTCACTAAGCTAAACGTTAATAATAAAATTCGCACACCATGTGCAGTTCGATCCAACTTGAGAGATAGGATAGTTTAAATCTCAAATTATAGTCGCAATTTTAATAATATTATAAAGATTGCACCCGTGCGGAGCCGGGGCGGGTCGCTAGTATATATATATAGGATATTATAACTGCCAAAATGTGGGTGTACTATTAGATATACTTCTGGTTCTGCCCATCACTGAAGGGAATTCAGGCGCATGGGGTCGCGGGAATGTCTAAACAGGTAACCGTGAACCTGGAACGTAAAGGTCTATTGAAGGAACACCGTAGATTTTAGTCAGTACGAGTCTGTCAGTCCATTACTCTCCACCCAGGGGAAAAAAAAAGGAAAATAGGCGTGGGCTCATGTTGTTACTTATTATACGTCTTAGAAGAAATGTCTAACAAATATGTTATCTGTTGTTTCTAGGTCGGTATACTTTTGCGAGAACTATGCAAGCTACATGGAGTGCCAGAACCACCAGATTTGGATTCATTGTCTCTTCCAGTGCACCCCGCGCCGCAGCAGAGGTTTGTACCTAAATATTCTAACTAGTCCTTTCCCGCACTGCTTCCCCCTCCTCAATAGCATCCGTCTCCAGCAAACTTCTGCATCTAAATTCTGCCAAGATTAGACTAAGTTACCTCAATGCCATTGGACCTTTTGTTTGGCACAGATAGCACGATCCGTAGACGACCAAAAAATAGAAACTTTTTATTTTTGTCTATCCTTTCGTTGACAAAACCGTGTCATGGTGTCATGCCACGCGAGCAGGGTCCTGTCTGTCTTTACCAATTCAATTTCGACATAATAGGCAGTTCAGGAGAGAAAGCGTAACAACTCACTTTTGCTCTCAACACTGAAAATTCGTAGGTATGTGACATTTTTCAAACCACAAGCTTTTTTTGCAAGCCCAATGCTTGCGTGGTGAATTTTAGGAAGTTTATTTTTTAATGCCGTACGAAGTGTACCTGAGATGTTATGGAGGAGGCTTTTACTCAGAACTGTCTAATACAAAAATTCAAAGACATGTGACATCTACCAATCCGCATTTTGGCAGCGTGGTGGTTTATGGCCCACTTCCTCTCACAGAGAGAAGGCCTGTGACAACAGTGGGAACATTTTATAGGCTGATGATGGTGATGAATTGGAGAGAGAAAATTAGTGTCGAGAAATACATTTTCTTTACATCGAACGATTCTTAATACAGTACAACGCTATGCTGACAAAACCATAACTGCAGTACTCGACATTCTATTATCAGCGTCGTTTTTCATATCAACGGTAATCGACTACACTCGACACCGAGAGCGTTTGATTTCCTGTTTCTTGGGCTGTAGTCAGTCTTCTATAAATGTCCACATCTTCTAAGACTTTTTTTTTATCGTGATAAAATCATTAAATGAGTCCTCCCACCCAGGGTAGGGCGGGAGCGACTGTCAGACTCGTACTGACTAAAATCTACGGTGTCCTTCAATAGCCCTTTACGTTCCTTCAGGGTTGGCATGATTAAAACAAGTTGTTTTAACCCTAGAAAGATAACCTACGTCGAATCGACGTACGCCATTTGGTAAAATCGTTATAAATCTTTTAAATTAAACGTTTCTGTTCTGGCCGTTTCTGCCAACTAATATCGTGCCCAGAGCTAGCGGAAGACGTCCATATCATTCATTTAACTGTAATACTTTTCTCTATATTTACTTACCATACGTCGAAGTGACGTATGGTTATCTTTAGTGTAAGTTTTTGACCTACGTGAAATTATTTTTTTGTGACAGTAATTGGACATTTTTATTTACTGTTTTTTTTTTTATTCGTTTTGGGCTATTGTAAAACTACATAACGTCACCTATAGACGCGGTAAGATGAAGAAAATGAAGAAATTACTCGATTATTGATAGATCTGAGTGATAAAGATCCTCAGGGTTCGGATAGGCAGTCAGAAGATAATTTATCAAAAGAAGAAATTCAGAAAAAGCGAACCAGTGCCAAAAAATGAAATACTGTGCCTTTTGGCCAATTATCACTTATAATATAATTGCTTTTGGCCATCAGAAATTAGAAAGTTGACAAAATCGATATGTGACAAGTGCTTATATCCTATCTGTGGAGAGCAAAAGTCAAGTGCCTCTCCTAATGACATATAAAGCGAATTTGATAAAAGTTTTTCATCATTATCTGCCTAGCCTTTTCCCAACAATATTGGGGTTGGCTTTCAGTCAAACCAGATTTAGCTGGATACCAGTATTTTACATGGAGCGACTACCCGTCGCACCTCCACAACCCTAGTAATTGGGCAATACCATACCCCATGGTAAGACTGGTTGTCAGACTTTTAGAGCTTCTGACTAACAGTAACGACTGTCAAAGATCTACAAATGACAGCCGAGACCACCGGCTTTACGTACTTTCCGAGGCACGGAGGAAACTCGCTATGACAGATGGCCCCCCATCCACAGACCAACCTCGGCAAGCGCGGCTTAGCCTGGAATTATTTAGCTTCTCACATAGTTCCTAATATTGTCAAGAGTACAAAACATAGATTTTATTATGTTTATTTATCAAATTATAAGATTGACAGAGCGATTTCCTAATATTTAAGCTTGGTTCAGTAAGAAATACCATGTTTATTTATTTTGAGTTTTTTGTACTACAATTTAAGTAAAACTTATTTTTTTTCTTTAATCATCAACAAAATTGTTTGTATTAAACACATAATAACACTCTTTACACTTATTTTAAAAATGTCCATTGTTAAACCTACTTAAACATCAACACGTCGAAACGACGTAGGTTATCTTTAGTGTATAGTGGAATATGGTTATCTTTCTAGGGTTAAAACACCTGTTTAAAACAGTTTGAAATAAAACAGTGTTTTTTATTACCCGTTTCAACTACTTTTCAAGGCGGATGAATGCATATAAAATGAAAATAAATTAATATTCAGGAGTCTAAATAGTTTGACATAAAACCTTTTCAGTTTAATGCCATTGTTATGTCATATTTTTAACTTTTATTGGCATTGTAATGAAACAATGCATAAAATTATTAGAAAAAAAACATCACATGTTTTTTTTCCATTGATCATTTTTCGTAAAAATTTCATTACAAAGGACGAAGAAATGAAACATAATTGATTTATACGTTTAGACATCAACAAACAAAGTGGATTGATTTGAAAAAAAAAATCAGAAACTAAAAAAAAACAAAAAAAACACTTGTTTAAAACATTTTGAACTGTTTGTTTTATAAATTTGAAAAAAAACTGTTTTTTTTCCAACCCTGCGTTCCTTAACGTGACCAGGCTCACGGTAATTCGATAAGTCCCGCGACCGACATCTAAGACTTGACAAGATTTTTTATTCTTCTTTTTGTGTGGTAAGACATCTGGTGTCGAGAGTAAATTAAGCCGTCCCTGTCGTCCGTGTTTGAATATACTACATGCCTTTTCACGAGTAGCAGGGCATGGTAGAAACGGCTTTTGTCAACGAAAGAGAAGACAAAATGACGCCATGTAGAAAGATTTCTATCGTTTTATGCATGTGTAAGCAGTAGAAAAATTGTTTCTATTCTTCGGTGGTACCCCCATCATCGAATCAGTATAAGTAACCATGAAATAACTTTGTCTTTCCTTGGTAGAATGGAGATAGAGTTTGTCATGCCATGGGCGTAGCCACGGTGGGGCAGGGTGGGGTGCTTGCCCCACCCTGACTCCGACTTGTTAGGTGTATTCAAAATTAAATAATGTAAGTACATACTTACCTAATACAATACCTACTTAATATCCGTAAGAAACCTCACACTCGACAATCGTCAGACGACACAAAAAAAAACTAGAATTTTGCTCCACCCTGAGCACATTTATCTAGAATTTTGCCCCACCCTGTACACATGGCTGGCTACGCCCATGTGTCATGCCATGCGTGCTGTATGATATTTAAGATACTTGTAACTTAGAAAGAACTTAGCGCATGGGAGAAATATTCCTACTATACACCAAGTAAAATTATTTCAACATCGGCAACGGTAGTATAATTATTATTATGTGAACTAATCTATGTTGTAACATCTTTGTGTACCTAGCATATACTCAGATATAATTGATATTCTATTCTATTCTACATAATTTCATAATACAGTACAAGGTGTCTCATTTTAAAATTAAATATATCTAATTTCCTAGCCAGATGTGACATTAATTTTGTCGACTAAGAAAAGATACAATCAAGGCCAAATCGCGATGTTTGCTGGAATTATGCGCAGCTTAGTCATCTTACGTGTCTTGCAAGATTATCGCTAATTTCATATTGATTATTTTTGTGATACTTATGTGCAATGTCTTCAAGGTTTTATTTTCAAGTGATTATTAAAATAAAACGTAATTAGCAATAAATCTTTCGTTCTTAATCTTAGTAGGGCATTAGGTCTCGTTAAATGAAACTTCAATTTTGCAATAATTCTTTTGTATTCAACCTTTCATATCGGCAACATTTAGCTCTTGAAATCTGAATGAATTCATACATACATAAGTTCACGGATTTTCCTATTTATTTTTTACTTAGGATGGCAAACAGCAGTACCGCCTTACCACAAAAGATAAACATCTGTTGAACACTTGTCTAAAATAAGTGTAACTGCAAAACGGCCCTTATATCAACGTGAAATGTCGTTTTGACGTTGACAGTTTTTTTTGACAAGTGTTCAACAGATGTTTATCTTTCTTGTGGTAAGACGGATAGTGTATGTTTTAGCCCCTTCGCACACTAGGCGACGCATGTCTCCGATAACTTACGACTTTCGTACACAGGCACGTGTCAATGGATACCAAAATCGTAAGGTCAAAGTCAAAGTCAAAGTCAAAGTCAAATCATTTATTCCAATTAGGCCATCTGAGGCACTTTTGAACGTCGATTTTTAAATTTAAAGGGAATAGGAAGGGATGGGATTGATTCTACACCCATTCGCTAAGGTAGGTTGTATGGAGAAGAATGGGCAAGAAACTCCATACTTACTCTTTTTCAAAAATGTTTCACAATGTTACGAAATAACAATTAAAAAAAAAAAAAATGTGAAAGCGATGTACTCAAGTCAAGACTATTAACAAAATAATTTAAAGGATAAAAAAAACAATTATTATACAGCTAAAAGGTACACGGTGTTCACACTTTCACAAAATAAATAATGCAATTATAACTTAAAAAAATACAATAAAGGCAGTGTGTGAGCATTAAAATTTCAACCAAGTTTGATTTTGCTCAAGCCCTACATTGTACTATGGAGCAGGACCAGCATGTTTCCAAGCATTTTTATCTTGAATATAATCTTCTAATTTATAATATGCTTGTTTACTTAGTGTATTTTTGATATAAGTTTTAAATTTTCTTTCATTTAGTTTTAAGATCTCACTAGGTATTTTGTTGTAACATTTAACACAGTACCCCATAAAAGATTTTTGTACCTTTGACAATCTAAAATAAGGTTGATCAATTTTATCTTTATTTCTAGTATTAAAATTATGCCTGTCACTAATTTTTTTGAAAAGATGAATATTTTTCCTAACGTACATTATATTTTCATAAATAAATTGACAAGGCACTGTCATTATATTAATCTTTTTAAATAGTTCCCTCAGAGATTCGCGACGATTTAAATTGTAAATTGCTCTAATGGCTCTCTTTTGCAAAATAAAAATAGATTCAATGTCGGCCGCCCGGCCCCATAGTAGAATGCCGTAAGACATTATGCTGTGAAAGTAGCTGAAGTAAACCAAGCGTGCAGTTTCAACATCTGTTAACTGTCTTATCTTTCTAACAGCATAAGCGGCTGAGCTGAGTCGCCCCGCTAGAGATGCTATATGGGGGCCCCATTGTAATTTATCGTCTAACGTGATTCCTAGGAAAACTGTCTGCTCAATAAAATCCAATTTTTCTCCGTTCAATAAAATGTCGCAATCGCTACTTCTAACATTTGGCAAAGTGAATCTAATACATTTTGTTTTCTTTTCATTAAGAACTAAATTATTTAGAGTAAACCAATTTTGAACCTTAGAAATACAGTCATTAATAGTGTCTAGATTTTGTGCACGTCTATCTATTTTAAAAATTAACGATGTATCATCCGCAAATAACACCATCTGTGGTTGATTTTTTAGTAAATGGGGTAAATCATTAATATACACTAAGAAAAGGAATGGACCCAAAATAGAACCTTGAGGCACGCCCATAGTCATTTCAGCCCCTAATGAATTTATACCGTTTACCTGAACTTTAACCTGTCTATCTCTTAGGTATGATTTAAGTAAATCCAGAGATGTATTTTTAATGCCATAATGTTCCAGTTTCAGCAAAAGCGTTTCATGGTTTACGCAATCGAATGCCTTTGAGAGGTCGCAAAAGATTCCTATGGCATCTTGCGCTTCCTCCCAGGAGTTAAAAATATTCTTCAAAAGGGTAACACCGGCGTCAGTTGTACAACGACCTTTGGTGAAACCGAACTGTTGATCATGAAAGATGGAGTTTTTATTGAAGTGACATAGCATTTGTTCAAGCATTAACTTTTCAAACACTTTACTGAAAACTGGCAATATTGACACAGGCCTATAATTGTTAGCTTCCTTACAATCACCCGATTTGAAAAGTGGAGCTACCTTACTATGCTTCATAAGATCCGGAAACACTCCTTGGTCTACACTGGTATTAAATATAAAAGCTAAATAAGGCGCAACGGTTTCTATTATAGATTTACAGGCCTTTACAGACATTCCCCAGAGATCTTCTGTTGACTTAATTTTAAGATCTTTGAATGCTTTAATCACAGCTTGGGGGTTTGTATGCCGGAACCTAAACTCCGTCGGGCATGCCTTTACATTTTTTCTAAGTAAGGCGGCAGAGAGTGCGGGTGACGAATTTAAGGACTCAGTCGTCTTAAGAGGTATGGTCGAGAAAAACCTTTCAAATTCCTGAGCTACATCTATATCTGTGTTTATAGGACCATGCACAGTTTCTAAATTGTATTCATTATTACGCTGTTTATTCCTACCTGTCTCATTATTTATAATTTTCCAGGTTGTTTTAATTTTATCATCAGCTGATTTAATTTTACTACTAATGAAAAGAGCCTTAGCTGTTTTACATACACGTTTAAAAGTTTTTGAATATTTGGCAACATACTGATGAAAGCTAATATTATTCATATTATGACTCTTAAGACCATAAAGTTCAAAGAGTTTATTTCTACTTTTGCGAATACCTGGTGTTGCCCAATCACTAAATAAGAACTTTGTGCAGATAGTTTTAGATTTAAGAGGAAAAATACGATTATATTCTGTGTTTAAAATTCCAAAAAACTCAGCATAGAACTCATTTGGGTCACTTATATTATTAAAGCTATGATCACATAATTTACTTGCTATAGTTTTATTCATGTTTACTAAATTTCTATCTGTAATTGGCCTATACCTTATTTGAGTTTTTTGAATAGGTGTATAGGCGCAAAACGTTATTGTTTGGCCACTGTGATCCGATGGCAGTTTATTAACAATTTCCTTATGTAAGTAATCACAGTTAGAAAAGATATTATCTAAGCAAGTGGCAGAAGAAGCTGTCACTCTGGTTGGTTCCATAAAAACATGTGACAAATTAAAAGATTTAAAAAGACTCAACAATCTAATACTATTGGAGTTATTTTCTAATAAATTAATATTAAAATCACCACAGATGATGATAGATTTACTATTAGTACATATTTTATTTAAAACATCTTCCATTATAGCATCAAACATAGGTAGATTCTGATAATTTGGGGGTCTGTAGACACATACTATCACATGCTTATCAAGCTCAACACAGGACAATTCAATGGTATGTTCAACTGACAGTTCAACAATGTCATTTCTAGTTTTACATTTAATCGAATTCTTAATTAGAATTAATGATCCGCCATGTATCATACATTTACGGCTGAAATGGCTAACTACACGATAATTATCATAACAAATAGACATAACTTGATGATCTTTTAACCAATGCTCTGTAAGGCAAACAATGTCAAACTTGGTTGATTCCAAAAACATTTCTATTTCTAGTAATTTAGAAGAGCACCCTTGAATATTCTGATTAAACAATTTTAATGTGTGTTGCTCTCCACTTGTTATTTTATACTTAACTAATTTGCTAGAAGAAACCTGTTTATTGTTCACTGATAATGAGTTACTAATTGCAGAGGTTTCTTCTGTTGTCTTACAATCTAGTTTAAAGTAATATCCGGAGTGATCTCCACGACGGGACCATCTAGTGTAACAGCAGGAAGGGACTGCCCAACCTGAGTAGTAGTGGTCTCCAAGGCCGGTGGTATATTAGGTAGACCCTCCTTCGTACAGCATGCAAGTACAGAACACTGCATCACTATGTTTTTAGGACAACCTAACAACACAGACTCGTCACTTAAACTACTACTTAACCTACTTAACCTAGAATCTAATACATCAGCAACAACATGGTTAATATTATATGCTATCAACATAGCAATTAAGGTATCGGAGACTTGCGTTGCCTAGTGTAAGAAGGGGCTTAGATGATAAAATGTCAAATTCCGTGTTCGAAATAACACGTAAAGTTTGTATTGAAGCCACACATTTAAATGTTTTCCTTACGGTGCGTACAGACTATGTAACATAACATGTTATATAACATTTTTCATAGTGTGGTCATGTTATATAACATTGTTATATAACATTTTACATACGTTTGTTGTGTTATATAACAAAGTTATATAACATTGTTACATGGTCTGTACGCACCTTTAGAGATGTTCACTTGTTTTACGTAGGAATTAGAGATGTTACGAATATTCGCATTCGCATTCGCATCATGCGGATATTCGCATATTTTAAGACATTCGCATTCGCAAAATTCATGCGAATGTTTTGCGAATACGAAAGACTGAAAAAATACCAATATCTGGTACTCCTTCCACACACTCCATTCATTCTTATCTTTTGTCGTCCTCTCCATTTATCTTTTGTTTAATCTGCCTTTATCTCGCCATTCATCAATATTAATGTTCAACAAATCAATCACAATAATTAATCATAAATAGGACCATGCAAAGATAAACGTGTTTCTGTCTGTTTTTCTTTCACTGACGCCATTCTTAGAGCCACTCCAGGGTGAATTGTTCAATGGGGTGTGGATGGCTAAATCCGAAACTATGAGGAATATCGAAAAACATTGAAAGGAGTCTCGAGGCCAATTTTGACGGAAACTAAAACTGCATCATGGAATTTTAGCAGAATCAGTAATCCTGGCCAGGAATCGAACCAACTGGAGCAAGGATCAAATTCTGGTGAAGTAAAAATGCAGTTTTAGTTTTCGTCAAAATCGGCCTCGAGACTCCTTTCATAGTTTTTCGACATTCCTTTTAGTTTCATAAGGCCAACCACGCCCAGTTAAAAAAATCACCCTGCATACTTTTCCATTCTCGTTACAGACAGGAAATAAAAAAATTAATAAAAATAAGTTAAAAAGTTACATAAAAAAGTGTTTCTTTTTGTATTTTCTAAATTCTCAAACGTAATTGATTTAAAACTGAATATTCGCATTCGCATTCGCGAATATTGGAATTGAATATTGGCATCCGCATTCGCATTCGCGAATGTCAAAAATCAGATATTCGCAACATCACTAGTAGGAATCGAACGACGACGGAGGTAGTTTTTCTACCGTGTTTTTGGCTTGAATTTTCAGTGGACTACTAGGAATCTGGTCATTCTTTAATCTAAGGACAATATTTATATTTTTCTAGAGTTCCAAGTGTAACGTCAAACGGCGCCGAATCGGGAACAGAAGAAGATGAGGAGATGGCCGCGGAGGAAGATGAATCTGAGGGGGAGGACGACTTGCCACTAGAAATGGTCGATGACGCTGGACGTAGCAACAAAGTATGTACTTATTTCTTTCACGTTTAGTTGTTTACACAGTTCCAAGACTGCCGTAAATCGGATATTTATGAAATTTTTGAATATTTATGAAAAAATGTCTGTCTCTTATTTTTAAAAAGCAGGCGACTGAATTAGTTGCGTCAATAAATTATCGCGGTCTTGGAACAGAAAGGCCAATTGTAGAAACAGGATGCGTTTAGTCGGTATGAGTCTGATACTCCATTGTGATCCACCCACAGTTTTAAAAATCATTTGATGACTCCCAGTCCTCAAAAAAGGTAATCGCATTTCTTTTTGTTTCACACAATAAGTTTATTGTTAACAATGTTGCAAGAAGTAATAAAGCGTGTCTGACCGATACCCATCTTTATTGCCAGCAATATTACTAAACGACAGGATATTTGTAATCATAATCACCACGGCAGGTAGACATTTTTTTGAACGCAATAAAACAATTACCGGTCATTGCATTGCACAGTACAGACAGACAGATGGGCATGATGTTATTATCTGTAAAGCTTTTGTCGCGTTTAGGGAAACCATTACCATTGGATAATGACATATTCGGTTTTTTTTTTAAAAGAATAAACATAATTATGCCCGACTCCTCACAAATCTGGAGTGATTTGTGAGGAGTCGGGCATAATTATGTTCTCTACGAGTAAAAACCGATTGAAAATATGTATGGTAGTTTTTGCTTTTACTAACTAATTAAATTTGACCCTGTACTATAGCTTCAGTCACCTCTCTTACCAAAGTCAAAATCAAATCATTTAATTCAATTAGGCGATCAAAGAAGCACATTTCAACTTCGCTTATTTACCGCTTGTGTTGTCACATTTTCAAATATATAACAAAAAAAAAAAAAACAGAATATACATAAAGATCATTGCAATGTATATAGGTCATTGCAAGAAATAAAATACAAATTCAATTAACACAAAATATTCTGTCTTAATGCATAATTATGTATGTGTCTGTTCGAAGTTCAAATAACTTCCCAAGTAACACACAAGCGGTATAACAGTACACATTTGTAAAACTATACGGTTTAAAAATGAATATCCTTTGTATAAGAGCCTTAGAAATAGCTAAATGTTGTATTAATTTGAGTTCGGACTCGTAAAATTCTTAATGCGTAATAGGTCCTGTATATTTGTACTTTATTTCTTTAAACTTAATAATTGAGATATGTTACACAATATACAAACATTATTAAGTATTACGCGTTCTATGTATTGTTAAGCTGAAAAAAAGTCCCTATGGAAGCATTTATCTGAATAATCATAATCAGTATTGCTAATATTCAATAATTACTAAGCTAGTAGCGTTTGCTTCAGCTGATTGCTGCATAATGTATAATAATCTGAATAAAGGTATTAGATAATGCTGTTTTAAAGCTTGATACTGAATAATTGTAAAGTGAACTTTATAAGTCTCTATGGAAGCATGTATCTGAATAATCATAATCAGATTTGCTAATATTCAATAATTACTAAGCTAGTAGCATTTGATTCAGTTGATTGCTGAATAATGTATAACAATCTGAATAAAATTGTTAGATAATGCTGTTTTACAGCTTGATACTGAATAATTCTACGGTGAAATAATTATTTAATGCTTTAACTAGATAAGTTGCCATGTTTTACAGCTGCTGAATAGAAAAGATTATTTGGGCTTTTATTAAGATTTCACCGCCATAACAGTGTGTTTTAAACTAACTTATTCAAATTAACCCACCACAGGTGTGTTTAATAGCGCAAATAACTTAATATGAGCTTATTTAAAATCTATTAAGGCTCTTATTCAAATTAAAGACCACAGGTACGTTTTATCAGCGCAAATAGCTTAATATCAGGTTTGTTAAAAACATTTGTAAGCTATATTTTTCATGTTGTTAACATCAAGATGGGGCAAAAATCGTGAAAACAACTTAAAAGATACGGTAACATTAAAAGAAAATATATTTAAGAATCAATAGTAGCAAACGTTCAAGATTTGTGGTAATAGTATGAAAAAAATGAGCCGAGTTTCAGCCAGTATGAGTAGCTGTCGTGCAATGAAGTGGATTCCGTACATCAAATAAATCAAACAGATTGTTTTTAATTCCCAATTGCCTTGATACGAATGTTGAAGCGACTGCTGTGGCTGCAGAGCGCAAAAAACGTGGCCGCCGCCTATGACGCGCGCTTCAGCCACAGCACTCACTTCTAGATTCGAGTAGCGGTGTCTGCGGATGCGTGTTTGTCACTTTACGGTGGTTTTTTTGTATTAAAATAAATGAAACATATTATATATTTACTTTATTATACTTTGTTTTCATTTGCAACTTAACTTATAGTTACTGTGTGCAAGAGAGGTATTAATAACAACTCATTCATAGGATTGAATTAATTTTAATTTAACATTTTTCACTTTTCCACAACATCACTTATAAAACATTATCAGTAAGTTGTCGTATCGCATAAATATTATGGATTCCTATCTGATGTCCATCAGCATCAATTGACTGTAGTGTGGCTACATTTTAAATTAGACTTAAGGTTCCTTCCGAGACTATTGCATGCATAAACCTTCATCTTTGCCAATTACATGATTATATGTTTTACTGGTTAAGAATGATGTCATTATAAGGGGGCTACTATAAAGTTCGCCACACGGTCGATCTGCAACAAAAGAAATATAATATTTTTTTGTAGCGATTATTCCACTGAATGAAGAACCCTAAAAACTCGAATTCATTTAGAAATGTGGTCAACTATTCAAGTGTTATTCAGAACTTAGCGTATTGAAATGAGGCTATTCAAGTGAGATCTGAGTAACGAGACTCTTGTTCACTTTTATTCAGCAATGAAAGCGATCGCCATTTTTTTTGTGAGTAATTATAATTACAAGAAATTCACCAAGATTACTTGAATGCTGAATGTTAAAACTACAACATTTTCAATTCGATTTGTCATATTTTTCATTGGAATCGCTAAAATTAGAAATTTCGTCATAAATATTTAAGTCAGACCGAGCATGCATTTATGAAAATAATATTTACAATCACTTATCTTGATTATTCAAGCGGCGCGTTAAAAATAATCGGAAAAATCATATACTATTTACGACAAAATAATTTTCGCACTAAGAATTAACATTGTAACAAACCTATAACTTAATTAATGAAACTTTTGCTTACCGTTTTAATAAATTCGCCATTGATTGTCATGCAATGACTCCATCAACGATATTTAAAATTTCTGATTGTCTAATTTCACAATTTGTATGAATAAAATCTGTATTATTGTTAACAAAAAAGTAATGCTGAATAAATTCTGAATCCAGTAACTAAATTGACAAAAACTGAATATTGTATGAGTAAGAGCTTAATAAAAGCGATATCAGCTGTTAATCAGAAGTTATTCAGATAATTTCACCATTAAAAAGCTCCTGCTCAGATGTTACTCAGAAGTTATTCAGCTTTATGCATTTGATTTTGGGGCCTGTTTTGCTTGAATAAAGTCTGAATAGGTGTTTACTCAGACGTTACTCACTATGGTATTCAGATTATAATCTTGATGACTGCACATACTCAGCTGTTATTCAGACTTCTGTGTTACTTGGGTTGTATATTGAATGGAAATATGAATTCCGTAAATAATTATTAGGTACGTGCGTTATGGAAATCGGTGTGTCAATGTCATATTATTTAAAGCTGTAAATATACTATTTGAATATGCAAGCGCTGCTCATCAATATTGAAATATATTATATACAGAAATGTGTAATTTTCATAATTATTATCGTAACCAGTTCACGTTACTTCAGGTCCATGAAGTATTTTTCAGTCTAAAACAGAAGGAAGGAAGGAAACTTCAGTGGAAAAAAACACTTAAGCTTATTAAATAAAGGATACGAACTAGGTACTACACTCGGCGTCACAAAAATCGCACCACTTTAAGAATTCCCTTCAAAGTCATTTTAAACCTATTAATCAATGGTAGACATATGACTATAAGGTATCATTGGAAAGGCAATTTATTTAAATTTCAGTATAAATCAATGGATTTGGTTTTTTGTTTACCAGGGAATAAAAAAAAGCAAGCTAATGCAAATGATTAAAAAGTTAAATTTTATTTTATCAGCAAAAATTACAACAAAGTCCTTAAAAACAACTTAAAACCTAGTGTTACCCCCCCTAGCCCTGATGACTGCTTCCATGCGTTCTCTCATGGACCTAATTAATGTGACAACAGTCTCTTGAGGAATGTTGTCCCATTCTGCAACGACGGCATCTTGGAGGTCTTGGAGAGTGGTAGGGGCAGGATCACGTGCCCGTACTCGCCGTTTCAGTTCATCCCAAAGGTGCTCAATAGGGTTTAGGTCTGGACTTCGCGCCGGCCAGCGCATAACAGGGATTCCAACTTCTTGCAGGTAGTCTCTTACAATTAAAGCGGTGTGACAGCGGGCGTTATCGTGCATTAACGTGAACCCACTGCCAACAAAACCCGCATAAGGGACAACCTGCTCCTCTAAGATCTCTGTTATGTACCGAGCAGCAGTCAGCGACCCTTGCCCGCGAGCACTTCCAGTCCGAGAAACACACACAAGGTTCGTTTTACCGTCGATTGACATTCCGCCCCAGAACATGCACGAGCCACCCCCGTATTCCACTGTCTCTTGAATACAGGCTTGTGCGAATCGTTCACCTTGCCTCCTATACACTCTTCGACGCCTGTCGTTGCAGAAAAGACACACCCTCGTCTCATCCGAGAAGAGCACAGCCCTCCATTGGTCTATTGTCCAATCCACATGGTCACGGGCAAATTGCAACCGGTCTCTCCTATGCTGTGCAGTCAATTTTGGCCCTGTAGCAGCCCTATGAGCTGCAATTTTCTTCTCCCGCATTCTTCTTCTAATCGTGGAGACGCTTACAGAAGTTCTGCGAGCTGATAGCAGTTGTTGTTGCAGCTCAACAGCATTGGAGAACCGATTACGTAAAGACGTCGAAACAATGAAGCGATCGTCTCTTTCCGATGTGCACCGTTGTCTTCCAGATCCACGTCTTCGGATATAGCCACCAGTCTCTTGGAAGCGTTGGAACACTCGTCGAACGGCAAAACGACTCAAGTTCAGTTGCCGAGCAACATCACATTGCCGCATCCCTGATTGCAGTAGTGTAATGACTTGAGCGGCTTCATCTGCAGTGGTATCCATCTTCTGGGGTATTTTTCTTGCTGTAGCTGTTCACGTGTGTTCACTTCAAAGGTTGAATAGCGAATGACCCACATTTAACCCGGGTCGCCCGTTTTATACCCTTGTAGGGAGGTGCAATTAGTGGCCCTTGCAATGCGTATTTTGACAACATTTTTTTTAACGTTACGTGCTAATGAAACCTGTTGTGTTTAGGGATTCTAACTGTTGTTAATTTAAAGGTCGTTAAGCATACTTTCAATTGATACCAATATTAATTGGGTTTAATGTATTCGTTACTGGCGGGACATGTTTTAAACTTATTTTCGAAGAGGTGCGATTTTTGTGACGCCGAGTGTAGTTATAGTTGACTGGCCTGTTGGTCTAGTGGTTAGTGACCCTGACTGCTATGCCGGAGGTCGTGGGTTCGATTCCCACCCAGACAAATGTTTGTGTGATGAGCACGATCATTTGTTCTGTGTCTGGGTGTAATTTATCTATAATATGTATGTATTTAAAAAATATATAAGTATGTTTATCAGTTGTCTAGTACCCATAACACAAGCTCTGCTTAGCTTGGGACTAGATGGCGTTGTGTGATAGTTGTGGAATATTTTATTATGCACATAGCATATGTATGAAGTCGGTAGTAAAGCAAGACCTGTTTCTACTTACAGTGTAACAGGTTAAAATAACAAGTCAGTACAGGTGCAATGGGTGAAAAATAACAAGTTAAACCTCTCGAATCTTCACCGAAAGATTTCTAGTATGGATCGGGTAAAATAGATCCGTATTTTTCATATGCGTTTAACATTTAAGAAGCAACGGAACACTTGTCTTCTTGTTTGATAATGAACTAAAACGTAATTATATTTATTTAAATATAGATTCGCGTTTTACCATGTGGTCGACGGTGAAGCACGCTTGCCTAGAAGTAACCTGTTCACTCTTGACTTGAAGACCCCAAGGTTATAGCTGTCGGGAAATGCAGGAAATTCCACTCCTTTGCTGTGTGCACAATAAAAACTTACTTTAACCAACTAATTCCTCCCCAAGTGTTGCCACATTAATCAAAAGTGGTTGGTTTGATACTCGTCAGCCTTCAATTCACATAAAAGAAGACTTCAATCAAAATAAATTCGATTTTAAAACACATTTCTAACGTTTCTCTCCCTCAGCCTGCAATATTCATGAATTGAAGGCTGCAATCAAACCAAGTACGAAGTTAAAACACATTTCTAACGTTTCTCTTCGTTAAATTCCAGGACGACATGGAAACAGAACACTTGGCGACATTGGAACGGCTGCGACAGAACCAGCGAGCGGACTACCTGTCGGGCAGCCAGTCGGGCAGTATACAGGCCACCGACAGACTCATGAAGGAGCTCCGGGACATATACCGCTCGTGCTCCTTCAAGAACAATATGTATTCTATTGGTAAGTGTTCTTTAACCATTGTAAGTGCAGGAGCAGTGCCAGTGGTGGCCCAGTCGAACCCAGCTAGGCGCATTACTTTGTGTAATTTACTTCATCACCTCTGCTGTCAAAATGGTGAAGGAAAACATCCTGAGGAAACCGCCATGTACTAGAACCAACAATTCAAAGACATGTGACATCCACGAAACCGCACTGGGCTCCCGTGGTGGATTATGGCCCACTGCCTCTCACAGAGAGGCCTGTGTTCCAGCAGTGAGGACATTAATACGCGAATGATGAATCATCGTAAGATGTTAGCCCGAACAACTACTTGCAGATCGTACAAATATTTGTTCCGTGCGGGGATTGAACCCGCAGCACGCTGTGCAGCAGTCGATAGCTCAGCCACTGCGCTAACCGTGCCGTCATCCCCTATTCCATATGCCAAACCCTTCTTCCTTACTTTTGTTTGCAAATTAGGCTAGGTAGGCTTTCACAATAAAGGTGAACGCTGACGTAGCCGCACCACAGTCTCCGCAATCCCCGCATTACGAATTCTTTGTATACTATGTAGTTCTATGAAACCTCGCACACTCACCCGCATCGCAGTAGCCGCAGAAGCGGTAAGAAAACGATGACTGCGGGGACTGCGGAGACTGCGGTGCGGCTAGGTCTGCGTTCACCTTAAACAACCCCGCAAATCCCGCAAATGAAGAAATATGCTATGGTTTCTATTTGATACTGAATGCTTTGCATTTTTATATCGGAGGCGTATTAATATTTCGCCTACGCCATAGCTATTAATCATCAGTTGACCACATAACCAATCCTCTTCGCGCATCGTTGGTCATACATACATACATAGCAACCACAGTTGTCCTATCGCATCATTTTAGTGCGCAACGTACCGTATCCAAGTTGACGTTATTTGTGCATAAATATACTAACTAATAAGTAGAGTCCGCGTCACGCCTAAAGTCCTGGTTGATGACAACTAAAATAGTAAGACTTTTGCAATGCAATGAAAACTATAGCTCAAAAATCATACTAACATAGTTCAATCTCTATTCCAGAGTTAGTAAACGATTCCTTGTACGAGTGGAATATAAGGCTGCGTTCCGTGGACCCTGACAGTCCACTACACAATGACCTGCTGGTCCTCAAAGAGAAGGAGGGCAAAGACTCGATACTACTCAACATAATGTTCAAAGAAACGTACCCCTTCGAACCTCCCTTCGTTAGGGTCGTGTACCCTATTATATCAGGTAATCTTTATTAAATTATTATTTTACTAGCTTCCGCCCGCGGCTTCGCCCGCGAGGTGTTTTGATAGCCTATGTTCTTTCTCAGGGTCTAAAGATTGTCTGTGCCAAATTTCATCAAAATCGGTTGAGAGGTTTAAGCGGGAAAGCGTAACAGACAGACAGACAGACAGAGTTACTTTCGCATTTATAATATTAGTTTGGATGACGTGGCCAACCTTTAGAGGGCCAAAGCCTTCCGGGGTCGTGGGACTACCAAATTACCCTGCCCTGGAACGTAAAGAGCTATTGAAGGATACCATGGATTTTAGTCAGTACAAGTCTGACAGTCCCTCTTGCCCTGCCCTGGGTGGGAGGACTCATTTGATGATTTTAACCCACTAAAAAGAAACTTGGTGTATGCAGAATAAGAAAGCCTGGGTTTAATTCTATGGTTGATAAAAGTTTTATTGAGTTTCATCACTGGGAAATGCCAGAAATACTTCAGTAGCCGCTAGAGTCTGTTGCTTGGTTGAGAGCAATAGACTTGCCCCCTATTACAAGGGAATTAAAATAAGTAGCGAAATGAAAATAAAATAGATGTACCATTAGTCACACTTTTGCCTAACCCCCCCTTTTTACCGACTTCAAAAAAAAGGAGGTTTTTACGTGGTAAAAAATTATCAAATGAGTCCCGCCGTCCTGGGGGGAGCAGAAATGACTGTCAGACTAGTACCACAGTACTAGTACTGACTAAAATCCACGGTGTTCCTATAATAGTTTCCGTGACAAGATCATGGTAACTTGTTTAAAAGTCCCGCGAAGTGTAGGTACTTCCTTTTTCTCTGTACGTGACAGAGACAAAGTCTATGATAGACTGAGCTTACCCAAAAGAACAAGATAATATCAGAAGGAAGCGCTTCTCTTGGCTTGCATAAATCTGTACTATAGGAATTCATTTTTCTTTTTTTTTGCTATTGCATAGATTTTATCGCGGCCTCTGAGCGCGGCGACCGAATCAAGAAATTCCGTAACGAAAATAAACCTAACACCCCGCATCGTCTAACGTCGTTTCGGTTCGACAGACTTCAGTACGGTTTTTGTTTTTCTTGACGTTTCACTTGAATGACATGGCTGACCATAGCCTAAAAAAAATAATTTTATAAATTGATAAAAAATGCTATGCAATAGCTTTAACGCGGCAGTCCCCGAGTGCTTCACTTATTTTTTTTTTTAAACGCTCTTTCACCATATTCCAGGAGGCTACGTGCTAGTAGGCGGCGCGATATGCATGGAGCTGCTGACCAAGCAGGGCTGGTCGTCCGCCTACACCGTGGAGGCCGTCATCATGCAGATCGCGGCCACGCTCGTCAAGGGCAAGGCGCGGATCCAGTTCGGCGCCACCAAAGTCGTGTCGCAGTCGCAGTACAGCCTTGCGCGCGCGCAACAGAGCTTCAAATGCCTCGTGCAGATACATGAGAAGAATGGTGAGATTGATAATTTAAGTTTTTCTTCTACGGATTACATACGTGTCGCGTCGTGTAGCGTAGCGATACATTTAGTACTAACTTTTGCGCGCGGCTTCGCTGGCGTTAATTTAGAATTAGAATTTGACAATCAATATTCAGATCGCACATGTGGCGCCATATCATAAAAATATTTTAGTTGTTTTTCTCGGGAACAGTATTCTTTTCCGAATAAAAGATGCCTTTGGTTATGAATGAATGATTTCGAAAAAGAGTACCGGTCTATATTATGTCCATCTACGAATACCTGACAATTATTATTATATTATCGGGATTTTCATTTATAAAATTATAAGTTAGGATGGCGCTTAACGACACGTCATTTAAATGTGTCTGATATAATACTAGCACGTCACGACACGGAAATATTTCAGAATTGCTGTGACTGTGTTTAATGTATATCGTACCAAAATTGACACCGACCACGCTAATATGCGATGCATTGAACGTTCGAACAAACAATATTTGAATTCGAACACTATTTATTAATATCGAATGTTTGATTAACTAAACATTCGATTATGAATAATTGTGTTCTTGTAAAGTGGTATGATATGGATATTCAATTATTTGGCATTCGATTTGGCATTACAGTACACCCCTACTATGTAGTGTTGAAAACCATCATAAAAAGTCACCTTTGAGTGGCGAGACTAAAAAGTCGGTACTATTTATAACCATATTATTTTAAAAGTACCTAATTACCTCGCTTTAAATTGCGTAAAAAAAAGTATCATGAATTTTCCGTAGGAGCCCGTGGCGCGGACTCTTATCAGTATGATTACATACACACTTGGCCTTGTTATAATTTAGAGTAACAATACCTATGTACAGCTTGGCAAAAAACAGTAGAAAACCGGAAGTCGCCACTGTGCCCTCGCTACCAGCACTTTGAATGATTTTATTTGATTTATTTTCGCTTATTACGTTAGTTTTATGGCACAATAATAAATCTAACAAACCTGCGTCTTTGTTTACATCAAATATCACCACTTGCCTAGAGCGGAACTTACGGTCAGTTCACACCGAGTCGCGCGACGCGGCGCGACGTGAGACGACGATACTGCAAATGTGTATCTTATCGTGTCGTAAATAAAGTTAGATTTCGAGTTCTTATTAAAATGCAGCACGGTGCAGCCACGCTGCGTTGCGAAAGGTGTATCTTTTCTTGTAGGAAATAGAGTTAGAATTTGAATAGCTCTATTGGAATGTGCGCGCAGCGTCACGTCTCGGTCTTTGCTGACCCTTACCTGTGCGGAGAAAACTCATGAATTATCTGGATCCGAATGTGCGTGATTTTCCTTTGACTGCAGAGCAACTTGGTGGAAATCAACTTATCACCATATTGCTGATAAATAATTTAAAAACAGTGGCTTCGGCATTTCTATGCTTATCTACGAGAATGAAGAACTAAATGAATGAGGTCCCTTGTGCTTACTGTTGCAACTGATTTTTGTTTAAATAATTATGTATACTCTTGGCCTGTTTGTACGTCAAATACTGTTTGTACCTAATACCTTAGTATTAGGTAAAACATTTTGAAGATCATGGAGAGATAAAAATAATAATAGCGCTAAATTCATTGTAATTTGAGGCCAATAAGCCTTAATGTTATGATTTCATGAACTATTTCTTTCTTTTTGCAGTAAAAGTATAATTGTATACAGATAGACAGCATTTACTGCGGTACTATACCATTAAGAGAGCCTTCAAATTAGCGTTTGTCTAGCGTAGGCGTTCGAGAAACGTATACGCAGTGCAGACGCCGCGACAACACGGCGAAGGTGTCGCGTTGCGCCTTTTCCTCAAGAGTCAATTGAACGCTGCGCTAACGCGGCTCAGACGTCACATGCAACACAGAAACTGAACGGCGTGTGTAACGCCGCGATAACAAACGCCTGCGCCGCGTTGTCACGGCTTCTGCGCTGCGCATACGTTTATCGAACGCCTACGCTGGACAAACGCTAGATTGAAGGAGCTCTTAGCAGACAGAACGCAGTCCATCTGTATACACTACATGTTCTTAACAACATTAACATTTTCTTGTGTGTATTTCCAGGATGGTTCACACCGCCGAAGGAGGACGGCTAATGCAGCCAGCTCCCTGCCGTTACATTTAAGACTAAACGTGCAACATTGACAGTAACGCCCAAACAAACAAACAACCACTCCAAATTTGACAAGTGAATATGAGTTTGCGTGAAACTTTGCATTATGATTCCATTATGATGTTCGTTTGTTATTGAAACGCAATTATGTATGTGTTAAGTATGACTGAGGGACTACGTCGATATCTCGAGTATTCTACGTGTACTTTAATCGTTAAGTGCTATTCTTACGATGTGCGGGCGTTCGCGAGAGACTATTACAAGACTTATAGGAAATGTTTAACTGTGTAACGTTTTTGTAATCATTAATTTTCTCAGAAAAAGTTATCCATATGGTAGCCTTAGACGTTACTGGAGTGTAAAGTTGAAAAATTCTTTGCATTTCTTTTTAGTTATTGAAATAAAAAACCTGTGATTCTTACACTGTATTTTGTTTTTTGAAATCCCTGCTTTGGACCTTGTAATATAAATAGCTGGTTTATTTAAAATATTATAAATAAAATGATACAAAATATACAATTTATCTTGTAACAAGTTTTTACTCTTATCGACCACCATTAAAAATATTAAAACCTCGCATTCATAATATTAACTACGTCATCACCTGAAGCTAGAATAGAAAAAATTACTTCTATACAATTGGAATTATTTTTTCCCGAATAAGGGACGACTCATAGACGCCGAAGAATAAAACCATTTCTACATTTAAAACATCGCCATGCTTAGAACGAAAGAAATCGTTCTATCTTCTATGCATTTGAGATCTGGCAATACTTAAGCCGAAAACACATTATTAACACCCGACGCCACCCGATTAAACGTGATGCGTGTTGGGTCAAATCAAATGTATTGTTTTCTATGATAAATAATGTTTCCGGCAACACATTATTTAACACGCCACGCGACGCAACGTGTCGACACCTGATGTGCAGTGAGCGCGTGTCGTCGCGTCGGGTGTTCATAGTGTGATTCTGGTCATAGAAAACTACATTTGATTTGACCCAACACGCATCACGTTTCATCGGGTGGCGTCGGGTGTTAATAATGTGTTTCCGGCTTTATTCTACATTTGTCTACAACGGCCATTATTTTCTGGAAATGAGACAATATTCAGGATTCCTTTTCAGGAGATAGCTATATAAATATTTATAACGCCTTATTTTTCTTCAAGTGCTAATTTTTCTACAATTTAGCAGTTCCAGTTTTCTGTTGATGTTTGTTGTACTCCATCAAAGCCTTCAGTCCATCCGAGTGCTCTAAGCCACCGGCAACGTTAATATTTTTACAGTAATCTCTTTCATTCATATTATTGTACCATTGCTTTAGTTTGGGGAAGCTGGAAAAGAGACAAAAATATTGTTAGGGACACCTTTTTTGTTGAATTTACAAAGTAAAATAGATATACTTTTAATAAAAAAGATAGACTTATGAAAAAATATTTGACACGTATTTTTTTTTTGACACGCGGAAATTGACAAAGATATACACTTTTTAAATTTGGAAAACGTCACAAGCAAGTGCAGTTTTCACTTGCTTCTGACGTCACCAGCCCCCACTCTAATTTTAATGCTTTACATCTTTGTAAGTATGCATTGCTTTCGACAAATATACGATTTTAAAAATTGGCAAAACGTCAAAAGCAAGTGCAGGTTTTACTTGCTAGTGCTCTAAATGTCGGGCTAATAATAGATTTGCAATTTATCGATGCTCACACACTATTTGTTGAAAATTATAGTTTAGTAAATCATTATAATTATATTGCTTACGACTATAAAAAAGTAAATAGGAAACTAATAGGCACTTTCACAAGTTATGTCTTGTGACTGAGACTGTAGCATAGCTTCTTTTTTTTTGAGAATTTAAGTACCTGTTAAGTGTCTATGGGTCATAACAAAAATAAAAACAAGATTACTAACCTCTTTTCATCAATAGGTACCAATCCTACCAAAGTTGCCATAGTGGACACAATACTCAGATCTGCAATAGTTATTACATCATCTGCGACATACAGGTTCTCTGATAAATAATCTTCAAGCATGGAGTAGGCATCTATAATGTTCCTGATCATGCTTTTGGATAACTCTGTTAGTCTTCCCATGTAGGTTGGTGCCTAGAAAAAAAAAAACTAGTTTTTCTTATGTGCGTAAAGCTTAGTAAAGTAACTACTCAGTATACTCAGTATAGATAAAAAAATGTCGTTTTCAAACGACAATTTTTGGAAACATTCATAGAAAATGTGTTTTAAAATGTACGTTATGCTGCCTACACACCGAATCCGCCGCCACAACCCCGGCGGCTTGAGAAGCTTTAGAGCCTATGCACACCACGTTTTAAAAACGAGCCGGTGCACCGCGTTTTAGAAACGCGCTGCGCCGGCGCGTCGCCGGCGCGTTTTCATCAGAGCAGTTTGTTTTCATTTGTTCTACGTGTTCCTGGCTGCGTCTGACTTGCGTGCGTATCGCGTCTGCATGGCGTCAAACGCGCTGCACCGGCGCGTTTAAAAAACGTGGTGTGCATAGGCTCTTTTACAGATGCAAATTTTACAGATGCAAAGACGGGTCGGCAGTAACACGGGAACGGTACAGGTTATGTCTTTGGCGGATTTTCAAGTTTATGCTCCTAACAGAGCAAGTTGAAAATCTATTACAGGCAAACTTTTGGTCCTCGACTTTGAAACGGTCTTTAGTGGTCTTTAATTTTTTTCAACTCTATGCTCAAAACTATAAAGTTGAACATCTATTATAAGCTCGTCGTAGAACCGAATAGAGAATAACATAGCAGTCCAGCTTCCTGTGTGTTATGAAATAACAACACAAGCATGTCAGTTGCACATTGTTGCCTCGATGTGGGATGCAAGACCCTAAGTTTGCCCTACAGATCTCAACCTTAATGTAAGTGCAATTAAAACCATATTACCATAACAGCTCTTAGCCTTTGAAAAAAAATTCCACAGTCGAAGAACAGTCGTTGATGTACAGTTGCGCGTTTTCTGCTATCAGTTGGGTAAAGTGATGCATGCTTAGGTTTTCCGTACTTTTCTAGCAAATAGATCATTATTGCATGGCTGGAACAACGAAAAATTTGTAACTTCTATGTACACACATCAAAAGTGTCTAGGGATCAACATATATTTTTGCAATAACTTTTCTCCTGATTGATATTAATTAAAATGTTCTTTAAGGATTCATCAAATAAAGTGTTATCGTTTGTCACAGTAACGATAAACCAAGTCACCTTTGCATTCATAAAGAAATTTGCCATTTTCCTAATAAAGGGATTTTTGACATTTGAACCACTAACATTAAAGTTCGAAAAAAAGACTGAAATAACAGTTTTCTTTAAAATTTTATTGGGTAACTTAAACAATTAATAATCCGTGTTTCTACCGCGAACACTAACAACACAAGAACATCGGTTTGGCATACTCAAAATGAGTTCATCCAAATCACGCTGTGGAATGGCCGCCCATGTTCGTTGCAACAACAAAAAAAGGTCTTCTTGCGACTGGATACCCTCCATATTCGGCAGAGCTCTTCTCTGTAGCATATCCCATGCATGCTCAATCGGGTTCAAGTCTGGCGACTGAGCAGGCCAGGGCAGGACATTGATGTTAGCTGCGGCGAGAGTCTGTCTTACAACTCTTGCGGTGTGCGGTCGTGCATTATCATGCATTAACTGAAATAAGGGACCGATTTGCACTTGTAGAGGAACGATGACGTCTGATACAATCGTCTCAGCATAAATTTGAGCGTTGAGGTTGCCTCTGATCCAAATCAACTCAGTTCTTCCGCCGATCCAAATACCCGCCCATACCATGATGGTTCCACCACTATAAGGATGGACTTCCTGGCAGGATTTTAATCGCTGTTGGCGTCCAGGGATTCTCCAGTGTCGTATACGTCTTGTATCCGGTCTCATACCAAAACGAGACTCATCAGAAAAGCACACGAAACGCCATTGTTCTTCTGCCCAATTTCTGTGTTCAAGAGCCCATTGATATCGAATCCTACGATTGTGCATTGCTATAGGTGGTACCCGTAGCGGTCTTCGGGAATGAAGGTTCACTTCATGCAAGCGGTTTCTGACTGTTTGGTCGCTAATTAAGTTCCCTGAAGAGTGATGAAGCCTCACGGCTAACATCATGGCGGTTATTGTTGGAGCTCTTCGAGTTAAGATTTGAATGTATCGGTCTTGTCTCCGTGTGGTGCAGCGATACCGTCCTCCATGGCGCTCAGCCACGGTACCAGTGCTTCGGTAACGTGTCCAAAGTCGACTGATAACACTCTGACTTGTATTCAGAGCTAAAGCCACAGTACGTTGCCGGGAACCAGCTTCTATCATTCCCACGGCTCTGAGCATTTCTTCCCTGCTTAAATGACGTCGCCGCTCCATAATAACGTTGGTTTTAATCAGTAGTAGGGAAACAGTAGCACTAATAATGTCTTCAATGCGTTGTATGTTTTTATAGGGAAAATATTGACAGCTGATTTTCATCTTTTACTCGAATTTGATTTACAGTTCCTGATTCAAATTATGAAATGCACCAAAAAGGATCCATATAAATTTATAAAATCATAAATTTATTACAAAGCCACATCTCAATCTCAAGAAATCCGCATAAAAATGCTTGATCCCTAGACACTTTTGATGTGTGTAGTTCAAAATAATGTTATTAAGGGTTCTTTTTGCTTGCTTTTACCTGTCAGCCAGCCAGAAGTCGCCTTCGTCTAACAAGGGTATAGTCTTCATAGGATTTTTCTAAAAACGTAAATTGTAATAGTTAATCTTTGGGTATGAAGTTCATTAAAAGTTGAGAGAGAGAGAGAGAGAGAGAGGTAGAAATAATTTCCTTCTTTCGAAAAGAAGAAAATAATTATTTCTAGCTTTGAAAAATGTCAGTCGCAAACACAGAGTACTTTTATTAATAGGGTCGCAAATAATTGACACCGTCTCTGGCAGACGGCTGGGATTCTATGGGATGTACTCCTACTAATAAAATATCCGTGGGGCTACTTTCGCCTTAGCGGATGGGCCTTGACTTGAGAACTGCCAAGCATGAAGTTATTAACTCATATAACGCAGCTCGCCACCAACTGTTTTGGCGATGTCCGGGACACCAGAGACTGCCGCTACTCATGCCACACATGGGAACCGTGCTATGCGACGATGATAGATTGACTCTATCGCCTTAACATGGCGGTATCAGGACACTGTGGCACCTCTTCCTCCATCCTGTTCTACGGCGAAGCGCGAGGGAGCTTTTACCGTTTAACCCTTAATTTGGCAAGACCAAAAAAGTTGTAGTAGAAAGTTGGCGTTAATATATTGTGTTAATATGCATTCACACCTTACGGGAAAAATAATAAAAAAAATATTACATGAAGGGTTTCCTGAAAACACAACGTTAAGTATACTCAACAAAATCCTATGGCTAAAGAATTACTATATATATAATATTATATAATATATAAATAAAAAAAGGTTCACATGCAGTATTTTTATGTAGCAAGAAATTTTCACTTAGTTAACACTATAATTAACCATTAGTTTTGGCACAAATTTCGTCAAACAGACTGTCAGAAATGAAATCGATGAAATAATTGAATTAGTTCTTTCTATTGGGACCCTAGGAGCTTTCGAACGCTTCTGTATCTACTTCAGCACAATGAAGGAAACTTCCATGAGACCATATAAACTTAATTTCATTTTTTTCTTGGGTACAGGGGTTATCTGGATCTGGTTATGTGGAGTGGAGTGGAGACAGAACACAGCCTTCTGTCTCCGACGATTTGCTAGTAGCTGTAGTACATGTTGGTAGTGGCGCAAAAGCCAAGATTTGTGTAAATTGTAGAGGAGAATCACATACCTGACTGAGAATGCATCATTTCATTTGAAAAAGTGCATAGAACTGTCATTTCAATAAGTCTCACCATGCTGACTTGTTGAGTATACTCTACATAACAAGATTACTCACCATCGAATTTTGTTGAGTATGCTTAACAATCAAGTTCACTGACTCCTTGTGTTCTTATCCAGGTGAAAAATGGATTTCTAATATTTTTAATGTATTAATTACACAATAAATAAATAGAAATAAGCAAAATATGTATCAAAACTAGACCAAAACCCAACAAAAATAAATATTTACCTTGATGGGTCACAGATGACGTTGTCTCGTTGTCTTTTCTGGTTCGCTACTGTCAAGTAAAATATTGACAGGCCGGTAGAAACTTTTTCCTACTATAATTAACTATCTTTGAAGTATTCCTAGCCTATAAAATTTGAAACCACGGAAGAAAATTTGACAGCTAGATTTTTTCAAATGTTATGTTGAGTATACTTAACATTACCAAATTAAGGGTTAATTCGCTTGCCGCTCCATTTCACCCCCTTCAAGCTCATACAAAATTTGAAAAATGTCTCTAGAGTCCAGTCTATCTATGCAGGTACCAAAGATCTTGAGAAACAGATCATCGATTCAGGCGTGGCAGCGTCACAAGCTGTCTCGTATTTTAAAATTTTAATATTGTAAATCCTGTGTAGACAACTTAGACTAGTCTTAGTTTTAATTTTATTTGTAAAGAGAATCATAAACACAAACTTGACTGCCTACCTTTTTAATTTCTGGTGCGTCTTGTTCCCGTAATACTGGATTCATATTCCTCTGCTCAATATGATCTAATCCTAAAATATCGATGAGCATCATGACAGCCCTGGCAGGGGGGCTGCCGTTCATTTTGTAGAGTATTGAAGGCATTTTAACACCTGTTGCAAAAAATCTATCGTCAGTTAACGAAGCCAGCCTAACACGATACATTGCCGGACAGGGTGCTTTTATAATTTACCGTGGCACGGCACGGTACGGCACGTTTTTATCGTCACGATAAAAGGAAAGCAAAATGTATGCATTTGTATGCAAAGGGTGCTTTTATAATTTATCGTGGCACGGCACGGTACGGCACGTTTTTATCGTCACGGTAAAGTAGGAAAGCAAAATGTATGCATTTGTATGCAAACGCTTTTAATTTACCGTCCACGGCAACGGCACGCCGTGAACAGCAACGATCTACCGTGCCGTTGCCGTAGCATACTGCGCTCTAATTAATACTGCGCTCTAACTAATTAAATATGTCTTTTTTTACGTCTTAAATATAAAAAATAGAGCATAAGTAGTCGCTGTCTCTTCGAGAACATGTCTGCACTTTGAAGACGCGCAAAGCGTAATAATTTCACGGCGAATTATAAAATCACCCTACGGCATGGCATGCCGTCCACTGCCACAAAACTTCTATCTCGTCCACGGTAATATCGTGCCGTGCCGTGAAACGGCAAATTATAAAAATCTTCGGCATAACTTTTTGTACGTAGGTATCAAATCTACCGAAAAATCAACTCTTGTAATAAGGGCAACGTCAAACTTCTTGGGCTGTCAGTTTGAGCGTTTATAGCTCGGGCAACTCAATCCGTATAGCTATATTTACATAAGTATTTGTGGTTTTTCTTGTTTTCCTTAGGTCAAAATCCCCCAAATGTTATAGGTACCTGCGCTATGTGCAAAGTCGGTGGTCATGCTTGCAGCGCGCTATGTGACAGAGATGTGAATTAACTGGGGACACACCCACGCCGCGAAATTACCTACGCCCAATGATATTATAAATAAAAAGAGGCCTACGCCACAACTTTTTAAAGTAGGTAGGTAAGTACTTTCTTCATCATCATGATCATCATATCAGCCGTAGGACGTACACTGCCTCCCCGGCTATAGATTTCCAATAGGACAGGTTGGAAGCGGCTTGCATGCAGCGCGATACTATAATTTTCATCAGATCGTCTGTCCACGGACGTCACACGCTGCGCTTGCTGGTGTGTGGTCTCCATTCGAGAACCATTACGGCCCCATCGGCCATCAGTTCTGCGAGCTATGTGGCCTGCCTACTGCCACTTCAACTTGCTAATTCGTTGGGCTATCTCGGCAACTTTCGTCTACGAATCTCTGTCTCGAGTGCCTACTTTTTTACGAAGGTTTTTTTTTACAAAAAACAGGCCGAAAAAGTTTATCAAAATAAATTATCTAATGGATGACACCTAAATTTTAAAAATTACCCATTAAAATTAAATGCAAAGAATGAAACAGACACTAGTCTATCTACTAACTTATCTATATTACCTACTTTAACCGTATAGTTCGGTACCGCCCCCGAAATGGGCGCGACAAGTAAACCTACGCTGGCTCAATAGTGGGTCCAAAAGGGGCAGACGTTGTAGTCATACGACATCCTCATTATAAATTAAAAAAATATAATATTCCCTGCGTAAAATCCTATGAGTGCGCATTAATTAAGAATGTTCAATAAAAATCTCATTTATTCACGAAATTTAAACTTGTACATTTAGCGCTTATTTTCTTAATTTACCGTAACAAAATCCAAAAGTGTAAATACGATCTTCGCCATTTTGATGGCTGTGCTGGGTAGGGCTAAAAATCATAAAAAACGTGGTTTTCGGACATCCAACGGATCATTATAGGAGGAATGAATAACTTCTCATTTAGTGTTGTAACGAATTCATACATCATTCAACATAAATTAGCAGTGGTAATGAAGAATTTGATATCTGAACTCGAACTTTCGCGCCACTTTTGTTTGTTTACATTTTTATTTTTCACTTTGATCACATACGCGTGCTTATACTCAATAACTATTAAGATATATATCATGCCAAATGTTATAAATAACGTAAAAAAGTACAGATCTTGGCGTAATTCTCTAATAAAGGGCCAATAACACGTATTTTTCATTACCACTACTCAATTTGTGTTCGTAAACGACAACCATGTTTATTTTTTTTTATCGTAATGATGTGTGAAAGCGAGTATTCTAATCGATTCCATAATTGATTTTTTTGTCGACTCGAGTGAAAAAAATAAGGAAACTAGGAAATCGATTAATAAAAATTAAAATAAATTTGTTTTAAGCTTAGACTACAATTATTATCTATTATAATATTGTTTAAAGCTTTTATAATAATATTACGTACATTGTCATTCCCAAAAAACAATAATAGACAAAAGAACAATGTCAGTTATAAATGTTTGAATGCGCGGCAATTATTTAATTCTAAAATTTTGAATTAGGAATGCGCTCGCTGTGGTACTTGCTTATTGCTATTCAAAATATGTAATAACATTTTAATTTATTAGCTAATTTTTACTGTACATTTTATTTTGTACAATAATATAATTTTTATGGTTGAATGAATATAGAATGCCTTGGATCTTGATAGGCTTTTTATAAATGAGTTTGTTTCTTACCAAATAAAAGTTTTTTGTTTTTTATCGTGGTAATCTATAATAATATCGTGGTAATAAAAATCATCAAATGAGTCCTCCCACCCCGAGCAGGGCGGGAGTCGGGAGGGACTGTCAGACTTGTACTGGACTAAAATCCACGGTGTCCTTCAATAGCCCTTTATGTTCCGGGGTCACGGTAATGAAATAACTCCCGCGACCCCGGCAGGCTTTGGCCCTCTAAGTCATTATGCTGACACTCTATGAGGCGCGTGTGGAACACGACGCGCTGTCGACCCGGGCATGGTCCATGGTCCATGGTCGGGCATGGTGGCATGCCGTGCCTACGGTGGCCGGAACTCGTCGTCTGCCGACTTCCGACGCCGCGGGCGTCTACCACTGCGGTTGGGGCAGAGGGAGGACGCTGTCCTCTCCCTCTCGAAAGATAGCCAAATTAATTATTTTATTGTACAAAATTGTTTCGTGAGATTGGTTTGGTCATGCAAGTATTACACGTCAGAAATCGAGCTTTTGAATTATAAAAAGAAAATGCTAGGTATATTTTTATACTATTCGATGTCGCTGTTAAGGATCAAATTCGGTGAAGTAATGATAATTTGGTAAATATGAACTAATATACAAACAATAATTTAGTCATTGTACAGCAGATCAAAATCAAAATTCGCGCAAACTCACTTAAAGTTCGAATTTCAAAAAATTATTTAATGTATTTGCAGCGCGAAGTGATAATAAAAATTTGAAATGAGAACAGTATGTTGTGAACATGTAGCGAAATTTTATTTAATGGAATATGATTCCATCCCTCGTAAAAATCGAATTATTAAAAAAAAATCCTTATAACTCAAGTTTGTCGCATGTTACTACTTCACAGAATATTGATAGTTTGATTGCTGAATTTATATTTCAAAAATTTTATTTTTATGGTGTTATTTAATTTTTATCAAATCGACTTCGAGACTTCCTTCAGGATTTTTCGCTATTCCTCATAGTTCAAAAGAATCATGTCCAATAATGACCTGTCAAACATTTTGACAGAAGATGGTGTGTATAGTGATGTTATTTAGCGTATTAAATAAGTAATTTTTTGCTATGCACGTAGTACTAACTTACAACAGAATTAGTAATGTGAAAAAAAAGAAAAGTTAATTTTAAAACAGCCACCAAATAAAGCGTTGTTTTTAATATGGAACGCAGCCATTTCAAATGCATTGAAGTACCGTTCCGTTTTAAGTTGAGATTGACATTTGGACGCAGTTTTAGCACTGTTATCATTTATTGATTTTGTATTTCGTTCATACTTTTTGTACAGTTCATTTTATTTAAATTCTTTGGTTAGTAGTAAATGTATTCCTAGGTTGTCAATCAGAGGTTGTGAAGTTATTAAGTGAAGTTATAACTGTAAAACGAAACGTTTTTTCGTGCTGTCAGTGTGACATCCCTGACATGATGGTGTCGGTTGGTTATGAATGTTCTTTGCAGTCCTTCGTCTGTGTCCTTCGTTTGCTTTCGCGTCGATGTGTTCTGCGGTTTTACGGTTTTCCTCTTTCTGACGACATATTTTGCATTCACTACGGCCTCCAATTCCCTGCGCTTACGTTTACTTTGGCTTGTGTTACACGGACACTGATTACGCTTACGTTTCCTTCGGTTAGTGTTACACGGATACTGAGTGCTTTTGTGATTTTGGACTTGTCTTCGTTTGCACTAAAACAAGACACCATGAGTGAATGCACGAGACCGCTGATGTCGCAGCGGATAAATTGTATCAACTGCAATATATGTGTGACTTCATCAAACACACAAAGTCGCTATCTCGTCTTCGAACAAAACACAAGAGTCATCATTCTCTCTAATCAGCTAGTAAGAGAAGATTTAGAATAAAATAATGAAACTAATAAATGTGCTGTTTTATTTTTATTTAATTTCCCAACTTTTTTCTTATTGTTTTTCAGCAAGTAAGAACAACCAATAATACTACATAATCAACCAATAATAAAAGTGGGTACTTTATTCATGAAGGTCAATACTTAGATATTAGGCAATAGTTCTAAAACTGACAGTTTGTACTAATGTTTGTTTGACAGTTAAGTAGTGTACCTACCTACCTAACCTCAAATATTGTTTTCATTGTAACATTTTTACCTCATTGTCAAATCAAACCAAGTTTTTACTGTGGCTTAGTTATGACTTAATCTATAATTTGATATAATTCACATCACTATACATCATGTGATAAAAAATTTGATTGACAGGTCATCGCATTTATGGAGCGTGGTCATTGTTCTTTAGCCATCTACGCCCCGTTGGAAATTCTAATTGTTTATTACTGCAAGGAATCATTTAGAAGTACTCCCATCTCTCAGCATTAGATCCGAACCCGGTGTTTGTCTTTTCACGTATTTTAGATCCGTTGTAAAAAGATAAATTTAAATTAATTAACGAAAACACAAAATGGGTGGTAAAACCTTATGATTGAATTTAAGTTTAGAAGACACACATGTTTAGCCTCCAATGAAACACCGATATTTATTACTATATAAAACATAAAATTAAATAAATTATTGCGTAAACGACAATACTTGAAATATTATAACATGATTCAGATTTAGTTTCATAGACTTATTGCATGGACTGAGCTTTCTATAGTCAAATAAGCGGATAAATCAGTCCATGCTCTATGTCTTGTTTTACTTTTTTTCCATGTTCGATTATGTTGCGAGTATCGATTAGGCTGAATGAACGTTTTTAATCGTTTTGTGAACATTGGGTTTACGGTCAGCACTAAAAAGAGTCATGTTGCAACATAGTTTTTGCTAATTTTTATTCAGACTTTGATCGTTATTATTTATAAAATTATGCATGAACACTAGCAAATCTAATAATGTATATAGTAAGTTATTTTATTTATTTCACTGTGTAACTATTATTATCATGTGATAAGCTTGTTTATGTACATATTTTTCTGCACATCTAAATTACCTAGTTTTTGGAACGGTGTAGCATTTTGTATGTTACACACATTTTACAACAGAATGAGGCAGTTTTATTGACCTCAACATGTTCTTAGAGATATTGCTCACAAACTTATCGCATGAAATAGCTGTAGTAACATATTTTTGATCAAAAATTGGATGCTGAAAGTTGACAAAAAATCTTGTGTAATAGCTCAAATTTCGAATCACCCGGTCGACTCAGCTGATGTGTCATGTGTCAAAATGTTGTCGTGCAGAGTGGTTAAACAAAGGTCAAGGACTACAAACAAAATAAAACAGTAAATTTTTGTTAGTTCTGTGTTTTCTATAAATTAATATACTTATTTTGACCTTTGTAACAAGAATCATAAAGAAAATTATCACATTTTAACTGCTGAAAAAAAGATAATTATAATCTTTATTGTTTTGCGGATTAGACTTTAGACGAGATGTTTACAATCAAGTTAGGTTTTCCAGAACTTAACCTAAAAATACTAAAAAACTTTGTACCTAGTGATTTTAAAACAAAAATAATTAGGTACCTACAAAAACGGGACAATAACATGGATAACACAGGTACACACACCTATGCATCGATTGTATCCATTTGTATAATTTTATTTTTAAATAGATATTATGAAATGTAAGTACCTATCTATTAATGGATTTGAAGATTTTGTTTTCAAGATTAACAGACAGAGCGTAATATTTAATTTCATCAACACTTACCTTTGTTCAAAGTTATAGCCAAAATAAACAAGAAGTTTTGCAAGAAAACACTTTCTGTCACTTTTTGATTGGCCTCACAAACACCCAGTGAGGTCGTTGATCGTGGATATCTGTTGCTACCAGCTGATAACTTAGTAGTTTCCACGCTATTTTGATAGATGGCAGCACAATCGAGATAAGAAATAATGGCAGGGGGTCTTGCATGAGAGAAACCAAAACGTTGAAGAAATTTTGAAGGTCTTCCCCACCCAGAGTTTTAAAATTATCTGTAATTTTATGGCGACAAAGTTTCATAATAAAAAGATAACAAAACGATCCAAAAATAAGATACCTATTATAAGTAATAAAAGACAGTAAAAGACATGGGATTTATGCTTGATTGAATACGAATGCGGAATGCAAAAAGTATTTTTTTTTTAAATCTTGAAATGTATTATTATTGCGGAAAACTTTATTTTATCTTAAACAAGTAGGTAATAATAGGTACACACGTAGCATGATTGCCAATTGCCACGATTCATTCGTTCAAGGAGCCCTGATGAAATGCAAAATAAGTACAACATGATATTGACACGCGGTGGGATTTGGAATTACGTATGAAATGTGTACTAAATTTGACAGATGGAGGACACTTTCAGCGAGACACTTTCAGTGACACCCTGATGTCTCAAGCTAAGTTGGTACCGGGGACTTCGTCGGTAGTTGGTGAAGGTATAACACGCTTGTGTTTGTTTTACGAATATTTTCGATTGCTAGTGGACCAAATTTGTGTGAAACTTGATCGAGAGTATTCCCAGTGTTTGTGTTTGTCCGTAAGGTTAGTTTTTATTTGTTTTTGTCCGGTTTTAACCAAAAATGAGCTCGCAAAAGCCTGCAGAACCGCCTGATCGCGGGCGTTCTCCCATCGAACCATTTGATTTGCCTCCTACCCTCACTATTACACTTCCCCATGACTCCCAAATACATACGCAGAACCCAGCTATGGAAATTGACAACGCAAACCGCAAAAGGACCGCTGTTTCATCGCCTACTACTCCTAATGTACCTGCTAAAATAGCGAAAAGTATAACTGGAAGACTGTTATATACACCCAGAGACAACCCGCCGTACATTGTTCATATCTCCCTTAAAGACAACCAGACCTCAGGTACTGAGCTACAACGGGTTAAGTTTGGTATGTTTTTGATGAAAAATAACATCAACAATGTACGCCTTGATGGGGTCAAACGTTTAGGTAGAAATCGGCTGTCCGTTGAGTTTAAGTCACATCAGGATGCGAACAGTTTTCTGATTAACAAAGTACTTGCTGAAAATAATTTTCTTGCCTCCATCCCACAATACAATATAACAAGGATGGGTATAGTTAGAGACATCCCCATTGAATGGCCTGAGGAGGAAATTATTGAGAATATTGTAGTCCCTGAGGGATGCGGTCCAGTCATTAAAGCCAGAAGGATGAGCCGCAAGGTGACCTCCTCTGGAGTAGCTGAGTGGAAGCCTACACAAACCGTAGTTGTTACCTTCGATGGACAAGTCTTACCCAAACGTGTATACTGCTTCTACTCAGCTCTTCCAGTAGAGAGATACACCTTCCCAACTATACAATGTTACCTATGTTGTCGGTATGGCCATACACGTACGGTTTGTAGATCCAAGCCTCGTTGTTTTAAGTGTGGCAATGATCACCCGGGAGATGGTTGTGAAATCACTCCTGAGTTAGGTTTTTGTGTTTCCTGTCATGGTAACCATTTCGCAAATGATAGCGCTTGTCCAGAATTGGGCCGACAAAAGAGCATCAAAGCTCTGATGGCGGAGAAATCGATTTCGTATGCGGAGGCGAGCCAAGTTTTCCCACCCGTTTCTCGATCATATGCCGATGTCTCAAAATCATCGCCCCGTAGCAAAGCTACAATAACCAAGTCCCAACCCAATCCAATCCCTTCACAGAAATCCTACCGTAAAACAGTTGTTCTTTCTCCTAAGCCCCGAGCCCCCCTTTCACCTGGATACAATAAACAAACTCATCAAGCCTTAACCCAAAACTATTCATTTTCCCCCTCCGAAAATGGCTGCGCCTTCCCGTCTGAGGATGCTGAGCCAATCACTTCAAGACAGAATAGCTCTAAAAATATCTTAGACCTTATTACCAACATGTTAATGACAGCACTAGTTAACCCTAATCACACCATACCTGACCACGTTGCCTCGAAATTGACCACTATTTTAAATTTTATCCACAATGGCCCATCCACTAACATTCCTTCAATGGAACGTGAGGAGTATTACTCCCAGGAAGCCTGATCTTTCCTTTTTAATTAATAAATACAAACCATCAATCTGCGGCATTGCGGAGACATGGCTTCTGCCTGGAAGTAATTTCAGGCTGCCATGTTTTAGTAGTGTTCGTAATGATAGATCTGATGGATACGGAGGATGTGCTTTACTCATCAATAGCAAAGTATCATTCTCCCAGATTCCTCTACCCTTCGTTGGTGACAACATCAATGTTGTTGCTGTTAAGGCTGAGGATATAAATATTTTTTCTTTTTATATTGCGCACCCAAAACTCGAATATCTCTCGGCAATTAGAAACATGCTAAGCAGTGTCAGCGGTCCAATACTTGTTATGGGTGATTTTAATTGCCATCATTATCGTTGGGGATCAGACTTTTGCGATAACTTTGGCATAGGCTTGTTGGATATATTGGATGACCTCAACCTCTGTGTCATCAACGACGGCAGCGCTACGCGCAGGTCTTCTCCAGGACAGAACAATAGTTGTGTTGACTTGACGTTTTGTTCGTCCAATATGTCTAGCCTTCTCATTTGGCGTCGCTTGAATATGACTCATGGAAGTGATCACTATCCCATCATGATTGAACTCCCTTCCAAAAATATTCCTTCTAAAGTTTCCCCTCCCCTTCTTAAATACCAGTTAGGTTCACCAGATTGGGACTTATATTCCAAAATCCTGGACATAAGAGTATCCGCACTCCCAAAAATTAACAGGGATAATGCCCAGGAATGTATTTTGTCCTTTTCTTCCATCGTTTCCTCTACAGCAGATGATTGCTTTCCCCTCAAAAAAACCCCATCTGGTAAAGTTCCTTCTCCACCATGGTGGGATAGTGAATGCACTGACATGATCAGAGCCAGAAATGAAGCTGAAAAGACTGTTAACCGTAATATGAATCTGGAAAATCTCATCGCCTTCAAACGGATCTTGGCTAAGTCAAGGAAATTGTTTAAACAAAAGAAACGAGATGGTTGGTCAAAATATTGCAGCTCGTTGAGTCCATCTACCCCGGTTTCGGCGGTCTGGCGGAAGATTAAGCGCTTTCGGAGCAGCTTAGTACCTGCCACTTCTAGCTGCATACCAGAAGAACTGGGGTACCAGTTTTTTACAAAAGTCGCTCCACCGTATGTTCCAGATAAGGAGGAGGTTGATGTTGGCATCGAGGATGTAGACAACACCAACGATCCTATGAACATACCATTTAGTGTGGAAGAACTCAAAACTGTGTTATCTCACGTCAAGGACTCCGCACCTGGGGTGGATGGATTCCCCTACTCCTTTATTTCTAAAGCTGGTCCAAAAACCCAACAATATTACCTTGACTTGGTTAATTTCTGTTTTGTTTCCGGCTACATTCCCACAGACTGGAAGGTTCAGGTTATTATTCCGATATTAAAACCCGGCAAAGATCCTAACGACCACTGCTCATATAGACCTATCGCTCTATCGTCCATACTAATAAAACTGCTAGAACATTTAGTTAAAAACCGTTTAGAGTGGCTGGTAGAGAACAGGAGACTGCTTCCGCCGACTCAGTTCGGCTTCAGGAAAGGCTTGGGCACAGCTGATAGTGTAGGTATCCTCACTTCAGCGGTCCGGCTGGCCCTCAGTAGGGATGAGTCGGTGGTTGCTGTCTTTCTGGACATATCAGCTGCTTACGATTCGGTCCTCCTCCCTGTTCTCAGGCAAAAGCTGCATGAGCTGAGAATCCCGGGAAGGATAACCCGTATCATCGGTCACATTTTTTCCAACCGCGTCGTTCAGTTAAGAATCCCTGGGTCTGACTCCGAACAAAGAACAGTCTGGAGAGGTTTACCTCAAGGATCTGTTCTGAGTCCCCTATTGTACAACATATATACAGCTAATTTGTCTTCCTCCTTAAATTATGATTGTCAAATCCTTCAGTATGCTGACGATATTGCTTTACTGGTCACTAGCAGGTCCATCCAGGATGCCGCATCATCGATGAACGTCTCCCTTTCTTCATTAAACCAATGGCTTCTCGATCACGGGTTATCCTTAAGTGCACCTAAGAGCTCAGCAGTCATTTTTACCCGCAAGCGTTCTGTTCCTCAAGTCGATATTAGTATTGACGGACAAAACATCCCAATCCAGGATAAGGCTAGGTTCCTGGGAGTAACATTAGATTCAAGACTGTCAGGTGTTTATCACATTAACAATACGGTCAAAAAATGTGAACGCTCCGTGTCAGTACTCAAGGCTCTGGCCGGGGTGTGGTGGGGAGCTCACCCGTACACCCTTAAACTGGTATATAATGCGCTGACCAGGAGTGTCCTCGATTATTGTTGCTTCCTTCTTGAGCCCTGCAACAAAGAGGCGCTTAAGAAATTAGACAGCATCCAGGCCAAAAGCCTAAGAATTGTTATAGGAGCTATGAAGTCCTCTCCCATTAATGCACTTCAGGTAGAATGTGCGGAACCACCCTTATACCTAAGAAGACAGTTTTTGGCAGATCGCTTCTTATCCAAAGTCTTCCCTCTTTCAACCCATCCCCTACTCCCAATTTTAGAACAAATAGACTTATCCTTCAATGATTCCCCTTACTGGAACAGTAAAACAGTCCCCTTATTGATAAACAGGTACAGAGAGCTTAAACACCTTTCCTCGCCTGTTTATCAATATCCAATCCTCCCAGTCTTTTCCGCCGCATACGAATCGATTCATTTCGAACCAAAAGCCGTTTTGGGACTAGGTATCTCAAAGAATTCCCAGAACGCGAAGGACGACTTTGGGTTGGCTCTTGAGCGCTTTTGGGAGGGATGGAATTTATTCTATACAGATGCGTCAAAATTGTCCCCAACAGGATGTACTGGTGTGGCAGTATATTATCAAAATTCTAAAATTGCTTTACTTTTTCAATGCCCACCAGAATCTTCAGTTTTTACAGGCGAATGTATTGGCATTTTGGAAGCCTTACATTATATAAGATCCCATCAAATAACAAGGTCAGTCATTTTTTCCGATTCACGTAGTAGTATTCAGGCCTTGTTGCAAAATCAATTCCATAGTAAAATTCATAGTCAAATTGTTACAGATATTAAGAACTTGTTATTTGATTGCTCCCAAAACGGCTTGGACATCGAGATAGCTTGGATCCCTGGTCACTCAGGAATTGTTGGCAATGAGTGCGCTGATTCGCTAGCAAAGTATGCCACATCGAATCCAGCTGATCGAAAGCACTACGTAGCTCATAACTACGATTTGCGAAATGGGGTCAAACCCAAGTTGTACGAGTCGTGGACTAAATACTGGATCAACTCCTCAAAAACCAAGGGCGTCTACTACGCAGCCATTCAGCCTGATATTCAGCGCAAACCTTGGTTTTTCAAATGCCCTAAATTGTCTAAGAGAACTGTTTCAACCCTGTGTAGACTTAGACTCGGACATTGTTGTAGCCCAGTATTCTTGAAAAAAATACGTGTTCGGGACAATTCCCTATGCGAGTGCGGTCTTGCGGATGGTACTTTGGACCATATATTCTTTTCCTGTTCCTTATATACCAATTCCTTTGACCTCTACCGGAAAATATCCAAAAATAACATCCCTCTTCCAACTAACTTTCATTGCCTGCTATCCCACTTCTCCCCCAAAATTATCCATATCCTTGCAACCTTTCTAAATGAAAATGATTTAAAATTTTAATTGGTGCGTGATTGTTTATATTTTTGTCTATTATGTATTTTATTATTTCTGTACATAATGTAGATTAGAAAATTGTAGATTAGAATATTAATACATACTAACACATGTGTTCGTCCTTGCAGCTACTAACAAGCTACCTTGAAGTTTATAGTCCGACGGCTCAACTCACTACGCAGCCGTCGCCACATGACACTGGCAGAGTAGTCAAGGAACTCATTGCCAAAAAGGGAAAAAAAAAAAAAAAAAGTTGGTACCGAGCATCTACCTACAGATATTGTAAAATGTTTTTTCTACACATTTGCTCGAAAAATGCATTTACGAAGCCTGTATACATTGTTCGAAAGTTAAAAATTACGCACCATACAACGGAGCGTGCGGTAAAATAGGTACTCTCACCTAAATACCTATTTTACGGCACACCCCGTTGTATAGCACCGTGCGTTTTCTTTACGGTTTTTTTTAAATTTCCATAAAAAAAAAAATAAGAATTCCACCAAAGAGTTTCACATTATGAGAATAAACAACCTGACTGATCGAACCTCCTTGGAAGCGCTTTTGCTCAATACGTTGTCTCACTTTAATACTAAAGAGTAAATGAGACGAAAGATGTAGTTCCATTTTTCACCTCGTGCATGTGGCGCCATTTGCAAATTCGCGCCATTTTCATATTAGAAACTTCAAAAATTGTTGCGACTTTCCCACTGATAAATAAACAAAATAATAATATGAGTTCAAGCGAGGAATCTGATATTAATAAGTATGCAATCTAGTTTAGGTACCTGATATTTTGAATGAGGCGCAAATTGCAGAAAACGGTTATTTTGTTAAAAATAGTCAAATGAAAAAGTTTGTTTATTTACATATTGTACTGTTTTCTCGCAAATGTGTTGAAAAACATTGTATGACACACGTGCAGAAATTGGTATTTACAAACTCGTGACTATGGTCATTCGTCTACTCGTTTGTAAAAACCAACTTACCGCACTAGTATCATAAATAACTATTGTTTATGTTATCGGCTTAATTTTGTTTAGGTATTCCTATGTTATCTGTAAACAACTTTGACCTCAGCGTTGCTTACGTCATTTATCATGCCACATTAATTCTTATTTTAGCATCTCTAGCTTATCTCATCCCATTTTTTGCGGTCTTGTGGCCTTTTTTTTTTGCGTCGTAAAATCATCAAATGAGTCCTCCCACCCCGGGCAGGGCGGGAGGGACTGTCAGACTTGTACTGACTAAAATCCACGGTGTCCTTCAATAGCCCTTTATGTTCCGGGGTCACGGTGAGGAAATAAAATCCCGCGACCGCGGTCTTGTGGCCTACCATGAAGTCTGAAAGCGAGTGTAGTTCAATGGGGATGGGCAACTGGGGAACTAATGGCGCTAGCATAGCTAGTTCCCATCGTCGTCATTGGTTCAAATCTTGTAGGTACTTCAAAATAGTACTACCTCATTGGTCGGATTAGGACCTAGCTATGGTGGCGCCATCTACAATTAGCTTTGACCGGCCTTCTCCATTGTGGGAAAGAGACAGAGCTTTACATGTCTCTAGCGCCATCTCGTTTCCACAGTGGTACTACTGGTCATGGTAGACCCCTACTAGCTGTTAGTCAATTTATAACTGTAGTATTTAGATATAGCAATGACTCTTAATATTTTCATTACCTAATGCAAAATCAACCAATTACCTACCTACTACTGAAAATCTACTTTGAAGATAGGCTAGCCTCTCGTAGTTCACGATATTATCCCACTTTAGCTGAAGTGTGTCAGTGTCCTTAAAAATATTATGACCAGAGGCCTTAGCTTAGAGCTAGACGACTTGTATAGCTCTGTCTCTTTCCCACAGCCAAAACTGGATCGCATTAAGGGGGATGCTCCAACCAGCCCGCGAAATTCAATTTTTTTTACGTTTTTTGCAATTTGCAGGCCAGTGACATGTTGTAGCTTTATAAATTTATGAGTTGCGGTAATAACAAGTATAATTTTAAATATAAAAATTATCAAAAAACTCGCTTCATCAGCTCTCACATAGAAAAGGTGCATCATGTTAAAATCTCCGAAATCTAACTACGATGCACCTTTTCTATGTGAGAGCTGATGGAGCGAATTTTTTGATAATTTTTATATTTAAAATTATACTTGTTATTACCGCAACACATATATTTATAAAGTTACAACATGTCACTGGCCTGCAAATTGGAAAAAAACGTAAAAAAATTTGAATTTCGCGGGCTACATCGAAGCAATCACCTTAAGAGCTCGTGGTAAGGCCTCAGTAAAATTATTGGAATCCAATTTTTAATTTTTACAAAGGTGATTATTTTTTATAAGCTACAGGTTCGTGTTTGACCACTACATCGAAACTAAGCTAAAGTAATCGGATCACAGTGGTTCCCATTAGGGTCATTTCACGCAGGCTCAATCCTTTACTAATTTCGGTGTATTTTTTTATTTGTAGGTTTTTGGATGAAAAAATAAACTTGTTTTATTCTGGAACACATTAGTATTCTTAGTATGAAATAAACAACTGTAGTTGTTTTGAAAATAAGACAGCCACCGAAATTGCCATCCCACCGAAATTAGTAAAGGATTTAGCCTGCGTGAAATGACCCATTACTGAAAATCCATCCTCTTTCAGCATCTCTATATTATGAGAAAAAAATAGCTCGTAATACACCATAGCCCAGTTTTTGTGCACTTCACATGCCTCTCGTTTTTGGTACTAGTTTAGGCAACTTTTACATTTAAGCCTGTATATTTTCAAGCTATTGCATAGTTTTTATCGCGGGCTCTGAGCGCGGCGACCGAATCAAGAAATTACGAAAATAAACAACAACCCGCATCGTCTAACGTCGTTTCAGTTGGGCAGACTTCGGCACGGTGCTTGTTATTCTTGACGTTTCACTTTGATTGACGTGGCTATAGCCTAAAAAAAATGCATAAGTTGATAAAAATGCTATGCAATAGCTTTACCGCGGCAGTCCCCGAGTGCCACACTTATTTTTTTTATTTAAATTTTACGCTCATATTACCTATTTCATTCTAGATAGGTACAGCCGCCAGCAGATCAACCTACCCCAATCGGTCAAATTTAACCAATGGAACATTAACCTTTCAATATTGTGATAAAGTTGAAAATCTATTAAAGTAATTTAACAGATTGGGGTAGGTTGATGTGCTGGCATCTGTACCAACTCTGTTACCCCGATAAATAACTACCTATTTATCCAAACAGTTAAACTGAAATGTAAAGTGTAATTTTATTGAAGGAATACGGTGGATATAGTCGTAGTATCTCTAAGTAGTCTGTGATTAAAACTCAAAAGTCTACGGCGAAATTTTTTGTTCCGAAGTTGGTAGTCTGATACGTAGTATCTCTAAGTAGTCTGTGCGGTGGATTAAAGTTAGTTTGGAAAACTTCAGAGAAAACTCACCCCTTTTGTTAGTGACATCACTACTGACCGTTGAGCTTCTTGTGTTATAAGTTGAGCTATACGGTAACTGACACATGCTTGCACTGACTGGACAGGTCCTCTCAAATCTGTGTGGTTCTTTCTTTAAAAGACCACCTCAGGTACTCAGACACTTGCACGGTTCTCATATAACTTGATCAATATACAATTGTCTGGATTTTAAAAGAGACTGTGACCTCTGAGTTTGTTTCAGATGTTTCTTCTCAGAGTAGTCAGGTAACACCGGCCTAATCTAGTGTTAAAATACCTAGTGTCTTTTTGACGTGTAAAAGAGTTTGCCAAAACCACAGATATCTTAAAGAAGGAGATATGGCGTGGAGTTTAAAATGTATAGAAAACCAGTGAAGCCGCAACAGCCCCACCATGACGATTATATTGCACATGTACTACGAACAAGTGCACACACGCGCCATCGATAACTCAGTCATTTAAATATAAACCTTATTCTTTAAACCACAGCGTACTTTTTCCGTATAATTTACTCACACCAACAATTATCATTGTGTGTTGTCGCGACACGCGGGGGGCGGTACTACTCCCCCTCAAATACAACGGACGCACCACGCGACATTACGGCTTGATGAGGTATCGTTATGTCAGTTTTACGTTGCTTTTCCAGTCACTCAGTGATAGAGTGAGGTGGTTGTAAAAGAGCAATGTATTTAATGAAAAACAATATAGTCGGAGTAATATAGGAAACAAAAATAAAGTAGTCCAAGTCCAAGCTGGCCAAAACGCTCAGCACCACGTGGTCACCGACACGCCCCCTTGCCACTTCTCCTGTTTTTAATATTACTGTGGCCAAAACCAATTTGCTGAATAATTTTCAGAATAAATATCTAATACTATCAAAGGGGGTGAGATTTCTCTGAAGTTGACCAGTGTGTGAGAGCAGTGGTGGCCCAGTGGTATCGGTCCCGACTTACGATTTGTAGGTCGTGGGTTCGAACCCCGCCAGGCGCATTACTTTGTGTAATTTATTTCCTCACCACTGCTCTCAAAACGGTGAAGGAAAACATCGTGAGGAAATCGGCATGTCCTAGAACCAAAAATTCGAAGACCTGTGACATCTACCAACCCGCACTGGGCCCGCGTGGTGGATTATGGCCCACTCCCTCTCACAGAGAGGAGGCCTGTGTCCCAGCAGTGGGAACATTATAGGCTGATGATGATGATGATGACCAGTGTACCAGTCTGACAGTCCCTTCTGCTCCACCCAGGGCGGGAGTCCTCCCGCTAATGATCATTGGAAATTGTACCACCTAAAAGTAACAAGGGTTGGTGTTGATTTTAAGCGTTTGTTTGTCTTCTGGGAGGGTTCTTATTAACAGCAATAATATAATATCCGTCAGTAATGAGATTACGCGGTAGAAGCAAGAGTAAGGCCGAGACTCCACCAAAGCTGTGTGCGAGTCGAGACGTGTTTTGAACAACCAATAGAATTGCGTTGCGGCACGGGTTGCGGAGTGGAGCTGTGTCAATAACGCAATTCTATTGGTTGTTCAAAACACGTCTCGACTCGCACAGCTTTGGTCAGGGCCGCGCCGACCCCTGGCAGCGCCTGTGCGCAAAACTTAAGAAGCGCCTCTTTTTTTTGTCGTTTCGAATTTTTTTTATTGAAAAATAATATTTTCTCCACTTTTATTTTAATAGTACCTGTTGACAGAAGACACCCTCCTACCCCTGATATTTTAAATGTTTTTCCTAATGGTCACGGATTACCGCAAAGTAACGCCTGATTTTATAACTTAATACATTATTTTTAAAAAAATTAACGTTTCCCTACACTGTATCATGTGTGCGTTTACAATCATTGCAATCACATACACATAAGACCCGAAACGATTACTTGCAGGTCATACAATATTTGTTGAGTGAGGGAATCGAACCCGTGCCACGCAGCGCAGCAGCCGATCGTTCGCTCAGCCACTGCGCCAAATACTGCTCGTATAATTTTTATAAATTAACACCTTACGTATGAATTTAAAACTCAGAAGGAACATCAGGGCCATTGTAACATAATTATTGTATAGGAAAAAACCTAAAAAGCACATACCCCTGCTGGAAGCATTTTTTGTATCAGTTTTAACACCTTCATCGGTTCTGTTTCGAAACACTCCAATGATTCCTTGGAAGTAGACGGGAGAGCCGTGAAATATTTACTTATTTTAGAAGTGTTTTTATCACGTTTTTCCTTCCGTCTTATTTTTCTCAACAAATTCTGGTTACCAGATAATTTATTTTTTGGGTCCTTTCCAATCGTCATGAAAACACTTTAACTTAGTACCTATTGCATTGTTATTAGTGTAAGAAGTTAAACTTATTTTAAATATCATAAAGCACGGCACGTTCATCCAATGTGCACCTAGCACCCACTTTGGATAAAATGTTTCTAATTATTGTTTATAATTTTTCTGTCGCTGTTTAAAATTGTAGACTCGCCGCCGCTGTCTCCGGGACGCATCAAGTTTCTTTAATATAAACTCATGATCCACAGCTCGGCTTTATCTATTGTATTGACCGCGGCACTTCTTTTGATTTTAAAACGCAGACGTAGCGTTTGAAGTTCGTGTAAACTCATACCCGAAATATAAACAGTGGTTCAATTTAAATAGTACCTATGTCTTGGGAGACTTGTATCTACTTACTTATCGATACTGAGGTTTAATGTATGTTATGTGAAAAAATAATTTCATTATAAATTGGCTTTGGCATTTCATCCGGCGCCCCTATACCCCTGGCGCCTGTGTGCGCCGCACACATCGCACACAGGGGCGGCGCGGCCCTGGCTTTGGTGGAGTCTCGGCCTAACGCTTGTTTTTCATTACACTATGTTACTCAACAACCTAGCTATCTAAACTTGACCTTTATAAACATTTACTTTGGTCATTACCCTTATTTATCTTTTAAAATACTTAAAACTTGTTTCTGAAATTCTACTTATACACCATCATAATTATATCTGAAATGAGTACTTAGGGCGAGTTGTTTGATCTTTGTTAAAATTCCGTAGATTGTTTACAAAAGTTTAAGAAACGCTATAGCGAATTTTAACTAATTGTTATATTTAAGACTCCTTTGTTGCAACACAGTCTCACTCATTAACACATCCTACACACACACCCCTGACAGGACACACCTACAAAGAACGTGAAACACAAAACAAAACACTTTCTCTTATAGTAGCCATACACCATCCTGCCTATCGACGATCGATTTGACGTTTTTTTTTTTTTTTTTTTTTTTAGCGTGGTAAAATCATCAAATGAGTCCTCCAACCCCGGGCAGGGCGGGAGGGACTGTCAGACTTCTACTGACTAAAATCCACGGTGTCCTTCATAGCCTGTTAAGTTCCGGGGTTACGGTAAGGGAATAATCCCGCGACCCCGGCAGGCTTTGGCCCTCTGAGAGGGGGGCCCCGTCATTATGCTGACGCTCTTTGAGGCGCGCGTGGGACACAACGCGCCGTCGACCCGGGCATGGTCCTTGGTCGAGTAAAGGGCAACTCGCTGCCCGCATGCCCGCGCCTACGGTGGCCGGAGATCATCAAGCGACGTCTGTCGCCGTGGGCGCCTACCACTGCGGCTGGGGCGGAGGGAGGACGCTGTCCTCTCTCGCTCGCGGCCTGCCTCCTCCTTTACGAGCATTACTGCCTCGCAGAAGGAGCTGACCGCTTCCCACTCCGTCTCGCCCCGCAGCATGGCCGCAACCAATGCCGGGCGCGAGAGGTCTCCGCCTATCGCAGCCGTGAGGACACGTCGGTGCTCCGCCCAAGCTGGGCAGTCTTGCACCGTATGCTCCACCGTGTCCTCCGGGCGATCTTCGCAGTGGTGACACCCAGGCGTCTCCTCCTTTCGCATCAGACACAGGTACCTCCCGAAACTTCCGTGTCCGGTGAGGACCTGCGTCAAGCGGTAGGTCAGGACGCCATGACTTCTCTCCAGCCACTCCTCAAAGAGGGGTCTTACCGCCGCAATTGCGGCGTGCCCGATCGATTTGACGCTTGCAATTATTGTTTTTTTGTATTTGATGGCATGACATGCCAATTTGATAGGTCATCAAATCGATTTGACACAACGTCAAATCGGCAGCAGTGATGCATTTGGCTATTATTCGGTGACGACAGCTACAATTTTAAAATTTGTAGCTATCGGTCACCGAATAATAGCTAGATCTATAGTATGTGCCATTTAACACGGCAATAGCGGTCATTGCTCCGACTTTCATCCCGATATCCAGGGCCGCGCCGCCCCTGTGTGCGATGTGTGCGGCGCACACAGGCGCCAGGACTATAGAGGCGCCGGAAGAAATGCGAAAGTCAATTAAAGAAATTATTTTTTCACATAACATACATTATACCTCAGTATCGATAAGTAGGTAGATACAAGTCTCCCAAGACACAAGCACTTGAATTGACCCACTGTTTATATTTCGGGTATGAGTTTACACATACAAAATTCAAGCGCTGCGTCTGCGTTTTAAAATCAAAAGAAGCGCCGCAGTCAATACAATAGCTGACTATTATATTACAAAGGCGAGCTGTGGAGCATGAGTTTATAATTTAACGCAACGTGATGCGATACGGAGACAGCGGCGGCGAGTCAATGATTTTAACCAGTGGTACCTAATAAACAATTAGAAACATTTTATGCAAAGTGGGTGTTATGTGCTCATTGAATGAACGTCCCGTGTTTTATATGTATTACTTATATTAAAAATAAGTTTGAGTTCTAACACTAATTACAATACTTAGTTGGTGTGTTACGGATTATTTTAAAGTGTTTTCACGATGAGTGATACTGAACAAGAAAAAAAAGAAATTATGTGTGTTTGTGTGTTGAGCAAAAGAAGACGCGAGGAAGAACGTGATAAACGTGATGAACACTTCTAAAATAAGTAAATATTTCACGGCTCTACCGTTTACTACTAAGCAATCATAGAAGCCGTGCATAGAAGTATTTCGAAACAACCGATGAAGGTGTTAAAACTGATAAAAAAATGCTATAAGCAGGGATATGTACTTTTTATGTACTTTCCTATTATATACAATATGTTACAAAAACCCTGATGTTCCTTCTAAGTTTTAAATTACCTCATAAAGCAATACAGCTGTTATAATTTATAAAGATTATACTAGCAATATCTTATATAGCCGATGCATGGTTGACGTACTGGCTGAGCAAGCGAGCGGTTGCTGCGCTGCGAATCACGGGTTCGATTCCCGCACGGGACAAATATAGGATGACCCAAGTAATTGATTCGGGTCGGGATGGCTGTGTGTGTGAATTTCAATTATTGTAAACGCACCCAAGATACAGTGTGGGGCAAAGTTAAATAAATGTATTAAGTTCTAAAATCAGGCTTTACTTTGCGGAAATCCGTGACATTAAAATACAGAGTGCAATTGAATTCATGGGCATTATTTTAAACCTCATGATACTAATTGCATTACGCAAATCAAAAATGTTACAAATGCAAGTTAGTATTATTTGATGTTTGTTTACTTTTCGTAACGCGCTGTACTGCGCTCGAGATTTTGATACTTGAAAACTTATTGGGGTTTATGATGTAATTTTTTTATTACTTTTAGTGTTTATTTGCATTAATAAGCCTTTTGCTATGTATGTAATATGACTTACTTACTAAATTTTTAGAGTTTTCCATACTTGCATTAATATTATTTTTGATTTGCTTATTATTAGGCCTGATGCAATTAGTATCATGAGTAGTCCCTTACTTTGAAATACTGCCCACGACTTCAATTGCACCCTGTATAAAGGGTGGGGGGAGGGGGGTATCTGCGGTCAATATTAGCTACACGGAAGAGTTTTTACCCGCATCCCAGGGTGCACCGGCCTGAAAAACTGGTCTTCCCCCCGGACGTATCCGAGAGGGAACTCCAGTCCACGGGCGCACGTGGAGATAGGTAACTGGATACAATATTACGTTTCAATAAAAACAAATGTTGAAACGTGACCAAAAAAGAGGCGCTTCATGGATTTCGCACACAGGCGCGGCCAGGGCTCGGCGCGGCCCTGCCGATATCTCAATATTAGCGATACTTCCTCTTCACCCGTACAAATCTGTCGCAAACAGTCGCAAAACTGACATCGCTTGAGTCTCATAATACATAAAAAATTACCACTAAAACAACACAATGCACAACCCAAAATAATAGAAAATCTAGCAAACGTACCCTACGAAATATTTTTTTTTATAATAGTGTATTTTCGTTTTTACACAAGTTTATCACACTGAGACAATTTAACAAAAGTAAATATATTATTATGCATCATATAATTTTGCATTAACCTATAATACAATACTGAGTAAATATAAAGTTAGTGCATATTGTATGGATATAAGTATATTAATATTTTTTTGATATCAGGATGGTAAAAACACCTTATTTTTCCTAAAATAAATTACAAAAACTATTTCATCACAGAAAATGCTAATTTTGATCTTATGTCGTTTTTGTTTTACGAAGTCATTGCGTCAGGGGTGCAGCACCCCCGGCAGCAGCCGCCATTTAGATTTAACATTTCGTGTGGAAGTTTATTTGCGTTCGGTCTGTGCAAAGACATTAAACTAAATACGAGCAATAGACGGGACATCACGAAGAAAGTTGTGATCCAAAACTTTTTACCATAGGTAAAAAGTCGCTCAGTCTAGTAGTCGCGTTGCTATGCAACGCTAGATTGTGCTACTGACACACGGCATCAATAATTTTGTATGACAATTTTCCCAATGCCCGCTCTATAGGTTCTCTATGTTCTATGTTAGGGGTTTTGGCACTTAGTCCTTCATGTGGACCATTGTGCGTGAGCCATAGTGGCCTTGGTGGCTTATTCCAACCAGCCCACCTCCCTCCAGAAGTTGATCAGGTTCTTTGGTCTGTGGAGAACATCTGTGTAAGTCCTGGGTGTCCCGAGGGTTTCTGTCCTGATCTGTGTGACACCTGTGCACTCGAAGAGCACATGCGCGACGGTTTCCTCAGTCTCCATGCATGCCCTGCACAGGGGGCTGTCCGTTATGCCTATTGTGTGGAAGTGTTTGTTTAGGGAGCAATGTCCCGTTATGGTCCCTGTCAGCAGGCGCATGCCGGTCCTGTCCAGGCGTAAAAGACGTCTGGTTAGCCTGCCATCTAGGGATGGCAGGGCTTCCTTGGATTGCCTGCAGCCTGGTGTCGAGGTCCACCATCTCTCTGCTTGTGTGAGGGTGCGCTCCTGCAGCCATCTACGTATCTGGTTGAAAGGGATGGGTATAATGGGTTCAGGTCCGCAAACTGATGCGCTGGATGCTCTCCTAGCTAGTTCATCAGCCGCGTCGTTGCCCAATGATCCGCTATGTCCTTTAATCCATTGTAGTGTCACTTTGTTGCCTCTATAGGTTCTTTTAAATCTCTTTGGGTCTGTGCTATAATTTCTTTGCTTTTATTGTTATCGTTGTTGAGTTTGTTACTGTTTTGTTTTTGTGTTCTGTGTTGTTATTGTTACTTCATTTGTTGCTTGTAAAGAATCATGGAACCAGAAGCTTGAACATCTACTGGTGAAACCAGTAAACGCCGTCGTCGTCCAAACATATTCCAACCTCAAGAAGGTTCGGAATCGATACCGTTAACATCGCCGCCAGCAAAAAGACAGAAGACGATTCTCACCAGCGGAGAACGTCTTATGATTATTAATATTTTTAAATATGTCCAAAACACCAAGCTCGAGGATAAATATTTAACTAACCATGATCTTGTCAAACGTACGTCAGAAATATGTAGGGTGAGTGAGAGATCGATATATCGGGTATTACGTGAATACAGAAATACTCATAAAATAACGCAACCTGAAGGTTAAAGGAGTAGACCAAACGTTCTCCAAAAAGTTGATGATTTTGATAAATCGGCAATTACTAAAACTTTTGGAAAAAAAAAAGATTTTTCATACAAAATGAGAAAATGATCGAGCCCATCAGTATGAAAAATCATTTTTTCCAAAAGTTTTTGAACAAACATTGTTCAGTAACATGGGCTGAGTTACTCCACGAGAGGTTTTGCGCTATTAACGTTACTCGTTGTATATACATTTGATTCTTTTGATGCCTGCGCATTCCACATTTTTTTATGATGATTCTTTCACAGTCCAGGCTGTCGTTTGTGGAATGCATTGCTTGTATCAGTAAGACAAACCAAGTCACTGGTTTCTTTTAAAAGCTTAGTCTTAAATCATTTCCTTTCTCTCTAATAATACATATTTATATTTATGTATGTATGTGTATTTTATTTTATTATTATAAATGTTTGTGTGTATTGTATTTATATTATCGGTTATCTATTATTTGAAATGCATCACTGTCTACCCTCATTTTTTTTTAAAGTTCTTTTAGTCCATCATAATTGTCTGGAAGATATCGCTATTAGCGATAAGACCGCCGTTGTACCCTTAGTATTAATAAAAACTTTTTTTTTTAAAGTACCGACTTTAAAAACAAATACAAAAAAGTGTAAAATAACTTTTCTTTCGGAAGTCGGTGGCTTTTGATTTTTATGTCATTGACTATTGCCACTATTTTTAAAAAAGTTTTTATTTTACTCTTTTTAGTTCAGACATTCAACAAAAATCTTCGTATAATCGGCAACTTTAGAAATTTATATCCAAGCGAGCAACAAAAACGGATCCATGCGGGTAACGTCACAAGACATCCAATATAGTATATTAAAACCTTCCCTAGACTGTAATAAACATTTTTCCGTAAACCGCATGAAAATCGGTTCAGACAAACGCGAGATTATCGTGAACAAACATACAATCGACTTTGAAAATCTACTATGATCCGCGCGCGGACGAAAATACATATGAAGGGAAAAGGGCCGTTACCTATCACTACATCCATTAAATCCGTCACACACAGTGGAACATTTTTTACGTCACGCGTAAATTTATAAGCACACAATTTGATTTCTTGAAATAAAAAATAATAATTTTGAATTAGAGCAACACAAGATTCACAACCCCTGTATGTCAAGCAGGCTGGTACCACGATACTGTAGCGATAGAAGCAACTATCGCTTATTAGTAGTTTTAGGTAACATTAAATGTCATTATCGCTTAGTGATGAAAAACTTGGTAGGAGGGAGTGAATGACCTCTTTTGCCATGTTAAATGGTACATACTATAGCTATAAAGTTGCTAAGTTGGCATCGCTGCTGCAGATTTGAAGTTGTGTCAAATCGATCGTACGATAGGCAGTATGGTGTATGGTGTATATGGACGAACTGCCAATTTGAAACAATTGCAAGCGTCATACGATAGGCAGGATGGTGTATGGCTACCATTACGGAAAAAATATCGGCCATCATCCCATATACTTATTTGGGTTGGTAAATGTAAGTTTGGGGTTGGTGGGACCAACTTCCCAGCGGTCCACGCCGAGCAATGGCACCACAAGATATCTTTAGACTGCGGTGTCGTCTGAGCGATCCCTTTGTGTCGCCGCGTCGCCGCACATGAGCCACTCGCGACAGCTATAAACGCCGCCACGAGAAGCTAGAAGCGGCTACAGAGGTAGCTGAAGCGCGCGACAGCCATTTGTGGCCGCTGGTTGACAATTGCGGTCGCTGGCTTCATTTTTTAAAACAATGCATTATACTCAGGTAAGAGAGAGGTGCGGAATCGCGCGAGCGAGTGGCGTGTGGCGGCGTTTTGGGTCGGCGTTTAACGGCCGGTGCGGGGCACAAAAAGCGAGCAGCGACGATTGTAGAGTGTGGCGGCCACCAGCGTCAAACGTGTGCGGCAAGTCCATATAAAATGTATGAAAATTACAGGAAATATGGCCGGGAAGCAGCGTTTTGTGGTTGTGGCCGGTCCGGGAGCCCCTTGGCGGTGGTAGAACTCACTATAGTCCAAGAGCTACTGAACCCTGCGACTAACGGTCTTCCTGTAAGGTTAGAAATTTTTACACGTAATATTTATAGCATGCTAAGAGCAATAGCGACGACCTGGCAGGCGTCAGCCGTGCACATCATTAGACAATTTAATTTTCAAAGTGTAAAAAAAATTGAAAAAAAAACTTGTTCCTGTAAGCTTAAAAATTTAACAGGATGTAGTTTATTTATTGTAAATCTTGGAAAAAAAATGACAGGCGATTACAAGGTGCACAAGTATGTGACAGGCGAATTGAAAAGTGCAAAGTTGATGAGGAAAAATAAACTTTCTCCTGTAATATCAAAATTATCTCGCGTTTGGCTGAACTGATTTTGATGCCGTTTTCAGAAAAGTGTGCGTTACATTCCGAGAAAGGTTTTAATATACAGGGTGAATTTTTTAACTGGGCGTGGATGGCTATCTCCGAAAAAATGAGGAATATCGAAAAACGTTGAAAGGAATCTCGAGGCCGATTTTGACGAAAATAAAACTGCATCGTTGGATTATAGATTTTTCTAATCATATACGGCAAACATATAAGTTTGCCTTATATCATCACTTCCCAGAATTTGATCCTCATTAGCAACACTATCGAATGGTGTAATAATACGAGCTTTGATTTTTTTTCCAAAATCAGCGGGTTCGATTCCTGGCCAGGATTATTGATTTTTCTAAAATCCAACGATGCAGTTTTATTTTCGTCAAAATCGGCCTCGAGATTCCTTTCAACGTTTTTCGATATTCCTCATTTTTTCGGAGATAGCCATCCACACCCAGTTGAAAAATTCACCCTGTATATTAAAACCTTTCTCGGAATGTAACGCACACTTTTCTGAAAACGGCATCAAAATCAGTTCAGCCAAACGCGAGATAATTTTGATCTTACAGGAGAAAGTTTATTTTTCCTCATCAACTTTGCACTTTTCAATTCGCCTGTCACATACTTGTGCACCTTGTAATCGCCTGTCATTTTTTTCCAAGATTTACAATAAATAAACTAAATCCTGTTAAATTTTTAAGCTTACAGGAACAAGTTTTTTTTTCATTTTTTTTTACACTTTGAAAATTAAATTGTCTAATGATGTGCACGGCTGACGCCTGCCAGGTCGTCGCTATTGCTCTTAGCATGCTATAATTACGTGTACAAATTTCTAACCTTACAGGAAAACCGTTAGTCGTAGGGTTCAGTAGCTCTCCAGCTACTATAGGGTCGCCTGGTTCGTGACCGCCATCCTGTCAGAGTCCGGCGACAAACAGCTTTTTTACTGTGTTCTATCGGTGCGCAGGAGTTCTCTTTCTTTCTGGATGAGCTAGCTCCATCTTAGGTGTCATCATTGCTTCTGGGCTAGATATAACCCGAGAGCAAACCTATTAAAAATAAAAACTGCAGCTTCTGGGATGATTGTGGAAAATGCATAAGTATGTCAACCACAAGTGACGAAGAACATTTTGTGGTTTTAGTAGATGTCTGACGAGACAGAGACACCACACCACGACAGAGGACAGATACATCGGAGAATTTTCCGAGCAAAACCGGATTCAGTAATTATATTCAGATTCAGAAAATACCATGTTTGTTAAACGGAGAAATGCTGTTAACGCCATCAAAACTAATTAATCTGTAGACCTATTCGGAACCTACATTAATTCTAAATTGGTCGACAGGGATAGCCAATTAGCCTGCCGTAAAATGAGGGTTTGGCCCTATATTCTGTCACATTAATTTATATACCTACAAGCTAACAGAATGTTAATAGGGATGCCTAACTTAGACAATTGTTCCAACGCCAGCGAGCAAACTACTTATTATCGTCTTTTTTCGCGAACACGTTTCTGCCTTTGTGATGTTCTTGGTCGGTCGTTCGTTTTAAAGTCGCTACTCGTTAATCGAAAGTGATGGGGCAACAGCCAAATTTCATAAAAGAGTTATTCAACAGTCTGTTACAAGAAGTAATTATGAAACAATTGTTTTCAACTCAATATAAACTTTATTTGACTTATCTGGGAATGTCATAGTTCACGTTTTTCTCAAAAACGGCGTGGGTTTCGCTGTATCTTGTCTGTTGCTAAGAAAACTGAAAACCGAGCAAATAAACAAGTTAACTGAAAGGCTTTTGGAATTTTTATGTAATATTATTCCACGTATAATAACTAGCTAAGTAACATATTGTACAGTTGTTGTCAAAAAAACTTACACGTGGAAAAGAGTTACTAAAGTGCCTTTATACACATGCTAGGTACTTAAAAATGATTATGCATGATTTTCCCTTTATGAGTACCTACAATTACTTATATTATTTATGATTACAGTTCTATTTCTTGCCCAAAATTCTTCGACCTTCGATAACCTAAGATTCTCGTCGTAACACAGAATTTTTAGAAATAATGTAATTGACTGACTGACTTAACTTAGAGACGTTTCCTAAGATAAAAAAGCTTTTAGAGGATTTTTTTTTTTTATTATACAAACCACCACTTTATTTAAAAACTTCTAAATTATTAGACTAAGATTATGTACAAACTATAAATAAAAAATTACTGGTAATACCTATGTACAAAAAGAAAAATAGACAAAAGAAAAAAAAAAAAAAAAAAAAAACATTCAAAGGGCGTCAAAGAATACGTCCACATCGCTGTCAACGGGAACAGTGCCCAGAACGCTGGCAGCATTGCCACGTTGTATGGCAATGCTGATTCGTTGGCCTAGGAATAGGCCAGCCCTCTGGTCACCTGAAGAGTCGACTAAACGCCTGGCGATTTCCTTAAAAACGTTGTGGGCACTCGGACCCCATGGCCCCAGAGTTTCAACCCCAAACGGCTCAAACACATAGCTACTAGCTAAGCCAATGTATTTGCGCCGCTTGGAGTTTTCAGCACCTGCAGCAGCAGCGCCAGCACAACACGCTGTACTAGGAAGATGGGATGGCGCAAGGGTGTCGACACATGTTGCATCCCACACCAAAGGCCTACCCAGCTTCCATGGCATTATGGTCATACCATCTGGTCTCTTCCCATCGTCGCGTGCCAAGCCACTGGGTTCTAAGACGGCTGGCACCCCGGCGGTGACAAGAGCACGACGGATTATGTCATTTAAGCTAGCGTGTCGTGCTAACCGACCTGCACTCCTGCTGCAGGAAAGGCCATGGTGCCCGAGGCAGTCGACTACTTCACCACATTGACAGCGGTGTGGAGCACCACAAGGAGCGCCCAAACGTAGGCAAGTAGCAACCCGGAATGTTGTATCACCCAACATAGTGCCTATGTTGGGTGAAGGTAGCGCCTGAAGCCAAAGGCCCGACTCCCATTCACCCACAGCCAGCAGGCGGGCACGCTCCGCAGTATTGGTGGACGTATTAAGGAGATTATTCCGTACCAACCTGCAGAGCGGCTCATCCCACTGTCTCTGGGAAAACGGGTTCACGGGCCGATCCGTATCTGGGCAAGCCACTTTCCAGGCGCTCTCGGCATCCGTCAAACACGGCACCTCAGGGTCGACCAGGGAAAAAGATAAAATTTTCCTGGTCAGCTTTTCAGTGCTGTGGACAGAGGACAGGAACGCCGGTAAGCTAACACTAGAAATTTTGCGGACACCGAGCCCACCAAAACGAATTGGAAGGGTGGCTTGAAGCCACGCTCGGTCATCCAGGGCCACATTAAGAATGGATGTTAATGTATTACGAATAATTTTGTCAATTTTGTCCAAGAGTTGTGGTTGTTTAAAAAGAGGGGATGAACGAAGAAAATACATGAAATTTGGACCAAAACAACAATATCTTAAAAGGGTGAAAGCCGAATGTAAACTAATTTGGGAGAGTCTTTCCGAAATATCATTAAAGTGTTTAATTTTGTTGTCAATGAATGATGGGAAACTTTCTGCCAAAATAGGGGAACCAAGGAGGTTCAGGGAACTTTTATCTAAAATGGTGATATTTGGAGCTATTTCATTAAATTTATCTAATGTCGATTGTCTGTCGGTAGCGTCAGTAGCAAAAATTTCACATTTGGATGGGTTCAATTGAAGGCCTATTAATTTAAATTCTTCTTTGAGGAGTTGTAAATCGGCTAGTACGGTACTTACGTCACCTCCTAAGGTTCCATCGTCTAAGTACCAGACGTTAAATTTTGAATTTAATTTTTGAATAATGGGATGAATACATAAGCTGAAAATGACTGGCCCAAGAGGGTCACCTTGTTGGCAACCAACTGCAGATTCCAAAACGTTGTCCTTATAGAGTAATTTTGAAGGATGTCTATAACATTGCCAAATAAAACCATAAATTTCGGGTAGTTCCTTTTTGACTTCTGCCAACAAAGTGTCCCTGTTTACGGAATTAAAGGCGTTCTTCACGTCAACCTTGAGGATGACCTCACCTTTATCTGAATTTAAAAATGAAGACAAGGAATGTACGGCAGCCTCACAGCCCCCTCTGGAACCAAAACCAAGTTGTAGGGGCTGGAACTTAGTTGCAAGCGTTTCGCTAAACAACTTGCAACATATTTTGGCTGCCATACGCCTGTAGGTGCAACCGACGGCAATGGGACGAATGCCGCCGTCCTTCTTGCGCAGGGCGCAGAGGTTAGCCCCGTACAAGACATCGACGACGGCATCGTTCACGCCGCCGGAAAGCATTAAATTGACCAAAGCCGCAAGCTCCTTCATGAGCGACACACCAGCTTCCCCGGCGCCCGAACTCAACAGATCCTTCAAATGCTGTGGAGTCAGGCCGTCAAGGCCGCCGGCGGAACCGCTGCGGAAAGAGCTCACGGCTGCGATCAACTGCGAAGCGGTAATTTGGAAAAATGAGTCTTGAACAAGGGGGTCGGGGTGGATAGGCGGGTCGGGGAAGGTTAAGCCATCCGCAGGCGCCGGATGTTTACTCTCCAGAGCTGAAAGTGTCTCTGGAGAATATGGCGCCACCACGTCACTGCTGAACAGCAGTCTGGCGGCCCCCCTAATGTCACCCTCACTTAATTTGGACTCTACATGTGAACAAACGCCTTTCTGTGAGGAATTATGGAAAAAAGGTAATTTTGAGTCCAAAATATTCATCGAATTGTTACAATTTTCTTTAACTAATTCTGTCAATGATTTTTTAACTGCCAAATTTCTTTTCACATGTAGAATCCTATAAGGAAAGGTGAGTAACTGCTCCCAGGCTCGCTCCGAGTTTTCCTGGGTCGCGAGACGGACACATCGCGCCAAACTCAGCGCAACAGACCGTCTCGCGCCCCGGGGAATCCTTTTTAATATTGGAATGGAATTTTTGAATTTGGATAAAGTTGACCACAAAGCTTGATCCGAATGTATTGAAGTCGTGGTTGAGGCTGGGGGATTCAAAGGTACACTATGCGGTTTATGAACCTTCCCATAGTGTATCTTGAACCCCCGTTCGCCTTTAAAGAAACGAGGCTGGGAGCAGTGAGGACATCTCACCAGTTGCTGCACATCCAGTAACGTGGTAGGTTGACTGGCACTACTAATCCCGGCATCACTACTGCCGACGCTGTACATTAAATAAAAAGATACACTTACCAGCTATTATATACACAAATTAAAAATTAATTTAGAGGAATTCGTTTTCTTTTTAATTGTTACACCTTCCTTGTCTTCGTGGTGAGCGCCCTGTTCCCATCGCGAGGGGAGCATACTCCCCCGCCTATGGCTCCGTCTCCGACGGAATCTGACGGTGAAGCTGACGCAAACGCGGACCACAGCGACGACGACGTCTACGACGCTCCAGAGGTGACCGAGGTAGACCTGAGAGTGGCGGTACAGCGGCTCAAAGCCAAAAATACCGCCCCGGGACCCGACGGCCTGCCAGGGAAAGCCTGGGTCCTGGCCTTCGGGACTCTCGGGCCTCGACTGGGGGGGCTCTTTAGCGCATGCTTGGAGAGGGGCCGGTTCCCGCTTCGTTGGAAGACGGGGAAACTGGTCCTGATCCAGAAGCACGGGCGCCCTGCGGACTCTCCGTCCGCATTCCGGCCCATCGTGCTGCTCGACGAGGTGGGCAAGCTCTTGGAAAGAGTCATTGCAGACCGCCTCGTCGGGCACCTGAATCGGGTGGGCCCGAACCTGTCGGAGAGCCAGTTTGGCTTCCGCAGGGGGCGCTCGACGGTGGACGCCATCATGCGCGTGAGGGCCCTCACGACGGGGGATGCAGTGGCCCGGGGCAGGGTCGTCTTGGCGGTGTCCTTGGACATCTCCAATGCCTTTAACACCCTGCCCTGGAGTTGCATCAGGGAGGCACTCCGGTATCACCGGGTGCCGACCTACCTCCGTCGTATAGTCGAGGATTACCTGACGGACAGAGCCGTCATCTACCCCGGTCACCGGGGAGAATGGAACCGGCGAGAGATGTCGTGCGGTGTTCCACAGGGATCGGTCTTGGGACCGCCCCTGTGGAACATCGGATACGACTGGGTGCTGCGCAGCGACCTCCCTGATGGCGTCAGCGTAATATTTTACGCTGACGACACGCTCGTCCTGTCACAGGGAGAGTCGCACCAGGCGGCGGCCGACGTGGCGACGGAAGCGGTTGCGACAGTCGTTGATAGGATCCGGCAGTTGGGACTCGAAGTGGCGCTGCACAAGTCAGAGGCCATGTGTTTTCATGGCCGTCTGAATGCGCCGCGGTCAGAGTCCCACATAACGGTGGGAGGGGTTCGCATCGGCGTCGGGAGGACGATGAAGTACCTGGGACTCGTCCTCGACAGCCGATGGAACTTCAGGGAGCATTTCCTGAGTTTGGCCCCAAGGCTGAACCGGGCAGCAGGCGCCCTCAGGCGACTCCTGCCCAATATCGGCGGGCCAAACACCTCCTGCCGGAGGTTGTACGCCGGTATCGTGCGGTCCATGGCCCTCTACGGGGCCCCCGTGTGGGCCCTGAGCATCCGGACGCGACCACAGAAGCTGGTCGCATGCCAGAGGGTCATGGCTATCCGGATGATCCGGGGATACCGCACGATCGCCGGCGAATCGGCCAACCTCCTTGCCAGATTGCTGCCCTGGGATCTGGAGGCGACTGCCCTCCAGCGCGTCTATGAGTGGCGCGTGGAGGCGCAGCGTCGGGGAGAATTCCCGCTGCCCCGACAAGTCGAGGCGCGGCGGGAAGAGGTCCGGCGCGATCTCAGGGCAGTATGGAGACAACGACTGTCGCAACCGAGGTTCGGGCACGCCGCAATCGCGGCGGTAAGACCCCTCTTTGAGGAGTGGCTGGAGAGACGTCACGGCGTCCTGACCTATCGGATGACGCAGGTCCTCACCGGACACGGAAGTTTCGGGAGGTTCCTGTGTCTGATAGGGAAGGAGGAAACGCCCGGGTTGGCACCCGGGCGTTTCCACTGCGAAGATCGCCCGGAGGACACAGTAGAGCATACGGTGCAAGACTGCCCCGCTTGGGCAGAGCACCGACGTGTCCTCACGGCGGCGATAGGCGGAGACCTCTCGCGCCCGGCATTGGTTGCGGCCATGCTGCGGGGCGAGACGGAGTGGGAAGCGGTCGCCTCCTTCTGCGAAGCAGTAATGCTCGTGAAGGAGGAGGCGGGTCGCGAGAGAGAGAGGACAGCGTCCTCCCTCCGCCCCAACCGCAGTGGTAGGCGCCCGCGGCGTCGGACGTCAGCAGACGATCTCCGGCCACCGTAGGCGCGGGCATGCGGGCAGCGAGTAAAGGGCAACTCGCTGCCCGACCATGGACCATGCCCGGGTCGACGGCGCGTTGTGTCCCACGCGCGCCTCAAAGAGCGTCAGCATAATGACGGGGCCCCCCTCTCAGAGGGCCAAAGCCTGCCGGGGTCGCGGGATTATTTCCTTACCGTGACCCCGGAACATAACAGGCTACTGAAGGACACCGTGGATTTTAGTCAGTAGAAGTCTGACAGTCCCTCCTGCCCTGCCCGGGGTTGGAGGACTCATTTGATGATTTTACCACGCTAAAAAAAAAAAAAAAAAAAAAAACCTTCCTTGTCTTCTTGTTCAATTAAAGAAAATTAAGTCAATAAAACAGAACACGAAAGATACCTAAGTAAATTACATTTTATTCGACATTGATTGACACAAAGAAATTAGAATAATACACTTATAATAAATACACACATCAAAAGTGTCTAGGGATCAAGCATTTTTATGCGGATTTCTTGAGATTGAGATGTGGCTTTGTAATAAATTTATGATTTTATAAATTTATATGGATCCTTTTTGGTGCATTTCATAATTTGAATCAGGAACTGTAAATCAAATTCGAGTAAAAGATGAAAATCAGCTGTCAATATTTTCCCTATAAAAACATACAACGCATTGAAGACATTATTAGTGCTACTGTTTCCCTACTACTGATTAAAACCAACGTTATTATGGAGCGGCGACGTCATTTAAGCAGGGAAGAAATGCTCAGAGCCGTGGGAATGATAGAAGCTGGTTCCCGGCAACGTACTGTGGCTTTAGCTCTGAATACAAGTCAGAGTGTTATCAGTCGACTTTGGACACGTTACCGAAGCACTGGTACCGTGGCTGAGCGCCATGGAGGACGGTATCGCTGCACCACACGGAGACAAGACCGATACATTCAAATCTTAACTCGAAGAGCTCCAACAATAACCGCCATGATGTTAGCCGTGAGGCTTCATCACTCTTCAGGGAACTTAATTAGCGACCAAACAGTCAGAAACCGCTTGCATGAAGTGAACCTTCATTCCCGAAGACCGCTACGGGTACCACCTATAGCAATGCACAATCGTAGGATTCGATATCAATGGGCTCTTGAACACAGAAATTGGGTAGAAGAACAATGGCGTTTCGTGTGCTTTTCTGATGAGTCTCGTTTTGGTATGAGACCGGATACAAGACGTATACGACACTGGAGAACCCCTGGACGCCAACAGCGATTAAAATCCTGCCAGGAAGTCCATCCTTATAGTGGTGGAACCATCATGGTATGGGCGGGTATTTGGATCGGCGGAAGAACTGAGTTGATTTGGATCAGAGGCAACCTCAACGCTCAAATTTATGCTGAGACGATTGTATCAGACGTCATCGTTCCTCTACAAGTGCAAATCGGTCCCTTATTTCAGTTAATGCATGATAATGCACGACCGCACACCGCAAGAGTTGTAAGACAGACTCTCGCCGCAGCTAACATCAATGTCCTGCCCTGGCCTGCTCAGTCGCCAGACTTGAACCCGATTGAGCATGCATGGGATATGCTACAGAGAAGAGCTCTGCCGAATATGGAGGGTATCCAGTCGCAAGAAGACCTTTTTTTGTTGTTGCAACGAACATGGGCGGCCATTCCACAGCGTGATTTGGATGAACTCATTTTGAGTATGCCAAACCGATGTTCTTGTGTTGTTAGTGTTCGCGGTAGAAACACGGATTATTAATTGTTTAAGTTACCCAATAAAATTTTAAAGAAAACTGTTATTTCAGTCTTTTTTTCGAACTTTAATGTTAGTGGTTCAAATGTCAAAAATACCTTTATTAGGAAAATGGCAAATTTCTTTATGAATGCAAAGGTGACTTAGTTTATCGTTACTGTGACAAACGATAACACTTTATTTGATGAATCCTTAAAGAACATTTTAATTAATATCAATCAGGAGAAAAGTTATTGCAAAAATATATGTTGATCCCTAGACACTTTTGATGTGTGTATTAAGGTTCATTTAACATTTTGAAATAAAGGAACCTTTTCAATTGCTACTTTAAAGAAAAAGAAGTTCTAAAAGTAATATCATCTTAATAACTAAGAGATTCTAATAAGGTACGTTAGTAAACAAATACGAGACAGATTCGGCGTAATGAGTACGTCTTATAGCTTCAGCAAGCATCACAGAAATGTCAATAGTTTGTATCTTCGGGCACATTTTCATATTACTATCCTGAGGGATCGTATTTGTTACCACAATGCCCTCAAGGCATGACTTATTAATCTTGTCGATAGCGTTTCCTGCAAATACTCCATGAGTCAATATCGCATAAACTTTGGTAGCTCCAGCCTCACGTAATGCTTCGGCTCCCTTGACGATTGTGTCACAAGTATCAGCTAAATCATCAACCATGATCGCTGTCCGGTTTTTGACAGTACCGACGAGGACCGTCGAATCTCCTTCGTTGGCTCTTTCCCTTTCCTTGTGAATGATAGCGAAATCAATGTCCAGTCTGTCAGCGATAGCGGTCATCCTTTTCACGCCACCAGCATCAGGCGATACCATCACACTGCTCTGCCAGTCCGGGATGTTCTCCTTGATCCATTTAGTGATAGCTGGTTCAGCGTACAAGTTATCAACAGGGATGTTGAAGAATCCCTGAATTTGTGAAGAGTGCAGATCAATTGTGATGACGTGGTCAGCACCAGCTACTGATACAAGATTGGCTAGTAGCTTAGCTGTGATAGGTGCTCTGCTCTTGTCTTTCTTGTCCTGCCTGGAGTACGGGAAGCAAGGAATTACAGCTGTGACGCGGGACGCAGACGCAATCTTGCACGCATTGATCATGATAAAGAGCTCCATCAGGTTGTCGTTGATCTCTCCGCAGCCACTCTGAACAATATACACATCCTCACCTCTCACTGACTCGCCGATCTCAACGTTGGTTTCCTTGTTGCTGAACTTCTTTGTTGTTGCTCTTCCCAAATTGAGGCCAAGTCTGGCAACAATTCTCTTCGCCATGTCCGGGTGCGAGCTCCCGGTAAATACTTTGATGTTCGGCATTCTGGCACCAGGGTTATTGAAGCTTCTTTTACGTGGTTCTTCTTTCGGTTCCTGAAGATTGGTCTCTGGTTTCATTAGTTTCGTGTCGTAAGTGAAGACTTCCTTCACTGGCCGCCGTTCACCACAAAATAAGATGTTATTTGATGTTAACGTAGATTTATCTGGGTTCACTGAAGGGTCAGTTCATTATAATCTATGTCCCCCGCAATGGAACTGTCCGCGGTCTTATCCATGTTACTGTAAACGCGCAAATATAAACACTGAGAGGCGTACTTGTTTATTGATTGGCCGTCGTATTATTACGTAAAAAGTACCGTCTCTTACGAAAGCGCGTGTAAGAATAGAGCACAAACATATAAGACTATTTTATTGTGTTAAGATAAGGGGGTCGTATAGTGATCTGCCACTAATTGCATCATTGCCGATAAAATAATTACCTACTCGCAATAACCTGTTTGTGCGTTGGCATGGATACAAATAACGATCGATAGAGTTTTGTTTCTGTTGCCAAAAGATTTAAAGAATTTATTGTGTTGACGAATGAATCTAAATAAAATAATGTGCCTACAGTAAGTGGGTTCATTTATTTTGGAATCTAGAATAATTGTTTCAACGACTAATGGGTGTGTGGGATGAGCTGAGTAGGTACTGTTTTGCTCCCTTAATGTAAATAAAAAGGAAGAAATTGTTTTTATCACCAAGCTGTTTATAATGTCTTATTCATATCCTTGTTATCCTGTTTAAAAAGTAGGTTTTAATAGGACTCGCTGAAATTATGATATTGTACCTAAGAGCTGACATTCAAGCTTACTGAGAAGTGACGTTCCCAGGTGTGTGGGGATAAAAGCATGAAAATTGTATGGAAATATTATTTGACGTGGCTGACTGGTAACGTGACAACGAGAACGAGTGTGGAACAATAGCGATATAGTTCTTCATGATAACAACACTTGATAACAGTATCTACTGTGATCATAAGGATGAAATAAAGGAGTATTGTGAGTTCTATCAGACTTTATTAATGGATGTTGTTTGCGAGGCGTAGGTTACTAAGGTAAACTGCCATTACTAGAAAGGTGTGATATAGGCCATCGAACTGTTGCTATTCTCTAAAAGACAATTTTTAGGATGTAGGTACTCTACGACGAGCTCGTTGTCGAATTAGATATTCAGTAAACTTCTGACAGACGTCGCTTTCAGTAGCTAACACCAAACTGTAGTTTTGGCCTCAATCTAGCCTAAGATGAGACCTAAGATGGAACAATCTCACTCAAAAAGAAACTGGAACTCCTGCACAGCGACGGAAAACAGAACTGTTTCGCGCCAGAATCCGGCAAGATAGTGGGGCGCTGGAATCCGGCAGAATAGTGGGCGTCGGAATCAGAAAGGATAGTGGTTGCCGAAATCAGACAGGATAGTGGGCGCCGGAATAAGACAGGAAAGTGGGCGCCGGAATCTGACAGAATAGTGGTTGCAAGAATTCGACCGGATAGTTATAGGCGCCAGAATCCGGCAAGATAGTTAGCGCCGTATTCCGATAGGATAGTAGGCGCCATGGTCGACAGACGGGCAGCAGTACGAATACTAAACAAAAAACTATGTCATCACGATTTTGTCGTGATATAGTGGAAATGTTCCTTACACTGATTATCGAATAAATACATTACTACGAAGCCATACGAGTGCCACTAGCTGAACTCCGCGACCATACTATGATAAATATTTCATATATGTATATTGTGAAGTAATACTAGTACTCCGAACGCGACTTTGTCTGCGAAGATTTTATATTTTCCCCTAAGATTTTCAATTACCCATTTGGGGTTGGATTCTGCAAAAATGTTGAAACACTTGTCTAATCAATTTCAAAGTCGTAAGGTACTCGTATCGAAACTTACGTCACGTTGTGTATGAAGGGCCTTAACCTGCTAGTATATTTAATCTTTACCCGCAGCTTTAAGGCTTTAATAAGTCCTAAACTTCAATTAGTTCATTCAGAAAACAAATTGAATCAAAAACTGAAGAGTGGGTTTGTTTTGGCTTGCATAGTGTCCAGACCGGTTTATTTATGTGCTATTTTTAGAATCAGCCAAAATAAATGTGAACCTAAATTAGTTAATCCTACCTAGCTTTCATTATTAAACTTGTTTTGGGACACCGAATGTGAAAAGGCTGTGAAATATTTTTCTATCTTTGAAATAATAATGATACCCACTCAAATGAAATTTTCATTACGTTTTGTTTTCTGAAGAAAGTGGCGGTTATTTATTTTACCCTTTCATTCAATTCAGTTATTTTAGACCCTACGCGTCGGTCACGTAATTTTTATTGAAATCTAAAGATTTATGTAAATGTCAATCAAAAGTAGATTCGTGTTTTATCTTTTTATTGATATGTAATTTTTTGTGTAAATTATAGACAACACACAATAATATTAAAATGAGAGGTAAACAAAGAGCAATGATTCAAAAAATATAATGGCATCCAAATCATATTTTTAAGTCTCTTCAACTCATGGCACTTTATAAATCTTACAAAATCAATCTACAAACTTATAACTGACTTCATCACTGTCTACGAGTTGACACAAATCTATCAATAGTGTCTTACTAGTAATAAGTTTCTTATCATCATAATTATTTTCCGTTGCGTTCAAACCATAAATTGCTAATTCTCTGACACTACCCGCCCATGTAGCTATAGTAGCATTGCAAAATACACCAAAATCTTCTTTTTCCTTATATTCAGCAGTAACTGTGACGTCTGTTGCATTTGCTTTGAAAATAAGAGTCATATTTTCGTTCATGAATAATTTTCCAGTAGCTTCACATGTTGTGATTGCAATCATAGGTATTTCTGTTGTAGTACTAAATTCTTCATCTTCATCCGTATCGGCAGTAGTCTCTGTACCAACCGTTGTGCCATCTGCCTCAGTAGTTACGTCGTTTTCTGTACCAACATCTGTAGTTTCTGTAGCACTAGTATTTTCATCATCTTCAGTGGTAATTGTGGATTCGGTAGAATCAATTTCTGTAGTTGTTTCAGTGCTGTATGTAGTTTCACATTCCAGCGCAATTATTAAAGAGTATCCAGATCGCAGGCGAGTTATGTTTGCAGTTACTTGAGTCTCCTGAAAAAAGAAACGACTTATTAGTTTAATGAAGTTTTTGATAGAGAGCCTGAAGTGAGCAGGGTGTGGGAGGGCTTAAGTCATTCGCACAGATCTCTTGCTCTATGCAGAGAGTTTCTTTTTTTTACGTGGTAACATCATCAAATAAGCACTCCCACACAAGGCAGAACTGTCAGACTTGTAATGACTAAAATCCACGGTGCAATAGCCCTTTATGGTCGGGAGCCAAGGTTTCCTGATAAGACAGTTCCGTGACCCGTGTAGAGAGTATCTATAGAGTGTATTGACTGTTCGCCTTCATCAGATCTACGCTTAATCTTTTATAACAATGCGAAATTGTTTTGTTTGAAACTGCTTTGAGTCTGTTACAAATATCGTTATAATTAAATAGCAGCCATATTCATATCCAAACTTGTGTATAGAATGTGTGCCAAAGTTCTAAAGATTTAGGTAATAATATCGGTCTGATTACTAAGTATCGTATGGATTACACTGTAATAGAATTTATGATTAAATATTTTTTCTTGTTTGCGTCATCATGTTGAACGCCTACCTTAGTTTGCGTCACATGGTTATAATGTAGTTTCTTATGTTCAGATGTTGAATTAACGTCATACTCCCAAAATAAATCCGCTTTATCTGGTTGAATATTTAACGTAATCGTTTTAAAAGATAGATTTACATATTGGAGATTTAAATGTCAACTGGTTAATTTATAGATAAACAAATATAGCATATTTCTTAAATAATTACCTTCTGCATAATAACAATAGAACCAGCGCGGACCATAGTAAAGATGTCAGCTTCTGTTGTACTCATTGTCACTGCATGTCCTTCTGCTCCACTTATTTTTAATCCACCCCAGAATTCATACCATTCTCCTGGAGGCATCCAAAAGTGGACATTGATCTGGCTCGGTTCCAAATTCGGCACTATCACCAAATCATCTCCAAAGGCAAATTGAGTCGTCAAATCAGTTAGGTTAGACGAAGGGAATTGATAGAACATTGGCCTTAGAAGAGGACCATCTTGAAGGACTGTATAGATGTATGGAAGTAGACTCAGTCGTCTATTCAATGCTTGTATCATATGAGCTCTATCGTTACCAACAAATCCTAGAGGATCTCTAGGAATTCCTTTCGAATGAATCTTTATCATCGGCATGAAAGTTGCCGCCATGTACCACTTGGCACATAGTCTAATTTGTGTAACGTTATTGAAGTCGTCTGTATCGCCACAAATGGGAGATGACCAGTACCAGTGGCCAGAGACGCCACCTAAACTGGCTTCTACGAGTTCCCTTCTCAGATTGGTCCACGTAGTTGTTATGTTCTGTCGATTTATTGTCACATTTCCATTCATCCATTGAGTAGTGGATGCCATTGGGACGGGCCCCTTGATTTTTTCCATTGCTTGGATAAATTGGTTCCCGTATTCATTGTGTCTCATGAGATATTGTTCACCTGGATACTCTGTATCGTTGGTAAGTCGTGTTCTCCTTGAATCAGGTCGTCTAGTGGGACGAGTAGCATTCCACTGGGGAGTAACATTGAAAGCAGCTTCAAAGTTCTGAAATGGAAGGTAATTTCACTATTAAAAGAAGAGAATATAATAATTCTTTTATAAATTGTAACCGTTTCCCTTGAATTAAACTTTTGTGACTTTATAGACATTTGGTAAGAGAATGTTTTAATTATGTAATCTTTCATGAGAACAAGGCAGTTTACTTAAATAACATCGTGTTATCTGATTTCTATTTTCCGTAATTTGAATACAAATAATTCAAAATCATTATACAGTTTTTTGACCTTTACCCATACCCGCTTTAAACAGACACCCTCAAGTTAAACTTCAGGTTTCCATCAATCTTCAAGATAATCATTTATCATCCATCAGCGTGCAATGATATTAATCAAATTGAAATAAAACAACTAATGGATCTTTTGAACACTTCCGACGTCTCATGATAAATAATAATTGTTCAGTATTCATATTTTTTCTTATTGATGGTTCTACCCAGGAGTGTAAATGTGATTCCACTTCACAAATAATGGGACACTTAATATTGAGTTTTGCGTGTCCAATCGAAAGTTCATTACAAGAAGTGATCGTCGTTTCTGAAGAAGCCAAAATCGTAGCCTATTTCAGCAGTCCAATTCTTAGGACGCGGTGCTGACGCAGCATCGTAACTGCGGTTGGTCTATAGTGGATTCTCAACTTTATGATTTAAGCAAAAAAAAAAAAAAATCTATTGGGTTGGTTAAGAATAGCATTGCGATCGACACACTAACGGGAAATGACGCTAATCGATTTTGGACGTTTATATTCGCGAAAATTAACGGTGTCAGTGTGACCTCCTCATAAAAGGAGATGCTTACCTCGTTGAAATACGGCAGATAATTATAGAAAGAATCTCTATCTTTTTCAGATTCGTCTAACGGCCAGTTGTTTTCCAAAATAACAGCGTCAAAATTTGTGTTGTAAATCCACAAATTCTGCATGAACTCCTCGCTTGCCCAATAGTATCCAGGATAGACCACATCTTGCTCATCAACTTTGCCTTTGTATAAGTGGTAGGCACCTGGATCGCGGATGTTATAATGGCCCAACTTTTTGTCGTCAAAGCATCGTTCGATTGGAGTTGTTGTTGTTGTTGTAGTCGTTGTTGTTGTTCCGGCTTCTTCTGAGTCTTCTTGACTTTCCTCTTCTACTGGTTCCTCTAGTGCTGTATACTTAATCTGTAAAATTAATTTTCTTTATATTACTACGATAAGAAAAAACTTAGTACTAAGCGACCAACTTCTAAGAAACCCAATATGACTTCCACCGTCACTTGATAATAACATTTAGCAATAAAATATTTTTTGTTAATTTATTTTTTAATAGACTTTATAATATTATCGTGTTAGTTATTTTCATTATTATGATCATTGTTGTTAAAAAGCGTTTATGACGTCACAATATGGCGACAGCAAACTTTTGCTTAGAAAAGCGGCATCCTTTTTAAGCAAATTACGCGAATGTATCTCGAAGAAGTGGGAAGTTCAGCACCGTTAAAGTTTATAATTATGGAGAAAGAACTTGAAACTTAAATTATTTATGGTTTATTTTTTACCACTAGGTGTCTATTAGTACGTATTCTGTAATCATTATTCAGTTTTAAGCATGCCAACTGTTGGAAAAAATCCTTTTCGTGGGTTGTTAGGGTTATGATATTTTTTTTTGTAATATTATGAATGCGAAAGTTTTTAGTACCTATGTGTGTGCGTTTGTTACACTTTCACTCAAAAACTATTGAACGGATTTGGATGAAGTACAAAGATACTCGTAGTTTATACCCTTTTTTAAAATCACACATGGAATTATCTCTGTACCGTTTTGTGTTCCCTTGGATAATTTTTGAGCTGCAGCGGGCTAAGCCGCAGGAAACAGCTAGTTATTTATATTTTTATACCAAGAAAAATGCTTACTTGGTTCAAAACCCCTACTTTTTTTTTTTTTTTTGTTAACGGGGGGAAACCTTCAAAAGGCTACCGGTCTTTGGGGAAAAGACCGGGGAGTGTGGGATTTGTACCTCACTAAAACCACACCGGTGGTCACCATCAACACATGGGAGGAGGCCCCGTTTCCTCTTAAAAGACCTGACCGTGGCCCCCTCTGTGCAACGCCTGTTAGGGCACATCCATAGGGAGACTGTATTGGCCTCCTATTAGCTTCGCTGTACAAATTATTGTATACGGCGGCACGTGACCACTGTGCCACCGTCATCTACTTACTTAATTTTTTTTTTTCAAAAAATATTTCATCGCCAAACTAGATTCCATTTTGTTTGGTAATTAAAAAGCTAGACCCAAACGTCTGGCTTTTTAAAGACAGTTGTACTTAGAAATAAGTTTGATTACTAATTTATACTTTGTTTTAGTTTTGATAATATTTCCATTGACTTAAATAGCCTATTACGTTTTTGAGAATTTGGGAAATTTTAGGACCCATGCTTATCAATTTAATTAATGTGGTAAATAAAGATTCCAAATGTTTTGTTACGTTATTAGTTAAAATTAATGATAGTTTAATTGCAATGCCGTTACCCGCTTCCTTCTGACCTACAATCATACAATTTGGCATGAAATACCTTTACCGCACAAGTAAAGGAAAAAGTCCTCCTCGAAACATATTTTTTTCGGATTTCTAGATTAATAATTACAATTTTAAGTTTGTTTTTGGGATTAATTATTTTCAACTACGGAACCCTTCATTATGCGAGGTCAAGGTCTAACACTTGGCTAGTTTTTTTAGAGCTAAGATTAACCTTTAAGCCTTACCTTAAAAAGTTCATATTTAATCATTTCTGTAAGTAAAGACTTAGCTATTTTACTTAGGACAGATTAAAAGGTAAAAATATTCTTGACATTGAATAATTGTTGGACGAAGTCCGAAATTAAAAGGCGATGGCATAGAATTTATGATGCCAGACGATATAAAATGCTTATTCAGAATTGTCCTAGAACCTAGTACTTTTTATCATATAGAATTTGTAAAGCCAGATGATATAAATGCTTATTTAGAATTGTCCTAGAACCTAGTACTTTTTATCATAGTAAAATCGTCAAAAGTCCTCCCACCCAGGGCGTGACGGGAGGGACTGTCAGACTTGTACTGATTTAAATCCACGGTGTCCTTCAGTAGCCCTTTATGTACCGGAGTCTCGGTATACGTGTCACCCGCGACCCCGGCAGGCTTTGGCCCTCTAAAGGGGGCTCCGTCATTGTGCTGACACTGTTTGAGGCGCGCGTGGATTCCGCCGCGTGCTATCGCATTATGCTTTCTGTCTCGGTCTAGCAAATGGCAGTTCTAAGCGACAGAAAGAGAAAGGGCGACGGAAAAAGCCGATTCCGCGTCGATAGATGTGGGAGCACCCTTACTCGCCACCCGCATGCCCGCGCTTACGGTGGTAACCGTGAGTAGGTAACCGTTACCATGGAACGTAAAAGGCTATTGAAGGATCACCGCTTCAATAGCCTTTTACGTTCCATGGTAACGGTTACCTGATGAGATACATCTGCGACCCCGGCAGGCTAGTACTTTGCCACCCTAATAATTATTGTTGTTTGCGTCAACTAACTCAGCCTATCGCAGTCTACTGTTGGACATAGGCCTCCCAGGCTACACCACATCACCCTGTCCTCCGCCTTCCGCATCCAGTCTATCCCAGCAACCTTCTCAAGGTCTTCGGTCCATCTAGCTGGGGGGCATCCCATGCTACGGTTGCTGGTACGCGGTTTCTACTCCAGAACTCATCTGTTCCTCCGGCCATATGTCCTTCGACATTTAGCATCGAATTTGAAATTCAAACTGAATTTTTTTAACCGCCATTTACCTACCTCTAAACTTTATTACTTCAAAGGTATATAAACAAAATTGGTTTGATTGATATTAAAACTTCTTAGAATCACTTGATATTTACTTACGCATGCGAAAAGAGTTTTATTGAACCCTACGATCGTGACTTCGTATAGGGGACCTAATTTTGCGGTGAAGTAAATTTCAAATTCTGCGGTCAGGGATAAGAGAAAAAGCAAATGTAGACAATTTGTTGCCGAAAAAAAAATTACGTTTGCGTAATGAGTGGATGATGTCATACTGGTTCCATAGAAATTAAATATTCATCGGTAGCTTGTATCTGACACAAGACATGAAAGTTTCCAACGTTTGCGCCCTGCCTAAGAGAAAATCAAAGCATTTATTTCAATTTGAACATTACGGGCACTTTTGGATTGACAAAATAAATCTTATAATTCAGCTACCTACAGTCCTAGTTACAAGGTATAATAAATTGTAAAAGCACTGTAGTTGCCCATTCCAAAACGTAGATCGCTATGGAAAAGAATGGGCAAGAAACTCTTAGGAATCAGAACGCCTTGACTCGGTTATAGCTTGGCGGTTCCTGTATCTAATTTCGACAGGATTTATTACGATAAATGATGGCAGGGTTTAGTGCAGTGACTGAGCGATTAACTGCTGTACTGATTCCCGTCCGAAACAAATATTTATAATAATGGCCTACAAGCACCTACTTTTCTTTGTCTGGCCGTTTGTGTACGTGAGTTTAAATGTTTGTTAATGCACCCGTGATAGCCCAATCAACGAACAATTATAGAGGAAAAGTCTTGGAACACAATTTTTGACTACGCAACTTTGTTTGGACTAATTAGGAGGTGAACATAATTATCAAAAATCCCCGCCCCTAGCCCTTGGTGGTACCTTCAAACTCAAGCTCGGAGGGCTAGGGGCGGGGATTTTTGATAATTATGTTCACCTCCTAATTAGTCCAAACAAAGTTGCGTAGTCAAAAATTATGTTCCAAGACTTTTCCTCTATAATTGTCCAAGACTTTCCCTCTACCTACCTTTATTTGAGCATTCGTTGACTGCGCTGATATGATACATCCACACGAAAAAGAAAGTTGATTTTAAACCTACCTAATTATAACGAAACAAAAGCAGGAATTCGTCAGATACTTACATATGGCGAGACATGTGGCACAAATTTCTTCCCAGCATTCCTGAGTAGTGTCTCTCCCTGGTTAACCAGCTCAACCATGGTATCATTACAGTCAGTTTGGAAGACCACTGGAAGAGCTCCGCAGTGGCTCTCAAATGGCAAAATTTCGGTCGCTGATGATAAGAAGGTGGTAAGTTCTTCCAGTGGGTCGTTTGAAGTTCCTTCTCTGAAATTAAATGTTATATTAGTCGTTTGACGGTGTAATTGGCTGGTCGCGGGACTGTTTAATAATATTGGCCCTTGTTGGAATCCCAACACTAAAATGACTATTTTTCATAAGTCAATTGAGGACGTTCGCATCACTAGCGCGTCTCTTGGCGCATAGTCGCATAAAACAAACCAGTAGCAATCTAGCCATCGCCATCGTTCGGGCCACCACGAATAGGTACTTGTTCTCACATGGTTGAAAAATTGTACCTATGCAAACAGCAAAATATCAAGTGTGTGTGTCCGCAATAAAGTGCCTCTAATTTACAAAGTTTAGTGCATTATTACAAGTCTCATACTCCCCACCAGCCCTGCAACGTAAGCGAGAGTCCACACGGCGCGTTGCGTCAGCGTTGCGTCGACGCAGCGTTGCCGTTGCGTTGTTTTACGTACAAATAACCAAGGTGTTCACACGGCGCGCTGCGTCGTCGCAACGCACACATGACGGACAGCAGCCCCCGAGACGAAGCGGGAGGGGGTGTACTCATTGCGGCGACGGAGAGGCAGCGCTCAGTTGCTTTTGCGTTGATATCCCAGGATACACGCAAGCTCATTTCATTTTTTACCTACGTACTTTTGTATTCAGTTTTATTTGCAGGGTAAAATGAGTACCATTGAAGAAATTGATATGGATTACTTCATTACATTGATTCAGGAAAGGGCTTGCCGCAACTGTGCGTCACCGCTGCGTCGACCGAACGTTAAGACTGCGTCGTAGTAACGCTGCGACGACGCAGCGCCTGTGTGGCCGGCTATGCGTCAAAATATTTGCGTTGCGACGACGCAACGCGCCGTGTGGACTGGCTCTAAGGGCTAAGCTAGACTAAAAATCGAAAGGACAGGTTTTGTGGCCTTGTTGGCGCAGTCGCTGAGCAATCGACTGTTGTGAAGCGTGTCGCGGGTTTTATTCCCGCACGGAATAAATATTTATGTGACCTGGTGGCCTACCACGAGCTCTTAACTCGATCCAGTTTATTGTGGGAAAGAGATGGCGCTAGACGACTTGTATAACTTTATCTCTTTCCCACAGCCTAAAGTGGATCGCGTTAAGAGCTCGTGGTAAGGCTCCTGCAAGTAGTTGTTCCAGGTCTATCTGTTTGTGACGCACCCACGATATTAGAAATTCATAGTGTGGGGCAGCGGCTGAGGGACGCGGCTTAGCAGTGTGCAAGGTAGTTCGGACGACAGAAGGCCAGATTCTGTTCGGACGTCCGAACGCTCAAGGTCACGTCCGCCTCTTGCGACCGACAGTTTGCACAGTGTAGTATTAAATGTACTGGCTAGATAATGAATAAGCCGCGTCCCTCAGCCGCGGCTGACGGACGCTTCCGATAATATGTTCGCAGCTTTATACTATGAAGTATCTTTGCTAATGTCTAAAAGCTTGACGCCTAGTGCTGCCTACCTACTTGATATTCGGTAATCACCCCACTGAAACATCATATCCGGGTAAAAACTATCCTACGTCTTAATCCAGGTAGGGAGTGCATGGTCCAGCGAGTTCCAGATTCGATTCTTATGTGTTAATCCAGGTTATAAACCATCTGTGTTTCGATTAAATAACTTCAGTAGTTTTCGTGTGAAATAGTAACATTCAAAAATCCATGCATTTTTCCTCACAAAATTTCGAATTTTTTAACAGTAGCAGTAGTGATAAGTAAGATAAGTTATGTAAAAAAAGATAACCTATGACCTCTTTCACACAATCTTGAATGTTGCCAAGCTAAAAAGGTTTCAGTAAAATTTACCATTCTCAAAAATCTTCAAAGTCAAGTAAAATGCTAAGAAATCTTCAAGATAACCCTGTAAAAATTTACACCCTATTATAAGGGTGAGGATCGTGTTGGAGCACCATAAAATATTAGTTCCTGATTTCCCCATAACGTATGTGTGTCGCTTCAGTATTTACATAGGTTCTTTATCAGAAAAAATCACTAATGACCAATTTTATTTTTTTGATGGATTTTGCAATCCTTGGTCTGGCTTCTTTATATAGAGTTGCTTTTAATAAAATCATGAAATAATAACATAAAAATCTCACGGGTAAAATGGAACGCTTATGTCAAAATGAATGTCATGTAGTCTATGAAGTAAATCTATGGTCACTGAACTGTCAACAATAAAAAGTTAAACCACGTTTTACGACAAGTCTGTTATTTATTTTAAAATATCACGAAAATCCAGCACGATATTTTAAAAGGTTATTGGCCCAGCCATGCTTACGGCCTAATAATCGTGCTGGATTAGTTTTTTATCAAGAAGGCTGCGGTCAAGCGGCAATAAATACGTCGGCCAGCTCAGGGCTCCGGTGGCGGTCGGCGGTTTGGTCGGTGAAGGCCAATATATCAATAACGCACGTGAGACGTGTGATTGCGGTAAAGCAACAATAATACGGCGATGGATTCCGTCGGAAATATGGCTACTGGACAAAGCTATCAGCAGCTTCAAGGTGTTGAAAACTGGACAGCGTGGTGTTTCAAAATACGAGTCCTCCTAAGAGCTATGGATCTCTTAGACGTCGTTGAAGGCACACTCCAGGCCAACGAAGATCAGACCAAATGGATGCAGAAAGATGCGAAAGCTCAAGGTATGTTGGTAACAAGCATATCTGAAAAGGTTATACCACAAATAGTAAGCTGCAAAACGTCAAAACAGATTTGGGATAAGCTACATACAATATTTGAACAGCGCGGCGAGCTGTCTGTGCATATACTTCAGCAGAAGTTCTTTTCAATGAAATTTGAAGAAAGGGAAACCGTATCAGAGTTTCTAGGACGGTTCGAGTCTCTCCTGAGTAAATTGAAGAACCTCAACGCCGAAGTGAGTCAAACTATGGCCATCACAAAGATAACTTCATCTCTCCCATCACAATTCCAGCACTTTGTGTCTGCGTGGGAATCGGTGCCAGCAGAAAAAAGGACCATGGACGAGCTAGCGGCGAGATTACTGATAGAGGAGCAACGTGCTTCAACCAAAAACAAAGAAGATGAGTCGTCTGCGTTCATTCACAAGTCTACAAGAAAATGCTATCGGTGTGGCAAAGTAGGACATCTGAAAAAGGACTGCAAAACAAAAAGTAAAGGTACAATAATTAATGATACTAAGTGTAATATTTGTAAGAAAAATAATCATAAAAGTTCAGATTGTTGGTTTAAAAATAAAAATGAGAAAAGTCAAAATGTAAACAAAAGAAATCAAAGCAATGCATTCTCTGTGTTCGAGCTATCATCATTGTTTTACAGTCAATTAGAAAGTGATAATTGTTGGGTAATGGATAGTGGAGCTTCAGAGCACATGTGTCATGATTTTAATATGTTTTTAGACTACAAAAAACTAGAATGTCCTAGGTCCATAGTAATTGGAGACGGCAAAATCATACAAGCCATTGGTATTGGAGTTATTTCTTTAGAAGCATTTACAGGTAAACAATGGATAAATACAACATTAAATAACGTTCTACATGTTCCTAGCATCAAGATGAATCTATTTTCAGCAAGTTCAACTACAGATAGAGGTTATGTTTTGACAATTACTAGTAAAATGTGTTATTTCAGGAAAAATAACAATAACAGTGTTTGTGCACTAGCATATAGGAAAAATAACTTATTTATAATGAAGTTTAGGTCTCATAAAGTTCAAAATGCTTGTGTTGGTAAATCAAGTGACAGCTTATCTGAATGGCATGCTAGAATGTGCCACCAGGATATTGAACAGGTAAAAAACATGTTAAATAAATGTGATATAGATTTCAGTGCTGGTAAACAAGAGGAAATAACATGTGAGCCATGTCTTTTGGGTAAGCTACATAAGAAACCGTTTCCTATAAGTTTAAATAGGGCAGATAAGCCCGGTCAATGTTTACATATGGATTTATGCGGACCTATGGAGACTGTCTCATTAGGTGGATCCAGGTATTATCTACTCATAAAGGATGACTTTTCAAAGTATAGAACGGTTTATTTTCTGAAAAATAAGTTTGAAACAGTTGATAAAATTAAAACTTTTTTAAATTTTGTTACTAAAAACTTAGAATATAAAATTGAAGTAATAAGATCAGATTGTGGTTCTGAATTTATGAACAAAGAGGTGAAGTCTCTCCTAGATCATTTAGGTATTGTACATCAAAATAGTGCTCCGTACACACCCCAGCAAAACGGTTGCATAGAACGTGAAATGCGTACAATAACCGAAGCAGCCAGAACAATATTATTATCAAGTAATTTAGATAAGTCTCTTTGGGCTGAAGCTGTCAATACAGCTGTATACGTTATAAACAGAACTGGTAAAAGTAGGATTAAGAATTTAACTCCATATGAGCTCTGGTATAAAAAGGGATTATATGATATAAACAATTTAAATGTGTTTGGTTCAAAAGTAGGTGTACACATTCCAGATCATTATCGCAAGAAATGGGATAGCAAAGCTGAAATAGGATACTTTGTAGGTTATAGTGAAACAACAAAAGGTTTTAGAATTTATTTTCCCCATAAAAATGATGTTTTGATTAAAAGAGAGGTAACATTTCTGAAAGGCAATTCTAGTAGTCAAAAGTTAGGCAATACTTTTCAAGATCATAATATTATAACCCCATTATTATTAAAAGAAGAAATAAATAATAAAGAGGATGAAATAAGAGAAGAATATCACAGTTTTAACGAGGAAGGTGAAGAAGATGTAACACAGTTATCAGATCTTGATGAAAATACAGAAGTACAAACAGAGGAAATTCTAAATTCAGAAGAAACATCCGAGTCAGAAGAAGAGGCAGAAGAAACACCTCAAGTACTAACACACTCACGGAGAGGCAGAGCAATAAAGAAACCATCAAGGCTAGATGACTACGATACAAACCTTCTGTCCATCGGTACAGAGCCAGCTACTCTAGAGGAAGCGCTTGACTCTGAAGAAAAAGAAGAGTGGAAGATTGCTATGAAGACTGAGCTAGATACCCTGATAGAAAATAACACATGGACAGAAGTAAATAGCGTACCAGAGGGGAATAAAGTAATTTCTAGTAAATGGGTTTTTAAAGTTAAACAAGTAGGTACTAATAAAGTATATAAAGCTAGGTTGGTAGCAAGAGGCTTTGAACAGTCTGATTGTGATTTAGAAGTATATTCTCCTGTAGCTAAATTGCCTACTTTTAGAGTTTTTATAGCAGTTGCAAATAAACTTCAACTTCCAGTTCATCAGATGGATGTTGTAGGCGCCTTTCTACATGGTGACATTGATGAGATTGTATACATCAAGTTACCAAGCGGTGAAACATGCAAGTTAAATAAATCATTGTATGGTTTGAAAAAGTCTCCTAAATATTGGAATAATAAGTTTGATGACTTCATGAGTAAAGAAAATTTCAGTAAATCTAAAAATGATCATTGCTTATATTTCAGAAAGGTAAATGAATGTATGCTATACGTTTTGCTATTTGTTGATGATATTCTTATGTTTTGCACTGAAAACAAGGTTTTGGAAGATTTTAAAAGCGAGCTAAGCAGTAACTTTAATATGAAGGACTTAGGTTTAGCCAAATGTTATTTGGGTATCGATATTGATCAAAAGAAAGGTACAACGGTAATAAGTCAGAAAACATATCTTACTAAAGTTTTAGAGCATTATAATATGTCAGATTGCAAACCAGTTTCTACTCCAATGGACCAAAACTTTAAGTTTGAAATACTAAAAAGGGAAAAATCTGAAAGTCCAGAAATAGAGAAAAAGTGTAGACAACTCATAGGCAGTTTAATGTATGCAGTTTGTGGTACAAGACCAGATCTATGTGTATCAGTTTGTTTCCTCAGTAGGTACCAACACTGTGCTAGTATTATGTTGTACAAGGCATTGAAACGTATTCTAAGGTATATAAAAGGTACATTAAATTACTCTTTGGTATATAATAGCACATCCACAGAATTGCAAGGCTTTGTTGATGCAGATTGGGCCGGTGACACACAAGATAGAAAATCTACCACTGGTTATTTGTTTAAATTATTTGATTGTACTGTAGTATGGTGTTGTAAAAAACAACTTAGTGTGTCATTATCCTCCACTGAGTCTGAATATATTGCATTAAGTATGGCTATTTCAGAAGCATGTTGGCTGAAAAACTTGTTATGTGACTTTGATATTGTCGGTAATGAAGTGATCTTGTATGAAGACAATCAGTCAGCAATAAAACTTGTTTATAAAAATGAAAATAATAAAAGATTAAAGCACTTGGATATTAGGTATCACTTCATTATGGACAAAATAAAGGATAAGTGTATTTCAGTAAAGTATATTAAAACACAAGATAATTTAGCTGATTTATTAACTAAGCCATTGGGAAAAACTGTTTTTGAGAAGTTTGTTAAGTTAATTTTTTAAGAATATAGGCTATGCACATAATCTATGTAATGTTGGTCATGCATTTTTAGAGTTTCATTCCGTTAAAAATAAAGGGGCAAGTTAAGTATTTGAATGTGCCAATATAAAATGCATTACTAACAATTTAGTTAGGATTAAATAGCTTAATATTTATGTTTTAAACAGGGAAAACAGGAAAATATTATGTTGAGGGGTGGTGTAAAAATTTACACCCTATTATAAGGGTGAGGATCGTGTTGGAGCACCATAAAATATTAGTTCCTGATTTCCCCATAACGTATGTGTGTCGCTTCAGTATTTACATAGGTTCTTTATCAGAAAAAATCACTAATGACCAATTTTATTTTTTTGATGGATTTTGCAATCCTTGGTCTGGCTTCTTTATATAGAGTTGCTTTTAATAAAATCATGAAATAATAACATAAAAATCTCACGGGTAAAATGGAACGCTTATGTCAAAATGAATGTCATGTAGTCTATGAAGTAAATCTATGGTCACTGAACTGTCAACAATAAAAAGTTAAACCACGTTTTACGACAAGTCTGTTATTTATTTTAAAATATCACGAAAATCCAGCACGATATTTTAAAAGGTTATTGGCCCAGCCATGCTTACGGCCTAATAATCGTGCTGGATTAGTTTTTTATCAAGAAGGCTGCGGTCAAGCGGCAATAAATACGTCGGCCAGCTCAGGGCTCCGGTGGCGGTCGGCGGTTTGGTCGGTGAAGGCCAATATATCAATAACGCACGTGAGACGTGTGATTGCGGTAAAGCAACAATAATACGGCGATGGATTCCGTCGGAAATATGGCTACTGGACAAAGCTATCAGCAGCTTCAAGGTGTTGAAAACTGGACAGCGTGGTGTTTCAAAATACGAGTCCTCCTAAGAGCTATGGATCTCTTAGACGTCGTTGAAGGCACACTCCAGGCCAGCGAAGATCAGACCAAATGGATGCAGAAAGATGCGAAAGCTCAAGGTATGTTGGTAACAAGCATATCTGAAAAGGTTATACCACAAATAGTAAGCTGCAAAACGTCAAAACAGATTTGGGATAAGCTACATACAATATTTGAACAGCGCGGCGAGCTGTCTGTGCATATACTTCAGCAGAAGTTCTTTTCAATGAAATTTGAAGAAAGGGAAACCGTATCAGAGTTTCTAGGACGGTTCGAGTCTCTCCTGAGTAAATTGAAGAACCTCAACGCCGAAGTGAGTCAAACTATGGCCATCACAAAGATAACTTCATCTCTCCCATCACAATTCCAGCACTTTGTGTCTGCGTGGGAATCGGTGCCAGCAGAAAAAAGGACCATGGACGAGCTAGCGGCGAGATTACTGATAGAGGAGCAACGTGCTTCAACCAAAAACAAAGAAGATGAGTCGTCTGCGTTCATTCACAAGTCTACAAGAAAATGCTATCGGTGTGGCAAAGTAGGACATCTGAAAAAGGACTGCAAAACAAAAAGTAAAGGTACAATAATTAATGATACTAAGTGTAATATTTGTAAGAAAAATAATCATAAAAGTTCAGATTGTTGGTTTAAAAATAAAAATGAGAAAAGTCAAAATGTAAACAAAAGAAATCAAAGCAATGCATTCTCTGTGTTCGAGCTATCATCATTGTTTTACAGTCAATTAGAAAGTGATAATTGTTGGGTAATGGATAGTGGAGCTTCAGAGCACATGTGTCATGATTTTAATATGTTTTTAGACTACAAAAAACTAGAATGTCCTAGGTCCATAGTAATTGGAGACGGCAAAATCATACAAGCCATTGGTATTGGAGTTATTTCTTTAGAAGCATTTACAGGTAAACAATGGATAAATACAACATTAAATAACGTTCTACATGTTCCTAGCATCAAGATGAATCTATTTTCAGCAAGTTCAACTACAGATAGAGGTTATGTTTTGACAATTACTAGTAAAATGTGTTATTTCAGGAAAAATAACAATAACAGTGTTTGTGCACTAGCATATAGGAAAAATAACTTATTTATAATGAAGTTTAGGTCTCATAAAGTTCAAAATGCTTGTGTTGGTAAATCAAGTGACAGCTTATCTGAATGGCATGCTAGAATGTGCCACCAGGATATTGAACAGGTAAAAAACATGTTAAATAAATGTGATATAGATTTCAGTGCTGGTAAACAAGAGGAAATAACATGTGAGCCATGTCTTTTGGGTAAGCTACATAAGAAACCGTTTCCTATAAGTTTAAATAGGGCAGATAAGCCCGGTCAATGTTTACATATGGATTTATGCGGACCTATGGAGACTGTCTCATTAGGTGGATCCAGGTATTATCTACTCATAAAGGATGACTTTTCAAAGTATAGAACGGTTTATTTTCTGAAAAATAAGTTTGAAACAGTTGATAAAATTAAAACTTTTTTAAATTTTGTTACTAAAAACTTAGAATATAAAATTGAAGTAATAAGATCAGATTGTGGTTCTGAATTTATGAACAAAGAGGTGAAGTCTCTCCTAGATCATTTAGGTATTGTACATCAAAATAGTGCTCCGTACACACCCCAGCAAAACGGTTGCATAGAACGTGAAATGCGTACAATAACCGAAGCAGCCAGAACAATATTATTATCAAGTAATTTAGATAAGTCTCTTTGGGCTGAAGCTGTCAATACAGCTGTATACGTTATAAACAGAACTGGTAAAAGTAGGATTAAGAATTTAACTCCATATGAGCTCTGGTATAAAAAGGGATTATATGATATAAACAATTTAAATGTGTTTGGTTCAAAAGTAGGTGTACACATTCCAGATCATTATCGCAAGAAATGGGATAGCAAAGCTGAAATAGGATACTTTGTAGGTTATAGTGAAACAACAAAAGGTTTTAGAATTTATTTTCCCCATAAAAATGATGTTTTGATTAAAAGAGAGGTAACATTTCTGAAAGGCAATTCTAGTAGTCAAAAGTTAGGCAATACTTTTCAAGATCATAATATTATAACCCCATTATTATTAAAAGAAGAAATAAATAATAAAGAGGATGAAATAAGAGAAGAATATCACAGTTTTAACGAGGAAGGTGAAGAAGATGTAACACAGTTATCAGATCTTGATGAAAATACAGAAGTACAAACAGAGGAAATTCTAAATTCAGAAGAAACATCCGAGTCAGAAGAAGAGGCAGAAGAAACACCTCAAGTACTAACACACTCACGGAGAGGCAGAGCAATAAAGAAACCATCAAGGCTAGATGACTACGATACAAACCTTCTGTCCATCGGTACAGAGCCAGCTACTCTAGAGGAAGCGCTTGACTCTGAAGAAAAAGAAGAGTGGAAGATTGCTATGAAGACTGAGCTAGATACCCTGATAGAAAATAACACATGGACAGAAGTAAATAGCGTACCAGAGGGGAATAAAGTAATTTCTAGTAAATGGGTTTTTAAAGTTAAACAAGTAGGTACTAATAAAGTATATAAAGCTAGGTTGGTAGCAAGAGGCTTTGAACAGTCTGATTGTGATTTAGAAGTATATTCTCCTGTAGCTAAATTGCCTACTTTTAGAGTTTTTATAGCAGTTGCAAATAAACTTCAACTTCCAGTTCATCAGATGGATGTTGTAGGCGCCTTTCTACATGGTGACATTGATGAGATTGTATACATCAAGTTACCAAGCGGTGAAACATGCAAGTTAAATAAATCATTGTATGGTTTGAAAAAGTCTCCTAAATATTGGAATAATAAGTTTGATGACTTCATGAGTAAAGAAAATTTCAGTAAATCTAAAAATGATCATTGCTTATATTTCAGAAAGGTAAATGAATGTATGCTATACGTTTTGCTATTTGTTGATGATATTCTTATGTTTTGCACTGAAAACAAGGTTTTGGAAGATTTTAAAAGCGAGCTAAGCAGTAACTTTAATATGAAGGACTTAGGTTTAGCCAAATGTTATTTGGGTATCGATATTGATCAAAAGAAAGGTACAACGGTAATAAGTCAGAAAACATATCTTACTAAAGTTTTAGAGCATTATAATATGTCAGATTGCAAACCAGTTTCTACTCCAATGGACCAAAACTTTAAGTTTGAAATACTAAAAAGGGAAAAATCTGAAAGTCCAGAAATAGAGAAAAAGTGTAGACAACTCATAGGCAGTTTAATGTATGCAGTTTGTGGTACAAGACCAGATCTATGTGTATCAGTTTGTTTCCTCAGTAGGTACCAACACTGTGCTAGTATTATGTTGTACAAGGCATTGAAACGTATTCTAAGGTATATAAAAGGTACATTAAATTACTCTTTGGTATATAATAGCACATCCACAGAATTGCAAGGCTTTGTTGATGCAGATTGGGCCGGTGACACACAAGATAGAAAATCTACCACTGGTTATTTGTTTAAATTATTTGATTGTACTGTAGTATGGTGTTGTAAAAAACAACTTAGTGTGTCATTATCCTCCACTGAGTCTGAATATATTGCATTAAGTATGGCTATTTCAGAAGCATGTTGGCTGAAAAACTTGTTATGTGACTTTGATATTGTCGGTAATGAAGTGATCTTGTATGAAGACAATCAGTCAGCAATAAAACTTGTTTATAAAAATGAAAATAATAAAAGATTAAAGCACTTGGATATTAGGTATCACTTCATTATGGACAAAATAAAGGATAAGTGTATTTCAGTAAAGTATATTAAAACACAAGATAATTTAGCTGATTTATTAACTAAGCCATTGGGAAAAACTGTTTTTGAGAAGTTTGTTAAGTTAATTTTTTAAGAATATAGGCTATGCACATAATCTATGTAATGTTGGTCATGCATTTTTAGAGTTTCATTCCGTTAAAAATAAAGGGGCAAGTTAAGTATTTGAATGTGCCAATATAAAATGCATTACTAACAATTTAGTTAGGATTAAATAGCTTAATATTTATGTTTTAAACAGGGAAAACAGGAAAATATTATGTTGAGGGGTGGTGTAAAAATTTACACCCTATTATAAGGGTGAGGATCGTGTTGGAGCACCATAAAATATTAGTTCCTGATTTCCCCATAACGTATGTGTGTCGCTTCAGTATTTACATAGGTTCTTTATCAGAAAAAATCACTAATGACCAATTTTATTTTTTTGATGGATTTTGCAATCCTTGGTCTGGCTTCTTTATATAGAGTTGCTTTTAATAAAATCATGAAATAATAACATAAAAATCTCACGGGTAAAATGGAACGCTTATGTCAAAATGAATGTCATGTAGTCTATGAAGTAAATCTATGGTCACTGAACTGTCAACAATAAAAAGTTAAACCACGTTTTACGACAAGTCTGTTATTTATTTTAAAATATCACGAAAATCCAGCACGATATTTTAAAAAACCCTCAAATTCTTAAATTACACAGATAAATCTCTTTGCGTGCCTGAAATGTCCACGTCTTCAAGATCATTGAACTTTCCTCTCTTTGTAGAAACACCACTTTATTTACATTCATGAAGAATTATTGTTGAACTTGCCTTAATCAAACTTGATCAGTTTATTTTATTACTTTGTTAGTTTTAATTGAGATTCTTTGTTGATTATGATGAAAGTATTTATTAGTATTTCTTTGTTAGGGCCACAACGAATCACATATGTCACATATCGCGCGATCACGAGTGCGCCAATCGGAGCGCAGCGATGTGACGTGATATTTAAGGACCAATCAAATATATTGTTCCCACACACCCTCTTCCTCGAACGCTGTACATAATTTTTGAAAATACACGCATTACGCTTTTCGACTTTTACCACGAACGTTGTTTTTATTTAAATCCATCACGAAACCCTCATAGTAGCAGAGCACAGCAGCAACCATACAAAACCATATGTAGCTATATCACGCCGCTACATATTTTGGTCCTTCGAGCCGGATCCTCATTAATTCGGAGCCACATCCTCGAGAATTTTGGAGCATCGAAGCTAATTCATCGAGATTCATCGAGAGAGCGACCTGTGGACTTGCTGCACCGCCGCTGCCACAAGGTGAAACAACGAGTCATCACAAGCGACGAGTCAAGGGCAGATATACGCGAGAGGCTTCAACAATTGGAGCACAAGAAAGAAGACCTGGTCCCCAGAGGAACAATTTACGTTGGTTGGTGAGGGTTGCCCACTGCGCAGTATTTTATCTAGTAATCATATGTTTACACTTTTATTATTTCGACATGAACACGTCCAGTCTTTGCATGCCGGTCCGCAAGCGTTGTTGTACCGAGTGCGCGAGAATTGGTGGCCGCTGTCCGGTAGGAACTTAGCTCGGAAGGTGACTCATGACCGTGTTATCTGTAAACGTTTAAGAGGTAAAACTTTGACTCCACTCATGGGTGAGTTACCTAAAGAAAGAATTACTTCTTACTTTCCTTTCTACCGTGTAGGCGTAGACTATGCAGGGCCAGTGTTCATTTTAAGTCGGAAAGGCAGAGGAGCAAAATTAACTAAATCATACATTTGTTTATTCGTTTGTTTCGCGACGCGCGCTATTCACTTGGAACTCGTTAGTGATCTCTCTTCTGACGCATACGTACTATCACTAAAGCGTTTCATTGCACGCCGCGGAAAACCGGCAGAAATATTTTCAGACAATGGTCGTAACTTTGTAGGTGTAAAAAACGATTTTGCTCAGTTTTTGTCAAAATGCCATAAAGATATTGCTGATTTTGCAAAAAGTCAGAGTATCAGCTTCACCTTCATACCTCCATACTCTCCGCATTTTGGTGGCTTGTGGGAAGCTGGAGTAAATTCGTGCAAGTATCACTTACGCCGAGTGGTTGGCAACCACAGAAGCAAAGAATGGGGTTCGAACCCGTCATAGGCAGCTTTGTGGTCGATCGTTTACTGCGCCAACCTTGCATGCTGTGTTGGTTAGAAATAATTTAAATTAATCAAAAACTCACCTACAGATGTGTGCGCCCAACATCCAATATTCAAGGTCTTTCTTCACTCCTATGACGGCCCTGACATCTTTCATCACATCACGAGGCTTTGGTCCCACAAACAAATGAAACTTCAACCCCAAAGTCGTTATACTGCGGAGTACAACCTGATTATCACCTCTGATAATCACTTCTGTAGGAGCCAATGATTCGATCAACAGACCATGATAAGACCCGTTCAACTTAGCAAATATTAACGGGACAGCATTCAATCCACCTTTGTGATTATACAACACTTTAACCGTATCTGGTTTTAAAGGTATCTCTCCCAGTCCGTACATTGTTTCGTTCGTGAGTTTAAATGTCATCTCCCAAATGTTATCTGCAGCCATCAAAGGCCCCCGTGCCGTATTGAAAATGTTGCCCTGTGTTGCATTTACCACGATATTCAATTCAGTTATTTCTGGGTGCCTATGATTAGGTTCTGATACACTATATTTATAATTCTTGAGTTCAAGTCTTCGGCCTGTGATGTTATTGGAATGATGGAATGTGAAAGTAAGATGCGTAGCTGATATCTCGTCGATGGAAAGCTTGATGTTTCTGTAACTCTTTTCTGCCGCATACGGTAGTGTTAACATCCTTGGATACAGCTCTGTTTCCTCTGTCCAATCTCCTCGGAATAGGTACGAGAATCTCGAAGGATATCTATGGTAACATAAGTCGTGCTGGTGGTCATAACAACACTGTTCATGGCATTGCAATGGAGGTACAGCTTCTAGGCCACATGGAAGTCTGGCTTCTCTTGATACGAGGCAGGAGCCGATTGATAAGCCATCAGGAGGTGGTAGCTCGATGGTGGGGACAAACAAGAATTTGTACATCAAGACTGGAGCAGCTATTGTGGCTATTAACAGTACAAAGATTATTCTTAAAGGTCTGTTGAGAAGTACCCTGTCGTACCATTTTAAATCTGAAATCAAAGAAAAGAAAAGTTATTGATTTGACTTACTTAGTAGACATAAAATATGCAGTTTTTTGATTCAGTAAAGTTGCTTGAAATATCTTGTAAGTGCTAGCAAAATGAAACCTAAGAAAATAAGAATATCCGAAAATGGTTTCACAAAATTAAAAACTATGCAAAATATCTTTTTGAAATTCTAGTTTTAATTTGTGTTAAAATGTGGCTAACCATAATGTTTTTGTTTGTTTAATAAATTGTTCTACACAAAATTATAAATTAGATTTAAAATTACGAATTAGTTTTGTGAAACAAATTAAAAGTTTTGAGTCTTGTACAAATTAATTTTCTTGGCCTGTCTTGATAGTGTCGTGGAGTTATGCTGAGCGTACCTCTGTCGCACGAAGTATTTTATATTTTGCAAGACCATTGAGGTTTTTGACTGAAAAAATCTAATTAGTAACAGTTAGATTAAAACAAAAAAAAATTGACACGTATTTTTACTTTTGTTGTGTAAATGAAAATTGACGAAGACGACACTTTAAAAATTGCCAATACGTTACAAGCAAGAGCAGTTTTCACTTGTTTCTGACGTCACGAACTACTCTCGAAATTTGATATCTTTGTAAAATTAAACACTTATGCATTGATTCAACAAAAGAAAAAATACGTCTCCATTAATTTTCAAAACTGTTACTGACGGATTTATTAAATTTGTAATTTATAGCCATTTACGTTTCGGGACCACGATTGACGATTACTCGTTAGTCCCGCGATCCCGGCAGGAACATCCCAGAGTCTGGATTAAGGTGTCCAATGGATGTAAATATACAATAGAATTCATATCACCTGTATCTATAAATTCCTAGTAATTAGGCGTGTGGTTATGTAAAGCCCTATTTAGACATGCAAGAATTTGCATGGAATGCTATTAAAGGTACAAGTTGGTAGCCGACTGCACGCAGCAGCAGCAGACGACATGTCGCATATGTAGAAACCAGTAGTGTCACTGCGACACGTCGTTTGCTGCAGCTTCATGTTGTCAGCTACCAACTTGTACCTTATGGGATAATGAATTCAGCTGAGCAAACAAAAATATCGCAATGTACCTAGTCAAACTTGCGTGCAAGTTCTTATGTTTGCCGTTTCACAACAATAACAACAGGAATTTAATTAGTAGGCAATTGATTACATAATTTAATAAAAGATTATGATTTATCAGTAATAACAGACAAGGAAAATATGAAATGCAAAATAACAGAATAAATACGCGTAAAATATCAGCGTTCTTAGAGAAGTGTACACAATAAAGCTTAAATACGTACGTAAAAGATTTTCTACGAATTTCGTATCCCAGGTAAAATAGTAAGTCTTAAGGTGCTCCTTCACCGTGCATTTACCTGTAATGTTACGTTACAGATTCGAGCATTTCATCAGTGAGGGAGGAAAATCGAGCATCACAATGCGCACCTAGTAATGATACAAAACGAGTTTACATTACTGAAGGAGGAAAACCTAGCATTACAAGGGCACCTTGTATCAAATCTACGATCTACTAAAATATACGCGAATGCTCGTCAGTCAGGGAGGTAGTATTGTAATGTAATGTTCAAAGTCGAATCTATAATCTTACATTACTCGCGAACGCTCGTCGGTCAGGTAGGTAATTTTGTAATGTAATGCTCAAAGTCGAATCTACAATGTTACATTACACGCGAATGCTAGGTGAGGGAGTGCTTTTACATGGTATTGTGTATTATGTGTATATTATATATTCATAAGTTTTGTATATATTTTTTCTTCTGTGAAGTGGGAATTACAAGATTCTCAGATGTTCAGTTCGAAGCTTATAATTTGTGCGCAATTCTCCAAACTTTGTTGGGTATTAACTGTTCTTTATAGCATTTTTACATAAAGGCTCTTAACGAAGTGTTCAAAATAAAATTAGATTTTTATATTTTGAACTTGAACTTTTAGTTAGGTACTTACAGTGATATTGAAGTTCAAAGTGAAGAATTTCGTATTTACGAACACATTTCTACTGTAGAATTTGGCCTTAATTATTACATAGATAAACTCACACCTTTTTCTCGTGGGGTCAGGCAGAAACTACAGAATGCCGCATGCTACATCATCATCATCATCATCATAACTACCATCACCATACCAACTGCTGAACATCAGCCTTCCCATAGATTTTGCATGCTAGGAAGCCTACAAACTCCTTTCGATTGTTCTATTTTTGTATAATTATGTGGTCATACAGCACGTCGCCGTCGTTATTAAATTGTGGTCCGATTTTGTCTCTTTTTTTTTGTATTTTTTTCTTAAACATGGTAAAATCATCAAATGAGTCCCCCACCCAGGGCAGGCAGGACTAAAATCCACGGTGTCCTTCAATAGCTCTTAACGTTCCGGGGCCACGGTTACTCTCTAGTCCCGCAACCCCGCCTGGCTTTGGCTCCCGTCATTTTGCTGACAACGCAAGACGCGCCATCGACCTGGGAGCGATTTTGCCTCTGCGTTCAGAATTGTATCTTAAAAATCGCAAAGGTAGTTTTACGCCACGCTCTTTTATCGTGCTTGTCTCGTATTTTATCGTGCGTAGATAATGATACAAAGGTTGTTGACATCATAAAAGTTGGGTCGTTTACTATTTGTGTTTCCCTTTGTTTAACTACATTTTAAGTCGCCGGTTTCTTTTGCAACGACTGTTTTATACCTATCAGGCTATTTGGTTGGGTGGTTTTATTATTGTAGGGCTTTAGAGCTTGACCTACAAAATAAACGCTAACTAGGTACTTCGTTTGTTGACCCTACACTGCAACCTTTCATTTTAGAGAAGGTTCAGACGCCAGTACCTTCCTCGGTTTCTTTTGCAACGACTGTTTTATACCTATCGGGCTATTTGGTTGGGTGGTTTTATTACTGTAGGGCTTTAGAGCTTGACCTACAAAATAAACGCTAACTAGGTACTTCGTTTGTTGACCCTACACTGCAACCTTTCATTTTAGAGAAGGTTCAGACGCCAGTACCTTCCTCGGTTTCTTTTGCAACGACTGTTTTATACCTATCGGGCTATTTGGTTGGGTGGTTTTATTATTGTAGGGCTTTTAGTCAGTAGAAGTCTGACAGTCCCTCCCGCCCTGCCCGGGGTGGGAGGACACATTTGATGATTTTACCACGCTAAAAAACAAAAAAAAAGGGCTTTAGAGCTTAACCTACAAAATAAACGCTAACTAGGTACTTCGTTTGTTGACCCTACACTGCAACATTTTAGAGAAGGTTCAGACGCCATCAGTACCTTCCTCAATCTGTCAAATTTCTTTAATAGATTTTCAACCTTATCACAACAGTGGAAGGTTAATGTACGATTGGTATAATTTATCAGATACTCTTTCCCAATCCTGGGCAAAGGCCTCCCTCTCTATTTAAAAATTAATTATTTTTTTAATTACGTATACAAAAAAATAACAAATAAATGGTGTTCTGCCGGAATCAATAGTAGGGTCCAAGCTACCATGTGGTTAGAGGGAGTGAGGGACCTCCTCACAATACGAGCTGTACCGAGGATTACTGCCATCTAAGGCCCTTGATACGATGACACTTTGATCTAACTACTAATGAGAAAGATGTTCAGCAAGGTTCTTGGCCATCAGACCAATGGCCGTAACGACACTCGATACAATTGTTTTGACGGTACGTTTGGCGCAGTGGCTGAACGGTTGACAGCTGCGCAGCATGTCGCGGGTTCGATTCTCGCACGAAACATGTATTACATGACGTGTAAGGAGTTGTTTCGTGTCTGGGTGTTTGTGTATGTGTGTTTCTATGTTTGTGAACGCGCCCAAGATACAGGAGAAGTTCCCATAGTGGCCGGAAAATAGCCCAGCTCACAATTCACTTGTTGACAATCTCGTCCGAGTCGAGATATTTCATTTGTTTTGTGTTGTTACAAATCTTTGTTTAACTTGCCGTGTAAGTAGTTTGGTTCAAATCTGGGAAGTTAAAGTGGAAACGAAGTCTGTGAGAAAGGACGAATGGATATTTGTTACTCTTTAACGCAAAATGTACTGAACGGATTTGTATATTTGACACACAGATGGTTAATAAGCTGAATTAAACATGGGATACTTTTTATCCCGGAGCTTTGATCGTTAATGATTTGAGCGTTGGGACAGTAGGCATGTTGTCAGCATCAAAAAATAGCAAATTTTTTGAGAGTTATGAAAAATAATGGACAAGTGTTTTTTCTATTGTTGAAATATTGCACATTTACAAAGATAACGCATCAAAATTCAAGATTGGGGGCTCGTGATGTAAAACTGTATTTGCTTGTGACATATTGCCAATGTTTAAACGGTCGTATTTGGTCAATTTTTGTTAAAGTAACAAAGGAAAAAATACGTGTAACATATTTTTTGATAATCTAACTCACGGACTAATTTTTGATTTTTTTTCAGTGAAATACTAACTATGGAATTAAAAGTGGACGAAAATGTGGCTATGACCTATTTAAATATAAATTGTTTTCCCGTGCATACAATTTCGACGATCCGCAGACTACCCATTTATCTGCCTGTGTTCATTAACGGCGTATGGCAAAGCGAAAGCATCGTTTGATGAGTCGGAAAAGTTGCCACGCACCGCCACCAGTAGGCGCCAGTATCGCGAAATTAACGCAATCCAAAGTTTTATGTATTTCATTTCGTCAACTTCGACATTTCATAAATTAGTGTTCCCTTTACGCAAAATACATGTATTACTCTAGTAGAAATATTTTGATATAAAGATATTGAAACATTTACTAAAACAAAATGATAGAAATACTTATTGATGTGGATAAATATTTTGTAAATATTTTCATCATTCACAGTCTTAAATTTATTTTATAACACTTGGACACAGATTTTGACGTCCCGAGATAACGAAAAAAACTACTATTTAGTAGAAAATTAATAAAATTGGCACACTTTGCGAAAGTGACAATTCCCAATTATCTAAAGCCCCAAACACATGCGCGCACGGGCAAAGGCATGTGAGCATAATGACGTCGCTCCCCCTTAGAGGGCCTACCAGGGTCCCGGGACTAACGAATACCGTGACCCCAGAACGTAAAGGTCTATTGAAAGACATCGTAGATTTTAGTATATACCCGCCCTGCCCTGGGTAGGAGGACTCATTTGATTATTTTACCACACTAAAAAAAGCCCCAAACACACGCTTCTTTTATTAACGTCCGTTCAGAAAGCTAGTTGCGTGTGATGCATTTTGTTATAATGACAGACACTAGCGCCGCGTAAAAGGGACGTAATAGTTTTTACTCGTATATTATGAGGTACAGGTACACAGATTATTGTAGTACAACAATTTTATTGTCTGTAACTTCTTTATAATTGAATCTTCATTCTATAATATCCTATCAATTTTTTTTGGGACAAGGTCTTAATATCACTTTTCTGATAAATGAAACCTTTGAGAGATATCTATCGGCTCCAAAAGAATGAGCCCAGTGCTAATCATTTTTTTTTGCCTCCAAAGCAATTACTAGTGCGAGAGCAACTTGTACCGAACACGCGGTGAGACAGCAATGACCACAAATTTTTCATCGCAGTCGCAGCATTATACTATAGGCGATATTTAACAGGGTGGTGGGTGCTATGCCTTATATGTAGTTGACATGTAATTTTGAAGTATTCAAAATTTTGACAATACCAGTTTTCATTTAATTTATTTTAATCCTGTTTCTTCGAAATTGTTATAAATCTGTGACGAAACTAAATAAATAATAATAAGAGTGAAGTGTTTCTTATCCTATATCGCAGTTTGATACGATTAGAAGTTGTTTTCAGTTACATATTGTCTCAAATTGTTGACTGCAAATCAGTGCATTTATCATTAGTTCATGTGAAATGGTATTTGGATGCATAAAGATTAGATGGAAGGAGGATGGACACAGAGGAACCATCCGACAACAATAGTACGATATCACGATAGCATTGATATAATTATCACTGTGAGTAATTTATTATATTGATAGGAACAATTCGTAATGTATAGTATCATACGTATTCTAAACATTTCCCTTGTTTGCTCTGTAGGGGTCGTCAGGAATTTCCTGTGATGATATTCAGTATGTTTAGTTTATTTTAATACTTCATTTATTAATGAAAATAAAGTGTTATTGAAAAATGAAAGTTTACGTGACTTATTTACAGTCATGTCTGTTTAATCACGTCCCATTGAACACATCGAAACATAGTTTTGAATAATCTATAAGCCTACGTATCATTCGTTTTTATTTTCTCGATCTTTTTATACATTTCCAATTATATTATTACGAAAATCTGACAGCCGCGATCTGAAAAAAAGTGTCACAGGTCTAGCCTGTAAGAGCCACGCTGGCTGACTGATGTGTCAAGGAACGAAAGTGATGACACTACTTTTAAAAGGCAAAAGATGAGAGGACGATAGTGAATGTGTGCTCAGAATAAAATGGCGTATGTGCCCAAACATATTGACGCCTTTTTATGAATTAAAATTGTTATTAATTGAAAAACTGTCTTTACAGAATTTAGATACTAGTATTTTCTACAATTTAAAACAACATCCTTTCAATAACTCATAGTAGTTACGCCGCAAAGTCCAAAAAATAAAAAACCAAGACTGAACTTTGCATTTTTTTTGTATCGAGAAAATTTAATTGAATCGTGTTTTCAACTTTGTGAGAATTTAGATCATATAGTTAATAACTGTATTCCAAGTTGTAAGATCTGTAGTCCAGTCATGTACGACAGAAAGTAAAATATAAAAACCGTATAAGTACTGACTTAGCCCCTTAATTTATGCATTCGAGCGTTAATCAGGTTTTATGGACAAAAGCGGCGCTTTATGTATCATGAGTGATGCAGTGATTTTTAAGGCCTTGAACGCACGGGAGCTTTATTAACGTGTGTTTAAAAAGTTTATTGGAATGAAAAGGTGACTTTAACGTTCTCAAAATTAATTTAGGTAAAACATTAAAAACTTTTCATGAGCTGAAGCTGATGGATATGATTACAATCAACTTTAAAAAAAATAGGTGTTTCATACAAAATGGAGATTGTTCCGTTGACAATGTGTGAAACTTTGATTTTTTTATCGATTTGATTTTCTAGTCATACAAACACATGACACAAGAGAAATAGTATAGGGCATTTTTTAGAAAAACCTTTTTTCTTACAAAAAGAAAGCTTTTAAAGCTGTAAATATACTGTGATTTTGATTTGAACTTACGACTTACAATAATACAGAATCGGGTCGTATGTTCAAATACTCCTCGTAATCGGATTTTTCCTTACACAAAAAAGCCTTAATGATGTTACCGTGAAAGCTTTTATCTCTGAAAACGAACCATAAAAAGTTTAACGCCTTGTTCTCGCTAGAAGGCAGGCGCGGTCGCAGCCTGAAATTTTGGGGGGGGGTCACTCACTACACTATTAAAAAATAGGTATCTGGAATAAAATAAACATTATTGCACAAGACATATTGCATATTGCACAAAATGTCAAGCAAACTATTTTATCGCCATTAGGGGATAGTTAGAAATTTCCTTTTATTATTTGGAAATTTTTTGAGATTTTTCAATCTGACCTTAGATTTTAGGGGGGGTCATGTCCCCTGCGACCCCCCCTTCGGACCGCGCCTGCTAGAAGGTAAATGAAGACAAGATAGTACATATTATCCTAGCCAGAATAAATCGATCCGTTTTAATAACAGTAGGTTACCCCTCCAAAATTGCCTGCGGTCAGTCCGTAGATTCGCTAATCAGCCGTTTAGCCAAACCCGTTGATGCCTCCCTCAATCCAACCCTTATAAATCTTTCAGCCTTTAATACGTACTAGACAAACACTTAATCAAGGTTAAAAGGCGGATTAAGTCGTCCTTTTTTTATCCTCTTAGGATTTAAACGAGCCAAATATAGCCTTATGGTCCGTTCACACAAACCGACTCACGGAGGAGAGATCCAGATTTTTGATCATGTTTAAAACAGAGCTCTTCACTTCTTTAATATTCATAATACTTGAAAACCATTGTTTTTGTGTTTTTTAGTCTCCCTGTATATTTTTCCTTTTTATCATTGTGTTGTGTGAACTCGTGGTTTGTCCCGAATTAATGCATTTTGTTTCTTGCTATATCTCTTTTTTTCTTATTTATTTCTATATCAATAAGCGAGGTCGCGGCAGACCACGCAGGAGATGGCGGGACGAACTAGATAGATTCTGCTCGAATTGGAAAGAGGAGGCACAGAGTCGTGAAAGATGGAAGGAGTGGAGGGAGGCCTTTGCCCAGGAGTGGGACAGAGCAGGCTAGAAAAAAAAGAAAAAAAAAAAATCTATATCACTTAGTGTGAAATAATAAGAGAAGACGTCATGACGATATATCTAGTAGATATAGAGAGGGTCCTCTTTATAGCCAATAACCGTCTCTAAGGTTTCATCCATGTCTGCACCAAAATTCATACTTTATTCATGGAAACGGAACATAATACGTATGCACTTTCCTATTTATCGTGTCAAGTTGGGATGTTATGAAAAGGCAGTTTTGAATGAATTTTTATTTAACTTACATTATTGGGAACCTGTAATATCTCCATATAGCACAGGCCAAAAAACGATCCCGTCACCCGTGACATAACATCCGAATAAAAGCCGAAACTGCGGGCAAGAGCCAGTACAATATAATTACGGGCGGTTATGTCTGATGTCTAAGACTCGAGATAAAACGCCTGTCAGGGATTAGAACCGGATGAGGGTTCTTTTTATGTCCAGAAAAGAATAAACGTTAAAAATCGTCTTGCTACAAAAAGTTAAACACCTGTTGTTTATTATATCAACGTCAAATGCCGTTTTATCGAGTTTTACGAGTATATTCCGAAAATTGGTTCAGGAAACCTACATGTCCTACATACATATATTATTTCGTTCGAACGCGAACAGTCCAATGATTCTGAATGAATGAATCGGTCATCAATATGGTCGGTACTTGTGCCTCATTGACTCAAAGAAGCCGTTGATGTTCAACACAACATCAACAGCTTCTAAACTAAATATTCTCTCATTTAAATCATGTATAAGTGACATAACTATTTATTTATGTCACTAGACATGACTTAAATGAGAATATTAAGTTTTTATTCCGCTCGGTGTGAGAAAATTTGCATGCAACGTGTTAATGCAGATTTTAACAGTAAAATTCAATTTCCATTAGCATATTTTTGCGAGTGCGAGGATTTTGCGTCAACCTGCATCTTTGTGATGGGCATTCCATGCAATTTTAACGTTTCAATAGTAATCAAATTTCACTCCACCTATTTGTATTTATCAAGTAAATACAAATTATGAGCATGTATAGGTGGATGTTTGTTACACTTTTGCACAAAATCTACTGAATGTTTTTTTTTTTTTATCGTGGTAAAATCATCAAATGAGTCCTCCCACCCTTACGGTCAGACTTTTACTGACTAAAATCCACGGTGTCCTTTAATAGCCCTTTACGTTCCGGGGTCGTGGGGACCCTGGTAGGGAATGGCCCTCTAAAGGGGGGCCTCGTCATTGTGCTGACAGCTGACACTCTTTGAGGCGCGCGTGGAACACAACGCATAGGTGACATTGTTTTTTTTTTTAACGTGGCAAAATCATGAAATGAGTCCTCCCACCCCGGGCAGGGCGGGAGGGACTGTCAGACTTGTACTGACTAAAATCCACGGTGTCCTTCAATAGCCCTTTATGTTCCGGGGTCACGGTGATGGAATAAGTCCCGCGACCCCGGCAGGCACGCATAAGTGACATAGGCTACTTTTAATCCCGACACCAAGTTCCCTAAAAATCTAAATATAAATAGTACCCCTTACCACAAAAAGCTTGGCTAGCTTGTCTAAAAAATGTAACTGCAAAACGACCTTTATAACCACGTGAAATGTCGTTTGACAGTTCTTTAAGACAAGACTTTAACAGATGTTTAATCTTTCTTGTGGTAAGACGGTACGTCTCTGAAAGACGATATGAGGTCGTTGCCATTGAGCCGCCACCGTTTTATTAGTACATTGTTTGTACCTACGTGTTTAAATGTTTATAAATACACCCACACAATACAGGACAGCATCCTCAAAGTAACGTTTGTTGAGAAACCAAAACTTTAAGATGTTTTATCAAAAATCAATCCACAAACGTTTGACAGCAAACGAAGAGCTGTGTTTTATTTGTCTTTGAGAACGTGTGAAGTCTGAGAAGAGGTTGCAAGATCTTCATCTTAACAAAAAAAAATTAAACTCTAAAACAACACAATAAAGTATAAAATAACTATTTTTTCGGATGTCATGAATATAGATTGATGGGCTGATGGAGTTAAATATTAAACCAATGTGCCGATTAGTCGGTAAAGCTATTTATTTTAAGTCGGCGACTAGTCGGCCAGGATTGATATTGTACGAAACTATAACCTTTCTTGAAAAGCTTTTTTATGGAAATAAATATTTGACTGTGAGCAGGACTTGAACCTGCAATCTTCCAATTTGTACAAACCCACCACACTATTCCCAAACCACTGCAACTCCTGAGAGCCAGAATCAATAGTGGCAACCACGTACTGAATTGAGATTGCAGGAAAATCGGACGCCATACGAACTACGAGCAGTCATGCCCAGCAGGGGGAGTATTACAACGTCTTAAAACCAGGCGAGTGAAAGTGACAGAGCTATACAAGTCGTCTAGCGCCATCTCGTTCACTCAATGGAGCAAGCCTGGTTTTAAGACGTAATACCACCCCAGGGCTTTGTTGAGGAGAAAAAAATCTGATGAACTGTAAGTCTTCGCTAGGGGCTGAGGCCTTATCATGACTTTTCAGTTATTCTGACGTAAACTGAAACTTTGACATTTTCAATTGACAAACAAGGAAAAAACTAATTCCTTCTTCGCACACCAGTGGCGCTGTTCCATTTTTCCATACAAGAAACGCTGTAAATACTGGGACGACGCTGTAAAGTAAAATAGTGAAAACTCGTGATAAGGGTTCTGATTTGTCGTTTCCTGACAAATTTACTGCTGAGTAAAAAATGGTTCGAAAATTGAAACACCATTGTGGCGCCATTCTGAAAAATAATTAGCAGACTCGACACCCTGTTTCTTTGTCAAAGCAGTTCAATAGCAATAGCATGTCAATGTTTGGGTAGGCAAAACGGGTAGCCGAGAATTTGGAACGCAAAGGGTAATTGAAGGAAATCTGAAAAAAGTTGCGCTCGGTGCTATGGGTGCTATGGTATTCTTTTTTTTTAACACAATTTTTTCGTATTGATAAGATAATGGTTTATTTGGTTAAAGTTAAAGTCTTCAATTAAAGTGGACATATATTTAAAATTCAATTAAAGTACGATTATTAATTCGAGTCAATAAAATGACATTTGTACATGAATGAAATGTACTAAAACATGAATGAAATGTACAAATTTTTTTTGTATCAGTGACAGTTGCACTGTCATTTTACTGACTCGAATTATTAATCGTACTTTACTCTATAGAGTTACAAAGTAAAATGGTAAACTATACATGTATAACTACTTATTGGTAAAATGGTTAAATAGTAACGGTTATGGTTTTGAGTGCGTGGTTTCTCAAAAGAGATCGGGATTCGAGCGAATGTGTATACTTGCGATCGATGCAATTGTGTATTTTCGCTGAATGTTCAATTGACTCGAACAAATGCAATTATGTATTTTTGCTGAGTGTTTTGATTTTCTCGAACAAAATCGATGTTTGATTGTAGTCGGTACGGGTCTGACCATCCCTTTTGGTCCACCCAGATTACCACCTAAAAATATGCCTATGACATGCGATCTGACACTCCTTTCCGCTCCGTTTGAGTCCGAGTCATTTGATGATTTCACGCCCCAAATACAAAAGATATTGAACTAACATGATATGTAATGTTGTATTTTCGTTCAAAATTTCGGCGTATACCTACATTTCGTTGACACCTTGCGCTTATGTCAGTGTCTCAGGTGTTCTTGTGTTAACGTCAACTGAGGTGTCATCCATCATTGGAGCTATTATGATGGTAATGAATGAACAATTTCCAGGGAATAGTAGAAGTGTAGTGTCATTTGTTCTTGTCAAACTGTTCTCGAAAAGAATTGTGATTTGCAGGTAATGAAAAAAAAAAATGTGTTGATTTTTTACAATTGAAGTAAAGTTTTACTTTCTTCTGAAAGCGAGCCCATTTTTCTGTATATTTTTTTATTGAGGATATACACTTCTCATCAAAAAAATCGAAACACTTTCGTTTTTATTGTTTTTGTCCTAATTTTTTACAAAAGAGAATTAATTCCATGAAAAAAAAACATTACTGTGTAGCTGGCAGTTTGGTCATTACAGTAAGAAGAAAAAAATCAAAATTCGAAATAATTTCATTTGTTTATCCTATAAATGAAATTAATCACTGTTTTGAGACAAATGTGTATTTAGGGTTGGAGTATGTTTTTCGTTTAAAAACTAAAAATTAGCGCTTGTCTTTAAACTTTCTGTTTCTTATTTCATTTACTGTGACTTTGGGACGTCTGAAAAAACTTTTTTTTCTAAAACATATGGATACTTCGCCCGCAGAAGCCGCCCAAGTGGTGGCATTGCTGGATTCTGGACTTAGTCAGCGTGTTGTGGCTGCAAGATTGCATCTAAGCTTATCATCTGTTCATAGAGTCTACAAACGCTATCGGGAGACTGGTTCGTTCACGCGCCATTCAGGATCTGGCAGGAATCGGGTCACTTCTGAGCGAGATGATCGATTTATTGTAACAACTTCTTTACGAAATCGACGCCTTAACGCTTTTCAACTGCAGCAGCAGCTTCGCGTTGTACGAAGAGTAGCTGTAAGTGACTCTACAATAAGAAGAAGGTTGAAGGAACGCGGATTGGCACCGCATAAGCCAGCGAATGGGCCGAAATTAACTGCAGACCATCGAAGAGCGCGCCTTAACTTAGCACGCGAGCACCTAACTTGGTCATACCTTCAGTGGAGCAAAGTACTGTTTTCTGATGAGTGTAAAATTATGCTGTATGGTAACGACGGAAGGAACAAGGTCTACAGAAGAGATGGAGAACGCTTTGCACAATGCTGCATTGAAGAAAAGGTCAGCTATGGTGGCGGTTCGTGGACGGTTTGGGGAGGAATCAGCGCCGACGGTAAGACAGAACTTGCCTTTGTGTCTGGGCCACGGCTGCCTGCACTAAACTCTCATCGGTACATCGAACAGTGTCTTGAACCTCATGTGATGCCCTATGCACATTTTATTGGCAACGACTTCATATTCATGCACGACAATGCTAGAGCTCACACCGCGGGCGTCGTACGAGATTATCTTACCGAAGTCGGTATCTCCATTATGGTATGGCCAGCAAGAAGCCCGGACATGAATCCCATTGAACATCTATGAGATGAATTAAAGAGACGAATTCGAGCAAGAGATCCAGCCCCAGAAACACTTAGCCAGCTGCAAAATGCAATCCAAGAGGAATGGGATAATATACCACAACATGTGATCGTGACTCTCATCCGATCGATGAAGAACCGTATGGAAGCAGTAATAAGAGCTCGCGGAGGGAATACAAGTTATTAAATAAACGTTTCTTACATTTTTTTTTCATTTACGCGTGTTGTTTTACCCATTTCCTTCATATTCCATACAGGGTAAAAATTACTCATTATACAAAATACGAAACCTATGAAGACTTAATTTGAATTTAGAACATTAACATTAGGATTTAAAAACCTCATACTACTCACTATTAAATGACATTTTACATTTATTCTTAAATATACACATTTTTCTGATAATCCTTATCAAATCATAAACTGCGAGGTGTTTCGATTTTTTTGATGAGAAGTGTATTTATGTGTTTATTGCAGAAGATTATTTATTATTGTAATAGGTATATAGCGTGTCTTTGCCTGGAATATAATTTTATTTTAAAGTATATTTCAGAACTTAATAACAGAATTGAAAAGTGACGAAATTAAAAGGAAATCCCAATTAAATTACATTTACGATTAAAATACAAAACAATATTAAATTAAATAGTACATTATGCAACGAGTGAATAAAGAGCGGATTTAAAGCGAGGGCCATATATATGAATCAAGAGCAAGCGAACCATTCCCACTTTAAAAAGTTACTTTTTCTTACTGAAAACAGTGAGTAAAAAGCTCTTTTTCTCACTGTTTTGGTGTTTGAATTTAGAACACATTGCTGCGGTCCACCCCCGTCAGCCCCCGTGTTGTTAGGATAATGTTACTCTTAATTTAAAACATTGTTCCGAGTTTAATGTCAATTTGTTGGCGCAGTGACCGAGCGATTGGACTACTTCGTCGCGTGCAGTGGGTTCGATTCCCGCACCGAGCAATTTTCGTATGATCTACAGTTATTTGTTTCGGATCTGGGTGTTTGTGTATGTGAATTTAGATGTTTGTAAACGCACCTTTGTCTTTTTTTTTCTTAGTTAAATACCTATCTATTATCGCTTAATTATTATTTTTCTTGTGGTCATGGTATAAAGTATCGTATGTAACTCGTGAATAAAACGGATTTAAATCGAGGGCCTGAATCACTCGCGTCGCTCAGGATTTAAATACTTGAATCACTCACTTCGCTCGTGATTCAATCATCATGAATCACTCCCTGCGGTCGTGATTCAGTCATTAAAATCCTTCGCTTGCTCTTGATTCATATATATGGCCCTCGCTTTAAATCCGCTCTTTATTCACTCGTTGCATAATGTACTATTGTCTACGCTAGAACAATGTTTTTCTATTCTATTCTATAGCTATCAATCTACAAATCCAAACCCTGTAACTGCTACTGGTAAAACTCTATACTTTGTGCCAATCGCCAGATAGCTCGCCTCAATGAGCTGTCAGCAATCTGAAGGGGCCCCCATAGAGGGCAAATGCCTGCTAGGGTCACAAAACTGTTCTATCCGGAAACCGTTACCCCTGAACGTAAAGTTAAGGCTATTGAAGGATCACCGTGGATTTTAGTCAGTACAAGTCTGACAGTCACTCCTGTCCCGCCCTGTGTAGGAGAACTCATTTGATGGTTTTACGATACAAAAAAAAACACAAAAAAAAGTTCTTGATGTTTTGTTTCCCGACCTTTGAAACTAACCTCAACTTCATGTTCAGCTATCAAGTTTGCTCAGCATCCAGAATATTTGACCGAAACTTAGCAAGTAAATATTTTGTATGAAATGAATTCAAATACTTGCTTTAAAACAATATCTCACAGATTTAGTGAAATTCTACTGAAGTTATAAACCTGTCAGTCTTGTAAAAGTTTCCAAGTCTTGCAGACAGATGAATATGAAGTTGGCTACAAACTTTAATAATTTATTGTAGTAAAAAAGTTTTACATTTAAAATCTGGCACATTATTTGAGGAAAAAGCTTTAAAGTTGAAATGGGAGGCTCTTCCGACGAGGGACGAGATATCTTCCGACAGTTGTGGTCGAGTTTTCGTATTTCTTTTCTCGTGGAAAACCAGCAATCGATTGAGTTATGTAACAATATAGCGATATTTAAGATCACGTAAGCCCGTTGACAGAGTGGCGTCCAAGGAATAGAAAAAAAAGTGTTGCTCGTCCGGCGGTGAGATGGGCAGACGACATGTTGCCATTGCGGGAGTGTCCTGGATGGGGCTGGCGCAAGACCGTGGAGCTTGGCACAAACAAAGAGAGGCCTATACCCAGCAGTGGGTGAAGACGGGCTGTGGATGATGATGATGATGAAAGAAAGAAAGAAAAAATATTTATTGACACTCACAGGACAGAATAACAGTAATTATAAAGAAATACAATAAGTATACAAAAGAAAAAGATACATAAAGGAAATACAAAATTATGTATAAAAAAAGACAAACGGAACAAAAATAACATAATAGTCCTGTGCGAGGCCAAAAGGCTCCTATCTCAGCATGTGCTGCGACATTTGTTAAAATGTCACAGCGCTGGTTTTCTGATAGGGGGATAGATGAAACCCGTTGATCCTTCAGTTCTCTAGATCTTTGACAGTCATTCATTACCGTAAGGCGTGGGCCACATAGAAAAGACGTAAGACGCAGACGGGGTGGAGACATTTATGTCTCTTCGACGTCTCTTTCATACAAAATGTATAGAAGCGTTGCGACGTAAAACATATAGAAGAGACAGGGCGGGTCCTCGTCTTACGTCTTTTCTATGTGGCCCGCGCCTTAGTCAGAAGCGATAGTCTGAAACCAATCTAAACAAGGGGTATCGTATTACTCAGTGACAGCGTTGTGAAGATCAGGTAAGCAGTAGCTCCATGTAAATTACTGATATTCAGCTTGATCTGGTTCAATTGAGAGCTGACCCTAACAGAGTTAGGAACAGGCTAGACAAATGATGATGATGATGATGTAGCGAGATAGATGTCGAAACAAACTGGGTAGCCCTTTAAGGGCTGATTTTTTAATAGTCAGATAACTTTTCTCTGAGGAATAAAAATAGCGGTTTGACATAATATTTTCTATAGATAAGCTGTCAAACCACCATTTTTATTCCTCAGATAAAAAGTTATCTGACTATTGAAAAATCAGCCCTTAAAATCTTACTGATGGGGTAATTTTGTTCTACCATGGACAGACTACTATATAAAGAAAAGTCGATAAGAACTTGTATTACCTACTAATTACAACTATTGCACTATAATTTAAATGGGACAGTAGGGCAAAACTGGGATATATGCCACACTTTTTGAAATTACTTTATATTTCTCAGTACAAAAAGCAAAATCCTTAATTTGTAAAACGGATACTTTGGTATATTATTTTGGAATTTATTAAAAAAAAAACACCACATTTGAAATTTCCAGAGTATTGACGTATTTTGTGAATCTCTAAATTTTGGGACACCTATCCCTTATATGGGAGCGTAATAGTAAATTTAATCACAGAGAAAACAAGACATCTATTCTATCCTACAAAAACTTCCCATACAATCGCATAGTGAACTGCAAGATAACAAACTTACTTGTAGTTTTAAAGACTTCTCGATAGGTAAATAATATAAAAAAAAAACATGTGTTCTTCCGCGAAACTAGAGTAATTTGAATCGAGGCAACTGAGCCGCTGAGGCAACTATCCCGGTTTTACCCTATATTGAAGAAGAGAGGAAATAAAATATATTTTCCGGGAAAAATCACAAAGAGAAATAGTAGCACAAAGTAGACATAATGATGATACGACTGTCTTCAGTCAGTTTCTTGCAAAATTGAAATATTTCTTGCTCTTTCATTTCAAGGAAGACACTTCAAAGCAAACATATTATTTCTGCAAAAGCATTAACTTAATGTTTGTTAGAAAATTTTCAATTTAATATAAAAATAACGCGCTTGTAAATAACATGTACTTATTAAATACAGATTCTAGTACTGTTATGTGTGTATTTATTAAGTACATTTTTTTATCTTTGCGTTTTTTCTACGAATTTCTCCTGTTTTGTAGGTGTGTTTGCAAATATGTAAAAATACATACACAAACACTGATACCCAGAACAACTACTTGTAGATCATACAAACATTTATTCCAAGCGGGAATCGATTTTACGACACAGTAAAAACCTTTGTCAAACAGACAGGCGAAAGCGAGGCGATCCGATTCCGAGGCGAATACGACGCGATAGGAGACGTCAAACTGGGTGCAGCGAACCGACTTTTTGTACGAAGCCAGGGCTGCGTTTAAATCAGCCGGCGGTATTTCGCCGGATAAAAATTAAACTAGAGCGAGGGTTCGCTGAACGGAGTCATAAGTTTCTGTCAATGTCAGCTGTCAAATTCAATTGACAGCTCAGTTTATTAGACAAATAATCAATTTGCCGGCGTAATATTAATTAAATCCATAATCCACAAACAATACTTATTCACTCTCTAAAATAAAAATATTCGTTTTTACGGCGCGAATCGAGCAAAACAACAAAACTTAATGTCAATCTGACAGCAGGATAAAATTTTGCGAGGTAAAAAGGTCGCAAAAATTTATTCCAATCAGTAAAAACTTATACCAGCGGACGACCGTAAACGGGGCAGATTAAATTTTAGTTAGTTTCATTTTTTACCTCTCGGTGTGCTTGAACGGGGTGTTTGACATTTAGTCAGTATAAAGGAGAACATTCAGGCTCCATACATTTTTGGGCCTTTTCTGAAAGTGCCGGCCAACGAAAAAAATTGGTACCTATGGGTAGTACCAGTCATTCGGAGCAATTCTATGGCGGTTTCTATGGCACAAAAGTTGTAGGATTGCTCTCGGCCAAGTTATACAAGTTCGAAAATTCGTAAATCTCATACATTTTTTAATTTCTGAAAGTGGCGAAAATCACCAAATAATGATAAGTATTGCTAGAACTAGCGACCTCAAGTAATTAAACATAACGCCTGTAATCCCTGAGGGGTTGGGCAGAGGTGTACCGAATAAAAATGAATAATAATCTATTTATTTTTTGTGAAAAGTAATAAAAACATTTTAAAATATAGGTACAAATCTGCTGGTGGGACCAGCATCGGGAACAGAACAGAGGTTGCCTGTAGTTAGGGGTCTTGGAAGAGGAATCTCCTAACAATACGAGACGTGATCAGCACTGCTGCTTTTTGAATTAACCCTTTTTAGGGGGAAATAAAATAATCAAATGAGTTATCTCGCTCTGGGCTGAGCTGTAGAGTAGAGACTGCCAGACTAATGCTGACTAAATGTCCACCCTCTTCATTCGGTTGCCCTTTGCGTTCCAGATACTAAGATAGTCGACGAGCCGGTACCTACATTTCATTCATACATTTGTTGTTTTCTCAAAGAGCCTCATAGCTTCGGGCACGCCGCAATCGCGGCGGTAAGACCGCTCTTTGAGGAGTGGCTGGAGAGACGTCGTATGGGATGATGCAGGTCCTCACCGGACACGCAAGTTTCGGGAGGTACCTGTGTCGGATAGGGAGGGAAGGGACGCCCTGCTGTCACCACTGCGAAGGTCGCCCGGAGGACACGGTGGAGCATACGGTGCATGACTGCCCCGCTTGCGCAGAGCACCGCCGTTTCCTCACGGAGGTGATAGGCGGAGACCTCTTGCGCCCGGCATTGGTCGAGGCCATGCTGCGGGGCGAGACGGAGTGGGAAGCGGTCGCCTCCTTCTGTGTCGTGTTCCACTCGCGCCTCAAAGAGCGTCAGCAAAATGACGGGGCCCCCTCTCAGAGGGCCAAAGCCTGCCGGGGTCGCGGGACTTATTTCCTTACCGTGACCCCGGAACATAAAGGGCTATTGAAGGACATCGTGGATTTTAGTGTTAGTCTGACAGTCCCTGCCGCCCTGCCCGGGGTGGGAGGACTCATTTGATGATTTAACCACGCTAAAAAAAAATAAGAGCCTCATAGCTTTTGGAACGCGATACTGTCGGGCCCACAATCAGCGGTGAGACGGGTTTGCCTCACCGTCCAGTCAACGAGACTCGACTGATACTCGTCCTTGACATCCCGTGGAACTTCAAGGTGCATTTACGACGTTTGGATCAAAAACCTAGGATCGAGCCGGGGCTGCCTTCAAGCTGTTATCCAACCTGGTGAGGCAAACGCCGCTTTCTGAAGGCTCTACGTGGAAGTGGTACGGTTAAAGCCCCTCTACGGGAACCCTGTCTGTCGTTTACATAAGGAAGCGAACACACAAGCTAATCGCACCAGAGGATCATGGCTATTCGGGTGATCCACTCATACACATAGATGCTGGAGGATCTGCTTCCAGATCACACGTTGGCAATCCGGAAAGGAGGCTTCCACTTCTTCTGCAGCAGTAATGACAGCGAAGGAAGAGGCAGAACACGCAAAAGAGGACGCCCTTAAAATCTCAATCCAGTCGCGTACGGTAAGTAATGCGGAGCTAGTTGTCTTATCAAGGATCAGGCCCAGGACGACAGCATGTCGTGTTCCACGCGCGTCTAAATAAGCTTTCAGTGGCCCTTATGGAGCCAAACGCCTACCGGCTTGCGGGACTACGAGTATCTCAGCAGGATAGGTACCGTAGCACGGTTGATGATTTTATTACCCGAAAAACGTGGTTTATTCAGAAAAGAGTACTTTTGGTCACTACTCGTATTGTTAGGAGGTTGCTCTCGAGCAACCTCCTAACAAAAAGAAGAAAAAGAGAAGGGCCTACCACAGGCAGCTTCGATTCTGTTCCCGATGCTGGTCCCACCAGCTGATTTGTATATTTTGAAATGTTTTTATTACTTTTCACAAAAAATAAACAGATTATTATTAATTTAACCTTTGCCCGGGTTGGGCAGAGGTGTTCAGGGTTTACAGGCGTTATGTTAAATTGCTTGAGGTCGCTAGTTCTAGCAATACTTATCATTATTTGGCGATTCTCGGCAGTTTCAGAAGTTAAAAAATGTATGAAAATTACCAATCTTCGAACTTGTATAACTTGGCCGAGAGCAATCCTACAACTTTTGTGCCGTAATAACTATTGCTCCAAATAACTAGTACTACCTATAGGTACCAATTTTTTTCGTTGGCCGGCACTTTCAGAAAAGGCCGAAAAAAAAATTATGTCCTTTAAACTGGATAATTGATTGAAACGCACCCCAGTACCAAATGTATAGCGATCCGAAGGCGAAGCGGAGCGTTTTTGTTAATCGCTCAGCCATTGCAACATATTCATTTTATTTTAGTTCCTAACTGGTGGTTATCTTGTTTTCGACCCGAATAAAGACTGTTTTACGTGGGTAGTTTGAAATATAGAATTTCGGGATTTTATGAATAAAATCCCGAAATTCTATATTTTAAAAACGTTGTCAATAGTTTTTAAATTAATATGAATTTATATTGTATGGGTATCGTAGTCGCGGGACTATCGGGTAACCGTGGCCCGGAACGTAAAGGGCTATTGAAGGACACCGTGGATTTTAGTCAGTACAAGTCTGACAGTCCCTCCCGCTCTGCCCTGGGTGGGAAGACTCATTTAATGATTTCACCACGTCAAAAAAATGGGTATCGTAGTTCTATGCAGTTTAACTAAGAGAGTTGCTGACGCAATATTGTGACGTCAAGCTCCCCTTATTAACACTTGCACATTTTCAAATAAACAATTATCATATGAAAATAGCTCCGATAAGATAATAAAGATAATATACACATGAAAAATTAATTTGCTCAAGTGACAGTTGACGGATGGAGGTCATTGACGCTCTCCTTCGTAATTGAACCGCATCGACGGCTCGTCGCGTTCCACACGCGCCTCAAAGAGCTGTTAGAAACCTGACGGTGCCCCCTTAGGGGGCAAAAGCCTAAAGAAACCGTGACCCTGAACGTGAAGGGCATCGTGGATTTTAGTCAGTACAAGTCCCGATAAAAAAGTAGTACCCACTCATGCTAGGTACTTTACTTTTTAATGTAGTGGTCAGAATAAAAAGAACCGCAATCCAATTTGTCCTGAAATTTTCAATATTCGGTTTATTGAAAGGCGTTATATAAAATAATATAAGGCCCCAATAAAATCCATTCGTCACCCCTGCTTTTATCTGAAGCGTCTGTTCTACACGAGATTAATTCAATGTGATTTGTTATCCCTGGTGGAGTGTCGTGATACCAAGTGACTTATTACTTACAGGGTAACGCACTTGACTCAAATATTTTTGGGGTTCCGTACGCAAAATGTTAGGCTGCGTATCCACTGAGACGGAGCGGAGCGATTCACCAATCACACTGCTTGAGTGGAGAAGAGGGTTTATTCCACTTTGTTCACCTGGGTTTACAAAGTGGACCACTTGGTGTCCTCAATTCACCTGGGAAAAATATCACCTGAGTGATATCACCTTGGTGAATTGTGGACACCAAAGTTGTCCACTTTGTTCACCTCGGAAAAATATCTGGGTGAACAAAGGCGACTTTTCTTACGCGATTTAATGGACTTTGGTGTCCGCGATTCACCTGGGTGATATCACTCAGGTGATATTTTTCCGAGGTGAATTGAGGACACCAATGTTGTCCACTTTGTTCACCCAGGTGATATCACCCAGGTGAACAAAGTGGAATAAACCGAGAAGAGATGTGGATTTGAAGCCATGTGATTGGTGAATCGCTCTCCGCTCCGCTCCGCTCCGCCTTAGTGGAAACGCAGCCTATTTAATTGGTTAGGTAACTTTAGTTAAAGTTGACGAAGAGTTCCCATACAAAAAACGTGTTTTTTGGCGTTTTTATAGATAACTAGCTGTGCCCGCGACTTCGTTAGCGTGGATGTCGGAACTTAACAATGTATTTTTATCAAATTGACAAAGTTTCATACAAATTTTCATCCCCTATTTTATCCCCTTGGGGGAAGAATTGATCAAAATCCTTTCTTAGCGGATACCTGCGTCATAACATCTACCTGCATGCCACATTTCAGCCCGATCTGTCCAGTGGTTTGGGCTGTGCGTTGATAGATCACTATGTCAGTCAGTCACCTTTGAGTTATATATTTAGATGGTACGGAACCCTCTGTGTCTTACTCGCACTTGGCCGGTTTTCTTTTTAATTTTTATGTTGTTGCTCCCACACTAGAAGTTTATCATGTAAAGTGCGTGACATACAAACGTTTACAACACTGTAAACTCTCATATTGGACAAGTGTCGACCGTAATCAAATACCAGATTCGAGCGTGCGCGCAATGTTCAGACGCCACAAGCTACCACAATCTGTCAAAATTCTGTAATAGATTTTCAACTTAACACAAAACAAGAAGGTTCACATTCGATTGGGAAAATTTTACAGATTTTAGTAGGTAGATGTATGTGCTGGCGACTACATTCAAAATGGGTAGGGCGCGGGCTACATAAAAAAGACGTAAAGACGAGGACGCGTCGCGGACGTGCGAAAATGTTGGAGAGTCGCGCCCGCGCCCCGTCTCTTTTGTGTGTTTTACGTCGCGGCGCTTCTATTCATTTTGTATGAAAGAGACGCCTAAGAGACATTATGTCTTCGCCCCGTCTGCGTCTTACGTCTTTTGTATGTGGCCCGCGCCTAAGGGTTTTATTCGCTACACACATTTTTCTTACTCTTATGTAGGATATGTTGTATATGCCCAGGACAAGAGCTTTTGGAGAAATGGTAAGATCTTTTTCTAGCAGAGAGACATCAATAGCCAACAAGAAAGACAGTAAAAAGGATATAATAAAAAGTCTTGCTTACTTTTGTGATTATCTATGGCGAAAGGTATGTCGTCATCATCTATTATATTCTCTTGTTGTCCATTCACGTGTGGTATCATGGCTCATATCAGCTGTATCTGGAACAAAAAATGCTTTTTGAGTATATCACGGACTTGATCTCCCGGGAGATATCTTATTCCTCATCTCTGGCTTGCCTTTATTGGCCGGTCAGAGTGAACACTCACGAGGAACAGACCTACCACCTCTTTCTTGCTTTAACTGGCTGGCTAGAGTGGAGATTCGCAAGAAGAGCAAACATGCTCGGAGCAAGGAAGTATTTCCAGTAAGTGTTTGTAGGGATCGACCATACTCCCGGGTTCCTGGTCGCTTGTGAGAACCGTGGAAAACCTCTACACTCTTCAAGCACCTCAGGATATGTTACTCCCCTGTCGCTACGTTACCTAGTGCTAGCGATTTGTTTGGGGGCTCATTTATTGAGTGTGCATGTCACCCCCTGCCATCGTATCCATGTAAAACATTGATTAGGCAGGGGCCATAGTTCTTCTATAGTTTTAGATACCCAGTCCACCAAACCCACCAATAATACGCCATAAACCTGTCTTTTGTTTCCATAGCCCGCAATAGTACAACTTCAGCCGGGGGTTGTCCTTGGATGTGCTCGCATAGTTCATACAGGGATAACCGCCGCGCCGGTTGAAGCCTCATTTCATTTCAAATGCGTAATGGGCCTCTGCAAGATAGCTTGGGCTCCTGGCATGCCCTTAAAAAGTCCGGGATCCCTTGATTCCGAGATCTTAAAGATATATAAATAACTAGCTTCTGCCCGCGACTTCGTACGCGGATCCTGTTGCTTATGCCGGCGACGACGGGGTCGTCAAAATCGAAGCTCTGAAACGTCGAATTCTAAGAGCCCGGCTGAACAACTCTTGCCAAGACGTCATTCCTATATATGTTATAGAGTATCTAGGCTATTGGAGTTCCACACCAGGTGTTCCAGATCTCAATTTTCATACGTCAACAGAGAGTGCTCTTTAGGCTGGACAACTCTTGCTAAGACGTCATTCACTTATATGTTATAGTGTAGCTGGGCTCTCGGAGTTCCACATCAGGTGTTCCAGATCTTCAAATTTTTATACAGCAACAGAGAGTGCTTATCAGGCTGAACAACTCTTGCTAAGACGTCGTTCCTGTATATGTCATAGTGTAGCTGGGCTCTTGGTGTTCCTCATCAGGTGTCCAGGATCTTCAAATTTATTCTCTCAGCAGAAAATGCTCATCACGTGGAACAATTTTTGCTATGGCACCATTTCTGTATCTCTTATAGTTAAGCAGGTCTGTTGCGGTTCTGCATCAGGTCTTCAAGTTTCCAAGATAAATTATAGCCTATATGTTAACTGGACTTAATACCTATACAACGAAAAAAAAATATTCAAATCCGTCCAGTAGTTCCGAAGATTAGCGTGCACAAACACACAGACAAACAGACAAACCGACAAACAGACAAAAAAAAAATTTAACTACATTTTCGGGTTCGGCATCGATATAATAACAATCCATGATACTTTTTTTTTATATATTTCCATTTTACAGACACCACTTTTCTACAAATTTATTAAATGTATGTATAGATTTAAGAATAATAATAATATCGTTTATTTGCGTGAAATTAAGATAAAAAGGTAGTATGAAATACACTGGTTCGCCTTATATAAGCTTGACTGAATTTAATTTTATGCAGTTTTATGCCAAACTTTAAACGAACCGGTAAACTCTGCTCGTCCCAGTTTTATTGAAAAAATAAAACGAAATTGACTGCTTTAAAATATTTTACGAGTTGGCACGACTCGCCTTTCGCAAATAAAATTATGAATTTAAAAACTTTTAAGTTTATAACTAGCGATAACCGGTTTATGTCAAAATGCATGCTTATTTATGTCTTGTGCTATGCTTCCTAATTCTATTTAAAGACATTTTTATTTTTATTTTCTCAAATAATAAATCACAGTTTACTTAGAGAGAAACTTGAATACCTAAACATTAGGTTTAAATTACGAAGTACACACCATCATCCGAGAAATTGGAAATCAAGGGATGAAATACAAATAGGTACCTACTGACAACAAAAAAAAAATTATGTGTGATCTGACCTTGTAATAAATTGTGAAAAGAATTTATAACTAAGTATGTAGGATGAAGTTTTTAATAAACATTTATTTTTTGAGGACACGATGAAATATTTATGTATTACGTGGTTAATCATATTCCTTTACTTTGACGTATGTGAATTATTTGTAGCTGTTCTAGAAAAAATAAAAGAAAGAAATCCTATATTACAACATTTTCTGAAACATTTTATACGCATTAACGCCTACGTCTCGTATCACTAAGTATTTTTAACGAAAGAAAAATTGGCTAGGAGCGGTACTCGAACCTACTATCTTTAGAATAAGTACTCCAAAACGCCTTGAAAATTCCACCAGTCACCGCGGTTCTGCTCGTTGATTTTTCAGCTATTTTCACTATTCGGCGTGTCGGCGGATATAGGTCCTTTTATGAGCCTTCGGTAGTGCAAAAGCGTCGTTTGATTCGTTGAGTTTGACGACACCGCTGTCAATGGTGCCACCATCGCGAAATTATCTGAATACCAAACTTTTATAATATATATTTTATTTCTTCAACTTCAACATTTCTTACAGTGTTCCCTTTGCGCAAAATACATTTATTAACGACTTAACTTAGCCTTTGTTCAGCAATGGACGTCTTCCGGCTGATGATGATGGTGATGATGAAGGTTGCTTGTCTTTATTTGCGCCTTAATGGATTCGACACTTATCAATAAACATATGATGCTTAAATGGCAACTTTTGACCGTTCAAAGTTTAAAATTGCGCAACTGAAAGTTTATCGGGCACAAACTGATAGGCAAACAAGTCTGACCCTACTTTGTGACCTTATTTGACTAATATTAGGTGCGGCTTTAATTAATTTAAAACAATTGATAAACCAAATGTCTTATTTACGCAAACACTAAGGTAGGATTCACACCAACCGGCCGGATTTGGCGGCATTTTACAATGCGGTAAAGAACATTGAAATCTATCAAGGGTAAATACAGTTCATATTTGCTTGCAAAGTTATCTCCGTCGGCATTCCGCGACACGTGGCGACGTGTCCCGTAAGTTGCGTGCAAATATGAACTGTACTTACTGTTGATATATTTCCATGTTCTTTCCCGCATTGTAAAATGCCGCTGGCCGGTTGGTGTGAATCTTAGTCGGCCAGGCTAGAGCGTCTGCGGAGAGCGACCAGCGGGCACGAAATGTAATACGCGGACGCTGGTCGCACCAGCGTGGCCCTACCCCTTCCGTCTGTCTATTTGACCGGTATCTTTCCTTTTGTTAAGTAAACTAAAATTCAATTAGTCAGCCGTCATCTGCCAACTATATTGGGGTCGGCTTCCAGTCGAACCAGATGCAGCTGAATATCAGTATTTTACATGGAGCAACTGCCTATCGGACCTCCACAATCCGGTTAATACGATATCCCTCGGTAAGACTGGCTGTCAGATTAGAGTTTCTGACTAATAGTAACGACTTACTCAGATACTACACCAAAAATCTTTCTGTAGTAAGACGGATTTATTCACTTTATTGATTTTCCTTATTGGTAAAATCAATTATTATGATTAAAAGACAGATTCGTGGGTATGAAAGTACCGCCGTCCTTTATCATCCGGAGATAATCTTTTTTAATCAAATGACATTTCGATAATTTGTGTTGCACGGCTTTGTTGAAGTGCTCACTTTGATCATCTGTTTTTAAAATATCAATCCTGTATCATCTGACTTTTAAAGGCTTCACGTTCCCACACAGCAGCTATAATGTAAAGATGTACATTATAGCACGATACATCTCATTACATCTTTCCATAGAAATCGTCAGGAGACCACACACGACAGCTATAATGTATATTTTTACATCTTCGAATCTGTATGGAAAGATGTAATGAGATGTATCGTGCTATAATCTATAATATACATCTTTACATTATAGCTGCTGTGTGTGAAGCACTTTAAGCTAAAACTTTTAATTGAAATTGTCAAGATAATAATAAATCGGAGTCCGGCACGGCTTCGGGGATCGGAGTACTAAGAGAAAACAATATTGCTATTTAAACACTACATAAACATTGAATTTATTTAAAATCAGTAACAACTTGAATTATTTGATTCATCTCAAATGGTTTAACCTTCGCAATCATGGACCATGCCCGGGTCGACGGCGCGTCGTGTTCCACGCGTTCTCAAAGAGCTGTCAGTCTGACCGAGCCTGCCTTAAAGTCGCGGGACTGTCTCATCAGGTAACCGTAAGCCTGGAACGTAACGGGCTATTGAAGGACACCGTGGATTTTAGTCAGTACAAGTCTGACAGTCCCTCTCGCCCCGCCCTGGGTAGGGAACTTAGGTATTTGATAATTTTAGCACGACAAAAAAAAATGGATAGATTTATCAGGTGATTTCGTTTGCAACGTTATATCAATTTTTTCTATACTAAAGCTGATGTGTTTGTTTGTTTGGACACGCTACTCTCAGGAAGTACTGGTTCGAATAGAAAAATTTTGGATCTGATAGTCCTGTTATCGAGGATGGCTATAGGCTATAGCATCAAGCTATGACTAGTTGGAACCGAGCAGCGGGGTGAACGTGAAAATTTATTATTCCAGACACCAATTAAAAAAATTAAGTCAATATGAGTTTGGCTGTACCTCTCGGTCCACCCAGAGCTCTCATTTAATGATTTTATAACGATAAAAAAAGCCGTACAAAAAGTATTATGAAAAATAAGCATAGCAAATAATATCTACTCTTTTGATCACTATGTCATATTTCTATACTAAACAAGTTTTGAATACAAAATTTCAAAGCTGTCTTGAATTGAGTACGTAATAAACACATCAAACGAATTTGTAAGTAGGTACTTACGGGTTTATTTCCGAACTGTATTTCATTATCAATCAATTCGTGACAGTTTTATCTTTATTTAAAGGTATCATTTTCCTTAAAGACGAATAACAAATACCTAGACATACATAAATACGCAGTATTTTCTTTTTTGAGTTTTTGAAAAAAAAAAACAGTTTTCAACCCAGCCGCTAGAGTCTTTTAGTCACGCGTGTAGTGCACGCTCACCCATCTATTCATACAAGTAAACTACGCACTTTTTTATCGTGGTAAAATCATCAAAAATGAGTCCTCCCACTCAGGGACTTGTACTGACTAAAATACACGGTGATTATACAATAGCCCTTACGGTCACGGTTACCTAATGAGACAGTCCCTGGACCTGAGACAGTCCCTCGACCCGAGACAGTCCCTCGACCCGAGACAGCCCCGCGAACCGAGTCAGTCCCGCGACCCATATTACGCACTTGAATTTTCTAAAGCATCTTAATAATTAGGTCAGTATATAACTTCCTGGAACGTCTCTGGTGTTGCCAGTCATGTCTCCGTTGTATGTTCATATTTTCAATCACTTTTCACTCATCCTTTCATTATGACCAATCATCTTTTCGAACTTCCCAGAGTTAAATAAAAATTGTCTATCTTCATTCACTACTGCAGAAAACTCAGTACTTTCCTTCTTAAATACAATTTTATCACACACTTCACCATCGAACACATGTTCTATTTTGTTGTCAAATCAAATAAAGACCAAACACTTTACGAGTAGCAAAAAGATCACTTACTTTCTTTTAAAAATCCGTACTGAAGAACCACAAAACTTAAAAATACACTTTTAAAACAATACAAATTCTTAATTTAAATTAATTTTAAAGCGAAAACAATAGACTATCACGTTCTTTATTCTTTAATGTATTATTATCAATGACGACTGTTGATTATCATAATTACTGATTTAATGGAGGATAGGATTGTTAGTGTTATCAGTGGATTCCTATTGAAAAGGAAGTAGGTATTGATAAGATATTAAATTGATTGTGTGGTTTTATTTTGAATATATTGATAATGATTTGTTTTCAATCAATGACATCATGTACACATTTTTGGCAGTATTACTAATGCATCCACATTTTTTTTTATTTGTAGTCAATATTTGTATTTATTCATAAATCGCTAAGTGGTTCATTACAAAACGCCAATGAACGGAGTATGTATCGCGGGGATTAGGACAGCGAGTAATGGGTTACTCGCCGTCCGATCATAGACGTGCATCAAAGAGCTGTCAGAAATCTAACGGCTCCCTTATAGAGCAAATTCCTGCTAGGGTCGCGAAACTGTCTTACACGAAAACCGTGACCCCGGAACGTAAAGGGCTATTGAAGGAACACCGTGGATTTTAGTCAGTGCGAGTCTGAGAGTATCGTCTTGGGCGGGACGACTCATTTGATGTAAATAAATAAAAAAGGTATTGTCTAAAATATATATTAAGGATATCTACTGTGCAAATAAATAAAATAATGATTAAAAGAACCGTGTGACGCAGGGGAGAGTTGCTAGTATTATAGGGCGGGCTGCAGCTGAAAATTAATTTTAAATTGTTAAGTTATTATATCCTTTAGTTTACTACTCTCTTTATAACCTTATTTGTTTTGTTTAGGCGATTCTCACACTGCCCCGCATGATGCTGCATGTTGCGTGTCGACGCACCTACGCGCGTTCCTGCGGGAGTGCAGATCTGCATCATCGTGCGGGTTTTTCACGCACTCACGCGCGTAGGTGCGTTTTGTAGATTCACGCATGGCGGCTCTCATTTATTTATTCGCCGTTCTCTGTGGTGTTCGTGCAGTACTGAGCATTCAAAATCACGCGCGGCACTGCGGGATTCGGTGTGCCATACCTTGCGTCTCGCCCCGCACCTTCGCGCGGGTGTGCATGTTTCTCCGCGTGTACGCGCGTGATCCGCATGAACGCGCGTGGATGCATTTTCAGTGTGTTGGACTGTGCGTGTTTTCCATACAAACGGAGATACTTACAAGCAACGGAAGAACACGCATCCACGCGCTACGCTGCATCATGCGGGGCAGTGTGAGAATCGCCTTAGTTAACATAATTTTCTTTCTTCATTATCAAAGCATGAAGTTCTCAACAAAGCGTTGGCGTAGGAAACTTTGCAGAATTGTCAGTGTAGGCGTAACATTGTCTCACATTAACTATTCTGTTTCTAATGTAAAATATTCTTTGATACGAACAGTCAGGCGTCCAGCTGTGGGTTTGTTTAATTTATTTTAGCTCTCTAATGATATATTTAAACCTATATGAAACTAATAATGAAGTATTGTTCAATTTAAAGTGTGGGCGTACTATAGATACCATTCTGTTATAAAAATAGCGAAATAAAATAAAAGTGTTTGTTGTACTATCAAAATGATACATTTTTATTTAAAGGAGAGGTTCTATAAAATTTACATGAAATAAAGGTTCTTATCTAAAAATATATTTATGACTATTGGAGAAATCTCCAAAAAATCTGGTCCGATTTTGGAGCAACTACGTTTGCATGATTTCATTTTACAATTTACAGAACTGAACGCGCCAGGTCGCGGGCATAAGGTAAGTATAGTTAGTGAAAATCAGTAAAAAAAAGCTTCCAATCATAAACACAAACGCATTAACATCCACAAAAAAGTATTTAATTATTATTGTAAATATCTCTAGCTCGCCCACTGCGCTATAAAACAAGTCATTATGGAAATAAATTGGGAACTCCCCCAAATAGAGCCCATTAATGGTAGACCGGATACTACAACAGCCAATTCTAAGCTATCAAACAGTTCGACGGTTCCGGTTGCATTATTAGTTCAAGTAACGAGTAAAGGCGCTCCCTAAGTTCGATTTGTCTCTTGATAATGACGCAATTATCGTTTAAACAACTACTGTTTGCTTGACTTGAGGTTAGATAATTAAAACTAAAACCTATCCTTTAATTGCCCTTTGTGTCCATTCCAGTGCTCCGGTATTTTTTTACAATTTAGTTAAAACCTTCAATAAGAATTAGAGAAGCCACAAATATTCGACTACTACATACGAGTACATTCACACATCAATAAAAGTTTGTTTCCGAGAGGTTGTCTCATAACACTTTTTCATGGCACTGTCGCAGTCCTGTGACAAGCTTCTTTAAAAGTGCTCAAGTTGTGAATTCAATGTTTAGAGTGTATTAATTAATGTTTTGGCCAATATATAAAATATTTGCGAAGATAACTGTGAAGCCACTGCGTGAAAATCTTTAAAAAATATCTCATAAAACTCGCGCAACCGTGAATGAATGTGAATGGCAAGAACCCGTTGTTTCTGATGCACGGATATAGCTTGGATGTCAGCGGCTTTGCCCCACAGCAGAATACCGTAGGACATAACATTTTTAAAATATATAAAACATAGCAATCTTGCTATATTGTCCATCTTTTCTGAAGACGTGGGCAGTTGAGCTAAGCCCTTGAAGTCCCTTGAACACCTGTGGAAAAAAACCTCATCCCACACGCCTACACTAGAAAAATGCCTCCTGTATTGTGGGCGCTTTTACAAACATTTAAAAATTACATATACACTCTTATAGACATATCGCACCTTCGGTGCAACAAAGACACAAATAGCCAAAACTGCAAAATCGACCTAAGTATGCCAAATTGTTTCTAAACCATGCCTTTACTTGGGGCAACAAAGACATCCGCGAAAGTATCTCGAAATTACACTAGATGGGACAAGTGCCTTTGTGGTTATTGGCGGTTATTCCCATGCGTTTTGGGCCGACAACGTTTTATTGTAAGTAGTGCCCCCGCGCCCGCGACTGTTTGATGTAACGTTGCAGCAACAAAAACGTATCTGTTTTTAAGACCTTAACATTATTTATACTGAGGTCTTTTTTTCGCTCAAAATCTTGGAGCTACAAAGGCATAAGACATTTACAGTCATAAAACTAAATAACTCCTGGTGCAACAAAGTCACAGTTCAGGACACTTTTTTTTGTTATGTCTTTAATTAGGATTTCTTTGGTAATGAAATACAAGATTTTTACGTATAACTATAGCCAACTAAATAAACAATTAATTATGTAAAGATTTCAAACCTTCTTTAGATAGTTATCCAGAACTGAGGAAAAACATGCAAAAAAATATTTAAAAGTCTTCTCCTGTAAAATTTAAAAATGAGCTGTTATGACTTTGTTGCACCGAAGGTGCGATATACCTAGAAACACAGCTGAGTCAACAGAGGCCCTATCACAAGCTTTCCGCATTTTATTTACAGCGAAAAACGGCATTTATTATGTGGAAAAATGAAAAACCACCTCTAATGTACGAATGAGGAATTAGTTTTTTCCATCAAATTAACGTTCAAGTTCTCGTTTACTTTACGTCACAAAAACGTGAAAAGTCATGTAAGAGCCTTAGTTTTAAGCTCCTTACCGCTGAGGGTAAATACTGATACTAAAATATAAGAATAATAAATTATGAACATCAATTGAACTACATATACAACTAATCCTACATCGTTTCTTTGATCACTGACTGACTTTCTAGTCCAGTCAGTGGGGATAAAAAAGAAGCTTTGCCTTTATTTAAAAAAATCTCCTCGAGGTCAAAAACTCTCATTTTTCATGAAGAGCATACTTAAGCAATACAAAGAAAAAAAAAAACTACACTACCTTTTGCAGGGCAAAACTCCCTATTGACTGGACGACTCATGAAGTACGCAAATGTTTATGATTGTTTTTCTCTTCCTTAGTTTCAATCTCCTGGTAAATAGAGATGCGCAAAATGTGTCAGTAAAAAGAAAATGAATGAAGTATATCTTTTCACGTGATGAAGTAGTTCATTCATTCATTCAGTACTTCATTTAGTCCAACAAATCAGAACGAGTTCTTGAATGAGATGATTCACTGAACTAGTTCATTCGACTAGTTCACTGGTCTAGTTCACTGAATTAGTTCACTGGACTAGTTCATTGGACTAGTTCACTGAACTAGTGATTTAGAGAAATGATGCATTTCACTAAATCACTAGTTCAGTTTTATACGAATATCGATATTCCTTCAAACTTTAATACGAATATAGTCTTTACGGGAAATGGACCTACCGTTTTCCGTAAAGACTATATTCATATTACAATAAAGTTCATACTTATTAGGGTGAATAGAGTAACTAAGCGAAAAGAAACACTGAACTAAAGACACATTTGAATGGCCAGTGAATGAATGAAAAGTTCATTTTGAGAAATGAACTAGTTCATTTACTTCAATCGTTCGCGAACTACCCATGTCTACTGGTAAATACAGTGCTTGTATAACCACTTAATAATAGTTATTTGTTATGCAAGGCTGCAAAGTATGTTTTTGTCGCGAGTATTTGGATTGAAAATTGAGCAAGCGAAGTTTTCAAAGGTACGAGACGTAGAATAACTTTGCTGCCTACACAATTTTTCACCTTAGTACAGCGAGGAAATGGTAGGTGTAAGAAAAACAACTTAGACAATAAATTAAATTCGTGTTTATTTGTGTAAAATTACTAAAATTGTTAATATTGAAAGTTATTTTAATCGAACTGTTATCGTTGTGTTTATCACTGTTTTGTGTGATGTTATTCAACTGTTTTGGTCTCGTGGTGTTGCTGAGCGTTGTGTCCCTCGTCCAATCCCCGGGCTGGGCAAAAAAGTGCTATTGGGTTGTTCTATTAGAATTCCTCAGTAACTAGGAGCCCGGAGTTTGGAAGTTGGCGGTATGAGACTCCGTGCCTCGGAAAGCTTATATGTGGTCCAGTCGTAGTGCTGGCCAGTGCGATAATTGTTATGAGGTTGGTGCACTGACATGCAGTGGGGCCGGCAAAATAATTGAATAAAAGAAACACATGTTTTAGTCCAAGAGCTACTGAACCCTGCGACTAACGGTCTTCCTGTAAGGTTGGAAATTTGTACACGTAATATTTATAGCATGCTAAGAGCAATAGCGACGACCTGGCAGGCGTCAGCCGTGCACATCATTGGACAATTTAATTTTCAAAGTGTAAAAAAAAAATAAAAAAAAAACTTGTTCCTGTAAGCTTAAAAAATTAACAGGATGTAGTTTATTTATTGTAAACCTTGGTAAAAAAATGACAGGCGATTACAAGGTGCACAAGTATGTGACAGGCGAATTGAAAAGTGCAAAGTTGATGGGGAAAAATAAACTTTCTCCTGTAAGATCAAAATTATCTCGCGTTTGGATGAACTGATTTTGATGCCGTTTTCAGAAAAGTGTGCGTTACATTCCGAGAAAGGTTTTAATATACAGGGTGAATTTTTCAACTGGGCGTGGATGGCTATCTCCGAAACAATGAGTAATATCGAAAAACGTTGAAAGGAATCTCGAGGCCGATTTTGACGAAAATAAAACTGCATCGTTGGATTTTAGAAAAATCAATAATCCTGGCCAGGAATCGAACCCGCTGATTTTGGAAAAAAAAATCTGTATTATTACACCATTCGATAGTGTTGCTAATAAAAATTAAATTCTGGGAAGTAATCATATACGGCAAACTTTAGGAAAACGTATAATTGAAAAAAAACTGATGAATGTTCAAGACGATAACTGTATTCGGAACATAAGTTAACCGTTTCTTCTTCGAAATAACGCTTATTTTTGTACAACTCAATAATTTCGCATTGCTGAATACACTGGGATTGTTGAGACATCAAATTCACTGAATTATTGAAAACAATAATAAATAAATTATGGCTCAGTAGAACATAGTAACATAGAAATATAGCAATTTCATGAAAATCTGCTATTTCCTTAAGTTTGCCTTATATGATCACTTCCCAGAATTTGATCCTTATTAGCAACACTATCGAATGGTGTAATAATACAGGCTGTGATTTTTTTTCCAAAATCAGCGGGTTCCTTTCCTGGCCAGGATTACTGATTTTTTTTAAATCCAACGATGCAGTTTTATTTTCGTCAAAATCGGCCTCGAGATTCCTTTCAACGTTTTTCGATATTACTCATTGTTTCGGAGATAGCCATCCACGCCCAGTTGAAAAATTCACCCTGTATATTAAAACCTTTCTCGGAATGTAACGCACACTTTTCTGAAAACGGCATCAAAATCAGTTCAGCCAAACGCGAGATAATTTTGATCTTACAGGAGAAAGTTTATTTTTCCTCATCAACTTTGCACTTTTCAATTCGCCTGTCACATACTTGTGCACCTTGTAATCGCCTGTCATTTTTTTTCCAAGATTTACAGTAAATAAACTACATCCTGTTAAATTTTTAAGCTTACAGGAACAAGTTTTTTTTTTCAATTTTTTTTACACTTTGAAAATTAAATTGTCTAATGATGTGCACGGCTGACGCCTGCCAGGTCGTCGCTATTGCTCTTAGGATGCTATTAATATTACGTGTACAAATTTCTAACCTTACAGGAAGACCGTTAGTCGCAGGGTTCAGTAGCTCTCCAGCTATTTTACCTGTTCGAAGTTTAAAAACACTTTCCACGTTAGCGGATAAAATGCACTTTTGCACTTTGAATGACAAATGGAATCGTTCCGAGCTTTTGAAGTGAAAAAACTTTGTCTGGGTTACACTAAAACAGATTCCAATTACGGCAAATTATCTGTGTTTCCATGTATTACTCGTAGCAGTAATGAGCTACATTACTTTACTTCTAAGTAATTTGAACCCGTGCGAAGTCCGGGCGGGCAGCTAGTTATTTATATCTTAATTTTTAGTATTCACAAAATGCTCTTGGGAATTAAGTAACCTATTGCTTCGAGAAAAAAAGACGTTTTTAGGGTTCCGTACCCAAAGGGTAAAATGGAACCCTTTTGCTAAGACTCCGCTGTCTACCATCAGGCTGTATCTCATGAATAAGGATAGTTAGACCGTTGAAATTTTCTTGCTATAACAAGTACTAAAAGTCAGAATAAACTATTAAGGGGCTCAATCAAACAACATACATGATTGGCGGATGTCACGATTGGCGCAGTCAAGTGGCTGAGCTAATGGAATACTGCGCTGTGCGTCGCGGGTTCAAATATTTGTACGAGTTGTTTCGGGTCTCTGGTCTGGGCGTTTTTTTTTTTTTTTTTGGGACAAACCCACCACACTATTCCCAAGCCACTGCAACTCTTGAAAGCCAGAATAAACAGTGGCAACCACCAGAAAAGCGCCGAGACAATGAAGGTCGACGTGTGACGTGAGAATGAATAGACCGACATGGTCTGGGCGTTTGTGTATGTAAGTTTATATGTTGCAAGTTTATTGTATGTAAGAGAAATCTTATATCCTTATTATTGTATGTATAAAGATATAAGATTCTGCACCCACGATACAGGAGACATTCTTTGGCCAGGTGAAAAAAAAATAGAAATATAAATATTATTTTGCTAATGTTAATTTGTTAATGATACGGAACCCTTCGTTTGCGAGAATAACCGGAACTTTGTCGGTTTATTTAACAAATAGAAGGCGTTGTTTTGTTTCTAAATATTTAATTTCTCAATTTCAACTGAGTGGGGTTCGTAGGTTGTTCCTTTGTTACGCATACCTAAGTGAAAGGCTATCTGTCTCGAAAGAGGTGGAGAACTTCACTAGACGATAAATTTCGTGCTTGAATTGCAGATTTTCTCCTAAAAGTCTGTATACAGTCACGAGCAATAACATGTATACACTTAACAAAATTCAAACGCAATTTCCTCGTGAAATTCTGGTTTCCACTTTGCATTAAGACCTATTTCGTAATAGTATGGCTTCCAAAATAGAAGTCTAATGAAAAGGCAAAAGTTTAACAAATATGGTTGCAGAACATCGCTTTTGAATACTGCTGAGTGTATACATACTATTGCTCGTGACTGTACAGGGTCTTTCTTTTAAATTGGCGAAAACAGTCCAAAAAAATACCTATTTCACTTATTTATGCGGACAATTCATTCTTGAGCAAAAAATAATCATGCTTAAATTAAAAGAGCTAGTCTCCTAACAAAGTTTTTTAGTGAGAGAACAGTGTATAAGAGGGGGACGCGGGGTATAATGGGAAATCACACACAATACTAACGTAACGCAAGCGCTAACAGGACGACATTTGTTAACGGCCGCTTTCAAATGACGTTCTGATGGCGCTTGCGCTACGTTAGTGTTGTGATAAGCATGCCTTAAGTTTGATCGGGCACGCCGCAATTGCGGCGGTAAGACCCCTCTTTGAGGAGTGGCTGGAGAGACGTCATGGCGTCCTTACTTTCCGCCTGACGCAGGTCCTCACCGGGCACGGGTGCTTCGGGAGGTACCTGTGTCTAATGCGGAAGGAGGAAACGTCTGGGTGTCACCACTGCGAATATCGCCCGGAGGACACGGTGGAGCATACGGTTCAGGACTGCCCCGCTTGGGCAGAGCACCGACGTGTCCTCACGGCTGCGATAGGCGGAGACCTCTCGCGCCCGGCATTGGTTGCGGCTATGCTGCGGGGCGAGACGGAGTGGGAAGCGGTCGCCTCCGGAGGCGCGCCGCGCGCGAGAGAGGACAGAGTCCTCCCTCCGCCCCAACCGCGGTGTTGGACGCCCACGGCGACGGACGTCGCAAGACGATCATCGGCCACCGTAGGCGCGGGCATGCGGGCAGCGAGTAAAGGGCAACTCGCTGCCCGACCATGGACCATGCCCGGGTCGACGGCGCGTTGTGTCCCACGCGCGCCTCAAAGAGCGTCAGCATACTGACGGGGCCCCCCTCTCAGAGGCCCAAAGCCTGCCGGGGTCGCGGGATTATTTCCTTACCGTGACCCCGGAACATAAAAGGCTACTGAAGGACACCGTGGATTTTAGTCAGTAAAAGTCTGACAGTCCCTCCCGCCCTGCCCGGGGTGGGAGGACTCATTTATGATTTTACCACGTTAAAAAAAAAATGCCTTAAGTTTGATGTCCCCATTATACCTCGCGTCCCCCCGTCATATACACTGTTCCCCTATCTCGTACTGATTCAGATAACCATAAGTTAGCCAATTTAAAAGAAAGACCCTGTATAGGTGTACCTACTTATTACAAGGTTTCAAGTGAAAGTCTCAGTGAAATGCCGGTGAACAACTCAATATCACTTTGCCCAAACTGGGAACCGTGGGTTAGATAATTTCATGCTCACTAGTCGCAACCGCTAAACCAGCGTTAGTCTAGCAGAGTTAGGGACTTTACTCATGGCGCATACAATGCCACGCGATTCGAACGAATTCCAACTACAAGTGAAAATCAACCTTACCACTATGACATAAGACATAATTAAAACACGTTGTTATCTATGGGTAGATGAAAAACAAAACACGATGGCCATGACAACGTCAAGTCAATCGAATTGCATCTTTATTTCTTAGTGGCAAGGTTGATTTTCACTTGTAGTTGGAATTCGTTCGAATCGCGTCGCATTGCGTAGCATCGCGCCATGAGTAAAGTCCCTTAGGGTGCTCCCACATCTATCGACGCGGAATCGGGTTTTTCCGTCGCCCTTTCTCTTTCTGTCGCTTAGAATTGCCATTTGCTACACCGAGACAATGCGATAGCACGCGGCCTCCTCAAGGATTCCGCCGCGTGCTATCGCATTATGCTTTCTGTCTCGGTCTAGCAAATGGCAGCTCTAAGCGACAGAAAGAGAAAGGGCGACGGAAAAAGCCGATTCCGCGTCGATAGATGTGGAAGCACCCTTAGTCTAATAATAATTGTTTACTTCGTGTTTTTCTGCTTTCCCGGAACAGTAACATGACAGGTAATATTTTCTTACCTACCTGCTGAAATATTAAATAATCTATTCTGCTCATCTGCCATCATGTGGGCTGTTGTGACAGTAACTGATGGGCGTACGATAATTTAATCTATGGACGTATTTTTATTGTGTTTCTTGCATAGAGTATTACAACCTGTTATTTTTTCATACAAACTATAAATAAAGAAAAAATAAAAGAAAGAACGAAAAAAAGGCTTTGTTACACGCCGGTCTGACAGTCCCTCCTGTCCCGCCCCGGGAGGAGTCATTTGATGATTTTACCACGATAAAATGGGTTTACGAAAAAAGGGGGCAGGATATGGGTCCACATCGCTGTCAACGGGAATAGTGCCCGGAACGCTAGTTGCATGGCCACGTTGGATGGCAATGCAATAGGGGTCTTTTACCAGGAAATAGGCCAGCCCTCTGGTCACTAAGATTTACGCGGTTTTCCTTTATTCTTAATGTGAAAATAAGTGGTCTGTAACCGAAAAATAATTTTGATCCACAGGAGTAATTTCATGGAAAGTTGAAATAGAAATAATGAAAAAAAGTTCCTCAAAATTCCTATCGTAAGTAGGACCAACGAAAATTTAAATTGAAAAACTTGAAAGTTTAGGAAAATTTCGAATATAGGTCTTTGACTTTCGAAATAACTTCAAGAATTAGATTAAATATTTTACATTAAAAATGGTATCCAAAAGCTAGTTCTTTTGGATACCATTTTTAATGTAAAAGGATAAAATTTATAATATTGGTAAATAGAGGTACCTACTTAATTCGTGACAGTTTTATGACAAAAAAACCAGCCAAGTGCGTGTCGGGCCACGCACAGTGTAGGGTTCCGTAGTTGCCCATCAAAATACTTATGCGAATTAACTAAACTGATTTGCTGAATTTAATTTTAAAAAGAAGAATTTTCAAAATCGGTTCAGGCGTCTTTGGGAAATCGGGGAAAATACATTAAAAAAAAAGACTATGACGAATTGAGAACCTCCGCCTTTTTTTAATTTAGTTAAAAATAGTTGACAATAAAAACCTACCTATCCCCAAAACATACCCACCTATTATAGCTGTAAAAATAAAGTTGACAAACTTACATTTGCAGTTGAAGAGCATGTTCTCCGATACATTTTGTTTAGGAAAATATGTTATCCAAGTACGTTTTATAAGTTGGTCGACTATTACTCGTAAACTTGTATAGCCTACTTAGTCATGATAATTTTTTTTTAAACTTCGTTATATATACAACTATTGTGAATTTTTGACACCCTCAAACATAACCGTTTAGCTGGTAGAGGGGGGGGACACTCGAGTCGAGCAAAAATTAGCACTTTAAAGCTTAATATTTCACAAACGAATCTCTTTATCAAAAAATGGTTAATGGAAACTATCAATATTTTTTAAAGACCTATTTAATGATACCTCACACTAAGGGGTGCTCGAGAGAAAAAAAAACATCCCCACTTTGAGTGTACAGGAGGTACCCTAAAAAAAAATATTTTACGAGATTTTATTTTACCACTTTTTCGGCACAACAAATCCGTATATTTACACCAAATTACAGCTTTCTAGTACTGGGCGTCTCTGAGCTAAGCTGCGGACAGACGGACGGACGGACGGACGGACGGACATGGCGAAACTATAAGGGTTCCTTGTTGACTACGGAACCCTAAAAAACAGTTAATACATACTTATATTATTTTTTTAGGTCAACGAATTGTTAATTAAACAACTAATATACACTTCTCATCAAAAAAATCGAAACACTTTCGTTTTTATTGTTTTTGTCCTAATTTTTTACAAAAGAGAATTAATTCCATGAAAAAAAAACATTACTGTGTAGCTGGCAGTTTGGTCATTACAGTAAGAAGAAAAAAATCAAAATTCGAAATAATTTCATTTGTTTATCCTCTAGATGAAATTAATCACTGTTTTGAGACAAATGTGTATTTAGGGTTGGAGTACGTTTCTCGTTTAAAAACTAAAAATTAGCGCTTGTCTTTAAACTTTCTGTTTCTTATTTCATTTACTGTGACTTTGGGACGTCTGAAAAAACTTTTTTTTCTAAAACATATGGATACTTCGCCCGCAGAAGCCGCCCAAGTGGTGGCATTGCTGGATTCTGGACTTAGTCAGCGTGTTGTGGCTGCAAGATTGCATCTAAGCTTATCATCTGTTCATAGAGTCTACAAACGCTATCGGGAGACTGGTTCGTTCACGCGCCGTTCAGGATCTGGCAGGAATCGGGTCACTTCTGAGCGAGATGATCGATTTATTGTAACAACTTCTTTACGAAATCGACGCCTTAACGCTTTTCAACTGCAGCAGCAGCTTCGCGTTGTACGAAGAGTAGCTGTAAGTGACTCTACAATAAGAAGAAGGTTGAAGGAACGCGGATTGGCACCGCATAAGCCAGCGAATGGGCCGAAATTAACTGCAGACCATCGAAGAGCGCGCCTTAACTTTGCACGCGAGCACCTAACTTGGTCATACCTTCAGTGGAGCAAAGTACTGTTTTCTGATGAGTGTAAAATTATGCTGTATGGTAACGACGGAAGGAACAAGGTCTACAGAAGAGATGGAGAACGCTTTGCACAATGCTGCATTGAAGAAAAGGTCAGCTATGGTGGCGGTTCGTGGACGGTTTGGGGAGGAATCAGCGCCGACGGTAAGACAGAACTTGCCTTTGTGTCTGGGCCACGGCTGCCTGCACTAAACTCTCATCGGTACATCGAACAGTGTCTTGAACCTCATGTGATGCCCTATGCACATTTTATTGGCAACGACTTCATATTCATGCACGACAATGCTAGAGCTCACACCGCGGGCGTCGTACGAGATTATCTTACCGAAGTCGGTATCTCCATTATGGTATGGCCAGCAAGAAGCCCGGACATGAATCCCATTGAACATCTATGGGATGAATTAAAGAGACGAATTCGAGCAAGAGATCCAGCCCCAGAAACACTTAGCCAGCTGCAAAATGCAATCCAAGAGGAATGGGATAATATACCACAACATGTGATCGTGACTCTCATCCGATCGATGAAGAACCGTATGGAAGCAGTAATAAGAGCTCGCGGAGGGAATACAAGTTATTAAATAAACGTTTCTTACATTTTTTTTTCATTTACGCGTGTTGTTTTACCCATTTCCTTCATATTCCATACAGGGTAAAAATTACTCATTATACAAAATACGAAACCTATGAAGACTTAATTTGAATTTAGAACATTAACATTAGGATTTAAAAACCTCATACTACTCACTATTAAATGACATTTTACATTTATTCCTAAATATACACATTTTTCTGATAATCCTTATCAAATCATAAACTGCGAGGTGTTTCGATTTTTTTGATGAGAAGTGTATTTTCAACAAGTCAGCGAAATAATAATTGACCACTTGAACTTTCCTATTCATGGTACAGTCAGCATCAAAAGTTGCTGATCACATTCAGATTTTCAAAATCGCTGTACTCCGTATTATTACGAATTATTACGGTGTACAGCGATCTTGAAAATCTAAATTTTGATGCTGACTGTACATGTATTTTACTTCCATATTTTCCCGCCTACAGCAATATGAATGAAGTTGGTTGAATTAGAGATCCAGTTTTAGTTACACTCTTAAAGGTCATAAAGGTGTGTATAAACGGGCAATATTTTTACCTACTGCATTGTATGGTTGCAATACAATAGGCTATTTTACTCAAAAACACGTCGGCTGGTCGGTATAATTTTACACACATTATGACGTCACAAGCTGACTCACTAAATTTCGAAGCGTTTTATCTTTGTCAATATTCGTTGATTTAAAACTAATACCACAGATTACTAATACGTTTTTATTATTTTTCAATACTCTATTCCCGGTAATTTTAGCAGCAATTGCAGCCAGACCATGCACTATTTTGAGTGTGGCCCGGCCATATAGCCGAAATATATTACATTAAAATGTTTTTGATGGCCGGAAATATTGCAAATATTTATGAGCTGACCGGAAATGTTATAGCCGCATATTGCAATATTCGTTTAGAAGCACCTTAATAAGTTGTCTAAGAAATGAAATATAGAAAGACTGTGACCTCACAGTTCACTGTCAAACGCCATTTATTTTCCATTCACGTCTCGCCGTCTTTGTGTAGAACGCAATATGACGCATCTAAGTACCATTTGTATGAGACTGTATGAGACATGATAAAAGGGGCCAACGGACGTCTCCCTCCAGCTTTGTTCTGTAACTATTGACGTGAACCTATTCTGAGATTAGATTACTCGTGTTACGTGTGTCACTTATTTTTTTCGAAATTAATGTCACAATTCTGGCTTTTTTCTTTCTTTCTAAGGACATACGACATAAAACACGTTGTTTTCTATGGGTAGATGGAAAACAAAACACGATTGCCATGACAACGTCAAGTAAATCGAATTGCATCAGTCTTTATTTCTTAGTGGCAAGGTTGATTTTCACTTGTAGTTGGAATTCGTTCGAATCGCGTCTCATTGCGTCACATCGCGCCATGAGCAAAGTCCCTAAGAGGGTATTTGACTGATAAAATCGAATTAGTCTTTCAGATTATCACACACAAGCAAGTACAGTTTTTACTTGCGTCTCGAATGATGCGTTATCTTATATATAAAATTTCCGTGTCACAATGTTAGTTACCGTACTCCTCTGAAACGGCTTGACCTATTTTTATGAAATTTGGTATGCATATTCAGTAGGTCTGAGAATCGGCTACTATCTATTTTTTTTTTAATTTATATGGCGAAATAACGTTTGCGGGGTCAGCTAGTCTAATATATAAAATTCTCGTGTCACAGTTTTCGTTGCCATACTCCTCCGAAACGGCTTGACCGATTTTGATGAAATTTTTTGTGCTTATCCGGTATCTATGAGAATCGGCCAACATCTATTTTTTTTTAAATTTATATGTCAAAACAACGTTTGCGGGTTCAGCTAGTATCTTTGTAAATATGTATTGGTTTAACGAAAGGAAACATTACGTATCCATTATTTTCAAAACTCTAGCTTGCGAAATAATTTTTGCAATTGATTAATATTCAAAATAAGAAATTAAGAAGTAAAATAAATAAGTCGAATTGCCTGATTTCTCTTTCTATTTTCGAGCGCCACCTCAGACCGGCCATCGCAGTGTGGGCCCAGGTCATCTCGCCAACTCTAGCTACGTAGATACTTTTGTCCAGCGGTTGTTATGCAAGCTTCGTTCTTCTTCACGGCGCGTAAAATGTCTATAGTCGCGCCGCGCCGTGTGAAGGCAATGGCTCGGCGTGGCCCAGGCTGGCACGTCTGATTATTATGCTCGCTTCACACGGCGCAGCCCCATCGTACACTACGCGACGCAAGTCTCCGATATCTTACGACTTTGGTATCCAGATGACTATCGTAATAAAAATCTATAGAGGTTCGTATAAAGGCACGCGTCAATGGATACCAAAGTTGTAAGGTATCCGAAACTAGTATCACCTAGTGTACAAAGGGGTATAATAATGCGAATCGCGTCGCGCCTCGCGCTTTGTGCAGGCCAACGACGATATAATACTAGACTCCTAATAACAGGCGACCGATGTCTGCCAACACATTAGGCAAAAAAGTCTTATATCCGTCTCATTTCGACCAATCCTGTGAGCCGTAAACATACGTTGAGACAGAACAGACCTTGAGTTAGCCAATCACAACGCAGTACCCCGTCCCCCTCGCTTACGTAGTACCTCAGCGAGTTGGCAGAATAGTTTTGTTCGTTAGATCGTGCAATGCGTAGTCTAGTAATATATAGTCGTTGGTGCAGGCAATGGCTCGGCTTGACTCCGGTTGACACGCACGATTTTATTACATCGGATCGCACGTGTAGAGGCGCATGACACCGCGGCCAATAATATTATCAGGCGTTTGAGAAGCCAGAATTATGTGACCCAGTCAATCTCAATTGCGCCTGGCAGCCTTTTAACCTTCGTCAATAGTGACTTTAGGTGTATTAGGAAAAAATATTATTCAGAAAATATACCTAATATACCTATACTATAAAAATCCGTCGTCTGTGGGCTTTCTGTGAGAGAGTGTGGGGTAATTCATCACAAGGGTCCATTGCGGGTTTAATGGATGTCAAATATTATCTCATTTTGTTGGATCTAGGGGTCTATAAAGACCTCTAGCAAAAATCGTAATTAATATGCATTGCAATAAAATAATTCTATATATATCTTTCCCTCTTTTTATTACGGTGGTAAAATCAGCAAATGAGGCCTCTCGTCCTCGGTTGAGCGGAACGGACTGTCAGGCTCTTACTGGCAAAGAATTCGTCCTGCTTCTTTAGTTGGCCCTTTACGTTCCAGGGTTGACGGCGCCACGACTACTTGATACTGCTAACGTGGCCTTTTAGACACCCTAATGAGGCGTTTCGGGAACTATGCTATTTTTGAAAGTTGCCCCTTTAATACATAAGAATTTAACATAATATCAATTTAGTGAGTAAAAGTTTTCAAAGATATCAGCGCCTGAACAACTTTAGAATAACATTGTTATATCCTTTGCCATTTTCATCAAGTACTTTTTGAAATTTCGCGACGCATGCGTTAATGCGTACTAAATTTAAAATGTTGTGTAGGTACTTATTAAATAAAGGATTGTAAAAAATGGAAATAATTTATTGACTTGACTTTTGATTCTGTTATATCTGTTTTCTCAGAGAAAAAGAAGTCGTCCTAAACCTACAGTCGCATATATTTATAAAGCTTCAATTTAACTTTGATCTAATTTAAGTAAGTTTATTTTTTTGCTGTTAATATTCACGCCCATTTCTTTGTGAAAGTCCCTTCGTGAGATTTACATGAACGAGATTGTCACCGTATAACTTTTTTCATTTCACTTTTTTTTGTACATGTTTGGGCATTGACCTTTATTTTGAGATAAACAAGTTTAAATAGTGATCATTGCCTTATAAGACAGGACGGTAGTCTCGATGAATTTGAAAAAGGTATTTGAAGAAACTGTTGCCGTCGCGCTGCGCCTATCCCAAGCGGTTTGTGTGCGAAAGGGACAACTACAGCTCGGGCTGATTTTATCTGCAAAATCGTTCACCAAAAGGCGTTTCGTATTTCGCAGTTTTCTTCTTCAAAACTGGGCCCCAATTCTGCTAATTTAGTAATGACTCAATTGAATATAAATTGGATCTCAGTAGCAGTTTTAACTACATTTGGTATTCTGCTACTAATTTAAGACCAATGGTTTTCCAGTGACATTCCATTGAACTGCTATCAGAATATTTGCTAGTCTGCTCTTCAATCGTGTTACAAATTGTAAATCGATTGTGGACTTTATCGGTATTCTACTCTCTAATGGCAATACTTATAATTTACTGTTCAACTGAGAGTCAATTACAATTACACTACGATTCCATTACGACTCTATTGAGCTTATACAAGTTTTTGCAGAATACCAAATTTGTTCTAATCGTAATGGAGTCGTGATTGAGTCTCAATTGAATATCAATAGCATGTGAGTTCAATAAAATTAGCAGACTTGAGGCCCTGGACTGATCTGAATAAATTTGATAACAAAATTTAGAGGACAGGTACCTATAACTACGCTTCTTAAAAAAAATAAGAGCACGTAGTAATAAGGCCTAGATTTTCAGAAAAAAATCATTACTCTAGGATCATTATTCACTATGAAAACAGCGGAATACGTTTGTATTGAGAAAAGCTCGATGGAGTTTCTTCTTAGGGACTTTACCTATGGCGCGATGTGGCGCGACGACCAATTCCAACTACAAGTGAAAATCACCCCTGCTACTAAGAAATAATGATGCAATTCGATTGACTTGACGTCGTCGTGGCGATCGGGTTTTGTTTTTCATTTACCCGTAGATAACAACGTGTTTTATGTTTTATGTTGTAGTGCTGAGGTTAATTTTCACTTGTAGTTGGAATCGGTCGAATTGCATTTCGCGTCGCGAAAGACGTTTTCTATGAAAGCGACCGAAATTATGCGCCTCACGACTTACAAAATTACGCCGCTCTTTGGCATCACCCTTAAAGGTAGGCGCTGCGGGCGCGCCAAAGTTCACCTAAAATTTAAACTCCGATCATTGGAAACCCGAAAATTGTATTCCTAACATTTTTAATCCTAATGATCACAACTCCTAATTGCTCTGTCACTAATTTTCATAATTCCGAATCATTCGACTTCATAATGTCAGTACCAATAAACATCTATTATACTATTATTTGTTTTCCTATATTTTCTCAACATAACCTTCTTTTACACTGTTATTCAAAGTCATGTCTTTTTTGTTTAGATTTCTTTTTATTTTGTTTTATTTTGTTGGCATATTAGCACGTATAGGTACTCGTACTTGAGGAAGTGCTTGCTTCGCACTCACTAATTATATGAATTGGTTTTTTGTTTTTATTAGTTAAAGCGTATTCTTTAATTTTATTTATAGCGGTGTGTACCTGAAAAGATATCCATATGTTAGGTTAGTTTAGAACTGTGACCTGCTACGCGCGAGCCGAGCGAGCGAAGCGAGCGGCGGCGGCGCCGTGGCAGCGGCCGGCGAGCGAATTTTCGAAGTATTTTTTTCATAGTGCCCCCAAGACGACATTCTGACCAAACGACTGGGGGCACCCCGACTCGGACAGGTTGGGTTAGAAGGGGATGGCGGGGTCTGAAAAACCCCGCCATCCCCTTCGTGGTTATTTTTTCTTAAACCACCCAGAAGTAGGAGCACCGCGAAGCGGTGCTCCGTCGACTTTTCTGACAGATTTAGTTAGACTAAATCCAGTAAAATGACTAACCAATAATATTATCGTAATAATGTTTAGGGATAAAAACGTTATGATAAAAAACAGTAGGAGTTTAAATATATTTACAATAACGATATTATTGATAACAATTTTCGGAAACATGAGTGTTATGAACATCGCCGGTAGCACTACAAAAAGTATGATTGAAAACTTTAGGATGAAAAATTTTAGGAAGAGTGATCATTCGGATTACAAATCGTTAGGAAGAACAATTTCGGGTAAACAACTTTAGGTGAGCCAATATGGACCCAGGCGCTGCGCATACTTAGACACTTTGTTGCCGATATGGTACACCATCACAGGGAACCGTAGCTTATGACAAAGAGTAGGTATGTGTTAAGTGGAAGTAACTTGACACAATAATGTTAACAAATGCGCAGGGAGTGGATGATTTCATACTGTACCCATACCATGAGTTGTCATTACGATACTCGATCATACGAATCGACAACGTTTAGCGCTCTCATTGGTTGAGAGTTCATACAACTTTGGAACGGGTCAATGAGAGCGCCAAATGCGGTCAATATCGATGATCGAGTATCGTAATGAGAACTGAGGGAGGGAGAGGACAGCATCCTCCCTCCAACCCAGCCGCAGTGGTAGACGCCCACGGCGACGGACGTCGCTAGACGATCTCCGGCCACCGTAGGCGCGGGCATGCGGGCGGCGAGTAATGGGCGACTCGCTGTCCGACCATGGACCATGCCCGGGTCGACGGCGCGTTGTGTTCCACGCGCGCCTCAAAGAGTGTCAGCATTATGACGGGGCCCCTCTTTATATAGAGGGCCAAAGCCTGCCGGGGTCGCGGGACTAATGAATTACCGTGACCCCGGAACGTATAGGGCTATTGAAGGACACCGCGGATTTTACGAGTCTGACAGTCCTTCCCGCCCTGCCCTGGGTGGAAGGACTCATCTGATGAAATTACCACGCTAAAAAAAATGGGTACTGGTTCCATATAAATCAAATAGTCATCGGTAGCTTTGTACCTGACACAAGACACATAAGTGTCCAACGTTTGTGCCCTGCTTTAATGTGATTGTAGAAATCTGAACGATACAATTTCCTGTTTTTGATTGAGTTGTTAAAGTTTAGTACTACTTAAGTTTTGAGAGAGGAACTTCTCCTATTGTGTAATGTCTACATTAATGCATAGATCCATAAACTAAATTCAAGCCTTTTCCCATTGGGGTAGGTAGAAATCACATAAAACCTGCTACTATCCTTTCATTCCTTTCAGTTTTTTAAGAGCGTTTCCCCACAATTTTTCCTGAGTCGTAGGTGCGTTTACAAACATAGAAACTCACTTATACAAACACCCAACAACACCTTCTTCTTAAATGCTAGTGATCACAAACTTTTTTATGTGTGTGCATCTGTAGCGGGTCTCACGAATTACCGTGACCCCGGAACGTAAAGGGATATTGAAGGGCACCGTGGATTTTAGTCAGTACGAGTCTGACAGTCCCTCCCGCTCTGCCCTGGGTGGGAGGACTCATTTGATGATTTTACCACGATAAAAAAAATGTGCTTACATCTGGTCACACAAGCACGCCAAAAACGAGTACTACGAGCCTGAAGTTTCTGAAGTACCTCACCAATAAGTTCAGTGTAGGTTTTCCTAGGACGTCCCCTTTCACTGTTATTCACAACTGCCTCATAAACTCAGTAACATAATTACCAAGTCTGAAGGTAGGAAACACTCATAAATATTAATTTCACACCGGTATAGAAATAGGTAATCGACCTCATACTTCCCACCTCTTATATCATACTAATGATGAGTATGTTATATGTATGGAATCACTTACTTGCAATAAGCTGTTTTACTAAAAAAAAAAATGCAAGTCCGAAATATAGATTATTAAAACATATTAGACCCAAATTTTTTCTTTTGTAACGTAACATACAACGCTTCTAAAAATCACTTAATGTCACTCGGTCGGTACAACTTTACAAGCCATAATGACGTTACAAGCCCCCCCCACTCACGAATTTGAAACCTTTTTATCTTTGTCAATTTTCATTGAATTAAAAAAAAATCAAAAAATAGGTATCCATTAATTTTCAATATTCTAACTAACTAAACAGATTTTCAATTCATTTATGCAGTAAAATTATTATTATATTTGTGTATTTCCGATGTCTTCTAACTCTGCATTCTTGGGCATTCGGTGGGACTTCAAGGAAAACTTCCCACGTTTGGCTTCAAGCCTCGATCGGTTAGGGGCAAGCACCAAGCGGCCTCCACCCAATCAAAGGAGGTCAGACTCCTCCTGCTGGTAACTCTGGATTTGGCAGTTTGATACGCCCGCGTGTTACTACTTTGTGGACCGTCCGGAGAACATGGTAAAGCATGCGATAGAGGTCTGCCGCGCTTGCTCGGCACTGTTGTGTCTTTTTGAAGGCAATAGGTGGCAGTGATAACTCTTATCCGGAGGCCTCTCCTCCTGCTTCGGCATCGGGACACGCCCAGGGCGTCGATGATCGTAAGGCAAATTCCTGTCACCATGTGCAGGATTGCGGACGGTGAGTAAAACGTAACTGACAGTCCAATAAGAAGTAGGCCCGAGTCGACGCGGCGGTGTGATCCATGCGCACCTAAAGTCACTGTCTTCATAGCCGACGGGACTCAATTGTGAGAAATTTCTGCTGGGGCTGCGTTATGTCTTAATAGGTGGTTTGGAACACAAAGGGCCATCGATTTTCTTCTATTTTTAGCCAGTACGAGTCCCGTTTATTCCGCCTAGGACGGGAGGAGTATTTGATGATACAACCTTTTTTTTGTTTTTTTTTCCCTAGCCGCTCCGTCCCTCTCCTAGGCAAAGGCCTCCCTCCACTCTTTCCATCTTTCACGATACCGTGCATCCTCTTTCCAGTTCGGACGGAATCTGTCCAGTTCGTCCCGCCCCATCTCCTGCATGGTCTGCCGCGACCTCGCCTGTCTCAGGGCACCTATCTCTTATTATTCATGTCTTGTCTGCAAGGATAACCAACCCCGTTAATGTATTTTAGAGCTTTCGTAATTTGTTGTTTATTTAAAGTGTCGTAGATATTTCGTCAGGCTCAAAAGTTTCAAAACAAACAAGTGTTGTGTTTTGATGTTTGTTTTGACCTTCCTGAATCTAATGGACCTTGAATAATTTAGGGGTTAATTAACGTTGTCTGAAAAGCAATTTATAAGCTATTGTGCATAGGAGTTTATAATAAACTGAATATTTTTAAACAAAGTTTCTACAGCTACAAACTAGATATTTAAAACAACAAAAAGGACTAAATGAAAAATAAATATATTAATTAATAACACATCGCTGTCAACTTGGAAAGCACCCATACCGTAAGGTAACGCAACACAATTATTCTCTAGGTCGAAGAATTAGTATTTCCGTCCAACATAGCAATGCTGATTCCTTGACTTTAGATTGCCTCTGGTCTCGAGAAGTCTCAACTGCCAGCCAGTGTCTGAACATTTTATTAAAAACTTGGTTAGCACTTATGCCCTATGGCCCTTGTATATCAACCACAAACGGCTTAAATACCTAGATAACAGTTAAGCCATTGTAAAAGAAATCTTGTCAGTGCGCACTAAGCCATGTTTTTAGATTTATTTAAATACGTCAAAGACTTTCAAGGGCTATTTCACTAACCCTTGACTAAAAGATGAGAGGTCGTAAGTTCAAAAGCTTTCGGTTGTGAATTAAAGTTCAACTGTATTTGTTTCATTTTTATTTACAAGCCTTTTTAAGCAATTTAGCTTATTTCAGATAACATGAAAGTAAGTGAATGGCAGCCGAGCGGTAACAATACGTAACTAGTTTTTTGATGTTGTTTATGAAATAAACATGAATTTCGATAAGAGTTGAAATATCAACCTACCTAGTAAAATCAGTCTCAATATTTTCACTGTTGAGAATCAAGCTCCTATGATGTGACTTAATTTCCGAACGAAACTATTTTTTTCTTTGTTGTGTCATTTTCATGACAAGATTAGAATTAGATAAAATGCGGTTGAAAATTTGAATTCGTGCGAAGCCTAGTGTGCCGCTCACGCTAGTCTGATGGGTTCTAGTGGGTCGCTACTATACGCAAATCTATTATTTCACTAGCAATTTCAAGTAAATTGGAACGCGGTTAAAGCAAAAGCCATTTTAAGCATGATTTATGCCAGACCGTGACAGGAGTACTACTATCTAAACACGAAACCCGTAGCTTCGGCCTACGTTTCTGGAGTTTCTTACTCTTTATCACTCACGGACATAAGATTAGTGGTACGAACTAAAAATTGGTGACAATAATATGATCGGGCAGTTGTCCCGACTCCCGATGTGTTGTCAGAACTTATGAATTCAGAACAAATAGGGAGCAGGGTTCACACAAAAGTTTCGAGTTGCTTTCGTACGGCCTATTTTCGTTGACGGGCTAAGAGAGTAGACCCGCAGAGGCGATTTGAGACACGTACAATATGCTGACGCGGCAGGAAACCAAACCTTCACGTACATTTCGTAAGAAGCAGTTCACGCTGATAGGCATCAGGTAGGTGCCGGTTTAGGGGTTGCAAAGGCAACTACTGAGCATGAGGGTTCGATTTCCAGATAGGGAAAAGTTATGGGTATTGCATTTGTTATGGTTTTTTTTTTTGTAAACGGAAAGTAAATACTAAACATAACATCAATCTAGTCATCCCCGAAAGGTTAAACAGAGTTGTGCCTAACGGTCCATTTACTACCTTGCAGGTCTGAGCCGTGGCTTAGAGCGGGACGGCAGCCGTAAGATCAAATGTAAAGAAATGTTTGAAGTAATCCATGGGACGCTGCTCATAGCGAAAACGTGCGCAGCGCGAATCGGTACAGCGAGCGGTGCACGGTGTTCGGAGCAGCGCGAGCAGAAGTACATGCGAATGAGTACGACGCTACGAAACTATTGATTTACTGTTAATCGAATATCTATCAATTCTTATTTATTTATTGCTCACTCGACAAAATTACATTTGTGTGGAACAGTGGTTATACAAGCAACACAAAGGGGATAGAAGATATTTTTATGAAGAGATGGCCCTGTCGATCGCCCGCCATGTTGTTTTTTTTTTTTCAGAATCGCGTTGCATAACCAATGTTATATATTAAGATGGAGGACACATAGACAAACAAAAAATTAAGTAGACATAATTTCCTAAAGCGCCGTAAAGCCGAAATATAATTCGAAAACTGAACTACTGGTGAAACAACTTTTTTGCCTTTTTACTCCCTGCAGATATACATATTGAATTATGGCGGCGACATAATTACACCGTGTATGGTAGAGAGGTGTTAATTAGTACATTTGTCTCATTTAATTGTGAGATCAGGTTATAAATAACAATGATAATTATGTATACTCATAGAGGTAAAAAAAAACTCGTGATAGAAAACCCTTTAAAAGATAGAGAAAATAGCTTTGAAAAATAACTAGTGTATAATAAAGTGTGTTCTATCTATCTATCATATCTTCAATTTATTGGACATACCGATATGAGTCCCGGGACTATCTAAACAGAGTACCGTGACCTTGGAACGTAAAAGGCAATTTAACAAGCACGATGGATTTTAGCCAGCACGATACTTTTTTTTTTATCGTGGTAAAATCATTAAATGTGTCCTCCCGCCCAGGGCGGGACAGGAGGCACTGTAGGACGCGTACTGACTAAAATCCCGGTGATTCTTCAATAGCCCTTTACGTTCCAGGGTCACGGTTACCTGATGAGACAGTCCCGTGATCCTAGAAGGCAGTCAGCACGAATCTGACAGTGCTTTCAGCTCTACTTAAGGTGGGAGAAGTGGGAGGACCCATTTCATGAATTACCATGGAAAAAAAAAGGACATACCGGACCGTTTTGAGAGCAGTGGATTTGAAATAAAATACACAAAGTAATGCACCTGGCTGGGTTTGAACCTATGACCTAAAATTTAAATATCTTCTTTAATGTCATGAGACTGTATTGGCTTAAGTGATAATATTGTCATCGCCTTGCTATCACTGTTCAGTAGGTATAATGCAGACCGCTAGACTATGCTCTGTGGCTAGACGCTTGTAAATTTTCCGCAACTACCTTAAGCTGTGCACTGGTAGTGAAGTGAACACTCAGAACTCATGTTAATTGATGTTAAGCTGTTGAGTTTCCATTAAATAAATAAAACATTCAAGTACCACTGCTCTCTATAACAGTCTCTCTCTATCAATATAAATTTGAAAAAAATAAAACTGGCCTTTAATACTTTCAGACGCTTCGCTTCCAATATCATATCTATTTATATTATAGCCGTGCCAGCGTTCTGGCTAGCAATGCAGATTCTTTAGCCAAACTCTTTGGTAATTATATTATTACAAGTTTAAATTAAAAAATAGCTTAATAACGTTTAGCCCCTTCGTACATAACGCGACGCAAGTCTCCGATACGTTACGACTTTGGTGGATACCAAAGTCGCAACGTATCGAAGTTGGATATTGACGCGTGCCTGTGTACGAAACTCTATGGATTTGTATTGCGATAGTCACCTGGATACCAAAGTCGTAAGATATCAGAGACTAGCGTCGCCTTGTCTTGCCTTGCCTTGACCAACATCTAAGGAGGCCTTCGCTTTACGGGTGGGCCGACGGACTAACTATACATATTATCTATACTTATAATAAATTTGTAGAAAAGTGGTGTCTGTACAATGGAAATATACAAAAAAAAGTAGCAGGGGTTGTTATTTTATCAATGCCGAACCCGAAACTTTGATTTTTTTTTTTTTGTCTGTTTGTCTGTGTGTTTGTGCACGCTAATCTTCGGAACTACTGGACGGATTTGAATGTTTTTTTTTGTTGTATAGTTATTAAGTTCGATTAACATATAGGCTATAACTTATCTTGGAAACTTGAACACCTGATGCAGAACTGCAACAGACCTGCTAAACTATAAGAGATTCAAAAATGATGCCATAGCAAAAATTGTTCCACGTGATGAGCATTTTCTGCTGAGAGAATAAAATTGATGTTCCTGGACACCTGATGTGGAACTTCAAGAGCCCAGCTACACACATATACAGGAATGACGTCTTAGCAAGAGTTGTTCAGCCTGATGAGCACCTTCTGTTGATGTATAAAAATTGAAGATCTGGAACACCTGATGTGGAACTCCAAGAGCCCAGCTACACTATAACATATAAGGGAATGACGTCTTAGCAAGAGTTATTCAGCCTGATGAGTACTCTCTGTCAACGTATAAAAATTGAGGTCTGGAACACCTGATGCGGAACTCCAAGAGCCCAGCTACACTATAATATATACAGAAATGACGTTTTAGCAAGAGTTGTTTAGTCTGATGGGCATTTCCTGTTGTGTTACAAAAATGAAAGATCTGGAACTTCTGGAATCGTCTCGCGCATCCCGTTGTTTTCCCGTCCCCAGGCTCCTAGAATTCGACATCAGACGTTTCAGATCTTCGATTTTGACGACCCCGACTGCTGACATAAGCAACAGGATCCGCTTACGAAGTCGCGGGCAGAAGCTAGTACTAACTATGCTCCGTAGTTTCACACCCTCTGTTCGGCTCTTATTGGTTTTAGCGTGATGTTATACACCGTGACTTTTTAGTCGTCTCACAACGGCAGCCCAGTTCATGTATCCAATGACTAGTAGGTACACGTTTATAATAAAAAAATAGGTATTTAAAAGATTTGTTTAAAAATAAAATTTAAATTCGTTATTATGACGCAAGGCGTAGTTACAAAAACCCTTCTCTCAGAAAATGGAGATGGAATGATCTGTTCGACTATTGCGCTGGGTAGGTATACTCTACAGCTTGATACGTAAACATTTTAACAGGGTGTTTCATATTTCTAATGTAGGTACCTATTTATTAATAATAAACGTTACTGTTAACGATTAAAAATAAAAATAAAAAACCTCGCCTAGAGATATTTTAGGTCGGATACATTAAGTGGACCACTTTTGTAAGATGACTAAACAGTCACGGAGTATAGTCTAAAGTATGATTATTAATTCCAGTCAGTAAAATGACAAGTGCAACTATTGTGCAACTGTCATTAAACAATGAATTTCATTCATGCAGAAATGTCATTTTACTGACTGGAATTATTAATCGTACTTTATAGCCTTCCTCGATAAATAAACTATCCATCACAAGAAGATTTTTTCAATTCGAATAAGTAGTTCCTGGGATTAACGCGATCAACCAAACACACAAACTCTTCAGCTTTACAATATTATTGAAATATATCTTACATGTTAAGAAAATATATTTATAACACCCCTCTGTTTGTCAATTGTTATACTTTCACAAAACCCAAAATATACATAAACACTCAAAGCAATTAAAACAGAAAATAACACAAAGACCCAAAGCATAAAAGTATTGCCTACTTCACAAAAAAAAAAAACCAGAAGGTCTGCGACAGACTGCTTGTATAATAACTGAAGAAACAGGGTCAAAAACATAATCCCTTTTACATCATTTTGTACATAATGTCGGTATAAAAGAAAAATATACATAGAGAAAAACTTTTATTGAATTAAACCAGAAATGTGTTCATTCACTCAGATTCATTCATTCACTGATAACGTCTACAACATCCGTTGCCTACGTCATAGAGTGCTACGACGCTACGTCGGTAACACGTCTCGTAGCGCTACGAGATTTCGTAGACTTCCGACGCGTCGGAATCAAGTTTCGTGCGGAAGTTTCTGATGAATGAAAATTTGTATTATAATTTATTATTTTAATTAGTGTTTTAGATATTGTTCGTAGTTTTATGGTGTGTTGTGCTTAGTTAAATTAAACAACAAAATAAATCTTAAATTAAAGAAAATATTCGTTTAAGTTAAATAAAACACTTGTTAAAGATACTTAGTGCAATATCAAGTGTAAATAGAAATTGATAGTGTGCAGTTCTAAACATAAAATTAGTAATAATTACAAATTAAAACCAAATTATTATAGAGTGGAGTGTAACTTAGTGTTAAAGATTTTAAAATAATCTCGTCAGTGCATATTTTACTTTTGTTTTTAATAAAATGTGAATCATAAATATGTGAACTTTTTATCATACTGCCCAAAAAAGGAAGTGATATTTTAATTAAAAGTTATTTGAAAAACCTCTAAATATGTGTATCTCAACCGATTAGTACACCGAACAAAAAAAAAAATGACTTAAATACCCAAACAATGTTCCAAGACACCCCACCAGATTTAGAAGTCGACTGCGACCAAAAATTCTGGGATTACTTCAATATGGAGGGTACTTCTATAGTGAATGTGACAGAAGTGGGGGACGACACGATACCTGCGCCTGAGCAGGGGTTCGTAGTGGGGGTGTACAGCGCGCTACTGGCCGCTGGGGCAGTTGGGAATGTGGGGGTGTTCGTGTCGCTCGTGCGCTCACGCAGGCGAAAGTCACGCGTCAATTTGCTGATGACGCACCTTGTGGTCGCTGATATGATTGTGCTGTTCATTGTTATTCCTTTGGAGGTATGTACTAGTTCTCATTCATTTGGAGATACAAATCTCCTTAGATTAAAAAATGACCAGATTCCCTGTTCGATACAACACGAAACGTTTTAGTGAAGTCACTTTTTTATAAATGTGTGGGTGAGCGCCACGCACACATTGAAATGTTTTCCTTGGAGATGTTCATTTGTTTTACGTAGGAATCGACCGACGCGGGAGATTTTTACCCCGTCTTTTTAGCTTCAATTCTCAGTGGCTTATACTATCGATCTGTATTGTTTTTAATCTGTTTGTAACTTTGGCCGACTAGTCGGCTTGCAAAAATTCCGAATGGTCGACCAGCCGGCGTTATAGAATTTCAGAGACGTTTTTATTATATCATTACTTTCGCCTGAGTCACTCGCATTGAGTATCTACATTATAAAATGCACACGATCGCACTCGTTGAGCAGTCAATGAATGGAAAAATAAAATTTATTTTTCTGTTAAAAACTATGTTTTTTAAGTTTTTTTATGTATTATGAGGAGATGCCAATTTATAAGCAGATAATGTATAAATATAATAATACATTGCATTACATTACATGCATTTCTCGGATTGTTGGAAGATATACATAGGTATTTGTATAATTCCATCATTGTTATACAACTTTTCTTTTACATTTGTGTTCGACAACCTGTCTATGCGGTGCTCTGATAAAACAAAACAACTCCTTATTATTATTTTTACGTCCTGAAAACTTATGCAAAGTGTTATTTTCATCGAATGATCAGAGAGTCCAAAAATACCACTTTTTTATTAAAAATATAATATTGCGTAAGTAAATATTACATCTATACTAATTTTATCACAATTCATGCTACGATTACGCTTAACTGGCCTTTTTAGCCCCCTACTGTGATTAAATAAATTATAATGCGACGTATTTTTGAAATATTAGTAAAACATCTTTACCATTTACATCGTCGTTTTGAACGTGCCACAACTATCTTGGCAACATCATAATTTATGGTAAGTATGTATAAAATATTTTAATACATTCTTTAATATAAAGGATACCCTTTTATTTTCTCTGACGTAACAGATCCAAGGTCAGACTCGGAATGCAAGATTAAAAATTATCTCAAGATACCCGACGTAATTTTTAATAATAAGGAATACTAAACTTTTTAGGGCACAAGTAATAATCCTGAAGGTTTCTTCTAAATAACCTTTGTAAATAATTGCTGTATTCGGAAAAATCAGCTTTTTAGCTTTTTGATCAATTTTTAGGCTAACCAAATGAAATATGTACGTTCTACAATTTTCATCCTGTCATTTGTATGGTTTATATAAAAGATGGCATTTACCTAATGTGACTTCTAATAAGTTATTGATCCGAGTCTGGTATTAAATGTATCCTAGATCCAAGATCTTACTATGTCCTACTAATAATTTATAATCTAAACGTGAAAGTTCGTGAGGATAGATGTTTGTTGCTCTTTTAAACAAAAACTGCTGAATGGATTTGGATAAACTTTAGTACACAGTTAGTTCTAAACTTGGATTATCATATTGGATACCTGCTATCCCATTACGATGTTCCTGTGAGATGATTACCGAACATCACCCAGGCAGTGCCCGCAAAGGGCGCTGCCTGGGTTATGTTCGGTAATCACTCTTTATAAACTAGTAATATTCTATATATGGATAAAGTTTGGACAAATAGGTGCTAATTTGATCACGTCAGAAAGGCTCACCTCAAAAATACTTCCATAACTAGTAGTTATGTGAAGATTAAATAGAACTAGGATGGAATAAATTAACAGCGTTCAATTAAATGGCAAACCAAGTTATTGTTAGATACTAAAATATTGAAATTGCGTAACATTGGATTTTAAACTGAATAAACTGACCTCAGTTATGTAGGCCACTGGCGTTTTCAGTGTGTTAATTGTATTAATAGTTAGATTGTAGTTACATACATAAACTCAGGCTCTTTTTCCATGGGGGTAGGCAGAAACTACAGTGCGCCATCTGCAACGATCCTTACATACTCCTTTCGCCTTATCCACATCCATACATTTGGTCATACACGCACGCCGATTGCGAGTATTGCGCATCCGGCCGTTCTGACGCACTTCACCAATAAGATTAGTGTAGCTCTTCCTAGGGCGTCCATGCACTCCCAGCGTTATCTCTGACTTATAAATTCCTTTGTCCCGGTATTAATGTTACACCTTTTGTTAGTCGCCTTTTACTCATGCTCTCTGAGCATACAATGTGGATAAAAAAAAATGTCCTTGTTCTGTGTACTAACTTTCACCCAAATTGGATAATTGTTTTTGTGTGTATTGGCGGCTCCAAACTATTGCCGTGAATTCGCGCCGCGAATTCTCGCCGTGAATTTTCGGCACAAGTCGTGCCCTCTACACTATCGGGATGCTCTCAGTCGTTCGTGAAACCTGCCGTGAAATAGACGTAGATGCTGCTGCTGCATTAACTTTGTCTGCTGAATTTACTTTGTAGGAATATGATTAAAACTGTCTTTATTAATTATATAAAATCCATTTCAGACTTTCTATGAACAAATAGTTAGCAGAATTTCATTAAAAAATATAGGAACACATTAAAAGTAAAAAAAATAGAAATAAATGTATTAAAGTTCACGGGCCCGTGAATGTGGATGGGTACGCGTGAACATCGCGCGAGCGAGGCGCGAACCCTTTGTCGCGGGACAAAATACCGACACTGATCAGGGAACAGGCGCGAACGCCCGTGAACCCCGCGAAAACCATTCACATTCTTGTTCGCACCTGTTCACGGGTGTTCACGGCAATAGTCTAGAGCCGGCTGAAGAGTAACAAATATCCGGATGGATATTTGTTACTCTTGTGTCTTGTGTAAGAGTAACAAATATCCATCCGGATATTTGTTACGCTTACACACAAAAACAAGAAAGTTTGTGAACATGGATGGATATCCATGTTCTCAAATTTTCTTGTTTTGTTATATTAGTTGGAAATAGATATACATAATTATAATTATTTTATAGTTATTAAATTGGTAATTGTGATGTACTTAAATAATATCTACCCAAGTGACTGTGTCTGGTGAGTTCACTTGCGTGGTTCTACAAAACATTATGGGTGCTTTTTTAAAGAAACATGTCCGTACAGACAGCTAAGTCAGAACCGAACGGTGAGGATAAAACCGGACCGGAAAATTTGTCTAGAGAAACCATCATGGCTTTCAATTCGTCGGACGATATTTTTCTTGAATGCACTTAAGCCTTACTGGTCTGATGAGGGTTTCTGCACTATCTTAAAAAGACAATACGGCCCTTAATCTACAACAATGACAAAACTACAGGTTTTACAACTAATAATATACGAACAAACTTAAAATGCAAAGCTACCCTGATCCCTTTTCAAACGAGAACAGATCAGATCACGGTATATACCACAAATAGATCGTAACTTAGATATTATTTTAGAACTTCATGCGGGCGTAGCCACTGATAATAGGTAGCATTTAATAATGGCTTTTTTCCGCGTTTTAATTACGAATTTGAAAATCAATTCGACGATAAGTAGCTCTATTTATTATTGTATGGTTTGGAACCTTACACCTTGAATTGATGCTGATTACTAATTGATTGAAATTTTTTAACCAACTTCCAAAAGGAGGAGGTTTTCAATTCGGATGTTCATATTATATTATATTTTTTATGTTTGTTCGGGCATAACGCCGTCGTTTACCAACCGATTAGAATTTTTGAAGTGAAAACTTCTTTAGCGGCGTTGTACACTTTTTCTGTAATGGGTAAAAAATTTAAAACTCGCGTCAGGGTCACGTGACCCTGATCGAAAATGAGTAAGACGTCATTCAAATTAGTTAATTTCATATCTGTACTACTCCAGTTTTAAAATAAAACATAGTAACAAAAAAGTTTTCACTTCTACCGGCACTCCTGGAGTGCAACCTTTTTTTTTTTTGTTGGAAAGGGTATACTTCCCGAACGGTCCCATTTAAATTTTATCGAAATCGGACTAGCAAAAAAACTTTTCTTTCGAAAGTCGGCGACATAAAGTCAATGAAATAAAAAATAAAGTCACCGACTTTCGAAAGAAAGTTTTTTTTTGTAGGTTATTTTGAACTTTTTTGTGGTTGTTTTTGAAGTCGGTTACATTTTTTTTATTGATAAAAGTTGTATGATAGAGTCTGTTCCCCGCTGCTGGGCTCCATTTGGTGGTAGCGTGATGTTATTAGTCTTATAAATGTTTTTGAGATTAGCGCTTTCAACCATGCTTTAAGCCATAATATTAGTATAGATGGAGTGTACGCGATATGAATGCTATTCGTGTAAGTACTAAATTCAACGGCTCAGCGCAGTTAAAATGCTGACGTACTCGCAATTATACGAAAACTGTGCTGTATTTGCTCTGTACTTATATACATAAGTTATTGTTGTTTTCCACGGGAACGATTCTTTTCTTGGGATGAAATTTAACCTATGTCCGTTTCTGTACAATTTTAGTTTTTTTTTTATCGTGGTAAAATCATCGAATGAGTCCTCCTAGCAAGGGGGCGGGAGGGACTGTCAGACTTGTACTGCCTAAATTCCACGGTGATCAAAATATTATCATCGGTGATATGCATGATACGAGTAGGCTTAGTGGTAAGAAATATATTTAATTTCACGTTTAAAATTAGATAGGTTACATTTGAAAAAAATAACAGGCAGAGATTTTTTTTTCGTTCAGTTCGATAACTGTGAAAATATTATATGTATACTCGTAGTTATTGTTTTTTCTGTCACTCAAAACGGGAACGTTGTGTAATGTTATTCTAAAAGTACAGACGCCAGCAGGTCAACCTACCCGAATCTGTCAGATTTTACCAATCAAACATTAACCTTCTACTCTTGTGATAAGGTTGAAATTCTATTAAAGAAATCTGACAGATTGTGGTAGCTTGATGTGCTGGCGTCTGTACAACGAAAAACGCAGACAGATTTTTTTCGTAACTATTTTTATTTCAATAGTATTTCACAGTTATTATTCGAGGTGAAAAAACGTGATATTTTTTGTATGGTGTTGTTTTCGGTAACTATTATTTGCGAACTTCATTTTGACTTCGTTTTACAATTGGAACTCCGCTTTGCTCTGATGAAATGAATGAATAAAGTTTTTTTATCGTATGCTTATCAATATTTTTATTTAAACCTACAAACTTTGCCAAACGGATAACAAAGAATATAACTTTTCTTTTCCTAATGGTCGAGCAATCTTCAAATTTTTCAAAACTAAGGGTCAGTTTACATCGAGAAGCGTTGCGAAGCGACGTGACACAACGATGCTGGAAATGGGTATCTTTTCATGTAGTGAATTTTAGAAGTAACTTAGATGAGTCGCTCTATTGAAGAGTGCGCGCAGCGTCGAGTCTCGATATGTATTGGCCCTTACGCACAGCTGTAGAATTTTATTGTAAAGAAGAGGACATTAGTTTTATTATATAAATCGATATGATATGATACTTTATTGGATGATTCGCACAAATAGAACTGGCACGAAATGTGAGAGTCGACATTTTTTATATTTTTGGTACAGAGAAAGCTGGGACCCTAGAGACGGTTATAGGCTATATAGATGGAGAGGGAGGAGGTGCAAAGTCGCAGGCAACAGTTATTGTAGAAAATCTGAATTTTCTAGCTAACTGACAAATATGCTGTTACTGGGGAGTTGGTTTTGCCATTTATTCTTTTACTAAGAAGTGGTGAAGAGTGAGTTTTGAGGGTCTGTCTTTTATAGTTGACTGTCAAAAAGGTTGATCTTCTGGTCCTCATAAATTATGCATAAATTATTTATAAAATCTATTAGCACTCCAGCCACGACTTCGTCCGCGCCAATTTCGAACTTTTCTTCAGTGAATTTCTACTCCAGGCCACCCTCTTTATGGGATACTTTCGGAAAATCTTATTAAATATCCAACAAAAGTTTGAGACTCCTAGGACTTGTAGTAACGAAGTTTCATGAAAACTAGCAACCCGAAAAACAACTCTTTAGGACCCGAATTTCGCAAAACCCCGTCTTAGGAACTTAGCACATACGTCCCAAAAAAAAAACCCAACTGCAAGATTTGAAACACCTTGCACTTGTAGTTTCCCAGAATTTGAGATGAGTCAAGTGTGTGACATTTCGGTTTTATAAAATGAAGAAGATCATACTTATAACCAGTATAAGAATCGAAAGCCGCAGATACCTATTTAAAAATACTCCAAAGGACGATTGTAGCAAATTTCATATTCATTACAACCCACTCCTGTTAAAATGATTAAATGAGTCTTCCCACTCTTGGTGCTGGGTGTTACTGATTAAAAATTATCAGTTGACCTCTAAGTTCCAAGGTCAGAGTTAACTTTACAGACAGGCTCACGACCGCACAGCCCTTGACACTCCCATTTACTGAGAGGAGGCCTGTGTCTCAGTAGTAAGAACATTATAAGCTGATGCTAATGCTGATTCCAGGTGTTCAAAAAATTCTACTCGACATCGTAAATAATAACTTGAATGACAAATCGAAAGATATTACCATAGTTAATTACGCAATAACTACCACCACTCGGATAAACGACAATCGCTTTAAAAAGGTTTCATACTTTTATCTACTCAACAGGATTGACATTTTAGCTCTTTGACAAAACGAATTACTTAATTTTGTTATCGTCTGCCATCAATCTTTTTCTGAGTTAGTAAACTAAGCGTTCTATTAAATTGGACTTTGCATCCAGTCCAATTTAATAGAACGTTACTTGTATCTAGTTATTATTTTTATCTTTTTGCTACCGTAGACACATGCTTACGGATGCCGAGTAATGGTTAGCTCACCGTCCAATCAAGGACGAGGTCCGAGTCGAGTAAAGGGCATAGGAAGGAACACGGGTTAGTTAGAGTCTGACAGTCCCTTCCGCCCCACCTAGGGTGGGAGGACTCATTTGATGATTTTACCACCTAAAAAAAAAGGGGGGGGTATTACAACGTGTTAAAACCAGGCTTGTTCCAGTGAGTAAACGAGATGGCACTAGACGACTTGTATAGCTCTGTCACTTTCACTGGCCGTAATAAGCCTGGTATTATAAAAGGTTGTAATACCTCCCCAGGTCCGAGTCGACGGCGAGTCGTGTTCCACGCGTAAGACCTGTCCGCAATCCTTACGGGGCCCCCATAGAGGACCAGACGCCTGTCGCGATCGCTGTACTTTCTAAACAGTTGACCGTGACCTAAGATTTTAAAGGGCAATTGAAGGACCATGGGGCGTACTTTAGTAAGTACAAATCTGACAGTCCCTTTCGGGGCGAGAGGACCCATTAGATGATTTCTCACTTAAAAAAATTGTCTGCGATTTCTGTTCACGTGTGTGTTTTATGAATGTGTCAAGTTTTTTATACCTACCCTACATTGTGCATATGCGTAGTTTTGTTTAAGGCAACCCTTGAAAAATATTGCGTACGCCACACAGGCTTTTAGCGCTAAGCCAGTGCCCATACTATAAAATGACGCTATAAGTGTCATTCACGGAATAATGATACACTTGACCTGTTTTTCAAGAGCCTTTAAGTATGTAGTTGCCTAAATAAACAGCCTTCGAACCCACTTCAGCTTACAAGACGGGTTAACCATAAAGCTTTTAATTTAAGCCACAAATACACGTTGAGAAACATTGATGCAAAAAATGCTACTGACAACAATTCTCTGAAGCAAGAGCTTCAGAGGGGTATTGTAAGGTTGCCACAAAAATATTTCCCCACGAAAAAAAGTATGCCTAAATTAGCCAAAGGTTTTTGTTTTTTTTTTTTTTTTTTGATTATTGTACGTTCGACCCATTTTCTTACGCACGGGGGATAGCAGAACAATTAAATTATAAAATCCAGCACAAAACTACCGAAAACGAGGACACAATGTGGAATCTGAACAGAAAGTACTAGGAGAACAGGATCAAAACTTTTTTTCGAGGGGAATAATTTTTGTGGCGAACTTCCAACAACCAGTTGAGAAACATTGTTGCAAACAAATGCTACTGACAATATTTATAAACTTGTTTGTTGACATTCTTTGTAGCCTGTGTTAGAGCAGTGGTAATGGTATTCCAGTGCCCTGGGTCATGCTATCGAACCCAGCCAAGCGCATTACTTCAAGAAACCCTAGAAGTCCTAGAATAAAAAATACGTGTGGCACTCGGGGACTGGCGCGGTAAAGCTATTGCATAGCATTTTTTATCAACTTATGCATTTTGTTTCTTTTTTTTAGCGCAAATACTTTATATTGGAAATAAATAATTATTATATTATTAATAATGTTTCTGTAACCAACAAAATCTGTAATAAACAATTTTTGTGTTCCAAGTATTTAGATACCTTTTAGAAGTAAAAAAAACCTTCGCCTTGAGACTAATCTTTGTGACTAGCTCAGCCTTTCATCACGATATGAGCCATTTCTTTATAGGTCGTGCCTCTTCGCCGAAAGATTATGAAACTTTTTGTAAGCACATAAAGACGTGTTTACTCAACCCTGATGGTTATGGTTCTATAGAACGTAAACCTACGAAAAGATTTCACGTTTTCTGGAAACAGCAATTGAATGTTTCGACGATATAAGTGAGATTAAATATTTAATCTTCTATAATCATTACAACGGTTAGTTTAGTCGCTGAGCGATAGGACTGTTGGCTACGTGTCACGGGTTGGATTCCCACTCGAAACATATTAAATGAAATGAAAAAATTAATATGAAAAGAATGTTTATTGAGGACCAAAGATATAAAATTTAAATCTAAACCCACCAAACTGCTACGCAGTTTACGCCTACAAACTGCTACCACGGTAATATTATTATAACTGTGCTGCTACGCACCAAACTGCGTAGCAGTTTTTAGGCGGGATTGGCGCTTGTTTCAACAATGTTTTGGTACACTAGCTGACATAAAACTTAACATTAATAATATGCATCTTACAGACGGTTATGGCAGCAAATAGTTGTTCCGGGTCCGGTTTCGTTTAAGAAACCTCATATTTTAAGCTAGTTTAAATATTCGATTAAGTTAAATTAAACTTCAACTTTACTGAAAGTGAATTAATGCACTGTTTATGTAGTACACTGTATTTCTCTATCTTAATTGCTATGTACTATTTTGAGAAGGAAATTTCATGTATTTACCTTTAATTTAAAACATACTTGTACAAGCGCACACGTCTAATCTCCCCCTACAGCAAATATAAAGGCAATTTACCATAATGAGGATATTCGCATTCACACTACGTTAAATTTCGTGCCTCCATTTTGCGCATTATTACCTTCAGAACCACTCGTTCGTGTGTTGGACATGCTCGTTCGCAGTTCGTGATAATTAGAACGCAATTCGAACGGGGACCGCATGATATAGATTTGTTTGAGTAGGCATAATCTAATACAAATTAAGATTCCTGAGATTTTTTTCGCTTTGGTGGGGAAAGTTAAATAAACTATGATAGTCTTATCGGCACCGACCGTCGACCGGCAGAATTTTCCTTAAGTTATGAGTGGTTGCCGCAGTGGTAGACGCCCACGGTGACCGACGTCGCCAGCCGATCTCCGGCCACCGTAGGCGCGGACATGCGAGCGGTGAGTAATGGGCGACTCGCTGTCCGACCATGGACCATGCCCGGGTCGACGGCGCGTTGTGTTCCACGCGCGCCGTCAGAATTATGACGGGGTCCCCTTTAGAGGGCCAAAGCCTGCCGGGGTCGCGCGACTTACAAATTACCGTGACCCTGGAACGTAAAGGGCTATTGAAGGACACCGTGGATTTTAGTCAGTACGAGTCTGAAAATCCCTCCGGCCCTGCCCTGGTTGGGAGGACTCATTTGATGATTCTTCCACGAATAAAAAAAAAGTCATGAGTGGTGCAAACTCAAATCACAATTTAAAATGTCGGCCGTTGATTGGACTGGTTGTCACACTTTCGGGACACTGGCTATCTGTAATGACTGTTAAAGATCTTTAAGGCTTTGCCATACAGCGAGCTCGGCGCGACGCGACGCTTGCGTGGCGTGTCCTTGGCGTTTGTCGTCCTGCTAAGCGTCGGCTTTAGCGTTGCGTGTTCTGTGTGACGACTTCAATATATTGCCATAGTAAGTAAGCACGCCAAGTACACACCAAAAGCTGTTTGGCTAAGCCTTTAAGGCTAAGGCAGCGTTTTTATAATAAAAGTTACTCTAATCAAGTAAAGTCAATGTGAATACACTGCTTACATTTTCTCGGTCTATTTTATTTTTGATGTTACTAAAATCTCAATCTATAGGTATTTTGTGCTTCAAATATTAATTATTATCTAGTTGTCTGGAAGATAACGCTATCTGCAGATAACCGCCCTTGTACCTTTGGAATTGGAATTAATAATATTGTAAAAGTCTGTCTACTGAACTGAAATTAATTTATACATTCAGAGCATTTACCTTTCAATGTCAATGTCAGGCGTCATTTTTGATGTCTTCGTCAGCTACCGGCAATAAAAATTGCTTATCCACTTTTAGGCAGTGGTCCGACCGGCGGCGAGAAAACGAGTAACCATCGGCGATTTTCTCTCTCAAGAATGGCACAATAAATGTACATTCCGTGCAAACGAAAGAGATGCATACATTAATAGTTGCTCTCTGACTATTCACACTGCCGGCGACGAAATTTACTTCAAAAATAAACTTGCTCAGCAATACTCGTTCAGCGATGCTCGCTCGGCTTGCTTGGTCAGGTTTGCACGGGACTGAGCGACCGCGGGCGAGTGGCGCGAGTAATCGCTCGTCGCACTTGCACACTCGCTTATAGCCCGGCGACAAAACTATCGAAACTACACTCGCTTCCCGCTGATCGCCAACTCTTTTATAGTTTCTAGTTCTACTCGTTACTCGTTCATCGTCGGCGGTCGGACCACTGCCTTAGACAGAGAAAACCATCCACGTTCCATTTTATAGAGCAGTATCTATCATCATCCATCCACAGGCCAACCTTAGCAAGCACGGCTGATATGCGGCGCGCTTAGGTTGCCTTGTATGCGAAATCTGTGAGGCTATACGAAGGAGATTCATATTTGATTGGAAAAAATTAACTGGTTGGGATAATTATATTCATGTGGTAGCGTCTGTACATGGTGCCAGAAAATGTGTAGTCAAGCCGAACGAATTGATTACGGACACCGTATTTTGACATAATTATATTTTAGTACATTTTGACAGTATATGCATGGATTTAGTAGTCCGAAATTCTGACATCCAGAAATAAGTAGTAGGGGAAAGTTGTACGAGATGATTCCCTTAAGGGAGATTGCTTGTAGATTAAAAGATATCCTACTTAGCGCGAATGTAAATACGTATATACATAGTAAATTTATTTATGTTATTGTTGGCATACTCAAAATTTTGATTTTTTCGATGCTTTACTATTAAAAAAACACATTTTTAAAACGTTGTCAAAGGATCATCTTGTACACCCCGGTGTCCAAGATGATCCCAGGATCCAGGAAGAGAATAACCCACATAAAACCATAATCTCGGTTTATTTTTTCACCTATATATTTGATTGTACTGACAGCCACCTTATTTTTGACTTTTGCCCGCGTTTTTAGTGATAATACAGGCAATCCAAACTGTGCTATATGGCATGCCATTTTTAACAGCATCCAGTGCTTTGATCATGGAGTGTTCTGACCACAATCCGCGTTTAGTTTTTTTTTTATAATTACGAGGCATAGTCTTAAACCAAAAATATATGAACTTAAACATAATAACATACAAAGGTTAAAAATATCCCCGTAATAGTAGGTATGTTACCGGTTTACAAGAAGATCCGTGGGGATCATCTTGTACACCGGTAACATAATCATCTTGCCCCAACATAAACTTTTTTATTCAATGTTCGATAACTTAAACTATGTGCTTTCAACTGTTACCATGCTATTAAAAAAACAAAATAGAGCAATTTTCAAAGCTAACTTATACCACAGCCTAGTAATAAAGTACCTAGAACAAATTAGATATAAACTTCAACTCACCCTTACCTTTTTTTTTTTTTTTTTTTTACGTGGCAAAATCATCAAATGTGTCCTCCCACCCCGGGCAGGGCGGGAGGGACTGTCAGACTTGTACTGACTAAAATCCACGGTGTCCTTCGTTAGCCCTTTGTGTGCCGGAGTCGCGGTATACGTATGTCCCGCAACCCCGGCAGGACTGTGGCCCTCTATAGGGGGGCCCCGTCATCATGCTGACGCTCCTTGAGGCGCGCGTGGGACACAACGCGCCGTCGACCCGGGCATGGTCCATGGTCGGACAGCGAGTTGCCCTTTACTCGCCGCCCGCATGCCCGCGCCTACGGTGGCCGGAGATCGTCCCGCGACATCCGTCGCCGTGGGCGTCTACCACTGCGTCTCGGGCGGAGGGACGACGGTATCCTCTCCCTCAAGCGGCCCGCCTCCTCCTTCGCGAGCATGACTGCTTCGCAGAAGGAGGCGACCGCCTCCCACTCCGTCTCGCCCCGCAGCATGGCCGCAACCAATGCCGGGCGCGAGAGGTCTCCGCCTATCGCCGCAGTGAGGACACGGCGGTGCTCCGCCCAAGCTGGGCAGTCCTGCACCGTATGCTCCACCGTGTCCTCCGGGCGATCCTCGCAGTGGTGACACCCGGGCGTTTCCTCCTTTTTTATCATGCACAGGTACCTCCCGAAGCTGCCATGTCCGGTGAGGACCTGTGTCATGCGGTAGGTGAGGACGCCGTGGGACCTATCCAGCCACTCCTCAAAGAGGGGTCTTACAGCCGCGATTGCGGCTAGCCCGTACCTCGGTTGCGATAGTCGTTCTTTCCAAACTGCCCTGAGATCGCGCCGGAGCTCTTCCCGCCGCGCCTCGACCTCTCGAGGCAGCGGGGATACACCCCGACGCTGCGCCTCCACGCGCCACTCATAGACGCGCAGGAGGGCAGTCGCCTCCAGATCCCAGGGCAGTGATCCGGCAAGAAGGTTGGCCGATTCGCCGGCGATCGTGCGGTATCCTCGGATCATTCGGATTGCCATGACCCTCTGGCATGCGACCAGCTTTGCCGGCCGCGTCCGAATGCTCAGGGCCCACACGGGGGCCCCGTAGAGGGCCATGGACCGCACGACGCCAGCGTGCAACCTCCGGCAGGGGGCGTTTGGCCCGCCGATATTGGGCAGGAGCCGCCCGAGGGCGGCTGATGCCCGGTTCAGCCTTGGGGCCAAACGGGAGAAATGCTCCCCGAAGTTCCATCGGCTGTCGAGGACGAGTCCCAGGTACTTCATCGTACCCCCGACGCCGATGCGAACCCCCCCCACCGTTATGTGGGACTCTGTCAGTGGCGCATTCAGATGGCCATGAAAACACATGGCCTCTGTCTTGTGCAGCGCCACTTCGAGACCCAACTGCCGGATCCTTTCGACGACTATCGCAACCGCCCGCGTCGCCAAGTCGGCCGCCGCCTGGTGCGACACTCCCTCCGCCAGGACGAGCGTGTCGTCAGCGTAACATATTACGCTGACGTCTAGAGGGAGGTCGCCGCGCAGCACCCAGTCGAAACCGATGTCCCACAGGTGCGGTCCCAAGACCGATCCCTGTGGGACACCGCACGACATCTCTCGCCGGTTCCACTCTCCCCGGTGACCGGGGTAGATGACGGCTCTGTCCGTCAGGTAGTCCTCGACCGTGCGACGGAGGTAGGTCGGCACCCGGTGATACCGGAGTGCCTCCCTGATGCAACTCCAGGGCAGGGTGTTGAAGGCGTTGGAGATGTCCAAGGACACCGCCACGACGACCCTGCCCCGGGCCACTGCATCCCCCGTCGTGAGGGCTCTAACGCGCATGATGGCGTCCACCGTAGAGCGCCCCCTGCGGAAGCCAAACTGGCTCTCCGACAGGTTCGGGCCCACCCGATTTAGGTGCCCGACGAGGCGGTCTGCAATTACTCTCTCAAAGAGCTTGCCCACCTCGTCGAGCAGCACGATGGGCCGGAATGCGGACGGAGAGTCCGCAGGGCGCCCGGGCTTCTGGATGAGGACCAGTTTCCCCGTCTTCCAACGAAGCGGGAACTGGCCCCTCGCCAAACACGCGCTAAAGAGCCCCCCCAGTCGAGGCCCGAGAGTCCCGAAGGCCAGGACCCAGGCTTTTCCTGGCAGGCCGTCGGGTCCTGGGGCGGTATTCTTGGCTTTGAGCCGTTGTACCGCCACTCTCAGGTCTACCTCGGTCACCTCTGGAGCGTCGTAGACGTCGTCGTCGCTGTGGTCCGCGTTCGCGTCAGCTTCGCCCTCACTGTCAGACTCCGTCCGAGGCGGAGCTGCCATGGGCGGGGGAGCATGCTCCCCTCGCGATGGGAACAGGGCGCTCACCACGTCCTCCACGAACTGAGGCTGGAGACTCTGCGTCAACGGTGGGGCCCAGGGGCGTAGCTTTCCGCGCACCCACCTGTACGGCCAGCCCCATGGGTCCCTGTCCAGAGTCTCCAGCAACTCCTTGCGGGCCAACTCACCCTTACCTTAGATCAAAGTAACGGAATATTTGTTTTTTTTCTCAAAAAATTTAATTGTCACTCTCGACACCACTACTTTTGACTGAGGCGGGGGAATATCGGGGACTACGTTTTACCATTAAAAACAACTAGATGACGCTACTGGCTTCGTTGCAATATCAAAGGATCATCTTGCCTCGACGGATCATCTCGTACACCTTTCCCCTATAGCTCCATAACCTACTCGCTTCAGTACAGTACAGTAAAAGTCTGACAGTATGGGTGGGAGGACTCTTATTATGGTGAGTTTACTACGATAAAAAAGAAGTTTCATAATACTCAGTAATTACTGGATGGTCACCTGATCACCACCGCCCTCTACCTAGTAGCTCCAAATAAAATACTGGTATAATCATAATCCTAATGAATCTGCTTAAAATTTCTAGTTTTGATGGCGTAGGCATATAGAGTTTAGATTTCTGTCTCACTGAATCGTTTTTTTTTTTAAATTATTATTTGTCTTTCTGCAAAGTAACACTGCGGCCGGATTACATTACTTATCTTAAATCTGTTTAGACTAGAAGCCGAGATTAATTTAGGAAAACTCTAGACTAATGATGATTGCGTGTGTGAGAGTATTTTGTTTCTATTTCACAAATGAAGTAAATGGGCATAAATAATAATAATAATAATAATAATAATAATAAATTTTATTCAAAAATTAAGTCAAAATAAAGGTTTACATAATTACAATAGAGGTACAGTTTTTCTTAAGGTAATATTAGTTCTGCCTGATGTAGGTTTAATTAAAACCTGTGTTTCAGGTCATCACTTTACAATAAATTTTAAGAGAGGACAATTCATTAGAAGATAAATAAACAACAAGATAATAATTATACTATTTTTAGAGACTAAATCATTTTGTATAAAGTACTAAAACTAGATTGTTTTAAGACAATTATCGTAAAATAAATAAATTACTGAGACAATGCTAATGACAAAAATGTGAAGACTAAATACTAAAACTTATGTTGAAATTTCCAGCAGTTTTTCCGTGTCTGTATAATTAAGAGTTCCCAAGTATTCTTGCATTCGTAAATGACAGTTTTTATAATTTAAATCATAAATCTTTAACAGTTTGTTGAGCTGATTATATAAGTAGGGTCCTAAAAAGAAATAAAATCGTCTAGCGTAAACATGTTTAGTCTGAGGGTTAGCACAGACCAAATCCTTTCTTCTCCTATCTGAAGGTACCGGCTTAAAATCAAGTTCGCTGTGCTGAAGCAAAACGACATTCAAAACAAATAATTGGCGTATTGTTAATACCTCACATGCCGTGTAAAGCTGGTGAGTAGGATATCTAAATGGTCTAAAAGTCGCAACCTTTAGGACTGCTCTTTGAGCCCGTTCTAGGTGAATTAGATTTGTTTTGGCGGCACCACCCCAGGACGATATGCAGTAGGTGATAATGGATTGACACAAAGCCAAATAAACCTGTTTAATTAATTTAAAGTCGGCAATGTTTCGTAAATTTTTAAAAATATATATTAATTTACGTACTCTAGTACATAATAAATCAATATGTTTGCGGAAATTCAGATTTGTGTCAATCGTAATGCCTAGATATTTGATGTGGTCAGTTTTAGCTAAAGTGGGACAAGTGCATGCAAAATCAGCATAATGTAAGTTACTGTTGTTATGCGCTTGGATGCTTTCGTTAGTAAGCGTTTTATTGGTGTTTCTCATTGTAAATAATAGGTACTTGGTTTTATCTATATTTAATGTGAGGAGATTATTATTAAGCCAATTTATAACCGTATTAAAACCCTTCTGTGCTACCTCGAAGACCTCAGCCATTGATTTCGCAGTGAACAATAGGGCTGTGTCATCCGCATATGACATAATGACACCCTTTTGGAGTGTCAGATTGCAAAGGTCATTTATATATATTAAGAACAGGGTGGGGCCCAAAATACTGCCTTGTGGGATTCCATAGCAGCTATTCTTTAGTTCAGAACTCCTGAAATTACCTATTTTAACACATTGATGGCGGTCACTAAGATAATCTGCAAAAAGTTGTAATTGTACTCCCCGTATACCCAACCCTTCAAGCTTGTTTAAAAGTAAAGAACAAGAAATTGTATCAAAAGCCTTGGCGAGGTCTAAAAATATCCCTATAGTGTGCATGCCGTTATCCAGGTGTGTACTTATATAATTTGTAAGACGGTGAACAGCTTGGCTTGTTGATCTTTTAGGCCTAAAACCAAATTGATGATCAGAAAGTAATTTTTTTCCTTCAAGATAATTTACTAGTCTACTGTTAATAATTTTTTCCAAAATCTTTGAGAGGCCAGTTAGAACTGATATTGGTCTATAGTTACTTACACAGTTTTTTTCTCCAGCTTTAAATACAGGTGTGACCACGGCTTTTTTAAGCAATGTAGGAAAAATTCCTTTTGTTAAACATAGCTGAAAAATGTGGGTCAAGGGAGGGGCAAAGACATGTTTAAATCTTTTAAGTATGCTATTCGGTATGTCATCAGACCCTACGGCACAATTTTCCTTTAATCTGTTTATAAAACTAATTACTTCATCAACATCAGTATTTAATAAGACAAACGAGTTTTGCGTAGCCAATGTCTTCGTTTGGCGTGTAATGGAAAAACCTCTGTTATTTAATATTTTATTTTCTGCTAAGTCGTGCCCTGTTACACAAATGATAGGGCATAATATATCGTGCCCTGTTTACTAATGTTTAATGCAGGGACTGATGGACTACTGAAGGCGTGAAACTCATAGCCTGGTTCTGGGTCGACTCAATTTAGATTTCCGATATACAGGGCGTCCCACGGCGATGCCACATGGAGGGAAAGTACCTTAAATATTGTAAATAGAACATTTTACTGCAAGATTTTATTAATAAAAAAAAAATTAATCTGCATTCATAGATTTTTAAATAATTATATGGTTGAACCGGGAATCGAACTAGCAACACGAGAAAAAAAATTAACTCGTAGTTTTATCTTACCGATCAAAGGGCTTCATCTTAAGGATTATTTTTTGCTAAATAACATATAGTGTCAGAAATAAAAGGAAGACAATGAATTTTAATATTTTTGTTACAAAATAATCAATTTATCAAAGCTCAAAATGAGTCCCATAACATACTGTTGAATACAAAGTCGCATTCTTTCGATTATTTCACTCCCTGTCGATTTTTTGATCTTGTTGTGGTGAATATTTCCAATAATACGTCTAAGTTCTGTTTGTTCTCTTTATTTTTCTGAGCAAATTTTCACATAAAATTTTAAAATTCATGACCTTCCTTTTATTTCTGATACTATGTTACCAAGCAAAAAATAATCCTTATGATGAAGCCTTTCGATCGTTATGATAAAACTTTTGGGTAATTATTTTTTTCGTGAAGCGGGTTCGATTCCTGGTTCAACCATGTAACTATTTTAAAATCTATGAATGCAGTTTAAATTGTTTTTAAAATTAAAATGATGTCTTCTTTCAGTAAAATGTTCCATCTACTGTACAATATTTAAGGTACTTTCCCTCCATGTGGCGTAGCCGTGGGACGCCCTGTATAGTACGAACTGTTTGGTCGGTAGTGTGCAACGACGATATAATACTAGACTCCGCATGCACGATCTAAGTGTCTAAACACACTATGCCGAGGATACGCGACGGAAGTTCGGCATGATTACGCCTGCAATGCTATTTGAATTACTGGCGACACATTATGCCGAAATTACGTTGCGTTATAGCGTACAGCCGAACTTCAGTCGGGCGTAAGTTCGGCGTAAATTCGGCGGCAACGTATTCTGTAGAACACACATTATACGCGACCGAATTTCGGTTATCTGCAATTGCTATTGCTGTAAAATAGTCAATTTTTCGGGTTTCGCACCTCAAAAGTAATAACGGAACCCTAACAGGATCACTTTATTTTGCATTTGTCTGTCCGGCTGTTTAGATAACACGACACGACGACACGACAGCGCTCGAAACACTGAATATACACACAAAATTGCGCAACTGAATTTCTACCGCGTAAGTTCGGCACTTATGGTGTGTCATATCAGCCGAATACGTTGGAACGTAAAATCAGCCGCGGAACTTCGGTCGCGTACGTTCGGCATAGTGTGTTTAGACACTAAGGAACAAAAATTATTTTGTCAACTCGCTGAGGTACTACGTAAGCGAGGGGGACGGGGTACTGCGTTGTGATTGGCTAACTCAAGGTCTGTTCTGTCTCAACGTATGTTTACGGCTCACAGGATTGGTCGAAATGAGAATATAAGACTTTTTTGCCTAATGTGTTGACAGACATCGGTCGCCTGTTATTAGGAGTCTAGTATTATATCGTCGTTGGTAGTGTGTATGGTCGGTACGTGCGGTTTAGATGTAGATATTAGATGCGTACAAACCATGGCGGGCGATCTACCAGTGAGACTGTTACCGCCTTTTTTTTGCATCGTAAAATCTTCAAATAAGTCCTCCCACCCGGGCAGGGCGGGAGGGACTGTCAGACTCGTACTGACTAAAAACCACGGTGTCCTTCAATAGCCCTTTACGTTCCAGGGTCACGGTAATTTGATAAGTCCCGCGACCCTAGCAAGCTTTGGCCGTCTAGAGGGGGGCCCCGTCATCATGCTGAAACTCTGAGGCGCGCGTGGAACACAACGCGCCGTCGACCCGGGCAAAGTCCATGGTCAGACAGCGAGTCGCCCATTACTCGCCGCCCGCATGCCCGCGCCTACGGTGGAAAGAGATTGTCTGCCGACGTCCGTCGCCGTTCGACGCCGTCTACCATTGCGGCTGGGCTGCAGGGAGGACGCTGTTATCTCTCTCACGCGGCACGCCTCCTCCTTCGCGAGCATGACTGCTTCGCAGAAGGAGGCGACCACTTCCCACTCCGTCGCGCCCCGCAGCATGGCCTGGACCAATGCTGAGTGCGAGAGGTTTCCGTCTATCGCCGCGCTGAAGACACGGCGATGCTCTGCCCGACTGTTACCGCCTGGCACCTTACCACGAAACGATAAACATCCTGTTGAACGCTTGTTAAAAAATTTTTACCTAAACTGCAATACGACCAATATTTCAACGTGAAATGTCGTTTTGACGTTAACAGTTTTTTTAGACAAGTGGTCAACAGATGTTTAACTTTTTTGTGGTAAGACACACAGTTGCTACAAGTTATCAGATTTAAATGTCGATGAACTACTTGAAAACTTGACCTTATTAGGAGATTAAACCCAGAAGCCCGTAAATAGCGTATTATAAACAAACTACTTCGATTTTTGAATTGAAATTTTCAGCTATAATTTAAATTTATTATTACTTGTCGTATTTTGTTATTCCGAAAATTACACATGTCACATTTCAGGCTACAATATATTAACTTAAGTTATAAGACGAAAAGACATTTTATGTTGTTATAAATAAATGTCAGGACTTGCCATTGAACTTGGCACCCATTAAGATTTCACTTCTTTTGTCGTAGAAGTCAACAACCAAGGCAAATATCAGAATATTGAACATGGCTCTCATTTCACCTTTATGTTTTTGACGGGTCAGAGATAACAGACGAGATTTTGTGTTAAGTAAGTATTTACTTTAGATTTATATTATACACACGAGTTGGTGCCGAATCTTCAACAATCGCGCTTCCGACAACTACATAGTCCAACGACCTAACTAAGACAATAAGTGGGTAATGTGTAATTATGGTTATTAGTGCTAAGCAATTGCTAAGTATGATTACAGAGAGCGTTCGCGTCTCAAGTGTTCTATGTTTGTGTTAACAAATGTCAGTTGCAAGACTAACATAGCAAAACACTTTAGAAAATTGTGTAGTCTTGCGTTCTGGCACAGATTAAGTGTTCACGTATATTATCTCAGGGTTGCCTTTGTGTTTGGAAAGTTCCGTCAAAAAAAGCATCCTAATTTAATATGCGAAGCAAATAACTATACCTACATTTTTGAGTTTTGAGTTGGTCGTAGGTCGCTATTCGCAATAGCGCTTTTTTACGTGTGTTAAAAAAGCACCAAAATAGAACGAATGCAATTTCATGTATCAGTTCATAGGTCAGCGCTCTTAAAGCGCGGCGTTTTTTTTCGAACTGTATTTGATTTGAAGTGCTGTGTGACATTTAAGTTCGATTCACCTTTTCGTTCCAAGTCGGCGCTTTTTTAACGCCCGTAAAAAACCGCTCGTGCGAATGGGGGCTTACCAAGGCCGCCTGGTTCACGACCGCCATCTTGTAACCCGGCGCCAAAATATGTACTGTTCAATGTCGGTGCGCAGGAGTTCCCGTTCCGTCTAAACAAAAAAATAAATAAAGACGGTCATGTCTTGTTGGCCTCGTTTTTTTATTCTTTGTGTTGGTAACCCTGCATAGACTGGTGACGTGATAGAGCGATTATTGAGTCATAATGGAGTCTCGTACATAATTATTAAATTTGTTTTTCTTGTTAACGACGAGTGATTTTTTATACTTAATAGAATATGCGTGTCGGGTTATTTTTATCGCCATTGTCCGCAAGGCTTACGTAATTATACTTATAAGATAAATATGTATATAGGGTAGTTTTTAGTAATAGGCAATCTGATCGAAGGTTACCAAGGGTTATCGTATTACCCAGTAGGTACTTATTTTATAAGTCCCAGTTAATTGAAGGCGAGTCTACTGTCATCAACCGTGCACAAATTCCGATTTCGTGGTTGAGAAATTCCTAATGGAAAAACCCAGTAACACTACTCGACCTGGGAATCGAATCCGGGTCCTGATGCTCAGAAGTTGCTCTTACGATCATTATATCTTTGCCTTGGCGGCGGGAGGCAGGTTAATGCATAAATTCTTGCCGCCCCCGCACCTTCGCGACCTTGAAACCATCGAAGCGCGAAACATTTTTTTTTTTTTTTCTTCTTCTAGCCAATTTCCGCACTAATTAACACAAGATTTTCATTGCTATAATTGTAGGTAATGTTGAGTTTCCAAACCTTTCTCGATTACTGGCTCGAAGTAAATGAGTTAGTAGCAGTAATTTTTTCATTAGAGTTTGACCGTAACATTAGTATTAGGCGAAACCGAGACCGAGCCTTCGGCTCTGCTCCACCATTATTTAAATTAGTTTTGCCGAAACTTATTAAAAACATTTTTATTCCATGTTTAAATCTTGCGTATATTTAACCAACGAAAAAAAGGAAGAAGTTGTGGTTTTTTTATTAAAAAATGGTATACTTTAACGTACGGTTACGCACAATTTTTTTGCAGATTGAATAATTCTGAATACCTCAAAGCTGGTTCCAGACTCCCAGTTCAATTAGAAAAATATGTCCTACCCCAAAAGGTAGCAAATAGGAGTTGATTGACGTTTTGTTTTGTGACCTACTGAATTTTTATTTGGAACCCAATTTTGTTGAAATAAGTCACGAATATGAACTACGCGGCATAATTTAAAAACGCGAAAAAATAGGACGCCAGTGATTGCAACTGGGTCGACAAAACTTCATCCAAATAAAATTTCAATCGTTCTTGTTAATATTATTTTGACAAAAGAATTTTGTATATTTAAGAGCGTACAATTATTAGGAAAAGCGCTCATGACGTTACAATAGGGCGTTATCAACCTTCGCCGTAAATATCGCATAGTAATTGTATTCAAAATAACACAAATAAAGAGTAAAAATAAAATGATAATTAAGTTCAAAAACCGAAACTTTTTTAGTAACCGAAGATTCTTTGGCCGAAATCCAAACCGAATCTTTGGACGGACACTACTTTTTATTGTCCTGCGTCCGCTTCAAAGTTACGTAAAGAAATACTTTTCTTTAAATAATACAGTTATGTTCATTGTAGCGTTGTTTTCTAACGTCTCGGTGTGAACTGGTCCTAAGTAAATCAAGTTAAATATCTTTATCTACTCTCGTATCGAAATGAAATTAAAAAAGTTCATTTCACTATTTTCCCTAACAAAATAATGTTATAATGATTTTTTTTTCATTACGATACAGATTACAGATCATAGATACATCTATTTAATTTTTTATCTGTGGCTGCGCTGCGCGCGCTTTGAAAAGAACGCTTCATTGAAATTTTGAAAAATGAACACTTACTATAACCAATAAATAAACTGTGTCAATCTTTATCTTTTTTTTTAATATTGTTCGTGTTCAATGAGAGTAGATAAAGTAGTGTATGAAACTGCACATAATTAGGTATTATACACTCGTGTGACACTTTTAAAAAACTCGCTTCGCTCGTTTTTTAAACTCACACTCGTGCATGATACCCCTCATTATGTACCAGTTTCATAAACTATCTACTATTTTGAATCCGTAGTTCTAATTAGTGAAAGTTGGCAAACTTTTAGCTTTTTATCTGACAAAAGATTTTAGTACTTGCCTGTTTTGAAATAAATATGATTAAAGTACTTATTTATTTTTTGTTAGAGGAACGTATTTTAGTTTTTCAAAAAAGTTGCTGCGATAGTCTAGCATTTGGTGCCTATAAAATTTAAACGTTCCTGCTTTGATATAAAGTTACCTTGTATCTGTATAATTTACAAAAAATCGCTTGCTACCTCAGTGATGCAAATTGAATATTCGGTCGTTAGGTTTACAGCTAAAAATATTTATTTCAATTTTCTCAGAAAAGAATTCTCCTATCTACGATTTCTGTTAAGTTAACAAAAGAAAATAAATTAATCAATACCCGTTCTCCAATGTATCTTCGTTAGGAGATATTTCATGATTAATGTGATGGGAGGGCAGCCCTCTATCCCTCTTAGAGTATTGCCTGTAAGTAGTAGATGTAACAGAGGTTCAAATGCCAATATATCACTGGATTAAGTCTAGCTGAAGAGATCAAGCTGTAAAAGAAATGGACAGATCATGAGTGTTACATCTATTTTGGATCAGTCAAACAGTAGTGGAAATAAATTGAATTTGTCTGGTTCTATTTCGATTGTGTTCAGTGAGATGCTACTGGCAGTCTTTATAATCATATTATGTTTATTTTATACAACATCTTTTTATTTTAATCATATTAAAAAAACTATTTCTAATAATTTTAAATATTTTTATTTTATGTTTGAATATTTAAAAATGTTAATGTTTAAAATATGAATAAATAATTTTAAATAAACAATGTTTTTGTATTTACTTATAATAAAGTGTTAGAAAATTATAAAACAATAAAAAAGGGGGCTAAAAAGGTTAAAACTTTAATGGAAAGTCAAGATTCAAGATTATTTCTTTGTGGATTAGGTACTTATTTTATGAGAATGTGTTACTCCTTCCATATTTTTTTTTGTGAGGTAAATTAGGGTCAAGATTACTAAAAACATTCCTATAATCACAAGATGTATTTTTAGGGTATTTTCGAACAAAATGTATTCCTATTTTCAGTATTAAGTAGGCGTTTTCACTTAGGATTAAAGTCGAAACAAAACCAGCAAGCCTATAAATATTCAAATATTTTTGGGAAAATACTTAAAGGTCTGTACGAAACAAAGATGGATGGAATTGTGGGATATGAAAGAAAACGGAGTATCATTGTGCGAAATTGCTGAAATGGCAGAATGAAAGTTGGTGTGTCGAACTCTGGTAATTTGAGACAAGGGTATCTCGAAAATAACTTATAGAGCCACGATCATAGTTATTCCGGCTGGCAAAATTGGAACTACAGACGTTTTGAAAAATTACTAACAAACTATCAATAAAATATACACGTTTGTTGTACACTTTTCATTTACGTACACGAACACACATCGAAAAACGTTTGTTAACTAGCATGCTGATCATTTTTCTTTTAATTTTATGGAAAAACAATTGACTTATTTTATTGGTTAAATTCCAAATCTATATTTTTAAAACATGAATGTAAAAAGAAGAAGAAATCATAATATGATTTATATAACACAAAAGATTTAGATTTTTCAATGTGATCACCAAGTGATCACCATCTTTTTTTGAAGCTTAAGAATAGGGTTATGTATACCAAAAAAGAAAATAATTAATCGCCAGTTAAAATATCAAAAAATAATTGATCCAAGTATTTCTTTTGTTACCTAAAATAAAATTGAAGAAGATATGACGCTTTTAAAATTCACAATACGTCATGCCGTGGTGTAATTTTAAGTGCGTCGTGAAGTAGCCTATAGTAAGAGAGGTGAGCGACCAAAAATTGCAAGCATGATCTAATCAGGTTATTTCTCTACTCAAGCGATGTAACGTGACGATCAAAAATATCGCCGTGGTACCACAAAAACTTTTAAAACGTCTGTTGAACACTTGTCTAAAAAAAAATGACAGATTATGACGTTGAAATAAGGTCCGTTTTGCAGTCACACTTTTTTTAGACAAGTGTTCAACAGATGTTTAAGTTTTTATAGTGAGGCTGTCAATGTAAAAAATGCTTGCCTCTTCGTCTAAATTTCAAAACAAAATCCACTAGTAGCGCAGTCATTTGAACAGATAATAGGCAGAGATCTACGTGAAATTGGGTAGATGTTTCGAGAACACTGAAAACTTGTCCAATACTCATCATCTTCCACCATCATCTAATAAAATCATCTTTAAACACAGAAATGCAGACTTGGCTGAGTACTAGGGGAGTTGAACCAAGCCAGAATTTTAAAACATGCGACTTATTAAAAAATGTGGACCGGTTTCGAGATGCCGCAAGGACCTTTTCTGGGACCAAAAAAACGCATCTTTCTAGTCATAAATGTGTGGGTCGAGCTACTGATGTGTTTGACAGAAACTGCCTATTACCTCATCTTGTCCATCAAGCTCATTAAAGTTCTTTTAACACCGGTATCAAATTTACGAACACAATTTGCTGACGACCATACATGTCAAAGTTTCCAAGTCAAGGGTTGAAGTGAAACTGGCAAACACTTGGTATTACAGTGCAAGTGTCTTGAAACAAGAAACTTAGAAAGCTGACTTGCAAGTTTACGTCACTATGTGAATGCGGATTTGTTGCTTCTGCACATACTAGGTTGGTAAAATCTCCTCGCCTGCTGTAATCGTTAGAGTGTATGGAACATGATTGTTTATTTCAATGTAAGAAAGAAAAAAACATTTATTAGCACAAAAACCACGATAAATATACACAACATGAACAAAATAAAGTAGATACAAGTTACACAAAAAGGGGAACTAATGCTTAGTTCACAACGAGACGCATCGCGCCGCGATGTGAATCCTTAGTGTATGGAACATGATTGAAAGAAAGTAAGAAGGAAAAAAACATTTATTGGCACAAAAACTACGATAAATACACAACATGAACAAAATAACACAGGTACAAGTTACACAAAAGGGGAACTAATGCTTAGTTCACACCGACACGCATCGCATGGCGCAACAATACTGGAATGTGTATCTTTTTGTGTAGTTAATAAAGTTAAATTTTCAGTAGCTCTATTGAAATTTGCGTGCAGCGTCGCGTCAAAACAGAACATTATGAAAAAGATTTGTTGTGTGTAACACGGCTGTGCCAAAATTGCTGTGCAGCGTGTACCGAGTTCGATTTCCGCACGGAAAAAATGTTTGAATCATCTAATGCAGTTGTTCAATCTAACATACATACATAGTTGTTCAATCTGACTGTTTTTTGTATGTAAATCTAAATGCTTGTAAACGCATCCATCCCACAGGAGAAATTTCTAATGTGGAATGACTTTATTTTAAAGAAAAAACAACCAAACACAATGCGCTTATATGAAGCGGGAAGTACAATCGTGAAATCGAATGAACAAAGCCCTGTAACTAGTAATATTCTGGAACAATTCTAATTTCTCAAAGTAATTACTGTGTCAGAGGTTTTAGAACAAGATACTAGACATCACTTAGAACCGAACAACAAGACACCACAATGTCTTCTCACCTACCAAATTATTCCTTACATAACCAAAGAAGATTCAGGTGGGCTCAGTGCAAACGTGCGGTGGAAACACAAACAAAAATGAGATTTTATACTTCTGTTGTTGTTTATCCACCTGACTTATTGGCTAATATATAATGTGGTTAATTCAAACTCTTTATTATGCACACCAAACACTTAACAGGTATTTATCAAAAAAATTACGCGTAGCGTAGCCGCGTGTCGCGGGTTCGATATGTGTGTGTGATGTCGGGAACAAATATTTGTATATGACCTACAAATAGTTGTTCCGGGTCTGGGCGTTTGTGTATGTGAGTTTCTATGTCTGTAAACGCACCCACGACACAGGAGAAATTCTTACTGTGGGGCAAAGTTAAAAAAAAATGTCTATATAAATATCGTGACATGATGAATGGTCTTTAAGGCTGCGGTTCCTCTAAGGCGGAGCAGAGCAGAGCACCAATCACATAGCTGATGCACATGGCCGGCCACGTGACACATGTGTATTCAAGCCATGTGATTAGTGAATCGTGGCACAGCTCGTCTCCGCTCTGCTCCGCTCTGCTCCGCTCTGCTCCGCTCTGCTCCGCTCTGCTCCGCTCCGCCTCAGTCGAACCGCAGCCTAAAACGCGACCACGTCTCGACGCCCGCTCGACTCTTGATCGTGTGAGCGAGTCGCTAAAACATAGACCCTTACACAAGTAAGGGTCTATGTTTTATGGTTGTAAGGGTTCACAAGCTGCAAGGGACACATTATGTTTTAATAAACTACTGTTCCTAATGTACGAAAGGAGAATGAAACGGCCGTTACAGGTAAAGGTATACATTTTGTGGATGCCACGAAGCTTACAAAGTACATAATATCGTAAAGTAGGTTTCACCTTATTCCGTGTAAAGTAAATTTTATTAATTAATAGCGGCTTTGCTTGCGTCAATTTACATTTTGTCAATCAATGTTATCTTACTAATGCTATAAAAGCGATAGATTTAATGTATGGATGTTTGTTTCTCAATCACATCGAAATGGCTGAACGTTTCTGGATAAGGTACATTCATTGCTTTTTTTAACGAGGTAAAAATCATCAAATGAGTCCTCCCGCCCAGGGCGGGACAGGTGGGACTGTCAGACTTGTACTGACTAAAATCCACGGTGTGATGAGACAGTCCGGAGACCAATTTTCATATTAATGTGTCTCGTTTCGTCAAGATTGAGTTAGCGTAAAGCTACTTATTCCTGTTTGTTCAATTAGCGACTCAAACAATTCAAATTTTGGTACAGACATAGCACACAATCTGGAATAACACATGTAGGATACCTTTTTTACTGACTGCTAGTTCTATATTTTGTTAAATTTATCACTACGCTAGGTACAATTTTAGTCAACTACATTATAACGAACGTGAAAACTTGATCAAGGAAACTTTAACAAAAGCTAATATTTCAGTTTGATTTATTGGACTTTTCCAGGAAGGTTTGAGGTTGGATGTGCCATTTATTATTTGTTGGCTTATTAGTTTTCAACTGATGGATAGGCGAAACAATTAAGCCCTTTCGCAAGGCTCCGATATCTTACGACTTTGGTGTCCATTGACTTGCCTGTGTATGAATCCCTATGGATTGTGTCGCGGTAGTCACCTGGATACCAAAGTCGTAAGGTATCGGAGACTTGTGACGCCTTGTGTTCGAAGGGGCTAAGTTTTGAAGATCTGACCCTGGCTAACAATTTACTTAAATTAATTTACGACTACGATATGAACAAAAACTGCAATTTCCTCTATCAACAGTCACTTGAAAAATACGTTTAGTAAAAATTCGGAATAGAACTTTGGAGAAAGAGAAGATATTATTTTGATTTACGTCCCATTCACATATAGCCAGAAATAAACTAAAAAGCAATTTCGAACAGATAGGCGGTAGTTACAATTGTAAATGAGTACAAAAAGATGTGTAATTAAAAACATTTTAATGAGGCTTCAGTCTAACTTTTTCAAAATTAAAAAATTTAAATGATGTCACAAACAACAAGGCAAGCGACGAATAAATTAATTTATTATACATTAATTACATGAAAGCAGATTAAGGAAAATGCTTAGTTAAAATGTCGGCGAGTTTGGCGTAGCGCGACGTTAGCGCGACGCTAGCGTGGTGCGTCTTTGGCGTGCCTACTTACCATGAAAACAAAGTAAGTTGTCTCACTAAACGTCGTCGGCGCGGCGCTAGCGTGGTATGTTTTGTGTGACGATTTACAAATATTTTCATAGTAACCACGCCAAGGACACGCCACGCTAGCGTCGCGCTTTGCCAAGTTCGCTGTTTTGCAAAGCCTTGAGTGCATAGTTAAAAAAAAAAAAAAGATTCCGACGAATTGAGAACCTCTTCAACCTTTTTTTGAAGTCGGTTAAAAAGAGTGTTCAATTTGTACCAGCCTGTATCTCGCAAAGTAATTTTCTCTATTTTGGAGTGACACTTTCATTAACATAGAGTGACAGTAAATTAATTCAGATTTTGAAACTATTATGTACTAAGTGAATAATATGGCCTTTTTAATACAGTTACATGTGCTCTATTTTTTATACGATTTTGATTGACATAATACGAAAACGTAGGTATAATTTATATTTCATGTGACGCATTTTTTACAGGATTATTGAATCAAATCTATTTTACAATTATTTTGTGCAAATCCCTTTTTTTATTTTGCGTCTACAGCTGGTCACAGCATGGTTGGCTCAATCACTGAGCGATCAACTGCTGAAAATAACTTTAACAAGATAATTAAGATAAAATATACACAATTCAAAATTAATTTGCACAGGTAGAGGTCATTGACACGTTCCTTTGAAGTTGCGTCGCTTAATAACACACTTTACCAAATCAGTTCAATCACAGCCGAAATACGTTAGCACGATTGTACGAAGCTAAGTTTAATTCACATTAATTAGCCATGTGTACAACCCATTCAAGTCAATGGCTTAGCATACGCAAGTGGGAAAAGACGATAACAATAACGGGGCAAGTCAGTAATATGTATTACACATGTTCAAATAGCAAGTTGTATGTACCATTATACATGCGTTTGTTTGTACACACGGCTATACATTCAGCTGTACAAAACCAGTTTAATTTGTTTTTCGCTTTGTATGATTTCGCCGGTCTTCAACGGTCAATTTAAACTGCTTTTGCATAGCTTAATGTGTACCAAATACCATTGTAAAACTCAGGAATAATGGCGTGGTAAATAATTGTAGACGGTATAAATGCAATCGGTTATAATTCCTTGCTTTAAAAAAATATCAGAATCTCATTGTAGGCACAACTCGTATTTTTCATGGGTGACGGCTGACTGACAGGCAACCATAAAGTCACATGCTCTGTGGCAGCAACTGTCAAATTTAGGGGCAGAAGCACAATAAGAATGCGATAACGTTGAATTAGAAATTAGATATGATTAGTTTGTAAAAATACAATTTTTCCTTTTGAGACAGTTTGACAACCATATTGACACCACGGTAACTAGATCCATTTACTTACTCTTAAACATACTCTTTGATCCGACTCGTAGAACTAGTTGTGATTTTCAAATGGGGCATAATGTTTATTTAATAATGGAAGGATAGTCAGAAGTAAAATACACGTAATTTTTTAGATCATTACGATAGAAAAAAGGAAAATCTAAATTAATGTTAAACATATTCGCCTTTCTGTGTAGAAGTGAGCACAAAAGGGATTAGATTAAATGAAAATAGACGTATCATATCATTAATTATTCATTTATCTGTATGTACTCAGTTTTGTCACGATAAAGTTTATTTAAACACATTAAACATTTAGATTGTGTTATTCGTAGTTAGGTACTGTGATAGAATAAAGGGTTCACAAAGTTTTCTAATGAATCCCTTTTTTGTCTCGTCAACGACGGGGCTCGAATAATATAAATTCTGAACTGAAATTTGTGAATCATTTTGTTTAAAACCGGATTCAGGATTAGTTTTGAATTCAATTGTTCTTTCACTTTTTTCTGGTTTAAAGTATAAATAGAACTTAGAGAAAATCTTTTTTTATAATAATTATAATAATCTGTTTCCAAAGCAACACAAAAACGTATAAAATATCTTTCTTTCGGAAGAAGGTGACTTTTTTATGACACTGAATTTTGTGCCACAGCCTTCCGAAAGAAAAGTTATCTATACTTGACGGCACGGTTAGCACAGTGGCTGCGCTGCGTGGCGCGGGTTCGATTCCTGCACGGAGTAAATATTTGTATGAACTACAAGTAGTTGTTTCGGGTCTGGGTGTTTGTGTATGTGACTTAATATGTTTGTAAACGCACCCACGATACAGAGAGAAATTCGTAATGTGGGGCAATGTTACTTTTAAAAAAATACTTATAATATATCATCATCATCATCATCTCAACCGTAGGACGTCCACTGCTGAACATAGGCCTCCCCTTTTGATCTCCACACATACCGGTTGGAAGCGACCTGCATCCAGCGTCTTCCGGCGACCTTTATAAGGTCGTCTGTCCACCTTGCTGGTGGACGTCCTGCGCTGCGCTTGCTAGTCCGTGGTCTCCACTCTAGTACTTTTCGACCCCATCGGCCATCTGCTCTGCGAGCAATAACTTATATCATAATGCTGAAGAATTGCTTGGTTGAACGCGCCAATCTCAGGAACTACTGGTTTAAATAGCAGAAATCATTTTGTATTGGAAAGTCCATTTATCAAGGAGTACAGGTCTGACAGTCCCTCCTGCCCTGCCCTGGGTGGGAAGACTCACTTGATGATTTTACCACGCTAAAAAAAATTTGTTGGTGATGAGCTGAAATCCAACTTTAAAATAACTCAGCAATCGCGGTAGCACCCACTAGGCTAGGGGAACAATTCTACGAAATGAATAATGCTTAAACAAAGTGACAGTGTTATTTAAATAACTGTGTTTGTATCTGACATCGTTTTAATAGCTTTTGCATAAGAAAAAATATATATTGTTAACTTGACTTCCTCAGGCTTTAACACAAGTTTTTATGTTTTTAGACGTAAAGTAAACAGCTAGGAACATTTAAGAAAATTAATGCTAGGGCTACTGACCGGTCTGTGTATCTTAGTTGATAATTATGTAGGTTAATCCAAACTAATATTATAAATGCGAAAGTAACTCTGTCTGTCTGTCTGTCTGTCTGTCTGTCTGTTACGCTTTCCCGCTTAAACCTCTCAACCGATTTTGATGAAATTTGGCACAGACAATCTTAAGACCCTGAGAAAGAACATAGGCTACCTTTTATTGCGAAAAAGGGGATGAAGAGGTTGAAATAGGGGTTGAAAGTTTGTATGGGATTTCTTAATTTTAAAAGATAAAACCATGAAACTTTATATTTAAGCACTTGATAAGATATATTTAAACATTTGTTCTAGCGTTTTTGAAATTTCGACCTGTGAGGGGGTGAAATAAGGGTTGAAAGTTTGTATGGGATTTTGTCATTTCTGGGGATAAAACCATGAAACTTTATATTTAGGAACATGATAAGAAATAAATAACAATTTGTTCTAGCGTTTTTGAAATTTCGACCAGTGAGGGGGTGAAATAAGGGTTGAAAGTTTGTATGGGATTTTGTCATTTCTGGGGATAAAACCATGAAACTTTATATTTAGGAACTTGATCCAAACTTAATATTATAAATGCGAAAGTAACTCTGTCTGTCTGTCTGTCTGTCTGTCTGTTACGCTTTCCCGCTTAAACCTCTCAACCGATTTTGATGAAATTTGGCACAGACAATCTTTAGACCCTGAGAAAGAACATAGGCTACCTTTTATTGCGAAAAAGGGGATGAAGAGGTTGAAATAGGGGTTGAAAGTTTGTATGGGATTTCTTAATTTTAAAAGATAAAACCATGAAACTTTATATTTAAGCACTTGATAAGATATATTTAAACATTTGTTCTAGCGTTTTTGAAATTTCGACCTGTGAGGGGGTGAAATAAGGGTTGAAAGTTTGTATGGGATTTTGTCATTTCTGGGGATAAAACCATGAAACTTTATATTTAGGAACATGATAAGAAATAAATAACAATTTGTTCTAGCGTTTTTGAAATTTCGACCAGTGAGGGGGTGAAATAAGGGTTGAAAGTTTGTATGGGATTTTGTCATTTCTGGGGATAAAACCATGAAACTTTATATTTAGGAACTTGATAAGAAATAAATAACAATTTGTTCTAGCGTTTTTGAAATTTAAAATCGTTTGTTCTAGCATTTTGAAATTTTTACCACCGTGGGGGTGAAATTCTACAAACGGAATTCCCGAAATTCGAACGGAACGGAACGGATTCGGAACGGGAACTACGAAGCCAAACTTTTTGTGTACAAAATTTTAACCACTGAACCTAGGAACATCATGGCAATATTGGCACCGACCAATGAAATCGTGGGACAGATCAATGAACGAATGATGTCACATGTGCAAGGCGATGTTGTCGAATATTTGTCAGTAGATATTGTCATGGACAGTGAACAGGTGACATCTTATCCTACAGAGTTTCTAAACTCTTTAGAGCTGTCAGGAGTGCCGTCTCATAAGCTGAGACTGAAAGTTGGGGTTCCAGTTTTGTTAATGAGAAATCTCGAAGCGCCGAGACTATGCAACGGGACCCGATTGCAAATTACGCAGCTAGGACGCAATATTATTACAGCAGTTATAATGACAGGAATAGCTAAAGATGAAGAAGTTTTAATTCCCCGTATACCTACCCATGATCCCTACAGATTTACCTTTTCAGTTTAAAAGAATCCAGTTTCCCCTCAAATCAGCCTTCGCAACGACCATTAACAAAGCGCAAGGGCAAACACTTAAAGTAGCAGGTGTCCATTTAGAGAAAAACTGTTTTTCGCATGGCCAACTGTACGTGGCCTGCTCGCGAGTGTCGAGTCCAAACAATCTCCACATTTTAACAAATAATAACAAAACAGCAAACGTTGTGTACAAAAATGTTTTAAATTAGGTCATTTTAAAATATTTTTGTACACAACGTGATGCTGGCCCCTGGAAGTGTCTCTTGGACATAAGGGACCAATAAATTTTCCTGGGTACTTTCTGCCACTTAATGGAATACATAGGTACCATAAACCTACTGTAAACAGATATTTTATATTTTTTTTAAACATACCTACTCTCTTTTAACCAAATGCCATACCCAAATCTATACCGTTCCATTAATATGATCCCTAATATTCAAATTAATTTACTATAACTGTGTAAATGTTTGTTTCACGGCTAATTTGCTGAGCCGTTCGTTACAAAATTGGATATGGATAGTCTGAAATCTGAAAAACAACATAAGCTACTTTTTATCAAAACACCACGCGGGCGAAGCCGCGGGCGGAAGCTAGTTATTATATAATTTAACTGAATAGATTTAAAACATTAATTTGCCAGATAATTTCTATTATGAAATTACAAAAATTGTCTAAGATGTTTAAAATTATTCTGTGTTAAATTCAAAGCTTGGCATTTGCCTAAGGTGTAATAGTTCCTCCTTTTTTTGAAGTCGGTTAATTAAAATCTTCGTGTAATCGACGACTTTAGAAATCTTTATCCAATCGAGCAACAAATCGGATCTATGCGGGCAACTTCACGAGGTATCCATTATTATTATATACCAAAACCTTTCCTAGAATGTAACAAACACTTTTCCGAAAACCGCATGAAAATCGGTTCTGCCAAACGCGAGATAATCGTGAACAAACATACAATCGACCTTGGAAATCTAGGATACAAGAAGGCAAAAAATATCTATCTCAAAAACTACTGAACCGATTTTGATGAAACTTGCAGTATTCCATAAGTTGAACAATACCTAGTACAAAAAGAATTACTTAAATCGGGCCTGTAGTTCCGGAGATATGAGAACACAAACATAAAAACATACATACATTTTTGAAATTTGGCACATTTGTTCAGACACTGATATAGACTAACATACGAAAACTGGGCAGTTCTAGAAATATTACATACATCATACGGGTATAACCTCCTTTTTTTGTGAAGTCGGTAAAAATACACAAGATTTGCGATTTACACACGTATCAACTTTAACTGTACTTATATTAGAGCTGTCTCTAATCGGCTCTAAATATAGGTCACGAGAACACTTAGGAAAAAAAAATTCAGGATAATTTATGGGTATGACCGTGAGCTTTCGTAACCAGTAAATAGATGCGAAGGTCGAAGGACAAATGAGGGGGAAGGAAGGAATGTGCCAAGCTATAATAAGGTTGTAAAATAAAGAAGTTTTTTGTTCATTATGTATGTTAACCTCTATTATGTAAGACGGAAGGGCTATTTTCCTTGGTCATTTTTTTTTCTTATATACTCTAGTATTTTATGTGTACATTTGATAGCTTAGTAGGTTATGTAGTTAGGCACTAGACGTAGCATAAAGCAAAACCACAAGAAGAGTTTTGTGCGCCAGGCGCATTACTATGTGTAATTTATTTTATCACCACTGCTCTCAAAACGGTGAAAGAAAACATCGTGAGGAAACTGGCATATCCTAGAACCAAAAATTCGAAGACATGTGACATCTACCAACCCGCACTGGGCCCGCGTGGTGGATTATGGCCCACTCCCTCTCACAGAGGTGAGGCCTGTGTCCCAGAAATGGGAACATTATAGGCTGATGATGATGTTGTTGTACTTTGAAACACTTCCAATAGATGGCGCAACGTGTAAAGCATTCAAAAACAAGGCAATGTAATATTCAGCTTCGAAATGAGTAGTTGTGATAGCCTAATTGGTAAAGCTTCTGAAGTTTTTATCCAGAAGACGCAGGTTCGAACCCCGCTCGCAGCTAAATTTTTCTTTCCTCAAAATAATCTTTATGAAAACGCGAAGCAGGCGTTTTTGCGTATGAATATAAAACTTTAAATTGTTGTTGTAACTTTGTAAAAGTTTTTGATGATAGAGTGTACCAGGAATAAATTACCTACAGTAAGCGCAAATAAATTCTATTCCGAATAGAATAGTAGAAATTACTATAATAGGGCAAAAAGTGACGGGTATCATTTTTTAAAGACTAATTTAAAAGTCCCTATTACCTAAATCTCTTTTTAAAAATATCTAAAAGAAATATGTGGAACACGAGCTCGGAGCAGAGTGTACGTAATTGGCAGAACGATAAAAAAAAAAAGCTAGAAACCTGGAAACGAAACATTCTTGCCAATTAGCGTTTAGTAATTCCAGGGAGTTAGCTTCTAGTTAACCTAGGGAGTAGTTACGAGAACTCGTCCTTGACCAATGTAAATGGCCTTACGCTATCGCAGAATATAGTAGTTTATGAAACTGGTACATAATGAGGGGTATTATACAGGAGTGTGAATTTAAAAAACGAGCGAAGCGAGTTTTTTAATAGTATCACACGAGTGGTATAATACCTAGTTATGTACAGTTTCATACACTACTTTATCTACTCTCATTGAACACTAACATATCAAATAAAAGATAAAAATTAATAAACATCCACCATGTCATCCACCGAAACACAAACGTCAAAATTCCAACATTCCCATCTAGAGCGCGCGCAGCCACAGATAAAAAATGAAATAGATGTATCTATGATCTGTAATCTGTATCATAATGAAAAAAAAAATATTATAACATTATTTTGTTAGAGAAGTAGTGTTATAATTTAATTTTTAATTTCATTTCTATACTCTATGGTATAAAGTACGTCTTTATAAACTCGTTTTGAGTTTTGTATTTCGAATTTTACGATATGAGAGTAGATAAAATAATTAATATCTTTATTTACATCTCATACATTGTTTTTAGACATACATTTAGGCAGTCCTTGAGACATACATTTAACCTTTGGACGTAAAACGCTATTGAAGGATTTTATTAATTTCAAGTCTGACAGTCCCTCCCGACCTGCCCTGGGTGGGAGAACTTTTCCACTATAAAAAAACACTAACAACCTACTTCGGTATAAAAGCAATATGAAGGAGATATACCTAATGTGAGTCAAGGATCAGTGAATCCGAAACGGATAAATTGTGTACGGAAAGATCCCTACTTACTGTAGTATATCAGTACATGTACTTATTGTACGTCCGTTGTAAATTGACTTCGGACCGGAAAACTAGCCAGTTTCCGGAGTCCGGAGCTATTTGCATTTGTAGTGACAGTTTGTCCGGACATTTGCACATTTACTGGTCTTTCAGTCTGTTAAGTAGACTATGGATTAGGACCTCGCAGCCGACATGCGTGTACGACTGGATGTAATAACTAGCTTTTGTCCTCGGCCATCTTCTTATGGTAAGCGTCCACAGGTCCGCATCCCACGTATTGGACGTATCGTAGGTACGTAACGGATTTTAGTTTGCCTTGTATTAAAACTCATACAACTGCGTCCACTGATCCGCATCGCACGGACGGCTCATCGGCAATGCCTACATGCGATGCATTCCGATGACGATGACGTCATCGGCACGCATCCGTATGAACGGAATGCCGATCAGTGGACGCGATGAAGGTGGCATCGGCAATCCGATTGCTTATACTCGCGTCGGCAATCCGATCGCTGCCGATACAGAAATCCGTTTGATGCGATGCGTCCGATAGGTACGATGCGCCGACCTGTGGACGCCTTTACTCAATAAAACTTTACGCATTTATAATAGTAGTCAGAATGTCAGCTCTGGTATAGTGCATTCGACAATAATTAATTTATAGAACAAAATAATGTTCTAGCCGAGACTATTTACGGTTGAAATTCGGAATGAACGAAATTAAAAAATGTTGGAATATGGTGCGTCTATAAGGATAGTAGCGAAAGTTGAATAAAATAATGATACATTTTGGAGGGGAAAAAATCAACGGTTTTTATTAGTGCTGCCCGGTGAATGACCATGCATTGCTATAGCAAGTGGCAACATAGGTCTAACGTGGACTCGTGAAGTATGACGTTTGATAAATTGATTGCTTCGTAGGTCTAGTGTTTGCAATTTTGACTGATGTTATTATGATACTGGGTTTTCAATAAAGAATTTCTCAATTTCCTCGGATTCTGGGTTTGTGGCTGGTTGATGGCACTAAGCTCGTTTCTGATTACATGGGACTTAGTCTAAAATTAGGCGCACCTCTGCTTGACCCTTCGGGCATACTCTTGTCGTTCAGTTCATCATCTTCCTGCCCTTATCCCTTTTTACTTGGGATCGGCGCAACACGTTTTTTTCTTCCATTCTCCCCTATCAGACGTCATAGTATCATTTACTCCTTTTTCATTCATATCATTTCGTATACAATCCATCCATCTTTTCTTTGGCCTTCCTTTTCCTCTCCATCCATCAACATTCATACTCATCACTCTCTTAGTCACATGAGTGTCATCCCTCCTCATCACATGTCCATACCAAGATAGACGATTCCCTTTCATTTTGTCTGTAACAGGCGCCACTTTCAAACTTCCCCTTATAAACTCATTCCTTATTTTATCCATTCTTGTCACTCCACACATCCATCTCAACATCCTCATCTCCGCTACATGCAATCGTTTCTCATCCATCTTTTTCACAGCCCAGCATTCCGATCCATACAATACGACAGGTCTAATCACGGATTTGTATATTTTCCCCTTTAACTTGAGGGGCATCCGTGGGTCGCAGGTTGTTCCGGTGACCTGTCGCCATTTCATCCATCCCACGTTGATCCGGTGTGTTATGTCCCGGTCTACATCGCCATCTCCTTGGACAAGCGAGCCAAGGTACCGGAAGTCGGAACAGACTGGTATGGGCGTTCCGGCAAGGGTAATGGGCACGGGACTGGAGAGACCGCCAAAATCGCAAAACAAATATTCTGTTTTGGTTCTGCTTAATTTCAGGCCAACATTCTCCAGTCTTTGCCACCACACCTCCAATCTGCTCTGGACCTCTAGGCCGCTCTCGGCAATCAGCACAATGTCATCGGCAAACAGCATGCACCAGGGGGCCTCTTCCTGGATGTCCGACGTCAGAGCATCCATATACTCTTGTCGTTCAGTTGAGGAGTTGATTTGACGCAACACAGATTTTGGAAGTTTATACAGTGTTAATAAAATATTCCCAGATTTTTTTTCTGGAAAAATTCCTTGGGTTGGCGCCAAAGAGACTCAAACTCACACTAACTAAAAACCAGCCGGCGACTCGCTGTCCGACCATGGACCATGCCCGGGTCGACGGCGCGTTGTGTTCCATGTGCGCCTCAAAGAGTGTCAGCATGATAACGGGGCCCCCCTCTAGAGGGCCAATGCCTGCCAGGGTCGCGGGACTTATCTCATTACCGTGACCCCGGAACATAAGGGCTATTGAAGGACACCATAGATTTTAGTCAGTACGAGTCTGACAGTCCCTCCCGCCCTGCCCTGCGTGGGAGGACTCATTTGATGATTTTAAAACGTAAAAAAAGACTAAAAAATACGTAAAAAAAGAAAAAAACTTTTTTCACCATCAGAAAACGACGGTTACACTGTAGTGTGCAGCTCGCCTAACCTTATAAATGTAACTGCACACGTATTTAATATTCATTGTTACACGGAGCATTGACCCAAACATATCTCTTTTATTTGCACTTGCGTACCACAACCTACTATATGGCGACCCTTAGCCAGTTTCTTCTGTGAAGTTCCGAAGCTGCCTCTATTATTCAAGATGTCTGGGAAAAGTGAAGATAAGAAGAAGAAAAATTTGGAAATGAAAAATTTATAGAGAGAAGATGAACATTTATTACCAACTATTTTATATTCTCAAGCAAAACATACCTATGGATGCATAACAACTCACAGAAGACAACAGTTTACAGAAGAATTTCGAGAACCTAGTCGAGGGCTAAATGTCAATAGAAAAACGAAAAGGATTGTTGGTGCCGGGTGCCGGGAGTATGCTCAAGCCTATTGATGTCAGGAAATGCAGGGTGCCGGGAGATACATTGAACGGGTCCGATGAGGAGCAGCCGGGAGTAGTACGAGTCCATTAGGAGTATTGCAGAAATCACGCTACTTCGGACGTCATCATGACCTACATACCTGCGTCCATTGAACTGCCTACTGTAAGTTAATTTAATTGTTAAGCAAATTTTTTTTGCCAGATGTATTTTATTGTGTATTTTTTTAAACTAGGTCAGATAATATTTTAATGTTGTGTTAACTATTATGTCCCAACAATTGCGAGATTTACATACTAAATTAATTTATTTAAAGGAATATTTAGTTAAACTTGGTCCTGAAAGACGTAAGCAAGAATTAGCGAGTAAGAAATTAGAGGAGGCTGAAAAAGAATATAGAACATTAGATACTATTTTGACTCAGTTGAACCGGGAAGTTACAGAGAAAAAGCTAAGCACTGAATCCTGTGAGGTATACCAAACATTAATTAATGATATTCAGTTAACATTTAAGAAAATTAAGAGTTTAGTTTCTAGTATAGATAATAGTTGCCAAACAAGTTCTGAAACTTTTGTTGAGCCTAGTAGTTTCGAAAACATGGCTAATTCATTTGATATTAAGACTGCTATTTCCCTATTGCCAGTCATAAACGGGCAAGAACAGGTGACCAATCAGTTAATCGATGGTATCTTGCTTTACAGTTCACTTATAGATGATACAGGTAAAAGCCAATTAGTTGAATTTGTTTTAAAAACTCGTCTTTCACCCAGTGCAAAGTTACGTCTTAAACCTTCATATGCGGATGTTCAAACTTTAGTAGGGGATATTAGAAAATTTTTATTGCCTAAAAAGTCAGCAGTGTCCCTACAGTCTCAGTTATTTACAGCTACTCAAGGTCGTAGGAGTATCGAAAAATTCGGTACAGAGATAGAAGAGTTGTTTGTGAATCTCACTATGACTCAAGCGGATGGTAACCAGTCTGCTTATGAGGTCCTTCGCCCTCTCAACGAGAAGACTGCGATAAAGAGGTTTAGCGACGGCCTGGCCGACAAACGGCTCAGCAATATCATTGCCTCACGTCAGTTCACGTCTCTGCCTGAAGCTATTAGGGCTGCGGTAGACGAACAGTCCATGTCCACCCAGGACCACGACCAGGTCATGCAGTATAGGTCTACTCAGTATTCTAGGCGTGGATTTACCTACAAACCAGGTTTTCGTGGCCGAGGAAATAATTGTAATCAGCCTAATAACATCCAGTATAGGTACGATAATCCTCGTAATAACTATGATTATACTCGTGCAATTCAAGACAATTATAGGGGTCAAAGAACTTCAATTGTAAATAATGGTAACCGAGGTAATTACGCGGAGGGACAGCGTCAGCAGTTTCGCGGCGGACGCTCCGGTTTTAAGCGAGTTCAGCATAACGTAAATGTGCAACAGTCCAACAGTCAGGGCAATGACACTAATAATGAGGATTTAGAGTTTTTTCGAGCCTAAACAAGGCACTCATTCTATATTTAGCTTTAGTAATTTTTGTGTAGTTAATTGTAAACTTAGAAACAATGAGGAACTTAACCTATTAGTTGACAGTGGAGCTAGTTTATGCGTATTGAAGTATGAATGTTTATTACAAAATAGTACTTTATTGAATTTAGTACAAGAGGATAAAATAGTAATTAAGGGTATAAGTGGTGATTTAGAGTCTTTGGGATATGTTTATTTAGATATTATTATAAAAAAATTAGTTTTTCAGCAAAAGTTCTATGTTTTTGAGAACTTATCTTGTACCGCAGACGGTATACTCGGTCAAGATTTTTTCACGCGGTATAACGCGGTATTGAATTACAAAAGTGGTACTCTGAGTTTGGAAACCCGAGACCAGTCTGTTATTGTTCAAGTTAATAGTAATATTATTACGGTTCCACCCAGATGCGAAGTAATTAAATACGTTCCTGCGTCGTACAACCGAGATTGTGTCATTTTAGCTACGGAAATTTATAAAGGTGTATACACGGCAGGTTTAGTGTCAAAACCACATAGGGGTCTTATTCCTGTCAGAGTTCTAAATACAACTGATAATTCGGTTTGTATTAATGTTCATGATTTAAATATAAGTTGTTTAGATAGTTTCTATGTTTGCACATTTGACAGAGATAGTATTACTTCGAATAGGGTTAGAACTTTACTTAAATCGTTAGAATTACATACTTATTTAAATAAGGAGGAACAAAGAGGTATTGAAAACGTGTGTGCCAAGTATGCCGACGTTTTTTATTTACCAGGTGACAAACTTACCACTACTAATATAATAGAACATTCGATTAATTTAAAGGAAAATACATCCCCAGTGTACGTTAAGCCTTATAGGCTTCCTAACGCGTTAAAAGGTGAAATTAAAAAACAGATAGATGAGATGATTAAGAACGATATCATTGAAGAAACCATGTCGGAATGGTCCAGTCCTGTTCTCTTGGTTCCTAAGAAAACCGATAGGTCAGGAGAAAAGAAATGGCGGCTCGTAGTGGACTATCGTCAACTTAATAACCGTATACAGGACGATAAGTTCCCATTGCCTAATATTACGGAGATCCTAGATTCATTGTCAAATAGCATCTATTTTTCAAAATTAGACCTTAGCCAAGGCTATTTTCAGCTATCTTTACAAAAAGAGGCTAGAAAGTACACTGCGTTCACGACAGACAAGCAGTATCAGATGAAAAGGTGTCCTATGGGGTTGAAGACTTCTCCTAGTGCATTTTCACGTCTTATGACTATCGCAATGTCTGGTTTAAATTATAAGTCATGTTTTATTTATTTGGATGATTGTGTTGTGGTGGGTAATAGTCTCGAAACGCACAATAGTAACCTAATAAAAGTTTTAGAATGTCTGCGAAAAGTTAATTTGAAATTAAACCCATTGAAGTGTGAATTTTTGCGCAAAGAAATAGTTTATTTAGGTCATAAAATCACGGCAGATGGTATACACCCCGATCCATCAAAAGTAGAATGTCTTCAAAAATATCCCACTCCACAGAATGTAGACGAAGTCAAAAGGTTTGTGGCATTTGCCAACTACTACAGGCGTTTCATACCGAAATTTGCTGAAATAGCATACCCTTTAAACGCATTATGTAAGAAAAATGTTACGTTTGTATGGACTGATGACTGTGACCGTGCATTTCATAAGTTAAAACAGATATTAATTAGTCCGACTATACTTGATTACCCAGACTTCTCTAATAATAACACATTTACGCTACAAACTGATGCATCAAAACAGGGATTAGGCGCCGTACTGTCTAATAACAATGGCAAAGTAGTCGCGTACGCCAGCCGTAACTTGAAACCAGCTGAGACGCGATACCCTGTAATTGAACTGGAGTTACTTGCAATTGTCTGGTCGGTTCGACATTTTAGACCTTATTTATACGGGAAAAGGTTTAAAATAAAGACGGATCATAAGCCACTAATTTATTTATTTAATATGACCGATCCTTCAAGCCGACTGACTAAATTTAGACTTTATCTTGAGGAGTACGACTTTGAAATCAGTTATGTCCCGGGACGGCACAACGCAGCTGCAGATGCATTGAGCCGGATTCCCTTGACTTCCACCGATTTGAAAGATATGCATAGACATGTAGTGTCAGTAATGACAAGGGCACAAGCTCGTAGGTTACGTACCGACTTACAAAACAATGACACCACTGAGGTGCTCCCTACTCCTAGGCCTGATCAACCTAAAGTAGTGGAAATCCTTAAACGACCAACTGATAGCGTTGAATTAATTTTGACTTGTAACAGAAGTAATTTGAGACAAATAGAAAAGCTTAAGCATTTCATTAGTGAAAATGGTAATTTATATTATGTGCCTGAAAAATCGGCAATATTTGTAATGTCTCGATCGTTATCAACCGTAAGTGTGTTAGCGAGAGAATTACAACGTTTTTGCAAACTAAGACAATTACACGAGCTCGTATTAATTAAAAGTAAACAAAATGAACATTTAATAAATGTGTTTATAAAGGAAATGACTCAATTACATGACATTCCAAAGTTACTTGTAATTAAAGACGTCACAAGAGTAACTGACAGAGACACAATGACTATTATTTTGAATGATTTTCATCTGTTACCCACAAGTGGCCACGCGGGGGTAACAGAATGTTAAACAATATTAGGAAATATTATTATTGGCCAGGAATGACTCATGACGTAAACGAATATGTTAGAAAGTGCAAAAGCTGCCAGATCCAAAAGCATTCTAATAGGCATACAAAGGAGCCGATGGTCATCACATCCACGGCATCCACAGCTTTCGAAAGAGTTAGTTTAGATTTAATGGGACCTTTAGATGTAGATAATCTTAATCATAAGTATATTTTAACATTACAGTGTGACTTAACGAAATATGTTGAAGCCTATCCATTGCAAAAGAAAGATACTGTTTCAGTAGCTAGGATGTTTGTAAATAATTTTATTTTAAGATATGGCATCCCGACGGAGATTATTACAGATCAGGGTACAGAGTTCATGTCATCAGTTTTTACTGAAACTTGTAATTTATTAAACATAAAAAAGCTGCATTCCACAGCATATCACCATGAAACTCTAGGAGCTTTAGAAAACACACATAAGACCTTAGGAGCATACCTTAGGATACAGTGCGATAGCAATAGAAGTGATTGGAGCAGTTGGCTTCCATTTTGGTGCTTTTCTTATAATACGACGGTTCACACTGAGACAAAATATTCTCCATTCGAGTTAGTATTTGGAAAATATTGTAATTTACCTAATAATTTAGCACGTAATTCGTTTATAGAACCATTGTACAATCCCGAATCTTATCCTTTAGAATTAAAATATAGGCTTCAAAGAGCGCAAGCTGATGCTAAAAATAATTTGTTACATAGTAAACAGTTAAGAAAAAATAATTATGATGTATGTAGCAATCCAGTAAAATATAAAAGTGGAGATTTAGTTTTAATTAAGAATCAGGTTGGAGATAAGTTAAGTAAAATTTATTTAGGACCATATAGAGTAAAAGAAGAAGTAGAACCTAATGTTAAGATTGTAAGAGAAGGAAAGGAATATGATATTCATAAGAATAATACAAAATTGTTTATAATGTAAGTTAATTTTATATAAACAAAAAAAAAAAAAAAAAACTTATTGTAATTTTTTTTTTTTCTCTTTAAAAAGGGGAGGTGTAGTGTGCAGCTCGCCTAACCTTATAAATGTAACTGCACACGTATTTAATATTCATTGTTACACGGAGCATTGACCCAAACATATCTCTTTTATTTGCACTTGCGTACCACAACCTACTATAACACATTTCGAAAGTGTCAGTTTCATTTCAGAGCCTGTAGCCAAACGGCAAGCGACAATCGTTAACGTTCAGCAGTCGCTAATACATTTTCAACTTTATACCCCATCGCATAAAGTTGAAAATCTAGTAAAAACTGCTGAGCGATAGCGAACGAAATAAACGAAAACGATTTGTAATCTTTGATAGATTTTCAACTTTATGCAATAGGCCCATATAAAGTTGAAAATGTATGAGCGACTGCTGAACGTTAGCGATTGTCGCTTGCTATTTGGCTATAGGGCCAGTAACGTCAACTACTTTATACTAATTGCTAATTAGGATGTTAATTATTGCATGAATGAAAGCCATCTAATTGGCGTTTGGTTTGTACGTCAATCACGTAGGTTCGATATAATCATTCACTAATTACTGAATGATTGACGATAATTCTGCTGTTAGATAGTTATATCCATAGACGTAGAGAATTGATCATACTTACTTGAAGGAGAGAATTCAGATATGTATTTGTGACCAATAAATGTGTAAAACCAATAAACGTTTTATTTCTCTTTTTACTTTTAAGGTTTCATCAAAGAAATAACGCGGTTAGTTGCAGACTTTGCTACACGAGTCACGAAGGGAGACTAAAAATATCCTACAAAATGTTCGCAACTTCAAACGTGAACATACCAAAGTAACTTTTATATTAGTCCTTCCTATTTTCGTTGGCCTTGTCCATTTTTCACCCACAATATAATATATTTTGCACAGTTTTCCTTCCCCAACGAGTGGCATTTTAGGAAAGAATTGGATTTTCCTTCCCATATCGTGAGTTTTATGAATAAAGGACGATGGTACCGAATATTTACTATACTATACTATTTATTTTGTATGGATATGGTTTTTACTATTATTATTTGAGTAAATTATATTGGTGGCGTCATTCGTGGCGTGTTTTATTTAAATACTTTAAGTAACTTATTACAGCGCACACTTTTTATAAACTATAATAAATTTTATTATTATTTTATTTAACACACTACACTTTTCCCTACACACATTTCTCATTATTTATTTTATTCAGACATTTTTTTGCCTACCCTCGTCCGTGTGTCACAGCGTGGTGCCAACTGAAAACCAGCGCTGGGTGTCTTTCGCCCAGCAAATGCTGAGTTGGTAACCCTTTTGGTGTGGACATGCTCTATCAGAATTCTTATTGTGTGTATTATTAATTCTATTATGTTTATTATTTCTGTGTGTGTATCTATGTCCAATGTCAAATAAACGTTTTTCTAATTTAAAATGTCACTTACGGGATATCTTCCGTGATTGTTAATGATTTTGAGTTCCCGATATTTCGACGCTGTTGCAAGTCATCCCGCGATCATGGCGCTTGCAACAGCGTCGAAATATCCGATGATTCCCGATGTCCACCCCCAGCTTGTCCCCCGCTGGGGGACAGCGCAACTTTTTCTAAAAAATGTTCCCAATGTCCACCCCGGGGTGGACATTAGGAACTTTTTTTAGAAAAAGTTGCACTGTCCCCCAGCGGGGAACAGTGATACGATTTTTTAAAAATACTTTCGTTGTCCCCCACGGGTGGACAATGCTACAATTTTAAAAATGAGAATTCTCAGTGTCCACCGCGGGTGGACGGAGATACTTTTTTTTCGATGATTCCCGATGTCCACCCCCAGCTTGTCCCCCGCTGGGGGACAGCGCAACTTTTTCTAAAAAATGTTCCCAATGTCCACCCCGGGGTGGACATTAGGAACTTTTTTTAGAAAAAGTTGCACTGTCCCCCAGCGGGGAACAGTGATACGATTTTTTAAAAATACTTTCGTTGTCCCCCACGGGTGGACAATGCTACAATTTTAAAAATGAGAATTCTCAGTGTCCACCGCGGGTGGACGGAGATACTTTTTTTTTATTTATTCCCGGTAGCGGGCCCTTTTAACTATTATTAATACTTTGACTGAAAAAAAACTAGTAATGAAATATAAAGATTGTAAATGTAAGCTTAGTTATGAAAAAATACTATTTTAACAATTTCACATACTTAGATCATTTTGTTTAAAACAATATCTTAGTTTGTACACACATATCTTAGTTTGTTTGGCTACACATCAAACTATGCAAAACCAATATAAGCTGACCGTTGAGTGTGCGGAAAGATTTCACAAAGCGAGATCAAGACAAACTGGTATTGTATAGGTTGATGTGTAACCAAACAAACTAACTACTACACAAACAAACAAACGAACTAGCCGTGTGTACTAGTAAAGTTTTAGTTAGCATTCTTCTGGGCTCGTTTTATTATAAGTTTGTTAGATGAAAACTTTTAATAAAGCGAGCCTGTAAAATTGGATTAGAAAAATTGGTTTAATGTTACTCTACCTTGTATGAACATTTTAAATGATTAAATACTTTTCAGGTGTATATAATTTTAGAAATAAATGTCATATCCTAGTCAATTTCAAAAGAAAATTTTAAAGCAAAATTATTACAATAATTAAACCTACTTTTGAATTTTTAATTATGGTGTTTATTAGAAGATTTTTTTTAAATAAACGTTGATTTTAAAATACATAATTTGTTTTTATTATTATTTTAATAATCTCATCATCTTCCTTCTAAAGTCTTTAATCTGTAACGAGTCTTCACTCAAAGTTTACAAAAACAATTAAAAGGGAATAAATAAAAAAAAGTATCTCCGTTCACCCGCGGTGGACACTGACAATTCTCATTTTTAAAATTGTAGCATTGTCCACCCGTGGGGGACAACGAAAGTATTTTTAAAAAATCGTATCACTGTCCCCCGCTGGGGGACAGTGCAACTTTTTCTAAAAAAAGTTCCTAATGTCCACCCCGGGGTGGACATTGGGAACATTTTTTAGAAAAAGTTGCGCTGTCCCCCAGCGGGGGACAAGCTGGGGGTGGCCATCGGGAATCATCGGAAATATCGGGAACTCAAAATCATTAACAATCACGGAAGATATCCCGTAAGTGACATTTTAAATTATGAAAATAACCGTAATAGCCTAAAACAGTGTTTAAACGTTTTTCTATTCTATTCTATTCTATTCTATATTATCTATATGTACATTGACACGAGATGAAAAGCTTTTAGTGTTTTATTTTATTACTAGTTGTTTCCCGCAGTTTCACCTGCTCCTCGGCTCCTGTTTGTTATAGCGTGATGTTATTAAGTCTGCAGCCTTCTTCAATGAATGGGCTATTATACAACACAAACACATTTTTTCAATTCGAAACAGTAGTTTCTGAGATGTTCAACCAAACAACCTCTTCAGCTTTATAATATTAGTATAGAGTATAGATTTTAAACCACATTAGGAATTTCTTCTTTGTTGTGGGTGCGTTTTACAAACATTTGAACTCAAGCGATTTGAACATTAAAAACTCTCTTTTGTAAACCTCGTTTTTTGAAATGTTTGTTTGTACGCAGGGAACTTCGAAATATTTGTTCCGTGTAAGAATCGAAGCCACGACACACAGCGAGGCTGCCGATCGCTAAGCAACTGCGCCAACCGAACGAATGATAAAAATGTGTGAGATTTTAAGTATTAGTTTGCTCAACTAGCCCTATATAATTCTTTAGCGAAAGAAAATATTTTTAAATACACCCGATTGGTCGATTTTATATCAGATTTAACTCCATTCAGCGTTCACAATAAGGCTTTAATCCTGCCATTACGGGGGTGCTAACAGTAATTGCTCCAACGGGTCGTCCAGATTTGAGCGTAGTGGGTTTTATAAATATTTCATTTGGCTGTTCGCTTGTGATATTTTTGTGTTTATTTCTAAGCTCATAGTTTCACAAAAGCGATAAATTGATAAAAAAAATACGTGTGGCACTCGGGGACCGCTGCGGTAAAGATATTGCATAGCATTTTTTATCAACTTATGCAATTTTTTTAGGCTTTTGTCAGCCACGTCAATCAAGTAAAACGTCAAGATAAACAAACACCGTGCCGATGTCTGCCGAACTGAGACGACGTTAGACGATGCGGGGTGTTATTAGAGCCTATGCACACCACGTTTTTTAAAACGCGTTTGTATCGATGCAGACGCGCCGGCCGCGGCGGTGCCGCGCGTTTGACGCGATGCAAACGACAAAAAACTGCTCTGTTTGATAAAAACGCACCGTCGTAAAAACGTGGTGTGCATAGGCCCTTAGGTTTATTTTCGTTACGGAATTTCTTGTTTCGGTCGCCGCGCTCAGAGCCCGCGGTATATGCAATAGCTTAAAAATAGATTTGTGTTAGGTTGTGTGGTGTACGATTTTTTTTTCGATGGGTTTTTCCATTATCGATTTTTTCACGATACAGTTATGAAATTTTGTACATACTCGTATTTTCTTTACAACATTTTAATACTAGACACGTGTTTTGGGTTTCGCACAAAAACGAATGATGTTGTATAAATGTATTTAAATAAAATAGCTGTTGCCAGCGGCTTCGTCCGCTACATCTCGAATGTTACCCGACGGGAACATAAAATTAGGTTAAAAACTATCCTATATGTTAAATCCAAATCCGTTCTGTAATTTGTGCGTGAAAGAGTTACAACATTCATCCATCTATCCCTTAATTCTCGCAGACTTTCGTATCAGTCATATACGTTAGATTAGATGAGATAAAACACATTAATACTCGTATACCTATGTCTCGAAAGTGGTTCATTAATTGAACAAACTTCTTCAATGGTTACCCTAGCTATTTATACATAAATTAAAGTTTTCAGTTAGGCTAAACGATTTGTAAACATTTACAAAATAGATTGCCTCGGATGAAAGTAAACACATTAATAAAACCGTTTGAAGGTTTTAAATGTTTCTGTTAAAAACTGATTCATTATTGATTGAAGTAAGAGATGTTTATTAGTCTTTCTTTTATGGAGGGCACCGCCTAGGTCGGCCAAAAAGGGATGAGATGTGCACTGCGATGGCTGGCTGGTACAAAGTTGTTCTAGAAAAGAGTATTTGATAAGATTCAGGGTAGGCCAACGGTTCAAGTAGGTTTAACGGCTAAATAAAAAAAAACTGAACAAGTGGCTGTATCTTTTGATTGCGGTGGTTTAGAAGTTTGATTTTAGACCTGAGTATTTGATACAAATTTCAGCTTGATACCTTGACGCGTTTCTGAGAAAAAGGGTTTTGACAGACTGGCGGACGGACGGATCCTTTATTCAGTTTTTTTCCTTTCAAGGTAAAGAACTCTAAAACGTTCGTGATACAGTTTCTTAAGAGGGTCGTCTACCGAGCGCTCGTCCATACTAAAAGAGAAAACGTTTTCCTACCCCTAAAGCTATTGTCAAACTGACAGACGAACCGAATGCGTGGCGTAGCGTTTTTGTTTGTAATGTATGGAATTGTTTGAAGCCTGTCACATAAAGTATCGGATCGCTTTCGCATTTTTATATGACATGATTCGGTTCGGTTCGCTATCGCCTGTCTGTTTGACAAAGGCCTAAATGTTATCCTATCTCATTGATTTTTTAGGATGCTTCCTACACAGTAAAAAACTAGGTTTTAATTTTTTTTATAATAGTTTGAAAGTTACAGGCGCCTAAGAGTTACTTTTGAAAAAAAGAAAACCTATAAACCTAGTTTTTTACTGTGTCAGAAGCATTCTAAAAAATCATTGAGTTACGATAACATTTAGGGGTAGAAAAACGTTTTCTATTTTAGTATGAACGAGTGCTCGGTAGACGATCCTCTTAAGGATGGTTGTTTGTTACTCAATCATGTCAGAACGGCTGAAAGGAATTTGATGTTTGACACAGTGGTTCTCGTAGATTATAGTTAGTTTAAATTAATTCTCATAGGATTTATTTGCTTGCGCAGTAAAGCAAACTGGAATATCGACATGTAGCACTTTATAACCGACTTAAAAAAAAGAAGGAGGTTCTCAATTAGACTGTATTCTTTTTTTTGTGTTTCTTACCTTCACTTCGGTGAATCGATATTGCTGATTATTTTTTTGTTCGTTGCTGGCAGTATATCTGACATTTGATCCCATTAAAATTATTTGTGGTGGTTTTTTTAAAACGATTCGTTTTTTTTAAACTGTTTTTTATTTTCCTTTTTGTAGTTCAAATACTCAACCCAAAATCTTGTCAATTACGTAATACATAAGGCGATTTTTTTACAGACTGGTACCTACTAACTACTTTTTCGCAATTTTTTTGTACATTTATGTCTTAATTTGTCTTCTCCGCAGTCAAGTAAAAAAAAAAAGAAACAACCGAAATAAATTCTTTTGATACAAATTCGATACAAATCGTCGCCCTCAAGATTCTGCACGCTTGAGAAACGTGACATCATTTGTAGTTTAAATTCCTGCGACAAGATGAAAGGGTGAGGGCATTGACTTCTGGTGTTTCCAACAATAGAGTAAGTGATAGTGGCTCACTGGCACCCCTGACTTACGACTTTAGCTATTATATTATTACACCAGCGATGTTCTCAATAGGAAGATCCAAGTCGCTGTGGCCGAAATCGGTCAGGATCATAAACATACATATACACACACATACATATTATTATTGTTTTAAAGTTGCCCCACGCTATGATTTTTTTCCTGTTTTGGGGGTGCGTTCAGCTTCTTCTTTCTTCTTATATATAAAAAATTATATAAATTTCTGAATTTCCTAATAATAAGAAAATAACCTTACGGGGCTGAGAGAGGGCCACTCAAAACGAGGGGGCGTGAGAGTGTTAACAACTACTCATTTATTTAAATACTAGCTGTTGCCAGCGGCTTCACCCGCTACAAGTCGAAAATTATCCCACGAGAACATAAAATCGGTTAAAAAACTATCATATGTGTTAATCCAGGTTATAAACTATCTGTGTACCAAATTTTAGCCAAATCCGTTCAGTGGTTTTTGCGTGAAAGAGTAACAAACCTACATACACATACATACATCCTCACAAACTTTCGCATTTATAATATTAGTAGGATTCTTGGTTTCTATAATACTAGCTGTTGCCAGCTGTGGCTTCATGCATGTGTGACATGAAAATTATCCCACGGAAACATGATATTCCTTTTATTCCATTTTCATGTAATTCATATGTTAGCATTTATAAATGTGTTAAAACCTAACATGGGCTCTTTTTTGTTACCGGGGTACACGTACACTTTAATAAACCGAGTTTTAATTAGAAACCTCAAATTGAAACCAATTTTGAGACATTATGTTAATTAAAGATTAACTTAAAAAAAAAAAACTAAAAAGAAAGAAACAAGCCCAGTAGTTTAGAATTCACTCATTCACACTCACAGTCGGGGCCCATTCAAATTATACCAATCAAATCTTCCCAAGGGGCCCCGACTGTGAGTGTGAATGAGTGAATTCTAAACTACTGGGCTTGTTTCTTTCTTTTTAGTTTTTTTTACGCAGTCGGGTTTTTTGTTTTTTTAAATATTTATTTTATTTTACTATTTTTAGTTTTTGTTAGCATTTATCAGTCCAAATTAAATTGAAACATATAAGTTATTTATATTTTGGTAAACCATTTTTAAAATCCTTTAATTTGATACCCCACTTGATAGAATGTGAGAGATTTTAAAAAAATATTTTTAGTTCGGAACCCTTTGCACACGAGTTTAACTCGCACTTGGCCAGTTTTATGTACCCAGTGACACTCACGTTTAAGACGAATCTAACGACACCTCTCAAGTTAAAATCCATCAAGCCGTTTAGGCTGCAGAGCAACACACAGAAACATACATACATACATACATACACTCGAAAAACATAACCCTCCTGGCGCAGTCGGGTAATAATTATAGGAATTTGTTTTTAGATTCGACTGTAGACAGGGTGTTTAAATCGATGCTTTGTATGTGAAGGGTAGCATTATTATTGAGGCAAAAATCAGTCAAGTGCGTGTGGCAACAGACAAGTGATAAATTCCGTTTTCCGGGTTTAATATAAAAAAATGCAGTTGATAAATATGTAGACCATAGCCTAGAGGTTAAAACCTCGATGCTTATGAAGGAGGTCGTGAGTTCATATCCGGGCTTCCAAATTTAAACACGTTGGTACGTAAAAAGAAACAGGTTTACGTTGGTGGGGTCGCGGGACTGTCTCATCAGGAATCCGACCGTGGCCCTGGAGAGAAGAGGGTTTTAGAAGGATAACCGTGGATTATAGTCAGGTCGAGTCTGACTGTCCATGTCGGGTGGGAGGAATCATTTTAATGATTTTACCATGATAAAAATCAAAAGTATACATTGGTATTATTGGTGTTTGTAACCCAGAATCTGGCAGATGGTGATGTTGGCTGCACTGTATGTGGCAGCCAATCGCATATCAGCCTCAACGGCCAATATAAATACTTTCTCTTGTTATCTCAGACATTATTAACATCTAAAAAAACATCTTCAGACTTGAACTATTAATAAAAAATATGAAACTATTCAATAAGAAATGTCTGTCACACAGGCCGCTTATAATCTGTCTTGTCTACAAATTGAATTGACACATATTATTTTTTTGTTTTTCGTGGTAAAATCATCAAATGAGTCTTCCCACCCCGTGCAGAGCGGGAGGGACTGTCAGACTCGTACTGACTAAAATCCACGGTGTCCTTCAATACAAACAGCCTGCCGGGGGACTCACGAATTACCGTGACCCCGGAACGTAAAGGGCTAACGTTCCGGGGTCACGGTAATTCGTGAGTCCCCCCGGCAGGCTGTGTGGCTGCCCGTCATAATGCTGACACTCTTTGACGCGCGCGTGGAACACAACGCCTGGGCCTACCTACCACTGCGGCTAGGGTGGAGGGAGGCGCTGTCCTCTCCCTCACGCGGCGCGCCTCCTTCTTCGCTAGCATGACTGCTTCGCAGAAGGAAGCTACCGCTTCCCATTCCATCTCATCCCGCAGCATGGCCTCGACCAACGCCGGGCGCGAACTGAATTGACACATAGGATAATTTTAATCCCTAGTAGTTTGATCTCGTGGGATAATTTCCGTATTTCACGGGCTTAAACTAGTCTAATCATATAATTGTATGCAAACATCTTCTGATATGGCGATTGGCGATAATACGATTATTATAAGATAAACGGAATGTCAGCACAGCCAATTAATTCCCGGGAATACGGCTTACAGAAGCACAAACAGTGGTCATCCAATCATATTTGAACCGTCATAACTATTTGCTTTGTATTAAATTACTAGAGATGTGCCGTAGCTGGGAACAAAAAGCAATAGAATCGCAACCCCATTTACACCAGTCGAAGAAAACCGCATACGACTTGTTCATTTCCGAAGAAAATATGACTTAGGTGTCATAACTCATCCGAAAAATATTTTCTCCGAGAATGAAACGAAACCCTTCAAAACATGAAGGCGTCGTCTCATCGGCAAGTCTGTGGTTGTTTTTAAAAACTATTTGTATCGGCAATCGTCTTCAACTGACCAGATAAACAGTAGCTTTCTTGACTAGATAGATAAAATATTACTTTATTGTACAACAAAATTGTAAAGAAAGTTTTACAATATTGCTAATTCAATGGTTACAATGACCATGACGGTCTTATCGCTAATACCGATATTCACTATCGACAATTCGGTACCTCTCTATAAATTAATGAATTCGAATTCAATTTACATAAATTAATGGAGTAAGTTACTAATTTAATGCTGGCCGTTTAATGTCAACAGCATTTGTATAAATGGTTAGGTGATATTTGAAATTTATTGTTGTTTGTGAATGGATTTGGTAAATGATTACTTTAGGAGTAATCCTAACTAATATTATAAAAACGAAAGTAAGTTTGTTTGTTACCTTTTCACGTCTAATCGACATGAAAAGCCAATGCGTGAAATTGGTGACTTTTTTTTTAGCGGCATTCGATCCATTTTATTTATTTAGAGGGCCAAAGCCTGTCGGGGCCGCGGGACTTTTCTCATTACCGTGACCCCGGAACATAAAGGGCTACTGAAGGGCACCGTGGATTTTAGTCAGTACGAGTCTGACAGTCCCTCTCATTCTGACAGTCTCACTGTCGGTTAAAAATGGTCTCACTTCCAAACTGGGTCAAAATTTTCAACAGGTTATGGGCCCAACGCGATTTCACTGCGCCACTCTGCTTTCATTGTGAAAGCCTCCTTTTGTAGCTGGCCGTTTAGAATCAGTAAGAAAACGTAAATTCTCTTTGCGACGGAGGTTTCTATGATTGCCGAAGTCTCCCGAACTGAAACGACGTTAGACGTATCTTTATTTTTTATATCGTTATAGGTATTTTTGTTAGGTTTTTGATTCGGTCGCCGCGCTCAGAGCCAAAAAAAATAAGAGGATGATAAAACTAAAAAAAATATATAATTATTATGATGGACATTACTATGCCCATTGAAAATTGGTTTGAACGAGATCAAGTAATTAGTTTTTTTTTTTAATACGTCATAAATCGTAAACCGCAATTTACCTTTCAAAGTTACAACCAACTACAAGAACGTTACGTTACTTGCTGCTACGGAATCCTTTATACGGAGTCCGACTCGCACTTGCCCGGTTTTTATAATCCAAATTATTATATAGGTAATTATTCATAGAGATGTTATACAATTTTCTGATACTTATAATTTAATACAACGCCATTTCTCCAAACACTTATTATGCAGGCAATATCAATAAAAGAAAAAATAACGTCTATACATTATTAAGTCATATTACACCAGTTTTATGGTAAAGTGAGCATTTTATTGGCATATTTAACATAATGGCATCCTTAATATTACGTCGACATTATCTATATTTTATCGTTTTCGTCAGTAAGGAACCATTTAGGCTTAACAATTTCAGGAAATTGGTCGTCATTCGTGAAATTATTTGCTCAACATAAATATTGACGTATTCGTAGCAAGGATACTCGTATCACAATATGTAGTCTTTTATAAATAAATTAATAGTACCGAGAACCTATATGAAAATGGTAACATTGACTATAAAAGTTACGATTCGCTGTCAGTGATACAGATTTTAAAAAGCTACACAGATACTACGACTTTCGTAGCCATCAGTGCTACATGAACTACGCCGTAGCGTTGCTACAGTGCTACGACGTAGCAGCGCTACTGCGCTACGACGTAGCGGTGCTACGTCGTAGTAGCAGCCACAAATATTTGGATGTACCTTTTCTTGGAAATGTCTACCTTAAACCCGTTATTATTCATCGAAGCTTTTACTAAGTAGGTACACTTTCAGTTAACGTATACATAACTAAAGCAACAAACACGATTTATACATAGTATGTAGTTTATATATATTGAAGAAAGGTCAGACTGAAGTTTAAGTAAACTATGTTTAATGTCATGAGATTAACTATTAAAACTTATAATCATAATACATGCAGAACTTGTTCTTGGTTCCTTAGAATTGTTTATGAGAAACCATTTATCGGGAGTTTGAAAGACGTGTTCTCAAAATCTATTTGAATATATTAAATTGAAATTCATTTAATTTTATAATTTTTCTGATCTTTTTGTACAATGTTGTATAGTACTATTTTTAAAGACCATTGACAGACACGACATCGTGACGTGACAACAATCACGTAAACCGAGTCCGATAATTGATGAAACGTACAATTTTTATTTTAATATTTCGGCCGTGGCATTGCAACACCAGAATGATTTAACTTTTATGAATATCGACACAAGGTTTAAATTACAATGGCTGATGCCCAATACTCGTGAAATGCAATAATTTTACCAATATTCTGTGTTTAATTTTTCATATGTATATTATTTTAATACCGAAAACGACTCTAAACACAATATTAAAAGTTTAAAACAGTATAGTACGAAGTTTCTTTTCTTTATTATGCGTGTGAAAGCTATTGTCAAACAGACAGGCGTGGCGAACGCGAAGCGAGGTGTTTTTGTTTGTAATGTATGGAATTGTTTGAAGCCAGTCACATAGACTATCGGATCGCTTTCGCTTTTCTATGTGACTGGAATTAAAACAATTCCATACATTACAAATAAAAACGCTTTGGATCGAATTCGCTACGCCTGTCTGTTTGACAATAGCTTTAGGAATGGGCAGCTCCCCCGTAGAGGGTCAAAGCCTGTCGGGATTGCGGGACTATTTCATCTTGTAACCGTGACCTTGGAACATAAAGAGCTATTGAAGGATTACTGTGGATTTTTGTCAGTACAAATCTGTCAGTCCGTCCTGTCCCGCTCTGGGTGGGAGGATTCATTAATTGGATGATTTTACAACAATAGGAATAGGCAACTAAAATAATATAAAATATCTATAAATATTTTGATGGTTTTTATAACACATAAAATAAAGCTGTGATTCGTGTAAAATATTGTTACAAGTGCTTTCACCTTAACTATTTTTTTATTTTTTTCCATTAAACCAATTGGAAGAAAATGTTCAACTTTCAAACAATACTTGAACATTTGCGTTCCTTGAACTTGAGATTTTACTTGAAATATCTTAGATGAGATCTTTCGAGACCAGAGAGAGAATTTCTGGATAATTTAAAACATTCATAAAATAATTAAAAGAAAGTCCTTTTGAAATTATCTGTATTGAAATACTTTTGCGTAAAGATATATTGTTTTTCGCTTGAAGCATTAGTTAAAAAAATTACCAAATAACAAGGCAAGTAAAATAAATAGTTCTACTATTTTCATGTGGAGAATGAACTTTAATAGAATGACTTTACGAGGTATATTTGACTAGCAAAATGTGGATGTAATTTATACCCTTGACGATGTCCCAAAAGGATGGGCCTTTTGGGACATGGGCGTGAAGTAATTGCGGAATGCCTTTAATTTGAATGTTTGGGTAACTTTGTAACAGGTGTTTCAACTTGAAATAGGGGTCACTGAAATGTTTCGAATCTTGAACCCCAATTGGACGGGTTTATCGAATCTTGAGGTCAAATGGTCACGGGTGATGTTGTAATTAGTTTTAAGCTTGCTATAAACCTACATCCTAGCATCGAAATCTAGACGAAAATTAAATAATAGTATGCGCAAAATTAATTTACACAATGTTTTTTTTTTTGCAAAATAATTATAATTTTCAAATAACAGTTAATATATAGAGATTGTTGACGTGTTCACTTCTATCGTTGTCGCATAGTACATCCCATTTGGACAAAAATATTTTCAGTATGAGTTATTAAGAGGATCGTCCACCGAGCGCTCGTCCATACTAAAATAGAAAACATTTTCCGTGTCAGAAGCATTTAAAAAAATCATTGAGATAGGATAACATTTAGGGGTAGGAAAACGTTTTCTCTTTTAGTATGTACGAGCGCTTGGTAGACAATCCTCTTAAGTCAGCAATTCAAATGTTTCGATACTCCTATACTTTGTTGCATATTACTATACAAAGCTGTTATCTATTATGTAATTGATTTTCTCAAAAACTACTGACTTTTATTAAAAGACTAGCGGCCCGGTACGTGCTTCGCTGACAGCAAAATCTCCATTAACAAAATGATCCGCCATTTATTGAATTCATTGGTTACAAGAAATGTAATACATGAAGATCCGCTCGACCGATTTTGTGCAAACTTCACATAAACTACTAAATAGTCCAAACAAAGCCACAATAGGCTATTTTATTGAAAAATAGTAATTAGTCTGAAAATTATACTATTAAAAAACGTTTGAGCCATTTTTTTTTGCTTGTATTCCAGACCGATGAAGATACAACGTTTTTAAAATCACAATACGTCACGCAGTCGGTATAATTTTACAGGCGTTATGACGTTAGTCCACTCCCGAACTTCGGAACGTTTTATCTTTGTCAATATTCATTGATTTAAATAAAAAATACGTGTCCATTATTTTTCAATATTGTAACTGACTGAATTGTTATTTATACTGTTAAACCCTATTGTTTTATCGGAAAAAATAAATGTCGGGAGAGAAACAACGTGGTGGGTCGAGGGCCAAAACTTTACGCGAATTAGGAGCCTATGCACACCACGTTTTTTAAACGCGCCGTTGATGCGCGTTTGTAGCGATATAGACGCGCCGGTGCCGTGCGTTCGTTTCAATACTGAAGCGCCGCCGGTGCCGCGCGTTTGACGCGATACAAACGACAGCAAACTGCTCTCCAACTGCCGTCGACTTGCGTTTCAGAAACGCGCGTCGACGACCATGGACTTAGTAGGAGCGAGCTTCTTGTAATAGTCCGTTCATACTACGGTGTTTTTTTTTATCGTGATAAAGTTACCAAATGGACTAAGGATGAAAGACTCATTGATAATCTTTCAATAGCCCTTTACGTTCCAGGGTCACGGTTACCTGATAAGACAGTCCCGCGATCTCAATAGGCTTTGGCCTTCTAGAGCTTTGGCCCCCGTCAGATTACTCACAGCTCTTTGATACGCGTGTGGAACACGACGCGCCGTCGAGCCGAGCATGGTCCATGATCGGACGGCTAGTCACCCATTACTTGACGTTCATATATGCCCGCGCAGAACTAACCCATAACCTACTATAAGGTCCAATCTATCTCAGTACTTACGTTCATCAAAATTGCTCCAACGGTTTAGAAGTGTAACAAAGTAATAAACTCACCTTCTCATTTATTGTAGTTGCCCTGCATTGGTCCGCTTACTTCTTACATAAGATTATTTTCCTGACAATAACGAACAAAACAAAAAAAATAATTATCCAATTTGGTGCAGTCGCTTGGAAGTACTGTGCTTACAGGCAGACATAAGCGACATTGTTCTTATACTAGGTATAGATAAAGGCTTCCTCAAACAGGGAAAGGGGCACGGTCTGACGACGTTAGCGTGGCGTGTGCTTGGCGAGAGCGCGGCGTCCTTTATCTTCGTGCCCGGGCGGGCGTGGGGTATCATGCTCTGCAAACCTTTGCGCGACGTCGGCGTTAGCGTGTCGTGTTGCGTGACGACTCTCATAATTATTATATTTCATAGTTTGTAAGCAAGCCACGCTACTCGCTGTCCGACCATGGACCATGACTGGGTCGACGGCGCGTTTATTCCACGCGCGCCTTTAAGAGTGTCAGCACAATGACGGGGCCCCCCTTTAGAGGACCAAAGCCTGCCGGGGTCGCGAGACTAACGAATTACGGTGACCCTGGAACGTAAAGGGCCATTGAAAGACACCTTGGATTTTAGTCAGTATAAGTCTGATAGTCCCACCCGCTCTGCCCTGGGTGGCAGGACTCATAAATTTGATGTATTAACCAAGATTTATAAAAAGCAAACGCCACGCTACTGTCGAGCGTTTATAGTTAGGATAGTTGTTAGTTGGGATTTTTCTTTTAAAACCTGTCCCAAGGTAAACAAGGTTTTCAATTACGGAATGATATTTCCCGTAGCAGAATCAAGAGCCAATTAAGAAAAAACCGGCCAAATGCGAGTCGGACTCGTCCATAAAGGGTTCCGTAGCAGCAAGTAACATAAAATAAAAGTTCATGTAGTTGGTTGTAACTTTCAAAGGTAAATTGCGGTTTACGGTTAACAACGTATTAAAAAATAAACGAATTACTTGATCTCGTTCAAACCAATTTTCAATTGAAGTTTGCATAGTAATGTACATCATATTTTTTTTAGTTTCATCGTCACGTATGGGTTTGTGAAAAAAAATTGTTGAGTTTCAATTGTAAGTATGGGGGCAACTTCCAAATATAGTTTTATTTTTATTTTTGTGTGAAAATCCTAATGCGGTTCACATAATACATCTACTTGCCAAGTTTCAACAGGATAGCTCTTATACTTTCGTAGAAAAGTGGCTGTGACATACAGGCGGACAGACAGACAGACAGACATGACAAATCTATAAGGGTTCCGTTTTTTGCGATTTGGCTACGGAACCCTAAAAAAATGCATTTTATAAAACGTTAGTCATGGCTGTGGTCTAGCTTCTTTGATACGGTCAACCATAGTACGTCATCTTGTATACTGAAACTACGAAAATCACCTTTATTTCTTCGCACTAAAGGCGCTTAAGCTGCGATTGAATATTTTATAATAACAGGAAAAACAAGAAATACCTAACAATTTTTGAATGCACTGCAATAATATAATTAATGTTATTCGCTATGTATCGTTTCGTTCTATTGTTACACCAACTGTTGTGGAGAAAACACCTGTTTTAAGAAAATCGCAGTGCTTAGTGCCAATCACAAAAATAATTAACTTACAGTGAATCATTCAAAACTGTGCCAAATCTGTGAAATCCAATATGGAAGATTCATACCAAACTTTTGAAATAACTGTAAGATACATTGTGTACGTGTTGACAACAACAACTTTAATATACGGAGTGACGTCTTGGTGTGTTTTAAAAAAGTTCCGGAATTATCGGAATTACGTCTTTTTAAACGCACTTTTGGCCAATGTTCTTTCTATTTCTATTCGTCAAATCTGCGATTATGTGTTATTAAATGTCATAATATTGGGATCTGGGGATATTATGATGTGGAATATGATTTTGGGCAATATAAGTAACTATTTTGAAACAGTGAAACATCACTGGTTGATTATTATAAGTCATATGTTTTACGTTGACTTCGTTAAAGTTTTTAATGCGCAAATCCGCAGGAGATATCTCAAAAGCGGTATCTTTGGTTGGGGTGTGCCGTTGATTACGACTTCTCTACTGGTTGTTAATTTTATATTACTGTTAGAATTAGATGAGAACACATTTTCAATGCATCTTATTTATATTATATACTTGTTGCCCTTGATATTAAATAGTTTACTTTACCTTGTAATTGTGTATTCACTTTTTCGTATTTCGAATGCTAACTCACCTACTGCCACCAGCAAATGTCGTCGACTGTATATTTCTTCTTTAATAATGATATTAGGTGATATCTCATTATTGTGTTCTTACATTATAGCGCTTATATATCAGATTAGATTCCTAGAAATATTTATTATTTACTCTCATCCAATGGTGTTGATCGTTTTTTTGGTAATTTTAAAAAGTAATCGAGAAATGTGGTGCGAGTTTTATGTAAATAAGTTTAAACGAAGGTTGTGTTTGTCACCTAGGCAAAGAGATAATGATATTCATATGCAAGCTAGATTTGTATGAGATAATGCTGACAGCCCACCGCGGCTTGTCTTGCTAATTAATGTCTACATAATTATAGCGTCTTCCTCATCTTTTTTTATATAATTTCCAGAATTTATTTATTTTCAACCGAAGATAATGATGAAGAGGAGGTTTAAAATTCGAAATAAATATATATTTTTTGTATATAACGTTGTTCTAGATGTAGGTAATAAATAAATCTACTTTTTTCTGGACATCTATTTCGTTTTAATATATTTCTAGATGGAATAAAAATGACGGCAGTAGATCATATAAGACATCAGTTATGAGGAAATATAAACTTTTAATAAGTTATTCCGTGACACGATATAATAATAAACAATTGCGCAACTAGATAGATCTACAGCCGCACTATTAACACCATAAAAAAACCGAAAGCAACTGCCAAACAGAAGGCACCACAAGATACAACATCCGTCAGGATGAAGAACCTCCCTTTTTCATGAATGATATGGAACATAATACACTGTAGTAATAAACTGACGAAGCCGAACGTCAACACAGCCCTAGAAAAACGTGACGTCATCACCTACAACATTACCTCAAGCTTTCAAGCAGTTAATCACGGAGACAGTACCCACACGCTTCACAGCTTCAACGGGTATTCCATACAGTGCAGTGGCGTAGTAAGACCGAATCAAGGAGCGGGCAAGACTCACCTACGAGGCCCTTTTCTTTTGGGACGATAAATATAACGTGCCTCAGCTCCTCGCGCGAGGCACCTTTTTTGTAAGATAAAAACGTACCCAAGTTATCTTGCAACAGCCTCGCGTGAGCAGTGGAGGCTCTACCCCTAAACGAGATCAAGGGACATCAGTATTTATTAGTTGATGTTAAGTTGTACTGCTGTAGTGACTGGTTTAAAAACTTTCAATCGCCGTTCTCAAGACTTTTTCTTTTTTTTCTCTGAGCGCGAGGCGGGGTTCAAGTGCGAGGCCGGTTTCTAGGGTCCGCTATTTTCGTATTTTATTATTATGTATTGATATTAAATTTTTTAGTCAAACACAATGTAAATTGAGATGAATAAATAAATGAAATGAAATGCTTCACCACCGCCTAGCTACGCCACTGATACAGTGGATTCACATTTCTGGTCGACATACGTAGCAGTGCTCAGCATACTGCACTTTCAGCTGGGTAGAAAAGATGACCTTCAAAATTTTCTGGTGAGCCCTTCAGTACAGAGTGTCAGCATAATGACGGGGAGCCATAAAGTGTCAAAGCCTGCCGGGGTCGCAGGACTTACAAATTACCGTGACCCCGGAACGTAAAGTACTATTGTAGGACACTGTGGATTTTAGTCAGTAGGAGTCTGACAGTCCCTCCCGCTCTGCCTTGGGGAGGAGGACTCATTTGATGATTTTACCACGAAAAAAAAAGCCCTTCAATACACAGCACTTTGGGCTGGTCAACATGAAAAGCATCAAAATCTTCTCCTGGACGAAACCGTCAGAGATAAAAGATCTGAAGGATGAAAAAATTCACAGCCTGCTGCTATGTTTTCGTCATTATAAAATCATCATAGATCTCGGGTATAAAATAACACCGGTCGACAAATGAAAAAAAAAAAATTGCGCATGGGTTTTACTTATCATATTCTGATTATACAAGCATATTTATTTAAAAAAATGTGATAACAAATCAAAAATATTTGCTTTAAGAGTTTTTTTTCCAAAGCTGTCAGAGGCGAAAATTAAAGCTGGAGTCTATGTGGGCGCTCCAATAAAGAAAAAACTAATTGTGATATTTTCCTGAAGTTACTTAGCATTGAAGAGGAAGAAGCCAGGGACAGTTTTAAGGCAGTAGTTCATGGTTTTATTGTAAACCCTAGAGCTGAAAGTTATGACGAGCTGATCACTGACACAACTACCAAATTTTTTCATTATCGGAAGTGGAATGTCTCTAAAGACAGACTCAAGATCCTTATGCTACATTCTCATTTGGATAAATTTAAAGATAACATGGAAGTTTGTACGGAAGAACAAGAGGAACGCTTCCATTAAGACAATTTGAGATTTGACAAGCATTTGAGAGACGTTACCAAGGCCAGTACTGAAAGGGAAATGATGGGAGACTATATTTGGGGGTTATAAGAGTAACTTCTACTGAAAATAGCAGGAAAACTAAAACTATTATTTACTTAATAGTTTAACTTTATTTTAAAACTTATTTTGTAAAAATTAAACATGAATGGATGTACGGTTTCCTGTGTAATAACTCATCTCTGTGTCAATTTCTAGGTATTTTCATTGATTTTCATTTTCCCATTTTTTACTCATAAAAGCAAATTCAAAACTTTTTTTTGTTCATTTTCTTATTTCTAGATAAACAAGCAATAAAAATAACTTAGGTAGAACCCGTGCGCAAAAAAGCTGTAGACCAGTGTAATCAATCAGGTTTATAAATTCTATTTAATACTATTAAAGGAGAAGAAAGTTGGCCTATTTCTTAGTTATAGAATCACTACATTGTCATATTTCATCAAAACCGTATTTTTTGACTCGATGTGAATGAACTTCTTTATATTTATGGATAATATTTTGTATTGTTATTTGTTTGTATATGTTTTACAACCACTTAACTTACTATTTGAAGCAATAGATAATAAAGTTATGTGAATATTTATATTACGTTTTTTTTTGTCGTGGTAAAATCATCAAATGATACCTCCCACCCATTACTGTCAGACTTGTCAAAGTCAAAGTATCTTTATTGTGGGCATATGTTAGTTACAGGTCTTAACAATATATTAAAGTATCAATATGTCCTGCCATAAAGGCATACAATAATTATGTAGGTAGGTATTGGCATAAAAATTTGGAATTATGTATTATAGATGGTAAATTTAGTTTTAATAAGTGTAAAAGTACAATGAAACTGTCACATGGTCATTACTAATGCATGTCAAATACGGTGGAACTAATACATGGTCAATACTTATACATGTCAAAATACAGTGGAACTAATAAATGGTCAACAATTCAGGAAATCTTGGATCGAGTAGTATGCCTTATCAATTAAAAATGTTCGTAATTTATTTTTAAATACTGAAAGTTCCTTAGTGTCTAGAATGCTAATAGGTATTTTGTTGTATATTTTTGATGCAATGCCAAAGAAGCTTTTGTTAAATAGGGCCGTTTTATGTGGTACATTAGAAATTTTTAACATATGCCTTTGTACTGTATTTGTCTTTGTACTGACGAAAATCCACGGTGATCCTTCAAAGGCATTTTACGTTCCTGGGTCACGGTTCCTGATGAGACAGTCTCACGACCCAGTCTATAATACTAGTTCTCATTGCTGGGTCACAGACCTCTTCGTTATGAGTTGGTGTGGGTTTTAATCAACTACGCGGACCCGGTGCGGAATGGTAGATGTTTTCGATTTTGGTTCTAGGAAATATCGGTTTTCGCGCAACGTTTACCATATTGAGAAGAGTGGTGATGAAATATTTTAGGCAAAGTAAAGCGCCTATCTGGATTTGAAGCTACGAACCAATTATTTTATGCTATACATAAAAAAAAAATTGCCCCGCCCTAGGAATTTCACTTGTATCGTGGGTGCGTTTGCAAACATAAGAACTCACATTCACAAACACCCAGACCCGGAACAACTACTTGTAGGACATACAAATATTTGTTCCGTTCGGGAATTGAACCTGCGACACGCTGTGCAGCAGTCCCATCGCTCAGCCACTGCGCTAACCGTGCCGTCATTGAACCACGTCACGGTTTTACTGAAGCTGCTTTATAGAAGAGGTTGGTATTATTTGGTTACACTTTTGTAACCATGAGGAATGCATCGCTTTTCGCTTCGTACGTAGACTTCCAATTAAAACAAATTTGGTGTTAAATTAACAGATCACGTTCGAAACACTACACTTTTTTTTTTTAACGTGGCAAAATCATCAAATGAGTGCTCCCACCCCGGGCAGGGCGGGAGGGACTGTCAGACTTTTACTGACTAAAATCCACGGTGACCTTCAATAGCCCTTTATGTTCCGGGGTCACGGTAAGGAAATAATCCACTACACACTAAACACTACACTGCGCTCCAAAACACAAATCATTGACGTGGCTCAAAAGGCTGCCCAACTTAAGTGGGACTGGGCAGGACATGTCTGCCGCATCTCGAACGAGCTGTGGGCACGCAAAGCTCAGGACTGGTGTCCTGAAACAGCGACGCGAGGCCGCGGTGGACCTCGAAGGAGATGGCGGGACCAGCTGGATGTCTTCCATGAGAATTGGAAAAAGGTGGCGCAGAGTCGCGAACATTGGAAGGAATGGAGGGAGGCCTTTGCCCAGCAGTGGGACAGTTCAGGCTAATAATAATAAAAATAATAAAATAATAATAATAAAGCTTAATTTTGTATCCACCACAAACTATTATCCAATATTATGAGATTACTGGCATCAGCCTTAGAAATTCAATTTATGTTTCTAATTACTAAGTGCGCGCGACACCAACGTCATATACAGGATGCTTAATAAGCCTTCTTGACTTGATTAACTGTCTAGCTCTGATATGAATACAATACTGTCATTATGTCGTAAACTGGAAAATTTAATTAACGAGACATGATCATCTGCTTCGCCGTTCCCTACTATGTTGAGTTCGACTTTCAGTCGAATCGCTGAATTATATCAGCATTTTACATACAGGGATATTTTACATACACCTATCTTACCTCCACAATCCAATAACTAGGTAATGCGAGACAAGACACAACACCCATTCGATCGGTACATCTTCCTGGTGGCCTACCATGGACTCTTAAAGGTAGCCAATTAGCCATACACCATACTGCCTATTTGTCAAATCGGCATGATACTGCCAATTTCATCAGTTAGAATTGACCGAGTGTGGGCGTGGAATCCATCAAATTGGCATGACATGCCAATTTGATAGGTGATCCGATCGATATGACACAACTTCAAATCGGCAGCATGCCAACTTAGCAATTTCATAGCTAGATCTAGCTATTATTCGGTGACCGATAGCTACAATTTTATAAAGGTGCTAGAAAAGTACCTAAAAAGTGTAACTTGTGGCTAAACTTTTTAGCTACTTTTCTAGCACCTTTTCATTTCATCATGAGACTTTCAAAATTAGTCAAGTATTAGTGTCCTGAGTGGAAAGACAAGATAATGCAACAGTGGCTCATATTTATGACATATTTTAATGAACATATTTTGGTGGTGTTACATAAACTATTTTGTCCCTAACCTTTGAGGGTCGGACTAAAATAAAACCACAAAATAACATAAACCGGTTTATTACTGCGAGTAACAATCTCCCGTATAATAGAATTATTCGATTAAATTAATTGATTACATTTAAATTGAATTTCAATTAACATATTACTGTAACGTTCTTACCATAATAATAAAAATCATTAACCTTAACAACAGTCCGGGAATAAAATTCATATAAAACTACTGTGGTGAGATTCTTTACCCTTTCTAATTAATTAAAGCTAGCCAGTTGTAACCTAGGGGTTTAAAGAAGAGCTGGGGTCGTGGGGGGTTGGAGATAAACCGAGTACTGTTCCGTTAACAAGGTTACATTAATATAACTAAAGCAGAACTAAATAACTACCGGAACCTTCCAGTTAAAAACAATTATAATAATTTAATTAATGGGCGCCAGGGACCTGGAGAGTCCCGAATCCTGGAGCTGAAGATATCCTCAAATCTACTGTCACTTCCGGAGGAATGCAGAAAGAGCTCAAGATTCTCAACATAAAGTTCGGTGTAGTACCGACATCAACACCGGGTACCAAAATCACACCAGTGTTCCAAGGTGCGGTGATAACAAAATAAATATAAAGAAAAAAAAACCGTCACGCCTGCGCTCACGCTAGGCGGTGTCTGCCAGCCGTACAGCAGCCTCGGCTAGGCTCCCAGCGGCGTCGAGGAACGGGGTCCACGTCCCAGCTCTTAGCCGGCTTCTAATGAGACGGGCTAAGATCTCGGCGGCGGATCGAATTACTCGAGGGGCCTCACCTCACTGCAATTGACAAACGGAGACCAAATAATAAAAGTGTAACTTATTCGTTATCCTCGATGTGATCGAGCTGTGTAACCTATCAGACAGAACCTCGGCCGGCTCATGGCCTTTATTCAAAATGAAATACGCGTGGCCTCCGTCCACTACGCCAAGGACTTATGCCGTTTTCCTGGACAATATTTTAACACCTAGGTCAACCCTGAGAAATTGCCTACGGCCTACGATTGGAAAATAGCTGGTTTATTACTCACGGTTATTGCCGGGGAAGGCGGCGTGGGCTGCGGGCTGCTGCACGTTGCACCGGGCAGAACCGCGACGACAGGCGCTGTTAGGAATCCTGAAATAATCGTTAAGATTAGCACGACGTTATTCCCTCACACACACACCCTTCGGGTGGACGCACAGACCACGCTCACTCCACTAAGGATACCGACTTACCTTTTACGACTGCGCACCAAAAACTATGTGTAACTCCTCAGCGAGGCTGGCGGCAAGTGACGCTCGTCATCCTAGCAGAGTCATCGCAAATCGCCGGCCGGAAGTTGGTTAAGGGTCGGGTGCTCACCCCATGTCGAACTCCCGGATTCGGCGGAGAAACCAATATCCCCGCAACGACCACCAACACCTCACACCAGAAATTCACCCTGAATACTGTGGAACGACACTTGCCACAGTCGGCAATAAATTACACAAAACTAGATCCAACTACTCCGTTCTCCATTATTAATCTGTCCTAATTATTGATCACAAAATAGTTTCAACCAGGGAAACCATTCCTACAACATTGTCGGGGTAAGAGGAGAGCTCCACCTGACAACATTAAAGTTGACATTTCCCAGAGACAATCCACGCAAAAGTCCACAGATTAAAAATGTATCGATTCGGTCGAAGGTTCTCGAATAAAGTCTATATTGAAAAAATTATATCATTTCCGTTTATGGATATTTAGTTTATTATTAATTTCTTTTATTTATTTACTATTTAAAATTGATAATTATTACAAAATGAGTTAGTTCATACTATTTAAAGATTTGTGATCCTTAGATTAAAATATCGATTATTTTATGGTTGTTACTTCGGTAGGGGGCGCCTCGAACTGTCAGAATTGACGTTTGGCGCAATGAATGTCATGTCAATCGTAAACAACCTAAGTTTTGATCAAAATAATATTGTGAAACTGTTTAAAAGAATTTAGAAAAGTGATTTATTGTTGGGAAATGAAACCAACGATACATAGGAATGGTTGACCAATGAATGCAGGTACTTGACACTTTGTTTATTAGAAACGCAGCCGCGAAATAGCAACCTGAGCCAGGAACACAAACAAAACAATGTAACAGTGGACATTCAGTATATTTGGTGGAACACAGGCAAAATTAGGTAAATGAAATGGGAATAAATTGAAGTACTTTTAAATACCATACATTTTTTAACACCTTGTATATTTAAAATTAAATAATATATTTTGTCACCGGAAGAATTTCATTTTTTTTTAATTTAACCCAAAACTGAACTATTTCTTCAGAATGCCACTTATTTATATGTAGAATGAGCCACTGTTGCATTATCTTGTCTTTCCACTCGGGACACTACTTGACCAATTTCGAAAGTCACATGATGAAATGAAAAGGTGCTAGAAAAAGTAGCTAAAAAGTTTAGCCACAAATTTAAAAAATTGTAGCTGTCGTCACCGAATAATAGCCAGATCTAGCTATAAAGTTGCTGAGTTGGCATCACTGCTGCAGATTTGAAGTTGTGTCAAATCGATCGTACGATAGGCAGTATGGTGTATGGTTTATATGGACGAACTGCCAATTTGAAACAATTGCAAGCGTCAAATCGATCGTACGATAGCCAGTATGGTGTATGGCTACTTTAACGCGATCCAGTTTGGAGATGGCGCTAGACGACTTGTATAGCCTCTTTCCCACAGCCTAAGCTGGATCGCGTTAAGAGCTCGTGGTAAGGCACCTGTTTTAGTAAATATAAACGAATTTTACTTAATCATCATCTGCTTTGCCTTGTCCCAACTATGGTGCCCATTTCAAAGTGCTTCGGCCGTCTATGGAACCAGAGTTTTAGAACTGGTTTCATCCGATCCGTAATTGTCACTTCCATGAGCCGGTAACTGAAGTAAAGACACGGTCAGTACCCTTATCACGAGTTTTCACTATTTTACTTTACAGCGTCTTTCCAGTATTTACAGCGTTTCTTGTATATGAAAAATGGAACAGCGCCTCTGGTGTGCGAAGAAGGAACTATTTTTTTCCTTGAAATTTGTCAGTTTGAAAATGTCAAAGTTCCAGTTTACTTTACGTCAGAATAACTGAAAACTCATGATAAGGCCTCAGATCTAAAATAGACTTATTGTATTTGACGTTTTAAATAGAAGATGTATTAAGCAAAATTAGTAATAGTGTTCGAATGCATTGCCCCATTATAAATTAATGTTAGAAACAAATATAACAAGTCACAAACGTTATCAAATGCGAAATAGTTGACCTACATACGAGTACGATTCACTCAGAAAGCAATCTGCGACGCAATAAAAATAGAGTAAACGTTTCTGATTGCTTTCTGCATTCATACATACTCTGTTTGTGGACTCAAAGACTATTAGACCTTGGAATGCAGGCAAAGTTTCAGGTGTACAGCTATATGCGAAACTGGTGATATGAACTATCAAATTCTCCTCACTACTTGTAGGTCATTAATATTTCTTTCGTGTGGGCATCGAACCCGTGACACGCTACGCAACATTTGATCGCTCATGCACTGCGTCAACCGTGCCGTCAATGTCGTGGCATAATAATTTACTTTTGCTAACCGACTTCAAAAAAGGAGGAGGTTCTCAATTCTACTGTTTGTTGCCTCGTAACTCAACTCGGTCAACCGATTTTGATTGATTTAATCGATGGCGTGTTTTTGTTTTATGCAGTAGGCATGTCATTTGGTCCCATAAAAATTGTGCAGTTTGGTTCAGTTGTTTTTATTTTATGAGCAATTTTCGCAAATTTTGTACTTGGACGTTAATATTACCAGTACTACGGATAACGTTTTGACAAAAATTTAGGTTGGATATTTGAACTAAAAAGGGTAAAGTAAAAAACTTTTGCTATTATAACCGTAGTAACTTAAGCGAATACCTTAAAAATCCACCACAAAAAGTGTAAAATAACTAATCTTTCGAAAGTTGGCGGCAAAAATAAATCTAATAAAAAACAAAGCCACCGACTTCTGAAAGTTTTTTTTATGTCACGCACTCATGCTAGCGGCTTAGATTTACGCCCGAAATGAATATTCAATCTCAATCCGGTTTGAGATTGAATATTAATATTGTTTGCCTGTTTTTGACGGCTACTTCTGATTGGATATATTAAAGATAGGCGGTCGTTGATTGGTCACTGACGAAGATCCAACGGAAGATAGCAACTGAGATAGTTTATCGTATTAGTTTCCAGCGTTCATCGGTGCGGTGGCGGCTAAACAATCGAGGAGCTACTGAAATATTAATGTTTAGGATATATTTCTTGGCGAAAAAAATGTTTACGTGATATTTGCTCTCTTCTTCACATGAGATTGGGTGAGATTCGACTTAATCTGACGTCCGAATCCTATAAAAACTAAAGACCTCACGTAGTTGATGGGCGCCCCTAACGACCTGAAATAAAAGAACATACCGTCTTTCGCAGTTTTTATTTTCGTATTCTGAAGGTCATTTGTCTTTAGAGACATCAAAAAAAAAAAAACAAATAGGTAAATAAATGAATTATAAATCAGTTAGAATTTATTTGAACTTATGTTAGTTTAATAATAAATTGTATATCACAAATAGGTAATGAACCTGTTAATGAAATAGTATAGTATACACTTTATTATAATTTGCAGTAAAAATTCCGAAGTTAAATTGTATTCAAAAACATTTAACTAAACATTAAATAAAGCCTTTGTCAAACTGACAGGTGGAACGAATGCGTGCCGAAGCGTTATTGTTTGTAAAGTATGGAATTGTTTGAAGCCAGTCACATAGACTATCGGATCGCTTTCGTTTTTCAATGAGACTGGATTCAAACAATTCCATACATTACTAACAAAATCGCTTCGGATCGCATTCATCAACGCCTGTCACAATGGCAGGCTTTAACAAAGGCTTTAACGTTTAAGCTGCAAAGTTATATGGGCAAAGTATATGCGTAGAATATGTGTACGTACCATGATCCCTAAGATAGTATGCACAGAAGGCTCGCTACATACGAATAGTTAATTAGCGCTTTAAAACAGTGTAAGCGCACTCGAGACTATGATTCGCTTTCTATCTATCCATTCTCTATTCTTTTTTTTATCTATTTATTTTCTATTTACCCATGATTTGATCGAATAATTAAACTTACATACAGTACCACCTAGACCGGGATCAATAGCCTGCATTAAGTCAAGCCAATAATTTCATTCAATAAGGTATTTGTCTGCAAAAATCTAATTGGTCTGTCAGGATTATTATCAAAAAAGAAAGCAAAAATTGACACGTATTTTTTCTTTTTTTACATAACCCGAAATTAACGAAGTTGCGACACTTTTAAAATTGGCAAAACGTCACATGCAAGTACAGTTTATACTTGCTTCTGACGTCACAAGCGAATTTTGATGCATTATATTATTATGTTTGTAAATATGCATTAGTTTAACGAAAGAAATACAATTTATTTCTGCCAATTTTCATACAGATGTGTTTAACTGTTATTGTAGCTGTGTTGAGTTACAAATATCCATCCATCCATACATAATTTCGCATATACGATGTTGGCCTTCTGAAGTCAATTATTCTGTGCTTCAACCCTTTAACTTCAATGATGGAAAACGTAATTATTCAACATCCGTCGCTATCAAGGGTAGGTAATTGTTATAAAAACATAGGATGAATGAGGTCATGGCTAAAGTTGTGAGTATTATCGGAATTTCCTCCCGCTGTCACTATCACAAAGGAGACGTCTAGGCTGAGCTTTAGAACAAGGATTATTAAGGTTAGTTTATTTCAAAATGTGGTTTTTACCGCGTGTTGTACTTCGTAGCACGACAGTGAACATTTTCATTTTAACTTATGATTTGAATTTACGACAATTTACCGGTAACGAAATATGAGTACAATGAGTACAAATTATTAGGCATGCTCCCGTTTCATCAACTTCAATGTGGGAAGGACTCTACCTAGTACGACCTGCATATCTACGGTAATTGAGCGGTACAAAATTTCTAATCCCTAGTATATAATAGTACAAATTAAGAGAAATGTATTACCCTGAAAAGTTATAATGGATAATTATGTTCACAGCCGTGCTACCAAGTACAACACCTTGCCGCGGTTTTACCCGCCCCCTCCCTTTCTATAGTCTACTCGTATAACCGTATTCAATATCTAATTTATCTCTACAGTGAAATTGATCAAAATTGGTGTGGACGTTGGTGGGTAACAAACAACCAAACTCACTGTTCAATTTACAACATTACTTAATTTATGTTAATGCGTAAAACGGTCTCGGCTGTCATTTTAAAATCTTTGACAGTTGTCACAGGGTGGTTACAGTCTTGCCAATAGATACCATGTTGAAATTAGGTAGGCAGTTGCTCCAAGATTTTTTAAAAATATTTCAGTTACCTTTAATAGATTTATCAGTCACTATTTGCCCCACACTAGGTTTGTCTTCTTTGTCGTGGTTACGTTTAGAAACATATAAACTCACATACACAAATACCTAGACCCAGAACAACTACTTGTCGTTCATACAAAATTTAGTTCTGTACGGGAATTGAACCCGTGACACGCTGAACAGCAGTCCAATCAGTCAAGCACTGCGTCAACCGTGCCGTCTACTTATATTATGGGGAGAAAATACTAGTGAAATGATTTTACTAAATACGTCAGAACGTGTCTGAAAAATGCAATTTAATGTTCTCCATTTCGTTCTATTTGCGTATCTATAAATTCAAGCAATAATCCTGGAATCCCATCTTAGAAATGAAACCCGTTTTAAAGGTACACATAAAATAGCTTTAAGATAGCAATTTGAATGTTTATTTTTATTGAATTGAGATTTATTTAAAAGTGTCTACGTGATATTCATTGTGATCACTTTTGTGTCTTCATTATGTAAAAGAGATCATCGTCTATATTTCACACTTGATGGTGGTTTTAAACCTTACAGTTTATGGAAGAAAAAGTTAGTTTGTTTACCAGACATATCAATTTAAATCACGCGAATGATAAGGTGATTCTCACACAACACCATGTAGTTGGGCGGAGGCGACACACGATGTAGAATTTTGTGGCAGTACATCGTACGGCATAAGCATCGAGGCATGAGTAATCGACATAGGTCTTAATTAAAGTTTTTGAGTGGCGACCACTAACTGGAAGACGCAGCGTAGACAGGGCTCGTGGGATGGCTTGCCCGCGAGTCTTACAAGACTCCGGGCATTCGATTGATACAAAATGCAGGTTATCGTTATTAATAAGGGGGATAAAGTATTTTCTGTACTTTATTTTTAACTAATACTCGTGCAAAGCTAGTGACAGCTGTAATTTCTTCATAATTTTGCGGGTAACAAGTAATACCTATTACAAACTGGTATGTACAGTACAGTTATTTTGTGATACCAAAGAGAGGTTCAGCCGTAATATTGCTCGTGTTATAAAAATCAAATAAAATAAATGTATTGGGGTGTTTTAGTGTTGCAATAAAAAACATGTATTTATTACGAGCTTCAAAAATAAAGATACTTTAAAACTTAATGCACTTTGAAGATGAAGGCTTTCAGAATATTAAGATATTCTTTGAATTTAGTTTTTTTTTTCACTTTTACATACAATCACTTGAACTCACACACTCAGAACCGAAATAACTACTTGTAGACGTGTTTTTTTTTTTTTTGTGGTAAAATCATCAAATGAGTCCTCCCACCCCGGGCAGGGCGGGAGGGACTGTCAGACTTGTACTGACTAAAATCCACGGTGTCATTCGGTAGCCCTTTGTGTACCGGAGTCGCGATATACGTATGTCCCGCAACCCCGGCAGGAACTTGTAGGTCTTGCAGATAATTGTTCCGTGCAGGAATCGAAACTGTGACACACAATTGCTCGTCAGTCGCTCAGCCACTGCCCAAACGTGCCGTGTTGCTATAAGTAGGTAGCTGATTTACAGAATAATAAAATTGACACAACAATATTTTACATCATTCAACAACTTCAACTGAGTTAAGAAAATTAATGTAAGAGTAATATCACACTTGAATTATTACTTTGAAGGCTTTTTGTGGTCCATACAAGTACTTTTGGTTACTACGTCGAAAGTTAGTCACTAAAAAACAACTAACTGCTGTTCAACCTCTTGAAATTATCCATTGTTCAGAGTTCAATGTTTCCTTACATAATAAGCTCCGAAGTTTCTTGAAAACAGATTCATTAGGCTCATTTTAAACTTAACAAATGAATATGATGATGTTTTCTTTACCAACTTTGAGCAGTACAACTAAAGTTAAGTTTTCTTTGCCAATAACAAGCAGTTTTTTCACCAGCTGAAGTCAAAGTTAATGTTTAATCAAATGTTATCCTTCTATATAGCATGAATTGTTGGATAAAAATGTCCCTGCTTGCTTGCCGATTGTTCGTCACAGGACATTTCTGAGGGGGGCGCTAAACTCGTGGCCCAGTTCTGGGTGTCTATTTTCTAAGACGTCAAAATCAAATTTCCGGACGGATGAAACCGGTATGACTGAAGTCGTTGTGACTCGGTGCTAGTGTCGATGTCACTACATCAAATTGCATTAAAAAATGTAATACCTACCACGAACTTTCCGCAGGTCATGAGCATAGATCGAAATCGGTAGAGCTGTAATGTTGTTGTGCCATAGGTAAGAATAATATGGATATTCCCCGAGTCCCGGGATTTGGAGTGAGACAACAAGTTACTGATGTTATAGATTTGAATTATAGTAGCGCACAAAGAAATAAAACAGGTACCTACGTCACTCTAACGACAGAAACAACCTGCTGATTTCTTTTGTTTCCATAATGCGGCGACATCGCGCGATTCGATCCGGTGGAATATCTATATCAAGGCGGCGCTAGTCGCGAGCTCGAACTCACTGGCAGGCATGGTCAAAAACCATGATATTTCACCTGAAATCGAGCCATATTGTTCATGTGTCCGCGGCGAACGTCATCCCCCCGTGGAGAAAACAGGGGAAAACATTATTCAGTGAGATGCACGATCATTCAGAGTAAAAGGCGCGCGTAAAAAAATACGAAACGGCCTTTGGAAGAAGGAGTTTTTTGAAAAAACCACTGCATCAATCAATTTCAAATAATATTTATGGAATTCTTCGATAAATGTGCTGTGTCGGTACGGCCTTTCTTTTGGAAATTTGATGCTTCTTTAATTTCTAATTTACGCCCAAAGTTGTGTTTAAATTAGCAATAAAAACGAATCTTTGGAAGCTCGTAACTTTTTAATGGCTTGTTATTTCAAAATTCTGCTTCCGTACAGACAAAATTAATAATGAGACAAAACGATACCATGTTTAACTTTGGATGTACCTTGTCAAATAGTGGAGTAAAACTCCAACGAAGTTTCTATGGAAAAAATGTTGACTTGTTTGACCTTAACATCAATGCTTGCGGTCAGTAAACCTAAATAGTTCTACCTATTCCGATTTATGTCATGAGTGATGGCGGTGACTCTAAAAAGTTAATATCATTCATTCCTATTTCCGACTCTTTGTCAAAACGCACGTAAATAAGGTTGAAACCACGGCTTTCGTGTTTGAGATTAGACCTCCCGAGCTGACTCAAATGTCATCGACACGCTAAGAAATAGAGGATGTGACTCTATGCAAAACTAAATAGCGCATCGTAATGTCCCCAAAATATACAAAGAAACTATTTTTAAACAACAAAGGACGTGACTTTTACTAAAGAAACTAACTTATATGAGAAATTTTACTTACACAAAATCGTTTTAATATATCATTTTGTTTCCCGAATGCTCTATTTTTTCACTACGAGTATTATTCGACCGTGTTTATTTTGGTCTCGAGTTAGTATGTCAGACGTGAAAAATAAAAAAAGACTAATAGAATTTATGGACGTTCTGCGTCAAGGATTTTATCTAAGAATTCGTAAAAAGATATCTTTTTTCCACCATTTTCTTGTTACTATAAGTTTTTGCATGATGCCGACGTCAAAGCTTTGTTTTCCGTTAACAAGTTAAGCAAGGTAAGTTAATGTTTCATTTATCAAAGACAGGTAAGCAGGTTCATTGTGAATAATTTAATTTTGATCGTTGGGATACCTTTGATCAGACGAGTCATATGTGTCTGGTAGGCTTTCTATGAAAAAAAAAATCTACTTAATAAAACAATGAGTCGTATTTTCTTTTGTTGCGTAAACTATAATTGACCGCAAAAAATCTACGACACGATTGGCGAAATGGCTGAACGATTGGACTACTGCGCTGGTGGTACTCGTATATTCGTGGTATGTACGTTCGAGTCCCCGCTTTTATGCGTTTTATCTTTGTCAATATTCATTGATTTAATAAAAAAAAACTTGAGAGGTGTCAAGGGACACCCAGATGGAACGAAGTTACTGTATACACTCAACAAAAATAATCGTCCGTTCCGGTCCGGTCCGGTCCGGTCCGATCCAGTCCAGTCCAGTCCAGTCCATTCCATTCCATGGCAATAAACACATTACTCTCCTTTGCGTCGCGCAGTCGGATAAAAGTGTCGTGACAACTTTTCGTAAGAATTTTTTCCGTCCAGCCCCCTTTCACAACGCGCGATAAGGAACTTCGTTCCAAAAAATAAAGGGAGGTACATGTTTTATTTTTTGTTTTTTATTATTTCATGTCACTTTAGTCCGCGATAATACCTACTATCATTGTTGCCACATAAAGCTAGTTTGAGTAAACGAGGGTCGACACTCAGTGTACTTTTAGCCTTAACGTAAGGCTTTCAAAGATAACGAGGAACGGCTTTAAGGATAAGGATACCCCTAATTGGTGGCTTAAATCCTATAGATTAGAAGTCTAACAAGATCTTCATCATAATGTTCTATCCCTTTACTGTGGTTATCTTGTTATGTACCTGTGTGGTCATTAGTGTAGCATAAATTATTAGAATGTTGTACACCGATTATAATCTGTCCTCGCTAAAATAAAATTTCTCTATCGCTCTAAGGTTTGCTGTAAGAAAACCCAATTCTGGGTTAAGCTCGCCTTTGTACATAACTTACCCATAACTGAAATGTTATTTTTAATTATATGTGTACAATAAAGAATAATAATAATAATTTCAAATTAAAAATCTTTCTGCAGAACTAAGTAGAACTAGAATTGTGGCACGGTTGGTCAAGCTGATTGAACGTTAGACTGTTTGTTTCCATCTTGCAGACATATTATATTCTTTCTATAAAAAAAAACGTTACCGTACTCTCTAACAATTTCTCCTGTTTCGTGGGGTGCGTTTACAAACATAGAAATTCACATGTACAAACATTCAGACGCGGAACAACTACTTGAAGATCATACAAAATCCTTGTTCCGAGAGGTGATCGAACCCGCGATACGCTGCGCAACCGTCGACAGCTGTTCAACCACTGCGCCAAACGTGTCATCGTTCTTTTTTCATATTGTATTATTTTTCCCAAAGCGAGCACCACACTGTACAATATGCATACACAAACAATATGATCCCATATTACACCTTGTAATATATACAGCGAAAAAAACAGGGTTCTTTTTTCGTTTCTTGCGAACAAGTTTTGAGCCCAGCTGTTTGCTTTCTTCAATGTTCATGTTATTTTTTGCCAACAAAAACTTCTTAAGGGTACTTCTTGAATACTGATGAAGTTTTTATATCGAAATAAAACTTGGATACTTCCACTATTTGATTTCTACACGAACGCGAACTTCTACTGTTAATACTCGTATTTACGTAAAACAAAAATCTTGCCGGTCACGTAAGAGAAAGGTTCTATAGTAAAAACAATATTTTCAATGTGTATTCGAACGCAATTATTCACCGTTTTGCCTCCTGCCAGTCACGCAAGAAAAAGGTTCTATAGCAAAAACAAAATTTTAATGTGTATTCGAACGTAATTCACCGTTTCTGCACGTACGAATCAACTTAATAAAAAACGCCAAATGCGGACCAAACCACGTGGTTTATTTTGTATGAAATTAACTAAGAATATAAGTTTGTGTACTAGTTTGTTTGTACTATAGCTATAAATTACTAATTTTCGGATTTATTCCTTTATTTCTAATTTTTATGAACTACTTAATTAATAAAAAACGCCAAATGCGGACCAAACCACGTGGTTTATTTTGTATGAAATTAACTAAGAATATAAGTTTGTGTACTAGTTTGTTTGTACTATAGCTATAAATTACTAATTTTCGGATTTATTCCTTTATTTCTAATTTTTATGAACTGTCCTATAAGTTTCGATTACTCCGCGAGCATCATTCGAATTTGTATGCGACATTACTGAGCATAAACGGCCGTATGTTTTGATTGCGTTGACTTAGAAGTTTGACTTTTTCTCTGCTCCAAAGAATTGCAGATCTGAATATTTGATATTAATTTAGGATCAACAAAGTGATTTATATTATGGGTTCTATTACTATTCATAATTATGTAAATCTATTCCAATTATTGCAAGAAATCGATAAACATTATTTTTGTTTGTTTTTATGCCCCCTACGCTCCTCTTATTGCCTATGTCACTCAGGACCAAAGCAGCTTTCAACTGGTGAAAGAATATTTGAAATCGGTCCAGTAGTTTCGGAGCCTATTCAAACAAACAGTCAAAACTTTCCTCTTTATGATAATAATAGTATACAGGGTGACTTTTTTACCACCGTCCAAAATTTTTCTAGACATTAGGTATCAATCACCAACCCCATTTTTGAAAAAAAATCGATACGTCAAATTGTCATATTAAATCATTTTCTCATCCGCTCTGTGTGGTCACTAAGCTAAACGTTAGTAATATACACTTGCCGCTGACCCCCCGCCCCGCCCCGCTACACCTGAGCGACACATCACATCGCGGTGTCCAGATTCATCAACTTTTTATAGATAACATTGAGACGTGATATCTCGATATTTTTGTATTGAGTGATACAAAAAGAAAAAACACGTGTTCAATGATTTTCGCCAAAGATTAATATATTAAAATTTGGATGGTGACTAAAAAATCACCTTGTATTAGTATAGATAACATTACGCCCGTAATCTCCGAAGGGGCAAACAGAGGCGTACATCCACATTTCGCCATTTTATTTTATTTGTTCGCCAATTTTTTTTACGAAACTATTGCCATCACATTCACAAATCCAGCCTCCGTTGCTTTTGAGAAATTCCAAGAAACATTTTCCGGATCTGTGATCTCGCGCTTATCTCCATAAGACAAATGAGGCAGCCAGTAAATTAAGTGAAAATACATTCAACCTTTACGCATAACAACACAAACATCGACGCATCTCATTATGATTAATCAATATTGTATTTCAGGGTTGGTTAATGCGAGTGATTGCTGGACTTTCAATATTGTTTTCACACTCTCAATTTAAGGTCGATTATCCATTATGTAACTCGAAAATAAGGGTGTTTTTGGGATTGTGGTGTCGATGCTGATTAAAAGGTCACAGCTCATTTGAATCCCCCGGCCCCCACTCCACACCGCATCGCCTTCAGGCGCGGACGGCGGTGGACCACTCGGTGACAACGCGCTGCTCGCACTTTTCTTGCGTTAACTGCGAATTGGCAACGCACCGGTCCCAAGTGGACCACGCGCTGCCCGCGAATGATTTACTCGAAAATTTCGGGACCAAGCGACGTCCACTCGTTGACCACGCGGCGTTCACTTGTTGACCGCGCGGGGTCCACTGGTAGACCGCGCGACGTTTATTGGTGATGACGTGGCGTCCACCATTGGACCACCTATCCACCCTGTGTGACGACGCGGTGCGGGCTGGGTACCGGTTGGCTCTAATGGGCTGTGACCTTAACAGCTTACATTATAATGCTAAATGCACATATAGCGTCTGCGAATGCGATCCGAAGCGTTTTTATTTTATTAAAAAAAACGCCTCGCTTCGCGTTCGCCACGCCTGTCTGTTTGACAATAGCTTTAAGGATATATTTCACCACGAAAAGTACTGTTCTCGTGGAAAACAATAACAATGTAACGTGTCGCAAATTGTAACACAAGCGGATAAGAGCTACAGAATGTATAGAACGTACCGTAACCAGGGCACGATTCTTGCATAATACTCCTCGAGGTGATGTTCAAATGACATATTTTACAGTAGGTACCGTTTTGACGGATCCATTGCTACTAGAGGATGTATTGTCGGATCTGTATTTTATCCGTAATACTATCCGACTTTCAATAAGTGCATCGACGCAGAGCAAGCAGCCTCGCGAGGCATTTGCTGCGCGAAGCTGCTCGGTAAAGGTGTCGGGTGTCGGTCGGCAGGAGACCGAGACAGGAGACCGAGACAGGAGACCGCGACAGGAGACCGCGACACTTCTTAACATTAGGCAATGACAAGTGTCGCGGTCTCCTGCCTTGGTCTCCCTGTCACGGCGCGAATCGTCGCCTATGCAGAAGAGAGCGCGGCAAGCAACGACGATATAATACTAGACTCCTAATAACAGGCGACCGATGTCTGCCAACACATTAGGCAAAAAAGTCTTATATCCGTCAATCAAATCAAATCAAATCAAATCAAAGCATTTATTTCAAGTAGGCCAGTTACAGGCACTTATGAATTGTCATAGACAAATAAAAATGATATTAAACATTAAAAAGTTATGGTGCTACAGTCCCAGTCACAAGACATAAAAACTGTGAAAGTACCGTAGGTGCTCATTCCAAGGAGTAGATCTCTATGGAGAAGAATGAGCAAGAAACTCCATGGACACTCTTTTTCAATCGCCAAAATTATTACAGATCTTTTGTTACATCATTCATCATCAGATGGTACATTATGTGAGAACGATGTGGCAAGTTATTAGTGTCCATAGAAAATATAAACAAGACAATTCGAAAATAAAGTTATAAATAATTAAAATAGACCATGGCAGCTAAAGGATGACCAGTCCCAACTGACAGCGCCCGTTCACGAACATGACGCATATATCAGCACCATTCAGCTCAACCATTTTGAAGGGAACTAAATGATCCGACACACGCGCCACCATCAGCGAGACATTTGAGTGAGCATGACATACTCTCAACCGCCAGGGTCATTCAAGTCAATAAGAGACGTAGGTACTCAGTGAATGATAGCTCCGAGGTACATAGTACTCACACAATGCTGGCTATGAAACTATATAATACTAGGAAGATTGAGTCTATACAATGCAAATCCAGTTGTACAATCTTCAGCAGCTCCAACAAGAATACTAAATAAACGCTATCAATATTTATCCTACACTGTCAGGTGGAGCAGGACCAGCATGGAGCCAAGCATTATTATCAGCGATATAATCGCCTAGTTTATAATAAGCCCGCTTACATAGAGTGCGTTTAATACATGATTTAAATTTAGTCTCATTCAATTCAAGAACATTTTGTGGTATTTTATTATAGCACTTTAAACAGTACCCCATGAAAGAATAGTCCACTTTGGCGAGTCTGAAGCCCGGCTGAACTAATTGATCCCTATTTCTAGTGCGATAGTTGTGTCTGTCACCTCTCTTACTAAAAAGATGCAGATTTTTCCTAACGTACATTATATTTTCATAGATGTATTGACAAGGTACTGTCATAATGTTAATTTCCTTAAACAGTTCTCTGAGAGAATCGCGTCTACGGAGATTGTATATGGCCCTGATGGCTCTCTTTTGCAGAATGAAAATAGATTCGATGTCGGCAGCCCGTCCCCACAATAAAATGCCATAAGACATGATACTGTGAAAGTAACTAAAATAGACAATTCTAGCAGTATCTATATCGGTAAATTGACGGATTTTTCGAACAGCGTATGCTGCTGAACTTAGCCGCCCCGCAAGAGTTGTTAAATGGGGAGTCCATTGTAGCCGTGCATCAAGCGTAATCCCCAGGAAAACTGTTTTATCGACAAATTCAAGTTTCTCTTGATTCAATACTATATCATAATTTGTGCTTTTAACATTTGGTAAAGCAAATCTTATACATTTGGTCTTTTTTCCGTTTAATACTAAGTTGTTTGCAGTAAACCAATCACGGACCTGACGTAAAGCATTATTTACGTTGTCTAGATTTTGGGCCCGTCTATTTATCTTAAAAATTAGGGAAGTGTCATCAGCAAATAACACCATATTATTGTGAGGTTGATTTTTTAATAAATAGGGTAGATCATTGATATATACAAGAAAGAGAAAAGGACCCAATATTGAGCCCTGCGGAACCCCCATTTTTACCTTTAAACCTTCTGAATTCACACCATTTATCTGAACTTGCTGCTGTCTATCACACAAATAAGATTTTAACAAACTAATTGCCAGTTTACCTAGACCGTAATGCTCAAGTTTAAAAAGCAAAGTATCGTGATTTACGCAATCAAATGCTTTGGAGAGGCCACAGAATATTCCTATGGCGTCTTGTGCCTCTTCCCATGCAGTAAATATGTGCTTCAATAGGGTGACACCGGCGTCAGTTGTACAACGTCCCTTGGTGAAACCATACTGTTGATCGTGTAAAATTTTATTGGTGTTAAAGTGGTTAAGCATCTGATCAAGCATTACCTTTTCAAAAACCTTGCTAAAAACGGGCAACACGGATACAGTTCTGTAATTATTAGTGTCTTTAGTGTCTCCAGATTTAAAAAGAGGTATGACTTTACTGAATTTCATTAAGTCCGGAAAAACTCCTTGGTCTACACACAAATTAAAAATTAAAGCCAAGTATGGTGCTATAGTCTCTATTATGGATGTACAAACTTTGATTGACATTCCCCAAAGATCTTCTGTTAGCTTAATTTTGATTTGCCGAAAAGCTTTAATAACCGTCATGGGGTTAAATACAAATTCAGCCGAGCAGCCAGACACGTTTGCCTTTAATAAAGCAATTGCGATATCAGGAGAGAAATTTAGAGCCTCCGTGGTCTTTAATGGTATATCAGTAAAGAAATTTACAAATTCTTGAGCTACATCTCGATTTGAACTTATAGGTCCATGTGGTGTCTCCAACGTATACTTGGTGCTACGTGTTTTTTTCCTGCCAGTCTCATCATTTATTAATTTCCAAACTGTTTTTATTTTATTGTCTGATGTTTTGATTTTATTACTTATGTACATGGCTTTAGCAGCCTTGCAAGCATTTCTGAACACTTTCGAGTATGTAGAAACATACTTGTTAAAAGTTTCAGTGTTGATGTAAGGTTTAAGGCCATAGAGCTCAAATAGTCTTTCCCTACTTTTCCTTATACCTGCAGTCGCCCAGTCACTAAACACAAATTTAGGGCAAATTGTTTTAGTCTTCTTTTCAAAAGATTTATTGAATTCGGTATGAACTATTGAAAAGAAACCATTATAAAAATTATTAACTCTAATGTCGTCAACACTAGGGCTCATAACACTTAATCTATTGCATACGGAATTATTATCCGTCCGTATTTATATCCGTATTTATATCCGTCTCATTTCGACCAATCCTGTGAGCCGTAAACATACGTTGAGACAGAACAGACCTTGAGTTAGCCAATCACAACGCAGTACCCTGCCTCCCTCGCTTACGTAGTACCTCAGCGAGTTGGCAGAATAGTTTTGTTCGTTAGATCGTGCAATGCGTAGTCTAGTATTATATCGTCGTTGGCGGCAAGTGTCGCGGTCGCTGCCGCGGGTGAGCGACCAAACGCCCGAGCCATCCTATTTTGTTTTGCTCGCGTATATTGTTTCATGCCTCGGACGAGAAACAATAGACGCATCCACACAGAGCAATGCCTCGCGAGGCTGCTCACTCTGTGTGGACGAACCTATTGCCGAATAAAAAAGTATACGATAAACCCATCCTGAATAGCTGACTGCTGTACCGGATCAGTCTTGTGTTCTCTAGTAGAACATAACAAATCGCAGAATAAAAATGTATACGATATAGCGGACCTTCAAAACGGAACTTTGTGTGAACGAGCCCTAAGTCGCTTTTTACTCATTTTTCCCTTATTTTCATGTCATAGTAAGACAAAGAAACTTTCTTTTATGTGAGCCTATGAATACTTATATTATGTACAACAAAGGTCTTTCACTAGATTGTAATCAGATCTACATATAATAATTATCATACATCCATGTTGATAGTTATGGCGTAAACTGAGTATTAATTAATGTTTCAATATGGTTGTTAGCGGAAGCCACACTTATTCATAATTATATAGGATATACTAATAGGAGTAAAATGGCGTTAGGGTTGCAAGGTCAATAACTTATCTAGTATTGACACTGCAGTTGACAACATTAATAAATTCCTTATGTTTCCTAGAAATTACTATTATATTTCGTGCGAAGATGTTTCAGACGTTAGAGTTAATTTAGTCACCTCTGCGAACTTTCCTGGCCTTTGCCATGGCTTGTTGTGGCTTTTGCTATTCTTTTTTGTCGCCCGCTCTGTCCCACTCCTGGACAAAGGCCTGCCTCCACTCTTTCCACTTCTCGCGAGCACGCGCGTCCTCCTTCCAATTTGGACGGAACCCATAGAGTTCATTCCGACATCTCCTTCGTGGCATGCCGCGACCCCGCCTACACTGCCTCAGGGCACCAGTTTTGTGCTATTTTGGCCCACAGTTTGTCGTCTTTCGGCATGCCACAGACATAATTATCCTGCCTGGACTAGGCAGGATATTTGAGTTGGGCAGCAGTGAAATAAACGTACACGATTGGACACTTCTCACAAGGAATCATCTGTCTTGTCATGGCGACTGAGTCTGAGCTGAGATACTTTCTTAAGAACACTTTTGGTATACGTGTGTAATAAGTACCGAGACGTTTTGTAATGAAAACTGAAAGATTGTTCTAAACCGTAATTGTATCTACAGATGTCGTATTTACAGATGTTGTTTCTTGATTCCCCTAGAAACAACATCTGTAAACCACATTATACGGTAATTTAATTCCGTATACGGTAGGCTATACACGACACCGGTTGGTAACATAACCAGTTTATATCCAGCTGATATCTTTTCCTAATGAAATTCCGGATTACGTTAGCTCTGAAGGATCCACTGATGCGTGGTATACTGAAGCTACGGAACACGGTCATTTTATCACATCAACGAGTCTGAATGACGTAAATTTTATTATAATTATTTGGTATACATCAGATGAAAGGGTGATGGCTACGCCTTATTGTAATATGAAGATTGTTGTACAGACGCCAGCACATCAAGCTACCACAATCTGTCAGATTTCTTTAATAGAATTTCAACCTTATCACAAGAGTAGAAGGTTCCCACCAACGTGTCCCCACGTTGTCGTCGTGGTTGGGCTTGCGTGTCTCAATGATCTCTGGGCCCCTGCCGGTAGAGGCACTCGTGCACTCATGCCGGACAGGCTCAGAGGGAGAGACCAGACTAAGAGGGACACACCGGGGAAAGGCGCGCCGCCTGGAGGATCGAGCAGTTAGCTCGAGCTTTCAGGCGGCGCGGGCTCAGTCGTCTGAGATTGGGTCAGGGCGGGAAATGTTCACTTCCGGTACGCGTCTAGTCTATAGACGTAACCGTGAAGTGAACCGGGGAGGGAAAATGGGGTGTAGGCATAGAGGAACTCACCTCTCTAAAAAAGTAAAAAACAATATGGAAAAAAAGATTAGTGCAAAGACTACCCAGGCGGGTCCCAGCTGCTCAGCAGCTGGGGAATCCCGCACCGGACACGTCCGGTCTGCCCCAACGTACTCTGGGGGGGGCAACAATAATCGATTGTACCCAATCTTCGCTCCGGCAGTCGCCGCATTGAGCCAGGGAGGCTCACGTGCCCGTGAGGAGGAGTCACTGGACTTGTCCAGTACGTCCGACTCACCGGCACCGAACGTCGAGCGGGCACAGAGTGCCGCTCCGAGTGGGGGGACGGCGCTGACGTCCGGGTCGGAGTCCGACTCGGCATCAGAAGCCGTGAGCTTCCGGAGCATAGCCTCTGGAAGCGTAGCGAGGAGCGACGAGGGGGGCGCAAACAGGAGGTCTGAGTTCCTGAAGCGCCCCCGGGAGGACATCTCGTCGTCAGAGGAAGGGCTTGTCTCGGCCCGTAAGATCCCCACGAGCGTGCGGGGTAAAGGCCGAGGCAAGACCTCGGGAAGGGGGCCCTCTTCTGGAGAGCCTAACACCGGTATGGCCTCGAACGAGGCCAAACTGGCAGAGGCTGTGGCAGCCGCCATCCGCACAGTCGCCCTGAAGCGGAAACAAAGTACCAAGGAGGGTGCGATCGGAAAAGCCACGGACTTAATCATGGCGGCCGCGCGGATTCACGGCGGGGCTCCGGCTGCAAGGGACGATATGTCCGAACTGCGGTCGGAGGTCACCCGTTTGACTGCCGCCATGACGGATCTCCAGAAGGAGAACGCCGCCCTCAGGTCAGACCTGGCTAGCCTTCGGGCGGCTGGCGGTCGGAAGGCGCCGACGGGGGGTAAGGAGAAAGGCCGGCCCGCATCAGAGGAGAACGCAGTTCTGACTCTGGTGCGGCAGGAGCTGGCCGCCTTTAACCAGCGGTTCTCCGTACTGGAGAGCCGCGTGCTGCGACCCCCGCTGGCGGCATCCTCGTACGCGGCGGTGGCTGCGTCGAAGCCGCCCCCGACCAAGCAGGCATCCCCGGCGAAGACGGCTGCGGCGAAGACGGCCCCCTCAAAGACGGCCCCTTCAAAGACGGCCTCGGCAAAGCCTAGCCAGGCGAAGCCGGGTCCGTCCAAGCCGACCTCGACCCCGACACCTGCGGGGCCGGCACGGTCGGCTTCTAAAAAGAAGGGAGCCCAGACCCAGCCCAACCCAGCCCAGCCTCCTCCAAAAACTCCTCCGGCCGGCGCCGATTGGCAAGTGGCCGGAGAGAAGAGGAAGGCTGCCAGTGCGGCCAGGTCAAAAAGAAGGAGGGAGAGACGGCGGCGGCGCAAAGAGCGCGACGTTGCGGCGCGATTGCGCGCCCCAAAGACCGCGGCTGTGGTGATTACACTGCAGCCGGACGCGGTCAAGAGGGGCGTGTCGCGACAGTCGTCCATAGGATCCGGCGGTTGGGACTCGACGTGGCGCTGCACAAGACGGCGGCCATGTGTTTTCATGGCCGCGTCAACGCGCCACAGTCGGGTTACAGCATAACGGTGGGAGGAGTTCGCATCGGGGTCTTGAGGACGATGAAGTACCTGGGACTCGTCCTCGACAGCCGGTGGAACTTCAGGGAGCATTTCCTGTGTTTGGCCCCAAAGCTGAACCGGGCAGCAGCCGCCTTCAGGCGACTCCTGCCCAATCTCAGCGGGCCAAACGTCTCCTGCCGTAGGCTGTACGCCGGCGTCGTGCGGTCCATGGCCCTCTACGGGGCCCCTGTGTGGGCCCTGAGCATCCGGACGCGACCACTAAAGTTGGTCGCATGCCAGAGGGTCATGGCTATCCGGATGATCCGGGGATACCGCACGATTGCCGGCGAATCGGCCAACCTTCTTGCCGGATTACTGCCCTGGGATCTGGAGGCGACTGCCCTCCAGCGCGTCTATGAGTGGCGCGTGGAGGCGCAGCGTCGGGGAGAATTCCCGCTGCCCCGACAAGTTGAGGCGCGGCGGGAAGAGGTCCGGCGCGATCTCAGGGCAGTATGGAGGGGACGACTGTCGCGACCGACGGCCGGGCACGCCGCAATTGCGGCGGTAAGACCCCTCTTTGAGGAGTGGCTGGAGAGAAGTCATGGCGTCCTTACTTTCCGCCTGACGCAGGTCCTCACCGGGCACGGATGCTTCGGGAGGTACCTGTGTCTAATGCGGAAGGAGGAAACGCCTGGGTGTCACCACTGCGAAGATCGCCCGGAGGACACGGTGGAGCATACGGTGCAGGACTGCCCAGCTTGGGCGGAGCACCGACGTGTCCTCACGGCTGCGATAGGCGGAGACCTCTCGCGCCCGGCATTGGTTGCGGCCATGCTGCGGGGCGAGACGGAGTGGGAAGCGGTCAGCTCCTTCTGCGAGGCAGTAATGCTCGCGAAGGAGGAGGCGGGCCGCGCGCGAGAGAGGACAGTGTCCTCCCTCCGCCCCAACCGCGGTGGTGCACGCCCACGGCGACGGACGTCGCAGGACGATCTCCGGCCACCGTAGGCGCAGGCATGCGGGCAGCGAGTAAAGGGCAACTCGCTGCCCGACCATGGACCATGCCCGGGTCGACGGCGCGTTGTGTCCCACGCGCGCCTCAAAGAGCGTCATCATAATGACGGGGCCCCCCTCTCAGAGGGCCAAAGCCTGCCGGGGTCGCGGGATTATTTCCTTACCGTGACCCCGGAACATAACAGGCTACTGAAGGACACCGTGGATTTTAGTCAGTAGAAGTCTGACAGTCCCTCCCGCCCTGCCCGGGGCTGGAGGACTCATTTGATGATTTTGCCACGTAAAAAAAAAAAAAAAAAAAAAAGAGTAGAAGGTTAATGTTTGATTGGTAAAATCTGACAGATTCGGGTAGGTTGACCTGCTGGCGTCTGTACATACAAAAGTCGCAGTATAATAATTTTGTGTAAAACATAACAATGAATTAATTATGTAACATTAAATCACTACCCCTTACAAAGCGGTCACATTTCTCTAATTAATTATACAAAACGCCTTTGTATTATGAGCGCGAATAATAGAAACCTTACCTGTCTATTACTCGTAAATATTTTATTTTTCTGTCTTGTAATTCAAGTTGTGTTTTTCCACGTTTTTGTACAAAAATCTCACGGAAAACACTTTAAACTAATAAAAACACCCATACATCGTCTAGACCATCCACAGGGTCAATATTGAAGCGGCCTTTTGCGTCTAACCAGTTAGTCTAGTCTAGTACGTTCAGGTCATACAGAGCAAGGGCCTTTATGCAGCAGCCGCCTCCTTCTACGTGAACTTACTGCTTCGCTATCTAAAGAGGAGGTGGAACGTGTGAGAAAGAGGCAATCTTCCACCTCACGCCTTGGAGGAGGAACTTTCATATTAAAATTTTCGGATATCTCTTAAGAATTCCATCTGTCTGCTATCGTTTTGAGGATTCTGTTGGAACTAGACTACACCCTGCGCATGTTGTAATAGAAGCCATTTATTCGTGCATTAGCGAAAATGACAGAGTCACTGCAGTGGAGTGGCATCACCCCGAATCCACAGCAATGGAAGCACCCTATAAACAGCGTTAACTGGCGTTGTGTATCAAAGAGATCTAGTTATGAATACAAATAATATAATTATTGACTAGTATTTGCGCGTTGCGCGAGCTGCAAGCAGCTCGCGGGGTCGTGTTTTGGAGAAAAATTCCTTACCTTAATAAAATTTTGAGAATCCATATGAATATTTAAATAAATTGGAAAATCCAGTCCTTAAAAGATTTGTAAATGATTAAATGCTATAAAATATTTTTATTTTTCTGAAAACCGCTATAACTAATTCAATAAAAAAAAGAAACAAAATTGAAAAAAAAATACTGAGAATTCCTGATAGTTTAAAGAATTTTAAAATCCGTTAGAGCACTTAAAAGATTTTGAAACCTGTTAAGAACCCCCTAATCCAATCTTAAACCTTATTAAAAACTCAGAAGGGAGGCATAAGGGGCAACTTTGAAAAATGGTTTTTACTTTTCCGAGCCTCCTCTATACGAATCCGCAAAAAAAAAGAACACGGGTCTCTTAGTGTCTGAGATACGATTAATAGGGGGGGGGGCGGGGGCAACAAGGAGAGGCTTAGTACTTTTGCCCTACTCATGAAGGTGACTTGTAGATTACTTGTCGTCACCCCTGAGATACGCTTCATCCACTCAACCTAATGAACATTTCGAAAATTATCGAAGTCGCCATCTTGGATTTTGATTTTGACCTCACTATCGTCTTTAGCATCCTCGAAAACCATGAAAACTACTCCCATGATGAAATTGATGAACAATTCGTAAATTATGGAAGCCGCCATCTTGAATTTTGATTTTGACCTCAATATCGGCTTTAACATGCTCGAAAACCATGAAAACGACTTCCATGATGAACATTTCGAAAATTATCGCAGCCGCCATCTTGGATTCTCATTTTGACCTCGCCATCGGTTTAAGCACCCTCGAAAACCATGAAAACGACATCCATGACGAAAACTTTGAATTTTTTTTTAGAATTTTTCATTTCCAAACCAAACAAAAACTTTTCAGTTTAGAAAAAAATATGATATTTAAAATATTATTGTGTTAGGTACGCGCTTACTGCCCCTCAAACACTACATTTCTGGCAGTCGCCATCATGGATTTTGATTTTGACGTCACTATCGGCTTTAGCATCCTCGAAAACCATGAAAACGACTCCCATGATGAACAATTCGAAAATTATCGCAGCCGCCATCTTGGATTTTGATTTTGACCTCACTAACGGCTTTAGCATCCTCGAAGACCATGAAAACGACTACGATGATGAACATTTCGAAAATTATCACAGCCGCCATCTTGGATTCTCATTTTGACCTCGCCATCGGTTTTAGCACCCTCGAAAACCATGAAAACGACATCCATGATGAAAACTTTAAATTTTTTGCTGTCGCCATCTTGGATTTTGATTTTGACCTCTTTATCGGCTTCAGCATCCTCGAAAACCATGAAAACGACTCCCATGAGAACATTTCGAAAATTATTGAAGTCGCCATCTTGGATTTTGATTTTGACCTCACTATCGGCTTTAGCACCCTCAGAAACCATGAAAACCACATCCATGATGCAAACTTTGAATTTTTTGCTGTCGCCATCTTGGATTTTGATTTTGACCTCACTATCGGCTTTAGCATCCTCGAAAACCATGAAAACGACTCCCATGATGAACATTTCGAAAATTATCACAGCCGCCATCTTCGATTTGAATTTTAACCTCACTATCGGCTTTAGCATCCTCGGAAACCATGAAAACGACTCCCATGATAAACATTTGGAAAATTATCGCAACCGCCATGTTGGATTTGGATTTTAACTTCACTATCGGCTTTAGCATCCTCGAAAACCATGAAAACGATTCCCATGATGAACATTTAGAAAATTATCGAAGCCGCCATCTTGGATTTTGATTTCGACCTCACTATTGGCTTTAGCATCCTCGAAAACCATGAAAACGACTCCCATGATGAAATTGATGAACAATTCGAAAATTATAGCAGCCGCTATCTTGGATTCTCATTTTGACCTCGCCATCGGTTTAAGCACCCTCGAAAACCATGAAAACGACATCCATGATGAAAACCTTGAAATTTTTTGCAGTCGCCATCTTGGATTTTGACTTTGACCTCAATTACGGCTTTAGTATCCTAGAAAACCATGAAAACGACTCCCATGATGAACAATTCGAAAACTATCGCAGCCGCCATCTTGGATTTGGATTTTGACCTCACTATCGGCTTTAGCATTCTCGAAAACCATGAAAACGACTCCCATGATGCACATTTCGAAAATTATCGCAGCCGCCATCTTGGATTTTAATTTTGACTTCACTATTGGCTTTAGCATCCTCGAAAACCATATAAAAACGACTCCCATGATGAACAATTCGAAAATTATCGAAGCCGCCATTTTGGATTTTGATTTTGTTCTCACTATCGGCTTTAGCTTCCTCGAAAACAATGAAAACGAATCCCATGATGAACATTTGGAAAACTATCGCAGCCGCCATCTTGGATTTTGATTTTGACCTCACTAACGGCTTTAGCATCCTCGAAAACCATGAGAACGACATCCATGATGAAAACTTTGAATTTTTGCAGTCGCCATCTTGGATTTTGATTTTGACCTCACTATCGGCTTTAGCATCCTCGAAAACCATGAAAACGACTCCCATGATGAACAATTCGAAAATTATCGCATTTGCCATCTTCGATTTTGATTTTGACGTCACTATCGGCTTTAGCATCCTCGAAAACCATGAAAACGACTCCCATGATGAAATTGATGAACAATTCGAAAATTATAGCAGTCGCCATCTTGGATTTTGATTTTGACGTCACTATCGGCTTTAGCATCCTCGAAAACCATGAAAACGACTCCCGTGATGAACATTTCGAAAATTATCGCAGCAGCCATCTTGGATTTTGATTTTGACGTCACTATCGGCTTTAGCATCCTCGAAAAGCATGAAAACGACTCCCATGATGAAATTGATGAACAATTCGAAAATTATAGCAGTCGCCATCTTGGATTTTGATTTTGACGTCACTATCGGCTTTATCATCCTCGAAAACCATGAAAACGACACCCATGATGAACAATTTCAAAATTATCGCAGCCGCCATCTTCGATTTTGATTTTGACCTCACTATCGGCTTTAGCATCCTCGAAAACCATAAAAACGACTCCCATGATGAAATTGATGAATAATTCGAAAATTATAGCAGCCGCCATCTTGGATTCTCATTTTGACCTCGCCATCGGTTTTAGCATTCTCGAAAACCATGAAAACGACTCCCATGATGAACAATTCGAAAATTATCGCAGAGGCCATCTTGGATTCCGAGATACGATGGGGGGAGGGGTGAAGGGGGGGAGTGGGATGAGTTTTGAAAAATGATTTTGACATACTCTGGGCCCCTTGATACGAATCTGAAAAAAAAATATGTTCCATGTCCCTTCTGAAATCCGCCTAAAGGGGGGAAAAGGGGGCAAGAGGGGGAACTTTGAAAAAATTTTTTTTTCTTTTCCAAGCCTCTTCTATACGTATCCGAAAAACCGAACACGGGTCTCTTAGTTTTTTGGATACGATTGGGAGGGGGGCTGAGGCCAAAAAGGGGAGGCTTGGTACTTTTTTGCCCTACTCATGAGAGTTACTTCTAAGTTTTCTTGTCGTCACCCCTGAGTTACGCTTCACCCACTCAACCTTCGTTACGCTACGGGGGTCGCCGGCTCGCCTCGCTCGCCACCTCCCCCCTTCGCTCCACTCGGTCTCGCAGGTTCTTTCCACTCAGGACCTACCTACCACCGGAAAGCTATCGTGTCCTCATCCCTACGCTTCGCTTTACCCCTACATAATTTTTCCGAGATACGATGGGTGGAGGGGTGAAGCGGGGGAGAGGGGGGAGTTTTGAAAAATGATTTTGACTAACTCTGGGCCCCTTGATATGAATCTGAAAAAAAAAATGTTGCAAGTCTGTTAACTTCCGAGATCCGCCCAAATGGGTAGAAGGGGGGCAAGGGGGGGAACTTTGAAAAATGTTTTTTTCTTTTCCGAGCCTCCTCTATACGAATCCGTAAAAAATAGAACACGGGTCTCTTAGTTTCTGAGATACGATTGCGAGGAGGGGGGGGGAGGCCAAAAAGGGGAGGCTTGATACTTTTGCCCTACTCATGAGAGTTACTTGTAAGTTTGCTTGTCGTCACCCCCGAGTTACGCTTCACCCACTCAACCTTCGTTACGCTACAGAGGTCGCCGGCTCGCTTCGCTCGCCACCTCCCCCCTTCGCTCCACTCGGTCTCGCAGGTTCGCTCCACTCGGGACCTACCTACCACCGGAAAGCTATCGTGACCTTGTCCCTACGCTACGCTTCGCTTCGCTTTACTGCTACCTACTTTTTCCGAGATACGACGGGGGGAGGGGTCAAGAGGGGGAGAGGGGGGAGTTTTGAAAAATGATTTTGACCACCTCTGGGCCCCTTGATATGAATCTGAAAAAAAAAATGTTGCAAGTCTGTTAACTTCCGAGATCCGCCTAAAGGGGGGAGAAGGGGGGCAAGGGGGGGGAACTTTGAAAAATACTTTTTTCCTTTTCCGAGCCTCCTCTATACGAATCCGTAAAAAAACAAAACACGGGTCTCTTAGTTTCCGAGATACGATGGGGGGAGGGGTGAAGAGGGGGAGAGGGGGGAGTTTTGAAAAATGATTTTGACCAACTCTGGGCCCCTTGATATGAATCTGAAAAAAAAAATGTTGCAAGTCTGTTAACTTCCGAGATCCGCCTAAAGGGGGGAGAAGGGGGAGAAGGGGGACAAACTTTGAAAAATGGTTTTTACTTTTCCGAGCCTCCTCTATACGAATCCGTAAAAAAAACAAAACACGGGTCTCTTAGTTTCCGAGATACGATGGGGAGGGGGGGGAGGGGGGGCGAAAAGGGGAGGTTTGGGATTTTTCCCATACTCACGAGAGTTACTTGTTTACGAATCTGTCAAAATATACCCACCTCCCCCTTCACCATCTGGGAGAACAATTATGTCAATCAGTCAGTCAGTCAGTCAGTGGTAATCGAGCTTTATATAGTATAATAACTAGTATTTGCGCGTTGCGCGAGCTGCAAGCAGCTCGCGGGGTCGTGTTTTGGAGAAGTATTCCTTACCTTGATAAAATTTTGAGAATCCATATGAATCTTTAAATGAATTGGAAAATCCATAGTCCTTAAAAGATTTTGTAAATTGTAAATATGTAAAATATTTTTAATATTCTGAAAACCCTTGTATCTAATTCAATAAAAAAAAGGAACAAAATTAAAAAAATACAAACTAAATTGAGAATTCCTTAGGATAGTCAAAAGAATTTTAAAATCCGTTAGAGCACTTTGAAAAATTTGATACCCCTTAAGAACCCCCTAATCCAATCTAAAACCTTATTAAAAACTCAGAAGGGTGGCATAAGGGGCAACTTTGAAAAATGGTTTTTACTTTTCCGAGCCTCCTCTATACGAATCCGTAAAAAAAAGAACACGGGTCTCTTAGTGTCTGAGATACGATTGGGAGGGGGGGGGAGCCAAAAAGGAGAGGCTTAGTACTTTTGCCCTACTCATGAGAGTTACTTGTTAGTTTGCTTGTCGTCACCCCTGAGTTACGCTTCATCCACTCAACCTTCGTTACGTCCCATGATGAAATTGATGAACATTTCGAAAATTATCGAAGCCGCCATCTTGGATTTTGATTTTGACCTCACTATCGCCTTTAGCATCCTCGAAAACCATGAAAACGACTCCCATTATGAAATTGATGAACGATTCGAAAATTATAGCAGCCGCCATCTTGGATTCTCATTTTGACCTCGCCATTGATTTTAGCACCCTCGAATACCATGAAAATGACTCCCATGATGAACAATTCGAAAATTATCGCAGAGGCCATTTTGGATTCTCATTTTGACCTCGCCATCGGTTTTAGCAACCTCGAAAACTATGAAAACGACATCCATCATTAAAACTTTGTAATTTTTTGCAGTCACCATCTTGGATTTTGATTTTGACCTCACTATCAGCTTTGTCATCCTGGAAAACCTTGAAAACGACTCCCATGATGAACAATTCGAAAATTATCGCAGCCGCCATCTTGGATTTGGATTTTATCCCCACTATCGGCTTTAGCATCCTCGAAAACCATGAAAACGACTCTCATGATGAACAATTCGAAAATTATCGCAGCCGCCATCTTGGATTCTCATTTTGACCTCGCCATCGGTTTCAGCACCCTCGAAAACCATGAAAACGACATCCATGATGAAAACTTTGAATTTTTTGCAGTCTGCATCTTGGATTTTGATTTTGACCTCACAATCGGTCATACTTACGCTACAGAGGTCACCGGCTCGCTTCGCTCGCCACCTCGCAGGTTCGCTCAACTCAGGACCTATACCTTCCACCGGAAAGCTATCGTGACCTTATCCCTACGCTACGCTACGCTTCGCTTTACCGCTACCAAGTTTCCGAGATACGATGAGGGGAGGGGTGAAGGCGGGGAGAGGGGTGAGTTTTGAAAAATGATTTTGACATACTTTGGGCCCCTTTATAAGAATCTGAAAAAAAAATGATGAGTCTCTTCTGAGATCCGCCTAAAGGGGGGAGAAGGGGGTCAAGAGGGGGAACTTTGAAAAAATGGTTTTTTCTTTTCCGAGCCACCTCTATACGAATCCGTAAAAAAACAGAACATCGGCCTCTTAGTTTCTGAGATACGATTTGGAGGGGGGAGGCCACAAACGAGTGGCTAAGTACTTTTGCCCTACTCATGAGAGTTACTTGTTAGTTTGCTTGTCGTCACCCCTGAGTTACGCTTCACCCACTCAACCTTCGTTACGTCCCATGATGAAATTGATGAACATATCGAAAATTATCGAAGCCGCCATCTTGGATTTTATTTTGACCTCACTATCGGCTTTAGCATCCTCGAAAACCTTGAAAACAACTCCCACGATGAACAATTCGAAAATTATGGCTGCCGCCATCATGGATTTGTATTTAAACCTCACTATTGGCTTTAGCATCCTCGAAAACCATGAAAACGACACCCATGATGAAATTGATGAACAATTCGAAAATTATCGCAGCCGCCATCTTGGGTTTTGATTTTGACCTCACAATCGGCTGTAGTATCTTCGAAAACCATGAAAACGACTCCCATGATAAACAATTCGAAAATTATCGCAGCCGCCATCTTGGATTTGGATTTTGACCTCACTATCGGCTGAAGCATCCTCGAAAACCATGAAAACGACTCCCATGATGAACATTTCGAAAATTATCGCAGCCGCCATCTTGAATTTTGATTTTAACCTCACTATCGGCTTTAGCATCCTCCAAAACCATGAAAACGACTCCCATGATGAAATTGATGAACAATTCGAAAACTATAGCAGCCGCCATCTTGGATTCTCATTTTGACCTCGCCATCGATTTTAACACTCTCGAAAACCATGAAAACGACTCCCATGATGAACAATTCGAAAATTATCGCAGCCGCCATCTTGGATTTTGATTTTAACCTCACTATTGGCTTTAGCATCCTCCAAAACCATGAAAACGACTCCCATGATGATCATTTCGAAAATTATCGGAGCCGCCATCTTGGATTCTCATTTTGACCTCGCCATCGGTTCAAGCACCCTCGAAAACCATGAAAACGATATCCATGATGAACAATTCGAAAATTATCGCAGCCGCCATATTGGATTTTGATTTTGACCTCACTATCGGCTTTAGCATCCTCGGAAACCATGAAAACGACTCCCATGATGATCATTTCGAAAATTATCGCAGCCGCCATCTTGGATTATGATTTTGACCTCACTATCGGCTTTAGCATCCTCGAAAACCATGAAAACGACTCCCATGACGAATATTTCGAAAATTATCGCAGCCGCTATCTTGGATTCTCATTTTGACCTCGCCATCGGTTTAAGCACCTTCGAAAACCATAAAAACGACATCCATGATGAAAACTTAGAAGTTTTTTGCAGTCGCCATCTTGGATTTTGATATTGACCTCACTAATGGCTTTAGTATCCTCGAAAACCAGGAAAACGACTCCCATGATGAACAATTCGAAAATTATCGCAGCCGCCATCTTGGATTTGGATTTTATCCTCACTATCGGCTTTAGCGTCCTCGGAAACCATGAAAACGACACCCATGATGAACAATTCGAAAATTATCGCAGCCGCCATCTTGGATTTTGATTTTGACCTCATTATCGGCTTTAGCATCCTCGAAAACCATGAAAACGACTCCCATGATGAAATTGATGAACATTTCGAAAATTATAACAACCGCCATCTTGGATTCTCATTTTGACCTCGCCATCGGTTTTAGCACCCTCGAATAACATGAAAACGACTCCCATGATGAACATTTCGAAAATTATCGCAGCCGCCATCTTGGATTTTGATTTTGACCTCACTATCGGTTTTAACACCCTCAAAAACCATGAAAACTACACCCATGATGAAAACACAAAAACTATCCATCACAAAAAGAATTTTTCAATTCCAAACCAAGCAATACAAACTTTTCAGTTTAGATAAAAAATTATGATATTTAAAAAAATATTGTATTAGGTACGCGCTTACTGCCCCTCGAACACTGCATTTTTTGAAGTCCACATCTTAAATTTTGATTTTGACGTCACTATCGGCTTTAGCATCCTCGAAAACCATGGAAACAACTCCCATGATGAACATTTCGAAAATTATCGCAGCCGCCATCTTGGATTCTCATTTTGACATCGCCATCGGTTTAAGCACCCTCGAAAACGATGAAAACGACATCCATGATGAAAACTTTGAAGTTTTTTGCAGTCGCCATCTTGGATTTTGATTTTGACCTCACTATCGGCTTTAGCATCCTCGAAAAACATGAAAACAGTCATGATGAACAATTCCAAAATTATCGCAGCCGCCATCTTGGATTTGGATTTTAACCTCACTATCGGCTTTAGCATCCTCGAAAACCATGAAAACGACTCCCATAATGAACAATTCGAAAATTATCGCAGCCGCTATCTTGGATTTGTATTTAAACCTCACTATCGGCTTTAGCATCCTCGAAAACCATGGAAACGACTCCCATGATGAACAATTTGAAAATTATCGTAGCCGCCATCTTGGATTTTGATTTTGACCTCACTATCGGCTTTAGCATCCTCGAAAACCATGAAAACGACTCCCATGATGAACAATTCGAAAATTATCGCAGCCGCCATCTTGGATTCTCATTTTAACCTCGCCATCGGTTTTAGCATTCTCGAAAATCATGAAAACGACATCCATGATAAAAACTTTGAATTTTTTTGCAGTCGCCATCTTGGATTTTGAGTTTGACCTCACTATCGGCTTTAGCATCCTCGAAAACCATGAAAACGACTCCCATGATAAAATTGTGAACAATTCGAAAATTATAGCAGCCGCCATCTTGGATTCTCATTTTGACCTCGCCATCGGTTTTAGCACCCTCGAAAACCATGAAAACGACTCCCATGATGAACAATTATTCGAAAATTATCGCAGCCGCCATGTTGGATTTGGATTTTAACCTCACTATCGGCTTTAGCACTTAGCACCCTCGAAAACCATGAAAACGACACCCATGATGAACAATTCAAAAATTATATATCAACCTCCTATCGGCTTTAGCATCCTCGAAAACCATGAAGACGACTCCCATGATGAAAACTTTGAATTTTTTGCAGTCGCCATCTTGAATTTTGAGTTTGACCTTACTATCGGCTTTAGCATCCTTGAAAACTATGAAAACGACATCCATGATGAAAACTTTCAATTTTTTGCAGTCGCCATCTTGGATACTGAGTTTGACCTCACTATCGGCTTTAGCATCCTCGAAAACCATGGTAACAACTCCGTAAATGAACATTTCGAAAATTATTGCAGCCGCCATCTTGGATTCTCATTTTGACCTCGCCATCGGTTTTAGCACCCTCGAAAACCATGAAAACGACCCCCATGTTGAACATTTCGAAAATTATCGAAGCCGCCATCCTGGATTTTGATTTTGACCTCACTATCGGCTTTAGCATCCTCGAAAACCATGAAAACGATTTCCATGGTGAAATTGATGAATAATTCGAAAATTATCGCAGCCGCCATCTTGGATTCTCAATTTGACTTTGCCATCGGTTTTAGCACCCTCGAAAACCATGGAAACGACTCCCATGATGAACATTTAAAAAATAATCGCAGCTGCCATCTTAAATTTGGATTTTAACCTCAGAATCGGCTTTAGCATCCTCGAAAACCATGAAAACGTCAGCTCCCATGATGAACAATTCGAAAATTATCGCAGCCGCCATATTGGATTTTGATTTTGACCCCACTATCGGCTTTAGCATCTTCGAAAACCATGAAAACGACTCCCATGATGAACAATTCAAAAATTGTCGCAGCCGCCATCTTGGATTTTAATCTTGACCTCAGTATCGGCTTTAGCATCCTCGGAAACCATGAAAACGACTCCCATGATGAACATTTCAAAAATTATCGAAGCCGCCATCTTTGATTTTGATTTTGACCTCACTATCGGCTTTAGCATCCTCGAAAACAATGAAAACGACTCCCATGATGAAATTGATGAACAATTCGAAAATTATAGCAGCCGCCATCTTGGATTCTCATTTTGACCTCGCCATCGGTTTTAGCACCCTCGAAAACCATGGAAACGACTACCATGATGAACATTTAAAAATATCGCAGCCGCCATATTGGATTTTGATTTTGACCTCTCTATCGGCTGTAGCATCCTCGAAAACTGAACACGGGTCTCTTAGTTTCTGAGATACGATTGGGAGAGGGGGGGGGAGGCCAAAAAGGGGAGGCTTGGTACTTTTGCCCTTCTCTTGAGAGTTACTTGTAAGTTTGCTTGTCGTCGCCCCCGAGTTAAGCTTTACCCACTCAACCTTCGTTACGCTACGGAGGTCGCCGGCTCGCTTCGCTCGCCACCTCCCCCCTTCGCTCCACTCGGTCTCGCAGGTTCGCTCCACTCAGCACCTACCTACCACCGGAAATCTATCGTGACCTTATCCCTACGCTACGCTACGCTTCGCTTTTCCGCTACCTAGTTTCTGAGATACTATGGGGGGAGGGGTGAAGGGGGGGGAGAGGTGTGAGTTTTGAAAAATGATTTTGAGCAACTCTGGGCCCCTTGATATGAATCATGGTCAAAGGGGCAACTTGGAAAAATGCTTTTTACTTTTCTGAGCCTCCTCTATATGAATCCGTAATAAAACAAAACACGGGTCTCTTAGTTTCTGAGATACGATTGGGAGGGGGGGGGAAGGCCAAAAAGGGGAGGCTTGGTTATTTTGCCTTACTCATAAGAGTTACTTGTAAGTTTGCATGTCGTCACCCCCGAGTTGCGCTTCACCCACTCAACCTTCGTTACGCTACGGGGGTCGCCGGCTCGCTTCGCTCGCCACCTCCCCCCTTCGCTCCACTCGGTCTCGCAGGTTCGCTCCACTCGGGACCTACCTACCACCGGAAAGCTAATCATGACCTTATCCCTACGCTACGCTGCGCTTCGCTTTACCGCTATGGGGGGAGGGGTGAAGAGGGGGAGAGGGGAGAGTTTTGAAAAATGATTGTGACATACTCTGGGCCCCTTGATATGAATCTGAAAAAAAAAATGTTGCAAGTCTGTTAACTTCCGAGATCCGCCTAAAGGGGGGAGAAGGGGGGCAAGGGGGGAGGAACTTTGAAAATGGTTTTTACTTTTCCGAGCCTCCTCTATACGAATCCGTAAAAAAACAAAACACGGGTCTCTTAGTTTCCGAGATACGATGGGGGGAGGGGTGAAGAGGGGGAGAGGGGGGAGTTTTGAGAAATGATTTTGACCAACTCTGGGCCCCTTGATATGAATCTGAAAAAAGAAACGTTGCAAGTCTGTTAACTTCCGAGATCCGCCTAAAGGGGGGAGAAGGGGGGCAAGGGGGGGGAACTTTGAAAAATGGTTTTTACTTTTCCGAGCATCCTCTATACGAATCCGTAAAAAAAACAAAATACGGGTCTCTTAGTTTCCGAGATACGATGGGGAGGGGGGGGAGGGGGGGCGAAAAGGGGAGGTTTGGGATTTTTCCCATACTCACCAGAGTTACTTGTTTACGAATCTGTCAAAATATACCCACCTCCCCCTTCACCATCTGGGAGAACAATGATGTCAATCAGTCAGTGAGTGAGTGAGTGAGTGAGTGGTAATCGAGCTTTATATAGTATAACTAGTATTTGCGCGTTGCGCGAGCTGCAAGCAGCTCGCGGGGTCGTGTTTTGGAGAAGTATTCCTTACCTTAATAAAATTTTGAGAATCCATAAGAATCTTTAAATGAATAGGAAAATCCATAATAGCCCTTAAAAGATTTTGTAAATTATATAAAATATTTTTAAAATTCTAAAAACCCTTATAACTAATTCAATAAAAAAAGAAACAAAATTAAAAAAAAAAAAACAAAATAAATTGAGAATTCCTTAGGATAGAAAGAATTTTAAAATCCGTTAAAGCACTTAAAGATTTTGAAACCCCTTAAGAACCCCTAATCCAATCTAAAACCTTATTAAAACTCAGAGTCATAAGGGGCAACTTTGAAAAATGGTTTTTACTTTTCCGAGCCTCCTCTATACGAATCCGTAAAAAAAAAGAACACGGGTCTCTTAGTGTCTGTGATACGATTGGGAGGGTGGGGGGAGCCAAAAAGGAGAGGCTTAGTACTTTTGCCCTACTCATGAGAGTTACTTGTAAGTTTGCTTGTCGTCACCCCTGAGTTACGCTTCATCCACTCAACCTTCGTTACGTCCCATGATGAAATTGATGAACATTTCGGAAATTATCGAAGCCGCCATCTTGGATTTTGATTTTGACCTCACTATCGGCTTTAGCATCATCGAAAACCATGAAAACGACTCCCATGATGAAATTGATGAACTATTCGAAAATTATAGCAGCCGCCATCTTAGATTCTCATTTTGACCTCGCCATTAGTTTAAGCACCCTCGAAAACCATGAAAACGACACCCATGATGAACAATTCGAAAATTATCGCAGCCGCCATCTTGGATTCTCATTTTGACCTCGCCATTGGTTTAAGCACCCTCGAAAACCATGAAAACGACATCCATGGTGAAAACTTTGAAATTGTTTGCAGTCGCCATCTTGGATTTTGATTTTGACCTCACTAACGGCTTTAGTATCCTCGAAAACCATGAAAACGACACCGATGATGAACAATTCGAAAACTATCGCAGCCGTCATCTTGGATTCTGATTTTGACCTCACTATCGGCTTTAGCATCCTCGAAAACCATGAAAATGACTCCCATGATGAAATTGATGAACCATTCGAAAATTATAGCAGCCGCCATCTTGGATTCTCATTTTGACCACGCCATCGGTTTTAGCACCCTCAAAAACCATGAAAACGACATCCATGATGAAAACATTGAATTTTTGCAGTCGCCATCTTGGATTTTGAGTTTGACCTCACTATCGGCTTTAGCATCCTCGGAAACCATTAAAACGACTCCCATGATGAACATTTCGAAAATTATCGCAGCCGCCATCTTGGATTCTGATTTTGACCTCACTATCGGCTTTAACATCCTCGAAAACCATGAAAATGACTCCCATGATGAAATTAATGAACCATTCGAAAATTATAGCAGCCGCCATCTTGGATTCTCATTTTGACCTCGCCATCGGTTTTAGCACCCTCGAAAACCATGAAAACGCTTCCCATGATGAAATTGATGAACCATTCGAAAATTATAGCAGCCGCCATCTTCGATTCTCATTTTGACCACGCCATCGGTTTTAGCACCCTCGAAAACCATGAAAACGACACCCAGGATGAACAATTCGAAAATTATCGCAGCCGCCATCTTTGATTCTCGTTTTGACCTCGCCATCGGTTTTAGCACCCTCAAAAACCATGAAAACGACATCCATGATGAAAACTTTGAATTTTTGCAGTCGCCATCTTGGATTTTGATTTTGACCTCACTCTCGGCTTTAGCATCCTCGATGATGAAATTGATAATTAATTCGAAAATTATAGCGGCCGCCATCTTGGATGTGGATTTTAACCTCACTATCAGCTTTGGTATCCTCGAAAACCATGAAAACGACATCCATGAAAACTTTGAATTTTTTGCAGCCGCCATCTTGGATTCTCATATTGACCTCGCCATCGGTTTTAGCACCCCCGAAAACCATGAAAACGACTCCCATGATGAAATTGATGAACAATTCGAAAGTTACAGCAGCCGCCATCTCTGATTCTCATTTTGACCTCGCTATCGGTTTTAGCACCCTCGAAAACCATGAAAACGACTCCCATGATGAAATTGATGAATAATACGAAAATTATAGCACCCGCCATCTTGGATTCTCATTTTGACCTCACCATCGGTTATAGCATCCTCGAAAACCATGAAAACGACTCCCATGATGAAATTGATGAACAATTCGAAAATTATAGCAGCCGCCATCTCTGATTCTCATTTTGACCTCGCTATCGGTTTTAGCACCCTCGAAAACCATGAAAACGACTCCCATGATGAAATTGATGAACAATTCGAAAATTATAGCAGCCGCCATCTTGGATTCCCATTTTGACCTCGCCATCGGTTTTATCACACTCGAAAACCATGAAAACGACACCCATGATGAAATTGATGAACAATTTTCGAAAATCATAGCAGCCGCCATCTTGGATTCTCATTTTGACCTCGCCATCGGTTTTAGCACCCTCGAAAACCATGAAAACGACTCCCATGATGAACAATCCGAAAAATATCGCAGCCGCCATCTTCGATTTTGATTTTGACCTCGCCATCGGTTTTAGCACCCTCGAAAACCATGAAAACGAAATTTCGAAAATTATCGAAGCCGCCATCTTGGATTTTGATTTTGACCTCACTATCGGCTTTAGCATCCTCGAAAACCATGAAAACGTTTCCCATGATGAACATTTCGAAAATTATCGCAGCCGCTATCTTGGATTTTGATTTTGACCTGACTATCGGCTGTAGCATCCTCGAAAATCATGAAAACGACTGTCATGATGAAATTTATGAACAATTCGAAAATTATAGCAACCGCCATCTTAAATTCTCATTTTGACCTTGCCATCGGTTTTAGCACCCTCGAATACCATGAAAACGACTCCCATGATGAAATTGATGAACAATTCGAAAACTATAGCAGCCGCCATCTTGGATTCTCATTTTGACCTCGCCATCGATTTTAACACTCTCGAAAACCATGAAAACGACTCCCATGATGAACAATTCGAAAATTATCGCAGCCGCCATCTTGGATTTTGATTTTAACCTCACTATCGGCTTTAGCATCCTCCAAAACCATGAAAACGACTCCCATGATGATCATTTCGAAAATTATCGGAGCCGCCATCTTGGATTCTCATTTTGACCTCGCCATCGGTTCAAGCACCCTCGAAAACCATGAAAACGATATCCATGATGAACAATTCGAAAATTATCGCAGCCGCCATCTTGGATTTGGATTTTAACCTCCTTATCGGCTTTGGCACCCTCGAAAACCGTGAAAACGACTCCCATGATGAACATTTAAAAAATAATCGCAGCTGCCATCTTAAATTTGGATTTTAACCTCAGAATCGGCTTTAGCATCCTCGAAAACCATGAAAACGACAGCTCCCATGATGAACAATTCGAAAATTATCGCAGCCGCCATCTTGGATTTTGATTTTGACCTCATTATCGGCTTTAGCATCCTCGAAAACCATGAAAACGACTCCCATGATGAAATTGATGAACATTTCGAAAATTATAACAACCGCCATCTTGGATTCTCATTTTGACCTCGCCATCGGTTTTAGCACCCTCGAATACCATGAAAACGACTCCCATGATGAACATTTCGAAAATTATCGCAGCCGCCATCTTGGATTTTGATTTTGACCTCACTATCGGTTTTAACACCCTCGAAAACCATGAAAACTACACCCATGATGAAAACACAAAAACTATCCATCACAAAAAGAATTTTTCAATTCCAAACCAAGCAATACAAACTTTTCAGTTTAGATAAAAAATTATGATATTTAAAAAAATATTGTATTAGGTACGCGCTTACTGCCCCTCGAACACTGCATTTTTTGAAGTCCACATCTTAAATTTTGATTTTGACGTCACTATCGGCTTTAGCATCCTCGAAAACCATGGAAACGACTCCCATGATGAACATTTCGAAAATTATCGCAGCCGCCATCTTGGATTCTCATTTTGACATCGCCATCGGTTTAAGCACCCTCGAAAACGATGAAAACGACATCCATGATGAAAACTTTGAAATTTTTTGCAGTCGCCATCTTGTATATTGATTTAGACCTCACTATCGGCTTTAGCATCCTCGAAAAACATGAAAACAGCCATGATGAACAATTCGAAAATTATCGCAGCCGCCATCTTGGATTTGGATTTTAACCTCACTATCGGCTTTAGCATCCTCGAAAACCATGGAAACGACTCCCATGATGAACATTTCGAAAATAATCTCAGCCGCCATCTTGGATTCTCATTTTGACCACGGCATCGGCTTTAGCCTCCTCAAAAACCATGAAAACGACTCCCATGATGAACATTTCGAAAATAATCTCAGCCGCCATCTTGGATTTTAATTTTGACCTCACTATCGGCTTAAGCATCCTCGAAAACCATGAAAACGACTCCCATAATGAACAATTCGAAAATTATCGCAGCTGCTATCTTGGATTTGTATTTAAACCTCACTATCGGCTTTAGCATCCTCGAAAACCATGGAAACGACTCCCATGATGAACAATTTGAAAATTATCGTAGCCGCCATCTTGGATTTTGATTTTGACCTCACTATCGGTTTTAGCATCCTCGAAAACCATGAAAACGACCCCCATGTTGAACATTTCGAAAATTATCGAAGCCGCCATCTTGGATTTTGATTTTGACCTCACTATCGGCTTTAGCATCCTCGAAAACCATGAAAACGATTTCCATGGTGAAATTGATGAATAATTCGAAAATTATCGCAGCCGCCATCTTGGATTCTCAATTTGACTTTGCCATCGGTTTTAGCACCCTCGAAAACCATGGAAACGACTCCCATGATGAACATTTAAAAAATAATCGCAGCTGCCATCTTAAATTTGGATTTTAACCTCAGAATCGGCTTTAGCATCCTCGAAAACCATGAAAACGACAGCTCCCATGATGAACAATTCGAAAATTATCGCAGCCGCCATATTGGATTTTGATTTTGACCCCACTATCGGCTTTAGCATCCTCGGAAACCATGAAAACGACTCCCATGATGAACATTTCAAAAATTATCGAAGCCGCCATCTTTGATTTTGATTTTGACCTCACTATCGGCTTTAGCATCCTCGAAAACAATGAAAACGACTCCCATGATGAAATTGATGAACAATTCGAAAATTATAGCAGCCGCCATCTTGGATTCTCATTTTGACCTCGCCATCGGTTTTAGCACCCTCGAAAACCATGAAAACGACCCCCATGTTGAACATTTCGAAAATTATCGCAGCCGGCATCTTGGATTTTCATTTTGACCTCGCCATCGGTTTTAGCACCCTCGAAAACCATGGAAACGACTACCATGATGAACATTTAAAAATATCGCAGCCGCCATATTGGATTTTGATTTTGACCTCTCTATCGGCTGTAGCATCCTCGAAAACTGAACACGGGTCTCTTAGTTTCTGAGATACGATTGGGAGGGGGGGGGGAGGCCAAAAAGGGGAGGCTTGGTACTTTTGCCCTTCTCTTGAGAGTTACTTGTAAGTTTGCTTGTCGTCACCCCTCAGTTACGCTTCACCCACTCCACTTTCGTTACGCTACGGAGGTCGCCGGCTCGCTTCGCTCGCCACCTCACCCCTTCGCTGCGCTCGGTCTCGCAGGTTCGCTCCACTCAGGACCTACCTACCACCGGAAAGCTACCGTGACCTTATCCTTATGCAACGCTTCGCTTTACCGCTACCTAGTTTCGGAGATACGATGGGGGTAGGGGTGAAGAGGAGGAGAAGGGGGAGTTTTGAAAAATGATTTTGACCAACTCTGTGTTGCAAGTCTGTTAACTTCCGGGATCCGCCTAAAGGGGGGAGAAGGGGTTAAGGGGGGGAACTTTGAAAAATGGTTTTTACTTTTCCGAGCCTCCTCTATACGATTCCTTAAAACATCAAAACAATGGTCTCTTAGTTTCCGAGATACGATGGGGGGAGGGGTGAAGCGGGGGAGAGGGGGGAATTTTGAAATATGATTTTGACCAACTCTGGGCCCCTTGATATGAATCTGAAAAAAAAAGTGTTAAAAGTCTGTTAACTTCCGAAATCCGTCTAAAGGGGGGAGAAGGGGGTCAAAGGGGCAACTTTGAAAAATGCTTTTTACTTTTCCGAGCCTCCTCTATACGAATCCGTAATAAAACAAAACACGGGTCTCTTAGTTTCTGAGATACGATTGGGAGGGGGGGGGGAAGGCCAAAAAGGGGAGGCTTGGTTATTTTGCCTTACTCATAAGAGTTACTTGTAAGTTTGCATGTCGTCACCCCCGAGTTGCGCTTCACCCACTCAACCTTCGTTACGCTACGGGGGTCGCCGGCTCGCTTCGCTCGCCACCTCCCCCCTTCGCTCCACTCGGGACCTACCTACCACCGGAAAGCTATCATGACCTTATCCCTACGCTACGCTGCGCTTCGCTTTACCGCTATGGGGGGAGGGGTGAAGAGGGGGAGAGGGGGGAGTTTTGAAAAATGATTGTGACATACTCTGGGCCCCTTGATATGAATCTGAAAAAAAAAATGTTGCAAGTCTGTTAACTTCCGAGATCCGCCTAAAGGGGGGAGAAGGGGGGCAAGGGGGGAGGAACTTTGAAAATGGTTTTTACTTTTCCGAGCCTCCTCTATACGAATCCGTAAAAAAACAGAACACGGGTCTCTTAGTTTCCGAGATACGATGGGGGGAGGGGTGAAGAGGGGGAGAGGGGGGAGTTTTGAGAAATGATTTTGACCAACTCTGGGCCCCTTGATATGAATCTGAAAAAAAAAATGTTAAAAGTCTGTTTACTTCCGAGATCCGCCTAAAGGGGGGAGAAGGGGTTAAGGGGGGGAACTTTGAAAAATGGTTTTTACTTTTCCGAGCCTCCTCTATACGATTCCTTAAAACATCAAAACAATGGTCTCTTAGTTTCCGAGATACGATGGGGGGAGGGGTGAAGCGGGGGAGAGGGGGGAATTTTGAAATATGATTTTGACCAACTCTGGGCCCCTTGATATGAATCTGAAAAAAAAAAATGTTAAAAGTCTGTTTACTTCCGAGATCCGCCTAAAGGGGGGAGAAGGGGGTCAAAGGTCGAGCCTCCTCTATACGAATCCGTAATAAAACAAAACACGGGTCTCTTAGTTTCTGAGATACGATTGGGAGGGGGAGGGAAGGCCAAAAAGGGGAGGCTTGGTTATTTTGCCTTACTCATAAGAGTTACTTGTAAGTTTGCATGTCGTCACCCCCGAGTTGCGCTTCACCCACTCAACCTTCGTTACGCTACGGGGGTCGCCGGCTCGCTTCGCTCGCCACCTCCCCCCTTCGCTCCACTCGGTCTCGCAGGTTCGCTCCACTCGGGACCTACCTACCACCGGAAAGCTATCATGACCTTATCCCTACGCTACGCTGCGCTTCGCTTTACCGCTATGGGGGGAGGGGTGAAGAGGGGGAGAGGGGGGAGTTTTGAAAAATGATTGTGACATACTCTGGGCCCCTTGATATGAATCTGAAAAAAAAAAATGTTAAAAGTCTGTTTACTTCCGAGATCCGCCTAAAGGGGGGAGAAGGGGGTCAAAGGTCGAGCCTCCTCTATACGAATCCGTAATAAAACAAAACACGGGTCTCTTAGTTTCTGAGATACGATTGGGAGGGGGAGGGAAGGCCAAAAAGGGGAGGCTTGGTTATTTTGCCTTACTCATAAGAGTTACTTGTAAGTTTGCATGTCGTCACCCCCGAGTTGCGCTTCACCCACTCAACCTTCGTTACGCTACGGGGGTCGCCGGCTCGCTTCGCTCGCCACCTCCCCCCTTCGCTCCACTCGGTCTCGCAGGTTCGCTCCACTCGGGACCTACCTACCACCGGAAAGCTATCATGACCTTATCCCTACGCTACGCTGCGCTTCGCTTTACCGCTATGGGGGGAGGGGTGAAGAGGGGGAGAGGGGGGAGTTTTGAAAAATGATTGTGACATACTCTGGGCCCCTTGATATGAATCTGAAAAAAAAAATGTTGCAAGTCTGTTAACTTCCGAGATCCGCCTAAAGGGGGGAGAAGGGGGGCAAGGGGGGAGGAACTTTGAAAATGGTTTTTACTTTTCCGAGCCTCCTCTATACGAATCCGTAAAAAAACAAAACACGGGTCTCTTAGTTTCCGAGATACGATGGGGGGAGGGGTGAAGAGGGGGAGAGGGGGGAGTTTTGACAAATGATTTTGACCAACTCTGGGCCCCTTGATATGAATCTGAAAAAAGAAACGTTGCAAGTCTGTTAACTTCCGAGATCCGCCTAAAGGGGGGAGAAGGGGGAGAAGGGGGACAAACTTTGAAAAATGGTTTTTACTTTTCCGAGCCTCCTCTATACGAATCCGTAAAAAAACAAAACACAGGTCTCTTAGTTTCCGAGATACGATGGGGAGGGGGGAGAAGGGGGGTGAAAAGGGGAGGTTTGGGATTTTTCCCATACTCACCAGAGTTACTTGTTTACGAATCTGTCAAAATATACCCACCTCCCCCTTCACCATCTGGGAGAACAATGATGTCAATCAGTGAGTCAGTCAGTGAGTGAGTGGTAATCGAGCTTTATATAGTATAATTACTTTGATAATAATTTCTAACACTCATTGATACTGTCTCTCACAGGATAAAATTTCCTGAAAATCTTTGCTAAATTCCTTCCTGTCTCTGGGAGCACTTACAATTGAGCGGCAGATATCTCAGGAGATTATTACAGATCGTTTTGTTATCTTGAGTGATAACATTGTTCCTGATGTAGGACAAAGCCAGCGCTAAAATTCTGGAAATTTTTCGAACAAAAACCCTACGGCCACGTAACCGCACGTCATACGCACGCTTTCGTCAATTGACGATTGCAAGACGAATGCTTGCATCTTGCGTAGAAACAATGTAATCTGTGTCCACGAAGCGGCAACGTCGCATCAGCCGCTCGTGTTGCGTTCGTCATGCATTTTTACAACAAAAGGCGTCCTTTCTCTTTGCTAGTTGAAAGAAAACTGAGACCTTTTGTACCGTGACTGACTATTGCATGAAGCAGCGTGGACATAACAAATATGCAAAATACACCTATCTTCATTTGTAGGCTACGTGCATCCTACGAAAGACGACTGTGTGGACAGTAGGCCTAACTTACTTTTTTTTTGTTGGTGGTAAAATCAAGAAATGAATCTGACTGGGAGGGATTGTCAGATTCTTACTAACAAAAAAAAAAACCTTTTCCTTCAGTAACCCTTTGCGTTCCTTTTTAGACAGGCCCGTGGTCCCGACATGATAATAAATATTAATATTCTAATGTGACTTCTTTATAAGTTTTTTTTTTAATTTAAAGGCAAACCTATTTGATTTAAAATTGAATATTTTACAAAGATGTGCAACATTGAAGAATTTAAATAACAAAGTAAATAATGATGACATACATGATTGTATAAATTAATATGTCTGACTGTCTGTTTTATCAAAAAATATTGGATTTCATGATTTGTTTTTCATATTTTTGCCGAAAGACTTTCATGACAAAAAACATCTAACATACGTCGGGGTAAATCCCGGTCCTTTAACGGCTTACGTTTGGGTATGGGTCAAGCACAATAGGCTTTTGTGCTCTTAATTTGGTCCTTAATGACATATCAGCCTTTGACCCAAACGGAGATTTAAGTAGCATAATTATGGAATGGACAATGTTGTTTGGAATTTGTATACGTGATATTATTATTTATTAAGCACGTTCGCACAGAGCTAGCAGCCTCGCGAGGCATTTGCCACGCGAAGCAACTCGGTTAGTGTGAACGTGTCTCGGCCGAGGCAAGCGCGCGCTGCCGCATGCCGCGGGCGAGCGACCGAGCGCCCGACACTGGATGACTTAAGTGTCGGCTTTGTTTTGCTCAAAGGCGCCTCAGTCGTTTGTAGCGCGCACTCTGAACGCTTGCGTGTATTGTTTCGTGTCTCGTTCGAGAAACATGAGGCGCGTCCACACAAAGCGAGCAGCCTCGCGAGGCATTTGCCGCGCGAGGGAACTGCCTCACGAGGCTGTGTGAGGCGCGTATGTTTAAGTGACAAGCTCGTTTTTATTCGGTGTGAGTCGGACAGTCCTGACTCTCCAAGGCGGGAGGAGACTTCAAACAATTTTCGACCACAAAATAGGAGGTTATTAGGTATTGAATTAAACTACGTACATTAAAATAATGCGAAAAACGATTCCCCCTAAAAAGCCCACTTCAACAGAATCATAATATAAATTGTTTTAAAATTCGTAAAATGGAATATTTCATTGTATGGCTCAATTCATAGAGTAGAATGTAGATAATTGATAAAGAATCATCTATAAAGTCTTTTCTAGATGATCCCCTGATCCTGCACTAAGGATACTTTACTGTCTACAAAGTTTTCGAAATGAATTTATTGAATGTAAGTGGTTGAGTAAAGAAAAAGAAAAGTGTTTTTTGAGTGCATTTGTCCTTCATCTGACATTTTGTTAAGTGTTTTGTTTGCAAGTACGAGTGCGTGACGTAAACGTAAACTATGATTATTCGAAAAATATAATAAATTAATATCAATTAATATTAGGTTAATTAATATTAGGTTTGGTTGCATAGTATGTTCGTTTTTACTCACTTTTCCGACATGTGTGCATATGCATGAGGTTGGGAGGGTGGAACCGCATCTAACATGTGCATATGCATGAGGATGGGAGGGTGGGACCGCATCCTGCATGTGCATATGCATGAGGTTGGGAGGGTGGAACCGCATCTAGCATGTGCATCTTACATACAACAAAAGGGCCTCCCGCAAGGAGAGGAAGCGAGTCATATTTTTCGTTCTGAAAGAAAGAGACCTCGCAAATGCGTCATGCCCCTTCTAGATTGGGTTCACTACGCCACCACTGAGTCTATGCTAAGTTGTTTTCTATTTACTTAAAAATCTAGCCTACAGGCTTAATCGTTTCGTAAAAACAGTTTCAGAGAGATCACAAAAAGCTTTTTAACTAAGTGTGGTTACCAAAGATATAATTTAAAAAAAAAAATAAGATTAAAAGGAATGAAGAAATGCCAGAATATATTTTCAGCAGAACTCCCTAGAGTCATAACTCCTACTATTTTTTACACCAATTAACACCTGCCGCCTATCTTATGATCTTGAGTTTCTGGCTTCGTAACATTTTTTTATTATCCTTTTACAGCTAAAGTTTTTTTGTCAAGAAATAACTTTTATAATACCAATACTTTATTAGAAGTAATATCTGGAGTCGAGTCTGAAGTACATTTCAGAAGATTTATTTAGGTCACAGAATTGGTAATTTATAATCTACTATTTATTGGCTGCGGCTTCACTCGATAGCAGTCGTAGAGTGAGTCGGTTTTAAATTCAAACACAAGCAATCGGTACATGGGTCCACCAAGTACCGATTGATCCCCGCCGTATGTAGGAAAAATTTTACATTAAAATACTTACTTGTACTTTTAATGTGCGCACAGCTAAAAAGTGAAATTCTCTGCCGGGATCTGTGTTTTCTGATAGCTACAAATTTCTTGGGTGTTTTACTCAAAAGTGAATTAATTGATAACTTCTAGGCAAATTGTTTCACCGTCGACCACATCTTTTCTTATCATCAGGCAGAATCGGGCAGCGAGTAAAGGGCAACTCGCTGCCCGACCATGGACCATGCCCGTGTCGACGGCGCGTTGTACCCACGCGCGCCTCTCAGAGGGCCAAAGCCTGCCGGGGTCGCGGGATTATTTCCTTACCGTGACCCCGGAACATAACAGGCTACCGAAGGACACCGTGGATTTTAGTCAGTAGAAGTCTGAAAGTCCCTCCTGCCCTGCCCGGGGTGGGAGGACTCGTTTTGATGATTTAACCACGCTAAAAAAGAAAACATCAGGCAGAATAGTGGTCAAAAGCCAGACTGTCGCTAAATAAAAAAGCGCTTCGCCAACCACTGCGCCAATCGTGTTGTTTAGGTTTTTAAAAAATTTCTTTTCTTTCTTTACAGATTGGTTGGCGGACGACAAATGCTTGGCTGGCGGGCAACCTGGCCTGCAAATTCTTCCTAGTTCTAAGGGCTTTCGGTCTTTACTTGTCATCAAATGTACTGGTCTGCATCTCACTTGACAGGTAAGTTTAATGTTACGGTCTGAAAACAGATAGAGTCTGTTTTATTCTATTCTATCTTTTTGTGTGAAGATGTGACAACATTCTAGTGTCAGAATTAATTAGGTTTCTCTTAGGAATTCCACACGCTTTTGGTATACTATGGCTTTGGATTTATACCAAGGATGGTCAGATCCAAACCTATAGGGAATAGGTAATGCTAAACGGAATTACGGTTCAATTTTGATGAAAACTTATATTGCGTCATTGGATTTTGGAAATCTATATTCTTAGCCTTGAAACATTTTGGAAATCTATATTCTTAGCCTTGAAACTTAAATAAAAACATAACAATGTCATTTACTAGAGAACAATACTTTAAATTCGTTACAAGTAGGTAGTTCGTCACCAATTACAGACTCTGTGCAAACGAATTACTAATTACCCATCCAATGCATTCACCTCCCCACAAGTGACCGATTTGTCTTCACATGATACATTTTTGAAGTGAAAACTTCTTTAGCGGCGTTGTACACTTTTTCTGTAATGGGTAAAAAATTTAAAACTCGCGTCAGGGTCACGTGACCGTCAGGGTCACGTGACCGTCAGGGTCACGTGACCCTGATCGAAAATGAGTAAGACGTCATTCAAATTAAAAATAAAACATAGTAACAAAAAAGTTTTCACTTCTACCGGCACTCCTGGAGTGCAACCTTTTTTTTTTTTATAGTTAGTTCTAGTTTTGGGTAACTGAACCCCTTGATTTTGGGATATTTGATAAAACGTTATAAGGACCAAATTCTGTCCGCAAAGAGATGCTTATGCAAAATTTAAGGTTGAATAGTTGAAAGACGGAAGTCATGAATAAAAACATGTTAAAAATTTGCCACCTATAAGATAATGATGTTACAAACTTTGTGAGTTACGAAAAAAGAATCAACAATCAAGATTTATCGTTCTAACCATCCGTAATAAATCATGTCCGGAAAGTTTGGAAATGTCTGCACACTCCCCGGTGTGTGCAGACACCACTTTGGTACGGGACCACTTTGGTACCCGTACCAAAGTGGTCAGTTCCAAAAGTATCTAATCAAATTTTGTAAACAAACCCTGTTCAAGTGAACACTTACGCAATCTCTCTGTAAAATGAGATTTTGCTGAACTGGGGTATAAAGAGCCTAAAGCAATTAATTTTAGATACTTACTGCTTTTTTGAAGTTTGTAAATGATCAAATATTTTCTCCATCCCTCCATCAATAAGCAAAAACCCCGTAGTTTCGGGCTAAGTTACGGACATTTTGACAACAAGTTCAAACTAAGAATGAATGATAGAGTTAGCGCCACTACTGATCTGCGGAAAATTCGTGGTACTACATTTTTTGTTGCAATTTGATGTTACGACATAGAAAATAAGCGCCGCGTCAAAATGACTTTAGTCAAAATGACTTTAGTCGCAACTTTTTTTGACGTTAGACGATCGTACATCCTGTATCCGTTCCCGAGTATTCGTTGACGGACTTAGAAAGTAGACGCCCTGGACCAAAAGGGAGGGTCAGACTTTCACTGTTTTAAGACCATCCTGTTCCTTTATATGACCTTTGCCTTTCAGGGCCGCGGTACCGCGCACCCCGGCAGGCATTTGACCATGTTCACGACCCATCAGTTTGCCTCTTAAGCACTCGTGAAATACGATGGGCCGTCGACACAGGCCTGGGTTCTTGATTAGACGGCGAGCTATCCATATCCGCACAAAAATTAAACTGATCGGATTCGATTATAAAAGACATGCCGATCGGGAGTTTTTTGTCCCGTATCTAAAATAATGAAAGGCATAATTTTCTAAGCTTCGCTAAAAATTTCCTATCTTAACAGGCAAGAAGAGAATCTAGAGCTATGCAATGTTAAATAAAAAAAAGGTTGCACTCCAGGAGTGCCGGTAGAAGTGAAAACTTTTTTGTTACTATGTTTTATTTTAAAACTGGAGTAGTACAGATATGAAATTAACTAATTTGAATGACGTCTTACTCATTTTCGATCAGGGTCACGTGACCCTGACGCGAGTTTTAAATTTTTTACCCATTACAGAAAAAGTGTACAACGCCGCTAAAGAAGTTTTCACTTCAAAAAGAACTAAGAACATAATATACAAGAAGAATTTAATAATGCAGCTGCATTCGCAACAGAACGGAAGTATTATTTATCCTATTTGCTACGTGCTATTTTCCAGTGTTCCAAGCTTAGTATTTTTAATACATTTGTTGGTGGCACAACGCATTGTACGTAGGAAAGCTGTTTAAAAAAAAATAACTAGGTAACGACGTGCTTCTCATCGATTTTGAGACTTAACAAAATATGGCAATAAGATATTAGAAAGTATCAATTTAAATTACAATATCTGGTTGACCGAGCTTCGCTCGGTTTTTAAAATGTCTATATCTTGGGAACCGAGCTTTTCTCGAACCTGGGACCTTGAAAAATCGGTTCCTTGAGCCGAAAAACCCCTAATCTGTAACTTTCATGAAAATCCTTGGAGCCGTTTTCGAGATCCTGATTATATAATTATAAATATACAAGAATTGCTCGTTTAAAGATATTAGATCTAATTGGTCCGTTATTTAAAGTATTAAAAAATGACGGGTTTTTTTTTTATTTTTGTTGTAAATCAATGAAGATTTGCCAAGCATTTGTATCAAGCATAGGCATGCGGGCGGCGAGTAAAAGGCAACTCGCTGTCCGACGATGGACCATGTCCGGGTCGACGGCGCGTTGTGTTCCACGCGCGCTTCAAAGAGCGTCAGCATGATGACGGGGTCTCTAGACGACCAAGGCCTGCTGGGGTCGCGGGACTTATCTCATTACCGTGACTCCGGAATATAAAAGGCTATTGAAGGACACCGTGGATTTTAGTCAGTACGAGTCTGACAGTCCCTCCCCGCCCTGCCCGGGGTGGGAGGACTCATTTGATGATTTTACCACGATAAAATAAAAAAGCATTTGCATCAAAACTTGAGAGTTAGGAGAGGGGGCTCGTGACGTCAAAATTAAATATAATAATTGTGACGTATGCCAATTTTAAAAGCGTCGTATCTCCGTCAATTTTAGTTAACGTTACAAAAGAAAAAATACGGCTTACATATTTTTTAATCTAAGTTCCGGACTCGTTCGATTTTTTTCAGTCAAATAGCTCATTCCTTATTAATTTTAGGTATCTAAGAGCGTTGTTGCCTTTGAACGGAACGGTAACTGAAGGAACATGTTAGTTTTTATTCATTAATCAAGGCATAAAAAATATAAAATAAAAATCTGCAAAATGATTAGATAAATAAAATGCCTTTTTTTACAAACCTTTTTTATTTTATTTATTTTGGAACGAAGTTCCTTATCGCGCGTTGCGAAAGGGGGCTAGACGAAAGAAATTAAGACGAAAAGTTGTCACGACACTTTCCCTAGCCTTTGCCCAACTATATTGGGGTCGGCTTCCAGTCGTACCAGATGCAGCTGAATATCAGTTACTTTGATTGTGGACCCGAGTATTAATATTAATTTTATTTTGATATCTCCTGAGTAAAAGAACCGACAAACATGTAAAAAATGAACAAAGAAAAAATGTACTATTTTTTTTTAAGTGAAGCACATCCCTTTATTGTCTAAACGAGCGTTTAAGTCTCTGTTATTTTTGTTCGTATTGATTTTTGCCAAAATTCAGTAAAGTCCTAGTTATATGGATGTCTGGTACATTACTCTTTTTACAACGAAATCCGGTTGACAGCATTTTGTCGCGAACATCAATCACGTCGCGTGAATTGAACCAATGAAATAGAATGAATTCTATGAGGGAGGCTATATTTGAAAACATATTTTCGGTATAATTTTTGGTCTCCTCAATTTTTTTTTACCAGAAATCTTAAAAGGGGTAATGACCCCTCTGAAAATTATTATCGAAATCGTGATCTTTTCAAAAACGTTTCTGGCAACGCCTTACAAAAGTAGTACTTCAACAGAAATAATGTTTATAGTTAGAGATAGGACCATTATTCTTTGACTTCACAATAAAATTTAAATTTTTATTTACACTAGGAATATTTTGATAATGAATTTATACGAGGACTAAGATAAACTTTTCAAGGCTTACCTTGAAAGGTTTGAGTTTCATAAGTACATTGACCCCAAAACTGTAAAATAGACCAACTACCTACTTATTGATAAAAAAAAAACTTGTGATGATGAACTATGTATGTACTGATGTTCTGCATTTTGTTACAAATGACACATTAGGAAATGTCATTGGTAAATAAAACCAAAAAATCATTTGTTCTTATTGGCTGAATACATATTTAAAGGAATTCCTAGTGCGGGGCAACATTCGGTTAAAAAAAAAAGATTAATAATAGTTTAAAAACAATAGTTTGAACATAACACGTGATTCATCAAAAAGTTAGACTAGTTCATTCACATTTCCACCATTTGATCGCTAGTAAAGGTGTTTTTAGAACAGTCTTGTGGGAATTCTTAAAGGTTCACAGGATTTCATTGATGAACAAGATAACATACTCGATAAAATCACGCTTGTTTACTCTCTAGGGAAGAAAAAAGAGTTCACGCACTCATATTTCTCATCCTATGCAATTTAAGGTTAGTGTCTAACGCCCGAAATTAAAGTTCTATCTCAATCAAATCCTATTCCTTCGGTTTTGACGACTGTTTCTGATTAGGCAGATTTAAGACTCTGAGTACATTTAAGACTCTGATATGTCGATTTAACACTCTCATAGGTGGGTTTAACACTCTGATAGGTAGATTTCAGATTCTGATAGGTTTTTTAATAAAAAATTCAGTCGTTGATTGTTTACAGAGAAAGATCGGGATAGAATAGCAACCGAGATAGGCTATTCATTTAAGTATTCTTCAGTAAGAGTATAAAGTCTATGTTCCTACTCGGTTGTATTCTCTATAGTCGTAACTATAAAGAATACAACCGAGTTCAGAAAAATGTTTCATTTTCCATTAACTTTGGTCAACAAAATTCTTTGAGAAAATATTAAAACTGTAAGAAAAAATAGTCTAAATCGGGTTTTCAAATCAAATCAAATCAAATCAAATCATTTTATTTGTGTAACATAGGTAGTAATTAATACAGTTCTTATGCTTAGTTCTTAGAGCGCTATGTTATGCCAAGAGGCGTACAAATATGGTTGTATGCGAATTGTGACAAGATTAGAATAAGGATAATTATAATTATTTATCAACCAAAAGCTAAATTAGAATGTCAAAAATTTAAATGTCACAATTGGAATAATTTGTCAATGTTATATTTACAATAGAGAGTTAAGGTCACAATTTTAGATAACAAATTATTTAATATTAATTTTACAATTTGGGATAATTAAAAATTGTCATTTAAGAATTCGTCCAGTGCATAATAGCATTTGTGAAGTAGCAACTGGTGTAGGGTACTTTTAAATTTCTTTAGTGGCAAGCATTTAATTGCGTCTGGTATTTTATTATAAACTTGAGGTGCAATACCAAAGAAACTTTTCTTCATCAATGCTGTTTTGCATTTCACATTGCTCAGTGTGTTTAGGTATTGAGTGCGTACTGGCATTTTCTTTACTGTAGCAAGTTTTTGAAACAAATGGGAATTATTTTTTACGAATAATGAAGTCTCGAAGATGTACAAAGACGGGAGAGGTAAAATCTTAAGTTTTTTAAAATATGGAATGCAACTGTCTGTCTTTTTTAATCCGCACATCGACCGTATGCATCTCTTTTGCATCTTAAATACAAGTTCTCGGTTTGTTGACTGTCCCCAAAAAATTAAACCATATCGCAAAACTGATGATACTAGTCCGTGATACGCCATTAAAAGTGTCTCCATATTTACTTTTTTTGACAGTTGAAATAGAAGATATGCTGACTTACTTAATCGCTTGCAAACCTCTTCTAGGTGTGGTTTCCAAGTCAATTTGTTGTCTATGGTAATACCTAAAAATTTGACATTGTTGGCTTCTTCTATTCTAGAATCACCATAGATGATATCAATTGGAGCATTTTCAAGTCGCTGATGGAAGTGCATAACTTTGGTTTTATTGAGATTAATCATTAGATTGTTATCATTAAGCCAATTAATTATTTTATTAAGTGTATTATTAATGTCAAGTTGGTAATTATTTGGATTATTGCATTTTATAATAGCGGTGCTGTCATCAGCAAATAGAACCATTTCTTGCCTTGTCATTTTCGGTAGATCATTAATATATATCAAAAATAACGGGGGTCCCAGAACGGTGCCCTGAGGTACACCATATTTTATTTGCCTTGCTTCAGAGGTATATGTTTTTTCTAATTTTGTGACTGGGCAAATTCTAGAGATTTCTGTGCATTGAAATCTGTTGCTTAGGTAAGATTCTATTAGTTTAAGGATATTGCCTCTAATTCCATAACAGTATAATTTTTCTAGTAAAATTTTATGATTTACAAAATCAAACGCTTTCGTCATATCTGTGTATAAAGCACATACCGGATTTCTTTTATCGACTGAGGTCAAGACACTTGATAGTAAATCAAATAAAGCCATATTAATATTAATATTCTTTCTGAATCCTTTTTGTTCATTGCAGAACAGTTTGAATTTTTCAAAATAGGCATAGATGCAGTTATAGATTACTTTCTCAATTATTTTTGAGAATACAGGAATTTTCGCAATTGGTCTGTAATTTTTCAATTCAGTCCTTTTATCTTTTTTGAAAAGTGGTTTAATAATTACTTTTTTTAGACTAGTCGGGAATATACCAATACTCAAACTTCTTCTGAGGAAGAGCATATTTTGTTTCACTTAGTTTCAAATAAGGACAGAAAAATTTCTAAGGAACTCACGTGTTTTTATGTTAAAGAAGGGCTAAATCTACGCATGATTCATCTACCATCAATTTTGACCTCCATTTTCGGCTGATTCGATGTCTGAAACACGGTAGGGTTAACAGATGTTGTGCCAAAGTTTTATGATTATGAAAACATGTCGTAAAAATATATCAGTTTATCCCAAGTTTTTCAGCAGCAAGAATTGTCTGCGCCATTCGCATTATTTTATCTGTACTTAATTTTATACATTTATCAGTTGAAATTATAAACGCATACTTGCAACATTACACTTCACATGGTAACACATTCGAGAAGGATCTTCCTATAAAAATCAATCCTACATTCCTTTCTCACTCCCACTTCCTTCCTGGTTCCGTTCATTCAAACCGCCCCCGCCCGCTCACACTCGCAATTCCGCTACCCTACTGGCGACACGTACGACGTGCGCCCGCGCTCGCTCCCGCTAAAACAGCAAAAATCTAAGAACTATTGGTGTTGTGTGGTGAATCTCCAATTTATCTCCTCGTGACACTTGGTGGAAACAATTCGCGAACCGGCCGGCTCTGGAAGCTGCTATCGAAGGGTCTCATCTGCAAATTCCTCGTCCACGTAAGTTCCTTTTCCTTCCAAGTGTTCTGGTCCTTCTCACCCAATAAAAAAAAAAAAAAACTCATATCTACTACGCTACTCACATCTTATTTATCATATTATTCGCCTAAAAAGAATAGAAACGCTCAATTACGCACCCGCCATTACACACGAGACGCGCCCACGAGGGCACTTAATTCCCGCTCAATCTCATCAACGCTAACTTATTTTAATAAAAACGCTTCTTATTTTAGTATAAACAACCTTAATCTGAAATATCATAACTATATATTATACATCTCACGCATATTTTCGCATAATTCTCGAAACATAACGCACACGGGCGAGTCCATTTTGTTCCCGCAAGTTCGCATACCTACATCCACTCATCTATTACCATAGACGGTTAAAAACTCAACCAAGTATTTTTCAACGCTTAAAAAATGACTGCCACGCGTAGTAAGGATAATGAATCCTATACTTCTGCCGAAGAAGATCCTAAAGTACTTTTATTCGAGTCGAAAAAAGAAAATTTATTCCAAATTCTACAATCCATTTACGATCTCGGCCTACAAGTTTCAGTAGATAATTCAACAAAAACTCAATTTCTAGCTCGAATTAGCTCCCTTGAGCAAATTAGAACAAACTTTATGGAAACTCTTGATTCTTATAATTTAGCTTTATTAGAAAGTGGTTCGACGACAAAGCCGAACTACGCCCCACTTTCCGCATTCGATGAAATCTATTGTCAAATTAAAGCAATAGAATCTAACATTCTTAAGTCTCAAAATAGGAGTAATGACAACAATAATAAATTCGAGTTTTTAAATCGTAAATTACCGCCTTTAAAACTTGTTTCATTTGATGGCACACCCAGCAAATGGACAACTTTTCATGAAAACTTCAAAAGTCTTATTCATGATAATTCGCATCTAACTGACGCCGAAAAGGTTCAGTATTTAATAGGTTGTCTCTCGGGCAAAGCGTTAACTGTTTGCTCAGGCATCATACCTACCGCTAATAATTACCTACTTATTTGGAATGCTTTAATAGAAAAATATCAAGATACACGCGTACAAGCTTCCATGTATTTACATCAAATGGTGCAATTTAAACCTTATCAATCTATTGATACGTTCCTTGAGCAGTTTCATTCCGCTCAAGCCGCTTTACGTCGCTTGAACATACAAGATTTGTCAGATTTTATAATAACTGATATTGCACTCAGTAAGCTCGATAAAGAGGTCGTTAACCTTTTCGAACAATCGCATAGTCATATTGCAATACCTACTTTTAATCATCTTTCGCAATTTTTAAAAGAACAAAGTAAAATAATAACGCTTCGTCAGCACTCTAACCCCTCTAAAGTTCGTAATAATAATACCGAAAATAATAAATCCTCAATTAAATCTAAAAATAGCCAAGCCTTCGCGAGTACTACCCAGGACACCCCAGTGCGTTCCTGTAAGGTATGTCGATCCCCTGATTCACATCCGCTATATAGATGTTCTCCTTTTATGAATCAAAATGTTAAAGATAGATTAGATCTTGTAAACAAACATAAGTTTTGTCGTAATTGTTTAGGATTTCATGATATTAAAATGTGCAGGTCAACAAATACATGTTCGATTTGCCACCGTAAACATCATTCGCTATTACATCTAGACAACTTTTCAAACAATCGGGTAGTTGAACATGGATCCGCGCAGTCCGCGCCCCGCGCGCCCGAGCCCCGCGCGCCCGGCTCCGCGCCCTCGCTGTCCGCCGCTCCTGCGACACTCGATTCGTCGCCCGTGCTGGCAGGTGATAACGTTGAGCGCGAAAATTCAAACGGTCCGTGTTTATCAGTGACTTCGGCTACCTCGTGCGTTGAAAATAATACAACTGTATTGTTGCCTACCGCTTCTGTATACGCTTACAATAATAATAAACCTTATACTCTCCGCGTTTTTCTTGATACAGGCTCAATGAGTCATTTTATTACTAAGGCTTGCTGTAAACGCTTAAACTTAGAAATTACTCCTGACAAATCTTCTATTTATGGTATAGGTCACGCAAAAATACCCTCGTTTGGTACAACAACATTCAAAATATTTTCCCGCTTTGATCACCGCTGTTGTTATAAAATTCACGCTCGGGTTTTAGATCGTATTACTGACGACTTGCCCAACGTATCCATAGATATCACGAATCTCGCTCCATTACGTAATTTACCCATGGCTGATGACGCGTTCCACGTTCCCGGTGAGATAGATTGCCTCCTCGGCAATGAGCTTTTCCCGCTTTTGTTGGGAAGTGGAAAGGTAACTTTACCTGGCTCCTCGGTCGTCGCTGTAGAAACCACCCTTGGCTACATAGCCATGGGTCGGGCTGATTGTCAACCTCGCATAGCTTCGCGCGCTAGCCTAACGCAATCAAACAAAAATAAAAGCGAGCAATCTTTTCTGTGCGCTACTAGCACGCTTAGCTTAGATACGCTTACGCAACGCTTTTGGGAACTGGAAAGCGTCCCTAATAAAATTCACATGAGTCCTGATGATCAGGCGTGTGAACAAATATTTAATTCAACTTACTCTCGCGATGAAACAGGTAGATACACAGTGCAGCTACCATTTAAGGCTCCGTGTACAGACTTAGGAAATTCGCACTCAACGGCGATGCGCCGCCTCGTTAATTTAGAAAAGAAGTTAGATTCTGATCCCGAGATCAGAACTAATTACAACGCTACGCTTCAAGATTATATTGACAAAGGTTATTTGACCAAGGTCAAAGATCCCTCTCTCAATATCCCGCATTATTATATTCCGCATCGTGCTGTTTACCGCCCGGATAAACAGTCCAGTAAAACTCGCATCGTGCTTGACGCTAGCTGTAAAACTAGCTCAGGTAAATCGCTAAATGATCTCCTTTATGTAGGTCCAAATCTACAAAGTAATATTTTCGATTTATTAATCAACCTTCGCATGTTTTCCGTCGCTGTAGTTGCGGACATCGAAAAAATGTATTTTCAACTTAATCTTTCCGCTGATCATCACGCATTTCAACGCATTTTATATAGATTCGATAAAGATTCTGAAATTTCAACTTTTGAATTTAACCGCGTTTCTTTCGGTGTCTCAAGTTCGCCTTATTTAGCTATGAGAGTAGTTCGCCAACTCGCATCTGATAGTCGGGATAAATACCCGCTCGCGGCTTACGAGGCTGAAAACCATATGTATATGGATGACTACGTATGTTCGCTAGATGGCGTTGAAATAGCTGAGCGGACATATCAAGAAATGGTCGCCATGTTCAGGTCAGGCGGTTTCAACCTCGTAAAGTGGATCTCTAATAGTTCCGAACTCTTAAATAAAATTCCTTCAACTCATTTAAATCCGCAAAATATTGAATTTGACGCTGACGCTAATAATAATACTAAAATTGAAGGTATGCAGTGGAATCCTGTAGAAGACTCTTTTCAATTTAAAATAAATGGTAATTCTCTTAAATGTACGAAACGTACCGTTCTATCCGCAACCGCACGATTGTTTGACCCCTTAGGTCTTATAGGTCCAGTTACCGCATTCATGAAAGTTTTAGTTCAGGAATGTTGGAAGCATGAACTTGATTGGGACGATCCTGTACCCGCTTACATTGAAAATAAATTTAATCAATTTCACAAAGAACTTTCCTATCTCGAACAAATAAAATTCCCACGACATGTAGGTATCACTTCTGGTTCTCATATCACTCTCCTTGGCTTCGCAGACGCCAGTGAGCGCTGTTATGGCGCCGCTGTTTACATAAGGGTTAGTTCTAACGACGAAGATTACGGATCAGTCCTCTTACTAACTTCTAAATCTCGCGTCGCTCCGCTTAAAAATACGCCCTTAGCTCGCCTCGAGCTATGTGCTGCTCTTCTCTTAGCAAACTTAATGAACTCAGTTATAGAAGTTTTAAGTAAACGCTGTAAAATTAATAATATTTTTGCTTTTTCTGATTCAACAGTCACGCTTACCTGGATCCACTCGCCCTCGCATAGATTTCATACCTTTGTCGCAAATCGCATTGTTGAAATTAATTCCAAATTACCTGCTAAACACTGGTTTCATATCGATGGAACTGAAAACCCCGCTGACGTAGTTTCGCGTCCCGTAACGCCTAAACAATTATTAGATTTAACTCTTTGGTTTAACGCTCCGCATTGGGTTTCATTCCCCTTAAATCAGTGGCCAATCAAGCCATTTAAGGTCAATTTAAATAATAATAATTCGGAAGTAATGGAAACAAAAAATATCGCTCTCTCAAGCAAAATAACGCTAGAATGTCCTCAACCTATTCAATCTTTAATTGACCGCATTTCTAAATATTCTATTTTACTACGTAGTTTGGTTTTGATATTACGCTTCTGCAAGTTACTAAATTCGCGGGGTTGTATCACCGTTTCGGATTTGGATGCCGCGGAAATATACCTTATACGTTACGTACAAAGTAGATATTTCTCCGAAGAAATAACCGCTTTAAAAACTAATAAAAATTTAAATAAAAGTATCGCTAAACTCAACCCCTTTCTAGATTCGAGTAATATTCTCAGAGTAGGTGGAAGATTAACTCATTCTCAACTTGATTATGGTCAAAAACACCCCATTTTAATTCCAACTAAATCACGTTTTACTCAACTCTTAATAGACTTTTATCATGTAACTAATTTACATACGGGTCCCGCTCTTTTATTATCGATAATAAGACAAAAATTCTGGATTTTATCTGCTCGTAACATTGTAAGACAACGCGTGCATAGTTGTAATAAATGTTTTAAACTTAAACCTCAAAATACTTACCCTCCTATGGGTGATCTACCCGACTTTCGCGTTTCACAAGCGAAAGCGTTTGTTAATACCGCTGTGGACTACTGTGGTCCTTTCTACATTACTCATATCCGAAAACGCGGAATTAAGAGCCACAAAGCTTACATTTGTGTGTTCGTTTGTCTAACAACTAAGGCAGTACACTTAGAGTTAGTCTCTGACCTTAGTTCAGATTTATTTCTCGCCGCTTTTAAGCGTTTTATTTCTCGTAGAGGTCCTGTTGCTATGATTTATAGTGATGGAGGCACAAACTTTATAGGCGCAAAGCGCAAATTGAATGAAATTTACGCCTTAATTCAATCCAAATCTCATATAAATTACATAGGTGAACAGCTAGCTGAACATCGTGTACGATTTAAACATAGCCCGCCTTACGGTCCTCACTTTAATGGACTTAGCGAAGTTAATGTTCGTTGTGTCAAAACTCATCTTTTTAAAGTCATTGGTTCTCAAATATTAACATATGAAGAGTTTAGTACCGTCCTTGTTCAGATTGAATGTCTTTTAAATAATCGACCTCTAAGTATTTTAAGCTCTGACCCGTCTGATATTAGTGCTTTAACGCCTAATCATTTTCTAAACGTAACTCCGCTTAAATTTTTACCTGCTGAAGATGTCACAGACATTTCAGACAATCGATTATCGCGTTATCAACTTCTTAATAAAATAACTCATTCCTTCTGGCATCGTTGGAGTCAGGAGTACCTCACTTCCTTGCAACAGCGGGAGAAGTGGAACACACCGTCAAAGCCTATTAAAGTAGGTACAATTGTCATTATCAAAGACAATAACGCTCACCCGCTCTGCTGGCCTTTGGGTGTCGTGGATGCGACTTATCCTGGAAAAGATAATATAGTTAGGACTGTGAAGGTTAGAACGGCTTCCGGTTCCTATATACGCCCGGTAGTGCGGCTTTGTCCTCTACCTACACAATAATTTTTTTTCTCAACTCTTTACACTTAATTAAATTCCTTTTAAGTTAATTTAAGTTCTCATAAAGTTTTAGTTTAGAGGAAAACCTCTAGGCCGGGGGAGTTGTCTGCGCCATTCGCATTATTTTATCTGTACTTAATTTTATACATTTATCAGTTGAAATTATAAACGCATACTTGCAACATTACACTTCACATGGTAACACATTCGAGAAGGATCTTCCTATAAAAATCAATCCTACATTCCTTTCTCACTCCCACTTCCTTCCTGGTTCCGTTCATTCAAACCGCCCCCGCCCGCTCACACTCGCAATTCCGCTACCCTACTGGCGACACGTACGACGTGCGCCCGCGCTCGCTCCCGCTAAAACAGCAAAAATCTAAGAACTATTGGTGTTGTGTGGTGAATCTCCAATTTATCTCCTCGTGACACTTGGTGGAAACAATTCGCGAACCGGCCGGCTCTGGAAGCTGCTATCGAAGGGTCTCATCTGCAAATTCCTCGTCCACGTAAGTTCCTTTTCCTTCCAAGAATGTTATTTTTGTTATTTGAATTTTATATAATAACGTTTGGTTTTAATAATACGGAACCTACATTTACATCTCCATTTCACTGAAAATTAATTATTTTATTCTTGTTAAATCAAAGGAATTTTTAATAAAATTTTTGGTAGATTTCTTAGGAATAGCCTCTAAGACAAAGCTAACGTTTAATTTTTGCTATTTGAATGTAAAAAGTATATTCTATGGCAATTATTATAAATACCAGAACCTACCTTTTTTTTTTTTTTTTTTACGTGGCAAAATCATCAAATGAGTCCTCCAACCCCGGGCAGGGCGGGAGGGACTGTCAGACTTGTACTGACTAAAATCCACGGTGTCCTTCGGTAGCCCTTTGTGTGCCGGAGTCGCGGTATACGTATGTCCCGCAACCCCGGCAGGACTGTGGCCCTCTATAGGGGGGCCCCGTCACTATGCTGACGCTCCTTGAGGCACGCGTGGGACACAACGCGCCGTCGACCCGGGCATGGTCCATGGTCGGGCAGCGAGTTGCCCTTTACTCGCCGCCCGCATGCCCGCGCCTATGGTGGCCGGAGATCGTCCCGCGACATCCGTCGCCGTGGGCGTCTACCACTGCGTCTCGGGCGGAGGGAGGACGGTATCCTCTCCCTCAAGCGGCCCGCCTCCTCCTTCGCGAGCATGACTGCTTCGCAGAAGGAGGCAACCGCCTCTCACTCCGTCTCGCCCCGCAGCATGGCCGCAACCAATGCCGGGCGCGAGAGGTCTCCGCCTATCGCCGCAGTGAGGACACGGCGGTGCTCCGCCCAAGCTGGGCAGTCCTGCACCGTATGCTCCACCGTGTCCTCCGGGCGATCCTCGCAGTGGTGACACCCGGGCGTTTCCTCCTTTTTTATCATGCACAGGTACCTCCCGAAGCTGCCATGTCCGGTGAGGACCTGTGTCATGCGGTAGGTGAGGACGCCGTGGGACCTATCCAGCCACTCCTCAAAGAGGGGTCTTACAGCCGCGATTGCGGCTAGCCCGTACCTCGGTTGCGATAGTCGTTCTCTCCAAACTGCCCTGAGATCGCGCCGGAGCTCTTCCCGCCGCGCCTCGACCTCTCGAGGCAGCGGGGATACACCCCGACGCTGCGCCTCCACGCGCCACTCACAGACGCGCAGGAGGGCAGTCGCCTCCAGATCCCAGGGCAGTGATCCGGCAAGAAGGTTGGCCGATTCGCCGGCGATCGTGCGGTATCCTCGGATCATTCGGATTGCCATGACCCTCTGGCATGCGACCAGCTTTGCCGGCCGCGTCCGAATGCTCAGGGCCCACACGGGGGCCCCGTAGAGGGCCATGGACCGCACGACGCCGGCGTGCAACCTCCGGCAGGGGGCGTTTGGCCCGCCGATATTGGGCAGGAGCCGCTTGAAGAACCTACCTCTTTGAAACTTTTACTAGTACCAACATACTGTTTTATGTTGACCACAATACCTATTATACAATTGAAGCTGTACAACTAGTTTGAAGAAACACTTTTGTGCTACCGATATCGTGGGATTTAGCACTCGCAGGCGCAGACTTTGGATAGCTCGCCGTCCGATCAAGGACCAAGACCTGGGGGTCTACTTTCTAAGTCCGTTAACGAAAACACGGGTACGGATGCGTATGAACGAACGTAAATCACGTCAAAATATGTCATAATTACCGTCACGACTGAAATACTTTTGACGCGGCGCTTGTGTCTATGCCATTACATCAAATTGCATTAAAAAAAAATTGTATAACGAATTTTCTGCACGTCATAAGTGGTTATCGGCGGGCCAAACACCTCCTGCCGGAGGTTGTACGCCGGTATCGTGCGGTCCATGGCCCTCTACGGGGCCCCCGTGTGGGCCCTGAGCATCCGGACGCGACCACAGAAGCTGGTCGCATGCCAGAGGGTCATGGCTATCCGGATGATCCGGGGATACCGCACGATCGCCGGCGAATCGGCCAACCTCCTTGCCGGATTGCTGCCCTGGGATCTGGAGGCGACTGCCCTCCAGCGCGTCTATGAGTGGCGCGTGGAGGCGCAGCGTCGGGGAGAATTCCCGCTGCCCCGACAAGTCGAGGCGCGGCGGGAAGAGGTCCGGCGCGATCTCAGGGCAGTATGGAGACAACGACTGTCGCAACCGAGGTTCGGGCACGCCGCAATCGCGGCGGTAAGACCCCTCTTTGAGGAGTGGCTGGAGAGACGTCACGGCGTCCTGACCTATCGGATGACGCAGGTCCTCACCGGACACGGAAGTTTCGGGAGGTTCCTGTGTCTGATAGGGAAGGAGGAAACGCCCGGGTGCCACCACTGCGAAGATCGCCCGGAGGACACAGTAGAGCATACGGTGCAAGACTGCCCAGCTTGGGCAGAGCACCGACGTGTCCTCACGGCGGCGATAGGCGGAGACCTCTCGCGCCCGGCATTGGTCGCAGCCATGCTGCGGGGCGAGACGGAGTGGGAAGCGGTCGCCTCCTTCTGCGAAGCAGTAATGCTCGTGAAGGAGGAGGCGGGCCGCGAGAGAGAGAGGACAGCGTCCTCCCTCCGCCCCAACCGCAGTGGTAGGCCCCCGCGGCGTCGGACGTCAGCAGACGATCTCCGGCCACCGTAGGCGCGGGCATGCGGGCGGCGAGTAAAGGGCAACTCGCTGCCCGACCATGGACCATGCCCGGGTCGACGGCGCGTTGTGTCCCACGCGCGCCTCAAAGAGCGTCAGCATAATGACGGGGCCCCCTCTCAGAGGGCCAAAGCCTGCCGGGGTCGCGGGATTGTTTCATTACCGTGACCCCGGAACATAACAGGCTACTGAAGGAGCCTCTCAGAGGGCCACAGTCCTGCCGGGGTTGCGGGACATACGTATACCGCGACTCCGGCACACAAAGGGCTACCGAAGGACACCGTGGATTTTAGTCAGTACAAGTCTGACAGTCCCTCCCGCCCTGCCCGGGGTTGGAGGACTCATTTGATGATTTTGCCACGTAAAAAAAAAAAAAAAAAAACGTCATAAGTGGTAGGCGGACTCTAAAGGTGCGTACAGACCATGTAACAATGTTATATAACACTACAAATGTATGTAAAATGTTATATAACATCACCACACTATGAAAAGACTATGTAACATGTTATGTTACATAGTCTGTACGCACCGTAAAGAGCTATCTGTCAAATCGTAATATCATCCATTCTTAGTTCAGGCTCGTTGTCAAAACGCCCGTAACTAAGGGCGAAACCACAGGTTTCGTGCTTAGACATTACATCGTTGCTATGATATTGTTACTTTATTTTATCTGTATTTAGTGTTATAGTATGTATATAGGTAAATGTATAATAGTGTTATTTTTGTTTGCTTGTTTTTTTTTTTGTACCCTACCACAATATTTTCTTATTTAACCCAAAGGTTGACTGGTAGAGAATGCCTTGTGACATTAAGTCCGCCTATGTACCACTGTTTGTATACGAAGTTTAAATAAATAAATAAATTACACCCCCGGGTCCAGGTCGACGGCACATAGTTTTTCATACGCGTCTTAAGGAGGTGCAGGCTTCCTAGAACAGTCTTAAAAGGGCACCGAGACCTCGCGTTTTAGTGTAAGAAGACTTAAAAGAACAGGGTTGTTCTAAGTCAGAGAAGAACCTGAAAGTCACATACCACCCAAGACGGAAAATCTCATTTGATTTTGTCACCACAAAAAATATTTAAAAAATAGATATTGAGTCGCTCTATTGAATCGTCGCATAATCTGCCAAATCTCATCTTGTGTTAATGATATCCGAACCCGCGTACATTTAATGGAACGACTCAAAATCTTTATAATTTTGTCACCACAAAAAATATTTAAAAAACCGGCCAAGTGCGTAGTGGGCCACGCACAGTGTAGGGTTCCGTAGTTGCCCATCAAAATACTTATGCGAACTAACTAAACTGATTCGCTGAATTTAATTTTAAAAGGAAGAATTTTCAAAATCGGTCCAGGAGTCTTTGAGAATTCGGGGAAAATACATAAAAAAAAGATTACGACGAATTTAGAACCTCCTCCTTTTTTTAAAGTTAGTTAAAAATAGTTGACGATAAAAACCTACCTATCCCCAAAAAACATACAGTAAAAACATACCTATTAAAGCTGTAAAAATAAAAGTTGACAAACTTACATTTGCAGTTGAAGAACATGTTCTCCGATACATGTTGTTTAAGAAAATCTGTTATCGAAGTACATTTTATAAGTTGGTCGACTATTACTCGTAAAGTTGTAAAGCCTACTGACTCATGATAATTTTCTTTTAAACTTCGTTATATATACTACTATTGTGAATTTTTTCACACCCCCAAACATAACCGTTTAGCTGGTAGAGGGGGGGGACACTCGAGTCGAGCAAAATTTAGCACTTTAAAGCTTAATATTTCACAAACGAATTTTTTTATCAAAAAATTGTTAATGGAAACTCTCAATATTTTTTAAAGACCTATTTAATGATACCCCACACTAAGGGGTACGCGAGAAAAAAAAAAGCATCCCCACTTTACGTGTACAGGAAGTACCCTAAAAAAAAATATTTTACGAGATTTTATTTTACCACTTTTTCGGCACAACAAATCCGTATATTTACACCAAATTACAGCTCTCTAGTACTGTGCGTCTCTGAGCTAAACTGCGGACAGACGGACGGACGGACGGACGGACATGGCGAAACTATAAGGGTTCCTTGTTGACTACGGAACCCTAAAAATAGATATTGAGTCGCTCTATTGAATCGTCGCGTAAATCTGCCAAATCTCATCTTGTGTTAATGATATCCGAACCCGCGTACATTTAATGGAACGACTCAAAATCTTTATAACTTTACTAGCTGACCCGGCGAACTTCGTACCGCCTAACAGTCGATTCTTTTAGTTTTTTTTTCTTAATACTTTATTCTGCTATTTAAGAAACGGCAAAGGGCGAGTTGGACTCGCCCATGAAGGGTTCCGTGTAGCAGCAAGTAACATAATATAAAAGTTCTAGTAGTTGGTTGTAACTTGAAAAGGTAAATTGCGGTTTACGAATTATGACATATTAAAAAAAACTAATTACTTGATCTCGTTCAACAGTTTTCGCAGGAAGTTCGCATGGTAGTGTACATCATAATTATATTTATTTTTTTCAGTTTTGTCATTCTCTTATTTTGGAAGTTACAGGAGGGAGGACACATTTTACCACTTTGGAAGTGTCTGACGTGCAAACTCTTCAGTTTAGAAAATAAAGATTTTAAATTCCATAATATTTTTAAAGACCTATCCATAGGTACCCCACACCACACGTATGGAATTGGAGTTTTTTTTTGAGTTTCAGTTCTAAGTATGGGGAACCCCCAAAATTTTAATTTTTGTGTGAAAATCCTAAGGCTGCTTTTCCACCAGACATACGTTGCTGCGGATACGTTTGATATCCACCAATCATATTTACATAGAACAGCACTGGTGGAAACGGATTCAACTAAAATGTGTTTTTATATGAAAAGATGCGTGCTATGGCTGCGCACTGTGGCTGCGTGCTATCGCTGCGTGCTATGGGTACATGCTATTGGTCGTTTTCCGTACAATCGATACATCGCATAGCTCGAGCTGCGTAGCTACCTTGTGACAGCCCATCTTCATAGCGCAGCTACCTTGTGGCAGCGCATCTTTGTAGCGCAGCTACGCATCTTTGTAGCGCAGCTGCGCATCTTCGTAGCGCAGCTACGCATCTTCGTATCGCATTACGCATCTTCATAGCGCAGCTACCTCGTGGCGGCGCATTTTCGTAGCGCCAGGGCCCCCGTAAGGACTACTGGCGCCTGTATGCAAAAAAGGATTTTGGCGCCTGTGTGCAAAAAAGGATTTGGCGCCCCTTAAGGCTTCCGTCTTCTTTTGACAAAATTGAATCGCGTTCGGCCAGTCGATCGTACGTCAAATTTCGGGCTCCCTTCCCGCAACCCCCCGCATACATCCTGCCTACTGAATTATTATAAAACAATTTTGATGCGGTAAGAACATTGCTCTACTAAGGATTATTTAAAAGGAGTTATAGAAATTGTTGCTTAATAAGTAGTTTTAATATGACTTGGTTTGTAATAATACGAGTATCACACAAGTGTTTTAATAATAATAATAACAATCGTGTTTAACTAATTAAACCTAAAAAAAGGTCAGTGCAGCAGTGATGCTGGCGAAGGAAGAGGCGGGACGCGTGAGAGAGAGAGGACAGCGTAAACCTTACATCCCAGCCACAGTGGTAGACGCCCACGGTGACTCGGTCATGGTCATCTCTGGCCATCGTAAGCGCGTAATGGGCGACTCGCTGTCTGACCATGGACCATGTCCGAGTCGACGGCGCTTTGTATACCCTTTGTAAACCGAGAACGTAAAAGGCTATTGAAGAACACCGTGAATTTAAGTCAGCACAAGTCTGACAGTCCCTTCCGCTTAACCTGGGGTGGGAGGACTCATTTGATGATTTTACCATGATAAATAAAATAAATATTTAAAAAAACAAAAAACCCAACTGCGTAAAAAAACTAAAAAGAAAGAAACAAGCCCAGTAGTTTAGAATTGACTCATTCACACTCACAGTCGGGGCCCATTCAAATTATACCAATCAATTCTTCCCAAGGGGCCTTATCAGTCCAAATTAAATTGAAACATATGTTATATATACATTTTGGTAAACCATTTTTAAAATCCTTTGATTTGACACCCCACTTGATAGAGTGTGAGAGATCTTAAAAAAATATTTTTAGTTAGGAACCCTTTGCACGCGAGTTCGACTCGCACTTGGCCAGTTTTATGTACCCAGTGACACTCTCACGTTTAAGACGAATCTAACGACACCTCTCAAGTTAAACTCCATCAAGCCGTTTAGGCTGCAGAGCAACACAAAGAAATATACATACATACATACACTCGAAAAACATAACCCTCCTGGCGCAGTCGGGTATAAAAAGTCCGGGGCCATGCCCGGGTCGACGGCGCGTTGTGTTCTACGAGCGCCTCAAATAGCGTCAGCATGATGACGGGGTCCCCCTCTAGAGGGCTAAAGCCTGCTGGCGTCGCGGTACTTATCTCATTACCGTGACCCCGGAACATGAAAGGGTTATTTGAAGGACACCGTGGATTTTAGTCAGTACAAGTCTGACAGACCCTCCCGCCCTGGCCGGGGTACCACAGTAACATCCAAGGACTGCACTCCTTGTCATAGGCACAGTCCATTACCACCTGGAGACAGAGTAACCAACGCTTTTGTTCATTGCTGGATTTTAATGAAGGAGCAATGTTAGCGAACGTGAATGTGATACAATAACTTGCTATCGTTAAGCAATTTAAAAAACAGGTTCAAACGATTTTCGACCTTATTGACATTTATGCAAAAACCGTATTTTAATAAAGGAGCAATGTTAGCGAACGTGAATGTGAGAAAAAACAAACCAAATTTTAAATGTTAATAAGGTCGAAAATCGCTTGAAGCTGTTTTTTTAACTTGCTATCGTTAAGCAATTTAAAAAACAGGTTCAAACGATTTTCGACCTTACTGACATTTATTCAAAAACCGGATTTTAATGAAGGAGCAATGTTAGCAAACGTGAATGTGAGAAAAAACAAACTAAATTTTAAATGTCAATAAGGTCGAAAATCGCTTGAAGCTGTTTTTTTAACTTGCTATCGTTAAGCAATTTAAAAAACAGGTTCAAACGATTTTCGACCTTACTGACATTTATTCAAAAACCGGATTTTAATGAAGGAGCAATGTTAGCAAACGTGAATGTGAGAAAAAACAAACTAAATTTTAAATGTCAATAAGGTCGAAAATCGCTTGAAGCTGTTTTTTTAACTTGCTATCGTTAAGCAATTTAAAAAACAGGTTCAAACGATTTTCGACCTTACTGACATTTATGCAAAAACCGGATTTTAATGAAGGAGCAATGTTAGCAAACGTGAATGTGAGAAAAAACAAATTAAGTTTTTAAATGTCATTAAGGTCGGAATTCGCTCGAACCTGTTTAGTTACTTCTCCATATCTCTGCTATATAGTATAATTATAATGTCCTCAGGACTACATTATGTTAACTTTATTTCAACAGAATCGGTTCACAACTGAAAATTCTGTAGGAACATTGACAATTAATTCCTTTTTTTCTACCCATATAGGCCGCGTTTAGTTTTGATATTTAAATGGGACCAACTTTCAGATACACTACGTACAACAAAAAAAAAAAAATGATTTTTTGAAATTGGACCACGTAAGAAAAAGTAATGAATGGTCTTAAATAAAATATATAAATATATATACATGTCGAATTGAGAACCTCCTCCTTTTTTCCGTCGGTTAAAAAATATATTTTAATTTAATCAAGTAGAGCAACCTGAGATGCGTAACTGTGCGTAATCACCGTTAGAGCGAGAGAAGGTGCGAGCGAGAGGGACCAATAAAAATTCGTCGTGGACCTCACGTCCGATCGCTCCGGCCGTCCACCGGCCACTAAGGAATTTCTCTTGCAATTCTCGTTTATAAACACTTTTTGAGAGGTTATTTGAGATATTTTTTATTGTTGAAAAAAAGTGCTTTAGGTACAATTTTTTTTTTTGTATTTGCTTTATTGATCTGTCGACATCAAAATAATCTAAATATTACATACCTACGATGCATAGTTCTTATGAAAAAAACTATTTATTGAGAGATAAAATCCGAGAATTTTGATAATATTCTGCCATCTTAATTTAGAAAATGAAAGATAAATATAAAAAACTAATCAGCGCAGTTTGAAGACGAGGATATTGCGGTCATTATGCGCTGCTCAGATTTTTAAATTAATTCTTCATTGTCTCAGATTGAGTGCACCAACGTAACTCGAAATGACGTTGGGCAGGAAAGAGCTGATTTGAACGCTTGATTTACCGTATATAATCCACTTAAATCAACTTAAAAAAAATAACTAGCTGTTACTTATATTATGGTTATTTATGTGCAATAATAATATTTCAAGCTATTGCACTATTTTGTTCAAAAATCACAAACAAAGTTACGCAAATAATTCGGCGCGAGTGAATTTTACAAGACCTGAGCCTTAAAGCATTTTGAATCATCTTTTTTTTATGGGTGTAGGTCAGTGGTGAATTTTAAAATTCAGCGCCCTCGGGCTATTAAGCTTGCCGCCTCGGAACTTAAACACAAAATAAACCATAAAGTGCTACTCAAAGTTCACACCCACAGTGCCATACCATCTTAGAGAAGTCAAACTTAAAATTTTAAATTGTGTATACCACATAAGAAGCATTTGTAATTGAAAAATGAGCTATTAAGAGAGAGCTCAAGAAAAGCAAATGTCAACCTTATTTGACGCGCGAGGGAAGCGAGCGCGAAATTTTTTAGGTTTTTGGAATAGGACATGGTAATTCTTCATAGAAGAGTGAACGCAGTCAGCTCTAAAAGTAAAACGTTTCCGGACTTCAAGTTTTAATCTAAAAGTGAGATCAAATATTTGAAGTCTTTAGTAGGTATGTACTTAAACCTAATCCTATAAGTTCTCAAATCCTATTTCAAAATTATTTTTGATATACTTTTTTTGGGCTCTTGGCTTTGGCGCCCTTAGAGGATGGCGCCCGTGTGCATTGCACACTTTGCACATAATTATGGTAGCGGCGTAGCGCAGCTACATTGTGACAGCGCATCTTACTCGCACAGCTACATAGCGTAGCATCAATGGAAACAGTCACTCAGCTTTTACATCCTCGCAGCACAGCTACATAGCACATCTCTGGTGGAAAGGCACCCTAATGCGGTTCACATAATACATCTACTTACCAAGTTTCAACATGATAGCTCTTAAACTTTCGACAGACAGACGAATCTATGAGGTTTCCGTTTTTTGAAAGTTGATTATAAATACAAAATTAATATAAAACTTAAAATTCTTTTAAAAGTCACTAAAATCACACTGACAATTACAATTTCAGATTTCTTATTTTACTTATTCAAAGTTAAGTTTTTTTATTGCAGAACTTTATGGTTTTTTTTTTATCGTGGTAAAATTATCAAATGAGTCCTCCCACCCAGGGCAGGGCGGGAGGGACTGTCAGACTCGTACTGACTAAATTCCACGGCTTCCTTCAATAGCCCTTTACGTTCCAGAGTCACGGTAATCAGATAAGTCCCGCGACCCCGGCATGCTTTGGCCCTCTAGAGGGAAGCCCCGTCATCATGCTGACGCTTTTTGAGTCGCGTGTGGAAAACAACGCGCCGTCGACCCGGGCATGGTTCATGGTCAGACAGCGAGTCGTCCATTACCCACCGCCCGCATGCCTGCGCCTGCGGTGGCCGGAGATCGTCCCGCGACGACCGTCGCCGTGGGCGTCTACCACTACCGCGTGGGTAAGGGATGGACGCTGTCCTCTCACTCGCGCGTCCCGCCTCCGTCTTGGCGAGCATGACTGCTTCGCGGAAGGAGACGCCCGCTTTCCACTCCGTCTCGCCACGCAGCATGGCCGCGACCAATGCCGGGCGCGAGAGGTCGTCACCTATCTCCTGCGTGAGGACACGGCGGTGCTCTGCCCAAGCGGGGCAGTCCTGCACCGTATATGCTCCACTTGTCGTGTATGCACGTGTCCTCCGGTCGATCCTCGCAGTGGCGACACCCAGACGTTTCCTCCTTCCTCATCAGACATAGGTACCTCCCGAAACATCTGTGTCCGAGAACTTTATGGAAAACGAAATTTCTTGTTTGATTTCCTGGCGAGTAAGCAAACAGTAAAAACCTGACCCGACAAACGTCGTTCTATCAGAAGTTATTGGTCTGTGGTAGTCTTACAATTACACGCTTATATTTTCTGGTCAAGTCTGGTGATCCGACAGTCCTTTCCGCTTCACCCAAGGCGAGAGAAATTATTTGATAATTTAAACATACCCAAAAAAAAATTGTAGTTTAAGAAAAATCCGTTTTTTTTTTCAATTTCTTTCAGCATATTTAACAAAAAAAAAGCAATCACAAAAAAAAAAAAACAATACCATCCTAAGATTCGAACCTGTGCCCTAAATATAGCGATCCAATCGTATAACCTCTAGACCATCGACGTTGCTGTCAATGATCTTCAAATATACGTTCTTATGATCCTTGAGTTGAAACGAAAAACAGATGACGAATAACATACATTATGCGTTTCATAACAGAAAGTTTAAAAAAAAAGAATATTTTAGTCCTTATTAACCTGGTCCTGATGGTTACAAACACAACAAAAAAAGAATCATCCGAATCGGTCCAGCCGTTTTCAAGTTTTGCTCTTAGCAACACATTTAGCGATCCATTTTTATATTATAGATAGAAGATAGATTAAAACACGAAAAGATACACAGTCATTTCAAGTATCGTCGAGGCACAATCGCGTCGCGTCGGATCTCGGTGTGAATTGAACCTTATAAAATGCGGCTGTAATATTTCAATTTGTATTTTCAAAAGATGTGGGCAAGCCAGACTATCATTTAGCTTAAAAGCCTAAACATCCAAGTCATTCTTTGATTAATTAAAGTTCATAGAATCTTAGATCTGCTTCTAATGATAGATATTTATCCGTTTCAATCAAATTTTGCTCAGACTAGTGTGCGTGTCCATTATATTGATTGCTTTGAAGCATTGTTCCTGTGCTTAGTGCTTTTATTAAATTACTTTTGTTTTTCTTTTATCGCCTGATTTTACTGGCGTTTATGATCCAGTGAAAACAGATGTTTTAATCCTTACTATCGATTTCGTATAAATAGGCAAATTTGGATGGAGGGATGGATGAATGGATGTTTGTTACTGGTGTTGGTACAGAGATTCGTTATAAATAACACAGATTATACCCGATATAACAATATCGTGGGATAATTTTCTACATAATTAAACGTTTATTTCGTTTGTTCTTTTTTTTAATCATCGTTGTTGATATCACTATCCGAAAAGATATATAAATGATCAGTGTCAGAACTTTCTTCTTATTACTAGTCAATTAAATTATTTTTAAAAGGATTACAAAAAATATATTTAAAAAGATACCTATTAACTTTTTTATTTTTCTTATGTTTGATGAATCCAATTAAAAATTCAATGATAATTGTCATAAAATTGGTCCCGACACTCCTTTAAGTATTTTTACATTTTACCTTGTAGTTTCACTTAAAAATGTTACCCGTTTATCTTGACTAAACATTGTGGTCAGCTTACTGAATGTCTAGACGCATACCTAATCCTGTTCGTACAGGTGACAACATGACGGTTATTACGAACTAGGTGTCTTCTAGACAAGAAGACATAAATCCTTTACGTGCTACACTTGTTATTTATGTTTCTCATAATACCAATTTGAGTGGTGTTAGAGCCCATACGCACGACCGCTTTTTTTTCAGGCGTTAAAAAAACGCCGAGTTTTAACAAAAAGGTAAATTGAACTTAAACACCACCTAGTACTCAAATTTGCAAATAATTATATTTTTGGGAAACTAAACAGATTTTAATAAACAAAAGTAAAATTAGTACAATCAAACAAAATCAACTTATAATTTAATAATTTAAAATTTACACAAAAATAAATCACTGAGAATTATAATTATTATATGACACAAAAAGAATCCTAAGTCATTGTTCACGAGCGCGCGTCTGTCGGCAAAAAGGGACGAACTCCGGTCTGCGATGGCTTATATAGGGCTGGTCGCTGGTAACTCCCTCCAGCCTCAAGTTGCAGCTAACAATATAATATATTTGCCGGTTTTCGAAAACGGCTCTAACGATTTCGATGAAATTTGGAGTATAGGGGTTTAAAAGGGCGAAAAATCAATCTAGATAGGTCCCATGTCTGGGAAAATTCGTTTTCTTCGTATTTTCACGCATTTAAGATTTAGTGGCGTCAAGGTCGCGCAGAAAGTGTTTTCAAGTTTCGAACACGTCTTCTGTTCAATTGTTTTCTAGACTGACAGGCGAGTCGCCCCTACTGCATTTCCTCCACTGCAGTGAAGTTTACAGTCTCATTAATTTTATCTAATAATCACATTTTAATTTTCCATGTATTTATTTTCCCGAGTTAAGCTCGGTCAACCAGGTATATTTATTACCCGAGCTAAGCTCGGTTAACCAGGTACTTTCGTTTAAATGGTATATTCCATCTTGGAGTCTCTATGTCTTGGCTCTTTATGAGATCTGATAACTTTCTATAAGTTACGGTCTCATCAAACCGACTTGTTTTTTTTTTTGTTTTCTAAATTTTCTTGTGCATATTTATGTGAATTATTTGTCTTACAATAATTTATAACAATTTTATCGTAATCCGTAATGTAGCTGGCAAGAAATATTCCAATTAATAAAACAGCTGACAACTCGCACATGTTTTAACTAATGAATATAATTTCAAAGTAAGTTTGTAGAAGGTACTCGTAATTTGACAGACGCCAGTTGTCAGTTGCACAGTTACTGTTACGATATAATTATTATTTATTTTTCTTGAAGTTGAAACCCCTTGAAAAGATTATTTTGTAATCTTAATTGGGGTTGTGAAAGCCAAGTTTGAGTTTCGAGCAGATTGTTTTGACACCCAATTGGTAGAAAAAAATAGAAAGATAAAAGGTTTTTGCTCCCTGATGATCCTTAACTAGAATATTTTCGAAGAGATTTGTTTACTTCTTCTCTACGTCGAAAAACAGGCTTAGTTCGGCTAATGAACATAAACACATACAGACAACAAAAACCCTTTAGCAGAAACTGATTTTAAACGTTTTTTTTTTGTTTTATTTCAGATTCTTCGCCATCCTCTACCCACTAAGACTACCCATAGCAAGAAAGAGAAGCAAGATAATGCTATCCCTTGCGTGGATCATCGCTCTATTATGCAGCCTTCCACAGGTGATTTGCTTATTACTTTAACTAATTGCTCGCAAGCGTGTTCTGAACTAATTTTTCGTATATTTTTCGGAATAACTCTGACACTGATTATTTTAAAATAACAAAAAAATGGATTACTGCCTTTGGGCCATATGAATTAACATATTTTGTTACCTAAAGTAGGTTTGTAGGACATTGACTGTGAAGGGCGAACAGACGGACACGCGAGTGATTTATAGATTCCATTTTACATTTGGACGTACCTACGGAACCCTAAAAATTATTAGTATATTCAAAAATACGTAGTAGGTTTCTAAAAAATGGTCCTGGCAAGTCAAAGGATGTCGAAGAAAGTACCTAACTGTATTTTAAATTCGAAATCTACTACTTTACTTTCTACTTTTTTCTGGAAAAAAATCTGTTTAAAAGTATATACGGGTTACAAAATAGAACAGATTCTTTGAAAAAATCTGAGGCACTTTAACAGACTATTTGTAAACCGTTAACGAGGTCCCCGAATAAATCTGGGAGCGATTTTTGTAAGCGTATTGAAACAGTCACGTAATTGGATTTTCAGCTAAACCAGTATTAATTGGCTAAAAGTGAACATTTTTGACAAAGGAGTGCAGATATAGCTTAACATTAATACTAAGATCGGTCTGCCACTTCGTTCGCGTAGATGTAGTAAAAAGAAACATCACCTATACAATTAATTACTTTTCTGCGATAATCACTTGCAATTACACAAAAATTTCTATTTTTTTATTTAGGTTACACGTTGCTCCACTCTAGGAATTTCTCCTGTATCGAGGGTGCCTTTACAAACAAGAAGGCATTTGAAAAATACCGTGAATTTTAATCATTACGAGTCTGACAGTCCTTCCCGTCCTGGGAGGACTCACATGATGATTTTAACACGTAATAAAATAAAAAATCGTCGTGTACCGAAATGATCGTTTACCATTAACTGTTCTCGCGCGATGAATTGCAAGCTTTAATTAAGACACCCAAAATTAGTGTGTTTAATATTACATTTAACGAAATCTTTGCCAATTAGGACGACACCTTACAATTCGCAGCGTGTCGTGGGGTCGATTCCCGCACGGAACAAATATTTGTATTCATTGATCTGCAAGTTGTTCCGGGTCTGGGTGGTTTGTGTATATGTGAGTTTCTATGTTTATAACGATCCACGATAAAGGAAGAAATTCCTAGAGTGGGGGAAAAGTTGTTAAAAAAAAATATTTATCCAGGTTTTACATTTCTGTAGGTGTGTCATAATAGACGACTAACAGGTGGATGAAGCTGTGGGGCATATAATGTAATAATGTATAAATTCCCTTTAATCCAGCTAAACACAAACAGCGGTATTTGTACGAATCTAATAACGTATTATTTCGGTCTTAACAACGACTGAAAGACATTGCAAATAGAATTAGTGTAAATCTTCGTGTAACCTCTAGATTAATCCCGTTTACGCGATGAAATGAGAATTTTTGGGAACAACGTCCTTATTTGAGCTACTTAAGTAAAGTGTTTTCGTAATTTTATTTAATTAGAAGACTTTCGTACGGTTTTTTTTTTAAGTTTAGTATTTTTCGTGGACAGGAGTTTCTGGGTAAAGAATAATTAACGCACGGGTCGATCTTAAAGGTTAAGCTTTGACTTCCTGTATCGTTCCGTAGATGGGTTCCCAGTTGAAAACAAGCGTCAGGGTTTTGGCAAAGCTGTAAATATAATACTTGTCCTGTTTTCATATACGATTTGTAAAAGACGGAATACATACATGTCGACTCATCCGAAGAATAAAGTCCGATTTGCAAGATTGATGGTTTTCAGTAGAGCTTGTAGAAGTTGTTGACTTGTGTAACTCTGTGTAACTCTAAAACTACGATACTTGACATTTTGATTTTTTGGTATGTTATTATATTACCCTAGACTAGTTAAATGACAGGTATTGTGTATTTATAATCCTTTTAATACACGATATAGTGAGTTCCATATCAACATAAGACGTTTTATAGTGAAAGAACGAAGAAAAAAGTGGGTCCGTAGTGAATATTAGACGTTGTTTTACGGAAACGCCTCAACTTTAGTGACGTTCTATATTAACAAGTGTCTTTTTGTTGGAATGGGACATTCCCTGATGACACCTAATGAGTCCTATCTGACTACCTACCTTGAAATATTTAAGTATAATTTTCGATGTGTTAAATAATTACATTTCCTTAGAGTCAATAAAACTGATATTATTATTTCAAAAGTTTATTATATTTAAAAAAATCTCAAAAATGTAGCTTAACATAACCGTTACGCCTCTTTATTAAACCTTCCTCTGCCTGAAATATAGGAATACCTAATTCAGGCATAGATCATTTTAGTGAACTTGGCTGCGTGCCCTTGTTTAGTCAGAAAGGAGAAACGAGATTTCACATCGCACATTAAAATAAAATTAAACTCTCCATTATTTTCATGACGAAACTTCAGTGCATGCTTCGAACACCTAGTTGCTTTTCATAACATATGCCTGACAAGAGTTTAAGATGTTTTTAGTATAATAATGTTGACCTTTGTGCTTTTTTGATCGAGAAGAACCGACTTCAAGGGTGAGGACCGAAAACAGAACCAAACCGTACCAAACCATTTAGTTAGGTTCCTATAAATAATGCAGGCCGACCCCAGATAGTAGTCCCGCCAAGTGAGGCTCCGTTAACTTGATTCAGTCTTGCGAAATAATTGAAGGTGTGTAGTGTGAGGGTTCGGCAGTGTTGGCGGAGGCGGGGACTTTGATGCAGGGTGGTCTATGTCAAGTCAAAAGAGATGCCTATTACCGTCTTAAATCCTTGGGGTGCCCTGACGTTGACCGTTTTCTTTTGGTTCATACGCGTAAAAAATGGGTTTGTATTATGCAATGTTTAAATAGAAATGCTGATAGGTATTACCATGGAATTGAAGGAGAGGCAAATCAAAATGGCAAGCATGCAACTTTATGCATGCTTTGCATTCCGATCTACACACGATTAGTCCGTATGCGTACTGGCACTGTATGTTTTGGAGTGGGAAAGTAGCAATAGCAAGGGAGTTTGTGGCGCCTAATGACGAAAAAGGAATCGCAGAGAAATTGTCTACATGAGTTATCGCAGATCGAATGAACAGTGGTAGGAGTTGGCTCTGATAGTTTTAAATAACTGGGGTAGATACTAAATATTATGATGAGAAAATTCTAAGTCCTCATTTAAGTTTCATTAATGGTGAAATTTCGAGATTAGAAGGCATTCCAAAGAAAATGTACTAGGTTGATTACTGTAAATATATTCTGCTGTCTGAGTTGACGTGACAACCTGTTTTTAGCTATCACCGATGATTTCTTTGGTGTTATGATCACGTAGAAGTTCTTAATTTAATATTTCTGCTAATTATTGGCTTATTTCTTCTGCATCAGGATGCAAAGGCCACAAAAAGGACTCATTGATATTTCCTTCTAAATTGACATATGAAATAAAATAAAACTGTAAAATAGAATATTCAAGAAATATCATTTATGTGAAATGCAAGACTTTGCACGTAGGAATTAATTTACCCACTCATAAATACATATTTTTTTATATTTAGCAAACATTTTAAACGAACAACGTCCTAACTGATTTCATTCTACCAGGAACAACGTCCCATCTTAACATGGAACCCATAAATCATATCACTGATTCCGCACAGAAACGTTCTATTTTAAAATAAAACGCTTAGAAGATTATTTAAATTTGTATAACAGCGTCTTAAAAGTTCATGAGTGCCAGTGAATATTTATAAAAATAATCATACCATCGAAAAAAATGCGTTTCTGAAAATTTCCGTCGAAAACCGTTCTATGTAAACATCGATAGTCCACAACTGTTTACTTAGACTAAAAAGTATATAAACGTGATGTGTGACTTAGACTATACAGTGTATAAAAATAAGATCATGCAACGAAAATATTCTCTCTCCAACAAACAATGGCCGATCTGACGAAGAGACGTGGCCCCAGATGCCTGCGTACCGTCACTTATACACTTCGTGCGTTGTTCTGCGGAACGAATTTCAGATGAGACGTTATTCGATTCTATATTTCCGGAACTAAATAAAATATCAAAATTCTAAAAACATACATTTGTAGAGTTTTAATTGCTTATCTCATTAAGCTATTAAACTGATTTTTGGCCTATGGTCACATCAGACTTTATTCTTCGGATGAGTCGATGTGCATATTGAAATTCGAAAGCCAGCTGTGCAATAATAAAATGCCATTTTGACATTGTCCATAAGTACGAAGGGTTCGCCGAAGTATATCTTTGAAATAAATCATAGGTGTTACCTAAATTCCTATTTCAATAACGTGGCCGTCGTCTTGTATTTGGACCAACCATAATGTCTGAGCAATTGATTTTCAACTAAATAACTTTCGCAATCCTTAGAGTTAAGTTTAGGCTGAAACCCATTTTCTTCTGCAGTTGACAACCCCTAATAACAAGACCCCATTACAAATGGCCTTCTGGCTCCAATTTATCTTGGGACCCTAAAGAATATTTATTTGTACCGCTTTTTAAATTTCACTTTAAGAAATGGGCCATTTTTCTTATTTTAATATACTGCTAGCATTTAATTTTCCCTCGCAAAGTTCAACATTTTAATTTATTTTTTGTTTAAGAAATGTATTTAAAATTCTAACTTTTTTTGAGTTCAAAAAAAGAAGGTAAATTAATCAAGGGTACATTTTGTAAAATATTAAGCCGTGGTGATGTCGAATTCATGAACGACTGAGCGTATGTTTGATAGATATTATTATTTGAATGAAAAAAAAAAAAAAACAATTGATAGACATATTCAAATTCATAATTTGTTACATAGTAGGTACAATATAGTCCCCTAATCTATACATAAACGCTGTGTACGATACGGGTCCATTACATTGTTTTTATCTCGCTATTCCAAATCGAATCGTAGTCTTGAACTTTCTAGGTAATCACTGGTACTGTCTTCATTTAATTTTATACATTATACATACTATTACGTCAACCTTGTACTATTAAGTATTACGTTACATATTAACCTTGAAAATACCGGTGAAATTAATAAGGTAGATACTCTCTGTCTGCTTAGCAAAAGCAACTTGACGCTGAGTGTTAATCTCATTCTCTCTAATGATTTTTATAAGCGTTGTTTTGTTTACATTTTTTTTAAATATGACTTTACGTGTGTGATCCCTGATAGTTAAGGTAGCAGTGAATCTATTGGTACATTAACATTTCAAGAGGGCGAGTCTTTTAGCCTCAATCAGGATTAAAAAATCCAGAATTTGTTGCTACTGCCAAATAAAATTCTGGTGTTTTTTTAGTACAATATTTTTTTTTCCGTTGTATGAAACACCAGATTTTTTTTCGTCAGGTTTGGTTTTATAGTAAATGTTGTTTAAAACCATAATTTTTCAGCCGATGAAAGGTAGTTAAAATTTTACAAGTAACCCTCCATAATACTTATAAAAAAACCCAGTAGAGAATTAATAATATAGGTAACATTTTTGATTTAATGTCATAATTTTTTTTTCTTAAAGGCGATGTAAAAGTTCCCATTACATACTCTGTGAATAGTCGAAAAAACATTGTTGGTAAACAAAAACAGCAAAATAAGACAAATCATATTATTTTTATCCGACACTCGGCACTGGATTTTCGTCGCTAAAGAAAAAAGGTTTTATTTTTAACCTCTGTAGCCAAGAGGCAAAGTTGAAGAGGTAAATTGAGTTATTCTATATCCTTGAATTTCATCCCTTGATAGGTAAAATTAAAGATTTATTTATGCCTTACGTGTCAAATTTCGCTAAAAGGGTAGAAGATTATTGACATTTAAGTAAACGGATTTCATTTAACCTAAATACGGAGTGTAAAAAGATCTTAACATAGTCTTGAGCCGAATTGGAATTGGAATCTCGGTTCAAGACAGACCAATCTTTGTGATTGTTTTTGAAAGCGGTTAGTTTTTTTTTAACAGTTTTTCTTCCCAAGTATGCCACGGCCCGTAGTTCTCACAAATAAATTTGAACTTAATCTTTTGGACTTCTGTTAGGACATAAGTATAACAAAGAGTCTTCATTAATTAATGTTGCCTAACGGAACCCTTGAGCTAACGCTCAAGAGTTCAAAGATAGAACGATGAAATAGGCTGATAAAGTGGGAACTATGTAAAATGAGCACTCCACGGCCTTTTAACTACGTTAAGATTATTTACATAATTAGGACAGGTAAATGAATATTGGATGTTTTGAACAATCTACGACGAAATTCATAATACAATATGTGTTTATTTACATTATACAGAATGATAATAAAAACAATTCTCTGTGTAATGTAAACTCGTTAAAAGCTTGTTCAGTACAAAACCTTTAATATTACTTCAAAAAGTCTTAACTTTTCAGTTTAATCATCTGAAATACATAAAGGATATCATAACGTTAAATTGGGTTCTAATTGGGAGCTTTTCTTAAATTAATTCTTGGAAGTAACTCACTTTGCGTTGATGTCTGTATTAATGATCGACTTTATCAAAAGTAAACAACTAAGACTTTTTGATTGATTTTGTATCATAAATGCTCTAGGAAGAGTGAGTGACGTTTACGCACCTTTCACCCTCGCAAGCTTTACCACAGTTTTGCCTGCGCAAGCTTGGCCTGCGCGTATTTGCCTGTGTGGTTGGGCGTTCAGTGTTGCCGACCGTGTATTGTTTTTTCATGCGAGAAGCTTGCGCAGGCAGAACTTTGGTGAAGCTTTTGCGTGTAGTAGGCTCATAATGTAATTATTTCGACATAAGGACGACTATTTTTCCGCAAATGTTAGCAGATAATAAAATTGGACTGATGATAAACAAAATTTCGATGCATTTGTTTATAACCTACGTGACCAAACGCATACAGACCCTTAAAAACACATGTCTATTTTCTATCTCTAATATCGTTGCATAGTATTATAACTTTCGTCTTATTGCATTGGGTTTTAAAAATTAATAACCATCATCTTCTTCTCCTTGTCACGTTTTCTTTTTCTATTTTCCCATGATAATATGACGCCTTGACATCGGGGTGAAAATGATAATGCTTTTTGGCAATCCATTTGGCACAGTTAGTTAACTTGTAATAGATGTCAACGATCTACAATTGGCAGCTGAAACATACGAGTACTAAACCTGAAAAAAAAACTTATTCCTCCTTATCCACAAACTTATCTTGGTAGGCACTGCTTAACTGATATCATATCTATTTTTATGTATAAAGAAATATAACAGTAAAATGAAAAATTCAGTTCAAACGAAACTCCAACAACGAAATTCTGAAAAATCTAGTGTTAATCCATTTTAAAAATGTCTCACATTTCTGACAGATATTCATGTTTCAACGGGTACGAATTCCATGCGATGTTCCCAGAATACTGTTCTATTTTTTTGTATTGTACGTGTAACTATTTGTTTTCGTGTTTTCCAAGCCAAATTAAACCAAGTTTAAATGGTTTAATTTGGCTGTTACATTCAAAGTAATAAAGTCAGTTATCTTCTTCTTCTACAATATAAAAATCAATTGTTGTTCGTTAGTTTCGCTAAAACTCGAAAACGGCTGTACCAATTTGGCAAAATTTTGTTTATTTATTTATTTATTTATTTATGTACACAAAAACACATAGAAACAAGAAATAACATTCAGAAAAAAAGAGTACAAAGGCACTGCTTATTTCAACAAGAAATTTCTTCCAGCAGACCAGCGACAGAAGAGAGATAGACATGAAAACGTAGACACAGTGTACAAATAATAAATAAAATATAAACATACATACTATTAAAATAAATATATAATCTATTTATTATGTATATAATGTATATGTTTTAAAATAAACCTAATATATATATATATATAATATACTAAATAATAGAGGAGAGGTAATAATCTTTGACTTGTTTTTTAAAAACAGAGACAGTTTTTGAGTCAAGTATTTTAGGTGGAAGTGAGTTCCACAAACGTACTGCATGAACGGAGAAGGAGTAGGAAAAAAAGTCAGTTTTATGGAATGGAAAATTGAGGTGATGCATAAGGTGGGATCTGCACAGAGCATCAGGAGGACGGGTAAAAGAAAAACGCTCACGCAGGTAGGAAGGATAAGCAGGGTTATGAAGGATATTGAAGAGGAGACATAATATTCGAGTGTTCCTGCGAAGACGAATAGGAAGCCATTTGAGTTCCTTTCGGAATTGAGAAACATGGTCGTATTTTCTTAGCCCGAAAACAAAACGAATGCAAAGGTTTTGCAAGCGCTCAAGCTTGTTCAAGAGCTCCTCAGTGGCATCCAGATAGCAGGCATCAGCGTAATCAATGATTGGCTGAATCAGAGTCTGAGCTAGGTAAATTTTAGTTTTAAATGGCAAAAAAGTCTGTAAAGATTTAAGATTGTGAAAAGAAAAATGCACCTTACGACTAACCTCACTCACCTGAGCCTGCCAAGAAAGATTGCTGTCAATGATGACTCCAAGGTTCCGAGCTGCATCAGAATATGTAATGGCCGTGCCACCTAGGGATAGCGGTGTCAATGAAGAAATGTTTTGAATTTTTTGGAAGTTAGAGAAGGTTCATAAGGTGATTTTGAGGCGGTACGAAGTTTGCCGGGTCAACTAGTTTTATATAATAATCTGTTGTTATTCATTATAAAATAATCAATCTGGTTAAAGTAATAAAAGACAGAATTATTCAAATTTATCCCACAATTGCTTTTGGGGGTTATTTTTTGACTTTCACAGTCCCATTCAGTTACAGCATGCTGAAAGAAAACTGTTCCGATCATTTTTGCAGACGGACAGACTGTCGATGGAGTGTATAATTGGAGTGGAGATTCCGTATGGGCAAACGTAGTGTTTTGGGGGTAGGAGGAACAGAGCGGAAAGTTCCTCCATACCCGGTGAAAAGGAAGGTACCTTTCGACCAGACGGGTGTTGTGTCTCGTGGGCTTTCTGCCCGACATTCATAGTCGGAATATTCTATGTCTTCTAAATGTCGAGGATAACTTTGATTGCGCGATATAGACATCTTATTTTCTCAGCCTCTGCATCGATAGCGTCGAATGCCCTGCGGGAAAATTGAACAACCGCGGCTGTTAGCTGATAATAATGTTGTAATTATTATTTTTAGTGAAACGTGGTAAAATCATCAAATGAGTCCTCCCACTCAGAGAGGGACAGGAAGGACTCTCAGACTCGTACTGACTAAAATCCACGGTGTCTTTCAATAGCCTTTTACGTTCCAGGGTTGTCTGATGAAACAGTTTCGCGATCCCGACTGTCTTGGGCCCTCCAAGGGGCCAAAGACTGCTGACAGTTATAAGAAGTTAAAGCATACAACTTGGGGCCCTTTTTTGTGGACTGGAATGGATTCCATCGTTAGGTATATCAGCCCATTCCGCTCGACCTAGGCCAGGACGAGTCATTTGATGACTCTCCAAACAAAAATAGACCCCTAGTTATATGCTTTGACCTCAGATGAATCTCAAAGTCGCCTATCTTTATCGTTTTTCGGAAACTTTCACCAAGCTCTACGAACCTTTATGGCAAAGCACTATGTTATCTATGTCAAACCTTCCGCCCCTTTCTTATGATGAATGAATATCCATCTTTATAGGAGCCCAACCAAGGTAAAAGCTAGTTTTTAACAACATTTATGATTTATTCGGCCATTTACGAAAGAATAATAATGATTTATGATCAGGATTCTTGAGGATAACTGCTTACACATTACATAAAAATGTTTGGAAAATGGGAAAAGATGATAAAAATGTTTTTGGTGCTTAGCTTCTTGTATTACGTTTTAAAAGAACTCGATAACTAGTGATCATTATTTTAATATCGTCGCTTAGTTCTGATCTCGCCTTAGTAAAATAGCTATTTACAGTGTGAGTGAAAACCGGCGAAGTGCGAGTTGGACTCTCGAACGAAGTGTTCCGTACCACTAAGCGTACTTTTGGATAAGTACTCCAGAAAGTTTTACCAAATAGGCTCAGCACTGCTCGTTGAGGTCGAATCTTTCAAGCACTTGCTTGAATGTAAAAAAAAGGCTTCCGGTGACTTTATAAAAAGTACCTTCAGTAAAATCGAGGTACTTTTATTTCGTTGCAGGATAAGGTCAAAGTACACGTAATAGTAGCCATACACCATCCTGCCTATCGACGATCGATTTGACGCTTGCAATTGTTTCAAATTGCAATTGTTTAAAAATGCCAATTTGATGGCATGACATGCCAATTTGATAGGTCATCAAATCGATTTGACACAACGTCAAATCGGCAGCAGTGATGCATTTGGCTATTATTCGGTGACGACAGCTACAATTTTATAAATTTGTAGCTATCGGTCACCGAATAATAGCTAGATCTAGCTATAAAGTTGCTAAGTTGGCATCGCTGCTGCAGATTTGAAGTTGTCTCAAATCGATCGTACGATAGGCAGTATGGTGTATGGTGTATATGGACGAACTGCCAATTTGAAACAATTGCAAGCGTCAAATCGATCGTTCGAAAGGCAGGATGGTGTATGGCTACCATAACTCGTGTTTTGCTCCAGGAATGTTCCTGACTATTTTTTGTACTGTTGTGTAACTTTTGTAGAACTCACAACAAATAAGTTTCTTATTCACAAAACTTGTCACTTTATAGACTAGTACTACTTTTTGCCTGTGACTTACCTCGAGAAAAAAAAATTGCCTATACCTAACCGTCACCGGAGTCCCACTCCTTTCGAGTCGAGGGTCGACTCGGGCCTGAGGCCCTAGCACAAATTAAACGATTTGACTCTACTTTGTACGAGTACTTGATCAATGTGCGATACAAAACATTACAAACTTAATGTGACTCAAAGGACTAAAAGTTTAAAATGATGTGCGGTGCACTAGGTTGCGTTGTGTTACAAATGAAACGATCGGTGGTAGTCCATAGAATGTTCTGGTTTATTTTAGAAACAGTCACTTTTATAGTAATTATTTACAAAATCAAAATTGTGGGCATATTCAAAAACATATGAAAATTACATTGACCAATCAGAGCGCGGTACGTAGTCACTGTTAGTTACACAGAACACACGAGAGGGCGCGCCACCATCGCGGTGGCGGCGGCAACGGAGCCCTAGGTAAACATTGCGCGTGAGCCCGCGGCGGCTCGGCGCTCGCCAGTCGGCCGGCGTGCGCGGCGTGCGGCGCGCGTTGATGTAGGTACAATGATGCAGCTACAGTGCTCCCCTTCAAGCGAAGCGTGCGGGTCGCCGGATGATCCGTCCGGACGAAGTCTTCTTCACAGGATCATCAGCAACATGTGTCGATGCTGGTGGGACTTCGGCGGCGTCGTTGACTGTGTAAGCCGGCTTCAGTCGATCTATTGACACTGTGCTTATTCGACTTGGTAGCTGCAGCGTAAACACTTTGTTCTCTCGCTTCAACACTGGGTAAGGTCCGTCGTACGTTGGTTGTAGTGGCTTGCGAACAGCGTCGACTCTGATGAAAACCGATTTGCAGGTGTCTAGGTCAGAGTGGACAAATATAGCACGGTTGTTGCTATGCTGTTGCTGGAGCGTCGGTTTCAAACTGTCTATGGTCTTACGAAGTTTGTCGACGTATTCTGAGTCCATGATTTCACTTCGAGATGATGATGAGAAGAAATCACCTGGTAGTCTAGGGCTGTACCCGTAGGTGAGCTGCGCAGCACTAACTCCAGTGTCGGTGCGACAAGCGGTGCGTAGTCCGAGCAGCGCGGTTGGTAGCTCGTCGATCCACGTACCTCCTTTTATTAAACGTGCGGTGAGCGCGGCTTTGAGTGACCTGTGCCAGCGTTCATAAATGCCGTTGCTTTGTGGGTGATATGGCGTAGTTCGCACACGGTGAATGCCTAACAAGTTGGTTAAGGCATTGAACAGGTTGCTCTCAAATTGACGGCCTTGGTCACTTGTCAGCGTCTCGGGACATCCAAATCTCGTAATCCAGGTCTCGTATACTGTCTTCGCAATGGTTTCAGCAGTCATATCCATTAAGGGCGTTGCTTCGGGCCATCGAGTGTTGCGGTCAATCATGGTAAGTAAATAACGATGACCGCTCGCTGCTGTGGGTAGCGGTCCGACGATATCAATGTGTATGTGCTTGAAGCGCTCGGTAGGTGCGAATGTTGATAGCTTGCTGCTTGTATGTCGTTGCACTTTTGCTCGTTGACAAGCTATGCATGCCTTAGCCCACTTGCCAATGTCTATGTTCATGCTTGGCCAGAAGTATTTACCTTGCATGAGCTTGCGCGTTGTTCTGACTCCAGGGTGACTGATTCCATGCAGCGCGTTGAAAGCAGCTAATCGGAATGCCGTTGGTAGGTACGGGCGTGCGATGTCAGTTGATGTTTCGCAGTATACCTGGTCGTTGGAGTCTGGCAAAGTAATTTGCTTCAATTGAATATTACTTTGTTTTTTCAATGTGGGTAATTCGTTGTCGTTGTCTTGAGCTTCTCTCAAACTTGCGTAATTGATGGTCGTGGGGCAGGTAATTGTCTCGATGCGTGATAGTGCGTCGGCTACGACGTTGTCCTTTCCACTGATGTGACGAATGTCTGTAGTGAACTCACTAATAAATAGCAACTGGCGAGTTCTTCGTGGCGTCTCGTTGTCCGATGATATTTTTGATAAAGCGTAGGTAAGCGGCTTGTGGTCGGTGAACACAATTAACTCGCGTCCTTCGTACATTTTTCTAAAGTGCTTCATCGCCATGTATATTGCGAGTAATTCCCGGTCATAGGTACTGTACTTCACTTGAGTTGGCGAAAATTTCTTTGAAAAGTAGCCTAAAGGTTGCCACATGTTATTTACGTGTTGTTGAAGGACTGCGCCAGCGCAACTGTTGGAGGCGTCGGTCATTATTGCGAGTGGGGAGGCATGGCAGGGATGTGCGAGCAGTGCGGCGTTCCGTAGGCTCTCCTTACACTTTTCAAATGCAAGCGACGACTCATTTGTCCAATTGATTGCTGTCTTATCGCGTTTCTTACAGTTATGTAGATATACATTGAGCGGCGCTTGCACAGCTGCGGCGTTTGGAATGTGTTCACGATAATAGTTAATCATTCCAAGAAAACTGCGTAATCCCTCAATTGTCTTAGGTTTCGGATAGTCGTCGATGACCTTGACCTTCTCTTCAGGTGGTCTGATGCCTTCGCTTGACACTGTGTATCCAAGAAATTTTACTGATTTCTGCCCGAACACACATTTTGCAGGGTTTATAGTTATCCCGTTATCTTGTAATCGCTTGAGTACTATCCGCAAATGTTCTCGGTGTTCACTGTCGTTCGTCGAAGCCAATAATAAATCGTCCACGAATGGGAAAACAAAATCTAATCCACGTAAGACGTCATGGATAAAGCGTTGGAACGTTTGTCCAGCGTTCTTAAGGCCGGGACACATTCTTGGGAATTCGTACAGTCCAAACGGAGTAATAATAGCAGTTTTTTCGATGTCTTATTCTCGGACGATTATTTGTTGGTAAGCGCGATTTAAATCAATGGTTGATAGTACTTTCTTGCCGGCCAGGTGGTAGGTGAAATCTTTGATTCTAGGTATTGGGTAACGGTCAGGTGTAGTTACCGTGTTCAACCTTCGATAGTCACCGCAGACACGTAGGTCGCCATTTTTCTTCGATACCACGTGGAGTGGGCTTGACCATGGGCTTTTGCTTGGTCTGCATAGGCCTTGGTTGATCATGACCTCGAACTCGTATCGAACTTGATTGTAGCGGTGCGGTGGTATAGGTCTGGCTCGACAATGTATCGGCGGTCCTGTGGTCTCAATATAATGTTCGACGTTGTTCTTCGGACTTAGTTTCATTGACGTCACTCGAGTTGTGCCAGGGAATTCAGCAAGAATGTCGTGGTATGATTGTTGTAAGTCAACGCTACGTACCGTGGGCACATTTGATACTCGGGCGGGTGCCATGACAGACAGTTGGGTTGTCATGTCAATTAATCTTCGATGCCGTAGATCAACAACGAGCTGGTGATGGTTGAGAAAATCAGCTCCGATGATTGGTTTGCTGACGTCGGCGATTACGAACTTCCATCTGTATGGTCTGCGTAGGTTTAAGTTTAATTCCAGTGTTTTTTCTCCGTAGGTGGGTATGACGGTATTGTTAGCGGCGTACAGCGTGAATGGCAATTTCTTCATCCGCTGACCTTTGTTTCGTGGTAGGACAGATATGTTAGCGCCTGTGTCTACCAGGAAAGTAAATCTCGACGTTTTGTCATAAATAAAAAGGCGGTATGATTTTTCGTAAACGCCGGAGTCCGCCGCATCCAGCGCTTGCTTCAGTTTTCCGTCTCCTTTTGATGTTCTTTTTTGTAAGAACAGGGTTGGCGACAGCATCTAGCTTCTCTGCCGAACTTTCTGTGGTAAAAGCAGTAGGGCGAAGGTGTTGCTGAGCGTGAGCGGTACGGCGCACGTGCGCTTGAGCGTGCGCGGGAGCGTGATCGCTGCGACGAATTTCCATGACCGCGGTGTCGACAATAGCAGTTGTGGTGCTGGGAAGACTTGAGTGAAGCTACTTCGAGAGATAACTTTTTAATTTCTTCAATCAGGTTCTGTGTTTCGCCTCGTGGTTGTGTTGGTTGTTGCTCACACGACACAGCTGTGACTTCCTGAGCTTGTTCAGTCATCTTGTCGGCCAGTAGGGATAATTCGTCTAAGGTGGTCTCCTTGGTGACGACGAGAACAGATCGTACCTGAGCTGGGAGATGATTCATCCACATCAGTCGTAACGTGGAATCTGGAACCTTGTCACGCGCTAGATTTCGCATGCGCCGCAGCAACTGCGAGGGTTTTTGGTCGCCGAGCTCCATGTCAGACAAAAGTTTCTGGAATTGTCGATTCTCTGACTCTTCATAAACTGATATAAGCCGTTCCTTCAATAGATCGTACTGGTGTGCTGTTGGCGGGTCATATATCAGGTCACAAATTTGATCTACGTCTTGCTTTTCCAATCGTGCGACGACCATTTGTGCGAGTTCCCGCTGTCCTTTTTTCAGATCATGCGTGGCTGCTTCAAAACTGACGAACCATAAACGGGGACGGTCGCGCCAGAATGCTGGAATCCTCAGCGACAGCGAAATACCGGCTACCTCTGGAACTTGTAGTGCCGTAGAATCACTACGACCGCTGGCTTTTTCGTTCTCTTGATCGTCCATGATGCTGAACTTGTGTTTGAGGATCGTAGGCTGCTGCTTGAGGATCACGTCGGCTACCACTTGAAGATCACGTCGGGGTCACCACTGTGCGGTGCACTAGGTTGCGTTGTGTTACAAATGAAACGATCGGTGGTAGTCCATAGAATGTTCTGGTTTATTTTAGAAACAGTCACTTTTATAGTAATTATTTACAAAATCAAAATTGTGGGCATATTCAAAAACATATGAAAATTACATTGACCAATCAGAGCGCGGTACGTAGTCACTGTTAGTTACACAGAACACACGAGAGGGCGCGCCACCATCGCGGTGGCGGCGGCAACGGAGCCCTAGGTAAACATTGCGCGTGAGCCCGCGGCGGCTCGGCGCTCGCCAGTCGGCCGGCGTGCGCGGCGTGCGGCGCGCGTTGATGTAGGTACAATGATGCAGCTACAATGACATAGGATAACTTTTATACCGGAAATTAAAAACTTTACAAGCGTACTGTGCCATATACGGGACACTAAAATCTTTTCTCATAAACGTAGAGTAACTTTCAAGTTTGGATACTTTTACGATATCAGTATGACCCACTCGCTTAGCTTGTTAAATTCTAATCTAAGCTATTGATTGTGTTCGAGTAATGGGTGACTTGCCGTCCGATTGCGGACCATGCCGGGGTTGACGGCGCGTCGTGTTAAACGCGCGTCTCAAAGAGCTGTTAGCCATCTGAAGGAGCCACTTTACGGCCAAAGCCTGCTGGGGTCGCGAGATTGTCTCATCGCCCTGGAACTTAAAGGGCTATTACAGGATCACCGTGTATTTTAGCCAGTACAAGTCTGACAGTCCCTCCAGTCCCACCCTGGGTGGGAGGACTCATTTAATGTTTTTACCACAATAAAAAAAAAAAACACACTCATAGCTAGGTTGTAACGTTTTACATAGACGAGTTTTTGTTACTTGGAGTAACAAGGGAAAAAAGTTCACATTGCCTAGAGAAATGACTATTTCGTCTCTCCACTAGACTACTTTCTTTTTTTACGAAACATTCGTGTTTCTTGACGTAGGTAATGTTCAAGAGCAAAGTTATTGACACCCATAATGTTAAAGTGCTGAGAATCAGCCCTTTTTTAACTGCGATAGCTTCGACTTACATAGATACATTTATCTTCGTATTTCAAATCCTACTTAATAATATTATTATGAACGAGAAAGTGAGTTTGCTTGTTTGTTACGAATTCACACCTAATCGCAGATACGATTTTAATGAATTTTGATAGATATAACTGGATTATTATGTTATTTGCCTTGAGTGAAATGGAGGAACCTGAATTTTGAATTAAAGTTGACACCCACAACATATTTGGTTCAATTGTTCATAACATCAAAAACCAGTGTGACAAAAACAATATTAATGCGAGTAAAATCGCGGTCCAAAGTTAGTAACCTAATAAAATTGTCTACCAAAATTCACTATAATCATGTTAGTAATATGATACCTCTTTGTGTGTACAACGCCTAATCAAATGATAATTTCGAGATTCACTTAGAGTTAGTTTGAAACCCTATCCCGCTCTTCTACAGTTTTTTACATTGTTATGTCTAGAAAGGTCTATTCGCACGTGTTTTGACTTGGCTGTACTCTGTATCTGAAATTAATAGTTGTGTGACACTAACATTAATCATTCTGTGGATACATAATTATTTTTATTGAGAGCAGTGGTGGCCCAGTGGTATCGGTCCCGACTTACGAGTTGTAGGTCGTGGGTTCGAACCTCGCCAGGCGCATCACTTTGTGTAATTTATTTCATCACCACTGCTCTAAAAACGGTGAAGGAAAACATCGTGAGGAAACTGGCATGTCCTAGAACCAAAAATTCGAAGACATGTGACATCTGCCAACCGGCACTGGGCCCGCGTGGTGGATTATGGCCCACTCCCTCTCACAAGAGAGGAGGCCTGTGCCTCCTCTCTTGTGAGAGGGAGTGGGCTAGTGGGCCAGTGATTATAGGCTGATGATGATGATGATGATATTTTTATTAGAGCGCAGCGAGCCGTGCCCGGGCTTTCGCGATACCGCTCGCTGCGCTCTAAATAAATATAACACGAGTGAAACGACGGTCACTATCTGGTTGCCTAATAAAATTGCATGTGCCGAATAAAATTGCTCCCGTTTGTATCTGAAATTAATAGTTTGACAGTCGTGTGTCGGGAGGGACTGTCAGACTCGTACTGACTAAAATCCACGGTGTCCTTCAGTAGCCCCTTGTCCTCGTACGTGTGTCCCGCGACCCCGGCTGGAGTCGTGCGACACTTTTTTTTTTAGCGTGGTAAAATCATCAAATGAGTCCTCCAACCCCGGGCAGGGCGGGAGGGACTGTCAGACTTCTACTGACTAAAATCCACGGTGTCCTTCAATAGCCCTTTATGTTCCGGGGTCACGGTAAGGAAATAATCCCGCGACCCCGGCAGGCTTTGGCCCTCTGAGAAGGGGGCCTCGTCATTATGCTGACGCTCTTTGAGGCGCGCGTGGGACACAAGTGACACAACGCGCCGTCGACCCGGGCATGGTCCATGGTCAGGCAGCGAGTTGCCCTTTACTCGCTGCCCGCATGCCCGCGCCTACGGTGGCCGGAGATCGTCTCGCGACGTCCGTCGCCGTGGACGTCCACGACGTGCGACACTTACAAAAATAAAGATAATGCGTAGTACGTAGTAATTTTCCTTCTTATGCAAGGGTACAATAGGTCACGACATATCTGCGTTAGACCAAAGTTTTGAATAGGCTGGAAGCTATTAGTATTGTAGCGATAAAAAGGAAAAGATAAATCGGCAATAAAACATACCTAGACATTCAAAAAACTCATATGACCGTTACATTTTAATGGGCACGGATACAGTGGAGCGAAAAACAGTTTCAGGACGCAATACAATAAAATAATTTTGTGTCCTGGAAAATATTCGACTATCTAGCTAAAGGGACGGGTTCTTCTAAGAATTTAACTGGCTGACCGGAGCGGACGCCAACGACCTCATATTCGACCTTGAGGCCGCTGCCTCGAATCTTGCGGGCGGCGGCGGCGCGGGAGCGGCGCGTTCGTCGCAGACCCGTTCTCGAAACTAGCGGGCAGATCGCGCGTCACTATAGCCGCGTAGTGTTGTGTTCATGATTTTGTCGTTGAGATATTTGTTTTTATTCGCGAACGAAATGTCTGAACAATGACGGCAACATCTTTTTTATTCATTCCTAACGCTCGATTTATTGTGGTCAAAACACTACAGCGCAGGCGCGCGGGCGGTGACTGTTTGTTAGTCTTGTGTAGTTCGCGAACGAACAAGTTCGAAAGAACTGCTCCCACAGATGAACTAGTGAACTAGCTCCCACATTTTCCGCTCCGTAGTTCAGTAGTTCGGACAGAATGAAAGAGATCGACTGATCTAAGATCGTTGCACGGGAGCGGGACAGCACTACACTATAATACTCCCGTTCGCTCACCGATCATGCGCGCATCCCGTTTCGTACACTTTACACAAATTGTCGCATGCAGCAGGAACCGTATTTAAAACGAGCGAACAAAGACAAACTAAATCTGAAATCTCTTTGCGAGCGAACGATTTGATCGCTCTTGATCGGTCGGTCTCTATTACGAGCTAGGAACTAACGAACTAGAAGAACGAACTAGTTCGTTGAAGAGCGGAGAACTAAATTGAGCGCTCTCAGTAGTAAACTAGAATGCCCAAGATTACTGTTTGTCGAGTACACCGCTCGCTGCCCGCTCCCGCCCCGCTGCCGCGCCGCTGTTTTCGAGAGTCGGTCCATTATACGCATATCATCTTGCTGCTCCCGCGCCGCCGCGTCGGCGCTAGCGTGGCGTGTTTTGTGTGACGACTCACATAATATATTTTAACAGTAAATAAACACGCCAAAAACACGTCACGCTAGTGACGCACGTCACGTAGGCGGTGTGTGACCAAGTTAATGTTCTTAAACCGAACCTTACCGAGTATCTCTTTTGGTCGATGTGAACTATTTTTAATCGACTTCTATTACAATAACTACATTACTATATTATTAGTTATTACCTATACTATAACAATTATGTTGCATAACGGCAACCGGCACAAGCAAATAACGTATTTTGTACCTTACGGTCAGTTCACACCCAGACGCGACGCGGCGCGACGTGACGTTTCGATACTTCAAATGTGTATCTTTTCTTGTAGTAAATAAAGTCAGATTTTGAGTCGCTTTTAACACGTAGGGCCACGCTGCGTCGCGCTGTGTTGCGAAAGGTGTATCTTTTCGTGTAGGAAATAGAGTTAGATTTTGAGTAGTTCTATTGAAATGTGCGCGCCGCGTCACGTCTCGGTCTGAGCTGACCCTTATACTGCGTGTAATAAATGGTATCTGATAGTCCCTCCCCTCCTGGGCGGGAGACTCATTTGATGATTACCACCTAAAAAAAGAAAGCACCCTTAGACACACCTCTAGAGCACAGTTAAAACACATCTAGCATCTAATTTGATTGATGGGGCCCCCTTGGAGGGCCAAAGCCTGCCGGTGTCGCGAGACTAACGATCTACCGTGACCCCGGAATGTAAAGGGCTATTAAATGAAACCGTGGATTTTAGTCAGTACAAGACTGACTGTCCCTCCTGCCCTGCTCTGGTTGGGAGGACTCATTTGATGATTTTACCACGTTAAAAAAAGACACTGAATCACAGTTAAAATACATCTGCCATCTTAAGTGATTGAAAAATCTGTAATGTCTGTACCACAGACTAGAGTCTGTACCTACAATGTTATAATTTCCAAGATGCTTTGTCAAGTCCTCTCCACAAAGAGCCTTTGTCATCCCCCAAGGATGAGAACTCCGGAAAAGGCCCATTATTTATCAGAGAATGCGCGGAAATTGTTCTAAATTAACTTAGGTCTTGTCTGTAGTAGGCGCTCAGAATTTAATAGTCATTGTACTAAAATACTGTTAAAGTAAATGCGGGTGAAGAGATAAAGGTTTTCTTCTATGTTTTAAAGTTTAATTGAAATAAGTTTGGATTTTGATTTCGTAAATGATGTAATTTTATCGGCATAATTCAATATGCACACCTGCAGGGAGAAAAAAGACAAAAACGTTATTTCTAAGGCTTTTTACTTGTATTTTAATGTATAACTCGTAATGTCAATTATATTTTTTGTTTCTCTATTTTTTTTTGTACATAATATACCTACCATTAAGTTTTCATAATAGTTTGTATATAATTTTAGCATTGTAGTATATATTAGTATTAATAATGTAAAATAGTAGGTAATTAATGAAACGAATAAATGTAATAAACATGTTTAATAGGCCAAGAATGTTCCCACTAGTGGGATAAAGCCTTCTCTGTCAGAGGGAGTGGCCTGTAATCCACGCAACGCGGGCCCAGTGCTTATTGGTAATTGTGACATTTTGTTTTCCTCACATTGTTTTCTTTTACAGTTTTGAGAGCAGTGGTGATAAAATAATCACACAAAGTAATGTGCTTGACTGGGTACTAACCCACGACTTATTAACCCATAAGTTGGGGTCGTTACTTCTGGGCCACCACTTTTCATTGCATAGCTAAAAAGAAAATGGACAAAAAAAATCATGTGGGTTTGCTTTGGGAAAAAGTTCTTAATGTCATAGTTCCATTTCATTGTTATTACTTGTATTGTTAAGGACAACAACTATTTGTCTTTCTTCTTTCTTTCAAAGGCTCGCGCAATCGAGCAACTAATAACGAAAGTGGCCTCTTTCCAACAATACAAATCACTATGTTTTTGCGGTGATTTCTTATATGTATAACGACTGCGCAGTTTCCTTTATTATGGGGCTTTATTTATTGTTCTGGAAAAAAAAAGGATTGTGTGGTTTTATGAAACCACGGTAAAAGTGAAACTTTTTCACAGCTGATGCGAACTATACGCGCCGCCATATTGGCCTCAGCTGCTCTGACGAGCGCCTTTCACTTTATCCCTACTCCTGGGCCCGCGTGGTGGATTATGGCCCAGAGGAGGCCTGTGTCTCAGCAGTGAGAACGTTTATAGGCTGATAATAATTATAATTTTTAAATCTCATTTAATCGGAAGAAGGCGACCTCATCACCAACCGGGTACAAATTCAGGATCCGTCACTGCCACTGAGAGATTCCTGATGAAAAAATCCAATTAATACTCTACCAACCAGGGAACATCATGACCTCTTTTCTGAACGTGTGACTACTGGACTAATGAGGTATCTAATGAATAGGAATTAAAAAATAAAAATATAATGTTCCAAGCATTTTGACCGCGTTTGACATTTTGTAATATGGGAGCCTTAATAAGTCGTCATAACAGTAGTCATTCTTTTCATCCCACGCTGTATAATTAAACCAACCAATATGAAAAGGCGGTATACAAAAGAATTTAATAAAATATACGTACCGTATCCCAGATATTTTTAATATTGGACTTGTTTATTACATCCACAGATACAGGCCATCCTTAAATTTTCTGTGAGATAATGGTTCATTAACCTGGAGTACGGCCGTATATGAGACTTCATAATTATAAATTAAGCGCAGTTGGTTATCAAGGACCTGCTGTCATGGATTCATTAAACTCTGTATAATGGCTCTTTTAAATTTCCCTCGCGGGATTAATTTAAAAATGTTGACAGGTATTTTTTGGCTTGAATTATTAACTGAGGATACAATGGGAAATTGCCTAAAGTAATGACGAGCCTAAGCATCATAGAACTGTTAACTCACAGGATGACAGAATTTTCGAAAAATCCGGGCCTCATGGCTTTTATTTTTACTGTTCATGAACTAAACGTCCGCTCCACCTGCTGGTGGACTTCACCTAAAAAAGAGTTTAGGGCTTAAAGCTACTAAAGTATTAAGATTATAGGTAATTTCTAATATAATACCGGTCCCAACACTATGCTAAGTGCATTCAACGTATGCTAAATGCATGAGATGTATAATTAACGCATAACTTAGAATTCCCTATAACCAATTCTCGAGATAATGATAACACATCTTAGCAACATTATTCACGTTAAGATGAAACCTAATTAGTTTGCGTTCCGCATAATATAGTCTAACTACCTACATGCCAACTTTAACCTTATTGTTCTTGTTTCAGAGTCTAGTCTTCCGTGTGATGAGTCATCCGAAGGTGCCGGATTTTCAGCAATGTGTGTCTTTTGAAGCATTCGCAAACCAGCACCAGGAGTTAGCATATAACGTGTTCTGTCTCGGAGCTGTATATTTTCTACCCTTGACAATAATCTCAGTGTGCTACGCGTGCATTTTTTATGAAATATCGAAAAATTCTAAGGAAAATTCAGGTGAGTTTTCATCATTCAAATTCACATGCGTAACTTCTTTTGGGTGGCATTTTTCATGTTTACCCAGACCCACTTATAGGCGATCGGAGAATTATGTCGGGATCTGACTAACTGGAACTTTTTCGGTGATAAAATCGTCAAATATAGGACTCATTTGAAATAATTACCCACGAAAAAAAGTATTGATCCCGTTCTTTTAGTACCTTTATGTTCAGATTTCGCATTGTGTTCTCGTTTTTTAGGGTTCCGTAGTCAACAAGGAACCCTTATAGTTTCGCCATGTCCGTCCGTCCGTCCGTCCGTCCGTCTGTCCGCAGCTTAGCTCAGAGACGCCCAGTACTAGAAAGCTGTAATTTGGTGTAAATATACGGATTTGTTGTGCCAAAAAAGTGGTAAAATAAAATATCGTAAAATATTTTTTAGGGTACCTCCTGTACACGTAAAGTGGGGATGTTTTTTTTTTTCTCGCGTACCCCTTAGTGTGGGGTATCATTAAATAGGTCTTTAAAAAATATTGATAGTTTCCATTAACAATTTTTTGATAAAAAGATTCGTTTGTGAAATATTAGGATTTAAAGTGCTAATTTTTCCTCGACTCGAGTGTCCCCCCCCCCCTCTACCAGCTAAACGGTTATGTTTGGGGGTGTGAAAAAATTCACAGTAGTAGTATATATAACGAAATTCAAAAGAAAATTATCATGACTAAGTAGGCTTTACAAGTTTACGAGTAATAGTCGACCAACTTATAAAAAGTACTTGGATAACATATTTTCCTAAGCAAAATGTACCGGAGAACATGTTCTTCTCTTGCAAATGTAAGTTTGTCAACTTTATTTTTACAGCTATATTAGGTGGTTATGTTTTGGGGATAGGTAGGTTTTTATTGTCAACTATTTTTAACTAACTTCAAAAAAAAAAAAGGATTGGTTCTCAATTCGTCGTTTTTTTTAATGTTTTTTCCCCGATTTCTCAAAGACAGGCGTCTTTGAGAATTCGGGGAAAATAAAAAACCGATTTTGAAAATTCTTCTTTTTAAAATTAAATTCAGCGAATCAGTTTAGTTAGTTCGCATAAGTATTTTGATGGGCAACTACGGAACCCTACACTGTGCGTGGCCCGACACGCACTTGGCCGGTTTTTTGTAGTGCTGGATTGTTATTTAATTGTTCTGCTATCCGTGCTAAAAAAGAAATGGAGCGAATTTACAATAATCAAAAACAAAAAGACAAAAACCTTTGGCTGGTTTATATAATAATATACTTTTTTTCGTGGGTTTTAATTTTGTGGCGCATAATCCCTTCTGCTCCCAGAGCGGAAGGGGTTGTTGTAAGTAACAACAACCCCTTCCGCTCTGGGAGCAGAAGGGATTATCAGACTTTTTGGACCAAAAATCCAACCTGTTCCTTTAGTTTCCTACTCTTTGCGTTCTGGAACGCCATTTGGCGCAACCGTGAGGCACACGGTACCTACATTCATTGTATTAATGTGAGTAATTGTGTGCATGGCTTGCCAAATAAACTATTTTTCTTTCTCTCTGTAATACGGGCCTAAGTTCTTTTAATAACGCTCAGCCCAAGTCATTGCCCCAAGATATCTTAATGTCTAGGTTTACTCATTTCAATAAAAGGGGTAATATATTACTATTTGAACATGACAAATATTATCATTTCGACTCCCACATGGGTTGTTAAGATCTTATTTAGGCACACTCGAGGGAAAATTGTTTTGATATGACGCAAGATTAATCCTGTCTGTAGTTATTCATAATTTATTTTTTAATTTTTATTTATTTATTTATTAAATTACAACGGCTGTGTGGACATGGACAACCAATTACAGCAATTTAAGTACAATTATGCAAATTATTAATAATATGTTATGCGACGCGCAATTTAAAGTTATATTATACCTACCAAAATCTCTGACCCCTATAGGACCAAAGGCCCGCCGGGGTCGGGACCGTGGCATTGGAACGCAAACAGCAACCGAAGTAATTGGGTGGTTTTAGTCATTTTTTTAGCGTGGTAAAATCGTCAAATGAGTCCTCTAACCCAGGGCAGGGCAGTAGAGACTCCCAGACTTGTACTGACTAAAATCCACGGTGTCCTTCAATAGCTCTTTACGTTCCGGGGTTACGGTAACTCGTTAGTCCCAACGCTGTTGTCAACCCGTGATCATGGCGCTTGCAAAAACAGCGTCGAAATATCGGGAACTCAAAGAAATATTTAATCATGGAATATATCCCATATGTGACAATGGACAGAGAATCAGAGATTACAGACGCAACTTAAAAAAAAATGAACATTCGGTCGCTTTTTGAATGACAAGATGCTAACCTTGCCTACATCTTCCCACTTTTGGGCAAAGGCTCTCCCCATAACTTTTTCACAGTCCAGGGCCAAAGTAGGGGTCGTTGGTTTTGTTTAGCTCGTCGCGCCATTTTCCACGAGGCTTCTGATCTGACTGTAAAATGCCCAATGAGCTGTGGGCCAAAATAATGTTTAATATTTTTTTTTCAGAAAAATACCATCAGTCTGATCACAGCAGAGTTATGTTGAGGAGATCTGATCAAAGGCCACTGGCCAGGGCTAGGAGGCGGACGCTCAGGATGACCGTTACCATAGTAACAGTTTTTGCTTGCTGTTGGCTGCCCTATGCTACTATGACTTTATGGTAAGTGCTCATCAAAAGCTTTTATATGTAGTCTGGTGTCAGAGTTAAATTATGCTGACTCTGGGAACACACAGGCGCCCAACATGGTGAAACTTAATGATAGTCACTTATTATCTTACTACAAAAAAGTTAAACATCTGTTGAACACTTCTCTAAAAAAGTGTCAAAGTCAAAACGGCATTTGACGTCGTTTTCTAGTTAAAATTTTTTTAGACAAGTGTTCAACAAATGTTACATTTTTTGTTGTAAGACGGTTAAAGTCCAGGTTTCTTCACAATGATTAATATAAAACTTAGAAAGTAGGAATGTATTGGAAATACATAATTATTTACATTTTTGCCCAAGTTTGAACTCATCACTTCTTACATGAGAGGCGAGGTGTTATGTTCTGGGGCATTCTTGTTCATGTTAGAATATTGATCAGTGCTCAAATGGAAATATTTTTGGTGCTCTTAAAATCGGTGCTCTATTGGGAATGCCTCATCATGACATTTAATATAGGCGTTTTCGGCCTTTTCCTATCTTCATCAAAAATTAAAATGTTTTGACATAAAAATAGATACATAATCCCAAATCTATAGAGCAAACTTAGTCTTACCCCCAGCTTAGCCGAGATTATGCTTCATTCGTAAATTAACCTTTTTTTTTTTTAGTGGGAAAATCCTCACGGATACCCTCCGAATAGGGCGGGCGAGGGTTATGTCGGACTCAAACCGACTAAAAACCCACTTTCCTTCTTATACCATTGGTCGGGGGCCCGGGATATATATGATACATTCGCTCGCACCCCCAACTGGTATCGGCCCGCTATTCACGGCAGGCTAACCTAGGCTTATTAGTCAAAGGTTACACGCTCAGTCTGGCGTCAGTCTGGTCCATCAGTCTGCTCAGAATGACGGGAGAATTATCGTCTAACCGGTTGACTGACGGACTGATGGTCCAGAATGACAAAAATTAAATATTTTCATCATTCTGTTGTGAATGACAGCAGACTGATGCCAGACTGATCGTGTAACCGCTCGAATCATTCTCACGTCAGTCAGTCACCGTCCCCGACGCAATGGAGCAATGATCGTAGCAGGCTTCTTTCATTCGATAGAAATTTTTAATTGAAAGTCTTCTTCTTCTCCTGTTGTCGTATTTCATTTAATAAATTTAAATGCGTGTAATGTTCTCTTTTTTTTCATCCATCGCTTCCTTTTTACGCGTTTCTTTAGCAGTAAAGCGATAATTATAATAGCACAGGCTCTTTTTTTTTCAAAATATCCGTGGCTAGGCAGGATCAGGTGACTCACTTGACTGTCGTATTCACTTTACGAATGATGACATCGTAAGTTTTATCAGTCTGCTGTCAGTCTAGACTGAGCGTGTAACCGTGTTTTTCATCCATCATTCTGGCATCAGTCTTAGCCGGACCAAACTGATGGACTGAACTGACGCCAGACTGAGCGTGTAACCTTTGACTTAGTGTTGAGTTGCATATTCCTACAGATAACTTTGACCAAACTTATCATACGAATAAGAACTTTAATTGTAGGTAGGTAAAGTTTATTTTCAGACTTAGCAACTCTATAGATTCGGGCCTTAGTGGTATGTGTAAGTTGTGGGTCGTCTTCGCAAGTCTTTACGGTTATGTGAACATTGTTATAGTAACAATATTTCACCTTATTATTATTTTTCACGAAATCATGATTTTCATGACATTTCTTTATTCTGATATAGGTACTCGTGTCATATTACACTGCTAATATTATCAATGCGAACTTAGAACGTCTACGTTTGTATGTCTGTTTGTTAAGTTTTCAAGCCAAAACGGCTTAACTGATTTTGATGAATTTTTTAATTGGGATAAATGGGGGCTCGATATCAGTTTATACAGGGAATAATTATGAATAAATGGGCGGGGAAGGCGAGCTAAGTCGACACAGCAACTCGGCCTATAATATTGACACTGTTGGTACACGAACGTGGACCGTGTTCATGGACCGTACAGGACCATTCATTGCGGGTCCATTTTTGGTCCTCAGACGTTTTGGTTCTCTTTTCTTGAACAATCTCACTTTAGGGCGCATTTCTGTAACGCTGAATTCGGCCGCGTACGTCAGACACGCATATGAATATACATTGTATTCTAGGTAGCACCATACTGTGAAACTGACGGCAGTACTTGTATTCTGGATTTGTTTCCAAGGTCTGAAAATTTTAAGGCAAAAATGAGGATAAAGTGAAGACGTTGGTTTTGTATAAGCAGTGTTTTTTTTGAGAACACTCACGTATCTTTGAATATTTATGCAATTTGGATTTCTTAGGAGTGGGCCATAATCCACCACGCGGGCCCTGTGCGGGTTGGTAGATGTCACATGTCCTCGATTCTTTTGGTGCTAGGACATGTCGGTTTCCTCACGATGTTTTCCTTCACCGTTTTGAGAGCAGTGGTGATGAAATAAATTGCGCAAAGAAATACGCAAGACTGGGTTCGAACCCACGATCTACAACTTGTAAGTCAAAGCCGATGCCACTAGGCTTGCGGAATTAGATTAGTACACCAATTAATTTAGACTAAAGTTTGCCAGACTGTTAAATGTCTCATCACATGATTTTTAAACGTCACCTTTTGGAAATTAGTGTCTCTAAAATCCACTGAAGGTGGAGAATTTATTTCACTTTCGATTGGGAGCGAAAGTGCCTAACTTGGTCTAAATTGTTTTTAAGGTAGGTACTCTTTTCCACTCTAGAAAATATAAATTAAATTACTTTATTATCTCTTTCTGATCTTATTGTAGGTTTTTTGAAGTGAATACTACTTTAGGTGCTTGTAGCACTTTATATTTTGGTTTTAAATGAGACTGAGCTGTCGCACTCGCCTACATAACACTTGTTCGGGAGAGTTCGTATTAAGTGGGGTAAATTCTTGGTAAATTAGAACCAACTTTATGTTAATTTGCCGCATTCGAGTTAGGGCACACGGGCCACAAAACAACACGCCGCTCGTACAATTTCGCACCCCTCTCTCTCTTACCTCAGTAATGCATTGGGAAAAAAAAGTAGCAGCCAACGTCCGCAAGTGTCAACCACCTTCTCGTAGCTGCGTCTAGCTTCTCGTGGGTTTGAGGCTGTCGCGGGTGGCTCGTGTACGGCGACACTAAATCCGTGCGTCCCCAAATACCTCCTAGGGCACCCCCTTCTACAGCCAGTGATAAAATAAAACAGGTAATTTATAAGACACACCACAATACCATAAAAATGAATAATAAAATGGTGTACATATTGGATCTCTAGTATCCTAGTTTATGGCCTTATTTTGTTAGAAAATGTGACATCACGATTTTATTGTTGAGAAGGATGAAAGGATTCAGAATCTTGTTTAGAAGTTTGAATAAACGCTTTTGAGGCAAGAAGGTGGCCACAAAAAGAAGCTTTAAAAATCGTCTTGTCCTAAAATGTCTGTATGTGACAGTTAAAACATATTTCTAAGGCGGGCGATCACGGGAAGGAAAAGCATTAAATAGGATAAGATACTAAAACTATTAAATAAAAATAAAAACCACTGACTTCTGCAACAACTACAAAAAAATATAAAATACCTTTTCTTTCCTAAATCGGTGACTTTATATCTTAACCTTAAGGTTAAGATATAAAGCCTTTTAGCTATTGTCAAAAAGACAGGCGAAGCGAATGCGATCCGAAGCGTTTTTATTTGTAATGTATGGAATTGTTTGAATCCAGTCACATAGAAAAGCGAAAGCGATCCGATAGTTTATGTGACGGGCTTCAAACAATTCCATACATCACAAACAAAAACGCATCGCTTCGCGATCGCCACGCCTGTCTGTTTGACAATAGCTTTTTTGCCACCGACTTCGGAAAGAAAAGTTATTTGACACTCTTTCAGGTTACTTTAATCCCACCAAAAACATTCAGCACTAACACCTGCCAAGTTCAAATTTAGAAGTCGATTGTAAAGTACATCTAAACTTGGCATTGGATTGGATACATAAAAAAGGGTTGACCTTTTTTAAGGCAAACAATTAGCCGATAAGAACTTGACCCCCTTTTTAACAGGTATGTTTTTGGCGGGATTGTATTTTGCTCTTGGCGTGATAAATTTATTTCTTAACCAATGCATAGCATAGGTATGCGTTAGCAGCAATTGCGATAGGTTTGCTGTCTTTTATTCCAAATAGGTCCATGCTTGATCAGGGAACATACACAAAAAAAGATTCCGACCAATTGAGAACGTCCCCCTCTTTTTGAAGTTGGTTAAAAATTGACATTATAATTGTTTTTTTTTCCCTTAAATTGTCTCAAATAGTCAGGTGTCAAGCCAAATTAAACATTTATGCCATTGGATAATTAAAGAAACTAACTAAGATCTCTCAAAATAGTCACTATCTTATCCCTAAATACGAGTACTAAACACAAATGCTCTCCGCAAGTCTCGCTGAAACTCAAAAATAACTCTACTATTACGAGTAGGTAAGAAAAATATTGCTGCTTTTCTGAATTGTCCGGCAAAGGTTAGTACAAAAGAAAATTTCGTACAAAAATCTACAATATTATGTTGCACCTGTGTGAAACCGGGAACGGTCACTACTCGGTAATAAATTGTAAAGGGATTGGAATATAATACATAGTGGAAGTTTCAAAATGTATTCGTAAACGTTGCAAGATATATTGCAAAAGGTACTTTCAAAAGGAGCTTTGACAACCCACTGTATAATACCGCATTGCTGCTTGAGATTGCAATGATGCGGGATTATTCAACTCAAACCCGCACGGGATCATGCGGGGTCCCACATCTTTGATGTTATGTTATAAAATCAAATTGAAACTACAAATTTTTGTGTAAAATAATGAACTTTTATGAACAACTAGCTGTACCCGCGACTTCGTTCGTGTGGATGTCAGAACTCAACAATGTATTTTTTTAAACAACTTTTTTTTTCTAATATAAATCGGCCCAGCCATTTCAGAGATTAGCCATTACAAACAAACAGACAGACAGACAAAAATTTTAAAAAAATGTTATTTTGGTGTAGGTATGTACCGTAAATATAATTATTCGTACGCATGTAGTAAAAACGGTTATTCCAATATAACAAACAGACATTCCAATTTTATTTATACTAGATATGTATAGATGTATAGATTATGTCAGCTTTATGTTAACTGTGTTATAATTTTTTTCCTCGCGGGAATGCGTTGTCCCGTTTTGCGGGATGCAATCCCTTATTGCTGCTTCGTCTATGTCAATTTGCTGGAGTTTTCAAAAGGGGTAGCATTTCAGTGGCGACATTTTGTATTTACGTTGCTGGACTTAATTAATTCGTTGTATACAGGTGTGCTTCTATGTCTTTCATCATCAAATGAATCCTACCGCCCGCTCTGGGGCTGCCAGTCTTGAGTGAATAATTAAATGATGTTGTTCTTTGATGTGATAGTGTGGGAACGAGATAGCGCTAGACTTCGTGTAACAATAGCTCTGTCTTTTTCCCACACTGGAATATCTCTCTCTTTAAGACGTCAACGGTAGGCCATCTGCACGATTAGCGCAGTGGCTGAGTGATTGGACTCTTGCGCTGCGTGTCGCGGGTTCGATTCCCGTACAGAACAAATATGTCTATGACTTGTTGTGGTGCAACATACTATTAGGTACATTTGAATTGAAAAAGCTACATAAGTTTGAACCGATGATTCCCGATGATTCCGATTTTTTTAAGTCAAAGTATTAAAAATAGTTAAAGGGGTGGCTATAGGGGTGGACACTGAGAATTCTGGTGGTCAACGGTAATATCAAAAAAAAAAAGTATCCTTGTCCACCAGTGGTGGTCAGGGGGAATTTTTCTAAAAAAAGGTTCCCTTTGTCCACCCCGGGGTGGACAAAAGGAATTTCTTTTAGGAAAAGTTTCGCTGTCCACCAGCGGGGGACAAACTGGGAGTGGACATCGGGAATCATCGGTTTGAACTCAGAACCTATAGTAACCATAAGTTTTTCTTTGTTATTATGATCATTCTTTTATTCCCACGTTTTTTTTTTAAATATGTTTACATTTTTTTAGACTTCGTCTGTAATATTGTGTACTTATATATTATTTTATCTAATAAAATAATAAATAAATAACTAAAACTTTATCTTAATATTATTGAAACGTCTGCTGGTTTTTCTACAGGTACATGCTGGATCGGAAGTCAGCGGTCCACGTCTCCGCAAGAGTCCAGGACCTGTTCTTCATCATGGCTGTCTCTAACTCCTGCATGGATCCTCTGGTGTACGGCTCCTATATTATAGACCCGAGAACTTTCAAGAGAACTATTATGAAGATCTTCTGCATTCATGTGAGCCCTTCAGAAATACCAGGTAAGATTATCTGTTTATTGAATTTCGGAATACTGCACAATAATGTTTGACAGCACGGTTAGCGTAGTGGCTGAGTGATTGGACTGCTGCGTTGCGAGTCGCATGTTCGACTCCCGCACGAAGCAAATATTTGTATGATCTACAAGTAGTTGTTCCGGGTCTGGGCGTTTGTGTATGTTTGTAAACGCACCCACGATACAGGAAGAAATTCCTAGTGTGGGGCAATGTTTAAAAAAAAAAGTTTCATAGCATTTTTAATCAACCTGTAATAATTTCCTACTACCGGGACGCGACACGACGAAGAAATCGAAGTCAAACTCTGGAACCACCGAACAGTTTCAGTGACTTTTTGCGAATGTTTATGATTGGTTTTAGTTTTAAAGTTTTGCTCTTGTTTCTTCTTCTCTTGCTCTTGTACGAAGCCGGGGCCACGTCTTTTTTCGCAAATCGATGTTTGTACGGTTGCTACCGTACAAACATCGATTTGCGAAAAAAGACAAGATTTTTGATTCGTGTTAACAAAGTATTGCTATACTTTGTTAACACGAATCAAAAATCTTTAGAAATGATGAACATTACGTTTTTGTCTTCTAAAAATGACGTATCTGATAAACACGGTTTTTTTCCTTGACGTATTGAGACGAAACCGTTAATTTACGCGATTCCAATATGCAATGTGAACTTCTATTACTCCATGACGTCGTGTCGTTTTTTTTTTGACGAATTGTCAATGACGGGTCCCATGCGAATGAATCTTTAGGTATTGCTGATTCGAGACAAGTGTGTGTGACAATTACACTAAAGCCGAAGCCCGATCTGTGATAGGCGGATCCAATCCCATTACTGAAATAGCCAGTTTTCTTACCAATTTAGGCTCAGACGGTTTACAAAGCTTCCAAAAATTGTATTGTAGACCAAGGCTAGCTTTGAAGATGAGCCAAAATTTTAATTTGAGCAACCAGCTACAATTAAAAACATTGATTGAGCTAACTAGTGGGCCATCTTATGAAATTGTTTCTTATTGTTTTTGAAGCTGAGACTTGAAAACATAAATCAGCAGCATCCGGTAAAACAATGACACGGATGTGGTAGACGGTAGCATGGGAAAAAGATCGTGAAAGAACATGAGTGACATGATGATTATCTTACTAGAACAACTCCAATTTCCACATAGGTTTCCTTTACAACCTTCCTTTCTCCCTTTAGTAATATACATAAAAATACAGTTTAAATAAACATCAAAGGGGATCGTGATTACAAATAAACAAGATCTTTTTTCGAAGAAACATGCTTGTTATTCCAAAGGAAAAATAAATTTTGTACCTTGTGTCGACTCGACGAGCTTTTGAGCTATACTCAACAGTGCTTTGTCCTTACGTTGCAAAGCCGATACGTAAACGTTGCATTATTCTACTAATATTATAAAAGTGAAACTTATTTGTTTGAATAAGATGGATGGAGTGGTACGAAAACGTTGCATCATCCTATTCATTATTATAAACGTGTAAGTTTGTTTGAATGGATGGACGTTTGTTACTCATTCACGCAAAAACCACTGAACGGATTTTAATATAATTTGGTACACAAATAGTTTATAACCTAAATTAACACATAGGTTCGTTTTTTTCCCCATTTTATGTTCCCGTGGGACAATATTAGAGTTGTAGCGGGTGAAACCACTGGCAATTTCAATTTCAGGTAACCTTTTACTTAGAATTGTAGCGTTGAGCCACCTTCTACCCCCACACATTTTCACAGCATAGCTAGACATCCTCGCACGACACATTTCCATCGCACATCTCTGGTGGAAACGCAGCCTTACAGAATTATTTAAATACAGACCTATCTTAAACTCATGCTAGCCTGGTACTTTTTGTTAGTTTTTAATAATCTCTCACTGGTGACAAAAGGGAATATTTTTCCCGTTTGTCGCCTAGCAGGTTACTAAGATATCTGAAAGTAGGTCGATTTCTGGGTTGATACAAGACAATTTCAGGTAACCTATTCCTGCCGAGAATAATTTGAATACATACCACTTTAAACCTTTGCTAGCCTATTAGTTGTTCCGGGTACTATTGAACAAGATAATTTTCATAGACATTTTTCGCTTGTCTGTACTTTTTATGGATCGGTCCCAGTCGACGGAATACAAATATTAAAATTAAATGCATCCGGAACTTGGACCGCGGTGTCAGTTGATTGCGGTCCCAATCACCGGAAACTTCTCTTGAGGCTGAGCAGTGAACATTTGCTATAGACCTTTTATATGTATAAGTACAAGCAGAGAAGCGTGTGAGAGACAAAGCGATTGTGTGGTAGTTGTTATGTTTGAAAATAGAGTCCTTTTGAGACAGAATGATCAATTTTATGTAGCTCAATCTATTCTCAGTAACAGTTGTAAACTGACTTTGTTACGCTTTCACGCCTGAATTACTAAACCTTTAGATGATTTTATTGTCAAGAGCAGTGGTGGCCCAGTGGTATCGGTCTCGACTTACGAGTTGTAGGTCGTGGTTTCGAACCCCGCCAGGCGCATTACTTTGTGTAATTTATTTCATCACCACTGCTCTCAAACGGTGAAGGAAAACATCGTGAAGAAACCGGCATGTCCTAGAACCAAAAATTCGAAGACATGTGACATCCACCAATCCGCACTGGAGCCGCGTGGTGGATTATGGCCCACTCCCTCTCACAGAGAGGAGGCCTATGTCCCAGCAGTGGGAACATTATAGGCTGATGATGATGATGATGTTCAGAGGCTCTAAAACGGTATTTGGCCACTTGCACAAAACTTATAGAGGGAGAAATTCTGAAGGGAAGGAGGGCCTTTTTTCTTCACATCACTGGTTATCTTTCAAAAGGGTAAAAGTAGTACTCATGAATGTGAATCAATTATTATTTCGGGATGGATTCCTAAAAGGCAGAAGATTATTACGTTTTCATTCAGTAATTTTTGTATATAAAGTTCGATGTTTTAGCCGACTTTTATTTAGTAGACAGATAAGCCAAGTGTCAGAGTAGTATCAACTGAATTTTATTTAAATATTTATTTTTTTGATAATTTGGTTGGATTTCATACAGTTTTCTATTATAGACTAGCTGACCCGGCAAACTTCGTTCCGCCTCAGAAGCACTTTTCGCACCTTTTAAATAATTCCAAATTAAAATTTGCCAAATAGGTCCAGTAGTTCTCGAGTTTTAGTGAGACTAGCGAACAGCAATTGATTTTTATATTATAGATTTTCAAGGTGCCCTTTTGTTTATTTTTTTGGCAATTGAGTCATTGTCGGTCATTCCACCAGTGTCGAGTTGTGACGGCAGCATAATTAGTCAAGCCGTCAACTTTACACTTCGCAGTAGCTTAGTATAGTATCAGAAGCTGAAAGAACGAGCACAGTGCGATGTTACCAATATGTTTAAAAACATATATTATGTACTAGCTTCTGCCAGCGACTTCGTACGCGGATCCTGTTGCTTATGCCAGCGACAATGGGGTCGTCAAAATCGAAGATCTGAAACGTCTGATGTCGAATTCTTAGAGCCTGGGGACGGGAAAACAACGGGACGCGCATGACCATTCCAGACGTTCCAGATCTTTCATTTTTGTAAGTCAACAGGAAATGCCCATCAGACTAAATAACTCTTGCTAAGACGTCATTCCACTCATTCCTATATATGTTATAGTGTAGCTGGGCTCTTGGAGTTCCACATCAGGTGTTCCAGATCTTCAGTTTTTATACGACAACAGGGAGTGCTCATCAGGCTGAACAACTCTTGCTAAGACGTCATTACTGTATATGTCATAGTGTAGCTGGGCTCTTGGAGTTCCACATCAGGTGTTCCATATCTTCAAATTTATTTTCTCAGCAGAAAATGCTCATCACGCGGAACAATTTTTGCTATGGCGCTATTTTTGTATCTCTTATAGTTTAGCTGATCTATTGCAGTTCTGCATCAGGTGTTCAAGTTTCCAAGATAAATTATAGCCTTTATGTTGCCCAGACTTAATAGCTATACAACAAAAAAAAAACAATCAAATCCGTTCAGTGGTTCCGAAGATTAGCGTGTATGGAGTAACATCCCCCGTTTTCCTAACATTTTCCTTCACTGCTCTGCTCCTATTGATTGTAGCGTGATGAAAAGTATTCTATAACCAGCGCAGGAGTATGAAAAATAATTGTACCAAGTTTCGTCAAAATCCTTCGAGTAGTTTTTGTTTCTATAACGGTTATACAGACAGACAGACAGACAGACAGACAGACAGACAGACAGACAGACAATAATTTTATTAATTGCATTTTTGGCATCAGTATCGATCCCTAATCAAACCCTGATAGTTATTTTGGAAATATATTTCATGTACAGAATTGACCTCCCTACAGATTTATTATAAGTATAGATATAGAAGATTTAAATGTAATGTTAAACCCTTTGCTTATGTTTGTCACCACAACAAGTCTTTTAAAATTAAAGTGTATTTTATTTATTATTATAAATACATTTATTTCAGATTCAAATATAATAATCCTTAAATACACAACTAAATCTAAAAAATTAAATAAAATCAAATCATTCAATTATTTTATTGGACAGCTATCCGAAACAAAATAAACTGTAAAGACCGCGCTACGACTTATGTCATTTTAACGTGGCGCTTGTGTATATGCTACTACATCAAATTGCTTTTAAGAATGTAGTGCCATAAATTTTCCGCAGAACTTCAGTCAAAGTTAGATAAGTTTAATTGTGAGTACAAACATTATTCGCAACAAGTTTGACACCTAAAACTTTTTTTATTTTCATGAGTGTTTTCAGCCCCTGAAATATTGCCTGAATATAAAGCTGACCTGTTTATCCACGCTCATAAAATATAGTTTACAGTTTTAGGGATAGGAGGAATTAAGTGGAAAGTTCGTCGCTACCCCGTGAAAAGGAAGGTACCTTCCGACTAGACGGGTGTTGTGTCTGGTGGGCTTTCTGCCCGACATTGATTGTCGGAATGTTCTATGTCTTCTAAACTCGCTGATAACTTTGTTTGCGCGATATAGATATCTTAGTTCCTCCGTCGCCGCATAGATGGCCTAGTGTATGATTATGTCCGCTACATCATTCCCCTCCGGAGACCTGAGGCTTATAGTATAAAGGGCTTCACACACAGCAGCTATAATATACATTAATGTACATTACATCCCGGGATGTATAGCTTTAAATTACCTTACGGTATCACACACACAACAGGTAATGTAATGTATATTTCCCTACATTTCATAACATCCTTTTCGAAGAGAGATAAACGGAAATGTATTGAGCTGTATTAAGATGTATCGAAATATAAATCGACACTTGAAAGGTTAAAAATGACTAAGCGACATGTAGCCAACTTTACAGGAGAGCATTTTAAAGTTTTTATTTTTGGAAAAAAAATCGTATAATATCACCTATTTGTCATAATTACGTAATTCCAACGAATATTAAATACAGTTTACAGGCATTTAAAGATTATGGATTTTCTCATTAGTTTATGAAATAGTGTCGGTTGGTAATAATTTTATAAAAAATCACAAACAGGCAAAAGTTACTTACCGACATCAAAATTTAATGATAAAACAAGTAAAATTAACTAAACCCGATTATTTTATTATTGTGTTTGAAGCAAGATGACGTATACTGGATTGGCGCATGTTTGACTTACAGGTAAAGTGATCTAAATAGAAAACAAATATACTTTTCTACCAGCCAATTTTAACCATGGTACAAATTAATTATGGTAAGTGTAGGCTTTTTTTGAATAAGTAAAAAAAAAATTAGGTTTTAATACACAAAATCAAAAACTTTTGGTCAAAGGTTTTGGTCACCATCATCACTGATTTTAATGTTTCACTGGATTTGACACGTGTCAACTATCGCACTGTATTCAGCAATTCAAAATTATTGAGTTTAACAAAAAATAGCATTATTTCAAAGAAGAAACGGTTAACTTGTTTCGAATACAGTCATTGCCTTGCAGATTTATCAGTGTTTTTTTAAATTAGATGTTGTTCTTAAGTTTGCCGTATGTGATTACTTCCCAGAATTTGATCCTTATTAGCAACACCATCGAATGGTGTAATAGTACAGGGTGTAATTTTTTTTCCAAAACCAGCGGGTTCGATTCCTTGCCAGGATTATTGCATTTTGTAAAAGCCAATCAAAGCATTTATTTCAAGTAGGCCAGTTACAGGCACTTTTGAATTGTCATAGACAAATAAAAATAATTTAAACACTAAAAAGTTATGGTGCTACAGTCCCAGTCACAAGACATAAAAACTGTGAAAGTACCGTAGATGCCCGTTCCAAGAAGTAGATCTCAATGGAGAAGAACGGGCAAGAAACTCCATGGACACTCTTTTTAGATCGCCAGAATTATTACAGAACTTTTGTTACATCATTCATTTGAGGTGGTACATTATGTGAGAACGATGTAGTAAATTTTCAATCATGCAGTTTTAGTCAAAATCGGCCTCGAGACTATTTTCAACGTTTTTTGATATTCGTCATAGTTTTGTACATGGTCATCCAAGCCAAGTTCAAAAATTCAGCCTGTATATCGTAATGAAATTCATCATCATCATATCAGCCGTAGGACGTCTACTGCTGTACATAGGCCTCCCCCATAGATTTCCAATAGGACCAGTTGGAAGCTGCTTGCAGCCTTGCCTTTGTGCGTGGTCTCCATTTGAGAATCTTGCGGCCTCATCGGCCATCAGTTCTGCGTGCTATGTGGTCTGCCCACTGCCACTTCAACTTGCTGGTTTACTGGGCTATGTCGGCAACTTTAGTTCGTCTACGAATCTTTGCATTTCTGATTCGATCACGCAGAGGGACTCCAAGCATAGCCCTCTCCATAGCTATAGTAATTTAACTAATGAGATTTATTTTGTATTGCATGAACAGAAAACCAGTTCCATGGAACTAGACATTGGAACTACTGAAAAGTTTTTGGTGAAATGAAATTCGGTTATATATTTTTCGAACTTATGATAGGCAAAACAAGTAGGTGATACATCAATATTTCGAGCTACGCGTAGTACTTAAGTGCGATGCGCGATCACGCGGATTGCCTAAGTGACAGGTTGAATGAAGACTAATCGAAATTATTTCACCAACAGCCATTCATGTTCTGCTTTACAACGCGTTTATGCGACAAAACAAAGTAGGTGCAACGGGGATAAACTGATTTTTATACAAATTTCATATCGGAAATAGTTATCTAAGTGACAAAAACAGTAAAAAAACGGCAGGTAAACTATTACCAAACGACAAAATTTATCTTTTTTAGGCAGGAAAAATAGTACTATATTACGTTTTTAAGTACATTGTATTTAGGAAAAAAATACTAAATGAAAATGAATACATAATTAAGGTGTGGTAAAAATTCTTAAATGATGAAAAATATAAAATAATTATCAGGTAAAATTTCGTAAGCAATGCTCATAAGACAGATACCGAGAAGTATAAAATACTTAATGTTAAAACGCATTAATTCAAGTCAAGGCAAAAGTTACTAAGTGTAAAAACTTGAAATAGAATATCTACCAAGTGAAGCTTATTCATAAATCGGTAAAATTTTGGTCGCTTGGTCGCCGAAATTGGTGAAAATGTGTAATTTTTTAAGTTACCAAGCGACAGCAAAAGTCTTCCTAGCGTTACGAGAGTAGGATCAATCGACGCAGAATTTTTTTCTGATTTCAGTGATATATATAACTCAACTAGCGACCCGCCCCGGCTCCGCACGGGTGCAATCTTTATAATATTATTAAAATTGCGACTATAATTTGAGATTTAAACTATCCTATCTCTCAAGTTGGATCGAACTGCACATGGTGTGCGAATTTTATTATAATCGGTTAAGTGGTTTAGGAGTCCATTGAGGACAAACATTGTGACACGAGATTTATATATATTAAGATATCGCCCAAAATGTCGCTTGGTAACTTTTGCCTTTCAAGCGTCGAAATGTATATTTTCGTATCGCTCAGTACCTTCGATTCGAAGATGTAAAAATATACATTATAGCTGCAGTGTGTGGTCTCCTGACGATTTCTATGGAAAGATGTACTGAGATGTATCGTGCTATAATGTACATCTTTACATTATAGCTGCTGTGTGTGAAGCCCTTTATTTATGAATACTTACGTCATCCTATCATCCTTCATCATCATCCTTATGGCGATTCATTGGCGTAAAAGATTGCTGAAATAAAATATTTTTACTTGATAATTTTCTTGTGACACTTATGTCAAATGTCAAACTGTCAGTTTCTTTTTCTCTCTCTTAGTCTGTGATGTTACTTTTTGGTTTATATAATTTAATTTATTTTTATCAAATTGATTTCGCTGAAATATTGTATTAATTCTAATTAAATTTTTATATTATAATTGTAAATAACTTAATTCTAAATTTTATTTATGAAATTTACGCACACGATGGAGGTCTGATATGTCCGGATCCACTACATATTTTGAAGAAACGAAAATAGAAAAGAAGACTGGTTATGAAAACGAGCTGATGGATATAAAAGCGGAGGCCGACAGAAGAATGGGCTTTTCGATCTCAGACCTTTTTGCAGTGAAGAGTCTCATCTCAGCCTGTTGTGGAGTCGACTACAGTCCACAGGGCAACTACCTGCTGTAGCCCCTACCTGCTGAGGCCACTACCTCCTGAGGCCACTACTGAGGCCTATCCTGCTGAGGCCACTACTGAGGCCTATCCTACGTCTACTTCTGCCGTCTCTTCACTCATCGAGTCTGCGAACCACTACCTGCTGAGGCCCCATCCTGTTGAGGCCACTACTTCCTGAGGCCACTACTGAGGCCTATCCTGCTGAGGCCAGTACTGAGGCCTATCCTACGTCTACTTCTGCCATCTCCTCACTCATCGAGTCTGCGAACCACTAACTGCTGAGGCCCCATCCTGTTGAGGCCACTACTTCCTGAGGCCACTACTGAGGCCCATCCTGCTGAGGCCACTACTGAGGCCTATCCAGCTGAGGCCACTACTAAAGCCTAACCTTCCCTTCAGTGTGTGACAAACGTTGAACTGTGTAGTTCTGAACTGTGTTTTTCTATTTTTTTTTGTATTTTTAGTGTAAAATAAAATTCATTATTATTGTAAAATAAAACTGTTACAGGTTGATAGTGGTAAAGTCCAGGCCCGTTGTAGTTTCCGTAGATGCCGCAATGTTCACAGTATTATGTCCGCTACACACTTTTAAGTGTTGTTTAATTTGTTTACACCTAACTAGAATAAATGACGCATGTCGATTTTTATTTAAACTACGTTGTTACCTACCTATTGTTTATTTTTAAATGAAAAAACTAGGCAGCTCCAATTTTGCAGTTTGTAACTTTGTAACAACTTTGAAACTTGGTAACTCAATTTTATTACACTGTGATGTATTAGGATTACGGTAGATATAAATTATTGTTAATTATTAATATTATGAATATGTCTTAAGTAGGAGTCGAAATGGAGCCGAGCGCTCTCGTCCTTCTGAGTGTTAGTCGGATTAAATCTCTCTGTATCCCGACATCCCGTGTGCTCCCAACACTTCAAACGATAATAGAAATAAATTCTCAACACTCATTTTTTGCGAGCAACTCACACATGACCAAAAAATTAAATATATTATGCCAAAATTTTTAACATCAGAAAAGAGCTTAAGTTTATTGAACTGAAACATCTCTATACCTATATTATAAAATTGAAAAGTTTGTTTGGAAGAACGCGCTAATCTCATGATTACTCGTCGTCAGTCGGTATAAAAATAAAACTCGTTATTTATAAAACACTTTATTATATTTAAACATGCATATTTAATAATTTTGATTAGATTTTATAATAGAAGTGTAAAATGCAAAAATTGCAACTCTGCCAATCTCTTGGTTACATAACAATAAGCTGGCGGCGTTGAAGAGGTAGGGGAAAGGTGTACGAGATGATCCGTCGAGGCAAGATGATCCTTTGATATTGCAACGAAGCCAGTAGCGTCATCTAGTTGTTTTTAATGGTAAAACGTAGTCCCCGATATTCCCCCGCCTCAGTCAAAAGTAGTGGTGTCGAGAGTGACAATTAAATTTTTTGAGAAAAAAAACAAATATTCCGTTACTTTGATCTAAGGTAAGGGTGAGTTGAAGTTTATATCTAATTTGTTCTAGGTACTTTATTACTAGGCTGTGGTATAAGTTAGCTTTGAAAATTGCTCTATTTTGTTTTTTTAATAGCATGGTAACAGTTGAAAGCACATAGTTTAAGTTATCGAACATTGAATAAAAAAGTTTATGTTGGGGCAAGATGATTATGTTACCGGTGTACAAGATGATCCCCACGGATCTTCTTGTAAACCGGTAACATACCTACTATTACGGGGATATTTTTAACCTTTTTATGTTATTATGTTTAAGTTCATATATTTTTGGTTTAAGACTATGCCTCGTAATTATAAAAAAAAACTAAACGCGGATTGTGGTCAGAACACTCCATGATCAAAGCACTGGATGCTGTTAAAAATGGCATGCCATATAGCACAGTTTGGATTGCCTGTATTATCACTAAAAACGCGGGCAAAAGTCAAAAATAAGGTGGCTGTCAGTACAATCAAATATATAGGTGAAAAAATAAACCGAGATTATGGTTTTATGTGGGTTATTCTCTTCCTGGATCCTGGGATCATCTTGGACACCGGGGTGTACAAGATGATCCTTTGACAACGTTTTAAAAATGTGTTTTTTTAATAGTAAAGCATCGAAAAAATCAAAATTTTGAGTATGCCAACAATAAGATAAATAAATTTACTATGTATATACGTATTTACATTCGCGCTAAGTAGGATATCTTTTAATCTACAAGCAATCTCCCTTAAGGGAATCATCTCGTACACCTTTCCCCTACATGATAATAAAAGTCATTAGGTTCTAAAAAAGAATTACTTGGAACGAGGCCATACACATCAAAACCGATAAAACAGGTTTTTTAAAATTTGAAACCGGAGGCTTTGTTCCAAATGACATTACCACTGTTAAATGATTAGTTAGCATTATGACGAATTAGGCGTGCCAATCTAGCATTTATAGCCTCAATTGCATCACTCTTTAGAACTCGTGTTCCATTAGATTGCAGTCCCAACAAATTTGTAACATCTTGATATTCTGTGTATGTGTCTTTTAACATTTGAATTGAAATGTCAGCTGTTGCAATACTTCTTATTTCAGCCAACGATACCACATGATCTAAATCATATCTTAAATCGATGTACATTATATATCTATCAAAATCAATCACGTTGTCATGTGACAACAACGCTTCATTTGAGATTTCAAGTAATCCAATCAGATGTTTTAACACTCCAACATTTACCACGGCGTGAGGTCTTTCAGGAAATTCTCCAATAAATTCCATACATAATTTCTTTAGCGTGTTGCCTCTTTGGTTTCGAATTTTCTCGAAGAAATTTAAAGTATCGATGAAACCAACCACAAGTGATTGAAACTGCTGCATCAAACCGAATTTTCTCAATAGGCGGACAATGATGTTGGGATAGCGCAACCTAAACAAAAAAAATTAAATTAGTATTTTTTTATTGGGACCAACCCATCACACTATTTATTCACACAACAACTCCTGAAAGCCAGAATAAACAGTGGCAACCACCAGAAAAGCGATAAGACAATGAAGCTCGACGTGTCCCGGAGAATGAATTTATCTGTGTTGGATCCTGCAACGAAATTAATCAGAAAGAATAGTAGAGGAGTAGGAATAAAATGTTTCCACTTCCCTCCATGTTAAGCAGGAGACAGAACAAAACAAGGAAAAAAAGGCACAAAGGGACATTACAACTGGGAGAAGCCCAGTCGCCTAGCACCACGGGTAAAAATTACTACTAATATTAATGGGTCCTAAACTGAGAGCTGCTATATTTGATTCCAATAATGGGTATGGCAAAAACGCTTGAACGCAAGGAAATTGGTTCGAGTTTCCACCAGGTCCGTATAGTAAAGGACTCCAGATGTAGTCTGTTTAGTATCCTACATAATATTGCGTTTGTTCTGCCAAAGAATACACTCCCATAGAATTATGATGTGCTGATTGTTCATATTCACAATCTGATGTGGAACATTGACAAAAGGCGAGGCAACACGCTTGAAAGAATATAATTTACTTTTGAAGTTACCATGTTCCACGAGAAATTGGCAACACAGTTATCCACCTCCAGCCACGTCCTAGCCAGCCGCTCACGAACAGACTGATGGAAAGAATTGGTGGAGGTTTTGATGGAATTATCCCACCTACATTGCCATTTGGATAAAAGTTCGCCAGGCGTCACTTTGTGGTTTGAATAACCTAGATATTTTAGCACGGTCACGTTGCAAATCGTAAAAATCAGCGTCAGTGGTCTCCCGTGCGGAATAGTACATTGCAGCACGTCGCTGCACTTCAAGATCAACTGGAAGAACATCAGAAAATACCGATAAAACTTCAGTACTGACAGTCCTATAAGCTTCACAAAGCCAAGCGCTGACTTTGAAGCAGTTTACGCCGTGCCGCCCCTATGGTGGCCCTATCGGCCCAAACAGGTGCTCCGTAGCACATACAGCCCATGTAAGTAGCCCCGTAAATAGCCACGCAAATAATATTAGCACTACATAAAAAATACGGATACATTACGATAATACGAAAAACTTTATTCCGAAATTCACAAATACGAATTTCAAAATACCGACTTTCATAAATCAAATCAAATCGTTTATTTCAACTAGGCCAATTACAGGCACTTTTGAATTGTTAAAAGACATAAAATAAAACAAGTACAAAAATAGTTATGGTGCTACAGTCCCAGTCACAAGACATAAAAACTGTGAAAGTACCGTAGGTGCTCATTCCAAAGCGTAGATATCTATGGAGAAGAATGAGAAAATAACTCCATGGACACTCTTTTTCAATCGCCAAAATTATTACAGAACTTTTTTTACATCATTCATCATCAGATGGTACATTATGTGAGAACGATGTGGCAAGTTAATTATAGTGTCCAAAGTAAATATGAAAAAGACAATTCAAAACTAAATTTAAGTATTAATAATTAAAATAGGCCGTGGCAGCTAAGAGATGACCAGTCCCAACTGACAGCGCCCGTTCACGAACATGACACATAATATCAGCACTATTCAGCTCAACCATTAATATCCATAATTCTGAATGGTTCAAAATTCCTAATATACCAACTCCGATTGATCATTATTCCTATTTTCATAATTCCGATTATTATAATATCGATTAATTATAATTCCGAAAATATAATGAGGCGCGCTCTTGCATCCTTAGTGAAATTTCTGATTACCACCTACCAGGGTAGCTCGACATAGCCCCGCTTCGAGGGGCTCCTATTTTTGTTTGCAAGGTTTAAAGACGTAACCTAACACGAAGGCTTAGGTGCCTGTCCGAGTCGGGGTGCCCCAAATCCCGAGCTCGCTTCGCTCGCTCTTGCATCCTTATTCTTTACATCTTTCGAATATGTAAAATCGGAAAACGAACAAATCGGATATACGACTTTCGGTAAAATAAATTTAGATCTCCTTATTAATAGATATTGTAATTTTTAGGTATTATGATAATCGGAGTTTTGAAAATCAGAATATCGAAATTCGGAATAAAATATTTCGATCTCCTTAATAATAGATATTGTAAATAAACGCTCTCCATAATAATAGATAATATTGTAATTTTTAGGTAATATGATAATCGGAGTTTTGAAAATCAGAATATCGAAATTCGGAATAAAATATTTCGGAGTATTTGGGTGTTCCCAAAAAATAGTGCTACAGTTGAGACTGTTTAAGCACCGCGGTCCTGGAACGCAAAGGGACAGTTGCTCTAAGCGTTCCAGGGCTGCAGTGCCAAAAAAGGTTGTTTTTAGGAAATCAAGCTTTTTGCGTTCCACTAAATGCGATTTAGCAAAAAAAAGTTATGTAATATGGAAATATGTTCCATTACTGAAATAGAACAACGAAAAAACTTTAAAAAATATTACCGACTTCAAAAACAATTAATAATAATATTCCACAACTATCACACAACGCCATCTAGTCCCAAGCTAAGCAGAGCTTGTGTTATGGGTACTAGACAACTGATAAACATACTTATATATTTCTAAATACATTTACATAATTATTATACATAAACTACACCCAGACAAAGAACAAATGATCGTGCTCATCACACAAACATTTTTTGTCCTGGGTGGAATCGAACCCACGACCTCCGGTATAGCAGTCAGGGTCACTAACCACTAGACCAACAGGCCAGTCAAATACAAAAAATTATAATATAACTTTTCTTTCGGAAGTCAGTGGCTTTGTTTTTTATTTCATTGATAAATGCCACCGACATCCGAAAGAAAAGTTATTTTATACTTTATTGTATTTGTTTTTCAAGTTGGTACTTTTTTTTAAAGTTTTTATTTTACCCTTTTTAATTATTCAACAAAAATCTTCGTATAATCGGCGTCTTTAGAAATCTATATCCAAACGAGCAACAAATACGGATCTATGCGGGCAACGTCACGAGATATCCATTAATGTTATGTACTAAAACCTTCCCTAGAATGTAACTTGAAACACTTTTTCGAAAACCGCATGAAAATTGGTTCAGCCAAACGCGAGATAATCGTGAACAAACATCCAATCGACTTTGAAAATCTACGATCGAAGTAGGCAAAAATTCCCTATCTCAAAAACAACTGTAAGACCCCTCTTTGAGGAGTGGCTGGAGAGAAGTCATGGCGTCCATACCTTCCGCCTGACGCAGGTCCTCACCGGGCACGGGTGCTTCGGGAGGTACCTGTGTCTAATGCGGAAGGAGGAAACGTCTGGGTGTCACCACTACGAAGATCGCCCGGAGGACACGGTGGAGCATACGGTGCAGGACTGTCCAGCTTGGGCAGTGCACCGACGTACTGCTGCGATAGGCGGAGACCTCTCGCGCCCGGCATTGGTTGCGGCCATGCTGCGGGGCGAGACGGAGTGGGAAGCGGTCGCCTCCTTCTGCGAAGCAGTAATGCTCGCGAAGGAGGAGGCGCGCCGCGCGCGAGAGAGGACAGAGTCCTCCCTCCGCCCCAACCGCGGTGTAGGACGCCCACGGCGACGGACGTCGCGAGACAATCTCCGGCCACCGTAGGCGCGGGCATGCGGGCAGCGAGTAAAGGGCAACTCGCTGCCCGACCAAGGACCATGCCCGGGTCGACGTCGCGTTGTGTTCACGCGCGCCTCAAAGAGCGTCAGCATACTGACGGGGCCCCCCTCTCAGAGGGCCAAAGCCTGCCGGGATTGCGGGATTATTTCCTTACCGTGACCCCGGAACAGAAAGGGCTATTGAAGAACACCGTGGATTTTAGTCAGTAGAAGTCTGACAGTCCCTCCCGCCCTGCCCGGGGTGGGAGGACTCATTTGATGATTTTAACACGCTAAAAAAAAAAAAAAAATATTTTGATGAAACTTGCAGTACCCTAAGTTGAACAATACCTAGTACAACACAACAATAATTACTTAAATCGGACTTGTAGTTCCGGAGATATGCGAACACAAACATAAAAACATACATACATTATACATACGATTTTGAAAGGAGACGATTCATTTTTAGCCGACTTCCAAAAGGAGGAGGTTCTCAATTCGGATGTTTGTATTTTTTTTTTTATGTTTGTTCGGGCATAACTCCGTCATTTAACAAGCGATTTGAAAAATTATTTTTTTATTGGATAGGGTATACTTCCGGAATGGTCCCATTAAAATTTTATCGAAATCGGACTAGCCTTTTTTGAAAAATCAACAAAAATCAACAAAAACCTAAGAAGTTTTCAACTTTGTCTACACCGATTACTCCGAGGTTTCTGGTCCGATTTCGATGATTCTTTTGTTCGATAAAGTATTGTTAATACCGGTGCTACGGATTACAAAATTTTAGTGCACATGTAAGAAAATTATGTATTTGGCAATAATTTGGGTTGAATAGTGAAACTAAAAGGATAAAATAAAAAACTTTTTCAAAAAAAAATGCAACCGACTTCAAAACAACCACAAAAAAGTTCAAAATAACCTAGAAAAAAACTTTTCTTTCGAAAGTCGGTGACAAAAAGTCAATAAAATTAATTTTAATTTTGTTTTTAAAATTTAATTTTAATTGGGTATTGTGGGTAGACATAGCAATAACACAACTTTTTGTGGGCTCTTCACAAAATAATTAATTAAAAATAGTTTATTTGTATTTTTGATGAATTAAACTAGTTCATCTTCAACTATACCTCCCCACGCTTGCTATCTAATATTATCAAGTTTATCAAACTTGCCTTGATCCACTGACTCTGCACTACATCATGGACATGAAGCTTGCTGCCAGTCTGGAGGACCTACAACAGCTGTTTGGCTCCCGAATGCAGGAGTACGAGACAAAACTGCAACAAGCCACTGCTAATTCATCACCGGCTTCACCTGATATCACTTTCATTGCACGTGAGTTCTCCGACTTTAAACAGTTTGTTTGTCAAGCACTATCCACACTGAAATCTCAAATTGAGTTGCTTGCTGCTGGGTATGACAGACATGAAACTGCCATGCGAAGAAAGGTCCTGCTGTTCCATGGTGTTCCAGAGCAGAAGAATGAAAATTTAAATGTTGTGGTGAACAACATAATATCCAACCAAATTAAATTGACTGAGTTGGGAGACAAGAACATTTTACATGTTTGCCATAGGCTTGGATTCTCGCAGCAGAAGGCGCGTCCCATACTGGTACGATTCTTCAGGATGGAGCACCGGTCACTTGTATGGGATAGCAAGAAGGCTCTCAAGGGCACTGGCGTCACCATCTCTGAGTTTTTGACCCAAGGAAGGCATCGTGTGTTTGCGGCCGCGCGTAAACATTTCGGTATGTTGAATTGTTGGTCAATGGAGGGAAAGATTATCGTTATTTGCCCGGACAAATCGCGCCACAAGCTCGAAACAGCAGGTGAACTTCAAGTTTTAATCGCTAAGTTCCCACTGATTGCAGCCGACACCGAGGATTCTGTGCATTCTGAAGAACCTGGATCTCCAAATGTAGCAGCCTCGGCTACACAAGTCAAGAGGTTTAGAAAGACGCGTTTGCGCAAGTAATTCTCCGTTCTGTATTCGTTATCAATAACGGTTAATAACACAATCACTTTATTTCTCGTTTGTGCCGGTGGTTAAATAAGTCTTTTTGTTTGGTTTACCGACGCAATTTTCCTTTTTATCTTTTGTTGTTGCCGGTATTTTATTATTTACTCTATGTTTGCTGAACTTGCTTGCAACGAACGAAATGTTGACAATATTGTGACATGACAGTTGCTGACAGCTGCTGTCAGTGTCACTCTTCCGTCCATTGGTCACCTGTAGCGTTTCGTTCTACGCATAAATATTTTTGTCAATCGGTTATTAGTTTTTTCTTTTAGATTTGTTGTTTTGTTTTTATGTTAGTATTTAATTTAATTCACTGTTTTTGATAATTATTGTAAAAATTCCTGCCAATGGTACTAGCAAGTTGGGGTGGTTTTTTCACCGTAGGAAAACTTATTTTTATTTTATTTTATTCATATTAATTAAGACTTCAGGAAGTATATATTTTTATTTATATTTAAGGTTATTATTTTAATGGATGATTTAGCTGATCTTAATGACAGCTTTTTTTCATGCTCTTCCTCTGCTAGCTTTGTTAGTGCGGACAGTGACTCTTCGTTACCACTAACTTTACATGACAAACTATCTTCTCTTTTCTCCAAAGACCCTAAAAATCTGCACATTGCGCACATTAATGCTCAGAGTGTTCCTGCTCACTATTCTGATCTTCTGGCATCATTTAGCAGTGCTCATTTGGATGCCCTATTAATTTCGGAATCTTTTCTGAAGCCATCTCTCCTATCTACACATTATTCTCTCCCTGGCTTCGTCTTGATCCGCAATGATAGGACTGGCAAAGGTGGAGGAGGTGTTGCAATATATTTGCGTGCCGATTTACCCTACAGGGTAGTCAGTTCATCTCCTTCGCTATATTCTGGATCGGCTGAGTACTTGTTTTTAGAGATCTTAGTTCACCACACCAAAGTGTTGCTGGCAGTCCTTTACAGTCCAAATCTTCATGTTGACTACTTTGACTCCCTTGAGTCCACCCTTAGTGATCTTTGTCCATTATATGAGCATGTTGTTTTGATGGGTGATTTTAATACTTGCCTGATTAAAAATGACTTTCGCTCTATCAAACTTCTCTCAATATTGTCTGCATTTAATCTTCAAGTTTTACCTCTCTCTGCTACTCACTATTTTCCTAATTGTTCTCCTTCTTTTCTAGATCTCATGATTATCTCTTCCCCCAATAATGTTTCTTTTCATGGTCAACTAAGTGCTTCTTTTTCATACCACGATCTTATTTACGTATCTTATCGCATTCGTATTCCAAAGCGTAAGCCCCAGATTTTATATCTCCGCAACTTCAAAGGCATAGATCTGGAGGCATTGCAGCGTGATGCCAACTCTCTTGACTGGTCACCGTTACTGGAGAAGGATTGTATTGATGAGAAAGTGGGTTATTTTAACTCATCAATCCTCAACTTGTTCGACCGGCATGCTCCCATTCGGCGTGTTAAGGTGAAATATAACCCTGCACCATGGATTACATCGCAAATTAAAGAACTAATGGCTCGCAGGGATAAGGCTAACAGTAGATATAAGCGCAGACCATCAGAGCTGAATCTCTGTTATTATAAATCGCTGCGTAACCGCTGCAATCATCTGTGTAGGGATGCTAAGAGACGCTATTTCCACGACCAACTCGACAACCGCAGTTCTTCCGATGTTTGGAAATTCCTGAAGTCGGTAGGCATTGGCAAAACTTCTACCAATCAGTGCAAAGATGTGGACCTCAACGACCTCAATAAACATTTTTCTTCCCTTCCCTTTTCTCTTGATCCTCGTGTTAAAGCTATGACTCTGGATAGTTTATCTAATTTGTCACTCCCACCATGTTCTCCTTTCACTCTAAGCAATGTTTCTGAAGTTGACGTCAAGAAATCTGTTCTTGCTATCACTTCGTCAGCAGTCGGTAACGATAAGTTGAGTTCTAGAATGGTTACTCTCATCCTTCCCTGCTTACTTCCTATTCTCACTTACTTATTTAATCATTCCTTCTCTTGTAGTTCTTTTCCTTCGGCTTGGAAGCAGGCTCACGTTATACCTTTACCCAAAACCAATAATCCATCCTCGCTATCTGATTTTAGGCCCATCTCGATTCTCCCATTTCTTTCTAAAGTTTTTGAGCACTTAGTCCATAAACAATTAACATTTTTCTTGACGTCAAACTCCTTAATTTCCCCGTTTCAATCTGGTTTCCGTTCGGGTCACAGCACAGTAACTGCACTTTTAAAGGTAACTGACGATATCCGCTGGGCAATGGAGAATAGGTCACTTACTGTTCTCGTGTTGCTTGACTTTAGTAGTGCCTTCAACTCGGTGGATTTCGATATTTTGCTTGGTATCCTTAAATCTATAAATTTCTCTTCTTCCGCTTTAGCCTGGTTTGATTCTTATCTTCGGGGACGTTCTCAGTGTGTTCGCCTAGAAGAGAATTTCTCTGATTGGTGTAGCCTTACTGAGGGCGTTCCTCAGGGTGGCGTTCTCTCTCCTCATCTTTTCTCAATTTTTATCAATATGGTTACGAAAGTAATCTCTTCTAGTTTCCATCTTTATGCGGATGATCTGCAGCTTTATCGTCATTTTACTACAGCAGATGCGGTGTCTGCCATTGGTGCCATGAATCTAGACCTGGCCAACGTCAATGACTGGGCTGAGTCATTTGGCCTGCGAATTAACCCATCTAAATCGCAGGCCATGATCATAGGCAGCCGATTTGTCCGTGGTGCGGGTCTTGTTGCATCTTTGCCGCCTTTATACCTCGACGGTGTGTGTATCGACTACACAGACACTGCCAAAGATTTGGGTGTAATCATTGACTCCAATTTCTCATGGCGGGCTCAGGTCAACGGAGTCAGTCGTAAGGTACACTTTTCTTTGCATTCGCTGAAACGTCTCCAGAGTGTCTTGCCCTTGAAGACTAAAATTTGTTTAGCTCAAACTCTTATTCAGCCGATCATTGACTATGCCGATGCCTGCTATTTGGATGCTACTGAGGAGCTGTTAAATAAACTTGAGCGCTTGCAAAATTTATGTATTCGATTTGTTTTCGGTCTCCGTAAATATGATCACGTCTCCCACTTTCGCAAGGAACTCAAGTGGCTCCCAATCCGCCTTCGCAGGAACACTCGTATCCTTTGTCTCCTTTTCAACATCCTTCACAACCCTTCCTATCCCTCTTATCTGCGAGAAAGATTTAGTTACGCTCGTCCTAGCGACGCACCTTGCAGGTCGCACCTCAGAACCCTACTTAAATCCCCTCCTCATAAATCCAGTTACTATTCATATTCCTTCTCCGCCCATGCTGTAAAGTTGTGGAACTCACTTCCGCCTAGCATCCGTGACTTAACTACTATTTCACTGTTTAAAATCAGGTTAAAAGAGCATTATTTATCATCACAATTGTAATTTATTGATATATAATATATGTATATATATTTATATATATTGCTTTAGGTATATATTTATATAACTGTACGTATAGGTATTAATATTTATTTATTATTATGTATGCATTCGTATGTTATAGGTTAGGTTAGATTAGGTTAGCATCCACTTTTTGACGATTTTTATTCCTCCTCTCACACACTATAGTCTACATTACTTTTTCATTTCTCCTTTTGCGGGTCTGCTGGCAGAAATTTCTATAGAAATAAGCAGTACCCTTGTACTGAGTTCTATGTTTAGTTATCCTGTGCTGTATTTTGTGTGTACATAAATAGTTAAATAAATAAATAAATAAATAAAATAAATAAATAAAAATAAATAAATAAATAAATAAAATAAATAAATAAATAAAATAAAAAATAAAGTCACCGACTTTCGAAAGAAAAGTTTTTTTGTAGGTTATTTTGAACTTTTTTGTGGTTGTTTTGAAGTCGGTTGCATTTTTTTTTGAAAAAGTTTTTTTATATGGCGCTCTGGCCATAACATGTACATTTTACCAAAGCTGGGAAAATTACCCCTGAATAGAATAAAGTAATATTAAATGGATATTATGTACAAGATAAAAATAAAAAATGTTTGACGTTTGTCCTAAGAGTTATGACAGCCATGACAGGTTGTAGAGATGACATTTACATTACCTAGAATTGTTTTGTTTGTTTTTGTTCATCAGAACCAACTTCCTAAATAGTCTTCTAAGATGAGAACTGTGATACTTAATTATGTTTACTCAAAAATATGTACCTAAAAAAATAGAATATTAGTTTATTTTTAACACTTCAAGAACTTTTTTTTTATTTTATTAATATTTTTATGGCATGGCTTTTGGTCTTTTACGCCAATCAACAAGCCGTCATTTTGAGGGTTCAGAAACACGAATAAAAGATTTTTGCAAATGTGAAATCGTGGTACTTAATTATATTTACTCAAAAATATGTACAAAAGAATAATACCTAGTTTATTTAAACACTTCAAGATACTTTTTTATATACAATACACATTTTTTTATTTTTTTTTCTACTTAACATCTTAACACAATTTCTATTTTCCTGAATTTGTGGTATTTAAAATGCCAGTTGACATAATTGGTCAAATGAATAATCAAGCTATCAAATGGAGACTTTATTTACATATACATACTACCTTCAAATCTTGGTAAGGCCGAGAACTTTTCAAAGCCCTAGCCTTTTTTTTTCGTCAGCTTAGACTGTCCTTTTATTTCTGGGCAAAGGCCTCCCCAGCGCCACTTCGAACCAGCCCTCACGGTACGAGTCTAACTCGTAGCCTAGGTACTATTTTTATTTTAACGTGGTAAAATCATCAAATGAGTCCTCTCACCCAGAGCAGGGCAGGAGGGACGGTATCCTTCAATAGCCCTTTACTTTCCCAGGTTACGGTAGCTCATTAGTCCCGCTACCCCGGTAGGCTTTGGCCCCCGTCATATTGCTGCTCTTTGAGGCGCGCATGGAACACGACGCGGTCCATGATTGGACAGCGAGTGGGTTACTGCCCGCGCTAACGGTGGCCGGAAATCGTCCTGCTACGTCCGTTGCCGTGGCCGTCTCCCACTGCAGCTGGGTCGTGAGGTGGCCGCTGTCCTCCTCCTTCACCAGCATGACTGCTTTGCAGAAAGAAGCGATCCCTATCCGATATAAGATGTCTAGGTACTATACGAGTAAAAAAAATAATTTACATACTGAAAAATATTGTGAGCAGCCAACACAATCTTGCGATTTCCGCCAGATTGCTCCATCAAGAATTTCAAAAAGGCTCGCAGCCCGTTCTCTTGAGAACATACTTCTTGCACCGGCTGTCCATAATGCCTCAATTGTTGCCTGACAATTTTGAATCCGTGGTTTTTAGAGTAGTCTTTTGCAATACCTCTTGTAGGTAGCATACAAACATTAAAAGGATTGTCCCCGCACTCGGCTGCAATCTGTACAAAAGACATCATTAAGAATTATGCGAGTACGTATACTTACATAATTAAGAATTACACTTATTTACCTGGCATATTTGACTGAATTGAATATAAGATTGGGTTCCGTTGGCAGTATCCAGACTAAAATATACTAAAATAAGACCTCCTTCCCCTGTAAATATATTTAAGGCTTTTAAACTTTAATCGTAGTCATAGCAATTTCTACGGTAGGTATACGGTTTAAGTTTGTTTCGCTCAAAAACAATACAATATTCACTCCTATGAAGAAAAACATAATTCGTAATTTAATTACTCAGATTAAAGAAACAGACAGATGGAACTGAAGCGATGGCGTGTGGTAATAAAACACAAGCACTTACGGCAATGTAGTATATTGTCCAAAATAAGTAAGCTTCAGAAATATAACGAAAGTAGAAGGCGGAACGAAGAAAGAGCACAGGAAAGAAGTGATAGGCGATAGCATATTAAGCACAATTTTAGGAAGAAACAGAAAGCACTAAAATACTAGATTTAAGCTTAAAGCGCGTGCACTAGCAACTTAATATATCGGAACGCAAACCGGCGGGCGAACGTGCGACATGCACTCGCGATCAGTGTAGGATTTCGACTAAAGGTCCTGCGCGGGTCACGTACCTGCGCAGGCGCTCGCTCGGCAACCGGTTTGTAATCCACAAAACACATAAAAAACTATCTACTAATAAAATGATCTGTTTGTACAGTTGTCTAGAATTAAGTTTTAAATGTAATTAGTTTTAAGTAGATATTTAAGTTTAGGATTAAGTTAACGTTGTACATAGTTGTAAATAGTTATATAAATATATATGTATAAATGTAAATATTATATATTTGTATTATATTAACAAACTTATATAATAATCAATCTACTATGGTAACGATCTAAATAATAACTAAAGCTACTGAATAATAACTATGCTACACTACCTTAGTCTAAATAATAATAATAGAAGGTAGCTACGCTACACCACCCCCCTCCAGAGACCGTCCTACGGGCGATAATAATCCGGGAATCTCACTCTGCGACCCGAACGAGTCTTTCTGACCATGCTTTCTCCGGCGTCAGGCAAGTCATCGTGACTTGTGTTCTGAGTGTGAGTGGAGTTTTGAGGTGAATGAGTGATTGGGGTGTGTGTGTGAGTGATTGTAGTGTGAGGTAGTGGGAGATTAGTGGGGTGTGTTGTGGTGTCTGGATCACGCAGTATGTAGGCAGGTTTTATTCTGTCAATCGATACGGTGACCATCTTACCTTTCACCATGAGCTTGAATGCTTTGTCTCCTCTTTGTATAACCTCATAGGGGCCAGTATATGCAGGCTTTAATGATCCAGCCACAGTGTCATCACGAAGGAAGACGTGTGTAGCTGTGGCTAAATCCTTAAATACGAAGGGTGTACGACGTCCACCATGGCGCGACGCTGGAGTAGGTTGCAAGCGATTGGCAAAGCTTCGAAGGCGCGCGATGTGACTAGTGACGTCAGGGTCTCCGTGATCATCTGGACTGAGAAAGTCTCCTGGTAGACGCAGTGGTTCCCCATACACCAATTCCGCTGGCGATGAATTAAGGTCCTGCTTAAAAGTACTACGTACTCCTAATAGTACGAGAGGTAAGGACTCGACCCAACTGGTGTCGGCGTGGCAGGTAATGGCGGCTTTTAGCTGCCGGTGAAACCTCTCCACGAGTCCATTAGAGGCTGGATGATATGCAGTCGTCCTCTTGTGTTGGAAACCAGCTATTTGTGCTAAATGGCCAAACAACGCAGACTCAAATTGCCCCCCACGGTCTGTAACGACGTTGGAGGGGCAGCCGAAACGGGAAATCCAGCCGCTAAGAAGGGCTTTTGCAACAGTCTCGGCTGTAATGTCCTGTAAGGGTATTGCCTCAGGCCAACGAGTAAATCGATCGATTGCTGTGAGACAATACCGGTATCCCTGAGATAGTGGTAGGGGTCCGACAAGGTCGATGTGAATGTCTCTGAACCTAGCACGTGGAAGCTTGTACGTGCCCAGCGGTGCAGATACGTGTCTGTGAACTTTACCCCGCTGACACGCAAGGCAAGTACGTGACCATTCCCTGCAATCCTTCCTGACCCCAGGCCATACATATCGGTCGGTGATCAGTCGGATAGTAGCATTGGCACCAGGGTGGCTGAGAGAATGAAGGCTCTCAAAAACCTGTCGCCTAAACTCCTTCGTCACATATGGTCGGGGCACGGTGCCACTTACATCGCAGAACAGCTCATCATGACTACCAGGTAGCTTCACCTTCTCCAGGTTTAGGGAGTTGGTGCCATTCCTCAGGTTTGACAGTTCAGGGTCGGTTTTTTGTGCAGTAGCTAGCTTTTGCAAGTCGAGAGGCAAAACAGTCTCATCGACACGAGATAAAGTGTCAGCTACCACATTATCCTTCCCTGATATATGACGAATATCTGTACAAAACTGAGAAATGTAGTCCAGGTAACGGAATTGCCTGGGAGAACAGTTCTCTTTCCTGGAGTGGAATGCGAATGTAAGTGGCTTGTGATCGGTGTAAATCACAAAGTCACGTGCCTCGATCATATGACGGAAGTGTTTGACCGCCTCATAGATCGCCAAGAGCTCGCGATCGTATGGGGAGTATTTGGTCTGCGAGGGGCTCAGCTTTCGCGAGAAAAACGCTAGCGGTTGCCACATATTATCCTTCAACTGCTGGAGTACGCCACCCATGGCTACGTCCGAAGCGTCAGTGACTAGAGCTAATTTAGCTTCACAGTCTGGGTGAGCAAGCATTGCAGCTTGAGACAGGCCCTGTTTGCACGCCTCGAAGGCTTCCTGTTCTCGTGGCGTGAAGTTTACGGGATGAGAACCCTTCACGGAACCTGTCAAAAGAGCGTTCAAAGGTGTTTGATGTGTGGCAGCGTTGGGGATAAACCTGCGATAAAAGTTTATCATCCCGAGAAACCTGCGTAATTCTCTTACCGTTTTCGGTGCCGGGAAATTGTTGATGGCCTTTACCTTATCAGGCAAAGGCTTGGTCCCGTTCACTGAGATGGTATAGCCTAGAAAAGTGACCTCTGAGGCTCCAAACACGCACTTAGCCGTGTTAATTATCATGCCATACTCAGCCAACCTGCTAAAAATTTGATGAAGATGGTCGATGTGGGACGCCTGGTCTTTCGAGAAGACCAAAATATCGTCGATATATGGGTAGGCAAAATCTAGTCCCCGCAGCATTTCGTCAACAAAACGTTGAAACGTCTGTCCGGCATTACGTAGTCCAAACGTCATGAATGGAAATTCGTATAATCCGAACGGCGTTGTGATGGCAGTCTTCTCGATATCACTGGGATTTACTCTTATCTGGTTATATGCCTTCACCAGATCTATGGTCGAGAAGACTGAGCATCCTGAAAGGCTGTGGGCAAAATCGTGAATATGGCGTATGGGGTACCTGTCCGGGATCGTCCTGGCGTTCAGCATACGGTAGTCTCCACACGGGCGCCAGCTGTTGTCCCGTTTAAGAGCGAGGTGAAGCGGAGAGGCCCAAGGTGACTCTGATGGTCGACACGTACCGATCTGCAACATGGCTTCAAATTCTGCCTTTGCAACTTTCAACCTATCCGGCGCTAACCTGCGAGGTGTACAAGATACTGGTGGTCCAGGTGTAGTGCGAATGTGGTGCATGATGTTGTGTGATGGTGTACGGTGCATGCCTGATGGTCGAGTGATGTCGGGGTACTTTGCTAGTATAGCATGGTAAACAGAATTATTTTTATCACCCGACGTTACCTTGACCGAAGAAACATCGTCAGAAAAACCCGCGACCGAAGCCGCGGTGGAGAGCATAGTATTACCATCTATTAAACATTGATTACGCACATCCACAATTAAATTATAAAAAGATAAAAAATCTACACCTATAATAGCACGTGTAACGTCGGCTACAATAAATCGCCAGGCGAAGTCACGGCGTAGGTTTATATTAATAACTAAATGAGCATAGCCATACGTATTTATAATAGAACCATTAGCGGCAAACAGTTGATAGTTCGTTTGGTTTTGTTTACCTTTTATTAAACTACGAGGAAAAACACACAAATCACTGCCCGTGTCTATTAAAAATTGCACTTTTGTCCGTTGGTCCGTTATAAACAAGCGGCCGGGATTCGGGCAGCCGTCGGCCGTCATCACCGACTGCCCTATTCTTTTCCCTTATTGGGCTTATAGTCACACGGTTTCACACATCTACTTGCCCTTTCCGCGAACTTAGCGTGGTACCAACATACAGGGTACTTCCGGTAGTTGGACTGCGAACGACTGGAACGGGAGCTGCTGCGATCACGGCTTTCTGCCCTCGACCTCCTTGACCTTGTCCGAGTCATCCTGTCCATCTTGGTGGTCAGCTTCTGCACCTGGCGTGTGAGTTCAGCTACTTGATTGCTGAGCTCTGAAGAAGCACCTGATGCCGTCGCTGCTGCCACGTGCGGGCTGGGAGCTGCGATGTCGTGGATGCGGTCAGCCAGCTCTGCAACCTCATCCAGAGTAGCCCTAGATTGCGAGGCTACAATCGTCTGGATGTTATTCGGCAGGCGGCTGGACCACATGGTTCGCAAAAAATCCTCCGGGACGTCGGGACCAGCTAGATGCTGTATGTGACGCAGGAATTGGGAGGGTTTCCGATCACCTAGTTCTTCCCTGGTCACTAGCTGCAGGATCTTCTTCTCCTTCGAGGCTGAGAGTCGCTTAATGAGTTCTGACTTCAGTCGCTCATATTTGTTGGGCGCTGGAGGAGCAGCTACGATGTCCTCGACCTCCGATGCGTAAATTGGTTCCAGCTGTGACATGGCATAGTGGAACTTGGTGGTGTCAGCTGTGATATTCGCCAGGTAGAATTGGCTTTCGAGCTGATAAAACCACAGGGCCGGTTTCTCCGGGTAAAATGGTGGTACACGTATGCCGATCCGTTGAATATCATGCGGTGTGCTTTCTGACGCAACACCGACGCCATTTTCTCGATCTTTCTGCTCAGTCATGCTTCGTGTTCGTCGGAGTCACCAATGAAGCGATGGCGTGTGGTAATAAAACACAAGCACTTACGGCAATGTAGTATATTGTCCAAAATAAGTAAGCTTCAGAAATATAACGAAAGTAGAAGGCGGAACGAAGAAAGAGCACAGGAAAGAAGTGATAGGCGATAGCATATTAAGCACAATTTTAGGAAGAAACAGAAAGCACTAAAATACTAGATTTAAGCTTAAAGCGCGTGCACTAGCAACTTAGTATATCGGAACGCAAACCGGCGGGCGAACGTGCGACATGCACTCGCGATCAGTGTAGGATTTCGACTAAAGGTCCTGCGCGGGTCACGTACCTGCGCAGGCGCTCGCTCGGCAACCGGTTTGTAATCCACAAAACACATAAAAAACTATCTACTAATAAAATGATCTGTTTGTACAGTTGTCTAGAATTAAGTTTTAAATGTAATTAGTTTTAAGTAGATATTTAAGTTTAGGATTAAGTTAACGTTGTACATAGTTGTAAATAGTTATATAAATATATATGTATAAATGTAAATATTATATATTTGTATTATATTAACAAACTTATATAATAATCAATCTACTATGGTAACGATCTAAATAATAACTAAAGCTACTGAATAATAACTATGCTACACTACCTTAGTCTAAATAATAATAATAGAAGGTAGCTACGCTACAGAACAACCCGACAAAATTGTGAAGCTACTTTTTATAGCTTCACAATCTTGTCGGGCTACTTTTATCGGGCACGCCGCAATCGCGGTGGTAAGACTCCTCTTTGAGGAGTGGCTGGATAGGCGTCACGGCGTCCTGACCTACCGCATGACGCAGGTCCTCCCCGGACACGAAAGTTTCGGGAGGTACCTGTGTCTGATGAGAAAGGAGAAAACGCCTGGGTGTCACCACTGCGAAGATCGCCCGGAGGACACAGTAGAGCATACGGTGCAAGACTGCCCCGCTTGGGCAGAGCACCGACGTGTCCTCACGGCGGTGATAGGCGGAGACCTCTCGCGCCTGGCATTGGTCGCGGCCATGCTGCGCGGCGAGACGGAGTGGGAAGCGGTCGCCTCCTTCTGCGAAGCAGTCATGCTCGCGAAGGAGCGCCTCCACCTTGAGAGAGAGGACGATGTCCTCCCTCAGCCCCATCCGCGGTGGTGGACGCCCACGGCGACGGACGTCGCAAGACGATCTCCGGCCACCGTAGGCGCGGGCATGCGGGCGGCGAGTAAAGGGCAACTCGCTGTCCGACCATGGACCATGCCCGGGTCGACGGCGCGTTGTGTTCTACGCGCGTCTCAAAGAGCGTCAGCAAAATGACGGGGCCCCCTCTCAGAGGGCCAAAGCCTGCCGGGGTCGCGGGACTTATCTCATTACCGTGACCCCGGAACATAAAGGGCTATTGAAGGACACCGTGGATTTTAGTCAGTACGAGTCTGACAGTCCCTCCCGCCCTGCCCGGGGTGAGAGGACTCATTTGATGATTTTACCACGTTTAAAAAAAAAGCTACTTTTTATTGATGTGTTAGATGTATAGTTTGTAGTAGGTATTAGTATTGTGGCAGATAAGATCGTCGAATGGTTTCCAGAATTATTGAGAAAAACTCCCATGTTTTTTTTTTCAATTAAATTGGTCTCAATTATTGTACTAGGTACCTAATGTTTCAGGAAACGTGCTTTTGCTTTGTAGGTAAGCTAAAGTAATAGTCTAAGATACGTACGATTAAAAAATATATATCCTCATAAATGTTGTTTGACAATGGTGTATAGTATACGCTAGAAACTCTAAACGACGATATTTTGGTGATAGATTGTCTAATTAAATCGCATACTTTATATACGTATATTTACTAGCAGTTCGCCCGCTACTTCGTCCTCGCGTATTTCGAACTTTTCCTCTGTGAATTTCTACTCCCGGCCACTCTCCTTATACGATATTTTTGGAAAATCTGAATAAATATCCAACAAAAATTCTATCAACCCCAAAAACAACCCTTCAGGGGTCGACATTCGCAAAGTCCCATCTAAGTGAGCACCTAAATTCTTTTTGTGAATGCTATTTAATTATTTGTAAAATATGTATATCGATGCCTTTCGGCCAAAAGGCGACATTGACTTATATTTTTGATTAGAATCTATATAAGTCGATGTTGCAAAAAAATGTCGCTTACCCCCTTTTGGCCGGAAGGCAACTGGACGCGCGGGTTAGCTAGAGACTAATTGGCTATGACGAAAAACACAGGAATTGACGTTCTGCCGGGTGACACAGAGGGTTTAGAATGCAGAACAACCTAAAGAAGGAGGCACTGTGCCTTTTTCTCTCTCCGGCGAGGTTCTTGTGGTCGAGGGTCCGCTTCGACTGGTGCTGTAAGGCTCTTGAAGCTCGATAGCTAAGAAGACACTTGCGAATTTGTAGTACAACACGGGCGCGCGCGACGCGATACCTTTCGTCTCGGATTTTGCGAGCTAACAACCGCACACTCTGTCGTGAGCAGGCGAGTAGCCAGTGCATGAAAGGAGAATTAGGTGGATATATTAACTTCAGCTTACCTCTCTTGCTTTTTGTATATTTGTACTCTAGACCAGCTAAATCATTTAATTTTGGTGTAATCTCTTCATCAACGTCACTTGTATTTGGGCTGCTTGGTCTGCTTGATTTCATTATTATCGAAATTTTTAACCTAAAAACAAATAATAACAGAGTTATACAAAAAAATAAACAAGTATTCTGACGAACCTGAGGCATAGTATAAAGAGGGGAAGTAGGTTTTCTCCGGCCCAATCCGCGATATAATTGCCTACAGCTGTCTCAGGGTTGTAACTTTTAGCAAAATTTTTATTCGGTGCCCATTAATTGGCAAGGGTCGGGAAGTTGTATTTATATCCATAAGATGTTTAGTTAGCGTTAATTATGTTACACGTTGTATACTAGTCAGTTTTTTGTATTTTTTTTTTAATCGGCGTAATGTTGTATTTTTACACATAAAGGACCATTATTTATAATTATTTATTTTTAATTAATACAAAAATAAATAATGCAATAATAGCTATTGAATCCCACAATATGTTCTCCTGCGATTATCACACATTTTTCATTCATTTAGCGGTGCCGAAAAGTCGTGACGCGCGAACCTCGTGCAGACTTAGCCCCGACTGGAGCCCCTCGAATCCCCTCGAGATTTTGTTAAGTGTGCGTGCGGCCACGCATAGATACTATGGCGCACACATACAAGCCGCGCGCGGTGCGTTTGTATGAAGATAACTTACTTCCCCTCTTTATACTATGCCCGAGGGCAGCTGGGGGCCAATTCTCGGTTTTAGAGATGGTGTCGAACTCGACAAAAATTTCTAATGACGTCATTTTTTCGACAAATTTTAAAAGTTGCTATTCTGGGGAAGTCGAATTCGATATTTGTCGAAGGCTAACGTTAGAGTAAGTTAATGTCGAGTGCTTCTGAGCAGTAGAGATGTCATGTCGATTGTAGAGATACGTCATTTCTGAGTGAATTAATAATAATAATAATAATTCAAAATTCTCGGTTGACAGAGCTACACGACCTAAACCAGCCATACCGGTATGGCAGTACAGGATTGAAAGACGTATTGGTGAGGCCAGAACACTCATCGGCAAACTCATCTGTTTCAGGGAGGGCAACACGCGCCCTAGAGTGATGCGCTTTGTGAGACGGGCGTTCTCGGGGACTGATATAAATCCTCGGGATTACCTCTCCCGTGTCACAGAGCGCATCGACTTCCTGAAGCAAAAAGTGTATGCATGGGCAAACCGTATCCGCAGGTATAGGCGACGTATGGAGCGATATAATCAGAATCGCGCGTTCCAAAGAGATGAAAGGTGGGTTTACAGGTCTTGGGAGCGACCAGACCAAGGTGTGTCTGACGGGGATCTGCCGGATGATGACACCATGTGTTCATTTTGGCGTAATATCTGGTCGGTACCTGTCAGCCATACTGAAGGTGAATGGACCGGAGACGTCGAGCGAGCGTGCGATCCTATAATAGAAATGGGGGCAATTTCGATAAGCCCCCAAGACGTAGCATGTGCAGTCCGTCCGTTACCGAACTGGAAATCTCCGGGGCCGGACGGACTGCACAACTTTTGGATCAAGTGGTTCAAAAGGTCGCACGTTCGCCTGGCGGCTTTGTTCCAGTCAGCCTTAGAGTCTGGATCGCTACCTGAATTCCTGACGACAGGAATAACCCACCTGCTCCACAAATCAGGTAGTACTGCGGAACCCAAAAATTATAGACCGATAACGTGTCTACCAACTTTATATTGTACGTCCACCCTTAACAGACGTCACGTAAGGCCGCAATACTTTCAAGGGTGTGACGGTACATGAAAATATATGATAAGTTAAAGGAACCTACGAAGACCTACAAGCCTAACAGTCCCTACGACCCTAAGCCCTATAAGCCCTACAGCCCTAACCTACCATATACCTAGTGTGTGATAAATAAATATATAAATAAGTTCAGGATGTCTGCACCATGCGACCTAAGGTTACAGACGGATAGTAGACAGGAATACCAGGTTCGGGAAGGGTACACTCACTGCCAGTCCCGCAGACTCACGAGACTGATCAGAGATGGCTAAAGGTGTCTTGGCCACAGTGAGGGGTAATGAGACAAGAATATAAAATTCCAATCTGATTTATTTACAAAACGTTCTGCTTATATACTACTTTTTCTTAACACACACTATTATACAAATTCAATGTGTCCTATGCGTGTAAGATGCAACCAAATCATTCTTTTAACTGGGCCGCGCGTAAGCCAGGCCGAGTGCTGATTCAATGTCCAAAGGTAACATTGAACATTCTGGCGACTCTCAGGAACGGGACTCCAGTTGGTACAGCTCGATGGTCTCGTAAGGTCTGGCCTGGCCTTGTTCAGCTTCGATTTGATGTGACTGGGTGGGCCCGCTGTGTGGTATGCCGTACCGCTGTTGTGTTGGTTGCGTGTTTTGTGTGCAGATCGTTGGTTGCTGCACAGGTGGCGCAGTTTTTCTTCTTGCTGCAATGGTGGCTCGAAGTTTATTCAATACCTGTGGACCGAAATAAATTAGAACACATGCTAAACTTATAATAACAAGTGAAGTACTGATGCTAGTGATGTATGTATGAGACTCTAATTGTTTCCAAATCGTGTTATCTAGCTGAGTTTGTAAATTTATTTCGGATGTGGCTAAATGGTCGAAAACTCCTTTTGACTTCTCTAAAACTAATTCTTCTTTGGATATATCTTTTATATTCGATGGTAGGATCTGCGTATTAAGGGAGAAGTTCGTTGTTTTAAAATATGAAGCTAGTACTGTTATAGTTGTTGTTCGTCTTGCAGCAAGTATGTTGTTAAGTGTTTTAATGATACAATTCTCGGAGATATGTAGAACTCCGACATCTTGAATCGTAATTTCTTTTCTTTGACCGTCACACACAATCGATATGGCAACCGGTCTTGTTGTAATGAAGAGCCAAGTATTTTGCATGTATAATTGCTTCCATACAACATCAGTCGATATGTTGTAGGTCTTTGTCGTGCATTGAGTATGGGTGTAGTTCCCTGTTCTAAAGAGTTGTTCAACTATGCAATTTTTATTTAATTGCATGTTCTTGACAGCTACAGGATAGCAGACAAACTCTGTATTACTATGAAGACAGTCTTTAAATTCTTCTTGATTTAGTTCAAAGTAACGCTCGTTGTTGTAATCGAAACCCATGAATGACTGCTGAATAGTTAAGCACTCGTATGATCCATCTGTTTTTCTCTCTGGAATTGGCGTTACGTGTATCAGAGTGTACTTTGTTGTCTCGTGTATTGGGAAGTAAGCGTACACTCTTATGTGTGTAGTATTTACATTCATCTCAGTCTGTATTATTTGACTCTGAATAATTTTTAAATTTGATGGTAGTTTTTGATTAGCCATTTTTATTATATTGCTGATGTGTTTTGGTGTTAGTATACTGTATATAGTTGCTTTTTGGGAATATATTTCAAGTAATCCTTTATAGTAGTCCATTATTTCATTTATAAAATTGTTTGCTAACTCGTAGGTTTGCATTACTTGTATCTTGATGTGATTTTTGTCAATCGATTTATACCAAACATTGTGGTTATTCATGAACGATGTTGCTTCATTTAGTTTTGCTTGGAACTTCTCTAACTTTTTCCGGATTTGTTCTTCAGTTTGGTTTACACCTGCGATGGTAGATATCATTATTTTTGTTTGATGATTAGCAGCGTCTATAAGCTTCTGCTGATTGTTATTTAGTGTATCTATGTCCTTGTATACTTCATCATTAACTCCGAACACTGATGTTAAAAGTTGCCCCAGGAAACCTCGTTTCTTCCTATTTTTCTTTATTTCTGTTAGGTATTCCTTTGTTGTCTCAAATTTCGTTTTTTCTTCGTTTAAATGGTGATAAAATTCGTTGCAGTGCGTTTCAGCTATGATGTATTGAGTATCCTTGCAAAGTTGTTGAAATTGTGTTGTTATTTTTTCGATCTTTTTTTGGTCTAGTTCCAAGCTTCCTCTTTCGTAATCCGTTTCAATCCTAAACGTTCCTCGATTAATGGTTGTGGTTCCTATGTCTTCTACATATAGTCCTGGTTTTAAACTTTTTAATGTGTACGTGGGCGTAGTCGACACGGTGCCAATTAATAGAATAATTATTGTATGAACTAGTAAACCCTTTATCCAGTTTTAGGTGATCGTATACCTTTTTTGTTTATTGTGGTTGTTGATATGTTACATTGCGTAGACGTTTGCCTATCCGTGCTTGTTGTACCAATTTCTTTGTTTTCGTTCACAGGTAGCGGGATCAACGTGTGAATTGATCTTTTAAGACAAGCGCCTGTTGATTTTTGAAGAGTTACTACTCTAACTACCCCATCATCTCCCGGGTGAACTTCCGTGATTTTTGCTAATGGCCATTTGCTTGGATTTATATTGTCATCTTTTATTAGTACTAAAGTTCCAATTTTAGCATTTTCATGTGCTTGTTTCCATTTGTATCTTTGCTGAAGTTGATGTAGATAATCTTTTGTCCAACTGTTCCAAAAATTTTTTTTCATCTTTTGAATCTGTTTCCATCTGTTTACTAGGTCAGTATTAATGTTTTCGATCGGATCTGGTATCCCTACAGCTTCTCGTCCAATAAGAAAATGGCTTGGAGTTAATATTGTGTTGTCATTAATATTTTCGGTTTGCGCACACAATGGTCTTGAATTCAAGCATGCTTCAATTTGGTGGAGAAAGGTTGTCATTTCCTCGTATGTTAGTGTCGAATCCCCGATTACTCGACGTAAATGATGTTTCACTGACTTTACGCCAGCTTCCCAGATGCCCCCGAAATGTGGTGATGATGGAGGAATAAAATGCCACTGTGTTCCTATATTTGTTATTGCATGTTGAAATTGCGGCGATTGCGTGATTTGTAATATTTCTTGATGTAAGAAATTGGCTGCTCCAACGAAGTTTGTTGCATTGTCACTGTACATGTGTGACACGTGACCTCTTCGTGCCATGAATCTGCGTAGCGCAGCGATAAATGTTTCTGTTGTTAAATCTCCCACCAATTCTAGGTGTATTGCTTTTGTTGCTAGACATACAAAAACAGCAATGTATGATTTATAAGACTTGTGGCCTCTCCCTTTCATAGTTCTTGTTTGTATTGGTCCCGCATAATCCACCCCAGTATAACTGAATGGGTAGGATTGCGTTACTCGTGCTTTTGGTAGTATTCCCATTTTCTGAGAGTTTGTGTCTGCCTTGTATCACATGCACCTCACACATTTGTTAATTAAGCTCTTCACTTTCCTTTTCCCGCTAATGATCCAATATGTTTGTCGTAAATAAGCCAAAGTCAATTTGTTGCCGCCATGCAACGTTTTTAAATGTGCGTCTTGTATAATTAATGACGTTACGTGATGGTTATATGGTATAAGTATAGGATGTTTTTGATTGTAAGGCAAATCAGAGTTTTGTAATCTGCCTCCAACTCTTAGTAGTCCACCCTCGTCTATAAATGGATCTAAAGTGGATAATGTTTTATTTTTCTTCAAGGGTTGTCCACTTTGTATGGTTTTTAATTCATCGTTGAATTCCTGCTGTTGTATTTTCAGAAGAATTCGTTTTGTTGTTACGTTTAGTTCATTACAAGTAATTGGTTTATTTGTTGTTTGTTTGTTTGCAAATCTGTAGCAGTAAGATAACACCCTTATCATTTTATCTAAACTGGAAAATCGATTCCAGAGATCACTCTTCTCAATTTCAACTGTAGTTGTGTGACACAATTTGACTTCTTGGTTCGGCTGCGGCATACGTTTCGTGATAGGGATCTGATTGGTTTTTAACCAATGTGGACCGTTCCACCATAAGGAATAGTTAACCATTTTTTCCGGCTCAAGACCTCTTGAAATGATATCAGCCGGGTTATCGGCAGAAATTACATGGTTCCATTCTGCGTTTGGTAGGAGTTGTTTAATTTGTGACACCCTGTTGGCTACGAACGTTTGCCACCGTTCAGGCTCTCCTCTTATCCAGCCTAAGGTGATCATAGAATCCGTCCAACAAGATATCGTGATATTCTTGCAGTTAAGCGCTTCCTTTACTTTTTCCATTAAACCAGCTAGTAGCAGTGCAGCGCATAACTCAAGTCGAGGTAGAGTAGTTTTCTGTTTCTTTGGCGCCACTTTCGATTTTGCTTGTAATAATGTAATGTAGTAAATGTTATTTATTTTTACACGGCTATATACCACCGCTCCGTACGCTTTTTCGGAAGCATCGCTGAAACCATATAGCTCAATCTCAGTGCTGTCTGTTATGTAACACCATCGTGGTACCTTAATTTCTTCTATACTTTTAAGATGTTTTTGTAATTCAACCCATTTTTTCTGGAGTATGTCATCAACAGGTTGGTCCCATCCAATGTCGTTAGTCCAGAGTTCTTGTATAAGCAGCTTCATTTTAATTATAATTGGTGCTAACCAGCCCAGGGGATCGAATATTTTCGCAACTTCTGACATAATAAATCTTTTCGTTGGATTTTTATTTTCCGTTATAGTTATTTGGAAATAAAAACTGTCTTCCCGTGGTGACCATATTATGCCCAATGATTTCCTGGACTCGTCTAACGGTAGTTTGAGCAGTTGATCGTCTTTGTCTTCCACTGGTATATTTTCCAGTAGCTCCGAACTATTTGACGACCATTTTCGAAGTTTAAAACCGCCCTTATTTAACATGGATATTAATTGACGCTGTAATTCTTTTGCTGCACTTTTCTGGGAATCTCCGGATAGAATATCATCCACGTAGAAATCTTGTAATGTAGCTTTACTCGCGATTGGGTAGTTGTTTTGTTCGTCTATCGCAAGTTGTTGCAATGTTCGTACCGCAAGATAGGGGGCACTAGTAGTACCGTAAGTTACCGTTTTAAGTTCATATTCACTAATTGCGTGTTTGGGAGAAAATCTCCATAGTATCCTTTGATGTGCGAAGTCTAATTCATTAATTTTTATAAAACGGTACATTTTCATAATATCTGCCATAAAAGCAAACTTGTGTTTTCGCCATCGTAGAAGTATAGTGGGTAAGTCTTGTTGTAATCGTGGTCCTTTATACATATTATCATTAAGACTCATTTTTGTGCTGCTTTTACTGCTCGCATCAAAAACTACGCGTAATTTTGTAGTCAGCGAATCTTCCTTAATTACTGCCTGATGTGGTATGTAGTATTTTCCTGAGTTGTAGTTCGTTGTATCTACTTTTCTCATATGACCCATATGTAAGTATTCATTCATGAAGTCAATGTATTGGTGTCGTAAATTTTCATTTTTTGCGAACTGTCGTTCTAGTTGTAGTAGTCGTGCAGCGGCTTTTCTGCGTGATTCACCGTTTAAGTTTAAGTTCAAGTTTGAATCCTTTAAAGGAAGTCGTACCGTATAGGTTCCGTCTGGGTTTCTTATTGTTGTTTCTTTATAGTAGTTTTCACAGATCTGGTCGTCTTGTGTAAGTTTGTAGTTTTGTGGAATTTCTTCTAATTCCCAAAATTTGGTAATTTGTCGTACATCTTCGGTGCAAGCCACCATACTCAGTATTTTTACTGCATTCTTCGTTTCATTGGGATAAAATCCGGATAAAATCCACCCCAATTCTGTGTTCTGAGCGATAATTCCGTCCCTTAGTCTTACGAAACCCTGTAGTAATATTCTGCTATATTCTTGGGCACCTAATATTATGTCAATTGGGCCCTTTTTATAATAAGTTGGGTCTGCTATAAGTGCGTTATCCAACATTTTTTCCTGTAATTGTTGTAAATCATTCCTTGGTAATGAACTTGTTAGTTTTGGTAGTACTATTAGCGTTACTGGCAGTTTGTAATCGCTAGAGTGCCTTGGTTGTAGAGTAATGTTGATTGTGTAGTTTGACGTTTTTGGTTTTTCATCTCCGATACCTTTTATTTCTGCTTGGATTCTTTGTCGTGGGTAAGACAATAATTGTGCTACTTCTTCAGTGCAAAATGACGCTTCTGATCCCTGATCGCATAATACTCTCAGCAACTGTGGCATCCCATCTAACGAGGTAGTTCTTACTATGGCAGTTGCTAGTAAAGTTGTATTTTTGGCGTCAGTGTTAGTTGCAGATAAGTTTGATGTCGCTATATTTTGTGTTTTCTCTGTACCTGTATTTTTTGGTATATATTTTTTAGTGTTTTCATTGTTTTGAAACGGCCTAGATTGATGCAATAATGCGTTGTGTCCCTTATGTTTACAAATTTCACATTGTTTATAAACTGCACTGACACATTGTTTCTGGTCATCGTGATTTAAGCAACGTTTGCACATTCTTTTTTGCACGACGGCCTTGTATCGATCGTTGACGCATAACGCCTTGAAACTAGGGCAATGATGAATAATATGATCATTTTTTTGACAAAACCAACAGCGTTTATATTTTTCTGTTGTTTGTTTATCCCGTGATAGTTGTCTGTTAGTATATGATGTAGATCCGTCAAAAGATTTAAGGCAATTGAAACGGTTTTCCATGAATTTCATCATCTCGTCAAAGGATTGTATTTTATTTCGGTTTTGTAGTTGATCTTCATACTTCGTATTTGTTTCTTCATCCCATTTTCTACTGACTATTCTTATCAATAGAGGGCCCCAAGACGATGTGTCTAAGCGTTGATTTTTTAGTGCCTCAAGACATTCATTTATAGTGTCATGCATATCTCGTAATTGTGCCGCATTTGCTCGTTGCATTTTAGGTAAATCTATTAATTTGTCAATAAACTTAGTAGCAATCATGCGCTCGTCTTCATATCTCTGCGTCAGCAACTTCCAAGCAGTTTCATAATTGATTTCACTTATTGTTAAATGACGGATTAGTCTTGCTGCGTCGCCTTTTACGTGTGTTTTTAGGTACTGCATTTTTTCTGTTGATGAAATTGATTTATCTTCGTGAATTATTTTTCTGAATAAGTCTTGGAATGTATCCCAAGAGTCATAGTCCCCCGTGAATATGGGAATACTTATTCGTGGAAGTTTCCCTGAGGATTTAGTCGTAATCACTTTTTCATCTGAGATTTGAAAGATTCTTTCTTCCAATAACTCCGTCGTGATATCGTAATCTTTCTGAGTTTTTTCGAAACAATTGTCTCTGAAGTAGCTGTTGTCCAGTGTACTTTCGGCCATTAGTAGTCCGATGTGAGTTTCTTCGATTTCCAGCCATTGTTTTTGTAAAGTTTGTAGTAGTGTTTGTAAATGCCATATAGGCTTGTTTTGTATAACGGATTCCTTAGCCTGAGTTATTTTCTTAGCTATCTGCGACACTCGGAATAGCTGTATAAACAGTTTTGGGCTACTGACTCCGTCCTTGTCTTCATCTTCGTCTAATAATCGTGGTTCATAGACACTTTGCACCTGTTGTCGCCTTTCTTCGCATTCTTGAAGGTACTTGATCCCTTCGTCGTAACATTTTTTAATGTTGCCAAAGTAGTTTGTAGTAATATATTTATGAGTTGATAACACCTCCTGTTCCTGTAGTCTTAAGTGGTTTCCTTGAACTCGTTGAAAAATTTGGTCTAAGGTTTTCTTTCTTTCGTTGATGTATTTTTCTGTTTTTCTTGTGGGCGAGTCCTTTTTTATGTTTGTCAATACCCTTTTGATCTCGTTGTAATCCGCTTCCTGGCTCCTGATTAGTTCGTTAACTTCTTGTATCTCCATAGTGCTCTTCTTTCTTCTTTGACGCCCTACCCTACTCTAATAGTTAAGTCAGTACTAGTGGTATCTGCGCTCTTGTTATATCCGTGCGACTTCTCAATCAGCTGGTGAGACCCGCTTGTGGGAGGCCAGTGACCGATCCGCAACGAGAGGCTTTCCGACAGAATACCCTAGTACAATGTACTTCAGATTACTGAAAACTGATGCTTTGTTGAGTACACCAGCCCTCAGTTCTCCGAAGTGTCAATCTGTCAACGTATATCCCTACAGTGGGCAAGGGGACCGCGCGATTCAAATGCTCGAAGGACCAAAATGTACGTCCACCCTTAACAGACGTCACGTAAGGCCGCAATACTTTCAAGGGTGTGACGGTACATGAAAATATATGATAAGTTAAAGGAACCTACGAAGACCTACAAGCCTAACAGTCCCTACGACCCTAAGCCCTATAAGCCCTACAGCCCTAACCTACCATATACCTAGTGTGTGATAAATAAATATATAAATAAGTTCAGGATGTCTGCACCATGCGACCTAAGGTTACAGACGGATAGTAGACAGGAATACCAGGTTCGGGAAGGGTACACTCACTGCCAGTCCCGCAGACTCACGAGACTGATCAGAGATGGCTAAAGGTGTCTTGGCCACAGTGAGGGGTAATGAGACAAGAATATAAAATTCCAATCTGATTTATTTACAAAATGTTCTGCTTATATACTACTTTTTCTTAACACACACTATTATACAAATTCAATGTGTCCTATGCGTGTAAGATGCAACCAAATCATTCTTTTAACTGGGCCGCGCGTAAGCCAGGCCGAGTGCTGATTCAATGTCCAAAGGTAACATTGAACAATATAAAATTCTTACATCCATTTTGAGAGCTAAAATTAGTAAACACATTGATGAAAATTCTATCATGTCTGCTTCTCAAAATGGATGTAGGAACGGGTCCCGCGGTACTAAGGAGCTGCTCCTCATTGATGTTGCCATTAGCCAACAGGTTCGCCGTTCTCGAAAGGATCTGTCGACATGTTGGATAGACTATAAGAAGGCCTATGACTCGGTGCCACATACATGGCTCATGAGGGTGCTGGAGTTGTATAAAATTGATACAACTCTATGCACTTTCCTGATGTCGTGTATGAGGCAATGGAGGACAGTCCTTCGCTATCCAGGATGTCGGCATATTCAGAGAACTAGCGAACCGATAAGGATAGAGCGAGGTATTTTCCAGGGAGATAGTTTGAGTCCACTTTGGTTCTGCTTGGCCCTGAATCCTCTTAGCACACTGTTGGAGGATTCAGGTCTAGGCTTTCGGTTGAGGAGAGGCGGTCAGGTTATATCTCATCTCCTTTACATGGATGACCTTAAACTCTTTGCCCCCAACAATTTGCAACTGATGAAGCTACTGAAGGTAACTGAAACCTTCAGTAGCGCCATCAGGATGGAATTTGGTGTGGACAAATGTGCAGTCATGCATGTAAAGCGAGGGGAGATTGTGGAATCCGTGAGCACCCAACTCTCGGATTCCATAAGCCTTAGATCCCTCTCAGCAACCGAAACCTATAAGTATTTGGGTATGTCAGAAGCGTTGGGCATCAATGTTACTGGCATGAAACAATCGTTGAGGGAGCGCTTCTTTGGCCGCCTGAAAAAAGTATTTAATAGCCTTCTATCAGGTGGTAATAAGGTGCGCGCCTTCAACGGCTGGGTCATGCCGGTCTTGATGTACTCTTTTGGCATACTCAAATGGACTCAAACAGAACTGGATGCCCTGGATAGGAGGGTCCGTACATTGCTGACTGCATATCGAATGCATCACCCACGGTCTTCGGTTATGAGATTGTATATCCCGCGAAAATGTGGAGGTCGAGGTTTTCTAAACGCTAAGACTCTCCACAATCGCGAGGTATGCAATCTCAGGGAATATTTCCTGAAAGCCGACGTGGGGATGCATCGAGATGTAGTGGCGGTGGACAAGGGCCTCACCCCGCTCTCCTTAGCTAAAGAGAACTGGCGCAAACCTGTGGTGCTTGACACTAATGATCGCATGGAAGTATGGCAGAGCAAGGAGCTTCACGGACGCTTTTTCCGGGCTCTACATGGGCCTGATGTAGATTTGTCAGCGTCCGTGGCCTGGCTTCGATCCGGTGACCTCTTTGGTGAAACCGAGGGTTTTGTCTGTGCAATTATGGATGAAGTTATGATGACGAATAACTACCGGAGATTTATTGTGAAGGATGGCACGGTTGACATATGTCGGGCATGTCACCGTCCTGGTGAATCAATCCGTCACATTATTTCCGGGTGTTCTCGTCTGGCTAACGGAGAATACTTGCATAGACATAACCTTGTAGCCAGGATAATCCATCAGCAACTTGCTCTGAAATACAGCCTTGTCGAATCGGAAGTCCCGTACTACAGGTATGTGCCCGACCCAGTTCTTGAAAGTGGCAATATCACACTGTACTGGGATCAATCCATCATCACTGACAGGACTATTGTAGCTAATAGACCTGATATAGTGGTGGTGGATCGATCAGAGCGGCGCACAATGATTGTTGACATAACCGTCCCGCATGACGAGAACCTCGTGAAAGCTGAGAAAGATAAGCAAATCAAGTATCTTGATTTGGCTCGCGAGGTTGTCGATATTTGGGGCGTGGATTCAACTGTCATTGTGCCGATAGTCGTGTCGGCCCATGGCTTAATTGCCAAGAGCCTCGACCAACACCTAAGGAGGCTCTCGTTAGGCAGCTGGATCAAGGGCTTGATTCAGAGAGCAGTTCTTCTGGACACGGCGCGCATTGTTAGGAGGTTCCTTTCTTTGGAGCCCTGACTGCCGGTAGCTTGGACCCTGTTCCCGATACCGGTGGGCCACTATTGTTTATATTTTTAAATGTTTTTTTTTTCTTTTTAGTTTTATAAAAATATTTAAAAATGTAAATTATATGAAGATAAAGATGAATAAAGAATAATAATAATAATAATATTCCACAACTATCACACAACGCCATCTAGTCCCAAGCTAAGCAGAGCTTGTGTTATGGGTACTAGACAACTGATAAACATACTTATATATTTCTAAATACATACATATTATAGATAAATTACACCCAGACACAGAACAAATGATCGTGCTCATCACACAAACATTTGTCCTGGGTGGGAATCGAACCCACGACCTCCGGCATAGCAGTCAGGGTCACTAACCACTAGACCAACAGGCCAGTCTGAGTCCAATTCGTTGAGTTTTGGATCGTCCACTGTGTTTTATTTTCTTTAGTTTTTAAATAAAATACGACTTGGCATCTCATAACTACTGGAAATTCGATTTTTACTCTTTGATTTGTGCATTGTGTTTTCTTGAAACGATGACCTTCGCGCAAATGACAGACTCTGTAATTTGTGTACCCATGATTGGACTTGAAACCATTGAAAGATGGACGAGTTTTTTAGCATTTATATCTCGGAGTCGTTGGAAAGTAGCGAGCATCTGGCCAATACACGGCGACAACAGCGCAAACGAAACACAGCGAAACCTGAGTACAATTTACCTCCCCTCAATTCCGGGTCTGCTTCAACGAGTTGAATGAGTAAATGCTTTTGTTGTGAACTGGGGTATTTTTCCCCTCCATGTTAAAGTAAAAATTATGAAATGTAAAACAGCACATCCCACTAATGTAAATACAGAGTATATGTAAACCTAACAAAAGTTTTGAAGGAACCGCAAAAAAGCGCATATTCTGACACTAAAAATTCTGACGAAAAAACCGACACGGAACGGCAAAGCGCACTTATGTGCACGTTCAAATAATTATGTGACAGTAGTATCAAATGCCCGCGCCACACATGTGATCACTTATTTGATCACATATTTGAACATGTCTGGCGCCGGCATAACACTAAACGTTTCGTTTTATACTTAATTAAATAATTAGGTGTAGTCAGCGTTTTAAAATTAAATTATTCATTCACTCATAGCTACCTAAAACGGAACATACGATTCTTCATAACGGTAACATTATCTTCACTCGACTCGACATTTTCGTGACATTTATTTCTATTTTCACTGAGAATACGGAATTCTGTTCGATTCGACATTTTTTGGTAGAGATAGAGATATTTTTGATAGACATAGAGATAGACTTACAATCTCGAACTCGAGATAAATGGCGAAAATCGAGAATTGGCCCCGTGGTACGTCATTCAATAGATAAGAGTCGCAATTAATATTTTTTATAGATTGTTGTATTGCTCTTATAGTTAAAAATAACTTTAGTGTATGGTCAAAACAGTAGAACAGGTTATTTTTGATGCATACAATTATAATCATCGCCGTCCCCGGGTAATAAATTGGTAATCTTAAAAACTAAATTTTACAGGAAAAATAAAAAACGTTTTTTTGTGAATACTTATCTCATAAAAATACATAGCGGGATTGTTCAAATACCAAAAGAAAGGTGATTTTTACAAAAACATTGTTTTCTAAATTTAAATGTTATTTACCTCTCTTAGAAATGAAGTTATTATTTAATTAACTTTACCGTGAATTAAAAGCACATAATTTAACTGTAAGCAACATTACGATATTATTCGCTTAAAATCGCATGTAATACGTTACCGTAATAAGGTATTGCTATGTTATTGGTCGATAAACTGTGAAAGGATCCAATATCGTAATCTGTTACCATTTTATTCGCTGTAGTTTTCTTTTTTCAGTTTGTAGTTTTTTGTCTCTCCTGTAAAAATCAGTGAAAGTGTAGTTACGCGGTATTTTACGGTGTTCGTGACGCGGAATTAGACTATCAACGACGTTATCTCCCTTACGATGGTAGAAACAAACTTAAGGCCAGGTTCCAGTACAGTCCGCAGCTATGAGCGCACTACCTCAGCCCCCGCAAAGGGGCGGGGCAAGTCGACAGCGGTGCGGGCGGGAGGGACCGTGTGTGTATATGCCACAGCGTAGCGTAATGCAGTAAGTCAATTACGTACGAGTGTGTCTGGATTAGATTTTCGTAAAATGATAGTCGAGATAGTTTTGATTTTACAAAGTGCATACAGGAGTACTTTATTAGGCAGCAGTATATTTAATATGTGCCGAGTTTGGGCTCGTTTTGTTATGATGACATCTTACCTCCGGACTTGATGGAGTGACCTGAAGGTCTACATCGGTGACTGCCACTGGAACTCGGCGACGGATCGAACTAGATGTGCCGAGTTTGGGCTTGTTTTGTAAGTTATGATGAGATCTTACCACCGGACTTGATGGAGTGACCTGAAGGTCTACATCGGTGACTGCCACTGGAACTCGGCGACGGATCGAACTAGATGTGCCGAGTTTGGGCTCGTTTTGTAAGTTATGATGAGATCTTACCACCGGACTTGATGGAGTGACCTGAAGGTCTACACCGGTGACTGCCACTGGAACTCGGCGACGGATCGAACTAGATGTGCCGAGTTTGGGCTCGTTTTGTTAGTTATGATGAGATCTTACCTCCGGACTTGTTGGAGTGACCTGAAGGTCTACATCGGTGACTGTCACTGGAACTCGGCGACTGATCGAACTAGATGTGCCGAGTTTGGGCTCGTTTTGTAAGTTATGATGAGATCTTACCACCGGACTTGATGGAGTGACCTGAAGGTCTACATCGGTGACTGCCACTGGAACTCGGCGTCGGATCGAACTAGATGTGCCGAGTTTGGGCTCATTTTGTTAGTTATGATGAGATCTTATGTCCGGACTTGATGGAGTGACCTGAAGGTCTACATCGGTGACTGCCACTGGAACTCGGCGACGGATCGAACTAGATGTGCCGAGTTTGGGCTCGTTTTGTTAGTTATGATGAGATCTTACCTCCGGACTTGATGGAGTGACCTGAAGGTCTACATCGGTGACTGCCACTGGAACTCGACGACGGATCGAACTAGATGTGCCGAGTTTGGGCTCGTTTTGTAAGTTATGATGAGATCTTACCACCGGACTTGATGGAGTGACCTGAAGGTCTATATCGGTGACTGTCACTGGAACTCGGCGACTGATCGAACTAGATGTGCCGAGTTTGGGCTCGTTTTGTAAGTTATGATGAGATCTTACCACCGGACTTGATGGAGTGACCTGAAGGTCTACATCGGTGACTGCCACTGGAACTCGGCGTCGGATCGAACTAGATGTGCCGAGTTTGGGCTCATTTTGTTAGTTATGATGAGATCTTGCCTCCGGTCTTGACGGAGTGACCTGAAGGTCTACATCGGTGACTGCCACTGGAACTCGGCGACGGATCGAACTAGATGTGCCGAGTTTGGGCTCGTTTTGTTAGTTATGATGAGATCTTACCTCCGGACTTGATGGAGTGACCTGAAGGTCTACATCGGTGACTGTCACTGGAACTCGGCGACGGATCGAACTAGATGTGCCGAGTTTGGGCTTGTTTTGTAAGTTATGATGAGATCTTACCACCGGACTTGATGGAGTGACCTGAAGGTCTACATCGGTGACTGTCACTGGAACTCGGCGACTGATCGAACTAGATGTGCCGAGTTTGGGCTCGTTTTGTAAGTTATGATGAGATCTTACCACCGGACTTGATGGAGTGACCTGAAGGTCTACATCGGTGACTGCCACTGGAACTCGGCGACGGATCGAACTAGATGTGCCGAGTTTGGGCTCGTTTTGTTAGTTATGATGAGATCTTACCTCCGGACTTGATGGAGTGACCTGAAGGTCTACATCGGTGACTGTCACTGGAACTCGGCGACGGATCGAACTAGATGTGCCGAGTTTGGGCTTGTTTTGTAAGTTATGATGAGATCTTACCACCGGACTTGATGGAGTGACCTGAAGGTCTACATCGGTGACTGCCACTGGAACTCGGCGACGGATCGAACTAGATGTGCCGGGTTTGGGCTCGTTTTATTGTTTATGATGATATCTTACCTCCGGACTTGATGGAGTGACCTGAAGGTTTACATCGGGGAGTCGGAAACTCGGCACATCTAGTTCGATCCGTTGCCGAGTTCCAGTGACAGTCACCGATGTAGACCTTCAGGTCACTCCATCAAGTCCGGTGGTAAGATCTCATCATAACTTACAAAACAAGCCCAAACTCGGCACATCTAGTTCGATCCGTCGCCGAGTTCCAGTGGCAGTCACCGATGTAGACCTTCAGGTCACTCCGTCAAGACCGGAGGCAAGATCTCATCATAACTAACAGAACGAGCCCAAGCTCGGCACATCTAGTTCGATCCGTCGCCGAGTTCCAGTGGCAGTCACCGATGTAGACCTTCAGGTCACTCCATCAAGTCCGGTGGTAAGATCTCATCATAACTTACAAAACGAGCCCAAACTCGGCACATCTAGTTCGATCCGTCGCCGAGTTCCAGTGGCAGTCACCGATGTAGACCTTCAGGTCACTCCGTCAAGACCGGAGGTAAGATCTCATCATAACTTACAAAACGAGCCCAAACTCGGCACATCTAGTTCGATCAGTCGCCGAGTTCCAGTGACAGTCACCGATGTAGACCTTCAGGTCACTCCATCAAGTCCGGAGGTAAGATCTCATCATAACTAACAAAACGAGCCCAAACTCGGCACATCTAGTTCGATCCGTCGCCGAGTTCCAGTGGCAGTCACCGATGTAGACCTTCAGGTCACTCCGTCAAGACCGGAGGCAAGATCTCATCATAACTAACAAAACGAGCCCAAACTCGGCACATCTAGTTCGATCCGTCGCCGAGTTCCAGTGGCAGTCACCGATGTAGACCTTCAGGTCACTCCGTCAAGACCGGAGGCAAGATCTCATCATAACTAACAGAACGAGCCCAAGCTCGGCACATCTAGTTCGATCCGTCGCCGAGTTCCAGTGGCAGTCACCGATGTAGACCTTCAGGTCACTCCATCAAGTCCGGTGGTAAGATCTCATCATAACTTACAAAACGAGCCCAAACTCGGCACATCTAGTTCGATCAGTCGCCGAGTTCCAGTGACAGTCACCGATGTAGACCTTCAGGTCACTCCATCAAGTCCGGACATAAGATCTCATCATAACTAACAAAATGAGCTCAAACTCGGCACATCTAGTTCGATCCGACGCCGAGTTCCAGTGGCAGTCACCGATGTAGACCTTCAGGTCACTCCATCAAGTCCGGTGGTAAGATCTCATCATAACTTACAAAACGAGCCCAAGCTCGGCACATCTAGTTCGATCCGTCGCCGAGTTCCAGTGGCAGTCACCGATGTAGACCTTCAGGTCACTCCATCAAGTCCGGTGGTAAGATCTCATCATAACTTACAAAACGAGCCCAAACTCGGCACATCTAGTTCGATCCGTCGCCGAGTTCCAGTGGCAGTCACCGATGTAGACCTTCAGCTCACTCCATCAAGTCCGGTGGTAAGATCTCATCATTACTAACAAAACGAGCCCAAACTCGGCACATCTAGTTCGATCCGTCGCCGAGTTCTAGTGGCAGTGACCGATGTAGACCTTCAGGTCACTCCATCAAGTTCGCATCCTAGCTAAAAATAAGTGGTCCATAAAAAAAAATTACATCGTTTCAAAATTAGATCACTTGACTATTTTATTCTATTCCCGCAACTAACACGTAATCGCTTGTGTGTGTGACTTTGTTTCCATGTAGTAGTTCAGTTTTATGCCAGCTTACGTAACCGCGCGGGGGGAATTTTAGCGCAGCAACGACGTACGTCCATCCTCTATCACGCCTCGGCGGGTACTGGCGAGCGCCCGGTGAGCGAAATAATGCCAATATTTTGGGTATTTTATTTCTTGGAGAAAAATTATAACGAAATTTTAAAATTTGCTTTTACCATGCACTTCTAAATAATGAGCTGTTTTTATTTTTATAAGTTTCATATAAATTCATTGTGAAATCTCTAAGCAGTGGATGTTTGAAAATTGTGATTTAGTGTCATGTTTGAGATTTTTTTCTATCGAGCCAATTATTCCAATTCGTGTTTCTATCTTTACCATTCACTCGAGGATATGTTCAACTTTAATATTATGATTTTTTTTTATTAAAAATATCATTGTTAATGAGACTTTCAGACGTTTGAAAATCTTAAAAATTACTGTAAGCCCGCCTTAAGGAAAATTTTCTCAGATAGCGCTCGGTCTCCTTATTACAATAACTTATACAAAGCTAAGCACAGTTACTTAAGATACTGGTATTTCCATTACGACGGCAGAATATAATTGCGAGTTAGTGATAAGGTCTGTATAAAAAAATACGATACCGGAAATTTCAATTGTCGTAAAGGACAAATAACGAGTTTACAATAGAGCCAAAAAACAAAAAAACAAATGTTTTTTTGTTAAATCTTTTTCAAACAAAGTGCTGCATGATGTCAAAAGAAACCATAACTATTTTTTCGTGTTCTATCCATATAAATTAACAAAACAAACCAAACTTAATGATTTACCAAATTAAGTCCTTTACAGCCCAAAAAAAATAACTGAAGGACTTTACAGCCAGGTATAAGGAACAAAAAATCGAAAGTTATAAATACAAATGCCTACAAAAGGTTGTAAAACCAAGTGAAATAAACATTATTTTTTTAATGTTTTATTTATTATTCAAATAAATAGCAAAAAAGTATCAAAAATGTTATTCTAATAGGAACACAAAATGTAAACAAAAATTTTAACCGCCCGTAATCGTTGTGATGAAAACAACTCAAGATTTAAAATAATCAGATAATAAACTTATCTAATCACGAATTTTTTTAATTACCTATTATTTATGAAACTCAAGCAATATTTATCAGAACAGTCTAAGCTTTTTGGGGAATATCGTTCATTAATAAAACTGAAGTCTAAAATAAACAATCTATTATTAACAAAATACTTGGTTGCAAATAAAATAATTAAATGTAAAGTAACTTCAGCCGTTTAAATGATTAGTAATAAATGACTATCTGTTTATAACCAAATCTACTAAACTAATAAACCTTAAATAATAAACTATTCTACTATCTTTTTTTTTTACAATTATATTTATGAAACTCAAACGACAAAACGGACACATAATAATAAAGTTGAAATAACCAAAATAATAACAAATTTTATCCTCAAGAGCTTAAAACTCAAAAAATTGACATTCTCAAGTATTAATTAAATGACATAATAACATAATAATGTGTATTTTATAATGCCGTATAAAAAGATAATTGCAAAAATGAGACTTACGACCTGTAAAATAATTAAAACATGACTTTACGGCCCGTATTGAAAAATATTTTTACGATACATCCCAAATAGTAAAAAAAATCGCGCTAGAGGTGTTGGAAAGCCAGGTTGTAAGGGGCTTTTTTGAAGAGATAGAATTTTTTTAAAACTACCAATCGATAGAGCTCGCGACGCTGATTCCAAATATTAACTCATTTTCGGCAAAATGTCCTTTACGACATTTGAAATTTCCCGTATCGATAAGATAACAATATCTGTAAATACTGATAAAAAACAATCATGAGCACCGTGCATCCGTAACCTCGATAACTCACGACTGTGCTCACGATGAAGTCATAATCCACATACTCCGATTTAAAATATTAATGCAGAACATTCCCATATTCGCATTGCCGCCATTCCCGAGGCGTTAGGTTATGAGTTTTTTTTAGAAGAAATGTCAACTAAAATGAAAAATAATAGGTACCCCCCTAAATAATTATCGGTAAATCGGGAAACAAAATGTTTACTTTGCGCCAGAAGGAGGGTTATTTGATAATTGCTACGTAAAGTTCACTAAAAGGTTATAGGTACAACAACAGAGAGGGCGCTTGTGGCGCACAGTTAACATCGACTCCGTATTCGAAAAATCCAATTAAATTGTAATAGTGAAGTAATTAAGTAATAATTAGTATAAGTGTGCCCAGAAAGTGACTATTGACACTAAATAGCGTTATCTTCGCAAAACTTAAGTGTAATGTGACAAAACAAACAACATAAGTGCAGTGTTTACAAAACAAACAGATAAGTGAAACAGGAGTAAGAAAAGCGCTAAAACCGACTTTACGGTGTAATAACACCTAAGACTGCAGGTACAATAATTTATTTCTTTCAAAAAACTCTTTAATCTTATGAAGTTCAAATCAAGATCGTTAATTTTCAACATTTTGAATCGGCAGTAGACTCATCAATATTGAGAACAGTGACCTCTAGCCTCTAGTATCAAAACAAGTGATACTGTAGACGACATTGACATCTAGCGATAAACATCAGTACTATATCTACAACTATGGACGAAATCAATAACGTTACTGTCAGACGCGCACGAGCGCATTCAAACTCCGACAACTTGGATGAAACTTTTGTGAATCACACACTAGATGGCACTGTATGTAGTATGCCAGACTTATCAGATGATGATGACGATGATTTACTTACCCAGTTAAAGAAAACCATTGAAGAACTCACCAGTAAACTCAGTACCGCAAATGGAGAAAATAATTGACTCACTAAGCCTAGAAATTGGAAAGCTTAAAAAGGAGAATGAAAATCTAGTTCGGAAAAACTCATTATACAAACAAATAGCTTCGAGTCCATTAAAATCTCCTAACATCACACCAAAAAAACAAAAGATTACGTGCTCAAAACTGGCGGGTTCTATAAATAAAGAAACACAGACTGATCATGATTCATTACTCAAAGAAATAGTACCAAATAAGTCTAAAACATTTATACAAAAACCAAGATCCGAACAAAACACCACGACAACAAGTAAGATATGTATTCTTAGCAATAACAAGGACAACAAAATACTTTCAATCTCTAACACAACTCTGAAAGTAGAATCAGAAATATGTCACTATTTAATGCCGTACCGTACGATGGACCAAATAATGCTCAATGTAGAAACCAAAGTGAAGTCATTTACTATGAACGACTTCTGCATTATATTAATAGGGGATGAAGACGTCAACTCAGATGACTACCCTAATTTGATATATAATATACGACCATCAGTAAATAAAATTCAACACACAAATATTATTATTTGCGCACCGACATATAAATGTGGCAGCTATACGAATATATATAATGGGAAGGTAGAATATTTCAATAGTCTACTGTGCTATGATATATTCACCCATGAACACGCTTACTTTCTCGACTCGAACTTAAACCTGACCTATGACTATAAAATGTTCAATAGACGTAACGGAAAGCTCAATAACAATGGCATGCGAACAATTCTTCACGACCTAAATGACCTGTTACTCGATATCAAACGTTTTCACGCAGACTCAGAGGAATCAAACAATACGACACAAAATAACCAGTTTCGACTATTTGTTGACCAAGAGGAGGGGATGGCAAACCAGGAGAAAATAACAGATTTTTTTCTTGACTAAAAACGTCCTAGTTATGCATCAGAATATTGCCGGGTTACTAAACAAATCCGACAATGTCACAATATGCCTAGACGAGCTGTTATCAGAAAAGGGTCTTAGTGTAGATATATTGTGTGTAACTGAACACTTCATTATGGCAGGATACGAGTCCTATTTAACGATACCAAATTATCAACTAGCGGCATCATATTGCAGAAAAGAAAGTAAGAGAGGTGGAGCATGCATCCTCGTAAAGAACGGACACCACTTCATCGAACTAAAGAAGATAGCCAACATATCAGAACCCGGAGTATTTGAATGTTGTGCGATAGAGTTACCTAATTATAACATTGTCTTGGCATGTGTGTATAGGGTTCCCAAGTTAACAAACTTCAACGTATGTATGGATAAATTACAATTCCTCCTGCAAGAGTTAACGAAGAAAGGCCGTCAAAATATTGTCATTGCAGGGGATTTCAATATCGACATCTTAAAAAAGAACGTTCAAGCAATTGAATTTGAGTGCTTATTACTGAATTACAATTTGAAATTAGCCCTGAATCAACCTACACGCCTAAAGAGTAAAACTTGTATCGATAATATTGCTCATAATTTTCACAAAGCATGTAAAGTCGAAGTCCTAGAACTTGCCCTATCGGACCATACGGCACAACTAATATCATTTCCAGTACAAAAAAAATGTAATATTAAATATTGGCAGGTCACAAGACGCGACTACTGTAATGAAAATATGACAAAATTTCAAAATTGCTTATAGTACAGGATCCGTATATAGAATGACCTTCACCGATCGAGTAACCGGACGAAATGTGTTTTTTATGAAATAAAATATGTTGAAGAATATGACGGTGATGGGTTGCCTCATAAAATCCTGTCAAGGATATTTTTAATTAATTTTATAAAAGGTTATTTTTTTTCAATACCTTCACCGATAGAGTAACCAAAGAAAATTAACACCAATTGAAAGTCCGAAGTCTATAGAATATGCTAACGTAGGGTTGCCTACCTTTTTCTTGTCAAGGGTATAGGGTTGCCTAATTTGAACAGGTGATAAAAAAATGCTACCTTCACCGATCGAGTAACCAAATAAATTATATATCAAAATAAAGACATTTTTTTTACGAATACGATGGTATACGGTTGCCTATGAAAAACTTGTCAGAAATTAGGGTTGCCAAGCGTTGAAGTTTGAAAATTTTGGACGGTTGGAAGCACATGAGTAGATAAACGGACTAAGCTTCTTAAGAACGAGCAAAATTGTTACCTATTTTGGTAGGGTTGTCACAATAGGGTAGACAAATTAAACAAAAATATATTAAATAGGTTTATTATTCAGTATGATAGAATCGAATCAAATAATTTAATTCAACTAAGCCAATTACAGGCAATTTTGAATTGTCAAAAGACATTTTTAAAGGTGTTTGGTCACCAATATATTAGAGACCAAACACCTACCTTCAAGAGGGCGCGCGTTGTCAAATAGACCGCGCTTCGTACCACTTTATATACCGCCCGTTCTTACCTTATAGTAGCCATACACCATCCTGCCTATCGTACGATCGCGGATCGATTTGACGCTTGTAATTGTTTCAAATTGGCAGTTCGTCCATATACACCATACACTATACTGCCTATCGTACGATCGATTTGACACAACTTCAAATCTGCAGCAGTGGTGCCAACTCAGCAACTTTATAGCTAGATCTGGCTATTATTCGGTGACGACAGCTACAATTTTATAAAATTTGTGGCTAAACTTTTTAGCTACTTTTTCTAGCACCATTTCATTTGTATTTCCATACAAGTACAGACCAGTAAATATGCAACGAAGGATGAATAACAGACCGAACAGACCGAATAATTTTCGACCTTATCGACATTTAAAATTTAGTTTGTTTTTCTCACATTCTCGTTAGCTAACATTGCTCCTTCATTAAAATCCGGTGTTTGCATATATGTCAATAAGGTCGAAAATCGCTTGAAGGTCGGAAAACATTTGCTTAACGATAGCAAGTTAAAAAACAGGTGCAAGGGATTTTCGACCTTATCGACATTTAAAATTTAGTTTGTTTTTCTCACATTCTCGTTAGCTAACATTGCTCTTTCATTAAAATCCGGTGTTTGCATCAGTGTCAATAAGGTCGAAAATCGCTTGAAGGTCGGAAAACATTCGCTTAACGATAGCAAGTTAAAAAAAGTGGTGCAAGCAATTTTCGACCTTATCGACATTTAAAATTTAGTTTGTTTTTCTCACATTCTCATTCGTTAACATTGCTTCTTCATTAAAATCAGGTGTTTGCATAAATGTCAATAAGGTCGAAAATCGCTTGAACCTTTTTTTAACTTGCTATCGTGGTCCCTTGACACCTCTCAAGTTTTCAATCGTATTTTGCAGTGAACGAAGAAAACATGGAAGAGTAACTTCAAACAAAATCTTTTTGATAGACGGCCCACGACGTTTGTTTTCTTTGAACAGCTAGTTTGTTCTCTATTAACATCACGAAGTTATGATTGGGTAGGTTGTCAACGCTCGTCTCTAATTGGCTAAGCAACGCATAGTAACAATGACATCATTGGCGCTAGAAATGAACAAATGACATTAATTTGACGGGCTGCAAGAATTGTCAAAGTGGACGAGTTATATAAAAAGTAGCAATTAAAGATTTGAATATTTTTTATTATGTATTTTAATTTCTATTGCATTTGATGTAGATACATAACAACAAAATGTTCACGTTTATATTTACATAAAATGGCTCATACGACTATGTACATACAAAGAAAGAAAGAATACATATTATTTATTTGGCACCTACTGTGAGCTACGGCCTCCTTAGAGATTAACTAGAAAGCCTTATTGTCTTTTGTTTAAATATGAACAAAGACATTAAACTATATACGAGCAGTAGACGGGACATCACGAAGAAATTTGTGATCCAAAACTTTTTACCAATAGGTAAAAAATCCCTCAGTCTAGTAGTCGCGTTGCTATGCAACGCTTAGATAGCACTTCTGACGCACGGCATCAACAATTTTGTATGACAATTTTCCCAACCCGCTCTATAGTTTCTTTTAAATTTCTTTGAAAATGAATAACAGAAATGGCTAACATAGCTTACTTTTCTAAAATGTCAAAAATGTTGGATAATATATTTAAAAAGAGCCCGGATCGTTTATAGCTTCTGGTATCCTTTTTTCGTCATATAAAAATCATCATCTTGAAAATGGACTGAACAAATTATTGTTGTTTTGCTTGGGGACCAGTCGTTTTCCTGTCTTTCCAAGCGAACTGATCTCGTCCATTGTTCTTTGAGATTTGGATCTTGTGGAAATCTGTCAAAGGAGCAGAGTGTTTTGTAATGTAGCAAAAAGAAAACTCAAACATATTTACTTCAAACATTCAACATTAATTTACTTAGTCCATCGGGCATAACACCATCCCCATAGAAAAAAATTGATCCAGGTTTATAATTAATATAAAAATAATGTAGTAGTCTAAGGGCTAGTTACAGGTGATAACTAATTCCAGCATTTTTATTATGTAGATGAGATCGATTTATACACCATTTCACTGCGCAAGAAGGCATAATTTATAGTTTTAAACTGAATAAAAATACGAATAACGACATGTGCCGTCACAGCCGAACTAAACTCCTCCGAGGCACGATTGATAAGCCCCGCCTACCGAGGCACGATCTGCGTTGGGTCATTATCGGGCTCTAGGAATGCTTCTATGTTTTCTTCGTTCACTGGTATTTTGGTTTAAAATAAAATGAATAACACTTTTTTTTATAAAAAAAAATCCTAGAACTAAAACTATTAAAGTTCATCATCATCATCATCAGCCGGAAGACGTCCACTGCTGAACATAGGCCTCCCCCTTAGACCGCCACGCCGAACGACATTTCGCCACTTGCATCCATCGGCTGCCCGCGACCCTCACGATGTCGTCGGTCCACCTAGTGGGAGGCCTGCCTACGCTGCGTTTTCCGGTCCGTGGTCGCCACTCGAGAACTTTTCTTCCCCATCGGTTGTCAGTAAACTATTAAAGTTACACAAGAACAAAAGTTTGATTTCACAAAAATTGCAATAACTTGAAAACTACTAGACCGATCTTCATGAAACAACTTGTGAATCTATTTTTGTAATGAAACACAGCCCTTTTAAATACTTTAATTGAAAAACATACATAAACAAAAAAGTGAGTTTTCAAGTTACGCAAGTTTTAAACTTTTGCAATTTTCCACTAAAAAACTTATCTAATTAGAAACTAATAAGAACGTACAAGATAATCTAATAAGAATCGAATATATACACAACACAATCACTGGATTCTGATTAGAAAACACTTGTCTTAGAAAAATCACCTTACAAATCACACTTGCACCCCTTGTCGTTGCGTGGGTCTCGTCGCCAACAATCACCTTCATCATATGCCAAATTTCAGTTCCAGAGGAGGAATTTTTCGGACCACATATGCCTCGTTGACTGGACTATTGGAATGGGTATCTACGGTACTTTCACAGTTATTATTTCTTGTGACTGGGCACCATAACTATTTTTGTACTAACTTTATTTTATGTCTTTTGACAATTCGAAATTGCCTGTAATTGGCTTAGTTCAATTAAATTATTTGATTCGATTCTATCATACTGAATAATAAAGCTATTTAATATTTTTTTGTTTAATTTGTCTACCCTATTGTGACAACCCTACCAAAATAGGTAACAATTTTGCTCGTTCTTAAGAAGCTTAGTCCGTTTATCTACTCATGTGCTTCCAAACCGTCTAAAATTTTCAAACTTCAACGCTTGGCAACCCTAATTTCTGACAAGTTTTTCATAGGCAACCGTATACCATCGTATTCGTAAAAAAAATGTCTTTATTTTGATACATAATTTATTTGGTTACTCGATCGGTGAAGGTAGCATTTTTTTATCACCTGTTCAAATTAGGCAACCCTATACCCTTGACAAGAAAAAGGTAGGCAACCCTACGTTGGCATATTCTATAGACTTCGGACTTTCAATTGGTGTTAATTTTCTTTGGTTCTCTATCGGTGAAGGTATTGAAAAAAAATGACCTTTTAAAAAAATAATTAAAAATATCCTTGACAGGATTTTATGAGGCAACCCATCACCGTCACATTCTTCAACATATTTTAATTCATAATAAACACATTTCGTCCGGTTACTCGATCGGTGAAGGTCGTTCTATATACGTATCTTAGACTATTAGATAAATTATCATTTTCTGACATTTATAAAACCAATGACCCTAATGTAGCTTACCAATCCTTTTTTGACATATTTTCATTATTCTATAAATTGTGCTTTCCCGAAATTAATGTCAGAATCAATACGATAAAAAAACCAAAATGGGTTTCACGTGGTGTAAAACTATGTAGTAAAAAAAAAAGACAACTATTATGGCAATATAGACTTAAACCAAATCAGATAAATAAAAAAAAACTAACTTGTTATGCAAAAGTATTTAAAAAAATTGTAAAACTTACTCAAAAGGCACAGAATAACTATGCAATAAATACATCTGATAACAAATCAAAAGCTACCTGGAAAATTATAAATAACTCTAAATTCAACACGCCAAAAAACTGTATTGACAGAATTTGTATAAAAAACGACGTCATTACTGATCCAATAGCTATTGCAGATGCTTTTAATAATTATTTCATAGACAAAATTAACCCTATAGCAGGATCTGGAAAAAATGCTGCATCGCAGATACCAAAAAGAAAAGATTCCTTTTTTCTCGCCCCTTGTCTACCAATCGATGTATTCCAAATTATAAAACAATTGAAAAATACGAATAGTGTAGGACACGATGGTTTCTCAACAAAAGTTATAAAATTTGTAGCGGGCGAAGTAGCACCGCATTTAAGCTATATAATTAATCTGTGCATCGAGTCAGGTGTTTTTCCGGATGCATTAAAAATATCTATCTATAATTTCTAAAATATTTGAAAAGTATTTATGTAAACAATTGTACACGTACCTCGAAAGAGAAAATATACTCACTAATGAACAGAAAGGGTTTAGAAGTGGTAAAACAATAAACTTGGCGATATACGATTTTTTACATAATGTCATGCAAAAAGTTGATTCGAATATACCTGTATGTACAGTTTTCTGTGACATGACACAGGCTTTCGACCATGTCCGACACGACATACTTATTGAGAAGTTAGAAGCATATGGCATTAGGGGTAATGTGTCAAACCTCATTAGATCTTATTTAAGCAACAGAAAACAATTTACGGAAATCTCAGCAGTAAATAAAAGCAATAAACAGGAAATTATTTATAGGTCAAAAGATCGTGTAGTTAAATTTGGGGTACCGCAAGGTACGGTTGTAGGCCCGCTGTTCTTTAATGTGTACATTAATGACCTACCCAAAAGTATCGACCACCCGATGACACTTTTTGCCGACGACAGTACCATTACAATTGCTTGCAAAAACAGAGAGACATACGAAACCGATATTAACAATTCCATAGAATCAATGGTAAAATGGTTGGAAAACAATAATCTTAAAATGAACTTTGAGAAAACTTATATTCTGCATTTTGCCCAGAGATCATCGATACCAAATGTAAATGTTCATTACTGCAATAATAACATAGAGAAAGTAAACACAACCAAATTTCTTGGCGTAATTATTGACAGCAAATTAAATTGGAAAGCACATACAGAAGAATTAAGCAAAAAAATTAGTAATGCCACATATGCTCTATATAAATTGGCTCCCATTTTAAATGTTGATTCACTTTTAACCGCTTATCACGGCTTGGTGTCCTCTAAGTTGAGATTTGGAATAATTTTTTGGGGAAATTCAACAAATAAAGATGTGATTTTTAAAACACAAAAGAGGTGCCTGAGGGCTATGTTTGGCCTCCATGTTACAGAGAGTTGCAAACCGATGTTTAAGACATATAAAATATTAACCCTTCCGTCAATGTACATTTTAGAGGCCATTATGTTTGTCAAATTGAATTCACGTCTATTCCCCTTGGTGTCAGATCAAGTAGTTAGAAATAGACGTGACAATAGTAAGCTATGCATTCCGAGATCCAAGACAGCTCTAATGCGTAAGAGTGTATTCTGTATGGCGCCAATTCTTTATAATAAGTTGCCAAAACATTGGAGGGAATTACCGAATGAAAAATTAAGAAATGTATTAAAAAACCTTCTGTTAGAGAAAGCATATTACAGCATTGACGAATTTCTGACTGATAAATTAATTTAAATTGTATATTGACATCCTAATTTTATTAATAGTTGCTTCGACATCGTATATTGACATCCTAATCTTATTAATAATTGCTTCAACATTGTTATTTTCTTATTTGTATCTGTATTGACATGGGATTTTTGTGATATGATTGTATTTTGTTTATTCTACTAGTACCATTTAGTTTTAAATATGTACTAATTGGATTTTTTAAATGTTTAAATATTGCTGTAAGAACAAGTTAAAAATTTATTGATGCTGTGTAGCGTCCGACACTTATATTTGTACGCCGTTCAGGCAAAACATGACTGACATAATTTTAATCAGATGTAACATCCTGCATGCTATGTGTGTGTATACTCATGTTTTGGACAAATAAACGAATTATTATTATTATTATTATTATTATTATTGCATTAAATTATTTTTTCTCGGCTGGCCGGGTAACCGGGAAGCCGGGAGATACTGATAGCACGGGCCTAGGCCAAGTGACTATCAGACGGGTTTTGGATTGCAGTGGTGATGGTTGGAGCTATATCACATTGCAGGAATTTCCTCACTAATCTGCATGTGTTTAAAATCGCTGCTTTCTGCAGCAGATGGTAGGTGTGAGGAGGCAGATTCAGGGAAGTAAGGGACTGGTGAAGTGGTGAAGCTGTATTGGTATCACTCCTGTTGTGGACAAGACTATAGGGACTATTGTTACTTTTTGCAGATGCCAGAGCCGGGTTATTTCTTCTTTTAGTTCGGTATATTTAGATAACTTTTCTGCGATAGTAGTTTGTAAGTTGTGTGTATTTGGTATAGCTAGTCTATGAGATATCCGGTTCTGTTTGTTTTATTTATTAATGTGATGTCTGGTCTATTGCAGTGAACAGTTCGGTCAGTAAAGATCCCTCGATCAAAATATAATTTTGTTGACTCGTTTTCCAGGAGAATTTTAGGTATGTATTTGTAGTAAGGTGTTATGGAGTCTATTAGTTTGTATTGGTGTGCCAGTTTTTGGTGAATGATGTTAGCGACTTGGTCGTGTCTGTGTTTGTAGTCTGTCTGGGCTATTGATTTACAGGCACCTGTAATATGTTGGATCGTTTCTGGTAAGCTATTGCATTTTCTGCAAGTGTCAATGCTTAAGTTTTTGATAATGTGCTTCCTATAATTTTTAGTTTCAATTACTTATTATTACAAGTTGCTTTAAATCACTCATTACAGGAGAAAAAAAAGTCAGGTATTATCAAAAAGTAATTAGGTATTAAAAAAAACGTAAATTCTTAAGCCATAGCAGTAGTAGTACATTCATTTTCATAGTCATAGTAGCCGAGCCGAGCTGTTGTCGACGTTTTATAAGTGCTCTCATTCTCATGGGCCTATGTAAAATAAAAAGATTTGATTTTGATTTTAGCACTTACCTGTTAGTTGAGTAGTACTACGCGAATTAATATTTTGAATTTGAAAGTAAAAAAATATCGTAAATGCAGCTAAACACTAAATCACTAATCACAATCAAACAGCTAAATCTTCCGACAAGTCTTAGTCTTCCGAACAAACTGAGGTGCGGACGGTGACGGAGCGGACTTTATACAAATAATTGTAGGTATATTGATAAATCGTCCGTTTTATCAGTGTAGTGTTTAGGTCATACGTTTTGTTACTAGAAACTTCCACGAATTATGGTGAAGTTGGGATAGCGGCTTTACGAAGGACCAACAAGCGTTGTGTAATTTAGCGGGAAAATAATTTTATGCTGGATCGAATATTGGACGACACAGAAGACGAGCAAAATGAAAGTGTGGGAAGAATAGGTATGACTCACTTGGGAGCACTGGAGGGCAGGTTGGTGCATCGACTGCCGGCATGGATGATGACACGCGTTCCTGGATGGTTTTTGCACTCGCGCTCGGTGAATGAAATCGATTGTATTGTCCCACTTTATCACTTCGTATCACTTTGTGTCGGCTAACACGTTAAATAGTTTATAATTATAATGATGGTACAGCGATTGAGTTTTAAGCGGTGCACGGTGTTAAGCGGTTGGCGGCTTGAAGAGAACAGAGCGAAATCATCATGGTGACCTATGTCGTCGCGGCGAGTCGCTGCGGCCGAAAACGCTTCTCATTGGCGACCTCTGTCAAGTCGCTGCAGCGGAAACGCTTCTCATTGGCGTAGCGGTATAGCACCTTTTGCGGAATGGGGGTAGGATTGGAAAGGAAGCCGGAGTATGATTGGCTCTCAATACTGTGGTCCAATATGAATTCTATCCTCAATGTGAGAGACGCGCTTGGATACAACATGATACTCCAACATTTTTATATTGCTAGCTTGCGTAAGCATCCTGCCCGGCTTTCGAGGATATGTAGTATTCTCAAAAGGGAAGAAACAACATTAAAGCGGATTGAAATTAAATTAAAGCGGACAAAAAGAGAAAAAGTTGAAACGGTTAACGGTGAATTCAAATAAAACTCACCAACGTTTTCAATAAAATTTATTTAAAGTCTTGGTTTACAGCCGTCATTTGGTATTTAATCGTTCCGTGGAAGTAGGCGCACTATGTACTGCCCTGGCTATCGCGTAAGTGGAGCGACGCGACGCCGCCGTGCAGTTGACCCCGAGGTGAGAGTGACCGCAGGGACGAGATGGAAGTTGCGCCGGCTGGGCAGCTGTGTGCAGCTAGGTGCTTTGTGCGCAGGTCTCGAACGTTCGGTAGCGTGAGTCAGCTGTACTCAACGAACGTCGAAGATGGAATATACTCGTATAAATCCCAATCTTGTTCCCTGGAATCAACGTCCAGCGGTAAATAAAAAGTCCTCTGCAAATCCTCTCTGATGATGAACTCGCAGCGTAAGTGAAAGCCTAGGACGTTAAGCGCTTAAGGCGTTGTGAGTTTGGTCATCATCAGAACGTAGTTTACATGGCAGGTACACAATATTAAATTAGCGTGAAGCATTAACACATAAAATCATTGAAAAAAAACCGTGGAGATACTTTGTTCGAACTACTTCGTTTCAGCATGATTATGAGGTAATAAACGACATGTTTTTTTTTGTGCAGGAATCACCGGGCCAGATTTACGGACGAAAGTGAGCATACGACAGCCCAGCAGAGAAATTACACAACTAGAGAACGTAAGTACTTACTAAACTTTTACAATATACAGGGTTTCAGGGACATGATTTTTTTGTATCCTAAATAAGTCCTCCCGCTCAAGGCAGGAGGGGAGGTCGTCTTGTTAAACTCTAGCGCAGCGCTAGCGTGGATTGTTATGTGTGATGAATTATGTATTTCATAACGATTTGGCACGTCAAGGACACGCCACACTAAACGCTCGCTGTCCGTGTTATCGACCGATAATATCTTTATCGTGGTGATATCATCAGTAATAAGTCCTGCTATCTATTAGGGCGGGGAGCAAGGATCTTTTTTTTGGGACAAACCCACCACACTATTCCCAAACCACTGCAACTCCTGAAAGCCAAGATCAACAGTAGAAACCACCACAAAAGCGGTAAATTCTTTCTCCGGAACACGTCAAGCTTCATTGTCTCGGCGCTTTTATGGTGGTTGCCATTATTGATCCTGGGTTTGTCCCAATAAAAAAAGTCCCTTTATAGAAGTAGGATGTTTTAATCGCAATAGCGCATCCTGATTATCGAGTATGCCTGTGTTGGCTTCTTTGTTGATACTCCAAATAATATAATAGAACTAGCTGTGCCCGCGACTTCGTTCGCGTGATGTCGGAACTTAACAATGTAATTTTTTTATATTGAGAAACTTTCATACAAACTTTCATCCCCTATTTTATCTCCTTGGGGGTCGAATTTATCAAAATCCTTTCTTAGCGGATGCCTACGTCATAACATCTACCTGCATGCCAAATTTCAGCTCGATCTGTCCAGTGGTTTGGGCTGTACGTTGATAGATCACTATGTTAGTCAGTCACCTTTGAGTTATATATATTTGTAAGATAAGATATGTTTGAGCTTATCTACTTTATATTTTCTTTTAATGTTTATTTTAAATAAATTATTGATTAATACTAATTTTGACATTTTTATTTCTGTTGTAACTTTTGATAATTATTATTGTGATATGTGTGACTATTATTATTGTGATGTGTGCGATTATTATTAATCCTGTATTCGATTTTTGTTCAGAATAAATAAATAAAATATCTTCTGCGTAATTAAAAATAAATGTTTTTTGCTACACACAAATTTCGCGAACGGCTGGACTATTTCGGATAATGACAAAGGACAACCTATTTATTTTGCACGGTTAGCACAGTGGCTGAGCTATGGATTGTTGCGTCGCGTATCACGGATTCAAGTTCTGCATGGAACAAATATTTGTATGATCTAAAAGTAGACAATCTGGGTCTGTCTGTTTGTGTTTGTGACTCTACGTGTTTGTAAACACATACACGATACAGGATATGTGCCTAGTGTATAACGTTCTTAAAGAAAAAGAAGAAAGAAGTGAAACACCTACAAAATAATGCGATTATACACGGTCTTAGTTTTCATTTAGGTACGTAATAGGTAAATAAAAAAAGAAATTTCACCACATTTAATATTTTATAAATTTCTTTCAACGTACGTTTTGATCAAAAACCAAACTCGTGTAAAAAAAAACTTGAGAGGTGTCAAGGGACACCCGGATTGAACGAAGTTACTGTATACACTCAACAAAAATAATCGTCGCGACTCCACTTCACTCCACTCCACTCCGCTCCGCTTCGCTCCACTCCACTCCACTCCACTCCACTCTTTGAGCTCTAGCACCCTTTCGCAACGCGCGATAAGGAACTTCGTTCCAAAAAGTGTCGTGCCAACTTTTCGTAAGAATTTTTCCGTCTAGCCCCCTTTCACAACGCGCGATAAGGAACTTCGTTCCAAAAAAAAGGTCGAACAAAGTGTCAACTCCGCCTGACGTTCATAAATCGTTAAAAATGAAGCAAAGCTATTTGTTTTTTGACGGAATAATGGTCGTTTGTTTTTTTTGGTTCATATTAGAAAATGTATTTTTTTTTTACATTTTGATGAAATTATGAAGGTAGGCTACACATCAAGCTGTAAAAAACCAGTTTGTTTTGGACTCGCTTTATATGATCTTTCCGCACATGGAACGGTCAGCTTATATTAGTTTTGCATAGCTTGAAGTGTAGCCGCACGTACGTAATGAAGAAACCTGTGGGCGAAGCACAAAATATGAGCAGTTTAAAAAAAACCCTTGAAAACGTGATTTTTTCCGTGAGCCTTTATTATGTTCAATTAAATAGCGGACATAATTCAGCAGGGTCTGCTTTCTAAGTCCATCGTCGAAAACACGGGAACGGATGCATACATAATCGAAATAACGTCAAAATCAAATTGCGTACGAATAATACCTACAGCCACGACTCAAGTAATTTTGACGCAGCATGTCTTTACATCAAATAACGATAAAAAAATGTAGAACCAAGAATTTTTCGCAAGTTAGGAGTGGTGGCGCGGACTCTAAGTACTTGTTCACGTTAACTCGCGGGCGCGGTGGCGGGCGCGGTCACGAATTATCAAACATATGGCGTAATATCCAAGTGTTCACGTACGAACCCGGGTCGACGGCGCGTTGTGTCCCACGCGCGCCTCAAAGAGCGTCAGCATAATGACGGGGCCCCCCTCTCAGAGGGCCAAAGCCTGCCGGGGTCGCGGGATTATTTCCTTACCGTGACCCTGGAACAGAAAGGGCTATTGAAGGACACCGTGTATTTTAGTCAGTAAAAGTCTGACAGTCCCTCCCGCCCTGCCCGGGGTTGGAGGACTCATTTGATGATTTAATTTACCACGATAAAAAAAAAAAAAAAAAAGTGTTCACGTACGAAACGCACGTGCGGTGTAAGTAGCGGGCAAGCTAGAGACTGGCGCGCGCGCGCCGCTCGCGTCAATATCAAACGCGTGAGATGTTTGTGTGTGTTCACGTCGAACTAGCGGCGGAGCGCGCGATTCACTCGTGAAGTCAGGTAAGTTCAACCAGTTTGAACTTGTCGGTAGAATCTCACCCGCGCAAACGCCTGGTGGCCAATGTGAACACGAACCCGCCACGTCTTCGCGACCGCACCCGCCACCGCGCCCGCGCGTTCCAACGTGAACAATTACTAAGGCGCTATCTCCACGAGCGAGCGAATCGCGGCGATATTATCGTCGTGCCACGTATTTCCATATACTCTCTATGAACGCGTCTCCACACGGCGATATTATCGCGGCGATGCGACGAGTGGCAATGTGTGACATTAGTAGGGCGTATCGCCGCGCGCTCGTGGCGCTCTCGCTGCGAGCGCGCGGCGGGCGCGCGGCGGGCGCGCGGCGACTCGCAACGGAATCTCCGCGCTCCCGCGACGAGCGCGTTACCAGTAGCGAAACAAAACAAAACTATGGCACAACGACTCGTTGCGGGTGCGCGGCGATTCCGTTGCGAGTCGTCGCGCGCGCGCGGCGTTTCCGTGACGATACGCTGGCGGAATAAACGCTCATCGTATATACATAGAAGGACGGACTCGCAGCGTTTTCCTCGCTCGTGGAGATGGCGCCTTAAGAGCTATCTGTCAAATCGTAACACCAGTCATTATATTGAGGCTCGTTGTCAAAACGTCTATAACTACGGGCAAAACCACGGGTTTCATGCTTAGAGATTAGGCCCCGTATCCTTACACAAAAAGACGTCTAGCGGCATCTATTGAGCGATAGAATAGGAAAGGAAGATAATCTGACAATGAATGTCGGGCAGGAAGTCACCAGACAACACCAATCTTGTTGAAGGTACTTTCCTTATTCGCCTCTCTCCTCGGTACCCGTGCGGAGCGGACGTGTTTTAAGTTGTGCGAGTGATTTTTTTATTCCAAATTTGTTTCTAAATTAAATCATTAAGGTGAATTGATACGAAACTCGGACCCTCCTGTTTCTTCTTGAAGCTTTGCCCATAAGAGGTGGCAGCCATATTTGTTCGTGTCGGAAGTCTCGCTCTGCTGGCTAACGGTGAGTCAAGATTTATTAAAATCTCGAAAAGTCACTCGCTGCTTGGCTTGGATTCGATCCGTGGTCGTCCTGCATACAAGTCGACTGTGCTATCCGCTACGCCAAATCAACGTAGACGGCGGCGACCCAAATACTCACCTGTATCTGCTACGTTGCTACGAACTACGTCTACGCGTGCTACGTCACAGCGAGTCTGCTACGAGTTTGTAAGGAGTACCTACGACGCGCGACGCGACGACCACAGCTGCTACGCCCTAGCCCAATTGTTTGCTAAAGTTTGTGGCTCTAATATGTCGTCTCAATAACGAATAATAAAAAGAACTCTTTGTTTACATAATATAATTATGAATACACTTAGACGTACGCCGCCGTCAACTCCACGAGTTGAAGTCCAGCGAGCTATATCTAACCCTGAGATTGCCGATATTTCAATGGATACCGAGTTTGTTAATTCATATCAACGATCAAAACGACCTCGATCTGAGTCTAGCCCTACGAACGAGCTCGTAGACTTTAAGGAGGAAATACGCGCAATGCTCACTAAATGGAACAACAAACAGGAAACCAATTTAAAGAGCTTCACGGATAAAATAACAAAGGAACTGGCAGAATTACGGTCACAGAACGAAAAATTGCAGAGTATTAAATTAGAAATTGAAAAATCAGCAGATTTGATTAGCGAAAAATATGAGGAAATAAATATAAAGATGAAAAAGCTGGAATCTGAAAGGTGTGAACAGAGAAAACATATAGAATGTCTGGAGAAACAAATACAGGATATGCAGGAACACCGACGATCGGCCGTTATTGAGCTGCGGAATATTCCTCACAGGGAACAAGAGAATTGCAACGATCTGGTCAAAACGGTAATTGATGTCTGTAAACCCTTACAAATAACCGTAGAACCGTCACATATACGTGACATTTATAGAGTACAGGGTAAACAGGGCCCCTCCAAACAAATAGTCGCTGAATTCCACTCAGTTACAGCGAAAAATAATATCCTTCTTGCCGCCCGTAACTTTAATAAGGGAAAACATGCTGCAGAGAAGCTACACAGTGGGCATATTGGCTTGGAAGGTGAGCGTGTACCTATATATATTGCTGAACGTCTACCGGCGAAGTCAAGACAACTATTTTACGAAGCCAGAAAATTTGCCAAAGCTCAGGAGTTTGCATACTGTTGGTCGGCTAATGGAAAAGTGTTTCTTCGAAGGAAGGAAGGAGACAAGCCAATACGTATTAGCTCAGAAAAATGTTTTCACGAGATATTGCATGCACCTACACAGTAATCTCTCTTTAGTAATGATAGTCTTTTTCCTAGTTTTCTTTTTATTACATAATTGTCACACTAATTTGAATTCCGTTAATCTTATATCTTACGAGTATCTTTATATTTTAGAGTATGCCCTCTTACAACACAACAAACACACAACAGACACAAATCACACATCGCTGTACAAACATAAAGCTTGCCCAGTGACAATTAGTCTTATATATGATGATATATTATTGGAAGTGTGGGATGGTTGTGCTATTGTTATTATTTTCGAATACCAAACGTACCGGTTTCGTGATTATGGACAAAGTTCAAATGCAACACTTAACAGGGTGCTTTTATTTATAAATAAAAATGAATGATTTGAATGAAATTATAAATCATCTGGATTCATATGGGTCAAGTGAAGTTTACAACTGCTCGCCACACAGATGTTTTCAACTTTTAAGTAGCCACAAGGAAGGTATTAAAATCTTACATTTTAATATACGCAGCATTAATAAAAACTTTAATAACGCTCTAGTGTTGTTATCCACATTGCAAACGAGGTGTGACGTAGTAATTTTCTCTGAATGTTGGTTAAGTAAAACATCATTTATTCCCCAAATTCAAGGATATTCGGCCTATTCTACAAGTAACATGATTAACCAGAATGATGGCTTAGTGATATACATACGCTTGGAGCTAAAACATAATGTCATGGAGCCTCAATTTATGGAAGCAAACTGCCTTGTTGGTAAATTTAATTCCGAAACAGTAATCGTAGCATTATATCGACCACCATCCTTCAGGCACACAGATTCCTTTTTAGATAGCTTAAATAATGTCTTAACCTCAGTATCTGCGTATAAAAATGTGATTCTAGTAGGAGATATTAACATAAATATAAGCCCAAATAACACTGATCCCCATTACAATGAATATATGAACTTAACTGCATCGCATGGACTGCTACCTGCTTACACATCTCCCACTAGGGAAAACAATTGCCTGGATCACACGATGATAAAAGTTCAAAGTTCAGCGGTTTCTTGTATTTTGGATACGCGCATTACCGATCATGCACCAATATTAGTATGTTTAAAAACCAACCAGAGAACACCTAAAAGATCCAGATTAGTTGCAAGAATCGACCATCCTAAAGTACTCTCAGAGATATCCAACACGGATTTTAGTCCTATCCTATTGTCCAAAGATCCAAATGAAGCTACTGATCTTTTTATAAAAACCATCACCTCAATAGTACAAACAAATACTAAAAACAGACTTGTGCCCTCAAAAATGGTAACAATAAAGCCCTGGATCACACAGGGGCTACTTAAATGCATTCACAACAGGGATAATATGCACAGGAAACATAAAAAATCCCCAGAAAACTACACACTGAAAATTACATACCTCCGTTATCGTAACTTCTGTAACAAGTTATTAAACCGACTTAAAACAAATTATGAGGCGAATGAGTTTACTAAAGCTAAAAATAATCCTAAGGCAACGTGGCAAGTAATAAATGATATTATTAATAAGCAAACTTCTAAACCTCCGCCCACAGACCTGTTGACCCTGTCTGGATCTGATGAAAAGTCCTCAATAAATGCTGTTAATGAATTCTTCGCAAATGTTGGCAAAAATCTTGCAGAAAAACACCTAAACACAAATACTTGCGTTAAACATGTTCCATTCCTCAAGGACGATGCACAGGCGAATTCTCTTGCGCTTCTTACCCCGGATTTTGATGAAGTTGAAAGAATCATAATGAGTCTGCGTACTGATTCCGCCGTGGGGTGGGATGGAATTCCAGCTAGGATTATAAAAGCGAATCGACAATCCCTCGTACCGGCTATCACACACATATGTGACCTATGTTTCTCCAATGGAGTATTTCCAAGGTCCTTGAAGAGGGCTATAGTGCACCCTATTCATAAGGGTGGAGACAGAGACAGTGTAAATAATTATAGACCTATATCTGTCCTTCCAGCGCTCTCAAAAATTTTGGAAAAGGTTCTAAACAGTCGTCTCGTCAATTTTATTGAAGAACATGGTATTATCTCAAATAACCAATATGGTTTTCGCCGAAAGAAATCTTGCGAGGACGCTGTTGCTGCCTTTGTTGATAGTGCTGTAAATATTCTGGATGAAAAGTCTAAGTGTCTGGGTATTTTCTTAGACTTATCCAAGGCATTTGACACTGTCTCTGTCCCTATCCTGTTGTCTAAATTAGAAAAGATAGGAGTGAGGGGTCCGGCGCTGGCTATCTTTAAGAGTTACCTATCGGAAAGGACACAGTGTGTCAAGATAGGCGCATACCTCAGTGACGAACACGCACTGTCTTTCGGTGTACCCCAAGGCTCAATTTTGGGGCCTACCCTCTTTCTTATTTATGTTAACAGCTTATGTAATATATCCATCCCATACACAAACATATATACCTACGCAGACGATACCGCTTTGCTCGTGCATGGACTGAACTGGAGAGAAGTTCAAGAGAGAGCGGAGTCTGCAATGGGTATCGTGATGTCTTGGTTAGGAGCCAACATTCTTTCCCTTAATATTGAAAAAACAAAATACATTCCGTTTTCAATCAAATCCGGTACCCAGCCAGATGATGCATTTATCATTAGGGCCCACACTTGCAATGAGCAAGTTGACCAATGCCTCTGCCCTCCTCTAGTCAGAACAACACAGGTCAGGTACCTTGGTATCATAATAGATGACCTGATGTCCTGGAAGGAGCAAATTGACAGAACGTCTGGCAGAGTGAGAAAACTCATAGCGATTTTTAAAAGTCTGCGCCATAGTGCAGACATAAGTACACTTCGGATGGTCTATTTCTCACTCTGTCAGTCAATACTCACGTTTGGTATTACGTCTTGGGGGGGTGCTCCAAAGAGTTATTTTATCAGGCTGGAAAGGGCGCAGCGAGCTGTCCTCAAAGTTATGACTTTTAAACATTTCCGCTATGGCACCTTTGCATTGTATCAAGACTGCAAAGTCATGACTGTGAGACAGCTCTTTGTGCTAAACACTATATTGCGTAGGCATTGCTCTCTGGATTACAATACTGGTCATCTGGCAAAGAGGAGATGTAGAAGTAAATATGTTTGTCCCACAGTACGGTACAGAACTAAATTGGCAGAGAGACATTTTGGGGTATTAGGTAGTCGAATTTATAATGCAATTAATCAACACTGTGATATCTATGGTTTAAATAAGTTCGATTGCAAAAAGAAAGTTGGTCAATGGCTTGCTGCTCGTACATACGAGGAAATAGAAAAGTTACTGGGAAAGTTTTTCTAACTGTTCCTGACTTTTAGACTACCCACATATACACCGCACAAACATACGACGCAAGCGCGACACATTTACACCACAACTTACACACAATACATACACATGACACGTACACACAATACATACACACAACACATACACACAACACTTACACACATCACATACATATGCAATTAACAACTACGAACCATAATCTTAATGAGGGCTATACTGTCTTATTTTTTTATTATTAATATTTAAGTTTAAGTTTATTTTAAATGTTTCAGTTTTGTTTCTTTTTTCCTTTTTTGTTTTGTTTATGTTCAACAATAGATACTTTCCCAATTGTAGAACTCCGTACTGGTTTGCGTAAGGTAAAAAATAGATCAATAGAGAGAGCCCTGACACCCATAACACAAGTTTAATCTTAGCTTGGGTGTCGGTGGTACAATCAGAGATTTATGCAATTTAAATAACCTTACTGTCATAATCCGACTTGTATAACTAAAGTGATACGATGTAAATTGCAATTGTTTGGAAATAAAGTTTTATTATTATTTATTATTATTATTATTATTATTTATTTAATATCGGGGAAGAAGGACATTGGATATTACCCTCAGTTCCTCTTAGCTTCATAGAAGTTCCAAAAATTAAAATTCATGCACATACAAACATAATATACATAGTATAAAGATGGGTAGTATAAATGTCGCGTGTGGAAATTAAACTTTTGACACAACGCAGCAGTCAATCGGTCAGCCACTGGACCAACTCGTATATCGCTTTTACATTATAAGTTAACAGTAACAACACGACACCGACACTGGCACGTCGTCCGCTCTCGCTCATTTTCCCTAGAGATGTATGAAACTACCAATCCCACTGATATCGTGTCGATATCGTTTTCGTCTAATGTGAAAGCGACCTATAAACGTCAAATTCGAACGATTTATCGTCGATGTTGGAATTTTTTTTTCTTCTTTTCTATCTGCAATCAGCCCAGCTTTAATCAGATTGGTTGTTTCTTCTGATGTCAGTTGTGAATATGTTGGAGATAAATGATACAAAAAAAAAAGACTTGTGGCACTCGGGGACTGCCGCGGTAAAGCTATTGCATAGCATTTTGTATCAACTTATGCAATTATTATTTATTTTATTCATGCAGTATTGCTTTTTCTTTGATATTAATTCAAGTTACATTTTTAAATATTTCTTAAAAAAAAAAGAAACAAAAAAAAAAAAAACAAAAAGAAAACAAAAAAACAAATTATTATTATTATTATATTAATAAATCAATAATTAAATTAACAAAAAGTCTGGGGAGAAGATGTTGTGTGTAGACTACCGTGCCTTAAATAATAAAACAAAGAAAGAGCACTACCCTCTCCCTCGTATCGAGGATCAGTTAGACTTATTGTCAGGCAGTTCAGTATTTGTTACCCTCGACTTAGCATCTGGGTACTATCAAATCCCAATAGCTGAAGGTTCTCGAGAGAAGACTGCTTTTGTCACCCCTCAGGGTCACTGTTGCCCGCGACTTCGTCCGCATTGTATTTTGTTTTAAGGCACATAAACTAATACTCTTTTTTAATTTGTTGAGAAAGTGAGGGTACCTGATGTCCCACTTTAAAGTTTGTTATAGAATCTATAACAAACTTTAAAGCAAATGAAATGAAAACTTCCAGACACAACACTTTATATACGACATTGGTAGTTTTTCCCTCTGGTGCTAAAATAAAAAGCTGGTCAGCATTACTGACAGGCGAGCATGTGTTATATATAGTTGGCCGTGGGAAAAAGAGTTGGTTCTTAGGTCGACATCAGCTTCCTTCAGGGTCTGTCCTTGGGACTTATTTATGGTGATCGCGAAGTAAGCGGCTACCGGGAATTGTGTGAGTTTGAACTGGAAAAGGAAATTGTTGGAGATGAGTGGTATTCACAGTATCAATGCAGTTTCCCCTGAGCCACATCCGGTGAGAATTTCAGCTTCGCTTAAATTTCTGTGTAAGGTGCGTACAGACCATGTAACATGTTATATAACATGTGTTATACAACACTACAACTCTATGTAGAATGTTACCATGAAAAATGAAATAACAATGTTATATAACATGTTATGTTATAAGGTCTGTACGCACCGTAATGCAGTAACTATTAGTCGCGTTCCATTGCACAATTTTGGTGAAGTTAGATTTCTTAGAAGCATTATTATTACTTTTAGGTTATTTTATGAGCTCGAGGACCACAGGCAGTTGATGAATTTAAAATCTCGAGTGGGTAGTTGCTGGCATCACCCTAATTGACGACGTTATTGTATGATGTGTAAACCACATCATTCCCAACAATTTCGGCTAATATGTTTTCATTTATTGCAGCGGTTCGGTCATTTTTTTAGTATCGCACGATCACATAGCCAAGAGTTTTCCTGAAGTGTTATACTTGATGGGACTCCGAATACGTAACTTATCAATTCTTCTTACAACGGGCAGTGTCTGCCGGAATTTTACAGAGAACAGTACCTACCGTGATATTGTCCATGGGTCTATCATCATGGCGAATGTCTCAAAGTGTTCTGTCCACGGCCTCGACGGCTTTTTTGTTTGACATGGTACATTCAGACGATTTCATTTTTTTAGCGTGGTAATACATCACGTGGAACATAACGTGCACTTTTACTCGCCGCCCGCATGGCCGCGCCTATAGTGGCTGGAGATCGTGTAGCGACGTCTGTCGCCATCGGCGTCTACCGCTGCGGCTGGGCTGGAGGTGGACATTGTCCTTTCCCTCATGCGTCCCGCCTCCTCCTTCGCTAGCATGACTGCTTCGCAGAAGGAGGCGACTGCTTCCCATTCTGTCTCGCCCGCAGCTTGGCCTCGACCAACACTAAGCACAAGAGGTCACCGATTATCGTCGTAGTGAGGACACGGCGGTGCTCTGCCCAAGCGGGTAGTCCTGCACCGTATGCTCCACCGTGTCCTCCAAGCGATCCACGCAGTGGTGACACCCAGGCGATTCTTCTTTCCCTATCAGACACAGCTACCTCCCGAGACTTTCGTGTCTGGTGAGGACCTACGTCATGTCGTAGGTCAGGCGGGACGCCGTGACGCCTATCCAGCAACTCCTTAAAGAGGGGTCTTACCGCCGCGGTTGGGGCGTGCCCGGAACTCGGTTGCGACAGTCGCTCTCTCAATATTGCCCTGTGATCACGCCGGAGCTCTTTCCGGGAATTCATCCTGGCGATTGTATTGTAAAGCGGGCTGGTATCCGAAACTCCACGTCAATCATTCCGCAACTTCACGTCAGTCAATCATTCTCCTGGCGATGCGCCTCGATAGACGCGATGGAGGGCCGTCGCCTCCAGGGGAAGACGACTACATTATAATCCTGAAACACCTTTGCTTTGTCACAGTTTCATGACTACGAACACGTTGAGTGTTGCAGTGTTGTCTTAGTCAAATGGGTCTTTAAACAAAAAAAAACAAAAAAAAAAAACGCATCTTACTTTGTTAGTGACGTACAACAGAGACTGCTCATCAGGCTTAACAACTTTGCTAAGACGTCATTCCTTTTTGTTATAGTGTAGCTGGGCTCTTGGAGTTCCACAACAGGTGTTCCAGATCTTCAATTTTTATAGGTCAACAGAGAGTGCTCATCAGGCTGAGCAACTCTTGCTAAGACGTCATTCCTATATATGTTATAGTTTAGCTGGGCTTTTGGTGTTCCACATTAGGTGTTCCAGATCTTAAATTTTTATATGTCAACAGAGAGTGCTCATCAGGCTGAATAACTTTGCAAAGACGTCATTCCTACATAATGTTATTGTGTAGCTGGGCTCTTGGTGTTCCACATCAGGTGTTCCAGTTCTTCAATTTTTATACGTCAACAGAGAGTGTTCATCAGGCTGAGCAACTCTTGCTAAGACTTCATTCCTATACATATATGCTATAGTTTAGATGGGCTTTTGGTGTTCCACATCAGGTGTTCCAGAGATCTTCAATTTTTGTATGTCAACAGAGAGTGCTCGTCAGGCTGAACAACTTTGCAAAGACATCATTCCTGTATTTGTTATAGTGTAGCTGGGCTCTTGGTGTTCCACATCAGGTATTCCAGATCTTCAATTTTTATACGTCAACAGAGAGTGCTCATCAGGCTGATCAACTCTTGCTAAGACGTCATTCCTATATATGTTATAGTGTAGCTGTGCTCTTGGTGTTCCACATCAGATGTTCAAGATTGTCAATTTTTATACGTCAACAGAGACAGCTCATCAGGCTGAACAACTTTGCTAGGACGTCATTCCTTTATATGTTATAGTGTAGCTGGGCTTTTGGTGTTCCACATCAGGTGTTCCAGATCTTCAATTTTTAAACGTCAACAGAGACTGCTCATCAGGCTGAACAACTTTGCAAAGACGTCATTCCTGTATATGTAATAGTGTAGCTGGGCTCTTGGTGTTCCACATCAGGTGTTCCAGATCTTCAAATTTATTCCCTCAGCAGAAAATGCTCATCACGCGGAACAATTTTTGCTATCGCACCATTTTTGTATCTCTTATAGTTTAGCTGGTCCGTTGCGGTTCTGCACCAGGTGTTCAAGTTTCCAAGATAAATTATAGCCTATGTGTTGGCCAGACTTAATACCTATACAACAAAAAAAAATCATTCAAATCCGTCCAGTACTTTTTGAGTTTATCCCGGACATACATACAGACAAACAGACAAAAATTCTAAAAACTATATTTTTGGCTTCGGTGTCGATTGTAGATCACACCCCAAGTATTCTTTTCAAAAAATATTCAATGTACAGTTTTGACTTTCCTACTATTTTATTATATGTATAGATTTTATTCATGCAGTATTGCTTTTTCTTTGATATTAATTCAAGTTACATTTTTAAATATTTCTTTAAAAAAAAAAGAAATAAAAAAAAAAAAAACAAAAAAAAAAAAAAACAAATTATTATTATTATTATATTAATAAATCAATAATTAATTAATTTTAATTATTAATAATTAATTTAATAAATTAATAATTTAATTAAATTAATAATTTAATTAAATTAAATGAGCGTGAGGTTTTTTCGTTACGGAATTTCTGGATTCGGTCCCCGCGCTCAAGGCCCGCGATAGAAGCTATGCAATAGCTTAAAAAATGATACTTTATAACTTTATACAGCCTTTTTGTTTGGGGAGAAAAAACATCGAATGGCCCTCCCGCCCTATGTGGAGCGAAAGGGACTGTAAGACTCATACTGCCTAAAGACTACCCTGTTCCTTTAATTGCCCCTAACGCTCCAACCGCGATATCCTAAGAAATAACCTCATATGAAATTTTCGTAACTGTCTGCCAGGCATGCGGGAATTCTATGATGCAGGCTTAGTCCCTGTTAGGCCCCGTCAGGCCTATGCACAACCTTCGAAGAAATTCTCCTTGGAAACCTATAATAATTGTACCCAAGCTATTTTGATCACAATATTCACTAAATTGAAATATTACAATATTGCGCATTTATTGTGTGACAAAAATAATTGTTTCACTAATTAAAACCACCAATTTCAGGGTTGATCAAGTCAGTTACTCGTGTCGCCATAAATAAGTTAATTTTAGCCTATCTAGGACAAGTTTGTTCGAATCTTTTATAAGATTTCCTCAATTGAATTTGAAACCCAAAAATAAACAAATATGAGTAATATTAATAAGGAATGCTTGAATAAAATGAAATCTCTAAGCACGAAACCCGAGGTTTTGGCTTTAGTTACGGGCGTTTCCTACACCCCGTGTCAACGAGTCCGAACCAGGAATTAATGATTATAATGATTACAGATAGCTCCTAAGATTCCGCGCCGTTTATATAAAAACACACACACAAGCCAAGGAAAATTCGTGGTACTACCTACATTTGTAAATGCAATTTGATGTACGAGTAATGACAGAGACATATTTAGCGCCGCGTCAAAAGAACTTCAGGCGTGGCGCGGCCTTTAAGTTTGGTCCATCCGAAAATTGACCTATTTCGTGCGATCGCTTCATTAATTTGCACGTTATCGAGTGGACCGCAGGCGAAACGAAACGGTTGTATGCATACATTAATGGGAAACTGGTACTGCACTGGCCGTGTACATACGGCTCCACACCAAGCTACCGGCGTGACTTTTTTAGTCGTCTTACAACGGCAGCCCAATATTCCGGGTCATAAATCTAAACAAGTATTTCCATAATAACAATTATTTGTTTATTGAGTAGGTAAATATTTCGTGACAAACGCACTTAATAGAAAATTGTTTGTGAACGCTGTCAGTAGGTATAGAGGTCATTATATGAAATTTTGTAGCCGTGTATACCATTTTTTTTTTCGATTCTCTGATTTTCTACTAGGTACTAGTATAAGCCGGAGCATTGAAGAAAGGATTCTAAAATGGCGGCTTGTACTTGCGTTGACAGATAGTACAGTCAGCATATAAGATTTCAAATTAAAGTTTTTTTGAAATTGAAAATAAAAAAATACAAGACTGGATCAAAATAATTCTCAAACTTAATCTAACAATAAAACAAAATTCAACAACAATAATCAACAGGTAACAACGGAAAAATAACAGAAAACTATAAAAAATATTCTTAAAAATATCACTGAGCGCGTCAAAACACATCAAGACTATTTTTTTTCTGCTTACGCTACACGCGGGAGTGAGTATAGACGGCACTAGAGTGCGAGCGAGAAGACACGATAAGCGCCGCCATTTTAGAATCCTTTCTTCATTGACCTAGGTTATATGACTATCACACTAGCTTTTGCCAGCAACAACTAGTGAAACAAGTTTTGAAATCGGTCCAGTAGTTTTGGAGCCCTTGGAACAATTAAATATTTCTCCCTATAATATTAGTACAGATTAAAGTTCCAAGAGTGATTTTGACAGTTGACTTAATTGTTTTAATAATTTGATTCAAATTATTATCTGGCCGGAAAGTTTGTGAAGTTGTTTTGGGGGTTCCCGAATCTTAATTATTTATATTGGTCTTGGTTGATTTCATAAGTAGTCGGTGGCCGGAAAGTCTGACTAACAATTTCAGGGTCCGGCGACAGCCTTCTTCTTTATAAAGAAGAAGGCTCTCGGCGCAGAAAGGGCGCCGATACATACATCTATATAAATTTTAAACGCATGATAATTTGTACGAATGAATATACGAACGTAACGGTAATTAACGTCAAAATCAAATTTACGGACGGATAATACCGCCACGACTGAAGTCATTTTGACCTGGCGCTAGTCTAGTGTCTATGTTATTACATAAAAAAATGTAGAACCACCCATTTTGCGCAGGTTATATGCAATCTTAATATCCTTAATTCTTAGTTCGGGCTCGTTGTCAAAACGCCCGTAACTATAAGGCCTAATTTCTAAGGCCGAAACCACGGGTTTCGTGCTTAGAGATTAGGTCCTTGATTTCAGTTGCTATTCTATTTTAGGTCATCGTCAACTAAATGCAATGGGAAAATACACCATTTCAGAGAATTGATATACAAAATTATTTTTAGTATATGCGAAACCTGAATATAGTTTGTTCAGAATCAGTAACTGATTCGATTCCAATAATTTTTACACCATGTTATATATTTTTTTTTAAATATGTTAATTACATTTTATTACCAGTTAATTACAATACAATCACCGTACGGTTAGGTACCTATTGCCAAACTATTATCACGAGTGTATAACACAGTAGACGCGGTTTACGCGGGTGTAGCGCGAAATGAGCATGTTTTTGAACGGACAACCAGGTAATATACAAGCTTATAACTTTGTGATTTTTTATGATACGGTTTTAAAATTTTGTACATAGATTCTTTACACAAAACTATTGGACAGGTGTATCGAGTTTCGCACAAACAAAAAATAATGTTGTATCCATAATATCTTAATAATTCTACCATTTCTATCCGCTTAGCATTATAAATCTTAGCAAATTGGTGCGACTGCACTAATAATGAATTATATTTTTTATGAGTTGTAGAAGAAACCTGCTATGCTCGTGGTTTCATTAAGTACTATGTACACATAAATGTTCATTATGTAGGTATACCGGCCTTGAAAGTATATGCCTTGAATAAATTGTTGCCTCAATGGAATCCCGACGGAAATTAAAAGACGTCGCTAGGTACAGAAGAGGGTTTATAAGCTGGATTATGAAAGGTTAATAGAAACTAGATTTAAATAAACTAGACTGATAACCCTTTATATATGCACCTGAGGCTTTATCACCATATTTCTGTATTTTACTTACAGCGTACTGAAGTATTTACGGCGTTTATTGTATGGAAAATGACAAAGCGCCTTTACTGTACGTACGAGGATATTTTTATTCCATCAAATTAACGTCAATGTTCCCGTCACAAAAATTTGAAAAGCCGTGCTAAAGCCTCTTGTGATGGGGTGCTATGACAGGAAACCTCCACGTGCGCCCGTGGACTGGAGTTCCCTCTCGGTTACGTCCGGGGGGAAGACCAGTTTTTCGGGCCGGTGCACCTGGGATGCAGGCAAAAACTCTTTCTTAGGCACTGTGTGCCTAAGGGGTCTCTTTGCCCCTATGCGCTAATAGCCTGTCGGGTGGACGCTCCAACGCGTGTCCCTCTGAATAGCAGAGGGCACAGCGGCGGAGCGGGCTTGCGGTGAGTAATGGGTAAGCTCGCCGTCCGACCAAGGACCAAGCCCGGATCGGTGGCGCGTCGTTTTTCACGCGTCATTGATGGGGCCCCTTATGGGGCCAAATGCCTGCTGGGGTCGCGGAATTTTCTTAATCCAGGATATCGTGGCTCCGGAACATAAAGGGCATTCGAAGGAACACGGGTGGATTTTAGTCAGCAAGAGTCTGACAGTCCCTTCCGCCCCACCCAGGGCGGGAGGACTCATTTGATAATTTTTCCACCCAAAAAAAAAAAGCCTCTTGTAACGCGGCTCTCCTTAGAGAGGCGGAGCGTGCTTGGGCCCCGATTCTGTCTCATCAGGTAACCGTGATCCGGGAACGTAAAGGGGTATTGAAGGGTCACCGTGAATTTTAACCCATTAGAGGTCACTGTACTTGATTGAGTACAGCCATATCCCTAAGCGCAAAATACAAATCTCGTAAAGTTAATGAAGGTTTTTGTGTTATTTTATTTCGTCATAACATTGTTCAAGTATATTGATAAATAATACGCGGGTAGTGTAATGTTTTTTGATATAAAGTGTCAGTTGAAGTTTTGTTACCGAAACACTGTGGAGGTAAGTGACTGATTTTTGATTTTATAAAATAGTGATTGCTTAGAAGTTGTTCTTTTCATTTTGCTTGCATAAAATACATGTCAGAGTATAGTTATAAAGAACAATATAATTGATTATTTATTAGTAAAATAAAACTAAGGTAATTTAAATGTTACTGTACTCGGTTGAGTACAATGACAACATACGTAAGTAAAACAAATATTTTTTTCTTTCAGATTCATTGCAATAAAGAAGTAGCGCGTGTGAAATACAATGCACCGGTGACCCGGGCGTGATTCATGATCAGACAGCGAGTCGCCCACTACTCGCCGCCCGCATGCCCGTGCCTACGGTGGCCGTAGATCGTCATGCGACGTCGGTTTCTGAGGGTGGAAACCACGGCGGCTGGGTCGTGAGGTGGATGCTGTCCTCTTCCTCACGCGTCCCGCCTCCTCCTACGCTAGCATGTCTGCTTCGCAGACGGAGGTGACCGCTCCCAAGTAACACAAACGTGTTTAGAAACGTAGGTACTACTAGATAGCTTATAGAATTAAATTGAATTGTCTACCATAAGAATAAAATATCTATAAGCAATCTTCTAGAACGCTTATAGACAGAGTTTAGTAAAAGTGGGCACATTCTTGTACCCTCTCTTAAGAATGAGTTAAGAAAACATGACTAGATAGAGTTCAGATCAAATTGACTTAGGAGATGTTTCTAGTGTCTCTCTAAACCGTTTATAGACCGCACGTTTATCTAGTAGCGTACTAGTAGATAGTTTATAGATAGAGTTAAGACCTTTAAAGGAATCATTGCTCGTCAAGTTTTAAAACCAAATGATCTTAAGACTAACAACTTTAAGTAACATTTTACTAGTGACGCATAATGGCGTGGAACTTACAAGAGTTATTTTACTTAATAATATTTGCATCATGGCGTAACAAATTTATTACCTTTTATTAATTTGTGTTTTAATAATGGGTAAATAAGCAAATCAATATGCGATTGAAATTCTATCGTTGAATATTATGTAAAACTCTTGTAAAATAAGAGCGCCCGCTGTAAATGTAAGATTTAACATTATTTTTTCAAAATATGAATATTATCTTGTATAAGCAAATTTTCGAATTTACGGTTTAATGCTTAAAATACTCATTTTATTTAAAATATAGTAATTTAAAACATATCAAATGTCTAATTAGACATAATTTAATGATAAAAACATTAAAATACGTAACAAAAATTATTTGAAGCAAAAAGTAGGCAATAAAAATGGCGTCCAGATAAAATTTACTAGAAAACCGATTTCTATAGAACAAACAGTCTAGAGATTTTTTTTGTAGTATGGCTCTAGAATAATTTTACTTACTACATACTAAACTATCTAGTGAGAGAATAAACAGATTTAAGAGTGGTTTAAAATAATCTAGTAACTGTCACTCTGTATTCCTTTTTATCTTGTCACAGTATTTCTAGACATTCTTCAGTGAATAGGTAATTTCATGTGTTGTGAACGTAAGACCATTTTATGCAGTAACAAACCAATATAATTAATCAATACAAGAGGGTACCCGAGTAAAAAGTATTTCTGATTTTTTTAAGTATATACAATGTGAGAAATAATAATTATAATTGTAATTACATTAATACCCTTTCATTTGATACCCACATCATTGGGGTGGATTTCAAACAGCCAGTCCGCCATCTTGAATTTAAGTCACCTGACAATTTTTTTCGTATTCCTGACAGCAAACCTTTTCATTTGATACGCATATCATGGGGGTGGATTTTAAATAGCCTGTCCGCCATATTGGATTTAAGTCACGTGACAATTTTTTTCGTATTCTTGACAGCAAACCCTTTCATTTGATACCCACAACATTGGGGTGGATTTCAAACAGCCAGTCTGCCATCTTGAATTTAAGTCACGTGACTATTTTTTCTATTTCTGACAGCAAACCCTTTCATTTGATACCCATATCATTTGGGTGCATTTCAAATAGCCTGTCCGCCATCTTGGACGTCTGCCATCTTGGATTTAAGTCACGTGACAATTTTTTTCGTATTCCTGACAGCAAACCTTTTCATTTGATACCCATATCATGGGGGTGCATTCCAAATAGCCTGTCCGCCATATTGGATTTAAGACACGTGACTATTTTTTTCGTATTCCTGACAGCAAACCTTTTTATTTGATACCCATACCCATATCATAGGGGTAAATTTCAAACAGCCTGTCCGCCATCTTGGATTTAAGTCACGTCACCATTTTTTTCGTATCCCTGACAGCAAACCCTTTCATTTGATACTCATATTATGGGGGTGTATTTTAAATAGCCTGTCCGCCATATTGGATTTAAGTCATGTGATTTTTTTTCGTACTCTTGACAGCAAACCTTTTCATTTTTGATACCCATATATCATCAACAATTTTCTACGTTTTGGAGGAAGTTACTAGGAAGTTTCGATTCTTTTTCGGTCGTCTCTTCTTCATTTTTCTTTCTTTTTAAATACTTGCGGATTTTTTGACGAAAACCACCAGATCTTTTAATTTGTTTCATCTTCTCCATTGCATAAACTCATCCAATTTAAATTTCTAGTGCAAATGCACTTAACTAAGCCACTTTTAAGGATAAAAACTCTAAAAACACGACTTCTCTATCAGTTTTCTAGACAAACTTAAAAATATCTAGTAAAGTATTTTATCTAGACTGAAGTATCTATAGAAAAAAAAGATAAGAGTACCATTAGCTAAAATGGAATATCTGTAGAAAGTTTTGTCTTCAAATATATCGTTTTATCTATAAAACTACTTCAAAATAGGTACCTTTAGGCTTTTTTAACTATTTGTAGAGTATTTTATCTAGAAACATTCGATATAACTATAAACGTACTTAAAATAAGTGTTCTATAGAACAAATGCTCTTAAAATAATAAAGCTTTAGATAAAAAACTCTATAAGATTAAATGTTCTTTATCAAACCCATCTTCAGAAAGCCCGTATCTAAAGATTAACCCTGAATAGACAGTCTATAGACAGATTGGTTTTAAAACATCCAGACTGTGTTACTTGGGAGTCCCACTCCGCCTTGCCCCTTGGGATGGCCTCGGTAAATGCCAGGCGCAAGAGGTCACCGCCTATCGCCATTATGAGGTCAGGGCGGTGCTCTGCCCAAGCGGGGCATTCCTGCACCGTATGCTCGGTGAGGACCTGCGTCAGACGGTAGGTCAAGACGCCGTGACTCCTATCCAGCCACTCCTCGCCTTCATCTTGTAGACAAGCGACCCCGACAGGCTTTGGCCCTCTAAGGAAGCCTCGTCATTTTGCTGACAGCTCTTTGAGGCGCGCGTGGTACACGATGAGCCGTCGACCCTGGCTTGGTCCATGATCGGACAGCGAGTCGCCCATTACTTGCCGTCCGTATGTTCATACCTACGGTGGCCGGAAATCGTCCTGCGACGTCCGTTGCCGTGGGCGTCTCCCACGGCGGATGGGTCGTGAGGTGGAATAAAAATTTAAAAACAGCTGCGATGAGCCTTTGTCATTCAAGAGTGCGCTGGCAATGTAAAAAATGCCTAAAAACATTTTTTATCCGAAAAAGCTTGTTTGGAAATTTTTATACTTAAGCGGTCAGTGTACTCAATTAAGTACACCCCTGTAACTTCATGAAAACTGTAATTTTGTTGATTTTTCTTGTTTCGTGTATTATTTTATTGATATTGCAATACGAAAATAAAGAACATTTAAAAAATGATTTGGTACTTTTTGTTTGACCTCTAATGGGTTAAGTCAGTACAAGTTTGATAGTCCCTCCCATCATGCCCTGGGTGGGAGGACTCTTTTAATGATTTTACCACGACAAACAAAAATGCTCTAACATTTTTAACATAAACTCCTTATGGTAAATTCCTTCGCTTTTTAATACTCGTATTGGATTTTAAATTGACGAAAGTGTGTGTCATAATTGTATCATGATTGGATAAAGCCGTCGCCGTCGTACGAAAATCGCACTCTTAGCGTCTGAAGTTATTATATTTAAAGTAGAACAATCACTGAGTACTAGTCATCCTGTAGTGTTTATGCATTGAAAAAGACTTATTAATAACTAGCTGTTGCCCGCGACTTCGTCCGCATTGTATTTGGTTTTAAGGCACCTGAACTAATATTCTCTTTTTTAATTTGTTGAGAAAGTGAGGGTACCTGATGTCCCACTTTAAAGTTTGTTATAGAATCTATAACAAACTTTAAAGCAAATGAAATGAAAACTTCCAGACACAACACTTTATATACGACATTGGTAGTTTTTCCCTCTGGTGCTAAAATAAAAAGGTGGTCAGCATTACTGACAGGCGAGCATGTGTTATATAGTTGGCCGTGGGAAGAACAGTTGGACCTTAGGTCGACATCAGTTTCCTTCAGGGTCTATCCTTGGGACTTATTTATGGTCATCGCAAAGTAAGCGGCTACCGAGAATTGTGTGAGTTTGAACTGGAAAGGGAAATTGTTGGAGATGAGTGGTATTCACGGTATCAATGCAGTTTCCCCTGAGCGACATCCGGTGAGAATTTCAGCTTCGCTTAAATTTCTGTGTAAAGGTGCGTACAGACCATGTAACATGTTATATAACATGTGTTATAAAACACTACAACTCTATGTAGAATGTTACCATGAAAAATGTTATTAAAACAATGTTATACAACATGTTATGTTATACAGTCTGTACGCACCGTAATGCAGTAACTATTAGTCGCGTTCCATTGCACAATTTTGGTGGAGTTAGATTTCTTAGAAGCATTATTATTACTTTAAGGTTATTTTATGAGCTCGAGGACCACAGGCAGTTGATGAATTTAAAATCTCGAGTGGGTAGTTGCTGGCATCACCCTAATTGACGACGTTATTGTATGATGTGTAAACCACATCATTCCCAACAATTTCGGCTAATATGTTTTCATTTATTGCAGCGGTTCGGTCATTTATTTTAGTATCGCACGATCACATAGCCAAGAGTTTTCCTGAAGTGTTATACTTGACGGGACTCCGAATACGTAACTTATCAATTCTTCTTACAACGGGCAGTGTCTGCCGGAATTTTACAGAGAACAGTACCTACCGTGATATTGTCCATGGGTCTATCATCATGGCGAATGTCTCAAACTGTTCTGTCCACGGCCTCGACGGCTCTTTTGTTCGACATGATACATTCAGACGATTACATTTTTTTAGCGTGGTAATACATCACGTGGAACACAACGTGCACTCTTACTCGCCGCCCGCATGGCCGTGCCTACAGTGGCTGGAGATCGTGTAGCGACGTCTGTCGCCATCGGCGTCTACCGCTGCGGCTGGGCTGGAGGTGGACATTGTCCTCTCCCTCATGCGTCCCGCCTCCTCCTTCGCTAGCATGACTGCTTCGCAGAAGGAGGCGACTGCTTCCCATTCTGTCTCGCCCCGCAGCATGGCCTCGACCAACACTAAGCACGAGAGGTCACCGATTATCGTCGTAGTGAGGACACGGCGGTGCTCTGCCCAAGCGGGTAGTCCTGCGCCGTATGCTCCACCGTGTCCTCCAGGCGATCTACGCAGTGGTGACACCCAGGCGATTCTTCTTTCCCTATCAGACACGTCTTTCACTATCCTACGTCATGTGGTAGGTCAGGCGGGACGCCGTGACGCCTATCCAGCTACTCCTTAAAGAGGGGTCTTACCGCCGCGGTTGGGGCGTGCCCGTAACTCGGTTGCGACAGTCGCTCTCTCAATATTGCCCTGTGATTACGCCGGAGCTCTTTCCGGGAATTCATCCTGGCGATTGTATTGTATAGCGGGCTGGTATCCGCAACTCCACGTCATATGCGCGTATTTTGCGTGCGGACGAGATGATCATTCTCCTGGCGATGCGCCTCGATAGACGCGATGGAGGGCCGTCGCCTCCAGGGGAAGACGACTACATTATAATCCTGAAACACCTTTGCTTTGTCACAGTTTCATGACTACGAACACGTTGAGTGTTGCAGTGTTGTCTTAGTCAAATAGGACTTTAAACAACAACAAAAAAAATACACATCTTACTTTGTTAGTGACGTACAACAGAGACTGCTCATCAGGCTGAACAACTTTGCAAAGACGTCATTCCTGTATATGTTATTGTGTAGCTGGGCTCTTGGTATTCCACATCAGGTGTTCCAGTTCTTCAATTTTTATACGTCAACAGAGAGTGCTCATCAGGCTGAGCAACTTTTGCTAAGACTTCATTCCTATACATACAGGGTGATTTTTTAGTCAACATCCAAATTTTAATATATTAACATTTGGCGAAAATCATTGAATACGTGTTTTTTCTTTTTGTATCAATCAATACAAAAATATCGAGATATCACGTCTCAATGTTATCTATAAAAAGTTGATGAATCTGGACACCGCGCTGTGATGTGTCGCTCAGGTGCAGCGGGGCGGGGCGGGGGGTCAGCGGGGTGCACTCTGTCCGTTTCATGCGTCGGCAAGTGTATATTATTAACGTTTAGCTTAGTGACCACACAGAGCGGATGAGAAAATGATTTAATATGACAATTTGACGTATCGATTTTTTTTTCAAAAATAGGATTAGTGATTGATACCTAATGCATAGAAAAATTTTGGACGGTGGTAAAAAAGTCACCCTGTATATGCTATAGTTTAGATGGGCTTTTGGTGTTCCACATCAGGTGTTCCAGAGATCTTCAATTTTTGTATGTCAACAGAGAGTGCTCGTCAGGCTGAACAACTTTGCAAAGACGTCATTCCTGTATTTGTTATAGTGTAGCTGGGCTCTTGGTGTTCCACATCAGGTATTCCAGATCTTTAATTTTTATATGTCAACAGAAAGTGCTCGTCAGGCTGATCAACTTTGCAAAGACGTCATTTCTGTATTTGTTATAGTGTAGCTGGGCTCTTGGTGTTCCACAACAGGTGTTCCAGATCTTCAATTTTTATACGTCAACAGAGAGTGCTCATCAGGCTGATCAACTCTTGCTAAAACGTCATTCCTATATATGTTATAGTGTAGCTGGGCTCTTGGTGTTCCACATCAGGTGTTCAAGATTGTCAATTTTTATACGACAACAGAGACAGCTCATCAGGCTGAACAACTTTGCTAGGACCTCATTCCTTTATATGTTATAGTGTAGCTGGGCTTTTGGTGTTCCACATCAGGTGTTCCAGATCTTCAATTTTTATACGTCAACAGAGACTGCTCATCAGGCTGAACAACTTTGCTAAGACGTCATTCCTTTACATGTTATAGTGTAGCTGGGCTCTTGGAGTTCCACAAAAGGTGTTCCAGATCTTCAATTTTTATACGTCAACAGAGAGTGCTCATCAGGTGGAACAATTTTTGCTATCGCACCATTTTTGTATCTCTTATAGTTTAGCTGGTCCGTTGCGGTTCTGCACCAGGTGTTCAAGTTTCCAAGATAAATTATAGCCTATGTGTTGGCCAGACTTAATACCTATACGACAAAAAAAAATCATTCAAATCCGTCCAGTACTTTTTGAGTTTATCCCGGACATACATACAGACAAACAGACAAACAGACAAACAGACAAACAGACAAAAATTCTAAAAACTATATTTTTGGCTTCGGTATCGATTGTAGATCACACCCCAAGTATTCTTTTCAAAAAATGTTCAATGTACAGTTTTGACTTTCCTACTATTTTATTATATATGTATAGATTTTCCAGGCTTAAATACACAAACTCGTTAATGACAGGTGGCCCTTGGGCCATCAAGTTACTTTTATATTTAGCAATAACGTACCAACCACCGATATTGGATCAAATAAAGCTAAGGATCTAGATTTCTCAACACAAGTACATGAGATCGCTTTACTAGCCGCGAGACTAAGCGGTCGTGTATTTTGTTTATTATACGAAAATTAATTAAATAAATACAATGCTGTTGCAAATCTGTTGAGTCAGATCTATTCAGTGTGTCGAGTGTTCATTAAAAACTTTATCATTGTGAAAGATGAACTAAATAGTTTTTTAGAAAATCAGCGTTTTCTGTGTTTGGTGTTATGTCTAACCCAGGAGATAGCCCTTTTGGACGCAGTAAATTGATACGTCGAAGTCCTCCACCGACGCCATCGCCTGATGATCAAAACCAGATGACAGAACCAGCGCCGCCAGCAGCCACGGAGAATGAACCTTCAGTCGAATGCGTCTCCACACCGGAGATACAGAGATGGATTGGATCCATCGACACTATTTTGTCCGAAGTTTGCACAATCGTGGGAGATGGGAAAATGAATTCCGAACAAAAGCTACGCGTCTCCAATCTCTGCCGTAAAGTCTCACATGGGACGGCTCAGATGGCTGTACTATATCAATCCCTAAAGCAGAAGACTATCCAGGCGCACACCACCATCCAGCACCTTCAAGCCCACCGGAATGTTGCAGAATCCATTTACCAATTCAAAGAGGTAATTGAAACAAAAATGAGCCGACCCGAACCTGAACCAACCTCGTATGCCAACATGGTAAAGAAAGGTGCCGATACTTTTGTGCGACCAGCTAATCTGAGTTCAATTGCTATATATCCCAGCGATAAAAGCAAAACCAGTGACGACACAAAGTCATTAGTACAAAAAATCATCTCGCCTGAGGAGTTAAAACTTCATGTTCGCGGGCTGAGCAAAATCAGAAACGGAGGCGTCATCATCAGGACGGACAACAAAGGTGATATTGAAAAATTAAAAAAACCCACAAAAATTAGTATCCTCGGGCCTCACAGTTGAAGAACCATCTAAACGCCGCCCTAGGATAGCTGTTATCGGTGTTCCTGTAGCCCTTACGGAAAAAGAGGTATTCGACTGCATTTATGTGCAAAATCTTGCCGATAAATTGCCGAACACCACTCAAGAGTCCTTTTTACAATCCATAAAATTGAGCCACAAGTCTGGAAAGAAGGATCGCCCTACCTGCAATTACATTATGGAAGTTCCTGCTAGTACCAGGAAAATTATAATGGACCAAGGCCGAATCTTCATAAACTGGACATCATGTCCAGTAAGGGATTTCACTATAGTGACCCGCTGCTTCAACTGCCAACAGTTCGGACACGCAGCCAAATTTTGCAGAGAAACAGCCCCTACCTGCAACCACTGTGGAGAGACTGGACATTCTTTCAAGGAATGCGCCAATAAACTTTCTCCGCCTCAATGTGCAACCTGCAAACGTTTCAAGAGGAGAAATGATCATCCAACTGGTGATGTGAACTGCCCGGCACGTAAATATGCAGAAGACAATTATATTAATTCTATTGACTATGAAGGCGCCTAGGAGCGCCACATTCTACTTTTTAATCTAGCACATTCACAGTAGGTTAGTTTTTACATATTATATTTCGTTATGGCCAATCAGCTAATTTGTGACCTAGATAGTTTTTCCGTGTCTGAAGCTAAAATCTGTAATGTCGAAGAATGTAAAGGTGAAATCGTCACTGGGGACAACACATTGACTTTACTTACACAAAATATTCGCAGTATAAGTCGAAATTTTGACGGTTTCCAAGTTTTATTACAAAATCTTGACATATTTTGTGACGTCATAGTTCTAACCGAATGTTGGCTGTCCAAACAAATGACTAATATACCATCTCTTGATGGCTATAATCTTTATAAAAGTGATGCAACTTTTAACCAGAATGATGGCATAGTGGTTTATATTAAAAATAATTTAAAAACAGTAGTAGAACAACCCAGTTTCCTAGACTGTAACTGCTTGCTAATTAAAATCATCCCAGATACAGTAATTATGGCTATTTACAGGCCTCCTTCCCTAAGTATTGATAGGTTTTTAGATTCGCTTAACAATAATTTAGGAAAAATATCGTCATTTAAAAATATAGTACTAATAGGGGATATCAACATAAACATTGCAGCCGAGAGAATCGATACTCATTCTCATAATTACCTAAATATATGCTCATTTCATGGACTTCTACCAGCTCATTACCACCCAACACACCAGAGTGGCTCTTGCCTGGACCACATTCTCATAAAAACAAAAAATCCATCCAAAACAATGGTTACTAATTCTTCACTAACCGATCATCAAGCCGTCTTACTAACATTACAAGTGTCGTCACCTAGAAAAAACTGCATGCGTAGCTATACTAAAATCAATATGACGAGTCTTGAAACAGACTTACGCGGTATTAATTTTGACCCTGTTTACGATTCACATGATCCAAATATTTCTATACAATATTTTGTCGATATGGTCCAAACAGTGATAAGGAAAAATACTTTTTATAAAGTAATTCCTAGAAAATATAGTAACATTAAACCATGGATTACGCCCGGACTTGTTCGCTGTATCAGACATAGAGATAAACTTTACCAACAATTAAAATATGCACCAGATGATGAAATACATTCAATTGTTTACAAGCGTTACAGAAATTTCCTTAATAATCTGTTGAAAAAGGTAAAATACCAATATGATAAAAACCAACTACAGAAAGCAGGCAAAAACAATAAACTGATTTGGAAATTCATTAAAACAAATACATTTATGTCAAAAAAACCTGAACCTGCTCTGGAGCTTTTATCTTCTGAACCAAGCCCAACCAAAGCAGCAGATAAGGCTAACCATTACTTCATTAACGTCGGCAAAAACTTAGCAGAAAATAAAATATTAAATAACAGAGGTTTTTCCATTACACGCCAAACGAAGACATTGGCTACGCAAAACTCGTTTGTCTTATTAAATACTGATGTTGATGAAGTAATTAGCTTTATAAACAGATTAAAGGAAAATTGTGCCGTAGGGTCTGATGACATACCGAATAGCATACTTAAAAGATTTAAACATGTCTTTGCCCCTCCCTTGACCCACATTTTTCAGCTATGTTTAACAAAAGGAATTTTTCCTACATTGCTTGAAAAAGCCGTGGTCACACCTGTATTTAAAGCTGGAGACAAAAACTGTGTAAGTAACTATAGACCAATATCAGTTCTAACTGGCCTCTCAAAGATTTTGGAAAAAATTATTAACAGTAGACTAGTAAATTATCTTGAAGGAAAAAAATTACTTTCTGATCATCAATTTGGTTTTAGGCCTAAAAGATCAACAAGCCAAGCTGTTCACCGTCTTACAAATTATATAAGCACACACCTGGATAACGGCATGCACACTATAGGGATATTTTTAGACCTCGCCAAGGCTTTTGATACAATTTCTTGTTCTTTACTTTTAAACAAGCTTGAAGGGTTGGGTATACGGGGAGTACAATTACAACTTTTTGCAGATTATCTTAGTGACCGCCATCAATGTGTTAAAATAGGTAATTTCAGGAGTTCTGAACTAAAGAATAGCTGCTATGGAATCCCACAAGGCAGTATTTTGGGCCCCACCCTGTTCTTAATATATATAAATGACCTTTGCAATCTGACACTCCAAAAGGGTGTCATTATGTCATATGCGGATGACACAGCCCTATTGTTCACTGCGAAATCAATGGCTGAGGTCTTCGAGGTAGCACAGAAGGGTTTTAATACGGTTATAAATTGGCTTAATAATAATCTCCTCACATTAAATATAGATAAAACCAAGTACCTATTATTTACAATGAGAAACACCAATAAAACGCTTACTAACGAAAACATCCAAGCGCATAACAACAGTAACTTACATTATGCTGATTTTGCATGCACTTGTCCCACTTTAGCTAAAACTGACCACATCAAATATCTAGGCATTACGATTGACACAAATCTGAATTTCCGCAAACATATTGATTTATTATGTACTAGAGTACGTAAATTAATATATATTTTTAAAAATTTACGAAACATTGCCGACTTTAAATTAATTAAACAGGTTTATTTGGCTTGGTGTCAATCCATTATCACCTACTGCATATCGTCCTGGGGTGGTGCCGCCAAAACAAATCTAATTCACCTAGAACGGGCTCAAAGAGCAGTCCTAAAGGTTGCGACTTTTAGACCATTTAGATATCCTACTCACCAGCTTTACACGGCATGTGAGGTATTAACAATACGCCAATTATTTGTTTTGAATGTCGTTTTGCTTCAGCACAGCGAACTTGATTTTAAGCCGGTACCTTCAGATAGGAGAAGAAAGGATTTGGTCTGTGCTAACCCTCAGACTAAACATGCTTACGCTAGACGATTTTATTTCTTTTTAGGACCCTACTTATACAATCAGCTCAACAAACTGTTAAAGATTTATGATTTAAATTATAAAAACTGTCATTTACGAATGCAAGAATACTTGGGAACTCTTAATTATACAGACACGGAAAAACTGCTGGAAATTTCAACATAAGTTTTAGTATTTAGTCTTCACATTTTTGTCATTAGCATTGTCTCAGTAATTTATTTATTTTACGATAATTGTTTTAAAACAATCTAGTTTTAGTACTTTATACAAAATGATTTAGTCTCTAAAAGTAGTATAATTATTATCTTGTTGTTTATTTATCTTCTAATGAATTGTCCTCTCTTAAAATTTATTGTAAAGTGATGACCTGAAACACAGGTTTTAATTAAACCTACATCAGGCAGAACTAATATTACCTTAAGAAAAACTGTACCTCTATTGTAATTATGTAAACCTTTATTTTGACTTAATTTTTGAATAAAATTTATTATTATTATTTATTATTATTATTCAGCATCAAAAGTGGCTGACCACATTCAGAATTTCAAAATCGCTGTACACCGTATTATAACATAATTATTATTACCGTGTACACCCGTATTATAACGGTGTACAGTGATTTTGAAAATCTGAATGTTGTCAGCAACTTTTGATGCTGACTGTACGTTAGATCAAACGGGTCATAAAACCGAACCAATTTATCTTCACCTGGTCCAGAAATAGACCGAAATAAATCTCTGGTTATATTGGGAGTCGACCTGACACCAAAACACCTGGCAATAAAATAAATATTAAAGGATGCTCATGGCATGATTTTTTTTTTGCCGTTTCGTAGATTAACTGGGTATACCCTATATGCGAGAGTCTGACATGCCCGTTTTTTTTCTTCAGAATAATAATCGGGACATATTATTTTTGTCTCGAGAACTAAGTGCGCAGAAAAATGATACGCTACGTTAAACTCGTTTCTTATAACACAACAAGCGTCTTTCAATCAGAATCTATATTTTGACGTCATGTAAAACATGCTTTGTTCACAAAAAACAGAACCATCTTTACGACAAAAGTAAAGGGGTTTGAACATTTTTGTATGGGCCATGTACCAGGTGCCATCCGCCATTTTGATTTTTTTTCAAAACGGCGTACACGAATGAAAATTTCATAAATCGATAGATCACATCAATACAAACATAAAATGTAGAGAGGAAAAATCTCGTAAAGCGTCACGTTTCCGAGTTATGAGCTGTCAAAGATGTACAAGAGGTGCCATAGTTTTTTTTTTGTTTAATGTTTTGTTTCGTTTTCTAATAACCGGAACATAGATTTTTATATACATATACAATTAAAATTAAATATAATTGCCTGAATATTGCGCTTCTTATATACTTACTAATATAATTCCAAAAGGAATAATAAAGTTGGTGGATTGAACATCTGAGTGCATACTTCCAGTCAACCTTCAGGTGATTTGAAAGAAAGAAAAGGGATTTATTGACAAACAGGACATACGCACACACATAATATGAACTCAAGTATTACAATATAATATTTATTATATTTATTTGTAAAAAAGTAAGGTTTACAATGACATGAGAAGGTTTAGTTGTCATACGAGTACAGTAAAAATTAAGAATAATAATAAGATTATTTTTACATTTAAAAACGTTACTTATGATGAGTACAGCGTGGCACAAAGTGTACGCAATGCGCACTAGAATTGAACCAAAATCTTGATCAAATTCCAATGCGTATTGAACAACATTATATATAATAATTATAATGACAAGAATCTATGTGAAACATCCCCACTTTTGTAATCGACTCCTAAAAAAGGAGGTTACTCAATTCGACCGTTGATGCTTTTTTATGTTTTTTCGCGCAGAACTTCGTCGTTTATGAATCTTGTGTTTGAACTTAATTCATTTCGTGTATCCGAGAACAGATGACGGGAGTACTCAGCAATGTGCGGATTGGTAGTTAGGTATTCATTGGTCATTTGGTATGACCGTATAGAAGCGCGACCTCTTCTCCGTGGACCACGTAAAGTACTCACGCCACAAAAATAACACTGTCTGTGGCCTGAGCCACCGCGCTCGGTAGTGTCACTCATTAATTAACAGTATAGCAATTAACACAACAAGAACTTAATAATAAACACTCGGGAGGCTTACCACGCGCTCTAACGTCATCCAGTTTAGGACTTACATGACGTCAGTCATGGCCTACTAGATTGAATCATTACGATTAAAGGCCTATCCGCACACAACAGTGCCGACACGTACCGTTCCGGGACGTGCTGTTCATATAATATACGAGTGAACGAAAATCACTGAACCGCACTGACACTGATGAGTACGGATAGCGTCGTACAAAATGTATGGTACAATATCATATTTCAATGACACTGATCGATACGGCACTGATCACGTCACGTCACGTCACGGTACGGAACGTGTCGGCACTGTTGTGTGCGGATAGGCTTTAAATCTAGTAGGCCATGGCATCTGACAGTCAAACCTTCTAATTCGTACCATAATGTCAGTTTCATCATCATCATCATCTCAGCCATAGGACGTCCACTGCTGAACATAGGCTCCCCTTTTGATCTCCACAGATACCGGTTGGAAGCGACCTGCATCCAGCGTCTTCCGGCGACCTTTATAAGGTCGGCTGTCCACCTTGCTGGTGGACGCCCTACGCTGCGCTTGCTAGTCCGTGGTCTCCACTCTAGTACTTTTCGACCCCATCGGCTATCTGCTCTGCGAGCAATATGGCCTGCCCATTGCCACTTCAGCTTGCTAATCCGGTGGGCTATATCGGTGACTTTAGTTCGTCTACGGATCTCCTCATTTCGGATTCGATCACGTAGAGAAACACCTAGCATAGCCCTCTCCATAGCTCGTTGAGCGACTTTGAGCTTTGAGATGAGGCCGATAGTGAAAGACCACGTTTCGGTGCCGTAACTCATCACTGGTAACACACATTGGTTGAAGACTTTCGTCTTGAGGCACTGAGGTATGTCGGACGAAAAGACATTGCGTAGTTTCCCGAACGCTGCCCAACCGAGTTGGATTCGGCGGTTGACCTCTTTCTCGAAGTTGGACCTACCTAACTGGACTACTTGTCCTAAGTGAGATATATGAGTCAACAACTTCGAGTACCGAGTTTCCAACAGAGACTGGGGTGGGCCCAACATTGGCATTTACTCCATGTTTTAGGCGTTTTGCCCTCGGAGAGGACGGAAGTAAAGAGTTTCTGGAGGACTTTAAGTACCGGTGTTCCACCCGCTCTCAGAAGCTCTGAAGTGATTCCGTCCTCGCCCGGCGCCTTGTTGTTCTTAAGCTGCTTCAGGGCCATCCTAATCTCGTACAGACTGATCTCCGGGATATCTTCGGTATAATGTCAGGACAGCTTGGCTCTTGGATCTCCTACCAAGCTGTCAACGGGCTTTGCGACCGAAGTGTATAACTGTCCATAGAACCTCTCGATCTCGCCTAAAACCTCTGCTTTGGTCGACGCTATGCTGCCATCCTCCCGTTTCAGCTTTGTCATCTGGCTTTGCCCAATAGACTTGTCCTTAGCGAACCCTTTAGAGCCTTGGTTTCGCTGTATGGTCTCTTTAACACGATTCGCATTAAAGAGACGCAGATCGTGTCGCAAGGACTTAGATATACGTCTATTGAGCTGCCTATATGACTTCGCGTCATCGGAAGACTGCAACTGTAGCAAACGTCGTTCAGCCATGAGGTTTAAGGTTTGCTCGGTCAATTTCTGAGCTCTATCTTTACGGCAGGGTCTAAAAAACTTAGACCCTACCGTGCGGACAGTTTCCACTAGCCCGTCGTTGATCTCGTCCACTGACACTAAGTTCTCAAGGCAAGCAAAGCGATTAGAGAGCTCGAGTTGAAAGCTTTCGGGGTTTTGAATATGGGGCCGAGTAGGTCGGAGCGTAGACTTCATCAGGCTGGACCTTTCAAGTTTAACATTGATATTCAGCGAGCCTCTTACGATTCGGTGATCGCTACCGGTTTTTACCCTGTTGATCACAGAGACATCACTGAATATCCGTTTCTTGTCGGTCATGAAGAAGTCTATCTCGTTTCTCGTGAAACCATCGGGACTCAGCCAGGTCCATTTCCTGTGAGGCGGCTTCTGGAAGAAAGAGTTCATCATGAAGAGTTCCTCTTTCTCCAGAAAGTCGGCCAGCTCTGTCCCCTAGGGTTCCGTTGCCCATATCCAAATTGCCCCACTCTCAACTCATCACCGCTTTTCTTGCCCAACTTTGCGTTAAAGTTCCCCATAACAACAGTGAAGTGGGTTTTGGAGCTATGTATGGCCCTACTTACGTCCTCATACATAGTCTCCACTTCATCATCGGAGTGTGACGAGGTCGGTGCGTATACCTGAATGACCTTCAGCGAATATCTTTTGGATATTCTGAGTATTAGGTATACCACCCTGCTCGACACACTGTCGATGGTTATTATATTGTTTACGAGGGACTTGTGAACGAGAAACCCGACACCACCTTGGGACTGTTGGTCGCCCTCCCGGTAGTATAGCAAGTTACCAGACTTCAGGGTTACGGTGTCCTCCCCCTCTCTACGGACTTCGCATAACCCCATAATGTCCCAGTGTAACTTGCTCAGCTCCTCTTCCAGCTCGCAGATCTTTTCGTCAGTCCTCAATGTGCGTATGTTGTGTGTTACCAGGGCCAGTCGTCGTGGGGGTGGGTAGCCGGATCTCTTCCGGAGATTCTTAGCACCCCCTGCTCCGCCGTTACCTTGACCGCTACCCGCGCCAGGGATAGCGGAGCTGCCGGGGACTGGGGGCCTGGTTTCTGTGGTTTTCATTAGGGGGTAATTTGCCTTAATCGCCACGCTTGGCAGGCGGGTTGGCGATCGCAGTGAGGATGTGCAGTACACGGAGGACGCTGCTGCCCGACCTCCGGTTTGTCCCTTACTCGCCTCTTACGACACCCACGGGATGATTTGGGGGAGCGCAATTCTAAGCCGGCGCCCCACGGCATCTTAATAATGTCAGTTTAATTATTCAATTTAGCAGGTCATGCCATTAGGCGTAACGAAGGGTGCTACAGACTATCCAAAGAAACAAAGTCATTTGAAACGTTTTTGATGAAAAAGAGACGAAGCTATTTAATATTAGCGTTGTCTCTTTTTCACCAAAAAAGTTTCAGCCACAAATCGCGATCTTTCATTCACTTTTAACGATCCAAATGACACTAAGCGAATTGGACGTCATGGCACGACTTTAAGCGATGCAGTTTAGGAACCTAAACTTAAATGTCTTTCTTTTGAATCGTTTTTAATCAGGTCATGGCATGGTAGGCTTGTGTATGTCCGTAGGCATGGTAGGCTTTCTGATCAAAGAAACAGACAGATAGAACGTGCGCGACAAATAAGGTGAAGCCACTTTTTATTTAGGTATGCATTATTACCACATAAACTGGCAACACAGACCAATTACTGTTGAGGTTTTTGTGTTTCAAGTGTACCGTAAGCTCTGGGTGATCCTCGCAGTGGTGACACCCAGGCGTTTCTTCCCTCCCTATCCGACACAGATACCTCCCGAAACTTCCGTGTCCGGTGAGGACCTGCGTCATGCCGTAGCAAAAATTGCATTAAACATATGGCATGCATATAGTTTATAGGAAAACTGTTAAAAACTTGCTGCCTGTATACTTAACTCTTTTCCTGTCTGTACCTACCTGAAAAGCATTCAGTTTGTTTAGAAAATGTTTGTTATGTCATACTTAGTGATTATTCCCGTTGGAATGACATTATAACATTGGGTTAATGAGCGGACAAAAACTTACATCCCATTAATTACCTATATATCTTTCATCATTCATCTAGAAACATCAAAAAATTAAAAACTAAATTAAAAACTACGGCACCTCTTGTACATCTTTGACAGCTCATAACTCGGAAACGTGACGCTTTACGAGATTTTGCCCGCTACATTTTATGTTTGTATTGATGTGATCTATCGATTTGTGAAAGTTTAATTTGTGTACGCTGTTTTGAAAAAAAAATCAAAATGGCGGATGGCACCTGGTACAAAAGATACAAAGCCCAGAATACCTATGCAAAAAATTGTGAGTTAATAACTTATTTTTGCGGTTCTAAAATCGTCAAATAAGTCCTCCCGCTTTAAGTGAAAAACTGACTGTCCACTGAGACATGATCACTGTCTCAATAACAAAATGAAAATGTCACTCCCATGTGAATCAAAAATTTTATCAGTGTATTTACAGTGTCTGATATCCCGCAAAATTTATATTTGTCTAAGGAAATTGTCGCAAACTCTCTGGGGGAAAGTGAAAACGTGGAATAACGCGCTTTTGGACTTTCAACTTTCAGCTCAGAGTGGAAAGTTAAAAATTGAACGAGGAATAAATATACGTATTTTTTGAGCACTCATTTTTCCAGTATTGTAGGTAAATAGTCTTTGAATTTCGGTAGAAGCAGAATCATATTAGTAAACATACCGAGAAATTTATAGGTAGTGGGTAAAGTCATTTTATTTAAATACACGTGGTTGTGCTTGAGTGCACAAACATACTGCGAGCCTAGCACGGTGGCGGCGGCAGGTGCGGAAATCTATACATATAATAAAATAGTAGGAAAGTCAAAACTGTACATAGAATATTTTTTGAAAAGAATACTTGGGGTGTGATCTACAATCGATACCGAAGCCAAAAATATAGTTTTTAGAATTTTTGTCTGTTTGTCTGTTTGTCTGTTTGTCTGTATGTATGTCCGGGATAAACTCAAAAAGTACTGGACGGATTTGAATGATTTTTTTTTGTTGTATAGGTATTAAGTCTGGCCAACACATAGGCTATAATTTATCTTGGAAACTTGAACACCTGGTGCAGAACCGCAACGGACCAGCTAAACTATAAGGGTACAAAAATGGTGCGATAGCAAAAATTGTTCCGCGTGATGAGCATTTTCTGCTGAGGGAATAAATTTGAAGATCTGGAACACCTGATGTGGAACTCCAAGAGCCCAGCTACACTATAACATATACAGGAATGACGTCTTGGCAAAGTTGTTCACCCTGATGAGCACTTTCTGTTGACATATAAAAATTGAAGATCTGGAATACCTGATGTGAAACACCAAGAGCCCAGCTACACTATAACAAATACAGGAATGACGTTTTTGCAAAGTTGCTCAGCCTGAAGAGCACTCTCTGTTGACATACAAAAATTGAAGATGTCTGGAACACCTGATGTGGAACACCAAAAGCCCATCGAAACTATAACATATACAACATTATTTTTTGTTTATGCGAAACCCGATACACCTGTCCAATATTTTTGTGTAAAGAATCTATGTACAAAATTTTAATACCGTATCATAAAAAATCACAAAGTTATAAGCTTGTATATTACCTGGTTGTCCGTTCAAAAACATGCTCATTTCGCTGTACAACCGCGTAAACCGCGTCTCCTGTGTTATACACTCGTGATAATAGTTTGGCAACAGGTACCTAACCGTACGGTGATTGTATTATAATTAACTGGTAATAAAATGTAATTAAAATATTTTTGAAAAAAAAATATAACATGGTGTAAAAAATATTGGAATCGAATCAGTTACTGATTCTGAACAAACTATATTCAGGTTTCGCATATACTATAAATAATGTTGTATGTATAGGAATGAAGTCTTAGCAAGAGTTGCTCAGCCTGATGAGCACTCTCTGTTGACGTATAAAAATTGAAGATCTGGAACACCTGTTGTGAAACTCCAAGAGCCCAGTATAACATGTAAAGGAATGACGTCTTAGCAAAGTTGTTCAGCCTGATGAGCAGTCTCTGTTGACGTATAAAAATTGAAAATCTTGAACACCTGATGTGGAACACTAAGAGCCCAGCTACACTATAACATATATAGGAATGACGTCTTAGCAAGAGTTGCTCAGCCTGATGAGCACTCTCTGTTGACGTATAAAAATTGAAGATCTGGAACACCTGTTGTGGAACTCCAAGAGCCCAGCTACAAAGGAATGACGTCTTAGCAAAGTTGTTCAGCCTGATGAGCAGTCTCTGTTGTACGTCACTAACAAAGTAAGATGCGTATTTTTTTTTTGTTTTTTGTTGTTTAAAATCCCATTTGATTAAGACAACACTGCAACACTCAACGTGTTCGTAGTCATGAAACTGTGACAAAGCAAAGGTGTTTCAGGATTGTAATGTAGTCGTCTTCCCCTGGAGGCGACGGCCCTCCACCGCGTCTATCGAGGCGCATCGCTAGGAGAATGATCATCTCATCCGCACGCAAAATACGCGCATATGACGTGGAGTTGCGGATACCAGCCCGCTATACAATACAATACAATCGCTAGGATGAATCCCAGGAAAGAGCTCCGGCGCGATCACAGGGCAATAATTATGGAGAGAGCGACTGTCGCAACCGAGTTCCGGGCACGCCCCAACTAGGGTTTTTTTTTTTTTTTTTAGCGTGGTAAAATCATCAAATGAGTCCTCCAACCCCGGGCAGGGCGGGAGGGACTGTCAGACTTCTACTGACTAAAATCCACGGTGTCCTTCAATAGCCTGTTACGTTCCGGGGTCACGGTAAGGGAATAATCCCGCTACCCCGGCAGGCTTTGGCCCTCTGAGAGGGGGGCCCCGTCATTATGCTGACGCTCTTTGAGGCGCGCGTGGGACACAACGCGCCGTCGACCCGGGCATGGTCCTTGGTCGGGCAGCGAGTTGCCCTTTACTCGCTGCCCGCATGCCCGCGCCTACGGTGGCCGGAGATCATCAAGCGACGTCCGTCGCCGTGGGCGCCTACCACTGCGGCTGGGGCGGAGGGAGGACGCTGTCCTCTCTCGCTCGCGGCCTGCCTCCTCCTTTACGAGCATTACTGCCTCGCAGAAGGAGCTGACCGCTTCCCACTCCGTCTCGCCCCGCAGCATGGCCGCAACCAATGCCGGGCGCGAGAGGTCTCCGCCTATCGCAGCCGTGAGGACACGTCGGTGCTCCGCCCAAGCTGGGCAGTCTTGCACCGTATGCTCCACCGTGTCCTCCGGGCGATCTTCGCAGTGGTGACACCCAGGCGTCTCCTCCTTTCGCATCAGACACAGGTACCTCCCGAAACTTCCGTGTCCGGTGAGGACCTGCGTCAAGCGGTAGGTCAGGACGCCATAACTTCTCTCCAGCCACTCCTCAAAGAGGGGTCTTACCGCCGCAATTGCGGCGTGCCCGACGCCCCAACTAGGGTTGCCAACATTTTTTTGTTAGAATATAGTTTTTTTTTGAAAAAGCCTAAAAAAATATAGTACGCTTCAAAAAAATATAGTATTTTAGTAGGGAAGAATAAAAAATAGACTAAAGTTATATTTTTACTTATTTTTTTTAACTTTATTTTTTTGCACTTCTTCCATATTTTTTAAAAACGTGTTCGTAAATTGCAGGAAGTTTTTTTATTTTACTAATTTTAGTAATGAAATAGAAACGCAAAATATAAACATTTAGCTATTGTACGGAAATATAGTATTTTCGCGTACTATATATTTCTTCTTGGAGCCCTGACACAGCCAAAAGGCGTCGCGGCAGACCTCGCAGAAGATGGCGGTGTCTAAGTGGTGGCAGGGCCTAAGTGGACCAGTGGTCCACTTAGGCCCTGGATCGTGAAAGTTGGAAGTCATGGGGAGTGGCCTTAGCTCAGCAGTGGGATGATGTAGGCTAGCAGTATCAGTATCAGTATCAGTATATATTTCTTCAAAAGTATATAGTACGGAGACCCTAAATATAGTACAATAGGTACTATATATTATAGTACGGTTGGCAACCCTAGCCCCAACCGCGGTGGTAAGACCCCTCTTTAAGGAGCCACCATGATGCTGCGGGGCGAGACAGAATGAGAAGCAGTCGCCTCCTTCTGCGAAGCAGTCATGCTAGCGAAGGAGGAGGCGGGACGCATGAGGGAGAGGACAATGTCCACCTCCAGCCCAGCCGCAGCAGTAGACGCCGATGGCGACAGACGTCGCTACACGATATCCAGCCACTGTAGGCGCGGCCATGCGGGCGGCGAGTAAGAGTGCACGTTGTGTCCCACGTGATGTATTACCACGCTAAAAAAATGTAATAGTCTGAATGTACCATGTCGAACAAAAAGCCGTCGAGGCCGTGGACAGAACACTTTGAGACATTCGCCATGATGATAGACCCATGGACAATATCACGGTAGGTACTGTTCTCCGGAAAATTCCGGCAGACACTGCCCGTTGTAAGAAGAATTGATAAGTTACGTATTCGGAGTCCCGTCAAGTATAACACTTCAGGAAAATTCTTGGCTATTTGATCGTGCGATACTAAAAAAATGACCAAACCGCTGCAATAAATGAAAACATATTAGCCGAAATTGTTGAGAATGATGTGGTTCACACGTCAGGCAATAACGTTGTCAATCAGGATGATGCCAGCAACTACCCACTCGAGATTTTAAATTCATTAACTGCCTGTGGTCCTCGAGCTCATAAAATAACCTAAAAGTAATAATAATGCTTCTAAGAAATCTAACTCCACCAAAATTGTGCAATGGAACGCGACTAATAGTTACTGCATTACACAGAAATTTAAGCGAAGCTGAAATTCTCACCGGATGTGGCTCAGGGGAAACTGCATTGATACCGTGAATACCACTCATCTCCAACAATTTCCTTTTCCAGTTCAAACTCACACAATTCCCGGTAGCCGCTTACTTCGCGATGACCATAAATGAGTCCCAAGGACAGACCCTGAAGGAAGCTGATGTCGTCCTAAGGTCCAACTGTTTTTCCCACGGCCAACTATATATGTATTACACATGCTCGCCTGTCAGTAATGCTGACCAGCTTTTTATTTTAGCACCAGAGGGAAAAACTACCAATGTCGTATATAAAGTGTTGTGTCTGGAAGTTTTCATTTCATTTGCTTTAAAGTTTGTTTTAGATTCTATAACAAACTTTAAAGTGGGATATCAGGTACCCCCACTTTCTCAACGAATTAAAAAAGAGAATATTGGTATAGGTGCCATATAACCAAATACAATGCGGACGAAGTCGCGGGCAACAGCTAGTATCAAATATAATACGAAATCGCCGCTCGTGTCCACACTGAAGTGTCTAAGGTGGGACCCTAGCGCGGTGTTTATGAGCAAGGTTGCGAATGTTGCGAAGCAGACACGGTAGGCTAAGCAGAGTTGTAAGTCAAACAAGTATAATTATATTGTCAGCTAATTGCCGTTCACTACTGAACGTAAGCCTAAAGAGCGACCGGGCAGTACGTATCCATCCACTGCCAGCCACATTCTTCAAATCATCGATCCATCTTGCCGCATGTCATCCTACACTACGTTTGCCCATTCGAACAAGTACTAACAGATAACTATTTTCTCAGTTATTTTTATTCATCATTCATTCATCATCAGCCTATAATGTTCCCACTGCTGGGACATAGACCCCCTCTCCATGAGAGGGATTGGGCCATAATCCACCACGCGGTCCCAGTGCGGATTAGTGGATGTCACAAATGTCTTTGAATTTTTGGTTCTAGGACATGCCGGTTTCCTCACGATGTTTTCCTTCACCGTTTTGAGAGCAGTGGTGATGAAATAATTTACACAAAGTAATGCGGGGTTCGAACCCACGACCCACAACTCGTAAGACGGCACTGATACCACTGGGCCACTACTGCTCCCTGTTTTCAATTTTTACTTGTAGGCTTATATTGGTCTAGATTTTGCCGCAACTTTGCCCGCGTTAATTTCGAATGTGACAGTCTATTCGGATCGTATAATATTTGGGATGCCATCCATTATGATTATGGACGTTATTGTTGTTCTTTTTTCTAGTACTATTTTATGGGAGGAGATTATGTCCGTCTCTGTACACCTGACAACGTTTATCTGACAGTCCCTCCCGGCCTGCCATGAGAGGGAGGACTCATTTGATGATTTAACCACGACATAAAAAAAGGATGTCGTCGAAAGGTGAAAAACAAAGAAACTTACTTTCGTATTTATAATAATTATAAGATAGGTTCAGATATCACCGACATAGGTGTTAGAAAAACGTCGTTGTAGTCTGTGCTGAACACATGTTAGCCTTGCCTTTTAATAGGCAAGCGCGATTCACCGTTGTGGGCACGAATGGACATGCCCACAACCCTAATGGACTTGTAACGTCACGTCCAAAGAAAATCAAAATTTTTTCGATCTCGCTACGCTCGATTTTTAGTGAAGACTTGAGTTGTCGCGACCCAAAAGCTAAAGTTTTAAAACTCGCTTTTAAATTAAAATTTATCTTGTCAAAATAGGTACAGACAAGACTACACTAACGAGGCCACTGCGCTCGCTCTTCAATGAAAATTTTCTTGCCTCGGTTCGGAAAGCTACAATTCGCTTTAAGTCTTGGCTTTTATGACCCAATAAACCCTAATTTTCAAAGCTTTCTTCTCAAAGAAACAATCATTGTCTTATTGTGGATCGGAAAGCTTCAATTTTTCTTGCACTTAGCCGATCTTTCTAGCTCGCACAACTTTTTTGAGGATTGAATCCGCGCCTAGTAGCAGGACAGTCTAAGGGTGGAAAAAAAGAACATGGAATGAAAGAATGTCATTACATTATAATGTAAGTTCAGTGATAAAAAAAGTCTAGTAGACAGTTTTATCACATTTCCTTGTCGGCGGTTTCCTTATAGGGATTTATGGCTGTGTTTATGTCTCAATAAACTCTTTGCCATCTATCAAAGGGTTGGTCGTATTGTTGTCATTTTATGGTAGCGGGTTGATAACGAAGGAATACTAAACTCTATACAAACATGTACTTGTTTTCAGGCCAACTTAATATTAGTATAAGGAACACGATTTGCAAGCGCATCTCTCATGAAGCGGTTGTTCAATATTGTAGAAATGTAGAGTAGCGAGAACGCGGCGTGTACCTACACAACGTCTGCACCGCGTTTGCACGACGAGAAACAAGCCATATTTGGCATGAGTGTGACAACAGTTCCCACTGCGAGCGGAGCGGATCCATTAATTATTTTACCGCGTAATATCTAAGTGCTTTAATGTGTTTCAACCAACAAAGAGTCGAGTGAAATGAACTCGGCAGGTGGACGACAATAGCAAGTCCCTTCGTGCACAATGCGACGCAAATCTCCAATACCTTTGTTATCCAGGCAACTATTACAATACAAATCCGTAGAGGTTCATATACAGACACGCGTCAATGGATACCAAAGTAGTAAGGTATCTGATACTTGCACCTCCAGCACGCGTAGCATGGCGATTCTTATCTCTATTATACCAAGAAAAGACAAAGTTATTTCATCGTTATTTCTATACAAATCGACTGTTATTTTGCACAAGTATGACACGATTCGTACAACAATAAAGAAAAGAAACATATCTCTTCTATATTTTAAACATTGTTATGCTTAAATCGATAAAAATATTTTACTTTTTGTCATTTTGTCTATTCTCGCGTCGACAAAATCCGTTTCTACGGCGGCATGCTACGCGTGCTAGTGTACGAAGGGGCTAAAAATGAGCTCGTTCTGGGAATCAGACAATTGAACTCTTTCTTGGTGGCAACACAAACCTATTTCTTACCTATCTAGCAGCATATAATGTGCCTCTTTGTCAAATATGAATCGATGAATTTATGGCACAGTTGGCCCATCAGCTGAGCAATCGACCAGTATGCTGCATATTACGGGTTCAATTCATGTCGCCGCAAGTCAAGACCCGCGCGGGGGCCGTGGAGTATTATATCCCAGTATTCTTACAAAGGTGGTTAAAAACCATAGGCGTCGCCAAGATTAGTTTAAAGGGGGTGCATTGCATATTAGGTGTCAATTAAGTTGATGATGAATAACAGGAGGCAACCTGGTTAGAAACCAGTCACTTAATTAAACAATCTCAATCTTTAGAATGTATTTTCTCTTCCAAAACGGGGTTTTTTTGCACCCTTGCACCCTCGGGTGTTTTTACACCCCGGGTGCAAGGGTGCAAAAACACCCAACCCGTATTTTAATCGGTAAATACTAGCTGTTGCGTCATACACGCACATCACGATCTGCATTGATTTTACTAATGGCAAATTAATAATTCTAGGTATTAATTAATTTTGCATGGAAATCTCACGGTCACAGGGAGATAAATCCATTAAACAATAGCTTCAGTACTGAGATGTTGTGTTTCAGACTACCTATAAACGTACGTCGTAACTATGATATAGTTGGAAGTTATTCTAACGATGTTTGTCTGAACACAAATTCTATGCAGGAATTATTAATTCACTAATGCCTAAAGCCTCTATTTAATCCGTTCTTGAAAGACGATACGAATCCATCTATCACTAAATGATGAGTTTACGCCCTTCAATTTAAAATGAGTTGTTGATTAGTTTGTTTCATAAATTCTTAGCTTTGCAGTGTTAGCTTTCAATGACCGACCTAATATCACAGATTGGTGGTTTAGAATCGATAACATTTTATTTTCTCTTAAAGATTTCATTCCTGTCCTCTCCAATGAAAATCAGAAGTGTAGTAGTATAACCACTATCTGCGCACCTTTTTCCAAGATGTCGGGCCCGGGACAAGGGTTGCAACCCCACTTACTTTTATGTGTCGTCCGGCTAAACGATGGTGCTAGCGCTGCGTGGCGTGTTCTGAGCGACGACTTACATTTAAAAAAAAAACATAGTAATTAAGCACGCCAAGCTAGCGTCGAGCCACGCCGAACTCAATGTTTGACAAAGTTTTAAATATTGAATTGTCAATAGGCGCCTCCACGCAGAGCAAGCAGCCTCGCGAGGCGCGCTGCTGCAGTTGGCGAGCGGACGAGCGCCCCAGCCATCCAGTGTCGGTTCTTGTATATTGTTTCGTGCCTCGGTCGAGAAACATTAGGCGCTTCCATACAGAGCAAGCTGCCTCGAGAGGCAGTTTCCTCGCGAGGCATTTGCCGCGCTGCTCGCTCTGTGTGGACGCGCTTAATCAAGATTCAAGGCTTTTATTTGGTGAGCCTTCATCATCTTTACCCTGAGTGGGTTATTGGGTTTCCTCACGGATTCTGGTTTTGTCACCCAGTTTAATGACAATAAGTCCGCTTTTCAATCGAAATTAAGTATAACTTTGCCTAACCCTTAGAAAATTTTACAAGCGCTACGTTAATTTATGTTTAAACATTTTAAATTACATATTTAATTCTACTCACCCAAACCTTGTTAGTCTTTGTTAAACCACTGCCTAATTTAGCTAAATGACACGTGGCTAAAGCAAATTGGTTGGTTCAATGGTTCCTTTTTTCTCTTAACGATCCGTTACCATTCCGCCTCATTTTTTGCATGGAATTAGAGGAATTAAATGAATTCCCGACATCGACATTTTCCGGCTGCGGAAATATTTCAGAGCGAGAAAAACTAATTAGGGGACAGTTTAGGAGGACCGGGTATACCGCAACAGCCATTTTGACGTGATCATTATTGATCACGTCAAAATGGTCACGTCATTTATTTTTCAATATAAATTGAAAATTGGACTTTCAATTTATATTGAAAGTCCAATTTGTCCGTCAGCTAGAGTTTTGAAAAATACTGGACACTTTATTTTTTATTATGTTATTTTATTGCATATTTACACGCAGATTTCCTCAGGATGTTTTCCTTCACCGTTTTGAGAGAGAAATAAATTACACAAAGCTTTTAGGCTAGTCCGCGTAAAGGCCATAAATAGACCCGAGCGTGATCCGTCCCGGCGACACGTTCTGGCGATGCGATCTCTGTAAAGGCTGAACGCTATGCGATCTGATACCAGCAGTGAGAAAGACAGATAATTATAGGTTACAGAGATCGCATGCGATCAGATTGTATCGCCGGAACGGATCGCGCTCTGTCGGTAAAGGCCTTAAAACGGATGCGTGGACATGTCATAGCACATTTGGTTACAAACCCTTAAGAACTTGTTATTAGAGAAGATTACATACTAAAATATCTGTTATTTTCCTCAGATACGTCTAACTTGCGTACGCCGCCACAAGGTTCGCTTTGAGGAGACGTCAACAGTCCGACCAAGTGTTGTATCAGACCCCATACCCCATTGGGCAGAACATTCCATAGACGAAAGGGTTCTCAAAGCCGCTCATAGCTGCGAAATATTCGTTCTCCACACCCCAAAGAGGAACTTCAGGTAGCGATCAGTGATCCCTGGAAAGTTCATCCAAGAAAGTGAATTTTAAACTGAAATAAATAAGTGTGAGTATATTTTTTTACCTTCTACACTCGCGAGCAAATGTATGGAATCGCTTACTCCGATTCCTCGCGATCTTGAGCGACTTAGTAACTTGTTTAGAATAATAAATATGGTACCGTTTTAAAGGTTTACTTTAGCTTTTAATTGATACCAAATCCAATTGATACCAATCATTCAAAGCACGCCATTATTTAAGGAGTTATCCTGAATCAATTCTAAGTAAGTGATTCGATACTTTTGCTCGCTAGTGCAGTTGGTCAGTGTTACGAGTGGTGACTAGAAAAATAAAAAAAACTGGTTGTGAACAAAACTCTTTTTAAAGGAAGAATATTATAAGAAAAACTTTGAGACTGGAACGTATTTTATGGTAGGTACCTAATTGTAAGATTGTGTAAAAATTAGATAAGTTTTTACTCGTGTGAAAATACTGTTTTAAATGTGTGTGGAATGGTTTGTTCTAGTTTAAAAAATATTGTAAATAATATTTTTAATAGAACGTTAATTTGTGAAAAGAAGTTATAATTATTATTAACATTTTTCTGACAATTGATTGAAAAATCTAGGAAAAAAAAGAATCTTAAGTAAAGGTAGCGATAGCAAATGTTTTTAATGATTAACTACTACGACTTTGATCTTGTGTAATAGTAGCCATACACCATCCTGCCTATCGACGATCGATTTGACGCTTGCAATTGTTTCAAATTGCAATTGTTTAAAAATGCCAATTTGATGGCATGACATGCCAATTTGATAGGTCATCAAATCGATTTGACACAACGTCAAATCGGCAGCAGTGATGCATTTGGCTATTATTCGGTGACGACAGCTACAATTTTATAAATTTGTAGCTATCGGTCACCGAATAATAGCTAGATCTAGCTATAAAGATGCTAAGTTGGCATCGCTGCTGCAGATTTGACGTTGTGTCAAATCGATCGTATGATAGGCAGGATGGTGTATGGCTACCATTACTAAATTATTTATAATGCGGCGCAGTGGCTAAGCTACTGGCTACTGCGTTGCGCCAGTTGCGCTTAGCACGTTTGAATCCTGCGTGAAAACGATATACGATTTTTACCCACTCGTTGTTATTCAATGTCTACCTCTTACATATTATAATTTGTGAGTTCTAAATGTTTGTAACGTAAAGTAAGGAGAAAATAAATCTCTCAATGGTCACGTTTTAATAACTCTTTTGTTCTCCAACACAATAGTTCTTTATCACAAAAATTTGCCGATGGAAAAATATGAAAGGAGCTGTGTTTGGCATAGTACAAGCCTTATTTATTGGGTCCAAATACTTAATTAAAAATATTGATTACTTTGAACTTGCTTGTGAAATACAGAAATTTATTACTCGTAAATTTATTACAGGTGATATTTCAGCGGGTGGCCAAGGTGGAATACCACCATTTAAATTTAGTAATTAAGAATTTACGATGATATAAACGAGTATTTTTTCTGGTGAATGTAAAATTCAACCCGTGTAAATTCTACATTTTAATCCACTTATGTTACAACATTATTTTTTGTTTATGCGAAACCCGATACACCTGTCCAATATTTTTGTGTAAAGAATCTATGTACAAAATTTTAAAATCGTATCATAAAAAATCACAAAGTAATATGCTTGTATATTATGTGGTTGTCCGTTCAAAAACATGCTCATTTCGCGGTACACCCGCGTAAACCGCGTCTACTGTGTTATACACTCGTGATAATAGTTTGGCAATAGGTACCTAACCGTACGGTAATTGTATTATAATTAACTGGTAATAAAATTTAATTAAAATATTTTTGAAAAAAAAATTTAACGTTGTGTAAAAAATATTGGAATCGAATCAGTTACTGATTCTGAACAAACTATATTCAGGTTTCGCATATACTAAAAATAATGTTGTATATCTACCAATAAGAACACTGTACATGATGTTAATAGTAGAATTAAAATCCAAAATATTTTTTTAGTTACTTAAAATATATCGTCGTTGTACCAATTTTTAACATCTGTAAGTCAACTTAAAGACGACTGTATCATTAAAAGTATGTATGTAAAAATGTAAATACTTTTAAATAAGTATTTGAGAAAATAAACTTGTTATTTGCTAATTGGCTCGTATTTTCTTTTCAATAACAAGTAAGCTGTATTTGAATAGGTTTTCTGACTACATAAAAATATCTATATTTACGCAAAACAAAAAAATAAGATTTCTTACTTAGATACGAGATTATGTGAACTCGGCTATCATTGTGCGGATTGTCGTAACAGCCAGTGGCCTGAAGGATAAAAGCCTTGATGAACGTCTTTTGAGGGTCCCTTCAGCCGGGTCGATCAAAGACCTCTTATGACTCGCATAAAAGGGCGCTTCCTATCTCGGGAAACCTAATAACCGGTAGCTTAGACCCTGCTCCCGACAACCGGCGGACAACAGTATTTTCTAAAGGTATTTAGAATTGAGCGTTCACGTGTAACAAAATATCGAGCATATTGACGAATCGAATCACGAACAGAGCCAAACATCGTTACCAACATTTTCACGATTTTTCAGCTCTAATCAAAATCAAAATCAAAGCATTTATTTCAAATAAGCCAGTTACAGACACTTTTGAATTGTCAAAGACAAATAAAATATTATTAAACACAACAAAATGATGGTCTAATTGATGGTCGTCAAATTTTTTTCCACATGAAGATGTCAGTCGGCTCGGTAAAAAGCTGGGCAACGCTCTTTACAATGTTCTTTAAAACGATCTCATTTGTTTTTCTGTGTATTGTCATTCGCGAGAATGCCCATTACAAGTGATATGAATGCTCAAGTTTATCATAATAATTAATCGGTAATGTAATGTTTTAAATGTTTTGGTAAGAAATATTTTTAGTTTAAAAAAATCTAAATATTTTTAATGAAAGCCTGCCAGACATAATATATCTTTGTAAAGTACTGTGTAATTTTGGGCAGTCTGCTCCCTAGTGTGTCATGTAAGGCAACCAAGGGTCAGGCAGTATTAGGATTATTCGGAGATACATCTGGGGTCCCTAAGGAATGTGGAGGTCGGGCTATGGAAGCCAATCAGGCCGTATTTGAGGGTTACAAATTGTTTGTTTGCTGGCGCGGTAATCTGCGCATAATTGGGATGTATATTTAGAGTGATCTGGTTTAATTGAGCCGATGTTCCAGTAGTATATCAATATCTATTTAGTTTGAATTATTATTTAATAAATTTACATACATACTATAATTAAAAGTAAAATATTTACTAAACAGACTAAAATAATAATTTACAAGGCGTCAAAAAATTCATCCACATCGCTGTCAATGAGGAAAGTACCCAGAACGCTGGCAGCACTGCCACTTTGGATGGCAATGCTGATCCTTTGACCAAGAAATAGACCAGCCCTCTGGTCCAGCGAAGCGACGAGTATCCGCTTATCGATGTCTTTAAAAACTTGGTGCACTCGGCAGCCATGGCTCCAGTGTTTTAACCCCAAACGGCTCAAATACATAGCTGGTAGTGAAGCTATTGTATTTGTGCCGTTTGAGGTTTTTGGCCCTTGCAGCAGCCGCACCAGCACAGCATGCAGTAACAGGAAGATGGCGCAAGGATGTTAAGAACCCAGATCGGATGACTATAATGCCATGGAAGTTGGGTAGACCTTTGGTGTGGGATGCAACATGATTGTGTTAACCTCACGAAAAGCACGACAAAAGCACGACTAGTTAGGATGGAACATGTTGGATGAAATCAAGTGTTTTTGACATTGTACATGTCATTTTGTAACATTTTAGATTCATAGGACATTATTAACATCACTGTTATCTTTTTAGAATTGTTAAATTTGTAGTTTACGACCCCTATAGTTATGTAATGAATAAGACGCGAACTGAAATAGATTTTCTTTTTAAATTAAATATGTCGTAGACACATCGCCTTAGAGAATAAAAAATAAACTTTCACCTCTCTGTCACTTCGCAAGTGCAAGTGGCAAGTGAATTTTAATTGATAATGCCATGACTTTTTAAATAAATTGGATAATTTAATTCTAGATTTAGATTGCCTATTTAACTGATTATCAATAAAAACTGAACTTAATAAATAATCAAATCAAACCAACTTATAAACCGAAGAATCAGTGCTGTTCCTGTTCAATTCACAGAAAAGTAACCTAGTACGCACAATGAATTGCTTCTTATAGGTTTCTCACGAAAGATGTATGCTTTAGATGAGTCTTGAGTATATCAATCGCTTTAACTCACACACTAGTGATCACCCACGGGTAATATCTACCGGGCAAGATACTGTCCTGGTTTAAACATGATATTTACACACGTGTCAAGAACTCTCACTGGGAATTTGCCAAGTGATTATCGACCTCTTCACGTTATTGTTAGGATCGTTGGTTCAATGGCATCTGAATACAGAGTGAATTTTGAAGTGAAAACTTCTGTAGTCGCGCGGAGCGTTTTATTTTGTGGTATTGAATGAGGCTGTGCCGTCACACTCGCCTATGTAACGATCAGTCAGAGCTCGTGTGGGTAAAGAACAATAAGTACCGATCAGTCAGAGCATTTATCAGAGTAATTTATAAATAATTATAATTTTGTTATTACTATACGAATACGAAACAAAAAAATTGTAGCCTTGGTGAAGTTATCACTTTTGTCTGAAACACACACAATTTCTATGTTCAAGAGCCGAGAAACTTAAAAAAAAACTCTTTGTCAACAGGATCAACATGAACGCTCAAAATTTTAATTCAGCAAAAATGATGGAAAGACACAAAACAATTCAAATACTTTCTCTTTCGCAAAGAAACACAGTTTACTTTGAAAGTACAGCAGACATTTCAAACGAGTGAATTACTCAAAAATTCCCCAAAGACTACGATTTGTAGGATGTACTCAACTGGTCAACGTTTATTTATATAGATTTCAGATATCTCTTTTTTCACGAACCGAAGATTAAGGACAGTGTTTCCATCAAGACACTAAAATAGTGAAATAGGTACGACAGGAGACCATATAATGCTCTTTTTACAGAAGACATCACATAACTTTAACTTTAGTTTTAGAAACTGGCCTAAATGTTATTTTTTTTTCCTATGGATTTAATTCTACATTCTTAGAGGCCGTCTACACGAGTGAGAGAGTCGCGACGATTCCGCGTTGTTGCCGCGCGGGTAATCTTCACGGACGAGCAATTATTTCACCAATGTCTCGTCTAGACTCGTAACGGCACCGTCAGAGCTCTTGTACACGATGCCGCCGTCGCCGCGCCGACACCGCTCCACCACCGCGCCTCTGTACTGTGTATAACTTTGAGGCCGCGCCGCCGCGTGCCGCCGGATTGCCGAGAAGCGCCTAGTGACGAGGCATTGTGCAATAGTTTTGTTGAAAGAGTTCTTTTAGATGTCAAACGTTTGATATCGCTCGCTACAAGAACGTAACGTTCCGCGGTGAGCCCTCGGCTGTGCGATGACATTGCGCTCACACCCTTGCCACTCGTCCCATCGTCGCCTCTAAAGATATTGTAGAGACTCGTTTAACGACGTTAACATCGGCATCGCCGCGATTCTGCCGCTCGTCGAAATGGCCCCTTAGCTTGCCTTGAAGTTTAGAATTGAAACAAATGTCAGTCGTAATTGAGTAACTTACGTGTTTCGAAAAAGATTACACAGTGAGAGAGACAGTCATGGAGATCCAATTTACATTAAATGAAATCTATCTGCGTTTGCCTTGATGGTATCAAAGGTTTGAACAATATTTCATTACTTTGAATACAGCTTGCAAATATTTGCATACTGTCTAACTTCAAATGTTTGCAAATACATAGATAAATGAAGCTGAGCTTGACTGGTCGTATATTTTGAAGCATTTCAAACTTATTGGAGGTCGTTCAATTGCCGTTTGTTCATGATGAAGTTAAATATTATTTAGAAATGTTTATAATGGAGTGGAATAGTGTTAGGTTAGATAGTAATTTGAAAGAAAGTGTGATGGATGTAAAAATAATTAATGATAGTGGTTACGCTGTGAGACAGAACGATTAAACCTGTTTCGCACGTCATGTCATTGGACGTCTAATCTGATTGGCTGTGACGTTCCTACCCCCTAATTCTCCATTCATGCACTGCCAACGCGCTAGCTCACGACAGAGTGGGCCACTGTTAGCTCTCAAAATCGGAGACAAACGGATACCGCGCGCGCGCTCCCGTGTGGAGCTACAAATTCGCAAGTGTCCTCTTAGCTATCGAGCTTCAAGAGTCCTGCAGCACCAGTCGAAGCGGACCCTCGCCCCAAGAACCAGCTCCGGAGAGAATAAAGGTATGTGCACTCCTTCCTTAGATTGTTCTGCATTCTAAACCCTCTGTGTCTCCCGGCAGAACTTCAATTCCTGGTTTTTTTTTGTCATAGCCAATTAGTCTCTAGCTAACCCGCGCGTCCAGATAGGTTGATTGTAGTGAAAGGTTTTGTTGTCAAAACAATAAGTCTTTACGCACACATCAGAAAAAGTTTAGATTGCTTATTTATTTACTAGACTATGTTTAAATTGATACCTATTTTAATACAATTTAAATGGTATTTAGTTGATTCAAGGTAAAGTGTTATCAGTACTTTTATGGCAGTTAGGTACCATGATTTATCAGTAACAGCACTTTCTGAAAATAACAAATTCTAAAATAATTAGTTTGATGATCCACGATTTATTACACGCTCTCTATATTATGTAAACGCAGATAACTCGTGTGTTAGACAAGATTTCACTCACCCGTCACAGTTTGCTTGCTTGGCACTAACAATATTACTTTCTGCCATTTTGAATAACTCATTTTGCATCTCACAAGCCAAGAGAACACTTAGCGTTCATCTTTTAATCTACATACCTGAGTATGTTTTCACTTTTCAGGCAACAAACAAGCAATTTAGAATTTAGAAATAAGCGCTGCACTGAAAATTGTGTTTGAGAGCTACGTAGCGAAAATTAAACGAAATTTCATTTTCAGAACATCTCGCCTGCCGCAGTGACTGAACGAACGCCTGCCGGGTTGCGAGTGGCGGGTTCGATTCCCATACGTAACAAGTATTTGTATAACCCACAAACAGTTGTTCCAACTATATCATGACAGACAGTCTTCCGCTCCACCTAGAACGGGAGGAATCATTTGATTTGACCCAAAAAAAGACTACTTAAATACAATTTTGTATATGTATCTTCGTTTACAGAATAGGTAAGCCTTTCAAGCAATAATACTTTTTCTTAGAAATCTGCTGGGAAGAAGGCGAACCCTCAAAGAAAAGCTTTAAATTAGGAATTAGAAGAAAAATCGCCCAATTCAACCCCAGTCCTCGAGAACTAACAAGGAGTTATTTATCTTGGTGAAGAAACTCGGTCGAGCTTGTCCGTAGAATTGAAAACACACCGAAAGGCTTTTCAATTTTCTGGTGTATTTATTGGAGTATTGGAAGTTAATCTAATCAGCGGAATTTATTGTAAATAAAGTACGCAAGTATGTTTTTGTGATATATGTATGGCCACAAAGTATTCTGTGTAGTTTTATGCTCTACTTTTCATTATTTTCTTATACATAGCCGTTTTATAAAGCATTATAGATGTAGGGTAAATGTAATAAAACATCACATAAATTTATTTTAAACACAAGTCATTATTTATTACACTTTTCAATCGACTAGATAGACTAGAATGTTATGATGAAAATTTATTAATAATTAACGTCTTTAAATACTTAGGTAAATAGTTTTGTTAGTTGAGGTTTTAAGTTAAAAATGAACAGCACCAAAAACATTACGATATTCAATTCAAATACTTAAGATTAAATAAAGTTTAACAACATTATTTGAACATAAAATCTCAATTAGGTACTTCTTAGAACTGAAGTATTTTTTATCAATATTTTTCTCGATAATAAACTGTTATTTGCTTAAATTGCTGAGATTCATAAAAGATAAAACTTTATGTACATTGTACAGACGCCAGCACATCAAGCTACCACAATCTGTCAGATTTCTTTAATGGAATTTCAACCTTATCACAAGAGTAGAAGGTTAATGTTTGACTGGTAAAATCTGACAGATTCGAGTAGGTTGACCTGCTTGCGTCTATACAATAATTATTACACCTAAATAATAATAAAGTAAAAATACAATTTCAATAATATAGGGTGTAAACAGACTGTACACGAAACAATTTATCAAGGGTCTAAAAAGGTCACTTAGAAAATAAAAATTTAATAGTAAAAAAAAAAGGGTTTTTTTTTGTGAAATATCACGTATTACTGTAGGAGTCGAAATAGTGCACGCTGACAATATGGATACATTAAAAAAAATAGAGTTCGTGAAGGTGAAAACGAAAGATTTTATTTTGCGATATAACGATTTTGGCCAGTGACAATCTCTCATGTTGAGGATTGATTGGTTTACAATGGTAGAAAAATTAAAAATCATACATACATTTCATTACGTTAGCGATAACCAAAACAGCATTCATTGTTTTGGGTATAATTATGAGCTCAATTGCACCGGTTCTCTATAATTATTTATCGCAAATCAATTAAATATCAAAAAACGACCTAATAACTCGTGGGGTAATCTGCCATTTTCACCTTAGGGTCTTTTTACACCCTTCTAATCTACCTGAAAATCTTTATCAAAAATATAAACACGTTTGCTTATTTTATGTACGATTTTTTTTCTTCGTTAATGTACATAATACAATATTTAATATTAGCTTTTAATTCAAATATTATAATATTCACTTAAACTTAAAACTATGAATAATTATTTAAACTATCCGATATTTTACAACATTATCAAAAACATGTTTTCCAGAAATGGTAGTTTTATTACGTAAAATTTACTTTTAAATATCCATAATTTGAAATCCTTCTTGAAAACTAACTAAAAAAAATGAGTATTTGTCGGTCTTACAACTTTGCGTCGATCCAGTAAACCAAAAAAATGTGTTTTACAAAAGATGAACGTAATGCCAATTATACATTAATTTAAATCTATTAATCCAGACACTAAATTGACAGAATAACGCAACCAGATTTTCGCCCAAAATTAGTCTGTATGTCTTACTTAGGCCTTGAGGAATTTAATTTATTTTTTTAACACAATAAAGGATTGGCAAGATATACTTTTAAAGCGTATGTTTACATTTTTGATCAATGTGCCACGATCTCCGTCAAAGATCGTACATTTAACACCTAGCCTTTCGAAGGCTGGCAGTAAGCCAAACGATTCTTTTACTGAACAAATATCCTGTCTTCATATTTCTTTTATGGATGAACGCCGAGATTGTGCCATAATTATTTTATTTTTCAACTATCAAAAAACAATTTTATCATCAATCTTCCTAACTAAAAAAAATTTCACCATCTGTACCTACATATACAAAGTTTACAATTTTTTTGCAACAAAAGCCTTATAGAACGTGATTTTTGACATCGCAAACAAAAAGCGAATTGCAAAAACTACACAAAAGGTCCCTTCTTTACATATATCTTTCTATAACCTAACCTAATTTTCCAAGCTACACAGATGGAGCAACTCACTTTTATTTTAATTAAACTCAACTTGTAGAATAATTAAGGTTTCCTAAATTGTCGCTTCGTTCAGACATTTGTGAAATTAGCTATTTTTGAGAGTTAGCCCCTTCGCACATGGCGTCGTATCGTAGCCGTATCGTAAAACGCGCGTAGTACGAGAGCAATACGAGCAGGAACATGTTCAAACAATTCCGCACACGAGGCGGTGTTGCAGCGTCGTATGAGGTGTTCATTGTCATTACGATAGTCGTAGCGTACTGGCGTAAAAACATATTTTATAATGAATACTGCAAAAGTTATAGAATTTGTGAGCCTAATCGAAACATTTCCTTGCCTATAAATAATCATTCATTAAGTAATTACCTACTGGATTAAGTGATTAGTGGATTGATCCAATGAGCACGTCGCTTTCTACTTCTAACGAAATCAACAAGAAATCCTCTTCGCCTGAAGAGAACGTAAAAGGTCATCAATAAATTCCCCAAACATATCTGGTACCTACGCTTGACGCCATGATTGTTACTGAGATATTACAAAACGATACGTCTACGCAACGATTCGTTTGTAGAACACTCCGTGTCTCGTGCGCGTAGCGTAATTACGATACGCATACGAGACAACTACGCTTACGACCCATGTGCGAAAAGCCTTACATTAAACACAATAAAAGTTCATGACAAACATTGATTAGAAAAATTATCTAACTAAAATTGTGATGACAGAAGAACACTGTAATGACAAATATTTTATTCAATAAAATAGTTGAGCTCCCGAGATTCACGCTTGCAATTTGAAGATAGGTATCTCGTAAGTGACATAAGTTCGTATTTATATTTATTTTTCTTACAAACAAGTTTTTTTGTGGCAGAAACCGTTTTTTTTTGCGATTCGAGCGCAAAAAAATACGACCGCCCCATACATTGGTATAGGGAAAAGTTGGTTTTTCATTTGTAAGTCCACTTCGGTCCTATACTCGGACGAAAAAAAGTCGAATTGTACCTATATCACGTTATGTATTCTGAGTATCATCTAGATCATTTGCCCGTACATATTTGCCTGAATCTAATTTTGGGAATTGTCATCACATTCAGATAAAAATAACAATATTATCGTAATTATTGAGGCATAGGTGAAACGGATCTCCTGGCTTGCATGGCTTTGTTATCGCAGTACGATCTTATGTCTTGTATGGTCTGCATTAGGAATACTGGGACGTCATCATCACGTTTCTGAAAAACAAAAGAAATAATTTTAAGTTTGTATAATACTATTTTTATTATAATAATACTTAAAAAATAACTATAACTCATCATCATCATCATCAGCCGGAAGACGTCCACTGCTGAACATAGGCCTCCCCCTTAGACCGCCACGCCGAACGACAATTCGCCACTTGCATCCATCGGTTGCCCGCGACCCTCACGATGTCGTCGGTCCACCTAGTGGGAGGCCTGCCTACGCTGCGTCTTCCGGTCCATGGTCGCCACTCGAGAACTTTTCTTCCCCATCGGTTATCAGTTCTACGAGCGATGTGGCCTGCCCATTACCACTTCAACTTGCAATGAGCTATGTCGGTGACTCTGGTTCTTCGCCGAATGTTCATGTTCCGGATTTTATCCCGCAAATAAATTCCGAGCATAGCTCTTTCCATTGCTCGTTGAATGACTCTTAGTCTCTCCAAAAGGCCAGCAGTCAAAGACCATAACTAGTTAAGAATAATAATATGTATAAGTACCTATTCAAGATCGCTCATCAGAATCCGAGTGTTTCCATACTATTGCTCGCGAGTGTATAAATAAAAGACAAGACGTGTGATCTCAATACGTAAATCTTGTGTCAAGCAGCTGTAGCGAAGCTTAGCGTCGAATTTGGGATTCACTAAGCTACTAACAGCGACGTCAGTACACTATCAAGGCTCTACCTCGACGACGAGTTCGTCGTAGCGTAAATCCTGAAATTATCTTTCAAAGAATAGCATACGTGACCCTACTTTAGTAGTTGTACTTTTGCATGAAACAGTACACACTTCACTAACTTAACCAATGTGAAAGAGAGTCAAGGTTTAAAACCAAACATTTTTCTAAGGACAATTTTTAAAGTTAAACTAAACAAACCTGGAACAACACTTCTCCTTCAAAGTAAGTCAGTTGATGTTTCCTTGTCCTGATGAGGAGCCCGACGAGTTTGTCGTTTATAATTGTGTATATCTGTAAGAAAAGAGATGAAAAGAGTTAATTAAAAAGTTTGTGAAGGTAGTTTTCTGTGCAAGGTGAAAAGAGTAAAAAGTGCGATTCGCTCACGAAGAATTTCGTACCACCGCCACCGTATCATACTATCCTATCCTATCCTACTATTACTAATATAATTATATAATTTCGTTTTCGAAAAATCCACCAGTGTTCTTAGTGCGATTTTTTTTACGTGTACGTTTAACTGGCGCACTCATAGGTTGAGTGTTCTCACGACCTTGGAACGGGCCAATAAGACCGCCAAACGCGGTTAAACTCTATAGCCTAAACGTGGTGAAACTCTCACTAAGCACACAGAGGCCTTATCATGAGTTTTCAGTTATTCTGACGTAAAGTAAACTGGAACTCAGACATTTTCAAATTGACAAATTTCAAGGAAAAAATTAGTTCCTTCTTCGCACACCAGAGGCGCTGCTCCATTTTTCCAAACAAGAAACGTTGTAAATACTGGAAAGACGCTGTAAAGTAAAATAGTGAAAACTCGTGATAAGGGTACAGGTAGGCCGATTTTAAGCAGTGTGCCGAAACCGGGGCGGGTAGCTAGTCGAAACTAATTAAAATATAATTTGAGAAGCAGCCTACGTCCAATGATTTCTGAAGAAGATATTTTAATTAAATATTAATTATTCTATATTCTTTAAAGGATCTCTCTATTACTTTTGCGTGATGCTTGAAAAGGTAAGACGATTTATTCCAGAAACTTGCAAATGCCGCCTTTTAAATCGATACTAGCTTTTACCTGTGATTTCTCTCGAACGAATCGAAGTACCGTGTTTCCACGGATTCATCTAAACATATTCGTACCAAAATAGTTTTGGGAGGTTCTGTAAGCACGAAATCCGTAGTTTCGGCCTTAGTAACAGACGTTTTGACAACGAGCCCGAACTAAGAATGAATGTGATTATGATTTGACAGATAGACCTTAGAGTCACGTCACCACTCATGAAAGGCGGAAAATTCTTGGTTCTACATTTATTCAATGCAATTTGATGTAATAACACAGACACTAGCGCCACGTCAAAATGACTTCAGTCGTGGCAGTATTATCCGTCCGTAATTTGATTTTGACGTTAGCTACCTTTGTACACCGTATCCATTCCCGTGTTTTCATTGACGGACTTATATCTGTGGCTCTAGTGAAAAAGGGTCTAAGTCTAAAAATGCAACTTTACAGGAGACGCAAAAAACGCCCCGCGCGCACCAAATTACATGTTTAAGTACGTGTGGCATTTAAACAGCTGTCAAATTATGTGATATGTTATATAGGTAAAAAATGTATGTTCTTTCTTATTCTAGTATTATTTTTTACATAAACTGAATAGTTTTCAAAATAGCGACTTATACTTAACACAAAATGAACTACACAAGGGTATAAAAGAAGTTAGATCCCTTTTCTCATACACAAAAAGTTAATTCACAAAAGTGAAAAAGGATACGCATTTGGAGTTATTTGTATGATAACTAAGAAATTAAATCAGATAATTAGTGTTGGAATAGCCAAAATAAATGAACTGAATGTGTACTTTTTATCGACATGATAAAATTTTGAAAAATAGCAAAAATAAATAACTTGTATCTTTTTTCACATAGTTATTAGACGTAACATAAGGCGCATGTTGACTTACGTGAACCTTTTGTGTAAGTTATATCTATCTTTAAACCAAAATAAAACCAAAAAATATGTAGTTTTGTGGTGTTTATTTTTTTATTAAAGTGAAGAAAAGTATTTTAAGAAGTACCTATGACAGTTATTTTTAAATCATAAAAACAATTAAAAAACAAATGAAAAGTACAAATCGAGTCCCACAGAACCTTGAAAGTGATTCAAATCTTGTTCGATATCAAGAAATGTCTATAGCACAGTTTTTTTATAAGTCAGGACAAATCAACTGCAGTTGAAACCTGGGAAAGTGATCCAGAAAACCTTATTTTAATTTCACTTCTACCGATAATAAACTCCAGTTTTAAAATAAATATGCAGTTAGTAAAAAAGTATTGAAGAAGTTAATTAAGTATTATGACGCAGTTTTTTTAATCAGGAAAACAATTCAAAAATAAAAAAATAATCAAATAAATCAAGTCTAACAGAAACCTTAAAAATGATCCAGAAAACCTTATTCGATGTCGTCGTTGCTGTCGTTTAGAAGAGGATGTTGATCTTTTATATTATCATCGTCAATGAAAAGGTTGTTATAAAAAGATCGAACACTGGGGTTTATTAGCGGAAGAAGAGAAATCAAATCTCTCTTTTTCTCATTTGAATTAGCTAGGCCCATCGTATGACCTAGGAATACATTACCGTTTCAAACAGAGGGAGTGGTGATTTTCCTCTTTCCCTCTGCAAATTAACAATGTTCCATTCTTCCTCATCACACAACTTACAATGAAATTCTCCTTTTTTATATTTCTTTTGTCTTTAACTCGTCTGTCGTAGACTTCTAAGCTCCAGTAATAATTTAAAATAATTCTACAAGGTCCTAGTCTTTTAACTTTAAATTTCTCTTCTTTTTTATAGTTTCTGTATCTCTTCTTTCCTTGTTACTTTTCCTAGGATTACGTTTCCGGTCTTGTTAAGTACCTTTTTATATCCCAAAATGACTTATTATTGCTCGTATCTAAATCTGACTGTGGAATAATGACATCGCCTTTTACGTTTTTGTAAAAGTGAACAATCTGAGTTACTTGTGTCAGATTATTTGGAATGAAATCGTCACTACTTTCTGTGGGATAATGCAAATTGGGTTATGATAGCGTATCAGTGAACATAGAAATAATATCAAGATATAAGACAAAAGTTTCATCAGAATCAGTGAATGTATCGACATCATTATCAGGCTCTGCGAAAAGGTTTTTGAAACTTCCAGGTATTGGAGAAAATATTTAAGAGTTTCCCTGCTTTGGTGAGTTATTTTTTAAACATTCAAGCCTTGGATAATAACTGTTTGAACATCCTGATCTTGGAGAATGATCCCTAGAATGTGTAGCCTTTGGAGAATAGTTTCGGAAGATATAAGCACAGGTATAGATTCGCCATCAATCCAATCTACTTCATCCATCATTGCCATATCTTTGGAAACAAGACCCATCAAACAATTAATGCGACCACGACCAGCCATTCTAAAACAATAGATATATTTGACTGGCCTGTTGGTCTAGTGGTAAGTGACCCCGACTGCTTTGCGGAGGTCGTGAATTGGATTCCCACTCAGGACAAATGTTTGTGTGATGAGCACGATCATTTTTTCTGTGTCTGGGTGTAATTTATCCATAATATGTATGTATTTAGAAATATATAAGTATGTTTATCAGTTGTCTAGTACCCATAACACAAGCTCTGCTTAGCTTGGGACTAGATGGCGTTGTGTGATAGTTGTGGAATATTATTATTATGTATTATATTATTTATTAAAACATTACATCAGGGAATCGCGATATGAAAGTTAAGTAGGTAAGTCGAAATAGAAGTATAAAATGTGCTAATTTGACAATTTTACGTATCTATATAATTATACTATAAAGTGTAGTTAAATATATATGTGAGGTTGATATCTGGTGGTTGTTTATTATAACCATTGTAGTGTTTTTGTGTGAAGAATTAACTAACATACGTACAAAAACAAAAAAAAAACAATGTCTCCTCTTCATAATAAGTTACTCAATGGAGTTTAAAATAAAAACTCGGTGTAATTGGGTACATTTGGACAAAAATCTAAATAACAATACGTACACTCAAAAATAATTTGCTAAAATATGTGAAAAAGGGTACAACTTACCAGTGCAATTACTGATTTTTTGCAGTGCGTCGACACAAGTTCCCTTCAATAGAGTGCTTGGACCACCGAAAGAGTGCGAGCGCTACGCACTTTCCACCCACCAGCACCATAACCCGTATCGGCCAGTTGTATCTTTTCTCACGAAAAATAGCAGCGAAATATTGGTATTATTTTAGTTATGTCAAATTGCATTTTTAATATAAATATTTCATACGTGAAAACTGATACCAAAAAACTTATTCTGGATTTTTGTCTTTTATTTTGGTGAAAACGGATTTATGTCAAGTGATATCGTTACTCACATAACAATTTTTAAGGAATTAATGTACTTGTGCCGGTATTCACTAAACAAATTGAAGCTCTGACAATACATGTTTATTTAGATCAAAAGACACAAAATAAAAATAAACATAGTTTTGTGTAAAGAAATTAAAGTGCACTTATACCCCGCTTTTGTAATATTTTTAGTGTTAGTTAACCCCCTTTGCACATTGCTAACTTCCTTATTTTTAAAGATAGGCAAGATCTGTTTTCACGAATGGATAGATCATTTTTTTCTGAACATTTTAGTGTACTTAACTCATTTTCGACAAAATCGGACTTAAACCCTTTTTCACTAGAGGCACAGATATTAGAAAGTAGACGCCCTTTACACCTGACAACGTAATAGGTTGACTGAACATACGTTGTCTTAGAGCCTATGCACACCACGTTTTTTAAACGCGCCGGTGCAGCCCCTTTGAAAAACGTGGTGTGCGTAGGCTCAAGTCTGATACAGATGTACGAACATAACTAACGGCAAAATCATATTGCGGATGGATAATATCACTATTTGGGCAAAATGGCAACAAACAAACGAACAAAATTACTATCGCAATAAATTGTAATATTCGTCAGGATTGTATAATGTATATCCTTTGAAGGAAATTAGTCTCTAAAGAAGATTGTTTCGCATTTACAATATCTTCAAAGAATTGTTATCACAAAGAAGGCATCCATAAATTTCTTTGAAAAACAATGTTAATTTAATTCAGAGTTCCAAGAAAAATAAGGTCAGTAAGAACTTTTCGTGTTAAAAGTTTTTGCGCTACATGGTAACTTCCATGAATCCAGTTTCTTTTACGAACAGTTATCGGTTTTCATGTTTAAAGACAAAAATGAAATAAGACTTCAAATTTTTTAATACATGTCAGAAAATAGTTCCACAGTTCTTCATAAAACCGCAAAAGAACCTTCATTTCCATTTGCCCCCTTTGAGCTTGCCACCGGGGTTAGTGGTTGGCACTAACACGTAAAAATATAGAATGTACAAGCGCATATTGAGAACAACCCTTATATCAGGCCTGGCGCACTCCGCGGTATAGATATGAAACTGCAAGTTCACGGGGGCGCACCGTGGACCTGGTTTCACAGTTGGCTGCCGCTGCCGCCCGCCGCCCGTTTCGCATGCGCTCCACACATAATTATATTTATGTTAAAATGTAGGTACTATAGTCTCTCGAGCATAGATTTTACATTTGTTTGTTTTTGGGATGTGACACTTCTGGTACGTAATACTATTAAGTTCTGTGTTTATATTTAAAGGTTTGTTACAAATTACACTAGTTTTAGGGTGGGTGGGATCCAAATCCCAGTGGTCTACACTGAGCAATGGCATTCCCATTGGCGGTGGCAGCCCTCACCAGGGCCGCTTGGCTGAAGACCGTCATCCTGTCGAAGTCTGGCGCCTAACGGTTTTAATCCATATTTTTACGGAGACCTATCGATGCGCAGGAGTTACAGATCCTTGTGGGTGACCTCGCCGGCGATCGTGCGATAAGTAATTCGTGATCTTGTCATCAATAGAGCATCCGACACCAGTGCTACCGAGCTCTTTGACCAGTTTATTGACTCCAGCCCATACTCATCAGACAATGCACCCGACAATCTGTTTTGACCACAGGTGAAACGCCTTGGAGAGGTTCAGTCTTTAAAACATCCAATCAGAGGCAACCGTCAAAAACAAAAGAACGGGATTTGGAATGAGATTGAATTTGAATGTCGGACGTTGAAGCAACTATGTTTATCAAATACATAGTTGAAAAGTTGGCAACCCCTTTGCGTTCCTTTCGCCCGCCAGTGAGTCTAATGACGCGTACGTAACTAACACAAACACAGTGGTTCCGTACCGAATATGGATGCACGAAATGGACTTGACAGAAATAAACGCAGGATGCCACAAGTCACTATCTACGTCAGAATCGACGCACTAAGTAGAAATAAATCAATTTGCATTGTAATAAAGGTTAAATTGAATTGGCTCAATAAAGTAACAGGGATAGGTCAGGGACTTTCAAATAATTTGCATACCAAAGGGATTAAAGTTACGGGATAAAAATAGGACAGTGATTTTTATTTCAATCACGTACGGCGTAATACTACTTTATTAGTTTTTTTGCCCGCAGACTCAATCGTCTCTCGACCTCTACATAGTGTGTGTCCATGGTGGAAGCCTAAGGCTAGGCCTGCGGCAAGCGCGGCGGCAGGCGTGGCGGCGGGTGCGATCGGTGTGATGTGTCCACAGAGCCGATCAAGCATTTGTTTTTGTTGCGGCGATTTCAGCCGCCACCGCCGCCGCCGCATCCGCCGCCACCGCGGCCGCCACCGCGCTAGGCTTGCAGTGTGTTGTGTGTTTGAGCACATAGCCTTCTATCATCGCCAGGTACATAAATTTATTGAAATCGGTCCTGCAGTTTAAACGTAAAAGTGTAACAGATATCTATGTATATTTTGATTATAGTCGTTACAGTTAGTACAATCCCCTGGTACAATTGACACACTCCAGGCAAGCAAAACCGCTGGCAAACGCTAGTCATTTCATATGTTCAATGCATTCCTTGATTTGTAAACAGATTGAAGCAGGTGATATAAAAGAGTACCATTTGAGATAGACATAAAAAGCTTCATAAATGTTTATTTAGAACCGTTTCGTGATCCGCTCTGATACTTCGCAGTTTCTATACAAACGGATACTACATTTTAGATCGATACATAAGAACCGCTATCAGAATTAATGTACCTATCAATATATCGATCAAATCCATCGTGGATTAGTTTTTTTTTTGCTATTTTCCAGCAGTTCAACTAATCCATCGCGGATTAGTTTTTTTTGTTCTTTTCCAGCAGTTTAACTAATCCATCGCGGATTAGTTATTTTTGCTCTTTTCCAGCAGTTTAACTAATCCATCTTGGATTTGTTTTTTTTTGCTCTTTTCCAGCAGTAATGCTTGCGCAAGCTAGCAATATTAAAATGTTGGTATCATGTATCCAAACGCGTCTCACATATTGAAGGTAGTATTCATATTGGACCACAGTATTGAGCCAATCATACTCCGGCTTCCTTCCCAATCCTACCCCCATTCCGCAAAAGGTGCTACACAGCTACGCCAATGAGAACCGTTTTCCGCCGCGACGACAGAGGTCACCATGATGATTTCTGCCCCTGTTCTCTTCAATCCGCTAACCGCTCAACACCGTGCACCGCTTAAAACTAAATCGCTGTACCATCATACTGTTATAAACTATTTAACGTGTTGGCCGACACAAAGTGATAAAGTGGGACAATATAATCGATTTTATTCACCGAGCGCGAGTGCAAAGACCATCCAAGGAACGCGTGTCATCATCCACGGACCACGCCGGCAGTCGGTGCACCAACCTGCCCTCCAGTGCTCCCAAGTAAGTCCTACCTATACTTCCCACACTTTCATTTGCTCAATTTCTGTGTCGTCCAATATCCGATCCGCTAAAATTACACAACGCTTGTTGGTCCTTCGAAAAGCCGCTATCCCTAACTTCACCATAAGTTCTTTGGTCCTTCGAGCCGGATTCATAGAATCAGCATTCCTAATTAGGTCTCATACCTAGGATTTAGGTCAAATACCTAAATTCATAAAACCGCCATTTTGAACGCATACTGACGTTCTTACATTCCCCGCTAGGTACATTTATTCATTGGGAACTACTGTACCAACTTAATAGTTCGCCTGTTGCATTAAAATAGCATAGGTAATTATTAAAACCGCTAAATAACGTGAGTTAGTTCGGTAAACTTGCCTACAACTTATACGTACTCAACCGCAATATTACACCCGCCTAAGATAAAAAATAAATAGTCTAGTCTACCCACTAGACCTAAATTATTCTATCCGCTGTATTTTCTAGTTCCCGTAGGCCTAGCTAATACTAACTAGTGTCTGACTCACTACTGGGTCAGACGATGCCAAGGGATCTACGACCATTCTCCACCTGGTTGTAGGAGGTCGACTTGTACCAGAGATTAAGTTTCTTAATCTCCGGCGTGCAGCTTCTACCGCTTTCGCCGTCTACCTTAGATAGCTATAACATATTTATAGTTATACTAATGGCACACCAAAATGCCTAATTTAAGTTTTTTTTAATAAAGATAAACTGATCATAACCTAATTAAATACTGTTTTATAATTTAACTCAAGTAAACACTTAAGTAAAACTTATTTTAACTAAGAAAACTTATAATAAAATCTAACTAATAAAATTTTAAAACTTGAGTAAACATTATCCAAATCTAACTAAAAAACTAAACTCAAACTATTAAAACTACCTACTCCAATATGGAAGAACTTAAAATCAAAATTAAATTACTGCAAGCTAAAAATCAAGCAATCTTTGAGCGTTTATCGTCATTGTATGAAACTTCAAAGAAAATAAATACGACTAGTATTGAGCTTCGTTCGGCAGAGACGTTTATGGCAGACACACAAATACTCTCAGTTATTCGTCAGGAATTTAGTACTAACTTAGATAAAATAAATACATATTCTTTACAAATAGATCCTGATCATAAAATTGATTACAACAGTCAAATATCATTTGACGGCGTTTACACTCGTGTCGAGAGAATACGTTCACTCATCGAAGCGAACTCCTCAAGGTCATTGAATAACTCAACGTCTAGCGACAACGCGAGCGCGACGCAGTCCAAATGCTCGGTCAAGCTGCCACCAATTCTGATTCCGTTCTTTGACGGTAGAATTGAAAATTGGCCTGTTTTTTATGAATCATTTAAATCAAATATCCATAGCAATTTAAACCTTACAGATTCTCAACGTGTGCAATATTTAATAGGTAACTTAAAAGGAAACGCATTGCAAATTACCGCCGGAATTATTCCGTCAGGGGAAAATTATGCGTCTATCTGGAATAGTTTGGTTCAAAAGTATCAAGATAAACGAGCACTAGGCTCACACTATATGTCTAACCTACTAAATATCAAACCCGCAATTAATAATTCCGCCTCTTTAAATACTTTTATTGAAACTTTTCACGCGTCTGTTTCGGCACTAGAACAATTAAAAATTAAAGACTTAAAGGATTTCATGTTGTTAAATTTAGCTTTAAAAAAGTTAGATCCCGCTATCATACATTTATTCGAGATGCATATGAGAGATGTGGAGATTCCTACTTATTATACGGATTTCGTTGAATTCATAAAATCGCAAGTTAAAATACTCGATAGATCTACTTCTTCTCGGACCGCATCACTAAGTAACAACAATAATAAAAATAATTCGTATCGTAATCAGTCACGTGCTAGTACAGTACATACTTTTGTTGCTTGTGATAATAACCAAACTTGTTTATATTGTAACAACAAGGATCATTGGAAGCTTTACACCTGTCCAAACTTTCAAGCACTATCGGCCGGTTCGCGTTTGGATTTTATTAAAAACAAACGTGGATGTGTGAACTGTCTTAGTACAACGCACACTGCCTCACAGTGTAAATCTATACACACTTGTAGGACATGTAACAAAAAACATCACTCTCTTTTACATCTTGAACAAAGTTCACAGCCGCGATCGGTATCAGCTGACGCTGCAACTAGTTCCGCGCAATCACAACAGGTGGCGCTTTGTGCGTGTTCTCGCGTAGGCATAAACATTCCACGCACTACGGTTCTTTTGTCAACAGCACAAGTCTATGTTGATAACAAATATAACCAATACGTTTCTGTAAGGTGTTTAATAGATAACGCTTCGCAAAATAATATAATTACTTCAGCTTGTTGTAAGAAACTGCAATTAAATATTATACCACTTTCAAATTCATGTATAAAGGGTGTAGGTACCTCTTCGCGGCCTATCATAGGTTACGTTGAGATAACAGTTACTGCAAAAAATAAAACAAATTCTTTTAAAACAACCGCTCTTGTTATTGATTGTATAACGGATAAATTACCATCTCACGTTGTTGACACCTCTGCTGTGCAACATTTGTTCGAGTTACCGCTAGCCGACCCCCTGTGGCACGTGCCCGGTGAGGTTGAATTGCTTCTAGGGGCAAAGCTGTTTCCGTATTTATTACTTCATAATAAAATTCTCTCACCTACCGCGCCATCAGCTATTGAAACCGTGTTTGGTTACATTCTTATGGGTGAGATACCTTCTAGTTTATCTAATAAAAATAACATTGATTTAAATACCGCTTCATATTTTTCTACCGCGTTAAATATAGATGATTCTCATTGTTTTCTGTCGTTGGACGAATCTTTACATAAATTTTGGAATATCGAAGAAATACCTTCAAAATCTTTTATGAGCCCCGCTGATCGGGAATGTGAACAGCTGTACGCTTCTACTGTGTCACGTGACTCCAGTGGTAGGTACTGTGTTACGTTACCATTCTGTAAAAATCCAGAATTATTCGGAAATTCATATGCTGTCGCTTATCGACGTTTAATTAACTTGGAGAAAAGTAAGCTTCGCGACCCGACTTTGCGCGCTAGCTATAACAAAATAATAAAAGAATTATGGAAATTAAACACAGATTGGGATGAAACTCCACCCGATTCTATCGTACGTCTTTTTCAAAAATTTAAAGAGCAACTGCCTCTACTTTCTTCTTTAAAACTGCCGCGTCATGTGGCCGTTACTATGGGTTGCATGACAAATATAGTAGGTTTTGCTGACGCCAGTTTGAATGCGTATGGCTGTGTAATATACTTACATGTCACTGACACAAATGGTAACACACACGTAAATTTGGTGTGTGCTAAATCTAAAGTTGCACCAGTTAAGGTCGTATCTCTGGCTCGTCTAGAGCTTTGCGCCGCTGTTCTTTTGTCTAACTTAATTAAACTAGTTTATGACACTTACCGCTCTCGCACCACTATTAATAAAATATTTGCCTTTTCCGATTCTAAAATTACTCTTTCATGGATTCATTCCTCACCTCACAAGTGGAATATTTTTGTTAGTAACCGCGTCGCTAAATGTCAAGAAAATCTTGATCCTGAACATTTTTTTACCATATTAGCGGAAAGGAAAATCCTAGTGACTGTCTATCTCGAGGTCTTCTACCTGAACAGTTACTAAACCATGATTTATGGTGGCATGGCCCTGAGTGGCTTCTGCGACCAACTGCTGAGTGGCCTATCACTCCGTTTGTATCTTCATGCAGCGAGCAATTGCCTGAGTTTAACAATAAATCTTTAACATTAGTATCTACCGTATCAGAACCTAATTTAATATATAGCCTTTCTCAAAAATTTACATCGTTAAATAAAATATTGCGCATAATTGTATACATTTTGAGATTTTTGCATATTATTCCTTATGACAAGGCAAATAAGATAATTACTGTCCGTGAATTAGTTACCGCTGAAATTTATTTAATTCGTTGTATTCAACAATTTCATTTTTTTTATATTTATGACGAAATTAAAAGTAAAAAACTTCGCTCACAGTTTAAGAAACTCGATCTGTTTATAGACGAGCATAACATAATTAGAATTGGTGGTAGATTGTCAAACGCGAACCTTCCATATGAAGCTCAGCATCCCGCGCTTTTACCTAAACATGATAATTTTACACATGTTCTAATAGACTATTATCATCGCATTCATTGTCATGCCGGTGTAAGCCTTCTTAGCTCTCTGTTACGCCAAAAATATTGGATCCTCTCTTCCAGAGGTGTCATCAGACAAAGGGTACATGCTTGTAACTTCTGTTTTAAAGTTTCTCCTTCTCACCCCAGTCCAAAGATGGCTGATTTACCCGCTTGTCGCGTACAAGAGACTAAAGCTTTCGTTCATACTGGTGTGGATTACGCTGGTCCCATTAAAGTAACCTTATGTCGACGCAGAGGCCAAAGAAGTCAGAAGGCTTATATATGTTTATTCATTTGCTTCGTTACAAAAGCAGTTCATATTGAATTGGTTACCGACGTGTCATCGGACACCTTTATTTCAGCTTTTAAAAGATTTATTTCCCGCAGAGGACCTGTCTCTTATTTATATTCTGACAACGGAACAAATTTCGTTGGAGCCAAGGCTCAATTGCAAGAACTACTTGCTCACCGCTACCGCATAGAGTGGAAAATGATTCCACCCCGCGCCCCCCACTTTGGAGGGTTGTGGGAATCAAATATTAAATCTATTAAAACACATTTATACCGTGTTATCGGTTCTCAACTTCTTACTTATGAGGAGCTTTCGACTGTTCTCACTGAGATTGAGGCAGTTCTAAATTCCAGACCGCTCTGTGTCCTGAATGAGGATCCGTACCCAGAACCGCTTACTCCCGCTCATTTTATAATGGCTTCTCCGTTGACTACGTTGCCTGTCGTGAACGTTCCCGAAACGACGAAAACACTAACTTGCCGCAAAAAATTGCTTGACCAAATGGTTTGTAGCTTTTGGAGAAGATGGCGTATAGAATATCTACATAACTTGCAAGTTAGGCAAAAATGGTTAAATGTCGCCGACAATATTAAGATTGGTACAGTGGTTCTCATGCATCAGGATGATGTCCCTCCTTTGCGTTGGCCAATGGGCATAATCACCGAAGTTTTTCCCGGCAGGGATGGGACAACCCGCGTTGCCATGGTGAAGACATGCAGTGGCTCTTTCAAAAGACCTGTTGTTAAACTATGTCCTTTACCTTCTCAATAATACCACCGCGTAATTAAAATTCTAATTTAGCTGTAGTTCACATATTTTCATTATTACTTTTTCTCTTTTTGTCCGCTTTAATTTAATTTCAATCCGCTTTAATGTAATTTCTTACCTTTTGAGAATACTACATATTCTCGAAAGCCGGGCAGGATGCTTGCGCAAGCTAGCAATATTAAAATGTTGGTATCATGTATCCAAACGCGTCTCACATATTGAAGGTAGTATTCATATTGGACCACAGTATTGAGCCAATCATACTCCGGCTTCCTTCCCAATCCTACCCCCATTCCGCAAAAGGTGCTACACAGCTACGCCAATGAGAACCGTTTTCCGCCGCGACGACAGAGGTCACCATGATGATTTCTGCCCCTGTTCTCTTCAATCCGCTAACCGCTCAACACCGTGCACCGCTTAAAACTAAATCGCTGTACCATCATACTGTTATAAACTATTTAACGTGTTGGCCGACACAAAGTGATAAAGTGGGACAATATAATCGATTTTATTCACCGAGCGCGAGTGCAAAGACCATCCAAGGAACGCGTGTCATCATCCACGGACCACGCCGGCAGTCGGTGCACCAACCTGCCCTCCAGTGCTCCCAAGTAAGTCCTACCTATACTTCCCACACTTTCATTTGCTCAATTTCTGTGTCGTCCAATATCCGATCCGCTAAAATTACACAACGCTTGTTGGTCCTTCGAAAAGCCGCTATCCCTAACTTCACCAAGTAACGTTGTCAATTTAAAAGTATATAAAACGATTACAAAGGAATTTTCCTGGAATATCACCTAGATTCATAAAATAATTAATAAGCACGGTAGTTTAGTATCTGGCGAATCAAGCTTTAACCATTCGATCTGATCCTAGAATCTTACTATCAATATCAAAATGCAATTATATTGGCTAAATATTTTCAGCTATGCTATTCTATAAAAAAAACTATTTCTAGGTTGTAGTATTTTGCGTTACGACGAGGTCTAGCTTACTGAATACCAAATTTCAGTTTCGAACTGTGGACGCGCGGGTTAGCTAGAGACTAATTGGCTATGACGAAAAAACCAGGAATTGACGTTCTGCCGGGAGACACAGAGGGTTTAGAATGCAGAACAAGCTAAGGAAGAATTGCACTGTACCTTTTTCTCCGGAGATATTCTTTGTGAGTTGATTCGGTGGCTTCGACTGGTGCTGTAAGGTTCTTGAAGCTCGATAGCTATGAAGACACTTGCGATTTGTTGCACAACCAGGAGCGCGCGCGACGCGATACCGATTGTCTCGGATTTTGCGAGCTAACAGCGGCCCACTCTGTCGTGAGCTAGCGCGTAGGTAGTGCATGAATGGAGAATTAGGGGGTAGGAAGTCACAGCCAATCAGATTAGACGTCCAAAGACATGAAGTGCGAAACAGATTTAATCGTTCTGTCTCACAGCTTAACCAAACTGAAAACTTTATGGAAACAATTCCACAGCCACTGTTGGGTCGGTTGAAAAATTTTACTTAGCTTTGTACGGAACTTAACTTCCGCATTCATAACAACTTTAGCTTTCCTCGTTTTATGTGGGTCTTTATCGAATTATTTCATGGCTTCTACGAGCTCAGGCTTTGATTTCAATTTTATTAAAGGCTTCCAGGATATGTATTGGTTAGCTCGCCGTCTGATCAGGGTCGGGCCCGGGTCAATGGTGAGTAGTGTACAATGCACGCATCTAGAAGCTGTCAGCGAACTGACGGGACACCCATAGGTCCAAACTCGGGGTTAGGAATGCCAAGAGAAAGCAAGGAACAGGGTAGATTTTTAGTCAGTAAGAATCTGACAATCCCTTCCGCTTCTGGGCGGAGAGACTCATTTGGTGACTTTACCACTAAAAATAAGGGCCTCGGTCTTATTATTCTTCGGCACTGAAAGACTGATGTGACTGATCAAGGACAACCGCCGTGTGAAGATCTGATCATGTTCGCTGAACAAGGATGGCCAGTAATTAAAAAAAATGTTTTTAGGACAAATGGCACTCCAGCAATGAGAGTAGGATAAAACGAGTTTTTTGGTTATATGGAAAATTATTTAAGGTCGTTACGCAGTGGGTTCCGGACGGGTATCGTTGCTGTGAGAGGCCTAGGAAACGCTGGCGTTACGACCTAGACGTGTTCATGACAAATAGACTGGAGAAAGCCACACAATGGGAAGAGTAGAAGGTTATGAAGGAGACCTTTGCCCAGCAGTGGGACAATACAGTATCAATACCCTACTGATGATATGAAGGAGAAACGAATGTGACATTTAATAAACGTACGAACGCGAATTAATGTTTTGTTAATTTTTCAATTGTTTATTTTTTATTTCTAAATATTTACAGAAATAATATATAACGTACAAATTTTCTGTAAGCTACTAACTAGCCTGCCGGGGTCGCGGGACTTATCTCATTACCGTGACCCCGTAACATAAAGGGCTATTGTAGGACACCGTGGATTTTAGTCAGTACGAGTCTGACAGTCCCTCCTGCCCTTCCCGGGGTGGGAGGATTCATTTGATGATTTTACCATGCTGAAAAAAAAAGCTACTAACTAACTACTTTTCTTTGTATCCATTCTTTCAGTTCAACCCCTTTCAACACAATGTTCTCCAAAGGATAAAAGAAAGTACATATAAAATCACTCGGGTTTTATCACATCTACTTAATTATTCCATTCAAGCTACCCTGTTCGTTGGACTAGATTTCGTGAACCCTTTTTAAATAAAATACGTGATAAAAACTTTGGAGTAATACGAAATAATGTGTTTGTAACCTACAAAAAGAGTGGAAAATCACAGCAAAAGAATTTACTACATATTTGGAGGAGTTTCTCCGTATTTTTGTTGTTGTTTTTTTAGGTTGTTATAATAAAAAATGTTATGTTCGATTGGATTAGTGAAATTATCGGTTATACGTGACTATGGGTTTTTAGAGTTATTAATTTGTGTTCTTTGCAAGGTAAAGCGTTTTTCCGCGGTGGTTCGCCGCGCGCCCCCTCGCGCCTCCTATGTCGTACACTCATATCTAATAGTTTGTCAAGGACCTAACCGTACGGTGATTGCATTGTAATTAATCGGGGATAAAATTTAATTAAACTATTTTTTGAACAAGACTCTGAACAAACTATATTCAGGTTTCGCATAATTATACTAAAAATAATGTTGTATATTGCAGTGTAATGTTCATCTGCTAGCAACAACCAATCTAAACAGCCTATCAATAAACAGCCTCGTACAAAGGGCTTCCTTTGAAATGCAGTTCAAACGGTTACATAGTTTGTACACAGAAGCCATCCTTTGATAGCATTTTACTCAGAGTATCCCGGGAAGTGTGGATCAAACTGAACAGGGTCATTGATGAGGTTATTTCCAGGTTGTAATTTAATGAAAAAGAAGTTAGATACTCGAATTTCAAGCGATTTTCTTGAGAAAATAATACCTACACTAGTAAAAGTTGACCACGTATGAACTTTCGTAACTAACTAAAAAATCGTAAGTTGTAGACACTTTCTAAATATATAGAGATTCAATTCAGTTCAATTAATTTCATAACAAATATACACTTGTGTAGAAACATGATTAGTACCTAGTGTACCTACCAAAGATTGCATACAAAACAAAACAGGTGGGTATTTGCTTTCTGCGATAAGTAACCAATGATTAAATGTCAAGTTATTAAATTCAAATAATTAGTTAATTAATTATTTTTATATTTTAAGGTATCAATCGTTCGGATCCCAAGTAACACAAACGTGTCTAGAAACGTACTACTAGATAGCTTATAGAATTAAATTGAATTGTCTACCATAAGAATAAAATATCTAAAAGCAATCTTCTAGAACGCTTATAGACAGAGTTTAGTAAAAGTGGGCACATTCTTGTACCCTCTCTTAAGAATGAGTTAAGAAAACATGACTAGATAGAGTTCAGATCAAATTGACTTAAGAGATGTTTCTAGTGTCTCTCTAAACCGTTTATAGACCGCACGTTTATCTAGTAGCGTACTAGTAGATAGTTTATAGATAGAGTTAAGACCTTTAAAGGAATCATTGCTCGTCAAGTTTTAAAACCAAATGATCTTAAGACTTACAACTTTAAGTAACATTTTACTAGTGACGCATAATGGCGTGGAACTTACAAGAGTTATTTTACTTAATAATATTTGCATCATGGCGTAACAAATTTATTACTTTTTATTAATTTGTGTTTTAATAATGGGTAAATAAGCAAATCAATATGCGATTGAAATTCTATCGTTGAATATTATGTAAAACTCTTGTAAAATAAGAGCGCCCGCTGTAAATGTAAGATTTAACATTATTTTTTCAAAATATGAATATTATTTGGTATAAGCAAATTTTCGAATTTACAGTTTAATGCTTAAAATACTCATTTTATTTAAAATATAGTAATTTAAAACATATAAAGTGTCTAATTAGACATAATTTAATGATAAAAACATTAAAATACGTAACAAAAATTATTTGAAGCAAAAAATAGGCAATAAAAATGGCGTCCAGATAAAATTTACTAGAAAACCGATTTCTATAGAACAAACAGTCTAGAGATTTTTTTTGTAGTATGGCTCTAGAATAATTTTACTTACTACATACTAAACTATCTAGTGAGAGAATAAACAGATTTAAGAGTGGTTTAAAATTATCTAGTAACTGTCACTCTGTATTCCTTTTTATCTTGTCACAGTATTTCTAGACGTTCTTCAGTGAATAGGTAATTTCATGTGTTGTGAACGTAAGACCATTATTTTATGCAGTAACAAACCAATATATTTAATCAATACGAGGGTACCCGAGTAAAAAGTATTCTGATTTATTTAAGTATAAACAATGTGAGAAATAATAATTATAATTGTAATAACATTAATACCCTTTCATTTGATACCCACATCATTGGGGTGGATTTCAAACAGCCAGTCCGCCATTTTGAATTTAAGTCACCTGACTATTTTTTTCGTATTCCTGACAGCAAACCTTTTCATTTGATACGCATATCATGGGGGTGGATTTTAAATAGCCTGTCCGCCATATTGGATTTAAGTCAAGTGACAATTTTTTTCGTATTCTTGACAGCAAACCCTTTCATTTGATACCCACAACATTGGGGTGGATTTCAAACAGCCAGTCTGCCATCTTGAATTTAAGTCACGTGACTATTTTTTCTATTTCTGACAGCAAACCCTTTCATTTGATACCCATATCATTTGGGTGCATTTCAAATAGCCTGTCCGCCATCTTGGACGTCTGCCATCTTGGATTTAAGTCACGTGACAATTTTTTTTGTATTCCTGACAGCAAACCCTTTCATTTGATACCCATATCATGGGGGTGCATTCCAAATAGCCTGTCCGCCATATTGGATTTAAGACACGTGACAATTTTTTTCGTATTCCTGACAGCAAACCTTTTTATTTGATACCCATACCCATATCATAGGGGTGAATTTCAAACAGCCTGTCCGCCATCTTGGATTTAAGTCACGTCACCATTTTTTTCGTATCCCTGACAGCAAACCCTTTCATTTGATACCCATATTATGGGGGTGTATTTTAAATAGCCTGTCCGCCATATTGGATTTAAGTCATGTGATTTTTTTTTTCGTACTCTTGACAGCAAACCTTTTCATTTTTGATACCCATATATCATCAACAATTTTCTACGTTTTGGAGGAAGTTACTAGGAAGTTTCGATTCTTTTTCGGTCGTCTCTTCTTCATTTTTCTTTCTTTTTAAATACTTGCGGATTTTTCGACGAAAACCACCAGATCTTTTAATTTGTTTCATCTTCTCCATTGCATAAACTCATCCAATTTAAATTTCTAGTGCAAATGCACTTAACTAAGCCACTTTTAAGGATAAAAACTCTAAAAACACGACTTCTCTATCAGTTTTCTAGACAAACTTAAAAATATCTAGTAAAGTATTTTATCTAGACTGAAGTATCTATAGAAAAAAAAGATAAGAGTACCATTAGCTAAAATAGAATATCTGTAGAAAGTTTTGTCTTCAAATATATCGTTTTATCTATAAAACTACTTCAAAATAGGTAACCTTTAGGCTTTTTTAACTATTTGTAGAGTATTTTATCTAGAAACATTCGTTATAACTATAAACGTACTTAAAATAAGTGTTCTATAGAACAAATGCTCTTAAAATAATAAAGCTTTAGATAAAAAACTCTATAAGATTAAATGTTCTTTATCAAACCCACCTTCAGAAAGCCCGTATCTAAAGATTAACCCTGAATAGACAGTCTATAGACAGATTGGTTTTAAAACATCCAGACTGTGTTACTTGGGATATTCAATTAGTTTTATAGTTAAAGAATTTAATGGTATTTGCAATACCATTAAATTCTCATTCACGAAAGTGGTAAATTTTTGAACCGTAAAAATAGCATCGTCTTTTTTACCGGTTAAAAGATTGATAATTTTATTGATAACTATCGGATCGCTTTCACTTTTCTATGTGACTGGATTCAAATAATTACAAATAAAAACGCTTCGGATCGCATTCGCTTCGCCGTCTGTTTGACAATAGTTTTAATCCTAACTAAATTAACTGCTAGACAAATAAAAGGTAGCTTAATGAACACCACCGGAGGCCATATTCACACACGAAATAAAATTAACAAATAAAAACAGACAAGCTTGAATTAATGAACTGAAGACCAACATTTTTATTGCAGTCGGGAGACCTATAAAGATTTATGGTCCACCCAAACTGCAATGAAAATGTTAGTTTATTTTGAGACTTCTAATTGAAAGTATCGATAAATTAAAAATAGTATTAGTCCATTAAAAGTATTTTTTTCTTTTGTAAAATCAATGAATATTTACCAAGATAACTCAGCAAAACTCGAGAGTGGAGGCTGGTGACCTGGTGAGGTCAGAATTCATTAAAATTGTGACGTACTTATTGCCAATTTTGAAAGCGTCGAATCTATAATAATAATAATATTCGACAACTATCACACAACGCCATCTAGTTCCAAGCTAAGCAGAGCTTGTGTTATGGGTACTAGACAACTGATAAACATACTTATAAATATTTCTAAATACATAATATATATTATAGATAAATTACACCCGGACACAGAACAAATGATCATGCTCATCACACAAACATTTGTCCTGGGTGGGAATCGAACCCACAACCTCCGGCATAGCAGTCAGGGTCACTAACCACTAGACCAACAGGCCAGTCAAATTGATTTAATCTCCGTCAATATTGATTTACTTACCAAAAGAAAAAAACACGGATTGAATGGTTTATGATAATATCGAACTGGCAGAGTAATTAGAGTTTTTTTAGTCAAATAGACAATTATTATTAAATCTGTCGTCTAGAAGACGTGACAATTTAATGAGGGAACATAATTTTGTCTTAAATTTAATGAAGGTACATAATCTGTCTGGTAGAGATTACTCGAAGGTGTAAAACCACCGTTCGCTTATCTTTTGAAGTAATTAACAAGAGTTATATCACTTTTGTAAACAAAGAGTTACGAAAAAGAGTAGAGCATCCAAATTATATTTTTTTTATATTATAATTTTTTTTTTTTTGTGGTACAAATACCTAAACTGGTTGCTCATTATGACCGTGAATGCACTACTCACAAAGATTCAGATTTCTTCAATTAAAACAAAATAATTATTTCGTTGTGGTTAATTCTTCAGGGCACTGTGTAAGAACTAGCCAGGGTACGCAAAGGGCAATCGAAAGTACAAGGCCTTGTTTAGTCAGTTGAGGCTGATAGTTTTAAGTTATCTAATCAGCGGAAGGACTGCAAAAATAAACAAAAAAATAGAAATTGTTTGTTTATTTTTTAAGAAAATGTCGTTAGAAAACGTGGACTTATAAAATATAAACAAATCTGCTACGTCAGAGGTCTGTGGAGTCCCCAAAAGTCTTACTTAAATGACTTTGACACTAGGCCATAAAATTATCGTCACATGACAAAGAAGAAAGCAGAATCCCGACTAACTGCCAACCCTACCATTAGTAGGTAAACCGATTCCAAATATAACGCTGGCCATGACGGAGTGAGTCGCAACGTGGAATGCGAGTGACGTCACATGTTCTAGTGGTCGCCGGTCGGCGTCGCGTCCATGATACATCTCTTCATCATCTCGTGTTTATTTGTACATTTGTGCTAAATAATTCTTAGTAATCTTCAGTACTTGATGAGTGGACAAAGGACTGACTGTTTTGATTTGCGCAAATAGATTTGTTTACCGCACGTGTTCTTCAAGGATTTGCGTTTGTGTTTTGTTTTGATTGAAACCGTCCTTGAAGTTTTGAACATGATTGGCAGCTGGTAACGCAACCTTCTTCTGTTCTTAGTTATCAAGGTTATGAAATACAAATGAATCGACAAACAAACAGGGTAGGGATTTTGTTTATCATCTCTGGCTAAAGTATGAAATTGAATTGTCCTTAAGAGGGCTTTCACACGTTTCGTCGTTTTTGCGCGACTTTTGGAACCTGATTCTGGGTATGTCATTGCCACAAATAAAAAAAAGATATATACTCGAGAAAGTTTGATTATTTCTGTGTGGAGTGCTTTAAACAAATTTTTAGATTTGTTTACATACATGAGTAAAAACCTTGTCTCGGCAAAGGATGTTTCATAAAATTCTACTTTTGGTCATACTTTGGTACCGAATTACATAGAAGGTATAATAGTAAAATAATATTTGAAAATGTCCATGGTACATCTGAAAGATTATATTTGGACTGCATTAGTCACTTTTTTATTTTCCATTCAGAAATACACCAAAAATAATTTTTCAAAACAGGAAGAATTTGACATTTTTTCGTCCGAAATTATATTTTTTATCTATCAATGTTTACTGAATATTCAATCAAAAAGCATTGAATAACTAAGGTTACTATCTTAGCTTGCATTAAAAAAATAATAAGCTCATTTAAAAGTAAAATAATAGTATTAAACAATTAAAATAAGCAATGACAAAATTCAACAAAACCAAGAACGGTTTGTTCTTTGATTTAGACGGCGCGGGGCGCCTTTTGAGGGAGGACGTATCGCTCGCAACCATTTTGACATTAGTCACGTAATTATTAAAATTTAAAATACACGCCACCATTCATGACCTTCATACGCGGCGCTAGTGTCTTTGTCATGACATCAAATTCCATGTGAAAAATGTAGTACCTCGAATTTTCCGCAGGTCTTATGTGGTGGCCAGTAATTTTCCCAATCGCCAAGAGTACAGCATAACCTACCTTTCTTGATACAAGCTAATATTTTGAATTAATTTAATTTTGATCTGTTTGCAGTGTAAATATATAAATGTGTTGATTGTATTTTCGTACTATATTCGAATGTGGATATAATTGTAGATAATAAAAATAATGTAGGGGAGAGGGGGGCATAACGGGGTCGCGGGGCAAAACGGGGCATCAACATATTCAAGTAACTACGCGCATTAGGTGTGTGTTGTTGTCGCTCAGGGGGTCATTTTGTGTCAATCTTCAATCTGACAGCGATCTTCATTATTTGATTAGTTATTTCACAAAATTCTATGCCAAATGTTAGATTAATAAGTGACCAAAGTGCTATGATTAGTTTTCATTAGCAAATATATTTTATTCATTCTTTTATTGTTTGTTATCCTTAAAGTCCCCGTTATGCCCCCCCCTTCCGCTACATAATTCTGATAGCTTTTTTTCTGAATTGGTAATTAAATGTAATTTCAGACTTGTTAACTTCCCAAATATTCCAGTTCGTTTGGATAATATAGCTCGTGCGGGACCCACCATACCACCGGCCATGCCCCTGGTGGTATGGCTTTTTATTACGTGGTAAAATCATCAGATCAGCCCTTCCACCCAGGGAAGGACAGGACTACAGGAAGGACATACAAACTTGTACTGACACTACTGACTAAAATCTACGGTGTCCTTCAATAACCCATTGCGATCCGGGGCCATGGATACCTGATAAGACAGTCCCGCGACGCCGCCGCGCGCCGGCAGGAGTTGGCTCTCTAACGTGCGCCCCGAAAATCCGTGAAAAATTGATCTGATCGTTTTGAGGTAGCGATTAACCCAGAGAAAAGTAACTTAAAAAAAAAAACTTTTTGAGAAAAGTACCGACTTCAAAAACGAATAATAAAAAGTAACTTTTCTTTTGGAAGTCGGTGGCAATAGCCAATGAAATAAATAACTAAGCTACCGACTTCCAAAAGAAAAGTTATTTTAAACTTTTTTGTATTCGTTTTTGAAGTCGGTACTTTTTTTCAAAAAGTTTTTTTTTTATCAGTCGATTTCTTGTTTTAGGTTTGATCGAAGAGAGTTGAAGTCTTGTATCAGGTTCGGTATCCAGTCAATTGCGGTATTCCGTTTTGGCAGCTGCATTGTATTTTTAATTTTTTTTTGGTAAAATCATCAAATGTGTCCTCCCAGCGGGACGGGATTTATTACCAGACTCGTACTGACTAATATCCATGGTGATCCTTCAGTAGCCCTTTACGTTCCAGGGTCACCGTTACCTGATAAGACAGTCCAGTGACCAAGACAAGCTCCGGCCCTCCAAGGCGTACCTCTCTGATTGGAAATCGCTTCTCGGCGTCGTAGGTCACGCGGCTGTCCTCTCCCTCACGTGTTCCACCTCCTACTTCGCTAGCATGACTGCTTTGCATAAGGATTCGAGGTGACTACTTCCCATTCCGTCTCGCCCCGCAGATCGTGGCCTCGATCAATGCCGGGCGCTATTAAATTTACTCAATTGCATCGAGTTGGGATTTGGCAAACCTGTACCACTCCATGTACCTAACTTTTTTGCAGCCAACTCAATAAGTGGACTAGTATTGTGGGTCGATGTCAACGGTCCTAGCTGGTTACACCTCAGAAAGATAGAAGGAACCGGGTCGGATTGGCTCCTTTTTGCGGAAAAATTCACGTCTTAGCAGCATTGAAGTTCAACACTCAACCGGCCATGGCTCTTTCGCCTGATATTATTTTAGGTTTAGGTTTAAAGAACTTTATTCTCAAAAAAAGACACAAAAAACGTCACTTACTTGAGAACAATATTATCTTAAACTAAGTTAATACATCACCACAACAATCACAACTCAATTTTAACACCCACATTCATACAATGCATTCAGTGTTGACGAAAGGTGCTATTTTCAACCAAATATTGTGCTAACTGAGTCTTAAATGCATTAAATGAATGTAAGTTTTTTATACGAGAGGGTATTTTGTGAATTTTATTCATGAATACAGATACTACTCAGAACAAAACATACAAAAAATAAGTTAGCATTCCAATAAATCGTAAAAATAAGCGAAATTGAATGAAAAGTGAGAAATTACAGGAATTTGTCAAGTTTCATAAATAAAATAATGAAATCGAAAAAATAATGTTTTCTCTTAAACCCTGTGTTATTTTACTGAAAGTGAAATGTTCTGTATTAAATAACGAACATTTTCTATACCATTTCAATAGAAATCAGGTAAAAAGCCTGAGTGACCAATTGTAGCATCGTAATTCGAGCATAAACGAATCTATGCACTGTTAGTCGCGATTGATCGCAGATGAAATCAGGTACTACTTGCTGTGCAAATGAAATAATGTGGAGTTAAACCACATTTTCTACGCAATTTTGAGCAGTTACGTACCTTCGTTAGGAAGTGAAAGCTCAGTTAGAGATTATAATTTAAAGCTCACCAAAACATTCTGTTTCAAGAGTGAAATGATCTGAAACCTGTTGAACTCTGATTAGATCTGTCTTTATTAAAAAAATAATCCAGCTGTAACCCAGTATATGAAGCACTGAAGCCCAGTCAAAACAGTTCAATAAATTTTCTCCTTTGCAAATGTTTAACGATTTGCACCATCCGCTCACAGTTAACTGCAGGCGAACCAAGAATCTTCTTGAATATTATTTTTTAATCTTCATTGTGTCGATTCGAAATTGTCTTGTCAATTATAGGGGAGCTTGTGGCTGGTCGCAATGGAGTTTGTATGATCCGCGCAGTAGATTATCGCTCTCTTTGCGTGGTTTAACGAACTTGATGGTCTTCTTGGGCCTTACTCACTTTCTTCCTGGATCACGGCGTTTGATGATATTACCCGTCTCTTTTGACACTAGTTTCAAATATTTTGTACCACTGGTTGGAAATATTCGAGCATTAAACCGACCACTTCTGGCTATATCTCCTTATCTATGTCACCGTAATCACCCCAAGTGGCTGGTTTTGCGTCCATAATTATGTCTCTGAATAGATGGCATAAATGACTGTTTGATGTATAAGTCAAAGAAAAGTTTGAAAAATTTTAAACACCAAATCGTAAATTCTAAATAATTTCAAAAATCTAATTAAATAAGTTATGAATTCAAGTTAGCCACTAGAAACAAAATTAACACTTGAATGATATCATAACAAGATAATTTTACTAGTATTATAGAATTCAATTGAATAATCTTTATCCCATCAAAAACATAAATGTGAAATGAGAGCCAAAGCCAAGCATAATAGTTTGGTATTATGCCTTGGTTGTTGACTTAAATCAAAAAAGAAGTGAAATCTAAACGGGTGCCAAGTTCAATGGTCACGGGCACGCCGCAATTGCGGCGGTAAGACCCCTCTTTGAGGAGTGGCTGGAGAGAAGTCATGGCGTCCTTACTTTCCGCCTGACGCAGGTCCTCACCGGGCACGGATGCTTCGGGAGGTACCTGTGTCTAATGCGGAAGGAGGAAACGCCTGGGTGTCACCACTGCGAAGATCGCCCGGAGGACACGGTGGAGCATACGGTGCAGGACTGCCCAGCTTGGGCGGAGCACCGACGTGTCCTCACGGCTGCGATAGGCGGAGACCTCTCGCGCCCGGCATTGGTTGCGGCCATGCTGCGGGGCGAGACGGAGTGGGAGGCTGTCGCCTCCTTCTGCGAAGCAGTAATGCTCGCGAAGGAGGAGGCGGGCCGCGCGCGAGAGAGGACAGTGTCCTCCCTCCGCCCCAACCGCGGTGGTGCACGCCCGCGGCGACGGACGTCGCAAGACGATCTCCGGCCACCGTAGGCGCGGGCATGCGGGCAGCGAGTAAAGGGCAACTCGCTGCCCGACCATGGACCATGCCCGGGTCGACGGCGCGTTGTGTCCCACGCGCGCCTCAAAGAGCGTCATAATAATGACGGGGCCCCCCTCTCAGAGGGCCAAAGCCTGCCGGGGTCGCGGGATTATTTCCTTACCGTGACCCCGGAACATAACAGGCTACTGAAGGACACCGTGGATTTTAGTCAGTAGAAGTCTGACAGTCCCTCCCGCCCTGCCCGGGGCTGGAGGACTCATTTGATGATTTTGCCACGTAAAAAAAAAAAAAAAAAAAAAAAGTTCAATGGTCAGTTCTGAAATTTATTTAAAACAACATAAAATAGATTTCTTTTTATAACTAAGGATCATACATTGTAGCCTAATTTCTGACTTGGCTATTTCTCATAAAATACGAATTATATTGTAGCCTTCATAATTTCTAAACCTGTAACTTCTCAGTTTTATTTTATTTTTCCGAAAATTTGGCTTGCTGGTAGTACTAACCATCGAACAATTCGTATATGAGAACTAGCCAAGCAAGAAATTAGGCTACAATGTATGATCATTAGTTATAAAAAGAAATCTATTTTATGTTCTTTAAAATAAATTTCAGAACTGACCATTGAACTTGGCACCCGTTTAGATTTCACTTCTTTTTTGATTTAAGTCAACAACCAAGGCATAATACCAAACTATTATGCTTGGCTTTGGCTCTCATTTCACATTTATGTTTTTGATGGGATATCATTACTTTTTGTACATAAATAATGATCTTGCACTGTTGATCGCTAAATATTGAAACAATAAATAATAATAAATCTCAGTTAATAACTGTACTCTGTAGGGGATCAAGGGGAAGTTCGATTTTTACGGACATTGACAAGGATTTACATTTAATACCAATATTTATATTTGTTCATTCATTGGTCTGTTTATAATAAAATTATTTAAAAAAATTCATGTTCACAAAACCTTATATACTAATCGCCTGCCCATCTTAACACCGCGATTCAGGATCGTGACGTAATTGCACAACGCCATCTAGTGGGTTACGTGTAATAAATACGAAAATCAACTATTCTTAATAATAAGTACAAAGACGGGATTACATGGATTTTAAAAAATTAGGGTGGTGTTTAACTCGTTATATATTCACGTAAAGATCATAAAATCCACATTTCACAAATAGAGTTTAGGCACTAATTAAGCAATGCCATCTAGCAAAGTAGCAATGCAATCCTTCATTGATTTAGTGCGTGGTGCAGTGAGTTTCTGAAAATGATAAAAGGTGGCGCTAGTGTTTGTAGAATACGGTTAGTTACGCTTAAAAAATACGAAAATCAACTATATTCTTAATTATAAGTACAAAATTGGGAATATTTGAATTAAAAAAATTAGGGTGCTGTTTAACTCGTTATATATTCACGTAAAGATCATTACACAAATAAAGTTTCGGCACTAATTGAGTAACGCCATCTATGTTCTGTTGAATAAATCAATCCTTCATTGATTTCGTGCATGGTGCAGGAGTTCCTGAATATGATAATAGATGGCGCTACTGGTTGTTGAATACGGTTAGTTACGCGTAATAAATACCAAAACCTACTATAATTCTTATATTTAAGTACAAAAACGGGAATATTTGCATTAAAAAATTAAGGGTGGTATTCAACTCGATAAATATTCACGTAAAGATCTTAAAATCCACATGTAGAGATTTACAGGCACTAATCATAAGTTAAGTGAAAATTATAGTAAAATGATAAAAAATTGCCAGTTTCTGATTTTTTCCTTTGTATACACGTAATTACCTATCTGCATGCCAAATTTGAACTTTCTAGGTCATCTGGAACTGGGATATAGTTTTGATCTATAGGTCAGTCATAAAAATGACGATTTTTGGTCGTTAATAACTAAATAACCGTTTGAGATATGTTTATAAAATTTCGAACACATATCTATCTCGCCAGTCTCAATATATGTGCCAAATTTGACAAGTCTAGGTTAAATAGTTTTTGAGTTATGAGGGGCTGAAAAGTGCCTCCAAATGGTTCGTGTAATATTACACACTGTGAGCGCGCCTGTGCTTTGCTTTGGCTGGCCACGCTCAGTCGCGTGTCTAGATAATGCACACTTTGTAAATTACAAATATATCCAATTCGCAGTGTGACACAATGTGCGGTTTAAAGTGTAATATAATGAGTGGCCCTTATTTTATTTTGATAGGTATACATTTATCATATTATCCATTCGTTTAAGAATATAAGTAGTGTCTAGAAGCTCGGGATCTTACTTTGTTTATTCGAAAGAAAAGTGGCAAAAGCTCATGTTGTTTTCTTCCTGGTATACGAGGCATAGCTGTTTCGTTAGTGTTTTGTTTATAAGCGGGGGGCATCACGATGTCAAATTGACAGAAACTGTGTTCTTTCAGTATGTAATAGCGCTCTTAACTCAACAAGACCTAAAAATATTGTGTTCAACTGTATCAGTCAAATATTTCATCAATATTTTATAGTTCTTTCCTTTTTTTATTCTCAATCATTTGTTATCGCACTTGCTTTTCGAGTTCACTATCTAGATATGGGCAAAATAGTTTTCTACGACTTTGGTTGCCATTGCCATAAACAAAAATAGGATAGAAAATGGATGATTTAATAACGTAGGAATATCTTATGTAATTTGGAAAGTAACTGCGAAAACAAGAATATATTGTCTTAAAGGTATACACTTAATATTTAAATTCTTGTTATTTCAAAGCCAATGAAAGACATACCAATACTCAGCAACGATCACATCAAAGTTTAAAGCATGTTTGCTCTAGTTTATTCTAAATTGGTTCGCATTGCAACACAGAATATAAAACGCTGCGTTCTAGTTGACAAAGTCCTTGGGGTACAATACCTACTAATCTGATGCGACCTTCACCGTGAAAGAGCTCTTTAACCTCGCTCTTTCTAAACATAGACACATCAATGTCCAAAGAGTGTCCATCTGTAAACATAATATAGATAGAAAGAATGAGTTTTATTGTAGGTACGCCAATTTTGACGATCCATTCCCATCCAATACCAAGAGCTAATACCATTTGGTATTAGTTTATTTCCAAATTTATTTTTTATCCCCAACAAGTACCACATTTTAAAACCAATACTAAAACAAGTTTGAAGAAATTAGGTGCAGTCAGGTTCAGTAAAATAAATAGTAGATTACGCACCAAGGGAATAAAGCAGTGCCTTACGTCACGGGCGTATTGAATCCCGAAGCGACACTAAGGATTCTGGGGGTGAACCTCCGGAGCGCAGCGAGGAGGTTCACCTACCTTACCCTTACCTCAGGATAAGAATCCTTAGTGTAGCGAGGGATTTAAGTTAGCCCAAGACAAAGGCAGCTTTATTCCTGAGGTGAGTACTCTGCTTTTCACACCACCTGCGAGGAAATAAATTCGAATTTTGAAATTTGATGTGGTACGACAACCTTCGAACGTGAGCATGCTGTGGTGCCCACCTCAGCAAGCGATCAGCTGTTGCAGTGGGAACTGCCGGGGGGCAGCCGCCGCTGCTTCAATTCCTTCGTTCAAAGTTTTCATACTATGTTTTGTTTGAGGTTCCAAATTCAAATCACATTATTCCCACGGGAATAATGAAATTCAGTACATATATTATTCCCGGCTCGAGCGGGAGGGAACAATGCCTTGCTTTACGGCCTGTTAGCAGACATATAATTAGACATTTACGAGCAGGTGGTGTGAAAAATGATTTACTCCTACTACAGTTTCAAAGAACACCGACGATATCTTAAAAAGCCCGCTATACCATTTTTGTCCAAACCTACCAAGGTAGCTCGACGGATTATTTACTATTTCTTTTAAAGATTTAAAGGTTTTTTTTTGCAAGGTTTAAAGTAACCATCCCCTTCGAACCTAACCTGTCCGAGTCGGGGTGCCCCATGTTCCGAGCTCGCTTCGCTCGCTCTTGCATCGATAGTATGTATTTTGTGTAGCTGAGTGTACAAAAAGTCACGTTTTGGTATTTGTTAATGATAGATTTTTTATTTGAAAAAAATGTGGAACTCGTTGGGAATAGAAAATAAATTCGGAAATAAACTAATACCAAATGGTATTAGCTCTTGGTATTGGATGGAAACAGTCCAATTTGACGAAGATACGACACTTTTAAAATTTTCAATACATCACAAGCAAGTGCAGTTTTTACTCGCTTTTGACGTCACGACCCCCTCTCGAATTTAGATGCGTTATACCTTTGTAAATAATGCATTAATTCAACAAAAGGAAAAATAACTGTCCTTTATTTTTCTAAACTCTTACTGACCCATTGATTAAATTTGCAATTTATTGATACTTTCAACTTGCCTATTGCGGGCACGCGCAATGGATGCACTGCGTCCTCCTTTATAAGTTATCCAGAAGGACGTAGGTTCGAGTTCTGCTCCCAGTCGATTTTTTCTTTCAGCATAAATGTAAAAATGTTGTAAATTTTATAAATAACGAGACATGCAGACATACATTCCTACTAGTCATCTATTATAATTTCCTCTCAAGAAAATATTACATAGACGATATTTTGTAGCGTCTGAATACGTCAAGATGTTGACAGATAAAGCTCGTACATACAATTTGGCTGTGTGATATAATTTTATTGTATCATGCTCGATTACATAAAATTGTCTGTTAGACAAATGAAGTGCTGTTTTTAATTAAATGTGACTATAATTTATTATATGTACAGTGAGTGCCAAATAGTTTAAATCTTTGCATTTGATTTGTGCATCTTTATACGTACCTATGTATAAATGTAAAATGTATATTCTTCAAGAATGCAAGCCATTCGGTAACCATGCGTCCCGTTCGTGATTTAAATTCACCCATACATACATTCATTTATTTTTTCCCCTGCGATTGTCTTCACAATGCTTTTAAGATTGTTACATATAACTTTTGCTTCTTTTCACTTCATAGAAATGATCATCCAGACACATTGGTGGATACTATCCTCCTGGCTTCATTGATGAACGATCGTGAATTCAACCTGATCTTTAAAAGCTTGCTATAAAAAGTGTTTGCTGAAAGTAAGAAACCTTAATCTATTTGTAATATTACTAGGTACACCACACTAGGAATTTCTCGTGTATCGTGAGGTGTATTTACAAACATAGAAACTCACATACACAAAGATCCGGAACAATCCTTTCAGATCATACAAATATAGGGTGATTGTTTATTAGTGGAGGATACTTATACACGTGATTGTTCTCATGATTACAAACAACTTTCCCAAAGAAACTTTTTTTGTAAACTCATTAGTTTTATTTTTATCACTATAAAACTTATAAAATTACGTGGGCGCGTGGATAAGTACAAACTACGCGCGCGCACCGTCGCCCGATCAGCTGTTAGCGGTGGGGCCCCGCGCCCGCGTTGGCAATGACTTAGGCGATGCGCCTACATGTTTCGATAAAGTAATATCCAAGACTAGTATTTTGGTACTTTACTTTATAAACACATAAAATACATAATCTTTCTAACTTAGACTCCACTTACAAACTAACTACTACTACTTACAAACTAACTTCAGGAATTGCATTTGTTTTTATTATTTAAAAGATGGATGTTTAGAAACGGCTTAAAAGAAACCACTACATTATTAACTGACTCGATACCTACTCGAGACTGGGCATGATTCAAGTTATTCTAAGTTTCCATCACACTTATCTAGGCTTTGAATTAGCAGTCTACAAGAAAAACTTGGGTACCTTTGGGAACTAGTTCGTAGATTGGGTAGGTAGGTACTGATTTTCCTACAATTTGAAAATGATAAAAACCCCGCAAAATTATATAAACATTTTCGTGCAAAACATGTAGTTGAATAATCTGTTATTTGATTTATTTATTTTTGCACGATTTATAGCATCCTGTTTATTTGAAAATCGCGTAAATCAATGTTTTTGCACGTTACTGGTCTGATAGAATTAACACTGTGGTTTTATCTTTATTTATATATTATATCGAATATGAGATTTTTATTGCCAACAGCTGACCACTGGACGCAAATTATTTAGGTTTGAAAATAGTAATATGAAAAAGTAAAAGGAAGTTCAAACAGTCAAAAGTAAAATTTATATTTTTTTTCAAAAAATCTTATCTTCTTCGTGAATGTTGTTCAGGGTGGTGTTTTTTTTTTCGAATGGCTATCAAATACACCCTATATTTAACACTTTAAGTTAGAAACATTTAACAAAAAGATTTTCTTAGATTACACTGGCGAAGAAAACACGTGTGAAGCTCGAGGCAACTATCGAATGTAATGAACAACAATCTCAAACTTCGAATATTATTGTGTCTGTTACAACAGAAATCACCTTTTTTTTTTTCAGCGTGGTGTATTCTTCAAATGAGTACTCCCACCCCGGGCAGGGCGGGAGGAACTGTCAGACTGCTACTGACTAAAATCCACGGTGTCCTTCAGTAGCCTGTTATGTTCCGGGGTCACGGTAAGGAAATAATCCCGCGACCCCGGCAGGCTTTGGCCCTCTGAGAGCCCTCTCTCGGGCCCCGTCATTATGCTGACGCTGTTAACAGAAATCACCTAAGGTAAATGTATGTAGAAACTAAATCTATGTAGTAAACTGGAGTGGTTTATATTTTAGAGTTTATTCATACAGATTTTTTTTATTCATCCAATGAGTCCTTCCACCCAGGCCAGAACAGGAGGGGCTGTCAGACTTGTAATGACTAAAATCCACAGTGTTCTTCAATAGCCTATGTTCCGGGGACCTGGTTATCTGATAAGACAGTCTCGTGAGTACCGGGCCAGTATAGAAGCTAATTGTCACCATAATAAGACAAAGTTGCATCAATAGACTATCGGATCGCTTTCGCTTCTCTATGTGACTGGCTTCAAACAATTTCATATATTACAAACAAAAACGTCTCGCTTCGCGTTCGCCACGCCTGTCTGTTTGAACAACTTAAGGCTCAGGTCTTGTAAAATTCACTCGCGCCGAATTATTTGCGTAACTTTGTTTGTGATTTTTGAACAAAATAGTGCAATAGCTTGAAATATTATTATTGCACATAAATAACCATAATATAAGTAACAGCTAGTTATTTTTTTTAAGTTGATTTAAGTGGATTATATACGGTAAATCAAGCGTTCAAATCAGCTCTTTCCTGCCTAACGTCATTTCGAGTTACGTTGGTGCACTCAATCTGAGACAATGAAGAATTAATTTAAAAATCTGAGCAGCGCATAATGACCGCAATATCCTCGTCTTCAAACTGCGCTGATTAGTTTTTTATATTTATCTTTCATTTTCTAAATTAAGATGGCAGAATATTATCAAAATTCTCGGATTTTATCTCTCAATAAATAGTTTTTTTCATAAGAACTATGCATCGTAGGTATGTAATATTTAGATTATTTTGATGTCGACAGATCAATAAAGCAAATACAAAAAAAAATTGTACCTAAAGCACTTTTTTTCAACAATAAAAAATATCTCAAATAACCTCTCAAAAAGTGTTTATAAACGAGAATTGCAAGAGAAATTCCTTAGTGGCCGGTGGACGGCCGGAGCGATCGGACGTGAGGTCCACGACGAATTTTTATTGGTCCCTCTCGCTCGCACCTTCTCTCGCTCTAACGGTGATTACGCACAGTTACGCATCTCAGGTTGCTCTACTTGATTAAATTAAAATATTTTTTTTAACCGACGGAAAAAAAGGAGGAGGTTCTCAATTCGACATGTATATATATATATATTTTATTTATGACCATTCATTACTTTTTCTTACGTGGTCCAATTTCAAAAATTCATTTTTTTTTTGTTGTACGTAGTGTATCTGAAAGTTGGTCCCATTTAAATATCAAAACTAAACGCGGCCTATATGGGTAGAAAAAAAGGAATTAATTGTCAATTTTCCTACAGAATTTTCAGTTGTGAACCGATTCTGTTGAAATAAAGTTAACATAATGTAGTCCTGAGGACATTATAATTATACTATATAGCAGAGATATGGAGAAGTAACTAAACAGGTTCGAGCGAATTCCGACCTTAATGACATTTAAAAATTTAGTTTGTTTTTTCTCACATTCACGTTTGCTAACATTGCTCCTTCATTAAAATCCGGTTTTTGCATAAATGTCAGTAAGGTCGAAAATCGTTTGAACCTGTTTTTTAAATTGCTTAACGATAGCAAGTTAAAAAAACAGCTTCAAGCGATTTTCGACCTTATTAACATTTAAAATTTGGTTTGTTTTTTCTCACATTCACGTTTGCTAACATTGCTCCTTCATTAAAATCCGGTTTTTGAATAAATGTCAGTAAGGTCGAAAATCGTTTGAACCTGTTTTTTAAATTGCTTAACGATAGCAAGTTAAAAAAACAGCTTCAAGCGATTTTCGACCTTATTAACATTTAAAATTTGGTTTGTTTTTTCTCACATTCACGTTCGCTAACATTGCTCCTTCATTAAAATACGGTTTTTGCATAAATGTCAATAAGGTCGAAAATCGTTTGAACCTGTTTTTTAAATTGCTTAACGATAGCAAGTTATTGTATCACATTCACGTTCGCTAACATTGCTCCTTAAAATCCAGCAATGAACAAAAGCGTTGGTTACTCTGTCTCCAGGTGGTAATGGACTGTGCCTATGACAAGGAGTGCAGTCCTTGGATGTTACTGTGGTACCCCGGCCAGGGCGGGAGGGTCTGTCAGACTTGTACTGACTAAAATCCACGGTGTCCTTCAAATAACCCTTTCATGTTCCGGGGTCACGGTAATGAGATAAGTACCGCGACGCCAGCAGGCTTTAGCCCTCTAGAGGGGGACCCCGTCATCATGCTGACGCTATTTGAGGCGCTCGTAGAACACAACGCGCCGTCGACCCGGGCATGGCCCCGGACTTTTCTTCCCGGTTATGTTTTTCGAGTGTATGTATGTATGTATATTTCTTTGTGTTGCTCTGCAGCCTAAACGGCTTGATGGAGTTTAACTTGAGAGGTGTCGTTAGATTCGTCTTAAACGTGAGAGTGTCACTGGGTACATAAAACTGGCCAAGTGCGAGTCGAACTCGCGTGCAAAGGGTTCCTAACTAAAAATATTTTTTTAAGATCTCTCACACTCTATCAAGTGGGGTGTCAAATAAAAGGATTTTAAAAATGGTTTACCAAAATGTATATATAACATATGTTTCAATTTAATTTGGACTGATAAATGCTAACAAAAACTAAAAAAAAGTAAAATAAAATAAATATTAAAAAAAACAAAAAACCCAACTGCGTAAAAAAACTAAAAAGAAAGTAACAAGCCCAGTAGTTTAGAATTCACTCATTCACACTCACAGTCGGGGCCCCTTGGGAAGAATTGATTGGTATAATTTGAATGGGCCCCGACTGTGAGTGTGAATGAGTCAATTCTAAACTACTGGGCTTGTTTCTTTCTTTTTAGTTTTTTTACGCAGTTGGGTTTTTTGTTTTTTTTAAATATTTATTTTATTTATCATGGTAAAATCATCAAATGAGTCCTCCCACCCCAGGTTAAGCGGAAGGGACTGTCAGACTTGTACTGACTTAAATTCACGGTGTTCTTCAATAGCCTTTTACGTTCTCGGTTTACAAAGGGTATACAAAGCGCCGTCGACTCGGACATGGTCCATGGTCGGACAGCGAGTCGCCCATTACGCGCTTACGATGGCCAGAGATGACCATGACCGAGTCACCGTGGGCGTCTACCACTGTGGCTGGGATGTAAGGTTTACGCTGTCCTCTCTCTCACGCGTCCCGCCTCTTCCTTCGCCAGCATCACTGCTGCACTGACCTTTTTTTAGGTTTAATTAGTTAAACACGATTGTTATTATTATTATTAAAACACTTGTGTGATACTCGTATTATTACAAACCAAGTCATATTAAAACTACTTATTAAGCAACAATTTCTATAACTCCTTTTAAATAATCCTTAGTAGAGCAATGTTCTTACCGCATCAAAATTGTTTTATAATAATTCAGTAGGCAGGATGTATGCGGGGGGTTGCGGGAAGGGAGCCCGAAATTTGACGTACGATCGACTGGCCGAACGCGATTCAATTTTGTCAAAAGAAGACGGAAGCCTTAAATGAAGGACACGGGACGCCAATTTGTAACAGAGTTTTTTACTTCGATTATATTTAGACCATATTACACAAAGACTCATTACAACATTTGCGTCATTTTTTGTTTATTTTAAAACAAACATGTTGAGGTAATTATACTCAACTAGTCTGATTAATGGCAGAATCAGTCAGTAAGAACACACAATGACATAACCAAAAATTTCCAATATAAACTGACCTAATCTAGTTCGAAAAGATTATACAATAAGAGGTCTAAGTTAATTAGTAACCCATACGATATTAGATCTTTTAGAAGCCGTTGAACATGAATCAGAGCACTGGAATATAAAACAATTTATCATAAATTCTGACAATTCAAATAAGTTCGGTATGTGAGAGGAATCTAAACGATTTTCGATGAATAAATTCCAATGTATACGCGCATTGTAACCGTGCCAAATATTTAAGATATTGCCTATTTGTATCTAAGTTCTTGTAATTATAGTCTAGATAGAAACGAAATTCTTCACCTCTATACTATTCTACACTAATCTGTACATCTATACACCTATATATTTATACATCTATACATATAAATAAAATTGAAGTGTCTGTTTGTAATATTGAAATAACCGTTTTTTGCTACATGCATACATACACCAAAATAACATTTTTTTTCAATTTTTGTCAATCTATCTGCCTTTCTGTCTGTCTGTTTGTAATGGCTAATCTCTGAAATGGCTTGGCTGATTTTGACAGGACTTCTATTGGCAGGTAGCTGATGTAACAAGGAGTAACTTAAGGTACTTTTATTTTAGAAAATCCTTTGTTAAAAAAAAATACATTGTTGAGTTCCGACATCCACGCGAATGAAGTCGCGGGCACAGCTAGTATTATTATAAAGAGGAATGATTTGACTGTTTGTTTGTATTAAATAAGCTCCGAAACTACTGGACCTATTTGAAAAATTCTTTCACCTTGAAAGCTGCTTTGGTCCTGAGTGACATAGGCAATAAAAGGGGGGGGGGGGAGTCTGAGCGGGCGAAGATCTATTGTTTTAGTCTGTCAACGAAGATACGGGCCCGAACGAAAGTAATTCGTAACTTTGGAGTGTACCCTATTCACTACTCACCATTAATTTTAAATTCATAAGTTCTGACAACACATCGAAGGTCGAAACAACTGTCCAGTCATGTTGTCACCAATTTTTAATTAGTACCAATAACTAATCTTATATCCGTTTGTGATAAAGAGTAGGAATCGACCGAAACTTTATCCTAAACTACGGGTTTCTTGTTTAGGCAGTATTACAGCAGGCTTCATGACTGCTGAGTTAGATAAGCTTAAGAAGTACCTAGAGGTGATAGTTTATTTTTTTTGAAACTTTAATACCTCCTATCCGCAAAGAGTTACAAAATACGATTTTTATTTTACATTTCGTGTTCATCTAATTGTTTTATGAGAGTGATATAATTATGTTTTATTACCTAAAAGTCATATATTATTTGAATTAAATATGATCAACACAGATTTTGAAATAAAGAGAAAAACAATTTATTGATAAATTCATTCACAGACTGGTACTAGAAGCCACAAAATTGCACAGCCTGCTCAGTGGAAACAGATTCTAAAAGCGATACCAGCTTAGTACGCATACTATTTTAGTTGAATCGTACCATGACTAGACGTATACTTGCTTGCTTCATTAACCCTCAAATATAGTCATACAAATTTAAGGCGGCCATTAAAGTTCCATTAAAGAACATTGGCCTTACCCTCTAACGAAAATCTCGGGGCATATTGCCACAGCCATTACACTTGGCATGTGTTATGCCTATTGACGATAGTAACATGAGTAATGTTTCTAATTTTTGTTTTACACAACATACACATCAATCACGCATGTTTTTTTACGAAGACATAAATGTGCGAAGTCGGTGGTAGCACTATCAAATCGATCACAGTGCGCGATGTGACAAAGATGGAATAAGGGGCCACCCGCGGAGTGAAGTATGAGAAAACTCACCCCCATTGGTAGTGATGTTACTAACAAAGTGGGTGAGTTTAATATGGCATCTTTTTAAGTTTAAGGTTTTAATTTATTTTTTTAATGAAAAACCAGCTGAAAATGTTTATTGGCATTGGCAGTTCTTATGGCTCTCAAATAATATTGTGTTCAATAGAAGGCTCTATGTACGCATTTCAGTCCTAAACTAGGCATGTGATTAGTAGTTGATTGACTACTTGGCTTATGTTATTTAAATATTCCCAGTTTAAAGGCGTAGCTGTCGTAGGAAAGCATTTTGGGAAATGGACGTTTCGGGAAAGGGACATTCTGGGAAATGGATATTATGGGAAGTGGACATTTTGGGAAATGGACGTTTTGAAAGCAAGGGACATTTTGGGAAGTGGACATTTTGAGCCTAAGCGGGAATAACTCCTGTATCGTGTTTGCATTAACAAAATATTTAAATTAATAAACAGAACCAGCCAGGCTCGAAACAACCACCTGTCAGGCCAAATAAGTATTTAATCTGTATGGGATTCAAATCCACAGCACGCATCGTACTTAGTTCATCGCTCAGTCACTGTGCCAATCATACCGTCAAGTATAATAATAAATTAATAAAATTTAATAATAATAAATTTATTCAAAAACATAAGGTATACGTTAAATACATTTTTTCTTACATCTATGTACAGTTCAAAAATGATCTATGCCTGAACTAGGTATTCCTGTGTTTCAGGCGAAGGGAGGTAACATTAATTTATTAAATAATCACATAATAAGCATAATAATCTATAGTAGTAGAGTATACAATATAAGGTTTTTTTAAAATTATAACTAATTATTATAAATAGCAAATAATTTGAACAATCTTTACTTATGAACAAGTAATAATTTCTCTGTATCTTCATAGGACATTGATTGTAAGGCTTCCTTAAGGATTTTCTTACAGTTACTGAGATTCAAGGAGTAGATTTTTTCTTTTTCATTTAGCCTATTATAAAGTAGGGGTCCAAGGTACATATAAAATTTGGCTGTGAAAGCATGCTTTGTACTTTTTTGAGGACAAACTATATCTTTCCGTCTCTTATTAGTAAATTCAGTGCTATAAGGAAGAGCTGCGTGTTGTTTTAGTACAGTGCTCATTATAAATAACTGCCGAACTGTTAGTACTTCACAGGATTAATACAGGAGGTTAGTTGGGAACAGAAAAGGCCGACAAGTAGCCACCTTGAGAATAGCTCTTTGGGCTCGTTCAATGGGCAATAACAGTGTTTTACTCGCTCCACCCCATGCAGTAATACAATAAGTCAAAATTGACTGACAAAGAGCAAAATATACTTGCTTAATTATTTTTGCATCTGCAGTAATTCGTAGTTTTTTGAATACGAATATCAACTTCCGAATTCTATTATTTAATGCTTCCATGTGGTATCTAAAAGAAAGGGTTTCATCTATTATAATCCCAAGGTATTTTATTTTGTCAGTCTTTTTAATGCTGGGACACTTACATTGACTTTCTGTAAGCACTTGGCAACAATGAGCATGTAATGTTGAGGGGATATTGGATATTTGCTTGCGCATCGAAAACTTAATGAAGTTTGTTTTGTCTGCATTTAGAGTTAGTGAGTTATTTAGGAGCCATTTATTTACAATATTGAATCCGCGTTGCGCAAGGTTGTAGACTTCGTTTTCTGAGTCAGCCGAAAAAAGCAGAGCAGTGTCATCAGCATAAGTTATGATAGTGCCGTGCTCTAGTTTTAAATCGCAAAGATCATTTATGTAGATCAAAAATAGAGTTGGCCCCAATATACTTCCTTGGGGAACACCATATAATGTATTATTTTGAAAAGCGCTGACAACATTGCCTATCTTTACGCACTGGGAGCGACCTTCTAAATAACTTTGGAAAATTTTTAACTGGTTACCTCTTACACCCATGATCTCAAGCTTGCGCAGCAGCATCGGAATGGAAACTGTGTCAAAAGCTTTGGCCAGGTCCATGAAAATCCCTACTGTATGTTTACCCCTGTCAAGTTCTTGCGCAAGATAGTCAGTTAGATGATGTACTGCATCAGCAGTTGAAACTCTAGGCCTAAATCCAAACTGCCGTTTAGACAATATTGATTTATCTTCCAAATATTTCAGCAATCTTTTATTTATGATTTTTTCTAATATTTTTGACATGGAAGGCAGTAAAGAAATAGGCCTATAGTTGGTCACTTGATCTTTGCCTCCCGATTTATAGACAGGAATAATTACAGCTTTTTTGAGACACTCTGGAAAATGACCCAAAGACAAACAAATGCGGAAAATATGGGTTAGAGGTGGAACCAAAATGTCCTTGAATTTTTTTATAATTTTATTAGAGATGTTATCCCAGCCAACGGCACAATCTTCTTTCAAGGTCATGATTATACTTTCTACCTCAGTCTCATCAGTATCTAACAGCGTGAAGGATGTTAAAGCAGTGTTACATGTTGATGGTGTACTTGTTATGTTTTGAGATTGATTTTGATTTTTTTCTGCCAGACGCTTTCCAATATTAACAAAGAAATTATTTGCTATGTTAGCGGATTCCAGCGGGGACGAGTGTGCTTGTAATAAACCTGAAGATGACTCATACTGTTTCGTACTATACGTTACGTCTTTAATATATTTCCAGATCTTTTTGCTATTTGTTCCAGCCTTTTCCAATGCCACTTTGTCGTAGTTGCTTTTAATTTTTTTAAGGAGATCGTTACAGAAATTTCTGTATCTTTTGTACGAAAGTTGCAATACTATATTATCTGGATAAGATTTAGCTTTCATATGCAGTTTATCCCTATGTTTCATACAGCGAATAAGACCAGGTGTTATCCATGGTTTTATATTGTAATTTTTGTTACTCAAGTGGGATAGGATTGTGTTTTTCTGAATTGCATTTCGTAAGTTTTCAATCACATACAACATGCCAAACTGCGGGTCAGCGGAATTATAGACTGGATCAAAATCGATGACGCGTAAATCTTCTTCAAGTTTATTTATATTCAGTTGTGACATTTTGCGAGTGCCTTGTTTATGTAATTTACAATTTAGGGTTAGTAGGGCAGCATTGTGATCTGTTATTGTTGAGTTAACTACAAGTGCAAGTGAAGGAAAATTCGATTTTAGCATAATATGATCCAAGCAGGAGCCACTATGGTGTGTAGGAAAGCTGTGTGCTGGGAGCAGGCCATGAAAGGCGCAAAGGTTGAGGTAGTCCTGAGCTGACGAATCAGCACTTCCTGGAAGAATGTTGATATTTATATCTCCTATTACAACCGTGTTTTTAATGAATGACATGTTTTGTAAGGTGTCATTCAGGGAATCGATAAAAACGTTTGTGTTTTTAAAAGACGGAGGTCGATATACTGCTAATATCGCAAATTCTGATCCGATTTTAACTAACAGTCTGTTACAGTCGTGCATCTCAGGTTCCTCTACAGAAACATTTAAATGATTTCGTGCATAAACTATCACCCCATCATTTTGATTGAAATTGATAGTACTTTTATACATATTATAACCCGGAATTAATGGAATGTTATATTGTTTAGCAAGCCAGCATTCGGTTAAAACAATGACATCACAATTTATATTTAGTCTTTGAAGAAATATACTAAAACTATCAAAATTCTTAAAAACACTGCGAATATTTTGTGTTAGTATGGTTAGCGGAGATTGGAAGCCAGATAGATATTGTTTGCAGTTTTCCCCTTCACAAACCTTGGACTCGGATACAGAGAAATTATCTAAATCATTAATTAAATTATTTATCATAATGGTAAGGTAAAAAAGGTCAAACAAATAAGTAATAAACGGCGCTCTTAGGCGCCTCCATAATCTACAGAATTGATGTACCATTTTTCAGCCATTATTTTTGCTGGGCAGTCTGCAGCACCTGTGTTATGCTTGGCAGGTTTTTTAAAATGCAAGCAAGTAGCGCATTTTGGTTCATCAGCATTCTTTGGACATTCTTTAATCGAGTGACCTTGTTCACCACAGTGACCGCAGGTGTACGTGGTCTGTCGACATGACTTGGCCGCATGTCCATACTGCTGACACTTATAGCAACGAGTGACCAAAGTAAAGTCTCTCACAGGGCATGACGACCAATTTACAAAAACTCGTTCTTGTGATACCAGGGCTTTGCGTATGACTGCGGATACTTCGACAATAAAATTACAGGTCTCAGAGTCTTTCTTACCTGACTTATGACTTAGTCTTATTGAGCTCAAAAATGTCTCAAGGCTGCAGTCCTGAAGTTTTTCGGCGAGATTCTGATTGTACAGACAAGTAAAAACCTCATTTTCTTGCATGGATGTCGGCACTCCTATAATAACAACCCTAGGCTTCCTTTTATATGGCTCGTCGACTGTTAGGCCTGACTTGGTCAGCTGCACCGATTTTCTCAGCTTCTCGATATCGTCTTTCGTCTCTGTACTGATGATGACACCGCCGTTCTTCGTCTTACGTAGGCCTCTCACGTGGAGCTTCATTTCTTCAGGGCTGATAATTTTTTGGACAAGTGATTTGGTTTCATCGCTGGTCTTCAAGTTGTCATTTGGGTAGATGGCCACCGAACTTACATGACTCGGCTGGATAAAATTGTTGGCACCTTTCTTTACCATGTCAGCAAACGACGGTCCATGGGCAGGTTTAGTCGAATCAGCGATACTTAGCTTAAGGTTTTGTAGTTGCTGCGAAAGATCGAGTTGGCTTTCAAGAGTTCGAACTGTGTAGTGTGCTTGAAGGGCTTTAGCTTTGACGGACTGGTACATGACGGCCATCTGCGAAGTCCCGTGCCCAATCTTCCTGCATAAGCTGTGAATCCGCGTTTTTTGCTCCACATTCAGTTTTCCGTCAGCAGCAATTGAACAAACCTCAATTTTAAACTCTGTTCAATATGTATGTTCGCTCGAAATTAATTTAAGTATCTCAATCCAAAACTTATTTCGTATTCTTTGGCGGCCGCGTGATTGGAGATCATTAAGACTCGACTTAGCAGATTTGGTCGTTGATTGGTTACAGACGAAGATCGAAGAACAATCTCGGTGTCATTAATAATGTATATGACGGTCGATGTATGATACGCTCTCATAAATTATTTATTAATTTTCGCCGCAAGTGTCGTAATACAGGCGACCCATTTTCTTGTTTGATGATTATTGTCTGATCAATAGTTAAGTAAAGTGTTGGTTGAAAATAAAGGTTATGCGTTGATTATTATGTAATGATTCAGAAAGCCCGGCTCGTATTGTGAGGAGCTCCCTGTCTCTGAGGCCCTAACCACCGGCAACTTGGATCCCGCTCTCACACCGGCGGAACACTATTTTTCATATATTTTTTTCGTAAAAACTTTTTAAAAATATGTGAAAGATAAATAAGCGAATAATAAGGTAATTCTATACATTTTTCAATATCATCTGTTACTTTTTATTAGCCTATGTTGTCTGCTCTTGGATTTATACAGGGTGACTTTTTTACCACCGTCCAAAATTTTTCTATGCATTAGGTATCAATCACTAAACCCATTTTTGAAAAAAAATCGATACGTCAAATTGTCATATTAAATCATTTTCTCATCCGCTCTGTGTGGTCACTAAGCTAAACGTTAATAATATACACTTGCCCACGCATGAAACGGGCAGAGCGCATCCCGCTGACCCCCCGCCCCGCCCCGCTACACCTGAGCGACACATCACAGCGCGGTGACCAGATTCATCAAGTTTTTATAGATAACATTGAGACGTCATATCTCGATATTTTTGTATTGATTGATACAAAAAGAAAAAACACGTATTCAATGATTTAAGCCAAAGATTAATAATATTAAAATTTGGATGGTGACTAAAAAATCACCCTGTATATAAAATAAAAAAAAAACATAACAATAATAATATTAATGGACTCAGCAGTCATTGTACCGATAGTCGTTACGTTCAATGGATTAATTGTGAAGAGCCACGACCAACACCTTAAGAGGCTCTCATTGTGCAGTTGGCTCAAGGGCCTGATGCAGAAAGCAGTTCTCTTGGACACGGCGCGCATTGTGAGGAGGTTCCTCTCTCTAGAGCCCTAACCACCGGCACCTCGGCCCCTGTTCTCGATGTAAATGATTTTTTTAAATGTAAAAAAAATATTAAAGAGAATTATATGTATACATATATTTTTTTAAAGAAACATTTGAAAAGTAACAATATGTACGAAAAATAAACAAACGATATAAAAAAAAATGTAGCCCATCAATATCAGGAACAGGAACTTACCGGGCTGTCAAGGCTAAAGAGAAAGAGTTATTCATTATTAATACATCCAAAGATAAAATACACAGTCAGAGAATAATATCTTTGCAGGAAAACATTTACATATTTCATATTATCCACTTAAACTGTTACCACCAGATATCATCGCTTGTTCATAACGAAATATTATTTTGACGGTAATTGACGGCAAAGAGCTATATGCTCGGAGTTTCTTTGCGGGATAAAATCCGGAACATGGAAATTCGGCGAAGAACCAGAGTCACCGACATAGCTCATAAAATTTGCAGGTTGAAGTGGCAATGGGCAGGCCACATCGCTCGTAGAACTGACAACCGATGGGGAAGAAAAGTTCTCGAGTGGCGACCACGGACCGGAAAACGCAGCGTAGGCAGGCCTCCCACTAGGTGGACCGACGACATCGTGAGGGTCGCGGGCAGCCGATGGATGCAAGTGGCGAATTGTCGTTCGGCGTGGCGGTCTAAGGGCGGTCTATGTTCAGCAGTGGACGTCTTCCGGCTGATGATGATGATGATGATAAATTGACGGCACGGTTAGCGCAGCGGCTGAACGATCGACTGCTACACAGTGTGCCGCGGGTTGTATCGAACAAAAGTTTGTATGACTTAAAAGTTGTTCCGGGTTGTTCCGGGTCTGGGTATTTTTCTATGAGTTTCTATGTTTGTAAACGCACCCACGATACAGAAGATATTCCTAATGTGGGGCAATGTTTTTTTTGTAAATTAAATTAATTTATTGAATGATAACATACGCAGTTGGAGAATAACATAATTTGCAGAAAAACATTTACATATTTCATAATAACCACTTAAACTGTTACCACCACATGTCACCGCTTGCTCTTAAACAAAATATGATTTTGACGGTAGACATTCGAGAATTTATTTTAGTTTCGGTCTGACCTTGTGACAGGAATAAAGATAACAATGAGCTTTACGTAATTTTGACAGATTCACAGGTGTTTTAGAGAAGCGGAAATGTGAGTCATTTTGTAATGAGTGGGTGGTTGAAAAATGTTTGTTTCTTTTTCTTCAATAATAGATTTTTCATTCATCATTATCGCTTTGTTAAAACATCAAATAACTCTTCCTCAACTGTCAGCTGGTAATGTGCCCGAGAGATTGGCATCGATGCCACGTTGTTAGGTAAGCCATAGCCTCTGATGAAGCTAAAAGCCAGTCTTGAGTCAGTGACGCGTTGTGAAGTCGTTTTGAAATCTCTTTGAAGAGGCTGTGTGAGCACTCGGACCCCAACGGCCAGAAAATTTGAACTCCAAATTCTCGTAAATATTATTAGTATCAGTTTAAAATACTGAACTCAATTGAAAAGCATTTTATAGGGAAATTATACACATTTTTCTCAGCAACTGCTCAATATCTCTGAAATAACCCAATTAGGGCTCCATGTTTAAAAAATGTATTGTAAATTAGATCTAGTATCACCCATTTTATGAAATGCACATAAATACCAATCATCCTGTACCTACGTGCGTTTATTTTTACTCAATTAATTTAGCAAACCGTCTATTTATATTTATAAGCTGAAAGCTAATTCCACTGTTCCGTCCCTATCCATCATTGCATTAATCTTTGAACCCTGATTTACGACGCTCTTGGGAAACGATGGTCATTCTATAGTAAATCGAAATTAGATAGTGTGACCAACATAACTGGTTAACGTTACTATTCCCTTGACAATGACGTCGTCTTGTATTATATCACATCCTACTAATATTATAAATGCGAAAGTTTGTGAGAATGTATGTATGTGTATGTGTATGTAGATATGTTTGTTACTCTTTCACGCAAAAACCACTGAACGGATTTGGATAAAATTTGGTACACATATAGTTTATAACCTGGATTAACACCTAGGATAGTTTAGGGCAGTGGTGGCCCAGTGGTATCGGTCCCGACTTACGAGTTGTAGGTCGTGGGTTCGAACCCCGCCAGGCGCATTACTTTGTGTTATTTATTTCATCACCACTGCTCTCAAAACGGTGAAGGAAAACATCGTGAGGAAACCGGCATGTCCTAGAACCAAAAATTCGAAGACATGATGTGACATCTACCAACCCGCACTGGGCCCGCGTGGTGGATTATGGCCCACTCCCTCTCAAAGAGAGGAGGCCTGTGTCCCAGCAGTGGGAACATTATAGGCTGATGATGATGATGATGATGATAGTTTTTATCCCGATTTTATGATCCTGTGGGATAATTTTCGAGTTGTAGCAGGTGAAGCCGCTGGCAACAGCTAGTTCATAATAAATTGTTGTCCTAGAGGTCCATTAAAATGATCGAGGGACTGTCTGGTACACGTGTCCATGGAATTTGTAGGAAGAAGATAGAAGAAGAAGACTATAGAAGGAACACTGTGTGATTTCAGTAAGTGCGAGTATAAGTTGAGCAAAAGGGACAGTTGACACGCAAAAAAAAGGTCTATTACAATGGGTTTAGGAAGTAAAATCATTAAATGAGTCCTTCCACCCTGGATTGAGTGAAAAGGACTATCATGCAGACACTTATGGACTTATGGACTCTTTGCGTTTTAGGGCCACAGTACCCTGCTCCTTAGACAGCCCTGTGACCCCATCAGGCGATTGGTCCCATAGCCCGGTCAGTTTGCTCGACAGTTCCTTTACGGCGCTTGGAACACTTGGCCTTCGACCTGGGTTTAGTCCTCGACGAGCTACTTGATAGGACGGCGACGTACTAATAAGTTAGCTTACCGTTTCATCGAGCAATTATTCACGTGTTATATTTCTTATCGTATTCGTACTTATCCAATTAATAAAGAAGACATTCAGAAAAATACTATAGAATATGAGAATAAGATTGCAATACTTCTGATTTCACCAAGTTTACCTAACTATGTATTTTCAGTAGTACGGTATTAATCTCGCTATATCAAACTTGGAATCGTTATACTTAAAGTACGAGTATATTGTTCTATTACTCAAACGAACAAAAAACTTTGGCCGAAAAAATCCCCTGATGGACAAAGTTGTATTTGTAACTTTTATCTAGATTAGTGGTTCCCAATCTTATACCCTTTAAATCATCAAATGATTCGTCCCACCCAGGGTGGGACAAGAGGTTGTCAGACGTACTGACTAAAATCCAAGACGATGTCCGTTAATAGCCCTATACGTTTCAGGGTTACGGTTACCTGATTACACAGTACCGCGACAGACTACTGTTACTGTTATAACTTTTATCTAGATCAGTGGCTCCCAACCTTTTGCCTTACGCCGGATCCACACGTTGGCCGTGTTTGCCAAACAGAAGGAGACGGCGCTATACCAGAAAGCAAGACACAAATAATTCTATCTCGTTTCTTAGTATAGCGCCGTCTCCTTCTGTTTGGCAAACACGGCCAGCGTGTGGATCCGGCGTTATGCGACTCATCGAAGTTACTACTGTAACGAAGTATTACGACACTTCGAACTTCATATTTCCATCTCTTTTCATCCTGTTTATCTGGTTCATGTCCTACATTTCTCCTGTTTCAGGGTGCGTTTATGATTACTTAGACAGCCAAACAAAATTCTTTGATGCATTTTTGGACACGGTTTTTCTTTTTCCTGTACACATTTTAAATACAGAAACTCTAGCATGAATTTTACGTATTTTTATTTGAAAATGAAAAAAAAAAAACGCCTTCGGTTTACGAACGAAAGCAAACGAAAACACTAGGTCATAAAACGAGAAAACTTATCATAAGACCTCAGAGCTTTAGTCCCCATTATACCTAATTATCATCTTACTCGTACGTCCCCTATGTGACGACGCGCCTCACGGTTTGGGAATCTCAGGTGGCTTACCATGTTGTCTTAAGCCAGAGTAGTTCAAGTGAGCATAAAGAGATAGATAAATGAGAAAGAGACATAGCTATACAAGTCGTCTAGCGCCACCTCGTTCTCTCCCTGAAACAACTCTGGCTTTAAGACGACATGGTAGGCCACCAGGGGGGTATTACAACGTCTTAAAAGCAGGCTTATTCCGGCGAGTGAAAGTGACAGAGCTATATTAGTCGTCTAGCGCCATCTCGTTCACTCACTGGAATAAAACTTGGCACTTACCGAAAATAATTCGCCGAAGGAGATGACTTTTGTAGCATCCTGAAGTTCAGGAGGCAAGAGGTTCTTGCATGGTGTTTTCCCATAGTCGTTGATGATTTCACAAAGTTCTTTCATTTCTGTGCATACTCTGGCTTGTGCTTCAGCCCCTCGTAACTCCGTCATCGATCCGGGAATAGGTCTAGAAAAAAAAGTTAAGTTAAATATTATTTAAACGTGAAGGCAAATCTCACGAAAGTTATGCACATAGTACTGTCTGTGAAAACAAAAGAAGTATCTTTGGTACAGTTTTTTTTTTAGAGAAAGAGTTCAGAAAACTAATATTTTGATATTAGCTAACTAGCTGTGCCCGCGACTTCGTTTGCGTAAATGTCGGAACTCGACATTGTATTTTTTTTGTCAACAAAGGATTTGTAAAATAATAGCCTAACTTACTCCTTATTACATCAGCTACCTAGAAGTCCCGTCAAAATCGGCACAGCCATTTCAGAGATTAGCTATTACAGAGAGACAGACAAAAATTGTAAAAAATGTTATTTTGGTGTATGTACCGTATACAGGGTGGAATTTTGTAATGCCACCTGGAGGGAAAGTACTCTTAATACTGTAGATAGAAAATTTTACTCAAAGGAAACATTCCTTTATTTTTGAATAGAAAGCAAACTGCATTCAAAGATTTTCGAAAATTCTCTTCTCCCACACCCGGGAATCGAACCGGCTAAAATCTGAAAAAATTATACCCTGTACTTTTATTGCATCGATCGTTAGGGTCAATTATGAGGATGAAATCGCTCTAACAAATTACAAAATAATTTGTGTATCCAAGAGAATGGAGCCCATTTCGAGCAACTAATTAGTAAGTTTACCTTTTTTGTAAATAATTAAAGTTAATTTAAGATTTCCTGGTTTTCCTTTCATTTAATTTATCATGTTTGTTAGAGAGATTTCATCCTTATAATTGACCCTAACGATCGATGCAATAAAAGTACAGGGTATATTTTTTTCAGATTTTAGCCGGTTCGATTCCCGGGTGGCCTATTTCCAAAACCTATACTATTTCAGTCACGAGTCAGACTATAATCGATGAGCTTTTGTGTGTGCATATTTCTCAACAATACCTAATCTATCTCAGTAAAAAACTTGACTCAAATAGATTAGCTTTTGTTTTGATATTTTCAAAGAAAATGCACGGACAAAATCTAGTTCTATATAATTCATATCACTCGAATAGCTAAACTTTTGGCGAGGTATTTTTAAACATTACGTACGAACAACACCTTGTCGAGTAGAGGCTCACTAGCTAATTATGAGTAAATTTACCTCGGAATTTAACTTTTCTTAAATTTTATAGTACTTGAATATCGTAAATACGACTGTGGGCACCCCGACTCGGACAGGTTAGGTTAGAAGGGGATGGCGGGGTCTTTCAGACCCCGCCATCCCCTTCGTGGTTATTTTTTTTTAAACCACCCAGAAGTAGGAGCACCGCGAAGCGGTGCTCCGTCGACGTTTTCTGACATTTTACTTAGTTAAGTGAAACGACATGATCTCTGACTTTATATTAGTATTTTTTGTCATAATTATCACTAGATACTTTTCTTGATAATTGGATTTCGTGAAATCCTTGATTTCCTCATTTCACTGCGACATGCATAAACAAAGCCTCGTCTTTTACCCCCTTATTAATAAACGTGGACTAAAGTTACGCCAAGGTTTATCCTTAAAAAATATATGGTTAATCCGAGGATTATCCTGGTTGTAACTTTAGTCCACGTTTATTAAAAAGGGGGTTAGAGTTTGACTCGTGCGTGACTGAAATGGCACTAGATTTTGTCAGTGCATTTTCTTTGAAAATATCAAAACAAAAGCTAATCTATTTGAGTCAAGTTTTTTACTGAGATAGATTAGGTATTGTTGAGAAATTGCACACACAAAAGCTCATCGATTAGAGTCCGACTCGTGACTGAAATAGCATAGGCTTTGGAAATACGCTCCCGGGTGTGGGAGAAGAGAATTTTCGAAAATCTTTGAATGCAGTCTGCTTTCTATTCAAAAATAAAGGAATGTTTCCTTTGAGTAAAATTTTCTATCTGCAGTATTAAGAGTACTTTCCCTCCAGGTGGCATTACAAAATTCCACTCTGTATATTCGTATGCATGTAGTAAAAAACGGTCATTTCACTATTACAAACAGACACTCCAGTTTTATTTATATGTATAGATGTATAGATTTATAAGTAGATGTATAGATTGAAGGATCACCGTGGATTAAAGTCAGTAAAAGTCTGACAGTGGCTCCCGCTTTGGGTGGGAGGACTCATTTAACAAAATTATTAAAAAGACAAGCCCAAAAACATGCAACCAAAGTGATGTATGCGCTGCCACCCACGACGCCATGAAGGTAGCAATGATTGGGCTAACAACAATGAACACCGTCGTGTTATCAGCAATACGAATAAGATCAGCTTTAAAGATGTTTGAAGAAAGAAAAAATCAGATGCAAGTGGGACTGGAAATCGTGTCTTCTGGATAAGTACTCCAGACGCCTTACCAATTGGGCCCGATGGCCCAATTTTTATTCCCTTGTTTTAACGGTTTACGGTAACGTTGGTAAATCTCTACGAAAATGTAAGTGTTATTGCGTATAAATATTTAAAAACTGAAGATCAGATTTGTCTGTAAGAAGTTTCATTTGAAAGAAGGTTTATTTAAAAATTCCATAAACAAGGCTCTAAAAGAAGGAAAGGAAGGCAAGAAAATTAAAAAGCAAAGAAAATTAAATTAAAGAAAATTGAAGAAAAATCAAGTCCAGCCTGTTAGTAAGAAAAAGAAAGTTGGGACCCGTTATTGGAAAGATTTGAGCTCGTCTAGATTTTTTTTTGAACTGTTAAATTAACTTTATCTACTATCATGCTATTAATCCTCTATAAAAGAACCTATAACAATTAGCTTATTGCCAACATTAAAACACTCAATGATATTATGATCAATATATCATCTAAACGCGTGATATTATGAATTTCAGAAAAAGATCATTCTCATGCAACGACGATATAATACTAGACTCCTAATAACAGGCGACCGATGTCTGCCAACACATTAGGCAAAAAAGTCTTATATTCGTCGAATTTCGACCAATCCTGTGAGCCGTAAACATACGTTGAGACAGAACAGACCTTGAGTTAGCCAATCACAACGCAGTACCCCGTCCCCCTCGCTTACGTAGTACCTCAGCGAGTTGGCAGAATAATTTTTGTTCCTTAGATCGTGCATGCGTAGTCTAGTATTATATCGTCGTTGTTCTCATGCAATGACATTTTCACCACCAGATCGCTAAAATTTTGAAAAAAGAACAATAATTCTTTTACTTATTAAGGTTTGTTTATTTTACATGCTTCGCAATTAGACTTTTCTTGAATTTACATAGTTCTTACAACACTGTACAACACCCTATGGTATGAGAATCTTTTATAGACGATTCACATCACGATTGTAGATAAAGTCTTGTGCAACTGTTATAATTAGGTATTAAAACACTCATGTGATACTATTATCACACTCGGCTAGTAGAAGTAATGAAAACAATATCATAATAAATTAGGAAATTACGAAACAGAAATCAAATACAATAATCTATCTGTACTTTATTTCGATCGTTGCTAGGACTTTGATCGATTCGAATCGTACATGCTTGGTCCAGGGACACAATATTAGTACTTCATAATTACTTTTACACAATAATATAACAAAAGTTATTATTGTGTTTCCACATCGATTCATTTGAATAAACTGCTGGAACATTTGTAATACAGATAATAATAAACCTACAATCAATGAGTATTTTTGATGTGCTTACTTTTTATTCATTGGAGATTTTTCCACGAATCAAATGAGACCTCCCGCCCTGCGGGGAGCAAAAGGACTGTCAGACGTACTGACTAAAATCCACGTTGTTGCTTCCATAACCTTTTACATTCCAGGGTTACAGGTTTAGACATCGCGTGCTTTCTCACTAAGAAAATATATGCAAGTCGTCCCGCTAAACGTTGGCGCCACAGCACGCTGCAGCGTGGCGTGTTTTGCGTGACAATTCAGTATGGCCACGAGCGGCGATTTCATAATGTTTGATATTTCTGCACCCGCCGCCGCCACGCCACCTCGCTAGGCTCGCAGTGTGTTTGAGCACAGAGACGCGTCACGCTAGCGTGACGTTAATCTCGCTGTTTGGCAGTCTTTATACGGACGCAATCATGCGTAGTAATTATTATTGTCATCGATCGATAAAGCAGTAGCTTTATCGATCGATGACAATAATAATTACTTCAGACTGGCTTGTCATTGTCCAGCTGAGCAAAAGTCTATACAATCAAAACCGGTCAAGAGCACGTTGGACTTATAGGGTTCATACGATAGGAGGGCCTTCCTTAGTTAACTTATTGAAATGCAATCTCTGACTTAGACCTACATAAATAAAGTCTAATATTACTTCTACTAACTTGCCATATTCTTCCTTTGAGAATGTAGGTTTGTGGTCTTTGTCAAATGATCCGCTGAATGCCGTCACCTTTTGTAGATCTGTGTGAGCTTGAGCCTTTGTGTCGAATGCCGAGATCAGGTCTGTGAGCGAAGAACTCTGGGAATAAAAGAAAAATAGGTTTTAATTACATGAAAACAAGAGCCATTTTAGCAGTGGTGGCTCAGTGGTAATGGCCCCGCTTAAAGAGTTGCTGGGCCCTCGTGGTGGATTAAAACTCACTTAAGTGGATAACACTTAGGGGAGTGGAAAGTGCGAAAGTTATGGCCACTTGTCATGTTCAGATAGGTAACAAATGCCTCGAGTTAAGAATTCAATTAAACTCTCTAATTACCTTTCTGAACACGAAAAGTGGTCTGATTTTGAAACGTAAAAATTAGCACCGTATGTCTCAGAGGTAAAAAAATTGGAAATAACCTGTTCCATGCACCTGTGCAGTTTGATTTCCACTTTCCAGGGCACCCTGTATAATATTATAATTATGATTATTATGCAAATAATCAGACAGATTTACGGAGATAACAAAATTAGACCATAATTATGAGCGAACTATTGAAGCGACCATTGGCATTTAAACGACCATGCTCGAAGCTTGCTAGATGGAAGACTAAATTAAAGCCAGTCTGAAACGCTAGCGAAATAAATGGTATGGTTGGTTGATATTATTTTGCTGGTAAATCTATTGTTGAATTTGAAAGCTGCAAGCTTAAAATTGCCACTTTAGCAAGAAGATAATAGTATTACAATATAAATCATAATATTTCATATTAAATTTAAAATGTAAATACTATAACATTAAAGTAATAGTGTCCATTCTCAATTAATATAAATAAAAATATACGCTTACATTAAATTATAATTAAGTTCCATTTTATGATGATATACCTAACTATTGACGTTATAATAAAAATAAAAATGACCCATAATAAATAAAATCATCTGAGCTGAAGTACTGGTTTGGATTCTTGGGTCGGTCAATCTGGACTATAAGATTTTGTCAGTAGCAGTCATGAATTTTGTATCCAAACCTATGTAGTTGTTAGCGATAGGGGACTTACACACTATGAGATACACTCTGCCCTATGGTAGCCGTACACCATCCTGCCTATCGAACGATCGATTTGACGCTTGCAATTGTTTCAAATTGGCAGTTCGTCCATATACACCATACTGCCTATCGTACGATCGATTTGACACAACTTCAAATCTGCAGCAGCGATGCCAACTTAGCAACTTTATAGCTAGATCTAGCTATTATTCGGTGACCGATAGCTACAAATTTATAAAATCGTAGCTGTCGTCACCGAATAATAGCCAAATGCATCACTGCTGCCGATTTGACGTTGTGTCAAATCGATTTGATGACCTATCAAATTGGCATGTCATGCCATAAAATTGGCATGTTTAAACAATTGCAATTTGAAACAATTGCAAGCGTCAAATCGATCGTCGATAGGCAGGATGGTGTATGGCTACTATTAGCCCCTTCGTACCCAAGGCGACGCAAGTCTCCGATACGTCCTTACGACTTTGACATCCATTGACGCTAGCCTGTGTACGAATCTCTATGGATTGGTATTATGATATAGCCCTACCACACGCACAAGCTTCACCACAGTTCTGCCTGCGCAAGCTTCTCGCATTAAGGGTGCTTGTACACGGCGCATGTAACCCGTGCAAGTAAAGATGCGGGTTACCCGCGCGAGTAACATGCGCAAGCTACTTGATCAAGTTACCCGCGTGGTGCTTGTATACGGCGCATGCAACTTGCGCATGTGGCTTGAGCATGTTGAGGCACTTGTGCGGGTTACATGCGCCGTGTACAAGCACCCTTAAAAACAATACACGGTCGGCAACACTGAACGCCCAACCACACACACAGGCGAGTACTCTTCGGGAATAACATGCTTGATGATTAAAACTTTGTTATCGCTTTATACTAAAAGTGCACGCACCGAGAAAAGTTACAGTTAAAGTATGGAGAAGGAGTTTGCATTAGAAATAGACATTAAATCGATTTAAACAAGAACAAAAAAGTATTTAAACTCCCGATTGACCCAACTGATGACAATTGTGAATAAAAATTTCCAGTTGTCTCCTCTGGGGCGTGAGTAAGGTAATATCACAATAACGTTGCAATTTAAATGAATTAATGTCAATTCCGCTGGGCGAATACTAGTATTACGTAAATCTGCGAATAACATTTGCCCCCACTGATGATAAACGGGAATAAAAATTCCCAGTTGTCCCTACTAGCGTGATAACGTTGTAAATGATAAAATGTCGAATTGCCACCGCTTATGGGCACCGCGCTAGCACTAACAATAGGTATATCTGCGAATTACACCTTTTTCTGGACAGTCATGCATCAAGTGAAAGTTTTTAATCGTATTTAATTAAAACAAAGAATTTAAATTATAATTAAAATAACATTAATTTCAAATGGTATAAAAAGTAAATTCTGTTTCTATATTTTATTCCAGCAGTAGCTAATGCTACTCGTATTAAAATCGTTAAGACTGAGTTTCCTTTTTTGCTTTCCCTTTTGATTAAGTTACTTCAATTTAGTTTTAATCGAATCTACTGAGTTCCAGTCTCTGCTTTTTATAGACTGCTAGATTGTATTTGAATCGTTTGCTTTTCTTAGTTTATTCCTTTTATCCTTTTTTCCTTTTTCATAAGCCTCATCTTAGGCCTTTTCTAGCATAGCGAAGTAGGAGGCGAGAGGCGTGAGGGAGAGGCAATCCTCCTCCTAATGCTCCAGTCAAGTTCCGGCCACACATAGGCGTAGGCTCGCAGACGGCAAACAATGGGTAGCCTACCTTACGAGTACGATCAAGGACGCGAAATCAACAAACAAATTTCAATTCACATTATTTTTTTTCGAGACATTTCGACAGTCGACGATTTTCAATAACTACGAGTATATTTGAATTTGTCTAATTCAAAACTGAAAAAAAACAAGAGGTTCCTCGCTAAAATTAAGGGGTTTCTTTAAGATAATTTTATTTGGCTTAACATTATTTTGTGATGCCTGTCCGTGAACGACCTCTTCATGCTTAGGTCGAGGAGGTTACCCGCTAACACAGATCAGGGGGGGGTGAAAGTGACAGAGCTATACAATTCGTCGAGCGCCATTTCGTTCACTCACTGGAACAAGCCTGGTTTTAAGACGTTGTAATACCCCCCCAGGTGGCCTACCATGAACTCTTAACGCGATCCAGTTTAAACTGTGGGAAAAAGATGGCGCTAGACGACTTGTAGAGCTCTGTCTCTTTCCCACAGCCTAAACAAGATCGCGTTAAGGTGAATGCTCCAACCAGCCCGCGAAATTCAAATTTTCTTATGTTTTTTGCAATTTGCAGGCCAGTGACATGTTGTAACTTTATCAAAATATGAATTGCGGTAATGACAAGTATATTAATAATTTTAAATAAAAAATTATCAAAACATTCGCTCCACCAGCTCTCACATAGAAAAGCTGCATCTTGTTAAAATCTCCGAAATCTAACTTAGATGCAGTTTTTCTATGTGAGAGCTGGTGGAGCGAATGTTTTAATAATTTTTATATTAATTTAAAATTATACTTAGGTATTATTACCGCAATTCATATTTTGATATATTTGTTGAGCAGTGGTGGCCCAGTGGTATCAGGCCCGACTTACGAGTTGTAGGTCGTGGGTTCGAACCCCGCCAGGCGCATTACTTTGTGTAATTTAATTCATCACCACTGCTCTCAAAACGGTGAAGGAAAACATCGTGAGGAAACCGGCATGTCCTAGAACCAAAAATTCGAAGACATGTGACATCTGCCAACCCGCACTGGGCCCGCGTGGTGGATTATGGCCCACTCCCTCTCACAAGAGAGGAGGCCTGTGTCCCAGCAGTGGGAACATTATAGGCTGATGATGATGATATTTTGATAAAGTTACAACATGTCACTGGCCTGCAAATTGCAAAAAAACGTAAGAAAATTTGAGTTTCGCGGGCAACATCGACGCAATCACCTTAACGCGATCCAGTTTAAGCTGTGGGAAAAAAATGGCGTATAGCTCTGTCTCTTTCCCACAGCCTAAACAAGATCGCGTTAAGAGCTCATGGTAGGCCACCTGAATGATAAATGCTACTATGTATTTAGATAATAGGCAGTAGCTGACACTGGTATTCTAAATATCACTGAAAGCTGAATTTCAAACGCATAAGAATGCAGATGATATTTTTTGACGAAACTATTCGTTTATTTTATGATTCATGAACGTTGCGGTTGTTTATTTATTGAATGCTTTCATTAACGCGGTGCAGATGTGTTATTAATAATAAATACGACTTGGCATCGAGTGGCGTATTAAAATAGACGTGTGATGTACCTTGTATGTTCGACAACAGAACATTATGTCGTATATGTGAATCACCGTAACGTGAACACTCGGGCATGCGGGCAGCGCGGGCATGCGGGCAGCGAGTAAAGGGCAACTCGCTGCCCGATCATGGACCATGCCCGGGTCGACGGCGCGTTGTGTCCCACGCGCGCCTCAAAGAGCGTCAGCATAATGACGGGGCCCCCTCTCAGAGGGCCAAAGCCTGCCGGGGTTGCGGGATTATTTCTTTACCGTGACCCCGGAACATAACAGGCTACAAGGCGCAAGCAGCGCTCCCTATTGGTCGGTTGCCCCGCCATTGGTGGCATCATTCTGGGCGCGTTTTATAAAAATACTTTTATGTAATTTATTATAGCGCACACGTTTTTCATATTATAATGAATTTTAATATAATTTTATTTAATACACTTCACTTTTCCCTACACACATTTCTAATTGTTTATGTATGTGCTGAGTTGGTAACCTTTTTGGTGTGGACATGCTCAGCAAAATTCTTATTGTATTTTGAATTTTATTTTTTATTATGTCTGTGTGTGTCCATTATCGAATAAATGTTTTCTATTCTATTCTATTCTATACTGAAGGACACCGTGGATTTTAGTCAGTAGAAGTCTGACAGTCCCTCCCACCCTGCCCGGGGTGGGTGGACTCATTTGATGATTTTACCACGCTAAAAAAAAAAAACGTGAACACTGCTAGTTTATAATATCTGTCTAATTTTTTTTATCGTGTTAAAATCATCCAATGAGTCCTCCTACCCAGGTCAGGACGGGACCCGAAGGAGGAGGCGGGCCGCGTGAGGGAGAGCCGCAGCCGCAATGGTAGACGGGCGTCTTCTAGCGGAGATCTTCTAGCGACGTTCGTCGCCGTGGGCACGGCGACGAACGTCGCTATAATATCTCCGGCCACCGTAGGCGCGGGCATGCGGGCGGCAAGTAAAGGGTCACTCGCTGTCCGACCATGAATGGACCATGCCCGAGTCGACGCCTTTAGAGGGCCAAAGTCTGCCGGGGTCGCGGGACTCACGAATTACTGTGACCCCGGAACGTAAAGGGATATTGAAGGATACCGTGGTTTCTAGTCAGTACGAGTCTGATTGTCCCTCCCGCCCTGCTCTGGGTGGGAGGACTCATTTGATGATTTTACGACGATAAAAGAAAGGTCAGGACGGGGGGACTGTCAGACTTGTACTGACTAAAATCCACGGTGATTCTTCAATAGCCCTTTATGTTCCAGGGTCCTTAAATATAACAATCATTCAGATTGTGCTTTTCTTGTAGTACCTAATAGATTAGAAAAAGTATCATCATCATCATCAGCCTATAATGTTCCCACTGCTGGGACACAGGCCTCCTCTCTGTGAGAGGGAGTGGGCCATAATCCACCACGCGGGCCCAGTCCGGATTGGTAGATGTCACATATCTTCGAATTTTTGGTTCTAGGACATGCTGGTTTCCTCACGATGTTTTCCTTCACTCTTTTGAGAGCAGTGGTGATGAAATAAATTACACAAAGTAATGCGCCTCGCGACGTACGAACCCATGACCTACAACTCGTATGTCGGGACCGATACCACTGGGCCACCACTGCTCAGGTGCCAGGCGCATTGCTTTGTGTTATTTATTTCATTACTACTGCTCTTAAAACGGAGGAAAACATTGTGAAGAAACCGGCATGTCCTTTTACCAAAAATTCGAAGATATGTGACACTACTAACCCGCAGTGGGCCCGCGTGGTGGATTATGGCCCGTTCCCTCTCGTAGAGAGAAAACCTGTGTCCCACGAGTGGGAACATTAATAGGCTGATGATAATGATGATGATGTATGGATGGATGGATGTTTGATACTTAAGTTAAGTTAAAACTGTGGCCCGATTTGTTGGTTTTATTTTCTTGTTATTTATTTGTTATTCTCCTGTCTCCGGTGGAGGAGCATGATGAAAAACCACCTTATTCTTAAGGTGCAGCGCAGACGGCACACTTTTTGTGCGATCGAGTCTGCGGCGCACAAAAAGTCTGCATGGCGGATTTTTCACAGACTTCTTCTTTTTCTGTACTTCATGCACAAAATAATATTTCGCGATCTCTGCACGATTTCCATAGCGTCTACGTCCCTACAGCTCTGCCGACAGAATGATCGAAGATGTGCGTCGTGTGCGTTGAGTCTGTGAGAAATCCGCGACCCACTTTTTGCGCGTCGTGTGCGTTACTGCATATAATTGCATAGGTTCTATTTTCACAGACTAAAAAGTGCGTCACGGATAGTCTGTCGTCTGCGCTGTACCTTACGGTTACATTCCAGACCCGCGATAATTTTTTATGACACTTACGCAATATTTGAATGAGATTTGGCGAACAGAGAGAAAATTATAATCACAATGTTAAAAAGAAAAAATATTACAATACGGCTTTATGGGTCTTTAATGACGTTTATTTATTTCAGCAAGTGGTGATAAGCGTTTAAAACGCACGTGTTTAAAGGTAACTGTTACCCTGGAACGAAGCGCTACCTACTGAAGGGACAGAGTAGATTTTTCGTCAGTAGTCCCCTTTGCTCTACCCACGGCGAGAGGACTCATTTGATGATTTATCAAACCGCGCGTTCGAAATCGTCCAAACCATACCCGCTTTAATTACAAACTTTGACCAAAAACACACTATTTTCATTAAAAATTTCTGCTAATACCTTTGACCAGTCAGTTTCAAAACCTAGATTACTTTACGAAAAATCACAAAAAGCCATCACAAGTTCCGCCGTCAAAACTTAACGAGTCTTCGTGAAATCTCCAAGATATTTATCTATGTCTAAACTTCACAAAACTTTTGTTTCACAAAAGTTATTCAATACAATATAAGCACTTTGATATCCGTCGAGTAAGTACTTTCCAAGTAACTTTGTTAGAAAAATAAGGCTTTTTGAATAAAGGAAAACTTTACAAATAAATTATTGAGATTGTAATCAGAGGTCGTACACTTATGGGCTACCACATCAAGCTAGATAGTCTTTCTTGGCCTCGCTTTACATTATCTTTTTGCACAAAGAACGGTCAGCTTATACTAGTAAGACCCATTTAGACAATAAATCGTTTGAAACTGTCAAAATAACAAAGATCAAGATCGTTAGCATGGTATAGATAGTACATTGTTCGAGATCCGAGAGGTGAAAGTTACTTATTTTAGTCCCGAGACGGGGTTTGGCGCCCGTAACCGTACTGGGGCATTTTGCGTATGTGACTACAATTTGAATCATGCCTCTCCATAAGCTTATTTTCTTACAGAAATTCAAATAATAATAATTCAGAAGGCAGTGCTCCTCGATAATACGGCTCGCATTGTGAGGAGGTTCCTGTCTCTGGAACCCTAACCACCGGTAGCTTGGATCCCGCTCCCATACCAGCGGATCTCTATTTTTATATTTTTAAATATTTTATATTGTTTTGTATTTTATTTAAAATATTTAAAAATATAAGTATATGAATACTAATTGAATAAAGGAAATAATAATAATATTCCACAACTATCACACAACGCCATCTAGTCCCAAGCTAAGCAGAGCTTGTGTTATGGGTACTAGACAACTGATAAACATACTTATATATTTCTAAATACATAATTATATATTATAGATAAATTAAACCCAGACACAGAACAAATGATGGTGCTCATCACACAAGCATTTGTCCTGGGTGCGAACCCACGACCTCCGGCATAGCAGTCAGGGTCACTAACCACTAGACCAATTCAATCTTTGCTTTGTTAAATCAACAATGTTTAGGGCGACTTTCACCACACAAAGTTAAAAATAGAACAAAGTCCCTTAATTAAGTTCAAAGTGATTTAGGTCAGTTCTAAGACATGGCTTCCTGCGTTTGATCCCTAGTCGGGCTAAGTTGAACAAGGTTTCTCCTTAAGAAATTTCATGGCAACAGGATCAATCAGAATTACATTTATTTGAGATTATTGGGAATTAACACAGATCGATTTTCCGGTCGACTTGGCTTTGCGACAAGACAAAAGTCGCATCGTTCCCATAAATTAGTAGTAAACAGTAGTTTAAAGATTTTCTATGAGAAAAAAAATTCAAACCGTTAGCAGGATTTGAAGTTGCGATCTCCAGTTTAGTACAACCGACGGTATTTCCAACAGCATGCGTTACTGCTTATAATATCTATTAAAAAGTTAAGCTGTTGTTTCTTTAGAAATTTATTTCACAAGCATGTATCATTCGTTAACCATCCAACTACACTCGGCGTCACAAAAATCGCACCTCTTCGAAAATAAGTTTAAAACATGTCCCGCCAGTAACGAATACATTAAACCCAATTAATATTGGTATCAAATGAAAGTATGTTTAACGACCTTTAAATTAACAACAGTTAGAATTCCTAAACACAACAGATCTCATTAGCACGTAACGTTAAAAAAATGTTGTCAAAATACTCATTGCAACGGCCACTAAATTGCACCTCCCTACAAGGGTCTAAAACGGGCGACCCGGGTTAAATGTGGGTCATTCGCTATTCAACCTTTGAAGTGAACACACGTGAACAGCTACAGCAAGAAAAATACCCCAGAAGATGGATACCACTGCAGATGAAGCCGCTCAAGTCATGCACTACTGCAATCAGGGATGCGGCAATGTGATGTTGCTCGTCAACTGAACTTGAGTCGTTTTGCCGTTCGACGAGTGTTCCAACGCTTCCAAGAGACTGGTGGCTATATCCTAAGACGTGGATCTGGAAGACAACGGTGCACATCCGAAAGAGACGATCGCTTCATTGTTTCGACGTCTTTACGTAATCGGTTCTCCAATGCTGTTGAGCTGCAACAACAACTGCGATCAGCTCGCAGAACTTCTGTAAGCGTCTCCACGATTAGAAGAAGAATGCGGGAGAAGAAAATTGCAGCTCATAGGGCTGCTACAGGGCCAAAATTGACTGCACAGCATAGGAGAGACCGGTTGCAATTTGCCCGTGACCATGTGGATTGGACAATAGACCGATGGAGGGCTGTGCTCTCCTCTGATGAGACGAGGGTGTGTCTTTTCTGCAACGACAGGCGTCGAAGAGTGTATAGGAGGCAAGGTGAACGATTCGAACAAGCCTGTATTCAAGAGACAGTGGAATACGGAGGTGGCTCGTGCATGTTCTGGGGCGGCATGTCAATCAACGGTAAAACGAACCTTGTGTGTGTTTCTCGGACTGGAAGTGCTCGCGGGCAAGGGTCGCTGACTGCTGCTCGGTACATAACAGAGATCTTAGAGGAGCAGGTTGTCCCTTATGCGGGTTTTGTTGGCAGTGGGTTCACGTTAATGCACGATAACGCCCGCTGTCACACCGCTTTAATTGTAAGAGACTACCTGCAAGAAGTTGGAATCCCTGTTATGCACTGGCCGGCGCGAATTCCAGACCTGAACCCTATTGAGCACCTTTGGGATGAACTGAAACGGCGAGTACGGGCACGTGATCCTGCCCCTACCACTCTCCAAGACCTCCAAGATGCCGTCGTTGCAGAATGGGACAACATTCCTCAAGAGACTGTTGTCACATTGATTAAGTCCATGAGAGAACGCATGGAAGCAGTCATCAGGGCTAGGGGGGGTAACACTAGGTTTTAAGTTGTTTTTAAGGACTTTTTTGTAATTTTTGCTGATAAAATAAAATTTGACTTTTTAATCATTTGCATTAGCTTGCTTTTTTTTATTCCCGGTAAACGAAAAACCAAATCCATTGATTTATACTGAAATTTAAATAAATTGCCTTTCCAATGATACCTTATAGTCATATGTCTACCATTGATAAATAGGTTTAAAATGACTTTGATGGGAATTCTTAGAGAGGTGCGATTTTTGTGACGCCGAGGTATTTCACTATTTAGAGAACAATACTGTAAACAAGTTTAGCGTATTCTTTAGTGATGTTTGGACGCCAGCTGCTTCTGAAATATTTACTAAACTACTGTTACTGCCTAAGCTTAAGATGTTTTATTTGCGAATTGTTTGAGCTTCCGCTAAACACTGTTTCGTCTACAATTCAAAACGGATTTGTATGAAATGTCAAGGTTTTTGCAGAATATATGCATTTTAAAAGTAAAATTACTGGGTAAATAAATGAAAATCAAAGAAAAGTGTACCCTCATGTTTCTTTTGTTTGATTTAGGATTTTCAACACAAATAAGGGAACATCGAAAAAAACGAGTTATGAGTTAAAATTCTATTAAAATTACAGCCCTGCGTCGACGTACTCATGATTTATTTCAGTAAGTCACAATTTTAATTCTGTAGATTATTACTCGTATAATTATTTAACAAAGACATCCAGATTTCAGTTTTGATAGATAACATCACATAGTGAGTTTCATAGCCCAGATGATTAATATTTACAAACGGAACCTTGACACTTTTACTTTAATATAAATCCACCAACGATTATAAATGGCGTGTCAAACTATTTTCAACTTCATTGATAAATATTTAAGTTTTATTTCAACACTGTCGCATTTTCTGCTGTTCGCTGTGTAAACTTATTTACAAAAACATTATCGTGCAGACCATTTTTTTCGTTATTGTACGAATAAGTCAGTTTATATTTCCATAGCATCCAAACTAATATTATAAATGCGAAAGTAACTCTGTCTGTCTGTCTGTCTGTCTGTTACGCTTTCCCGCTTAAACCTCTCAACCGATTTTGATGAAATTTGGCACAGACAATCTTTAGACCCTGAGAAAGAACATAGGCTATCAAAACACCACGCGGGCGAAGCCGCGGACGGAAGCTAGTACAAAATAATTAGCACTGCTGGGACACAGCACTCTCTATGTACACGTAATCTATCACGCATCACGCGGGCCCAGTTCGGCTTGGTAGATGTCATTATGTAATCGATTTTTTTACGTTAAGACATGCCGGTTTCTTCAACATATTTTCCTTCACCGCAATGAGATTTCAAATACTGATGACTTATTTTAAAAGAACGAAAACAACTTTGTTCTCCTCTAAGGATTTTTCATGTATCGTGATTGCGTTAACAAACATTTAAACACATACACAAACACCCAGACCCGGAAGAAATACGAACCCGTGACCCATACCGTCAATTTATTAGAAAAGTCGTGCAAAGCACTTTGAAGAATAAATCACTGAAACGTACGTCGTTTATATAAGTAAACTTACTACGTAAAAGCATTTATATGCGTAGTTCTATTGGGAATAAAATTTTGTTTTGCTTGAAACTGAAACGGTGATTTCAAAATGGATACCCTTCTGCAAACCAACCGCGCTTGCTGAAGTTAGTCTGTGGATGGGTGATCACCTAAAATTGCTATAGTTTTTTCTATGTCTCGGAAAGCACGTAAAGCCGTTGGTCCCGGTTGTCATTTGTAGACCATTGACAGTCGTTATTGTTAGTCAGAAGCTCGAAAGTCTGACAAGCAGTCTTACCAAAATGTTATTAGGTTGTAAAAGTTAAGGTGCCGGTTCGCGCGCGAGACCGTGACAGGAGACAGCGACAGGAGACCGCGACAGGAGACCGTGACAGGAGACCGCGACAGGAGACCGCGACAGGAGACCGCGACACTTGTCATTGCCTAATGTTAAGTACTGAAACTCGCGGTCTCCTGTCTTGGTCTCCTGTCGCGGTCTCGCGCGCGAACGCGGCACCTTTAGATAGGCAGTCGCTCTATGGAAAATACTAATATTCAGCTGCATCTGGTTCGACTGGAAGCTGACCCGAAAAGGCTAGGCAGATGTTGATAATTCCAAAATACACGGAAATGTTTCGATCTGCTTTATGATAAACATAATATTATTATAGTGTGGTACTCTAATTAAACTCTATCTATCTGTCAGAAATCCGACAGGTGTTCTAAGCATGAGTCATCACTAGTTCAGGTATTCAGTCTATGCCAATTTCAGATTGAATGGTGTGTGAGTGCATAATAAAATGCTCCACATTTATCTTCGCTTGCCTGATGGCCATAAGCGAAGATAAATAAAAAAAGAAGATAAATATAAATAAAAAAGAGGCAATAAGCGGTATTTTCTGTTGTAATGTTTGTAATTTAAATGAGCTATATTCAGCACCCTTTTAGAAAACTGTAATAATAATTGGTCTGGATAGGACTGATCCTAATACCACGAGAAGAAGGTAATACTACTAATTTTATTAAAAAAAAAAATTGTTGTCTTTTCATAAATAAGATTAAAAAGTCAACATTTCAAAAGCTAATCAAGTCAATTCCTAGATCATGAAAAACTATTAAACAATGTTTTCTCTGCCACAAAACGACCAAATATTTAAATGAGACCGAACTTCCAAAAATTTTTCATTTGTTATCATTTTCATAGGTTATAGGAGACAAGACCGCCATCATAAAATAACAACTATAGTTCAAACTTTCCTGTAAGAATTATGGAACAAAATTAAGAAATGAGTTCAGATTATTTTTCTAACAATGAACCTTACACTATTATGAGAAAGCTGAAAATCTATTAAAGTAATTTAACAGATTCGGGTTAAACTTGATGTGCCAGAATCTGTACGTTGATTTGGGCTCTTTTCTCTCTTAGAACATAATATATCCTAGCAAAAGATAATATTTCAAAGCCGCTTGTATTGTCCATCTGACAACTAAATATGTATGCAGTCCTCAAAAATAATTTTAAAACAAATTTATTTTAAGCAGAATACAACAAAAAACGATATTCAGAATTGTTCATGAAAAACAGTTTAATTTTATCCTGTACAATTCCTCTGAATACTCCAAGAACGTAGACGGAAGCATGAATCACAGCTCATAAGTACGTCAAAACAGCAATCATTCATAAGTAATGAGTGTTAAATTATGGAGGTCGCAGGCGCAACGCCAACCAACTATACACACTGTCATTCACCCAAACAATGGAGCTTTTTTTTTAGTTTTAGGTGATAAAATCATTAAAAATGAGTCCTGTTTCATCATCATCATCATATCAGCCGTAAGACATCCACTGCTGAACATAGACCTCCCGCAGCTACTTGCAGATTATACAAATATTTGTATTAAGCCTGCTCTACACTACTCGCAAAGTTGCCTCGACGAAGTACTCGTCGAAGTTGATCGAAGTCCCGAAGTATGTGACTACACTACTCGCAAAGTTGCCTGTGTCACATTGTGCCTTTTGACTCGGTCGCAAAAACCGACAACAAATGGAAGTCGCCCGAAGCGAGCCGAAGTTGCACGATGCGAAGCGAAGTGCCCTTCTACACTACCGTATTCGGTCAACTTCGACCAACTTCGCGAGTAGTGTAGAGCAGGCTTAATATGACTAATTGACCTCTGATCTGCACAGCAACCTTGAGCTGCCTGCACGGCAGGTCGCGCTCCCCTATAGGCTTCCAATAGAATCAGTTAGAAGCGGCTTGCATCCAGCGTGATCCTGTGAGTCCTGTTTAAACAGTCTTATTGCTGTAAAATTCACGGAGCGCAAATTTTCTGTTCTGAATTACATCTAATAAGAATGCTGTATTCAGGAATTCAAGATTGGAAGGTAAAAATGCTTTTATAACTTGCTGGAGTCTTTCAGTCCAAGTTAACAGCATACTATTAGATGCAATATCGTAAAAATGCGAATTTTATTATTGCTCTCAATTTTAAAATAGAAACTACTTTTATTACTTGTTCAGAGTTATATGGAAACCAAGAGACAGTCATAGGCCTCCGACGAGCTGACTTCCCCCTCGTCAGGTGATGCGATATTGCATAAAAACTAATTGGTGTATTAGTCCCGTTTGCAGAAATGTCTTAAGTTAGACTTTCAGTTTGCCAATTGCCGACCACTGCTGAACGTAAGCTTCCCCAAAAGAGCGCCAATCCTCCCGGTCCTGGGGGACTAATCTCTAAGCATAAAACCAGTGGTTTCGACCTTAGTTACGGGCGTTCTGACAAAGAGCCCGAACTAAAAATTAATGATGTTACGATTTGACCTGCGGAAAAGTTGTGGTACTAAATTTTTCAACAATTTGGTGTAATGAAATGGACACTAGCGCCGTGACAAAAGAACTTCAGTCGTCATCATTTGCTGCCAGCCGCATTCTTCAAGTTCAAAGTATCGATTCGTCTTGCTGCAGGGCGTTCCACACTACGTTTCATCCATCGTCTTTTGCTCCATCGACCGTCTCGCGTCTGTTAGTAACATCATTCATAATTATGTAAAACGAATTGCAGGAAAATTTCTTATCATAATCAGCCTATAATGTTCCCACTGCTGGGACACAGGCCTCCTCTCTGTGAGAGGGAATGGGCCATAACCACATGTCTTCGAATTTTTGGTTCTAGGACATGCCGGTTTCCTCACGATGTTTTCCTTCACCGTTGAGAACAGTGGTAATGAAATAAATTACACAAAGTAATGCGCCTGGCGGGGTTCGAACCCACGACCTACAACTCGTAAGTCAGGACGGATACCACTGGGCCACCACTGCTCCCGGGAAATATCTACTTTCCTAAATTATGTCGCATAACAATCCTACATCATAATCACTATCGCTATGAATCTATCTTGTCCCACTTTGTGACAATTACCTACAACAATATCAGTCGAAACCTCGAAAGTATTCAACGAATTCTTGGCAACAGTCCACAAGAAACGAAGAAGTTTTCATTATAACGTGTTACTTGTAAAAAAAACTATTGTTTCTCGAAAACGCTATTAGAATATTTTAATTAATTGGTCATTTCACGTGTTTAATTCATTGTTTTTTATTTTATTTTGGAATGTTTGCGAAGCTGCTCTGAGAATCTGACAGGTGCCAGTAACATTCAAAATAGGATGCCTAAAGATTACATGTTTTATTTTACGGCACGATGACTTGTTTCTTGTACTGTCGTATACACAAGCTACTGGCACCTAAACTAAATCGACTATTACGAATTATAACTACTAACGCTCAAAAGAATCATCCAATTTCAATCTTTCTCCATTCCATTTATTTTGATACGTAGTTAAACAAGCATGTAAAAGTTAGAAGCTTTTTATAAAAAATGAATTTGAATTTGTTAAAACTAGTAAAAAGGTTTAAATTCCAGGAATGTCACCGTTTCATATCCGTACGTATATAAGTACCCGTTCAAAGACAGTCATGTCAGTTGCATATAAACTTTTTGAATTCTGAGCTTTATTTCACACTCAATGACAGTTCAATTTCAAATAACAAAGAGAGATGAGACGAAACAAATGTGGAGTGACGTCACATAAATTCCGTATATCTTCCCGGTGAGTCAGAAGGAATGCCGGATCGAGTTTGACCTCTCGATGCATCATGTATGTGATGTTATTGCTAGGTTGTTTTAAGGGTTATTTAATGCGTGGGTATTTTGGGAAAGCTGTGAGGTTAAATTGTACAAAATCAGCTGATTTTGTACAATTTAACCGTGGCTCTACAGAGGGAAACTTTCATGATCCCTTTATTTTATTGTTTTTGTCTGCTAGTAACATTTTAGCAGCAGATATTCATCTAACATTTAAGTTGAACTTTTATAACTCTCAAACTCACTTTTGTTTTCATTGTATTAACAAAAATGTTTCAAGTAAAACACCCACGTCCATCAAAATTATTGTGTTAATAAGAGCTTCATTATAAGATAACCTAATGTTTGGTACGAAGACACATTGAAATTTAAAACACAACACAGCATTGGCACTATATTGGAAAACTTTTGTGATAACTGTACCTAGGTACCACATGACACATAGACCCATAAGTAGCTACTACTAGAGCGCCATCGTCGACACCATGCATGACATATTGTGTGTCACGTGTCATTTAGGTCATGTGTCACGTGCCATCGTTTTCGACACAAATACCCTTAATACCCTATGAGAAATTGACGCCTTTGTATGACCAAGATGACAGAAATTGTGGACTTGACGCGTTTTTGACAGCTTTATCTTGTTCTAGTTCACCGTCAAGTTTCTAGCGCGCTGGAATCGGCTCGAACGATATACGCCTAGTCCCTGATCTACTGTATAACTCTGGTGGTCAGTGGTCAGTGGACAGAAATCGCCTAGCGATCCCCGACGCCTTGGGCGTCTTCCGCGACGGCTGGGATTGAGGAGGAGGATTCTCTCTCCCAAATGCGTTCCACCTCTTTAGAGAAGTCCACTGCCTTACACTTCGAGGATATACGTGTTCCGCCTCTTGAGTCAATTTGATTAAACATTGTCATGAATGAAGACATTCCTATTATTTTTGGCTCGAGTTAGAAAGAATGTAAGACGTCAATGTTGATGTCTAGACAAAAACATAAACATTTCAGCTACTAGAAAAAACATGACTGACGTAGGTACAACAGCTGAAAAAACCAATCAATGGTTTGTATGATTCAGAAACTTGTATCTATCGTAAACGCGTGGAACTACGAGTATAAAAGAAACTAGTGGCTCGACTCTGCTACGCACGGATTTTACAACTAAACCATATACAGCGTGAATTTTTCAGTTGATACATTCACTCTGTATATTGATGAAGGTGGTGTAACGGTGAGCTTCATCAGTTGGTTATCCCCAGTAACAAATGGTTCCGGGGTCGCGGGACTTATCTCATTACCGTGACCCCGGAACATAAAGGGCTTTTGAAGGACACCGTGGATTTTAGTCAGTACGAGTCTGACAGTCCCTCTCGCCCTGCTCGGTATGGCGACTGTGGCGCGGCCAGGAAGTACCACACATGGGAGGACTCATTTGATGATTTTATCACGCTAAAAAAAAGGGGGGCGGCGTGGACTGATCTATCCCTTATTTTAATATTAATTAATTGTACACTAGAATACTCGTTTAAAAATGCTTGTGCTTTGTACGTCTTTACAGAAACGATGTGGTCACACAGATAGACATTTTCGTCATGACAACTTCATCCATAATCGCAGAGGCAAAACCTTTGGTTTTCTCGAAGATATCTCCAAAATATACATCTCAAACATGGATGCCAAGAGGTCCACATCTGGCCCGGTAGAATATCGAGATACAGATGTATAAAGAAACAGTGTAAACGAAATCAGTTTATTTATATTTGAATTCATTTGAGTATTGGCGTAAACGATCGTATGTACGTCATGTAAGCGGATATAGCTGTAGTAAAAATCGTGTATTCAAATTAGATTCGGGTTGAAATATCTAAGGAATTTGCTCCATGTCTCGGAGCCAACAAAAACCTCACGAAAAGAAAATTGGAATACATTTAAACTAGACTGCTTAAAAGATTTATGAATTGTCTTGTCTTCTCTTTATTTTTCCTGCTTTCTAGTACTTTTTGAGTTGAATCTAGAAATTGTTTAAATTTTATGAAAATAGTAACATGTCCCGTATTTTAGTGCGTAAACTTGTATGTTGTCTGTCACTGAGTTTTGAAAGTTGATAGATAACATACATTCTGTGTTTCCAAGAACACACAACAAGCTTGCATTAAAATAAGTATTACAGATCAGTTGAGTTTAATTTTTCTTTGTTCTATAATAGAATCAAATCTTAAAACTGAAGAACGTTATTGTTCTGTTAAGCGAAATACGGAACAGCTTCTGTTTTTAATAACCGTTCAACTACAACCAAGCCTACGAAAATAGTGACAAAAGTGTTGCAAGTGACAAAATTAATTTAAATTTTAAAAAGAAGATTAGTTTGTATTGTTTGTTTGTTTAAAATCCGTGTAATTTATACGAAGAAACTGACTGACAGAAAAGAGCTCATCTTTCCTTTTCTCCCCCTTGGGAGTAGAGGTACTTAGTACAAGTACCCTAGTACTTATGCAAAAAATAAAATAAATGGTAAGATATAACACACAACAATAACTAACTGACTCTCGGTTTGCCTTATGCATTAGAATTATGGTTAAGTTATACTCATAGGGTAAGTAAATCATGATCTGAGTTAGGAAATAGATACTTAGTATCGCGATAACACGTAGAATTAATTGACTAACGTGTGAGGAGTTGGAAGCAAAGGCCAGTTTTATAAAACAAAAGTTTTGCAACCCTTTTTCGTATCCGCAGAAAGGGTTGGTATCGGCGGTATACGGCTTTAACGCACTAATTCCTGGGAACGCAAGGCTTGACGTTGAAAATCGGTTTACCTCACCAACAAAGGCTAAAAACCAAACAAGGTCACTGGCGATTTGACGTATTTCCGTCAGGAGCTTTTAAAAGGGGGGGAAATGTATAATATAGAAATGACAAACTTAGATGTTTTTTTTTTTGTCTGAGGCACAGAATAATGTCTGAGGCAAACGTAATTTAGTAATCCGATCGGCAGGTTCAAAAATAATCATAGTTAATAATAAAATTAATATATGGATTGCCATTAGATGTTTGTACTTATCTATCTTTTGTATTATCTTCTTTTGTAATGCTTAAGAAATAAAATATTATATAACGTTTTTAACCGACTTCTAAAAGCAGGAGATTCTCAATTCAGATGTTGATATAATTAAATATGTATATATTCATATTTGTTCGCTCTGAACTCCGTCGCTTACGAATTGATTTAAAAATTGAGGAGCTGGCGAACAAAACCGGAGTAGTCCACTCAAACAAAAGCATTTTTTTTCGAATCGTGGTGTCCAAGACCTGTTGCGTCTATTCCTGTTAATATTTTCAATCAAAACCGGCTCTAAGTTAGCCAAAACAAGCTTTTAAAAGTGCATTTTCAAACAATACCGGATCAGTCCGACATCCAACAAAACGGTTTTATTTTCATCAATTTTTATTCTGAAGCGGATTAGTCCGATTTATGATTCTTTTTTTGTTGTATTCATAGACCTGCCATTTGGTCCCATTAAATTTTCATTAAGTTTGGTTCAGTAGTTTTTATTTTATGAGCATTTTAGCTTATTGGGCGATGGGCGATGTTATTACCGGTGCTACAGATTACAAAATTCTAGTGCATTCTAAAAGTGGCCTTTTCAGTCCTCCAATAAGTGATAAGTGTAAATCCCGACTTAGTGATCGAGCATACACGTTTAGAATTTTATTCTCAACAATTAATTGGAAATCTCAATACCACAAAATTCGACATAATTTCATGACAGTACCAATAATAAAATTTAGCAGTGGGTCCAGTCGACCCATTCAAAATATGACTGGGTCGAGTGATCGTACGAGTCCAATTTGAGTGGGTCCAGTTGACCAAAGACACCTAGTTACAGACAAACAACACGTGTAATATGAGTCACTCGGGAAATGCGACGTATTTCTTAATACGGAACAAGCCGAGCGTGCACTTGACCGGGATTCCGTAGAAGTGTCAATGTGATGCGTCGAGAGAACGATCATGAACTTGTAGCGATGGAAAACGTGTTGCAGACTGACCTAGTTGTACTATAAGCAGGTATTACGTTGTTTATTCGACCTTATATCCTTTTACTAGTATATACAACGTGTAACGTTAAATGCGCAAAACCTCTCGTGGGGTAACTCAGCCCGTGTTACTGAACAATGTTTGTTCTAAGACTTATGGAAAAAAAAATGGTTTTTCATACAAAATGAGAAATTGATCGGGCCCATCAGTATGAAAAACCATTTTTTTTTTCCAAAAGTCTTAGAACAAAAATGTTCAGTAACATGGGCTGAGTTACCCCACGAGAGGTTTTGCGCATTTAACGTTACACGTTGTTGTTGTTTATTAGTTAACTTACTTTTTTTAGTTTACCATTTTTGTTTAGATATTCAAAAAAAAGCTTCTTAATTATAATCGGCGTCTTTGAAAATCTACAATCCAAGTAAGCAATAAAAACTCCCTAACTCAAAAACTACTGAACCGATTTTGATTAAACTTACAGTATTCCCTAAGTTGAACAATACCTAGTACAACAAAAAAATAATTACTTTAATTATTAGTTCGCATATCTTCGGACTTGCCGTTCCGGAGATATGCGAACACAAACATAAAAACATACATTATAATTATACATACATACACTTTTGAAATTTGGCACATATTTTGTTCAGACGCTGATATAGACCAACATAATACGAAAACTGGGTAGTTCTGAAAAATTACATACAAACGGGTCGAATTGATAACCTCCTTTTTTTTGAAGTTGGTAAAAAAGCGGAAAAAAACATTCATACCCTTCGGAGAAAACGTTCTTTTCGTCGCCTAAAACCCCCATATTATTATATTGCACATCGAAATCAGTTAAACTGTTTTAATATTGGATGCACGTTCAATGAAATGAGAAGGATATTTAAAAAAAAAATTACAAAGAATAATAGTAGACGGCTGTTGTAACTTAATAAACCATAACATAATAATAATATCTTTCTGTATTCCACACAGTTGATTTCAAACTGATCAAATTCCGTTGTGAAAACATCTTGTAAGAATGAAAAATACCAGAGAATGAAAGGTAATGTTTTCTTTTATTATAAAAGAAAATAGCATGAAGAATCGGAAATGCTTACTCAAAAGCACTTATTTTAAATTCAATTCCTGTTTCTTAGATATCATAAGAGAATTCTTAAACGTTCAGTAATGTCGTTTGCTTGATTAAAGTTAGTACCTCTATAGTATGGGGTACTCTCTAAGCATGAAACCCGTAGTTTCGGCTGAAGTTTTAGACGCTTTCTACTCCATATCACGAACGGACATCAGATCAGTTAGTATCCCATCTGTCGGAACAAATGAAACATATTTTCGTATTTATAAGTAGGGATTATCTTTTAAATATATACATTTAAATTAACAAATCATAAAGTAAACATTAAATTTAAAATGAATTTAAATAAGCTGCATCAGACTGAATTTATTTAAATTCCGGTAACGAATTAAACTTTTATTCACCACTTGCGTACCACTTTTGCAAACTTCCCATGAGATTACTATTTTTTGTGTTCGTTAGTCCAATTAGCCACATCCCGTTTCATCCACTAAACAAAAGACGAGTAAAACAAATTAAAAATACTACCGTTTTGCCACTATTCAACCCAACGGGAATACACAATATTTTTTTTGTAGGGGATACATTCAGTCCTGTTTCTAAACATGTTTCATTTCAGTTGTTTTTTGACAGATACAGTCGCTGGTAGTATAGGGGTAGGAAACTTTTCTATTTGCTAGTACAATTCTCAAATTTTGACAGCGGGTCCAAACGACCAATTCAAAAACGCATTAGGTCGTTTGGACCCGCGGGCCCCGGCACAGCGGGATCAAACGACCAAAAAGCCGGCTTCCAAAATCGAAAGGAACAATCTCTGGGAAAGTTTACAGTGTTACCAACAAGAGGATTCAACATCACGGTTTGATTATGAAGAGCCCAGAAAAATTATAAAATCGAGGGGCACAGTTAGTGAAGGAATATTTGGCACACTAAGACGTCTTTCCCCTGCCAAAAGTTCCGGATTCGCTCAGTCACAGACCATTTTTCTATTCTATTGTTGTGTCGGATGTTCTTAAAGGAAAGTATGTCTGTCTGGGTAGATTATAATAAGGTCTTTTGATTTTTGAGAAAAGGACAAAAGTTGCACTGATAAGATTTATCAAAATATTTCGGATGATTACATTACATTGTCATTGACATTCAAAATACTTCCGTTTAAACCCGTAACAATTGCAAAATTGCTCTTTCTTTTATAAATAAATTATTATTTCATTCATAAAATTAACATTTATTGTCTTTGTTTACATAATAACAACAGGGATAGGAGACTTACCCTTGATCGCCTCTGAATGGGGTTATCTCCGGGTATCGTGAGGAAGTTACCGCTCATTTTCACAATTTACTAAACCACAATTTATTAACAAAAAACCAACACTCTTTTGTTTTTGTGTATCTGTTTTAAAAATAGCGCGAGTTTCGAAGTTCGAACGTGCGCACGCGACTGCGTTGTTACTTCAAATGAAGACCGAGGTAGCGGGAGTTTATGAATGGGTGACGTTTTAAATAGTTCTCCCCTCTTTCGAGTATTGTGACGTCACGGTTTGTAGCCGAACCGTGTAGGAGTGTCTGCGTTCCGATCGAATTGTTACCCAAATAGCCTGTTAAATCAGCTATGTGGGCACTGCATAGAAAACGCCTGTCACTGACGGCTCTGACATCATCAGACCGCAATTTACTGCGAAAATTCAACGGAATTTAAAGTGTTTTCTGAGTTACTTTGATTGGATTGCGAATAAAATAAATATCGGTGCAATTGAAATGGCTCAAAGTCATAATGTCGAAAGTTTATTAGCAATCAAGAATGTTTGGATAAACGCAAATAAATCCAGATGGAGGATGATTATTTTGTGATTAAGTGAGTTTTTGTTCAACTCATTGTAATTTATATCATTGGCAGAATTGAATACATCTTCCGTTTAATTACTTGGGAGATTTTCGCGATTTTATCAAAATCTAATTTAGCTTCGGATTTTAGTAGATACTCTACATTCGGCGGAATAGATTATTATTGAATGAAATAATAAAAAGAAACTTATTTAAAATCATAACCGACTTTTATTACAACCAAAAAAAATGTATTTAAATATTTTTTTTCAGAAGTCGGTGAAACTTTTTTTTTATTCATTTTGTGCCACGAATTTCGAAAAAAGGTTATTTTATATCCTTATCATCCTTTACACACTCTATACATCGTTTTTTTGTTTTTTTCTTTATGCTAATGTTTTTAAAAAATAATATGATTTTCAAACACATAAGTTTCCCCACCACATTGTCATCATTCAATACTGTTCATCTCCATTGATTAATCGGGACAACAGTTAGTTTCCTGTTACCGTTATAATAATTTCAAGGTATAAAGGCTTATTCTGAACGACAATCTATTAGCTGGATAAATAGATCTAAATAATTAATAGTAAACAATAGTGAAACTAAATTAGATCGTTTTTATTTTGAATAATTATCATCTTTATTTGATTCATGTTTTTTACTAACTTCATAAACCTAATTGTGTATCCTGCTTAAAATGACGTGTAAATTTTCATTAAAATTAGTGCAGTTATTTCGAAAAATAAGGACTTGATAGTCTACATTGAACTATGATAATGTCTTTCGGCGTAACGCTCTTCAAAGATGTATTGTATAAATACCAAGAGATAACGACTTTTTTTGTTTATCGTGGTAAAATCATCAAATGAGTCCTCTCACCGGGCAGTGCGGGAGTGACTGTCAGAGTTGTACTGACTAAAATCCACGGTGTCCTTCTATAGCCCTTTATGTTCCGGGGTCACGGTAAGGAAATAAGTCCCCCGACCCCGGCAGGCTTTGGCCCTCTGAGAGGGGCCCCGTCATTTTGCTGACGCTCTTGGAACACGACGCGCCGTCGACCCGGGACAGAGATAACGACCTTGGGTAATTAAAGGTCATTGCGGCATATTTTTCACTATTCTATGAAGAAAGAAAGAAAATAAGTTTATTTGGCACGCATTTGGCACACAGTTTTACACAAGAATACAATAGAAATAAAAAAAATAATCACAAAAAGTAGGTACCGTGTGTCTCACGGCTGTGCCAAATAGGCTCAGTTCAGCATAAAGCCAGGCCACAAGGTGCCTGACGCTGGTTTTCAACTGAGCCTTGTGAGACGTTACAGATGTAAATCAGCTTTATAGTGTGTAATAAAACATAATAAAAATAGGTACTGTTTTAAATAGAGCAACAGTTGACTCACTCAAAACAAATAATTCACTTTCTGGTCGCGTGTTTGTAATTCTTGAAAGCCTGCCCCCTCACATCCTGTGGCAAAGAAGATTGGCCAAGACCATTTGAGAAATGCATGAGTAATCATCATCTGTAGATGCCTACCAAAAAATATTGTGTTAAGGTATGCACACTGCGACCACCACCAATTGAGCTAATTACTTGGGAGCACTCATTTGATGACATTACCACGATAAAAGACACTGATTCTGACTATTTGTGATTAACGACGTTCAAGTTGGTTAGTTGCTGAGGATACAAGAGAAATTCCTAGTGTGGGGTAAAAACTTACTAATTAGAAATGAGGAAGTTGGCTTATGCATAAATACACACATCAAAAGTGTCTAGGGATCAAGCATTTTTATGCGGATTTCTTGAGATTGAGATGTGGCTTTGTAATAAATTTATGATTTTATAAATTTATATGGATCCTTTTTGGTGCATTTCATAATTTGAATCAGGAACTGTAAATCAAATTCGAGTAAAAGATGAAAATCAGCTGTCAATATTTTCCCTATAAAAACATACAACGCATTGAAGACATTATTAGTGCTACTGTTTCCCTACTACTGATTAAAACCAACGTTATTATGGAGCGGCGACGTCATTTAAGCAGGGAAGAAATGCTCAGAGCCGTGGGAATGATAGAAGCTGGTTCCCGGCAACGTACTGTGGCTTTAGCTCTGAATACAAGTCAGAGTATTATCAGTCGACTTTGGACACGTTACCGAAGCACTGGTACCGTGGCTGAGCGCCATGGAGGACGGTATCGCTGCACCACACGGAGACAAGACCGATACATTCAAATCTTAACTCGAAGAGCTAAGATTTGAATGTAGCCGTGAGGCTTCATCACTCTTCAGGGAACTTAATTAGCGACCAAACAGTCAGAAACCGCTTGCATGAAGTGAACCTTCATTCCCGAAGACCGCTACGGGTACCACCTATAGCAATGCACAATCGTAGGATTCGATATCAATGGGCTCTTGAACACAGAAATTGGGCAGAAGAACAATGGCGTTTCGTGTGCTTTTCTGATGAGTCTCGTTTTGGTATGAGACCGGATACAAGACGTATACGACACTGGAGAACCCCTGGACGCCAACAGCGATTAAAATCCTGCCAGGAAGTCCATCCTTATAGTGGTGGAACCATCATGGTATGGGCGGGTATTTGGATAGGCGGAAGAACTGAGTTGATTAGGATCAGAGGCAACCTCAACGCTGAAATTTATGCTGAGACGATTGTATCAGACGTCATCGTTCCTCTACAAGTGCAAATCGGTCCCTTATTTCAGTTAATGCATCATAATGCACGACCGCACACCGCAAGAGTTGTAAGACAGACTCTCGCCGCAGCTAACATCAATGTCCTGCCCTGGCCTGCTCAGTCGCCAGACTTGAACCCGATTGAGCATGCATGGGATATGCTACAGAGAAGAGCTCTGCCGAATATGGAGGGTATCCAGTCGCAAGAAGACCTTTTTTTGTTGTTGCAACGAACATGGGCGGCCATTCCACAGCGTGATTTGGATGAACTCATTTTGAGTATGCCAAACCGATGTTCTTGTGTTGTTAGTGTTCGCGGTAGAAACACGGATTATTAATTGTTTAAGTTACCCAATAAAATTTTAAAGAAAACTGTTATTTCAGTCTTTTTTTCGAACTTTAATGTTAGTGGTTCAAATGTCAAAAATCCCTTTATTAGGAAAATGGCAAATTTCTTTATGAATGCAAAGGTGACTTGGTTTATCGTTACTGTGACAAACGATAACACTTTATTTGATGAATCCTTAAAGAACATTTTAATTAATATCAATCAGGAGAAAAGTTTTTGCATAAATATATGTTGATCCCTAGACACTTTTGATGTGTGTATTTGCTACTCAATAACGTCAAAATGGCTGAATGTACAGTCAAAAACATCATACAGGATACTTTTACCCCAATATTACGAACCAAAAAATGGACAAAGCCGCTGGCAACTAATAAATTAACTGTTGATCTTGAAACGATTTTCAAAGAACGCAAACATTCGCCCACGTACCCTTCTGTAGTATGATTCTACCTTCCTAAATTAAACCAAGAATTTCTATGAGTTCTATTCTCGTTCCTCTCAATAAATAATGAATTTAGATATCATAATAATAACAGGAAACTGAAGCCGGAGCTAATAAGATAAACAGGCAAATACGCATACAGCAGATCCCACGTCAGTGAGAACATAACCAGTTTATGATGGCCTCGAGTTCTATCAAAACTACAGATGGGCCGTATCTTTCACGGTGAGGATATGGCCAATTTGGCCATCCTCTGGTGTTTTATTTTACGTGATATAATTATCCAACGAGTCCTCCCATCCTGAGTGAAGCCAAAACCCTTTGGCTCCACTCAGGATGGGAGGACAGGATGGGAGGCGATTGAAGGAACACCTTGCATTTTAGTCAGCACGAGTCTGACAGACCCCTGTCAGACTCGTGCTGACTAGAATGCAAGGTGTTCCTTCAATCGCCTTTTACATTCCAGAATTACCTGATGACAGTCCAAAAGTCCAGACCCATCCAATTTTTATTTAAGCCGCCTCTGAGAACACCAAGGACTTTGACATGGTTTTGGACTTTAATATTTGGACTGTGACTACGAACACTATCGAAAGTGCAAATCGCGTACTTTACAGGAGAGCGATTTAAAGTTTTATTTTGTCTAGAGCGCAGTTGCAGTTTCGATTTTGTTAGATGCAAAACTTGGTGAAGTAATATTTTTTCAAAAAATCTCAGCTTATCTGATAGTATATTAGAGGGGCTTTCAATTTATGCAATAAACAAAAAATGGCGATTTTGTAGTTTCGATAGTGTTCGTAGTCACAGTCGATTTCTTATTAAATTTTAAATTCAGTCACTCACGATGCTCTCTACGAGTTACTCACGATGTCACCGATGTCAGTGATATCCAAAATAAACTTAGAAAGTAGATAATATTATAAAGTGGAACGGTTTCAATTTGACATTGAGTGCTAATTTTGATTGATTTATATGAAATTATGGTTAGTATAAAGCAGTTTTCAGTGTATGCTTACCATTACTACCAGCCAATGTAGGTTTGCATACATCTGTAGGAATAATGAAACAAAACGAAATATATTTGAAATACGGATATTTATTTATTTTTTCATAAAAATTCTAAATTCAATAATGTGTTTAAACATGTAACATTTACATATATGCATTTATACAAAGATGTATGCAATGTTATGTGATATTTTTAATACTAAAATTGGAGCGTAACAGACTTAATGGATGCCGATGCTTGTGATAATCACATAATACACTTACAAAATAATATTTACCAAGTATTGTCAAATGGTAAAGGTTATGTGTCAATACAATTTGTTAGTTATTATATATTTTGATGAGATTATAATGAATACTGTGCGCTTTTCTTTTATACTAGCTCGAATCGCAATATCTTCATAAACAGTGTTACTGGTCACAGAACTTTACTCATACACAATTTATACTTTAAATTAAATACACGAAAAGTAATACTGATATATTTTGGTTTATGTAGATATCACACGATCCCATCAATATAGTGGCTTCCCTTCACAGACGATGGAAGTACGAATTTGTAACTATTTACAAATGTATGATCCAATAATGATTTTGTTATAATGAAATATTTATTTTTGAAATAAAACAATCAAAAATTCTTTTTGATGGGCGTCACTATATTTTCCAAAATATTGTCTTGAAAAGCTCTATTCAACGCAGTAATGCACATGCAATTATTTATTGTATTTATGTATTTTTAATTACTTTATCGTGGACAAAGAATGTATTATATCTAATTCAATTGTTTATTTTAATAGTTTATTGCGCACATTATTACATTGAATAGTTTTTTTTAGATAAATAATGAAACAAAATTGTTAAAAATAACTATTGTTGTAATTTGCTATTACGCTATAGTTATACAGATTCAGTCAACTCGGAAATGTAAACTAGAAATAATAAAAGTATTTTCTAGATATTATAATAAGACGAGTAAATATATAATTAATTAATATATATTATTGAGATTTGGACTAGACAAACCACATTCTCTATCTACAGATATGTAATCCATGATAAATGCTAATATTTAGAAAATCTATGTCCCGTGTCGGTAAGTGATGTGCCTATCTACACATCGTGTGCATTTTCAACGTCATCAAAGATTTATTACAGATATATTTCATAAATTACTTTAAAATTTTCAGAAAACTTCTTTGAACAAGATACAGTTGTCAAAAATACTGATCTTATAGGGGAAATTCATTATTATAAAAAGTTTTAAGAAGGAATAACAAAATAATAAATCATCTTCAGGTGCACTTAAATTAATCAATATTTCAATAATATTATTTATTAATGCTATTGAAAATGTACACACATGAAAATGTATTTATGTGACGACTTTCAAACGTGTTTGAGTTTTGGACTGTGATATTTTTTAAAATTATATTTTAATTATTATGTTAATAAATCAACGATTCGTTATTGTTATTCACCATAATATTATAGCCTTAACAAATTATTTTTGAGCACTGGGGCCTTAACTTGGAAGGTTTTTTTTTTATTATTAATAACAAAAAGGATCAGTAAACTACCTAAATGAATAACACAAGAAGTACATTTGGAAACAGTCTCAAAAGTAACAAAATGGAATGAAATGTTACAAATGGAATATTTCAATAATAACAAAAAATATTATTTATTTATTAACAATTAACATCAGATCTATTAAACAGATACACATGAAAGTTATGATGTTACGTCATTTTTATAACAATATCACAATTTTCAATAAGTAATATACAAAAAGATTTTTGGAGATTTTAGATTACACTTCAAACAGGCCAAGCTTAAAGTAATAGCAAATATTGTGATATACACATATATTAACATACTTATTGTTATGTACATGACTGTAATAAATATGGATCACATAGATATAATATAGGTCACTTATAACGGGACACATAAAAATAATTATTTATTTATTATAAAAGATGGCAATACCGCACTTTTTTCCATTTTTGTTACGCGATACTTTTTGAGGTAACACTTAGGTAGTTGATTTTTATGGACAAGTTTTATTCTGTATGAGCACTATAAAAATTCATTGACTAAAAAATGTGTGATTATTTTGTAAATTACATGACGCAAAGAGAGTAAGAAATAAATCAAAACAGATCATTTCCTCTGTTGATCCAGTATATTTATTGCGGAAGCCATTAGTTAGCAGCCAAACATTGCGTTTGAATATAGATGTGTATATGTTTCAAGATAGTTTGTTTCTAAATCTATATTTACGAACAGACGTCAAAAAGCACCGCGTAAAAGATCCCAAGAACAAACGACGGCTATGACTATTTATTAATTCCATTTTTATATAACACTCATCTCCTAAACGAACATGCTTTATGAACTTCGCATAATTCTATACACCACGCAATTACCGAAAGGAAAATATATAGAAACGCATACCTCATAGCACTCCGGACACATCCTCAACACTTTTACACGTAATCAACTCGACAGAAGCAATGAACCAACAAACAAAGGAAATAATTTACATAAGGCCATATATTTTACTGTACACGTATAACGAGTAGATGATTAATTAGATAAATAATTATGTTGCATTTTAATATTAATGTTTAAGGATTAATGCATCCGTATTTACGACGTTTTGGTCCATATAAATATTATTACATAAATCGAGGGTCAACGATGCATTCGCGAATTTAGGTACCCAGCAATAGTGGTCGGGCAATTCGAAATGGAAGGAAATAACTTCGCTACTGAACTTTAAAGAATGAAAAGAGAGCGAAGATAGAAAACACGATATTGGTAAAGGCAAACTGAATGATTGCCGTATATTGAGAGAGTTCAAGATGTCTCTTGAGCTGAGAGTGCTGCAGTGGCTGGATCCCTAACTCGCGTCCGCCGCGGCGCCCGGCCGCCTACGGTCAGTCTTGTCTGCTAACGTTTACGAATTTGTGCAAAATATTCTACTATCCGCGTAACTTAACAAAGATAAATTTTATTTACAAAATGCATCTCCGTCGAGATTGTACGAAACAAAACGAACGAGCACTGACCGGGAGCCGACGGAGCGCCGAATGTCACTTCCTTACTCCGTTGCAGTGGCTTCGTCTCTTTCGCACGCACTGCGCAGAACATGGTTGTTCTGTTTTGAAATACTAAGGGACATCACAACGGGATCTGTCAGTCCAGTCGCAGTCTTGGTGTTGATAGGTTGTGTAGAATGCTGTGGCACGTCGCGTTTGTTTAAATGTTTCACGCTGGGCCTTGAGCGCCGGCGGGCGCCTCGGTCCTCATCTCAGACTTCAGCTTGACGAATTCCCGGGCTACTTCATCATTGTGCCTCTGGGACAGTATTCTCAATATCGTCCAGCCTGTCTCGTCCATCTTGATACGGGTGCCTAAAGGCAACCAGCACGCGATAGCACCCTGGAAAATTTTATCGGTTCATGAATGATTTGTTTGCATTTACTTTAACGAAAATTGATTAACATATAAATTAAATTGAATAATGATGATATTAAGTGATCGTCTTATCCTTTGCGCGCCAATTACCTGATCGTGTTTACCGTATCCAACTATTATCTGCTACTTTGACCACGTCGACAGCCCACGTGGCTTGACCAGGCTTTACGCTCCTATAACTAGATCTTTAAAACGACAACTGACAACTTTAATAAGTCCCCTCATGTCGTCGTAACCTTCTTTTCCCCACGGGTGAGGACTTATAGTTTTATCAGGTCTATAGTTCTATACTAATAGCTTTATTGACTCCTCGTCTTCGTTTATAGGTTCTGAGTGATGTTGAAGACAAAAAATCTGTATACCTGTTCAACGATCTCAGTCATGCGCATAATAGCGACGCCAACGAGTCTGTCCTCTCGCGCGAAGCAATAGTCGCGGACACACACGTGCAGCTCGAATAGGTCCAGCTGTTCTGAGGCGCTCACCATGCTGGAAAGAAGACAGATATAAATAAATGAGAATTTTGTCCTCACGACCCAGCCGCCGCGGGAGACGCCCACGGCAACGCACGTTGCAGGGCGATTTCCGGCCACCGTAGGCGCGGTCATGCGGACGGCGAGTAATGGGCGACTCGCTGTCCAACCATAGACCATGCCCTGGTCGGTGCGTCAAGTCCCAAGTGCGCCTCAAAGAGCTTTCAGCAAAATGACGGGTCACCCTTAGAGGGCCGAAGCCTGCCGAGGTCGAGGGACTATCAGGTAATCGTGGCTTCGGAACGTAAAGGGCTATTAAAGGATACCGTGGTTTTTTAGTTAGTACAAGTCTGACAGTCCGTCCTGTTCCATCTCGACCCATTCGATTATTTTAACACGTAAAAGAAAATGGTTTTATACCTCGCCTCTCATACAAGAGGTTATGACATGTGTTCAATGCTATACGCTATGTGCGTAGTTGATGGTTGGAACTATAAAACTGATAGTAGCGTGCAATGTGACAGATGTGATTTAAAAAAAAAAAGATTTTATCATGTCGAAAGTGTTTTTCAAAATATCTTGGCGGCAAGAATTGGCAGAACTTATGGCCCCTAATAGTGTCATTGTGGTCAATAGAAGGCCATGTCATCGCGCACTCAGCGTATAGTACCAATGCCACATCTTTTAATGAAAAAAATCCGACTAAATGCGAGTCGGACTTGCGTACCGTACCATCTTTAAAAACGGCAAAAAAAAACATGTTAGTTGTACGGAAGGTCCCTTAAATAATATTTATATTATTTGTTTAGTACCAGTGAAAATTTGAACTGTGTTACTACCACGGTTCATGAGATAAAGCCTAGTGAGACACAGGCGAAGGGCGGAGTCTTAGTAATAGAGACAAGTAACGTTTGGGTTAGAAGCACTTGAAAAGTAATTTAATTTTATCAATCCCAAGTTATACTCACAAGTGGAAAGTCTCATTGAACTTGGGACTCCAGTTGTTGCTTTTTGACTTCGTGGCAAACTTCCTCTTCTTCTCTGCAAGATGAGGCCCGATGAGATTCACCTCGATGAACGGACGGAACATGCCACTTTGTATCACCCACTTCAGGTCATTCGCTGCTACAACTGAAAGTTTTTTTAAGAAGATTTAAGACACTATGATCATGAGTTCTGCAGACACTTGTAGACATTGACTTATATCGTAAAGACAGGCCCAACCAAACAGCGAAAATGGCACCAGTTATTTGGCCCCCAGCTGTCAGTTCCGGGCCAAAGCAACTCAGTAACTCAAGTTACGTCGTCGATAGGCCTATCCGCACACAACAGCGCCGACAAGTTCCGTACCGTACCGTTTCACGACGCTATCCGTACTGATCAGTGACAGTGCCGTTCAGTGATGTTCGTTCACTCGTATTATATGAATAACACGTCACGGAACGGTACGGAACGTGTCGGCACTGTTGTGTGCGGATAGGCCTTTAAGCAACGTAGTTGAACGTAGTTTGTATGATATGAAGAAGGTTTAAGCAAAATGTTTTGATGGTCGTATCCTTCCTTTTGAAATCATTGTTTGTAGTTCACTGACTTCCACCGTCACGATAGCGCGTTATTTTTTTCCAATTCTCAAAGCAGAAATCCTGTTCTTCTCGCTTTCCTTCTCTGTCTGCTGCACCTCTTATCGCTGTTCCCTTCCCTTTTTTTGGCATGCAACGGGCATGTCTTACCAAGTCCTATTCAAGTTGGACACTTGCGAAGCCTTTTTAAACCACGATTGTGGTTTTAGAGTGCCAAAATATCTGCGTGGTGTCTTATTTCGAATGTAATTTGTTAATTTAACGACTTTTATTAAGTTTAAATAAATAAAATAATATTTAAATGTTACCTTTCACCGTGATCTTGTGTTCGCCTGTATTCGGATGCGTGAACAGATCCACTTGTAATGACACCTCACCCACACTGCCTTCTTCCACGACAGCAGCGTCTAATTTGACCACAGATATAAGAATATTAGCATAAACGAAAAAGTTGTCTGAAGACAAACAGAGCGTCAGTAAAACTAAAACCGAATAAAAGGCTGAGGCTGATTCCTTTACCCTTAACTATGTCTTAAAAACTATCAAGCTCACGCAACGATATTATTTCAGGAGCTGAAATTCTGTCATAAATTAAACTTACAAGTTTGATACCGGATAAGGTCAACGACGCCGACGATCAGATTTAACAACTGATTATTGTGAACTTGATAGTTTTTTTTTTTGTTTTTTATAAAGCTTTCTTACCAATAAGAACACATTGGCGCGAAATGATTGACAGAGAAAACTAGTGACGAGCATAAAAAGAATAGTTTATGAAAAGTATATACCTAATCGATTTTTAAAAAAAATTGAGTCCTTTGCGAGATAAGTCTGAAATAAAATTCGTTGACCCCCGTGTGAACGATGGTACCCAGAAATTCGAACGATGCATTATTAGTCAGTATCAATGACCTTTATTCCAGACTAAAGACTTATCTGGCGGGGACTGTAGCTGTGATTATGCCTTATCCTTACAAATAAAAAAAAATCACGTATCAATTACCTTGATTCTGTTGACAGCTAACAAATGTCCTGATGAGCGTGTCAGTTGTCTGCGTGTACAAACTGAGAGCATATCTCAAGGACTGCAGTTCGGGACTCTTCTCTAGGAAGGCCTTCTTTAGTCCATTGCCACCTGCGTGGAAGTAGAGCTTGATGGTGTCCAGAGCAGCGTCTAAGACTCCGCATTGTTTTGGTGTTAAACTCTTCTCAGCTGATAGATGCTGTGGGTAGAAAAGTGAATTCATGTTGAATTTTGAAGAAAAACAAAAAGCGAAAGGGTTCAAAAATGACGGAAGCGGGATTTTCATTTTTGGGTCCAGAGCAGAGGGGCTACGGCCAGATTCCATCTATAAATACAATAATTATTTTTGAGTAGTAGGGGCACACTGACGTAGTGCAAGTGCCAACAGGACGACATTTGCAAACGGCCATTAACAAATGGCGTTCGTCCAGTTGGCGCTTGCGCTATGTTAGTATTGTGTTAAGTTTGCCTTAATTGTGTGTTTTCCTATCATACTTCGCGTCCCCGTCTTATACACTGCTGTTCCCTTACCTACCTAATATTTAAAAAATATGGAATTAAGTTGTAGGATGAATAAAAGGAATAATAATATTAGAAGTGCGGTCGTCCCAAACTTAACCAATTTCTCATCGATGTTACAACCATATTAGAAACCTACTGGTTAACCTCTATTGCCTTGTATAACTTAGACCCCAAACGATTTCACTTTCCAGTAAACTAAAATTATTTTTATTATAAAAGGCATATTTTTCGAGCACGAATTTAAAGCACTTAAGTAAAATTAAGATCAATTAGTAACCAACCTCTTTCGATATGTCCATGACGCCGGAGAGCGCGTGCTTGACGTCCTGCTTACCCACCGTGCTCTTGAACAGCTGCGTCATATCCTCAATCTTTGCGTTCGCAGCCAAGTTCTTGGCGTTGTTTGTCAAGTTCTTCAGCATCATCTGCATAAAAAAACACGTGATTATGAAGTGTCAGAAAGGAAATATCCCATATCTTACCGTGCGTACAGACTATGTAACATAACCATGTTACATAACATTGTTATATAGTTATATAACATTTTTCATAGTGTGGCCATGTTATATAACATTGTTATATAACATTCTACATACATTTGTAGTGTTATATAACAATGTTATATAACATTGATACATGGTCTGTACGCACCTTGAGGTGCGTTTGCAAACACGGCACGGAGGCTAAGTGATCGGACTACTGCTCAGCGTGTCGCGGTTTCAATCCCCGCACAGAACAAATATTTCTATGAACTACAAGTAGTTGTTCCGGGTCTAGCTGTTTGTTTATGTGAGTTTGTATGTTTGTAAACGCACTCCTCCAAAATTTCTAGTGTGAGGCAACGATTTCTTTTATAACAAAAAATAGAAAACTTTTGGCGCTTGCGCTACGTTATTATTGTGTTAAGTTTGCTTTAAAGTAATTGTCAAACAGAGAAGCGAAGCGAATGCGATCCGTAGCGTTTTTATTTGTAATGTATGGAATTGTTTGAATCCAGTCACATAGAAAAGCGAAAGCAATCCGATGGTCTACCTATGTGACTGGCTTCAAACAATTCCAAACAAAAACGCCTCGCTTCGCGTTCACCACGCCTGTCTGTTTGACAATAGCTTAAATGTTTGTAAGCGCTCTGATACACAGAATTAAATTCTTAGTGCAGGGCTATGTTAAAAAAAAAAAAGTATAAACTGGTATTCTTACCGTTTTATCAGTCATAGGCGGAAGCACAACAGTCTTTTCTAATATCTTCATCACAATCTTCCACAATTCCTTTAGCAGTCGTTTTAATACAGTCTTTTCACAGGATTCCGCGTACATTGTGAGCGAGCCATCCTGCATACAAAATAAATGTATGATGATGTGTACAGTAACAAATACAGACTTGCAATAAAAAGTCGCATTCATTTAGAACCGTGAGAATTATTACAGCCGCACAAGCCGACCTTACGGGTTAAGTCGCGCTTGTCGAGTTTGGTCTGTGGATGGGTGACCATCTGTCATAGCGAGTCTCCTCCGTGTTTGGAAAGCACGTAAAACCGTTGGTCCCGGCTGTCATTTGTAGATCTTTGACATTCGTTACTGTTAGTCAGAAGCTCTAAAGCTATTGTCAAACAGACAGGCGTGACAAACGCGAAGCGAGGCGTTTTTGTTTGGTTTGAATCCGGTCACATAGAAAAAGCGAAAGCGATCCGATATTCTATGTAACGGGCTTCAAACAATTGCATACATTACAAACAAAAACGCCTCGCTTCGCGTTCGTCACGCCTGTCTGTTTGACAATGGCTAAAAGTCTGTCAACCAGTTTTACCACGGGGTAGCGTATTACCCAGTTACTGGGTTGTGAAGGTCCGATAGGCAGTCGCTCCATGTAAAATACTGATATTCAGCTGCATCTGGTTTGACTGAAAGCTGACGCCAATATAGTTGGGAAAAGGCTAGGCAGATGATGATGATTTAGAACTGTGAGAATATGGAGAAAAATAGGTTCTATTCTAATAGGTTCTTACCAAAATATCCATGAGTGGTCGCAGCACCTCGTCAGCCTCGTGGTGCACTGGTGGTTGCTGCTGCCCGGGCGCTCCGCCGCCGCCAACCTTCTGGAGTAACTCTCCTAATTCTTTCACACTTGCAGTGATTCGCGTCTCCAAACTGTGATGAAAGATTTTTTATTAGAGGTTTCTGATGCCGTTTTTTATATAAAGAAGTCTTGCCAAACCTCTCTTTTAGCGATAAGACCAGTACCGCCCATCGTATTTAAAATATAAAAATAAAAGTAGGTATTTTTTTAAACATTGCCCCACACTGTGTGTTTCTCCTGTGGGGCTTGCAAAAATTGGGTAATGGCCCACAGCTTATTGTGCGTACGCCAGATTAAGCCAGTCATAATCTACTTCAGCTGCTTTTTCAGCAGCGTCAGCAATTGATAACTAATGAACGAAACAACTTAATACCTGATTGCAAACATGGATGCCAGATCGTCTAATGTTCCATTCAGTCTATTCTGCAGGTCTTTGAGAATATCAGCGGCATCGCGCTCCAATTTGGTTCCCCCCATTGACTCGAACATCTTCTCTAACTGGACTCGCAGTTGTTGAATGTTGTTCATCAAGATACACGCCTGGAAAAGAACGAGGTTAATATAATGTTTGTAGTATCATCTGCATATCGGCTTAACTATTTTCTACCGTAGGCACAGAATACTTAATAGTACTATGCGTACAGAAGTGTCACTTCCCAAAAACAAACAAATGTAAAATCTTTGCTCGAGCGAGAGAATAAAGTAAAAATATGTACGGAGCGTGTGCGAAACGGGCGGCGTGCGGCAGCCGACTGTGAATCCCGTCCACGCCACGGTGCGCCTGCGGTGCTCGCAGTTTCATACTACAAGCACACGCGCGCGCACCGTGGACGTTGCTACACCGCGAAGTGCGCCAGGCCTGCCGTAGGTAACAGGATATTTTTTAATCTAGCGTGCAAATATTTTACGTGAGTAATAGGACACATTTCCCGAAGAAGTCCCGTCAAAATCGGCAGACACACAGACAGACAAAAAATTTAAAAAATGTTGTTTTGGTGTATGTACCGATTATATTCGTACATGCATGTAGTAAAAAACGGTTAAGTATTTCAATATTTCAAACAGACACTCCAATTTTATTTATATGTTGTTTACATAATCTGTTATTAGGGGCTTAGGTACCTATTAACATAAAACAGTGCTGCAACAGTGCTATTGAAAAGCAAGTAAAGGTCAACCCAAATTCAAGTACTACATACCACTCGTTCCTCCTTCAGATGTTCAGGAAACTCCTTCTTCACGATGTCAGCATAAGCAATGAGGACTTTCACGATGGTCTTGGCGAATCTCTTCATATACCGTTTCCAGATTTCAGGGTCAGGACACTCCAGTTTAGAGACCACATCAAAGCATTGCGTCAGTTGGGTGAACACGTCAACTACTGAGTTACTGAAGAGGGCATGTTCGCTCGATTTTTGGAACTGGAAAAGAATGAAGTGATTTGTAAAAAGTGAAAATGTGAACTTCAATATACAGGAAGATTTTTTTGGTCACCGTCCATATTTTTTCTAGGCTTTTATCATTCACTAATCCCTAAAATTTTCATATTAAATCATTTTCTCGAAAGAATTATCTGCTCTACGTGGTCACCAAGTTAAACGTTAATAATACTACACTTGCCGCGCGAACATTCAATGAAAAGAAAAGAGCGCACCCCGTTTACCCCCGCCGCCGCCGCCGCGCCGCACTATGGGACCAAACAGTATTTTCCGTCTCAAAAATGGTTGAGACAAAAGCCGTGTTACTGAAACTGTTTTGATTGTTTTACATTCATACATATTAGAACTATCCGAAACCAAAGGAAAAAAAAAATAAAAAAAATGTTTTACTTGCATAAAATTACATTCAAACTTCATACTTTGAAAATTTCATATTAACTAGACTGCTCGTTATAGAAGTTCAACTTAAGATACTTTCTATGTCCTTCAAGGGAATATATTAGTATTATACATTTTTGAATTGCTCAAGATCTCTAGTTTACGATTACGTTATGTTTTTGTGACATATATTTTTTCCTGTTTTTTTATTTAATTTTTAAACGTCATAAGGAAATTTTACGTCTTTCTAATTTTCAAGTGGAGGTTTTGTTGTTATCGGTGGCTCCCGGTGTTGAGTTAATGACATTTTAAGATACCTTACTTATTCAGTGTTACAGGGAAATAAAAAAAAACCTGCGTCATTACTGCGCCATTTCGAGCTATTAGCCGAAATATCGACCAAATCATTTTTTCTCATGATATTTTTTTTGCGGTAAACATGCGTGGATAAGATGTATGGAAATGATTCTGCATATTTCTTATAATCTAGGATTTCAAAAGTGGTCTGCATCGACTCCAGAGAACAAGAAGATTAAAGAAGAAAAAAAGAAGTACGTTTAAACTCGTTTCCGGGCACTGCTTGGTTTACACATTGATAAACCTCGTCAAGGTTCTGGAAATGGTCGCGGGACTTATCTCATTACCGTGACCCCGGAACATAAAGGGCTATTGAAGGACACCGTGGATTTTAGTCAGTACGAGTCTGACAGTCCCTCCCACCCTGCCCGGGGTGGAAGGACTTATTTGATTTTACCACGCTTTTTAGGTTCTGGAAATAGCAATGACGGAAATAACAAGGAGATTTTTCCAAAACTATCAATGTTCTGCAGAAATTACAGGTATCGGCGATGAAGAGTTGATCAATAGATTATATATCATTCTGCAAACCATGTCATCGGGATTGTTACAAACTCCTTTATTAGGTACCATAACTTAGAAAAAGAAAGATTTTTATTTATTGACATTGACATTCAGTCTTGTAAAATATTTGCTAATAAACTAATGTTTTGTACAATAGACTTTATTATATTGGCGACGAGGCAAATTGTGTTGTCAGCAAGCAAACAACATGAATGCTGAACAATTCGCGGCTTTCCTAACCGCACAACAGGAACAACAAAAGGTACTAACAGTCCTATTACAACAAATCGTACAACAGCAGCATCACCAGGGATGCCCCTCACCAAACAACAGCGTGACAAACAACAATGATTCTACATCGAAACAAAACATTGTTAAACATGACATATGTGGAAAACATGACATACATGACAAACAAACACAACAAAATACAGAGGATTAACAATCGAAGAGAGATATCAGAGACCTCATCTACCACATCGTCACACTCTCACTCCGCCGCGGAAGATAGTGATACCGAGTACAACCCTGTATACATCATTAACAAGAAAACATCTCGTTGCAAGAAAATTGACGTTACGATCAATGGTGTAAAATGCACAATGGACTGGGATCCTGGATCAATCTACTCAATAATTTCTACTAAAATGTGGAAAAAGATTGGAGCTCCAACACTATCGAAAGGACCGAAACTCCAAGCCTATTGCAATTTTAAACTAAAACCGAAAGGTTTAACAGACGTAACAGTTGAAGTAGACAACGCACAAAAAATATTACCTGTTGTAGTAATGGATAAAGCAGATCCTATGCTTTTCGGATTACAATGGAGCGAAATGTACGACATGACGTTCCCAAAATCTGTATACTCTATTAAACGTACCGCAGATACATCACTGGATCTCGTACTAGCTACCTACACCGACCTATTTGACAACAAATTAGGGAAGGTCAAAAATTATCAAGTGAACATCCACATCAAACCTGGCAGTGAAGCAAAACATCTGCCGGCACGACCCATCAAGTTTAGCATACGAAAAAACATAGAAGTAGAACTAGAACGACTTCTGCGCGAAGGAATAATAACAGAAGTGGACCCCAACATGACACCCTTAGAATGGGCCACACCCACAGTCAATGTTTTAAAACCAAACGGCCAAGTACGGATATGTGGCGACTACCGAACTACGATAAACCCGGTACTTATCAAACATACCCATCCCGTGCCTCTTTTCGATCAGTTAAGACAACGTCTGGCACATGGAGATAGATACTCGAAAATCGACCTTAAGGATGCTTATCTACAGTTTGAAATAGCACCGGAATCGAAAAAGTACCTAACAATATCAACCCATAAAGGATACTTTGTCTACAACAGAATGCCTTTTGGTATTGCAACCGCACCCTCAATTTTCCAACATTTCCTTGACAAACTACTCGATGGTATACCACACGTCGCTGTATTTTTCGATGATATTGCCATAACTGGGAAAAGTGACAAAGAACATTTAGAGAACCTCTCAATGGTTCTCAAGAAATTGAAACAAGCCGGAATGAAAGTAAATCTAAAAAAATGCACTTTCTTACAACCAGAAATCGAATATTTAGGACATATTATCGACAGAAATGGAGTACGACCAACTAAATCTAAAATAGAAGCAATTGCGAAGGCACCACCACCAACAAATACCAAAGAGCTCAGGGCTTTCTTAGGTCTCGTCAATTTTTACGAACGCTTTATCCCACATTTACATAGTGAATGCGCCGATTTACATGAACTAACAGGTGACCGCCGTAAATGGCAATGGACTAATCATGAGAACGAAATATTTATTAAAACTAAGAAATTAATAGCCAGATCTAAGTCACTTGTTGCGTTTGACGAACATCGACCACTTTATCTTTCCTGTGACGCCTCAGAGAAAGGAGTAGGCGCAGTCTTGTACCACAAGGATAATGAATTCGAACAACCTATTGCATTTGGTTCAAGGAAACTGAAACCGGCTGAAAGCAAATATTCTGTTATAGACCGCGAAGCATTAGCGATATTCTATGGCATTCAAAAATTCGATCAGTATCTCAGAGGCACAAAATTCACACTTGTAACTGACCACAAACCGCTTATTCACATATTGGGCCCGCAACGAAATCTTCCGAAAATTGCCAATAATAGACTTGTGAGGTGGGCACTCGTGATTGGAAATTATGATTATGATATCATTTACAAAAAAGGAGAACATAACATTATTGCTGATTACCTCTCCAGAATGCCAAATAGTACTGAACAGCCAAACTACCCAGAGACATCTATATGCAAAATTACTGAATTGATACAGCATAATAAAATAAACGACTTGACCTTAAGTGAAGAACTTATCAGAGAAGAAACAAAAAACGATGCTACACTGAAGCAAGTCCTGCAATTAATCAAAACCGACTGGTTTCACTGTTCACAGACTGATCTGAAACCGTTTATTAGAAAACGCAGTGAACTCTCTATAGAGAACAAGATCATCATGTGGCAAGGTAGGGTTGTTATACCGAGTAAATTAATAAGTACAGTACTCCGTTATTTGCACATTGGCCATCCTGGAACTTCTGCAATGAGAGCTCTTGCGCGCTTCTACGTATGGTGGCCAACACTTGAAGAAGACATTGACAATTTTGTAAAAAGTTGTCAAAAATGCCAGGAAAATAGACCCAACAACCCAGAACTTCCTGTGTACTCTTGGTCCATCCCAGAAAAAGTATGGGAAAGAGTTCACGTCGACTTTGCCGGACCTTTTGAGGGCAAGTATTGGCTAGTTCTAGCCGACGCCTTATCAAAATGGATAGAAGTTAAACCTATGACAAAAATAACCACCAGAACATTATGCGATAAACTAGATGGTATTTTTACTACATTTGGATTGCCTCAAATTATTGTCTCCGACAATGGACCTCAATTTACTTCCAAAGACTTTCGAGAGTATCTCAAGTCGAAGGGTATAGTGCATATGACATATTCACCCTACCACCCGAGGACCAATGGACTGGCCGAACGACTCGTGCGAACTTTTAAATCAAGAATGAATGCAAGTGACGCAGACAGAGTCAACCCAAAACGGAGGCTTCAAAACTTCCTCTTCTCTTATCGTAACACACCCCATACTACCACAGGAAAATCGCCAGCTCAAATGATGTTTGGAAGACAGCTAAACTGTCTACTAGATAACATTAGGCCGAATATGAGAAGGACATTGCGCTATAAGAACATTCAAGCTAATATTCAACATGAACAAATGACCCCGAAATTCCAGAATGGGGAAGCGGTGTACATCCGTACCAAACTGGAAAATACGTGGAAACCGGCTGTCATTATGGAAAGAAAACACAGGTATTCTTATGTGGTTAGAACTCCGGAAGGAATCTTGAAGCGCAGACACGCCGACCACATACGCACCAATTCGAGTGCAGCTCAGGCATCAGTCAACGAGCCAGAGGTGATGGTACCATCGTCATCGGCTGAAGCATCGACGGCCACACCACGTGAAGTACTACCTTGTGCCAGTTCTACTCCAATCAGCTCGCCACAAACACTCGAGCAAACACCCGTGTTGAGGCGTAGCAAAAGGACAATACGTCCACCGCATCGCCTTATAGAGGAAATGAACTAAGGCCCGCCCGGAGGAATGTTACAAACTCCTTTATTAGGTACCATAACTTAGAAAAAGAAAGATTTTTATTTATTGACATTGACATTCAGTCTTGTAAAATATTTGCTAATAAACTAATGTTTTGTACAATAGACTTTATTATAGGGATTTTCTGTAAACGCAGTCAAGTTTGGTGACTATGCGCTGGGGACTGCACAGTTATACTTGACGAAGCTTTTAATATTGACTGGTGATGAGTAGATTATTGTTTTTTTTAGTTTAAAATTATCTTATAATCTTTTTATGAACTTCTTAATAATTTTATTTTAATGTAACATAAGCAAATAATTCATTATAAAAATTAATTTAATTTTTGTATGGAAAATTTCAAAATTTTGTTTTTGTTGTTTTTTTCCTTAGTAAATATATTTTTTAAAGTAGCAGTGTTTTATTTATCCAATATCATAACTATTCAGGCATACGTACACAAAATTTTAATGCACAATATCAATAAACTAAAAAGTTACAGATTTTTGAGATGAAACGCACAGGTTCGTCCCATAGTGCGCCGGCCCGCAACACCTGAGCGCGCGGTGTCCAGAATTATTAACTTTTCATAGATAACTTTGTGATGTGAAATTTCAATATTTATGTATTGAGTGAAACAAAACGAAAAAACACGTATTCAATTATTTATTGCCAAATTTATCAAAATTTGGACGGTGACTAAAAACTCATCCTGTATGTAAATGAAAAATAATCCTATTTTACCTAGGTATTACAATATGAGAGGCCTTGATAATTATTATTACTAAAAAAATAATTTAATAAATTAATGAATAATGATCAAAAAATAAAAAAATATATAACTGTTTTACCTAGTTTAGTTTTACATACTTATAACAATTATTTCCAAGATTTTTTTAAGTTTTATTTTTATTTGACATGCATTATTTGACATAATTATTTAAACTAGCGGTCGCAATTCCAGACCATAATTAATTTAAACATGAAAAAAATAATGCATTTCAGCTTTCTGCTCTCCTTTCTTCATATAAACTTTAAGCAACTTATTGGTGTGTTCGTCTATTTTCTGATCTTTATTTCCTTCTCATTTAAATAAATAAAAGCTTAATCCAACTCACTCCATCCTTCTTATCCCTGTTGAAGGCTCCATTCAAATATTCTAGCGACACGTCATCATTCTCGTTGAGCCACTGCATCACGAAGGGTTCAAACCAAGCTGGGTACTCCGGAACAGCTCCGCAATATGGTGGTACGTCTTTCACGTAGTTTGTGTGGAGCCATTTTACCTGTTGAAGTTATTTGTGATTTTGTGATTAGAACTATGCATATGCAGGAAGCAGAGTTTACTTCTGTCATTTAAAATTACGTACAATATTAGCTAGACTCGGAACAACTACTTGTAGTTCATGAAAATATTTGCTCCGTTCGGGAATCGAACCTGAGACACGCAGTGCAGCGGTCGGTTGCTCGCCCATTGCTGGCTATCGCGATTCATATTACGGTTCTGCTAAAGACGCCTTATAAGCCACAAGGTTTAGTGTCGCAGCAAAAAAAACAGGAATATTAAAGGCTGGTGACTGCTGTCTATAAACAGCGGCAGTAATGGTCGTCAAAGTCATTCGCTTAAGCATGATATGGTCATTGACAAAGCTGTTAAAATGTCGCAAGTTCAGCGCCACTTACTTACTAGTATATGTTTTCTGACAGCAAATAATTTCATTATGAGCTTTATTTTTAACAGCACAAAGCTGTTTTTAATAAAATACCGTAATGTTCTTTATGGCACCTACACACTATATCAGTTATTAAACAAAGCGTTGACAATGGGATAACGAAAATGCACAGCATAGTGGATAGGAGCTTTACCTTGAAATGCAGGTTCATGTAAGCTGAAGACTTGCAAAGTCGATGTTGTTCATGCTCTTCCAAGGCGTACTTCATGTCAACCGCGAAGAGCGACCACATTGTCGCCGCCGATAACTGAAATACGATTGTACAAATAGATGAATAAAATTGTATAATCCATTCAATTATTCTTAACACGTTGACTGTCCGTGCATTACATGTAAGTAATGCATTTTTGGTCTAGCTGTGACGTTCGTGCATTACATCAAACATGTGATGCATTCGCCAACGGCAACTGAACTGCGTGTTCTGGGGTGGACGTATGAGCTAGAACTATGATTTTATAGGGACGTATGAAAAAAGCTGTTTATACATAATTATAAAACTATTTGACGTACCACAAGATTATACAAAATAGACGGGACTATCAACGTATTAAAACTAAAAATTCTAACATCGCGTACACACCGCGCCAACGAAGGTCAACGAAGGGGCCTGCTAGATTTCATTGGTCCTGTATAGTCGGCTTACCGAACGCCTACGATCTTTCGTTGGCGTTTACGTGGCGCTTACATTTAAGGAGTTAAACCACTCGATGGAACTCTGTGTGGACTGTCAGCGAAGGCGTTCATTGGCCCCGTGTGTACGCGGTATTAAATACATCAACCCACCCCAAACGTTTATTCTATGGTCAAAAACTAGGTCAGCACTCTGGTTACAAGAAGTGACGGCTAGACAAGGGGGTACACCGACCCTTTGGCTCCAATGACATTAGATTTGATATTTGACGGGTTTGCAAGTATTAAAACATGACCATTATATTCGTACCTGCCCAATATTCAGCTCCTGAGGGAACTGGTTAAGGACGGGACCATAGCTGTTCCTGTCTTCCTCTATCACAGATACAATCAAGGCTATCAATTTGTGCCAGAAGTCCACTGAATCCAACTGTGGCCCATGGTCTGATGGGTCCCGCTTGGCTTCATTTGGATCCACCTGAAAGTTGGAATCTTATTTTAGTTCATTCGTCATTCAAAATGAAACCTTCATGCAGTCATTTTATTACATTCGGTGACATATCTTTCTTTCGCAAAGTTGAAGAGTATGCAAGAATATAACATTGAAAAACTTTACATAAGATAGCGGTCTTCATTTTTTTACCTACTTCAAAAAAAAGGAGGAAAAGGAGGTCGTTTTGTTTTTAATGACATTTCGGTGGTCAAGAAGCACATCTCTTTAATCTCTGGTGCTTGGAATGTCTCCAGCCAGTTGCATAATAGTCTTTGGAAAGACGGTACCGGTAAAACTCATACAAGGACCGTTCAGGAAGATCGCAGGAGGAGTTGTCATAGCCCAAGATCACCATTCCGTTTATTAGAGGTTGGTACAATACCTATACTTCTTTTCTTTCCTTCATACATTCTTTTCATTCATCTTTTTCTGCCTTCAGCTCAGTATTCGCTACCTTTTCATTCATAATCATCTCTAAAAATGAATTATGTAGTTACCTGAAACTCCCTGTTGTACAGCTCGTAACAATTCTCGAAAAGAAACTGATATGTTGATCTAAGGCATGCCTTGACACAGTCTTTGACCACGGTGCTGGCGCGGGGCGGACTGCTTAGTTCTTGCACCTTGAATGATAATAAAATTGTAGATTTTATTATAGTAAATAATATCCATCTAAATCAAACCAACATTCATCAAAAACCGCATCAAAATCGGTCCCTTCGTTGTGCAGCTACGATGCCACAAATAGATACAGAGACACAGACAGACATGTCTTTAAAACACCCTTCTTTTTGCATCAGGCTTATAGGACGATACAAAGGCTTCATAATTATACACTTCATTAAGAAGTGTATTATATTATAGATATTTATCAACACAGTTTTGTGATGTAATTTATAAATGTTAGTTTTTAAGGTATATGGGCCATTTGTAGCCTGAGGTAAAAAATAATGAATGCCTTAAACCATTTTCAACATAGGAATACAGAAATTGGTTACAAACCAGTTTTCTGTTAATTTTCGTACAGCTCATTGAATTCCGAGTTTAGCCACACGATATTTGATAGTTCTGGACCACTGATCGATATATTATGTATATTCTCCTATGACTTAGCTAAGATATTATGATCTTGGCTAAGTCATAGCCCTATGACTTAGCCAAGACATGGTTTTGGCTAAGTCATAGGAGTAATAAACGTTTTTTAAAGTCAGTAAAGTAAGTATACCTTCATCCTAAAGAACGTAATACTGGTAAGCAGGTCAACAGTAGACTTGAGGTCCATGAGCTTCTCTGCACTGGATGCTGGGAAGTTGTTTCGGTACATGGACAGATCGATTCTTAAAGAGTTGTGCAGCTGATCCAGAAGCTTGACGAATTTCTCCTTCTGTTGAAGAAGATGCATTAAATAAATATTTACGTTGACAGCCCCGTTGGTTTATTAGTCAAAAGCGCATCAGTTGGTCATGAGATGCTGGGCTCGACTCTGAAGTTGGGATAAGTTTTAATGGGTTTTCCAATTAAGGATTTCAACAGATTGCTGCTGAGAAACCCTTAAGGGAAAATACAGTGATTTGTACCCGGTTTATGGCAGTTGACTGGCTCCTGACGAAATGTCAATCAACCTACAGGAATCTTTCAAAATTTGCCATTAGATTTTAGATTATCAACTTTATCATAAACCAGAAGGTTCTCATTCGACCTTGTTTATGATGAAGTTGAAAATCTATTATAGAAATTTGACAGATTGTGGTAGCTTGATGTGCTGGTGTCTGTCCAATCAAAAAAATATTTTCCAATGTTTAGTCAATATAGATGCGTACCAAACTGTTTAATACGCAGGCATATGGATACATGCAGCATATAGCATGCATATAAATATAGTATACTTTTGCTAACTATAAATTATTATATTTATACTTATTTTATTTATGGGGATCAAATCAGATAAACATATAGATGTATCAGATAGAGATAAAATAAAATAATTGAAAAAAAAAATTCAAAAGTTTAAAATTTTTCAGACAGACTTACATTATTTTGCAGTTATACTAATTTTTATAATTCCTCTTAATATACTACTGATGGTATAATATCAAAATAAATACTTAATAACCAAACTTTACTAATCAATTAACACACTTACTCCAAAGTTAGAAGCAGCAAATCGGTCAGAAGCGGAGACTGCAGACGAGGCGGTGGTATGCGCGTAGTAAGCATTGATGTTAGCCAACAACGTGGACATGACAGCTGGAACTCCGGCGCACAAGTACTTCGTGGAAAGGCAGTGGAAGTGTCTGGAGTAGAAAACAATTTAATAAGTTACCACAAGTCGAGTTCTCGTCAATTGGGGGTCTGGCCAATCCTCTTCTATTTTTTTGAAAAACTTTTTTTTTAGCCTGGTAAAATCATCAAATGAGTCCTTCCATCCAGGGCAGAGCGGGAGGGACTGTCAGACTCGTACTGACTAAAATCCACGGTGTTCTTCAATAGCTCTTTACGTTCCAAGGTCACGATAATTCGTAAATCCCGCGAGCTCCTTGAATAACTTGGAAACTATTTCTTTAAAAGGTCTTCATAAGTATGTCAGACTCATTTTTTTTCATCTGTTCCCTGAATAGTGACCCCCATATTGAAATTTCGTTTATACACGTCCCGCTTTTGCTTCTTTCGGAACCATAAAAGAGACAACAATATAAAGATAACTCTGTGTGTAAAAAATGTATCTCAGATTATCTTCGGTTGGATCTATGTTTGTAACGATCAACGACTGAATTTGCCTATCCGAGCTTATCAATAGTAGCCGCCAAAAACAAATGAACAGGATTTGGATTGAGATTGAGTATAGATAAATTTCGAGCGTTAATGTAGTTCAAAACATGTTCTCTACTTCATAATTACTTACGTCATTGCCTGATAGATGGCTTCAATCCCGTATCTCATGGCGAACTCATCCACGATCTCCTCAGGAATGTCATTGAAGTACACCTTCCATGCATCGTCACCTCTAGCAGCTGGTAACGTGACTGCGCCACTGTTCTCTTCGCAAAGGTAGTGGAATAGGTTTTCGTGAAGACACGTATACTGCGGAAGAAGAAAATTACCAATTAGTTTTATCTTGACCTAGTCGTTCCTGAGATTAGCGCGTTCAGTTTTCGGCGGATCATTCTCATGTCGACAGAAACGCAACTCGTCATCTCTCAGGATGGACTCGCAACTTGTCAGAAACGTAACTCGACACAAAACGCACTTTGTCAGAAACGCAACTCGTCAGATTATAATGACGTTCATCGCCAAAATCCTATTTAGTAATTTTTTTGTTTGTCGAGCAACATCTTTGAAAATTTGACGAGTTGCGTTTCTGTAGAGTTGCGTTTTTGACGAGATGCAATTCTGACGAGTTGCGATTCTGTCTACATGCGTTTTCTGACGAGTTGCGAATGTGACGAGCTGCGTTTCTGTCGACATGAGAATGATCCTTTTCGGCCATGAGACGAACTCTAGTACTCTAGTTTCTAGTACATAATAATAATGCTACAGCTACCTAAATCTCATATATTTTAAAATCAATAAGCAAATAGTTACGAAACGAACCAATAAACTTTATATAAAACGTTCAGCTTTCAATAAAATACCATCCGTAAATTCAGATTTCCTTTAGAATTTTTAATATGAGTTGCACTCTATCACATGAGAATTTTATATTGTCGATGTGGATAAATCCAGCTCAAGGATTTACAATATCCAACCAGTTTTCAAGCTTTTTATATCTATGGAGAGTATACGTAGTGTCTGGGCGATTGCGACCACTGCACGAGTGGCAAATTCAATTATCGCACTGAACAAAATATTACTATAATGTCCTACAAGTTGAATTTTGGCCGGAATTCTTCTTACACTGATATCGGTAACTGTACTTCAGTCGCGCGTACGAATAGCATTGTACGAGTATTCTATACGTCAGCGGCGCGTACGTTAGTATGAATACATAGTATGTATGTAAATGCTTTCTGACGTAGGTACACCACCGACTGTACGTGACTGGCATCAGCTTAACGTACTAATCACGACTTTAGTAAAGTAGAAATAAGACATTAATTACTTTGTAAGTAAGCGAATTCACAACTGGCGGGCGGCGCTAAGTCACTGCTCACAGCATGCAGCAATAAGGTCGTCAACGAGCTGTTAGGGAATGCCCCTTCGTACACAACGCGACGCAAGTCTCCGATATTTTACGACTTTGGTATCCATTGACGCGTGCATGTGTCCTAACCCCAATAGATTTGTATTGCGATAGTTGCCTGGATACCAAAGTCGTAAGGTATCGGAGACTTTCGTTGCGTAGTATACGAAAGGGCAAAGACAGGCGTAAAAGTTTGTAAAAGCACAGGAGAAATTCATGATAAGGAAAAGAGCTAAAAATAAAAGGTTTTTCGATTAAGATATCTGTCACAAAACAAATATAAAAAAAAATCGTAAAAACAAATCATAGAACTACAAAATAAAATAAAAAACTTCTGTTAACACAAAAATGGAACCTGTAAGTTAATCTTCAATTCCATTTGATGCTTCTAAAACAAAATCAAATCCGCATGGGAAATCGCGGTGCAAAACCGAATATAAATTGAATTTCTAGTCCTGTTTGACCTCGACTGACAGCGAGATTTTCGTGTGAGTGAATTTTTGTGTGCGTTCGAGTAATTTTATTCCATCAGAATATGGATGCGGGTTGGAACGATTTGCGTAGTGTCGATTACAGCTTTCAGTTGCAGAAGGCCTAGCATGATATGTACAGTCACGAGCAATATCATGTAAACACTTAACAAAATTCAAACGCAATTTACTCGTAAAATACTGGTTTCCACTTTGAAATAAGACCTATTTCGTAATAGTATGGCTTCCAAAATAGAATTCTAATGAAAAGGCAAACGTTTAATCAACATGGTAGCAGAACATCGCTTTTGAATACTGTCTAGTGTATACATACTATTGCTCGTGACTGTACGTATTTGGCCGTACAGCCTACTTGAAACATTACAAAATAAATGTAAACAATATAATTATGTATTTCACACAGGCGCTATCGCTATACCTGTACCTACTATACACCATATCATGTGTTACCGTGAAACGTTCAAACGATGATAGAAGTCAGCTTCTGCGTGTGAGTTGTTGCGGTAGCCTAATTATTATTATTTATTTATTTATTTTCTCATAATAATACAAACTTATAAATTAAGCCCCACAAAACCGTTGTAATGGTTTGACTGTGGTAATTGGTAAGGCGTGTGATGAAATGATGTTTTATGAAATTAAATGATGTTTATTTATGCAAGTAGGTTATAATATCAACGCTTTTTTTTTTTAACGTGGTAAAATCATCAAATGAGTCCTCCCACCCCGGACAGGGCGGGAGGGACTGTCAGACTTGTACTGACTAAAATCCACGGTGTCCTTCAGTTGCCTGTTACCTATGTTCCGGGGTCACGGTACGGAAATAATCCCGCGACCCCGGCAGGCTTTGGCCCTCTGAGAGGGGGCCCCGTCATTATGCTGACGCTCTTTGAGGCGCGCGTGGGACACAACGCGCCGTCGAACCGGGCATGGTCCATGGTCGGGCAGCGAGTTGCCCTTTACTCGCTGCCAGCATGCCCATAATATCAACACTTTACACGTCTTTTCATAAAACTAGGAGGGGCCGGTGTTTCGTACCTGATTACTCTGAGAAGAAACATCCGAAACAAACTCAGAGGTCACAGTCTCTTTTAAAGTACAGACATCCTATATGTAGAACAGTTTATACGAGGACCATGCAGGTCAATGTCTGAAATGGTCTTTTGAAGAAAGAACCACACAAATTCGAGTGGACCTGTCCAGTCAGTGCAAGCATTTGTCAGTTATCGTGGAGCTCGACTTATAACACAAGGAGCTCAGCGACACGAAGAACAATACCAAAGAAAGGACTTGTGTAGGCCTGTATAGAGTACTTATCCAGAAGACGCGGGTTCAAATCCCACTCGCAACAGATTTGTTTTTCCTCAATAATCATTTCTATAATAATTAATCTACTATTTGACTTATGGAAACCCGCCTGCACTGCTCAGCTTCTGTGTTTAGACATTTAATAAGGGTCATCAAAAGCCTAAATGAAAAACACAAGGTGGAAGAATGTTAAAAGTTTGAATGTTCTTCATACCATTGATTGACCTCTATAAATAATTTAAGTCAATAAAGAATTCAATGCGATCAATACAAAACTGTTATTTTTAGATACATTGTGACCTTTGTTTTGTGGTATAGTGTGTACTTAAATCGATGTAACTATTACTCGTATTGTACTGTACCAATAACACGTATCTACAACATGGATTTCATTCTGAGCTGACTTTGAATACTTTGATATCGTAAAATGAACACAAATTGTTTTTCTCTCTTTTTAGAGAATGGCTTGTTTTTAGTGTATACAAACAAAGAAACTCATATACACAAACACCCAGACCCGGAACAACTACCTGGAGGTCATACAAATATTTCCTCCGTGCGGGGATCGAACCCGCAACACACTGCACTGCAGTCGATTACTCAACCACTGCGCCAACCGTGCCATCAATCTTTTATTTAATGTTCAGTCTATGCTATAAGTATGTTCACATATGAAATCAAAATGTTAAATTTAAACCGTGGTACCACAAAAACTTTTAAACGTCTGTTGAACACTTGTCTAAAAAAATGTCAGATTATGCAAGTGTTCAACAGATGTTTAAGTTTTTGTAGTTAAGTCTGTAAGAATCTTAGAACATAGAATAGTACCTAAAGATATTGCTGGGAATTCATGAAATAAACCACTTTTAGAAAAATTGCTTAATGTTGCTGTTTTAGACCTTCAGGGTGACATTTACAACCGTTACCCTCAACTTAGAAAGTTATAAGAGTAGGTACTAATATAGTGTGTGTACTTTAATTTTCTTTTCACTACATTCTCCCATCACACATAAAGAAAATGCTGGTTCAGTCCCTTATCTTCCCCATAATTGACTATGGTGATATGGATTACTATGACCTGAATGCAGATCTCCTCAATAAACTTGACCGTCTTCTATATAACTGCATTCGATTCGTGTTTAATCTTCGTAAGTATGATCATGTGTCTGAATATCGATCTACTTTAAAATGGCTACCCATTCGTCAGCGCAGAGCGTTGAGGGCGCTGACAACCTTATTTTCTCTTCTAAATAATCCTACTTCTCCTTCATATCTATCTTCTAGTTTTCAATATTTATGCTCTGCGCACACTAAAATTCTTCGTTCCTCCAACAATCGTCTTCTACGATGTCCCTCTCATCGTTCTGGTTTTCTAAAATCATCTTTCCTTGTCCAAGCGGTCTTCCTTTGGAACGAGCTCCCTCAGAACATCAGGACGGTCACCAGTCGGTTCACTTTTAAGTTAAAAGTTCGTGAGCATGTGCACAAGATGTTGGCAGACTCGGCACAAAATTAATTTGTTATTGGCAATCCCCTCTTTATGTATTTATGTTATAATTTCTATTTGACACTTTATATTTGTATATATTATCTTGCTTGTATGTATGTATTTCTGTATTTATCATTATTACCTAAATATCTTTTTCATTTTGCGTATTGTTGCACCTTCTATGTTTGCTTCTCTGCATTACCTGAAGGTAGACTGGGAGAGAATGCCCATGGCATTAAGTCCGCCTTTGTACTGTTTTGTTACATGTGCATAAAGTTAAATAAATAAATAAATAAATTTTGCCGCGGCTTCACCATTATACTAGACTAACATTTTCAAATAGAAAACGTGAGGGCAAATAAAGATGCTATTAATAAACTAGAGCAGGAATATAAATTCCCTCAAAAATACAACACCATTATTATCACTTTGCTGAAGTTCTATCATCATACATTAAAAGCTGTATTTCAGATTTTAATGTTCCACTCTGTTGGTTCCTCCTCTCTGTGAGAGGGAGTGGGCTGTCATCAACCACGCGGACCCAGTGCTGGTAGGTTCTAGTTCTCTGGTCGTGGCAAATCACGAGAAACCATTTTAAGTGTACCCAAAAAATATACAAGAAAAAAAGAAAAAAAAAAGTCTTTAAAATTCACTCACTCTACACTCTACTACATCATTCCATATAAATTGTGTTTATAATTTCAGCTTGGTAGAAGCCCGGAGCAAAAATTCCGAAAGTAATTTATTTTCCTCCGAAAATATTTGAGTAGGGAACCTTTTTTTCCTGGTAACTCTCAATTATCGTTAGGTCTCGCTATCCAAAACGTATGTGAGTGTTTGTTAACGCTCCCACGATACTGGAGCAATTCTGTCTGTTTGTAGCGATTTTGGTTGAATAATATACTTAAGAAAAATCAATGCAAATGATAGTATTAGGCAAATACTTAATTAAATCCAATAAGATTCATAATCAATTTAAAAAGGTTATCAAATTCCCTTGGATCATTAACCTTAAAAGTCTCAATACATACATTGAAACACTGTTACCGTTAAAGTACTATAAAAATACACTTTTAAAAACTTTTCTTTTATAAACATCTAATTTTATCGGGAAACTTCGAAACGTTACAAAGTTCGCCCCTAGAAATAATGTAACAGCAATTTTCTTGAACGAATTTTTAACAAAGAAGAATAATGTTCATCGTTTTTTGTGTATTTTGCTGGCAGATCGGGGCTAATTAATCTTCGTCACAATTTTAAATTAATAACTATTTGTTTATTAATGTCATCATTACTTCCCGCGGCTTTGGCCATCGGAATTGTGGCACCAAAACGTACGATGAAGGTTAAAATTATCCTACATCAATGACCTAATCATATTCATTGTCAATACGTTCAGTCATTTCAGTCATTCAACATTTAACATACAAACATACAAGAAATCTCGCCTTTTTCCCATCGGGGTAGGCAAAATCTACAGACCGCCAACTAGGTAGTTGGCGGTCTGTAGATTTTGCCTACCGCCGAAAGGAGTATGTACCTAAGGATCATAGGTATGATCCTTAGGTACATACTCCTTTCGGCTCATCCATATTCATACACCTAGTCATACAAGCACGCCGATTGCGAGTACTACGCAACCGGCCTTTCTGAAGCACTTTACCTATAAGGTCAGTGTAGGTCCAAGGGAGTCGCTTCCCGGCGTTTCCACTTACCTCTGCCTTTTTTTTTTTTTTTTACGTGATAAAATCATCAAATGAGTCCTCCCACCCCGGGCAGGGCGGGAGGGACTGTCAGACTTGTACTGACTAAAATCTACGGTGTCCTTCAGTAGCCTGTTATGTTCCGGGGTCACGGTAAGGAAATAATCCCGCGACCCCGGCAGGCTTTGGCCCTCTGAGAGGGGGCCCCGTCATTATGCTGACGCTCTTTGAGGCGCGCGTGGGACACAACGCGCCGTCGACCCGGGACTTACCTCTGCCTTATAAAATTCCTTTTTTTAGTTGCCTTTCAATCATCCACTCAAGAATAACGAACTATCTAAGCATACCCTTTTAAATTTTTGTGACTACGTCTTCTTTTTAATGTTAGACAGACAGATTTACACACGCATTAATAGTATTAATTATGAATAACAAAACTTTAGGGAAAAGCCATTCCATTGTTTAAACATAATTTTGATTTCCCCAGTTGTTTCTGAAGAATACAAACCTTATTATTATGAGACTTTAAAAGTTTAATAGGTTTATATTCTCAGGAGAGGTAAAGTTATTGTATTGGAATCATAATGTACTCGTACAGCCGTACCACAGGATTCTGAAAAGGCTTATAGGTATATTTATTATTTAAATCCAGGTTTCTTCACGATGTTTTACATCACCAATGTCAGAGATGTCTATAAACCTTGAAAGTAAATGATAATTGAAAAAGACACATGGTATCTGCCAGGGTTTGAACTCACAACCTCATGACAAGCAAGGTGCTAAACCTAACCTAATATGGCTGGATGATTGTTCCTCTTTCACGCAAAACTACTGAACGGATTTGAATATTAATTGGTACACAGATTTATATAGGTAACGTATCTATTTACTTATAAGCATTGTTTATCGAATCAAAATAGTGGATGACTATCCATCCCACATAAATTAATGCGCCTTTGTCAAGATAATATACAGGATTATTTGTAGAACATTTATAATATAATCTTCATGGGCTGAATGTACTCACATTTGTAATCAACTTTTACTATGAAATCAACCCTGGTAAAAACAAATCTGGTATTTTAAACGTCAACGGAAAAATATTTTTTCATTTCGGCATCGTTCAGATTAACATTCCAGTTTAAGAGTACTTAGCTCTAGGCAAAGTCTCATCCGAAAATACTGTAATGATAGTAATTAGTATGTATCTCAGCAACAACCCTTTTACTTTCAAAATTAAAACCCTAGCTAGATACTTATTAATTTAGGACTCATAACATTTAATATTATTAAGCAAACAAGAAAATGAGCCTTAAATCCGGCGCAAAATCTCTGCTATCTTAAAAAGTTACGTGAAAAAATATTCTACTAGATTTTGCCAGCGGTTTGCTCGCATTATGGTAGATATTATCGCCTAGGAATATCGTAAACTCTCATTCAGAGATAACGTATTTACATTTTATTAAAAGGAAAATGAGACCCATAGAGAAATAAGTTCCCTTTTATACAAACTATAGAAACGTAAACTCACGCCCTATTTTCATGGTGGTACGCAGCATCCACAGAGTGTCACCTGCATGAATATATTGCCCTATCCACATTCATTCATTCGGTCATACAAGCACGCCGTTTGTGAGTCACCAACCAACCAACTTTTCTGAAGCACTTCACCAATCAGGTCTCAGTGTAAGGTTCCTAGGGCGTAAATTCCGTAAATAACCTTCCGTAAATTCCTTTTGTTATTCGCCTAGCTTTTACTCATCATCGCAACATCACCGAATTCTCTTTAAAATATAAGTAAAAAGCAAATAATAAAGTACGCCCGTGGCTTTGCCTGGTTCGGTCACACATAGAAAGAACCGTATCAGTGTTACTACAAAAAAAACTTTTTCAAAAAAAAATGTGACCGCCTTCAAAAACAACCACAAAAAAGGGTAAAATAACCTACAAAACTTTTCTTTCGGAAGTCGGTGACTTTTTTTATTTATTTCATTGTCTCTTTTGCCACCGACTTCCGAAAGAAAAGTTTTGTAGGTTATTTTACCCTTTTTTGTGGTTGTTTTTGAAGGCGGTCACATTTTTTTTTGAAAAAGTTTTTATTTTACTCTTTTTAGTTTAAATATTCAACCAAAATTCTTGTCAAATACATTATTTTCTTACATGTGCACTAGAATTTTGTAATCCGTAGCACCGGTAATAACATCGTTAACATCTCTTTAATTCATTCCCTATCTCAAAAACTACTGAACCGATTTTGATGAAATTTGCAGTATTCCCTAAGTTGAACGATACCTAGTACAACAAAAAAAGAATTACTTGAATCGGACTTGTAGTTCCGGAGATATGCAAACACAAACATAGTTTTCTTACTTCAGGAGTTGTACCTTCCATCATCAGCTCAGGTACATGAGATGATGATTTCCATACGCAAATACTTGAATTACTTCATAAGATTTGCGAAAAACTATGTGTCAGCCAATAAAATTTGAGGGTTGCCCTCGATTTCTCCAAGATCCAATCATCAGATCCTGAAATGGTGACAATGGGACCACACGGGAAGCACCAGCTTTCGAATAAAAAAAGAATCATGAAAATCGGTTCACCCAGTCGCAAGTTATGAGGTAACAAACATAAAAAAAAAAAAAAAAAAAAAAATATACAGTCGAATTGATAACCTCCTCCTTTTTTTGAAGTCGGTTAAAAAAGTAAAAAATCTGTTGAAAACATATCTAAAAAAAGTGTCACTGCAAAACGGCGTTTGACGTTGTTATATGGTCCGTTTTGCAGTTACATTTTTTTAGAAAAGTTATTAACAGATTTTTTTGTCTTTGTAGTAAGGCTGTTAATGTTCATCTAGTGATGTTGCGAATATCTGATTTTTGACATTCGCGAATGCGAATGCGGATGCGAATATTCAATTCCAATATTCGCGAATGCGAATATTCATTTTTAAATTAATTACGTTTGATAATTTAATAAATACAAAAAAGAAAACCTTTTTAATGTAATTTTATAACTTATTTTAATTTTTTTTTACTTCCTGTCTGTAACGAGAATGGAAAAAGTATGCAAGGTGATTTTTTTAACTGGGCGTGGATGGCCTTATGAAACTAAGAGGAATGTCGAAAAACTATGAAAGGAGTCTCGAGGCCGATTTTGACGAAAACTAAAACTGCATTTTTTTTCACCAAAATTTGATCCTTGCTCCAGCTAGTTCGATTCCTGGCCAGGATTACTGATTCTTCTAAAATCTAATGATGCAGTTTTAGTTTCCGTCAAAATCGGCCTCGAGACTCCTTGTGTTGGCTGTATAGCGTTAGATCCTTGCTTGTGTTCAGTTTTTAAAATGACTGCTTTCTCTTTCGCACACTTAAGTCTCTCTCTCTCTGGCTCTGTACTCGCGACGGCTCACAACCACTGCTTACATTTAAATTAATAAACTCTGCTAAACCAAGTAATTATTGTTTTACTGGCCATATCCCATCAGGTTATGCGCCCAGTATCTTGCACAAGTGAAGTCGCGAGTCAATCAAAAGTATTTTACGCATTAATCTCATCCAAAGATTTGTCAGCCACGCGGTCGTTGCTAGACAAAGGAAAGTGCAGGAAAGATGGACGTCGCTTCGCACGTAATTGCTGCCCGGCGTTTCGACGGTCAAGGATTCCGCCAATGGAAGTTCATGATTAACTGCGCGTTAAGAGCAAAAGGATTGAGCAATCATCTCACTGAGGAGAAAAGTGACGATAACACAAACGATGTGAAGACAGAAGGAAGTTGCTCCGTGCTTGAAAAATGGCGTCAAGCGGATGCGCAAGCGATGTTCATAATAACATCAGGACTCGACATGTCTCTCATTAGTTTGGTTGAAACGTGTACTACTGCAAAGCAAATGATGATTAAATTAGAATCCATTTACGAGCAGAAAAGTGAAAACACGAAAATGTTATTATTGGAAAAATTCCACAACATAAAGATGGCGGAAGGCGATTCAATTGCTAAACATGTTACAAAAATCGAAAATATCGCACAACAACTTCGAGATGCTGGTGAATTGGTTTCGGAGATAAGCGTGATAACCAAAATATTGGGATCATTACCCGACCGATATCGAAACCTTCGTCAAGCATGGTTGTCACTGGACGAAAAGAGACAGACGATTATCAATTTGACAGCTCGACTGATAGATGAGGAAGCAAGTTATAACCGTGCTGAAGAGCAAGAACCCGCTGCTTTAGTTTCAACACAAAAAAGTAAAAACAAGCAGAACACGCGTTCCCGAGCAAAATGCTTCAAGTGTTCAAAGCGCGGACACTATGCGCGTGATTGCAAACAAAGTGTTCCCGTCACTGACACTGTCATGCCGGCGCCAGCGAGTAACCGCACGGGCCGCACTCAAAAATCTGCGTTCGTCAGTGATAACAACCACATTGATAGCAAATACGTGTGGATATTGGACAGTGGAGCCTCCGCACATATGTGCTGCGCTCGAGAATGTTTCGCGAACTTAACTCCCTACGAATCAACAGTGCGTATCGGTAATGGCACCGAGTTACAAGTGTGTGGAAAAGGGACAATAAATGTAAACAAACTACTCAATGGACAGTGGTACGAGTCTACAATAAACGATGTTTACTTTGTGCCAAAACTATGTAAGAACTTGTTCTCGGAAGGTGTTATAACCTCAAAAGGTTTTAAAATAGTGAAAGAACAATCCAGTGCCAAAATATACGATAGTTCGGGAATGTTAGTTGCGGTCGCAAACAAAAGTAGCAACAATAACCTATATAAAATGCAATTCAGTGTTAAAATATCTCAAGAAGCGAATGTATGTGACATTGAACTGTGGCATAGGCGTCTTGGACACATCAGTGTGCACACTATACGAGAAATGGTGCGAAGTGGACTTATACCAGGTATGAAAGTAGAAGAAATAGACAGTTTTCTCTGCGAACCGTGTATATTAGGGAAACAGCACCGTTTACCATTTAAACCATCACAAGGAAGTGCTAACCTTGCTGGAGCAAAGGTGTATAGTGACATTTGTGGACCCATGCCTGTCAGGTCAATAAGTGGCAAGAGATATTTTGTGACCTTCATCGATCAAGCAACAAGGTACTGTAAGGTGTACTTATTATCTAAAAAGAGTGAAGTTTTTGAGTGCTTCAAAGACTATTATAAGCAAATACTCAGTCAAGGTGTCAGGCTCAGTGCCCTTCACTCAGACAACGGTTGTGAATACACAAGCAGTCAGATGAAGCAGTTTGCATCAGAACATGGAATTCAGTTGTGTCGGACAGCTCCCTATACCCCTCAACAAAATGGTTGTAGTGAGAGAATGAACAGGACACTGATGGAATCTGCGCGTGCGATGCTCTTCGACAGCAAGTTACCTGCAAGTCTCTGGGCAGAAGCGGTGAATACTGCAGCTTATTTGTACAACAGAAAAGAAAGAGATGGCATAACTCCATTTGAAAAATGGGTTGGAAGAAAGCCTAACCTTTCTCATCTTAGGACATTTGGCTGCACAGCCTACGTTCATGTGCCCAAGGAGAAACACAATAAACTTCAGCCGAAAAGTATGAAGATGACACTTGTAGGTTATGACAATAACTCGGACAACTACAGATTGATGGATCTACGTACCAAGAAAGTGGAGATATCTCGAGATGTAATATTCGATGAAACTACTACCTGTGATGAACGAAAAGTTGAGGAGAGCTTGTTCCAGCTGCCCCTAGATGATGAAGATAGCTTGGTGTGTCCGCTATCAGAAAAGGGAGCAGAACTAGGATCCTCTCCGCAGGCCTCGATGCATACACCGGTCAGCACCGTGTATGATGCCAAGGAGACTCCGCAGGCCCCGATGCATACGGTGGAGTGTGTCCCATCGTGTGATGCCAAGGAGACCTGTGCACTTCCAACTCCGCAGGCCCCGACGCATGCTGTGGTGAGTCCTCAGCGTGATGCCAAGGTGTTCGGAGGTGCCACCAGCAGTGGTGGTAAGTCGTCGACAAGCAGGAGCCAACGTGGTAGTAAGTCACTATTTGACAAGAACGTATTTGAAAATTTCCTGAATAAAGCCCTGGGTAAGCAGTCTTCGGAAGAGTGCTCGGAACACCCAGAGGAAGACACAATGACCTATATAGCAGAGGCATTGATAGCAGATTGTGAAGTCCCAACAACATTCCAGGAAGCCATGGTATCCCCGGATGCAGAGCACTGGACAAAATCAATCAACGAAGAGCTGGAAGCTCACAAAGAAAATGAAACGTGGGAGCTTGTGAGTTTACCTACTGGTAAGAAACCCATAGGATGTAAATGGGTATTTCGTGTAAAAGAAAATTCAGATGGTTGTATTCGATTTAAATCTAGACTTTGTGCTAAAGGGTTTTCACAAATAAAAGACATAGATTATTCTGAAACATTTTCACCTACAGTAAGGTATGATACCATTAGAGTCATGTTGTCACTAGTTACCCATTTAAAACTTAATGTTAAACAATTTGATGTTAAAACCGCATTTTTGCATGGTACAATTTCTGAGGAAATTTATATGTCCCCTCCTCCAGGTTTAAATGCAGGTGATAAAGTTTGTAAATTAAAGAAGTCACTATATGGTCTTAAGCAAGCACCAAGGTGCTGGAATCAAACTGTAACTGAAATATTGAAAGATTTTGGTTTTACAGCTTGTAAGGTAGATAAATGTGCATTTATATCAAATAAATACAGTAATGTAATGTATTTACTTTTGTATGTAGATGATGGACTTTTGTTTTGTAAAAGTAACACATTAATGAATAAGTTTCTATCAGAGTTACAGGAAAAGTTTCAAATTGTAGTTACTGAAAATATAAAATGTTTTGTTGGTATGCAAATAGAAATGAGTGAAAATTCAATTTTTGTACATCAAAGAAAATATATTGAGTCATTATTAAATAAATTTCAATTGGAAGATTGTCATCCTGTTTCAGTGCCTGCTGACCCAAATATAAAATTGTGTAGACCTGAATTTCCTGAAAACAAAATATTGTATCGTCAGATGGTAGGTGCACTCATGTTTCTTGCAATAGTCTGTAGACCAGATATAATGTTGGCAGTAAATATTGTAAGTAGGTACATTGAATGTCATGATCAATCACATTATAATGCTGTGTTGAGAATTTTGAAGTATTTAAAGGGTACCAAAGACTTAGGTATTTTGTATACACATTGTGAAAATTTAAATATAGAAGCATACTGTGATGCAGACTTTGGTTCTGATATAGACTCACGTAGATCAACCAGTGGTTATGTAACAATGATTAATAATAGTGTTGTAACTTGGGCAAGTCAGAAGCAAAGTTATGTAGCATTGTCTACCTGTGAGGCAGAATATATTTCAGCCTGTAATGCAACAAGAGAAATTATTTGGCTTAAATATCTACTAAATGATTTGTGTAAATTTAATGAAACTGTTGCTTTGTTTATAGACAACCAGAGTGCTATAAAGTTAATTAAGAATGAAAGTTTACATAAGAGAAGTAAACACTTTGATATAAAATTGCATTATGTTAGAGAAAAATTTAATGATAAAAGTATAAGTGTACACTATGTAAACACTAAAGAACAAATTGCTGATATTTTGACAAAGCCGATAAGTAAGTTTCAATTTATGTATTTGAGAAAAAGTTTAGGTATTGTGTAAACCAAGCTATGTATTTACATAATCATTTTTAAGTGTAGGTATAAACAGTTTGTAAAGGAATAGAAAGTTGTCATTTCGTGGGAGTGTTGGCTGTATAGCGTTAGATCCTTGCTTGTGTTCAGTTTTTAAAATGACTGCTTTCTCTTTCGCACACTTAAGTCTCTCTCTCTCTGGCTCTGTACTCGCGACGGCTCACAACCACTGCTTACATTTAAATTAATAAACTCTGCTAAACCAAGTAATTATTGTTTTACTGGCCATATCCCATCACCTTGCAATGTTTTTCAATATCCCTCATAGTTTCGGATATGGCAATCCACACCCCGTTGAAAAATTCACCCTGTATAAGAGTAGCTCTAAGAGTGGCGTCAGTGAAAGAAAAACAGACAGAAACACGTTTAACTTAGCGTTCTCATATTTATGATTAATTATTGTGATTGATTTGATGAAAATTGATGAATGGCGAGATAAAGGCAGATTTAACAAAAGATGAACGGAGAGGACGACAAAAGATAAGAATGAATAGAGTGTGTGGAAGAAGGAGTACCAAAAACCTATTGATGTTTTTCCAGTCGTTCGTATTCGCAAAACATTCGCATGAATTTTGCGAATGCGAATGTCTAAAAATATGCAAATATCCGCATGATGCGAATGCGAATATTCGTAACATCTCTAGTTTATACCTACAGGTTATTAGCTAACTGTATGCTAATTTTCATCCAAATCAGTTCTATAATTATTGCGTGAAAAAGAAACAAACATACATCCATCCTCACAGACTTTTGTATCTATTAACAGTAATAAGATTTTAAAAAAGAAAGTTGCAGACAAAATTAGTCCTTACGAACAAATTGGAAATAGAGATATCTACAAAGTGGAAGCAGGTGGCATACAGAGCTCGTTTTAGAGTAGTTACGGATGAAAAATATATAATGCTTTGCTGAATTCGCCGGCGTCTAAGAAACGACTAGCCAAATCGATACTCTGTGCCAAAGTGGAACTTGAAGACACTTCTGTCTGAAATAGTGGGCTAGTAACTTTGTAAACGTGTACTTATTGAGATAGGTATTCAGTATTTATATTTGTTTTTGCGTAGGACTCTTTTTAGCTATCTGACTTAAGACAGTCTTGATGGCTCAGAGATTGTTCACTTCGCAAGTAGCATATTAAATGTGAGTTCAAACACTTAATACCAGTCCTTAGTCCTAGTTTTTGTACCAGTCTTTAAAATAGTTTATACCTACTCGGACTTATTACAAACACTAAAATAAAGCTTGGTTTAAACCTCTGTAATTTCAAGTCCGGGCAATTAATCCGTATTACAAAACTTAGATAAAACGTAAACCTTCGTATCTTCCTTTGAACCATTGTCTAAACAATGAAATCCACCATTTTTTTTAAATCTATTTTGGGTCGAAAATAATACAAAAACATCAACACAATGAAAAAGATGCTATGAGAAACTCACAAGTTTCTCATAGCATCTTTTTCATTGTGTTGAAAAGCCGTAGCTGTCAAAAGAAACTTTGACACACATGTCAAAGTTTCTTTTGACAGCTACGGCTGTTAGACCATGGTTTAGTATCACAAAGATACGATATTTAATACATAACGTTTGTGTTAACCAAAGACATTAAACTATATACAAGCAATAGACGGGACATCACGAAGAAATTTGTGATCCAAAACTTTTTACCAATAAATAGGTAAAAAGTCCCTCAGTCTAGTAGTCGCGTTGCTATGCAACGCTTAGATAGCACTACTGACCACAGCTACTGACGCGCGGCATCAATAATTTTGTATGACAATTTTCCCAATGCCCGCTCTATAGATTCTTTTTTAAAATCTCTTTGGTGTTAACCGACGAGATTTTAAACCTGGAGTTTTAGGTAAACCCTATTTTGTAATAAGATGGACTTAGTTTATCTTGGACATCAGTGAAGGCAAACATCGTTTGCTTCTCGCCAGAGTTGTATATTTTACATAATTATTGTTTCCATAAAAATTTTACCTATGCATACATAAAAGGTAACGTTCTTCCTAAGCTTGGCATAATTGGTTCAAACTCGCTGACCCACTTTTTCCACCCAATTATACGTACAAACATGTATTTTAAAAACCCTTATTTATCACGTACACACTTCCTCATTAGCGTGGACTGCAAGCATAAACATGCACGCGATTATAAATCTTATCAACGTGAAAGTATAAGCTCAAATGGAATAAATTTTTCCCGTACAAAGTTCCTGTATAATTCGTTTAGTGAGGTCTCCCTAATATTTTGGACTCCATTTAATTAGAGAGACCCTTAATAAATCAAGGAAAGATAAATTGGTTTAAATGGCTCCTACCTTCCTAGACGTTGAAAATTGGTTGTAATGCATACCTACCTAAAACTATTTTGAATACCAAGGAGTATAAACTTGTTTTCAATGGACAGAAAGATAAATAAACCTTAAAAAATAACACGAACAATATTTGTATGTAGGTATATTCAAAATCACGTTTTCAAAACAGCCTAACCGTTTTCGATGTTTGCAGGATAGATGTAAAGTTGATCTAGCTATCTCATATCTGGGAAAATTCGTATTCCATTATCTTATCAATACAAAAAGTAGTGTTAGGTCACCATAGCACCCAACGCAGCTTTTTTCACTATTTTTCTTTAGTGATAATAAAAGTACCTAAGTGAAATTAAAGTCCGTCGGTAACTGCTTGACTGTTAGGCGTGTCGCACCTTCAATTATCCAAACGAATATGCCGTAGTATTTATTAATTTCAAACAGATGTTTCTTATGGTATGGTGAGGAAATGTTGAGGTTTACCGGCAATTTCTTTTTTGGGTTTGGAATTCATTAGACGAGTCGTGCCGCCCTTCCTGGAGCAGAATCCACTGTCAGACTTGACTAACTTAATTAAAATAACCCCGTTACTTCATTAATACATTTTTACAACCCCAGTAGTTCCCGCGACCCCGGCAGCTCCCATAACCCCGGCAGTTCCCGCAACCCCGGTAGTTCCCGCGACACCGGCAATTCCCGCGACACCGGTACTTCCCGGAACCGCGGTAGTTCCCGCAGTCCCGGCAGTTCCTGCGTCACCGGCAGTTACCACGACCCCGGGAGTTACCGGAACCCCGGTAGTTCTTGCGGCCACAGCAGTTCCCACGACTACAGCAGTTACCGCAACCCGTTAGTTACCGCAACCCCGGCAGTTCCCATAACCCCGGGAGTTCCCACAACCCCGGCAGTTCCCGCAAAGGAGCAGTTATCGCAACGATGATCGTTTGCCCAGATTCAACCAACCGTCACAATGATTAATACGTTTTTTTTTGATAGTTTAGAAAGAATATTAGAAAAGGTAACCTATAGTAATACTCATATTCAATGAATTGTAACAGAAATTAGGCATTTGAATACCTAACGATCAATTTGTTTTACAGAAAGGGTTCGATTTATGCGCAATTAATTTAACAGTCGGGTTTAATTGGATTCACTAGAAGTCAATGTAGGGATTATATTAATTGAAATGACCTATTTTAGATAAGTTACAATAGGACGTACATAAGTGGAGGAAAACCAGTAATAGTTGGCCTCTTGCTTTATTAAAACTTCATACCATGCTAGGCAGCTCAAGACAAATTGCCGTGAAAAACCTAAACTTACCTGTTGCAGACGACGAACCCATAGAGACACTAAGATAGAATTAGAACAGTATCATGTGTAATTATTGTTAATTATCACTAAAAACATGTATATTAATCAATAAAAAGGTGTTAGGCCCGCACAAGGCGGGAAAGAGAAACAAACATTCTTGTAATACCGTTTTATTACCATATAAGGAAGCGAAAATGTCGTCTTCACGTTGTAGCAAGGTCATGACCAAATAAGGTCACGAAAGCGCCTCATCGCTCGTTGTGGGCGGAGCCTCCGACAGGTCGAAACCTGTCCGCCTGACACAAGTCAAAGCAAAGTAAAATGCAGGCCTATGATTGGCCAGAGGGCCATTTCTACAAACAGGTCCCTCCACGGTTTGCGATGTGGTGTTTTCACATAAGTATGGGAGCAAATTGAGCTTCAGCAAGTTTTTCAAGTTTTTAGTAGTTTTTCATGTTTTCCATGTTTTTATGTTTTGTTCTGATGTTTTGTTATATTCTTCTTATGTCTTGTTTATAGTGTTTAGTTAAGTATTTACTGTGAGTCCCACGTGCCCTAAGTTGATTATTATTGTGTGTATATTGTGTAGAGTCAGTTTATGTGAAAGTTAATTTAGTCAGTGTAATAAAAGTGTTAAAATCGTCGAAGAGTTTAATTCCGAATGAGTCCCTCGTAAAGTAAAGCCAAAACTGAGCTATCGAAGCAGGGAATAAATAATAATACAGTCCACACCCAACAGTTCTGGTCCTACTACGCCGGATAAAAGTGAGAATTGAACCAGAACCAACAGTTCTGGTCCATCGGAGCCGGATAAAGGGAGAAGTACCAAAAAAGTTGGTGCTTCTCGACCAGTATAAAGTGAAAAGTGCCGGTATAATACATAAACGCGTAAATAAGTGTTGTGAACGGATACATAAAACTGTAAGTACTGAACAATAATAACTGAACTGGTGTATGTATAACTGTGTCGTGTACATAAGTGAATAAAGTGTCGATATTAGGGCAAAGTGGTGTTCTCTGTGTCGAATATCGCGATCATAGTGCGCGTTGAAGTGACCGGCAGAACCGTGGGGCTCACAGTAAAATAAAGTGTAAATAAGACTCTGTGCGCGTTAATAATTATGTACTATGTACATATCGTTGTACCAACGTCGGGAGTGACCGCGTAGCGAAATATAGTGAGTTCGCGTAAACGAAGTGACCGTCGCGTAAGATAAATAAGTAAATACGCGTCGTACATAAGCGCGCGCTGCAATATAGTGCGCGCCGCGTCGTCCGTCGAAAGTATATAGTGCCGTCGCGGTAAATAGGGCTAGTCGTGATTATAGTAAAGTGTCGAAGTGCGCGTAAAGTGTAACGTCGTAGTGTACGGATCTGGACAAGTCCAAACCGGGTACGAACTGTCGTGTGTTGTGTGTCGTGCTCCCCGCTTAAAGTTTTGCCATCAGTCAGGAAGATGGTCATCACCCGTAGCCAAGGTGATGCTGCCGAAGCAGAGGACCAGAGGCGGGCCCTACAGAGGAGGGCAGAAGAGCAAAGGGAGGCAGTTCGCCAGGAAGCGGAACGGATTCGAAGAGAGAGACTACGGAGGATTTCACTAGACCCGCCAGCGTCACCAGCGATCACAGGTGACCAAAGTACTATTAATTCACGACTAAATACCGCGCCTCTTACGACGGTGGACACGGCCACGGCGGGACCATCATCGGGTCTTCTACTGAGTGAGGACCATGGACAAAGGAGGAGGTCACCCGCAAGGTCAGAGAGGTCACAGAGGTCACAAAGGTCAACGAATAGTATGGTAACGCGCATAAGGCTAGCAGAGTTGGAGGCTGCAGAAAAGCTAGCAGCCTTACAGAAAAAGTCTCTTGATCTAGAAGCAGACCTAGTCAAGAAGAGGCTAGCCGCCGAAGTGTCCGTCATACAGGACGAACAGGAGAGCCTGCGGGACGAGCCTCTCGCTCCCCAGGAGGAAGGCCACCACAGCAGAGTGGACGAATGGCTTCAAACGAATCCCCTCAGAGCACGGGGGGAGGGGGGCACGGGAGCCCCCCAGGAGGACCCAAGACACATTAAATTCGACATGCCACGGGGAAGGTCGCCGACACCGACGAAGCACAGGAACAGCATCGACAACTTAGCAGCGACCTTAGAAAGGATGGCAAGACCCCGACTACGGCATACGGATCTACCGGTGTTCTCCGGTGGTGTCAACGAGTGGCTACCATTTAAAGCGGCCGTACGGGACACCACGAACATGTACAACATTTCGCCTGCTGAGAACATACAGCGACTGAGGAGCTGCCTCAAGGGAGAGGCAAGAGAGGCGGTGTCAGCTCTACTACACACCGCTACCGATCCGGAGGTCATCATGAAGACACTCGAACAGTGTTTCGGCCGACCAGAGGTACTCATCGACCGCGCCATCGACGAACTGAAGAAGATGGCGAAGCCCACTGCATCAGCCGCGGACTTGAACACTTTCGCGATCAAGGTGCAGAACACGGTGAGCGTAATCCAGACAGTCGACCGAAGAGGGTACTTATACAACCCGCTACTGACACGCGAGGTACTTGAGAAATTAAGTCCGCACATACGGGCAAGATGGTGCGACTTTGCCTACGACAACGACGACACAACGGAGCCGGAGATAGTCATGCTGTCTCGCTTTCTAATGCGGGAAGCGGACCGGGCGTTGCGATACACGTACGCCCCGCCCACCAGCGCCGCGCCCGCCAGCCAGAAGAAGGAGACCAGGCAGCCAGTGACTACAAAGAAGAAGGCCAGCCCCGTCTACACAGCCGTCGAGAGCAAGGAAGAAAAAGGTCAGTGCCTCAACTGTAACTTAGATCATGTGTTACCGAAGTGTCCCAAGTACAAGGATATGAGTGTCGACCAGCGGTGGGAGTACTTAAAGACCAACGGCATATGCTTCCGGTGCGCTGAGAGGAAACACAGGCGATTGAACTGTAAGGCCAGGTTGTGCGGCGTAAACCAATGCCGCCGACCCCATCACGCCTCCCTCCACCAGGAGAGGGCGGCAAGCAAGGAAGAGACGACGACCGCGAAATCTACCGCAGAGTCCAGCAAGGAGGAGGCAGTACTGTCGGTGGCAACCAAGTCCGCCGCCGGCCCGCAGGAAGTACTGTTGAAGATGTGCCCCATCATAGTCACCGGGTCACGGGGGGAGGTAAGGACGTACGCGTTGTTCGATGAAGGAGCAACCGTCACCCTCATCGATGAAGACCTGGCGACCAGCATCGGAGCGGAGGGTACGTCACGCCCGCTGCGCATACGCGGCGTGAACATGACCTCAGAAGAGCAGGACAGCAAAGCGGTACGGGTGCAAGTCAGGGGCATCCGGAAAGACGGCCAGTCGCACGAGCTTCGAGCGAGGACCATCAAAAACTTGAAGCTCCATCAGCAGTCCATCCCAGAGACCCTGCTGGATCACAAACACCTGCGAGACCTGCCAAGAGAGGAGGTTTGTTACGGGCAGGCCCGCCCCGGACTCCTGGTGGGAACAGACCACTGGGAGTGTATAGTGACCAGGGAACTCCGAGTCGGCGGCCCCAATCAGCCAGCTGCCTCAAAGACGACGTTGGGATGGGTGGTGCACGGAACGGCGCCACGAGCTATCGTTGCTGACGAAGAGAACGTGCTGCACGTCATCGAGTCCAGAAAAGGAGACGAGCAACTACACGACCTAGTCGAAGCGCACTTCAGGATAGAAGCCTTGGGAGTCGCCAGGAAGCCCCGAGTAAATGAGGCAGACCAAAGGGCGGAAAATATTGTGAAAAGCACAATAAAGAAAACTGAAGAAGGCTACGAAGTGGGACTACCGTGGCGCACAGACAACGTGGTCATGCCACCTAGTTATGGAGCAGCGCTCAGGAGGCTCAAGAAAATCGAACAGAAGATGGACGCATCACCAGACTTTGCCGTGCAGTACGCCACGCCGGTGAACAATCTACTGGAAAAGGGATACGCCGTGCCATGCGACGGGACAGAATCAGAAAGTAACGTCTGCTGGTACTTACCTCATTTCGCCGTGCAGAATCCGAACAAGCCGGGGAAACAGCGACTGGTCTTCGACGCAGCGGCATCAAGTCACGGAAGGTGCCTGAACGACGAACTGCTGGAGGGTCCGGACCTGCTGCTGTCCTTGCCAGGAATAGTCTTTCGTTTCAGAGAGCGGGCAGTGGCTGTCACCGCAGACATACAAGAAATGTTCCTGCGGGTGAAGATACGACGAGAGGACCAACCGGCTCAGCAGTTCCTGTGGAGAGGACAAGACAGGACGTCGCCCCCGCGCCACTACAAGATGACAAGTATGATTTTCGGAGCAGCAAGTTCCCCGTACATGGCTCACTACGTCCGGAACTACAATGCGGAATTACACGGCAGTAAGTATCCCAGGGCCCTGGAGGCCATAACCAAGTGTCATTATATGGACGATCTGGTGGTGAGTTACAGCGATCCAGAGGAGGCGTGGAAGGCAATAGAGGAAACAAGGAAGGTGCACGCGGCCGCCGGCTTCACGCTGCGGGGCTGGAGCTCCAGCGACACGACGGTCCTGCGCGACGTGCCCCAGACACTCCACGCCACCGCCCCGACGCAGCTGGGAGGGGAGCAGCCTGAGAGCAAGATCCTCGGGCTGTATTGGAACGCAGAACAAGACGAACTCGGATTCAACACGTCCATGAACCGGGTACCATATGAGGTGAGAGAAAGGATCCGTGCGCCCACAAAGAGGGAGGCACTGAGCGCCGTGATGTCAATTTATGATCCGCTGGGTCTTTTGAGCAATTTTACAGTGCGAGCGAAGATAATACTCCAAAGCCTGTGGCGCCTACAAACGACATGGGACGCGCCCATCCCAGAGGAGGAGAACGAGCTCTTCGCGGCCTGGCTGGGTCAACTACAGGAGGTGGACAGACTACGGCTGCCCAGGTGCTACCTCAGAGGGAAGACGAAGCGCATAGAACTGCACGTGCTGTGCGACGCCAGCGAACAGGCGTACGCAACGGTGGCCTACTGGAGGGCGGTGAAAGAAGATGACAGCGTCGACGTCGTGCTGGTCGCGGCCAAAGCAAAGGTGGCACCGCGGCGAGCCCAAACGATACCGCGTTTGGAGCTGCAGGCAGCGGTGATAGGGGCCCGACTCGCCGACACCATCAAAAAGGAGCACCGCCTCGAGATCGACAGGACAGTCTACTGGACAGACTCCTCGACGGTGGTCCACTGGATCCACCACGATATGAAGAGGTACACACCGTTCGTCGCGCATCGCCTGGGAGAGATCGCCGAGCTCACCAGCAAGGAAGAATGGCGCTGGCTGCCTACGGAGCACAACGTGGCGGATGACGCCACCCGACTCACCGACGCGCCGATCAGCGCGACCGACCGCTGGTTCCGTGGGCCGAACTTCCTACACCTACCGGAGGAAGACTGGCCCGGAAAACCGGCGGCAGAAGACACGCAAGAAGAGGTCCTGCACATCACGCCGGGCCCCGAACGAGACAGCTGGCTACCCGATCCTGCCCGCTTCTCGAAGTACGAGACGCTGGTGCGCGCAGCTGCGCGCGTACTGGCCTTCATAGATGCGTGCCGCCGCGTCTCGACTCGACTCGAACATCGGCACATCGAACGCGCCGAGAAGGAGCTCCTGCTGAAAGCCCAGCGGGACAGCTTCACCGAAGAGATAGACAAGATCCGGTCTGCTCGCCCCATCAGCCGGGGGAGTCGCCTGTACAGACTGGACCCAATACTAGAAGACGGCCTGTTGCGCGTGCGAGGACGGATTGAAGCCTCAAACGCGCCAGTGGAGGCCAAGCGACCTATCATCCTGGATGGTCGACATCACGTAAGTAGATTAATAGTAATGCGCGAACATTGCGCCGCTGGTCATGCCAACAGGGAACGAGTGACGAACGACCTACGGCAGCGCTACTGGATCATCCACCTGCGGCCCACGGTGCGGGCCATCGAGAAGGCCTGCGCGTACTGCCGCAAGCTGCGAGCGACACCACAGCCGCCGGCTACGGGAGACCTGCCGCGCGCCCGCCTGGACCCCTTCCACCGCCCGTTCACCAACTGTGGCGTGGATTACTTCGGGCCCATGATGGTGAAGGTGGGCCGGCGCCGAGAAAAGCGGTGGGGCGCACTATTCACGTGCCTCACCTCCCGCGCCGTGCATCTTGAACTCGTCGCATCACTGTCTACAGACTCAGCAATCATGGCGCTGAGAAGAATGGCTGCGCGCCGCGGCTGGCCGCGGCTCATGTATTCAGACAACGGGACCAACTTCAGGGGAGCCGACCAAGAGCTGCGAGCGGCGTATGAAGAATGGGCGCCGACGCTCCGAGAAGAGGGGCTACTGCACCGCATGGAGTGGCGCTTCATCCCACCTGGCGCGCCCAACCAAGGCGGCGCGTGGGAGCGGCTGGTGCGCTCCGTGAAAACTGCCCTCGCTGCGACTCTGCGCGAACGGGCACCTGCAGAAGAGGTGCTGCGGACTCTGCTCGCTGAGGCGGAGTTCGCGATCAACGCGCGCCCCCTAACTCACGTCAGCGTGAGTCCAACAGATCCAGAGGCCCTCACCCCCAACCACTTCTTGTTGGGGTCCTCCACGGGCCTACCCTCAACCGGGCCTTGTGACGAGGCCGACCGACGTGCTTGGCGGGCCAGCCAGGCCCTCGCCGACCACTTCTGGCGACGCTGGCTGCGGGAGTACCTCCCTACCCTGGTACCCCGCGGCGAGCCGCAGAGCAGTCGACGCCCGCCGAGGATCGGCGACGTCGTAATCGTCGTCGACAGCACGCTGCCACGGAACGTGTGGCCGCTAGGAGTCATCGAGAAGACCTACCCGGGACCTGACGGCGGCATCAGGGTGGTCGACGTGCGAACGAGGACCGGCATCTTCAAGCGTCCCGTCAGTAAGCTCGTCGTGCTGCATCGTGAAGAGGAGGCTGCGCAGGCTACGCCGGGGGGAGAGATGTTGCAGACGACGAACCCATAGAGACACTAAGATAGAATTAGAACAGTATCATGTGTAATTATTGTTAATTATCACTAAAAACATGTATATTAATCAATAAAAAGGTGTTAGGCCCGCACAAGGCGGGAAAGAGAAACAAACATTCTTGTAATACCGTTTTATTACCATATAAGGAAGCGAAAATGTCGTCTTCACGTTGTAGCAAGGTCATGACCAAATAAGGTCACGAAAGCGCCTCATCGCTCGTTGTGGGCGGAGCCTCCGACAGGTCGAAACCTGTCCGCCTGACACAAGTCAAAGCAAAGTAAAATGCAGGCCTATGATTGGCCAGAGGGCCATTTCTACAAACAGGTCCCTCCACGGTTTGCGATGTGGTGTTTTCACATAAGTATGGGAGCAAATTGAGCTTCAGCAAGTTTTTCAAGTTTTTAGTAGTTTTTCATGTTTTCCATGTTTTTATGTTTTGTTCTGATGTTTTGTTATATTCTTCTTATGTCTTGTTTATAGTGTTTAGTTAAGTATTTACTGTGAGTCCCACGTGCCCTAAGTTGATTATTATTGTGTGTATATTGTGTAGAGTCAGTTTATGTGAAAGTTAATTTAGTCAGTGTAATAAAAGTGTTAAAATCGTCGAAGAGTTTAATTCCGAATGAGTCCCTCGTAAAGTAAAGCCAAAACTGAGCTATCGAAGCAGGGAATAAATAATAATACAGTCCACACCCAACATTACCTATGTTAGAAGCTTTTAATACCGAAAAACAGTTATTTTTATACGGGGTTAGCTTTCAACCTCTAAAGAATTGTACTTGGAATTAAATTATTATTGTATTTGTACGCTTTTCGAGGCAAATTAATTGTACCGACTGAATATAGGCCCGCACGTGTTCCTGATAAATATCCTATCTTTACTAACTCCAGGAAATTCCTAATTTTTTAAACTCTCAACATCAGTTTGCTCAATCAAGGAATCGAGCCTTAGACCTCAAGTTCAGCAGTAGCTCATGTGATCACTTGACCAACAGGGATATAAAATATAATTATAAAGATCGGACTAACTTACCAAGTGACGTCCGATCCTCAATTATGTGAAGTAATCTCGTCCTCATCATTTTGTACTTGTAGTAGGCACTCTTGCGTGCTACGTCGTCACATTATTAAAAGATGAATGTTTTCGTAAAACGAAACGTATCATCTCTATTTCACGGTAACCTCACTAGCGCCGCTTCCTGATCTGTCATTGTTTCAAAGAATTCACAACTTTCATGAAGGGTTAGAATCTGAAACATATTCTGGGTAGGGTCGGGAATGGATGAGGACGAGATTACTTCACATAATTGAGGATCGGACGTCACTTGGTAAGTTAGTCCGATCTTTATAATTATGTTCCGTAATCTCGTCCTCATCATTTTGTACTTGTAGATGTTTAAAGAAGAAAGTTGTGATAACACATTCAAATTATTTAATCATCCTTACATAATTTGAAGAATGTTACAATTAGTCAACATAAAATTTGCCTTTCAAATGTTAATTAAACATTTAAATTCTTAATAATCTGTCTTTTCAATTTACATCATAATATTATCCCCCTCCAAATAATTCATCACCCTTACATAATGAAAGGAATGTTTCAATCATTCAACATAAAATTTGTTTTCTACATGTTAAATAAACATTTAAATTCATAAAATCAGTGAGTATTTTTATTTTACACCATATCATGTGATCAATCATCATTAAGTCCACACACAGCCTGAGCAAAATAGTCTAGATCACCTTTGATAAGCCTTTTACAAAATCTAACAAATGTTGAGTTGTTGTTCCAACATGCTGATATTCTAATTAACTCAATGTTAACACCTACATCAGAGGCTTTTGAAGTGGCTGCATGCACAAGGCATGAGCTGCATCTGCTATGAGCAGCATAATTATTAGTGATGATATCTATATCACTAACTAACAGATAGTGTTTGTTTAATCCATTTACTAATAGATGCTGATGCAGCTGAATGGCAAGATTTCTTAATTAATGCTGGTAAATATTAATATATGGTAATATTATTAATCACAATTGTTAATTCTTATATTTTTAGTTGTATCTAAATAGGGTAACAATGTTGTTTGATAGGATAACATAACAGTCACTTATGTTTTCTTTTAAAAATAACAGAATATGTTGTGGTAAAATAATATGTTTTCGGCTGTCATTTATGAGTTCCAGATGCCATAACAAAGGTTAGAACCTTAATTTATATTAAAAATCCTTATTATATTTAATTATTATTGTTCTCTCTCCTTTTAAATGACAGGGTTGGTACTTCGTGAATAGTAAAACAGTTTGATTAATATCATCAATTGAAATAATCTTTTTCTTCTATCATCAACTTTGTGTGTTCCTATAACCAGTGATATTTTTTTTTTTTTTTTTTTTTTTTTTTATAATTGAAAGGGCTATGTAATTCCTCTCCTCATAGATTAAAAAAGTGGATACAAGGGCAGTCACAACCACCGCACTACATACTACTACACCCCCTCTTCCCCCTCTCTTTTGTTTGAAGGGACCTACTTAATAGGGCAAACAGGGGAAATGTATTAAAGAATGTTGCATCTCACTTAACGGAGAAAGCATCCATGGATATCTGGGCTTGAGTACCATGAAACTAGCACAACTGGCAAACAAGTCAACTTTTGAGCTACCAAGCTTTGACAATGGTTCTATACACTTTTACAGAAGTTTAATTCTATTTTATAATTTGAGTGTTTAGATTCTTCATCGGCTATGACATTTTCTTTTAGCTAATAGAACATGCCTATCTAAACTATCATGATGGGGGTGCTGTGTTTCTTTTATTTTATTGACATATGATATACTTGTAATGTTTCTCCACAGCAATATTTCACAATTAGATAGATCTAATGTAATGTTTTCAAGTCTATAAAAACTAAGCGATTCAATTTTATTGATGTGGTACAGTTTGTCCGGTCTGTCCAATACCCATGACTCATAATGTCATTGCAACCAAGACCAGTCAGTTAGCAAGGAATCAGAGAAATATGTAATATAAAACCAAACCCTTTTATTTTGTAATGATTGAGAAGGTAGGATGTCCACTATTGGAAATCCATTATGACTTTGCTATGTGGGTAGCAGTTTGTAAAATTATTTAACAAAACTTCTGTGTATAACCAACCATATTCCACTGCTGGGCATGCTGCTATGAGTAAGCCAGGTAATTTGCAATATATCTATAATCTTATACTTGTGATCATTTATGTTTTTCAAATAATTTCGTAACTGTTTTAATTTCAGTTTCAGGTAATGGTATGGAAAACAAGGTGGCATTTAAGAGAGTCTAAGAATTTCTTTTTTACTTAAGTTGTAAACACCTTTTCTCCCCATTTATTGTCAAACCTAAGATTTTCAGTAACTGTACACTGTACAGTAATGTCTACATTTGACATATTTACCATCAATCTAAAAAACTGGCTTGAGAACACTTGTAGGTCATAAATAGTTTCATAATTTTAGTGAGGACATAATTATTATGGTGCTGTACTAACCCCAAAGAGAAGAGAAGTAATTTCACATACTTATCACAATATGAAAAACCTTAAATATTCTATGAATGTTTTTCCACAGATAATGAACAATATGCATTTTTAAGATCCAAGTTTGTTATAAACCATTGGGACTCATAAGTCTGGTGCTCATTCTTATGTCCTAATTTAAAATGTATTGTATTAATAATTAGGTATTGTATTAACTTATTAAGCTTTTTGAGGTTTAGAATAAAACACCATGAATTACTGATTTTGTATGTTTACATGGTTACAGTTGGTTGGTGTACGGGTTTACATGGTTTTGTAGCAACACTACTTCCCTTTTGGAAAAATTATAGATTTCCTGTTGTGAACTCAGTGTTCACATTTCAATGGGATTTTATATCTTGATATTATCAGTCACATGTTGTGGTTAGTGTTGATACTATTCCAATAACAAAGGATTATTTCTTGTGTCTGTGTGTACCTTGTACCTCAATGGTGTGTCTGGCAGCGACGTTAATGCCTCTGTGGAGAACACCCACTCGAACAGGCAATGGTAGTCATTGAGGGCCCAGGAAGCTCAAATTATTGTTAAACTTGAGTTTTACTGGTGGTTTTGATTGTAGCAGCAGACTCCTTTACTGCTCGACAGGCAGCCAGCTTGTTTTGTAATTTGTCCTCAAATAGACTCAGAAATTATTGAATTTTCCTAAAATTCTTTTAGATCTTTGTTTAGACCTAGGAGTATGAGTGACCCTTTAGTAATGGTGTCACTGTGCAAATGTTATACTATTTTCTTCATTTTCTGTTGAGATAACATATTATTTAAGACTTGTCCAATTGTAGAGACGGTAGCGGTCAAGTCAAAATGGCTTCTTGACACTTATCCTCTTGTCTTATTTTAAAAGTTCACTGTGTTTCATGGTTTCTGCCACTTTCTCAATTTATATGTCAACAATTATTTAGGATGTCATATTCCTTCCTTAAAAATAGGCAGAGGAGGAGATGGAGACTTTTACCCTTGGGTATCAATGATGAAAAAGGCTATAATAATGTCTTTCTATATAGCATCTTGTTTCCTTTAATTTAACCTGGAATGTAAGTATTCTCTTTTCTTTTCAGTACTAGACCTTAATTTCCTAGGATCTTGCAGATTTCTTCAGTCTCCGGCATTGACATTATGTACACATGAATGGTTGTTGGGTCCACCGGGTTCGGTTGTCAGCAGACTGCATGAATGTGAACAGGTACATGTATGGCTCTGAGCATGTGAATTCCACTGACTGGCGTACTCGTCTTGAGGAAAAGACGGTGATATTATGAACTAACCAAGGCCAACCTCTTGTGAAAGCTCATGTCTTGGCAGGTGTGGGTACAAATTGCTTCTCGTGGATAACCTCGAAAGCTTTAGGGACACTGAATTGATTATTAAGGTGGATACAGCCACACTGCCGGCTGACCTCTCGTGAAAGCTCTATCTTGGCAAGTGTTGAGTAAGTACTCATGGCTTCCCAAGGCTGACCTCTCGTGACAGCTCTAGGGTCACTGAATTGAATATCAAGGTAGGTACCTACAGCCACACCGCCGGCTAACCTCCCGTGAAAGCTCTATCTTGGCAAGTGTTGAGTAAGTAGGTACTCATGGCTCCCCACGGCTAACCTCTTGTGAAAGCTCTAGGGTCACTGAATTGATTATCAAGGTAGGTACCTACAGCCACACCGCCGGCTAACCTCCCGTGAAAGCTCTATCTTGGCAAGTGTTGAGTAAGTAGGTACTCATGGCTCCCCACGGCTAACCTCTTGCGAAAGCTCTAGGGTCACTGAATTGATTATCAAGGTAGGTGCCTACAGCCACACCGCCGGCTAACCTCACGTGAAAGCTCTGTTTTGGCAGGTGTTGAGTACTCATGGCTTCCCATGGCTAAACTCTCGTTAATGCTCTAGAGGCACTGAATTGACTATAAACACGTAGGTAGTCACACCGCCGGCTTACCTCTCGTGAAAGCTCTATCCTGGCAGGTGTTGAGTACTCAGGCTTCCCATCGTTATCTTTTCGTGAAAGTTCAAGGCACACTGAATTAAATATAAAGGTAGGTACGGTCACACCGCCGGTTAACTTCACGTGAAAACTACCTTGGCAGGTGTTGGGTACGTACATAAATTATCAACACATTAACTTTAATGTTTTGCCGGGTAATTTACGGATTCGAAAAATGGACTCGCCCATGCATGACTATGGACGAGTCCACTAGGCTTCGTGAATTACGATAACAAATAATAAACCCATGGCAGACCTCCCGTGAAAGCTCTAGGGTTAATTTGCATGTATTGCCGTTAATGCCTTAGTAAATTATAACAGATTTTAGCTAGATTTTATGCTTTTGTAAATACGACTTACCGGAATGTCGGCGCCGGCCGGCGATTTCGCTCCTTTCCTCTCTTGATTCTATTTAGTTCCTTATGAAGTCTTTTGATGGAGAATATACGGTCACTGGGTCTTCGTTGACCCTTTTTCATATCCATAACTAAGAATTTTCGCATATTATTATATTATAATTCGAGAAAACTTTGGATTGACGTGACAACGCAACGCACAAAAAAGTACAATGACAGATCAGGAAGCGGCGCTAGTGAGGTTACCGTGAAATAGAGATGATACGTTTCGTTTTACGAAAACATTCATCTTTTAATAATGTGACGACGTAGCACGCAAGAGTGCCTACTACAAGTACAAAATGATGAGGACGAGATTACGGAACATAATCCTAATTTCTATGTGTGGTAAAATCATCAAACGTGTCTGGAGGACTGTCACTTTAAAAGTTCATTTTGTTCCGTCAGTTGTCCTTTTCGTTCCAGGGTTACGGTATCCTTAGGCAGTCCCGCGAAAATAGAAAATACAATTACAATAATAAATTATCAAATCTCAGTCTGCCATATTTATATGCGTGTTTAAGTTTTAACCCTTGAACACTTTTTTTATCATAAAGCACAGATTTCACGCAAACAGGGTCAACCTTAAAAAATATACAAAACATAAAATTGTCAACTAAACCCTTAATGGCAGAAAGCACGCTTTTAAGTTTCATAACTTATGTAAAAGACCTCATTATAATGCAAACGGAAGTAGTCGTTACTCACAAAATACTTCGGTGTTACAATAAGCATGTTGACTGAAAAAGTCTAATTTGTCGGTGAGAGTATCAAAAAAAAAAAAAAATTGACCGGTTTCAAAATAGGAGGAGATTCTCCACTCTATTACTGTTACATGTTTCTGTATTATTGTTACTCTATTTCTCAGAGACGCCTGAGTCTATTTGAAAAATTCTTCTTGGTGACCCACTGATCATAAGATCAGGATCTATAAAACACATTGTTGACATTTTAAAATTCCGCACTGGGCCCGCGAGGTGGAATATGCCCCACTCCCTCTCGCAGGTCTGTGTTCCAGCAATGTTAATTTTTTTTGTTTATCTAGGTCTTAATGTCAATTTGCATGCCAGAAGGTAAAATGTAGCTGATCTAATTTATTTGTGTTACGAAGTATTCATCTCATACTGTAACTTCATTTAGAGCAAATAAAATTCTGATTCTGATAAAAAAACCGGTATTCAACACACGGAACTAAACAAACTACCGACAATCTGTATCAATAGATGATCTACCTCAAAAGGGGTTATAAATCAATTCTGTTATATCGCCTAGCCACCTAGGTTAGATTGTTAAGCCTTAGAGAGTAGCTGAGGATATTGAAAACGCCTGATCAAAGCGCCTTTGACCTGTAACGCCTGGTTAGACATTCTAATAACATTTGTTGCAGACGAGAAGGTTAGATGTATCGGTTTATTTTGAGGGCGTTTTTGGCATGCTTGCTTTCTACGAAAATATATGTACCCTTTCTAGGCAATATGTGAATAAAATTACAATTATATTATCAAAATATGCATTAATTTAAAAAATCCACAGATTTCACATGAACTCCTGGTTTAATACATTTCCTATTAAAAGACATATATTATTATGTAAACATATATACGCCAAGCCACTAAACACAAAATAATCACCCTTCAAACATGCGACGCAACGATAAATAATACGTATTAATTATAATACGTAATAATTATAAAAACTATATTTTGAAGGTTGTCTTCTGAACTTAAACTCACCTTAGAGAAATGAAATATTTTCCCCGAATTTAATATTAAGATTATAATTAAGTAGGTATTATTTTCTATCAATCCGTCTTTCCTTTTAAGGTTTTCATAAAAAAACTAATCTTGATCTCGCCCGACTGATATCCTTGAAAATGTAGCTTTAATATTAAATGGTTAATAACTCACGTTTCTTTTTATGTTTCATAAAAAAACTTAGGAAATAAACACCGTGGTATATAAATTAGGTAGAGTTGTAACAAAGTCGTCTTTACAAAATTAATAGGTTTTGTTTACGGTAATTCCGTTTAAGGGTTCCGTAGCTCAAAACAAAAAACGAAATTCTTATAGGATCACTTTGTTACCGTCAGTTCGCATATCTATCTGTCCGTGTTTGTATCAAGCTGAAATTAATATCAAATTCTCAGATCTAGAATACCATAGAGCCCAGAAAAAAAAACTTCTACGTCAGTTCAATCAAAAGATACGGCCGTTTATGCTCTGTTTTGCCGCTCGAGCAAGCAAGCAAGTACTTTCAGTACAAATAAATCAATAAGTCCTTTTGGTATTTTGTAACTACATCACAGAAAAGCCAATGTTGTATTTGTACCTAGTTCATTTTGTTTTGTAGTTCATTTTGTTTATTAACAACGTATGTACACAGTTAGTTTATAACCTGTATTAACACATAGGATAGTTTTTATCCTGATTTTTGTTCCCGTGGGACAGTTTTCGAGTTTTAGCCTAGTAAGCCGCTGGCAGTAGCCAGTTCCAATATAATGCTATTTTTACGTTTAAATAAATAATTGTCCATTACAGAACCTTTCATTGTACGTGGTCCGACACGCACTTGATCCGATTTTTTAATAGTTACAATGGTTTTATATTTTGGCAGCAATAAAGTCCAGAAGCAATACCTTAGGTCAATACCTAAGATAAAGCGAGTTTATCAACCAGACGGAACTGTTTATGCGAATTAATTGTAAAATCATTTGAAAAATCACTCTCACTTAATTTGTTTGCTATTTCGTTGTGAAATCGTGTAAAAAAATCATTTTCGCTTTCATCATCATCATCATCATCATCTCAGCCATAGGACGTCCACTGCTGAACATAGGCCTCCCCTTTTGATCTCCACAGATACCGGTTGGAAGCGACCTGTATCCAGCGTCTTCCGGCGACCTTTATGGTCGTCTGTCCACCTTGCTGGTGGACGTCCTACGCTGCGCTTGCTAGTCCGTGGTCTTTTTGCTTTAATAAAGTCGAAACGTGTTCGATTTCATTTGAAAATTACATCTGAGTTCGATCATTGACTTCGATGTAATCTTAATATTCGTCAGAGCTCTTGTCCAACGGGTATCGTATTACCCAATTACTGGATTGTGGAGTTCATAGGTATGTAAAAATACTGATATTTAGCTGCATCCAGTTAGACAAGAAGCCGACCCAAACACAGGTGGAAAAAACTAGACAAATGATGATTATGCAGTCTTCGTTTGTTATTCTAATTTGAATTGCAAAATTAACACCCACAACCCACGGCAAGAACCAAATCTACTTCGCACCATATTTACCTTCACCCAACCCTTTACCTGTTCAGAATTCAATAACTAATCACATAGAACAACAAGGGTAGTGTGGGGTGTTAATAATTTATGCAACACCCCCTTTACCCCCAGAATGTAGCGTGCAGACCATTGATATTCGAATCTCCCCTCGTAACTCTGACACTTGAAAATTGAGTTCCCAAGAGCTGAAATTACTCATGAACTTTGACACGATGACCTGGTTTTGTACTTTTCAAATATTCATTTGTTGAAATTTTACGTACCTATCTGTCGATGATTTCGTTCGTTTTGAGAAGTTGATGAATCTACTGATCCGGTGGAGTTTCTTTATTATATTTTTTCTTAGTGTGCAGAAATCAATAAATAACAGTATCCAATAACCTGATTTCTTTTATATGAAATCTTTAATTTAATATTTTTTTTATTTTTCCTTTTAGACAAAATGCGGTGTTCATCAAAATTAATGTTTTTTTTTAATATTCCAGTGTTTAACAGTAAAAGGAATCGCAAACCCTCGCCTTTGATGTACTCTCAAGGATTGAACATAAATTTTTACTACTAAGTGGTCACGGCCATGCTGCGGGGCGAGACGGAGTGGGAAGCGGTCGCCTCCTTCTGCGAAGAAGGAGGCGGGCCGCGTGAGAGAGAGGACAGTGTCCTCCTTCCGCCCCACCCGCGGTGGTGGACGCCCACGGCGACGGACGTCGTAAGACGATCTCCGGCCACCGTAGGCGCGGGCATGCGGGCAGCGAGTAAAGGGCAACTCGCTGCCCGACCATGGACCATGCCCGGGTCGACGGCGCGTTGTGTCCCACGCGCGCCTCAAAGAGCGTCAGCATAATGACGGAGCCCCCTCTCAGAGGGCCAAAGCCTGCCGGGGTCGCGGGATTTTATTTCCTCACCGTGACCCCGGAACATAAAGGGCTATTGAAGGACACCGTGGATTTTAGTCAGTACAAGTCTGACAGTTTCTCCCGCCCTGCCCGGGGTTGGAGGACACATTTGATGATTTTACCACGTTAAAAAAAAAAGTGCATATAGCTTCATATGGCTTGACGGGCTTTGAAGGTCGTTAAGTAAAACCACTACTGGTTTATCAGGTAAAATAAAAGTTGTAATTATCATCAGCCGGAAGAAAACACAGGTTTTGCCCTTCGTTTTCACAAATACATTTCACAAGTATTTTATGAATTTTATGTTATTTTTGTTTTCGAATACATGTGTACACACACTACTACTGATGTTTTCAAAATTTTAAAGGACTGAATCAAAATAGATTGGACACGTTTGCTTCCTGTAAACTCAGTATAAAATAGATCAGTAGTAGGAACAGAGGCCATCATCATCATCAGCCTATAATGTTCCCATTATGCTGGAATAAAGGCCTCCTCCTCTATATGAGAGGGAGTGGGCCATCATCCACCTCGCAGGCCCAAATGCGGTTTGGTGTCACATGCCTTCGAAATTTTTGGTTCTCGGACATGTCGGTTTCCTCGCAATGTTTACTTCACCGTTTTGAGAGCAGTGGTGATGAAATAAATAACACAAAGTTATGCATCTCGCTGGGTTCGAACAAGTCGTAAATCGGGGCCGATACCACTGGGCCACCACTGCTCTGAATAGAGGAACAAAGGCCACTTAGTTTTAATTAAACCCACCCTAATTACATTTTAATTACTTATACTCTACATGCAATTAAGCGTCCGTGTGATGCACAGTGGTTTACATAATTATACGGTTGGACAAAGTGTGTCAACCCTCATTCCCCTAGGAAAACCAGCATGGTAAAATTTTGTGCGAGAGAGAAAACAGCGACAAGAATTACAAAATAGTATACATTACGACCTTGCCGCTGTAGGTAGTGTAGTGTAGTGTAGTGTAGTGTGTACTTTTAGCACAGGTGAGCGGTAAGATCAAACACGCCACGAGGTGCCGCTCGTGGTGAATTTGCTTACTTCAAAGTAATTAATGTCTTTGCCGCCCGCCGCACCGCCAACGCTTAGACCAAAGTCGTGATCGTTAGGGAGTAAATCTTGACAAAGAAAGCGTAGTTTGTGTAATATGTATTTCATCAATATTGCTCTCAAAATGTTGAAGGTAATCATCATAAGGAAACATGTCCAAGAAGCAAAAATTCGACATTTACCAAACCTAGTCTCGGCATCGCCGATTCCCTCTAAAGCTATTGTCAAACAGACAGGTGTGACGAACGCGAAGCGAGGCGTTTTTGTTTGTAATGTATGCAATTGTTTGAAGCCCGTCACATAGACTATCGGATCGCTTTCGCTTTCCTATGTGACCGGATTCAAACAATTGCATACATTACAAACAAAAACGCCTCGCTTCGAGTTCGTCACGCCTGTCTGTTTGATAATAGCTTTAGAGAGAGACGAGACGTGTCCCAGCTGTGGGAATATTATAGGCTGATTCCGCAAGTATGTTACTAAACGTTGCAAAGAATTACATTAAGTATACATTTTGTTGTCTGAAGTGGTTCAGCTAGGAAAAAATAGCTGGTTTGGTAATCCTTACTATGCAATAGTTAGGTTGCGATTTTGTTTAAAGAGTTGAAAGACAAAAGGGTAATTAAAGGTGGGTTGTAGAAAATAATTGTGCCTGACTGTACTGTCATTTAATAGTTTCGCACCGCAAAATATAGGATTCATATAACAAAGTATGTCATTTCTAAACAAAATAAATCGGATAAAAAAAACAACTTTCGCGATTCGCGATCCGATTTCTTTGGAAAAAAAATAACAAAGTCTTTGGATCTCAGCACCAATCTAACACGTTCTTGTTATATGCATTTTGCTCCGCACTATAAGGATTTTTATTCGACAACAAGATACGAATACGAAAATCAACATAGAATATGTGAAACTTGGGTATTTTGTATATAGGGATTGTATTATGTATGAAGAAACGTGGTATATAAATGATACGTGGTTTTGCGTTTCAACCTATTGTGATGATACGGGTATGGGATTATGCGTCGTTCCTCTGTGTCGATTTTGTTATTTTTTTTTTTTGAAAGAATCCCACCGCACTATTTCCAAACTATTGCAACTCCTAAAAACCAGAATCAACAGTGGCAACGTTTTTTAAGATAATTGTATGCATGAACCTTGACTAGTTTTTTTATACAAAAAAACTTAAAAAAAAAAATGTGACCGCCTTCAAAAACAACTACAAAAAAGGGTAAAATAACCTACAAAACTTTTCTTTCGGAAGTCGGTGACTTTTTTTATTAATTTCACTGTCTCTTTTGCCACCGACTTCCGAAAGAAAAGTTTTGTAGGTTATTTTACCCTTTTTTGTAGTTGTTTTTGAAGGCGCTCACATTTTTTTAAAAAAAGTTTTTATTTAACTCTTTTTAACCGACTTCAAAAAAAGGAGGAGGTTCTCAATTCGTCGGAATCTTTTTTTTTTTTTTTTTTTTTTATGTATGTTCCCCGATTTCTCGAAGACGCCTGGACCGATTTGGAAATTTTTTCTTTTGTTTGAAAGGGTATACTTTCCAATTGGTCCCATGATCACCAGGTCAGGATCTGATGATGGGATCCTAGGGAAATCGAGGGCAACCTTCAAATTTTATTGGCACATAGTACCATTTTCATATATTTTCTAAAGCTGTTCAAGTATTTGCATCTGATAATCATCATCTCAGGTGGATGACCTGATGATGGAAGGTACAACTCCTTAACAGTAAGGAGTAGGCATCGATTGATTTACTTTGTGTTCGCATATCTCCGGAACTACAAGTCCGATTTAAGTAATTCTTTTTTTGTTGTACTAGGTATCATTTAACTTAGAGAATACTGCAAGTTTCATCAAAATCGGTTCAGTAATTTTTGAGATATGGAATTTTATTAGCTTAATGTGTACATGAGTGATGTAAGTACTGGTGCGAAGGATTACAAAATTCTAGTGCACATGTAAGAGAATAATGTTCTTGACAAGAATTCGGGTTGAATATTTAAACTAAAAAGAGTAAAATAAAAACTTTTTCAAAAAAAATGTAACCGCCTTCAAAAACAACCACAAAAAAGTGTAAAATAATCTACAAAATAACTTTTCTTTCGGAAGTCGGTGGCTAAAAAGACAATGAAAAGAAAAAAAACAAAGGCACCGACTTCCGAAAGAAAAGTTATTTTGTAGATTATTTTACACTTTTTTGTGGTTGTTTTTGAAGGCGGTTACATTTTTTTTGAAAAAGTTTTTTAGTTTAAATATTCAACCACAACTCTTGTCAAATACATAATTTTCTTACATGTGCACTAGAATTTTGTAATCCGTAGCACCGATAATAACATCTCTTTCATTCATTCCCTAACTCAAAAACTACTGAACCGATTTTGATGAAACTTACAGTATTCCCTAAGTTGAACAATACCTAGTTCAACAGAAAAATAATAACTTAAATCGGACTTGTAGCTCCGGAGATATGCGAAAACAAACATAATTTACTAAATCAGTCGATGCCGAGTCCTTACTAGACGAGTTGTACCTTCCATCATCAGCTCAGCTACATGAGATGATGATTTCCATACGCAAGTACTTAAATTACTTCATATGATTTGCGAAAAACATGTGTGAGCTTATAAAATTTGAGGGTTGCCCTCGATTTCTCCAAGATCCAATCATCAGATCCTGAAATGGTGACAATGGGACCACACGGGAAGCACCAGCTTTCAAATAAAAAAAGAATCATGAAAATCGGTTCTCCAGTCGCAAGTTATGAGGTAACAAACATAAAAAAAAAAAAAATACAGTGGAATTGATAACCTCCTCCTTTTTTTGAAGTCGGTTAAAAATTGGGTTAAAATAAAGCTTGTAAAAGTAGCAATTCCGTGTAGCATCAACAAACAACGGGAGGTAATATATTGTCATGGTTAACGACAGGTAAAATTGAACAAGCTTCCTAAAACCGAAATTAATTCCCCAAAGATCGCCGTAAACTTGGGCCCCAGGTGTTGGCAGGTACAGACATGCCCAAAACAAAATAATATTAATTCCCCAGGTGACATTGTCAAGGCCCGTAAATATGCGGAAGAGTCATGTTTTCGGGCAATTTATTGGTCGGATCATTAATCTTTTTAGTCCTGTAACTTCAACAATTTGTCTCAACTTGTTTATGGCTTCCTAAGTAGAAATTCACCTTTGTGATCGGTACGGAGAAAGAAAACATTGTGCGGAGCTCTGTGTATGTTAGAACCAAAAATTCCAAGAGATGGATGGATAACAAATCGAAGAGAGGAGACATTTTCCAGAAATTAAAACATTATCGGCTGATTGTGCTATGATATGCTCATTGAAAGACATTACGAAGCTAATATTCAAGCCCACACCATAATTTATGTACAGCCACTCTAATTTTATATCCTCGTAGCTAAGCGTGGCTAATGGAGCGTCGATAATCGTGAAATGCCTTGCACGCGATGAAACCGAGACGGCTCCGGTATTTTTAAATACAACCAAACATTATCCCGATTTTATCAATGTTTTATACACGCCCACATTAGCTTAGCTTAAGTACCATCATAAAACAGCCCCCAGTTATGGCCGTTTTTTCTTCGATCAGCGTAAGGCCTCGTGTATGGACCCGCGGGCCAACAGGCGGCGCGACACGCGGCGCGGGCCGCCGGAAAACCAAAGCAACGAAGAAGCGGCAATAATTGGCGCCGCGCAGCTCGCCCCGCTGGACACGTCGCACAGCCCGCCCCGCCAGACGCGCCGCCTGACGCGTCGCATGTATTTGAACGGCTACCGAGCTTTGGCAATTATTATGTATGTTTTGATCCACAAACGTGAATATTTTTTTTAGATTTTTTAGGATTAAAAATTTGGAAAATGATTTTTTATGAATTTTTAATGGACTTTCCATTAAAGTCTGGTGGAAAAATAAAGTTCTTTTTAAATAGTGGAAAAAAAATAGGAAGACAGTCCAAAAAATACAAAATACCGTAACAAGTTATTTGTATGAATTTTACAAATTGGCTTGAATTTCTGTTAAGCTGACGTCAGTTGCGTATCGTCAGTCGCGTATTCTTGCATGCGAGAAAACGTGACATTCTACGCGTCCTGACGTCGCAGTATGGTACTATTTATTAGACCACATTTTATATTCGAACGCGCGTCTGACGTACGCGTCGAATTCAAGCCTAAAGATGGACATAGTAATGTAACGTTTTAATAACGTAGTAGAGGATAGCATCTTGTGGCGTAACTAGGCCACTAGGGTTCCGTATCAAAACTTTTGGGGCCCATCTAATCTTGCATTGTTTATCAGAATTAAGAAAATAGCATACTGACTCGTATAGCTTATTCTATTACCGATGTCTTTAAGAGAATGTTACGAGCTTGATAATTAGAGCCTTATGGACTGCAACAAGTTTTCAAGTAGACATTTTAATTGATACAGCTGATACGGCGGTAGCTACGCTCCTGATAGCATCAAACAATATCAAAGACATGGCAATGAATGTGAAATTAATACTCAACTTTTTAACCCTCTTACATAACGTTTCAATTTCATCCCTCTTAAAAAAGGCTGACGTAAAAATAAAGGCATATGAATACCTACAAGCTAGCTAAAGAACCATAATTTTTTCAATGGGGTAGTTCCGCACGTAAAAATTCCCATGTGTTAAGTACAAGGAAACCGCTGGGAACACCATTAATTCTAAGGAAAAAAACCCGCAAGGTATCAGCACTTTACCTTGTATGTTAGAGGGAGAAGAAAGTATCTTTCATCTCTCGCACCTTACGAAATGTATTAGGATTGGTTTTATTCGAACCCAGATGTAGCTAAGTAGTCGTATCTAGACTGGTGTTGCATTTTAATATTTATTAAAGCACGACGGCGTTTTCGCTAACACCTAACGACCCCTAATATTATTGCACTAAAACTCCCGACGACGAGTTTTGCAGTGGAGGCCTTCTAACTACATATATTAGATGGACCGACGATGTACTGAACAGCTGATATTTTTTTCACGATTTCAGGTTTGTTCCCATAGTAAAAGTTGTTGGTTATCATGAGCACAATCACGTGTTTAAGTATCGTACACTAATTACCAGTCACCCTATAGATTATAAAAAATATTAGACACGTATGACGTTTTTAAAAGAGTAGCTGGGACGGTGGAATGCAATAGGCTAAATTGATTGAAAACTCCTGGCATACTCTACTAGTTATTTGCTTTTATTTATGCACTTAGGTGACAGTAGGTATTATATAACATGAACATTCTAAAGTCGTGTATCTTAAATACAAAGCTGCTATGGTATATATTTTTAACATAAGAATCATTCTAGTTCCAAATCAAAAGTTCCGCAAAAGTCATCTTCAAAAAAGAACTAAAGCCTGTGCCAGTTAAATTTTTGCATAGCACTATCAAAGTCATAATGAAATCGTTTATTTCAATTGGGCCATCAAAGAGGCACTTTTGAACGTCGAATATTAAAATTAAAGAAAATGGGATGGGGTTGATTCTACATCCGTTCGCAAGAGTAGATTTTTAGGGAGAAGAAAAATTTCAAAAATCAAGATTCCACATGAAACAAAATTGTACGTTCTACTAGTAGTTGTTCAACCATGATACAGGATTTTTCTAGAGCGACAAAGTGTTTCTATAAAAAATCCAGTTCTGGGGGTCTAATCTTTAAATAAGACGGGCGTTTTTTACGCCCCGTAACATCGCAACCCAGTGAATTATAATAATTACGCTTTGACAGATAGCTCTAGGTATAGAGTCCGCGCCACTACTCATGAGCTGCGGCTAATTCGTGGCACCTACTACATTTTACTAATTCAATTTGATGTAATGACACAGACACTAGCACCGCGACAAAAGGACTTCCGTTGTGACGCCGCCGTGTCTTCGTTTAATGGGCTTAGAAAGTAGACCCCCAGTTTCCAGTCCGGTCGATTTGATCGTACCAGACAAACACGCGAGCAACGCATGGCAAAGCGTTAAATAGTAGGTAGATATTACTAGCGGGTACGTAGCATAGAGTAATGCAATTAAAAGTAGGTAGCGTGCGACATTGCCCGCTTTGTGCGGCAATTACCTTCACAAGTGCCGTAAGTGGTTATAATGCTTGTAGGTACGTTTTGAAGTAAAACGTCGCGTCGTATGTGCGTAGTTCGTAGTTTTTAATGGGATAATGGCAGTTAGAGCTGCTGTGATGGCGGGAAGTGGTGTAACTACCGTTGTATGTGAGGGTGCAGAGCGGTAATAGCTGAAAGTTGGCTTCCGGAGTGAATGGGCAAAGAGGAAGGAGGTTTGCCATAAAAGGGTGATTGTATTTTGGCTCACTGCTGTCCTATCAGAGTCCGATGCCAAACAATTTTAATTCTGTTCCAAAAAGAAAATAGAATTTGGGGTGCACCAATATAAGCCGGGTGGGATCTACGTTATAGTGGTCTACCCCGGAAAACGACACAAATGGCTGATTGATCACACTGGCCGCCTGGTTGGTTTGCAACCACCACTATGTCGGAGTCAGCGGGTCTACTTTCTAAGTCCGTGAACGAAGATACGGATACAGTATGACCGTAACTAACGTCAAAATCAAATTCCCGGACAGATAATACCATCACGACTGAAGTCCTTTTGACGCACCGCTAGTGTCTATGTCATTACATCAATTTGCATTAAAAAAATGTAGTAGGTACCTCAAATTTTCCGCAGGTCATGAGTGGAGGCTTGGACTCTGAGGTATATCTGTCAAATCGTAATATTATTAATTCTTAGTTCGGGCTCGTTATCAAAACACCCGTAGGCCGAAACAACGGGTTTCGAGTTTAGAGATTAGACCCCCTGGTGCCAAATAGCACTAATAGCATTTAACGGCGTATGGCAAAGCGAAAGCATCGTTTGATGAGTCGGAAAAGTTGCCACGCACCGCCACCAGTAGGCGCCAGTATCGCGAAATTAACGCAATCCAAAGTTTTATGTATTTCATTTCGTCAACTTCGACATTTCATAAATTAGTGTTCCCTTTACGCAAAATACATGTATTACTCTAGTAGAAATATTTTGATATAAAGATATTGAAACATTCACTAAAGCAAAATGATAGAAATACTTATTGATGTGGATAAATATTTTGTAAATATTTTCATCATTCACAGTCTTAAATTTATTTTATAACACTTGGACACAGATTTTGACGTCCCGAGATAGATAACGAAAAAAACTACTATTTGGTAGAAAATTAATAAAATTGGCACACTTTGCGAAAGTGACAATTCCCAATTATCTAAAGCCCCAAACACATGCGCGCACGGGCATAGGCATGTGAGCATAATGACGTCGCTCCCCCTTAGAGGGCCTACCGGGGTCCCGGGACTAACGAATACCGTGAACGTAAAGGTCTATTGAAAGACATCGTAGATTTTAGTATATACCCGCCCTGCCCTGGGTAGGAGGACTCATTTGATTATTTTACCACTCTAAAAAAAAAGCCCCAAACACACGCTTCTTTTATTAACGTCCGTTCAGAAAGCTAGTTGCGTGTGATGCATTTTGTTATAATGACAGACACTAGCGCCGCGTAAAAGGGACTTAATAGTTTTTTACTCGTATATTATGAGGTACAGGTACACAGATTATTGTAGTACAACAATTTTTTTGTCTGTAACTTCTTCATAATTGAATCTTCATTCTATAATATCCTATCAATTTTTTTTGGGACAAGGTCTTATATCACTTTTCTGATAAATGAAACCTTTGAGAGATATCTATCGGCTCCAAAAGAATGAGCCCAGTGCTAATCATTTTTTTTTGCCTCCAAAGCAATTAATAGTGCGAGAACAACTTGTACCGAACACGCGGTGAGACAGCAATGACCACAAATTTTTCATCGCAGTCGCAGCATTATACTATAGGCGAGATTTAACATGGTGGGTGCTATGCCTTATATGTAGTTGACATGTAATTTTGAAGTATTCAAAATTTTGACAATAGCAGGTTTCATTTAATTTATTTTAATCCTGTTTCTTCGAAATTGTTATAAATCTGTGACGAAACTAAATAAATAATAATAAGAGTGAAGTGTTTCTTATCCTATATCGCAGTTTGATACGATTAGAAGTTGTTTTCAGTTACATATTGTCTCAAATTGTTGACTGCAAATCAGTGCATTTATCATTAGTTCATGTGAAATGGTATTTGGATGCACAAAGATTACATGGGAGGAGGATGGACACAGAGGAACCATCCGACAACAATAGTACGATATCACGATAGCATTGATATAATAATCACTGTGAGTAATTTATTAAATTGATAGGAACAATTCGTAATGTATAGTATCATACGTATTCTAAACATTTCCCTTGTTTGCTCTGTAGGGGTCGTCAGGAATTTCCTGCGATGATATTCAGCATGTTTAGTTTATTTTATACTTCATTTATTAATGAAAATAAAGTGTTATGAAAAAAGAAAGTTTACGTGACTTATTTACAGTCATGTCCGTTTAATCACGTCCCATTGAACACATCGAAACATAGTTTTGAATAATCTATAAGCCTACGTATCATTCGTTTTTATTTTCTCGATCTTTTTATACATTTCCAATTTTATTATTACGAAAATCTGACAGCCGCGATCTGAAAAAAAGTGTCACAGGTCTAGCCTGTAAGAGCCACGCTGGCTGACTGATGTGTCAAGGAACGAAAGTGATGACACTACTTTTAAAAGGCAAAAGATGAGAGGACGATAGTGAATGTGTGCTCAGAATAAAATGGCGTATGTGCCCAAACATATTGACGCCTTTTTATGAATTAAAATTGTTATTAATTGAAAAACTGTCTTTACAGAATTTAGATACTAGTATTTTCTACAATTTGAAACAACATCCTTTCAATAACTCATAGTAGTTACGCCGTAAAGTCCAAAAAATAAAAAACATAGACTGAACTTTGCATTTTTTTTGTATCGAGAAAATTTAATTGAATCGTGTTTTCAACTTTGTGAGAATTTAGATCATATAGTTAATAACTGTATTCCAAGTTGTAAGATCTGTAGTCCAGTCATGTACGACAGAAAGTAAAATATAAAAACCGTATAAGTACTGACTTAGCCCCTTAACTGTGCGCAGGAGTTTCAGTTCTTTCTGGGTAAGCTCTTTCAATCATAGGTCTCATTTTTGCTTTTGGGCAAAATAAAAACAGAACGGAAGCCTTTGCTCAAATCACGCAAAAACCGATTGATCTTCTACGGTCGGCAATTTAGCCGATCTTTTGACGAGTAACATATTGATAGAGGTGTAGCCTTAACGCAGTTATAACTACAGGGTGTCACAGATGTGGGGAGGTAATGCAATTGCTGCGGTTACTTATTGGATGCAGGGCTCTGACATGGATTTGTAAGGACATGTCGGCTTTATTTACTGGTTCCTTTCATAAAAAGAAAATGAGTTCGAGACTTATGTTTTAACTGTGCGTTGTCAATTTTATCTATTTTTTTCTGTCTCTTTTTAGAGTGTAACGTTGCATGCCATGTTCAGACGTAGCTTAAACTCAATATCCTATTTCATACGTATTTTATCTTAAATGTTTTAGCAAACATTTTAACACATCAAAACACTTTTTTTGTAACACGATGAGGCCAGTGTTTCGTACCTGACTGCTCTGAGAAAATACAGCCGTAACAAACTCAGATGACTGTCATCGTATCTTTTAAACTCCAGACATTAAAATGGATCATGCGAGGACCATGCAGGTTTATGTCTGAGATGGTTTTTTGAAGAATGAACCATACAGATTTGAGAAGACCTATGTCAGTTATCGTGTAGCTCGACTCATAATTCAAGGAGCTCAACGCTAGAAATACATCATGCAGACTGAAATAAACACAGTACAATAAGCACTTTCTTTGTTAACTAATGTACCTACCTCGTTTAATTACATCCCTCGTTTCAAGATACTTAAGTAAAAACATCGTAAATACGAGTTATTGCCTTTCTTGCAGTGGAAAGGCTGATCAAGAGGTACCTATCTTTTATGCTATCTAGGAAATTATATACTAAGACGTGAGATACTTTACTAAGGTTGAAGGTTGAATTACCTTCCGAGATACCGATTGCTTAACGAGGATGCTCTGCCGACAAATGAGTCATTAACGGGATAGTGTAGTAAGTAAAAGTTTGGCTCTACCACTAAAAGGCCGTAAGTCTTGTAACGTTGAAATTAAGTGCAGTAGCTTCTCGGATGCTCGATGTTACGAATATCTCTGAAACTATTACTATTGAGGTTTCTCACTGCTCGACGATGGTCTCTCTCCACTTCTTCCACTTTTCTTTGGTCTTTTATTTCCTTACTATCCATTTCTAACAAAACCATCACTGTTTTAGTCGCATAAGTGGCATCAGAATCCATCTCTATACCAAGACAGACGACTCGACCTTTTCTTCTGGCTTAGGCGCTATTTTTAAACCTCCTCTTATTTACTTCTTTCTTACTATATATTCTTGTTACTCCACTCATCTTAATATTCTCATATCCGCTACATGCAATCGATTTCATCCATCTTCTTTATGATGGCATGGTGTGCGCTGTGGCGTGGTGTGAGCGATCAACTGCTACGCAGCGATTCACGGGTTTTGAACCCCGTATCCCCGAACTAATATTTGTATGAATTACAAATACCTGTTTGTGTACCTATGTGAGTTTCCATTATGTATAAGCACACCCGCGATGCAGGAGAAATTCATAGTGTAGGCAACATTTATTTTTAATAAAATCACCTTCAAAAGCATTCCCAAAGAGTTTTAGTATCAGGCAGGCGGACGGATATAAAACCTAAGTCAACACCTTTTTACAGCTGATAATGAAAGAAGATAAGGTGTTGCGACGACCTTGATGAGGGACAAGGAGGGAAGGTCATAACTTTAGTGTAAGTTGGAGAAGTGACAAGCATAATAAATATTTTTAATTTTAGTTTCGATACAATTTATTTGGATAGCTCTATATTTATACTCATCTTGCCTAACGACACTTAAAAACTTTTTTTTTCGTGTCTTTCTTTGGCATTAGGACTAATTAAGGCTCCTTACCCACGGCGACTTTTTGTAGCGAAACTGTCGCGCGTTTACGAAACGCGCTATAGCATGGCTAGTAAAGCTCGTTAGTCGCAATTGCAACATGCTACAGAAGCGTTGCTAACGCGGAGGGTGGGTGGCGTGCGTGTGGAGAACTAGTTACTGAATCGCGTTTGTATCGCGACAGAAACGCGCGATTGTATCGCGTTTGCATCGCTATAAAAAGGCACCGTGGGCGAGAGGCCTTAAGTTTCGTTTTTAGCTAGTAAAAAAAAAGTAAATATTAATACTGTAATGAGATGATAGTAAGACGAACGCTAAGCCAACGTCAGTACAAAATAAGTACCTATGATTCATTTGCAAAAACAATAGCAACTGTGCTGATTTAAAACCTGCTTAGATTTTTTTAAGGCGGTAGCCCGATGCGGAAATACTTGTAGAGTTTCCCGTAAAATAATGTCACGTTCGCGGAAGCTAGAAATCTTTTAGCTTAGTGCAACCCAGAACTTTCACAAACGAAATGGATTGTACGGTTTTCTGCAACCTTTTTCTCAACTGCATGCGGAAATAAGAAAATAAGACAGTACTTGAGAAGACTATTTTTCAATATTGTGAATTTTACTGAGCAACGTTATCGTTGAAATATCGGGAAATATCCACAGGCCAACCTCGGCAAGCGCGGCTTAACTTTAAAAATCTTTATGTGTGGCTGTAACTATTTAGTCATGACCTTTAATTTAAGATAATTATCCTTAGTGAGGTTTTAACCCTACGCAGTCAGGCACCATGTTTAAACATGTTATGTTAAGTAACTTCAACCACAGAGCTTGTAGTGTTAAATTTGTCTTATGGTCGGGCAAATGTTATTGGGAATTTGCAATAGTGTAGGACTACTGCGAGCAATTTGGTTTATTCCGAGACGAGAAAATAGACTCGACAATTCTCGAATCTTGGAAATTTTAACTAATTTGAATTGCGCGCTTATAAGATGGACGCATTTAGGGGTTTATTTAGCGCCGCATTATATCTTATTCATTTATAAATTTGGAAATTGGCCTCAAGAATTCTCGAACCCCTGAGGGCTACGCTGGCGAAATGTGGATGACTATTCCCATTGGGTAATAAAGTCCAAATCTATATTATAGCAATTTAATCTTAGCTCAAACTTAGCCCAGTTATTTCTTTCGAAAATTAACCTTATTAGTATAAAATTGAGTTGCTTATTCTTACAGGTGACTGTGACCCACCTTATCAAAAAAATAAGATCATAGTCGTAGACTCATAAGGTTTAGTTTCGGATGAAGAGCGACTGAGCTTATGTTGAGCTAAGATTAATGTAGTTCTATACATTTAAGCCTAAGTGCGCAAACACACTGCGAGTCTAGCGTGGTGGCGGGAGGAGCGACGGTGCAGTGGACTGGAAATATTGGACAAATGCAACCGCCGCCCTGTCCTGTAGTAACTAAGTCGGGTGTCTACCGCGGTGAAACGCGGTGAATGAGTGAGATCGCTTTTTCTAAACGTTCCTATCCGCGCCTTATGGCCACACTGTGGACGTAGTCGCGGATGGCAGGGGTATCAAACCATTTCGATCTTGTCAAAATCAATAAAAGTCATTTTTTGGAGCATCTATTAAAAATATTAAATAGTTTGCAAAGTCTGAAGAATAGCACGCCTAACCACAAACAACAGCTCGCTCGCTAGTATAGCAGCAGATCGCGACCGCCGCCGCGTCACTCGCAACACAGTTCTAGGACGGCCGCCGCGCATTAGGCTGCGGTTTAACTGAGGCAGAGCGGAGAGCGATCACTTTCACCAATCACATGGCTTGAGTGAAGAAGACTTAAATGGATTTCAAGCCATGCGATTGGTGAATCGCTCCCCGCTCTGCTCCGCTCCTCCTCAGTGGAACCGCAACCTTTTCGTGGTCGCACACTAAAAGCGTGATGTTCAGAGTTATGCCAGCTCCAGTTTTTATGTTGCTTCAGCTATGCAAAACATACTTCAAACTACTTTACTTTCACGTCAAAGAGAGCTTTGTTTTAGTAGCGCGCAGATAGGAATAATTTAGAATAAACTCAAGCAAGGGCCTATAGAAGGTGGTTCTTCGTTTAAAAGTTTTATTAAGATAAGCAAACTGTGGTAACGCAATAACTATTTAGCATAATGTAATTAGTTGAAGAAAATCGTTGTTAAATATTTACTAAAAAGTTAAAGTACTTTTATTTAATGTAATATCTCGGGATTTTACTTAGCATTTATAGTTGCTTACAATAAAAAAATAATGTATCTTTTATGTTTCGTTGTTAATAAGACACACTAGTTTTGTAACTACTACTGTTAATTTTACCAAAGGCGACATCTTTATAAAGCCAATTAGCTTTTAGCCAATTTAACTAATCATTATTATAAACGCGAAACGCTGAATGGATGTATGAATGAATATGATGTTTGTTACTTATAGTTTAATGTCTTTGTTGTTACTCAATCTCGTAAGAACGACCGAAAGGATCTTGATGAAAGGCTCTGAGAAAGGTTATAGTCTAAAATAATACAAAGGACACCGTTTATCGTGTGTTACTTGCCCGTAGAATAAATAATTTTCGAGTGACATGTGGTTGACAACAGCTAGTAATATAGCGAATATGATTAGATTTTGAAAAATAAACAGGGAACAGTTCGTTATGAAAAAGCAATACTATGTTTGTGAACACCTTGTCAAATAACGAGAATTTTGTTTAACTTAGCAACGTGAGCATGAGATCTGTCCGAAAACCCAAAAAGAGTCGGTCAATATGCTTAAAATGTTACGGAAAAGGTTGAATATTGTCAATTTTTATGTACATAATAATTATATGAAATATAGATAAGTAAGACAGCGTGATCGGTAAATGTGTCTGTTGCATATAAACTCAATAGACTTTTTGCAGTAGTTTTCAGCACCTGTTTTTGATTGTTCAGTGCCACAATTCCATGTATTGTGCCTAGTGCATACATTTTCTTCCTTGGATAAAACGCGCAGTGCTGAGAGTAATACAGGGCTATATAAACTTATTTTTTTTTTTTTTCAGTAAACGATTCAAGAAAATAAGGAATTTATCAGGGTATTTTTTATGACCGATCTTCCGGGTTAAGCCGCGCTTGCCGAGGTTGGTCTGTGGATAGGTCTGTTGATTTGATAGGTAATTAGCGAAACGTAGGTGTACTATTAGGGACGCTTTTGCCCAACCCTAGGGAATGACAAGCGTGAAGATAACTTCATTATCATCATCAGCCTATAATGTTCCCGTTGCTGGGACACATACCTTCTCTCTATGAGAGGGAGTGGGCCATAATCCACAACGCGGGCCCAGTGCCTGTTGGTAGACGTCACGTCGTCACATGTTTTCGAATTTAATGGTTCTATAGGACATGCCGGTTTCTTCACGATGTTTTCCTTCACCGTTTTGAGAGCAGTGTTGATGAAATAAATTACACAAAGAAATGCTGGCGGCTGGGTTCGAACCCACGACTTACGACTCGGAAGTCGGAGCTGATACCACTGGGCCACCACTGCAAGTTATATATATATATTTCAGATTTCAATAGTTTTCTACATTCATAAACATAGTAAATTAATTCTTAATCAAAATTATTAACAGTTGCAATCTGTTAACCAACGTTACACAATTAATTAAGTCGATAGCCCTTTTGGTCAAAATAACCGGTTCTGTAGATCTACCCAAAATTAAACTGACAAAACGGACAAAATCTCTCGGTTATTCAATATTAATGCTCAAATATAACCCAGAATTTTGTCTTACGACTTTAGAAAGAGTATTTTACAAATATTTAGTTGAAAATTTGAGGGATGAACGATTAGAGGAATCGTTGGGTTGGCAGAGGAATATTCAGTGACATTCTCCTTTGTTATTGAATGTTTTGACTAAGAGGAACTTTTTACAGAAAGAAGTGAGTATTTATTTTGATGTGTTGATGGAATGTGACCTAAACGTACTGGAAAAACACATTTATCTATCTAGTGAGTAGCTCATATAGTTTATTATGAACAAAGACATTAAACTATATATTATGAAGTAAGCATGAAGACTTATTTACAACTGGGAGAAAAATCAAAAAATGAAAGTTGAAAACTGCTAAAATTTAAGAAGTTATGAAACACTAAAAAATTGGAATTCTTTGATTGGAGTGTTTCATGAAAAAAATCATGAAAAAGTCATGGTTCCGATTTTGCCGATACACAAGGATCCACCTACCTACAACTGTGTACGCGTTCAAAAATTGTAAACAACAAAAACATTTACAGCTTTACTTAACAATGAAAAGCGCATTTTACCAATGCTATAAAGTCACGTCCACACAAATTTCGTTCGGTAAACCCGAATTCATCATCATCTGCCTAGCCTTTTCCCAACTATGTTGGGGTCGGCTTCCAGTCGAACTAGATGCAGCTGAATATCAGTATTTTACATGAAGCGACTGCCTGTCGGACCTCCACAACCCAGTAACTGGGTAATACGATACCCCATGGTAAGACTGGTTGTCAGACTTTAGAGCTTCTGACTAACAGTAACGACTGTCAAAGATCTACAAATGAAAGCCGGGACCAACGGCTTTACGTGCTTTCCGAGGCACGGAGGAAACTCGCTATGACAGATGGTCACCCATCCACAGACCAACCTCGGCAAGCGCGGCTTAACCCGGAAGATCGTTAAACCCGAATTATGAATCTTAAATTTTATTTGCAAGAAATATGGTAAAATAAGGTGATAAAGCTACGGCCATTTTGCTTATTTTACTCAGCATCCGCTCAAGCAACGGTCCCGCCATTTTGTGTAATTTGGCGCCAACTGTCACGCTTTTGTCGAGCGATTTCGCACGAATGCGGCGCCTGTTTTTAAAATGACGATATGTCAAAAGTTTCTTATATGCCGTTGGCATTGCTATTAAAATCAATACAGACGTAACGTCCAAGCAATGGAACGTCGATTTTTTTATGAACACTGTAATAAATTGCGTAGAGTTTTGTCTAATCCATGTTTTCGCGATATCCAAGGTGACACTGAGTGGGAGGACTAATTATTTGATGAATTTACCACGCCATAAAAACAAAACAGAACTTTTTGCTTAGCGACTGCAAAAAAAAATTAGACACCATTCAATTTCAGCTTGTCTAAAGAAATTTTAATCCACTGGCCTTAATGTCCTACCCAAAGTTTGCTAGAAAATAAACATTAAAATTCCCAACGGGAGGGCGCTCAACCGACATAAAATAGCAAACTTAAATTATTTGCATGATAAAACTGGCCACGGTCCCCAACGCTCCAGGGACCGAATGTGACCAAGAAATTATACTTTTGCATTAGCTAGCAGTTGCGCTTAGTTAGCTGGTTACACAAACTTTTCACATTTATTCCGAAAAGTTTGTCCATTCAGCTCCCGCATTTGGGCTTTAGTCGCTACCTTCAAATCTACAACTAGATTTGATTGTATGGTCCTAGTATGAACGCTCGACAAGACATCAAACAATTAAGGGTTGTTGTTTCGCATTCGCGTTGTTGTTTTTCAAAAAAAGTAGGTATAAGTTATCCAAAAGTTTTTGTTTTTTATTTTTGATTATTGTAAATTCACCCCATTTCTTTTTTCCGCATAGATAGCAGAACAATTAAATAATAAAATCCAGCACAAAACTACCGAAAACGAGGACACAATGTGGAGTCTGAACAGAAAATACTAGGATAACAGGATCAAAACTTTTCTAGTAGGGAATTTGGCGAATTCACAACAACCCGAACAATGGGATTATACCGTAGTGGTATTTTATTTCTCAATGACATTTTGGTTTTACACCTTATGATACTTACGAGTATTTGCGATATCGAAGACATGTTAGGACCACAATGAAGTCAGGCTATAATGAGCAACCGATATAATTAGAATTAATGTCATAAAAGAGCGACTAGATCGATTTTATAGCTTATTTATCAAGATTTTAGTTAAATGGGGAAGGTCAGTCAAAGACAATGTAGATGGCGTGACCATAGCTAAGTCCTAATCCGACAATGAGGTAATACTATTTTGAAGTACCTATAAGATTTGAACCAATGACGACGCTTGGAACTAGCTATACTAGCGCCATTCGTTTCCCAGTTGCCATCCTCATTTACGAAAGTGATTAGAAATCCCGTGAGTTCTCATACTAGATAAGCTGTTTCTGTGTGTACTAGATACTGTGTTTTTCCGAGTTTCAACACACTACGTAACTAAATATTCTTGTAAGATCCACGGTAATCTTAGCGATGAAACCGAATATTCCGAATAAACAACATAATTTTTTGTTTATGCGAAACCCGATACACCTGTCCAATATTTTTGTGTAAAGAATCTATGTACAAAATTTCAAAAACCGTATCTTAAAAATTCACAAAGTTATAAGCTTGTATATTACCTGGTTTTCCGTTCAAAAACATGCTCATTTCGCGGTACACCCGCGTAAACCGCGTCTCCTGTGTTATACACTCGTGATAAAAGTTTGGCAATAGGTACATAACCGTACGGTGATTGTATTGTAATTAACTGGTAATAAAATTTAACGAAAATATTTTTGAAAAAAAAATATAACATGGTGTAAAAATTATTGGAATCGAATCAGTTACTGATTCTGAACAAACTATATTCAGGTTTCGCATATACTAAAAATAATGTTGTATATTAAGTCACAAAAGAAAATTAGGACTTAAAATACTAAATTACATGAACAAAAACAACTTAATTTTGGTGTCAGAATGTAATTGACAATAATGTACATTTTTTCCCTTTAAAGCACAAGTGCCTGGCAAATAAAAATGATTTATTCCGGCTTTCGCAGCCAGTGTTGTTCCTAAATTAACAAAACGACGAAGTGTATACTCGAGTGAAAAGAACATTTGCTTTCTTGGACCAAAATATTTATGTAATTTCAACATTAGTGTTTTATGAGTGTTTTATTTTTTCGTGGTAAAATCATAAAATGAGTCCTCCCACCCAGGGCAGGGCAGGAAAGACTGTCAGACTTGTACTGACTAAAATCCACGGTGTCCTTCAATAGCCCTTTACGTTCCGGGGACACGGCATTCGTTAGTCCCGCGACCCCGGCAGGCTCTGGCCTTCTTGGGCATCGTGCTGACACTCTTTGAGAATCGCGCATGGAACACAACGCGCCGTCGACCCGGGCATGGTCCATGTTCAGACAGCGAGTCGCCCATTACTTGGACGCTAATAAATCATTGTGAAACAATAAACAATAATGTTTGTCAAGTTCAGTAGTTGCGCTAAATAACAAGTAATTACGGATACCGCTGGCTGTAGGCCAAGGGGCATGGTGCCAATGCCCCGAGCAACCTGTTGACTTGTGAATTGGAAAACATTGTTAATAAAACGCAAGAAAAGGTGAAACTCTGTTAAGCTATTGTCAAACAGACAGGCGTGGCGAACGCGTAGCGAGGCGTTTTTGCTTGTAATGTATGGAATTGTTTGAAGCCAGTCACATAGACTATCGGATCGCTTTCGCTTTTCTTTGTGACTGGATTCAAACAATTCTATACAACATTACAAATAAAAACGCTTCGGATCGCATTCGCTTCGCCTGTGTGTTTGACAATAGCTTTAACGCCATGGCAGCGCCTCATTGTTACCTGATAGGGATATAAGATCTACCAATTCTTGCCAACTAGATATTTTAACATTTTCGGCTAATACTTAAAAAGGTTATTGTGCACACTGAACTTGACACGTATTTACTCCGCGGATACCCCGTTTAATTCACATCTCTGTCACATTGCGCGCTGCTATAGATTTGGTAGTTTTCACCAACAACTTTGCAGATAGCGTATACACTACATTTGTAACCTCGGTCGTTGCCCTCTCAAGTTATTGAACGGAATTAACTTTCCTATTTGCGTAGACATTGAAAACGCTCGAAGCCGCAAAAATGTTAAGTATTTTTATTGTAAATTCATTTATTAGACGGGAATGTTTGTTATTGATACCAAAGTTTTTCAGTAGATTGAAAAAAAGTCTTCACTTGATTCAATAAATCGAAATTTCTGAAAAAAGATCTTATGAATTCTATCACTTACCTGAACGTGATACGGTGCCACCTTCTCCTCGCCTTTGATCTCCACGTTGATGTGTAGTCTGATAGCTCCAGATACTGCTGACTTGTCTGTTCTTTTTTCTAGGTTATACCAAACGTCCATCTCGCCTGACAGTGTTCGCACCTAGGAAAATAATAGTTTATTTCATTTCATAATTATTATCCTCTGTTCATTATTTAACCTTATTAAGTACCTGCATTTTTATATATTTTCACAAAAACAAAAAAACAAAACATTTAGAAATATAAAATAGTGTATTAAAATAGTGGCCCACTGGTATTGGGAACAGGGTCCAAGCTACCGGCAGTCAGGGTCCCAGAGTAAGGAACCTCCTAACAATGCGCGCCGTGTCCAGAAGAACTGCTCTCTGAATCTAGCCCTTGATCCAGCTGCCTAACGAGAGCCTCCTGAGATGTTGGTCGAGGCTCTTGGCAATTAAGCCATGGACCGACACGACTATCTGCACAATGATTGCTGAATCCACATCCCACATATCGACAACCTCGCGAGCCAATTATTATTTATTAGGGTGGAAAAACAACGGAACATTATTTGTTGCTCTACTATGTTACGGTCTCTGTACATAAAATGATCAAAAAATGAATATTATTAGATACAAACATCGGCACAAACGATAAAATACCAACTTTTCCATCTTATAAATATTTATTACCCATGAGACTAGACATGGCAAGGGCTTTTCATCATAGTTTACTTGTCAAGTTTATGACATGATTGCGATGAATTTATGTTTCTATAATTACTTATCTTGCATTTTCTTAAATTTCCAAAAAGATTACCTCAATGATTGTCTGACCCAAGAAATCATCAGATTCTCTCGTCAATTTCTGCCGCAGTTTTGATTTCAAATCATTGTCTTCATCCCATACTCTCACTTTGATACGATCAGACGAATTGTGGCATTCACTGAAAAAAGAAAAGGGCTAAATATGCAGAATACTGCTGACTGAAACGACAAACATGAAAAAAACGTTTTGTTGGATATTACGGATTTTCATGTTCGGTCTGAAACGGTTTATCATCATCATCATCAGCCGGAAGACGTCCACTGCTGAACATAGGCCTCCCCCTTAGACCGACACGCCGAACGACAATTCGCCACTTGCATCCATCGGCTGCCCGCGACCCTCACGATGTCGTCGGTCCACTTAGTGGGAGGCCTGCCTACGCTGCGTTTTCCGGTCGGTTAAACGGTTTATACTCACAAGTAAAACTTCTCGTTCCACACTGGGTTCAATTCCTGAGGCATAGTTCTTGTTCTCTTCTTCACTTTGCTCACTTGGACGGTAACGTAGGGGTCTGAAGTTCCACTCTTATCTTTCGCAATGAGGCCTTGAGCACAAATAACTGCCCATGAAGGGCCAATTTAGTATATCATCATCTAACTGCATAATATTAACAAAAACTTTATAATTATGGTAAACTAATTAGGCTTTTATAAGCTATTGTCAAACAGACAGGCGTGACGAACGCGAAGCGAGGCGTTCTTGTTTGTAATGTATGGAATTGTTTGAAGCCTGTCACATAGACTATCGGATCGCTTTCGCATTTTTATATGACATGATTCGGTTCGGTTCGCTATCGCCTGTCTGTTTGACAAAGGCCTTAAGGAGAATCTCTATTTACCTCCTGGAAGGAGGGAATTATCTCCAATAATCAGATTTCTTACAGAAATTATATTTTAAATATTTCACTTCAACGGGTCTCTTATTTTGTAATAAGATAAGAATAATTTTGCACTATTCCAAAATCATCCGGTATGGTTGAGTAAACGTTAAAGTTAACTTCATATTTTTTCTGGTAAATCTTTCAATGGTTATTTATTTAATCTTTTGTTCATGTTTTGCCTTATTCTTAACATTAAAAAAAACATTGAAATTTTTTATCAATACGGGCCCACCGGTATCGGGATCAGGGTCTAAGCTATTTAATTTAATTATTATTCATGGTCGTTTTATGTCTACTTAGTACATAATATTCATAATGTAATTCTACGCAATGTACTAATATTACATTACGCTCAGAATCTTTGCCATGAAGCATTTTTAGCAGATAAAGCTCCAACTTAGACTAAAGATAACCTTACCAAGCTATCTTCTACCTTACTTACCAAATGAGGCATTCTGTGCTAGAATCTCTTGAAAATCTATGAACAGGGTTTCGTGTGATCAGATCGGGTCGGGGTCAAAGAAGAAGACACTAGCTTCAAACTACCAAACTTTTTATCTATGCCCAAATTCGATTTCTAAAACAAGTTGAACATAGCGCCTACATTATCGCAACTTCTAATGCAAACTTCGATCAAGAAGAAAGTTTCAAAGAAGAAGTATAAAGATATGCGCGGGAATCAAGTCTATAATGGTATTGGAATTTTCACGAATCGAAAAGTTATTGGGAGTAACAGAGGAGAAGTAGAAATTTCGGGATAATTGGGGGGGTCCTTCATTCTGCATGCTATTTATTCCTTCTAAAATTTCATTCACTTAAAAACGACTACTGAAGTATAGGTTTCAATCATCGTCGAACTGAAAATTAAACAGGTTAATGTTCGTGATGTGAAGCCCTATCACCATTCGTGTTACAGTGAAAGAGCTTTGACAATCCATTCATAATTGTAAATTTATTGTTAATTTGTGACTCTCATGCAATTTGTGTCAATTTAGCAGACGTGCTGCCGAGTTGTGGTTTTGCAATCATTTTATATGAACGTGGTTTGAATCGTGTCATTTCAGTGTACATAGAGTATAAAATTTGTGTGCGTGACAGGAATAATTTATATTGTTTTGTCATCAGAGTTCGGTGAAGTGTTATAGATTCGTGGAATTTCCTTAGTGTTAATGGTTAAATCAAGCTACGTTTTATCGATGGAAGTGATTAGAGGCGGTGCATTAACGACCGTGATTTTTTGGGTTTTTGAAGTATAGATATGCAATAGATTTCTTTTTTGATATCTGCTGAAGCTGCGACTAACGTTACTAAAGCATTTACTTTATTCAACTTAGCACAATTATTACACTGTAATACACGCTATTTCGCCTTTTAAAAATGTTACGAAAATCATAATATGAAGCAGATATCAAAAACAAGGGAAAAGAGAAATCAGGCGAAGAGTCTGTCTAATAGTATCAAAATTGCGAGCGTGCGGTTCGGAGCCGCAAAAGACCACCGCAAACCTGTAATGGCGATCTTGCAAGACCACTTTGAAGTTCCTTCGATAGTGACTTGCTTGGCCTGTTCTATACTGTCAATGTGAGTGTCTGGGTCGACGTTAAAAGTCCGCCTGGCCGCCACATGAAACGAAAGATTGAATACAATTTAGTGTTGTGTTTGTATTGTGTTTTTATGCCTTTCGATGTTTTCGCCTCAGCCGGTACCTAGATCCTAGAGGAGAACATTTAGTGCAAACACTGTACGTCAATCGAACCTGTGATGGCGATCTTCGCGCTCCATTTCGATGTACCATCGAGGACTGATTGCTTCACTGTGCTCATGTGCGCTGCGTGGGGCTCCCCTTCGATGCTGAACACGCGTCTGTCACATACACACTCGTGTCAGCGATTGCTTTCCGATATTTTCAATTTACTCAACGGCACTCTATGTGATATTAAACGTTACATTTCATGATATCGTCAGAAACAGCGTTTTTACAAGCTACTTTCTTTAATATTAAATGGATTTTAAGAAAGTGTTTTTTAGGTGCAGCTATTGTAATTTATGTGATTTTTTTATTTCAGCTAAGTGACACTAGGCAAAATGGTGATTACTTAATTTTTATTATTGTTGTGGTAAATATAAAAACATATACCTGAATCCGGCCCATTTAAAGCAAATCGCCGAACAAAGTTTGGAATTGAAAATATTAACGTCAATCAAAATTGAAGTTTCCATTACCTGATCAGTTCGAAAATTTCGGGTTTGTCTCGTTCGCGTTGTTTCATTCTTTCCTTCATAGCTGTGATGATGGAATTAGCTTTATCTTCGGCGCCATGTTTGGAAGACTTTTCGGCCGCCCCTGCGAAACACACTGATCAGGCGGTGCCAACATTGTTCTTGTGAGTCGCGGGATGCGCCGGGACGGCCCCCCGCCCCGCGCCCACACCCGCTACGACCACTCTTGGCCTCAACCTGACAAGACTCCAACTTCTGTATGTAAAATGAACAAAGTTTATGTATGTCAGTTCTGATCAGGTCATCGACTTCGAGCGGCGCCAGTCGCAGCGGATCTGAGCACGGCGCCTGGTAAACAAAACTCAATACAGTTCAACGCTTTGTAAACTTTTTCAAGGGCTTTTATTGGCAGCTTCTTAATTATATATTATGGGTGGGGGGGTAAACACAGTATTAACAAGCTGCCAAGTGTGTCCCATAACACGTTAGAACTGCATCGCTTATTAAAACACCCTCTGTATTTTGTATGTATCAGTATTGTTTGTTCGTCCATTTACCATTATTTTTAAACAAAACTTGTAACAAATAATTTATATACAAATCGATACTTTTTATCATTTAAAGCGCTGAACATCCTCAGGGATAGAAGTGAAAACATAAAAACAGTTAAATAATACAGAAACGTGGAACTCTATAAATCAAAATATGTTAAATAAATAAACTAAAGGACCACATATAATATAGAAGTGGACAGACACTGGATTGCGTGCACACATTGCTAAACAGGCACATCGTAACAACACGTTGCATTTGTCAGATTTGTTTGGTCGTTTCGTGTTCTCAAAGCTTCTAACCGATTTGTAAGAAAAACGGTGTGTAAGATAGTGTAGAATGTAAAGTAGGGTAAAGAACAGCACATAACACAAGTAATTTAGTTTGATAGGGCTTTAAAAAAGTTCGGCGCTGGGCGGGGCAACCCGAAAGGAACTAATGGATGATAGGACCGGAACCCTATTTATGTGAGCTACACGTCCACACTTCGAAAACATTAAATACCAAAATCATGTTTCTAATACACAGCACAATATAAACAAAGAAATAAACCACGAAACAATTATAAAGAAAAACATATTATAATTTAATATACTTACGTCAGCAAATAAGATATAACCATTCCAATATCTTAAATCATATCAAATATGAAAATACTAAATCAAATTCAAAGTAAATAATGACCGTAATTCAAAATTTTATAAATTTAAATATTAATTTCAAAGTGTAGACTAGGGATGGAGATGGCTTGCAGTCGGTTTTCTACCCATTTGTTAAAAATAGTGTAGAAAAATACGATCCACCTAACGACTGCTCGCCTACATGATCGTGCACATGTTAATCTAGATCCGAATGTTATGCGAATGATAAAATTTGGAATATAATTATTATTTGTGTATTTCACCGATAGCCATGCACACCGATAAAGCAATGGTCAAATCATTCATTGGGAAGGGAAAACACATGCTTTTTTCATTATATGAGGTCAGAGTAAACATGAAGAAAAAGGGATGTAAATTAATACCACAGAAACAAAATTACAACAACGATAAAACAATATAAAGAAATGTATTATTCCTATGATAGCGTGAATCCTGGTGATGTCGCTAGTTGTGTCTTTCTTGCGAATGGTCCTAACTGTGTTCTTGATCGTGAAGAATGTTTGATCACCGATGAATAGCGATCGAAACATGCAAAAATTTTAACACATGCATATTAACCATACTAGAATGGCAGTCAATTTCTATAGGTAGTGACTTTCTGAATTTTGAATACCATTTATTACCTTTAACACAGACATCACTTAGAGAGCGGAATCTAACAAATTTAGTAAAACATCTAGTAGACTTCAATTAACATTAAGATATTAAAAAGTGTCACTTCATGTAATTGTTACAATGAAAGTTATCAAATTCATAAAGCATTTACTAAGACATGAAACGCTGGAAAAAGAACCGAGCTTCAACAAACAATGAAAATTCTCTGATCTGATTTTAAACAGATAACTCGCAGTTAGAATAATAAATCCTTAAATCTCCATTTTAGCTTAGCTTATCTAGTGCAGATTTCATCAAAATGCGGGGACAAAGGTTATAACTCTCGTCAAGACTTGTTCTCCATTAAGTACCATTGAAACTCTCTCTGTGTAGACTACTCTCACTTCCAACTTATGTAACAACGACGCTCATTCCCCGATTTCAATTTTCATCCCAAAATCATTTATTTTCATCGTCTTCAGTAGCTATCTGAAGACTAATAAAATCTAAAACCCAATTTGTACTGCCGTCTTTGTAAAACAAAGGATTCACATTAAATCCAAATAAAGCAGTAAATCTAAAGGCTTCAAAGACCTCACAATCTAGACTAACTTAATAGAAGACAAATGCCTCAACATTACGTAAATAAATAATTAAATTACAAGCAAAACGGTCCAAGCTCGCGTTGAATCGTGCTCAGTCTTGAGCGCTTTAAGTACAATGTTCTTTAGAGACTGTGCATTAAATATTGATTTTCTTCTGCGACGTTGTGTATCCAAAGATCTTGTCTTCAACGAGTGACCTGTCAAGTGCTGCTTGACTCACTCGAGTTTAATAAGGAGGGAACTGCGCTTCCCAGCCAACTCTAAAACCCTAAACATTTCACGCATCTCGAACGTTCATAAAGATATATCTTTGAAGTGACGCTCTTTAAGATTTAGATTAGATTTTTTAATCACAACATTTTTGGTAATCGTTGTTGCTTTTGTGATTAAAAAATTAAAACTTTACATTGATGACACACAAATTTTGAGTGATCGGGAGGTAAGAGAATCGTTAATTAATTACATTAAAGCTATTGTCAAACAGACAGGGTGAAGCGAATGCGATCCGAATCCTGTCATATAAAAAAGCGAAAGCGGTCCGATAGTCTATGTGACAGGCTTCAAACAATTCTATACATTACAAACAAAAACGCTTCGGCACGCTTTTCAGTTTGGCAAAGGCATTATACTTTGAGTTCTGAAAGCAACTCAGATTAAATAAGTATTCTCTTACTTGCTTACACTGAATCAGGGATACACAACATTGAAATTATAGGAATTTGTTCCATTCTTAAAAACTAATGATGTATTTCGTACCTGTAAGCTATACAAAGTAAATAAACTGATCATCAATAAGGCAATGAAACAAATCCCTTTGACTTATATTAAAAATATACCCAAAGACCTTCTCAGGGCTCCACTTACTCTGCAGACAATCAGCATTGAGCAAATCCTTGCACTTTTCGTGGCACTTGACACCACATTCAGTGCACCTTACACCTTGCCTTGCGATGCCCCAAAGCAGCCCTTCACACTCATAACAGTAGGTAGGCGAAGTAGCCGTCCATAGGACGAAGTTGTGAGGCGTGGTCGAGGATATCGGGTAGATGAGCGCTTGCAAAGTCTTCTTGTACACATGCATTTTCTGGAAGACACTTTTTAGCTCAGAAATGATATTTTAATTTGTTTTTTGGAATTATGTTGCAAGTTGTAATTTATTGATTGGATTATTACTTGATTGGAACTCACCAACTCCTCGTCATTCAATGTTGCCCGATGTACAGTCGAGGTCAAACCTGCATTCCTCTTCGTAGCAGCCATGGTCTAAACAGTAGAAAACAAAATGAGCAATAGGCACTCACATCTCACTCCATCCTCAGTATGTAATGGCACTGAGTGTTGTGTCTGCTATTACTAATCAAGCTTTGAATTGCCTACCTAACTACTATTTTGAAAAAAATCTATTTTTATTTCTCCAGTTGAGAATCTCTGTTTATTATTTGCAAGTTGAAGCTACACATGCTTTGAAAAAAGCTGTTTTTAAGCCCGTCACAAAATCTTAAACTACCATCTCGAAAACAGTAGTTCTTAAACTGATGAAAAATTTGTTTGATTATGCATAAAGTTGTAAGTGCGTGTAAAGTAAAAATGTGTGTGTGAGAGTCGGTACAACACTGAAACAGTTTTACATTTGAGGGATCATGTTGAATTAATGTTGTGATGAAAAAGACTTTTCAGTCGCAAAAATAATATTTGCTGTGATATCGAAGCCTCGCAATGAAAACGAAATCGGCAAGCACGTGCATGTTCCCAGTGTGAAATTAAATTTTCACTTTTTATTATTCGTTTATGTATGCTGTGATGGTGTTATGCAATCGTTGGATGTATAACAATTATATGTAGCTTTACCTTTTATACTTAACCAACATCAGAAGAATGATCTAAAGCAGAAACATGCAGAGGCCAAATCAAATTCAATCAAATTTCAATGCAAGCACACTATGTACAAGTGAGTGAAAAGAGAAAATTTTTGAAAATGTTGTTGAGAAATATTTTTTCTTTTCACTGTCGATCAGAACTGCATGCATAGAAAAGAAGTGTTATTGGGATAGAAATACCTTGAGAACCTGCAGGTCCGTGGTAAGGGGGTAAAATGCAATGATATTATTAATTTTTATCAGGAATAAGAGTCGTTCATTCGGTGTCTACGATTCCGCTACTGTAGATTTTTCCGGTGACCCCTAATTTATCTTTTACACGGTACAGTAAAAAAAAGGGTTGGATTGGTATCTAAGAATGGGTTAAAGGCCATCTAAGTAGTAAAGATCAGAAGGAAAAACACAATACAGGTAACATTGAGACATCAATGAAGAGAGAAGGGATCAATAGGCCTCTTTTTTCTCTATTTGAACAATAAATGGAGAGTAAACTATTTGTATCAAAGTAATAGTAACTTCTCGAAGCGTTACTAAATCTCATTATTCAGCCACGCCATTTTTTTACGATTTATAAGGCAACTTCCGATTTATACATATAATTTAAAATTAATCCCAGAGAAAAATTCAACAACTGCGTTGCAAAAAAATATTTTCGCATCACTCCATAAATTGTTCAAAACACTTATTATGGAAATTTTCCGTGTAGAAGAAAACATTTATTACGCGCCTAATATTACTAAGCTTCAGGAAGCATACGTCGATGCGAGCTGTAAACATTTATGACCAGTTTCAAATATCTACCTCGCTTATACCTGGGTATCGATAAAGGCTTAATATGCGAAAGATAGCCCCATTGCTTCAAACTTCAAGTCAATTTCAAGATAGCGAATTGAAACCGGCCCGAGAGAAAAATAGCTTACTTCCATCGGATTCGTAATAATAGAGATAGGTTTTTATCGATAAGAAAAAATTCAAACGTAACTTACGAGTTCGGAGACGAGTGGGATCGATTTTCTTCGAGGTCTGATATCGGGCATGCTGTCAATGTTACTGTAGAACGGGTTCTCGTTACCGGGTGGCCTACAAAAACCGTTTAGTTAGGTTTAATTTGTTCAATAGAAATTAACGTACTTTTTTCATTGATGAAAACAGAAAGTGTTGGTCCAATAAAGCTTAGAAGTTCAGAGATACAAATAAAATAATTAATAATTCTTCATACTTGTCTTATCGTCTAAACCTGTGAAAGTTACACTATAAATTTGTAATTTTCAAGGACATTATTTTGTTACAATAAATATTATTATCAGTTCACATACCCATTTCCTCTGCCTCCATGCTCGTTGAAGCCAGCGGAGCCATTCTAAAAAAAAAAAAAAAAGATTAACAAAACAAAATAAAAACTAAAATAAAACGCTAACATTTATTTATTAAAAATAAACATAAAACGTCAACGAAACAGTAATATTCACATATTATAATAAATGATTAATTTTCTATGACAAATATGAATAATATCAAAATTTTGTTTTATTAAGCTTGTATTCTTTTTGTTTAGAGAATAATTATGGCAAAATACAACGATGATAACGGAATAATTCACCTTAAATTCTTTCTACATTTGTCATGGAAACATAATCAGACGTTTTCAATACTTATAGCAAAACATGGAGAATTAACCTTACAATAAAACACAATGTAGGTATAGTATAGTTTAACAACTGTAATAATACTCGGGCAGTTTATGACTGTTATGATAAATCTTCATTTCGAACCTTATATCAATCACTGAATGTAAATTTTAATTAAACACAGACCAAATAAGTCTTCGAAACTTGAATTAACATTGTCCCACTTCAAAACAACGGTATAGATAGAAATACCAGCAAAAAAAAAGTTCGCTAAATAATTTAATAATCTGCCCATAATAATTATAATTATTATAATTCTACGCAATATCATTCAACATCTAAAACTTTCCGCTAAGTATGTTTATTACATAAAGTGCCAGCTATATTTTTATGTAAGTGTAAATAGCTATACGATTACCTAAGCAGTGTGACATCTAGTAAATACGTTACGATGTACTCATGAATGTAATCCTATTATGATTATTTTATATTTAAACCACTCGATTGAAGTATGAAGACAATGACAGTGAAATGTATTTCAAAAATAGACAAGGGAATATAAAGCACTACCTGTTGTTTTTTTGGAAGAAATAGTATTTATTTTAACTATTTTGACTACGACTACGGTCAGATATAAATATTGATTTATATAATTATATATCATGGATTTTAAGTTCATATGCAATAGTATCGATATGTATGTAAGTGTGTCATCATTTCAAGCACATTTTTTTTAATAAAACTAAGTAATGATTTTTATATTGCTTCTCGAAGAGAGATTTTAAAAAATAAATCTGAAACAATTACTATTGCTTAATCAAAGGCAGATGGCCCGATAGGAAAGTCCTTTTAGAAAAGAATTATTATCATAAAATTACTATACATTAAATGTCATAATAATTTGTAGTTTATTTAAATATTTGATGTAAATAAAGTTCCTATTTATTTTATCTGAACCGTAGTCGTGTTTTTTAAATATTGATTATTGATTTCTTAGGGATTGAGTACCCATAATTTTCCGTTTCAATAAAAGTGAATAATGTGTTTATGACTGAGAAATTTAATGTTACTTATTTCGATTCTCTATAAATAAAGGAACATTTTTCTCTGATATGAGATGATATGACTATGGGTGAATTTTGTACGACATAATGCTTCCCGAGCCGATACATAGATGAATTTAATTACAGACAGCAAATTCATCAATTAACACTAATTTTATCAATCAATGTCTATAGCAACAAACACATATAATACTGAGTATATAATTTTATGTAAAGATTACCGTTTTTCCAAGTATAAATATCGTTAAGCAAACCGTTATTAAAAATTGTATAATATTGATTAGTTGAATATCATCTTAAGCTTTATGTAAAAACCCTTTAATATATATTATATTTATATAGAAAGTTCTTAGTACCCTATTGCATTGGTTATATCTAATTATTGCCTCAATTAAATAGACAGAGCATCAATAGTAAGTAAATATTATATAAGTATAATATTGTATATACGAGCACCCTATTCTATGCATTCGAATACATATTTAGCAGTTTATGAATTTAAAAAAAAATCTGGTTGAATGTAGGTATTTCTCACAACCGCGGTTAGTTAGGTCAAAAGTACCTAAAATTAAATCAAAATAAAACGTGGTAACAGATCCCTGTTGTCGGGGAAGGTGAAGTATAGATTACTTTTGTAATGTTCCACTAAACGTTGTTCGAAATGGACGACTATTAATAACAATTACACATCCTACTTGCTAATCTATAATTAGGTTATAATAATCATTATGAGTAACTTCTTTTGTATTAGAGTTGTAAAGCGGGTTAATAATTTTAGCAATGGCTTGAGAATATCAGTCAAACTACGAGATTTTTCAAATAACCGTGGAAGTAACCTGCAGCTTATAAATATGTCTAAACATCTTAACTTTAACTCTTAACCCTAATTTCATGAAACTTTTGCATAAGATAACTTACACCTGCGCTGACTTTATCTTTCTCTGCGAGCGGCGTCGTAGCTGCTGGCGTTTCAGACGTCTTCTCTTCGGCTTTTCGATCTTTCAATGCTTTAAGGAGCTTCCATTTACTGCCAACAGGAGCGTCCTGGTGTGGCGGAGGCTCATGTTGAGGAAGAGAATCTTGATGAATTTGTGGCATATCATAGTCATCATCCAGTTCATCACCACTTTGAACTGGACTGTCGGGTCCAGAAGTTTCTCCTGAACCGGAATCCTCAAATGACTTGTCATCATCGGATTCCCTGTCTTGTATATCATCGAGTGTCTCTTCGATAACTGGAAAAGTTGTTATATCTTTCCAAGTGTCTTTTACTGGAGATTCGTCGTATTTCTGTTTAGTTGTCGCTGTCTTTAATTTCAGTTCCCTTAGTACAAATGACATTTTCTCTTTTAGGTATTCACTTGAATCTTCTTCGATTTCCTCAATTTCTGGTTCTTCCGGCACTGTTAATTGTCGCTCAGCCTCTATTTGAGATTGATGCTCCATTTCTTCTAACTTCCTTAGTTCATAACAATACCATTCATCTTCAGAATCAATGCTGTCTTCAGTACTTTGTCGCCTCGAAGACACTCTGGAGCCACTCCTCCAAGAATGGGTGCTCCTACTGTCGTCGTCGTCATGTTTATTTGGTATCTCCAAACTTTGTTGATGTCTAGGTTGAAATTTGTTTGGTAAACCCCGTGTACTCTGTATAGATGGGCTTCTTTCGGGTAAATTATTAGAGTCTTCATGAAGAGTTAACGCGTTGTGTATTACTTCGGGTGGACTAGGTTTACGAACTCTCTTTTCTTTTTGTTGACTAACAAATTCTTGACTTATTTCTTCTTGTTGGTCCTCGTCTCCTTTTGGAGGAGAAATATCGTTTATGTGCTCGTCTGAGACTGAAGTTGACTTACGTAGACGATATTTACCTAAAGCTCTCGATACTGCGAATTCTTGCGAACTTCCACTGTACGATTTATTACTCTCACTTAGTCCTTCATCAGAAACATTTGATGACTTTTTCACGTCTCCAATAGTAGCAAAAAGTGATCCAGGGGATTGATTATCTCCTCTTTCATCTTCTTCAAATAAGTCGACATTAGATATGTCAGTGTCAATGTCCAATTTTTCTAATTTTGGAATGTTATCTTTTTTCATTTGACTAACACGTGCAAAATGAAAGTCGATATCATCACTTTTATCTCTCGGAATAACATTACTCGCTGTAGTTAACTTTTCCGGTTCTTCTATTATACATTCGGGGTCATCGTCACGAAATTCTATCGCTTGCTCTTGTATCCGTTCTTGTATCATTTGTTGCTGTTCTACAATTTCTTGATTATTTATCTTTCTTTTAGGTTTGGGTGCCACTTTAGGGAACATACTGCCTTCATGTGTAGAGTCCGAAAATACACTATCACTATCCTCCGACTGAGCACTAGATCGACCACCAGACCATTCAGTTTCAGATGTCTCTGGGTCTGAAAGTGATTGGTGACTAGCTTGCTGCTTTCGTCTCGCTTTTTGCAACAAACCAGACATTGATGCCACTAAATGATATTTCTTTTTCCTTCGTTGGGCAGATAATATCCTTTCCTTTAATGACTTCTCTTGCTGTGGTTGTTCCACTGTATCAACACCAGATGGAAGTGAATGTGATCTATGTTTTTTAGGCAAATGCAAATCGGGAAGCCAGTGACTCATCGAAGACATAGCAGACTTTAGTGATGAAGTCCGTTTTGGTTTTTTGGGCTGCTTGTCAGGAGCCTTGCCTTTATAGTTGTTTGATATTGACAAGTAACCTGACTCAGAAACGAGTATACCACTAGACTCAACATATTGCTCTTTTCGTGTTTTGTTATGTTCAGAAACAGCTTGTTTGTCGGTATCTTGATCTTCATACATCACATTACCATTTCGTTGATCATATTGTTGTTGTTTAAAATATTCCTGTTGTAGCTGATTTTGAAATTGTTTTCTTTCAGTTATGCTCAAAGAATGTGATTTTAAGCTTGAAGTTTCCATTGAACTGGTCGGGGATCTACTGCCACCTTGCCACGAGATCTGATCTTCTAAAGGTGTTCTTTTTGGCGAGTCGTACCTAGTTGATGTTGGATAATATGAGAGAGCATCAGTGAGATTGCCGGCAGGATATCCGGCACGGTGCCCTTTATAACCATTTTGATAAAAGTGTGGATCATTCGCACCCATCGTATTAGCTCTTGTTAAGGGTCGTTTGTTAGCATTTGCCGCAGACATGACAACAGTTTGTGCATGATAACTAGGTTCTGGTGGATAAGAATCTACTGCGGGCCTCGCAACAGATTCAGAAATTTCATTTCTATCTAATAATTCGGAAAAACTCCTTTCTTCGGACAACATTCCTCTTGGAGTACTATACACGGTTGTGAATATTGGTTGTCTATTTCCAGCAACGGAATATATCGAAGGGGCTTCGTTGCCGTAATAATATTCCCCAATATTGCTTATTTGAGTTATTTGGTCTGTTGAATATGGAATATCGCTTTTTATGTAATCACTATCCACTTTTGTTTGCAATTTACTCAAATCTCTAGAGCTAATTTCTTTCGTCATAAGATCCGTCTTTCGTAAGTTGTAATCGCTTTTCAAGTTTGTCCCTTCATAAAGATAAGAATCTACAAGTGTTTGTACGTACGGTTTCGATTCGACCTCATAAGACATTCTTTGTATTGGTTGTGGGGAAGGATCTCTCATTTTATGAGAATCGTGACTTCCGTGCACAATTCTTCCCGTTTTTGGTGAACCTGGGCTTTTTTCTAAACTTGACCATCCACTCATGGACGATAAGCCCGAATCAGATATTGCAGCAACGATATTTGCTGAATCCCTCTTTACATGCTTAGGTGATGTTTTGGGTGACTTTGGAGATCTGGGACTTAAACGCATACTATCATGTGGCAAAGCGCTACTTGTAGATAACATTGGCTGATGAGAAACCAATTCGTTGTTGTTCTCTATTGATGGGAACCCATCTACCCCATTTGGTGGAGCCGGTGGAGGGGGACTTGGTGATTTTCTAAGTCTGTTGTCTTCATAACTTAATTCGTTAGTGCTAGGACCGTTGTATATTTCTTGAATTGACATGGGAGAGAGTTGTTCTGAACCACTTGATTTATAAATCTCGTTTAAAGGCTGAGATAGGCCTTTGTTAGAAAAATAATTTTGTCTGGAAGTGTCTGTTACTTGATACGGAGAATTATATTCAAATCTTTCCCTTGAAATAGCACTCGGTGACTTAGACGCTTTAGCAGCATTTATCTCAGCATTGGCTACAGCCGAACTGTAGGCCAGACGCCCTGTTACAGTCGTATAGGGTTCTGTAGTGGTTCTTTCTGGTACAAACTTTCGACGAGGAGATAGAGTTGGTGGCAAATAATCAATTGCTCTATCCGCCACATTCTCAGTTAGTGACAACCTAGATGGGGATTTTTCTCTTACGATAGAGTCTTTTGGCGTCGCTAACATAAAGTCATCAAAGCTTTTCATCATGTCATTAATAGCCCAGTTTTCCCCACCAGAATAGACGCTTTTCAGTTGTTCATTTATTATATTGCCATCCTCAACAAGTGCCTTTGCTTCTATTTCCCTGTCATGTTTTGATAGTTTTGTTTCAGGACTAAGGAGCCTCGTTTTCAAGTCTTTTAACTCTCTGGAATCTTTGTGTAATTGGGTTGTCAATCTATCTAATTCATGTAATTTATCTACTGTTATTTGATCTATTGTACTTAAAGCAGACAAATGTACCAAATCCCTTTCGCTAATGACAGGTCCACCTTTTAATCCGCAGTAATCTTTATAGTCTGATGAACTGTATATTTGTCTAGAACTTGTTGGCATCATTTCTATATCTGGTTCTTCTGGAGCTTCCCAAATCATATCTAATTGTGATGGTGGCCTAGAAGTTTCATCACAAACTAAATCGTCGCGGTAGGCTTGATTTAAGCTCTTATAAAATGCTTCGTTTGATTCCATTATTTCCTCCTGGTGGTCTAATAATACTGCACTTCGTCCAATATCTAAGCCTTCTTCTATGCCATCTTCGACAGTGCCATTGCCTAATATTTCTCTGATCACTTCTAATCGAGTGATGGGATCTCTGGCACTGACTGTTCGGCATGTGTAAAAGTCCAATAAAGTTGATATCACACCCTGTTGATCAGCGAGCAACGTCTCCAATCTCTCGAGCCGTTCCCACATCCTGACGTACTCTTGGCTGAGCAGGTCGAGCGCTCGCCATGCATATTTAAGTTCAGTTTCGAGAATATTAAGACGTGTGCCGAGCCGTTCCATGTAGTCGCTGATGATGTAATCGCCGGAGTAGGGGGGCAGGTCGGGAGGAAGCGCGAGGGAGCCGCAGTCGTCCATATCGACCTCTGCAACCCCATTCCCGCCGTCCTCGCTTTCCTCCATCCCGCCGCTTGTGCCTGCCCCAGCATTGTCGTGGATATCGCGCATCATCTTCGGATCGGACAGTAGGTTGCACGTAACATTTTGCACTATGAGTCATCCCATATCGTTTTATTGTTCACACTTTCGACTCGAAACAGTCCTCTGCCACTGACAGTTCTCACTAGAGTCATTTTACCACACTGAATTATCAACACGCCATATTGTTTATTTATGAGTTCACTTCGTAAATCTATTAATATCTGTTTTCAACACTGATTAAATGTATACTTTGTACTTCGACGGAATGAAATTGATGATTAGTTTACATTAAAAATATACTTTGAGTTACACTTATCACTTTACTGTAACAAGAGAGAATTTGGTTAGTGGATGTAAGGCTCCACTGGTTTGGGCATAAGACGGCTTATGTGCACACCAGTGGGAGAGGCAAGGAATACCTCGGCCGAACATGTAAACTTAATAGCCTACGCGACCCAATTTTCTTTACGGAAATTTTCCAAATATAAACTACTATGGTCGGGTTCTCTCAAAATAAAGTTTACAGGTTCTTGTGTGAGGCAGCTAAGCGGTTCGTATCTGATTCCACGTGAGCAAACGCATCTCAGAGGTGGAAGGCGTCGCTCGGCTAGGAAAGGAAATAGGATGAGCCGCAAGGAAATTAGAGCCGAGTTCCACCACCGCTTCGCTTAGATAAACCGTAGGGTTTTTATTGGATTAGGACGGTATCGTTGTCACAAGTGGTAAACAAAACTCCAAAATGTTAATGCCTAGATTTAAGTGTATTTACATTACAAGAAAGCCACGTTTCCTCTACTGAAACCAAATAAATGAAGAACGTCTACAGGGCAATACGTGACTAGATCACTAAGAAGGGAATGTCTTTGATACCACATAGAGGAATATTTGAAGGAGCGTGTATATTACACACAATACCAACGTCTATCTAAACAATGTACGCCGCCGTTTTGTCTTATGATAAATACTTCATACAAGAAATATTCCTATAAGTCTTTATGTCCAATATTTGTACGCAAATATCACATACCGCCCTTCTTATATTCTCATTTTATTAAATACCGATGTCTTCGTTATATGACGTAAGTTTATTGAAGATGATCTAATTTTCAAGAGGTCATCATGTCGTTTAACCAATATTATTTTCAAATAAATGAAAACTCAAGAGCGTTATCCATCAGTCAGTTTAAACGTCAATGTATTAATTTGTTCACGGCATTTCTAATAGGTGATACTATAGAATTTTCATATAAAGTTCTAGCATTTCCATATCGAAGGAGCTTCGAAAAGCAAGGCCACTTCCAAGTCGTTAGTCCTATCTATACCTAAAGGTGCAGATAAGAATGGCCTTGCGATCGAATAAACAATAATGCCTTATCGAGAAAACGGGGTGTCTTGATTTCTGTATACTGAGAGTTGTTCAAGAATATCGGTTTCCGATACCAAAAGATTTTTTCGTTTTCTTTCAACCTAAATTCTTACAGAATTACCAGTAACATCTTTTTACACGTAGGTATATTTTTAAGAAACTAAGAAAAATATAGATAAATTTATATATTATTTAAAAATCAATTGCTATTCAGTCTCGATCAAACTCAAGAACGGCTGAACCGATTTGGCTAATTTTGGTTTTGAATTAGTATAAAAGGTGAGTAAATATATTGTTTTTTTTTTAATTATTCTGAAGCGGTACGAAGTTTGCCGGGGTCAACTTGTAATAAATCAAAGAAGTAAGTTATAATACAAGTCAAAATATATCAAAATAAGAGAATTTAATTAAATTCCAATAGGTATCTAAGCATAATTATGTTGCTTATCTGAACGAATTGGTAAATAACACTCAAAACGCCACAGTGAACAATCCCTCGACAAGACTTTAGGACATTCCACAATTTGAATTAAATCCTCACTTTAAGGAACAACCTTTAAAGCAACCAACTTGAAAGTAATCACCAACCATTTGTATTTCTCTTCACGCCACGAGACTTAAATCAGGAGCAATGGACCAACACACCGTAAACCCGGTTGGCAATCACCAATTGAAACTGTTGGATGCTCTCCAAAATCTACCAAGAAACTTTTGCTGAACACTAATTGGATTTGTAAGCCTGAAATGTATGGGAATCGTATAAGAATTATAAGGTAAGTTGCTGTCCAAAATGTGTAATTTATTGAATGTTTTGTCATGCCCCCTTTAGAGGGCCAGAGCATGCCGGGGTCGCAGGACTTACCGAATTACCGTGACCCTGGAACGTAAAGGGCTTTTGAAGGACACCGTGGATTTTGTCTGTACGAGTCTGAAAGTCCGTCCTGCTCTGCCCTGGGCGGGAGGACTCATTTGATGATTTTACCACGATAAAAAAGGTGTTTTTGTCCAGTAGCATGAAGATGGGGTGCTATGACAGGAAACCTCCACGTGCGCCCGTGGACTGGAGTTCCCTCTCGGATACGTCCGGGGGGAAGACCAGTTTTTCGGGCCGGTGCACCCTGGGATGCGGGCAAAAACTCTTCCTTAGGCACTGTGTGCCTAAGGGGTCTCTTTGCCCGTATGCGAATAGCCTGTCGTGTGGACGCTCCAACGCGTGTCCCTCTGATTAGCAGAGGGCACAGCGGTGGAGCGGGCTTGCGGACGGTGAGTTATGGGTAGCTCGCCGTCCGACCAAGGACCAAGCCCGGGTCGGTGGCGCGTCGTGTTTCGCGCCAAATGCCTGCTGGGGTCACGGGTTTTTTCTTAACCCAGGTTACCGTGGCCCCGGAACGTAAAGGGTATAGGAAGGAACACGGGTGGATTTTAGTCAGTAAGAGTCTGACAGTCCCTTCCGCCCCACCCAGGGCGGGAGAACTCATTTGATGATTTTACCACCTAAAAAAAAAAAAAAAAAAAAAGTAGCATGAAGATGTTGTGAATTGGCATTATAATTAACAGACATAATATATTATTATGTTCACGGTAGCAATAAATTGTGAATTCAATTAGCCAGTAAGAGTTTTGACAAGTCCCTAAAGCTATTGTCAAACAGACAGGCGTGACGAACGCGAAACGAGGCGTTTTTGTTTGTAATTGCAATTGTTTGAAGCCCGTAACATAGACTATCGGATCGCTTTCGCTTTTTCTATATGTGACCGGATTCAAACAATTGCATACATTACAAACAAAAACGCCTCGCTTCGCGTTTGTCACGCCTGTCTGTTTGACAATAGCTTATTGGATACGTATTTTTTCTTTTCTTGAATTAATGATTAACAAAAGATATATATGTAAAGAATAAAAATTCGAGAGTGGGGCCTCGTGACTTTAGAAGATAGTAAAAACTGCACTTGCTTGTGACGTATTGGTAATTTCAAAAGTGTTGTATCTTCGTCAATTAAGGTTTATGTAATTTTGTAAGATGTTAAAAGTTTGACATGCCATACATCCAAAGCGGTTCAAACTCACGTGAGAAATAATCCAATAACGATCAAAGGTACGATACTTCAACATTAAGTAATCAGGTTTGATGGGCCTACAAACATTAAAGGGTTTCCAGTAACAAGCAAATAATTCGGCAAGCTTTGATGTGCGATCAAAGTTTTGCCGATACTCGAAGCGACATTGTTCGAGTACGTGGGAGGCTATCATGACGTCTAAAAGTGAAAACAATTCCAGTGAGAGATAGAGATGGCGCTAGACGACCTATATAGCTCTGTCTCTTTCTCATGGTAGGCCACCAAAAAGTGCCTCGCGAAGCTGTAGTATTGACATTAGTGAGGGATGACACTGGTGTACTCACTGGCGTGAGGCTAAAAGCAATAACTTGATAAATCTGTTTTTCCTGGAAACAGGGAACATCCTACTAATATTATAAAGGCGAAAGTTTGTAAGTATGGATGTATGGATGTATGGATGTATGGATGTTTGTTACTCTTTCACGCAAAAACCACTGAACGGATTTGGCTAAAATTTGGTATACAGATAGTTTATAACCTGGATTAACACATAGGATAGTTTTTATCCCGATTTTATGTTCCCGTGGGATAATTTTCGAGTTGCAGCGGGTGAAACCGCTGGCAACAGCTAGTAAATTATAAAATAGCGTTACTTTTTTTTTTTTTTTTTTAGCGTGGTAAAATCATCAAATGAGTCCTCCAACCCCGGGCAGGGCGGGAGGGACTGTCAGACTTCTACTGACTAAAATCCACGGTGTCCTTCAATAGCCCTTTCTGTTCCGGGGTCACGGTAAGGAAATAATCCCGCGACCCCGGCAGGCTTTGGCCCTCGGAGAGGGGGGCCCCGTCATTATGCTGACGCTCTTTGAGGCGCGCGTGGGACACAACGCGCCGTCGACCCGGGCATGGTCCTTGTTCGGGCAGCGAGTTGCCCTTTACTCGCTGCCCGCATGCCCGCGCCTACGGTGGCCGGAGATCATCAAGCGACGTCCGTCGCCGTGGGCGCCTACCACTGCGGCTGGGGCGGAGGGAGGACGCTGTCCTCTGACACCCAGGCGTCTCCTCCTTTCGCATCAGACACAGGTACCTCCCGAAACTTCCGTGTCCGGTGAGGACCTGCGTCAAGCGGTAGGTCAGGACGCCATGACTTCTCTCCAGCCACTCCTCAAAGAGGGGTCTTACCGCCGCAATTGCGGCGTGCCCGAAATAGCGTTACTTTGCGGAAATTTGTGACATTAAATGTTATGAGAAATATTTGGTTTTAATTCCGCGACAAAAATCGAGACTTGGATGCAGGATGTAGTACCATCCTCCCACCCTCATGCAATCACGTTTTCCTGCATGGGCATGCATGCATGAGGGCGCGAGGGTGAGACTGTTGTTTGTGTATGTGAGTTTCTATGTTTGTAAACGCATCCACGGTACAGGAAGACATTCCAAGTGTCCAACGAGAAAAAAAAAACAGATTAGTTTAAAAGGTAATTTTGGTGCAAGAGAACGAAGAACCTACAAGATGTCAGATGTAAAAAACAAATGAATTATCGCTTTTTTGAGATATCGCGTTTTGGAAAAGAGAGCAATTTGTTTCAGGTGTGTCTATGGCAGTCACGTGAGACTCTGGGCGTCGAAAACAATTATTTTCTCTTTGTTACAACGAAATACCTCCCAAGGGTGCGTTCAATGCGAATAAGGAAAAATGTTTAAGAAGAATGAGCTGCAATATTACTATTGACTAGTACAGTCAGCATCAAAAGTTGCTGACAACATTTAGATTTTCAAAATCGCTGTACACCGTATAATTACGTTTTATTACAGTGTACAGTGATTTTGAAAATCTGAATGTGGTCAGCAACTTTTGATGCAGACTGTACCTGCTTGTAACATTATTTTATCTGTAATTTTTCCATGCTGCTCGGCTTACGTATATTGGTCGTTGTGTTCTTCGATTAACATGTTATTTAACACAAAAATATTTTTTCACTTCGATCCTGTTCCTGAGATTATCGCGTCCAACCAAACAAAATTTTTTACCTTTATAATTTTAGTATAAATGAGTCAGTGTCTCTTCGCGTCATTATTGCTGTGCTAATAATCTAATCTAATATGCCTAAAACTATAATCTGAATAATATATTGAAAATATCTTCTTTATTCATGAAAAAAAGCGTTAAGTTACTGAAATAAATACTTGTAATAGTATTATTATATTGTATTGTTCTGGGCGCTTGCTAATGTTTTTGTTTCTACAGATTTAATTTAATATTTGACTGGTTTATGTATAATTAATAATTCTATGTTTTGTTTAATTTATTGTATGGTTAATGATTTTATTTTATTTTTTGAGATTTTGTTTGTGTATGGATTATTACATCTGAAATAAATACATTAATAATAATTAAGACAGCCTACGTCATTGCTTCCATGAAGAAAAAATTATAAAATAATATCATTTTATAAAAATTAAATATTTTTATCCTTAAAGATATTTTATGACTTTAATTATCTAAACCTGGTTCTAATCGTGAGCTCCGTTTACACGAATATCGACCTGTCGTTTTATACGATACAAGGTTATTAAACGATTATCGTACAGGTGCCTTTTCAATTTCAACCCTTACTGCGGTCACATTATAAATCTTCAATGTCAACCTTACACGAGAATTTATGCGACCACTTTATTATACTCAGACCTCAGGCAAGAAAGAACACTTAAATGTTGTTCAACGTGTTTGTTTCTAAATTTATATTTTTGTATTTTTTTTTTCTTTAATGAATAAAAAGATAATAATAATATTCCACAACTATCACACAACGCCATCTAGTCCCAAGCTAAGCAGAGTTTGTGTTATGGGTACTAGACAACTGAAAAACATATAATATTTCTAAATACATACATATTATAGATAAATTACACCCAGTCACATAACAAATGATCGTGCTCATCACACAAACATTTGTCCTGGGTGGGAATCGAACCCCGAACTCCAGCATAGCAGTCAGGGTCACTAACCACTAGACTAACAGGCCAGTCCTCATATTGTCCTACTGCTGGGCAAAGCTCTCTTCCCTTAACATTCTACTCTCCTCTTTGTGGAGCTTTCTCCGGGCAATCTCTCATAAACGCGTCTATATCGTTACGCCAGCGTCTTCTAAGCCTCCCTCGGCAACGACGACGCCCATCCAAAATTTCGTATTGGATTTTTTTCAGCTTAGCGGGTTCGATTCCCGTATCTAACAAATATTTGTATGACCTACAAGTAGTTCTTCCGGGTCTGGGTATTTATGTTAGTGTGTTTCTATGTTTGTAAACGCACCCAGGCCACGATACAGGAGAAATTCCAAGTGTGGCGCAAAGTATTTTTAAAAAGAAAAAAATGATGTCCACTGCTGAACATAGGCCTCCCTTACCCTTAATCTGAAATTTTTTGGTCAATAGAGTCAAATACCTAATTCTGTTTTCCTAATACACATCGTACTTGCAATGAAAATTCCAATTAGCAAAAATTCAAGATCACTATAGTAGGTAGGTATATGAGTTTCCTGATAGTATATGATAACTTTTTTCTGCATGTTTGAATGACGTGGCTTTGATTTCCACATTGTACTGATATTTATACGAGTATGTCTTACGTTTGGGGAGTCCCCGAAACAGTGGCGTCGGTTGGTAATACCAGATGCACTTTTGCGATATAAGCGTCCTGTCTCTGTTTTTGTATGCGTGAGTTATTAAATATTTAATAAGAACGGCATTTAGGAAATTAATTCATTATGAGGCTTAAAAATGGTATAAAACTTTGAAACTGAATTTGAAACATGAAAATGAATTTTCATTTGCTTGAAACTTCGAATATGAACTTGTCAACCAAATTGATAACACACGTTTTTCAAGAATTTTAGAAAATTCCAACCCTGAATGAAATTGAAAATTAAAGGCGAAAATACAAAATTCTTTCTGAGGACGTCACGGGCGGTAAACTTTTATACATAAAGCGCCTCTAACCTATTTCCAACTGAGCCAAAAGAATCAACAAGCTACAGATTAAATTCCTTTAAAGAAGCCTTCAATTCGAAGGCTCACTATAATAAATCATGAAAGTCGCAAGCCAGTCCAGTTTGCAGCCACAAATGGAGTAGGGATTAATACGGCCAGCATGCAGCTGTTGGCATTCGTTCAAAACACAACCAGATGTTACTTTGCGCTCAAATCGTTACTACTGGGACAATCTGGTACACTTCATACTCACGACTAGCTGTGCCCGCGACTTCGTTCGCGTGGATGTCGGAATTTAACAATGTATTTTTTATTAAAATAAAGTTTCTTTTTCTAAAATAAAAGTAGCCTAAGTTGCTCTTTAATATATCACCTACCCGCCAATAGAAGCCCGGTCAGAATCGGCCTAGCCATTTCAGAGATTAGCCATTACAAACAGTTAGACAGACAGACAGACAAAACTTGTAAAAAAAAATATTTTGGGGTATGTACCGTATTTATATTCGTATGCATAATAGTAAAAAACGGTTATTTAAATAGTACAAACAGACACTGCAATTTTATTTATATGTATAGATGGAGAAATTTAGAATAATGATGTGAGTCGCACACACCGTAGGCGTACATTTCTTACGAAACGTATAAACTTAATGTCAGTGTTTTTGCATTGCCTTTACTTTTATTGAAGAAGTATTTATAATGAGACATACGTCTTGGAATTATTATTTTCTTTATTACAATCGAGCTGTAGCTAGCGGCTTCGCCCGCTACAAAACAAGAAATACCTAGGGATAAAAACTACTATGTGTAAGTCCAGGTTATGAACTAACTGTGCACCATATTTCATCCAAATCCGTCCAGTCGTTTAGACGTGAAAGAGCTACAAACATACATGATACATTAATCCACCCTCACAAGCTTTCATATTTAAAGTATTTGTAAGATTTACAGAAGAACTAAATCATTGCGAAGAGAGTATTAGCAAGGCTGGAATGCAGTGCTGGAAAACAAGATGCAGTTCCGTAGATTTTGGCAATCGTTCAAGAGAAGCAGATGGTCACGTTTTTCACAACAGATTATTCTGTAGTCAGAAAGTTAAGAGCATTTTTAATAAAGCTGTTTTATGAGCTGTTACAATTGTTACTGTTTTATTGTATTGAGGTATATTTGTCACCTTTTCACATCCAAAAACTATAGAACCGATCAACCTGAAAGTTTGCTTATACATCGTCATGTAAACAGAGACGGACAGGGGTATTTTTCATCTCGAAAAAAAGTACTACATCCGAGAAAAACTACAATAACACTCATATGATAATAAATGTCGATACAGTCATGTGCGATCCGCATTGATTGACAATTTTAAATTAGCGCAATCGAAACCACCGGCCTAAAGTTAGTGCTACTATAATTTAAAAACATTTTTTTTTTTGACAGTTAATTAGTGTTTACGATTTGTAAAAGCCAAATTTTTCACTTGATATCACCAATATTTTTTTAACATTTTGTTACTAAAAATATAATAATTTAGTATGTTGCCTTGACAATTTCAAACACAAAATAAAAATAATCAACCGAATGGGTGCAGTCAATCGGAATTGATTGGATAACATATTCATGGCTTTATTATTCATATTTTTTTCTATGTACCTACATGTATATTCATTATTATTTATATGTCGGTATGCGATGAAGACGAAACAATATTGATTTATCAAGAATTATCGACTGTTCGTGCTTACAATAGCGACAGTACCTAAATTGAATAAATTATTACCCTTAATTTTTAACAGTTTTATCGACCTCTAGCTTGTTTTTCAAGGTAAATATTCAATTTAATATAATATTTTCTACTACGGACATTCTAGAAAGATCTAAGTAGTTTTGTATTGTACAAGCCACCAAGTACAGACACCAGTGCATTAAGTTATCACTATCTGTCTTCCTGTAACAGATTTTCAATTTTATCACAATACAAGAAGGTTCTCATTTGATTGGCATTATTTGATAGATTCGGGTAGATAGATCTGCTGATCGTATGTACAAGTGAGGCTTAATTCGTGGCTCACTGAATATATCACTTTGTAACTTTACTTTTTGATGAATACATAATATAACAACAAATATCCTTCGTGTTTGATCAATGAATATCGACCGCTTCTATTGAAATATTGTGTGGTACTCGTATTTCCTGGACATTTTTCTCAAAAGTTGGCAAGTATTCACATTGCAGGCGGAAAATAAATGGACCAAATAATGTTTTATGACATAAGAGTAGATAGTGCAAGAGCCGGCTGCAAAAATACCTACCTTATCGGCTACCCCAATAGGCTATGTATAGATCGTTAACCGACTACTAAACACGTAAAAAAAAACAGGTCTGCCAGAGCCGATCCTGCCGGGTCATAGAAATAATCGAGATTTTTTGACGTAATTTTTTAGTAAAAATTACGTCATAAGATACCCGAATGAAAGTGCTGGCAGCAGTTAACCATTGATTAGTTATGTAAAAAAAAGTGGGTCTGCCATTGCGCACCTTGCCGGAAGTACTTGGCAGACCCCTAAAATATGCCCTTCTGAAACACTAAACCTACCTCATCGAGTACCCGGATGGGACCAACGCTAAATAATAACCAAGATGCCTCTGATAATGGATCAAAAGGTCTGCCAGGTCTAAGCTTGCCGGAACTTAGTGTTCAAAGCATTTGAAGTTGATAGGGAGTATAATTTCACCTGAAGTCAAAATAACATTTAACATTTAAAATAACATTTTTTAAACATTATTTTGTTTCTAATTTTATACAAATTTATGAATATTAAATATTTTTTATCAAAACATTAAATAAAACAACAAGTGTAGAGATAAAAGATGTACATTCAAAATTTAGCAACAATCACTACGAGTTCAATATCATGCTTACAATTTATATACTTACAACTACGAGTATCAAAACTTAGTTTAAGTTGGCATTAAAATTACCTGAATTCTGTATATATGTAGGTTTAGGGAAATAAGTAGGTTTAAGGAACTAATTAGAACCTGTTATTGCGTAAATCATCGTTGGAACGCCGAAAGGTAGTCAACGCCTAATCAACCTGACCACCACCAGGATCTTTCTAGTCCACCGAAATCAGGTCAAAGTTTAAACATTATTGGTTAGGTTCACTAGCCATTTACTGTCAATACCTGAGTAGGTACGATAACTGTATAAATTATAAAAAGACTAGTGTTTTTGTGTAGTTTCAGTGAACGACGGGCTAGCGGAAACTGTCCTCACGGTAGGGTCTATGTTTTTTAGACCCTGCCGTAAAGATAGACCTCAGAAATTGACTGAGCAAACCTTAAACCTCATGGCTGAACGACGCTTTCTACAGTTGGAGTCTTCCGATGACGTTAAGTCATATAGGCGGCTCAATAGACCTATATCTAAGTCCTTGCGACACGATCTGCGTCTCTTGAATACGAATCGTGTTAAAGAGACCATACAGCGAAACCAAGGCTCTAAAGTGAAGTGCTTGTATAATAACGCCACCATGTCGGTGCGAGTACAGGAGCAGAGCACGAAGGCGATTCCAGTGAGAAGAGGCGTAAGACAGGACGATATCTCCCCAAAACTATTTACTGCCGCAATGGAAGACGCTTTCAAGCTCCTGGAATGGCAAGGACTTGGCAGCAACATCAACGGCAAATACGAGTACATCACTCATCTTCGGTTTACATCGTAGTCATGGCAAAGTCGATGGAGGAACTCAGCATGATGCTCGAAAGCGTCGACCGAGTTTCACAACGGTTGGGCTTGAAAATGAACATGGACAAGACGAAAATTATGTCATATGCCATGCCCACCCCAGTCTCTGTTGGAAACTCGGTACGCGAAGTTGTTGAACATTATTATCTACAGTAGACATACCTCAGTGCCTCAAGACAAAAGTCTTCAACCAATGTGTATTATCAGTGATGACTTACGGCACCGGAACGTGGTCTTTCAGTATCGGCCTCATGTCAAAGCTCAAAGTCGCTCAACGAACTATGGAGAGGGCTATGCTCGGTATTTCTCTGCGTGATCGAATCCGAAATGAGGAGATCCGTAGACGAACTAAAGTCACCGATATAGCCCGCCGGATTAGCAATCTGAAGTGGCAATAAGCAGGCCATATTGCTCGCAGAGCAGATGGCCGATGGGGTCGATAGGCACTAGAGTGGAGACCACGGACTAGCAAGCGCGGCGTAGGACGTTCACCAACAAGATGGAAAGACGACCTTATAAAGGTCGCCGGAAGACGCTGGATGCAGATCGCTTCCAGCCGGTATATTATATGTATGTGGAAATCTAAAGGGGAGGCCTATGTTTAGCAGTGGACGTCCTATGGCTGAGATGATGAGAAAGATCCTGGTGGTGGTCAGGTTGATTAGGCGTTGACTACCTTTCGGCGTTCCTACGATGATTTACGCAATAACAGGTTCTACACTCGGAAGCCTACTTAGTTCCCTAAACCTACATATATACAGAATTCAGGTAATTTTAATGCCAACTTAAACTAAGTTTTGATACTCGTAGTTGTAAGTATATAAATTGTAAGCATGATATTGAACTCGTAGTGATTGTTGCTAAATTTTGAATGTACATCTTTTATCTCCACACTTGTTGTTTTATTTAATGTTTTGATAAAAAATATTTAATATTCATAAATTTGTATAAAATTAGAAACAAAATAATGTTTAAAAAATGTTATTTTAAATGTTAAATATTATTTTTAGTTCAGGTGAAATTATACTCCCTATCAACTTCAAATGCTTTGAACACTAAGTTCCGGCAAGCTTAGACCTGGCAGACCTTTTGATCCATTATCAGAGGCATCTTGGTTATTATTTAGCGTTGGTCCCATCCGGGTACTCGATGAGGTAGGTTTAGTGTTTCAGAAGGGCATATTTTAGGGGTCTGCCAAGTACTTCCGGCAAGGTGCGCAATGGCAGTCCCACTTTTTTTACATAACTAATCAATGGTTAACTGCTGCCAGCACTTTCATTCGGGTATCTTATGACGTAATTTTTACTAAAAAATTACGTCAAAAAATCTCGATTATTTCTATGACCCGGCAGGATCGGCTCTGGCAGACCTGATTTTTTTTACGTGTTTAGGTGTCGGTTAACGATCTATACATAGCCTATTGGGGTAGCCGATAAGGTAGGTATTTTTGCAGCCGGCTCTCGCACTAAGAAGGATGCTTTTATTTAGACTTAATGTTACAAGTTTGATTTTTCAAATGTTGTGTTTTTAGGTTATTTTTTTAGTCACTAATTTTAATAACCAGTGTTTGTTCCTACAATGTATTGTATTGAAATTGATTATGTTTAAAAGGTCACACACAACTAGAGTTTCAAAAGTTATAAAAGCCAACTTTTGCACATCTGCTAAAGTATACTACAGTTAGATAGCTAGATAAACGTGAATTGTTACTCGTATTTGCCATCTGTAAACCGTTGAAAAATAGATGTCGGAATTTCAAAACCCACGCTCATAAAAAACTCACATTTCCCCGCACTGAGGCTGCTCAAATAACACAAAAGTTTCAAACGTAAACGGAAACAAGTGAAAAAACCGTTTGTGAGGTAAGTACGTATAAGCTGGGATTGTCAACAAAACGATTTTGAGCGTGAATGTACGTCGGTCGACAGCATAACGTCGGCTCATGCCTATTTCATTCAGTCGAAACATTTTTCACACCCATTTTCGCAAGTTAGATGAAAAAATTTCTTTCAATACACATCCTCGAAAATTGGCACTTATCGCATTATGATTAGGTTCAACATGTTTTTATAGACTCTTCTACAACTACTTCTTTTTTAATGAGGCAACATTGCATAATTATTATATTTTGTAGTATTGTATGATTTTGTTAGGATCTTTCCAGTTTTATTATCCGGCCTACAATTTTTTCTCAGACCCAGTGTGAGAACTTATTGTAAAATGTTCAGCGCCTCAACACATATATTTTAGAAGAGAAAACGACCAACCCGAACCGAGTCCAGCGACATTTTTAAGGGCCCTGCTAAATACAATAATATTTATAATTATGTAGGTTTTATCAGAAGAGTCAAGTCAAATTGTCAGCATGATGGCTTAATTAGTTTTTTGTTATTTCACATTTTAATGATACATTTAAGAGTGATTTGACGTAAGTAAGCTAAAGTCCCTATATTTACATTGAAAACATCCAAACTTGATTATTTTACTTCCACTTACAAAATAGTCCTTGCTGCCTATCATATCAGCCTCACCATTCGCATACGACGAATATAAAATGTTACGGCATTATAAAAAAAACTTTTTAATGAAATGTCTTTGACACGGCGACCCGCGCTGTCATATCCCCTCGTCCATAGGGACGGCGGTAAAGGCTCTTTGCTGACGTTTTTCTCTACATACATTATTATGTAACTAAGGAAGGTTCGCGTCCTAAAACGTCAACAATACGTCTGAGATGACAAATACAACGAGAAAAGGTTTTTAAATTTTTGTGAAAGTGTTGGTTTTGATGGTGTTTTGTTTAATTTTGCTCTCTTATGGTCTCTCCACACATATCAGGGGGACTCAGGGACATGACGGGTCTAATAACAATACATCTATTATAATTTCCACAATACATAAAAAATCCTTGTATGAATAACATAATGGATAATGTTAGATGGTATACTTATATTTTTTCTTTTTGGTACGGTTTTACTGCAACATAACAAAGTGCTTTTTTGTTTTCATTTTATGTTAAATGTTCATAATTATTATGCGAATCATCTTTCTGTTTCTGTCAATATGCACGCGTTGACGCTTATCAGAGGCGTAACACTTACCGTTTTACTAACTTTTTGTATTAAACAGAATTTGTTTCCTCATTACCCAAGTAACCGAACAATGTAATATATATCTATCTGTAAAACATAAATTACTTTGAGATAATAAATTTTGTCCTCCCATGACGTAACTTGGCTCTGCGTAATTTCAGAGTAATCTATTGCGTTGTACCCAAAGTGATTTAATTCGAGACACTCTTTACCGTTACAATATAGTTCAGAATTAGGTCAAAACGGAATTAGTTTAGCTAGATAAATACTAAGTCATGGTCAACTTAAATCTGTGCCAAGACTAACAGTCTGGAGACTTAAATAGGGAATAAATGTAATCTAAATAATAGGAAAATTATTAGAGCAAACAGCGAAGAAGATTTCATGTTTTATCTACTAGGCTTTTATTATGTAAACTTTTTGTTACATTATTCCCAAACCACTGCAACTCCTAAAAGCCAGAATCAAGAGTGGTAACCACCAGAAAAGCGCCAAGACAATAAAGCTCGACGTTTACCAGGAAATGAATTTACCAGTCTTAGATCCTGCAAAGAAATTAATCAGAAAAGAATAGTGGAGGATTAGGAAAAAACACGAGTGGGTGGGTTTGTCCCAAACTGAAAAAACTTTTTTTTTAAATATCTAATACACTTTTAACAAATGGTTGAACAATGTTTCGAAATCAGAGACGAAAAAAAGAAAAATAAATTTAAGATAAATCTAAAAAAATACCTACTAAGTACACTCCCTTAACTTTACATTATTTTACATATCCTAAACTACCATTTTACATAAGCTTGTATGTGTAATTGCAAATTTAGTTCATAAGATAATAAGTATAAAGTTATAATTTTGATCCAACAGACAAACTATGTTTATAGTTTTGTTGGACAGTATGTACGTTACAAATTTTAAAATGTACCTTTTTGATCATTAAATAAATAATAAATAATTAAATAAATAATTATTAACGAATAGATAAGATGTAACTTACTTAAATTATACTTTTAAGTAACCTCCTCCATGTGAGCTAATCATCGGAACAGATTTTCATTAAATACTAACAGACTGTTGCCAGCGTCTTTGCCAAGTACAACTCGAAAATTATCCCACGGGAACATAAGATGGGTTTAAAAACTCAAGGTAAATCCTATATGTTAATCTAGGTTATAAACTTTCTATGTATCGAATTTAATTCAAATCTCATCAGTGGTTTTAGCGTGAAAGAAGAACAAACGCACACTCATCGCTCACAAAATTTCGCATTTACAAAAACAAAATAAGTAAGAAGTAACAAGATACCACCTTTTCGATCAATTAGCTTTTTCAGCGAAATCGGTCCATTTTTATCGGAGCTACGATACCACAGACACACGCAAATAGAAATAAGTAACATCTCACTTTTTGTAGTAAAAAAAAAGCCAATTACATTGCATGGTTCCTCCAACTACAAAGAGTAGGCCACCCCATTCCGTCTCGCGTATTCTTGTGGACTATCTGATTATATAAATCTGATAACCGGACTTATCCAGCACATAGATATAAGATTTCTAAGGGAGTTGTTTTTTTCAAGGCTATCTGGATACCTGACGGCGTCGCGGGACTCACGACCTCCCAATAGCCCTTTACGTACCGTGACCCCGGTACGTAAAGGGCTATTGAATGATGGGCGTGGAATTTAGTCAGTACGAGTCTGACAGTAACTCCCGCCCTGCCCTGGGTGGGAGGACTCATTTGATGATTTTACCACGGTAAAAAAAAGGCTGTCGGGATAGTATGAGGAAAAGGCTAGGCAAATGATGCTGTACCTTCAATGATTTAGCACAAGTTAAAACTGATCAATGCTAAATAAAACCTTCTTGTAAGAATATTTATTGAAATGAATTCATTTGACTTCTAGATTTTCATGTCTAGGAATTTAATAAAGAATTATTACGGTTAGTGAGTTGTCTAGACTAGTCGTGCGATCATCGAATAACTTCTTATTTGTTGCTATGGAGGCGACATTTTAACAAATACACGAAAGTTTTTAGACATATTACTTAGCTTCAAATATTTTAAGAAAGACAAAAATAGAATTAAAAGACGACTAGATAATAACATTCAATGTTATGAAGCTGTATTGCGACTGGGTCACGTCCTAAAGGTGAACGTAGATATTATAATAATAATAATATTTATTATATTCCACAACTATCACACAACGCCATCTAGTCCCAAGCTAAGCAGAGCTTGTGTTATGGGTACTAGATGATAAACACACTTATATATTTCTAAATACATAATATTATTATAGATAAATTACACCCATACACAGAACAAATGATCGTGCTCATCACACAAACATTTGTCCTGGGTGGGAATCGAACCCACGACCTCCGGCATAGCAGTCAGGGTCACTAACCACTAGACCAACAGGCCTGTCAATGTAATCAGTATAATATTATATAATTATAAAATTGAATCAAGGACTTACCTACTATAAAAACAAAATTAAAAAATGTACCTACGTATTTTATAGGTTAAAAATCTTAATCATTTAAGAAGTTGGTTGGAAAGTGCTACTCAGCACTAGTTCTACTCAGGTTGCCAAGTTGACACCTCAGAGTGAATTTATAATGCTTGAATTGCCTTAGCTGCCAAAACTAGGTACGCTATGTACAGAAGGCATTTACCCCCCGGTTTCGTCTGCCAACTATTCAATATAAACCATTAGGTAAACGGAAGCCTAACCTGCGATAAACTTGAACATCGTCCATTGATTTAAGAAACCAATATTATAAATCCATTGATTAATTCCAGAAAACAGCCTGCTCAACACGGACGCACCTTAACACGTCTTACAAAGCAATTTGCTCGTAATGAATAATGTCAAAGGGTTTATTTTCAATTGGCGCTTAGCTCGACGTTTTCTCCGGTCCCAAATACACACCCTTTGTGTCCCTTGTGACCGGTGGTATATAGGTTGTGTTTCCAGTGGTGGCAATTTCATAAATTAAAGCGAATCGTGTTTGGAAACGCTGTCCTAAATGTTGTACGTAACTTGATTCGGGTTTGTTTGTGTGTGGCATTTTCTCTGAACTAAGTACACTCTGAAATACTTTTTCACGTATCGATTTCGTTGCCGTTTACCTCATTGATATTCTTTTACACTTCACTAGTGCTTCAGTGTCGTAGTTTCCGAGTGTATTGGAACTTATGTCGATATAAGATAACACGACCTCATAACGTGATAGCACTCTGTATGATTTTGTATCTAATCATTGGTGCGGCTAAGACGACCATCCTGATTTTTCATTTAACATGTATTATTTAAAAAAATTAGTTATATAAAATATAAAATACTTTCTAAAGGCAGGTATTTTGCCAACGAGCTCCTTAAACGAAATCGTGAAACATCTTCAAGAATCTAAGCTGGCCAGTTTCGCAACTCCTATTCCGGAATCTCTTGCAAATACTCAAGTCTATAACTTTTCTGTTTGTTGAACAACTCGTTACATGAAATTTCCAATAAGCATTGTTATAATTCAGTACGTATTACAAGCTATATTTATGCTGTAAAGTCTGTGGCTAAAAATCTCAGAAGCTAATAGAATCGATCTTAATTTTTAAGCAAAGCTTGACGAGGTCGGTATTTGGATTGGTAATCTTTCGTAGAACTTTGACAGTTATTCTGATTGGTATAAGCCCAAAAGTCTATCATATAGGTCACGAGAAGTAAAGTAAGTATCACCCAGATAAAAGGTTACGTAAGTGTGGAGGTGTGTTTTTATTTTAATGTGACCCCGAACTAAGGTTACCTCCTGTATTGTGGGTGCGCTTACAAACATTTAAGCTCACATGCTCAAACAGCCAGATCCTAAACAACTCTTGGTAGGTCATACTAATTTTATAAATCTGTTCGGAGCGAGCATCGAAACCGCAACACTTTTTTTTTTACATGGTAAAATCATCAAATGAGTCCTCCCGTCCCGAGTAGGGCGGGAGGGACTGTCAGACTCGTACTGACTAAAATTCACGGTGTCCTTCAATAGCCCTTTATGTTCCGGGGTCACGGTGTTGAGATAAGTCTCGCGCCCAGGCAGGCTTTGGCCCTCTAGAGGCCCCCGTCATTATGCTGACGCTCTTTGAGGCGCGCGTGGAACACACCGCGCCGTCGACCCGAGCATGGTCCATGGTCGGACAGCAAGTTGCTTTACTCGCCGCCCTCATGCCCGCGCCTACGGTGGCCGGAGATCGTCTGCCGACGTCCGACGCCCGCCGTGGGCGTCCACCACTGCAGCTGGAGTGGAGGGAGGACGCTATACCCTCCCTCACGCGGCCCGCCTCCTCCTTTGCGAGCATGACTGCTTCGCAGAAGGCGGCGACCGCTTCCCACTCCGTCTCGCCTCGCAGCATGGCCTTACCGCAACACTTAGCGTAAAAGTCGACCGCTCAGTCACTATTCCACTTGTGCCAAGAAAGCAGCGGCTTCATGTACCTATTTTTTTAGACCTGAAGCTGAATTAAAAATAGTTGGGAAAATATTCAGCAGAAGGATGGCGATAATAAAAGTTGCGACAATGAACAGTAAATTATTTCTTAAAAGCTTAGTTTTTATCGCTGACTTTGGTCAAGTTTTATCACGTGTTATGGCAGCACGCAAGCTTTTGCTACTTATTTTTCTACAAGAGAATGGATTTCTTGTGCTTGCCCATTGAGGCCGGATTCTGTTATGCACGCAAGGAAAACGTTGAGTTTTTTAAAGTCTCCCATTTTTTATCTAGGTCAACGTTTTCCTGACTTTTTTCTTTCCGTCAATGCATTTTATAACGAGAAATTCTAGCTGAATTCACCCTATAAACGAAAACAATTTAAATACCAAGAGCCATTTAACTGTTTTTAAAAATTTAAAGTTTCTTTTTAATGCATGACTGAGGATTTGTTTTTTGTTTACCTATGACAACTTCTATGAGTAAACGATAATAAAACTGTTACCAGCGGTTTTGACCGCTATAACTCGAAAGTTATTCTTTAGAAATATATAATTAAGATAAAAACTATTATATGTGTTATAAACCGCCTGTGTATCAAATTTCATCCAAATCCTTAAAGCTGGGGTGCTATGACAGGAAACCTCCACGTGCGCCCGTGGACTGGAGTTCCCTCTCGGATACGTCCGGGGGGAAGACCAGTTTTTCGGGCCGGTGCACCCTGGGATGCGGGCAAAAACTCTTCCTTAGGCACTGTGTGCCTAAGGGGTCTCTTTGCCCGTATGCGAATAGCCTGTCGTGTGGACGCTCCAACGCGTGTCCCTCTGATTAGCAGAGGGCACAGCGGTGGAGCGGGCTTGCGGACGGTGAGTTATGGGTAGCTCGCCGTCCGACCAAGGACCAAGCCCGGGTCGGTGGCGCGTCGTGTTTCGCGCCAAATGCCTGCTGGGGTCGCGGGTTTTTTCTTAACCCAGGTTACCGTGGCCCCGGAACGTAAAGGGTATAGGAAGGAACACGGGTGGATTTTAGTCAGTAAGAGTCTGACAGTCCCTTCCGCCCCACCCAGGGCGGGAGAACTCATTTGATGATTTTACCACCTAAAAAAAAAAAAAAAAAAAAATCCTTAAAGCTATTGTCAAGCAGACAGGCAAAGCGAATGCGATCCTAAGCGTTTTTATTTGTAATGGTATGGAATTGTTTGAATCCAGTCACATAGAAAAGCGAAAGCGATCCGATAGTCTATGTGACTGATGGCTTCAAACAATTCCATACATAACAAACAAAAACGCCTCGCTTCGCGTCTGTCTGTTTGACAATAGCTTTAGTAATTTTTGCGTGAAATAGTATCAAAAATCCATACATCCGTTCTCACGAACCTTCACGTTTATAATATTAGTAGAATGTGATGTAATTCATCAGAATGACGATTAATAATTTAACCAGGTCACATTAATAGGTCAGGCCACCATTACACATGTCGTTTGTGTCAAACGCGAACGTAAACAAAATCCACGAACACTTCACGTTTTATAAAGCAACATGGCTTCGCAAACACGTATAGGAAAATGAAACACAAATTCAATTCGTTTATTACTACCACAGTATTTTCATAGTAGTACTGAGTTAAAAAGGGTATAGATCAAGACACATTGGGCTCTGTAGAGTTTAAAAACAAATCTTTACAAATCAAAGTAATGGTGTTTGGAAAAATCTTAAAGGTGCTGATAAACTTAACATAAACGACGAGCGCGCGCAAACGAGTGTCGTGGCGAACTTTTTGCCGAGCCGACTGTCAAGTTTGACAATTACATGGTTTTTTTTTTGATGAACATCAAATAATGCAAATGCTAGAAAGATCTAGAAAATGTTCGAGGCTCTGTTCGTTGTTCAGTTCGATAAAATTAAAAAAACCGGCCAAGTGCATGTCGGGCCACGCACAGTGTAGGGTTCCGTAGTTGCCCAACAAAATACTTATGCGAACTAACTAAACTGATTCGCTGAATTTAATTTTAAAAAGAAGAATTTTCAAAATCGGTCCAGGAGTCTTTGAGAAATCGGGGACAATACATAAAAAAAAAGATTACGACGAATTTAGAACCTCCTCCTTTTTTTGAAGTTATTTAAAAATAGTTGACGATAAAAACCTACCTATCCCCAAAAAACATACCTATAAAAGCTGTAAAAATAAAGTTGACAAACTTACATTTGCAGTTGAAAAGCATGTTCTCCGATACATTTTGTTTAAGAAAATATGATATCCAAGTACATTTTATAAGTTGGTGGACTATTACTCGTAAAGTTGTAAAGCCTACTCAGTTATGATAATTTTCTTTTAAATTTCGTTATATATACTACTATTGTGAATTTTTTCACACCCCCAAACATAACCGTTTAGCTGGTAGAGGGGGGGGACACTCGAGTCGAGCAAAATTTAGCACTTTAAAGCTTAATATTTCACAAACGAATTTTTTTATCAAAAAATTGTTAATGGAAACTCACATTATTTTTTAAAGACCTATTTATTGATACCCCACACTAAGGGGTACGCGAGAAAGAAAAAAAACATCCCCACTTTACGTGTACAGGAGGTACCCTAAAAAAAAATATTTTTCGAGATTTTATTTTACCACTTTTTCGGCACAACAAATCCGTATATTTACACCAAATTACAGCTCTCTAGTACTGTGCGTCTCTGAGCTAAACTGCGGATAGACGGACGGACGGACGGACGGACGGACGGACGGACATAGCGAAACTATAAGGGTTCCTTGTTGACTACGGAACCCTAAAAACGGCAAATGCTCGACATTCTGTTACAAGTGAATCAAGTCTATGAGCACCTTAAAACGGATTCCTATTCATAAAAATAATAAAGAAAATATGTTTACAAAACCATCTAGCAACTATTCTTGTGTATAAATAAAGTCAAAGCTTAATTTCATTTATGACAATCATCTTCCTAGCTTTTTTCCTACCATGTTGAGGTAGGTTTTCACTCTAACCGGAACTGAATATAAATATTTTTCATGAAGTGACTGCCTATATGCACTCTATAGGTAATCTAGTAACTGGGTGATACGATACCCCCGAAAAAAATTATTGTTAGATTTTCCAGCTTCTGCAGTATCGACTGTCAAAGATCTACAAACGAAACTCACTATGATCGCTGGTCACCCATTCACTCGTAAACCTAGGCAAGCGTGTTTGATTTCATTAAAGACATAGGGATTTTCAATTTTAAAAAGCGAAGACAATGTCCACATTAAAAATATTTCAGTCAAAATAATAAAAAAAAAAAAAAAAAGGTTGCACTCCAGGAGTGCCGGTAGAAGTGAAAACTTTTTTGTTACTATGTTTTATTTTTAATTTGAATGACGTCTTACTCATTTTCGATCAGGGTCACGTGACCCTGACGGTCACGTGACCCTGACGCGAGTTTTAAATTTTTTACCCATTACAGAAAAAGTGTACAACGCCGCTAAAGAAGTTTTCACTTCAAAAAAAAGGTTGCACTCCAGGAGTGCCGGTAGAAGTGAAAACTTTTTTGTTACTATGTTTTATTTTTAATTTGAATGACGTCTTACTCATTTTCGATCAGGGTCACGTGACCCTGACGGTCACGTGACCCTGACGGTCACGTGACCCTGACGCGAGTTTTAAATTTTTTACCCATTACAGAAAAAGTGTACAACGCCGCTAAAGAAGTTTTCACTTCAAAAACTGTCATCTAAAATTCTAATTTTAATTTAATCTCACATCACAATAAGCGGGTGTCAGTGTTATTCATTCGTCAGATTCTCGTTAGCTGAAGCTGAATCCCGAAGAAAGATTTCCTAGCAGTATCCGCGAGAGGCTTTGTTCGGTAACCGGTTCTATCCGGTTCGGGGCTGCTAATGAGGTACAGTCACGAACTATTCACAATCGCGCGCAATCTCGTAGTAAAACTGACCTCGATTGAATCGTTGTTGAAATTAATTTTGTGATGTACAAATGTAAATAATAAAGATTCAACCAAAGTTTTGTCTTTTTTATTTTACTTGATGAGAGACAGACGCTGTATCATGACTTTTCATTTATTCTGACGTAAAGTTAACTGGAACTTTGACATTTTCTAACCAATCCAAAGGTTGTCTTGAAATTATCACTTTAGCGATAAGAACGCCTATAATTGTCGAATGTTTTTCTTTTAATGTAAAATTAAATTTGTATGATGTGTAAGAAATATTTGCATTGACAGATAGAATCTTTCTAAGTATGAAGAATAAATTCTATCTATCAATGCAAATGTTCCCATTTTTCTCATTCATGTCCTAGAATCTAAACATTTAACTTCTCCCTGTTTCAAGCATATTGACACAAGCTTTTTCGGTAAATGAAACTAAATGAATTAATGAACAAGACTAGCACTGAAACTTTCAGCGAACACACATTGCAGCATTCTAAAACAATAAAGGAGTAAAGAATCATCGGCGCTTTCAACTGGACCATTACTTTGTCTTGACTGTTGAAGTATCTTATTTTGATACGTGTCAAAAAACCCGCGTCTGTTGACGTATCTTATTTTGATACAGCTGTTCCCGCCGCTTAAATTGACCGTTTTTGTACTCTTAAACTATATCTACACTGCTCTTACTCCTACAAAGTGCGGGAGAAAAAACATAATGCCATCCTTGGATGGCATTATGTCGCCATTCAAGTGGCTAAAACCTCGAACGATTATTCTAAGAGAGGCTTACGTCATGCGCCAGTCATACGTAAAATGTAAACACACTTCTCGGCCGCTTATCAGCCACTCGAATTACAATTCGAGTGGCTGATAAGCGACCGAGAAGTGTTTACATTACTTGTTTTTGTTGCCGAGTGAGTTTAAATCGGTGTTTGATCGTGTTTGATGATAAGATGGGTAAGTAATGAACAGTTTTTAATTCATAGATCGTGTGTCTGATAAAGATTTAGGACAGAAATAGTGATTTCATTAAACATCGTCGGAAGTCATTTTGCACGTAATGGCCGCACCAAGGCCCGTACATTTCTAGTAATAAAATACAGTAATTTTATCAAACTGTCGTTATTACGTATATTGTTACACTTTTTATGTATCGTATGAGCATTTAATTTAATAATTAACTTAAGGCATTTGCCTAACATTGAAATGAGAAATACGCAAATAAAAACGGTATCAAATCTTGATATTATTATCTCCACAGACGGGGAATTTTCGCTGAATTTCCCTGTCTGTTGACGTATCAAAATTTGATACGAAATTTCATTGTTGATTTCTGAAATGTTTTTATGAGGCAGCATACCTTTTTATTGTTCTTATCGATTTGGAAATATCATCTAATTGTAAAATAATTATTTGCATTTCAAATACATGCAACAGAATTTACTGTGTGATTCAAAGTTTGATGGGATCTTTTTTAGGCTTATTTTCGAGTGGTTGATTTGATGTTTGATTTCACGTAAACTAAACATTTCTAACAACTGGAACTCTGTCTGTAATAAGAATGTAGACCATACTATAATATGAGTTTATAACCTAAGCCATTGAAGCTATAGTGTTCTTGGAATTAAAGTATGAATTTACCCTATTTTTTGTCCGTGCGCTGGGGTCGCCTCAATGTGACATTTTTTTGTAAAGCTTGTGGTTTGAAAATAATTAAAGGAGAGGTGTGTTCTTTTTGTTGATTAATATAAAATAATGTATAGTTATGTAAATAAAACAAAAACTTTTTGAAATAATGGTGTATTTTTTGAATGATTACCACTTAGACACAATAAACGGGGAAAAATTCGCTCAAACTGATTTTAAACGATAATGAGTATTTCAAGGCAAAACTGGACTAATACATTTGAATGTAATAGCTTATTTCATAACAATTTCAACGAGATAACAGTTATACAGCTCCCGTACACAACTTCCGAGATATTGTAATTTTAATCAAACGCGCCAATTTCCCGCGGACCACCCAAAAGTTCACAGACTTCGCGAATTGCGGAAAATGGCCGCCACAATTTTTATCCAACCAAGCTCAAATTCCATAGTAGAGATCTATCTATGTTATTGTCTGCAAAACAGTCAGGGCACATTAATTATATGAGGGGATCATCAATCACGAGCAGTGGTGGTCCAGTGGTATCGGTTCCGACTTATGAGTTTTAGGTCGTGGGTTCGAACCAGGCGCATTATTTTGTGTAATTTAATTCATCACCACTGCTCAAAACGGTTGAGGAGCTCGTGGCTAAATAATTACAGCCGCATAGGCCGATCTTCAGGGTTAAGCTGCGCTTGCCGAGGTTGGTCTGTGGATGGGTGACCATCTGTCATAGCGAGTTTCCTCCGTGCCTCGGAAAGCACGTAAAGCCGTTGGTCCCGGCTGTCATTTGTAGGTCTTTGACAGTCGTTACTGTTAGTCAGAAGCTCTAATGTCTGACAACCAGTCTTACCATGGGCTATCGTATTACCCAGTTACTGGGTTGTGGAGGTCCGACAGGCAGTCGCTTCATGTAAAATACTGATATTCAGCTGCATCTGGTTCGACTGGAAGCCGACCCCAATTTAGTTGGGAAAAGGCTAGGCAGATGATGATGACTGCTCAAAAAGGGTAAAGGAAAACATCGTGAGGAAATCGGTATGTCCTAGAACTAAAAATTCGAAGCCTGCGTGGTGGATTATGGCCCACTCCCTCTCATAGACAGGAGGCCTGTGTCCCATCAGTGGGAAAATTATAGGCTGATGGTGATGATCCTCAATCAAGCCACTTCCTCTTAAACTCAAATTCCACCCTATTTCAGGCCCTACATATCATTTACCAATCAATGTCAACCAATTTTATAAAAAAATTACAGGCCTCAAGTGCCATTCTCCAGTGGTACCCAACGCGGATGATGATTGGGTACGCCCTGGAGTAGGTATAAGATGCTAAGAATAAATAATTAAACTCGCATAGGACAACACAAATAAGAGAAATAAAGAAAATTGTATTAAACAAACAAAAAAAAATTATACAAAAAAAAATTAAGAGAGTCCTGTACTAGGCCAAAATCCTTATTTCAGCTCGATTATCACTTACTGACGATTTCGATTATCATTTTTATGACTTCACGTTTTATCTAACAACACGTCATAAGAGCAGAAGAAAGGTTATTTCAACTTGAGAATTACTGTTTTGAGATTTTTGTTTATTGATATTTTTTTAAATATAATTTCTTAGGTATTCTTCTTAATTATTTTTTACCATTATTGTCAAAATTTAATTGATTGAAATGTCACCTTTAGTGGTAATAAATAAAAATGGCGCCTCTATTTTGCATGTCACGTATCGATGTGGCAAACTTGTCAGAACCATTATTACTTATTTATATTGATATCTTGTATGCATGCGTTCGTTGATCTTGTACGTATACACAAGTGTGTACAAAGTTTATACACGTGTCCTTAAAATCGGACAGGAATGCCGCACATAATATTCTGTGGAAGTTTTTAGTAACTACATGACATGTATGAATATCATGCGATTATCTACGAGTATAATACTTGAATAACTACGAGGAGCTTCCTGTGCGTCATTTATTCAGTATTTAAGTGATAACTGCATACTGCCTGAGCTCAGTACTTTTAGAGTTGCTGGCAGATCCAGTCTGCCTTATAGAACTTGATTTATAAAAATCAAAGTATCAACTCGTGTGACAACTCAAGAAGCGGTAAGTGCTAATTTTATGTTTTAATACTAAGGTTATTTTTTTCATACTTTTTTTCGTGGGTCCAGCTCCAGTTTAAACTAAATTGTATCCTTTTGAAGTCTGGAAAAAAAGTCAATGAACAAAAAGCCACCGGCTTTCGAAACAAAAGTTATTTTGTATGTTATTTATTACTTTTTGTGGTTATTTTTGAAATCGGTTAACTTTTTATGAACGAACGAATGAAGCAACACTAAACGCACCGAATTTGGGAGTGGACGAGCCACGTCACGAACCACCATCAGTTGCGATGCAACAGCCTGTAGCCGAAGTAGCTGCGGTAATCAATGCTTTGGCTGAAATCCTGGGAAGGCTAGCCGTTGCATTGGAGCACTCTGAAAACCTGCGATCCCGCTACCCCGGCAGGCTTTGCTCATTTCGTGTTAGTTATATTCGTGTGAATCATCCAGTAAGCCAATTATTCAAACGTAAAACTAAAACTGTGTAATAATATGTCTGTTAAATTAAGTCATTGTAATCTTCCAGAAATGGCAAAGCCTCATGTTTCTGACAAACAAAAGGGCATTTTGACCGCGTGTTTAGAAAAAAACCCTGAAATGGTGACATATACTGCCGGTTATCAGAAATCATCTAACTCTGAGAAATGGATTACACTAGCTTATGAGCTAAACATTAATGACGATGGTGGTGTTAAAAAGACCTGGGAAGAATGGACTGATGTAAGTATTCGAATTATATTCACCTAGTTTTTCAGTGTTTTGACTGGCCTGTTGGTCTAGCGGTTAGTGACCCTGACTGCTATGCTGGGGGTCATAGGTTCGATTCCCACCCAGGACAAAAATGTTTCTGTGATGAGCACAATCATATTTTGTTCTGTGTCTGTGTGTAATTTATCTATAATATGTATCTACTTAGAAATACATAAGTGTGTTTATCAGTTGTCTATAGTACCCATAACACAAGCTCTGCTTAGCTTGGGACTAGATGGCGTTGTGTGATAGTTGTGGAATATTATTATTATTATAGTTTTATTTCTCATAGAGTGTCATCACAATGTCCCCTATTTAATGTTCAATGTTCATACTTACTTAGGCGTCGCACTCAATTATTAAAAATTTTCACATTTGTTTCTTGTTTTGCAGTATTTTTTTACTCGTAAAAACAAAGTACGGCGATCCGGTGGAGAGAATGCATTTTCTGAGTTCGACAAACGACTCTCAGCAGTAATACGTAGTCAAGTAAGTAAATAAAAATATCAGTTTTGAATTGCTTTTATCTGGCGCACGGTGGGCTGAAAATCGGCTTTCATAGACTTAGGCATTTTATTTTGCAAGTGTCAGTTTTATGCCGGATATCGCTTCTATTAGTAATAACAATATACAAAAATGACACCAGAATTTATTCTGCACAAAAACGAAGGAATTATAATTTTTTTACGAAAATTTTGTTTGAATTATAATTTTTTTTTCCTAAAGACCTGAAGGACTAGACAGAGGTGTGTAGTATCCTCTTGATCTTGTAAAATTTCCAACAATACCAAATAGTTGAATATCAGTGTCAAAGTGCTGTCGCTTCTTTTTGAAAGATAGGGGAATGAAATTGTTAATTGATCATACCCTAAAAGTATGATTACAACGTAACCGGACACATAATAATATCCTTATAGGGGGTTATAGTACTAATATTATTTATTTTTACATAGGTATTAAACTGTTCAAAGCGATCCATGAACTGTGTCAAAGTTAAGAACATCGTTAGGAAGCATGCTTTTTCCCTAAATAGTGAGGATATGTGAAAAAATAGAATGTATATCTATACTGTTTATTGATAGATAATTTAAATAAAACAAAAGTAAGAAAAATAATATCTATGTGCTATAAATTCAAGTATAAAAAATATTTGATACAATAATTTATGAAATTACTAACTAAACATATTGGTACTGTTATAATCATACGGAACGCAGCTAAAATGTAAACGTCACTACTGTCAAGTTGACAAGTCGTCGTTCGTTCTTACCGCGCTTTGCGCACGCTTGGTTTTCTCAATTACCAAAATTATTACATTAATTACTATTGATAAACAATGTAAACCGTTTATAAATAAATACATATAAACGGATACACGGAGTTTTCATAGTGGCGACGAGATTCTACGAACCTACACGGCGAAAATGGGTAACGAAGACGACCTTTCCAAAGAGGTTAACATTCCGCCAAATTTCATCGAATGTTACGACCCTAAAAACAAGTTCGAGCGTTGGGTACAAAGATTAGAAGGAGCATTCTCTATTTACAAGATAACGCAAGCTACATCGAAGAATTCGTACCTTCTACACTACATTGGAGCTGATTTGTATGACACACTGTGCGATTTAGTTGCACCTACTACACCAGAGAAACGTACATACGACAATAATGTAACGTCCTTGAAGAATCACCTAGACCCTACTCCACTTGAAATAGCTGAATATTTCAAATTTCATCACCGACATCAAAAGGATGGTGAACCGATCAAGGAATACCTGGCTTCATTAAGAAAAATGGCCACAACTTGCAATTTTGGGACGTTTCTCGATTCAGCCTTGAGAAATCAGTTTGTATGCGGCATCAAATCACAACGTATTAAGGATAGACTACTGGAAGTACGAGACCTGACACTGCAAAAGGCGATTGACATTGCGACTGGAATGGAAAGTGCCCAGGCTGAGGCAACTCACACTCAAGAGGTGCAAGCAATTGCAGTCAAGAGAAAGACATCTACCGGATTAAAAAATACAGTACCTACTTCTTCCAGTCAGATTGTTTGTTTTCGATGTGGTGGCAATCACTATGCTAATAAGTGTAACCAAATGAATACGAAATGCAATTTCTGCCAAAAAATAGGACATTTGAAACGAATGTGCCTTAAACTGAAGAAAGTGAACCAGGTGGATACAGGAAACCCAACGGATTCTGCGTTTAGTCCTAATACCGAACAAAATCAAGAAGAGATTGTATGTATTAACAATTGTAGAGTTACTTCTTTTTCAAATAAGTTTTGGATTAAAGCCAAAATTAATCACACTGAGTTCCAGATGGAATTTGATAGTGGCTCAGCAGTGTCTATAATGAATGAAAAAGATTACCAAAAAATTGGCAAAACCCAACTTCTACCAACTAATATAAAATTATGTACTTATTCTAATGAGTTCCTAAATATTTTAGGTGTCACACAGGTCACAGCTACGATTGGAAGAGAATCAGTAGAGGTCAAGTTGTTCATTATTTCGGGGAATCAGCATCCACTCTTGGGCCGGGATTGGATATACATGTTCAATGCATTTAAGGGCTTCAGGGATGGTTTGAGACAAGTAAACCAAGTGTCATCAGGTAAGGTGCCACATGCTTTATCTTTGCAAAAGCTTTTTGAGAAATACAGCGACTTGTTTGATAACAAAAATGTTGGTGAGATTAAAGGGGAACCAGCTGCTTTACACATGAAGCCAGATGCAAAACCAGTGTTCTTTCGTGCTAGACCAATTCCTTTTGCACTAAAAGATAGGGTTGAACAACAAATTGAAAATTTGGTTCGGGATGGAGTCCTAGTTAAAGTAGACTACAGCGAATATGCTACTCCCATTGTACCTGTAATAAAACCTAATGGTAAAATAAGAATTTGTGGGGATTACAAAATTACACTGAACCAAAATCTTCTAGTTGATGAGCATCCCTTACCTACTTCTGAAGAACTATTCAATGGTTTAGCTGGTGGGGATAAATTCTCTAAAATTGATATACGTAATGCATATCTAAATTGGAAGGTTAGGGATGAGGACCAGCAACTATTAACTCTCAATACTCACAAAGGTCTGTACAAATGTACTCGTTTGATGTTTGGACTTAACTGTGCGCCGGCTAAGTGGCAAAGAAAGATTGAAAGTATCTTAAGAGACATCCCGGGGGTTCACTGTTTCATTGATGACATTAGGGTTACAGCTGCAAACGATGCTGAGCATTTGGACAGACTAGAAAAGGTGTTTGCTAGACTCGCTGAATTCGGCCTTAAGGTTAATCTGGATAAGTCTGAATTTTTGCAAAATGAAATTGAATACTGTGGATACAAAATTAGTCGCGAGGGAGTACACAAGGTTGATAGTAAAGTAAAAGCTGTTGTGGAGGCTTTAAATCCCAAAAATGTTTCCGAGTTGCAGGCTTTACTTGGCTTAGTAAATTATTATGGTAGGTTCCTACCAAACCTGAGTAGCACGTTGGAACCCCTATATATGCTTTTGCGAAAAGAGATATCATGGAATTGGTCAGCTGAGTGTGATAAAGCTTTACGAACAATCAAAAATCAAATGCTATCTGATACTGTGCTCGCACATTACTCACCTGATTTGCCTCTTATACTAGCTACGGATGCGTCGCCTACTGGCGTGGGCGCTGTCTTGTCACATATCATGCCTGATGGAACTGAACGGCCAATACATTTTGCTTCACAGACCTTAAATTCCTCACAGCGTAAGTGGGCACAGATTGACAAAGAAGCTTATGCTATTGTTTTTGGAGTAAAACGTTTCTTTCAATACCTTTATGGTAGAAAATTTACCTTGCATACTGACCACAAGCCTCTCGTCCAAATCTTTTCGCCTACTAAGGCTTTGCCTCTTCTTTCTGCTGCACGTATGCAACGCTATGCTGTTTTCCTCCAGGGTTTTCAATATGATATTAAATACAAGAAATCCAAGGACAATGCTAATGCAGATGCGTTTTCACGATTACCTGTTGCTGTGGAAACTAGCGAGCAGGAGGACTGCGACAGTTTTCAAATTGGAATGATTTCGGTACTGCCTATTACAGTAAACGATATTGCTGCTGAAACTACAGTCGATGAATCATTGGCGCCACTACTGTTGGGCGTGTCAACTGGAAAGAAAGTGTCTCTTGCTGATAGGTTTGGTATTGAACAAACTGAGTTCTCTCTACTAGAAGGTTGTTTGATGCGAGGAACTCGTGTGGTGGTGCCTACTAAACTCAGAGATGTTATTCTGAGAGATTTACATTCTAGTCATTTCGGTGTTAATAGAATGCTCGGTCTTGCGCGAAGCTATTGCTGGTGGCCAGGGATGGACAAAAACATTAAAGATATTGCAAAAAACTGTCGTGAGTGCTCCCTACACCTGAACTTGCCTCCAGAAGTAGCTTCGAAGCACACTTGGGAGAGTCCTACTAAACCATTTGAAAGAGTTCACATTGATTTTGCTGGTAAATTTCAAAATGTTTATTTTCTTTTAATAATTGATGCCTTTTCAAAGTGGCCAGAAGCGCATGTCTTAAACAGAATAGATACTGATTCTACTATTGAAGTTTTGGACAAAGTTTTCACTACGTTTGGTTATCCAAGAATTCTCACAAGCGATAACGGAACGCAATTTGTTAATCCAAAGTTCTTTGAATACCTAAAAATGCATGGAATCACACACAAAAGATCTGCTCCATATAACCCTGCCACTAACGGTCAGGTAGAACGCTATGTACAAACGTTGAAACAGAAACTTAGATGTTTAAATTCTATAAAAACACCTACACAGTCTAAAGTAAATGAAATATTATTTCAATATCGTATAACTCCGCACCCCGCCACTGGTAAATCTCCAGCAGAAATGGTTTTTACTTACCAACCAACCTCACGTTTATCGCTGTGTTGTCCAAACAAGTCTGCTGTATTGCCTCGGAAGGAGTTGAAGGTGGTACGCGTGCGGAAACTGATGCCAGATTCAAGAGTGGTTGCTCGCAATTATACAGGAGAAGGGAAATGGAAGTTAGGAGTAGTTGAGAAGGTTCTTGGAAATTTGCATTATTTAATTAAGTTAGATAATGGTATCACGTGGCGTCGACATATCGACCAGCTCCGTCAGATTGGGGATGACGTTCCTATCTTAAATGAAAAATTTACTGATGACTTTGATCGGGCTGAAGCTCAAGCACCTAACTCTGATTCTGCTTCCAATAAACATGATACTAACACAGAACAAAACATTGATGTACCTATAGATATTCCAGAACCTGGATCATTACCTTCAGACAAGGTAATACCAACCACTAGTGATGTTACTGTACCGGCACCTTCAGTGCCTAATGATGTTCCAGTTGAACCTGCTTTACGTAGAAGTAAAAGAGTGATTAAACCTGTTGTTCGTCTTAACTTGTGAATTTTACTGTTGTCTTAAATTATTTTTTGTTATCATGTACTTTTCTTGCTAAGCATTCAAGCTATTAACAATAGCAGCCAATAGAACATAAGTTTTGTGATTAGGTTCTATTAACTTGTTTAAGAAAGTATTATAAGTTATTATTGTATGTTGATACTATAATTGTTTATGATAAGTTTTAATTAAAACTTGCGTTTGGGGACAGTAGTTAAGAACGCTTGGTGACCTTTAGTTTAATTACCTATTTGTGAATTTATTTTCCTGGTGGGGAAGGAAACTGTTATAATCATACGGAACGCAGCTAAAATGTAAACGTCACTACTGTCAAGTTGACAAGTCGTCGTTCGTTCTTACCGCGCTTTGCGCACGCTTGGTTTTCTCAATTACCAAAATTATTACATTAATTACTATTGATAAACAATGTAAACCGTTTATAAATAAATACATATAAACGGATACACGGAGTTTTCATAGGTACAATAAATTAACATAAATAACAAAAGAACATAAAGAAAAATAATTCAATTTTACAATTTTTTTACAACTTTTGTTGTCGTACCCCATTTCGGATTCAGAATCCAGATCGGATATACCTACAAACTCGAACTCAGTTTCCGGAAATTGTTTTAGGTCGAGAGTTTCAGCAAAAAATGTTGTCTTCCTTTTGGCATCTAACTTTGGCCTTTGTGCACTTATGAAAGGATCTGAAGAAACAACAGGCATATTTAGGATATCTTGATTAGAATCTGATTGACTGCTTCTTTTCCGCGAATGATGTTCCCGGAACCTCCTAAAATCTTTGTTTCGAGACTCTGAGGCTTCTTCCGAGAGAGTCCCAATCGGGACAATATATTTTTTTTTTCGATTATGTCAGCTCCGTGTATTAATAGTTTATGTACGGTTGATGACGTGTTGTAGTACCAGTCATATAATTTCACGTACTTTTCTGCTGTTTTGCGAGCAAAATCTTTGATGACATCGATCTTCTCACCAGATGTTATTGCTTGCAAAATAACAGAAAATCTTTTTATCAGGTTTTGATCCAACCCAGTAATAGCTTCAGTTTTATTAGGAAACTCGAAAAACTTCATTGAGGTATTCACGTCATTGTTGGTAGTTCCCGAGCCTTGTTTCACTATATCAATCAACAGATTGAGCTCCTCTTTAAAATTCTGAGGTTTTTAAATTCCTTTTGTGTCGATATTATTATATGTCCGGTTATGTTGTGATCATACTTTTAGGGTATGATCAATTAACAATTTCATTCCCCTATCTTTCAAAAAGAAGCGACAGCACTTTGACACTGATATTCAACTATTTGATATTGTTGGAAATTTTACAAGATCAAGAGGATACTACACACCTCTGTCTAGTGACGTCCTTCAGGTCTTTAGGGGTGATGCTATTTTATGTTTAGAGTTGTTAAAGCTCTGAATTCTTCAACATAAACACTAAAATGAACGTTTCTTACGTAAAAATAAATAAAAATATTTTGACGATTAAAAAAAAAGGCATCTACAACCATTATGTAACGTATGTAAAAAAACCGGCCAAGTGCGTGTCGGGCCACGCACAGTGTAGGGTTCCGTAGTTGCCCATCAAAATACTTATGCAAACTAACTAAACTGATTCGCTGAATTCCGGTTTAGCTTAGGAGTTTCCATGGCCACTTTCCAGCTCTATCATCAGAACCTGGAAAATATCCAGCACCAAAGTCCATGTATAGAAGAATGAAACGAGCCCAAAATAGATGGGGTTGCGTTGTTGTACTATAAAGATCCCATGGCCTCCTTCTAGCTCCATCATTAGAGCCAGGAAAATATACAGCACCAAAGTCCATGTAAAGACGAATCAAATGAGCCCAAACTCGATGGGATTGCGTTATTGTATTACAAAGATGCCATGGCTACCTTCCAGCTCCACCATAAGAGCCTGGAAAACATCCAGTACAAAAGCCCATGTAAAGACGAATCAAATGACCCTAAGCTCAGTAGGATTGAGTTTTTGTATAAGAAAGAACTCATGATTACCTTCCAGCTCTATCATCAGACCATGGACATCATCCAGCATCAATGTCTATGTAAAGACGAATCAAATGAGCCCAAACTCGATGGGATTGCGTTAATGTATTACAAAGATCCCATATGGCTACCTTCCAGCTCCATCATAAGAGCCTGGAAAACATCCAGTACAAAAGCCCATGTAAAGACGAATCAAATGACCCTAAGCTCAGTAGGATTGAGTTGTTGTATAAGAAAGAATTCATGGTTACCTTCCAGCTCTTTTTTCGGTTACGATTCTATCATAAGATCTTGACTTGATGATCATGGGACCAATTGGAAGGTGTACTCTTTCAATCAAAAGAAGAATTTTCAAAATCGGTCCAGGCGTCTTTGAGAAATCGGGGAAAATATATTTAAAAAAAAGATTACGACGAATTGAGAACCTCCTCCTTTTTTTAGTTAATTAAAAATAGTTGACAATAAAAACCTACCAAAGCTGTAAAAATCAAGTTGACAAACTTACATTTGCAGTTGAAGAAGATGTTCTCCGATACATTTTGTTTAGGAAAATATGTTATCCAAGTACGTTTTTTAAGTTGGTCGACTATTACTCGTAAACTTGTAAAGCCTACTTAGTCATGATAATTTTCTTTTAAACTTCGTTATATATACTACTATTGTGAATTTTTTCACACCCCCAAACATAACCGTTTAGCTGGTAGAGGGGGGGGACACTCGAGTCGAGCAATAATTAGCACTTTAAAGCTTAATATTTCACAAACGAATTTTTTTATAAAAAAATTGTCAATGAAAACTATCAATATTTTTTGAAGGCCTATTAAATGATACCCCACACTAAGGGGTACGCGAGAAAAAAAAAAAACATCCCCAGGTTACGTGTACAGGAGGTACCCTAAAAAAAAATATTTTACGAGATTTTATTTTACCACTTTTTTGGCGCAGCAAATCCGTATATTTACACTAAATTACAGCTTTCTAGTACTAGGCGTCTCTGAGCTAAGCTGCGGACAGACGGACGGACGGACGGACGGACGGACGGACGGACGGACATGGCGAAACTATATGGGTTCCTTGTTGACTACGGAACCCTAAAAATCATAAATAATTAGTACTATAACCCCCTATAAGGATATTACGGATATCCCTGCCGTTTTGAGATAATTAGATTTTTCATACTAGCTCCATACAAAATTTTCGTAAAAAAATTATAATTCCTTCGTTTTTGTGCAGAATCAATTCTGGTGTCATTTTTGTATATTGTTATTACTAATAAAAGCGATATCCGGCATAAAAACTGGCACTTGCAAAATAAAATGCCTAAGTCTATGAAAGCCGATTTTCAGCCCACCGTGTGGCGGGTTGTTGTAAAGGAAGACAATCGAGCATCACAATGTGCACCTTGTATCAAATCTGTACTAAATGTACGCGAATGCTCGTCAGTCAGGGAGTTAATCTTGTAATGTAATGCTCAAAGTCGAATCTATAAAATGTAATATTACACGAGAATGCTCCCGGTGAGGGAGCGCCTTTGCACAATAATATTGTAAAAAAATCTTTTGATTTTGACATGATTACTTTGTAATTTATTTATATTTTTTTTGTATTTTGACATTTTCTATGTCATTTTCTTTTTGTATATACTTTTTATTTTGTTTTTGTTCTTTTTGTGTCTTTTTTTTATAGGTACTTTTTATTTTGTTGACATAAATTACTTTGTAATTTTAATTTTGTCTTTTTTTTTTTTTTTTTTACGAATTTGTGAATGTGAGGACATGTGTGGGTTACATAATATTATTCTATTTTTTTTTAAGGTATTTATTTAAATTGTCTGACGGTTTGAGTTATTTATGCGGCCTACCCAAATGTCCTTTCTTTGGTATTGATCGTCGTATCGTTGAGCTCCTTATGTTATGAGTTGAGCTGCACGGTAACTGACACATGCTTGCACTGACTGGACAGGCCCACTCAAATCTGAGTGGTTCTTTCTTCAAAAGACCACTTCAGACACCTGCATGGTTCTCATATAACTTTACCAATACACAATTGTCTGGACTTTAAAAGAGACTGTGACCTCTGAGTTTGTTTCGGATGTTTCTTCTCAGAGTAGTCAGGTACGAAACACCGGCCTCATCTGGTTTAAAAATAGTGTCTTTTTGACGTGTAAAAGAGTTTGCCAAAACCAATTTGCTAAATAAAGATCATTTATCATTTTATCATTTACTAGCTGTGCCCGCGACTTCGTTCGCGTGGATGTCGGAACTTTACAATGTATGTATTTTTGAGTGGGAAGCGCTGTGGGAGGATACCGATACAAATCATTTTGTTTATGCTTTTTTTGGCGTCATAAAATCGTCACATTAGTCTTCTCACCCAGGGCTGGGCAAGAGGAACTGTCAGACTTGTATTGACTAAAATCCACGGCGTCCTTCAATAGCCCTTTACGTTCCGGGTTCACGGTAGCTCGTAAGTCCTACGACCCCGGCTAGCTTTGGCCCTCTAAGGGGTTTGGCCCCCCTCATTGTGCTGACGCTCTTTGAGGCGCGCGTGGAACACAACGTTGACGTCGACCCGGGCATGGTCCATGATCGGACAGCGAGTCGCCTATTACTCGTCGCCCGAATGCCCACGCTGTTGGCCAGAGATCGTCCTGCGACGTCCGTCACCGTGGGCGTCTAGCACGGCGGCTGGGTGTGGGTCACGAGGTGGACGCTGTCCTCTTCCTCAAGCGTCCCGCCTCCTCCTTCGCTGGCATGACTGTTTCGCAGAAGGAGGCGACCGGTTTTCACTCTATTTCACGTCAACTAATGCCGAGCGCGAGAGGTCGCCGCCTATCACCGTGGTGAGGACATGTGCGATGCTCTGCCCAAGCGGGGCAATTTTGCACCGTCCTATGCTTTACCGTGTCCTCAGGACGATCCTTGTAGTGGTGACACCCACGCGTTTCTTCCTTCCCCATCCGACACAGGTACCTCCCAAAACTTCCATGTCCAGTGAAGATCTGCGTCAGGTGGTTGGTCAGGACGCCGTGACACCTTCCAGCCATTCCTCAAAGAGAGGTCTTACTGCCGCGATTGAGGCGTGCCCGAACCTCGGTTTCGATATCCGCTCCCTCCATACCGCCCCCTTTTTTATCGTGGCAAAATCATCAAATGAGTCCTCCCGCCCAGGGCGGGACAGTAGGGACTGTCAGACTTGTACAGACTAAAATCCACGGTGTTCCTTCAATAGCCCTTTATGTACCAGAGTCACGGTTATCGAGTGAGACAGTCCCCCGACCCCGGCAGGCTCTGGCCCTCTTAGGGGGGCCCCATCAGATTGCTGACAGCTCTTTGAGGCGCGCGTGGAACACAACGCGCCGTCGACCCGGGCATGGTCCATGATCGGACGGCGAGTCACCCATTACTCGCTGCCCGACTTGCGACGTCCGTTGCCGTGGGCGTCTCCCGCGGCGGCTGCGGCGTGAGGTGGACGCTGTCCTCTCCCTCACGCGTTCTGCCTCCTCCTTTGCTAGCATTACTGCTTCGCAGAAGGAGGCGACCGGTTCCCATTCCGTCTCGCCCCGCAGCATGGCCTCGACCAGTGCCTATCGCCGCTGTGAGGACACGGCGGTGCTCTGCCCAAGCGGGGCAGTCCTGCACAGTATGTTCTACCGTATCCTCCGGGCGATCCTCGCAGTGGTGACACCCAGGCGTTTCTTCCTTCCCCATTTGATACAGGATCCATACCGCCCCCTGAGATGGCGCCGGAACTCTTCCCGCCGCGCCTCGACTTGTCTATGCAGCGGGGATAGGCCAGTGCTTCTGTATGAATACATGCCGTCGGACGGCAAGCTATCCATTACTCCCCATCCGTAAGCGGCTGGAATATGACCTACTATTTCCGACGCCCTGGGCGTCTTCAGCGGTGGCTCGGGTGAGAGGTAGAGGGTGCCCTTTCCCTCACGCGCAATTATGATAATATGGTCAGAATTGCCCAGGCAGTAATAATTTTGTTGTGACTTTATTTTGAAACTATGATATCTCCTAAGATATTCATTGAAATCAAACGATGTCAAGGGCAATTTTGTTAAAAATTAAATGCTTGTGATGATTAACGTACTATTTATTTTGAAATGGATTAATATCATATTAATGAAAATACCTTCGCAAATAATGCATTACTTGCCCATATTAGTATGGAGCTGAAAGTCAGCAATGTCATGCAATGCCCAAATTGCAGCTCTATGTCATACGATAGCTTTTTAGCGATATTTTTATGATATCTAGGTTTAATGTTATTTAAAGCACCGATTCAAAAGATATTGGACATTAAACATGATAACTTCCTGCTGGTTTTTTATACATTTTATCGTTTATAGACAGCATTGCTAATAGTTTTTCACTAGGAACTTCATCTTATTGACTTATCTTTGTTATCAAATAGACATGTAAGTTAAGATTTTTTATCGAACAGAAGAGCAAATCGGAAAACACACAAACACAGCAGCAGACGCGCAGGCAGAGTGAATGAGTGAATGAGTGTCAGGCATTTTCATTTTAGTTTTTTGTTTGGAATGTTTTTGACTTGGAGCTAAGTCTTTTGAGCCTTTACTTCATTAGGTTTTGACTTCAATTATTATATAATTATTATGTTTAATTGAAGCCTAGATATACTTTTATGATTTTGCCACGTAAAAAAAAAAAAATATACTTTAACATTACCACAAAGTACTTTTATCTTTTACTGTTGAGTGTCTGGAGACATCCTTTAGATCTTTTAGTAAAGCAGTACCTAATTATTAATCACTTTTGTGACTAATATCAATCATGTTGGGTTTTATCTTGCCGATCGAATCAATAATAATACGCAAATAAAATCGCAACACTACAATAATAGGTATTCGTTATCATTAGTAACAAAACTATCACAACGAATGAATTTATATAAATGGGCCAAAGGACATGATTCCAAACCGTAATAAATGAAGAGTGATTGAATGATGATAAGTACTGCAATGTCAACAAAAAGTCTTATTTTTTTTATTTTTTAACCGGTGCTTTATATGATTTCAAATAAACATCATAATTCTAGTTTTTTTTTACTAAAACAATCTTGTAATATACTTTATCTGGGCGTTTCTGGGGCACAGATGGGCATGGTCCTTTGATTTCCATAAAAAAGGTTATAGTGTCTTAATCTTAAAAGGTAGATATATGCTCTCGCGGACTTTATTTTAGAACTTTTTATGAGGAATAATTCCGTAGTACATACAAACAAACAAACAAACTCTTCAGCTTTATAATATTAGTATAGTATAGATAAAAGCACCTTTTTTTTGTTATAAATTCAATTGTCATTCAAAAAGTTCTATGCAGCACTCAATCAAAGTTATTCGCGAGTTGAGAAGACAGAATATTCCGACAAAGAATTTCAGATAGAAAACCCACAAAATAACACTTTGAGTGTAACACACATTTTTTTAAGGAACGTCCTACGAATGAAGCAACGAATGAAGCAACACTAAACGCAGCGAATTTGGGAGTGGACGAGCCACGTCACGAACCACCATCAGTTGCGATGCAACAGCCTGTAGCCGAAATAGCTGCGGCAATCAGTGCTTTGGCTGAAATCCTGGGAAGACTAGCCGTTGCATTGGGGCACCCTGAAAGAGGTACAGTATTTTTGTATTTTTATACCTAAATATTAAACTCATTAACGCATACATATACTCACTCCCGCGCGTAGCGTAAGCAGAAAAAAAGTTAGACTTGATGTCTTGACGCGCTCAGTGATCTTTTTTAAGAATATTTCGACTCATCTGAAGAATAAAGTCCGATTTGCAAGATTGATGGTTTTCAGTAGAGCTTGTAGAAGTTGTTGACTTGTGTAACTCTAAAACTACGATACTTGACATTTTGATTTTTTGGTATGTTATTACCCTAGATTAGTTATATGACAGGTATTGTATATTTATAATCCTTTTAATACACGATATAGTGAGTTCCATATCAACATAAGACGTTTTATAGCGAAAGAACGAAGAAAAAAGTGGGTCCGTAGTGAATATTAGACGTTGTTTTACGGAAACGCCTCAACTTTAGTGACGTTCTATATTAACAAGTGTCTTTTTGTTGGAATGGGACATTCCCTGATGACACCTAATGAGTCCTATCTGACTACCTACCTTGAAATATTTAAGTATAATTTTCGATGTGTTAAATAATTACATTTCCTTAGAGTCAATAAAACTGATATTATTATTTCAAAAGTTTATTATATTTAAAAAAAATCTCAAATATGTAGCTTAACATAACCGTTACGCCTCTTTATTAAACCTTCCTCTGCCTGAAATATAGGAATACCTAATTCAGGCATAGATCATTTTAGTGAACTTGGCTGCGTGCCCTTGTTTAGTCAGAAAGGAGAAACGAGATTTCACATCGCACATTAAAATAAAATTAAACTCTCCATTATTTTCATGACGAAACTTCAGTGCATGCTTCGAACACCTAGTTGCTTTTCATAACATATGCACGAGAAGAACCGACTTCAAGGGTGAGGACCGAAAACAGAACCAAACCGTACCAAACCATTTAGTTAGGTTCCTATAAATAATGCAGGCCGACCCCAGATAGTAGTCCCGCCAAGTGAGGCTCCGTTAACTTGATTCAGTCTTGTGAAATAATTGAAGGTGTGCAGTGTGAGGGTTCGGCAGTGTTGGCGGAGGCGAGGACTTTGATGCAGGGTGGTCTATGTCAAGTCAACAGAGATGCCTATTACCGTCTTAAATCCTTGGGGTGCCCTGACGTTGACCGTTTTCTTTTGGTTCATACGCGTAAAAAATGGGTTTGTATTATGCAATGTTTAAAATAGAAATGCTGATAGGTATTACCATGGAATTGAAGGAGAGGCAAATCAAAATGGCAAGCATGCAACTTTATGCATGCTTTGCATTCCGATCTACACACGATTAGTCCGTATGCGTACTGGCACTGTGTTTTGGAGTAGGAAAGTAGCAATAGCAAGGGTGTTTGTGGCGCCTAATGACGAAAAAGAATCGCAGAGAAAATGTCTTCATGAGTTATCGCAGATCGAATGAACAGTGGTAGGAGTTGGCTCTGATAGTTTTAAATAACTGGGGTAGATACTAAATAATTATGATGAGAAAATTCTGTCCTCATGTTGTATTAATGGTGAAATTTCGAGATTAGAAAGCATTCCAAAGAAAATGTACTAGGTTGATTACTGTAAATATATTCTGCTGTCTGAGTTGACGTGACAACCTGTTTTTAGCTATCACCGATGATTTCTTTGGTGTTATGATCTTCACGTAGAAGTTCTTAATTTAATATTTCTGCTAATTATTGGCTTATTTCTTCTGCATCAGGATGCAAAGGCCACAAAAAGGACTCATTGATATTTCCTTCTAAATTGACATATGAAATAAAATAAAACTGTAAAATAGAATATTCAGAAATATCATTTATGTGAAGTGCAAGACTTTGCACGTAGGAATTAATTTACCCACTCATAAATACATATTTTTTTATATATATCAAACATTTTAAACGAACAACGTCCTAACTGATTTCATTCTACCAGGAACAACGTCCCATCTTAACATGGAACCCATAAATCATATCACTGATTCCGCACAGAAACGTTCTATTTTAAAATAAAACGCTTAGAAGATTATTTAATTCGTATAACAGCGTCTTAAAAGTTCACGAGTGCCAGTGAATATTTATAAAAATAATCATACCATCGAAAAAAATGCGTTTCTGAACATTTCCGTCGAAAACCGTTCTATGTAAACATCGATAGTCCACAACTGACTTTTACTTAGACTAAAAAGTATATAAACGTGATGTGTTACTTAGACTATACAGTGTATAAAAATAAGATCATGCAACGAAAATAATATTCTCTCTCCAACAAACAATGGCCGATCTGACGAAGAGACGTGGCCCCAGATGCCTGCGTACCGTGACTTATACACTTCGTGCGTTGTTCTTCGGAACGAATTTCAGATGAGACGTTATTCGATTCTATATTTCCGGAACTAAATAAAATATCAAAATTATAAAAACACACGTTTGTAGAGTTTTAATTGCTTATTTCATTAAGCTATTAAACTGATTTTTGGCCTATGGTCACATCGGACTTTATTCTTCGGATGAGTCGATTTACTAATTATTTCTGTTACTTTTCCGTTGTTACCTGTTGATTATTGTTGTTGAATTTTGTTTTATTGTTAGGTTAAGCTTGAGAAATTATTGTAATCCAGTCTTGTTTTAATTATTTTTAATTTGAAAAAATCTTTAACTTGAAATCTTATATGCTGACTGTATTATCTGTCAACGCAAGTACACGCCGCCATTTTAGATTCCTTTCTTAAATGAATATAGGTTATACAGGTTTTCGTAGTTGTGACGTCACGAGCCCCTCATTCCAATTTTTGATGTGTATACTTAACACATTTTTGTAAACAAAACTCTCTGACAGATGAGAGAGACGAGATTTGCAATCTGTTTAAACTGTCACCATGCCTATTATTGACTAACGATCTAAGTAATTTTTAACCATTTTTTTTTATTTTCAGGTCCCAACTAACTTGAGGTGATTCCATACAAAGAAGTCACAGTTTGCCCCTCTATGGCAAACATTAATGCTTAATATAATATACTATATATTCGAATCGTAAACCAAATAAAAACAATATTAGTCCAGCCTTTTATTAGAAGTTTTCCCGTAATTTTGAATATTTCACGCCTCTTCAACGCTGTCAGATGGTAATATGCCCTAGAGACTGGCAGCGTTGCAACTTTGCTTTGTATTTCAAATCTCTGTTACAATAAATTATAATAAATATACTTTATGTATGCTTAAAAAAATATAGTGTTTTACTTACAATGAGTTTTATTTGTTCAAACAAATTAAATTTGAATCTCCTGTACTCGTATACCATTTTGTTACCGTGACATAACGGTTCATTCCCATCCATTCCAGTCCTACTGTTACTGGTTGGGAATAATATTCGTCATCGAGTAGCAGTGTTACTTTGTTACAATAAATTAATTAACAGTGGGTAACACTATAACTCGATTAAACATTTTGTTACCCGTTAGAAACACTAGGTAGCTCGTTGTATGTAATATAGGTAACTGTGTTACTATTACTAGTTTCCGTGTTGATTTATTTTATCTGAAGCTCATGTTTAGACAATAGGGTGTACGAGTACTTTAATCTGCTACCTAATACTTAATGAATATTACCAAAAAAAGTACTAGGCTAGCATCGCTTCGGCCGCATATGGAACCAGAGTTTCGGAACTGGTTCCATACGAGGCTTTTCTTTTCCGCGTATGGAACTGGTTCCCATCGAGGATTTTTATTGTGTTGTATGGTTCCATACGCGGCCGAAGCGGCTAGCATAAGTTCGAGGTGGTATTTTTCTATACAGTTCTGTTATTTTATTTCAATTAATTATACTGTAACAGGATAATTATGGTTGAAATAAAATAACAGAACTGTATGTTCCACGGAACTCTAACATTCATGTCAGAAATCTAACATTTTTATTGCAATCGGGGAACAAAAATGTTAGATTTCCGTTTACCAATCTAGACTATTATTATAAAGCAGTAGAGTTTGTTTATTTGTATAGCAAAAAAAATATAAAAAAATAAAATATATTTATTGTAATTACAATATTTATTGATACTTTGCTATATTGAAAAGAAACTATTCAATTTGTGATTCCATGTTAGTAGACAGGTAAGTAAGTATGTTATACGTATTTTAGTAAGAACTATGATTATTATATCTAAAACAGGCACCAGTGGTGGCCGTTAGATCAGTGCATTATTTTTTGTCCCAACGGCCATCACTGGCGGACGTTGGAACATTCCAAATAATATTTGTCTCAACGGCCACCAGCTGAATCGCCACCACTGGGGGTCGTTAGGATTAATATTATTTATTGTGTCAACTGCCTTTGATGGCAGTTACAGTCAGACCAGTGGAGCTCGAACTTGTAGGTGGACCGTGTTACAAATCAAATTGCCAAAATAAATATTTTAAAATCTCCTTCATTATCATAGCTTTAATCAAATAACAGTATTGTTATTGCAGTTTGTTGCACCGAGCCCCGCCCCCTCCCAATATTGGCTGCATTTTTTATTCTTTGTCTCTCTTTACCTCAGTAAAATAAATCAAAGTGGATCGCAGTGCGATGTGCGCTCGGATACGGACGTGTTTCAATATTACGAATTTTAATTCTCGTGTTGCGCGGCTATAGCCGTTGCCCGTTGCCGTCGCTATGACTTCACATCAACTCATAGCTAACGAGTTGTTGGCATTTATACAACATGCCATCGACACCATAAACGAGGTGAGCATCCTGCAGATCTGCAAATCAAACTTCAAGGAAGAAGAGATAAGCAGTGGTAAGAGGCTGCTATTCCAAACACTTGGAAAACTCGACCAAATGCCGTCCCGCAGGAGAGATGGGACTGATAAGAGTATCCAGGACATCATCACCCTACTAAAGGTGACCGATCCAGACGACGTGCCTGCTTTCGTGGCGAAGGAGTTGCATAGGCTGCCCCCCGTCACGTTTGACCACGTTGACGTCACTAGGCTGTTGAGAGATATAACATCCTTGAAGACCAGCCTGGCCGAAGTAAAGTCCAAATTAGAGGTGTCGGGTCGAATCATTGGTGAACTACGTGCCGAGGTAGTGTTGTTACGCAACGCTGGTTCTATAAGTAGGTCACCTGAACCGTCTAATGTGAACACGCGCCGCGGAGCGTTGAATGCGTCCATCAGCAGTTTTGATTTGGCGAATTTAAATCCATCGCCGACTGTCAATGTTGCGGACGATGCATTACGTTCCGCCGCCGACCGTCCCTCAACGAGGTATTCCAGGAAGGGCACCCGCTAAAATGGCACCTGAGCGAATGGCTCCTAAGCTATTCCACGAACGGCACCCATCAAATTTTTTTGCAGGTGCCCTTAGTGGAATAGTTTTTCATTTAGGATTTTATTCCACATAGGGCACCTGTGGATTAATACGTACTAGTGTTGGGACGTTTATTTTTTAGGAACTCAAAATAATCCATTAAAACTAGTTGGGAGCCTATTACTATTATCGTATATAGTACTATTATATTATCGTATATAGTACTATTACTATTCGTCTATAGTATATAGTATTCGTATAAAGTACTATTACTATCGTATATAGCCTATTACTATTATCGTATATAGTACTATTATCGTAGCATTATAAAATTATATCTTTATAATTTACTAATAAGTGAAATGTTTGTCACTTATTAGTAAATTATAAAAAAAAAACTGAAAAAACAATCTTCACGTTGTTGGCGTTATTGTTTTTAGCCCTATCTCAGTTAGTAAGGTTTGTATGAGAGTACTAAGTGTGTTCTAAAAAGTAAATACATACTAGGAGAACAGGATCATGGAGAAGGTGTTCGTGTGTGTTCTGTGGTCAAAAATCGCTACGAAATAATGTACACCCTTTTTTACGTGGTAAAATCATCAATTGAGTCCTCCCACCCACTGTAGGGTGGGAGGGACTGTCAGACTCGTACTGACAGCTCTTTGAGGTATGAAACACAACTCGCCGTCGACCAGGGCATGGTCCATCAGCGAATCGCCCATTACTCGTCGCCCGCATGCCCCCGTCTACGGTAGCCGGAGATCGTCCTGCGACGTCCGTCGCCGTGGGCGTCTACCACTGCGGCTGGGTCGTGAAGTTGGAGGCTGTCCTCTTATGCGTTCTGCTTCCTTCGCGAGGATAACTGCTTCGCAGAAGGAGGCGACCGCTTCGTATTCCGTCTCGCCCTGCAGCATGGCCTCGACCAATGCCGGGCGTGAAAGGTCTCCTCCTATCGCCGCCCTGAGGACACGGCGGTGCTCTGCCCAAGCGGGGCTGTCCTGCACCGTATGCTCCACCGTGTCCTCCGGGCGATCCTCACAGTGGTGACACCCAGACGTTTCCTCCTTTTTCCAAGTCCGGTCAAACATGGAGAACCGTTTTCACATCTCGGTCAGATCTGCCAAATATCAACTCGATGCACTAGAGTCGATTAAAAAACGGGCCATGCGGCTTCTTGGCAACGATGCTCTGGTTGACTCAAATCCCGAATTGCCAGCCCGTCGTTTTCATCATTGTCGTTTTTGTCGGTTACACTTCAGAATGTGTGCGATGGAAGTGCATATTATTTTGATCCCACCTGCCCCTTTTCATCATCGGACTAGAAGACGTACGGCAATGCGCCATAGGTGTGAATGTTCGTTTTGCCAATATTTTTGTTGTACGCACAGCTAAGGAGTGCAATGGATTCCCCGCGGGGGTTTGTATTTCCTGATAGCTACAATGTTGGGAATTTGAAGGCAAGCGTATATCGTCGCCGTAGACGTCGGTAGGTAGTCAAATGCGAATCAATAGGCAAATTAAAAAAAAAGCTAGGTCACAAAACGAAAATACCTATGTAAGGTATTTTTTACGTTTTATTATACATACTTAAATACGCTCTCGGATATGTAAGTACCACCTCGAATTTATGCATGCCTAGTACATTTGATGGTTACTCTAAACTCGAAAACAAGAAAATAAAAATCGATTCAAGTCAGTAATCGTTTTTTTCATTTTCTTGTACTTCAAAAAAATGTCCCAGCACTAGTACGATCCTTGGGTGCCCTATGTGGAATAAAATGCTTTATGAAAAACTATTCCACTAAGGGCACCTGCAAAAAAAATTTGATAGGTGCCGTTCGTGGAATAGCTTAGGAGCCATTCGCTGAGGTGCCATTTCAGTGGGTGCCCTTCCTGGAATACCTCCCTCAACTACGGTCGAGGTTACACGCGTTAGTACGTCAACCCCGAAACGTGCTTACGCTGCTATTACTGCCACTAACAAACCTGCTGCGTCTCAATCTAAGCAGCAAGGGGATAAGCAGGTACCTATCCAAAGGGATCTGCCTCAGCAGGGTCCTGTGAAAGACCAGTGTGACAAGGATGGTTTTATCAAAGTTGAGAAGAAGAAGAGGAAGCCCACTTGTCGGAACCAGTGCGGTACCGCACCGACCGGACCGAATCATCTATTGCGTCCTGCAGTACCAGTGACGCTGCTGTACGTGTCCCGGCTGCACTACACTACAAAGGTCAGATGATTGTAGAGTATGTCCGCATCAAGTCCAAGCTTACCCTGAGGGTCGAGCAGTTGCAGTCTCGTCACAACGTGAACTTCAATTCTTTTGTGGTGAGGGTGCCGACTGAACATCTGTCGACTTTCACGAAGGAAGAATTTTGGCCGAGAGGTGTAGTGTTCCGGCGATTCCGAGGCCGGATACCTGACACCGCGCGACACACGACGCCGACTCTTCGTGTGAATTAGTGTTATATAGTATTGTTTATGTATTGTATTATTATAATATTAGTTAAGTTTCATAATGTATTGTATTATAGTATTTCATATGGGCCTTGCCTTGAGGCCTGAAGTAAATAAATAAATAAATAGGTAGGTAGATTTGAAAACTTTATGACACCCTTCCGAGTCATCGCCGTTTAATTCCGAGAACTGCTAGTGTGATTATTATTTTTCAAATAAATAGTAAAATAAAATGAAATGATATTAAGTAGTACAGCGAATAAAATGACCAGTCACAAATTGTTGAATTAACATTATCTAGAAATTTACCAGATATTATGTATGTGTTAGCAATCTTTTAGTTAAATTATAGGTACATTTACTATAGTTAGATTACATTGACAAAACACTGAAAAAAAATATTTGGAATGTTCCAACGTCCGCCACTGATGACAGTTGGGACAAAAAATAATGCTTTGATCTAACGGGCACCACTGGTGCCTGTTTTAGTGGTGGCCGTTGGAAGTACCTATACCATTATTAGTATATTTATGATTAAATTAAATTATATTGATTTAATGTCGAAAAATAAATAGGACACCAAGCCAAGGTAAGTCAAGGTAGTCAAGTCTAGCAATTCATTAGAATTACGAATTCATTCAACTAAAACATTTGCAATAGATTTAATAATTTTCTTGGTCTGCGTTACATGTTCTTGTAAAAGTCTTGAAATACCTTTTTCATCATTCTATTTTTTCAGTATATCGCTTGTTATTTTAGTCGAAGCCAATTACTTTGTGCTCACTGGATCCAATGTGTTATGATCATCGTTATTATTATGTCCAAAACATTCTTTCAAAAACTTATTTTTAGAGTCATCCAGGCGCTTTACATGTTTTTTCAACATGGCATCAGTGGAATCAGTTTCTTTAAGAAGTAATTCCAGTATGTTCACTTTTACATTAGCGTCGCAGCACCCTTCTTGAAATTCTGTTGTTAAGTTTTTAAGATATTTTTCAGCCAAAAATTTTAGAGCGTGACTTTGTTCACCAGAACAGGTCGGGTTTTTTTTAAAAACTTCAATAGTATTAATGGTACCCAGGACAACTGATTGGTAATCAGCAATCAAATCACATTCTTTCAATTCGCGTGCAAGCGCGTGGCGATGAGTTCTGTATAAAATAAACCAATGTATTAGAAAAATAGAAAAAAAAATACATGATGATTAAGATAAGATAATGTAACAAATATACATACGAAGAACAACCATGGGCTGCCAATAGCACTTTAGAAGGAGGTTTAGTCAGGCCACGTAAAAATTTCAAAAACTTTTCCAATCCCTCTTTCGGAGAAAACGATTCCACTACCTCGTTATTACGATGCAGTTTTTTGTATCCCTTTTTTATACCATGCTCTTTAGAGGCTTTTCTATCTATATTAACGTCGGGATAGATATATACTTGAAACTTTCGGTCGTTGTAAGAAGCTGCAATCTGCAAAAAAACCGCTTTAAACAACAGAAAAAAATAAAATAAAAAATAATATATAGTTAAAGTCTACCTGGCATATTTTTCTGCTCACATTCTTTGTATTTGTCAGATCCAAATCGAATTTTACTACAATAGCGTCATGATAAGGGTCTGGCTCTGTAAAATGTTTTTGTTAAGTTAATGAAAAATTCAATAGTAGGTGACATTTATATGGCAAACTTGATTATACCATTAACATCACGATCACAGTCATGTCCCGTACGTCGCGACGAGCGACTCGATGCGGCTCGAGCGGCTCGACGCGACTCAAGCGACTCGTTGCGACTCGAGTTACTCAACGCGACTCGACGCGACTCCATTGTTCTCGAAGCTTCCATTCCAAAACAAACAAAAAAAAATTAAGTACTAACAAATAAAAGAATTTATATTGTAACAGACAAGTGTAAGAAATTGCAGAGATAAAATAAAAAACATAAAGAAATAATTAAAAAAAAACTGTTAATAGCGCGGTTGGTTTAATGATTAAAAGATTGACTGATGATTCTAACAAGTATTTGTTCCGGTTGTTTGTTTAAGTGAGTTAAAATATTTGTTAACGCAAACACGATACATGAAAATCATAGAGTAGGGCGATTTTATGAATTAAAAGTAATTTTAACGCCATCAAACAGTATGGGTAGGCACGGGTATGATATGGGTACGGCACTACGCCGGTGCACGTCTGCCATACCCTTCGGAAAATACCGTTGAGAGGTTGTACAGGCGCCAGCAAATTAATGTACTGTTTACCACAATCTGATTTTTTTTTTGTTTTGACGTTTTCCACACTACGAATTTCTCCTTCTTGTGTGTGTGTCTTTGGTGCGTTTCAAACGTAGAAACTCACGCAAACAAACACCCAGACCCGGAACAACTAGATGCAAATATTAGTTCGGTTCGGGATTCGAACCCGCGACACTTGCGTAGCAATCCAATCTCTCAGCCACTTCGCTAAGCGTGCCCGTCAATTGAATAGATTTTCAACTTAGTCGGATTCCAAGTTATTACATTGTAACAATTTAACAGGATATTGTCTCACTCAATTGATAAAATTTTATGATCCCTGCAGTATAATATTTATAGTGTATGACTCATGAGAATTTACATTTTAACTAGCTGACCCGGCAAACGTTGTTTTGCCATTTAATTATTTCTAGTGCCACATTATAAAAAAACAAAAACATGTCCAAAAAATTTAAAAAAATGTTAGGGTTGGATAACCCTTATCACTTAAGGGTATGAAAAAAAAAATAGTAGCCGATTCTCAGGCCTACTGAATATGCATATAAAATTTCATAAAAATCTGTCAAGTCGTTTTAGAGGAGTATGGTAACTACTCATAGCACTGTTAAAGATAATTCAGCTGTTATCATAAAGTTATAAATAGTTTGTGGTAAGCGGTACAGTTTTAGAACGATATCAATATGACATTGTCGAGTGTTCTCGAAATCATTTGGTACAGGGTTTTACATAGTGAGAAAACGTTTTGTTTAGAAACATTTAATTCAAAAATAAAAGGTACTCAGGGAATAACCCGTATTTATGTGTGCTTGTATTTAAATTAATGTTGCACAATCCAGTTTTTTTTTTTAAATATAATTCAGAAGAGTCATTTAATATGTTTTAAATTCTGAAATTCGATTGAAGCTTGATTTTCATGAAAATAATAAATCTTAAATACAATATTGAAATTAGTTTTTATAAAAAAAAATTGTAATAAATTATATAGTAACCTATTTGAAAATCAATTTTTAAACGGACAGTAATAATAACACCTATAAAGTTACCAATAACAGTTAGTATATACATTTTTTATATCATTAAAATAACATTTATTAATGCTTTTGTAAAAATAAATAAATACTTGGGAAAAATTAATAAAGATTTGAACACGCACAACAACAATTAATTAACAATTGTTCGAAAAATCTTTTTTCTTTTTATTTTCCAAGAATTTTTGCAACTGATATTAAAGTTTAATTTCTATTACCTACAGATGTCATAAAACACTTCTACTAAATAAATAAAATATTACCACTTACCTTCACAATCCAAATAAATCCTATTAATAATTAAACTTTGTCATTTACTGATACACGTACGTACACTGTTCCCTGCACCTCTTTTGACACTAGGCGCAGTCAATATGCAGTTATATATGATTCCTAAATAGGTACCTATCTGACCCATGAACCGGAGCTATGAAGATTAAATGCGTTTGTTTGCATGTCTTGCACGTTCAACGTTAAAACAATTAACGTAACTGTAACCGATACGATAAAGTATTAATAATTAGAAACGTCTAGAAATTAGACGCTTAGTCAGCCTATAATATTTTGTTAAATTAATATATTCAAGAATTTTAAAAGACTCGATAAATTTGTCAGGCCTGTTGGTCTAGTGGTGCACTACAGAGCCATATTTCTTATTTCCATACAGTAACATTGCCAAATTAATTAAATTAAGTAAATATTTGACAGATAGAAACAGTACAGTCGCAATTAAATTGCAAACCACAGGTCCGAAATTTAAAATAGAGAAAGGGGTCAAACAGGGCGTCCCGCTATCTCCTAAACTGTTTACCAGTACCCTCGAAGAATTATTCAGAAAATTAGCATCCAATTGGATGGCAAGGGGCATTGTCCTCGGTGAAACGAGATTGTCAAATTTACGTTTCGCAGATGATATTGTTCTCTTTGCATCCTTAGCCACAGAGCTTCAGCTGATGCTTCAAGATCTGAGCGATGCAAGCCTTGAGGTTGGACTGAAGATGAATATGTCGAAGACCAAAGTTATGTGTAATGAAACATCAAAAACAGTTAAAGTGGATGGGGAGACAATACAACATGTCCAGGAATATTTATACTTGGGCCAAGTAGTCTCTTTCCAGGCGAGGCAAGACAAGGAAGTCGCAAGACGGACCGAAAACGCCTGGAAGAGCTACTGGTCCATGAAAGAACGGTTTCAGGGTGAGCTGCCTATAGCACTAAAAAGCAGGCGCATGGACATGTGTATCCTCCCCGTCTTAACTTACGGTGCACAGACTTGGTCTTTGACTAACATACAGAAGTCCAAACTCAAGGTTTGCCAGCGAGCAATGGAGCGCAGTATACTGAGTGTTAAATTAACAGACCGAGTACGAAACACAATACTGCGCTCCATAACAAATATAGCTGAGGTGACGTGGCTCAGAAGGCTGCCCAACTGAAATGGGACTGGGCAGGACATGTCTGCCGCATGACAAACAACAGACAAACTGTGGGCCAAAATAGCTCAGAACTGGTGCCCTGAGACAGTGAGACGAGGTCGTGGCAGGCCGCGTAGGAGATGGCGGGACGAACTGGACAGGTTCCGTCCGAACTGGAAGGAGGACACCCAGTATCGTGAAAGGTGGAAGGAGTGGAGGGAGGCCTTTGCTCAGGAATGGGACACAGAGTAGGCTCTTCAAAAAAAAAATTGACAGCCATTTGCGACGTTGCCTGCTTTCTGGTTATGCGCGCTTAATGATAACGTAGCATCATCAATAGGTGTAGTCTCTAACTACTTCCATTCAACACGTTGACATTACAGCCAAATCAATTTTGTATATTATATGTATAGATGCGTCTACCATACTAATAGTAGGTATGGATACTTATCCAGAAGACGCGGTTTCGAGTCCCTTACACAGATGAATTTTACTTTCCTTCTAAAATCTTTACGATTAGCGAAGCAGACATTTTTTTAATGTGGTAAAATCATTAAATGAGTCAGTCCTCTCAACAGCGATTGTATATACACGTAAATATTTGAAAAAAAAAAAGTGTTTGTGTGTACACAGCAGTTTGTTTTTTTATTGTACTCTTGAGAAAATTGGTCTTGACAGAAAGACGGGCCAGACAGATAACAAAGTTATTATAAACTGTTCTTGTAGTTGGTTGTAACTTTGAAAGGTAAATTGCGGATTACTATTTATGACGTATTCAAAAAAAACTAATCACTTGATCTTGTTCAAACCAATTTTCAATTGAAGTTTGCATGGTAATGTACATCATATATTTTTTTTACCACTTTGGAAGTGTCTCTCGCGGAAACTGATCAGTTTAGAAAAGTAGTTTAGTAACCTCAATATCATTTTTAACCTCTCGAGCCCCGGGAAAAAATTTTTGCCACCAAAACCTGTACGATTTTAAAGAGCTATTCATAGATACCCCACACGTAAGGGTTCGATTTCGAAAAAAAAATTGAGTTTCAATTGTAAGTATGGGGGCAACCCCCAAAATTAGTTTTATGTTTATTTTTGTGTAAAAATCCAAATGCGTTTTACTCAATACATCTGCTTACCATGTCTCAACAGGATAGCTCTTATACTTTCGAAGAAAAGTGGCTGTGACATATGGACGGACAGACAGACAGACATGACTAATCTATAAGGGTTCCGTTTTTTGCCATTTGGCTACGGAACCCTAAAAAGGCATATTTCATTACATCTTGAAACTCCCAACATGACATAGTGCCCTGAAGCATTTAATGCATAATGTTGAAAGTTCTAGTAATAATTAACTTATTTGTACTTTCATAATCTTAGAATCGTAGATTATAAAATGTCCAGATTACGTGTTCAAAACTAACTATTATTAATCCCATAAAAATTACTAGGTACTTCAAGAAATAACTACTAAACAAATATCGTTTTAAATCCAGCAAGCCGATGGTTTTTAATTTTGATAACATATTATATAATTTGCGTTAACCTTTACTTGATGCCCATCATTAACGATGATGTTGTCCATTGTGACAACAATTACGTTAAACATCATCATCTGCCTCGCCTTTTTCGCAACTTTATTGGGGTCGGCTTCCAGTCGAACCAGATGCAGCTGAATATTAGCATTTTACATGCAGTGATTGCCTATCGGACCTCTATAACCCTGTAACTGGATTATACGATACACATGGTAAGACTGGTTGTTAGACTTAAGCTTCTGAATAACTGCAGTAGCGACTACATTAAAGATCTACAAAAATGACAGCCGAGACCAACGGCTTTACGTGCGTTCAGAGGCACAAAGGAAAATCGCTATGAGAAATGGTCAGCCATACACAGACCAACCTCGGCAAGCGCGGCTTCACCCGGAAACTCGGCCACGAGCACGAATTACGTATAGCATAAAAAATATTTATTCAATATTAATAATTATCTATGTATTATTAAAAACCAGTTTTTATTTTTTGTTATTTTTATCTCTAATGAATAACTATTGTTTATTTATGAGAAGTGTCAGAAACATCTTCACCGCCAATTTTGTCTCAAAATAAAAATACTTTGGTCCTCGTACACTTGTCTTGGTCTACTTCATCTGGTTATACAATCACGCCAAAGGGGAGTACTACGTATCTGACCTTTCTAAAAGGCATCTATACATATAATAAAATAGTAGGAAAGTCAAAACTGTACATTGAATATTTTTTGAAAAGAATACTTGGGGTGTGATCTACAATCGATACCGAAGCCAAAAATATAGTTTTTAGAATTTTTGTCTGTTTGTCTGTTTGTCTGTTTGTCTGTTTGTCTGTATGTATGTCCGGGATAAACTCAAAAAGTACTGGACTGATTTGAATGATTTTTTTTTTGTTGTATAGGTATTAAGTCTGGCCAACACATAGGCTATAATTTATCTTGGAAACTTGAACACCTGGTGTAGAACCGCAACGGACCAGCTAAACTATAAGAGATACAAAAATGGTGCGATAGCAAAAATTGTTCCGCGTGATGAGCATTTTCCTCTGAGGGAATAAATTTGAAGATCTGGAACACCTGAAGTGGAACTCCAAGAGCCCAGCTACACTATAACATATACAGGAATGACGTTTTAGCAAAGTTGTTCACCCTGATGAGCACTTTCTATTGACATATAAAAATTGAAGATCTGGAATACCTGATGTGGAACACCAAGAGCCCAGCTACACTATTACAAATACAGGAATGACGTTTTTGCAAAGTTGTTCAGCCTGACAAGCACTCTCTGTTGACATACAAAAATTGAAGTGCTCTGGAACACCTGATGTGGAACACCAAAAGCCCATCTAAACTATAACATATATGTATAGGAATGAAGTCTTAGCATGAGTTGCTCAGCCTGATGAGCATTCTCTGTTGACGTATAAAAATTGAAGATCTGGAACACCTGTTGTGAAACTCCAAGAGCCCAGCTACTCTATAACATGTAAAGGAATGACGTCTTAGCAAAGTTGTTCAGCCTGATGAGCAGTCTCTGTTGACGTATAAAAATTGAAGAACTGGAACACCTGATGTGGAACACTAAGAGCCCAGCTACACTATAACATATATAGGAATGACGTCTTAGCAAGAAATGCTCAGCCTTATGAGCACTCTCTGTTGACGTATAAAAATTGAAGATCTGGAACACCTGTTGTGGAACTCCAAGAGCCCAGCTACAAAGGAATGACGTCTTAGCAAAGTTGTTCAGCCTGATGAGCAGTCTCTGTTGTACGTCACTAACAAAGTAAGATGCGTATTTTTTTTTTGTTTTTTGTTGTTTAAAATCCCATTTGACTAAGACAACACTGCAACACTCAACGTGTTCGTAGTCATGAAACTGTGACAAAGCAAAGGTGTTTCAGGATTGTAATGTAGTCGTCTTCCCCTGGAGGCGACGGCCCTCCACCGCGTCTATCGAGGCGCATCGCCAGGAGAATGATCATCTCATCCGCACGCAAAATACGCGCATATGACGTGGAGTTGCGGATACCAGCCTGCTATACAATACAATACAATCGCCAGGATGAATCCCAGGAAAGAGCTCTGGCGCGATCACAGGGCAATATGTAGAGAGCGACTGTTGCAACCGAGTTCCGGGCACGCCCCAACTAGGGTTGCCAACATTTTTTTGTCAGAATATAGTATTTTCTTTGAAAAAGCCATAAAAAAATATAGCACGCTTCAAAAAAATATAGTATTTTAGTAGGAAAGAATAAAAAATAGACTAAGTTATATTTTTACTTATTTATTTTTTTAAAACTATATTTTTTTGCACTCCTTCCATATTTTTTATATACGTGTTCGTAAATTGCAGGAAGTTTTTTTATTTTACTAATTTTAGTAATGCAATAGAAACGCAAAATATAAACATTTAGCTATCGTACGGAAATATAGTATTTTCGCGTACCATATGTTTATTTCTTCAAAAGTATATAGTACGGAGACCCTAAATATAGTACAATAGGTACTATATATTATAGTACGGTTGGCAACCCTAGCCCCAACCGCGGTGGTAAGACCCCTCTTTAAGGAGTGGCTGGATAGGCGTCACGGCGTCCCGCCTGACCTACCACATGACGTAGGTCCTCAACGAACACGAAAGTTTCGGGAGGTAGCAGTGTCGGATAGGGAAGGAAGAATCGCCTGGGTGTCACCACTGCGTGGATCGCCCGGAGGACACGGTGGAGCATACGGTGCAGGACTACCCACTTGGGTAGAGAACCGCCGTGTCCTCACTAGACGATAATCGGTGACCTCTTGTGCTTAGTATTGGTCGAGACCATGATGCTGAGGGGCGAGACAGAATGGGAAGCAGTCGCCTCCTTCTGCGAAGCAGTCATGCTAGCGAAGGAGGAGGTGGGACGCATGAGGGAGAGGACAATGTCCACCTCCAGCCCAGCCGCAGCGGTAGACGCCGATGGCGACAGACGTCGCTACACGATCTCCAGCCACTGTAGGCGCGGCCATGCGGGCGGCAAGTAAGAGTGCACGTTGTGTTCCACGTGATGTATTACCACGCTAAAAAAAATGTAATCGTCTGAATGTACCATGTCGAACAAAAAAGCCGTCGAGGCCGTGGACAGTACACTTTGAGACATTCGCCATGATGATAGACCCATGGACAATATCACGGTAGGTACTGTTCTCTGGAAAATTCCGGCAGACACTGCCCGTTGTAAGAAGAATTGATAAGTTACGTATTCGGAGTCCCGTCAAGTATAACACTTCAGGAAAATTCTTGGCTATTTGATCGTGCGATACTAAAAAAATGACCGAACCGCTGCAATAAACGAAAACATATTAGCCGAAATTGTTGGGAATGATGTGGTTCACACGTCATACAATAACGTCGTCAATCAGGATGATGCCAGCAACTACCCACTCGAGATTTTAAATTCATTAACTGCCTGTGGTCCTCGAGCTCATAAAATAACCTAAAAGTAATAATAATGCTTCTAAGAAATCTAACTCCACCAAAATTGTGCAATGGAACGCGACTAATAGTTACTGCATTGCACAGAAATTTAAGCGAAGCTGAAATTCTCACCGGATGTGGCTCAGGGGAAACTGCATTGATACCGTGAATACCACTCATCTCCAACAATTTCCCTTTCCAGTTCAAACTCACACAATTCCCGGTAGCCGCTTACTTCGCGATGACCATAAATAAGTCCCAAGGACAGACCCTGAAGGAAGCTGATGTCGACCTAAGGTCCAACTGTTTTTCCCACGGCCAACTATATATAACACATGCTCGCCTGTCAGTAATGCTGACCAGCTTTTTATTTTAGCACCAGAGGGAAAAACTACCAATGTCGTATATAAAGTGTTGTGTCTGGAAGTTTTCATTTCATTTGCTTTAAAGTTTGTTATAAATTCTATAACAAACTTTAAAGTGGGACATCAGGTACCCTCACTTTCTCAACGAATTAAAAAAGAGAATATTGGTATAGGTGCCATAACACCAAATACAATGCGGACGAAGTCGCGGGCAACAGCTAGTATTCAATAAATTGAAAATTTAATAAATACGTCACGTAACAGTTTTGAAATATAATTTGGATACCTATGTAATTTTTCTTTTATAAAAGAATTTGCATTAATTCTTTTGTTGAATTAATGCAAATGCAGATGTAACGCATCAAAACTCCAGAGAGGCTCGTGACTTCAGAAGCAAGTGAAAACTGCACTTGCTTGCGACTTATTGGCATTTTTTAAAGTCTTGGTTAACGTAACAAAACAAAGAAAATTGTCGAACTAATTAGATTTGTTCAGTCCAAATAACATTTATCAGTTAACATCACCGATACGATCAATATAATATGTAGACAAACATACCTAGTCAACTATACCCAGTTGTGTACAGACGCCAGCCTGCAGGTCAACGTACCCGAATCTGTCAGATTTTACCAATCACACATTAACCTTTTACTCTTGTGATAAGGTTGAAATTCTATTAAAGAAATCTGACAGATTGTGGTAGCAAGATGTGCTGGCGTCTGTACAATCACAGAAACGTATGACATAAAACCACGAAAAGTTGAAATATTTGGAAGACATCTACGTATACACTCGGCATTGAGTGGCAAATGGTTGAGGAAAGTGAATGAAGATAGATAAGTTTAGCAGTAGACTGCTGTAAGCTGAAGATTATCTCCATCTGGATTGCCCTTCAGAACATTTTCCCCTCATTTGACATATGCTTCGATCATCCCTTTTCAAAATGACAAAACCTTTATTTATGTGTTTTTGTTTCCATTTATTAACGTAAAGCACAACACATTGCTTAAAGGCGCGTCATGGTCCACGCTTTATTCAAAGGGAGATGTCATCAATTTGACAGGGCCCCCATAGAGGGCCAAAGCCTGCCAGGATTGCGGGACTGTTTTTACAGGTAACTGTGACTATGAAACGTGAGGTAATGAAGGACCACCGTGGAGTTAAGTCAGTCCGAGTCTGACAGTCCCCTTCACCCATGGTGGGAGGACTAGATGGATGATTTTAACAGAAAAAAGCACAAAATGTGCTCTTTTACGTGAATATAGTGAGTATAAAAGACACTATTAAAGATGGTTAGTGAAAAGTGCAGAAAATGATTCTTATTTCTAACTTTAAATTAATAATTTATGGTCGAATTTTGACTGATACGGTATAATTACAGAACACCTTTAGTTCGCTAGCCACAGTCAAAATCGGTTCGGTTGCTCTCATACACTTGTTACAGTAACCAAAACTGTTTTCACTTTGGCATTGAGAATGGAACTATCAGAAAACAATAATAAAACTTGTACAGTTATTTCAGTGTCTATACTTCGACCACTTTTATTATGTGATAGATTGTATTAAGAACAAAGATACTAAACTACATAATATAGAGGTTAACAAAGAAAATAAATATAAGAAAAATTATCCGTGTGGCTATAAAGGCGAATGTATCAAAACTAGTTGACAATGTTGTTAACCTTGTCCTATAATCAATAGTGCATTAAAATTTCTCTGGTTTGCGACTACATAGATCATCATTTTTAACTAGGTAACTTAAAAAAAGAGGAAGTTCTCAATTCTATTTTTTTAATGTTTGTTACCAATAACTTAGGACTGGGTGATGATTCTTTTTTTGTTCGATGCATTGAATCTATCATTTGGTCCCATAGACATTTATTTAAGTTTGGTTCACTCGTTTTTATTTGATTGAGCATTTTTCGCTTATTGTGTACTTGGACGATTTTATTACCGGTACTAGAAATTAAGTGTTTGAACAGAATTTGGGTTAATATTTAAAATTAAAAAGGTAAAATAAATAACATAAAAAAATACTAAGTCTGGTAAAGTTGGTGGCAGAAAGGAATTAAAAAACAAAGCCACCGACTTCCGAAAGATACTTTTTGGGGTGGTTTTTGAAGGCTTTTGGTTAGTTTAAAAATAAAAGATTTGCTAATATTTTAGCAATAATCTATTCTATCGCGAAGTACAGTCATATAGGTCTACGCTCAGCGAAATATATAAATGCTTTGGAAATTTATCGCGTCGTCTTCATTTACATGTCTTCAAAAAGGCACAACATACTCGTATATACCATTTTGGTTGGTTAGAGGTCTGTATATTTATGAATAAGGGTGAATATTGTCTGCGTTTTCCGAAAGTATCTATTCAATGTGCGTGCGCATGGCTGGGTTCTTTGATCCGTTCTGTAAAACGAAAATTGGGGAGAAGGACAATCAGTTCCTTCTTTCTTAATCTAAAAAAGTTATACAGAATGCATGTTTTTTAAATTCGAAAATGCATACTAAATCTCCGTTTTTTTTATCTAGATTTTTTGTTGACCAAAGGGTCTGGTTTCATTACGTTCTCGCTATTAAACTTTGTATAAAATTCTCTACAACGCTATATTTCATATGCTTCTTTGTTTAACATATAATTGCATGCCTCGAGCTCGAAATATATGAAACACGAATGACCTGATTAGAAACTAATTCTCATTATAACAGCGTAACACATTACGTGGGTAATCACAAGCCTATTATTACGCACTTAGCTCTTAATTCGTTTTATAGATAGACGTTTGTATTTAGACGACTTCTTCACATATACCTTTTTAGTGGCTTTCATTACAAAGAAAATTAGGTCAAGATTTTAAAGAGGGATTATAGAGTTTATATCAAAACGCCCTTTAATGTAGAAGCCTATTTACACGCTACGGAAACTGTAATATTCACAACTAATATTAATAATTCCCCGGCGTAGCGCTCACGTAGCTCATATCATATCGTAGCACAGGCTCTACGAAACGGCTACGCTCGTGATAGTTTGAATGAAACTTTGTAACGATATTAGACGGTACAAAATAGGTAGATATTATGTGTTCAGATAGCTGATAGTTTATAAAGTGCTAAGTTACCGTCTAGGCAGTAATAACGATGAAAGCCTTAAAAGTTTTATTGATACGAATTGTTGCTCTGGATGTTTCTTACTCCCATAGCATAAATACGATTTCAGAAACAGTTTCATACATTACATGAAACAAAATTTTAGCACAAAAATTCTAAGGAAAAAGATATGAACGTTCACACGCCATAAAATTTCGTTGAAAGTATTTACGCGGGCAATTACCGACACAACATTTTTAATCTATAAAAAGCTTTTCCCCTGTATTCTATAGATGCCTATAGCATTCCCACTGAAAAGCTTTTCCCATTACGGTCGTTACATAATTGATTAACTAATTACACTACATGGACGGTAGGTCGCCGTCACGTCGAATTATAAAATCCTCACGTGGCTGTATTACAAGATAAATGATCACTTCACAGCACTATCACATGGGTTTTGTTTACCACAGGATAGGGTGGGTAGTATACTGTTACGGGATATGGGTAGGTACGCGTTGGGCGGTCTAGCCGCCACGCGCGGCCGGTGTCGTGCGGCCGGCGGAGGTCGCATGTACCAGAGGAACGCGGCCGGCCGGGCTGCTGGCGCCCGGTGCACTGCTGCGCGCGCCGCGCCGCCGCCGCCGGCGCCCGCTCGATATCCGCGCCGCGCCCCACACGACTCATTATACCACCTGTGAGCACCGTCACAACACCGCGCCATGGTTTCGTGAGATCAACCCCGCGTCGTAAACATGCACCGACGTATTATAGGCCACCGTTAGGGGGCTGTAACACGATCACAGATCCAGTGAAGGCGTCGCTTCACTAGCCAACTTTTGAAACCGTTTATCATGAAATGAAAACTCATTAGAATCGATCAAGTTTCGTTTCCGAGCATGTATTACGTGCTTAAATTATTCTCTTTGAAATTCATTTAATAACTGCCATTAGGATACTGTAAAGGCTGTCAACTTTATCATGATTTCGCTGCAATAGCTTTGCCATAAATTTTCCTCTAAAGCTTGTAGGAGAAGAAAATAGGGTGAACGGCAGCTGACATAAAAATCAGATCAGTCTTACTCACGGATGGTTAAAAAAGCTTTTGCGCCGAGTTGAGAGCGGTCATCAATAATTTAATCGAGTATTTCAATTGGATGGAATGAATTATTTTTTGGAATGATGGATTCTGGCATTAAAAGCTTTTACAATGCTGCTAGAATATTTCTTTTAATTCCAATAAAGGAGACATTAATAATTAATTTATTAATGACAATCAGGATAAATACGTTAACCGTCACTTACAGGATATCTTCCGTGATTGTTAATTATTTTAAGCTCCCATTATTTCCACGTGACTTTGCACTTGCCATGATTGTGGATTGACTGATCATGGAATCAGGGAAGATATCCCGCAAGTGAGTATACAAGTTTAGTTTTAAAGCGTAGAAACTTAAAACAGTGCTTAATTAAGTACATCATTGTATTTTTTTTAACTAACGCTTAGGCCTTTGTCAAACAGACAGGCGATAGCGAACCGAACCGAATCCTGTCATATAAAATGCGAAAGCGATCCGATACTCTATGTGACAGGCTTCAAACAATTCCATACATTACAAACAAAAACGCTACGCCACGCATTCGGTTCGTCTGTCAGTTTGACAAAGGCATAAATGCATTGCTTATTGGAATCAGCTGTCAATTAGCATATAACATTTTTCTAGTTAACAAAGTTATCTTTTTAAGCTTTAGCCTACTCTAAAGAGAACCAAACATTTTTGGGTTGAAATTAATAAATAATCATTGACCAAATTCATTTCGAGTTCTTTCACAACTCTACAATTACTGACCAATAAAATAATTGAATTTTGAATCTAATCTACAGTAGAATAGATTCAATTTTCAATTCCAGTGACGAAGTTCCATTAGTTCCATCAAGTATCGTATTTGTGCATTCAAAATTGAACGGCAGTACGACCTAACTTCATGGGTGTGGAAATGTCAAACACGGCGACGCCGGGAGGTGTTAATAGACCGGAAGCCAGACCAAAATATCGTTAGTGATTTCTTCTCAAGCCATAATTAGTAGACTACATAAGGGAGTCGGATCATAAAGATTTGTGGAAGTCAGCTGCTGTTCCGTTGGTGGGATAAGCAGCAATAGCCGTTCAAACACGTAGAAAAAATATTTTTTTTTTGTCATTTCCTCCCAACTGAAACCTGGTTTATATTGAAGATTACCTTATTTCACGAAGAATAAAACCAATCAGCCGACGGTACCATGGTGGAATACACGTCTGCTGGTCACTCAAACATGTAATTTTTTATATTATTTTCAGTGATTTCCTCTCGACTCAAATTTTACCTGATGAAAGTTTACATGAAGATATGGATAAAAGCAAACGTCAGCTGGCTGTATCTCGGTGGAAAGATCGGAAAATAAAATGTGAAGAAACAAATATTTTAATAGATCTGAATAACTAAACGTAATTTATTTGCAATATCAAAACGGACATAAGGGAAACGAGTGTCTGTCATAATGACACATAGAAGAAGCCATAAAAAAATATTATTTGGAAAAAAAACTTGTGTCATCCATAATGTCTAATCTTGTCAAATTATTCTGCTGTCATAAGGTTTCAAATCAATATTAAATGATTTTGTTGTTGTATTTCGTTATTTTGTTCAAGTTATGGAACTGTTCTTACTAGAGTGAATAAGTAATTGACACCCTGATCAAGAAGGTCCGTTAACCGGTTCAACAGAATCAGAAGGATTCCCGCACGATCTTCAATGATGAGACAAGGCTCTCGCTTGGAGATTACGTGAAGAGCTTCTCGATCCGGCTTGCATTATGAAGAAATTCCTATCTTTGAGGTCCGAACTAGATATCCATTGATATATGTTTCATAACAACATGTTTATTTTGTATTTTTAATTGTTTTATATGTAATGTAAATGAAAAATGTAAATGACAATAACATCAAACAATGAATCAAGCAATGAGTGGGGGTTTTCTTTATAGAAAAGCTTTTTATTTCTTATACTTTTCACTAATTGAGAAAATAAATCAATAGACCCATTTATACGTTTTTTCAAGAGTTCATTATGATCGTTTTGCATATTCGTGCAAAGAATGGGCAGAGAACCTTAGGCCCATCGCATACGGCGTATTCTAAACGCGCAGAAGACGCGCGTTTCAGGAACGCGCCTCTTCGGCGCCGTAGACGCAGATTTGTTATTGCGTTTGGATTGATGATACAAGCGCGCGTATAAAGAAGCGGAGTAGAGGAGAGAGTCTTATATGTATGAGTTATTAAGTAATCGTTCAGACATAACCGCGCGGTTAGTGAACCGCCAGAAAATAGAATCGCGCTGCTCCCGCGCGTTTCTATTACTATGGAGTCTTTACTTTGCGTTCAGTTGCGTGGCGGATACCGCGCGGTTAGCACATCACAGCTCGTGAGTTTGGCACGGTTCGTTTCGACACTGAACTGTTTATTGATGAAGTGGAGAAGAGAAATGCAATATGGGATATTCAGTGTGAGGATTACTCAAATAAAACTATCATAACCAAGCTTGGCAAGAGTTAGTGGAGATGATAAATAAATCGATTTTTCGCTGACCTCTATTTTCAAACGGACGTTATCCCTGTACCATAATCACATATAACCGCCGGAGTCTGATTGCATAACAATTTTGCGGTTTCGAACCGCGCGATTCATGAACGCGCGGTTTCCGCAAGTCTGTACTAGCCCTTAGTCCTGCTTGTACAGTAATTTTCAAAGTATCAGCTGACGACCTTTCCACCGAGATACAGCCAGCTGACGTCTGTTTTTAGCCATATCTTCATGTAAACTTTCATCAGGCAAAATTTGGGTTGAGAGGAAATCACTGAAAATAAAATAAAAAATTACATGTTCGAGTGAGCAGCTGACGTGTATTCCACCATGGTACCGTCGGCTGATTGGTTTTATTCTTCGTGATACAAGGTAATCTTCAATATAAACCAGGTTTCAATTGAGAGGAAATGACTAAAAAAAAATATTTTTTCTACGTGTTTGAACGGCGATTGCTGCTTATCCCACCAACGGAATCGCAGCTGACTTCCACGAATGTTCATGATACGACTCCCTCATGTAGTCTGCTAATTATCGCTTGAGAGGAAATTGGTCACGGACATCTGTTACGGGCTCCCGCTCTATAACTTGCTAATCCAATTGCTTTCGCCTGCATTTCTGTTTGTGAGTGCTATGAGATATAAATTGATGTTGCTGTATGTGTGTTTTACAATAAGGTAAAGAAAACAGTTTAAAATTTGTCCATTAAAACGGTAATTTTAGTGTTTATTGAGAATTACTACTTCATTCGATATTACTAATTATATGAGAATCTAAATCTGATATAACTCAATCAAATGAATTGATTGGGGGCTCAGTTTAACTGTTACAAGTAAAATAATGTATTTATAATTTTAATAAATAATCTAGCCACAAGTGTGGAGCCCCAAGTGTGGAGCCCCTGTGCAGGAGAACATCCACCTGTCTTCAGTTTGCACTGTCAGGATTTGAACATAGTAAACGATAGAAGACATACTATTAAATATCCTTTCAGCCCATGGCCATAAGAAAATGAATGAAGAAAAGTATTGCCCTTTTATTATTTCTTTCAACAAAATTATTTAATCAATACAAAGTGATTATTTTCAAACAGTTTTTTTTTGTGTTGCAAAAACATTTCCAAACTGAACACGTAAGTTAATTTTCGTAGATAATTATGTAAGCTGTAACGTATTGACATTTTTTATTCAAAGGTTTTGACATTAATTTGACCACTGTGTGGTGTTTTATCCTTTGATTATTAAAATAAAATACTTTCTGTGTGTCTTTCATATTTCAGCTGAAAGCCTAGACAATTACTATTCAACAAAAATAGAGCCAACAGCTATAAGAAACTTTTCAAGTTATACTTTTTGATTCCACTGTGCCATTTGGCTGAAGTGTACAGTTCAGTTTCAATTTCAGTGTAGATTTTATTATGATCTTGATAGTTTTTGCGAATATTATGTAAGTACTGGTTCGGCTTTTAGCCTAAAATTGGTTGTATTTTTAATAATTATGTAGTTTTTAAACACACATCAAAAAGTTTGTTATTTCTAGCATAAGCCGTTTTTTTTTTAAATTTTGGTGGAAAATCAATTGAACTGTTTTATATTCTTAATATATATCTTTAAATCAAGAATGTAAAAAGAAGAAGAAATATAAATAAATTATAATGTAATCTACCATAACAAAAAACAATTAAGATTACTCAAAGTGATCGCAAACTTTTTTGATGTGCGTAAGTAGCTGAGCACATCCAGGATACCGGAGAAATTAAAAGTGCGTTAAAACGAAAAAAAATCATCACCGTTTTTCTAGTTTTCATTCTTATCAAATCTTTTTCAACTCCATTACATTTAAGTAACCTTATGTAGTCCAGTAGGCTAGGCGTAATTAGTACTATAGTAGGGCTAATAGGCATTTTGCTGAACCCGTGGGGAGCCATTACTATGTAATTATTAAAATTGATGATAGACGTGAGCATTTACTTGTAACAGAAAGACGAGCATTCGCCGTTTTTATTATTGACGAACTGAACGCTGAATATAGCCAATCATAGAGCAAATCATCGCTATGAATATTCTCATCATATTTCTAGCGAATGGTCTAGTCCAGTGTTTCCCAACCTGTGGTCCGCGGACCCCTGTGGGCCGCGGACCCCTGGGGGTCCGCGAGTAAATGTATGGGGGTCCACCGTGCCATCTCTGGGTGCATACATAAATACTAATGTCTCGTAATCGCTGCGCTTAGTTAGCACGGCGAATGTGCGCCAACGTGAGATGAGCGAGACTGAATGAATGATGTGAGTGAAATTAGTGCGTGCGTATATACAAAAACAAATACGGAAACAGATTACAAGTCGAATCTGATTTGAGATTACAAATAAATACATAATTATTTTACTAAGGGGGTCCGTGAAAACTGTACTTGATTTCCTAGGGGTCCGTGGCTGAAAAAGGTTGGGAAACGCTGGTCTAGTCGATGGTTTTAAAAGTTCTTCATGGAGATGTCAGACTTGATAGTCAGCCGCTACTATTTTAAGATTATTCTAAGGGAACTTGAAATCGTGATAAAACCAATCCTTTGTACTCGTACTATTCCAGCAAACCATAGTTTATAGCAAAGTATAGTTTCATTCAAATCTATTCAGTAGTTTTAACGTGAAAGAGTAACAAACATCCATACATCCATCCTCACATCACTTTTATAATATTAGGGAGATAAAACAAATAAATCATAAAGCATTAACATTGGTCAGCGAAGAGCAAAGCGATGCCGGGTACCATGGTAATTTTGTAAGTACAGTCACGAGCAATAAAGTGTAAACACTTAACAAAATTCAAACGCAAATTGCTCGTGAAATACTGATTTCCACTCTGAAATAAGACCTAGTTTGTAATAGTATGGCTTCCCAAATAGAAGTCTAATTAGAAGACAAACGTTTAATCAATATGGTAGCAGAATATCGCTTTTGAATACTGCTTAGTGTATACATACTATTGCTCGTGACTGTACACGAATACGCTACTGGCGGCATCACGCGGCGTGTTTGAAACATTTTCATACATTTGATCTTCCCGTACTGAGTTACCACTAACAGGGGCAGGTCGTGAACGGATCGTAAACGTCTATTAAAATAACGCGTTTATGACGTCACATAGTATGCGAAGTCAGGGTATCTAAATAGCTTACGTTAGAGATACCAATACATTTATTGCTTAGTATCGTATTAAAGTTTACGCTTGCTATAACCGTGTTGGTATCAGTATAAGAAACTATTATTATCGTTATGTTCGTTGGAACGTTGTCGACCCCTTCGAGTGATAGTGAATAGCTACCTTCAGATGGCAGAAGCTGTGTTGGAATAAGAAATTGTGTGTTGAAAGAAAGAAATAATATTTATTGAACTGGCCACGAGATACTCATAAACATTCATACTCATACTATACACGAGACAGTCCCGGGTCGACGGCGCGTCGTGTCCCACGCGCGCCTCAAAGAGCGTCAGCATAATGACGGGGTCCCCCTCTCAGAGGGCCAACGCCTGCCGGGGTCGCGGGATTATTTCCTTACCGTGACCCCGGAACAGAAAGGGCTATTGAAGGACACCGTGGATTTTAGTCAGTAAAAGTCTGACAGTCCCTCCCGCCCTGCCCGGGGTTGGAGGACTCATTTGATGATTTTACCACGCTAAAAAAAAAAAAAAATACACGAGACAGTCATTTAATAATTATATTAATTTTCGTTTAATTTTATTTTTTGAAGCCAAAGCCTATCATACAGAAACAAAGCAATTAAAATTCCAATTTTATCTTAAATTATATTAATAAAGAAAGAGATGTTAAAAAAAAACATCGTGAAGAATGCGGTATGTTTTAGAACAAATTGAATGGCATGTGGTAACTACTTTGAGAGTTAAGAATTCTTCTATAAATGTGATAATAATAGAGTCTATCTCATGTTATCATTATTTATTATATTTATACGTATTTATGTAACCCATTAAATATGGTTGCGGAACTATCTAAACACGTAACCACGACCCTAGAACACAAAGGGCTTTTGCAGGAACACCTGAATTTTAAGTCAATACGAGTCTGAGAATCATTTGATGATTATATCACCCAAAAAACCTTCAACTATTCCATCAAAAATAACTAACAAGGTCAGCAAAAAAATGGATTATCGTCCGAAAAGTTGTCCAAATAATTCATCTTAGTCTCGCTATGAAAGCATCGAACGTTTTTCTATAGACTCATCATAACCCCCACTTCGCTCGGGCGGATTACGGGTCAAGGCTTCTCTTAAACCCGGATATAACTTCGTACGTATCCTCATAATTTGATACTTTTACAGGAAATCTAATTTTGTGAAGAAATTAGAAAGCGTGTTTTTTGTATGCGTTGACTGTTTTAAAGGAGGGTGTTTTTTTTATAGGGTTAAGGTAGTCATAGTTGCTTTTTCATAAATAATAAGATACTATTTATTTCGTTCTAGAGGGATAATTGCTGAGTTAAAAGAGGAAAACCACTAACAACACCAAGCAATAAGATATTATTAATGCTGAAGTTTATTTGTTCGTGACGTTTTCACCCCTAAACTGATGTAACAATTTTGATACATTTTGGTGAAGAGTTAGATCTATGGGACCTAAGAGAGGGTTTAGGCTAAGATGGACAGCGTAAACAGCTTATTAATTAAAAAATGCAAAACAACGTCCACACAAATACCTATAGAAATACTAGCTATTGCTAGCGATTTCAACTGATATAACTGGAAAATTTTGCCACGGGAATATAAAATCGGAATAAAAACTGTGTACCAAATATAACCCAAATCTGTTCTGTAGTTTTTGCGTGAAAGAGTAACAAACATCCATCCATCCAAACAAACTTTCACGTTTATTTTATTATAATAGGATAGGATTTAAAAACAAAATACGTTTAATAGAAAAAAAAATAAACACTTTCACACCAAAAAAGACCAACAGTCTTATCATAAACCATACTACGTATACAAAAATAAACACAAATAGAATAACACTAAGGCGTTTCAATATAAAAAACCTTCAAAATATACCCTTTGGGATGATTGCAAGGACCCCTACTATCAGCCTATCCACTTGATCCACCGTATGCCTGTACCGGCCACTCAACAAGATATATTATAGAGCAGAAAAGGGTTACTTAGATAATTTGAAGTAACGTGAAAAGCCGTCGTTAGACTCTGTATGAAAAAGATTGATATATGAAGAGTTAATGCTCGGAGACGTGGAGAAATGTCCTCGAATTTGTTCGACTATTACTAGGTCCATCTTAGTGAAGTAAATGAAATACGAGATCTCTAGAAGGCAGAATAACTTGAGACATTGTTCTATAGATTTTGTAAATCATATGAGACAAGTGAATACGAAAGAACAATGGCAAAATGCCTTAGAAAATTTGAGTTATTCCACTCTGATCCCCCAAACCGATCCCCTGTCAAATATTTTTACTTTTTAATTCCTTTCTGATTCACTGTAATTTATCATTGCGTTCTGATCCCCTTTCATTTTTAATAGACACAAGTACCTACATCCAATTGAAAAACATTTGTTTATGTAAAAACACAGTTAAAATAAAATTTAATAAAGAACCTGTACAAATTTTTGTTGCTGACTGTCGTAAAAATGAGTCAGGGTATCCGATCTTGCGTCTACTGATGATTTTGCGTAATTAGTATTTCTTTTCTGTATACGTTACCAAACTCTGGTGACACATTTAATATAAGCCACCTCTTATATAGGCCTTCAGTCAGTTTTCCACAATGTATTCATTCATCGACGACTGTGGTGGTGTCCAGGATAAAATTAGAAAGTACTTATGTATTGAAAAAAACACTTTAGTACTTGCCTGAGTTTGAACTCACATCCTCGCGCTTGAGAAGCCATTTATATTATCTGAATGCCTATACAAAACCATAGTTTTCTACCCTTTTTTTCAGCATTAATCTTTGTTTCATCTTATTTTTCATCACTGCTCTCAAAACGGTGAAGGAAACCTTTTTAATAAATTGAGCTTAAAAAAACAGACGTATCTTAAATCGTTTACACACATCTAGTACTGGGCTCAAGTAGTAGAAGGAAACGCACTAAGAGAAAGAAAAACTATCCCAACCGTGGGAGGTTATTTTCATCAAGCGCACAGAATTTTAGTGCAAAGTAGTAACTCGGTTCTCGTTTCGTAGCTACCGTTTTGAGCTTACATCGCAAACGGGTATGCGTGTCTCTAAGCTTTTCACTCAACGATGTCAGAAGCACTCGCTCGAAATTAGCAAGTAAATAAAGACATAATATTATGTATACACGAGTGGCTATATACACAATTATTTCTATTTCTTTAAAGTAAATGAGCAATTTAAGAAAGATTGGATAAAAGTGTGTATTTTATATGTTTGGCGGTTAGTGAAGTGGGCACGGCTCAGTTTGTAAAAAATCCTTTTTTAAGGTAACATTTTGATGTAGAAATCTTGGGATATGAACAGAGTCAGAAGTTGAGAGGGTAGTTACACAAGAATTTATAGTAAGAGTACGAGTGTATAGACTCAAAAGAAAAAGATCAAGTAATAACATTAATTAGTTTCCAAAGGGCACAAGGTAATCACAATTATTATTATAAATGCGAAAGTTGTGATGTTTTCATGTATAGGTAGAAGGATAGTTTTTTGTTACTCAATTACGTCAAAACCGCTGAACGGATCTTGATGAAATTCGGCACAAAGATATAATTTTAAAGTCTGGGAAAATACATTTATCACGGTTTTTATTTACCGTGGAATAATCTTTTTTACAATTAGATATAATACGTTTCTCAATACCTAAATAATATAATTCTTGTATAAAAAACGCAGCGCATGTACGTGCTTATTAAAATCACGCACACATTAAAATGCAATGTGATTGCAAGGAACGAGTATATGGGTCGGTCGCATCCATAAACAGCACGAATGAGGTAACCGTCGCCTGGAATTGAATTGAGGATTCAAACTGAATAGTGATGCTGCGAAAATACCTACTAGAAAAATATTTTTTTAAACTTTGCCCTATTCATTGGAATTTCGAATTTCTCCTGTGTCGTGGGTGCGTTTACAAACATAATTTATAGTCACATACACAAACATCCAGACCCGGAACTGCTAGTTTTATGTTCAAACAAATGTTTGTTTCATGCGGGGATCGAATTCGCGGACTTATAGAATAGAGACTTCGAATCGATCCGATTCGAAGTCTCTGTACACACACATACATATATCATGTTATTATTATAAATGCGTAATTTTGTGAAGACGGGTGGACGCATGCTTGTAACTCTTTCACGCAAAAAATACTGAAGGGATTTGTATGAAATTTTGTACATTCATAGAATAGTTTTTATTCCAATTTTATGTACGGAACAAAACAGATCCTTTTAGTCAGAAAGAGTCTGAAAGTCCCTTTTCCTTCACCTAGGGCGAGGAAGAGACACTTGACCTTGATGATTTTTGAAAAAAAATTACAACGAAACTTACGGCTATCAGACATTTTTGCTACAAGATATATTAATATAGTTTACCCATGTCTAGTGCTTATATAAAACGTTGCTATGTTCGGCTGTTCGCAGAAAATATTAAACTCTGGGAATTTGCGAAGGTCAGGACACAGGACCGTCTATACAAAGAAATATGGTAATCTAGCACTTTCTTAATGGTGTAATACTGTTAGGCATAAGACGAAGTTGGGTTACTTTTCGTCTTGGAGATTCGCCAAAATATCTGGTTTAGTATGTAGACAAAGTTGTTAGGTATATCTTAGATGTTTTTACTTTCACTGGCTGTCGGTCTTTAATCAATGTCTAGGTCTACTGTTTATCTTTTTAAAGGTTTATTTCACGTAAAAAGTACTACTAAATAAGGTAAAATTAAATTCCTTATTAAAACTTATAAACTAAACAGCGCACACATAATTGCTACTTACGAAGTCGCAAGTAAAGTACAGAAGTTGGTAATATTATACTTATTGTTTAAAATATCTAATTTAAGTAGAATAAATAATGAACCCAAAATTCTAAACATGGTACTCGTATTACCTATAATTTATATTCAAACTACAATTAAAGAAATAATGTCAGCACCTACAAAAAAGAAAAATGAAAAACCCAAAATTTTAATGCTTTTAAACAGTGAATCTCTCAGTTAAATTAAAATAAAAAAGACACTCAACATCGTTTAGTGTTTACACGCTAAAAATGTAATTTGCGAAGTAATTAAAGAATTAGGGCGAGTTCAGACGCGCGTAAGTTTAGCGACTGATTGTCGACTTAATTGCTTTTGCCAGCGAAAGGCGAAACGTTAACGTGGTTGGTTGAGTGTAGATAGTTTAGCTGAAGAATACCGTTAGGAGGGAGAAGTAAACTAATAAAGAATTTAGAAGAAAAAAAAAATGTTTTATTTCAAAGAATACAAACTTCTTTGAAGAATCTGTTTCGTGATTGGTTTAATACCAATAATTAGTATGACAAGAGATTTATCATTCATAATACAATGACAAAGCACTTATATTTCAACATCTTCTAACACTATTATTTTATAAACAACAAAAACATAATTTAATAAAAATAAACATCTTCATCAACTTTTTTTTTTAATTTTCAATACTCATAAGCGCATGGTTTGTTTAATAAATGCAAAAGAGTATGTCTTTGATTGTATTAATCGTAATATTCATAATTCACAGAAAGTTCAGCTTTATCATCAATTTCAAAAACTTCACAAATTCCAGTAAAAATATCATTAGAAATTAGCATGAGCAATGGATTTTAAAACCGATTTTCAACCTGTGACCTTTATAAACGGTAGAAAATACCGGGTTTTCTAAAACCGAGGGTCAGTCCGCTGTCAGTCTACGGCAATTCAATGTTGAAGGTTACGCTAAGCTAAACATTTGTTACACAGTTTATTTTGAAGAAAATTTTTATTAAGGAGCCCAGATAAGTTGTAATCGGATTCGATGTTGGCTTTGTGCAGTGGGACTGTTTGGTTTCCCATCGTAGTTTTCGATAGTTCAATAACTGGATTTACGTTTGAGGAGCTTGTGGGTTATATAAATAATAACAACCACACAAGCTGATCTACCAGGTTAAGCTGTACTTGGCCCTAGAACGTGAAGAGTAATTGAAAGAACACGGTAGATTTAGTCAAGAAGAGTTTGACCCAGGGTGACATGACTTGCTTAAAGATACTTGCTATAAATAGCTACAGTTTATCTAAGTATTACATTTTCTTCCGATCATTTTCAAGATAAACGCGTGCAAAGTCGCTGGCAACACCTAGTCTATAATATTTAAAGCCTATTACAAAAACAATCTTCGTACCTTCGGCTATCGCGTGTTGGAATCTCATAAAAAGCTCGTGATTACTCAATATTTGAGCTTATCTCGTTTTATTACGCCCCCTGTGCGGTAGACTGTTTACAGGGTCATTAAACATAATAATTTATTAATGTTATACCCCATTTTTAAGGAGTAGTGCTCGAAGTGCCTTTCTCGGAAAGAAGCAAGATCCGGTTGAAAGGATTTATAAGATGTTGTGAAGCTTTGAAAGTATAGAGGAGATAATAATAATAATCATTTATTCTCTCTCCACAATATAACAAAACAAAGTAATTATAAGTAGGTAGTGTGAAAATACACAGTCGATATATAATATTGTGGGTGACTGGTGCCTAAACTAGACTCGAGGTCTGTATTTCAAATATATATAAAAGCTGCTCGCTGCTGCTAAATATTAACAGCTACACAGGTTGATCTACAAGGTTAAGTCGAGCTTGCCGAGGATAAGGGCAACTATCTATCATATTGAGCAGTGTGGCCCAGTGGTATCAGTCCCGACTAACAAGTTGTAGTTTGTGGTATCGAACCCAGGCGCATTACTTTGTGTAATTTGTTTCATCATCACTGCTCTCAAAAAGGTGAAGGAAAACATCGTGAGGAAACCGGCATGTCCTAGAACCAAAAATTCGAAGACTTGTGACATCCACCAATCCGCACTGGGCCCGCGTGGTGGATTATGGCCCACTCCCTCTCACAGAGAGGAGGCCTGTGTCCCAGCAGTGGGAACATTATAGGCTGATGATGAATCTCGTCCGCGTCTCGGAAATCACGTAAAGCCATTGATCCCGGATGTCATTTCTAGATAATTAAGGTTCGGTTTTGTTTATCAGAAGCTTGACGGTCTGTTATCCGATGTTACCAAGAGGCGTCGTTTTACCCACAAAAATACAATCCCTGTAATTTGAAAGAAAACGGTTGATTGCTACAGAAAATCTATAGTTTCTGTTCTTCGGAATCACTGATTTTACCCTTATTTTTTTTCTTTAATGTAAATCTTAGTTATTCTCCAGATTCCAGAGGAAATTTTCGACTATGAGGCGAGTAGAGCCGTTGGGAAAAACTAGTTTAAAATAAACGCTGTTTTTCGTTATGTTTTCTGAGTTAGTCGAATGTTTCAATAAGATGCTTAAGCAGGCAGCTAGTCTTATCTACCAGGCCACACTCCTGTGACTTAGATAAGGAACGATTTATACGCTTAAGCGAGTGTTCCATTAAAACATCCCCATTTCTTGGTGGATAGAATATTTCTGGGGACTGATTTAAAAATCGATATAGTTTGATTCGACCTAAAATTACATAGACTAAAGCATAACACACAGTGACTAACCGCTGCGAATGTCTACTACACCGGAAGTCTTCGCTTTATACGAATATTCGCCTTGGTTTGAATTGGGCATATTCATGTTCAAGTTTACTAGCAGAGAATACGTTTGCACCTATAAGTCGTTATGTGTGACCGAAACTTTAAATAGGTATAGTAAGTTTTGACCTAATTTTTAATAAGGTTGTTTAAAATGATATCACCCTGTTATTTGAACCAGTGACTTGCGTCTATTGCTCAACTCAACCGTAATGAGAGCTGCATTTAAAAACCCACCATGACATGACAATTGAGTTTCTTAGATTTAACAGCTCTTTTTTTTTAATTTCACAGATGTTAGGCACAGGGTTATTCATTTTATTTCATTGTTGCCTGAATTTAAAAGATAACGTATGTATGAAGAAGAGCTGAACACAGCTTATAGACAACATAATAATTTAGGAAAACCTTTAACCTTAAAAAAAAAGTTAAAATCTTTTATCAACAAAAAACAGTCCTAAAAACCACAATCTTTTTCTATTAAACTAGCAAGAACTCAAAATTCTCTTCCAGTCTACAACTTAAGACCAGACTATTCGTAGTCCAAGCCTTAAATAACAAGTTGGACAGACTTGGCGTAAACTCGAATCGATAAGGCCCGTATTAAATTAGGAACTACTAACATCTGTGGTACCCTGACTAGCCAAGATAAGCATCCCAGCTGCCTTAGAACCGTACTTGTTAAAAAACTTACTGAAGTAAACTTGGAGCAGGAGTCTCAAGTATTACAGCATAATAAGTTGATAAAAGTTTTTAAACTAGTCAGTGACATGGCGCTTGGAACAGTGCCGAAATATAAGTAACTTAAAACAAATAAGTAAACATGATAAAGTTTAAGTTTTAGGTCTCCGTTACAAATTCTAATGATAGTGAATATCTAAATGTAATCTGTAATTTAAAAACAAGTAATGTTGATATTTTGAGTTTGAGAGACTTTTGTTTAAATCAGGTTTAACTGTGACATTACGTATATAGTTTTATTGGTCTGTTTCTCTTGATTATTTTATTGACTTAAGAAAGATTTCTATAAAACATTATAGTCTCACTCAAGTTTTATGTCATTCCATTTTTAACCAATTTCAATTTCAATCCCAACATAAATTTTCAGTATTTTTGTTTTTTTTAGAAAGTATTGAAAAAAGTTTATTGTATTTCACTGTAAGAGGACACAGGTTCTCCTCAAACCCAAACGATAGACAAGGGAATCTAAATACAATACATATTTCAGACTCAAAAATTCTATTCGAACAACTTAAACAAACAATATTTACACAATTCAATGTCACATGGGCTATTTGGCATCGGTGGCAATGCAACAAGTGCCAGATGTGCCAGTGACATTCGTGCCAGTCGTGGCATTGTTGCCAGAGAGCCCCAAAGTCCCCACACCTTGCCAGACGCTTTTATTGGGCTTGTTAACGGCACTGTAAACACGCGTGACTTTTACGAGGCTGTAGTCTTGGCAAATACATGTTCCGGTCAGATAATTTGTTGGAAGACAAAAGACTGGGATGTGCTTGTTCTAGGTTTTAGAAAATTAAATCTAAAGTGCTAGGTTTAAAGGCTATTTTTTCTTATTTTGTCTACCATCATTCCGGAGTTGCTGTGTTTTGAATTAGAGTTTAAGGCAAGGAAAGTACGTTATTTTTAGAGCCAGCGTGAAAGTACTAACAGATGTTTTAGCATGTGTTAAACAATTATGGTCTACAGGAATAGTAGCAGGTAAAAAAAAGTAAGTTTTTTTAGTCAATTAGATTATGCCCGCGGCATCACTTGCCTTTATTTAAAATTTGTCAATCAATTCAGACCGTACATGTGGCGCTATCTATCATCATAATATGATCGTGAAAACAAACAAAAAAGCTTACTTTTGAATTTATATTATTAGTCAGGATTACCTACAGTTTAATCATAATGTAATACTGTTGCTTGGGGTGCTAAGACAGGAAACCTCCACGTGCGCCCGTGGACTGGAGTTCCCTCTCGGATACGTCCGGGGGGAAGACCAGTTTTTCGGGCCGGTGCACCCTGGGATGCGGGCAAAAACTCTTCCTTAGGCACTGTGTGCCTAAGGGGTCTCTTTGCCCGTATGCGAATAGCCTGTCGGGTGGACGCTCCAACGCGTGTCCCTCTGAATAGCAGAGGGCACAGCGGCGGAGCGGGCTTGCGGACGGTGAGTAATGGGTAGCTCGCCGTCCGACCAAGGACCAAGCCCGGGTCGGTGGCGCGTCGTGTTTCGCGCCAAATGCCTGCTGGGGTCACGGGTTTTTTCTTAACCCAGGATACCGTGGCCCCGGAACGTAAAGGGCATCCGAAGGAACACGGGTGGATTTTAGTCAGTAAGAGTCTGACAGTCCCTTCCGCCCCACTCAGGGCGGGAGGACTCATTTGATGTTCTTATAACCAAAAAAAAAAAAAAATACTGTTGCTTATATCAATCTTTATTTTTACAAAAATTTAAATCATCAAAATATGTTAAGTCTGCTTCCATCGTTACTTGGAGCCATAATTTCCTGTGCAAAGCATATCACAATTGCATAAATGTATACTCATCAAAGCTCAATACGACCAGTCGATCCGACAGAAAAAAAAAAGAAAAAAAAAACACTTTACAACAACAATTAACTTATCCAAGCCATAGAACCGTCAGAGCTGGCTTAATTAGTACATTCAGCGAACTACGAATAAATTCATGGACATAAATTAATTAAGCAATCGGAACAACAAAGACATTGTCACGGATATCCGGGTCGCGTGACAGCTTACCACTGACTGTTTAATTCGAAGCCCAGCACGAACTTTTGTGACGAGATACTTCTTGGAATATGTCCAAGGTTGGTAAATTGAAGATGGTGATACAAAATACAATTATAAACACTAATTTTTGTCAATCATTGGAGGCAAATACTACGAATCCTTACATAGGGGAAGAGTGTATAAGACGGGGATATACAAACACAACACCAACGTAGCGCAAGCGCCAACAGGACGTCATTTGCAGGTGACCTTAACAAATGGCGGTGATATTAACAAATGGCGTCCTGTTGGCGCTTGCGCTACGTTAGTATTGTTTTAAGTTTGCCTAAGTGTGTGTTTTCCCATCATACACTGTTCCCGTCGTTTCGCCTCATCCACATTCATACATCTGGTCATACAAGAACGCTGATTGCGAACTCATCCGAATTTTCTGAAACAAGGTAGTAGGTATGCAGGCATATACTGAAAATATTATTCAAAGCCCGAAATCCGTACTGTTATTACACACACTATAGAATTTCAGAGAAAATTGAAAAGCAGTTGCGTTTGGTTTTTTTTTATAAAACGTTGCCCCAATACCAGAAATTACCCAATACGGAAAAATGGGCGAACGAAGCCGAAGGCAAGGGCATGTAAAGGCATAAACATTAAACTCCATGCATTTTAGTACAAGAAATAGCAAAGAAGTTTTGTATTTACGTAAAGTTCTCAACTAAGGCTGGGTAATACAAAACAGAGCCAGTAAGAAAAGCAAACAAAAAGAAAGATTTAGTTTCACTCGACTTCCAACGAATAAAGAAAATACTGAAGAACTATCTGCTTTGGATATTCTTTTAAACTTTTGTTCAGAGAATAAAATTCATAACCATTTTTTTACCTTTTTTTACCACTCTATTTTAAACTATACTACCTATTTATTATACCTGTCCGGTATTTTAAACTGGTCTGTTTTTTTTTGTCTTATTGTTTCCATAAAACAACGGTGAAAAATCAGCGTCTATGTAACCAATTTACAGTAAACATTTCTATTGCAATAACTTATTTTCTTTTCTTTTTTTTGCTAATACCATAAATGGTCTCCAGAATCTCATCAATGTCTGTACCAAAAGTCATCAAAATCGATTTTGCAATGTAGGTGTGAAAGAGTAATAAGCTGACTTTATAATTGTTCTTATATGAATCCATTTTAATCCACTCCTCGACATTTTAATAATTCCATTAATGTCATTAAACTACTGGGGTAAGGCCTTTCCCCATAAAAAAATGTTAGGATTAAGAGTTTAGTTTATTTCGTTTAAAAATCAGTGGTAACTCGTCCGATCATGGACCATGACCGGGTCGTCAGCGCGTCGTTTTCCACACCCGCCACAAAAAGCTGTCACCAGTCTGACGGCACCCCCATAGAGAACGAAAAGCCGGTTGCGCTACTGTCTAAACACGTAACCGTGACCCTGGTACGTAAAAGGCAATCAAAAGAACAGGGTGGATTTTAATTAGTTTTACCATCCATTTTGCTCCACCCAGGGCTGGAGGACTATGTTTACAAGATTACCACTGGAATTTTGTTGTACATTTTACACTCTAGCTTTGCAGCCGGTGGAAGCCTTTTTCATGTCTAGCTATGTCGAGAATTTGATCGCACCATACTGGTTGTGTTGCTATGCCAAAATGCTCTGACATCCTGTGAAATTCCTCAATGGAAATGTTCACAAACATCTGAGAGGCTACCATTTCGGTAAACGGATGCCGTTTGCTTGCTGTTAAAACCATTTGGTTGGCAATATGATGCTGAATGTTAATAGTTCTAGAAACTAATGTTGGCGCAACTGGTAGCTCTAGTATAATGGTTTTATGTAGAATTTGGATTATGCATGCATGTATGTGACTGTTGACGCCTAATTAAGCCCTGATAATTATATTACACGGTTAAGTTGACACGCCCGTATTGTAATGTGGATTACTGCTTAGTTCATATACTAGAATTAATAAAGTCGATCAATTTCTTTATAGTAGAACCGATGACAGTTGAAATACCTGGCAAATTAATGTTTATTTGGTTTTTATTTAAAATAGAATGACCTCAAGCTAGTTGTTTGAGCTAGGCCCGAGTCGACAGCGCGTTGTTTGTTCCATGTGCATTTTAAGAAGCTGTCAGCAGAACTGATGGAGCCCTATATGGGCAAATGCCTGCCCAATGTTACAGGAATGTATTAAGAGCTTGGCCCTGAAACTTAAAAGGATATTGAAGGAATAGACGACTCATTTCATGATGTCCTGCATCAAAAAACAGGGGATCTTAAATGGGCAATTTAGTAGCGTTGATAATATCAATGTTGCCAAAATAGTTCTTCTTCAATTATCTACTCTATTGTTTGAGCAATAGAATAAAATACTCCTATGCTTGTTTTAGATGCAAAAACTTAAACAAACTTGTACAATAAGCAAGTACTTTGTATTAAAGTTTCAAAAGCTGGTTTGGTTTGGTTTATTTTTTCGATTTCCTGCCAACAAGTGCTAATAAATCAAATCAATGGCCCAAATAATTTCCCAATACAACACATGTTGAACAAAGGCACTTCTCTATGTGGAAAGGGTAAGAGCAATAAATTCATAATAGAGGTCATGCTTACACGGATTAATATTGCGTTTATCATTTGTGACGTAAGCTGGGTGATTTTCCGAGCGTATGAACGCATTGCTCGCATAGGTACAATACTCTGTATGCACACCATTCAAATCATAGGTATTTACAATATATTTTGAGCAATGTTGGCCGAGTTGTATCCGCCCCGACTTACAAGTTGTAGGTCGTGAGTTCGAACCCAGAAACATTTCTTAGCGATTGTAGGTTATTTCATCACTACTGCTCTCGAAGCGGTGAAAGAAAACATCGTGAATAAAGTGCCAGTTTGTCCGCCGGGAAAATTCGAAGATATGTAATGGTGGATTATGATTTAAAGAAGAAAATAAATCATGATCATCTGCCTAGCCTTTTCCCGACTACATTGGGGTCGGCTTCCAGTCAATATCATTATTTTAAAGGAACGACTGCCTAAGACCTCCACACCCCAGTAACCGGGCAATACGATACCCCATAGTAAGACTGGTTGTCAGACTTATGAGCTTCTCGACTAACAGTAACGACTGTCAAAGATCTACAAATGACAGCCGGGACCAACGGCTTTACGTGCTTTCCGAGGCACGGAGAAGAAGACAAATATTATTAAGGGGATTGGTCAGTAAAAAAAAATAATTAAAAAAAAACAAAAAACCCGACTGCTTTAAAAAAAAAAACTAAAAAGAAAGAAACAAGCCCAGTAGTTTAGAATTCACTCATTCACACTCACAGTCGGGGCCCCTTGGGAAGATTTGATTTGTATAATTTGAAGGGGCCCCGACTGTGAGTGTGAATGAGTGAATTCTAAACTACTGGGCTTGTTTCTTTCTTTTTAGTTTTTTTTTTTAAAGCAGTCGGGTTTTTTGTTTTTTTTTAATTATTTTTTTATTTCATACTTTTTAGTTACGATTAATTAAATTCGTTATAAGATGGTCGCAATCTAGTCATTTCATTGAGGGAGTTAATATCGTGGGGATTATTTAGTAACTTGCGGTGGTCTAAACTACTGATGATTAGTCCCTCTAGAGACCTAACTCGGCTCAAAGCTATACGGTCGTATGCTTGACCTTTAGCAAAATGCGTGAACTTAAGTCAACCACATCTCGTTGCAGCTTGTGTACAGATTTTTTTTTAATAATTATTAGATTTAAAAAAGTCTAAAAACCCCCGTTTTAAAATGTCCTAAAAATAAGAACACAACCCTACGAAGCTGAGAGAGGAGCCACTCAAAACGTCCCCCACGTTTTGAGTGGCTCCTCTCTCAGTCCCGTAGGGTTATTTTCTTATTTTTAGGATATTTAAAAACGTGGGTTTTTAGATTTTTTTTAATATACATATATATTAATTATTTTATCTTTGTTCATCGGGTTTGAAGCTACCCAGAAAATTTCAGCCTGCTAGCTTATCGGGAAGTGCCTCAAAACCTGTCCGCCATCTTGGACGTCTGCCATATTGGATTTAAGTCACGTGACTATTTTTTTCTTTCTCCTGACAGCAAACTCTTTCATTTGATATCCATATCATAGGGGTGCATTTCAACTAGCCTGTCTGCCATCTTGGACGTCGCCATTTTGGATTTAAGTCACGTGACTATTTTTTTTCGTATTCCTGACAGCAAACCTTTTCATTTGATACCCATATCATGGGGGTGGGTTTCAAACAGCCAGTCTGCCATCTTGGACGTCCGCCATATTGGATTTAAGTCACGAGACTATTTTTTTTCTTTCTCCTGAGAGCAAACTCTTTCATTTGATATCCATATCATAGGGGTGCATTTCAACTAGCCTGTCTGCCATCTTGGACGTCGCCATTTTGGATTTAAGTCACGTGACTATTTTTTTCGTATTCTTGACAGCAAACCCTTTCATTTGATACCCATATCATGGGGGTGGGTTTCAAACAGCCAGTCTGCCATCTTGGACGTCCGCCATATTGAATACAAGTCACGTGACTATTTTTTTTGTACTCCTGACAGCACACCCTTTCATTAGATATCCATATCATAGGGGTGCATTTCAAATAGCCTGTCTGCCATCTAAGACGTCCGCCATATTGGATTTAAGTCACGTGACTATTTTTTTCGTATTTCTGACATGTCATATTCACACTCATACTTGAAATAAAACCATAAATCAATAAGTAATAAGAAAATAGCGAGAATGATTGTTTTGTTAAACAACTTTAAATCGTTATTATATCCTAAACTATTATTTATAATGAAAAATGATAAAAGGAACCTAAAGATTATTTTAAAATACCTATTCAACGACACCCCGCTTGACATATTTTATCAACATTTTTTTTTTTTCATTTTGACAATATGGCGTCTGGTTGTCGCTGTGGTGAATTTTTATTACTGTCATGTCTTTAGTGACACTCGCAAGGTTAAGACGAATCGATTGATGTGAGAATTATCAAAATCGGCCTACGAATTTGGTCTCTAGAACGCCACATAGAAACAAACATACATACATACATAGACTGATAAACACATTACCCTCCTTTGCGTCGCGCAGTCGGGTAAAAATACGGTTTTTATTTATTACTTTTCTTCGTACATATCTGGACTACAGATCTTACAACTTGGAATATAGTTATTGACTATATGATCTAAATTCTCACAAAGTTGAAAACACGATTCAATGAAATTTTCTCGATACAAAAAAAATGCAAAGTTCGGTCTATGTTTTTTATTTTTTGGACTTTATGGAATAACTACTATGAGTTATTGAAAGGATGTTGTTTTAAATTGTAGAAAATACTAGTATCTACATTCTGTAAAGACATTTTTTCAATTAATAACAATTTTAATTCATAAAAAGACGTCAATATGTTTGGGCACATACGCCGTTTTATTCTGAGCACACATTCACTATCGTCCTCTCATCTTTTGCCTTTTAAAAGTAGTGTCATCACTTTCGTTCCTTGACGAATCAGTCAGCCAGCGTGGCTCTTACAGGCTAGACCTGTGACACTTTTTTTCAGATCGCGGCTGTCAGATTTTCGTAATAACAAAATTGGAAATGGATAAAAAGATCGAGAAAATAAAAACGAATGATACGTAGGCTTATAGATTATTCAAAACTATGTTTCGCTGTGTTCAATGGGACGTGATTAAACGGACATGACTGTAAATAAGTCACGTAAACTCTCTATTTTAAATAACACATTATTTTCATTAATAAATCAAGAATAAAATAAACCAAACTTACTGAAAATCATCGCAGGAAATTCCTGACGACCCCTACAGAGCAAACAAGGCAAATGTTAGAATACGTATGATTCTATACATTACGAATTGTTCTTATCAATATAATAAATTACTCACAGTGATATTACATCAATGCTATCGTGATATCGTACTATTGTTGTCGGATGGTTCCTCTGTGTCCATCCTCCTCCCATGTAATCTTTATGCATCTAAATACCATTTCACATGAACTAATGATAAATGCACTGATTTGCAGTCAACAATTTGAGACAATATGTTACTGAAAAAAGTCAGTTAACAACTTCTAATCGTATCAAACTGCGATATAGGATAAGAAGCACTTCACTTTTATTATTATTTATTTAGTTTCGTCACAGATTTATAACAATTTCGAAGAAACAGGATTAAAGTAGATTAAATGAAAACTGCTGTTGTCATTTTGAATACTTCAAAATTACTTGTCAACAACAAATAAGGCATAGCACCCACCACCCTGTTAAATATCGCCTCTATTATAATGATGCGACTACGATGAACAAATCCGTATATTTACACCAAATTACAGCTTTCTAGTACTGGGCGTCTCTGAGCTAAGCTGCGGACAGACGGACGGACGGACGGACGGACGGACATGGCGAAACTATAAGGGTTCCTTGTTGACTACGGAACCCTAAAAATCAGTGGTCATTGATGTCTCACCGCGTGTTCGGTACAAGTTGCTTCTCGCTTTATTTATTTCTTTGGAGTCAAAAAAGATCAGTACTGGGCTCATGCTTTTGGAGTCGATAGATAATTGTCTCTAAGGGTTTCATTTATCAGAAAAGTGAAAATATTACAACCTTGTCCCAAAAAAAAATACTGTGGATAAGATATTATAGAATGAAGATTATTTTAATTATAAAGAGGTTACTGACAATTGTTGTACTGTAGGTACCTGTATCTCATAATTATGAGTAAAAAACCACTAAATCCACGCCGCGGCTCGACTAATGTCCATTTTACGCGGCGCTAGTGTCTGTCATTACATCAAAATGCATCAAAAATTAGTACCAACACCAGGTGGTGGAGGACAGGGTGTCAAGCACCCTTAGCTTTCCACTCTCATAATAAAGATATAAAGATATCACGCAACCAGCTTTGTGAACGGACGTTAATAAAAGGAGCGTGTGTTTGGGGCTTTTTCTAGCGTGGTAAAATAATCAAATGAGTCCTCCTACCCAGGGTAGGGCGGGAGGGACTGTCAGACTCGTAATACTTACTAAAATCTACGATGTCGTTCAAAAGCCCTTTACGTTCTGGTGTCACGGTATTCTAAAGAATACTAAAAACAACACAACTCACATGTCTATGCCCGTGCGCGCGTGTGATTGGGGCTTAATAGATATTTGGGTATTGTCACTTTCTCAAGGTATGCCAATTTTATTAATTTTCTACCAAATAGTAGTTTTTTTCGTTATCTCGGGACGTCAAAATCTGTGTCAAAGTGTTATAAAATAAATTTAAGACTGTGAATGATAAAAATATTTACAATATATTTATCCACATCAATAAGTATTTCTATCATTTTGTTTTAGTAAATGTTTCGATATCCTTATATTAAAATATTTCTATTATAGTAATACATGTATTTTGCGTAAAGGGAACACTTTATGAAATGTCGAAGTTGACGAAATGAAATACATAAAACTTTGGATTGCGTTAATTTCGCGATACTGGCGCCTGCTGGTGGCGGTGCGTGGCAACTTTTCCGACTCATCAAACGACGCTTTCGCTGTGCCACACGGCCTTAAATAAAGTAACATAAAATAAATTTCTGACGATAAATTGTCAAGAGTTCGACGTTATTTCATACTTCAATAATTTGATTGAAATGAGGTTGTCTAATAAACGGGGTTCAGTTCTCGGTTAATTATTCAAATCGCGTAATTGAATTGCGGAATTCAACAGTAATTATTTTGATTCAGAACATTTGAGCTTTTGTGAAGTTAAAGCCGCGTTTTCACTTGAGGACATGTCGCAGAGACATATTATTGCGGGACTTTTACGGGACAATATCGCTCGACATTTGCAGTGTCTACACTACAAGGACACAAAACTGACGGCAAAGAGTTTCCATATACTCTCGCGAAAAATAATGAAAGACCCAGAAAAACCTGAGGTTTTAATTTTCATATTACAATATACTTGCAAATGTTTCTACTGCGAATAATTTCGAAATAATTTTATGCAAAATACGTCTCAGCAATAACTGCACTACGGGGAATTTGCTACTAATTATGCGAAATCTCACGAGTACCAACCTAATGCTCGCAAATCTCTTGCACGAACAACTAGGACGGCGGTATTTGAATACAGAACGTGGTTGAACGTAACGGAATACGTCAGCAGAAGGAGTATTAGACGCATAACCTTACAAGGCTTTAGTCTGTTACTAAAATGCGTAATATTAAGTTTGTGACGTCATATGACGACGTCGCTGAGTTGGTGGTGAATATTATAAAAAAAAAACATTTTTTTTTAGGATTCCTAATTCTGGAGCTTAAAATAATGTTATTTCAAGATTTCTGTACCAGAGACAAGGAAATAAAATAATATTGTGTTTTATAGACATTTTCTTAACTCAGTTCTCGAATACCAAAATAAGCATTGAACGCCATTGATATTATTATTGCATTACCCTTTCTTCAGAATCCAATTGTTAGAACAATACTCCTCCAGGGTCATCCCATAAAAGCATTAAAATGAAATTGTATTCTCCTAAATGTTTCGCTAAAGGCTTTTTGCGAGTGGGCCAAGTAATAACATTCAAAGAGACCGCTATGCCAACTTGGGGAGTGGAAGAATGGTTGGATACAGCGTAATTAAAATTTTAGGGACCTCACGAGTTGTTAGGAATTCCCAGAGTGTCTCCGGCCTCGCAATTTGAAGGATGACCTCGGAAAATTTGAATTATTCCCGTTGGATCCCACTTTTGGATCCCATTTTTTATGTAGTCCCGATGAATCCCATTTTTAATTCCCGTTGAATCCCACTTTTTGACAACATGTGTACATATCAGAAGAAAACTGTTACCGTTAGTTTACTGATATATTCTGAGTAAGTAATTTATGAATTTTACAAAAAAAAAAAGTTCCACAAGATCCGGCCACCATAGGCTTTCCATAGACCGGTCACACCAGTGTGTGTAGAAAGATGGCAGAGACACATTCTGAGAATTTGTTTCAGTCTTTACTTAAAAACTGATAGAATGTCACTAACCAGCAAAAGTACTAGGCTAGCATAAGATAAAGGTGGTATGTTTTGCGCTCTGGCGCCACGTGACACGCAACGCGGGGGTAAGGTAACTCAAAATGGCCTGCCAAAGTACTAGGCTAGCATAAGCTCAAGGTGGTACGTTTTTCAACGGGATCAGCGAAGTTCATTTGAAAAGCGCTGTGATGCCACGTGACAGGGAGGGGGGGAAATCAATCTAAATGGGTAGTTTATTTTTCACAGAAACGAGATATAAAAAACCTGCAATAATGTTATATTCTTTTGTGATAGTGACTACACTGATTTTAATTCGACACTGACTGACACTTGTCATGTTGCGCTCAATATGGATGTCTTTTTTAATGGACATTGTCTACTCTCGCCCCAGCCACCGCTGATGACGCCCGAGGGCGTTGGAAATCGCGAGTCATATTCCAGCCGCTTCTGGACGGGGAGTCCGGGAGCCGTCCGACCAAGGACAGGCCCAAGTCATGGCGCGTCGTGTTTCACGCTTTCCTCAAGGGAACTAATGCGTGACTGGACCATAGGGCCATACGCCTAACACGACGCGGGCGAAACCGCAATTTATGATAGCAATTTTGTCGTTGAAAGTACTCGCATCCAGATTTTTTAAAGCATTTGGGATCCAACGGGAATTGTTTTTGGGATTCAACGGGAATAAAACGTTTTTCTTTTGTTATGGGATTCAACGGGAATTAATTTTAATTTTTTTGGGATCCAACGGGAAAAATATTCAAGCGGGATTCAAAAGTGGGATCCAGCGGGAATATTTCGAAAATTTCGGCTATTTCCGCCATGCGTCGGCATTTATATTTTGGTATAGTTCTTGCAATACGCTCGCGTCCATGGTCACCTTTAAATAATCGATATGTTAAGGTTCAAATTTGAATGACTATTGTGGACTTGACAACAACGTAGACGTACCTAGACTTTTGTTTGGTGACAATACTGGGTGTTGTTTAGTTTTCAACACTTTCAATGACGATCGACATGAATAATTGAGACTTATTTCGAAGAAATTTCATCAACTGTAATAATAATGTTAATGATTCTCACACCAATGACCTTGAGAATTTTGTCCCATACTAATTTACGAAGAGACATTGAGAAAGAGAGAGAAGAGGGAATTGACTTCTCGAACATGCCCAAAGGCAAGTCTGCAGACGTGCCTACCTCGCAGCTACTGTTCTATGCAATGTATGCTAGTGTTCGATCATCGGCTTACCCATACAACAAACTAATAGATCTGTGTAGTGCATTGTGGCGACAGACATGCCCGTAGAAACTGCCCTCGGGCATGTCCGTCTAGTGAATTCCCTGCTATAGAAAGACTATTAAATGATACCGAAAGAAAATGTATGACCTATCTAAAAATACACCTAGCATATTGTGGGTGTAATATCAGGTACAGCTCTACCAACGTCCTTGAGAATTACAGGTGTGATGTTCTTATAGTAAAAAAATGTCATTTAAGTATGTACGCTTATTAAGGCTTAACCAAACTTAAATTGCTAATTAAGCAATGAATAATCCTGCTTGAACGGTTCAGTTGGGTCCCAATAAAACGTGTATAGTAACTTTATTACTACCCGACTGTTGAATAATTTACAGTCGCTTCCGATGGCCCGGCCGAACTGACATGTCACACTTTCCGCCCCGCTACGCCCATAGTGATGCGACACAATCGAAGCTATTCTCTTCACTATGGAACGAGTAACGAATTGGAATTTATTGTTGTTGAAAAATCGATGGCGAAGGTTTAATTTTGGAATCGGGGGAAACGGTACGAAGTTTGATAATGTTTTTTTTTTTAGAGCTGCCGTGCAACAGTCGCTTTGGGCGAGCCACATCACAAAAGTTCTCGAGTGGCGACCACGGATCGGAAGACGCACCGTAAGCAGGCCTCCCACTAGGAGGACCAACGACATCGTAGGAATCCCGGGCAATCCATGGATGCAAGTGGCAAATTGTCATTCGGCGTGGCGGGCTAAGGGGGACCCGCTTTCAGCAGTGGACGTATTCCGGCTGATGATGATGATGTATGTAAATTTTTGATGATTTGCAAAGCAGCGCGTTACGGGAAGGGCGTTCGTCGTAATTATGTAATAGTAACTAATTTTACTCTACAACATTTTTGTAAAATTAAATTAACATTCACCGTGCAATAAATTAAAACTTAATCCAAATGTATATCAAATTCTGTGTTGATTAAAACTATGATTGTGAACTTTTTTTTTAAGTTGACACTGTCCCTTTTGGATATGCGCCGAAGCTGAAAATTGCGTTCAAATAAACAATGAAATAAAATTGATAATGTTGTTGTTTTATGTCAAGATACTCGTAACATGATAAATTATCAACGGAGATAATTATCACTTCGAATACTGATTAAAGGTACATCTCTATTTGCAAAATACAGCTATCAATGTTCAGACGTAAATTAACATTGCTTTCCTGCGTTGCAATATGCCACGGCCCGCGCTGGCCATTTGGCAAAACATTGAGACATAAAGTGTGATACAGTAATGGCAATTAACTTTTTGAAATGAGAGTTCATTTCAAAAAGTTAATTGCCATTACTGTCTCTTCACTTCTAATCTACTGTCTGATTAAAATATTTTTAAACTGTTTTTTTTTTTTATCGTGGTAAAATCATCAAATAAGTCCTCCCACCCAGAACGCCCTCCCGTCCTGAGTAGGAGGACTTATTTGATGATTTTACTGTCAGACTTGTACTGACTAAAATACACGGTGTCCTTCAATAGCCCTAAACGTTCCGGAGTCACGGTAGCACGTTAGTCTCGCGACTCTGGCAGGCTATGGCGATTGCGGCGTGCCCGTATCTCGGTTGCGTCTGTCGTACTCTCCATACCGCCATGAGATCGCGCCGGAGCTCTTCCCGCAACGCTTCGACTTGTCGAGGCAGCGGGGATTCGCCCCCACGCGCCACTCGTAGACGCTTCCGGAGGAGGGCCTTGGCCTCCAGATCTCATGGCGGAATAAGTATGGTCCGTCACGTACGCAAACGTCATCTATGACAAATCTTGTGAAGTCTACATTCACGGTTTGCTAGCGACCGCGACGCATGGAACGCAGTATTTTGAAAGACAACCTTTCAGACACAAGAAACACAAGACTGCGTTTCTCGATGTTAGATTACAGTTGGTAGATATCATCTCGGAAAAAAGAGACCGCTCTATGGCAGTTAAAGATTAGAGGTATTCCTCGTAGCGCTCCTGTTTTGAAGCGCTCCCATCTAAGCGCTCCTGTTTCATTCCTCCAAGCGCTCCCAAAAGGAGCGCTTGGAGGAACGATTAAAAATATTAAAATTTATTTCCTCGAAGCGCTCCCATTATTAACTTTCGGATAGAGATGGGACTATACTAACTGAAATGATCGATAATAAGTAGAACACATTGTTATAATATACAACTAGCGGCCCGTCCCGGCTTCGCACGGGTTTGGTATTTTTTTTTGTAAATCCTTTAGTCCAGGGTTTTTCAAACCTGTGTGTCGCGACCCCCTGGGGGGTCGCGAAGCCTCTTCAGGGGTCGCGAAGCTTCTCTAGAGGAGTTGTTAAAAGTTGAGAACCTTACATTTATCAAGCTCTATTTCAATTTAATATGCTAAAATTTTTCCGCTTCGCTACGCTCGCCCATTAATGAAGGGTATGCTCGTGAAGGTAAAAAGAAGTCAACTTTTTTAGGTCACTTTTCAATTGCCGGATTGCTGCCCTGGGATCTGGAGGCGACTGCCCTCCAGCGCGTCTATGAGTGGCGCGTGGAGGCGCAGCGCCGGGGCGTGACCCCGCTGCCTCGTGAAGTCGAGGCGCGGCGGGAAGAGCTCCGGCGCGATCTCAGGGCAGTATGGAAGGAACGACTGTCGCGACCGAAGGCCGGGCACGCCGCAATTGCGGCGGTAAGACCCCTCTTTGAGGAGTGGCTGGAGAGAAGTCATGGCGTCCTGACCTACCGCTTGACGCAGGTCCTCACCGGACACGGAAGTTTCGGGAGGTACCTGTGTCTGATGCGAAAGGAGGAGACGCCTGGGTGTCACCACTGCGAAGATCGCCCGGAGGACACGGTGGAGCATACGGTGCAAGACTGCCCAGCTTGGGCAGAGCACCGACGTGTCCTCACGGCTGCGATAGGCGGAGACCTCTCGCGCCCAGCATTGGTCGCGGCCATGCTGCGGGGCGAGACGGAGTGGGAAGCGGTCGCCTCCTTCTGCGAGGCAGTAATGCTCGTGAAGGAGGAGGCGGGCCGCGAGCGAGAGAGGACAGGGTCCTCCCTCCGCCCCATCCGCGGTGGTAGACGCCAACGGCGACGGACGTCGCTAGATGATCTCCGGCCACCGTAGGCGCGGGCATGCGGGCAGCGAGTAAAGGGCAACTCGCTGCCCGACCAAGGACCATGCCCGGGTCGACGGCGCGTTGTGTCCCACGCGCGCCTCAAAGAGCGTCAGCATAATGACGGGGCCCCCCTCTCAGAGGGCCAAAGCCTGCCGGGGCCGCGGGATTATTTCCTTACCGTGACCCTGGAACAGAAAGGGCTATTGAAGGACACCGTGGATTTTAGTCAGTAAAAGTCTGACAGTCCCTCCCGCCCTGCCCGGGGTTGGAGGACTCATTTGATGATTTTACCACGATAAAAAAAAAAAAAAAAAAAAAAAAAAAAAGGTCACTTTTCAATGAAAACTTGTCTTATGTTGGTGTAGAAATAGTAGATTTACTGTCACACGCCGCGCTCATTCTTCAAGTCTTTAATTTTTTTATCTCGCTTTTAGATTAAAACTTGTTCTGTCGTACTACGGAAACGTTTAACTTTTAGAGTACTTACTCTGCGTTCAATCTTCTTTGTAGATTTGGCTTTTCATTGCCCAGAAATCTATAAATTTTCGAGCTCGCTGCGCTCGCTCTTGAAAATATGTTTTAAGTTTCATTGCCCAGAAATCTATAAATTTTCGAGCTCGCTACGCTCGCTCTTGAAAATATGTTTTAAGTTTCCATGACCTAATGACCTCGATTTTCATACATAATTCATTTTACAATAATGATTTTGTGGAAACTACTATTGAAAAATGAACTACGCAGCGAGCGTACTCTTACCGTTTACGAACTTAAAAACTTATATTTGTAGTACAAAATGAGTGTATACTCCTGCTTTAAGTTTTTCTTCAAAAAGGCGGTGTGGAAATGTCGGTGCACAATTACTCGCACTAGACAGTTTTTTTAATTCAAAATTTTGGGGCGGCAAGCTGTACAGGCCCAGGGCGCCGACAATTTTAAATTACGCCACTGCTTGTAGATCATAAAAATATTTGCAGGAGTCGAACCAGCAACACGCAGCGCAGCAGTGCAATCGCTCAGCCACTTTGCTAACCGTGCCGTCAAAATTGAATGCTTGAAAAAAGCAACGGGTAGGGGGTCGCGAAATATTTCTTCATACTAAGGGGCGACCCCCTTGCCATGAAAAAGGTTGAAAAACCCTGCTTTAGTCCACCAAATAGATGAATATATTCTGCCGACATATGTACCTATTCATATTTTTTTATTGTTTAGAAAGCTTATGATTTCTTTCCAATAAGTTTCCCATTATTACCCCCCTCCCCGCACACCTCAATGTTTTGTCGGAAGTTTTTCGTAGAATTATGGCAATGATTTGTCTATCGTTTACGTCAATGGTAGAAATGACTTTCCTTGTCCTAGGCGGGGCGAGAGAGTGTCAGACTCTTACTGACTAAAATCACCCGCTCTGAGCCGGGACCTAGTAACGTATTGCGCTCATACACATAAGAGTGCCGAAAGCAAAATGATATTATTCTCTCAATTTCGTAATTTGGTTATGCAACTTCGATGTCGATGATGCACACATGAATTTTTTTTTTTTTTAAACATCGATATAATTCATTACGTTTACTTCATGCTTTTCCCTATTTTTAAACGTGGGAGCGCTTCGAGGAAATAAATTTTAATATTTTTAATCGTTCCTCTAAGCGCTCCTTTTGGGAGCGCTTGGAGGAATGAAACAGGAGCGCTTAGATAGGAGCGCTTCAAAACGGGAGCGCTACGAGGAATACCTCAAAGATTAAATATGAATGTGCAACGCTAACTTACTCAGGTTTTTTTTATTTATCTGATAATCAAAATAAAATAACGCTCACAAAAGCAAGGTCGTGAACGGGCAGTAGAAGCAACCACGTATGTTTAATAACCAAACTAAATAACCTGCCAATAGTTATGATTTATCCTGCACACCCAGAGGGCTAATGTTAATATTCTAAACGCCTTTGGGATATCCGAACCGAGATATGGATCTCGATTAAGAGTCTGCCACATCCTAAAAGAGGAATTCGCAAAACTTTTGTTCATACTAGTTGTTCCCTGCGGTTACGTCCCCGCTGCTGCTCGGTTTCATTAACTGTAGTATAATTTTAAATAGCCTTTACCCTTCCTCGATAAACGTACTATCCTATACATAAATATTGTTCAATTTGAACCAGTCGTTCTTGAGATTAGCGCGTTCGTTTATAACATTAGTAAAGATCTTTTTTTCTGTTGTTATGTTTAAAGATCTTCCAATGGACTTAGCTAGATTTAATATATGAACAGTATATTAATATCTCTGATTTATACGACAAAATTATAAAATAATAATATTTTAACCTTTCTTCAACCTTTAGTCAACCAATGCTGAGTGTAGATCAAGAGATCTAGAAGTGGAAAGATTTAGAAGACCAAATCTTTTCACTTCTGGCGGTTTTGTGTGACTATCCAGTTTCTTCCGGCCACTTTAACAAGAACAAAATAAATAGTAAACTAAACTTGCGACTCGATCGACTAGTTATTATTCCAGAGGTTCACATGGAATAGCAACAGAGCTTCACATGGGCATTGACGCGGGCACAAACTGGTATTTAGTAAATATTATTATGAAATCATTTCCCAGGCAAATTCATATCTACATCCCGGCATTGGTTGCGGCCATGCTGCGGGGCGAGACGGAGTGGGAGCTGGTCGCCTCCTTCTGCGAAGCAGTAATGCTCGCGAAGGAGGAGGCGGGCCGCGCGCGAGAGAGGACAGTGTCCTCCCTCCGCCCCACCCGCGGTGGTGCACGCCCGCGGCGACGGACGTCGCAAGACGATCTCCGGCCACCGTAGGCGCGGGCATGCGGGCAGCGAGTAAAGGGCAACTCGCTGCCCGACCATGGACCATGCCCGGGTCGACGGCGCGTTGTGTCCCACGCGCGCCTCAAAGAGCGTCATCATAATGACGGGACGCCCCCTCTCAGAGGGCCAAAGCCTGCCGGGGTCGCGGGATTATTTCCTTACCGTGACCCCGGAACATAACAGGCTACTGAAGGACACCGTGGATTTTAGTCAGTAGAAGTCTGACAGTCCCTCCCGTCCTGCCCGGGGCTGGAGGACTCATTTGATGATTTTGCCACGTAAAAAAAAAAAAAATTCATATCTACATAGCTTCTATATCCAGATAATCTACCGCTTTATTCCCCTACATTGAAACGTATTGGATTTCCATCTGCGAATTCAGAGCGCGCAAAATTGAACCCAAAATTGTAGCAATTTGTGAAACATTGCTCTTGGGACCAGATAGGTATCAATAAATAAATAACTATTAAGCGAATTAAAATTTAAACGTTTCGGATTGAAGGCAAAAAGTTTCAGAATGAAAATGCATATACTCGTATTTTTTATTTATCTGTACTGTTTCAATTTGATTTTGCGGATGATTGAAAGCGATTATTATTATCTGTTACATATATTATACTAGCGACCCGCCCCGGCTCCGCACGGGTGTAATCTTTATAATATTTATTAAAATTGCGACTATAATTTGAGATTTAAACTATCCTATCTCTCAAGTTGGATCGAACTGCACATGGTGTGTCGGTTAAGTGGTTTAGGAGTCCATTGAGGACAAACATTGTGACACGAGATTTATATATATTAAGATTGTTGTAATTTTTATTAGATTCCGGTTTTCATTAAAGATGCAGTATGTGGCTTGTTTCTTCCCAAACTGTTTTATTGCCCGACTGAAACAGAACTTTTAGCCGAAACCAAAACCGAAATAGAAACTTCAGTTTTCGTTCCAGTTTCGGCCAAAACTGAAACTTATTTAGACACATAAAACTGCTTAATTCCATCTTGAGAATAATCCAGCAATTTTTTATGTATTTACAGAGAGCTAACCAATTACTAAAAGTTACCAGGAATACTGAATTTAGCGGGACCAAAGTTTCGACCAATAATTAGCCGAAACCGAAATTAGATTCCTTGTCCAGGGCTTGCCGAAACCGCACCTACGATCGGTCACTTCTTGTTTTTGTTAGTATTTTAAAAGTATGAATTTGTCTTGATCTCGACAGATTTATTTATAATTATATAAAAAAACAGTAAAAACTGAAGCTCTCTCTTCTTACCCGAACACCAGAAAAGGGTTATGTTTTTCGCGCATATTTTGTAATATGTAGTAAGTATATAAATGTAGGTATATTTGTTGTTGTTTATCACCTCATACCTCCCAAATAGCTGAATGGATTTCGATAGTTCGTTTTTGTTTAAACAGGTTTTGAAAAAAGGGGTGTTGTTATAGTCTGCCGCTGCCTCAATTGTCTGAATAGCTTTGTGATACAAGTATTGGGTTTTTACGCCGATGACCGCTGGTTTGAGGCCCAGCAATCAACAGGTTATTTTTTGACACTTTTCTTTAACGTTTTTCTTTATTTTCACCTGAGAAAAACTCGGTCGACTTATTTGTTTAAATAAACAGACAGCGCAAAGTTCAAACTCCATCTATGCGTCCTATTTCCCTTCCGCGTTCCCCCTTCCCTCCCCCATATGCCTTATCCATTTATCTAATAATGAAAGTCCCATCTCATGCAATCAAAGATGCGACAATTCGATTCTATCAAGTCCCGTGAATAGAAGAAATGAATGGAGTCGCCTTACTCTGCACACTGACTTATTGACACTAATGAATTTATAGATGAAAGCCTTTGTAATATCAGTTCCGGAGTATCTGATGAACCAATAGGTTCTTTGTTCGCAGAGTGCTGAATCAACATCATAAGACTGGTAAAATGGATGTCAGGGAATCATAAGATGCTTTTTGCGCATAATTTTATAACTTTATAAATTATTTTATGGAAAATTGTATGAACATTATCCATGAAAGAATTATTACGAAAGAAAACTCATTGCTGCCAATATGTGTGTATTTACGTTTTGTATGGTAAACTTCAGAGAAAAACTCACCGCTTCTGGTAGTGACATCACTACCAAAGGGGGGATTTCTGTGAAGCTGACTCTAACAATCGAATAACGACATGCTGAAGCGAGACCCAATTTATGAAAATAGTGACGACACGGGTCTTTTGTGATGCTACTTTGTTTAATTGATGAAACGGGAAAGTGAACAAACGTGATGTATCCGACAAAAAAGGTAACATTGAATATCAATCAAGTTGTAAACGTAACTTTACAAGATGGAAACCATCTTGCATCTCCAACTAATCTCTCCCTATTCATCTGTAGCAATGTATCCGTACTGTCCTTTGTTATTCCTGTCATGTGACTGACTGTGTCGTGTGGGCATGGCTTTGTATGTCGTCACGATGTTTCCTATACGATAGAACAATTTGTATGTAGCGTGTCACTTCTATTGTAGATCTTACATGTTATGTGTATATTTCGGTGACATTACATAAGAGGCGATGAGATGGTAATCGTTTCTCACTTCCGTGGGCTATGCAACTGAAGACATTCAAAGGAAGGCAGATAGTCAAATATTCAAAAAGAAAACAAAAGTGAACAGGTTACTTCTAGGCACGCGTGCTTCACCGTCAACCACATATCAGGCGAGATAGTGGTCGAACCTATCTTAAAAAAAAAACAAATTGTATTGTTTTAAACCTTTTTTACAGAAAGCTAAAGTCGTTTATGAGTGATTATTACAGACGCCTTACCAAGTAAGCTATCACAGTCCTGTCCAGCAAAATTGAATCTTTCGTTTCATTCATACACATCTTTCGGTGATGTTGATTTTTCCGTTCCGCGATAAGGCTTTACGTTTCATGATGTAGGCGTAAATACAAACAAAATATTAAAAAAAAAACGAAATTGTTCGTAATTGTATCCATACTTGATTTACGGTATATCACAATATTCCTGATGACGTGGTTTTAAAGTATCGTAACTGGTGTTGGGTGGTCTGACCGAAGGCTGTCTTATTTGGCATAACTTGATGATACATATTTTTGGGTCGGAAAAACATCAAATGAGTCCTCCTACCCTGAGTGGAACAGAAAGGACTGTCCGATTTTTAATGACTAGAATTCCACCTGTCTCTTTAAGTAGACCTTTGCATTTAATAAAAATACTACACTTAAGAAACCGAACAACATTAATAAAATAACGGAGTCTATAATTTCCTGCAATAACCGATATCTAGAGTTACAATGGTAATTAATTAACAATGCATCCAATATTTTTTAATTGGAGGATTGTTTCAATCCAACAGCGAGAGTCGATGCAAAATTAATTAAATACAATTCTGTGTTTTAAATTGGGTCGCAATCAGGCTTTCATCGAAGACATAATAGATCTACAAGTACGGTCATAAACAGCAACCTTCGAGCAACAAGGGGATTTTATTCTGTTGATTGGAATTTTATGTACATTATTTTATATTATTTAAAAGTTCATATTAACGAAAAATATAAAGGTACTAAATACGAGTAGATCTACATAAATTATACATAACATATTATAATTTACATTATGGTTTTGAATATAACTGATGAATTGTGTTGATCCGTTCTAGAGGAATTAACCGGCCTCTTTATAACAGAATCATAATAGCATCGTAATATGAATAGAGCAAAAATTCTGTGCCCGCAAACGTAAATAATGCGTCTTTTTCCCAACCACACACAGCTCATGAAAAGTACGTCCCATTTACCATTCAAATAAAAGAACTGCATTCCGTATTGCAAAAGAAACAAATGACTGCCAGTGAACGTCGTTTGTCGTGTCTTATCAGAGAAACTCAGTCGTATTTGTCAGAGGGCAATGTTTAAGGGCCTTTGTCAAACAGACAGGCGATAGCGAACCAACCCGAATCATGTCATATGAAAATTCGAAAGCGATCCGATACTTTATGTGACAGGCTTCAAACAATTCCATACATTACAAACAAAAACGCTAAGCCACGCATTCGGTTCGTCTGTCAGTTAGAAAAGTAACTCTTAGGCGCCTGTAACTTTCAAATTATTATAAATTTTGAAAAAAGAAAACATATAAACCTACTTTTTTACTGTGTAGGAAGCATCCTAAAAAATCATTGAGATAGGATAACATTTAGGGGTAGGAAAACGTTTTCTCTTTTAGTATGGACGAGCGCTCGGTAGACGATCCTGACCATTATGGAGCACGATACGCACTAGCATGCGGTACATGCTACACACTAGCACTCTCGGCGCATTTTCGCTGCGTGGATTGTCTTGAACGTGGCCACGTAGGCTTACATTTCCATGGCACAACACACTATACACGAATAAATACAAGTATACAACTGCAGCGTAACTTAGAGATATAAGATATGCCTTATTGTGAGTATAACAAAGCGGTATACTAAAAGTGTACTGCATGCTCAGCGTGCAAGGCGTGGACTGAGTTGGGCTATACAGTGCATCCACACCGCCCGGTTAACACGTCAACACTTAGTAACATTAAATAACATTTTGTTGGCGGATGTTACCGGGTAACATTTGGAAACGTTGAGTTACAAAAAGTAACTGCGGTGTGGATGCACCGATATGAGATTGTGAGCGTCTTATTCGATCAAGGCATGCGTATACCAATGACGACAATTGAGGCGTAGCGTAACCGTGTGTTGCAGTAGACATAATCTTACTAATATAGAAATTTTGTAACGTTGGACAGATGTTTGTTACTCTTTCATGCGAAAACTATTGAAAGGATTTAGATGAAAGGTACACAGATAGCTTATAACCTGGATTGACACACAGGATTGCTTTAAACCCGTGTTATGTTGCTCTGGGATAATTTTCTAGCTAGCATCTTCGGTGCGCTGCCGTAGTGGGACAGTGTCTTTAAACTATGCGACAGAATATAAAATAATGGAGCAGACGTACCTAATAGCATAGGAACCTGTTAGATTTGTCTGTCGTGTCAGATGAACCCCAATGATATAGGGTTAAATCTGTCCATGATTAGAACATGTTTGTTCCCTACAAAATACAGAACACGGGATTTTACGAGTTTTTTTGTACCGCACCGTTTATAGATTTTCTGTGTCTTTCTTTCTTGTGTCTATACTTTTTTGCCTTCAGAATGAAAATTTACTTGGAAGAAACTTTTTTTTTGCTGCAAAAAAAAGCCTTTGCAAATAATAAAATACAATTCAAACTCAGGCCTATAATTATTTAAGATCTATGCAGAGGTGTGTTAAACGTACATCCACATTCCACGAGCTATTGGAGTGAAAAACAAAAGCAGATAATGTCAGAAAAGCAAAAATCCAGATCATCACAACAATTTCTTCAGTTGTTCTGACGAGGTATTCCTCGTAGCGCTCCCATTTTGAAGCGCTCCCATCTAAGCGCTCCTGTTTCATTCCTCCAAGCGCTCCCAAAAGGATCGCTTGGAGGACGATTAAAAATATTAAAATTTATTTCCTCGAACCGCTCCCACGTTCAAAAATAGGGAAAAGCATGAAGTAAACGTAATGAATTATATCGATATTTTTTTTTTTAAACTCATGTGTGCAACAATGACATCGAATTTGCTTAACCAAATTACGAAATTGAGAGAATAATATCATTTTGCTTTCGGCACTCTTATGTGTATGAGCGCAATACGTTACTGGGTCCCGGCTCAGAGCGGGTGATTTTAGTCAGTAGGTGGTTTTAGTCAGTAAGAGTCTGACACTCTCTCGCCCCGCTTAGGACAAGGAAAGTCATTTCTACCATTGACGTAAACGATAGACACCTCATTGCCATAATTCTACGAAAAACTTCGGACAAAACATTGAGGTGTGCGGGGAGGGGGGTAATAATGGGAAACATAATGGAAAGAAATCATAAGCTTTCTAAACAATAAAAAAATATGAATAGGTACATATGTCGGCAGATTATATTCATCTATTTGGTGGACTAAGGCAGGGTTTTTCAACCTTTTTCATGGCACGACCCCCTTAGTATGAAGAAATATTTCGCGACCCCTACCCGTTGCTTTTTTCAAGCATTCAATTTTACGGCACGGTTAGCAAAGTGGCTGAGCGATTGCACTGCTGCGCTGCGTGTTGCTGGTTCGACTCCTGCAAATATTTTTATGATCTACAAGCAGTGGCGTAATTTAAAATGGTCGGCGCCCTGGGCCTGTACAGCTTGCCGAAAATTTATAGATTTCTGGACTATGAAAAGCCAAATCTACAAAGAAGATTGAACGCAGAGTACTCTAAAAGTTAAACGTTTCCGTGGTACGACAAAACAAGTTTTAATCTAAAAACGAGATAAAAAAATTAAAGACTTGAAGAGTGAGCGCGGCGTGTGACAGTAAATCTACTATTTCTACACCAACATAAGACAAGTTTTCATTGAAAAGTGACCTAAAAAGTTGACTTCTTTTTACCTTCACAAGCATACCCTTCATTAATGGGCAAGCGTAGCGAGGCGGAAAATTTTTAGCATATTATTAAATTGAAATAGAGCTTGATAAATGTAAGGTTCTCAACTTTTAACCACTCCTCTAGAGAAGATTCGCGACCCCCCAGGGGGTCGCGACCCATAGGTTGAAAAACCCTGGACTAAAGGATTTACAATAAAACAAACAAAAAAAAAATACCAAATCCGTTCGAAGCCGGGGCGGGCCGCTAGTTGTATATTATAACAATGTGTTCTAGTTATTATCGATAATTTCAGTTAGTATAGTCCCATCTCTATCCGAAAGTTAATCATGGGAGCGCTTCGAGGAAATAAATTTTAATATTTTTAATCGTTCCTCCAAGCGCTCCTTTTGGGAGCGCTTGGAGGAATGAAACAGGAGCGCTTAGATGGGAGCGCTTCAAAACAGGAGCGCTACGAGGAATACCTCGTTCTGACGTGATGGAGCAGCCATGATTCTAACCAAAGTGTCGCATCTATAATTTTAGTAAAAGTAAGGTTTTTATCATTAGAAAACGGAAAATGAAAGAAAATTAACATTGTTCGCTGGGAAAAACCCTTTAGTACCTACTAATCAAGAAAAAAAGCACTGAAATCTACCACTAAGCTATAAGCTCGAATGAGGCTTAACAAGAGCGCTTTGCAAACCATACGAGCTTCTTTGTCGGCAGTGAGCAGTAGCTTTTAGAAGAAAAGTATCTCGTTATACCTCGGCTTGTAGACTGTAATATGTTTTTGTTTTACATACTGGACATCTATTTGTAGCATGTACTGTCAAATGAGACCTCTGAGTTGAGCGGAGGGGCTGTCAAAATGTTTCTTCAAATTGTCCTTTATGTTTAAGTTTCACGGTTACCCGTTTGAACAGTTCCACGATCATTTTAGCTTGTGCCATGCTATAGGTTAGAGATTACATAAGTCATGATTAAGTCTAGTAATTATACGAGCTAGAGCTGATTTTTCAATAGTCAGATAACTTTTATCTGAGGAATAAAAATGGCGTTTTGACAGCTTATCTATTGAAAATATGTCAAACCGTTATATTAATTCCTCAGGTAGCAGTTATCTGACTATTGAAAAATCAGCCCTAAATGAAAGAAGATTAAGATAAACAGTGTCGCAAATAAATATTGTGTATTCTTCGATATGCCTAGAAATACCAACTGGCTGACACTGATGCCTTATCAAAAGATTTCTGTATCTTATTTACAGCGTGCCTTGAAGTTTTTACTGCGTATATTGTATGGGACATTAAAAAAGCAACTCTAGTATACAACGGAGGAACAAAGGGGTATGACAAGATTCGGCCCGATTCATGTTGTGTCGTCAATAATGAACAACGTGAATTTTTAAATAATAATACATAATTCATAATATAAAACAATAAAACGAATAATAATAAGAAAATAATGTGTATACATATAATTAATATAATTATATAGTGTAGGTACTTCTTATGGAAAACTAATAATACCATCAAATCCTATAATTGTTTTCTTATTTATATATCTTTGTTGGGTTTATGGGCCGAGGCTTCAAAGGAAACTTGGCGATATCTTTTCCATCAATTTATCGTCAATGTTCCAATTTAATTTACGTCACAAAAACGTAGAAAGTCATGCTATGGTTTCTATACAGTTGCTAAGGCACTACGTCACCTGTACCATCATAAAATAAATATTACTAAAATATAGCCAACCAAATGTTGGCTTTATTCAACTTAAAATTTGTACAGACATTAGATTATTAATACCATGACAACTTCAAACACTGAAAGGCATAGACTCTTAAAGAGTCTTTATGTGGCGACTAAGAAGTTCACCACATTCTCCCCCGCTGCATTCTAGCTTGAGGTGTCGTAGTCTTGCAAATAGGCAGGTGGTCTTCTATCTCTTGTAGTTAGCCGAATCGAAGGAGTATCTGGTGCAGTACTCTCTGTAGAGACAAAGGAGGAATCACTTTCTGTTTCTACAGTTTCGGTGCGTTCATCTTCTTCCCCGCTTTCTATTCCTGTTGGGGCTAAATGTCTGTTAGACACGGTCGTTTCTCGCCCGTCGCTTAGTCTCACAAAGGAATAGTCCGGGTTGGACTCCAACAGCTCGACTTCCTCGACTATGGGAGAGTATTTGTTGGGTCTGTTGTGCTTTTTGAGTAAGACAGGGCCGGGTGTTAAAAGCCAAGTAGGTACTGAATGTCCGTTATTAGATTTTCTATTATGTACAAACATCATTTCATGAGGAGTTTGGTTCGTTGCTGTACATAATAGAGATCTAATTGAGTGCAGTGCTTGATTAAGTACTATTTCCCATTGCTCGATTTTTAATCCCTGTGATTTCAGAGCTAATTGTATTGTCCTCCAAATTGTCCCATTTGTGCGCTCTATTTGACCATTACCTTGTGGGTTATATGCTGTCGTTCGACTTGTAGATATACCTCTACTATGTAAGTAATCCTTTACTTCTTTTGACATAAAAGCAGAGCCACGATCGGAATGAACATAAGCTGGCAATCCAAATGTGCAGAAAAGAGTTGACAAATGTTTCATTACAGTCGCAGCGGAAACGTCTTGGCACGGGAATGCGAATGGAAACCGAGAATATTCGTCTACAATGGTCAGTAAGTACTTGTTAGACGAAGATGACGGTACTGGTCCTTTAAAATCGATATTCAGTCTTTCGAACGGTGAAGTCGCTTTAATCAATTTACTGTTATTTTTGAAAAAACGAGGTTTTACAACTGCACAGACCGAACATGCATTTGTCATCTTTCTAACGTCATCTACCGAAAATGGTAGATTCTTACTTCGTACCCAGTGGAACATACGTGTAATGCCCGGATGACATAGTTCATTATGCAAGTCCTTCAACTTAAATTATGCGAAATAGTATTCAATACTAACTATAACTATGGAGAAATATCTTCGGCCAAATATTCTCAATCTTGATCCGTCATCGTCTACAGCGGCTCAAGAATGGACACATTGGATATCTACTTTTAAAAATTTTCTGATTGCGAATGAATCAGAAAAGAAAATCAATGATGCGATGAAAATGCAAGTTTTTATTAATCACGTAACACCCAAAGTTTACGAATATATAAGCGAGTGTACTTCATACGAAACTGCAGTAAGTACACTCAACACCATATTTGTTAAACCAAAAAATGAAATTTTTGCGAGACATATTCTGGCCACAAGAAAACAGCAAATCCATGAAAACATTCAACAATATCTTCAGCAACTAAAAATTTTAAGCAAGGAATGTCAATTTAAAAATGTTGATGCAGAAACTAACAGGAATGATTGTATAAGAGACGCATTTATTTCTGGCATTTCTTCGCATAAAATTCGTGAGCGCTTGCTAGAAAATTTTAACCTGACATTGGATGAAGCTACTAGCCAGGCACAAGCAATTGAAACTGCTGAAAAGAATGCGCAAACATTCAACAATACTACCATTGGTGAATCTCTTGTCATGGCGTTGCCAAAGTCGGCACCCGAAGATAAGATGAAACTACCATCACCAGGATACCATTCGAGACAATGCTTTTTCTGTGGAGGAAAAATTCACCGGCGTCAGAACTGCCCGGCTTATAACGCAATTTGCCAAAATTGTCAAAAAAGGGGACATTTTTCTAACGTTTGTAGGAGCCTTAAGACAAATCTGAACGCTGCTACCGCTACTGATGGATCTCCTGAAAAAGAATTCAATGAAGTTACGGCTGTTGCTGCTCCGGCTAGTTTAAAGAAATCTGTAGTCACCATTGAAGTTAACGGCAAAAAAGCAAATGCCTTAATTGACTCTGGAAGCTCAAAAAGCTTTATCAGTCATGATTTCTTTTCTAATTCTTCTTTTAAGAAAACAGAGTGTACTGAATATGTAACAATGGCCCAAACAACTCACACAATCAATTGCGAAGGGCTACTTCAAGCAAAAATTGTTCTAAATGGCAATGTTTATGAAAAAGCTTCACTACTTATCGTTAAATATCTTTGCGCTGATGTCATCATAGGACATAATATACTGAAAGAACACTCAAAACTTGAAATTAATTTCGGTGGATGTAGAAAACCGTTACAAATATGTAGTGTTCTGGCTTCATCTGTTCCACCAGTTCCTTTATTTTCGAATTTACATTCCAACTGCTTACCAATTGCTGTAAAGTCTAGAAAATACAGTAACGATGATCTGAAATTCATTGAAACTGAAATAAATCAGCTATTAGCAGACGGAGTTATCGAAGAGAGCAGATCACCTTGGCGAGCACAAGTTCTAATCACCAGAAATGAAAATCACCGCAAACGATTGGTAATAGACTATTCTCAGACCATTAACAAATACACAGATTTGGATGCCTACCCATTACCAAACATAGAAAAAATGGTGAATGACATTTCAAAATACAACATATTTTCTAAAATTGATTTAAAAAGCGCTTACCATCAGGTATCTATAATGGAAGCAGAAAAACAATACACAGCATTTGAGGCGTGCGGGAAACTATATCAATTTTGTCGTATCCCGTTTGGCGTGACAAATGGAGTCAGTGGATTTCAAAGAGTCATGGACTGGTTAATAAAAGAAGAACATTTAGCAGATACATATGCCTATTTGGATGACGTAACTATATGCGGAAAAGACGAGGAAGAACATGATAAGAATTTAAAAAGATTCATGGATGCAGTTGAAAAGTATAGTTTAACTGTTAACAAAGAGAAATCGGCGTTTTCAATACGAACAATTAACATACTTGGATACAACATTTCGAAAAAGTCCATTAAACCTGATCCAGACCGACTCCAGCCACTAATTAGCATGCCCATACCGACTGACAACACTTCACTTAAACGAGCTCTCGGTATGTTTTCGCATTACTCCAAGTGGATACCAAAATTTTCAGAAAGAATACATAGCCTCGTGAATCCAGAATTCCCATTAAATGATGAAGCTAAATCTGCTTTTGAAGATCTAAAGAACTGCATTGCAAAGTCTACAATATTTGCTATCGACGAAAAGAAAATGTTTACAGTCGAAACAGATGCCTCCGATAATGCTATTGCGGCTACATTGACCCAAGAAGGACGCCCCGTAGCATTCTTTTCACGCACACTATCCCTAGTTGAAAAGCGACATTCAGCCATAGAAAAGGAAGCGTATGCTATTGTCGAAGCTCTCCGTAAGTGGCGGCACTATTTGATTGGAAGATCTTTTCGACTGATCACAGACCAACGATCAGTTTCTTTTATGTTTAATCGCACACATACAAGCAAGATAAAAAACGAGAAGATAGAGAGATGGCGACTAGAATTATCTTGCTATAAATATGATATTGTCTATAGACCAGGAAATGAAAATGTCGCTGCAGACGCGCTGTCACGTATCTGCACTATTCACTCAGAATCTAAGTTGAAGGACTTGCATAATGAACTATGTCATCCGGGCATTACACGTATGTTCCACTGGGTACGAAGTAAGAATCTACCATTTTCGGTAGATGACGTTAGAAAGATGACAAATGAAAGAAATAGATCACTCTACAATCTAAATAAGTTTGCCACCATTAGTAGAAGATAGTACCACGCTGCGAACATTAATTTAGTTTAATTAAAATAGCTCCGAGGGATGTCCTCAAGAAATTCTCTAATTATTGTACTATGATGGTATTAATTTCTTCTCAATTGGTCTAGAACTCGTTTCACAAATTGATACTGGGTTTTTTCCCTTAGGAATTTTGTAACACTCTACTAGCGTCTGACTTCGATGGTAATAGCCTCGCTTTAATAATATAATGTTGGCTATAGAAAGTGGAGAAATGGAGGATGAATGGCAAAGCCGCGATCAATATCTAATATGTAACATTATTTTGTTATGAATACCCCAACATAGGTTGATGGGGATGGTGATAATGCCATTGAAGTTGGGTAGACCTTTGGTGTGGGATTCAACATGTGACAACACCCTTGCGCCATCCCATCTTCCTGGTACGGCGTTCTGTGCTGGTGCGGCTGCTGCAAGTGCTGAAAACCTCAAACGGCGTAAATACAATGGTTTAACTAACAGCTATGTATTTGAGCCGTTTGGGGTTGAAACACTAGGGCCATGGGGTCCTAGTGCTCACTATGTTTTTAAAGAACTTGCTAAACGTATAGCTGACTCTTCGTGTGACTAGAGGGCTGCCCTATTTCTTGGCCAAAGAATTATCATTGCCATCCAAAGTGGCAATGCTGCCAGCGTTCTGGGCACTTATCCCGTTGACAGCGATGTGAATGAATTTTTTGATGATCTTTGTTAGTTATTTTAATTTATATTAGGTTAGTTAATTTAGTATTTAAATAAACATAGGTTGGGTAAACTTACAATCAATGTTATTTCAGGCAAAGTTATCTAGACAAGCCCAGTTCATATACATCGTTTGATCTGTATGTTATTTTGCTACATCATTCCGGAATAGCATAGCATATATGAAGTGAGTTCCTATTTTTTTCCGTAAATACCGAGCAGGGTAGCATCGTAGTCTGCCCAGAAACCGCACCCCCCGCATAAGACGGTAGAGGACACCGTGTGTTTTTAGTCTATCAAGTCTAACTTTCCCCTTCGCCATTCGGGGCGGGAGGAAAGACTTACGTAGTGTAGAGAGACCGCCAGCCAGGTGAAGCGACGACCTGCAAAACACAGCCGATGGAGACTGGATGAGGAAAGCTAAAGACCGGCCTCAGTGACGCAAATTGGGAGAAGGCTATGTCCAGCAGTGGACGAATACAGGCTGCTAATGAAAAAATGAGTTAAAATATTCTTCTTTGCATAATGATTTAATATGGTTTTGTTTACAAACAAAACAGTTTTCTTTTAGCATTTGTACAGTACCAAGAAAGATAAAAGGTACAGCTCGATGTCCTTCAATCTATTGTTTACCTTCCTTAAAGCTATTGTCAAACAGACAGGCGTGACGAACGGAAAGCGAGGCGTTTTTGTTTATAATGTATGGAATTGTTTGAAACCAGTCACATAGACTATCGGATCGAAATTAATAATTCAAACAATTCCATACATTACAAATACAAACGCTTCTGTCTTGTTCTTCTGTCTGTTTGACAACAGCTTTAAAGATTAGTTACAAAAGAAAAACGAAACAAAAGAAACATTAGGTAACGAGGAAAAGTAAAGAAAACTTTTCAGAATTTTGGGAGTTTTATATAAAATGCTCCTTTTTATTATATTTGTTTTCATTTGAGCCTGAATAATGTTCAGTTTATTAATAATTCTTCTTTTTTAACATTGCTTTGACAGTTTGAAAAGTGAATGACAATTGTCTTTTAGAAAGTTCTGACTTACAATAACAAGCCAGAATTTTCTAAAATACTGAAATACTTATTTTGATAAGCTTTCTTTTTGTCAAGAGTTCTATCTTATGACATACGAGTAGCTTCGAGCTAAAATACTACGGCCTGGCGTATTTTCCTACAAAATAGAAACGTATTTTTTTATAAAAGGAGGTAAGAATAGTGTAGTCTAGACACTATGTTAACGTTAGTAGAGTCGAAAACATTATTATGTAACGTGTAGACAGGCTTTCACGAAAATCTGATTGATTAAAATTCTTAGTCTGGTATATTCATTACAAAGCTCTTCTTACACTACCATCCATATCTCTATAATAGATTAATAACCAAATCAGCTAGACCTAGACAAAAATCTAAAATAATTTTCTTATCATGGCGCCACTTGTCGCCCAATTGATTACCAAAATCTAAATCAACGCGAGCATATCCGCAAGCTAATCGTCAATAAATATAAAAAACTAATAATTCTATTTCGTTGGTTAAGCTCATTGTCTCAACTCGACTAGATTATTATTGCTACACCTAATGGGGTTGTGACCAAGACCGATGTAGACCACGCCTTGATGTCAATTGATGGCCCATTAATCACTTTCTTGTACCTACAGAACCCCGGCAGTCAGTCAAAACGGTAAAGGGAAACATTGTGAGGAAACCGGCATATCCTAGAACCAAATAATCGAAGATTTGTGACATTTAATAACTCGCACAGGGTCGTAGAACTAAAATTCGAAGACGAGTGACTCCTACCAACATGTACTAGGCCCTCGTGGCGAATTACAGTCCACTTACTCTCACAACTCGTTCGGCTTGTATCCCAGTAGTGGGAGCAATTATGATGGACCTGGAGCCTAACCACGAGCTCTTAACGCGATCCAGTTAAAGCTGTGGGAAAGAGACAGAGCTATACAAGTCGTCTAGCGCCATCTCTTTCCCATAGTATATAAGGTATAGGTATAGTAGGTAGGTATAGGTATAGGTAGGCCACCTGCAAGCCTGAGTGTCAAAATGTGGCCAGTGACTACAGGGCCATTAAAACTTGTAAGTTATGATTTCTTTTTCTTCTTCAAACTTTAGTCAGTCAATGCTGAATGTAGGTCTGTTTCAAATATTTTTATTCCTGGCTGTTGTGTGTCCTGGCTTTCAATTTTTACCGATTAGTTTATTGTGTGTGTAATCTTCAATCATAATAAATTATCTTTATAATATTCTCGATCATAATAAATTACGAGTATGTCCACTCAATCCCATCTGTGGTTCCAACTTTCACACTTCATCCCCCATTTTTTTTTTCTCTTTATTTTTGTGTTTTATCACATAGTGATAATGTCACTCTAATAAACAAAAACATCTAAACATTCTACTTACATTTATTAGATCTGGACTATTTCTACTCACAAACACAATCTACTCACAAATTGACATTAGAACTCTAACTAATCTCTTAGCCTCCTTCGACATAGGGGTAGCTAGGATGCTGTTACAGGATCCCACTTCGGTTCCCTCCCCATCATCTCCCATCTTCAATGTTAAGAAATGTACTGCATGGATGACTCATGTCTATCTATGTTATGACGTTATACTTAACAAAGATGCTTAAAACAATACGTTTAAAAAGAGATAACGCGATGTGAAACGCTAAGAGCTAGACCGAGAAAGACGTCTCACGTTCTAATACTAAATAGAATGTTTTATTTGAAGTACAGTACAGGAATGCCAATAAAATGTATTTTTTTCGTAAAGACGCCTGAACTTTCATAAGATTAAATATTTACGTGATAAAAAAAATCTTTGAGGCTCTAGTTTTCACTTATACAAATTGTTATGTATGCAGGATTTCACAGTTTTTTCTTTCCACGCAAACAAAATAATAACAACCTTATTGTTACCAGATTATAGACCACCTAATTGTTGGCATTATTTTCTTATTATTAATGGCGGACTCAGCTCAACTTAAACTCGACATGATTCTAATCCGCCAAAGACACATTGACAAACTGTTTGAAAAGTGGAGAGTTTTTATAAGGAATCATTTTGTCTTTAAAAATACATTAAAACGACTAAATTGAATTTTAAACTGTTGCCATGACAACTGAGTGTAGCTGACTAAAAACGGACCAACTGTGTCTTAATAAGAATTAACAACACTATGATTTTGTGAATCAGAGTTAATAAATTAATTGTCTATGAAAATACTATAGGCCTCACTCAAAGCAAAGGCCTTTGTGTACATTTAGGAACACTGACTTGCCTCAATTTCATTGTTAGTGGTTAATGATTCATGAACTTTAGCCTAGAAATCTAGTTACAACTGAATAATAGGATCTTTTAGCTGTCACACTGAGTTTCATGACATTTTATCATACATACAATGTATTCATGTATTAATTGGCTTGTTTTGTAATTTTATGGTAATATTAGTGGTACACGCAGAGAAATGTCTGGCTACCTGTACGAGAACTTCTGGTTGCGACCGTGACAGCAAGACTCACTGGTTGACTTTACAACATTTCTAGTAATAAATACTAAGTAAGTAGTAGAGATAACAAGGACTTAGTAATAAATACTAAGTAAGTAGTAGAGATAACAAGGACTTAGTATTTATTACTAGAAATGTTGTAAAGTCAACTAGTGAGTCTTGCTGTCACGGTTGCAACCAGAAGTTCTCGTATACATTTCTCTGCGTGTACTACAGGTCTCAGTGATATGTTTAAGTTAAGAGTTAATAGGTTACTTCTAGTAAGGGTGCTTCGATCACCGACCACATCATTGTTTACCATCAAGCGAGATAATGGTCAAACGCGAGACGGATATTTTTTAAACCTGTTATTTCTGTAACCGTACCTGTTATTTTTAAACTAGGTACCTTAAATTTTATTCTGTTATTAAGATTCAGGTGAATTTTGGGGACATAATGTATTGATTATTAAGAAATGAGGTCAAATGAGTGACAAACTAAAATATACAGCGGTATATAATTGAGGTTAGTGTTAGAAACTTTTAATAGAACATTGCATGACCCTGAATGAAACTCGGCGAGATAGAGCTCCCACGGAAAAAATATATAAAATTTTAAATTAATCCAGTTGTGTAAGCTTTCCTGTATAAATATAAAAGTTTTCTCTTATTATGTAATAAGAGTAATACTGAGAGAAGTTGACATTTTAAGGATTTGATAAACTCGTCGTAACGTCTCAACATAAAGTAAGAAACCTTATTTTTCCTAAAATAAATTAATGTTAGTAAAGTTTTAAATGTGAAAGTTTGAAAGGATGTTTGTTACTCAATTACGTCAGAGTTGCTGTGTGAATCTTGATTAAATTGCTTAGAGATAGGTTATCGTTTGGAATGACATGTATAAGATACTAGCATTTTTAAGGGCGCAGGCGAAGCCGCAAGCAAAAGTTAGTAATAGTATAAATTGGTTCCAAAATTTGTTAATATTCCAGAGTGTTTCAGGTTCTACTAATTACTCAATAACCAATACTATGAGCATAAGCAACCGCTACAAAAAATAATCACACTTAGGACACAATATATTGACAAAAATAAAAACTATATGACGAAAACATAACTTACCGCGTATAAAAAACATCATACATTTTCAGATTAATTCCGTGCTATGAATAGATAAAAGCCAGATTCCACGATTGCGTTCTCAAAAGAGTTTAATTGCTCGAATGTCAAACGTGCGGTGCGCCGGACTTGCGAACAAAGGTCGTTGTGTTATTGCGCGTCCCGTGTCCCGTGTCCCGTCACTATTGTGTCCCACTAAGCTAGTGGTTCTTTTTAGGGTTAACTGGGAAACACAAGAGTTAATTGCTTAGGTCTTAAACTAAGGTCTAGTACTTAATGTAGTGTTAAAACTAAATAGCGCGTAAAAAAACTGCCTGTGATACATTCACAATTATCGCAGTATCCCTTGTAGACATATAAAATAAAATGACGAAACGAATGTCTCTTTCACAAACAAAGATTATTTTACTACCCACCATTCAGTTTTACACCAAATTCATTCATTCAACTAGAATTCAAATGCTCAAACTAAAGCATTTTAAAAATCGAACGTTAACCCTACGCTGGCTGAGTGACAGCTGAGTAAGGCATGACCGTAAGGATTTATGCTTCAAATGGGAAACTACGGCGTTCCGTTTATACCAAACGTCAATGTTACCGTGACGGTTTTTATTAGCACCGGAACTATTTTTGGAACAGAATTTACCATTGTGAATTTATGTACCTACGCATGTTTTATGCATTTCACACTGAAATTTCAGTGGGTGTGACGATTGACGACCCGCTGATTTTAAGTGGTGTTTTAGTGTCGACCATTCCAGTTCCACTTTATAGTTTTAGCGACATTTTTGTAAAGGTTTTACAATGTCTGGTACTATTAAAATGACACGTTGTTGCTTTTATTAAGTCTATAAAATTTTAAAGGACTTCAGCTAGTCACTTACAAGATTTAACGACACAGAATTATTTTCATATTTATTACTGTCATATCAGATGTTGTTATAACTACATTACAGCACATTATGTAAGACATTTTAGTGCTTTCTTAAGTTCTCATTCCCTTTTCCCCTAGCCGCTGAGCTGAAATGGGGTTAAACGTACAAAGTTGCGGTTGAGACGAAACAGATTGTGAATTACGTCATAGCGTTGTATTAAAAGGAAAACTATTCGTTACAAATGAACCGGAATGAAATACAACTATTCTCGCTTCGAAGTAAAAGCTAGAAATACGACTGTGAAGTGAGGCAAATGAAATACATAAATGCAAATTTATACGTAACCTAATCACAGCATTGCGAGGTACGAAGTTTACATAGATACTGGTAAATCTAAGGTTTACGATATCTCGCTATGTGCGGGGATTTTGAACATCTCACGTCTCCAATAATACTATTTTATATCTTTTTATAAGATGTCAGTAATACGGGAATGTCGAAAACGATGTTAAGTAGATGATTCGTATTCATACGCGCTTTATTTTTGTATGAAACGTCCACTTCGTCAGTAATTCACGCAAATTACTGGATGTCCTCATATTCCGATACTAAATTTCACAGACGTGCGACCGCTTACTAAGTGGTATTTTTGTGGTATTTCATGTTCTAGGGGCACTAGTATGACGCTTTGTGTAAAGCATGATTATTTCCTACAAAGGTTCTGAAGTCAATACATATAAGGTTGTTTTACCCAAAATATCAATATTTTTTGTGAATTAGGTTGGTAGAATGCTGGGTCTTCATAAAAAAGTCTTAATTTACGTAAGTTAGAAAAGAAAACCACTAAAATAACATTTATTTCCACAAATATAATTTAAAATATAAATTAAATTGGAATTTAACATGTAAGATCGTTCGCTTAAAAATATTTTAATTTAGATACATTATTATTTTATGATTTACCTACCTTCCTTATGAACAATCGTTTTGAATAGTACTCAAACTCAGACAATATTAATATGAAACGGAATTTCTATCTACAGTCGTTATTATTGTCCCCTGAAAAGATGAGCTGCGTCTGTCAAGTTTACGAGATGAATTTATGTTTCACAATGAAAGACGAAATGTATTCTTATGTTGGTAAAGACGATAAAAACTGATAGAAAACTTGAACGTCGACTAAATCTAGATGCAAAATAAACTGTTCTTTCAGCAGTTACAATATTATTTTGAGCGGCTTCGTTTACTTAGCATTTTATAAAAACCTTTTGAATTAACTGAATAAGATATAAGAAGAATTTATTATTTTTCTATGCCTCCTCTAATTTTTGTGTCGATATTTTATTCGCATCCTGCCTACAAATCACGAAACTTGGACAACATTATTTGCTGACAACTGTAACAGGGCGGCAAAAATAATGAATCAAATATAAATGATCACCCATCGTACTGAAAGATGAGGTCGCGAATCGTGATGGTCACAATGTATCAAAAAATGGTGTTGTCACCTAAAATCACGATTTATTACTGCGAAAAAGGTCACGATAGCTTAAACGATGTTCCGTTGTTTGATCTTAACGATAAAAATAAAATACAACCTGGTATTTTTGTACTTCTTATTTCTGTATCCGTACCTGTTATTTTTAAACTAGATACCTTAAGGTATCGTCGCAGCAATATCAGACTAGCATTGCACTTAAGTTTGCAGCTTGAGGCTCTATTTTAGAATGTCTTCGGCTTGTATTTATAACTTTAGCTTATGTTTATGGTACGTTACATTTATTTATTAAAATATAAAGCTGTTATTATTAAAGTCCTAAAGACAAATGTACACTGAAGACTTGAATAATTTCCACACATTTTTGACATAGAAATTAGTTATTTAAATTAAAGGTTATGAAAATCTTAAATCTCCATCAATTTATAAAATATTTACACAATTTTAAAATCTATCATCTTCTTGACGTCACGACACAACAATCGTATGTTCCTACGTGAAAATATCAGTACTCTAACAACAGAACATTTTTCTTTCAGAAGAAACTCGCATCCATTAGTTACGTGAAGCCATATTGGATTTTAAAAGTTCTAACTCCTGACTCCGGTATCAATCCGTTTGGTTCTTTATAGAGAAATATTTTCAGCAGCGTCTCGTATTTCAGCTGAAATTGTGAGATACAACCAACAGACTGGTAATAACTATCTTCCCGTTTCTAAGGAATCCACTTAAACCGGCTACTTACACAGCTAAGGCTATTTCCGATGGACTCAAAGCTAAAAAATCTGAGTACTACTTCTTGTTTTTTCTTGAAAAAACCTTAAACTAGAGATGTTTTTTTTGTTTATTTAAGGTCGCTTTTTAACATCTAAGGTCGTAATTTATTTGTTTACTTTAAGTAAGAAGTATTTATGGTTGTCTCTTTCGCTTTTATGCCTACACGGTTGCAATGATTTTGAATAATTATGTGACGACTATACATGGGATCCTAGAGTCATTTATAGGGAACTTCGAATACAATTTTGAAGGATAAGAAGGGTGTTAAAAATCATACCGTAAATTTATTAACAAAACCCAATTTTTAAGTACTACCTATATATTTTGCCAGTGTTTCAGTATTTGTATATATATTACATTTTATATAGGTACCATCTAGAAGTATAGGATTCATAATTCAACGAGTAGATACATAGCTTGACATATCCAGCCAAATATAATATAATATTTAGGTTCATATCTCATTTCGATGCGAGCGTGACAAGATATTCAATTTATATGAATACTGCATTACTGTGTTTTATTACATTTATTTTCAAATAATAAGTTCTTATGTGTAACAAGTGATGCGTATCGCGGGGAATTTTGCTTTCATTTTATTTATTTAACTATGTATGTACATTTATTATTATAAAGAACATAGGAAAATAACATAGGTATGGTTTTACATTTTAGAGTTATAATTAATAAATTTTTGATATTCTTAAATTTTTAAGAAATTTCTGTTTCTATTCTAAATCTCCTTTCCATTTCTCCTTTAATGGCAGACCCATCAAAGAAGAAACGAAAACGAGAGGCAATAGTGTTTGAGAAGAGAATGAATAATATAAGAAGTCGCGGGCAAAAAAATAAGTTTAATAAACATTAAAACACAATCCAAATTTACCCCTAGTTTATTTACTGAACAATAAAGACTCCATTCAAAAAATAAAATGTCCTTTTGTGGGCATAATTACAAGAACATAGCCATATTGTAGTCAAACATTACAAAACAAAATGAGCCTTTCTGTCATACCGCCCTTTAACGTACATACCAATGAATATTTAAAATGTTCTTTCTTACTTTATCTTCAAACATCAATCAGTTTCCTCTTTGATTATTAGAATTAACATTCTAATTAGTTGACTCAGCTCCGTAGATCTAGTGGTGAGACCACTAGATCTACGGAGCGCGACTGTTGTGCATAAGGTTCTGGGTTTGGTTTCCGGGTTAGTCAAAATGTCACCTACGCAGTTTTTTTTTTAGATGCAGATAATGATCAAACTACGAGTAGCCTGTTTGATCAAGCAATTCACAGAATGTGTTCTCTCTAGTGCTAAGGTCACACTAACGGGAAATACCGATAGTTATCGCGATGATGGACGTTTACACGTTATAGACTATAGGCAATCTGATGGTATCAATAAATTGTAAATTCAAGTAGTCCGTCAGCATGAGTTAAGAAAAATAATGCAGACGTATTTTTTCTTTTGTTTAACCAATGCATAATTATAAATATATCGCATCAAAATTCGAGAGTCGCTCGTGACGTTAGAAGCAAGTAAAAACTATACTAAATTGTGTCGTTTAGCCAATTTTAAAAGTGTCGTAACTTCGTCTATTTTTAACCGACTACAAAAGAAGGAGGTTATCAATTCGACGGTATGTTTTTTTTTTTGTGAGTGTTTGTTACGCGATTACTCCGCCAATTGTGGACCGATTTATTTTTTTGTTCGAAAGGAGATACACCAACCGAGATACGGCAACCCACAAATTGTATAGGCCCACACGTTTTTCGCAAATTTTATGAAGTAATTTCAGTTAAATCATCATCTTATGTAGCTGAGCTGATGATGGAACGCATATCTCCGGAACTTCAAGTCCGATTTAAGTAATTCTTTTTGTTGTATTAGGTATCGTTCAACTTAGGGAATACTGCAAGTTTCATCAAAATCGGTTCAGTAGTTTTCGAGATAGGGAATGAATGTAAGAGATTTTAACAATGTTATTACCGGTGTTACGGATTACAAAATTCTAGTGCTCATGTAAGAAAATGATGTATTCGTATTTGACAAGAATTGTGGTTGAATATTTAAACTAAAAAGAGTAAAATAAAAACATTAAAAAAAAAATGTAACCGCCTTCAAAAACAACCACAAAAAAGGGTAAAATAAAAATAATAAGGTTATTTTACCCTTTTTTGTGGTTGTTTTTGAAGGCGGTTACATTTATTTTTAAGTTTTTTGGTTTACGTATACGTAACAAAAGAAAAAATACGTGTCAAATATTATTTGAAAATCTAAGTAACGAACTAAAAAGTTTTTTTCCAGAAAATACTCTCTTTCCCGTTAGTGTGGCCCCCGTACAAAAAAGTATTTCACTTATATGTTTAAGGAACTTTACTTTTGACTTCCACTGTACATTTATGTAATATGCAGACCATAAGTTACGATCATAAAACCCGTTTCAGATCCCAGGCGTACAATAAATAGTGTTGCGACTAAAATCGGGGCGGCCCTATGGCGGCAAACTCTCTCAAAGACCCCCGATTTTATACTACCCCCTTTATCCTTGCTTCGTTTTAATAAATTCTTTCATTTGTTTTTCTTTTTTGCTAATAAACTCTACTACGAGTAGTTTCTTTCACAATCATGGTTTACAACACGCATATTGCTCCTGAGTGCACACTCTCATATGCTTGCTTTCATCCATCACTGTGGCAGACAGTTCCATTCAAAGCATTTTTTCAATATTTCTGCAAAGCCAACCTGCAAAACCAAACTGCTAAATAACTTCTTAGATTGTTGTAAGCTTAAACAAATTATTACTAAGCCCACACATTTTACAGACCACAGCGAAACTTTAATTGATGTTGCATGTACTGACGCCCGTGTGTGTGGGCACTCGGTCTCACACATACCTGAACTCGGTCAACACGCAATTTTAAGTATAGAACTAAATCTTAAAGTTGAGAAGCCTGTCCCGCAATGGATTACATTTAGGCCGCTTAAAGATGTCCTCCCTGAACTTTTTAACGACGATTTAAATAATATTGACTGGGAACATATTGAAAGTATCCAAGATGTGAATTCAATGGTAGAATTATTTAATCAATACATTCTGGCACTATTTGATTTGCATGCCCCCATTAAAAAAGTATTAATTAAAGAAAAGTCACTTCCTTGGATAACCTACACTGTTAGGGAAATGATAAAGCTGCGTGACAAGTGCCATGTAAAGTTTAAAAAATCTAAATCAGATAGTCATAAAAAATCTTACACAGACTTAAAATACTTAGTAAGAACGGCAATTGAGAATGAGAAATGCGCCTATTTCAAAACATACATCAATAATAATATTACTCAACCTAAAAAGCTATGGAGTCATATTAAATCAACAATTGCCAACTCAAATAAGGCAGATCACAATCTACCTCACTTCTGTAACAACCCGGATATTATTAACCAGCACTTCCTGGACGTTCCTGGCAGTGGAGAGGTTGCTGTTGAAGATTTAACACATTTTCTACAGCACCGGCACAGTGACAGTACTTTCCAGCTCGAACCCGTTCAGGAGGTAACAGTGCTGAGAATTCTGCGCAGTCTCAGATCTAATGCGCAGGGCTCTGACCGGATCTCTTTGGAGATGTTGATGTTGACACTTCCTCGTACCCTTAAAGTCATTACTGCTATCATCAACAGATCCATCGCCACTTCTTCCTTCCCTGACCAGTGGAAAATGGCAATTGTTAGACCACTCCCTAAGGTTTCTAACCCCACCAGTGTGAAGGATCTGCGGCCGATTAGTTTGCTCCCGTGTCTTTCCAAAGTTTTGGAAAAGGTTATCTCAAACCAGCTTCGATCATATCTAGAGTGCAATGGTATTCTACCAACGGCACAGTCGGGATTTCGCAGGGGTCATAGCACGACAACAGCTCTACTGGATGTGGTTGGAAACATTCTCGAGTCCAGAGACAAAAGCATGGGAACTTTGCTTGTCCTTCTAGATTTTTCTCGTGCTTTTGACTCGATTAATACTTCACTTCTTCTTGCAAAGATGTCATATTATGGTTGTGACCCCAAAACAGTAAAATGGTTCGAGAGTTACCTCTCCAACCGATCACAATTTGTTCAGGTGTCATGTGACAATGGTGATACTGTATCCTCCAATCCACAGCACGTGTGCAGGGGCGTCCCGCAGGGATCAATCCTTGGCCCCCTGCTGTTCATATTGTACAGTGCTGACATAATCAAAAGTCTGGTCAATACCAAGTTTCATCTGTATGCTGACGATCTGCAGATTTACCTCTCTTTCTGTGCCCGGGATACTGCTGAAACAGTAAAGCTCATTAATGAGGATCTAGAAAGGATCACTGATTGGTCCAGGAGAAACTCCCTAGGTTTGAATCCTACTAAGTCCAAGTTTGTGGTAATGGGAACCAGGGATTTCCTTAGCAAAATGCGTACTTGCAACTTGGACCTCAGGATTGATGGTTGTAGTATAGAGAGGGTGCTGGAAGCTCGTAACCTTGGGGTAGTTTTTGATGGACAACTGAACTTCGAAACTCACATTCTGGAAGCTGTGCGCAACTGCTTCTACCGACTCAAGCTTTTATATCGTGTCCGTCCCTACATAAGTGAGGATATGCGAGTCATGCTATGTGAATCACTCGTCTTATCCAAGCTGAACTACGCTGACACTGTGTATGGATCATGTATTCTCGGTAGAAGTCAGAAGCTAATCCAGCGGGTACAGAATGCTTGTGCAAGGTTCTGTTACAATGTGCCGCCCAGAGCTCACATCACTCCTTTCTTGAATAAGGGTAATTTGATGAGAATGTCAGCGCGGCGAAAGCTTCACCTGGCTACCCTACTTTTTGGCATAATTCTCACAAAAAAACCTGATTATTTATATAAAAAGCTGTCTTGGTCGCGTGACGTGAACCAAATTAAAACCAGAGCTTCATCATACCTGTTATTGGCCTCTTCTCACAGAACTGTCGCTTTTCGTGGTAGTTTCAAATTCGCTGCCAGTCGCTGTTGGAACGACCTCCCACCACCTTTTCGTACTATAAAATCCGTCAGTACTTTTAGAATTAAATTTAAAAATTATTTACTACAACAGCAAAAAAGTACCGATGTATAACTCACTGTAGTCTGCACGCAACTCGCCATGGCGACTGCAGCGACTGACACGATATAACTACTTGTGTCATGATGCACTGTGTTATTTCATAATATTCTAGCGTCAGTAACTGAATTCTTCACCCTTGGTTATATTAGTCACTTGTCTGTCCTTACTTTCTTCTCTTAGGTATGTGCCCAGCTTAGTAATTATTATTATTTTGAGTCAGCAGTAGAAACTTACATCTTTCACACTTAACTACACTAATTATTATTTTGTTAATCAAATTATTTAAATATTTTTGTTTTGGTTTTTCTGATGACATTGTGTCTGCGCCCGCGTCTCGCGTCCCTGTTTGTAAGTGTTGCCAGCCATCAGACTCTCTTGGCATAGACAAGCGTTGATGTCGGGTGCGAAATAACATGATATTTTTTATTTTTTATTTTACCTATTTTATTTATATTTATTTACTTTCATATATTTCGTATTATTATTTTTATGTATTTTCGTATCTGACCGTGACATCATTTTGGGCCCTATCAGAAAACCAGCGCTGTGACATCTTAAAAAATGTCGCAGCACATGCTGAGATAGGAGCCTTTTGGCCTCGCACAGGACTATTTTATGTTATTTTTGTTCCGTTTGTTATCTTTTTTTTTATGTTATTTTGTATTACTTTTGTATTTCTTTTTCTTCTGTATAAGTTGTTGTTTGTTCTGTCCTGTGTGCGTCAATAAATCCCTTCTTTCTTTCTTTTTCTTTTCTTTCAAAGCAAGCATTGAGCTGTTTCTATGTTGTTTCAATTCTGATATTTCGTTTTATTTTTACTTCACGCCCTATTTTCTGACTTATGTTGACATAGAAAAAAGAGATCTCATAGAGAGAGAGAGAATCTACAAAGGCCATTATTCTTTATCTATTAGATTGATCGAGTATTGGAAAAGAAGGTTCCATATTACGAATTTTATCCCAATTCATATAATATTCTACTAAAGTGGCCTTTTTAGACCTACTGATAAATTTTACTCACAGTAAACTCAAAACACAAACCTGAGCTTAAACTTGAACTTAAGCTTCAGACCGAAACGCCTCCGAAAGTAAAGGAGAGGCACTTTAAATAAAACCGTATTTAATTAAGGATTAGAAATTCAGCCGCTATCTAAGTTTAAACTAAATTTCAGGTCCCACACATGTATAGAAATCAAGTGCTCATTGGCATTCAGGCAGCTGGAGGAGGAGGAGGGGGGAGGGAAGTGTAGGAGTTGAAAATTTTGGTGGAGCGGAGAGAATGTTCGACGGACTTTTGCCTGGAACCAATCGTTCATTCGCTCCGTTCGCACGGCATCACGCGGTGTCTTCAGGCTGTCAATAGTGTGCGCTTAAACTAAACCGTCACGTAAACGTCTACAGTATATAACATGGAAGTTTAACGTCCGTTGGACGCGGACGAAGCGAGATAATTAACAAAGTTCACGGGGTTGCTCCAAGTTAATTCCCTTATAGATCGTCGGTTAGCTCCCGTCACTCGTAAGATAGTGCGCTGTTTTAAAAGGTCAGCGAAGACTGTCCTAATTTTTATTTGAGTAGAATATATTATTTTATTTCACATTATAATGTATAAGTTAATGGAAATGTATGTAATCCGTCATTGTACACAATTCCTACGAAATGTCTGTAATTCCTTAAATCTCCTGGAAATGTCCGAAACTTACCCAAAAGACCCTCGACGTCTACTTTCAAAGGCACCAACAACTCTTGGGCACCCCGAGGTTCGGTTTTTTACATTTCCTTAATAGCTTAGGAATTGTGTACATTTCGTAGCAATTTTATACAACTCCTAGATATCATACATTTCCGGTAACATTTATATAAAAGCAATTGTTAAGCAAAAATGATACTTAATCCAACAGCTTTCGCTCTATAGATAGTTTTCAAGCATGTTTTGGGAAACAGGTAAGTAGGTCGAGAAGGAAATAAGGTTCTTCCACCCAAGGGCTTAACCACGTGTAAGATCAAGTTTGGAAGTACAGAGAGCTCAAATAATTCGAGACAGAAATTCCAAAATGGGTCGGTTTGTTATACAACTGTAACACATTTAGCCGCAATGTAAAGGTGGTTCGACACTGAACAAGCCGAGCACGAGCAGAGCATGCAAAGCACACGAAACAAGCATAAATTCGTGTAGTATAGACCAACTTAAAAGCCTTGAACGAGCGCGTTTTGACCGCTTGGTTCGTGTTTGACTGTGCTCCGCTTATTGTCGGTTTTTTGACGATCACAAAGGGATTTGCGGTGTGTTCGGCGAAAGTGATAATTGTAGGCTCATTGACGTCCAGACTTGACTCCGCGAGTTGATTAGTTCGACTTGTGCTCAGTTCGTGCTCGGCTCTCTAGCATAAACCCACCTTTAGACAATATTCAAATTACAGCTTCTGAGTGAAATCCCAATTCGGATGAGCGTATCGATTTGTGAACTATAATATCGTCGGTGACCGTTCAGACTAAATCTCCATCGTGCTACAGTGAGCACGTTAAGCTCCAGCTTCTAAGTCATTCTATTAACTTGACATAAATAGAAGTCTATCGATGACGTCAGAGGAATCCCATCTGGATAAAACCAGTTTCGGAATTTGTTGTTTTTAAAGTCAGATTTTTATGCAGTGCAACTCGTCAAAATTTTGACAAATTGCTCAAACGGGAATAAAAAGTTGCACTTAAAAAAGGCGGTCTGGAAAAAGTTTCTCAAATGGGAATACCTCCATCGATGTGCTTTAAACAGTCTTAATGACATTGTAAGATTTTATTAAATGTTCCGTTTATTTCATAAAAAACTTTAGACCAGAGTATCAAGACTTGTCGAGTCTTTAAATTCTCGTCTAAAGTGTTTTCTACTCACCGTTTTATTACTGACTCATTTTATGGTGTAAATATTTATCAGTGAGAACAATAAATAAATCATAACTTCCAAGAAATATCGAGTTTAAGAATTATTACGTAAAATGGTACGAAATTTAAAATTTTCCGTTCCGAATACTAATTTGACATTCTTCGATTCGCCAACTGCATCTTTTTTTAAATTATGATAAATTAGAACTAACAGGATAAAGAAAAGATAGACCAGAAGATATCCAGCTATTTACAAGATCAACCCATAGATACACACACACACACAAAGAATCAAGAACTTTGAGCAATAAAGCCCGAGACAGACTGACGTAACATCTCATAGAATAACTGTTTGAAGTATACCACCCCCTTTAAAATGGAAACTACAAAGGGGAATAATTGAAATCTATTTAGTCTGCTACAAGCTATAATTTAAAATAAAATGCTTCTTCTTAAAAACCTTTCAAGTGATTTTTCAAAAGTAAAGAGTTATTACGTTACTTAGATGCATAATTAAGCTCATCACTTTATTTTCCTGTTATCTCTTCAAAATAATAAGAAATTTAAGCTAGCATAAACTGTAATGAGTTTAGTAGCTGTTTTGAGCTTGATAAAATGGAAACTAAGCATTTTATTTAAATTATCGTGCCATTTACTGTGATGTTTGTGAATGTTTCCACAGCTTAGAATAGAAGATTAATAGATTTCAAAAAGAGAGTTAAACATTGTTTAAATCACGTAAGAAATTCCAAACAAAAAAGACAGCCGCGTAACCAGAATTACGTAATACTATTATTGATATTATAAGCGTATAAGCGAAGATTTCTGTTTATTTAATTTAGTTGTGGAGGCTTATTAAAAGCTACTATACTTTAAATTATTTCACTATTGTGTAATATAATATAATAATATATAACTATCACCTTTATGTAGTACAGTTTTTGTCAACACATAAAATATTTACTCGTATGTATCGTATCCTCAAAGGCCAAAATCGTGTGGACTCTAAATCTGTGGCTCTAGTGAAAAAGGGTCTAAGTCTAAAAATGCAACTTTACAGGAGACGCAAAAAACGCCCCGCGCGCACCAAATTACATGTTTAAGTACGTGTGGCATTTAAACAGCTGTCAAATTAAATATATGTGATATGTTATATAGGTAAAAAATGTATGTTCTTTCTTATTCTAGTATTATTTTTTACATAAACTGAATAGTTTTCAAAATAGCGACTTATACTTAACACAAAATGAACTACACAAGGGTATAAAAGAAGTTAGATCCCTTTTCTCATACACAAAAAGTTAATTCACAAAAGTGAAAAAGGATACGCATTTGGAGTTATTTGTATGATAACTAAGAAATTAAATCAGATAATTAGTGTTGGAATAGCCAAAATAAATGAACTGAATGTGTACTTTTTATCGTCATGATAAAATTTTGAAAAATAGCAAAAATAAATAACTTGTATCTTTTTTCACATAGTTATTAGACGTAACATAAGGCGCATGTTGACTTACGTGAACCTTTTGTGTAAGTTATATCTATCTTTAAACCAAAATAAAACCAAAAAATATGTAGTTTTGTGGTGTTTATTTTTTTATTAAAGTGAAGAAAAGTATTTTAAGAAGTACCTATGACAGTTATTTTTAAATCATAAAAACAATTAAAAAACAAATGAAAAGTACAAATCGAGTCCCACAGAACCTTGAAAGTGATTCAAATCTTGTTCGATATCAAGAAATGTCTATAGCACAGTTTTTTTATAAGTCAGGACAAATCAACTGCAGTTGAAACCTGGGAAAGTGATCCAGAAAACCTTATTTTAATTTCACTTCTACCGATAATAAACTCCAGTTTTAAAATAAATATGCAGTTAGTAAAAAAGTATTGAAGAAGTTAATTAAGTATTATGACGCAGTTTTTTTAATCAGGAAAACAATTCAAAAATAAAAAAATAATCAAATAAATCAAGTCTAACAGAAACCTTAAAAATGATCCAGAAAACCTTATTCGATGTCGTCGTTGCTGTCGTTTAGAAGAGGATGTTGATCTTTTATATTATCATCGTCAATGAAAAGGTTGTTATAAAAAGATCGAACACTGGGGTTTATTAGCGGAAGAAGAGAAATCAAATCTCTCTTTTTCTCATTTGAATTAGCTAGGCCCATCGTATGACCTAGGAATACATTACCGTTTCAAACAGAGGGAGTGGTGATTTTCCTCTTTCCCTCTGCAAATTAACAATGTTCCATTCTTCCTCATCACACAACTTACAATGAAATTCTCCTTTTTTATATTTCTTTTGTCTTTAACTCGTCTGTTGTAGACTTCTAAGCTCCAGTAATAATTTAAAATAATTCTACAAGGTCCTAGTCTTTTAACTTTAAATTTCTCTTCTTTTTTATAGTTTCTGTATCTCTTCTTTCCTTGTTACTTTTCCTAGGATTACGTTTCCGGTCTTGTTAAGTACCTTTTTATATCCCAAAATGACTTATTATTGCTCGTATCTAAATCTGACTGTGGAATAATGACATCGCCTTTTACGTTTTTGTAAAAGTGAACAATCTGAGTTACTTGTGTCAGATTATTTGGAATGAAATCGTCACTACTTTCTGTGGGATAATGCAAATTGGGTTATGATAGCGTATCAGTGAACATAGAAATAATATCAAGATATAAGACAAAAGTTTCATCAGAATCAGTGAATGTATCGACATCATTATCAGGCTCTGCGAAAAGGTTTTTGAAACTTCCAGGTATTGGAGAAAATATTTAAGAGTTTCCCTGCTTTGGTGAGTTATTTTTTAAACATTCAAGCCTTGGATAATAACTGTTTGAACATCCTGATCTTGGAGAATGATCCCTAGAATGTGTAGCCTTTGGAGAATAGTTTCGGAAGATATAAGCACAGGTATAGATTCGCCATCAATCCAATCTACTTCATCCATCATTGCCATATCTTTGGAAACAAGACCCATCAAACAATTAATGCGACCACGACCAGCCATTCTAAAACAATAGATATATTTGACTGGCCTGTTGGTCTAGTGGTAAGTGACCCCGACTGCTTTGCGGAGGTCGTGAATTGGATTCCCACTCAGGACAAATGTTTGTGTGATGAGCACGATCATTTTTTCTGTGTCTGGGTGTAATTTATCCATAATATGTATGTATTTAGAAATATATAAGTATGTTTATCAGTTGTCTAGTACCCATAACACAAGCTCTGCTTAGCTTGGGACTAGATGGCGTTGTGTGATAGTTGTGGAATATTATTATTATGTATTATATTATTTATTAAAACATTACATCAGGGAATCGCGATATGAAAGTTAAGTAGGTAAGTCGAAATAGAAGTATAAAATGTGCTAATTTGACAATTTTACGTATCTATATAATTATACTATAAAGTGTAGTTAAATATATATGTGAGGTTGATATCTGGTGGTTGTTTATTATAACCACTGTTATTGTAGTGTTTTTGTGTGAAGAATTAACTAACATACGTACAAAAACAAAAAAAAAACAATGTCTCCTCTTCATAATAAGTTACGCAATGGAGTTTAAAATAAAAACTCGGTGTAATTGGGTACATTTGGACAAAAATCTAAATAACAATACGTACACTCAAAAATAATTTGCTAAAATATGTGAAAAAGGGTACAACTTACCAGTGCAATTACTGATTTTTTGCAGTGCGTCGACACAAGTTCCCTTCAATAGAGTGCTTGGACCACCGAAAGAGTGCGAGCGCTACGCACTTTCCACCCACCAGCACCATAACCCGTATCGGCCAGTTGTATCTTTTCTCACGAAAAATAGCAGCGAAATATTGGTATTATTTTAGTTATGTCAAATTGCATTTTTAATATAAATATTTCATACGTGAAAACTGATACCAAAAAACTTATTCTGGATTTTTGTCTTTTATTTTGGTGAAAACGGATTTATGTCAAGTGATATCGTTACTCACATAACAATTTTTAAGGAATTAATGTACTTGTGCCGGTATTCACTAAACAAATTGAAGCTCTGACAATACATGTTTATTTAGATCAAAAGACACAAAATAAAAATAAACATAGTTTTGTGTAAAGAAATTAAAGTGCACTTATACCCCGCTTTTGTAATATTTTTAGTGTTAGTTAACCCCCTTTGCACATTGCTAACTTCCTTATTTTTAAAGATAGGCAAGATCTGTTTTCACGAATGGATAGATCATTTTTTTCTGAACATTTTAGTGTACTTAACTCATTTTCGACAAAATCGGACTTAAACCCTTTTTCACTAGAGGCACAGAAATATTCTCTGACTCTTTCATCTTCATAAAGCATATCTTGTATGTTGCTTTCATGAAAGCCACATTTAACTAAAACTTACTTAAACTTTCCCGCATAAAGACAAACTAAAGTTAAAACGTCTCATTAGTACGATGAATAGTTAAAATGACTAGATTCGCGTAATTAATTGAAACAGTTTGTAGATAAAACTTTTAAAATTTAAAATAGTCAACGATTTAACTTAATTAATTAACTTTGAGTTTTAATGAACCGTATAACCATAAACAGAAATGCTGTTTCGTTTTAATAATAAAGTATAATACAATTTTATTTTGAAATGTGAAATGAAGTACAAACGAGTTGCGAGAAAATTACTGAGAGAATATTTTCATTTAATACATTCAAAAACAAGTCTTTTTATAGCTATTCATTTTTTTTTTCCATTTAACATTGTTGTTGAAAATAAATATAGGACTTTATGTACTCTCAAAGCTCAAGTAACAAATGGGTATAATGGGTGAATGGTGTAGTTACTCCAATTATTCCAGAGTATAACCTATTTTTGTCTACACATACATAGGATACCATATGGAGACTACCTCACATCACGCTCTTACCGGGTCAAGATAGGCGACACGTTGAGCGATGAAAAACTGGTCCGATGTGGGGTACCGCAGGGCTCAGGAAGTGGTCCCGTATGCTACTTAATGCATGTAAATAGTCTGTGTAATGTGCTACAGCATTGCTCGGCGCATATGTTCGCGGACGACCTCTGCGCCCTGCGAGCCGGCACGGACCTCGCTGAAACATGTCGGCTAGTGCAGCAAGACGTGGACGCCGTAGTTAAATGGTCTCACGATAACGGCATAGTATTAAATACGGAAAAAACACAATACATCATCATTCATTCACCACACTTACCACTAAAAGAAAATCCTCTACCGCTATACACTCATACTTTTGATTGCGTTCATGGTAGCCGTGTCAATTGTAGCTGCAAACCTATCCAGAGAGCTAATTGTGTAACTTATCTAGGAGTTAAAGTCGACGAGCATTTCTCATGGAAAGAACATATAGATTTCTTGTGCAATAAACTTAAAACTATACTAAGTAAATTTTACCACCTAAGTTATCGTGTCCCTACTAGTACCCTAAAAATATTATTCTCATGTATGGTGGAATCTATAATCGATTATGCTCTTGATTGCTATGGCCTTTCATTCAAATCTTACATTGAAAAATTAGAAAATATACAACTTAGGTTCCTAAAACTAATAGTGGATAAAAAAACTAAACATAAACATAAAAACGATTATTATAAACTATATAAAATTTGTAAAGTATTACCGGTTAGTATAAAACATAAGTACTTACTTGCAACTAATAACCATGGTAATCAGGAGCATAATTCATTATTATTAAATGTATGTAACAAATATAACACCCGAACGATGTCGTCTGGTAAATATGTAGTACCGAGAGTAAATAATGTCTATGGAGACCGAACATTACAAAAGCGTATCCCTTACATATTCAACAGCTTACCAGACGAAATCAGAGACGAAAAAAAGAAAAATAAATTTAAGATAAATCTAAAAAAATACCTACTAAGTACACTCCCTTAACTTTACATTATTTTACATATCCTAAACTACCATTTTACATAAGCTTGTATGTGTAATTGCAAATTTAGTTCATAAGATAATAAGTATAAAGTTATAATTTTGATCCAACAGACAAACTATGTGTATAGTTTTGTTGGACAGTATGTAAGTTACAAACTTTAAAATGTACCTTTTTGATCATTAAAATAAATAATAATAATAATAATAATATATCCCGATATGATATTTGCGTAAGATAATTTTCGGGTTAAATGCGGGTGAAATCGCTAGCAACAAATAGTTTTTAATAAAAAGCAAATACAGGAGTATGACAAGTGAAGGACCATATAATTGCATCGCTGTCACTCGAAGGAAACCTAGAGAGAATGCACTTTTATTACTGTACCTAGAAAGTGGGTCAGGACCGGAATAAAACCCCGGGTAACTTCGCTATCCTCTGTATATCGCCAATGATTTATATTATTGTCCTGTGCAAAGAGATGCGGGGTGGAAAAGCTATTGTTGTTTACGAAAAATATGGCGGTAAGTTATTGTTAACGATCGTGTAAAGTTTAAGTGTGGTTTTAAAAAGGCATCTGGATGGAGGAAATGGAGAAATATGCATTTTTTTAATTGGATTGAATTATCATCACCATCATCTAAAATTTTATTGAACATCAAAAGTAATGCTATTGTAATGGTTAGCTCGCCGTCTGACCAAGGACCAAGCCCGGGTCGATGGCGCGTCGTGTTTCACGCCAAATGCCTACTGGGGTCGCGGGTTTTTTCTTAACCCAGGATACCGTGGCCTCGGAACGTAAAGAGCATCCGAAGGAACACGGGTGGATTTTAGTCGGTAAGAGTCTGACAGTCCCTTCCGCCCCACCCAGGGCCTCATTTGATGATTTTACCACCTAAAAAAAAAAAAAAGAATTGTGTAAATAATGGGTCGCGGCTTGTATCGAGTAACTGTGGCCCTGGAACGTAAAGGGCCATTAAAGGACACCGTGGATTTTAGTCAGCAAGTCTGACAGTCCCGTCCTGCCCTGGGTGGACTCATTTGATGATTTTACCACGTAAAAATGCTGTGTAAACAATATTGATACTTTTAAAGATGCAAAAGATTTCATGTGAGCTTGGAAGGATAATCCGTAACTCTTTCACAAAAAACCTGCTGAAGGATAAGTTTTTAATTTCCATGAGGTATATATCAAAATTTACGCGGGCATAACCTAACAATAAAGTAATTGAACTTTTTTCTTATAACGACGACATAAATGGTCAAGTCACACCGAAACGCGACGCTGCGCGTACATTTCAATAGAGCTACTCAAAATTTAACTTTATTTACTACACGAAAAGATACACATTTACAGTATCGTTGCGTCACGTCGAGCTGACCCTTAAGGGGCAGTTGATGTGCGACTGACTGCAAAAGGCAATAGTAAAGATGTAGCGCAATTTGAGAGTTGACTTTTTCCGACAGTGAAAGGATGATGCCCAATTTAGTACGGAGCTCTGCCCCAGTAACGCACAAAATGGAGATGTGTATCATTTAATAGCCCTTTAACTGTATTTTTAAAATATCTACATTTAATGTCAAATAAAGCTCAAAGTGCATAAAGTATACAAAGAAACTATTTTTTATCTAATATCTTTAAACGAGCAATTCTTGTATATTTATATATAATCAGGATCTCGGAAACGGCTCCAAGAATTTTCATGAAAGTTACAGATTAGGGGTTTTTCGGCTTAAGGAATCGATTTATCAAGGTCCCAGGTTCGAGAAAAGCTCGGTTCCCAAGATATAGACATTTTAAAAACCGAGCGAAGCTCGGTGAACCAGATATTAGTTAGTTTAAATTAAAATTGAAAGTCGACGTCAGGTTATAATACAGTCATAATAGACAAATGCTATTCTGTTTTTTAACGTGATTAAAAAGTGAAATCACTTTGAGCCCTATCAGAAAACCAGCACTGTGACATTTTAACAAATGTCGCTGCACATGCTGAGATAGGAGCTTTTTGGCCTCACACAGGACTATTATGTTATTTTTGTTACGTTTATGTTTTTTTATATCTTTTTTTATATATTGTGTATAAATTTGTTTTTCCTTTGTGTTTCTTTTTCTTATGTGTTTCTCTCTCTCTGTCCTGTGTGTGTCAATAAATCTTTTTCTTTCTTTCTTTCTTTTCTATATTGAAAATTAAGCTTAGACTAGTAAGATATCGCCTGACATTGAACAAAGACACATTTACTAGCCTCGAATCCAACTTGCCCTTTACAAATCTTAATCATTCTAAAAAAGCCAATGTCATGCATAGGCAATTAATCTCGGTACCAATGGTTAAACAAAAAGCAACCTAACAGAGAATGTAATAAATCGTCCGAGTTGAATCTAAAACGCTTCGATTGCTTAACTGAGGATAGAGATTAAAATCGTCTGGTACGTTTTTGCTACTTATTGTTGGATGTTGCTTTTTGTCAAAAAATAAGAGCAGTTACAGATTGTGCTTTTTATTTTACCTTTTACGCATCACTCGAATTTTAAATTCAGGTATTTTATGTTTTTGTCAAGCTATTAAATTGAAACAGCCAATATTTTCAGTAGGGGAAAGGTGTACGAGATGATTCCCTTAAGGGAGATTGCTTGTAGATTAAAAGATATCCTACTTAGCGCAAATGTAAATACGTATATACATAGTAAATTTATTTATCTTATTGTTGGTATACTCAAAATTTAAATTTTTTAGATGCTTTACTATTAAAAAGACACATTTTTAAAACGTTGTCAAAGGATCATCTTGTACACCCCGGTGTCCAAGATGATCCCAGGATCCAGGAAGAGAATAACCCACATAAAACCATAATCTCGGTTTATTTTTTCACCTATATATTTGATTGCACTGACAGCCACCTTATTTTTGACTTTAGCCCGCGTTTTTAGTGATAATACAGGCAATCCAAACTGTGCTATATGGCATGCCATTTTAACAGCATCCAGTTCTTTGATAATGGAGTGTTCTGACCACAATCCGCGTTTATTTTTTTTTATATAATTACGAGGCATAGTCTTAAACCAAAAATATATGAACTTAAACATAATAACATACAAAGTTTAAAAATATCCCCGTAATAGTAGGTATGTTACCGGTTTACAAGAAGATCCGTGGGGATCATCTTGTACACCGGTAACATAATCATCTTGCCCCAACATAAACTTTTTTATTCAATGTTCGATAACTTAAACTATGTGCTTTCGACTGTTACCATGCTATTAAAAAAACAAAATAGAGTAATTTTCAAAGCTAACTAATACCACAGCCTAGTAATAAAGTACCTAGAACAAATTAGATATAAACTTCAACTCACCCTAACCTTAGATCAAAGTCACGGAATATTTGTTTTTTTTCTCAAAAAATTTAATTGTCACTCTCGACGCCACTACTTTTGACTGAGGCGAGGGAATATCGGGGACTACGTTTTACCATTAAAAACAACTAGATGACGCTAATGGCTTCGTTGCAATATCAAAGGATCATCTTCCCTCAACGGATCATCTCGTACACCTTTCCCCTACAGAAGTTGTTCCGACCGCTTAAAGTTTTTGCTACACATATAATAATATTACTCTCCGAATCAACCCAAATAACAAATAAAAATAATTTCATTTTGTTTACTGTGGTAAATAAATGTAGTATCAGAACATAACACTCAACTGAGCAGTAAATAAAAGAAGAGCAGAAAGTGCTCTCTAGGGACTTTTAATGAATAATTAAGTTTCATTAGCGTTTCTGCTTTAATACTAGCTTTTAGAAAAAGAAGACTGACAAAAACACACGGACATAATATTTTCACCTACACTTAGAACATTACAATTATAAAAAGATATATGTACATATTTTTGTTTTTGTATGAAAAACTAGAATTACTGGATCAATTTTCAAAATTCTTTCACATACTCGTATTATAGAAAGTTTAATTAGGGAGTAACATGGTTCACATTTTATTTTTATATTACACCTTTGTAGAGCTACCAGAATTGCTCGAGTTTTTTTTAATTACAACCATGTTTTACCTCTGGAAAAGTTTATTATTTATGACGAAAACTTTACAAATAAAACAAAGGAGTAATAGTGCATTGTTTGGACTAAAATTGTAAATGTTGCTAAGTAGTAAGAAGTTATGTTTATTTTGCACTAAAGACATGATGTCATTTTCAGCTTTTGTAACATAAACCTCAGTTTTAGTATTTGTTTTTTATTGTGATAGAGCTCTTGTTTTGTATTGTGTAGAATAAATTATAGATAGATAGAGCTCTTGTTTTGTATTGTGTGGAATAATATAGAGTCTCTTGTTTTTATTGTGTAGAATAAATTATTAGATCATTGTGTGAGGTGTATTTCATTTTGTGAAGCGAAAAGACACATAATGAATTAGTCCTATGAATCAAAAGCTTCTTTATTTAATCATAATTCAAAAAGTATCGTACCATTATTGAGACAGGCTTACATTGTTTTTTTTTTTTAATATTTAACGTAAAATGATAAGTAGAATAAACGAATAAATAATACTAATCTTCCTATGACATTAAAAATGTGTTTTTCATTTTAATATGAATGTTTTCCACACAAAAACTACTGAACGAATTTGGATGACATTTGGTACACAGAAAGTTTATAACCTGGATTAACACACATAATAGTAACGTGCCCACTGGCAACAGCCAGTGGGCACGTTAGCATAGCTCGAAGACATATACTGCATTAAAAGCTGGGAATGCTCCGGTTTTTTTAACCTTAAAAATGCATTACACAAAAATACACAGTTATGAATAAAATTGCGCTTTTAAAGTATCCTGGCCTCACTAATGAGAAACTTCGTGAACTAAAACAATCATTAGGAAACTCTGGCACGACTAACAATGCCTCTGAAAATGTTTTTCTCCTATATTTTTCAAAAAACTTGATGCACTACTCTGCCGCTATTCATTTTAGTTTTTCAATGGTAAAACGTGTACGTAAAACATAACATTCATGAAGCTGTCAGCAATCTGAGTCCATGTAAATCTGATCCTTAGAGGACCAGAGCCTACTAGGGTCGCGGAAGTGTCTTATCAGGTAATAATCGTGACCCTGGAACGTAGAGCGCTATTGATGGATCACCGTGGATTTTAGTCAGTAATGGTCTGACCGTCCCTCCCGTCCCACCCTGGGTGGGAAGATTCATTTGGTGGTTTTACCACTATTAAAAAAAAACAAGAGTCTAATTGCGGGAGTCGCGAGACTTTCAAAAGGTTACCGCAGCTCTGGAACGTAAAGGGCAACTGACAGGTTGGTTTTTAGTTAATCAAGTTTGACTGTCCCTTTCACTCATTTACCATTACATTTTCATACAAAAAATTGTAAAATTTCATGTCTTTAACCATTTTTTATTTTGACACAAATGTAACAAAGGATAATTAACATTTCATCCGAACTTCACACAATGCAGCTCCATTTAAATTTTCAGTTTAATAAAGTTATTTAAAATGCTGAAGGTATTAACACTTTTGTTTGCATGAAAAATCAATTTTTAAGTACAAAATGCACATTAAAACGTGAGGAGCAATTGAAGAAAATTGCCATGTTCTGCTATGGACTGCAAGATTGGCACTTAATATTGCAATAACGCTAAAGATCAATAGAACAGCTGTGAGTTCTATTATCGAGGAACGGGGGAATGTAAATAGGCTATTTGTCACTTGCAACCGAGTCGAGCTCTGGGAACGATTAAGTGGTGCTGTTATAAAGTACTGGTTGGAATAAAGTTGTTGCTCCTGTAATTGGGTCAATGGGAAGTTTTTGTGTTTTTTACCTTTGTTTGACTGTATTTATGGAATCTCTACTTTATAAACGAAGGAATACAACTTCTTTTCTCTTTTTACGAAATTTTTAGTGCCCTGGGGCTTGGAAAACACTCATTTGTTATTAACTTTTTGATTAAAAGTTAAATAAAAATGCAACTTTTCTATTAACTGCAAAATAATGCACACTGTGTTACGTTTCTCTTATAACGTCAACCATTCAGTCCTGCAAATACAACTATGCAAGGCAATTGAGTCAAGAAAACTGGTGCTATGTGTCGAGTCATAAGTGCAACCAAACGAAGAACAATATAGTAATTTAAACCTTAACTTCTAAGGCATACTGTTGAAAGTTGTACGTGTCGTGTTATCTATATAGTTTTAAAAGAACATGCACCAATGTTGTACCGTGCAGGTTTTCTCGCAATATCTACGTGAAACTGTCCCCTTTTCTTTACATTTTAACACGAATGTCCTTTGTGACTTACACTGTGATGAGATCTGAACTTTGCTATATTATATTTTCATTTTAAACGTTGGCCAACCGTTACTTTTTTTTTAGGAAAACAATAAAGACCCTTTAAAATGAGATTAGTATTTATTTATTTTACATTTACCTATATTTTATACGGATTAAATAATTAACAATAAAGTTTTATTATAATAACCTGTAAGCTGAGAGCAAAAGTGGCCCAGTTGTATCGGCCCCGACTTGCGAGTTGTACGTTCGAACCCAGCCTGGCGCATTACTTTGTGTAATAATTTATTTCATCACCACTGCTTTCAAAACGGTGAAAGAAAATATCGTGAGGAAACCGGCCATGTCCTAGAACCCTCAAATACGAAGACATCTGCCAACCCGCACTAGACCGGCGTGGTGGATTATGGCGCACTCCCTCTCTCAGAGAGGAGGCCTGTGTCCCAGCAGTGGGAAGATTTGTAGGCTGATGATGATGATGAACTGTTTGTTTATTGCGCTTTGATCTGATTCATCTTTGATCTGATAATAACTCGCTAAAGGTAAAAATGTGCTTGTAAAATAAAACCCACTGGCTACCCAGTTACCCACTGTTTTTCAAGCTTCGTTAATTTATTAAAACGAAACCCCTTACGGTAAAATGAAACATTGCAAATAATTTAATTAATTATTTTTTTTACTTCCAAAGAAATTATAAAGGTGATCGCACACTTTTTAGTAACGAAATTTTCCTGCGAGCGTTACAAATTCGCAATTCAAAACAGTAATCGTAAAGTTCGATAATTGTCCTAAAAAACGAAACACGTGTCATGCACAGAAAATGCGCGGGGAAGCCAATATGTCTTTGTAGTGTATGTTTGACCTGATTATTCAATCATTTCTTTTTCTCAAGTCTAGAATATAGGTAAGGTGGCAGCATCCTAACACAAAAATATAAAAGTCTCTTAAAATACCATTCTTATTCTATCAATTATAGTTAGAACCTAGGTCATCAATGAGCAATATAGAGCTACTCGCTTCTATTACATTAAGAGCCTATGCTCACCACGTTTTTTAAATGCCACGTTGACACGCGTTTGCAGCGATAAAAACGCGATATACGTACGCAAGTCAGACGCAGCCGGTAGACCTTTGCACACCTGTATAAATTACAAATGACAATAAACTGCTCTGTTTGATAAAATCGCGCCGTCGACGCGTGTTTCAGAAACGCGCGTCGAAGGCGCGTTTAAAAAACGTGGTGTGCATAGGCCCTAATGTGTAACAGAACCGAGTAGCTAGCGAGTATTGTGCGAACCTTTACTTAGACTTTTCCTCTCCGAATTATTTACGGTTCAGACTAATTAACTGCCGTCTTTTGCATAAACAGTTTTCCTTATGTGTTCTTCAAAAAGCGGCTTAGAAGTCTATCAAGTTAAAAAAGTTTCTCGGTTTTTGTGGAAGAAATTTAAACTTGAAACTAGAAAGAAAAAAAAATAGAATATAATTTATTAATTTATGTAAAGCGATGTTTTGAGTTGGCTACTGTTTTTTGCATTTGGTGATGACAGTTGATTTAGTGTTTATATAATTGATTTGATTCTGTATACTTGTTACTTTTTTAGGGGTAAAATCATCAAATTAAAAAATAATTTTCACCCTGTTCTTCCGGTTGCTCTTCACGAGCACGCAGTTTTTTTTAAAGAATCCTAAGTTTATTCTAAATCTTTACAGTTTTGATCGTAGTAATAAGGAAGTAAAACTTGAAGCGTTTTATATTGTAAAACATTTTATATTATTTTGAAATCTCACCCGTTTTACGTTCGTTAAACAACATAAAATTTTCAATTCCCAGAGCGTTCCATTTTACAAGTGTTAGGTAGAGCGGCAAGCGTGCGTCACGTGCATCCGTCCCATCTCTACATAGAGTACGTCTCTACCCGACTCTAACCGTGAAAAGAATTTCCGTGAAGAGTGTATTTATGCGTAAAAAAGACTCTTCCTGGTAGAGTCACCGGGTCAAAACCGGGTTTTGACACCAGTGGTGATGAAATAAATTACACAAAGTAATGCACCTGGCCGGGTTCGAACCCACGACCTACCTAAGGCCGATACCACTGGGCCACCACTGTGCTCATGGTTTCATGGTTAATACATAATAGTCAACCAATTTTAACCGTACCCTTAGCACGAATTTTCAGTATTTGCGACGTAAAGTAAACTGGAACTTTGACAATTTCAAATTGACAATTTTCAAGGAAAAAATTAGTTCTTTCTTCGCACACCAGAGGCGCTGTTCCATTTTTTCATACAAGAAACGCTGTAAATACTGGAAAGATGCTGTAAAGTAAAAGAGTGAAAATGCGTGCTAAGGGTACAGTTATTGGGGTGCTAAGACAGGAAACCTCCACGTGCGCCCGTGGACTGGAGTTCCCTCTCGGATACGTCCGGGGGGAAGACCAGTTTTTCGGGCCGGTGCACCCTGGGATGCGGGCAAAAACTCTTTCTTAGGCACTGTGTGCCTAAGGGGTCTCTTTGCCCGTATGCGAATAGCCTGTCAGGTGGACGCTCCAACGCGTGTCCCTCTGAATAGCAAAGGGCACAGCGGCGGAGCGGGCTTGCGGACGGTGAGTAATGGGTAGCTCGCCGTCCGACCAAGGACCAAGCCCGGGTCGGTGGCGCGTCGTGTTTCGCGCCAAATGCCTGCTGGGGTCGCGGGTTTTTTCTTAACCCAGGAGACCGTGGCCCCAGAACGTAAAGGGCATCCGAAGGAACACGGGTGGATTTTAGTCAGTAAGAGTCTGACAGTCCCTTCCGCCCCACCCAGGGCGGGAAGACTCATTTGATGATTTTACCACCTAAAAAAAAAAAAAACGGTACAGTTATTGATAAGATCTACTATCCAGCAAAAGTTATAAAGCTATAGCTATAAACGAGGTATAACGACATCATAACACCTTTACGATGTACCTTAATAATGTGTTACGGGCACATTAAATGCATTGCTATAAATATGGTGAGCTATAAAATGTATAAATGGGTGCAATGAGTTATTAACCTAAGCTAACCAGTATAAGCTGACCGTTAAATGTGCGAAAAAGTCATACAAAACGCGACCATAATAAACTGGTTCTGTATAGCTGGTCTTGTAGAATTAATTACATAAATATACATAAACTAGTACTGCTTGCGACTTAGTTTGTGTGAAGCATAATATAAATATAATTTTAAGCCTAATACCAGCAGAAATAATGACAAATTTAGACCATTAGACTATTTGTTCCATTAGTTCCGTTACACCTGGTAGTGATATTTATTTCGATTTATTATATGTATAGAAGCATTCATACTTCTTCATGTCCAGCCATGTCTAGCAGTGAACTGCAAAAGGCGGAAATGTTGATGAAGATTCAATAAAAAAAAAACCATGATCATGCGTGGAGTTGATAATATTATAATTACGAGTATGTAGGGAAAAACTAGGTTATACGCCCTAGTTGACAAAACGCCGCGTGATTCTAGCATTCAAAGTTCCTGCTCGGAACCACACGCAAGCATGGCCACTGTTGGCGTATAACTTGGCCGAGGCCGATGGCCATATTGTACGCCAACAGTAGCCACGCTCTATGCATTAATTGAAAATTGAAATAAACCACCTTCCCTTTCATCTTATAGATTGCGCAACATATAGCACAACACTAACTCTGGTGAAGATAAAGAGTTGAGCAATAAAATAAAACAGGAATTGCTAATGTTAGTGCTCAATAAATCCTATTTCCGTTTGAGCCTTTAAATGGTTTACCTTGGCATTACAATACCCCAAGACTGTTTATAGAGAATTGGTAAAAGTTTAGTGCTAGCGGCTGAATAATAACAGCCTCATAGGTCAACTTTCAAGGTTAAGCCGCGCTTGCCGAGGTTGTTCTCTGGATGGGTGACCATCTTTCATAGCAAGCTTCTACTGTGTCTCGGAAAGCTTGATAAGAAGTTGCTGGCATTTGTGGATCTTGTATAGTCTTTACTGTAAGATGCTGACGCGTTTTCTTCCTTGTTTGTAACAATGTCACATTTAATGCCATGAAAATGTTGGTCTAAAAATACCGGTTTCGATTTTCGACTTACCCAAGAGCAGAAAATTTATATAAGAGATTTTATAGGTTTGGCGTGGCCAAAAAAAAAAATTCATGGAAGTAATTAGGGGAATCCTTTTTTTAATTATACAACTCCTTTTAAAAGCTCAGTATATCTGATTTGCAGTTACAAGGTAGATATTTCCAAAATTATTTCATGAAGTTGTCCGTGTTCAAGACGGGATGTCAATAATTTGTCCGTATTTTTGTTCAACGGGAACTTAATTTATCTTACTCTTGACTCAGTCTAACTTTGAAGAGATTTGGGTTGTACGTGTTCAGAAACAGACGCAAGTAGTAAGTTTTAGTACTAAAATTCCTTCTTTTATTATTCTGAAATCACACATATATAGTTGTAACATATTTTGCCGGTAAAAAAAAGGAATAAAAGTAAATGAATGCAAAGTAGTTGTGAATGAACTGGCAAGAAATATACGTTGTGGTAATGTAGAAGATTTTCAAGCAATTGTATTCCTTATATTTTTCTTCTTTTATTTTTTAAATACTTGGCTATGGCAGTGATTTATGGACCTACATTTTGAGGAATGGTGTGCTTGATAAACTAAACTCAGTCTTTCACTAAAACAATATACATTTATGGTGTGCATAATAAGTTGGACAGACGATCTTATGAAGACCACAGGATCACGCTGGATTCGAACTGGTCCTATTGGATGTCTATAGGGGTGACCTACAGACGTGCAGTGGACGTCTTAGGGCTGATATAATGATGATGATGAAATAAATAAATCCTCGGTAACATCAGCTGTCTAGCTTCTGTCTACCTCCTAAAGATCTTCTACAACAATTGAAACAAAAACAACAGACAAACACTTTATTTCCACCAAATCCAACAAATTCTAATGTTACACCTTGCAAAGGCTTAACATACATATGTCTAGAATAAAAGAGCAATGCTAACATTCTTCTCAGTACCTGGTTTATAAGATCTGTGAGTGTAACGTGTGAGAACTTGGGGTATTTGAGAAATTTACTCTAAGAATTTTAATATAGTGTCTGAAATCGCTTGAAGCTTAGAGTCTGTTGAGCTATATTTATATGTGTAAATAGAATACAAGAACAGCCATTAAACAATACACAGACTATGTATTAAAAGAAAAAATATCATTTTTCTTCTCTAAAAATACACTTCTTCATTGCATTTTCCAAGCCTTTCTCCATACAGGGTATAAGACACCTTCCTGCGCTTTGTAAGACACATTTCCGTTGCAACCTTCTAACGGAGCAAACGTTTGTGCTCTCATGTTGACAAAAGTCGGAATTTTTTTATGTTCAATTTTCTTTTATAACCTTTACAGTTTTTTTTTTTTATTATTTGAATCATTGGTAGGTGTTTCCAAATAATAATGAAAAATCTCTTTTTTTCACTTATCTCTTTTAAATATTACTATAGTAATAATTATACTTCAAGTCAAGAGTGCATAGGTTACTTCTAGGCAAGCGTGTTTCTCCGTCGACCACATCTACAGAGCCTGTAGCCAAACGGCAAGCGACAATCGTTAACGTTCAGCAGTCGCTAATATATTTTCAACTTTATAACCCATCGCATAAATATATAAAATAATTATTTCATTATTATTATTTATTGTTATGCATGCTGCTTTTGTCGCGTATTTTATGGTACCTACTTTTAGTTATGGAAGAGCGGAGTCTCCTAATACAGGCATCTCATGCTTAAAAGGAGACTCCAATCACTAATATTGTATACTATTTACTTGCGAAAGAATAATAAATAATTTGAATTTGAATTGAATTTAATTTGAATAAAGTTGAAACCTAGTAAAGACTGCTGAGCGATAGCGAACGAAACAAACGAAAACGATCTATAATCTTTGATAGATTTTCAACTTTATGCAATGGGGTATAAAGTTGAAAATGTATTAGCAACTGCTGAACATTAGCGAATGTCGCTTGCCATTTGGCTATAGGGCCTGGTGAGATAGTGGTCTAACGCCAACCTTACGCAAAAAAAAAGCTAAAGAATAATCGGTAGTTAATATTTTACGATATCCGAATAATAGCTGAACAAAAGATAATTATGACGTAGGAGAACTAGCCAAACCTATAAATAAATATAAATAAAACAAGGGCAAACAATAACGTTCAAGCTAGAAATACAACGTTTATTGAAAACCGATGTCGTATCAATAAAACCGGTGTTGACGAGTTAACGTTCGTTCGCGGACATGTAATAAATATATTGTTTTTATTGAAATCAGAAGCGCGAAAAAAAATTTTCTTCGTCCGTACAGATGCTCAATTTTTCATACAATTAACGCACTGAATACCTACTTGAAGTACACTGAGAATAAAATGCAAATTACTTGCCATAAGGTCTCTGGAACCAATATTCGTGATATGATTGGGTGGGAGGGACGACTCATTTGAAGATTTTACCTAGTGGTAAAAAATTAGTTTGAAAATTAGGGAGGCAGGACTTATTCAGATGAATTTACCACTTAAATAGAAGGGAAAAGCTGTTTTAGAAAGGATGTCTGTCGATACAGACAATAATCTGCCTTATTTACGCAATAAATACACTTCTAATACCCCCATTTTTCCTTAAAATACCCCGTGATTAACTTCTATAAATCTCTTGGGATTAGATCATAAAAGATCTCAATTTTCTACCTAATTACGAAGTAAGATAACGAAATTTGGATTTAAAGATCCTATTCCGATAATCACGAAGTAATTGGATACAAAGGTAATCTCGTTTGTATTCGAAACTAATTTTAATTAATAGTGTATTTCAGATAATGAAGACCTAAAATTTTAGAACCGACCTACGCAATATCTTTCGGCTGCTTCTGAAAATTGTTTTGTGATTAAACCTTTTGGAAAAACTTTATTTTTGTTGTGAGACAGAAATGTGTTAGCAAAGAGAAGATAATAATATTATCATTTGGGCGGGGATGTATATATTCGAAACTATTAGGAATATCTAAAAATACTGAAAGAAGTAGGCCGATTTTGTCGGAAATTAAATCTGCATCATTGGATTTTTGAAAAAATCAATAATCTTGTCCAGAAATCGGACCCGCTGATTGCGGAAAAAAACTAACAACCTATATTATTACACCATTCGATAGTAGCCAGTTTTCAAATAATTTGGAAAGCCTGCACTCTTGCCAGAATGGATGAAGGAATCTGGGTGAAAGGCATAATATAGAGATATTATACATTATTATAGTCTGAACGTTACGTTACTATACGATTTTTATCACTCCGACGAAGCCACTGGTAAAAGTATTAAATAGAAAATACTCAAAATAATAATATGTTTATGTTGTCTTAAAACATCCGTATTAATTCAACTTAATTTTTATAATTAGACGTACTCATTATTAGCTACCGACGTTAAGACACACATAGACACGCGTAACCATGCAATCTCCTAGAAAAAAAAAGCATTATCCGCTAGACAAAATCAAGTGCAAACAAGAGCTAATTAGGTCCCCACCACAAGTGTTACGGTTTCTCAAGAGCCCAGCACTAAAAACGTGTCGATACCCTCTTATACGGTTTATGCTCGACCCAATTCTTGACACTTAACCGTGAAACTTTATACTGTGGACGTAATTACTGATAATAGGGATGGGTATCTATTTATTTGATTGTTTGTAGTTTATATTCGATAGGGGAATTCTTAACTGTAGGGTAGATTTGCAGTCGAGGGACTGTCTCGTCAGATACCTAACCGTGACCCTGGAATGTAAAGGGCTATTGAAGGATCACCGTAGATTTTAGTCAGTACCAGTCTGACAGTCCCTCCCGTTCCGCCCTGGGTGGGAGACTCATTTGATGATTTTACCACGACCAAAAAAAAGTGTAGGCTTGCGGACAACGAGTAATGGGTAGCTCACCGTCTGATTAAGGCCCAGGCTTGGGTTGTCGGCTGTTCCAAGCGTGCCATAAGAAGCTGTCAGCAAACTGATGGCCAGAATAGGCCTCCGAGGCCTCCAAACTTAACCACGATACATGAGAAATTCCTAGTGTGTGACTGCTCTATAAGAAAGAGTCTTTCATCGTATTTTGACTGAATTAATCTTTTCATTTATATTTAAGCTGATAGTTTCAAGATTATAAGTAAAATCTAGATAATAAATATAGTCTAGATTGGTAATCTCAGGGGTCAAAGAGCTTAGAAGATCAATAGAAAGCGTTCCTATCTTAAATTGATCATGCGGGTAAGGTTATCTATATCTGTAATACCTACGACTTGGTACAGGCTGCAAGGTTAAGTTTGTTTTTGGGATAAAAATATTTTCAACTACGAAACCCTTTGCCCCTTCGTACACTAGGCGACGCAAGTCTCCGATACCTTACGATTTTGGTATTCATTGACGCGTGCTTGTGTTCGAACCTCTATGGGTTTGTATTGCGATAGCCGCTTGGATACCGAAGTCGTAAGGTATCGGAAACTTGAGTCGCCTTGTGTACGAAGGGCCTTTATCGTGCGTAATCCGACGCACTCGGCCTTTTCTTTTATTTAGCTATCGCTAGTTTCGACTTTGACTATCTTTATTTTGATTCTTGCCTGATGGTAAGTTTAGGTTAAGCTCGCCTTTCTACATAACTTACCCTCATGCAAATGTTATTTAATCATATTAAGTGTGTACAATAGAGAATAATAAGTAAGTGATGATTGTGGTCGACGGTGAAGTAAGCTTGCCTAGAAGTAAACTACTCTCCCTTGAGGTATGACTCCAAGGTTATAGTTATCAGGAAACAAATATCCTAGAAATAGTGAGTATGAGAAAGCTGTTTGTACATTATTTTACCAGTGATGAGGAGTTCTTACGACCTACTCTTAGAACGGTGAACAAAAATGCATTTAAGAAATAGCCATAAACTGTGTGAGCCTGAAAATGTGAAGTCTGTGGATTATGACTCCCCGTGATTATGTATGAAGATCCCTACCGCTTTCATAAATAGCTACATGAAAGGCTGACTATGCTTATGTATAGAAATATAAAATTTTCTTTCCGTAATAAATCTAATAGACAATAGTTTTGTAAAGCAGTAATTAATGTTAATTAGTGACCAGTAAGTCATGATATTTTGTTAGATGTTAAAAAAAAATAAACTAAAAAAAAAGGATTAAAAATTACAAATTATTGTACAAAATTTAATACCAATTTGTAGCCACATAATTTAATAAACTTTTATGAAAAAGACCAGCAGCAAAAAGTTTTTTCAACAGATTAGCATCTGTAATTAATTTAAGCAAAGATTAATAAATAATTTGGGTGCTAATTGGTAAAATATGAGACACGGTACCTTTGCAGATTTGCTTGCCTTAGTTAGAAAAGTAATTAGCTAGGGTTCAGTTTGCCCTTGAAGTTACAATGATTAAATAAGCGGCGCCCATTCTGCTTGACCCAGTTACGGTGGTATAAGTATAAACCATTGAAATGAACTTAGTCCTTTAAGTTATGTTTAAGTTATAATATGTGTATCTTTACTTAAGAGCAGGGATGTATGTTCAGTGGTTTCTACTTTTATTTGAAGAAAAGAGAATAAATTTTTCGATTTTAAAAGATTCCACAAGAAAATATCTTACATTAACTTAAAATTTAAATGAATTATGGTCGGATTTTGGAAGAACGACCTCTATTTTAAATTAATTTCAAGCACAAAGTTTCCCTGTGTCATAACTCATACCGTTTCAAATAAAAAAAAAACCCTTTCCTTGTTGAGCAACCAATTTTTATATAACACCGATGTTTTTTATTGGAATGAGTTCATTTATGAAAATAAAGTCAAAAGAAACAAGGAAAAAAATTGTAAAATAAGAATGAAAAGATTGAAAATGACCAGTGAACATTACGATTTATAGGGCAACAATGGAAGAAATCGAACATTTATTCAGTCGAGATTTTGCAAAAGGATGGGGATAAAGTGACTGTACAGACAATTGCTTTGTTATTGTAAATTATTTTATACGAGTGCGTGCTGAATATAAAATTTATAGAAGATTTTTTTTTTTTCTGGAGATTGTAGCTGTTCGCACGTAGAGCAATATATTTCGCCATTTTGCATGATCCATGGGCTTCACTACACATGGAAGAACAAAAAAGTATCTATTCTCATACATTTACAGTTTCTTTTTAAAGTAATCTTCTCCAAGATATGTCTTGGAAAGAAAATACAACTGCTAATATTGTTATTTATTGCGTTAATAATGGGAACAGGAGTTTGGCATTGCCGCGGCCCGGTTGATAAGACCTCCTGATGTATTAAATCAGTTGGTCGCAAGTACAAATCCTGCTTGTCATCTTTATTATTATTGAGAAAAATACTACAATTATAAAAGGGTTTCGTGTTTTGACTACTAAATATAGAATTTGTTTGGTTAGTGTTATAATGTAGGTATGTATTTTAATATTATCAAGAGGAAAGTCTGTGAGTTTGTTTGTAAGAAGCAATCTCTGGAATTATTGAACCGATTTTGAAAATTCTTTCAATAGAAAGCTACTTCTTGAGTGTCATAGGCCATATATTTATTTTATAATTACACCTTTGTGAAGCCAGGGAGGATTTCTAATTATTTATAATAAATGCAATACGTTATTTGCTAAACTATCAACAAAAAATTACATGTATCATTACAATAGACAGTTACTAAAATAATGTATCAAAATAATTATGATTTATTCAATATGGATTGCAAATATGTCGACCCCAAAATGACATCCGGATGTGTATTCAATCGTAATGACAATGAACATGCTGCGCTGCGGTTAATTCGGATACGAATATATTAATTAGTACGAGGTATAACAATTGTCATAATAAAATTAAATCCTGCTATTGAACTGTTTAAATATTTTGATTTAAATATTGACATGTCTGACAGTGAATTTATAAGGCGGAGGTGAGTGGAAACGCCGGGAAGGGACGCACTAGGAAGACCTACACTGACCTTATTGGTGAAGTGCTTCAGAAGGCCGGGTACGTAGTAATCACAATCGGCGTGCGTGTATGACCAGTACCTTTAGCACGAGTTTTCACTATTTTACTTTACAGCGTCTTTCCAGTATTTACAGCGTTTCTTGTATGAAAAAGTGGAACAGCGCAGCGCCTCTGGTGTGCGAAGAAGGAACTAATTTTTTCCTTGAAAATTAACAATTTGAAATTGTCAAAGTTCCAGTTTACTTTACGTCTCAAATACTGTAAACTCGTGCTAAGGGTACTGATGTATGAATGTGGATGAGGCGAAAGGAGTATGTACATATATAAGCATCGTAGCAGGTGGCGCTCTTTAGTTTCTGCCTACCCCCATGGGAAGAAGGCGTCAGTTTATGTATGTATGTATGTGTGTGTAGCAGATTTTTTAATGGGACCTATAAAATTATCAAAGAAGTCCTCCCAGTCTATGTTGAGTGGAAGGGACTGGCAGACTGTTACGGACTAAAAATTGAGCGATAAGGGCAATATTGAGCCCTATATTCATCAGTCGGGCACAAACCCGGACCATGGCTGTTACTAAAATCCTAATGAAAAAAAAAAAAACAATATAATTTTACTCCATTTAAATAGAACCTGGTATCTCAATCATGCCCAACAGTAGCACTTGCGACCACTAGATCGAAGAGATAAGCAAACATTAACCAAACAGGAATTATTTTTAGTATACTCGAAACCTGAATATAGTTTGTTCAGAATCAGTAACTGAATTGATTCCAATATTTTTTACACCATTTTATATTTTAATTAAATTTTATCACCAGTTAATCACCGTACGGTTTAGGTACCTATTGCCAAACTTATCAATGAGTGTACGACACAGGAGGAGCGGGTTACACGGGTGTAGGTACCGCGAAACGAGCATGTTTTTGAATGGACAAACCAGGTAACAAAAAAAGCTTAAAACTTTGTGATTTTTCATGAAACAATTTTGACCATTTTTTACATGGATTGCTTACACAAAAATACTAGAGAGGTACATCGGTTTTTGCAGAAACTAAAAAAAAATGGTATACGTGAAAAGTTTTAATTATGGAAAACTCGTTCCCATATTTACCAAACTCCATATGACACTGTATAATCTACTTTGCATCATCTACTTAAAGATCAAAGTGCATAAGTAAGCAGCTTAAGTTATTACGGATCATGGTATAATCCTGTAAAGCTTAGTCGAGCATGCGCCTTGATAATAATATACTGCAGAGTAAATTTTAGCGTCACCGTAATAACATCCAGTTGTTTACCGGTTATAAAAATGTTAGAGATTTTTTATTTTAATTAATACTAGCCTTTTCACGCGGCTCATCATCACGATCATCACATGACCGCGCTGGAAATAAACAGCTTCATAAAATAAAAAAGCGTGCTCAATTCATGACATATGTAATAATAAATAAACATGATAGCTGATAATAGAACCTCTTAGAAGCTCAGAAGACAAGAAATAGACTTAAGTTTTACAAGAGAGTCGACTCAAGTCTTACAACTCGACCCCCACAAACTGATACGAAAGATAACGAGTAAGTAACATAAACTAGTTACGAAACACAATCCCCTTTTATTTGTTACTACATACAGTATCGTAACTAAATTACTGGAGCTCTAAGACTTAGTGAGATAGTGTCCGATTTATTTGTAGCAACCAACAAGCCTAGGCAGGGTGTTGGAAGGAATAAATACGTAAACTCTGTTCTATTCCTATTTTTGGAAGAATTGAGAAGGTTTAAAATCGATTTGTGAAGGAATAGTGCCTAGCGAGTTAAAGTAGAGCCTCAAATATTGGCGTGATTTGAATGAATTTGATATCACTTTAAAGTTAATAGTTAAACCTTTATAATGGTACCAATTTTATAACCTACTCTTTACTAGTTATTGAAGCCTTTGCTCAGCAGTGGCATGATTTAGGCTAGCAGTATCAGTATCAGTTATTGAGTACTAAAGATCGCGCGGAATCGGAGTAAGGCCTTTGTCAAACAGACAGGCGATAGCGAACCGAACCGAATCATGTCATATAAAAATGCGAAAGCGATCCGATACTCTATGTGACAGGCTTCAAACAGTTCCATACATTACAAACAAAAACGCTACGCCACGCATTCGGTTCGTCTGTCAGTTTGACAATAGCTTAGGTGATACCATACTTTTACTTACGAGGGTAGTTTAAGCTACATTTTCATTAGAGTTATTATTATCCCGTTATCATTTACGACTTGATTATTTAATGTCCTAATAAGCTCATTTTATTTATGTAGAAATCCAAACTAATATTGTAAAGGTTTAGACCGGCGTGGCGAACGCGAAGCGAGGCGTTTTTGTTTGTTTTTTATGGAATTGTTTGAACCCAGTCACACATACTATCGGATCGCTTTCGCTTTTCTATGTGACTGGATTCAAACAACTCCATACATTACAAATAAAAACGCTTCGGATCGCATTCTCCTGTCTGTTTGACAATAGTTTAAAAGCTATGCAATATATGCTTATTGAAACAATGAATAACAAAAGATGACATTAACAAACACCAATGACCGAAATTTCCTTTAAACATTGGTTAAAGTTTTCGTACAAAGTACAAATAAACCAAATTGTGAACACAGAATTCTCTGAAGATACGGATTAAACTAGCAAACAGAATTGTAACTTGCGACATTTATGTTGGCAGTATTATAAACTTAAATCAGTATTAAACAATAATAATATGTAGGATGGTACTCCTAAAACCAGTTTATCTTGGCCTCTCTTAATATGATCTTTTCCCACAGTTAAAGGTCAGCTTATATCTGTGAGTAAACAGACATATTGCAATAACTACTTAAGTACTATTGGTAGTTCAGATTAAGATTCTTGCTTATACAGGCTAAGTTTGGTATAAAACTCGGGTCGCAGAACTGTTTATTTATATAGCTAACAGTGACCCTCTAACTTAAAGGGCTATTGAACACCGTAGATTTTAGACAGTACGAATCTGTTCCCCTATCGAGTGTGGGAAGACTGATTTGAAATTTCAATAAGATGATAAAAAAAATAAGATTCGCAAAGGATTCATCATCATCAGCCTATAATGTTCCCACTGCTGGGACACAGGCCTCCTCTCTGTGAGAGGGAGTGGGCCATAATCCACCACGCGGGCCCAGTACGGATTGGTGGATGTCACATGTCTTCGAATTTTTGGTTCTAGGACATGCCGGTTTCCTCACGATGTTTTCCTTCACCGTTTTGAGAGCAGTGGTGATGAAATAAATTACACAAAGTAATGCGCCAGGCGGGGTTCGAACCCACGACCTACAACTCGTAAGTCGGGACCGATACCACTGGACCACCACTGCTCTTGCTCTCCGCAAAGGATTAAGATTTATAATTAAAAAAAGCTTTACCAACGGTTTTGCCAGAGTAGTGTTCAGAAAAATAATTAAGTAATTTGAAATCATGTTCACGCTTCATATATTAGGTGTTTTACACTACCCTACAGCAAGGCAACGCGTCGTTACACCTGCTACTTATATGCTGCTAATATAAAAAAATAAAATCGTCCAGATTAATATAGGTTTGTAATGTTCCAAATGTATCATTATCCAAACGATTTAAGACATAAAAAAAAACTGAAAAAATATCATAGACAGCCCAACTCTACTATGACGAAGTCCCATCATTATTTATGGATAAACTTCGTTTTCTATCTCACTATTAACACGATTTCATCATTAATTCGGTTATATCGATTCAATGTTTTGCCGATAAACCGATTTGAGCCACGAAATCGGTTGTGGTTACCCGGTTAACTTAATCCGGGCTATCCATATACAATTTGTAGCTGAATCAGTAAGTTACCAGTCATAGATTATTAAAGTTAGGTCTCCGTAGTTCTATCATATTTTTGAATTTGTTCTAATATTCTAAAATAAAGGTGAAGAGTTTGTTAGTTTGGTTAAACGCGCTAATCTGAGGAAATACTGCTTCAAATTGAAAAAAAAAAAACCTTTGATACCGATTTGTAAACGCACGATCAGAAATCTGTGATGAAAAGAAAAACGTCTTTCTAAGAAAATAAATAAAATTAAGTAAAACGCCAACCGTGGTGCGTGTTCTTAAGCGGTTTTGCGTTTTCAGCAATTCCATAGCCGCTTACGTTTAATCGTGGTGCGTGCTCAGCCTTACTGCTTAACAGGCTATCTACAGAAAAATATATTATTCTTTTAACGTTACCGCAGGGCAGTCGGGGCCAAAAACTTCTGACACAGAAAATCGAATCTAAAAAAATATCAATTTTTTTTAATACCCCATATTGTTCCTTCACTTTATTTCTCACCATAATAGTGCTTAACGTTTATTGCGCCATAACCTTTATTTATCTGCTTTAAAACTTTAATATCTACACGACATGTGACATAAACCATCACAACTTCCATAAAATCCAAGAAAATGAAACGCATAAATATTATTTTAAATCAAAAAGTACTTCGCACAGGAATTTACTAAACGTAAAAAAAACGGTTGTTATGAAATCGTTTGGGGAGCGCAGTATGTCCGGTTCCAACATCTTTTGATCATTAGGTCAAAGCCACTCAGCTAAGAGCTAGTCGTGATGGTTCTGAGATTTTGTCACCTTGCCTCCCGAGGCATGCCCGAGGTTGCGATTTTGAGGTTCAAACCCCAGCATTTAACAATGTGACTTTTTCATGGTTTAATTATTTTTAAACCAGAACACGTCATAGCATCACAATAAAAAACAGCGCTTGGTTTATGGAACATAATGGCGCATTTTCATTAGTTGTTAGGGCCCGCATGCGGGTTACGAGAGACTTCTGTAAGCCCCTTCGTACGCAAGGCGACGCAAGTTTCCAATACCTTACGACTTCAGTATCCAAGTCACTATCGCAATACAAATTCATAGAGGTTCGTACACAGGTACGCGTCAATGGATACCAAAGTCGTAAGATATCGGAGACTTGAATTGCCTAGTGTACAAAGGGGCTAACGCATGCCACAGGGCCCGTATTCGGGGAACCGTTTTATTAGTTTATAGGGCCCGCATGCGGGGTGCGAGAGATTTCTGGAACGCATGCCACAGGGCCGCATTCGGGAATCGTTTTCATTAGTCGATAGCCCGCGTGCGGGATGTAGGAAAACCTCCATGTTCGTCATCATTTCATTGGTCGATAACACGATCGGTATAAAGCGAGCGGGGAATCATCGCAGACGGCGTAACGAACAGGTATCGACTTGTGACTTTCATTGGTTGTTATCTCGCATGCGATGACTCCCCGTATGCTGTATACCGAACGAGTTAACGACCACCTAAACTGCGCCATTATGGTCATACTGCATGTGCATGTCCACAAACTCGCACTACAGCCAATTCTGTCTTAAAGAGAGGAGATCTGTGTCCTAGTAGTGAGATTGTTATTGGCAGATTATTGTGCTTCTCTTCATAACTAGTTTGTCACTTATTCAAGCTCAAATCTCACCAAATAGAGCAGAGAACCTAGACAAACGATTTACCACTTAAAGCACTAGAGCATAAAGTTAAAGACTAATTCACAGTTAAACGAAAACGCTCTATTGCCAAGCTTTAATAGACTTTCAACTTTATTCTATAATGCATAAAGTTGCCTAAGCCTACGTCCTCTGGTCTGCTCCTAATCGTGGGTTCGACCTTTACAAGTATATTGCTAAAAACAGATGAGGTTTCAACTCAACACAGACCGCAAACGCCTATAATATTTATTTACCGGCGAGTTGTTTTTAGAAGATACATTTTAAAATAGGATTACGTGCACACTGGCTTCCGGGCAGAGCCGGGATACACATATATTATTCATTGAGTAACCTTATTCGAGCACTACTAAGTTTAAACCTCGATCGATCCAGCCTTCACGCTATGAATACCGCTTGGACAGATCATCTACCGTTGGGGTAACGTACTATAGGTATTTTACACCTTTTTTGTGTGCCAAATGTGAGTTAGTTCTATTGATTTTTTTTTGTACTGAAGCAAAGCTAAAAAGCATAATTGCGTTTTATTTTCTGTTGATAAATGTTCAATATTACATTCAAACCCCAAACCTATTTTTTTTGTTTTCGTATAGGTATTTGTTTTTTTTTCGTTGTAATTACAATAATCAATTGATTTAAAAGTTTAGCTGTCATCATTATTCCAGAAAAACTATGTTCAAAGATTGCTTAAAGTTTCCTCTTCAACATATAAAGGTCTTAAGCTTTTTGCCCTTTTACGAAAAAAGTACATAACTCCAAACCGATCGATTTAACCCTATCAATAAATAATTCACGAACATTAACTGTAGTCCAAAATTCTACATGTTCTCTTTTAACAATTCACTGAACGAATTTCGATCTAGCATCGAGTTTACTGATGACCGTTTGTTTGTTCTAGAAAAATTGGATTGTACCTACAGAATGACATAGAATAGATAATTATATAGAATACAGAAGGTTCTAATCTCAAACCATGACACGTACCTTACGTTATGTGGGTACGTTGACGCGTGTTTATCACACCATCGTTTTTTTTTTTCAATTTGTTTGTGAATTTATTCAAGGTTGTGTGATTGTTTGAAAGAGTTAGCAACCCTGAAATTTGAAGGAAAATTAAAAAAAAAGGTTAGTTCTTCATGTTCTCACTTCTTAATTCATTGTCATTTAAGTACTTAGTCAAACTCCTTCCTCACATATTTTTTTTTTCACTTAGTCCAATTTACTTAACTTTTCAGAAAGAATGTGAATAAATTATAGCCATCCACATGCCTAACCAATCGTTTCCTCGCGACATTTTCCTTATTAAATGCGTGTCAATGTACGAGTGGGTTCTCTCTTTTTTTTCCTTGTATGAAAGGTGCCTTCTGTATAATCTAGTCTATGGCAATAGCCTTGGAAAATAAAGCCCACTCATTACTTGTTCATCATTATCGTCAGTATCTGACCTTAAAAAAAAGTGTGTACTTATTTGGAAATTGAAAACGTGGATCACGCGGTAGTCTCTTAATTTATTTGAATTGTTTTTTTTTTTTTAATTACAGTTGCTTTGAAATCCCTGAAACATGTTTGACGGCACAGTGCAGCGGGTGTCTAGGGGTCTACTCTCTTAGTCCATCAACGAAAATAGCGGCCTGTACTCCAAACTTTTGCATGAGCCCTACTCTCCGTTAGTTTTGACAACACATCGGGAGTAGGTACAACTGTTGAACCATAATTATTGTCACCAATTTTAGTTCATTCCACTTACTAGTCTTATCCACTCACACGTCCAGCTCCCGCGACCACATGGGGTCGTTACGTCCGAGCGCGCGCGGTCTCGATTCGAGCGCTACCGCGCTCGCCTGTTGTGTAAACAAACGCTTATAACTACTTTTCTACAACAGCTAGAGTAAAGAGAAAAACTACGAAAAAATGACAGAAAAATGCAGATTAAACCTATGTACATTTTAAGATCTAAAACTCTAATTTAAGATATTAAAAACAGGTATGAACATTCAATTTGGAGTAAAATAAACATATACATTTTATTTATTCACACCACAAAGAAAGAATGTTGTTTATTTTACAATTACAAAAATGCCACAACAAACTAGACTTTTATTCCTGTAATATGATGTATAGATGTTTATGTTTCTTCATCGCTATGTAGTGAAATAAATCAAAACAAAACACCTAGTCCTCAAAATTTTATCACGATGGCGCGAGCGCTGTCGAAGTGCATTCAAGGACAAAATACAACCAAGATGGCCGCCTACCTAAGGTCTCATACATACTTTTTTTAATTTACGCAAATTATAAAGACAACAGTTTTTATTAATGGTTTATTTTATGAATAACAAATTATAATCTCGATGTTATAATGCATTGCATACAGGTATAGTAAGGGTTTTTTTTTTATACAGGTGTATTTTTCAACTGGATATGGATGGCTATATCCGAAACTGAGAAATATTGAAAAACATTGAAAGGAGTCTCGAGGCTTATTTTGACGAATACTTAAACTGCGTCATTCGATTTGGAAAAACCAATAATCAATAAAACCAGCTGATTTTAGAAAAAAATCACAGCCTTTATTATTACACCATTCGATAGTGTCCCTATTAAGAATCAAATTCTAGGGAGAAATGATATACGCCAAACATAGGAAACATTTATAATATAAAAAAAAATTACACCAAAAATACAATAAAAAAACAGACATAAACATACAATTTTATTGGGTTGTATGGTACTCCATAAAACAACCCTCAATGCACAGATTTTTGTTGCATTCGAGACATTTCCATATGGTTCTCGTTACCACCTTTTTCTTAGCGCAAAAGCAACAGCGACCACTTCAAAAGTATCTCCTTTCGAACAAAAAAGAATTTTGAAAATCGGTCCACACTTAGAATAATCGTGTAACAAACACACAAAAAAATAATACCATCGAATTGATAACCTCCTCCTTTTTTGAAGTCGGTTAAAAATTTTGAGATAAGATTGCATGCTGAAACAACACAAACCAAGTAAAGAAAACAACACCAAAACCCAAAAAACATAAAAAAAAGCAAAAAATGCAAAGCTATATTTTGCCGTTTGTACCGACCCTTATTTCGAACCAATGTAGGTATGCGCGTGGATACCACGCTATCCGCAACAAAAAACCTGAGGAACACAATAACATTTTCAAGAAATCTTCTGTGAATACATTAAATTTCTATTTGTAAAGTGCATAATTATGTTTATTGCGAATTAATATTTGTTGTTTAAATAATATTTTACGGAAAAACAACGTAAACATAACTAAAATTAGGCAGAAAACTTTAGAGCCGCCATTTGTTCCGAACAGCTATACTTTGAATGAAAAATACGAGTTGATTTTAAACTTAAAGGTATGTTATGTGTACGTAGTTATAAAGCATTAATCGTGTAGTTTATTTTGACAATATAATAATCTAAGAAACATTCAATAAAACTTAAGTACTTACGACATATCCACAAGCACAACAAAAACACTCGTTCACCAAACGCACACGCGAGTACACTGAAGTTTGACATTTTTTTATTTATTCGTCTGGGCTTGTAACAGCGCCATCTCGTCTTAGTTGTATAAACTTGTTCATCAGCTACTGACTTAACGAACAATAGTTCCAAATAGTACAGTACATTTTAGATAGATGTCGATTTTACAAAAAGTTACACCTTGGATAGTTGTGGATAGTATACTATCCGGGACGTTACGAGCTACTTTTTTTTAAAATACTATGGTATCCATGGACGTGTGAGTGGTTTAGAAACGACCGAAGTTTCAGCCAAAGCTACGGGTTTCGTGCTTAGATAGCAGTACCCCTGGATTTTTGTAGCACATCCACGATACAGGAGAAATTACAAGCGTGGGGCAGAGTTTAAGAAAAAATACACCACATTGTCCACTTTTCAGTTAAATCAAATTTAAACAATATAAAAAGCGGTAACTACAGAAACTTTATTAAGAAAAGTGACACTTTGTTCAAATGATAGGGTTTGAAGAGGAGACCGTGATTATGACGAATCGCGACAAGAAATTTAATTATGTTAATATTACGAGTGCCACCTGATTAAAGCTATTGTCAAACAGACAAGCGTATGACGAACGCGAAGCGAGGCCTTTTTGTTTGTAATGTAAGCAATTGTTTGAATCCGGTCACATAGAAAAGCGAAAGCGATCCGATAGTCTATGTGACGGGCTTCAAACAATTGCATACATTACAAACAAAAACGCCTCGCTTCGCGTTCGTCACGCCTGTCTGTTTGACAATAGCTTTAAGACGGGTATTAACAGGTGATTATTTGAGCTGAAAAGTTTTTACTAAAGACTTTCTAGAGGAACCTTTGTCTTTTTTTTGGCTTAGTTAAATCATCGAATGAGTCCGGACGCCTTGGGTAGGCTGTAAGACTCGTATTGACATAAATCCACGATGTTTCTTCAATCCTTTACGTTTCAGTGTCACAGTTACCTTATTACACAGTCCCGCGACCCCGGGGAAGACAGAACTGGCTGATATGAAAGGTTTTTAAGAGGATAGTATAGCGGCTGCCATTTCAAAAAATAGGTATTTAGAAAAAACACGTGCTGTCCCTCTCGCGCGTTGAAAAAACCCCCGATCGTGCGATAGAGAGCGTTGCAGCTCGCGACTGACTGTAAGTATTTTTATATTAAATTTGTCTCTCGGGAGAAAACGTTTTTCACATAATAAATCACAACCAATCTCTTAGATTCTGGCGTCAATCGTTTCAGCATATTATATTCTTATAGGTTTGTTGGTTTTGCTTTTTTTCTAAAACTTATTTGTTTTTAAAATACAAAGGTTTTACTTCAATGAAGATTTTAAACTTTCAAACTATTATAAATTTTGAAAAAACGAAAACCTATAAACCTAGTGTTTTACTGTGTCAGAAGCATTCTAAAAAATCATTGAGATAGGATAACATTTAGGGGCAGGAAAACGTTTTCTCTTTTAGTATGGACGAGCGCTCGGTAGACGATTGTCTTAAGTTGTATCTGTTTTGAATTAAATGTGTTGGTGAGATCTCATAAAGTGGTTCTCTAAAAATAAAGACAGAATAATTATAATAAGCCTTAGCTGATTAAGATTCCTTTCGCTTCAGATTTCTTTGAATTTTTGATAAGGTTTCCATCGGTATCTTTTTTGGGTAAAATGTATTTTGTGCATGATGATGACAGTACTGTATATGTGTGAGCGAGATAATGTGTAAGGGAGACAGATAAATAGAAATGATGCGAAGTGTATGTGTAAAATTGGTAGTGAAGACAAATTAAAATTGAAAATAAAAACTATTTTATTAAATTAAACAGTAAACACCACATTAACTATAATGTGGTGTTTACTGTTTGATGTCTCACATATTTGTGATGTTACTGGAATATGTTTCAGAACGTGTTTTCTCCGGATGAAAAAATAAACGTATTCAAATGTGCAGATAAACGGTATAAATCTCAAAGCAAAATATGACCTGCAATAACCATTTCGTCGGAGCTAATGCCAAATATCACGTTAGCATAAAAATCCCGGCAGCCTACAAATATATTTGTTCACGGCTAGGCTATAAAGTCTAAAGTCAATAAAATTTCACGCCCCATCAACTTATGTAAATATAAGTGTGTAATTATGTGCGTGAGTTTATGAGGTTTTAGTGAGTGTGTGTTTTTACCTTAATTTGTAGAGGTATACCTGAAGATTCACTTAGTAGATTGTACGTATCATTTCATAGAGAGGATTTTTAAATCGTTTATGTTCCGAACAACATTTATTTGCGAAAAATACCCGTGACACGCTATGCAGTAGTTCTTCGCTCAGCGTCTGCGTCAACCGTGTAATCAAACTCTCTAAGAAGCTACAAAAAAAGAAATTTATTCAAAACAAAATACTCTTGACCTACAGAAAAAAAAAACTCGTCTATACAAGAAAACATTCGTATCAAAACATGTCCCTCGTCTTCACAGATGGCTAAATAGATAAATAAACAAGACCCCAATCAGTTTGTGCCCTTGTGTTCTCGTTCACAAACTGTCATGGCGGTATTTTTCCTTATTTCTCTTTAGATTCCAATTCTGTATACTAAAGAAGCTTGTTTGGTAGGTACATAATGTTTATTTAGTAGATCTTAAGTAGTTTCATTTCAAATAACATAGCGTAACAACATGGAACCGCAATGGGTGCCTCTGCCTTGCCGTCCTATCATGGACCATGCCCGGGACGACGACGACGGCGCGTCGTGTTCCTAGCGCGCCTCAAAGAGTTGTCAGCAAAGACATTAAACTATATACGAGCAATAGACGGGACATCACGAAGAAATTTGTGATCCAAAATTTTTTCATCATCATCATCATCATCAGCCGGAGGACGTCCACTGCTGAACATAGGCCTCCCCCTTAGACCGCCACGCCGAACGACAATTCGCCACTTGCATCCATCGGCTGCCCGCGACCTTTAAAACTTTTTACCAATAGGTAAAAAGTCCCTCAGTCTAGTAGTCGCGTTGCTATGCAACGCTTATATAGCGCTACTGACGCACGGCATCAACAATTTTGTATGACATTTTTCCCAATGCCCGCTCTATAGGTTCTTTTAAATCTCTTTGGTTGTCAGCAATCTGACGGGGCTTTACGTAGAGGACCAGAGTCTGCCGGGGTCGCGGGACTGTCTCATCAGGTAACCGTGCTCTGGAACGTGGCTATTGAAGGATCACCGTGAATTTTAGTGAGTACGACCTTGACAGCCCTCCCGTTCCACTCCAAGCGCGGACTTATTAGCCGATTTTACCACGATAAAAATCATCACAGAATAATTTGACGTAAAAAGGCTGCTGAAAATACACAATAGTCGCTCAGCAAGCCTATGCACATTGAGTGGGTGCCTGAGGATGGACGACACCACCGAGGCTGGCCCAAAAAGAGGTGGAAAGTTGATCTAGATCACGTAGAAGCGCACCTTGAAGGCTGGTCTATAGTGGCACTAGAAAAGAGCACTTAGAAGAATATGCTTTGGGTGGCTTTTGCCCAGCGGTGGGACAAAAATGACTACTAACGAAAAAGAACATCATGCCTGTTATCCCTGAAGGTTTAGGCAGAGAAGTACTTAATAGTACCTACACCCACACCCACACTTTCGCCAGATATGTTACAATTCCCATGAAATAGGGGGCAAAGCTCTTGTAGATTCTATAGAAAAATCCCTTATGGAAAAACCAAATAACACTTGGTCCGTTCTGGGAATTAAAACAGAGTCCTCATACTCAGCAGTTGTTTTTGCACCCGCAAATATAATTGAAGTGAATTTGAGGATATATGTTTTACCGGTATTACGGTGAAAAATGTTTGCATTGGGTCAGATTTACCCGGAAATATTAGACAAATAAAACCGACCCAATTATACAAAACGGTCTTTGTTGAAATTTCTTTTTTTTTTCTTTTATAAACATAATTATGAAATAATTAAAAAAAAAGCAATTATATTCTAAGTGATTTGTAAAAATACCAACTCGTCAAACGACGCCAAATTTAATAAAAAATAACGTAATTTTTTTCTTTTAATATAATAATTTATTTCACAAATTAAAAATTAACACAATTAAAAAATATATTGTCAGATTCCTCTGCTGACATTGCAGCCCAGGATTTTTTTTGAAGTGAAAACTTCTTTAGCGGCGTTGTACACTTTTTCTGTAATGGGTAAAAAATTTAAAACTCGCGTCAGGGTCACGTGACCAAAACTCGCGTCAGGGTCACGTGACCCTGATCGAAAATGAGTAAGACGTCATTCATATTAAAAATAAAACATAGTAACAAAAAAGTTTTCACTTCTACCGGCACTCCTGGAGTGCAACCTTTTTTTTTATCTGAATCGGTATAAACCAGCAAAAAAAAAACGGTTTCATAAAAAAAAACGGTATAATAATTATGAAAAAATCTACTTTTCTGACCTAGCACATAATGCTTACTCAAACAAATGTAGTTACGTGTAAAACCTTTGTTTCCAACAGATATAAATGTTTAATGTAATCTTTGTTATGAGCTAACAAACACGAGGTACAGTCACAACTGTCAGTCTGTTCTTGCTTGTTTTTAAAATAAAAAATACCCTAGAAAGTTTAATGATCCGTTTTCACTTCAAAACGGCAGGATCTAAATTGATCACTTTTGGTATAGGGGTAGATAGGACCCTTTAGAGGGTTATAAGTTACATAGAGGAGGAATAAAGCCACAAGCAACAGAAAGTTGAATATAATATATGGTTTTTGTTTCAGGGTTAATTTCATAGTAAAAGTTGTTTATATCCATAACTACTTTCAGCTCATGAAAGGTTGATAATGTTTTTCAAATAATCTGTATTTTCAATTAATAAAATGACCTTGTTTCTATAAAAGCTTCTTTTACAAAATCATTATATGAAATAAGTAAAGCAAGCAATTAGCAAGCAAGTTAAACATTTTACAAAATTTATTGTAAATATTAAGATTCTTTTAGCGTTTTTCAGGGCCCCAGATGTTAAAAAACCCTTAATCTTAATGTCAACTAACTATGTGTTAGATTCAGTATTTTAATAAAAAATTTAAGAAATAGTTTAACTAACGATGAAACGATGCGGCACCAGTGTCATAAACTTTAAAAATAAGTATTGTTCCCCGGCTATTCAGTATCTGACGAATGTTATAGACTGTACATATAGATCCGTGCGTGTCTACCAACAATTGGGTCGGCCATTCCTATTGATCTATATATCATTGTCGTGCATTGATGTACTGCATTTGCATTGCCTGTATGTGTAATGATATGTGCTTTCAAGCTGACTAATGTCCACATTGCATTACATATAGGAACGAAATAAGTGTTATACAAATAATAACTTAAACCTGAACAGTACAACATTTTAAAAAGGATTTTTTTAGGTAGTAACATCATCAGATGAGTCCTCCCTTCCTGAGAGGCAGGAAAAGGTCTGTAAGTTTCGTACTGACTAAAATCCACCGAGTTTTTTTCAGAAGCCCTTTACGTTCTAAGTTAAAAGGGGTTTTAAGAAAGAGGAGAAAGTCTGATCAAATCAAATAGCGCCCGCGGCAGTAAAGTGTGAAGTCAGATGGTAGTTACTCTTGCCGAGGTCTGTTTTTGGATGGGTTAGCGTTATGCGTTGCTTAACATTAGCAACGCATGTTTATGTCGAATTGTGGATGGATTACCAAAGATAAGAAAATCTTACAGAAGTCTGTCTGTGATTAAGGGTCACAAAATCGAAGTCTACAGCAAATTCGTCGAAATCGAAGTCGGATCGCTTATTCAATATAATTAACATTTAGCCTCGCTTCAATAAAACAACCAACTACAATTATAAATCAGTTCATAAATGTTAAACTTCCGACCTCAACATCGTTAAGAGAGACCTCGGGAAGGGAAAGAAAGTTATTTTTCTCCAACTTAAGTACTTTTATGTACTCCAGGACTTCTATTGTAGTCCGTTTCGGGTAACAGAGAGTAATTCAAAGTACGTAACTGTTCCAATTAAACTTTAGCGGGATTCAAAGAGAAATACCGATAAATAGCAGCATAGAACGTTCAGGGGTCCAATTAAAATATTATTAATTCTCTCCGGCGTAAGATACGGAACCCAAGTTAGGCACTTCAAACACAATGTGGGTAGGCTTGTGAACTGTGATCATTTTGACACTGTGATAATGAGCTCTTTGGTTAGATTTTGTCTTTAAAGGGTTTCAGTTCGGGTCTATAAGCTTATTTGTGTGGTCAGTGAACTATACTATGAAGCTATTGTCAAACAGACAGGCGAAGCGAATGCGATCCGAAGCGTGGTTATTTGTAATGTATAGAATTGTTTGAATCTAGTCACATAGAAAAGCGAAAGCGATCCGATAGTCTATGTGACTGGCTTCAAACAATTCCATACATTACAAACAAAATGCCTCGCTTCGCGTTCGCCAAGCCTGTTCGACAATAGCTTGAGAGTAAGTGCCAAATTTACCTTTATATAAAAAAAAATACTAAATGAACAATGACACTTCATGTGTATTAGAACGCTACGAATGCGTTAAAAGTTAATTTAAAAGAAAACTGTCATGCTTGGTATGTATGGACTGAATTTGAAAGGGGAGAGTTTAAATTAAAATGTCGAGTTACGAATAGCGTAAGCCCGGTTTCCACCGCGAGCGGAACGGACACATTAATGACTCAACGGGTGAAAAGAGTAAAAATGAGCTCGCTCCGGGAACTAAAAAACTCTTTGTTGATGGAAATACAAGTATGCAGTTTACGCTTGCGAGTTTAACGGAGTCCTTAATGGGTCCGTTCCGCTCGCGGTGGAAACCGGGCTATAGCCTGGATAATCATCAAAGAAAATCATAATCTTGTTTAATACTGCAACCTACAAAAGCTAGGCGATCAATGTGCAAGCATGTAAGTCTAGAATTACCTAGAATTGATCATTTTCAAGCTACATAAAAATGTCTTCAGTGTTTTTCTTCAGATTGTATTATTTTTTTTGTTTTCGCCACCTACACCAACTTCACTTAAAATGTAGTGTTTGTTCAATCGGGTCATAACTCTTTGTAATTTGAGTAGGAGTACATTTCTGCCAATGCAGCATGAGACGAGCTAAATGATAACTGACAAATGCTTGCGCTGACTGGACAGGTGCACTCAAATCTGTGTGATTTTTTCTTCAAAACACCGTCTCAGACACCAACCTACATGGTCCTTGTATGACGTCATGACCAATTTTAATGTCTGGAATTTAAAAGAGACAGTGACCTCTGAGTTTGTTTCGCTGTTCAATTTTGTTCTTCTCATCAGGTACGAAACACCGGCCTTAAAAGTGTTTAAAAAAACCTAGGTATTTGCAAAAATAAATATCATTTCATTTCATCAAAATCAATGTATTTCATCATTATCATGGAATTTGACCTTCGGAATCTGAGGATGTTAAAACGTACAGATTCTCAAGGTCAAATTATTCATAATAGGCACATATTCATAATTAAGTAGTCCTTTTAATGCCACCCACCCTCTGTACAGGTCAAATAACGTACGTGGGCTAGAATGGCCCATTGAAAGGGAATTGGTGTGTCAGGTGCCTTCCTTCCCACACACTTATAAGGCGTTTGAACGGAATTCTATTATGAAAGTATTTGATGTTGTTATTGTAATTTATTAGTAAGTATAAAAATGTTTCGTAATACATGTATCAAAAACTTCGAAGAAGCTTGCTTTATTCTAAAGATCTCCAGAATAATTTGGAATTATAAAAGGCTATGACTTAGTTTGATAATTCCATATTGAATAATTTTGTTTGAGTTCCAGCTATGTAACTACACAGTACACATACATAAATTCACGATGTTTTCACATAGACTTAAGCTGAAACTACAAAATATTTCCTCTTTTTCATCATTTGTTAAAGATCAGTTGAGAAAGCGTCGGATACAGCCTCAAAAGAGACCTTATTCTCTAGAAATAACTTCTCAACAATCCCTTAACCTAAAACTCCATCATCAAACCTACGATTAAAGTCAAGGTCAATTATCAAGGACAAAGTGATAAAAACGCTTAAATATACATGAAAAATCACGCTCGCTGGCTGTATAAAAAAGCTTCTATCCACATAGTACATGTTTTGGCGGGGCGGGGCATGGCTGGGTTCCTCTATTGATTTTGCACCCCGGCCCCGCGGTACCCCGCACGCATCTCACAACTGTTGCTTAACCCTCTGCAACTGACGTGGCTTAAGTTTTACAATTCAACTGACGTGGTAGTACACGAGACACCATTTCAACAGCAAATATTTTCGTAGATTTATAGTATGCAGATAAATTATTCATATTTATTAAATTTTTAGCCTTTAAATGAATTAAATTTACTTGAAATAATAAAGAACAATTTGTATTTTCAAAATTAAACAACTTTTATTTACTTAACATAAATCAGTCTACAAATTTCTACTTCGACATTTTTGATATAACAAAATTATCAAATTAAGGTTTATCAAATTTAACATGATACATTTTAAAAGTTCACTATTCCTTTAATCGGTGTAGGAAAAATTAAATACATTCGTTGGTCAATTTAAAAACTAGAGACTTTCAAAGTCACACTTTTTTTTGACAAATTATCACACAGTGGCTCGGAGCACTGAAGGCAAATTGGCTTCGAACATTCACAGCAAGGGTATGTATTTGTTTTTTTTTGGACAAACATAATATATTTTTTGTTACTTATTAGAACTGACCGAACTAGTGGTGGTGGAGGGGGGGTATCCTTGCCTAAAAACTCTAGTGATAATCATTCGCAGCTTTCTTGGCAATCTTTCACTATACACTCGGTTTTTCTGATCCAGCACTAAGTCTCCGGCCATATTTGACCAAAAACTCCTCTCTTAATTTCAGAGAGAGATACTAGATTACCATGGACTCTAGCATTGTTGGGTTAATCAGCTTAGTCCAAAAGTTTCAGCTGATGTTCTCTTATGAGCAGAAGTCCTTGGTTTAGGGTTGTTACTTGAGATAATATCCATCTAAAAACAAGTTAGGTACATTACTGTTAGCCTTCCTCCGAGACTACACTCGCGTGTGCTATATATATAATTATTTTCAGTAACCTGTGTTACTCAGTAATAATATGTGTATATAATTCTTTTAGGTTTTAATAGTTGATTGATAACATTCAAAAGTACAAATAATAATAATAATCCTAATTGTAGTATTTGTATAGATACAATGTATTTTATGTAAATGGTTTATTTTATAAAAAATGGAAAATAACGCGAAATAATACATCATTTAAACTTATTGCTGATGTGGTAGTTTAGGAGACACTATAAAGATATAACCATTTGACTGAGGTGGTAGTCTCGTGGACACTGACTTTAAAGCTGACGTGGTAGTTTCGTAGACACCTTCCTTCCGCAACGCGAGCGTGAGCTGAATGCGACCGCCCGTCGCACATTGACCGACGTGTGAGCCCACTACAGGAAGGTACTCGCAGCGGCGGTGCTCAAATTTGAAAACTGCCGGTAAAAAACGGGATTTTGTATTTCGCGGTGTCTGCTGGACTACCACATCAGCCGCAGAGGGTTAACTCTGGCTGGAGAACAGTAGGTCAGTTAGATTATGTGTTTGGAAGAAGGTTCTGTTTTTTGTCTATGGTTACTGATTGTGGTCTATGACAGGTGACAGATGTCAAAAAGCCACTAAAAAAAATAACCAACTTGTATCGTACCGTTTTCTTCTCAATTAGTCGTCATAAAATAAAATAGTAATATTACAAACATACGATAATGACACATAACAGTCTCGAAAAAAAAAAGCTAATGACCAATAATTTTACTATTTGGTCAGTTGTCACACACACTCTTCCACATCTACTGTAACCATTGATTTACATAATAAATTATTGACATTGTGTTATTCAACTTTTATATTTCTACTATTTGAAACATTATGGAGGACATCTAGCCTTCTGTTTATATAAAAAAAGCCGTGCATAGGTACAACGTCCTTGGAAGAAGCCTCGAAGATATTCGAATCTGTCAAAACTGTATACGAATATACTAAATCTTATACGTTTATAGGTTACTGTGACAACGGATAAGTACCAAAAGAGGTTATATTCAATAATTTTTGTTTACATTTTGTCGGGTTTTTTTTTTTTTTTTTTTTTTTAGCGTGGTAAAATCATCAAATGAGTCCTCCAACCCCGGGCAGGGCGGGAGGGACTGTCAGACTTCTACTGACTAAAATCCACGGTGTCCTTCATAGCCTGTTAAGTTCCGGGGTTGCGGTAAGGGAATAATCCCGCGACCCCGGCAGGCTTTGGCCCTCTGAGAGGGGGGCCCCGTCATTATGCTGACGCTCTTTGAGGCGCGCGTGGGACACAACGCGCCGTCGACCCGGGCATGGTCCTTGGTCGGGCAGCGAGTTGCCCTTTACTCGCTGCCCGCATGCCCGACATTTTGTCGGGTTGCAAAATTTTCAAGCGTTCTCATTTTCTGTATGTAGGTACTAGTTTGTGTATATTATTGAGTACTAATAGAGTGTTTTCTTTTTTCATTATTATGAATGGCTTGGTTTTTGACCCCAGGAAAACCCAAACGTTGTTGTAGCATAGTTTTGACGTACAAGCGGACTAACACACGGAAAATATGTATCCCTATTAAACATTTTACCAAGTCTTTGAAAAAGGTCCTACATTAATCGTTCAATTGGACATGCCGCCTCTTTTTAGATGAACTCATAGATTTTTTAACCCAATAACTCCCCCTCGCCGAGGGGTCGAATTGTCCCCAATTTTAAAGCGCCTTTTTAATGCCCTTTACTCAGAATACATATCTGAGTTTTTACTTCACTACAGAACGAGATTTGAAGCTATGATAAATAAATTGATTATTATTAATTAATTAATCAGGGACTTGTCAAAGAGAAGTTTACGCAAAATCTGTCATCTGAGTAGCGACATCAATCATTCAAGACTGGAAGACATTGTTTAATATTGACCTTGAGCTTATGGTAATAAGCTGTTAGTTTATAAAATCAAAATGGCGGTATATGCGGGATTGTAGTTCAACCTCCGTACAGTCTTGTATTTCTTCGTTGCATATCTTTTCATTTAGAAGAGATGGTCAACGAAGAATATTATACGCATAACTTTTACATTGGTGACCCCGTAATAATAAATTATGTGTCAGCAACGAAGAAGTACAATACTTTATTTACAGAAACCAAATAATGGAAAACCATAATGTCATAACTCAACTGTCTAAAACATTTTTCTTAATCTCATAAATAAATGACAAAAGTCTACTTGAAACTTACAGTAGTTGGCCTCACCAGGGCATTCCCGGCTGCCTGGAGACCAGCGCTAATCAGTTTTTACTGTTTATCGTTCATGCGCAGAAGTTCCTTCTGGGTGAGCGCACTCCATTTTATGCCTCATCTTTGCTTCTGAGCTAGATTTAGGCAACGAGTAAGCAAACCCATTTTAATAAAAAAAAAAACTTTATTTGGAGCTATGTAGTTACATATACCAACCCTAATTATATTTGTTTTTAAATTATAACTCTTTTGAATGTCCAAGCAGCAGGTGGCCAAACACAGCAACATTAAAAAACAACAATTTCTGCTTACAGTTACTTGTTTTTTTAAAATAAGTTTACTGCTTGAAATACTAGATGATATTTCTAACCACTTATATAAAATATTCCCAACATTAAATACTCGTATGATTTGTGTATATTTTTTTTTGCTTAAGAAAATCACGTATGTTTCAGAACAAGAAAGAAAAATTTAATATAAAGAACCGTTTTAAGAGAAAATCTTCTTGGCTTTTCGTGGCTGATATTTTTCAAGATGGTTGGTATTTTTCTATGTCTGAAACATTATTTTTAATTGTATTTTCAAAGGTAATAGTAGTTGTTAAAACATCTAAACTGAAATATTTCTGAGGCACCCGTTTGTACGTTCACATGAAAATACAAACTCGATAATTCTGAATGAAATCCTAGAAACCCGTGTTCTGTGAACATCTTTATTTTGACAAGCAATTTGCGACCAAAGAAAATTCTTTTCCTTAAACTTTTCAGCACATTGAATATCGTAATAAAAATTGTGTCTTCATAAGATATTTTCATGTTGTACGAAGTTTAAAAGACACTTAGAAATTTCAAATTGAATGTAGTGTTCCTCTTATGGGGTGCTAAGACAGGAAACCTCCACGTGCGCCCGTGGACTGGAGTTCCCTCTCGGATACGTCCGGAGGGAAGACCAGTTTTTCGGGCCGGTGCACCCTGGGATGCGGGCAAAAACTCTTCCTTAGGCACTGTGTGTCTAAGGGGTCTCTTTGCCCGTATGCGAATAGCCTGTCGTGTGGACGCTCCAACGCGTGTCCCTCTGATCAGCAGAGGGCACAGCGGCGGAGCGGGCTTGCGGGCGGTGAGTGATGGGTAGCTCGCCGTCCGACCAGGGACCAAGCCCGGGTCGGTGGCGCGTCGTGTTTCGCGCCAAATGCCTGCTGGGGTCGCGGGTTTTTTCTTAACCCAGGATACCGTGGCCCTGGAACGTAAAGGGCATCCGAAGGAACACGGGTGGATTTTAGTCAGTAAGAGTCTGACAGTCCCTTCCGCCCCACCCAGGGCGGGAGGACTCATTTGATGATTTTACCACCTTAAAAAAAAAAAAAAAAAAGTGTTCCTCTTATAAGTTTTCCAACGTCTTTGACAGAAGCTTAAATAAAAACCCTTTTTATCATATTACTTGATTTATAAGGCAACTGTTTTACAAAGATGTTCGGTTTAAAACAGGACATTTTGTCTATATATTTATTTTGGATTATATTAAATTAATTAACATGTGAAATACCTAATGCATGTCAGGCCTAACCATATTTTGATTCCCCAAGGTCACGGCACTGCCTTAAAAGAGCACCGCGGCCCTGAAACCAAAGAGCAACTGAAGAAACAGGTTGGTTTTAGTCAGTCAGGTTAAACAGTCCATTCTGCTCCACCCAAGGCAGATCGAACTTATTTAATGACATTTCAAACAATAAAATATGTAACTTTTTAGGGTTCCGTAGTCAACAAGGAACTGTTATATTACATTATTCACCAGAATCACATTTAATCAAATTGCTGATCTGGCATAAGTTGTTTACTTCATAATTTCGACATAGCTCCATTGCTGATCTAGCCTAAGTTGTTTACGCCATCTTTGGACTTAGCAACGTATTTCGAAATAACAAAAGCGCTGAGCTAGCCTAAGTTGTTAACATGGTAATTAACGCAAGTGCGAAGTAGTGATCGTTTCTAAAAATAAATCATTGAGCAGTTCGGGTTTAGACTTCGGTGTGGACACAATAATTCCTCTGTATCTTTATCTTAATTAAACTGCAAAATCCAGTAAAAGTGTCTTTTTAAAAGTCTCCAACATCCCACCCCGTAACAGTGGTGTCAGAAGTGGGATGTGTAGTAGATTTTCTCGCGAAATTCAAAAGTTCTAAAACGCGTTGTCCACGAAACCGAGTCTCAATAATTCTCTACTACACATTTCGCTCGAATCAAACTCAACCCTTAACGAACTTTGAACTGTCCGAACTCTCAAAAGAACTCTGTGCATCACTGTATCCAACCTGCGGAATCCGCTGTGACGAGAACTCTGTGCCATCTCTGTCTCCACCGCTGTCGCCATCTCTGTCTCCACCGCTGTCTCCATCTACAAGTTCCTGTCGCCGCTACCGATATTCTCACTGCTACTACCAGTAGTGGGACTAGTTCCTGTTCCTGCCATTGCTGTTTCCCGATCTCGACGGTGCTGTGTTCTGGCCTGAGGAAGGCCAACGCCAAGCAGACACAGCGCATTCACCAGTCCGGTCATCCACCTCTACGTGCATCAAATATTATGCTGTTCCTGATATTATTGTGAGTAGTAATATTCTGATAAGATTTATTGCCAAATACTTGTTTGATAAGATTCCTCTTCACATTCCGTTTCTTTCTTACCTTCCTTTAAATCCTTTTAACAAAATGTCTACTAAAAGTGAAGGCAAGTCTTTCTTAGAACAATTTCCCATGAAGGTTCTTTGCGATTTCATCGACACTTATAGCGGAGAACGTGACGTTTTGCCTGCGTTTTTAACCAACTGTAAGAACGCCCTCGATCTGGCATCGGAATCACAAAAGGAACTCCTCTTAAAATTCATAATTTCTAAATTAAGAGGCAAGGCTCAAATTGCTTGCTCTAACCGAATATTTCGACTCATCCGAAGAATAAAGTCCGATTTGCAAGATTGATGGTTTTCAGTAGAGCTTGTAGAAGTTGTTGACTTGTGTAACTCTGTGTAACTCTAAAACTACGATACTTGACATTTTGATTTTTTGGTATGTTATTATATTACCCTAGACTAGTTAAATGACAGGTATTGTGTATTTATAATCCTTTTAATACACGATATAGTGAGTTCCATATCAACATAAGACGTTTTATAGTGAAAGAACGAAGAAAAAAGTGGGTCCGTAGTGAATATTAGACGTTGTTTTACGGAAACGCCTCAACTTTAGTGACGTTCTATATTAACAAGTGTCTTTTTGTTGGAATGGGACATTCCCTGATGACACCTAATGAGTCCTATCTGACTACCTACCTTGAAATATTTAAGTATAATTTTCGATGTGTTAAATAATTACATTTCCTTAGAGTCAATAAAAACTGATATTATTATTTCAAAAGTTTATTATATTTAAAAAAATCTCAAAAATGTAGCTTAACATAACCGTTACGCCTCTTTATTAAACCTTCCTCTGCCTGAAATATAGGAATACCTAATTCAGGCATAGATCATTTTAGTGAACTTGGCTGCGTGCCCTTGTTTAGTCAGAAAGGAGAAACGAGATTTCACATCGCACATTAAAATAAAATTAAACTCTCCATTATTTTCAGGACGAAACTTCAGTGCATGCTTCGAACACCTAGTTGCTTTTCATAACATATGCCTGACAAGAGTTTAAGATGTTTTTAGTAAAATAATGTTGACCTTTGTGCTTTTTTGAACGAGAAGAACCGACTTTAAGGGTGAGGACCGAAAACAGAACCAAACCGTACCAAACCATTTAGTTAGGTTCCTATAAATAATGCAGGCCGACCCTAGATAGTAGTCCCGCCAAGTGAGGCTCCGTTAACTTGATTCAGTCTTGCGAAATAATTGAAGGTGTGTAGTGTGAGGGTTCGGCAGTGTTGGCGGAGGCGGGGACTTAGATGCAGGGTGGTCTATGTCAAGTCAACAGAGATGCCTATTACCGTCTTAAATCCTTGGGGTGCCCTGACGTTGACCGTTTTCTTTTGGTTCATACGCGTAAAAAATGGGTTTGTATTATGCAATGTTTAAAATAGAAATGCTGATAGGTATTACCATGGAATTGAAGGAGAGGCAAATCAAAATGGCAAGCATGCAACTTTATGCATGCTTTGCATTCCGATCTACACACGATTAGTCCGTATGCGTACTGGCACTGTATGTTTTGGAGTAGGAAAGTAGCAATAGCAAGGGAGTTTGTGGCGCCTAATGACGAAAAAGTAATCGCAGAGAAATTGTCTACATGAGTTATCGCAGATCGAATGAACAGTGGTAGGAGTTGGCTCTGATAGTTTTAAATAACTGGGGTAGATACTAAATATTATGATGAGAAAATTCTAAGTCCTCATGTTGTATTAATGGTGAAATTTCGAGATTAGAAGGCATTCTAAAGAAAATGTACTAGGTTGATTACTGTAAATATATTCTGCTGTCTGAGTTGACGTGACAACCTGTTTTTAGCTATCACCGATGATTTCTTTGGTGTTATGATCTTCACGTAGAAGTTCTTAATTTAATATTTCTGCTAATTATTGGCTTATTTCTTCTGCATCAGGGTGCAAAGGCCACAAAAAGGACTCATTGATATTTCCTTCTAAATTGAAATAAAATAAAACTGTAAAATAGAATATTCTTATTCTTATTATCTTATATATTCTTCTCGGGCTCGTACTCTCACACATACATACATGCACACTCCCGCTGACGCACAGATACTCACATACTCGATCGCTCACACATACACACACACTCACACACAGACTTACACACCCACACGCGTACACACTCACACGAACACATACTCACGCGCACACACCCACTTGTAAACATGCCTGTAAGAAAATTATTCATTTCTTTTTATTTTATGTTTTGTCTATTCGTTGCTGTATTATCTCGTTCTTTTCTCTCTCTGGCTAAGGAAACTGTCATAACACAAGCATAGTGTATACTTGTCGAGTGGGGTCCTGGTGACCTGTAATACAGGTATTGCTATACCTACAATAGGCACCAGTCTCTCACAAATTTTGTTAATTATGCATTGTTAGTGTTAGAATGATTATTGCGTTATAAGTTTGTGATGAGAAAATAAATATTATTATTATTATTATTATTCAAGAAATATCATTTATGTGAAGTGCAAGACTTTGCACGTAGGAATTAATTTACCCACTCATAAATACATATTTTTTTATATTTAGCAAACATTTCAAACGAACAACGTCCTAACTGATTTCATTCTACCAGGAACAACGTCCCATCTTAACATGGAACCCATAAATCATATCACTGATTCCGCACAGAAACGTTCTATTTTAAAATAAAACGCTTAGAAGATTATTTAAATTCGTATAACAGCGTCTTAAAAGTTCATGAGTGCCAGTGAATATTTATAAAAATAATCATACCATCGAAAAAAATGCGTTTCTGAACATTTCCGTCGAAAACCGTTCTATGTAAACATCGATAGTCCACAACTGTTTACTTAGACTAAAAAGTATTTAAACGTGATGTGTGACTTAGACTATACAGTGTATAAAAATAAGATCATGCAACGAAAATATTCTCTCTCCAACAAACAATGGCCGATCTGACGAAGAGACGTGGCCCCAGATGCCTGCGTACCGTCACTTATACACTTCGTGCGTTGTTCTGCGGAACGAATTTCAGATGAGACGTTATTCGATTCTGTATTTCCGGAACTAAATAAAATATCAAAATTCTAAAAACACACGTTTGTAGAGTTTTAATTGCTTATCTCATTAAGCTATTAAACTGATTTTTGGCCTATGGTCACATCGGACTTTATTCTTCGGATGAGTCGATTTGATAACTTTGACACCTTAAAAGATTTCCTGAGACAAAATTTTGGTGAAAAAAAACATTATAACCATTTGTTATTAGATTTGCAGTCTTGTAAACAAGAACCAAACGAAACTGTAGCCCAATTTGTCCTAAGGATTGAGACCTGCCTCACAAGTCTACAAGCCGAAATTCATAACGCTGAAACCTTGAAGAAAGAATTAGCAGGTCGCATCGCAATGACTGAAGATCTCGCACTTTATACGTTTATGATAGGCTTACATACTAACATCAGTAATATAGTTCGGTGTCGAAATCCAAAAACCCTCAATGCCGCTATCAACATTGCCATAGAGGAGGAAAAAATTTTCAATACTCAAAAAAGTACAAGTGTCCAAATAAAACAAAAATTCTGTAAAAACTGCAATAAAAAGGGGCATTCGGAATGGGAATGTCTTAACAAAAAACGTTCTGAAACTCGACTCCTAGTACAATCGCGCACACAATCTGACCCGTCATCATCAAATTCCAAGCACGACTCCGCGGCTATCGTTTGTAGATATTGCAAACATATAGGTCATGATATATCGGAATGCCGAAAACGACAGTTTAATAACTCTCGCAAACAAATTAAACCGTCTTCTCAACACCAACGACAGTATTGTGTCGAAACTTCCGAAATATCATTACCACCACAATCTCATGATGCAGAGAGTAGCGACGATAATTTAAACTAAGATCTGGATTCGCGTGTAAGTGTCGACGCGAGTTCGAAGTCAAAGACACTAATTCTAAATCAAATTCTATTCCAAATCATTCTAAATCAAATTCTATTCCAAATCATTCTAAATCAAATTCTATATCAAGTTCCAAACCGTTATCTTCTATTTCGGCTTCTAAGCCCAATGGTAACGGTAAGAAACAATCATCGTCTTCTAAATCGGACCAATGTCCCCCTGTCGGTGATCGAGATTTAATCTCAAACAAATCTGTACAAGTACAGTCCACTGCATCCACTGAATCTTATTCTACTAGTTCCTACCAAGATCTAATTGACAAACTTTTAGATCATTCTGAGGAATGTCCAACAATTTATGATATTTCTCAAAATAAAAAAACTTTACTACCATTCATTGAAGTTCAAACGTCTCATTCTAAGAAACCTTTAAAATTCCTCGTTGATACTGGTAGTTCTATTTGCCTAGTAAAAGAAACTAGCTTATCAAACATTCCTACTCTCGACTCAGATACAGTCAAGTTCAAAGGCATTAATGACATAAATTCATATGCCGAAACAAAGGGTAGATTTATTTTATCGATCCTAGCGGAGAAAGAAATCGAATTCCCTTTCTATGTTCATGTTGTTAACAATGTAAACCTCGATTATGATGGTATTTTAGGTACAAATTTTCTTTCAAACTATAACGCTTCTATATCTTATACAACGTTTCAGTTACAACTACCAATGAAGGTTTGCTTTAAACTGCATACTGAGCTAATTTATACTATTCCACCTCGAACTGAAATGATGATAGAATGCTCAGTTACAAATCCTGAACTAAAGGAAGGGTTAATTTTAACGACAAAACTAAATGACTATCCCAAACTTTTGTTTTCTAAATGCCTTACTCGCGTTAAACCAAATAATAAAATTAATATATCTGTCCTAAACCTTTCAGAAAACAAAATTATTCTAAATCCAATCAAATTAACATTAGAACCAATTTCATTTATTTTAGAAAGCAGTCCTTCTAAATCGTCAAACTCTTCCAATCCAGCCACAGAAAGCTTTCCTTGTTTCCCAACAACCTCACTTAATCTAAATCACGACCAAAGAGTACAAGATGCATTAAGATGTGAACATCTGAATAAAGAAGAAGAGTTATGCCTACGAAAATTGTGTTCGGAGTTCAATGACATTTTCTATTTAGAAGGAGATATCTTGACCGCCACTAAAACAATTCAACACGAAATTCGTACGACATCTAATACTCCCATACACGTAAAAAGTTATCGTTTTCCTGAGTGCCATAAAGAAGAGGTCAGCAAACAAATTAAAAACATGTTGGATCAAGACGTTATTCGCCCTTCCGTCTCTCCCTGGTCAGCTCCGATATGGGTTGTTCCAAAGAAACAAGACGCATCCGGTAGACCTAAGTGGCGTATAGTAATAGATTATCGGAAACTCAATGAGATAACTATCGGCGACGCCTATCCCATTCCTAATATCACGGATATATTAGACCAGCTTGGTCATAGTAAATACTTTACTACACTCGATCTAGCATCTTCATTTCACCAAATTCACACTAAAGAGTCGGATGCTGAAAAAACAGCTTTTAGTGTTCCCGGTGTACCTGGCCTATCAGGACACTATCAATTCAATAGGATGCCTTTCGGACTAAAAAATGCTCCATCTACATTCCAAAGACTCATGAATATTGTTCTTTCTGGACTACAGGGTATTCATTGCTTCACTTATTTAGATGATATTGTCGTATTTGGTCATGATTTATCCTCACATCTCACAAAACTTAAACTAGTATTCAGGAAATTACGTGAACACAATTTAAAACTGCAACCTGATAAAAGCGAGTTCCTCTGTAAAGAAGTACAATATCTAGGCCACATAATATCCGAACGCGGGGTGAAACCCGATCCTAAAAAGGTAGAATGCGTTAAAAAATTTCCAACTCCAAAAAATCCTCGAGATATCAAATCATTCCTTGGTCTCGTCGGTTATTATAGACGTTTTATAGACAAGTTCTCTCATAATTATAACAAAACCACTTACTAGCCTTCTAAAAAAGGAAGCAAAATTTACGTGGCTTATAGAGCAACAGACGGCCTTCGAAACCTTAAAAGACAAAATCACTACTGCCCCTATCCTTCAATATCCAGATTTCTCAAAACCTTTCTTACTTACGACAGACGCTTCTAACTACGCCGTTTCCGCTATTCTTTCTCAGGGTGAAATAAATAAAGACCTTCCAATCGCTTATGCTTCACGCACTCTGAACAAATCCGAAGGTAACTACTCCACGACTGAAAAGGAGTTTCTCGCAATAATCTTTGGTACCAAAGTTTTCCGACCATATCTATATGGTCGCAAGTTCCAAATCGTCACTGATCATAAACCATTACAGTGGTTATTTAGTTGCAAAGATCCCAGTTCAAAGTTAATCCGTTGGCGGCTGAAGCTCGAAGAGTTCGATTACGAAATTGTTTATAAAAAGGGCAAAATAAATTGTAACGCTGATTCCTTATCTCGTAATCCAGTCCTTGCTGTAGACTCCGATATTCCCACGACTTCTGAAACTTATGAAAAATATTTGCAAATTAGTCAAAAACAAACTATTTCCTTTGACACTGTAATAGAAGAACATAATGAATCACTACTTAAATCAAAGTGTAAAATGATCGCTTACCCCTCTGCAATTGACCTAGACGACTCGATACCATACTGTTCTGAAATTTTACAAATGTCTAAAATTGACGAAACCTTACCTGACATTAGAACTGTAGAACGAGAATTATATACATTTCAAAGTACGTCCAACGAAAAACATGTCTTCACCCATCTATTCCTTCGCGTCCATCACTATGACGAAATGTCCTATAAAAATATTTTTAATATACTAAGAGACTATCGAGATATGATAAATACGTGTTACTCGGAAGAAAAAGAAGTTGCTATCTCTGATTTTCAAGATCCGTTTACGAAATTATCATTCAATAAGATATACAATATCGTTGGTTTTATATTTCACAAGACGGGTGTTAAAGTCCATATATATCATAACAATATTCTATTCCCAACGCCCGCCGAAGTCCCTCGTATACTTAAAGATAATCATGACTCGCCTTCTGCAGGACATCCAGGTATTTCTCGCATGTACGATAGGTTGAAGTCCCTTTACTGGTGGAAAAACATGCGTCAAGACATAGAGAATTATGTCAAGAGCTGCAAATCCTGTCAAGTTAATAAACCGTTACGTCACACTCATAAAGCTCCAATGATAATAACTTCGACAGCTACTAGACCAAATGAAAAGCTTTTTTTAGATATTGTAGGGCCTCTCCCTGAAACTAGAATCGATCAATATAAATTCATTCTGACTCTACAAGACGACTTAACAAAATATTCTCAGGCTTATCCCATGCAAACATGTTCAGCTCAAGAAACTGCACAACGTTTAACACTCTTTATTTCACACATAGGAATACCGCGAAACATCATAACAGATCAGGGAACTAACTTTTGTTCAGATTTATTCAAACAATTAGAGAGATTATTCGGAATTAAACACGTCTTTGCTTCTCCTTACCACCCTCAAACCTGTGGTGCGTTAGAAAGAAGTCACTCTACTTTAAAGGCATATCTACGTTCCTATATAAATGAAAATGCACATACATGGGATTTATACCTGAACACTGCCATGTTAGCTTATAATTCAAATATACATTCGACTACGGGCTTTTCCCCATTTGAACTCATCTTTGGGCATAAACCTTATATTCCTAAATCGATCGATACTCTTGAAAATAATACCTATACAGACTATGTGCGCGCTTTAAACCATAGATTATACTATAGCCGACAAAAGGCACTACAAAATATTCAACAGTCTAAAGAACGCTCTAAACTTTATCATGACTCCCATTCTCGTCCTGTGGCTTATAGTGTCGGTGATATGGTATACATTAGGTGTCACCATAAACAAAATAAAGCCTTATTGCCTGTGTGGAAAGGTCCATATAAAATAATAAAACTAAATGGTAACCATACTGCAACAATACAAGTCGATAGAAAACATATTCGACACCATTACGATGAAATTAAACCTGCCTTCTAACAATTACACTATGTATTATTAATATATGATTCACCAACAATTTATTATAATTAAGTTCTTGTATCTATTGTTTACAGATGTTCGGTGTCAACTTTCGCGAATAAATTCGTCACACAAATTGTAAACAGCCCAGGGCTGTACTTTGACCAGTTATCAGATGTCAGATTTACGAACGATAACTGGAATGTTATTACTTATGTAGACCTTAGTCATATACAACCACATTTAGAATATGTCGAATTCTTATTTGAAAGAGTATCCAAATATTGTGATTCTAATCAATCTTCTCAAATTAAGTCTGAATGTTTGAATTCACTGAATTCCTTAAAATTACAACATGCTAATAATGTTAAGAAATTCTCATCTATTTCATACTTAGTTCAAGTTAAAGAAACTAAACGATCTAAACGGGGTTTAATCGATGCAGGCGGATCTTTATTAAAGACCTTCTTCGGTACTTTAGATTCTGATGACGCAAATAAATTCACGAACGCTATAAACAAAGTACAGTCGGACGAAAAACAGTTAACGAATTTAATGCGTGACAATATTCATGTTATTAAATCCACTGTATCTACATTCAATAGTACAATGTCGAAAGTTAAAGAAAATGAAAATCGTTTAAATCAAAATTTTATCAATATTGAAAAATCTTTGGAAACTCTCATGAACACGAATGACAAGCTAGAAACTAAATCTCAATTAATGATTTTACTCAACTCTTTAGAAAGCATCATTATGACTTTATCTTTCGATATTGATGACATAAATAATGCCATACTATTTAGCAAGATGAATGTTTTGCACCCGACTGTACTAAGTCCTATGCAGTTGTACAAGGAGCTCGAGTTACATATTAACCATTTACCTCGACATGCGGAATTGCCTATATCGTTGACGTTGCAAAACGTAAATGAAATAATAAACATATCGGACATCATATGCTACTATCATGATAATAAACTGATACTTATATTGAAGATCCCACTAGTTCTTTCTCAAGTTTATAATTTATTCCGCAATATCCCATTACCTATTTCCTTCAACAACGAAGCTCCTAATACCTATGTCTTAATTGCTCCTACCAAACAATATTTGGCCGTAACATCAGATCGTTTATTCTACTCACAATTCGAAAGTGTTAGTGAGTGCAAAGTGATTAAAGATCAGTGTCTCGTGTGTGCGTTAAATAATGTGTATTCAATTATTGCAAATCCAACATGTGAAACAACCCTGTTGACAGAAGTTGTTAATAACTTGCCAAATTCCTGCCAAACAAGAATTCTACGAGGCTCTATTGATGTTTTCCAGAAAATAACCAACAATCGCTGGATTTTCGTACAGTCTGAACCCAGTAAATGCCATATAATGTGTAACGATGAATTGAGAGACCTCGACGAAATCTTGTTCGGCACAGGAATCCTACATCTCCCGAAATCTTGTAAAGCATTTTATAAAACTTTAACTTTTACACCGAGTGACAGCGTCACTTCGAATTTAACAACCATTGTCTCCGATTTCAATATAATAAATGATGATTGTTGTGACCAACTAAAATTAAATAGGACATTACACCATGTACCACTTATTAAATTAAATGAATTTAATAGTTTTGACTCTTTAGTAAAAGCAAGCACTCAGCTTGACAGTATCGAGAGACTAATAAATAAAATAGAAGAGCCTTCTCATTTAGAAAAATATAGTACACATTATCTCTCTCTAATTTATATACTTTCAGCATTGTTCTTCATTTATCTCCTATTTAGATTAAGAAGATGTTTCTTTCCAAAAGGACAAAGTTGTTGTATTAAAATTTGCAATAAGAATTATACAAAATCCGGAATATCTAAACCTCATATTACTGATGTCACCAACGTAAACAACGTTGCTTACACCTCCGACTCTTCGGAAAATGAAAGTGACAATCATTCTATTAAATCTTTACCAGTTCCTGTCAAACGCAATACAATGAAATAAATTCTTGTTATGTTGTGTATAAAATAAAAAGCAGATTTAAGTTCTTCCATTCTCTATAAGATAATGTATTTTACCTAATTATATTTAAGAACCTATGAACTCTTGTATTATGTTCATGTTTAAATTGTAGATAAAATCTTTTTTTTTATGACCACAGCAATGTTATTGTTCATGTTAATGTTTAAGTTGTAGTTGTTAGTCTTTTTTTTGTAATGACCACATCGAAGTCTATTTATTAGCGTTGAGTTATCTTGTTCAATCTTTCTCATCACTTCCTAAATCTGTGATGATCAATCTTATCGGGGGGGCTGTTATATTACATTATTCACCAGAATCACATTTAATCAAATTGCTGATCTGGCATAAGTTGTTTACTTCATAATTTCGACATAGCTCCATTGCTGATCTAGCCTAAGTTGTTTACGCCATCTTTGGACTTAGCAACGTATTTCGAAATAACAAAAGCGCTGAGCTAGCCTAAGTTGTTAACATGGTAATTAACGCAAGTGCGAAGTAGTGATCGTTTCTAAAAATAAATCATTGAGCAGTTCGGGTTTAGACTTCGGTGTGGACACAAAAATTCCTCTGTATCTTTATCTTAATTAAACTGCAAAATCCAGTAAAAGTGTCTTTTTAAAAGTCTCCAACATCCCACCCCGTAACAGAACCCTTATAGTTTCGCCATGTCCGTCCGTCCGTCCGTCCGTCCGTCCGTCCGTCCGTCTGTCCGCAGTTTAGCTCAGAGACGCACAGTACTAGAGAGCTGTAATTTGGTGTAAATATACGGATTTGTTGTGCCGAAAAAGTGGTAAAATAAAATCTCGTAAAATGTTTTTTTTTAGGGTATTTCCTGTACACGTAAAGTGGGGATGTTTTTTTTCTTTCTCGCGTACCCCTTAGTGTGGGGTATCAATAAATAGGTCTTTAAAAAATAATGTGAGTTTCCATAAACAATTTTTTGATAAAAAAATTCGTTTGTGAAATATTAAGCTTTAAAGTGCTAAATTTTGCTCGACTCGAGTGTCCCCCCCCTCTACCAGCTAAACGGTTATGTTTGGGGGTGTGAAAAAATTCACAATAGTAGTATATATAACGAAGTTTTTTTTTTTTTTTTTTTTTTTACGTGGCAAAATCATCAAATGAGTCCTCCAACCCCGGGCAGGGCGGGAGGGACTGTCAGACTTCTACTGACTAAAATCCACGGTGTCCTTCAGTAGCCTGTTATGTTCCGGGGTCACGGTAATGAAACAATCCCGCGACCCCGGCAGGCTTTGGCCCTCTGAGAGGGGGCCCCGTCATTATGCTGACGCTCTTTGAGGCGCGCGTGGGACACAACGCGCCGTCGACCCGGGCATGGTCCATGGTCGGGCAGCGAGTTGCCCTTTACTCGCTGCCCGCATGCCCGCGCCTACGGTGGCCGGAGATCGTCTGCTGACGTCCGAAAAATTATCACGACTAAGTAGGCTTTACAACTTTACGAGTAATAGTCGACCAACTTATAAAATGTACTTGGATAACAGATTTTCTTAAACAAAATGTATCGGAGAACATGTTCTTCAACTGCAAATGTAAGTTTGTCAACTTTATTTTTACAGCTTTAATAGGTATGTTTTTACGGTATGTTTTTGGGGATAGGTAGGTTTTATCGTCAACTATTTTTAACTAACTTCAAAATAAGGAGGAGGTTCTAAATTCGTCGTAATCTTTTTTTTATGTATTTTCCCCGATTTCTCAAAGACTCCTGGACCGATTTTGAAAATTCTTCTTTTTAAAATTAAATTCAGCGAATCAGTTTAGTTAGTTCGCATAAGTATTTTGATGGGCAACTACGGAACCCTACACTGTGCGTGGCCCGACACGCACTTGGCAGGTTTTCATTTTAATTCAAGGTTTGAAAGTTTTTCATTCAGCCTCAGATGAACCACAGTTACTGAATGTAAGCGCTTACGGGCCGTATAACTAAATGATGGCAAACAAAAACCTTTTGAAATACTCTGCAGTCATAGGCACTCAACTGCAGAACTGAATTAAAAGGAATTTATTTTTAAAAGGAAAAAGCAAAAGTTATAAAAGAGGTCGTGTTTTGTGAGGTTTTGTGGTGCATTCATCGTTTGTATTTTGCGTAGTTCAGCTTTGTGTTAATTGACTTTAAAAAAAATTGACATTACCTACTTAACTAAGGTAAACATTTTTTTTTTGTTTTCTCGGTTACAGAACTCACAATCTGACAGTCCCTCCCGCCCTGCCCGGGGTGGGAGGACTCATTTGATGATTTTACAAAGTAAAAAAAAAAACTTTAATCCTTTTCCCGAACGTGTGAGATAAGTCAAATTTTAAAGATGGAGCAGAAATTGATTATTTATCATCATCATCATCAGCCTATAATGTTCCCATTGCAGGGACACAGGCCTCCTCTCTGTGAGAGGGAGTGGGCCATAATCCACCACACGGGCCCAGTGCGGGTTTGGAAGATGTAACATGTCTTCGAATTTTTGGTTCTAGGACATGCCGGTTTCCTCACGATGTTTTCCTTCGCTGTTTTGAGAGCAGTGGTGATGAAATAAATTACACAAAGTAATGCGCCTGGCGGGGTTCGTAACCTACGACCTACAAATCGTAAGTCGGGACCAATACCACTGGGCCACCAATGCTCTCAGAAATTGATTATTTATCTACCGAAGAAATGGTTGGTGTTATTAAAAAACTAAAAAAAATCAAATCTTTTCAAACTACTTCTGAGTAACATCAAAACAAAATGGACTTTTCTACCTCATTTCTGATGCGTGTTACAATCTCTGGTTGGACAACGTCAGAGGGAACTACTAATCAAGAAGACTCATCTTCCAGAACCCTGATGAAAATTGGAAGTTCTAATATTTTAATTCACTTTCCGTAAATTTCATTTTCCGAAAATAAACGCAGTAAAAGTACTTCAAAAACAATTCTTCATTCGAAAGCTCGGCGACGACGTCTCTCCGAAAACATTTAAACGAAAATGACCCGTAAGATCAATGTAAATTGACACATTTCCCTATACCAATGTCAGTTGGGTCGAGAGCTGCCTGTCACGTGTCAGTAACGTCACCCGTTTCTAAACGGGATGAAACGGATCATACGTCTTCTGAACACTTTACATGGCTTTCGCATTGATATTAAACGGGTTTGAATAGGGTTGTGGAATTAAAAACGGATCGGAGAGAGAAGGTCGATGACCTGTAATTATTTTGGAATGTTATTTTGCTGGGGCTAAAAGTCATTAATAGCTGGTATTTATTTTACTTTGGAGAATTTGTTTTAAAACTGCTCATAAACTAAGCTGTGACGATAAATAATTCCATCAATATTTCTTTATCTGTTCCGGTGTGATTATGTAACGTACACCAATCAATTTAAAACGCAAACTTTCGCATTTATAATATTAATAGCGTCAATCACATAAACAAGAAAATCAACTTGAGATCATGGTTGATGGTAAATTAGTTAATAAACCAGCTAACGTAGCTGAGGTATTTAATGAGTTTTTTGCCAGCATTCCTGCAACTACGACTCGCTCCTTAAGTTCGTCACCGTCCAAGGCTGAAAACCTTTTGCAAAGTAGCGTCCCTGAATGTAGTCAAGTATTGAGATTCGAACATGTAACGCCTCATGACTTAGTTAATGTTTTCAATTCACTCAAGTCCAAAAACACTGGTGATTACTGGGGCATTTCTGTAAAACTTTTGAGCAATATAATCGACATCGTGGCCCCCTATCTTGCTGTTACTTTCAATAAATGCGTTGACTTGGGTACTTTCCCTGATCTTATGAAGAGCAGTAAAGTTATCCCTTTATTTAAATCTGGCTATAAAAATGATATTGGTAATTTTAGACCAATTTCTATTCTACCTGCATTCAGCAAAATATTTGAAAAGTTAATACTTAGACAGTTACTTCGCCATTTTAATTCAAATAGTCTACTTCATAATGATCAGTACGGGTTCACAGAAGGCCGTTCGACTACTGATGCGGGTGTTGCTTTGTTGAAACACATATTTGACGCATGGGAGAAGTCGCAAAATGCAATTGGTGTTTTTTGTGATCTTTCTAAAGCCTTCGATTGCGTACACCACGATACACTATTGCGTAAACTTCGTCATTACGGTGTTCAGAATGAAGCCCTCAAAGTAATTGAGTTATATTTGTCTAATAGACTTCAATGTGTCGATGTTAGTGGCGCGAAATCTTCTGGGTTACCTGTTCAGCTAGGTGTACCTCAAGGCTCAATACTTGGACCGTTTTTATTCCTGGTTTATATTAACGATCTACCATACCATTTGAAGAACATCTGCGATGTAGTACTGTTCGCAGATGACACTTCTCTAATCTTTAAAGTAGATAGGAATAGACAAGTGTTTGACGACGTAAACAACGCACTATCGAGGGTCATAGATTGGTTCACGGCAAATAACCTTGTGCTCAATCCCAAGAAGACTAAATGCGTAAAGTTCGCTTTGCCCAATGTTAGAAATCTGGGTCCCAACATCGTCCTCGGTAATGTGGAGCTTGAAACTGTTGATTCAGCTCTGTTTCTGGGTATAACAGTAGATTCAAAATTACAATGGGGTCAACATATATCGAACCTAGCAGGTAGGCTTAGTTCGGCCGCCTACGCTGTTAGAAAAGTTAGACAATACACTGACGTTGACACAGCAAGATTAGTCTATTTTAGTTATTTTCACAGCGTAATGTCCTATGGTATTCTACTGTGGGGCAAAGCCGCTGATATCCAAAATATATTTGTACTCCAGAAACGAGCTGTTCGAGCCATCTACCAACTTGGTGCGCGAGATTCTCTGAAAGATTTCTTCAAAGAGATTGGAATTCTCACAGTGGCTTCGCAGTACATATTTGCCAACATCTTATATATCAGGCAAAACATTCACCTATACAGTAAAAATAGTGATATCCATAATTTTAATACCAGGAATAAGCACAAACTTCGTGTTCCTTTTCATCGGCTTCATAAGGTGCATAATTCATTCGTTGGGGTTGGTATAACTTTTTATAATAAGTTACCGTCCTCTTTCCTAGATTTGCCATTTAACGTGTTTAAAGCAAAAGTAAAAGCTAACCTCTGTTCTAAGGCTTACTATTCTGTGAGTGATTATTTAGATGATAAGCATAGTTGGTCGCTGTGTTGAACACAAGACATTGTTCATGTTCTTTTAACAAATTATTCTGTATTATTATCTTATTTGACTTTAGTTTTAATTCGTTATTTTTCTGTGTTTATTCTTTTATTTTTTACGACAGTCGTAGGGTATCATCTAATTCACCGGACATGGCAGCTTCGGGAGGTACCTATGCATGATAAAAAAGGAGGAAACGCCCGGGTGTCACCACTGCGAGGATCGCCCGGAGGACACGGTGGAGCATACGGTGCAGGACTGCCCAGCTTGGGCGGAGCACCGCCGTGTCCTCACTGCGGCGATAGGCGGAGACCTCTCGCGCCCGGCATTGGTTGCGGCCATGCTGCGGGGCGAGACGGAGTGGGAGGCCATCGCCTCCTTCTGCGAAGCAGTCATGCTCGTGAAGGAGGAGGCGGGCCGCTTGAGGGAGAGGATACCGTCCTCCCTCCGCCCGAGACGCAGTGGTAGACGCCCACGGCGACGGATGTCGCGGGACGATCTCCGGCCACCGTAGGCGCGGGCATGCGGGCGGCGAGTAAAGGGCAACTCGCTGCCCGACCATGGACCATGCCCGGGTCGACGGCGCGTTGTGTCCCACGCGCGCCTCAAGGAGCGTCATCATAGTGACGGGGCCCCCCTATAGAGGGCCACAGCCCTGCCGGGGTTGCGGGACATACGTATACCGCGACTCCGGCACACAAAGGGCTACCGAAGGACACCGTGGATTTTAGTCAGTACAAGTCTGACAGTCCCTCCCGCCCTGCCCGGGGTGGGAGGACTCATTTGATGATTTTGCCACGTAAAAAAAAAAAAAAAAAAAAAAAAAGGGTATCATCTAATACTAATGTCGGAGCTGATGAAGATTGTTAACTATCCTTGCATTGTATAGAGTCAATCTTTCTAGTATTATATAGTTTCACAGGAATCATTTTGTGAGTACAATGTACTTTATAACTTTCAATGAGTAGATACCCACGTCTTTTAATGACTTGAATGACCCTGGCGGTTGAGATTATGTCATGCTCACTCTAATGTCTCGCTGGCGGTGGCGCGTGTGTCGGATCATTTAGTTCCCTTCAAAATGGTTGAGCTGAGTGATGCTGATGCATGTGTCATGTTCGTGAACGGGCGCTGTCAGTCGTGACTGGTCATCTCTTAACAGCCACGGTTTATTTTAATTATAAAGAATTTTGTCTTTTTTATATTAATCACCTATGGACACTTTTCACTTGCAACATCGTTCTCACAATAATGTACCATCACAAGTTGAATGATGTAACAAAGATTTTGTTATAATTTTGGCGATTGAAAAAGAGTGTCCATGGAGTTTCTTGCCCGTTCTTCTCCATAGAGATCTACGCTTTGGAATGGGCATCTACAGTACTTTCACAGTTTTTATATCTTGTGACTGGGACTGTAGCACCGTAACTATTTTTTTAAACTATTTTATTTTAATTTTGTCTTTTGACAATTCAAAAGTGCCTGTAACTGGCCTACTTGAAATAAACGATTTGATTTTGATTTTGAATTTGTTTTAATTTTAAAACATTTTACCGTTTTTTTTTTCCTGAGATGAAAGTAATCATTTATGTCCGTGTTTGTACACTGAACGCTATATGTAAAATTTCGGCAGATCGCCTCAGTAGTTTAGGCGTGAAATGATAATAAATAAACTTATTAAGATTAGAATGTATGACTTATTAATAGTAGAAGTAAGGCGCGGGACACATAGAAAAGAGGTAAGACGTATAGACTGGGCGGAGACATATGTCTCTTCGGCGTCTTTTTCATAAAAAATGTATAGAAGCGTCACGACGTAAAACACACAGAAGAGACGGGGCCCGGGGCGCGGACGCGACTCTAATACATTTTCGCACGTCCGGACGCGTCCTCATCATGCGTCTTTTCTATGTGGCCCGCGCCTAAGAGTCGCGGGACTGTCTCAACAGAAAACCGTGACTCTGGAACGCAAAGGGCTAACAAAAGATCACCGTGAATTTTAGTCAGTACAAGTCTGACAACAGACTGGGAGGACTCATTTGATGGTTTTATTACCACGATAAAAAAGAAGTAGGTAGTAAGAAAGTAAGAATGTAGCTTTAAACCCTAATTATTATTCTCTAGTACCTATACTATAGTACTACTAGTTTCTGTCTAACGTTGGGTGTTTTAATTGCTAGACCTCCTGAGAGAGAGATGATCGGAAGCATATCGGCCTAATGTCAATAGTCTGAGTACTAATCGCCGGCACAATAATTTGTTATTCAACTGTAGCATCTCGTAGTTTCCTCGAGGGATCTGCAACGTATGTGTTTGAATGCAATAATGGAGGATTGTTGTTGTTTCTCTGATAGTTTGCTAAGACCATGTAGACCATGAATTTATGGTCTCTTCTGCTTTATTGTTCTACACACACTACATGTAGTCGGTGTAGAATCGGCTTATTATTGATCAATGATTTGGATCGTCGAAGTTTATGGACGTTTTTGTGAGCCTTAAATTCGTAGCCCAATTCTGTGTCGATTTGTCTGTAAGTATATTTTGAAAGTCAGCAGTCCGTCTCAGGCCATAATAGACCATTAAATATATAAACAAACAACCTTTAATTAAGATACACAAATTTTGTTCGGTATCGAACACACGACACACTGCGTAGCAAACTAATGCTCAGCCACTAGGCTAACAGTGCTATCAAAATCTGTATCATAATAATTCAATAAATCGATAAAAAATGTTTTTGTGTTAGAAACATAAGCTATCCTTTGATACTCTTACTCACCCGAGAATTTCGTCCCGAAGAAGTTTCAAGACAAAATTCGCAGATAAATAAAAAAACAACGAAAAGCCCACCACATTTTGCTCAAATAATAAACCGCTGAAAAATAATGACTCCACCAAAGCCGTACAACTAAGACAGATGAAGCGAAATACGCAGAAATTCATATAAAGTTGCACCCATGCACAATAGCGAGCTGGGAAATATAGCACAATCATTTTCACTCGCAGCCACGCTAAGTAAACGTACGGAACCGCAGACCGAATGAACTGTTCCCTAATTGTGAACTACGTAACGGTAACGTAATTCGTAGCGAGTTTGTTCTTATAGTAATCTTAGTTGAAGTTTTCTCAGAAATTCTATTTCTTATTCTTTACTAGCTTCCGCCCGCGGCTTCGCCCGCGTGGTGTTTTGATAGCCTATGTTCTTTCTCAGGGTTTAAAGATTGTATGTGCCAAATTTCATCAAAATCGGTTGAGAGGTTTAAGCGGGAAAGCGTAACAGACAGACAGACAGAGTTACTTTCGCATTTATAATATTAGTTTGGATTACTAGAAAATTTAATACCTATGTCACGAATATACATAAGTATAAAATTTGTACGTCACATATTATCTACCTCTATGTGTTGTGAATTAATTACTACATTCCGACTCTTTTTTCTCTCGAGTTTTTTCTGGTGTGGAGTAGATTTACGTTATGTGCTTCGCTACGCTAGCCAAATAAACGTTTTTTACTTTTTTTTTCTATATAAGACAGGACTGTCAGACTATCAGTAACTAAAACCAACCTGTTTCTTCACATAACCTTTACGTTCTAAGGTCACAATAACCTGCTTAGACGGTTTCGCACCAGCTAAAGTGGGTTAACCCAAAAAAATATATTTTAAGAATGGAACAAACACAAATGACAAGTGAGTATTTTAAAATTTAGGTTCGAGATCAATACAAATGTAGGTACAGTTTAGATCTATTAACCATTTCAGATTCACAGACGTTAGCTGAAACTTGTCCGACAAGAGAATAAACGGCCCGACTTTGAATAGCCTTAGGAAAATCAGTCACCAAACTAGAACAAAGGCCCTAATGAAGCCCCTCGCTAACATCAGCTGCCAGAAATTTAATTAATTTATCCCTAAACAATTCATACCCATATCCTTCATAATCTTTGAACTGACAGGCATCAAAACACATGGCTAATAAACGTTTATTTGCCTTCAACTAAGAACTATTAAGCTGTGTTCAAACTGATTCAAAGCTGTTCATAAAGCCAGAAATACACGCCTCACGACCAGTGCAAGTTCGTGAGGCGTGTATTTCTTTCACATCGTTAGATCGTGCAATGCGTAGTCTAGTATTATATCGTCGTTGGCGCAGTGGCTGGACTTGACTGCTGCGCTGTCTCACGGGCTTGATTCTCTCACGGAGCAAAAATATTTGGATAATTTAGAAGTAGTTGTTTGAGGTCTAAGTGTTAGTATGTGTGTAAAATATTTGTAAACGCACCCACGAGTTAGGATTAATTCATAGCGTAGGGCAACGCATCCTTCATCACCTTGCTCATTCTTCTCCATTATTTCCACAAAACTGTCTGTAGTTTACTGGCAAGTATATCTATCTAGACTTAAGAAAGTACGAACATAATAATGATGAGTATTATGAAATTTGAATAAAATCCGATTTTCAAGAACCTCGTACTGCTTGCGAACTCTCATAGTTGATCGATTTTTGTATCGGCATAGAATGAGTTTTCTTCAACTACATAATAATGTTGAACTCACGATACTATTTAAGTCACCAACATAGAAATATTCTATTTTAATAACAAGAATCCAAACGCCAGTTTAAATTATTTCGTATTAGCCAAATTCAATATTCTATCCATAAAGTTACAAAAATTTAAAAACGACCAAGTAGAAACTATTAAGTTTATTAAATAGAGTTACTCCTAGTCTACACACGGCCTAAGACAAAGTAAATTCAATTAGTATCCATCGTTAAGTGCTGCTTCCTCAAGGTTTTCGACCTGATTCGACAGCTAATGTCAATTAAAACGTATCTAACTCATTGCGACTTCATAGGATTTCAGTCTTTAAGTGGGTTTCAAGTTGGGATTCAATAGTAATATACGTACCTGCTCAGTACAAAAGCAAATTATAATGTTTCTAGCAAGTCGCATTCGAATACTGTTAAAAAGCAGTCGAATGATAAATAGATGATAATTATTGTTAATGCAAAATAAGAGTTGGTATTTATTTATTTTAAGATTGAAGATCATTATGAACGCACTAAGCGTTTCTAAACGTTTTTTTTATAATGATTTAATGAGCACAGCACAACAGCGGAACTCTCTGCCTACGTCTGTATTTCCGAACGTATACAACTCTAAAATCTCTTCAAAGTCGGAGTTCACAGGCTTCTTCGGGGTAAGCTCTCTCCATCGTCGACTTTGTCTCTGTTACCTCTTAACGAGACTCACAGTTATGAATTAAATAATATATAAATTTAATATAATTTTAATATAATTAGGTACAAAATTCAACTTCAGACATGCATCTAATTTTGACGCTTCGATTTTCGAATTGTAGTAAATAGAAGCCTTATTACAAAACTTTTGAGGTCTTATCAAAAGATTTATTTAAAATATTTTATTAATAGCATAATCGGAGTATTTACTGCATTTATTGTATGGAAAATTGAACAGATGAGGATCTAATTTTTTCCATAAAATTAACATCAATATTCCACTTTACTTTCTGTCACTAAAACGTGAAGAGTCATACTAGGGCTTCTTCTACTCAAAGTCAACAAACAGGAAAGAAAATTCTGTGGTATCTTTTCTACTCTAATAATAATTATCACCACTTAAGGCGGTCGCAAAACAGTCATTAACTAATTACACTGATATCTTTAGTCTTGAAATGGGAAATTAACTAATTACACTCACATCTTCAGAGTTTTCCCGATGATTGGCTTTTATAAATAATTTTCCTTGTCACAAAAACTTTCCCGAACCAAACTTTAATTTCCGGCCTCTACTATTGCATTAAAAAACCAATGTTATTCAAGATAAGTAGACACAATTATTTACAATACAAAAACTCATTTCCTGCTGACTCAATTTACCTTTGACCGAAGTGGGTCAAACTAGTGGTACAGTTGACACAAAACAGATGAGTATAGAAGGTCAGCGCCACATAATTATTTCAAATCTTTTTCGGTTCCTTAATTACCATTGATGCTGAACATAAAATTATTATTGGACGTGATCTTGTCACGCGTCTACCTTCCAATCATAGACCCGCGACGCTTTGTATACGCTACTAGCGGCCCGGTACGTGCTTCGCTACGTATAAAAATCCCCATGAGCAAAATGATCCGCCATATTTATTAAATTCTTTGGTTACAAATAATGTGATAAATGAAGAACCGCTCGACATGGTTTGTGCAAACTTCACATGAACCATCTAATAAATAGTCCAAACAAAGCCTAAATTGGTTTGGGTAGGTGAGCCCGTTCTTGAGTTATAAAATTACAACGAAAAGTGGCTTTGAGTTATATAATATAAGGTGACTGGTAATTAGTATGGGAACAAACCTGAAAACGCGAAAAAAAAATTAGCTTAATGTACTGAACAGCTGATATTTTTTCACGATTTCGGCTTTGCTCCCATAATAAATAGTTATTTGTTATGCAAGGCTGCAAAGTTGATTTTTGGCGCGAGTACTTGAATTGAAAACTGAGCGAGCGAAGGATTCTAAGATTGAACCGCGAGAGAAACGAGCGGTTCAAATATAGAATCCTGAGCGATGCGAAGTTTTCAAAGGTACGAGACGCAGAAAAACTTTGCTGCCGAGTGCAACACACAACTTTTCACCTCACACAGCGAGGAAATGTAGTGGGGGCGGCTCGCCTGCCAGTGTAGAAAAGTAGAAAACAATTGAATACAAGACGTGTTCGAATTTTAAACAACACTTTGTGCTCTAGAGCACAAAATGGAGTTTTGCGCTCAGATTTTGAATGAGAAATAGAATCTTTCCGAGCGGGTGAGGTGAAATAGTTATTTGTTATGCAAGGCTGCAAAGTTGATTTTTGGCGCGAGTACTTGAATTGAAAACTGAGCGAGCGAAGGATTCTAAGATTGAACCGCGAGAGAAACGAGCGGTTCAAATATAGAATCCTGAGCGATGCGAAGTTTTCAAAGGTACGAGACGCAGAAAAACTTTGCTGCCGAGTGCAACACACAACTTTTCACCTCACACAGCGAGGAAATGAAGTGGGGTCATTGACCTATACAGGGGGCGGCTCGCCTGGCAGTGTAGAAAACAATTGAATACAAGACGTGTTCGAATTTTGAACAACACTTTGTGCTCTAGAGCACAAAATGGAGTTTTGCGCTCAGATTTTGAATGAGAAATAGAATCTTTCCGAGCGCGTGAGGTGAAAAATTGTTTGTTATCATGAGCACAATCACATGTTTAAGTATCGTACACTAATTACCAGTCACCCTATATACATATATGTGATGATGATGATGATGATGATGATGATGATGTGCGAAGTCGGTAGTGGACTATCAAAACGATCGCAGCGCGCAATGTGACAGAGACGTGAATTAACTCCACACCCGCAGAGTGATGTAAGTGTCAAGTTTAATTTGCACCACTAACTTTTAAGTACTTTTTGAGTTATTTTTAATGAAAAACTGAATTGACAGATTTTAGGTCCCGAAATAATGTAGTCAGTAAGAGGCGTTGACATCGCGGACACAGCGAATATCAAGATTCTTAAGTGTAGTACAGCTCTCTGGTTTCATGCCCGAAGCACTATAAGTATCACGTTCTTAAGCATCTAAACATTTTTTTATCATGGTAAAATCATCAAATGAGTCCTCCCATCCATAGCAGGACTGGAGGCGTAGTCAGACTTGTACTGACTAAAATCCACGGTGTCCTTCAATAGCCCTTTACGTTCCGAGTCACGGTTAACTGATAAGACAGTCCCGCGACCCCGGAAGCATCGATACCTCTGCGCTTGTTTTCATTCGTAGAACGGGACTTGCCTTCTGTTCCTTACATATTCTGTACTGTTGACGTGGAGTAAGTTACAAATGAACTCCGCTCACCGATACCAATATTAACATTCTGAGGTCGTCCTGTTTAAGTAAATAAAGTTGAAGGGGCAATTATTGAGACAATTTGCCTTCTAAACGACTAGAGAAAGAAGGAGTAAGTTAAATATTAAAATTGAAAATGTCTTTTCAGGAACAGTACGTACAGTTTCAGCATAATAATTATATTTAATATTGAAGCTCGTGTACACTCCCTGGGGGGAATTTATGTAAACTGCCCATGTTTTCCATAAAAAAGAAGGAGCTTAGTCGATAAATGCTCAATTCGTAGAATGCCTAGTACGCTACAAATGGCTGATTAGTTAAAGGACCAATTCTTGAAATGGCCAATTCGCAAAAATATTTTTTCTTAGAATGGTCAATTCCCAAAAATACTAAAAAATATTTAAAAGTTCAGGACAGGACTTCGGACATCTTATTTTGACATAATTATAATTCTTACCTATCTGTCAAAATGCACCAGGTTTGCCCTTATCATAATAAAGCGATTTGTTGTCCAAGCAATTACTGTGGTTTCAGTTTGTAGTATAATGAGTAAAAAAAATATTAAAATCCTTATTATTTTCTTCTTGCCAAGATGACAAAATGTCAGCGTCACATTTTAATAGTTTTCATATCTACGAATAAACGGGTATTGCATTGAAGTCTACTGTATTATTATCGCTGAATACTGAACAGCTAGTATTAAAACCTAATTTACAACAAACCGCTGTGTCCCTAATTACAGGGAGAACCTAACTGTTTGTATTATTATAGTTTTTAAACACATACCCGTATGAAAGCCACTTTTATGCCTGTCTATGTGACCGCTTAGATCTTTTAAAGTTTAATAAATGAATACCGATTTTCATCATCCTTTATATTAATAAATTCAATTCATTCTTTGAGTTGGCAAGATGAAACGGACCATCGAAAGAAGTGGAAGAAAGGGAGGAGGCTTTTGACCAGCATTGGTAAATACTAGTAAAAAATCTACATTCATAAAATATTTATATGCGTATATACACAGAGAAAAACTTGTTATGGCTCTTGTTGCTCTAAAATACGGGTACATATTTGAATATCGAAGATTAGAATATCTACGCTTAAAATATCGATGTTCAGAATATCGAAAATTAAAATATCGATTGTAACAAAATATCGAAAAATGTTACATCTACGCTTAAAACGTCGAAGATTAAAATGTCGACCGATTTAAATGTCGAATGATTCAAAATATCGAAAGACATTATGTCGAAATTCAAAATATCAACGTTTAATACATCGCAGTTCATAATATCTAAGTTCATAATATCTACGTTAAAAACCTACTAGATGAAATATCGGACAGAAACCGGATAAAAAGTCGGACTCGCTTTTGCATCGTTAGTCAAATTGCTGATAACCACCTACCAAGGTAAGTCGACGGAGCCCCGCTTCGCGGGGCTCCTATTTCTGTTTGCAAGGTTTAAAGTAACCTAACACGAAGAGGATGGCGGGGTCTTTCAGACCCCGCCACCCTCTTCGAACCTAACCTGTCCGAGTCGGGGTGCCCCAAGTCCCGAGCTCGCTTCGCTCGCTCTTGCGTCCTTAGTCAAATTACTGATTACTACCCAACAAGGTAGCTGGACGGACTTCGGATGCAAGAGCGAGCGAAGCGAGCTCGGAAATTGGGGCACCCCGACTCGGACAGGTTAGGTTCGAAGAGGATGGTGGGGTCTGAAAGACCCCGCCATCCTCTTCGTGTTAGGTTACTTTAAACCTTGCAAACAGAAATAGGAGCCCCGCGAAGCGGGGCTCCGTCGACTTACCTTGTTAGGTTCGATATTTCGGACATTCGATAATCTGTACTTCGATATTTAGGACATTAGATAATCTGTATTTCGATATTTAGATCTTTCGATGTCACTTTTGTAGATATTTAGATTTTAGATATATTGGACGTAGATCATTTAATCATTCGATATTTTAAACTTTCGATATTTTAATTTTCGATTTTATGGTCATTCGATATTTTCGTTTTCGATATTTTGAACATCGATATTTTAAGCGTAGATATTTTAATCTTCGATATTCAAATATGTACCCCTAAAATACTCCTATATTAGATTTTAAAACCTTGATGTAGCGACATCTTCTTATCGTATTGATGGCAACCTAGATTGAGTCGACCCACAACTCGGCTTCGAGTTGAGCGCCCTCAGAAGCATCCATCAGTTCCTGTGACGAATTACTATCGTCAGTTGGTCGAGACATTTGAACGTGCTAAGAAGAGACGAGAAGTAGACCTTCCACATGAATTAGTTTTGCAAGAATTGAGCAGCAAAACCGATTTCTTTTATAACAAAAAAAAACTATAAACATTATTACATAAGTAAAAAAAAAACTCGATCACTATACTTAGTGGTTCTCGAAGATGGAAAAATTACGGTCAAATGACATCCTATGGGTGCCATAAATAAGAGAATCTGTCAAAATTATTACCATTATACTTTCGGAATTGGAGATGAAATGCATAGAAATGTTTTTATGGTCGGTAAAAGTAGACGTAATAAGCTGTTGTATTTTTTTAAAGTGCTTTTCTTTCTTGTTGAGTTTTCATGAAAAAAAAATAATATTTTAAGCTCATTTCTGAGCTCAAAAAATGTACCTGAAAGGCTTAGAATAAAATCCTAAAAAAAAAAACGCAAATGTTTTTTTCTAGTAGGTACAAAAAGAGGCAAACAAAATTTACAACATTTAAGCATACCATCTGACAAATCGTTTCACTCCCCTTACTTTTAACCCCCGCTACCGTTGAATACCCCCGCTACTTACTCGTACATCCATACAGCTAGTGATGTACCAAGTACATAATCAACAGTACATCATAGAGGCAGGGTGATTAATTGACGGTGATTGATCGCCGCCATTAACTAATGAGTGCCGTTCCGTCTTCCTCGCCAGATAATCTGATTCAACACTCGCCTAGAATTTCTAGTGTCGAGCTTTATAAGTCTGTAGGTGCTAACAGCTATTGTCAATAAAAAACACCAGTAAATTTTTCAGCGGGTTGTTTATTTGAGCAGGAGCCTTACCACGAGCTCTTTACGCGATGCAGTTTAGGCTGTGGGATAGAGACAGAGCTATACAAGTCTTCTAGCGCCATCTCTTTCCCACAGCCTAAACTGGATCGCGTTAAGAGTTCATGATAGGCCACCTGGTTATGCACTAACAATTTTTTATAACCAACGTAATAAAATAATGAATAAATAAAACAATGTGAAAAACCAAATTTTTGCACGCTGTGTTATAACTTCGCTAAACATGCTTGAACTATCTACTAATATTATTTTTACACAATTGTATACTACGTTTCAAGCAAACAAATGATTAATTTGATTTCAGATTTCATTTGATTTGCATAGTTTAGCTGAACTTTTGTTGGAAAATGGTCTACAGGCAACACTTCAAGCTATCACAGTAAGCTGACCATTAATTATACAAAAAAATTGAACAAAGTGAGGCCCATATACAATCTGGTTGAATACAACAATTACAAATCTCCTCATCTCTTCGGAGAATACATTATTGTGTGATATTATTTTACAATAACAACTTCAGAAAAAAAAAAAAACAAAACGAAAACATTGTCATATTTAAGAAGACAAAATAGCGCAATGACCCGAAAAAAGATCTCAGATTTCACATTCCAAAACATAAACCGTATCAACCATTTCTTTTGTTTACATTGAGCAAAACATTGTAATAAACGACCTAATGATCCATTCGTTGTATCATACGACCACGTTCTCACATCTTCATATATATGACTGTAAAAACAATAAGTGTAGATGTGCAAAGATCTTTTTGGCTCGTGGCCAAAGAAAAATTAAGGGCGCCCAACTTATTTTGTTTTTTTTTCAATATATGTATATTTTAAAAGACCTACACCAAGAGGTTGGATATTTTGTGTGTGTGTAATCTATACGTTTCAAACTTACAGCCTTTATATTTTATCTTTGTAATTAGTAGTAAAGTCATTTAAGCAAAAAAAAAGGGTTCAACCTCACATTTTATGACCCTTTTGAGACACCTTTTAGAACGCAAAAATAAATGTAGGTATATAAGAGTCTTGTACGATTGTGATGAAAAGTTAATTCGACTGGACTATAGCAGTTAGAACCTTTTGCAGACGTTCTGGTTTGTAAAGGTGCGTACAGATCATGTAACAATATAACTACAAATGTATGTAAAATGTTATATAACATGACTGTTATGTTACATAGTCTGTACGCACCGTAATGATACAAGCCTTGAATATACCTAAATAGAGTATAAATAAACGCAGAGGTGGCTAATTTAAATTTCGTTGATATCTCTAGTCATGCTTGTCAAAACCATTTTTCCAAATAGCTATAATCCTTGTGTGAAACTGTGATGGTGCCATGGATTGTGACGTCATTCATGTTTTTCAAACAGATGTCATGTACGCTCTTTGCACAAACAACATTAATTATCAAGATAAAAAACGATGAAAAATATCATTCTAAATGAATAGGAACAAAGTACATAATTGTTTGCTAAACGTAATTTTTACAAGTGACAGTTGACAAGTGGAGGTCATTGACGTTTTCAACCTTATGGTGGTCGCATAGTGTTTAAGCCAAAAATGTCAATGACAGCCAGTATATAAGATTTCTAATCTTTCACAACGACGCGACGCTTTAATCTGCTATGTATAAAAGAACCGTAACACCGGCTTTCTTTGAAAATAAGATTATAAAGGGACCAAACAAAGTAAGCAAGATAAAGGATATAACCCCGAACATTCGGAATAAGTGGCTGAACTTTCAGAATCACAATTAATTTCACTGTTTGTGTTACTTTTAAACCCTTTCTGAAGTCTCATAATTTTATTTAAGACGTTATACCATTTATGGGTTAATGAGTTTAGTTAAAAACCAATACATTTATTTTTATTAGTAGGTATCATTATAAGATGCGGGAGAGACAAAAGGGGCTTTTAAAGGGATTCTTTTAAGTAGAAAATCTTTTGAATAAGCTCGTGTAACAAAGCGGATAATATTCTTTAAAAAGAAATCCCATAGGAGTTGTAATTGTCTTATCGATATCTGTTGGACACTGATTTCTTTTTTCGTTCAAAAATCATCAAATGAGTCATCCTGCCCTGAGTGGAGCTGAAGGGACTGTTAGACTCGTACAGACTAAAACAAAACCCCATTTGCGTTCCTTGGTCAAGGCTCCTTTGTATCCTGCCTAGACAGTACCACGATCCCGGAAACTGAGATCTTAATGCTGAGCGTTAGCGATTATCGCTTGCTGTTTGGCTATAGGCCCAGTAGTGGCACAAAATATAAGACTACAGCTACACTCGTTAAAAAACACCAAAATAAAAGAACACATGCCAAAATCCCATCGTTAAAATATCGGAGCTTCAGCAAAAAAATTAAATGACATGCCATACAGGAGAGGATCAGATCAACGAGTCAACTTGTTAACGAGATTATCCCTGTATACATTACATACTGCGAAATATGTGCGTACAGACATAACGTATGTGGTGGCTTACAAAAAATCTGTGTTACGTAAATATTTGATAAGCACTGACGATACTGTATCCCGGGGATTCTGGTAAAAAGGATCGTGAGAGTTCTCCAAAAATTATGTTTTTCTTTTTTGTAATATTGCTGGAAATATTCCGTTAATTTGACAGTTGAAGACTTACAGACTCTGGGTAAGACTCCTTGGCTAGCTGAAATTACGTTTTTAGGTTAACTGAAAGCAGCTGGTATGAGACTAGCTGAAAAGCCTTACTTAGTGATGATAAGGGGTCTATAAAGTCACTTTAGTTAAATCATAATCGTGATAAAAATGTTCTTTGCCTTTTTTATTGCTTGAGCAACGCAATAAAATATTCAATTTTACAAATTTTATCGCAATGATATTCCTAAAATTACCTTTTTAGACGTCAAGAATTACCAGCGATAATTAGCGAAAAACATTTATTTAGTGTTATTTAGTATTTTTTGCATTTAAAAGTACTAGGCTCACAAGAGTTAATAGAGCTTTTTTATATTAAACGTAGACATTTCTAACAGAAAGCATCGACCTTCAAGGGTCACAGAAGGGTACGTACCACGTAGTAAAGTAACGGTATGCCTCAACATTAGTAAGGGGCTAATGTTGTTTTATACTTCAACGAAATAATAGAGAGGATTTCTGACCGCAATGTTGTCCCTACGCTATGCAATTTAAGTTTTGAGCCATCTGTGGCCGATATTGTACGTAGAAACTACTGTTTTGGAATGAAACACAAATCTGTATTACCTATTCATATTGTTATACAAAACAACAACAAAAAACTGTGAACTTCAGAGAAAACTCAACCTTTTTGGTAGTGACATTACTAACAAAGGAGGTGAGATTTCTCTGAAGCCGACTGACCTTTGTAGTCAAAAGCATCCTAATAACAAATGCAAAACATTGGATGGATGGATGTTTTAGTTACTTAATTACGACAAAACAGTTGAATCGATTAATTAGACACAAAGATAGATACGGAATCTTTATCGTGGGATAATTTTTAACTACTACGCGAGCTAAAACGTTGCCAAAAAAAATGCACATTTCAATTATATACCAGGTTTGGCAATTGTGGATTGTTTATCATCGCACCAGTATTAAAAAAGATGGGTAAACACAAAGGTGCTATCAAGACGAATGGAGAAAACCGAACTGAAACAGATATTTCAGTGCATTATCATTCAAAGATATTTCTTGTTGTCTTCTAAAATAAAATATAATTTTCACAGATTCAAAATGTAAAATCAAATCTATATAAATAAAAATCAATGCCACTTTTCGTTGTAATTTTAAAACTCAAGAACGGGCTCACCTATCCAAACTAAATGTTTAGGTTTTGTTCGGACTATTTAGTAGATGGTTTATGTGAAGTTTGCACAAAATCGGTCGCGCGGTTCTTCATTTATTACATTTTTTGTAACAAATGAATTCAATAAATGGCGCATCATTTTGTTAATGGGTATTTTGCTGTCAAAGTAGCGAAGCACGTACCGGGCCGCTAGTTATAGATATAAAGACACACCAATCACCCTAATTTTATCGATACTGTTCAATGGCTTTTAAATGACCTAATCTTACATAAATTATTGGAACTGGTTATCCTACATTATGATCAGCATAATGACACCATAACGTTCAGCCTAATCCAGCTGAAAGGTTTGCTTGGCCGATCGCCAATAAAACAGTGTTTTTGTTGTGATCCCGTTTTATTCCACACTTTATCTGAAAATCATTCCGGTTTGTCATAAATTTAACCGCAGATTGGACTATAGAAGTATGTCAGGCATCTGTTAGTTTGCGAATCTAAGATTGATTGTATCTTTTAAGATGTAATCTGTGCTATTAAGTTGATATTGGTATACCTAATAGTACTGAAAAGCATCTTACTATAAATGGGAAGGTTTGTAAGTGTGCATGGATGGACGGATGTTGGAAATTTTTTCACGCAAAAACTCTTAAACGGATTTGAATGAAATTGCGCGTTTTTCCATTAGCCGGCGCCGGCAAGGTAAGAGCAAAAGCGAGCCGTACATTTTCATACATTTTTGCTTCCCCGGCACCGGCACGGCGCCGGCGCCGTCGCGTCGCCGGTGCCGGTGCCGGGCCGGCTAATGGAAAAACGCCCAAAGGGTAGGTACACAGATAGACCTGGATTAAAGTCTTGGCTATGAAACTCCATGGAATAATTAAATCACAATAGATTGATGGCCGCTTTGAAAAACATCAATTGTATGGTATGAACATATTTGGTACACAGATAGTTTATAACCTGGATTAACGTTTTTATCTCGTATTTATGTTACCATAGAATTATTTTGTAGTTGTAGCGGGCGAAAGCGCTCTCACTGGAAAAACTAGTAAGTAGGTACTAAAATGTTGGTTATTTCACCACTTATGAAGTCCTATGCAATAAAAGGCGAAGTTAGTGCCAGCAACTGGGTACAACTCCAGATTCCGTGAATGCTACTGAGAAATTCTTGAAAAACCACATAAACTTAGTTGGTCGTCGAACCCGAGACGGGTTCAGTAATCGCGCGTGTAACTGCTAGACCAACGAGGCAGTCAATATCACGTCCAATGAAGTCTTTAGGAATTTAGCATTATTAAGCTGAAGCAAGCTTCTTCAGCTTGCTTTTGTTTGGTTGAACACGCTTATCTCAAAAAGTAGTGTTTAGAATTACATCGCGCATAGACTGATATCAGCCGAGCAGCCCACAGGAAAGAGCAGCTAGTATCATAATAAAATTATTTGAGAGAGAAATCTAATTTGAAGAAATCTAATATGATTTCTTAGGCTCGCCCTTGACCTTTATTCACTCGGCCTTGTAAGCGAGAAAATGTTAATATAGTCTTTGATTTCCTGTTAAAAAAATAAATTTATGTTAGAACGAGAATATCGATTTCTTTTGTTGTATCTATGGCCCCGACCCTCAATGTTTCACATTTAATAAATGTGTTGACGAAGGCAAAATACGCGCTTTTGCTTATTGCGTCGCGAACAGCCCGAAATTCTATATGACTAAACGAGAAATATTTATATCTTATGTAATAATAGGACAGTGAAGCAGGGTTGCGGTAGGACACGAAGGAGATGGTGGAATGAACTTGAATGGGTTCCGTGAGAACTAGAAGGAGGATGCATGGGTTTGCAAGAAGTGGAAGGAGACCTTTGTTGTCAAGGGGTATAATAGCAGGCTAATTAAAAAAAATCATAATAACGTTCACTTTTGATGTCTGTAATATTCGGTTTTACGGGGACCAAAAATAGATCTAGCAAGGTCTCTTATCTAGAACAAAATCATTGACTTTTTTTACAATCGAGCAGAGGTTTGCAAGGTATAATACGTAATTCTTACATTTTACCAACATTTATCTTTAAAATCATGACCGATGTGTTTTAAGTGTTATTTAAACTGTAGACGACCTACAGTTCAAACAACCCATAAGAGATACGTATTTAATATAACCCTCGGGACCTCGCATGTTCCACATTCACGAAACTAACCTCTAGAGAGTTCCATCCTATTTGACTTGAGGAATGAGTTTGGTTACGATAGATTGATCTGGTTTTTTGTTCGAAATTCGAATGCTGTGTTATTTTAAAAAGTTTGTTTCTTAATGTTTTTTTTTTTTGACTGGGCTACCCATAAAGGGCCAAAACCTGCCGGAATCGGGGGACTGAGAAGTGAAACGAACTGACTTAAAAGTAAAATGAACGTGACCCTGGAGCGTAAAGGGCTAATGAAGGAAACTGTGGTGTTTTAGTCATTACAAGTCTGACAGTTGCTCCCGCCCCGCCCTGAGTAGGAGGACTCATTTGATGATTTTACCACGCTAAAAAAACTGTGTCTTCCTACTGACTGAGGACCAAATATAAGTTTCTATCTGTACGAATGTATCATACATTTGTCCATACGATGCGATGCCCTCATTTTCTACAGATCTGTAATCGGTGACAGCTTTGACACAAATACCAATTTCCCACTCGAGCGATAGATAAAAGAAAAATCCTTTTCGACGCTCGTCATTGGGTAATACGCATATACATACATCTCTGTTGTGGTTTTACATATACTTAGATACAAATGTTTCTTTGTATTGATTAGTTTTTGGGTTGTTCCTTTCTGCTTGCATCATTTTATCATTATATTTGTTTTAACTTATTTATTATACTTAGGTCTCTTGTATTTTTACAGCTGAATGGGTTTCGATATAAATTGGTAATCAGGTAGATCAAGACCTGCGGTGCTAGAACGACTTTTCACGTTTTACGACGTAAAGTAAACGGGAACTTTGACGTTCATTTGATGAGGACAAAAATTGTTTCTCGTTCGTACACTAAATGAGCTTTTTGTTTTCCATACAATAAATGACGTAGGTAAATAGTTCAAGTACGCTGTACGTTAAATATGGCAATCGTGGGCTGGTAAATAAGGAAGACCGACCATCCGGGTTACAGTTTTTTACCAGTTGCAGGTCTATTGACATAATTATTATTCTTTAAAGAAATGCAAAAATATGTATTAAACTAAAAAAATTAAACGTGTTTGTTACTTTTGTTTTACATATAAAATACTGCTTTTTACAATTAACAAAGAGCAGATGTTACGAGCATGAACAAATACTTGTTGACATTTAAAAAATAAACATGACATGGCTTTGTAAAATTTATTTTTCATTTAAAATTATGATGTGTACAATTTATACATGAGAGAGTATTATGTTTTAAAGAAAATTGGCATTATCTTCGAACGTAAAGAAAAATGAACTTTATGTTAATCATAATATTATTTATAACAACTAAATTTGCCGAGAGTCATCAAAATTACGCTACTTGTTAAACAAATATATTCTACAGAATAATTCATGCCTGTAAAAATTATTATTCGCAATTAGAGTTACTGTGGTTTGGTTAAAAAAATATAACCCGTGTATGTATTTTAGTAGAGCAATCAGAATTTCTAGGAAACTTCTCGAACATACGCAATTACAGAGTTATCAAATGGCTTTACAAATTAGAAAGCGTATATTCAAGAGACGCGTGGATTGTTTGTTATGTAAGTACTGAGAAAAAGCTTTTATTTTTATTTCCCGGGATGTATAATTATGTTACTAGATTCTTCTAATCCTGAGTCCGGTATATTCAACTGAGACGAATTTTTGTTATTCTTACTTTAAAATGGCTGAACGAATTTGAATGTATACGTCTCTTGTTGTCTCCTGTTTTTATAAGACATCGCAAAATGTTTTTCATAAATACTTTTTTATAAGGTCATTGACACTTTTGTGACAAAAAAAAATGCGCTTAAATAAACAAAAATACTTTGTACATTTTATTCACAATTTATTGTGAATCTCCTTCAGATTTATGTATTGCAATGCAAGCCTTCATAAAAATGGATGTTTCCAGATTATTTAGTACCCTACATTTTTATAAATGTGTGTGAAAACGAATGAATATAAATATCTTGACGTTTTATTTTATCCCATTTCAGGTTTGTATATCTTTCAACAGTATTCATTTTTTTAGGACCATAGTTGGAAATTATTATATCTGAAATACAAGAAATAAAATAAACCTTCCGTACAAGAAAGTTTTATTTCAAAAGCCCGGTTATTTTAATAAAAACCGGAGCGCGAACTAGCATGAAACCAGATAATATTCATACAAAAAATATATATAAATGAACTGAAATAAAATTAATATTCATGAATGCAAATGCCAAGATAATAATCATAATTGCCCTTCAGGTACGATCCCTACAACATTTATTATGTTTTATATCTTTTTCATTTGAAAAACGGTATATTTCATTTAAACTCTGTTGGTAAGGCTTTAAATAAAATACGTTTTTATTCTGATGGTTAACTTTGAAGTCTATTAAAATAACTCATAGTTGGGTAATTTAATATAATAGAGCAGTGTTGACGAAATGGCAATGGTCCCGACTTATGAGTGGTATGTTGTGGGTTCAAACCCAAACAGCTGCATTACTTTGTGTAAAACTTTACGACTGCTTTCTAAACGGTATTTTTTTTTTGCACAAATCTTTTAAATACCTATCCAATGACATCGCTCACTACGGGATACGTGAGAAAAAGAAACATCCCGCACTTAATGTTTACAGGAGGGTACCTTCACAACATAAAATATTTTATTTTATCCCTTTTTTGACGTTACTAATCAGTCTGTATATTAATTCCAAATTACAGCTTTCTAGTACTTGGCATGTCTGAGCTGAGCTGCGGATGCACATGGACAGAAGGCAGGGACACTGAAAAAACAGTGCAACTTATGTATCATAATTTTCTTTACATGAGAAGAGGTTTTTGTTAAGCACTGAAACAGTATTGGACACAGTTATTATTAACCTTTATAAATGAGAACACACACTTCTGAACAAAAAAATTTCAGAATGAGTTTGTCAATCGCTTTTTTGACAATCAGCAGGTTAGACTTGAAGTGATGTTATGACTTTATTTTACTTTAAATTACATATTTTCATACATTACTTTAAAGCAGCTTTGGTTTTAAACACCATATACCAAGTCTTTAAAAGAAAATACGATGAATATTAAATCGAAGTTCATACTTCACACACAAAATGATCGGTGGCACCATTAATACCCGTTAAGTTATTTGTTTGTCATTAATTAAACTTTAACACGACCACCGAAGGTTCAATATTGAAAGCTATATTTATAACAACAAGGCCCCATCAATATTCCTGTTTTAATATCGGACGAATAAAGGATCCATTATATGCCAACCGTGTTGAATATTGGCCGTCTAACTTGCGGAAAACGATTTACGTCACGTCTATTGATGGGTTTAAAGCCTTGTCCATAAATTAGGATACAAATGTATCAGCGATACGCACAACCAGCCATGACTAAATAAATTGGTATTCCCCATTGCCATCAATCCGGCACGCGCAAAGACTCCAGAGCGGGACTGCCTAAGGTCTACTGTCCACACAGTCGTGTTTCGTAGGATGCATGTAACCTACAAGTGAAGATAGGCGTATTTTGCATATTTGTTATGTCCACGCTGCTTCATGCAATAGTCAGTCACGCTACAAAAGGTCTCAGTTTTCTTTCAACTACGAGTAGCATCGAGAAAGGACGTCTTTTGTTGTAAAATTGCATGAACACGCAACACGAGCGGCTAACGCGACGTTGCCGCTTCGTGGACACACAGATTTCATTGTTTCTACGCAAGATGCAAGCATTCGTCTTGCAATCGTCAATTGACGAAAGCGTGCGTATGACGTGCGGTTACGTGGACAATGGGCCTAAGCGGTACACTGTGGCTCTGAAACACAAAGGACAAACGAAAGAACACGGTGTATTTACGGCCCGTTCGCCTAAGCGACTTTCGTCTAAGCGGTGACCGGTACGGCGGGCGGGCTTTGCAAATTAGCCATTATGTAAATAAAATAATAATATACCACCACTATCACACAACGCCATCTAGTCCCAAGCTAAGCAAAGCTTGTGTTATGGGTACTAGACAACTGATAAACATAGTTATATATTTCTAAATACATACATATTAAAGATAAATTACACCCAGACACAGAACAAATGATCGTGCTCATTACACAAACATTTGTCCTGGGTGGGAATCGAACCCAGGACGTCCAGCATAGCAGTCAAGGTCACTAACCACTAGACCAACAGGTCTGTCAACTGTCTGTTTACTTTGTAAGTACGCGAATTTGCTACTAGCGTCGCCTCCTGACGTGTTTCAAACATTTCTATACATTTGATCGCCAAAAAAGTAAAGATCACTGTCGGACCGTTCAGGTATAGTGTTGACAGGGTCGAGACCTGAGATTCAATACCAGGAACTCACCACTAGCAGCCAGGCAAATAACCGTTAAATGAACGAGGCATATATTATTCCTATTCATTCTTCTTTCGAATTAATATCTCTAAACACAACAATCTAACAAAATAAATTACTGAAATTGTAGACTGTTTTTTATAACACAATATTGTGGCGATGACGTCAGCGGCGCGTGTCAGCCAGCCTTAAGCCTAATTTAGAAGTAAATTACATGCAAGTTGCTGCAACATAGCGGACTATTGCGGGACAGTGAATTTAGTTGTCAAAACTTGCATGCAAGTTCTTGTATTGTCTAAATGCAGCTTTGGAACGCCAGTACAAGTTTAAACAAGTCTTCAAAACGAATTATTCCCGTTGGATCCAACTTTTGGATCCCATTTTTTAGGTAGTTCCGATGAATCCCATTTTTAATTCCCGTTGAATCCCACTTTTTGACAACATGTGTACATATCAGAAGAAAACTGTTATCGTTATTTTACTGATGTATTCTGAGTAACTAATTTATGAATTTTACCAAAAAAAAAAAGTTCCACAAGATCCGGCCACCATAGGCTTTCCATAGACCGGTCACCAGTGTGTAGAAAGATGGCAGAGACACATTCTGAGAATTTGTTTCAGTCTTTACTTAAAAACTGATAGAATGTCACTAACCAGCAAAAGTACTAGGCTAGTATAAGATCAAGGCGGTATGTTTTGCAGTCTGGTGCCACGTGACACGCAGCGCGGGGGTAAGGTAACTCTAAATGGCCTGCCAAAGTACTAGACTAGCATAAGCTCAAGGTGGTACGTTTTTCAACGGGGTCAGCGAAGATCATTGAAAAGCGCTGTGATGCCACGTGACAGGGGGGGGGATCACTCTAAATGCCTGCTGCGCTCTAAGATATGGGCCCCTTAAAACACTCCGTGGTGATACAGCTGCACGAGAGACGGTGCGACGAGGTAGCCTTAGCCTTACAAATCTTCCCCTTTTTAGTTAGTTTATTTTTTACAGAAACGAGATTATAATAAACCTGCAATTTGTTATGTAATCGATAAATCGATATAATGTTATATTTTTTTTTTGTGATAGTGACAACACTGATTTTAATTCGACACTGACTGACACTTGTCATGTTGCGCTCAATATGGATGTGTTTTTTATTGGACATCGTCTACTCTCGCCCCAGCCACCGCTGATGACGCCCGAGGGCGTCGGAAATCGCGAGTTATATTCCAGCCGCTTCTGGTCGAGGAGTCCGGGAGCCGTCCGACCAAGGACAGGTCCAAGTCATGGCGCGTCGTGTTTCACGCTTTCCTCAAGGGAACTGATGCGAGACTGGACCATAAGGCCATACGCCTAACACGGGCGAAACCGCAATTTATGATAGCAATTTTGTCGTTGAAAGTACTCGCATTCACATTTTTTAAAGCATGTGGGATCCAACGGGAATTGTTTTTGGGATTCAACGGGAATAAAACGTTTTTCTTTTGTTATGGGATTCAACGGGAATTACTTTTAATTTTTTTGGGATCCAACGGGAAAAATATTCAAGTGGGATTCAAAAGTGGGATCCAGCGGGAATAATTCTTCAAAACATCATGTATAACTTGTGCAATTGTTTGCAAGTTTAAATAGCGGGCTCGCGTAAGTCGCAAGTATGTGGTTATAACATTGCATCCCCGGCAACTTCCATAATAGTGGATAGTTGAATTCTTTATGGAATCTGACCTTTATTTGTTGTGGTGCAGAAAATTGTTTGGTTTCATTAATTTATGACGGGCTACGAATGAGAGCGAGCGAGAGGGACCATGCTTATGATTTTGACATGGTATTATTTATTTATTTATTTATCTATCTATTTATTTATTTATCTATTTATTTAGGTATTTATTTATATTCAGGCAACTTTAGCCCATAGACATAACCCACAGTGTCCCACTGCTGGGTAAACGGTTGGCGCAGTAGGTAGCTGAGCGATTGACTGGTGCGTGAAATATTTATAGTATTAGGATTTACAAGTGGTTGTTTCGGGTCTGGGTTTGACATATGACACAACTGTCTAACTATCACGGTTCATAGGATACAGACTGATGACAGAAAGACAGACTAAGGGACTTTACTCATGGCGCGATGCAACGCGACGCGATTCGTGCGATATCGTGTCGATTGCCGATTTAAGTCGCAGGTATTTACTAATGGAGTGATGCAATGCAATTCGACCAAACACTTCAAAAATCCACCTTACTACTACGACTTAGAGGCGCAACCAAAGACAAAAGATGTCCCACGAGACGAGTACTTGAGCAATCGAATTTCGAACACAGAATCATGTGCATTGTCATTAGGACGTACATGCAATTCGATATCGAGGAGATCTGTGAGCGATATCGTCAATCCGTGCAACTCTATTAGCAAATACTAGCGATCGTCCATACATTTTCTTCGGCCGGAAGCTTGTGCGATATCTGACCGATATCGTCAATCGATGCAATTCGATATCGCATCGCGGCATGAGTAAAGTCCCTTACACATGGATAGCGGGGTCTTTGTAATACGGTCCCGTTTTACCCTTTGGGTACGGAACCCAAAAAAGGGTGGGTCGATAGTAATCTATAAAATAGACAATCGAAATCTTTGACTATTATTGTAATTAAACAAAAACAATCACAGTCATTAAACACTTCTAACGATCCCCTATTGTATTTAACTATCAAGATACACAATCAGCTTTCATTTCCTCGTGAAGGCGGACAAGTATCAAGTTGATTTACGCCGACCCGGAGCTAGATATGCATCGAATCAATTAGAGCACGGCTAATCGTTCCATGTACACGACTTGGCTAACGATTGTGTTCCTTTGGAATTGTTTATTGATTAAAGGTTTAAAAGAGATTTAACTTTTTTTTTAAACTAGTATAGAATTTTTTGATAACATCTACACGACACTGTGATGCGATTTAAGTGTAGAACCTTCAGCACCGGTATTTGAATTAAAAAATCACACAAAAAGTGTAATATAACTTTTATTTCGAAAGTCGGTTAATGTGTTTTTATCTCATTGACTTTTTGCCACCGACTTCCATAAAACTAAGTTCTTTTTTTAATCGGTCTACAGTTGATGGAGAGCGAATTCGATTCCTTTTAAAATTCGATAAATAAATAGATAGATTATAGCTTTTTAAAATATTTTTTTAATTCGTAAATGACAAACACTCATCGTGTTGGTAAAGTTTTTCAGTAAGATCGTGACGTTAGCAATCGGCGTGCTTGTATGAGATGTATGAACGTGGAAAAGCAGTAGGTATGTACATAAGAATTTATTGTAGTACCTATGTGGTGTTTTGTAAAAATCACTGAAAGTGATATCTTCAAAACAACTTCTGGATAACCTTTTACTTATTTTTAGTATTTAGTTGTACGACAAAATATCACTCACTTATAATGCGGTCAAAAGCAAGAAAAAATGTCGAATTACTATTTAAAAAAAGAGAATTAACTCACACACAACATACGTGACACAACTTCTTAATTAAAGAACAAAACAAAAGTAAACTAAATTATCTATGTCACTGAAGAAGTCACAAGAAGTTGTGGTTCCATTGTCCAATTCCGGTAACACCCTCGCAGTACCAACCTTAATTAAATGGGCAAAGTTACCCGGAATGGGCAAAACGTGACTTTGCCCAAAAAATTACCTAACAGACGCCATTAAAGTTGATAAGAACAGAATTTTATATTGGTTGTTATACTTTTAGATTATCATAAAGAATGTTTAATAATGTAAGATTTACCTAATGAATTTTCTTGTAGGTACCGTCACTAAATTAAATAGGTCGTTTGAAATTAATTATTCGCCGAATATAAGTTTTAAATGATGGAAATCAAGATATTAATTTACAAAAGTAACTACGCTTTCTGAGGCTTTTGTTTTTGTTGTTTGTCTAATTGTTTTTGTTAATTACTCAGACTAACAATTACCGTTTACGTTTTAGATGTTCTGAAAACCAACAAAGAAGATTAAACGCCCAAAAATGTTGGAACGCAAGCAAAAAATAACAAAATAAAATATTCAATCATTTTCCAACAGCCACATTCTTTGTTCAACAAGAATCTGTCAATAAATTCCATCGCTGAACATACAGCGCAATATATTCTTTATTATATACAGTAAATAAAATCACATACGCAATTTGAAAGTACACAACGTACACGTTTCCGCTTTATTCAGCGCGTATATACATGCTTGAGCCACTGCACAGGTGCTCGAGCCAATCGGCTTTAAAATATAAACGAGCCTGGGCTAAAAATGTGTAAATGTTACAAGGTCTGATAAAATCGTTTGTTTATTAAATACTCGAGCTTTGCCACTTTTTATAGAAGTATGTCTTATTTAATCAATTTTTTTTGGTTGATTAAACAATTTCAGGGCCATGGCTGATAATATGATGATGATGATTAAACAATTTTATTCGTATAGGTATGAATTCTTAGGGAAAAGGTCTCAAAAATCTTCTTATAGAACATACTTTCCCCGTTCCTTAATTCCTGATTCACCTAATTCACATTAATTTCAACAAAGCTTTCACAAACCGCGTACATTAATTTACCACAAATTCACGATTCTAAACGGTGCGACGTGTATTCCATACCAAAACCAGACTGAGATGTTCGAAACTCGTGCACAGGTGCCAAACACGAGCCGTCCAGCTTTAAAATACAAACAGATCCGATGCAAATTTAATCAGGAAGATTTACATCGCATGAGCCACCTGTACAAATATCTATAGATAATTTTAAGGTACAGATGCGTGAATCACGTCACAGCCACCAGACATGTAAGTAATTTCAAAAATAAATACTGATTTTTAAGCTGTTGTGAGCAACAGCTTAAAAATACGCGGTGAAGTTTACACTGACGCATTTCAAAAGCTCACGTTTGAAACGCATCAAATAAGAAAGAAAAGAAAGAAAAAACATTTATTTGGCGCCACGATAGACACACATTTAAAATAAATAACAAAAAACACAAAAAAAGAAAACTTACATCTACAACAAGGAAGAGAAAAAAATAAAAGAAAACTATTTTTTGTGTGTCTCACGGCTGCGCCAAAAAGGACCAGTTCAGCAATATGTCGAGCAACTAGTGCCCGACGCTGGTTTTCAACTGGACCTGTAATGTTGATGTGACGGATGTAAAACAGCTTGCTATTACTACTACATAATTATATTATATAAAATACATTCGTAGATATTTATAATACAATACTAAATAGGTTTATACAAATATTTAAAATATAAAAATAATATTATAAACTAGGTAAATTATAAAACATATAATGTGTATGCAATGTAGGTAAAAACGAATAATAAATAAACAAAAAAAAAGAAAAAAAAGGATGATCGCGTGATAGGTAGTAGAAATAACAAACAACTATCAGAATGTATCAGAATGTAGAAACAAATATCAGCTATATATATTATTATAGTCAACGACACGTCAACACCTTGTAGAAACATTCATGTTGTTGGGGTTGAAATCTATAGTATTACCAAAATTTTCTTTATTAATTTACATATACATTTTTAAATAATATTTTAATATGAACATAAAAATACCTAATTAATAAAGCTGAACTTCTGGTTTGAATGAAAAAAATAATTATATTTTGTATCGGAAAGTCTATTTATCGAGGAAGTCTATAGACTGTTTAACATCAGGTTGCGACCAATAGGATCCATGCAGAGGGGATAAATATTGATGACAACGACGTCACTGATTATGAGTGCACGTATCTTCAAAATAATTCGCACGAAACTTTTATCCCTTTTAAACGGGAGACTTAATTTTCCAAAAGGACTGTTATGAAGAAACGTTCCGCCATCTTCATAACAATCTTATTCACAGGAGTGAATGAGTTCGTAAGGTATTCAAAATTCACATACACGTGAAAATTCGTAATTTTCCTTTGCGTCGGATTAGAAGGTTTTATTTCGCAGCCTTTGTTGTGTCATCACTTTATATTTTCCTATAAATATGTGTTAAAATGTACACACGACTACACATCGAGCTGGCTTGGTCGGGAAATGCCCAATTCTTAAAATGACCAACTAATTAAAAATGGACTAGGTCATAAAATGGCTAATTCATAAATGCCCAATTCTTAACTGTACCTACATAACTAGTTTATTGTGGCCATGCTTTGCTTGATCGTTCTGTAAATTCAACGTTCTGTTTATATTGACTTTTGGTTATCTTGATGTGACATTTTAGTAATTTTATGAAAATATTTGCCTTTTATTTAAAAAAAATGACTTCTTAGTTCTTGGTTGTATGCCACTTTCCCTTAGTAGAACAAACAATTTTGTTTTTAAATTTCAATTCTTGATGTAACATTGAAAGATTTTGTTTATTTGTCTTCAAGTTAATGTACCCACACTGCCAGTATTCGCATATGGAACTCAAAGCGATTGCAAAAATCGTGTTAAACAAACATGTGCAAAGAATCACCAAAACCAAGCATTCTAAAAGATTTCCGATTGATTAACGACGGATTTACGAAAGAGATTGGGACCACACTGAGACAAGATCTTATCTTTAAGAGGAAAATCTTTTCCTCCACCTCAAAATATCTCTTAACGAAGTACGATCAGCTGCTTGATCTTAATTAAATCAAAATTAGCAGTCAAAACAGTTCTTATCGTGCTGTCCCATCCATTAATTTGAAGTCACGACAATTCCTGCCGATTCTATTGAGACTTTGGCCAATTGTCCACGTAACCGCACGTCATACGCACGCTTTCGTCAATTGACGATTGCAAGACGAATGCTTGCATCTTGCGTAGAAACAATGAAATCTGTGTCCACGAAGCGGCAACGTCGCGTCAGCCGCTCGTGTTGCGTTCGCCATGCGGTGCGCGCGCGCGGCAACATACAGCGTTGCCAGACACCTTTCTCGATGCTAGTTGAAAGAAAACTGAGACCTTTTGTAGCGTGACTGACTATTGCATGAAGCAGTGTGGACATAACAAATATGCAAAATACGCCTATCTTCATTTGTAGGTTATATGCGTCCTACGAAAGACGACTGTGTGGACAGTAGGCTTTAGTTTGATAAAAGCATAATTAAACTTTGTTATAATACTACAACCCTAATGCTTCGCACGGATTAATTTTTCGAACACCGCGGTGGATTTCGAAAATTTCTCAGATATAAACTTTGTTTTACAAAGGATAATTATATCCAATTTGGTGCAGTCACTGGGTTTTTTTTTTATTTGCGATGGGTTTGCTTTTGACTCTTAAAGGTCAAAGGTGACTGAGACAAAGCCTACGATCGAGCGAGCTTACCCAGAAGAAGCCTGTTCACTCTAACTTTGAAGAGATTGGGGTCGCATGCGTTCGGAAACACCGATGCAGGAAGTGCGTTCCAGTCCTTTACTGTGCGCATTATGAAGGAAGATACACTTAAGCGAATTAAAAGGTTAAAGATAAATACAAGTTAAGTCTGTTTCGAGATCTTACAGCTAATAATTATTTTACACTAGCGAGCAATAGTATGGAATCACTTTCTTGGAATTGATCTAGGATAGCTCCTTGGATAATGAAGAGATTTTAATGAATTTGGTATCAATTTAAAGTCAACAGTTAAACCTTTAAAATGGTACAACTTTCATTATTCTTTACTATAGTAATTAAGTACAAGATAACACGGAATAGGAGATAGTGATTTGTGAAGTGACTTTTGCACGTGAGCGTATTTACAACAAGAGCGTTATGAAAGATTTTGGGTACTAAACAGGGTGAATTTGACATAACACGAAAATGATCCCAATTTATACTCATTAGGAGAAAGCGTATTCACATAGTTATCATGAATTATGGGAAACATTCAGATATCATAGCACCAAACGGTTTTAATACAACGTAAACATGAACCTAATGTAAATTCAATAGAAAACACAGTAATATTTATTTAAGCTGCTACCAATAATATTGAACGGAACAAAAACATTGACTTTGTTTCTCAATGGCTTTGTTCTAACTCCCTAAACGTTATCAACCAATTTTCCTAAAACTTTTGATCCCGAACAAAATGCAAATAGTTTCAAAAATGTTTTCTGTATTCCTGAAACATGGTATAAAGTTACTAAAAAGTTGAAAAAAAAATCTGTGAACATTCGAGTAATTAAAAGTATTTATTTTTATTTTAGAATAAAATTCAAGTTTTATTTTGGCGTTTTTAGTACACAAAGCGTGGTTTTCTCAAACGATATTACATATATTTACAGAGAGTACCAGCTTTTGTTTATTTGACTAGTATTTTTATTTAGCGTTAAATATGTTTTATTGTCTAGTATTTAAAGAACTTTTTTGTTGTTTTCATCGGGAAAAGTACTTATTTCGACAACTTACATCCAAACAGGATGATTAGTTCAGCGATTTAGGGGTGGAATGGTAATAAATACACAAACTTATTTTTTTTTAATAATGTGATTTTTTTTGGATTAAGTATACTTAGAATATCAGAATCTAACCACCAAACTGACCAACTAATTAAAAAATAGCTCTGCCATACATGATTATATATAATACCATAATGTTGATAGTATATATTCCACAACCTTTACACACACATGCTGTACTATTGAAAGTTTCTCAAATACGCAATGCTAGAATCCGAATTTCAAATGCAGTAAGTTGAAATCTTATTTCAAATCCTTGGAGAGGAGAAATGGACTTGAAAGTGTCCTCGCAGAGAATATGCAGCTGCTATATTTTTTTAAATAATATTTTAAGGAGAAACATTTTCAACTGAAAATGTAACATCTCACACGAACGAAATTCATGATAAAGTTGAAACTAGGTGAGACCTGCTTCAACGTTGTCGTGATTAAAAATAGTTGCTCTAAGAGTTAAAATATTACGGGTACTTAAGTCTAGAAATCTATGTGATTGCTAAAGGTGGCGTGAAACATAATCACTTGGAAATGTTTTAAACCCTAAACGTAAGTTTTCAAGTATACAGAAACAGACATAGAGTATCATGACCTCGAAAAAAAATCTATTAGGAAAAAATTACGTTCATATGATAGTTAATAGCGCTACATATAGGAACCAAATTTGACTGTCTTTTAATCTGTACGAGCAAAACCGTAATTTAAAAGTAATAGTTACTTATTGGAGTTCGCATTTTCTCGATCTAACCTCGACCCAAGATCGAGAAAATGCGAACCCCAATAAACGAATGAACCAGGGAAGCATTGCAGAACTTTGTCCAGTTAGAAATACACATTATTACCTCTAAAACACCAAAAATCAATTCAAAACACTCTATAACCTACTAGATTTTGTCCGAAACTTTACTTTCTCTCTTCTTTAATCTATTACTGTCTCCAAGATTACAACTATTTTTGAACCAAAATTCATCAAAATCGCTGTAATATTTTGGTGTGAAAGCGTAACAAACAAACTCAATTTTACAATACTAATAATGTTTTTTGTCCATAAATATAATTCCATAAAGGACAACTAATTTCAAAACAACACAATGCGAACGTGACGCTGCATCCGCGGCACTTAAAGTGCCTCACAACAGATGTGTGTGGTACTAAATAACGCGTGCTACGCTCCGCTAATCTCTAAACAACATTCAGGAACAACGGAGAATTTACGAAGGTATTTTTGGTGCTCTACCGTTTTGTTGTTGTATTTAGTATGAGTAAGCCTTTGTAGTTTGTTGTTTTATGAAAATGTTTGAATTAATTAAGGATAATATTATTCATTGGAAGATGGAATGTTAGAAAGTGATAGGGCTTGACAGAATGTGACTGCTATCATGACGAGTAATGGGGAGGGTTTATTTTTTATTTTTTTATCTTTGTTATATCAGTCCTCCCACCCTAGGCAGGGCAGGGGGGGATTGTCAAACTTGTACTGACTAAAATCTACGGTTTAAATAGCCCTTTATGTTCCGGGGTCATGGTAATTCGTTAGTCCCGCGACCCCGGCAGGCTTTGGCCCTCTAAGAGGGCCCCCCTTGACCCGGGCATGGTCCATGATCTGACAGCGAATCACCCATTACTCGCCCGCATGCCCAAGTAATGGTAAGAAGACATTTGGGATGGGTCTAGTCAACTTTTTGGAGCTGGGGGGGTATTACAACGTGTTAAAACTAGGCTTGTTCCGGCGAGTGAGAGTGACAGAGCTATATACAAGTCGTCGATCGCATTGTCAGCTTAGAGTCCAATTTGATGCAGCTGCAATTACCAGTATTAAACGTAGAGGGCTGATACTGCATAATAATTATCTAACTTTCACAACCCAGTGACATCTAGACACTACGAATACTCATGTCACACGAGGCCTACACCTACACCAATATGTATAGACTCACCAAAAACCATCACACTATACATAGCACCCCTCTAATAAGAGGATCATTCCATTTTGTGAACTTTACACCCTGTTCTCCGTAGTGCCAAAACAAAAACTCAAAACATTTGTTAAGGCCAAATGTAGGAGTCTCACTAAAAGAAAACCAACGAAAACTCTTACAAGATTGCTTCAAATTCTTAATCTCAAAAATTTACGAAAATATAACCACTGGTTTACAATAGACTGATTTCGGTTGAAAAACTTGCAATGTGGATTATTTCCGCATTCATTCCACCCAAAAATATTTGTGTTCCGCCTCGCTACATCCCTTTCACCCTATAAGCAATATTAAAAGATTATAGCCCCAAAGAAAACATAATTACTCCTACAATAATGTGACAATAGCAAAAACCGGGACAGTCGGAAGCAATAAGCGGCGTGTTTTCGCACAAAACAGTGGAAAATGCAAATTGTCTATGGAAAAGCGGCCTTGGAAACACTGGGTGTGCATTTGTGAACGCGTCGCCTTGTGTCGGTGTTATATTACGAGTTTACACAATGAGTGAATGTTGAAATAGTGGGTTTTTATCATTTGGACATTGCCTAAAGAGACGTGATTAAAGTACTTGAAACATTAAGCTATTGACTGTTAAAAAACGTCTGTACAGTGAATTCAGTTTCTGCCGAACGATAATAAAATAAACGTTAATATTTCAATTTTAAAAATTTTTAAAACCTAGTTTGCGTGTCCCAAGGGAGCGCACAAAATTTAATTGAAACAGAATTAAGTTTTTAAAGTAAATCGTTGCGGATTCTTAACGAGACACTGTTCGAATTTAAAACGTGGTTTATAGAATTTATTATATTCGTTCAGAAGCTGAAAATTGTGTGCGATTTCAATGGTATTTGAACACTTGGGTTAGGTGAGTTCAGTAAGGTTTTAAGAGAACTAATCCATAGTTTAATGGTATATAATTAACCGACTCCAAAATCAGATCATATCTGTTTAATTTTAAGTAAAAAGGAATATATAAAACCTCCTTTTGTTAAGAATCTCCAATCATATCACTGAAACATTTCATTTTTATTTCAATTCAAAATTCTCACAATGAATATCTAGATCCTTTTTAGTGCTTTCATCCAAGCAAGTTTGTAAAAGAAATATCATTTGCTAAAATACTTAGTATTAGCAATGCAAAACACTAAAGAAAATTTTAACACAGCAATTTCAAGGCTCGTGAAATTGTAATAGACTAAAGTTTACAAATAAAATAAAATTTACAATTATGATCGTGTGCTGTAATGTATTCAGAGTTATATTTATGTTATGGTCTAAAGTTAAATTTAAACAAGCATGAAAAACAAGTTAATGTTTAATAATAAACAGTTATCGTTTTCGTTTACTTAGCGCCATCATAAGGGTCCGAAAGATACTTCATAAATACGTTTTACGCCAAGAATATTATTGTTTGACTTCTCAACTGAAATACAACGATATAACTAAGTTTATGATATCAAACTCCTAACATATAACGAGTGTTGAACGACTGTTTGTGTTTCGTGCTCTACAAAACTGATCGAGACTCGATATGTATGTAATGGTCATCCATTCGAGGAATGACCGCATCGTGCGCAGCTTAACCTTCACATCTTTAAGGTAATGTTTAATAACACATAGAACTAGACATGATTTATTTAGAACTAGCTATTGCCAGAGGCTTCGTCCGTATGCAGCTCGAAAATAATCCCAAATAATAATAATAATAATTTCAAATTTTATTAGATCCGTTCACCCGTTTGACGTGACTGTAAATATAACGTATAAATTTGACATGTTCTAAGAATTATTTTCAGTTTTAAAATATTTAAAATAATGCACTTATTTTCCAAATTAATAGTATTGGAGTTTTGCTAATACTTTTATTGTGCGCACAGATAAGGAGTGGAGTCATCTGCTGGTGCGGCGTCTGTATTTTCCGACCTTGGGGTCGTCAAGAAAAGAGCGAACAGGTTATTTCTAGAAAAGCGTGCTTTACCGTCAACCACATCTGTGCTTACCATCAGATGAAATAGTGGTCAAAAGCGAATGTAACGTTAAATAAAATAATTATAATAATATATTCTAATATTTAAAATTCTATTTATTTTAAAAATGATTTATTTATTTCATAAACAGTATATATGCATGTTAAGTAGGTCTGAAAATCGGCTACTTTCTATCGTAAATAAAACGTATACAACGTAGTGCCAATTTCATTCAAGTATTTTTTGTAAAAATACCTCCAAATTTTTTGCTATACGTACGCAAAAACTATCTGTTTTTCATTTCAATCCATTCATTTCACAATAACAGCTATTTCATGTTTCCACGAAATGTCACAATCGGCATCGCGTTTTTAGCTTCACCGATGATTGATTGTTGATAACGAAAGAGCTTTTCAATGGCAGTTATTTCGCATAACTAGCTATTATAAATGGTCGTACTGATTGCTCTTTATTTGATTTTTCCTTCATAGTTGAAAATATAATGTTTAATGAAAATAGCATTTATGCAAGGAATTATAGGGGAAAGGTGTACGAGATGATCCATTGAGGCAAGATGATCCTTTGATATTGCAGCGAAGCCAGTAGCGTCATCTAGTTGTTTTTAATGGTAAAACGTAGTCCCCGATATTCCCCCGCCTCAGTCAAAAGTAGTGGTGTCGAGAGTGACAATTAAATTTTTTGAGAAAAAAAACAAATATTCCGTGACTTTGATCTAAGGTAAGGTTGAGTTGAAGTTTATAATATCTAATTTGTTCTAGGTACTTTATTACTAGGCTGTGATATTAGTTAGCTTTGAATATTGCTCTATTTTGTTTTTTTAATGGCATAGTAACAGTTGAAAGCACATAGTTTAAGTTATCGAACATTGAATAAAAAAGTTTATGATGGGGCAAGATGATTATGTTACCGGTGTACAAGATGATCCCCACGGATCTTCTTGTACACCGGTAACATATCTACTATTACGGGGATATTTTTAACCATTTGTATGTTATTATGTTTCAGTTTATATATTTTGGTTTAAGACTATGCCTCGTAATTATAAAGAAAAACTAAACGCGGATTGTGGTCGGAAGACTCCATGATCAAAGCACTGGATGCTGTTAAAAATGGCATGCCATATAGCACAGCAACTAAACAGTTTGGGTTGCCTGTATTACCACTAAAAACGCGGGCTAAAGTCAAAAATAAGGTGACTGTCAGTACAATCAAATATATAGGTAGGTGAAAAAATAAACCCAGATTATGGTTTTATATAGGTTATTCTCTTCCTGGATCCTGGGATCATCTTGCCCCTACCGCAAGGATCATCTTGGACACCGGGGTGTACAAGATGATCCTTTGACAACGTTTTAAAAATGTGTTTTTTTAATAGTAAAGCATCTAAAAAATTAAAATTTTGAGTATGCCAACAATAAGATAAATAAATATACTATGTATATACGTATTTACATTCGCGCTAAGTAGAATTTCATTTGATCTACAAGCAATCTCTCTTAAGGGAATCATCTCGTACACCTTTCCCCTAATATAAATTAAAAGAAATTAATAAAGAATCTAGGTACCTTTTAGTTTCATATAAGCTATAAGAAGTAGGTTCCTAATAATAAATAATATTATTATTATTTTAGAACAGTGTACATCTATCATGTTTCTTTGCATACCCATCATTTTAATATTTAATAAAAACTCGTCTGAAACGTTATATATTATTTAGATTACGTTTATTTTTTATATCTATATAGTTTTTTTATTTAGAGTCCTTAGAAACGAATAAGTAATTTTGATACGAAAATTCTCTACGGCCTCAAAATGAAATGACAGTCAGGTAGCTACACCGCGTAGCTGTTGGCTACGGCGTAGCAACCGCGTATCACTTACATATAGGAAAGAATATTGACTCGTTGTTTTTGGTTTTCGCCTTAGTGTGTTATTGACGCATGTTATATAAGGTTTGATGATCACAAAGAATTATCACACTATGAAATTCTGTACAATATCACATTAAATAACGCCTACAATCCAGGTTATAAGCCAAGTAACTTCGAACTACGCCGTAGCAGTGTACTAGTGTACGCGTAGCACTTTTTTGTAACGGAGACAGAATTTTGTAATTTTTTTTATTAAATTTAAACTCTATTATCATTTTCTAATTAACAGAAATTAAAAATCCAATCATAAAATGCAACGTTAAATCAAAATAGACGAGAAGAACAAACCATTGTTTTAATAAGCGGCAATTCATGCAAGGTCATACAAATATTTGTTCCGTGCAGGGATCAAACCCGCGACACAGTGCGCAGCAATCGAACTCAGAAACTTTGCCAACCGTGCCGTCAAATCGAGCGTGGTCCTTGCTCGGACGGTAAGCTACTTATTACTCGCCGTCCGGTGAACGGTAATTGCCTCGTAAACTCAACTCGATGGAAGCCGAAACAATCTAAAGTTGAAAGAATGTTCTGAATGCATTTATATTAATAGTTCCCCTAAACACCTTGCCTCGACAAAAGCTCTTAAACTTCACCATTTTAAATAAAACTAAGCGAGCGAACTTCAATATTTATAGCTAAAGTCTGGTCTAGCTAATTCAGCGGCAGTCTGGAACTTCAAAATTAGTTTTAAATTTGTATGCAGTGCTTATTGGATATGAAATTGACAGGGCTTTGCGGAAATCCAACGAATCAAGGTCTCATATTTCTGATAGTTAGTTTTTTTTATAAGTCTTCGAATATTCTTGACGAGCAAACAGCCTGGCTGCACGAGTAAACAAAAAACAGCTTATTGTGCTACTCACAGATAGATAGTGATGATTTTTGCTATGAGAAGATTAAAAAAATTATATTCTTTTAGTTTTAAAGTATATGTGGAAAATAAAAATTAAACAGATGTACGACATAATCAATATCTTGTACAATCTTAAAATTTATGTAGATTTAGAATAATAATTTTGTTTTGTTGGATTACATGGTAGTCATTTAATTCCAAAAATAACGTATTTAAGTTCTAGGAAAATTAGAAATATCCATTCCACAGTACTAATAAAACTTGTTATTTTTCTGTATTATAAAAGCATCTAAATATGTTAAGTCTCAAGATTTCTTAGAAACTCGCCTCAACGGCATGTAGACTTCTACATGCGCCTCAAGGAGCTGTTAGCAAACAGAGGAGGCCCCCATAGAGGTAAACGCTGTAAAGGTAACCATGATCCTGGAGCGAAAAGGGCAACTGTAGGAACAGGGTATATTTTTATTCAGTAAGAATCTGAAAGCCTCTTCTGTTCCTGTTGTTTTTCATTTGCTGATTTTACCACCCAAAAACATGTGGTTGTTTAACAACCACTTACAGTTAATAACAATTATAACTTACAGTTATAAATCAAATTTTAATCAGCTCGCGAAATCAGCTACCCATAATCACAAAAAATCCTACACATTGGCAATTAAACCAATATGTCCCATAGTAACGCGTATAATTTGCACGTAGGCCATATTTTTATTTGGCCTTTTGCCCATTAATATGCATGGGGATGCCACGGGATTGGCTGGTACAATGAGCTTGGCATACGTGACGTGGATGCCAATTTAATGCCAGTTTTGTGCCGGATTTGTGCCAGTTTTTGAGTCGGTTTAACTCTTAATTTAGTGATTACACGGTTTGGTTTATTACACTGGTCTGTGTCAAGTGTATAATGAACTGGAAAAGAGTGAGAAATTTCAATTATTCCTTTTTATATTACACTAGATGTTCCCCGCGGCACCCCCGCTGCTAAACTCCTATTTGTCTTAGCGTAAAGTTTCATAGCCAATATACAACATTATTTTTTGTTTATGCGAAACCCGATACACCTGTCCAATATTTTTGTGTAAAGAATCTATGTGCAAAATTTTAAAACCATATCATAAAAAATCACAAAGTTATAAGCTTGTATAAGAACTGGTTGTCCGTTCAAAAACATGCTCATCATTTCGTGGTACACCCGCGTAAACCGCGTCTACTGTGTTATACACTCGTGATAATAGTTTGGCAATAGGTACCTAACCGTACGGTGATTGTATTGTAATTAACTGGTAATATAATTTAATTAAAATATTTTTGAAAAAAAATATAACATGGTGTAAAAATCATTGGAATCGAATCAGTGACTGGCCTGTTGGTCTAGTGGTTAGTGACCCTGACTGCTATGCCGGAGGTCGTGGGTTCGATTCCCACCCAGGACAAATGTTTGTGTGATGAGCACGATCATTTGTTCTGTGTCTGGGTGTAATTTATCTATAATATGTATGTATTTAGAAATATATATGTATGTTTATCAGTTGTCTAGTACCCATAACACAAGCTCTGCTTAGCTTGGGACTAGATGGCGTTGTGTGATAGTTGTGAAATATTATTTATTTATTTTATTTAGTTACTGATTCTGAACAAACTATATTCAGGTTTCGCATATACTAAAAATAATGTTGTATAGCCTCCCTCGATAAATGGACTACCCAATACAAATAGAATTTATGAATTCGAACCAGTAGTTCCTGAAATTCGCGTTCAACCAAACTAAGAAACCAACTCTCAGCTTTATAATATTAGTTATCATCTCATCTTCCTGCCCTTATCGCATTTTACTTGTGGTCAGCGCAACACGTTTTTTTCTTCCATTTTCCCCTATCAGACGTCACAGTATCATTTACTCCTTTTTCTTTCCTATCATTCCTTAGACAATCATCCATCTTTTCTTTGGCCTTCCTCTTCCTCTCCATCCATCAACATTCATATTCACTCTCTTAGTCACATGCGTCTCATCCCTCCTCATCACATGTCCATACCAAGACAGACGATTCCCTTTCATTTTTTCTGTAACAGGCGCCACTTTCAAACTTTCCCTTATAAAATCATTCCTTACTTTATCCATTCTTGTCACTCCACACATCCATCTCAACATCCTCATCTCCGCTACATGGAATCGTTTCTCATCCATCTTTTTCACAGCTCAGCATTCCGATCCATACAATACGACAGGTCTAATCACGGATATTTTCCCTTTAACTTGAGGGGCTTCCGTGGGTCGCAAGTTGTTCCGGTCACCTGTCGCCATTTCAGCTATCCCGAGTTGTAAATATAATTTATTTTTTACTTTATATTTGAGAAATTATTTTGAGTTCGTGAGAAAACCCGATGTGTTTTCATTTACAATATTTAAATTTCCTTGAAAAATATGTATACAACCGACCTAAATCTTTTGAAATTTTATTTTTGATCCAATTAACTCGTTCTGTAGAGCGTATTCTATCAATCAGAATAAAAAGTACGTAGTGTTTTGTTTATCCGCTTTTCATTAGAAATCTGCAAACATAGGTTCAGTAAACCGGACTCACAAAATAAACAAAAACATGCAAAAAAAGGTTTACATTGCTTTGCAAACAAGGTTCATGTTACAATGGATTGATATGCTCTAGGAAGCGTAAAATGTGGATTGATTGAGCTATCTTTGTCTGGATAGGATAACGTGTTAGACCATCTAGCTTAGCATTGGCTTGGCAAGGACATGACAAGGGACCTAGAATCAAATGTAACCTAGATTACGTTACGAGTATAATGTTACATGGCATCTATCGATGTAAGCTGAAATGTTCTAACAATAATTAATTATTAAATGATTAACGTATCGTTTCTCTGCTAAGAATTCTTAATAGTAATCAAATGCATATCATTCATTCATCGAACAGCTGCATCAAACACGAAACTTCATTTTTTTATTGAAATAAAAAATACTTTGCCACATACATACCAGGGATTAAAAATACTTTAAACAATATAGGTACTGTAACTAATGTACTACTTTAACTAAAGTATCAAAATATCACGATTAGTTTGAAATATAGATAATGCCAATAAGAAAACTGACCTTTCCTAAACTCACATTAAACTTCTATTAGCTATAAAAATCACTGAGTTTTTAAAGTGAACGTGTGTAATGCTCCGCGAACAGCGATAACCCGCGCCATCTTTCTTTAGGAAAATAAACTACTGGCGCAAAGAGAACAGACATGCTATTAGTTTCAGAAAACTTTAGTTTTAATAAAAAGACTTTGAAGTGTGTAATAGCTTTATTGGAGTTTTAACTCCTTTTTATTTGTGTTGTAGAAAAAAGTAAGTGTTTTATTTTTTTTGCTTTACGCACGATTTTATTATCATGTTAAAATCATCAAGTGAGTCCTCCCGCCAGGGCGGAACGGGAGGGACTGTCAGTCTCGTACTGACTTAAATACACGGTGTTCTTCAATAGCCCTTCAAGTTCCAAGGTCACGATTACCTAGAAGACAGTCCCACGACTCCGACAAGCTTTGGGCCCACCAGATCGCTAAAAGCTCCTTGAGGCGCGCGTGGAATACGACGCGCCGTCGGTCGGCCAGGACACGGTCTATGACGACGGCAAGTCACCTATTACCCGCCGTCCGCATGCTTGCGTGTTCGAGCTATAAGCTAACTTTTTTTCCGTACCGACACCACTTTGAAATTAAAGACAAAAAAAAAGCTTTGATAATAAAGAACACAGCAAAATAGAATTTCCAATTTGGTGCAGTCGTGTAAATCGAGTTATGGCGTGACTATGACCAAGGAGAAAAAAATGTGAGACCGAAATATTTACCCTTTAATTTAATATTTTAATCACTAAAAACTTAAATAGCTGACATTTTCAAAACCTCCCGTCTTAATTAAAATCAAATCAGTGGGAATCCGTAAAGATTGTAAAGCAATAAAAGCAATTATAAAAACACTTTTCGGGAAAAGCGAAAACAACTTTTTGCAGATTTAAGCCTTTTCCATTTGTCCAATTTATTGAATCTCCTTTTTTTAAGTCATTAAGTAATGCTCTCGGCTGCTCGGTGATTTTAATCGTTGTGCTTACTTTTTGTTTTTTTCTTCGTCTGCCAGTTTTTTGTATATTTATAAATTTTAACATCCCAAAAAGATGAAGTAGTGTGGAACATTTTCATTTTTCAAACGTTTTCTTTATTTTTCAATGTAAAAAGATTAATGCAAAGAACTCACGTAACTCACAGTCTTATATACTTAACTTCTAAACAAAACCTCAGCAAAATACATGTTTCTGCTAAGTATCTCTCGTGTAACTAAGTTAAGAACTAAGATTAAATAAAAACTTTAAATTCCATGCACAGATCCAACATTTTGCTGTAACCACTAAATATATTTGGAATCGCAAAACTTTATGAAACTGTTGTCCCAGTTTTAAACTTGACTTTGTCATTGTCTTGTCTTAAAGACAAAGTTTTGTCTGAATCAGGAGACATCACAAGGACATTTTAGAAGTACGAAGTGGAGCTGTGGAAACAATGAATGGATTTAGTTTTGAGTTGGTCAGTTTGTGGCTGTATAAATATTATAAATGCAAATGTTAGCTTAATTGTTTGTTATCCTTTCACAACTAAATCCCTGTGACTTTGTTAGTTTATGTGTCTAAACCGTTGGACTAATTTTGATGAATTTCGGAACAGAGGCTGGACCCTGGAAAGGATTATATGCTACTGAAAGTATGATTATCATTTTTGGACCCTGGTTACTAACGACATTTTTCTTCGAAAAGACGCATAGTTTGTCTGCAAACCGGCGTGTTTTTGGATAAGTACTCCAGACGCTTAACCTACTAAGCTATCGCAGCCCAAATACCGAGGTTAAATCTTTCATTCCATTGTTATTAATCATTTGTTTTTTTTTTGTTATAATAATAAATTTTAGCATGGCCAACAAAATAAAATCAGATAACTAAAACATTCATATCATAAATCAGACAGATAAATACTAAAATACGATTTGTATTACACATGGCGTACAAAATGAATATTTATGCGCAAAATGAAACAGACTAACGCATTGTTATCATCCATAAAGCACATAACTTCCCATTAATCTTGTTTTGTCATTCATCTTTTTTTTATCCTGAAATATTATTAATGGCACAGTAGCAGTTTTTTTTGTCATATGCCTTATAATATTTTGACCTAGGAAGTGACATTTTTCTCAAAATTTCTTCATCATTTTGAGAGCAGTTGCGATGAAATTTATTAGACTTAGTTATGTGCCTGAATAGGTTCAATTACATGACCTACCACTGGTAAGGTTGGACTGTTACCTCTGGTTCACTATTACTCTCTGCCTTTCTGGGTCAAACCCAGTAGTCAAAATACCAACAAAATATTTCTAGTCATTTTCAACGCAACTAGTGACCCATTTTAAACAAAATAACGGTCATTTTCGAATGCACACTAAAAGCATACCCCTGTTATAAACTAATAGCACTAACTCCACTCCGTACAATATTTTGAAAGCTAGGCTGAATATCTAAAATATTGCGCTAAAGTGCTTCCAATGCAGTTATTAATATTTATTCGTTTTAGTGACAAAATGTGCTGGAATTTCTAACTCTAAAATGCTACCTAAATGTAAATTCGGATGCCAGAATAAACTTCTGACTTTATGGAAATGTGATTTTTGTCCGCGGCGATAGGGATTCAGTGTATGATTTTGGAGCGCGAGGTTGTTTGTGCAAACCAATGATGCCAGTTATTTCCAAAATTACTAGCTTTATTTTGATGCGGTTTTCAGTAACAGGTTTTAGTGTGATATTTTTAAAGGTACCGTGAAACATAGAAGCTGTCACTAGATAAAAACTACGCTACAGCCAATACATTTCATCAGAAGGTAGACCAACTATAACTTTGGCCAATATGATACAGAGGAAATTCATAGTGTGGGGCAATTATTTTTAAAATCTTTAACTCAAGCTTATAAACGGCATTGGTTGCGGCCATGCTGCGGGGCGAGACGGAGTGGGAGGCCGTCGCCTCCTTCTGCGAAGCAGTCATGCTCGTGAAGGAGGAGGCGGGCCGCTTGAGGGAGAGGATACCGTCCTCCCTCCGCCCGAGACGCAGTGGTAGACGCCCACGGCGACGGATGTCGCGGGACGATCTCCGGCCACCGTAGGCGCGGGCATGCGGGCGGCGAGTAAAGGGCAACTCGCTGCCCGACCATGGACCATGCCCGGGTCGACGGCGCGTTGTGTCCCACGCGCGCCTCAAGGAGCGTCAGCATAGTGACGGGGCCCCCCTATAGAGGGCCACAGCCCCGCCGGGGTTGCGGGACATACGTATACCGCGACTCCGGCACACAAAGGGCTACCGAAGGACACCGTGGATTTTAGTCAGTAGAAGTCTGACAGTCCCTCCCGCCCTGCCCGGGGTTGGAGGACTCATTTGATGATTTTACCACGCTAAAAAAAAGAAAAAAAAGAAAAAGCAAGTACACTTTAAATCTAAACAAAACAATGTAAAATTGACACAATTTTAACCGAAACAATTACAAATCCTATTTTCCTGAAGCCTGTGGGTACTTTTCAGCGAAACGGTACACGTCCTGTCAAATGAATTTAGCCTGAAAATTGAGCCTACTAATCGAGGCGGCATTTCCAGCGACACTTTGCGAAAATTCTAGAACTACGGAATTTATTTAATTTATATTGGACGATGTTTGTACTTTGCCAGAAAGGAGCAAAATTTTCACTAAAGTCTTGTTGTATAATATATTTTGCTTACCACTGTGTTTTGGCATGGAATAAAACAAGAACATAGAATACTAAGGACGAATGCATATACACCGTGACCTTTTAGTCGTCTTACAAAAGCGGTCCACTTAATGTATCCGACATAAAATACCTCTAGGCGAGTTTATATTTTTAAATCGTAATAATAATTTTCATTTTTAATAAATAGGTACATTAGAAATATGAAACACCCTGTTAAAATGTTTACGTATCAAGCTGTAGAGTATACCTACCCAGCGCAATAGTCGAGCAGATCATTCCATTCCAATTTTCTATGAGACATGGGTGTTTCTAACAACGCCTTGCGTCATAAAAACGAATTAAAATTTTCTTATTTTCAAATCTCTTAAATACCTATTTTTTTATTATAAACGTGTTCTAGTCATTGGATACATGAACTGGGCTACTTTTGTAAGACGACTAAAAAGTCACGGTGTATACATATCAGCATTTAACAAAAACGGCACGGTTGGCGTAGTGACTGAGCGATCGACTAATGTCCAGCGTGTCGCGAGTTCATTCCCCGCACGGAACAAATATTTGTATGATCTGAAAGTAGTTGTTCCGGGTCTGGGTGTTTGTGTAAGTTTGATTTTATGTTTGTAAACGCACCCACGACACAGGAGAAATTGCTAGAGTGGGGCAACGTTTGAATGTTTTTACTCAATATTGTCAGAACGGCTAAACGGATCTTAAACAACTTCAGCTCAGAGATAGATTATATAATTATAGAGATACATATTATAGATATGTTTTTCTTAGAGGCGGCATTATCGCACAGCGACAAAGCCCTTAAATGAAGAGAGAGAAAAAATGATTTTCTCATTGTAGATAATTTTCCAGTTACACGCGGGTCAAACCGCGGGCAACAACTCATAAATATTTTTACTCGCGACAATCACATCAACAGCTAAAAATTCAGTGCAACTCATAACTTATTGTTAAATTATTCCTTTCTATATGGAAAACTACATTAGCAATGTATAACACAATTACAAAAGCCTTTAAAACGTTATTCCTACGTAGACTATAGCTATGTTTCGGTCTGTGCACAAAGCATGAAACAAAGTTCGAAGTTTCCTATTGACGAAGGCGAGTATTTCAGGCCGGAGCTTGATTGATAAGGTTAGGTACACGACGGGAATAGCCGTAGCCGATGTTGCAACGGGTACAGTCAAACTGAAACGGTTCCAATAAAGGTTAGGTTACACGGGACACTGTCACTCTTGTGTCGAGATTCTAGTGAGCTATGTGAGCATTGTCGTAACTCTGAGAATGATCGTAAAACTAGAATATTTTGTCGATGCGCTATACGCATAAATTCTACGTATTTGAACGTACAGCGTAGTTGAAGTATTGCGACGTAAATTGTATGGAAAATAAGTGTATTTAATGTAGAGAACAGGGAACTAATTTTATACATCAAATTAATGGCAAAGTCCCCGTTTACTTTACGTTACAAATTCGTGATAAGGTCTCTTTATGTGTAAAGGTAAAAATAATAATTATAACGTTTGCCACTATCTGAAATCTCTGGAGTTAAGAAGTATTTTACTTCCAAACTGAATTATGTATGAACTTTGTTTAAGAAATAAAAATCGCAAGTTTCTCTTAAGCAAACAACTCTTTCTATAAAAACACACAGAAGTAATTAAGCCAAAGAAACCGGTATGAGAAAGAATATTTTTACACAAACTTGGAAAGACGTACAGGTAAATTATACGTATATCAAAAGATGTGGAAAGACTTTTAAAATGGCTTCCTTCGCGAAAAATGTGATATCTCGCCGTCAACGCTGAAAAACTACGGTCCATGTTTTTAGGTAAAGTTTCAGTAAATTTACCTTTTAGAAAATATGAATATTCATAGCATTATATCAGTGAAATGAACCAGATAATGTCCGGATGTGGCTGCACACGGATGGTTTTAATTTAAACCATTTTCATAAAACTTTGATAATATGCGAACATGGTGCATGAATTTCATTTCATAATTACACTACATCATTTGAAGTTCACTGTGTTGACAATTTATGTACCGTTGTACGTTTATAAAAACCCGTAGCTACCCAGTTTTAACAAAAATGAAATATAAGACCACTGATCCCACAAATGCGACAAAGTTTTAAACAACCGCAAAGTCTATGCAGAATAATAACGATGGTTTTTAAAGCAAAATGTGTCTTAAACAGTAGTGAAAAGATTCGAAATTAAATACAGAATATTCGGGAAAATTGCGTACATTATAACCCATTTAATAATAAAAGCTATTAAGCAAAATCTGATGAAGTGGAAGACTTAAAATAATACGTTCCACAAAATCCTAATACCTCTTTCAGAATCCCACTCAGTTAGAGCCAATTTATTGGATATCCTACCCTCACTATTGGCATAAAAAGTTAGTACCGTCGATTTTTATGGCACTCCTGTTTTTAACCCGGCGCTTGGAGGTTCCACATTAGGGACATAATTCGATTATGAGAAAGCTCCAGATGTATTTTTAGAATTTATATTGCGTGGGTATGCGAATTTTGAAGCGTGGTAAATTGACCTAGATTGGATGTCTGTCGTCAAGAGCGCTACAAAAATGTAATCGCGAGTGTATTGCCAATCATTATTCTAAAACACTTTTATATTTCTCAAATAAATGACAACTATTTTCTAAATGGTCCCGAGTCTACATACATCTACATTATGATAATGCACGATTAGCCTCATCATGGGGCATAATTACAAAATGCAAAACGTAGTACAGCTTTTACTATGATCAGCATAATTCTAAATAGTACACAGTACACCTGTATTTTTACATTTGAAAAGTAACTTTATACCTACTGTATTTTTTTCAAAAGATGCTAATTGTTAATTTGAAGCAAAAACCTGTAACCCAAGTAGATAATGTGGGGCGCGGGACTGTCTCGGGTCTATTTCATCTGGTAACTGTGATACTGGAACGTAAACGGTTCTTGAAGGATCACCGTAGATTTTAGTTAGTACCTACCAGTCTGAGAGTCCTTCCCGCCCCTGGGTAGGAAGACTCATTTGATAATTTTACAACTATAAAAAAAAATAGATAGGTTAGGACAAGAGTTGTGAAATGGTGTAAAGACGATGCAAGAAACATTAATTATTAAGTCATGTAACACTTTTTCAATTTAAGTTAGATAAATACATTTATTTTAACGAAGGTTAAATAGCGAGCTGGAAAATTATAAATGACTGTCCAAAATTTTGATCTCAAGTACATGTTTTCTTATTCTATTTATTTTCTCCATATTTCCCCTAGGCCTTGTTTTAAAATTCTGTCTGTCTAAGATTATGTCTCGTATTCTATATCTTACTAAAATTTGTAGCGTGTTACACGTGTCTACGGCTTATATTTTTTGTTGTAATAATTGGTTTTCGTTTCGTATGATTCTAAGAATACATAAAATAAATAACTTCAACGAGTACCTACAGCTTATGACTTAGGAAAATACCCTGGCAACAGCCAAGTATTCTAGTTAAAATATTTCGCACAAAATATTTTTGGGCGTCTTATGAAATATTTTTTGTCAGTCGTTTATAATTGATGTCAAACTTGGTGTCAACTTTTCTCGTCAGTAAGAACCACTTAGAAAAAGAAGGACTTAATTTCCGACACTGTCTCAAACTAATTGTTTAGTGCTTTATCGGGATACTGGCTTTTGATCGCGAGTTTATTTAGACTACGTAAAGAATCTAAAATAGATAAAATATGAGCTTTTCCTAGTAGTCTTACTGAGTAGTCTTACCAGTAATGCTACTGGGCATTCCTTACTTGCTAATATTATATTATTATACAGGTTCCAAACTATATGTACGCCAAACGTTAAATATTGTACAATATTTTTTTTCTAATTATTTACAAACATAAATATGTATTATAAACTTTGACACAGAATAGTATAAGTTATTTATATTTAAAGTTAATGCAATTATTTCTATAATTAAATAATTAAATTGACATTAATTAAAAAATCTACGCATGCAGTATTTTGTTCAGTAACTGTTTATTCCGACCAAAATTAAGAGGTATTTCATTCCCTTTTAGGTTTTCAATATAATCGTTTGTCCTTAACTCCCAAAAATTCTTACCTTGATGTTTTCGACGAAAGCCTTTCAAAAGAAATAACTGAAATATTTAAAGGAAATTCACTTTTACATGGATCGTCTTATGGCTTCAGACACGCCATTCGCTCCATGTTACCTCCAGAAATCAATAATCTGATTAAAATTAATTAAGAACAAAACACAGAACGTACACACAAGAGAATTTTAACAGTATCATAAATACATAACTACTATTATGTTAAACAAAAGTTAGTTAATTGTTTGTGTTAGATGACATGGTGTTTACGAATAGTTAGCTGGAATAATCCCGCAGGCATATCGTGTACCTGCATACGCAATTAGTTAATGTCATTTCATTGAACAAACATTTTGCTGGTTTAAACTTATATCTATCCCAGAGGCCCGATAATGACTGTTCCCGTTTTTGTGACGAACTGGAACTATGACGTTGATTTTATGGAAAAAAAGACGTGTGGCACTCGGGGACTGCCGCGGTAAAGCTATTGCATAGCATTTTGTATCAACTTATGCAATTATAATTTTATTTATTTATTTTATTCATGCAGTATTGCTTTTTCTTTGATATTAATTCAAGTTACATTTTTAAATATTTCTTAAAATAATAATAATAATAATAACAAATTATTATTATATTAATAAATCAATAATTAATTAATTTTAATAATTAATAATTAATTTAATAAATTAATAATTTAATTAAATTAAATGAGCGTGAGGTTTTTTCGTTACGGAATTTCTGGATTCGGTCCCCGCGCTCAAGGCCCGCGATAGAAGCTATGCAATAGCTTAAAAATAGTTTTTCGTTCGTATATTAGAGGCGTTTATTCATATTTTCATACAATAGACGCAGTAAATACTTTAAGTACGCTGAAAATAATGTACAGAGATCCCTCAGATACGACTTTAGCAAAATGTTTGCTGCTACTTTCTAGACAACACAATACTCCCTTAAATCTGTTATTTATTTGATACACCTTTTTATATCTGGATAAACCTGGATTAGAACAAAGGTTGTAGTTATTTCATTTCAGAAATACGTCCATAGGATATTATTCGACCGCCACACAGGCTATGCGGTGGTAAAAAACTAGCAAGACCAAAAAAGCTCTCAAAGTTATAGTTTGATGGTCTGGTTGCAGTAGTAATTTAAACCGTCACAGACGAAGTCGCGGGTGGAGTGCTAGTATTACATAATATAGAAAGATCAATGGCCGTTTTCACAACATTAAACAAGTGAGTTATAAGATATATCTGAGTTATAAGAACCAGTATTTGAACGGTCATTTTCTATCCACCGATAACATTCAGTTAAGCTCACGGCACTGCCTTACAGAATGTTGTTACTGTCATATAGAAATATATTCAACATGATGGTTCTCTATTTATCAAGCCTACTCGGGTCAACACACATAAATTCGAGCACAGATTCTATAGACTATAGATTCTATAGACACTCTTCTTTTTAACTCGAGAAATTGTTTCACTTTTAGTATAAAGAAACGCGTAGTACCAATTCTCTGTCTTCAATTATACTATCTATTCTACCAAAAATACATGAAGTTATTTCTAATAATTCAACATTTTATTTACCCGTTGATGACTGAAGAGTAGACATATTTCTTTGCAAAATGAAGCCTTGCTTATGGCGATATAAATCTTTCGATATTCTGTAATGTTGTCTTTTCTGCCGTTGACAAAATCTGTTTCTACGGCGACTTGTTACACGTACTGATTTCTATAATCATAACTGTATTTCACGCAAAAACGCAATAATCTTGAAGGTGGAAATAGGCGACATCGCCTGTCAACGCGAATCAATGCTCCAATAATCTTTAAATTAAACATAATTGCTTGTTTCTTTGGAACCAAAATAGCTTGCCTCGTCTTCCCTATCCAAGACAACATTTTAATTTTATTAAAAGCGAAGAGATACACCTTTCCTCGCTAGCTCTTAGAAGCGAGAATAAATGAGCTGCTTAATTTTAATCCTGGCAACTTTCTAGTAGCAAGCAGCTAACAAAATGGCAACACAGTGTCGTTGCTTCAGGCATCGGATATTGTCTAAGCCAATACTTTATTATTCTTCGCATAGGGATACGCCCATCGATTAAGTAAACGCTGTTTAAAATTCCGTGGAACTTTAAGGAATGTCGTGAAAGTTAGGCAGTTTTCGATTACATCGTTATTCTGGTTACAAACCTACATACTTTGTTAATGGTAAAGCAAAAAATGTTGGCTGAATTATTTCCCATTTTCAAGTATTTAAAAAAAAAACTGAATCTAATGATAATGCGCTAATTATTGCTAGAGGTTTCGTATACTGCAACTCGAAAATTATGTCACGGGAATGTAAAATCGGGATAAAAACTATTGTATCGAATTTCATCCAAATCCGTTCTATAGTTTTTGCGGTAAAGAGTAACAAACACACACACATAATACACACTTTTGCATTTATAATATTTGTAAGAGTAAAGTGATGGCATAAATAATTAATACCTTTTTTTCAAAACTGAAAAAATCAGGCATTTTCCTTCTTAACCTCTCAATTAAAAAGTAACAACAATGACAATGACAAATACTTTTAGAAATCTAATCTGAAAATTGTCTAGTAATTCATTTTACAAAGCTGACTTGTCTTGTCAAGACAAAGGATTTTGTTTTAGAATATTAATCATCTTTTGTCCTTCGGATTTGTGTTCATAAAAGAAAAAGAAACCTTTTCTTAAAACTGTTGAGATTTTGTATTTATTTAAGTTTTACATTACAACGACCCTTTTTGGTCTAGTTGGACATTACTGGTCGATAGCAAGGTCATGCAAAGTGGTAGACATTAGTCATGAACCTTTTACTCACACACTCCATAGGCTGCAATTTTTAAATATTTTACAAAATATACCAAAAAAAAAATGGTCACGTTTTAGTTACTTTTGAACATATTCCTTTACAGTGTTAAATATTTGAAAGTAAAAAAAAAAAAAAAAAAAACAAAAAAAAACGTTTAAAAATTTTGTTTAAAGAAAGAAGATGCTGAATAATGATGAAATAAATTTGAAGATGTTCGAGTGTCATATAACCCGAACATCTTCAAAGTTAAATTGAACGGGTTTTTTCTGGGTATGCTCACTTTATCGTCAACTTTGCCTCTATTACGTCTGACCCGTGAAACGTTTTTGAGTCTAAGCATTACCATCGTCATAAAAAAAAACCAGACAGTCCAGCAGCCTTAACATGTAGAATAGAGTAGAGTATTTTGGTCCAGCTTGGAAAAGATCTAGCTACTTTTATTTAGCTATTACTTTTATTTAGCTATACTTTTATTTAGCTACTTATATTTAGGTACGTCAGTTGAAATCTAACAGGCTGTAGAAACAGAAACGAAAGGTATTTACTTTCTTTAGAAAAAATGCAAAGTTTAAACCTCCACGGATCTCTCAAAGAGGTTGACTTGTATTCTCAGTATTTGGTTACCAACCTCTTCAAAATTGAAACATGAGAATCTCATTATTTGTTCAGCAGCCTTTAAGTGCGTGCAAACGAAATAAAAGATGTTGCCAAGGCAACTTATTTTTAACATAACAAATAGATACTTTTTTTAAGTGTTTGAGTACCTTTTGGTAATCTTTATTAGTTTTTAAGAAACATTGAGCTGCTATGTGTACGTTGGAACGGAGGCTAATATATGTATTTCTGGAAGATCTTTGATTTTTTATACATCTAGCATGCACGGGGCCTAGACGCTTATTCAAGCTATTAGCTAATATCGCAAGAAGATTTAGTGGCATTTCCTTCATTTTTCATAATTATTTAGTTTTTTTTTCTGGTGAAAGAACTGTTCTAATCGGTTCAGTAGTCCAGAAAGACAAACAAACTCACAAACCTTAAACTACTGTGTAATATTAGTGTACATGGAATTAAACATTTTCATTATTTAAGTTAACTGAAATGTACACGTTCAAAACATTCCACCTAGCAAATGAGCCTTTTCTAGGTAATTCAATTGATCATTTTCATTGCTGAATTACCTATATTAGTTAAAATTATATTACATCATTCCAATACAAATTCACCCAGTAAAACCCAGTTCCAAACTATACAAATGGTCAATTCACAATTGCATTAACAGCTTCATAAATTCTTGCTTTGCTATTTCAGTCAGGGCAAATGAATTTACCGCGGTAAACCTCGCTATCGTCGCCATAATCATAATTACCATAATTAAGCTACATTTAAGTTCGGTTTAAGTAAACACTTTATGTTGTTAGTGAATTTTTATGTTGGGTTATTTTTGTAGTTATTATTTTTGTCGTTTATCTTTTCTTTGTGAGTAATACAAGCAATAAGTATTTGAGCTAGTGTTTTTTGTACTTGTGATGGACTAGTGTAGAGCATGTACATGAAGGTAGGTAAGTGTAGTATAGGGTTGATCTTCAGGTAAATCTGTGCTTGCCAAGATCATTCTATGGATGTGTAACCGTGAATTACATACCGAAATTCCCTGTGCTTCGGAAAGCATGATATGAAGTCTTTGGTCCCGGCTGTTAATTGTAGATTTTTGCCAGTCGTTAAAAGTAAACAGACTTCTGTCTACTAGACTAAGAACCAGTCTTATCAAGGAGCATCGATTGTACTAACCAGTATTACCTAGATTGTGGAGGCCAGCAGTCGTTACAAGTATACAATGGCTTACAAGTTTGACAACGAGTCTTATCAAAGAATATCAATCGTATAAACCAGTATCACTTGTATTGTGGAGGTCAGGCAGCCAGGTGAAAAAAAAAGCATTAGTAGAGATTATTAATTTTAAATAAAAACAAATCTTAAAGTTATTAATATTGAGAGCTTTTTTCTCTACCTCTATTTGCTAAAGGATTGCGTGACACTGTTAATGTTGCTGTCACAACCCTTAATAACCTGCCGTGACCTGACACGACGCCTAAGTCCTAAGTGACTGGCAACTTATGTAATTGAGAACAGACTACAACGTGAGTAGATCAATCTTTTTCATTATTTTTAGTATGCCAAAATGAAAGGAAACTTCTAGGATGACATATTTTCATGAAATAAACAGTTATTTTTCTCAGGTTTTTCTATGGAAAAAAAATTGGACCACGCGATTAAATCGCGGCCTCCGGAAAAAAAAAAAAAACACAAAAAAGTATTTAAAGCGATAGCGTTTTGTCTTCTCTAGGGTTGCGGGACTGCCTTGTCAGGTAACCGTGACCGGCCGTAAAGGGCTTTTGAAAGAGCACCGTGGGCTTTAGTCAGCACGAGTCTGACAGTCCCTCCTGTCCCTTAAGGCGGACTCATTTGATGATTTTACCATGATAAAGCAACTGTCTGATCTAGATTGTTAATTTAAAATAATATTTATTTAAAATCATTGTAAGTAATTATTATTAGATAGATTTTGAATAATATCAACTAAAATTTAATTATCAAAAACAACAACACACTAAAAATAAATACTCGAGAGACAAAACCAAAATATAATCGTCTCGTAGCCGATTTGCTACGACAGCGTAGCCGCGTAGAAGCCACTTCACCGCATGAGCTACGCCGTAGCATAAGTGCAATCCTCTTTGATCAAAACCTCAAACGGCAGAATACAGAGGAAAATACTTTACTCGTTAGTTTTATACCGGTTTACAGCATACCCCTAACTAAAGAAAAACACCTAAGCTGCTTATCTTTCCAAGTAAGTTGTTACAGTCTACCCTTGGAAATTGGGTCAGTTTACTTGTTGTGATACGCCTAGAGATGTGCCTGATGGCAATATTCCCACTGCCGGCAATATTCCCAATATTGCCACTGCCGGTAAAATACCAAAATTGCCGGCAACTTTGGCAATATTGCCAAAGTTGTCAAATAACACCAGTATATTTTATTATTACTGCAGGTGCAGTTTATATTACTGTAGATAATACGTTGCGGCATTAAGTCCGCCTTATAAAAACTACTAAGTTGTTACTCTAAACGGTGATTTACTGATTATGTAAGAATTACCGAAACAAATGCATTAAAATAATGTTATTTTTGTTGATTATTTGTAGTTTTGACAGAGATTTATACTTCCATATTGTATAGGTACTTATACTCGTTGTTTTTGCTATGTGATTTTGCATGAAAAACTAGTAGCCCACTCAACGAACAGTTATAGAGGGAAATTCTTGGAACACGATTTTGGACTACGTTACTTTGTTTGAACTAGTTAGGATGTGAATATAATTATCAAAAGTCCCCGTCACTAGCCCTTGAGCTGTGGGGGAGGGCGGTTTAAAGGTTCCATTTTTTGATTTTTCACTTATAACTCGGAAACCATGCCTCCTAGCGGCATGGTTTGTATGAATAAAACAAAGGCCGAATAAATTTCCTATAAGTTTTATTTAGTAACCATTTCGATATCTTGTATAGTTTTCAAAAAACCATATTTACCTTTTTGCATTCGGAAAGTCTTATTTAATATTGCCATAAATCCAGAAAGCAGCAGCAGTCTTTTCAGGCTCTCCCTGTAGTACCTACTCCTCCGTGTATTTTTGTGGGCAACTCACACTTGACCAAAAATTAATACCTACCTATACGAAAATTGTTTACAACAAAAAAGAACTAAAGTTTCCAAAGATAGTTTTTCCGCATCTCTTATGGGTGCGGATTTCCTCCTACATAGTACAGTCCTACCTAGTCTGTAAGTACCTAGTATAATTTAAATGAGTCTCTAAGCTAATTTTTACTGCTCCCTCGGTGGGGGAAGACAAGACATATCAAGCTTGATGGTGGTCACCAAATTTAAGAACTACTTATACCTGGTGGACATTGAGAGATACCCGAAGGGGTCTCTCTCAATGTCCGTGGGCCTCCAGATAAAGATCTGGATTCTCATATCACCTCAAGATGCAGCTTGCTGGCTCTGTTCATCGCAGGTGGTGAAGGGAGGGTCTGAATCAACTGCTACTGCTTTCTGGATCTATGGCGATATCAAATACAACTTTCCAAATGCGCGAAACTAAAAATGTTTTTTCCCCAAAATTACAGACTTTCAAAAGCGGATACCTCGAAAACTATGAAAACTCGAAAACTTACAAGATATTGAAATGCTTACTGAGTAAAACTTACGGAAAATTGATTTAGTTTTTTATTTTGTTCACACACGCTATGCTGCTAGAACGCATGGTTTTCCGAGATGTAAGCGAAACACCAAAAAATGGTACCTTCCACCCCCCCCCCCCCCAGAGCTCATGGTTTTGATATGTTCACCTCCTAACTAGTCCAAAGAAAGTTACGTTGTAAAAAATGTGCTTCAAGAATTTCCCTCTATGCTTTGAGCATTCGTTGTCTAGATTAAACTACAACATTAAAATAAATTATTAGAAATTATACCTTTTTATTCAATATTTATTCAATATATACAATGATCGTTAATTCTTATCTTAAAATGTATGTGTAATTTCTTATATTCACAGTCGTGTGCGGCAACAATGGGCAATATTGCCGGTAAAATACCGGAAATATTGCCAAAATTGCCGGCAATTTTGGCAATTTTACAAAAAAAAAATTTTTTTTTGTATATAATGTATACCATGATCTGTAAATGCTAATTTTAAGTGTGTTACATAGTTTTCGCACTCACTTTGACTTAAAATTAAGCAATATTCCCAAATATTTCCACTCCCGGCAATATTGCCGGCAATATTTCCACCTATATTCCCACCTTGGGCAATATTGCCGGCAACGGCACATCTCTAGATACGCCTGTAAGTAATAAGCACTATAGTCGGACCTTTAGAGGCTCTTTCACTGGTATATGGGAGAAAACGTAATGACAAGTGAGTAATCTGATCTCAGTTTGGCGAATGGAAAAATACTCTTACAGGCAGAATAGCCTGTTTTCAGCCCTCAAAAATTAACTTCACTAATATTATACACACAACAATTTAAAAATCAAATAATATGGTAAGGTAGATACATCCCAAGCACAACAGTGTAGAAATCACCCCTCATACAGTCTCAAGAATCGTCTTATCCATTAATACAGCTACTTAACAGCCTGTGACTGTCAAATAGCTTGTTTATGTATGTAATTTTCGCTAATGTGCTGCTTGGGATGAAAACAACAATGCGAAGAAAAACAATTAAAAAAATTGTGTCACAGATCACACCAAGTCAGTAGGATTATAAAAATATTTTATTCTGAATTTTTCGAGAAGACATTCTACGATACAGCTGACAAAGATAGAGCACGGTTGGTGCAGTGACTGAGTGTTTGACTGCTGTACCGCATGACTCAGGTTCGATTCCCGCGCGAAACAAATATTTTTATTGCCTGTTAGGGACCTTACTGAGGACCTTATGAATTGAGACCAGTGGACTGTAAAACTAGTTATAATTATTGGCAATTTACAAAGAATAATAGATCCCGGACAAACAATACAAGTAAAGTGAATGCGTGTGAGCTCGGTGCCGGTCGAATGTGGAGTGCCCCGGTGGGCCGTTGACCTTAGATATATGCGCCCGCGCAGCCATCGCTCGCGTCACCCGATGAATGGCGACAACGCCCGAACATTGCCTACAGATAGTTGTTCTGGATCAGACTGTTTTTGTATGTGTATATGTATGTTTACGGAAACATTATGTAATCCGTCATTGTGTAAAATTCGTAGGAAATGTATGTAATTTGTAAATTGGTCCCAAAGTGTGTGAAACCCAACCAAACCGTACCTCAACATCTACTTTCAAAGGCACCAACAACTCTTGGGCACCCCGCGGTTCGGTTTGGTTAGGTTTTTTTAAACCTTGCACGCATAAATAGCTACACGCTCCATCTACCTGTACACGCAAAACACTTTTTTATACATTTCCTAAATAGCTTCGGAATTGTATAGATTTCCTAAGAATTGTATACAATTCCTAGATATCATATTATATTTCCGGTAACGTATACTCGTACATATAAATGTTTGGTAAAGCACCCACGATACAGGAGTAGGTAATTCAAAATAAAGGGCAAAGCTTTAAAAAAACCGGCTGAAGCAACAATGAATCCTATCACAAAATAATCACAAACCAGTAGAACGAACTGTTCTTTCCTACAAACTGTTGCCATCAAAATAATATCTTCAAGAACATTTTTCCCTTTCCAATAAATCTTTGAGACACGAGAGGTACCTAATTTCGTATCAAAATCTCGTAGAATCTAAGAGGACTTTTGACTTCAAAGGGATTTCGTTGTCTTCATTTTTGCTAAACTGATCTTCAATTATGCATAACATTACTCATAAATTAAATTCTTGGAATCTCACGAAGGTTTTAAGAGTTCGGGAGTTCATAAGATTTTGTTATACTATGGGAAGATGGGCTATTGAAAACGGTATCACGAAAAATACAGACCTATGAGATGGTTTATTTAGATGACGCATCGTAGGAGCTCAAACGAGAATACAAGCGTTGCTCTAATCATAAATGCCCTAAAAAACAAATCGTTGCTGAAACGGGAATTCCTCATTTTTCTTTCGGAGTTTTAAATTCGTCGTATTCTTTTTTTCGCATTACAGAACCCGTATAAGACAAACAATTGTCCGCACAATATGTTTCATAATTTCGCTGCGGTCTCCGTTGTCTGAATAGCGTTTATGCGTTTGCTTTCTATGCTGCTGACTGTGGAGCTGAATTTCAGCACTGAACAGGCTTATCATTTTTTTTATTTAATTTACATTTTGATCTTTTACTTATTTATATATTTTTATCTGTATTTTTATCAACTGATTCATAATTATAAATGACAACGTAAATAAAACTCCGTTAATTGCATCCCATACAAAATGCACTTTTTTTTTTCATAAAACTTGAAAGGAGACTGTTAAGCAAATTCGGGGGCAAAGGCTAGTACTTAAATAATCCTTGTAATTTCCGCTTACAATTTCATGTTTCATTAAAATAATTATGTATGTAGTATGTGCAAGTAATTATGCTCTTACTACATAGAAAACGTTTCCCGGGATCTTATAACTTGCTAATTAGCCGTAAGCCTGTGTAGTGGCTTCTGTGAATGTACACTTGTACAGTCACGAGCAATAAAATGTATGCACTTAACAAAATTTAAACGCTTGATCGCTTGCTCGTGAAGTACTGGTTTCTACTTTGAAATGAAACTTGAAAATAGCATGGGTTCCAAAATAGATCATATAAACGTAGAAGGTAAATCAGTAGGTGGTAGGTGGTAGGAGAACCCGGGTCGACGGCACGGGGCTTCGTGTTCTTCTGGAGGAACCCCGTGAATTTTAGTCAGTACGATTCTGACAGCAGGGCGGGAGGACTCATTGATGGATGATTTAAAACGCATCAAAAATAATAAGAGAACACCGCTTTTGGCTCCAGCTAAGTGTATACAATTAATTGCTTTTGACTGTACTCGAAGTAGCAGAGAATATCTTACATGGTATGGAAGATATATGTTATAAGTAGGAATTAGGTAGGTAATACAATTATTATAATTACAATAAAATAAATTGGGTCTTTAGAAAGGTCGGGTGTACAGTCACGAGCAATAGTATGTACACACTAAGCAGTTTTCAAAAGCGATTTTCTGCTACCATAATGATTAAAATTTTGCCTATTCATTAGACTTCTATTTTGGAAGCCATACTATTACGAAATAAGTCTTATTTTAAAGTGGAAACTAGTATTTCACGAGTAATTTGCGTTTGAATTTTGTTAAGTGTATACATGTTATTGCTCGTGACTGTACTAGTTAGCGGTAAGCGGCGTGCTTGTATGACCAAATATAATATGAACTTGGATGAGGCGAAATGTATGTGGAGCTCTGTGGTTTTCGCCAATAGCGCTACTCAGTGCCCTTAGCACGAGTTTTCAGTATTTGAGACGTAAAGTAAACTGCTTTTGACAACTTTGACAATTTCAAATTGACAATTTTCTAGGAAAAAAATATTTTGTTCCTTCTTCGCACACCAGAGGCGCTGTTTTATTTTTTCATACAAGAAACGCTGTAAATACTGGAAAGACGCTTTAAAGTAAAAGAGTGAAAACTTGTGCTAGGGGTACGGTTGTCTCTTTAATCTTACGTAAAATTATGAGGTTGATAATGATAATGATGATGATGAAAGTTTGTGAAGACGGATGTATATTTTTGTTACTCTTTCACACAAACACTACTTCATGGATTTGGATGAAACTTGGTAGGTGTTTACAGGCGGTTTATAACCTATTAACGAATACGATACTTTTAATCCCGGTATCACATTCTATGAGATAATTTTCGAGTTAAACGCGGGAGAAGCCACTGACAGCAGCTAGTATTTCCAATAGTCAAAGTTTTGAGTCAAAGTTCTCAAAAATCTCAAGAAGTTTTGAACAAGGAGAGTCATACAGTCTCGCGAAGCATTTCAAATATCTGCTCGACTGCTATGTAACTCAATAGTGGCTTGATTCTATCTGAAAACTTTCACGTTGTTAGTTACTAAGAAAATATTCTGTAATATTTTAGCTAGTCACGATGCTGTTAAATAGAGCTTTGAAATACGGTTGGAGTTGGTATATTTATTTTGCAATGGCGGTGTATTTTTGTGAAGAATACCTTAGGTTCTATAAACGAAAATATCTTATTATTTTCTTGGACAATAATATGAGAACGCAGGATTCAGTTTTGAATGTATTTGGTTGGAAAAATAGGATGTTTGCGACAGGAAAAAATAATATAAGGCTTCCTACGAGACATAAAAAGCCTTTAAATTGTTTCCTGCATAGTTTCCCTATTAATTACAGAAATTACCGTTAAACATACCAAGTATCCCTACTAAGTCGCAATAGAATTTTTTCTTGTGTCTTAGGAAACACCCGGACCCGAATGAACTACTTTTAGATTACACAAATGTTCCATGCCGGAATCAAACTACACGCGACGCAGCAGTCAATTGGTCAACCAGTGCACCAACCGTGCCATCTCAAATGAAGAAAAAAATATTTACGAATACGCTACCACTAAACAAATGAAGAAATAAGCAACACTAATGACTTTCAAACGTGTTACTTACAGCACAAAACTCAATTTTGCACTTACGGTGATCAATCACTGATCAAGTCTCTCTCCTGTTTAATAACGCAAAGAGTGTTAACGTACGTGCCTTAGACGTTAATCCTTTAAGAAACTGGGCTGGTTTTGATTTAACGACCTATCATGTTAATTTAACCTCAATTTTTTTTTTGTTTTTTTGTTAAATTTATTTAGAAATTTTGATGTTAATTTACATTAACATTTCTGCCTTATAGTCATTCATTACATTAACGTAACTCTAAGGTCAAAGAATAATCCTAGAAGGTCGCACTGGTATTACAGTTCAACAACAAAGAGAACTGTGAAGAGAACAAAGTAAACATGTTCCACAAACATTAAAAAAATAACACGCACAAATAAATGAAAATTCTCCCGAGAGCAATAATCTAAAGAACAATTATTTACACGCAATCAAAATTAAATGCATAATACAAGTTAACATTGTTACCGAACAGAACTGTACAAACTTCTCACAAACTTACACTAACGTTAAACCGTTCTAAACAAGACTCTATTTACTACACAACAAAGGTTATACATGCTGTAAGATTAGATTGGTGTTTAGAACTCTCGGGGGAACAATCGAAAATAGTCTCTAAACCGATGTAGTAAGGTCGTTGAGATCTCATCAATTAAACTGTGCTAACGATGATTGCACTGCAGCGTAATGTGCTATTACACGGGGTTGAATAATTAAAGTGTATTTATGTCCGAACGATTACACCTTCCCCTGTAATATACAATGTGTGCGATTTCTGATGGGAGGTGACGATGTTCTGGTGCCTTGTAATTATTGTTGATTAGAGTTTCGTGAATTCAAATAGTTCGTTCGTTATTACTGGGAATTGATATATTTAGCGTACTTATGTGGTTAAGGGGATTGGTCAGTAAAAATACGGTTTTTATTTTTTACTTTTCTTCGTACATATCTGGACTACAGATCTTACAACTTGGAATATAGTTATTGACTATATGATCTAAATTCTCACAAAGTTGAAAACACGATTCAATTAAATTTTCTCGATACAAAAAAAATGCAAAGTTCGGTCTATGTTTTTTATTTTTTGGACTTTATGGAATAACTACTATGAGTTATTGAAAGGATGTTGTTTTAAATTGTAGAAAATACTAGTATCTAAATTCTGTAAAGACATTTTTTCAATTAGTAACAATTTTAATTCATAAAAAGACGTCAATAAGTTTGGGTACATACGCCGTTTTATTCTGAGCACACATTCACTATCGTCCTCTCATCTTTTGCCTTTTAAAAGTAGTGTCATCACTTTCGTTCCTTGACGAATCAGTCAGCCACAGAGTACTTTTATTTATAGGGCATAGAGATCTAACTTCACGGGTTTTTCGAGCAATGGACAACAGCGACATCTAGTGTTCACCGACGAAAACTTTTCTGTATATAGTTATATAATATATATAGGTATATACAAAGCTTGCTCATTCCTTTTAGTGTTTTGATTGACTATTAATAACTATATGCCTACATTAGTAAAAAATAAAACAAATTTGTTAAGTAATTATATGTATTTCATCAACTATGAGGCCTTTTACAGTGTTTTTACAGTAATTTCTAGCCATTACTTGATATTTATCGGTGTCACTGATAGTATCTTGCTTTCCAGTAAGAATTTTATTAGCATGGAAATAACACACGGATACACTACTTTAAAATAGCACCAAAAGCAGAAAATGCAGGAAAATAACGAACCGCACCAAACGAGAATCAAATTTTTTCAGCAAAGTGCAATGTGACACTGACATTTTATTGACGTATTGAAAAGACATCGCACCTTCGGTGCAACAAAGTCACTAATAGCCAAAACTGCAAAATCGACCTAAGCATGCCAAATTGTTTCTAAATCATGCCTTTACTTGGGGCAACAAAGACATCCGCGAAAGTATCTCGAAACTACACTAGATGGCAGAAGTGCCTTTGTGCCTTTTTATTGGCGGTTTTTCCATGCGTTTTGGGCCGACAACGTTTCATTGTAAGTAGTGCCCCCTCGCCCGCGACCTTATATTGAGGTCTTTTTTCGCTCAAAATCTTGGAGCAACAAAGGCATAAAACATAACAGTCATACAAAAAAAAAATACAAAATAGTTTATTGTCTCAATAAGATAATTTTACATGAGTCGTGTTTGGAGCCCACCTTTAGGCAAACAATTCCTGTATTAGAGGACTCCGCTCTTTCATACAATTATTATTGTTACATTATAAACTACATACATGGAATGCGGTGTAATGTGCGTGATGTGATGAGATGGGTGATATGTGGGGTGTGTGGTGAGGTATGTATGGGGTGTGAGGTGTGAGTTGGAGTGTTTAGTGTGTATTGTGATGTGGATTAAGTCATAAAACTAAATAACTTCTGGTGCAACAAAGACACAGTTCAGGACATTTTTTTTGTTATGTCTTTTATTAGGATTTCTTTGGCAATTAAATACAAGATTTTTACGTATAACTATAGCCAACTAAAAAACAATTAATTAAATGTAAAGATTTCAAACCTTCTTTAGATAGTTATCCAGAACCGAGGAAAAACATGCAAAAAAAATTTAAAAGTCTTCTCCTGTAAAATTTCAAAATGAGCTGTTACGTCTTTGTTGCACCAAAGGTGCGAATGTGTGAAAATTAAAGTTACCAGTAGGTAGCCCAAATAATTATAGAATTCTATTAATAATTTGGGAAAATATCGAAATAGAAAAACATATTATATAAATATTGAAAAACAACACAATTAAAAAGATAATTAAACATTAAACTAGGAACGTAATAAAATACATGATAAATAATAGTATTTTTGGTATAGCGACATCTCTATAGAACAGATCGAAACTCTCGTATTATAATACTACTAAATTAAAAAATACATCTCTAAGAAGATGTTTATGTTACATTTGGTACTCCACAATTTTTTAGTATAATGCTCTAAGTCGTGCCAGGCTTTTAGTTAGAAGATTGATGACCCTGCAGTCAGCCAGCGTGGCTCTTACAGGCTAGACCTGCGACACTTTTTTTCAGATCGCGGCTGTCAGATTTTCGTAATAATAAAATTGGAAATGGATAAAAGATCGAGAAAATAAAAACGAATGATACGTAGGCTTATAGATTATTTAAAACTATGTTTCGCTGTGTTCAATGGGACGTTATTAAACGGACATGACTGTAAATAAGTCACGTACATTTTGTATTTTAAATAATTATTTTCATTAATAAATCAAGAATAAAATAAACCAAACTTACTGAAAATCATCGCAGAAAATTCCTGACGACCCCTACAGAGAAAACAAGGGAAATGTTAGAATACGTATTACGTACGATTCTATACATTACGAATTGTTCCTATCAATATAATAAATTTCTCACAGTGATATTATATGAATGCTATCGTGTTATCGTACTATTGTTGTCGGATGGTTCCTCTGTGTCCATCCTCCTAAATACCAACTATAATACTCCTAAATATCATTTCACATGAACTAATGATAAATGCACTGATTTGCAGTCAACAGTTTGAGATAATTTATGTAACTGAAAACAACTTCTAATCGTATCAAACTGCGATATAGGATAAGAAGCACTTCACTTTTATTATTATTTATTTAGTTTCGTCACAGATTTATAACAATTTCGAAGAAACAGGATTAAAATAAATTAAATGAAAACTGCTGTTGTCATTTTGAATACTTCAAAATTACTTGTCAACTACAAATAAGGCATAGCACCCACCACCCTGTTAAATATCGCCTATAGTATAATGCTGCGACTACGATGAAAAATCGGTGGTCATTGCTGTCTCACCGCGTGTTCGGTACAAGTTGCTTCTCGCTCTATTTATTGCTTTGGAGTCAAAAAAGATCAGTACTGGGCTCATGCTTTTGGAGTCGATAGATTATATCTCTAAGGGTTTCATTTATCAGAAAAGTGATATTACAACCTTGTCTCAAAAAAAAATACTGTGGTTAAGATATTATAAAATGAAGATTTAATTATAAAGAGGTCACTGACATTATATTATTGTACTATACCTGTACCTCATATGAGTAAAAAACTAGTAAATCCACGCCGCGGCTCGACTAATGTCCATTTTACGCGGCGCTAGTGTCTGTCATTACATCAAAATCCATCAAAAATTAGTACCAACACCAGATGGTGGAGGACAGGGTGTCAAGCACCCTTAGCTTTCCACTCTCGAACATATAAAGATATCACGCAACCAGCTTTGTGAACGCACGTTAATAAAAGGAGCGTGTGTTTGGGGCTTTTTTTAGCGTGGTAAAATAATCAAATGAGTCCTCCTAACCAGGACAGGGCGGGAGGGACTGTCAGACTCGGAATACTTACTAAAATCTACGATGTATTTCAATAGCCCTTTACGTTCTGGGGTCACGGTATTCGTTAATCCGCGACCCAGGTAGACCCTCTAAAGGGGAGCCCCGTTATTGTGCTGTCACTCTTTCAGGCGCGCGTGGAACACAACGCACATGCCCATGCCCGTGCGCGCGTGTGTTTGGGGTTTAACGATAATTGGGTATTGTCACTTTCGTAAGGTATGCCAATTATCATAAATTTTCTACCAAATAGTAGTTTTTTTCGTAATCTCGGGACGTCAAATCTGTGTCAAAATGTTATAAAATAAATTTAAGACTGTGAATGATAAAAATATTTACAAAATATTTATCCACATCAATAAGTATTTCTATCATTTTGTTTTGGTAAATGTTTCGACATCCTTATATTAAAATATTTCTACTAGAGTAATACATGTATTTTGCGTAAAGGGAACACTCTAAGAAATGTTGAAGTTGAAGAAATGAAATACATAAAACTTTGGATTGCAATCATTTCGCGATAGTGGCGCCTGCTGGTGGCGGTGCGTGGCAACTTTCTCGACACATGAAACAACGCTTTCGCTGAGCCGCGGGGCCTTAAGTGTAGTTGCGTGTAATCGTATTGCGAATTGGATTCAGTGTAAATCCATACAATTTATGTTTTCTTAGTATTTGCACGGTTTGGCAGACCGAAAACTGTCAATATTATAATTAATTAAATAACATAACATAAATAATTATGCATTATAATTGTCTAAAATATCAATGCAACTATATTATAAATTAAATGTGTTTGGTATCCTTGAAGGATTCTAACATTAATTTATATTTTAATGAACATTAATTTATAATTTAATAAAAAAATATCTGACAAAACATTCATAATCCTGTTCAAATGTTTGTCCTGAAATACATCTCTGACCCGAATTACCCCATTTGACCATGATTCAAGTGCAAAAACCGCCAGTTTCCTTTACAACAAACTTTACTAGCTTTTTCAAACACAATGCACTTCGAACCCATAAAAAACCTTCCAATTCCTTTAAACTTACTTCACAAGTACGAATAAAACTTCTTTCGCACTTTTCTCGTAAATATTTCACATTCACAAAAGTATATTTTTGGGCAAGTTTCAAAGTATTTCTGTTAAATATTAGATAGCAGAGGTCCGATCGACGGTCGGTACCCTATTTGACCCTTTAAATCGGTCCGACCAAAGCTGAAACCTAAAAATTGCTATCTCGCGACCGGTAATGGGGTCGTCCACATTTTATCAAACCCTCGCGTATGCTTCAGAGATATTCACACAGAAATATAGTTGTATTTTTCTCGTATGAAGCATTTACGTGATTTTCAGGGGTTCGCGATTTTTTGGATTGAACTGAATTTATCAGAAGCACTATCCATAATACTGAGTAGCTTAAAACGTATAAAAGTTTAATTTCAGAGAAATTCTGTTTATTTCAAAGAAACAGCAGCTCATCTTACATTTTATTCCGCTCGATATTCACAGAATATTGCACACGCACATAATTCACCTTCCTTCAAATGCGGCAGGTAATAAAGTACCACCATTTTCTTTTATGCACTGTCCCAGAAACGGAGAATCCTCACTCACCGTACAGTATTTGTTTACTGAAGAATTACAACTTTATAGCTATCTCTCTTGAGAACTTTAGCAGTGACAAAAACAACATCACAATTATATTTCGTTGCTGCAACGTAGTACGCACGCAGTGGCGGTCTAAGGGGGAGGCCTATGTTCAGCAGTGGACGTCTTCCGGCTGATGATGATGATGATGATGAACGTAGTACAGTCACGAGCAATAAAATGTATACTCTTAGGAGAATTCAAAAACCATGTTCACGTAGCATATTTACTAAACTATCGCGTTTATAAAAACAAAGTATTTAGGTTATGAAGTAACGAAACTGTCAACTTAGTGCTATTTTCCGAGATACAGGCCTCGATTAGTTCAGAAAATGGAGTCAATATCTTATGTAAGCCTGTCTTTACCACAACAAACGCTTTGTAACTGTATATTGCCATTAGCACGCTTACTTAAAATTAAATACTTTTAATAATATTATGTAACCATTTTTGATGTAATGAATGGTGAGAGTAAACAATTTAATTGTCATGTATTTATGTAAAAGACCTTATATTTTGAAAGCCATAGCAAAATTCTTATTGTATTTTTTATTTTTAGTATATTTTTACTTTTAATAATAATGTAACCATTGATGTAATTAATGGTGAGATTAAATAATGAAGTTTTCATGTTTTTCTATAAAAATTCTTATATTTTGAAAGCCATGCTTCATGCATCTTCAAAGTAGAAACCAGTATTTTGTTCAGTGTGTGGATATATATTTTGTTGCCCGTGAAAGTTGCAGCTCCAGAAATAACAACAGAATTGATCCCTTGAAAGCAATGAAAGATATTTTGTATTCTCCAACGTTGGAGCGATTAAAATCATTTCGTTTGCAAGTCTTCACAAAGTTAATACGAGTATCATAGGGAGAGCTCTTTGCTGTAATTCAAGTGCAGAGCAAAATGAGAATCTCATCAACCCCAGCGGGTTTAAATCGGTTTAAGCCGGTTTTTTGCGCTTGAAACTAGTTTATCTGCGGCCTTTTTAGGAGCACATGTAATATTTTAGATTACGTATACCTAAAAGGTATAAAAATGTATTGCTACTTTCATGCGTGAATAATATATTTTATTTTCTAGATTATTTTATATTTCAAAACTAAGTTATACTCCTAGAATAGAAGGATTTCTACTTATTTTTGTTTTTTTTTTTTTTTTGACAAGAATTGACTGACATCAAAATGGACAGAATTTTTCTTTTTTAATAATTATTACTTTAGATGAATTTACTTTTCACTCTAGTCTAGGTCCGTGACGCCAAAGTCGACAATCGAGTGAGCTTACCCAGAAGAAAACTGTTGACTCTAACTTTGCCTTGTTTTTATCAAAAACTACATAAAACATTTTATTTACTAAAGGGTATTAATCTCTAGAGTTACTCAAGTAAACTCACTTGCGTCTTTCAATAAAAACTGTTCGCATCTGGAACTTGGTTTATTGTGCCGTTAACTTTATTGTGTGTTAAACTTTAAATGAAAAAGTTACTCTAACACAATTGTTATCAGAGATTTAAATCTACACTATACGATTCCAGTAGTAAGATTGTTATTAATGCTAGCTTTTTATATTTAATTAAAGTTCAAAATGCAACAAACTACAGTTCGTAAGCATAGCAGTAAGTGGTCTTCGTTAGAAAGAGAAAAGTATTTAATAATCACAAATATATCACAGTTTAAATCACATGTATGCATGCAAGTGCATAATCAAACATATAAAAAAATACATTCACTACAAATTAATGTGCAAGTCTAGTCTCTCGCACCTCGATTTTGATTTATGTCCATTTTAATAATGTTGGTAGATATACTCGTATATTTACTCGACATTTGATACTTACTTATAACTTATACGTTATACCTACATATAACAGATTAACTAAACCTCACCCAAAAACGGTCTATAAACATCTCACACGCGTCATTTATCGCGATATAACTGTATAGAGAGGCTAAAAAAAACCTTCAGAACGCCTTCTCAACTCAAATGTTCGAATTCCCTATACCTTAGTCAGAAAAGATGAGTATTAACATACAGAATGTCAACTAGAAACAAAGATTGGGATGGAATTGCTTACATACACAGTACACACACGAAGCGTTTACACGAATTCCAAGCTAAGCATGTCCAAGTAAAAAGTGAGTCGTAATGGGCCTACCACACGCACAAGATTCACCACAGTTTTACCTGCGCGTTTGGGCGAGCAACTACTTCGCGTGCCAAAAATCCGTGCTAAGTAGTCTACGACCACAAATCGTAAGTGGCCATTTTCGCGCTCGTCTAAATCGACCCATCGTTAGTTGGACGTCACTTTTAATATTAAAATGGTTAATTGTGTTGAGGGACGAGGGGGCACTGTAAGCGGGGGCGTATCACAATCGATTTGGTTTTCCCAAGACTAAATAGTTTTAGTGACGTCATAAAAGGTAGTCAACAAATGGCTGGCTTGGTTTTCATACAGGTCGTGATCCTTGCGTTATCTAGGTATATCTAGTATCTGTGGTTGCCGACCGTGCATGTTTTTTCTTGCGCAGGTAAAACTGTGGTAAAGCTTGTGCGTGTGGTAGGCCCATAAGTTGGGAGAGCTCGACACGCCATCATTATCATCATTACTCCTAACTTAAACTTACTATTGATAGGTATAGAAGCCTCTTTGTGTCCCAGTTTCATTCAGGTTTTTACCCCGATGGAGGCAAGTTGTTACGAAATGCATGAATTTATAAAGTAAAAAAAAATTCTAAAAACCCACAAAATCCTTGTGCGGCCAGTTCGCAGTACCAGATTGCCGCGGCCAACTATTTCTCCATGGTTTCGCCCCCTCTTACGTATATCATAGAAGAATTTTATTATCGTTGAGGCCACCCAACGTCTTGGCCAGGTGGCCACACCCGTATTTTATCATCATCTGCCTAGCCTTTTCCCCACTATGTTGTTGTCGGCTTCCAGCGGAACCAGATGCAGCTGAATATGAGTATTTTACAAGAAGCGTCTGGCTATATGACCTCCACAACCCAATAACTATGTAATATGATACCCCTTGGAATGACTGATTCCACTAAAAAGAACCAAGTTGGTTTACTTATTATTTTATACTATGCCTAAGTTCAAGGCCTTCGCTAAACGTCGATAACTCAGAAAGACCGAAACTTTTATAGGTAGGCAATAAATCTTTATGATCTCTAAAGAAAAGGACCTTGGAAGATGAGCAGGATTCAGATCAGTCAAAAAAGTTTACAAGATTAAGATATTTAAGGAGAAACTTTTTCGTATCTTTTTTCGCACGATTTTTTTTCGGGGCTTATCAAAGGTGTGGGTTTTTAATTTAGAAGAAGTTTTATTTGAGGTTAATGTTCCTTAAAAGTTTGGGGTTTATTTTTTAAAATTTAGATTTTTTTTTACTTTTTGTTTATAGTGAGTGCCCAAGTGAATGGCTATTTATATAGATTGAAGTGAAAAGCATCAGACAGTTGAAGAAATTCAGTGTATCTGGGGTCTAGTATCTGCTGTACTCGTGCTGACCAGGGAATGACAGCAGGTCTATACATATCAGTGTGTGGAACATCTATTAAGTATTTAATCTGTATCAAATTTGGGTGCTTCTAGATTAACAGTTACATTTAACGAAAATGTTGTCATAAAACAAGTCTTCATTGTATAATATTTCTAATATTTATCTCTATAAGAATTATTTAAAGTGGCGGTTTGCGAGAAGCGGTGACTGAGTCAAGTGACTGAGACAAGTGACTGGGAAAAGCGACCGAGACAAGAGACTGAGACGAGAGACCGCTACCGTTTCTTGACTTTGGCCAATGTCAAGAAACGGTAGCGGGTGATCAGTTCGCGACCGAGACAGAACACTGCTTATATTCAAGTAAAGGTCGCTGACTCTCGTCTCAGTTTTGTTGTCTTGCTTGCTTGTCTGCCGCGACGTGAACCGCCATCTTTAGACAACTACGTTTAATAATAATATGTTATGTTACATAGCATAGACTCGCCTTTAAAAAACTAATTGGCAATTCTTTTGTCTCTACTAATCAGCTGATACGATCTATCCACAAGAACACGCGTGTATTTCGACAAAGATAACTTATCTTTTCATGACCTGTCTCAGTTCTTATCTCAATCTAAACTACCAATCAGTTTTACGAGCATGCAAATCGTAATAACTCAATATCGAGTCACGTTGGCTTCGCTATCGTGGGTACCATCGCAGTGCAAATGCATAAATTGTTTGCATTCGTGATGAAAGCCATTCTGTGGACTGCTGGCTTTATATTTCAGAAAAGCACTCAAGTTTTATGTGATAGTAGAACGGTGTACGAGATTCCGATATATATTAGTTTGAGTATCCGTTTTGCGTAACATTGCCGTTGAACGTTGGGAACTAAGAACATAATCCGGTGTTTGCAGAAAACTACTATATTTCATAGATTACGTGTGGTTTGGGAAAAGGCGTCCCAATGGTGGGATGACACTTGATAACAGTTACAGGAACAGTTACGTTTTCTTCTCTTTTTGTAACTGTATAATTATTCAGTTGCTTGTTATTCTGAATCATTAAAGTTGATCAGTGTCTTACGAAACCATTGTGTTTTATATGTATACTAATGTATAGTATTATTCTGCGACGCTGATTTCAGCGGCACGCTATAAGTCACTTTTTAATAGACTTCAAAAAAGAGGAGGTTCTCAGTTAAGTCGGTTTTTTATGTATGTGCGCCGATTACTTCGTAGTTTCTGGTCCGATAATGTGTGATTCTATTTTAGTTCGATGGAGTATACTTGTCATTTGGTCCCTTATAAAAAGTTTGTTTAAATAGTTTACATTTTATGAGCATTTTTCGCATAGTTTTTTCTCATTTAAATACGTGACCAACCGCACGCAACTGACGTTAGCGTAACAGGTGTACAAGCCTTATGCATGTTTCCTCTTTTTTCTACAGTATTTATAATGCGTTATAAAAAGTATATGTGTGAAAACATACGATTGCTTTTTTCACGCCGCAAATTCTATTTAAAAGACACTACATTTAAATAAAAGCTGAAAACTCACTAATTCCACCTTGAATTTACTTCCTGGCATGAATAACGCATCGCAGAACATTATCAAAGCTTTGCCACATTCAATTGCCGTTCCAATTCACATTATGCATGCTTTCTATTTCAAATTTCGAACGTGAAAAACGAAGGAGGCTTTATGGAACCTACTTTGTTCAATACAGCCACAAAAAAAACATGGAAGTGAGTTTGTTTGTAACACTTTAACGTACTAACCTACTTAACGATTTTGATGATTTTTGGAATGGAGATAGCTTAATCGTGGAGACGATTACCTATAGGGAAAAATGTTTATGTTACATTTTTATAATGATTATGAACTTTAGAGATTTCTAAGCTCATAAAACAGACGCTTATTTTATTTTTACGAAAATATTCTTCATATTTCAACAAGAAATTTACTAAAATTACATTCATCAAGCTATACTTAACTACTATTTCTCAGAAATTATCTGAACCTTTTAAGGAACACATTTCCCTGAATAAAACGGTAAATACCAACAATTTGGCCCGCTTATCTCTGGGGGTGGGGTTATAAACAATTTACCGGTATTTTACCTTAATTTTACCTTTAAGGTTATTATTTAGGCACGTGATCTGGGTATGAAGCTCTTCCTCAAAGTATGGAGCGTCTAAACGCTTTAGTGCAACACATATCCATTTACTTGCAATATCAGTGGCACCGATTACACCGCAGCGAGCGCTCACGTTTACGTGACATTAATTCCAAACATTTGCACATACCGTAAGTTAATTTAGGAAATATGCATTACCGCTTCAGTCATTGTGGAATTTTGATGCAACTAAGCAGATTTGATTTAAAATAGATTTAATCATAACCAATACTTATAAATGCATAAGTGAGGTTTTTGTTTCTTACGCTTTGACGCCTAAATTACCGAAGCAAATTTGAAAAATTTAAGAACAATGCATAAGAACTTTTAGATTTGAACACAATTATAATATGTACTTGAGTTTCAGAATACTTATATAAATAGAGGCGGAGGAGTCGAAGAAGATGCGTGCAAAAGGTAGTAAAAGGCAAATGGGTGATATAATTTGAGTGTCTATTAATGAGAGCAATACTTTGATATTAAAGACTAGCAACCTACCTCTGGCTTTGCACGGATATTTTTTTTTATTTGGCTAGATTTTCTAAAAACATTCTTAAATAGAAAGCTTGTTCTGGTATAAAGAAACACAACAAAAGAAAAAACAATTCGGTGTATTCGTTCGGAAGTTATGCGTGAACATACATTCCAGCGATCTATTTTTATTTATATCGAAGATGTAGCTAACCTAAGACAACCTTGAAGACTGTAGCTGTAGACATATTGAGCACATAGAGAGTATATTTTATGACTGTGACGTGTACCCAGAATATCCCTCACACACCATTTCATCTCGTAATTACGACGCAGATCCGACCGAAATAATTCATGAGACCCGGCCTCTGTATTTGTCAACCTATCTCCCACATTATGAGCCAACAACGTCCTAATGACACGCAGTATACCTAACGAAGCCTCTATCTAACGGACCCAACCATACACGCGAGGAAACAAATTTAACAAAAACTTATATTAGAGTTATGACATCGAGGGTGCCTGCCGAGATTGCGGGTCTGTCTATTGAAGGACACCGTGGATTTTAGTCAGTAAGTTGACAGTATGGATGGGAGGACTCGTTTGATGATTTTTCCACGTAAAAAAAAAAGAGTTATCTCATCCTCCCACCACACACCACCTCTGAATTTACCTATGAATTTACCTTTGAAGATTAAAGGATAAGTCAGAGGTATTCTATTAGTGTACTCTCGTTTTATCAGTTATTTTTAAGTCCCAAAGTATAAGGCAAAGGTCTATTGCGATCAATTGAAAATCATAAATCTAGACTCCGAGGTTGCTACTGAGAAATGTCTAAACGGAACAACCCAATAGCACTCGGTATTCGAAACCCGCGGTTTGTTTAACAATAGCGTTGAGGAAATCAAATATAAATGTATGAAAGTTTATGTTAGTAAATATGAACACAAAAAGAAAGTTACGAAACAAAAATGTTTATATTTCATTCAAACCACAGGCACCGTATAAAATTCAGGCATCGTGGTTTAAAATACAACGTTTCACTGTTTATATTCACGGTTAATAATGCTGCTTATTTTTCACCACACAAAACTAATGTAACACACCTTCATATAATGAAATTCACAGCGGCACGTGTGCAGGAAACAAATAGCGATCATTTGTTACGGTGGCATTTAGAAAAAACGTTTTTATGTATCACTTCGGTGTAAGTGGGTGTCATTTTAGTGTTATTATAGTTTGAATTAAGGTTGATTCGTTTAGCGATTAAAATTGTGATTGTTGAGAATTAGGTATTGGGTTCGATTCACATTACACATGCGACTGAAAATTTTATTAAATTTTTACATAAGGAATTTTTTGTAACACTTTTCACTTTCACTTCACTTCACTTCACTTTATATTCTTAAACGGTTAGGTTGAAAAAGACTTATAAAAATAGCTGATATGTTTACTATTATTTAGGTGTAATTATACGACACGGTTGGCGCAGTGACTGAGCGATCGTAAGCTGTGCAGGGTGTCGCGGGTTCAATCACTCACGGACCAATATTTGTATAATCATAGTAGTTGTTCCAGATCTGGGTGTTCGTGTACGTAAGTTTCTATGTTTGTAAACGCACCCACGATACAAGAGCAATGTGTAGAGTAGTGAAAAATTTTTTTAATTGCCTTTCCCTTTTATTTTATGTTATATTTATTGAACACTTTAGAGAGCTACGTTAGGGTCGTTAAAGTTAGTTTAAACCTAGGTTGCCCGTAATTGTTTATATATTACAGTAGTGCATGTATTCACTGAAATTTGAGAAGCTATTATGTGCTATATTCTAAGCCAAAGTGCTCGGGAATTCGAGCTCGAAATACCTGCATGAATACCGAAATAGGAGCTATAATGTTTTGCGTCATGTCGGGTCGCGTTACGTAGTTGTAAATCCTGTCAAAAGCAGATTATGTACACAAGAAACGTGCTTATCTGCTCCTACCAAAGGTTTTGGAACCGTGAAAATGTTTGGAGGAAACTGTATTTTTTTGTTGTTTTTATTCAACTCAAAAACCATTCTGAAATATAACTTACAGTCGACCTTTACAAAACTGCTACAGCGGAGAGTAATAAGCTATTTAAGCCTATTTTATTAGTTACCTGGCTACACTAAACTGCGGCCTACCCGTGCGAAGCCAGGGCAAGGTTGTAATTGTAAATATGAAAAAATAAAGCAGACATCGTAACACTACTGTCCACTCCTTTCTGTTTCGGGCTTTAGATGTTCAGAAATTTCTATCCCAAACTTAAAAATGTTCAATTTCAAACATGTTTTTTTTTTATTTTGTGATTCAAAATCTATTACAGTTTGACGGACTGGGATAGATTAGTATGTTGGCGTCTGAAAAAACACGATAGTTTTTATTTGATTTCTATTTTCCTCTATGTTTGTATAGGACAAACATGATTACTCTGTCACGAGACTGACGAAAGCCGAATAAAAGATTTTTATCGTAGTTTATGACAAGGACATGACAGCCATCCTTTGTATTAAACTGTGTATGTATATTTCGTTTTTTATTAGAATCTGTCATCTATTTAATTTTACAACCAGCCAGCTGAGTATGTACGTCATCACGTAGGCTGGACAGATTTAAGAAAAAGAATCAAACTTTTGGTGGATCAAATCAAGTCCTTTTTGTTCTAAATAACTGAACCGATTTTAATAAAACTTCACACACACCAAGTATAATAATATATTATTGTAGATACCTACCATTTCTCAAATATTTGCTTTTTTTTATCGTGGTAAAATCATCAAAATGAGTCCTCCCACCCAAGGCAGGGCGGGAATAGGCGGAGACCTCTCGCGCCCAGCATTGGTCGCGGCCATGCTGCGGGGCGAGACGGAGTGGGAAGCGGTCGCCTCCTTTTGCGAAGCAGTAATGCTCGTGAAGGAGGAGGCGGGCCGCGTGCGAGAGAGGACAGTGTCCTCCCTCCACCCCACCCGCAGTGGTGGACGCCCACGGCGACGGACGTCGCGAGACGATCTCCGGCCACCGTAGGCGCGGGCATGCGGGCAGCGAGTAAAGGGCAACTCGCTGCCCGACCATGGACCATGCCCGGGTCGACGGCGCGTTGTGTCCCACGCGCGCCTCAAAGAGCGTCAGCATAATGACGGGGAATTTGGCCCTCTCAGAGGGCCAAAGCCTGCCGGGGTCGCGGGATTATCTCCTTACCGTGACCCCGGAACAGAAAGGGCTATTGAAGGACACCGTGAATTTTAGTCAGTAGAAGTCTGACAGTCCCTCCCGCCCTGCCCGGGGTGGGAGGACTCATTTGATGATTTTACCACGCTAAAAAAGAAAAAAAAAGGCAGGGCGGGAAGGACTGTCAGACTGGTATTGACTAAAATCCACGGTGTCCTTCAATTGCCCTTTACGTTCTGGGGTCACGGTAATTCGTAAGTCTCGCGACCCAAATATTATTTATTAAAAATTACTTAAAAAATATAACCTGAAAGCACCATTATTTCGTATCAGGGAAAAGAATCCAAAACAAATATACAAAACTCCAGCTCAGCAACAGTCACTATTCAACAACTAAAAGTCGAATTCATGTCGCATTCATAATGCAGGAACACAATCGAGACCGCAATCCCTCATTCACTATACATCGAAGACAAAAACCTTTTCTGAATGGGATCCATGCAATAATATGATGAATATTCTTTTATACAGAACTCATTTCGAGTTCAGAATAGACCTGTCTGTTAGTGAAAGCCTGGTAATAATATTTCATGATATTGTTATAAAATAGTGATCGTGTTACGTTGCCTGATGTATGAATAGATTTGTGTTTATATAAACAATTCAGACGTTGCTGATTTTGTTATGTTATTGCATTTATTAGACTACTCGTATAATTAGTTAGATCATGTTTGAATTATCTACATGAATTTCCGGGGTCGCGGGACTGTCCTATCAGGTAACCGTGAACTTGGAACATTAAGGACTATTGAAGGATTACCGTGGATTTTAGTCAGTACAAGTCTTACAGTCCCGCCCGTGCCGCTCCGAGTCCGCACTCATTTGACGATTTTACCATGATAAAAAAACTGCATTAATTTATTGAATAGCCTCACATTTAGAGATGTATCTTTAGTCACCGTTAATTTGCCTGACCTGTTTCTCTCACTATATTAAGGTCAGCTTGCATGATGCTCTCATCTGAATACAAATACTTGCCACGACTGCATACATATCTGTCCTACACAACTTAGTTCTGGGATATACGGTAGTAAGCCTGGTCTGAGATTAATATTTGTATTAATAAAAAAGTAAATGTTACTACACAATTAGTATTTAAATAGCGAGGCTTCGAATGAAAATGAATGTATGCTTTTTGTGTTGTCAACTATCAATGATAACAAATAGCTAGTACTCTTCAATACAGTTCGTTTCTGTTCGTTAAATGATGATTCCTGACTCTAGAGTCTAAACCACCGGTAGTTTGGATCCTGCTCCCAATACCGACCGACCAGTATTATTAACAAATATGCTGTATAAAATGTTACATAACTATACGAGTAGAGGCAGACAATATTCAGAAGATTACTGGAAAAACTTGGCTTGGACTTGCACAGTTTTGAAAAGCATGGCACAAAAGGGAGGGAGGAAGCCTAGATCCAGCAGTGGATAGAAGGCTTGCAATGATGATAATGATGATGAATTGTGGAGGTTTCCGCAACATCAAACGATATCTGTATATTACGTCATCATTATCAGCATCAGCCTATAAAATGTTCCCACTGCTGAGACACAGGCCTCCTGGCTGTGAGAGGGGCATAATCCACCACGCGGGCCCAGTGCGGGTTGGTAGATGTCACATGTATTCAAGTTTTTGGTTCTAGGACATGCTGGTTTCCTCACGATGTTTTCCTCACCGTTTTGAGAGCAGTGGTGATGAAATAAATTACACAAAAAAATGCGCCTTTTCTGGATTCGAACTCACGACCTACAACTTGTAAGTCGGGGCCGATACCACTGGGCCACCACTGCTCTCGTATACTGCTCTGTATATACGTATTCTCATCAAAAACATAAATGTTAAATGGGAGCCAAGTTCAATATTTTATGATATATGCCTTGGTCTTTTTTTCTTGGATTTCTTCTTGGTATTTTTTCTTGGATTGGACTTCAACGACAAAAGAAGTGAAATCTAAATGGGTAAATGAAATCTAAATTGTTCCAAGTGTCAAAAAGCGCACTTTGATTAGGTAGGTATTACACTAGATTCAGAAACTTTCGCGAAAGAAACTGTCATTGTGTTTTTAAAATAGAAATTTACTCTTTTAGGTACATAGTCTCGAACAATATACCCAGGGGCTGTAACCCCAGGACATTGTATACTAGATTGATTGATTGCATTGTGGTAAACACAATACCTTATCCAACGCATTTGTCATTTTAGCTCACTGACCGGGGTTCGTGTAAGGCTATTCAATTTCATCGGTGTCAAATCAATATGTTATCTGATTAACCTTCCAATCACAAGAGGAAACATGAGTATATACATATATATCAATATATTTTATATATTAATAAGTGAGGTTTAGCAATCTCTTTGTGGAAAAAAAACCACAATTATTAATAAAAAAGATGATTTCTGAGAAAAAAAAAAACATTTTCAAGTCACTTTTATTTTACAAAAATCTCTGTATTTTCTGGTAGACTCTCTCTTTTGGCGGTTTGCGTTATCCATAACTTTCACACCATTAAGAAACAATTATAAATACATAAAAAAACCGGCCAAGTGCGTATCGGGCCACGCACAGTGTAGGGTTCCGTAGTTGCCCATCAAAATACTTATGCGAACTAACTAAACTGATTCGCTGAATTTAATTTTAAAAAGAAGAATTTTCAAAATCGGTCCAGGAGTCTTTGAGAAATCGGGGAAAATACATAAAAAAAAAAGATTACGAAGAATTTAGAACCTCCTCCTTTTTTTGAAGTTAGTTAAAAATAGTTGACCATAAAAACCTACCGATCACCAAAAACATACCGTAAAAACATACCTAATAAAGCTGTAAAAATGAAGTTGACAAACTTACATTTGCAGTCAAAGAACATGTTCTCCGATACATTTTGTTTAAGAAAATATGTTATCCAAGTACATTTTATAAGTTGGTCGACTATTACTCGTAAAGTTGTAAAACCTACATATTCATGATAATTTTCTTTTAAACTTCGTTATTTATACGACTATTGTGAATTTTTTCACACCCCCAAACATAACCGTTTAGCCGGTAGAGGGGGGGGACACTCGAGTCGAGCAAAATTTTGCATTTTAAAGCTTAATATTTCACAAACGAATTTTTTTATCAAAAAATTGTTAATGGAAACTATCAATATTTTTTAAAGACCTATTTAATGATACCCCACAATAAGGGGTACGCGAGAAAAAAAAAAAACATCCCCACTTTACGTGTACAGGAGGTACCCTAAAAAAAAATATTTTACGAGATTTTATTTTACCACTTTTTCGGCACAACAAATCTGTATATTTACACCAAATTACAGCTCTTTAGTACTGTGCGTCTCTGAGCTAAACTGCGGACAGACGGACGGACGGACGGACGGACGGACGGACATGGCGAAACTATAAGGGTTCCTTGTTGACTACGGAACCCTAAAAATGAAAGGACTTTTTTGGTACAATTAATATTTCATTTAAGGCCGCTACTGGAATTACTGACACTTACATTCTTTGTTCGTAAAACATTGTAGCTTTGCCGTCTTATATCGCTATCATTGTTCAATACAATACGATACAAGCAAACCAATAAACTACAATCTAAACAGTACTAAACATGCAACAGTTTCGTACTAATTCGAGTGAAAACAACAAGTTCGGTAACTTGTTGTTTTCACACATCCATCAGGCTTTCACAAAGGGTGCATTCAACCAGTAACAAGCATCTGATAAAGCTATCGAATCGAACCACAAGACTGTTTGGGGTTGAACTAACTTCAATATTTGTGAAGATATGTACCTGAGACATTGTCTGTGTTTACATTCCACCTGGTTCTTAAGGTAAAGGCGAGAAAACAGTCTTGTGAACGAAATCCGAGATTATCCCAATACTAGATAAAAATTGATTGCATATATAAAGTTTTGTGTCCGTGGTATTAAGAATTGAGGAGTTCTACCGTGAACATGTGGGAATCAACATTAGGTCAAATCAATACAATAAATGTCTTCAAATCGAAACCACAACAAAGGATCTTTCAAATAAGTCAAAATATTTACAAACAAATAATGTTTAAGTCCAAATATAATAAGGAATCCATTTGAATATTTGTCATCCGTATATAAGGCGGACTGTATATAGGGCACATTGTCATATAATACGTAAGGTGCCACAATAGGAATAAAGGACAAGAGTATAATAAGGATTCAGGACGCACCCCAACGATCGTTCTTAGAAGGAATTCTTCTAGCATACGTCACGTCTTTTGTGTAATGACGTTATACTGCTTAAGTCTTGGTAATGTCAAAGAATTTCCTTGGAAATGGTGTCAATGTGAAACGTTCATAAATTCTTGTTTACCTCAAAACTTCGATCGTCAGCGCGACACGAATCTTTGGTACTATAATTTTAGTGCAATCTGATGTCTGACAATAGACAAAAACAATATCCATGGAGTTTCTTGCTCATTCTTCTCCATAGAGATCTACGCTTTGGAATGAGCAGCTACGGTACTTTCACAGTTTTCATGTCTTGTGACTGGGACTATAGCACCTTGACTATTTTTGTACTTGTTTTATTTTATATGTCTTTTGACAATTCAAAAGTGCCTGTAATTGGCCTAGTTGAAATAAACGATTTGATTTGATTTGAGACAATAGCGCCGCGTCAAAAGTACTTCAATCGTTTCTCATTCAGTCTACTATCCTATGTTTTACGTAGTCCATTCTTATGATTATACATTTGATGTATTAACTAGGTAAGGATTCTGTGATTATCCTAAGAAGTTACCGCAGCCTGGACTGGGAAAGAGAAAAGAGCAGTGTGATTTTTATAATCGTCAGTGCGATTCTAACAATTCCTTGTGTATATTAATGATTTCGTATTAACAGCAGCCAAACTGCGTACTAATAAATACACAGATATTTTAAGCGTACTAATAAAAACAGCATATTAATTGGACTAGTAACGTTTATATTATATTCCCGGAAAATAAAGACAATAGAACCGTTAATTCAATTCACACATTCAATTCATACAATTCTGAAACATTCAATTTCTCTAAAATGCTCACAATCTTTCGAAACTCAAACTCTTTCCCAATAAACGCTCCCGACGAAGATATCAAAAGGTAATTTTACACAAGGAAAAATACCTTTAATGCATTGTCGGTATTACAGGGACCGTGTTGGCACTGTCGATCGTTGAATCCCTGAAGAATGCTGACGGTGGATCGAACACAGCGAGTAACAAATCGACCTATAAAAGCCAATTTATTCGAATCGTTAGTTCAGCGTACCAGCTAAAATTACGCGGAAAAAAATCGGTTGTTTACTAACGGCATTTATCCTTGATAATATAAAGAAATTGATCCTATTGATACTATGTCTTGAGAGGTTAGAAAAATGGGTTTTAATCGGTCAAGTCCAGCAGTCCCAAAAAAAAATAACCATTTCCGTCTGTTAACCTATTAATTTGGTTGTAAATAATTGGCATACGAATACACTATGGATCTAGCCGATATGCGTTATGAACAAGCAGGTGGATCCGCTGGCAAGGTTGAAATTACGTCGTGGTTTGGCATTAAATTGTCTCTCAATAGAAACTGTGAATCGTTATTTTCAGCTTAATGCGCCCAGCAACGAATAAGGGATTTTAACCATGGCGCGACGCGATTGCAAATCATCTGATTCCAACTACAAGTGAAAATCAACCTTACCACTACAATTATTATGACATAATAGTAGATTTAAAAAAATCTAAAAACCCACGTTTTTAAATGTCCTAAAATAAGAAAATAACCCTACGGAGCTGAGAGAGGGGCCACTCAAAACGTGGGGGCGTATATTATTTAAGGGATTATTTATGGGATATATTTACATGACGTTTATAGATCGTGGGTGTAACTTGCAAAGATACGCCCCCGAGTTTTGAGTGACCCCTCTCTCAGCTCCGTAGGGTTATTTTCTTATTTTTAGGAGATTTAAAAACGTGGGTTTTTAGATTTTTTAAATCTATTGATTATTTTATTATTTTTATCTTTGTTCATCGGATTTGAAGCTACCCTGAAAATTTCAGCCTGCTAGCTTATCGGGAAGTGCCTTATAGCCTGTCTGCCATATTGGATTTAAGTCACATGATTATTTTTTTCGTATTCCTGACAGCAAATCCTTTCATTTGATACCCATATCATGGGGGTGGATTTCAAACAGCCAGTCTGCCATGTTGGACGTCCGCCATATTGAATTTAAGTCACGTGACTATTTTTTTCGTACTTCTGTCAGCAAACCCTTTCATTTGATATCCATATCATAGGGGTGCATTTCAAATAGCCTGTCTGCCATCTTGGACGTCCGCCATATTGGATTTAAGTCACGTGACTATTTATTTCGTATTCCTGACAGCAAACCCTTTCATTTCATATACCATATCATAAGGGTGCATTTCAAATAGCCAGTCCGCCATCTTGGGGAGGCCGCCATATTGGATTTGTTATGATGTTTCTTAGCTAGTCATGTATTGTCATCAAAACTCAGAGCGTGTGCAAAATTTCAGCCTGCTAGCTTATCGGGAAGTGCCTCAAAATTGACTTGCAAAATTCCAACCGGAACAACAAACAAACAAACAAGAAAAGTGAGTGTATAAAAACGTGGGAAAATACGTTGTTATCTACGGGTAAATGAAAAACAAAACACGATCGCCACGACGACGTCAAGTCAAAGTCAAAGTCAAAGTCAAATCATTTATTCCAATTAGGCCATCAAAGAGGCACTTTTGAACGTCGATATTTATATTTAAAGGGAATAGGAAGGGAAGGGATTGATTCTACACCCATTCGCTAAGGTAGGTTGTATGGAGAAGAATGGGCAAGAAACTCCATACTTACTCTTTTAAAAAAAATGTTTTACAATATTTTTTAACAGCGTTTGAAATAATTAATGTCAAAGCAATGCACCTTGAAAATCTAGACTAAAATTAAAAAAATAATAAGAGCAAAAAGGTACATGGCGTTCACATTTTAACAAAATATTGAAATTACACAATTTACAAATATAATTTATGTGTGTGAGCATTCAAAGGAGATGGCTAAACGAGTGCCCCAGTCGTCTATAAGAATTTCATTTTAACTCGTAGTATTTGAAAATTCATTAATGAATTGTTCAATGTTTAATAATTTCCTAAGACTTATATAAAATGTTAAACATAAAAAAGTATCTGAATTGCTTTTCGCTCATTTTTTATTGACATGAATTGGTCACGACGAGAAGTAATGAAAACTAGGGAAGGGTAATAACGCTTTTCCAGATTGTTAAAAAGAAACTGTATTTAATCGATTTTTACTAATGTGATTTAAAACGATTTGTTTTCTGAAATTAAGAATTGGCGTTGAAACAGTATTTGGCGGGAATCGATAGATTCAGAGTCGTTTCGTTGCTTTTTATTGTGTTTTCATGCGTTTTGATTCGGAAAATCGGATTGTTTTAAAGTGATTTGTCCACTAAACTCAACTTTATTATTTTCGTTAAAAGCTTCGGAATGAGCTTCTTAGTTTAATCTTAGTTCATATTTTGTGCAGAATAATATTAACTGGACAGGTTCCGTCTGAACTGGAAGGAAGACGCCCAACATCGTGAAAGGTATGAGTGGAAAGAGAATATTGCCCAGCACGCGTAGCATGGCGATTCTATCTCTATTCTACCAAGAAAAGACAAAGTTATTTCATCGTTATTTCTACACAAATCGACTGTTTTTTGCACAAATATGACACCATTCGTACACTATTGAAGAAAAGAACGTTTATTTTCCGTATTTTTTACATTACCATGCTTAAAACGCTAAAAATATTTCTACGTTCTGTCATTTTGTCTATTCTTGCGTCGACAAAACCTCTTTCTACGGCGCCATGCTACACCTGCTGGAGTGGGAGAGAAAAAAAAATAACTGAAATATGATCGATACTACTTTCTAACGATTTCAATCGATTCTTTTATCGCTTCTGTGACACTTTGAGTCCAATCCCTTCTTTAAGAAAAAAACAAACGTCAGACGTCATTTGAACGCTCTGCGCTCTGCTTATTAATATTGTTCGTTGTGATTCTTCCTTTTGCTTTTCCTTGACCCCCGCTTGTTTATTGGACTTCCTGCTTGCAAACCTACCGACCTCTCGCTTCTCGACCCGGACTTAACTTGTATACTGTGAATCATGCAATGCATAAACTGTGGTATATCCACGCGAAGACTACGGCGTCATATACACTCGAGAGGAGCTCGTGGCTAAATAATTATAACCGCACAGGCCGATCTTTCAGCCAACATTGTCATCCTTGTTTTGAACTGCTGCATTCAGGAGCAACTGGTGAAATTCGTTTATTCGGCTATTCAACGGAGTGCTTAACTTGTGGTCGTTCTGTGAGAACATTGCAAGGCCATCGCCATGTAGTGGAAAGAAACAGTTCAAAGTTGCAGAAATTAACAACATCACACCCAGATTTCCATCATCACGTAATAAAATGACATTTAAACACAGTCCGTCGCTTCGTATTCTTTCAGACTTTATTTATAAGAATCACAGATTATCGAATAAATATAGTATTTCCTATTTTTCTTGTTTCATTTCGAAATTGTTAAATGTATCCTTAGCTAATTAGAGGGTTCAACAACGAGTTCAGAAAGGATTTATCAATCACGACATGTTATACAATATGAAGGCGCCCAGCGTGTTTATTTGACTTTACCGATATAACTAACATATTATTAATGTGTTTATCATTAATAATGTAGTTTGAAGATATTTAATTAATCTGAGTGGGTCACAAAAAATGTGGTCACAATCGCAGATACATTAAACTAAACGCCTACGTAAAAGTTTATAGCAATATCAATATTTGCGATTTTTGTAGTACTTTTAATGGTAGGTGTTCACGTTTTTTTTTATCATGATTATGAAGATATAACAAGTTTTAGAAACTTTTTTTATGTGAAATATGAATATTGAGCTATTCAGCGTTATAGAGTGCTAGGTCCCATTTCTATAGCCGTCTGAATTTTTCCACATACTTGAACTTTCCATCTCCTTTCAACCAGCTTGACTTTGTTTAAGCCCTACATTGTACTATGGAGCAGGACCAGCATGTTTCCAAACATTTTTATCTTGAATATAATCTTCTAATTTATAATATGTCAAGTCAATCGAATTGCATCATTATTTCTTAGTAGCAAGGTTGATTTTCACTTGTACTTGGAATCGGTTGAATGACGTCGCATCGTGACGTGGATAAATTCTCTAAGTGTATAATATTTTACGAAGAATAAAGTGCTTCAATATTCGGCAAGTGTGTGAAAAGGATTAGGGTCACATGGAGGTTCTAATTCATGAAGAGTGTACGATGTCATCCTAAGCTCGTGATCCCCGTATCGCTGTTGAACGAAGAACCTAATCTTATAAAAATACATATTGTTTTAGTCTATCTCTAGGTTAACAAAACAGTATTTTAACCTGAAGGGTACTATAGAAGGATCGGCTTAGTCATCGAGAAAAAAGATCCTCTCACAAGGTACCCACGTTTGTTAACTTACATAGAGAATAAATGGAGGAAATATTATGTTTCTTATAGAAGCATGAACATTTTGAACACTTTTGTTGTTTTTGTGTTTTGAGAACCTCAATATTTGGGACATCACAGAAAAACTTCTTTAGGATCTCTAACACACCAAATAGAACTTTATATAGTCACTTACAAGTAGATCTACTCGAAAAGTCACTTTTAGATGTGTAAGATCGCTGAACGACATTTCTTACGAATTTCAAGTACTTCTTTTTTTACCTACTTAAATTTTATCGAAGAACATTTTTGAATAAAAGGGTTTCAGCTGGTTAGACTGATTATATAAAAATAGAGTGTTCCAAATTATACATTCAAAATAAGCCATATCGAAATTTTCTGTGGTAACTTTTAAGCCTCTGTATTTTGATTAATATCAGCTCAATCGTGTCGAAGAATAGAAACTTCAAATCAAAGATTTTTGGAAATGCCGTACGACGTACACGATCCTAAGCATCGAAAATAAATCTTCTTTAATCAAATACGAGCAGTGGTGGCCCAATGGTATCGGTCCCGACTTACAAGTTGTAGGTCGTGGGTTCGAACCCCGCCAGGCGCATTACTTTGTGTAATTTGTTTCATCACCACTGCTCTCAAAACGGTGAAGGAAAACATCGTGAGGAAACCGGCATGTCCTAGAACCAAAAATTCGAAGACATGTGACATCTGCCAACCCGCACTTTGCCCGCGTGGTGGATTATGGCCCACTCCCTCTCACAAGAGAGGAGGCCTGTGTCCCAGCAGTGGGAACATTATAGGCTGATGATGATGAATCAAATACAATTACCTACAAATTAAACCTCAGCCATTCATGATCCATTAAGAACTATTAAAGAAGACCCATTAAGTACCAATTCCCGACGCCTGAAGAAATGACCTTTCGCCTGAATCCGGCGACTGGTCACTAATTACATCCCATTATTTATTCAACGGGGCATTTCCCACAATCAACCAGCCCTTTTACCTAAATACGGGGGGAAAAGAATGAATTGTTTACGTTATTGTATGTGACGTGACATAAGAGGCTTATACTTTTTCTGCTTGTCGTCAAAGAGAAAGTAATTTGTTTTACAGTGACATCAACTTTTGTGTCTCTCAGTGTAATTGTGAAAATAAATCACAATCGTAATACGTTTTTTGTAGACAGTCGTGGAGCGTTCTTTGATTTACAACAATTTATCTTTTTAGTAACACAGTGAGAGCTACGTTTTTTTACAAAATTTGTATATGGAACGTGCTCCAATTCCTTAAAGCTGATGAAGATATAAATCAAATTTAAAATTAGTTGTCACGTTATTAACTACAACGCTGAAATGGTTGAAGCCACAACATCAACTACATTTTACTTTTTTATCAACCAGCTAGTTTTATAAATAGCCCAGACAGTAACAGCCATACCAAATGTATGTACTAATCGAAAACCAAGTAATTCGTTCAGCCACTACGCCACTACACGTATTAATTAATAAAACTAATTCAAGTAGCTAGAAGACCAAGAAATATTTACAAACAACAAAGTAAGTGTAAATAGAGCTTTGTGAAGAAACAATAATCTACCAGTCTACCACAAAAGGTTCGCTCGGGAGAAAAACGTTACATTTTTAATTAAATTAAAACGAACATCGTTACTGTATGTAGGTTAAATTCTTTAACTAGAAAACAAGCAGTAACGACGTTTAAACGCCAGTTTAAAGAGGTACACAATGTTGTAAGTAGTTAAATAAGTTGTGAAGATAAGTTAATAACAATAGAATGAGTTAATTGTTAATTGTTGAAATTAAACGGAAGATATTTATTATCTGCACTAATAAATAAATGAAAAAGTGGATTTGTCGAAATTTACTAATTATATTTTTGCTCCTGAATCGCTGGACGGTTAAGCGTTTTTGGATTTAAAAACATTTAAAACTTACAAGACACAAACAGCCAGACATGAAACAACAAAATTTAACTCTTACAAAAATTTTCATCGTGCGGACATCGAACACGTGACAAGCATCGTAGCAGTCAACTCCTAAGCCACTGCAACAATGGTCCCATCAAATTAGAACCAATGTTTTTTCAGAACTATTTTTTTTTATAACGAGTATTGTCTTTCATAATATAAACAAAAATTCCTGCAACAAAACAAGAAAAATAACTCCACCCAGGTCCAGTAAGAAAGCTCTCACTATTATCCTATTGCAATTAATCCCGTCAGTCCGTTAACTCCTTTGCCAATAAACGGAGTTCCGTAGCGCAACTGTAAAACCCTTTTTACGGCATCACGTCGCAACGGCTTAGCTAAGTGCTGATCAGGCGAAAGATTAACTTTTAGATCGCCAGGATGTTTTTCTTTGTAAAATTTTAAAAGAGAAGTTATCTAAATATCTATGGGCTGAAAACAGAAACTCAAAACAAACTATAAAAAAATGACAATTATGCTAATAAATAAATTCCTTGTGAAGTGTGTGTTTTTTTAAATTTGAGAGACTTCCCATTCAGGGATAGTCAACATTTCACTTATTTTCACGCAAAGTTAAAATGCACACTATCAAAACAAATCCTAAACCTTTTTTTTGTTGTTATTCACGCCACTATCATATCTACGCATAATTTGACGCAAACATTCAACCAGGGGTTATCAACATTTCACGTATTTCCATACAGCGTTCACCGGGCGTTATGTCACGGCTTATATAAATCCTGGGTACTGTGATTTATGTCGGACACCGCTAAAGTCAGGTTCGTGTCACAGACTAAAAAAAGTCTAAAAAGAAAGGGTTCTCTTTGTTAACTTACTAACGATATGAATGGATAAATGTGAACTGGACAATAGGGTTAGTTTTTTTTTACGTTTAGGTTAAATTGGTGTAGGTGACACATTTATAACGTAGTTTACCTTTGTGAAAGAATGTTTATGTGTTTTAAACAATTATTTGGTACACTAAATATTACAAAACTATACTATTTACAGTATTAAAAAAGCTTAATAAATGTACTAGCAAAGGAAAATGGAAAAAATTAGCTTTTAAAACTCATCTGCATTTCTGCCAACGGGAAAAGTGCCTTGAAGGCTGGCTGCTACGTTGAACTGTAATACTGATTATTTTGCCAAATAATGTCCATTGAAAGAAACGATCTGTAATAACTACGTTTGACATTGACATAAGGGTCGTTTTGCAGTTACACTTTTTAGACAAGTTTAGTGTTCAACACCTGTTTAAGTTTTTATAGTAATACGGCAGAATGATGTTGAGAGTTTACCAAAAGTTTCAAAATTAACCCACCACTAATTTAAATACACACAATACACACTAATAAAAAACTTTTTCAAAAAAAATGTAACCGCCTTCAAAAACAAACACAAAAAAGTGTAAAATAATCTACAAAATAACTTTTCTTTCGGAAGTAGGTGCCTTTGTTTTTTTTCTTTTCATTGTCTTTTTAGCCACCGACTTCCGAAAGAAAAGTTATTTTGTAGATTATTTTACACTTTTTTGTGTTTATTTTTGAAGGCGGTTACATTTTTTTTGAAAAAGTTTTTATTTTACTCTTTTTAGTTAAAATATTCAACCCGAATTCTTGTCAAGAACATTATTCTCTTACATGTGCACTAGAATTTTGTAATCCTTCGCACCAGTACTTACATCACTCATGTACACATTAAGCTAATAAAATTCCATATCTCAAAAATTACTGAACCGATTTTGATGAAACTTGCAGTATTCTCTAAGTTAAATGATACGTAGTACAACAAAAAAAGAATTACTTAAATCGGACTTGTATAGTTCCGGAGATATGCGCACACAAAGTAAATCAGTCGATGCCTAATCCTTACTGTTAAGGAGTTGTACCTTCCATCATCAGGTCATCCACCTGAGATGATGATTATCAGATGCAAATACTTGAACAGCTTTAGAAAATATATGAAAATGGTACTATGTGCCTATAAAATTTGAAGGTTGCCCTCGATTTCCCTAGGATCCCATCATCAGATCCTGACCTGGTGATCATGGGACCAATTGGAAAGTATACCCTTTCAAACAAAAGAAAAAAATTCCAAATCGGTCCAGGCGTCTTCGAGAAATCGGGGGACATACATAAAAAAAAAAAAAGATTCCGGCGAATTGAGAACCTCCTCCTTTTTTTGAAGTCGGTTAAAAATAGTTACAAAACGAAAGGTACAAATATTATAAATACTGGAAGATACCTATGTTATACAATTAGTGAACTGGTTGAATCACAAACCAAATTAACGTTACCTCAGTCAAAACATTTAACCGTCTGAAAACATCCTTTGATGTCATCCCGGTGGATATCAAAGTGATTTACCCTCTCGTTCTGCTGATCCCTACAATGAAAGAAGCCTATTCATAGTGTCAAGTCATTAATGGGATAATATTATTATCCCTGTTAAATTATTTATTTTGGGTTATGAGCTGATAATGGATTTCTCAGATATAGCATGATTATTGGTAATATTTATTACAAATTATCTTTGTTGACGTTACTTACTAATATTTTAAATCATATTTTTCTAATTCTTAGACAGTTCTGCGATCATTTAACCATTCATTTCATAAATCATTAAAAAAAGTGAACATTTGCATCAAAAGAGAATTTAGTACGTCAGTATTACATCCATTCTTTTAACAAGTAGCGAAGTTTTTTACCCCACAAACTGTCTTAGTATTTTTAACAAGAAATTGTAAGAAAAATACATGAGTAGGTATTACATCTATTCTTTTAACAAGTAGCGAGTTTTTTTCCTAACAAACTGTCTTAGTATTTTTAACAAGAGGGAAATCTTCAGTTTCAATGGCACTGGTCTTTACAAACCCTTCAGTTCAAAGACTAAGTCAATGGTTTGAATAACAATAGGTAATGTACTCGTAAACTGGATCAGGTAGCCGTAACCCTGGGGTTATTGAAGGAACACCATGGATTTTAGTTAGTACGAGTTTGACAGTCCCTTCCATCCCGCCTTGGGTGGGCCGCCATTACTTTATTTTTTTTAAACGCGAAAAATTGGATGAATGGCGGAAGTCGTCACGTCCAAATGTCTGATGGAATGTAGAGAAAGTTTCATATAGGTAGATATAACTAACAGTTACAGTCTGGCATAACAAAAGATACCTTTAATCCAGATATTCGTGGGGTAATTTTCTTGATATTGTAATTTGACTATGCCGCTAGCAACAACCAGTATAGCTAATACTTTACATGAAACGACTGCCTATCCGACCTCTTTTACCCAGTAACTAGTTAATACAACTAATCATTAACATGCTCTGGTTATTTTCAGGCTTACAACATAACGAACTATTCTGATATTTCAAAGTTTCCAACTCAACAAGGTTTGAAAGCGCCTGAAGGTATACAAAAGTATACATAGTTGAACATTGAAACATGAAATTTTGCGATGACCTTTCATCGTTTTCGAAGATTCTTGTAGATTCTAAACCTCTATTATTTCAAAATGTATATTTTGTTTCTTAGGGCTTAAAGTTACATACAAAGTTACGTAACCGGACGCGTGGGGTCCTTGACGCCCCTGTTATATAAATATAATACAAATCCATTAACAATCATATCTATATCTATCTTCTATACTTATAATAAATCTGTAGAGAGGTCGATTCTGTACATGAAATATATTTCCAAAATAACTATCAGGGGGTGATTAGGGATCGATACTGATGCCAAAAATGCAATCAGTTAAATTATTGTCTGTCTGTCTGTCTGTCTGTCTGTCTGTCTGTCTGTATAACCGTTATAGAAACAAAAACTACTCGACGGATTTTGACGAAACTTGGTACAATTATTTTTCATACTCCTGGGCTGGTTATAGGATACTTTTCATCACGCTACAATCAATAGGAGCAGAGCAGTGAAGGGAAATGTTAGGAAAACGGGAGAAGTTACTCCATGCACGCTAATCTTCGGAACTACGGGACGGATTAGATTGTTTTTTTTTTGTGATATAGCTATTAAGTCTGGGCCACATATAGGCTATAATTTGTCTTGGAAACTTGAACACCTAATGCAGAACTGCAATAGATCAGCTAAACTATAAGAGATACAAAAATAGCGCCGTAGCAAAAATTGTTCCACGTGAAGAGCATTTTCTGCTGAGATAATAAATTTGAAGATATGGAACACCTGATGTGGAACTCCAAGAGCCCAGCTACACTATTAGATATACAGTAATGAAGTCTTAGCAAGAGTTGTTCAGCCTGATGAGTACTCCCTGTTGTCGTATAAAAATTGAAGATCTGGAACACCTGATGTGGAACTCCAAAAGCCCAGCTACACTATTACATATATAGAAATCACGTCTTAGCAAGAGTTGTTTAGTCTGATGGGCATTTCCTGTTGACTTACTTTTGTAAGAAAACTGGAACGTCTGGAATTGTCATGCGCATCCCGTTGGTTTCCCGTCCCAGGCTCTAAGAATTCGACATCAGACGTTTCTGATCTTCGATTTTGACGACCCCGTTGCCGCTGGCATAAGCAACAGGATCCGCGTACGAAGTCGCTGGCAGAAGCTAGTTAATAATAATTCTAGAAACTGAATATGAAAAACACGCGTTTTAAAAATTCTAATCCGCTGAAGATGTGACCTAAGAAAGAGATACTGTAGTTATTTTTTTAGTAATTTAAACTTTGATGAAATATTCACACCTGAAAGAATTCTTGTTATCTATAGAATGCATGTATCATAGCTTTTTTTTTTTTTTTACTTGGCAAATCATCAAATGAGTCCTCCCACCCCGGGCAGGGCGGGAGGGACTGTCAAACTTGTACTGACTAAAATCCACGGTGTCCTTCGGTAGCCCTTTGTGTGCCGGAGTCGCGGTATACGTATGTCCCGCAACCCCGGCAGGATGTATCATAGCTAACATAACTAAGAGACAAAATAATTTATGTTATTATAAGCTGATTTTCCTTACACGGCTATTCTCGTAATAATTATGAGAAAGTCTTAATTATTACTCATAGTACGTTATTATCATGGTTGGGTATATTATACCCTGGGTAACAACAAGGTTTAATAATAATTTGGATAAATATTATGATATTGTTTCACTAGGAATGTTTTATTATTGAAAACATGGCACTATCCTCAGGCAATACAAAGGAAAATTCCTTCCATTACTAGGAAAAATGATGTTGTGAAATGTAAAACAAAAAGCTATTTAAATATTATAAATAACATATTTTCTTTTTTAGTAAACTTGAGTTTTTTTTTTTAATTGCCCGGCTCTTGGTGTTTCTGTGTTGAAGGTGCGTTTACCATCATACACAAACACCCTGACCCGGAACAACTACTTGTAGGTTATACAAATATAAGCTTTGTGCAGGAATCAAACTCGCGACACGTAGCCTATCAGTCGATCGCTCAGCCATTGCGCCAACTGCGCCTACCATCATGTCAATTACAATATAACGTCCGAATAGTTCACAGTGAGGTCGTTATCGCTACCAATTTTAAAATCACCTGCCAATTCTGAACTTCACAGCACTCTGCGATTTCACAATAAAAAGATTTTAATTTATTCCCTCCCGGTCAATTTCTCTTTGCAAAAACTAGACTACGATTGCATTTATTTATATTGAATCCGTTTGATGTTTATTTGCACTCTGAAACATAACTCCGACAAACGTTTCTCCGCTTAACGATTCGCCGACACAACGATTCATTCCTGGACGGTTCGACGACAAAAACTTTCACCGAAGAACGATTCGTCGACAAAGACATGGTTTGACATTATAATACTAGTAACTAAATCCGACATAAGGGGTACCCCGAGGTTCGGTTAGTTAGGTTCCTTTAAACCCTGAACACAGAACTGGTTTTATATTATGGTATGGTTTTAATTTCAGTTTTATACAATACTTCATGAAACACAATACTCATGACTTAATCGTTCTGTCGGCGAAACGTTCGTCGAGGAAAGGTTCCGTCGTCGAACCGTCCAGGAATGAATCGTTGTGTCGCCGAATCGTTTATGCGGAGAAACGTTTGTCGGAGTTATGTTTCAGAATCGTTTATTTGACATACTTTTTTTGAAAAGTCGTAAAGGACACTGATCTTGCATTTAGATTTTGAACACTCGGCCTTAAATAGAATGTAGAAAATTAAACAACACTATATTTCCTTTATGTTATTTCATATTAAACTACTATACATATATGAATATCATTACTACCTCAATATTTGGTTTCCTTAATTTACATATTATATTGTTGCAAGCCTTTGTGTAAAGCCACAGAAGTTTCAGCTGAATATATATTGAAGTGATATAAAATTCAGTGCATTCTATCGAAAATTGAAACCAAAGCTGGAGAATTCGACAGAAAAGCTAAAGCTGTAGCGAAAAGCTTCCAAGAAATACCGACCTTATATAAAATAGAAAAAGTTTTTAAAGTAAAGGATGTTTTATAGCAGAAGCGAACTAGGGTCGCGGAACTGCCTCATCAAGTAACCGGGACCCTGGAAAGGAAATGGCTATTGAAAGATCACCGTGGATTTTAGTCAGTACAAGTCTGACAGTCCCTCCCGTCCTGCCCTGGGTGGAATAACTCATTTAATGATTTAACCACATTGAAAAAAGACTACATTTGAGGACATTATTCCAAAACAACAACAAATAAAAGTGTTTTAAAAATTAAGGAGCTTTAGACATGATCTCTTAATTCAATTGAAGATAATATTACAGCAGTCCGAAGCCCACAACTTCTGATTATTACAATCTGAATCAGGGTCACATGAAATTTAAGGACAACAGTCCGCGCAATTGACTCGCATTGCCTCAACAATGATCGAAAATTCCACTCTGCTCCGATTTAATTCCGGACGCATGGTCTGCCCGAATACGTAAGCATTGAACAGATTACATAAAGGCTTAGCGGAAAATACTACAAAATAGACACAGAAGGCCAAGTCCGTTAAACGAGCAAAAACGTACAATCTAAGCTGAGAGCTAAAGAGTGTACTCAGACTTAACTCGAGCTTCGCTCAGTCGAGTTTCATTTACAAATGTTAACGACTATGATCAATCGTTTTACTCGAATAAAAACATACGATGTATTGACACAAGGTCCATTTTAGAATCAAGTGGGATCTGAGAAGATACGTCTCACGAATAAAGTATTCAAACCCAATCGCAACTGTCAGCGTTTATAATAGTCATTACATTAACCGTCAGACTGTGGATCCCACCCTAAAGTAATCTATATATATAAAATTCAAAACTGACTGACTGATCTGACAACGCACAGCCCAAACCGCTGGGCCTAGAAACTTGAAATTTGGCATAAGCCCTCCTTATACCACGTAGGTGAGCACTAAGAACGGATTTTGCGAAATTCGGCCCCTAAGGGGTTGTTTTTGGGGTTGATAGTTTGTATGAAACTTCGCTACTACAGGTGCTAGGAATTCCAAATTTTGCATGGGGTGTCTTTTTAGAACGTATATGCTCACTATGACGGGATTTTGCGAAATTCGACCCCTGAGGGGTTTGTTTTTGGGGTCGATAGTTTGTATGAAACTTTGTTACTACAAGTGCTAGGCGTCTCAAATCTTGCATGGTAGTACTTTTTAAGATGTAAATGCTCACCAAGGTGGAAATTTTGTGAAATTGACCCCTAAGGGGTTGTTTTTGGGGTTGATAGTATTGAGACTCAAATTTTTACATAGGGCTTCTTTTTTGGACGTAAGTAATACCTAAGACGGGATTTTGCGAAATTCGATCCCTAAGAGGTTGTTTTTGGGGTTGACAGTTCGTATGAAACTTTGTTACTACAGGTGCTAGGCGTCTCAAATCTTGCATGGTGGTACTTTCTAAGATGTAAATGCTCACCAAGGTGGTTGTGAAATTCGATCCCTAAGAGGTTGTTTTTGGGGTTGATATTTTGTATGAAACTTCGTTTCTACAAGTGCTAAGAGTACTAAATATTGCAATAGGTTCTTTTATGACGTAAATGCACACCAAGGCACTATTTTCTGAAATTCTTCCCTTAAGGGGCTGTTTATGGGGTTGACAGTTTGTATGAAACATTGTTGCTACAAATGCTAGGAGTATCAGCATGGGGTTTGTTTTAGGACCTAGGTTCTCACAAAGACGGAATTTTACAAAATTCGACCCCTTACGGGTTGTCTTTATAATTAAAGGACTCAGCGTTGCAGGAGGGGTTCTATTTAGGATACAGGTTCTCACTAAGAGAGGCTGATATGAAATTCGACCCCTAAAAGTTTGTATTGGGGTTGATAGTTAGGAGTCTTAAATTTTGCATTGGGTTTATTTTTAGGACCTAGGTGTTACCTAAAACGGAATATTGCGGGTTGACAGAAATATTTTTGTTGAATATTGATTTAGTTTTTCCAACAGCATCCCATATAGAGGGTCGCCGGGACTAGAAATTCACAAAGACAAAATTCGAAAATCACGCGGACAAAGTCGCGGGCGTAGTGCTAGTGACAAATAAAAACACCATTATTTGACAGACTCGTACACAACAACAAAATAGTCATAATAATAATTTTATGAATCACTGTTAAAATGACAATGATGTCCAGTTATGAGTTAACCAAGGGACTTGGCAACTACGAGTGAAAATGAACCTTACCACTACGACATAATTATGACATAAAAAAACACGTTGCTATCTACGGGTAAATGAAAAACAAAACACGATCGCCACGACGATGCCAGTCAATCGAATTGCATCATAATCTTTTAGTTAGCAAGGTTGATTTTCACTTGTAGTTGGAATCGGTTGAATCGCATCGCATCGCGTCGTGGGTAAAGTCCCTAACTGTACACCAAGGTGGAGCGTCAATACAAGGAGAAAAAAATATTACAAAAATATTGGAACCTACTTTTACTCGTGTGTGAGTGTTCATTTTTATCTTTGTGTGTATTTGATTTTCTGTGTCTATCTATTTTGTGGTAACGATACTTGGTTTTGCTCTCAACATACTGTTGCAGTGGAATTCCAATTTGCACCGACATTTGCAGATCGTATTCGCAGAAGTAACAAAATTGACAATGACAGGAAAAAATGTATTGAACGGAATCTTGTCAAAAAGAGTGGGACACTTTTTTACGACTTGTAGCTGGATTTCTACGAGTTATTTTAGTTTGTATTTTTGCAAAACACGTTTTTTGTCGGCTCCAGTTAGCTTTTCTACTTTATAGGAATAGAAATAAATGCAAAAAAGATTATTTGAACCAAAATGTCCCCTGAAATAAGTGTAAATTCTTCAAAATCTATTCCTTTCCTTCGCTAATTAGACACAATTACTGAGCGCTTTAGGGTCCAGCTCAGATCGAAACGTGTCGCCGCGCGCACATTTCAATAGAGCGAGCTACTCAAAATCGGGGTCAGCTCAGATCGAAACGTGTCGTTGCGCGCACATTTCAGTAGAACTACTCTAAATCTAACTCTATTTAGTACACGAAAAGATACACCTTTCGCAACGCATCGCGACGCAGTGCGGCGCTGCGCTGCATTTCAATAGCGACTCAAAATCTAATTTTATTCACCACACGATAAGATACACATTTGCTGTATCGTTGCGTCACGTCCGCGTCGCGCCGCGTCACGTCGCGTTGTAAACTGACCGTTAATGAAACAGAACGTAAAGACGCAACCAAAATTTAAATCGCTCGTCCAAGTTTATTATATCGGCAAAATAGCAAAAGTAACGGATAGGAATAATGGTAACACAGCTGTTACAATAATAATGTTCCATTCCGCTACTAATTGAGAGCAGGGTTAATAAATACAGAGAAATGTAATTTTTATGCTTTTAAATAAATAGGAAAGGGCATCGTGGAAGCCATTAAATAAATTGGAAAGCGGAAATTAAACTGAACAAGGTATTAATCTAATTGTCGGCCATTTATTTAGCTAGCTGTGTTGTTTAAAAGCAATTGTATTACATTTATTTTTTAAGTTCATAGAGTTTTCAACGGCAATATTTTGCAAACGCAATTATTCATTTTTTTATTTAATTCACCAATCAATCGACTGTTGTATGTAGGTAAGCTTAGCGTGTCAAAGTCTAACTATTTCTGAACGTCGTGTGTTAAAAGTAGAGAACATGGGATAGTTCCTCAACTCATTCAGAAGGATACATTCGTATGAAGAATAATGGACAACAAACACCATATTACAATAATTTTCAGTTTGGTTTGTCATATTGGTTGCTAAAAAAGTAAATGAAAATTCTCAGATCAATAGGTCAAATAAATCCACACATTGGAAATATATAGGTACTAATATTATAAAGCTTATCTCAGGAACTACTAGATTGAATTCAAAAAATATTTTTGTGTTGAAAATCCCCATTTATCAAGGAAGACCATATTATTATGCTATATACATCTCGCTACGATCAAATCATAGGGTGAAACTGCTATGAAGATTGATGATAAGAGGAAAGTAGTGGAAAAATGCACGTACAAGTAGAAAATAAATCAACGAGCAAAAAAAAAAAAAAAAATTGTTACGGAAATAAATTAATACAATATTGTGCTCAAAATATTCTTGTGTGTTAGAACCATTTTAGCATTGCAGAACAGACGGTCTAATGAAATTTGCATTCAAGTAAAATGCAAATATACGGTAACAAAATACGATTCAATTAAAATTCATGCGGACGTTAACTTAATCAATTTATGTAGGTACTGTAGATTAATTGTAGCTTTATTATTGTTACGATAAATTGCTATAATTATGCATTAGTCTATATTCACATGACAGCCTCCAATCTTTTTCGTTACTTTCTTTTATAAAACGTTGCATCAAGCCTCACACATGGAATTTTTCCTGTATCGTAAGTGCGTTTTCAAACAATGAAACTCATATACGCAAACACCCATACCCGAAACAACACACAACAACAACCAATCTTACATGGCTGAGTAAAGTCTAAGCTAAAAGAGTCAAGCTTTTACTTTGGATAAGAAAAAAACATATCTGTCTCAACTCTCAAGACCACGGAAATCTCCTATACCTTACGACTTTGGTATCCATTGAAGCGTGCCTGTGTACGAACCTCTATGGATTTGTATTGCGATGGTCACCTGGATAACAAAGGTTTCAGAGACTTTCGTCGCGTTGGGTGCGAAGGGATAAAGCATACGGGCTACAACTGCCTATGATAACGGCTATTATCTAGGAGAGAAAATCATACGGACATAACACGCGGTTGATACGCGGATGGTAGGGTCACTAAACGCGTTAGTCTCGGATATGATACGAGTTTTATACGGTTTAATGGTTTGTCTTCGTGTGCGAAATACGTTCATAGAAAGGTCGCCATGTTATGACTCCTTTAGCTGACAAAATACAAATACAAAAAATCATCATCTAGCCTAACTTTCACACAACTACGACAAAACTGTAGTCGAGATAGTATTAAACCTCTACGTCAATCTCAAGCTAATTTATGTTAATCGCATAATTCATCTAATAACACTCCACATAACACTCCGACCCGTCCATTAATAATCGTAACACTTATTACCGAGATCTTAATTACGTCTTAGATGGACTAAGGTTAATTTATTTTGTTAATTGCCTTGTGAAACCTTGTTAGGAGATAATTGCGCAACTGTGGCCATGTGAAGGAAAGTTATGTCTCTTGAAAGTTTGTTCTTTTTTAGAAGAAGAAATAACTGAAATTATTATCTGCCTGATGTTTTTCCAATTATTAGAACTGTTTACTTTTCTAATGTCTGGTAATGGATATGACAGCTAAAAATTAATATTAATAATAATTAATATAAATAATATTAATATTCTATCTCAATCCAAATCACGATCAGTTATCTTTGAAGACCACTTATGATTGGACATCTGTAAGACTCAAATATACTCATTTGGTAGTTGATTGGTTAGGGACAAGTATCGGATCAAGATTGCGACTGAGATAAATAATTTTCATCATGGGGGATCTCAACATGTAATAGATTTCTAGACATCCATCTTCCGACTGACCGCGTCTCACGTAGCTTTACTTTCCATCGATCCGTGCGGTTCTCACTATTTAGCCATGAACTTCTAAACGTAATGTAGTACTCGTACCTACCTACATACTCGTATAAATATTCATAAAGATATGCGTAGGTGACAAATATAACACCTGATGATTGATGAGCCAAAGCTTCGAGGTTCGACCAGAGGGTAATTGTATCAAACTCACACCGACACAATTTTGACAATTCAATATTATTCATTGTGCTATTTACTTATTTGAAGCAATATATTATGGGCCTACGAGTTATAATAGAAAAGTATGTTACGCAATCATCCTACTGGTTCAAAAGCAGGAAATTTTTTATAGGAAATATCACTGTCAGGAAATCGTTCTATGTATTCTCAGAATGTGACATCAAGGGTAAGGGACACCTCTTCCTACTAAGTAAAACGAGGTGAACAGAAATGAAGTGATAAATTATTCGTTAATTTATCCCTTTATTTACACACACACACATAACTGAATTGATTTTAACGTTGAATGATGACGGTATCGCAAGGTGGCCGGTAATAGCTGGATGAGGTGATCGAGTGAAATGGCGTGCGATTGGAGAGGCATATGTCCAGCAGTGGACTGCTTTATACTGGTGATGATGATGGCGGTATGTTACCAATAAAGTGTCTAAATAATTAGATCAATGTCAGAGTACTTTTTGGTATCTAAAATATATTTTTTATCAACAACTATATTTTCGTTTTTTTTTGTCTCGATTCACTCTACTCGTATTTTACCACATTCACTTCGTCTTCTACGACTACAACACAACCCAATTTTCGTGTTTTTGTTGCAGCAAAACACGAAAAGCATTTGCATTTAAAAGAAGGCATAAAACAGGCACATTCCTATTTCATTACCTTTCACATAAACCCACTATTTCACCCTCGCCTCTTAGACAAGTACGCAGTTATTAAACTCGATACCTACATAATATAGAACGCAATAACTCGCTCGCAAGTGTTGAATCGCAATCACGGTCTATTCCGATTCACGATCGTGATATTTCGAAATTGAGTAGATTCTTGATTTGAATCGGAAAGGAGTCACAGGGGTTTTTATTGTTGTAGTTTCCCATGGGGAGGTAGAAACTATAGAACGCCACCTGATCCGATCCTATTGTTGGTAACATCATCAAATGAGTTGCCCCGCTCTGGGTGGAGGAGGGAATTTCAGACTCATACTTACTAAAATTACCGTATTCCAGGGTCATGGTTACCTGTTTGGACAGTTCCGCGGCCCTGGCAGGCGTTTGGCTCTCTATGGGGCCTCGTCACATTGCTGACAGCTCTTTGAGGCGGGCCTAGAACCCGACGCGCCGTCGATCCGGGCATGTTCCATGATTAGAAGACGAGTCAACCAAGACGAATCATCGTAATCCTCATAAACACCCTTTGTCTACGTTCATATACGCACGCATAGCATGGCTCTATAGAAACGGGTTTTGACGGCGAAATAAAAGACATAATGACAGAATGTAGAAAGATTTTAATTTCGCATAGCGATGTTCAAAACATAAAATTATATTTTCTCAAGGATATGCCAGTTACAATGAGCGTTTCAGCACAAAACAGCGCATCTCTGATTTGCCCGGTGAAATTACAAAAAATATGTAGGTCAAATACATTAAGTTTTTTGTTAAATAGCATGCCATGAACAGCCAATTTCGTGAAGTGCTTCTCTCTTACAAGGAAAAAATCAACTTAATGTCCTTCATAAAGGGTCCTAGGTATATGTGTAGTAGGTATAGTGTAGTAGCATCTGGGGTGGGTTCACACGCATCGAGGTTACTAGCGATATGAGGTCCTTATTTCGTTTATATTAGGCGAATGGGGAAAGATATTTTTTTAACGAACTCCAAGAACATAAAATGTCGAGAAAAAAAGAACATCAAATTACCAAACAGCAAATAATTGCATGTCACAAGATCTGTAGTGCCATCTGTACTCAAGCTCAGTAATTATTTTACGAAAAACTCACGAAGTTTTTACTTACTACGTGGAAATTCCGACAGATGGCACTGTTCTCAACAATAACAAACCTCGTCCTTTAATATTTTTTAGTACGTAATAACTCTAGCTACTTATAATTTACCCTTTTAAATAACATATACTTAAGATATTATTGTCCTATAAACAGCCAAATACTATCGAAATCATAGTCCTTGTTAACTAAATACCCTCATTATTTCTAAGGAAGCCACGTTAATAAATTGAGCGCCATAAACCTTTCCTCTGTGGGGAAATAAGTGAACATTAGTACATTGTATTTTCCCTTTATTACATACAGTGCCGATATCACGTAGTTTCAAAGACTGCGAATGTTTGCGAGAATTTATTACTTACCTATTTCGGAGTAATACATTATATTTTTATAAATAATTGGGGAATATACTAAAAATATTCGTTTTGAAGTACATATTTGCGATTTAGAAGAGATATAGTATTGCTGCTAGCAGAATAGTTCCGTACACATTTGAACGTTTTTGTTCATGCTTACATTTTTGTATGAAGTTAGATATGACATCTCTCAGCACTGTCATGTTAGGTTAATAGATTCAGAATTTAAGCGATATAAATTAAAGTTACATTGAAAACTTGTTTTTGAACATTCAAACGCTAAAACATAGACCTAGAATATTTTCGGAACTAATATAAACTTTCTAAATAAAGTCCTCACGATTTTGTTATGGACTTTTACACCGCGCATGTATGTGGTGAGGTTTTGCTACAAAATGGACAAAATTAATATTTAGTTAGATCTCGCTTAAATTGATCCGTCGGTAACAAAGCAACAAAATAATGCAGCAGAAGGGTAAAGTGTATCATTATATTTTAAAAACATTTTAAATTTTTAATTTAATCCATGAATTTACGAAGAATAGTTGTACGTTAGAAAATATCTAAGAACAGATGAATTGCATAACTTAACAATAATATCTTTTGTTCATTGAAAGAAGATTGTAAAGGAAATCGTACTGCAGCGGTGTTAGTAAATATGACAGTTTTCTCTTCCCATTGTTACAGCTTCAATTCATTCATTAAAGCCAGTGTTCTTGTAACATCTCTGAAAAAGTTTAGTAAATAAGTTGGTAGGTATGGTTTCAATCTCTCTAATTGTTGCTTTAGTATATTTATTTATTTGTTTGTGCATTTTTATATATTCACATTTAAATGAGTGTTTAAATATTGATAAAAAACATTTCACAATTTATCAACATCATTCTATTAACTATTAAATAGTTTCTTATGATATATTTATTTACTACATTAATATGAGATCCCACTGTTATTTTAACTGTTTCATTGTATAAATTTCTTATGCCTTGCGTCTATTTTATGAACAGGCAGACAATAGGAAATTCTATTCATAAAGTGAAGAATAAATATATAATTGTTTACATCCTTTGTATTCAGGAATGAGAGTGTCACTATATTCAATATAATAACTCGTTCCGTACATATAAATTAATTATCAAAATTATATTTTGATCAGGTATAATATTATATTAGTTTTAAATTTGCATTAGTAAATTTGCAATACTTTATTAGAAATTGTCTTATAGAAATAATAGTAGTCAATTTGGCGTTCATTTTGGAACAGTCTCTTTGTTATTTTTCAATAACTCCAATGGAAAGAGCGTAGTTTATAAAACATGCGAGAGCCTAGTTTTTTTGCTGTATAAATATTATGAAACAATCCTACAAAATTTGTATTCACTGTTTGCGTATCAACTTTGCCTTTTTGTAAATGTCAATGACTGAAGCACAACGGCAGTTGAAAATTAGTACGAGAAAGTGATGTACCTGTTTTTGAGTGTGAAACATTTTAAACAAAAAAACATATCCTCTACATAATAAAGTTAAGTTGTAGGTAAATGAAACATTTAAAACACTCATTGACAAACCGTTTAATCCACCAACGGAACCCTAAACGTTCTGAGCTAACAATAAAACAATTTTGCTCGTATCATAAACTGCATTGATCGATCGAGTCATCAACGCGATTCAGATTCGAGCGCAAACATAGCAAGCAAGCTTTGAAACCAATCGACGTTCTCGAGTAAAACAAGGCACTCGTCTAAACAACCAGTTGCTTCAAGATTACCATACCGACAACATTGTGCCACCTGTTCAATAACAAATAATTTAAATTGAATTTTAAATAATTTTAAAAACGAATAATTTAAATTATTATTATATTTTTATTTTTAATATAAGAATTACAAAAATGTTTTGTGAAATAAGTTGATTGCGGGATGTGAAATACAATCCAGGAAATGTATCGCAGGATAATTTTTGTATTCGCAATTTCAGTCGTCATTACATTACAGGTGAGTTTTTGTTATAAAAAAAAAAGTTTTTATTTTACTTTTACAGTTGGAGAATTTTATTTTGGAAACTATTTTGAAATAAATAGTGTCGTAAATATTCTGGTGGCATAATAATGTAGTAAAAATATTATTATTATTTTTCTTACTCCGTTACGCAATATTACTGTTTTTTAGATATTGTGTTTATGGCTACACTACAAGATTTTATTTCAACTGTATTAAAATTATTACATTATAATGCATGTACAAACTTTATCATTATACCTTTGCATCTAAATAGCATGGATAAGAAATTAACAAAAAAAAGGTTAAAGAAAATTACTTTCCTAGATAATATGTAAATTAATAAGGCAGCGCGAACAACCTTTTTTGAAAAACTAAACCCTGAACAAAGGTAAACAAAAATTTAATTGCTTACGGATCGTTTCATTTTTCATTGTTTGCCAGTTTGTTTATCTTTCGTTCGGAAAACAAAGCCTAGTCGTTTAAAGTAGGTCGAATGTGTGTTACGAATGTAGGAAAATGGAACCTTTTTTGTAACATACGCATAGGCAACGAAAATTTGCGTATAATCACTAAAATTTATAAAAAACAAAACAAAAATTTTATCAAAAAAAAAAAAATCTCATTGGCAACTTAACAAATTTCTTGTTTATTTTCATTCCTTTTTTCCTTTTATTTTCATTATATAAATTAAAACAAATAAGTCATACAGAAACTGTAGACCAGCTTCTTGTTGTTAAAGTACCATCATGGCAATCGAGAAAAAACGCTTCAAATTATACACAATTGCATAATATTCATGTAGATGAATGTGTTACTATCTAACTGATATAAGCTGCATTTCCATTCATAATTCCAAAAGCGGAAAATTCATGGCTCTACATATTTTAATACAATTTGATGTAATGACATAGACACTAAGACTAGTTGTCAGAATTTCGAGCTTCTGGCAGCTAGTACGAACTGAGAAAGATCTACAAATGACTGTCGAGACCAAGGCTTGGAGGCACGAAGAAAAATCACTACGACAGATTCACCGAACAAACTCTACAAGCACGGTTTAATTTTGAAGATCGACCTGTGCGGCCGTTATTATTTTATTAAGAGATTTAATCTAAGCTTCATCAACACGACACGCTAGAGCATTTTTTATCCTATGTTATCCAAAAATAAATTACCCAAGTGTAAAACCCAATCAAAGATATCATTACTGCCACAAATACAGGAATAATCGTTAAAATTTTACGATTCCATTTGCTAACTCGATACTGTATTACTGCGTGATAAAAATGATTGATGGTCCAATAAGGTTTGAGTTAATTGCGATTACCAATTAATCGTTAATAGAAGTCATAACTGTGTGAATTTTCTTGTTATTAATCGTGAAGGAGAAATAGTATCGCCCCGTATAAGGGTTGGCTAAACGAATTATGGTAACATTCTTCCAAGTGTTAAATTGTCCACATGTCATTATGTAGAAAACTCAAAAGTTTTGTTATAAAGATCAAATGACAAAATATCCATAATGATATAATGCGAAAATGATTTTATATATTTAAATTAAATTTTGTAAGGACATTAGAACATAAAGAGCCATTGAAAAAAATAAAAATTATTTTGGTTCTATTACCCATCGACAAAAAAACACTAGCGTCGTTTTATCACAATACCTAGCATTTTGAGTCATGTACATACATTATGACTTTTGAACATTCTAACACTTGCTGATTTTTGCAAAACTTCATTCTAACCAAATAGAAATACAATATTAGGTTATTATGACATGTGGACAATTTAACACGTGGACGAATGTTGCCATAAACCGGCTAAACAGTCATGATGTTTAGTACCTACCGTCCGGGAATTAACCTCACGACGCATAGCGCAGCAGTCACTGCACAAATCGAGCTAGCTAGTGCTTATAAGTATTTATTTCGGTAAACTGATCGTTGATTGAAAATTCAATCTAAAATTCTTTTATTTGGACATCGTTTTCACTCAAAATACGCACAGAAGGTGGGGAGTTAGGTAAACCTCCATAACCTAATTCACGTAACTCTATATACAACATTATTTTTAGTATATGCGAAACCTGAATATAGTTTGTTCAGAATCAGTAACTGATTCGATTCCAAAAATTTTTACATCATGTTATATTTTTTTTTTTTAATATTTTAATTAAATTTCATTACCAGTTAATTACAATAAAATCACCGTACGGTTAGGTACCGCTATTGCCAAACTATTATCACGAGTGTATAACACAGTAGACGCGGTTTAAGCGGGTGTACCGCGAAATGAGTATGTTTTTGAAAGGACAACCAGGTAATATACAAGCTTATAACTTTGTGTTTTTTTTAAATACGGTTTTAAAATTTTGTACATAGATTCTTTACACAAAAATATTGGACAGGTGCATCGGGTTTCGCATAAACAAAAAATAATGTTGTATATCAAAAGTTTAACTAATCTTATTAGCAGATCTCCTGGTACAACTGTCGTTTTGCAGCATTAATTGTCATCTTTCTGCAATGATCCCATTTTACTTGGAGTCAGCGCAAAACGTTTTTTTCTTCCCTGCTGGACCCCTTTTTCACAGCATCATTTACTCCTTTTTTCTTTTATCTAATCCCATACACAATCCTATCAATTTTTCTTTAGCCTTCTACCTCTCCTTCTATCAACATTCTCATACCACACCAAAAAAGACGACTCTCATTATGTTTTCCTCTAACAGGCTCCACTTTTACACTTTCTCTTATATTCTCATTCCTTACTAATTAAAATACATTCTGGTCACTCCACAATGTGACATCAATACATTGCTATAATGTTTTAGGTAATTGCACTCCAATACATAATACAAAATAGATCATACGCTGTAAGTATAATGTTTAAACAAATATCATCACGTGATTAATAATAAATAAGTATTTACTTTGGTAAGAGTATGTGACTAACAAAATTGTATAGTCAAATGTTTTTAAACAAGAAAATCGAATAATTTCTAAAAGACAATGAGATGACTTTTCAAATCAAAATTATTGTTTTGATAACAAACTTATTCTTCCAATGTCTTTAAAATAATTGCACTATGTGTTATGATTAATGTTATCATTCCGTCCAACAATGATTGTAATAATTTGTTATATTTTCAGGTTTTCATTCTTTCTTTTGTTTGTTTCTAATAACAATGGAGTTTTACCTTTACACATGTCAATTATTTTAAAACAGTATGAGTATGTTACGTCAAGTAGGCCGACTGATTTACAGCATTCACTAGACTTTATTATGCAGAATAAGCAGTAACATATTTTACACTTATTTGGTCACTATCGCATAAAGTAAAGTACTTTGAATTAAAATAATTCATTTCAAAGCCACCTACAAGAGACATCAATTAAAACAATGGGTGTTAATGGCATGTTTACACTAAAGGAAACCCTAAACACAATACAAACAAAAAAAAAACGTCTTTCAACAGCAGAATCTAAAAAGACCCTTTTTATTTTTCAGACGACAGATTTTCAAGATAACCTAATAAATGGATACCGGTCACTGATTGCGGACATTCAGGTCCGAACACAAAAGTCCCGGGAGGACATGGACACACTAGTGTCCCAAATAAAGCTGCTCATGAAAAACGAGGCAGACAAAGCCATTAACTACATGACTGTGTACCTCGAACAAATATCTCTGTACTTCCAGGTAAAGGGGAAAAAATGGCTGGACTTGTCTATAAAGAAATGTTATTTCAGGAAATAAATATCTGATAAAGATTGATAGTAAAAAATATCCAGGTTGAGTCATATCATCAACAATAGAATCACAATCCTCTTCAAAGAGAAAAAAACGAGTGTCCAACTGTTCAAGTAGTGGGTACATTACAGGAAAAATATACTGTTATACTCTAACAATCTCCAAAAAAAGGCATCAAGGCAGAACATTATTAATCAAAAGCAATGAATTGCCATCCATTTCTATTTAAAATTCCAACAATAAAATCTAAGCTTACGATCCTAACGACGTTCAATGAATTGCTGCAAATGTTCATCCGATTATAGCTGACCAATTTTACGCTTCCCTAGGTGATAATACACGACCGTAAGCCTCGGAACGGGACGTATTGCAAAGAGAGCATAGTTAAGCTGCTTGGCGAGAACTTGCAATTGGCCGACGAAAATGTCACTTTGTGTCTCGCTCTTGGATACCAGAGGGTGCAGAGATTACCAGGTATGTTTTTCTTCAATTACAGGGTTATCTGTTAGCATTTGTGATCAGTTTTAGTCTTAAATGATGCCAAGAAAAGTTATGTTTTGAGAATAAGAATGGGCCCAATGTAACGCCCTGAAAAACCCCAAAAGAAAATTATGAGTTTTTTTTTCTACCGAAATCATTTATTGTCTCATCGACCTAAAAGACAAAATCCAATGGCGATCGGTGCTAATCAGTATACGAAAAGATAAATCAAGATTTACTAAGTAACAAGTTGTGGCAGAATACAATGAAGTTTTCCACTTCCACGGCAATATAGGTGAAAACCACGTTCACAGTTGCCTTCCGGTCGGTACGATGTTATTGTGTATACAGAGTACGTAGTGTTGTCCTAATGAATGCGCGGTCGGGCTCAGTTAAAGCAGCCTTCCTATTTGTCGGGGAATCGATTATGCTAGCACTGGCCAATATCCTTTCTCTTTGATCAAGCCAAGGCATTCGATTACCTTGGTTGTAAGTGACATTTATTGAAGAGCATTTTGACTTTGGCAGTCTAAACTGTTTTCAGATGAATCTGTGTCAGATTAATCCTTTGTGGTTTGGATTAATTCTGTTTATTGTAATTTGTAGCTCCTATCTTGTTATTATATCACTTAAAGGATCACAGATCATTACAACACTAAATTACAGATTAAGAAGATGATTTTATCTAAACGCTAAAACTTAACATTGATTAGGTAGTAGTGTTAAATTCGTGAAAATACGTATAAACGTAAAATACAATGTTGGTCAAAATCCTTTCTAAAAAACAACTGTACTGAAAAGGGTGGTACAAAACTTACACAAGTAAATAGGTTGTCAGTAAACGAGGTGTGTTTACTTTAAATCCAAATTGTTTACGGTTTGGCCGTCAGCATTGTCAACCCACATACGTCCGTATTATTTTGGGACAACGTTCCTTGTTTATCAACGTCAACATATCCGCTAGTGACAATACAGGTAGTCGCCAAAACAAACGTAGCGTTGAGTAATAAAACAAAGTCAGTGTTGTTGTAGTGAAATCTACTGCATTTAGTATCAATGATTTTGTTTAATCCATTTTAGCAGCAAATTATGACGAATGATAGGAGTAAATTGAAAAAGAAAATCAGAGGGACGCATGTAATTCTAACACTTTCACAAGTATTAAAACTTAGAAGAGCTAAAGATAGTAGTGCCTTAACCACCACTAGTTGCAAAAGAAATGTCACGGAATAAAATCTAGCGCCAACAGAAACTAACAAAACTTTTTGCTCTAGAAAAACTACAAGTCCACTTCGAAACGTTGGAGAATTTGAAAAAGTATTCAGCCTCAAAATTGTTTGAGTGCCAGAAGCAGCAGCAGGTCGGCGGGAACTGCTCTCATGAGAGTCAAGATCTTGAGAGGACTGTTGTAAGTATTAAGAGGAACCCAATACCAATTTAGTGGAAAGTAGGTACCAACGCACAATGTTGTTTATTTGGTGTTGTTTGTAAAAAATATGTTTGGATGAAATAAAGATATTATCTTTTCATTTTCGTAAAATGTGATCAGATTTATAGATTGATACTATAGAGAGCTCTTTTCATCTTCAAATATCTAATTTGAACTTTCTAATGTCAACTTTATGTTAAGAATTACATTCCTCTTTATCTCTGTATCCTTTTTAGTTCTGTCTACTGGGATTCTAAGTACATTTGAATCCCATTTGAGTAGTTCATTTTTAAGTAGAAACCCTTATTTCAACGATCAAGTTACTACTAATTTGTCCGTTACACAAAGTAAAATTAGTTTTTGACTGTCAAACATCCGTCACATATCTTTATGTTGATGTCTTTCTTAATATCAAATAGTACATAAACAGAAACTAACAACTAGTAGCAATAGTTAGGTAGCTCAGTTACCCAAGAGGATAGTTTATAGTAGGGGCGGCGAGGAAGGGATTTGTGTTGTGACTCGAGCGCGTCAGATTATTATAGGGGAGAATCCTTGCACCCTTTAATGTACCTGTACCAAATATCAACCCTTAATATTGTGGGGTTTGTTTGGGAGAACCCGTCAGATTAGTAAAAAAAAATCGATCCGCAAAAATACTCGAGCGCGTCAGATTAAGAAAAGGTAGATTAATTACGTTCAGAAGAGTGTATATCTCAATAATCTGACAATTTGAGCATGGCATTTGGAAATGAGCGAGTCCTGAAGTTGTAAAACAAAAACGTAATGCCTGCTCGTTTTTTATAGCAATCAATGTTCCGTCCAATTAATTTTTATTATTTGTAAGGCGTTTTCGTTTTTGGGTCTTCAACCGCTTGTTACGGACAACCCCCTCGAATTAATCGTCAGATTAATATGTAATGGTAATCAGAAATATAAAGCGCGTTTACACTGTAAATGGCTGACGCGCTCGAGTACTTCTTTACAACTGTTTTTTTTTTACAGTTTTAAAAATGTTTACACGCTCTCCCCCCCACTAAAATAGAAAACTTGTCAGAAACTTTTTTCTTTTTAAAACATAATCTTTCAAATCCAATAGATTGCCATGGCGCTCGAGGAACTGCAGATTTAGCATCCTCGGCTCCCCTACTATTAGTAGCAACCGGATACCTGATCCCGGGAATCGAGTTTGTATCTAAACTTGATTCAGGACAGGAAACTCGCTGGCACTGGAATATTGAGTGGGAAATTATTAGTAGAGAGGAATATTGATAGGCAAAAATTAGAGTACTTTAATCAAGTTGGGGTTTGAAAGGTCGAAACATGGCGATGTAATTTGCCCTATCTATATGGATGATTCGTTCATGGGTCAAAAAGAATTCGATTATTTAGATAACATAATATTTAAAGCCTGGCCACCAGAGATAAAAATGTAGTTACGGACCAAGCTTAGTAATTTGATTTTAAAAGAAACGGCCATTTACATAAAAGCCAATGATTATAATTATAATACTGGGGATGGAAGAATTTTAGAAATATGGTAATGAGTTGTAGCTTCCATAATATGAGCGCACCAAAACGATGTCAAAAAGAGTAATAAGTAAACAAATTTTTAAACCCATCATGGGCAATCTTCTACTACCAAGTAATTTTAATCATCTCAAACTTTTATTTGCAGTTCCTGTACGAAACATCGCCGTTCCCAGTGGTGATGGCCGAAATAGCAATCCATGGCTTCAAAGAGGTCTCAGATCTTAGCGTGTGCCTCAAAGATATCATCTCCAGAATGATGACGCACTCTGTCAAGGTCATAGGAGACTTCAACAGATGCATACATAACATTGAGATGCCAAAACTCAAATATTTACTCAAATTCATGAAGAAATACGCTTAATTCATCGCGTAGTTGAGACTAAATAGGGTTGCCAACTTATAATGTGAAAATTTTGGAAGAATTAATTCTTGTATAAAAGTACCAATTTTTTTTTTATCGATGTTGGAATTGTATAATAATAATATAACATTGTTATATTAAAAATAATATATCAGCGTCAATGTTATTTTGTTTAAAGAAGATTAAGTCAGTAAAATGGCAACCCTATGTATGAATGGAATATTATTTGTATGGGTTAATCAAAATGTAAATAACGTGTCATCTATTAATATTCGATTGATTAAATTTTAGTGAAATTACTTTTAACTATCAATAAATTCATGAGATTTCCGATTATGAATAAATACAGCTAAATTGTCTTTTGTTTCGTTTATTATTTAAATAAAGTTTCCAGAACACTTGATATCAGATAACTTGAGATGAGCAATTATTTAACATACAATTACCTACTCGTATTTCGGAAACGATCCAATGATTTGGGAGAATGTGTGTTTGTTATGTTTAGCTTTTAAGTATATTTTGGATCTAGACAAATAAAAACTATCACACAAAAAGAGGTAGGTATGTATTTGCCCAGCAGTGGGATAATAAAAATTCTCGACACTAAATATTGAATCTCGTTCACCTTCATTCTAAAATTTAATACCTTGAAAGAATAGGACAAATAAAAAATCTAGACGGGTTGAAAATTCATGAAAACTCCGCCACACGGTGACGTCACAGCATCCTAATGCATTGCTTTCTATTCCATTCAATTATTCGATTCATTGAATCTCAACACAGACTCTAGGAAATAGTCTTGAAAGTACCTACTTTGAAATGAAAATAAAACGGGTCACCGACACGGTAGTGTTATGTGAAAGACTTCCTTACTCATTTAGCTAATACATAATATAATGCTGAAAACTCGAGATACGAATAAAAAATGACATTCATTTTACGATAGGTATCTATTAACTAGGTAAGGTAAAGCCCTAATTATAAAGCAACCCTTCAAGTTTTACAATAATTTATCCAACAGTACAAATAAAGAATTCGAACTTACTACAACGCCATCTACCTTCAGCGGTAAGAACAACTACATAGAAGAGCTACAAAGCCTGCAACAGCGACTGCTTTGCTGAACAATACACCTTTTTTTGTAATCTAGAGGGCCAATTCTGAAGTTAAATAGTTTTAACAGTAAATTATTATATATCTCTGCATTAACCAAGTTAGTGTCCTAATTAGGTTGAAGTTTAGCAATTCAACAAATCTTGAAATCTTACTCAAGTATCTCAAATAGTGCTTTTGCAACTTCAGCCTGAATATTTAAAGATTTGGCGACAATTAAATTCATAAACCACAATTCAAATAGGTGCAATAGTCAGGTTAGGTTCAGTTATTTAGTAGTTTCAGTACATTTGCACGCAAAAATTTAAAGATACAGTCTAAGTAAATTTCTCAGTTCAGGCAGACTCAGTTGCCATAGCAACGGTTGAAAACACGCACCAGCTGCAACTGGCTGGCAATACTTTTTGACATATTTATGATTCCTTTTTGACTTTTGCCAGATTATAAACAAAGTTTATGTGTACGTAAAGGAGCGGATTTAGGACGCGTTGAGCTTGAATTGAGCTGAGTCAATCACAAAAAATACCAAAATTAAAACACAATGCAATTTACAGCCTTATCTGTCAAATTGAGTGAGTAGGTGTTTGGTAATTGACAAACGTCATCTACGACACTTTCCCTCGAATCACTGCATGACTTATTAAAAAAGACTGGAAAAACACAGATGTAATATATAGGTATCTTTCTACATTTCTGTTCAGTATTTCGCGTTTTAAAATTAATTGCGTGGGCTTATATAGCTTCCGACTCGTGATTCCTTCAGAAAATGTAGCTTAAGTTACGTATAAAGCATAGGGATAGAATCCATAATGACAAGTTGCGAAATTCACATCACAGTGCTAAATAATCAAGTATCTACTCAAGGAGTAACTAAAATAGAAAAGCTATTCCTAGTGGTTCTAAAAAGATTGTAAGGTAGAACTCTTACAAAAAAAGTGCTTCGACAACGCAATAGGTACGATAAAATATGTAATATTGATATTTTCAGTCAGTTACAAGGTTTCCTATAAACTGTAATAGCATCAATAAATTATTGTCTACAGACACTAAAGATAGGTTTACTTGACATTTTAAACTATGACTTATCTGTTGACGGTCATTGAACTCCGAGTGTCTCTACTTTATATTCTCTTTTTTTTTCATTTACAACTAAAACACTACAATTTAAAATAAGGCTTATCATTATGAAAAGTTTCATGTTATTAAGATAATGTCAAATGATATCGAAGTGATCAATTGATAATGAGTTAATAATGCAATTATCACCCGCCAGGGCTGTTTGACAAGCTTTCACGACCGATATCACGGTACACTTGACTGATAACGTTTGTAAGGCAGGTAAAACAATGTACTTGTACACCTAAACTTTACTAATAAAAACAATCACTAGAAGTGTTAACTTGTAAGTAAAGACAAGTATTTATTAGCAGAGTCAATAAATCCATAATAATAAAACTAAGTGGAAGCACTCACCAGAGTAATAAGAACGTCGGCCGAGCAAGGTTGGTACTTCAACAGTCTGCTAAATCTAAGCGTTCGCTGAGCCATCGTTAGCGGGCCCACGGGTCGGGACACATGGATGTGCGGTGACGGCGGCGGACGCGGCGGCGGCGTCGACGCAAGCGGCACATTACGCCTGACCGTCTCCAGCGGTACAGTCCGAGCCACCAAAGTGTCACTCCCGACAGAATTCACACTACCACTGAACATGTTCATCAAATCCCCAATTGACCCACCACCGCTGGAACCACCACCACAACGCAACTTGTCCAAATCCGTCAAACTGGACCCGCGGCGGACGCGGAGGCGCGAACCGCTTACATTCGAACGGCTCTGATATTGCAGCGCCTGCTCCCGCCGGACGTCCGCCTCGCTGATCGCTTGACCTTTCCTGCTCCGAAACATTGTACGAACGTGTGATGACACATCAAAGTCTACCACAACACTGAACGTTAACACCTGAGCGAAGAATTTGCATACAAACGATAGGTGATATCAATAGGGCCACGGTCGCCCGCAGGATGCCGCTATCGCGTCCTCGTGAGTTTCCGCCGCCATCGCTTGCGCAATGTTTCGTACCCCGAACGACACTTTCGAATTTCTTCTGGTTTTTATTAAAGGGTGCGTACGCAGCAAAGTCTGTTAGCGGACTGAGCGGGAACGCGTAGTTTCGTATGTGCGTATGTAAGGAGCAACTGAGCTGGACTAATGAGGTGATCGAGTTCAAAGGCAGTAGGGTCTCCGCAGGCGGCGGCCGCTACTGCGCTAATAGCTCCAAGAACAACAATGATCGAACCTCAAGGAAGAAAAAAACGGAAAAATTAAAAATTCAATTAGTATCTGTAGTAAAAGTAAAAGTAATATGATCTAGGGAAGCCTTACCCGCAATGGCCTGAAGCAAAATTAAACAGAGGAAAATTAAATGTATTTTCAAAGGTTATCGCTGTGTTTTTCTTTTAAAAACTCCTTTGTTATTGGAGCAGTCAATATCTACATAATTTCGTTAATTTATTCATGGCCTTATTCGAAGTTATACATTTTAATCAGTAACAGTTACTTGAGTTTTTGCAAGTATTTTGGTAACGTTATAAGGCGTACATACGTCTAGTTATTGAAAGCTATTACAAATTTGGCCTGTTTGAAATAGAAACCCTTAAGTTCAACAGGTATCATGTGTTTCTAGTAAATAGAAGACTTTAGTTATCTATCAGATCCCCTAGAAACATTATAGACTAAATACCTTTAGGGAACTTATGTGTGTACTTAAATATGTAATTTTATACTTTGATGACTTAGTAACAGAGCCGGTTTTACTAAAAAATGCTTTGAAAGTAATAAACTACTAACCTAATAAGTTAACTTCATTTAGCTAGAGTTGCGGAAAAAACTGAGCGGAAAAAAGGCCGTCATAAGTTCTGATGCATATTATATACACTAATCAAGAGTAATAGACTCGGGTTTTTACCCGACGACGGACTCGGTAATGTATGTATGTATGTAGTATGTATGTTTTTACATCTTTGATATCCACCTGCTCCACCATAACTGAAAAACACGTAATGAACTGCGAAATCTATAAACGTTACAGAGATCCTACTTTCCTTGCACTTGTAGTTTCACAATTACGCCACAGTGAAGCTTAGGGTCAGTTTTATTATGAATAGATAAACTAACTATACTCGTAGTTAATCTAATACATTTTTTTCAACAAATGGTTAAAAAATTTAATGTTTGCGTTTTAAAAATAAGTTTAACTACTGATTGTAGTAGTAGTTATGAAGTAATAATATTTTATATTTTTAGTTTTTTTTAGATTGATTGCCCCTGCCTCTTGTAATCACAAGTGATGATGCAAGGTGCTCGATAGTGTTAACCTTAGAAAGGACTAACCATATTTCAAAAACACAACCGTCTTACTGAATTCCATATTTAACGGCGTCTTAAAATTAATTAACAAGACATATATGAAGGGTAATGAAGTGTTATTTTACGAGTGCACTCGTTGAGATAGGTTCAATCAATTACCGAACAAGTTCAGACCAAGTGGATCGCTTTTTAGAATAAATCATTGAGAGAATAATATGTTAATGAAATTTGTTGGAATGCTTTTTTTAAAAGGTTTCTTTTTTTAAGGTTCAGGAAAATGTTTTGGTACAGACTTTAAGATTTTCAAGTTCAAACAGAAAGAATGTGTTTATTTAAATAAGTATTTCAAACATTGTGATCGTGTTTTATTTTGTACATTTTGATCGGGTTTTACTTTGTAGTGGCGATAATGCTTGTTGGTTTATTTGGATTATTGTGTTTTATACCACGTGTCGATTTTGTTGATTCTCCTTTTTAACTTCAAAAGGAGTAATGTATGTTTTTGCATATCTATATACAATAAGTTATATTTACAAATGAACTAGACTATTAATTTAACAACAAAACAAAATTAGATACTTCACTTTGATTTGTTTGATTTAATCAATCAACTATTCTGCCCAAATTGAAGTAACACAATAATGTTTTAAACAAACATTATAACTCAATTTACGAACCCAATTATGACAAATATTTACAAAGAAGAATCAAATTTTTTGATACAACATTGTATACATGAGGGAATCACAACTAAGGTAAAATGGCAATTCAGAAAATCATACAATACAATTGAAATAACATATACATAAATTATTATTTACACAAATTATTTATGTAAACTTTTTTTTCGTATCTATCACTGTTTGACCATTCTACTAAGGGCGATTTGATTGATCAGTAGTTTAACTATTAAATATTAAATTCTATACATTTCTTGAACCATTTGTTAAAAATGTAAAATGGGATTACAACAACTTGGCCTTAACTACGGAACGTTCAAAGATGCAATTTTCGCAGTTTTGATTATTTTTCAGTATTTTTTTTATGTATCTTATTAAAAAAGCATAAACAGTGAAGTAAATGCGAAGTTCAAATATGACTTGGTAAGGGCAATGGTACAATGCCAATATATTTCACTCCTGAACACGGTCAACTACCTTGTAAACATGATATGTGGGTAATCTTATCTTCTCTAACATAATTATTAGCTATTAGTCTATATCTGCCGCAAGCACTTTACCAGCTAAGCTTATAAAGTAACATTGTAGCTTATCTGATTCTATGACAATCTATTTGATATTATTAGTTACATTTTATTAGGCTTGTCGAAACTAGTTTGCCTTCTTCAATACATTTTCAAGTACCTATTGCTCCAGAGCATAAAGTTGAAAATTTGTTACTGACAAAAGGCTCAATTGTTTTAAAGTATGGCATCGTTGATTAATACTCGCAAACGCATATCATAACAGGTATTTACCTATATGCAGAAGTTACTCAATATCAAATACTTTGTATTCCTTTTAGTACCAGTAAGTACCTAACATTTCCCACCTCAAGGTCAATCTCAAGATAAAATCCACGTAAAAGCATAGTATCTACGACATTGTAAAATAGAGAACAAATGTTGCAGGGAGTTCATTCTATAGGTACTGACAAAGTTGCAAGATGCTTTTCAAATATACATAGGTACCTACGTTCTTTGTAATAAAGTTGAAAATATGGACGTATCATTTTATAGTAGATACAATAATCGTCTGCCTGTTCGTAAGGTTCATTCATGCGTTAGTAACTCTTTCACAAAAGAAAGTCGATACAGAGTTTTTTTAAAGGTTTTTTTTTATGCTAATTCAATCTTAAAAAGAGAATTTGTCCTACAGAGTAAATTACAAATTCTATCTTTGTATTTATTAGATAAGTCAACCGAAACCTGTTAGGGGCTGGTGTTGCCATATCGAACTAAACCATTTTTGGGGTAATTGGTCTTACTATGTACTTTTAAAATTATAATTTTCTTCATCATATTACATGACTTTAGATACAATTAGTGATCTATGGTATACCCGGTCTTTTATACACTTACTAATTACTGTTTCAATGCTTAAATGTGGCAAAAGTTAAAAGAGATCAAAACGAATATTCAAATCTCTAGACCACCATGGGTCAAGCTGATTGGAAGTGGGGCAATTAAAGCCAGCCAGAGTCCGACAGTGTTTGCAAGGCATAATCTTTGTTTTGAAACTTGGATTATTTAGGATGCTCCCACACAGAACGCGAGGCAAAATAAAGCGATACCAGAGATTTAGTAATAAAATATTTATAAATATCTATACTTTTTAGTTTTGTTTTACACACAACTAGGTGCGTATAATATAAACACTAGACGCGCGTATCCTTTCAGTTTAAATGAGGCAGATAAATAGTGACTTGTCAGCTAGGCTGTGTCCTAAAAATATATAATTGTTCTACTGCATTCTATGCAGATGGCCCTCAAATATACTGAATCCATTTTAAAATGATGTGTCAAGTCGTACATTTATGTCCTTTCCACCATATCGTTACATTTTTCTTTATTTTTGGGCTAGATTGACGTCAAGAGCAAATACTATAAAAAAGTCACACAGTTCAACTGAACTGCTCACCTAATTTGACGCCACTCTTTAAAATAATTTGAGCTAATTATGAAACAAAATGTACGAACTTTTTAAACCTTTTTAATCTAAAAACGAGTTAATAGGGTCGCAAAGTAAAGTCGTCGACTTCACTAGCTTCTAAGCTGTATAGCATAGCTTTTACTGTACTGAGGTCCTTATTTCCAGAGGACTGTTAGAAACTACTTGACCGGAGAACTTTGCTACAGAATAGTTTGCCGTTCTACTGCTAGCGTGTTAATAGCTTCGTCTGTGCTGGAATAGTTGGAGATTTTACTATCATTATTATAGTTATATTATTCGTGGTATCTTTGTATTATGCATGTGTATTTTACGCGTGCATTTCCCCAATATGGAAGGAAAAACAAACTAGTAATTAAGTTTTTGAAGGAGTCTGTTCATTTGCATTTAAAATAGGGTCCGCAAATACAAAATTATCCCGCCCCAGAATTAACTGAGTACCAATTAATAGGATTAAGGATTTTTTTCCGGAAAACTCACAGTTTTCCTTGATCATTTCAATTAACGGAATAATATGTCAATCAATAATCCCCCAAACCAACCATTTATCGAGTTCCCATTTACCCCCATTCAAGGTCACACCCTTCCCAAGGCCACACGACAACATTAAGCCATTTTCTTTGTCCGCCATCTTAGTAATGTGCCTACAGGCCAAGCGCAGCGGGGCGTAAAGCACAACGCTGTTTCTATATGCGTTTGTCTTGTTACAGTATTGTACAGGACTTTGCACTATTTGCGTACTGTGTAATGCATTGGATTAAAGTTCAGTTGCTCCACTATGCAGTGGGATTATAGTCTTGAATATAGAACTAGACTTAAAAGGTGTTTAGTTCGTTTCATTTAAATGTTCATAGTGTGTGTCGTTTCGTTTTAATGAAATGTAGTGATTTTGTTGTAGTATGCGTATCGGTGAAGATAAGGTTTGAAATAATATGAAATCAGTTTAGCATATCAATATGACCACTATAGGTACGTTATGATCAACATTCAGTAATTAGAACAATAGTTAGAGATTCAAAATATTTCGGGCATGTAATATTTCTTTTGTTAACACAGTGAAACTCGATAGTGTGGACTCATAACGTCAGAACCCAACAAATATTGTACTATGTGTGACGTACTGGGGTGCTAAGACAGGGAACCTCCACGTGCCCCCGTGGACTGGAGTTCCCTCTCGGATACGTCCGGGGGGAGACCAGTATTTCGGGCCGGTGCACCCTGGGATGCGGGCAAAAACTAGGTTTATGCAACAAAGGGAAAAAAAGGTGGCAATTTTTTTTCTATCATCTTATTACGTCGTTCGTTAGTCGGATTAGATATTTTTCAGTCAAATGTCTATTATGTTTTACTGTTTATTTTCAGTTACGTTACAAAAATAATTTTAAAGTTATCTTACAGTTGGTTAACACACTGAAGCGTTATTTAAATTAGACACCTACCTACCTATTTATTTATACGAATATTTTTCACATAAAATGACGTTTATTCTTATCGTAGTGTTGAAGTAGATACATACATTAATTGTAAATTAGAACACTGAACTGCTGTGGCAAGTTTCCCGCTTCTGTTGTATTTTAGTCCTTATGTACAAAACTTTGCACTTGGATTATTATAAAGAGTTATGTTTTGCATTAGTTCGTGATATTAAAGCTCAAAGTGCATTGTAAATGCGTTCAGGATTGTTGTAATCATAGTGCGATGTTGTGCTTAGTGGCTGGCATAGCAAAGGGAAATAAGATAACTTATCTTCGACTTCAATGACAGTGATATAAAGTTCAATTTAATAAAGACGTTTGACAAAATGTGACTTTAGAGTTCTGTTGTCAAACACCCAATATTAACTCTATCTCATTCCAAATCCCGATCCGTTTTCTTTGGCCGCTACTGGTGATCAATAGTTATTTGTTATGCAAGGCTGCAAAGTTGATTTTTGGCGCGAGTACTTGAATTGAAAACTGAGCGAGCGAAGGATTCTAAGATTGAACCGCGAGAGAAACGAGTGGTTCAAATATAGAATCCTGAGCGATGCGAAGTTTTCAAAGGTACGAGACGCAGAAAAACTTTGCAGCCGAGCGCAACACACAACTTTTCACCTCACACAGCGAGGAAATGCAGTGGGGGCGGTTCGTCTGTCAGTGTAGAAAATAATTGAATACAAGACGTGTTCGAATTTTAAACAACACTTTGTGCTCTAGAGCACAAAATGGAGTTATGCGCTCAGATTTTGAATGAGAAATAGAATCTTTCCGAGCGTGTGAGGTGAAATAGTTATTTGTTATGCAAGGCTGCAAAGTTGATTTTTGGCGCGAGTACTTGAATTGAAAACTGAGCGAGCGAAGGATTCTAAGATTGAACCGCGAGAGAAACGAGCGGTTCAAATATAGAATCCTGAGCGATGCGAAGTTTTCAAAGGTACGAGACGCAGAAAAACTTTGCTGCCGAGTGCAACACACAACTTTTCACCTCACACAGCGAGGAAATGTAGCGGGGGCGGCTCGCCTGCCAGTGTAGAAAAGTAGAAAACAATTGAATACAAGACGTGTTCGAATTTTAAACAACACTTTGTGCTCTAGAGCACAAAATGGAGTTTTGCGCTCAGATTTTGAATGAGAAATAGAATCTTTCCGAGCGGGTGAGGTGAAAAATATTTTGAAGTTGGATAGATATTTTCGGTCGTTAATTGGTTACAGACACAGATCGGGATCGAGATAGCAACAGACACAGATTATTAATATCTAACGTTAACTTTACTGTGTTACACCGTACAGAAATCTCAAAATGTTATGTGGTTGGTATAATACTTGATAAATAATATTTGTAAACCGTAGGTAACAATTTCTTAGAAATATTTGAAAAAAAAAACCCATTTTAATTACTTACCTTGCCTTAAATAACTTCAAAACAACGAATATCACAAAGCAAACTCCTCACTAATAAATTTCACCTTGAATATCCAAAGAAAAAATCAACAATAATATTGATAAATTATTTAACCTTAACCAAACAGTAAAATAAATTGGCCTCTTCAATCAATAAGAGAAATATCCATTAATAAATATAACCTTTTCCTCTTCTGTCTAACAACACTATGGATAACCCCAATTCGTGTAAATACATAATTAGTTTGTCCATTAAATCGTCGGCAAGACTATAACACGGTTGGGGGTTGACCCCCACTAAGCCAGACGCTCCGCGCTCTTAGTATAGTCTTATGTTTGGCACTTATCCTTATTCAAGTGTTATATAGGGTGACTGGTAATTAGTGTACGATACTTAAACACCCCAAGTAACACAAAAAGCATTATAACAAACGAATATTAAACTTATGTAGAGCCTAAGATCCTTATAAAGTCGTATATAAGTTCACCGAGCGTCTTGTCGCTTTATATTGGCATTTTAAAATTATTATAATGCTTTACTCTGTATAATGGTTGTATAATGGCATATCAAAATACTGTTATAAAACCTGAGGTTTTAGTGCAGCAAGCCACAACGAAGCTGTACAGCTTTCAGCTGTTGTTAGTGCTTTTAGTTGTACAATAGCATTTTAAGAAGCAAATTAATGCCGAATGCTGTTTAATAGCATTAACGTGAACCATTATAATGCTAGTCAAATCCACTATACAGCTTTTGGCTGTTTTTAGTGCCTTAGGGTCTACAATGGCATTTCGTGAAGTACATAAAGGCCTTATGCTTTTTTATAGCATAAACGTGAACCATTATAATGCCACTCAAATCCGGTATACAGCTTTTGGCTATTTAAAGTGCCTTAGGGTCTACAATGGCATTTTTAAATGCTATGTAAAAGCCTACGGCCAATGAAGGGTGCCAACCTGAATCAATGTAATGCCTGCATTTTTAAAGATCAACTGAGTTCTGTTGTATGGCTAGCAGCTTTTACGTGAGTTATTGTAACGCGTAAAGCTGTATAAACATTCATATTAATGTTTTCGTAAAACCATTTATCGGCCATATTGGGGAAAAGCAAAGTTTAATAACACAATAACATCTGAACATTTTGTCTTCAACCTTCTACATGCAAGCAAAAACCGGCCAAGTGCGAGTCGGACTTGCCCATGAAGTGTTCCGTAGCAGCAAGTAACATTATATAAACGTTCTTGTAGTTGGTTGTAACTTTGAAAGGTAAATTACGGATTACGGTTTATGACGTATTAAAAAAAACTAATTACTTGATCTTGTTCAAACCAATTTTCAATTGAAGTTTGCACATGTACATCATAATATTTTTTTAGTTTATCATTCTCTTATTTTAGAAGTTACAGAGGGGGGGGAGACCAACATTTTACCACTTGGGAAGAGTCAGACTGTGTGTGAAACTGATCAGTTTAGAAAAAAACGATGTTAGTAACCTCAATATCATCTTTAAAGACCTATCCATAGATACCCCACACGTATAAGTTCGGTGAAAAAAAAATTTTTTGAGTTTCAATTGTAAGTATGGGGGCAACACCCAAAATTAGTTTTATTTTTATTTTTGTGTAAAAATCCTAATGCGGTTCACTCAATACATCTACTTACCAAGTTTCAACAGGATAGCTCTTATACTTTCGAAGAAAAGTGGCTGTGACATACGGACGGACAGACAGACAGACATGACGAATCTACGAGTATAAGGGTTCCGTTTTTTGCCATTTGGTTACGGAACCCTAAAAAGTAGGTACCTAGATCCATCTGTGATAACCCATATGAACTACGTACGTACACCGTCGTTGCTTATTTCATCAATGTAACATTCTACATGCGTACATGATTTTTTTATAACATATTATTGGAAATACGTAAGTTGTAAAGAAATTGTAAGAAAAATGAATTAATTTCAATAACTTTTTGTTTTCCTAATAATGCGACTCCAACTCTCTATGCTTTGTGTCATTTGGATGATGGGTTTTATTGCTTTGCTTAAGGATCTCCAAAATGCGTTCAAGTTATGGTACTATTACAGTCCACATCAAGTCTACTAGTATACCGGTGAACCCTTATAAAACTACTTTATAGACAATGGCATTACAATGGTTGAGCTTAAGTCTTCTTTCTGGCCTCTGGGTTGATGATTGTTCACATGTGAGTATTAATACTGCTGGCGGCATTAATTCGCTTTTTTAAAGCTTCACCGGGCTGCTATAGACCGACACCATTTTGGAAATATTTTCTAACCTAAAAATATTATTATTCAGACCTATTTATAAAAGAAATAAGCCTTTATAATAGTAATACAACTTAATTTAATACTGCACAAACTATACTATTATGTGAATTATGCAAAATTTGTTCTTTAATAGAAATACATCATTGTTTTGGTTATTTCACACATATCTTTAAATAATATTTTTTATCTAAATCACAAAATATCGAAGGCGCGTGAAAAATATCCATAAAACTTATATAGATATTAACAGTAAACCACACTGCGCAGTAATATTTGAAGGCAGAAAGCAATTTCAGAGAGTCTAAACTTAAAATTCTGTTTTAATGCAAATAAATATGGTGTCATCATTTACGGTTTGTCAATGTTTGTCCATAATAAAAAAAGCAAAGTAGTCAAGTTACAACGATAATTCTATTATAAAATTTATACCGTGGTAATAGAGACGTTTTTGCAATGATGTGGGATTTATTCAAGTTCTAACTGTGAACACTTCAATGGCTACAATCATGCTTTTACTTCACTTTTATGCTCCTCTAATGCATTAGTAATGCTATTAACATCTTCACTATTAATAATAATACTAGTATAATGCTTTTATAATGCGATTGGTATTTTCATTGACCGTAATAATGCTTTTATAATGCGATTGGCATCTTCATTGACCGTAATAATGCTTTTATAATGCGATTGGCATCTTCATTGACCACAATAATGCTAATATAATGCGCTTATGATGCAATTAAACAACTATGTGAACCCATTTAGGATCTAAAGCCGTAAAATTTGTGCCCAAATAAGAGTTATATCAGCCGCATAAACGTTTGTAGGGCTAATATAGGGCTACCTTCAAAATGCTTTAACGCTACAGAAATGCTGTAAGACTGCCGATATAATGCTTTGATGTGTTACTTGGGACGTGATTGTGCTCATGATAACAAACAATTTTCACTATGGGAGCAAAGCCGAAATCGTGAAAAAAATATCAGCTGTTCAGTACATTAGCAAACATAAACGTTGTGCAAACATAAATGTACTGAACAGCTAATTTTTATTTCGCGTTTTCAGGTTTGTTCCCATCGTAAAAGTTGTTGGTTATCATGAGCACAATCACGTGTTTATGTATCGTACACTAATTACCAGTCACCCTGTATAAATGCGTTCCCTTACCGCGAGCATTCACCTGTACAGTAACGTTACAGATTCGAGCATTTCATCAGTGAGGGACGAAAATCGAGCATCACAATGCGCACCTTGTAGTGATACAAAACGAGTTTACATCAGTGAAGGAGGAGAACCGAGCATTACAATTCGCGCCTTGTATCAAATCTATACTAAATGTACGCTAATGCTCAACAGTCAGGGAGGTAGTATCGTAATGTAGTGCTCAAAGTCGAATCTATAATGTTAGTCGACTAAGTTTAGACGTAATCTATAAAGTTAGACGACTTAGGAATGTGTTTTTCAGATACAAATATAAGAATGTTACTCTTTCTTTAGGAGGCCCATATTATTCTGTATACGTTGAAACAGTTTTATAATTTGTGAAATTTCACAAATACTGATGTGAAGGTTTGTATAATAAATATACGTAAAGTTGAAAGTCCTGTGTCTTATTCAATATTTCCATTGTATTTTGAGTAAAGTACTGCAAATAATTTCATTTTGTTACCGATCACCATAACCAACTGTAATGAATGGACAGTAAAAATCTGGAATTCAAAAATGTACAATCGAAAAAGTGGACTCATGACCCATTTTGAGAATAAATCGTTTGAATCCGTCAAATTGACAAGGATCAATGTCGTTACCATGGATATGTATGCTTACACGAATGTGGACCTAATTGTATTTAAATGTCTGTAAGAAAATAAGCTTATGGTGGATCATAATTCCACTCTGTCGATTGTACATTGTATAATATTCACACCAGTTGAATCCAAAAACCGAATTAGCAAAGCTTTAATTATAACAACTCGATGACTTTTGTCTCACCTTACTTTAAAAGATTTGTTTTTCTTTCCACCAATCGGTTGCTTCTCCATTATCGGTACGTTTACCGTAATTTTAATGTTTTTTTTTTTGTTGAGACCTTAAGTATGATTGATTAATGTAAATGTTTTAGTTTTTATGTATTTTAACTAAAATCAAGTTTATCGAAGACGTGGCTTTCTTGTGTTATACAAAATATCGGCTAATAGTAATAACCTAAAAATACAATTAGTTCATTGAGACCATGTTATTACAAGAAACAGAACTAGAAGAAGAAGATTCAAGAAAACTTTATAACAAACTATACTTTTTATAACAAAATGTTTCCAAATTATCTTTCGTTTCGTAACACACAACTCGAAAAGAAAGTAAAACTGTTCTAAAATGATAATAAAGTAAACCAAAGACTTATTAGACTTTGTTACTCTTGTTACACTTTGATAAGCACACGAGGAATTACATTTATTTACCTAAAATTGAAAATTGCTTGATAGAAATTCACGTCAGTCACTTCATGTAATGTGACTATATTGCTGTAAAAAGAAGTTTATTTCATTTCCCTCAAGATGGAAAATTGTTTGTCTAGTCATTTTCCTACTTGTACCTACTGCTTAAATATGTATTCGAATGTTCATTTAATTGGGACAATGTACGACAAATTCGACGTTGTTTCAGTCCGTACCTACAATTATTCAATTATTTTTAATTTTACATTCAGTGATATGACTTACCTGGTCCGTTTCAGCTGAAAGCTATGGTTAATTCTCCATGTTGTAAAAAATAAACCTAGACACAAAATATTGAAACAACAAATTAAATATTAATCAGATGACGATGTTTGCAGATTTCTTTGCTTTTTTTGGTAGTATCAGTTCTGTTCATTTTGGTAGTAGTTTTGTCGAGAAAAAAAAAACGAAAATGAAATAAAAAAAACATAAATAAATAAAATAAATCAATGAAGAACAAAAAAAAAGTAAACAAAACAGAAAAATAATATCATAGAATAAAAGCAACAAAAAAAATCCAAATACACAAAATCGAATCAAATCAAACATAAAAGAAAATATTCCTATTTCTGCAACCATCGTTGTAATCCAAAAGCGTACTCACGTTCAGCTTCATCACGATCTTGTTGTAAGCACGATGCCACCTCTGCTTCGGCGTCAACTTTGGCTGCTCAGGCTGGAACTCCAATCTATCTTCCTCTGGCCTACCCTGCTCTTCTCTAAACACATTATCCTCTTCCTGATACGGTTCATCCGTCTCTTGGAACTGTTCTTGATCATCGAACTTCTCCCTATCTTTCCGAAAGGTATCATCCTGATCAGTGTATGTATCATCTCGGTACTCTTCGTCGACCTGATCATCATATAGAGGCTCAGCTTCGTGGAAGGTATCAGTCACCTCTGGTACCTCGTGGTAGGTAGTACGCTCTTCTTGGAACGTAACTTTAGTTTTATCCGTGAGCGAATCTGTGGAGTGAAGCTTTTCTGTTATAAGGCATGGGCAATTTATTTGAAGTTGAGATGGGTTTAAAAATTACTGTGGATAATGCTGATGTATATCGGCCCCAACTTACGAGTTGTAGGTCGTGGGTTCGAACCCAGCCTGGCACATTATATTGTGTAATTTATTTCATCATAACTGCTCTCAAAACGGTGAAGGAAAACATCGTGAGGAAACCGGCTTGTCTTAGAACCATCAAATTCGTAGACAAGTGACATCTACCAACCCGCACTGGGCCTGCGTGGTGGATTACGGCCTAATCCCTATCACAGAGAGGAGGCCTGTGTCCCAGCAATGGGAACATCATAGGCTGATGAAGAAGTTAAAATATAATGAGAAACAATGCACGATTTCTTAAGTTCGTATCTTATAACTTAAAGGTTTACAAGCTATTTAATTGCTAAAACTGAGTAATGCAACTGATAGATAATTGATGTAATTCAGTAGTACGAACTATTGTAAGTACTTTAAACTGGCGTAGATGATTAACTTAAGGGGCACAAAGGTCACTTAAATGTTTTTAAAAAAAGAAGAAGGAAAATAAGAAATAGACAAAAAGTTCCGTTACCTTCTTGTGTAGTCGGGACAGCAAGTTTCTCTTCGGGATGAAAAGAACTTTGCGAGGTTCTACGATCAACAATCGACGGCGTTTGGCTGTGGTAGCTGTCGACTGAAGGTTTCCTTATTTGAGCCACAGTCCTCGTCGGAGACGCCTGCTTCTGCAAGCTGGGGCTCGGCGGCGCTTCCGACAAACGCCTCTCATCGGGGACTTCTTCAAGGATGGTATCATGAGCATAATCATCGTCACGATACCTATCCAAAGAAGTCCTATCCCTGTCTATTGTTTGATCGTATTCAGTCTTATGATACTCGTCCTCGTAGGCACTTTCGTCGAAACTCGACTGGGTTAACTCTTCAGGTGCGTCAGGTAACGTCCGAGTACGACGCACCGAAGGTCTTTGTATAGACTCCTGTCTCCTTAGAGACGGAGTTCGCGGTAGAGAAACTGGCGCAGACGTGGTCACAGTCACAGTAGACACTGGCACTGACGGCAATACTTCTGGGACGGATGTTGTCGCTGACACGGTACTTGTGAAAGGTGTAACGGGAGCAACAGATGAAGCAAAATGACTTGTTGGAGCAGTCGTAGCAGGAGTTGTGTGAGGAGGCATGCTTACAGCTGGAGCCGACACCGCTGCGGCGGCTGCACCGAAGAAGCTTCCCAACTTTTTCGCACTACCAGCCATAAATGACCCTAAAGTAGCAGCACCAGCTATGACGCTAGTTTGCAGCTGTTGTGTAGGTTGTTTTGCTTGCTGTTGTTGTTGCAACAGTTGCTGCTGCTGCAGCTGTTGTTGTTGCAGCTGTTGTTGGTGTTTTTGCTGCTGTTGGAATTGTAACTGCTGTTGTTGTTGTTGAAATTGTAAGTCTTGTTGTTGCTGTTGCTGGAATGGCAGTTGGTGAGCTTTTTGTAGTTCATCATGTTGAAAATACTGTTGATCTTGTAAATACTGCTGGTCTTGTTCAAACTGTTGCGTAAAAAGCTGTTGTGAAACTGGTTGTTTCTCTTCCTCTGGATACTGCGACTCAAATTGTAAATCATATTGATAATCTTGCTGTTGTTGGTAATCTTGCTGTTGCTGATAGTCTTGTTGTTGCTGGTAATCCGGAACATGCTGTTTATCTTCGTACTGGCTTTGTTCAGTATACTGTTGGTCTTGTTGGTCAAATCGATACTGGTGGTCATCGTATTGTGAATCGACCTCCGGATAACTTTTGTCTTTATATACATCTTGTTGTTTCTTAGTTGGGAGTTGTGGTAAATAAGACGAAATTGTTGATGGCACTGTTTTCGGTAACAACGAAACGATCTCACTAGTAATAGGATATGTGAACTGTGGTATTGTCTCTGGTTCAGTCCACGGCGTTTTTTGAGCTGTAAATTGGAAGAAAACGTTGTAAATATTAAATGAAAATTCACCACACAAACATTGTATGAAACGGGCCGTCATGTTGACGATTAAAAAAAACTGATATTTACAACGAATCTATACGCCGCCGCCGTGCTGCGGAAATTCTTATCTTTTATGTAACTGAATCATTTTTAATGCGAATTATTATAAATTCTTGCTATTGTTCTACTGACATTGGCATAATTTTGATATCGCAATCTGTAAATACATATAAATAGACTGGTGATGCCCTATCTCCCCAAGTACCAAGTTAACAGGCTTCAGTTCTATCATTAAATAATATTGTACGACGCTGTCTTGGCCGACATTTAGAATGTTACACTCGCCGAACGAATATTCACAATTATATTTTAAATTAATGGAAGAAAGTTGTAAATGCATAATTACCAGCTGCAGGCGGAGTGGCGTGTGGCGTTTCATCAAAGAATGGTTGCATCCCATCCGAATCATAACTGCAACAAAGAGTCAGATGCTGTTGATAAACGATGATGTTGCTTTTTTACCAGTAGTTAAAATTAGAGACATCCTAAGAACTATTTTGGTGACGATAGGCAAACTATTGCCTATCGTCACCATCCGTCACCGTCTATTTTTAATGTCGCACTGCTTGGCACAATATTGACACAACGTCTTAGCTCTGTTTTTTGTCATGTTTTTTTTTTTGTTAGTTTATTTTTCCGTTTATGTAACTTTATGCTAACATAATTATGTGGAACCTTATAATTAGCAATTGTCCACAAGCATAAAACATGATTCAACTTTGTTATTAGGCTGTAAGCTTTCTGTAAAATAAAGGAAATAAATAAATAAAGGTTTGCTAACGAGCAATGGCGCACAGTCTACTAGGTTTACATCATAATTAATGCATCATGTACGAAACAAAATGGACTGGATATGTAATGTCTGCCGAAAATCCGATTTCAAAATTCAAAACTAAAAAGTGATGCCCTGAGAACGTTAGGCGCGATTACTGCATAGTGTAGCCCGTCATACACGTTATGCATGTATACAGGATTAATTTTAAGGAATATCGAAAAACATTGAAGGAATATCGAAACATTGAGGAGCTCGTGGCTAAATAATCACAGCCGCACAGGCCGATCATCCGGGTTAAGCCGCGCTTGCCGAGGTTGGTCTGTGGATGGGTGACCATCTATCATAACGAGTTTCCTCGGAAAGCACGTAAAGCCGTTGGTCCCGGCTGTCATTTGTAGATCTTTGACAGTCGTGTTACTGTTAGTCAGAAGCTCTAAAGTCTGACAACCAGTCTTACCATGTGGTATCGTATTACCCAGTTACTAGGTTGTGGAGGTCCGACAGGCAGTCGCTCCATGTAAAATACTGATATCCAGTTGAATCTGGTTTGACTGGAAGCCGACCCCAATATAGTTGGGAAAAGGCTAGGCAGATGATGATCGAAAAACATTGAAAGAAATCTCGAAGCCGATTTTGACGAAAACTAAAACTGCATTATTGGATATATTAGAACTTTCACTTCCAGTTCTGACAAAATGAGTGCAATATTCGTTATGTCAGATCTGGAAGTATGATGCACAGATTGGAAGGAGGACTTTGCCCAGATAAATTATTATATTCCTATAGGAAAAGTTCATTTGAGTTTGTGACGCCTGAGTCTTCTTTTTGTCAAATAATTCACCATCATCAACTTGACGTCAGACCAAAGTTGAGTAGTCTCTCTTAGCTAGTGCCAATCGCAGCATCAAATCATTATTATGCTTTGATTCTTGAAACATCAATTAATTTAAAAACCACAAAACTTATTGTGATTATCAAGTCATAACACCTACATAATATTGTTGTTAGTTATGACCTAATTATTTGTCATTCAAACAATGCAGTGGGTGTTTACTGTGCATACTGCAGATTATAATCATGATTCAGAAATGAGATAATTTGTTACTGTGGCTCATATTTCATGTGTTATCGGCAACTTTTAAGATTCCTAGAATTCAAGGGACTGTGCAACCCGTAACACATAATTATGTTACAGTGGCTTTATTGGGAGATTCTGGTGAGTTTTCTGGTAGATCGGGCAGTGAAAAAGAATAGGCTTGTAACAAAAAAAAATATGCGTTTAGTGAAAAAGATGTTTTTTCTTGGGAGATGGTTAAGCTTTTGGGACGCTACCTGTGTCGCTAGTCATGCGTCAGTCCCCTGAGAACCATCTACAACAACATCTCAAATATAATATGATAACCTTAGTGGAAACTACATTCCCGAGACATTTGGGGTTCACACTCTAGAGCTGTGGGGTCCGAGTGCTCACAGCCTCTTAAAATAGATTTCCCAGTGTCCCAAAGGCTCGCTTTTACCTTTTGGGCACATTACCAGCTTAATAGCGTTGAAGAGTTTTTTTTTATAAGATTAATAACGATACTTAGTTTTCCAAAGTTATTCACAATGTGCAATAATCCTGATTTAAAGTTATCTTCATTTTATTGCCTACAGTGTTACAAATTAAACTAGTAAGCAGAATTACTTTTAAGTTAAACACTGTTTTAGGCTATCATGGTTTGTTTCACAATTTAAAATGTCACTTACGGGACATCTTCCGTGATAATTTATTATTTTGAAAAATTTAAATCGAGAGGATGGTTTCAAATTGTCAAGTACGTGGAATCCAGTTGTTAACATGCTAAAAAGTGGGATCCGGTATAATAAAGACTCCGCAGAACTTGGTGATACTGTGAGTGTATTTTGCCGTGACTTAGTGTCGAGTTCCAATAGTGCGCGTAGCAAGAGACAGAGAAAGAGGGTAGACAGATTTGTCTGCTCTTAACAATTTATTTCCATCCACCCGCACCTTCCAGTCATCCCGCGATCATGCCGCTTGCAACAGCGTCGAAATATCGGAAACTCAAAATAATAAATAATCACGGAAGATATCCCGTAAGTGACATTTTATACTTTTAAGTTTACTTGTTTCTTTAAGACTTACGTCTTAGAATTACCAATTCAAACTCTATTACAAAGTACTTACGTCGTATTATTATAATTAGTATCTTGATACGGTTCTGTGGCAGTGTCTTGAAAGTCTTGGTTAAACCCGAAGCTAACGTAACCATAACTCGCATCAGGAATAGGTTTTTCAGGTTCTGAAAAATAAAATAATCCTTAGTGTTATTAAGCTTTTCTTAGGAGTGGTTAAATCTTCAAATAAGTTCTCCCACGAGCGCGAGGCACATTTTTTTTTGTACATATCTATCTTGTTCCTTCAAATGCCCTTTACGTTCCAGGGCCGCTCTACCCTGCTTATGCAGTACCGCATCCCATTAAAAAAGACCAAAGTGGAATTTTCGTCTACTCGGTTTAAAATATTGCAGTGTCTAATCTTTCCTACTTTTGAAGCAATTCATATTGCTTCAAAACTAGGTTTAGGTAGAACGGAAATCTCTAAGCAGGATACTGCGGCCGGTTCTAGCAAAGTTCATGTGAAGAAACATAATAATTTGAGTCGGACGGAGCCACCCGGAGTAGAATGAATCATTTGATGATTTTTACACTACAAAACCCTGTTCAAAAGCACAGTTCTCAATGCTCAGCTTTCCGCCGAGTACGATTTCGTTCAAGTATTCTGCTCGTTACGGCCAATTTTGATCGCAATTATAACTTTTGCTGCGTAAATCTTTAAAAAAAAATCGAACAGTGCCATCATTGGCGGAATAATGCTTGAAATTCGTTGGCGACTTTTGTGTAAAGGCGGAAATACTATACGTGTCGTCAAAATGCATATATTTTTACGACACGTATTAATAGTACAGTTAGAAACACAGTTGATTATCGCATCGTGTGGAGACGCGTTTTACAAACTCCTGAAATCTTCAATCTCAATCGTTCCATTGTTTTACATGTCTGCTCCTGACTGGGCAAATTCAGTCGTTGACTGGTTACAAACAAAAACAACCGAAGACAGCATCCAAGATAGACTTTTAATTTTCAGCGTTATTGTATATTTTGTTGCACCGTGACACGCCATGCCAAGAATTAATCCTATGACAATGAAATTGGCCATAAACATATATTTTTTTAATATAAAGCTCCGCTCACCGGGTACGTAAGGCACGTGCGTAAGCGTGGAGGCGGAAGGCGCGCGCCGTGGGCGCGTGAAGCTGCCGTATGACGTCATAGCTGACGTCATTGGCGTGGGGGGCTGGGGCAGGCGACGGCCACGACTGCCGCGCGTCGAGCCCGACTCGCTGCCCGGGGGAACTGGCAGCGCGCGGCCCCTCTTGGGGGTCGACGATGGCGTGGCTGGAAAGGAAGCACGTTGATTGAAAGCTGAAGCTCTATTTTTTTTAAGAAGGCTGCCCACTAAAGCCAGGGCTTTAGTGGACAGCCTTCTTAAAAAAAGTTCTGAATTGAAAGTGAATTGTGAAGTGAATTATGAGTGTGTTTTCAAACACACTACCTTTTTTACCCGACTGTGCGAGAAAAAAATACAATTATTAACTCCGAATACAGAATCGCACTTGCGATATACAGTGCAGCAGCCATTCCCAACCGTATTGCCATTACTCTTTGTATTTATTACCCCTGATTTCATTCTGTCTCAAAAAACTACAATTTTATGAAATTATGACCTTTTAGGTCGTCAGTACAGTAGAGCAGTATTCGTGATTTTAAATATTACGAGTATCATTCTGTAAATACGTGTTTTTTTTTATAGCAAATCATTCAGCCATCAACATGGGGTCCGAGATTTACGAGTACCTACAATTACCAAAACACATGTTCTTGCTCACTGTGATTAAATCAGATATAAGACCATGCTAACTGTATAAATATTATGAAACGTTTTAAAATTCTTTTCGCAATTTCGGTGGCGAATATTTCAGCGTAGCAACACAACATGAATTATAAATTACCAGTATCGCATTTTTATTAAGCTTTCTTCAAATAATTTACCGAAGCTATAGGCTACAAAGACATTTCGGCGTTCAAATGACGTTTTCAGGGGGGGTATTACAACCTTTTTTAATTCCTTGCAGTTTTCGGGCAGTTGACTTTACGGCCTTAAGCAGACTTGTTCTATTTCGTATTATGACGTACGTAATTCTGCAAGGAATCATCCAGGATTACTTGTCTCTGGATGATTAAGACGGGCTAGCGAATTCGTTCAAAAATCTAATCGACAATTTACCGATGATTACCGGTTTTATAAATTGTGTGTGAAAAAAATCTTTTACATTGTAAATTTAGGAGATATTTGAGTTAAACTGTATTTTAATAACAATTTAAATATTTACAATCAAATTGGCCAACATTTACTGTCATTTTATGCAAAAACTTAATATCAAATAAAACTCTCACAAAGGGGTTTGTTTCTGAACGATCGTATTGCGATACTTTTTTAGTCTGTGGCGGTTTTGTTTACCAAAACAAACAAGATTATCGTATTTTATTTATTTATAATGCCACTATGTAGTGCTTTTTACTGCATTAATAAAGAAGCACACCGTTTTCCTACCGCAGAGAAAGTAAGGAAACAAAATGGAATAAGTCATGAGCGGAAAATTTTGTAAAATGGAGCTGTTCCAACACAACAATTTTCTAATTTTTAAAGCAAGAGCTAGAAATGTTTCAACAAGTGAAGGAATGGTAAAACCTAGGACGTTTATTCAAACCGAAAGACAGTGTACCTAGTTCTCTTGAAATTGGCTGCGAAATTGTGGTACCAGAAGCAATCGAGGAAGTGAAATTAAAAATGTCTGCTGATACATTAAAGACTGCCCAATGTACCCAAATAAATATTGAACACAAGTTTTGGCTCCATTGGACCATTTCTGGAATGATTCTGCGCGAGGCTATTAATTTTAAGTGTTTGAGTTGATCATACATTTTGTTTGGTTTATTCAACCCTACGTCCATTGCTACAAAAGATTATTTATTTCGTCACCATGTCTCAAATCTAAGCTCTGTATATTTTTTTTCTTACACTGATGGAACTACGACAAATAAAACATTTTTTTCAAGAGTAACATGTTTTTTTATTTAGAACTATATATTACTATATGAGTAAATGTTTACATATCTGAATAATTATATTTATTGTTTAGCGTTCAGTAAATGAGTGTATATGTGTCGTAAAAGGTAAAAACTTTGTCGTCTTTTTATGTAAAGCTCGTCAGCTGAGATTATATCGTGTATGCACTCTCCAGATATTCTGTAGTGCCTCCATTATTAATACCAAAGTTTAATTTAGTTAGTTTCAACTGTTTAAAGACAAATTAAAAGAAACAAGTCAGTAAAAGTTACTAAAAAGTGGCGTAAACTGAATGATTTTGGAGATGCCAATTTTGACAATTAATCCGGCCTTGAAATGTCATTAGGTAGCTTGTAATACGAAATTTCCAGGCACAAGAACAGGCAGAAGTCGGTATGAGGTCACGTGACCGTTTTACTGGCCGTCATTGTGTGATCGTAATACGACTAAGCAAGGCAGTTCACTTTAAGGCGTAAACTGACAGGAATTAAAAGCTTGTAATACACCCCCTGGACAGGATTACGTGACGCAAAAAGAGCTTTGTCTGTGACATTAGCTCCTAAAAGAATTTACCGTTTTTGATGCGGTTTTTTGAAAGCGAACGTGAATCGGGGTGGTTCTTAGAGGCAATTTATAAAGATTTGTTCAGGCGTTTGATAATTATCGAGTCATTATTTCGAGGGTTACTTATTTTTTACTATGGCGTATTAAGTAAACCGCTCTAAAAAAACAAAATAGTAACGTAAGTTCTGCTTAAGTCCGCGCGCCAGAAGATCTTTGCACACTCATTTAAGGATGATTCACGGTACACCGTGCCGTGTCCGGGCCGTGCCCTGTCCGAACCCCATCTGGGTCCCGGACGGGCCACGGTCGAACATTGTGGTGTACTTTTTGTATGCAGTGATTAATGCCTAACCGCGCCTGCGTGTTGCCAACGTGCCCCAGGACACGGCCCAGCCACGGCACGGTGTAGCGTGAATCATACTATAAGCTTACAATAAAGAATACGAAGCTATTTACCTGGAAGACTGGCGGCAGACCTTCGCGGCCGTGGCCGGTATGGCGCCATCTCATTGTAGTCGGAATACCTTGACGATGGCACCAACTGAAATAATAGAAAACTCAGATCAGCGCATCACTTCAAAACGGCTGCACCTTTTCTTGTTTCGCTTGATTTTTTTTTAACATGTCCCCACTCTAGGACTTTCTCCTGAGTTGTAGGTGCGTTTATGAACATAGAAATTCACATACGCCAACACCCAGACCCGCAACAACTTCTTGTAGATCATACAATTAATGTAATAATAATATTCCACAACTATCACACAACGCCATCTAGTCCCAAGCTAAGCAGAGCTTGTGTTATGGGTACTAGACAACTGATAAACATACTTATATGTATATTTCTAAATACATACATATTATAGATAAATTACACCCAGACACAGAACAAAATAAATGATCGTTCTCATCACAAAAACATTGTCCAGGGTGGGAATCGAACCCACGACCTCCGGCATAGCAGTCAGGGTCACTAACCACTAGACCAACAGGCCTGTCATTTTATTCGTTCCTTGCTGGGATCAAACCCGCGACATGCTGCGCAGCCGGTTAAGATGTCTGGTGACGTCAGAATATTTTTTTTTTATTCCACATCTGTCACACAACGCCATCTAGTCCCAAGCTAAGCAGAGCTTGTGTTATGGGTACTGGACAACTGATAAACATACTTATATATTTGTAAATACAAATTACACCCAGACACAGAACAAATGATCGTGCTCATCACACAAACATTTGTCCTGGGTGGGAATCGAACCCACGACCTCCGGCATAGCAGTTAGGGTCACTAACCATTAAACCAACAGGCCTGTCAAATAGAAAAATTCAATAGAAATTGTACTGAATTGTGACGAACTGCCAATTTTAAAAGCGTCGTATCTCCACCAATTTTGGTCTACGTACCAAAAGAAAAAATACCGGTCGAATATTTTTTGATTGAAACCTAACTGACGATAACGTGCTGATTAGATTTTTACTGTCAAAATCAATCGTTACTTTTATTTTGGCTAACGAAGAACATAGACCACAGGATCACGCTGGATGCAAACCGCTTCAAACCGCCCCTACTGGAAGTCTATAGGGGAGACCTAGGCGCGGGCCACATAGAAAAGACGTAAGACGCAGACGGGGCGGAGACATATGTCTCTTCGGCGTCTCTTTAGAACACACAGAAGAGACGGGGCGCGGACGCGACTCTCATACATTTTCGGCCGTCCGCGACGCGTCCTCGTCTTATGTCTTTTCTATGTGGCCCGCGCCCTATGTTGAGCAGTAGACGTACGACTTACGGCTGATATGACGAAAGTGATAATGAAACAAGAACTTAACTTACCGGTTTAGGCGGCACTTGCGGCAACTGAACAACTGAAGACCTTCTCTTATTGATAACATTCTCGTACTCCGTCGGCGTGAGACCATGCCCGTCATCGTAGAAGTACTGTCCACCGCCACTGTCCCACTGTCGGGAATCGTCGCCCACGTATGACGTCTGGTAGGAGTACGATTGCGAGTCATAGAACTCCTCGTAACTGGGTTGTTGAGATAAATGCGAATGGTCCCTGGAAAGGCAAAAATATTTTGTGTATAGAAAGTTTTTTTCATTGGTATCTCACAAGTCTACCTAGATGAGGTTGTGTGCTGCTTTACCGTAGGTAATCTTTTTTTTAGCGTGGTGAAATCATTACATGAGTCCTCCCAACAAGGGCAGGGCAAGAGGGACTGTCAGACTTGTACTGACTAAAATGTACAGTGTCCTTCATTAGCCCTTTACGTTCCGGGGTCACGGTAGCTTGTTAGACCCTAGCAGGCTTTGGCCCTCTAAGGGGGCCCCGTCTTTGGCTTAACATTAATCTAAGGCTTCCAGACAAAGGTTAAGAAATGGAGAGCTGTATCTTTATTTTTTTTATCGGTAGATTCAAATTATGCGTCGAGGGTATTTTTTGAGGACAGCAATAGACATACGAGTAAGTACGTGGACATGCTTAATTCAAATCTAAGCGTTTATTCGTTATGGATAGATCGTCACATACAGCGAATACTCGTACCAAGTACGCATTCATCGCGATTGGTCGCTATGACCGAAGCTTTAAAATGTAATAAAAACTGACTCTTTGCTACGGTCAATCTCCAAAACATCTGGTAGCCCATGACGTGTTAGAACGAGTAATTCCAGTGTGGAAACAAAGTGGAGCTAGACAACTTGTATAGCTCTGTCCCTTTCCCACACTGTTTAGTATAGTATAGTAGAATGTCTACCTCGTGTGCGTGATACTGGAGGTGTATGTCTCGAACCCATACATAGGCATGTTGTCATCGTACAGCGTGTTCTGACGCTCCAGACTCGGCCTACGCTGCTCCTCTGTGAAAATCATACAAAATTACGAATACGAATCTGTAGTAGTACTCCATGCGAGACATCATAGTAATATAATAATAATATAATAATAATATAATAATATTCCACAACTATCACACAACGCCATCTAGTCCCAAGCTAAGCAGAGCTTGTGTTATGGGTACTAGACAACTGATAAACATACTTATATATTTCTAAATACATACATATTATAGATAAATTACACCCAGACACAGAACAAATGATCGTGCTCATCACACAAACATTTGTCCTGGGTGGGAATCGAACCCACGACCTCCGGCATAGCAGTCAGGGTCACTAACCACTAGACCAACAGGCCAGTCGAGTCATAGTAATTGAGTGTTTAAAAAAATATAGCCTATGTTAGGCTCTAATAATGTGGCTTTGTATTGATGAAAGAATTGTTGGAATTGATCCCGTAGTTTTACATAAAAAAGTCTTAATTTTATTATTAAGTGTAGATAAATAGGGGTATGTAGGTAAGTAGGGGTTGAAAATCAGGTGTTTTTGTACTTTGTAGTGGACGTCTTCCAATTGATGATGACGATTTAAGTGAATTTTGGCCCAGAAATAGACGAAACCATAGAGATAGTTATCTATAGGCTACTTTTGAATTTAGAGAGATAAATGAGGGAAAGCGACTACCATGGGCAAACTCTCAAATCAAGCATCAAGATATTATGCCTATCTTTTTTCTTTGATAAATAAATTAAAAAGAGTATAGTGTATATTCGGTGGTTACCTCCAGACTGCCAGTCAGCCGCGGTCCGCCATGATATAGCTGACTCCACACTCACTTGTGGATGGAGTTGAGACCACGTGTCTATCCTGTAAGCAGCAGAAAAGCACTTCCCTTATGAATAGATTTTATAGACTTTTACCACAACTCTGATGAGTTTGAAGATAGGTAAAGAAACTCTTCAATGAATGACAGTAACTTCACGATATCTGCAATAGGTTATTTGATTTAAAAAATCAAATTAGTGTGACAGTTAAGCCCTGGATACACTAGGGAACATTTTGTCCCGCAACATGACGCGCAACACATTTACGTGACGCTGCAACGTTGCATAGTGTCCCGCAACATGACCCACAACATTCTACGTGACGCGGGGAATGTTGCTTGCTCCCGCCTCGAGAGCGAGCGCACGTGTCCCGCGTCAGTGTTGCGCCATTTGTCACTGAGTGTAGTCGCGTACGCAACGTGCCTTTAAAATGTCTGTAGTGTGGGGAAATGATACCGTGCTTTTGCTTATAGAGCTTTACGAAAGTCGTGACTTGTTGTGGGATACTTCACACCGTGACTATCGAAATAAAATAAAGAAAAATGATGCATGGGAGGATATTGCCAAGGCGCTTAAATTGCCTAGAAAAGAAATAGAAACTAAAGTTCATACCCTGTGTTCGCAATTTGTCCGAGAAAGGAAGAAAGTGAAATCGTCAAAAACTACTAGTCTGATATGAGGACTAATAGCGTTCCGTAATTTTGTATCCTGTTTGGCTATGGAAGGTGCGATCATTTGCAATAAAGTTTCAAAATCAGATGATGACATGCGAGTAAAATTCACAAACGATCCGTCAGACATTCGGAGATCACTTAGAATATTAACTCTTCTTTCTCGTTGTAATAAGAAATTCCGCATCCACCACCTTCTCTTTCTCTTACGTTTCAACACACTCGATATAATTACTATGTACGCAGCACTAATAGCCACAACCTCCTCGGGCGACATTTCTCAATACACTGAGAAGTGTGGTCGACAAAATGTTCCGCGACATGTATGTCGGCACATCACGTAGTTGTTGAGGAACATGTTCCGCAACATGTTGCTCCATTTGTCCCCTAGTGTATCCGTGGCTTTAGATTATTTTATCTAAAATGTTTGACCCGTATATTTTCTTGTGTTATGTAAGCCAAAATTATTGAAGATGAACTTTTACATTACCAAAAGTACGCCACAACCATTTACAATTTTTATTTCTAGTCTTTTATTTTTCAGATCTCTAACAGATTAAATAATAAAATTATTGTCATTTTTACCACAAACAGTTAAACACCTTTTGAACACCTAAAAAAGTGTAATTGTAAAACAAATAATCAACGTCAAATGCCGTTTTCATTGACACTTTTTTTACCCGACTGCGCGACTCAAAGGAGGGTAATCGAGGGACTTACAGTCGGGGCCCCTTGGGAAGATTTGATTGGTAAAATTTGAATGGGCCCCGACTGTGAGTCGTTCTGTTCTGCATTAGAAATTATGATTTGTTTTATGTGTGTATCGATTATAAAACTATTTCAATTGTGTAGTTATTTAGCATTATTTAACAGAATTCTAAACTACTGGGCTTGCTTCTTTTTTATACTTTTTATTTAAGTTAATTTTTCACGTTTTTTTTTTTAAATTAGTCTTTACGCAGTCGGGTTTTTTGTTTTTCTTTTTTGACAAGTGTTCAACAAATGTTTAACCTTTTTGTAGTAAGATGGTAGATGTTTTACCTGTTGGTCCGTGGCTGACTGTTATAATACAGCGGGTCGGTGTCCCCGTGTATGTGGTACTCGTCCCTCTCGTAAGAATTCTCACGAGATACCTCCAAGGATCTCTGGAAAAAGAAAGCGTCGTTAGCGCAAGTGGCCGCTGAATATCAGTATTTTACATGGAGTAACTGCCTATCTGACTTCCATAACACAGTCAGTACTGACTTACTGAGTAATAATACCCTCCAGTCTCAGTCATAAGGAAAAGCACTGTTATTGCCCATACCAAAGCGTAGATCTCTATGTAGAAGAATAGGGAAGAAACTCCACGAATACTTTTTTAAATCAGAATATTTCTCAAAAATTTGGTTACCTTCATTCATGTTGAGTACTCCTACTACTTGTACGAGTATATACGTGTAACAACGATATGAAACGACGGGCAAGTTAAAAGTACGAATAGTCTCAAGTAGGTATACTTTTAAAACTCTAAGCACCAGGAACATTTTTTTTTGTTCGGACGTGTCTAAAACTACATAATGATCATATTTTGTTTTTCACCCCCCCTTTTCCCCTTGTTTTTCCTGGATTTTCATCCGTGTGACATTTGTATACACGTGACCTGTGAAATAGTTTATTTCCAGAAACTGCGTGACAAAAAGATACACATGGCGGCGAAAGTGCTAACGTGCATGTACACAAGGTTTTGTATTTTTAACGTTAAATAAGTGAGCCGTGATTAGTAACATGATAAGGAATATAACAACCTGTGGTGTGTGCATCTGGTGAGCATGGCTCCTGAACTGCGAAGCACTGCAGTTGGCGTGCTGCCCCACTGGGTAGTTGAGGTCCGACGTGTAGTCCGAATCCTCTGAGTAACCCGCTGAAACATAAAGAGAGTAGGTTATAGAAATAAATAGATATTGTAGTTTCTTTGAAGTATTTGTAACCTCAAGAAAGATATAGAAATGCCAGCTAAATGAATGCTCCTTCGGTCCACTTTGTATTTTTCCTCCGTGACCTTGCAACCCACGAGAGAGGACTCATTAAATCGGTTGGTCTGTGTACATAGGCTTACATCACTATACATACTGGTAGAATTATAGACCGGGTGGTATAGTAGCGTGGGGGAACGATGACATGAGGAACTGAGGGAGGACTTAAGAGGGGCCTGGCGTCCCGAGGATTTTGAAAAATTTGTATTATAAGAAACTGTTGCCGTCGTGCTGAGCCTGGCCGGCTTGTAAGAGTGCGAATGGGATAACTGTAGCTCAGGCTGATTTCACCTATAAAATCGTTTACCAAAAAGTGTATACTTCTTCAAAACTGGACTGTTTAGAGGACAAGAATGTCTGTACTTCTTTTTTGTTAAAAACTTGTTAAATTTTTTTTCTTTTTATGTAGCAAGAATAGACAATTTTTGTGGGTTCTTGGCTTACATTTTCTTTAGTGATTATTTTTTGGAAAAAAGAAAATGATAGGAGCACGCTGTAATAAGGCCTTGACTTTTTTTAAAAAATCCACTCCCGTTGTATGGAGAAAAGACCACTCCAGTTCCTTCTTAACAAAGCGGCCATTGACAAAGATTTTAGAGTATGACAAAACTGCCTAACTAAACCTTAACTGACTCAGGCTCTAGATTAAAGACTAGTGGAATAATATAAAAAGTAAAGTGGGTCTAAAACAGCCGCTTGATATCCGTTTACACCTGATGATTATGCAACTTACTAGTATTCCAGATTTCACACGTATTTCTTTAATTTGCCACGTTTATCAAAATTGTTGAAGATTATGATTATATTTTGCAATAATTTATTGATGCTTTTATAACTAAAGTAATACTTGTAATTTGTACGATGTACAATAGAGTATTCAAGTCTATTCTAGTATCATAAATACTGTTTGTTTCACGATAATCTTAAGCGGCTTTACGTTCATATCAATACGGATAATTATATAACTTAATCTTCTTAGAATAATAAAGATTAGCGCTCAATAGATTGATAGGTATTGTCCTCTAATCCGTGTTAGGTAGTTGATAATGAGCTTTTGATCTTAAGAGCATAATAGAGTATAGAGCAACAAATGTATTTAGAACACTCTTCTTTTAAAATCTAAAAGATTCGTCCCGCCTTGGTTGGAGTGAAAGGGACTGTCAGATTCTTGCTAAAAAATAGCCAAATTAGTTGCCCTTTTAGTTTCAGGGTCTTGCAGATGGTTTCGCAATCTCAGCTAGAATTTGGCCCTATAGCCTTCATTTTACTGACAGCTCCTTAAAACTTGGGGTGCTATGACAGGAAACCTCCACGTGCGCCCGTGGACTGGAGTTCCCTCTCGGATACGTCCGGGGGGAAGACCAGTTTTTCGGGCCGGTGCACCCTGGGATGCGGGCAAAAACTCTTCCTTAGGCACTGTGTGCCTAAGGGGTCTCTTTGCCCGTATGCGAATAGCCTGTCGTGTGGACGCTCCAACGCGTGTCCCTCTGATTAGCAGAGGGCACAGCGGTGGAGCGGGCTTGCGGACGGTGAGTTATGGGTAGCTCGCCGTCCGACCAAGGACCAAGCCCGGGTCGGTGGCGCGTCGTGTTTCGCGCCAAATGCCTGCTGGGGTCGCGGGTTTTTTCTTAACCCAGGTTACCGTGGCCCCGGAACGTAAAGGGTATAGGAAGGAACACGGGTGGATTTTAGTCAGTAAGAGTCTGACAGTCCCTTCCGCCCCACCCAGGGCGGGAGAACTCATTTGATGATTTTACCACCTAAAAAAAAAAAAAAAAAAGCTCCTTAAAACTTAGCATCAGAATTATTTGTGTAAGTACTGCTTGAATCATTAATTATAATATACGAATAATATATCCATACATTCATTCCGCGTGGGAAATCCTTTATCATCAACTACTTATAAGTTCGCAAAAATATGACTATGAGCAGGACTCAAACCTGCGTCCTTGTGAATTTATACTCCAGACGCTTTTCCAATTAGGGTATCACCCGGGGTCGCGGTACTACCGGGTAACTGAGGCCACGGAACGTAAAGGGCTATTGAAGGACACCGTGGATTTTAGTCAGTACAAGCCTGACAGTCCCTCCCGCCCTGCCCTGGGTGGGAGGACTCATTCGACGATATTACCAAGTCAAAAAAAAATAGGCTATCACAGTCCTGCTTGGCAAGATCCAATCTGCATAGTGACACACTTACAATGAGCAATGTACTGCATCTGCCTGCGCGCCTGCTCGGCTCTCTCTGCGTCCAGCGTGCCGTTGAGCAGGTCCAGTTTGCGCTGCAAGTCCGCACCGCCTGTACCTTCTGCGTCTGGAAGAAGGAGAAGACTATTGTTAACATAACATACATAATCCCACGCCTGTAGTTCCTGAAATGTGACAGAAGGAAGAAGTTTCTAACTATCTCTGAAATAGTATCTAACAGTACATCTACATTAATGGGCGACTCGCTGCCAACCATGGACCATCCCCGGGTCGACGGCGCGTTGTGTTCGACGCACGCTTCTAAAAGTGTCAGCATGATGACGGCCCCCTCTAGAGGGCCAGCCTGCTGGGGTTGCGGGATTTATTGCATAATCGTGACCCTGGAACGTAAAGGGCTATTGAAGGACACTGTGGATTTTCGTCAGTACGAGTCTGACATTCCCTCCCGCCCTACCCTGGGTGGGAGGACTCATTTGATGAAATTACCACGAAAAAGAAATTACATCTACATTTCATAAAGCATGTTAAAATCCTATGTAATAAGGGGCGTGCTTTTTGTCATTGACGGGGCACAAAACAGGACTCCGTCGCTGCTATGGAAGAAGTCCTATGGAAAAACACTTTGTCTGACCTAGGAAACTAAACCAGGTCCTGATGGTTTAGTTTCTGGTGTTTAGACCTGGTTCATTTTCGGCAATCACCAACAAGCATCGTAGCTCCGGAACGAAAGAATAGAATTTGGTGCTGTTTTTATTGTTGTATTTGAAATGGTTCTTAGTTATAATTTTTGAGGCTTATGAAAATTGGTGGAAAATGGAAAATATATTATTCGGCCTATTTACAGCCGACTAATCGATTTGTCGGCTAGTCGTCTAAAGTCTAAGTCGGCCCATCTCTTATAATTTATTAACTATGTAGTAAAGACGGTAGCATCCCCTTAAGGCAGTGGTCCGACCGCCGACGATGAACGAGTAACGAGTAGAACTATACACTCTAAAAGAGTTGGCGATCGGCGGGAAGCGAGTGTAGTTTCGATAGTTTTGTCGCCGGGCGACAGCGAGTGTTCAAGTGCGTCGAGTGATTACTCGCGCTACTCGCCCGCGGTTGCTTTATGTGACATTTTATTCACTGTATACCGAACGCGAGCAACGAGTGAGCGAGCATCGCTGAACGACTATTGCTGAGCGAGTTAATTTTTGAAATTCTCGTGGCTCAGCGACAGTACGAGTAAAACGAGTCGTTGCCGGTAGTGTGAACAGTCAAACAGCAACTATTAATATATGCATCTCTTTCGTTTACACGGAATGTACATTTATTGTGAGTTTCTCGAGAGAGAAAATCGTTGGTCGGACCACTGCCTAATACACCGGGGCGACCCAATTTCTAAGATTAAATTCATTTCCCCGGAGACTGTAGTCTCCTTAAACGTCATTAGTGACCTATGTTATGTAGTTGCTAATTGATTAATTAATGTTTAAAGGTTGTTCGTAGACGAAGGTCGGTCCTAGATTCATTAGTTTTATACAAATCTCTGCAACATGTATGTCAATTAGAGTTAAAATATATATTTTTTTTTGAATAAATACAAATATCATAATTTTATATCATTTTATCTTACAGACATACCTACGCAAACAGCCAGTCTCAGAATATTATAACCTGTAGGTTAAAGGAATATTTATTTTGTTCGTAAATAAAAACTGCGGCATTGAGCGCAGCACTCAATTGCTCGAATACTACGTCAACCTTATCAAAAAAGTTTACATAGCTTAATTTTTTTCCATTTTATAAATGAAAGTTACTACTACCGAACTGCTATACGCAACAAACACACACAAAGCCCAAAATACCCCATAATCTTGATAATAAACAAATACAAAAGTACCATAAACATTATAAACTACCTCCGCTTAAGTCATGATGAATATATCCGACAAAAATTGCTCACTAATCAAGCCTTCTTTTTCGATCCAAATCTTTCTATGAACGCGACCCTAATAGTTCATTGAACTCCAAACAAGTCTAGCAAACTTGGCATCTGTCGCCGTCAGTTCAAAACATAATTTACATGAAATTTCCCGAATCCTAGAACAAATAACGTCGACGAAAGATGGAAAAGATTACAGAGAATATTAGTTAAATCGAATTTCTTTTGTAAACAGACTGAATTTCCTCATATATTACCTAGAATGGCGGGTAATAGAAAGGTGGGGTAGTCGTGGCGTAATAGCTCCGATTACGTTGTAAGTTCTGGTTTCGAGCTCAGCACCCATAGCATGTACCCGTAGAAACGGGTTTTTGTCGACGATAGATTAGACAAAATGACAGCATGTAGAAAGTAGCACGTTTAGTTGTCTACGGGTTGTACCATATTTTGTTCAGAAGTCAGTTTGTCTATTAGTCATTCTTGGTCAATTAGAACCTTATTAAATCATGCTATATTACGTGGTAAAATCATCAAATCAGTTCTCTCACCCAGGTCAGGACTGGAGGGACTGTCAGACGTGTAGTGACTAAAATTCACGACGTGCTTAAATAGCTTTTTAGGTTCCAGAGCCACGGTTACCTGACAAGACAGTCCCGCGACCTCAGCAGAATAAGCCAAATTACACGTACAGAAAGGCATTTAATATTATCACCGCTACTCACAAAATAATGATAGAAAATATTGTGAGGAAACCGGAACGTCCTTGAGCCGTGAATTCGGAGACAGGTGACATTTTTACTAACCTAGACACGCACAATGGATTATAGTCCACTCTTCTTTAGAGGCCTATGTTCCTGCATTGGAAACATAATAGACTGATTATGCAGGATAGAACTAACTTCAAAATATCCATTTTTTATAACTCGCATTTACATAAATATAAAGTTAAAACCATAATCTCATCAAAAGTTAAAGCAATCACGAGAGTTCTCGATTGTAAAGTTAAAAATATTTTTCGTTCATATTTTCACCACCGCAAGGTCGAAATTTGCATAACAAGCAACAACTTGGTACGTTTCACGTGTGCAGTAGCGCTGCGAATTATTTAAATGATTCATGGAGTATGGCGGCTTAATTACGGACCTCAATACTTACTTAGAAGAACGCTTAGTGACGCATTTTTCTTGCAAGTTGTTGTAATTTAAGTCAGTTAAACGAGCTTTATGCCGGCTCCACACGTTGGCCGTGTTGGCCGAACAGAGGGAGACGGCGCTCCGTCGAATCTTGTAGTGGGGCAACGTTTTTTAAAATAAAAAGTCCATAAACGAAAATACGAGCCCGTACGAAAGTAACTCGAATCTTTAGAAAAACCTTACTTCCTATAAGTTTTGAATTCATAAGTTCCGACAACACATCGGGAGCCGGGACAATTGACCAATCATGTTGTCACCAATTTTTAGTTAGTACCATTTACTAATCTTATATCCGTAAGAGAAAGAGTAACTCGGACGGCGAGCAACTCCATAACTCGCCGTCTGAAAACCCGAGTTACCACCCCTTATGACAACCACGAAATGTCAAAAGGATAGTGAATCATAAAATCGTGATATTAAAATGACAGTACTTCAACCGATAACGGAAACAATGGGGACAAGCATTGAATGGGATGGGACAGGAAGCATATAAACGTCCCATTCAGTAATAACCAGCTTCGAACACGTAATATTACGTGTTTCACCTCAATGATGTAATGAAATGTAATCTGTTAAATGCACACAAATAATATCACACCTGTTTTTTCTAAAGGGTTGGGCAAATTTATAATTATAGAGTAGGATGTAGATGTTTAGGTATTTCAGCTGTTTGTCCGGAATTCAGTGTGCAATGAATATTTAGAACATATCAATGTACTTTAAAATCATTGCTCTTAACCAGTCTTCATCGACGACTTCAGACGATAAGAGGAGAAATAAAAAACTTTTTGAAAAAAAAATGTAACCGACTTCAAAACAACCACAAAAAAAGTTCAAAATAACCTACTAAAAAACTTTTGTTTCGAAAGTCGGTGACTTTATTTTTTATTTCATTGACTTTTTGTCCTTTTTAGTTTCACTATTCATCCCAAATTATTGTCAAATACATAATTTTCTTACATGTGCACTAAAATTTTGTAATCCGTAGCACCGGTAATAACAACGCCCATGTATGTATGTACACAATGAGAACTACTAAAAATAAAAACTACTGCATCAAACTAAATGAAAATTTTATGGGACTAAATGGCACATATACTGTATCGAACCAAAAAAGAATCATCGAAATCGGACCAGAAACCTCGGAGTAATCGGTGTAGACAAAGTTGAAAACTTTTTAGGTTTTTTTTTATTTTTGTTGATTTTTCAAAAAGTGTTAGTCCGATTTTGATAAAATTTTAATGGGACCTTTCCGGAAGTATACCCTATCTAACAAAAAAAGAATTCTTTAAATCGATTGTTAAACGATGGAGTTATGCCCGAACAAAAATAAAAATACAAACATCGGAATTGAGAACCTCCTCCTTTTGGAAGTCGGTTAAAAGAGCTTTAAAAAAAATAAAAATAAATAAATAAATAAATTTAAAATTCAAACTAAATAACAACTCAACTGAACAACTCAAACAAATACAACTCCAACCACTTAGAAAGTACTGGTGGTTGGACTTTTTGTCCAATCATTGGTTGTGACGATTGTCAAAGATGGACAAAATTACAGCTGGAACCAACGGCTTAACGTAGATACTTTTACTGTTTATAACCCATCCACATACCAACCTAGGCAAGCGCGACTTAACCTTGAAGATGGTCCCGAGGCTGTTTATTTATTTAGCCTGGAGCTTCTTTTGCCAAGATAGAGGACAAACAATTAATAATTTTATGAGCGAAGTAGAGAAGACGTCTTGTTATAAATATAAAATTGTAATTAAGCACAATCATTTTTCAAATATATAATTTCCTCCACGCTTTATACATCATAATTTATTAATTAAAGAAATTTCCAGTTTTATGAATGTAAAGTTACAGTAAAAAGAACCTTATTTATTTTAACATTTGAAAGAAGCTCTTAAAAAGAAACACAGAAATGTAATTAGACTAACTTAGACTTCAGTGCATTTTTACAATGCATTTTTTATAGAAAGATCTTTTCTAGAGTTTTGTTTATTAAAAACCTGTTCAAAAAGTATTCAATTATAGTCTTACAAAAATCATAAGAGAAATGGAGAGGAAAACAAATTAATTCGGATTTCGTTCTTTTCGGTTTACTGACGATAGTTGAACGTGACAACGTCACAAGAAAACACTGCACTTACGTTGCTATAAACAAACAATTGACACGCCGTTGCTATGGAACGCTACAGAGCGAGGTAACGCCGCATGACGTCATCTTTTTTGGTGCGTGCAGCCAGCCATCGAATTATAAGACGTTATCACGTCAAAAAAGAAGTAAATTAAACAAACAAATGATACAATACGTTCACGTCAACTTTTACTACACCCTTAAAATTAAATCCAAATCGGTACATAAACAACGAAAGTTATGACTTTACATACTCGTACATGCGAACATAGAATCTCTTCCTTTTAAAATGGTAACAAGAGTTTTGAACATTGGCATTTGAACTTTGAAATTATTTCAGTTTTGAACATTAACCAAAACAGTAAAATGTAAGCCTAATGATTGATCGTATACTTTCCGTTCTGAACTAAACGTTGAAAATCACGTGACGTACTTTTAATTAGACATTTACTTAAATATAGCCTAGTATAATGGGCACTAATTATAACGTTGGCTAAACTGAGGACCATACCCGATGTCAGATAAACAATTATTAGCAGGCAGCTATGATTGGATAAACCACTTTTTTTTTTTATGAACTACAAACGATACTTAGTACATGTATTGGTAATCCAGATTAATTATTGTAGTTTGACAGTATTACTACATTGATAAAGGCGGAAGGACACATTCGACTAATAGTCGAATGTGTTCTCCCGCCATAATACATACATACCATCTAAAAAAAATCCGTAGTAGGTGATAATCGATGTTTACCTAGCTGCTTAAACCTTGGCAATACACGGACTGATTAAAACACTCTGTATCGGTTGCATAGCAAACTAGTCTTTTACGTACACACACGAACTCCAGCAGTCGAAGCGCTCGGGTGGTCGGATTGCTTAAAGCAGTCACTTGCATACACTGACTGCTCGAGCAGCCCGTGCGCCCTATGGCCATACACGGACTGCTTGAAGCAGTTAATATCGACTACTCGAGTAGTCCGTGTCTGTCTGACGACTGCTTGACCGCCACAGTCACCAAAAGCAGTTTGACTACTCGAGCAGTCGATACTACCTGCTGCAAGCAATACCTGTTTCAAAACGTACACATTCCTGACATAATTTCCAACTTTTATAATTATGATAAAATTGTATACAAAATCTGTTTAACATAAACATAAAGTATTTTTAATACGAGTATGTAAGAAAACCGTTCAAAAATTCTCAAGCACCCGGGTTAGCCCATAATAAGTTATGAAAATCATAAAAACTCACTTAAATTACATTGTCCTTTTCAAAATAGCCTACTTTGAAGTTCAGTGAGAAAAGGAGACCCTTTCAAGTAACAAAGTTATCTTAAACGAGGAGTGAGTGTTTTATTTGTCCGTAAACGACTACACAGAGGGCAGTTTAAATGGCGTATCTTACGGCGAATGAGATATTAGATTTAAGGGTCGAGACTTTCTATTAGCGTGATGACGGAATAATATATCTTACTTCTTAAGTCTTACTTCTTACGTTTTACTTCTTAAATCTTACGTCTAACTTGTTACGTCTTATGTATTATCTCTTACCTCTTACTTTTAACGTCTTAAGTCGTACGTCTTACGGTTTACGTCTTACGTCGCACGTCTTCCGTCGTACGTCTTACTTCTTACTAATATCATAAATGCGAAAGTTTGTGAGCATATATTTGTATGTCTGTCTGTTTGCTACTCTTTCTAATAAAAACCACAGAACAGGTTTGGATAAAATTTGGTATTTGATTAACATATAGGATAGTTTTTATCTTAATTTTATGTTCCGGGTGAAGCAGCTGGCAACATTCAGTATAATTGAAACAACCCGCTTGTCCTAGAGCCAAGCCTTTATAATAACACATACCGTAACATACAATGTTACGTCGTTTTGTAATAAATACGAGCGCGTTTTGGTCGTAAAACATAAAGATATGCATGTGAATGGAAATAAAATGGCGTGTATATAGCCAAACACATATGAGGACTCAAAGATACGTGTCAATTTGGAACTGGAATCTTGTATTATGTTAGCCTTTTTTGATACAATATTTTAAAGAAAAAATAAACGGTTTTTGAGAACAGTTTGGTGTTTTGAGTTCGGCCGTTTGAGAATCTAGGTTGTAATATTTGTGCAAGTACCCACGATACTGGAAAAAATCCGAAAAACCGGCCAAGTGGTAGTCGGACACGCGCACGAAGGGTTTATTACGTACGTAGCTTCGCGTATCTTTGGTCGCGGGGCTAAACAGGTACCGTGACCACGGAACGCAAACGGCTATTGAAGGACACCGTGGATTTTAGTCGGTACAAATCTGACAGTCCCTGCTGCCCTGCCCTGGGTGGAAGGACCCACTGATGACCCCGGCAAAACAATGAAGTCTTTCGTATCGGTGTTATTCGCTTTTCAGAAGAAAACATAGGTCTACAAAAGGCTGCTACATGAGGTTCAGTTATTTCGAAAGAACTAAGAACTCTATTGTCTTCTAAAAAGCGAAGTTTCTATTTTGACCTTAACATCTGGATAACTTTTTTCTCCCGTAGTTTACAGGTAGGTACTTATACAGTGCATCATTTTATTGAATGGCAGTCATCATCATCATCAGCCTATACTGTTCCCACTACTGGGACACAGGCCTCCTCTCTGTGAGAGGGAGTGGGCCATAATCCACCACGCGGGCCCAGTGCGGGTTGACAGATGTCACATGTCTTCGAATTTTTGATTCTAGGACATGCCGCGGTTTCCTCACGATATTTTCCTTCACCGTTTTGAGAGCAGTAGTGATGAACCTACGACCTCGTAAGTCGGGACCGATACCACTGGGCCACCACTGCTCACTGCAGTAATGCCATACAATGAAATGATGCACTTTTCAAGTACTTTCACGCGGCGTTCATACAAAAATATCCATTCGTCCTTCTGTAACAGTATGCCCAACCGAAGAATTGAACCCAAAACCTCTGGCTCTGGCGGAAAAGGGGATCTGGAACGTGCTCAGTAGCTGATTACTTATCTATACAAAGATCAGTTACCGAACGTTGTTTGAACGTAAACTTGTGCAGCTAACGCGTTATCTGGTTTATTAGATAAACAACTAACTATACAGGTTAGTTAAGTCAACAGAACATAACTATAATGTACATACAACATGAAACACATATGTATGTGGGAAAGCAGAGCAACGTGACTTCTTGAATATATAATAACAATAATTATGCCTAAAAATAAATAAATAAATAATTAGCAATCCTTCTAAATGTTTTGACTGTTAAAAGTATGAAGACTCTATAAAGTGTGCGTATAAAAAAGATGAAACCAAAACCAAAAAAAAATCAGCAATTCTAATCACAATTGCTTTCCATTTGAGCCAAGAAAACTTTGTACTATTGTACATTTCAATAAACACTACTAATTACATACTTAAAAGCCGTAGTAATTAAACGCAAGGCAAAACTTAGACACCAATAAGGCTATAGTTTGTTTTTTAATCTCGTAGACCAAATTGACAAATGATAACATTAAAACTGACGTAAATACTATTGAAATTTATGTCACTTTGCCATTTGTACCTGTCAATTCAGTCTACGAGATTAGAAAACCGACCTTAGTTATAAATACTAACCTCACGACGTAGGACTTACGTAGCTCTCGTAGCACCGTAGCACGCTACGCCGTAGACACATTATTACGGCAGAATATGTCGTAGCACACTGGCGAAGTATTATTAAACAAGGACGGCGGGTCATCGTGACAGCTTGGAAGATGCCCTCGTTTCGTCACAAACCAACCAGTGTTATTGACACACAGAAATTGTAAACACGACTCTATGCTAATTGCTATAAGACTTACTTTAGCTAACACCTAGGTCGCATTTTGCTTGGTTACCGAGAGATGGTTCCAGAGCGAGTTTTCTATTTTAAAATGCGTGAAACCACTGAACTTTTATTCGAACTTTAGTTTTAATGAGTTAGTTCGCGTAATCAGTTTTTTATCACGACGTAGTGCAGATTTTTTTATTTTATTAATACACTGGGAATTCTCGTTTCGTGGGTGCTTTACAAACATAGAAACACACAAACATCCATCATCTGCCTAGCCTTTTCAGATGCAGCTGAATAGCAGTATTTACATGGAGCGACTGCCTATTGGACCTCCACAACCCAGTAACTGGGTAATACGATACTCCATGGTAAGACTGGTTGTCAGACATTTATGCCTTTGTCAAACTGACAGACGAACCGAATGCGTGGCGTAGCGTTTTTGTTTGTAATGTATGAAATGGTTTGAAGCCCGTCAAATAGAGTTTCGGATCGCTTTCGCATTTTTATATGACATGATTCGGTTCGGTTCGCTATCGCCTGTCTGTTTGACAAAGGCCTTAGAGCTTCTGACTAACAGTAACGACTGTCAAAGATCTACAAATGACAGCCGAGACCAACGGCTTTACGTGCTTTCCGAGGCACTGAAGAAACTCGCTATAACAGATGGTCACCCATCCACGGACCATCCTCGGCAAGCGCGGCGTAACCCGAAGATCAGTCTATGCGGCTGGAATATTATATTATTACACAAATTTCCAAACCCGGAAAAACTACTTGTAGGTCATACAAATATTGGCCACTCGCTGTCCAACCATGGACCATGCCCGGGTCGACGTCGCGTTGTGTTCCACGCGCGCCACAGAGAGTGTCAGCATAATAACGGGGCTCCCCTTCAGAGGGTCAAAGCCTGCCGGGGTCGCGGGACTCACGAATTACCGTGACAACGGAGCGTAAAGGGCTTTATGGTAAGGGACATCGTGGATTTTGGTCAGTACGAGTCTGACAGTACCTCCCGCTCTGCCCTGGGAGGACTCATTTGATGATTTCAACACGCTAAAAAATATATCATTCAAATATTTGTTCCGTGCGACACGCTGCCCAGGATTCGATAGCTAAGCCATTTCGCCAACCGTGTTTAGATTTACTTGAATTGCTTAGTGACATTTTGTGATAGAACGAAAGTTGTCGAGGTGAATACTCTGACCTTTTGAAAAGGGTTTAATAGGAATGATTAATAACTGAGTTTACAGATTATTCGTCTCAGTAGCTATATCTATTTATTTGCTCTCTCACTCTCTCTTCTTGTGATAATCTTATTTTACGCTTTTAAGACTTCTAAGTTAACTTTTACGGTATTGTTACGTCGATCGGATTACGAGACCAATCTATAAGCTTCTCGAAGGTTCCACAAGTTTCTCGACTATTCTACTGAAGATTGGTCTGGAAGTTTCTAGAAAATTCTGCCCTGTTCTAGATGTTTCGAGATGGTTCTGGAATGTTCCAGAAGGTATGGGACTATGTCGAAGTGTAAGGATGTTTCCAGAACATTCGACCACCTTCTAGAAACATCTAGTGGGTCCGGCCGGGGTATAAAAAGGGCGCCGATCGGCGACCTGAGACAGTCTGGTTTTGACTACGATCGAGGCAACTCGAAGTGAACTACAAGCGATCTCTAAGTGACTTTTACGTGTGATTAAGAGTGTGTTTAAGTGTTGAGTAGTGTTTAGTGATTGTTTAATTTGTGATTCGTGTGTGATTAAAGTTTATTTGGTTTTAATTGGTGTTAAATAATTTATCCCAATACCCAGCTCGTAACAGTATGATTGGCGCAGTTGCTGAGTGATCGACTGCTGCGTAGCGTGTAATGCGTTCCATTCCCGCAAGTGTAACAAATATTTGTATGGTTTAAGTGGTGTTCGATTTTAAAATTATATTAGTATTTCTATTGATTTGGAATCTCTTCATATTTAATAACTAAACAAACTCACACACATTACTAGTACGCATCTAAATAAAAAAGAACCCAAAAAAATCTCTTTCCACTGATTGCAACACAAATGATTAACAAAGTATTTTTCACCTCACCCGCTCGGAAAGATTCTATTTCTGATTCAAAATCTGAGCGCAAAACTCCATTTTGTGCTCTAGAGCACAAAGTGTTGTTTAAAAATCGAACACGTCTTGTATTCAATTATTTTCTACACTGGCAGGTGAGCCGCCCCCACTGCATGTCAGTGCACCAACCTATTTTTTTTTTCTGAACATTAGTGTTAAGTAGTAGATGTCTTAAGTAAGTTTGAGTTTTTAAAATTCGAGAAAATCGTCTTCTACCGCCTTATATCTGTCTCTGTCTCCAACATTCACAATGGAATCCAATGAATTTGAGCATTTTTCCGCAAATTTACGTAATAATAACACACAAGTGACAAACACAAGTACCTATTAATGTTCCAAAAAAACATTTAACTTTCAATATTAACAATTGTAGTAATTTTACTTTTAATTTCTAAAATGAATAAATAAATACATATATAGTAAATTGTTTAAGCTGTTTCTCTTACACCTAGCATTTCCTCGCTGTGTGAGGTGAAAAGTTGTGTGTTGCACTCGGCAGCAAAGTTTTTCTGCGTCTCGTACTTTTGAAAACTTCGCATCGCTCAGGATTCTATATTTGAACCGCTCGTTTCTCTCGCGGTTCAATCTTAGAATCCTTCGCTCTCTCAGTTTTCAATTCAAGTACTCGCGCACAAAAATCAACTTTGCAGCCTTGCATAACAAATAACTATTTCATCTCAGCCGAGTGGTGATCATTCTGTTCCATTTATTTAAACATAAAGGTTGCCACCAAATAAAAAATGTATAAAAACCATAATATTTCACAGCGGCAACACTTTAAAATGGCCGCACTCGACTCGTAAGCGTCAGTTCACACCGAGACGCGACGCGAAGCGACGTGACGCAACGATACTTCAAATTTGTATCTTTTCTTGTAGTAAACAAAGTCAGATTTTGAACGACGTGCGCGGCGCCGCGCTGCGCAGCGCGGCGTCGAGCTGCGTTGCGAAAGGTGTATCTTTTGTCTTTTAAAATAGAGTTACATTTTGAATAACTCTATTGAAAAGTGCGCGCAGCGTCACGTCTCGGTCTGAGCTGACCGTAATCCCGCACATTTCAAAACAGCCGGCAGCTTTATTATTGTGCCAACAACGAAACTTTTTTAAACTTGAAATGAAAAATAATAAAAAAAAAAAACGTTTGTGGTGCGCAATTTGTATTCCGCGTAAACGGAGTATGTGTGGGCAATGAGTATGAACGTAACAGAGACTAACACCTGATTTCTTCATAGTAATCTCACGAAAACACCCGCCAATTTAATTTGAACTTTATTGTGATTAACGTAACATAAAAATAATAAAGACGTAAGCAGATAGATTGGGGTAACCCAATTTGTAATTTTTTGCCAATTGAACCATCAACCTTCCGGTTTGGGGATAAAGTAGAAATCTATTAAAGATGTTTTAGTTTAAAATCCAAGTATAATTATTATAATATTATGTCGGCTACGGCTATGTGTGCGTGTAGTCTCATCAACGCGTCTACTGCACGATAGCTGTTAATGCTGTTAATGAAAGGATAATTAAATCCATAAATTCTTTTACACGAGTTGCATAACATTCATTCTTCCTTTCTTTCTTTGTGTGAGAATGTGGCCACCCTCTACTGCAGCAGGAGTTAATTAAGTCACTCTTTTGGGTACCCCATAAGCTTCTAATAAGAATTTGGAATTATATTGATATAATAAATCCTGGTTTGCTTGCTGTTTTCCTTCCCCAAAGTCAACGACGTCCAAGATGAACTCAGAAAGTACTTTGGCTTTGAAAGAGATACATTGGTACTTGCCAGGTTTTGAACTCACAACTTCTTGCATGTGAGGCGAGATATTAAACCTCTGAATACAATTATAGAATTTAAGGATATATTTGGTTTTTTTTTTTTGGGATTAGGATAAAATTATTTGGTTTCTCCATTTTCTTTTTCAACCTTTAGCCACTCAATGTCTTTTGACGGTTTTGTGTTATGGCTATTCTTATTTTTCCCCGGTCTTTTTCTGTACATCTTGTTGTATTTGGTTCAGAACTAACAACATTGGGTGCTTTTCTTAAAGTGGGGAATTATACAAATTACTCCTTCACTCGGTGTGTTGGAAGAGACTGTAAGACTCGTATTGACTGAAAACCACAATATTCCTTCAATATTTTATCTCTTTCACGACATTCCCGAAAAAAAAATTGAACTCCAAGTGCGGTCTCTGTGAAATATTTACTCATGTAACGGTACGTTCACACGAAGCCACGTTTTGCCGAATCTTATTTTCAACGGATCTGGAAAAACCGAATGTTGAATTCACACAGCACATCTTGCGTTGACGTATCCGACGGCCTCATATCAAGATCCCTCCATTTACTCCTGCGTGTTTCGTATCAACGCAAGTATTGATTGTGCTACCACTGGTACCACTTTATTGGATCTTACATTTTGCAGTACGGCCGGATCGGTTTGTAGTCGCAAAATCGGATGTCAACTTCAGCAAGATTCGGTTTTTTAGCCGAGTCTTGAAACTGAATGCATGTGTGAACTTATTCATTGAAAACCACTACACCGAATTCTGCAAAAAAAAACCAATTCGGTAGAGAAACAGTCGACGCCGTGTGAACGTACCGTAACTCGTTGAGTTGTTAGGAACACATGGGGTGTGTTACTGTGTAAGTTTATTCGATATTCGCGTCTGGAAAATTGCAAATTCGCATTGGGGTTTTCCAGTTTATTAAGTCAGGTGACTGGGTCGGTGTGTTTTACTTTGATTTAGTAAGGTTTTTCTAACAAACGTTTTCAGTTGAAACTTATTATGTTACTTTACTCATTTTGTTTGAACTTTAGCGAAGAATTCGTAGGCAAAAGCTATAATTATCTTATCTTCTTTCTAATATTATAAATGTGAAAGTTTGCGTGTGTGTTTGTTACTTTTTCAAGCAAAAAATACTAAACGGAATTGGATGCAATTTGATGGAATGTTGGTATACTTACAGTTAGTTTTTAACCTGGATTGCTACAGGAGCTTCTTTTGTTACAATTTAATGATCCCGTGGGATAATTTTTGAGTTGTAATTTGCAAAATCGTTGGCAAAAGGAAATTGTTCTATGGCTATGTTAAAATGTATGGCTAAATTATAAACATACGCACTAAGTGTACTTATATTGCTTTTAATCACAAAACATAAAGGACTTGAAAACACAATGAACTTTTAACTTATTTATGACTATTGTTATAAGGAGAACAGTGGTTAACATCGAAAACAATACAATGAAACAATGGTGAGGCCAAATACCTTGTTTTATACGCCTAGTTTGAAACTGAAATAATTTACTGTGTGAACTAGGTGCGTCTATAAATAATAGAAGTAATTAAAACGGTGGAATGTTTAAACGACCAAATTGTAATAACAGATAATTTTGGGGGCTATGGTTATGTCCATCGAGGGTCGTAGGACTGTTCCCGGGGTCGCGGGATCGTCCTTTTTTCGACCCCAAACACATTTGGGGTCGAAAAAAGGAATCAAAGGGCAACTGAAAGAATAAATTGGTTTTCAGTCACCCAGTGACTACTGGTACGTGAGGACACATTTGATGAGTGCCCAGACCAAAATACGCCTAGGTCCAACAGTTGGGCACGCAGCAATCGCGGCGGTAGCTCCCTCTTTTAGGAGTGGCTGGATAGGCGTCACGGGGTCCTGACCTACCGCATGATGCAGGTCCTCACTGGACACAGAAGTTTCGGGAGTACCTGTGTCGGATAGGGAGGGAAGAAACGCCTGGGTGTCATCCATCCCTGCCCTGGGTGGGAGGACTCATTTGATGATTTTACAACGCTAAAGAAAAGGTCCAACAGTTGACGATGTTCTGTAATAAAAATGAAAATTGGTATCTCAGTCGTACTTTTCTTTAGAACAGACATGATGCCAGGAAAAAATCAGAAATCAATCACGCGTCTCTCATGATCTAGTACCAATAAAAACATGTTTTAAGAGAACTCTAAAAATCCAATCGAAAATTGAAGATTTTGCTTTGGGCGCACTCTTCATCGAAACTACTGCTCTCAAAACAGTAAGTTAAATTTTTGTAAGGACACCAACATTAGGGTGGCATCAATTTTTGGAAAAAAAAGGTTATCATTCATGAATAGATCCGGAAAGGTGAATTTAGTAAAAAAAAATCTAATATTAATCGAAGGTAGATTTTAATAAATATGTGTTTCATTGTGTCACTGTTGACAAATACAACTTCCGAAACTATTAAAAATTTAATCTCTAAAAAGTAAAAACGCTATACGCAGACCAGAGGCCGTATTACAACGTCTTAAAAACAGATTTGTTCCGGCGAGTGAAAGTGACAAAGCTATACAAGTCGTCTAGCGCCATCTCGTTCACACACTGGAACAAGTCAATTGGTTGGCTGGTTTTAAGACGTTGTAATACGGCCTCAGAACCCTGCCTAACCAAAAAATCAAAAATTATGTTACGACAACCATCAATCCTGATTTAGGCCCACGTGAGGTATAACGACCTAATTTCTCAAAAGGTATGCGTCCCACTAATACGTGTATATCTACGTATATGAGGTGTACAATTTTAATGATAAAAGCATAACAACCCATTTAAATAACTCCGTGCTAAAATCACGTAGTTCACTTTTAGAGCAAAACTAGTTTCAGAAATCCTAAAATATGCACTAAAAGCAAACTTAGTTTGCCTTCTACCAAAACAACTATGAAAATGGAAGCTAAAACGTTTATACCTAACTTTGGTAATCACGTTTAGCTTTAAATACCAATTTACTACCAGTTTAATATCGAAAACCAATATGGCGAGGGCTAATTAGTTCTAAATACCTGCTAATTTAATGAACCGCTTCGCTGAAACTAAAATAAACTTACCAAGGTATAAAGCTGGACAACACTTTTATATTTCTGTTGCTGACATTATACACTATAAACTATTTTCTATTGCTTCATATCTATTGGTATACACTGTCAGTATAGAAAAACGTAACACATTTTTTTAATTTTCAACTTTTTTTGGAGTGGCAATAACTTCAAATCAGTCCTCCCAGCCCTGGGTGAAGGACTGTCAGATTCTTATTGACTAAAAATCCAACCTGTTACTTCGGTTGCCTTCTTGCGTACCAGGGCTACGTTGTTCTTTTACATAAACGTTGCTTTTTCTTTTACGCAGTTCCGAAAAATTATTAGACATTTGAAGTTTATTTTAACACACTTTTATAAATGCAGGCTTCAGTAGACAAAGTTTTATTCGTTAATTGTTGGTAAAAGTCGTATTTTTATGCTCTGAAAATTCACATACCACTAATAAAAAAAATTACACGGACAGAATTAATTATTTCAACACGACCCGTAGAATACTGGAAACTTTTATCCACCTTAAATACACAAATTTCTATCAAAAGTAATAAAGAACTGACTCGAAGCTTAAATAAAGATGCATGTCAAACCATTTATCACCCTACGTGATAAACATGCATCCAAACACGCAAACTTCATTATATGCTAGTGATAGCGAGATAACATCCTTATCAACGAGATTGGTTCTCTAAATAGCACGATTCCTATGAGAGGAAACAAATTAGGGCAAGAGTTTATTAACCAGAAAGATATGGTGGCTTGCAGACTTTGGTCCATTTATCAAGAGGTACTTACGTGATTTAGGTACTTTCACGGTTAGTAGAAAGCAGTATCCTGACAGTGAAAAATCATGTGCGTCGGGAACGAGAGTTAGGCCCATTTACACGCTGCAAGAACTTGCAGAATTTACATTCAAGTTTAACTATAATACCTATGTGAGCTTCTCCTGTTTCGTGGATGCATAATTATACAAACATAGAAACACACATAAAAAATACGTGTGGCACTCGGTACTGCCGCGGTAAGTATTGCATAGCATTTAAAAAAATATATATCGCCTACGCGAATATTTAACGAGAATATGATCCCATCGTTGCTCTATGGGAAGTTACTCTGCTAATTAGGCTATGGTCAGCAACGTCAATCAAGTGAAACGTCAAAAAGAAAACATTCATTGTTTATATGACAGATGTAATAACGACATTTGATATGACTCAGTAGTGGCTAAAAGAGTTAGAATCAGTAATGAGCAGTAAGCAGCTAGTCTACACGCATACGTCTAGTCGCACGCACACAAACACCGTGCCGAAGTCTGCCGAACTGAAACGACGTTAGTCAAAGGTTACACGCTCAGTCTGGCGTCAGTCTGGCCCATCAGTCTGCTCAGAATGACGGGAGAATTATCGTCTAACCGATTGACTGACGGACTGATGGTCCAGAGTGACAAAAAATAAATATTTTAAATATTTTCTATCATTCTGTTGTGAATGACAGCAGACTGATGCCAGACTGATCGTGTAACCGCTCGAATCATTCTCACGTCAGTCAATCACCGTCCGCGACGCAATGGAGCAATGATCGTAGCAGGCTTCTTTCATTCGATAGTAATGTTTGTTTGTTGTGTGTACGGGCTCAACGTTTTTTCTTTCTTTCTAATTTTGAAAGTCTTCTTCTTCATCCTGTTGTATTTCATTTAATAAATTTAAATGCGTGTAATGTTCTCTTTTTTTTCAACCATCGCTTCCTTTTTACGCGTTTCTTTAGCAGTAAAGCGATAATTATAATAGCACAGGCTCTTTTTCTTTCAAAATATCCATGGCTAGGCAGGATCAGGTGACTTTTGACTGTCGTCTTCACTTTACGAATGATGACAAACGTAAGTTTTATCAGTCTGCTGTCAGTCTAGACTGAGCGTGTAACCGTGTTTTTCGTCCATCATTCTGGCATCAGTCTTAACCGGACCAAACTGATGGACTGAACTGACGCCAGACTGAGCGTGTAACCTTTGACTTAGACGATGCACGGCTTTGAACGCCGCACCGCTGTGCCGGTCGGAGTCCCGCTGTTGGGTTTATTTTCGTTACGAAATTTGTTGTTTCGGTCGCCGCAAAGCCCGCGATAAAAGCTAGCTGCAATAGCTTAGAAAACATGGCAGCATTTGTTTGATCAGCTGTAATTAACCGTGGTGCTAGTCAACTGGTCTTCTCCCAATTGTAAAGTCCTTTTGTACCATTTGCCTTATTTTGTTCTGTCTCATGCTTGACATGGAGGGAAGCGGAAACATATTTTCCTACTCCTCCACTATTATTTTCTGATAAAATTCATTGCAGGATCCAAGACAGGTAAATTCAATCTCCGGGACACGTCAAGCTTCATTTTCTCGCCGCTTTTCTGATGGTTGCCACTGTTGATTCTGGCTTTCAGGGGTTGCTGTGGTTTGGGAATAGTGTGGTGGGTTTGTCCCAAAAAAATGGTTTTTATGCAAAAAGCAGTTTTCAACTGCTAGTATTTGTAAAACATATCACTGAAATGGATGTACGCACTAACTTCTGAACCCGACTTCGTTCGAGTGAAATTTTGGCTCCCGAACAATCCCTTACATACATAGTTTTATCCAACTTACCCAACTCTCTTATAATTGACATTTAAAATCGTAAACTTTGAAGCCAAATTGGTAGCAGAATCCTAGAAACAAAGGCAAAGCCTCAGATTTGAACAACTAAAGTAAACCTAAGTAGTAAATAGCAGTTCCTGAATATTTTATCTGTTACATATACGTCGAACTTCGGAATCCATACATCGAATATGCTGACCTAAGTTTCTGTTACTATTTACACTTTACTGCGAAACGTTGAAATACGGCCGTGTAAGCTAGTGTTGTGTACTAAACTAGTATGTAAGTATATACTAGGCTTTATAACTAGGGATTATGTTTAGACTGCGACTTATAAGATACCTAATACTTCTAAGAATACATTTATGAAAATTATGGCCTTATGGATGCCTGTCTACTAACGCTTACCTACACTAGTTGCCCATTTACAAAAGTAATTTGTGTGTTTTGAAGAAAGTTCTAGTAACTTCATCAAACTCTTGTACACAGGCTACAAACAAATTGACGGCCCTGTTAGCTTAGTGGCCGAGCGACCGACTGCTGCATTGTTTGTCGGGGGTTCGATTCTTGCATGGAACAAATAATTATTTGTTTAATCTGTGTAATCTATAAAGCTATTGTCAAACAGACAGGCGAAGCGAGTGCGATCCGAAGCGTTTTTATTTGTAAAGTATGGAATTGTTTGAATCCAGTCACATAGAAAAGCGAAAGCGATCCGATAGTCTATGTGACTGGCTTGAAACAATTCCATACATTACAAACAAAAACGCCTCGCTTCGCGTCCGCTACGCCTGTCTGTTTGACAATAGCTTAAGTGTCTCTGCCATTTTGTGTTTTTGTTTTTTTAATTTGTTATTTTGTTTTAGTTTAGTTGTAAATATGTGTTTAATTATAGTTTTATTTATTTTTATATCTAGCTTTAGTTACCTGTTTATATCTTTACAATAAAAATTTTAAGCAATATCTATAATATATTATGTTGTTCCAGGTTGGATTTTTATTTATATGAGTTTAAATGTTTATTAATGCACCCACAACACAGGAGATAAATACTTAGTAGTGACCGACCAAAATTTCGGTTTCGGTTTCGGCCAAAATATAGCCGAAACTTTCGGCCTCGCCGAAACTCAAGAGTTCGTGCATTTTCGTGTGTCGTTCGGTAAAATTCGTAGCTAACACGTGCTTGCTCGCCGGCGGGGCCCCGGCTCAGTTTGCCACCGTCCATTTAATCGTGAGTTGAGGTTATGTTTTTGAGTTTACTGCCAAGAGTAAGTCTAGTATATTCATGTCATAATAAAATATATACTTGTTACGTACGTTGATGATTAAAAAACTTATCAATTGTCAAGGCGATTAGGATTAGGCGCCGGCGGTATTCACTTAATTATGTTATATAATATTTATAATTATGTTAACGGTTTCTTCTTTGAAATAATGCTATTTTTTAATATAGTGCGATTGTTGAGACCTCAAATCTATTGAAACATTGGAAACAATGATTTTTTTATAATTTCCAATAGATTATGGCTCAGTAGAAGTTAAATAACATAGAAAAATAGCAATTTCTTAAAATCATCTATACTCTTGACGTATTTCATTACTTCCCAGGATTTGATCCTTATTAGCAACACTATCGAATGGTGTGATAATACAGGTTGTGATATTTTTCCAAAATTAGCGGGTTCGATTCCTGGCCAGGAATGATTTTTCTAAAATCCAATGATGCAGTTTTAGTTTTCAGCAAAATCGGTCTCGAGACTCTATTCAACGTTTTTCGATATTTCTCATAGTTAAGAATATAGCCATCCAAGCCCAGTTGAAAAATTCGCCCTGTATATTGACACTTTTTCTTATATAAAATATTAAATGTAAAAAAAAACAATAAATTTCAGAAAAAAATCGTAATTTTAAATGTTTCAAAAAGCTTCGGTTTCGGTTTCGGCCGAAACTGAGAGCAAGGCCGAAAGTTCGGTTTCGGTTTCGGTTTCGGCTGAAAAATCAGTTTCGGTCGGACACTAATACTTAGTGATGAGTTTAAAAAAAATGTCTAAATGTGTTTCAATACTTAGTATTAAAACAAATGCAGTATTTTTAACAGTAATGGCTAATTTTCCGTTCTGGTAAAGCTATCATCAAAGTAAATTCGAGATACGAATAAAATGTTCGGTTATTCAGTCGTTTACGTACATACATAAAGCATTTTCATTGGCTTCCTCTTCCGTGCTTATCAGTATTCCAATATTTTAACACATTGACAACTTTCGACTCCTATGAGAGCTAAAAACGTTTCGTAATGAAGATAATAATAGACAAAACCTGCCTCTACGATTAGTACTATGGACTGGTTATGTTTTTGGTTATTATTTATCTGTCATAAATCATTGTTATTGGCTTATAAAGCTCAAGTCAAGATCGACACACTCACTCAACATGAAAACGTATAGGATTTAACAAATATGTAGTTAGTCTATTGATAAAACATCACAGCTTAAATAATTTGACAAATAATTATAAATTAATATAATTTTTTTTTCAAACCGACCATTTAAAAAAAGAAGGAATTTTAACTATAGTTACTTTAACTATCGATCAAACAACTTAGTAAATTGTTAAAACGTTTGTAACGCCGGTTTTTCAAAAGTAGCCGTGGGCGTCTAACACTGATTTATGTTAGTGCTAGACTAACATAAATCAGTGTTAGACGCCCACGGCGATGGACGTCGGCAGACGATCTCCGGCCACCGTAGGCGCGGGCATGCGGGCGGCGAGTAATGGGCGACTCGCTGTCCGACCATGGACCATGCCCGGGTCGACGGCGCGCTGTGTTCCACGCGCACCTCAGAGAGTGTCAGCATTTTGACGCCCCCCCCCCCCCCCCCCCCCCCTCTAGAGGGCCGAAGCCACTGGACACCGTGGTTTTTAGTCAATACGAGTCTGACAGTCCCTCCCGCCCTGCCCTGGGCTTGATTTTACCACGATAAAAAGGCACTTATATAAATAACTTAAACCAAATAGAGTAATGTCATGCTTTATAATAATATAATAAAACACGCCTTGCAAAACACACGAAGGGACTTTACTCATGGCGCGACGCGATATCGAATTGCATCGATTGACGATATCGGTCAGATATCACACAAGCGTCCGACCGAAGAAAATGTATGGACAATCGCTAGTGTTTGCTAATGGAGTCGCACGGATTGACGATATCGCTCACAGATCTCCTCGATATCGAATTGCATGTACGTCCTAATGACAATGCACATGATTCTCTTTTCAAAATTCGATTGCGCAACTACTCGTCACGTGCGACATCTTTTGTCTTTGGTTTGCAGCGCCTTTATGTCGTAGTAGTAAGGTGGATTTTTGAAGTGCACTGTCGAATGGCATCGCATCACTCCATTACTAAATACGTGTGACTTAAATCGGCAATCGACTCGAGATCGCACGAATCGCGTCGCGTCGCATCGCGCCATGAGTATAGTCCCTAACACTTTTGCCCTGAAACAACACAAACATCTATAAATCAACCTTGTCAGTTTAAATTAATATTATAATAAAGCGTGTTCCGCTGTGATATTGAAATGAAGAAATTAATGTTGGTACATCTGCCCGTCGACTTAACCCTCTCGTAATATAAGCGGCACGGCGTAATCGGAGCCATCTTGTCATTACCTAGAGAGCGCTGGTTTATTTAAACGGACCGGTGAGGCAGGAGTGGGTTAATGCAATGAGATTTGTGTATTCCGATGAAGGATTAGATATTTTAAAGCAACAGTTTATTAATTTTATAGAAGCAAACCATCATTTCAAAAATGCAATGTTAAACTTTTGATAAAACAAAATAGAATACAACGGGCATGATTCGTCATTGTTTGGTTTTATAATCTTTAACAGTATTTCAGTATATTTTACTAGCTGTTCCTAGCAGCTTCGTCTGCTGCAACTCGAAAATTATCCCATAGGAATTCAAAATCTGGATAAAAACTATCCCATGCGTTAATCCAGGTGCTTCTAAAATGTAGTGTGTCCATTTAGGTTCACAATAAGTTTCAGTCACATAAATAATATTTATATTTACTATTGTTTCAATAGTTTATTGTTTACTACAAAACAAACTTTCATTGTTAACATCTATAATTACGATCTATTTTATTACCTCAACATTGTTAGGATCTAATCGGGCATAATAGCAGTAATTTATTGTATGAGGTTCCCCATTGCTTTCAACAACAAAAATCTACTATTGATTGTACAAATTAAAGCCCCATTTATCAGTTATCACGTCTATAATGGTAATTGTATTAGAGAAACATGAGAAATTTGTTAATTTATCACTAAATGACATAAAAGAAAGATTTCAAAATTTATATTTGTAGTTAATTTCGTATTATACTTAGTTTTTCATTATTGTTGATTATTATTGATACTATGCTACCCGTACGATACTATTGAGCGTTGCTAGTGTGTATGATAATTATAATATTTAAAAATATATTTTATATCTCGATACTTTTTTCAAAATAAAAACTGGTTTGATCAGACAGGTCGTATTCATTATCTACCAAATTGAACAGGTTTCAATTAGCATATTATATTACAGCTTGGCTAAAAAGAGTGTGGAAAAAATGAGGTCACTACTAGTCGTTTTATTCATTATGAATAAACAATTATGCACTGGTCGTTGCGAAATAATGTAGAAAATAGTGAAATAACGCAATGTAATTGTATTTTAACACAGAAGCTACTCGTAGATGACTTTTTTATTAGTGTTTTCACAAAAAACGTTTCGTAGTTTCAACTGTCACCGCATCAGACTCTTTCTTGCCAAGCTGTATGTAAAAACAGATATTTAATTATACCATACCAACCACATGGCCTTCAACCCTATATATTGACATATTTAGGGTGGTTACACACGTTATATTCGGGTCGGCAGAACCGAGCGGCACTATCGAATATAAGGTAATTCGGTTTTAAAGGTAGCTCGCATGCATCTGGAAATAAAATACTATTAACTACAACAAACAAGCGACATAAGGGCCAAAACACATAACGGCGTTGCGGCGCCGCGCTGCTAGAATCGACAGTAGCGTCACTGCCGATTTAAGCGGCGCGGCGCCGCAACGTAATGCAATATACAAGGTGATTTTTTAGTCACCATCCAAATTTTAATATATTAATCTTTGGCGAAAATCATTGAATACGTGTTTTTTCTTTTTGTATCACTCAATACAAAAATATCGAGATATCACGTCTCAATGTTACCTATAAAAAGTTGATGAACCTGGACACCGCGCTGTGATGTGTCGCTCAGGTGTAGCGGGGCAGGGCGGGGGGTCGGCGGGGTGCGCTCTGCCCGTTTCATGCGTCGGCAAGTGTATATTATTAACGTTTAGCTTAGTGACCACGCAGAGCGGATGAGAAAATGATTTAATATGACAATTTGACGTATCGATTTTTTTTTTTCAAATTGGGCTTAGTGATTGATACATAACGCCTAGAAAAATTTTGGACGGTGCTAAAAAAGTCACCCTGTATAAAAATAGCAGAGTAATGTCTTCTTAATAACAAATAAGAAATAAATTTTTCACGATGGTCAATGGCAGAGACACGTCTATCCACAATAAAAAATCACGACGAACTGGTTACCCTACCGAACGAAAATAAAACGCTCTTTTTCACGACGCCGCAACGCCGCAACGCAAACTGCCAATTTTAGCGTTGCGGCGACGCAACGCGGTTATGTGTTTCGGCCCTAAGTGACAGAGATATTGCTCTAAGAAGCCAAAACTAGCTTATCTCTCCAAAGGTCGATTTGCATTATTTATGGTGCAAAAAAAAACGCTTTATTTAGCTTGAATTGTGCCGAGCTAACCCGAACGATTCCTCAATGGCAGATGAAGAACGTTTTTCGAACCAAATTATGTCAGTAGATTTTTTCGGGTCGGCTTACTTATCCAATAAAAAGTAATGAATCAAAGCCGACCCGAAAATATGTGAAGCACCCTTTAAACAAGTCTACACTGCCAGAGTAGGTAATTAAGTACACAAAAGTATCATATTCGTACGTTGTTTGTAGTGATTTATGGCAATGCTTTACCCAGTAGCTGAGTATACGGCATCAAATGGCACGAGTGCTCAACTCAAACAGATTTCGTAATAAGGTGTTAGAGGGCTTTGAAATAAGGTCGAATTTGATATAAAGAGAATGTGTTTTATTTATTTACTGCTTGGAGTGTAGTTTGTTTGTTTCAAAAAGATTTTGTAATTATGCGAATGGATTCTAAACACCGTTGTTTTTTTAAATTATTTTATCGTGGTTAAATCATGAAATGAGTCACCTCACCCTGGGTGGAGCGAAAGGGAATGTCAGACTCAAAATGACTAAAATCCAGCGTGTCTCAATTGCCTTTATTATTCCAGGGTCACGCTAACCTGTTCAGACAGTCCCGCAACCAATGATATTAAAAAGAAAGATACGCCATGTTCATACTGAATGGCGTTCAGAATCGTTGCGTTGTTATTATAGTAATTTAAAAATACGACAGCGATAGATAATGCGGAACGTATTAAGATAGAAAGAGATAGGGATAGCAAAGAGCAACATTTGTCTTACTTTGTCCTCAACAATTTGTGCTAGTGCGATATCTACCTCTTTTTATTTATAATATCATTGCCCGCAACCCATAGTAAGATACTTACTTTACATCAACACGCCTGTTCTCCCTAAAGGGTTAGGTAGATTTTTTTCTACAATAGGCACTCTTAAAATATTTCCCCAGCTACGTTCAAGGCCGAACCTTTTCGCCACAAATCCTAATATCCTAAAAAAATTCCCAGAGGTACAATAATATCAATTTTGCCGGACTTGGGCAAAAAACTTTACGAGAATTTCATATAGCTGAGATTCTTATTCGCTAAAAAAAGTAAGGCTGTACGCAACAACGATCTTTCCGTCGACTTTCACTAAGCTAGAGTCCGCGCCACGACTGAAGTCCTTTTCTTTATCATGGTAAAATCATCAAATGAGTCCTGAACCCAGGGCAGGGCGGGAGAGACTGTCAGACTCGTATTTGACTAAAATCCACGGTGTCCTTCAATAGCCCTTTACGTTTCAGGGTCACGGAAATTCGATAAGTTCCGCGACCACGACTGAAGTCCTGCGGAAAATTCATGGTACTTTACTTTTTTTTTTAACAATTCGATGTAATGTACACTGGCGCCGTGTCAAAACGACTTATTCAGTCGTGGGGCGAACTCTACTGATAGACGCCGCTGCCTTTACTGATGAAACGAATCCCATATCAGCTTTTTTTAAACATTGCCCCACACTAGAAACTTTTCCTGTGCCATGTGTTTACAAACTCAAGTCTCACATGCACAAACGCCCAAACCCGGAACAACTAGTTGTAGATCATACAAATATTAGCTCCGTGCGGGAATCGAACCCGCGACACACAGCGCAGCTGTCCAATAGCTCAGCCACTTCACCAACCGTGCCGTCAGACTTTGCCTAACCCGGGTATCAAACACAGAACTTGTTATGCTCAATAGTCGCGCTTGCAATCACTAGGCCAAACAATCGTATGAAAACTTACCAGTGAACAGAGATCGCAATATAATCCCGAGGGATACGTGTAACACCAAATGCGCAAAACCTCTCGGGGATATCTCAGCCCATGTTACCGAACAATTTTTGTTCTAAGACTTTTGGAAATTCGCAAAACAAAAATATTTTTCATACAGATGGGCCCGATCAATTTCTTATATTGCATGAAAACCCAATTTTTTTTTGCGAATTTCTAAAAGTCTTAAAACAACAATTGTTCAGTAACATGGGCTGAGTTACACGTTGTATAAAAATCTTTCGTTTTATAATCTACCTCAGCATACAGATTTGCCGTATCGTGGGAACGAGAACAGCCATTAATCATTCACTCAAAACACATTGACCCGGAACATACATCGAACCGTTAGCTATAGCTACGCACAGTTCCTGGTCGTCAATATCAGGTAGACAGGCACAAAACGGGGGTTTAAAAAAATGGCCTGATAGAATAATTGATAGAGCAATGACATAATTTTATTCTATGACTTTTGAAATGTGAGGTAAGGATTGGATGCCAATATTTCCTAAATATCGTGACCTAGCTACTTTTTTTTTCGTGGTAAAATCATCAAATGAGTCCTCTCGCTCAGGGCGGGACGAAATGGACTGTCAGACTTGTATTGATTAAAATTCACGGTGTTCCTTCATTAGCATTTTCCATTACAGGGCCACGGTAATCTGATAAGACAGTCCTGCGAGTCCTCTAAAGGCTCTGTCAGATTGCTGACAGCTCTTTGAAACGCGTGTGGAACACGGCCATGTCCATGATCGGACGGCAAGTCACCCATGACTCGCCGTCCGCATGCCCGAACTCCACAAGCACTTAAACAGCTTTTGTGGTCACATTCTAAACACTAATAAGGTAAAGGGAGATTATTGGTGAGACAGGCAACTCAGTGATAGAGTCTTAAAAGTCTCTCAAAACGTTACCTATGCATGCAATAATGCGAAATGATACAACTAGTTCACCACTAAAGTGGACAAGATGCAGTGACACATTATTTCGCATTACAGCATGTATAGGTAACGTTTTGAGAGACTTTTAAGACTGTATCACTGAGTTGCCTGTCTCACAAATTATTCTCCCTTTACCCTAAGTACAAAAAATCAAAAACTTTCTCTAAAAAATCTTATACCTTGTATCAATGTATAAGATTTTTTAGAGAAAGTATCTACATACCAACATAGTAATATCACGACTATAATAAGCTTACACAGTAAAAATTACGTGAACAAAGATGCATGTTAATTGGTATTATGCTTGCAATAAAAGAGAATTAGGTTACGGAACGCTATTTTGAGACCAGGGGGTGTATTACAAGCTCTTAATTCCTGTCAGTTTACGCCTTAAAGTGAACTGCCTTGCTTACTCGTATTACGATCACACAATGACGGCCAGTAAAACGGTCACGTGACCTCATACCGACTTCTGCCTGTGCTTGTGCCTGGAAATTTCGTATTACAAGCTACATAATGACATTTCAAGGCCGGATTGACTGTCAAAATTGGCATCTCCAAAATCATTCAGTTTACGCCACTTTTTAGTAACTTTTACTGACTTGTTTCTTTTAATTTGCCTTTAAACAGTTGAAACTAACTAAATTAAACTTTGGTATTAATAATGGAGGCACTACAGAAGATCTGGAGAGTGCATACACGATATAATCTCAGCTGACGAGCTTTACATAAAAAGACGACAAAGTTTTTACCTTTTACGACACATATACCTACACTCATTTACTGAACGCTAAGTAATAAATATATTCATATACGTAAACATTTACTCATATAGTAATATATTGTTCTAAATAAAAAACATGTTACTCCTGAAAAAATTGTTTTATTTGTCGTAGTTCCATCAGTGTAAGAAAAAAATATACAGAGTTTAGATTTGAGACAAATGACGAAATAAATAATCTTTCGTAGCAATGGACGTAGGGTTGAATAAACCAAACAAAATGTATGATCAACTCAAACACTTAAAATTAATAGCCTCGCGCAGCATCATTCCAGAAATGGTATAGTCCAATGGAGCCAAAACTTGTGTTCAATATTTATTTGGGTACATTGGGCAGTCTTTAATGTATCAGCAGACCTTTTTAATTTCACTTCCTCGATTGCTTCTGGTACCACAATTTCGCAGCCAATTTCAAGAGAACTAGGTACACTGTCTTTCGGTTTGAATAAACGTCCTAGGTTTTATCATTCCTTCACTTGTTGAAACGTTTCTAGCTCTTGCTTTAAAAATTAGAAGATTGTTGTGTTGGAACAGCTCCATTTTTCAAAATTTTCCGCTCATGACTTAGTCCATTTTGTTTCCTTACTTTCTCTGCGGTAGGAAAACGGTGTTTTTCTTTATTAATGCAGTAAAAAGCACTACATAGTGGCATTATAAATAAATAAAATACGATAATCTTGTTTGTTTTGGTAAACAAAACCGCCACAGACTAAAAAAGTATCGCAATACGATCGTTCAGAAACAAACCCCTTTGTGAGAGTTTTATTTGGTATTAAGTTTTTGCATAAAATGACAGTAAATGTTGGTCAATTTGATTGTAAATATTTAAATTGTTATTAAAATACAGTTTAACTCAAATATCTGCTAAATTTACTATGAAAAAGATTTTTTTCACACACAATTTATAAAACCGGTAATCATCGGTAAATTTTCGATTCGATTTTTGAACGAATTCGCTAGCCCGTCATAATCATCCAGAGACAAGTAATCCAGGATGATTCCTTGCAGAATTACGTACGTCATAATACGAAATAGAACAAGCCTGCTTAAGGCCGTAAAGTCAACTGCTCGAAAACTGCAAGGAATTAAAAAAGGTTGTAATACCCCCCCAGGGGGCGTATTACAACCTCTTAATTCCTTTCAGTTTACGCCTTAAAGTGAACTGCCTTGCTTAATCGTATTACGATCACACATTGACGGTCAGTAAACGGTCACGTGATCTCATAACGACTTCTGCCTGTGCTTGTGCCTGGAAATTTCTGACTTGTTTCTTTTAATTTGTCTTTAAACAGTTTAAACTACCTAAATTAAACTTTGGTATTAACAATGGAGGCACTACCGAATATCTGGAGAGTGCATGCACGATAAAATGTCAGAGCTTTATAAAGACGACAAAGTTTTTACCTTTTACGACACATATACCCACACTCATTTACTGAACGATAAGCAATAAATACATTCATGTACGTAAACATTTAGTCATATAATATAGTGTTCTAAATAAAAGACATGTTTCTTCTGAAAAAAATGTTTTATTCTGTCGTAGTTCCATCAGTATAAGAAAAAAATTATCAAGAGCTTAGATGTAAGACATGGTGACTGAAATAAGTAATCTTTCGAACCAATGGACTTAGGGTTGAATAAACCAAACAAAATGTGTGATCAACTCAAACACTTAAAATTAATAGCCTCGCGCAGCATCATTCCAGAAATGGTACGGTCCAATGGAGCCATAACTTCAGTTCAATATTTATTTGGGTACATTGGGCAGTCTATAATGTATCAGCAGACATTTTTAATTTCACTTCCTCGATTGCTTCTGGTACCACAATTTCGCAGCCAATTTCAAGAGAACTAGGTAACTGTCTTTCGGTTTGAATAAACGTCCTAGGTTTTATCATTCCTTCACTTGTTGAAACATTTCTAGCTCTTGCTTTAAAAATTACAACATTGTTGTGTTGGACAACTCCATTTTTCAAAATTTTCCGCTCATGACTTAGTCCATTTTGTTTCCTTACTTTCTCTGCGGTAGGAAAACGGTGTGCTCCTTTATTAATGCAGTAAAAAGCATTACATAGTGGCATTATAAATAAATAAAATACGATAATCTTGTTTGTTTTGGTAAACAAAACCGCCACAGACTAAAAAAGTATCGCAATACGATCGTTCAGAAACAAACTCCTTTGTGAGAGTTTTATTTGGTATTAAGTTTTTGCATAAAATGACAGTAAATATTGCTCAATTTGATTGTAAATATTTAAATTGTTATTAAAATACAGTTCGACTCAAATATCTCCTAAATTTACAATGAAAAAGATTTTTTTCACACACAATTTTTAAAACCGGTAATCATCGGCAAATTGTCGATTCGATTTTTGAACGAATTCGCTAGCCCGTCGTAATCATCCAGAGACAAGTTATCCAGGATGATTCCTTGCAGAATTACGTACGTCATAATACGAAATAGAACAAGCCTGCATAAGGCCGTAAATTCAACTGCCTGAAAACTGCAAGGAATTAAAAAAGGTTGTAATACCCCCCCAGATCCCGTGTTGAATTTTGAGTGAGGAGCTGAAACAAGGGTTAAGGGCCGTTTAGTAATACATAAGTTATTACACCCGAGAGTATGCGAGTTTGGTAGTCATTTTTGCTCTTTTAAAAAAATCTTTCCTCTCATGCACGAAGTTGATCATGCTGGATCTGTGCCCTAAAATGGTAATGGAAATAATATTTCAGACTAGCGGCTACCCGTGGTTTCATGATGTTATAGCCTTCCCCAATAAATAGACTATGATAAAAATATTTTTCAATTCAAATCAGTCGAAGCAGGAAACCCAAACAAACTCTTCAGCAAAGATTCGATAGCATTTATCTGTATTATTATGGCATTTTTTTTTATTGCCACCACGATGTCATAAATTGTTATCCAAACTTGAGTTTCTTGAAGATATCGTCATGATTTACGGGCCAATTACTATTTACGACCATAGAAAAAAACATACTTTTGATATCGGCGACCAAAACCGAGTTGCCAAGACGCCAGTCAAAAAAAATTGAGAAAGTTGAAGAAAAAAATACTTTCCCATTTTCACTACAGGATTTTCACAAAATAAATACGTGTGGCACTCGGGGACTGCCACGGTAAAGCTATTGCATAGCATTTTTTTAAAGAAAAAATTTTCGCCTACCGCGAATATTTAACGAGAATAATTATCATTTATTTAAAATTTTTGTAATGCACTACTGTAATAAAGAAAAATAAATTATATTCAATTATAAGTGGATCTGATTGTGGACAGGATTCCCAGGTCTAACTTCCAAACTGGGTCAAAATTTTCAACAGGTTACGGGCCCAGCACTCTTCCACTGCGCCACTCTGCTTTGTTGTAGGAGAATTTTATAAGTAGGTATCATTGTGAAAACCTTCTTTTGTAGCTGGCCGTTTAGAATCAGTAAGAAAAAGTAAATTGTCTTTATGACGGATGTTTTTATGATTGCCGAAGTCTCCCAAACTGAAACGACGTTACGGTCAGCTCAGACCGAGACGTGACGCTGCGCGCACTTTTCAATAGAGTTATTCAAAATGTAACTCTATTTTAAAAAACAAAAGATACACCTTTCGCAACGCAGCTCGACGCCGCGCTGCGCAGCGCGGCGCCGCGCACGTCGTTCAAAATCTGACTTTGTTTACTACAAGAAAAGATACAAATTTGAAGTATCGTTGCGTCACGTCACTTCGCGTCGCGTCTCGGTGTGAACTGACGCTTAGACGATGCAGGGTGTTAGGTTATTTTCGTTAGGGAAGTTCTTGATACGGTCGTCGCGCTCAGAGCCCGCGATAAATACTTAAAAATCAAGAACTATTTTCACAATAACAAACAATAACAATTTCTATTAGCGATTTGTTGTCAATGTTGTCATTGATTGCGAAGTACTGTCTGTTATCAATCTTCTATGTATAGAATATTCATTTTTCTTTTTTTTTTCAGACCGGAGGGACAACTCTTCGCTTTTTTTCTTCTGTTTTGTGAGTGCGTTTACAAACATTCAAACTCACATAGTTACAAAATCAAAATCAAAGCATTTATTTCAAATAAGCCAGTTACAGACACTTGAATTGTCAAAGACAAATAAAACTATTATTAAACACTACAAAATGATGGTGCTTACAGTACACAAACTCCCAGACCAGTAGATCATGTAAATATTTCTTCCATGCCGGAATCGAACCCGCGACACGCTGACCACTGAACAGCAGGTCAGAATGTAACAGTGAGGCTGAGAGACTGTTTTGTTTGCAAAGTACTGTCCAAAGAAAAACTATACTTATACTTTGTATCTATACTAAACTAGCGGCCCGTGCACGTGCTTCCGCCATTTATTGTTACAAAAAATGTGATAAATGAAGAACCACTCAGCCGATTTTTTGAAAACTTCACATAAACCATCTGCTAAATAGTCAGAACAAAGCCTAAACATTTAGTTTGAATAGGTGAGCCCGTTCTTGAGTTATAAAATTACAACGAAAAGTGGTATTGATTTTTATATATATTGATATAAACATAGTTCGAATAACACATTGATACATAGATGAAACAAATACGAATAGAAACAGCAATGAAACTATAAACAAGGGATAACCTAGATAAACATCAAAGACCCATTTCCCACGCTCTAGTGAGCACATTAGATGGCAAAACTTCGTGAAAATGGCGTCGGTTATAATTTAACAAGTATTTACCTGCAACAAAGTGCTTAATAATGGCAATGACGACTTTGTAAATTCATTTATGCAAACTCAACTGTTTTAGTGTTTTTGGGAAATTATTTGTAACACCGCAACCTACGTTTTGTCTAATTTTTATTATTTTATTTCATAATAGATATTCAGGTTGTGATATTTTTTGCAACTATATCTTTACTAATATAATATTTTACTGAGAAATCAATAGTATTTGTGTCTGTTTGGGTTCATTCAAAAACTACTAGACCGATTTCAAAACAAACTTCTTTCAGCAGTATAAAGCTGCATTGGTACTGAGTGACTTAGAGCCTATGCATACCACGTTTTTTAAACGTGCCGGTGCAGTGCGTTTTGAAACGCGGGTCGACGGCGCGTTTTCATCAGAGCAGTTTGTTGTCGTTTGTTTTAGGCTGCGTCTGACTTGTGTGCGTATTGCGTCTTATCGCGTCAAACGCGCTGCACCAGCGCGACGGCGCGTTTTCATCAGTGCAATTTGTTGTCATTTGGCTACGTCTGACTTGCGTGGGTATCGCGTCTGCATCGCGTCAACCGCGCTGCACCGGCGCGTTTAAAAAATGTGGTGTGCATAGGCTCTTAGATGTCCCACTTCCTTTCGTCCCCAACCTGCCCAAACACCTGCACCTACCAGGATTTTTACGAGGCAAATGACAGAGCTGCTTATTGGCCGTATACAATCTGAGTGCAAGGGTCTGGCATACGTTGCGGATTCTAGAGGATGATTTCAGTGTGAATATTTATTATGTACGAATAGTAACGTTTGGAATAATGGTGCCACCAAGTTCAGTCCCTTTGAATAGGAGGAAATCGTTACTTATTAATAGAGCAAGACTCACTTGAATATTCCAAAGGTCTACAGTTGAAGCACCCAGGGAATTAAATACACATTTCCGACCTTTGAGACAAAGAACGAGGCTCGATTTAGTATTGATAAGAAGAGTAGCTTATGGCCGGCTGCGTTACCCGCCTGAAGTTCGTTTATTACATTGGAAACGGCATACCAGGCTGAAAGGTATTCTATATTTTTAATCCAGATTATAAACTGTTTGTTTACCAAAATCTGTTCAAACTTTCGCGCTTCTGACAAACAATGACGTCTGTCAAAGATCTTCAAATGACAGCCGGGATCAACGGTTTTCCGAGGCATCGCTTGTAACTTCGCATCGCTTAGAACGTAGACCAAACGAATTGATAAACAAGGGTTCCAATTTTTTTTTAAATCTTGAAACTGTAGCGAGTATCAATTTTTATAGTTTGTAAGTTGGCACTGCCGCCATATTTGAATGTGCTTGCTTTGCGCGCGTTATGTTGCACACCTGTTCAATACACCAGTTTACCGCTGATTCCCGTCTTTTATTGAAACGCTCTTTACAGAAACATTATTTTGTACGTATTTCACGTCAAATTACAACCCCAGAAGGGGTGATTGAAAATTATAAGGGATAATACAAAACCCTCTTAGACTGGCAGGCAGGCAGAGTCTCCAAATGAAGTCGTGAAAATGTACTATCGAGTTTCTTTAAACACGATTAATCATGAACTCGATCCCGAAGGACAAAATCACAAGGTTTCTGATTGAGTAAGATTTAACGAATTGAATCTATTATTTACTTTAATCTCTTCACTAGAACTTTCCAGATTGAGTTTTCTAGACAGATTAATCAACATCTAACGTAACGTGGTAAAGTCATCAAATGAGTCCTCCCACCCCGGGCAGGGCGGAAGGGACTGTCAGACTTCTACTAACTAAAATCCACGGTGTCCTTCAATAGCCCTTTATGTTCCGGGGTCACGGTAAGGAAATAATCCCGCGACCCCGGCAGGCTTTGGCCCTCTGAGAGGGGGGCCCCGTCATTATGCTGACGCTCTTTGAGGCGCGCGTGGGACACAACGCGCCGTCGACCATGGGCATGGTCCATGGTCGGGCAGCGAGTTGCCCTTTACTCGCTGCCGGCATGCCCGCGCCTACGGTGGCCGGAGATCATCTGCTGACGTCCGACGCCGCGGGCGCCTACCACTGCGGAACATCTAACGATAGCTCAGATTTTTTTTTATTCCTTACTTCTAAAGAACCGTAGCCAACCGAGGGTTGTGTTAATTATTTGTTGAACGAACAGAAACGTGTTTTCTCACAAAAAAAAATGTGATAAAACGATAGTGATAACCACATGATCACAACTAATCGCTTTTATTCATTTACTTAATAAATAACGTTTCCCAAAATTAGAAATTTCTCCTGTGTCGTGGGAGCGTTTACAAACATAGAAAGTAACATACACCAACGGCCAGGCCCAGAAAAAACTACTTATAGGTCATATTTAAAGCTGGGTACTCATTTAGCAGCGTTGCATGTAACGTATCAGATACGGTATCAAGTGAATACGTAGGCACGATCCCGCTGCGAACCGCTCGCTGTAAGCTCGCAGTGTGCTCGGACGAGCCGTACCCACTTGCAGGTTGATACAGTATCTAATACGTTACATGCAACACTGCTAAGTGAGTACCCAGCTTAAGAAGTGAAAATATATGAAAGATCCCAACATAATTATACAAAATCCAAGTTAAAGCAACGGGTACATAGAGATTTTGAATTAAATCTACAATAATAAGCATGATAACAATACATATAAGAGCAAAGAGAAAAAGTAGACAGTTTTTTTTACAAGCAAAGTCAAAGGTACCCAATCTTCTTTATTATTTGTTTTGTTAGTACCATACGTTATTAGAACCCTCTTTGTGTAAGTCTGGGTTGAGATATTACAAAGAGTATCGCCTCAACCTTTTTCTATTACATACTAATGGGCATTGATAAAAGAGCAACACACACACACACGTACAGAAACACACACACATACACACACACAAATACACATATACAGGGTGTTTGGTTTCCGATTACAGATATTTTAGGGGGATGTTATGTATTCATTTTTATTGACAAAACTGCTTATAAAAATTCCTAACCCACAATGTGAATCAACACCTCGCAAATGGCGGCCATTTTTGTTTTTTTAACCGGCCAAACTGGGGTATGTACAATACAATGCAAATGTCTTTGAATCCACACTAGTGCAAATGACTTCACTGCAAAGGTTAACCTTGAGGGTATTGCCAATCTTATTTTTTGTAGATTATATGTATAAAAAACCGAACAACTTGTCCAAATACACAAAGATCACAGATATTTTTGTACTTACTCTAGCTGAAAAAGCACCCCTAAATTTTGCTACAAGCACTTTGGTCGTTAAAAATGTGTATATCTGAAAACCACACAGCCTGTATACACACACACTTGTAAACACAGCCTCACGCTGTATACAAGCGCCCTAATACAATAATGTTGAACACATGTACCTAAACGGGAAGTACAATACATTGATTAGACGGTGCACCCTCCTCTCACCCACTTCCCTACTTTCCTATACAATATCTGAGGAAGTGGAGACAAGAAGGATGTTGGCTTTCATTGTACTCTGAGCCTTCATATGGGAGGATAATTAGGAGCATTTACTATGTAAAAAGATTGACAATTTGTTTTAATTGAAAAGTAGCTTTTATCCGCGGCTCTACGCTCGAATTTCACAATCAATTCGGATCGTACAACATTATTTTTAGTATATGCGAAACCTGAATACAGTTTGTTCAGAATCAGTAACTGATTCGATTCCAATAATGTTTACACCATGTTATTTTTTTTTTCAAGAATATTTTAATTAAATTTTATTACCAGTTAATTACAATACAATCACCGTACGGTTAGGTACCTATTGCCAAACTATTATCACGAGTGTATAACACAGTAGACGTGGTTTACGCGGGTGTACCGCGAAATGAGCATGTTTTTGAACGGACAACCAGGTAATATACAAGCTTATAACTTTGTGATTTTTTATGATACGGTTTTAAAATTTTGTACATAGATTGTTTACACAAAAACATTGGACAGGTGTATCGGGTTTCGTATAAACAAAAAATAATGTTGTATAATCTATTTAACGCCGGTAATGTTATTTTTCTACAGTACTTTTTTTTTTCAGAATAAAAAGGTCACTATGTCCGTCTCTGTACTCCTAACAACGTATATGCAACATTTCAAGATGATCGGATCAGTGGTAAGGTAATAAACAAACAAACTTACTTAAATCAATTAAGATTATTTGATGCTAGTGATTCCGCGTGGAGTTAGGTAATTTATATCCTACAGGATCATACTACCCGAATAAATAGTATCGTGAGTCTAGGTTCTAAACTATCTGTGCATCGAAACCTCATTTAGACGGAGCAAGAACTCGCATGCGAGTTTCATCACATTGCGGTATTTGTTTGATCAACTGAATTTGTCGTACCGATAAAATCCGCAATGTAACGCAACTCGCCTGCGAGATCTTGCATTGTCTAAATGAGGCTTTAATTTGTTATCAAAATAGAAGAAAATCATCCATTCTCACAAAATAAAGCATTTACAAAATCAAAAAAACGGCAAAGCATTTTAAACACGCAATCCTCTTAATAAAATTGCATAAAAATAATTGGATCCATTTATAATTGGCAGAAACTTCGGTTATCAGAGTAGCAAAATTAAATGAACATCTTTCGCGTTATCAAGCAGACTTTGGGGAAGTTTGAAGTTATTAAAATGAAACTGGATATTATTTGTTACGGGAGTCTATTTTACTGGATCTTGAATAAATAATAAAATTATGAATAGAATAATAGGCTTAAAAATATACAAAGTTGGAATAGGAATTCAATAGTTATTTATGCAACTGTTGTATAATCAGGGGTATTAACACACGAATGTGGGTTTATCACATGAGTGTTTTAATTCCTAATTATAACAGTTGCATACAAGACTTTATCTACAATCATGATGTGAATCCTCTATAAAAGATTCTCATACCATATGGTGTTGTACAGTGTTGTAAGAACTATGTAAATTCAAGAAAAGTGTAATTGCGAAGCATGTAAAATAAACAAACCTTATGATGTAAAAGAATTATTGTTCTTTTTTCAAAATTTTAGCGATCTGGTGGTGAAAATGTCATTGCATGAGAATGTTCTTTTTTTGAAATTCATAATTGTTATCAATATGTAAATTATGCCTACAATTATTTATGTTTGTTGACTAATCACAATAATTTCTTTGAACTTGTATGATTTCAAAGTAGTTGTATTGACTTCATGTGATTGGTCGAGACTGACAGTTATTGTCGACCAATCATAAGCAAGTAAAATGGAGGGAATGTAAAATATAGTCTACGGGCACTTGGGGGGATATGCCCGCCGTGCTCAAGGCATTAGAGATTCGGCATCGGTGCTAGTCACTTGCATTGTACTGCAAAATCAACCTATTATTGTACTGCTGTAACTTTGGTAATAAAACTGATCTTCAAAAGTTAATACAGAGTGTTTTTTATATTCGGAGTCCTTACTTCTGAGTGTTGAACTAGTACGGTTCACATCTCAGAAGTGGGATTAGCAACTTAGTGCCCACAAAAGGATCGGAGATACGCTTAAAATATTTAGCGTACAAAAAAAAACGTAAGTGTTCTTTGTTCATTCTATTTTTGGTATTGGGCTGCCTACCCTCATTAATCATATTATTGCAATTTATAATAATTATTAGAGTAAATCAAGTAGGCCACAAGTCTATTCCTGTACATTTTTTTTTCTCTCTCTTTCTTCACAATTGGCCGCCTTTCTTTATCAGACTACCGACTCATTGTCGATAGTCTCATTTTTAATGACTTCAGGAACTAAACTGTATTTACCGTAACGGAGACATTCCGGAGGTTTATATGGTTAGTCATGCATGTTTATCTTGCCAGGGTACTCCCTGGAGATAAACATGTTTGATATTTCTGTGTGTAATTTAAGGAACTGAACTGTATTTACCGTAACGGAGACATTCCGGAGGTTTATATGGTTAGTCATGCATGTTTATCTTGCCAGGGTACTCCCTGGAGATGAACATGTTTGATATTTCTGTGTGTAATTTAAGGAACTGAACTGTATTTACCGTAACGGAGACATTCCGGAGGTTTATATGGTTAGTCATGCATGTTTATCTTGCCAGGGTACTCCCTGGAGATGAACATGTTTGATATTTCTGTGTGTAACTTAAGGCACTGAACTGTATTTACCGTAACGGAGACATTCCGGAGGTTTATATGGTTAGTCATGCATGTTTATCTTGCCAGGGTACTCCCTGGAGATGAACATGTTTGATATTTCTGTGTGTAATTTAAGGAACTGAACTGTATTTACCGTAACGGAGACATTCCGGAGGTCTATATGGTTGGTCATGCATGTTTATCTTGCCAGGGTACTCCCTGGAGATCGACATGTTTGATGGTCTATAATAAAGTATTCTCAGGTCAAAAAAAAAAAAAAAAAACCTTTCTAACAAGTTTAGTATAGCGAGGTTTATTAACTTAGGTGTCTTTCTTTTCTTTTATGTTGAGGCCGCAAGAACATGGATGAACGAAGGTGTAGTTCTCTAAGAGAATGTGCTGGACCTAAGCGGACCTCCCGAGAGACGCTGACACCGCCATTAAGATGTCGTGATGCAACTCGTAGCCGCAGCCGGGGTCGAGGGCATACGCGTTCACCTAAAGAAAAGCGTGGCAGCCAAAACCATCAGTCGCGGTCGAGGCGGTCGAGAAGAAGACGATCGCGGTCGACTATTAGTCGGTCTCCTTCCCGGCCACACTATTCAACAAGGGCGAGTCGTCGTACTGGGCGCTCCATGACCCGATCTCACACTCCAAGACAGCACGAGACGTGTCACACGGAATTCAGGCATTCACCAAGGAGCAGAGTTTCTCGCCTTCGTACACCGCCCCGTGTAGAAACACATCGCGAGCGTGAGTCAAATAATAACCTGTTTATTGAAAACTTTATTAATGCGCTTAAGAGTATGAATAATACAAGCGATCGCGATAAGTTTCCTGTTTTAAATAATGTAATTCCTGAATTTGACCCGTTATGTAAGGAACAAACGGTTGATACGTGGCTTCATAAGGTTGACGAATGTGCACAGATTTATGGTTGGAACGATAAACAAGTAGTCCACTATGCCCTACCGAAATTAGCAGGGGTAGCTAAAACCTGGTATCAGGGTCTACCCTCACTACTATTTTCTTGGCCAGAGTGGAAGTTAAAGCTTAAGGAATCATTCCCTACTAGGGATAATTATGCAGATTTGCTAACGGAAATGCTAAATAAAAAGGTACGCTATGGGGAATCATTGGAGATATATTACTATGCTAAAATGAATCTTGTAAATCGTTGCGAAATATCAGGGAAACGCGCAGTTGACTGTCTCATAGCAGGTATAGAAGATCGTGGTGTTAGGTTGGGAGCACAAGGAGCGGAATTTACGGAACCGGAATTGCTACTAAAGTTTTTGAAAACCGTGAAAGTAGGTCAAGACAGGTCCACAAGCGAACAGCAAAAGGTTAAAGATAGAGATAGGCGAGCACAAAATAACACATTTGCCAGTAATAAAGTAGGTCCCAGTTCCCAGAAATCAACCGGATCCAGCATGGTCTGCTACAATTGTAAAGAAACCGGTCACCCGTTCTTTCGTTGCACAAAACCAAAGATTCAATGCTCTAAATGTAATTGGTTAGGACATAAGGACACTGAGTGCCCTGGGACAAAGCAAAGTGCCAATGATAAACCAAAAGCAATATTGAAAGTAGAAAACACAGGCGATTCAAGTGCTAAGTATAAAATGCCTATCAAAATAAATGGATTGTTTTCAGAATGCCTCGTTGATTTGGGAAGCGAGGGTACTTTGGTTCGTCTCAGTGAAGCTCAGCGTTTAGGATTAGACTGGAAGGTGGGAGAAGTGCCTCTCCTAAGAGGAATAGGTAACGTGCCATATAACCCCCTTGGCAAAGCTAACGTCGCGATCGAAGTACAGGGTGTATTAGAAAATCACGTGGAGATACTAGTAGTAGGTGATTACTTAATAAATTGCCCTGTACTACTGGGCCACACTTTCACCGAAAGGTCCTCAGTCAAAATAGTAAAGACTGAATCTGATGTCATTTTTCAACGGGTTAGTGAGGAGTCCGTTTTGATTTGTCCGCTTTTATGCACGGAAGAGACTCGCATAGGTCGCGGCGAATTAAAGGCGATCCCAGTTAGCTCGCGTAATTCTTTCTCAGGGAAAATTTATGTGAATGGAACCGTGCGCAATAATGAAGGTCATGAACATTACTTGTTGCCTGGCGAGTATCAATTAAAACAAGGTGCGGGTAGGATTCTTATTCAGAATATTAGTGACAACCACCTGGTTATAGAGAAAGATAGTCTTATAACTAGGAGCCACACTTTAGCTGAGAGCCTACAAATCAAAAAACTAGATCTTAGCGATCGGCCACCCATAGATGAATCACCAATCAGCTGTGGAAAAAACTTAACGAAGGATCAAAAAGAGTCATTAAAGGTCTTATTGGATAAATATAAATATTGTTTTTCCAGTAGTTTAAAAGATCTCGGATTTACCACGGAAACTGAAATGGTGATTCAACTGGATGATCCCGATCCTGTCGTTTACCGCCCATACCGGTTGTCCTTTGCTGAACGCCAACTAGTCCAAGATATGATCAAGGAAATGTTAGAAAGCGGCATCATAAGGGAGTCTAACAGTCCTTACGCGAGCCCTATAGTGCTAGTTAACAAAAAGTCTGGGGAGAAGAGGTTGTGTGTAGACTACCGTGCCTTAAATAATAAAACAAAGAAAGAGCACTACCCTCTTCCTCGTATCGAGGATCAGTTAGACTTATTGTCAGGCAGTTCAGTATTTGTTACCCTCGACTTAGCTTCTGGGTACTATCAGATCCCAATAGCTGAAGGTTCTCGAGAGAAGACTGCTTTTGTCACCCCTCAGGGTCAATACGAGTACAACAGGATGCCCTTTGGGTTAGTAAACGCACCATCAGTCTTCCAGCGTACAATGAACAAAATCATACACAATTCGCCTGCTTCATCGTATGCGTTGGTCTACATGGATGATATCCTGATTCCAGCCAAATCATTCGATGAGGGGATGATACGCTTGGAGGAGGTGTTGCGGTTACTAGCAAAAAGTGGTCTAACACTCAAAATGAGCAAATGTAACTTCTTTTATGACAAAATAGACTACCTGGGGTACGAAGTCAGCTCAGAGGGTGTTAGACCAGGGTCGCTCAAAACGGACGCCATATCCAAATTCCCTACGCCAACAAATGTTCACGAAGTTAGGAGGTTTTTAGGCCTTGCTAGTTTCTTCAGGAGGTTTGTCGCCGGATTTGCCTTAATAGCACGTCCGCTGACTGGTCTGTTGAAGAAGGACTCTTCTTGGAGTTGGGGTACTGAAGAACTAGAATCGTTTGAGAAATTAAAACAGATTTTAGTACAAAGACCGGTCTTGGGACTTTATGATCCTGGTGCGCTAACTCAACTCCACACCGACGCTAGCAAGTACGGGGTAGCCGGCATTTTAATGCAACAGGACAAGTCTGGTGTGTTCAAACCTATTGCTTATTATAGCAGGCAAACTAGTCCGGATGAGCAGAAATTACACTCCTTCGAGTTAGAGACCCTCGCTATTATTGCCTCATTGAATAGGTTCAGGCATTACTTACTTGGTATTAGATTCATCATAGTTACAGATTGCAACGCCTTGCGTACCACTTTGAGTAAACGCGACTTGGTCCCACGAATTGCTCGCTGGTGGCTGCAGTTCTTAGAATACGATTGCTCAATAGAATACCGCCCTGGTGATAAAATGGCACACGTAGATGCCCTTAGCAGGGGCGCTATAGACGGTAGTCCAGACGTTGATCACGTGTTAGATGTACTTTCAGTAGGTACTGATGATTGGCTTGCAACGGTGCAACAGACGGATGAAGACATTAAAAATATCGCGAATATTTTAAGTGATTCCAAATGTAAAGATGCTGTTGATATATTCAAAAATTACAAGCTTGTAAATGGGAGAGTGTATCGTATAATTGACGAAAACACTATCCGTTGGGTTGTTCCAAGTGGCACCAGATGGCAACTACTGAAAGCCAATCACGATGATGTGGGACACTTTGGGTTTGACAAAACTTTAGCGCGTTTACAAGCAACTTATTGGTTTCCAAAGATGAGACGGTTTGTAAAAAAGTACGTCTCAGCTTGCCTTCAGTGTGCGCATCACAAGCTGCCAGGTGGTGCCAGGCCCGGTGAACTACACCCCATCCCTAAAGCTATCATGCCATTCCATACCATACATGCGGATCATCTCGGTCCTTTTATCCGCACCAAGCGTGGCAATACATTCATCCTTGTTATCATAGACGCGTTTACTAAATTTGTTGATATCACCGCTGTACGAAATACCAAATCAGCCACAAGCATTAGGGTATTCAGAGAGCATTTTAGTTACTTCGGCGTGCCAACCCGTTTGATTACGGATCAAGGAACAAGTTTCACTAGTAGGCAGTTTAAAACGTTTATTCAATCGTGCGGTATAAAGCACGTGCTCAATGCTGTCGCAACACCCCGAGCAAATGGCCAAGTGGAACGATACAACCGAACCATTTTGGCAGCGCTCGGGGCAATGAACCACGACAAACCAAATGGTTCATGGGATGAACATTTACCAGACATACAGTTGGGTATCAATTCCACTGTACACGCTACTACCAAAAAGACTCCAGCAGAGCTTCTTTTCGGGCGAAATTTAACTAACCCATCTGAAGGTTTGTTAAATGACGTAATAAACGAAGTTACGTCTGAGGTCGGGGAGAGTCTAGATAATGTTAGAGCTACGGCCGGTGAGCTTATTAGGACACAACAGGAAAAGGACAAGAAGAGGTATGATAGGTACAGGAAAATGGGAGTGCATTTTAAAGAAGGTGATTTGGTTAGAGTTATAAGAGCCGCGACAGGAATAGAGGGGCAGTCTAAGAAGCTCGAACCTAAATGTAAAGGCCCTTACAGAATTAAGAAGGTGCTTCCCAACGATAGGTTCGTGGTCGAGGACACACCCCTCACAAGGACTAGTAAGAGGTATGAGGCTGTGGTAGCCATCGATAAAATATTCCCATGGATCTGTTTTAACGAACCCGTATCAACCGATTGTGAATCCGAGTGTAATGATTGTGAATCTGAATGTGAAGAGGTATAAATAGATCTATATATAGTAAATTCATTCAAAATTGTTAAAAATATCAAAATTGTACATAGAATTAATCAAATCTTTAGCCATAAATTACATTGTGTATTACTAACATGTTAAAGAACTAAGAAAAGAATTTCATTGTAAAAAGTGATGCCAAAAATTGGTTTTATGTTTGATGATTAATGTCATGTATCATCTAAAAGATTGAAGGTACTAATGGCTGAAATATTTGCTTGTCAACGTCATGGACCAGTAAATACCGATTCATTGGTTAGAGTCACGTACTAATGAGTTGGTGAGGGGTATCAGGTAACGGATGCCTCTCATTTTAGCGATTGGTGCATCAGCATGTCGCTATCTATCTGGTCAGGTCATAGACCAATAAATAGTTACACTGCTGATATGAAATATGAAGTTAGGAGTGTCAGGTAACCGACACCCTTAAAAATAATAAGGTAATAAGCAGTTTGTTAATCAAGGCCATACATTAATAAACTGGGAGTAAATGTATTGTAAAGTGAGTGTTTTTGAGTATTAAGACAAAAAAAAATGTAATGTACTACTATAATTAATTATAAGTTAATCCGATAACAAAGTACATATTTTGAGTTATGGTTTTAAATAATTGTAATAAGGTCATTTAATTTATTACAAAGTAATTGAATTAAGATTCATAATTAAAGTGTGTAAACTAAAATGTGCTACTATGATGACTTATAGTCAGAATGATGACTGATTAATGAGAGTTTATGATCAATAAGTTTATAGTTGATAAATGTTTGATGTTTTTGTAAAGTATAACAACGAGGGACTCGTTGAAAGCCGGATGGCCGAGCTGTTATCAATATGTAAATTATGCCTACAATTATTTATGTTTGTTGACTAATCACAATAATTTCTTTGAACTTGTATGATTTCAAAGTAGTTGTATTGACTTCATGTGATTGGTCGAGACTGACAGTTATTGTCGACCAATCATAAGCAAGTAAAATGGAGGGAATGTAAAATATAGTCTACGGGCACTTGGGGGGATATGCCCGCCGTGCTCAAGGCATTAGAGATTCGGCATCGGTGCTAGTCACTTGCATTGTACTGCAAAATCAACCTATTATTGTACTGCTGTAACTTTGGTAATAAAACTGATCTTCAAAAGTTAATACAGAGTGTTTTTTATATTCGGAGTCCTTACTTCTGAGTGTTGAACTAGGTTTTGAACGGTTCACATAATATTACGCGTTTGGATGATATATTGATTATAATAATTATCATTGAGTGTTTTAATGTTGGCAATAAGCTAATTGTTATAGGTTCTTATAAAGAGGATTAATAGCATGATAGTCGATAAAGATTTAAAGATCAGGGGTCGAACTGATAATAGGGTAATTTTGCATAAGTAAATTCTAATATCTTTTCTTTTTTTAAACCAATCAGTATTGACAAAGATAAAACGCTTCGAAATTCGGGAGTGGGGAGCTTAAATTAAACCGACCGAGTGACGTTTTGTGATTTTTAGAAGTCTTGTATCTTCGTCAATTTTGATTTACGTAACAAAAAGAAAAAATAAAGTTTAAATATCTCTTGATAATCTATTTTTCGGACTAATATTTTTTTTTTGTAAATTTGCTTATTATCATCATGATCATGTTATCATTCAGATTTATCAACCCTTAATGGTTTTATGGTGTTAAAATTATTAAAGGTCAATTTACACAGAGACGCGACGCAAGGCGCACATTTTAATAGAGCGACTTAAAATGTAATTTTATTTACTACACGAAAAGAATTTCCATTAACATCGCTTGCGTCTAAGTGTAGAATGGCCCTAAATGAGTTCACCAGGGCGCAAGGAACTATCCGACTCGTACTGATACACCCTAATAGTAAGTATGTATGAGTTTTAATGTTCATCTTTCTGAACAATATGAAAATAATCATACTCATTAATTCTCAAAAGTCACTGAAATTAAAACTAAAACACTCACAAATATTCAAAATGCAATTTTAATTGGATTTAGCTAACCCAGCATACTTCTTACCGCCTCAGAATCTTTTTTTTAAATCATATTTACTCATTTTTTAAACCTTCCCTGAACTTCTAAATAATTATAATTAAAAACGAAAATTAACCAAATTGGTCCAGCCGAGTTTTAGCGAGACTAACGAACAGAAATTGATTGTTATATAATTACAGCTTGGCCAGAACGTCTTGAAACGGAACTAATCTTTTTGTTTACTGACAACGTTTTAAAATCTTTGATATTTGATGTAAACAAAGAACGCAGGTTTGTTAGATTTACTATTGTGCCATAAAACTAACGTAATAAGTGTAAAAAAAACACAAAGTGCTGGTAGCAAGAGCACAGTGGCGACTTCCGGTTTTCTACTCTAATTTGCCAAGCTACATATACATAATTATAGCTTATCAACAACAGACTACTGTCCAAGTTTTTTTTTAAACTAACAACATGTAACGTTGTATATTTCTAGAATAAAATTCTCAACTAAGGCGTTTGTGACAGCTCAACTATCAGGTTTTGTTCCGTGACGTTCACATTATTATCGAAACTGACAGCAAACGCCAGCAGCCATTTTTAAAACATCAGACTAGTGTTTAACTAGTCTAAAACCGCTGAGCTTTTAGATCTATTCAATGCTTTGCGATTGTGTATTTAGATATTGTCAAAGATAGTCAATACTTTCTCACGCTGTTTAGACACAATAAACCAAGTTATAAACTGTCAATAACAAGCGTATTTTTTTTGTTGATGCATATTATAAGGCCGCGTTTCGCTGATACAACTGATTACTTCTATACAAGTTGCAATTGTATACAAATATTGAACAAACCTGCACACAATCACAAATTGCAAGTACATACTCGTAGTTTGAACTTGTAGTATTTTTCTTCTACTCGTAATTATCTTTATGCACGGTTAGAGTAATGATGCTGAATATCTCTTTTTCAAAACAAATCGGATCTGATTTGATCGAAATCAAATAGGTACTAATGCTCTCATTTGTGCTCATAATAAATTAAAAACAATTAATTTATGAATCAAAAAACACGCAGCTAAATTAACATAAAATAAAGACAAAGGTCGAAAAATATGTAACATGTTATTGACCTATATTTTTAAATAATTATATGCCACAGTATAATATCAAATCTACACTAATATTATAAAGAGAAAAAATTTGTTTGTTTGTAATGGATAAACTCAAAAACTACTGGACCGATTTTAAAAATTCTTTTACCATTAGAAAGCTACATTATCTGCGAGTAACATAGGCTAATACGCACGGACGAAGTCGCGGGCGAAGTGCTAGTCATTTATAAACACATAGTTTATACCTTCTACACTAAAACCCGTAATTGTATGTCCCCCTTTCGAACCAAATCGTCTGGTGAACCTCAATTTATCATAAACGTAAATGTATGAGTACAGGAACTGCCTAATACGACCACAATCCATCAATTTTGACGTACGAAACCACCCCGTTGCCAATACATTATAGCTTTTATGCAGCATGTTTTGTAATTATGTTTTTAATGTACGGCACGGATTTGATAAATTGTATTTTGTGATTAAGTTTAGTATTATGAAGCTTAATTGTGTTTGAGGGAAGCTTTTGAAGGTCGCTCATATAAAATAATTTTCCAGCTTGAAACATCAGAACTCATGGAATTCTGTACATTCTGATCACTGCTGGTTATAATATTGTAGGTACTTACTGTATCACTGTATTTTACTGGAGAGTGGGCTTCATCTACCTCCTCCTTACTTCAAATTTGAATGCAAACAGGACCTATAATTACCTACCTAGATTATTATTATAGACTAGATTTTCATTTAAGTCTCTGTAACTACCAAAAGTTGACCAGCGGTTTATGCGAAACGAACGAACTCTCGTTCGCATTATTTATGACATTAGTAAGAATAATAAATATTAGTAAGGAAAATCTTTAATAGTAAGTATAGTAACCCATAAAAAGTGGTTTTTGGTAATATCGTAAATCTCCGTATGCATTGATAATACCATAAACATACCCATTACCACCATTAAAAAGAAAAACACACATTCAAAAATAGAACGCCCATCATTTCGCGCCAAATCGTCTACAGCCAGCCATAGACGTAATAAGGCTGTCCATTCATTATCGGCGGGCGGCTGTCGAGTTGGTCACGTGATACTGCGACCTTGGCACCCAAGCACCGAAGCGTTTCAGCCCACGAGTCTCACTTCGTCGCCCAGACGGCGCCTGATGTTTGTTACACTGTCGATGAAAATAAAAAAACCGTCTCGTCCTAGTGACGCGTCCTGACTGAATGGCTTTTGTTTCCTTTGCGTTTAACTTTTTTAATAGGTTGCGTTCTAGAATCGGGTTTTGTGTTCTAGTTTTGAATTGTTTTTTAGCTGAAGATACTGGCAAATATCGGCAGATGGCGATTGGCGATATATTGTTAGCTATTTTTCTTTATTGTGCGAGGGTATGACCACCTTTTGTGTGAGTGAATAAGCCTCTGGAAACCCCACAGGTCTCTATTTAGTTTTAGGCCCATATCGACTAACTCCAGATTTTCAGACGGTATTTTATATCTTTGATGTTAGTTCCAGGACTTCCAGGATAAACTCAAAATCTACATAATGATTTGAAAATGACACATTTTTAGCACTTTTCCGGGTTTTAACTCGCAATGTCGCGCATTATCGAGGATCTCTGGGCCATCACATTTTTCATATACCTACTCTTTGAGGTATAATGGCAATACATCCAAGTGTCGCTACGACATGTCGTGACGTCACGTCGTCAGCTGCTGTAAAAAAGGCACAACTGGAGAAAAGGGATTAGGGAAAAATAAGCCTTAGTAGATACGCCTTTTTTAGTTAGTAAGGCTTCTTTGCTTTTTTTGCGCAGATGTGTCTCTTTTTGCTTAAAGAGGCAGTACTGTCTGCATTCGCCTAAAAAATCAAACTCTTACTTTTCTCTTTATAATACTACTATTAATGGGTCGCGGGACTCTTGTCAGGTAACCGTTACCATGAATTTTGGTCGGTACAAGTTTGACAGCAGAATAGGAGGACTCATCTGCTTATTTTAAAACGAAAAAAAAATACTACTAATGATAGATAATTAAAAGCAAAATGTCTACAGGTTATTTTAACAATAATTAATTTAACCGTTTCTCTTTCATTACGCCCTTTATCATCAACAATTCAAAAGTCCTAAAAACTTTTTAATGCCTCAAATAAAAGATGGGGTCCTAAATGACTTTTTAAGTGGCTATTTTAGATGCGATCTTATCAGATAACGTAATGGAAAAGCAAAGAGAATAGATCGCTTGGGTCTGTTAGTCCGAAGTAAATTGGATTATCCAGTACGAGTTTCTCGGACAAGAAGAAAAAGTGGGGCTGTTTAGAAAACTCTTAACGGATTCTATAATCATCTGGAGCTTTAATGTTAGTATTTGTTTGTATTAGACGTAGAGAGATGCCATGTTTGGCATCTCTCTACGACTATGTTATACTCTAAAAGACTGCACGATGACCTTGTAATACAATTTCAACTTTAAGCGTACCAGCAAAGAGTTGACAATCCTCAATGACAAATTGTCTCACGCGCGTCTCAAAGACTGTCAGCATGACGACGGGCCCCCCTCTAGAGGGCCAAAGCCTGCCGTGGTCGCGGGACTAATGAATTACCGTGACCCCGGAACATAAAGGGCTATTGAAGGACACCGTGGACTTTAGTCAGTACGAGTCTGACAGTCCCTCCCACCCTGCCATGGGTGGGAGGACTCATTTGATGATTTTACCACGTTAAAAAAAAATCTCTACGACAGCTATATTATACTCTAAAAGACCTTATAATACAATTTCAACTTTCAGCTTTTTCTATAGAGCTGGAAATCCCTCAAAGACAAATTGTCTCAACGTCTGGTCGCTGCCGCGGTACTGAGTCTGAGGAAATAGCAAAACAGGTGAGAAACACAACATCGTAGAATGACGAGACTTATATAGTAAGGGTGATAGCAAGAGGATAGTGAAAGGAGACGACCTAGGTAAATTGTGTTGGAGTGGAGACCAAAACGGAACGGAAAAGTGGAATGTGGGAAGACAACCAACTAGACAGACGATCTCGTTAAAATGACAGGAAGAAACTGGATAGCCATGACACAATAATATCAGAAGAGAAATGAATTGAAAAAAATTATATAAATTCGACCCGTGTCTCTCTCTGTAGTCGGTCCCTCATGTCTGAGGATCGTGGTCAGCTTCAGAGTTGCACCTGGAGCGGATGATCCGCCTCCACCGGTTTCTGTCCAGCGCATCCTTTACCACCGAGTAGAATTTAGAGGACGATGATTCCTTCACCTGATCTGGCCATCGAGTTGGTGAACGACCGCGCGATCGTTTGCCTTCGGTGTTCCCAACCACAATCAGTTTCTCCAACCTTTCATCGCCTCTGCGCACCAGGTGGCCGAAATAGGAGAGAATGCGTTGTTGGCATATAGTTGACAAGCGAGTTTTTATTCGAAGCTGACTTACCCGTGTAAATGCGCCTTAAAGGCGCTCCCTCACCGCAAGCATTCACCAGTAATGTATCGTTACAGATTCGAACATTTCATCAGTGAATGAAGACAATCGAGCATCACAATGCGCACCTTGGTATCAAATCTATACTAAATATACGCGAATGCTCGTCAGTCATCAGGTAGTATTGTAATGTAATGCTCAAAGTCGAATCTATAATGTAACATTACACGCGAATGCTCCCGGTGAGAGAGCGCCTTAAGATGTTTTTTTCTCTCAACCCATAAAGTAGAACGACCTGTACGAATGTGGAATAACCATCAAGAAACATAACTCTATAAACTGATGTGACCCGACCATAGATTCTCGAAAATCAGGACATGTATACGTAGCGTGCCAAGGCCCAACAGCCAGGCAGGCGCCCATCTGACACACTTGAGATTTGTGCCAACTTTTTTTTTTCTTTATCGATTACTATACGAAATGTCCTGAAGAATTGTTACCCACAAACTATTTTTACGCCTCTTCGAAAGCTCGAGCCCACTACCCTAGTTCCATGACAAGGGTCACAAATGTTTTACCATTGAAGTTTTACATTGTTTCAGTAAGATTCTATTTCTGTCACCTCGGCGTGAGTCAGAAAGAGACAAAAGAATAAAGGCAAAAACTGTGGTTGTTTTTGAGCACATGTGTAATGTATGTAGGTTTCTAAGTAAAATTGAAAATGAAAGTGGAACGTTTCTTTTTTTTTTACGTGGAAAAATTATCAAATGAGTCCTCCCACTCAGGGCAGGGCGGGAGGGACTGTCAGGCTCGTACTGACTAAAATCCACTGTGTCCTTCAATAGCTCTTTATGTTCCGGGGTCACGATAATGAGATAAGTCCCGCGACCTCGGCAGGTTTTGGCACTCTACAGGGTGGCCCCGTCATCATGCTAAAACTCTTTGAGGCGCGCGTGGAACAAAACGCGCCGTCGACCCGGGCATGGTCCATGGGCGGACAGCGAGTCGCCCATTACTCGCCGCCCGCATGGCCCGCGCAAGTGAAACGCTTCTCTTTGGTATTAACTACAAAGCTAAACGGTATCTACTAAAAGTTTAAGGAAAAGAACTTGCGAGCTTGATTACTCACGTAGACACTGGTTTATTAGAAACAACTGGGACTTCTTAATTAAAGCTGGTCAATTCAGCACTGCCTCAGATAATACTGGCTTCAGAAACTTTGACTGTAAGATTGGCGCAGTGACTGACCAAACGACTGCTGCGCTGCATGTGGCGGGTTTGATTCACGCATAAAACTAAAATATTAAATTGACTACCAGATAGCTGGTAAATTTAAATGTTAAAAAATTCAACGATGACACACTGGAGAAAAACTAGTCTTGTATAATTTTTCTACGAGTATAAGAAGATTTTTCTTGACAGCCGGCCAGCAAAATGTTTGTCAGAAAGCTCGATAGCGACTGAGGTGTCCCAACTGTCCATAGAGCTGCATCAAAAACGCTTGACAGTCCGAAGGCGCGGGTGAGTGCGAGAGAAATTAAAAAAAAAACGCAAATTAGCTTAGAGCGGGCTAACTGTTATAGGTCCAAAGATAGGTCCAAGACCAAAACAAAAATAATGTCTTCAGTCGATACAGTCTAGGAAATCACTGGTCATACGTACAACCGGCGCGGCTTGGACTGTTGACGTTATAATCACTGGTTAGGTTATACGTACAACCGGCGCGGCTTGGACTGTTGACGGTTCTTGATTTTGGTTATACGTTCAACCGGATTTCCGCCGGACTGTCAAGGGGACGTAGCAGTGGATAGAAAAAATCGCCCTGAACTCTGTTTCTGTATGGTAATTCGCAAGAAGGCTGAAGCTTATAACCTGAAGAAAAATAGATTGAAGCATATTCACCACATGTTACCAAAAACAGAAAACAATTGCTAAGTGGCCTTTTAAAAAGTTTCCAACTTTTAAACAACATTTAAATTTCATTAAAACGAACAAAAAAGATTACCCTTACGAGTTTCCATCGTAAATTATAATTATATGAGAATATTAAAGTAATCCGGATATTTTGTGAAGGTCTTTCGTAATCAACGCCAATTTGAGCTTAATTAACGCGTCTTATTATCTCTATATACACTGTATAAATATAACAGTCTTATATTTAAGATGAAAAAACTTTATAAATGTTTTAAGATTATAAAATTAACTAATTGATTTGACGCCCTTTGAATATTTTTACTTTTTTGTACATATTACTACTAAGTTTATATTTATAGTTTAAATATAATTTAGTAGAGTATAGTATAATATTCCAACAAATAAATAGATTATTATTGAGATGTGAATTATAATACTAGCTTATTCCCGGCTTCACTCATCCCCCACCCACATTCTATTCCTGTACCAAAATTCATGAGAATGATACAGAGTTTAACATAAATAATCATTTCACTAAAGTATCACGTACAAATATTGCTCATGAAATTAAAATCAAATTAATCTGCATATTGAGCTTTTCATAATTAATTTACTAAAATGAAAGCAACGGGGCATCAAAGAGACGTGCAACAAATTTCATAAAATGATATTTTAGAATTCAGCAACAGATTATTCGTACATGTTCTCTGAATGTAATGACGTCGTCTGTTCGAATTTAAACCTTAAAATTTACTGAAATAATATTCCATTTCAAAGAGACACTGCAAAAACAGTATATTCTATCTTTCGCAACGGAATATTTCCGCTAAGGAAGGCTTAAAGGAAATCGTCCCCTAGATACATTGCTAGAGAAAATCGACGACTTTGCATAAACCCTAATAGCCAATATCCTATTTCATTTTCTCTAGGAAGTCTGAATATACTTTATAGGAATACTGGGGTCTACGTTTACTTCGCGCTGTCTCAACCCAGGATAAGAATACTTACAAATTGGATACTATCGTATATTAGGACATTCTGGGGCAAATCCATAATTATAATAATAAGTAGTTAACTCATACCCCAAAATATTAACTCCTTGTAGAATAAAATATGGTTTTATTAAATTCTAAATCCTACTAATACCTATTATAAATGCGAAAGTTTGTGAGGATTTATGTGTATGTAGGTATGTTTGTTACTCTTTCACGCAAAAACCACTGAACGGATTTGGCTAAAATTTGAAACACAGATAGTTTATAACCTGGATTACCACTAGGATAGTTTTTGACCTGACTGGCCCGTTGGTCTAGTGGTTAGTGACCCTGACTGCTATGCCGGGGGTCGTGGGTTCGATTCCCACCCAGGACAAATGTTTGTGTGATGAGCATGATCATTTGTTCTGTGTCTGGGTGTAATTTATCTATAATATGTATGTATTTAGAAATATAATATAAGTATGTGTATCCGTTGTCTAGTACCCATAACACAAGCTCTGCTTAGCTTGGGACTAGATGGCGTTGTGTGATAGTTGTGGAATATTATTATTATTATTATTAGTTTTTATCCCGATTTTATGTTCCCGTGGGATGATTTTCGAGTTGTAGCGGGTGAAGCCGCTGGCAACAGCTAGTCATATAATAATTTCAAGACAATATCCAGAACATCAACTTTTATTGATAAGGACCTTAGACAAAGCTGCTTTAACACAGGATCCCTCACAAGAATGTCGTTAAAGCTGAAAACGATAAAAAAATCAAGTTTCTTGATTTAGTACACGAGATTGTCGATATGGGACGTGGACTCGGCAATCATTGAACCCACAGTCGTTACGGTCAATGGACTAATTGCGAAGAGCCTCGACCAACACCTTAAGAGGCTCTCACTTAGGGCATGCAACCGGGAAATCCCGGTACCGAAAATACCGGGAAATCCCGGGAATTTTTAAAGCAATCCTGTACCGGTTCTTCGACCCGTGGTCCCGGTACTTTCGGTACTTTATTATTTTCCTTCTTTTTTTCAATATAAAGTTACAAATCATATCCAATAAACTATTCTTTTACAATATTGTTGATATAAAACATTTTATTTGAAAATTATGAGAATTTCATAAACAAAAACTAATCAACAATGTAAGTAAGGGGTCAGTTATGATGATGATTATGATTCATTTATTGCATTACTTTTATTTTGTTATTATTATATTACTATTATTTTATTTTGTTTATTAATCTCTAAAAAGCTTTTACGTTTTTTAATGATACTACCTTTATTTTAAAGAAAATAGCGTTTGTTAAATTCTTTTCTTGAGTTTTAATTTTTTTCATCTCCAAAAAGCATTATACTAGTTTTGTTTTGCTACAGTTTGTTTAATGATATTTATTTATAGTAGAAGGAAAAAAATAATGATTGTGATGTTAAAGACTTATTCTATAGAGGAAAGAAGAAAGCAATTACGTGACAAAGATAGTCTTATTCCTAATTCAAAATATAGTTCTGATATATTTTAATTATTATATTTAAAAGTTATTTTTATATCAATATAAAAAAATACATGTGGCACTCGGAGATTGCGAGAAGCTACCTTTTCTTTCACTTGACTAGCCCGGAAAGATTCTATTCATTCGCGCGTTTTGCGTGCAAAATGAAGTTTAAAAACTCCATTTTTCGCGCAAAGATTTGTTCAAAATTCGGACAAAATAGCTTGTAGTCAATTATTTTCTTAACAGGCAGGCGAGGCGCAGAGCCGCCCCCACTGCATTTTCTCGCTTAGCGAGGTGAAAAGTTGTGTGTTGCATTCGGAAGCAAAGTTTTTCTGCATCTCGTACCTTTGAAAAGTTCGCCACGCTCAGTTTTCAATCCTACTTGGATTGAAAACTGAGCGTAGCGAAATTTTTGCGCCAAATATCAACTTCGCAGCCTTGCCTATCAAATAACTATTTTATTTTAAAAGAAAATTAAAATGTTTGTGATGCACTACTGTAATGTAGAACTTCTTTGTTGCAGGAGAATTTTATAAGTAGGTTTCATCGTGAAATCTCCTTTTGTAGCTAGCCGTTTAGAATTAGTAAGATAAAGTAAATTGTTTTTATAACGGATATTTTTATGATTACCGAAGTCTCCCGGTACTGAAACGACGTTAGACGATGCGTGGTGTCGGATATTTTCGTTAGGTTTTTGTTGGGAATGTCTTGATTGGGTCGCCGCGCCGCGCCGCGATCAGAGCCCGCGATAAAAGCTATGCAATAGCTTAAAAAAGCATTAAAATTCGGTTCCTTGAGATTATGTTCTGATGATTAATGTCAATTATAGATTTACGAATAAAACAAAGTTCTATGAACTACTCCATCCACCCACATTGTAACGAGTTCATTTTTCAACTGATTTAGATAATTTTATGTAGTGTGCACGCACTCGTACCTTTCATACGATAGGTTAATAGCGACATTTGTACGTGAGTACCGAAAGTACCGAATTTCCCGGGAAATCCCGGTTCCATGTCCCAATACCGATACTTCGGTACCGGGCTTTAAAAAGTACCGGTTCTGCAACCCCTACTCTCACTGTGCAGCTGGCTCAAGGGCTTGATTAAGAAATCAGCTCTCTTGGACACGACGCGCGTAGTGAGGATGCAAAAAGAAAGCCTTTAACTATTCCCGGGGTCTTTAAAAGTCTATACCAAAATTCAATTCAGCAATATAGACGTGAAAACTTTCGTATTCATAATATTAATTATCTTCCTAGCAGAATGACCTGAATATATCAAATAGTTAGGACAAAAGCTGTATTGCAACCAGCTGATGAAAAATACATCGACAAAGCCGTTGCTATGCGTATTTTTCCAGCGCCATAACAATTGAGGAAACAATATGCTGTATTTCCCCCTCTTTTTACCCGATTCGTTTTTTCTGCATCAGCTATGAATTGCAAAATGTCACAAAGCAATGCAGGTTTTTTTAGGTCCAGTTGAAAACCTGTGTTGGACACTAGCTGCTCAGAAATTGACGTGTGTTTGACGCAGCTGTAGGACACACAAATATTGTTGTGTTGTTTTTTTTTTAAATTTTATTCTGTGAGTTTCTTTCTTTTATATTTTGATGATTACTGTAGACGCAATAATAACAAAGATTGTATCTAACTGAAGAAATTATTTCTTTGATTGTTGTAAAAAAAATAGCTTGTGCTTCATATCCTAATCATCATTTAGATACATGAGATTATCCGATCAAATTGCCTTTATTTAAACAGAGACTGACCTAGATTCTCTTCAATATCTAAAGAATATAAATAAAATAATGCTCTTACTCTAGCATTACTTCTTCTTTTCAACTTAACCCGTTTAAACCTACCTCTCAAAGCTTAAATATTTTATTCAATAAGTTTAAAAGTAGAATCAAAAGAGAGAAAAGAAGTACTTGCCCTGAAGTGGGACACAGACAGCTTAAAAAATATGTTGTAACATGTTTTAACATGTTCGGATTTCCTGCACCAAACTTACCACAAACAATTAATGTTACACCACATCCCGTTTATGTTAGCTAACAATTTGTATTTGTACAAGAGAAACGCCTGAACAGTTAACAGACTTTAAAAAATTATAGCAAGGAACTATCTCGATCATATGAGCTAAAATACCGCTTCAAAATCGGTCCATTCATTGAATTAAATAAAATTATATTAATATTTTTGAAACTACACTTCATCTTTTTACAAACTGGATGAGGCCGGTATTTCGTACCTGACTACTCTGTGAAGAAACAGCCGAAACAAACTCAGAGATCACTGTCTCTTTTAAAGTTCAGAGTTCCAGACATTATAAAGCCGGAAACACATTATTTAACACGCCACGTGTCGCAACGTGTCGACACCCGATGTGCACCGTGCACATTAGCCAACACGAGACGCCACGACACACTAGCATTTTCTGAATACAGTTAGCTAACGCGATATTTTTTTTCTTTGTGAGTGGCATTTTGCAGGCCAACCTAAGGAGGTTGTGAGCTGCTTAACCGGAATTTTCTGTGGATTGGTCGGGTGGCGTCGGGTGTTAATAATGTGTTTCCGGCTTAATGGTCATGTCATACGAGGGCCATGTAGGTCTTAAAGAAAGAACCAAACAGATTTGAGTGGACCTGTCCAGGCAGTGCAAGCATTTGTCAGTTATCGTGTAGCTCAGCTCATCAAGGAGCTCACAATTAGGTGATATGATGCCATATAAAAACACAAAGAAATTCATCAAACTTTTAAGACCCCTTTTTATACGAGTATCCAAAACAGCGGTAGGTATTAAGTTTTTCCGTAGGCTTAAAATAAAAATACGATAACAAGCCACAGGAATCTAAGGCGCGGGCCACATAGAAAAGACGTAAGACGAGGACGCGTCGGGGACGAGCGAAAGTATGAGAGTTGCGCCCGCGCGCCCTGTCTCTTCTGTGTTTTACGTCGCGACGCTTCTAAACATTTTGTATGAAATAGAGGCCGAAGAGACATAATTATGTCTCCGACCCGTCTGCGTCTTACGACTCTTCTACGTGTCCCGCGCCTTAAGGCTGTACTTACCGAAGGGCGGCTCGAACCTGCAGTCCAGTAGCAAGGCATTGCCTGTGGGGCCAGTGGTGCCGACGACAGCGCCACCTCGCATCATCACCTGCGCTTCAAGTTCCACCCACCGCCCCCCACCGTCCGACTGGAAGAAGAATAGGGTAGTTAGCATTGATAAATAATATAATATGGTCCTCTTCACCGTATCCGGTGACAGCGACCAATATTTGTCATCTCTTTCGTGAGCTCTCTGATGACTAGCAAATCCAAACTTGGTCTTGCAAACCCGGTCACAGTGGTATTATTTTAAACTATCACACAGGCTAAACTGCTTTTTTTTTTTTTTTTTTTTAGCGTGGTAAAATCATCAAATGAGTCCTCCAACCCCGGGCAGGGCGGGAGGGACTGTCAGACTTCTACTGACTAAAATCCACGGTGTCCTTCAATAGCCCTTTCTGTTCCAGGGTCACGGTAAGGAAATAATCCCGCGACCCCGGCAGGCTTTGGCCCTCTGAGAGGGGGGCCCCGTCATTATGCTGACGCTCTTTGAGGCGCGCGTGGGACACAACGCGCCGTCGACCCGGGCATGGTCCTTGGTCGGGCAGCGAGTTGCCCTTTACTCGCTGCCCGCATGCCCGAGGCTAAACTGCTAGCAAAAGTTACTGGTACATCATACAATGAATACGATTTTGAATTGAGTGAGCGAGAACACACATAGAAAAGGATACAAACAAAAAATAAACTAACCTCTTTCACTTTAAAACTCAACATTAACCGCACAATCCGTCCGTAGTTATTCGCAAATGAAGTGAAATAAGTATCAAAGTGCTGCAATCAATCAGTTACGGCCTCATTAACTTGAATACTGGTCCCCATTAATATTTCAGAGGTAATCTGATCAATTGCTGCCTGATGACTGGGCTGGTACCAACAATTACGGAACTACTGTACTTACCATTAATTTGCAGCGTTGTGACCTTTATCAACTTTGTTATAAGGGTTATGGTATGTGTAAAATAACAGTTGAAAGTTTGCACGGACTCACATAGCTTTGAAGTTGGTGAATTATGGAATGTAATTTTTTAATCATGGGGGTGTAAGCAGTTGTAAAGTTTTCTTTGTATGACATTTTCGTTTGAAAACGTTGTTGAGTAGTTTTGGTTGTGGCAATATGATGCATATTTTACACCTAAATTGTATAAATGACTAGCTTTTATTTCTCTATTCAAGAACCTTATTTCCCCATCGTTCATCAGTTCCGCTAGGCTACATCGGGAACTATGGTTTTTTTATGAATCTCTTCATTCCTGATTTGACAGAAACTCCAAGCATACCCTCATTATCAGTAAATTAAAAAAAAAATATACGAACCCGTGCGTGGCCAGAACAGGTTGCTAATTTGTATAGATAGATATAATCAGGGACCGAAACCGGTATGATCAATACGGGTATTTTTTCGGTAACAACCTTTTCTTCTTTTACAGGTAATTTTAAAGATTACCTTTATTATTATAAGTGAATACATAACCAGTATAAATACCGGTTACCGAAATAAAAATTACCCCTATCTTGCACACTTCACACGTGCCGTCGGCAATAGTCACAGGGCGCGCATCGCATGTGTGTGTGACAAAGAGTCGTTATCTTTAGTTAACCGGTATTAAAACGGTAACCTGAATAGAGGTTACATTTTTCTTCGGTCTGGTTACCCAGATAGCGGTTACCTAAGTCTGAAAAATAACCAAAATTCTTCAATACCGGTACCGTAATTTATAAAGGTTTTCGGTCCCTGGATATAATTATAAATTGATAAACCAATGTTACTCATAGATTAGAGTAAGTTACCAGGTACTTAGAAATTACTAAGATCTCCCCACAGGGATTCACTTGTAACATTAAGATTTAAACATTTCTTGGGGTTTATCATAATATTTATATTATTAGCTAGAAATAACTTTTGCTAGATATACGTACACCCACTAATATCTTAGTGCCCTTATCCCATTTTACTTGGGGTGGTCGGCGCAAAACGTTTTCTTCTTCCATTCTCCCCTGTGACAGATCTCCCTTTTTTAACCGACTTCAAAAAAAGGAGGAGGTTCTCAATTCGTCGGAATCTTTTTTTTTTATGTATGTTCCCCGATTTCTCGAAGACGCCTGGACCGATTTGGAAATTTTTTCTTTTGTTTGAAAGGGTATACTTTCCAATGGGACCACCCATGATCACCAGGTCAGGATCTGATGATGGGATCCTAGGGAAATCGAGGGCAACCTTCAAATTTTATAGGCACATAGTACCATTTTCATATATTTTCTAAAGCTGTTCAAGTATTTTCATCTGATAATCATCATCTCAGGTGGATGACCTGATGATGGAAGGTACAACTCCTTAACAGTAAGGAGTAGGCATCGATTGATTTACTTTGTCTTCGCATATCTCCGGAACTACAAGTCCGATTTAAGTAATTCTTTTTTTGTTGTACTAGGTATCACTTATCTTAGAGAATACTGCAAGTTTCATAAAAATCGGTTCAGTAATTTTTGAGATATGGAATTTTATTAGCTTATTGTGTACATGAGTGATGTAAGTACCGGTGCGAAGGATTACAAAATTCTAGTGCACATGTGAGAGAATAATGTTCTTGACAAGAATTCGGGTTGAATATTTAAACTAAAAAGAGTAAAATAAAAACTTTAAAAAAAAAATGTAACCGCCTTCAAAAACAACCACAAAAAAGTGTAAAATAATCTACAAAATAACTTTTCTTTCGGAAGTCGGTGGCTAAAAAGACAATGAAAAAAAAAAAACAAAGGCACCGACTTCCGAAAGAAAAGTTATTTTGTAGATTATTTTACACTTTTTTGTGGTTGTTTTTGAAGGCGGTTACATTTTTCATTCCTATCTTTTCTCGCCATGCATATTCATACCCCCATCAAACATGGTAGTGGGTTTAGAACGGTAGTATTCTAAGCTCACTAACTTGTGTAAGTCATAAGTAGATTATTATCAGAACTGAGATTCACTCCGATTTTTCCCGGATATAAATTAATCTTCCCGGATCATTCAACATCCGACTTTTTACAACCACCTTCAATATTAAACCGGGTTAAAACCCACAACTTTTTACTTTGTATTCATTAAAAATCTCGCCCGGTAAGCGGTTACAGGGTTAACAAAAGCGGAGCGGTTTCGACGCCGCCGCGGAAAATACCGCTTACGGGCTTAATGTATGCAAATTCTATACAATTTGCGTACCATAGTAAAGTGTGTACCCTATATATCGGGCCTAACAATGATTTCCCTGGAAATTAACATCCATTGTTCTGTGGAAGCTTACTAAACGGAGGTTTCAAAGTCTCCGTACGTTTTTTCTTTTAATTATTGTGGCATGATTTTAGGAATTTGTTCGCTTTATTTGTTGAATTCTGAAGAGTATGTATTGATTTCCTACCTGATAATTACGAAACAATTGATTCCGTTGCTGTTTTAGTCTTGCACGCCGACGACGCGTTCCTATTTTAGTCAGAAAAAGCAACGTAGAACATACCACTGACGTCAGCGCTGCGGATGGTGCTTTATAGAACACAATATACACAACGTGTAACACCAAATGCGCACCTCTCGTGGGGTAATTCAGCCCATGTTACTACTAAAATAAAAGATTTTTCATACAGATGGGCCCGATCAATTTCTTATTTTGCATGAAAAACCAAATTTTTTTGCGAATTTCTTAAAGTCTTTGAACAAAAATTGTTCAGTGACATGGGCTGAGTTACCCCACGATAGGTTTTGCGCATTTGGTGTTACACGTTGTATATTCTTACGCGCTACCGACGTCGACGTTAGCGTCCGACTTTGGCGTAACAGGAATTTACACCATAATAATTGTCTTTGTCGTAGGTAAAACCTCGATCATAATTTTTTCTTTTTTTTTTTACAGAACTACAATTAGGATATATCTGATCATTTGTACTGTTTTTTTTAATAAGGTTTGCCTTTCACTAGGAATTACTCCTGCATCGTGGGTGCGTTCACATTACAAACATCTAAACTCACATATTATGTACACAAACGCTCAGTCCCAAAACAATTATTATTTTACTAAATTATTTCAACTTTAGAACTTCAATTCTCTTCGTCTATTTCTTCCATTGTCAGTTCTGAGACCTCATTACACGACGAATCAAAATCAATAACAAAGAATTGGTTTTCCCCGGAATTCACAAAATTCTTACATGAAAGCCCTTATTCCGAGCTACAAATACGAATTGATTTCCTCGAAGTACGTTGCAGGTACACGTTAGTACCTTCGCTTATTACATTTGACGATGCTTATTAGGCACACGCGGTAAAAGCTTTATGGATTACTATTCTTTTTTTTCTTTTTTGTCTTCACATCAGTATCCCTATCACGAGTTTTCACTATTTTACTTTACAGCGTCTTTCCATTATTTACAGCGTTTCGTGTATACATGGAAAAATAGAACAGCGCCTCTGGTGTGCGAAAAAAAACTAATTTTTTCCTTGAAATTTGATAATTTGAAAATGTCAAAGTTCCAGTTTACTTTACGTGAGAATAACTGAAAACTCATGATAAGGCTTCTGTAAATATCATTACAGTCAGCCTTATTTATGAGTTTTCCTATTATTTTCAGAGGCGAAAAAAACAATAACATGACACAAAAACTAGTTGAATAATACTAGAGGTCGCACAGTGATCAAATACGACCATATTTTCATTTAATTGTTGGATTTATTATTAAAACTTTATTGCCATCCTAATCGATCACGCTGTAATCGATATTTGACTTCAGTGAGATTTTTGACATTTGGCTTATTTAGTTAAGTAGTAGTAGTTTATCAAGTAGTTGTTCCGGTCTGGGTGTTCGTGTGTGAGTTTCCATATTTGTTAACGCACCCACAATACAGGAGAAATTTCTAGTGTGGGGAAACATTTTTGAAAAGAAAAAAAAGATGAGTTCGATAGTCAAGCTATCGAGAAAGACTATAATTAATTATAACATCACACATCGACTCCAAGAACCAAGCAGCGGGTAAAACGCGGGGAACAACTTCTACACTTCTTCATTTAAACTACAACTGCATTTTTCAATATCCGTAATTTAAAGGTTAGAACGACTTTGGTTCTTGTTTTCATTTAAAGTAGATAGATTAGTTATTCTTCAAGCCGATTAAAACGAAAACGTTCATCCGTAATCTCTAAAGTAGGTACTACCCTATTCCTGTCCAATTACTCGGGTATACGTATAATGCAATATACAAAAGGTTGCACGGCAATACCCGTTTACATTTAGGGAAGCATTTAAAGGGATTGCTCGTTTCCAGGCTGTCTGGCTCGCTCAGATGTTAGAGGCACAGTAAAGGGACTATAGAATTTTAGATCCAATGTAATTTAGTTTATTTATTTTACTTATCATGTACACACAAAAAATAACATGGGTAAATAACATAGGACCAACATCATTGAGTGCACAAAGGTACTGCTTATTTCTTGAGCATGCTGACTCACAAAAGCAGAATTGAAATAAAAATGTAGATACTTATCATAAAGTCATGCCTTTTTCCCATGGGGTTAGGCAGAAACTACAAAAAAGACGTGTAAATGGTCTCGACTATCATCTGCGAATCTGCTATCTTTTCCGCAAAAAAATTACGGTTTGTGACGTATGTATTTAACGAAATATTTTACATACATGATAATCGATTCACTTAGTTTTTAAAGAAAACATACAAACAGTAAGTGCATACAAAAGTTCTTTAAAAGCACGTCTTCCCATTAAATGTTATTTCCACTTACATCAATATCTACTTTGTGAGAGAATTATTTAAGTTTTGCAGATGAACTAGGATTATTGTAAGGGCGCCCTCACAGCGAGCATTCACCTGTAATGTAACGTTACAGATTCGAACCTTCGAAGACTATACATAATTTTGAAGTTGTAGCGCAAACTAAACGGTATTTGTTGGAGGTAAAATTATTTTTCTTAAACAAGACATTATTTGATTTCATGTTTAGAAATATCAACAGTCAGCTTCAGATAATACTTACCCTCTTATGTATTGATGTCACTAACAAAAGGGGTGAGATTTCTCTGAATCTTACCTATAAATATCTACCTACTTCTATTCACTATCTTACGACGTCTGAAATAAAACTATCGCAGCCATAATCTATTCCATATTTGATAGAGTATAAACAATGGTAGATTATTACTTGTTTACTGGCCATAAAGAATGCACATTGCACAAACACACAACCGTTAGTATTGACTTCCTGCTAAGCTGATATCGTTTGCGTACGTCAGTTGCGCGTACGAATTTAAATATTGTTTTTAATACAGCACCATACCCCGACGCTGACGTCAGCAGCGCGTACTACGTTATTTTTGTTACTAAAATACGCGACCCAGCGTACGCGAAGGACAACGTATATTACGTTGCGTTGGTATCGGTATTCAAGTCTTAGATAAGCTGAGCTTCCTAGAGGTCAGATCGATATGCATTCAATAAGGTTAGTATGTGTACTTACGTTTTATCTATTCTGATCGTACCTAATTTTAATCTGACGTTTACTAAATGCTCGATAAAATTAAAATGAAAACGTTAGGATTACCATTACAAAAATCAAAACATTTTATTTAGTGTCGGGATTATCTTCAGACGTTACGGGCGCTCTGGATCGTGTAGGGCTTTAAGGGTTGTTTTAGTCAGTAAAAGTCTGTCAGTTTCTTCCATTTAGGACGGGAGGACTCATTTGGTAATCTTTACACCCAAAAAAATCGCATGTATGACACACAACACGAGCCTTAAAAAAATAGGAAAATATGTAAAAAGAAACTCCATGGCTAAAAACACGCGTTCGGCTCAACTTGCTGAGCAACAAAATACTCCTGAATCGAACGTGCCGAGCCGAACTCAAGTGTAGCGCACCTCATGTTTCTAACATAGTTTACTTCAGCAACTTATGTGGGAGTACAAACTACTTGCACTCAATTTTAAACTTTCAGCACTGCGCACAAAACCGATAATCTAGTAAATGGAGCAGTTAAATGGGAAATTGCCTTGATCACCGTACTTGGTGATAACAATTTGCTGTTAATTGATACTAGCAGGCTCAAGCCCACGACGTTGCCCGTGTGAAGTTCGGTTATATATCCTAAGAGAGAGGCACACCTGGATGAAAGTTTCCTATGTTTTAATCCAGGATATAAACAATCTGTTTACTAAATTTCATCCAAATCCGTTCAGTAGTTTTTGTGTAAGAGAGTAACAAATATTCATCTACCCAACCTGAAAAACTTTAACATTATAAAGAAGTCTACCTACCTTTAGTGTACCTTTTAAAATATTCACATGTTTAGATGACTAGTAGCTATTACGTGCATAACTGATGTTGTCCTTACAGCAGCAATATGTGCATCTTATTGTAGACCTTCATTTAGTTATGTCTCATATACAGTCACGAGCAATAACATGTAAACACTGTACAAAATTCAAACGCAATTTATTCGTAAAATACTGGTTTCCACTTTGAAATAAGACCTATTTCGTAACAGCATGGCTTCCAAAATAGAAGTCTAATGAAAAGGCAAAAGTTTAATCAATATGGTAGCAGAACATCGCTTTTGAATACTGCTTAGTGTATACATACTATTGCTCGTGACTGTACTAAGGCGATAGGCGAACCTATTGCCATTAACCAAGGACAAATCCATACTCTGCGAAATTGACAAATCTAAATGCTTGGGAATTGAGCCTAGGAACTTTTAGCTCAGCAGTCGTGCTTGCGACCACTAGACTATCGAGACAGTTGTATCTATATGCTGTTTATATTTAAGAGCGAGCGAGTAGCACAGCAAACTATATTAAAGTGATATTCTATAACAATTCCAGTATATTCCATCACTTTCCATCTTACCTCGTTATATGCGACGGAAGTGAGAGGCAGGTAGTGGTAGCCGAGCGCTTTGTCCCAGATGACGCCTTTGTTCCACACCTCCACTAAGAGACCCAGGTTGATGTCATTGATTTCACTGTTGAACAAAAGTTTTCATATTAATTTTATATACATATCGAAAACAAACTAAGATGCTATGATTCTAGCGTGTTTGACAAGGCGCATAATATCACGAGTAAAGCGCGTCTCATGATTGGACATGATATTACGCGAAACCTTGCGCCTCATCCACTTTCAGTGTTTCATATATCTATATGATAGTTCATAGACCAATAATGATAGCCGGTTGAGTTCTTATTACGCACCTTTACACTTATGACCTTTCAGAAGAAACTCATAAAGTCATATTAAAATTAAAGTCTTAACCCTTCTTACACAAGGCGACGTGAATCTCCGATACCTTACGAATATGGTATCCAAGTGACTATCGATACAAATCCATAGACGTTCGAACACAGGTGTCAATGGATACCAAAGTCGAAAGGTACCGTATCGGAGACTCGCGTCGCCTTGTGTACGAAGGGGCTAATATCGCGAGTCTAACGCGTCATGAGCCTTTCGCCTCGTCCACTGTCAGTCTTTCATTAATCTGCTATTTTTTTATTTATTATTATTCATTTAGTACAGAGTTAGCCATTAAAACTAAATCAATAATATCCTGTCACTCTGTTGTCTCAGAACCGCAAACATTCCAACATTATCGTCCTATCCATCAGCAAACAAGACTACAAGGGTTGGTCTCCACGCGTGCTTTGAACATCTTCAGCATACTCGGTAAAGGGGGGGTGGATCGGGCCACAGTGCGACAAAATGGGACATTAACATGATCGCTGTGTGTGTATATAATTATACAAACCCGATATCTCATAAAGAACGTCATGTTATCATATTAAAGTTAAATAAAATCAAACTCTTAATTGTAGGAAAGTAAATTTCATGTTTGGATGCATCGCGATTCAAGCTACACATCAATATTATAAAGGTTAATGAACAACTCCATATCGTAAATACTACTTCCATTTCAAATCGCAAGCAAGGACCAATCACGCACAAGCAATATGGCCGCCAATCTTCAACACGGACTTGCCAGAAAAAGGAACCATAAGGCGACCGCAACTAAACGTAAACAGTTCATAAAATCAGGTCCATAAGATATAAAAGAACGTACTCCAGCGAAGCGTAGCTACGTCTTACGAATATTTTAAACAAATCACATGGCTTCGTATCGTAGTACACTCGTGAGCAAAAATATGGAATCACTTTCTCTGGTCCCGCGCGATCTTGAGTACTTAATAACAAGTTAAGATTCAAAAAAATAGAACCATTTTAAAGGTTTAACTGTTAACTATAAATTGATACCAAATTCATTCAAATCACGCCATTATTTAAGTAGCTATCCTGGATCAATTCCAAGTAAGTGATTCCATACTTTTGCTCGCTTATGTACGAGTATTTCATGCAGTAAAGTAGTACTGAAAAGTTTTCCGGGTTTACCGAATTTATGTGTTTTGGAGAAATGTTTCAAATTGTTGCAGTTTATAAGACGGATGGAATGGATGAAGTTCCTAGTGATTTTGGTTTATTTTTAATGTGAAGCTATTTTATAATTTCAAAAGCTTCTAGTAGTCCCGTTTGTGCATTGTTGGTCGTAAGCGCGACTGCTGAGCTTGAGACCCTAGGTCCTATTGCCAGACGGAGTGAGAAGCGGTAGCCTCCTTTTGCGAAGCAGTCATGCTCGCGAAGTAGGAGGCGGGACGCGTGAGGGAGAGGACAGCGTCCACCCCTCACCCACGCCGCAGTGGTAGACGCCCATGGTGACGGATCTCGCAAGGCGATCTCGTGCCACCATGGGTGCGGGCATGCGGACGGCGACTAATGGGCGACTCGCTGTCCGACCATGGACCATGCCCGGGTCGACGGCGCGTTGTGTTCCACGCGCGCCTCAAAGAGCGTCAGTGTAATGACGGGACCCTTTAGAGGGCCAAAGCCTGCCGGGGTCGCGGGCCACACGTATACCGCGACTCCGGTACACAAAGGGCTACCGAAGGACACCGTGGATTTTAGTCAGTACTACTCTGACAGTCCCTCCCGTCCTGCCCTGGGTAGGAGGACTCATTTAATAATTTTACCACGACAAAAAAGGTCCCATCCCATTGCCAAGTTGAGCCTTCAGTATTATTGGGTTTGCCAAATGAAATTGCATCTGGCAAACCCAAACCCTCAGTAGCAGCTATAGAGTCTGGATGTGTGTAACGAGTTTTACATGTGACCGAAATATTACTGGCGAAATATGGGTAAAGTATTGTGTGATCTTTCGGTATTATTCAATTAGTTTTTCATAAGTTTTACGAGTATTTAGTCACGCACAAGTCAAGACTCTACTAATGTTGATGTAATAATGTGATAATAAAATTATACAAGTTAACTGATGCAATCGAGAGAATCTCGTACAGGCTTTTCTTTAAATGGAGCACGTAATATTCTTCTCATCTGCTCATGTATGTTTCTTGACTAATTCAACTTATTATACTTGAATATACTAAGGCCTTTGTCAAACAGACAGGCGATAGCGAACCGAACCGAATCACGTCATATAAAAATGCGAAAGCGATCCGATACTCTTTGTGACAGGCTTCAAACAGTTCCATACATTACAAACAAAAACGCTACGCCACGCATTCGGTTCGTCTGTCAGTTTGACAAAGGCATTATAGTAGCTATTCCTAAGTTTATACTGGTTTAGAAGTGTCTGTATTCTTGAAGAGCGAAATAAAAATTAATCCAGCTTATAATCGACTTCAAAAAAATTGTAAGTTCTCAGTTCGACCTGTATGTCTGCATATTATGCAGGTGTGTTACTTTGTCCGCGATTATCTTGCGTGTAGCTGAACCGATTTTGATGCGGAGATAAAATAAAAAACAAAGCCCCCGACGCCCGAAATAAAAGTTATTTTACGCTTTTTTGTGTTTGTTTTCCCAGGCAATTCCTTTTTTGTCACAAAGTTTTTTTTTATATTATCTATACCTACTTGTCTTGATCTACACAGTAGTATCCCAAAACTGTCACTAAAATCATTTTTATGATAAAAACAAACTATTTCTAGTTATATCAAAAAGCATAGACACACCTTCTCTGAATCACCACCGCTCCCTCGTTCACTAAAACTTATCAACATACACTAATATTTGTAGAAAGGAACTTGTTTTCCTTTTTAAATTTGTTTTCTTATACCAAAGTGACAGAGGAAAGAACTTTAACTTATATTCATCATACTAGACCGTACAAAAAGTAAAGTTTTATTAGCTAATATTTTTCTTCACGCTAGTGTTTTTCTTATTTTCTCGGTTCTATTCAAGTTTTTTTATTTAGTTTAATGGACTTGCTTTCGTAAGCAAATAAGGTTCTAAGGTGACTTTACAACACCGCTCGTCCGCGCGTAGAAGTGGTGAACCAACTATGCTCTCCATAACTCTACAACGAGTTCATCAACGAAACAGCCGATTAATTTGTTAGATAAAATCGAGATCGTATTTTATGGAATACCAGAATACATGAAGATCTGTCAACTTGTCGTCCACTGATTAGATTTTTTTCACGGCCGTCACAATGGTGAGCGCTAGTGTCGATGCAGTAGCTTAGAGGATATCAAACTGTAGTTTCAGCATTGTGTGAGCGATGCTGCCATGCCTTCACAACGCTGTATTTAGAAAATAGCACTACTGATCTGTACTTTAGTTTGCCACCTCCATCCGAACACACGGGCGATTGGCGGTCGTCGCCCTTCGCGGAACACAGCCAATATATTTTCAATGCCGCCTCCACCCGAAAGAGCGCTTTGGTGTGATAATCGGGTTACTAGTATTTTCTAAAGGCAAAAAAGTTTTCAGTTCTTTGGGAGTTATTTAACAAATACTTGTACACGTCTTCTCTCTTATAAAATAAGACATCATAGTGTAACAGTCATTTTACATTTATTTGACTCCAACAGCAACTCTTAACTTATTCTAGATGGAATGATGGATGAATGGAATAAAAATCAATGTGTGTATGAATGACAACGGAACAAAATCAGAGGTAAACTACAAGAATACAAGGTACCTATCTATACTATATCTATACGAATATTATAAAGAGGTAACATTTGTTTGTAAGTTTGTATGTGTAGGGGGTAATCTCTGGAAGTGACGATCCGATTTTAAAAATTGTTTCACTGGTCGAAAGCTACATTATTCGTGAGTGCTATAGGCTATAAATTTTAAAGATATCATGCATATTTTACTGCGCAACAAAGTGGACACGGGTCAGCTAGTTTATAAATAAAAATAAAACTATTTATTTATTTATCAATCAAATAAATATGTAGGCCGAAGCAACGTTGACAGTTAGACCTAGAGGATATTTATACTGATATTGCAACTTTACGTCATCCCACTGCTGAGCTAAGAACTACAAGAGCTATTCAAAAAATAATTTAAACGAAAACTACCCCAAAGCTAGATTTCCTAGTCACGTTACGAAACTACCGTATTAAAGCCCACACGTAATATAAAGAGCACATTTAGGTACTCTAACCTCTCTTCAAACAGTTAATTCGTTTACCTCATAAAGACCAACCTTTGTTCTCGCAGCAAATAAAATTTTACACTTTTCATTCTTGTTGTGCACTCTCCGAAGAAATAACTGACAAGAGCAAAATCCTCTTTATTGTGAGAGTTGTTATCTCAGGAGCTTTTTTCTGCAACCTTGTTTTCTTGCTTTTCAGTTGTTTTGTTACCACTTTTTGACACTTTTTTTTTAATCTTTGCCTGACATTAGGATTTTTTTCCTGTATTGAGGATACTTTTACAAATAGAAACTCTCATACACAAATAACCAGACCCGAAACAACTCTTCTTGTACATCATACAAATTATATTATCTTCTTTATTATAACACGTTTATTAAAGTGACTACGATCCAAAAATATCTCATTTCAATAAATAAATAATAAGGTAATCAACTACTATTTACTGTTCATTTTCCTGTTATAATTAACCATTTAATTTCCTGTTCAACTCTTGAAAACTACTCGTACTTAAAGTATGATAACCACTAAAAGTATGATAACTACTTTAAGTATGATAAGTACTTTGTGTGATAACTACTTTAAGTTACTTTTCAATGCCGTCTGTTATACTTAACTGTACAATCGACAAAGTTGAATCATGACCCATTTTGACAATACATCGTTTGAATCCGTCAAATTGATTAAGACCAAAGTCGTTACCATGGATATGTATGTTGACGCGACCCTAATTGAATTTGAATATCTGTAAGAAAATAAGCTTATGGTGGGTCATGATTCAACTTTGTCGATATTACATCAAGTTCTTTAAATTGTCAAGTAGACTTTCAAAAGTATTTTGAGCGCAGTTATATTGACTGAAATTCAGGTACCTAAATCAACAAATTCTGTAGTATACTTCCAATTTAAAACATATACCGTTTTATGAAAATAAACCAGACTGAACAATAGGGCATAGATTTCTATTGTGACCATTTTTAGGGTTCCGTAGTCAACAAGGAACCCTTATAGTTTCGCCATGTCCGTCCGTCCGTCCGTCCGTCCGTCCGTCCGTCCGTCTGTCCGCAGTTTAGCTCAGAGACGCACAGTCCTAGAGAGCTGTAATTTGGTGTAAATATACGGATTTGTTGTGCCGAAAAAGTGGTAAAATAAAATCTCGTAAAATATTTTTTTTTAGGGAACCTCCTGTACACGTAAAGTGGGGATGTTTTTTTTTTCTCGCGTACCCCTTAGTGTGGGGTGTCATTAAATAGGTCTTTAAAAAATATTGATAGTTTCTATTAACAATTTTTTGATAAAAAAATTCGTTTGTGAAATATTAAGCTTTAAAGTGCTAAATTTTGCTCGACTCGAGTGTCCCCCCCCTCTACCAGCTAAACGGTTATGTTTGGGGGTGTGAAAAAATTCACAATAGTAGTATATATAACGAAGTTTAAAAGAAAATTATCATGACTAAGTAGGCTTTACAACTTTACGAGTAATAGTCGACCAACTTATAAAATGTACTTGGATAACACATTTTCCTAAACAAAATGTATCGGAGAACATGCTCTTCAACTGCAATTGTAAGTTTGTCAACTTTATTTTTACAGCTTTAATAGGTATGTTTTTATGGTATGTTTTTTGGGGATAGGTAGGTTTTTATCGTCAACTATTTTTAACTTACTTCAAAAAAAGGGGGAGGTTCTAAATTCATCGTCGTCTTTTTTTTATGTATTTTCCCCGATTTCTCAAAGATTCCTGGACCGATTTTGAAAATTCTTCTTTTTAAAATTAAATTTAGCGAATCAGTTTAGTTAATTCGCATAAGTATTTTGATGGGCAACTACGGAACCCTACACTGTGCGTGGCCCGACACGCACTTGGCCGGTTTTTTCCACAATACCTATAGTTTTAAACTTTTCAATTCTATTGTGTGCAGTTTTTGCCTTATGCCCTTTTATTCATGTGCTCACTAGTTTTATGTTGTGAACCGTATGATGTATGATGATTTATCCCATCGGCATAAATTAAGAACTTCTGTGTGACTGACAGACTCTTACCTACTAAAAGTTACGTTGCCACCCTGTTTATTCGGTTGCCCTTCACGTTCCAGTGCCACGTCAATATGCTTTGATAGTCACGCGTCCCTGTATGAAATATACCTAACCTTTTTTTTTTAAATGCCCACTGACAAATGCCCACACGATAAGTAACTTTTTTTTTCAGGAATCCCCACTTTGAATTAAACTCAGATGAATAATTCAGATCAGATGAAAAAGAGAGAAATCAGATGAATTGAAAGGAACATGTGGCTCTACATCGCTTATACTTTATGTAGTTTCTACCTCCGGGAATATTTTTATATCTTGTAACAAATAAATCTTAAAAAATATCGTTTCAGACATTCAAAGAGCTTCATGCATACTTTCAAAAGCGACTTTGCCTCCTGTTCCCACTAAATAATTCTTCAAGAACTCATAACATATGTGTCTGGATTCTTTTACCTCGTATATTTCACAAAATGCTCGTACCAATCCATTTCTGAAAACTGTCTTAAAATTCTCTCTGAACGTCTACTGTACAAATGGGTAATGAAATAAGGGTGATTTTCCACAAGAGATGTGCTATGCTACGTTGCTATGCCTTTGATATCCACCAATCATATTCTTTGGACCACATAGCAGAGCACTGTTTGAAACGGATTAAAATATGCTACGTTTTTATATGGAAGGATGCGTGCTGTGAAAGCGAGCTATGGATCTGTGCTTTTTTCGCTGTGGTCTCGAGTATTAGTGCTATGTGCAGAGTTATGAACAGTAGACGCATTTTCATTCATAGCACATCTTACTCATTCCGCTACATAGCTTAGCATCATTGGAAACGTCACATAGTTTCTTGGCTAAGTAAAAGGGTATTTAGGTATTTCCGGGCACGCCGCAATTGCGGCGGTAAGACCCCTCTTTGAGGAGTGGCTGGAGAGAAGTCATGGCGTCCTGACCTACCGCTTGACGCAGGTCCTCACCGGACACGGAAGTTTCGGGAGGTACCTGTGTCTGATGCGAAAGGAGGAGACGCCTGGGTGTCACCACTGCGAAGATCGCCCGGAGGACACGGTGGAGCATACGGTGCAAGACTGCCCAGCTTGGGCTGAGCACCGACGTGTCCTCACGGCTGCGATAGGCGGAGACCTCTCGCGCCCGGCATTGGTTGCGGCCATGCTGCGGGGCGAGACGGAGTGGGAAGCGGTCAGCTCCTTCTGCGAGGCAGTAATGCTCGTAAAGGAGGAGGCAGGCCGCGAGCGAGAGAGGACAGCGTCCTCCCTCCGCCCCAGCCGCAGTGGTAGGCGCCCACGGCGACGGACGTCGCTTGATGATCTCCGGCCACTGTAGGCGCGGGCATGCGGGCAGCGAGTAAAGGGCAACTCGCTGCCCGACCAAGGACCATGCCCGGGTCGACGGCGCGTTGTGTCCCACGCGCGCCTCAAAGAGCGTCAGCATAATGACGGGGCCCCCCTCTCAGAGGGCCAAAGCCTGCCGGGGTCGCGGGATTATTCCCTTACCGTAACCCCGGAACTTAACAGGCTATGAAGGACACCGTGGATTTTAGTCAGTAGAAGTCTGACAGTCCCTCCCGCCCTGCCCGGGGTTGGAGGACTCATTTGATGATTTTACCACGCAAAAAAAAAAAAAAAAAAAAAAAAAAAAAAAAAAAAAAAAAAAAAAAAAGTAAAAGGGTATTTATGCTCTTCCAAACAATCTGAATAACTTGTCTAAAGATTCAGCCAAAAAATCAAAAATCTAATCTTGCCTTAAATAACAGCGTTATTGTAATTGTTTAAAAAAGTGAATAGGTTAAAAATAAAAGTTGGAAATAAATGGGTTGAATTATTTTTTCTATTTCTTTTTTTAGCTTAGCTTTTTAATCTCGCAGCATAGCTGCTTAGCACATCTCTGGTGGAAAGGTACCCTAAAGAACATGTTGGATGAATTATATTGGGACAGCACACAAGTGCGGCAAGTTGCATCCTTCCATAGATTCTGCTTCCGTGTAGGTTGGTAACTTAATCAGCGCTACCTGAACTCCACCTCATAAACACAATAGAACTTTGTAATTTAAGACACGAAACCTCTAATTCTGGAAGCAGTGTAGAAACTTTAGTGGGTGTCAGTTAGGTATAGTAAGTGTTTACAACTTTTACGACTCAAACAGTTTATCGTAACCGAAACGTAGATTCTATTGAAGGAATACCGTGAATTTTTATAAGTACGAGTCTGACAGTCCCTTTTGTCCAAACAGGGCGGGAGAATTCATTTCATGATTTTATCACAAAAAAAACGATTTATCAAGGCGGGAATGCTGCAATCACTAAAGATTTGTGCAACTTTGGAAGTGGTTACGTTTGCCTTCATTTGCTTTTTTTTTAGAAGTCAACTGATAAAATAACATCATTAGTTTTGGTTTCATTATTATCAATAGGTTTTTTTTAGTTTGTTCGCGCGGCAAATGCTTCGCGAGGCTGCTCGCTCGCCCGCGGCAGCGCGTTCTCTTGTGTCGGCCGAGACACGTCCGCACTAACCGAGCTGCTTCGCGCGGCAAATACCTCGCGAGGCTGCTCGCTCAATGTGAACGCACATTTCTTTATTTATTTTTTTAAAGCTGGTATCAGAATCAAGCCTAACACTCACAAAAATGACAGCTAAAATAATTCTAGACGAGTATACTCAATCAGTACCAAATTCCTGAAAACAAATGTCTAACATCACGTGTTATTACAAGAAGCATTTCAGACAGGCCTAGCACGAAACGAGTACTGAATTTCAAGAACCCAATATTTTAACTCCTGCCCTTTATCAACATACGACTAATAGACGTCTGTCTGTCTAACGCAAGGATACTAGAGACGTTCGGTCTGAGAGACGTATATATAATGAAATTGGACGTCTATTGGACCTCGGTCAGCCTGCACTCGTGGCCTCGGTAATCGGCAAGGCCACAAACGAGATGTGCCGAACTTCGTAGTGATGATGGAATGGTTCTCATACTATATTGCCGCTTTTTCTTCGTGTTCGATTTGGGCTAGAATCGTAAATCGAAAGAATGGGGTCGCGAAATATTTTGTTGTGAAACTGTTTGTTTTTGTTATTTCCTGTCAGAGAATCTGCCACTCGTAATGTTAGCAATGTGGATGAATAATATTATGTTGATGGCCAATGAGATGTTTGCTCTTATTTGACAAACAAACAAATTAATTAATAGACAATTTAAAAAATACAGAGCAACCTAACTAATATTGCAAAAGCAAAAGTGACTTATTTCAGTTATTATTTGTTACACTTCGCCTAAACCGCTACACCCATTTAGATGAAATTTTGGTAAAGAGGTAGAGGATCCGGGAGACGGTAAAAGGCTTAAGAGGGAAAGTCAGGATGAAAAGTTAGTCCCTACTCATTAATATAATAATATAATTAACCTATCTCCCCCCTCCCCCATATATTTTCACTTTTTACTCTGTGCAGGTTTCTTTAGCCAATCTCGATGATGGGAACTCAATAATGCTTAAACAAAATTTGGTTTGCGAAAAGCAGCACTACGTGCGTATGACAGACTTATCAAACTAATAATTTGCACATTTTGATAAAAATCTAGTAGGTACCCGTTTTATCAATCGATCGGTGGTACTTTGCTTGTTGATATCAACATCCTGTATTGTATTTTATTGAGTTTGATACGTAAAAATAACATACAAAAATGTTCTAAAATATTTTTTTAGGTCTGCGTATCCTGAAGTTTCATTAAAATTGGTTCAATCATTTTGTAAAAAAGGACTTGGTTTTTATGAAATGCCGTAAGCAAATTCTGGTTTCTACTTTGAAATAAGACCTAATTTGCTTGGTTTTCACAAGGTTCACGAAAATGTATAAAGCACAATATGGTAGGAGAACATTGCTTTTGAATTCTGCTGTGTGTACCTACATTAACTGCTCGTGACACGCTCTCAAGTCAAGGTGCCAATCTTAATATATATAAATCTCGTGTCACAATGTTTGTCCTCAATGGACTCCTAAACCACTTAACCGATTATAATAAAATTCGCACACCATGTGCAGTTCGATCCAACTTGAGAGATAGGATAGTTTAAATCTCAAATTATAGTCGCAATTTTAATAACATTATAAATATTGCACCCGTGCGGAGCCGGGGCGGGTCGCTAGTATTCTTTATAAAAACTCTAAAACATCTTTGATATGTTCACCCACTCATACATGGGTCGATCTCCAGAGGCATTTTTTTTCGTGTCGGGCTGAATAAACCCATTTTAAAATTGAAAAACGTTTTCAAAATATTTTTTTATATGCAGTTCAGTATCTAATCTACCTGGTACAAGGCTAATATTATGAATAAGTTTATTTAAAATATTTAAAAAAAAATCTTAAACCCTAAAATCCTGATCGCTCTGGGTTGTCCTCACTCCCGATTGAATGAAAAAAATGTTCTTTATTTTTTTAATGAGAAGCTACATAAGAAACAACTTATTTAGATTACATAAGAAATAGTTAATCTTCATTGTTATAAAATACTTGTAATTTTATTATGAATACTTTTGCCACAATTTGAATTTAAATTCGTGTCCGGGCATTTTATCTCATCGCTCTGCGCTCAGGTAAAACATCGCGCTCATGCCTAGTTACGCGTTATAGACACTCTATTCCACTCTCGCTGGGTAGCACCAGCAGTGGTCTAACCGTTGAGGAGGATACCTTTGTGCCACGTATCCGCGAAGGTAAGTTCACGAAGGCAAGTTTATGATTACTCTGGATTTGGTTCTCGAATTTTATGATTGATATGGCACGTTATTCAAATTAAATATTAAGCTTGTAAATGTGTTTTTTATGTGAATTAGGTGATCTTTATGATGGTTTTTATGACACGTAATTATAATTTTCTACTGCTTTTAAATTCGGCTATATTCATGATTTTGTGACTTTTTCTGATCGCTATGGCTGTGATTGCTCTGTCCAAAAAGACCAGAGCAATGATATTTTGCATTAATTGTACGTTATAAAACTATTTAACCATCTTAAAAAAAAGGAGATTCGCAGTTCGGCCTGTATGTGTGTAACATGAATGTTTTTCCGCGATTATCTCGCGTTTGGCTGAACCGATTTTGATGTGGTTTTCAGAAAAGTGTTAGTTTCATTCTGGGAACGGTTTTAATATAATTATAATTAGACGAACCGTCTCGAACACAGACTTGATGACTTCCAGCCTCCCGAACAAGCCGGTTTCCGAAGAGGCTATAGTACCATAGACCACATCCATACGCTGCGGCAAGTTATACAGAAGACCGAAGAGTATAACTTGCCATTATGCTTAGCGTTTGTGGACTATGAGAAAGCCTTCGATTCGGTGGAAACATGGGCGGTACTTGAGTCACTCCAGCGATGCCGTATTGACTATCGGTACATCGAGGTGTTGAAGTGCTGGTATAATAACGCCACCATGTCGGTCCGAGTACAGAAGCAGAGCACGAAGGCGATTCCATTGAGAAGAGGCGTAAGACAGGGGGACGTTATCTCCCCGAAACTGTTCACTGCCGCAATGGAAGACGCCTTCAAGCTCCTGGAATGGCAAGGACTTGGCAGCAACATCAACGGCGAATACATCACTCACCTTCGGTTTGCCGACGACATCGTAGTCATGGCAAAGTCGATGGAGGAACTCAGCATGATGCTCGATGGCCTCGACCGAGTTTCACAACGGGTGGGCTTGAAAATGAACATGGACAAGACGAAAATTATGTCAAATGCCAATGTTGTGCCCACCCCAGTCTCTGTTGGAAACTCGGTACTCGAAGTTGTTGACTCATATATCTACTTAGGACAAGCAGTCCAGTTAGGTAGGTCCAACTTCGAGAAAGAGGTCAACCGCCGAATCCAACTCGGTTGGGCAGCGTTCGGGAAACTACGCAATGTCTTTTCGTCCGACATACCTCAGTGCCTCAAGACGAAAGTCTTCAACCAATGTGTGTTACCAGTGATGACTTACGGCACCAAAACGTGGTCTTTCACTATCGGCCTCATATCAAAGCTCAAAGTCGCTCAACGAGCTATGGAGATGGCTATGCTAGACGTAAAACGTAGACGAACTTAAGTCACCGATATAGCCCACCGGATTAGCAAGCTGAAGTGGCAATGGGCAGGCCATATTGCTCGCAGAGCAGATGGCCGATGGGGTCGAAAAGTATTAGAGTGGAGACCACGGACTAGCAAGCGCAGCGTAGGACGTCCACCAGCAAGGTGGACAGACGACCTCATAAAGGTCGCCGGAAGACGCTGGATGCAGGTCGCTTCCAACCGGTATATGTGGAGATCAAAAGGGGAGGCCTATGTTCAGCAGTGGACGTCCTATGGCTGAGATGATGATGATGAACGGTTTTTAATATATAAAACTAATGGATATCTTGTGACATTACCCACATACATCAATTTTTTTTGCTGACTTGTATTGTAGATTTTCAAAGACACCGATTTAATTGTATATCTAAACTAATAGGGAAAAATAAAAAAAAAGCTTTTTGAAAAAAAAAGGAACCGACTTCAAAACCAAACACAAAAAAGTATAAAATAACTTTTCTTTCGGAAGTCGGATGGCCATAGTCAGTGAAATAAAAAACAAAGCCACCGACTTCCGGAAGAAAAGGTATCACTTACATGTTATCTTGTTACACGTATACCAACTGAATATGACTAAAAACGCCAAAACTAATAATTTTTTATCAATATTCTTTTTTTTTTTAATTGGTTTGACCATTTATGATCGCTCTGGCACCAATTATGATTGCTCTGGTCGCGAAATTTTTTGAACTTAAATATTTCCATAACTGTTAGTGTAAATTGAAGGCCAAAAGTAAAAATATACTATTTGAATATCATACTTTTTAATGAGATACATAATTACCGTTAAATATTAATATCTGAAAAGCACCAGAGCGATCACACGAATACGCCCGTTTTGGAGATCCACCCACATAAGATAACACAACTTCCATTAACTTCAGTCACATGACACATTACGCCAGAAAGCATTACTATCTTTATTAAATAAAGTACCTAAAGGCTCATTTTTGGTGTACAATGAGAACTGTAGGCCTGGGTGTGACGTACATCATCTTTTTAGGGTAGCACTCTTCATTCATCTTGACTTCAGCCTTATTTTTCGATATTTTTCCATCAAAGATCTTTATTATAAATGGTTAAGAGGACGCAGAAACGCGTTTTCTAAATGCGGTATAACGCTACGACTTTTTGCGCAATATTTTTTTCTGTTATAATTTCACTTGCGTAGAAATGTGACGGTTGGCGTTAAATATTTTAAAAATTATAGGTATGCAATAACGCATGCGACGGAAAAAAATCGAACCGTGAGCTGGGTTTCAATCTGCAACGTTAGGAATGGATTAGATTCTACGCGTGTAGCCAGGAAGGACCTCGTTGGTTAGGTTAGATAGAGCGTTGGATGTACTGAATCCGAAGGTTACAGGTTCAAATCCTGCTCGTGGTTCGAATTTTTCTTTCGACAGCACCCTACCCTAATTTCTAGCCTTTATTATAATCAGCATAAATCTAAAGTCATGTCAGATGCTTGTGAGACTCCTAGACGTAGTTTTATCAACTCTGACACCCCCAAAAAATACTACTACTTATCGTAAAACAAACAAAACTACTTTAAGTTCTACTGATATGATCAGAATTCCATTAACTACATGTTAACTATACCTGTTGAATGTCTTCTACCGCACTTTATCACCGCTAGGTGCAAAGTAACTGCCACTGGATTACTATCAGGCATCTACATGCTTTCTTCAGTCAGATAAATAAGATAGGTCAAGAAAAATGGCCTAGGCCGGCTCGGAAACGGGCGGCAAGACGACCTAGACGTATACCACTAGGGCTGGCTTGAGGGCATGCAGACGGCGAGTAATGGGCGACTCGCTGTCCGACCATGGACCATGCCTGGGTCGACGGCGCGTTGTGTTCCACGTGCGCCTCATAGAGCGTTAGCTTAATGACGGGGATCCCTTTAGAGGGCCAAGCCTGCCGGAGTCGCGGGACACACGTATACCGAGACTTCGGTACATAAAGGGCTACTGAAGGACACCGTGGATTTTAGTCAGTACAAGCCTGACAGTCTGTCTCACCCTGCCCGGGGTGGGAGGACTCATTTGATGATTTTACCAGGAAAAAAAAAGGTCTAGTTTGAAGTGGAATGTATAGTAGAGAGAATAGAATGTATTGGGGAGGCCTTTGCCCAACAGTGGGACAATAAATGCTTATGAAATAGAAAATGGTACGGCTACCTTATTTTAAACGCAGTGGCTGAGCAAACGACTGTTGTGCAGCGTGTCACAAATTTGATCTCCGCACGAAACAAATATTTTGTATAACCTACAAGTACTTGTTCCGGGTTTGAATGTTTGTGTACGTGTGTTTCTATGATTGTAAACGCACCCACAATATAGATATGTGCTAATTGCAAAGAGAGTGAAAACAGATTCTTTATTGCCTGTACCACAGAATACATAATAGTACCCTGTACATAGGATATCTTTTATCCCGATTTTACGTTTGAAATAAATTTCGAGATACACGCAATAAAAGCTAGTTTATAATTAAAGTATAGAAGAAGGGCGACTGGCGACGTCCCCAACAAGATTGGCTATCTTTTCAACTTCATCACCTAAATATAGCTACAACTTTTTAAAAATAAACGCAAGCAATCCTAAATGCAATTCATTTTCCGTCGCTCAACAAATCCTGTGGTTCCATCAGACGTCATGCCACAGTGACGTATGTTCGCATATTGTGACTTTACAACGCTCAACATGTAATGAACACTGGGGGTTGAAACGCTAATATAATACAAATTGTAGTCGCCACTCACAGGGTTGGCGAACTCGGGATTTCCTGCTAGTCTCGCACAATGTAATGTTTGTTCTAAATTTAATTTTTTTATCATACCTATTTTACTTTTTGTTAATAGTGATACCTATTGTGATTACATGGCTTTTGAATACTTATGACGAACACAGAAGAATCTCTGGTAGATGAAGTAGAGCAACTAAAAAATACTAACCCAAATGAAGTGATACATTTGGCAATTGTTTTCATTTTCCCACGTTTTTATAAACTCACTTTTTTATACTAACAGTACGACTGTTTCCAGCGGCTTCAACCGCGTGAAAACAAAATCGTATACGCGGTTAACGATAAATACTATAATATACAGGGTGTTGATCCGCATCCTAGTCAAATTCAAGGACGTGATTATACTCATGATTCTCGACCCAAATCAACAATAAAATAGGTAGGTATTTTTTTATTTTATTTATCCTTTTTACTGAAATCTGGCTGATTTTTCAATAGTCAGATAACTTTTAACTGAGGAATAAAAATGGCGGTTTGACAGCTTAAATAAAGAAAATTATGTCAAACGGCGGTTTTTATTCCTCAGTTTAGAGTTATCTAACTATTAAAAAATCAGCCCTAAGTACAATAAATATCATCATGAACTGTTCTAAGCATTATATCGTGATAGAGTAACAAACATTCGCATTTACACAATTAATAATTTGATACTAAAAAGATTAAAAGTAGCTGTCGTATGACGATTCATCAAAATCACTGCCTTAGGCTTCCTACCAAGAAGCTTGTCTCTATCGCCGCAAACAGATTCGTATCGTAAAACCGCTGTTTCGGTACCTTTCTCTCGGAAGTTCCTTTCTTTTATTACACCTAACCTAATAAAACAAAACCATTACAAGTCCCTTGACAAGTTACTGTGTAGCAGGGAATACAAAACGAAAGAAGATGTGTCAACTGTTTATTATGCAACGCCTGTTCTGGTACACAATTGAGATTAATGACCTCCAGACTTGGACTAAAGACCGTGGTATTTTAAACTACTGAATGTAGGTCTAGCATGAACATGCGACGTATCCTAATTTCGTAACTTTTTTTTAAACTTTGCTTATACTAAGAATTTCCCGTGTCGTGGGTGCGTTTACAAACATAGAAACACACATGGAGTGGCCCCTCTCTCAGCCCCGTAGGGTTATTTTCTTAATTTTAGGACATTTAAAAACGTGGGTTTTTATATTTTTTAAATCTTTTAATTTTGGTACAAAAATCGATGGCACAGTTATAGGCTACTTTTCTTATAATAATTTAATGTAAAGAAAAAAAAAATGCAAACAATGTAATAAAACCCAAAGTTTACGTCGTTTACGTCACATCGACATGTAAAATGTAAGATTCTTTTAAACGTACGGAGCAGTATGATTTCGACGTGTGATCGAACCGTTTTGCTACAAAGCCCAACCAAACTTTTTATTGAACTGTATTTAAGCAGATACTTTAAAATCTTACTGTGCGTTTTCTCTGCACTTTCGTAACAAGCTCACGGGTAGAACAACGTACCACATTAATGAAGCAAAGTACAACCTCTTATTCAAATGTTTAAAGGGTTAAAGTACTTCCTCTTTTACTTGATGAGTTTGAACGGGTATTCCAGTCCATCTTAAATGCTGTAAAGACGGTAAACTAAAGTAAGTATAGTCTTTGGATGGAGTTTCTTTCCCGTTCTTCTCTATAAAGATCTACGCTTTGTAATGAGTAACTACAATACAAAGACATCGATGGATCGATCATCTTGAAATAAATAAGTTTTTTCAACGGAATTTTCCTGAGGATAACTACAATAAATAGATGGTGCCACGTGTTCAATCCTAATTTATTTTCCAACTAGCTGTTGCTAGCGGGTTTGCCCGCTACAACTCATAATTTGGATATAACAATCCTTTGTGTGAACACAGGGTTTAAACCATCTATGAACCAAACATCCGAATCCGTACAATAGTTTTTTCGTGAAAGAGTAACAAACATCCATAAAACCATGCTCACAATCGCATTTCTAATATTAGTAAGAAAAGATCATCATCATCAGCCAGAAGACGTCCACGCTGAACATAGGCCTCCTCCTTAGCCCGCCACGCCGAACGACAATTCGCCACTTGCATCCATCGGTTGCCCGCGACCCTCACGATGTCGTCGGTCCACCTATTGGGAAGCCTGCCTGCGCTGCGTCTTCCGGTCCGTGGTCGCCACTCGAGAACATTTCTTCCCCATCGGTTATCAGTTCTACGAGTGATGCGGCCTGCCCATTGCCACTTCAATTTGCAAATTTTATGAGCTATGTCGGTGACTCTGGTTCTTCGCCGAATGTCCATGTTCCGGATTTTATCCCGCAAAGAAACTCCGAGCATAGCTCTTTCCATTGCTCGTTGAGTGACTCTTAGTCTCTCTAAAAGGCCAGCAGTCAAAGACCAAGAACACCAAGAAGAAGAAAAGATAAGATTCTGAATTAACGCGAGCGAGAAAAAGCTAGTACTAAAATTGAATTTATTTATGTATGATTTATATGTTTTACTTATGCTAACAACAGAGCACGCCAATAATTCCATCCAGGAATGAATTTTTAATAGAGCTGACATTCTGTCTATACATATTTCAGTCATAAAATTGACCCAGCCAATATTAGGGAACCTATAAATACTGGCTAACGATTGGAAAATGGAAATCCAAAACAAGTTTTGGGAGGCCTACATGTTTAATCACGAATTTTATTTTCAGCTTTCAGGTGCCAATTCGAGCCTGGTGGTTTCGATTTGACATTGACAGAGACATAAGGGTCTATAGTACTTCAGTATAATCTTACTCGCTCGCACTTGCACGTACCACGCACTATTGCTTGCTCTTTCTTTTAGCTGTCTCCACGCAAATCTATTTATTTTACGGCGAAAAAAAAGTAAATTCAAAAAAGTTAATAACATAAGACCTGCTTTATAGTTAGTTCAGTTAGTATAAAAAGTTTCATGATCTAATTTTAAGTATTTTCTGATTGCCAGCGTTTCATTGTTCAATTTAGAGGTAACTTTGGGATTTTTTCTATCGAGAAAATTTTATGGAATCATGTTTTCGCCAAACATAAGACCTAACATTAATCCTCAAATTCACCATATCGAGGGTATAGTGCTCAAACCCAATAAGTACGAAATTGACACTTTTGAGATATTCAATATTTAAGTTTTAAGGACATAAATACCTATGTTATTCAAATAATTTCGTTTTAATGAGTATTTGTGGTAAAAGTGGATACGTTGAATTAGTGTAAAACAGTACTTTTGAGTTTCTGAGGTAGTCCATTTTGTCATAATAAAAATTTAAGTTACATAGGGTACCGACTTATTGGGTTTTAGATCTAGAGAAATTAAACATATTATGTACTTTGAAAGTTTTTTTTTTTTAAAAGAATTACAAAAAAAATCAGGAGAAATCACTCTTCGTCACTTTCGAAAGCTGTCGGTTTGGTGTACGTCTTCATACCACACATCCATGCATGAAATTCCTCTGGTATGATAAGTTTTTCGAGATATATTTTTTTAGCAAGGCTAAGTGGTACGGCGACCTCCCCGATGGCGTCAGCGTAATATGTTACGCTGACGACACGCTCGTCCTGGCTTCCTCGACAGCCGGTGGAACTTCAGGGAGCACTTCCTGCGTCTGGCCCCAAAACTGAACCGGGCAGCAGCCGCCCTCAGGCGACTCCTGCCTAATCTCAGTGGGCCAAACTCCTCCTGCCGTAGACTGTACGTCGGTGTCGTGCGGTCCATGGCCATCTACGGGGCACCTGTGTGGGCCCTGAGCATCCGGACACTACTACCACTAAAGTCGGTCGCATGCCAGAGGGTCATGGCTATCCGGATGAGTCGGGGATACCGCACGATCGCCGGCGAATCGGCCAACCTCCTTGCCGGATTACTGCCCTGCGATTTGGAGGCGACTGCCCTCCAGCGCGTCTATGAGTGGCGCGTGGAGGCGCAGCGCCGGGGTGTATCCCCGCTGCCTCGACAAGTCGAGGCAGCGGTGGGAAGGGCTTCGGCGCGATCTCAGGGCAGTATGGAGGGGACGACTGTCGCGACCGACGTCCGGGCACGCCGCAATCGCGGCATTAAAACCCCTCTTTGAGGAGTTGCAGGATAGGCGTCACGGCGTTCAGACCTACCGCATGACGCAGGTCCTCGCCAGACACGGAAGTTTCGGGAGGTACCTGTGTCTGATAGGGAAGGAGGAAACGCCCGGGTGTCACCACTGCGAGGATCGCCCGGAGGACACAGTAAAGCATACAGTGCAAGACTGCCCCGCTTGGGCAGAGCACCGACGTGTCCTCACGGCGACGATGGGCGGAGACCTCTCGCGCCCGGCATTGGTCGCGGCCATGCTGCGAGGCGAGACGGAGTGGGAAGCGGTCGCCTCCGCAGTGGTGGACGCCCACGGCGACGGACGTCGCCAGACGATCTCTGCCCACCGTAGGCTCGGGCATGCGGGCGGCGAGTAAAGGGCAACTCGCTGTCCGACCATGGACCATTCCGGGTCGACGGGGCGTTGTGTTCCACGCGCGCCTCAAAGAACGTCAGAATAACGAAGAGCCTGCCGGGTTCAAAGCCTGCCGGGGTCGCTTATCTCTTTACCGTGACCCCGGAACATAAAAGGCTATTGAAGGACACCGTGTATTTCAGTCAGTACGAGTCTGACAGACCCTCCCGCCCTCCAATGCTACGAAAGTTCTCGGATATGTCATAATTAAAATATATTTTTAATTATGACATGTCCGTTACACTTTATAACTATCAATCTCTATTGTTTCCTTTACGTCCTCTTTTGTAATTGTTTTCTAGCTGCTTTAAAAACGATTTTCGACGACGAGTAATTTAGTAGCTAAAATTCTCGCTTCTGCCCAAAAATCGTTCGTACTTTGCTTTAGTGATGAAGTGAGTGGTGTTTTGCAAGACGAACAACCAACAACGCAATAATATAAATAAATTGTTTCGATTCGAATCGACTATGATAATCTTCAATCCAAGTTGAGCAAAAACGGATCCATGCGGACAACTTCACGGGATATCCTTTTGTGTATATACTAATACCTTCTCCAGAATGAAACGAACTGCACCTTTTCTGATAACCGCATCAAAATTGTTTCAGCCAAACCCGATATAATCAACGGACAAACATACAAACAACCATACAGGTCGAACTGATAACCTACTTGTTTTGAAGTTGGTTAAAAATACTGGCGTAGTCCGAACTATGTTTTAAGCCTCATATAAACGGAGCAAGAACTCGCAAGCGAGTTTCACTACATTGCGGTATTTATTTGATCAACTGAATTCGTTCTGCGTAAAGTCAGCAATGTAACGCAACTCGCGTGCGAGTTCTTGCATCGTCTAAATGAGGCTCTAGTTTAGAGTATTATCGCACTAAATAAAAGAACTTCGATAACAATACGCGCGATGCAAATGCGCCTCGCATACTGACAACAGTAATGCTAGAAGTTCATAGGTCCAATTGATTTATTGGGTTCTTCTTCGAACAAAATGTCAAGAAAGTTAGTTGACGATGAGAGCTAATACAATATAACTAAACATAACTTGTTACTTTTGAAACATAATCGAACAGTAAAACCCGACAAATACATTTGTTTTGATTTAACTTTTGGTTTTGTTTGTTTTTTTAATCTACGTATTTAAAGATACAACCCGATAAATACAAATAGTGATTATTGCCTCTAAACAGTTGGGTCATTTTAGTTAAAATTGTTGAACACTCAATACCAATAAAAAGCTTTATGTGGTTTAAGCGTGAAATTAAAATAATATGTTACAAGATAACACGCTTTAAAGGGTACCAGTTTTTAAGTCTTGGCCAAACATGGTGACTTTATTGGGTTATTACCTTAAGTAACTTTCTTTCTGCTGCGAATTCCACTTATTGGATTAGACCACTGGAAAGAGCGTCAAAAATGCATTAAGATGTACTAATAAAACGATTTTTGATTTTTCGACACTTATTGGGTTTGAACACTATACCCTCGATATATTTATTTCAAAATTAATGCTGTAGTATTTTCGACGTATCACAGGTTTCTGCTGAGCCATTTGAGGTAGTATAGGCTCTTAATTATCACCCAGCTATGTTATAGCATCGTGAAATAAAGAGCGACTCTAATACTGTCAGAGGCCTTATCATGAGTTTTCAGTTATTCTGACGTAAAGTAATAGAGCGGGAGCCCGTAACAGATGTCCGTGACCAATTTCCTCTCAAGCGATAATTAGCAGACTACATGAGGGAGTCATATCATGAAGATTCGTGAAAGTCAGCTGCGATTCCGTTGGTGGGATAAGCAGCAATCGCCGTTCAAACACGTAGAAAAAATATTTTTTTTTAGTCATTTCCTCCCAACTGAAACCTGGTTTATATTGAAGATTACCTTGTATCACGAAGAATAAAACCAATCAGCCGACGGTACCATGGTGGAATACACGTCAGCCGGTCACTCGAACATGTAATTTTTTATTTTATTTTCAGTGATTTCCTCTCAACCCAAATTTAACCTGATGAAAGTTTACATGTAGTTATGGCTAAAAACAGACGTCAGCTGGCTGTATCTCGGTGGAAAGGTCGTCAACTGATACTTTGAAAATTTCAAACAGAACTTAGGCTCTCAGCCTAAATATGCATTTAGATCAAAGTTTTCAATTCTTCCCTACAGAAAACCTGTTTATATTGACGCTTACTCAATATCACGATGAAAAAAAACATTCAGCTAATGTTTACAGACAGTTATGGATCAAAATACAGAGTTATTCTTATTAAGCTGGGCATCAGGAACATTGTGATTCCGTAAGAGATACGAAAAAACTTATTTAGATAACTTTAGCTCTTTTTTCAGTATAAAAATGTTAGCATTTTTATTTTTTTGGTCAAGTGTGAAATGTCCACTAAAATGAATTCGCTAGGAACAATATTTGGATTATACAAAATGTGCAATACCTTAAAAACTACTTAACCGATTCTCATGAAACAAACTGTACAATAGTTTTTAAAACAAGACCATCACATTAAAATTAGTTCCATTGCAATAACCCCATAAACAAAAAATTACATTTTCAAGTTACGTAATTATGATCAACATAATTATCAAACTTCAGTACAATTTTCTAGTTGATATTATGTATTTTAATTAGCTCTAATAAGAAAAATGCAGTATTGTAATAATAATTTAGCACAAACAAATAACATAAAAAAAAATCTGATTAGAAAAATATCTTAAGAGAGGTTCCTTACAAACAATATTTACCTACATCTTGCCGCACCTCCTACTACGTGCACCTCTCGTCATAGCGGTGGTCTCATCGCCGACTATTAATACTTTGGCCGGAACTTTCAGAAAAGCCCAAAAAATGTACGGAGCGTGATGAATGTTAAATGATGTCCTTTGACCAATTTCCGCCATCCTGATTTTTGTCTTCTGATACAACGAAATTATCTTTACATGAAACAGAGTCGAAAGGCATTAAAAAATAAATCTTATAAGAGATAATTATGTTGATCATAATTACGTAACTTGAAAATGTAATTTTTTGTTTATGGGGTTATTGCAATGGAACTAATTTTAATGTGTTGGTCTTGTTTTAAAAACTATTGTACAGTTTGTTTCATGAGAATCGGTTAAGTAGTTTTTAAGGTATTGCACATTTTGTATAATCCAAATATTGTTCCTAGCGAATTCATTTTAGTGGACATTTCACACTTGACCAAAAAAATAAAAATGCTAACATTTTTATACTGAAAAAAGAGCTAAAGTTATCTAAATAAGTTTTTTCGTATCTCTTACGGAATCACAATGTTCCTGATGCCCAGCATAATAAGAATAACTCTGTATTTTGATCCATAACTGTCTGTAAACATTAGCTGAATGTTTTTTTTCATCGTGATATTGAGTAAGCGTCAATATAAACAGGTTTTCTGTAGGGAAGAATTGAAAACTTTGATCTAAATGCATATTTAGGCTGAGAGCCTAAGTTCTGTTTGAAATTTTCAAAGTATCAGTTGACGACCTTTCCACCGAGATACAGCCAGCTGACGTCTGTTTTTAGCCATAACTACATGTAAACTTTCATCAGGTTAAATTTGGGTTGAGAGGAAATCACTGAAAATAAAATAAAAAATTACATGTTCGAGTGACCGGCTGACGTGTATTCCACCTTGGTACCGTCGGCTGATTGGTTTTATTCTTCGTGATACAAGGTAATCTTCAATATAAACCAGGTTTCAGTTGAGAGGAAATGACTAAAAAAAAATATTTTTTCTACGTGTTTGAACGGCGATTGCTGCTTATCCCACCAACGGAATCGCAGCTGACTTCCACGAATGTTCATGATATGACTCCCTTATGTAGTCTACTAATTACGGCTTGGGAAGAAATCACTAACGATATTTTGGCCTGGCTCCCGCTCTATAAGCTGGAACTTTGACATTTTCAAATTGACAAACAAGAAAAAAATTAGTTCCTTCTTCGCACACCAGAGGCGCCGTTCCATTTTTCCATACAAGAAACGCTGTAAATACTGGAAAGACGCTGTAAAGTAAAATAGTGAAAACTCGTAATTAGGGTACAGTTGGGAAAATCATAGGTACTTCGGACTACTATTTAGTCAATTGAAGAAAGTAAAAAAAATGTGTTGTAAGCAGTTCGTTTTAAACACGCTGTCCAACCCGGGTGGTACCTCATTGAAAATACCAAATTACATAATAACAGTAAAATGTTCAAGAAAATGGTACTTAAATGCTCAGTTTTTGTATCCAAATATTATCACCATTTCCCAGAGCTACACTGTATTGGCACATTTACTTCGTCATTTTATCAAATTTATGTTTTATCGGGGTTTTTGTACTAGTTATATAAAACAGATTACATTACATATAAATATAATTAAAACTCAATTAACACTAATTTTTGCGAAGATCAGACAATTTTTTAACATACTTTACACGCTTTATACAATGGACAATGCTAATCACAACACCCAAAAAATCACTTACGTCACCTTAACCCATTATCACTTACGTCCCCGAAAGTCCTACATAAATGCATTTACATAAACCCATACAACCTTCATTGAGGCAAACTCATAAAATCCCTAGGCTTTCTAATTCGATACAACCCTAGAACGCTGTTAGAAATGACAAGTAGGCATTTGCGACCTACGTCACAAAGACCGACGTCCCGTTGCGAAGCTATTGTCTCGCTTACAGATTGTCTGTCCCTCGCCATTTGTAGGGTTAAATAAATTAACAATACCTGCACCCACTCTTATGAGTACAGTATTATTGTTTTAGCGGAGAATGTGAAAGGTCATTTGTAAAGGAATTTATTTTGCACTAAAGTGTGAAGCTTTTTTTCTGTTTTGGTGATTTTAATTTTGTGGCATTTTAAATTTTACTTCATTTTGTCTTAAAGTTTTATTCAAACCGGCTAATGTTTGGACTGATTTTACTAAGCCAATCAAATACCGTTATTAATGTTTCCGTCTGTCTTAAGAAGTTACTGCGGCCCTGACACGCAAAGGGCAATTGAAGGAATAGGGTGGTTTAAAGTCAGTACGACTCCGATAATAACTTTAGCTCCATCCTTCGCGGGGGGACTGATAGAATGATTTTCTAACCGATTTTTTTTATCGAAGTTTCATTATATCAATGAGAGTTTTTTTTTTTTAATTTTCAGGCGATTTCAGGCGGCTTAAAATTTACTGCAACTACTTTCTCAGTCAGTAAAATATTCATGTAACTTAAAATCGATGACGTTAATTTAAACGGCCTACTTAAATAAATCTTTGCAATTGATTTTACAAGAAACATATTTGGAAATCTAGCTTCATTCTCAGACTAAAATATAGACTAAGCCCTAAAAATAAAATAAAAAAACACTAATTAGTCAAAAAACCACTAGCTAAACTACCACATGTACTTAACCTTACACAATTTTCGGCCTTAACTAAAGAGAATAGACGCTACAATTGCATGCAAATACGATTTTTTTCAAAAAAAAAGTTAAAAATACTCACAATAGGAAGTCTTGCTCCCAACATGGAGTCGGGCCCTTAACTGTCACCGTCGTAGACTTGACATTCTGTAGTTTGAGTGTCACGTAAGTGTTGAACTGTTGTACTCCTGAAAAACAAACCGTATTTCAACAACTGAATGTTTAAAATCGCTTGGCATGTGGAGAAAGGTAGTCTAGCGCATGAAAATGAAGACAACGATATACATAGTTTTACTAGTATTAGACCAAAATTTTTGAGGAATAAAATTTTTTGAGGAATACAAATTTTCGACTACCAGCAGAACTTGAGCATGCGTCTTTACTCCATAAGTAACTTCGGTGGCTCGGTCGTAGGTATTGTAAGAGTATCGGATCGGAAATTCAGCGAAAGGTGTGTTATTGTTAACAAAGGTATTGAAAGATTCGAACAACCCTTTGTTTTATTGTAGAAGAATTTCGATTTTCAAGATCGCTTTGAGATTTTATAACACAGGACTTTACTTTGTGGATTTAATTTAACTGTTTTGTGGTTAAATAACTTCCTGAAGTACAGAGGTTATTTTCTTCAAATAAAAGTTTTTTGAAAACTGGCTAGTGATATTTTTGTTTTAATTTCTATAAATTTAAATGAGTAAAGTTTTTTCTTATTATAGTTATCATTATTGGGTCATAATAAATTATCGTACAAATATCTTACCTTGCATAGAAACATAGCGCGCCTTTTTTACTGAAACAAACAAAAAATAACAATTTATTATACTATTAATACTCTAGTTGGCCTGAAACGATCAGGCAAGGTCAACAACCCCCTTCATACAATGTTAGAAGTTTCTAAGATTGTTGGGCGTTACACTTGGCAAGTTAGGTACAAACGCCAACACATCAAACTATCATAATCTGTCAATAGATTTTCAACTTTATCACTATAGCAGAAGGTTCATGTTTGATTGGGATTTGACACATTAGGGTAGGTTGATGTGCTGGCCTCCGTAAGAGGAGAGTAAAAAATGTATAAGTATATTTGTAATTTTTAACATAAAGCAGTGGTGGCCCAGTGGTTTCGGCCTCGACTTACGAGTTCGATATTTAGGTCAAGAACTTAAGTCATTGGTTCGAACCTAGACAGGTGCATTACTTTGTGTAATTTATTTCATCACCACTGCTCTCAAAACGGTGAAGGCAAACATCGTGAGGAAACCGGCATTTCCTGAACCAAAAATTCGAATACATGTGACATCTACCAACCCGCACCGGGCCCGCGTGGTGGATTAAGGCCCACTCCCTCTCACAAAGAGGAGGCCCGTGTTCCAACATTGGGAACATTTATAGACTCATGATGAATATATGCCATAAAAAGGTCTATAAAATAAAGCTTGCAAACCGGCACACACAGAGTGTGGATATTTTGACCAACACTTCAATACAACAATCGAGTTGTTCTACATACTATGCGGCATGCTTTGACATGCCCGGTGGTTATAGCAAAGGGATGACTATATAACAGCAAACCCACATGAATAATCCCACCGGCTATGCCGTGGTACCATTGTATGTTCTTAAACATTTACGCTGTTAACCCTATTGCGATTGGTTTACAATTATGTTAACATCGGTTTGGCAAAACCTGCTTAAAGAACAAAAAATATTTCTTAGTAACATTTTTTTTCTTTAAACCATAAAGTATTAAAATAAACGCATAGTCAAGTACCTATTCTGTGAAAGCTTTGACCATATTGCACGCAAAGTGTTAAACATTTAAATCCGCGACCGTACATAAGCTTACTCACTTAACTTGAGTTTAAGTTGCACAGTTACTGTTCTGTTTATTTTATTCCTGCAATAACTTTTACTTACAACAGAGCTCCCTTTTCGCTTCTACTCATTCCTTTGAAGAGTTGAAGTAGTATTTCATTGAAGTAAATTAGTATTAAACAAAGATTGAAATCGTTAGATGACACCGTACTTTAGTAGCGTAAAAAACTGTTTTACGTGTACGAGTCTAACAGTCCCATTGGCTCCACAAAGAGCTGGAGGATACATTAATCTGATTATCAAACAGTATTAGATACAGGGCATTAAGTGACTTATCCTTTATTGAAAAGGGAGATATTTCATAAATTACGCTACAAGAGTTTTTGTCTATTTCCAATTATTCAAATGTCACTTTGAACAAATGAAATACCAAAGGCCGTATCAAAAGATTTCTGTATTTTATTTACGTAGCGTACTTGAAGTATTTAATTCGTTTATTGAATGCAAAAATTAAAAGGAACCTCCAGTTTAGGATCGAGGAACTAATTTTTTCTTTCAAATTAACGTCAAAGTTCAATTTTACTTTACTCAGAGAGAGGTTTTAGCATGCGAGTAACTTACAACCAAAAAGGCTTCGTAAAGTTCTTTAAAAAGGCTATATAATAAAACAGGGCCTTGTTTTAGTACATAAACTACCTAGAAAGACCCATTAAGATCAAGAAATGCCAAGAATACTTGACATTTGGTATCCTTCATCACTATTTTATACCACTTCCAACTAACTTAGAAGTGCGTAAGTGTTCTTGAATGTATAAACACGATTAAGCTCGAGTACTCTTGGAAATAAAGTAATATCTTCTTGTTATTATAGGTACGAACCTAGTGTAAAGAGCCTTAGAATGGTTTAAAAACAAATAGGGGGTTGCCATAATAAGGACAAAGATTATGTTGTCTGATGCTCCATAGGCTTTTTTACTCAAAAAAATATTAGTCCGAAATATAAATTATAAAAATATTAGACCCGTATTTTTTCTTTCGTTATTCGTGAACGCTATACAACCTACCTCTAAAAATCACAAAACGTCACTCGGTCGGTACAATTTTACTAGCGTTATGACTTCACAACCACTCCTGAATTTGAAACCATTTTATCTTTGTCAATATTCATTGGTTAAAAAAAAATTGGTCTGTAAAGTCGGACTGACGATAGTTGAACGTGACAACGTCATAAGAAAATACTGCACTTACGTTGCTATAAACAAACAATTGACACGCCGTTGCTATGGAACGCTACAGAGCGAGGTAACGCCGCATGACGTCATCTTTTTTCGTGCGTTCAGCCGGCCGGCCGGAATTGTAAGACGTTATCACGTCAAAAAAACAAAAATACATGTCCATATTTATCAATATTCTAACTGACGAACTAAACTTTTCAATTTATTTATGCACTAAAATATCCTATTGTAGGGTCTTTAGGTTAGGCAGGTGTAGCAATGACGGAAGCACGACGCTGACTGAACTGAGACGTGACGATCCTAGATCACGTGCCGGTGTTTGGCCGGTGACTGACGTGTGGGAACAAAGTCATACTAGGAGTATAGAAACAGTATTTTTTTTAAACCGGGCCGGTGACGTAACTGTGACTGATGTGTGTGAATGCACATTTATTTTGGTAGCATATTAGTAATCCATCGCAGCTTTTTGACAATGTTATTTGCCTTGCTTTAAACTTATTCTTGCATAACTACACTTAAGCACTTACCCCATTATTCATAAACGTCTTAAAGGACTATCAACAAAGTATTACAGTGTAAGTCAGTCTAAGTCCTTTCAAAACAAACTCAACCTTATTAGCACTGAAAGAAGGCTTATTTTACATTAATTTCATATTACTAATCTCACTTTAAATAAAATTGGAACTTATAAACACTTAGAAAAGTCTTATTTCACAAAGGCGATTATAATTTCCAATACGTATTTAAAAACTCACAGTAACTGTGCAATAAAATCACTTTTATTTATACCATAAAATAAGGTAACAGGCCATTTACTGGCGAACCACGTGCAGCGTTTGCGTGTGTTATATTGCTACTACAAGAAAAGTTAGCGCAATCGATGGTGCTACCCCACCATGCCTTATTAAGGATTGAAAAATGTAATGTTGTGGTCAATGGACGGTCTGAACGGTTATAAATGAGACTGTGATACGTTTTAGTCACATTAAAAAGTCGCGTAAACGGTGGCGTGGGGTAGGTATGTGGTACTCTGGTAATCGTAATATCACATTGGTTTTGGAAGTGTTCTTATGGTGGTCTTTATTTGTAAACAAGAAATTGTTCAAAAGTTGATTTTAAATTATGAAGTAGTTTAGGTTACGTATTGAAATCATAATAGAAAGAAAATTCCTGGCAGCTTTAGACATAAAGAGTAATCTTATAGTCAGTTTCATGTTATAGTTATAGGTACTGTGTTGTATATTATGTGTAGGGGAAACTGAGGACATTTGATCCTTACGGGAGACTAGATACACTGGATTTACAGAGCTTCTGTAAATACTATTTAATTTTAGATAGGCCACATTTGTAGCCTATGGTACGTCCTAACTTTCTAAAATTGGTATCCACGTCAAATTTGATAGTTGAGCAGGTGGTGGATGATTTTGTGTTTCGTGTTGTAAGAAAATATTTTTCGTAAGTTTTTATTTGGATTAAATAATTGGTTAGTAAACTTATTTTGGATAATTATCAATTTTAAACTAGTCATTATCTATGTGTTTAAGCGTCTGCTTCATAGAAAGTGTTAATAACAGTCGATTTTTTTTACAATATTTTTTTAAAACCTCGACATAGCTAGGGTACACATGGTACATTTCCTTTTGGAGATATAATATATGTTATTATGATGAATTATGATAAAAGGAAAATGCTACGTTTAAAAATATACGCATTCCAAACTTGCGCCAGTCACAAATATCACAGATTTTGTGACAATAGGAACATTACGTGATGTTTGCTGAAAACATAGGTATATGTGTTTTATTATAACAGTGGATATGTTTTTATTGTTTCTAGTTTGCCTACTTAGCAAATAAATCAACGATAAACCATTTCCACATATTATTTTCATTTCCTTCTGTATTTTTCCCCCCAGGATCAAGTGTTCCAGAGGGTGGGGATCAAGTCAGACATAAATATGGGACACATGATATAATTCCCTTTACGTAGTTTTCGTGGGCTGGTTACTAAATTTATATGCCGATATCATTAGCTATTATACTCAGAATAGCCAATTAAATTCCACGTATTTCAAGATATTTAAAATCGGATTAATATTTGCGAAATAATGGCCAAAAAACAAAAGGGGGGATCAAGTGTCCCCAGTTTCCCCTACATAATGTTATTAGTAAAAAAAATAAAGACAAATTGTTACAATTGTGGCTGTTGACTATAAACATAACAACAATGATTGACGCACGTTAAATTTATTTTTGGGTTGATATTCATTTGTTTATTCGAGGCATTGGATATGTATTTTTTTCTAGTAATGTCACACCATGCACCTGTTTTTCAGCGTTTTATTTCTGCTACACCTATGTGAAATATAAAAAAAAAATATAAAGACTTTGTCCATGGTAAATATAATCATTAAAGCTATTGTCAAACAGACAGGCGAAGCGAATGCTATCCGAAGCGTTTTTATTTGTAATGTATGGAATTGTTTGAATCCAGTCACATAGAAAACCGAAAGTGATCCGTTAGTCTATGTGACTGGCTTCAAACAATTCCGCACATTACAAACGAAAACGCCTCGCTTCGCGTTCGCCACGCCTGTTTGTTTGACAATAGCTTTATAGTTACACAACAAAAGTGTAAAGGCGTCATAGACTCTTTCACATGACTATCATTCTAAATCGTGCCCAGGAGTTTCGCAGCATTATCACGTTAAGTACCAATTCTTTGGCATGCAAAGTAGCTTAGGTGTCAAAGTACTCCACCATAACGTTGTTAAAAGTGCCCAAGACATTGCGAAGCAAAGCATTGCCATTATAATTGGCAATGCTTTTAATAATACAAACGTGTTGCAATAAGAAATATGAATTCAAATAGATTAGGCATTAAAGTTTCGCAAAACTCAAGACCTGAATTACGGTTGTTTCAAACACAAAAATATCTAATTAATACTTTGATTAATGGAAGTTCTCCAATTATATTTGTTGGTCGAACCCTTCGGGAGTATAAAGCAACAACAGGTACACAAAAACTTTAACTACCCACAATCTGTATCAATTTATCAAATCCCCTGGAGGTGGAGTTTGGAGACTTATCTAGGCGACTTGGCTAAAAGTTAACTCATTGAAAACATCGTTCCGATGACGACGGCAGATAACAAAAACTTTATGCCTCGACCTTTGAATACTTTGACAAGGAGCGATTGTTGAATTGTAGTCATTTAGTCCATGTTAATACACTAACGTCGATTTTAGAACAAATAACTACTCGGCATAACTTATTATAACATTTTATATTAAAATAAAATGAACCACATAAACATAAGAAAAAAAACGTAAATTGAAATGACTAAACCACATTTTTGTATGTCTAGTTATTGTTAGTTCTAAATAACATAATATAATTATAAATATTAGAACTCGCGATAGTCTTAAAAAGCGACAAAAGAAACTTATATAAATTATTTAACGCTATGAAACTTAACCAACTACCAAATGACGTGTACGGATGTATATGGAAGCTTACATCTATGATATATTTCATTTTTAAATAAACAACATCTTTACGATTTTATCCAACTAAACATGCCTATCATACCTATTTTTAACCGACTTCCAAAAGGAGGAGGTTATACATAAAATGGGTTGTTGTTAATTTGCCACAAAGTTACTTCGCCACGAAAAAAGTATGTGTAAATTAACCACACTTTTTTCGCCCCATTTGTTTTTACCGCATAGATAGCAGAACAATTGGGAGAAGTTGCGGGAGGTACTTGGTGAAACAGGAGTGCCAGGCCATCTCATAGGCTGATTCGAAATCTTTATGAGTCCGGTTATGGAACTGTAACCGTGGGTGATATTTCATCGAGTCGATTCCGTTTTCGTAGGGGTGTCAGACAGGGATGCATGATTCTTTAACATTTACGGTCATCGCGTGATCTCGCCCATATTCTTTAACATTTACGGTCTTCGCCGTCATGCGCCGAACCCTAGGGTCATAGAATATCCAACATCCGCTACGCAGATGACACTGTTACTTAAATGGTGGAGTTACTGAAGCTGTTAGTCAACTACGTCGACAAGTGCCGACGATTCGACGACTACGTCTCTACTGATAGACCGTTGACGACGCTGTCTAAACTGATGGAACGAATACACAATCACCTTTTTTTTAACTTTGCCCCACTCTATTAATATCTCATGTGTCGTGGGTGCGTTTCCAAACATAGAACTCACATACACAAACACCCCGACCCGGAACAACCACTTGAAGGTCATACAAATATTATTTTGTTCCGTGCGGGGTTTAGGGGCCTTCCTGCCGGGTGGATTGTCACCGGTGTATAGGTCGCGGACCCCTATTTGAGTACTGCCTCGTCGAGCTGTGGAAGGTTGCGGGGGCACAGAATTAAACACTCTGCTTGTAGGTTATACGTAGCCACGTTTATTCCCCAGAGTCCCGTTGAGACAACCTTCCGCTCGGAGCAGTGCGCAGTAACTGCCCCGCCGTTCATTCGTCCCGCTCACATACATTTATGCTTACCTAGCGTTCTGCCTTCCACGTTTACATTGTGTCCCTACACTACATCCCCCCAAAATTTGAAAAAAAATTTTTACACATTTTCTTAAAAGTAGTTGCCACTTAGTTCTAAACTTATACATAATGTGCTGACAATTCTACTTGTTGCTATAATAAATTGTTACACAGTTATTACAGTTGTTTCCTTGTTGCCTATGTCCTACTCCTTAAGTTTTACTCTATGTACTAGGTATACTCTTGTTTGCGGGCACCTGTTTCTCAAGGTTCCGACTTTATGTCGTCACAGGACGAATATGATTTTATATTTGTTAAGGGTAGCTGTCATAACGGCCTACTCTGCAATAAAAAATAGCACCCCTTTGGGGCCCACAGTATCCCTTATGACAGCGCCACTAATAGACTACGTAAATATAAATAAGTTTTACATTGTTGCCTTATCTTAACTCTACTCACACTTGTTTTGCTTGTTGGCAAATGTTCGCGGCCGTAAGTCCGGCGAGCGTTTCGCTACTAAGTATTATTTTTCATGACGTCATGGATTCTATTTTTAATACATCTTATGACACGAAGCACTGTACTCATTTTTACACGATACTCTTTCACTAATATACCTCGGTTGCACAATTATTGGTTTTCTGTTGAGCAGCGATGCCTCTGGCTACCGGTGCCAAGCCGATTACCTCTGCTTCTTTGCGGAACCAGTTCCGCACATGTTTTCTGCATTGGTGTTTTATTAGCCACAGCAACATGATGCCAAAAATGATAGCGAGTACTATCATAACAATTTCCACTGTGTTTACTCGTTGTCCGATGATCTCGCTTGAAATTGTTTGTGATACTGCGACGTTGTTCTGTTGCGGTTTAGCCTGGCTGTTACACATTTTATGGGTTGACTTGCTCTTTATGCGATAAGTAGTATTTGAAATGTGGTGTCGTGCAGCACCGAGAACGAACGGTTTGCGCAATTGACCTACCAACGTAAATGCTGACATGATGTCTTACATATACTATGATTGCTGAATAATACAAATTGTTTATGCAGTGCGGCCACTGTGGTGGCTATGGCTATGTATGTTACATTATGTGTGTTACTTTGTTTGTACGTCCTGGTATAATGTTACAAGTTAAACCTAACTGGTGGTTTGACACTACGTCCGCTCTTTGTTTTTTTACATAGGATAGATCTGTCATTGTTCTTATTTGCTGATGTAACACTGGTTTCTGGGTCGGTACACACATTCTTGTGATTTCTACTGGTCTCTGAATGCTCATGTTGTTCATTGAGTACGTATGCGGGTTTTAACCTGTCGATGGATATATTGCATTTTCTGTTAGGAAACTGGACTGTATATATTTTAGGTGTCCTATCTGTGACGCGATAGGGACCATCATACGTCGGTGTTAATGGTTTGCGTATCGCGTCATTGCGGACGAATACATATTCACAATTTTTCAAGTCTTTATGTATAAACAGTGTGCGCGAGTTGCGTGAACCCTGAGGTACCGGTTTAAGTTCCTCGATTGTTTTCCTAATGTTCTCTATAAGTGTATGATCGTTGCATGTTTTCTTGTCAGCTGTGGTGTAAAAGTCTCCTGGCAAGCGTAAGGTTTGGCCGTAAACATATTCCGCGGGACTTTTGCCGTTGTCGCTTCTACCTACTGCGCGTAGCCCTAGTAACACCGTTGGGAGTTCGTCGCACCAATACGCGTTATTCTCAAGTCTCGCCGTTAGTGCTGATTTCAGCTGCCTATGCCATCGTTCTACGATACCATTACTTTGAGGATGGTATGGCGTAGTACGTAGCTTTTTGATGCCCATTATTAACATTAATTGTTTGAATAGCGCGCTCTCGAATTGGCGTCCTTGATCGCTCGTTAGTCTTTCGGGGCAGCCAAATCTGCTGACCCACGTGTTATAAAATACCTTTGCTACTACTTCGGCGGTTATTTCTTTGACCGGTATTGCCTCCGGCCAGCGCGTGCAACGGTCGATCATAGTTATTAGGTACCTGTAACCGTCTTGTGACGTTGTGAGAGGCCCAACTATGTCGATGTTTACGTGTTCGAAACGTTTACTTTCTGGATATTGCTGCAAGTCCGAAACCGTGTGTCTGTTGACCTTGCATTTTTGGCAGGGTATGCAACATTTTGCCCAACGACCAGCATCTTTATTCAGGCCTGGCCAGAAGTATCTTTGTGCGACTAGTTTCCGCGTTGCCCTGATTCCCGGATGGCTAACATTGTGTATCGAGTCGAACGCTAGTTTTCTGAAATTTTCCGTTAAGTATGGTCTGCACGTGTTTGTTGAATTTTCGCAATATATGGCTGTTTTACAGTGTGGAATGAAACACTTTTTTAATTTTAGATTGTCTTTCGATTCCCTTAGTAACTGTGCGAGTTCGGTGTCACTTTGCTGAGCTAGTGCTAATTCTGAGAAGTCGATAGCGGTCGGGCAGTCAATTGTTTGTACACGCGATAAAAAGTCTGCGCCTGCATTTTTGTCGCCCTCTATGTACCTTATCGTTGTGGTGAATTCGCTAATGAATAGAAGTTGCCTTGTTCGTCTAGAGGTTTCCGAGTTACTTTGTAGTTTTTCGAATGCGTAGATTAACGGTTTGTGCTCTGTGAAAATAGTTGGATGGCTTCCCTCAATTATGTGGCGAAAATGCTTTACTGCCATGTATATTGCCAGCAGTTCCCTATCGTATGTAGAGTACTTTTGTTGAGCTTTAGAGAATCTCTTCGAAAAGTACCCTAATGGTTGCCAGGAGCCATTTACTTTTTGTTGCAATACCGCGCCTGCGCACGTGTCTGATGCGTCCGTCATGAGAGCTACGGGTACGTTGGACTCGGGATGCGATAACATGACGGCGTTTTTTAGTCCCAGTTTACATTGTTCGAAATCTTTGATTGTCCTGTCATTCCACTCGATTACGGTCTTGTCTTTTCGTTTGGCGCCTATTAGGAATTCGTTTAAGCTTGCTTGGTGCGCGGCGGCGTGGGGTATACTTGCTCGGTAAAAGTTTACCATGCCTAAAAACTGTCTAAGCTGTTCTACTGTTTCCGGTCGCGTATAGTTTTCTATGGCCTTAACTTTGTCCTCTAATGGCTTGATGCCCTCCGTGGAGACCTCATATCCTAAAAAGTCGAGTTTAGATTTACCGAATTCGCACTTTGCCAGGTTTATTGTGATGCCGAACTGTCTAAATCTTTCGAATACCGTGCGTAGTTGCCTTTTGTTTTCTTCTATGCTATTGCTCGCTATGATGACGTCATCGACAAAACTGAACAAGAAATCTAAGCCGTGCAATACATTGTTATTCATAAAACGCTGGAATGTCTGACTCGCGTTTCGTAACCCAAAGGTCATCCGAGGGAACTCGAACAGACCGAATGGTGTTATTATCGCTGTTTTCTCTATATCCTCTTTAGCAACTCTAATGCAATGGTATGATTTGTTAATGTCGAGTTTGGTGAAAATTTTCTTACCTGCGAGTATGTAGGTGAAGTCGTGTAGGCGTGGGACTGGATACCGATCCGGCTTAGTGATGGCGTTTAGGCGCCTGTAGTCTCCGCATGGTCGGATGTCCCCGTTTTTCTTTGCCACCACATGCAATGGGCTCGCCCACTCGCTTTTGGATGGCCTGCAGATGCCCATCTCTTGCATGCGCCTGAATTCTTCCTTTACCTGGTGGTACCTGTTGGGAGGAAGTGGCCTAGCCCTCGCGTGAACGGGGGGTCCCGTGGTCTCGATGTGGTGAAATACGTTACTCACATTATTTTGCGTGTCGTCATCCTTGAATGGCATGGGTTTGGTGATGTCAGCATACTCCGATAATATGTCGTGGTATGTGTGCTTACTATCTAAAATGCTGACTGATATTTCCGCGCATTTAACTATACTACCTATTGTATTTAGGTCCGTTCGTTTGTCGATTAACTTATGAGCATTCAGGTCTACCAATAGGTTATGATATTTTAAGAAATCTGCCCCAATGATTGGTTGTGTTACATTAGCAATTATAAATGTCCACCTTAGTGGCCTGCGTAGGTTAAGATTTAATTCTAGGGTTTGCGTGCCGAATGTATGAATCTCAGATCCGTTTGCTGCGTACAATTTATATTTACCTTCGGAGTTCCCCGTGTGGCACTTTTGTTTCTTGGTTGCTGGTAATACCGATACGTTTGCGCCCGTGTCGATGAGGAAGCGCTTGCCGGAAGTGATGTCCGTTACACAAAGGCGGTGATTTGAAGTACCGATGCATTCCTCCGCCGCTGACTGCACCGTTCCTAGTTTTCCGACTTCCCGGCTGTTCGTGATGTCTTCTGCTTCTCCCAGTTGCAGGGTTGCTCGCATTTGTTTGCCCGGTCGCCGAAACGGTAATGGTAATAGCATACCCAGTCGGCTGATTGCGGGTTTCGTCTCTGGTTGTAGCGTCTATTTCCTGATTGCGATCGCTGCCGGGGACCTTGCCCGTGTCTCCACGTTGCTCTGCCTCTGTGTATCTCGTCGATTGACTCGCGCAGTCTTGATATCTCCGCGATGAGTAGCTCGTTGCCATTTGGTGGTGCGGTTGTGAGTACTTCAGCTACCGGTGTACTCGGTGTTGCCGTTTCCATGACCTTGTCTGCCATCTGAGCTAGTTTGTTGATGTCTGCGACTTCACTGACCGTCAGTATGGCGCGCACTGAAGCTGGCAGGTGTCCGGTCCACAGTATCCGTAACGTGTCGTCAGGGAATTTGTCTTGCGCCAGTTCTTGCATTCTACGAAGCAGTTGTGAGGGCTTTTGTTCGCCCAGTTCGATTTCGCTGAGTAGTTTCTGTACCTTTCGAGTCTCGGATTCCTCGTAGACGGTCAAGAGCCTTTCTTTCAGGATCGTATATGGTTTTTCTTCTGGTGGTTGTAGGATTAGGTCTGCGACTTGTTGTACGCTGTCCTTTTTCAGTTTCGCCACCACTACGTTGAATTTTGTGCGCTCCCCTTGTTTTTGGTTTGCTACTATGGCTTCGAATTGGCCGAACCATAGTCGTGGTTGGTCTGTCCAGAAGTCTGGTATTTGTGTCTTGATGGTGATTTGTGATAGCTCGTCGTCCTCATTCTTGACCTGTGAACCTTGTGCCGTGCGTTGCTGTTGTTCGTGACTCATTTTGTTGCGATGAGGACGTGGCACTCGCGGCGTACACACTATTCACTGACTAATGTCCACGTGTATTTTTGACGCGGGTCACCAATTTAGGGGCCTTCCTGCCGGGTGGATTGTCACCGGTGTATAGGTCGCGGACCCCTATTTGAGTACTGCCTCGTCGAGCTGTGGAAGGTTGCGGGGGCACAGAATTAAACACTCTGCTTGTAGGTTATACGTAGCCACGTTTATTCCCCAGAGTCCCGTTGAGACAACCTTCCGCTCGGAGCAGTGCGCAGTAACTGCCCCGCCGTTCATTCGTCCCGCTCACATACATTTATGCTTACCTAGCGTTCTGCCTTCCACGTTTACATTGTGTCCCTACAGGGGATTGAACCCGCGACACGCTGCACAGCAGTCCAATCGCTCAGCCCCTGCGCTAACCGTGTCGTCAAACTGTATCAATGTTATTTCACAATTTTTACTGCGCTGTATACTAGAGTAATCCATACACTATATACACTCCTAAGTGGTTCTAAATACAGTTGGGTCATTTGCCTGTTACGTCACGAACCTAAATAAAGAAATCTGTCTCAGTAAGTCTAAGCAAACACTCGCTTCCCTCTCACAACTTGAAGCATACTTTACATAATTCACTCCCACTGGATGAATTAAACTTTTCCTCCCGGACCAACATTTCGTCTTCTGATTTTAGATCTTCCTCCAAACGTTACAAAAATAGGAAACAACTCTGTATACATATTTTAGTAGATCCCTTTTTGTATATTGTTGTTGATATTCATAAATTGTACATTCATCATAGATCTTGCGACATTCATCGTACAAATAAGTAAAAACTGTATTATTTTATTTGCCAAAACAACTGTCGTCTGTCTTTACTAACATTTGATGGATGGATTTCACTTGAATAATATACAGATGTTTCTAAAATATTTTTTATATGCGTTTAGTTTTATTAGAAGTGTGTTGAAAGTGACAGATAACTTGGTTTTTACGGAGATAAAGAGAGGAAGATTATCATCATTAGCTGTTAAAACACAGAAATAATATTCCACCAGTTTTTTCTCATTTTCTTCAATATTCAATCCCCATGTATCTTATTCCGATCATTTCCCGTACTGCAGAGCGCAATGACCAATTACCGAGCCAAGATTGTCAATTGCAGCGAGGGAACCATGTTCTATGGTAGACGTAAACGAGGCAATTTTAACGAATATTTTTTACGACACATCTGGAAAATTTCTTGCAATTAAAAATCCATTACAGAAAGCCAAAAAGAAAATCGAAATGTAAAACGAAAAAGATCAAACGTAAGATGTACCCTCTTTATAAAACACCAAAAATTAAATCAGCCTGGTTAAGCAGTATGACATACAGTCTACCTAAAAGCTTTCGTTAACAAAATACTTCTGAAAGTCCTTTAACTACGTGCGGCATGTTACCATTTCTGTATTTTCGCATGCAAATAAAAATTACCACAGAAAGGTCACACAGAGGCAACGCCGACGAGCATAAGGTATGTAAATTCGTCCTTTTGTAGTCAGAGTGTATAAATAAAACTGTGTATGTAAAATTTTTGTGAGCTTGAACAATTTTTCAAGCGACGTCGAATAAATATTGGCAACGTTTCAAACAAAATACTTTTTAATATTAACATTGTTTGTTGTTTAACAAGTTAAAAGCGTGTTTAAGATTTTGTACTTGGAGTGGTTTGTGTATGAATTGGTGAAAAGGGGCTCACAGTACCGAAAATTTTATTAGAAAGCGTCGCCGTCGGACAGAAAATGTCGGCTTTAGTTAGCTTGTAACTTGATTTGTAATTTGAATCCTACTACTATTATAAAGGCGAAAGTTTGTAAGTATGGATGTATGGATGTTTGTTACTCTTTCACGCAAAAACCACTGAACGGATTTGGCTAAAATTTGGTATACAGATAGTTTATAACCAGTTTTTATCCCGATTTTATGTTCCCGTGGGATAATTTTCGAGTTGTAGCGGGTGAAGCCGCTGGCAACAGCTAGTATCTCAATATTAGACTTACTTCATCGTTATGTTCAGTATTTCAGTTTCTACCAATCCCAAGTGAAAAAATATTTTCAGATTTCTAGCTTTCCAAAGCTTGGAACTTGGAAGTACCGAGGGAACATGCATTTTATATGAAGACAACTGTAGGATTTCATGTCTAAAGAACGTACGTATGCAAATGCCTCTGTGCTTTTTGCCTCTGTGGCTCTTGCCTTTTCTCTCAACTAGTTTATTCAACAAACTTTCTCAAACTGTTGTAATTAAATGTAGGAAGAGGATTTAGTTGCGCCAGTTTTACGTGTGAGTGTTCGTTTGTTTGATACTCGATGCCTCTTGAGAAGTTTTCTTGGTGGGCATTTTGAGATACTGGACTTTTGTTTAGTTTAGTTTTTTTTTGAGTAAATTCATGTTCTACTATTCTTTTACTTGTCTACACTATATATATTATAAAATAGAAAGATTTGTATTTTTGTGTGTATGTTTGTAATAAATAAACTCAAAAACTGCAGGACTGGTTTCATAAATTATTTCACCAGTTGAAAGCCACTTTGGTGAGCGACTTAGGCAAAAAAGGGCCCTATGAAGCCGATGGCAAAAGCTAGTACCTAATATTTTACTCTAACCATAACCCCTAATTTTGTTTGTTACATTTTCACACCACTGCATCGAGCATCTTGTTTTACGTTCATGTTGTGAGGAGTACATAAACAGAAATATACAAAGGATGACATTCATCCCGAAAAGAAATGATGTGATTAGAAACGGGATTTTTTATTAAAATCTGTTTTGGTTTCAAACAAAACAGTACATGGGGATGAAATGCCGTATGCCGTGCAAACTCTCAAATAAACAGAATGACAAACTCTTTGTTTACGAGTACCTCTAGTAGCACATAACCTTGTAACTAGGTGCCTAAAATACGAAATCGTCGCACACAACAACTCGTAAAACTATATTATTTACGTCAAACGTCCAAAGGGTCGCGCCGACGAAACCAGTGTCCGTTTTATGATCCCGCCTATACTGACACACATTATACGACCCCCTGAAATTGTTATTATGAAAACTCTGCCGATCTTTATGTGTGTTGTAACTGCCCCGTTAGGCCCTTCGTACATAAGGCGACACAAGTCACCGATGCCTTACGATTTTGGCATCTTTGACGCGTGCCTGTGACGAACCTCTATGGATTTGTGTTGAAAAAGAAACATTTGACATCCAACCAGCATTGGATGCAGTACCGCGTAGTTGATTACAGTTCACTGAGAGAATACCTGTGCCTCAAAACTGGGATTATTATAGACTGATGATGTTTATATAGCAATAGAAAAAGCTTTACTGTATACCAAAATGTTTTCTAAGAACTTTCACTGCAAAGACTTTTTAGACTTTGACTTTTAAGAAACAAAAAATAAACATCAAATTAAAAGTGATAAAAAGTTTGAATTTTGATAAGCTCAAAGGAAGTTATCTAAAATTTACTTAGAAAATTCACCTTGACATAATAAATTATATCTACTTAATTACAAACAAAAAATACTGTCCAGAATTGCGATATCCCTACGCCGTAGCAACCGCTACGAAAAGGCTACGGCGCTACGCAGTCGTAGCAGGCAGTCAATTCCCTACGCGCCGATTCATTATCCTTGAACTTTGTTCAGCTTCGCGGTCGGATGGGTTTTTGAGTTGTTTATGTTTTGAAAATATGGTTTCAGTTAAATGAGGCCATTATTTTTATAACGGATAATGACGTGGGTGAGGAAGTTTTATATGACGAACATACGTTTCATCCGTTTGTTCGAAATTGTTAAACGGATATGTAAATTGAGGAACTGACTTCGGAAAGCCAACTCTGGCAGATCAGATTATGCGGGCATACGAGTATGTGCTTCAAAAAACCGGTTGTAGTATCGAATGTGTTTTTTGTTTAGCCCAGACTGTCTCACTACTGGGCAAAGGCGTACTCCCATTTTTTATTTATTTACTGACAAAGGGACAGCAACAGCTTCTGTATATAAATTAATAAATAGTTTACATATGTAAGAGTACAAGGCTTATACAGTCGCCAATAATAGGTGAACCAACATTCACACACATATGTGGTAACTTAAGCTAACGTCTAAATTAAAGTACTAAATAATGAGTGAAAATAAACTATAAATTTAAAATATAGAGTAAAAAAAACATGAGGTCAAAATTTTATCAGTGAATTAAAAATTAGAGTTATACTAACATAATTAAAAAGGGGTTGCAAGATATACCTACTTATACTTTTTCTCAGTCTTCTTGTCCAGCGCCACTTCAAACCAATTATACGGAACAATTAACACGAACCATAACCACCTTACCACAAAAATAAAACATCTGTTGAACGCTTGTCTAAACAAAGTATTACTGCAAAACAACCTTTATATCAACGTGAAATGTCATTTTGTGCTTCACAGTTTTTTTTAGATAAGTATTCAACATATGTTTAACTTTCTTGTGGTAAGACGGTAATTATTTAAAAGTGGTATAGGTCAGTACCTACAAATATTCCCACAACACAATTTCGAGAACCTTGAATTGTTTGAGTTTTTGTCATCACCATGTTATATTTTACTATTAATTTCAGGTACTATACTCATCATAGTTCTAAAATAAAAAAAAAGCTTTCGTTTTTTCGACAGTAAAAAGATTTTAAGTAACAAAAGGAAAGGAACGAAGGCTCTTTACATACAATGGCAAAAAGCAACAACAAACGAGCCACAAATTTAAGTAAGCGCCGTTTCGTTAATGGAATTCTTGGTGTGAATAGACTACAACAAAATCAGTTCGGGAATAATGGAGAATACTTGGCCAGTAATGAAGAAAAAATATCCTTGAGGTGTTGTTTTTGAGATTGAACTTTGTAAACTCAGATCAAAGAAATAGGCAGATAGAACGCTCAGAACACGCGAGTGTCACCACCAAAGCAAATACAAAATCAAAATCGAATACAAACTCGCGACAGTACTAAACTACGCGTCGTACTATAAGCTACGCGTCGTTGTTGTTGTTTGCCAAATTATACTGTCACGTGTCTTTAAAAATTGTAAAAGTTGTTCTCAAAAACAAAGAAAACAATATGGAATGTAATTCGATTTGATTTTGTATTTGCTTTGGTGGTGACACTCGCGTGTTCTAAGCGTTCTATCTACCTATTTCTTTGATCTGAGTTTGTAAAATAGAGGCAAGTTGATGACCTAAAAGTTTAAGACCGATATCCCACATGTTGTAGTGCTATTCTTTCAAGACTCAACGCCGCGGCAACCCTAAAGCTACAGTTTGTCTTTACTGGACTTTCAACTTCATGCTCAAGAGTATAAAGTTCAAAATCTATTAGAGACAAACAACATAGAACCAAATTCTCGACGCGTTGAGACAATTTGACTTCAAATGATTTTCCACTTATTGTTCTATAGCAAAAAAGTTGAAAATATATTAGTAACACTTCGACAAGCCCGTCACGTTAGACCAAATCAAGGCTACGAAGGTCTCCTACACGAATGTACCAGAGAGACAAGTACGAATGGCGAAGTATCAATTGAGAAGTGAGCTGTGAGATTGTTAAGTGCCACGCGGAGGCAGCGTGGGTACAGCGCTGCGGACACAGCTTTGTAAGCCCATATATTTTATACGAACTGAAGCGCGGCCGCAGCGCTGCGCCAACTCTGCGAAGCTGATTTGAAAGCGCCCTAAGTATTATCTCATTATAACCTCTTAAATTGTAAAATGGAAAATTAATTTTAAATTGTACAACCTCATTAGCTAATCTCTAAAGCAAGATAATTTAATGTAATTTTCTTTGAAACACAATTTGGAAAGTACAGACGCCAGCACAAACTGTCAAATATCTTTATTAGATTTTCAACCTTATCACAGCAGTAGAAGGTTGATATTCGATTGGTATAATTTGACAGATTCGGGTAGGTTGACCTGCTGGCATCTGTACCTAAGTAACACGATCAAAATAATTATTAATTATGTTTACCTAACTAGTAGTATTATAAATGCGAAAGTGACATTTACATTCACACTTTTACCTCTTAACTGATTTCTATGAATATTAGACAGGCCCTATAGACAAACAGCAGACGACAGCAGACGATAATCGCTCAGCAGTCACTAAAACATTTTCAATTTTATACACTAGCGCATAAAGTTGAAATTTATTAAAGACTGCTGAGTGATAACGAACGAAACAAACGAAAACGATCTGTAAACTCCAATAGATTTTCAACTCTACGCGCTGGGTGGGGATAGATAAACCCTGAAGACGATTACGAGGAGATGGATGGTTAGCGAAGAAGCAGACGAAAGCTAATAGTTTTTATAATGTAGTAGTAGTAGTTTGCTGACTTTTTTTGTGGGCAGTGGTGGTCTACTGGAATGGGCCCCAACTTAAGGGTCGAGGTCATGAGTTTGAAGCCAGACGCAATACTTTGTGTAATTTATTTCATCACCACTGCTCTCAAAACGGTAAAGGTAAACATCGTGAAGAAACATGTCCTAGAACAAAATAAATAAGACATGTGGCATGGAAACATTATAGGCTGATCATGACTTTTTTATTAAGAAAACTTCAATGTAATTGACAACGGTGAAGGCCAAAAAACTTTTTCAAAAAAAATGTAACCGCCTTCAAAAACAACCACAAAAAGGGTAAAATAACCTTCAAAACTTTTCTTTCGGAAGTCGGTGACTTTTTTTTATTAATTTCATTGTCTTTTTGCCACCGACTTCCGAAAGAAAAGTTTTGAAGGTTATTTTACCCTTTTTTGTGGTTGTTTTTGAAGGCGGTTACATTTTTTTTGAAAAAGTTTTATATTTTACTCTTTTTAGTTTAAATATTCAACCACAATTCTTGTCAAATACGAGTATGTACTTACATAATTTTCTTACATGAGCACTAGAATTTTGTAATCCGTAACACCGGTAATAACATCGTTAAAATCTCTTACATTCATAATTCCATATCTCAAAAACTACTGAACCGAAACCGAAAGTTTTTATTTTACTCTTTTTAGTTTAAATATTCAACCACAATTTGTGTCAAATACGAGTACATCATTTTCTTACATGAGCACTAGAATTTTAATGATAATTTTTGTAATCCGTAACACCGGTAATAACATCGTTAAAATGTCTTACATTCATAATTCCCTATCACAAAAACTACTGAACCGATTTTGATGAAACTTGCAGTATTCCCTAAGTTGAACGATACTTAGTACAACAAAAAAAAAGAATTACTTAAATCGGAGTTGTAGTTCCGGAGATATACGAACACAAACATTATTTACTAAATCAGTCGATGCCAAGTCCTTACTGGAGGAGTTGTACCTTCCATCATCAGCTCAGCTACATGAGCATGCTGTGTCTATCGCCTAATATTGTGCACTTGGCTGGTATGTTTGCTTGTTTTGTTTGCTATTATTAGTGTAACAATTGTAGATAGGCCATTAAATAAATAAATGAGATGATGATTACCATACGCAAATACTTAAATTACTTCATAAAAGGTCAACGGGCGAATTGTATGGGAAAAAAACCCACGGCGGACATAAATCAAACCTTGAGGATATATAGCTAAATGTCTCTTGGTTACCACGGTAAGGGTCGCATTCTTGTGGGCTGTGGGAATTAAAAAAAAAAGTTTTGAGTATTTTACATTATTTATTCGGCGTAATTAATGCAGTATCATCTAAAAATATGGCAGGGGTCGATTTCCTGCCACCGCAAGCCGGATCGCCCGGAGGATACGGTGGAACATATGGTGCAACTCTGCTCTGCTTGGCCAGAGCACCGCACTGAGGCGATAGGCGCGACCTCTCCCACCCGGCATTGTTCGAGGTCATGCTGCGGGGTGAGACGGATTGGGAAGTGGTCGCCTCCTTCTGCGAAGCAGTCATGCTAGCGAAGGAGGAGGCGGGATGCATGAAGGAGCGGATAGCGTCCACCTCACGACCCAGCCGCCTCAGGAGACGCCCATGGCAACGGACGTCGCGGGACGATTTTCGGGCATGCCCGGGTTTCAAAGAGCTGTCAGCAATATGACGGGGCCCCCCTCTTTGAAGGCCAAAGCCTGCCGGGGTCGTGGTTCTATTGGGTCAACGTGGCCCCGGAACGTAAAGGGCTATTGAAGGACACCAGCTTTTTGTTCAGTACAAGTCTGAAAGTCCCTGCCCTATTTTTCCCACGTTTTTATAAACTCACTTTTCTTGTTTGTTTGTTTTTATGCCATAAAGCTTCTTCAGTTAGCTGACAAGACAATATTGTCTTGACAGTTTAAATGTTCGATTTAGTCTCACGCGATTTAATAAATAAATGTATTACTGCGTTTGGGATACACAAAACGATATCGAAAGCATGTTAATATAAAACTTAGTGCGTGTGGTGTTATTTATTGTATTACACGAGGTAAGTTAACTAGTGAATAACACTAGGTGATTCCAATGTCATTATAAAAACAGTTCTGAAAGTATGTATTTTCTGCGACGTAACATGGATTAAATACGTTAATCATAAAGCAGGTCGCAGAAGGCATCTTGTTTGCAAAATATGAGGACCGCAATCTGTTTTATGAAGTGTGCAATGCAATGGATTCTAGGACTATTTAAAAACATGTTGCCACGTGCTGGAGTGGTCTAGTCCCCTGCCGCACCTCATCCCTCGGACGCCGTATGATATGAACCCAATCACTTTGTACGGCAAGTCTATTCTTTGAGAAAAGCAAGCCAAATACTCAGGTGTGACCCTCTACAGTCTCCTTACCTTCCGTGCCCATGTAAAGGCAGTTCGCGTTCGGCTGCCTTTACAGCAAGAAGCAAATTGTCACTCAAGTGCAAATTGCGTCTTTATAAAGCTGTCATCCGTCCTATTACACGTACATTTTTTTTGACCACGATAATTGCTGACAATATCAAAAATATACATATTTACAATCCTAAGACTAAATGAGAAAAGACAAAACTTGGTCCTCATATTTTGCATACAAATGTCTTATGGCGGCCCGGCCTAATAAAGAAATTCCAAAAAACAGTAAAAACAAAAAAAAAAGGAACCGACTTCAAATCCAAACACAAAAAAGTGTGACTTTTCTTTCGGAAGTCGGTGAAATAAAAAACAAAGCCACCGACTAGGCTGGATAATGTTTTTTTTTTATTTACCCTTTTTTCATCGAATATGGCCACCGACTTCGAAAGAAAAAATATTTTACCCTTTTTGTGTTGTTTTGGTTTTGAAGTAGGTAGGTTCCTTTTTTTAAGTTTTTTTTTGTTTTACTGTTTTTAGTTTGGATGTTCAACAAAAATCTTCGTATAATCGACGTCTTTGAAAATCTACAATCCAAGTAAGCAACAAAAAAAGGGCAGAATAATCTATGCGGGCAATGGCGGGCAATCCATGATTGTTATAATACTAAAATCTTTTCCAGAATGTAAGGAACACTTTTCTGAAAACAGCGTCAAAATCGGCTTAGTCTATAACCGCGGACAAACATACATACGTATAACAGGTCGAACTGAGTACCTATTTTTTTTTAAGTCGGTTAAAAATCAGGTTTAGTGGCTTGTAAACTATTGTATCTAGTCGATCAAAACAAAAGAGAATCTGAAAACGTACAGATCAAGAGGAAATACATTGAACGGAGATTTTTCGAATAAATACATTTTTGGTTAAAACTTTGTTCTCCAATCGATTACAACAAAAATAATTGAGTGTATTATTATGTGAATTATGCTCTTTCATTCTAGACCATTTTCATTCATGTCCGCGACCGGGTCGGATTGCGCCCGATGACCTTTGCGAAAAACTATGTGTAGGCCTATAAAATTTGAGGGTTGCCTTCGATTTCTCCAAGATCCAATCATCAGATCCTGACATGGTGACAATGGGACCACTCCTGAAGTATCTCCTTTCGAACAAAAAAAGAATTTTGAAAATCGGTCCACAATTGGTGGAGTAATCAGGTAACAAACACACAAAAAAAAAAAAAAACATACCGTCGAATTGATAACCTCCTTCTTTTTGAAGTCGGTTAAAAATGTTTCTGAACTGTTTAAATTGAAGTATTTCAAATTCATATGTACAGCGATTAAAGCTAATGTAAAGCGTAGGTAGTTTTACCCAAAAAAAATCCCTATCCTGCAGTCTACTCCGCCTAATTATAAATTGTTCAAGCCGTGTTGTTAAAACAGAGAATTGTTCCACAATTTGCAATGACACCCACGTGCACTGGCGAGCAAACAAACGAACCTGATTGCTAATTGGTTACAATTTGTTTTAAATTTTTATTCTGGTTTTACAAAACGTAACATGATTTGATTGGACGATGCAAAGATTTTTTTATAACATAAAGGCTTTCAGATCTGTATCGACAAAACTTACCGCCTACGGACCAACTCCGGTTATATTCTTCTATAGTTTCCTTTAAGCAAGAAAGCTCACCTATTAGTATTGCAATGCAAAAGCCAAAAATTCCAATCTGAATCATCATCATATTAGGCCTCCCCCTTTTTTTGCCATATCTCTCGGTCCGGTGCGTATAATCTGCCCCCTAGCCAAGTTACAATACGTCGCAAACGATAATCGTAAACGCTCGGTACTCCCCAATAGATTTTCAACTTTATAGCCTAAAGCCTAAAGTTGAAATTCATTTAAGTTTTCTGAGCGTTAGCGACAGGAAAGATCGAAAACGATAAGCAATCTTCACTAGATCTTCAACGTTATACCCAAGCATATAAAGTTGAAAATCTATCAAAGCCTACTCAGCATTTACTATTATTGTTTGTAACTTGCCTAGGGGGGCTGAATATTAAATTAAAAATTAAAAACCAGATATCTTAAGGTTATTGACAAAGCGCTGAAAAATTGGAATTATTTGCTTGTAGACTGCAAACCTGATTTGGACTCTTTATTTATTGCTATATCATGTTTATTATAAACTAGCTGACCCGTGCCCACTTCGTTGGGCAGTATTTCGGCTAATATGTATGATATCTTTATAATTTACAGCCTATAAATGCACTCACGGATAATGTAGCTTTCTACCAGTGAAACAATTTTTTAAATCGGTTCATTACTTCCGGAGATTACCCCCAACATACAAACTTACAAACATACAAACTTACAAACAAATGTTACCTCTTTATAATATTAGTATAGATGAACCGGTTTATTTTGAATTAAATGCATGTTCTTTTTAAAAATGTGGTTTCGGCGGCTTCACTAGCCAGTGAAATTAAAATCATCAGTTGAAAAAGCAACCAACTGTGAACCAACAAGTGGATTACGGGTTACCGTACGATTCGCACGATTTAAACTCACACGAACAACCCAGATTGCGATTGTATTTGTTTTGACGCATTTAATTTCATAGACGTGGCAAATTATGATGGCACATTGAGGCAAATAAAAAGTAGGCAAGATGAAGATAATACCTTTTTTACAGAATTTAATCAAGAACTTAAACTAAAAATCTGCAAATTTTACGAACTAAACATTTACAAAAGAGACTAAATTAAAAAAATCACTGTCATTCGGTAACGTCCAGAAGACATAATTACCACGGGAATTGGAATTGGGGAATTCAATTCCAATTCTAATTCTCTGGTCAAAGAAAGTGACAGACCTCTTTTTTTAACGTAGTAAAATCATCAAATGTGTCCTCCCACCCAAAGCAGGACCTTCAATAGCGCTTTTATGTTCCAGGGTCACGGTTACCTGATGAGACGGTCCCGCGACAGCGGAAGGCAGAATTCAAAAATTAGTCATAGTGCGAAGTAGGCATAACTCGACAAAACCATCGTAAATATCTACTTAGGAACGTATTTTCTTTTTGTTTACAGTAAAATTAGACTACACAAGTTAGTCGAACTTCACAATCACACGCGCGTACTTAAAGCCATCAGAGTGCTGTAAGCGTTCATTGTAAACACAAAGTTCATTAACTTTCGCAAATTATTCTAGCCTCGTAAGCTGTATTGAGAATTTCGGCCGCAATCGTTGTACGATTGCGGCCGAAATTCTCAATCTCTTCGTTCCATCTACACTAATAATATTATAAAGAGCGTGTAATGCAAAACAGCGACAATATTCTCAGTAACTCTGTAAACATGAGTAAAGTGCATCGACATAATGTTATTACTGACTGAAGCCATGTTTATTAACACGCGGCGGTGAAAATATATTTCTAGGCGTTTGTTTTTGCTGGCACGTTTACCTTGCGTACATAAGTTTGTTATAGACGTGGTTTATTTAGATAAATAATAATTTCACTTCACAATACTTAGTTGTACTACAGGCAGTTGTTCCTCGTCGGGGTATTTGTGTGTGTGAGTTTAAATGTTTATGTCTTCGATACATGAGAAGTTCTTCGTGTGGGACAGCGGTAAAATAAAAATAAAGTAAACTACAGCACCCTTCGCTGAACTACCGGTTAGGCTACCATGACTCATTTGAAGATATTTCCATTCAAAAAAAGAAAACCGCTACCATAGATTGAACACAGATCTTTTTAAATACAACTCATTCTTTTGTTACATATGGTGTAGTTTGATTCTAGATTTTTAAGCTCTCTCCTTGTTAATGATTTCAAACTATAGTGAGTGTAAAGTTTACGTCTTACTCCAAAAAAATACAGATCTGTTCAACACGTCTTGTCCAAAAAAGTGAAACTGCAAAATGACCCTTATAATCAATTGCCGTTCTGCAGTTGACACTTTTTTAGAAAAGTGTTCAACAGCTGATGTTAAACTTTTTTGTTGTAAGAAAGTAAGTTTTTACTTAAATTCGCAATATAGACACGTGAGTCAACAAGTACATAATAATAGCAGTCACGTACAACCTACGCAACATTATTCAAAATAATAAAAAGGACGATGATTCATGAAAGCGTAAATCCGTTCAACTCCGAGCCGATGAGTAACATCCACTGACTTTACAGGCTTTTTTTTTTTTTAGCGTGGTAAAATCGTCAAATGAGTCCTCCGGCCCCGGGCAGGGCGGGAGGGACTGTCAGACTTCTACTGACTAAAATCCACGGTGTCCTTCAATAGCATGTTACGTTCCGGGGTCACGGTAAGGAAATAATCCCGCGACCCCGGCAGGCTTTGGCCCTCTGAGAGGGGGGCCCCGTCATTATGCTGACGCTCTTTGAGGCGCGCGTGGGACACAACGCGCCGTCGACCCGGGCATGGTCCATGGTCGGGCAGCGAACTCGCTGCCCGACCATGGCATGCATGCATGCCGGCGACTTTACAGGCTAAAGAAGGTTTGTCAATGATGACACATCTTTGGTAAAATTTTACCAAGTAGGAATTAATAAGGACGATACCCATAATGTTGGGCGTTTAAACTTGTTATGAAACCTATATCACTTATGTTTATTCTTACACCTTTTGCACTACCAAGCCGTTAAGAATATTAAACAAGTAATATGTATACTAATATCCTAATAAAAAGTTTGGCTGAACGCACGAATATAATCTCTAGGAGCACACATAGAGTATCCTATTAATCCCTCCTACTCATGTTGTAAACGTAAAAGTTTGTTTGGTTGGATGGATGTTTGTTACTCTTTCACGCAAAACCACTGAACAGATTTGGATGAAATTACACAGCTGGTTTACAACCTGGATTAACACATAGGATAGTTTTAATTCCGATTTTCTATTCCCGCGGGATCGTTTTTGACTTGTAGCGGGCGAAGCCGCTGGCAACAGCTAGTAATATATAACTTCTTTAATCCAACATGACTGTCATGCCAAAGATCACAACATTGCACATTTGGTAGCACTCGAAACGGTGAGCTGTAAAGTGACACGATACGAAAACTGTTAGTACCTCGTCAGGTTGGATACCTGTCCAGTTCGGCGAGAACTTCAAGACTTTAGATTAAAGGTACGAGTCATCATTTACCTAGCTATATCCCAAAGAAGTTCGTACCAGTATCGAGTCTAGCCGGATTAAGCTTTTCTTTTTTAACAGATGAAAAAAAGGAGGAGGTTCTCATTTAGAAATGTATATATGTATTTTTTATGTATGACGCAACTCTTTCTAGCGTGGTCCGATTTAAAAAATTCTGCTGGAGATTCCGTTGAAATTAAGCAAACATAATTATGTAGGTTGTTCTGAGGATACCACTATTGTGTATGAAGAAATGATAAATGTTGTCATTACCATCATCAGATCAACTCCAAATCCCTACTATGTGCTGTCAGTAATGACCAAGATAAACTTGTAACAAGAAAATGTACATGCATTGAAAAAAATGATAAATGTAAACCCCCGGTAGAATATGCGCGACAAATGAATAAAAATACTAGACGAGTAAACACTATATCTCCCGAATAATTAAAATTTTCTCCAATCCTCATCTACCAGTCATCAAAAGTTACAATAAAAGGTTCTTACTCATATGTTAATCAAAACAAAGGTCAATTTCAAAGGACGCTGTTGTCTAGTCCTTGACCGTCAATAACAGAGGTCGGTAGAACGCTCAATGTTGACCGCGGACCGCCGCCTCTAGTTCGGGCTTATAGGATCATGTCGAGATGACCCTCTTTATGCAAAGCTTATAAAATAACGTGATAGGATTGTCTCCTAAGTAAAACGTAGTTGGGTGAATGTGTTTACAAAAACATTGAAAATATAATAGGAGTATGTGTAAAGCGCTTTCAGTGGTAAAAAAAGCAGTGCCATTTTTTCTATTTGGCAAATGGGCACTCTGGGTATATGCCCTTGCCCAGGGCTCACAATCTTGGCGAGGCAAATTCATGCCAGCTATAGGAGCTTCGAAAAGCAAAACCTTAGATTATTCCTGGAGGATTTTTTTTATGTGCAAATGGGCACTCTTGGTTTGAGCCCAAAGCGACGCAATCCTCCCCGAGTCCCCGTAAACATCATAAAAGTAGCTTTGAAAAATGAAATGAAATACAAAATCTTACTTATCCTAGGGAAGTTCTAAACACCTCCGTCACTAAAATCTACCACAGGTTCTCTAATGTGAATATATTTGAATTTTGAATTATAGTTTTTGTTTCCGATTGTGCACCACGTCAAAATGTTGACTGATGCTCAAATGGATGAAAACCTTTGGTGCTCTGAACTTAGGTACTCTAAAACTCGGTGATAAACTCTACTTTGATTTCGAGCTCGCTACGTTCTAAATTCATTTTTATAGGAACAGTTAAAGTTTATAATTGGAAAACGAGTGCAATATTTTTTTTAACCAAATTATTTAACAGCAATTATCGAATTTGGGACCATTAGGCAGTTACTTATAAATTAATTCCGTATTTCCATTTAAATCATATATAACAAATCATGTCAAACAATCAGATAAATTCTGATCATTATCGATATAAAAGCTATTAAGTAAATGGGGTTTTAATTTTACATTTTAAAGTGGCAATACATTATTGATTTGGACTGAATAATAACTGTTACAATGTACTTTGTGTTCGCGACGAAGCGTCACCATCAAAACCTAAGTGTTTATAGTGTTCATAGTGAGAAAATGACTAAGTAAAATTATAGACAGTTACGTGAAATATAGTGTATATAGTGTTTAAATAGAACTTAACAGTTAAAAAATTCGTTGTAAAACCGTAAGTACAGTGCATTTTGTAGCATCAATTGAGTGGGCTTATAGTCATAGTATAGTTTCGTTTTTGTGTATCCAGGTAGCCTAGACTGAGACCTAGGCCTGGACCTAACTTTTAAACCCGTAATCCGTTCGAAAACCCACTTATTTGACGTTGTAAGATGTCCTGTACACAATTTGTTTCTTTAATAAAGATTATTTTTTTTGTGTCTATCATTATTCAGGCCCTAGACTCCTGAAATACCTAGATATTTCGTTATAAATGTTAGATCACGTTAGGCTGTTACCCAGGCTACCTAACGAGACCTAAGTCTGTGGAATAACCACCAAACCTCCTGAGATAATGACCTATGAAAATGTAATTTAATTAAAATTTTTAATAGTTTCTAGTTTTAACTCGTCGTAACTTTTCAGTCCCTTCAGTTACAGTCGGGGTCATTATGTCAGGAGACAGGCAATTTCATAAGGATTATAGTGATACCAAACAACATGTAATCCATTTTTAGTACAATAAGAAAATCGATTGTTAAATAGTTTTAAGATAGTAAAAATAAACAATAAATCAAGGAAGCGATTTGCGGCTCTCGTTAAGGTAAAGTTCAGGGGTACGATAGTAATTCGTAATTTCGATCAAATCGTAGTCAACGGTACGGCACCACATCTTCTCTCTCTCTCTCTCCTGAAGACTCAAGCAACTCGCTTCCTGAAAACTTATGAAGACTTATTGGCTGTTTTATTTACTCCGCATCCACAACTTCGTTCTACAAGTCCCTGCTACTCAAGACTTCAGGCAATAGCATAAACAGCAAGCAACCATCGGTGCAAGACGTCAACGCCGCTCCGGACAAGCTCATCGTATCGTCGTGTGTCCGGGCGATAACGTCCGTCCCGCACATCTGCTGGTCCTGTCGACCCGGATGTTTATGAAGATTCCTGAAACCTGAAGACTTATCGTCGCAACGAAATCGAACATGCCAACTACAAGGTCCCAGGGGAAGGCGGCCGAAGCATTCACCGTCGAGATGGGGGAACCTAGTACAGCCATCCGTCACGAAGCACCGCCGCGTTCACCGTCCACCACCACCACCACCGAGGGCGACCGGCAGCGGCTGCCCCCCCCACACCCGCGGGGGGGTGAAGAATTTTCTGCGCCTACCCACGGTGTAGAATTTTCTGCGCCTACCCACATTGAAGAATTCTCTACCCGTTCAGCACCTACCCACATTCAAGAATTTTCTTCGGATTCTACACCTACCCACATTGAAGATTTCGAGCGACCAACCGCACCCAGAACCAGGAAGGGAACCAGATATGAAGAAGAATCAGATAGAACAGTGAAGCCATCGAATAGCCGTGCCGTGCCGATGACTACCCGGGGTGACGCCCGTAACGAACATAACCGACCGCCGCCGTCGACTACGAATAGGACGACGCGATCAACAAGAAAAATTTCGAAAGCACGTGAAGACTTATTGAAGATTAAGTTGGAACTTGCACAATTAGCACTTCAGAGGGCCGAAGAAGAATCGGACAACGAATATTTAGAAGATAGAAATTCAAACGACGAGTACGTGCGTTCCTGGCTTGAAGAGGCACCCGAACCTGAGCCACTGAGGGAGGACAACGTCGCCGAAGGGGACATAGTGAAGAATAGGCGCCGCGAGCCGGCGCCCCCGACTGCGAACATCGACAATATAGTGGACCTCCAAACGCAACTACCGTCATCGAATTTAAACAATCGCATCGAGTCAACACCGAAGCCGAAAGAAGAAGACACCAAGGGGAACATGGAGCTCCGTCCGTTTATAACGGAGCTCACGTCCGCTATAGCGTCGCTCGCCGACAAGAAGACAGAACATTGGACATCGAACAACCCCTCGGCGTCGAAGGTCATCATGACACTACCGAACTTCAGTGGGGCACACACCGAATGGCTGTCATTTCGAGCCATTTACGAAACAACTCGAAGATATTTCAACGACGTCGAAAATACAGCGAGACTCAGAAGAAGCCTGCATGGACGAGCACTCGAAACAGTCAGCTCGGAGCTCATCGGCCACGCCAGACCTGATGACATCATGAAGGAGTTGGAACTACAGTTCGGCCGACCAGACTCAATAGCTCAAGCCGAAACAGAACGACTGCGAGGACTACCACGCTGTGGCGAAGCACCAAGAGACATCTGCATGTTCGCAAGCCGGGTCAGAAGCGGCGTCGTCACGCTGCGCGCACTGAAGAAAGAACATTACCTCATCAACGCAGAACTGGTGCGCGCACTCACCGAGAAGCTGCCGAACTCCCTGCGCGTACAGTGGTACAGAATCTACACCGAGAAGTACCAATCGCTACCAGACCTGTCACTCTTCAGCGAATTCGTCACCGAGCAAGCCCGGTTCTGCAGCGCCTTCGCTCCACCTGAGAACATCGCCGCCACCGACGCTCCATCAACCAGGCGCGTCACGCAGAGAACTCATACAGCTGTTGAGAAACCGGTAAACAAATGCCGGCTCTGTGACAAGGAGGGTCACTATTCGTCTGACTGCAAGAAGTTCAAAGAAGCCTCAAGCGACAAGAGATGGGAGCTAGCGAAAAAACATAATCTGTGTTTTCGCTGCATGAAGATTCGTCGTGCAAGTCACACATGTCAAAAGAAGAAGTGTGACGTCAACGGGTGTACAGCCACGCACCATCAGCTTCTTCATTACGACAAGAAGCCTGCTACAGAGGAAGTCGAGAAGCCCGCCGTCTCAACACAGAAGTCCGAGTCAAAAGAAATAGTGGCCAGTTCCCGAGCGACTTCGAGTCAAGCCTACCTGAAGATAGTACCGGTCCGGGTCATCGGACCGGCGGGAGAAGCCTCCACCTACGCTCTCCTCGATGATGGGTCAACTGTGTCACTCATCGACGAAGACATCGCGAAGCAAGTCGGGGCGGAGGGCCGCATCGATCCGCTGAAGATAGGTGCGATCGGCAACACAACGATCGACACCCCTTGTTCGAGACGTATCACCGTCACACTCGCAAGCCAGCCGCAGAATAGGGTGCCATTCAGAGCGCGCACCATACCCGAGCTTCATCTCACACCGCAGACAATCACCGAAGAAGATATCGCACACTGCGAGCACCTAGATGACCTCAAACAACAGTTAATCTACAACGCCGGCGCACCAAAAATCCTCATCGGCCAGGACAACTGGCACCTGCTACTAGCCACCGAAATTCGAAGAGGACCCAAGCACCAACCCATCGCATCGCTCACTCCCATGGGCTGGACTCTCCACGGCGCGCACACCAGAACACTGGGTCAGAGAGTGCACTACGTAAACAAACTCTCAACGACAGACGACATCGAGCAACAGTTGCGTGAATTCTTCGCAATAGAATCATTGATCATCAACCCACGGCGTCCAGACTCTGATCCTGAGAAGAAGGCAGAAGAGATATTGAATCGTCACACGAAACAATTAGAAGATGGCCACATAGAAACCGCTCTGCTGTGGAAAAATGAAAACATAGAAATGCCAGACAGCTACGGAACCGCAATGAAGAGACTTATCTCAATAGAAAAGAAACTCGACAGCAATCCGACACTACGAGAAAAATATACAGAACAGATGGAGTCGTTTCTCAAGAAGGGATACGCTGAGAAACCGCCAATCACAGAACAAACAGGGGAAGAAAGAACGCTCGCCGCCGTCGAAGAAAACACCGTTAAACAGAAGCTCTCAGAGGCCATACCCGATCCAGTACGATTTTCAAAGTGGGAGCGATTATTACGCGCAACAGCGTACGTTCTACGCTTCATATCTCTTTGCCGCGGGCCTTCAGAGAAGACGTTCTACAAGAGAACAAGAAAAAACACAGAAAAGGACCCAGATTGGAGAAAAAAGAAAAATTCGTTAACGCCTGTCAAAAAAATTGTCTGCAACAAATCGTCAACGCTCCACTACAAAACATACAATAGAAAGTACGTTCGTTCACCAGGCTGAAAACATACTCGTACGCGTCATACAAGAAGAGGCATTTTCAAAAGAAATAGCTGACCTACGAAGAAACAAACAGATAAGTCAAGATAGCCGGCTACGTCGTCTGCAAATAGAAATCGTGGACGGCATCATACGATTGAGAAGTCGTATCGCAGCCTCTCGCGACATAGAAGAAACTGTCAAAAGGCCTCCGATAATAGACGGAGATCATCGCATCACACAGTTATACATCGACTGGACCCACCGCAGCCTGCAACACAGTGGGACGGAGCTCACAATCAACGAGATACGTCAACACTACTGGGTCATCAGAATGCGCCCTATCGTCAAAACGGTGATCGCGCGCTGCTTGCCGTGTCGCATTCGTAAGGCGCAACCAAACGTGCCTCCCACCGGCGACCATCCGAAAACGCGCCTAGCTCATCACCAGAGGCCGTTCACATTCACCGGTCTCGACTACTTCGGTCCCCTGTCCGTCACCGTCGGTCGTCAACACCAAAAACGGTACGTGGCGCTGTTCACGTGCCTCACAACAAGAGCCGTGCACCTCGAAATCGCCGCCAGCCTCAGCGCAGACTCCGCTATACTAGCGCTGCGCCGCTTCGCTGCTCGCCGAGGCTGCCCCAGCGAGATCTACTCTGACAACGGGACCAACATGCACGGAGCAGACAAGGAGCTGCGAGACGCCTTCGCAGAGGAGGCCAGTCGCCGAGGCATCGTGTGGCGCTTCATCACGCCCTCTGCGCCGTTCATGGGGGGCGCTTGGGAGCGCCTCGTTCGCTGCGTGAAGTCCGCACTGTACACCGTACTCACAGAAAAACACCCACAAGAAGAGGTGTTGTCCACACTGTTGTGTGAGGCAGAGTACACGGTAAACAGCCGGCCTCTAACACACGTCTCAGTCGACAGCGAAGACGACGAGTCAATAACGCCGAACCACTTTCTACTCGGTGGTTCAGCTAGACTACCATCACCCGGCGTGTTCACCGAGCACGACATCGACAATAAGAAGCTCTGGCGACGCTCACAGATACTCGCCGACATGTTCTGGCGTCGATGGGTACGAGAATACCTGCCTGAACTTCAAAACCGGCGGGAGGCCCACGGGCGGGGACCCGAGCTGCAAATCAACGACCCGGTCCTCATCGCAGACGGCCAGCTGCCTCGCAACACATGGCCGCGAGGCCGTATAGTCGCCGTGTTCCCCGGGGCCGACGGAGAAGTCCGGACAGCTGAGGTGCGCACAGCCGGCGGCACCCTGAAGCGTCCGGTGAAGAAGCTCGTCCCGCTACCAAAGTGACCCAGAAGTCAAAGTCTGGGCGGCGGGCATCGCGGCGGAGGGCAGCACGGCAACAGTCGTCGCTCACCGGGGTGATGCAGCGCCGCGCCGACATCGCACCGAGCCATCGCAGCGCTGCACGGCGGGAGAAATGTTCGCGACGAAGCGTCACCATCAAAACCTAAGTGTTTATAGTGTTCATAGTGAGAAAATGACTAAGTAAAATTATAGACAGTTACGTGAAATATAGTGTATATAGTGTTTAAATAGAACTTAACAGTTAAAAAATTCGTTGTAAAACCGTAAGTACAGTGCATTTTGTAGCATCAATTGAGTGGGCTTATAGTCATAGTATAGTTTCGTTTTTGTGTATCCAGGTAGCCTAGACTGAGACCTAGGCCTGGACCTAACTTTTAAACCCGTAATCCGTTCGAAAACCCACTTATTTGACGTTGTAAGATGTCCTGTACACAATTTGTTTCTTTAATAAAGATTATTTTTTTTGTGTCTATCATTATTCAGGCCCTAGACTCCTGAAATACCTAGATATTTCGTTATAAATGTTAGATCACGTTAGGCTGTTACCCAGGCTACCTAACGAGACCTAAGTCTGTGGAATAACCACCAAACCTCCTGAGATAATGACCTATGAAAATGTAATTTAATTAAAATTTTTAATAGTTTCTAGTTTTAACTCGTCGTAACTTTTCAGTCCCTTCAGTTACAGTCGGGGTCATTATGTCAGGAGACAGGCAATTTCATAAGGATTATAGTGATACCAAACAACATGTAATCCATTTTTAGTACAATAAGAAAATCGATTGTTAAATAGTTTTAAGATAGTAAAAATAAACAATAAATCAAGGAAGCGATTTGCGGCTCTCGTTAAGGTAAAGTTCAGGGGTACGATAGTAATTCGTAATTTCGATCAAATCGTAGTCAACGGTACGGCACCACATCTTCTCTCTCTCTCTCTCCTGAAGACTCAAGCAACTCGCTTCCTGAAAACTTATGAAGACTTATTGGCTGTTTTATTTACTCCGCATCCACAACTTCGTTCTACAAGTCCCTGCTACTCAAGACTTCAGGCAATAGCATAAACAGCAAGCAACCATCGGTGCAAGACGTCAACGCCGCTCCGGACAAGCTCATCGTATCGTCGTGTGTCCGGGCGATAACGTCCGTCCCGCACACTTTGTATGTTTCATTTGAAGGTTAACCTTTTTTTTAATGCAACATAGTTTCAAAACAGTTACAATTTTAATTATTTATGCAATAAACTTAAATGAAAAGCATCAGGACGGCTACCGAATCCGCGGGCAAAAACCAGTATACCAATATACGAGTAACAACAGTTCTAAAACATTTTCCCATTTACCGCTTTCCTCTTTTATTGCCCTTTGAAAAGTGGCGTCAAGCCACAACACTACGGATTTATAAAAAGCCCAGCTTGCAAACAAGCGGGGCCATTACAAGGGTTATTTACGAATATTTATGTATATATTTTTTTTGCAATTCACGCATGTAGTAACTTTATACGTGCAGTGTTAAGCTGAGTTTTGAATGATTGAAATGTGTTCTTTATTAGTTGCAATGTGTAGTGGAATATATTACTCAATAAAATAATTAGTCTGAAAAATAGATTATAAACCAAAATTGATGAATATACTCGTATAACGCAAATATAAAAATCACAAAAAATCACTTGGTCGGTAGAATTTTATAGGCATTGTGTTCCACGCGCGCCTCAAAGAGCGTCAGCATGATGACGGGGCCCCCTCTAGAGGGCCAAAGCCTGCCGGGGTCGCGGGATTTATCTTATTACCGTGACCCCGGAACATAAAGGGCTACTGAAGGATACCGTGGATTTTAGTCAGTACGAGTCTGACAGTCCCTCCCGCCCTGTCCGGGGTGGGAGGACTCATTTGATGATTTTACCATGCAAAAAAAATGGCGTTATGACGTCACGAGTCCTCACTCCCGAATTTCTTAATCGTTTTATGTTCGTTAATATTCATAGTTTTAAAAAACAAAAAATAAGTATTCATTATTTTTCAATACTCTAACCAATGGACTAAAATGGATTGAATTTTAAATGACGTTTTCAAATGAATTTTTGCAAACATTTTCTTCAACTCTTCATAGTATTATTAGTATGTTCAAGTAATTAAATCTTGTATTAACTTAGTAAATGTAAAGTTGAATATGAGATGAGGTACTACGGACTATGATTAACTTAAGTGGTTTACTTTGTAACATAAGATAAGTAGATTGAGGCACTTTCTCACGCTTAAGTGGCAAGAATACTATTCTTATAGGATATAGTATTCTAAAGCTATTGTCAAACAGACAGGCGAAGGCGAATTTGTTATGTATGGAATTGTTTGAATCCAGTCACAGAAAAGCGAAAGCGATCCGATAGTCTATGTGACGGGCTTCAAACAATTGCATACATTACAAACAAAAATGCCTCACTTCGCGTTCGCGCCATGGTTATCTGCCTATATTCTTTGGAATTTTGCCGTAAGTCCAAAACTTTATCTATCAATATCTGCTTAGCTTCCACTCTAACCAGATGCAGCTGAATATCAATATTTTACATGATGCGACTACTTATCGGACATTCACAACCCAGTAATTGGATTCATTTGATTATAGGCACAACATGGTAAACTTCAACTGGGGTAACTGTTTACTGAAAACTTCTGTTTCATCAAATGTACACAGCACACAATATAAATATCATGCTTTTTTGACTTTGATGTAATTTTACTTTTTCAGAAATTGTTTAGTTTTAAGTACTTTTTGTTTGTTCCTTTTTATGATAGCACTTGTGGCATGTGCCAATAAACGTTTTTTTCTTTTTCTTTCTTTTTTTCAAATTAGTCCTTCCGCCATGTGTAGGGTGGAAAGGACTTCCAGACTCTTACTGACAAAATCCACCCTTCTCTTTCAATTACTCTTTACGTTCCAGGGTCATGGTTCCATTCTGCTTATCATCATCATCAGCCAGAAGATCTCAACTGCTGAACATAGGCTTCCCCCTTAGATTGCCAAACTGAACTACAATTCGCCACTTGCATCCATCGGATGCCCGCAACTCTCACGATGTCGTCGGTCCACCTAGTGGGAGGCTGTTTCCGCTGCATTTTCCGGTCCGAGAACTTTTCTTCCCCATCATCATCAGCCTATAAATGTTCCCACTGTTGGGACACGGGCCTCCTCTCTGTGAAAGGGAGTGGGCCATAATCCACCACGCGGCCGGGCCCAGTGCGGGTTGGTAGATGTCACATGTCTTCGAATTATTGGTTCTAAGACATGCCCCGGTTTCCTCACGATGTTTTCCTTCACCGTTTTGAGAGCAGTGGTGATGAAATAAATTACACAAAGTAATGCGCCTGACTGGGTTCGAAACCATGACCTACAACTCGTAAGTCGAGGCCGAATCCACTGGGCCACCACTGCTCTCTTTCTTCCCCAGCTTCTGCGTAACCCTCCGAGTGTTACAGGCGTTTTATGTTTAAAAGTAGATACTATTGCAAACAATGTACTTTAGATTATCATGGCGTTGTAATTATCCTGATAAGAGATAATAGCGATACGATACACATAATAAAAGTACCCAAACAGAGTGGAACTATTTTACGACCTTTCTTTTATAGCTCCGCTGATATAAAAAAAATATCGGCTAAAACTGTAAGGAAAAAAATAGCGAGAAAAACAATAGCAAATCGTTTTTTTTTTCAATGTTTTTTTCTGAACTTTACTGTCCCACTGCTGGGAAAATATCTCTCCCATAACTTTCCACACATTTCCTTAAGCAAGTTTCTCCGGCCACTGCCACATAAACATACTTCTACTCGTATAATTTTATTTCATTTAACCATTTTCTATTGACTTTTATATTAATCAGAAATCTTTAATTAATTATCGGACAAGTGTCTTAATTTTATATCTGATTTTAAATTTAAATGTTTAAATATATTGATATTTGTAAGAATATGGACAGAAATTGTCTGAAATAAAATAAATAATAATAATGAACAGAAGTCACACGAGTTGTCTAAGTCGGGACCCAACATTTTTTTAACACTGAACAATTGAAGTAAATGTTTTCATGATTATCATGGATTCCTCATAAATAAATAAATTAAAAAATATGATTACCATTAATATAAGATACGTAGCCAGGATAGGTAGTTGGTCCAAGTTTTATGAGTGAAAATATAATATATTGCGGGAGTTTTTATGTCACATATTCCCAACAATAAGTTACGTGCTTGGCCTATAAATAGGTACCTCTCTCTTCCGAGTCCCTTTATACCAAAACGGTAACCGTTACAGACAAAGGGATTATACCCACACGATTGGACACAGTTTCTATATGACGTATGTTTCAAAAATACATATACTTCAAGGGGAATTAAGTACTCATTCTTATCGACAAATAATATATGCTTATAAAAAATCCTAACCCAATATCTCGCGTATTATATTATGTCAACCATTTTCAATCAGCCGAACTGGGCCATGTGCAATAAAATGCAAATGTCTTTGAATCCAAGAGACTTACATAGTTTTTTCTTAGATTTTCCTGTAAACAATTATAAAAAAATGGCTCATCTTAAAGTGAGTGTTATTTTTAACTGACCTCATAAAAAGGAGGAGGTGGCTCATCTAAAAGTGAGAGTTATTTTTAATCGACTTCAAAAAAAGGAGGAGGTTCTCAATTCGGCCTGTATATTTTTTTATGTATGTACACCGATTACTTCGAGTTCTCAAGTCCGATTAGTGTGATTCTTTTTTTGTTCGATGCAGTATATTTTCCATTTAGTCCCATAAATATTTCATCTAATTTGGTTCAGTTCTCTTAGCACGAGTTTTCACTATTTTACTTTACAGCGTCTTTCCAGTGTTTACAGCGTTTCTTGTATGAAAAACCGGCCAAGTGCGTGTCGGGCCACGCACAGTGTAGGGTTCCGTAGTTGCCCATCAAAATACTTATGCGAATTAACTAAACTGATTCGCTGAATTTAATTTTAAAGAGAAGAATTTTCAAAATCGGTCCAGGAGTCTTTGAGAAATCGGGGAAAATACATAAAAAAAAGATTACGACGAATTTAGAACCTCCCCCTTTTTTTGAAGTAAGTTAAAAATAGTTAACGATAAAAACCTACCTATCCCCAAAAAACATACCGTAAAAACATACCTATTACAGCTGTAAAAATAAAGTTGACAAACTTACATTTGCAGTTGAAGAGCATGTTCTCCGATACATTTTGTTTAGGAAAATATGTTATCCAAGTACATTTTATAAGTTGGTCGACTATTACTCGTAAAGTTGTAAAGCCTACTTAGTCATGATAATTTTCTTTTAAACTTCGTTATATATACTACTATTGTGAATTTTTTTTACACCCCCAAGCATAACCGTTTAGCTGGTAGAGGGGGGCGACACTCGAGTCGAGCAAAATTTAGCACTTTAAAGCTTAATATTTCACAAACGAATTTTTTTATCAAAAAATTGTTAATGGAAACTATCAATATTTTTTAAAGACCTATTTAATGATACCCCACACTAAGGGGTACGCGAGAAAAAAAAACATCCCCTCTTTACGTGTACAGGAGGTACCCTAAAAAAATATATTTTACGAGATTTTATTTTACCACTTTTTCGGCACAACAAATCCGTATATTTACACCAAATTACAGCTCTCTAGTACTGTGCGTCTCTGAGCTAAACTGCGGACAGACGGACGGACGGACGGACGGACGGACATGGCGAAACTAAAAGGGTTCCTTGTTGACTACGGAACCCTAAAAATCGAACAGCGCCTCTGGTGTGCGAAGAAGGAACTAGTTTTTTCCTTGTTTATCAATTTGAAAATTTCAAAGTTCCAGTTTTCTTTACGTCAGAATAACTGAAAACTCATGATAAGGCCTGAACAGAACTTTTTATTTTGTGAGCATTTCTGCTATGTGGATGATACTCCGCCAATTGTGGACCGATTTTAACAGCACTTTTAGCGCAGTTCAGACTTAGCGATTGACTGCTGTGTTGCATGTCGTTCCTCACACGGAACAACTAGCAATAAGGTTCGTCGATTTTTTAAATACCTTATACGCATTTAACACTTGTATCACTCAACGAAAATTCAATTGGACTCTGTGAGAATGGCTACAATAACTCAATTGTCACGAGCTTCTGATCAGTCAACAATTTTCTTTCCGCGATAAAAGCAATACGCTAAGTGGAGCCGTTGTCATGACGACTGAGTCTAACTGAGCTGAGCAGACTTAAGCCGGGTCTTAGGGTGCCGTTCCACCAGAGATGTATTATGTAGCTGTGCTGCGAGAATGTAAAAGTTGAGCTACGAAACTGTGTGACCGTTTCCACTGATGCTACGCTATGTAACGGTGCGAGTAAGAGGTGCTAAGAAGATGCGCCGCTGCAAAGTAGCTGCGCTAGGAAGATGCGCAGCTCGAGCTATGCGATGTATCGATAGTAGGGAAGACGACCCATAGCACGCCTCCATAGCACGCAGCCATAGCATACATCCTTCCAGATATAAAACACATCTTAGTTGAATCTGCTTCCACCAGTGCTGTGCTATTTAAACCAATGAATATGATTGGTGGATATCAAACGCATCCGCAGCAACGTAACATAGCACATCTCTGATGGAAAAGCAGCCTTAGAATACCAGAGGTAATCTCAACGTCATACTACTCCAGGAGGTAAATAGGTCAGGTTAGTAGCACCGAGCCCCCGGCCTATTACCTTAATTAATACTGAAATAATAACTAACACCTGAATTAATTACCTACTGTTATGATATGCAATTGCAATGTTTGTATGACGTGACAGTGTGGACTGTAGAAAGAATAATACTATAGAGAGAATTTTACTACCAACTTTTCTTAATAATATAAATCATTATTTAAGTTGTAGTAAATCGTGTTTTTTCCCATATCGTGGGTACTTATGACCAATCGAAGGAACAGGGTGGACTTTTATTCAGTAAAGTCTGACAGTCCCTTCCACCATTTGATTGATTTTGATTTTATGTGATGTAAACCGTTTTCACTAATAAACTTACGCTATTTTCCTGCGTGAGTATTTTACTTATTTATTTGCCTCAGACACAAGTATCCATAATTTTGTTAGTATTCATGCTTATGACGGGGTCCCTCTACAGAGGGCCAAAGCCTGCCAGGGTCGCGGTACTAACGAATTACCGTGACCCCGGAACATAAAGGGCTATTGAAGGACACCGTGGATTTTAGTCAGTACGAGTCTGACAGTCCCTCCCGCCCTGCCCTGGGTGGGAGGACTCATTTGATGACTTTACCACGCCAAAAAAAAGTATTATTGCTTATTATAATGTTAATAGTAAGACAGCAATATATATATAGAAAACACAGAACGGCACATAACTCGCTGATAATATAATTCAATGAAATTGTTTTAAAACAAAGTTTATAGCAGTTTTTGAGTTTTAAAAAAAGGCATTGTATACATTGTTTATAAAATATATTTTTTCTTTTCATAATATCAGCTCAAATGACCTTTATCGCGCTACGACAAAAAATACAAAAGTTATCCAACGATACTTGAAATAAATAGCACATACTTTCATACGAAACACAACAAATTTACAACCTAATAATAGAGCTCACATCGCAAAACTATCGATTTCCTCGCGCTTGAAGAAACGTGTAAACGACTGTACGAAGATTTACGTACCGTATATGTTTGAGCCAATCCAAACCAAGGGTAAATGGGACCATTTTAAACGACTAATAACAAATTGAGGGTATACTTAAAAAGGTCGATTTGTACTGAAACTTTTACAGCAGTGATAAATGGTTGACTTTGTTCTATTTTATACTGTTTCTGAAAAGAGAACAGTTTCGAGATTTCATGTTGTCATCGTTACTGTTGTCTATAAATCAGCTTGATGTGATAGAGAGAGACAAAAAATAGAAACTTCTACAAGAGGCCTTAGGTGCAGCACAGACGGCACACTTTTTGTGCGATCGAGTCTGCGGCGCACAAAACTTAAAACAAAAGACTTCTTATTTTTCTGTACTTCATGTACAAAATAATACTTCGCGATCTCTGCACGATTTCCATAGCGTCTACGTTCCTACAGCTCTGCCGACAGAATGATCGAAGATGTGCGTCGTGTGCGTTGAGTCTGTGAAAAATCCGCGACCGACATTTTGCGCGTCGTGTGCGTTACTGCATAAAATTGCATTGGTTCTATTTTCACAGACTAAAAAGTGCGTCACGGATAGTCTATCGTCTGCGCTGCACCTTATCATGAGTTGTCAGTTATTCTGACGTAAAGTAAACTGGAACTTTGACATTTTCAAATTGACAAACAAGGAAATAAATAGTTCCTTCTTCGTACACCAGAGGCGCTGTTCCATTTTTCCATACAAGAAACACTGTAAAGTAAAATAGCGAAAACTCGTGATAAGGGTACAGTCGGCCAAGAAAGTGGTATACCACCCTAAGGTTGAATATCGCTTGCAGATTCATAGGTGATAAAGATTAGTTTCGCTTGCAGATCGATCTGACAACTTCTATTGCTGTCTTTATCTGATTATTGATAACGACTATTACTGTTTGTAACGTGACAGCCGTTCTTAGTTTGAACTTGATGGAACCAATGACGTCGTAAAATCAACGGCGGGGGGCTGTAGATTTTGATGACAAAATTGTATCTACAAATTCAGAATTGTAATCAACAAGTTACATAAAATTGTAAAGGCACAAGGCGAATCCACAAACCTACAATTTCTGTAAACTTGTAATTACAATATCAATAAAAAACAAGCTAAAAATAGATTTATCCTTTTATTAAATTTCTACAATCAATTTTAAAATACTTATAACAAACAAAAACATATATAGCATATATAGTAATATTTAGAAGATATTGAAATTTTTTAAAAATTAGAAACGGGTGTAACCGCCGTTGGCCTCTATAACCTCTAAAAGACGAGACCTCATTGAACCAACAAGCCGTGAGCAAATATCGGTTCCCCGCATTTCCTCCCAAATATAATTACAGTGACTAATAAGAGCTTGTTTGGTTCTTTCATTTTGATGCGACCATCGTTGGACCATAAGGCCCCAAAGATTTTCTATCGGGTTGAGGTCCGGCGATCTTGAGGGCCACTGAATTACCCTTACGTCAGTGTGTGAACGAAACCAGGCTCTTACGATCCTCGCATTATGAATTGAACAATTATCTTGAACAAAATCAAATTGTGGCACTTCGTTCTCCGGGTAAACATTATGGACTGTCGGTAGCATTGCATTCTGAAGCACGTCGATATAATTTACAGCCGTCGCTCGAGGAGGTAGAGAACACAATTCTCCTACACCATCCGCACTCATCCAGCCCCAAATATTTACGGAAATTCGACCTGATTCTCTATTTGGAATTACATGATCATCTTTATACCGTGTTGATTTATATCGCCAAAGGTGAAGACGTCCATGCTGACTGGATTTAAACGTTTTTTCATCACAAAACACTGTATTAGACCAATCAAACTCTAAGTGCTCTCTGGCGAAGTTCAGACGAGCAAGTCTGTGAGCATCCGTCAAATTTATTTTCTTGGCGTAATGCCTGTGGTGCAACCCCATGTAATGTAGATGATTCCTTATTGTTTGGGCACTCACATCGAACATCTCCGCAAAATGTTTTGTGGGCTTAAAACCATTGATTTCATATTCCCGTCTCATGAATTCTCTATCGTTATTGGAGAGTGCAGGCCGGCGACCACTTCTTCTGTGATCCAACAAACTTCCCTCCTCTCCTTCACGACGAATCCAAAAGCGGACAGAACGCCTCGATATATTCAAATTCCGGGATATCGCACTGATACTGCTTCCCTCATTAAATTGGGCAATTATTTGTGCTCTTTCGGCAATGGTCAAGTTGGCAGGCATTGAGATGATTTTATATGCAGTTGATTGAAAAATAACACGGAAAATATATCGATTTTTTGCATATATTTGACAAAATGTCAATTGTCAGTTTTCTTTTTCAAATGGAATTCGGTTGTCTATTTAAATAGTTTTTATTACTTTTGTTTGGAAACATTTCAATTGCTTTGTAGAAACTAATGTCCTTTTCATTTATACTAAAGGTTAAAATGTCATGTACTTATATGTGACATATGACGTATGAATACTAAATACATAGGTTTACGTCATGATAATGTTGTCTCTTTCAGTAATATCTTTTTATAACGAACCTTGTTGTAATTTTCGATGACCGGGAAACTAAATCAAAACTGGTACACCACTTTCTTGGCTGACCGTACTGATTGTAGTTGATTTTGAGAGCACAGTTTACCCGTCAAAGAACAATTGAAATACTTATATGAAGATCAGTGGCGAAAAGGTACTTGACTGAAGAGCTCCACGAATTTTTGCGAAAGCGCTTGAGGCACGCTAAAAACTTGCTAAATTCTTCTTCAATTATCCCTTAACACAGACATACAGACCTGGCTGAGAGATATTGGTATTGAAAGAAGCCAGACGTATTAAATGACGATGGCAACTTTTTTGGTCCTAAAATAAAGTCTTTGAGGCATTTAGAAACCTTTATAGGAACTATAAAATTTTGTATTATTTTATAGAGTAGAGAAATTAATAAGCCAGATCATTTAGTTGGGATTAACACCTCGTCTGGCGCAAAAATATTCAATTTTCTACCATTATTTTCATGGGAACTGGTGGCGCCCGTGTGTTTGACTGGTAAACAATATAATTATTGTATTTCACAAAGGCTCTATGCTTAGCGCGGGGCTCGTACTATTTCTTGCGCTTGCAACCACTTGACCAAAGAGTTGTTATTATGTTAGTCGTTTATCAGTAGCAAATGTAGTTTTCTAACTAGACGACTTACTTAAAAAATCATTTTACAGCGTATTTACAGGCCTGAAACAAACTGCTTGAAAAGAGGAAGACTTTTCGAACTTTACAAAACGATTCGGATTCAAATCATTTTTATTTGTTTTACTAGGTCATATCCATATCATTTATCATCGGATATTGTAATAATATTCTTTTGGATGCTTTCCAAAACGATTGTCCGGAAACATGTGTGTACAGTCAGGAACATAGCTTTCAAAACTGAGTTTCTCAATTTTAAAACAAGTTTTTTTTTATGTTCGCGAAAATGTTAAACTAATAAAAATCAACATGGCCACTATTGTATATATTTTTTAATGATTTTTTTTCATGTTTTAGTTTTTGTAACATATTTAAAAATGTAAAGAATATGGGAAAATAATGAATAAAGAAATCAACAGAAGTTTTTTTTTAATAACTATATAGAAATTACATTTAAAACTCACTATAGAATTTATAAACTAAAAATACGCGTTGAAAAAGGAAAACAAAAGTAATAATGAAAGGATGTCAAAAAATATTGTCAATGGCAACTATGCATTGTATGGCAATGAAAATTATATGACTAAGAAAATAGATTTATCCAATTGTTTTCTAACTCTGCTCGCAACTATACCCATAAAAACATAGAGAGAATATGCGGGTAGTTTTCTCTAGAAAAAGCATTAAAAGTATCCATGTCTTTTTGCCCAGTCACGGTACAGAAAAGGTGGAAAAAGTCTAAGAAGATGGATCGCAGGTAATATTAGCTACGCAAGGAAAATGTATAAGGCTTAATCGGACATTTTTGATTAATTTGAACTTATAAAGGTATTCTGTTCCATGTAGCGTGAGCTCAGCATTTAAATCATTTAAAGTATTTTTAATCGATTTAATCGCTACTTTAAAAAAAAAAAACTGAAGAGTTTGTTTGTCGCCGATCTAAGGAACTATTGGTCCGAATCGAAAATTTGTATTTTTCTACGAAGGCTTTGGGCTTTAAATCATGAGCACGGTGAGTAATGGGTAACTGGCCGTCCGATCATGAACCATGCCCGGGTTGACGGCGCGTCGTGTTCCATGCGCGTCTCAGTTCAGTCAGCTCCAGCAAAAACTGTAAGACAATAAACCCTTTTAAAATTTTGCTTGGGATTCGTGTTATACTTGTAGATCTAGAAGGTTTTTTTTCCACGTTGTAATCCAAGGAAGTCTCTCAGCTCCTACGTCAGTGGAATAAGTTATAATCTGGGACTTTTAACGAACTCAAATAAAAACGTGACGCGCATTAAAAAATGTGTTGCCAAGTCTACTAAAAAGATATAATAAAACGGTTCAAAGAACAAAATTTTTTGTTTTAAAATTTTTTTTTTTTTTCAAAACGTGGCCTCACACTCGGTGTTTCTTCCTGTATCGTGGATGCGTTTACAAACATAGAAACTCACATATACCCAGACCCAGAACAACTACTTGCAGATCATACAAATATTTGTTCCGTGCGGGGATTGAACCTGCGACACGCTGTGCAACAGGCGATCGCTCAGCCACTACGCCAACCGTGTCGTCAAACTGTATTAATGTTATGTATTTCACAATTTTTACTGCTGAGCTGTATACAGAGTGTACACGCAGAGAACTTCTGGTTGCAACCGTGACAGCAAGACTCACTAGTTGACTTTACAACATTTCTAGTAATAAATACTAAGTACTTGTTATCTCTACTACTTATAGTGTACGTACGTACTACGTATAGGTAGCCAGACATTTCTCTGCGTGTAAGCCGTACACTCCAAAGGGCCACCGCACTGATTTCGGGAATGTTTAAGAGTTTTCCACGGCTCTGGAAAGCAAAGGCCAATTGAAGGAATAAGGTATAACCGCTCGCGCAGGAACGAACTATGGCAAAACAAACATATTGGTCGAGGGAGTACGGCTGGTAACGGTTTGCCGGAAGAATTGAAAAGGACGGACAGTATTAACATTTTCAAATATAAATTTAAAAACTATGTTCGAACAATATAATGCAACTGTAGTTAACTTAATGTTATATAACGCTTCCAACACTCACAGAGGCGAAATATTATTGTTATTGTAAACTTTGTATCTCATTTTAAGTGAACCAATGTTCTTATGAGAAATATAAATGTCTTATTTAAACTTTGGTTGTCTTGCAGTCACTACTGGTCTATTAAGAGCAAGAGGACCCATTGATGATTTTGAATCTAAAATATGTATCTATAGTATTATCTGATGACACTATATGACTTTATTATTTTTTGTTAGAAGTTACGAACTCTTAAATGGATAGAGGACTGTACTTAAACAAATAAAACTGTCCACGGTCGAAAGCTGGTATATTATTATTCTATTTTTCTCTTTTTTGATACCATTGGCCCACACTAGGGATTTCTCCTGAGTCGTGTGTTTACAAAAATAGAAACTCACATGAACAAACACCTGGATCCAGAACGACTACTTGCAGGTCATACAATTATTTGTTTAGTGTGGGGATCGAACCCGCTATACGCTAGGCAGCAGTTTAATAAAATAAAAAAATAATTATTTATTCACTAGCTGTGCCCGCGACTTTGTTCGCGTGGATGCTGGAACTCAACAATGTAGGTATTTTTTTTTAAACAAAGGCATTGTTCTAGCCTAAGTTACTTCTCATTACATCAGCTACCTGCCAATAGAAGTCCCGTCAAAATCGGCCCAGCCATTTCAGAGATAAGCAAACAGTCAGACAGACAGACGAAAATTTTAGAAAATGTTATTTTGGTGTTTGTACAGTATATAAATTCGTATGCATGTGGTAAAAAACGGTTATTTCAATATAGATAAACACAACGGTTAACACCTAAAACATACAATAAGCAACTAAATTGCAATTCCATTAGAACGATAAAATAAATGCAACAAATAAAATAAACAGTAAAAATTTTAAACTACAATTTCACTAAAACATTTTATCTTCATTTCATTGTCAAGCTACAATGAAAAGCATCGTAAAGCGTTGAAACTGATTCACAGAAGTAGAATTCAACAATAAATCTTTGGATAATATTTATTTAGTAAATAGGTCATGAGGGATTTGGGTCCTTTATCCTCTTTTAAGAATTTTTATGAGTCCTTCGAGACACTGCTGCGAATTTTAATAGCGAACGACACTAAAAATATTGCTATCTTCTTGTTACAGGTGATACTAGAGTACTGTAGGGATCTTTTAGCGCTCGAATAACTTTAACGACGCTGTTTGTAGTAATTTAAGTACTTTTTTTTTTCAGGATCTCGTGGCTATGTAGATAATAACAGCCGCAAAGTCCGCTTGCCAAGTTGATCTTTGGATAGGTGACCATCAAAGAGATTTAAAAGAAACTATAGATTTGACGGACATTGGGAAGATTGTCATACAAAATTGTTGATGCCATGCGTCAGTAGCACAATCTAAGCGTTGCATAGCAACGCGACTACTAAACTGAGGGATTTTTTACCTATTGGTAAAAAGTTTTGGATCATAAATTTCTTCGTGATGTCCCGTCTATTGCTCGTATATAGTTTAATGTCTTTGGTGACCATTAATCATAGCGAGTTTCCTCCATGCCTCAGAAAGCACGCGCGCGTCAAAGAGTGTCAGCATGATGAACTCTAGAGGGCCGAAGCCTGCCGGGGTCGCGGGACTTATCTCATAACCGTGACCCCGGAACATAAAGGGCTACTGAAAGACACCGTGGATTTTAGTCAGTACAAGTCTGACAGTCCCTCCCCGCCCTGCCCTGGGTGGGAGGACTCATTTGATGATTTTACCACGATAAAAAAAAGTATTTTATTGTTAAACGTTATTTTCACGAGACAGATGGAACTCATTGACACCCTCTTATTGAATATTAAATGCCTCAGAAAGCACGTGAAGCCTTTGGTCCAGCTGGCCAAAGCACGTGAAGCCTGGCTGTCATTTGTAGATCTCTGGCAGTTGTCACTGTTATACAGAAGCTCGAAAGCCTGATAACCAGTCTTAGCAAGAGTTAGGCCCGGTATCCACCAAAGCGGAGAGGAGAGGAGATGTGTTTGAATAACCAATCAGATGTTCACATCTCCTCTCCTCTCCGCTTTGGTGGAAACCGGGCCTTATCGTATTATCCAATAACACTGATACGCGACTTTGGAATAGAACTCAAGACCTCAAGTCTAGCAGTCACACTAGCGACCTCTACCAGTGTAAGATTATATTACTTGAGGGTCACCTTCTAATATTTGACATAGTAGCATTTTAACGAGACCATATTTATAATCGTTTGCTATAACGAGTATTCAATAAGTAAACAATAGCAATAAAATTGGCTAATAATTATATTAGCTTATAGAAAAAAAAATACAACCACTTTCACATTCCAGTGTTAAATTATATTAGTAATAAAGAGAGACAAATTACGGCAGTTTAGCGGTTAATAGCCTAACAATAAGGCTTAATTTACAACATTAAGATTTTATGTCAACGACAGTCTGCTAGACTTCTAGGCCCCTATAAACATAATCTTGAAATAAAGCTTTATCACAGTATAAATATCTACAGTAGTGGATCTCGGCCGCATGATAGAAATAAATACCTACAGCTGCGCGGTACGTAAACATGCGTTAGGGCTGTCCGACGCCCGTCTCCAGCATTTTAATTACATTTGCCTACTTTCTGTTTCTATTTAGTGTTGTGATTGTAAATATACTTTTCTTATATTTAAGTAAACAAATAAAATACTTTGTATATTGAAAAGGAAGTGTTCAATAAAAATGCGTGTTGTTTTTTAATAGATTTAATTTAATTTATAACTTTACGAGTAATAGTCGACCAACTTATAAAATGTACTTATAACATATTTTCTTAAACAAAATGTATCGGAGAACATGTTTTTCAACTGCAAATGTAAGTTTGTCAACTTTATTTTTACAGCTTTAATAGGTATGTTTTTTGGGAATAGGCAGGTTTTTATCGTCAACTATTTTTAACTAACTTCAAAAAAAGGAGGAGGTTCTAAATTCGTCGTAATCTTTTTTTTTGTGTATTTTCCCCGATTTCTCAAAGACTCCTGGACCGATTATGAAAATTCTTCTTTTTAAAATTAAATTCAGCGACTCAGTTTAATTAAGTTAGTTCGCATAAGTATTTTGATGGGCAACTACGGAACCCTACACTGTGCGTGGCCCGACACGCACTTGGCCGGTTTTTCTAGTATTATTCATACACAAAACACACTATAATAAAACAAATATTACTGTAGCGCCGTTACGTAAAACGCACCCGTGACGATATAACAAGGGTCTGATTACGTCGTCGTGTGGATTCGCGTCAACCGCTCCTTCAAGGTCAGTGCGCCGCTCGCGCTACCTCGTACAGCGCATCGCTCGCGCAGGCAGTCGGCCTAATGCAACCGAGTGCGCACACTCAAATACGGAGCGAACTATGTACTCTTACGTTCCAAAATTCATGACTGTGTCAAAGTTTATGTAGTACACTGAATATACGTTGATTGTACACCGTACCGTAGGTAAATGAAGCTCACTGCTTCACTTCCGTGCCCGCCGACAATCCCACCGCGCCGTTACACCATGACTTTACTTTGAATAATACAAACTAACAAAACACACATGCACTGGAGTTTTAACACAAGAGTAAGTACCTACCGTATCATGATTCATTCAGAACCGCCTATAACTTAACTATTTAACTTGCCTCAGTAACTTCCCTTTACTTTATTCATTTTACTGTATTTATTAACCCAAATACCCTTTTTTTCGTGAGATAAAGGAAAATACATAACCATTAAAAAGTCACACATTATGTACCTACCTACTAGCACGGCTACTAGCTATAGCTACTAGTAAGTAAAATTATTTTATAAGTAGTTAGTAGTCACCTTTCAAAGGTTGCAGGTAATTTAAAAAAACTTATGTCTGGATGCGTTATTGTTGACGTTAAACACCCAAACACAGCACAATATTTTCTACTTGTCATATTTGCTAAAAAAAAACAACGCACCGTCCGTTCATCACTACGGTACGGCCGTGACTGTCTGCGTCTGCGCCTCGAGCGCGCCCCGACATCGAGGCGCGTAGGTATAGCTCGCGTTTCGTCCGTTTGTAGGGAGTTCCAATACTGTTATTACCGTGGCTTTATAGACTTTGAAGTACGTTCGGAGATAAATAGAGAAAAAAACTTTTTCTAAAAAATTGTAACCGCCTTCAAGCAGCAAAATGTAGCAGCCTTTTTAGCATATGAAAGTTTGGTCTATGGTATCTTCGAAATATTATGTGGGAAGGAAGAGCTTAATAAAACATAATGTCACGTCTGTAAACATCAAAGGGTAAGGCAAATGTCGACTTTTTTATAATATAAATAATAATAATAATAATAATAATAAATTTCTTTATTTTCTCTCTACACAAAGGATCACAGTATAACAATGAAATATAGTCATTACAGTAGGAGATTTGCATAAAATGAATTATAGCATAAGATAAAATATAGCAACTGCATAAATATGCAGTTGCTATATTTTATCCCGATTTTACGAGTATGTTCCCGTGGAATAATAAACGAGTTTTAGCAAGTGAAACTGCCGTCATCAGCTAATTTAAAAAAAAACTTATGAACAAAAATTTTATTTAAGATGGCTTAAAATAGACTAGCAATCAAGAATAGAGAATAGAGCTGACAAGTAAAGTCTCAAGCAATACAGTAACAAACAAATTAAGTTGCAGCGTTATTTAAGTTGTCATTTCAGCGCTGTTATTTTTCAGGCGACAGACGCTTTATAAAGCGCCGTATTAAACAAGCAGCTTTCTTTTTGTAGTGCTTAGTAATTTCTTGAGACATTGTTCGCTGCAATAGTTTTTTCTTTTTTTTATTAAAATGTTGAACAATAGGTACTCATCTTTGTATAGATAATGAAAGAGATTATTACTTGTAGTCTATTCAAATCCTCGTTTGCAATTAATTTCATATAAACTTAAAGGAATATGAACATTAAAATGTTGAAATTGTATTGCGCAACAACAATTTACAATTTCAACATTTTTGTACAAATTTTAAATACACAATAAAATGCGTTTATGGAAACTAAATTGTGAACGTAGCTAGCATTATTTGTGATTCTCATCATCATCTAAAGTTTCAAATCATATTTTTTTCTGGAGAACTCTTACAAACATTTGGACCCGTAAAACCTGGTTATTTATTGCTTCTTTTAATAATAAAATAACAATGGTTGTTGACAAGAGAATCTCGTGAAAGATGGTCAAATTCAGTAACTTGACTTGCGAGGTTACCGACAAGTTGGATGTGGTCTCCTCTTCCATTTTTCAATAGTTGTGTAAGACTTAATAGCCATGAGCCTCGAACAAACACCTGAAGAATTCAGAATGCTCTCACTAGGCAGTTAGATCTGGGGTCTTATTCGGAAAGCAGTACTTCTTGGAAATGTTAAAAGCGTGTTGAAAAGTTAAGTCCCTATTGATATATCTAAAAGTGTTTATGTATGTTCAGTTTTCATGTCACGAGTGGAACCAATTTTCATGAATTTTAATTCAGTAATAGATGGGAGCATGATGACCAGTGGTGGCCCAGTGGTATCGGTCCCGACTTACAAGTTGTAGGTCGTGGGTTCGGACCCCGCCAGGCGCATTACTTTGTGTAATTTATTTCATCACCACTGCTCTCAAAACGGTGAAGGAAAACATCGTAAGGAAACCGGCATGTCCTAGAACCAAAAATTCGAAGACAATATGTGACATCCACCAAACCGGACTGGGCCCGCGTGGTGGATTATGGTCCACTCCCTCTTACAGAGAGGAGGCCTGTGTCCCAGCAGTGGGAAAATTATAGGCCGATGATGATGATGATGAATAAATAGGACCTTATAGTTATGGAGTACAATAATTGTAACATTACACATGCACATATGTTTAATTTGTTTATCTCGATAATTCGATGAATTTTAATACAGAGATAGAGTTAAGTTTCTAGAGACATTTAAAGACTATAATATATGGAAGGATAGCAAGTAGCAGCTAGTAAAGAAAATAACAAAACAATAATAAAATTGAATCAACACAAAAAAGTCAAACGGTAAGCAAACAACCCAATATAAACTCTTAAAATAAGTGACCCGAACATTGCGCTGCAGTTCCCCGATACCGGGGGGTTATTTAAAGCGTTCACATTTAATATTGCTGGCACCGATAAAATGGTATCGAGCGGGTTTGACGCCCGTAAAAATTATGATTTCCTAGTATTTCTGTTTGATTATGACCAGAGGATCTAAAACGGCCACTCTAAGCAATATTCCAAAATTCCCTGAGCATGATTCATTTCATGTATTTATTGTAGACACCGTTTTTTTGCCAGGGTTTGAACTCACCAACCCGTGCACAAGAGGCGAACTATTAACTTTTCTGAAGGTTTTATAAACAGAGTTTCGAACTAACTTTTTTAGCCATAAACTGTCATAAAATATTAAAACATGTTGATGTCACGATATTGGCGATTGGCGCAATGGCTCAGCGTTCAACTGCTGTGTAACGTGTCACGGGTTCATTTTACGCACGAAACAAATATTTGCATGTTTTATAATTAGTTGTTGCGGTTCTGGGTTTTTATGTATGTGAGTTTGTAAACGCACTCACGACGCAGAAAAAAATCCAAGTATGAGGAAAGGTTGAAAAAAAATTAAAACTGATTTTTTTTTGTATGCTGTAACGAACGTAAAATATGGCCGAGTATAAATAACTGTACTGCGACACACCAACCAGATAGACAGACAATCCTCGTTATTAATTCATAGTTCTAAATTACCCAGAGCCACGCCGAAACGAGGTTGAATTTTAAAGTCAGTAGTCGATATTACTCAATACGATGTACTGAAGTATTGACGGAGCAGTGGTGGCCCAACTTACAAGTTGTAGATCGTGGGTTCGAACCCAACCAGGCACATTACTTTGTGTAGGTAATTTTGTGTAGGTATCACAACTGCTCTCAAAACAGCGAAAGAAAACATTGTGAGGAAACGTATGCCTAGAACCAAACATTCGAAGACATGTGACATCTACCATCCCGTACTGGGCCCGCGTGGTGGTTTGTTACCGACCCAGCGGGAACATAGGTAGTAGGCCGATGGTGATGACGATAATGTAAAGAAATTATCTGAACTAATTATAAAGTGGTAATTGTTTGTATAACTTATTACATTTAGTTTTTTTTTCCAAATGATAATTAGTTTTTATTTAAAAACGTGCAAGTACCAAAAAAGCGTGCACGCTTTTTTGGTATATATACACATAATATATAACTTCCGAAAGCCTGCCTTAGAAATTGAGCGAAATAAACGTATTATTGACACATCACATTATCGCTTAGACCCCTTACAGTTAGGATCGCCCGGAGGACACGGTGGAGCATACGGTGCAGGACTGCCCCGCTTTGGCAGAGCACCACCGTGTCCTCACGACAGCGATAGGCGGAGACGGAGTGGGAAGCGGTCGCCTCCTTCTGACAAGCAGTCATGTTCGCGAAGGAGGAAGCGGGGCATTATGACGGGGCCCCTCTATAGAGGGATCAAAGCCTGCCGGGGTCGCGGAACTAACGAATTACCGTAACCCCGGAACGTAAAGGACTATTGAAGGACACCGTGGATTTTAATTAGTACGAGTCTGACAGTCCCTTCCGCCCTGCCCTGGGTGGTAGGACTCATTTGATGAAATTACCACGCTTAAAAAAAAGAACCCCTTACAGTTAATTAATTGTGCAATTAATGTGATACTTTTATATAAATTGCGTGTGTTAAAATAGATGGGTCGTATAAGCAGAATTATAGGTACATAAACCTTTTGGATTTATTGCTGCAGCAGCTAAGTGTGTTTCGAGATTTATCAAGATTATATTGATTGAATGAAAGAGAATAGAATATAAAATAAAGAGTGTATGGAGCAGAATGCATTTTGTGCATTGTCCTAAATGACATGGGACTTACACATAACTGGCGCAAAATAGGTTTCCGATTACGCCTATGCCTTGCCCATCCCAACCATGTAGGAGACGCTTTGTAACTTTTATAGCATGAAGAGTGGAAGTATCTATGTATAATAATTATTGAAGAAAAGAAGAAAGAAAATTGCGTTTATTGGCACTTGTGCTAAAAGTTAGAACTAAAACAATACAAACTTAATAAAAATTAATGCCAAAGGGCCTCAGCTCAGCATAATGTCAGGTGGCAACACAAAGTTTGCCACCTGACGCTGATTTTCAGCTGCAGCCTATATGCATCTTCAAGAATTTTTAATTCGATTAATGAATTTATCGTTTAGTTAGTTCCTCTATCTACTTCATAATTATGTGAAGACTATTATAACTAAACGATTTATTCATTAATCGCGGACAATTTGCTATCACAAAACACTAGCTGATACTTCAGTTAAATTCATATAATAATTTTGTCCGGTCCGAGAACCGTTATGATGGGCAAAATTGCGGGAAAACGAGGAGTTGGCCGAAGAAAAAAGTCCTGGCTCCGCAACATTCGGGAATGGACCGGAATCAAGAGTGCTGCAGAGCCGTTCCACCTCGCCAGGGATAAAGAGAGGTTTTCAAGTCTGATGACCAACCTCCAGTGATTGGAGAGGAACGAGAAGAAGAAGAAGAGAACCGTTATGGACAAAATGTCAAAATTTTTAACATTTTAACTGACATTTCAAAATATTTACACACAACACTTCAAGCAAGCGATAATATTTTTGGTTTTTAAATAGCGCGCACTAAAAGTTCTGACAGCCAATTTCTAAACGGTCATATTTGGAGCGAATAGACCAACTTTAGTGACAGGTAACTAAATTGTAAACTACCAGCTACCTAAGTTCATAGCTTTACGGTACTGGCGCCAAAACGGTACCAAAATGTGAAGTGAAAAATCCCGTCAGTGTACAAAATGCTTAATAACTGTGTTAAAATGAACCAAAAATAGAACAATGTTGCGTGTTCACCAGTTATTAGGCAAAGCGCACACGAGCTAACCGGCGAATGATTCCAAAAACCGGATCACGTAATACAATGTGTAGTGCATGTAAATAGGGCAGTAAATTTTGCTTAAATTACATCTAATTTTTAAGATAACTGCCAATTTATAGGGAAAAAAATAATTGAAATTTTATCAGTATACTAGCGGAACAACGTGTCCGAGTTATTTAAATTAAGGTAGTTTGTATTTTCGCGAGTTAATCGTTTTTATGGCTGTTGTGGACAATAATGTGTGCCAAACTTTTAGATTACATATTTTTGAATTGGTAAAATAAAATAGCACAATAATTGATTAATTATAGCTGATACTGCCATGCTATTACGAGTCATTTTCATTTAAATTATGTTAATACTTGTTATTACAGTGACATTGCTTCTGATTTTTTAGGGTTCCGTAGTCAACAAGGAACCCTTATAGTTTCGCCATGTCCGTCCGTCCGTCCGTCTGTCCGCAGCTTAGCTCAGAGACGCCCAGTACTAGAAAGCTGTAATTTGGTGTGAATATACGGATTTGTTGTGCCAAAAAAGTGGTAAAATAAAATCTCGTAAAATATTTTTTTTTAGGGTACCTCCTGTACACGTAAAGTGGGGATGTTTTTTTTTTTTCTCGCGTACCCCTTAGTGTGGGGTATCATTAAATAGGTCTTTAAAAGATATTGATAGTTTTCATTAACAATTTTTTGATAAAAAGATTCGTTTGTGAAATATTAAGCTTTAAAGTGCTAATTTTTGCTCGACTCGAGTGTCCCCCCCCTCTACCAGCTAAACGGTTATGTTTGGGGGTGTGATAAAATTCACAATAGTAGTACATATATCGAAATTTGAAGGAAAATTATCATGACTAAGTAGGCTTTACAAGTTTACGAGTAATAGTCGACCAACTTATAAAACGTACTTGGACAATATATTTTCCTAAACAAAATGTATCGCAGAACTTGTTCTTCAACTGCAAATGTAAGTTTGTCAACTTTATTTTTACAGCTATAATAGGTGGGTATGTTTTGGGGATAGGTAGGTTTTTATTGTCAACTATTTTTAACTAACTTCGAAAAAAGGAGGAGGTTCTCAATTCGTCCTAATCTTTTTTTTATGTATTTTCCCCGATTTCTCAAAGACGCCTGGACCGATTTTGAAAATTCTTCTTTTTAAAATTAAATTCAGCGAATCAGTTTAATTAGTTCGCATAAGTATTTTGATAGGCAACTACGGAACCCTACACTGTGCGTGGCCCGACACGCACTTGTTATTTCTTCAATTCGAAAATACTCCCCAAAGTTAGACGCATAAGAGAAATGGCCGCCCAATTTAGTGCCAAGCTTAAGTTGACAACTACTTAGTTAAACTCAGTAATAAATGACGATGAAGCTGGCGATATTCCAAATACTTCCGTATTTCTGTAATGTTGTGATCGAAATCTTGATGTTATGTCAATCCAAACTTTTACTAAGTAATATCCAGAATAAGCTGACTTCGCATTGCATAAACTTTTCATTTGATGACAGATCAGTTTTTATTGGAACTAGCTTGACTATGTTGTCGTATGTGCTTTAGCCTGTACATGGTACGTACGATGGGACATACAACGTTTTTTTCGTGTTTTTTAAAGCGGCTTGGTCGGCGCGATTTACTGCTGCGCTGCTCGTCATGATTTTGATTTTTGATTTCTACTCGGAACAACTTGTATTTCATAAAAAATTATCTACAAGTAGTTGTTCTAGGTATATGTGAGTTTAAATTTTAAATACACTAAGAATTTACCCGGTATCGTACGATACAGGAGAGATGAATGAAGTAGGCCGAAGTTTAATAAAAAAAAGGTTTATATTGTAGTTAACCTATCTAGTATATTATTCAAATAAACATTCATCCCTCCAATCTCTCTCATTTCTTGAAATAATCTAAGCAATCAGATTTTGACGAAAATAAATAGCATTACAGGAAACTTACCAATGATAATATTTTGGCTGTGAGTCCATCGGGAAATAACAAGGTACAAGAATCAGGAATATTTTAATGGTTTACGTTAACAGTAATCTATATATATAAAATTCAAAACTGACTGACTAATCTGACAACGCACAGCCGAAACCGCTGGACCTAGAAACTTGAAATTTGGCATAAGCCCTCCTTATACCACGTAGGTGAGCACTAAGAACGGATTTTGCGAAATTCGGCCCCTAAGGGGTTGTTTTTGGGGTTGATAGTTTGTATGAAACTTCGCTACTACAGGTGCTAGGAATTCCAAATTTTGCATGGGGTGTCTTTTTAGAACGTAGATGCTTACTATGACGGGATTTTGCGAAATTCAACCCCTAAGGGGTTTGTTTTTGGGGTTGATAGTTTGTATGAAACTTTTTTAGTACAAGTGCTAGGCGTCTCAAATCTTGCATGGTGGTACTTTTTTAGATGTAAATGCTCACCAAGGTGGAAATTTTGAGAAATTCGACCCTTAAGGGGTTGTTTTTGGGGTTGATAGAATTGAGACTCAAATTTTTACATAGGGGTTCTTTTTTGGACGTAAGTAATACCTAAGACGGGATTTTGCGAAATTCGATCCCTAAGAGGTTGTTTTTGTGGTTGACAGTTTGTATGAAACTCTGACAATATAAGTGCGAGGAGCCTCAAATTTTGCACCTGGTTCCTTTATAAGACTTAGATGGTCACCATGGCGGGATTTTGCAAAATTCGACCCCAAAGGGGTTTGTTTTTTTGTTTGATAGTTTGTATGAAACTTTGTTACTACAAGAGCTAGGCGACTGGAATTTTGCGAGGGGTTATTTTTAAGACCTAAATGTTCACTAAGACGGTTTTGCGAAATTCGACCCCTAAGGGGCTTTTTCGGGGTTGATAGTTTGGAGACTCAAATTTTGCATAGAGATTCTTTTTTGGACGTAGTTGCGGGTGTTTTGTGAAAATAGACCCCAAGGGGTTGATTTAGGGGTTGATATTTTGTAGGAAACTTCGTTTCTACAAATGCTAGGAGTATAAAATTTTGCGAGGTTGTTCTTAGATGACGTAAATGCACACCAAAGCATTATTTTCTGAAATTCTGCCCCTAAGGGGCTGTTTATGGGGTTGACAGTTTGTATGAAACTTTGTTACTACAAATACTAAGAGTTTCAGCAAGGGGTTTGTTTTAGGACCTAGGTTCTCACTAAGACGGAATTTTACAAATTCGACCCCTTATGGGTTGTCTTTGGTGTTTGCAATTAGAGGACTTAAGATTGCTGGGGGCTTCTATTTAGAATACAGGTTCTCACTAAGAGAGGATGATACGACTTTCAACCCCTAAAAGTTTGTATTGGGGTTGATAGTTAGGAGTCTTAAATTTTTAGGACCTAGGTGTTACCTAAGTCGGAATATTGCGGGTTGATAGAATTTTTGTTGAATATTGATTGACTAGAAATTCACAAAGGCAAAATTCGAAAATCATGCAGACGAAGTCGCGGGCGTAGTGCTAGTATAAAATAAAAGCAGTGCTTTTATTTACTAGGTACCTATTGAATATTTATAATCTATGAGTTACTAATAGGTCTTGCCCAGGACAACGCTCGTGTTAATTTAGAATTTGACGATAAATTCGTGTTGTACTTTCCTTGCAACACTAGGGCCACTCTACCGGGAAATGCCGTTATGATTATAACGTTAATGGATATTTTATTTTATTTTATATACGAACATTTAAAGACTATTATCGCGAAAATCGACGAGAAATGCCGTTAATGTGGACCAGCTATTCAATAATCATAATAAAAAAAATGAAATATCAGAATTCGGAAGACATGTGGCGCCATACATGTATAATCAACAGTATTAGTTTTGGGGATGAAAGAAAGGTACTTTCTTTTGTCAGGTACAAAGACATTAAACTATTTACGAGCAATAGACGGGACATCACGAAGAAATTTGTGATCCAAAACTTTTTACCAATAGGTAAAAAATCCCTCAGTCTAGTAGTCGCGCTGCTATGCAACGCTTAGATAGCGCTACTAACGCACGGCATCAACAATTTTGTATGACAATTTTCCCAATGCCCGCTCTATAGGTTCTTTTAAATCTCTTTGGTCAGGTACCAATAAATTTGCAAAACTCCTAAACGATCGTTTCTGTGGTTGAGGCGTGAAAATGTAACAAATAAACAAACAAACTTACTTTCGCATTTATGATAGTCGTGAAGGCGTAAGAAACAAACGAACAGACAACAATACTAATATATTCTATCAATATTTTTTACATTTAATTGAATTACTAGTTTCGTAATAAAAACTAGAATGGTTAACCTAAATATGTAGCGACTTACCCGATCTAGGTTTATTTAAACCTGAAAACTCACCTTTCACCAAGCACATTTGAATAAATATAATACAACTAATAATACCTTCAAGAAACCCAAGGTTGAAACAAGTTTTCGGTTTATAAACCTATTCCTATTATTTAAATTAATAGTAGTTGTATTGTAGAAATTCAAACAATTACTACTAATATCCTACCTAAATGTTTGAAAACTTTGTACGGTTGTTGTGAAGCTTAGGGCGAGAGCAAATTTAGACTTATAATAAAACAGTAGAATCCGAGTGTCTGTACATTAGATATTTTTACCAAAAATTGAAAGGGCCATCAAAGAAGAGCAATAGAACACAAAAAAGTAAAAACGGCTGAAAAGATTTGATTGCGGTTTTCACTAATTCATTTTGCTAAGCTGGGTTATTGTTTTGCTAAGCGGCGAGTAATGGGCGCTGTCCGACCGTAGACCAGTACCCTTAGCACGAGTTATCAGTATTTGAGACGTAAAGTAAACTGGAACTTTGACAATTTCAAATTGACAATTTTCAAGGAAAAAATTAGTTCTTTCTTCGCACACCAGAGGCGCCTCTGGTGTGCGAAGAAAGAACTAATTTTTTCATACAAGAAACGCTGTAAATACTGTAAAGACGCTGTAAAGTAAAAGAGTGAAAACTCGTGCTAAGGGCAAAGGTCGACGGCGCGTTGTGTTCCACGCGCGCCTTAGGGTGCTCCCACATTCTATCGACGCGGAATCGGCTTTTTCCGTCGCCCTTTCTCTTTCTGTCGCTTAGAACTGCCATTTGCTTGAACTTTTGGAACTTTGAAATTTTCAAATTGACAAACAAGGAAAAAACTAGTTCCTTCTTCGCACACCAGAGGCGCTGTTCCATTTTTCCATATAAGAAACGCTGTAAATACTGGAAAGACGCTGTAAAGTAAAATAGTGAAAACTCGTGATAAGGGTCCTGAACTATTCCTTGAGCCGAGCATTTCCGAGCCTTCACGAAGTTTTCAAGTACATTAATTATATTGGCGAGGCAACCATGTTTAATTAATCTTTCTATCTCACTGATCCAATGTCTAACTTGGGCAGCCTTGGCCGTATATTATTGTACTTTTTTTTTCTTTTCGAGCTTTTGGGCTGTAGAAAAATGAGGCCTATTAATAAGGGGTGTTTGTTAAAAGCTGTCTAAGATTACTAACAAAATAAATATGGCAACAAGAACAAAAAAATACTAATCTAATAATAATATAAACGCAAAAGTTTTTGAGGATGGATTTTTGGATGTTTGTAACTTTTTCACGCAAAAACTATTTTAAACGGATTTGAATGTTTGGGGTACATATTTGAATATCGAAGATTAAAATATCTACGCTTAAAATATCGATGTTCAAAATATCGAAAATGAAAATATCGAACGACCATAAAATCGAAAATTAAAATATCGAAAGTTTAAAATATCGAATGATTAAATGATCTACGTCCAATATATCTAAAATCTAAATATCTACAAAAGTTACATCGAAAGATCTAAATTTCGAAATACAGATTATCTAATGTCCTAAATATCGAAGTACAGATAATCGAACCTAACAAGGTAAGTCGACGGAGCCCCGCTTTGCGGGGCTCCTATTTCAGTTTGCAAGGTTTAAAGTAACCTAACACGAACGAACCTAACCTGTCCGAGTCAGGGTGCCCCAAGTTCCGAGCTCGCTTCGCTCGCTCTTGCATCCGAAGTCCGTCCAGCTACCTTGTTGGGTAGTAATCAGTAATTTGACTAAGGACGCAAGAGCGAGCGAAGCGAACTCGGGACTTGGGGCACCCCGACTCGGACAGGTTAGGTTCGAAGAGGGTGGCGGGGTCTGAAAGACCCCGCCATCCTCTTCGTGTTAGGTTACTTTAAACCTTGCAAACAGAAATAGGAGGCCCGCGAAGCGGGGCTCCGTCGACTTACTTCAACTAGTAGGTATTTTTAACGTAGATATTATGAACTGCGATGTATTAAACGTTGATATTTTGAATTTCGACATAACGTCTTTCGATATTTTGAATCATTCGACATTTAAATCAGTCGACATTTTAATCTTCGACGTTTTAAGCGTAGATGTAACATTTTTCGATATTTTTTTACAATCGATATTTTAATTTTCGATATTCTGAACATCGATATTTTAAGCGTAGATATTTTAATCTTCGATATTCAAATATGTACCCGAATGTTTGGCACACAGAGATTTATAACCTGGATTAACACATGACAGTTTTTATCCCGATTTTATGTTCCTGTGTTATAATTTTCGAGTTGTAATGAGGGAAGCCGCTGGCAACAGCTAGTATAACATAGACCATTATAGTTTATAGTCGGTTTATTTTACTAAATTTTATTAATGTCTATTGCTAGTTGAAAGTAAAACAAAGAGTGAATAAAGAACAATAGGTCTATTTCATCAACTTTACCATCAAATCAGCGCGCTAAAAGCGGTGTGCAGCAAAGTTGACAGTGTATATTACAACAATGTACAATTATTATTAGAAGTAGACTTGTATTACACACTAATAGCCATGCTTACTGCATACCGCTTCCAGCATACTTTATGGTAAACTGGACCGTGCATGCTTGACATTAGGATTATTTTTATTACCGCTTCCAGCATACTGCATACTTTATGGTAAACTGGACCGTGCATGCTTGACATTAGGATTATTTTTATTACCGCTTCCAGCATACTGTATACTTTATGGTAAACTGAACCGTGCATGCTTGACATTAGGATTATTTTTATTACCGCTTCCAGCATACTGCATACTTTATGGTAAACTGGACCGTGCATGCTTAACATTAGGATTATTTTTAATTTAAGGTGAATTTGCTTTTGGCTCTAGTGTAGATCAAGGGTTACAGAGACAAAATCAACGAAGGAGCGAGCTTACCCAGAATAAACCTGTTCACGTTCTCTCAGGGATATATGCGTTCAGAAATACAGTCGCGGGCAGAAAGTTTCACTCCTTTGCCGTGCGCATTATAAAAGACGTTTGTATACGCTTAGTGCGAATTGCTGGAATAGCAACAAGGTAGGGATGATAACTTGCCATGCGCCTAGCTACTGCTAGACGCATGGCAAGTTATCGTCAGAGAATCAATGTTCTAGTTGTAACCAATGTTCTAATCAATGTTGTTGTAATCAATGTTCTTCTGGTAACGTTCGTATCTAAATACTAGAACATTGATTTTTTCCAAACAAATATCACCCTAAATTCACGCGGTCTAAAGTCGTTATTAGATCGGAATCCACATAAGAACTAGAATCGTCAAGTCAAAAACATTTCAAACAAAAAAGATTCCGCCAGTTGTTACAAAATACCGCGGACTTACGGTAAATTTTCAACCTTAAACTTATGGCATTAAGGTTTTATATAACAAAAGTGGGATTATAGGAAGTTTTCGTAATATGGATGGAAGTTAATGGCTCTGTGCCAACATGGCCAACAATAACGGAACCCGGCTTGCCTGTGTGAAATTATGCCTTTATTACATGGCAACAGATAATCTGTAAAGTTTTTTTGTTATTAGTCATAACTATATTTATATGGCTTTATTTTTTATGGGTATTTTGGTCACACTTATGACAACAAGTTTCGATATGATGTTTGCAAAACTGACTCCTGATCAACCTATGAGTGAGGCCCTATTAAGGGCGTTGCGTCGCGTCGTAGCCACAGATCAACGCATTGTTATCGCTGCGACGACGCAACGCATAACATACAGAGTTCCAACGGGTCAAACACTGCCGGAGTCAATTTTACGTTCTAGCCAGGTTTCTCGAAGTCTAATAGTTAATTTATCTCAATATTTAATTGCTCTCAAAGCCTTTCCACTAGAGCGGAAGATCCTACGTAAGCGAATTGGTTATCGCTCCATGATGTTATTACAACCACCTGTTTTCCGTTATGGAAGAAAATGAGATGAAAATACACTATACAATATCAAAAACTAAATCTGTATAGCTCTGGATACAATAGGGAAGCATATATGGAAGTTACCCTCAGACCTCTTTCATTGACTTGAATGACTCTGGCGGTTGAGAGTATGTCATGCTCACTCAAAAGTCTCGCTGATGGTGGCGTGTATGTCGGATCATTTAGTTCCCTTCAAAATGGTTGAGCTGAATGGTGCTGATATTATGTGTCACGTTCGTGAAAGAGCGCTGTCAGTTGGGACTGGTCATCTCTTAGCTGCACGGTTTATTTTAATTATTAATAACTTTATTTTGAATTGTCTTTTTATTTTACAATGGACACTATTAACTTACCACATCGTTCTCACATAATTTACCATCTGATGATGAATGATGGAACAAAATTTCTGTAATAATTTTGGCGATTGAAAAAGAGTGTCCATGGAGTTTCTTGCTCATTCTTCTCCATAGAGATCTACGCTCTGGAATGAGCACCTACGGTACTTTCACAGTTTTTATGTCTTGTGACTGGGACTGTAGCACCATAACTATTTTTGTACTTCTTTTATTTTATATCTTTTGACAATTCAAAAGTGCCTGTAATTGGGCTAGTTGAAATAAACGATATGGTTTGAATTGATTTGCTATTTACGAACACCTCAAAACTGACGATTCATTAAGACCAAACGCCTACCAGGATCGCGGAAGTGTCTAAAAAGGCTTCGAGGACATGGAACGTACAGGCCGATTGAAAAAGCAGAATGAATCTTTAATCAGTAAGACTCTGACTGTCAATTCCGTTCCACTGTTCGGAGGACTACTTTGATGATTTCACATAAAAAAGAAAAAAAAAAACAATTTGTAGTGTGACGTGAAAACTTTTTTACATTATTAGCTTAACTTATTTTCTTGCCAATTCTGTTATAGGCATTTTAACCTTTTAAACACATACAGCCAGACCTGAATCAACTAGGGAGTCGAATTCACGACAGTGCACCATACGATCGCTCCGCCAATCGTCAAGAAAGTAAATTATGTTTATTTATTTACAAAAAATATACTAAAACTTAACATCAATAAATAATTTAAGACTGACCAAATATGTCAGAAAGTTTCTTACAGAAAAACCCTCACTGAAACCGTAATTTCAAGGAAGCTAACGCACAAAATACGATCAGTCATTTCATACGAGTTTTATGATCGGTTCACTCACACACTGCGAGGGTCGATACTTGAATAAAACCTTCTTACAGCTACTTTTATTCACTTAGGCCAGCTTTTACTTACGCCCGTAATATATTTTGGCTACTTAGTCATATTTCTTGCTCAGTAATTTGGATTTAGTACCCTTTTTTGCATACAAAAATAGTTAAACAAGGTTTTTTTGTGTTTTTCTGTGAGTAATTTCAAGCATCTAAAAAGTTTTTACACATGTTATTAGAGCTATGCACAATTTAAATATCATTTATTTCATTAACTTATCTTACAATGCTATAAATGGGAAATTTTGTGAGAATGGATGGATGGATGTTTGTGACTCTTCCAAGCGAAAACCGATGAACAAAGACCATCCAAATGATGAAACTTGACCTACAGATACTAAACAAAAAAGTTTATACAACCATTTTCCGCAGAAATATACACAAACGCGCAAAAGATGGAATTACTTGGAATTGATCCAGGATAGCTCTTTAAATAATAAAGTAATTTGAATGAATTTGGTACAATTTAAAGTTCACAGTTAAACCTTTAAAATGGTGTCATTTTATTAGTCTCAACTAGTTATTAAGTACTCAAGATAGCGCGGAATCGGACTAGTAAGTGATACTATACTTTTGGCCGTGAGTCTTTATAATAATGTACAAATACAGTTCGTTCCATATAAAAATCGATCAAAACAACAGTGTTTATTACAATATTTTTGTTACCATGCCAACTTTCCTAAAAAAAAAGAAAATCAAAACAAAAACAAGGAAAAAACATAATAAAAAAAAACGTTGCGTAAAAGGAAAAAAATCATGAAACTTTTTTTCTACAAATTGCGCAGTTACCGAATTCGAATGTAGAACAGGATAGTTCTACGAAGTTTTCTTTGAAATTCGGGAACAATAAAACATTGGGAACCCAAACAAAATTCAAGGTTAACCCTACGAACTTCGTATTTTGCCGTAGATGAGGTTTTAAGCAAAATTTCCATTTTCAGCCACATTTGTATAGTAGGCAATTGTAAGTACAATGGACGATGTTTCTTTATGCCGAAATGTAATTTTCTAGAGACCGAGAGAACATTATGTACTTATTTACTTAGGTTTCAAATTATTTCTACCCATTCTACTACATTAAAATTATGTCTTTCTTCTTTTATTTTTAACATTCATATATCTTAACTTTATCTTTAAAAAATATAACAAACAGATCAACTGCAGAATTCTTCTCCCTCTAAATCGAATCCATCTAAGCAGCTTGTCCAGATAATTTCGCTTTCAAGCTATTGTCAAACAGACAGGGCGAAGCGAATGCTATCCATATCCTTTCATATAAAAAAGCGAAAGCGGTCCGATAGTCCATGTGACAGGCTTCAAACAATTCCATACATTACAAACAAAAACGCTTCGGCACGCTTTTCAGTTTGACAAAGGCATCAGCGATTAACAGCCATTTTGTCTCCTTTTATAGTAATTATTTATTTTTGTTTGAAGTAACGCGTATTCTATAGAATTACAGGTCTGCCTGTAATTCTATAGAATACTACGTTAATCACCATCAGTTTAAAATAAATTTAAAAAGAATAAATAAGTGCTGTCCGCTTACGCCCAAAATGTTAAATCTCACTCCAAATCCTTTTCCTTTTTTCGAAGGCTGCTTCTGATTGGACATCTCAAAGACAAGACAGTTGTTGATTAGGGTGCTTGTACACACAGTAGAGCATACGGTGCAAGACTGCCCCGTTTGGGCAGAGCACCGACGTGTCCTCACGGCGGCGATAGGCGGAAACCTCTCGCGCCCGGCATTGGTTTCGGCCATGCTGCGGGGCGAGACGGAGTGGGAAGCGGTCGCCTCCTTCTGCGAAGCAGTAATGCTCGTGGAGGAGGAGGCGGGCCGCGAGAGGGAGAGGACAGCGTCCTCCCTCCGCCCCAACCGCAGTGGTAGACGCCCGCGGCGTCGGACGTCGGCAGACGATCTCCGGCCACCGTAGGCGCGGGCATGCGGACAGCGAGTAAAGGGCAACTCGCTGTCCGACCATGGACCATGCCCGGGTCGATGTCGCGTCGTGTTCCACGCTCGCCTAAAGAGCGTCAGCAAAAATGACGGGGCCCCCTCTCAGAGGGCCAAAGCCTGCCGGGGTCGCGGGATTTATTTCCTTACCGTGACCCCGGAACATAAAGGGCTATTGAAGGACACCGTGGATTTTAGTCAGTACAAGTCTGACAGTCCCTCCCGCCCTGCCCAGGGTGGGAGGACTCATTTGATGATTACACCACGCTAAAAAAAAAGGGTGCTTGTACACGGTGCATGTAACCCGTGCAAGTAAGGGTGCGGTTACCCACGCGAGTAACATTCGCAAGCTACTTGATCAAGTTACCCGCGTGTACTTGTAAATGTTGCAAATGACTGGAGCAAGTAAACACGCGGGCTACTTGCGCAAGCTGTATGTACAAGTTATTTGTTTGTGGTCAAGAGCTACATGTGCATGCTATTCGCGCGGTAGCTTTATGACTTAATCGAGTCAAGATGTCTCGACGAACGAAAATTATTTTAAAAACATTGTTAAAAATGTAATTTTGCCGGAATTATGAAACTTACGCACGTCTAAAACTGTTCAAGTTACATGCGCGTAACCCGCGCGCGCCGCAGAGCACTCGAGTTAGTTGCGCAGGTGGCTCGCTTTGGTACATGCTCAAGTCGCTGGACCCGCACGTTTTTTAATGGGCTTGTACACGGTGCATGTAGCTTGAGCATGTTGAGGCACTTGCGCGGGTTACATGCACCGTGTACAAGCACCCTTAGTTACAGACAACGATCAAGTAACCGAGATATTATTACTAATTTTTTTTATCGATAACCCCGTATTTCATGTCTGTGTGTAATAACGTCATTGCCTCTCAGCCCTACATTCGTCTGTGTACCATAACCCTTTAACAATGAAGCTTCTAATCGAACAAGAGTGTGTGTGTCTGTATTGCACTTAACAGAGACTATCGAGTTTCTCAGAGGTAACTCGATCCAATGCGAATTGTTTGTCGACTAAGAGCCTATGCACACCACGTTTTTTAAACGCGCCGTAGACGCGCCGTCGACGCGCGTTACAGAAACGCGCGTCACCGGCGCATTTGAAAAACGTGGTGTGCATAGGCCCAAACAAGCGCATGACCCATTCCATTTACAGTCTACCCGAAGACAAAGCAACATTTTCTCCAGATAGGCAGGTAGATTTGAGTACAGGAAGCTCTGGCTGAGAAAATCGGATTGATATACATGTCATACTAGATACTTTGCAGGAATACCTAATTACTGATGACGGCGCGGTTGACGCACTGGCAAAAATCAAAAAACTGTGTCAGTCCCTTTTTTTACGTGGTAAAATCATCAAATGAGTCCTCCCACCGGACGGGGCGGGAGGGACTGTCAGACTCGTACTGACTAAAATCCACGGTGTCCTTCAATAGCCCTTTATGTTCCGGGGTCACGGTAATGAGATAAGTCCCGCGACCCCGGCAGGCTTTGGCCCTCTAGAGGGGGGCCCCGTCATTATGCTGGAGCTCTTTGAGGCGCGCGTGGAACCCAGCGCGCCGTTGTGTCAGTCCCTTACAAGCCACCCAGAGATAATTTCCAAACCAAAAAAAATTGTAACAGACAGGAAGCCAACTCCAACATAGTTCTTTTTTTTTTAACGTGGTAAAATCATTAAATGAGTCCTCCCACCCCGGGCAGGGCGGGAGGGACTGTCAGACTTTTACTGACTAAAATCCACAGTGTCCTTCAATAGCCCTTTATGTTCCGGGGTCACGGTAAAGAAATAATCCCGCGACCCCGGCAGGCTTTGGCCCTCTGAGAGGGGGGCCCCGTCAGTATGAAGTCCAACATAGTTAGGACACAAGCAGAATAACAAAACCGAAGTCTTTATATTGGCTTTCATTCACAAATGTCACCTACTTACTACGGCAACATTAAAATCGACTCAATTAATCGACATTTTTCGATAAAACTGTAAATTGGTGACAGCTACGTTTCAGTATATCTACACAAATTCGCAATCAGATAGGGGTTATCTAAGCTTCCTTTCGTGTTATTGCCCTAATTTTAGGTCAACGATGTCCACAATAAGATAAGTATGCCAGGCAGGCTTCTTTTTTAACCTGTATTTTATCATCTAAGTTTAACAATGTGTGGCTGGATGGATGGATATATGGATATCCATCCAAAGATTGTCTGCAACGTCTCGTATTTATCAGTGGACTGCCTTTGTTTCCACAGGATTCGCAAAATTTTGGAACAGTTTCATTATGTACAGACACCAGCAGGTCAACTTACCCGAATCTGTCAGATTTTACCAATCAAAAATTAACCTCTCTCTCTGACTCTTGTGATAAGGTTCAAACTCTATTAAAGAAATCTGACAGATTGTGGTAGCTTGATATGCTGGTGTCTGTACAAAACTTATCTGTGGAAAGAAAAATCCCACCAAAAACATTAAATGTAAAAAATGCCAAGTCTCTTGATGCAGTCTTTCCATCGTAAAAAGTTTTGAGATCTCACAGAAGCCAAGTCCTATTCAAATTATTTTGTAGTTATAAATCAACATTTTAGTAATTATATCAATAGTTTTCTTTATATTATAACTATAGTGACTTGGCAATGAGCACAAGTAAAATCAAATAAAACGGCATATTTGGAGGAGTTGAAAGTTACACACACCGCATGCGTAAACATTCTCTTTTACTTTATATATTCTCTTAACATTCATCATTTACTTTCATAAAGCGATGGCCCGTAAGGTATTCTTAATTATTGTATTGGAACATGTAGTCGGTAGTGACCATCATGATTCACACATAACAAATAATCTGATCACAGGTCTCGTCAGTAACATTTGCACATAATTCCAGGCAGCAAGTTCATTTGTGCTCATTGCCAAGTCACTATAGTTATAATATAAAGAAAACTATTGATATAATTACTAAATGTTGATTTATAACTACAAAATAATTTGAATAGGACTTGGCTTCTGTGAGATCTCAAAACTTTTTACGATGGAAAGACTGCATCAAGAGACTTGGCATTTTTTACATTTAATGTTTTTGGTGGGATCTCATTTATTTTTTGTAAGTGTATTTCTTTCTTTTTTTTAGGTGTCCTCATAATTTCTTGGCTACTTTTTTGCTTAGGACCCATTCTCTATCTAACAAACTAAATAGAACTAAACTAACTAACAAATAACTAAATAAATATATATCTGCTAACTTACAAACTAAAAATATAACTAAACTAAATAACACGTAAACAACTAGATATGTAACTATGTCTATGTTATATTAATAAACTATTTTCCTAAATAACTGTTTCAGTAACAATAATAAATCTACTCCGAATATCGCTACAATATTTTTTTTAGTTTCGAAATGGTTGTTCATAGATAGATGGCGCTATCAAATGAAAATTATTGAATTATTTTAAAGTACTACTTAGACTGCGCTCTGTAACGAAACCATAGCGCGATTCAGACAGGTACAACGCCATCTATCGAGCGCGCATACAATATTTATCGCAAAACAATGGAGTTTTAGCTTTATTAATTTAATGAATTATGAACTTTATGTATTAATTTATATTAATTAAAGTCTATGTATTACATTTATATTATTCCTTTCTATTCTATGTATGTATTCATCCAATTGAATACTAACTTAAACAACGAACAAAGTTAACAATGCAGTCAAAATCCATACACAATGTTCTTGCCAAACCGCAAATATAAAATTGTTTTTTAAGGTATATTATTTTTTAATGTTTTTATAATTTTTCCTTTATATGTGGCCAATGACCTATCTTGGTGCAAAATTTGAAGTTTCTAAGTCTGCTAGAAGTACCTTAGATTTTTGATGATCGGTCAGTGAGTCAGTGAGTGAGTGACAAAATGGTGTAACTTTGATCGACCGTAACTCCTAAACTATTCATTCAATTGGCATGTAATTTCGAACTTAAGCTTGTTTTAATGCCTACTATTATTCACCGAAAACCTAAACTCCTAGCTTTGTCCACGTCGAAGTTATAGGGGGGGCGAAACAGCCGCGAATCGCTTCGACTTGGTGGGGCACTGCCGTGCCCCCAGATTGGACTGCGAACAGGACATGAACCTGCCACCTCCGGATCCAGTACTTCAGCTCTTACTAACCGAGCCACTGCGGTCTTGTTCATGAAAAGCTTTGCAATTTGCGACGCACGCTTATTTGTGTTTATAAAGACTTTCTTATTATTTTTTTCTCTAACGTAGATATTTCTACGTAAAATAAAATAAAAATGAAAAAATTTCTTATCAACCAAACCTTCCGTTGCTATAGCACCACAATTTTTGCTCAAGCCCTAATACGTTCACTGGAGTGTACATAAGTACCTATATAAAGTCCCCTTTGGCCGTAAGTAGGTATACAAGCGAGATAATGCTTTGTTTACCTGAATGAACACTCGTGACCTTGTCTATTATTTGCGATGATTCCCGATGTCCACCCCCAGCTTGTCCCCCGCTGGGGGACAGCGCAACTTTTTCTAAAAAATGTTCCCAATGTCCACCCCGGGGTGGCCATTAGGAACTTTTTTTAGAAAAAGTTGCGCTGTCCCCCAGCGGGGGACAGTGATACGATTTTTAAATATATTTACGTTGTCCCCCACGGGTGGACAGCGCTACAATTTTAAAAATGAGAATTCTCAGTGTCCACCGCAGGTGGATGGAGATACTTTTTTTTATTTATTCCCGGTAGCGGGCCCTTTTAACTATTTTTAATACTTTGACTGAAAAAAAAAACTAGTAATTAAATATAAAGATTGTAAATGTAAGCTTAGTTATGAAAAAATACTATTTTAACAATTTCACTTAATTAGATCATTTTGTTTAAAACCATATCTTAGTTTGTACACACATATCTTAGTTTGTTTGGCTACACATCAAACTATGCAAAACCAATATAAGCTGACCGTTGAGTGTGCGGAAAGATTTCACAAAGCGAGATCAAGACAAACTGGTATTGTATAGGTCGATGTGTAACCAAACAAACTAACTATTACACAAACAAACAAACTAACTAGCCGTGTGTACTAGTAAAGTTTTAGTTATCATTCTTCTGGGCTCGTTTTATTATAAGTTTGTTAGATGAAAACTTTTAATAAAGCGAGCCTGTAAAATTGGATTAGAAAAATTGGTATAATGTTACTCTACCTTGTATGAACATTTTAAATCATTAAATACTTTTCAGGTGTATATAATTAGAAATAAATGTCATATCCTAGTCAATTTCAAAACAAAATTTTAAAACAAAATTATTACAATAATAAACCTACTTCTGAATTTTTAATTATGGTGTTAATTAGAAGATTTAAAAAAAAAAATAAACGTTGATTTTAATATACATACTTAATTTGTTTTTATTATTATTTTAATAATCTCATCATCTTCCTTCTAAAGTCTTTAATCTGTAACGAGTCTTCACTCAAAGTTTACAAAAACAATTAAAAGGGAATAAATAAAAAAAAGTATCTCCGTCCACCCGCGGTGGACACTGAGAATTCTCATTTTTAAAATTGTAGCGCTGTCCACCCGTGGGGGACAACGTAAATATTTTTAAAAATCGTATCACTGTCCCCCGCTGGGGGACAGCGCAACTTTTTCTAAAAAAAGTTCCTAATGGCCACCCCGGGGTGGACATTGGGAACATTTTTTAGAAAAAGTTGCGCTGTCCCCCAGCGGGGGACAAGCTGGGGGTGGACATCGGGAATCATCGATTATTTGAGGTAACATATGACTAAACCGATTAGTAGATTACGTTGAATATACAATGGAATAATGAATGTGGTGCTGGTGAACTGTGTCTTACGTGATTGTTTGCTAGCGCTTCTGTTTATTTTGTGTGGAAATAGTGTAAGTACCTACACGTCAAGTAATTGAACTAAAAAGAGTATCAAAAAACAAAAAAAAAAATATTAGAAAAACAACCACAAAAAAAAACAGTAAAAAAAGCGTCTGAGGCTTTGCTTTTGTTCATAAAACAAAAACTACGGAATCAAACTAAATTACCGTTTTAAGGGAGCATATATGACAAAATATATACTGCATCGAAAAAAGAGAATCACACGATTATCCAAGTTCAGAAAATGCATTTTTAATGTTGAGACAGATGTAAAAGTCCTACAGACAACATGGTTAGCGCAGTGTCTGAGCGTGCCGCGAGTTTGACTCCCGCATTGAACAAATATTTAAATGACCTACAATTAGTTGTATTTATTATTGTAGGTCACAATAGTTGTTCCGGATCTGGTAGTATGTGTATGTGACTTTCTATGTTAGTAAACGCACCCACGACACAGGAAAAGATTGTAGAGTGAGGCAACAATTAAAAAAGATATGAAAGTTTCAAGATCCCAACAAATACATACTCAAACATAAATTCTCACAAACTACAATCCATTCACACGAATCATACGACAACCAAATCCCCTTGAAACGCCGAACTCCACATTGCACCACAACATCCCCGTGATGACGTAACCAAGTGGCCGAGACCTTGACGCTCGGGAAGGGCGGATTTCGCCATTGACACAGAATACATAGATACCAGAAGGACAGCTTCTTACAACGAACGAAAACATACTGTTGGGCGGCAACGGCTGAATGTCTTTTTAACAAATCACCAAGTACTTTTACACTGAGATTATTCCACAAAATTATTCCTCACATCTTCTACACAATTACGGGATTAATATTGCAAAAGTGCGGTTTAGATCCTAATCTTCGACTAGTGTCTGCATGGACGTAAAAGATTTTATGTAGAACAAATTGATGTGCTCTGCAATTACTTGCATACAATTCATGCGTATGTATGCGTATTTTTTACGTGGTAAAACCATCCAAAGTATGTGGTGTGGAAGTTTGGAATCTCAAACAAATGCGAGAGTGTTTCTGCGTAGGCGTGTATTTTTGTTCAAAATAAAAATCAGCCCACCACAAATTCCTAATGCTTCAGCTGAGGAAACGGGCAGTAAACGACCCAGCAACACATCTGTTATTCAAAATAAACTGATTCCATTGAGCTGACATTCTGTACCTATTTATTCTATGCCATCGACCTCTGCATTCCCGCCCTGAGGCATATCCGAAGTATCGTGCTGACATTTAAAAACATAGTGTTTCTTGTTTAGTAGATCGGAAAGCAATTATTATGAGCCTTTAGGTAAGAAGAAACGTTTGGGATTGAAACAATACCAAGCCGAAATAGTAGGAAGGTTGCCGCTTACCAGTGTGCTGGTTTTTTTTCTCACTAAAGAATTTATTTTAGGTACCGTTTTTTGCGTGGTAAAATCATCAATTTAGTGCTGAGCTCAAGGTAGAGCGGGAGGGATTCTCAAACTCGCCTGATTTAAATCCTTCTCCTGTTTACATGATAAGAAAGTCCCGCGAACCCGGAAGGATATTAGGTACCTTCAACTGTGACAATGCTGTCGGCATTCTGGGGGCACTTCCGGTTGACAGTGACGTAGATGATTTTTGTTTCATGTTTTACACGTGACATTTTCCGGTAATATTAGCGCTTTTGTGTCTGTGTACTTCTCCACTATTACAGAAGCTTTATGCGGTTATAAAATTATACATATAATCAACTTAAATCTTGATATATGTTGACGGACTGCTATTATAATAGTGCAAATTAAGGACAGTTTTTATCGGAAGAAATAAATCAACCCCCTTACTTATAAAAACTTGTGTTGGTTAGCTACCGATTAAATATCACCTGTCCTTGTCATTTCTATTTCAATGAATAGAGCTGATGGCAATTGACTTATGAGCCATTCAAGATAAGTAACGTCTAATCAATGTTTATAAGTAAGGGGGTAAGTCACTGCTACTGATTTATTTCTCAAAGATTTTATTATCGTATTCTTTTGTTATTGATGTTGTAGAAATCTATACTTAATATTATAAAGCTGAAGAGTTTGTTTGTTTGTTTGTTTGTTTGTTTGTTTGTTTGTTTGTTTGTTTGTTTGTTTGTTTGAACGCGCTAATCTCAGGAATTACTGGTTGGAATTGAAAAAATCGTTTTGTGTTGGATAGTCCATTTATCGAGGAAGGCTATAGGCTATATAACATCACGCTATCATCAATAGGAGCGGAGCAGCAATGAGAAATGTTTCAAAATCGGGAAAATGTTTTCCTTTTCGAGAGCTTTCGTTGCGTGCGCTGCGTAAACGGTTAAAGATACGCAAAAATTATGTACTACGGAATTATTCCTCATAAAAAGTTCTAAAATAAAGTCCGCGAGAGCATATATCTATCTTTTAAGATTAAGTCACTATAACCATTTTTATGGAAATCAAATTTGTTTTAAAGTAATGCATTATTTGCGAAGGTATTTTCATTAATATGATATTAATCCTTATCAAAATAAATACGTTAATCATCACAAGCATTTAATTTTGAACAAAATTGTCCTTGACATCGTTTGATTTCAATGAATATCTTAGGAGATATCATAGTTTCAAAATAATACCACATCAAAATTAATACCTAATGACTCTGGGATATGTCATAATTGCGGCGGTAAGTCCCTCTTTGAGAAGTGGTTGGAGATGCGCTGCGGCGTCCTCACCTTCAACCTGACGCAAGTCCTCCCGGGCACGGTTGTTGCGGAAGGTTCCTCAGGGATACGCTGGCAAGGGAGGGGAATGGGGAGCAGTTGAAACGCGTTATTTTTGATAAACTCGAAAAGTACTGGACGGATTTGAATGATTTTTTATCCGCTGTATAGGTATTAAGTCTGGCCAACATATAGGCTATAATTTATCTAGGAAACTTGAACAACTGGTGCAAAACCGCAACAGACCAGCTAAACTATAAGAGATGCAAAAATGGTGCCATAGCAAAAAATGTTCCACGTCATGAGCATTTTCTCCTGACAGAATAATTTTAAAGATCTGGAAAACTTGATGTGGAACTCCAAGAGCCCAGCTACACTATAACATAATTACCTAAGTATATAGATTTGATTTTAAAGTAATGCATTATTTGCGAAGGTATTTTCATGAACACGATATTAATCCTTATCCAAATAAATGCGTTAATCATCACAAGCATTTAATTTTGAACAAAACTGCCCTTGACATCGTTTGATTCCAGTGAATATCTTAGGAGATATCATAGTTTCAAAATAATGCCACAACAAAATAATTACTGCCTGGGCAATACTGGGCATGTCATAATTGCGCGTGAGGGAAAGGGCGCCCTCTACCTGCCTCTCACTCCAGCCATCGCTGAAGACGCCCAGGGCGTCGGAAATAGCGGGTTATATTCCAGCCGCCTACGGACGGGGAGTAATGGGTAGCTTGCCTTCCGACAGCACGTATTTATAAAGAAGCACTGCCGGCTAATCTCCGCTGCATAGACAAGTCGAGGCGCGGCGTGAAGAGCTCCGGCGCCATCTCAGGGCGGTATGGAGGGCGCGTCTATCGAAACCGATGTTCGGGCACGCGGCACGCCTCAATCGCGGTGGTAAGACCTCTCTTTGAGGAGTGGCTGGATAGGTGTCACGGCGTCCTGACCAACCACCTGACGCAGGTCCTCACTGGACACTGAAGTTTTGAGAGGTACCTGTGTCGGATGGGGAAGGAAGAAACGCTTGGGTATCACCACTGCGAGGATCGTCCAGAGGACACGTTAGAGCATACGGTGCAGAATTGCCCCGCTTGGGCAGAGCATCGCACATGTCCTCACAACGATGATACGCGGCGAGTGGGAACCGGTCGCCTCCTTCTGCGAAACAGTCATCGGGGAGGAGGAGGCGGGACGCGTGAGGAAGAGGACAGCGTCCACCTCACGACCCAGCCGCAGTGGTAGACGCCCACGGTGACGGACGTCGTAGGACGATCTCTGGCCAACAGGCGTGGGCATTAGGTCGGCGAGTAATGGGCGACTCGCTGTCCGATCATGGACCATGCCCGGGTCGACCGACGCCCCGTTTTGTTCCACGCGCACCTCAAAGAGTATCAGCACAATGACGGGGGGCCTTAGAGGGCCAAAGCCACCGGGGTCGTGGGACTTACGAGTTACCGTGACCCCGGAACGTAAAGGGCTATTGAAGAATGACGCCGTGGATTTTAGTAAGTACAAGTCTGACAGACCCATGCCCTGGGTGAGAAGACTAATTTGACGAGTTTATGACGCTAAAAAAAGCTTTAAGAAAATGATTTGTTTCAGTATCCTCCAACAGCACTTCGCACTAAAAAATACATTGTTAAGTTCCGACATCCACGCGAACGAAGTCGCGGGCACAGCTAGTTTAATGATAAATCTAATATGTTACCCAGCTAGATGGACCGACGACCTTAAGGGGCCCATATCTTAGAGCGCAGCAGGCATTTAGAGTGATTTCCCCCCCTCCTGTCACGTGGCATCACAGCGCTATTCAAATGAACTTCGCTGACCCCGTTGGAAAACGTACCACCTTGAGCTTATTCTAGCCTAGTAATTTGGCAGGCCATTTAGAGTTACCTTATCCCCGCGCTGCGTGTCACGTGGCGTCAGAGTGCAAGACATACCACCTTGATCTTATACTAGCCTAGTACTTTTGCTGGTTAGTGACATTCTATCAGTTTTTAAGCATAGCTGGAATTTAAAAACTTTTTACTTTTGAAAAATGCGCAATACAAAGCGTCTCAAGGAGATATCGACACGGGCATATTATTGCATACCTTCATGCATTTTTATTTCGAGAAATTCTTTGAAACATGTTTAAAATTCATCTCTCTTCAATTTATTTAATAAAAAATAGTGTATCCAAGTTAAAGCACAAGTTACTTGTGGACTAAAAGTAAAAGTAACATATTATTAGAAAAAAATAAATAAAAAACAAATAACAAATCTTTATGTAATGCAAAAAGAATATCATATCAAGTAAGGATCGAACCCGAACCTCGTAGCTTACCAGTCCCAGCGTTCTTCCGTTCGGCTACGCGGTCCGCTGAGTAGACATTTAAAATAGCTGTTCATAAACTATGTCATGATTTTTCATTGGTTCTGATAAAATACAGCAGAGGACGAAGCTTTATCTTTCACATTTTATGTAATCCTGGTACTATCGGGACAAATGCATGCAAATTTTACGACTCTCCTATCAAACTATAAGGCTGCGTTTCCACCAGAGATGTGCGAGGATGCGTAGCTAGGGATGTGTTTGTAAAGAACCAATAGAATCGCTTCATTTACCTCGCTTCGGTCAGCACAGCTCTGGTGAAAACGGCTGAGCGGAGCTAGATTTTTGCGCATACAAAACAAGCGAGGGATTTGTTCGAGGGATGTGTGAGAGGGATGTGTTGCGAAGGATGTGTACAAGAGATATGTACGAGGGATGTGTTGCGAGGGATGTGTAAGTGGGATATGTTGCGAGGGATGTGTTGTAACTTCACTCCCACTACACCGCACCCTCGTCGCCACATTTCACAGCTACGCTACACATCCTCATAGGCACATTTTCATGCACGGCTTTGGTGGAAACAACCAAACCTTTTACAGCACAGCTAAACATCCTCGCACGACACATTTCCATCGCACATCTCTGGTGGAAACGCAGCCTTACTGACTGAAGTGCAGCGATGCGCGCCGGCCGTGACAATTTATAAGGGGCCATAACTTGTCCTGAGTTCAGGATCCGATATTCAGAATATGATTTAGAGTAAGAAACTTAGTCGCCAAAGCATGTACTAAATCGTGTCCTAATTAGGATGCTACTCGTCCTAAATGCAATTACACTTTCCTGAATTATGGATGTCCTGAATATCGGAGCCTGAATTTAGGACAGTGTAAATTGCCCTTTATGTTTTGAAAGTCTAAAATAGTTTGAAACACCGCCCGCCGTGATGATATCTTTCGTAATATGTTTGCCTGGTAAGATCGTCAAAAAATGCCCTTAAAAAATGAATGAAGGAACTTCGTGAAAATAAATGTTTGTTTACTTACGCTAATGTCAAAGAAACTCTTTCATATCTATGATCGCCTAGTACCAAAAACTTCGTATATGACTTGTTAGAGCAGTGTTGTATAGTTTATGTGGCAGATTAAATAGAGAAAAAGATACCTTACGAGAGAAACATCGAAGATATCATGGTGTCTCTGTCACACGACAGTGACAGAAATATACTTCGATGCCGCCTGCACTGTGTCTGTAATCTAACCGTTGCGTTTTATGCTTTCCTGTTAACGTGGCTACTAAATTACACTAAATAGTTAAGACTCAGAAATAAATGATATTACGTATATTATATCGATCACTAGCGGGGGGAATGGCGCGAGCCAGCAAAAGCGACACAGGTCCTACCTCGGACACGCCTCGCGGGCGACTGAAGCAATGCGTGTAGGGCACGTCGTTATATAGTAAAGGGTAAAAAAAAAAACAGAAATGTTTAGAAAAAAAGTAACCAGAAATTGTTCTGACAAACATCATTACCTATCTATTGATATGTTTTTTAGGACCAAAAGCATGGTCTACTTCAAGTACCACTGAAAAAACGATAAAAAAATCTCTATTTTCGCGATTTTTTTTGATCAAGTCAAGTTATAAATATCGCGTTTTCAACCAGAGATTAATTTAGATAGTTTATTGAACTACAACATATATTTTTTTCGGATCGAAAAAAAGAATATTTGATCGTTTATTGTTGAATCAAAAATAGGTCGATTCCTGATTACCTGGCCTTAAAAAAGTGGTTGGTTAAGACTGGATGCGGAAGGTGGAGGACAGATGTGGTGTAGCCTGGGAGAGGCCTGTGTCCAACAGTGAACTGCGATGGGCTGAGTTGATTGATTAATTGAAATAAGTTATCTTACATTAAATATTATATTACTTTATAATCCAACATTTAAAGCAATAACTTAAGTACTTTCTATATTTCAATGAAAGTCACTATTACAAAATTCCAATCAAATTCACACAGGACAGACTTCCTCCATTATAACAGGAAATGAGCATCCTGTCTGCATCCTCTGTGCTATATTGCAATATGTTAGTAAGAACGTCGTAGTTTTATTCTTAAACTAGCTTCTGCCCGCGACTTCGTACGCGGATCCTGTTGCTTATGCCAGCGACGACGGGGTCGTCAAATCGAAGATCTGAAACGTCGAATTCTAAGAGCCTGGGGACGGGAAAACAACGGGATGCGCGAGACGATTCCAGACGTTCCAGATCTTTCATTTTTGTAAGTCAACAGGAAATGACCATCAGACTAAACAAATCTTGCTAAGACGTCATTCCTATGTATGTATATTAAGTATAGTGTAGCTGGGCTCTTGGAGTTCCACATCAGGTGTTCCAGATCTTCAATTTTTATACGTCAATAGAGAGTGCTCATTAGGCTGGACAACTCTTGCTAAGACGTCATTCCTATATATGTTATAAAGTAGCTGGGCTGTTGGAGTTCCACATCTGATGTACCAGATCTTCAATTTTTATACGACAACAGAGGTTGCTCATCAGGCTCAACAACTCTTGCTAGGACGTCTTTACTGTATATGTTATAGTGTAGCTAGGCACTTGGAGTTCCACATCAGGTGTTCCAGTTCTTTATTTTTTATACGACAACAGAGAGTGCTCATCAGGCTGAACAACTCTTGCTAAGACGTCTTTACTGTATATGTTATAGTGTAGCTGGGCTCTTGAAGTTCCACATCAGGTGTTCCAGATCTTCAATTTTTATACGTTGACAGAGAGTACTCATCAGGCTGAATAACTCTTGCTAAGACGTCATTCACTTATATGTTATAGTGTAGCTAGGCACTTGGGGTTCCACATCAGGTGTTCCAGTTCTTTAATTTTTATACGTCAACAGAGAGTGCTCATCAGGCTGAACAACTCTTGCTAAGACGTCTTTACTGCATATATTATGTTACAGTGTAGCTGGGCTCTTGAAGTTCCACATCAGGTGTTCCAGATCTTCAATTTTTATACGTTGACAGAGAGTACTCATCAGGCTGAATAACTCTTGCTAAAACGTCATTCACTTATATGTTATAGTGTAGCTGGGCTCTTGGAGTTCCACATCAGGTGTTCCAGATCTTCAAATTTTTATACAGCAACAGAGAGTGCTTATCAGACTGAACAACTCTTGCTAAGACGTCGTTCCTGTATATGTCATAGTGTAGCTGGGCTCTTGGTGTTCCACATCAGGTGTCCAGGATCTTCAAATTTATTCTCTCAGCAGAAAATGCTCATCACGTGGAACAATTTTTGCTATGGCACCATTTCTGTATCTCTTATAGTTAAGCAGGTCTGTTGCGGTTCTGCATCAGGTGTTCAAGTTTCCAAGATAAATTATAGCCTATATGTTAACGGGGCTTAATACCTATACAACAAAAAAAAAATATTCAAATCCGTCCAGTAGTTCCGAAGATTAGCGTGCACAAACACACAGACAAACAGACAAACAGACAAACAGACAAACAGACAAACCGACAAACAGACAAACAGACAAAAAAATTTTTAACTACATTTTCGGGTTCGGCATCGATATACTAACAACCCCTGCTACTTTTTTTTTATATATTTCCAATGTACAGACACCACTTTTCTACAAATTTATTATATGTATAGATGAGAAGCTAGAGAACTAATCACAGGAACGTTATATCCGGATAAATTACTCTGTGTAATTATAACGCAGTGGTGGACGCCCACGGCGTCGGACGTCGGCAGATGATCTTCGGCCACCGTAGGCGCGGGCATGTGGGCGGCGAGAAAAGGGCAACTCGCTATCCGACCATGGACGGCGGCGACGGCGCATTGTATTCCACGCGCGCCTCAAAGAGCGTCAGCATGATGACGGGGCCCCCTCTAGTGGGCTAAAGCCTGGTGGAGACACGGGTCTAACGAGCTACCGTGACCCCGGAACGTAAAGGGCTATTGAAGGACACTGAGTCAGCACAAGTCTGACAGACCCTCTGAGGGCAGGACTCATTTGATGATTTAACCACGCTAAAAAACCCTACAATCAATATTTTCAGTTCACTTCGCTTATTGGCTACGTAGGTGGTTCATGTTCTGCTCTTAACCTTTCAAGTAACTACTTAAACAAATACTCTCTTAAGAAATACATTTATATACCTTCACGACCCTTTAACGTTCCCTGAATCGACAAACATAACGTGGGAGGCCACCTAGCTAGATGGATCTATGATCTTAAAGCTATTCTCTGAAAAAAAGGTTGAAAAATGCGTGCAGATAAAGCAACTTTTTGTAGGCATTTAAAGAGAAAAAAAAAATAGTAATCTACAGTATACGAATATAGTTTAAGCCGTACATTTTACATCGGTATCATTTAATAAGAAAAAAAGACACCAAATCACCTCCAAATTAAACGATTGTTTTCCTAATTTATTTATCAAATGTGTTCAAAATAATATCTACTGGCTTTTAAAAATACAAAGGAAAATAAATTGGTTTTCTTTCTATTTAAAAACATGTATAAGTTCAATTGTAATACTTAAATTAAAAATGCGTTCGATTAAAAACTGAGTATACCCTCGCACTTATCCCTTTCTCTCTCGTCGTGTCGTCGTAAGTTAGTACGGGACAAATAGGTCATTGAGGGAATACAAGCTTTAAAAATGCTATTAGGATGGAGTGGGTGCGGAAGGCGGAGTACCGGGCATTGGATCGCATCTGAATGGTTTGTACTTAGAACTAGAAGCTTATTGGATTAATGAGCTTTTATTAATGTGGTATTGTAATACTCAGATGGCGTATTCAAAATTGATCTTGGGTATAGAAAGACCACATTATTAGAATCATGGTTTGAATTCTGCTCAAATTAAAAAAAAAATGGTAATACTGTTTGACGCAAAGTATGAATGCAAATAACTTGGCCTTATGTAAATTTCTCCTGTATCTTGGCTACATTTACAAACATTTAAACTCACATAGGCAAATGCTTAGAACCGTAGCAACTACATTGTTATCGATGACTTGTGTGGTGGCAAATTTTGTAAGCCCAGTGACAACCGAACCGAACCAAAGTTCTGGGGGGTGGAATTAATCAAATGACTCCACCCTTCATGGCAGGTGGAGTAATTTTCAGAAATCATTGCCACACGCAGAGAAATGTCTCGCTACATAAACGAGAACCTCTGGTTGCAACCGTGACAGCAAGAATGACGTTGACCAAAGTTGACTTTACAACATTTCTAGTAATAAATACTAAGTAAGTAGTAGAGATAACAAGGACTTAGTACTTAATATTACTAGAAATGTAAAGTCAACTAAAGTAAGATTATTAATTCGAGTCAGTAAAATGACATTTGTACATGAATGAAATGTACTAAAACATGAATGAAATGTACTAAATTTCTTTGTATCAGTGACAGTTGCACTGTCATTTTACTGACTCGAATTAATAATCGTACTTTAGTGAGTCTTGCTGTCACGGTTGCAACCAGAAGTTCTCGTATACATTTCTGCGTGAAGAGAAAGGAACTTTTAGCCTGGAACTGACTAAAAGCAATATATAGGTATTTTCACTAAAAAAGCTAAAATTATAGAAAAATATAATATAAATATATTAAAATTAAAAAATAAATTATTATACAATTTATTTCATTAAATACAAAAAAAAACCTCTTTTTTATCTCGTCAATTTCCTCTTGCGTTCTAAGGCCGCGGTAACCTGCTTAAACAATCCTGCAACCCTGGCCCATGCCACGGTTGCATGGGCCAGGACCGTTGGCATGGACATTATCAACATCATATCAGCCGTAGGACGTCCGCTTCTGAACATAGAACTGCTCCATGGCATGGCATGGCTGTAGCTAAATACGTAAATTATGCTACAGCTAAAGAATCAAAAGGGTTATTCACATTTTGTCCCACATTTCGTTATACCTACAAAAAGTTTAAACAACCTAAACGCTATATTTACAAACGCAAACCGATACTATTTTGTTTATTTACCCACTAACTGATAGGCATAGTGACAAGGGCAATGTTCGACACGCGGTTACGTATCTTACGTCATATTACACAAGCTTCATATTTGATTGAACAAAGGACATGCTATAAAAAGTGGTCTTAAGTAATCATACTACTTTTGGTATCAGGATTTAATCTGACTAATCCAAGGAGCTAATAATGTGTCGGGGCTCCCATAAAAGGTAAAACGCCTGGGTTGGGTCACTGTTTTGGGCCGTATTATGACGTCTTGAAACCAGGCTTATTCCAGTGAGTGAACGAGACGGCGCTGAATGATTTAAATAACTCTGTCTCTCACTCACTGGAACAAGCCTGGTTTTAACACATCATAATACGGCTGCAGAGCAGACATAGACTGCATAGACAAGATCGACGATGGAGCGAGCTCACCCAGAAGAAGCCCCCCTTAGAGGGACAAAGCCTGCCGGGGTCGCGGGACTAACGAATACCTTGACTCCGGAACGTAAAATGCTGTTGAAGGACACCGTTGCTTTTAGTCAGTACAAGTACGACAGTCCTTCCTATCCTGCCTTGCCCTGGGTCGGAGGGCTCATTTGATAATTTTACAACGTTATAAAAAGTAAAAGATAAGAATTCATATTCCTTATATATTTTTTCAATATAGATTCTTACTTACCTCTTTAATGAAAATTCCTCAACATAGGAATGCATTACATTCTTTTTGCGTAGCAATAGGCTACGGCGTAGCACTTTGCTACGGCGTAGCGCGTAGCATCTTCGTAGCCCTAACTAACTTTAGATAACGGGAAACTTCTTTCATTTTACGTGAAAAGGATCGTACGGATGATTGACTTGAGCGTTGTGCTTAGTAAGTCCTTATAGGAGTAAATAAAGGGCGGAGAAGTAAAGGTGAGGGTGCAAAAATAAACATTGATACACTTGAATCTTTTTTCTATTTCGTGTGAGGATGTGGCTACCTTCTTGTGTTTGAGTTAATTAAACTGCCTCTGGGAACACCACAGGCCTAATATAAATCCAGGTTTCCTCATGATGATCACCCTCACTTATCAAAAGTCAGTGATGTCCAAGATAAACTTAGAAAGTTCATATATGAATTGAAAAACACATTGATACACAATAAACATAAAAGTTAGGACTTTTTGAAGATAAAATTAACCATAGTCCCTGAAAAATATAAAGTAGCAAAATTTAAAGGAATAATCTTATACTCGTACATAAAAGTTCACGTCATATTTCTCTGCAACTATTAAAACAAGACTAACTGGCATAAATATTCCGTAAGTCCGCTGAAAATGTTCCCATAGGGAATATTAATACTAAAACATTCAAAACATTACCCAAATATTTATCAGAACTGGTCTGCAGATTTGAAATAAATAGCTATCGCCTACAGTTTTACCTGAATACTCAAAAAACAAATACAAAACACATATAAACCTACAAAAACTATTGTGTTTTTTTTTTCTTTTTTAAAGTTATGAATCAACAATTAAACTCACTTTCACAAAAACTCTTACCCGAAAAAAAAAGATTTATACAACATTATTTTTAGTATATGCGAAACCTGAATAGTGTTCAGAATCAGTAACTGATTCGATTCCAATAATTTTTACACCATGTTATATTTATTTTTTCAAAAATATTTTAATTAAATTTTATTACCAGTTAATTACAATACAATCACCGTACGGTTAGGTACCTATTGCCAAACTATTATCACGAGTGTATAACACAGGAAATGCGGTTTACGCGGGTGTACCGCGAAATGAGCATGTTTTTGAACGGAAAACCAGGTAATATACAAGCTTATAACTTTGTGATTTTTTATGACACGGTTTAAAATTTTGTACATAGATTCTTTACACAAAAATATTGGACAGGTGTATCGGGTTTCGCATAAACAAAAAATAATGTTGTAGATCACTTATTTTTCGTCTGGGAATCGAACCCGTGGCACACATCGCAGCAGTTAATCGCTCAGGCAGTCGATTATAATCTATCTATATAAGAAGTTTTAACCAAATCCGTTCAGCCATTAAAGCAATATAGAGGAATAAAGATACATACTTTTCCAGTGCAAGAGCTTAAAGCCACAAAGCTTTAATGGAACTCGCTATTAATTACACTAAAACATCTAAAGTGCATAATGCACACTATGGCTTTAAACATAAAGTTATATATCGCTTGATTTTAACTCCAGCATCCGGTAAACTCGCGTCATTGGCAGAGAGGTTTTAATTAATGGGATGATGATACAGCGGGCTTTTAGACCACAGTTTATTAGTGTTCGGTATAAGTTAAAGGTTTTTAGCGATTTAGTTTTATTAAACAACTAGCTGCTGCTAGCGCCTCCGCCTAAGTTTTAGTAAAAAAAAATACCACAAGTATATTATATCGGGATAAAAACTATTGTATGTCTTAATCAAAGATAAACTATCTGTCTACCAATATTGCCCAAATCTGAAAAAAAATTAAAGTTTTTGCATAAAAGAGTTACAAACACATTTATACGCTCACAAACATTCGCGTGTTATATTAGTAAGATTAGATTATACATAATTTCACAAGCAACAGCTTGGAAACATTTAGCAGCTTTGATATCAAGTTTTTGTGTAAAAAGGCAACAAAATACATCAATCCATCCTCACAAAATTTTGCACTAATTTTTAGATTAGATCTATAAACCTACTCTTTATTTTTAATTATTTTCATCCGAAGGCAGAATCAACAATCTAAAGTACGACCGTCATACTTAACTTAACTAAATAATGAATTACAATGAGCATGCGACATTACACAGACGTCATTGTGTGAAGGTTGTTTTAAAAATAACTCTTGTTCATATTTATTTCAAACTCTTTTTCTGAAAACCACACTCAACTAACAGGTTTTTTTATGATGTTAGCTTTTACCCGCTGCTTTGTTTACCCCACAAAAGCTTAAGCAATATTCAGAGTGAAATTATGGTTACAAACTACGAGGTCCACCCCACCAGCATTTATGAAAATTGGTTCTTATATTGATTACGATAGTCTCAAACAAATGTTGTGATTTTCCTGTAATATAAATAAAACATGCGATGGCCCCAACGAGGAAGCTCGCGAGCTTGTCGTTGCCGACCGCTTGTGTAAGTAATACAACGTGTGTTTTTTTTTCAAAATCATTGGGCAAAATCAAATGCTGCAGTTTTAAGTAAAGTTTTTATTAAAATCGGCCTCGAGACTTTTTAAGTATTTTTCGATGTTTTAAGTTTAGCCATCCACTCCCAGCTGAAAAGTTCACCCCGTATATGCACATTATCTGCATACGTAGTGAGCACTCATGGATGCGTCCTTGGATCGGGGGCGCCATTTAAATAAGTGCATTCTAATGCTAGGACTTTTTTATGTAAGACAAATATTTTTTCATGGTTTTATATTGAAACTATTGCAGAGTAATTGTGTATTTTCGAAAAAAGAATTAACCCTTGCGACTTCGCCCGCGTCTCGAAAATTATCGCCCGGAAACGTAATAACGGTATAAAACGTAAAAAACATCCAATGAGTTAATTTATAGTCATAAACGACCTAATCCAACAAGTAGCTTTTGTGCGGAAGAGTAACAAACATCCTTAATTTTTTTGCTGGTAAAATCGTCCTCCCACCCTGTGTGGAGTCGAAGAAACTGTCATATTCTTACTGACTAAATATTTACCCTCTCCTTTCAATCGCCCCTTGTAATCCAGGGTCACCTTTGCCTTTACAGACCGCTCCGCAAATCCATTCTCACAAAATTATGTATTTACACAATTAGCTAGAAATGAGACTTATTATAACAGAAAATTAAGACCTTTTCAAAGAACCAAATCAGTTCGCCTACAGAAAGTAATTTGTATTTTTCGAAGGCCTTCAGTTTGCATGTCAGTTTACTAATCAAAAATATGTAGCAAGGCCAACCCAAGGGCTTATTGGTTTGTCATGTTTTACAATCAATGGAAAAACTTCTAGGGTTTGTAGGTCACCTAGATTTGCGATAGTATTTAGGTTTAATACTCTATAAGACCTTGTATAAGCAACTGCCAATGATAAGGAAAAAATGCTGTATAAGAATGAACGGCAAACTTGAGCGGCTGGTGTTTTTATGGCAGTGTTTCTTATTGTATAAAAATATTTATTTAATGAGAATTTATAATATCATGCCATTTTTTTAAAGTGCCTCACACATTTATTTCTCCTGTAATCCTTAAATGACCTGTACAAACAGCCAGACCCAAGGGGCCGTTGTTTAGAGAGACGATCCACGCTAATGCCACGCTACACTAGCGTCGTGGCACGCCAAACTCTCACACTAGTACATCAATTCCTGACTTACCTCGGACGAAGCAAAATGAAGATAAGATGATGAATCCAGTTGAAACAAGAACCCTTCCATTCTACGAGAAAGGAGTACCTAAACCTATAATTCCGCAAAAGACAATGCCAGTTGCTACTTAGAGCTATGACCCACCAAATAAAAGTTGGCTTCCAACTATACCAAATGTAGCATTCTATTTGTCCTATATCAGTGATAACTAAAATTATGATTAAATGTCTTTAAAAGTGCAGTTTCTGTTTTATTGGATAAAATATCACATTTAGGTTAGATACCTATGTCGAGCATACGTTAACGTCACGTCCCTATTTTCACAATGCTGGTCTAGCCACAAAGCACACACAATACAATACTAACAATCTTGACGGATTACAGATGTTGGTGGAAGCTGTAAGATAATTCAAACACATTTATAATTTGTAATAAACAAACACAATAGCCACCCAAAAATCAAATGACTTTGTCAATAATGCCAGTTGTGACATTTTGACACAAGGATAAAATACACAAACAATATACGAAATGGACTGAGCACTCATGCCGTAAAAACGTGCTGAGCCAAACCTCAGTGCCTCAAGTCGAAAGTTTTCGACCAATGTGTGTTACCAGTGATGACGTATGGCGTCGAAACGTGGTCCTTTACTATGGGCCTCATTAGTAAGCTCAGTAAGTCCAACGAGCTATGGAGAGGGCTATGCTCGGAGTCTCTTTGCGCGATCGACTCAGAAATGAGGAGATTCGTAGACGAACCAAAGTAACCGACATAGCCCAACGAATTAGCAAGTTGAAATGGCAGTGGGCAGGCCATATAGCTCGCAGAACTGATGGCCGATGGGGCCGTAAGGTTCTCGAATGGAGACCACGCACCGGCAAGCGCAGCGTAGGACTTCCACCCACTAGGTGGGCAGACGATCTTATGAAGGCCACAGGATCACGCTGGATGCAGGCCGCTTACAACCGGTCCTACTACAAGTCCAAAGGAGGCCTATGTTCAGCAGTGGACGTCTTACGGCTGATATGATGATGATGATGAATAGGGTAGGTAACCAAAATACATGTTATTACGTTTTTAAATATTTCTTAAAAAAAAAACAATAAAAAAAACATTTATAAACATAAAAACAGTAGTCCGCCGGTGTGGGAGCGGGGTCCAAACTACCGGTGGTTAGGGCTACAGAAAGAGGAACCTCCTCACAATGCGGGCCGTATTTAGGAACACTGCCTTCAAAATCAGGCCCTTGATCCAACTACCTAGAGAGAGCCTCGAAAGGTATTCGTCGAGGCCCTTTGCCATCAGGCCATTGGCTGTAACGATAAATCGGCACAATGATAGCCGAGCTCACATTCCCACTCCGACAACCACGCGTGCTAAGTTGAGATATTACATTTATTTGTAATTCTCAGCTTTCAGTTCAGAAGGTTCTCGTCCTGCGAGATGGTATCATCGATTATTTATCATTACGCGGCGCACCGATCTGTCTATCACAACAATATCAGGGATATTGGCGACAATAGCCCGAATAAAAAAAAAAATAATATTGAAAAATAAACCTGAAAGCAATTTTAAAGCCGAAAAAGTAAATAAGGTTAGCAAGTAAGAGTTATATTTTACTGTTTCTATCCATACTACTTTCTGGGAATAGGAGGAAAGGGACAAGCGCCATCCAAGTTGCTCTTCTCTTTCGTCATGCTAATTATAGCAAATCAAAAAAAACCTAAACGGTGGCGATTACGGTTCATTTTTGGGTACTAGGTAACTTGAAGTGCTCAGTCCAGATTTTATGATAGGGCTATGTTTTGATTAGGTATTTCCGCGTCAATGACGTTTCGTTGTACCTAATCATTCATGCTCAAATGTGAAATATTTTTAAGAGTTTATATTCATAAGGTGATTTATATAAAAAAAAAACATTATTTTCGTTAAACACACTTATTGAAAATAATGTTTTATTAAAACTGAATATTGCATATTTAAATCCGAACAATAACACATTAAAAGGTGTCATTTGTCATTTTCTCTGCGTGTAGGTATGCTTAATGCGTAACGCACATGGCCGCGATGAAAACAGGAAATGGTTTTTGGGTTTTCGAAATCCTTTTATCACTAACTTTTTAAAAGCATCTTTTGCAGAATAACAATTATGTAATCAGGGGTCTTATTTTCATTTAATATTTTTCATTAGTTTATATTTCCTGTATCTTGGGCTGAAAGGTGGGGCAGGATCTGGCATTGTCATTTCTTGCTTATTTTGTATACGCTATACAAATTATACACATACTTCCAACAATATGTTACACTTTTTACCAGGAAAAGGCGTACAAAATGTACATTCATTTTCCTCATCCTTTGCCGCACGACAGTGTAATAATATTAGAGGTTTATTCACATCTAACATCCGCTCTATTTGGCTGGAAGCCTTTTCGTTTGGTTTATCTTCTAATAGGGTTAACACTTATTTTAACCAATTCTAAGATATTAATTTAGGCAACAGAAAATTCTCAAAACTGTCTGTACATGCAGAGAAGATCATGTCTGCCTAGCCACCAACTATGTTTTTTTTTTATCGTGGTAAAATCATCAAATGAGTCCTTATGGTCAGCAGTGGACGTCTTCCGGCTGATGATAAAGAGATGTAAAATATAAATAAATTTAAAAAAAAACTCAGCAATTTTTTATTCTATTTAGTCACCAATCAAACCAAGAATTTCGGGAAGAGCCTATTAAATTAATTCCTCGAACCAATAACACCAATTCAAAATTCCAATATTCAAATGATATCGTATGAAACGATGGGAGACTCTCATTTTGTCTATTATTATATTTGATTGGACAAAATCTTTGCCAACCATTTATTTTGAGTGGTTTCCAATTATTTTCTGATTATAATACCATCTTCTCGGGATAAAAGAGTGGATTTTCTGTTTTTTTTGTCATTATTTTCTGTCTGAGGCAAGAAATGGCTCATGAATTTTTAATGAATTCTTTCTATAGATTGTCTTTGTTCATGTCAGCTTACATTAACAGACTGTGATCTTCAATTGTTTGTTAGAGTAATATTTTTTGAAGCTGTTCATTTTAGCTACCAAAAACTGATGTTTTTTGGTCACTTTCATATTAGACGCGCCGCGGAGGGAGTAGGCCATAATCCTCCACGTGGGCCTAGTTAGTACGGGTTCGTAGATGTTACATTTCTTCGAATATCTATTCTGTTCACATGTATCTATTTTATTAAAGTTTTTTGTATTATAAATACAATAACTCCAAATAACCCAACGGTTTCAACGAGGTTCTGTTTCAAGATAAATACTCACAAAATATTATTGTTTACTAAGCACAATACTGTCTGACTGCCTGTTTCATGGCTATACCTCGTGATCGTTAATAGGATATTTTTGTAAAATCCTACTAATACTTAACAATAAAAGAATAAAAATCCAAAAAGTATTGATTTTTACAAACAAAACTAGTTTTAAAAATAAACCGTAAATAACTGAATTTTTTTCTCTTCCTACATAGCTCTTGAACGGATTTAGAGAGGTAATTCTACTACATTATGCCGAGGGTATACTAAGTTTGCATCAAGTGCTGACCTGACCCCAACTACATCGGAATAAGGGCAGGATGATGATGACAGCAAGGGCTTGGAACATTTATTAACTTAAATTTAGTAAAAATAATTTTAACACATTAAAAAAAGGATCTGTAAGTATTAATATTTTTAAATATTAAACGCATTAACGCATGCGTAGCGAATTTCAAAGAATTTCTTAGGAAAAAATGTCACCATGAGACGTTAGAAATGAAAGGGAGAATTCGCCGCGGCAGGTAAGATCCTCGGTGGCTCGGTTGGAAATGAGCGTCGGATGTACTGAATCCGAAGGCCGCAGGTTCGAATCCTGCCCGCGGATTGAATTTTTCTTTCCTAAGAAAATCAGTAAGTATTATTTCTTTCCTAAGATAAATAAACGCGGGCGAAGCCGCTGCCAACATTTAGTCAAACTTTAGAGACAGACTGAGAAATTTTAACGAAGTTAAACAAAGTCAAACCGAGAAAAGCTTACAATTTGTATTATGAATGATGATTTGCCAACCTGTTGAGTCCGCAAATACCTACTAGTGTACCGTGTTATGTCATCAGTAACCGGAGTTTAAACGGTTGATATGTGACCGTGATGGATTGGTACACTTTAACACCACTTTGTGGGGTTACAATAGCACTTTTTATCGCCATTAGTACTTTTGTAGCCATAACTCAGTAGTCGAAAATACACCGTAATTCAGTCACGGTAAAATTTAGGTTGGAAAAAAACAATGCTTTCAATACTAGTTATCTAGCTCTATTATGAACTTTATCTGTGACTTAGTTGATACTACTACGTCCATTTATTTTCCGTAAACAAGAGAAACAAGTTTTTGCCGCCGTCCATCCGTGGATCACTTGTCGACAGGTACGAGTAGACGCCGCGTTATCACCAATTAACGCTGCAGACAGTCTCTTTACAAAGTTTGATGTCATTTTGGGGCTACATAATTCAGTTTAAAAACGGATTTTAATCTGTCAACCTCGCATTGTGAGCTAATAGGTTTTTTTTATCGTGGTAAAATCATCGAATGAGTCCTCCCACCCAGGCGGCCAGGGTGGGTTGGGAGCAGCTGTCATACTTGTACTGACTAAATTCCACGGTGATCGTTTAATAGCCCTTTGCGTTTCAAGATCAAGATCACCTGATGAGATAGTCCCGCGACCCCGGCAAGCTTTGCCCCTCTAAGGGGGCCCCGTCGAACCCATAGGTTGGAATACTCGTAAAAATATTCGTCTTTTTTTTTGTAAACATTTTAGTTTTGATTAATTATTTTAATTAACGTAAAAATAATCGTTGTGAATAATAAAAACTTCCAAATTAACCCGTTTAAAATTCATTCTTTCTTATTAAATATTGTGAAGAAACAAAAGATTGTATAATTAGTTGGAAACTTTTTTACCCTTGACCTGCGAAGTATAACAAAAACTGAGTCGATTAGAGAGGGATTTTATTGTTTTAGGTTTTAATTCAAATAAGCAAACACTCTGGTCATGATTAAGTGGGTTTATAAAGTAAACTGTGGCAGGAATAGACGACATAAAAAAAATTAAAATAATGTACTTGAAAAAATAGATATTTTTATTACTTTTCTGTGATGAATTGTTAATGATTAGGTAATCGCCCTGACAAAAAGACAACAAATTAAGATTAGAACAGATCAGAAAGGAATAGAACGTAGTTTTATGAATATTAAACTCAGAGACCGAGTGAGAACCTCGTTGATCAAGAAAGAAACACGATCTTTGGACGTGATTAGGTAGGCACTCAAACTTAAATGGAGATGGGTGGGACACGTACAGAGACTGGAACCAGAACGATGGGCCCAGATCATGACAAACTGGACCCCCAGATCTGTTAAAAGGAAAAGAGGCAGGCCTTTTAAAAGGTGAGAAGACGACATTGTTAAAACTGCTGGAAACCTCTGGGCCAGGACAGCTAGGTGTCGAAATAAATGGAAACATTTGGAGGAGGCTCTTACCGCCTTAAGCGGTCCTTACACAGAATAAAGAGAAACATTAATACTAACACAAAATAGGTACTAACACATAGATTTTTACGTTTTTTTTTTATTCACTCATTTACTAACACATACTAATATAATTAACTAATTATTGTCTCTTAGTGAAACATATTTTTAAACATAAGTAGATACTTGTGAGGAATTAATAAAAGCTTTTTTTTTTAATCGCCCTGAATCCGTAACACCATATTACCAAGTTATTTCACAACATATGAACGTATTTAAAGTACTAGACAGTCTGCCTACAGTCAATTGTTCGGGGCCTGGGCCCCAATTCTGCTAATTTAGTAATGACTCAATTGAATATCAATTGGATCTCAGTAGCAGTTTTAACTACATTTGGTATTCTGCTACTAATTTAAGACCAATGGTTTTCCAGTGACATTCCATTGAACTGCTATTAGAATATTTGCTAGTCTGCTCTCTCTCTCTCTCAATCGTGTTACAATTGTAAATCGATTGTGGACTTTATCGGTATTCTACTCTCTAATGGCAATACTTATAACTGTTCAACTGAGAGTCAATTACAATTACACTACGATTCGATTACGACTCTATTGAGCTTATACAAGTTTTTGCAGAATACCAAATTTGTTCTAATCGTAATGAAGTCGTGATTGAGTCTCAATTGAATATCAATAGCATGTGAGTTAAATAAAATTAGCAGACTTGAGGCCCTGACTATTTGAGTACGTTTTTTTTTTATTATTTAGAATTAGGAACAAATATTTGTATGATCTACAAGTAGTTGTTCCGGATCTAGGTGTTTGTGCAATTAAGTTTCCGTGTTTGTAAACGCACCCATGATAATGGAGGGATTTCTAGAATTATAAATAACTAGCTGACCCGTGCCCACTTCGTTGGGCAGTATTTCGGTTAATATGTATGATATCTTTATAATTTATAGCCTATAGCACTCACGGATAATGTAGCTTTCTACCAGTGAAACAATTTTTAAAATCGGTTCATTACTTCCGGAGATTACCCCCTACATACAAACTTACAAACATACAAACTTACAAACAAATGTTACCTCTTTATAATATTAGTATAGATTTCTAAAAAACAAAAACACGTTCACGAACAAAATCTCGCCTGATGGTAAGCGCTAAGATGTGATAAGATGACGTAAGTTTAAATGTTTATGAACGAACCCACTGTAAAAGATAATAACAAAAAGAACGGTTGTTCTAAAAAAAAATACTTAAATAGTGATTAGAACTTCCAAGCAATCGCACATAATGACAGCTTGCCGAGGTCGCGGCATTAACGAATTATGGGACACCGGAACGTAAAGGGCTATTGAAGGACACCGTGGATTTTAGTCAGTGCAAGTCTGACAGTCCCTCCAGCCCTGTCCTGGGTGGGGGGAGGACTCATTTTATGATGTTGCCACGATAAAAAAAGCAATCACACATCTTTAATAAAAGTCTGAAATAATAATATTTTAAAAGAGAACTGTTTTCGCATTTTGTAATGAAAAACATATTTTTAACACAAAAGCACCCATTGATCTCACATTTTAACAAAAGCTTGTTGTTTAGAGAAAATAAAATTGAATATTTTCAAATAACCTGTGAAATTGTTATCAGAGACTTCGGGCCCACCTTAACGGAAAGGTCATTGGGGTCAAAGAAAGTTCTAGAAAGGACTAATGTTCGGTGACATTTGTAAATATTTTTTGTTATCTATATTTAGCATAAAGCTCATCGTTAATGTTTATATAGTGGTACCTTATTAGAGCTAGATTTCTGTGAACAGAAAACATAATAAAAACAGAGCCTAGTTAGGTAACAGGCGGTAGAATCCACCATATAGCGGTTCGACTCGGGAAACGGTACTACAGATGGCTACCTGTAATCTACGGTGACAGCTGACCAATCACACTGGCGATGATAGGCCATACAATGGGGTCTACTCTCTTAGTCCGTCAATGGAAGATACGGAAGTAAGGTTTTTTTTTCTTTTAAATGAGCCCTACTCCTTATTAGTTTTGAATCCATAAGTTGCGGTCGGGAGTCAGTACAACTGTCCAATGATGTTGCCATATTCTATGTCCGTAAGTGATAATGTGTAGGGCGTGTTCAAACCCTCGGACGAAGCTACGGGATTCCTGCTTTTTTTTTTACGTGGTTAAATCATCAAATGAGTCCTCCCACCCAGGGCAGGGCGGAAGAGACTGTCAGACTTGTACTGACTAAAATCCACGGTGTCCTTCAATAGCCCTTTATATTGCGGGGTCACGGTAATGAGAAAAGACCCCGGCAGGCTTTGGCCCTCTAGAGGGGGGCCCCGTCATCATGCTGACGCTCTTTGAGGCGCGCGTGGAACACAACGCGCCGTCGACCCGGGCATGGTCCATGGTCGGGCAGCGAGTTGCCCTTTACTCGCCACCCGCATGCCCGCGCCTACGGTGGCCGGAGATCGTCTTGTGACGTCCGTTGCCGTGGGCGTCCACCATCGCGGGTGGGGCGGAGGAGGACATTGTCCTCTCTCCCACGCGGCCCGCCTCCTCTTTCGCGAGCATGACTGCTTCGCAGAAGGAGGCGACCGCTTCCAACTCCGTTTCGCCCCGCAGCATGGCCGCGACCAATGCCGGGCGCGAGAGGTCTCCGCCTATCGCCGCCGCCGTGAGGACACGTCGGTGCTCTGCCCAAGCGGGGCAGTCTTGCACCGTATGCTCGACTGACGGGATTCCTGCTTAGATAAACAATGGGCCAGCTGTCTCGCGACTACCACCCTCTCCGAATCCGGCACCAAACAGTTGCCGTCACAACAACAACATCTTGGATTACAAACTATTTCATAAAATTACCAGTACCAATAAGATTTTCTGAGATAAGAGATTTTTTTAAGTATACCTACGTATAACTATCTGATAATAACCTATCTTTGATTACATGCCATATCAACATAATTAATTACTTTGATACTAACCTTCAGTTCAATTATTGTGCCTACTAAGGCCAACTTGCACAAACGCCAGTTATCTTTTAACTCAGAGTTAGTTGCTAACACAAGGTCTAATTGACAGTTTGTCAACAAATATTGTCAATTTAACCTCGTGTTGGCAACTAACTCTGAGTTTAAAAGATGACTCGCGTTTTTGCAAGTGGACCTAAGCGACTTAATTTCACTGAAAATACTGAATAAGCTAAGGATTGAGCATTTACTCGCTTGGCAAACATAAGCTTTGATATACATATTACATATATTGTGTATATATATCTTAATTATAATCCCTTTATATATGATTCAAGTTACTATAACATACTTATATAGCCAAAGTAGAAGGATTAAGCTATTTAGTAAATAGTAGATACAAACATAGATACAATGAATAGTGCCAGATCTCTAAAGTCATACATTGAAATCAAAGCGAGTATTCAATGCCTAGATCATTCCGATCTAGGTATAGAATACTCCCTTTATGAATGCCAAGTGGTTCTCTCAAACCTGAATCCACATTTGTGCTGTTTGACATATCAAAGACATGCCTAACTAAACTAATGTTATGCCTTCTATTTCTTGGGTTGCGGGACTGTCTCATCAGCTATCCGGGACCCTGGAACGTAAAGGGCTATTGAAGGACGCCGTGGATTTTTAACCGACTTCAAAAAAAGGAGGAGGTTCTCAATTCGGTCGGTATGTTTTTTTTTTTTTTTTTTGTATGTACATCGGTTACTCCGAGGTTTCTAGTCCGATTAGTGTCATTCTTTTTTTGTTCGATGCAGTATACTTGCAGTGTGGTTCCATAAAAATTTCATCCAATTTGGTTCAGTACTTTTTATTTTGTGAGCATTTTTATTGATTTAGGCTACTTGGAAGACATTACTTTTTGCGTGTTTGTGACGCGATTACTCCGCCAATTGTGGACCGATTTTCAAAATTCTTTTTTTGTTGTACTAGGGATCGTTCACCTTAGGGAATACTGCAAGTTTCATCAAAATCTGTTCAGCAGTTTTTGAGATAGGGAATTTTATTAGCATGTGTACATGAGCGATGTTAACACCGGTGCCAAGGATTACAAATTCTAGTGCACTTGTAAGGAAATGATGTATTTGACAAGAATTTGGGTTGAATATTTAAACTAAAAAGGGTAAAATAAAAAACTTTTTTCAAAAAAAAATTAACCGACTTCAAAAACAACCACAAAAAAGGGTAAAATAACCTACAAAATAACTTTTCTTTCGGAAGTCGGTGGCAAAAAGACAACGAAATTAAAAAATAAAGCCACCGACTTCCGAAAGAAAAGTTATTTTGTAGGTTATTTTACCCTTTTTTGTGGTTGTTTTTGAAGTCGGTTAATTTTTTTTTGAAAAAAGTTTTTTATACTTAGTACAAGTCTGACAGTCACTCACGCTCCGCCCTGAGTAGGAGGACTCGTTTGATGATTATCTCCATCACCATCAGCCTATAATGTTCCCACTGCTGGGACACAGGCCTCCTCTCTGTGAGATCCCTCTCACAGAGAGGAGGCCTGTGTCCCAGCAGTGGGCCATAATCCACCACGCAGGCCCAATGCGGATTGGTGGATGTCACAAATCTTCGAATTTTTGGTTCTAGGACATGCCGGTTTCCTCACGATGTTTTTCCTTCACAGTTTTGAGAGCAGTGGTGGTGAAATAAATTACACTAAGTAATGCGCCTGGCGGGGTTCGAACCCACGACCTATAACTCGTAAGTCGGGGCCGATACCATTGGGCCATATACCAAGAAAAAAAAAATGCTTGTATTTCTAAATTTGAACTTTGGAAACGCCACCAGCCCGATGACTTTCCCGTGTCTGGAGGCCTTAGATTCAAGGCAGACTACAAGATTGTCCGTTTAAACACAAAACCTCCATGAAAACCCGCTGCCTGCACAAGAAGAAAGTGTTTTAAATTGAAAGATTCAATGTTCTTATGTTTCATTAAGATTTTAGTCAGTACGAGTCTGACAGTCCCGCCCGTCCTGCCCTGGTTGGGGGACTCATTTGATGATTTTACCACGTAAAAAAATATATGATGTAGACAATAACAATGCTCCTGGAGAGATGGGCAAAGATCATCACTCACTGGATGCCTAGGAGAGGGCATCGCTGTCGACCGCGCTAGAAGCTGTGTGATCATGTCCGAGTTTGGAAAAAGAAAGGGGTCTTTGCCCAGCACAGTATTAAAAATGATTTATCCGACTATTATATTATTACTAAACGAGCAATATTTGTAAATTTTCCGGTTCTCGAAAACGGTAACGATTTTGATGAAATTTGGAATATAGAGCGAATCTAGTTAGGTCCCATAACTGGGAAAATTTGATTATCAGTGAAGTTATATTATCTAATAATCACTTTCATTTTTTTATGTATTTATTTTTACCGAGCTTAGCTCGGTCAACCAGGTACTAAATACATTATCTGCGAGTAACATACTAAGGCCCGTATTACAGAACGTCTCTCAATACTCAAGTATTACTTAAAACTAGATTCAAGGCATTTGATTGGTTGAAATCTAGATTTAAATAGAGATCAGTGCTTGAGTTTCGTTCTGTAATACGGGCCTAATCAACTACACAACAGACTTTTGAAACACCAGTCTAGATATCAGATTTACTATTTGAGTTATAATAATTGTCTAAATAATTACTGAAATGAAATATTATAAGTCGATTTTAATAAGAGTATCGGTAAAATCTAAGAATAGAAACCAAATTAGACATTCCAAATACAGAGGTCAAACCCAAATTAACTGATGGAAATTTCCAGACGAGATGGCGATCGAACCCATTCTGAAACGCTTATTATAAACATCTCGCCTATAATTTTTAAGTGGAAATCCATCAAATAAGCCTTCCCCTTTTTAGAGTCCCATACCCAAATGGTGAAACGTGACCCTATTTCTATCATTCCGTTTTTTTATCGTGCTAAAATCATCAAATGAGTCCTGCTATACTGGACGGGGCGGAAGGGAGTGCTAGACTTGTACTTACTAAAATCCACGTTGATCCTTCAATAATAGCCCTTTACGCTCCAGGGTCATGGGTCCCGCGATCCTGGCAGACTTTGGCCCTCTAAAGGGAGCCCCGCTAGTTTGCTGACAGCTTTTTGAGGCGCGCGTGGAACACGAAGCGCCTTCGACTTGGGTATGGTCCATGATCGTACGGCGAGTCATCCATTACTCGTCGTCTGTAAGCGCGTAAGCTGACTCCCGCTCAGACTTGTTTTCACTTCACTTAACTCTAACCTCCTTAATTGGGACTACCTCAACAAATCTGTCAATCAGTGAAAAACAGACCATCCCAATTAATGAACTAATTATGCTGCTTAAAATAGAACACCAGTGTAATAGCGGCACGGCTACTGAGTACTGATATTGATAACCCTCCATATCAGGGACCAGTCTCGCTTAATAGTCAAGACGTGACGGCCCAAAGGCTTCTACGCTAAAAGGACCTAATGTTTTTTACATAGCCTATCTATAACGACATGTTTTGTGCCGTCACTGTCGATTGGACACGCTTCTAGATGAACGTAAGTACGTAACCTTATTTTTTGCGATTTTGATTATTCTTATCGTATTTCTTTGAGGGCCGTTTGCCTGTTTCTTTCTTAATTAATATAGATAATCTACGTGGAGCAAAAAATTCATACCGTTCTATGAAAATTATGCGGACGGATATCAGTTTATGCGGGAAGGAGAAGAATTTTTTCATAGGAAATATGAAAATCAAACGAACTATAGTCAAGTTTTGACCACTGGACGACCGAAGTATTATTAATTATTTTAAACGCATTAACGCATGCGACGCGCATCGTAAAGATGATTTTTTGAGGAAAGAAAAATTTTAGATTGCAAGTGGGACCGAAGTATTGCTCAGAACCACGCACGTTCAAGCTATGATCTCCAAGAATATTTAATTCAAAACAAGTACAATTAGTTACACAGTTTTAACTACATGGCGTTGTCGGCGAAATAGAAGTCGGTGTTAAGATTCTCAGCCGGCGCCGTTTAGCTAGGGTCTGTATATATGTAGAATTCAGTTTTATTGATTATAAATAGATCAGTATATAGTATTGTCGGTTATTTCATTTGACACTCAATCGTACTAATATACACAAAAAGATCAAACTCTTAGTAAAGATGACCAACCCATAGTATCAGCCGCGTCCGGTATCTACCTTTTAAAAAAAAATTCAGAAAAACAATGGATTTATTGCGTAAACCAAAAATGTGGCAAATGATAAAGAAGTATACCCCCTCATCCCCAAATATAAGATAAGAGCAAATGAATGATAATACCCTACCGTGTTATACTGCAAATAAGTAGTACGAAATTATACATATATAATTTATGGTTGAACTAAAAATAGTTAGTTTGAAAACAAGATTCTATTTGGTTAATTTAGAAAGGGTTGTTATACAAAAGTATATTTCGGGAATTCTCCTTGAAAATCTAAATAGTAGGTGGAAGGTAAAAGAAGGTCTCTACCCACGACGCCGACGATGCTTATATAATATTTTAGTTGAATTTAACGAATAAATACTTGTTGTGTGTTTTTTAAACCATATTTTGCCATCCCACTCTATCTCTTTGCATACGAAATATCAAATTCTAACTCCCACTGATAATAAACAACAATCAAATCTATTAACATATTTTATACAGTGTAAATTTCATCATTGTTCAATAATTAACTTTTATAACACATTTGCTCGTAAAAGGTCTCTTACTGCACCTATTTCAGTATCGTAATGTATCTTATTACGCACTAGTGCGTAATGGTAAAGTAAAACGCACTAGTGCGGTAATGGTAAAGTAAATCGCACGGTTTATCAAGATGCTCCGTCAAAACGAACGGTACTTTTTTAAATCTTAGCAAAGAGTTTTTATGTCAGAAAAGCGGTCAACATTTTATTATTAAAATTAAATTTGGGAGATGAAATATAATAAATAAACATTTTATTCTTTAATTTAATTAATTTTGTCAATTAATTACAACCATTTATCTGTAATAAAACCACAAAAGAATTAATTTACTTTATTAGTAATACTGGCTGTTTTTTGTGCCTTTGCCATAAACAAAAGATGCTGGTGCGCGCGCATCGCTAATTTGTGAAAAAGTAAAAATTATTCCGCTTGCTTTTCCTTTTCGATGTAATGATTTTATTTATTTACTCACAAATGTGTTATAAAACGTCGTATGACATACGTGCGGTTTGATAATTACAGCCTCTGCTTTCTTATAGCACTCGCCTTACGGCTTGTGCTACCAATATCGCCTCTGCTGTAATGATCAACTTACCGCACTTATATCATAATGTACTATTACAATAAACAAAACGACGAACCTTCTTAAAATAACATCAGCTAAATAGAATAATCTAAATATGCCTGTTACTTGAAGCAATAATAATTATCAAATAATTGTAATTCAACGGCACATTCATTAGCATTGTGGTTGAGCCATTGAATGATGCGCTGCAGGTCGCGTGTTCGATTCCTGCATGGAACAAATATTCGTTTGATCTACAAGTAGTTGCTCCAGGTGTGTTTGTGTATATGTTAGTGTGTTTTTTAAATGCAACCACGATGAGAAATTCATAAAAAAGTGGGGCAACGTTAATGTCTTATATCTTTAAACGAGCAATTCTTGTATATTTACGAGTATATATAATCAGGATCTCGGAAACGGCTCCAAGGATTTTCATGAAAGTTACAGATTAGGGGTTTTTCGGCTCAAGGAATCGATTTATCAAGGTCCCAGGTTCGAGAAAAGCTCGGTTCCCAAGATATAGACATTTTAAAAACCGAGCGAAGCTCGGTCAACCAGATATTATTTTTAAAGAGAAGATAAATTGGAAGAATTATTCTATTTTTTATTCTAAATCGGAAAAGTTTGGGGTGCTAAGACAGGAAACCTCCACGTGCGTCCGTGGACTGGAGTTCCCTCTCGGATACGTCCGGGGGGAAGACCAGTTTTTCGGGCCGGTGCGCCCTGGGATGCGGGCAAAAACTCTTCCTTAGACACTGTGTGCCTAAGGGGTCTCTTTGCCCGTATGCGAATAGCCTGTCGTGTGGACGCTCCACGCGTGTCCCTCTGATCAGCAGAGGGCACAACGGCGGAGCGGGCTTTTTTTTTTTTTTTTACGTGGCAAAATCATCAAATGAGTCCTCCCAACCCGGGCAGGGCGGGAGGGACTGTCTTCTACTGACTAAAATCCACGGTGTCCTTCAATAGCCCTTTATGTTCCGGGGTCACGGTAAGGAAATAATCCCGCGACCCCGGCAGGCTTTGGCCCTCTGAGAGGGGGGCCCCGTCATTATGCTGACGCTCTTTGAGGCGCGCATGGGACACAACGCGCCGTCGACCCGGGCATGGTCCATGGTCGGGCAGCGAGTTGCCCTTTACTCGCTGCCCGCATGCCCGCGCCTACGGTGGCCGGAGATCGTCTTGCGACGTCCGTCGCCGTGGGCGTCCACCACCGCGGGTGGGGCGGAGGGAGGACACTGTCCTCTCTCGCGCGCGGCCCGCCTCCTCCTTCGCGAGCATTACTGCTTCGCAGAAGGAGGCGACCGCCTCCCACTCCGTCTCGCCCCGCAGCATGACCGCAACCAATGCCGGGCGCGAGAGCTCTCCGCCTATCGCAGCCGTGAGGACACATCGGTGCTCCGCCCAAGCTGGGTAGTCCTGCACCGTATGCTCCACCGTGTCCTCCGGGCGATCTTCGCAGTGGTGGGCGGAGCGGGCTTGCGGACGATGAGTAATGTCCGACCAAGGACCAAGCCCGGGTCGGTGGCGCGTCGTGTTTCGCGCCAAATGCCTGCTGGGGTCGCGGGTTTTTTCTGAACCCAGGATACCGTGGCGAAGGAACACGGGTGGATTTTAGTCAGTAAGAGTCTGACAGTCCCTTCCGCCCCACCCAGGGCGGGAGGACTCATTTGATGATTTTACCATCTAAAAAATATATATATACATATGTATATATAGTTGTGGAATATTATTACTATTATTAAACATGGTGAGGAAACTGGCACATCCTAGAATCAAAAATAAAATCGAAGACATGTGACATCTACCAACTCGCATTTTGCTTGTGTGGTGAAATACTGCTCCCTCCCTCTCACAGTGAGGAGGCCTGTGTACCTGCAGTGGGAACATCATAGGCTAATTATATGACCCTATTAATTCCGTTGCGGATTCACCAGGATTTTCATCTTGGCAGAATCTGGGGCATCGGCAAAAGACGTTTTTATAAAGACTACCCTCCCTAAGCGATTTATTGGGTCAGGATCGTTTTTAATTAAAATGTGGATAGGAAACTGCCATTCGATCTTCATAACTTATAAATCTCGTCTTAGTTATCGTATGAACCTAATAAGATTTTTAAGGATATTTTAAGTTAAGTGTGTAATACATATAGTTAGTTTAGGAGTTAGAGAATTTCAAGATTTCTGTGTAACTATTTCAGATCAAAGAAATAGGCAGATAGAGCGCTCAGAGCACGCGAGTGTGTCCACCAAAGCAAATACAAAATCAAAAGTGAATACAAACTCGCGACAGTACCAAGCTACGCGTCACACCAAGCTACGCGTCGTTGTTGTTGTTTGCCAAAATATGCCGTCTCGTGTCTTTAAACATTGTAAAAGTTGTTCTAAAAACAAAGAAAACAATATGAAATGTAATTCGATTTGATTTTCTATTTGCTTTGGTGGACACACTCGCGTGTTCTGAGCGTTCTATCTGCCTATTTCTTTGATCTGAGGTAACGATGTACAAACTCTAGCCAAAACTAAAATTGTATGAGATTAAGAAATTGTTTGTACAGTGGCGATCAAAATTCCATGCGTACGCTATCAAAGAAATTGCTTAACGTTTAGTGTGACTTATGACCTTCTACTTTCGAGATACACAATAATCCTTCAACTATTAAGTTCATAATTTCAACGTCTAAATATGAGTCCAGTTGGCTCAGTGGTTTTGGCATTTAGGATATAAATGCGTTAGTCGAAAGAGGTGCGAGTTCAAATATCACGCAGCAGTTGATAGACTTTTTGTGGGTTTTTACTCGATTGTTAAAAATTATAATTTTTAACACACAAATTTTATTGCGTTTGTTTGGAATTTCCGTGTGTTTTTTCTTGTATTTGTTGGTTAGTGTCGTATGATTTAATATAATTATAACGGTATTGTTAAATATTCTCAAAATGCAAGCAAAAATTAATATAAACACAAAAATAATACTTAATTCAATAACTAATATATAACTTATTTAAAAATAAATAAGCGTTAAAACAAAATAAAAATAAATAAGTTATTTATTAAAAATATTATCATAAAATTAACTGACATTTCAAAAGTTAAGATTCGAACTCAAACTTCATTGATCGTGAACCCACGCTATCGGCACAATCATATTGTTAGATCATTACTAATGAAAGCAATGCAATGGTCACCATCTGTTTTTGTTAGTCAAATATTTTTACTCGTTTCGTTAGTCTATTACTACTTATTGTCATTTTATTTCGTTTTCAATTTTTACTAATGATTATAATTTATTACCTACAGGGTTTATAATAAAAAAAAACATGTAATAACAATATTAATATATTTTAGTTGAAATTATTATAATTCTATGTTTAAAGTTATAAAACTGCTAAAATTATGAATATTATTAATAATATAATTATGAATATAAACTCGACCTGGATATAATGTGAAATAGATGTCGAAATCATAGATGCATTTTTTATTAATTAAACAAAATTATGAAATTATTAAAATTAATATAAGTAATATAAAACAATAAATAAGAAAATTTAAAAATTCAAAATAAAAACATTATTATTCTCTTCAAATTAAAATAAGTGGTTTTAACAAGGGACAAGGGTAACTTACGTATTATTATAAGCTAATTAGCAATTACAGGGTATTTTTATACATTGCGGACATTTTTAACAAAGTTATCATTAAACGGCTTTACGTTTATTTGGAAACAGTACCAAGGCACCGCGGCCATGAAACGCAAAGGGCCAGTTGCCTTTTTGCGTTCCAGTGCCGCAAAACCGAGGAAGGCGAGCTCACTATTTGGGTCATCCCGACTCGGACATGTTAGGTAGGCCCTGGAACACAAAAGAGCAGTTGCCTTTTGCCTTCCAGGTCCGCAAGAACGAGCGAAGTGAGCTCGTGACTTGGGTTATTCTGACTCAGACAGATTATCTTAAGCCCTGGAATGCAAAGGGCCAATTGACCTTTACGCTCAAGACACATTTCCATAATATAACTTTTTTTCACTAAATTGAATTTGGTGAAACTGAAGAAACTTGTTATGCTCAATAACAAAAATTTTTTGACACCGCGGTACTGGAACGCAAAGGGCAACTGGCCTTTTGCGCTCCAGGGCTGCTATGCTAAAAGGCGATTATTTTGTAACAGTAACGGGGCATAGCGGCCCTGGAACGCAAAGGGCCAGTTGCCCTTTGCGTTCCAGTACCGCGGTGTAAGTTTCTTCAGTTTAACCAAATTCGATTTAGTGAAATAAAGTTATATTATGCAAATGTGTTCTACTTCTGAAATAGAACCACGGAAAAAAATATCCAAACTACATAAAAAAATACCCTGTTACAAGTTATTGAGGTAAGTTTAAGGATCGTTTTCTTTACGAAAAGATGTTTGAAACCATACCTCAATTCTTAATCCTTGAATAATAAGTTATCAAATGATGTTTACGTTTTCAGTCTATTTACAATAAATAAACAAAATTCATATCAATAAAAGGTCCTCGAGACAATCTTAACGTTTTTTTTTTATTCCTATAAACATAACAGTTTTTAGTTGATAGTCGTTGATGCCTTCAATTTTGAGTACACGATGAACGGTTATTAATTTTGTGTTGAATTAGTTATATGGAAACCATTTTCCTTCGTATTCATTCGACACTCCCGGTAGGGTTGCCAACTATTTTTTCAAGAAATAAAGTATTTTCAGGTCTATGACGATAATTAAACAGTATTTTAGAAAAACGAACAGTATTTTATTTATTTATTGTTTTAAATACATATTTTTTGGAACTTCTCGCACAACTTATTAATTTACAATCATTTTTTAAAACTTCATACGCCTCATCACAATTAAAACTGAAATTAAAATAAATGAGGAGCTCATTTTTTATTAAATTGATAGATGCTCTATTTCTGTCATCCCGACACTTAGAATTCATTACTGAAAAAACTCTTTCAGTAAATGCTGAGGTAGCAGGAACAGAAAGTAGATATGAGACAATTTTAGTTGTGTTTTTAAATTCTTCTGAAGTGTTTACTAATAAACTATGGCACCACTTTTGGCTAGTACTCATTTCAAGAAAATCTTTATTTGTAAACTCAGTGTGATTTGTTTGTGGCTGCGCTGCACTGAGCAGTGAGCGCCCTCTGACTAAATAAAAACAAATTTGTGAGCGTCTAAGTGTAACACATAATAATGTGTCTGCATTTTGATGCTGAAAACAGTATTTTGAATACTTTTTTTTTGTTCAACAGTAAAAAGTATAATTTAGTGAAAAACAGTATAATACTGTTCAAAACAGTATAGTTGGCAACCCTAACTCCCGGACGTCCCTGACGTCCCTGTTTATTCTTAACAACTCATCTCATCATCATGCCATATCTCATCCCACAGACTCATAGTATTTCGTCACTGGAACAAAACATAGAATACTATTATATTATTTATGCAAAAACAGCTGTTGATCTATTTTACTACTAAGAAAAAAACTTTAAAACCACATACTAAGTATCAATCACTTTTTTTACTTTTAAACAAATACTTTTGAATAGGGAACCTTATTTATAAAAATATAATTATTAACATGTGGAATGATCAAAATTTAAATGTTAATACTCACACTTAGTCTGGTTTCATTTGATATTTGTTTTAAGTTTAATCCACATATTTATGCAGGGCTTTAATGTTCGCCCTCAATATTTATATAAATCCAATTGTTAATATTTCACTGCAAAACCACAGGACAGTGTGACACTTATATGCTGTTTACTTAGTCACACAAAATAACCAAGAATCAACAACGTTCAAATAAGAGACTCAAAACGAGATAACATAGTTATGCCTACCGCACAAATCGAAATAGTTCACTTTTTTTTTTCTACGATCTACCTACAAAACTTTCTTAAACTTAACCATAGATATAGATAGACCTATATCTGTGATTATAACGAACGACCCACAACACTAATGACTTATATTAGTAGTTACACAAAAATCAATTTTAATTATCAAATTCCTACTAAAAAATTTATTAAAAATAACAAAAAGAATAAAGTAATTATTAAAAATTAAATTAAATAAAGTATTTGGGAAAAAAAAAGTGGGATTCGATCCTCCGCAATCGAACGAACAGAAGTTCTATCCGAGCACGCTTACCATTGCGCCAGCATTACTTGTAAATCAACGGTTGAAATTATGAACTATATCAAAAGTTAATTTGATATGTATAGTAATAAAACAACTTATAACAAAAGGTCGTAAGTCAAAGTGAAGCGTCAGTCTATTGCTTTGAGAAGTTTATAATTCATTTTTGAACCTGACTGTACCTACTTTGGAGAATAAATTATTATTATATAAATTAAATCATAATGATGTGCATACAGGGTGTAAGGTACATTATCGCACCAAGCTTTACCATAATGTATAATGTCTAGATTGTTAAAAAAAACACTTCGTCATCGGAAGGTCTAGATAGGACCGCGAAACTTCTAAATAGCTCGGCTCTAGAACGCAAACGACCACCGATTATTGTTTGCACTCCATGTTTTGATTTATCATTTTAAAAAGTTATGAGCTTTTGCTTAAGGGAACATAATACAAATTTTAAAGAGGCTGAATAGGGTATTCTCTACTCTTAATAATTATAACATCTGTTCTTCTTCTATTTGTAGATTTGTTTAAAAAATAAATTCAAAATCCAGAGATTCAACGACAATTGACAACGTGACCTATTGTTATGGTACCAAAGAGCTTCCATTCAATCATTCATGCAACATGCATTCCCGAGCCTCTGTTAGATCGAGTGCCACTCAATGGCCACTCATGAACGCTTAGAAGCCGATGTCTTCTCGTCAGCCCTATTCATTACCCAGTCAATGCGACAGGTAACCCCAGTCTATTATGTGCAAAGAGCAGTGTATGCGTCCAATTGCGTTGCTACGTAAAGTAAGGCTTCGTTCGATGTTTGAAATTAGCGGTTGATTCTGTCCTAGCAGGAAAGCTTTTGTTTTATTTTGTTTTGATTGTAGTTTATACTGCCACTCTTTCTAAACACACAAGGAGGCTTCGTGTAAACAATAACTAATATTCGCCGCGGATGTTCATTACGCCATAAATTCGGCTGCACTATAAAAGCCGTTACATTTTATGTCCGTTACGTGTGTGCAGAAATTAATAATAAACGGTGACATGACAGTGTCGGATATTGGTAGTTTGATTTTTTTTTTCTGCTACACCTAGACATTTCACATGCCACAGAGCTATACAAGTCGTCTAGTGCCATCTCTTTCTCACAGCCTAAACTGAATCGCGTTAACAGCTCGTGGTAAGGCCTCAGGTATTTATTATGCTTCAGCCACAATCGAGACACTGATATAAACTATGATAGATGGCCTCTCTTAAATATTGATTTAAAAGAAAATTGGACATTTTATAGATTTTAAAAAAGATTGTATTTTTTTAAATAGAGTTAGATGATTGTATTTTTGAGTTCATTGAATATTAACATTGCCTGTTTTTTTTGTTTTCTTTGCTTTTTATGCTTGGTGTGGATGATAAAAGTCCACAAGATCGAAGAAGAAATAACGCCTTTATTCACCTGAGTAAAACAATTTCGAGGTGGACAAAAACCACCGAATAAGTTTACTCATTTCACCTAAGTGATATCACCCAGGTAACATTTTTCGGATTAGAAGTGAGGCCACCAATGTGTGGTCTTCTTTTTTCTTTCTTTCACCCAGGAGAACAAAGTGGAACAAACATACCATTCTCGGAAAGCGTGGCTTTAATCTTGAAGATCGTCTTACACGGCTATTATTATTTAGCTACCAGAAGACTATGACACCTAAAACAAACAACCACAGCAATTATTGCTCGTATCCTTTTCCAGGCACTGTTAATATCGCGTGTTTGTTTAATCAACACTCTGTAACTACATTACCCTGTAAACCCACTTTGGTATTAACGTAAAAATGCTATACTACCTGTGTTCAAGCTGAAAGTTTCTGGCGCATATCTATAGAAATTAGCGGTAACTCAGTCGCGCTTCATTCGAAAATGAACCTTATACGCATGAAAATTATGTGCCAGTTGGTGTGATTCACCTGATCGTAATCGCTTGTTGGAAAATGCAAAATAACTTCGTAATATTAAGGTTTATTTTTGGTTGAAACTTGACAGACCTAAGACTTGGTGGGCTCCATAGATTTGGGCTTCAGACCCTTTTTGAATTATAAATGAGGCACAGAAATATGTAGAGATGAAAGTTTAAGGTTGTGTGGTTACACGAAATACCAATAAGTGTTTGAAGATATTGTGGAAATCTATTTAATATATAATCTATTTCTAAGATGTGTGTAAGACTCAAATCGGTCGCTTTGTATAAAATTAGAATGTCAATGCTTCTTACAAAGTCTTCTGAAATTATCTATACTTATATTTTAAACATAAAGTTTTTTTTTGTGTTGGATATTCTATTAATCGAGGAAGAGTATAAGCTGTATAACATCTCGCTAGAACCAATAGGAGGCGAGCAGCGAAGGTGAACCACGGGGAACAGCCAGTTATTAGATACAAGCGATAGCTTGTTAAATTAATTTCTACACTAAAAAATATATTAATTTGATTAAACCATTTTAAAAGAGAGCGGGTTTGTGTTTTGAGAAATATCTTGTTTTGAAATGTCATTGGAAAATCTAATATCTTTAAACGAGCAATTCTTGTATACAACATGTAACATAATTAACGCACATCCTGAAATTAGTTTGTTCAGAATCGTTTACTGAATCGATTTCTATCATTTTTAATATAGGTAATTTTTTTATCAAAAATTATTAAAACTACGGAAATTATAGTCACATTGGGTCAGAGCCCATTCGTACCCTAAGATTCGCACCCTGTGCCCACCCGTACCCTGGAAGTTTTGAGGGGCCCACTCGTCGCCTGAAGAATATTTATTTTTATTCATTTTTCTAATATAAGTACATGTACATGTGTATATTGCAGCTTGGTAGTCCTGGTACAGTCGCGCAGAAAAGGGTAAAATAAAAAATATAGTAATTCGGTAGATATCATGTTTATTTCAAAAATCAGCCTTGATTGACCATCATATAAATCAACATTAAATATAAAATATGATAAAAAAATAGAACACGTATCAACAGTAAATAATCACTTCTTATTTTTTTGTATATTTACCAACTACATACATGCAAAATCATAATAACTTAAATCTAATTTGCTTGCGCGCAGATACTCTGATTAAGATTACCCCTACCGCTTTGCCATTCCACACCCCGCGCACATCTGGAGAGTACTTACCAATTTTAACGCAATTTTTGGAGCAAAACAGAATTAATGTTAGAACGTTGATTATTTTGAACCGACTTCCAAAAGGAGGAGGTTCTCAATTCGGATGTTTGTGTTTTTTTTATGTTGGTTCGGGCATAACTCCGTCGTGTAACAACCGATTTGAAAAATTCTTTTTTTGTTGGATAGGGTCCGGAATGGTCCCATTAAAATTTTATCGAAATCGGGCTAGCACATTTTGAAAAATCAACAAAAACCTAAAAAGTTTTCAACTTTGTCTACACCGATCACTCCGAGGTTTCTGGTCCGATTTCAATGATTCTTTTTTTTTCGATATACTTATTTTATCTGCCATTTGGCCCCATAAAATTTGGGTTGAATAGTGAAACTAAAAAGGATAAAATAAAAAATTGTAAGTAACCGACTTCAAAACAACCACAAAAAAAGTTCAAAATAACTTACAAAAAACTTTCTTTCGAAAGTCGGTGACAAAAACAAACAGTTTATTTCGTTAGGCGAACTTCATTTAATAAAAGACCAAAGACACATTGAACAGTCTCGTATTCGCAGTCACTTTCAAGAACCAATATGTCACCGAGGCAGCCATAACATACAGTAAACAAAACACCTTATCTAATTTTGTAACCCGTTTTTTTTAACAAGCTATATATTATTATCATGATGGATATCATTCATCATAGCTCTTTTTTCAATGAGCTGTTATGATTTATTAAATTAATTCCGTTAATAAACTGTTCACAAGTGTACTCTGTTAACCGTTTCTTATGTAAAATATAGCTAATTTTATCTCAGGGGACCAATAGGCACCTGAATAGGTGTCGAATCTTTAACTTATATTGTATTATATTAGAGGGGACGAATGGATACCTTAGAAATAATATTTTTTATTAAAATATTAATTGGTACCCTACCAGGAGACCAATGGGCACCTATATAGGGGCCGAATCCACAACTTTTATGCTGGGGTACGAATTTTAGGGGACGAATGGGCTCTGACCCGTCACATTACCCCTGTACAGTCAAAACAAACTAAGATAGACCGTAAATGAGACCGTATGAGTATTTATTATAGTACCCAGATTGTATGTTTAGTTATATTTCTTCTTTTGATATCCAATTGTATATTTTTGTGCACCTGCCATGTTATCTCTCTTCTACCCTTGGTTGACTGGTAGAGAATGCCTCAGGCATTAAGTCCGCCAAAGTACATTTTTGTGTTGCTTGAAGTTTTAATAAATAAATAAGTAAATCAAGGCAACAAGACTTAAAAGTGCAATTTTATTTGTATTAATACAAATTCCGTCAATCAATACAAAATAAAGAAAAATAAACCTTACTGCACAATAATAATTTAGTTAATAACAATGCATTTACATGTTAAATTAAAAATTCAATATAATTATGTATTATGATTATAACATAATATTCTAATTGGGGTGTCTGAGGGTGTGCGTTAATTACGTTACATGTTGTATATATTTATATATAATCAGGATCTCGGAAACGGCTCCAAGGATTTTCATGAAAGTTACAGATTAGGAGTTTTTCGGCTCAAGGAATCGATTTATCAAGGTCCCAGGTTCGAGAAAAGCTCCGTTCCTAAGATATAGACATTTTAAAAACCGAGCGAAGCTCGGTCAACCAGATATTTATAATAAAGGCAGAAAAACACCCATAACCCTTTCGAAAGATATACTTTCAAAGTGGGTAGGTGTTACCAGGTCACTGCGACAGGATAGAACATTCAGACTACATTAATTAACTTAAACTTTATTAGTAAGTTCATTAGACTCATATTGTAATATCAACCAAAAACTCCAACTTCTATCCGTAAGCTACGAATTACTTGCGAACATTCATTACAATATTCCTTGCAAGTCACAAGTATCATTTAGCTCTTATATCATTGAGTTAAAGTCTAAATTACAATTTTAACTGAGTGATGATGTGTGTGAATGATTATGACTGAGTTAAGCTCAAAGCATTACATAGAGTTAGTCCCACACGAATTCACACAAGGAAAAGTTAGGAAATTATAATGTAACTGTGATTTTGAGCGGTTACACACAACGGCAGTGACTGCCTCGGGGGCATACTTAGTTGCTAAACTATACTAACTAGCCCAGTAACTTTAAGAGCCTATGTACAGCACGCTTTTTAACGCGCCGTTGACGCGCGAGTAAGCGATACAGACGCGATACGCACGCATGTCAGACGCCTGTAGAATAAGGTCTACAGGCGTCTGACATGCGTGCGTATCGCGCACACCTTTATAAATTACAAACGCGCGTCACCGGTTTGTTTGTATCGATAGTAGACGCGCCGGTACCGCACGTTTGACGCGGTGCAAACGACAACAAACTGCTCTGTTTTATTAAAAGCGCGCAGTTGTTGAGACGTAAAGCAAACTGGAACTTAGACATTAATTTGAAGGAAGAAACAGTTTCTCGTGTTTACACTAGTGGCGCTTTGTCATTTACATACAATAAACGCAGTAAATACTGCAAAGAGACTACTAAGAAATGCATCATTTGAACAATGCTCATTTTGAGAAGTCCACATTTTGCGAATTACAAATTTTGAGAGGTGCACATTTTGCTAAATACACATTTTGCGTCAAGTTCATATTTTGCGAAGTGCACAATGTGCGTCAAACCACCCGACCCACCGTGTCGCATCCCATCGCTCGCTCGCGCTTTTACTTTACTTTGCGCTAGTAAAAAAATGTTAAAACTCGGCTAATGTGCACGACAAACATAACTCATACCTTATACAACTCAGTTTGTCAGTATTACTGAACCTTCCTCGCAAATTTCTACTATCAACAGACACCGTGTCTGAATAAAAATAACATTTTGCCCGACCTAGGAATCAAAACCTCTTGTAAAATTTTATGCAATTCCCAGAAAAGCGCTTCAAATATTATTCCTCCATTTCTACAAACTATTCAATAAAAAGCATTCACACAAAAATGATCTCATTTTAACTGCAGACACTTTCCTATCAAAGACGGTTGATGTCAAAAGGATGAAAAGTTCTAAGACGAACTGGCAATCATGAAAGAGCTTGACAACTAAAGAGGCTATTTTACTGAAAAATTTAATTAGTCCGGAAGTTACATTATCAAAAAAATATTTGACCAGTTTTTTTTTTTACTTACTTAAACTAAAATTGATGGAGATACAGCTAGGCCCGAACGGATTGAAACGGAACTAATCTTTTTGTTTACTGACAACGTTTTAAAATGTTTGATATTTGATGTAAAAAAAGAACGCAGGTTTTTTAGATTTATTTTTGTGCCATAAAACTAACGTAATAATGAAAAAAAATTAAATAAAATTATTCAAATTGCTGGTAGCGAGAGCACAGTGGCGACTTCTGGTTTTCTACTGTTTTTTGCCAAGCTGTACAACACTTCTAAAATTGCAAAACGTCTCTCGGCTGGTATAATTTTACAGGCGTAACGACGTCACGCCCCCCTCCCGAATTTCTAAGCGATTTATCTATGTCAATATACATTGATTTAATAAAATAAATAATATTTTTCAATATTGATGCAGTTAACTAACTTATTTTTTACTCGTTGTTGTTATTCTAGACTCTTGTAATAATTTGATGAATCCTAATATTATAAATGCGTATATTTGTTGTTGTTTGTGTAAAAATCTTTATCATGCTTTCAATATTTATACATTCTGCTCATATTTCAAAGTCGAAATCAGATCATAATCTTACAAGCTTAACTAAGACAGCGCAGTGGAAAGGAAGATTTGGCGGTAAGATTGTAACCATCCCGGCTTAGTCAGACACTGGCCTTAAGGATTACGAGAACAACTGAACACGTGGCGGCTTAATGTCTTACTAACCAAGCCTTGGAGATTCTATATAAATATAGATTTTACTCGATTTTACCAGCAGCTTTGATGTAAATATGTATAGCCTTTTGCCATCAGCTTCGCACGCTATTACTCGGAAATTGTCCCACGGGAAGATTATATCGGGAATAAAACTACTCCTATATGTTAATCTAGATCATAAACTATCTGTGTACCAAATTTCATCCAAATTTGTTCAGTAATTTTTGTGTGAAAGAGTAACTAACACTTCGCATTTATTTTGATTTATCTCTCTGAAAGATTCTTTTGCTTCCTGGGACAGTATCTATATAATAAATTAAATAATATCCTAAATTTATATCCCAAAACTAAATCAGACTGCATTAAAGTCTTAAAAAAATATTTAAAAACTCTTGACTACCATAATGCCGAGCAACTATTGATTGTAAATAAATAAATTAAATAAGCATTATTTCACCTGTTGCATACCTTATCACTTCCTCGCAACTACTCGCAACGCACTCACTCCACACTTACTCACTCGATTCCCTCTCACACACACATTATTAACAAATACATACTTTCACACTCACTAATTGCATAAATCACACAACATTGACACATTTCTCTTTTTCTACTTAATGTATAAATTAGTACAGTAGGTAGTTATTCTTTTTGTTATTATTTGCTTTTGTTATTCGCAATTTAAATAACAAATATTAATGTACACGCTCTCTTAAATAAGAATTCTGTCCGTGATGGGAGATCCTGGTGACCTGTAGCACAGGTTTTTTTACTCAAAAACCTATTTCAGGCACCAGTCTCTCACAAAGGTAGTTTTTTTTATCAATAATCACACAACTGTCAAGTGTTTACTTTGTAAGACAACCTTTTGTGATGAGATAATAAATGATATTTTTTTTTTATAATATTAGTAAGATGACAATTTGGTCCTGGCCTCACTTTAGTGAACTTTTCGGAATTGAATCCCTTTCTTTTTCTGTCTGACTCTGACAAACTAAAACCCACCCTTTATCCTCTAATTGCCTGGTGTCAATATCAAACAGTCCTCCCGCCCTGGGTTGTTTGAAATTCCTGTCAAACTCGCTCAAACTAAAACCCACATTATTATAAATGTAATGGGCGAAATACGGTTTTTAATATACCTCAGCCCTAATTTGAATATAGGTGACGGTTGTTGACAGCCCTGTTGATGCAGTGACCGAGCAATGGCCTGCTGCGCTGTGTGTAGCGGGTTCGATTTCCGCACATAACAAATATTTATATGGCCTAAAAGTTGTTGTTGCGGGTTTGCGTGTTTGCTTATGTGAGTTTAAATGTTTGAAAACGCATCCACGACATAATTATGACGAATTCATAGCGCGATGGCGATGATTATTTATAAATAAAAAAAATGGTCGAGATTTCTTGATAGTAACTTCGGCCTCGTTCGGAGCGCCATACTTATTTGATTCTTGAACAACAAAAGCGACCCGAAGAAATCACTACATATTTTAGGCTTTCATTTTAAATCTGTGTTGTCGCTGAATCATGCTGGGCCTCACGCAACCCGGGCTAAACCCAGTAGTCTTAGGCCCTTTGTACACAAGGCAACTCAAGTTTCCGATAACTTACGACTTCGCTATCGCAATACAAACCCATAGAGTTCGAACACAAGCACGCGTCAATGAATACCAAAATCGTAAGGTATCGGTGACTTGCGTCGCCTAGTGTACGAAGGGGCTTACTAGAGCGTAGATTCGAGTTTATCTACACGGTGGAGCATAGTGGAGGTATGTTAAGCAGCGGCTTCTCGCGTCCAGCTTTGGTCCAAACCATGGTACGGAGCGACGGGGCGCATGGAAATCAGCCACCTCTTTCAGTGAATCAACATTAGGCTACCCTTAGGTTCCAGCCGCCGGGGAAGAAAACCAGGGCATCAGCATTAGCAATCTGTGGTGAGCAATGGGTAGCTCACGGTCCGGGTAGGCCCGAGTCGACAGCGCTGTGGGTTCCATGCAAGCCTCAAGGAGCTCGCAGCTACGACTGCTACATACTTTCTGGCTTAGATAATTATAGTAACGTGGTGTTTTTAGTTAGTACAAGTCCTACAGTCCCTGCCAGTGCACCCAGAGCGGCCGAACACAGTTAAAACGTAAAAAAAAATGTTTATAGCCTCAAAATTAAAAAGGAACTACTACCTTATAAAACAAAAGAGTTTCAAATACTCGAAACAATCATAAAATTATATTGCAAACTACTAAAACATTGTATCTAACGTACTAAAGATATACTAGCAACCAGTCCCATAGCCCCTATAACCTATTTGCTACAGAGTATCAGAACTGATGTGTCACTGACCTACTTGGCTTTGCAATGAAACGTACAACACAAAGAAGTAAAGAAAAGCTTTGAATACGACGCTGTGACTCAACGGCGCTTCTTCACACAAAGTATCTTGTTGTACATTTCATATTTGCACTTTTAGTGATAGGAAGAAATAAGATTTGTTATTTAAAGATTTTGTTTTTTGCAAGGGTGCTTATTTCAAAAACCAAGCCGGGTGCATTACTTTGTGTAATTTATTTCATCACCACTGCATTTGCAAAAGAAAAACTTCGTGAAGAAATCTCCGATATCAAACACATCGAAAATCGGTTAAAACGTGTTGGATAGTCCATAATATCGAGGAAGGCTATATAATATTACGCTACAAACAACAGGAGCTAAGCAGCGTAGGTGAAACCGTGGAGAAAAAAACTCACAAACATATGAAAATTTGTATAAAATTGTTTGTTACACTTTCATGCCTATGCACTGGACCGTTTTTGATAAATTTTGGTACAGAGAAAGATGAAATCTGAAGAATAGAAGGAAGGGGGAGCGAAATCACGGGCAAGTTAATTCATAAAGCTTATTCAAGTAAAGTGATCGAATTATAGAAACATCCCTAGATATATCCAGTTTTGTGACTTTGAACAATTTCAAACGGAAATAATACCCCGTCTGGTACATATTATATCTTAAGGATGAGCCTCATCCAGTGTTCCAAAAACATACTCATACTGGGTACCGCTCGCGAAGATTGGTGATTATGATAATATCCCTCTGGAATACGCCGTTACGGATTTTTATTGAGTTGCTACGCGGACATCATCAAAGGCCTACTATGAAGGCTATTTTTAGAAGCATACTGTACTGTTGTTATCCACTTATTAATATCTTTTTATCTGAGGGACTCTAGGCCTGAAAAGATGTATTAAGAAACTATCCAAACAGGTAACTATCACCCTGGAAAGGGCTATTTAATGAAGAAATATTGTGGATTTTAGTTAGTACGAGTCTGACAGTCCTTAACGTTACAACCAAGGCGGGAAGATTCATTTGAGGATATTACGACCAAAAAAATCATTAAAATTATGTCAAAGCATTGGTGGCTCAGTAGTAACGTCCAAATGAGTCCTCCCACCCAGGGCAGGGCGGAAGGGACTGTCAGACTCTTACTGACTAAAATCCACGGTGTCCTTCAATAACCCTTTATGTTCCGGGGTCACAATAATGAGATAAGTCCCGCGACCCCGGCAGACTTTGGCCCTCTAGAGTCCCCGTCATTATGCTGAAGCTCTTTGAGGCGCGCGTGAAACAACGCGCCGTCGATCCGGGCATGGTCCATGGTCGGACAGCGAGTTGCCCTTTACTCGCCGCCCGCATGCCCGCGCCGGGCGGTTTCGGGTAAAGAAGAAGGAAAGATAATAAAGTGTTTTTCAATAATCTGTGATTCCTTAATAAATCATTTTTAATTGCTTACGAAAGAATTTACTAAAGTTTTTATGACGTCATTTTGTATCCTATAAATGTGAATATTGTCTCATTTAACACTTCAGAGAGCATCGTAGTCAAATAATGTTCATACGAGTATTAGTTCTATTTCATAAAAGCCTTTTCCTACAAAAATGGCTGCTGTTATTCGTCGTTCCATGTTCATATGAAATTGAGAGACATTTGTGCCGAATCGAAAGCCGAGCCAGTGGAATTAGACCTAATAATTTACATGCTGAGCTCCCCGTCTTTCTAAATGGAGCTTTGCCGGGAAATATCTAAATACAAACATGGGTACTCATGGTACCTAAGCATTATTTTCGGTCATGAGTTATTAAGTTTAAAACGTAGCTAATTAGACTGGGATAGGTTTGAAGCTACGATCTACATCTCTTAACTGTGACCGCTGCGCGCTGGAACGTAAAAGACAACTGAAGGAACCGCGATATCCCAGTTGTTCCATTGTCTAGTTCTAGCATGGAACTACTGGGATTTTTTTCTCCCAGTAGTTCCATGGGACTGGCATTCTGTACCCTTAGCACGAGTTTTCAATATTTGAGACGTAAAGTAAACTGGAACTTTGACAATTTCAAATTGACAATCTTCAAGGAAAAATTTTTCTTTCTTCGCACACCAGAGGCGCTGTTCCATTTTTTCAGACACGAAAAGCTGTAAATACTGGAAAGACCCTGTAAAGTAAAAGAGTGAAAAGTCGTGCTAAGGGTACTGTTTATGCAAGATAAAATCGTAAAGGGGCAACCTGTCCACTTCGAAACTTTGCATGTGGACCAGTTCCACCATTTCTTATAACAGGCAACTGGGCCATAAAAGTAATGGGCAGCTCACCATCCGCACAGAATTGCAGCTGCAAGTTGAGAAACTGAAAGAATGGTACTTACAAACAAAGGTACTAGGCTGGCATAAGTTCGAGGTGGAATGTTTTTAAATAATTCCGAATGAAAAGCTACCAATAAAAGTATTAGGGTTATCATAAGTTCAAAACGGTATGTATCTAAACTACTTAATGGAACTAATGGGATTAGGTAAAAAGGTATTTTAGTTTGATGGAACTACTGGGAGAAAAAAATCCCAGTAGGTCCATGATGGAACTATACAATAGAACTACTGGGATATCGCGAAAGGAACAGGGTGGATTTCTAGTCACTAAAAATCTGACAGTCCTTCCCGTTCCACCCATGGCGGGAGGATTGGTTTGATGGTAATGGAATGGAAAAGCCACACTAGGAATGTGTCGTGTATCGTGGGTGCGTTTACAAAAGGATTTTGATTTTTTTACAGAATCGCGGTGCAAAACGAAAGTAGGTATATACATATTATTTAGATAGAGGACGCTCAGACAAACAAAAATATGTCTTCAAGCGTCAGGTTTCAGAGTTATTCGCCGAAATATTCGTCGAAAACTGAACCTTAGAGAAACAACTGTTTTGTCTTTTTTCTCCCTACTACTTAATTCAAAATGCCTTCATTTTGAATTATGACAACATTTACTTTTAACTCGATTGGGGTCCGCTTCCAGCCTAACTAGATGCAGCTGAATATTAGTATGTAATAACGACTGTCTAATATCTAACCTTACAGTAAAGTTTTAACAACCAGTCTTCTTTTTCCAGCCAAAAATCATAATTTCATAATAGAAACTCGCAAAGATGTTAAAATCTCGTTACTGAGAGCACTGAAACTGGTTCATAATACTAAAAATAAACTATCGAAACACTTTTACCTAATCATACTCTCTTTTATGTATATAAAAACCGATAACCGCTCATAAAAACCTTTACTTTTTTTTGTATACGAAGTTTTCGTAAACAGAATCGTAGCCGTTAAAGAAATTGGGATACGAAGACTGCTCATACCCACATTCTTAATGATTGTAGATACACTACTCAAGCTTTTTTTTTTTTTTAGCGTGGTAAAATCATCAAATGAGTCCTCCCACCCCGGGCAGGGTGAGAGGGACTGTCAGACTTGTACTGACTAATAAAATCCACGCTGTCCTTCAACAGCCCTTTATGTTCCGGGGTCACGGTAACGAGATACTCGTAAGTCCCGCGACCCCGGCAGGCTTTGGCCCTCTAGAGGGGGGCCCCGTCATTATGCTGAAGCTCTTTGAGGCGCGCGTGGAACACAACGCGCCGCCGTCGACCCGGGCATGGTCCATGGTCGGACAGCGAGTTGCCCTTTACTATATTCAAACTTAGAAAATTCTAGAGCGTAGGTAGCACTAGTGACATTAAACTTACCTTGGAAATTGAAAGGTCAATTCAATTGCTCAGTTCTATTCCAAACATTTTTTTTTTCTAATACAAGTTAACGCGTAGGCAGCTTTTACAACAACTCATAAGTGCCTTTTATTACTTTTCAACTTGTATACTTCAAAACGTATTTGTATTACCGTAGGGTAAGGCCTTTCGGTTGTGGTAATGCTCAAAAGATTTACTGCGGCAAACACAAAAGGGCTGTTGAAGGGACAGGTGGGTTCTTGGTCAGCACGAGTATAACACTCCCTCCCGCTCCACTCAGAGTACTTTACCTAGCAATGGAATGAGTCAGCCCCCTCGAACACAAGGCGACGCAAGTCTCCGATACCTTACGACTTTGATATCCAGGAGACTATCACAGTACAAATCCATATAGTTTCTGACACAGGCACGCGTCAGTGGATACGTCGAAAGGAATCGGTGACTTGCGTCGCCTAGTGTACGAAGGGTCTTTTTTGACATGCGTCATGTGGTAGGTCAAGACGCCGTGACGCCTATCCAGTCACTCCTCAAAGAGGGGTCTTACCGCCGCGATTGCGGCGTGCCCGGACGTCGGTCGCGACAGTCGTCTCCTCCATACTGCCCTTAGATCGCGCCGGAACTCTTCCCGGCGCGCCTCGCCGCGCAGCGGGGATACACCCCGGCGCTGCGCCTCCAGTGGGAAGGGGGCTTAGGCTATCGGCTTAGGCTATCTATTGATTTATCATTTAAAATAACAATGATCATTCTAATAAAACTATCTAATATTTGTATTTTTAACCGACCTCAAGATGGTTCTCGATTCGGCCGGTATTTTTGCTTTTTTTTTTCAACTCTATTATCTGTAATAATATTTGTACACCTTACGATTTATTATGTGATTATGTTTTTTTTTATCTATAAAACTTTACAATAAACATACCTACCTACTAACTAAAATAATGGAAGATTACATATAACCAATTAGGTACATCATTCCACAGGTGTTATCGTATATATCTAAGTACAGTATTGCGCTCAATTCCACACAAACTACCTATTACGCTATTACCATCAACATAACAATTCTACACCTGTGTTAACGGGTTTTTATTTCCTGAACGAAGTACGAGAGCAATACGCGAGCCATCGTAACACCGGGCTTGCTCGACGCGAGACGCGATGCTTGCCATTACTAACTAAAAATGAAAATCGTTCTTGCTGCTACAACAAAATGACGCAACTTGACTGACTTACGTCGTTGTGGCAACCCTGTTTTATTTTTCATCTACCTGTAGATAACCGCACGTTTTATGTCATATTATGTCGTAATGGTACCGGGCGGGGTTGCGGGAATCACAAAATCAAAATCAAAGCATTTATTTCAAGTAGGCCAGTTATAGGCACTTTTGAATTGTCATAGGCAATTAATAGTAGATTAGTAGCCAAGGGCTGTAAGGTATCAATTGCAGCCCGAGATATTTAGGCGCACGAGCGCAGCGAGGGCGCCTATAGTTCGAGGGTGCAATTGATGCTTACACCCGAGCTAACTACTCTGCTTTACATCTCGATTGTGAGGTAAGTAGAAAAAACCGGCATTGCAAGAATAAAACATTTTATTAGTTAATTGCTGCTTCAGCTTCCATTTTCATTGATTCGGGAGTGCAGCTTAATTAAATCTTCATAACTTGCAGTACTCATGTTTTTTCCTAATTATCACGTAATTATAAAAAAGTCCCAAGAACAAACAATATAATATATGTATATTGTATATTATATATTTAAAGTAAAAATTTTCTATTCCCGCCTTTTTTCATCTTTTTTTTTTTCAAGAACGGGATTTGAGCTTCGCCGTTCGATATTTGAAATTGATGACTATTAAACTCGAAGACAAGGCAGAATAGCGAAGCGACCTCTTTTGTCATTAGGCTGAATGCATGATGTCTATTGCCAATATGATGGTTAGATGTCCGCAAACTTTTTTTTTAATTACTTACCGCCCTAGGGCTTTTCTAGCTACATTAATACCCTAGAGCGCTAATTGGTTACTTACAAGCCCCATTTGGGGGTATTAATTTATTTATTTATTTATAATTTATTTATAAAGCATGGAAGACTTACAGCTAAGACAGGCAGAATAATAACAATGTGTAGGACAGACAGCCAATTAAAAGTCTTCACTTCTAAAAGCAGATTGCAGAAATGAGTGAGAACAACACTAAACAGTACAGCTACCAAGAGGGTGGATATCAGCAAAGCTTAACCTATTTTACGTTTAAACACAGTTTTATATAGAATAAAAGCTAGTACAGACAAAAACTTAATTAAAAAAGTCAAGGCTTATGCACTTTCGGGCCGAGGACACACTTGTTAGGAAAGGATCAAAATCATGCTGTTTACACATGTTATTAAAATTACTACTTGCACGCACTAAAAATGAGTTTTGCCTATAATTCGTAGAGGTAAATGGAACACGCAGCGGTGCGTTCCATCGTTTCGACCTTCTGGGAACGTTAAAATAAAGTTTAGATAGAATATCAGAATCATTAATAGAATTATTGAGAATTTTAAATAATGAAATGCAGTCGGAGATTGATCTCCGATTAATAAGGGGTAATATATGAAATTTCTTACAGAGAGCGAGGTAATCTTCAGACCGGTAGGGCACCTTTTGATGATAACATAAATACTTGATGAACCTTTTCTGGATGTTTTCGATACGATCAATGTATTTATGATAGCATGGATTCCAGATTTCAGATGCGTACTCCAAGTGGCTTCTATCAAAAGTACAATAGAGGATTTTTAAAGTTTTAGCTTGACTGAAGCACTTGGAGAGCCGCATTATGAAACCTAGGGCCTTAGATGCTTTAGCGACTATGGCATTGACGTGTAATTCGAACGTAAGCTTAGAATCATGATATACCCCCAGATCTCGGATGGAGTTAGTTCTAGGAAGTACTTGATCACCCAAGATATACGGGGAATGTGTAACAAAGCGCTTTCGAGAATATGTTATGACCGAACATTTAGCAGGGTTGAGATCAAGCTTGTTCTCGCGGCAATAAGCCTCCAGACGGCATAGATCATCCTGAAGCGCCACCACGTCCTCCTGTGATGATATTGTGGCATAGATTTTCATATCATCAGCAAAACACAACAATTTGGATGAGTACAGGCAGGAGCTGATGTCGTTAATATAGATAACAAAAAGTAACGGACCGAGTAATGAACCCTGAGGGACTCCACTAGGGACAGGCACCCAACCAGACATATAATTGCTTAATACTACTGCTTGAGACCTGTTTTCCAGATAAGAAGAAAACCATCTGAGTAAATCACCTCGTATTCCGATACCATATAACTTTGACAGTAAGATCTCATGGTCAATCCGATCGAAGGCCTTGCTATAATCTGTATAAACGACATCAACCTGCCTGCCGTTATCCATGGCTTCAGTTATAGAATCATTAAGAAGAATTAAATTGGTGACGGTAGACCTTCCTTTCAAAAAACCATGTTGAAAGGTACTAATTGAGTGTTTAAGAGCATTATACACTTGATTATAGATGATCCTTTCAAAGATTTTTGCTATAATACAGAGCTTGGAAATTGGCCTGTAGTTTGTAATCTCGGTTTTGACTCCTTTGTGAATAGGTGTTATGAAAGCCGATTTCCAAAGTCCAGGAACAACACAAGCATCCAAAGATTTCCGAAAGAGAATCGAGATAGGTACCGCAATCGAAGACGAGCACCGTACAAGAAATTTGGAAGAAATATTGTCCGGGCCAGCCGCTTTAGAAGTATCCAACTTGCAAAGCAAGTTGGAAACCTCATCAGCGTTCACTACAATGCTACATAAATCAGGTAGGCTAGAAGATTCCGTTAAGGTGGGGGTTGTAGAAGTTCCTTGACTAGGGCTAGTATCTAGAAACGTAGAATGAAAGTACGTAGAGAACGCTTCGCAAATTGATTCACCGGTACGCAACACTTCATTATTATAGTTAAAGGTGCTTGGGACTGCATTAGAGTTGTGTCGTTTTTTAACGAAGGTCCAAAAGTATTTAGGGTTATCTTTAATAGATTTTTCGGTTAAATTTAAGTAGTTTTCGTAACATTGCGATTCCAATACTTTAACTCTTTCGCGTAGAAGCCTAAACGTTAGTTCATCTGCTATATTGCCGTAAGTCTTAAACTTTTTAAAATATTTATATTTTTCCTTAATTGTTTTTATTAATGTCGAATTGTACCAAGTTGGATAAGTTTTACTCCGATGTATTTTTATTGGAATGTATTTTGTGTGTAAATTAAAAATAAAAATAAAAATAATAATAATTAAGGATAATAATTAAGGACCTACTTACCGAACATGAGAGATGTAAAGGAATATTAAGTATTAAACACTAAAAAGTTATGGTGCTACAGGGGACTGTACTGTGTGTGGCTTACAAAATAGAAGTCTAATGAAAAAATCAGAAGTTTAATCAATATGGTAGCAGAACATCGCTTTTGAATACTGCTTAGTGTATACATACTATTGCTCGTGACTGTTCATACCAATAAACGGTTTTTCTTTCTTTCTTCTTTTTAGTGTCACCATGAAATTTTATTATTTGACGGACAGATAGTAGAATAATGATTTGTTATAAATAAACAACGACCATCATTATAACCAAGAAAAGGTAACCATTTACTTGTACAGACTAATCCTACTAATATTATAAATGCGAAAGTTTGTGAGGATGTTTGTGTGTATGTAGGTATGCTTGTCACTCTTTCACGCAAAAACCACTAAACGGATTTGGCTAAAATTTGGTAGACAGATAGTTTATAACCTGGATTAACACATAGGATAGTTTTTATCCCGATTTTATGTTCCCGTGGGATAATTTTCGAGTTGTAGCGGTTGAAGCCGCTGGCAACAGCTTAGTAAATAATAATACCCATTAAAAACACAGCTTTATTATGTACTTATCAACATTTTGTCTACCCCCAGCGACCGAATTTCGTAGCCCTCTTAGAAACCATTCCGCAAAGGTATAAACAGTAAAACCAATAATGTTTAATATCTTCGGAAAACTACAGCCCGTAACCAATATTAAGGATATTGTTTATTTATTTATTTATTTATTTATTCTTTATGTACAAATCAGTGGTACATAGGCGGACTTAATGCCACAAGGCATTCTCTACCAGTCAACCTTTAGGTGTAAAACAATACTGTGGTAGGGTACAACAAAACAACTAAAAACTAGTAAAAAAAGTAAAATAATAAAAAAATAAGCTATACAACCTAAAATAATAATAATACTATTACATATATACAAATAATATAAACTAAACAATATTATAACAAATAAAATACTAAAATAGAAAGAAAAAAACTTAAATAATTTATGCCATGACTCGACTTTTGATAATTAATTGAGAGCTAATTTATTCAGACGTATAGAAATTACGTACTTTTCCCTTGAAAGTAAAACTGCTTACAGCTTTTTTAATGCTAAAGGGTAGCGCGTTCCAGAGCTTAATGGTTGAGATAGTGTAAGAATTAGACATGAAACCGGTATGGTGTGAAGGAATTTGGAGAAGTAGATTTTTAGAAGCACGAAGGTTACGACTATGAGAACTGCCCAACACTTTGAAAAGAGTTTTTAAGTAATTAGGAGTACATGGATCGTTCATAATCTTGAAGAGCATGCAGAGAGATCTGAGGGACCTCCTGCGTCGGATAGGCAACCATTTAAGTTGGGAACGAAAAGAAGAAATGTGATCGTATTTTCGAAGGCCAAAAATGAAGCGAATACAGTTGTTGAGAAGTCGATCCAATTTATTAAGAAGTTCTTGGGATAAATCAGAATAACAAACATCAGCATAGTCAATAATGGGAAGCACAAGTGACTGGACCAAAGTGAGTTTGGTGCTAGATGGAAGGAAATGCTTGAATCTATAGAGAGACCGCAGCGAGAATGTGACTTTCTGACTCACCTGAGCAACGTGCTTCTTCCAGCTCAAACAGTCGTCAATGTACAGGCCCAGGTCTTTTACGTGAGGTGAAAGAGAGATGACGGTGTTCCCATACAACAGTGGCATAAGTTGGCTAGCGTTCACGTTTCTCAAGTAGTATGAACTACCAATAATGACTGCCTGACATTTTTTCGACGTTCACAGAAACCCCATACTAGCTAGACCATTCTTCAATAGCACGGAGATCAGCATTGAGAGATGAGATGCAATCATTAAGGTTGGTGATGTCTGATTGGGCGTATAGTTGCAAGTCATCAGCGTAGAGATGGTAAGAGCATTTGAGGATAGAAGTAATGGAGTTTATGAATAACGAAAATAAGAAGATACAAGCATGAGATCGAGCCAAGAGTCACTAGAGTCTAAGTTATGATGCGTTGGATTAAGGTTAAGGAGTGACAGACTCGAGGACTCCAGGATCCCACCCAGCCTGCGTGTGGGATAGCCATGGTAACATTAGAAATGTGTCATAATTATTTGTGAGAATAAACATTTATGTACATTTGTGACCAGAGCCTGTTTATCCATATTTTCCGTTTCAGGTGGCGCTCAGGGAACGAGATGGCGCTAGACAACTTTTATATCTCTGTCTCTTTCCCACAACCTAACTATTCACGCTTTAAGACCTTATGGTAGGCCACCTGAAAACCGTGTAACTAGGTAGATATCCCAGGATATAGTAAAGGCGCGGCCCCAGCGCGGCGCATTTTAGCTGCGTGTATTAATTTAGTTGACAGCGTGGATCTACGATTCCACTGGAGTACACACGACTGTGTATATCATGGTACGGCGCACGGAGAGGCTACTTACGTGCCACTGCAAAACTGCGCTGCGATAAGCGAGCTGTACATAGTCGTGGTCGTGGGTCATATTCGTGTACTCCAGTGGAAACGTAAACCCACGTTGACAGCGTTGAGCTATGTAACCGCCTATTCGAGCAAGCCACGCGTGTATCAATGACGTCAATTCATGCGTAGCCTCTCCGCGGGTTGCAGTGGACACCACCACATACATTTTCTTACAAAGCGAAGCTTAATACACGTGCGTTGCCTCTCCGTACACCGCGGTGAGGCCGCGCCTTAATACAGTGAAAATCTGCTTCCTATGAGTTATTCCAAACTATCTGAGCCACATTTTATTAACTTTCGTTCAGCCGCATCCAAACAGCCAACTTTTCGTATTGATAGCATTAGCATTACTTAGGTAAGATATGAGCATAAGACCGAGATCCACAAACGTTTCTGAACACGGGTTTCACTTTAATATATTCCGTAGTTCCCAATTACATTGGGCATTTTTTTAGAGTCTGATAAATCATCATATTACTTAAACACTGTTTTAGGCTATCACGGTTTGTTTCACAGTTTAAAATGTCACTTACGGGATATCTTCGGGATGTGGGATGTCATCCCGCGATCATGGCGCTTGCAACAGCGAAATATCGGGAACTCAAAATAATAAATAATCAAGGAAGATATCCCGTAAGTGACATTTCAAAATCAAATTACTTTCCAACCCACGGTGGAGCGGAAAGGAGTGTCTGATACTGGTACTGACTGACTGGTATTGACTAAAACTCACCCTGTCCCCTCAATAGCCTTTTGCAAAGATTAACAGGGATTATTCGACATTAGAACATTAATAATAAGATATTACTTGTTAAATATTTTGTGCAAATTATATTGTAAAATAATATAGTCATAACAAAGGTCTCGCCATACGTTAAATCCATTTATGTTGCAGTATCAGGAAAACTCCTTCGTCAAAGTTCATGTTAAGTCATCATCTACCTAGCCTTTTCCCAACAATATTGGGGTCGGCTTCTAGTTGAACCAGATGCAGCTGAATATCATTATTTTACATGGAGTGACGGCCTATCGGACCTCCACAACCCAGTAACTGGGTACCTAATACGATACCCCATAGTAAGACTGGTTGTTAGACTTTTAGAGTTTCTGACTAATAGTAACGACTGTCAAAGATCTACAAATGACAGCCGGGACCAACGGCTTTACGTGCTATCTGAGGCACGGAGGAAACTCGCTATGACAGATGGTCACTCATCCACAGACCAACCTCGGCAAGCGCAGCTTAACCTGAAAGATCGGCCTGTGCGGCTGTAATTATTTAGCAACGAGCTCCTCCTCATGTTAAGTAACGTTTATAAATCTCAGTCTAAGCGATTTTCCGGCCTATTGTCACGTTTCACTCAAAGGGTCGTGCTCTCAATTAGTGCAGCCATTTCTTTCCCACAGAAAACGAAAAACTAGATTGGATTTTTCTTTACATAACATTTCTTGGATTCATCTATTTCTTGTCTGTCCTTCTTAATTTTCACTTCAGCAATATAATACCATCTCTTATAAAAACTCGCTCTATATATTATTTAAAGCAGCCATCTTGTTTTTGTTTCTTATTTAATTGCCAGTCTCGTTGGTCAAGCATGAGCAACCTCTGAGCATGAGATCTCGGGTTCGGCTCCCATTTCAGGCAGTGTTATTTTGTCGCGGGACTGTCTCATCTGGTAACCGTGATCCTAGAACATAAAGGGCTATTGAAGAATCACCGTGCATTTTAGTCACTACGCGTCTTACAGTTCCACCCTAGGCGGGGCGGGAGAACTCATTTGATGATTTTACCAAGAAAAAAATATGCGAATTTATTATTGGATTTTCCATCACCATAATTATAATATCTAAGTATCAGCCAGAGCCTGAAATTTTATAAAAACACTCTACAACTTTTCCTTACTACAAGTAAATAAACTGTTCAATTAACGTCTTAACACAAACAGTCTTCATTCAGTAAGTATTGAGGGTCGGAATCCGTCCAAGTGCATCGCACCACGCTTGCGACGACACGATTAAAAAATGGTTCATCTTGACATAGTTCCCCCATGAGTACACCTGTCTTGGAATGTGGTACAAGACACGAGCGAACCGTAGTAAAAAAAGCATTTTTACCAGACTGCGCCACAAGCTATATCTATATTTACTTCTACACTAATATTATATAGAAGAAAGATTTGATTGTTTGTTTAACAGCTGCTCAACTTGTATAAAACGCAAGTTCGGTCATGTACGGAGTACTGCTCTCACCTCTGGGATGGATCCGCCAAATACCAACTAGATGCACTTGAGTCAATAGATAAACGGGCCAAGAGGCTTATCGGTAACGATGCTCTGGTCGATTTTAAGCTCCAGAGCCTTGAACATCGACGCCGTGTTGCCAGCCTGTCGGTTTTTGTCGGTTACAAGACGTATGACAATGCGCCATCGATATATGGTGGACATCCCTCCGGTACGTACAAAGCCTGCCAATATTTTTATTGTACGCACAGCTAAGGAGTGGAATTCCCTGCCGTCCTATCTATCTGTATTTCCCGACAGCTATAAACTTGGGGTCTTCAAGCCAAAAGTGAACAGGTTACTTCTAGGCAAGCGTGCTTTACCGTTAACCACATATTTGACTTACCATCAGGCAAGATAAAATGCGATATATCGTTAATTAAACAATGTTAATCTCCGTTTAAATTCGGCTCCGAATCTACTGGACCGATTTCAAAAATTCTTTCACCAGTTGAAAGCTACTTTGGTCCTGAGTGTCATAGGCAATAAGGTTACATTACAAGGGACATAGGGTATAAGGTACCTAAGTATTTTATAAAGAGGTAAAGGTATGTTTAGATTTTTTAAGTAGGTAATCTTCTAAAATACTGACCCAATCATTTTTTTTTAATTTAGAAGTATTAATATATTTTAACCACAACACGCGCGAAACCGTATGCTAAAGCTAGTTATCGCAATAACAACAAAAATAGGTTTAATTTCTTTTATTTTTATGAAGTGCCTCTCTAGGCGCTTGCCTGCCGGGTGTCATAAAATGTCCCTAAATAATTGCTTCAAGCGAATGACCAATTGCTTGCATCTGTCTTCTTAAACTAATTGCCTTCATCAGTAACGGAAAGTGGAAAGCAAGCACAGAGATACTTAGTGGCCTTATTATATTGATCATTATAAATGAGTAAATAAGCCGGGGTTGCCTTCAAATGAAACGATAAAAAAATGTAGGTAAGATCTTTCCATAAATCTCCCTGGCCATTATCAAAATATTTTTCACCTCACCCGCTCGGAAAGATTCTATTTCTCATTCAAAATCTGAGCGCAAAACTCCATTTTGTGCTCTAGAGCACAAAGTGTTGTTTAAAATTCGAACACGTCTTGTATTCAATTGTTTTCTACACTGCCAGGCGAGCCGCCCCCTGTATAGGTCAATGCCCCCACTTCATTTCCTCGCTGTGTGAGGTGAAAAGTTGTGTGTTGCACTGGGCAGCAAAGTTTTTCTGCGTCTCGTGCCTTTGAAAACTTCGCATCGCTCAGGATTCTATATTTGAACCGCTCGTTTCTCTCGCGGTTCAATCTTAGAATCCTTCGCTCGCTCAGTTTTCAATTCAAGTACTCGCGCCAAAAATCAACTTTTCACCTCACACGCTCGGAAAGATTCTATTTCTCATTCAAAATCTGAGCGCAAAACTCCATTTTGTGCTCTAGAGCACAAAGTGTTGTTTAAAATTCGAACACGTCTTGTATTCAATTGTTTTCTACACTGCCAGGCGAGCCGCCCCCTGTATAGGTCAATGCCCCCACTTCATTTCCTCGCTGTGTGAGGTGAAAAGTTGTGTGTTGCACTCGGCAGCAAAGTTTTTCTGCGTCTCGTACCTTTGAAAACTTCGCATCGCTCAGGATTCTATATTTGAACCGCTCGTTTCTCTCGCGGTTCAATCTTAGAATCCTTCGCTCGCTCAGTTTTCAATTCAAGTACTCGCGCCAAAAATCAACTTTGCAGCCTTGCATAACAAATAACTATTGCAGCCTTGCATAACAAATAACTATTTCACCTCACACGCTCGGAAAGATTCTATTTCTCATTCAAAATCTGAGCGCAAAACTCCATTTTGTGCTCTAGAGCACAAAGTGTTGTTTAAAATTCGAACACGTCTTGTATTCAATTGTTTTCTACTTTTCTACACTGGCAGGCGAGCCGCCCTCACTACATTTCCTCGCTGTGTGAGGTGAAAAGTTGTGTGTTGCACTCGGCAGCAAAGTTTTTCTGCGTCTCGTACCTTTGAAAACTTCGCATCACTCAGGATTCTATATTTGAACCGCTCGTTTCTCTCGCGGTTCAATCTTAGAATCCTTCGCTCGCTCAGTTTTCAATTCAAGTACTCGCGCCAAAAATCAACTTTGCAGCCTTGCATAACAAATAACTATTTCACCTCACACGCTCGGAAAGATTCTATTTCTCATTCAAAATCTGAGCGCAAATCTCCATTTTGTGCTCTAGAGCACAAAGTGTTGTTCAAAATTCGAACACGTCTTGTATTCAATTGTTTTCTACACTGGCAGGCGAGCCGCCCCCACTACATTTCCTCGCTGTGTGTGGTGAAAAGTTGTATGTTGCACTCGGCAGCAAAGTTTTTCTGCGTCTCGTACCCTTGAAAACTTCGCATCGCTCAGGATTCTATATTTGAACCGCTCGTTTCTCTCGCGGTTCAATCTTAGAATCCTTCGCTTGCTTAGTTTTCAATTCAAGAACTCGCGCCAAAAATCAACTTTGCAGCCTTGCATAACAAATAACTATTGAAAACGAATATTTTACAAATATAAACCTGGTTTCACTCAAAAACAGAATCTACATTTATCAAAAAAAAAAGTAACAGCTGTCTGAATCCACCTCCATTTCCTTAAAAAAGTAAAAAATGGTAACAGGCTAAAAAATCGCTGGCAGTCGCAAAAAAATGTAGGATTGATTAATGAACATACTATGAGTTGGGTTTCCTGGTAATAACAGAAGAGAGTGACTTTGTTAAACAGTCATACTCATAGGTATTCTAGATTATTTATCATTGTAGAAATACGAATCAAGTTTCTATGAAAAATGTATAATAAAAAAAATTGTAGGGCACTGCTTGCCTTAAGGCGGCGCTAGTCGCGAGCTCGAACTCACTGGCAGGCATGGTCAAAAACCATGAAACCAGGTGAAATATCACCTGAAATCGAGCCATATTGTTCATGTGTCCGCGAGCGTCATCCCCCCGTGGAGAAAACAGTGGAAAACATTATACAGTGAGATGCACGATCATTCAGAGTAAAAGGCGCGCGTAAAAAAATACGAAACGGCCTTTGGGAGAAGGGGAGAAGGGGTTTTATGAAAAATCCACTGCATCAATCAATTTCAAATAAAATTTATGGAATTCTTCGATAAATGTGCTGTGTCAGTACGGACTTTGTTTTGGAAATTTGATGCGTCTTTAATTTCTAATTTACGCCCAAAGTTGTGTTAAAATTAGCAATAAAAACGAATCTTTGGAAGCTCGTAACTTTTTAATGACTTGTTATTTCCAAATTCTGCTTCCGTACAGACAAAATTAATAATGAGACAAAACGATACCATGTTTAACTTTGGATGTACCTTGTCAAATAGTGGAGTAAAACCCCAACGAAGTTTCTATGGAAAAAATGTTGACTTGTTTCACCTTAAGTTCGGTTGTTAGATGAATGGCTTTTTTTTCATCATCAGCCTATAATGTTCCCACTGCTGGGACACAGGCCTCCTCTCTGTGAGTGGGAGTGGGCCATAATCCACCACGCGGGCCCAGTGCGGGTTGGTGAATGTCACATGTCTTCGAATTTTTGGTTCTAGGACATGCCGGCTTCCTCACGATGTTTTCCTTCACCGTTTTGAGAGCAGTGGTGATGAAATAAATTACACTAAGTAATGCGCCTGGCGGGGTTCGAACCCACGGCCTACAACTCGTAAGTCGAGGCCGATACCACTGGGCCACCACTGCCCTCTAACAACTACGAAAAATGTATAGGTAATAAAAAAATTGTAGGGCACTGGTTAAGTTCGGTTGTTAGACGAATGGTTTTTTTTAACGTAGTAAAATCATCGACTGAATCCCTCCCTGGGTGGAGCAAAAGACACTGTGTTCCTTCAATAGCCCTTTGCGCTTCAGGGTCAAGGTTTCCCATTTGGTCTATTCCGCGACCCCGGCAAATTAAGCTAAGTATGTTTATTAATTTTATGAATTACAGCGGTTGTGCGAGTGTTGGTAAGCGCCAAACCCGAGAATGGGAGAAACTGGACACATGCAGGTAATTCCTTTTTGTGTTTTTTAAGCTATATTATACAGAGGTTTATTAAAACTTTCCATGAATGTATTGTAATGGTTAAAAAAGTGTAACACATAGGATTATTCTTATCCCGGTAAGACGTTTCTGTGGGATAACACGGTGAACACACGGTTGGCGTAACGGTTGAATGATCGACTACTGTGCAGCACGTCTCTGGTTAGATTCTAGCGCGGAACTTGGATAACCTGCTGATAGTCGGGTCTGGGTGTTGACCACGATACAAGAGAAATTCCTAGTGTGGGACAATATTTTTTTTTTGAGAAAAAAGTAAATCAAAAGCTAGTACCTAAATTGAGTTGTAGATATTTAAATGTGTTCTCACATAATATATTTTCACCCTCAAGATTTGTCAAAGAAGTCACGTCCAAGCCATAGTTATTGAAAGTGTAGTGTGTTCCTCCCTGGGGAAATCCTACTACTGTCTTAGAATTCAAAATGGATTCAATCAATTTTGCAGTACCTTGTGAAATGGGACTGCGGGACCCCGGAATAATTATTTAGATTCGATTGGTTGGGGAGGAAATGTATGGTCATGGAACAGTAACCTTCAAGACTTTTTTAAACAAACTCAAAACAGTCACTTATCATCAATCATCATCATCAATAAGTCATTCCTCTTGCCCTAGGTAGAGCGGAAGGGACTGTCAGACTTACATAGTCAAAAATAGGGGAGAACTTCCCACCAGACTTAATTTTTAGTGATTTCGCAACGAAAATTAAAAAGTGTTTGTATCAAGTCCAAAACAAGAAATACGAAAAAACTTCACGAAAATATGGAAAAACTTTAAGATTCTCGTTTGTACAGAGATTGAATTTAAAAATCGGATTAGCTAGGCGACTTGCTAAGGTCATTTCGACAAACTTAATTATTAAAGTTACGGATTCGAAGTTGCCACGGCAAGAACTGGCAAATTGGCATAATAACGCCCCTTGTAACGTTAACAAAAAAACGTTTTTGGCTTCAAACGGTCTCGAGATTTGGTGCTTACTTTGACTCGCAAGTATTTTCGAACGTTCCAATTCAAATACTTGTGTTGAAATGGAAAAAAAGGTTGGTAATCTCTGTTCTTTTATCGTAAAACATATGTGACATTGGCTATGATTATGTATCGAGTATCGATTAATGGCATAACATGACTTTCTGTTTTATATTATCTATTTAAAAGTTATATTAATCCGTTAATTTATTTGTGCATGTATCATTAATGACACTTTGTTGACACTTTTTTTGATGTAAAGGGCCACCTCGGGAAACGTAAATATTGACAGTAAATACCTACATAAATCTGCCTAAGCCTCTGAGGATATCAGGAATATCTTACTATGTGTTAAATGCGAAATTTTGTAACAATAGCTGGATGGATGTTTGTTACTCTTTCACACGAAAACTGCTGAACAGATTTGGATGAGATTTGGTACACAAGTATACCGGTATAACGTTCCTAGGCGACATCGCGAGCTTCTAGTAATAATGTAAATGCTTGCTTTACTAATTCCTAAATTGCTTTATTTCTTTAAAAAACAACCACCATTATTTCTTAAAATAAACAGTAAATCAGTAATCAAAATAAACAAGAACGCCTTTATTATAAAGAACCGGAGCAGACAATAAGATGTAAAGCGATTCACGCACAACAGCATCTGTTCTTCATGAATATCTTGATGATCCAGTTTTTTCCGATATACCTCTTTTATAATTCATTCAAAATTTTGTGATTCTTTCTTTTTTTATTCAGAAAATGTTACCTCACACAAGACATTTCTCCTGTATTGTTTACAAACATTCTAATTACACGTACAATTAGCCAAACCTAGAAAAACTATCTCTAGCTAGGACATACAAATATTTATTTACCTATAGTATGTGCCGTTTAACATGGCAATAGCGGTCATTGCTCCGACTTTCATCCCGATATCTCAATATTAGCGATACTTCCTCTTCACCCGTACAAATCTGTCGCAAACAGTCGCAAAACTGACATCGCTTGAGTCTCATAATACATAAAAACTGACCACAAAAACAACACAATGCACAACCCAAAATAATAGAAAATCTAGCAAACGTACCCTACGAAATATTTTTTTTTAAATATTGTATTTTCGTTTTTACACAAGTTTATCACACTGAGACAATTTAACAAAAGTAAATATATTATTATGCATCATATAATTTTGCATTAACCTCTAATACAATACTGAGTAAATATAAAGTTAGTGCATATTGTATGGATATAAGTGTATTAATATTCTTTTGATATCAGGATGGTAAAAACACCTTATTTTTCCTAAAATAAATTACAAAAACTATTTCATCACAGAAAATGCTAATTTTGATCTTATGTCGTTTTTGTTTTACGAGGTAATCGCGTCAGGGGTGCAGCACCCCCGGCAGCAGCCACCATTTAGATTTAACATTCCGTGTGGAAGTTCGCTTCGTTCGGTCTGTGCAAAGACATTAAACTAAATACGAGCAATAGACGGGACATCACGAAGAAAGTTGTGATCCAAAACTTTTTACCACTAGGTAAAAAGTCGCTCAGTCTAGTAGTCGGGTTGCTATGCAACGCTAGATTGTGCTACTGACACACGGCATCAATAATTTTGTATGACAATTTTCCCAATGCCCGCTCTATAGGTTCTTTTAAATCTCTTTGGGTCTGTGCTATAATTTCTTTGCTTTTATTGTTAGGTATCGTTGTTGAGTTTGTTACAGTTTTGTTTTTGTGTTCTGTGTTATTGTTACTTCATTTGTTGCTTGTAAAGAAGCATGGAACCAGAAGCTGGAACATCTACTGGTGAAACCAGTAAACGCCGTCGTCGTCCAAACATATTCCAACCTCAAGAAGGTTCGGAATCGATACCGTTCACATCGCCGCCAGCAAAAAGACAGAAGACGATTCTCACCTCTCTCAGCGGAGAACGTCTTATGATTATTAATATTTTTAAATATGTCCAAAACACAAAGCCCGAGGATAAATATTTAACTAACCATGATCTTGTCAAACGTACGTCAGAAATATGTGGGGTGAGTGAGAGATCGATATAATATATCGGGTATTACGTGAATACAGAAATACTCATAAAATAACGCAACCGAAGGTAAAAGGAGTAGACCAAACGTTCTCCAAAAAGTTGATGATTTTGATAAATCGGCAATTACTAAAACTTTTGGAAAAAAAAATGATTTTTCATACAAAAGGTGAAAATGATTGAGCCCATCAGTATGAAAAATCATTTTTTTTTTCCAAAAGTTTTTGAACAAACATTGTTCAGTAACATGGGCTGAGTTACTCCACGAGAGTTTTTGCGCTATTAACGTTACACGTTGTATATAGATAATTATATACATTTGATTCTTTTGATGCCTGCGCATTCCACATTTTTTATGATGATTCTTTCACAGTCCAGGCTGTCGTTTGTGGAATGCATTGCTTGTATCAGTAAGACAAGCCAAGTCACTGGTTTCTTTTAAAAGCGTCTTAAATCATTTCCTTTCTCTCTAATAATACATATTTATATTTATGTATGTATGTGTATTTTATTTTATTATTAATGTTTGTGTGTATTGTATTTATATTATCGGTTATCTATTATTTGATGTGCATCACTGTCTACATTTTTTTTAAAGTTCTTCAAGTCCATCATAATTGTCTAGAAGATATCGCTATTAGCGATAAGACCGCCGTTGTACCCTTAGTATTAATAAAAACTTTTTTTTTAAAAGTACCGACTTCAAAAACAAATACAAAAAAGTGTAAAATAACTTTTCTTTCGGAAGTCGGTGGCTTTTGATTTTTATGTCATTGACTATTGCCACCGACTTCCGAAAGAAAATTATTTTACCTACACTTTTTTGTATTCGTTTTTGAAGTCGGCACTTTTTTTAAAAAAGTTTTTATTTTACCCTTTTTAGTTCAGACATTCAACAAAAATCTTCGTATAATCGGCAACTTTGGAAATTTATATCCAAGCGAGCAACAAAAACGGATCCATGCGGGCAACGTCACAAGACATCCAATATTATAGTATATTAAAACCTTCCCTAGACTGTAATAAACATTTTTCCGTAAACCGCATGAAAATCGGTTCAGACAAACGCGAGATAATCGTGAACAAACATACAATCGACTTTGAAAATCTACTATGATCCGCGCGCGGACGAAAATACATATGACGGGAAAAGGGCCGTTACCTATCACTACATCCATCAAATCCGTCACACACAGTGGAACATTTTTTACGTCACGCGTAAATTTATAAGCACACAATTTGATTTCTAGAAATAAAAAATAATAATTTTGAATTAGAGCAACACAAGATTCACAACCCCTGTATGTCAAGCAGGCTGGTACCACGATACTGTAGCGATAGAAGTAACTATCGCTTATTAGTAGTTTTAGGTAACAATAAGTGTCATTATCGCTTAGTGATGAAAAACTTGGTAGGAGGGAGTGAATGACCTCTATTGCCATGTTAAATGGTACATACTTGTCAGTTTAAAAAATGCTGATTACTTTTGAGTCAACAATTAGTACATTTAATTTGAAACGAAACATAGCTTTAATAGTGACATTGGACGCACTAGATTTTTTTTAGAATGCGGGCCGAATCTACGGGACGAACCGAAGATAAATTCCCTTTGAATGAGACGACTCGAGTTTTGGGTCAGACAACCAAGATATTCTTTTGTTTCCCAAATCTAAAATCGTAATTTTTGAGGTTCCTTAATTTACTTTGTAAGACAAAATATGTTTTAACGCTACCGCTCCTAACTTGAACAAGGCACACACCAGTTTAATATGTCCATATGAGCTTACGTGAGACCGCTATGCTAGGAAGCCACCGTACACTATCATAAGACTTGTACGTACACACCCGCGGATACAACATGCAACCATTCTTTATGTACTCTACATTACTTTTCTTATTTCGTAGGAGGATTTTAGTAATCCCACAGGCGACTGACATGGATTCTTTCATCGTTGTCTAATTATGTTCAAAGAAAAAAAAAAAGATCTTAGGAAGTAGGTACATACGTAAATGCATTGAAAAGTTCAAATTCATAATTTGAACTTTTCCCTATTGAGGGTAGAACTGGTCTCTATCTATTACTGAGACTATAAGCTGTCCATCTATCTGTTTGTCTGTCTGTCTTTCACCAAGCTCTATCTCATGAACCGAGTTAGAGCCTATGCACACCACGTTTTTTAAACGCGCCGTTCACGCGCGCTTGAAGCGATACAGACGCGATACGCACGCAAGTCAGACGCAGCCTGTAGACCTTTGCACACCTGTATAAATTAAAAACGCGTGGCACCAGCGCGTTTGTATCGATACAGACGCGCCGGTGCCGCGTTTAACGCGATACAAACGACAACAAACTGCTCTGTTTGATAAAAACGCGCCGTCGCCGCGTCGACGTGTTCTTCAAAAACGCGCGTCGACGACGCGTTTAATAATGTGGTGTGCATAGGCCCTTCGATAGTTGAAATTTTCACAGATGAAGTGTTTTTTTGCCACTATTACTACAAATTCTAAAAGCAGAATAAAAATTATATTTAACAGGGACTCACACACAACAAACCTGACTTTATTGCCGTTTTTAGGGTTCCGTAGTCAACAAGGAACCCTTATAGTTTCGCCATGTCCGTCCGTCCGTCCGTCCGTCTGTCCGCAGTTTAGCTCAGAGACGCACAGTACTAGAGAGCTGTAATTTGGTGTAAATATACGGATTTGTTGTGCCGAAAAAGTGGTAAAATAAAATCTCGTAAAATATTTTTTTTAGGGTACCTCCTGTACACGTAAAGTGGGGATGTTTTTTTTTTCTCGTGTACCCCTTAGTGTGGGGTATCATTAAATAGGTCTTTAAAAAATATTGATAGTTTCCATTAACAATTTTTTGATAAAAAAAATCGTTTGTGAAATATTAAGCTTTAAAGTGCTAAATTTTGCTCGACTCGAGTGTCCCCCCCCTCTACCAGCTAAACGGTTATGTTTGGGGGTGTGAAAAAATTTACAATAATAGATAACGAAGTTTAAAAGAAAATTATCATGACTAAGTAGGCTTTACAACTTTACGTGTAATAGTCGACCAACTTATAAAATGTACTTGGATAACATAATTATTTTCTTAAACAAAATGTATCGGAGAACATCTTCTTCAACTGCAAATGTAAGTTTGTCAACTTTATTTTTACAGCTTTAATAGGTATGTGTTTTTAGGGATAGGTAGGTTTTTATCGTCAACTATTTTTAAGTAACTTCAAAAAAAGGAGGAGGTTCTAAATTCGTCGTAATCTTTTTTTTTAATGTATTTTCCCCGATTTCTCAGAATCCCGGACCGATTTTGAAAATTCTATTTTTTAAAATTAAATTCAGCGAATCAGTTTAGTTAGTTCGCATAAGTATTTTGATGGGCAACTACGGAACCCTACACTGTGCGTGGCCCGACACGCACTTGGCCGGTTTTCATAGATATAAGTGACCAACATTAAGGCCACTGGAAGGTTTTTCTTTTCTTTTTTTTCGTGGGAGGGTTTAGTCACCTCTGGTATCAGAGTTAATTAAACCGCCTCTGGGTCAGATACCTCTGACATAGGTTTATGACCCACAATGTAGTTGTTGTATGTTCTGTTTATATGAGGGCAACTCGCTGCTGCCAAGGGCAACTCGCTGCCGCCAAGGGCAACTCGCTGTCCGACCATGGACCATGCCCGGGTCGACGGCGCGTTGTGTTTCCACGCGCGCCTCAAAGAGCGTCAGCATGATGACGGGGCCCCCCTCTAGAGGGCCAAAGCCTGCCGGGGTCGCGGGACTACGAGTACGAGTCTGACAGTCCCTTCCGCCCTGCCCGGGGTGGGAGGACTCATTTGATGATTTTACCACGTAAAATCGTAAAATCATCCTTGCCACTACGACATACGACATAAAACGTACGGTTATCTACGGGTAGATTAAAAACAAAACACGCTCGCCACGAAGACGTAAGTCAGTCAAATTGCATCATTATATCGTAGTAGCAAGGACGATTTTCATTTTTAGTTTAAAAAAAATTGCATATCGCACGAATCGCGTTTAGTGAAACTCGCTTAGTTTGAGGCAATGGTAAAAAAGGAAAAAAAAACATTCGAAGGAAATCAATTTTAAAATAAACATATTTTCCATCACTTGTCGTCCATGAGTTTAAAAAATCGATAGAGTTTCATGAAAGTTTGAAAGGTTTTATTGCTTTAATTATTTCTTCCATATTTTCTATGGATACAATAAGTACCTATTAAACATCAAAGAATTGTCGACTTCATAAGAGAAAAAATGTTTTTAACACAAATCCAAGCTTCTATTTTTAATGTTTTTTAAACAAAAAGCCTTTGCGTTTAAGCAATATTGTGTTTTGTTAAATTATCTTGGTATTTATCTATTTATTCAAGTGTAAGTTGGATAAAAACTTCCTCCATTTTTCATCTTATTTCTTTCTTTTACAGATGTGGCCGCTCCCTAGTGTCTGAGTTAGTTAAACCGCCTCTGGGAACCCCAGAACAGGAACCCCTTGTACATAAGAAGCGAGACGCTTACCTGAGGGCCGTTTAGACTGTAATTTCATGAAACATTTTTTCATGATCCCTCGAAGTCTTAATGAGTCGATTTATAAATCAATTACACACTGCCCTCAAAGTATAGACTTTTTCCGTACATATCTAACCATGTGCCTTTTAAAATTAGCAGCTTGCTACAGCTCAGGCATAATTTTAATATGTGTTGTTATTTATATTACTGACACTATTAAAATTACAACAAACACAAATATTAACTTGAACTTACATGCCTCAACAAGCAAGCTTCTTTAAAATACGTAGTTATTGCACTCCTCACTAATACACAACAAACAAACGTCCAAGCACAGTGGTTGAAAATAACTAAAGTAAAAAAATAACTAAACAAAATAGTAAGTGCAGGTACTGGCCATAAAATATTCACGACGACCTAGTTTTTTTTTGGGTGGTGTCAAAATCATCATATGAGTCTTGACCCTTTGAGTGGAAGGGACTGTCTAACTGTTACTGACTAAAAATCCACTCAGTTCTTTCAGTTGCCCTTTGAGTTCCAGACACGGTCACCTTCACAGACTAGTTTCAGCTTTGTAAAGCTATCTTTGTCACACAAACAACTAACCAACAACCACAACGAACCACGTAGGTACATGCATTCTTTATGGCCGGTACCTGTATACCGGTGCAAATAATAACCACACACGCTAGAATGTATATATGAAATGAAATACTAATGTCAATTATACATTTTCCAATCAATTGTTTAGATTTTTATCAGCACTTTAAAAGGAAATGTATTTTTTTAACGTAGTGAACTCGAATGAATTTAAAAGCTGAAAATAAATTGTCCATTATAATGAAGTGACTGGTATGAAATTTTAAAATATCAAACAATAAGCTGTTGCTCATTTTCAACGTTTCAATAAAATGTACAGCACATTGAAATATTGAGTAAAATATTAGAATGAATGCTACTATCATGCTAAAATTTGAATGGATGTGTGTTACGCTGCTTTGGCAATTGAACGTAGCTGAACAGATCTAGGAAAAATTTAGGGCAGAGATAGGTAATAATCTGGAATCTCTCACTTTGATCCCGATACTGCATTCCTGCGAACAGCAGAGAGCTAGACCAAAAGCTAGTAGGGAATACGACATAATACTATCCACATAAGTTAGAAAATTGTTAAAATAAAATAAATACACTCCTAAAACAAAGCTTACGACTCCTGAGTTCGTAAGACTGCCTTAAAAAAGCACCCAGCCCTGGAACGTTACAGTTGTAGAGATACTGTGTTTAGTCAGTAAGAGCTTATCAGTCTCTTCAGCTCCACTCAAGGCGAGAACTCTCATTTCTTAATTTAACTTCAAAAGAAAGCACTAAAAACTGTCCCCGCGGTGTTATGGCAACAAATTCATGGACCTAACTCTACCGAAATACTTCATTCATAACTCATAGCTGCTTCAAAGCTCTGCCTACTCTCGTGCCAAATCCTTTGAGCCAGTTATGCATGATCTAGTATCAAACACCCTCACTGCCTTTCACATACAGGGTGTAAAAGGAACCTTCAGAAAGCCGAGCAAAGCATCCTGTATTTCAAAGTAGGAATACTGCGCAAAAAATATTATGAGGAAACTATATATTTTTTTTGTGTATTTTCACGGTTGTATATTCAACTTAATTCACTAAAAAATGTGTTGATATACAATTATACTGCGGTCATTGAGGAATTTAGGTTATTTATTTTTAGGGTTCCGTACCTCAAAAGAATAAGTTACTCATTTAAAAAACTGTGTTCCTTTTAAAAACAATATTTTATTGTTAAAAAACGTGATGAATGACAAAGTACTTCGTCAAGACGAATCAAACGAGTGTTAACTCGATGGGTTTGCGGCGTTTTATTACAGTGTTCCTATGACCACCTTCCAGCACTATCATCAGATCAGCTACCGACATTCGTATACGTCAAAACAGCTCAATCGGAAACCGAGAAGTGGATCAAAAACTTGCAAGATTTGATTACAGACAACGGGACATAAATAAAAGCTTGTAAAAATGGAACCCTTGTAGGATTACTTTGTCGTCTGTCCGTCTTGAATGGAATTTACTTGAACCGAAAAATTCGAAGACATCTAACATCGACCAACTCGCACTAGATCCGCGTGGTGGATTTCAGCCCACTCCCTCTCACAGGCCTATGACCCAGCAATAGAATTCACATAGATTAAATCTAAGACAAATTACAAACTATCTCATCAAACATACATTGTATGTTAAAATTTAACGCTTTTTCCTCTCTACTGTAAGAAATCCATACATAGATCAAATCTACCTCAAATGACGTCTATAAAAAATAAGACACAGGACATAATCTAGGGGAAAACATCTCTTCAAACTTAATCCATTGTATATCAAAATAAGCTATGTTACTTACCGTGGCATTACATAACATTATCGGTACCTATAAATTGTGAATATCAATGCGAAATGTTTGCTAGACACGCGATAAAACACAGTATATTTGTAGATAGTAATAGACTAGTAGTCAAAAACGCCCAGTGTATGAACACGGTTTATTTTTTTTCAACACATTCGCTCGAAAAATGCATTTACAAAGCCTGTATACATTGTTCGAAAGTTAAAAATTACGCACCATACAACGGAGCGTGCGGTAAAATAGGTACTCTCACCTAAGTACCTATTTTACAGCACACCCCGTTGTATAGCACCGTGCGTTTTCTTTACGGTTTTTTTTTAATTTCCAGAAAAAAAAAAGAATTCCACCAAAGAGTTTCACATAATGAGAATAAACAACCTGACTGATCAAACCTCATTGGAAGCACTTTTACTCAATACGTTGTCTCACTTTAATACTAAAGAGTAAATGAGACGAAAGATGTAGTTCAAGTTTTCACCACGTGCATGTGGCGCCATTTGCAAATTAGCGCCATTTTCATATTAGAAACTTCAAAAATTGTTGCGACTTTCCCACTGTTATTTAAACAAAATAATAATATGAGTGCAAGCGAGGAATCTGATATTAATAAGTATGCAATCTACTTCACCTGATATTTTGAATGAGGCGCAAATTGAAGAAAAGGGTTATTTTCATTTGCTGTTAATAATAGTCAAATGAAAAAGTTTGTTTATTTACATAATGTACTGTTTTCTCGCAAATGTGTTGAAAAACATTGTATGACACACGTGCAGAAATTGGTATTTACAAACTCGTGACTATGGTAAGCCCTCGGCTTCGCTCGGGCTTACATTCGTCTACTCGTTTGTAAAAACCAACTTACCGCACTAGTATCATAAATAACTATTACTGCATTTTGTCGCGGCTTTGCTAACGTTAATTTAAAATAACCATGTTGACATCATCAATAAATTGCAAATCTATTTCGATCACCTATGATTTATAAAAAGAATGGACACGTATTTTTTCGTTTCTTTTATCAATTCATATTTAGAAAGATATAACGCATCAAAATTCGAGGGTCTCATGATGTTAGAAGCAACTAAAAACTGAGCTTGCTTGTGACGTATTGGCAATTGAAAAAGTGTCGTATCTTCGTTATTTCTGTTTTTAGGAGCCTTCTCTTTCCCACTGACATGCTTATGACAGATGGTCACCCTCGGCAAGCGCGGCTTAACCCGGAAGATCGGCCTGTGCGACTGTAATTATTTAGCCACGAGTGGCTCTCTCTGCTCACCTGACAACGTATATGCAAAATAATGTATAATCGGTTCAGTGGTTTCAGCGTGAAAAGGTAACAAACAAACTTACTTTCGCATTTATAATATTAATTAGTAAGGAGGTAAGATCACAGAATACTCGTATATAATAGTACTACGTAAGATATAGTTAAGAAGTTAGGATTTATGGTTTTCAGAAGTAGAAGTAAATTTATAGTAAGTTTAGCAAAATATAGTAAATACAACTTTTTATTTCATGCCATTTTAGTTTTGAAGAACTCCAACAGCATTTAAAAGCGCCAGATACTTTTAAATATTCAGGTTTTACAACTTGTTTGAAAACGCGATACAGTGGAATGAGTAAAATACTTCAAAATTGCAACTCAAATATACATTCACTAAAATACACAACGAAATTACTCTCAAAATATAAATTCATTGCCAAAAAATGTAAACAAACAGTAGTACTATAACGAAAAAATGATAGTACACCTTCATTCACAACGGGCATTGCATTTGCACCATCCCTTCGCCGAAAACGGGGCATCCGCAACAGAACAAAATGAATTAATCCGATATCCGTGAACAGTATTAATCACTTTTGTCTCGTGTCGATCATTTTCGACGAGTTTCGTTGAATTTCGACGAAGTTTCGCGGTACCCATGAGTACCAGTGATGCTCAAATTCGTGGAAAATTTTACGGAAACCTGTTATTTGTAGTAAGCCGGTTTAAATACGAAAAGCGATGATTCTCACCAGTTTACAAGTACATCCTTGTATTCGAGATTTATGTTGTATGTTGCAAACTGGACAAATTGAAACTTGATTGATTAAATCTTTGGCTAGCCAGAGTTTATTAATCTTGTTTGCGAGGATTGTCCATAAAATCTCTACTATGCCTCGAAGTTCATAAATACTTGAATTAATTCCTCAGTAAGTAGACGTACGAGTCTTCGCGCATTTTCAAGAAATAATGTTACTTACGCCTTTTATAAGACGTGTGGTCGCGGGACTTATCTCATTACTGTGACCCCGGAACATAAAGGGCTATTGAAGGACACCGTGGATTTTAGTCAGTACGAGTCTGACAGTCAGTGGGGGGACTCATATAATGATTTTACCACGCTAAAAAAAAAGTAGTATAAGCGTAGCTATCGTTTTTTTTTAATTTTCTTTATTTGGTAACGAAATATTAATAGGATAAAAATATTGACATCTCAATGTTGAATTTGAAGTGACGCACAAAAATATTGCTGCCCGCCCATTTGACGTAAACCTTTCTTCTCTATCGACGACACCCACAATAAAAAGTATAACATCAAGAAAAATATGTGGGTTTATCTACTAAAAATTGTACATTATCTCATTAAACTTCAAACGAATTTTAGACTAGCAAATTACTCGTAAAATACTTCAAAAGTAGTATGTTCTATAATTTTATTCATCTCTTTTGGCTCCGCAAACGTCTATACGAGCTAATCTCAAAAACTACTGAACGGATTTTGGTGCAATATTACCGCTCACCAGAAAAGTTTGGAAGTAATTTGATTAATTTTACGCGTACGATGCCTCTAGTGGACTTTCTTCTTGAAGTTTTCAGTAAGTTTTGCCTTAATTTAGACAGTATGTTCGATATTAGTATCTGATTTATGAGTTATTGAGTTACTGTCAAGTTTACTAGGTTATTTACATATCTACATACTAAACTCACGTTTTTTTCTTATAGGAAACGCAAAAAACAATCTTTTCTGCTACGATCCTTACATAGTCCTTTTACCTCGTCCACGTTCATACAACTGGGGGGTATTTCAACGTCTTAAAACCAATAGCTTGTTCCAGTGAGTGAACGAGATGGCGCTATACGATTTGTATAGCTCTGTCACTTTCACTCGCCGGAACAAGCCTAGTTTTAAGATGTTGCAGTACCCCCCCAGAGGCCTTACCACGAGCACTTAACGCAATCCAGTTTAGGCTGTGAGAAAGAGATGGCGCTAGACAACTTGTATAGCTCTGTCTCTTTCCCACAGCCTAAACTGGATCGCGTTAAGAGCTCGTGGTTAGACCTCTGGTCATACAAGCACGCCGATTGCGTACTACGCGCCCGGCCTTTCTGAAGACCCTCATCAAAAGCAGCGTAGGTTTTTCTAGATGAGCATCGTCTCCCGACTACTCACAACTGGCTCTACATTTAGTAGGTTACTCTGTACTTATTCTTCTAAACTGATTATTTGCCTCTTGGGCACATTACCAGCTGAAAGCGTTGACAATGAATTTTTCAATGCTCTATAATAGTGTAATTTACTTATTGGTTTTATGTACAGTTTTTTATTTGGTAGATATTTAGGTTTAATTAATTTATTGTTGTATTGTTTTTAGTAGCGTTTATTTGTAGGTATTAATAAGTTAGTATTTAGTGTAATGTTAGTTAGTTAATAATTCAAAAACAAAATGAATTTTAACTGATAATTTTACTTTAAACTTCTAGCTGCTAAACAGAGATAAAATGCCCTCTAAAGGTATGAATTATACGTACCTTTATCCATTAAGCAGATCGTTAAATTGAACTTAAGAAAAAAAGAGGAAAATGTAAATTTTCATCATTTTAGTACTTTCAGGCTATTAATACAGATAGGGCACGAAAAAGTATCGAAATTATGGTCTGTTAATTATTCTATAAAATGATGATGATGCAAGCAGTTCTTTTAAAACGAGTTCAAAAACTGTTATAGCCTATATTGTATATAGACGCCAGCAGGTCCACTTACGCAAATCTATCAAATTATGCCAATCGAACATTAACCTTCAACTATTGTGACAAGGTTGAAAATCTATTAAATGTATTTGACAGATTGAAGTAGGTTGATGTGCTGACTTCTGTACAACAACGATTTTTCACAAAAACTCTTGAACGCGGTTCAAATTTGTTAAACGTGTTTACTTTTTTTTTAATAAAACGCTAGGATTTTCTCCTGTGTCGTGGGTGCGTTTACAAACATATAAACTCACATACACAAACGCCCAGAATTGAAACAACTACTTGTAGATCATACAAATATTTGCTCCGTGCGGGAATCGAACTCGCAACACGCAGCGCAGCAGTCCAATCGCTCAGCCAATGCGCTAACCGTGCCTTCAAAGTTTTAAGGTGACATTCACCTTGGAATTCATTTCACAGCTTTTTTTTAACAAGTTTTGCACTAGGTATGTAAGAAAACATTGTAGAAAACTTTCATGAACCAAAACTTCGAAGACATGTGACATCTACTCTAACCCGCACAGGGCCCGCGTGGGCGAAAATAACCCATTTCAAGAATTGAAGTCACTGGACCTTATTTTTAGAATATAACCTATTTCTCTTCAAGATTGTAGACTTATGTCCCAGCTCTGGGTACATTAAAGACCGATCATGCTTATGATATCACAATCTATCTTCTAAATATATATGTAACTCAAAGGTGACTGCCTGACATAGTGATCTATCAACGCACAGCCCAAAACACTGTACGGATCGGGCTAAAATTTGGCATGCAGGTAGATGTTTTGACGTAGGCATCCGCTAAGAAAGGATTTTGATCAATTCTTCCCCAAGGGGATAAAATAGGGGATGAAAGTTTGTATGAAACTTTGTCAATTTTATAAAAAACCTTTTTAAAAAAAAACTCAAACCGACGAAACATCGAACTGAAAAGCAAAAAATAAATTTTGAGGCGGCGCCAAACAAACAAATATATAAATTAACTATTTGAAGAGCAGATTAGCTCGTTGTATAGCTTGTCGTGGTTGAATAGCTCGTCGTAGCTATTCGTTGATTGTTTCTTTGGCGCCGCCTCAAAATTTATTGAAGTGAAAACTTCTTTAGCGGCGTTGTACACTTTTTCTGTAATGGGTAAAAAATTTAAAACTCGCGTCAGGGTCACGTGACCCTGATCGAAAATGAGTAAGACGTCATTCAAATTAGTTAATTTCATATCTGTACTACTCCAGTTTTAAAATAAAACATAGTAACAAAAAAGTTTTCACTTCTACCGGCACTCCTGGAGTGCAACCTTTTTTTTTTTTTGCTTTTCAGTTCGATGTTTCGTCGGTTTGAGTTTTTTTTTAAAAAGGTTTTATTTTTTACTTTTGAGTTTCCAATCTCGTGTCAATTTCTGTAACTAAAAAATATATAAGTTTTTTTTTAATACCTGTATTTTTTTTGTTAACTATTGACGACCTCCTACACCTGCTTTCTGTCTTCATTTCCATCTCTCAACGACTGTCATACCCCAGCTACGTCTAAAGTTCTCATCAATATGAGTGAAATGAGCCCAAATACGATATAATTGCTGTTAACTGTTAAGGATCTCTTGCTACTGCCCTCTGTCACCATCCTCAGACCCTCGATGACAATTATACCCCAGCTAGATATAAAGTTTTCATCAAGACTAGTGAAATGAGCCCAAACACGATAATTAAAGGTCCTGTTAACTGTTGAGGACCTCTTGCCCCTGCTATCCGTCACCATCCTGAGACCCTGGATGGCAATGATACCACAGCTAGGTCTAAAGTTCTCATCAAGCTGAGTGAAATGAGCCCAAACACGATATAGCTGTTGTTAACTGTTAAGGAACTCTTGGCACTGACTTCACAAAATAACAGGGATCTGGAGTTGACCTGATGATGGTGACGACATCATGTTATGTTCTCCACATCTCTGCTATATAATAATGTCCTCAGAACTACAATTGTTAACTTTATTTCAACAGAATCGGTTCATAATTGAAAATTCTGTAGGAAGATTGACAATTAATTCCTTTTTTTCTACCCTTAGTGGCCGATTTTAGTTTTGAAATTTAAATGGGACCAACTTTGAGATATACTCTTTCCAACAAAAAAAGAATTTTTGAAATCGGACCACGTTAGGAAAAGTTATGCGTGGTCATACATAAAAAAAAAAAAAACATAAAAAAAAAATATACATGTCGAATTGAGAACCTCCTCCTTTTTTTTTCGTCGGTTAAAAATATATTGTTAAGTTCCGACATCCACGCGAACGAAGTCGCGGATACAGCTATAAATATACATATAAAGTTTAAATTCAATCGATCATGAGAAAGTCTGAAATTAACCTTCAAACAGAAAATAAAACCTTGTAAAAAATAATCAAAACGTAGGTAACGGTATAGGCGGGAATTTTTCAGCCGTCAAGCGAGTGGGCGTTAAAAATATTAGTTATACCGTGTTACACGCACTTGAATGAATTAATCAACGTTTTGACAACTTCAAGAGATTCATTACGGATTCACGTGCGGTTTTGAATACCGTTCATAAAAATGTGGATAAAATGTGCTATGTTTTTTTATGTTATTTGTCATCTTTTTAGTTTTGTCATTAATTGATGATTTGAATTACGTATACTGCAGACGGTGGATCGAAAAAAAACCAATTGATTTTATAAACTAATTTAATTAAAGAAAAACTACAATTAAAATTGGTGAAACCTATTCGATACAAGAATATGGAATGACACAAAATTACTTAAAATTAACTAAATGCTATTATTGAATATTGCTGCGTCGGCGGCTCGTGGCGGGACGGATGTCTACGCTGCAGTTTCTATGCGCCTGGCGTAAACACGTAGGAATTTGCGAGGTCGACGATATTCCTTAGGGTTCCGTACTTAACACCTCCATCCGCAGATCAGCAACTATTTGCTCATGTTAAGAGAAAATGTTGCTGGAGCTTCATCTCGTTTTCGGATTACATCTTCATATGTATGTATTTTAGGAATTTGCTGCTCCTCTTTGTCGCTGGTTCTAAGATTCCAACATTTATATCGGCGGCTTATAACCAAGATGATAAGTATGGTTGCGCATATTACTATGATGTAGAATGGTATGGTTGTATGATATAAGATGACCGGCTGAGTCTGGTCGATCTGGATTGGGTTTTCCATCAATACTTTATTCTGGATGCTGTGAAGTTCTTCCAAGTTAACTGAATTGAAGCCGATGACGTGAGTGGAGTTGAATGTTTGATTCATGTCGTTATAAGGAATCTTTGATAACTTCAGTGGCTGCCCTTTTATCTCGTTGCTGTCGTTGATGATGGTGAATTCAGCTGTTTCCAGGTAGCAGTCCATAGGTATGGTGACGAGATAACTCCCTTGTAGAATATTAAAGTCTTTTCTGCCGCAGGCTAACTGTACTTTGGTCGGTTGAGGCAATGAGATGACGTAGTGTTGATCGTCCAGTTTTTCAACTGCTTGCTTGGAGAGTGAAATCTTCGTGAATGTGCAAGTGTCTTCTAGACCTTGGTTGATGATGAGCTCCTGGATGCAATCAGGCTTCGTCCGGATCTGATGACTGGTCTTCTTTTCACAGAGATGTATGTTACTGTACTTCGGGCATTCAGCCTCTATGTACACGAATGATTTCTCGTTTGTTGCTATGTAGGGAGAGGAAGGAATAAGGGCAAGTTGTTTCTTATTAGGTACGATTGACAATCTGTATAAATCATAAGGGTCTTTAGATACTATAGGAAAACTATATATTATTACTATTCTCTTCTCAATAAAGTAAGAACCTGGTTTTATAAGATTATAATATTCTCGTAATTCTAGATTTAAGATTTGATCTGTATTGTATATTGATCTTAGCCTATCTATCATTGATCTTAACACTTCTATGTCAATCATAGAGTGATGGGTGCTGGACGCACGTATAAAAGCCATTATATTTTCTAATCTAATTATCTCAAGCATTAAATCTTCTACGTTATTGGTAATGATTCCTAAAATTTGGGCAAACTTTGCAAATTTTATTAAACTGTAATCTGTATAGGCATTTTTCTGTAAAAGTAGTTCCAACGTAGCATTAACTCTTTCTTGATTTTTAGTGATCTGGTCCAAGACGGTGCCATGTTGGGACATCCATTCTTTACTTAGACTAATATGATTGTTAAATTCTGATACAATTTTATTTTCATTATTTTGTAAAGTTTTAATAGCTTCGTCATATTTCAGGGCGTCTAGATAATCTAGATTGCCAGTAACACTTTTAATTACTGACCCAAGGCCATCTACAAGACCTCTTTTGACTCTAACAGGTTCCAGAGATTTTACTTGTAACAGTACTTTACTAAGCTTGTCAGTAAGATAGTCAATCTGATATTCGTAAAGCATGTAAGTCTCGTTACTAAGTCTGGTTCTGAAGGTTTTTAGTTGCGTCTGTACGGAATTTATCTTATCTTCGATGTCAGTTAACTGTATATACTGTATGAACGAATGGTAATGTGTGGTTAGTCTGGTTGGTCCTAATCTGTAAGGTAACAGTCCTGGTCCATCGGCTAAAGTCTCAAGTCTTATCTCCTGAGGGTGAGTCGCATGGAATGTCAGTAACAGCAGGATCCTGTAACAATTGACTTGTTTTAGGAACACGTTTTAGCCGTGCTTTGGCTACAGGGCCACGTTTTTTAGAGGTATATATGTGTATAGGTAGATCAGCAAGTACCGTGTCTTGCGTATAACGCGGTGCAGCTTTTTGACGACTGGCAAAAGGGTTTTTAACAAAAACTTGTTGCTCTGGGGAATATTCTACTTCGGGTTCGCGAGTTTTATTCCTATTGTTAATTAAGGCTGTACGATTGGCTAGAGATGAGTCATTAATAATTTCATAAACTTGCTTCATCTGTTGTCTATGATTCTGCGCATATTGTTGTAAGATGTGTTCAGTCAAGTCAATGTCGATTGGGTCTCTAGGGTCAAAATGTCCGGTTAATAAGTCAAACGGTCTGCATTTCGTAAAGCTGTGGATAGAGCTGTTATATGCTATAATGGCGTATGGCATAAGATTAACTATGGGTTCGTCTTTATTTTGCAGTTTCAGTATTCTTATGTGCTCCAACAAGGTTGAGTGAAAACGTTCGATGTTGCCATTGTCATTTGGACTATGAGGTAGAATTTTATGGTGAATTATCTTGTGAAGACGTAAAAACTCAGAGAAAAGTTGGTTCGTAAATTCGGTGCCATTATCAGTGATAATTGTCATAGGTAGTCCGTGATGGGTACAGAAACGCAATAGTGCTTGTATTATGCTAATAGCAGTACCGTCACGCAAATGATACGCTTGAGCATATTTCGTGAAGACGTCTATGAAGGTTACATATTTTTCGTTTTGAACTGTAAAGAGGTCCATGTGAATAATTTCAAGTGGTTTGGTAGCTGGTGGCACTATGTTATATTGAGGTCTAATCGGGTTCCTGTCGTATTTAGCTTGACCGCATATGGTGCATTCATTAATGAACTTAGTGATTTGTTCTTTCATTTTTGGCCAGAAGTATTTTCGAGATAGAGCTAAATGACATTCATTTATACCGCGGTGGTTCGTCTTACCGTCATGATAGTGACGAATGATATCTTGTTGTCGGAGATATTCTTTGACATTCTCGAGTTCTATCTTGGCTAATACTAGGTTAAGTGAGGAACTTCTAAATTTGTCTTGGATTATGGGTATTATTGAATACATAGCTAAAGGCGGATTGATCAAGATCGCTGTTTTGACTTTAGGATTTACGTACTCTTTGATAGCGTTTATAACGTCGCTCTCTAGGTTAGACTCTGATACTTGAACCGCAATCCGAGTATGATTTTCGAATGGTTTAGTTACTGTCGGTCGCCGTTTTATGTCACCTACTATGGTAAAGTGAATCTGTCGATGGAATTTATTAAGAGGATCATCTGTAATGGGAATTTCAAGTATTGGATGTTCATTACTGGTATGCACGGTTTCAGTCGAAGAGTTTGTTGGTGGAGGTCGTGCCTCCGATGGATTGTTGAACATTGATCTGAGGTCATTAGTAATTTCAGTCACCGAGTCAGCGTCAGTCAAGGGATTTACTGGTGGAGGTGGCGCCTCCGGTGGATTATTAATCATTGAGCTGAGATTCTTAATGTTGGTGATCAATGAGGTGATCTCATCTGTTTCCTCATTATGAATTTCTATTCGAGAAAGTGCATCAGCATTAGTATTGGATTTCCCTTTCTTGTATACTACAGTAAAGTCATATTCACTTAGTCTAAGTCGCCATCTAGTCAGTCGGGAATTAGGTTCTCTTAAATTCATCATCCATTGCAGGGGTTTGTGGTCAGTTATTACTTTGAATTTTCTACCGAAAAGATAGGGTCGGAAGTATTTAGTGGCCCAGACTATGGCCAGCAACTCTTTCTCGATGGTGCTATAGTTTAGTTCGCTTTCATTAAGTGTACGCGAAGCGTAACAGACGGGTTTGTCAGAACCTATAGGTCCTTGGGATAGCACTGCTCCAATAGCTACATTAGAAGCGTCTGTTGTGAGATTAAATTCCTTTTTAAAGTCCGGGTATTGTAATATAGGGTCATTAGTCAGTAAGGTCTTACAGGTTTCAAACGCATGGACATATTCGAGGCTATGTGTAACTTTACTACCTTTCTTTAAACATAGCGTGAGTGGTTTGGTGATTCGAGCAAAATCCGGGATAAATTTTCGGTAATAACCTAAAAGTCCCAAAAATTGTTTAATTTCCTTAGGGGTATTTGGAATTGGGTATTTTTGGATTGCTGAAATCTTGTCGGGGTTCGGCTTGATGCCATCTCTACTAATTATATGTCCTAAGTAAGCGGTCTCGAGCTTCAAAAATTCGGACTTATCCATTTGAATTTTGAAGTTGGATTCTCTTAGTCTTTGGAAGACTTTTTCTAGATTATCCATGTGCTCCTGAAGGGAGGTGCTAAAGACAATAATGTCATCCAGGTATACAAGGCAGATATTATTTTGGAGGCCTCTTAGAACATTGTCCATAACCCGTTGGAAGGTGGACGGTGAATTTTTTAAACCCATGGGCATTCGAAGGAATTCAAAATGCCCGTGTTCGACATTAAAGGCAGTCTTTGATATGTCCTGAGGGTCCATCTCCACTTGATAGAACCCACTTGCCAAATCTAGGGTCGTAAAATATTGGCACTTGCCTAATTTATCGAGGACGTCACTGATATTTGGTATAGGATATTTGTCGTCTATCGTTTTTTCGTTTAATTTACGAAAATCAACTACAAGACGCCATTTCTGCTTTCCCGATGCGTCAATTTTTTTTGGCACAACCCAAATGGGTGAGCTCCACGCAGAATCGGAAGGTCTTATAATACCCTGTTGTAACATTTTGGAAATTTGATCTCTAACTTCTTCGCGATGAACGAATGGGTATCGATAGCTCTTAGTATACGCGGGAATTTCGTCTGTTGTTCTTATACGATGTTTGATTTTGTTGGTGAATGTAAGTGGTTCTCCGTCGATGTAAAATACATCTGCATAGCGAGAGCAAAGCGTTGTAAGGTTAGCTTTTTCCTCTGCGTTAAGATGGTCCGTACGCAAACGCGATAATACGTTATCTACGCGGTTTGATTGTTTGACTTGAGTGCAATTAGCATTGAACACTTCAGCACGAGTTGGTTGGTCTAACGAAAATATCACATCATTAGGTGTCGGATTTTCTAATTCTACATATCCGCGGCTATTAGTAACAGTGGTAAGGCACTCGTGAATAATACAGTTGCAAAAAACTTGTTCGCTTACTAAAACATCGCCATCCGGGGCATTTATAGGTATTCTAACTAATTTGGAACTATTCGCGGGGATAATATCTTCATACAGATTTACATTCCGTGAATTATACACCTTGATTTTGTTCGTAGCGGTACGTGTAACTAATTGAAAATCTTTTAAATCTATTTTAGCCTCCCATTTGGATAGTAAGTCTAATCCTATTAAGCCATCAAAGTAATCGTGAAAACGGTAAACGAATAATTTTATATAATCAGTTTCGTTAAATTCATTAAAACACGGTAGCGTTATGGAATAATCATTTCTGCTAACGCCATGTACGTTTGTCACTTCGAAAGGGTCATAGTTAAGGGGATAGTCATAGAAAAATCTTTGAACTGCTTCGGGGCTAATAAATGACTGGTTAGCGCCAGTGTCAATCAAAAATTTTAAAGGAGGGCTAGAAATTTCTATGTAGGGTAATTGTCTTTGGGTCTGTAAGTTAAGGTCTATTTTTGCTCTTTGGATGTCTGGTCCTTCTGAAAATTTTGGTTCTGAATTTGGTTTGCACCGCTAGGGCCTGGTTGTGGCTCTGACGCACCTGCTACTTGATTATCAGATGTTGTATTACCGTCGGTCATATTACTATAGTCATAGTCACAAACAATGTAACAGTCAGTACCGTCTGTGTAGTAATCGTATACCGGCTCATAATAATAGTCAGCAGAATAGTAAGAATTGTCAGGCAAAGCCAGTTCACTGAGGTTTAATTCACGCGGCACGGGTAATGGTTTCGGTACAAAATGTTGAACACCACTCATGGGTTTCGGACCCGAGTTCTGTGGCGGATTATTCCTGGGTTGTAATTTAAAAACGTTGCTTTGAGGATGGTAATTTGGTAAAGGTGCACGGAACATTTGCTGGGTTCGGGTAGGCATTCGGTTTTGTTGCTGATTAGGCATGTTAAATTTAAAGGCTTGAGGCCGTGGTTGATAGCCACGCTGTCCTACTGGAGTAGGCCAGTTAGGTACTGGGGGTCGCGGAACATTTAACGCGTTGGTCGGCATAGCTGGCATTACAGAAGGTTTAAACAAAATTTTAGGTGCACTCTGAGCAGTTTGAGCCTTTGGGGCATCATTACGCTGCTGCAGGTACATTATATTTAATTCCTCTTGCACAAACTCAAGAGCTTTTTCTATAGTGTCTGGACGCATACACCTTATACGTGAGCCTAATGGTTCCTTTAGTCCGCGTACGAAAGCCTGCATAGTGACTTTCTTATAGAGTGTCCGTTTCGCCTCGATAGTCGTTGCTAAGGTCTCATGTAACGTAACGTAAGTCATCAAAGTACTGAACAAGGTTTGGCATTGATCGTAAAACTCCTGCGGGGTCTTAGTACCTTGCGTAGCCAACGAGAGGTCATTGTATAAGGCCGTTTCGTCTCTCTGATCAGAGAAGTTATTAATTAGAGCTGATCTTATACCTGCCCAAGTTTCAGGAATGCCATTAGAGTTGATTGTGGATGCGGCAGTCCCCGTGATCTTATTTAAGATACCGTTTAAGAGACATAGGTTGCCTAGCTCGCTGCCTGGTTCCGCGCTTGCATATTGCGTAACTATACGATCACAGATGTTAATAAATCTAGTCAGCACGTTAGGGTTTCCGTCAAAATCGGGCACGAGGCGTAAGGCCTTGAAAATTACGTCAGGGTCGTAAGGCATTTTAGGTTCGAATAAACTATTCAAATTTAAATCTAATTCACTATCTAAATCTCTGCTAATATCTACTATATGTCGGCGCGCCTGTCGTGATGCAGGTTCCCGGGGAGTAGATCTTTCGCGATGAAAAATCTTGGACATAAAAGTAACTTAGGGATAGAGAGGAAGCAACACGAGAAAGATTCTAGTGTACTTACATATGTTTCATCTCTGGTTCTTCTTCTTGAATCGATTTCTGGATTCTCCACGCGGCTCCGCAGCTATACCGTAGATTCTGGATACTCGTTCTGTGACTTGATAGCCACCCGTGTGACTCGCGATCGTGGTTATCGATATAAGATGACTCTAACGCGATTCGCGAACCGGCCCGCGAGTATCCTACCGACTGCGCCAATTACGTATACTGCAGACGGTGGATCGAAAAAAAACCAATTGATTTTATAAACTAATTTAATTAAAGAAAAACTACAATTAAAATTGGTGAAACCTATTCGATACAAGAATATGGAATGACACAAAATTACTTAAAATTAACTAAATGCTATTATTGAATATTGCTGCGTCGGCGGCTCGTGGCGGGACGGATGTCTACGCTGCAGTTTCTATGCGCCTGGCGTAAACACGTAGGAATTTGCGAGGTCGACGATATTCCTTAGGGTTCCGTACTTAACACCTCCATCCGCAGATCAGCAACTATTTGCTCATGTTAAGAGAAAATGTTGCTGGAGCTTCATCTCGTTTTCGGATTACATCTTCATATGTATGTATTTTAGGAATTTGCTGCTCCTCTTTGTCGCTGGTTCTAAGATTCCAACATTTATATCGGCGGCTTATAACCAAGATGATAAGTATGGTTGCGCATATTACTATGATGTAGAATGGTATGGTTGTATGATATAAGATGACCGGCTGAGTCTGGTCGATCTGGATTGGGTTTTCCATCAATACTTTATTCTGGATGCTGTGAAGTTCTTCCAAGTTAACTGAATTGAAGCCGATGACGTGAGTGGAGTTGAATGTTTGATTCATGTCGTTATAAGGAATCTTTGATAACTTCAGTGGCTGCCCTTTTATCTCGTTGCTGTCGTTGATGATGGTGAATTCAGCTGTTTCCAGGTAGCAGTCCATAGGTATGGTGACGAGATAACTCCCTTGTAGAATATTAAAGTCTTTTCTGCCGCAGGCTAACTGTACTTTGGTCGGTTGAGGCAATGAGATGACGTAGTGTTGATCGTCCAGTTTTTCAACTGCTTGCTTGGAGAGTGAAATCTTCGTGAATGTGCAAGTGTCTTCTAGACCTTGGTTGATGATGAGCTCCTGGATGCAATCAGGCTTCGTCCGGATCTGATGACTGGTCTTCTTTTCACAGAGATGTATGTTACTGTACTTCGGGCATTCAGCCTCTATGTACACGAATGATTTCTCGTTTGTTGCTATGTAGGGAGAGGAAGGAATAAGGGCAAGTTGTTTCTTATTAGGTACGATTGACAATCTGTATAAATCATAAGGGTCTTTAGATACTATAGGAAAACTATATATTATTACTATTCTCTTCTCAATAAAGTAAGAACCTGGTTTTATAAGATTATAATATTCTCGTAATTCTAGATTTAAGATTTGATCTGTATTGTATATTGATCTTAGCCTATCTATCATTGATCTTAACACTTCTATGTCAATCATAGAGTGATGGGTGCTGGACGCACGTATAAAAGCCATTATATTTTCTAATCTAATTATCTCAAGCATTAAATCTTCTACGTTATTGGTAATGATTCCTAAAATTTGGGCAAACTTTGCAAATTTTATTAAACTGTAATCTGTATAGGCATTTTTCTGTAAAAGTAGTTCCAACGTAGCATTAACTCTTTCTTGATTTTTAGTGATCTGGTCCAAGACGGTGCCATGTTGGGACATCCATTCTTTACTTAGACTAATATGATTGTTAAATTCTGATACAATTTTATTTTCATTATTTTGTAAAGTTTTAATAGCTTCGTCATATTTCAGGGCGTCTAGATAATCTAGATTGCCAGTAACACTTTTAATTACTGACCCAAGGCCATCTACAAGACCTCTTTTGACTCTAACAGGTTCCAGAGATTTTACTTGTAACAGTACTTTACTAAGCTTGTCAGTAAGATAGTCAATCTGATATTCGTAAAGCATGTAAGTCTCGTTACTAAGTCTGGTTCTGAAGGTTTTTAGTTGCGTCTGTACGGAATTTATCTTATCTTCGATGTCAGTTAACTGTATATACTGTATGAACGAATGGTAATGTGTGGTTAGTCTGGTTGGTCCTAATCTGTAAGGTAACAGTCCTGGTCCATCGGCTAAAGTCTCAAGTCTTATCTCCTGAGGGTGAGTCGCATGGAATGTCAGTAACAGCAGGATCCTGTAACAATTGACTTGTTTTAGGAACACGTTTTAGCCGTGCTTTGGCTACAGGGCCACGTTTTTTAGAGGTATATATGTGTATAGGTAGATCAGCAAGTACCGTGTCTTGCGTATAACGCGGTGCAGCTTTTTGACGACTGGCAAAAGGGTTTTTAACAAAAACTTGTTGCTCTGGGGAATATTCTACTTCGGGTTCGCGAGTTTTATTCCTATTGTTAATTAAGGCTGTACGATTGGCTAGAGATGAGTCATTAATAATTTCATAAACTTGCTTCATCTGTTGTCTATGATTCTGCGCATATTGTTGTAAGATGTGTTCAGTCAAGTCAATGTCGATTGGGTCTCTAGGGTCAAAATGTCCGGTTAATAAGTCAAACGGTCTGCATTTCGTAAAGCTGTGGATAGAGCTGTTATATGCTATAATGGCGTATGGCATAAGATTAACTATGGGTTCGTCTTTATTTTGCAGTTTCAGTATTCTTATGTGCTCCAACAAGGTTGAGTGAAAACGTTCGATGTTGCCATTGTCATTTGGACTATGAGGTAGAATTTTATGGTGAATTATCTTGTGAAGACGTAAAAACTCAGAGAAAAGTTGGTTCGTAAATTCGGTGCCATTATCAGTGATAATTGTCATAGGTAGTCCGTGATGGGTACAGAAACGCAATAGTGCTTGTATTATGCTAATAGCAGTACCGTCACGCAAATGATACGCTTGAGCATATTTCGTGAAGACGTCTATGAAGGTTACATATTTTTCGTTTTGAACTGTAAAGAGGTCCATGTGAATAATTTCAAGTGGTTTGGTAGCTGCCGGTGGCACTATGTTATATTGAGGTCTAATCGGGTTCCTGTCGTATTTAGCTTGACCGCATATGGTGCATTCATTAATGAACTTAGTGATTTGTTCTTTCATTTTTGGCCAGAAGTATTTTCGAGATAGAGCTAAATGACATTCATTTATACCGCGGTGGTTCGTCTTACCGTCATGATAGTGACGAATGATATCTTGTTGTCGGAGATATTCTTTGACATTCTCGAGTTCTATCTTGGCTAATACTAGGTTAAGTGAGGAACTTCTAAATTTGTCTTGGATTATGGGTATTATTGAATACATAGCTAAAGGCGGATTGATCAAGATCGCTGTTTTGACTTTAGGATTTACGTACTCTTTGATAGCGTTTATAACGTCGCTCTCTAGGTTAGACTCTGATACTTGAACCGCAATCCGAGTATGATTTTCGAATGGTTTAGTTACTGTCGGTCGCCGTTTTATGTCACCTACTATGGTAAAGTGAATCTGTCGATGGAATTTATTAAGAGGATCATCTGTAATGGGAATTTCAAGTATTGGATGTTCATTACTGGTATGCACGGTTTCAGTCGAAGAGTTTGTTGGTGGAGGTCGTGCCTCCGATGGATTGTTGAACATTGATCTGAGGTCATTAGTAATTTCAGTCACCGAGTCAGCGTCAGTCAAGGGATTTACTGGTGGAGGTGGCGCCTCCGGTGGATTATTAATCATTGAGCTGAGATTCTTAATGTTGGTGATCAATGAGGTGATCTCATCTGTTTCCTCATTATGAATTTCTATTCGAGAAAGTGCATCAGCATTAGTATTGGATTTCCCTTTCTTGTATACTACAGTAAAGTCATATTCACTTAGTCTAAGTCGCCATCTAGTCAGTCGGGAATTAGGTTCTCTTAAATTCATCATCCATTGCAGGGGTTTGTGGTCAGTTATTACTTTGAATTTTCTACCGAAAAGATAGGGTCGGAAGTATTTAGTGGCCCAGACTATGGCCAGCAACTCTTTCTCGATGGTGCTATAGTTTAGTTCGCTTTCATTAAGTGTACGCGAAGCGTAACAGACGGGTTTGTCAGAACCTATAGGTCCTTGGGATAGCACTGCTCCAATAGCTACATTAGAAGCGTCTGTTGTGAGATTAAATTCCTTTTTAAAGTCCGGGTATTGTAATATAGGGTCATTAGTCAGTAAGGTCTTACAGGTTTCAAACGCATGGACATATTCGAGGCTATGTGTAACTTTACTACCTTTCTTTAAACATAGCGTGAGTGGTTTGGTGATTCGAGCAAAATCCGGGATAAATTTTCGGTAATAACCTAAAAGTCCCAAAAATTGTTTAATTTCCTTAGGGGTATTTGGAATTGGGTATTTTTGGATTGCTGAAATCTTGTCGGGGTTCGGCTTGATGCCATCTCTACTAATTATATGTCCTAAGTAAGCGGTCTCGAGCTTCAAAAATTCGGACTTATCCATTTGAATTTTGAAGTTGGATTCTCTTAGTCTTTGGAAGACTTTTTCTAGATTATCCATGTGCTCCTGAAGGGAGGTGCTAAAGACAATAATGTCATCCAGGTATACAAGGCAGATATTATTTTGGAGGCCTCTTAGAACATTGTCCATAACCCGTTGGAAGGTGGACGGTGAATTTTTTAAACCCATGGGCATTCGAAGGAATTCAAAATGCCCGTGTTCGACATTAAAGGCAGTCTTTGATATGTCCTGAGGGTCCATCTCCACTTGATAGAACCCACTTGCCAAATCTAGGGTCGTAAAATATTGGCACTTGCCTAATTTATCGAGGACGTCACTGATATTTGGTATAGGATATTTGTCGTCTATCGTTTTTTCGTTTAATTTACGAAAATCAACTACAAGACGCCATTTCTGCTTTCCCGATGCGTCAATTTTTTTTGGCACAACCCAAATGGGTGAGCTCCACGCAGAATCGGAAGGTCTTATAATACCCTGTTGTAACATTTTGGAAATTTGATCTCTAACTTCTTCGCGATGAACGAATGGGTATCGATAGCTCTTAGTATACGCGGGAATTTCGTCTGTTGTTCTTATACGATGTTTGATTTTGTTGGTGAATGTAAGTGGTTCTCCGTCGATGTAAAATACATCTGCATAGCGAGAGCAAAGCGTTGTAAGGTTAGCTTTTTCCTCTGCGTTAAGATGGTCCGTACGCAAACGCGATAATACGTTATCTACGCGGTTTGATTGTTTGACTTGAGTGCAATTAGCATTGAACACTTCAGCACGAGTTGGTTGGTCTAACGAAAATATCACATCATTAGGTGTCGGATTTTCTAATTCTACATATCCGCGGCTATTAGTAACAGTGGTAAGGCACTCGTGAATAATACAGTTGCAAAAAACTTGTTCGCTTACTAAAACATCGCCATCCGGGGCATTTATAGGTATTCTAACTAATTTGGAACTATTCGCGGGGATAATATCTTCATACAGATTTACATTCCGTGAATTATACACCTTGATTTTGTTCGTAGCGGTACGTGTAACTAATTGAAAATCTTTTAAATCTATTTTAGCCTCCCATTTGGATAGTAAGTCTAATCCTATTAAGCCATCAAAGTAATCGTGAAAACGGTAAACGAATAATTTTATATAATCAGTTTCGTTAAATTCATTAAAACACGGTAGCGTTATGGAATAATCATTTCTGCTAACGCCATGTACGTTTGTCACTTCGAAAGGGTCATAGTTAAGGGGATAGTCATAGAAAAATCTTTGAACTGCTTCGGGGCTAATAAATGACTGGTTAGCGCCAGTGTCAATCAAAAATTTTAAAGGAGGGCTAGAAATTTCTATGTAGGGTAATTGTCTTTGGGTCTGTAAGTTAAGGTCTATTTTTGCTCTTTGGATGTCTGGTCCTTCTGAAAATTTTGGTTCTGAATTTGGTTTGCACCGCTAGGGCCTGGTTGTGGCTCTGACGCACCTGCTACTTGATTATCAGATGTTGTATTACCGTCGGTCATATTACTATAGTCATAGTCACAAACAATGTAACAGTCAGTACCGTCTGTGTAGTAATCGTATACCGGCTCATAATAATAGTCAGCAGAATAGTAAGAATTGTCAGGCAAAGCCAGTTCACTGAGGTTTAATTCACGCGGCACGGGTAATGGTTTCGGTACAAAATGTTGAACACCACTCATGGGTTTCGGACCCGAGTTCTGTGGCGGATTATTCCTGGGTTGTAATTTAAAAACGTTGCTTTGAGGATGGTAATTTGGTAAAGGTGCACGGAACATTTGCTGGGTTCGGGTAGGCATTCGGTTTTGTTGCTGATTAGGCATGTTAAATTTAAAGGCTTGAGGCCGTGGTTGATAGCCACGCTGTCCTACTGGAGTAGGCCAGTTAGGTACTGGGGGTCGCGGAACATTTAACGCGTTGGTCGGCATAGCTGGCATTACAGAAGGTTTAAACAAAATTTTAGGTGCACTCTGAGCAGTTTGAGCCTTTGGGGCATCATTACGTTTTAAATTAACTATTTGAAGAGCAGATTAGCTCGTTGTATAGCTTGTCGTGGTTGAATAGCTCGTCGTAGCTATTCGTTGATTGTTTCTTTGGCGCCGCCTCAAAATTTATTGAAGTGAAAACTTCTTTAGCGGCGTTGTACACTTTTTCTGTAATGGGTAAAAAATTTAAAACTCGCGTCAGGGTCACGTGACCCTGATCGAAAATGAGTAAGACGTCATTCAAATTAGTTAATTTCATATCTGTACTACTCCAGTTTTAAAATAAAACATAGTAACAAAAAAGTTTTCACTTCTACCGGCACTCCTGGAGTGCAACCTTTTTTTGAAGTGAAAACTTCTTTAGCGGCGTTGTACACTTTTTCTGTAATGGGTAAAAAATTTAAAACTCGCGTCAGGGTCACGTGACCGTCAGGGTCACGTGACCGTCAGGGTCACGTGACCCTGATCGAAAATGAGTAAGACGTCATTCAAATTAAAAATAAAACATAGTAACAAAAAAGTTTTCACTTCTACCGGCACTCCTGGAGTGCAACCTTTTTTTTTTTTGCTTTTCAGTTCGATGTTTCGTCGGTTTGAGTTTTTTTTTAAAAAGGTTTTATTTTTTACTTTTGAGTTTCCAATCTCGTGTCAATTTCTGTAACTAAAAAATATATAAGTTTTTTTTTAATACCTGTATTTTTTTTGTTAACTATTGACGACCTCCTACACCTGCTTTCTGTCTTCATTTCCATCTCTCAACGACTGTCATACCCCAGCTACGTCTAAAGTTCTCATCAATATGAGTGAAATGAGCCCAAATACGATATAATTGCTGTTAACTGTTAAGGATCTCTTGCTACTGCCCTCTGTCACCATCCTCAGACCCTCGATGACAATTATACCCCAGCTAGATATAAAGTTTTCATCAAGACTAGTGAAATGAGCCCAAACACGATAATTAAAGGTCCTGTTAACTGTTGAGGACCTCTTGCCCCTGCTATCCGTCACCATCCTGAGACCCTGGATGGCAATGATACCACAGCTAGGTCTAAAGTTCTCATCAAGCTGAGTGAAATGAGCCCAAACACGATATAGCTGTTGTTAACTGTTAAGGAACTCTTGGCACTGACTTCACAAAATAACAGGGATCTGGAGTTGACCTGATGATGGTGACGACATCATGTTATGTTCTCCACATCTCTGCTATATAATAATGTCCTCAGAACTACAATTGTTAACTTTATTTCAACAGAATCGGTTCATAATTGAAAATTCTGTAGGAAGATTGACAATTAATTCCTTTTTTTCTACCCTTAGTGGCCGATTTTAGTTTTGAAATTTAAATGGGACCAACTTTGAGATATACTCTTTCCAACAAAAAAAGAATTTTTGAAATCGGACCACGTTAGGAAAAGTTATGCGTGGTCATACATAAAAAAAAAAAAAACATAAAAAAAAAATATACATGTCGAATTGAGAACCTCCTCCTTTTTTTTTCGTCGGTTAAAAATATATTGTTAAGTTCCGACATCCACGCGAACGAAGTCGCGGATACAGCTATAAATATACATATAAAGTTTAAATTCAATCGATCATGAGAAAGTCTGAAATTAACCTTCAAACAGAAAATAAAACCTTGTAAAAAATAATCAAAACGTAGGTAACGGTATAGGCGGGAATTTTTCAGCCGTCAAGCGAGTGGGCGTTAAAAATATTAGTTATACCGTGTTACACGCACTTGAATGAATTAATCAACGTTTTGACAACTTCAAGAGATTCATTACGGATTCACGTGCGGTTTTGAATACCGTTCATAAAAATGTGGATAAAATGTGCTATGTTTTTTTATGTTATTTGTCATCTTTTTAGTTTTGTCATTAATTGATGATTTGTAATAATAAAGAGACGATAAACATACATAAACGATAAGTAAATAAAGATATTCATAATTATTAATGTACTTAAATAAAAATAAAGAACAAAGAAAATATTTTTAATTTGGGTAAATTCCAAATAGTCGAATACATTCAATCGACAAGAATTTAAATGTGACGATAGTCTTTTGTTTTAAAGTAAAAAACATGTTGATGAACTAAGTTCTGAGAAAGACAAAATTCTTAACATTTCTATGATAAGACGATGGAAATCTTAGGTAAATATCCAAAAATCCACCCTAAACAAATTCAAAAAGTAAATAATGTAGCTCAATAAATAACAGGATTGGGCCGTTTCTTGCCATCGTTTGTTTCGGCGACATCCATTACTGAGGAATCCCACTTATTTTAAAGCTAGGCTATTTTATTTAATGTACCAGGAAAAGAGATTATAAGACATTCATATTCAGCATTGCAATTAAACAAATTAAAAAAAAGTTTTGTAGAAAAATCCGCATTGTAATTTACCCTTAAAACCACAACCACAACAATGAAAACAGCCCGTAATAAGTAGGCAGTTAATTGTTTCAGTCACAGAAAGGCATCTTGTTATGGTCACGACCTACATCCGCATTAAATGGGGCAGAACATTGTATATACTATAGCTATACTTAGCCACCCTGCGTGCCTCGTCGATGCGCCCGCTCTAGCACTATTGAATTAACTACCTCACTTCAGATAATGCGGCCTTTCTTCAATACATATAGCGAAGACGTCTGAATACGTTCAACTTCGCGATTCTAGAAATTACGGCGGCGTACACCGTCTGCTTAAAACGGTAGAGCATAAACAAAACACTTAAATAGCGCGCAATGTAGACCCACATTTCACTTCGGTGAAAAAACCACTTCTTAATAATGTATTATGCCGTAATTCCAACGATTTATTGTTATAGAAAATGTCACGAACATTAATAAAATGTATAAATACAGTGGAGTGCAAGTTGATGGCACGCGTGCAGTGACTATGACCTTTATAACCAATAGCACACGGTTGATACACGCCGATATGCGATTGTAGCCCACGCAAAACAAACTAATATATCGAAACTGGTAATCAAACTTTATTTATCTGATATCAGTAAAACAAAAAGTTCTCGGAAATACATTAAGCCTGCGGTCATAGCTACCAACACTGGGCTATGTGTAGTGTGTATATATAGTCGGCTGTTCAGATATAAACTTGTTTTTCTCTCATATTATCAATGTAACGTGGCTATTAGTTGATAGTATTACGATGCCTCAGTGAAGTCCTTAGCCCTGACCACCATAAGTACCTGAACACATTCAGTACGCGTCCATAACGACCACAAATTGCTGCGTAACTCTGGTATATCTTAACACAAAGCGGGTAGCACCATCAGCGGAGGATACACAGCACTAGATACCTGTAACGCTGAGCAAGGACATGATGGGACGAACGCCCGTCTGGCCTGGCTGGCCCGTCGACCCGAGGCGGTCGGCGGGGCCGGCGCCTCACCGGCCGCCACGGGGCGCCATTTGTAGCACTCGCGCGCCCGGCTCAACGCGCGGCCGGCGACCGACTGACGCCCGGCTACCCGCTATACCCGCTAGTACCTACTGGCGTCCTCACGCATGCGCACCGACCACCTTCTGACATCACCGGTACCCGGATTATTTTCGCCCGGCGAGGTAAATACCCTCACATCGATCGAGCCCGGTTAAACTTGATGCAATTATTGCACTGCCCTAGTCCTTACAGATGCAGTTTTAATGACCGCCGACGAACTCCTTGAGCCGCAGGTGCTGGCGACCAACCAACGATTATTAGTTCCCGAGCTGTCTTCAGTTTTCACGCTTTTTAATATGCGAGTGGTTCAGGAGCTGCATAAGTTTGCAGCGAGTTTCATGAGTCGTTAATTTATTTCCGCAAGAATTCTTCGCTCACTTCCCTCAGTTTTTACAACGCGCTACAACTGGTTCAGGGCGTAATTTCTCACAAAGGAAAAGCTGCAAATCTAAATTTAGCTTTCAATGCTGTTGCTTGCTACGTAGTAAAAATAAATCATCGTAGCGTACGGGGCAGAGCGCACGCGAAGCAAATTTCTATTTTCTTAGAAAGAGAGAATCAAGTTTTATCATGATCTCAAACTGTCTGTCTCAGTAAGTCTCTCCCAGATATTTTGGCTCAGGCTCTCCAATCACGATGAAAACAACGCACAAATGGAAATGGAAATATTTTTCACAATGGAATATCTAGTCCCACGTCAAGTGGTACAAACCATTTATTTTAATCGACTGCGGAACGGTTGAATGAATTAAACGATTTCGTGTAGGCGGGAAATGTGAACGTTCATTTTAAACCGTTTTAAAAGCATTATTACATCAGCCTGTTTCTATGAAAACATCACCCTTCGCATAAAGTGTTTGAAGAAACGCTCCCGGGGACATATTATCATGATCAAGTATACTTTGCGGGCCATTTTGGAGACCGCAGTTTAATTTTATGGCACAAAGATTCAGCGGCACATTCTTTTGTTAAAATCTTGTCTCCGCCTTGTGAAAGCCTTCGGAAAGTGCACTCGCCTACGCAAGGTCTGTTTGTAGCCGAGACCTCGCAGATTCGTAGCATAAGGGGTAATAATAGCTACAAGGTAAACTCGCTACATTCTTATTTGCGCCTTGAAACTTATCAGCTACGAGCTGCTACAAGCTCGTAGCGCGCTACGCGTAGCGTAGTACGTTGCTACGAATTTATTCTTAGCTCGCGGCGTAGACTTAGCTTTACGTAACCAATCAATTTTGTTGGAATAAAAGGGTTGTTCTGGAAAAACGAGTCGTACTTTTGATTAAGTTTGCTCTTATATGACCAAGTTCAGTCATAATGTTTAAACAATATTTTTAATTTTGCCTGCATACAATTTCCTCGGGTACAGGTACAACCGAGTACAAAATTGCATTATAAAGCGAAATAGGAATTTAATCACGTAGTCGAGTGCAACTAATGGGTTATAAATTCATTGCACGTCGAGATGCCGCAGGCATACAAGCTACCACTTCCGAATCCTCTATCTTCGTATATTATTATTTTATGCTTTTATGAGTCTTACACTAATCTATACTAATATTATAAAGCTGAAGAGTTTGTTTGTTTGTTTGTATGTTTGAACGCGCTAATCTCAGGAACGACTGGTTGGAATTGAAAAATTCTTTTTGTGTTGGATAGTCCATTTATCGAGAAAGGCTATAGGCTATATAACATCACGCTATCACCAAAAGGAGCGGAGCAGCAATGAGTAATGTTTCAAAATCGGGAAAATGTATTCCTTTTCGAGAGCTTTCGTTGCGTGCGCTGCGTAAACGGTTGAAGATACGCAAAAATTATGTACTACGGAATTATTCCCCATAAAAAGTTCTAAAATAAAGTCCGCGAGAGCATATATCTATCTTTTAAGATTAAGTCACTATAACCTTTTTTAAGGAAATCAAATTTGTTTTAAAGTAATGCATTATTTGCGAAGGTATTTTCATTAATATGATATTAATCCTTATCAAAATAAATACGTTAATCATCACAAGCATTTAATTTTGAACAAAATTGCCCTTTACATCGTTTGATTTCAATGAATATCTTAGGAGATATCATAGTTTCAAAATAATGTCACGACAAAATTATTACTGCCTGGGCAATACTGAGCATATCATAATTGCGCGTGAGGGAAAGTGCACATTCTACTTCTCACCCGAGCCACCGCTGAAGACGCCCAGGGGGTGTATTACAAGCTCTTAATTCCTGTCAGTTTACGCCTTAAAGTGAACTGCCTTGCTTAGTCGTATTACGATCACACAATGACGGCCAGTAAAACGGTCACGTGACCTAATACCGACTTCTGCCTGTTCTTGTGCCTGGAAATTTCGTATTACAAGCTACATAATGACATTTCAAGGCCGGATTAATTGTCAAAATTGGCATCTCCAAAATCATTCAGATTACGCCACTTTTTAGTAACTTTTACTGACTTGTTTCTTTTAATTTGTCTTTAAACAGTTGAAACTAACTAAATTAAACTTTGGTATTAATAATGGAGGCACTACAGAATATCTGGAGAGTGCATACACGATATAATCTCAGCTGACGAGCTTTACATAAAAAGACGACAAAGTTTTTACCTTTTACGACACATATACACTCATTTACTGAACGCTAAGCAATAAATAGATTCATATACGTAAACATTTACTCATATAGTAATATAAATTGTTATAAATAAAAAACATGTTACTCCTGAAAAAATTGTTTTATTTGTCGTAGTTCCATCAGTGTAAGAAAAAAAACATACAGAGCTTAGATTTGAGATATGGTGACGAAATAAATAATCTTTCGTAGCAATGTACGTAGGGTTGAATAAACCAAACAAAATGTATGATCAACTCAAACACTTAAAATTAATAGCCTCGCGCAGCATTATTCCAGAAATGGTACAGTCCAATGGAGCCAAAACTTGTGTTCAATATTTATTTGGGTACATTGGGCAGTCTTTAATGTATCAGCAGACATTTTTAATTTCACTTCCTCGATTGCTTCTGGTACCACAATTTCGCAGCCAATTTCAAGAGAACTAGGTACACTGTCTTTTGGTTTGAATAAACGTCCTTTATCATTCCTTCACTTGTTGAAACATTTCTAGCTCTTGCTTTAAAAATTAGAACATTGTTGGGTTGGAACAGCTCCATTTTTCAAAATTTTCCGCTCATCACTTAGTCCATTTTGTTTCCTTACTTTCTCTGCGGTAGGAAAACGGTGCGCTTCTTTATTAATGCAGTAAAAAGCACTACATAGTGGCATTATAAATAAATAAAATACGATAATCTTGTTTGTTTTGGTAAACAAAACCGCCACAGACTAAAAAAGTATCGCAATACGATCGTTCAGAAACAAACCCCTTTGTGAGAGTTTTATTTGGTATTAAGTTTTTGCATAAAATGCCAGTAAATGTTGCTCAATTTGATTGTAAATATTTACATTGTTATTAAAATACAGTTTAACTCAAATATCTCCTAAATTTACAATGAAAAAATTTTTTTTCACACACAATTTATAAAACCGGTAATCATCGGTAAATTGTCGATTCGATTTTTGGACGAATTCGCTAGCCCGTCATAATCATCCAGAGACAAATAATCCAGGATGATTCCTTGCAGAATTACGTACGTCGTATTACGAAATAGAACAAGCCTGCTTAAGGCCGTAAATTCAACTGCCCGAAAACTGCAAGGAATTAAAAAAGGTTGTAATACCCCCCCAGGGCGTCGGAAATAGTGGGTCATATTCCAGCCGCTTACGGACGGGGAGTAATGGGTAGCTTGCCGTCCGACGGCATGTATTTATAGAGAAGCACTGGCCAATCCCCGCCGCATAGACAAGTCGAGGCGCGGCGGGAAGAGCTCCGGCGCCATCTCAGGGGGCGGTATGGATCCTGTATCGAATGGGGAAGGAAGAAACGCCTGGGTGTCACCACTGCGAGGATCGCCCGGAGGACACGGTAGAACACACGGTGCAGGACTGCCCCGCTTGGGCAGAGCACCGCCGTGTCCTCACAGCGGCGATAGGCACTGGTCGAGGCCATGCTGTGGGGCGAGACGGAATGGGAAGCGGTCGCCTCCTTCTGCGAAGCAGTAATGCTAACAAAGGAGGAGGCGGAACGCGTGAGGGAGAGGACAGCGTCCACCTCACGACGCAGCCGCCGCGGGAGACGCCCACGGCAACGGACGTCGCAAGACGATCTCCGGCCACCGTAGGAGCGGGTATGCGGGCGGCGAGTAATGGATGACTCGCCGTCCGCTCATGGACCATGCCCGGGTCGACGGCGCGTTGTGTTCCACGCGCGCTTCAAAGAGCTGTCAGCAATCTGACGGGGCCCCCCTAAGAGCTGGCCCTCTTAGGGGGGCCCCGTCAGATTGCTGATAGGCTCTGGCCAGCCTACCGGGGTCGCGGGACTGTCTCACTCGATAACCGTGACCCTGGTACATAAAGGGCTATTGAAGGGACACCGTGGATTTTAGTCAGTACAAGTCTGACAGTCCCTCCTGTCCCGCCCTGGGCGGGAGGACTCATTTGATGATTTTGTCACGATAAAAAAAAGGGGGCGGTATGGAGGGAGCGACTATCGAAACCGAGGTTCGGGCACGCCTCAATCGCGGCGGTAAGACCTGCTTTTGAGGAATGGCTGGAAGGTGTCACGGCGTCCTGACTAACCACCTGACGCAGATCCTCACTGGACACGGAAGTTTTGGGAGGTACCTGTGTCGGATGGGGAAGGAAGAAACGCGTGGGTGTCACCACTACAAGGATCGTCCAGAGGACACGGTAGAGCATACGGTGCAAAATTGAAAACAGAGAGCATCGCACATGTCCTCACAACAGTAATAGGCGGCGACCTCTCGCGCTCGGCATTGGTTGACGTGAAATAGAGTGGACACCGGGCGCCTCCTTCTGCGAAACAGTCATGCCAGCGAAGGAGGAGGCGGGACGCGTGAGGAAGATGACAGCGTCCACTTCACGACCCACACCCAGCCGCCGTGGTAGACGGCCACGGTGACGGACGTCGCAGGACGATCTCTGGCCAACAGGCGTGGGCATTCGGGTGACGAGTAATGGGCGACTCGCTGTCCGATCATGGACCATGCCCGGGTCGACGTCAACGTTGTGTTCCACGCGCGCCTCAAAGAGCGTCAGCACAATGACTGGGGCTAAACCCCTTAGAGGGCCAAAGCCAGCCGGGGTCGTAGGACTTACGAGCTACCGTGACCCCGGAACGTAAAGGGCTATTGAAGGACGCCGTGGATTTTAGTCAATACAAGTCTGATAGTCCCTCTTGCCCAGCCCTCGGTGAGAAGACTAATTTGACGATTTTATGACGCTAAAAAAAAGCATAAAGTAAATGATTTGTATCGGTATCCTCCAACAGCGCTTTGCACTAAAAAAATACATTGATAAGTTCCGACATCCACGCGAACGAAGTCGCGGGCACAGCTAGTTGTTTCATAAATTTTACGATAGAATCGGCTTTTTCACACGGCATCTTTCACAATAACTTTATTTTATTTTCATTTTCGTTTATGTGCTTAGTGTCCATACAACATAAATATGACTACTAGAACTAAAACAAAACAAAAAATAATGTTAAAAAAAATTAACGCATTATATTTATTGTACGATACCCACGATTGCAGTCAATTTTTCTTGCCATAATAAGAAACATGGCATGTTACTCAATCCTTTTAAGAGAGCACAGAATATAACGTACATTTATGTATTTTTAACTAAAAGCCCGATTATTTGAAGAGCAAAACCCGCTTCGCATTTTTGCTCCTAACTCCTACGAGCATAAAGGGACTGACTTTGGTAAACCAGTAGCAACTATTTTTTTTACGTTTTCGTAAGATGTGGTCACCATATTATGACAGGACAAAATAATTAAGCTGTCATTTGTAGTCCTGAAACGGCTTTCTGCCTTTTGTACCAGGTGCCATCAGTCGTTTTAATTTTTTGGCAATCACGTCTGAAACGTTCATAGATCGATAAATCATATCAATACAAACATAAAATGTAAGATGCAAAACCTCGTAAAACGTCACGTCGACACCGGAAGTATCAATTAACGTAAGGGACATTTTGGCGAAAATGAGTTATATATATCATTGGATTCAGAATTTCGCGCTCTTTCGATTGGTATTATTAAAAAAATTCTATCTTTAAAAAAATGTCCCTTACAGTACAAAAATTTTGACCGCGAAAAACGATTTCTGAAAAAAAATGTGATGTAACAGTCATTAACATTTTTTCTTCTCAAAAAATTAAAGTAAGTCACCGTACTAAATAATTTACACGATTCGTCGATTTAAATGACAATGTCCCTTACTTTAAATAAAATGCCCCTTACTTTAAAAACCATGTCCCTTACTGTAAATAAAATGTCTCTCACTGTAAACAACATGTCCCTTACTTTAAAAAAATTGTTTGACGAAATCTGAAGTTAATATAAAATGTTAGGAATCGGTGACACTTACGACATAAAAAATCCGAAGAAATACCTCGAAACAATTTAAATGCAACAGAAAAGGGTAAAGGGATTTGAAAAAAATACGGCTGTTAGACATAAAAATACATAAACTATAGAATATACAAATCAATCTGCAGGTGAAATTCATCATCATTATCATTTCTAAATATTAAAGTCCACTTTTGGACATAGGCTTCACTCTAAGTCGAAATGAGCTGAAATTACTGCAGATGAAATACGTCAAACAGATATTTATTGCTTCATCTTTTACACAACCCATGCACCTTTTATTCTATCTTTTCCCCTTACGTCTTCTCTACTCGTCACTTCTACTTTCATTGCCATCATACTAATATCATGTTTCACACAATTCCTATGCCTTAATTCATCGACCTTTCGTTTCCATTACATTCATTCAATATCGGCTCTGAAGAAGATAGGTATCCTCTTCAGAGCCGTTACCAACACATCATCACTTCTTGCCAGGTGGAGAAAAAGTGGTAGGTAGCAATAAATTCCAAGAAAACTTAAATTGATTAATATAATAAAATTATACAGCCAATTAAAGTCGCGTTGACACAGTCAGAACTGTGCTCGGATCGAGTGGGCTCAAACGGGTAAGTTGCATACAAAGTGTACTCGGATAGTGGTTAGTACTGTTAAATATTTTTTAGTCAACAAAGAAAAAAATACGGATTTTGTTTTAAAAAGTATCTGAATTGTCAGAGACATGTTAATCGAAGAGTTAAGACGGGAAAAACATAAGTCTTTTATAGCAAAATGATAGTAATCTGTGAAAAGGAGAAGAATTTGGACTATTCCTTTGATTCAGCTATCACGAAGAACATCGCACATCTAGCAATTTTCACCGAGAAAGTGAACAAGTAAATCCTGCTTCATAATTATACATCTAAAACTATGTAGAACTACTCTGAGCCTAGTAACCGAGCTAGCTCGGAGCAGTAGGACGCGGTCCGACTCGAATCAGACTTAAATCTGCGATAACTAGCAGTAAAACCTGAAACTGAACTCATTTACTCTTTAATCTCAGTTCCATAGTGCTAAAATAGTATAATTTTTAGTAGATAATCTATTGTTACATTAAATTTCAACACTGATAAAGTCCTTTACAATAAAATTTCGTATAATTTTCTATTTCTCTTGCTGCTTACATTATGCTCGACAGATTATCTATAAAATTTCAGTAACGTAACGGTCATCTAAAGATTTTTTTTTAATGTAAAGGACATGCTATTTTTGAAATTCTTGGGTATTCCTAAATCTTTCGTATAAAACAAGAAAGAAGGGGAAATTCTAAGAAACTTTGCTCTGAACACCATAAAAATTGCACCAGACAGTAAAAAGTTATAGACAAAATAAAAAAATAAAAATCGTTTTTTGGCTCTCCTGAAAAGTCGTATTTTGTCCCTTACGTTAATTGATACTTCCGGTGTCGACGTTTCCGAGTTATGAGCTGTCAAACATGTACAAATAGCTACTTGTATCGATTTATGAATGTTTCAGACGTAACTGCCAAAAAATCAAAAACCTCGTACACTCCCCATACAAACATTTTCAAACCCCTTTGTGACACCCAGTCTTGACAAGGAGTATCCTATCACTAACTCGGTTGTGATGGTCAAATATTTTTAAATATTACACGCACTATTGCGTAGCGAATTTCAAAGATATTTTATGGAAAGGAAAATTCTAACAGCGATTAGGATTTGAACCTGCGACCTTCGGATTCAGTAGATCCGACTCTCTTACCGAACGAGCCACCGAGGTCCTTGCGATTTTTTTTTTCAAAAAAAAATCTTGCTGCAAACGGCTAGTCGGGATGCTGACCTCAACATAGTTGAAAAAAGGCAGGACTGATGATGATGATGATTCACCGGGTGCGGGGCAGTGGTCCAACTGCTCTATCCAACTAGTTGGACCATGACCATTCACTAGGGGCAGTTGTCCAACTTTAAAAATAGTTAACCGTTAGTGTAAACGTCAAACATGTAATGTGCTTAGGTTAAGGTCCTAGATTCGATTCTCATTCCGCGCATCAGAGTGTTTGGGTTTCTTCATATAGAATTTCTCAATAGCAGCCATGCAGTCTAGATCTGCGCCCGGTTGATGGCAATAAGCTGGTCCTCAATTACATAACTAGGGAAATGAGGGTAAACTGTTAGGATATACCTCTTCCTAATCTTTCAGGGGCTACAGGGTTTGTTGTTCACATAATACTGGGGACCTGCTCTAACTTTGCACAGGTTCAATTTGCCGAGCTACGCGGTGGATTTTCCGAAAATGTTGTGACATACTAATTTTGTTCGGATAGTAATTAACACAATAAAAAAAGAATTACCCAATTTAGTGCAACCGTTCCAAAGTTTATAGTTGAGAGCAGTACTAGTCCAGTTGTATCTGCTCTGGCTTACGAGTTGTAGACCGTATGGTGCCGAAGCTATGTAGAATATACCTCAGTCAGGCGCCATTAGCTCAGGTGTCATTTCAATGGGTGCCCAAGTAACCAATGCGGAACACCTAGAGGGTTCGTACCCAGACTGGCATTACTTTGAGTAATTTATTTCATCACCACTGCTCTCAAAACTGTGAAGGAAAACATCGAACCAAAAAAGCATATCATAAGAACCAAGAATTCGAAGACATGTGTCATCTACGTCTACTAAACCGCACGGGGCTCACGTGGTGGATTATAGCCCACTCCCTCTCACAGAGGAGGCCTGTATCCCAGCAGTGGGAATATTATAGGGTGATGGTGATGATGATGTTTGGAAGAAACATGTAAAGTAGATGCAAAAAGAATAATTGAATGCAGCAAATAAGCTCAAATAGATACATTTGCCATATTACAAATTCAGCCAACAGTATATTCTTTACTTATTTTAATTGGGTGAAATTGCACCCACATTACAAACCGCCGTGCAATGAGTAAAGTAGTTCATTAGTTATGCAGGTTGGCTTGTTACGTTCCCTCTACGTGCTCCTCAATTAAAGTAATTTGCAAGGAGATTCTACATTATTAGCAAGTTAATTTTAGTACCTTTGAGACCTTTACGATATTTTATTTTATTAAAATTATCCTACGGGAATTATATACCGGGAGTAACGGTATCGTATGTGTATGTGTTATACAAATAAGTACCTCGCGTCGTATCGTCGAGTTACGTTGTCTATGTTAGACAAGTCTGTCTTAAAACTGTAGTGACTCTAGTATGCGCTCAGCCTTATCCTATTTCTGAGCCCAACTTCATCAAGATCTATAGTAGGGGAGGCGAGGAGGCTAAATTTGCAGTTACTCGAGCGTCATGGCAACCTATTGGATTTGAAAGATTATGTTCCAAAAATAAAAAAGTTTATGACAAGTTTTCTATTTAAGTGGGGGGGAGAGCGTGTACACATTTTTAAAACTGTAAAAAAAACAGTTGTATAAAAGATAGTAGAAAAAACAGTTACGTTTTCCGTAGTGCGATATGGTAGACACAGCCGTTGTCTATGTTAGACAAGTCTGTCTTAATACAGTTATGACTTTAGTATGCGCTCAGCTTTATTCTCCAAAAGGTTACTATATTACGTGTAAATATAAATAACAAAGCTTCACCAGCTCAAAAATATTCTGTAAAAGTACATAGAATTCCAATTGAAAATGCAGCAGCATAAAATTCAGCATCAGAAGAATTGAATTCAATTCCGATGAGAATCTCTTGGGAATGCATTCAACAGATAAATAAATCAATTGGAGTTATAGATATTCATCGTAAAAACTGAAATGATTTTTTTGTTTCGATAATGGATTAAACAATGATCGCTGTACTTTTATAATTGCTGTTCAGTTTTTCGCTTTTTAATAAAATCGTTATTAATAATGCCCGTTGAAGTGTTTTGTCGATAAAACGATATGTATCTAGCTAGGGTATATTGTGTTTTATGTTCCACAAGCGATGTAGCACTCAATGTCGTGTCCTAACACTCAATATCGTGTCCTGCGATTCTTGCTTATTGTGGACTAAGTATATGTAATACCCCCGGCGTTACTTACGTGAAGTTCGATTGATACCACGTGAACTTCATACCGTGAGAAAAGCTATATTCTATGTGCTAATTAAAGTTGTAAACTATCTGTGCTTTTTTTTTATTTAGTTGGTAAAATCATCAAATGAGTCCTCCCGCCCTGGGTGGGGCGGAAGGGACTGTCAGACTCTTACTGACTAAAATCCACCCGTGTTCCTTCGGATGCCCTTTACGTTCCGGGGCCACGGTATCCTGGGTTAAGAAAAAACCCGCGACCCCAGCAGGCATTTGGCGCGAAACACGACGCGCCATCGACCCGGGCTTGGTCCTTGGTCGGACGGCGAGCTACCCATTACTCACCGTCCGCAAGCCCGCTCCGCCGCTGTGCCCTCTGCTATTCAGAGGGACACGCGTTGGAGCGTCCACCTGACAGGCTATTCGCATACGGGCAAAGAGACCCCTTAGGCACACAGTGCCTAAGGAAGTTTTTGCCCGCATCCCAGGGTGCACCGGCCCGAATGGTCTTCCCCCCGGACGTATCCGAGAGGGAACTCCAGTCCATGGGCGCACGTGGAGGTTTCCTGCCTTAGCACCCCAAACTATCAGTGCTTACTGAATTTTTTGTTTTTTTGTGTGCGAAAGAGTAACAAACAAAATTATATCCATCCTCATGCCAGACTGTGCTAAGAAATGAGACATTAAGGCTTCAAATAACGCTCATCAACCTAGTTTTGTCTACAAAAGCAGGTGGCATTGTACTTACATCAACCTAAACAATAGTTAGTGTTAACATTGTCTTGCATTTATAAAAAAAGTAATATATTACGAAGATTGACGTTACTAGACGCGAAACGCTACCTAAGTTCTGAAAATAAACCAATAAGGAATCAGTTTAAAAATATTACATTTTCTGAAGTGTCCGTCTTTCACTGTTGTCCGACAACGTTTGTGCGACAAAGCGTTGGCACAAATAATCTTTGTCAATGAGTTGTACCCATCATTACGTAATATGCACGTGGTAGCGCGTCACTCGGCCCTTTCCGACCTTCCTCGGGAACAACCGAATCCGAATATCGATCGACATGAGCCCGCGAACAGGCGACACTGCTGTGACGTCACGGCTCAAGCGACAACAAAACGTCCTAAACACAACCTTCGGCCAAACAAAACCCAGACTTATTTATTCTCAGTTAAAGTTGAAATTTAAATAGACAGTGTCAGTTTTCAGCCCATTTTTTATACTGGTTGAGTGATAAAGGTGGTGGTTCCCCCGTGTGAGCCTGCCTGACCCACATCGCGCGATGCGTAATGCGTATGCACCTGTTATTTGTACTAGTACCCTAGTACTATGGAGTGAGTTCAACGTATGAGTTGTACGACAGGGGTGTACGGTTTCGAGTTGTTTATAGCCGAGGAGATAAAAGGAGATAACATTGCGTACATGAAGTGATATTTATTTTGTGCATCATGTAATTCATGTTAAACTAAATGTTTAACAATTAATATTATAAATTGTAATGTTTTTAAATTTTGATGTAGCAGGTAATCTACGGAACTACTCATCAGGTTTAAAAAAATATACATATATAATTACTGATTGAAAAGTTACTGATTGCCACATTATAATAGTTTACGCAGGAGGAAGTCTTTAGTAGCAGGTAGTCTAGTTTAGAAAATACGAAAATCTAAAAAAAATATTAGTAAGTTTTTTATCACAAAAATAGTTCATGATTTATGGATTTTTTTCTCCCAAAAAAAAAATCATCAACCAAAATGGGTTACTAATGGATTACTCCTAAATATAATAGAAGTAAACTTACTTTTGCTATAAAACACCAACCTAATAACAGACGTCAAATCGGAATTCTAAAATCGTAGCACAAATTAATAACGTCTACGGATCTACGGTCTACAAGAAGTTGCTACGAAACGCTACGAAGCGTAGCACTGCTACAATAACTGTGCAACGAGAACGGGAACAAATCTGATGATCATTTGCGAACGTCTACCGCTCTTTTATTTACCTAAGCATTTTTTGTGGTAAATTCATCCAACGAGTCCTCCTACCCTGGGTGGTGCTGGAGGGTCCGTCAGACTCGTACTGACTAAAATCCACGGTGTTACTTCAACAGCCCTTTACGTTCAAGGGTCACGGTTACCTGTTTAGACATTCCCGCGACCCCGGCAGGCTTTGGCTCTCTACGAAGGCCAAAGCCTGCCGTCAGATTGCTGACAGTTTTCTGAAGCGCGTGTGGGACACGACGCGCCGCGCCGCCGCCGTCGACTCGAACATGGTCCATGATCGGAAGGCGAGTCACCCCAGCGAGTTACCAAGGCTTTAAGTGAAAACAGAGCAGTGCAGAGTTAGAGCAGTGGTGGCCCAGTGGTAACGGTCCCGACTTACGAGTTGTAGGTCGTGGGTTCGAACCCCGCCAGGCGCATTACTTTGTGTAATTTATTTCATCACCACTGCTCTCAAAACGGTGAAGGAAAACATCGTGAGGAAACCGGCATGTCCTAGAACCAAAAATTCGAAGACATGTGACATCTGCCAACCCGCACTGGGCCTGCGTGGTGGATTATAGCCCACTCCCTCTCACAGAGAGGAGGCCTGTGTCCCAGCAGTGGGAACATTATAGGCTGATGATGATGAAGTGAAAACAATAATAATAATAATAACGTTAATTGGCTCAATTAAATTTGGGTACAATTTTTTAACACTGTCACTTAAACTAGGTTATAACCTGTGCTATAAGCAACAGTAACAGTTCGTGGTTGATCTATACATCCATTTTTAGGGTTCCGTAGTCAACAAGGAACCCTTATAGTTTCGCCATGTCCGTCCGTCCGTCCGTCCGTCTGTCCGCAGCTTAGCTCAGAGACGCCCAGTACTAGAAAGCTGTAATTTGGTGTAAATATACGGATTTGTTGTGCCGAAAAAGTGGTAAAATAAAATCTCGTAAAATATTTTTTTTTAGGGTACCTCCTGTACACGTAAAGTGGAGATGATTTTTTTTTCTCTCGCGTACCCCTTAGTTTGGGGTATCATTAAATAGGTCTTTAAAAAATATTGATAGTTTCCATTCACAATTTTTTGCTAAAAAGATTTGTTTGTGAAATATTAAGCTTTAAAGTGCTAATTTTTGCTCGACTCGAGTGTCCCCCCCCTCTACCAGCTAAACGGTTATGTTTGAGGGTGTGAAAAAATGCACAATAGTAGTATATATAACGAAATTTAAAAGAAAATTATCATGACTAGGTAGGCTTTACAAGTTTACGCGTAATAGTCGACCAACTTATAAAACGTACTTGGATAACATATTTTCGTATACGGAGAACATGTTTTTCAACTGCAAATGTAAGTTTGTCAACTTTATTTTTACAGCTTTAATGTTTTGGGGATAGGTAGGTTTTTATTGTCAACTATTTTTAACTAAATTCAAAAAAAGGAGGAGGTTCTCAATTCGTCGTAATCTTTTTTTTAATGTATTTTCCCCGATTTCTCAAAGACGCCTGGACCGATTTTGAAAATTCTTCTTTTTAAAATTAAATTCAGCGAATCAGTTTAGTTAGTTCGCATAGGTATTTTGATGGGCAACTACGGAACCCTACACTGTGCGTGGCCCGACACGCACTTGGCCGGTTTTTATATGTTATTGTGCAACAATCCGTTATTTTTGAAAATTTTTAGGCACTACTTTTTTACAATGCAATAGAGATATTTGGTTTCTATTCGTGATGAGATATTTTTAAGCTACGTACCGAAATAAAAATAACCCTTTTAGTGCGACCATATACAATGTGGCTTAGCCTGTCTTCAACCCATGAAACATCATTATTATTTATATTCTTGTCATGAGTAACGATGAATAACGTTCTTTAAACCCATTTTTAATAAAAAATTATGTCCTAAAATGGGACGCGCACGGCGCGCTGTCGATGTCAAACATTGTCACTGTACAGACTCCAGCTCATCAACATACCCCTAATCTGTCATATTTCTTGAATAGATTTTCAATTTCATTACAACAGCCAAAGGGCTCAGGCGCAATATGCCCCTTTCTCAAAATGTACCTTTCGCAAAATGATCTACCTGTCGCAAAACGTCCAATAAGATTAAAAAAACCGGCCAAGTGCGTGTCGGGCCACGCACAGTGTAGGGTTCCGTAGTTGCCCATCAAAATACTTATGCGAAACTAACTAAACTGATTCGCTGAATTTAATTTTAAAAAGAAGAATTTTCAAAATCGTTCCAGGCGTCTTTGAGAATTCGGGGAAAATACATAAAAAACAAAGAATACGACGAATTGAGAACCTCCTCCTTTTTTTGAATTTAGTTAAAAATAGTTGACAATAAAAACCTACCTATCCCCAAAACATACCCACTTTATAGCTGTAAAAATAAAGTTGACAAACTTACATTTGCAGTTGAAGATACATGTTCTCCGATACATTTTGTTTAGGAAAATATGTTATCCAAGTACGTTTTATAAGTTGGTCGACTATTACTCGTAAACTTGTAAAGCCTACTTAGTCGTGATAATTTTCTTTTAAACTTCGTTATATATACTACTATTGTGAATTTTTTCACACCCTCAAACATAACCGTTTAGCTGGCAGAGGGGGGGGACACTCGAGTCGAGCAAAAATTAGCACTTTAAAGCTTAATATTTCACAAACGAATCTTTTTATCAAAAAATTGTTAATGGAAACTATCAATATTTTTTAAAGACCTATTTAATGACACCCCACACTAAGGGGTACGCGAGAAAAAAAAAACATCCCCACTTTACGTGTACAGGAGGTACCCTAAAAAAAAATATTTTACGAGATTTTATTTTACCACTTTTTTGGCACAACAAATCCGTATATTTACACCAAATTACAGCTTTCTAGTACTGGGCGTCTCTGAGCTAAGCTGCGGACAGACGGACGGACGGACGGACGGACATGGCGAAACTATAAGGGTTCCTTGTTGACTACGGAACCCTAAAAATGATGTCAGACAAGACTAGAACTTATAGAAAAACAAATTTTTTTTTTTGAGACAGTAAATCTATCAAGTATTGATTTCTTTTTAGGGTTCCGTAGTCAACAAGGAACCCTTATAGTTTCGCCATGTCCGTCCGTCCGTCCGTCCGTCTGACCGCAGTTTAGCTCAGAGACGCACAGTACTAGAGAGCTGTAATTTGGTGTAAATATACGGATTTGTTGTGCCGAAAAAGTGGTAAAATAAAATCTCGTAAAATATTTTTTTTTTAGGGTACCTCCTGTACTTACACGTAAAGTGAGGATTTTTTTTTTCTCGCGTACCCCTTAGTGTGGAGTATCATTAAATAGGCCTTTAAAAAATAATGATAGTTTCCATTAAAAGTTTTTTGATTAAAAAATTCGTTTGTGAAATATTAAGCTTTAAAGTGCTAAATTTTGCTCGATTCGAGTGTCCCCCCCCCTCTACCAGCTAAACGGTTATGTTTGGGGATGTGAAAAAATTCACAATAGCAGTATATATAACGAAGTTTAAAAGAAAATTATCATGACTAAGTAGGCTTTACAAGTTTACGAGTAATAGTCGACCACCTTGTAAAACGTACTTGGATAACATATTTTCGTATACGGAGAACATGTTTTTCAACTGCAAATGTAAGTTTGTCAACTTTATTTTTACAGCTTTAATAGGTGGGTATGTTTTGGGGATAGGTAGGTTTTTATTGTCAACTATTTTTAACTAAATTAGATTATGAGCCCAAGCCGTTATCTAAGATTATGAGCCCAAGTAATTTCAAACATACGAAGCCTGTGGTACAAAAACCCACTGACAATGGAGTTAGTATAGTAAAGGGTCTACTACCTGAGCTGACGGCAACAACAAATTGCGAAAAAGAAGATACTTCTTGGCAAACCGTAAATAAGAAAAAGAAACAAAAGTACAGGTACTTAGGCGAAAGAGGTAAAGCTCTCGCACCAATATCTTCCTTTAAAGCCGCTAACAAGAAGATACCTATTTTCATAACAAATGTGCATATTGATACGTTGGAATCCGACATCGTGGACCATATAAAAATGAAAACACAGGAGAAGGTATTTCTTGAAAAGATTAACACAAAAAAGGTATTGGGTCATAAAGCATATAAATTCTTTGTATCAGAGTCTAAAGTGGACTTGTTTTTAGACGAAACGACATGGCCTGAGGGTATTATCTTTAGGCCTTTTGTACACTATAAATATCGAAAGGCGGACAGAGTGTCCGCTGCAAACGGCCCCGTATCTTCTAACGATGCATAGTACGACCTACAAGATGGCCAGTTTCAATTGTAAAAACGTAAAGAGCTCCGTCAACGATGTTCGACGTTTATGTGACGAGTGTGTGATTATAGCACTACAAGAAACATGGCTGCTTCCAGAAGAGTTGGTGTATCTGAATAGCATAGATAGTAGATTTAGTTCCAGAGGGACCTCGGCGGTTGACACAACGGCGGGCCTACTGCGCGGCAGGCCTCATGGGGGGACAGCGCTGCTTTGGAATACTAGTGTCTTTCCTAGTGTAACAGTGATTGACTGCGAAAATCCGCGTGTGTGTGCTATTCGTGTTAACGAGGCCGCGGGTCCACTGATAGTAGTGTGTGTCTATATGCCGACAAACAAATCAGATAACCTGCCATTGTTTACGGACTGCATGGGAACTGTAAGTGCTATTAGTAATGATTATATAAACGAACCTATTTGTGTTTTAGGGGATTTTAATGCTCATCCCGGAGAATTATTTTTTAACGAATTAACTATGTTATGTAATGAGTTTAATTGGATTGTAGTGGATGTAAATATGTTAGGATTGACCTCGGAGACATTTACTTATATAGATCAAGCCTGCGGGTCTAAGCGCTGGCTCGATCATTGTGTTATGTCGCAATCAGCTGCGGTCTCTGTGTGCAATATATGTGTAAACTATGACGTGTTTTGGTCGGATCATTTACCCGTGATATGCGAATGTACATTAGAACGTTTGACTCCAGTTAGAGGTACGTCAAGTGTAGCTGATAACGGTGGGGTCAAGTGGGGAGAAAAAACCTCAGAAGACATCTTACACTATCGAACCGAATGTCATAAACGTCTCAGACTTATTGATTTTCCGTCTGAATTTCAACTGTGTAGTGATCTGTATTGTAATGACCCTACTCATAGACTAGTTATCGACACGATGTATTCCGACATCGTGCTTGCGTTATCCCAAGCATCGGTGGAGGGGCGGGGAGGTAGGCGTAAGCAGAGTAAACGTCCACCTAGAACCATTGTAGGATGGAGCAAAATTGTGAGCGACAGTCACAGGACAGCCAGGGCAAGTTTTCGGGAATGGCTCTTGTGTGGTAGTCCTACTACTGGTGTTATGTTTACAAATATGTGTGAGACCAGAAAAATATTTAAATCGCGCTTAAAATGGTGTCAAAACCATCAAAACCAGTTAAAAATGGATGACCTGGCTTCTAGACATAGCACGAAGGATTTTAAGGGGTTCTGGAAAAGTACCAACTGTTTGAAGATGCGACCTGGTCTTCCTGTGAGTGTCGACGGGACGAACGATTTGAAAGTTATAGCCGATAAATTTAAAAACAATTTTATTGTGAGGTCACCGCTGGGAGCGTCCTCGGCACTGGAGGGGGGAGGGGGAGTGTGTGGGAAATATGTTGGTACTAGAATATCAGCCAGAGACGTTTCAATGTCTTTAAAATCGATTTCCCATGGGAAGTCTCCTGGTCATGATGGTTTAGTGGTGGAGCATATCCAGCATGCTGGGCATCATATGTGCAGGGTGCTGGCTATGTTCTACAACTTCTGTATTTCACACTCATACCTGCCTGCTGACATGTTGAGGACTATCGTAGTGCCTGTGGTAAAAAACAAAGCAGGGGATTTGTCGGACATATCTAACTACAGACCTATATCACTAGCTACAATAATTGCAAAGGTGTTTGATAGCATTCTTAATACACAATTAAACAAGTACATAAAGCTACACGATAACCAGTTCGGATTTCGACCGGGATTGTCCACAGAAGCTGCGATATTGTGTCTTAAGAGTGCTGTCAGATACTATACTGACAGAAAAACATCTGTGTACGCTTGCTTCCTCGACCTCTCCAAAGCCTTTGATCTGGTCGCGTACGATATCCTGTGGAATAAGATGAGATCTTCCCACATACCGTGTGAACTTATAAATATCTTTAGGTATTGGTACGGAAACCAAGTGAATAACGTAAAGTGGGCGGGCACATTGTCGGATCCATATAGGTTGGAATGCGGGGTGAGGCAGGGGGGGTTAAGCTCGCCCACCATTTTTAACCTGTATGTGAATGGACTGATCGAGGCGCTCAGCGGGCAACACATCGGTTGTCACATTGATGGCGTCTGTTTTAATAACATCAGCTACGCGGACGATATGGTGCTGTTGAGCGCCTCGGTCTGTGGACTCAGGAAGCTGATAAAAATATGTGAGGACTATGCAGCTATTCATGGCTTGCGGTACAATATAAAGAAAAGTCAGTGTATGGTTTTTCAGGGGGGGTCCAGGAAAGTGTTAGAAATGCCACTCATCAAGCTGAATGGCTCACCCTTGGAAAGGGTGGAAATTTTTAAGTACCTGGGACATTTCGTGACTTCTACCCTGAAGGACGATGCAGACATTGAGCGGGAACGAAGGGCGCTGTCGGTCAGAGCGAACATGGTCATACGCAGATTTGCACGGTGCACTGCAGAGGTTAAAATAACGCTTTTTAGAGCTTACTGCACTACACTGTATACGTGCAGTCTGTGGACTAGCTATACGCAAAAGACGTACAGCGCCCTTCGAGTTCAGTTCAACAACGCGTTCAGGATGATGTTGGCGCTCCCCCGCTATTGCAGTGCATCGAAGATGTTTGCGGAAGCGCGTGTAGACTGCTTCCACACCACTATGCGCAAAAGAAGCACGTCTCTGGTACGGCGAGTGCGGGGGAGCGCTAACAGCATGCTGGCCGCGCTCGCGGATAGACTGGATTGCCCCATCATCTCCCACTGTTGTCAGCGACATTTGAAAGGCTGATTGTGAAAAAATTATTATTTTATTATTATTTATAATGTGAATTGTGTCTGTGTATTTTAAAAATTAATGTAATGATAAATTGAATTTTATTGAATTAATAATATTGTATGTTTTTGTAATGTGACTGATAGTGTGTCTTCAATGTAATGAGTCAATGATACTCGAAAAATAAAGAAAATTATTATTTATTTAAATTCAAAAAAAGGAGGAGGTTCTCAATTCGTCGTAATCTTTTTTTTAATGTATTTTCCCCGATTTCTCAAAGACGCCTGGACCGATTTTGAAAATTCTTCTTTTTAAAATTAAATTCAGCGAATCAGTTTAGTTAGTTCGCATAGGTATTTTGATGGGCAACTACGGAACCCTACACTGTGCGTGGCCCGACACGCACTTGGCCGGTTTTTATATGTTATTGTGCAACAATCCGTTATTTTTGAAAATTTTTAGGCACTACTTTTTTACAATGCAATAGAGATATTTGGTTTCTATTCGTGATGAGATATTTTTAAGCTACGTACCGAAATAAAAATAACCCTTTTAGTGCGACCATATACAATGTAGCTTAGCCTGTCTTCAACCCATGAAACATCATTATTATTTATATTCTTGTCATGAGTAACGATGAATAACGTTCTTTAAACCCATTTTTAATAAAAAATTATGTCCTAAAATGGGACGCGCACGGCGCGCTGTCGATGTCAAACATTGTCACTGTACAGACTCCAGCTCATCAACATACCCCTAATCTGTCATATTTCTTGAATAGATTTTCAATTTCATTACAACAGCCAAAGGGCTCAGGCGCAATATGCCCCTTTCTCAAAATGTACCTTTCGCAAAATGATCTACCTGTCGCAAAACGTCCAATAAGATTAAAAAAAAATGATGTCAGACAAGACTAGAACTTATAGAAAAACAAATTTTTTTTTTGAGACAGTAAATCTATCAAGTATTGATTTCTTTTTAGGGTTCCGTAGTCAACAAGGAACCCTTATAGTTTCGCCATGTCCGTCCGTCCGTCTGTCCGCAGTTTAGCTCAGAGACGCACAGTACTAGAGAGCTGTAATTTGGTGTAAATATACGGATTTGTTGCGCCGAAAAAGTGGTAAAATAAAATCTCGTAAAATATTTTTTTTTAGGGTACCTCCTGTACATGTAAAGTGGGGATGGGTTTTTTTTTTCTCGCGTACCCCTTAGTGTGGGGTATCATTAAATAGGTCTTTAAAAAATATCGATAGTTTCCATTAACAATTTTTGGATAAAAAGATTCGTTTGTGAAATATTAAGCTTTAAAGTGCTAATTTTTGCTGGACTCGAGTGTCCCCCCCCCCTCTACCAGCTAAACGGTTATGTTTGGTGTGAAAAAATTCACAATAGTATATATAACGAAGTTTAAAAAAAAATTATCATGACTAAGTAGGCTTTACAAGTTTACGAGTAATAGTCGACCAACTTATAAAATGTACTTGGATAACATATTTTCCTAAACAAAATGTATCGGAGAACATGTTCTTCAACTGCAAATGTAAGTTTGCCAACTTTATTTTTACAGCTTTAATAGGTATGTTTTTACGGTATGTTTTTTGGGAATAGGTAGATTTTTATTGTCAACTATTTTTAACTAACTTCAAAAAAAGGAGGAGGTTCTAAATTCGTCGTAATCTTATTTTTTTATGTATTTTCCCCGATTTCTCAAAGACGCCTGGACCGATTTTGAAAATTGTTCTTTTTATTTAAAATTAAATTCAGCGAATTAGTTTAGTTAGTTCGCATAAGTATTTTGATGGGCAACTACGGAACCCTACACTGTGCGTGGCCCGACACGCACTTGGCCGGTTTTTTGTTTTAGTTTATGTGTATGCATAATTTTTACTCTATGCATCCTCCCAGTTTACTAGTTTAAACACTTCCCTGTGCCCTACACCTTTTTGCTCCTGTTTGAGGATAGGGACATTTTGAGAAAGGGGCATTTTGCGCCTGAGCCAGTCAAAGGTTTATTTCGATTGATATTACACAGGGCCCCATTCCTTCATTTTTTTTAGGAAATGGGGTCCTGTGTTAAGTACCTACATACCTATATTATTTGTAACACTGCCAATGTCGCCAAAATAGAGAGTTACCTATGCAGATAGCACGGTGCTCCCATAGAGCGCTTATCTTTATTTATGTGACATACGGATAGACAGACAGACAGACAGACATGACGAATCTATAAGCGTCAGTTCACACCGAGACGCGACGCGAAGCGACGTGACGCAACGATACTTCAAATTTGTATCTTTTCTTGTAGTAAACAAAGTCAGATTTTGAACGACGTGCGCGGCGCCGTCGAGCTGCGTTGCGAAAGGTGTATCTTTTGTTTTTTAAAATAGAGTTACATTTTGAATAACTCCATTGAAAAGTGCGCGCAGCGTCACGTCTCGGTCTGAGCTGACCGTAAGGGTTCCGGTTTTTGCCATTTGGCTATCCGAAAAGGAAAGAAAATCAACAAGAAGGAAAAATATTGTAGATAAAGTCCCTTTTACAGAAACCAAGTTTGCCAGTATGAAGAATAGTAAGTGTAATGAAATCAATAAACATGTGTATGTTTACAGTAAAAACTTGTATAATTCCAAGAAACTGAAAGCCATCGATAATAACGCTTACCTACTGTAATACAGAGAGACTGCAGCACGTAGTGATGCGGATCCATTCAACAGATCCCACCAAATACAAACACACGACACTATCATCCAAATCGCACATAACACTAGACGCACACGACAATCACAAGGCATTGGCTCACGACGACACGCCACGCAAATACATAACACATATTATACCATATTCATAAGTTAATAGTGTTTTAGTTTTAACATTAGGTACTATTATATATTCTGTGGTTTTAATAAAAACTATCTATGCCAAGACCGCGGATAGCCTGGTAATAAACAAATTATTTCATCTACCCTCATTCAGCTTTGCTTTTCGAAGAAATCTACATAATTTAACTTGCCTATATTTTGTTGCGTTCACATTGAGAAACATAGAAAAGTAAATAAGAATTCAAGCACTTTTCTACTTATTTTTAAAAATTTTGTAAAGGATATACCTATATTTTTTAAACGATTTAAACTTAACTTATATTTTTTAAACGAAAGTATAAAAATAAATACCACCTTTTTGTATTGATATAGTTTATTGAAATGTCAGAAGTGTCTTTTAATTATATTGAAATCTATTAGGTACATGTTTTAAAAAATCACACATATTTATATTTTAGGTATATTGAATACATACCTACTTACGGTAAACATTTGGTACAAACATTGTAAATATTTAAAACGAAATGAATTTGTATTGGCAATGTTATCAATAATCCCGTTATTTGATGAAGGTCTTATTTGATATAGAGGTGTATTTTAGTCTTAAATAGACATATTTTAGCTATAGGTATGAGTTCGATACCTTAAACTTTATCACCCTTATTAATAAAAGCGAAGTTACAACCAGTGTAATCTTGAGATTAACCATATATTTTTATGGATTTAACTTTGGCATAACTTTACAATTTATTAATAAGGCAGTAAGATTTCTATGTATATAATGTGTTCTCGATTCAATAGTATACAAACGAGAAGGACAAAGAGTATAATATGTAATGGTACTTCTAAATAAGAAGTTTTCATGATTACAGGATTAAATATGTAGACAATCATTGATTAATACGAGTCTAAGTCTGATTGGTTATTCAAACACATCTCCTCTCGTGTCCGCTCCTCTCACTTTAGTTCAAACCGGGGCTTACTATCTGCTTTCGATACAAAATCAGTATTACAAGTTAAAAAAAATGCAAAACTACTAAATACCTACCTACCATGAAAGTTCACATTATGAATCCTACCTACTGGGGCATTTACAGGGATCGACTTTTCGGTCGATTCTAGCCGAATGGCTAAATCGACCAAACAGTCGACCCGTATAAATGCCCCATGCTTGAGACAAAACTAGAGCGTCTAGGCCGCTATCCCACTGGCGTTTCACGAGCGTTGGCGTCTTCAGATTCGAATTGATGACGAGCATCAACGCTGCGCAGACGCGAAGTTGACGTCGCGAGTCTCTAGTGCTAAGCAAGGCTTGCCCATGCTTCCTCGCAACGTTACATCGCGCCAACGCAAGCGTAAATGTTGGCAATAGTATCATGTGTGCGAAGATAACATCACGTTCAGCGGACGTTAACGCCACGCCATCGCCAGTGAGATACCGGCCTTGTGCAAGATGCTATTCTTATACTTTGTTAACCTATTAAATATAGTGCTACCAGCAGGCGTAGCAAGGCGCCGTAGAAAGGGGTCTTGTCGACGGAAGAATAGACAAAATGATAGAACGTAGAAATATTTTTAGCGTTTTATGCATGGTAATGTGAAAAACATGGAAAATAAACATTCTTTTCTTCAATAGTGTACAAATGGTGTCATATTTGTGCTAAAAACAGTCGATTTGTGTAGAAATAACGATGAAATAACTTTGTCTTTTCTTGGTAGAATAGAGAAAGAATCGCCATGCTACGCGTGCTGATTAACTGTTCTGACTGTCAAAAATGATAACAATTCTTGACTAACGACATCAACACCGCGATGGGAACTTTTTTTTCTTAATGTAGGCACTGCCCTTATCCCAATCTTATTGGCATTGGCGCAGCGTAATATCATTTCCCATTTCTCTATAAATCTTCATCTTATGATACACCCTTTACTATCCAGATTATCTTCCACACAGTCCATTAATTCATTTTGCCTTACAAATTCCATAGATTAGGTGTTTTCAGAGATAAAAATCGCACTAGACTAGACCCATTGTATTGCAAGCCTCATAATTTATACTGAGGAGCCTCACTGCTACATACAATAGGTATCCTAAATGTTGATGATCTTTTTAAAAATCCAATGCCTCATGTCCGGGAAGCCTAAAACACCACTTTAGTAGAGTTTAAAAAATCGAAGACGTAATATTGTGTCATGTACAGATTCCAGCATAATCGAGCTTCCCCTGTTTCTTTAATAGATTTTCAACTTTACCACAATACAAAAAAGTACCTATTCAAATGGAAAAAATAACAGATTGGGGTAGGTTGGCGTGCTGGTCTCTGTACCAACCCTTAGGCCCGACGCTGCGTTAAGCGGATGCCCGCGCGGTTCTATACAAAAGTGCTCCGTCGCGGGGACCCGTGCGGGGACCCGCGCGGGCGTCCGTCGCGGGGAGGTGCACCCCGCACCCACGCAACGGGGCCCGCGCGGAGCCACGCGCGGGGCCACGCGCGGAGCCACGCGCGGGTCTACGCGCGATGCCTGTCAGCGGTAACACGCACGGGGCCACGCGCGGGACCACGGACGTGGACCCGCAACGGTTGCCCGTCGCGGGCGCCCGTTTAACGCAGCGTCGGGCCTTACAGTGACCACGTGGTGGATTACAGCTCACTCCCTCTCACAGAGAGAAGGGGAAGCTTTATTATTTTCCTATTATAATTCAGCTATGGTAGCCTTTTTAAGCCCCCTGATTGCCTTTTTATTAATGTTGGGGCACTTAATACAGGGAAATTATTGTGCCTATTTAAAATAGTTGGCAATGAATATTTCAATACTACAGAGTGACGTCAATACATCTAAATATTTTTTATTGATCATCAGTCAATGTCTTATCAAAGATTAAAATTTTCCTTTAAATCAATTTATATATTTATAATATCTCTACTAACTAAAATAGTACCAATAATACATTGATATATATTAAAAACATTTACATTTCTTTACTTTTGTATGCACTGCTGTTTAGGAAATATAAAAAAAGACAATTTGTAGGCCCAAGAATAGGCTTGCTTACACCAGAAATAACATTCTACATTTAAAAGTAGGTGGAATCAAAATAGTCAATACATAATTATAAAATATCAAGGATAGGCTGAAGTCATAAAAATTCACCGGTTACCGAAGCTTCTTACAATCCTTACATACTGCTTTTGCTCTGACAACGTCAATTCATATAATGATCACACTTGATCAGATACGCAGTGTGACGTTTTAAAGCTAAATTAACGGTAAACATGTGATGTAGGCAGTGGTCCGACCAACGACGAGAGAACGAGTAACTCTCGGCTATTTTCTCTCTCAAGAAACTGATAGATGTATGATTCTCTGATCGTACGGTGTGCCGCAAAGAAAAACACTAAACTGTCCTTTATAACGAATTGTATTCCATATTCACACAGAAATATAAACTTTACAATTGTCCGTCACGATTATGATAGTAGCAGTCGATTTAAATAAAATACTTAATGTTAAAAACATGGAGCTCACATAGACAGCCATTAGCGGAAGAGAGTGCACGAAAAAAAACCGGACATAGATTAACAACAAAGATCTGTCAAGATAGTGATGTCGGCGATCATCTAAGACCTAATGTACACAAACCTTTTGAGGCATACACTAATTTAAAATATAATTTAACACTTCCCCTTATGCCTCACAAAGTGATAAGAATTACAGTAAATAAAGGTATCTAATAACATACCACTCTATATAAAACTCAACAAAAAAAATAACTCTACTGTCTTTAAAAAAAAAACAAAACATGTTATGTAAGTTAACTCTACATGTGACTTAAGTACTATGTATGAAAACGACATGCACAAAAAAAAATCACATAATATTCATTTGTTTTACAAAACAACTATGTTTAATATAGCCAAGTGGCTTAGTTAATACATCTGCAATCATTTTCTCTGTAGGAAGATACTTAACTGAAATTATATTATCTCTTACAAAATCTTTAACAAAATGATATCTTATGTCTATATGTTTCGTTCTCTTATGACAATATTCTTTAGATTCTAATAACTTTTGTGCACTTTGGTTATCATTAAACACAATACAATCAATTGTTTTAGGTATGAACTCAGCTAATAAATTTTTAACAAAAGAAACATCTTTACACACATCAGCTATTGCAAGATATTCAGACTCAGTACTTGAAAGCGCCACACATTTTTGTTTTCGCGACTCCCAATTTATAGTGTCATTTCCTAACTTAATAACAAAACCAGTATAAGATTTCCTATCGGTGATATCATTACCCCAATCCGCATCTGCATAAGCAAACAACTTCCAATTGTTACTTTTTATAAAACATAAACTGTAATCAATTGTACCTGCTAAATAGCGTAAAATGCGTTTGGCAGCCAACCAATGACTCTTACCAAAACAGTTGTTAAACTGGCTAAGTTGGCTACAAGCAAAAGATATATCAGGCCTCGTACACACAGCAAGATACATGAGGCTACCAATCAATTGCCTGTATTGATAAACTTCATCCTGTAAACAACTATCAATGCCATTAGACTTCTCTAATTTAGTGTTTACAGGCATAGGAGTAGACACTGTCTTACAATTAGTCATGCCAAAACGCTCAAGTAATTTAGAAATATATTGTGACTGACTAAGTTTAAGAATACCTTTAGTCCTATCTCGAGTAACACCAATGCCAAGACAGCTTTTTAAAGCACCAAGATTCTTAATGTTAAACTCTCTTTCTAAATTACAAACCAAATCCTTTTTATTTTTACTAAAAGGATTACAAAATATATAGAAATCATCGACATACAAAGCAAGTATAACCATATCATTATTAGATTTTTTAATATAGACACAAGGTTCACACTTGCTCTGAACAAAACCCTGTTTACATAAGAAATCATGAATCCTACAGTTCCACATTCTGCTCGACTGCTTAAGGCCATATAAACTCTTTTTCAGTAAACAAACCTTATTACTATTATCACAAAAACCTATTGGTTGTTCCATATAAATGACTTCATTTAAGTCACTGTTTAAAAATGCTGTAGCCACATCTAAGTGTTCCATATCAAGATTTAGTTGATTAGCTAATGAAAACAATATTCGCATAGTTGAGTGTCTAACTACAGGGGCAAAAGTCTCATTAAAATCTACACCCTCCTTTTGTGAGAAACCCCTGGCAACCAAACGGGCTTTGTACTTGTCAAAATTCCCGGAAGCATCATGCTTAATTTTAAACACCCATTTACACTTAATTATATTCTCATTATGGGGTCTATCTACTAATTCCCATACTTGATTTGCAACTAAAGCTTGATACTCACCATTCATAGCATCCAGCCACATGTTTCTATTTGGGCTAGTCATAGCCTCATCATATGTAAGTGGTTCATCATAATGCAGAGGTCTTTCTTCTACAAACAAAGAAGATAAGTCGTAACCATCATACCTCTTAGGCAAAACATTACGTGTAGAGCGCACAGGACGACCAGTAGCAGATGTGACGGCGATGGGACTAGTCACAACATCTCCATCTGACGCCTCATCCGACGAGATCACAGGCCCATCACCCGACTCATTGGTAGACTGCTCAGTCTGGCTGGTATCACTCCCAGTGCAATACTCCTCATCTGAAACCACAATTTCACTTATATTAGAATCTGATGTTGATATATTATATACATTATTCTCATTATTTTGACTTTGACTATCATTATTTAAAGTAAGATTATTATCATTAGAATAAGATTCAGCATCATTCAAATTAGATTCAATATCATTACAATTCAATATATAAGAAATAAAATCATTATTAAAATTATTATTTGCTCTCTCTGCTGCCTGGTTGTAAAACATATTTTCTATAAATGTCACATTCCTAGATAAGATAACCTTCCTAGGATCAGACGGATCCGCTAATCTGTACCCCTTACACGTGTCAGAATATCCCACAAAAATATAATCTTTCGCCTTGGCATCTAGCTTTTGGCGCTTTTGTTCGGGAATGAGAGAATAAGCAGCACAGCCAAATACCCTGAGATGGCTAAGGTCAACCCTTGACCCAGTCCAAGCTTCCTCCGGAGTACATCCCGTCAAAGCGACTGTGGGACTCCTATTTTTCAAGTAAATTGCAGTCATAACTGCCTCTCCCCAGAAACGCTTACAGAGATTTGCTTGCTGCAACATAGACCTTGCTTTTTCAATCAAAGTCCTATTCAGTCTCTCCGCAACACCATTTTGAGCAGGTGTGTAAGGGACAGAAGTTTGGTGGACAATTCCATGACTCTTCAAATAATCAGAAAACTGTTTACTACAGTATTCGCCACCATTATCGGATCTAAGACATTTAATACGATTATCTAACTGTTTTTCGACAAGATTATGAAAATCAATAAAACAATTCATTACCTGGGATTTCTTCTTAATCAAAAATCCAAATGTTTTTCTTGTGAAGTCATCAGTAAACGTGACCAGGTATTTCGCACCTCCCCAGCTTGCTTCCTGCATCGGGCCACAGACATCAGTATGAACCAACTCTAACGGCTTACTGGCTCGCTTCGCCTGATTCTTGGGGAAAGGTTCGGCCGATAACTTCCCCTCAAGACAAGCTATGCATTTTTTTAGATCTTGAGTATCTTGTTTCTGTAAATAAAAACCGTTTGCCATATTTTGCAACATGCACATACCTGATAGACTCAGATGACCAAGACGCCTATGCCACACTTCCAATGAAGGCTCTGAAGCAGCAACTGCGGCACTCAGTGACTTCTGCCCTCTTTGGAGAAGCAAAGAGTGCACCTTATTTTGCGAAACCCAACTAGACCCACAAACAAAGCCATTAAATTTGTAAATCCCATTAATACATGAACCCTGAGCAATACAGTTGCCAGTGATTTTACAACTACTGTCGAATACATTACAACCACTTCTGTTAAATGTTACTGTGAGACCATCATTAACTAACTGACTGACTGATATTAAATTTGTGGATAATTCAGGAACAAAAAGAACATTCTTTAATTGTCTTACCACATTTCCTGATTGAATATAGACTTCCCCCTGTGTATCACTAACTAGCTTTTCATTGTTTGCCACTGCAATGCTATGCTTATATTTAGAGTCTCTAATATTCACCATTAATTCTTTACTCTTACACAAATGATTGGAAGAACATGAGTCTATGTAAAACTCATCACCAGCACTGTTTGCAATAAATGCTGTTGCTGTTTTAGACTCAGAGTTATCCTTCTTCTTCTTATCACGCTTGAGTTTGAAACATTTTGATCGAACATGTCCTGGTCGATTACAATAATGACACACAACGGGTGACTTCTTAGCAACAAATGCAGTATTACCACTGTTAGCTTCACTTTTTCTATGTGCCTCTTGAAGAAGACGGGAACGGACCAGCTCACTGTTAAAGTTGCTAGCAACACATGCCGTCTCCAATGCAGACACTAGGGAGTCATATTCCTCGGGCAATCCACTTAACAATAACTCAGCCACTTCGTCATCTTCAATAACTTTTCCTATGTCGGCCAGTTGCTGTACGAGGGTCAATATGCCGGTAATGTATCCATTCATATCGTTGAACGCGCTGTACTGTAAACTATGAAGTTGACGCAGCAACAATACACGCCGATAAAGCCCTTTGTTTTCAAAGACAGCATTCAGCTTGCACCAAGCTTCTTTCGAAGTTTTTGCATCGCGGACATACTGGTAAAGATTCGACTTGATTGATAAACAAATGCGCGCCAGCGCTCGTTGGTCACGCGCAGCGTCGTACGCCGTCGATCCCTCAACTTGGTCCCATAAACCATCCATAATAAGCGCCATACGAACGGCGAATTTCCATGTACTGTAGTTCGACGGCCCATCCAGTTTATCAATCGATCCAGCACCACCAATAATCACAGACGACGATGACAATGTAGAATTGGTCGGCGACGGCACGGTGCCATGCGGCGTAGGCGCATGCACATGGCTAGACGTAGACATTCCTTCGGATTGTTCCATGTTTTCGTCCCAATACTTATGAGCTCAAATATTGCAGCTAATAATCTTCGCGGCACAATGCGATCAAGAGAAAAAAAAATCTGGGCCCATAACCTGATAGATGTATGATTCTCTGATCGTACGGTGTGCCGCAAAGAAAAACACTAAACTGTCCTTTATAACGAATTGTATTCCATATTCACACAGAAATATAAACTTTACAATTGTCCGTCACGATTATGATAGTAGCAGTCGATTTAAATAAAATACTTAATGTTAAAAACATGGAGCTCACATAGACAGCCATTAGCGGAAGAGAGTGCACGAAAAAAAAACCGGACATAGATTAACAACAAAGATCTGTCAAGATAGTGATGTCGGCGATCATCTAAGACCTAATGTACACAAACCTTTTGAGGCATACACTAATTTAAAATATAATTTAACAGAAACGCACAATAAATGTACATTCCGTGTAAACGAAAGAGATGCATATATTAATAGTTGCTCTCTGACTGTTCACACTGCCGGCGACGACTCGTTTTACTCGTTCTGTCGCTGAGCGACAAGCTTTCAAAAATTAACTCGCTCAGCGATACTCGTTCAGCGATGCTCGCTCACTCGTTGCTCGCGTTCGGTACAATGAATGAAATGTCACATAAAGCGACCGCGGGCGAGTAGCGCGAGTTATCGCTCGTCGCACTTCAACACTCGCTGTCGCCCGGCGACAAAACTATCGAAACTACACTCGCTTCCCGCCGATCGCCAACTCTTTTTAGTGTATAGTTCGTTACTCGTTACTCGTTCATCGTCGGCGGTCGGACCACTGCCTTATGGTGCCAGCAGGGTTCATAGTTGTTAACTGCAGTGCATACATTCTGTTTTAAACAGTCCTCATATGTAGATACTATACTATACAAGAGATCTACAACATCTAAAAACGCATTTTTTTTTCTATATACCAAATATTGGAAACCATATTGAATATTTCATTTAAAACAAAAGAAAACTAATTTTCTACATTAAATCTAAAACTGAAATAATACCCGAAAAATGCAATTATTTTAAAATATATTTATTTTATTGTGATAATATACAAACACCTATCATTCAGGCTATTAATAACTCTACCTGTTTGACAATAATTATATTACACTTTAGAAGTCATTGATAAATTATCATTATCAAGTCATTGATCATTCTTTCATGCAGTTGAATTCAAAACTTGAATTTAAAAGATTTGCTTACATTATGAGAGTGCAATACCTGACTAGATTTTTATGATACAAGCTATGGTATCTAAAGTATCTATATATTCAGTTATTAAATCAATAAACAAATAATATAGTCATCAATTCGTAAGGCTGCCTGTCCATTGACGCGGAGCGAGCTGGCGGAGTGGAGTCCATTGATGCGGAGCGGAGTGAGCGGACTGTGCGGCGCGGACTATGCGGAGCCTATACTCATCCCCGCCGCCCTCACTGCCAGCTTGCACAGCCAGCACGCGCCGCTTCGCAGCTTACTAGCTCGCAGACCCGTGTCCTCTGGAGCGGAGCGGAGATTTTATGCAATCCTAACGTTTCTCCGCTCCGCCAGCTCGCTCCGCATCAAAGGACAGGCAGCCTAATAGCCAGATTATATTACTATTTATTGCTTTAAAAAATTTAGGGATCAAAGTTCAAAAAGAGACCTTCGAAAAACTTCAAATAATTTTCATGGGCTTCAGTATATTGTGGGTCATCTTCCCGCCTATCTTTTATCAATGCCTTCTCATGCCTTATTAGTGCTTTATAAAGTGGACAATTCCAGAACCAGTCTTCTCCTTGGTTTTTAAGATTATTATGATGCTCTGTCAAGTCTGCGTTGGCACACTTTGTACAATTTTTCTTGCGTTCTACTTCAGCAGGCAATGTTATTGGTGCGACCGATCCATTGAAATTGTTCTTTATTTCCAAATAGCCATACATGGTGGTTAAAATCTTATTCACTAGAAATCTTCGGTGATACCAGATAGTCTGATGGTTTGTGTAGTATTTCAGTAAGTCTTCATTTGATAACAATTCATAGAACAACAGTTCAAGTTTTCTTAAAGTATGGTTTCCGTTCGCATAGCATTTGCAATTGCCCGGGGTATAGCCAAGTATGAGAACAATTAGATCATCATCATTTATTGTTTTCTTGGAGATCTTGCTAGGTGGCACGTCTGAATCAGTAGTCATATGATCAGCTAAAACTTTCTGAAAATTTTCCCGTAAGTTAACCTCCATCATTTTTTCAAATATTGCCCATTGTTCATCAATACAGAAAAGTATTTTAACACAGATCTGGCGATAGTGGAAGCAGCTATAGTCAGAAACATGACTTGCTGTCCATTTGTGAATGAATCTGTATTCATTAAAGAAGACTCGGGTGCTGTTGAAGTTGGATTTGTAGCGCCAGACAATTTCCATTACAAATGCCCGATGGTCCCAGCTGTGGTAGTTGTTCATACACTTATCGGCAGCCATCGTGCACACTCTGAGCTCTTCAGCAATAGTATCAGCTAGAAACTGTTGGCTAAACATTTCTATTTCATCTGAAACCGACAAAAATTAATATTAATGTCTAAACAGAATTTGTGCAATCTTAAAACCCTGAAATTGGGTCGTGATTAATTTGTGGATGGCAGTATGCTTCCTTGCAGACAGCTTTGTGGCATGTACAGCAGAATGTAGGCTTAATTTGCTCTATTAAATTTTACCTGTGAATTTGGTAAACAAACACAACTCCACTTGAAATACAATAATAAAGTAGGTAACTAACATCCGAACCACAATGATTTGGATTTTTATTACAAAATAGAGCAAAGTAATGTTAAAAAAATGGAACCATTTATTCATAATTTATACAACTGCAATCATAAATACCTCTTAATAAGTGTGAGAAGATCCATCTCCGGTATGCATATGCCTCGTTACATTTTGGCTTCCTTGTCAGTACTAATTTAGAAAAATGCAGTTCAGCGTACCAGTCATGAAACTGCCGCAACGTCATTTCTCTTCTTTTATTCCATAATGAGGTTACATCGGGGTTTATCAACAGTGTAGGATTTAAAAGACTATGAATCCTCTTGTAGTTCAGATTTGATAATCTGCTGAGTCTACGCTTTGGATTTGTTAAGTAGTCACGGATTAATTCTTCATAGCAATAGTTGTATACATGTTTCACACACCAGGATTCCAGACCTAAAGATGTGCCAACATACAGAACAGGGGATTTGTTTGTTGTAGACTCTACAGGGACAACGTCAAACTCCGTCCTGAAAAAACATTAAAAATTAACACGCAAGATCTTACATTCATACTTATCATTTATCTTGAAGTTTTGCCAATTTGAAGTAAATATTTACAATCTTCGGTTCCCCAGAAAATGATTCAACTCCTTTATTATTTTCTCCACTAGTCCTGTTAATCCGCTCGTATCGTTGTCCGTGGTTGACATGATTATAATAGGATTCTTATGAAATTAACTATTGATTTCAATCTTTTCAGCAATCAAATACATTTAGATGAAAACAAGATCACGAAACACGTACAGCATTTCGAAACGTCAAATAGAGAAATGTCATTTCATTTTGTCATTTTCATCGATTTTCATAGACAAAAGTCACGTTTCAATGGGGATAGCAACTCAAAGCTAATCGTAGATGGCGCTGCGACAGTTGGTCCCTACGTCAGATTACTGTCTACCTTGTACAAAAAACAAACAAGATTTATTGTTATAAAAATTGAGTTTATATACAAAACAAATATAGAAAATTATTCGTTATTGCAAGTGCATATAATAAAAGAAGAATTGAGACGCCGCGGTGCATCTACAAGAGGAAAAAAAGTGATTTAATTGAGTGGTAATACATTTGATTTTACCGTAATAAATCCACAATTACTTGTAGTTGAGGTTTCAATTTTTGAGTTTAGGTATGTTTTACCTGTCCTCTCCTATAACAAGAATATAATGCTGCTTCTGACTTTCTATTTTGATAAAATATCATAATGCTTAAAGTCAGTAATTTTACCCCTTTTTTTCTATTTAGATTCGAGAAATATCACAATATATTTAATTTCTTAACACCACAACTATCACAAGACTCGTTCCAGGTGATAATTCTTCCGCCAGACGAACCATTTCATGATTTATAGAGCGATGCAATGCTGGTACTTAACCTCCATAGAAAAGTAGATATTATTTTGAAAAGTGTATTCGATTGTTTAGTTGTGGTATAATCATAGAATTTCATTAATAAACTCAACTAACGGCCTGTCTCGGCTTCGCAAGCCTGGATATTTGTTTATTATTTAGCTTTTCCTTAGCTTAGCCTTGAGAACAAAAATTGAATTATAAAATTCAATTTTTGTTCTCAAGGCAGTCACAGCAGCTACCCATTATTTCTTGATAGTGTGAATTGTCGGAAATTTGTATGTTCCATCATTTTTACAGCTTATTACACAACATCTAGTCATTTTACATCAATAAATCGTTTTTTTTTTTCAGAAATTCCTTTGATTTGACAGTTCTTTTGGGACCAAACTGTCACTTGTCACTTTGACATTTGCCTTCCCCATCCTCTTTTATTGATTTTTGAGGATTTGGGTCCTAGGTGTTTGAGACTCTAGGACAGTGTGTGAATGTGGATGGGCGGAAAGGAAGACCAAAGAAAAGGAGGAGGTGTAAAAGATGCCGTGACGTCTGAGAAGGGACAATTAAAGAAGAAAACGTGTTACACTGACCTTAAATAATGGATGAGGAAAAAGATGATCAATTACTTGTTTCTAAACATTAGAACGCTCTCGTTACAAGGGCGGATCTAGGTATGGGCTATGTGAGCTGTAGCCCAGGGCCCCGTGGATGTGGAAGTACTGGCATGACTAGTACTGTGAGCATAAAATTCTGTAACATTGATTCCACTGACTTGTAAGGTACTCTTTATCCCCCCAGCTCCCTCTAAAAACGGTGATATTTTTAATGTAAAATAGTTATGTTTAAATTAAAAGAAAAAAATAATTTGAATGTTTGTTTTTAAACTTTATTGTAGGTTCGATAATTGCTCGGTAAAGTAGATTATTTCCTTTCTACCTTCAATTTTTTAAATATTGTTTTCGCCCAGCGAAGTGGGAATGGACCAGCTAGTTATTTCATAAAAAAAGAAGATCTATTATTTACTTAGCACAAAAGCACAGTGAGGCGTTTCGGTTAATTTCTTTTCGAGGAAATAAATAAGACTATTTCAAAATTGCAGCAGGAAATCTGTAGCCTATGTTCAGTTCAGCAGACAACGTCCTACGGCTGATACTGATACGAGTATGATGATGATAACGATGTTGGCTAAAATTGTGTGCATTACAAAATGGAAAAGAAGGAAAGGTATTAATAAAAATAAATATCGACAGAATGACGGCACGGTTGGCGCAGTGGCTGAGCGATCGGCTGCTGCGCAGCATTTCGCGGGTTCAGTCTCCGCACAGAACAAATATTTGTATGATCTGCAAATAGTTGTTCCCGAAGTTTAAGCACTTTGGTGTCTTCCGCAGCGGGCATGAGGTCGAGGATCTCACACGAGTACTGCGTTACTCTTAGCTACATAGCATCATCGCTACGCAGGAGGTGTCTGCTTCATATCCTGTGTGCGGGGCGAGGAATGCCCCGCACCATAACCTAGAATAGGGTTGGATGCCACCACCGCTGATCATCATCATCTCAGCCGTAGGACGTCCACTGCTGAACATAGGCCTCCCCTTTTGATCTCCACACATACCGGTTGGAAGCGACCTGCATCCAGCGTCTTCCGGCGACCTTTATAAGGTCGTCTGTCCACCTTGCTGGTGGACGTCCTACGCTGCGCTTGCTAGTCCGTGGTCTCCACTCTAGTACTTTTCGACCCCATCGGCCATCTGCTCTGCGAGCAATATGGCCTGCCCATTGCCACTTCAGCTTGCTAATCCGGTGGGCTATATCGGTGACTTTAGTTCGTCTACGGATCTCCTCATTTCGGATTCGATCACGTAGAGAAACACCGAGCATATAGCCCTCTCCATAGCTCGTTGAGCGACTTTGAGCTTTGAGATGAGGCCGATAGTGAAAGACCACGTTTCGGTGCCGTAACTCATCACTGGTAACACACATTGGTTGAAGACTTTCGTCTTGAGGCACTGAGGTATGTCGGACGAAAAGACATTGCGTAGTTTCCCGAACGCTGCCCAACCGAGTTGGATTCGGCGGTTGACCTCTTTCTCGATGTTGGACCTACCTCAAAGACTGCAACTGTAGCAAACGTCGTTCAGCCATGAGGTTTAAGGTTTGCTCGGTCAATTTCTGAGGTCTATCTTTACGGCAGGGTCTAAAAAACTTAGACCCTACCGTGCGGACAGTTTCCACTAGCCCGTCGTTGATCTCGTCCACTGACACTAAGTTCTCAAGGCAAGCAAAGCGATTAGAGAGCTCGAGTTGAAAGCTTTCGGGGTTTTGAATATGGGGCCGAGTAGGTCGGAGCGTAGACTTCATCAGGCTGGACCTTTCAAGTTTAACATTGATATTCAGCGAGCCTCTTACGATTCGGTGATCGCTACCGGTTTTTACCCTGTTGATCACAGACACATCACTGAATATCCGTTTCTTGTCGGTCATGAAGAAGTCTATCTCGTTTCTCGTGAAACCATCGGGACTCAGCCAGGTCCATTTCCTGTGAGGCGGCTTCTGAAAGAAAGAGTTCATCATGAAGAGTTCCTCTTTCTCCAGAAAGTCGGCCAGCCTCTGTCCCCTAGGGTTCCGTTGCTCATATTATTATCCAAATTGCCCCACTCTCAACTCATCACCGCTTTCCTTGCCCAATTTTGCGTTAAAGTCCCCCATAACAACAGTGAAGTGGGTTTTGGAGCTATGTATGGCCCTACTTACGTCCTCATACGTAGTCTCCACTTCATCATCGGAGTGTGACGAGGTTGGTGCGTATACCTGAATGACCTTCAGCGAATATCTTTTGTAAATTCTGAGTATTAGGTATACCACCCTGCTCGACACACTGTCGATGGTTATTATGTTGTTTACGAGGGACTTGTGAACGAGAAACCCGACACCACCTTGGGACTGTTGGTCGCCCTCCCGGTAGTAGAGCAAGTTACCAGACTTCAGGGTTACGGTGTCCTCCCTCTCTCTACGGACTTGGCATAACCCCATAATGACCCAGTGTAACTTGCTCAACTCCTCTTCCAGCTCGCAGATCCTTTCGTCAGTCCTTAATGTGCGTATGTTGTGTGTTACCAGGGCTGATCACCTCACGAGAACAAGACGGAGTAATAAGAACCACCCGAAACAGCAGTGTTCGATGAGGTCCTATATCACGCAGAAAGTGAGAATGATATGGCGCCTCTCCAGCTTCGTTACAAGTTATAATGACAGCGATTACGCTGCTGATGACATCTTTTCAAAAATCCTGTGATCTGAACTTGGTGTAGAACCCGAGGTCCGAAACGCTTGGTTTAACTAATAAAAGTCAAGTCCTAAAATAGCATTTAGATAATTAAGTATACGTATAGGCAGGGCCCCCAAGTAGTATTAGCCCAGGGCCCCACAAACTCTCGGTCAACCCCTGTCTCGTTATGTCTTCTTTCTTGCTCACGTCGCATTTGATGAACACTGCCAAAGTGCCGTGCACTTTGTTCTGACGTTCGGCAGTCGTTTTGCCCAACAAATAAATGATTTAAGTATAAGGCCATTTGCCCCACAAACCGTTATTAAAACGTTTGAAAATTGTGACGACATAGTAGACCACAGAAGGACGTGTAAGGGCATGCAAGATAATACTGCGATCGACTGAGGGCATTGGTGACGGCTCATGACTTGACACGTACTGTAATAGTCGACATTGGCTTGTCTGCCAACAATAAAAAAAATAATAGAGACTAACTAGTCTCTCCCGGCATCGGTAGGTACTATAACAGAACTGTAGTACCGATGCCGGGCGCGCAGTGCTACTCGTATCTTGCGCGCACTGTGCATAGAGTACATCTGTGCAACTGGGCCTTTTGATACTTTTCGTTTAGGAGTTCAGGGTGAGGAGAACAGGTTAAATCAGTTCCTTAGATACTCCAGTTAAAAAAAGAGGAAGTACTTCTAATGACACTGCACTGAAGTTGTGTCTTGTTTTTGAATGTGTTTTTCTAAATTCTCACTCCATGATAGGGTATCGAACCGGGAAATCCCGGTCCCGAAAATCCCGGGATTTCCCGGTTCTTGAAGTATATTTTAAAACCCGGGACATGCGACTGAGAACCGGGAAATTCGGGGTTTTCGGGACTCAGAAAAACAGCATAAATAATTTGTTTAAACTTGTTAATTCTTTTATGGAACAAAAGAATCAAATTGGATGTAAGGTATTTATTCACTTCGTCGTTATTATACGGAATAACATGTTCAGATACAAGTGTGGTTGACAGAGAAGAAAAGTTGATAATGTAGTACTGGTTATATCTCGAAAGCCTTTGACAGGGTCTCGAGACAAAAAGCTTCCTTGCTTTTGGTATCCCAGTTGATTTTTGTAGCTGGATATCAGACTTTCTTAGTGAACGACCAATCAGAGTTGTCGTTGATGACTGATCCTTTGAGCTTTTGGTTATTGACTCTGGAGTTCAACAGTTATCTGTTTTCTTTGCAACTCTTATTTTGCTGCACTATCTTACCCACTTCAGCCTGGTATTGTTGGATAGGTAGATAACAGTACTGTTTCAGTGACATACTTGCCCACTGCAAAATCCAGTGGGGATGAAGTTCATTGCTTCAGAGAGACCATGGTAGAGCGAACAGATTTGATACTTAGTATCCCATAAAAGAGAGAAGTTTCTTGTTCGCTCACACAAGAAACTTCTCTCTTTTAACGCCACCAACATACAGGCGTATATTTCCTTAGTGAAGTCGGAGTAAATCAAAACTACATCTTTTATCGAGTAATTTGGATCAACTCCTATTTTTCCTGTTTCTGTAACTGATGACCTTGAGCTTCTGGGCATGGAGCTGACATCCAGTGTCAACTTTGACGTGGGCATCCTAAATAGAGTGAAGCGATACCTTACACCTGGATAGCCTATGTACAAGCCCATTTCTGCATAAGGTGATTGCGTCGTAGTAGCCCGCGAAATTCAAAGTTTCTTATGTTTTTTCTTACGGAGTATTGCAGCAACCTTACTCAACTTAATCATTGGGATGGCTTAGATATAATAATAATATCTCACAACTATCACACAACGCCATCTAGTCCCAAGCTAAGCAGAGCTTGTGTTTTGGGTACTAGACAACTGATAAAGATACTTATATATTTCTAAATACATACATATTATAGATAAATTACACCCAGACACAGAACAAATGATCGTGCTCATCACACAAACATTTGTCCTGGGTGGGAATCGAACCCACGACCTCTGGCATAGCAGTCAGGGTCACTAACCACTAAACCAACAGGCCAGTCATAAGATAAATACAACTTACTGCACTAGACCCAGTGGAACGCAGAGCTCCTTAGACTAATTGGCAACGTGAAACTGGTGGATGGTTACTCTACTGCTTAGCTCATCTCATCGACGCAAGCTTAACCTCTTTTCGTTTTTTTTATTGGGTTAGCTCGTGGCTAAGATTAGACCTAAAATAGGTCGAACTCATGAATTCTACAACCTCTTTCCACCGGCAGTCTCTTTCCATAGTTAGTACAGTTAGAGTGAATAGAAAAAAGGCTAGAGGAAACCCATGTCCATGAGGTCGACGAATAAGTTGGTTGTATGATTTTAATCAGAATAAATACTGTACCCTAAAGTTATCTTATTATTTTCATTGTTTTCCAATGCCATGGAAAAAATGCATTTTTGTCCCGAAAGTCCCGAAAATCCCGGGTCTTCCAACAAGGACCGGTTCTCGATTCCCTACTCCATGATTTACCTACTTTAAGTTATGTAATAAATAAATAATTTTTGTAGCGAACCCGATAAAAACTAAGGAGTGTGTCGTTTAGTGATAACTGTATAAACAAGATAATTATCTGTATCGCATTTTGCTATCAGTTGGCGAAATAATATCTAAATAAATTATTCTGAATGGATTTAGTTATACCTAGCTCCTCCATGTATGAATTTGATGTGACATTTTCAATAAAACATTTTACGGACTGTATAGCTTTAATGTACACAATTTTTTAAGAAATCATGTCCCATAACTTTTTATTTAATGTTATCTTTATTTACAACCACACAATACTTTCATTCATAAATAGGATTTCATCAGGTTTAAAATACAGTGTAGTAGGTATTTGATAAGTTAGGTACTTATGTTTTCAGCTCAACTATTATTCTAACATAAGTTTTTCAAATTCTTTAAATGCACGATCAACGGTTGGAGTAATATTTTTGACAGGTTTATCGTCATTAACCAACCAAATAGAGCCCGATGGACCAGTTTTGAACATCTCAAGCACACCTGCGACAGCAGATGACGGCCTGAAAATAGATAAAATGTAGTTTTTAAACGATGTTAGGCGGAACGGAAAGCTAACACAGGATGCTTTTTTAAAGAAGCAGGCGGCGGAGGCGGCGCAGGCAGGTCGTAGAGATACATACAGTTATACTAACACAAACACAGACACAGATCCAGAGCCCTTATCACGAGTTTTCAGTATTTTACTTTACAGAGTCTTTCCAGTATTTACAGCGTTTCTTGTATGAAAAATGAAACCTCTGGTGTGCGAAGAAGGAACTAATTTTTTCCTTGAAATTAATGTCAAAGTTCCAGTTTACTTTACGTCAAAATTACTGGAAATTCATGATTAGGCCTCGGTTTTGCCAGTGGAGAGTGTCCATAGAATTAATAGAAATATTCTGTGGTGCTTTTTCATGCAATAGATAGATCATACTTCATATAACTTTTTTTTAAATAAGTACTCTAATGATTGTCCCGAGGTGGAGGTGGAGCGAAATGGACTTGCTCAAAAATATAAAAATATACATAACTCTATGTAATCTTACTTTTGAAATACGGCCCCGTCAGAGACAACGTGGTCGGCAAAAAATTTACCAATTTTCGGTTCGTATGCCCTCTTTTCCAAGTTATGGAGTAAAGGAGTATCTGTAGGGCCCAAGCACATAACCAGAACTCGTACACCTGTGGTTTGGAAGAATGGATCCTTCTGAAAATGAGAATTACACGTGTAATCATGGTAAGTTGTATCACGGTAAACTTGTCGAAGATTTAAGATTCTAGAAGAAGTCAATCACTCTAACTTTGAAGAGATTAGGGCTGTATGTATTTGAAAACACAGATGCAGGTTCCACTGATTTGCTGTGCGCATTATACAAGATGTTTGGAAAAGCTTAGTACGAATTGGTGGAATAGCAACAAGGTAGTAATTGTTTAATACGAATAGTTCGTGTTACACCAGTTTTTACAAGAAGACCTGGATGGATGACTTACCCCTAAACATTGACTGAAATGCAAGACTGCAATTTTCGAGCCGCAATAAACTGGCAAGGCCGGTAGTACAGCCAAAGCAGCTGTTGAAGCGATGTTGATAATTGTTCCACCGGCTCCTCCCTCATCTTTCCTCATATACTTGACGCCTTTTAATGTGAAGGAAACTAATCCTTGCTGGAAAAGAAGAACTAAGTTAAGAATGAGCCTTTTCTGATTTAGTTTAAATAGTAATACAATATAATGTTATACGCTATTTGTATCTACCCAATTAACATCCGAGGCAGTCCTCCACACATCAGGAGCGTCCACCATAATCCCAGCATTGTTGATGATGACATCGATCTTCTTAAACTGCGCGAGCACGGAGTTGAACGATCTTGTTATGTCTTCTTCCTTGCTTACATCGCATTTGATGAACACCGCCTTGTTGTTGTACACTTTGTTCAGACGGTCGGCCGTAGCTTTGCCGATATTTTCCGCAATGTCTAGGAGAGCTATATTCTGCAAGACATGAAAAATTATTAACTGAACAAAAACATCATCGAGATAGATGATTGTAATAGTATGGGGATACCAAACAAACGATGGATGGATTTTATCACTACACGGACTACACCTAATAATAATAATAATAATAATATAATATTCCACAACTATCACACAACGCCATCTAGTCCCAAGCTAAGCAGAGCTTGTGTTATGGGTACTAGACAACTGATAAACATACTTATATATTTCTAAATACATACATATTATAGATAAATTACACCCAGACACAGAACAAATGATCGTGCTCATCACACAAACATTTGTCCTGGGTGGGAATCGAACCCACGACCTCCGGCATAGCAGTCAGGGTCACTAACCACTAGACCAACAGGCCTGACTAATGATGAATGTACTATAAAACCAAATACCTTTGCTCCTTGTTCTAGAAAAGCCTCTGCGTATAGAGCTCCAAGACCAGAAGCTCCTCCTGTGATCAAGAATGTTTTGTCTTTTGCGTCCCACTGTGCCATATTGTACCGATGAACTTAATCAGCTACTAAGTAATGTTTGTTCTGGGATTTTTATACTCGTACAATTATATTAAATGTTATCGCTTGCATAGAGATACTTTATCATATTTTTATCAGTCACGATTATTACATTCATTGGTGGGATGGGTTATAAACCCACCTTTTAAAAACAATTTTGGGAAATTTCACTCATTTTTGTGGACAACTCACGCATGAAAAAAAGAGCTAAAGGTTCTTAAGCTTCTTTTCAGGACCTCTTATGGATGCGGATTTCCCCCTATTGGCACACTTAAAAGAACGATATGTACGTAATGAGTTTAGTTCTGAGCTATTTTTACTGCTCCTTCAGTGGGAGGAAGGCAAGAGATTATGAAGCTTTATGATAGCTACCGAATTCAAGAATTACAATATTTCTGAGCACTCTTTAGTTAGAGCCCCATAACACCTTAAGATGCAGATAACACGTAACTCTGTACATCGTAGGTAGTGACCATACTTTAGTCTGAAAAGACTGCTGCTGCTTTGAGGATTTTTGGCGACTTCTAATAATCTTCCTAAATAAAAAATGGTATTTTTTTTCCAAACTTACTGATTTTTTTTTAAGCGTTGCCCCCTAGGAATTTCTCCTGAATCGTGGGTGCGTTTACAAACATAGAAACTCACATACACAAACGCCCAGACCCGAAACAACAACTTGTAGACCATACAAATATTTGCTCCGTGCGGGAATCGAACCCGCGACTCGCGCTGCACTGCAGTCCAATCACTCAGCCACTGCGCTAACCGTGTTGTCTAAAAATACTTCCAAGAAAATAGTTTCAAGAGCGGATATCTCGAAAACTGTACAAGATATTGAAATGTTAACTGAATCCCACAGCTCAAGGGCTAGAGACGGGGAATTTTGATATGTTCACCTCCTAACTAGTCCAGATATATTTACGATGCCAAAAAATGTGTTGCCAGAATTTCTCGCTATAACTTTTCGTTGACTCTGCCATAAGACAAAATTCCAAAGAAAACGGCGAAGCTTTCACCATAAAACAAATCTTTAAGCAAAGCTTAGAAGCCTTCAGCAGATTAATAAAACATTTTATAAATCAGTAATATTCGTTTATTTATTAAGCCAAATTCAACAAAACAATAAACTCAAGAGTTCTCATTTCAGCAAAAGTTAAAACATCTGCAAACAATATAAAAACAGACTTGCAATACAATAATTCGTAACTAATGTCACAGAATAAATAATTAATAGACTGCGGTGACAGTACTTAACAATATACATAAAAGAAAAAAAAAAAAACATACCGACCGAATTGAGAACCTCCTCCTTTTTTTGAAGTCGGTTAAAAATTAAATTAATCAATATTAATTAAATTAATCATTTAAATCACTAAAAACAATGCCTTTAAGTTCTATATGGGATCATGACCTTTGGACAATTTTGGCAGACAACCTGGGTGTCGAGTCTGCTAATTATTAGTCAGAATGGCGCCACAATGGCGTTTCAATTTTCGAACCATTTTTACTCAGCAGTAAAAAATGGTTCGAATAAGCACTACAATTGAAACGCCATTGTGGCGACATTCTGACTAATAATTAGCAGACTCGACACCCTGGATATTTGCGTAATCTCTCATGAAACGTCCCCAGATATTGGCTCAACCACATAACACTCGCCTAGACAAACTTTTTAGATTTTACCAACCTTTTTTTCTAAACATTCTAACATTCTAATTTTAGGCAAAGTTTTAATCCAGCCTCGGTGTTTTAATTCGTCATCCAGAAATCTCTGAATATTGGTAAATAAATCGATAAGTTGACTTGGGTAGTTTCAGTATAGTAAGTAAATTATCTTTGTAGGATTGTTAAGACTTTAGCATCAATTAGGTAGTTTTCGACTGATTTAATATTCTGCTTATTATCAGAGTCTAACTTTTGTTCGGCTTGTAACCATTGTTATTCATATGTGAAATATTCAACGTGTACAGTTATTGGGGTTACGACTTAGGTAGTCTACGTGTGGGATTCTTTCACCCTTTCGATACTCTATTTTAAAGTTGAAAGTTTGCATGTAAGTCTGTGAATGTGAGGTAAAAGTTCACGCTTATGACTTGATGCCTTCAAAGCGTTGCAGTCTGTAACGACCTTGAATTCCCTGCCCAATAGATAGTGACGAAAATGTTTAAATGCTTTAAATACCGCCAGAGTTTCCAGCTCATAGCTGTCGAATCTGCTTTCGACATCAGTTGTTCTTTGGCTGAAATAACCAACGACTTTTAGCAGATTGTCGCCCTTTTGAAACAAAATTGCCCCATATCCAATTGAACTAGCATCTGTATGTAGCTCTATTGGTTTCCTGGGATCGAATATAGTTAATACGGGTTCAGAAGTCAAATATCCTATCATAGTCGCATGAGCCTTTGTATGTTCGGCAGTCCAAATCCATTTGGCATCATTTTTAGTAAGATTGTATAGGGGTGCCATGATAGAAGAAAAGTTTGGCACAAACTTTCTAAAGTAACCAGCAAGACCGTTGAATTGCCGAAGTTCCTTCACACAAGTCGGTAAGGGCGAGTTGGCTAAAGCCTCTATCTTTTTAGGGTTAGGTTTGATACTGTTATCACTGACAAGGTAGCCCAAATACTCGACTGAGGATTTCACAAAGGAACATTTTTTCCAATTTAAAGTGAAGCCGGCTTCCGATAAGACAAACAATACCTGCTCTAGATTCTGGAATGCCTCATCCTTCGATTTAGAAAATACGAGGACGTCATCCATATAGACGAGCGCTATTTTGTCTTTTAGCCCTTTAAGCGCTTTATTTATGGCCTTTTTGTATACGGAAGGTGCGTTACAGAGTCCAAAGGGCATTTTTATATATTCCCAAACGCCATCCGTAGTAATAAATGCAGTCTTCTCGATATCGTTCTGAGATGCCATCAAAATCTGGTGGAACCCTGACGACATGTCCAAACGTGAAAAATAGGATGCCTGACTGAGGGCATCTATCTGTTCTGATATAAACGGCAAAGGATAATTATCACGCACAGTGTTGGAGTTAAGCTCCCTATAATCTACACAAAGATGGTCGGACCCGTCTTTCTTCTTAACAAGTTGAGCAGGACTCGAAAAAGGCGAAGAACTCTCACGCACTATGCCTTTGCTCTCCAAGTCTGTTATTATTTCACGCATTATGGCCCGTTCAGAAGGAGCCAACCGATACGCATTTCGTTGTACGATTTTATTAGGGTTTTTAAGTTTAATTTGCATCTTCTCTATACTGACAGTGGACTTTGAATTGCTGGTGGCAATATCAGTTTTGTATTTTTTTTTATTATAGATCTCAACCTACCGATATCACACTGTTTAGTCAAATCTGTGATAATGTTATCAAAATCCACGTTTGTGTTTTGGACGTGAGTCATATTCACAATGCTATTATTATCACGCAATATTTTAGCACCGTCACTATTACTGGCGAAAATTAAACCGGGGGTCTTAAATATTTCCCTGCCTAGGATAACGTCATGCGGTAACAAATGTGAATCAACAATCACGAACGTTATCTCAGTATGAAACCCGTCAAACTCAGCATATGTTGTCACTTTCTTCGAAGAAAAGCTAGGTGCTGAGCCAATACCCGTAAGACGGGTAAACGAAATTTCTTTCTTATCCAGTAAACAGTCTGCGATTTCTTTTTTAATTAATGAACACTCCGAACTACTGTCTATCAATGCTTGTAGATTATAGCCACCTAGACGTATTTCAATCAAAAATTCTTCAGAGGGTGAACAAACATTGACCGATTTCATTAATAACTTAGAATCTTTTGATTTTTCTGTTTGTTGTTTCGTGAAACAAGCGGATTCGGAATGCCCAGGTTTATGACAGAAGGAACATCGTATACCAACGGGCTCATGATTCTGCTTCTCAAGAGACATCCGAGACAGGGTGGTTCCCTCACTTTTATTTTCGTTGCGCATTTGTGAGCAATGTCGTTTCAAGTGACCTAACTTATTACAGTAATAACAACGCCGATATTTAGATGTATCATTAGTTTTATGACGTTTAAAATAGAAAGGTTCATGTACACTCTGCACGTTATCAAAATTTCGCTTACGGCTCTTAATATAAGGGTACTTACTAAAATGTCTATGAAGTTCCACAAAATTTTTTGGAGTATTTTTAAGTAGCGCTATGCGTACCTCTTCATCCATGATGCCGGAGATCACCACCTCGATTTTGTTTGACTCATCCCACCCTGTATTCAAGCGATCGATCAGCGCCAACTTGTTTGAAGAATATTCAATATACGTATCCACATGGTTGCTCTTATACTCCACCATGTCGCGAAACAAGTCGTAGAATCTTCTCGTTGTAAAAAACCGCTGAGTAAGCCGCTCCTTAAGCTCTGTCCAGGTTTTGCAAGAAGGATACAAACACTCAGCCCACTTTTTCGCGCCTCCTTGTAAGTGAGTGAATACAACGTTCCTAGTTTCATAATCCGACCACGAGTTAGTTTTCACGTGATGTTCAATCTCTTCGCACCACTGAGTCACGTTAAACTGACTGTTGTCTGGATCAAACGGCGGTACATAAACGTCACTCGGCTTCAGCTTTCTTGATTCCACGGTGCTCGTACAAGGTTTTTGGTGAGAGTTTTGCAAGCCAGTTTTTTGGAAAAATATCGCACATTTTACAGATGTAGGCGGGCCAGAATTGATGTCTCTTGGTGTCGACGGCCCAGCTGCCATCTTTTCTTGAATTTCATAATCCAGCGTAAAATATTCTTTACTTTGAGTAGCTGTTATCTCGTAAGGTGATTTTGGAGACAATCCTACCGCTGCTGTCGCAGAATCAAGCGGGTTTTTGTCAATGCATTCTCTGTCAGCACCTTCCATGTTTTTATTTTTCAATCAGTATGCACATCGGCTGCACAGATGCTGTCTCAGGATCAGGCGCATATCAGGAATGTACTCTATGATCAGGAATAGGCGAGCAGAGGAGGAAGCAGAGACCAGCAGAGACTTGAAAACAAACGCTCTACTGACAGTTAAAAAACCGGAAAATTGCGAGCATATTGCGAGTCAGACTCGCGCACTAAGAGTTCCGTACTATTTTCTGTCAAAAACGGCAAAAAATATCTGTTTTATGACAGCCCCCTTTGTTGTATTTTAATGTTTATATTTAAAGTGAATACTTAGGTATTTAAAAATTTTGTTTTAGATCTCTAAGAGCTGATTTTTCAATAGTCAGATAACTTTTAACTGAGGAATAAAAATGAGCCTTTAGTATATTTGTGAATGTTACAAACGTCTACCCATTGCTATTATCAATATCGAGTAACTCGCAAAACACGTTTGTTGTAGCCCTCTTAAATATTTATTATATTCTGTTTTTAGTAGGTATTTGTTGTTATAGCGGCAACAGAAATACATCGTCTGTAAAAATACTATTACGATTCATGTGATACATCTCATGAACCGTGACAGTTATGCAGTTGGTGACAGACGGACGAACGGACAAACACACAGAAAGATGAAAAGCGAACTCTTAGTAATAGTGTCGCGTTTTACCCTATGAGTATGAAACCCTAAAAAACGGGCAACTGACAGCTTCGACATTGACAAATCTAAATTCATGCCATAGATTCTATTCAAGGCTTTTGCCTTTTTATTAAAACCACAGTATCTCTGGCCAACATGTTTATTTTATTTCAACCGGTTCACAAATAAAAATATAACCACTTAGACTGCATCGTGTATTTTTCCACAGACGATGTTTTCAACTTCTTAATTTATTAGTGCAAATTGGTGGTGATGGTGACTACTAGACTCCACCACTGGTCGTCTCATAGATTTTCGTTACAGTCCGCACCACAACTAAAGTTCCGCGGAAAATTTGTGGTACTACATTGTTTTAATACAATTTTATGGAATGACATAGATACTAGCGGCGCGTCAAAAGGACGTGTAGTCGTGGCGCGGACTCTTAAGGGCTTCACACACAGCAGGTAAAAATATACAGTGTAGCTGCTGTGTGTGGTCTCCTGACGATTTCTATGGAAAGATGTAATGAGATGTATCGTGCTATAATGTACATCTTTACATTATAGCTGCTGAGTGTGAAGTCCTTGTAGTAATTACATTTAGGTTTTAGCCAAACTATTATTCTAACAAAAGTTTTTCAAAATCTTTAAAAGCACGATCAACAACTGGTGTTATATTTTTGACTGGTTTATTGTCAAAAGCTAGCCAAATGGAGCCCGGAGGACCAGTTCCGAACATCTCCAGCATAGCCGCAACGGCAGATGACGGCCTGAAATAAGACAAATTCATTTTTTAGACTATGTTTATACCTATACTGCCAGCTTAATAGTTGGGGAGCCGAGGATGCTAAATCTGCAGTTCCTCGAGCGCCATGGCAATCTATTGGATTTGAAAGATTATGTTTTAAAAAGAAAAAAGTTTCTGACAAGTTTTCTATTTTAGTGGGGGGGAGAGCGTGTAAACATTTTTAAAACTGTAAAAAAAAACAGTTGTAAAGAAGTACTCGAGCGCGTCAGCCATTTACAGTGTAAACGCGCTTTATATTTCTGATTACCATTACATATTAATCTGACGAATAATTCGAGGGGGTTGTCCGTAACAAGCGGTTGAAGACCCAAAAACGAAAACGCCTTACAAATAATAAAAATTAATTGGACGGAACGTTGATTGCTATAAAAAACGAGCAGGCGTTACGTTTTTGTTTTACAACTTCAGGACTCGCTCATTTCCAAATGCCATGCTCAAATTGTCAGATTATTGAAATATACACTCTTCTGAACGTAATTAATCTACCTTTTCTTAATCTGACGCGCTCGAGTATTTTTGCGGATCGATTTTTTTTTACTAATCTGACGGGTTCTCCCAAACAAACCCCACAATATTAAGGGTTGATATTTGGTACAGGTACATTAAAGGGTGCAAGGATTCTCCCCTATAATAATCTGACGCGCTCGAGTCACAACACAAATCCCTTCCTCGCCGCCCCTACTATAATGTCGTAAAATTCATTGTATAAATTGTCTGTCATTAGCTTGGATTCTAAACAGCGACACTAACCAATCGACGCGAACGGTAAACGCTCTGCGATTGGATGATCTCAAAGCCGCGTGTCGAAACGCACATCGTGAAGTCCAGGGATGTGATCTTTATTGAGGATAGCATAGCTAGGAAACATGGCATGAAGAAAGAAGGCCTATACTCAAAAGTAAGTGCAATTAGACTGCCAATAATGAGGTTGATAATGAGACCAGCACATAATACAATGCACTCGTCTCAAAATAGAGGGTCATAGACGAGAATTATCGTTTAGATTTTACTTATACTTACTCTTGTAAAAAGATTTCGCCAGATACAATCAATTCGGCAGCAGCTTTACCAATTTTTGGTTCATAAGCCCTCTTTTCCACATTTTGCATTATAGGAGTATCAGTAGGGCCCAAGCACATAACAAGAACTCTAACACCCGTGTTTTCGTAGAATGGTTCCATCTGCAAAGAAAAATCGGTACATGAGTGTCAGGAAAAATTGGATGACCGGATTGATTTAATTTCACAGCCCATTTTTAAATTAATTTTACCTTTAGCTACGCTTTTTTGTGGTAAAATCATCAAATGATTCCTCCTACCCAATACTGTCAGATTTGTACTGACAAAATTCACGATGATCCTTCAATAGCCCTTAACGTTCCAGGGTCACGACTACCTGATGAGACAGTCCCGCGACCCCGGAACCGTGGCTACACTAATTTAGAATTTAGCAATCAATGTCATTCTGAATAGGTGACTTAAGAGAGTCTAAATTATTTACCGCTAAACACTGACTGAAATGCATAACCGCAGCTTTTGAGCCACAATAAATTGGCACTGATGGATGTTTGGTCAAAGAAGCTGTAGAAGCGACGTTGATAATAGTCCCACCGACTCGTCTTTCCTCATATACTTGACGCCTTTTAATGTGAAGGAAACCAATCCTTGCTGAAACATAAGATCTAAGTTTAGAATGCCTCTTTTATTTATTTTAAATAAATACATTAAGAGTCCAAATAAGTACCTACCCAATTAATAACATCTGTGGCTATCCTCCACATATCGGGAGCGTCCATCATATTGCCAGCATTGTTGATGATGACATCGATCTTCTTGAACTTCGCGAGCACGGAGTCGAACGCGCTCGTTATGTCTTCTTCCTTGCTCACGTCGCATTTGATGAACACCGCCTTGTTGCCGTGCACTTTGTTCAGACGCTCGGCCGTTGCCTTGCCGACCTCCTCGGCAATATCCAAGATTGCAACATTCTGTAAAAACAAAATTATTTCTGTTTAATTCTTTGTTGCATTACACGTTATGTATTTTTCAAGATCTTTAAATAAAAAAGTCACCAATTGATAAGTATTTTAATAATTATCATCATAATCATCGGAAATCAATGCATGAAATGATGGTTGGACTCTTTGGAGATGTCAATATAGCCTGAAATGGAATAATTACGATGGTAGTGACTAGAAGAAATAAATGGAATAAGATATTTAAAAAAATACCTTTGCCCCTTGTTCCACAAACGCCTCTGCGTATAGAGCCCCAAGACCTGAAGCTGCTCCGGTGATCAAAAATGTTTTTTCTTTAACGTTCCACTGCGCCATCTAAATCTCAATCAGTGAAGTATATTCGAGGATTGCGTTATACAATATTTTTATTATGTGTAAATGTTATCAAAACTCAGATACTTTATCTTATTTGTTTGGTTTGATTTCCGTTGTGCATTTTTATTTTTTATTATTGCCAATTACTGACTCTTTGTGACATCGTGATAAACTCATATAAATCCACTACCAAAAGTCAACTCCTTGTTAAACGAGTAGCGCCATCGTCTATTGAAGCTTTATAACAGTCGTACTAAAATCCGATGAAAATCACTAAGTTTGCGTGTCACGATACAAAACGCCTATAGTGATCATGGCAGACTACACGGATTATTCCTAACCTGACCCGCAATCCTAACCCGGGTGCGGGTTAGGTTAGGAATTTGGAAAAATAAAGAATTTTTGTTCCTAACCTAACCCTATTCCTAACCTGACCCGACACTCACCTGACGGACTGTTCCTAACCTGACCCGAAACCTGACCCGGTTGTGGGTTAGGTTAGGAACTTGAAAAAAAATACATTATTTGTTCCTAACCTAACCCGACGCCTCTCTTCTTCCTAACCTGACCCGACGTATTGTTCCTATCCTAACCCGAATTGAAATATGGTCGATTTCTTAGTATAAAGGTGCTTAGTAGCTAAAAGGTACATAAATTATGTCAATCGGGAGTGATATGAAGGTTCGAAGGACGTTATTTCCAGGGACCGAAACCGGTATGATCAATACGGGTATTTTTTCGGTAACAACCTTTTTTTCTTTTACAGGTAATTTTAAAGATTACCTTTATTATTAAAAGTGAATACATAACCAGTATTAATACCGGTTACCGAAATAAAAATTACCCCTATCTTGCACACTTCACACGTGCCGTCGGCAATAGTCACAGGGCGCGCATCGCATGTGTGTGTGACAAAGAGTCATTATCTTTAGTTAACCGGTATTAAAACGGTAACCTGAATAGAGGTTACATTTTTCTTCGGTCTGGTTACCCAGATAGCGGTTACCTAAGTCTGAAAAATAACCAAAATTCTTCAATACCGGTACCGTAATTTATAAAGGTTTTCGGTCCCTGGTTATTTCGACACACGCTATTTCGAAGAAAAATTAGAGTGCTACGCTAGAGACGGACTTCCACGTCACGTTACCGTGCCGTGCCACGTTGCGTCGTCGTAACGTGTTCATGATTGTGTTTGAGCCCTTAATCCTTACCCAAATAAATACGTTAATCATTACAAGCGTTTAATTTATATATCTGACGAGATATAGTTGTTTCTTCGACGACAAGTGATGGGGAGCAGACGGAATACGGACGGCTGTATGTATCTCAGAGTACATTCAGCTCTGTCAATTTCGGATCAATGAAGCAGACAATATGTCTTGTATTTTTTTATAATCGCATTATTCCGCCAGAAAAATAGGTAACAGCAGTTGTTGTGCTGTAGACTGCAGAAAAAAAAATCTTAACGTTTTATTGTTTGCCTAAAAAAGGGTTGAAAACCAATCCAATGACAAGTTTAGATGCACTTTAAGGCCGTGCGCTGCGTTAGGCGGGCGCCCGCTTGGCCTCGCTGTCTCATGTAATCTTATAGACCAGCGCTGCGCCACGCGGGTGTCCGCGCCGGGCGCCCGCCTAACGCAGCGCACGGTTTTGTACTTCCTAGCACGACGTGAACATATTCATTATAACTTTTGATGGTAATAAATTCCTCTTACTTTGTACTATTACATACCACTAATTAGCAATATGTACCTTTCAATTACCGTAGATATGCAGGTCGTGCTAGGAAGATTGCTTCCCAGCACGACCACGTTAAAATTCCAGTTGGCATTGAAGTTAAAGACACGGGACCATGCCTAATATTTTGTACTCATTTATACGCCTCCATTCCATTTATAAAATATAAATGGAACTCTAATTAGACATAATTATGTACCTACCTACTTCTTATTCTAAGAAACCTACCATATTTCAATTCGGGTTATGATAGGAATAATAAGTCGGGTCAGGTTAGGAATAGGGTTAGGTTAGGAATAAATAATATATATTTTTTCAAGTTTTTAATACCTTCCGTCCCTTCGGGTCAGGTTAGGAACAACCCGTCGGGTCAGGTTAGGAATAGGGTTACGTTAGGAATGAAAATTCTTTTTTTTTTCAAATTCCTAACCTAACCCGCACCCGGGTTAGGTTTGCGGGTCAGGTTAGGAATAATCCGACTACACGGCCTACCCAACAAACAAAAACGTCATATAAGTCTTGACTTATACGACGTAAAGTTGGATAGCAGTCTTATAATGATAGTGAGATGACTACTAGGTCCTTTAGATGTCTTTAATTTAACTTATTAGTCGTGCGACAATTATGTCATAATAAGCTGGTCTTAGCAACGTTGGTAAGACTAAACTAAACGACGTAATGTTACAGTCTTAGATAAAACGTTTGTACGACAACGCAATAGTCATACTAACGTTATAGTCCATTAAACGTTTTGAACTGACCAAATTAGGTCTTTAAAAACCTTTAAATGACATCTATGTGATGTAGCAGTTGTATAGACGTTTTAACAGTGACGTTTATCTAACGATCACTATCATGTTTTACAGCGGTCAATTGGAGACTCTTAAATGACTTGGTTGTTTATTTACAACTCAAATATAACCTATATATTACATGATGTCCGTTTAAAGTAATGCCCAGACTTGTAGTCAAACTTGTAGTCGCATTTAAGTCAGGTTTTGACTTTAAAACGCCTAGGCTGCTATATTTACGGAACGTTTGATTTTTACTACGAAAAATGGAAGCAAAAAATTCGTGGAGAAGACTTATAATACAAGAATTATAATTTACTTGAATTATATAATGTATTGAAATCAGCACTGCACTTTTACTGTGAAAAATATGAAAAGGGTTTTAAATTTATGAGGAACCCTAATAACTAGCTGTCATGGCGTATTGCACGGTGGTCTTGAAATAACCTTAATACGACTTTATGTCTTTACAACGTCGTAAAGAGATAAGTGTGTGACAAAAGCAACATGTCGTACATTTTTAGAAATAAGCATATTTTTATTAATAAAAATATAATCATTAAAACACATATTTGCGAGGGGGCACGAAAATCTGCAATAAATACACATAGGTATATTATCATAAAACTTTAATACCAAGTCGAACTAAACGGCATGAGAGACACATACAGTCATTAGCGAGATTATATAAATATGTATAAGTTAAATAACACTAACTTTTTATTTCCTTGTAATATTTATTTTGCACTAATCTCACAACAAAACCACAAACAGGTGTCACTAACAAGAAAAATGAATAAGTCTTACAGGTGTTGTTCTTTGACTCAAATAAAACGTTTTAGTCATTCAAAAACACCTGTATGACGACAATACAACAAACGAGCCGCTGTAAAGTTATGATGCGACTTCTGCGCGACGAAAGTGGTAATTGCATAACGTTCATACGACTTTTGAATGACATTAACGAAGTCTGCTTGTGACTTTTGTATGTCCATTATACGACATTTTGGTCGTATAACTGGGGCCATTTTCGCGTTTAGTAAACGTTATTATAACGTAAGTACGACTTAGGTATTACAATCAATGGAATTAAGATAACGTTTACTAAACTTTTGAACGACGTTAAATTGTTAGTTGGGTATGTAATGGGAATCCTCAATACTGCAAAGCAATGAATGCCATCGATGGATAGCAGAAAGAAGATGCGGAAAAAGTAGTGTTGGGGACAGTACGGAACCTTGCGGAACGAAGTTAGACATGCTGCACGAGCAACAACCGTCAACGACGTCTCGTGAAATGCAATTGCAACGAAACTGTAACTTCTAGTTACTTTAGAGTTTCACTTCAGTTTCTGCCGTAGACTCCTATAAGTGAGCGCACATGACGCGACCATTTTGAAACCGGTTTGAAACGCATTGCAAATCAGTTGCGTTGAAACCGGCGTGCAGGAAACTCGTGTTTGAGTTTCGTCAATTTTAGCGTCTTTTTCGGTACAACAAACTAACTGTACTCGTCCGCGCTCATATGGGATTGTAGCCGGTTCACTTCGACACGACTCATTGACAGGATACCGTTTGAAGAAGTGGGAACATTATACAGACTAAGAAAAAACTAAGAAATTATGCTACGAGTATTGTGACATTCAGGTGCAGCGTGCTTAGTGACAAACAAAAGTTAAAGACACAATATTGTTGTTTATTTTTGCGTCTGTTCTCAAAGAACACCAAAATGGTTGTGACCGTGTGACTTAGCGGTGTGTGTGGATAACGATTGAAACTGGTTTCAAACTAATAATTTCAAAAGGGTTTCGTTGCAGTTGCATTTCACCGTGTGTTGGGCCTTAAACTTCTAACAGACAAAATACTGGCGATCCATTTGCATAGAGCCTCAAATGTCTAGTCCGTAAGTCTGTAGCTACGAAAAAAGATCCCAATGCCAAACCCAATCGAACGCCTTTGCCATATCAGACACCACCTCGCCTTGATTCTCAATGACTTGCGTCCATCGGTGTAAGAGAAACACAGGACGATGGCGTGGTGGTAGTAACAAATATTGGTGTTTCCTGATCAGATCGTGATCCTCCAGGTAACTGACAAGTTACGTGTATTACATGCTCCATCACCTTGAAGAGAACGGATATTATGGCGATTTGCTCGTAATTCGCTTGGTCTGACCGGGAGAACAATAAGGGCAGTCTTTCATGAAGTCGGAACAAAAATTGTGCGGTAGGAGAGTACAAATATATGAGTTAAGTAGTATTGGACATAACACCAATGCGGGTATAGTAAAATCAGGTAGTCAATCTTTGCAAGTAAAACACAATGTAGTTGATTATTATTTACTATTTCATTTTATTAACCGACTTCTTTTATAACTAATAATAATAATATTCCACAACTATCACACAACGCCATCTAGTCCCAAGCTAAGCAGAGCTTGTGTTATGGGTACTAGACAACTGATAAACATACTTATATATTTCTAAATACATACACATTATAGATAAATTACACCCAGACACAGAACAAATGATCATGCTCATCACACAAACATTTGTCCTGGGTGGGAATCGAACCCACGACCCCCGGCATAGCAGTCAGGGTCACTAACCACTAGACCAACAGGCCAGTCAAACTTAACTATTACTCTAACAAAAGCTTTTCAAAGTCTTTGAAAACCCGATCAATAACAGGTGTAATATTTTTAACAGGTTTATTGCCAACAGAGAACCAAATAGAGACTGGTGGACCAATTTTGAACATCTCAAGCAAAGCTGCAACGGCAGATGACGGCCTGAAAATAGACAAATTCACTTTTTGAGCTAAAAATTATAAATCATCAGCAACTTTTATAAATCTTAAGATCATTCTAGACAACATTTAAGATAGGAAACAAAAAAAAACAAGTAGAGTGACATTCAGAAGATCGTATGCCTCATTCAGAAGATCGTATGCCTGGCATGGCTGAGAATTACGCAGATCAGGAAAATATGGGCTAAAAGGAAGTAGATCAATGAGTGCAATAACCAATGATCATGAGGCCAATGATGAGGTTGATGATGACGAGTGACCAACTCATATTACAAACGATGTACCTATACGTCTCAAAATAAAAGGTTTAGAATTGTTGTTTCGAAACTATACAAGGTTCACAGGAAGCACACTTACTTTTGTACAAAGATTTCACCAGATCCAATCTTTTCTGCCAAAGCTTTACCAAGTGTTGGTTCATATGCCCTCTTTTCCACGTTTTGCAATATAGCAGTATCAGTAGGGCCCAAGATAATAACTAGTATTCTTATACCTGTGTTCTCATAGAAGGGTTTCATCTGGAAACAAGAAGCGGTACAAAAGTTTCGTGAAAAACATGTGGACCTCGACTGTTGTTAGTCTGCAAAGCAGCAAGCATAACATTATTTAAATTCCCAGCTCCCATTTTACTATTAAAATCAATTATCTGGTTTGACTCTCAAGTTAGGATATCAAATATTACCAAAAATTTATTAAGTTAAAATGTATTAAACTTGCATCATGCACCAGAAGGAACAAATCTTTGTTCTCATTCTGACACTAAATACTCGTAGTATTTCATAGTACTTGGTGTCTTAGAGCCCATTCGCACGAGCGATTTTTATGGGCGTTAAAAAAGCGCCCGAAATAGAACAAATGCATTCCCATGTATCTGTTCACTTCACACGTCAACGCTTACAAAAGCGGCGTTTTTTTTCGAACTGTATTTGATTTTAAGTGCTGGGCAGTGACATTTAAGTTCAATTTACCTTTTTGGTAAAACTCAGTACTTTTTTAACGCCTGAAAAAGCGCTCGAGCGAATGGGCACTTAATAAGTTACCGCTAAACATTGGCTGAAATGCATGACCGCAGCTTTTGAGCCGCAGTAAATTGGCACAGCAGCATTTTTGGTTATAGTGGCTGTAGACGCAATGTTGATAACAGTCCCACCGACTCCTCCTTCGTCTTTCCTCATGTACTTGACGCCTTTTAAAGTGAAGGAAACCAATCCTTGCTGGAAAAGAAGGACAGAGATTAGAATTACCCTTTTTTACTTTTAATATGAGGAGTCCTAATTGGTACCTACCCAATTAACATCTGTGGCTATTCTCCACATATCAGGAGCGTCCATCATATTGCCAGCATTGTTGATGATGACATCAATCTTCTTGAACTGCGCGAGCACGGAGTCGAACGCGCTCGTTATGTCTTCTTCCTTGCTCACGTCACATTTTATGAACACCGCCTTGTTGCCGTGCACTTTGTTCAGACGCTCGACTGTCGCCCTGCCGACCTCCTCGGCAATGTCTAAGATAGCAACATTCTGCAAAAAAAAGTATGGTGGTTGAACTCTATGAAGCTGTGTGTAAAATAGAGTGACTACGTTGGTAACTACTAAAATAAATAAAGATAGATAGAATAAAACATGCTATAGCAACGACTTCAAATAGAATACCTTTGCTCCTTGTTCCAGAAAAGTCTGTGCGTACTGAGCCCCAAGACCTGAAGCTGCTCCTGTGATCAAGAATATTTTGTCTTTTGCGTCCCACTCTGCCATATTGTACCAAAGCAACTCGCAACCATTTACTAAGTGTTTGCTAAATACCTAAATGTTATCTGCAATAAGATACTTTATCTCATTTTTTATCAGACTGTCATTATGTTGGAGGGAATTCTAAAAATAGTGACTACGACTCACTACTTTTCAAAAACCATCATTTTTTGTTTGTTGTCCATTCAGCACATTTTTTTTTCTTTAATAATTTTTTCAATCGATACGGGTGACGCAGTAGCTGAGCGATCGACTGCTGCACAGATTGTCGCGGGTTCACTCCTCACACGGAATAAATATTTGTATGTTCTGCAAATCGTTGTTTCGGGTCTGGGTGTTTGTGTATGTGAGTTTCTATGTTTTTAACGCACCCTCGATACAGGAGAAATTCCTAGAGTGAGACAACGTTAATTACATTAAAAAAAAACTCTTTCTGATATTGTGATAGGCTTTCATGTAGATATACACCGTGACTTTTTAGTCGTCTTACAACGGCAGCCCAGTTCATGTATCCAATGACTAGTACACGTTTATAATAAAAAAAAACCGGCCAAGTGCGTGTCGGACCACGCACAGTGTAGGGTTCCGTAGTTGCCCATCAAAATACTTATGTAAACTAACTAAACTGATTCGCTGAATTTAATTTTAAAAAGAAGAATTTTCAAAATCGGTCCAGGCGTCTTTGAGAAATCGGGGAAAATACATAAAAAAACCGGCCAAGTGCGTGTCGGGCCACGCACAGTGTAGGGTTCCGTAGTTGCCCATCAAAATACTTATGCGAACTAACTAAACTGATTCGCTGAATTTAATTTTAAAAAGAAGAATTTTCAAAATCGGTGCAGGAGTCTTTGAGAAATCGGGGAAAACACATAAAAAAAAGATTACGACGAATTTAGAACCTCCTCTTTTTTTGAAATTAGTTAAAAATATTTGACGATAAAAACCTACCTATCCCCAAAAAACATACCGTAAAAACATACCTATTAAAGCTGTAAAAATAAAGTTGACAAACTTACATTTGCAGTTGAAGAACATGTTCTCCGATACATTTTGATTAAGAAAATATGTTATCCAAGTACATTTTATAAGTTGGTCGACTATTACTCGTAAAGTTGTAAAGCCTACTTAGTCATGATAATTTTCTTTTAAACTTCGTTATATATACTACTATTGTGAATTTTTTCACACCCCCAAACATAACCGTTTAGCTGGTAGAGGGGGGGGCCACTCGAGTCGAGCAAAATTTAGCACTTTAAAGCTTAATATTTCGCAAACGAATTTTTTTATCAAAAAATTGTTAATGGAAACTATCAATATTTTTTAAAGACCTATTTAATGATACCCCACACTAAGGGGTACGCGAGAAAAAAATAAAACATCCCCACTTTACGTGTACAGGAGGTACCCTAAAAAAAAATATTTTACGAGATTTTATTTTACCACTTTTTCGGCACAACAAATTCGTATATTTACACCAAATTACAGCTCTCTAGTACTGTGCGTCTCTGAGCTAAACTGCGGACAGACGGACGGACGGACGGACGGACGGACGGACATGGCGAAACTATAAGGGTTCCTTGTTGACTACGGAACCCTAAAAAAATAGGTAAATAAGAGATTTAAAAAAATTAAAAATAAATTTTAATTCGAAAGATATTTCATGTACAGAATTGACCTCTCTACGATTTATTATAAGTGTATAAGATAGATAGATATAGATAGAAGAAGTATAGATAGATAGATATAGATAGAAAAAGATATAGACAACTAAAAAATCGGTGTATATTCAACCCAAAACAAAAAAAAAACTTCAAAACTCAACTCCTTGATGCAGCTCCTTCTTCATCTTTTGAACAGTCTGTTTCGATGATGGCATGTTTTTTCCTGCCTTTATAACAGTCGTACTATCTTTAAAACTAATGCTTTTTCTTCACCTCAAGAAGTATGGTAAGCTTATAGTAGCCATACACCATCCTGCCTATCGACGATCGATTTGACGCTTGCAATTGTTTTGTAACTTGTTTGATGGCATGACATGCCAATTTGATAGGTCATCAAATCGATTTGACACAACGTCAAATCGGCAGCAGTGATGCATTTGGCTATTATTCGGTGACGACAGCTACAATTTTATAAATTTGTAGCTATCGGTCACCGAATAATAGCTAGATCGAGCTATAAAGTTGCTAAGTTGGCATCGCTGCTGCAGATTTGAAGTTGTGTCAAATCGATCGTACGATAGGCAGTATGGTGTATGGTGTATATCGACGGTAAAAAGGCAAAAGGGGTCAAGCGCCACATTTTGCGATCTTAACTTTTTTATTGACCCCAACTCCACTATTTTTTCTCTTTCGAATGGTCATAGTATCGTTTTCCGAGCATGAAAAAAAGTCACTTGCACCAAAGAATTATTTGTACTGAATTGCCAAATCGATACTTAGCAAAAGTGCTCAAGCGACACCGACTTTACCTTGCTTGGTTGAAGGACCATTTTGTATATTACGTTTTTGTATCGCCTTGTCGTTTGGCATAATTTTAAAAACAATTTTAGAAATAAATATGTCGTTTGTATCCATATTCCTTTTATTTGTTTAATAATAATTTTTCACATAACACTATTGATAAGAAAATGAAATACTATAACGTCGCTTACACCAATAGTAAAGATTGTCAACTAAACTTAATTGGCGCTTGGCCCCTTTCTTAAATAATTTTATTTTCATTACGTTACATTTGATCCACTCAGTACGCGCGCCAGCGCCGTTGCAAGTGGGTGTATGTTTTGTGTGCGTGAAAGCAAGTTCACGCGTGTTTGAAACGCGATCGCAGTTTTTAACACAGATTAACATTTTATATAAAACATGTCTGCAGTTCCCGAAAACGTGAAATTGAGACGTATTTTAGACCGAAAAAGACTGTTGCTAGTACGGATTTGAATGATTTTTTTTGTTGTTTATGTATTAAGTTCGGTTAACTTATAGGCTATAATTTATCTTGGAAACTTGAACACTTGATGCATAACCGCAACAGACCTGCTAAACAATAAGAGATACAAAATTGGTGTCATAGCAAAAATTGTTCCACGTGATGAGTATTTTCTGCTGAGAGAATTTTGTAGATCCTGGACACCTGCTGTGGAACTTCAAGAGCCCAGCCACACTATAACATAATATACAGTAATGACGTCTTAGCAAGGGTTGTTCAGCCTGATAAGCACTTTCTGTTGATGTATAACAATTGAAGACCTGGAACACCTGATGTGGAACTCCAAGAGCCCAGCTACACTATAAAACATAATTATAAGGGAATGACGTCTTAGCAAGAATTATTCAACCTGATGAGTACTCTCTATCAACGAATAAAAATTGAAAATCTGGAACACCTGGAGTGGAACTTCAAGAGCCCAGCTACACTACAATATTTATACAGGAATGACGTCTTAGCAAGAGTTGTTTAGTCATAAGTAGAACATAAGTCCAAAAAACCCATAAGCGAAATTTTAATTCTAACTATCAAGAACAAAGTCCCGTATTAGTGAGCATCTACTCCCTAAAAACCTATATGCATTTTATTTTGACACTCCTAGCACTCCCACACAAACTAAAAACCCCAAAAACTTCCCCTTAGGGATAGAATTTCAGAAAATCCCGTCAATGGCAGTACCTGCGTCTTAAAAAAATCCCTATGTAAAATTGGAGACTCCTATCTATCAACCCCAAAAACAACCCCTTAGGTGTCGAATTTCGCACAAACTCATCTAAGTGAGCACCAACGTTCTGAAAAACCAAATGCAAAACTTAAAATTCCTAGCACTTATAGTAACGGAAGTTCCATACAAACTATCAACATCAAAAACAACCCCTTAGGGTTCGAATTTCGAATCACCCCGTCATAGTGAGCATCTAAGACCTAAAAATAAACCCCATGCAAAATTTGAGACTTCTAGCACGTCTAGTAACGAAAGTTTCATACAAACTATCAACACCAAAAACAACCCCTTAGGGGTCGAATGTCAAAACACCCTTTTCTTAAGTAGCACCTACGCCCTAAATAGAACCCGCATGCAAAATTTGAAACTCTTAGTACTTGTAGCAACAAAGTTTCATACAAACTTTTAACCCCAAAAACAACCCCTTAGAAGTGAAATTTAACAAAATCTGGTCTTAGTGAGCACCTATGTCATTAAAAGAATCATCATGCAAAATTTGGAACCTGTATCTTAGGGGTTGAATTTCGAAAAACCCCGTCTTAGGTAGTGCGTCCGTCCTAAAAACAACCCCCATGCAAAATTTGAGACTCCTAGCACTTGTAGTAACGAAAGTTTCATACAAACTATCAACACCAAAAACAACCTCTTAGGGGGTGAATATCGCAAAACCCTATCTCAGGTAGCGCGTACGTCCCAAAAAGAACCCGCATGCAAAATTTGAAACTTCTAGTACTTGTAGTAACAAAGTTTCATACAACCTATCAGCCCCAAAAACAACCCCTTAGGGGTTGGAATTTCACAAAATCCCGTCTTAGCGAGTACCTACGTCCTAAAAATAACCCCTGTGCAAAATTTTGAACCCTTAGCATCGGTAGTTTCAGAGATTTTGTGTCCTATGAGTGAGTGACCTTTTGCTTTTATATATTTAAGATTAAGGAAGGACCAAATTATTGTGGTTTATTTACTCAAATAATGTGAAAACATGCTGTTGTATGTACTAACAGTTAGGTAACTGCTGTTTTTTTTTATCTCAGTTTTGTTCCTTGTATTGTTTTAGTTTAATACAAAATTCATAGTTCTATTACCTACCTGATGTGCCAAATATAAAATAATACTGTATTAAGATTATGGTAGCTTAAGCCAAAATCTGAATTAGTTCTATGATCTGTTGTGCTAAAGAAAATAAAACATTACTTTATTAACATGAAGCTTAGGCCAAAATCTAAATATTCCAACATTAAATATTGTTACTTGACCCCTCGCAAATGCGATAAACATGGTAAAAACCTGGAGTCAAACGACATCTATCTTTGAAACTATTGATCTCAGGCTTATTTTGATGTAAAATTATTAAAGAACATTGTATTTTGGTAAACTTTTCTGAAGATTGTGATGTGATTCAATAAAGCAATAAAGAGATATTTTTTATTAAAACTTTCTTTTTATTCTCCTGAACAATATGATCTGTGGTGCTTGACCCCTTTTGCCTTTTACCCGTCGATATGGACGAACTGCCAATTTGAAACAATTGCAAGCGTCATACGATAGGCAGGATGGTGTATGGCTACCATTAAGAGAAAACTCACACCTTTTAGTAATGACACAATTACCAAAGAGGGTGAGATTTCTCTGAAGCTGACTGTACCTACGTGTAGTGGACATGTTCGTATTCAGAAGAAGGTTTTGTGGGTACGAACCGTCTCTCATTACCGAACCTATTACCCTGAAACCTATTTTAGAAGAATGCAAACATTTTCAATTTTGCATCTGGGAGTCCAATTTGTTGCATTTTTAGCCTAACAGCTCCTGACCGAAATCGCATTACAAATAAGCATGTATATGTATAGGATAATGGAATATTATTTTTATTACAACCTCGGTGGTGCACACATAAATCCATCGCTTTTATGAATAATCTGACATCCGAGGAAGCTTGAAAAGTGTTCATAACTTTTGAACCGTAAAAAATACCACCATTATGTCTCAGAGGTAAAAAGATTGGAAATGACAACTTCTCTCATTCATTCATTTTCCACACTTCCCGGGACACCCTATATACAGGGTGAATTTTCAACAAGATTGTTGTTGGAATTTATACCATTACTTCCCAGATTTTGATCCTTATTAGCGAGACCATCGAATAGTGGAATAAAATGACACAGTATGTGATTGTTTTTTTCATCATGAATATTGAATTTTCTAAAATCCATTAATGCAGTTTTAGTTTTCGTCAAAATCGGCCTCGAGACGTCTCAATGTTTTTTTCAATGTTTTTCGATATCTCTTATAGTTTCGTTTATAGCCACACGCCCAGTTGAAAAATTGGCCCTTTATAAAAACAAATAATAAATGGCGCCGTTGATAACTTAAATTTTGTAATATAATTTCCTTAATAAAACCTTATGTACGTATAAACTATGTGACCTTATTCTAACAAAAGTTTCTCAAATTCTTTGAAAGCTCCATCAATGACTGGTGTGATATTTTTAGCTGGCTTATTGTTATCAGATAACCAAATTGATCCCGAAGTTCCAACTTTGAACATCTCAAGCATAGCTGCGACGGCTGACGACGGCCTGAAAAGGACAGAAAACCAGGTTTAAAACAAAAAGTACAATGGATAATAATTATTGTTTTCAGACTCCGTACCAAAAGGGTAAAACGGGTCTGTCTGCCTGTCTGATTTTCTTTTGCTTTAACAACAAATACGTCGCCGTCGTCGTGTAAAAATAGAATTTTATGGAGGCTCCCATAAATAACAGCCAAAAAATAATTATAATTTATCCCTGCATCAATAATTGCAAAAATATTAGGCGCGGGCCACATAGAAAAGACGTAAGACGCAGACGGGGCGGAGACATACGTCTCTTTGGGGCGGGTCACATAGAAAAGACGTAAGACGAGGACGCGTCGCGGACGTGCGAAAATGTACTATGAGAGTCGCGTCCACGCCCCGTCTCTTCTGTGTGTTTTACGTCGCGAAGCCTCTATACATTTTGTATGAAAGAGACGACGAAGAGACGTAGTTTCCGCCCCGTCTGCGCCTTACGTCTTTTCTATGTGGCCCGCGCCTTTCATACAAAATGTATAGAAGTTGCAAAACATTGACGGAGTAATTTCCGTTTTTTCAGTTATTTCATTATTATTGCATCCAGTGACTTACTTTTGAAACTCGATGTTGTGAGCCACGACGTTGTCGGCCATAGTTTTTCCCAGTTTTGGATCATATGACCTCACTGCCAAGTTTTGCAGAAGAGGTGTATCAGTTGATCCTAATAGGAAAATCAGTACTCTGACACCTGTGTTTTCGTAGAATCCATCATTCTGGAAACAAGAACGAAGTTAGAATAGGAGAAAAGGTAGTTAGTTCGTTTTAGTACATTTAAGTCTGGTTTTAGTCTTATTCCCTGTCATTTTAGATCTTTAAAAGTCGTTGCAGCCCTCAACTTATTTTTTCACTTCCAGTGCTCTTTGACCATCGTACGCCAATTAGTATTGGATATACGATACTGCAAGACCTTTAGGGGGGTGGGTTATCACGATAAGACTTTCAACTTATTGTGATAACCCACCCCCCTAAACAAGCGACTAACTACTGCCAGGGTCGCGGGACCGTCCGATGAGGTAGCCGTGGCCCCGGATCGTAAAGGGCTATTGAAGGACACCGTGGATTTCAGTCAGTACAAGTCTTACAGTCCCTCCCGTCCTGCTCTGGATGGCAAGACTAATTTGATGATTTTACAACGTTAAAAAAAGGGCTTGTTGTATTTGTGGATTTTTTCTTGACAAAAAGCTTCCAGACTTGTTTTTGACATCATGCTCACACTAGCAATTTAAACTCTGAAATATTTATTCCATGCGAGATTCGAACCGTGAATCGAATGCGTACGTAGCAGACCAGTCAATCCCTCAGCCACTGCCCCAACAGTGCCACAAATAAACGACTTACCGCTAAACATTGGCTGAAGTGTAGTACTGCAAATTTTGAGCCCGCGTAAATTGGCAATCCCGAAGGTTTCATCAAAGAGGTAGTCGAAGCGATGTTGATAATTGTTCCACCTGCTCCTCCCTCGTCTTTCCTCATATGCTTGACGCCTTTTAATGTGAAGGATACCAAGCCTAGCTGGAAATTGTATTTTAATTTAAAGAAATCTTTGATTTCGCAATTTGCCAATCAAGTTGCCAAAGCCAGAAAATTTAGGGTGACATAATCACTGTGTGACCCAAAAATAAAGAGAAAAAAGAAAGAAAATTTCAATGTACAAACTTTACGGCACTTAATTTTAAAAGTTATGGAAAACTTTATTTTGAATGGATTCAGTCGTTCATAAGCCATCAAAAAAGAATTGCCTCGTTTACTATTTACGTTCTGACCAGCACAAACTCACAATAAGCAATTTATAGTAGGGTGCAAGTGATTTCGGAAAAACCTACTACAACTCTTAAATAACCCTGTTAGAACTTATCCGAGTTAAAATTAAGTCTAGTATCACCCATTTTATGTAATGCACTGTTTAAAGAAGAAGGAACCCATATCTAAAGATAAACAGTCCATGCCGATTTCATGGAGGACTTAAGAAAGAGTAAAACAGAACAAGGAGATAAAAACTAAAGTAATAGATACAAGATAGATTTACCCAATTAACATTAGAAGCCGTCCGCCACACATCAGGAGCGTCCACCATAACGCCTGCATTGTTGATGATGACATCGATCTTCTTGAACTTCGCGAGCACGGAGTCGAACGTGCTCGTTATATCTTCTTCCTTGCTCACGTCGCATTTGATGAACACCGCCTTGTTGCCGTACACTTTGTTCAGACGATCGGCCGTCGCTTTGCCGACATCCACTGCAATGTCTAGGAGAGCTACATTCTGTAAGGAAATAAATACAATTAAGTACCTTTTACTGTTTTTATCCTATTTTCATTGCTGGATTGTTTACTTTTCCTTTTTTTTATGTGCAATGTGTTTGCTCTTGACCTCAGCCTAGGTCAGGAGTGACTAAGACAAGGTCGACGATGGGGCGAGCTTATCCAGAAGAAGCCTGTTCACTCTAACTTTGAAGAGATTTAGGGTTGTATATGTTCGGAAACGCCTCCTAGATTCGATCTTGCTACGCCACTAATTCGGAAATACAGACGCTGACAGAGAGCTCCTTCGCTGTCCGCATTAAAAAAGACGTTTGGAAACGCTTAGTGCGAATTGGTGGTATAGCAATAAGGTGATACGGTACGAGGTACGTTAATGAACAGATCGATCGACAGTCTTATTAAACTCAATTAAACTACTTAGTTGTAATACCCCCTGGGGGGGTATTACAACGTCTTAAAACCAGGCTTGTTCCAGTAAGTGAACAACATGGCGCTAGACGACCTTGCATATATAGCTCTGTCACTTTCACTCGCCGGAACAAGCCTGGTTTTAAGACGTTGTAATACCCCCCAGGTGGGCTACCATGACTTCTTAAAGCCAGAGTAGTTCCTGTGTGGGAAAGAGACAGAACTATACAAGTCGTCTAACGCCACCTCGTTCCTTCAGTAGAACTATTCTGGCTTTAGGAAATCATGGTAGGCCACCAGTTCTAAGTCCTAAATATGTGCATTGGTCGCAATTGGAGTCCTATGCAGTACGACTACAACATTAGCCAGAGTCTCGACAGTATAGTCGGTAAACTGGTTTGGATTGGATTTTCACAAAAACAACAAGGGTTTTCTTGGGTACAAACGTATGTTTAGATTATCCTGATATAAATTTTACTTCCCTTATGGGGGTTACTTCCGTTAGGACAGATTTTTGTAAGGCGACTAATTGACCTTTCAAGAGTCTGCAACTATCCGTGGACATACCGATTGCAGCGGACCTAAGTTTCTGACCTTTTTTTTTCCATAAAAAAAAATGTCGCTTATTGTTTATGTACTTGGGCGATGATTATTAACGTTACGAAGGATCACAAAATTCTAGTACCTATGCATGTAAAATAATGTTTCTATATGACAAGAGTTTGGGTTTGGTAAAAATAAAAACTGATTTCAAAAACAACCACACAAAAGTGTGAAAAACTATTCTTTCAGAAGTCGGTTGGCTGTGTCCTTTTACCTACTTTTTTGCCGCCGATTTCCGTAAGAAAAGTTATTCTACACTTTTTTGTGTTTGTGTTTGATGTCAGTTAAATTCATATTTAGAAACTTTTTTGTTGTTAATCAAAACAGCTGATATAGGTACAATCAAAGAAAAATCGGTCATCGATGTCAGTAACTGGACAAAAATATCATTGCAACATGTTTGGTTTTAAAAGTATGAAAAGTCCAAAGAAACGATGAATTTTTTTATCACTAGGACAGGTAAATGATGAGTATACTTTTCGATTTCTTTTTATAATAAAATAAAAAATGAAATACCTTTGCTCCTTGTTCTAGAAACGCCTCTGCGTATAAAGCCCCAAGACCTGAAGCTCCTCCTGTGATCAAGAATATTTTGTCTTTTGCGTCCCACTGTGCCATATTGTACCGATACACTTGTTCAGCTAACTGGTTGTTTTGGTGTTGTTATTTAAATACACAAATTTTATCGCCTTCACTGTAATACTTTATCGTGTTTATTATTTATCAGTTTTGTTATTATGTGAGAAGATTATGTGTTATATTAGTGCGTTGGGCTCTTGGATAATAGAATGACCCGTTTTATAAAGCAGTATTAAATACATTTTAATTTGCCCTTCTTTGCTATATTTTTGTTATATTTGTTCCCCGATTTTTCAGTCAAATTTTTTCAAAATATTAATCTAAATTTTTGTTAGAAATTAACTTCCCAGGTGGTCCCATGATGATAATGAAATCCTAGATAAATAAAGGATCTCTATAATAAAAAATCAACCGCGATTCGTGCTATTGCTTATCTATGCATTGTTTATTTAATCACACAATTTGTTTGGTTGAACTCGCTAATCTCGGAAACTACTAATATCCATCACGCTAAGACCAAGACGAGCCGAGCAGCGTGGGATAAACCACGGGGAGTAGCTAGTTCTGTATATACATATTTATGTAGTCAAATACTGATAGGGTAGCACCCTATCAGTATTTGACAAGGAAGAGATACAGCAATTTTTTTTTTTCCTATATTAACGGTTATCTTCGAAAATTCATCATAATTAGCAATTCTCGTTGCTCGCATTTTCGTTTCTACGTAACATTGCTATGTTAAAAAGTACTTGATATTTTGATTATTTTGCTGACGTGTTTGCGACTATGATATAGTCAGCTGATTGTTTTTTTCTTCTTGAAATTGGGTAAGTTTCAATATTTCAGTTGGGAGAAAATTACTGCATGCATATTATTTTTTCTTCATGTTTGCAGCCCTAAGGCTGCTTATCCCACCAACGGAACCGCAGCTGACGTCCACGATTTTTATGATAAAACTTTCTAATGTAGACTACTTAATTATTATCACTTGAGAGGAAATTGCTCAGGTAAATCTCTCATTGGCTCCCTACTAATTTGATTTTATAAGCATTAAAATTCTGTCGCTCTTGCGCCGCGCCGCCACCGCAGCGCCACCGCCGCCAGCCCGCAGAAGCCCAATAGCAATCTGTGACGTCACGAACTAGTGAACTCAATGATCTTATTATTTACTTATCGATTTCAGAACAACAAAAAAATAACTGTTTTTGTAAAATAAAGTAAATATTTTATTAGATACTAACTTATTCCCCTGGTTTCACCCCCGTCATGTTACGTCGTTTGTCGAGACCTGCTGGTCATAGATAGCGTGATGGCTTCCACGATAAATGGACTATCTAACCCAATTTTTTTTTATTTGATCCTGTAGTCCTGAGATTAATGCGTTCAAACAAACAAACTCTTCTGCTTTCTAATATTAGACATTGTGTTTTCGTATTATTGGTTAATATTGTGTAATATTACCCAATTAAATAAGTCTGCCATAGATGAGAATGAATCAAATTTTAATGCCTAGTCAGGGTGACAATCAATTTATGTTATGTCATCCTTACGTTGCAAAAAAATGTTAATCAACTTGAATGATCACTGGTAATCTAACTATTATGACTCAAGCCTTGCAAGAGACAGAGAGGGCTCTGTGACAGGCAGTGAACAGCTGTGCCATTCTCTATAAGAAATCACATCACTGGAGTCTACGACGTGCTCTACGACGAACCGGTTTTGAGATAATATAATAATAATAATAATATAGATAATAATAAGGAACGGGTCACGGTATCGGTGGAAACAAGTCGCCGTGATCCGTGGCTAATTCAATCTGATACCGGGATACGTGGAGACAAACCCGAGTGAACGGCAGTCATCCCACTGGCACTGCTAGCGCTTTACGAGCGTTGACGTCAACGTCGCGTCTGCTCAGCGTCGACGCCGCGCAGACGCGACGTTAACGTTTCTTCGTCGCGTGGCAAGCGTTGACGTCCGCTGAACGTGAGTGTTTTTGCTATTGTCACGAAAACCACTTTTATAATTGACAAAACGTCACAAATAATCTCGTACAGTTTTTACTTGCTTATGACGTCACGAACCCCAACTCTTGAATTTGGAATCAATTTATCTTTGTGAATAAACGATAAAACAAAAGAAAGGTTTGTGATACCAAGGATTTGAAAGTAATGATATGCTAATTTCTGATTGAGACGAAAGCTGACCCTAACCAGGGCACACCGCAATGGCGGCGGTAAGACCCCTCTTTGAGGAGTGGCTGGATAGGCGTCACGGCGTCCTGACCGCATATATCGCATGACGCAGGTTCTCACCGGACACGCAAGTTTCGGGAAGGAAGGAGGTAACGCCTGGGTGTCACCACTGCGAGGACCGCCTGGAGGACACGGTGGAGCATACGGTGCAGGATAACCCCGCAGTATTGGGCAGAGCACCGCCGTGTCACCGGGCTGCGTGAGGAAGAGGATAGCGTCCTCCCTCCACCCCAGCCGCCCACGGCGTCTGACATCGGCAGACGATCTCCGGCCACCGTAGGCGCGGGCATGAGGGTGGCAATTAATGGGCGACTCGCTGTCCGACCATGGACCATGCCCGGGTCGACGACGGCGCGTTGTGTTCCACGCGCGCCTCAAAGAGTGTCAGCATGATGACGGGGCCCCCTCTAGAGGGCCAAAGCCTGCCAGGGTCGCGGGACTTATTACCGTGACCCCGGCGGAACATAAAGGGCTATTGAAAGACACCGTGGATTTTAGTCAGTATGAGTCTGACAGTCCCTCCCGCCCTGCCGTGCGTCGGAGGACTCTTTTGATGATTTTACCACGTAGAAATGAAAAGCTGACCCTAACCGGCACTGTCGCAATTACCTTCAGATGATGAAAAATGGAACAAATATTTGTGTAATCTACAAGTCTCGTTCTGAATGTCCGTGTATCTGAGTTTATAAATGTTTATCAACTCAGCCTCGCTACAGTGTAGTTTCCTAAGTGGGGCCAAAAAAAACCAAAGATAAAAATAGGAATAGATTTATTTGTCACATACAACATACAAATAAAACCACAACGTTGGGATAACTCTTACACAATAATTTAATTTTTTTAATCTGATTACTAATATTATACGTGTACTATGTTTATTCTAACAAAAGTTTCTCAAAATCTTTAAAAGCACCATCAATAACTGGTGTGATGTTTTTAGCTGGTTTATTGTCAAAAGATAGCCAAATTGATCCAGGAGGGCCATTTTTGAACATCTCTACCACAACTGCAACGGCTGACGACGGCCTGGAAATGAACAAATGATGATTTAAACTAAAATTAAAATATAACTGGAGAGGATCTGTAGAGAAATAGGCTAGATACATTTTTTTTTTCACGACGCGACGTATTTAAATACACCATACGCATCCTTTCGCGATGTGACAAGCACGCTATCGTACTTAATGCTCTTCCCTTTGTAAAATCATTATCTTCTGCCAACATCCTGTTTTACTTGGGGTTGGCGACGTCTTCTTCTTCCATTCTCCTCCAAAAAGAGAATATTGGTATAGGTGACATAAAACCAAATACTACGTGGACGAAGTCGCGGGCCACAGCTAGTAAATAATAAACAAGGTTAACATCCCAATTTTGGTTCTAATGATAACTTACTTTTGAAACTCCTTTTTGTCAGCCTCGACCATATCGACCATAATTTTCCCTATTTTAGGTTCATATGCCCTCGGTGCCAGGTTCTGCAGAAGAGGTGTATCAGTTGGTCCTAAACACAAAGTAATTACTCTGATACCCGTGTTATCGAAGAATGGTTCCATCTGGAAAAGAGAACGCGATTAAAAAACATGCTTTCGTTTGTAGATCTTAGACTGATAGTCGTTACAGGTATTCGTCACCAGAAAGTCTGATCATCGGTCTAACAAAACAAAAAAGTGTATTATTACGTTACCCAGGTAGTTAAGATTAGATGGGCAGTCACTCCATATAAAATACTGGACAACTGGTAATGGTATTCAAATGCATCCGGTTATACAGACCTATTGGAAAAATGCTTTTTTTTTCTGATGGAAGGTAAGGATAAGAAAAAATGTAATAACACAATTTATCTACATCTAAAGGTGTTTTATAAATAATAACTCACCGCAAGACATTGGCTGAAGTGTAATACAGCCATTTTGGAACCACTATAAATTGGCAATGCTGGATTTATAGTCAATGCGACCGTAGAAGCGATGTTGATAATAGTTCCACCGGCTCCACCTTCGTCTTTCCTCATGTATTTCACGCCTTTTAGTGTGAAGGAAACCAACCCTTGCTGGAAATTAAATTATAGATTATGCACCAGAGTTGAAAATGTGGAAAAATAATGGTCATAAATGGCATAATACTTTGCACCTTCTCTAAAGAATTTGGTAAACTTATGATGTTACCGATATCCTTATCTTCCCTCAATGACTTACCCAATTAACATTAGAAGCCGTCCGCCACACATCTGGAGCATCCACCATAACGCCTGCATTGTTGATGATGACATCAATCTTCTTGAACTGCGCGAGCACGGAGTCGAACGCGCTCGTTATGTCTTCTTCCTTGCTCACGTCGCATTTGATGAACACCGCCTTGTTGCCGTACACTTTGTTCAGACGCTCGGCCGTCGCTTTACCGACATCCACTGCAATGTCTAGGAGTGCTACATTCTGCAAAGAAAATAGGTACAATAAAGCATATTTGATTGTGTTATTTTTCTTGATTTTATTTGATTGATGAATCACTTGTCGGGGTAATTAAAAGATAGATCGATATTCTTATATCAGCTTATGCAGGTGGCTTAAGGCAAATGAAGATTTAAAATTTTAAATGACAAGTCAGAATGACGATGCTCGTTATGGAAAATGTAAAGATGGGCGTGTTTACAAACTTGAATGATGACTGCTAATCCTTTTTTTTTCTGATTCGGGTCAAGTTGCCAACTAGAGACAGGCCTCCATCTTTCACTGGCATCTTCTAATTATGTGAAGAGTCAGCACGAGTTGATAATATATCCACCAGCTTCAGCTGTTGTATGTTTGAGGTTTGGTTGTTTTTTATTAAAAAACAATAAACAGCTGCTGACCTGGAAGTCTTTAAACAGACCTAGCAAAGAAAATTGATGTTCAGGTGAAGATTTATTGACTACTCTGCTCTGGCTGGAATATAAAATGTATTGCTACTCCACAAACGTTGAAGCACTTTATATCATGTCCCGTAAACTCTATTTATAATCATTAGGTACAAGAACTGCTAGTCGCTTCTAGGAGCTCTAAATTCGTGGCCCAGTTCTGAGCCCAGTCTATCTATATTTCCATTGATAAAAAGAAAAGGTATAAGGTAGTTAGTAGTAGGTTCTAAAAATTAATTACCTTTGCCCCTTCGTTCAGAAAAGCTTCCGCGTACTTAGCCCCCATTCCGGAAGCCCCACCAGTTATTAAAAACGTTTTGTCTTTTGGCCCCCACTGCGCCATTGTTACGATAGATACTGTCACTTTGCGTATGTAGCTGCACTGTTGTTTCATTGATTTTTATTCAAATACATTGTCTCTTATCTATTGTGTAAAGTGATTATTTATCAATACTAATAATATAAAGACATATTTGTTTGTTTGAATGTATATTATTGTTTGAATGTTTATTATATTCCGGAGATTACATAGGATGTATAAATACATCCTATGTAATCTCCGGAAATAATTAACTGCTGCGCTCCGTGTCGTGGATTAGATTCCTGCACAGAACAAAACAAGTAGTTGTTTCGGGTTTGTAAACCGCAATACAGAAGAAATTCCGGGTGGGGGAAGAAGTTCAAAAAAAGGGAGCTACTTTATTCCTCAGTGCTATAGGAATAGCATTTATGCTTATTATGCTTCAGGCGAACAAAGTCGCTGGCATTAGCTTAGCTATGAATATAGATATCGGCTTTATCAGTCTACATTCTACAATGAACTTCATTGGTGGGCCTTTTGAGGAGTAGATAAAACATTGTTTTGTTTGTTATTATATTTATTATCATGATGTAACAACGTGAATAGATAATTATTTATTAATTTATGATTACCGTTATATATATGTGTCGGAGCCACCGATATTGTTCCGTCAGATTCAGGCATCATGTGGGCAGAGTTTGGGTCTCGTGCAATGAAAATACACTGGGTGCGGTTCACTTGGTTATTTTAATTTTAAATCACAAATTGAATCAAACACAATTTAATTTAATCACTCACTACACTTATACTGCGCACAACGAATCGAGTACAGTTTCGGGATGTCTTCACACTGCTGCGGTCAGGCACTGAATGCGCTCCTCGCAGCCCCGATGAAACATCACGACTCTGTATAAGCGCGCACAGACCACGTGATACTCAAAATGGCGAGCTTACGATTCGTTTGCTATCCGTACTATTGACCGGATCCGACACGGCCATCCTGCGATTCACACGTCCTCGTGTGATGTTCTTCTTCTTCTTCAGCCTCTTTCAACCATCTTGATATAGGCCTCCTTCAACTCTTTTCACTCGTCCTCGTGTAATAATCACTCTGAAACACAAAATAGTCCACGACAGAATACTGTTCCACTCGGTCATTCCTGACCAAACTCTATATTCAGTTCTTTGGTGAAAATAAGGAAATTTCAACTCTACTGTACCATTAAAACCAATACTCTTTAGCTAAATCAAACATTGGGAATAGCCAATTGAAAATACATCAATCACTACCCTAGGCCACTAACAAATACTCTAGGCCACCAACAACTACCCTAGGCCACTAACAACTACCCTGGGCCACTAACAACTACCCTGGGCCATGTACCACAGTCGTTCGAATCTACTTTCACAACTCTATTACAAAAAAACTACCGATTTTCCAGTGACCTTCGACTTTCGAATAAAACTTCAAACGCCACGGCTCTCTAGCCGACCAGCAATCACATTGCTTTCACACATCCAACTCATGGATCAGAACTTATGTGCGCATCCACCACGTGGATCGCCCGCTGACTACACAATATGGTCTCTCAAGACCCCGACCTCCGCCAGAGCCACCCGCGCACCGCGCATCCATGGACACCAGGATGTCAATAAGATACGGACTACGGCTACGAAACAGCTACTGGTACGGTCGAAAACAATACGGCCGATAGACCGTTTTACTCGATCTCTCACCACAACTTAATCAGAATCTATGGTAACTTCGACTGGTACATGACCCGTTGGCATGTTTGTAGGTACACTTAGAGTTCAAGAGTTTCAATGTGTAACGGTCACCATCCCAAAATCTTTATCACTCTAAACAGACCCTTGAACTTTGGATCTAACTAAGACTGATCGGAAATCCCAGAGCATTCAAGTACCTTTGCAATTGTATTATCACAATACAGCAATATTATAATCAAAACAGCAGGAATCAAATTCGTGGCCTGTGGCTAACACTAGCCCCACTAACAAACCTCTGTTTGTTTCACACCGTTCACCATGAACGCACAATACACGACCTCCGCCAGTGCCATCCGCACACCGCGCTTCCATGGACACCGGGATGTCAATAAGATACGGATTACGGCTACGAAATAGCTACTGGTACGGTCCGACCAGCCGACCTAAGATTCCACACTATCATCCAACTCAACATCTCTACTTCAAAATGGTACTTGAACCTCAGGCATTCCCCCCCAAATCCACAGCATTTAAATGCATCACTTCTTACGAAGTAGTGCAAATCACTGAAGTACTTAACCAGTTCATAGCATTGTAGCGCTTAACCAGCGTTACAAATCCTATCACTTAGACAGTAATAATAAAAAAAGCTTAACCAGCGATATTAACTCACTAACGCTTGAGCAGCGATAGTCAACATAAAGAACACAAGGCACCAGAGGCGTAAGTAAAAATGAAACGATTCACCTGTGTTGGAACGTGTCTGATGGTGGTGGCACGATGCAGACATCGACGCGTCGCACCGCGCCTTGGACTTGTCCGTTGCCACTGCCGCCACTACTGCTCGTACAGCGCACGGCTATGTGACCTGGCTTGCCACATTTGAAGCACACCAAGGTCTTCGATGCCGGCTGCTGCGTCACTTGACTTGATGCTGTAGGTCTTCCCTTCGTATCCACCGCCTTACTTCTGCACTCAATACGCTTATGGGCGTTTTAGCACAGTTAAAACACTTAATTGACGTTATTTTTCCTCGCTTGGTGTCACTTGTTTTCGATGATTCACAGATAGTGTTCATTTTTCGCATCAGATATGAAACGACTGGCGAACGTGGGTAATATTTCTCTAACACTTGGTTTTTCATCGCTCATTTTTTTTTTTTTTTGAGGGTTGCCTTTGTGAAATAAATCTTGTTGTAAAAAGTACCTTAAATTCCTTTGTAGGCTATTTGAGATAGCCAGGTTGATTCTTCACCTTTAGCGCCGTGCTCAGCGTCAAAATAAGCTGGCATCCCTCCACTGCACATCCGTTAAAACACAAGTCGGTGGTGGAGCACCAGGACCGCGAGTCAAATAGATCAAGACAATAGAACCATTAAAATAATGGATGTTTTGACTGGAAATGCAGAAGGTTCCAGGGAAGTAAAGACAATAAGACCATTATCATTAAAATCGATACCCCTGACACCTTGGACCACCAAGAATGAGCAAGCTAGTCTATAAGAGGCCTGCTGACCAGCAACACTTGTTCTGTTTCCGATATCTACTCGCCGGCTTCACTATTATAAATTCTCTAAGTTTAAAAACCTAATTTGTGAAAGTTAATTAAATAAGTGATACAAATAAAACTTTTATTTTTTTTAAAACAAACGCAGATCGAACTATTTTGACTGGCGCCCAACGTGGGGCCCAGCTTAAAAGTGAAAGTTTTTTGAGTGCGGGACCTTCGAGCTAAATACTCCAAGTGCGCGAAACTAACTTCACGTGACTCTCAAGTCTTTAAAGTGGGTGACCTACCAAAGAAATAAGTCAAAATATGCTGCTTGAAGTCATCGCTACGAGCATCCTGTGAGTAACCGAACGCATAATCCATCAAAATTCCGCTCCTTAGACCCCCGAAATTTGTATATATACCTAAGGCAGTAGATATAGAAACCGAACCACTTCCCGACAATAGTATGGAAGGCAAGCAGCATGGCTACGCTCAGAACGTACCCAGCATTCCGCAGGTACCATTGGGGCAGTCACTGGCATCTCCAGTGCAGTCCTCAATCGACCCAAAACATTACATTAATTTTGTGCCCACCTATAATGGTGATGCATTTACAATTTATAATTATCTAAATAGTGCCAGACAGTGGCTTAACGTAGCAGGCGGAAATACGCCTCAGAATGTGATGCTATTACTGACCAAATTAGAAGGCAGGGCCGCAATTATAATCTCTATGATAAATCATAATTTTAATTGGGACTGCATAGAAGTCACTCTAAAGTCAGAATGTGCTGACAATAGGGATTTAAATACGTTATTAGTAGAATTATCCAATGTCAAAAAAAAAACTAATTATAAGGATTTAATATTCGAAATAAACAAAAATTATTTTTTATTAAAAGTAAATTAACTGATAAACATGGATTAACCAAGCTGGAATTAATAGAAGAAATTATGGAACCATATATTAACACAGCGCAACATACTTTAAGAAATTCCTTACCTTACCATGATCAAATTTATGTCAGCAATTGTAATTTTAATGAAACAGTAACCAGAGTACTACAATTGGAAGCAGAGGGCAGATTTGATAATATCAAACAAAAATTTTCTAATTATTTACCTGCTCCTCGTGTCATTAATCAAATTCAACCAACAACAAGTGTTAGTAACATTCCATTTAAACTATCACAACCACAGTCGTCGCAACAATCTAAAATAAATATAAGACCTTTTTATCATAATAGGCATCCTTGGACACCAAATGCTAACAATGTATTTCAGAGGCCTCCTCATCCTCAGTTCCAAACATACAAGACAAACCAAAATCAAACTCAACAACAAGCACCACAAAAATCAGAAGACGTATCGATGAGGACCGCTCCTCAATTAAAACCTAATCAAATAGATTTAGGCAGAGGGTTTGTAGCTAAAGAATTATACCATCATCCGGAACAAACCGATGTTAATAACGCGCAAAATAATGAAGAAATTCAAACATCTGTAATGAATTATTATTACATCCCGGAAGACAAATGCATATATATTCCGGAAGAAAAATGTTTTATTATTCCAGAAGAGGAAACTTCACTAACAAATGAAACAAATCAAAATTTTCACCAGAGTCCAGACCAAACTCAAACACCATAGAATTTAATCATGTTAAATCTTATTTACCGTATTTCGAAACCAATAATCCTAAATTAAAAATTCTTATAGATACAGGTAGCCAAAGATCATTTATAACGCCATCAGCACAGAAGAAATATTTTCCGGAATTTAAAAAAAATGAATACTTCAGTGTAAAAACGTCACATGGAATAACTAGACATAATGGTGTTATAGAAACCCCATACTGGTGTAAATATTTTGGAAAAGATAATGGTCCAATGAAATTTTATATTTATCAATTTAGTGACAAATATGACGTTCTAATGGGTACTGAAATGATTGAACAAATTAGTGCAAAAATTGATTTAAAAGAAAGAAAATTAAGTATGCCTGAACATGAGTTATTAATTTTCCATATGACGGACGACGATAATCTAAACATAAAAGAACTCTGTGAAACTTATAAAGATTTGTTCACTGAAAGTGTAACAAATAGCGCAACAACAAAAATAAAACATCATATTAACTTAATTAATGAAGATCCAATTTATCAAAGGCCATTTAGGCTGCCACAAATTCAACAAGAAGAAGTAAAAAAACAAATTAATACATTGTTGAATGAAAATATAATTCGTCCTTCTGAATCACCATGGGCTTCTCCAGTACATATCATTCCAAAGAAAATGGATCAATCAGGAGTACAAAAATGGAGAATGGTAATTGATTATAGAAGATTAAATGACAAAACTAAATCTGATAAATTCCCTTTACCTAATATAGATGAATTATTTTCAAAATTACAGGGTAATCAATATTTTACTACTTTAGATTTAACTTCAGGATATCATCAAATAAAAATGGATGACGCGTCTATTGAAAAAACGGCTTTTAGTACACCTAATGGTCATTACGAATTTTTAAGAATGCCATTCGGACTAAAAAATGCACCTGCAACATTCCAGCGAATGATGAATAATGTTCTAAATCAAGAAATTAATCGAGATATATGCTTAGTTTACCTAGATGACATTATAATTTATTCAAAAACAAAACAAGATCATATTAATAAATTACAACAAGTTTTTGAAGCGCTTAGAAATGCAAATCTTAAAGTTAATAAAAATAAATGTGTTTTTATGGAAAAGGAAATTGAATTCTTAGGACATGTATTAAATAAAGATGGATTAAAGCCAAATCAAAAAAAAATTGAGGCTATACAAAAATTTCCTATTCCAAAAACTGTTAAAGAAATCAGAGCATTTTTAGGATTAATAGGATATTATAGAAAATTTGTACCGAATTTGAGTAAAATAGTAAAACCTCTCACCGAAGCTACAAAGAAAGATGCTGTCATAGATATAAACCAAAAGAATTATATCGAGGCAGTACAAATTTGTAAACGCTTACTAATTAATGCACCTATATTAGCTTTCCCAGATTTTAATAAAGAATTTGTAATTACAACTGATGCGTCTGACATAGCATTGGGGGCTGTCATAAGCCAAGATGGTCATCCAATAGCTTATGCATCTAGAACTTTAAGTAAAACAGAGCAAAACTATAATACAACTGAAAAAGAATTATTAGGAATTCTTTGGGCTGTAACACAATTTCGACCTTATATTTATGGTAGAAAATTTACATTACGAACGGATCATAAAGCTTTAATCTGGTTGGCTAAATTAAAAGAACCTAACCAAAGATTAACTAGATGGAAACTAAAACTTCAAGATTATGATTTTAGCATAGAACATGTGAAAGGAAAAGATAACTACGTTGCTGACGCATTAAGTCGCATAGAAATTCATCAAACTGATAGTAGTTCCTTAGAAGTAAACTTAGAAGAAGATTTAGCATTAACTAATTCTGATTCTTCACGAACAGAGTCTGCCGAAAATCCGGGACAGTCCAACAATACATGCGATAGTCAACAAGGTACTACTCATTCTAATGTAGAGGATAGTGATGAAGGCATTCCGATTATACATGCGTATCCACCAAAAAGATTAAGACGTGTAATATTTGAGTATGCCCCATACAAAAAGGCAAGTAGGGAAAACGGAGTTTGGTATTTTTATATTCCACCAAATAACGAAGAAAATATTATCAAAGAATTTATGTTAGAATATTTACCTCAAGAAAAATATGCTTTTATAATACCAAATGATAAGTTATACTATAAAGTTTCCGAAACATCGTAAATATTTTGATCATACAAAATTTAAACCAACTAGGTTCACAAAATCTCTTGTAGAAATTCATGAAAAAGAAGAGCAGAAAAGGCTAATTAAAGAATATCATTTAAAAGATAATAGACATCCTGGAATAGAAAGTTTATATAAACAATTAAAAGAAAAATATAATTGGGAAAATATGAGAAAACAAATAAAAAAATTCGTTCTCCAGTGTGAGCCTTGTCAAAAAGAAAAATATAATCGTCATCCTAACGTTACATTAGCTGTGGAAACGGAAACACCTTACGAGCCAATGGAAATTTGGCATATAGACTTTATGTCTTTAGAAAGACAATGGTATTTAACTATTATAGATAAATTTTCTAAATATGCTATAGTTAAACCCACAGAAAAAAGTAAAGTTTGTGAAACATTATCAGAGATATTCGCTTTAATTGGAGCACCAAAGAAAATAATCCACGATGGTGAACAATCACTTTGCAGCGAAATAGTCTCTGAACTATTTCAAATGTATAATATTATTAATCATACTACTTCTCCACAGCATCATAAGTCAAATTCTGATGTAGAACGATTACATAGCACGCTTCAGGAGTTATTTAGACTGCAACGATCATCAGATTTAGGCCAAGACCAAAAAATATATTTCATAACACATGCCTATAATAATACTCGACACAGTGCCATTAATATGACTCCTTTTGAAGTTCATTTCACAAGGAAACCTAAAGTTCAAAATTTCGATAATTTTCAGGTTTTAGTTCAAAATTATACCTCTCAACAAAAAGAATTTAGTAATCAATTAAATAAAAATATTCACGAACTCTTGAGAAGCGAAAAGAAAAAACGTAACGACAGGATTAATAAGGGCATTCACTCTCAAAAAAGTTTTAAAGTTGGAGATAAAGTGTATTTAAAAAACAGTAAAGCCGAGAGACACAAAACAAATTCGAGATTTATAGGGCCGTTCACTATATTAACCTGTGAACCACATAATAAATATAAATTAAGTAATAAGCGAATTTATCATCAAGAAGAATTATTAATTGTTACAGAATCAGCATCGCCTTCGGACACAAGTTCCGAAAATTAGATTCAAATGAGCACATAATATTGGTAGACATGCCGCCTACCCGTATTATTGAAGGAAGGTGGACCATAATTCATATGTTAGATATAAGTCCTATGTTAGAAAATAAGAATAAACTCAAGGATACTATTATAAGAATTACAGCAGAACCTAATTTTAAAATAAGTGATGTTAATCATCTGTATAATCGTATTAACATTATTTTAGACCATGTATCTGAAATATGTAGTCATTTAGATTTACAAAGTAGAGTAAAAAGAGGATTAATTAATGGATTAGGCTCAATTATAAAATCTATAACGGGAAATTTGGATCAAGATGATTTATATAATGTACAAAAAGATTTAGAAACATTAAAAGTAGCATATAATAAACAAATATCTGTAACAGACGAAACTTTAGAAGAATATAATAATCAGATTAAGAAAATTGTTGAAATTCAAAATGTACTAGATGAACAATACTCTCAGATAAGAAACAACAGAGTTCATCAGAAAGTAGCTTTAGAAATACTGTTACAAGCTCAAACATTACAGGACATAGCAGAAAGATTGTCGACTGCTATTACTTTTGCTGAACATCGAATGTATCACTATAGTATAATTCAGTCACATATTTTGGAAAATACACTTAGCAAAATTAATAGGAATGTAATGATATCTAGTAATATTAACGATATTGAACCATTTATTAATGTTAAGTGTAAGATTATCAATAAAATTGTATACTTTGTATTAGAAATACCTTTAGTTAGACCACAAAAGTATAATACGCGAAAAATTGTTCCCATAATCCAAAACCACCCTATATGTACCTATCCTTTAATGCGAAAGGTTACGTTGGCGTATTCCCACTCGGAAATATATGAAATAGAAGACTGTTCAATGTTGACGGAGCTAATATGTAAAGAAACTATTCTTCAAACTACAAACTGTGAAACAGAACTTTTATTAAATAAAACTACAGATAAATGCACAACAATCCCAATAAAATGTCCGGTAGAAATCATTCAAGAAATATCATCGGAAGTTATTTACATGTATTTTAACAGAACGACCGAGGTGAAGATCAGTTGCGGGAAATATGATGAGACATCATGGATAAAAGGTGCATATTTGTTGACAGGAGAAAATTGTGAAGTAAATATTTCGGGCATATTAAGGTTCCATACACAAGAATCACAAGATAAGGTTATTACTGCAAATTTAGAAATTAATCACACTAAAGATATCCCTGAAATGGAGTTGAACTACGATCCAGTAAAAATCACCATGAAGTTAAAATCTTTACGACAAATAGAAGAATTGAGAATGCAGAGGAGACATAACTTAATTCAGTATAGTTGGATCATATGTTTGACTATACTAGTAATTGGTATAATTTTCCAATTTCTTCGATCCAAGGTTTGGAAGAAACCTAGGACTTCAAAATTAAGGGGGGATAGTCAAATAGATCAAGACAATAGAACCATTAAAATAATGGATGTTTTGACTGGAAATGCAGAAGGTTCCAGGGAAGTAAAGACAATAAGACCATTATCATTAAAATCGATACCCCTGACACCTTGGACCACCAAGAATGAGCAAGCTAGTCTATAAGAGGCCTGCTGACCAGCAACACTTGTTCTGTTTCCGATATCTACTCGCCGGCTTCACTATTATAAATTCTCTAAGTTTAAAAACCTAATTTGTGAAAGTTAATTAAATAAGTGATACAAATAAAACTTTTATTTTTTTTAAAACAAACGCAGATCGAACTATTTTGACTCGCGCATCGGAATCCGGTTTGTCGGGGTCGAATTCCGGCAATAAAAACTTGCTTTTCACTGGCTGCGTTTTCAAAGTTTGCCGGTTTTGCATTTCAAAAAGTAACTAACTTCCACTGATTGTTATTGTCACTGTTCCCGCGTGTAATTTTCATTAGCACGATTTGATCCCAATTCTGATGTCGGATCCACCGGTATTGTTCCGTCAGATTCAGGCATCATGTGGGCAGAGTTTGGGTCTCGTGCAATGAAAATACACTGGGTGCGGTTCACTTGGTTATTTTAATTTTAAATCACAAATTGAATCAAACACAATTTAATTTAATCACTCACTACACTTATACTGCGCACAACGAATCGAGTACAGTTTCGGGATGTCTTCACACTGCTGCGGTCAGGCACTGAATGCGCTCCTCGCAGCCCCGATGAAACATCACGACTCTGTATAAGCGCGCACAGACCACGTGATACTCAAAATGGCGAGCTTACGATTCGTTTGCTATCCGTACTATTGACCGGATCCGACATATGCATATAACGGTAATCATATAATAATAGTTACGAGTATTTCAGAGGTTTTTCTTCCGAGAATGGTCAGGCTGTGGTATGATCTTCCGTCTGAAGATTTCCCAAAAGCTGAACGTAAGCTACGGCACAGTAGATATTATTACCGTGGCTACTGTGACCGCTTTCCATCAGGTGGGCCATATACAAGTTTGTCGCCATAATGTTGTAAAAAAAATTAACTCCTGTATTATGCACCTTCACTTTATCTACTAAAGGTCTTATTTTGCTTGCTACCGAGTCTGATCACTACAAACATGGCTTGATTGTTTTGTAATAAACTCTGTATCATTTTGAACAGTAATTAGACCGTTATCGAACCCAGTAATTAGATCGTTATCGGTAGGGGGTTTTTATCAGAGTCATAATTATTCAGCGTTTCGGTATACGCAGTTACGGTTTCATTACCTGCGTACTATAACGATATTATTAAGAAAGAAATACCTAAACAATCCTAAACCTCTATCTGGACCCTTATGGCACTTAAATACGCAAGTGAGTTTGTTTGTTACGCTACCGCGCATAAACTGCTGGACCAATTTTAATGAGTTTATTGGCACCTTGTTTCTGGGTAGGCAATCATCAAGCTATACCTAGTCAGGGTAGAGCGAAAGCTATTAGCATCGTACTTACTAAAACCCACCCTGTTCCTTTAATTTTGCATTCCAAAGCTAGGGTAGGTAACCTCATGACATTCCTGTAGAACAGATAGTTGAGGTCTTGGAGACGATTAAATGCAGTATATGGGGGAGGGACGCGAGTGAAGCTGCGGGTCAAAAAAAGGGTCATAAAAACAGAAAACCGCAATACTTGATTATATCTTATATCTGACTTATTAGGTGTTTCCATGACTCCCGATCTATCATTCCGTGAACATGTAACCAAGATCTGTAAGAAGGCGTTCAGAAACTTAGGATTTGTACTGAGACAGACACAATGCTTCACAAACATCACAGCAGTTAGGGTCCTGTATGACGCACTAGTCAGGAGTCATCTGAAACATAGTGCGATCATATGGGATCCACATGAAACTAAGTACTTGGTGATGTTGGAGCGCGATCAGAACAAATTCACGCGCCATTTGTACAAGAAATAATATGGGATTTATATCCTTTTTACCTACTGATGTACGCCACTTTGTTTGTCCTGGGCATGGTTGGCTATAACCAACTGCATGTCCGACGGGAGTTTGCGCTGGTCGCCTACTTGGTGAAGGTGCTTCGTGGATTAGAGAGTAACCTGGGCGTATTGAAGCGCTTGAGTCTGTGTGTGCCGGACCGCTACGTGTGGAGGCGGCGCAGCCCGCCACTGCTACTGGTACCTACAGCCAGAACTAACTTGCTTGCCAAGGCACCTCTCACCTGAGCTATCCGTACCATCAACAGCCTGCAAACACAGATCGATGTGTTTACGTGTTCTTTGGGTGAATTCGCAAGGCTATTATTAATTCTTTTATGCTACAAGCAAAATAAAATTTGTGTGCATAAGTATATTAATGTTTTATTGTAGCGTAGATATTAGTTACGATGTATTATTATTTATATAATTACTTCTTTATACAATGATATTGTGCCATATTTTGTGTTTTAATTTTAAAATTGAATTTTGTAATATTTTCTTTTTGTTTTTTAACTTTATTTTATTGTTTTCTATTGTTATTGTACTGTTTATAGTTTGTGTTAGTTTAAGTTTAGTTTAAGCTCTTATCTATCGCATTAGGGTAAACCCTGTAATGATAGAATAAGTTTTTTGATAAATAAATAAATCTTATTTTATTATCACAACAACATTAAGAAAACCTATTTTCCTGCAATAACATTCTCAAATTCCTTAAAGGCTTTATCAATAGCTGCAGTAATCTCTTGTACTGGTTTGTCATGGACTGACATCCAAATCGTAGCAGGAGCACCAGTTTTGAACATATCCAGAAGAGCTGCAACTGCTGATTCTCTCCTGAAAGAAAACATTACCTACATGAAACTTTTTAACAATGATGTAAAGCAGTAAAGAAGTGCTAAAATACGAAATAGCTAGACTTCAAAACCTGAAGTACCGCAACTAGTGTCTGAATGGTATTAAGTTCATTTTTTTAAAGGTTTCCAAAAACGAACAAAATCGAGACTGAAGAGTTTTTAGGGATTGTAGGGGTTCGGAAGTAATGAACTCAAAAATTAAACTACGTGTAACAATGATATTCGATTCATATTATACTAAGAAAGTGCCAGAAGATACTGCGGGAGAGGTGATGATAAACAATTCTACCCACTTTGAAATATCCTAGACTTACTTTTGAATGATGTAACCCTCTTCAACAACGACAGCCATTTCACTGCCGAATTTAGGGTCCCAAGCTTTCGTTTCCAAATTCTGAACTAAAGGAGTATCAGTAGCTCCTAAACACATTGTCAAAACCCTGATGCCTGTGGTTTCGTAGAACGGATCCATCTGGAAATAAGGTCAGAGTCAGCATCGTTTTATTTTGCAAGTTTTTTTTTTTGCGTTAATTTGCTCTATCTATAACAGGTCTACTCTCAAAGTAGGTATCAGCAACTCTTTTCAAAGTAGGTATCAGCGCAAGAGATGCCAAAAATTCACAACAAAGCGGATTTTTTTTTCAACTTACCGCTAAACATTGGCTAAACTGCACGACAGCCATTTTCGCGCCACAGTAAACCGGTAAATATGGAAATTTTGTCAAAGCCATAATCGATGCGATGTTTATAATAGTTCCACCGACGCCACCCTCGTCTTTTCGCATGTGCTGGACGCCTTTAAATGTGAAAGAAGCTACCCCTTGCTGAAAAATACGCAATATTTTACTTACAATGCCTCTAAAATATCGGCCTACGATACGTTAAATTAGATTTTAATGCAAACCTCTAATAAACTAAGTAGAACTAAATGAGCAGGAAGATGATGTTGTACAGGCGGCTACACATCAAGCTATGCTTAACTAGTATAAGCTGACCATTCCATGTGCGGAAAGATCATATAAATCGAGTCCAAGAGAAACTGGTTTTGTATAGCTTCATGTGTAGCCGTGTGTACGATCTTCTTGCCCGTTTAACTTTTCCTCTCCTTCCATTAACATTCATACTCATCACTATCTTAGTCACATGAATCACCCCTCTTCACCCCATGTCCGTACCAAGACTGACGATTCCGTTTCATTTTCTCTGTATTTGGCGCCACTTTCAAACTTTCTCCTCCTACTCATTCCTTACTTTACCGATTCTTGTCACTCCACACATAATTATTCTCTCAACATTCTCATCTAACTTTTTCATTCATCTTCTTTACAGCCCTACCTGGATCTACCTTTAATGGTGTTACCTACATAATTAATATTGGAGGTAGTTCTCCAAAGGCTAGGTGAGTCAATCATAACGCCAGCATTGTTGATGATGACATCGATCGGCTTGAACTTCGCTAGCACGGAGTCGAACGCGCTTGTTATGTCTTCTTCCTTGCTCACGTCGCATTTGATGAACACAACCTTGTTGCCGTACACTTTGTTCAGACGATCGGCTGTCGCCCTACCGAGGTCATCGGCAATGTCTAGGATGGCTATATTCTGCAATTTATAAAAATGTTTAGGCTAAAACGAAATAACTGCAGCGACTGCAGCGCACTTCTCTGTGTTATTGTATGACGTGTTTAAAGTGTTTGTGATTTGTGTTTGTATTATGTTTTAGTAAGTAGCTAATTTGTGGGACTATTAAAAACTAAATGAAAAAAGAAGACCGCAATTAAAAAACTAAAAATGTATCATTGGTTCCATTGCGTGGTAAGAACTCCATGCATGACTGCTGGATTTTATTGGGGTCTATTAGTGATTTTTGTAGTTCACTGGTAGTTAGGGAATCGAGAACCGGTCCTTGTTGGAAGTCCCGGGATTTTCGGGACAGGCGTCCAAGGAACCGGGAAATCCCGGGATTTTCGGGAATTTCGGGACAAAAATGCATTTTTTCCATGGCATTAGAAAACAATGAAAATAATAAGATAACTTTATGGTACAGTATTTATTCTGATTAAAATCATACAACCAACTTATTCGACGGCCTCATGGACATGGGTTTGCTCTAGCCTCTTTTCTATTCAGAGGTGGCAAATCTATTCACTCTAACTGTACTAACTATGGAAACTTGCAGTTCATCTAGATGTCCAATACTGGACATTAGATGTACCTAATGCAAGTAGGCCGGTGGAAAGAGGTTGTAGAATTCATGAGTTCGACCTATTTTAGGTCTCATCTTAGCACGAGCGAACCCAATAAAAAAAACGAAAAGAGGGAGGGCTTCACACACAGCAGCTATAATGTATATTAATGTACATTACATCCCGGGATGTATAGCTTTAAATTATCTTGATGTATCACACACACGACAGGTAATGTAATGTATATTTCCCTACATTTCATAACATCCTTTTCGAAGAGAGATATACGGAAATGTATTGAGATGTATAGGTGTATCGAAATATAAATGTATAATATTTTCGTATCGCTCAGTACCTTAGATTCGAAGATGTAAAAATGTACATAATTGCTGCAGTGTGTGGACGATTTCTATGGAAAGATGTAATGAGATGTATCGTGCTATAATGTACATCTTTACATTATTATTATTCCTTATGCTTGCGTCGATAAAATGAGCTAAGCTGTAGAGTAACCATCCACCAGTTTCACGTTGCCAATTAGTCTAAGGAGCTCTGCATTCCACTGGGTCTAGTGCAGTAAGTTGTATTTATCTGAGCCATCCCAATGATTAAGTTGAGTAAGGTTGCTGCAATACTCCGTTAGAAAAAACATAAGAAACTTTGAATTTCGCGGGCTACTACTACGCAATCAATGCAGAAATGGGCTTGCACAGGTGTAAGGTATCGCTTCACTCTATTTAGGATGCCCACGTCAAAGTTGACACTGGATGTCAGTTTCATGCCCAAAAGCTCAAGGTCATCAGTTACAGAAACAGTAAAAATAGGAATTGGTCCAAATTACTCTATAGAAGATGTAGTTTTGATTTACTCCTACTTCACTAAGGAAATATACGCCTGTATGTTGGTGGCGATAAAAGAGAGAAGTTTCTTGTGTGAGCGAACAAGAAACTTCTCTCTTTTATGGGATACTAAGTATCAAATCTGTTTGCTCTACCATGGTCTCTCTGAAGCAATGAACTTCATCCCCACTGGATTTTGCAGTGGGCAAGTATGTCACTGAAACATATTTTTCCTACTCCTCCACTATTATTTTCTGATTAATTTCGTGCAGGATCCAAGACAGGTAAATTCATTCTCCGGGACACGTCGAGACTTCATTGTCTCGGCGCTTTTCTGGTGGTTGCCACTGTTGATTCTGGCTTTCAGGAGTTGCAGTGGTTTGGGAATAGTGAAGTGGGTTTGTCCCAAAAAAAAAAAAAAAAAAAAAATGTCACTGAAACAGTACTGTTATCTACCTATCCAACAATACCAGGCTGAAGTGGGTAAGAAATGTGCAGCAAAATAAGAGTTGCAAAGAAAACAGATAACTGTTGAACTCCAGAGTCAATAACCAAAAGCTCAAAGGATCAGTCATCAACGACAACTCTGATTGATCGTTCACTAAGAAAGTCTGATATCCAGCTACAAAAATTGAGATACCAAAAACAAGGAAGCTTTTTGTCTCGAGACCCTGTCAAAGGCTTTCGAGATATAACCAGTACTACATTATCAACTTTTCTTCTCTGTCAACAACACTTGTATCTGAACATGTTATTCCGTATTTAACGGCGAAGTGAATAAATACCTAACATCCAATTTGATTCTTTTGTTCTATAAAAGAATTAACAAGTTTAAACAAATTATTTATACTGTTTTTCTGTGTCCCGAAAATCCCGAATTTCCCGGTTCTCAGTCGCATGTCCCGGGTTTTAAAATATACTTCAAGAACCGGGAAATCCCGGGATTTTCGGGACCGGGATTTCCCGGTTCGATACCCTACTGGTAGTAGAATGGTAGAATCTTGTAAGCTTGAAGTGCTAGCTAGTAGGCCATAGATATTATAACTGTTTGATTGAATAAATTAACATGAATTCATGATCTATTAAGCAGTAGGTAGGTACTAATACCTAGTTAGCTTACAATTTACGGATAAATATCAAATACCTTTGCTCCATGATCTAGGAAGGCCTCCGCATAGGCAGCGCCCAAACCGGAAGCACCTCCAGTCACTAAAACAGTTTTATCCTTTGCGTCCCACTGCGCCATTGTAACGATGAACCCAACCAGTAATGAAGCAGTCTCACGATAAAATGGTCATAAATGTTCTTATTGTTATTAATCCCAAGTTCATCAAATATTGTTATCATTAGGTACAGATATCATGTGCACACTGCCCGTTATAGATGTGCGATAAACAAGTCTGTACAAGTTGATGGTGATTGGCAGAATTTACGGTTCAGCAGTCCCGCTGAATGACTATCTTACTTCCTACTCATCATCATCATCATCAGCCTGCCTATAATTGTTCCCACTGCTGGGACACAGGCCTCCTCTCTGTGAGAGGGAGTTTGCCATAATCCACCACGCGGGCCCAGTGCGGGTTGGTGGATGTCACATGTCTTCGAATTTTTGATTCTAGGAAATGCCGGTTTCCTCACGATGTTTTCCTTCACCGTTTTGAGAGCAGTGGTGATGAAATAAATTACATAATAGTAATTCGCCTTGCTGGGTTCGAACCCACGACCTCCTAAGTCGGGGCCGAAGCCACTCGGCCACCACTGCTCTATTCCTTCTGGCCTACTAATATTATAAAGGTGAAAGTTTGTATCTATAGACGGGGCTATGTAGCGTCTCCGTGGTTGTTCTACCTAAACATGGATAGTTGTTTGGCAATTTTTTTTTTAAAGGTAGGTTCGCGTTTGACCACTATTTCGCCTGATGGTAAGCGAAGATGTGGTCGACGGTGAAGCACGCTTGCCTAGAAGTAACCTGTTCACTCCTGACTTGAAGACCCCAAGGTTATAGCTGTCGGAAAATACAGATGCCGGAAGGGAATTCCACTCCTTAGCTGTGCGTACAATAAAGCGCAATTCACACAGAGAGAGGGCGCGGGTCGGGCGCGTTTCGGGACGGGAGTACGGCGGGTCTAGTTCTTTGTATTTATTTATTTATTTATTTATTCATATAACAATTTGCATTGTGTCTGAATTACATTAATAATAGTTAAAAATAATTTATTAATTAATTAATTTATATGAAAGACATCACACTGAAAGCGTGTGCGGGTCGGGCGCGGGGCGGGTCGTGCGCACGCTTTCAGTGTGATGTCTTTCATTTAAATACTAAGAACTAGACCCGCCGCACTCCCGCCCCGAAACGCGCCCGACCCGCGCCCGCTCTCTGTGTGAATAAAGGTATTGGCAAAACGCTTTGTACGCACCGGAGGGATGTCCACCATATATCGATGGCGCATTGCCGTACGTCTTGTAGTCCGATGATGGAAAGGGCCAGGCCAGGCCAGGTGCTGTTCCATCGCACACGGGGAGTGTGCGAAATGTAACCGATAAAAAACCGACAAGCTGGCAACATGGCGTCGATGTTCAAGGCTTTGGAGCTTTGAATCGACCAGAGCATCGTTACCGATTAGCCTCTTGGCCCGTTTATCTATTGAGTCAAGTGCATCTAGTTGGTATTTGGCGGATCCATCCCAAAGGTGAGAGCAGTACTCCCTGCATGACCGAATTTGCGCTTTATATGAATAAGCAGCTGTTCAGGCGTGAAGTACTTTCTCACCTTGGAGAGGAACTTTTTCGCGGCCAACTGAGCTTTTGCCTCAATGAATGACCGAAATTGAGGGTTGATGTTAGTGTAACCCCAAGAAGGTCAAAATGGTCCGTTATCGGTATGGTCACACCACACCTCGGAAAGATGGAGCCGGGTGGAATTGGCTCTGTTTTGCAGAAAAAAGACACGCCTGAGTCCTGGTAGCATTGAACCTGACCAGATTGGATTCACCCCATTCTGAGACAGCTGATCTGAGGCCCAGTAGCCCGTGCATCGGACACGTATCTCTTAGCAACCGTGCTGTCATCTGCGTACCCAAAGGTTCCGGGTTTTAACAGGTCATTTATATGAAGCAAAAACAACGTTGCTGAGAACACTGACCCCTGAGGTACTGCAGCGTTAATTTCTAACTGACCGGACGAGCAGCCATAAATAACCACTAGCTCAGATAGAACGATTCCTCAGGAAGTCAGCAATCCAATCACACAGACCACTGGGCAAACCGAAGGAAGGAAGCTTAGCAATTAGGCCCTCGTGCTAGACCCTGTCGAAAGCCTTCGAGATGTCAAGGGAAACAGCGAGTGCTTCCCCGTGTTTCTCGATGGCCTCACTCCAGATGTATATGGCATACGCTAGAAGATCCCCAGTAGACCGGTTTCGGCGGAAGCCGTATTGGTGGTCACAAGGATATCGTTGTCTTCTAGGTATGCCAGGAGCTTACTGTTCAGCACACGTTCCATACTCTTACAGAGGATGGACTTGACCGAGATGGATTTGTAGTTGCTAGGATCAGCACGAGTACCCTTTTTAGGTACAGGCTGGACGTTAGCTTGCTTCCAAGCCTACGGCACTTTCCCGGTCGCCAACTCGCCAGTATAAGGCGATACAGGCGTGTCAGGATTTGAGACAATTCAGGCGCACAAGCTTTAAGTACAATTCGGCAATATTGTACTTGTGATTCCGTCGGGGTCACCGGCTTTATTCACGTCGAGGGAACGCAGCACCCTACATACCTCCTTCTGACGGATGCGGATGCGACTCGTCTCATATCCCACAGAAGAAGGAGGGGGCCGCGCGCCATCTGAGTTCAGACGCGAAGATTTGAAAGAGAATAAGTATGGATTAAGAATGAACGGGTTGTATGTTCAATGTCTTCTCTACGCCGATGATCAAGTTCTTCTTGCATCATCAGCGGAACAGTTGCAAGACATGGTTATTAGCATAATGAATGAATGCGTTTAAGAAGGAAGAGATGAATATAAAATAAATGTGAACAAGACGAAGGTTACGGTTTTTAAAAGAGAGGAGGATGTATTGTTATGCGAGGTGAAAATAAATGATGTAAGTGTGGAGCAAGTGCAGAATTCTGTATAGGTATTTGGGCAGTATGTTTACAAGAGATGGAAAGATTGATGCTGATGTGGAAAGGGGGGGTAATTGTGGAAAATAAAGTGAACGGTGCTATACATGGAGTGGTGACCAACCAGTTGATGTCCATAAAGGCTCGACTGGTTGAATGATAGACTAAGGAATTAGGTTAGACGAGACGTAGTGACAAAAATTGAAAAGGGTATGCTGAGATGGTTCTGTCATGTTGAGAGGATGAGTGAAAGGCTATAGTAACAAAAGTAATTTATAAGGCTGCCTGTCCATTGACGTGGAGCGAGCTGGCGGAGCGGAGCGAGCGAGTGTTGCGGAGCGGAGTTGCGGACTGTGTCTGTAATATGCGGAGCGGACGAGCGGACAGTGCGGAGGGAGCGAGCAAATTGTGCGGGGCTAGGCCGAATTCACGCAACGAGTCATTTGATCGAAGGGCGCGGCGACGAGAGCGGTCAGTTGTAAGCGAAATACTTATTACGGAAACAGACATGTTGTCGACACAAAAGTTGAAATGCATTGCATTGCTTGAAGAAGAACTGGACTCGGAAGAAACCGAATTAACCGAACATACCATATTAATAACTCTATGAGAAAGCCTATACCCATCCCTGCCGCCTCACTATCGCCCGGCTCGCACCGCCTTACTATCGCCCCGCTCGCACGCGTTCGCTCCGCCAGCTCGCTCCACCAAACCCATGTCCACTGGAGCGGAGCGGAGATTTTATGCAATCCTATTGGTTATATATATATATTCTCGTTTCTTCGCTCCGCTTCAATGGACAGGCAGCCTTAGGCGGAGGTGAGTGGAAACCCCGGGAGGGGACGCCCTAGGAAGACCTACACTGATCTTATTGGTGAAGTGCTTCAGAAAAGCCGGGTATGTATTACTCGTCGTAATTGGCGTGTGTGTGTGTATGAGCAGGTATGGATGTGGATGACGAGAAAGGAGTATGTCAGCAGGTGGTGCTCTGTAGTTTCTGCCTACCCCATGGATAGAAGGCGTGATTTTATGTACAGCTTGGCAAATTAGAGTAGAAAACCGGAAGTCGCCACTGTGCTCTCGCTACCATAAATTTGAAGGTTTTTTTTTTCACATAATAAGTTAGTACTTTTATGGCACATTAATAAATCTAACAAACCTGCGTTCTTTGTTTACATCAAATGTCAAAGATTTTAAAAGATTAGTTTCGTTTCAAGACGTTCTGGCCAAGCTGTATGTACAATTTAAAAGTTTTTTTGGATGAATGGATGTTTGTTCCTCTTACACGCAAAAACCACTGAATGGCATAAACAATTTTATAATTTATGAACGTTAGAACAAATACATAGTTATGATAATAACAATGTAAACGTAATTTTACATGATTATTTTTATAACTCTGCTAACTGCTCTAATAATATTGACACAACAATCTTATTTATTGTGTATGCATGATGTTTCATAAAATTATGATTAATTGAAATATCCCATTATTTGGGATACGTGAAAATCCATACATCTTAACGTAGTCTAATTTTTTTTTAGTTTTGACCCACACTAAGATATTTTCTTAATAAAATCGCTTCTTCGTCAATACACAGAGTGATTGGGCGTTTTTCCATTAGACGGCACGGCAGTGCCGGTGCGGGGTAGCAAAAATATTGTATGAACGCCGAACCGGCGCCGGCGCCGGTAAGTGCATAGGTGAGCCATAGGGCGTTTTTCCATTAGACGGCACGGCACCGGCACCGGCGACGGCGACGGTGCCACGCCGGTGCCGGGGAAGCAAAAATGTATGAAAACGTATGGCTCGCTTTTGCACTTACCGGCGCCGGCCCGGCGTTCATACATTTTTGCTTCCTCGCACCGGCACTATGCCGGTGCCGGTGCCATGCCGTCTAATGGAAAAACGCCCATACGTTTTCATACTTTTTGCTTCCCCGGCACCGGCACGGCGCCCACCGTCGCCGTCGCCGGTGCTGGTGCCGTGCCGTCTTATGGAAAAACGCCCATTCAAGATGAAGTTTTTTTAAGTAAATCATTCTGTATTTTGTCGTTCTGAAATCATCAAATGAGTCCTCCCACCCAGGGCAGGACGGGAAGGACTGTCAAACTTGTACTGACTAAAATCCACGGCGGTCCTTCAATAGCACTTTACGTTCCAGGGTCCTGCTCCGCTTTACCTGATGAGACAGGCCCGCGACCCTGGCAGACTTTAGCCCTCTAAGGGCGACAGTTTATCTAGACAACACCCGTGAGAAGCCTGAACAAGTGGTTGGCTAGGCATATTTATTCTAGAATTTCTAGATATAATGGGGAAGGCTGGTCAAAGCTAATTGTAGATGGCGCCACCATAGCTAGGTCCCAATCCGACCAATGAGGTAGTACTGTTTTGAAGTTCCTATAAGATTTGAACCAATGACGATTCTGGGAACTAGCTATGCTAGCGCCATTAGTTCCCCAGTTGCCATCCCCGTTGCAGTGAACTAAAATTGGAAACGATTTTGGAAAAGCTGAATGCAGTATTTGTCACTATTTCTGAACGAATTTTGTGCTGAGTTGTCATGTCACTGTGAACTGTCATTTGTCAAAATTATTTCAATGTCAAGACTGGAGCGAAAAAGGCTTGTAAAGATATTGTTTTATTCGAGTAATAAAGAAAAAGAATTTACATAGAACTTAAAAATTTAAATCATCGCAAACAGGCAGTTATTAAAATGGTAACGATTGCACGACAGTCATTCTTTATATAGTGAAGTTAATAACATCAAAATAAAACACTTGTTCAATATTTTTGTTTCAGAGCGCTATATTTAATTTCCAAAGCTTGCTGTCCGTGATACTACTCCTCATATGCACTTGTGCGTACTTGAGATCATTCTTTCCAAGTTTAATGGACCGAAATAAGACAGGGTAAGTTGCTTTGCATTATTTAGGTTAGTTAGACTTATTAATTACTCACCCCCCGCTGCTCGGCAATTGATAGTAGCGTAATTTTATTATAGCCTGTAGCCTTCCTCGATAAATAAACTATCCAACATAAAGTATTTCGGTATTTGAACCAGCAGTTACTGAGATAAATGTGTTCCACCAAGAACAAACTATTTTGTAAGAGATAAAGTTTGTAATTCTGTCTATTAACAACATTCCCAAAAACTTCTGAATGGATTATCATATGATTTGCTATCCCATACCTCTATGCCTAAGCCTTTAAAACATGGACAGTCACAATGTAAGTTCCATTCCTCACAAAAATTGCTCACAATTTTATTATAGTCTCCGCCATATAAGTCTGGAATGAAATTTGTTGAAATATTGGAATACATTGGTACATGGGAGCGTGTACCAATGTATTCCAATATTTCAAAAGGATAAGAAAAAATGTAAAGAAAGTGTTGTAACACAATCAAAACAAACTTTGTAAGTCAACGTTGACCTTATATTTTACAGTAGAATCCGTTTATTATAACTCTGCTTATAATGACCATCCACTTATTATGATGTATTACACAGAGAACTTTGGCTTTCATATAAAGTTCTTTAAACAAAGTTGAGTATAATGACTTGAGTGACATGTTGCTTGTTATGACCCATTTTTATTTAATAAATTGTGTCCAGTTGATGTAGTGACCAACATTATTCCTAACATTCTCGAGTGTTGGGAAGAGGCGATACTCAACGACATTCGGCGCCAGCATGGTTTTTTTTTTGTCTCAGTGGGTAATTGATAGTGCAATTATTATAATTGACTTACATTTTCTTTCTATTTTATCTAAAATAATTACGTACTGACAAAAAACAGGAGAATGTTTATTTTGTCTAAAATGCTTTGTATTACCTCCGCTTATGACGTGTTTGTTATTTCCCTTCAATGTCATTATAAACGGATTCCACTGCAGTTTGAATTTCAAATGATGGTACATATTATGAAATTCGAACAATGCATTATTACAACGACGATATAATACTAGACTACGCATTGCACGATCTAACGAACAAAACTATTCTGCCAACTCGCTGAGGTACTACGTAAGCGAGGGGGACGGGGTACTGCGTTGTGATTGGCTAACTCAAGGTCTGTTCTGACTCAACGTATGTTTACGGCTCACAGGATTGGTCGAAATGAGACGGATATATAAGACTTTTTTGCCTAATGTGTTGGCAGACATCGGTCGCCTGTTATTACGAGTCTAGTATTATATCGTCGTTGCATTATTATGACCTTTATTCCAGACATATCTGGCGGGGACTATAGTTACTTTAAAATTCAAGAACCGAGTTGTTTTATATCTATTTAGAAAAAAAAAAATCTGTAGCATAGCATACCAGAACTGCAGGTAAACTTCAGTTAAATTTTGAAAGTTGCCGACAAGCTACACTTCAGGGTAGAAGGTGCCCTTGGCTTTAAGATGTCACTTAATTTTTGTTATATTTCAGATTACTTGGAACCTTCTGGAAGTGTGCGAGGATTGGTGAAAGAAAATCTCCCTATGTAGCAGTTAGCTGCATTATCATGGCATTCAGTATATTATTCCTCACATAATTGGAAAAGACTTTTCAATAGCTGTAACATTACTTATTAACATACATATTTTTAAATTTGTAAATAAATATTTACTCGCATTTAAATAATTTTGTATTTTCTTTTCACAACATACTATTTTTTTCAGGTCCTAAGTTCCTAAGTTAGATAGATTTTGGTACATAAAAAGTACCAAAATTTTAACATCCTAATTGCACTATAATTTTAATAAATGATTTTTGTTTTGAAAATCAAAATTTTATTCTTAAGTCCCAGGTGCGACATTTTGCGAAAGAGACGTTTTACGACCGGGACATTTTGCGAAAGAGACGTTTTTCGCCTGAGCCTGGTGTAACAATCGTCCTCACCCTACAAGTAAAACTCAGGATCAGCTCAGACCAATAAACAAAATACGCGGCACTGCGCGCACATTTCAATAGAGCTACTCAAAACCGAACTCTATTTTCTACAGGAAAAGATACACCTTTCGCAATGCAGCGCGACGCCGCGCTGCATCTCAAAATCGTAACTTTATTTACTACACAATAAGATACACCAGTATCGTTGAGTCACGTCGCGACTAGACGCGTCTCGGTGTGAACTGACCGGTCGCCAAGGTACACTAGTACACTAGTGAATCCATCCCAATTAGTTTTCCATTAATGTAATAAAGTAAAAATTTCATCATTTATTAGAATAAAAAATAAAACACAAAACAATTTTCAGTAATTTTATTTTTATACGTGTCTGGTTTCTAAAAATAGAAAATGCTAAGGGATAGAATATAAAGAGATTACAAAACAGTCACAAAATCTAATACTAACCATTATAAATACCTTGTAGTTATTTTTTCATAACTGAATAACTGTAATGAAAACAAATAAACACCTTCAATTATATATAAATAGAAGTGTAAGCATCAGCTGAGTGATATGCAGATATTAACTAGTGCAATCACTTTACAAACTGTGCCGATTATAAAACTGTGAATATTAAACATGCTTGAAAATACTGCATTGAATTATAAAATTAACATACGATAAATACGACTCATTATTCTCAAATAAATAATCATAAAACCAATATGATTTTATCAAATAACTTTGTTTGATTGGCGATCAATCAGTACTAACATAGCAATTCCAATAAGCTTATACTTTGTCAATATGCCTAAAAAATTGTAATAAAATAAACATAAGCATTGTAAAATGTTTCAAAATATTAACAATATCAACTCCTATGCTATGGATATAATCTCTGAATTTCAGTACAAAATTTTTATCAAATGGGCCGAAATATTGCAAATTCTTATCACTTTTTGTAACAATTTTGTGGAAAATCTAGTGCATAATACGTAATACTAACATGTCTAATTGGGCTTAATTCAGTCTAGACATTGTCCTATCGTAAGCTAACACACTTAAATACAGCGACGACACATCCACTAATGCTACAAGCTATTACTAAATAAATAAATGAACTTCGATGCATTGATGCGCTTATATCCAGTCATTTCGAGATAATCCACCACTGTACTACAAATATACTGCGTTCAAAAGCCTTTGCAATAGGGAAGACAGGCAGACAAAAGAGAATATCCTTTTTAAAATCAATATCCATTTGCAATAAAATACAAATACTCTGTATAAAAATAAAACCTAAATCAAAAATATTTTGTAAAAATAATTCTTTAGGTAATTTTACAATGCCAATTCTGATTCTATCTTTCAATCTATGAAGAATATTTGAATTAAAAAAAAATACTATAAATTAGTTTCGCGTCGCCTTTGTTACTTGTTTGTGTCAGAGAAAGGCAACAATTTTATTTTTATTAGCTTAGTAAAATTGTGATTTTAAAGCGAGTGCAAGTTTAAAGTACAGAATATATGGCACTAGAAATATAAACTGTCTACGATAACAACACATTTATTGAGCAAGAGGAAAGGGAAGTACGGAACGAGGTCGAGTCAGCTACTCTACAGATTTGTCTAATTTATTTACAGTACCCAACTATGGAATTAAGCTAAACAAATCAGTAGGCACTCGTAATAAGAACTTAAAACATATCAAAGTTTGAATAAAATCATTAATCACAGAATGAAATGCAAAATTCCAAAAGTATAATGAGACATTATCACAGAGAATCAATATAGTCGAGGTGCACAGCAATGATTGTAAGTGCAACATTCAAAAATGTAATTTAGAAAACAACACCAGTCTACGAGTCACCACTCACGTCTATCACATTCATACACTCTATCTAGTACATTTTTGGTGTCTTAAGAATGATGGTCGAGCTTTACTCCTAGAGTTATCTACATCTAGATATACTACTAAAATAATAGGATCTATAAAGTACAAAAATCTAAATAATCGAATAGTATAAAAGGATTAATAATATTAATTCTATTCATTATGAATTTAAAGCATTTTCAGTAAGAGGTATTCTCATAATTACGACGATATTATCTTTATTATTGCTGGCTTTTGGCGCCCAAGAATATAATAGAAACATCTTATTTTAACAAAAGATTCCTTGCTATGTCAATCAAAGAAGACCTCTCAATAAAAATAAATACTGTATGTCTAAGTTTAAATATATAAGGAGCAGAATCCCGCTCATACATTACTCTTATTAGTTAAAATAAATGCTCAACTTATATAAATGTTTTATTATTTGATTAAAATGAAATCAATAAATAAGTCTTATAATACTAGAGAGCTGATTTTTGTTCGTTTTTAAATAAAATTTAATTTTCAAGGAAGAATTATAAGGGTAAATACGCACTTAGAAACGTAATGTTTTGGCACGAATAAGCTAGAAACCGTGTAGTATGCGTACGTTGTCGTTAAAGTAACACTAAAGCTAACAATGACTATGCATGAACGACTATTGGAAATTCCTTACTCCTACGTCGGAAGACTTACGTCTGCCGCTACCTTTACTCCGATACAATTACTGCTTTTTACCCTGAAACAAAGACAATGCATTTTAAATCAGTAACCATTTTTTTTATACAATATTATTTTTAGTTTATGCGAAACCTGAATATAGTTTGTTCAGAATCAGTAACTGATTCGATTACAGTAATTTTTACACCATGTAATTTTTTTTTCAAAAATATTTTAATTAAATTTTATTACCAGTTAATTACAATACAATCACCGTACGGTTAGGTACCTATTGCAAAACAATTATCACGAGTGTATAACACAGTAGACGCTTACGCGGGTGTACCGCGAAATGAGCATGTTTTTGAACGGACAACCAGGTATTATACAAGCTTATAACTTTGTGATTTTTTATGATACGGTTTTAAAATTTTGTACATAGATTCTTTACACAAAATTATATGGGACAGGTGTATCAGGTTTCGCTAAAACATTAAATAATGTTGTATATTGAATAACGTGTTTTTCTGTACTTTAGAGGCTCGTGTTTGACCACTATTTCGCATGATGGTAAGCGAAGATGACGTGATCGACGCCGACGGTACTACAAAATCCTTTTTTGGATGTGACTGTGGTTATTCTTTACATAGTCTGTTAAAAAACAAGTTAGAACTTCACATTAAAATACCTCATTCTTGACATTTTGATAACTATTCTAGTTTTTACAACAAAAATCAAAACCTCATAGTTTCTACATCATCATCAGCCTTTAATGTTGCCACTGCTGGGACACAGGCCTCCTCTCTGTGAGAGGGAGTGGGCCATAATCCACCATGCAACCCCAGTGCGGGTTGGTAGATGTCACATGTCTTCGAATTTTTGGTTTTAGGATATGCCGGTTTCCTCACGATGTTTTCCCTCACCGTTTTGAGAGCAGTGCTGATGCAATAAATGACACAAATTAATGCGCCTGGCGGAGTTCCCACGACCTACAATTCGTAAGTCGGGAACGATGCGACTGGGTCACTCCAGTGCCACCACTGCCCATTCTACATACTCTGTCTAAACTCAAAGTCGGTTCATTATGTCTTACCTGTGTATTAGTAGTTGTATCCTATCTGATCATCTCGAGATACTTGTGCTTGTGTTTGGTGAGCATCTCGGTCACGGTCACCAGCTTCCTGATAGCGGGTTGAGTCTTGGCCAGCCCTTGCAGCTCCGTTAGGTGCGACACACATATGTGGTGGAGTGTTGCAAGTTCTTTCGCTGAAGGAGAATAATCATTACTTATATTGTTATTCAAAGAGAAAGAGTTTGCTTGTAGAACTACATTTTTGGTGAAAATGTATTGGTTTAATGATGTATAGTCGTTTAACTGTCTGTAAAATCTATCCGGAAATAACAGAGTCATCGGCGATTAAAATCTGTTTAGTCCGTCATGCGTGACTGATGCATGAGTATTGAAAATAATGGCCACATTTTTAATGAATTATTATTGACACAGAAAAAATGCTTCGAGATTCAGGGGTGGGGGCTTGTGACGTCATAACACCTGTAAAATATTCAGATCGCGTGACATATTTTGATATTTTTTTTGGGTTAAATATTTTTGATAATCTAACTTTAGGACTAATTATTTTTTAGTAAAATAGCCTATTGTATTTTAAGTTTAGCATGTATTAAATTTCTAGTTGTGTTCTTACCAATATCAAAGTTGTTGCTAGGGTTGGGCGGCGGGTTGCCAGGGTCAGGCACGTTGCTAAGCTGGTCCAAGAATACAACCATACGCTCCTTGTTTTTCAAAATAAAGGGGTTCACCACTTCCATGTAAGGCTCCTGCAAATATGAAATGTTTTTTTATTAATACCGAGTTTTTTTTATGACTTATAAACCCTCACTACGGAGAAAATGTCTGATAAGGGCGCATAACCAGAAAGTTTGCAACGTCGCTAATAGCTGTCAAATATTTTCATTTTTTATTGCATTCCCTAATCAGTTTTTTAGTGCTCATGCAGTGCACTAAAAAACTGATTAATTTTTATTTTTATTTTCATACAGTAAAGTAAAATTAATTAAAACTTGTAAATATTTGACAGCCATTTGCGACGTTGCCAACTTTCAGAATATGCGCTCTTAAGATTTTCAAGGTAATAAGAGATAGATGGTCTATGTTCTTGTTAAAACTGATAAACCCAGCAGTTTATACGTGACAACTTCTAGAACGCGAATGCAGAGCGTGTGTTAACAAACTCACTTTATTGTCACACAGCATTAACAACTGAGTTATTACTAAATATTAATAAAATATCTAGTTGAAAGAGTAACAAGGATACTATGTAGGATGATTACATTTTCATCACCACTACTTTCGAAACGGGAAATGAAAAAGTCGTGAGAACTTTAGAGACCATAAGTAGAAATGATGGGAGAGAACGGAGCTGCGGGCAAAATTCCGTGATGATTTGTTTGTGAATGTTGATGTCGGTACCTTAGCTCCGAACTCGACGAGGTTGGCGAGGTTCTGCAGACACTTGGCCACCATCAGCAGCGAGCGCTGCGCGTGCGGCGGCGGCGCGGCCGGCACCAGGCACCACGCGCGCGGCTCCACCAGCGCCGGGCAGATCAGGCGCAGGAAGATGAAGCCTGCACCACAGTCAAACACAACATACAGTATCGCCGATAATCATAGCTCAGCGTTCTTTGGAAAGAGATAATCGTGTTTGTCGCCGATTCTTTATTCGGTAATGCTCTTTGAAGCGTACGTGGGAACACAACGTGCCGGAGACTCGGGTCTGACCCTTGATCGGACGGCGAGATCCATTAGGCCGGGACTCCACCAAAGCTGTGACGAACTGAGCGGAGTGGAGATGTGTTTTGAACAACCGACAGAATTGTGTTATTGACACATCTCCACCCCGCTCAGTCGCCGTTTGCAAGTCCGGATCTGCGGTGATCGGAATTGATCCGGGATCCTCAATGTCCTGTACTACTTTTCTCTTGCCAATCTACACCGCATTGTGTAGTGTGTACAGCGTCAGGCAAATAGTACATACCCGACACGACCCTAGTCCGTACGAAGCGCTCGTTGGGCCACTTGGCGACGGCGGCGCGCTGCAGACAGCCACACAGGTACCGCACCGGCCGCGGACACGCCTCCGGAGACGTGAAGATTGACAGCGTTATCTGGAACAACAGCATAATAAAATTTAGAACCATAGACATACAGTATGGACTCATGAGGATACAAAACTGTATAGTAAGTACGGGCAAAAAAGCGAAATAAAGAGTATATAACGCGATGGCATGCGATGCTATTCGACGCTTTTCCGTCACATGAAAATCATCTTAACTACTAAAACATAAAATCAATACAAAACAAGCAGTTGTTTGTGGGTAGATAGTAAACTAACACGACGACAATGACGCCGTAAATCAGTTGAATTAAGTATGTTTTTTTTTTTATTTTAGTTGGTCGGCCCTTACAATAAAAATATTACAATGATTATCTTACCTGATCCAAAATCATGAGTAAAAATTCAGCGTTGTTACACGCGTCGTCGGGAGAGTCCATTTTTGTTGGATTTAACTCGGCTGATTGTTTAGCGTCTATTAGTCTCTGAACTGTTTCCGAAATGGCTGCCTGCAAACAGAAATCATATTGAAAACTTATTGGAAACTATAGTTTCGAGCCGTTTGGGGTTGAAACTTTAGGGCCGGGCAGTCCGAGTGACCACATCCTCTTTACGACTTGTAGACGATTTCCCTGATCCAATTTTTTTTCACCGCGGTCATCAAATGATAGGGACTGTTACACTCGTACTCACTGAAATCCACAGTGATCTTTCAATAGGCCTTTACGTTGCAGGGTCACGGTTACCTAATGTAATAGTCCCACGACCCCCATGATCCAAGGGCTGGCTTTTAGTTTGGCCAGAGGCTTAGTATCGCAATACAACAAGGAACGCCGCCAGCCTCTGATGCACATTATCAGGTGAGTGTTGAGGATCAGTTTTTCGATAATATAAAAATAGTTTAATTTAGTTTTTTTTTTATTTCAGTTTATCACAGTAATTTAGGTACATAATTGTTAGTTTATTTGTATAGTGCTATTTATTTAACTTTTCAATCTAAAGTGTACCAGTGTAGCAGTGGTGGCCCAGTGGTATTGGTCCCAACTTACGAGTTGTAGGTCGTGGGTTCAAACCCCGCCAGGCGCATTACTTTGTGTAATTTATTTCATCACCACTGCTCTCAAAACGGTGAAGGAAAACATCGTGAGGAAACCAGTATGCCCTAGAACCAAAAATTCGAAGACATGTGACATCTGCCAATCCGCACTTGGCCCGCGTGGTGGATTATGGCCCACTCCCTCTCACAGAGAAGAGGCCTGTGTCCCAGCAGTGGGAACATTATAGGCTGATGATGATGATAAAGTGTACCTGCAGGAAGGGCTTGCAGTGTGCTCTCATGAACTCGTCGACGAGCGCAGTGGCGAGCGAGGCGGCGCGGAACATCGCTCGGTGGTCGGTCTCCCGCGCCACCTCCGCACTCACCAGCTCGCGGGCCAGCTCCGCGCCGCGCCCGCACTCCGTGAAGGCATGCAGTAAAGCTGGAATTTAACAAGTGGGAATAATAGAAACACACGCAGAGAAATGTCTAGTTACATATACGAGAACTTCTGGTTGCAATCGTGACAGCAAGACTCACTAGTTAACTCTACAATATTTCTAGTAATACATACTAAGTAAGTAGTAGATATAACAAGGACTTAGTATTTACTACTAGAAATGTTGTAAAGTCAACTAGTGAGTCTTGCTGTCACGGTTGCAACCAGAATTTCTCGTATACATTTCTCTGCATGCAGTATCAGACTTGTATGGACTAAAATCCACGGTAGTCCTTTATGTTCTGGGGTCACAATAGCTCGTTAGTCCCACGACCCCGGCAGGCTTTGGCCCTCTAAGGGGGCCCCGTCATTGTGCAGACAGCGCTTTGAGGCGCGCGTGGACTACGACGCTTCGTCGACTCGGGCATGGTCTATGATCGGGCAGCGAGTCGCCCATTACTCGCCGTCCGCATGCCCATCATCTCCTTACCCTGGGTCCTAGTGGGTTTTCTAACCTAACCAGATACATGGACATACATGGACCGACTACCTATCTGACTTCCTTAACCCTTAAACCCTACCCGGGTGTCCAGCAAACCCCAGAGGATGAATATTTTTAAATATGTATTATTGCAATAATTGAACGCACTTTTATGTCACTCGAGTCTAATCTCTAGTGACGTCGGCGGCTATCTTGTCATTAGTCGAGCGTCAGCGCTTTCACTGTTTTGACGGATTTATTGCAATTTATGGGTTTGTCAGACCCCAGGGTAGTAATAACGCAATATATTGTCATCTCTTTTCGTCGATATATTGGTGAATGCTGTTATTTTTTATATAATATTATAAAGGGTAAGTTTAATATTTTGATGTAGTTATTACAATAACAGTGGTATTTCATTCTTTACAAACATAATTATATAGACAAATCAAGCAATTTTGTTGTTTCGTTTTTACAGTTCATTCATCAGCTATGCCACAAGTACAGCGTGTCTAGGTGATCAAAAAGTTGGCCAATGGCAATTTTTTATGGCCTTCTGAATATAGTAGGTGTTAATTCATATGTCTTGCTAAAAATGGCCATGAAAAGAGCTACAAAAAGACGTCATTTCTTGAAAAAACTTGCCTTAGATCTGATCACCCCTCAAATGGAACAACGCTTTACATGGCCCTCTTTTCCCATGAATCTTCAAGTTCTCTTAGGTGGAATCTTGCAAAAGAAGCGGCCATTGCAAGAACCAAGTTCTGCTCCCACTGCTAAGAAAAGATGTGCCATGTGCCCAAGGGGTAAGGCCCGGAAAACCAAGGTCACCTGTGGCATGTGCTGAAAACCTCTTTGCGGTGAACATACTGAGGCTATGTGCCAAGAATGTGTTACCAAAAACAATTATTATTTTTTTTGTATTGTTAAATAAACGTTCATAATATTAAATAGTAATTGTAATTGAATTGTAGTTTTATTTTGTAAGTATAAATTTTTATGTATTGGGGTCCTTAAAACCCCTGGGTAGTAATAGTGTTTCTCCAGAAATGGGTAGGGTTTAAGGGTTAACCTAGTTGCCTCTAGGCAATACAATAACCCTTTAGGAAGACTGGTTTTCAGACTTTCTAGCAACTGACTACCTGTGCAGACTCAGCCGGGACACAGAAACAGACAACATACACAAAATAGTAATCATCTATAAAAAATTGCCCCACACTTGGAATTTTCTCCTGTATCGTGGGTGCGTTTAAAAACATAGAAACTCACATACACAAACACCCAAACTCGAAACAAATACTTGCAGATCATACAAATACTTGTTCCGTGCGGGGATCGAACCCGCGACACGTTGCACAGCAGTCGATCGCTCAGCCACCGCGCCAATGACAACGTAGCTTTGTCGTTAGCCTACTGCACTCATATTATGTTCAACTGCCAGATGTCGAGATCCCGTCCATCCCGCAGCAGATGCACCGAGTGTAGGCCGGCAGGGCGGACCACTTCCGGCGTCTTTAAACATGCACTAAATATGAACCCCGAGATAAAAGCGCGTTTATAATCTCCATAGCCCGGAATGGGTAGATTGGTTTGGGGTCAATAACCTGAAACGTACATATTAATATGGACATGCCTCCGGGATTCCGTGATTCTGGGTAGAGTTATTCCTGTGGAAACTTTTAAATTTTTCAGGATAAAATGTAATCTATGGGTTAATCCAGGGTATGAGCCATCTTTTTTTTTTTAATTTCAGCCAAATCGGTAAAAAAATCCCAGTACTGAAATGAAATCCCTGGAAAAAGGCTTATCCATGTTACGATTTCTTTGGCAGTTCGTGATACAAGTAAATAAAATTAATCTAGCTACTCCGGGCTATGATAATCACCGCCGCTTAGCTAGAAAAGAACATTGCGTTAAAGAAATAAATAAAAAAAAAAAACTCGGTAATAGTTACAAGTAGCCAAGGGCTGTCTGTCAGTGCGGCACAGGTCCGCCAAGGCTTTGACAGCAGGTAATCCAGGCTCTAGCAGCAGCTGACGCAAAGGATTGTATTCCTCTCGGGGCATTACCAGCTCTTGCATGTATCTGTAAATTAAACATACAAGTTCACAATTAAAACTACGGACAGAGGACTATAAAATTTGACACAGATTAAGTTTATATGGAGAACAGGCTTGTTCCAGGGAGTGAAAGAGATGGCGCTAGACGACTTGTATAGCTCTGTCACTTTCACTCGCCGGAACAAGCCTGGTTTTAAGACGTTGTAATACCCCTGCTGGTGGGCTACCATGACGTCTTACAGCGAGAGTAATACCAGTGTGGGAAAGAGACAGCTATACAAGGCGTCTAGCGCCACCTGTGTAGAGCTTCGAAGAGCTTTATTTTATTTTTCTTTAAAATGATTATGGATGTAATGAGAAGTTTCTTTTTTGAGTATTAAAAAAAAGTAGTTTCCAAGAACTCTGTAGATGGCGTTGAACTGAGCACGTTACTCTAGGAAAAAGATGTATGCCTTCATTTTTGCACAAATCCACGAGGCACAGACTTATCTTCTTATTCTCTTGGGACATTTTCTTTCTGGCATGGAAAACTCATAAATTAAAAAACTGATAAATTAATATTTTTTTCTTTTTCCTTGTTGTTATTTATTTTCAAAATGTCATTGGTGTGATGTGATGTGACTGACAATGACATGACATGTACGTTTCGTTGTAATGTAATTTTGAGATCTTAAATCTCAAAATTACATCCAAGTGAAAAAAATCAAAAAATGAAGTGACGTTCCGTTCATTGCAGTAACATACTAGGGAATCGAGAACCGGTCCTTGTTGGAAGTCCCGGGATTTTCGGGACGGGCGTCCAAGGAACCGGGAAATCCCGGGAATTTCGGGACTTTCGGGACAAAAATGCATTTTTTCCATGGCATTAGAAAACAATGAAAATAATAAGATAACTTTATGGTACAGTATTTATTCTGATTAAAATCATACAACCAACTTATTCGACGGCCTCATGGACATGGGTTTGCTCTAGCCTCTTTTCTATTCAGAGGTGGCAAAACTATTCACTCTAACTGTACTAACTATGGAAACTTGCAGTTCATCTAGATGTCCAATACTGGATATTAGATGTACCTAATGCAAGTAGGCCGGTGGAAAGAGGTTGTAGAATTCATGAGTTCGACCTATTTTAGGTCTCATCTTAGCCACGAGCGAACCCAATAAAAAAAACGAAAAGAGGGAGGGCTTCACACACAGCAGCTATAATGTATATTAATGTACATTACATCCCGGAATGTATAGCTTTAAATTATCTTAATGTATCACACACACAACAGGTAATGTAATGTATATTTCCCTACATTTCATAACATCCTTTTCGAAGAGAGATATACGGAAATGTATTGAGATGTATAGGTGTATCGAAATATAAATGTATATTTTCGTATCGTTCAGTACCTTAGATTCGAAGATGTAAAAATATACATTATTGTTGCAGTGTGTGGTCTCCTGACGATTTCTATGGAAAGATGTAAAGAGATGTATCGTGCTATAATGTACATCTTTACATTATTGCTGCTGTGTGTGAAGTCCTTAAGCTTGCGTCGATGAGATGAGCTAAGCTGTAGAGTAACCATCCACCAGTTTCACGTTGCCAATTAGTCTAAGGAGCTCTGCGTTCCACTGGGTCTAGTGCAGTAAGTTGTATTTATCTGAGCCATCCCAATGATTAAGTTGAGTAAGGTTGCTGCAATACTCCGTTAGAAAAAACATAAGAAACTTTGAATTTCGCGGGCTACTACGACGCAATCAATGCAGAAATGGGCTTGCACATATCCAGGTGTAAGGTATCGCTTCACTCTATTTAGGATGCCCACGTCAAAGTTGACACTGGATGTCAGCTCCATGCCCAAAAGCTCAAGGTCATCAGTTTCAGAAACAGGAAAAATAGGAGTTGGTCCAAATTACTCTATAAAAGATTTAGTTTTGATTTACTCCTACTTTACTAAGGAAATATACGCCTGTATGTTGGTGGCGTTAAAAGAGAGAAGTTTCTTGTGTGAGCGAACAAGAAACTTCTCTCTTTTATGGGATACTAAGTATCAAATCTGTTTGCTCTACCATGGTCTCTCTGAATCAATGAACTTCATCCCCACTGGATTTTGCAGTGGGCAAGTATGTCACTGAAACAGTACTGTTATCTACCTATCCAACAATACCAGGCTGAAGTGGGTAAGAAATGTGCAGCAAAATAAGAGTTGCAAAGAAAACAGATAACTGTTGAACTCCAGAGTCAATAACCAAAAGCTCAAAGGATCAGTCATCAACGACAACTCTGATTGATCGTTCACTAAGAAAGTCTGATATCCAGCTACTAAAATTGAGATACCAAAAGCAAGGAAGCTTTTTGTCTCGAGACCCTGTCAAAGGCTTTCGAGATATAACCAGTACTACATTATCAACTTCTCTACTCTGTCAACCACACTTGTATCTGAACATGTTATTCCGTATATGTATAACGGCGAAGTGAATAAATACCTTACATCCAATTTGATTCTTTTGTTTTAAGTATTAACAAGTTTAAACAAATTATTTATACTGTTTTTCTGAGTCCCGAAAATCCCGAATTTCCCGGTTCTCAGTCGCATGTCCCGGGTTTTAAAATATACTTCAAGTACCGGGAAATCCCGGGATTTTCGGGACCGGGATTTCCCGGTTCGATACCCTATAACATACCAAGTTCAGCGCCATCTATCCATCGACTAGGGAAGAGTTTAAAAAAAATAAAATCTCTCATTCAATTCCTAGGCGCCCACAAGTATAGTTATTGAAAATTACAAAATTGACGCTAAAATGAGCAGTTATTATAATTATATGATGAATTTTAAGATTGGGAACTAAATAATATTACCTAATGCGCAATCTTAAAGATCCCCACTCTCCAATGGGTGTCATGCCTGCGAGAGGGTACCATTCTTCTATCTCTTCTCCATTTGCCAAATTCGCCAATTCGATTGTCAGTTCTGCAACCTGAATCATATAATAAACAGGGTGAATTTTTCAACTGGGCGTAGATTGCCTATATCCGAAACTATAAGGAAAATCGAAAAACGTTGAAAGGAGTCTCGATGCTGATTTTGACGAAAACTAAAACTGCATCTTTGGATTTTAGAAAATTCAATCATTCTTGCCATCCTGATAGTACGTACACCATTCGAAAGTGTTGCTAATAAGGATCAAATAAGTTATGATCAGAGGTCGGAATTAGGTACCTAGAGTTATTTTAGTGCTTGCATCGAAAAATATTGATATTAATATGGATCTTCCCGGAATTAATAATAGACAATCTCGTGTGGAAAACAGTATTACAAATAAATAATAATTATAAAAATCAGAGATAGATTAGACTAATAAATTGTGTAAAAGTGAATAACTATTTATTTAATAATTCTCGAGATTTTTCTGCTTTTTAAAAGTAGTTGCATGAATAAACTCTACCTAATTCCGACCTATGGTAATGATATAAGGAGAAACTTAGGCAATAGCAATGGGGATGGCAACTGGGAAACGAATGGCGCTAGTATAGCTAGTTCCAAGCATCGTCATTGGTTCAAAACTTATAGTTACTTCAAAATAGTACTACCTCATTGGTCGGATTAGGACTTAGCTATGGTCGCGCCATCTACAATTAGCTTTGACCGGCCTTCCCCATTCCAATATGTAAACACATTGACCTTTTATAGGCCTTTGCATAGTAGTGAGACATCACTGGTTAAAAAATTCTGACCCAGATATTTTCATAACAAAATAAAATATGATTGGACTTACTTCAGATTCTTTTCCTCTCTTCCCCGTGTTATGTACAGTGATTGTAAACGAAGTTACATCGGGAGGCACGTCGCTGTAAAATGAAATTATTAATAGTAAAATATACGATTTTTTTTTATTCACAATTAACATTTGGCAACACTGGATTGTCCCATTGGATTTAGAAGATGGTGGAAAGGACTTTTGTTACAAATATTGATTGGGCTGGAAAGAACTTGAGGCAGATTATAATAGAGGGGGGCTTCACACTGACAGTTCTGTTGTACTTACCTAAGATTTTTTTTATTGTGGTTCATCAAATGAGAAATCAAAGGTGGGACGGGAGGATGGAGGTGAATCTAAATTATTATGACATTGGTCAGCCAACCTGGGGCTGCAACGAGATTTCTAGACTGGAGTTCATACTCAGGATCAAGATGTTTTACTTTTTGCTGTTCCTGCGTAATAGGATATTTGACTGAGAAAATCCATCAATCGATTTATTTGACGAAGATCGACATTTTTAAAAATAGCCAATATGTCATAACCAAGTAGTTTTTTTGTTTTTTTTTTTATGCAGTCAACACGCCTGCATGAACGTGCATACATAGAATACGCCAGGTATACTCACTCGAACACAAACTCGTCGTCCCAGTGCGGGTCGGGCGAGGGCCTTGGCTTGGTGGAGGCCACGGGCGCCGCGCCCAGCGCCAGCCGCAGCAGCGGGCGCGGCGCCAGGCGCGCGGGCAGCCGGTGTGCCGTCAGGCAGCGCACGCGCAGCGCGCGCAGCCACACCACGCGCGCCACCTGCGCAAGCGAATTGAGAACGAATGGATCATCTCTTGTCCTCCCTCCGCCCCCGCAAATAATAACAAAAATCCATAACAGCTTACGTAGAAGATAATAAATTACATGAATTACCTTGCACTGATGTCTGGCTTGCTGAGGCACACATAGCGGCCTGAGCGCATCGAGCCACGCGCGCTCTTCGGTCGCAGAGTTAGCAGCGAGGAACGTGTGCGTTGACAGACACGGTAATGCTCGCTCCACCAGTTGGAAACAGAATTCACGATCCCACAGAGATTCGTGACACTTGACAACGAGAAATGAGAATTTAAGTCAGTTATAGGCTATGTGCGAAGTTGATGGTGGAATAAACAAATATGTTTGTACAACATTCTAAAGCTGCGTTTCCACTGAGGCGGAGCCGAGCGGAGAGCGATTTACCAATCACACGGCTTGAGTGGAGAAGAGATGTGGATTTCAAGCCATGTGATTGGACAATCACTCTCCGCTCCGCCTCAGTGGAAACGCAGCCTAAGAATTATGATTTTATAAGCTGGCCTCATAGGTTACGATTATTTTTTACTTGGGCAGTCTAGAGTTCTAAGTCAAGAATTTTATTGCAGCGAAGAATTATCATAAAAATCACACAATCGCTGTTTATTTATCGCCAACTCAATTCTAGTTTTAAGGGCAAGCATCTAACCAAATACATAATATACAGGGTGAAATTTTAATGGTTGTCTTTCCACGGCAGGACGATTAACCATCAGTAGTACTATCGAAACACAAAGTTAAACTTAAAAAAAATGTAGTTTTTTTTTCAAATCTTTAAAAAAGTATTCATAAACTCGAAAGAGCGAGAATCGATAGTAGTCAGCACTAGATATGACGTAGGTAGGTACCTTCACGAAACTCACGACGCGGCAAACTACAAAAGAAGAGTGAATAATAAATGTTCGTTCAGAGCAAAATAAGCTCTCTCGAGCCTGCACGAACGCGGCGGTAAGGGGGGGGCGCGGCCTCCCTCACCCGCGCCCGCGCCTCTGCTCTTACGTTTACTTTAGTCCTTCCGCGAACGTCATAAGTGTAATACGTTATCGACATCTTTTCTGTGGTCTATCGTGGTCTGAGCTCAAACACCTGGTGTCTACTCAGACACAAGGATGAGGTTTCTTTTCTTCAGTAAAACGACGAAATACTCGAATTACAAATATATTGCGAATTAATATCGTGGCTACAAAGTTCTCGACCGATCGTAAGTGTCCAAGAGAATGGAATGACAATAATTTTTCTAATTTAATTTACAACCACCGACAATATGTAACGCCTGACGAATTATAATAGCAAGTCAAAGTAACAGCAATTAATTGCATGTAAAAAACTGTAAGGCGCAGCCGAAACATCTTCCCCCCCTTTGAAAGGCTTGTCTTTCAAAGCTGCAAATCTTCCGCGGAAGGCAGGGAACACAGCTTGACCAGTGGTCGACGAATCACGCCTCTTATGGTCTTCACATCAGCTACTCTTGAAACGCCATCAGAGCCAGGAAACAGGCGCGTGACACGACCCAGCCGCCAACATAATGGTGGAACATGATCTTCATGTATTAGCACGAGATCTCCGATACTTAGCGTTTTGTTGTTTGTTTTCCATTTCATTCTTTGCTGGAGCTCGTGTATGTATTCATGCTGCCAGCGGGACCAGAAGTGCTGGCTGATTTGTTGTAGTCGCTCATATCGTTGTAGGTGATTTTCTCTCAAATTCTCCAAATTAGGTTCCGGTAATGCCTTCAGCGGCCTTCCAATTAGAAAGTGCCCTGGGGACAAAGGAAGGTAGTCATCAGGAGATGAGGAGAGAGGGCACAAAGGACGGCTATTTAATACTGCCTCCACTTGTGCAAAGAGGGTTGTAATCTCTTCGAAAGTGAGATGGGAGTTTCCCATAACTCTTTTTATGTGGTATTTAGCGGATTTTACTCCGGCTTCCCAGATGCCGCCGAAGTGAGGAGCGTGAGCAGGTGAGAAAATAAACTTAATATTTTCATGAGTTGCAAATTCAGTTAAGGACATATTATTTGATTTTAAAAAGGCTCCTATGTCTTTAGCGGCAGCTACAAAATTAGTGCCGTTGTCGCAAAATATCTCAACAGGCTTGCCACGCCGTGAAATAAATCTGCGCAACGTCATTACAAATGCGTCCTTTGTGAGGTCACTGACCGCTTCCAAATGAACGCACTTATAACGTAAACACACGAATATGCAGAGATAACATTTAAGTAATCTGGCACCTTTGCCTTTACGATTAATTATGTAAAATGGCCCTGCAAAATCGATTCCGACTGAAATAAACGGAAAACCCGGTGTGACCCGTTGGGTAGGCAGGTCGCCCATTTTAGGACTCAATGTTTTGCCTCGAACACGACAACATCTCACACAATCATGCACCGTGCGCCGAGCTAACCTTCTGCCATTTATAGGCCATACTGACTCCCTTATCATAGATAGTAATAGCTGCGGACCGGCATGCATATGACGTAAATGTTCACGTTCAAACAATAGTTTAGTCAGGTGGTGAGACGAGTCAAGTATTATTGGATGTTTCTTTTCGAAACTATAAGTAGAAGAATTTAATCGACCACCAACTCTCATTAATTTATTTTCATCTAAAATAGGAGACAAGTTTAAAATTTTACATTTACTACTCAAAGGAATGTTTTTAGCTAACGCATTGTATTCGTTTGGGAAGCATTTCAATTGAGCTATGCGACAAAGATAATAAAATGAGTCATCCAACTCGCTAATGGTAAGAGGTAAAACCTGTTTGTTATCGGGATTGCGCATGTTATGACAAAATCTCCGAACAAAGGCAACTATTTTTATTAATTTGTTTAGATTGGAATAGTTTTCAATTTCTATTATAGGTTGTAGCGAATTGGTATTAAGGTAAGTATTAATTTGATTTTGACATATTGTATTATTTATTGATATATTTTGTGAAACTAATGAATTTTTTAATTTAGATGTTTTCGTTTCAGACGCAGATTGCAGAGGGAGCTTCTTCGACGGTGTTTTTCTTTTTATGGTTGGTTGATTTGAATGGGGTAAGCATTTAGATTTAGGGGTATTTTTGATTTCAGGTAAGTTATTACATTCAACTGAGTTTAATACAGGCCAATGTTTCTCAGAATTATTTAAATAATTTGGACCTGACCACCACAGATTATTTTTCACAAGCTGCGTCGCGTTTATGCCGCGAGATATAAGGTCAGCAGGATTCATGTCAGTGGGAACATACCGCCAAGACGATGAATTTGTTAGTTCATTTATTTCAACCACCCTGTTGGCGACGAAAGTTTTTAGTTTAGTGGGATCATTTTTAAGCCAAGCAAGTACTACGCTGGAGTCACACCAGTGTACGATCCGTGATGGTTTGTAACGAATTGACTCAACGACACTTTTACATAATTTAGCAGCTAACAGCGCTGCGCAAAGTTCCAACCGAGGTATGGTCATGGGATTTATGCGAGCAACCTTGGATTTCGCACATAATAATCTTACCATATAGTCACGGTTGTTATCCGTGCTTCTCACGTACACGCATGCACCATAAGCGCGCTCTGAAGCGTCACTGAATGAATGAATTTCTATTGTTTTAGGTGAGTCACATAAAACTCTTCTTGGAATTTGACAATTTAATAAAGAATGTAAATTATTTGTGAACTCCAACCATCTTTCTTTTATTTCGTGAGGAATGTCTTGATCCCAATCTATTTTTTGCAACCATAAAACTTGTAATAACATTTTAGCTTGAATAATGCAAGGACTTAAAAGTCCTAACGGATCAAATATTTTAAATGCATTTGAAAGTATATTTCTTTTTGTGATTTTGTCATCATTACATTTTATTTGAACCGGGAAATTTAAATTATCGGATTTTGGATCCCAACCTAGACCCAGTGTGCTTGAGGCCTCACTTAAGGTTAACTTATCTTGTACATTTAAAGATGAATTTTGGAAAAGATTTTTAGAATTAGTTTTGAATTTACGTAAATTGCAACATGCTGTATTTAAGGCTTTAGATATGGACTTCTGGATATTAAGTAATTGGTGTTCATCATCACACCCCGTGATGAGATCGTCGACATAGAAGTCGTGCTGTATTATTGTTTTGATAGTTTCGTCCCCACACTCCTCACCCACCTGCCAAAGACAACGCGTGCTCAAATAGCTCGCACTTGTGGTTCCATAAGTAAGAGTATTTAACTGCATTGTTCTGAGGGGCAAAGACTCATCTTCTCTCCATAAGATTAGCTGTAAATTTCTAGAAGTTTCATCTACTAATGTTTGTCTGTACATTTTTTCAATGTCTCCTGTTAACAAATATTTATGTTGTCTTGCTCTTATCAATATGGAGAAAAGAGAATCTTGTATATTAGGGCCCGCAATCAGTATGTCGTTGACAGATAGACCTGAAGATGTGGGGACGGATCCATCAAAAACGACACGTAATTTGGTAGATTCGCTGTTGTCCTTGAAAACAGCATGGTGGCACAGGAAATATGAGGGGGATGGTTTTTTCTCGGGAGCTTCAGACATATGTCCTAACTCCTCATATTCTTTTATGAACTCAACATATTGAGATTTTAGTTTAGGATTTTTTCGGAAACGTGTCTCTAAATTTAGAAACCTTTTTTTTGCAATATTATAGGATTCACCTAAGTTATTTGGGGAGCAATTAAGTGGTAGTTTAACACTAAATCTACCATTTTCCAAGCGGACAGTGTGTTGCAAAAAATGTGCTTCACAAGCCTTATCCTTATCGCTTAGAATTATTTTGTTTGGGATTTCTTCGATTTCCCAGAATTTAGTAAGTAAATTTTCAATATGAGACTCATTATGACCTTCTTTAGTCATTTTTATGAGACTATTGTTGCAACATATTCTATTTAAGCTATTTATGTTTAAGGGTCCGGCTATTAGCCAGCCGAATTTGGAATTTTGTAACTTTAGGTTGCTGGGAGCTAGGGAAGATTGTTCACTCCCTATGATATCCCAGAAGAGATCAGATCCAATCAATATATCAACCTCAGCAGGTTTGTAAAAGTTTGGATCGGCTAATTTTATGTGTTTAGGAATTTTGAATGGAATTTCGATGGCAGTTTTTGGTAACTTACCAGTTAGTTCTTTCAGAACAAGCAAATTAAGAGTGACATCAAAATTATGATATCTAGAATGTAATTTAGCTATGCAGCTTTCCTGTACCCTATCGGAGGCATGGTTGCCTATACCTATAACATCAATGCTAGTTATTGGAATTGACTTAAGCGACAATCTATCCATCAAAGATTTCGTTATGAAACTAGCTTGACTTCCAGAATCCAATAAAGCCCTTACAGTTTCACTTTTGTTATTTCTAGTACTGTGCACTTCAATCAAAGCAGTGGATAAAATAACTTGATTGCATGATGATTTTGATTGATGTGCTGACGAATTTACGTTGACTGATTCTGATTCTGTTTCTACATGAGCATGATTATTAGAAACTGATGGATTAGGTTTATGCAAGAGACGATTGTGTTTTTGTTTGCATTCAGGGCAAGGCCCAATACCACACGAACTAGCACGGTGCCCTTGTTTAAGGCAATTAGAGCACAGCTTATATTTGGATACTTCTGCCCATTTTTCCTGTAAAGATTTGTTTTTAAAGGTTGGGCAGTCGTAAATTCTATGATTTTTATCGCAAATCACACACATGAACTCGTTGTGGTTCGAAGCTTCTTTGTTTGCACTTGCAAACGTTTTTACGCTATGGTGTTTTTCACCTTTTTTGTCATGATCTACACGTGTGCTTGAATTATGACGCGTTTGGAGTAGAGAGCCCCTTTGGTAGTTGCTATCATTTTTATTCCTATTTAAAGCTTCAAGCACATCGGCGCGATCTACTAAGAATTTTTTAAAGTTTTCTAAAGTTGGAATATCATCACAATTATTGTTTCTAAACTCCTCCCATTTTATTAGTGAGCGATTGTCTAATTTTGCTGTTAAATTAAATATTATGACTGCATCCCATTGCTCAGTTGCCAGTCCTAAACTAGATAATGCTCTTAAGTTTTTGGTAACATGGTCAACCAAAAACCTGAGGGATTTTTCCGATTCTTTAGTAAATTGTCGGAAATTAAACAATGAATTTAAATGATGATCCACGAGGAGTCTTTTATTGTTGTATCGGTTACACAATAACTTCCAAGCTTCCTTATAATTTTCAGAAGATACTTCAAGATTGGAAATTATACGCGCCGCATCCCCTTCTAGGTATGAAATTAAATAATGGAATTTATGTATGGAGCTTATTTGTGTATTACCATCTACCAAACTCAAAAATGTATCTCTGAATTCGAGCCATTTAAAATACGCACCATCAAATTTTGAAATTTGTATACGCGGCAACCTAACACCAGAATCATGAGGTTCACTTCTAGAAACATAACTGCTTGACTTGCAACTGTCTAATAAGCTCTTTGCAATGGCAAGTGCGCTTACCATCTCATATTCAATTTTATCGCGCTCCTCAAGCTCTGATGACAGGTTCCCACTATTTACGACCTCGATCTGACTTTGCAACTCATCAAACTTGGCTGATAATTGCTCAAATTTACCAAGCTTAATAGTTAACTCGGCAATTTCAACATTTGACAAGGTCACTGAAGGTGATATTTTATCTATATAATTTTTAAACTTGGTAATTTGGCCCTTGATTGAGCTACGCCGAATAGATAAATCACGTAAAGTTTTAGAATCAATTTCTTGCATCATTATATCTAATTAAGTTAAATTTCGGAAATAACAGTAACGATTATATTATACCGACAGAATAGCTCAATCTGTTATCAGTGCTAACACTTTCTAAAATAAATATTTTTTGTAATTAAATAAATGTAAAAGAATCTCACGCCCCTCAATCCGACGACACCTGCCGACCAGGAAACCGGATCTACGCCGCGAAGCACGGAAGATAAGTCTCTCCTCGTGCCCTCGAGCGGTGCTGGCGTGATGTTTCACGAATGATCTGGAAATTTCGGCGAAATATGTCAAACAATGAACGAGTCTAATGACCTTTTCCTAGAAACGGTGTAAGAAAATCCTAATGGCGGTAGACTGATATTTCAGTGAAAAAATTACACCCACAAATTCTAAAAAAAATAGCTTAAATTAGGTGAATTTCATTATTATTGGTTTAAATTATGGTTTTAAACAACTAAACACAAGATCTGAGATTATGAACTAATGAGTTGAAACGTAAAAGGTCGTTATAATTCGAATTGCGCCCCGCCGTTTGTGTGACCAACCGGCCAAAAATTTTAAATTGAAATTTAGCACAAGTGAAAAGCAGTTTTTTCTTGAGCCTTTCAACAATAAGGATAGACGGGACTTGATATAATGGAAGGGAATAGGCGAGGATAGTAGAATTAGGTAAGGAAGGGCACTTAACTTCGGTTGGTCCGCTGTCCGCACCGCGAGAATCTAGTCCTTTGTAGCTGTCCTCCAATGGTTCTGGTCTTCTGGGTCGATACTTTAGCTGCATCAATGCTCCAGATGGTTTATGAATGCTTGTTTCTTCACAGCGTGGCTCGGCCTTATGTGGTCTCGATGACTACGCAGCGATGAGCAGGCTCGGCGAATAATTTTCTTATTGTATTTCGTACCGTGCCCACCCGGGGGCGCCAATTTTATGTCTACTCAGACACAAGGATGAGGTTTCTTTTCTTCAGTAAAACGACGAAATACTCGAATTACAAATATATTGCGAATTAATATCGTGGCTACAAAGTTCTCGACCGATCGTAAGTGTCCAAGAGAATGGAATGACAATAATTTTTCTAATTTAATTTACAACCACCGACAATATGTAACGCCTGACGAATTATAATAGCAAGTCAAAGTAACAGCAATTAATTGCATGTAAAAAACTGTAAGGCGCAGCCGAAACACCTGGTGTATTTTGAGGTATACATCAAACTCGTGACGTGTTGTTATGTGCGATAGTGGACGCTTTCAATATCGTGAGACTTGATAAAGACACTCTTATCAAACTGAAAGACAACCAGTTAAAACGTACTCGTTTGTGCATTGAACATAGTGGTTTGCATTTCGAACAATTACTCCGCTACCGGGAAATGTAAGTACTCACTCGTACCTTGTAAATAAAGATTGTAAATAAGTTGATTCCATTTTTTTAATACGCCTCAAATACTTAATTATCTAAATCAGACTTTTTAAAAGATAATTATTTATGACGGTCCTAAATCCGTAAAAGTATGAAGGGAAAATTGGAATAACTTATTAGGTTTTGTGTTTTATTAAGTCAGGGCTCAAAGTATGATCAGCTGATTTAAAAGTGCAACGACCCGTGCGGTCGATCGAGCCAACCACGCGGCCACTACTGTTGGTTCAAGTCACTTTCGAGTTTTGTTTATCACAATTGTAAATCTGCCATTTGTTGAGTCTAATTTTTTTTATAAATATTAATCGATTGTATTACCGATACAAACTCATTTCGCTTCGGAAAAACAACCATGAGAATTTCACGCTGTATATACGCAATAAAATTAAATACATAGTATTATTAAATAAAAATAAAATAAAAATAGTATTATTAACATCAACAATTTATGCAAGTTAACCACATACCTGATAAAGATAAGCACAAGACAGATCAATCAATCCCTTCGGCTTCGTCCGTTTCGGTGAGTCATAGAAGTACAAATGCGTATCAGTTCCCTCTTGAAGCAGCACAAAGTACAACGCCTTCCATTTCTTAGCACCCTTATCTGACTTCTTGTTCAAGTAGCCCTGGTGTTTGATTCCCTTGGTCTTCTTCAGGCCTATTTGATCACGGCATTCGCGTAAAGTCGCATAGATTTTCTCAGCTGCTGCCCCGGTTGTACTCTGTTGTGGTTCGATGACATGACCTTCCGCTATCAGCTGTAGAAAAAAAGTTTGAATGAGGAAAATAGCGGATTAATATTTTAGAATCTTACTGCGCAAAATTTCAAAAATGCATATCGTGTTTTGGTTTAATTTTGCTGCGTTTAAAATTGAAGAGCAACAATCATTTCAATCTGTTGTTTTACAAACACATTTCTATGAATATAGAGTAATTTTACCGCAAAATAGCTATCGTATTGCGTTATATTTCGCAGCATTTTAAGTTATCAAGTCCTTTCTCTTCGATAGTAATGTTATGAATGATAAAAAGATAACAATGACCAACGTAAAACAATCATACAAGTCTGATACTAATCTCTTATCTTATCAAATTATCATGAATGAGTATAAAATATATACAAATTGCATTTTGTCGTGATAACTTGAGGTAATTTGTTTAAATGCAGGTTGGAATACTTTTGAAACATGCAAAACTTCTTTTTAGCGTGATAGAAAATTGTAAGGAAGTAAAACCATGGACCGATTTTAACAAGGTCAGAAATAAGCATCGGACCATTAACAAACCAACGTGATTAACATATTGATTATTACCTTCTAGCAGCTTCGAAAAATAAAAATAAAGGGTACCAATGTCCCTGTGTTATAAATTCCAGGTTATAATATCTTTATGCCTTTATTAAAATCGGTACAGCCGTTTTTGCTCGCAAAGAAATTTCTATCCAAACTTGCTTTAATGCAAAAGTGAGTTTGTTACACGCCTAAACCGCTCGATCAATTTTTACGAATTTTGGTACAGAGACAAATCGGACTCCGGAGATTAGTATAGTTTAAGGAGGGGTAGGGGGAACACGCAAATTTATAATTTTAGTTAAAAACGAAACTTACTGGCTGTCCCAAAGTATGTCCTTCAACAATCTGCTCCTTCCTGTACCTATTGATGACAGCATCCAGGCATTCGAAGGTCCTGCCACCCATGAGGTACCTCACACCTTTCTTCTCTATCCTGAACCTTTGGATCTGGTTATTAATGTGGAAGAACAAGGAGTAGTCCCCGGGGGAATTGTCCGAGGGTCTCACAAGGAAACTCCCTGGTCCAGCTTTGACTAGCATGTCCACTGCCTCACTCTTCGTGCAGTTTGGATGGAACCACGAGAAGACGGTGTTAGGATCGATTGAGGGGTCAAGATCCTCGACCAACTCTCTGAAGATCATTCCTTGCTCCCCAGTTCTGTTTGAACAAATATCACTTTTTAATTCACACATTTTTATTATTAAAACAAACACTAACACGCGACATCAAGGCATATTCCCAATTAAACAGGTAAATAGTATTTGTAGTTATATGAGGAAAATATGTGTGCTAATAAATGTTGGATTGCATTCATGGCTACCCTAAATTAATCATCACCTGCCATATAATTCTAAGTACTTCTTTCCTGCCTAATGTTGAATATATTTTATAGTTATAATTATATATTTACACGCAATAACGCGTGCGTCGGTTTTCCCTAAAGATTTTTGAGGATTTTTTTAAAGCGTTCATAAAACAAGGGTATGAAAGATTCAGCTTCAAAACGAGTGGTTGCGATAGCCTCATTGGTAAGGCGTCTGGAGTACTTATCCAGAAGATGCAGGTACGAATCCAACTCGCAGCTAGATAAAAAAAAAAAAAACAGATAATTTAGTTGCTTCCTCGCCGGGGCGGAGGGACACACAAGTATTTGAAATATCATACGACGTAATAGCGGTATACCAATCAGAAAAATCTAATGCACTGTTGACACTGACTGAATAGCAGCCTGCCATTATTGTGTGATTGTTATTTTTTTTTCTTTGTCTATAATCATCAAATGAGTCCTCAAGCGAGTGTGGAGCGAAAGGGATTGTCAGACCTAAAATTCACGGTGTTCCTTTAATAGCCCCTTACGTTCCAGGTTAACTGTTACCTGTTCAGACAGACCCGTGACCTGACCGTGACCATCAGGCTTTAGCCTTTTATGGGGGCCTCGTCAATTAACGCCATTCAGTATAAATATTTTGTAGTCGCGGCAAAATCTCTACAGTTAGGATTACGTGTCTCGGAAAAAAGATAATACGAATATTATTAGTAAAATACAAAATATGTGTTATCGTCATCCTTCGGCGGCGTTTATTTATTATTTTGAGGTCGGCGCATCATGAATTCCCATCCCACTCTACATACGTAAAAAATAGCGCATTATCACACTAAAACAAAGTATCTAATCATGCCAAGTACATTGACTTCCTTCCTACACTATAGTGACTATTGACCTGCAAAAAAATTGTGCTACTAACGTTACACCCTTTCTAAATATAATGGCCGTCAAGGGAACTGCGCATTAGTTGTACGTTTAATAGCAGGATGTTAGATATCGGAAAATAAACGTATACATTGATGCCAAGGCATGATATCGGGCATTATCTACTTGAATGGACTATTACTCATTATAATGGTGCGAAGTGTGTCACGTTTTAGCTGTTAGCCTATAATTTTTATGTTAGGCGTACATGCACTCATCGTAGCGACAATGTAGTCGAGCTGTGGTTACATATCAATCAGTGTCGTGGCGTAGCTAGGCCAGAAGGGGCCCCGTATAAAAAACTTGTTTGGGGCTCTTCTAATCTAAGTGTATAGTTTTGCAGAATAAAGACAATAGCATCCTGGCTCGTGTAACTAATGCTATTACTGATGTCATTAAGAGAATTTAGAAGGGAGCTAGAAAATCGAGAATGCTGATCGACTGATCGTAGCCACAGTCGTAGCTCATTTATGACAACTACAAATAGCATTAGTTAAGAGTTCGATATCATCATCATCTGCCTAGCCTTTTCCCAATTATATTGGGGTCGGCTTCCAGTCAAACCAGATTCAGCTGGATATCAGTATTTTACATGGAGCGACTGCCTGTCGGACCTCCACAACCCAGTAACTGGGTAATACGATACCCCATGGTAAGACTGGTTGTCAGACTTTAGAGCTTCTGACTAACAGTAACGACTGTCAAAGATCTACAAATGACAGCCGGGACCAACGGCTTTACGTGCTTTCCGAGGCACGGAGGAAACTCGCTATGACAGATGGTCACCCATCCACAGACCTACCTCGGCAAGCGCGGCTTAACCCGGAAGATCGGCCTGTGCGGCTGTAATTATTTAGCCACGAGCTCCTAGTTAAGAGTTCGATAATTGGAGCTTTATTACCGTGATAAGTTTTCATTTGACCTGGTTTCTGGTAACCTGAAATACAGGCCCAGAGCCTAGTTTAGGCACCAGTCTCCCACAATATAATGCACCTTCTATTATGTCACCGTAGAAATAAGGTAACAATAATTAAGAGCAATATTGTGGAGAAACTAAAAATTTATTATTATTATTCAAGAGCAACATTTTATGTTTTTATTTTTATTCTAGTTGACGGGGGCCCCGTATAATTGATACGGCTGATACTGCGGTAGCTACGCCTCTGGTTGAATACTGTCCATGCAGATTCAGTTCTTGAAGCATTTAAAAATATCTTGCCCCACGCTAGGAACAGCCACTGCAAACAGCCAGACACGAAACAACTAGGTAATTGTAAGTCCCACAAATATTTGCTACGTGCGGGAATCTAACAAGCAACGACGACGATGCTAGAACTCGCACGCGAGTTGCGTTACATTGCGGACTTTATAGGTAACAACGAATTCAGTTGATCAAACAAATACCGCAATGTAGTGAAACTCGCATGCGAGTTTTTGCTCCGTCTAAATGAGGCTTAAGTATAATATCTCACCTGTGTGCAGTGACCCAGAGCCAGCCATCACCCATGTCATTGTGCAGAAAGAAAATGTCTCCCTTCTGGAAGGTCAGCTCGTCTGTGTCGGGCATTTTTGTGTATGGCAGTATTGCTACTACCCTCTGGAAAAAAAAACAGTGCATAAATATAGGTCAGAAACTCGATATTCTGAAGGGCTTTCCAGGGGGGGTATATAGCGCACTCAGGACCTTGAAATATTTGAAGGCCCCGACTTCATGTAAAAATTACAACGGGCTCCCAAAAAACCCCTAATGTTCGTTAAGCTTTCACGGCTTCGATGAAATTTTGAAAGAGATATATGGGGAAAGAGTTACATGAAACCGCGCGCTAAAGCTATAGGTATTACACAATTTAATGCTTTATAGTTCAAAACAAAAATCGCCGAAGTCACTCTAAAAGAAGGCCAACCCTATGTGAATACTGAAAAGCTCACTCATTTATCAAGACATCAAAGTCAAAGTCAAAAGTCAAATCATTTATTTCAAATAGGCCATCAAAGAGGCACTTTTAAACGTCGAATATTAAAATTAAGGAAATAGGATGGGATGGGATTGATTCTACACCCATTCGCAAAGGTAGGTTGTATGGAGAAGAATGGGCAAGAAACTCCATACTTACTCTTTAAAAAAAAATGTTTTACAATATTTTTTAACAGCGTTTGAAATATTAATGTCAAAGCAATGTACCTTGAAAATCTAGACTAAAAATATAAAAAATAATAAGAAATAAAAGAAGCAAAAAGGTACATGGCGTTCCCATTTTAACAAAATATTGAAATTACACAATTTACAAATATAATATAAGTGTGTGAGCATTCAAATTTCATTTACATCCAGGCGATAATAGCGAAATCATCCTAGAACTAGAAGCAACACCGAGCCACGCGACACAAGGAGAAAATAAAATGTAAAACGGAAAAAAATACAAATAATAAAAAGTGTTATACCTTTTTATCGTTGACAGGTTCGGGTGGCGGCACTGGCTCCACAAGCCTCTCCCTCTTCAGGAGATCAGAGCAGTGGCTATAGAAGCCCACCAGCTCGGTGAGAGAGTCAAATTGACGACCTCCGATGTAATAATCGCCGCACACTGCCGTTATTCTGTAGGTTACAAAACCGATGAATTAAGTAGGAACAGCAAAATATTATTGTTAATTTTTTAAAGTACTTTTAATAAGGAATAAAAGATGTATAACTAGATCTATAGACTAAGGCAGTTGTCCCACTGCAGGCAAGAAAGCGACTATTTTCTTGTTAAAAAAGAAACGTGAAATAGACATGCATTGCGTGTAAAAAAAAAGAGATCCGTAAATTGCATTTTATATTATCAGTTAATTTTGCTGACTTTTCACATTGCCGAGAGGACTTGCTCCACTAGTAGTTATATCGCTGAGCTTTTTTTTTATCGTGGTAAAATCATCAAATGAGTCCTCCCACCCAGAGAAGGCGGGAGGGACTGTCAGACTTATACTGACTAAAATCGACGGTGTCCTTCAATAGCCCTTTACGTTCTGGGCTCACGGTAATTCGTTAGTCCCGCGACCTATATCGCTAAGCTATAAAAGATATCAACTAGCCCAGCGATACTCGCTCAACGATGTTAGCTTGGGTCGTTCGTTCGCTTTTCTACGTGTGCGGACACGTGTGCACATTATGAATTCAAAATTATCATTGTTGTTTTCAGTTCAGACGACGATGGTGATGTATTTTACTAAAGCATTTTCTGTGTTGCCTCCACCCCGAGCGAATGGTGCAAATAATCGCCTGTCGGACTTGGCCACTCGCTCATAACCCAGTGACAAAACTATACAAATAAAACACAAGTTTGTCGCCAACTAGTTTTCACTTTCTATAGCTCTACTCGCGACTCGTTAATCGCCGGCGGTGGAACAACTGCCTTAATACGTTAATTTACCTAAAATGATTTATTCCAGTGCGGCCCAAGTAACTCAGAACGTAAGATCCTGGTTTTCGATCACTCTCTCGTACTGAAAAGGAATATTTTCATACAATTTTTATTTTTGTGCGAGTAAAACATTTACATAACAATTTAATAACATAGTTTCATGTCAATAGTAGGGATTACTGACATGAAATTATGTTATTAAATTGTTAAAAGAACTTACAGGGGTAAGTTCCTAGTAACTTTACCTTTTTTTTTTTTATTTACTGTGAGTGACGTAACTTATAAACTTCATAAATTATGAGCAATCTTCTATTATCAAAGTTTTATTGAAAATAACAGCTAATATTGTCTCCTGGGTTTATTTTGATGCCTATTTGTAATCAACTCTAACCAAACATTCAATAAACTTCATTAAATAAAGATCAATAATAATTATTAATTATTCACTAGTAAAAGGATATACAATAGGCTAGTTGCCTAAAAAAATGTAATTAGTCCGTCTTTTAGATTATTAAAAAATAAGGGACACGTATTTTTTTATTTGTAAATTAGACCAAAAATGACAAAGATAATTATAGCCTATTAAAGTTACGTGTGACGTCACGATGCGTGGCATTTTTCGCGCAGAGTGACGTCACAGGTAACTTAAATAGGCTATTATCTTTTTTGTTTAATCGAAAAAAGAAAAAATACGTGTCCAATATTTTTTTATAATCTAAAATACGGACTAAATAGATTGTAATTACAAGAACTGATCGAACCGAGTCTGTCTGTCTGAATGTGACAATAAAATCAAAATCTAGGTATGTACCTAAAGTAAGCTTTTAAATAATGTTTTTTTTTAATATCAATAATTTTACACTACATTATTTTACATATTCAATCAATCAATCAATCATTTATTTATTTGCCAATAATGTAGGTATACAGGGTGTTTCTTTAAAATGGGACAAAAGGGAGAAATCCGAATCCATAAAAGATACGGGAAAACTTTCTTAGAAACCTTTAGCTCTTTTTTGATGTTGACAATTTTGGCGTTTTTATTTTTTTGGTCAAGTGTGAGTTGTCCACAGAAATGAGTGAAATTGGCAAAATTTTTTTTAGTGCCGTTCGACTCTGTTTCATGTAAGGGTCATTTCATTGTCACCAACAGAAGTGGGTCAAAAGAACAGTAAAGTTTCTTCTAACAGCATAATGTTTATCAGTAGTAGTCAGTATTTCATTAGATTTGACCCACTTCTGTTGCCCAGACATTTTCCTTCCCATACAATGAAATGATCCTTAATAGACACTAAATGAAATAACATCATAAAAAAAGTGATAATTTTTTCGTTCAAACAATTTGTATGAAAAAAAATATTTTGCATTTGACCAACTTCCGCAGTCCCGATTTTTTTCTTGTGATACAATGAAAATAATGATCCTTAGATGAAACAGAGTCGAACGGCACAAAAAAAAATTTGGCCAATTTCACTCATTTCTGTAGACAACTCACACTTGACCAAAAAAATAAAAACGCCAAAAATTGTCAATATCAAAAAAGAGCTAAAGATTTCCAAGATAGTTTTCCCGTATCTCTTATGGATTCGGATTTCTCCCTTTTGTCCCATTTTAAAGAAAATATAATATATCTGTACTAATATTTTATTTAATCTATACTAATATTTTATAGCAGAAGAGTTTATTTCTTTGCTTGTTTGATTAAATACACTCATTGAATGACCTGTAGTTAAATAAATAAACAATCTCAGGAAATACTGGTTTGAATTGAAAAAATATTTTAGTTAGATGGTCCATTTATTGCGGAAAGCTATTTAATATCATGCTACAACTAATAGGAACGGAGCAAGCGGTTGAAACTGTTGAGAACTAACAGCTAATGTTGATATCATTTTCAAAGTGCTAAGCCATGGACAAATGCTAGAATTTTAACAAAAGTAATGAAACACAATCATCAGTACTATCCACTCCTAAGACAGTATCAACATTAACCCGCGCAATGTTGAACCGACCATTTGGGCGTTTAAAACCAGTTTTTTGAACCAATTTCAAATGGTCAACATTACATGATTTAACAATGTATAAAAATATAATTCTGTCAAAACATAGGTACATACAGAAACAATTCATTGTACCTACTTTGTAATGTGATAACAAAAACTATGTAGTTTCCATACAATAATAAATCATGTTATGTTGACCATTTGGGATTGGTTCAAAAAACCGGTTTTAAACGCCCAAATGCTCGGTTCAACATTGCGCGGGATATTGATATCTTTGTTGAACAAGTGAAAACAACAGAACAATGAATGTTACACTGTAGTTTTTTTATCAATTCCTCTATGAAACATCATGCAGTGTAATTGCATAACCCTTTCTCGTAGAAAACACCATGGGAACTGTTTCATTAGTCTTTTGTCTATTGTTATGACTGAAAGTTTGCTATGGCCTATTTAAGGCCTACTACTAGTGAGATTTCATATAACAATCTTTAAAACTTGACACAAAATTGTATTTTCATTTTTTTATTATAATTATAATTTTATGGTAGGTAACATTTATAATTTCAATTGAGATATTTTATAATCAAGGCAATAACAAGGAAAATATAGCATTTAATGTATTAAATCAGTAACAAATCCAAATATATGTGTGTTGCATTGATTATTTTGATCGACCTTAACCTTCTACTGGTGACGTCAGATTGAGTAACAGTATTGGTGACGTACCGTCATTTTGACGTACTTCTGCAGAGCCGAATTTCAGGACAACTAAGTGCATGGAGATGAAACAAATGGCTTTATTTACAAGTAGATATCTTACTTTCATAAATTAAACACTTTTTATATATTATTACAATAGAAAGTTTTACGTATATTATTCACACAAACTTAGTATTAATATTCAGCTTGCATTTTCGTAGATATTGAAATCAATGAAGATAAAATTAAATAAATAAATCAAAATGAAATCCAACGTTCAGTTCTTATTGATACTTTAATAAGTAACGAAAAAAAAATGTTTTAACATACTACTACAGTGAAAAAAAAATAAAGATTAATTTTGGTGAGGAGTGGGTTTTTTTTTTAAGGCAATAAAGGCAGGATTCTTGCACTACTTGTATAGATGTGATGTTTTTTTTATTTTTTGCGGCACTTATTGAGCAACAAAAGCCTATCACTTTTCAAATTACTAAAAAACTCATCCTCGGAGTCCGTGTCAGGTTCTGGACTTTCTGCTCACTTTTCGTGTTACAATCAGATTCCACTCAGTGATTCTGTTCTAACTCATCAATGCTACTTTGTTTTAAAATCTCAGTGTTAATACTCGTAATCTTCGTGATTTGGATTATTTTTTAATGAAAAACTACAACTTGATAGTAGTATAAATTACGGACACTATTGGTGATGTGACGTCAAATTGACGTCGGGTATCCTATATCTCATCATCTGTGCGTTTGCAAGTATCAATTTGTGTGAAATCGGACGCCAAACTGAGCTAAATGCAGCTACTGAGAAGTGCGGGTGAGGGGAAACAGTCGTTCGACACATATTCAGTGGTTTTAGTTAATAGGTGTCAAATTGACGGCACGTCACCAATAGAAGGTTAACTAACAGGAAAACCTTTTATTTATAATGTTAATATTCAATAGGGTAACAGTGATTAAGTCAATAATAATCTTTATGTTTGTGTTTTAACAACACTGTTGACTTAACAACCTGTTTACATACATTTTCAGTCCTTACTTACTGTTAGGACTGAAAATGCTGTAAAACGTGAATTAGTTAATGCTGACAAAAATAATGATAACACTGTGGAGATATTATGTAGACAATTCATTAATAAATTTGTTAAATTCTATTTTACACTAGTCCTAGTCAATAGCTCTTAGATATAACCCAGATACTCTCACTTTTCTAAATCTTGAAGAATTAAAACAGATGTCAGTTTATAACAGAATGCCTTACCTAGATAGCTGCCAAGTTTCCCAGCAGCCCAAAGCCTTTCTTCAGAGGTGTATCTATCCAGCCGTCCATGATACCACTCAGTCTCAGGAGGGGCCAGCACTGCCTGCCTTTCGCCTGTTAAAAACCATCATTAGATCAACATGCATTGATTCAATTTCCACCTATGGTCATAGTGGACTGTGTAATAGTGATAAACTTACCATTGGTACTAGGTCCATCTGGTTCATCCAGCTCTAAATCTGCTGCTAACTCTGCGATATCGCCCCCACCGTCTTCAGATTCCGTCGATGGAGACCCCAACTTATCCTTTACTGGGGGTCCAATCGGCGCCCCCATAGCACGAATTAAATCGGCCATCTTTCAAAACACAAAGTATTTAGATACGAAACACTTCACTTATATGCGTTAGAGCTAAACCAGTGACTCATAGTTTATTCAGGAACCGTATAATATAAAAATTTTAGGAAATATCTCAAACGTGTTTACAAAAGAAAAAAAGAGACACAAATTAGAAGCCGTAGAAACAATGAAAACGTAGGATAACCAAGGGCAGCAGTACAATATTAACACATTATTTCACCGAATGAACTTATTTTTTTCTGTTATTACTGTTTATTGGCAAAATTAATATTTCTACCAATTTCTCCACAGTAAATTTTCTTCCGATACGCCCGCGTCACAGATGATAAAATAAATAAATTCGAGAATAGTTCAATCAACCCGTTCAATGGGGATGGCAACTCAAAGCTAATCGTAGATGGCGCTGCAATAGTTGGTCCCCACGTCAGATTACTGACTACCTTGTACAAAAAACAAACAAGATTTATTGTTATAAAAATTGAGTATAAATACAAAACAAATATGGAAAATTATTCGTCAATGCAAGTGCATATACTAATAGAAGAATTAAGACGCCGCGGTGCATCTACAAGAGGAAAAAAAGTGATTTAATTGAGTGGTAATACATTTGATTTTACCGTAATAAATCCACAATTACTTATAATTGAGGTTTCAATTTTTGAGTTTAGGTATGTTTTACCTGTCCTTTCCTATAACAAGAATATAATGCTGCTTCTGACTCTCTATTTTGATAAAATATCATAATGTTTTAAGTCAGTAATTTTGCCCCCTTTTTTCTATTTAGATTTGAGAAATATCACAATATATTTAATTTCTTAACACCACAACTATCACAAAACTCGTTCCAGGTGATAATTCTTCCGCCAGACGAACCATTTCATGATTTATAGAGCGATGCAATACTGGTACTTAACCTCCAATAGAAAAGTATACATATATTATTTTGAAAAGTGTATTCGATTGTTTAGTTATGGTATAATCATAGAATTTCATTAATAAACTCAACTAACGGCCTGTCCCGGCTTCGCAAGCCTGGATATTTGTTTATTATATAGCTTTTCCTTAGTTATAATTGAATTTTTGTTCTCAAGGCAGTCACAGCAGCTACCCATTATTTCTTGATAGTGTGAATGGACGGAAATTTGTATGTTCCATCATTTTTACAGCTTATTACACAACATCTAGTCATTTTACATCAATAAATCGTTTTTTTGCAGAAAATTCCTTTGATTTGACAGTTGTTTTGGGACCAAACTGTCACTTGTCACTTTGACACTTGCCTTCCCCATTTAGTTCAATCCATTGGTTCAATCAAATGTTTGACATTCAACTTCAGTGTTGCACTGGTTCAAATAAAAACATTAAAGGTGAACGCAGACCTAGCCGCACCGCAGTCTCCGCAGTCCCCGCAGTCATCGTTTTGTTACCGCTTCTGCGGCTACTGCGGTGCAGGTGGGAGTGCGAGGTTTCATAGAACTTCATACAAAGAATTCGTAATGCGGAGACTGCGGTGTGGCTAGGTCTGCGTTCACCTTAATTGAACATGGCGTGGAACAACGTTCTCACCAAACGCCCGCCGAAGACTTGCTCGTAAGGACTTTTCCCAGTTTGTCTTGAGGGTGTTCTTCGCAGTTGAAATTTGATTTTTAAAATTTTATCATGTATCGAGCCAGGTTCATTGTCCATGCTATGTTAAGCTTTCTTTATTGTCTGAACGAATCGTTCGGCTTGACCGTTCGTTGCAGGATGATAAATTGATAATGGCAGATTTCAATGATATTATAAGTAAAAAAGGTGTAGATACGTCATACGCGCTCAATTACGTATGCGCTCAAATTAGGCTGATTCACACATCTTGATCTCAGTACGACGTTGCCAGCGGCACTTCACGTAGGTACCACAGACTGAATCAAAAGTAAAAGTGACTCAAAACTACCGAAAATGCCGTCGTGTGTGATGAGATATTGTATAAATTAAACATGCAAGACTTCTAAAAGTCAAGGAATCACATAACATTCGTAAATATACTATTTATCTTTAATATTTTCACAAATAAAACATTACGTTTCTATAAATATGGCGTCGTAAAAGAAAGAGTGCGAGCACGGGTGCGAGTGAGAGGAGACGCTGACGTGCGGGGGGATTGATGACGCGTGGCGCTGTTTGTTTATCTAGCTGTCACTTTTTTTCTTATTGCGTTGTATCAAGCTATCCTTTTTACTTGTAGTGAAATGTAATATGTGAATAAAAAAGTGTGTATCTGTGCTGCCGCTCGGCGCGGAACAGTTTTTTCCGTTGTTTTGTACGCGTATAACATATCTATGACTTTATAATATCATTGGCAGATTTACATTGAGTCAGTGGCTGTCATCAGTACTGGTGCCGAAAACTGACGCATACTGTTTATACGCAGTCAGTAATCGAGGATATTTCTTTTGGTGTACACACGTTCATAAAGTCAGTGCGGAAAAATGAATTCTCGAAAACAGCAAAAAATCTAAGTTGCAGCAATATTGTTGCACGCATTTCTTTATTTCTATAATTTTGCTATTTGAGATCCCAAAGGCATTCATTATCTCGGTATACTTGAACAAGTTTTAAGTTTTCCGTGTCGCTCAGTTTTCGCGTCATTATGTGATGCGGTACGAGGAAGCGTGGTCAGGGTCACCATACAACAGAGCGGCAGCGACTGACTTAGGCATATTTACACGCCGTCAGTTGCACTGGCGCGGGTGGTGGGGGAGCGAACTGACGCCGAAAATATTGAAGCGCGAATATTGAAGTCAGTACTGACACGACAGTACTGTACTGACTTGAAATCAATTTACACTATGGCAGTGCCCCAGGTCAGCACTGACTCGTCAGTGGACTGACGTCAGTTACTGACTCAATGTAAATCTGCCCTAAGGAGCCGAAGTTTTGTGAACCACTCCGTTTTCTTCAAAATGACAAAAAGTTAGTAGATGTGAACTGCCATATAATGAGTGATAGATACATGTCAAAATCCAATTTCTTCTTCTTAGCGTTATCTCTACAAAGGTTAGTATCCAATAGAGACTGATTTTGTGGAGCGATTTATCATCGATATCATAAAAGTTACATACACGTATTTTCAAAAGACTGCTTTTTTACACTGGAGTTATAGAGAAATATGCAGCCGGTTATCCTAATGAACTGATTAATCTCCCAATTACTGTTTTCTAAGGTCAAAAAACGCTTAAAATTTTTCCCATGGGGAATAGAGATAAGTAACCGTTAGTGGCCATTCGTACAGCGCTTTTTTTGGCGTAGAAAAAACGCTGAGTTGGAACTGGTAAAGTGAACTTAAATGTCACCGCCCTGCACTTCGATAGATATATAAATCTATTTGATTTCAGTTTCAGTCCGAAATAAAGTGCCGCGCTTTAAAAGCACTAACGTGTGAACACAGATACAGCTTGGCCAGAACGGATTGAAACGGAACTAAAATTTTTATTTCTGACAGCGTTTTAAAATCTTTGATATTTGATGTAAATAAAGACCGCAGGTTTGTTAGATTTATTATTGTGCCATAAAACTAACGTAATAAGTGAAAAAAACGGAAAAAAAATCATTCAAAGTGCTGGTAGCGCGAAGACAGTGGCGACTTCCGGTTTTCTACATTTTTATGTCGAGCTGTACGTGGGAATACAATAGTTCTATTCACGCGCTTTTTTAACGCCAAAAAACAAGAGCTCGTGTGAATGGCCACCTAAAAAAGCGTGAGTTTAGGAATGCATTTATGTATTTTTATGAACTAAAAATAAACTTTAACCAAGGGCGGAAGGGCCATGAAATGTCCTGCAAACAAAAGTAAGCCTATATCTACAAAGCCACAAAGTACCTCTACAAGCAGCAGCGAAGTTCTCTTACTTTCGTGGGCTAGGGCCTAGGCACATTTGTTATAATATGACTGTTTTGCATTCCAACAAAACAGGTATTATGTGTTGAATAGGACACACAGCGTCGATAGAAGAAAGCTGTTGTAAATTCGCCTTTAATTGATTATATGTGGTTAAAAACTTACCAAAATGTCCATCGTTCTATACCTGTCTCTTTCTTTCACCAGCGTGCATCCTTTTCTTACCGTGACAGATGCCATGACTGCTTAGCTGTCAACTTCATAGAGTCTTCGAGGTACCAGCAAGAGACTTGCTGCGACGCTGTGTGTCCTATTCAACACATAATACCTGTTTTGTTGGAATGCAAAACAGTCATATTATGTGCTTTCCTAGGACACACAGCGTCGATAGAAGACCTGTTTGGTATCTGCTGGTGATAAATACAAACGCTATGATGAAATAATTATAATACTGTTCTACAGCATAAATAGATCTAAAAATAGTTTTTAAAGACCTCTCATAAAAACCTTACTGTAACAAGATTTGTAATGTTCCTTTCTAATTTGTAACTTCTTCAGAAATCAAAATAGTAGTTGGTACAAGGAGATAATTCTAAATTAAATCTTTATCCAGGATAAAGTTATGTCTTCTAAAGGTATAACCAATGAAGACAATTATTTATTAAATGAATATTGCATAAATCTAACTGCAATAAATAAGCATTGGAGTTGGTGTCATCAATCTTGTTTACTGGTTGACAGTAAAACTTCTGATACCTACATTTTATAACTCTGTCAGTTTTCCCTGTCAAGTACTGCTTGAACAAGTAGCTTCTTGAGGCTATAATAGCTAACTTGTTATAACTGCCCAATGGGGCACTATTAATAGCAACTTTGAAAGTAATGCTATGTTCCCAACTTGTGTAGAAGCTGGCTTTAATTTTCCAGATAGAGGAATAAATTTGTGACTGTGTTGTCTGTGTTTTTTCTATTTTCAGACAGTTCTAACAGGGTAGACAGACATGGTCCCGATGTTTCCGCAACAACGAACCTTACTGACTGTGTGATTTTGATTCTGTTTTCATCTTTCATAGTAATAAGATTTTCAGGGCTATTTTCTAATTATCTCGATCTGATGTGAGATCATGAATTCTATGACCTGAGGGTAGCAATAATATTAGAGCTATTCGCCTAGCTATCTTAAACGAAGAACCTGGATATGCAGAGTTCTTTAGTCAATTAAAAAAACAAAGTAATATTGTAGTGTACCCTATTGGCAGTTTTTGTACTGCAAGCTTTAGCAAGTGAAAAGGCTTCTAGAACTTTCTGAATGAAAGATTGTCTTGAGATATCTACCTCAGATGTTGATCAGTAAGTTGAGATAGTAAACGTATGCAGGCAAAATATAATCGATCAAATAGAATCTATAATCTCGTTTGTTTTCTCAAAACAATTTAGCCTGAAATTTTTACTTTATCAGCTTGTACACCTACAGGTGATTCAGGGTTAATTTGATTGGTGTAACACCAGGATCACCATCTTTTAAATAGGGCTTTATATTGTTGTAAAAGTAGATGTCCGCCAGTTACTTTTTTAATAAGTCTTGTTCCACTAGAGTTTAGGGAGAGACTTGGTCAGCCCACCCCTAATTTTCCAAGCTAGGGGTATGACTTGTCCACCTGTGCCAAGCACTTGCCTGTAGTCCAATATGTTAAGACTTCCCACAGGATCTTTATCGGAATTTTGACCGCCTGTGCAAGGCACTTGCATGTAGTCCGATCTAAGACCTTCTGCAGGTTCCTTATCGGAATTTTGTCCACCTGTGCAGGGCACTTGCCTGTAGTCCGATCTAAGACCTTCCGCAGGTTCTTTATCGAAAGTGGCTCCCGCTCTCGCTTGCGGATCAAGTAGTGAGAAGCATTTGGCGCACTGTGGCGTTAGTAGAATGTACTATCAACAAATTTGAATTATGATCCTTTTTGACAATTCGTCGTTTGAATCTGTCAAAATAACAAAGATCAAGGTCGTTAATATGGATATTTAATTTATGTTTATGACTGTGGACCTAATCATATTTGAATGTCTGTAAGAAAATAATGCTTCTGGTAGGTCATAATTCTTTGTCGATTGTAAGATTGTGCCTTGTTCAAATAAGTAGTTCATACTTCTGGTATTACGCTGGGTGGGGGAATGCCCAGCCCAGCCGATAGTCCCATTGTCGGCTGTAAACATCGCTTAAAACTGCATAAGGTTTTGGAACCTAGTTTTTTGCGTACTTTGCAGTTTTGGTACGAAAACCGTTTCTCATAACGTGAATAAATCTACGTCTGGGACGCCCCACATCTTTAACATGGCCTCCGCGGCTTGGGGTAAAAGATGCCACTTTGGTACATTGCGGCCCCTTGAGAGGCGATCCGCAATTTTGTTTGCCTCCGCGGCTTGGTGTAAAAGATGCCACTATGGTACTTTGCGGTCCCTTGAGAGGCGATCCGCAATTTTGTTTGCCTCCGCGGCTTGGGGTAAAAGATACCACTCTGGTACATTGCGGCCCCTTGAGAGGCGATCCGCAATTTTGTTTGCCAGCTTTAATATTGCAAGGGAGTGTCTTCGCCCCCCCCCCTTTGTTTCTGAGATATGCAAATAAGAGTCCTGTTGTCGGACTTAATATTTATGTGTGCAAATACGACATCCGCTTCAGAAACAAAATTTGAGCGCCAGGGCATCTGGCATGGAGCCCACCTTACAGACGAGTAAGTGATGTTTAATTGGGCTCCCTACCCCTAGTTGGGTGTATCCGTGGTCAAGAAGTGAGTTGCACCTTTCTTAACTCTACGGTATTGAGTTGTACTCTATGGCTTTAACCACCCTTGTTGAACAGGCAGAGGAAAACTTACTTTTCTCTAGTAACCTGTTTTGATAGAACAATTTTAGAAACAGTTACCTTCTGCAACAATATATTTCTTTTGATACTGCGTAATTATCATAATTCAGTAAAACCAATAAAGTCTGAGCTTCTTGTGGACAACTGATTAAATTGCTCTATCTTGTTAAAGATTAGTTTAATCTTTATCTATTTTATTGGAGGAACGTTATACCCAGTTTTGCTGGGTGTCCCATACTAGGCCAATATATTCTGCTTAAAGAGAGCACTCAAGCAGACTTCTGATGATTTATGTGATGCCCCAAGATTTCCAATATTCTCAGCGTTTTCGCAACCTGAGAAACAAGTACTTGTACGATCCTGATTAACCAGGAACAACAGTCCAGGCACTTAAAAATTATACAGAAACGTTGTTCGCACAACAACATAATTGAAGCCATAGATAGGCCAAATACAAAGGCTGTTAACAGCAGCACTTCGTTGTTATAGATCACATAGAGGAGACTCCTGTGTGTCTCTGCAATTGGTAATTGAAAATACTCCTAAGCATAGTAATTAATGAATGAATGTATATCTTCACAAATGCTTCACTGGCATTATGAATTGAGACCTCCGCGGTCTAATATGGGAAATAACCCACTTTTATAATTGTTTTTTTTTTTTTTTTTTTTTACTAAATCTCTTGACATAGTAAACTCGAATTAGGTACCTATATGGCCCTTTGTAATTGGGGTTGCAAATTTTTCTAAAAACGTCTTTGACTAGATACCAAGGGGAGGTTCCCTTATGAATGGAACATGGTAAGCTGTTATTAATTTCAAAATATGATTGCTTACTCCCTGTGGTTGCCCTGAATGTGCATGGTCCTTTAGACAATCCCTCTAAATGTTCTGAATAGTCAAATATTCAAATAGTTTTTTGTTTATACTTGTTTAATTAGCTAGACCTTAAGTCCACCTAAAGAACCTTTGATAGGGTGCAAGGCCTAAAACTGAATAGATAATTATGAGTCCGACGTTGGTGGACCAAAAATAATCAAAATCTTTTCAAAGTATGTGTTAAAATGAAAATAATTAAGGTATCCGATACCCACTTAAGCAAGCCCTGTAATGTTAATCATAATAGTTCTCTCAATTTCAAAATATTGTTGGATAGTAACAACTCCGTTGAAACTTATTACTCTTTGGTCTTGATAAAATGATACAATTAATCATTAACTTTAAGACCTTTAACCGATTTACAATGACACACATCCGTGCCTAACGCCACACGCAAAAGAAGGTGATGGCTTTGAAACATGCTTCCGCAGCAAATCGGTTAAAACAAGGAGTAGCGATACAAGATTGTACTGGGGTTTTGTAAAAATATATCAGACAAATCTGATTAAATTTTGGCTTTGCTTGTAATCCTTCATTGAAAGTGGAATAAATTGTCTTTCATCCAGTTCCGTACTAAAACTTCGAAATACACAATTTTTTTTTTTTTTTTTTTTTTCAAAATATTTGATGTCGGATAGCCTTCTCGTTGTCAGAGGAGGTAATACAAGTAGTTATATAACTATAAATAAAGTCCTCGTCTTGAATTTGTGTCTCTACACGAGGCGCTAGGGTCCGGACAAGTTTGAACTTGTTTGTACTTACGTGACTTTGCGTCTTCTGTTGGGTGGATGTGAAGCTATGCTCTCGTCGTTCAAGGATGAAGATGATGATGATGATGACCAGTCATCATGTCTCACCGTATTGAATGCTGATGTATCGCCTGAGCGTCAACATTCAAACCTCGTAACCTCACACCACACTTACCCACTCAATTTAGTTCGTAATCCTTCTAAAACACTAATTCACAAAGGAAAACGTGTCACGGACTCTAAATAAACGCTGTGTGCTAATTAAATACAATTAATTATTGTATTTGAACACTTTTTTAACTTTGGAAAATTTTCCGATGTCTAACCGGCAAAATTTACAAACGCTATGAAGTTGACAGCTAAGCAGTCATGGCATCTGTCACGGTAAGAAAAGGATGCACGCTGGTGAAAGAAAGAGACAGGTATAGAACGATGGACATTTTGGTAAGTTTTTAACCACATATAATCAATTAAAGGCGAATTTACAACAGCTTTCTTCTATCGACGCTGTGTGTCCTAGGAAAGCACATAATATTGACGTATAGCTTGGCCAGAACGGATTGAAACGGAACTAAAATTCTTATTTCTGACAGCGTTTTAAAATCTTTGATATTTGATGTAAACAAAGACCGCAGGTTTGTTAGATTTATTATTGTGCCATAAAACTAACGTAATAAGTGAAAAATAATAAAATAAAATCATTCAAAGTGCTGGTAGCGCGAAGACAGTGGCGACTTCCGGTTTTCTACATTTTTATGTCGAGCTGTACATCATAAGGCTTGGCCAGAACGGATTGAAACGGAACTAAAATTTTTATTTCTGACAGCGTTTTAAAATCTTTGATATTTGATGTAAACAAAGACCGCAGGTTTGTTAGATTTATTATTGTGCCATAAAACTAACGTAATAAGTGAAATAAAATCATTCAAAGTGCTGGTAGCGCAAAGACAGTGGCGACTTCCGGTTTTCTACATTTTTATGTCGAGCTGTAGGTTTGTATTTTCGCCCAACAGTTTTTTATGATTGAGGTGCACAGTGCACACTAACATATTTATATAGGTAAATATAGGGGAACTTTATCATCACTACATAGTATAAAACAAAGTCGCTTTCTCTGTCCCTATGTCCCTTTGTATGCTTAAATCTTTGAAACTACGCAACGGATTTTGATGCGGTTTTTTTTAATAGATATAGTGATTCAAGAGGAAGGTTTATATTTGTATAATAACATCCATTAAATAGTGGAGAAGTTCTGTTATTTTTGAGGTTTCTAATGTGATGTCGTAAATAATTACATTTTTTCCGCTTACACTGCAAACGCAGGCTGAACCCTACGAGTTTTATCAAAATAATGTACTAAGTATTGTACACATTGAAAAGGTCTACAGAAAAGTCCGTGATGGTATATGTCTATCTCTTATGGATAACCCACAATAACTTTTTTTTGTCATTTACTTTTTACGACAAATAATGGCTAATTTTCGAAGCGATTTTAACCAATACAGCATTAATCCTTTACCAATTAAATACCTTGAATACATTGTTCATTTAATATAGATCTATATGGCCCTTTACACCGTATGATTTAAGTGAATATTTTCGAAGATATTAACGATTTAAAAATTGCGGGACGTAGCGTTTGCGCAGTTTTTCTGTAGTGTATTTAGTATCAGCATTGCACCCGTGCGAAGCCGGGGCGGGTCGCTAGTTACCTACAAAGGTAAAAATTATCATTGTACAGCTTGGCCAGAACGGATTGAAACGGAACTAAAATTTTTATTTCTGACAGCGTTTTAAAATCTTTGATATTTGATGTAAACAAAGACCGTCGGTTTGTTAGATTTATTATTGTGCCATAAAACCAACGTAATAAAAGAAAAAAAAAACAAAATCATTCAAAGTGCTGGTAGCGCGAAGACAGTGGCGACTTCCGGTTTTCTACATTTTTATGTCAAGCTGTAAAGCTGCGAACATATTATCGGACGCGTCCGTCAGCCGCGGCTGAGGGACGCGGCTTAGCAGTGTGCACGGTAGTTCGGACGACAACCGGCCAGATTCTGTTCGGACGTCCGAACGCTCAAGGTCACGTCCGCGTCTTACGACCGACAGTTTGCACAGTGTAGTATTAAATGTACTCGCACCTTTAAAGTAAAACCGTTACTAAACGAAAATTTTCGTGAATTGAGTTATCAATGCCATCTATGTAAAATATACGTAAACTTCAACATAAACTTGTCATTTTTTCAAAATATTGTATTTTACGCCATCTGGCGGTAATTCAAAGCGTTACTAAACCGAATTATGATCGGCTCACGAAATACAATAATGTGTCTATACCAATAAGAACGTGTTCATGGAAGACTGATAACGGAAGTATAAAGTAAAACTGATATTATTTGGATAAACACGGCGCTGAATGTCACAAAAATTAATGAAGATGTTAATTTTTTTTATAGGAAAAGTGTTTCAATTTGTTTAAACACAGTTTTTTTGTGTTAATGACCAAAATTATTAATGGTAAAGTGTTACTATAATAATATAAATTAAAATAAATAATACAATAAATTAAAATAAAAACTTTTCTAAATCACGTGTTATAACGTAAACAGAGATCTATAATAACACCTTAATAAACGTCTTATAGAACCCTGCATTCAGATTTTATTGACAAAAAATGGTGACTTTTTTCTAATTTTGGCTCTCCTGTAAAATTGTATAATTTCGTTTGGTAACGGTTTTACTTTAAAGGTGCGTACTGTCTAGATAATGAATAAGCCGCGTCTCTCAGCCGCGGCTGACGGACGCGTCCGATAATTTGTTCGCAGCTTAATTCGTTTATTTGAGAAATTTTTAGAAATGTACACACCTCTTTACGACACATAGGGGAATGCTCCAACCAGCCCGCGAAATTCAAATTTTCTTACGTTTTTTGCAATTTGCAGGCCAGTGACATGTTGTAACTTTATCAAAATATGAATTGCGGTAATAACAAGTGTAATTTTAAATATAAAAAATATCAAAACATTCGCTCCACCAGCTCTCACATAGAAAAGCTGCATCTTGTTAAAATCTCCGAAATCTAACTTAGATGCAGCTTTTCTATGTGAGAGCTGATGGAGCGAATGTTTTGAATTTTTTGTTATATTTAAAATTACACTTGTTATTACCGCAATTCATATTTTGATAAAGTTACAACATGTCACTGGCCTGCAAATTGCAAAAAACGTAAGAAATTTTGAATTTCGCGGGCAACATCGACGCAATCACCTTAATTTAATAGACGTCTTAAGTTTTAATTCCAATACTTAAGGGCCGATTACACGATACGATTCATCGGGCCGATGAGCAGGCCTCGATAGATTGGGCGTTCTGATCACACTACACGATATCGCCACCCTAACTCACTTTTCAGCCGACCGTCGAGCAGTGAAGGTGGCGCCTACGTGGCGCCTACGCTTACAAAGTATCAGAAACTTGGCATCAGGGTTGAAAAATAAAACAATTATGTGCTTTCCTAAGACGCAGCGTCGCCTGGAAGAATGCTGTTGTAAATCCGCCTTAAATTGATTATCTGAGGTTAAAAACTTACCCAAATGTCCATAGATCTATACCTGTCTCTTTCTTTCACCAGCGTGCATCCTTTTCTTACCGTGAAAAGTGCTTGACTTCGCAGCTGTCAACTTCATAGCGTTTGTAAATTTTGCCGGTAAGACGTCAGAAAATTTTCCAAAGTTAAAAAAGTGTTGAAATACAATAATTTATTGTATTTATTTAGCACGCAGCGTTTATTTAGAGTACGTGACACGTTTTCTTTTGTGAATTAGTGTTTTAGAAGGATTACGAACTAAATTGAGTGGGTAAGTGTGGTGTGAGGTGACGAGGTTTGAATGTCGATGCTCAGGCGGTAGATCAGCATTCAATACGGTGAGACATGATGACTGGTCATCATCTTCATCCTTGAACGACGAGAGCATAGCTTCACATACACCCAACAGAAGACGCAAAGTCACGTAAGTACAAACAAGTTCAAACTTGTCCGGACCCTCGCGCCTCGTGTAGAGACACAAATTCAAGACGAGGACCTTAATTCTAGTTATTTAACTACTTGTATTACCTCCTCTAACAACGAGAAGGCTATCCTACATCAAATATTTTGAAAAACAAAAAAAAAAAAAAAATATTTGTCCATTTCGAAGTTTTTGGTATGAAGTTGGATGAAAGACAATTTATTCCACTTCCAATGAAGGATTACAAGCAAATCCAAAATTTAATCAGATTTGTCTGATACTTTTTTTTACAAAACCCCCGTACAATCTTGTATCGCTACTCCTTGTTTTAACCGATTTGTTGCGGAGGGCATGTTTCAGTGCCATCACTTTCTTTTGCGTGTGACGTTAAGCACGGATGCGTGTCATTGTAAATCGGTTAAAGGTCTTAAAGTTAATGATTAATTGTATCATTTTATCAAGACCAAAGATTAATAAGTTTCAACGGAGTTGTTATTACCCAACAATATTTTGGAATTGAGAAAACTACTATGATTAACATTACAGGACTTGCTTAAGTGGGTATCGGATACCTTAATTATTTTCATTTTAACACATACTTTGAAGAGATTTTGATTATTTTTGGTCCACCAACGTCGGACTCATAATTATCTATTTAGTTTTAGGCTTTGCACCCTATCAAAGCTTCTTTAGGTGGACTTAAGGTCCAGCTAATTAAACAAGTGTAAACAAATAACTATTTGAATATTTGACTATTCAGAACATTTAGAGGGGTTGTCTAAAGGACCATGCTCATTCAGGGCAACCACAGGGAGCAAGCAATCATATTTTGAAATTAATAACAGCTTACCATGTTCCATTCGTATAGGAACCTCCCCTTGGTATCTAGTCAAAGATGTTTATAGAAAAGTTTGCAACCCCAATTACAAAAGGCCATATAGGTACCTATTTCGAGTTTACTATATCAAAAGATTTAGTGAAAAAAAAAAAAAAAAAAAAAAAAATTATATATATATATTAAAAAATGGGTTATTTCCCATATTAGACCGCGGAGGTCTCAATTCATAATGCCAGTGAAACATTTGTGAAGATATACATTCATTCATAAATTACTATGCTTATTTTTAATTACCAATTGCAGAGACACACCGGAGTCTCCTCCTTGTGATCTATAACAACAAAGTGCTGCTGTTAACAGCCTTTGTATTTGTCCTATCTATGACTTCAATTATGTCGTTGTGCGAACGATGTTTCTGTATAATTATTGTGTGCCTGGACTGTTGTTCCTGGTAGATCAGGATCGTACAGTACTTGTTTCTCAGATTGCGGAAACGCTGAGAATATTGGAAATCTTGGGGCATCACATAAATCATCACAAGTCTGCTTGAGTCCTCTCTTTAAGCAGAATATATTGGTCTAGTATGGGACACCCAGCAAAACTGGGTATAACGCGCCTCCAATAAAATAAATAAAGATTAAACTATTTTTTAACAAGATAATTACGAAGTATCAAAAGAACTTTAATGTTGCAGAAGGTAACTGTTTCTAAAATTGTTCTATCAAAACAGGTTACTAGAGAAAAGTGAAAAGTTTCCTCTGCCTGTTCAACAAGGGTGGTTAAAGCCATAGAGTACAACTCAATACCGTAGAGTTAAGAAAGGTGCAACTCACTTCTTGACCACGGATACACCCAACTAGGGGTAAGGAGCCCAATTAAACATCACTTACTCATCTGTAAGGTGGGATCCATGCCAGATGCTTTTGTTATTGAAATTTTGTTTCTGAAGCAGATGTCGTATTTGCACACATAAATATTAAGTCCGACAACAGGACTCTTATTGCATACCTCAGAAACGAAGGGGGAGGGGGAAGATACGTACCCTTGCAATACTAAGGTTGACAAACAGGCTTCAAGAGACTTGCAAAGCAGTTGCGTCTAACTCTCTCAGCCACTTACTCCCGGAGAGTAAACAAAATTGCGGATCGCCTCTCAAGGGACCGCAATGTACCAGGTTGGCATCTTTTACCCCAAGCCGTGGAGGCAAACAAAATTGCGGATCGCCTCTCAAGGGGCCGCAATGTACCAGAATGGCATCTTTTACCCCAAGCCGCGGAGGCAAACAAAATTGCGGATCGCCTCTCAAGGGGCCGCAATGTACCAGTGTGGCATCTTTTACCCCAAGCCGCGGAGGCCATGTTAAAGATGTGGGGCGTCCCAGACGTAGATTTATTCACGTTATGAGAAACGGCTTTCGTAACAAAACTGCAAAGTACGTTAAAATTAGGTTCCAAAACCTTATGTTAGATGCGAGGCTTACAGCCGTCAATGGGACTGTCGGCTGGGCTGGGCATTCCCCCACCCAGCGTAATACTAGAAGTATGAACTACTTATTTGGACAAGGCACAATATTACAATCGACAAAGAAATATGACCCACCAAAAGCATTATTTTCTTACAGACATTCAAATATAATTAGGTTCACAGTCATAAACATAAATATCCATATTAACGACCTTGATCTTTGTTATTTTGACAGATTCAAACGACGAGTTGTCAGAAAGGGTCATAATTCAAATTTGTTGATAGTACATTCTACTAACGCCACAGTGCGCCAAATGCTTCTCACTACTCGATCTGCAAGCGAGAGCGATAGCCAGAGCGGGAGCGACTTCCGATAAAGTACCTGCGGAAGGTCTTAGATCGGACTGCAGTCAAGTGCCCTGTACAGGTGGACAAAATTCCGATAAAGAACCTGTGGAAAGTCTTAACATATTGCACTACAAGCAAGTGCTTGGCACAGGTGGACAAGTTATCCCCCCTAGCTTGGAAAATTAAGGGTGGGCTGACCAAGTCTCTCCCTAAACTCTAGCGGAACAAGACTTATTAAAAAAGTAACTGGCGGACATTTACTTTTACAACAATATAAAGCCCTATTTAAAAGATGGTGATCCTCGTGTTACACCAATGAAATTAACGCTGAAACACCTGTAGGTGTATAAGCGGATAAAGTAAAAATTCCAGGCTAAATTGTTTTGAGAAAACAAACTAGATTATAGATTCTATTTGATCTATTATATTTTGCCTGCATAAGTTTACTATCTCAACTTACTGAGCAACATCTGAGGTAGATATCTCAGGACAATCTTTCATTCAAAAAGTTCTAGAAGCTTTTTCACTTCCTAAAGCTTGCAGTACAAAAACTGCTAATAGGGTACATTACAATATTACTTTGTTTTAATTGACTAAAGAACTCTGCATATCCAGATTCTTCATTTAAGATAGGCGAATAGCTCTAATATTATTGCTACCCTCAGGTCATAGAATTCATGATCTCACATCAGATCGAGATAATTAGAGAATAGCCCTGAAAATCTTATTTCTATGAAAAGATGAAATCAGTCTTTGTCCAATATTTTGGTATAAAAACAGAATCAAAATCACACAGTCAGTAAGGTTCGTCGTTGCGGAAACATCAGGACCATGTCTGTCTACCCTGTTAGAACTGTCTGAAAATAGAAAAAACACAGTCACAAAATTCCTCTATCTGGAAAATTAAAACCAGCTTCTACACAAGTTGGGAACATAGCATTACTTTCAAAGTTGCTAATATTAGTGCCCCACTGGGCAGTTATTACAAGTTAGCTATTATAGCCTCAAGAAGCTACTTGAAGAAAATACTTGTTCAAGCAGTACTTGACAGTGGAAAACTGATAGAGTTACAAAATGTAGGTATCAGAAGTTTTACTGTCAACCAGTAAACAAGATTGATGACACCAACTCCAATGCTTATTTATTGCAGTTAGATTTATGCAATATTCATTAAATAAATAATTGTCTTCATTGGTTATACCTTTAGAAGACATAACTTTATCCTGGATAAAGATTTAATTTAGAATTATCTCCTTGTACCAGGTACCTCTATCAATTGGCTACTATTTTGATTTCTGAAGATTGAAGAAGTTACTAATTGTAAAGTTACATTACAGATCTTGTTACAGTGGGCTTTGATGAAGGGTTTTTGAAGAACTATCTTTAAACATAATTACCTATGCTTTGAAGATATTATTATAATTCATTCATCATAGCGTTTGTGTTTATCACCAGCAGATACCAAACAGGTCTTCCAGGCGACGCTGCGTCTTAGGAAAGCACATAATATGACTGTTTTGCATTCCAACAAAACAGGTATTATGTGTTGAATAAGACGCAGCGTCGCAGCAAGTCTCTTGCTGGTACCTCGAAGACTCTATGAAGTTGACAGCTGCGAAGTCAAGCACTTTTCACGGTAAGAAAAGGATGCACGCTGGTGAAAGAAAGAGACAGGTATAGATCTATGGACATTTGGGTAAGTTTTTAACCTCAGATAATCAATTTAAGGCGGATTTACAACAGCATTCTTCCAGGCGACGCTGCGTCTTATTCAACACATAATACCTGTTTTGTTGGAATGCAAAACAGTCATATTTTTTTTTTTCAAAATAAAATAAACAGTTCAAAATGTTTTATAAAAGTGTTTTTTTCAGTTTCTGGCTTTTTTTTTAAAGTTTTCCACGTTGTTTGTCGTTGTCTTAACGTATCTAATATCTTTAAACGAGCTTGTATATTTATAAATAATCAGGATCTCGGAAACGGCGCCAAGGATTTTCATGAAAGTTACAGATTAGGGGTTTTTCGGCCCAAGGAATCGATTTATCAAGGTCCCAGGTTCGAGAAAAGCTCGGTTCCCAAGATATAGACATTTTAAAAACCGAGCAAAGCTCGGTCAACCAGATATTAAATCAATTATGTTTCATTTTTAGACTGCATCTTTTCAAATTCACCCTTAATAATGTTTTTTTTTTTACGAATATGATCAATGGAAAAAAAAACAAGTGATGTTTTTTTTCTAATATTTTTAAGAATTGCCAATAAAAGTTTACCAAGGGTTGTTGGTAATTAAAACAGCGTTAGTATAAAATCACAACTAATAATTTATTTACAAAATTACCTAGCCTATGTACATATTTTGGGTAGCACTAATAGCCCTGGGAGCACCAACACAAAATATTGTTCCACCAATCACAGGCGACCATATGTGATCATACGATCAGTGGAGTTCTAGGGCCGCGGCACATAAATACCAAGCGGGCCGGCGCGGCGCCTCAGTGTCCGACGCGCGCGCTTCGCGTGAGGTCGTGTAGTCGATGTTTGCAGGTTAGCTGGTACAGTACTCCCCCCCAGCGAAGCGTACTGGAGGTTTTGAAATTCTTCCTGACCTCGTTGTGTAGGGTTCATCACGGATGACGTCGCCGTCGGTAGCAGCCTCGGAGTCCAACAGGAATGCAGGTTTCAGTCGATCCACGGAGATATTCTTCTGTTTACCTTTTACGAGTATCGTGTATGTTTTATCATTGCGTACGATGACTCGGTGCGGGCCGTTGTATGTAGGTGTGAGCGGCTTGCGTACTGAATCGTCGCGCACAAACACATGCGAGCATGTTCGCAGGTGTCGAGGAACATATGTTGTCCGGCGGTCCGTACTTGTGTGTGCGGCGTGAAGTTTTTGCATTGCGTTTGCTATGACGTCTTCATAATGTGAGTGTATTCTGTCCGCTATCTTCACGCCGACCATCTCACCGGGTAATCGCAGTGTTTGGCCGTACAATGCTTCAGCTGCAGAGACATCAGTGTCGTTTTTTATTGTTGAACGTAAACCCAACATGACGGTTGGCAACTCGTGTGTCCAGCTTGAATTTTGTAGTCGAGCTGTCAATGCAGTCTTCAGTGAGCGGTGCCAGCGTTCTATCATGCCGTTTGCTTGAGGGTGATAGGCAGTGGTGCGTGTGCGCTCGATGCCTAGTCGCTTCATCAGACTTTTGAATAACTCGGATTCAAATTGACGTCCTTGGTCGCTGGTCAATTTCTCTGGGCATCCGAATCGAACTATCCATCCCTCGTACACAGCTCGGGCGACTGTTTCGGCGGTGATGTCAGCGACTGGGTACGCTTCAGGCCATCTTGTTGTTCTGTCGATGATCGTTACACAGTATCGTTTCCCATCTGATAATGGTAGTGGTCCAACGATGTCAATGTGGATGTGAGACAGACGGTCGGTGCGTGGAAACGTTTCGAGTGGCGAAACAGTATGGCGCTGTGTCTTAGTTTGCTGACATGCGATGCAACTTCTTGTCCAACTGTTGACGTCGGCATTCATGCTCGGCCAAAAGAATCGTGTTGTTAAAAGGTGGCGCGTGGCTCGAATGCCGGGATGACTCATCCCATGGATTGTTGTGAACACGGTTCGTCGCAGCTGTGGCGGAATGTAGGGTCGGGCGCTGCCTGTTGATGTTTCACACAGTATCTTCCGTTTTGAATTACTTGGCTTGATGAAGTTAAATTGCAAGTTGTTGTTTCGCATGACATTTTCGATTTCATTATCATCTTCTTGTTGACGGGCTAGCTCGTCGTAGTCGATCGGTGACGGTGACGTAATTGTTTCGATCCTTGATAAGGCGTCAGCGACAACGTTTTCTTTGCCTTCAATATGTAATATCTTCGTCGTAAATTGACTAATGTAGTGAAGATATCTTGTCCGCAGCTGTGTTTCCGTCTTGCTATTGTCTGTCGTGAGGGCAAACGTCAGAGGTTTGTGATCGGTGTATACGGTAATTTCTTTACCTTCAAACATTTTTCGAAAGTGACGAATTGCAAGGTAGATTGCTAACAATTCTCGATCGAAGGTGCTGTATTTTCTCTGTGCGTCGGTCAGTTTTTTTGAATAAAAACCGAGTGGCTGCCATCTTCCGTGAACGTACTGCTGTAGGGCTGCGCCGACACATGTGTTGGATGCATCGCACATGAGTGAGATTGATGCATGTGGAGACGGATGTGTCAGCATAACAGCGTTTCTGATGCTAGCTTTGCTTGCTTCAAAGGCTTCTTTTTCATCAGGCGTTAGACGTATGGGTGTCTTGTCGTTTTTTTTCGAAGTGCGTAGGTACTTGAATAATTTTTCTTGAGTATGTGCTGCGCGCGGGATACTTTCTTTGTAGAAATTAATTATGCCCAGGAAGCGTCGTAGTTCTTGTACTGTTGTCGGTTCTGGGAATGTTGTTATGGTTACGACACGTTCTTCAATAGGTTTAATTCCGTCGGCTGATACGTTGTAGCCTAGGAACTCGAGAGTTTCTTTTCCAAAAACGCACTTAGACACGTTTATTCGCATTCCGTGCTTATGTAATCTTTTGAAAACTTCTTCTAGGTGTACTCGGTGTTGAGTTTGATCAGCGGACGCCAGGAGAAGATCGTCGACGAACGGGAACACGAAGTCTAGGTCACCCAATATATTATTCATGTGGCGTTGAAATGTCTGACCTGCGTTACGTAATCCGAAGCACATTCGTGGGAATTCATACAGCCCGAATGGAGTGATTACGGCAGTCTTCTCAATATCTTCTTCTCGAATACGCAGTTGGTTGTATGCTTTGCGTAGATCGATTTTTGTGAATACCGTCATTCCTTGTAATCTGTAGGTGAAGTCACGAAGGCGGGGTATTGGGTATCGATCTGGCTTCGTCACGGCGTTTAGTTTTCTATAATCTCCGCATGGTCTGAGTTCACCATTCTTCTTCTGAACTAGGTGTAGAGGACTAGCCCATGGTGATTTGCTGGGTCGACATATGCCTTGCTCAAGCATTGACTGGAATGTGTCTTTTGCGGCTTTATACTTGTGTGGCGGCAACGGGCGAGCTCTGCAGTACACGGGCGGTCCACGTGTCACGATGTAATGTTCCACGTCACTAGCACTTGTCTTGCTGAAGTTGGGTGATGTGATGTCGTTATATTTCTTTAGCAGGTCGCAATACGGATCGTTCACATTGAGTGTGAGTACCGTCGGAGTTGATGAGCTGCTCGACAGACAACCGTTGATTGATAAGCCTGTCTTCTTGTCAATAAGTTTCTGGGCTCGTAGGTCGACTAGAAGGTTGTGATGTTGAAGAAAGTCTGCACCGATGATTGGCCTCTTCACGTCAGCAACGGTGAATCTCCACTTGAATGATCGTCGTAGACCAAGGTTGAGGGTCAGGTCGCGTTCGCCGTACGTACGTATAGGCGTGCCGTTCGCCGCGTACAGTAATGTGTCGCATGTCGGTGTATTTTTCTTGCAGGGCGGTACAACCGACACGTTCGCTCCAGTGTCGATCAGGAAGCGCAGCTTGTTGGCGGAGTCGTAGATGTACAGACGGTATGCAGTTATGTTGTTGATCTCGGCTCCCGTCGTAGCCAAGATCTCGGCTAGTTTTCCTGTTTCTTGCCATATTTACAAGGTGATCTGCAATTGCGTGCGCGCTCGCCGAAGCGTTTGTGAAAGTAACAAGCGTCGCTTGTCGCGCGCTCGTTTTTATATCCACGGCCGCTCGATCGAGTCCGTGAATGCGACCGTGAACGAATGAAACGGCGAGATGCGTGTGTCGTCCTTGATTGTCTCACTTTTAACTCAGCGATCTCCTTCGTTAATTTCATGACGGCGTCTCGCAGGTCTTGTTGCTCGTGTGGTTGCTGTTCTTTGGCATGTGTCGCCGATTTTGGTGGCTTGGAACGATCTTGACAGGTACAGGAACACACAGAGCGTGGCTCGGATGACTGGTCGTGCATTTTGTCAGCCATTGCAGCAAGTACGTCGAGGGACGTCTGTTCACTAACTGCCAGAACTGCACGTGTGGACATTGGTAGGTGACGCATCCACAACACCTGGAGCGTGGAATCAGGCATTTTTTCGTGCGCAGGTTCTCTCATGCGCCTGAGAAGCTGTGATGGCTTTTGGTCGCCAAGTTCCATCTCGGTGAGGAGCTTTTGTAGCTGCTGGGTTTCCGATTCTTCGTATACGGAAAGTAACCTTTTCTTGGCTTCCTCGTATCTGCCTGTGCGAGATTTGGACATAATAATGTCACTTATCTGTTCGACATCCGGTTTCTCGAGATGTGACACCATCAAACTGAATTTTGACTCGTCGCTGGGCTTTTGCGGGCCGACCACCGTTTCGAATTGCCCAAACCATAGCGTTGGTTTGTCACGCCAAAACGTAGGGATACGGGCTTTGACGGAGATAGTCTCAATCTCTTCGGAGTCCATGTTACTGACTGTAGAATTGCTGTAGAACGTCGTTCGGGGTCACCACTTTACCGAGGGTTGTTGGTAATTAAAACAGCGTTAGTATAAAATCACAACTAATAATTTATTTACAAAATTACCTAGCCTATGTACATATTTTGGGTAGCACTAATAGCCCTGGGAGCACCAACACAAAATATTGTTCCACCAATCACAGGCGACCATATGTGATGATACGATCAGTGGAGTTCTAGGGCCGCGGCACATAAATACCAAGCGGGCCGGCGCGGCGCCTCAGTGTCCGACGCGCGCGCTTCGCGTGAGGTCGTGTAGTCGATGTTTGCAGGTTAGCTGGTACAAAAGTTAAAAATATGGCAAATCAATGGCATAGACGCAAATGGTTTTATGTCAGGCTATATAAACTCCTGAATATTTATTGATTTTCATTTTATAAGCATTCATCCGCCTTGAAAAGTAGTCGCTCTCGCAGCAACAGTGGGTATGGTAAAAAATAAGAAGAAGAGAAGACGTTAGCTGAAGGAATATTTACGAGTATTCATTTCTCTTTCACGTTGCGAAGCCATTTTCACTTCACGACATGTCATTTCACGTCGAACGCCGCGCCGCTACTGAGCGCCCTAACCGCGATCACACGACACGATTTTTCGGGATTTAGGGACTTAGGGCCGTCGGGTACACTCCATCGCCCGATTTAGGGAAACTAACAGCCTAACAGCGATTACACCACCCAATCCATCGGAACTTAGGGATTTAGGGCACGATGAATCGTGTCGTGTAATCGGCCCTTTACTCATTCGATCAGTACAGCTTGACATAAAAATGTAGAAAACCGGAAGTCGCCACTGTCTTCGCGCTACCAGCACTTTGAATGATTTTATTTTATTAAATTTCACTTATTAGATTAGTTTTAATGGGACAATAATAAATCTAACAAACCTGCGGTCTTTGTTTACATCAAATATCAAAGATTTTAAAACGCTGTCAGAAATAAAAATTTTAGTTCCGTTTCAATCCGTTCTGGCCAAGCTATATTTGAGATTATCTTACTGTGTTTCTATGTAAATTAGTAAATTTTTCTTCAATGAGTTTTAATTAATTTGAATTAATTTAAAGAAAAGCTCAAAAGACTCGAGCTCATCCACAAAAAATCAATTTGTATCGGTCAAAGAACGAATGATATTTCATTTCATTCAATAGTGAGTTTCGTTTTTCATTTCATGTTTGTTCTGGAATTTGGAAGGAAAATCAATTTGAGATTGACTCGCATTGAATAAACAGCGTTTAGTGTTTATTAAAAGTCCTTATTGGTGTTTGTTAATCCTGCTAAGTTTAAATTTGGTAAGATTTTCCATCTTAATAAATAATGGTTAAATTTAGTCAAACTAGGTCCGTCTGCGATGGTAATTGACGTTGTCATTTTAGTTTTACGGAAACAAGCGAATACGAATCTCCGGACGCCATTTTGTGACCGCGAACTTTCTTTGTTCTTTGTCCTAGTTCGATAGCCTTCTCGTATCAGAAACTTCGACCAAATTCATAGTTTTCACCATTATAAATAGCTTTCCCTCGATTGTTACAGATATCATAATGCAGATTTTCGTGAAAACCTTGACGGGTAAAACTATTACTCTTGAAGTTGAGCCATCCGACACTATCGAAAATGTAAAAGCTAAAATCCAAGACAAAGAAGGCATTCCCCCAGATCAGCAGCGACTGATCTTCGCAGGAAAGCAGCTGGAAGACGGTCGCACACTGTCTGATTACAACATCCAAAAAGAATCTACCCTCCATCTTGTACTGCGTCTCCGTGGTGGTATGCAGATTTTCGTGAAAACCCTTACTGGTAAGACTATCACCCTTGAAGTCGAGCCCTCGGATACTATTGAGAATGTGAAGGCTAAAATCCAGGACAAGGAAGGCATACCCCCAGACCAGCAACGTCTTATCTTTGCCGGCAAACAGCTGGAAGATGGACGCACGCTATCTGACTACAACATCCAGAAGGAGTCTACTCTTCATCTTGTACTGCGTCTTCGCGGAGGTATGCAGATATTCGTCAAAACACTCACAGGTAAAACAATTACACTAGAAGTAGAGCCTTCAGACACCATTGAGAATGTAAAAGCTAAAATCCAAGACAAAGAAGGTATCCCCCCAGACCAGCAGCGACTTATCTTCGCCGGCAAGCAGCTTGAGGATGGACGCACCCTGTCTGACTACAATATTCAGAAAGAATCCACCCTTCACTTGGTCTTGCGTCTCCGTGGTGGTATGCAGATTTTCGTAAAGACCCTGACTGGCAAAACCATCACTCTTGAGGTCGAGCCTTCTGATACAATTGAGAATGTGAAGGCTAAAATCCAGGACAAGGAAGGCATTCCCCCAGACCAGCAGCGTCTTATTTTCGCCGGCAAGCAGCTGGAAGACGGTCGTACTCTGTCCGACTACAACATCCAGAAAGAGTCGACACTTCACTTGGTCTTGCGTCTCCGTGGTGGTATGCAGATTTTCGTAAAAACCTTGACGGGCAAAACCATCACTCTTGAGGTCGAGCCTTCCGACACGATCGAAAATGTAAAGGCCAAGATTCAGGACAAGGAAGGCATCCCCCCAGATCAGCAAAGGTTGATCTTTGCCGGCAAACAGCTGGAAGATGGACGCACCCTTTCTGACTACAACATCCAGAAAGAATCAACTCTCCACTTGGTCTTGCGTCTCCGTGGTGGTATGCAGATTTTCGTCAAGACTTTGACTGGCAAAACCATCACTCTTGAGGTTGAGCCTTCTGACACCATCGAAAATGTGAAGGCTAAAATTCAGGACAAGGAAGGCATCCCCCCAGACCAGCAGCGTCTTATCTTTGCCGGCAAGCAGCTTGAGGATGGTCGCACCTTGTCTGATTACAACATCCAAAAGGAATCGACCCTCCATCTCGTACTGCGTCTCCGTGGTGGTATGCAGATTTTCGTCAAGACTTTAACAGGAAAAACTATCACTCTTGAGGTTGAGCCTTCTGACACCATCGAAAACGTGAAGGCCAAGATTCAGGACAAGGAAGGCATCCCCCCAGACCAGCAGCGTCTTATTTTCGCCGGGAAGCAGCTGGAAGACGGTCGTACTCTGTCCGACTACAACATCCAGAAAGAGTCGACCCTTCACTTGGTTTTGCGTCTCCGTGGTGGTATGCAGATTTTCGTCAAGACTTTGACTGGCAAAACCATCACTCTTGAGGTTGAGCCTTCAGATACCATCGAAAATGTGAAGGCTAAAATTCAAGACAAGGAAGGCATCCCCCCAGACCAGCAGCGTCTTATTTTCGCCGGCAAGCAGCTGGAAGACGGTCGTACTCTGTCCGACTACAACATCCAGAAAGAGTCGACGCTTCACTTGGTCTTGCGTCTCCGTGGTGGTATGCAGATTTTCGTAAAAACCTTGACGGGCAAAACCATCACTCTTGAGGTAGAGCCTTCTGACACGATCGAAAATGTAAAGGCCAAGATTCAGGACAAGGAAGGCATCCCCCCAGATCAGCAAAGGTTGATCTTTGCCGGCAAACAGCTGGAAGATGGACGCACCCTGTCAGACTATAACATTCAGAAGGAGTCCACTCTTCATCTTGTACTGCGTCTTCGCGGAGGTATGCAGATTTTCGTCAAGACCCTGACTGGCAAAACCATCACTCTTGAGGTCGAGCCTTCTGACACCATCGAAAATGTGAAGGCTAAAATCCAGGACAAGGAAGGCATCCCCCCAGACCAGCAGCGTCTTATCTTTGCCGGCAAGCAGCTTGAGGATGGTCGTACTCTGTCCGACTACAACATCCAGAAAGAGTCGACGCTTCACTTGGTCTTGCGTCTCCGTGGTGGTATGCAGATTTTCGTAAAAACCTTGACAGGCAAAACCATCACTCTTGAGGTCGAGCCTTCTGATACGATTGAGAATGTGAAGGCTAAAATCCAGGACAAGGAAGGCATTCCCCCAGACCAGCAACGTCTTATCTTTGCCGGCAAACAGCTGGAAGATGGTCGCACACTGTCTGATTACAACATCCAAAAGGAATCGACCCTCCATCTCGTACTGCGTCTTCGTGGTGGCTACTAACTTTTTCCATCCTCAAGATGCTAATCATTCCACTAACAGTATCTAATTGCAACTATGATTGAATAAATAAATACCTTTCACTTCTTACATTTTTGTATTCATTTCGTTTTACCCTACACGCCCTAATTCACGTAGCAACACAGTCATGTCTTTCAAGACTTCCAACACATTACTCACACTATTTTTTTTTAAGTTCAAACTGTCTTTGGTTCCACACATGCAATTTTTATCATTTTAGATACCACCCTATCATCATCAATTTAGCATAGCTCTGCTATCACTGGCTATCACTGATGACATCTGGTAGGCCAGCACCAGCATCAAATCAATTAGGGTCGATTTATACTAGCACAGAGTCGCGAAGCGCATTTTCTAAAACTGAACATAACAATTTCAACCTTAAGGGGGATGCTCCAACCAGCCCGCGAAATTCAATTTTTTTTACGTTTTTTGCAATTTGCAGGCCAGTGACATGTTGTAACTTTATAAATATTTGTGTTGCGCAAATAACAAGTATAATTTTAAATATAAAAAATATCAAAAAACTCGCTCCATCAGCTCTCACATAGAAAAGGTGCATCATGTTAAAATCTCCGAAATCTAACTACGATGCACCTTTTCTATGTGAGAGCTGATGGAGCGAGTTTTTTGATATTTTTTATATTTAAAATTATACTTGTTATTTGCGCAACACAAATATTTATAAAGTTACAACATGTCACTGGCCTGCAAATTGCAAAAAACGTAAAAAAAATTGAATTTCGCGGGCTACATCGAAGCAATCACCTTAACTCCACAGCGTAACGCACACTTTACTTCTAAGATTTTTACGATTCACGATCGGCGTTGTTAGCGCGCAGACGCGCGAATTCTGAAGAATGCGCGCGACTTTTTAAAATCTTAGAAGTAATTATGTGCGTTACGCTGTGGAGTTAAGGTAGAAATTGTTATGTTCAGTTTTAGAAATTCGCTTCGATGCGCTTCGACTCTGCGCTAGTATAAATCGACCCTTATGTGCCAACTAAAGGCGCGTTTCCATTATGCAAGTGGTTTGCATACAAGTTGAAAGTTGCATGCAAATTGTATAGTGGAAACAACAACTTGCATACAAGTTTCAACTTGTATGCAATTAGGTTTAAACTTGTACGCACAATAATCAAGTCGGCACATATTTGCACGCAAGTTGCAAGCGCATGCGGTCGTGCATAGAGGATTACTTTGTTTATGACTTTATTACTTTGTAAAAATGACTGCTAAATGGGATACGGAGAAAACAATAATGTTTATTGAGGAATATCATAGATATGATTGTCTTTGGGAACCAAAAAACAATCTTTCTCAACTAGAACTAACTTGTATACCACTAAAATCTTGTATGCAAGCTGCAAGTTGAACAAAATCGTGTTTCCAATTCAAATTACTTGCATACATGTCTGACGTCATACATGTATGCAAGCACTTGCATAATGGAAACGCGCCTTTACTGCTATTCGCAACCCTGCAAGCCTCCGTTCCTGTGTGTAATGCGCCAGTCACTGCTGAAAGGACTACTCTCAATATACTAGAATACTCTGCATTCACACAGCAGCATTACCAGTTTTTCTAGCCCAGATATCTGAAGCATAAACGTTTTGTTTCGACGACAGAATGATGCCTGGCAGCTGTCTATGTAGAGCAGAGCAATTGCGATATTATAGTTACAAGATGCAATATTACAAAAATTAAGGAGGTCGTCACGCACTGTTTATTTTTGGATTAGTTATGCACCTACCTGGTGTACGTACCTACACATCCTACGCCAGGAAAACGAAATCTGTCTGGTAATACGAGTTTGTATAGGTTATAGGTGCAACGGAAATAGGTATGTCCAATACCTCAATTTGTCCAATTTCTGTAAAAGATTTTCAACTTCATAACAAAATAGCGAAGATCGATTGGGAAAATTTTGGCAGATTAGGATGGGTTGATGTGCTGGCGACCTGGCGTCTGTACATTGTGATTTCCACTGTCTATCACCTATCACGGTTCATGAGATACAGCTTGGCCTGGTGACAGACACACGTACAGCGGAGTCTTAGGTCCTGTTTTACTCTTTGGGTATCTACTAATATTATAAAGTCCAAGAGATTGAACGCGCTAAAAAAATATTTTTGTGTTGGATAATCCATTTATCGATCGAGGAAGGCTATATAACAACGCAACGACCAATAGGAGACAAGCGGGGTTGAAACGGCAGGGAACAATATAGTCTTATCATAAAAATAGTTACGGGGCGAAACGGAATGGGAAGCGGTCGCCCCTTCTGCAAAGCAGTCATGCTAGCGAAGGAGTTGGCGGGCGTCGTGAGATTCAGGACAGCCTAGACCTCACGACCCAACCATCGCGGGAGTCCCACGGCAAAAGACGTTGCGAGACGATTTCCAGCCAACAATAGGCGCAGGCATGCAGACGGCGAGTAATGGGTAACATGCCGTCTGTTCATAGACCATGCACCGGGCGACGGCGCGTCGATTTCCGCGCGCGCCCTAAAAGCTATCGGCAATCTGACGGGGATCCACGCTTAGAGGGCCGAAGCCTGCCGGGGTCGCGGGACTTACTTATTAGGTAACTGTGACCCCGGAACATAAAGGGCTATTGAAGGAAACCGTGGGTTTTAGTCAGTATGAGTCTGACAGTCCCGCCCGTCCCGCTCTGGGTTGGAAGACTCGTTTGAAGATTACCTATACAATGTAAAAAAAAAACTAGGTACATAATCGATTACTAATTTTGGCCTCTTTTCGAAATCGTCAAATCTGTAAGTCCGTTATGTTAAATGGGGAAGAGATACTTCTGCAATTCCAGGTTTTCAACAGAGTTGTTTGTGTTGAACACTTATACCTACCTACCCGATCCAGAAATCGAACTTAAAACGTAGGTACCTTCAATACACCCGCCATCCTGACCCACACATTAAGGCCGAGTCACACCGGAATGGCAGCGGCCGGCAGCGACGCGGCGAGCACTTTCAGTGTGAAATAATTTTAAACTTTAACTAAATACTTAAAAGACCAGTATCGCTTGAAAAGGTCGCGAGGCTGCCAGCGGCGACGCAGGCCGCTCGCGGGCACCGCGGGCGGCCTCCTGGCGTCCTCTGCGCGCTCCTCACCCCCGCCCCCGCCGTAACATTGACTGAGCGCAACATACTCGGCGCGCGGGGTCTGGAGGTCGCGCGAGGCCGCCAGCGGCGGGCGACCGCTGCCATTTCGGTGTGACTCAGCCCTAATAGTAGTAGCGCTTGCTAGCGATCAGTGGCGTATCGAGCCTTTTGTGTCTAGTGCTTAAACTGCGCCTGGTCTGGCCAGTGGCCATTTCTGCACCCTGTGCCTGGCCTGGGCACCGTTGGCACACCCCTATTCTTGGCACTGCACTGCGAGCCGCTTCTAGGTTGTATTTAAATAAACTGATTTATTTAACAACCTATTTATAGGTAGGTAGTTTTGAATGTCTGCAAAATATTCGCCATATAGGTAGGTTGCTGCAATGTTAAGAGATAGGTTATATTTAAATGAAACAAACATAAGTGTTTAATTGTTAACATTTTATTAGGAGGCGAAAACGAGCAATAAGTTTCGGGATAAATTTTAATACAAATCAATAATATTTGCATTATATCTCGTAAATCGTCAAGTTTAAATCTATGAAATTACAGTATTTTAAGATTACAGTAACATGAACAAGAATAATACACCATAACAGACATAGGTACTCGCATCAATAGCAAAATATTTTGGGATCCAATATAATGACAGTGCTACTTGACACGTAAATACTTTAGTATGCTAACAAATCATTTTGCATGGTAATTATACCTGTTGCTTGAATAATTCGACTTACAAATTGCATTTATGGATGTAAACCTTCAATTCATTGTTTTAAAAACTTACATAGTGTGTACCTGTACAACACTCAACAGGTATCATTACCATACAAAACCATGATTCGACCATACGTAACAAGTGAAGCAACACTGAACCAACACATTATAGGACAACTACAAAATTGGTATTCGATAAACTAGTCCTTCCATAAACATCTAACGTAATGAGACAGCATTTCAACTAAATAAGGTAATGATTTGATCACTATCCAATCGTAAAAGTATCAAGTGCGGTAGAATCAAGAGCATAACAAAACTATTTACTTAGTAGTTTTTAATTTCAATTCATTAGATATCTGCAATAGTTATGTAAAATTACGCAGTAAAATGGACAGGCGCCATAAAGATAGTAAAGTTTCTTTGTATAAAATTGTGCTCATGAATGTACAGACAGCAAAAGAGTGTTAATATTAACTCACCAAATTATGGATTTAAGTAGCATACAGCCAAAGAGTATCAACATCATAATCTCTTTTATTGACTGTACATATTTAGTGCAATTTTAATGGGGTTATGCAGCGCTATTTCACTTTACTGTTGTGGAGACTAGTATACCGAACACGGAAACACGTCCATATCTTTCATATCAATCATTCGCTCATTACCAAGCTAGTAGAATTTATACACATTTAAAACAACAACAGTCTAATTCCGCTCTGTAGGATAGTGATAAAATCGTACTGCATTCGATTAAATGGTATGTATATTGAGAAGGTCATAGCGATATGGTTCGCGGTCAGCGGACACAGTGTAACGTCCACTCCACGCTTCAGGTATCACCTCACATTAAACATTGAAACATGACATCCTCGTAACATTGATGAATATATTTATTTACTCAAAATACTTATATTAAGAGACACTTGAAGATAGAACAATTATTTATGAACTTACATACAACTAACATTAGATCTAGGTATTGTCTTTTGTATGCCAGAAATGTGATACAATGGGGTCCGTTTACGACAATAATGATGCGATGAATTTATTATAATTACTTATGTTCAATATTACTGCAACATCAATAACGGACAAAGTGAATAATATGACGATTTAAGATCTTACCTCTCAAGTGCATTAATTAAAGTACATTTAACATTACTATTGAATGGAGGCCATGTACATTACTAATTTTGATATTTTTTGGTATCAATCATACACATTAAAATATAGTTAAAATAGGTAGCCTAGATAGTGTAATGACTAAAGGAGTTATTATGCGAATTGTCGAGAAAGTAAATTGAGGACTGGTATTAAAATATAAACAATGTAGGTAAATAAAAAAAAATACATGGTAGGACACCGCACCAACAGCATGATATATAGTTATCACAATTACATTATAATTATTATATGTTTTTATAGCTTGCCATTAATACATCAAACATCGAAACGCCATAGATTTCTGGCATTAATTCAACAATTCTTACGACTCCGTCCCTTATATTCTCACAATAATTGTATAATATACGTTACATTGTATACTTTCTCCATTCATTTAAATAGTTACCCGCAAACATACAACTTTAAAATCTAATCGCATGTGTTAACTAGTTATAATATATAATAGTCCTAATACATACTATTATATCCTGTTCCTGTGCCTTTACTATACGGTACAAATAAGTATAATAAACTAATAGTACGACAAACGAGAACACTATACAAAGGGTAATGCACCTAAAATAATAGATGCACGATATTTAACTAATATACAAACGTTAGTTTAAAAATATCACTTTACAGAATTTCTGTTGCATCGTGGCAGAGAGCCCTCAGCAATATGCATTGCGATTGACATTGACGTATCACTTTGCTTAAAATTATCAATCTCATTGTATCCACATCGATAAACTTGAGCTGTATGTATCTGGAATGCAACGTTATAGTGTGGCATACACTCGCCACTTTATATATGCACAGTAACTTATTGTGTGGACAGTACTTCATACTCTCGTTATTAACAATCAATATGATTCCTCGTCCTTCGAGCCTGAGCAAAGGTACTCCAATTGATGTTATTATATTTGGCGTAAGTCACTTTTAAAACTAAAAATACCTAAATACATAAAAATAACGGCAATTTACTCCCAACTCATCATTAATAATATAAATCGTCATGAAGTAAAATGGCAACATGATTACAATGATTTCTATTACAATAATTTTAATATTAAATCATTACATATTTTGGCAATAAATGCAAACAGTAGGTAGGTACAATACAAATTAATTTCATAAGTAAAATTCGTAGCATTATCTCCTTGAGATTAGATTAGATGTTTACATCTACAAAGTCAATTTATTAACATTCAATTTTATTTCTATATTTCAAAGTTTGGAAGATTGATAACAATTTGAGTATTTAATATTGAAAGACATGATGAAATATTCAAATCAAAGAAATTCTGCTACGATAGAAGGATGACGAAACTGTAAAATACAACGGAAGACGAAGTTGGAACCAATAAAGTTACATAGTTCATCAAATTATTATCTGTAATCAAAACATCCTTTATGTTTAACTATAAACAGCTTGCCATTGAGCTTTTGACACAATTATAGATTCAAATCTACGTAATACTGCGTAACGTGACATCAAATGAGTAAGAAGTTGCAACACAACCCTTACAAAGATGGGGCCGTCTCGGCAGAGGTACCATTTGTTCAAGTTGAGATTCCTCGCGGGTTCTGTGTGATGGCTTGTCTCCGTAGCAGTATAAGATTGTGTTACATCAGTAGGGAATGAATGAATACGTTGGTGGTAGGTGCAGCCGCGGGGCTTACATGTTGGGTAGCGGCACGGTGACCTGCACGTAGCTGATGGGGAAGTACCCCGTCTTACCGTGCACTGAGCCCTCGAACCAGTTGTCGTCAACTTTGTTGATCAGCGTGATCACGTCGTTCTCCTGTAATCAAACAAACACTCGATGTTAAGCTTTTGGTACATGTAAATTGAATCTCAGACGAAGTTAGTGGGTTTCAAAATAGGCGAAATGGTTTGGACAAGGATTCAGAAACAAGTATTCATATTGTTTTTGCAGAAACTTTGACTTTAAGACTCAGTCAACTACTAGCATAATCAGATTATAGCCGTTCCCACTGCTGGGACACAGGTATTCAGTATTCTCTCTATGAGTGGGAGTGGGCTATGATCTACCAAGTGAGCCCAGTCTTCGATTTTTTCGTATAACTCTTGCCAGTTTTCTTACCACGCTTTTCTTTACATCGTCGACTGATTGAAATGAATCAGAATCGTGGGTCTGAAAAGGCCTCTTTATCAAAATCATAAGACGATTTGGTCTTTTTAGACCCGCTGGTCTCAGACACACAATAAACTCACCTTAAATCCTAGTTCGCCCTGATTTTCGGCTTCGAAGTCATAGAGAGCTGTGCAGCAAGGCGTCTTGTTGGCCGCCACCGGGGTCCGCGCAGGCGACTTAACTGGCGATGGCAATGGGGAAGCTGCGGGGACAAGGAGTCTTACTACAAACATCTCAACTTTGCTGCAATTTCAGAGAGAATGCAGATCTGACAGAAAATGTATCCATTTGGTAAAATTTTGACAATAGTCCACCTTGTCTGTTAGTACTCTCAATGTAGTATTTATTTATTTATCAGGTGGACATGACGTCTTTAAGCGTGAATAGTTTTACTGTTGGAACGAGATGGCGCTGTATAGCTCTGTTCCGGCGAGTGAAAGTGACAGAGCTATACAAGTCGTCTAGCGCCATCTCGTTCACTCACTGGAACAAGCCTGGTTTTATGACGTTGTAATAACCCCCCTGTTCTAGAATTGTGTATCAGTGCATCTTCTGTCAGATCTTCATCCATCATTTGGCTTCTAACACAATGCAACGTAGCGAAACAATAGAGAGCTAGATTCAGTTGACACGTCTAACTATTCAAGTAACAAATCATCACCTATTTAGCCTTTCCCCGTGCAGGTGATACCGGAATTATACTATCGTCGGAAATTAATAATGTTTCTCGGTCGCAATCGTGATACCGATCTTTGTCTGTAGCCAATCATCCATCATCATCTGCCTGCCTTTTCCCAAGTATATTGGGGTCGGCTTCCAATCGAACCAGATGCAGCTGGATATTAGTATTTTACATGGAGCGACTGCCTGTCGGACCTCCACAACCCCGTAACTGAGTAATACAATATCCCCATGGTAAGACTGGTTATCAGACTTTTATAGCTTCTGACTAACAGTAACGACTGCCAAAGATCTACAAATGACAGCCGAGACCAACGGCTTTTACGTGCTTTCCGAGGCACGGAGGAAACTCGCTAATCAACGCCCCGAAATTAATCTGCGTCTCAAAGATGTTCAATCAAGCACATTCAAAGATATAATATTTCAATCAATATATTATGAAAGCTTTAAAGGACTTATAACTAGCTTCGCTTCAGTCTCGCTTTCGCTGCAGTGTGCCAAAAGGCATAAGACCCAAAAGAAACGCAATACTGTTAGCACTAGCGATCGTTGATGTCCTACTATTTTTTATTCCAAAAGTATTTGATGATGGTGTTATACAAATAGATCATCAGCAGTTTTACAATTACCAAAAAATAATGAAAAATAGTTCTATCTGTTACTAATTCCCGTGAGTGAGTGAATGCCTAAATGATGTGTTTATACTTGCATCAAATGCTTTTAAAACAGTGGATACTTACATTTTAGTAGCAGTTACTTCTTAGTTAAAAGATCGCAGATACTACAGTATTATGTTTACTACGGTTCATTGAGCGAAAATACAGCCTTTAGCATTTAATTTTTTAGCTAATATTTCTTCAGGAATATGTAACCTTTTACTTTACTTAGGTATAAGAAGAATCTATTATTAATACTGAAGGATATATTTTAGCTGTTTAATAGACAAACTCACTTTTTTTCCCCTAGGGGCAAAAACTACATTTCACCTTGAAAAAGGGAAAGCCGTGAGTTTATCTATGTATGGTTTTATCTGGTAGATGCTACGTGTAACTGTCTAAGTGATCTAATAATTAAAAATGGTAAAAATATGCATAAAACCCCATTTACGCAATGCAAATATGTTGTTTGTGAAATCCTTCAAATTATTTGCATGCGAAAATCAGTCTTATTGCAAATGTTTCAAAAATAGTTTTAAACTAAAAGCTTTTCAAGAGAACGATTCCACGTAGTATCTACAAACCAAAATAATATGACTAAAACTACAAACGATGTAGATGAGACTATGTATGGTAATTCGACATCCGTTCACAATGGTGATGAAAAACTGACAGTTACATGATATATGAGCAAATTGATCATATGGCTATGCTGAAGATTCGAAAGCGCATGCCATCCTAAATGATTCACATTCGAACGACCACTACTAAACGACACACGGGATATCTATAATCCTGACATGCACAGTTTTTTTTTTATTTAGATTTAGCCGTTTACTAAAGTTTTTAGCCAAGAGAAATTGATGGATTTCACTAGGACTTCACAAAACGCCACATAAGTTTTAAGCAAACACTGAAAAGCGATACTACTTTTCCAAAAGCAAGTAAGTTAATAGTGTAGAAGAAGGGAACGCGAGGTATAATAGGGACACACACTTATGGCAAACTTCACTAACGTAGCGCATGCGCCAACAGGACGCAATTTGCTAATGGCCGCTTGCAACTGGCGTCCTGTTGGCGCTTGCGCTACGTTAGTTTTGTGTTAAGTTTGCATTAAGTGTGTGTCCCTATTATACCTCTACCATCCTCGTCTTATACACGGTTCCCCTGTACAAACTTGAAATCATAAACTAGTCTACTTTAAGTGTTTAGTTTTGCTTTGTGTACAAGTTCTGAGTACATTCAGCGTTTACAGTTCCAACAGAATATGAAAGCACTCTTGAAAAACTACTCGAGTTATATTTTCTATATGATTCGTGTAGTGTGGGGATGTGTGAAAGATTGCATTTCTATTTTATTTAAATCTGACTATTATAGGCCTAATAAATGAATAGATTGAAAAAAAAAAAACATAATTATTCAACAATATCTGTAGTTAGATATTGGATCAGAGAGCTCAATAAGTGAGACCTCACAACGGAATCGAGTTGCCAAGAAAAAGCATTATTTCCTTGCAATATAGCGAAAAAGACGTCATAGTCTTGTCTGTTTTAATTCAAACGACTGCAGACTGCGTCAAACTATTCGCTTTTATTACAATCTACATAGAGCTTTTATTGACCAACTCAAGCCGATTCTGTGTTGTTGGATCGAATAAAGTGGGTGACACCCACTTTATAATCCACCTTTTTCCACTTTATGATCTATCTTAAATCTAAAATCTTTTATATTTTATAAAATGAAAAATCTATTGAATTAATAAATGGATTCGATAACGACGATACATATTGCACATCGACCTTTGGAAAGAGATAATTGGCCTTCAAAGAGCGCTATCCCTGTCGCACGAAGCACTACAGACCAGCGACAAATGCCACATAGGAGCATGTGAGCGAGATGAAGCCCAAAACTAGCCGTTTATTTATTTCTAAAGATCGATATGCATTATTTATTGCAGGTAATTAAACACTATAAAAAGTCTACAGTACAGTCAGGCAAATAAAAAGATGCAATCTCTCATATGATGTATTGTGTTTGCGTGTTACCATTGGTTGAGCGCGATGGGTTGCCGGAGCCGGGGAACAGTTCCAGGTTCGATGGCGGCTTGTGCTCTGGAGAGCCGGCGTGAGAACCAGCTTCGCACAACGTGAACAAACCATACACTCAATGCCCATAAACAACAAGCAATTTTTTTAAACCAACGTTTCTCAAAACAAATGTTTTTTTTTTTAATTATTTGAATTTATTAAAGTATAGTTTTATTATCCCGTGATGTGCATGTCAATCAGTTCGTTTGTAAGGGACTGAACATAGAACATTTTCAGAAATAGGAATAGACATCAAAATAATATCGGCTACTCAAAGAAAAAGGAAGGAAGGTTATACCATACTCTGCTTTCCTACCAGAATCTAAACACACACATTATCATAATAGAAGAAACATTTTTTTTAAAGAGACAATAAACTGCAGGTAGTGTTGCCAGTTAAAATAAAAGAGCTTGCTTCAATTGACAGTGATATTTTAAAATATAATTTGACATTTATTTAGTAATGGCAACACTATTTGCAGTAGACAACACACATATTAATTTGAGTAAATAATAATAAGGAATATTCCTATTTAAAAATGGGAGTAGGGATAGGGGAAAAGGATTTTCGGCAACCTGTAAGAAAAGTAGTCAATAATTCGTTCCACGCCTGTGAGTGCACCTTTTTGGTTATAAACAGAATAAGAGAAGCGACAAACTAAAAAAAAATGTTATGTCAAAGTAATTTTGTCCAAATATTATGTAAGGATCTTTCGAGAAGCGAAGCGATCGAAAGACTAGTTGCTAAACTATTATTTATATACATTTGTTGACTACTCATTCTGCTTAGTTTTTTCCCCTATTACGTAAAATTCAACATTAAAGCGCATTTCACACAGAGAGCGGGCGCGGGTCGGGCGCGTTTCGGGGCGGGAGTACGGCGGGTCTAGAACTTTGTATTTAAATGGAAGACATCACACTGAAAGCCCGCGCACGACACGCCCCGCGCCCGACTCGCGCACGCTTTCAGTGTGAAGTCTTCCATTTAAATACAAAGAACTAGACCCGCCGTACTCCCGCCCCGAAACGCGCCCGACCCGCGCCCGCTCTCTGTGTGAAATGCGCTTAAAGCTGACCAAATCCAGCTGAATAGCAGTATTTTACATGGAGCAACTGCCCATCTGACCCCTACAACCCATTTACTTGGAAAGCAGTATTACATCTTAAAGTATATCTACATTGTCTACCTGAAAAATATGAATTTCACAAAAAATAGGTACACCCTCGGGAGGACTGACAAGCATTCTTATCAACTAAAAATATGAATTTCAAAAAACTCTTTGCAAAATTTCACCTGGCTTCTAAAACGCTGATTCCCTAAAGAATCAAGTAACACTCTCGACCTACATAATAAGGGACAATCGATTCACTTGATCCGAGATTGAGGAAACGGATAAGAGTGAAAATTCTTATAAAAATTCGAGGTCAAAGTTCGTATCTTTGAGACTGCTGTTATATTGACTTCTCCGGAGCTTTCTACTGAAAAACTGTCTTAATATTTACCTATTAGGGCTGGGTGTTTGATCAGTAGTTATACTAACTATTAGTTAACATGTATAATATTTAACTAATAGTTTACCCACAGATAACCTCCTCTAGATTCTGCATACAAGGCAACCTATGCAAACCTAGTAATGGCAAACGCACTGATGTGTGGCGCGCATAGGTAGCCTCGTATGCGGAATCTTGAACAGTTTTTCTGTGATTTTACCACTGACTTATTTACACACCTGACCTAAATGGCATACATTGTAGCAGATAGCGTTGACCCTACAATATTTATTTGTTAATCAACATTTTATAAAACACATTTTTATTTACAAAAGGTTTTTGGGATTCGTTAGTCACAATCACACAGACTATAGATACATTTTTAAAACTTTACACAGACAGAGGAAAATTCTGTCTCTAATGGGGTTGGAAACTGCCAACCCCATTCGAGACAGAATTTTCCTGCTTCCAAGCATCGTCATTGGTTCAAATCAGTTCAAATCCTAAAGGTACTTCAAAATAGTACTACGTCATTGGTCGGATTAGGACTAAGCTAAAGTGGCGCCATCTACAATAGCTTGACTTGCCATCCCCATTACAAGTTTTATTAATTGAAGTATGTCACCTTTACATTAAATGAAATATCACGCATTACCAGTGCCAAATCCTAAATTACCCACATTTAATGCTAGACCCGTTCCAAGACATAATCATTATTATAACGTGAACCGTTGTTAGTTATGAGTGATATGTGTATTATTAGTTCACCGTCCTACCACAGAATAAATAGAGAACAGAAAATCAACTTCATATCGAATGAAAACGGACGCAAACATTGACATGCTTCACGTACAGCGTGTTCAAGCGCCTCATTATAATCCCCCTCTAGATACTGTATACAAGGCAACTTCTGCGCGCCACACGTCACTGCATTTGCCTTTATTTAAGTAGATGTTCGTTTTTGATCCTTGTGGTTTCTAGAAATCTACTTTAGACTTCAAAATAAATATTTATTTGATAGAAGAAGTTCATGTAGACAGCACAAGAAGAACTTAGTTAAGGCAAATGCAAAGATGTGTCGCGCAAAGGTTGCTTTGTTTACGGAATTTAGAGGAGGTTATCTGTGGCAAGCGTATTCATTGCCGGCATTTGTTGTGGCCTGTTTTCGCTCGTTGTATTTAGTCGACCTTCTGTACCAATCTATTCCATGGACCTACCATGTGTAATGGAACTCGCAATGTGCCCCGAAGCGTGCGAAATGTCCTCAATGAAATGTGTAATAGTGCTGTAAGATTTCAACCGTGGACTGCTCCCAAAAATAATAAAATTAGCACCGCCACCTCTGAGACAGAAGTCTATGGGAAAGAAAAGTTGTGTATTGTTGCAGCAAACATGTTGCAAACGATGTTACCGCAACATTGTAATGCAACTTGTCTATACTATGAACAGGAGTTTATTCCTCATGTATCTTCCATTTGCCATGAACAAGAGTTTTCCCCGCAATCCACAACCAAAACCCAACATAAAATATAACCCAGCAAATAAAACCAAAATCACCTTTCCAGGGATCTCTTCCATTGATCTGATTTCTTGGCGCGGGGTGTGGTTTGAACCCCGGCGCGGGCCTGGCCTGCGCGCGGTAGGCGGGAGGTGCTTCCCAGGCCGTGAAGGGGTCTGTGTTGCTGAGGTCGCCGACGGAGGAGGAGGGGGGGATGTGTTGGCGGGGACGGGACAAACTCTGGGTGGAACCGTACCGCCTACCATTGTTCAAGTCGTGGATGCCCTCGATGTGGAGATCCGCTAATGTCTTTGGTACGAACTCCATCTTGGGACGGTTCACCGCTTCTTCTTTCCTGGAAATGTGGAAAGGTCGTGTTAGTACGTATAAGTAATCGATGTAATATTATGTTGAATCAGTCAGTTGTTGAAAGTCAGGACCAATTTACAAAATATAAAATCGCTCAGCGAGGATCGACACGCGCGAACTCCGGGTTCCTGTACGCTGTACAGTTACTCGCAGTTACCTGACATGCTTTGCTTTGAATAATGAAGACGCGAGAGTCGGACGGACTCACTGCGGGCCAAAAATGCACAAAATTGGTTCCCTGGGGTACCCCGTAAAAGATAGCGTACGACAGGTTCCGTCCGAATTAAAAGGAGGACGCTCAGTACAGCGAAAGGTGGAAGGAGTAGAGGGAGATCTTTGCCCAGGAGTGGGACAGAAAAGGCAAAAAATATAAAACTTACTTCTCCATAAGCGTAGCGACCAGTCCTTTGAGGATCTCCGTGCATTGCTGGTGGTACTCCAGTAGACTCTCCGCGAAGTACGTCAACTGTGCTACTTGTTCGACCTGTAGACAGCGTAAAAGTAAGTAGGAGAACAGATGCTTAATAGGGTAGTAGATCTAATCTTTCTAGACTTTTCCCCAACCATGTTGAGGTCCACTTCGTTACACTGGAACTCCAAAAGCAGCTGAATACCAGTATTTTACAAGGAGCGACTGTTTGCAAAAAAAAAAACCTTTGATATTTATCTCTACGATGACAATGTTTCCATCTCACTCGGTAGTACTCGGAAGTAGTTGGTAGCATTCGGCTGTATTATAGCTGAAGGTGAACTCTCGTCTTTCAATTCAGGTACCATAGGCAGCACTAACCAATTACTGGCACTCCGTATGGCCCATTGTTGCCATTTTCTGTAGCCTTTAATATCCCACTGGCTGGGTAATGGCCCCCATATCTTTCCAAGTGGTATTTTTATAGCGATACTTTGGACCATTTAAAAATATAGAAAAAAACTACTCACATCATTGTCAAGGAGGTTGAACATTCCAATCTGGGCTAGTTGAAGCGACTCGGCGAACTTTTCCTCAGCCTGTCTGATTTCATCGTCTGCAATGTGAGCACCTGATGTATACCAACGCTTCACAACGTACAGTACACACACAGTCACGAAATACATACGCGAAATTAGACACTCAAAAAAGAAAAAAAAAGTGCATACAAACCAAACGGCGAAAAAATACTCAGGTTATGAATGGTGGTAAGGAGCGACGCAGACGAAGGACGGGAACAAAAACATGGAAAAAACGAGCGCACATTATATGATTTGAATATAAAATCTAATGAGGCTTTGGCGTGTTAGCTCAGCACTACAGGCCTATTGTGTTTTTTTAGTTTAGCGTTTTATTCTTCCCCACATACCCTGTCTTGGTGTGTTGTGACTTGGACTCATGTAAGGGCTGGCCCGACCGGGGCCTGGCCAATACATTCGGAAAAAAGAAAAGTAAAAACTTAGAAAAATAGATGAAAAATAATAGAGGCAAACCGATATAAAAGAGGATTAATGGGAGTGATCAATTAATGATAATCACCTTTAGCCTGTCTTCGTCGTTTGCAGTCGAAGTCCAATCGGCGGCCCTGTAGTTTCTTTCGGTGATGCTGAAAAAGAAATTCAAACAATCAATAAAAAACATTTTACATTATTCCATTTTAATAAAAATGCAGAGGTGTACCTTATAGTACAATCAGCTTACAGGAAGCTAAGTCCCTTTTGGTGACGTCACTACGAGGGCAGGGGAGTTAGCTTTGTCTGAATCTTACCGTACACCTACATTTCGCCAGATATGTTTAAGTCCAATTTATCCCATAGGTCCAATACGAGGCGAGTCTACTGCCAGCAATCAGTCAGAAATCCCCAACCCACGACAGGAGCGGGTATAGATTCTTTTATGTGGTAACAAGGACGGAAAGGAGTGTCAGACTTGTGCTGACTAGCTGACTACAATCCATGGTGTTCCTTCAAGAACCCTTTACGTTCCAAGATTAGCTGTTAAAACACTCCCGCGAACATGCCTTCAAGCCCAATGCCATCTGCATTGAGTTATACATATAGGGTGACTGGCACTTAGTGTACGATACTTAAACACGTGATTGTGCTCATGATAACAAACAATTTTTATTAGGGGAACCGGGTAACTCACCATAACTTCCTTAAGATCTTTGGTCTGCAAATGATGAAGAGGTTCCAAGAAGTTCTGCTTAATGTTGTCGTCCAGGGAATACTTTACGTCAGCCATTTGCTTCAGAGCCTCGCCCATCTCGATGAGACAATTCGCTAAGAAGTTATTTCTCATTAAAACATTAATCCTAAACAATAATAGCCAAAAGAAAAAGGAGCAAGCTCTATTTCACATCAAAATGGTTGAAAGTAGATGAGTTTCGAAAAAAAAAAGTACAAACGAATTGAGAACCTCCTCCTTTTGGAAGTCGGTTAATAAAATGGGACCGGATTCAGATTTCAGATGGGGATCGAACCCAAGACCAGATATGGGAGTTAAACAGGTTTATGGTTCATACTTGCAATTTGTCGTGTCCTGGAAATAACGTTTTTCATAAATCATAAGGATCTAGGTAAAAACTGTACAAAACAAAATGACATGGAGAGAAATAAATATCTGATTTAAATCTAAAGCTGACATTTGTTTTCATTAGGTGACTACACTTATCTTAGACTCTCAATACACGCCAGTTGATGGGAATTGATACGACTTCAATAGATATACCTATGTATAATATTTTAAAGGATCAAAATAAAATAAAATGATCAAAACGAAAATAATATATTTAGATTAGGCCCCATCATACTGGCGTATACTGGTCGGGCACGCGCGACTCCCGTGAGAGCGCGCAGCACCCGCAGTGTCCACGGTGCGTGCACGTCGCGTGACTGCGAAACGATATATAATGGAACGGAAAATCTAATGATTAACGAAACAAAAAATAAGGGCGTCTGTGAGATGCCAGGGTAGCGTTCCACCGCCGCGGGACGTGCACGCGGCGTGGCGTGTCCGCGCCGCGTCTTCGCCGCGCGCTCGTTCGAGTCACGCGCACGCACGGCTCACGCCAGTGTGTCCCTCCAGCCATACCGTGCCCATCTGAAGGACAAAGTTTGGTTCACCATCTTCGAAAAACACACGCAACAAATGAACATTTTTATGACGGTACTTACAGAAGACGGTGTCCTCCCCCAGCTTTTTGCCGTACAGCAGCATGCAGTCCCCGAGCACGCCCTCCGGCTGGGGGTAGGTGTTGCTCTTGGCTTGCCCGCTCAGTTTGCTGATGCCCTTCACAGCTGCCATTTTCGCCCGAGCCGTGGGGTTCGGTTGCAGGAACTCTTTTGTTTTTGCTTGTAATTCTTCGACTAACTCGCAAGTGACATCAGTTTTCTATAAATAATATGGTAAAATATACACGGGACAGCTAATGAAGTCTAATGAGATGTAAGGGGAGCATACCAAAATCGAAAATTGAACATTCCACATAAATTATACTTAAGAACATTCGTAAAGTTAGGTAAACAAAATGTAGTCGGAAGCGGTTACGAGGTTTACGTAAATGTCCTCTCTTTTATTGCATTCGATTGTGAAATAACATCTGGATACATAATATCTGAAGCTTTATTGTGTTACTATGAAAGCAAATAGTTACTGCTGTACTTACTCTTTCCATTTCCACAAAGTCCAAATCCAATTTTGTGCCCTCGGCACCTCCCATCTTTTCTGTGACATACTGAAATAAAATAAAGCAAATGTTATTTATGGTCGGAAAACAATATCAGACTTCAATCCTACTAATATAATAAATGCGAAAGTTTGTGAGGATATGATGTATGTATGTGTATGTAGGTATGTTTGTTACTCTTTCACGCAAAAACCACTGAAAGGATTTGGCTAAAATTTGGTACACAGATAGTTTATAACCTGGATTAACACAAAGAATAGTTTTTATCCCGATTTTACGTTCCCGTGGGATAATTTTCGAGTTGTAGCGGGTGAAGCCGCTGGTAACAGCTAGTATATTATAACTGTAGACTGCGTAGATTATATGCCAAGTGATTTTCTTAGAATAACTAGCACTTCACATAAATTATAACTTCCAATTAGTGAGACGGTATTGCTTTGCCACCCACTGAAGGTATAATTGATCGGTGAAAGGCGGCAGTGTTTAATACTTTTTAATTGAAGTCCTAAAACATTTATCAAAGGAATTTAATAAAGAAGCGAAAGCATTAATGCGTTGCATTTTACTGTTAAAAAACTTTCCACAAAGGATAAACCGCGGAAGTATTGGGAGGGTTCGAACAAAGGCCTGGGTCGAGGTGTAACCTTGGCCGGATTGTACCCGTTCTACATTAACATCATAACTGTAATAACTGGGAAAGCTTCTGCGTCAATGACTCACTTTAAAGTATAAACGCAATCTGCGTCTATTATCTATGATCGATTATTAGTACTTAATCACATGTCTTTCATTCATGGATAAGTTATCATTAACTATTATTAAAGATAACATCAGTGAATGTTTATATGATTCAGAGGTTTAAGATTTGTATTTTAATAATTACAATCAATTATGTTAAAGCAGAAAAAGATAACATTTACAAGAGGTCTAATCTTTTCCCCAAAATGGAATCTTTTGTTATGAATCAAGGTTTATTTATGTAAACAAGGGGAAAACATGAAAAGATTAGCGGCTTCTCAATGGACCGAAATTCTCCGAATAGGGATCGTAATTCCCCAAACATTAACGTTATAGGAGCCATTTGATAAATTATTATGTATCTTGAAGCTATTTATAGTGAAAGCTCCTTATTTCGGAATCTGCACATTGAAATTTGTATATTAGAAAGAAGATGGGTATAAGTCTATTGAATGTTTGCTATTCTCCTTATTTTCTATCGTTCCCGACTCATTATTTTATTTTGATCATAATTATAACATCGCCTTGTATTGTCATTTGCTAACTACGCAATCGATTCTGAAATACAGTCTACGGATTTTTTAACCGTCACAATCACATTTTTTTTTATGGGGGAAAACTCAATCACAAAAGCCATCCCAGTGGTCACCTTTCAGGGGTAATCAGGTCTTCCTAAAAATTCAATTCAGAACCCCATGTGTAAGGCAACTTGCTAGGCAATATTCCTGGGAAGACTGTAAAGGGGCCTTTTGTGAACCAACTCCAGAACCCAAACATAGGTGTGCAACACCTAAGAACACCTTATGATCCACCTGAAAATGCTATTCGACAAACCAACCAATATCATTTCATACACGCACCAAAGATTCTTATCATCATTTAACACAACTAGGCGCGTTAAGGCCCATCTGCAATACACCAGATATAGAATAAATTGTAGAGGGCGGGACCTTCTAACAAAGACCTTGTTAGTAGAGAAATAAGATCCTTGTCATGTCTCGTGGACGTCATAAAAACAGGGACGGACTCATAAACAATGTTTGTGGTTATAGTGCAGAACTTTTAGATAAGCAAAAAAAATTGCGACCTAGAATGAGACTAGTCTTCTGTCTTTTACAGCGCTAATCTTTCACGCTAAACTGATCTACGAAAATAAAAAATACGAAAATAGAGAATTGCTTCAGATACATTAATCTCTGCCATATCTACTACGCCCGGGGCCCCCTCTCAGAGGGCCAAAGCCTGCCGGGGTCGCGGGACTTATTTCCTTACCGTGACCCCGGAACATAAAGGGCTATTGAAGGACACCGTGGATTTAGTCAGTACAAGTCTGACAGTCCCTCCCGCCCTGCCCGGGGTGGAGGGAGGACTCATTTGATGATTTTACCACGCAAAAAAAAACCTACTACGCTAAAGGTTTGCTCAGAAAGATCCGAAAATCAAACTTACTATTTTTTTATTTCGGGTTAGGGTCGCGTCTAACCACTATCTCGCCTGATGGTAAACGATGATGTAGTCGAAGGTGAAGCACGCTTGCCTAGAAGTTACCCTAGGTGAGTAATAGTATATGTGAATATTCTTACAAGCAAGTCAATCATACGAATAAGAAAATTAACTTTATGTTTACATAGTTCATTTTCAGATGAAGCACGATTGAGCTAAGCATCCTGATCAGCTCTACAGATCTGACAACACTTTTCTTCTTCCATGTATCTCTTTTCAGTATAATCAACTCATATGATCAATCAAAAAATCTATCTATTGTTTTTATCTCCTAGCTTCTACATTTAGGCTGTGAATAACTCATCAAGTCATCAGTAAAACCGTTCCGGCAGGTTTTAAGGGCAGTCTCCCCTCCATGTCATCAGATGTGGTCTCTGTTAGCTTAAAGCTGTGAACAAGCTTAAGTTTTCTCTAACTATGTCGAGGCTAAAAGGATTGAGGTTGAGTCGCACCCGCGTGCCCTAAGACGGGAGCGTGGTGGCCTCGAAAAATTATCAGGAATATTTTTTCTGTATTAGACAAAAAAAAAAAGAATTAATCATTAGTGCTCCATTAATAGTACATTATGCAACGAGTGAATAAAGAGCGGATTTAAAGCGAGGGCCATATATATGAATCAAGAACAAGCGAAGGATTTTAATGACTGAATCACGACCGCAGGGAGTGATTCATGATGATTGAATCACGAGCGAAGCGAGTGATTCAAGTATTTAAATCCTGAGCGACGCGAGTGATTCAGGCCCTCGATTTAAATCCGTTTTATTCACGAGTTACATACAATACTTTATACCATGACCACAAGAAAAATAATAATCAAGCGATAATAGATAGGTATTTAACGAAAAAAAAAAAGACAAAGGTGCGTTTACAAACATCTAAATTCACATACAGAAACACCCAGATCCGAAACAAATAACTGTAGATCACACGAAAATTTGCTCCGTGCGGGAATCGAACCCACTGCACGCGACGAAGTAGTCCAATCGCTCGGTCACTGCGCCAACAAATTGACATTAAACTCGGAACAATGATTTAAATTAAGAGTAACATTATCCTAACAACACGGGGTCTGGCGGGGGTGGACCGCAGCAATGTGTTCTAAATTCAAACACCAAAACAGTGAGTAAAAGAGCTTTTTACTCACTGTTTTCAGTGAGAAAAAGTAACTTTTTAAAGTGGGAATGGTATAATAGTACATTATGCAACTAGTGAATAAAGAGCGGATGTAAAGCGAGGGCCATATATATGAATCAAGAGCAAGCGAAGGATTTTAATGACTGAATCACGACCGCAGGGAGTGATTCATGATGATTGAATCACGAGCGAAGCGAGTGATTCAAGTATTTAAATCCTGAGCGACGCGAGTGATTCAGGCCCTCGCTTTAAATCCGTTTTATTCACGAGTTGCATACGATACTTTATACCATGACCACAAGAAAAATAATAATTAAGCGATAATAGATAGGTATTTGACGAAGAAAAAAAAGACAAAGGTGCGATTATAAACATCTAAATTCACATAAACAAACACCCAGATCCGAGACAAATAACTGTAGATCATACGAAAATTTGCTCCGAGCGGGAATCGAACCCACTGCACGCGACGAAGTAGTCCAATCGCTCGGTCACTAAGCCAACAATTTGACATTAAACTCGGAACAATGATTTAAATTAAGAGTAACATTATCCTAACAACACGAGGGCTGACGGGGGTGGACCGCATTAATGTGTTCTAAATTCAAACACCAAAACAGTGAGAAAAAGAGCTTTTATCTACTCTCATATCGTAAAATTCGAAATACAAAACTCAAAACGAGATTATAATGACATACTTTATACCATAGAGTATCGTAATGAAATTAAAAAATTAAATTATAACACTGTTTCTCTAACAAAACAATGTTATAATTTAATTTTTTTTCATTATGATACAGATTACTGACCATAGATACATCTATTTCATTTTTTATCTGTGGCTGCGCGCGCTTTAAATAGGAATGTTGGAATTTTGACGTTTGTATTTCGGTGGATGAATATTAGTGTTAATTATCTTTTATTTGATATTATGTTCGTATTCAATGAGAGTAGATAAAGTAGTGTATGAAACTGTACATAACTAGGTATTATACCACTCGTGTGATACTATTAAAAAACTCGCTTCGCTCGTTTTTTAAACTCACACTCGTGTATAATACCCCTCATTATGTACCAGTTACATAAACTACTATTTACTCACTGTTTTCAGTGAGAAAAAGTAACTTTTTAAAGTGGGAATGGTATAAAGATAACTATGATGTTTTTACAGAAAATAAACATTGAAATCTAAAAAGGAGTTTTGTTTTATTGAGGTCAGTTTCTGTCTATCAGACATAATAGATAACCTAAAAAAAACCCAAAATAGATAAAAAGTAGTCGCAGTCGGGTAATAATAGTACATTGTTATCCGAGAGGTATTATTTCAGTTCCGACATACGGGGTTTGGCGCCCGTAACGTGGTGAGGAGGAGGACGCTAATAGTTCGAAGGACTAAATAAGTAATTTACCCGAGGTAAACACTGTGCTTTTCGTTAAGAACACGAGGAAAGTAAAAAAAAATACAAATGTTAGCTCAAGAAAAAATTTGTATTGATCGGATTGTCGAATTCCCGCTTATTCTGTTTTTCTTTTCTTATTTTTGTCAAAAGAAAAAAAAATACAGCCAGTATTTTTCATGTTCGTGATTAAAAAAAAATGGCAAAGGTTTTGCCGAAAGCTATGTTATTTTAAAGAAATAGTTTGAACTAAATTAAATTATAGCCGTATATGTTTTTTATAATAATTTTAAATTGCGCTGTAATTAAGTGGCTGTATAAAAAGTTGCAACATGGTTAAATAGAAATGTCAATGGTACTAGTTTTTTTCTTAAATTTGGCAACTGTGAGTTGAAAGTTCATAGGACTGCAATGGATAACTTTCAAACGGCTAATCAGACATGACTAATGACCTACTTTCAGAGCATGAGTAATGAAAAAACTTTATGTGCACGACAAACGCAATATTTAAATAATATCTATACATTTTGCAAAGAGAGAGGGGGTTTGTTAATATAGACAGTCTTCACAAATTTCTTACTGGACCGTACATTATCCAATACAAACTACCCTCCATCTCAATTTCCCCTACATGCAAAACTCCATTAGAGCAATCTAAGTACACTCTCAATGTCGCAGGACTCGAGAGAGGCTGCGAAGGCCGTAATAATAGAGGCACCTCGTCGATATAGGGCAGGGTAGGTCACGGCCAACTGTGCCCGCTCTTCCCTCTTAGCACCCAAGGTGGGATAAGGTCGAGATTCCTGCAACATTTTCAATAATCCAATAGATTTACAACAACATAACGTGCATTCATTATATTATTAGCTTTATGGATACAAATGCCTGTATGTGCCTAATAAAAGAAATATTACACCCCTATGGTGTAATATTTCTTTTATTAGGTCTAAGGATAAATAATGTAAAACGATACATAATCATCATACTGATGAAAAAATGTTACAGCTTTACTTACGACTCATTTTTAAGTCGATACTGGTTGTACAAGTGTTTGTAAAACACAAAAATATCGATCGCGTGGACTAAAATAGCTGAATTGCCTCCCTGCTTGTTTAACTTGGTGATTTGTTCATGTGAACACGGATATGACATGCCGACAAGTGGGTTTGTAGGCGGCGTATATCTGAAGTTTTCCGAGATCAATAAAGATGGCCTTTATGATGTCATTCGGCAGGCATGATTCATTGTACATAGATATAGTACGCGCATGAACATCCCAAATGAGAGGAAGCAAAATATTTCATTTGTGGCTAGACACATATGCGAGAATATCGTAAACTGCGTTTATAGATAGGTTAACTTCCTCCAAATTGTATAAAATGAGGTCGCGCGTTCAACCGATTGACGCACTCCTGATTCCACAGTAAATTATATCACATCGAACATCAATATAATAATGCTATGTCTTCAATTCGATGATATTCAATGTGATTTACGAGTATTATATTATCTGTAACAATTTGAAAACGATAAAGCGTAAATGGATCCGAATTCGAATTTGTCCTTTTGAGATGACACTGTAAAATCAGTAGCGTGCTGACACAGTGAAAACAAGCCAATGGCTATCCAGAATCAAATTGAAATCCGAATATTTCATTCATTATATCATCTATTTTTATTATACGTCGAAAAACTGCACAGTAAGCAGAGCGGACATTTTATTGCTGCGAAATGTTTTGTGGTCCGGTAAGAGTCGTAAAACGCACATAAACGATGCTTACAAAACAACAGCAGATAACAATTTATTTGCAGAATGAGAAATGAGAAAAAACGAAAAGAAAGTCGAAAGTCAGAGACAAACGAGCTATGATAAGCCGGTGTACACGACAAACGAATTTATCTCCTAAAACAAAAGGGCTTTAAACGGTCAGTCAGGGCTATCATAAATACTATTTTGTAAAAAAATATTTTAAGCAAATGTAATTAAATTATATGAGAAAAAGAATTAGAGGTAACCTGAAATAATATTTTCATTCCTTTGACAAAGTTTACCCATCTTTCCGCAGACTTTCATTAACGAGTGGACCAATTTAACTTGAGTTCCACTTTTAGTTAAAAATAGAAAAAGTTAATTTCGCTCTGTAGCTATTAAAAGATATTTGGCCATATATTTTGCTGAGGAATAAATAGTTTCGGGGTGGGCGTAACCGAGATTTGCCATTACTGGGTCTGTTGAGCCATCATTCCATCAATCATACCGGATTTGCTTGCTTTCCTTAAGTACAGTATAGCGTATACATACATTCTGGAATCGAGACGATTGTTCCGGACTATAAACAAAAACTGCATCGCCTTAACGGCCAAATGTGATCAGATTCTTTTTTTACATGATCTAGAATGTCTAGAATATCTGTCCCGCAGAACCTCATTTTCATCTTACCAAATCAAATTATTTGTAAGTTTTCGTTCATATTTAATATTTTATTAATCAGATAAACATGATGTTCCTTTATCAAGAGACCACATGATGGGACGGGAGGTCAAGACCCAGGATTTCAACAAACGTGATCAAGGGAATATCCTTTGATCATTTCCTACGTGACTAATCAATGTCAAAGATAATATTGAAGAACATTGAATAATAGCTTAGTAAATAGAAATAGAGTTTAAACTGCTATGAGTGAGTCGTATTACTAAGTAAAATTACGGGAATAGTAGTGAATTCGACGACGTGGAAGCCGTTTAATTAACATCACAAGGACTCAGCGCCCGCGCCTTCTCCACACATAGCGTACACTCCTTGTGTCACCAAGCTACGTAATACAGAATAAATAAGTAGAAAAAACAGTGATCCACGCAGACAAATGTTCCAGACACGTAATAATTATGGCTCTACAGGGATTTAATGTAACCAAAGCGTACATTTAAACTAAAAACTTTACAGCAACGGCTATCGCAGTCGTGAATCTTTTCATGAATTCATTACTCAGTGAAAACGTACTTTGAGCTTCAACCCAGACGGCATCCCCGGAGGTCGAAGTGCCCTCAGTTTATTTTACATCAGGTTTAGGCGACTAAATAAATAACAGACCTTACTTTCACAGTAATACCCGCTCACTGTTAAACATTTTATTCATTTACAGGAAACATAACGTTGGGGAGAGGAAACTAAGCTTACAAAACGGCAGGATTGTTATATAATCAAAATATTGTTGTAGGCTCAGTGAAAACAATGTCAGGGATGGCATGGTTATTAACTTTAATAAACTCCGCGCGCATTCAGGCGGTTAATTGAAAAATATTTTTGCAAAATCGATGCTACAATATGTCGCAGGTGAAATGCTGACTCTAGGACAAATTGAATTTGAATAAAAAGGCGGCCAAGTGCGAACTCTGGTTGCGTGATAAATGTTTGCTGTATTGGCGTATTGGTATTGTTGTAAATAAACAAAAGGCAGTGGAAAAAGTTTTAAATTAAAACATAAACACGCGAGCGGAGTTGTGCTACCAGTGTACTAGGTACTTATTTCCTGTGTTGGAGGTATTCGTACAATGTTTTACAGAGCCGTCATGTGAATTGATACTATTGAATTTGATATTTAAACAAAGAAATAACTAAGTTCAATTTTGAGATTAACAATTTTTATGATTTTTATCGTAGCATGCTTTTCTGCTTCTGGCCAAATACATAGGTAATGGGCTCTCCCATTACATAACATACTTACCTTCATGCATGCTGTTTCATTTGGCTTGTTTAGCAATCCTTCAGACATCTTTTTTTTTATTTTACATCTCATTAACTTTTTTTATACCAATGTTTCGATTTTTTCACAAAAACTTTTGTGGTGAAGCGTTAAAGGTTAAACACCTAATATGTATTTCACTTTGTTTAAAATAAACGTGCATACAAAAGTAAAGTCAAGATCGCTTTGATTTTATCCAAGCGAAAAACAGTACTTATTAGCAGCCTAACGAATTTATATTTATTTGTTAACATTATTCGAAAACATAAGTCTTATACCTATTTCTAAATAATAAAAAGATTAATAAACAACCTCACATTTATAAAACACTAGCTGTTGCCAGCGGCTTCACCTGCTACAACTCGAAAATTATCCCACGGGAACATAAAATCGGGATAAAATCTCCTATGTGTTAATCCAGGTTATAGACTATCTGTGTACCAAATTTTAGCCAAATCCGTTCAGTGGTTTTTGCGTGAAAAAGAAACAAACATACACATACACACATCCTCACAAACTTTTGTATTTATAACATTAGTAGGATTTCTAAGAATGTTCAATCTTTTCGCATTAACGAACTACGATTGGAAAGCAAATAAGCGCCTTATAAAAAAACAAATTAAAAAAGCGCGTTGTGATAACATCGAAAATGTTAATAAAGAAATTAGAAATATACACCAGCACTTAGAAGCGTTGAATTACAATAAGTTAAGAAACCCGGCAAAAGTTTTGTGATATTCGCCTTCAACGATGGAAGGATAATCCGCAAATCTTTCTTTCAAAAAGTTTTTAATCTTGGCTTCAATATTTTCCTCAAGACGTCGGCTTTTGTTAAAGAAAGTTTAATAATGAACTCTCTCACCTGATTGGCTTTGTTGATTTGTTTCTTTAATCCGGCGAAAGCCATGGTGGTGATGTTGTGCCTATCCTTGTGTTAAATTATCTGAAAAGATGAAAAAATAAAAGGGTTAATTTACAAATTATACGATTCACATTATATTTAATTTCTCCTGTATTGTGGGTGCGTTCATGAACATTTTAACTCACAAACATAACATGAAATCAAAGACTTATTTAGTAATAAATAATCCGGTATAAAGAATTCAATTCTGATAGTTTCAAAAAACATATTTATCTAGAATTAGAATCCATTTCATTTATCTATTAAAGTCCATTGACTTTGTGGCAAACGATGGGGGCAACTAAGTACAAACGAAGCAAGGAGTTCCACTTCACCTTATTACTACTCTACTCAATTACTACGAGTACTCGTATTTCCATAAATACGAGTGTCATTTTAATAAATAATAAAGCTCAAATTCCCGCAAAGTAGTACGGCTGCTAAGTAAGTGATAAAATGTAAGTTTTAAACTTTGGGAGCAAGCCGGCCGTTACGAAATAATTATTCTGTACGTGTAACCGACACGGGCAGTAAAAAGCACTCAGTTTTAACACCGAAACTTTTATCATTGGGCGCAAGTCCCTGTTCTCGGGACTCGGCCAGCACGGAGAGTAGCCGAGTTTGTTATTGGCACGGTGCCACATTAACGGATCGATACGCTCGCGGGCACCGTAAGTAACATTATGTAATCGCCGACTTCTACAGCAACCCTATTACGGTAGTACAGCTTAGGCCCCTCGCGCGTGGGGATTTTCGTAGCCATACTGTCGCGCGTTCGCATCGATACAGTCGCGATGCGATCGCTGTTTGCCCTCGCCCACACCACTATTTCTCTGCCGTGATGCAAACGCGATGCTGTCGCAATGCAAACCCGATTTAGTAACGCGTGCTTCACTCACGCGCCACGCGCCACACTCCCTCCGTTCTTTCCCCAATGATGTCGTCCAACACGATCGCGCGTTTGCATCGATAGTCGCGATACTGTAGCGCGTTGTCATCGCTTCTGCAGCACGTTGCGAATTGCGCCTAACGCACATTCGTAGCAATGCTGTCGTGCGTTTATGACAACATCGCTACAAAAACTCGCCGTGGGTAAGGGTCCGTAATGTATACTATGACCAAGTCCGACAATTGACCGCTCAGTCCGCTCACCCTATTAATGGATAGTTGATAACTTTGGTCTTGTAATACGATGTAGGTATCCGGCGCCGGGAAAAATCTCGGCGGTTTTATCTTACACAATTTATTTTAATGAACGGACGAACTACCGTTGTTTTAGTTTAATTTAATTAAAGACTAAAATGTTTTAGATTAGTTTCATTTTGGTACTTATTTTTGGGGTCTTTGTTATTTTATAATAACAGTAATGAGTGTGTTCTGGTGTTGAAATTAAATTGGGGGTTTATAAAGTAGTATATAACGTATATACAGTAGGTAAAAACTTTGCTATTTACATTTCTCAGAAAATTTTATGTGTTACAATAAAGGGCAACGTACACTGTTGCGGGTTAAGGGCCTATAAACTCCTTATCCGCGTCATAACCATTCATTCTAAGTTAACGACTTGAAGTATTAACTATACACTTTTGTACATCATTCAACCTGTTGTCGGACTGAAAATCGATCGTTACAGCCTGAAACAGCGATACATAAATAACTTTTAGTTGTACTATTGAAAACGGCAAACTATTATTATCAATGCGAAGTTTAATTTTCATACAAATTATTAATATTTGTCATCGTCACGATAATGCATACAATTTTAAGTAATATTCGCGTAAATTTTTCGGTCACTTTTGTTGAAGAATACTAAATAGAGTTAACTTGTTTGAATGAATAAGAAAAACATTTCTAGATGAAAATTGAAGGCGAGTACCGGATACGTTACTCATGAAAATGTTAATTAAAAGAATTTAACCAAAGAAAAATAATATAAAAGGTAAAGTGATAAGAAACAATTATAGCTAATAAAAAGTTTATATAAAGTAGCAAAATGTTCGCAGAAGATAACAATGGATCGTAAAGGAACGTTTACAATGTTTGGTCTCGTAGCGCATCGTAGCGCTTTGTAGACGTAGCGCGCTACGCCGTAGCGCTACACATTACTGTAATTCGAAAATTAAGCTCACTACGTGAAATACCTGTGTATTCTAGTTTTGTTTGTTTGTGTTCTAAATTTAGCTAATCCAGTATATTGTGCTTCATGACGGACGGACGGAGCAAATCTGTTTAATCGTATGAATGACGCCAGTCATTTGTATGCAGAATGCCGCCGGTTGAATTGATTCACTGTGCAGTATTATGCAAGCTTGCAGATTAATTTAATGTAGTACTAAAAGTAATTTAAATCATGAATAAATGACGTTTAGTAAAATGTAGGTACCGAAAATACACTTGTCATCAAAAAAATCGAAACACCTCGCAGTTTATGATTTGATAAGGATTATCAGAAAAATGTGTATATTTAGGAATAAATGTAAAATGTCATTTAATAGTGAGTAGTATGAGGTTTTTAAATCCTAATGTTAATGTTCTAAATTCAAATTAAGTCTTCATAGGTTTCGTATTTTGTATAATGAGTAATTTTTACCCTGTATGGAATATGAAGGAAATGGGTAAAACAACACGCGTAAATGAAAAAAAAATGTAAGAAACGTTTATTTAATAACTTGTATTCCCTCCGCGAGCTCTTATTACTGCTTCCATACGGTTCTTCATCGATCGGATGAGAGTCACGATCACATGTTGTGGTATATTATCCCATTCCTCTTGGATTGCATTTTGCAGCTGGCTAAGTGTTTCTGGGGCTGGATCTCTTGCTCGAATTCGTCTCTTTAATTCATCCCATAGATGTTCAATGGGATTCATGTCCGGGCTTCTTGCTGGCCATACCATAATGGAGATACCGACTTCGGTAAGATAATCTCGTACGACGCCCGCGGTGTGAGCTCTAGCATTGTCGTGCATGAATATGAAGTCGTTGCCAATAAAATGTGCATAGGGCATCACATGAGGTTCAAGACACTGTTCGATGTACCGATGAGAGTTTAGTGCAGGCAGCCGTGGCCCAGACACAAAGGCAAGTTCTGTCTTACCGTCGGCGCTGATTCCTCCCCAAACCGTCCACGAACCGCCACCATAGCTGACCTTTTCTTCAATGCAGCATTGTGCAAAGCGTTCTCCATCTCTTCTGTAGACCTTGTTCCTTCCGTCGTTACCATACAGCATAATTTTACACTCATCAGAAAACAGTACTTTGCTCCACTGAAGGTATGACCAAGTTAGGTGCTCGCGTGCAAAGTTAAGGCGCGCTCTTCGATGGTCTGCAGTTAATTTCGGCCCATTCGCTGGCTTATGCGGTGCCAATCCGCGTTCCTTCAACCTTCTTCTTATTGTAGAGTCACTTACAGCTACTCTTCGTACAACGCGAAGCTGCTGCTGCAGTTGAAAAGCGTTAAGGCGTCGATTTCGTAAAGAAGTTGTTACAATAAATCGATCATCTCGCTCAGAAGTGACCCGATTCCTGCCAGATCCTGAACGGCGCGTGAACGAACCAGTCTCCCGATAGCGTTTGTAGACTCTATGAACAGATGATAAGTTTAGATGCAATCTTGCAGCCACAACACGCTGACTAAGTCCAGAATCCAGCAATGCCACCACTTGGGCGGCTTCTGCGGGCGAAGTATCCATATGTTTTAGAAAAAAAAGTTTTTTCAGACGTCCCAAAGTCACAGTAAATGAAATAAGAAACAGAAAGTTTAAAGACAAGCGCTAATTTTTAGTTTTTAAACGAGAAACGTACTCCAACCCTAAATACACATTTGTCTCAAAACAGTGATTAATTTCATTTATAGGATAAACAAATGAAATTATTTCGAATTTTGATTTTTTTCTTCTTACTGTAATGACCAAACTGCCAGCTACACAGTAATGTTTTTTTTTCATGGAATTAATTCTCTTTTGTAAAAAATTAGGACAAAAACAATAAAAACGAAAGTGTTTCGATTTTTTTGATGAGAAGTGTAGTACCAAAATTTAAGACCATTTTTTTTAGCCTGGTTAGGTCACCAAATGAGTCCTCCCGCCCTGTGTGGAGCGATGTCGAGACTTGTACTTGCTCAAATCCACGGTGTTCCTTCAATAATCCTTAAAGTTTCAGGATCTCTGTTACCTATTTCGAAAGTCCTGCGACCCCGATGTACTTAGAGACCAAAATTGCTTGAGAGCCCTTCGCGACTAAGTTAGACGTCTGAATTCTGCAACTATGTCAGCAAGCAACCACTTACTAAGATAACAGACGCTCCAAGTTAAATGAAGTCGAATGCACAGACATCAAATCACATACAATGTTCTGCAGAACTCGGTATCTTTGTCCGCAGAGAGCCTTGAATTAGTTCTAGCTGGACCTTAAAGTTTCATTACTTAGAAAGTTGTGTCGTTATTTTACGCTTCATAAAGGACATTTTTAAATGTATAACGGGACCCTATTACTGCGTTGTCTGTCCATCTGTCTGTCTGTCCGTTTGTCACCAGCCTCATGAACCACGATAGTTAGACAGTTGAAATTTTCACAGATGATGTATTTCTCTTGTCGTAAGAGGGCTCCCATACAACAAATGTGTTTTTTTTGCCTTTTTTATAGATATAATGGAATTTCCGTGGGCAAGACCGACACGCACTTACGTACATTTTTTTATAATGAGGGAAGGTTTTTAGATAAAACTTTCTCATGAATATATTATGAGAAGTGGAAATTAGTGATATTTAGATAGACCACGATACGTGGGAGGTCTCCCACGTCACTTTACGAGATATGAAAATTTGTACGCTTGTAAGCGCGCCCCAATAATTTCATGCGACCTTTCGGTCTAAAAGTAATTTCATTACGTACTTAATTTTTCATTGTGGCCGAATTTTCATTCACAATATTACAACTTCTTTTTATAGGCAGTAGGAATGATAACAATAATAATATTTTTGGGGTCTATAAAAAATTAAATGAAAACATAAATTAATACTAGGGCTTTAAATCGCTGGAACGTTTGTCCAGCGTTGCGTAAGGGTGCTCACACATCTATCGACCGAGACAGAAAGCATAATGCGATCGCACGCGGCGGGATCCTCGACGCGGCCGCGTGCTATCGCATTGTCTCGGTCTAGCAAATGGCAGTTCTAAGCGACAGAAAGAGAAAGGGCGACGGAAAAATCCGATTCCGCGTCGATAGATGTGGGAGCACCCTAACCCGAACGTCATATAGCGAAACTCGAATAGGCCAAAGGTTGTTATTATGGCTGTTTTGCAAAATGTCTCTTGCAGCAACTGGAATTTTTTGGAATGACTGCGGCCCTGAAACGGACAGGGTTACTGAAGAAACAGTGTGGGTTTTAGTTAGAGTGAGTATGACAGTCCCTCCCGCTCCGCATTATGTCATTAAGTAAGCCATAACACAAAAAAAAGATGTCTCATTCATAAAACCCTGCTGAACATTAATGACACCTCTTTACGTTTCAGAGCTTGGTTTTAAAACGAACCTCCGTTAGACATCAAACTTTGAATAAACCTGAGCTAGCCAGACTTTCTGTGTAGCTTCACTTTAATATTTTTTAGCAAAATCTCTTAAGACCGTGTTTGTACATGTTTCATGTCAACGAAGAACAAAAGAGAAAAAAAAAAACATTAATCAAAAAGTTCTGGGCATGAGGTTTTTAAGTACAAATTTTTATACAAGGAATAAATTATGAGAAAATATGTATCAAGTGTCATTTATAAAATGTGTACATTATGCATTATGTGCTTACTTATCTTTCCGTAAAACCGTTCTAGAATATTCCAAATGTGTGGGCGATGATGACACCTACGGGGAAAAGCTAAAATCCATTTTCATTACTACAGACGGATTGGGAAGATCATATAACGTCAAACTGTTCGTTTTGTCAATTCATATTCTTCCATTACGCAACACTGTACTTATTAACATTTCTTTCAAGCCGTTTAAATTAGTCTCGTCTAGTTTGTGCGGATATGAGAAAAGAATTCATACTTTACTTAAGTGGATCCTCACACCCTTTGAACCCGCTTCATCTTTTCATTCTCATCCCCTCATACATGTTAAAGTAAAAATTATGAAGATGGTGTGAACACACAAAACTTTTGAGCACACAATGACGTAATTTGTTTTATCTACTCTCATATCGTAAAATTCGAAATACAAAACTCAAAACGAGTTTATAATGACATACTTTATACCATAGAGTATCGTAATGAAATTAAAAAATTAAATTATAACACTGTTTCTCTAACAAAACAATGTTATAATTTAATTTTTTTTTCATTATGATACAGATTACTGACCATAGATACATCTATTTCAGTTTTTATCTGTGGCTGCGTTCGCTTTAAATAGGAATGTTGGAATTTTGACGTTTGTATTTCGGTGGATGAATATTAGTGTTAATTAATTTTCATCTTTTATTTGGTATGTTCGTATTCAATGAGAGTAGATAAGGTAGTGTATGAAACTGTACATAACTGGGTTTAATACCACTCGTGTGATACTATTAAAAAACTCGCTTCGCTCGTTTTTTAAACTCACACTCGTGTATAATACCCCTCATTATGTACCAGTTACATAAACTACCATTAAATAGTTGGTTCTTATCTAGCAAAAGCCGCAGTAAATTACACCTTTCGAGACCTCATTACTGAAATCCTAAAATATAATTGTGGAGGTGCTAATGGAATTATTTCATTTTCCCCAACGTTATGAGCCCTGAGCTGTCGAGCTCACGAGTACAACCCGTGCTTTAAAGTCTGCTATTAAAACATTTAGTGAAGCCAGTTTTATTTCAGTTGAATTATATTAATAGCACACAATTGGCTAAATTGTTAATTACACATAGCCAATGAGCGCATCGTTGTGGTTTCACACAAACGGACATCTCGCTTCACTAACCAATCACAGAACATCAAAGATAATAATCAAAACGGGTTCATTAGCGCTGACTATTACTGTCACTACATACATAATAATATGTGCGATATCCTTCTACATTGATTACTACCTAGATTAATGACTTATCTATTCAAAACTGACTCTGTATAGCCATTAATCTTACTAAGCTCAATATAGAGGTCAAAGCAGAGTCTCTGGATGGCCGCGATAAATGAAGATCCAGCATTATGTAAATGATCCGGGTTAATTTATACGAACGTGAGTTTTTGTTTGAATATACAAGGGAAAAATCCACAAAGAGAAGAGTGTGAACATGAAACAAATGTAATTTAGGGCGAGCCGTATTTGTTTCGACTGGCAACATCTGCCTATTGTGGTGCGTTTGGTTTCATTACGCTTAAAGTGTAGGCCACACAGTCAGCAAGCGAGCGAGCGAGCAAGGGGAAGTAAGCCAACCTTGGCTTGCTAAATCATGTGGGTTCTCATAAAAAAACTACGTCATGTGAAAGACGAGGGTCGATTAGGCGAAAGAAGAAAGCAAGCGAGAGGGGGACACCACGAGAAGCGGACTCTCGCCGCTAACTAGCGGTGTGGCCTGAGCTTTATACTACGTGTATTGACGTAGATTGACATTTACTGTGCAGCGAAAGCTATTTCGGGACAAACAATGATGAAATGGCTGAAACTGAAATCATACGGAATTAGTAATGAAACTGGGTTTTGAAGCTTATAATGTCAAAAGGGCTCGAGATGCTACATATAAGAGAATTACCATATTTTAACATAGAGACATTATCATAATTATTTCGAATGTCTGCTGGGTAACAGGCGGTTTTATTAATACTGTTTGGTTTAAATGGACTTATAGACCTGGTTTATACAAATTAAACATAATAAAAAACTTTCTATATTATCATCATGACTAAAAAACTTAACACTTCATAAAAATTGTCCCAAAAAGATCAAAGTAAAACATATATTTTTACAATATTCTCTGAGAAATTGCGTAATGTTCAAGTATAAAAACTTGCAGAACAGCAATATGTCTGCGAGGCGTACAACACACAATACTGTACCCCTAGCACGAATCACTTTCGAAAAAGTATTCGTATCGTCTTGGAAAGCATTTTGTATGGGAACTTGAACAGCGCCTCTGGTGAGCGTAAATTAAACTATTAGTTTTGTTAAATATGTGTATTATGTTCTGAAAATTAGTTTAATTTACGCTCACCAGAGGCGCTGTTCAAGTTCCCATACAAAATGCTTTCCAAGACGATACGAATACTTTTCCGAAAGTGATTCGTACTAGGGGTACCGTTCTAATATAAGTTTTACGCCGTGATAGGAAACTTACAATAGTTCGCGAGCTTTTCTGTAAACATTTTAGAGAAGGATGTAATGCCAGGGGGTTATTACCTACTCTGATAGGTTAAAGCTTCTTCCAACAAGTTCCTACACGAAGCATACGTGTGGTAAAGTCATCCAATTAGTCCTCCGTTTCAGGGCGGAGCGGGAGGGACTGTCGGACTCGTGTGTTACGAGTATTTCTTTACTACCCTTAGTTGACTGGTAGGGAATGCCTCAGGCATTAAGTCCGCCTAAAGTACGATTATTAATTCGAGTCAGTAAAATGACAGTGCAACTGTCACTGATACAAAGAAATTTAGTACATTTCATTCATGTTTTAGTACATTTCATTCATGTACAAATGTCATTTTACTGACTGGAATTAATAATCGTACTTTATGTACCTTTTGTTGCATGAAGTTATAAATAAATACTGATTAAAATCCACGGTGTTCCTTAAATAGCCCTTAATGTTTCAGGGTCACAGTTACCTCATGATACAGTCCCGCGACCCCGGACCCGCGGTTACGCTATTATAAAATTTAGCAATCAATTCGAATTTATGTTCTGGTTTTAAAATATAACTCAATGAATAAAAAGACATCTGGCGCATTACATTAGTCCTGAGTTTCCACGAAGGCGAACAATGTGTGGGATTTCTTCAACAGGAATCGCTGTATGTTCACGGTATGGATATAAGCTAGGTTGTCGATTTAAAGACTACTCCCGTTACATAGGACTTTAACGTAACTGGTGTAATGTGGGTGTTCTATATAGTGCAGTTTAACCCTTTGGAGATTACAGGCGTCATGATATGTTATCTTAATACAATCAGTTTCTAAGGTAAAGGATTAATTGAAGTTCTGTGATAAGAGGCAACCCACCTCTTCTTGCAAATGACATTAGGTCATTGTCTGCATTAATCAACCTGTTTTCTGACAGCATCAGTTAGAAATTGGATTTATCGGCTCTTTGATCAACTGGTCCCGCTCAGGGACAATTATTTTTGTATCGTCGATTGAACCGTTGCGTTTTTAAAAAATACATTTAATTTAATATTGGAGTATACAAAATGTTAAAGGGCACAAAATGATACGAACAACATGTTAAACTAATACTAATATTGTGTTTACCATAACTATCATTTTTAGTTTTAAAACGGATCTCGTCTAAATAAGAACATTATATAACTGAGAAATCCATGGTTGCCATAATAAACGTATAGTGAAGTAAGCTTGTTGCGGCTTAAAACATATTTATAGTACTTTCAGAGACTTTGTTGTGTTGATTGTTATAGGAATAACAATCAACACAACTATTATTATAACACAAAAATTATAGACACGTTAAAAAAATACAATTTCCACATGCTATATTATGTCAGTTGTGTGAAACTTAATTAATTACTAAGGAATATGAAGTCGCGTGCTTTAGCTGTCTCTTACTGCAAATAATTCTTTGAACTTTGAATGAAATGATTAGGCAATGAACGAAGTCAGACCAATTTAATCAGCCATTTGGCCACTACAGTACTTTTACAATTAAGTATTATGTCTTGTGACTGGGCCTTCATTTTTTTACTCTTTAAATTGTCTGATTTGAAAGTGCCTATAACAACCCTAAAATAAATTTAGATTTTGAATTATTTTCTCTCTCCTTATTTTATGTGACCAGAACATTTTCATAAAACATAGAGGGATATTCCTATAAGCCACTCTCCCACAGGCGTGTATTAGATGTGTCGCTAAATTATTCACACTGTCTGTAGTCGAAAACCGGCTCAAGGCATCATACCTTTACAAAGCCACTAAAACATTTAATCGCAGGAACAACGTGTTTTGTTATACGAAATGTTCATTTGATCTCGTATGAGCCCGACGTGTTACGAAGGTATTATTAACAGAAACAACACTTCGTTAGTCAAAAGGGTTTTAAAACAAATATTCGTTTGTATATAATCTTACATAACGTGGTACCAGGAGCTCATAGCCTGTAGGAGTTTGAAATGGCACGTTCCAACTATGAATGTTCTATTGCATGACGTAACACTTTCTCGATATCTGTAATAAGGAGCAGTACTTATAGACATAAAGCCTTAGTACCTCTGCCTGAAAGCCGATAAGACTCCCCTTTTTAATAACACCCATTTTGAAATATAGGCCACCTCTTTTCGCGTGAGTGGTGGCTAAAAGCCGTCAGGCGATGGATACCGTTCTTCAATCCACCAATAAATTCGCATGCATAGTCTGTTATAAACCATAAGGAATTTCTTCGTCTTTCAATTTAAGAAAAAGTTCTATGATACAAAATATTACTTAAGTTCACGTATCACTATTGTTTTATCGCAATATTTAGATACTCTTTATTATTTTCATTAGGAATTTCTATATGATTATTTATAGTTATGTAAGCATGGGTGTATATATAGTGTATGTATATATAGTTATGAAAACTACACTGCCGAACACCTCAGACGGAACCCTGAGTTATGCCATATTAACTCTTTCCATCATCTTTTAAGGCTTCGAAAAACGATAAGCGTCGTATACATTTGTGTTTATAACCCTCCCCGCGGATGATTTAAAGTTATAATTATGTTGAATCGATTCCACCGTCACTTCCCGACTGAGGTTAATCGGTGACACCATCTGAGTGGGCGTTTGATCTAGAAGATTATTGTTATCTATATTAATTGGTTGTTAATTGGTCATCGAATGGCGAATCTGTTTTCAACTCATTTCTACTGGCTGACCCGAGAAACTTCGTTCTGACAAAAGCTAGACTTTGGCAGTCTTATAAACTTATATTTTCTGATCAATTTCTGATGATGACAACGATTATAAAATGGACATTATCATGATAATATCATCAATCGTTGTAAGTTACGATAACCAGAATCAGCAAATCGATCAATTTGCAACTCCATTTGCATTTATTCTCGATTAAAAGTATCTTGAAAATGGAGGACACCATGCAGTTCAGCTACCGTTGACCGAGTAATCTGACAATATCTCTGCCTTTCGATCAGTACATTACATGCAGTTTTGAATTGTCAAAAGCATCAGCCGAAACATAAAATTGGAAGTTACACTCACAGTCACATAGCATAATAACTGTAAATGGACTGTAGATACCCATTCTAAAGAATTTCGTGGATGTTTCCGAAGCCACAAATAATACTGCTGGCTTCTAAGCTTAGATACAACTAACAAATAAAAGAGTTAGAACCAAAAGAGAAAGAGATAGTTGAATAGTAAAATACAATATCGCATGCAGCTCTGGCAGTGAACAAAGAGATAGTGTGTTGTGTTCAATCATATATGAAAAGTGCACAAAAATTAAGCGAGCTTTGTTTGTAGTGCCATATAATAAAATGTTACAGATCTTTTCTTGCTATAGAATATTGACATGCATTTACTATTGAATTTTATTTGAAAAATGATTAATTTGGATAGTAGACGAACGAGAAAGTATAGTGTCGAACATAACAATGAATAGGACACGCAAGTATATGGAAGTTGAATCAAGAATGAATGCGTAAAACAACAACTAATCCGAGAATTTAAATACCACATCGCTAAATCTCATATAATAAAACCATAAAGGTTTCTCTTAATCGTCTCCATTTTATATGAGCGGATTCATTTCGTTAACTAATATCCATCAGTAAAAGAGAATGCTCTAGATATTACGACATCAATATAACAGGGATGACTAAAATTCAATAATATAAAATGATAAAAAATCAACTTAATATGTATTACATACCTTGGGACCTTTTTCTCAATAAGTTCCCGCTACTCCTTTGAGAGCACGTCACTGATTCACTTTGACGGTTTAAGAATATACTCAGTTTGTTATCGTAGTGCTACGGCGTAGCAGTCAATAGTTCACGTAGCTCGGAAGCGACTGAAGCGCTCGTAGCGCTACGGACTCGTAGGGCTGCGCGCGCAGCCTCGCCCCTCACATGTAAACCCGATATCAATCCGCTTCCAAACAATTTCGAAACGATTTGCGAATATTCGATTTAAAGTCTTATTCTTAATGTATCGACTACTCGAGCCCGATGTCCGATGTTACCGAGTCTCATAATTATGTGGAAACAAGGAAGAATCCGCTTATTAAAATAACAATTTATATATTTTTCATTAAAATGATAGTGTCAAAATGGTAATTCTCACTTTATCGTCTTCGGTATCTCACTTTTGACAATGGCTTGTTTAGATAAACGTCGACAATTGGAGCAAAATAGATAAATCGACCGCTTCAAGATTCAAAATAGGTGACCTCATCCTTTATTTTTTTCTTGTTAGGGGCAACTATGGAATATAAATAAAGTAGACGAGAGACTACATCAACTCTGGTCCATAAAATAGATCCTCTGTCAAAGATTGCGGAAGTCAAACGACTATTACTCAGCGTGACGTGAGATATTGGTCATTGTTTATAAAGTGGGTTGCGCTGTGAACTATGATTAGTATCTACCAGAAAAGCGAAGATTGCAAAACTTAGATGAAAAAAAAACTACACGTATATAGGGCACTTAAGTAAAAATTCGTCTAGAGAACGAGGCGGCAGGGACGGTTACCGTTACCGAAAAAATACCGGTAAAATTACCAAAACATAAACGTTATGTTACGTTAAATATTAACGTTACACATAACGTTAATTTATAGGATTTACCGCTATTTAAGTATCGTTACTAATAACGTTAATTCACTAAAAGTTAACAATTTCTGGTGCGACGTTGCCAAACCGATGACACGCCGCGCCTCTTTTCGTTCGTACCACGTCGTCTTTTCGTGTATCGTAACCAGGAAGATTACGGCTTTTCGCACATGGGTGCGGTACACTCGTAAAAAAGTGTTATTCGTTTTATTTTAAACCAAAATACGAATAAAAACATGAGAGGTGTCAAGGAGCAACGATAGCAAGTCAGAAAAAGGTTCAAGCGATTTTCGACCTTATTGATACTTATGTAAACACCGGATTTTAATGAAGGAGCAATGTTAGCTAAAGAGAATGTGAGAAAAACAAACTAAATTTCGAAAATCGCTTGCACCTGTTTTTTTGACTTGCTATCGTTAAGCAAATGTTTTCCGACCTTCAAGCGATTTTAGTCCTTATTGACATTTATGCAAACACCGGATTTTAATGAAGGAGCAATGTTAGCTAAAGAGAATGTGAGAAAAACAAACTAAATTTTAAATGTCGATAAGGTCGAAAATCGCTTGCACCTGTTTTTTTTTGACTTGCTATCGTTAAGCAAATGTTTTCCGACCTTCAAGCGGTTTTCGTCCTTATTGACATTTATGCAAACACCGGATTTTTCGGGCTCGCCGCAATCGCGGTGGTAAGACCCCTCTTTGAAGAGTGGCTGGAGAGACGTCACGGCGTCCTGACCTATCGAATGACGCAGGTCCTCACCGGACACAGAAGTTTCGGGAGGTACCTGTGTCGGATAAGGAGAGAAGAAACGCCCGGGTGTCACCACTGCGAAGATCGCCCGGAGGACACAGTAGACCATACGGTGCAAGACTGCCCCGCTTGGGCAGAGCACCGACGTGTCCTCACGGCGGCGATAGGCTGAGACCTCTCGCGCCCGGCATTGGATGCGGCCATGCTGCGGGGTGAGACGGAGTGGGAAGCTGTCTCCTCCTTCTGCGAAGCAGTAATGCTCGTGAAGGAGGAGGCGGGCCGCGAGAGAGAGAGGACAGTGAGTAAAGGGCAACTCGCTGTCCGACCATGGACCATGCCCGGGTCGACGGCGCGTTGTGTTCCACGCGCGCTTCAAAGAGCGTCAGCAAAATGACGGGGCCCCCTCTCAGAGGGCTAAAGCCTGCCGGGGTCGCGGGATTTTATTTCCTCACCGTGACCCCGGAACATAAAGGGCTATTGAAGGACACCCTGGAATTTAGTCAGTACAAGTCTGACAGTCCCTCCCGCCCTGCCCCGGGTGGGGGGACTCATTTGATGATATTATCACTCTAAAAAAAAAAAACACTGTATTTTAATGAAGGAGCAATGTTAGCTTAAGAGAATGTGAGAAAAACAAACTAAATTTTAAATGTCGATAAGGTCGAAAATCGCTTGCACCTGTTTTTTTGACTTGCTATTGTCAAGCAAAATATGTTTTCCGACCTTCAAGCGATTTTTGACCTTATTGACATTTATGCAAACACCGGATATTAATGAAGGAGCAATGTTAGCTTAAGAGAATGTGAGAAAAACATACTAAATTTTAAATGTCGATAAGGTCGAAAATCGCTTGCACCTGTTTTTTTGACTTGCTATCGTCAAGCAAATGTTTTCCGACCTTCAAGCGATTTTCGTCCTTATTGACATTTATGCAAACACCTGATTTTAATGAAGGAGCAATGTTAACGAATGAGAATGTGAGAAAAACAAACTAAATTTTAAATGTCGATAAGGTTGAAAATCGCTTGCACCACTTTTTTTAACTTGCTGTCGTTAAGCTTATGTTTTCCGACCTTCAAGCGATTTTCGTGCTTATTGACATTTATGCAAACACCGGATTTTAATGAAGGAGCAATGTTAACGAACGAGAATGTGAGAAAAACAAACTAAATTTTAAATGTCGATAAGGTCGAAAATCGCTTGCACCTGTTTTTTTGACTTGCTATCGTTAAGCAAATGTTTTCCGACCTTCAAGCGATTTTGTCCTTATTGACATTTATGCAAACACCGGATTTTAATGAAGGAGCAATGTTAACGAACGAGAATGTGAGAAAAACAAACTAAATTTTAAATGTCGATAAGGTCGAAAATCGCTTGCACCTGTTTTTTTGACTTGCTATCGTCAAGCAAATGTTTTCCGACCTTCAAGCGATTTTTGACCTTATTGACATTTATGCAAACACCGGATTTTAATGAAGGAGCAATGATAACGAACGAGAATGTGAGAAAAACAAACTAAATTTTAAATGTCGATAAGGTCGAAAATCGCTTGCACCTGTTTTTTTGACTTGCTATCGTCAAGCAAATGTTTTCCGACCTTCAAGCGATTTTTGACCTTATTGACATTTATGCAAACACCGGATATTAATGAAGGAGCAATGTTAGCTTGAGAGAATGTGAGGAAAACAAACTAAATTTTAAATTTCGATAAGGTCGAAAATCGCTTGCACCTGTTTTTTTGACTTGCTATCGTTAAGCAAATGTTTTCCGACCTTCAAGCGATTTTCGTCCTTATTGACATTTATGCAAACACCGGATTTTAATGAAGGAGCAATGTTAACGAACGAGAATGTGAGAAAAACAAACTAAATTTTAAATTTCGATAAGGTCGAAAATCGCTTGCACCTGTTTTTTTGACTTGCTATCGTTAAGCAAATGTTTTCCGACCTTCAAGCGATTTTCGACCTTATTGACATTTATGCAAACACCGGATTTTAATGAAAGAGCAATGTTAGCTAACGAGAATGTGAGAAAAAGCAAACTAAATTTTAAATGTCGATAAGGTCGAAAATGGTCGGTCTGTTCGGTCTGTTATACATCCTTCGTTGCCTATTTACTGGTCTGTACTTGTATCTACAGTACTAAGTTGCGAACTTTGGTGATGAAAGACGATGGGGGTGGCCGATGGCGGCGACCTACAATTTTTTAACTAAATTACATCGCACCTATCGACATCGTTTGAAAGAGATAGGCATATAAATTACCGGTATATGTATTGTTACTTTTACCAATACTCATTTTAGTTATTAGGTAACGTTAACGGACTTCCAGATATCGTTAATAATATCGTTACATTTTTATCGTTACCATAACGATAATTCGTAACGTTACAAGAAAAATAACGGTAATCCGGTCCCTGCGAGGCGGCAAGATTGGCAGCTTCGCAAATAGAAACGTCTGACAACTTACGTTCTATGAATTATGGAAGTTTTTCAGCTGCTGTGTTATTATTCCAATCTCCATATACATGATTGCCAGGTATATAACGACAGACAAAAAAGTAGGACAATTTTTTTTATTATGTGTGGAAATATCCATGTGATGTGGAAAACTCCGTCGGGGCGACGCAGAACACCGCATCACCAAATTTGTTTTCCACAAAATATACTCATTTCCTTGCGTGGTACTCGAACATTTTAATTTAGAAATTAGTAGAAAAAGGCTCATTACAGTACATATATAATTGTAGATAGACGCCTAGTCTGCGCTAAAAATATCGGTAGGTAAGTAATTTATCAATGTCGCAGAGATTTGGCTTGAGAAGAGAAAACATAATCCTTTGACTTCGAAGCCCGCAAAAAGATCCCGACTACGTCAAAAGTATTAAGTGTGTTATTTTTAGAATGTTTTATTTATAAGTTATATCTTCATCAGAATTCAGATGCCCGATGTTTTCCTTGAAGATAATGATATTGTGAAAACACGAAAGAAATTCACGCAACAGCGCGAAACAAGGTTTTGAAATGGTCATAAACGGTTTTATCAATTCCGGACCAAATGTATGAGAAAAGGGACTCTTTTAGGTTTTAAATATTCAGTAATATAGTGATAATACTGGACGAATTGAATGTGTACACACGGTGACAATCAAGCTATACAAAACCAGTTTTTCTTGGCCTCGTTTCTTTTGATCTTTCCATACAACAAACGATCAGCTAATACTGTTTATGCATTGCTTTATGTGTAGGCTACGTGTACGATATTTTTGTATATCTCGAGTTATCTCTTTACTTTTTATCTATAGATAGATCTAACTTGAAGTAACATTTTTAGGATTTGTCGTGGGTGGTATTTATACGTAGTTTATTTCGTGAACGAAAAACTTTGTAGTTATTATTTGGATTATCGAAAGGTCACAGCCAAAACTAATATAAGTACTACAGACAGCGTCATGATGTGGTTGGGTCCCTTGAAAGCGTAGATACTAGCTGTAGCTGTCCATACTAAAGTACAAATTGGCCATTGAGATTGAACAAAATATCCTGAATACCGCCTTGGTTAAAGAATGTATAAAAGGGTTGCCACGTGTACCGTGCTCCACTAAAGGTCACAATATAATGAGGTACGTGTGGTAGATTACAGAACAGTCCATTCCCTCTCACAGAGAGGTGAGAGAGGATGCATGCGTACCCAGCTATGAAAAAAAAAAACAAAATGGCGGGTGTACATTCTCCCCATACAAAAATGTTCAAACCTCTTTCTGGTATAAAATGTGGACCTAAGTAACGTTCAAATTAGTCTTAAACCTTTCCCATTTCATTTACAAAGTCTACCAAAAACCAAATTCGCTTCAAAATATAATAAGCTTAATTATGAATTGCTCGTTTACAGTCATAATTACCGCAATTATTAGTCGTACTCAACATTGTTAATTTGAATTTTGTTTATCTTTCAGATTTTCCCGTAAAAGTAGGAAAAGTTTTGGTAAAGTCATCAGTTACGTAATTTATTAAAAAAAAATAACCACAATCTACACCGCATCACAACGACAAAAGGTGATAATTAAGTCGTTACATGTGCATAGTGTCGCTGCAGCTTTTTGAAGTAGCGTTGTGGTTTGGAAAATGCTCCATTCCAACTATTGCCTAGAACTTCTAGCTTAAGGCCGTGTCAAAGCGAATTCGTCGTTTGATGAGTCGGAAAAGTTGCCACGCAACGCCACCAGCAGGCGCCAGTATCGCAAAATTAACGCAATCCAAAGTTTTATGTATTTCATTTCGTCAACTTCGACATTTCATAAAGTGTTCCCTTTACGCAAAATACATGTATTACTATAATAGAAATATTTTAATATAAGGATATCGAAACATTTACTAAAACAAAATGATAGAAATACTTATTGATGTGGATAAATATATTGTAAATATTTTATCATTCACAGTCTTAAATTTATTTTATAACACTTTGACACAGATTTTGACGTCCCGAGATAACGAAAAAAACTACTATTTGGTAGAAAATTAATAAAATTGGCATACTTTGCGAAAGTGACAATACCCAATTATCTATTAAGCCCCAAACACACGCGCGCACGGGCATAGGCATGTGAGTTGTGTTGTTTTCAGTATTCTTTAGAATACCGTGACCCCAGAACGTAAAGGGCTATTGAACGACATCGTAGATTTTAGTAAGTATTACGAGTCTGACAGTCCCTCCCGCCCTACCCTGGGTAGGAGGACTCATTTGATTATTTTACCACGCTAGAAAAAGCCCCAGACACACGCTCCTTTTCAAAGCTGGTTGCGTGATATCTTTATATCTTTATTATGAGAGTGGAAAGCTAAGGGTGCTTAACACCCTGTCCTCCACCACCTGGTGTTGGTACTAATTTTTGATGCATTTTGATGTAATGACAGACACTAGCGCCGCGTAAAATGGACATTAGTCGAGCCGCGGCGTGGATTTAGTGGTTTTTTACTCATATGAGATACAGGTACAGTACAACAATTGTCAGTAACCTCTTTATAATTAAAGTAATCTTCATTCTATAATATCTTATCCACAGTATTTTTTTTGGGACAAGGTTGTAATATTATCACTTTTCTGATAAATGAAACCCTTAGAGATAATTATCTATCGACTCCAAAAGCATGAGCCCAGTACTGATCTTTTTTGACTCCAAAGCAATAAATAGAGCGAGAAGCAACTTGTACCAAACACGCGGTGAGACAGCAATGACCACTGATTTTTCATCGTAGTCGCAGCATTATACTATAGGCGATATTTAACAGGGTGGTGGGTGCTATGCCTTATTTGTAGTTGACAAGTAATTTTGAAGTATTCAAAATGACAACAGCAGTTTTCATTTAATTTACTTTAATCCTGTTTCTGCGAAATTGTTATAAATCTGTGACGAAACTATAAATAAAAAATAATAAAAGTGAAGTGCTTCTTATCCTATATCGAAGTTTGATACGATTAGAAGTTGTTTTCAGTTACATAACTCAAATTGTTGACTGCAAATCAGTGCATTTATCATTAGTTCATGTGAAATGGTATTTAGATGCATAAAGATTAGATGGGAGGAGGATGGACACAAAGTCGAACCATCCGACAACAATAGTACGATATCACGATAGCATTGATATAATATCACTGTGAGTAATTTATTATTGATAGAAACAATTCGTAATGTATAGAATTATACGTATTCTAAGATATCCCTTGTTTGCTCTGTAGGGGTCGTCAGGAATTTCCTGCGATGATTTTCAGTAAGTTTGGTTTATTTTATTCTTGATTTATTAATGAAAATAATGTGTTCTTTAAAAAAGAAAGTTTTCGTGACTTATTTACAGTCATGTCCGTTTAATCACGTCCCATTGAACACAGCGAAACATAGTTTTGAATAATCTATAAGCCTACGTATCATTCGTTTTTATTTTCTCGATCTTTTTATCCATTTCCAATTTTATTATTACGAAAATCTGACAGCCGCGGTCTGAAAAAAAGTGTCGCAGGTCTAACCTGTAAGAGCCACCCTGGCTGACTGATTCGTCACGGAACGAAAGTGATGACACTACTTTTAAAAGGCAAAAGATGAGAGGACGATAGTGAATGTGTGCTCAGATTAAAACGGCGTATGTGCCCAAACATATTGACGTCTTTTTATGAATTAAAATTGTTATTAATTGAAAAAATGTCTTTACAGAATGTAGATACTAGTATTTTCTACAATTTAAAACAACATCCTTTCAATAACTCATAGTAGTTATTCCATAAAGTTCAAAAAATAAAAAACATAGACCGAACTTTGCATTTTTTTGTATCGAGAAAATTTCATTGAATCGTGTTTTCAACTTTGTGAGAATTTAGATCATATAGTCAATAACTATATTCCAAGTTGTAAGATCTGTAGTCCAGATATGTACGAAGAAAAGTAAAAAATAAAAACCGTATTTTTACTGACCAATCCCCTTAACTATTTATAGCACAAGTCGGACTTATTCGAAGAAAAATAAAACAGGAATCTATGCGCTTATTTCTGCATTATGTTCAATAATTTCAATGAATAACCTAAGTTGCAAATACGAACACGAGCGATTATTATGTGTAGCAATTATGGGATATTTTAATTACAAATAGGAAAAATGGCTACGTATTCCCGTTTAAGCAATTGAAATGCGATTTTAAGGGCACCTAAATTTAGAGCAACGATTGTATTCATTGAGCACCTATGGTGCGGTAGCTTTCGATTAGGTAACCGTCAAAGAAGTTTCATGTCTTTGCATCTATGGCGTTTACAGAATGGCAATTTGAAACGGAATATTACGTTTACGCAAACTACCGTAAAAGTGGACAAGAAAACGTCAGGACCGTCCGTTACTTTTAAAGACTTTGCGACAGGCTTTTAAGTAGGTACATTTTCCTGTTCATATGATAGTTATGTTAGCTTTTACAGCCTACCTTACTTACAATTGTTTAATCTTGTACTGTATGGTAAGCTTCAGAGAAATCTCACCCCCTTTGTTAGTGACATTACTACCCAAAGGGGTGAGTTTTCTCTGAAGCTGACTGATCTCCTATTGCATTACTGATGTTTCCTTTATTTGAGGACTAGGTTTTGCGGGAGCATAATCTATTTATCTATACATACTCATATTATAAAGCTGAAGAGTTTGTTTGGCTGAACGTGTTAATATCAGGAACTACTGGTTTTGATTTGATAAATATTTTTGTGTTAGATAGTGTATTTATTGAGGAAGGCTTCCGACTAATAAACATCCATACTTTATATTATTAACAGGATGTTATTACATTAACTCTCTTTCAGTCGTTTGGAATTTTTTTGCCTTATTTCAGTAATTCCTTCTGTGATTTCAAATTCACAAACAGCCAGAACCAGAATTACTACCTGTAGGAGATATAAACATTTGTTCAGTGCGAGAATCAAACTCGTGACGCGTATCGTAGCAGATGCTCTATAGCAGTAGGCGTTTCGACGACGCGACGTATTATCGCACCGCTCGCGCTGTGGGGTTCGATTTTCACAACAGGATTATCGCACAAACGTTACATTTTAACATCTTACAACTGAATTATCGACATGCCAGGTTCAATATGATAACAATCGAATCTTCAAACGAAATCAAATAGGGAACCTAGCAGTAGCCAATCTCTTAGCCACTGCATCTAGTATCAAAACAAAATTATTATTACTACGTTCAGTTATTCAGTACATACATACATGCGTCAACCGCCCGCACGTAACTAAGTTTACTACGGAGATGAGCCCGGTCTGTCGAGGCGATAAACTTATAGCCTACCTTGGCACACGATGCATTGCTATAATCTACTGTGTACTTTACTACTTCTACTGTGTTTGGTTTCCGATTACCGATACTTATAGGGTATGTTATAATATATACTCATTTTAATGGACAAATTGCTTCATATAATCCTAACACTTCGTGTGGGCGTAGTGGGGGGGGGGGGATGCTGGTAGCATATCACACATACACGCGGGAAAATATAAGTACGAAGCATATAATCGTTTTTTTTTGTGAGATCTTGAGTTGTACCCTCAAAATAATACAACAAACACAAACATTCCTCACCTCATGCGTGTGCAAAGTTTTAGCTGAAGTGGAAAGAGCTATCTCAAGATTTGAAAGAGAGTTAACAGGGTTAAGTTCCATAAAAGCGCAAGATCGGCACATTACAACTGTTCTGCACTGTGTTACAAAGGAAAAAAGCTGTTGTGTAAAAGTAAAGACTTCTCTCATTATTATGTAATGTTGTAATCCCTATGTTCGAACCACGTAGTGGGTGTTCGTACCTAGGTAAGTGATGTTCGTCGCAATAATAAATCCCTCAGAACCCTCAGAATGAAAGTGGGAAGTATAACATCGATGTTTCTGAGAATTTCGCGGCCTTTTACTGGATTAAACCGACTGTACTCTATGAAGCAGAAAAATATACTTAATGAATGGTGGATTGACGCATTTCCATTGAAAAATGTTATACATTTTATAGTTATTCCTATAAATAAACTTTTTTTAACGTATAAATTTCGTGACTCTCTCCCTGAATGATGATGAATCCAAAATGTGAGTTTCCTACGTAAATCGAGTTACTTACTCTAAAAGGACACATCAGAATAATATGACAGTAGCCAAAAGATTCCAATTTCAGTTCTACGAACAGGCAGTAAGTATTCTATTATTTGAAGTTAAATAAAATAGAAGCTGCGTAAACATAATCAAAGTACTGAGAAATAGGATTGTATATATTAGACTTGATTATTCTAAGAAATGTGAATGCTGGGTTAAAATAACAAATGAATTGTGCCCTTTTGATTAACTCAATTCTATACTAATTTAAGCAACTACTAATTGCTCAATTTGGGTATCTTTGGGGAGTATCCGATAAACTATGTACACATGGATAATTACAAAATAACAGTTTCGTCGGTTGACCCTGAGGCAATCTCGTGAGGATAAGATAGAACGCTACAATTAGCCAATTTCTAAAGATCAGAATACGCTGAAGAACCTGTAGCCAATCATGAAATACATAATTATTAATAATTGTAACCCATGGGATGATGCGAGGTAACCCCATCACAAGTATCGTTTTAACTTTTCAGGTCTGCCTCAATTTTTTGCTGCTGAACAATTATAAAAACACAGTAAAAACTTTTTAATTTTTATTAACCACTGGTAAAGGTATATTTAAAGTGACATATAAATAGCATTCAGAATAAATGTTTAATATTGAGACTCTTTGCACAAGGTCTAGAATAAGATAGAATATCACTTTACTAACGAGAAACCTCCTACTCACGGTGCTACGACAAACCTTACTGAAGCGTTTCGTTGTAAATAATTAATTTTATCATTATATGTAGCTGGAATTCTCGTTCACCCCAGAATGTTCAATAGAGTACGACTGAAAGTCGATTTCTAACCGACGCCGAAGGTTCAACAACCCTGGAATTCTTCCTTTTCAAAGGAGTATTGTCTGTATTGAGGAACTTCACTTTGTTTCTCAAACCGAAAGCTCAGCGTTGGATTCCGCCTAATATTAAAAAGCCGAAGGTGTTTTTTTTGTCGAAGATTGACGAAAGCGAAGCTTCGGTTGGTTACAACTTTTTAATGATTGCCCTTCATTACGACCACTTGAGTAGGCGCTATTCTATTTTCAACCTGCCATTTAGATTGCTGTTTACAGACTGATGGATAAACAAAAACAAAACTTTGTAAAAGCGAAGTATATTTCATGCAAATAATTGGCTAGTGTTGCGGAAAATCACAGTTATTATCTTAACTTGATTTACAGTGGTATGAGAACAGACCTGCGGGTATAAAGCGGCCACTTAGCAATATTCCTAACGATTCACTTTGTTTAAGAATAATAGAAGAATAGCCTATGACGTCGAGAAGTGAATCATTAGGAATATTGTGTAAAGGGGTCGTTTTAGACCCTCGGCGCCCCGCTCGTGGCCTCCCACAGACTCGCCCACTCGCCTTTGAAATGCGGCTGCAAAGGGCAAGCGCCCTTTTCTTGTTATATATTTTCACAGTATTTCAATCTAGCCTATTAATAGAGTTATTTTATGTTTAACAAATACAACTTCTAATATAAATCTAAAAAATTTTCAGCATGGATGGATTTTTGTGCATTGCCATGTGAAATTCAGGGCTTAGTTTTTATACGTTTTTCTTTTTGTAAATTTATTTAGAAAAGGCATAGGTACCAGTACACATGATCTTATGAAACTACCAATTTTTTTAGCGTGAAACAGTAATCAACATCCATTTCGTCATAAACTTTCGTATTTATATAAGTAAGATAGATACTTATATTAACTAGATACTAATCAAAATAAATAATGTAGACTTTACGAGTATTTTAAGTACCTACGACATTCTTATTATAGGAAGTTGAGATAATAATGATTTAAGTATATTTGATGTCTATTGCTTTAATGGATAAAATCAATGCACGATAAAGGCGAACAAAAGACAAGAAAGGCAGACAGTGCTGACTCGACTAGCAATCCATCGCAGCGGCATGTGCATGCAAGAATGACCCATATATGCCAGTCTACACAAAGGATAATCTTGCATACTCCAAAAGTGATATCAAACATCTCTCTCACAGTAACCGTTCTTGATTTGATATTACTACTGTTTATGAGTGATCCGTAGCGGGATCAGTAAGTAGAGGTCGGTACCGACCTGTTTGCACCGACAATCTGGTTCTTTATAAGTCCTTTTTAAAAAAAAAATCAAACCGACGAAACATCGAACTGAAAAGCAAAAAATAAATTTTGAGGCGGCGCCAAACAAACAAACATATAAGTTAACTATTTGAAGAGCAGAATAGCTCGTTGTATAGCTTGTTGATTGTTTCTTTGGCGCCGCCTCAAAATTTATTTTTTGCTTTTCAGTTCGATGTTTCGTCGGTTTGATTTTTTTTTTAAAAAGGACTTATTTTTTACTTTTGAGTTTCCTATCTCGTGTCAATTTCTGTAACTAAAAACTCTCAACGACTGTCATACCCCAGCTACGTCTAAAGTTCTCATCAATATGAGTGAAATGAGCCCAAATACGATATAGTTGCTGTTAACTGTTAAGGATCTCTTGCTACTGCCCTCTGTCACCATCCTCAGACCCTCGATGACAATTATACCCCAGCTAGGTATAAAGTTTTCATCAAGACTAGTGAAATGAGCTCAAACACGATAAAGGTGCTGTTAACTGTTGAGGAACTCTTGCCCCTGCTGTCCGTCACCATCCTCAGACCCTCGATGGCAATGATACCTCAGCTAGGTCTAAAGTTCTCATCAAGACTAGTGAAATGAGCTCAAACACGATAAAGGTGCTGTTAACTGTTGAGGACCTCTTGCCCCTGCTGTCCGTCACCATCCTCAGACCCTCGATGGCAATGATACCTCAGCTAGGTCTAAAGTTCTCATCAAGCTGAGTGAAATGAGCCCAAACACGATATAGCTGTTGTTAACTGTTAAGGAACTCTTGGGACTGACTTCACAAAGTAACAGGGATCTGGAGTTGATCTGATGATGGTGACGCCATCATGTTATGTTCTCCACATCTCTGCTATTTAAATAATGTCCTCAGAACTACAATTGTTAACTTTATTTCAACAGAATCGGTTCATAATTGAAAATTCTGTAGGAAGATTGACAATTAATTCCTTTTTTTTCTACCCTTAGAGGCCGATTTTAGTTTTGAAATTTAAATGGGACCAACTTTGAGATATATTCTTTCCAACAAAAAAAGAATTTTTGAAATCGGACCAGGTTAGGAAAAGTTATGCGTGGTCATACATAAAAAAAAAAAAAAAAAAATATACATGTCGAATTGAGAACATCCTCCTTTTTTTTTTCGTCGGTTAATAAAAGCACCTTATAGTAGTAGTTTTTGCACAAAGGTTAAGCTCGAATTGTGTTGTGGAATTTCACGGGAACGTAATATAAAAGATATTTCAGAATAGGATTAGTAGTGACGAAGATTACCGCCTACATACAGGGTGATTTTTTAGTCAACATCCAAATTTTAATACATATATTAATCTTTGGCGAAAATCATTGAATACGTGTTTTTTTTTTGTATCAATCAATACAAAAATATCGAGATATCACGTCTCAATGTTATCTATAAAAAGTTGATGAATCTGGACACCGCGCTGTGATGTGTCGCTCAGGTGTAGCGGGGCGGGGCGGGGGGTCAGCGGGGTGCGCTCTGTCCGTTTCATGCGTCGGCAAGTGTATATTATTAACGTTTAGCTTAGTGACCACACAGAGCGGATGAGAAAATGATTTAATATGACAATTTGACGTATCGATTTTTTTTCAAAAATGGGTTTAGTGATTGATACCTAATGCATAGAAAAATTTTGGACGGTGGTAAAAAAGTCACCCTGTATAAATTTTAACTATTATAAAGACTTTTTATTTAAAAAAAAAAAACAGTCTAGATATAATATATAGGATTTAACAGAAATTATAACTATACATCGATCGCAACTATCAGATTAATAATGTCAAAGAAATTCTATTTTTTTCTTTGTTGTTTTGCTGACACGCCAAATCTCCCCAAAGAATGCAAATCATTTTGATCAAATTTAATAAATTAAGTTACATACATCATACATCTATAACAACGATAATAATTGGACTACATGAAATTATGATTATAAAAATCATAATTTAATTAATGAGAGTATAAAACCACAGTATAAATATCTACAGTAGTGGCTCTCGGCCGCATGATAGAAATAAATACCTACAGCCGCGCGGTACGTAAACATGCGTTAGGGCTGTCCGACCCCCGTCTCCAGCATTTTAATTACATTTGCCTCCTTTCTGTTTCTATTTAGTGTTGTGATTGTAAATATACTTTTCATATATTTAAGTAAACAAATAAAATACTTTGTATATTGAAAAGGAAGTGTTCAATAAAAATGCGTGTTTAAAAACAAATGTTTGTTTGAGAAACAAATTGTGCTTATAAATTTGCGACCGAAAAATATTTGCGCCTTGACTGACTCGTACGAAATGCTTTATTATTGAATTTTAAAGTATAATAAACTCGCATTCTAATAAAAAGCTTTCTTCTTTTTAAAATTAAATTCAGCGACTCAGTTTAAGTTAGTTCGCATAAGTATTTTGATGGGCAACTACGGAACCCTACACTGTGCGTGGGCCGACACGCACTTGGCCGGTTTTTCTAGTATTATTCATACACAAAACACAGATAATAAACAAATATTACTGTAGCGCCGCGCGTTACGTAAAACGCACCCGTGACGATATAACAAGGGTCTGATTACGTCGTCGTGTGGATTCGCGTCAACCGCTCCTTCAAGGTCAGTGCGCCGCTCGCGCTACCTCGTACAGCGCATCGCTCGCGCAGGCAGTCGGCCTAATGCAACCGAGTGCGCACACTCAAATACGGAGCGAACTATGTACTCTTACGTTCCAAGATTCATGACTGTGTTAAAGTTTATGTAGTACACTGAATATACGTTGATTGTACACCGTACCGTAGGTAAATGAAGCTCACTGCTTCATTTCCGTGCCCGCCGACAATCCCACCGCGCCGTTACACCATGACTTTACTTTGAATAATACAAACTAACAAAACACACATGCACTGGAGTTTTAACACAAGAGTAAGTACCTACCGTATCATGATTCATTCAGAACCGCCTATAACTTAACTATTTAACTTGCCTCAGTAACTTTCCTTTACTTTATTCATTTTACTGTATTTATTAACCCAAATACCCTTTTTTTCGTGAGATAAAGGAAAACACATAACCATTAAAAAGTCACACATTATGTACCTACCTACTAGCACGGCTACTAGCTACTAGTAAGTAAAATTATTTTATAGTTAGTACTCACCTTTCAGAGGTTGCAGGTAATTTAAAAAAACTTATGTCTGGATGCGTTATTGTTGACGTTAAACACCCAAACACAGCACAATATTTTCTACTTGTCATTTTGCTAAAAAAAAACAACGCACCGTCCGTTCATCACTACGGACACTACGGTACGGCCGTGACTGTCTGCGCCTCGAGCGCGCCCCGACATCGAGGCGCGTAGGTATAGCTCGCGTTTCGTCCGTTTGTAGGGAGTCCCAATACTGTACATATTATTACCGTGATAAAACACAATATCTAAAATATTGGTAGTACGAGTATTATTATTAAGTACACAATATTACAATGTTTTGTCTGATACTGATAAGTTGAGAAACAAATGGGTTTATTTTTTGGGTTCTTTTTATTTTGTATCGATTATTACTACAAATTGAACCACGTCCCAAAAGGCTGACGTGACTAAACACACAGGTTTCGTCGGATGTATATTTTAATCGCTGGAGAGGGTTACTTACGAGTATTAAGATGCTCCCCGATTTCAAAACAAAATAATGCTCAGCAAGAACTCCTTTCAAAACTGCCGCGACTTATTAAAGGCATGTTTATACGAGCCCAGTCAATGTGACATTCAGTCAGTCACCAGACAGTCAGTCCATTGCACCTCCGACATGTAATCAATGATATACTAGTAGAGTAGAGATCCATCATGGATCTGTCCAATGGATCTTCTGAGATTGAACATAGAAATCGAGTCCAGTGCACAGACTAACCTTCGGTCTATATTTGGGTACAGTAGCTTCTCCCACCACGCTAGTGCTGATAATCCACAGATCTATATGAACCTATTGACTCGTTCTGAATTTTCGAGTCACTAGATCCAGTCACAGCATCGTATAAACCTACTTTACCTGAAAGGAGTTGAAATAGAACCCAGACAGACACTTTCCGTGGTACCACAAAAACTTTTAAACGTCTGTTGAACAAGCACTTGTCTAAAAAAATGAAAGATTATGACGTTGAAATAAGGTCCGTTTTGCAGTCACACTTTTTTTAGACAAGTGTTCAACAGATGTTTAAGTTTTTGTAGTAAGGCTGTTTGTGTCTATTATTTTCAACACTGCTATCAAAATTGTGAAGGACAATAATATCGTTTCGTTGTTTGATTTTAGATCCAGTTTGAAGATATCCTTCAATCAACCCTGGATCCAAAAAATGGAACATTTGGATCGCGGATAATTATACAAATACATATTATCGTAGCGTAGTTTTATTCTGTCATTCAAAAACTACTGGCGCAGTTCGGACTCATCACTTACAATATTAACCTTCGTCACCAATATAGTCTAATAATAGACTAAATTGTAGAAGAGCAGCCAGAGACTACAATGTTTATAGAGTTCAACCTGATATGATGATGTTGGCTCTTAAAAAAACATTTAGGCTGACTATCGCGACCACCATCTTGTCGGATTCCAGAGCGCCGACCAGTTTTTACTGTCGATGCGCAGGAGTTTCAGTTCCTTCTGGACTAGATTGAGATCAAGAGCAAATTAAAAAAAAAAACTATGCAAGATTTTATTTATGATTATAGTGTTTCGAAAACGTAGACGAAATTAAAGCATATTTGAAAGCGAAAAAATTACAGCTGTGTGTGCTGTGTGCGTGTGTGTGCCCGCGACTTCGTTCGCGTGGATGTCGGAATTTAACAATGTATTTTTTAGTGCGAAGCGTTTAATTCTCGCCACGTTTTTCATTTTAAACCCTGTCTATTTCGAATTCAAGAATATTTGACGTGTTTGTAATAAACGCCCTCTGTTGTTCAAAGGCAGTACCATTCAATTACTATTGGATAAGAGTAGTTTGTATATCCATTTGAATTCGATATTGTTTAATGAATTAAATGAATGTTGGTAAGGAAAAAAAAATTATGGAACCTACTCCAAATCCTATTTCAGCGCGCGTGAACGTAAAGCGACAAAAAGACCCGCTCCACTCCACCCGCTCCACTCCACTCCACCCGCTCCACTCCACTCCACCCGCTCCACTCTACTCCAACCCCTCCACTCCACTCCACCCGCTCCACTCCACTCCACCCGCTCCACTCCTCTCCACCCGCTCTACTCCACTCCACCCGCTCCACTCCTCTCCACCCGCTCCACTCCACTCCACCAGCTCCACTCCACTCCACCCGCTCCACTCCACTCCACCCGCTCCACTACACTCCACCCGCTCCACTCCACTCAACCCGCTCCACTTCACTCCACCCGCTCCACTCCACTCCATCCGCTCCACTCAACTCCACCCGCTCCACTCCACTCCACCCGCTCCACTCCACACCACTCCACTCCACTCCACTCCACCCGCTCCACTCCTCTCCACACGCTCTACTCCACTCCACCCTCTCCACTTCACTTCACCCGCTCCACTCCACTCCACCCGCTCCACTCCACTCCATCCGCTCCACTCAACTCCACCCGCTCCACTCCACTCCACCCGCTCCACTCCACACCACCCGCTCCACTCCACTCCACCCGCTCCACTACACTCCACCCGCTCCACTCCACTCCACCCGCTCCACTCCAGTCAACGCGCTCCACTTCACTCCACCCGCTCCACTCCACTCCACCCGCTCCACTCCACTCCACCCGCTGTACTCCATTCCACCTGCTCCACTCCACTCCACCCGCTCCACTCCACTCCATCCATTCCTTCACTCCACTCCACTCCATTCCATTCCAGTCCAGTCCAGTCCAGTCCAGTGCATTCCATTCCATTTTGTTCGATTCCTTTAAATCGCTTTAATTAATTTCGGGTGTGAATTGATTACGATGAAACAAAATACCGTACATAAATGTTACTTCAATAACACCTCTATTCCAGGTTTTCTTTAAACGCCATCTGCCGTGCGTTGAAATAATTATGTTTAAATTTAATAATTGAATAAGTAGTTTTTCCATTCGAAGCTAGATCGCGCTACTGACCTGCGCGTCTCGGTGTGAACTGACCGTAATTTTTATTCTGGAACACTTTAAATTCAAATATCTTTTGATAGACTAAACCGATTCCAATGAAACAAAAACTAAATGTTACTTCAAGTTACGGCCAGTCGTTGTGTATTAAAGTTATCTACAAAACTTTCGTAAATTTTACGTGATGCCCGAACAAATAAACATACAAACAGACAAACAGACAAAAATTCTAAAAATGCTAGAAATGGGTTCTATTGGTTGTCCTTTAACACCCTGGCTATATTTTTTGAGTTTTTGTTTAATGTACAAAAATTATTTTTCTACAGTTTTATTATATGTATAGAAGATGTATAATTATTATATTTATCGATCGTATATTTTTCGATGTCCATCAACAATTTTCTTTTTCCAGTCATTTGATCTAGATTCTAGGGTCATAAAATAAAACCCACGATCTATACTATTTCCAAATCTTTTCTCTATTTAAAGACGTGCTAGAAATTAACTCTGCAGGTTTGCAACTGACGGGTAAAATTTTAATTATAAGCAGGTTCACTAAGTTATTAACATTTTTTATAGAACAGATTGCAGAATATTTTCTAGACGCTTTTCATCTACATGAAAATATATTAAGAAATACCAAAACAAAGTCTCAATAAGTAAATGTTGAGGCCAATAAGGGTAATTTATTGTTTTTTATTATATTCCCTTTCAAATACCTCGATTTCACGCGGCTCAAGGCTACGAAAAAACCCCAAACTCCATTGATGCAGTAATGTGTTTAATTTTACCACGATTGTTAACTTTATTGCTATCATAATTCAAAATCTATTTTCGTTAACCGTTTATTATGTAAACCTGTCAATTTTACTAGTTAAGAAACGGTTGGTTGTTTTATTTACAACTAGCTGTGCCCGCGACTTCGTTCGCGTGGATGTCGGAACTCAACAATGTATTTTTTATTAATATAAAGGATTTTTTCTAAAATAAAAGTAAAACAAACAGACAAAATTGTAAAAAATGATATTTTGGTGTTTGGTGTATGCATGTAGTAAAAAACGGTTATTTCAATATTACAAAGAGACACTCCAATTTTATTTACATGTTTAGATTAGATACGTTTACCACTAATAGGCATTTTGGCAGCATCAGTAAATTGAAATCTAATAAATCCACCAGCTAGTGTTCTGAAAAATAATGGAGACATATTTTTTCTTTTGTTAATTCAATGCATATTTACAAAGATATACTTAACCTTAACGCATTAAATTTAAAATTCGATAGTGGGGGCTCGTGCTGTTAGAAGCAAGTAAAATTTCTACTTGCTTGTGACGTATTGGCACTTTTGAAAGTGTGGTATCTAAGTCAATTTTAGTTTACCTACGTAATAAAAAACTTTTTCAAAAAAAATGAAAAAGTTTTTTCTGAGATGTACGGAAGAAGTATCAATATGATACATATAATCCAGGACTCCATATAATTTCGAAGACAGGCAAGAAAATAGCGGATGAATAAATTATGAAAATCAAACCAAAACTGGGTATTTATAACATAAGAACATTTTCAATAGACAAAAAAAGTCTCTAGATGTTTTTCTATCCAGAATTCACAAAACATGCCCACTACTATGCACACATAAATCTTAAAAATTACTACAAAAGGCGGTACTCGAAGACAATTTTAGGGCAATGAACACAGTCCTTCCCGAAAAAGCGGGTTCTAGTTCGTGGGCGAGATGCCATTATCTGGTGGCTGAACGTCTCAAGGCGCCCGACTGTCTGCCGTCATATTCCACTGCAGAGCCGAGAGAGCCAAATAGGTCAACAACATGGAAGTAAAAATAATATAGCAATAACATTAGCCGCTAAAGTTAGGCCAGCACATTTAGGGACATTTGGTTAAGTTATTGGATTTATGCTTAAAAGTTGACTGACATTTTCTTGGTGCTAAAAGGCGAAAAGGCAGCAACGGACTCTTATTTTAGCTTGTTTTTAAAACCCTACAATGTTGGGAGATGGCTTATTCTTTGCTTGACTGTAGAGATATTATTTTGTTAGTTTTTTAGCATTCACCGCGCCGCGCCGTTGTCTATAGACGCCTGCAACACCAGAATTATCGCTTGCGTGTTGGCAACTTCGCAACTGTTTTACGCCCTTTTCGAGGGTGTTAAGAAAATAGAAGAGGAGTTGCCCCGACAGTTAAAGAAACAATAGTTTACTGTCGGCATAATGATTTAAGAATCATTTGCTCATCCGCATCCGCGGACGAAACGCAGACTAGCCTGTATATGAATCGAGAAAATGAACAGCCAATAGCTTTAATCCCATATCCAGAGGAACAATTTGCAAGACAAAAATCAGTCCGACTCAAAATGGAGATGAGAATGAGAAGTAATGTTTTTGTAACGAAAGGGTAAAGTATTAGGGTGTTGTTTTTTGTTACTATTTACGACGGCAGAATTTGCGTTACCAAAGTTAGAAAAAATATTACCTTTTCCTTGTTGAAAAAGGAGGGCTATTACAGAGCTATCGTGCTTTTAACCTAATTATTTGGAGAAGTATGAAAATCAGTCTTCCTAAAGCACCCAGTCCTAACTGTCCTATACTGGAAGCCGACCCCTAGTAGAAAAATGTTAGGTAGGTGATGATTAGGCACAAGCATTTTATATGTTGCTACGCCGATATGAACTACTTCATATCGCACATGATGGTAAAAGTGAGTGTTGGTGTTGGCTAATGGCGAAGAGAAAGTAAAATTGTGGTTTTATTAATAGTTGTTTTCTACAGCTTTCATTCGCAACGCAAACGTTATAGAAGTAATATATACTAATATTATAAAGATGAAGAGTTTTTTTGATGTTTTGTCGAACCACACAAAACATCAAAAAAACTGCGAGATGCTAAATAGCCTATACCTACCTACCTTCATCGATAGTCTTTTTATCGAGAAAAGTTACCTATTTAACAATATTTTGTATTTGAAAGCCTAATTCTCGAGGAAAGTTATAGGCCACAGAAATATTATGGCGCGTGTGTGCACTTGTTCGTAGTATTGTTTTGATTTAACTACATGCGCAATATAATCGTCATGGTGGGGCTGTTGCGGCTTCATTGGTTTTCTATACATTTTAAACTCCACGCCATATCTCCTTCTTTAAGATATCTGTGTTATAGGCTATTTAGCATCTCGCTACGACGCGACCCTTCGGAAATCGAGCAGTGGGTGAAACCGCGGAAAACAGTCAGTATACAAAGATAATCCATTTTGAAACCTATAATATAATCCTCCAGAGTTTAGTTTGGTGCTTAGGGATAGAGGCTTAATTTCATCTAAACATTAAAATTACATTTCCTAATCAAAATGAATTACAGAGGAACTAACTCGTTCGGAACAAATTAGGTAACACAATACTTTATCTAGTAACATGCTTTGAATTAGAAACATATTTAGGTGTCTAGACTTGATGAAAATTACTGAATTACATTCAGACTTTAGGCTCAATACACACCGAAACGCGACGTTGCGCGCACCTTTCAATAGGGCGACTCAAATCTAACTTTATTTACTAAGTAAACGAAAAGATACACATTTCACCAACGACAGCGTGGCACCGCGAGCTCAAAATCTTACAATATTCAATACAAAAAAAAAAACATACATATTTCCAGTATCGTCACGTCGCGTCTCGGTGTGCACTGACCCTTAGTCCTAAAAGCTTCATCAAGACAGAAACAACTAAATTATGTCTTTGTGATTGGTTTACTGAAATAACAAGAATACTTACCTTTATTTTTCTATTCTCTTTTTCTTGAGCATTGATAAATAAATATTTGTCAGCTTCCGCAAGGAAAGCCGTGGGCGGAAACTAAAAATAAGTTTTTATTATCCAATTTATTTATTAACTATAGCCTATTTTGTTATTCTGTCGTATCCGACTCTGCGTGTGATATTATTTCTTTAAGTTTCAACAACATCCATTTTTCGCTTTTTTAATACATTGAGTAAGATTTATTTAACAGAACCAATCATTATTTTATTAATTTAATTGATATTTGAGTACCGACACTGCAGTCTTACCGTTGTATAACTGCTCTACATTTTTATTTCACATTACAAAGGTGGTCAGTCTGGCAAGCGCCCAAATACCGAATCAGTAAGATCTGCAAGCCCTCAAATTTACCCTGTTATACAAAAATGGAATCGGGATACTTCCAAATAAAAGGGGCTCTAACAAAATGTCGTAAACGCAGTTTGGGAAAACCACAACCCAGTAGACTGGCCCAATTTGTCACGGAAACGAAAACCATTACGAGTTACTTGTTAGAAATAGATGTCGTGCAGGACGGGTATCAAAGGATCCTTTACACGGGATGAATACCTATGTCAGGGGTGGCGATCATTTAACAGGTTTTGTAAAGAAATGTTTAATGAGGCCACAGATGTGCCTTCCAGTAATTTTGACTAAGTGATTGTTTCGAAAACAAGAATCAAATCTGCGCTTTCCTCACTGCTACGTTAGACGCATTTGCGTTCTTTTGTTACATTTAATAATTCTTTGTCAGTCAGTGGCATGCCCAAAATATTTAATCCTGCAACTGGTTCGGCATCCCAAACCTATGTCTTTATTGAATTGCAATCTTTACGCATATTCTGTTGCCTATCTGAACACTAAAAGTGTTCATAACTTTTGAACCGTAAAAAACATCACCGAGGTTTTAATATTGAACTTAATTTCGCCCATGCCTCTGTTCAATTTGATTCACACTTGCCGGGTAGTAATAAGTAAGTTAGTATCCTGCTGATTTTCCCAAATTTACAGGCTGTATATTTGGGAAAATCTGCGAGTTACTTTGGCGTGTACACTTATAACACGGAAACTTGGTTATCCGTGCGGAGATCTGGTTACATTCCAGCGTTACGTGTCTGTTGATAAATACCATGATGCACGTATTATTAGCATTTGGATGAAATATGAAAACAATATACATATTTTAATATTGTGATAGTGTACGGACAGTTGTACAATTAAAACTGATAAATGCCGCTAGTTTTGTGTAAGGTTCAAATGGTGGCCCAGTGGTTTCGGGCCTGACTTCCGAGTCAGGAGTTGTAGGTCTTGGGTTCCGACTCCACCAGGCGCATTACTTTGTGTTATTTATTTCACTATCACTGCTCTCAAAACGGCGAGGAAAACATCTTGAGGTAACCGGCATGCCGTACAACCAAAAATTCGAAGACACTGACATCTACCAACCCGTACTGGGCCCTCGTGGTGATAGGCCTGTGTCCCTGTGTTGGTGAACATTACAGGCTTATAAGTTATAATGGAATGTTCAAATAAAGTAATTTGCAAATGTCAGCGATGCACTGTTTCTTTTCTCATATTAAAAAATCAGTTGGTTCAGATCACGGATAGAGAGGGAGGCAGTGCCTGAAAATAGTTTTGTTACCGAACCTACGTTATTTTCAGTACAACTTGAAGGAAAGTTATTGTTCATTTAGGCTTATTTTTCCGTTACCTACTGATCAAAATTAAATTACCTCACAGGTTTTTATCACAAGAAAATTTTTAAATAAATAATTAAATTGATAACGTTGTTTGAACAGTTAAGTACTTATTACTATTTGAAAAGTTGAGGTCAGCTTAAACAAATGTAGACTCTTGAAAAATTATGCATAAAATGAAATAAAATAAAATAAAAACTATTCAGTATTTTTAATATACGCATTAACTCTCCATAATCTATAATTGCATTCGTAAATCTGCTACTAATAAGGTAGTTTCCAGGGTCAAAATAATTACATTCTATTTAGTCCGTATTTTAGATTATAAAAAAATATTGGACACGTATTTTTTCTTTTTTCGATTAAACAAAAAAGAAGTTAAGCCTATTTAAGTTACCTGTGACGTCACTCTGCGCGAAAAATGCCACGCATCGTGACGTCACACGTAACTTTAATAGGCTATATCTTTGTCATTTTTGGTCTAATTTACAAATAAAAAAATACGTTTCCCTTATTTTTGAATAATCTAAAAGACGGACTAATTACATTTTTTTAGGCAACTAGCCTATTATAAATTGTTGGAAATTCAAAATAATAAAACCTACATACAGGTACATTATCATATTTCTGATGACACAGTCAATACTTTTGAATGACTTTTGGTAATGAGCAACTGTCCTTCGATTCGGCTGACCCTGTTTGTCGCATGTCATATCATAACACAGCAGAGTGGGGTTACAACCGATATATTTTAAAATTTTAATGATTTTACGCCGTATCCACCACATCCATTAATACTACTGATATTATAATTGCGAAAGTGTGGAGGAGAAGTGCATATATTTAATAATTCAAACGAATTATCGTAGTAAAATCGAAAATTTTGAGTAATGACCCATTTAGACAATAAATCGTTTGAATCCATCAAATTAACAAAGATCAAGGACCATGGATATGTATGTTTACGCGAATGTGGACCTAATTGTATTTGAATACCTAATATCTGTAAGTAAGCCTATGGAGGGTCATACTCATAATTCTGTAGATTGTGCAATAAATTAAATAATGGAAGTGCGTATTTCAGAAAGCTTTCTATTAATCCATCAATGTCTTTAAACCTGAGCAAATATGACGCATCGATATCTGCTTGTGACATTGTCATAGCATCTTATCATATCGATTAGATGATATAATACGACTACCTATTTCGGTTAAATAGTTTTATATTGGATAAGGTATAATTATGTAGAGTAGAAAGGTGTAGTTCAAACATCGAATTTCGCAAAGAAAAAGTTACTTTACAAAATCATCAACATTTGGATAGTCTGTTGCCTGCTATGTTGGGGATGGCTTCCAGTTTAACCGGTTGCAGCTGAATATCAGTATTTTACATGGAGTAACTGTTTTCCTTTCCTTCTACAACTCAGTTACTGGGTTATTCGAGGTGATAGATAAGGAAGGTTGTCAGACTTCCGTGTTCTAACAACTCGAAACTTCTGTCAATGACGTTAAAATGATAGCCAGGATCAACAGCTAAAACTAAAACAATTCATCAGCCTAATATGTTACACTACTGGGACAAAGTCATAACAGGACTCTGTAAGAGGGAGCGAGCCGTAATTCACCACGCGCAACCACTGCTGGCTGGTAGATGTTACACTCTTTGTATTTTTGGTTCTAGGACACACCGCTTTCCGCACGATGTTTCCCTTCACCGAATTTAGAGCTGTGGTGATGAATTAAATTACAAGAAGTAGTGCGCCTGGATTGGCAAACCCACTACCTACAATGCTTAAGTCGGGATTCCACTGGGCCACCACTGCTCTCTGTAGCAAATAAAGTAACGAAAAAAATGATTAAAATTTAGCAACGAATACATTTTTTATTTGTATTCATGATAAAAATTTGCAAAGATATCGTTTTTACAGCACAGAAAGTAAACAAAGGCGTGATAAGATAGGCTAACAAAAAAAAATACGGCGCATACTAAAAATAATTTGAGATAACAGCTTCGCGGGCAAAGATCACGGGTAAACGAGCAAGATGTGCTCCCAGCTGACCTTTCAACGTTCTCATATACTTAAGAGTGCTAAAGCAATAACGCTTTTATTGGAATATCCAGTGAAACTCAACCGGGGTCATGGGCGTGTCTAGAGATACTTTTCAAGGGGGCCTGGCTTCTTGGTTTCAAAATAAGTAAAAAATGTGTTTTCGTGTGGTTTTTTTTTTTTTTAATCTGCTTCTAGTTAGTAAAAAACTTCTGGGATGGTTAATAGACTGTTTTGGGGTAGGAACGCCTCTCCCCCCATCTTACGCCATGACCGGAGTTAAAATAGATGGGTCAATAAACTGATTCTATACGCCTGTTATATAGAATCAGTAAGCGCCTGCTTTGCATGCATTCTAGTTGTAATTCAATACTACGAATGATTACAATGTTTGGTTTGTGCTAATTCATGAATATTGGAACGATTACTTAATATTTCAGAGTTTTTAACTATTCGGTAATATGGTGTTATTGGTACCTACCAATTGCGGCGGTAAGACCCCTCTTTGAGGAGTGGCTGGAGAGACGTCACGGCGTCCTGACCTATCGGATGACGCAGGTCCTCACCGGACACGGAAGTTTCGGGAGGTTCCTGTGCCTGATGGGGAAGGAGGAGACGCCCGGGTGCCACCACTGCGAAGATCGCCCGGAGGACACAGTAGAGCATACGATGCAAGACTGCCCCGCTTGGGCAGAGCACCGACGTGTCCTCACGGCGGCGATAGGCGGAGACCTCTCGCGCCCGGCATTGGTTGCGGCCATGCTGCGGGGCGAGACGGAGTGGGAAGCGGTCTCCTCCTTCTGCGAGGCAGTAATGCTCGTGAAGGAGGAGGCGGGCCGCTTGAGAGCGAGGACAAAGTCCTCCCTCCGCCCCAACCGCAGTGGTAGGCGCCCGCGGCGTCGGACGTCAGCAGATGATCTCCGGCCACCGTATAGGCGCGGTCATGCGGGCAGCGAGTAAAGGGCAACTCGCTGCCCGACCATGGACCATGCCCGGGTCGACGGCGCGTCGTGTCCCACGCGCGCCTCAAAGAGCGTCAGCATAATGACGGGGCCCCCCTCTCAGAGAGGGCCAAAGCCTGCCGGGGTCGCGGGATAATTTATATAAGGACACCGTGGATTTTAGTCAGTAAAAGTCTGACAGTCCCTCCCGCCCTGCCCGGGGTTGGAGGACTCATTTGATGATTTTACCAAGCTAAAAAAAAAAAAAAACCCATTTCTTCACCCAATTAAAAACCGGATCCCTTTTGTTGCCCTTTACATTCTATTACATTTCTTTCTTTCTTTCTATTGCCGGGGTACCCTGTTTATATAGAACGAAGACAATCCCGCGAACGACCCCTTGAATTTTATTGGGACCTCATGACTTAAAGTTTACTGATCGACAATTATGTTTCTTAACTATACAATAATAGAATAACGCAAACCAGACGAACGCTGCTTAGCTATTGATGTAGTTTCAAAATTAATGCTGAAATGTAAAGACCTTGAGGACGACACATCAAATAAACATTTTTATTCCAGTCCACGTGTAATTCTCACTATACATTACGTGTCCTTGTCAGTGACATAGAAACACGACGGATAAAAATAACCCCGATGGATAGTACAGACGCCAGCACATGATCCTAACCCTAACTCAATTCCACCCGAACATAAAACCTTCCTCAAAGGTGGACAGAAAGTCAGATGAAACCACAGGATCGAGCTGAATGCAAGCCGCTTCCAACCGATGCTATTGGAAGACAATAGGGAGGCCAATGTTCAGCAGTGGACATCCTACGACTGATATGATGATAATGAACATGAAACTTCTGCTTTTGTGATAAAGTTGAAAATCTATTAAAGAAATGAAATGGATTAGAGTCGGTTGATATGCCTGTATATACATTTATACATGCTTAGTCGATACGTAGGTAAGCCATTTCAGTATTACATACTTTAAAGGTGAAGCATTCTAAATACGCCAGCCATTTTGCAGCGTTCTCGCTTCTGAGGAAAATTCCTTTATCGGGAACTTGAAATACGGATTGTTGCGATATTTTCTCATTTCTTCGATTTCAAAAGTGCAAAGAAACTGTTTTTAAATGAATAGATTGCTAGTAATTGGTAATAATTGTACAGAATTGGCATAATTTCCCATAAATCTCTCTGATATAAAGTGTATGAAAATAGTTGTGAAAAAATAGCAAACAATGACCCGTCCCTCGCATAAATGAAGTTATGATTGTAGAGCGAGCTATGCGTGCTTGAAAAATTGCAAAGTTCTGGATACTTCTTCTTCTTCTTGCCCTTATCCCGTTTTACTTGGGATCGGCGCAACACGTTTTTTTCTTCCATTCTCCCCTATCAGACGTCACAGTATCATTTACTCCTTTTTCATTCATATCATTCCTTTAGAAAATCCATTCATCTTTTCTTTGGCCTTCCTTTTCCTCTCCATCCATCAACATTCATACTCATCACACCCTTAGTCACATGAGTGCTATCCATGTCAGTGCAGAGTTCTGGATACTTTTTTTTTCTGACTACATACATTTATATTACAAATAATTAATAAAAAAAAATTGTTGCGTAAAGATTTCGTGATATTTTTCTGTCCCTGTAACCTTCATTCTAACCTTTTCCACCTCCCTTATAACGACACATGTGGTCAGGAAAGTTTTTAAGTATGAATGGCATACTTAAAACTTTCCTCACCACATGCTTGCCATTCCTCTATATTGGTAGCCAATTTACGGAAACATATTTTTAGGTTTTTTTTTTTTTTTTTTTTTTTTTTTTTTTTTTTTTTTTTTTTAGCGTGGTAAAGTCATCAAATGAGTCCTCCAACCCCGGGCAGGGCGGGAGGGACTGTCAGACTTCTACTGACTAAAATCCACGGTGTCCTTCATAGCCTGTTAAGTTCCGGGGTTACGGTAAGGGAATAATCCCGCGACCCCGGCAGGCTTTGGCCCTCTGAGAGGGGGGCCCCGTCATTATGCTGACGCTCTTTGAGGCGCGCGTGGGACACAACGCGCCGTCGACCCGGGCATGGTCCTTGGTCGGGCAGCGAGTTGCCCTTTACTCGCTGCCCGCATGCCCGCGCCTACGGTGGCCGGAGATCGTCTCGCGACGTCCGTCGCCGTGGGCGTCCTACACCGCGGTTGGGGCGGAGGGAGGACTCTGTCCTCTCTCGCTCGCGGCGCGCCTCCTCCTTAGCGAGCATTACTGCTTCGCAGAAGGAGGCGACCGCTTCCCACTCCGTCTCGCCCCGCAGCATGGCCGAAACCAATGCCGGGCGCGAGAGGTCTCCGCCTATCGCAGCCGTGAGGACACGTCGGTGCGCCGCCCAAGCTGGGCAGTCCTGCACCGTATGCTCCACCGTGTCCTCCGGGCGATCTTCGCAGTGATGACACCCAGACGTTTCCTCCTTCCGCATTAGACACAGGCAGAGGCGGATTATCCTTAAGGCAAACTAGGCATGTGCCTAGGGGCGCGAAGGTACAAAGGGGCGCGCGGGCGGAATTGTAAAATAAAGAAAAAAACCGGCTAAGTGCGTGTCGGGCCACGCACAGTGTAGGGTTCCGTAGTTGTCCATCAAAATACTTATGCGAATTAACTAAACTGATTCGCTGAATTTAATTTTAAAAAGAAGAATTTTCAAAATCGGTCCAGGAGTCTTTGAGAAATCGGGGAAAATACAAGATTACGACGAATTGAGAACCTCCCCCTTTTTTTGAAGTAAGTTAAAAATAGTTGACGGTAAAACCTACCTATCCCCAAAAAACATACCGTAAAAACATACCTATTAAAGCTGTAAAAATAAAGTTGACAAACTTACATTTGCAGTTGAAGAGCATGTTCTCCGATACATTTTGTTTAGGAAAATATGTTATCCAAGTACATTTTATAAGTTGGTCGACTATTACTCGTAAAGTTGTAAAGCCTACTTAGTCATGATAATTTTCTTTTAAACTTCGTTATATATACTACTATTGTGAATTTTTTCACACCCCCAAACATAACCGTTTAGCTGGTAGAGGGGGGGGACACTAGAGTCGAGCAAAATTTAGCACTTTAAAGCTTAATATTTCACAAACGAATTTTTTTATCAAAAAAATGTTAATGGAAACTATCAATATTTCTTAAAGACCTATTTAATGATACCCCACACTAAGGGGTACGCGAGAAAAAAAAAAAACATCCCCACTTTACGTGTACAGGAGGTACCCTAAAAAAAATATTTTACGAGATTTTATTTTACCACTTTTTCGGCACAACAAATCCGTATATTTACACCAAATTACAGCTCTCTAGGACTGTGCGTCTCTGAGCTAAACTGCGGACAGACGGACGGACGGACGGACGGACGGACGGACGGACGGACATGGCGAAACTATAAGGGTTCCTTGTTGACTACGGAACCCTAAAAATACCTATTAATATAGCATAAAATTTATCCTGTTCAATAATTTAATTCATACGACTGGCGTGTAAAGCTAGATATTATTAGGTATGTAAGGAATTTCATAATTTTCGAGTTTACATGCCAGTCGTACCTTAAAGCTTTAAAATATTGTAAACCGAATTCGTAAGATGTGTTCGACAATATCGATCTCATGTAAACTCATGCTCTTTTTTCTTTGGCCCCCATCTCACCGGTTTTGCCCTGGAATCTGGAGGCGTTGGCCCTCCTGGGCGTCTATCAGTGGCGCGCGGTGGGGCATCGCCGCCGCCGGGGCGAATCCCCGCTGCCTCGACACGTCGAGGCGCGGCGGGAAGAGCTCCGGCGTGATGCAGTATGGAGGGAACGACTGTCGTAATAGAGCTCCGGGCACGCCGTAATCGCGGCGGTAAGACCCGTCTTTATAGGCCCCATGCACGGCGGCGTCCTGACCTACCGCATGACGCAGGTCCTCACCGGACACGGATTGTTCGGGAGGTCTGATGAGGAAGGAGGAAACGTCTGGGTGTCACCACTGCGAGGATCACCCGGAGGACACGGCATTGGTCACGGCCATGCTGCGGGGCGAGACGGAGTGGGAAGCGGTCGCCTCCTTCTGCGAAGCAGTTATGCTCGCGAAGGAGGTAGCGGGACGCGCGAGGGAGAGGACAGCGTCCACCCCTCACCCACGCCGCTGTCGTAGACGCCCAAGGCGACGGACGTCGCGAGAGTCGCGAGACGATCTCCGGCCACCGTATACGAGCATGCGGGCGGCGAGGAATGGCCGACTCGCTGTCCGACCATGGACCATGGCCGGGTCGACGACGGCGCGTTGTGTTCCACGCGCGCCTCAAAAGTTGTCAGCACAATGACGGGGGCCCCCCTTTAGAGGGCCAAAGCCTGCCGGGGTTGCGGGACACGAATTCCGCGACTCCGATCCCCAAAGCGTTACTGAAGGACACCGTGGATTTTAGTCAGTACGAGTCTGACAGTCACTCCCGCTCTGCCCTGGCTGGGAGGACTCGTTTGACGATTTTACCACGTAAAAAAAAGGTACATCGGTTTTGGTCAAACTATAGCACGAGTTATTTTAAATATAGGGGCGCCGATGAGATGCTTGCCTACGGCGCTCTCAACGTTTAATCCGCCTCTGGACACAGGTACCTCCCGAAGCACCCGTGCCCGGTGAGGACCTGCGTCAGGCGGAAGGTAAGGACGCCATGACTTCTCTCCAACCACTCCTCAAAGAGGGGTCTTACCGCCGCAATTGCGGCGTGCCCGGCCGTCGGTCGCGACAGTCGTTCCTTCCATACTGCCCTGAGATCGCGCCGGAGGTCTTCGCGCCGCGCCTCGACTTCGCGAGGCAGCGGGGTCACGCCCCGGCGCTGCGCCTCCACGCGCCACTCATAGACGCGCTGGAGGGCAGTCGCCTCCAGATCCCAAGGCAGCAATCCGGCAAGCAGGTTGGCCGATTCGCCGGCAATCGTGCGGTATCCCCGGATCATTCGGATAGCCATGACCCTCTGGCATGCGACCAGCTTCTCCGGTCGCGTCCGGATGCTCAGGGCCCACACAGGGGCCCCGTAGAGGGCCATGGACCGCACGACGCCAGCGTACAGCCTACGGCAGGAAGCGTTTGGCCCGCTGAGATTGGGCAGCAGTCGCCTGAGGGCGGCCGCTGCACGGTTCAGCCTTGGGGCCAAACTCAGGAAATGCTCCCTGAAGTTCCACCGGCTATCGAGGACGAGTCCCAGGTACTTCATTGTCCCCTGTACGCCGATTGGAACTCCTTCCACCGTAATGCTGTAACTCGACGGTGGCGCGTTACGGCGGCCATGAAAACATATGGCCTCCGTCTTGTGCAGCGCCACCTCGAGTCCCAACCGCCGGATCCTGTCGACAACTGTCGCGACCGCTTCCGTCGCCACGTCGGCCGCCGCCTGGTGCGACTCTCCCTGTGCAAGGACGAGCGTGTCGTCAGCGTAACAAATTACGCTGACGCCGTCAGGGAGGTCGCTGCGCAGCACCCAGTCGTATCCGATGTTCCACAAGGGCGGTCCCAGGACCGAACCCTGTGGAACACCGCACGACATCTCTCGCCGGTTCCACTCTCCCCGGGGACCGGGGTAGATGACGGCTCTGTCCGTCAGGTAATCCTCGACTATTCGGCGGAGGTAGGGCGGCACCCGGTGATACCGGAGTGCCTCCCTGATGCAACTCCAGGGCAGGGTGTTGAAGGCATTGGTGATGTCCAGAGACACCGCCAAGACGACCCTGCCCCGGGCCACTGCATCCCCCGTCGTGAGGGCTCTCACGCGCATGATTGCGTCCACCGTCGAGCGCCCCCTGCGGAAGCCGAACTGGCTCTCCGACAGGTTCGGACCCACCCGATTCAGGTGCCCGGCGAGGCGGTCTGCAATGACTCTCTCAAAGAGGTAGGAATCGTTTGGCATGGAGCATCATCATCATCAGCCGGAAGACGTCCACAGCTGAACATAGGCCTCCCCCCTAGACCGCCACGCCGAACGACAATTCGCCACTTGCATCTATCGGTTGCCCGCGACCCTCACGATGTCGTCGGAACACCTAGTGGGAGGCCTGCCTACTCTGCGTCTTCTGGTCCGTGGTCGCCACTCGAGAGCTTGGCATGGAAAACTTGGTTCAAAAATGAAACTGGCTCGACTTTTCTATACCAACCCGTTCGCCAAAATTCCTATTTGCGGTTAATTTTACACAAAAGTATTTACTGTAATGGTTAATTAGGAGGACAATAAAGCAGTGCATATTTACAGGTTAATATCATGCACAAACATTGTGGTGGATGGTTGGTGTAAAATATGACCGTAGATACAGCCATTAATTAAACTCAGGACTTTAATTTCGGGTTGCGTGTCACACTGGATGTTTTATAAAAAATAATAATATTTCCATTGTAATAACAAGCTAAGGTCAAGGTAACATGATTATAATTTTATATGTAAGTAGTAAGTACTATTGTGATTATAATATTTCGACATTATCGCTTTCGGATTTAATAACACACAACTTAACAAATACCTTATCAAGCGTATTTTTTAAGGAAAACAATGCATTTTTTTTTTCAGGAAATACTCTAAGCGGATAATTACTTTAGTTTCTTTAAAACTAAACGACAGTTTGTGCTATTTCTTTCGTTAAACAAACATCGAATACAGGCACATTTGTCGGGAATAATTGCTCCCACTTCCCGTCGTCAGTTTCAATACAAACAATTACGGGGTTTACGACCTCATTAAACGGTTCATATGGTCAACAAAGATAAAAACGGTTAGAGCAAAACAAATTATTAGTAGCTCGAAAAAAAAAGGCCAATTTTATTTTTTAAAAGCTTGCTCTCTGTGAGAAGTCAAGGCGCTAATTGAGAGAGACTAGCGGCCGCGGCTGGGGGAGCGCTTCTAAAATAGATGGACCCCCACGTCGCCGTCGGTGGCAGTCACTAAGTGCACTCTGCAACTATTGGTCCCGCATCGTTTGGCCAAGTTTGTAAATTAAGACTTGGCCAAACGATGCGAGATGAGGTGCTATTTCGAGGCCATTTCATATTGATTTTCAATATTCTCAAGCCCAATGTTACTGCATTTTTAATACTATGTCAAGGTGGGTCTCTCTGTTATATTCGTACTACGACGAACTGAACCGACTCTTGTGGCAGACAAGTTACATGGTATAACTTTTTTATTATACTGCAAGACTTAACCCCTACACATGTTTGCCCCACAGGGTTAGATATTAAATTATAAACGAAGTGAGCTTATCCGACAGTACAATAATGTATGCAAGCTTAATACCTACGCCGTGTGAGAAGCATTTTAGATTGCTTGGCTCAGCAGTTTATTACGGGAAACCCCAAAAACAAAAGAACCTCTTTATCATTTGAATCGATACATACATTGTACATATCTATAAGATACTGAGTACAATATCGCGTAATAAATAACGATTGTAGGTACCTACTACGATATAGGTATGAAAGGAAATCCTACATGACTAATACAAAACTAGATTCATATCTGGAGAACAAATGATTATCGCACAAAGCAGCTGCATTTTTCATTTATTGTATACTCTTAATCGAGTTGGCTTGAAGCCGCGAGTACAAAAAGAGACAATTAATTAAGTAGTTACCTACTTTAGAGATAGAGTAAAGTAACCTTTGTTCATTAGGTATACAGTGGATGCATTGTTCGAAAAAGTTCTTGAAACATAACCCCAACATGCGGGCATACTACATTAAGATAATTCTCAACCGACTGTAGTATAGTTCGTAATCAGAGTTTGCGTTATCATATCATCAAAGCAATTACACTGTATCTCGGTTTACTTTTATGACAAGCCGCATTATGACTTGTCCAAGAGCCAGTAGCGTAGCTAGCTCGAAAACTTGGGGCACCCTGTCACGACCAGGTTGGGTGCGAAGGGGTGACGAGGGCTAAGACCTAGAGCGACCGAGGGCGAGCTGACAATACCCCCGATATTTCTTTAATGTTAATGATCATAGAAATAGAAGCCCCGCCCAGCGGGGCTTCGTCGTCATAGTTTCATTTTTTTAATACTTCATGAAACACAATGTGGTGAACATTTATTAATTCTGACCGGTATTTCGAATTAGTCGATAGTAAATAAGGTGCATTACTGGCAGGTGTTTAAACACAAGTCGTCCAAAATTAAGCTCCACCCACGAAAAAGTTGGAATAGGGAAGTGCTTACACTAATGTTGCTATGGCTAAGTGGTCGGCTTTCTGCATTAGTAGATTATTTTGGAGACCGCAAACGCCCACTACCGTAATCCCTAAGTCGTCTTTTTAGACACCTACGCTTCTACGGAAAGATAGGAAGTGGGTTCTATAATTTGTGGTACACTGATGCTATTTAAAGCTGTACGTAATGTGGTAACATACCGTACACAGTAAGTATATTACTTAAATATTTATGCGTGAAAAGAATATGATATACAGGGATGTTTCAGTAAGTGACATTTGTTTTGGAACACCAAAGTGGTTTTGATATTTTATACGCACTTTTATACTGACTGGCCTGTTGGTCTAGTAGTTAGTGACCCTGACTGCTATGCCGGAGGTCGTGGGTTCGATTCCCACCCAGGACAAATGTTTGTGTGATGAGCACGATCATTTGTTCTGTGTCTGGGAGTAATTTATCTATAATATGTATGTATTTAGAAATATATATGTATGTTTATCAGTTGTCTAGTACCCATAACACAAGCTCTGCTTAGCTTGGGACTAGATGGCGTTGTGTGATAGTTGTGGAATATTATTATTATTATTAATTTGACGGATAACTAGCAAATTATCGGTGTTCTAATAGGTATTCTGATTTCACAAAAGCTAATTTAAATAATCTCACAAGAATAATGCGTGACAAGATAAATTCGGGTCAGACTAATCAGTACTGTTAGTACGCAAAATGAAGCAACTAATTAACAATTACGTTCTACTAATGGTTATTTCTAAAGTGTTCAATGATGAGTATTTTAACTATGTATCTTTTTACACCTTAAAATAACGGTTTCACGCACAATGGTCCACATGAAGGACTAAGTGCGGAAACCATAACCCTAACATAGAATATAGATAGAATACCTTAAAATCATTTGTCGCGTATTATTAAGACAAGCGTGGAACAACCCCTTGAATTATTATTTGTATGACCATTGCTCCACTCTAGGAATTTCTTCCTATATCGTGGGTGCGTTTGCAAACATAGAAAACTTATACAACGTGTAACGGTAAATGCGCAAAACCTCTCGTGGGGTAACTCAGCCCATGTTACTGAACAATTTTTGTACTAAGACTAATGGAAATTAAAAAAAAAAAATCATAGGTACTGATGGGGCATTTTGTATGAAAAACCATTTTTTTTTTGCGAATTTCCTAAAGTCTTAGAACAAACATTGTTCAGTAACATGGGCTGAGTTACCCCACGAGAGGTTTTGCGCATTTAACGTTACACGTTGTATAAGTACACAAATATATACAAAAACACCTAGATGAACCAACAAGCTAAAAAAGATGCCAGAACAGACTGGATGCAGAAGGCGGCGAAATGGGCGGGCACTATTTTGAAAAGACCTATATCCAGCACTTCTATCTATCTTTCTTTATTTTTCATATGAAACGTGACCGAGACCTTCCGCCATTGGGAACCTCACGATTTTCTGACAAGGCTTAACTTAGAAAGCACAAAATGTATGGCCCCAGGTGAGTTTAACTCACAAGCTGGGGGTGTTAACCACTGGCTCAACACAATTTTAAGTTTTTCTATAGATAAAACACACGCACATAAACTCACGCCTTTTTACCATGGGGGTAGGCAGAAACTACAGAGCGCCACCTGCTACGATGCTTACATACTCCTTTCGCCTCATCCACATTCATGCATCTGGTCATACACGCACGCCTATTGCGAGTACTACGCATCCTATACATTAAATTATCTAAAATACTCGACAAATAAGTATTGAATAAATTATTGTGATAATTTAGGAAATATCAAGAACACAGTCAAAGAATTATCCAAGTTTACACACCCCCATTTTTTGAATGATAGCTGTCTTCATACAAGTGCAAAGTTATATTTTAGTTATTTGTTTTTACTATCACTCTAATGATAGGTTGATAGGAACCTCCACACTATCATGTTTTATCTTGTTATTTTCCAAAAATATAACACAGCTTTTTTCGAAGAAAACCACACACTGTTTATTTTGAAATAGGTACTACATATTTTCATGCCTAGTAATATGATGATATGTTTCATTTTTTCATTGAAATTTTAAGTTCCAACTACTTTGATTGGTGTTTTCCCACTCTCCACATTACGTTTATCCCACTGGGGATAGTGCAATTCAAATTAAAAAAAAACGGCTATCCTATTGATCAACCCCATTGATGGGAAGAGATGAACTTAAATAAATTATTTAAAAGGTTTCCACAAAACATCCTTTGATTTAAGTTTGTACAGTTGTAATTGTGCATGTTGTTCTCAAATAAATAAATAGATTATTACTTTTGCTGTTATTTTGTATATTTTACTTCCGTTATCATACTTCAGTTAGTGGTTTTAAAGCATACTGATAATAATAAATTTATCAAAAACAAACCCATAGTGACCTGGCGAGTAGGTATTAAAAGATTACACAAGTAACCAAACCTTCCATGGTTTTATCTCAATTACCTTGGCAGATGGTGGAGAAAAATAATGGATGACATCATACACATTGCACACCTATGACTTATGAGCTCAAACAAAAAATCTCCAAAATACTCAACAACTATGAGTTTTAAGGTTCAAAATCTTTTGTAGTGGATGGTTAATTTCGTTTGAACATCTGTACAGCAAGTTATTAGTTTCAATTAGGAACAAGTGTCTGTTCAAAAATAAAACTTCATTATACTGGGCCAGCGGGAAACACAGGCCAGTGATTCCAACTTCATGTTATCATTGCAAATTGATATTGCATACACAAATAATAATTGAGATAATAAATAATACATTGTGTTATGTTTTTTACTAATCAGAGATTAATTTATTTTGTGATCATTTGTTGATATTATTTATTGAAAACAGGATTCTGTTTTCCTGATTAAAAATAGAATATTTAGATTTATTATGTATAATAATTATACTAGTTATATTACATGTAACTGCTAAATATAGATTAAACTAGGAAACTAGTCTGGCTTCGCAGTGATGCAATTTGAAAATAAATAATATAGGTGAAAGTGAATTTTGAAAAAAGCTGTTTTTATAAAATAATATTTGTGTAGATTCATCATTAAAACATAAATCAATTAAAATATTTCTTCATCATCATTCATTCATATTTCACTTCTAAAACATGCTCTATCAGAAACTGGTTGGGGTCATTTAAATATTATGTGGAATAAGAAAGTTACTGCCAGATTATAATTTACTGGTTATCATTTTAACATTTTAAATTCAGATAAGGGGAAAATTAGGACAAGTCTCGTTAAACCTGGTCTAATTGTCACACAGTATGAATAAGGCCCAATCAATAACTCCATTCTGCAGGCATGAGTGTGTAGATCAGTATCCACACAACATGTTTTGTTGAGACTGGAGAATACTTCGCTGAAGCTGCCACATACTGAGCTTTGTAAATACTGAATGCCTGGTAATCAGCCGAACGCCTCCGCACAACATGCTGTATCGTCAACAGTTGATAATAGGAATCAATTTATTACAATACACCAGTAAGGTATGACTGTGTCTGTCCATTAATTTGTGCGATTATTCTACACACTGGCTAAAACATAAAGAAAACACAACATCCTGTCGACTTTCTTCTATCATCCTTCTTCCATTTATCTTACTCTAGATAACATAATTATTGATTTGTTGGTGTAGTGACTAGCGACTTACCTGTTATGTTGACTTCTTCACCTCAGTTCGTCGGAACACAAATTACAGAGTCACTTGTATCACCAGATTTAAATAATGTTCTTCAGTTTAATTACTGTCCTGTGCGCCTTTGATTTTTTTTAAACAAATCAATACACAAAAACAGCTCAATCAAGGAATAAACGTTGGCATTCGTACTTCTCCAACTAGAAGTAACGTCAAAGTTGTCAATCAGTCAAAGATTAGCTGTCAAAAGACCACAAATTCAACTGTTGGTTTATCTGTTACAGAATGAAATCATTAATTCAATAATAAATTTAATTTTATTTACTGAATACGACAGAAACTAGCTTTTGTTTTAGATTCCTACCCACAAATCCAAGTCCCTCCACGAGCACGACCAATTAATTTTCTGACTAGTAACACCGGAACATATGGATGCGGTTCGTTCAAAAACTGCGACTGATAATTTAAGTCTAGAGACTAGATTTAGTATTAATTCATTTAATATTATTCATTCTAGAACAGGATATTGTACACCTTTCATTTCTCTGTTAACTGAGCTATATCAAATAAGGTGTTCTTTGTGAGAGTTATAAATAGACGTTGATTTTATATTCGTTATAAGTTTAACTATTCTTTCATGAGTTATTGATTACTGTGTATCACATAAACATTCGGAACGTACTTAAGGTTTTTCATCTCTTTCTTTCTCTACGTCATTCTCTCACGTTCGATGTGAGGTGTCAGAGAAATATTCGTGATAATTGTTAAAAAATAATTAGATCTTGAGATGTTTAGAATATTTTTTTCTTTTGTAAATTATGTATTTCTTTAATAAAAGCATGCTAGTGGCGTTTGGTTATCTGATATTCATCTAGCGAAGAAATTTTTTGTTTTATTAGTTCAATATGAACTGTCACCAAGTATTAAGTGGTGCCTGTAATTCAGGAGATCAATGTTTTGCTGTTGGTTCTGTCGAAGGAATACCTTTCACAGTAAGTACTTAGAATAAAGTCCATGTCATCGTCAATAGCCAAGTCTCGTGACTTGAATCCTGTGCACATAGAGTGGTTATTGAGAAGTGATGTTCACAACAGGAAAATCTAATTTAGCCTAGTTTGATAAGCATAACATTTTCATTTAGTCACTAAATACTATTATCTTCTTTTGTTTGTGAGCGTTTTGTACCTCATTAGTTAGCATTAGTTACAGAAGAGACATACAAATAGTATGAGTTTCCTTGAATGCTAATTTGCATCAGTCATTGATAGATATTTAAATAACAATATTGCTAGAGGCTACTGATAACTAGAGTTTATGTTATAACACAGCTTCTTACCTAGTTTTTACTCAAATAATTACATGCTATGAGAATAATTATTTCCGTTTACAGTGTATGATCATAATCAGATAAGTAAATATTTATGAAGATGTGCTAAAATTAATATTGAACTTCTATTCTACACATGGTATAAACATTTATACACTAGAAACACATTTTTATAAACAGGAACAACATACTGGGCTTATTGGATCTACTTTTGACCTTTTATCTTTAAAATCAATTTTTTTTAGTACCTATCAAATTGTTGTGTATTTATTTGAAAGTGTTTCTGAAGGAGCCTTGAAAAAAAAACTAGTCCTAGTTATCCTATGAATTAATAATTAACACATCACATGGATAACTAACTACTTGTGTTATTTCCTCAACTTCACAGTTGTCAGATCAAAGAAGTCCTTGAACACTGATTTGTTTGTTTTTCACACAATTCAATTGAGCACTAAGTTATGTCATGCCTCCAATAGATCTCAATAAAAAAACGATTCAAAGTCAAATCTAAATGTCACATTCAATTGTCCTTATATTCGTGTAATAAATAGAGACATAGTTATTATAATAATTTCCAAAGAAATTCTATAATATTTAGTTACTACATTTGGTTCTTACAATTTATTTCCAAACATATTGTATTTATACAAAAAGTGCTTGTTGATGTTTCTTTGGTCACTTTTCCAACCTATTTTTTTCTTTATAGGCATATGCAGCAGGATGTAACATTGTAATCTTAGCTTCCAACTTTGAAAGAGTACAGATAATTCCGGGAGCGATCCACGGTTATGTCCGCATTGGCTCGTTAGACTGCAGCACTGATACAGGGAAGATTGCTGCGTCTTATGGAGCCGAAGTGTGCATATTTGAACCAACACCGCTTATACATACAGCTGCTACCACTCATGTGAGTTATTATAATAAATACTAGGTAATGTAAAAATAAAACAAACCTTAAATTAATGAATAAAAATTTTTTTATATTTGCCTGTTGGTCTTGCTGTGCCTGGTTCGACTAGAAACCAACCTCAATATACTTGGGGAAAGGTTGGGCAGATGATCATTTGCTCATTGGTTTTCCAAAAACTAACTGGATGCAGTTAAATACCAACAATATGTTGCTCTTCAATGGGCAAATCTTTTTTTAATTGCTCTATGTTAAAAACTACTGACAATAATCAAAGAGGCAGATGGACTGCACAAGTACATAAGTATCACCATTCATAAATAAATTCCCTACAAAATTCCTTACAATGTTACTGAAAAATTGATTAATATGATAAAAATAGACCAGATTAAGAGGGATTATAGTAGCTTGATACATGCATTGTTATCAAAACAGATATTTACAACAATAACAGTTAAACTGGATGTTTGATATAATACAAAAAATAGGGTACAGATAAAACAGAAATTTTATTACCAGGAACTAGAGGGCTATATATTTTTTGCTGTACAAAACTGGACTTTATGAAGCAATGCTCTCAAGCAATTAATTTACATATTTCAAATGCTCATATTTATTGTCTTAGAGCCAGATGAAGAATAACCATGTAAAAGCTGTACTATGTTGTATATTCTGCTATGTACTTTACTATCATTGTTTGCACTAACTAGGTACTGACAACGAGTTCATATGACATTTTAATTGATGTTGTTTAATTATCATAGCCCAGTACATATTAATCTTCTCTGAGGCTAACTGACCCTTTTATAGTTATTAATTACTGTAATATGTTGATCAACTGTAGGTATTTGGCTTTTTTAAACTACCTAGATAGTTGACAACTTAATGTTTTTTAGCTTTTGGGGTATTTAGCGCATTTAGGCTTTGTAGGGTTATGGGACTGTTTTAAGAAGGAACCGCGGTATAGAACACAAAAAGCAACTGAAAGAACAGTTTGGTTTTAAGTCAGTCAAGTCCAACAGTCCCTTCCTTTCCAACCAGGGCGAGAGGACTCATTTGATAACCTTCATCTCCAAACAAAAGGCCATTTGTAAACAATTCAAGTACAAATTTTATTAATATTTGCTGTAACTTTATATGCAACAGCAAATATTTGCATTTGCAGTGCCTCTCGAAATACAAACATTAAAGAGATTAATTAAATTACTCTACAGATTAACGACGCATTGTCTGCAGTCGAACTTAATGGCGCTTAGGATTACGTCACCAAGATCTGAGTACGGAGTTCGGACATTTATCGAATGAAATAGGTGGTTTTCAGATGTTTGTTATATAACAGGTCCTTGAACTTCAACTATTGCTGATGGCGCAGCACCAATTGGTCATTTATGACTGCAATTGATCAATCTCTATCATATAAAACTGTTTTCGCACTCGTATTCATTATTCAATTGAACGGGACATGTGACTGTTCAGGGTTTGGAGTACCGGTGGGTGCAAACAGGCAAGTTGGTGGCGGATGGACCGATCACCGCGCTGTCATGGAATCTCGAGGGCACGCGGCTGCTAACTGGCGGAAAGATACTGCAGTTATGGCACCAAGCGTCGCTCTATCAAGATGACAGCCAGCGTAAGATTATTTTGTTTTATGTATCTTGTGCAGACGCTAAAACTCTTATTTCAAGTGATATTATCTTTGTTCATGTACATCTTATCTGTAAATCTGATATCATGATTTCACGCTATGATCTTGTATATTTTCCGAGGCTAAGTTACTGCATCTAGGTACTTACAAAATTTTTCTTGTTAATGCGGCAAAGTAAACGATTTTATGACTGCAGAATTAACCGCGCTTTAATTCACTTTTGTCGTGTCGGAAGTAAAACTAATTTATAATAACAATGTTATGGAACTAGAGTGTAGTATTGATTCATTATGAGTACTAGCGTGCAGGGGCGTGTCAGTATTTTGTTTCAATATTTTAGTTGACCTCAACAGTCACTTTACTGATAACATTTCGATACCTGTAATCTTTTTTGGTAGGTATTTAATTAGAAACGATGTGTTTTTCTGTTTTGATAAAACTGTAATTTTGGGAGTTATTGCTTTCTGCTTATCCTCATAGCAATAAGGTATAAATTAGCATAACTCGAAGATTTTTTCTCTCTTACGTAAAGCAATATGATAGTAGGTTGCCAGACAGCCTCCGATGCCACGGAGATGTAAGCTAGATAAGTACCATTATACCCGTGAAGGGTCTATAACATTTATCTACTCATTAATATAACGCGCGTAAAATTATCATATTCTTCGTTCCAGCGAGTTCCGGAGTGACATTCCAGATAGGTGGTGACAAGGATGAAAAACCGAAGCAGGCTGAGGAAGACGAGCCTGTGAGTACAACGCAGATTCTGATAGCTCTGATAAGATAAACAAACAACAATATACTCCACCGTCCGCTCTTATCTTTGTTTTGTTTATCTATTATGGTCTCTAACAAGTATATTTAGTATGAATACAATGATCAATTAGACTTAACTACAGTTTTATAGTAGAGTGATTTATAATTGAAATCATCTTCCCACATAGCTTCTTAAACGTTTAATAACTACACTAAATTGACGGAAACTCGTTAAGTAAATTACAGTAGTTCATTTATACTGTGACTTTCAACTGAGAATAGGATAACATTGCCGCCATATCGTGACTCCATGAACGCTTTTTTAATACTTACACGTTCTTATGGCACATTTTAGCGCAGTGGTTCAGCAATTGACAGCACAACGTGTCGCAAGTTCGATCCCCGCACGGAACAAAGTATGACCTACAAATAGTTGATCTGGGTCTTAATATTTGTATATGTGGGTTTTAATATTTGTAAATGCTCTCACAATATAAGAGAAATTCCGAGTGCGGGACAACATTAAAGAAAAGAACATTGTTCATATTTAGCATTAAACAAGAGATTAAAGTATTTCTTTTTTTTTTACGTAATTATCGTCACAATATGACGCCAAAGTCATCTCACTCTTAATAGTACCTAAATGAGTTTTCCAGACTTGTTCTGCATGCTAAACTCCTAAGTAAAACTAGGTATATTTGTTTGCGCTCCACTTAAGTGCTCTCATTTTGGTGACCGCAATATTTCTAGAGCTGGTACGTGACGGACGCAACTAGAATTTCGAACTAAGTTTCGTTTTTCATTCACTATCCTAAAAATACTCGTGCTATCAAAAACATTGACAACTCCCGAAGTAATTTACTGTTTCTTATCACTAATTGATTGATGAAATGTTTCTTAATTGTAATCGGTCAAAGTCAAAACGGATTAGGAACATACGTTTCTTTTATTTAAATCCTAAATCGGGATACAATAAAACATCTTGATAGTGAATTGGTGATTTATTATTACGAGGATAACGACCTATTTCGCTTTTATGGATGTTTTATTCTGGTCACGAAAAAAGTCATGTCCAGATTTAGGTTTTTTTTTTCTCGTACTGTTTCACAGATATTGAGAACAAGTGTTAGAGTGAACAGTACCCATACCATGAGTTGTCATTACGATACTCGATCATAAGTAATCGACCGCGTTTGGCGCTCTCAATGGTTGAGAGTTTATACAACCTTATAGCGGGCCAATGAAAGCGCCAACCGCAGTCGATATCGATGATTGAGTATCGTAATGACAACTCATGGTATGGGGTTATGCTTCTTCAGGGTAAGCTCGATCCATCCATCGTCGACTTTGTTGTTTTTGTCACCCCTGACCTGGACTAAAAAAAGTAGCAGTGAAGAGCAAACCCATCGTAAACCCAGACCTGGAACAACAATTTGTAGGTCATAGAAGTAGTTTTTCCGTGCGGGAATCGAACCCGCGACACGCAGCGTAGCAGTCCAATCGCTCAGCCACTGCACCAACCGTGCCAAATTCAGGTTCTGGTTTCATAAATTTGTGTCTAGTACAGTAAAAATAAGGTTCAAATTCGTGTATTTTTTTCTTAGGGGTGGATATGCGTGTGGCAATGTCACACGGCAACTCCTGCGCATCACCTGGCGTTCTCACCGGACGGCGTCCTATTTGCCACATCTGGCATCAACGACCGACTCGTCAAGATCTGGTACCAGAACAAAGGTAATAAAAACATGTTTAATTACCCGTTAAAATGACACTGCAAACTTTATTGTTCTCCTGACCGAATTTAGATCATGGCGGCCAATGTCAGCGGAGTCGACACGAGAGACAGTAGTGCACAAATACATAAATTGAGTAACAAACAATAACTCACGACACAATAAGCGCAGTGGCTGAGCGATTGGACTTTTTTTTTTTGGGACAAACCCACCACACTATTCCCAAACCACTGCAACTCCTGAAAGCCAGAATCAACAGTGGCAACCACCAGAAAAGCGCCGAGACAATGAAGTCTCGACGTGTCCCGGAGAATGAATTTACGTGTCTTGGATCCTGCACGAAATTAATCAGAAAAGAATAGTGGAGGAGTAGGAAAAATATGTTTCCACTTCCCTCCATGCAAGCAGGAGACAGAACAAAACAAGGCCAATAGGCACAAAGGGACATTACAACTGGGAGAAGCCCAGTTGCCTAGCACCACGGGTAAAAATGACTACTATATTTGATTTCAATAATAGGTATGGCAAAAACGCTTGAACGCACGGAAGTTTGTTCGAGTTTCGACAAGGCCCGTATAATAAATGACTCCAGATGTAGTCTGAACAGCATCCAACATAATATTGCGTTCGTTTTGCCAAAGAATACACTCCCAAAGAATATGATGTGCTGATTGTTCATATTCACAGTCAGGTGTCGAACATTGACAAAAAGGCGAGGGAACAAGCTTGAAGGAAAACAATTTACTTTTAAAGTTACCATGTCCGGTGAGAAATTGGGCAACACAGTGATCCACCTCCAGCCACGTCCTAGCCAGCCGCTCACGAACGGATGGAAAGAACTGGTAGAGGTGCCGTCCCTTGATAGAATTATCCCACCTATTTTGCCATTCGGATAAAAGATCCTCCCAGACGTCGCTCTGGGGTTTGAATAATCGAGATATCTTATCACGGTCACGTTGAGGTAGAAAATCAGCGTCAGTGGTCTCCCGTGCGGAAAAGTACATTGCAGCGCGTCGTTGCACTTCAAGATCTACTGGTAGAACACCAGCAAGCACCGGTATAGCTTCAGTACTGACGGTCCTATACGCTTTACTTAAGAATAACAAAGCCAAGCGCTGACTTTGAAGCAATTTACGTCGTGCCGCACCTATGGTGGCTCTATCGGCCCAAACAGCGATTGGACTGCTGCGCTGCGAATTGCGCTGCTGCGCGATCGAACCCGCGACACGCAGCGCAGCAGTGCAATCACTCAGCCACTTGGGTTCGATTCCCGCACGGAGCATATTATATTTGTATGATCTACAAGTAGATGTTCCGGGTCTGGGTGTTTGTGTATGTGAGTTTATTTATGTTTATAAACGCACCTACGACATAGGAGAAATTCCTAGTGTGGGGCAACTTTTTTTAAAATAAAAAAAAAAATCTAAGACAATAACTCCGTTAAATAAATGAAATTTATAGTATCTCTAAAATTTTGTTTAACCTATATTGTCCCACTGTTGGGCAAAAAATTATCATCAAATAAATGACTTCTTTCATAAGAGCGCTTATTCTGAAAGTTCGCAACGTCGCAAATAGTTGTCAAATATTAACAAGTTTTGATTAATTTTACAATTTTCTGTATGAAAATAAGAAATGTGGCTCTGTAGTGCACTTAAAAATTGATTAGGGAACGCAATAATTAATATCTTAATACCGAATATATAGTTTTAGCCGTAAAAAAGCATTTGCAAACGTTCCAAATGCTTTTTATACACCTGAAACGGTTATTACATCAAATTCAGTGTTTTAATTGCATTCCTATATCAACTTCCTAGTGCACTACAGAGCCATATTTCTTATTTCCATACAGTAACATTGCCAAATTAATTAAAACTTGTAAATAATTGACAGCTATTAGCGACGTTGCCAACTTTATGGTTATGCGCCCTTAACTGTTTCGATTCAATTTTTCACTTAAAGCCTGATATTGTATGACATTTAAACAGGTGTTGATTTGATATTTTAATTAATGCGCATTAAATTAATATAATATCCAATATAGTAACTATGTAGCTTACATCTAATAAAAAGTGTTAATCTACAATATTTGCTAATATTATTATGACTCAAGTTGGTATAATAATATTTTAGATACGAAGTGTGAGCTCCTAATATTCTAAACTGATAAGAAATAAACGAACACAACACATATATGCTATATCAGCATATCAGCACCATTCAGCTCAACCATTTTGAAGGGAACTAAATGATCCAACATACACGCCACCATCACTTTTGAGTGAGCACGACGTACTCTCGAGACTTTTGAGTGAGCACGACGTACTCTCGAGACTTTTGAGTGAGCACGACATACTCTCAACCGCCAGAGTCATTCTAGTCAATGAAAGACGTAGGTTTCTAGTCAAAGATAGCTCTGAAGTATATGGTACTCACACAATGCTGGCTAATACAGATACTTCCGCATTATAACGAGATCTGTATTTGTATTTGACAACGAATGTACTAAACATCACGCAAACTGTATTTATCAAAACAGCAAATAGATTACCTAATCTGTACTAATATTCTAAAGTGTCAAAGTTAGTAAGTTTATGGGTTTGTGATTTTGTTTGTAGTAATCTCTGAAACTACATTAAAAAGGTTTATTTTTGAAAATATTTTCATCAGTAGAAAGCTATTTTATTTTTGAGTGACATGGCTATTTTAATTTTCGAATTGCATTTGAGCGAAGTCATAGCAGGTCGGTAGTATTTGATTATCTCATGGCTTGCCTTAAACTAATAAAGATATTAGTCTAACCGTTGCTGGCGCCTTCGCCCGCTACAACTCGAAAATAATCCCACGATATCATAAAATCGGGATAAAAACTATCCTGTGTTAATACAGTTACAGGTTATAAAATAATTTTTATTTATATATTATTTTTGTGAAAGAGTTGCAGACATCCATCTATCCATAATTCCATATATATTAAATAGGATTAGGAAACCTGGGGTCGCGGGACTATCGGGTAACCGTGGCCCTGAAACGCAAAGGGCTATTGAAGGAAACCGTGGATTTTAGTCATGTCTGACAGTCCCTCTCGTCCTGTCCTGGGTGGGAGGACTCATTTCATGATTTTACCACGTAAACAAAAGATTAGAAAACCTAATTATGACCATAAAGATTTGTAATTTATAACAGCCTATAATTATTCTACAGACAGTTAAATGGTTGGTATGCTGCCTAATTTGTAAAACTAGTTAAATAATCATTACTAGTACATAGTACTTCATAGTAAATGACATTGAAATGACGCGGTCGTTGTCGAACCGATCTTCGGCAGGAAAATGGCAGTGACATCATTTTCTATTACGAAACGGACAATACAATATGCATTGATGTATTTTTGTAGTAAAATGGTCATGCTAAGTTTGGGTTGGAATATTGCTGTAACAATATTCTTTTGTCCTAGATATGTATGCAATCATTATTATGTTTACCAGAGTACGAGTACTCGAAGCAGCGAAAAAATCTGTAATATAATAAAGCTGAAGAGTTTGTTTGTTTGGTTTAACGCGCTAATCTCAGGAAATACTAGTCCGAATTGAAAAAAGATTTTGCGTTGGATAGTCCAGTTATAGAGGAAGAGGCTATAAAACATCACGCTAAGACCAATAGAAACTGAGCAGCGGGGGTAAAATCACGGAGTACAGCTAGTTATCAGATATACCACGAAAATTATATTGTTAATTTCTTTAATTAGTATTCCATTGTGAGTTATAAAACAAACAAGAACACCGTATATTTTAACAAAAAGCGCTGCAATCGCCTGTCATTTTGAGTTGTTTCTGCGTGCCCCTCTAGGGATGTACCACGCTGTTTTAGGGTTGGGATTCGAGTTTCGGATTTACACTTATAATTTTTCATTTGTTAAAAGAATGTGAGGATTATAACGGTCGCACTATAAATGATACCGTAAAACCGTAATATTAATATACTGTCTGGCTAGAAGAACTTTTGTGTACAGGTTTTAATAGCCATACATCTTAGTATGCATTGTGTTAATGCATACTAGGATGAATGGCTCTTATCAGCCTGTATTTAAAGTGTTTACTTTCCATCGAAGAAATGGGTCTTTATTTATTAAATTCACTCCGACAGTTCGAACACCACTCTTCACCTCAGTCTGCCACGATATAACTGGACGTTTTCTCGGAACCACATCGATTAATTTTTACGTTTAGGTATTTATAGAAGTTTATTTCCACAAAACGGCATGGATATGACAAAAATCGCAGAATCGAGTGCGCCATCTTCGAAGGAGACACTATGGCTTGTCTGCGTGTAATGACGCTACTCTGTGCCATTAACAAATCTTCGTACGGCAGTGTAGAAATAGTATCTGTAACTTTTTCTTAAATACGTTAATTTTATTGTTGCAGTTCTCGCCCAGGCACATAATGATCACTCGGCGCCTGATTTGAATTACACGTTCATTTACGTCGCTCACCCTCGAGCTATCACACATCTGTCATGGCGGAAGACCAGTAAATATATGCCCAAGTAAGTTTAACATTACTTCCAAATACGAACAGTTTGTGTTATCTTTTAGCACACTGCAGTATTATTGTTGACATCATAAAGATGATTGAAGGTCACTTGCGCACACGCATACCATACCGGAAAATAGAGAATTTTCGCAAATGATAATATAGACACGAAAATGTTTCTAGTTAATTGAACTCCATTATGTGAAGGAAAACAAAAGAAGTTCAAAATGTCTCTAATTGAATTACACATTTAAGGTTTAATTGCCCAAAGTGCGACCACCGAACTTGAGGTTCTGTTTTCGATTTCTACGTCGAATATTGTCATCACTATCACAATTATTAAATTATCATCTCGAAGAGTGGAGTTCCGGTTGGCATTTGGTTTTTTTTTCTTTTTGAAGATGTAAAGTTGGATCAAATGTATCAGCTGTAAAAGAAGGCCAAAGCTCCATTGATTTTGTATCCGTTGAATGTATTTTAAAGATAGACACATCTTTTCCTCGGTGGTCTTATTTAATGCTCTAAGGCTATAATAACTGGGTTCATTCTCCAGGGGCAGCGTCGGCAACGTCCTAGTAACATCATGTGTGGACAACATCTGCCGCGTGTGGGCGGAGACTCTACTACCAGAGGACGAATGGGGGGGCGGGTGCGTGACGTCATCCTCACGCTCCCCGCCGCGTCGCCAGCGCGCCACGCATCGACATAAGCACCGGTTCATGCAGCGCTTGAAGCATATGAAGTAGGTGGAATTTTGGCTTCAATCTTACGAAACACGCTGTTAATTATCGCGTCTAGGACGTTTATACGAACATTTTAAAGACTTATTATAGAATCAGGCGTTACTTTACGGAATATAAATGTTATGAAAAATATCTAGCTCTAATTTCGCGACATAAATCTAGGCTTGGATGCAAGATGCAATATTATATTGTTACGCGATTACTCCGCCAATTGTGGACCAATTTTCAAAAATCTTTTTTTTGTTTTAAAGGAGATACTTCTGAAGTGGTCCCATAGTTACCAAGTCAAGATCTGATGATTGGATCTTGAAGAAATCAAGGGCAACCCTCAAATTTTATAGGCTCACACATCTTTTTTTGCAAATATTAAGAAGTTATTTAAGTACTTGCGTATGGTAATCATCTACTCATGTAGCTGAGCTGATGATGGAAGGTACAACTCCCTAACAAAAATGGCCGGCCTACTCTCTTTTCACTTGTATATTTAACCTGTTACAGATTACGTACGGTCTGACCGACCGAGCGGCGTTAGTGAAAGTTGATTGACTTTTGAATGAAACCACAGATAAGATTAACTTTTCCAGAAAGTAAATTGTTTATTTTTTAATAACGGACTGTGAAGAACGCTTTCCTAAAAGTAACCCATTCACTATATGTATGAATATTATATCCAACTTTAGAAAGTCTTAAAATTCCATTTTCTTCTCGCTCCAATATCAAATATCAATATACAAAAATGCAACTAATGTCGTCTCGTATTTAACAAACAACCTTGATTGTAAACTTTCCTTTATGATTCACGTGTTGTAGACATTTATGATCGACTCGCTTCAACAATTTCAGCGCAACACGCCATCTGAACATTTATTTTAGTTAATGCTTGCAAACGATTTAATATGCAGTAGAAGGTAAAACTCGGCATCTCAGAAATATCTTGACAGGCCTGTTGGTCTAGTGGTTAGTGACCCTGACTGCTATGCCGGAGGTCGTGGGTTCGATTCCCACCCAGGACAAATGTTTGTGTGATGACCACGATCATTTGTTCTGTGTCTGGGTGTAATTTATCTTTAATATTTATGTATTTAGAAATACATAAGTATGTTTATCACTTGTCTAGTACCCATAACACAAGCTCTGCTTAGCTTGGGACTATGTGTGATAGTTGTGGAATATTATTATTGTCTAGACATTATGAATAACAACAATGCAGCGTAATCTTCTCAAGATTACATTCTGGGGGCCAACCATAACGTCTTAAAGCGAGAGTAGTTCCACTGTGGGAAAGAGAGAGCTTTACAAGTCGTCTAGCGCCATCTCGTTCTCACAGTGGAACTACTCTCGCTTTAAGGCGTCATGGTAGACCACCAGGCCCTACAATCGTTATCGCTCAGCAGTCACTAATAGATTTTCAACTTTATACCCTAGCGCATAAAGTTAAAAATCGATTAAAGACTGCTGCGCGATAACGAACGGAACAAACGAAAACGATCTGTGAACTTCAATAGATTTTCAACTTTACGCGCTGGGGTATAAAGTTGAAAATGTATTAGTGCCTGCTGAGCAATAACGATTGTCGTCTGCTGTCGTCGTCTGTTTGTCTATAGGGCCTGTTCGTAACCTGAAGACTGGTGCCTAATTTGTCATCACTACAAAGCACATAGAGTCAAAGACCTTAGTCGCTAGTAGAGGCGGTACTCTCAATACAACTAAACTGTTTGCTCCCACGATAACACAATTTTATTTATTTAACTTTAAACACACATGTCCTTAGGCATAATATTATTAGCACTACCGCATCAAGACGCTACCGACACAGCTATTTTATGCTGTATAGAAACAAATATTTGCTAACATTTTAACGTTAATAAAACTCTCATAATCTCGAGCTCGGATTGCTCATCTAGATTACAAATTGCGTTTTTCTGTACTAATATTCAAGGATTCTATCTAATACGAAAGTTCTTTCTGTCAATATTTAGGACCCATGCACCGAATATAGAAACTGATTGATATGTATGTGTAGAATGTCGTGACTGAAGCCGGCCATACGCGGCCTTTCCTGAAAGCCTAATCAACAGAAGCGACCACCAGAAAAGCGCCGAGACAATGAAGCTCGACGTGTCTGGGAGAATTAATTTAACTGTCATAGATCCTGCAAAGAAATTAATCGGAAAATAATAGCGAAGGGGCTATAACCCGCTGGTATCGACTGCTGCTGCTAGAACAGTCCACGTTTACCTGCCTGACTTGACCGCAACAGCCGCCCGTAGCATTTGGACGTGTAGAATCAATCCCATCCCACCCCATTTCCTTTAATTTTAAAAATCGACTTTCATTCGAAAAAGTGCCTTTTTTATAGCCTAATTGAAATAAAAGATTTGACTTCGGACTGCTCGAACAGTCTAAAGTGACTAAAGCGTCCGTGTTTGACCGACGTTACATTGATATCTGATTGTTGCAGGACATGTTTCCACATCAGACGGACGGCGCAGTCGTCCAAACAGCCCGGCGCGCCCATTCCAACGTTACCTTCAACGTACAGCGCCCACGACTTCCACAATCCTTATCACGTCACTTCTTACACTGGAGGTAACATTATTTAGAAGATTGCTTCATTTTGAGATGTTATTAAGTCTTTTTTTTTGTTTTTAAAATACAGTTTCGTCTTTTCATTTCGGTAAAATACAGTGAACTAAGCAAAGTTTGAATACTAGGCCTTTATTTTTTTAAGGTTTTAAAAACACTTGTAACAAAAATGAAGTCTATGGCTTTTTTTAAATGTGGAATACATAATTATTTACGGTGGGAAAGCAACTAAACCAATTAATGTGTTCTATTTTCAATTTTGCGAAACTAACTTTTTATTCTGCAGTTCCTTTTTACAGCCAGATCTATTGCTAGACGTGATAAATATGCATGCACATACCTACTCCAACCTCTTCGGTTATAATAAAGTCGTTTATTGAAGAGAAACTTCATTTTTATTGGCAGTAAAGATTTTATGAGTCGTATAATATTATTAATAACACGGAGTTAACTACGCATAACGTAGTGATACTATCATATGTGATGGAGGATTTGTTATGAAAAAATCTTGTGTTGAGACAAGATCCAAGATCACCTAGAGGGACTTTTTAATTTTTACTTTCTTCTTCGGTATATCAAAGTCCTGCATTCAGCAAATACTTAGAAATAAATGATTTGTCGTGAATATGTCCGCAAGCTCAGCTTGCATGGAGCAACGAAAAAAAAACTGGATTTTTGGGACTAAAACACGTGCTAGTACGAGCTTCCAATCGTGCAATCGGGTCAAGTGTCACATGATATTTTCATTGCTAAATTCTCAGTAGTTTCCTGAACTATCATAGTCCCCATAAATAAAAGGGGGCGAGTCTATTGTTATCTATCGGGTAATCTAGACTTCGTGGCTGTTGCTTAAAAAATCCTAATGGAAAAACCCAATTATACTTTACCCGACCTGGGAATCGAACCCAATTTCCTACTTCCCTCCAATTACTCAGCAGTCGCGCTTGCTACTCACTAGACTAACTTATATCACCTCCGTCTCATACTTATATGACCTCCGTAGGTCTTCACTTCCACCTGGCAGCTTCGATTAACGCGGAGACGGATATTCCTCTGGTACCCTCACTGGCAGCCGGTGGGCGTTTCATCTTACACTGGCTGCACAACAAGGAGATGCACTTCACCAGTCAGGCTGAAGCTATACTGCACGATCTTACTAAAAAGGTGAGCTAGGTTGCCAGGTTTAATAAATATCTGGACTTGTTGAAAACAACGGGATATAATTGATTTTGTAAAGAAAAAAATATTTTATACACACATTAACTCATGAGTTTTTCCAATTTAAATAACGCCGCTCGCTACTATCCTTCATTATGTTATTCCTCTTGTACAGTTCATACTTCTCAGCCTCGGCCTCCTCTCTGTGAGTCCTCTTGGGTCAAAATCCCCCAAGCGGGCCCAGTGCGGGTTGGTAGATGTCTCATGTCTTTGAATTTTTGGTTCTAGGACATGCCGGTTTCCTCAGTATGTTTTCTTTCACCGTTATTTTACCTTTGGCTTTACCATGGCTCATACATCTGAGCCCTATGAATACCTCATATTTAGCCGTACATCGTACTTGAAGTATTACGACATAATTAAATTATATGGAACATTTAATCAAAGTCCCTGTTTACTTTATGTTACAAAAACGTGGAGACTCGTGATATACTTATCAACGTACAATCAACAAAGTGAAATTATGACCCACCATAAGCTTATTTTCCTACAGACATTCAAATATTATTAGATCCACATTCGCGTAAACATACATATCCATGGTAACGACTTTGATCTTTGTCAATTTGACAGATTCAAACGATTTATTGTCAAAATGGGTCATGATTATCCACTTTTGATCATGATTACTTCATAAAATTTTGTACAATAGACATTGTACTAAATTTTCTGAAATAGCTTATGCCGCGGCTTGTCACACGAGATTGAACTACCGAGATAATCTATTTCTGTGCCGAATTTCAATTTCAGACCCGTGCAGTCGTACTGTCATGATTGAGTAACAAACATCCATCCATCCAAATTTTCGCAACATATATATATTTTTTCTTTCTAGATATTAGATAAAGAAGAAACAGATGAGGGAGGATCAGGTTCAGATCACACCGCACATCCGGATGGAGAGCATGAAAGTAAGTGCTTTTTCATATAGGTACCTACTCGCTTTACTGCAAATATCCTAAGCTTAAGAAATATCTGTGAATAGTTACATTCTACAAAGTCTTTGATAACCTTAAATCGCAATCAAAAATGAATTTAGTCATCAACAATATAAGTCATATATTTCCTTGCATTGTTTAAGTCCTTTTTAATGAACTTTCAAAGGTTTTCCAATGCATATGCAGTTTATAAGTTTATCTTAGATATCACTGACATTGGTGAAGGTAAACATCGTGACGAAACCTGGACTTAAATAATGGATAAACTAAAAGCCATTTCAGAGGGCTGTGGAGTTCCCAAAGGCGACTTAACTAACATAGAAGGTGGCCATACTCTCACAGGAAAAAGAAAAATATATGAAATATCTTGTCACCCTAAAAATTTTCTACTCCCTTGAATCAATATTAAACGGTCGTTCCACAGATATTTAAGAAGGCTTCGATAAAAAACATCATATTAGCTTCCATCTGTATAATGTGCGTGAAAGCTTACTTGAATCGATATTAAAGTACGCCTTATTATAATCGTAGTAAAGTGTATTTCCGTCTGTAATTTCATATAGAAACTGTTGTATCTTGATATCAGAATAATTTTCAAGTAGGTAATTATATCAAACCATTATAGACTTAATTAACTGTGCTTTAAAGTATACTGTTGAGTAAATCGTGCTTACTTATAAGCCTTTATTGCTTACTTTATTTCACGCTGCCGTATAGAAAATAGACGTCCAAGTCATCATTTAACTAAAATGCAATCTGAGGATAACAGCAATAGTGATGAACAACCAGGTAACTGAATAATCGTGCTGCATGCTTTAAACGTGTTTAGTAAAGTATAATGTATTTAAATGTGTATCAATGTCTTTTTTTACTATATTATTGAAGTTTTCCTAGCAAATTTTAGCTGATCCCGTGTAAAGATCATGCACGTAGGTCTGGCTAGATTTTTTATCTGCATCCTGACTGTATTGACTTATATGTGTCATATTGTCCTGAATGTATGCAACCACGGCTTTTTGTAATAACGCATGAAGCGGCTCCGTCAAGCACTATTTCAGAACTAAATGAAAATTATGCAATCTGCGTCAAAAACTTGCACACCAAATCAAACATGTCTGTGCTCTTTTATTTATATTGTAACGACAAGTTGATTATATGCATGTAATGATGTTTTCATTACTCATACTCTGAAAGTAGGTCATTACATGTCTGATTAGCCGTTTGAAAGTTATTCATTGCAGGCCTAGGGAGAATCGCTTTCAACTATTCATCTAAAATAACATAGCTTTCGGCAAAATCTTTGCCATTTTTTTAATGACGAACATGAAAAATACTGGCTGTATAGCTGGACAACCACAGACAAAATTAAGAAGAAAAAAACAAAATAAGTGGGATGGCGACAATCCGATCAACACTCATTTTTCTTGAGAAAACATAAATATTAGTTATGTTTTTATTTTTACTTTCCTCGTATTCTTATTGAAAAGCACAGTGTTTACCTCGGGTAAATTACTTATTTAGTCCCTCGAACTGTTAGCGCCCTCACTACGTTACGGGCGCGAAACCTCGTCTCGGGACTGAAATAAGTAACTTTCACCTCTCAGATACAGAAAACAGACAAACATTTAAAGTGCATTATTCTATACCTGGGACATTAGGGACTGTACATCAATAGCTCTTTATTCGATATCAAAGAAGGGCGCATGGTAATAGTACATTATGATATAAGTGCGGTAAGTTGATCATTACAGCTGAGGCGATATTGGTAGGACGAGCCGTAAGGCGAGTGCTATAAGAAAGCAGAGGCTGTAATTATCAAACCGCACGTATGTCATACGACGTTTTATAACACATTTGTGAGTAAATAAATAAAATCATTACATCGAAAAGGAAAAGCAAGCGGAATAATTTTTACTTTTTCACAAATTAGCGATGCGCGCGCACCAGCATCTTTTGTTTATGGCAAAGGCACAAAAAACAGCCAGTATTACTAATAAAGTAAATTAATTCTTTTGTGGTTTTAGTACAGATAGTTGTAATTAATTGTCAAAATTAATTAAATTAAAGAATAAAATGTTTATTTATTATATTTCATCTCCCAAATTTAATTTTAATAATAAAATGTTGACCGCTTTTCTGACATGAAAACTCTTTGCTAAGATTTAAAAAAGTACAGTTCGTTTTAGACGGAGCATCTTGATAAACCGTGCGTTTTACTTTACCATTACCGCACTAGTGCGTTTTACTTTACCATTACGCACTAGTGCGTAATAAGATACATTACGATACTGAAATAGGTGCAGTAAGAGACCTTTTACGAGCAAATGTGTTATAAAATATTAAAAGCAGTATTTATAAACAATTGACGATCAAGTCTGCACTAAGCAATAAATTACAGCCCTCTTAGGCCCAAATCTATAGAGCTAACTTAGTCTTATCTTATCCTAAGCTCAATCGTGAGCGTCAAAATGAAGGGACCAAGTTTCCAATCTCCGTCAAACATACATAGAAAAATTCTACCATTAATCTACTATTTCCTACCTTTGCTCTAATTTTAGCTACCTCATCAAACACGTAATATTTTAACAAAACGCTTGGTCCCTCCATCTTGATATCAAGATGGAGGGACCAAGCTGATTGACTACTCCCTGGAATGATTTACTTACTTAGTGTTATAATACCTTAATTCTACCTTAACATTATTGATTTTGGCTACCCGAAACATAAATCCTTTTAAAGATATCAATTAAATAAGTTGGTCCCTCCATATTGACGTTTGAAATTTTTTGTGTAACAGATAATTAGGTGGTTTATTTTAGATCTTCGAAGAATAAATGTTTAATACCTATATTCTACCTTCAAGTCATGCAAAATTTCTTACCATAAGGTTTATTTTTTTTAGGCAATAAAAGAATTAAAGAAATGAGCAGGTAGGTACAACGTCCAAATTTCTCTATGGGTGTCTCGACGAAGGTTCCGTCAGATTGCTGACAACTCAAAGAGGCGCGCGTGGACGCGCCGTCGACTCGGGCATGGTCCACATGAACGGACGGCGAGTCACCGCGATTACTCGCCATCAGAGGCAGACCTGCACCATATGCTTCACCGTGTCCTCCGGACCATCCTCGCAGTCATGGTGACTCAGGCGTTTCTTCCTTCCCAATCAGACACATGAAACTCCCGAAACTTTCGTTTCCAGTGAGGACCTTATCAAGCGGAAAGTGAGTACCTGCCAGCTAGTCCCCAAGAGTCTTACCGCCGCTATTGCGGCGTTTCCGAGTACCTACCTAGACACGGGGCAACTTTTGGTGAACTCTGACTTTGGATGGCTCCTCATATTCAAGCAACTTTTAGCGAGGTCTGACTGTGAATGAGTTCCCATAATTATAAAAAAGGTCCCAGAAACGGTTGTCTCGGATCAGGTTCCTATGTTGGATTCGGTGAGAGAATACGCCCGTGTATCACCATTGTGTGGACCGCCCGTAGGACACGGTTGAGCATACGGAGAAGCGGTAGCGTTTGAATTTTATCAACTCGAGTAAAAAAAAACAGGAATTCAAGAAACCCATTCATGAATATTAATAGTTATTTGTTATGCAAGGCTGCAAAGTTGATTTTTGGCGCGAGTACTTGAATTGAAAACTGAGCGAGCGAAGGATTCTAAGATTGAACCGCGAGAGAAACGAGCGGTTCAAATATAGAATCCTGAGCGATGCGAAGTTTTCAAAGGTACGAGACGCAGAAAAACTTTGCTGCCGAGTGCAACACAAAACTTTTCACCTCACACAGCGAGGAAATGAAGTGGGGGCGGCTCGCCTGCCAGTGTAGAAAAGAAGAAAACAATTGAATACAAGACGTGTTCGAATTTTAAACAACACTTTGTGCTCTAGAGCACAAAATGGAGTTTTGCGCTCAGATTTTGAATGAGAAATAGAATCTTTCCGAGCGGGTGAGGTGAAAAATAAATTTGTTTTAAGCTTAGAATACAATTATTATTTATAATAATATTTTTTAAAGCTTTTGTAATAATTTTACGTACATTTTAATTGCATAAAACAAAAAAAAAATAGATGTCGTCACAACAATAACATGTTTGAAAGCGCGACAATTTTGATTCCATAATTCGAATTAGGAATGCGCTCGATATTCAAAAAAATAACATTATAATATTTATTTTATAAATTAAAATGATGAATGTACTATACCTACATTAATTAGTTTTGTACAACAATTAAATTAAGGTTGAATATAGAATGGCAAGGATCGTTCATAGGCATTATAGAAATGTAATATAATAATTTGGGTTACTATTTTTTTTTCATCTTATGAAAACTCTTAGATGAGGGGCAGTTTTTGAGTTGACTTAAGTTAAACATTCTGTTGTGGTTTTAAAATCAAATGAGTCCTCTCACCCTGAGTGAAGCGGGAGGTGAAGACAAACTCTTAGGCGGGTTTTCCTGTCACGCTAGCCCCCGGCGCTGACGGTCGGCGCGTAGTTTGTCAGCGCTAATCGGACGGGCGTCAGCGCCGAGCGGTCAGCGTTGCTCAAAAATGCTGCCTTAATATAATATTGACCCATTGACGCTCACCATCAGCGTGCGGTAAGCGTGACAGGAAAACCCGCCTTAGTGACTAAAAACCGCCATGTTCCTTTACATGCTCTTTGCGTTCAGTGGACACTGCGGACTCAAACGGAACGCAAAGGATATATATAAACGAAAACGTTTGGCAATGTTAAGGCCTCGTCAGTTTGCGGGTAGCTTCTTGAGACCCGCGTGGATCACAACGCGCAGTCTCCTGGGCAGTCGTTGTTCAAACGGCGAGCTACCCAGTACTCGCCATTTGCTAGTCCGCGCCTATGATGGCCGGAAATCGACGCACTGACAGTCTCCCGCAGCGTCCGCGACAGGAAAAAGAGGATTGCCTCTCACTCACGCGCACTGCCACCTCCTTCGCTAGTTTTACTGCTTCGCAGTTGGAGGCGGCTGTTTCCCATTCATCAAATCTAACCCGAGATGTCGCCGCCGCCTATTCTCTTGCATGACGACACGACGTTTGGTGCGGAATACCGCCCAAGTTGGGTAGACCTTCTCCGTATGCTCAACCGTGTCCTACGGGCGGTCCACACAATGGTGATACACGGGCATATTCTATCACAGAATCCAACACAGGAACCTGATCCGAGACAACCGTTTCTGGGACCTTTTTTATAATTATGGGAACTCATTCACAGTCAGACCTCGCTAAAAGTTGCTTGATTAAGAGGAGCCATCCAAAGTCAGAGTTCACCAAAAGTTGCCCCGTGTCTAGGTAGGTACTCGGAAACGCCGCAATAGCGGCGGTAAGACTCTTGGGGACTAGCTGGCAGGTACTCACTTTCCGCTTGATAGAGGTCCTCACTGGAAACGAAAGTTTCGGGAGTTTCCTGTGTCTGATTGGGAAGGAAGAAACGCATGTGTCACCATGACTGCGAGGATGGTCCGGAGGACACGGTGAAGCATATGGTGCAGGTCTGCCTCTGATGGCGAGTAATTGCGGTGACTCGCCGTCCGTTCATGTGGACCATGCCCGAGTCGACGGCGCGTCCACGCACGCCTCTTTGAGTTGTCAGCAATCTGACGGAACCTTCGTCGAGACACCCATAGAGAAATTTGGACGTTGTACCTACCTGCTCATTTCTTTAATTCTTTTTTTGCCTCAAAAAAATAAACCTTATGGTAAGAAATTTTGCATGACTTGAAGGTAGAATATAGGTATTAAACATTTATTCTTCGAAGATCTAAAATAAACCACCCAATTATCTGTTACACAAAAAATTTCAAACGTCAATATGGAGGGACCAACTTATTTAATTGATATCTTTAAAAGGATTTATGTTTCGGGTAGCCAAAATCAATAATGTTAAGGTAGAATTAAGGTATTATAACACTAAGTAAGTAAATCATTCCAGGGACCAAGCGTTTTGTTAAAATATTACGTGTATGATGAGGTAGCTAAAATTAGAGCAAAGGTAGGAAATAGTAGATTAATGGTAGAATTTTTCTATGTATGTTTGACGGAGATTGGAAACTTGGTCCCTTCATTTTGACGCTCACAGCTCAATCACGCTTCATCCGAAAATGAACTTAAAAAGCATTCAATTAATTATCTTATTCGTATGATAAGCTTGGTCATAGTTGTCTGCAGGAATGTGCAACTCAACTTTGCATGAACACTTTATGTAATGAAGTTTTCAGGTCTTGAATTTTCGAATTATAATTTACATGTGTTGTAACACAGCCAGCCTAAGTCAAAAATGGATTAATTTAGTGAGGTATACAGTTTGTCCCACAATATTGTATGTAGCATTCGCACAAAATTATCTATTCCTGATTGATTTCCTGTATATTTCCAGATTTAAAATATGTGTACCAAACTGAATTAAACTAAGGCCCACTTGCAACCCAAATTACTGAATACATTTAGCAGCATATGAATTATTTATTTATTAACTGTACTAGATGACTTATAAATAAAATAAACAGAATAAAAATTAGTATGTGGTACTGACAGCCAAGCCTTCACTTAAAAAGAAAGGAAAATTGGAAAAAGTGCGAACCACACAGATCATTCAAGCTAACACACACACACGTGTGGTAGGGTTAAGGTTCGATAGACCCGTCATTGGTAACAATGCAATAGAAACTTGCAATAGAAACTTGCTATATGCAATAGAAACTCGCTATATGTATTCGTACCGTGTGTTGAAAGGGCCTAAGACATCAGCAAACCTCTAACGTTCATCTTTCCATACAGGCAGCAACAACCACAGTCACCCGAGTCTATCAAACACAACGTCTATAAACTCTATAGCCACAGACGTCACTTGTACTCATCTCCCAGACTCGCTGGACGCTAAGATAGAATCGTTACTGCGGGACTGGCATCAGAGTCCGGATCTTTTGTTCTCTATACACCCTGTAGATGGCAGTTTTCTTATATGGTGAGTACGTCAATAGATTAAATGTTATGAAAATATCTAGCTTTAATTCCACGATAAAAATCCAGGCTTGAATGCAGGATGCAGCCCCACCCTCCCGCCCTCGTGCATATGCACACGTGCAAGAAAAGCTGAAAAACATGCAATTAAATCAAACCTACACTCGACACGTGTTTCGCCTCTCCATGGGGTTGATTCGACAACCATATTGGCGCCCGAGCGGTTGTCGAGTCAACAACTGAAGTTGCCCCATGGAGGGGCGAAACACGTGTCGTGTATTTGTACAGGGTGAATTTTTCAACTGGGCTTGGATGTCTATTTTCGAATCTATGAGGAATATCGAAAAACGTTGAAAGTAGTCTCGAGGAGGCCGATTTTGACGAAAACTGCATCATTGGATTTTAGAAAAATCAATAATTCAGGCCAGGAATCGAACCCGCTGATTTTGGAAAAAAAACACACCCTGTATTATTACACCGTTCGATAGTGTTGCTAATTAGGATCAAATTCTAATTTAATGTCATGGATTTGGTCAATAATATATGGTCAATAAACTCTATACTCTACGGTGAGTGACGTCACATGTGCGACTCCCTGTTTGTAGATAAGCTTTAGAATTCATAGGTGAGTAACTTTGCAAAAAGAAAACAACAACACACACTCAAAATTCAACGTTTTATAGACTTTGGGATGCCGCTTTTAAACAATCATTTTTGATTTTTGCACTCCACGAAAAGTCTTAAATTTATAACTAGCTACACACTTTTTTTCTCTCAGGGTATGTGAATGGTTAGACGAGTTACAAGCAGGCGCGATACGACAGGCACAAGTGTCGTTCTCAGCGCGGATACCTTCAGCGTTCCCTCTGGGTGACGCGACCACTATGTGCACGCCGGCAGCGCTGTATCACGCGGCTGCACAGCCGCTGTATGTGAGACACAGGACCAAGCCGGTCATGCCGAGTGAGTATACTCTGTAGTTGTCAGTTTAAAGCCTCATTTAGAAGATGCAAGAGAATTGCATGCAATTTTGACTAGGGCAAAAGTAGGTAATACACACTAGTATGCCTAGTATGCTCGGAACCACAGGCGAGGATGGCCGCTGTTGGCGTACAACATTGCCCTTGGTTATTGGTTGGCCCTTGGTTATATTAATGTTTTACACAACATTGCGGTATCAGTGTGACCATCTGAATTCATTGTTCAATTATAGTCCGCAATGTAGTGAAACTTGCAACTCACATTATCTTTTTGCAGCGTACAAATGGGCACGAAACATCGGCTTTCCTTGATAAACAGTGACATTTAAACAATGTTTATCTAATTGCTTTAATGGAAGTCTGTGAATTATTTAGTAAAAACTCTTTTTAAAATCTATCTTTGACGGGTTTAATGAAGTATCTTCAGACAGGACCTTACATTTTACCGTTTTTAATTCATACACAATCTCTATATTTATCTGGCAGACTAAACTGTAATAATGCTTCACACCTTTGAAACGTTTTTCTCAAATAAATTAAACGTGCGATAGTAACAAGACATGTTAACGTTTATTCCATATCAGTGGGACCTCAGCCTCCAGAACAAGTGACGACTCCGCTCGCAAGTGTACAGGAAGAGAAGGAAGAGACTGAGTGGCCTCAAGGAGACGGTGAACACCAAGAGAATAAGGAAAATGGTAAGACAAAAGATCTCTGTATAACGGCACTAGCTTTGGCCGTAACATCAGGACCTTATCCCTAATTGTATAAAGATACTACTACTAGATACCAGCAGCGAAGCTACCTAACATGCCGATTCCTATCGGGTTTACTTTCGAAATATAGCAATATTAGTATCAATGATTTTCATTTATCATAATAAAAAAATGTTATTTACGAAGTTAAATTACTTGTGAAAATAACAATCAAAGAAAAACACTCTAAAACTAAAACTAACAATCAAAGAAATAATAAACAATTTCAACTCCCGCTAAACAGAAAGGTTTGTAAGCCGCAAGGCAAATCAGGAATCCCGATCATAGTTCCTCTTGTAGCGATCGTGAGCTTGACGCTACATAACACCGCTGAATTAAGGACGCTGGAAAGCCGAATGTCTCCGGCTTATGATAAGGATAGAGATATGAAATGCGTACGCCAGAACGGGATGGAATGATACTGGACTTCGTAATTAGTTTAGATAGTTTTAGTTGGAAGACAGATTCACATTAGTTTTGACCCGCTTATTTTTTTATAGTTTTGAATATTTATATTGTTTTCAACTGTCCATTTGCATTTGATTTTGTATTATTTTTGAAATTGATAAGTTTTGCGTAGTTAGCGCAGTAAAAACATGGTTCGTTCAGTTCAATGATAATGTTTGGTATTAAACAGTGTTATGTTAGTTAGAAGTTTTCAACTAGATTTCGTTGTGCAATTACGTCACGTTTTTGAATCGCGGTTTTAAGATCTGTAGGCGATTAGTATATAGTTTTGTGAACATAGAATTATTGGAGTTAGGAATGTTAATATAGTTCAATGTATGATTGTAATCATAGAGTACATTTGTATATAGGGGTATAGAGACTTCACTAGACCTCAACGACAAGCGCCATCTGATGTGGAGTTACAGAACTTGCAGTGCATGTGTGTGTCTATAGATACATACATATTACACACATTTATGTGCAGTATCCTAGAAAGGGATAGCTATATAGCTATCCCTTTCTTTCTTCACTTATAATAATATAATGTTTATTTTGTTTAGAATAAAACACAAAATTGAGTATTACAACATTTTATTAAGTTTGTAGAAACTAAACAAACAACTTAACACACAACAGATAACACTAGGTCACAGGAAATTCCAATGAAAAACTCCATGAGTCCAAGAGAATGCACGGGCACTGCACGAGTAATTACCCTGATACCCTCCTTTGCGTCGCGCAGTCGGGTAAAATGAACACAATGAATCCACAATAATTCAAATAACATAGCCACTATCCAGGTCGTAAATGAAAATCACGGTTAAAAATTTCTCAATACATCAAACAAAACATAAAATATCGAGTTTGACACAAGTGGACACAAGACATGGGTAACCATGGTAACAAAACCAATAATTTCGGAATGGCCGACAAGGTGAAGGAAGTTCCGTAACAAACATTTTTTACAGTGCCAATATTTGACTTAAAATTGTAATTTTTAAACTGTGTTATAAATTTACAGTAAGTCTAAAATTAAAATAGTTGTTTAATTACCGCTCAGTTTATTTCTTCGAAAGCAAGAAATAAAAATTATCACAACGAATTATGTCAATTTACTTCGGCTTATGTTTCAATGCGTGCGTAAAATGAAACGTATCATTATTTTACTACGGGTCAGTGTTGTCATAGAAATATTTTATACAATATTGTCTTCATTTTATTTAATTTTCTTTTTAACAAATTTAAATAGTTAAAATTTTATAGATCTTCGAACAATATTTCTTTTCTTTTATTTGTATTTCAGTATAGATAAAATTGAGACGGTCATGCCATCTAATGTCCAGTTACAGAACTATAGCCCAGAACAAAATGCAAACTTACTGAGTTATAGGACCCTGATTGTAATAATTGGATAACCGACTACAGAAAAGGTGGACAAGGTTACTCACTCAATTCGTCCGTATCCATTGGATGATACGGAATACGGACGAAGTAGCCATAAATATTACAATGTTTTTGTTCTTTGTTCGCGGGATAACTTCGTCGTAGATGAACCGATTTTGATGATTCTTTTTTTGTTGGAAAGAAAATATTTAAAAGGTGGTCCCATGATAAGAAAATCAGGGTTTGATGATAGAAGACCAGGGGAGAAATCGAGTGGAACTTTCAAAAATCTTAGGGGCGACTAGTGTGTTTGTAAGTTTTTTTCATTAAGTATTTCAAATAAAGGTCTGGAGTATAATATCTTGATGATGGAGCCGAGAGACAGTTGAGAGAACTCCTCAACGATTCACAGCAGCTACCTTGTGTTTGAGCTTGATTAATTTGTATTGATGAGAACTTTTCACCTAGACGGGTTGCAACTGTCATTAGGGGTCTGATGATGAAAACGAAGAACAGTTCAGGGAACTCCTGAACGGTTTATAACAGCTATTGCTTGTATTTGGACTTAATTCATTTATAGTGATGAGAACTTTGCACCTATATGGATTATATTATTCGATGCCTTCCGATACCTGCCATTTGTTCCCATAAAAATTAATTTAGTTTGGTTAAGTAGTTTTTATTTTATGACCATTTTTAGCTTATTATGTAAGTACATGGGCGATGTTATAACCGGTGCTACGGATATTACAATTCTAGTGCCCCAAATTGTTGTTGAATATTTAAACTAAAAAGGCTAAAATTAGCCCAAAGTTATAGTTACTAGAATTCACGTTTTGGTCCGGGTTCCCCTTCAAAATTTTTTACCCTACGCCACTGCTAGATACTACCACTTAGACCGTAACTTCGCATATATGGTCGCCCTAACCCATTCTATAGCCTATAACCGTGTTTGGGTTCGACTTGCCACTGTAACAAAGTTTATTTAGGAATGAAATTGTTAAAAAGACTTTCTCATTTTTATTGATATTAATTTAGGAGGAAATGGTTTTTAAGCGCGCCACACACAAAAAGAAAGATTCTACAAAGTTATTATCCATAGCTTTTCGTGTTTTGTGTTCTATATTTACGAAGTACTCGATGACTCGACTTATTGTAATCTATCAAATCAATTTCTTAACAGCCCTAATTAAAATGTCAAGTTCTGAATTTAAAGTAAATAAATACGAAAATGTGCCAAGACAACCTTAGCCTTAACCTTTTTTTTTTCATTACAGTCACAATATATCTAGCAACTGTAAATGTTAAATAATTATAAAAAAGAAATACTGAGTTCTCATCATCATATCAGCCGTAAGACGTCCACTGTTGAACATGAGTTCTACTTCAATATCACTAGTCTGTATGTCGCAAGGAAATGATAAAACCAGGGATTTTATCAAATCCCGGGAGATGTTAAAATAACGACACGATTTTATCATTTCCCTAAACAAATCTAGTGATTTGACAAATCCCTAAATTGGTTCAGTGAAATGACAAAAATTACTTTTCAGCGGTATTTTATAACTAAACTGAATCTGGTATATCATATCCCTGCGACATATACATCTTCTGTTACTCTTGTGCAGGAAATCGAGAAGAGAACAACAATGAAATGCAACGCAAAACGAGCGTAGCCACCGAAGATTTGGGAGAGAACCCGGAAGGTGACGTGTTGGACTCGGCGCCCGTCATATCCATGGTCACCAACCATACGAACGGGACCTTGAACCTCTGGCAATTGACCTTCGATGATAAGTCCAAGTTTTCTCAGGTAAGGAATATAAAATTGACGAGTAAATTGAAATTGATCTTTCACTTTAAGCTTTTCACGGCCCGTAATTTGACGCTGGTAGGAATCTGAATAGACACTATCGAGTAGACAGTAAATATAAATATATTTACCAAATACATGACTGTGTCTAAAAAAAAATAATTGATAGGCCATAATTTACTGGAATGTTTGAATAAGATAATATTATGTCTCATTTGATGTATGCACTGCTATTACGATGGCGTAATAAATGAACAATTACGAAAGTTAATGAATAGATCAGACATGTTGGATAAAAGGATGAATACGAAGAACTAAGAAAAAATGGATGAATTATGTGCCGTTTGACAGTAGACAATGGAAGAAGTAGACGTGTTGCGCCGCCTTCCAGCTACGTCATCAGTCTGCATTCGTCCACTTCTGCGCATAAGCATATCCCAATGTACTGAACATGTACACCCCTGAGCCGTGTCTTAACCGTATAGTTCGGTACCGCCCCCGAAATGGGCGCGACAAGTAAACCTACGCTGGCTCAATAGTGGGTCCAAAAGGGGCAGACGTTGTAGTCATACGACATCCTCATTATAAATTAAAAAAATATAATATTCCCTGCGTAAAATCCTATGAGTGCGCATTAATTAAGAATGTTCAATAAAAATCTGATTTATTCACGAAATTTAAACTTCTACATTTAGCGCTTATTTTCTTAATTTACCGTAACAAAATCCAAAAGTGTAAATACGATCTTCGCCATTTTGATGGCTGTGCTGGGTAGGGCTAAAAATCATAAAAAAACGTGGTTTTCGGACATCCAACGGATCATTATAGGAGGAATGAATAACTTCTCGTTTAGTATTGTAACGAATTCATACATCATTCAACATAAATTAGCAGTGGTAATGAAGAATTTGATATCTGAACTCGAACTTTCGCGCCACTTTTGTTTGTTTACATTTTTATTTTTCACTTTGATCACATACGCGTGCTTATACTCAATAACTATTAAGATATATATCATGCCAAATGTTATAAATAACGTAAAAAAGTACAGATCTTGGCGTAATTCTATAATAAAGGGCCAATAACACGTATTTTTCATTACCACTACCACAGATTATATAATCCACTACTCAATTTGTGTTCGTAAACGACAACCATGTTTATTTTTTTTAATCGTAATGATGTGTGAAAGCGAGTATTCTAATCGATTCCATAATTGATTTTTTTGTCAACTCGAGTGAAAAAAATAAGGAAACTAGGAAATCGATTAATAAAAATTAAAATAAATTTGTTTTAAGCTTAGAATACAATTATTATCTATTATAATATTGTTTAAAGCTTTTATAATAATATTACGTACATTGTCATTCCCAAAAAAACAATAATAGACAAAGGAACAATGTCAGTTATAAATGTTTGAATGCGCGGCAATTATTTAATTCTAAAATTTTGAATTAGGAATGCGCTCGCTGTGGTACTTGCTATTCAAAATATGTAATAACATTTTAATTTATTAGCTAATTTTTACTGTACATTTTATTTTGTACAATAATATAATTTTTAAGGTTGAATGAATATAGAATGCCTTGGATCTTGATAGGCTTTTTATAAATGAGTTTTTTTCTTACCAAATAAAAGTTTTTTGTTTTTTATCGTGGTAATCTATAATAATATCGTGGTAATCGTGGTAATAAAAATCATCAAATGAGTCCTCCCACCCCGAGCAGGGCGGGAGTCGGGAGGGACTGTCAGACTTGTACTGACTAAAATCCACGGTGTCCTTCAACAGCCCTTTATGTTCCGGGGTCACGGTAATGAAATAACTCCCGCTGGTCCATGGTCGGGCATGGTGGCATGCCGTGCCTACGGTGGCCGAAACTCGTCGTCTGCCGACTTCCGACGCCGCGGGCGTCTACCACTGCGGTTGGGGCGGAGGGAGGACGCTGTCCTCTCCCTCTCGAAAGATAGCCAAATTAATTATTTTATTGTACAAAATTGTTTCGTGAGATTGGTTTGGTCATGCAAGTATTACACGTCAGAAATCGAGCTTTTGAATTAAAAAAAGAAAATGCTAGGTATATTTTTACACTATTCGATGTCGCTGTTAAGGATCAAATTCGGTGAAGTAATGATAATTTGGTAAATATGAACTAATATACAAACAATAATTTAGTCATTGTACAGCAGATCAAAATCAAAATTCGCGCAATCTCACTTAAAGTTCGAATTTCAAAAAATTATTTAATGAATTTGCACCGCGAAGTGATAATAAAAATTTGAAATGAGAACAGTATGTTGTGAACATGTAGCGAAATTTTATTTAATGGAATATGATTCCTTCCCTCGCAAAAATCGAATTATTAAAAAAAAATCCTTATACCTCAAGTTTCGGGCACTCCGCAATTGCGGCGGTAAGACCCCTCTTTGAGGAGTGGCTGGAGAGAAGTCATGGCGTCCTGACCTACCGCTTGACGCAGGTCCTCACCGGACACGGAAGTTTCGGGAGGTACCTGTGTCTGATGCGAAAGGAGGAGACGCCTGGGTGTCACCACTGCGAAGATCGCCCGGAGGACACGGTGGAGCATACGGTGCAAGACTACCCAGCTTGGGCGGAGCACCGACGTGTCCTCACGGCTGCGATAGGCGGAGACCTCTCGCGCCCGGCATTGGTTGCGGCCATGCTGCGGGGCGAGACGGAGTGGGAAGCGGTCAGCTCCTTCTGCGAGGCAGTAATGCTCGTGAAGGAGGAGGCAGGCCGCGAGCGAGAGAGGACAGCGTCCTCCCTCCGCCCCAGCCGCAGTGGTAGGCGCCCACGGCGACGGACGTCGCTTGATGATCTCCGGCCACCGTAGGCGCGGGCATGCGGGCAGCGAGTAAAGGGCAACTCGCTGCCCGACCAAGGACCATGCCCGGGTCGACGGCGCGTTGTGTCCCACGCGCGCCTCAAAGAGCGTCAGCATAATGACGGGGCCCCCCTCTCAGAGGGCCAAAGCCTGCCGGGGTCGCGGGATTATTCCCTCACCGTAACCCCGGAACATAACAGGCTATGAAGGACACCGTGGATTTTAGTCAGTAGAAGTCTGACAGTCCCTCCCGCCCTGCCCGGGGTTGGAGGACTCATTTGATGATTTTACCACGCTAAAAAAAAAAAAAAAAATACCTCAAGTTTGTCGCATGTTACTACTTCACAGAATATTGATAGTTTGATTGCTGAATTTATATTTCAAAAATTTATTTTTTATGGTGTTATTTAATTTTTATCAAATCGACTTCGAGACTTCCTTCAGGATTTTTCGCTATTCCTCATAGTTCAAAATTTAGCCATCCACGCCCCGTTGGAAATTCTAATTGTTTAATACTGCAAGGAATCATATATAAGTACTCCCATCTCTCAGCATTAGATCCGAACCCGGTGTTTGTCTTTTCACGTATTTTAGATCCGTTGTAAAAAGATAAATTTAAATTAATTAACGAAAACACAAAATGGGTATAGGTAAAACCTTATGATTGAATTTAAGTTTAGAAGACACATGTTTAGCCTCCAATGAAACACCGATATTTATTACTATATAAAACATAAAATTAAATAAATTATTGCGTAAACGACAATACTTGAAATATTATAACATGATTCAGATTTAGTTTCATAGACTTATTGCATGGACTGAGCTTTCTATAGCAGGCCCGAAGCCACCTAACATGCCGATTCCTATCGGCTTGTCTTTCGAAATATAGCAAATACTAGTATCTATTATTTTCATTTATCATAAACAACTTATTTAAAGATCAATCAAAAAAATAAATAAACGCCTACAAATTTTTTCCGCGCAATTTCAACTCATGCCAAACAGACAAAGTTTGTAAGCCGCAAGGCGAATCCGGAATTCAGTTCATAAAATTCAAAGTATCTCTTGTAGCGATCGTGAGCTTGAGGCCACATAACACCGCTAGTTTAAGGACGCTCGGAAGCCGAATATTACCGGCTTATGATAAGGATAGAAATATGAAATGCGTACGCCAGAACGAGATGGAATGATACTGGACTTCGTAATTCGTTTAGATAGTATTATTTGGATGACATATTCACATTAGTTTTGGTTCGCGCTTATTTTTTTTGTATTTATTGTTTTCACCTGTTCATTTGCATTTGATTTGGTATTATTGTTGAAATTTATAAGTTTTGCGTAGTTAGCGCATTAATAACAAAGTTAGTTCAGTTCAATGGTATTGTTTGGTAAGTGTTCAGTGTTCACCGTAATGTTAGTTTCGAAGTTTTAACTAGATGGCGTTGTGCAATTACGTCACGATCCTGAATCGCGGTGTTAAGGTCTGTAGACGATTAGTATAGGGTTTTGTGAACATCATTTTATGGAGTTTGTTAATAATTGATTAACCGACTACAGACTACAGAAATTAAAGAGGTTACTCAATTTATTCGTCCTTAAAATACAACGTTTATTATATTTTGTTTATTCTTTGTTCGCGGCATAACTTCATCGTTTATGAACCGATTTTGATGATTCTTTTTTTGTTGGAAAGAAGATGTTTTAATGGTGGAAACTTGATAAGGAAATCAGGGTTTGATGATAGAAGACCAGAGAAATCGAAAGAACCTTTCAAAAATCGTAGGGGCGACTAGTATGTTTGTAAGTTGTTTCATTATCTTTTGGTCCGGGTTCCCTTTCAAGGATATTTACCCTGCGCCACTGTTCTATAGTCAAATAAGCGGATAAATCAGTCCATGCTCTATGTCTTGTTTTACTTTTTTTCCATGTTCGATTATGTTGCGAGTATCGATTAGGCTGAATGAACGTTTTTAATCGTTTTGTGAACATTGGGTTTACGGTCAGCACTAAAAAGAGTCATGTTGCAACATAGTTTTTGCTAATTTTTATCCAGACTTTGATCGTTATTATTTATAAAATTATGTATGAACACTAGCAAATCTAATTATGTATATAGTAAGTTATTTTATTTATTTCACTGTGTAACTATTATTATCATGTGATAAGCTTGTTTATGTACATATTTTTCTGCACATCTAAATTACCTAGTTTTTGGAACGGTGTAGCATTTTGTATGTTACACACATTTTACAACAGAATGAGGCAGTTTTATTGACCTCAACATGTTCTTAAAGATATTGCTCACAAACTTATCGCATGAAATAGCTGTAGTAACATATTTTTGATCAAAAATTGGATGCTGAAAGTTGACAAAAAATCTTGTGTAATAGCTCAAATTTCGAATCACCCGGTCGACTCAGCTGATGTGTCATGTGTCAAAATGTTGTCGTGCAGAGTGGTTAAGCTTAACTACGCTCGGCCGGCTGCCTTTCGCAGGTCGTCAATCCACTTGGCGTGCGTCCTACCAGGGACCGAAAACCTTTATAAATTACGGTACCGGTATTGAAGAATTTTGGTTATTTTTCAGACTTAGGTAACCGCTATCTGGGTAACCAGACCGAAGAAAAATGTAACCTCTATTCAGGTTACCGTTTTAATACCGGTTAACTAAAGATAATGACTCTTTGTCACACACACATGCGATGCGCGCCCTGTGACTATTGCCGACGGCACGTGTGAAGTGTGCAAGATAGGGGTAATTTTTATTTTGGTAACCGGTATTAATACTGGTTATGTATTCACTTTTAATAATAAAGGTAATCTTTAAAATTACCTGTAAAAGAAAAAAAGGTTGTTATCGAAAAAATACCCGTATTGGTCATACCGGTTTCGGTCCCTGCGTCCTACACTACAACTCAAGTACAATGGGATTAAAGCTGGAATATAGTGATGATAAGCTGCCATTTCTAAATTAAGGTTATTGTTACAGGTGCTATCAATAGGCCACGCGTCCAGAGCGTCGGGTCATAGGTTTAGAGTAAACGACATAACATGCCATCCAGTATTACCTCTACTATTAACTACAAGTCATCATAACATATCTGGTAAGCAAATTTTTGAGTCGCCTCCTTTTACATAAAAAACTTCAATTATACATTAGACTATTAGGTACACCCTCTGTCATACTTTGGCCTCAACATAGCCCAGAAGTAGAGATGTGCTTAAAGCTTCAGACACACACCGACTAATTATGTCAGGTTTTTCGTATCGAATAGTCGTCACGGTTTGAATTGAGCATGTTCAATTTTACTCACAACGAACGCACTCGTAGCTATTAGTTGCTGTATGTGATCGAAGATTAAGACGAAGAGGATTTGAACTCCTGCGCACTTACAGAACAGAATAAAAACTATTTAGCGCCGGATACTGACAGGATGGTGGTCGCGCTCTAGGCTGCCCTGCTGAGGCCTAACACCTCCATTGGGATCGCTCAGTCGTCACCGCAAGTTGCAGGTGGTGCCGTTGCCCGGGATGGACCGCAAAAATATAGGCCTGATAATAATAATGTAACGTTTCCTCCCAACAGATAGTGAACGCGACCACCACAGGTACGACGACGACGCAGCGGCCGGTGGCCTGTGCTCGGAGCTGATCATGTGGCGCGTGGAGTGTGTGGGGCCGCTGGGGAAGTCGGGGGGAGTGTCCGAGCTCGCGCGGGTCAACTCGCCGCATCTGTCGGCCTTCAGCAACGTCGCCTGGCTGCCCACCTTATTGCCTAGGTAACTATTACATGATACGGGGGTCAAAAACTCCTTAGAATAAGTATCAATCATTAAATCATGTTGGGGCCAGCTGTCCGAGAACCGGATGCAGCTGAATACCAATATTTTATATGAAACGACTGCCTATTTAACCTCCACAACCCAGTAACAGGGTAGTTTGATACCCCTCGGTAAGACTGATTGTCAGACTTTCGAGCTTCCGACACAGAATACTAGTACTACGTACAGAAGTGTCACTTCCCAAAAACAAACAAATATAAAAAATGTTTGCTCGAGAGAATAAAGTTATAAAAATATGTTCGGAGCGAGTCGACTGTGAAACCCGTCCACGGTACGCCCGCGTGAGCGACCAGTTTCATACTACAAGCACACGCGGGCGCACCGTGGACGGGGCTACACCGCGGAGTGCGCCAGGCCTGCTTACGACTAAAAATAACGACTCAAAGATCAACAAGTACCAGATTGATCAAGAAATTCTTCTTTAAATAAACGTACCCTACGTTCACATCTACCGGCTCGGAGAGAAGAGCCGATTTTTTTTTAACAGTAAATTGTCATAAGATTTATTATTTACATGTCACTTAGTGTGAAAAAGTAATAAGAGCTACCGGCTTCCTCTGATGACGTCAGGCGTCGTTCATTGAGCCGTTCTGTGTGCACGGACCCTAAAATAAATAAAATTAGTTTATCAATGGCTTCCTGAATTCCAGTACTACTCTCGGCAACTTATCAAACTCACCGTCAGCGTGTTTCGTGGCGAGTGACGGCGAGAGTCTACGGGTGTTCCAAGCTGTGATAGATGCGCGCACTCTGCTGGCCGAAATAGCTACCTCGGAGAGACGTCACAAAGATGTAATGGTAAATAGATAAGAATTACTATACAGCAGGTAAAGGGTTTTAAACTGGGGATAAAAGAGGTGTTTTGCAAACTAAATAGTTGTATTGAATAAAAGCGGTTTCGAGAGAATTTCGCTTTTCCGAAACACCTCTTTTCTGCGGTGCTTTGGTGCATAGCTGTCAAAAGCTAGGTCAGTTTCAATAATCTCAGCTAGCAAGCTGAAAACAAACTAAACACCACTCGCGTTGTAGGTATATTCAGTCAGAATTAAAAATGAATTCAATAACGTACAACTGTATAATTGGCTCATGCGCAAAACGTCTCTTTAGCAAAATGTCACCTAATCGTAAAACGTCTCTTTCGCAGAATGTCTCTTTCGTAAAATGTCTCTTTCGCAGAATGTCTCTTTCGCAGAATGTCTCTTTCGCAAAATGTCGCACCTGGGACTTAAGAATAAAATTTTGATTTTCAAAACACTAACAAAGTATTGCAAATGAAAATATTAATGATATATTTTTTAATCATTTTAAAAATGGTATAAAAATATTTCCATTTGCAATACTTTGTTAATGTTTAGTTACTATTAGTAATAGCTCCTATTATATATTATCTGTGGATATGTTTACTAACAGTATTGATTCTTTTGATCAAAATTTTGAATGTGTGTAAAATGTTTGATACCTATTGATATTCTTTTTATTTGGACATACTAAAGTTTTAAGTACCAACATTTTAACATCATAATTGCATTATAATTTTATTAGGTATATGATTTTTGTTTTGAAAATCAAAATTTTATTCTTAAGTCACAGGTGCGACATTTTGCGAAAGAGACATTCTGCGAAAGAGACATTCTGCGAAAGAGACATTTTACGAAAGAAATATTCTGCGAAAGAGACGTTTTACGACCAGTACCCCTAGCACGAATCACTTTCGACAAAGTATTCGTATCGTCTCCGAAAGCATTTTGTATGGGAACTTGAACAGCGCCTCTGGTGAGCGTAAATTGAACTAATTTTCAGAGCACGAACAAATACATGTACGTTTCGTATCGTCTTCGTACGTAAACGTAAACGTCATTTGAGCCGTTTGTATGAAAATAGGTAGCACAAAGACATAAAATGACGGATAGTTTCGTAACTGTCGAAGGCTGGCTTACGAGTTTTACGAATATTTATTCACTTCAAATTTGACAGTGAGAAAACATTCGTCGTATTTTATTTTAGCGATAAAATTATAATTTAAGTGATTGTGTTGATATATTTTGTTAGAAAATGAATGTGTGCTCCAATATTTATTATAATAATACGTTACCTTTCTATTTATGCTGCCATAATTGACAAAAAATAAGTGCACTGAGTGCGGGAAGCATGACAGGATTACATAGATCTTTTAGCAACCGTATTATGATGGCCCTCAATCATTGCTTGATTCATTGAGTGATATTATTGTCATGATTAATTAATAAAATAAATAAAATCATCGAACACAGAATATTCATAAAGCTTTTCTTTATTACAATACATTTTACATTAAATGTTATAACAAAAATGCTCCTTATTCTACGATCGTCTCCAGGCCCCACTTACTCTGTGCTATTTAATATCGGTCCAGCAGTATAACGTAAAAGCACAAAAACAAACTCACATTCGTATTGATTAATAAGGATTTAAAACATTTACATTCAAAAATACAAATAAACATTTTGTAAAACACAGTTCAATGTATTGCAAGCTAGAACCTCAAAGATAGGAATTTCTTCATAATGCAAGCCTTATCGAGAAGTACTGTCTTCTATCTAATTCAAACTCTTCACCGAATCTCCAAACGAGAGGAAGAACGAGAGCCTCGTCTCATCATTGAACATCGTGGGGGATCCTTCTGTTCAACTGGTTATCAGACCTTCTTGATCAGGGTGTCAATTACTTATTTACTCCATTATGAATACTTCCGTTTAGTTATCGTAGTTTACTGGAATAGCTTACAGAAATATAACAAATCAACAGAAAAATAACAAATCATTGAACATTGTTTTGAAACCTCTTGACAGCGGAAAGATTTGACATTAAGTAAAGACATTAGGTCTGACACAGGTTTTTTTTTAAAATAAACTTTTTTCATGGCTTTTTATTTGTGCCAGCGTGACAGACGTTCGTTTAGGAACGCAGTCAAATCAAACACAACGTTTTAGTAATTAGTTTAATTATTACGCCATTTATCTAACTGAATATTAACTGTTTCTGCAGTTCCCTTGTATTGCGTCATAAATTGAACAATATTAAAATTTTAAATGCCCAAAAATCACTTATTTTCTATCAAAAATCCAGTTTCTGGACGAAACATTCATTCAAGAGTATGATCATTCGTTCTATTTTTCCCGTCCCTATTTACGTTAGTATGACGTCACCAACGTTTTCGTATCGCGCCCTCGGTACGAATTCGGAAGTGCTTCGTGCTTCCGACTTTCGTTGTATTCCGTTATTGTATCGACGGCACGATACGGTGGCGACACGAAACCTTCAAATATTCGTGCTAGGGGTACAGTACCCCTAGCACGAATCACTTTCGACAAAGTATACGTATCGTCTCCGAAAGCATTTTGTATGGGAAGTTGAACAGCGCCTCTGGTGAGCGTAAATTGAACTAATTTTCAGAGCACGAACAAATAGATGTACGTTTCGTATCGTCTTCGTACGTAAACGTAAACGTTATTTGAGTCGTTTGTATGAAAATAGGTAGCACAAAGACATAAAATGACGGATAGTTTCGTAACTGTCGAAGGCTGGGTTACGAGTTTTACGAATATTTATTCACTTCAAATTTGACAGTGAGAAAACATTCGTCGTATTTTATTTTAGCGATAAAATTATAATTTAAGTGATTGTGTTGATATATTTTTTTAGAAAATGAATGTGTGCTCCAATATTTATTATAATAATATGTTACCTTTCTATTTATGCTGCCATAATTGACAAAAAATAAGTGCACCGAGTGCGGGAAACATGACAGGATTACATAGATCTTTTAGCAACCGTATTATGATGGCCCTCAATCATTGCTTGATTCATTGAGTGATATTATTGTCATGATTAATAAAATAAATAAAATCATCGAACATAGAATATTCATAAAGCTTTTCTTTATTTTTACATTACATTTTACATTAAATGTTATAACAAAATATGCTCCTTATCCTACGATAGTCTCCAGGCCCCACTTACTCTGTGCTATTTAATATCGGTCCAGCAGTATAACGTAAAAGCACAAAAACAAACTCACATTCTTATTGATTAATAAGGATTTAAAACATTTACATTCAAAAACACAAATAAACATTTTGTTATAAAAACACAGTTCAAGGTATTGCAAGTTAGAACCTCAAAGATAGGAATTTCTTCATAATGCAAGCCTTATCGAGAAGTACTGTCTTCTTATTCAAGCTCTTCACCGAATCTCCAACCAAACGAGAGGAAGAACGAGAGCCTCGTCTCATCATTGAACATCGTGGGGGATCCTTCTGTTCAACCGGTTATCAGACTTTCTTGATCAGGGTGTCAATCACTTATTTACTCCATTATGAATACTTCCGTTTAGTTATCGCAGTTTACTGGAATAGCTTAGAGAAATATAACAAATCAACAGAAAAATAACAAATCATTGAACATTGTTTTGAAACCTCATGACAGCGGAAAGATTTGACAATAAGTATAGACGTTAGGTTTGACACAGGTTTTTTTTTCAAAATAAACTTTTTTCATGGCTTTTTATTTGTGCCAGCATGACAGACGTTCGTTTAGGAACGCAGTCAAATCAAACACAACGTTTTAGTAATTAGTTTAATTATTACGCCATTTATCTAACTGAATATTAACTGTTTCTGCAGTTCCTTTGTATTGCGTCATAAATTGAACAATATTAAAATTTTAAATGCCCAAAAATCACTTATTTTCTATCAAAAATCCAGTTTCTGGACGAAACATTCATTCAAGAGTACGATCATTCGTTCTATTTTTCCCGTCCCTATTTACGTTAGTATGACGTCACCAACGTTTTCGTATCGCGCCCTCGGTACGAATTCGGAAGTGCTCCGTGCTTCCGACTTTCGTTGTATTCCGTTATTGTATCGACGGCACGATACGGTGGCGACACGAAACCAACAAATGTTCGTGCTAGGGGTACTGGTGACATTTTGCGAAAGAGACGTTTTGCGCATGAGCCGTATAATTGGCACTAACATAGTTGTGCCTCAAAATTTTGCTCTAGAGACAGGCACACTATACATCATTATTAACTAACGCCAGGAAATTAATTTTCTATCTCAATCCAAAGCCCGATCCGTTTTCATTGATGATTTGTGATTAAACACCTTTGAGACTCTGCTTGGCAAATTCTGCCGTTGATTGGTTACTTACAAAATCGTGATTAATATTGCAACCGAGATAGATTATTAATTTCCAACGCTTATAAGCCAACTGCGCATTAGGCGGGGACGCCACATGGCAATCATTTCGTGAATATAAAAACAAAAACAATTCCCGTATTCTCAAAAACGTTTGTTTTATCAACAAATTGTCAAAAATCAATTTAAGTGTTTTCAAACGCGCGCTTTTGCGTTAAGCAAGTGGTGATATTGAAGTTTTTTTTTTTTACAACTATCACACAACGCCATCTAGTCCCAAGCTAAGCAGAGCTTGTGTTATGGGTACTAGGCAACTGATAAACATACTTATATAACGCAATGCTGAGCGTTCAAAATATGCTGGCTCTTAAAGCATTCGTTTAAATGCGATTACGGTTTAAAGCAAAACGTTTTTGAAGCACTACATTGACCTTGTCGCCAGAGTCTACCCGCTTAATGCTCAGAAAGTCTTCCACCCCTTAATAGGCAGTGGTCCGACCGGCGGCGAGAAAACGAGTAACTATCGGCGATTTTCTCTCTTTAGAAACGCACAATAAATGTACATTCCGTGTAAACGAAAGAGATGCATATATTAATAGTTGCTCTCTGACTGTTCACACTGCTGGCGACGACTCGCTTTACTAGTTTTGTCGCTGAGCGACGAGCTTTCAAAAATAAACTCGCTCAGCGATACTCGTTCAGCGATGCTCGCTCGGCGCGCTTTTTCAGGTTTGCACAGGACTGAGCGACGGCGGGCGATTGGCGCGAGTAATCGCTCGTCGCACTTGCACACTCGCTTATAGCCCGGCGACAATGCTATCGAAACTACACTCGCTTCCCGCTGATCGTCAACTCTTTTATAGTTTCTAGTTTTACTCGTTACTCGTTCATCGTCGGCGGTCGGACCACTGCCTTTTTCCTTCTTTTCTCCATAATGTCTTTCTATAGCATGATACAATGTCGATGTCATCCGAGTCGACGTTAGAAGAAGGCGGTGGTGTTCCGTTACACGAGCGCATCCAGATCGTGTCGCAACAGTCCACGGCGCGTCCCGGTGCGATCATACAGCTGCACGCAATAGCTGACGCGACACACGACTGGCACAATACGCAGATGCTGCATGTGTTCCAGGAACAACTTATTACTGGTAAGTTGAAAGGAAAGGTATTTCTTAACGGCACAGCACTCGGTTTTTTCCGTAGTGCATTTCCCGCACTGAACAAAAATTTGCAAAAATTTATTTTTTAGTTTGTGTATGTGAGTTTAAATGTTGGTAACCCACTGGGTTAAGGGCGCATAACCAGAAAGTTGGCAACGTCGCTAATAGCTGTCAAATATACATATACAAGTTTTAATTAATTTGGAAATGTTATGCACTAGAAAACTGATAGAGGAATGCAATTAAAACACTAAATTTGATGTTGTAACTGTTTCAGGTGTATAAAAGGCATTTGGAATGTTTTCAGATGCTTTTTTTTACGTCTAAAACTATATATTCGGTGTTACGATATTAATTATTGCATTCCCTTATAATTTTTTTAGTCCACTACAGAGCCATATTTCTTATTTTCATACAGTGAATAGGTAAAATTAATTAAAACTTGTAAATATTTGTCAGCCATTTGCAACGTTGCCAACTTTCATAATACGCGCTCTTAAATTCCTAGTGCTAGGCAGAGTTAAATAGAAAAATTCACATCCAATGTTCTTCAATTCCACTATTCTATGTTGTTGCTACGTGTGCAAATTGAACCGTACTAAGCGCTTTATTAACGATGACATACTCGTACACTTTCTTGTGTTAATAAAAAAGAAAATGTTCATTTTGATAAGAATAAAAAAAAACAATTGAAAAGAGCGTTGGTTTATGTTTGTCTGTATAAATCAAGGTTACGTCACGATATTTTTTCTTCATCGTTGTCCAAGATAGATAGATAGATGATATCCAACTTAGAACGTATATATAATGTATATATGTAAAAAGACACTATCTTCTTCATACTTTCCTGGTTTTTGGAAATCTTTTTTTCTTGATGTTATTTTATTGAAATATTAATACTTCCATTTTCTTCACCAGGTGAACGCACATCGGTGGATTCAGAAAACAATGACTCAGGTCTAGAAAGTTCTGAAGTGAATACCTTGACGGAAGCTGGCTTGGAAGCGATCGTGGATCTGCGCAAAGCTGCCACCTTCAACGAACCATTCTACATTGTGGTGCTGGAGAGAACTGATGGTGGATCTACTGTTCATATGTGGAGACTCACTGTGTCGTCACAGGCGGATCCTGCCGGTAAGTTCAAAAGAGCAAAAATAGATCACCTCGAAAGAACGCCATGGCATACTGGTAAGAGAAGCGAATGTGATTACTAAAAAGAACCGGAAAGATGGGTTTTAACTATCGATGGTCTGGAATCCAGTGATTCTATGTTTTTTTTTTTTTTTTCAATTTTGTAAAAACCGAAAAGGCAGAGGTAGGTACTCATTAAAAAAATTAAGTTGTTTTGTGAGAGTTCTATTGTTCTCGTATTTTAGATCTGAACTTTAAAAAAAAAATTAATCACAAATGACCCTTTTCACTTCCCTCTGTGCAACTGCGCTGTGTAGATGTGATTTGTATCGGTGCCGTTAATAATTACGTTTCTCGTGTCTCGTTATCGATTACCGGCTCGTGAATTGATCATAACTGTGTGCCTTTGTGCTTAGTGGTGGTATTGTAAGTTTTTAAGTGTTATTACGCGTAATTCATTGGTAAATATAGTTTTAAATTAGTTCATCAGCGCTCGGTGAGTACTTTTTATTTTTTGGGTGTGTGGGTACCGCGGAAGAAAAAAAAATCTTTTGTTGTTTCGTCTTGTTTTTGCGATCTTTTAGTAGTTTTGCATTAAAAATGTTGTCCAGTAATGATGATCCACCGGACGGGGGCGGAAAAAACACTTCGCGACGCGTAACTAAACCTCCCAGGTCACCGACCTCCGTTTACTCTAAACGCTTGTTTACCGAAATGTCTCCGTCCTATTTAACACCCGAGGATTGGCCGAAGAGACAACATTTGACCGATTCTGTCGAGAAATCGCCGTTATCAATAAATAATGTCAGTAATTCAAACGAAGACTACTGCGATTTAGTTACTCAGGCGTCTGCATACTTGTCTAAAATAAACGACCTTGTCAATGATCAGGGTTCTCGTATTAATGTAGCCAATAAATCCGCGATTATGGACATGACACAGCGGATTACGTCCATTGTTTCTTTGTTAGCCTTACGGTCTTCTTCTAATGAAACGAAGTTAGCCAATGTTGAGCGCGAATTGGACAAAGTTAAATTAAATAATAATGTCAGCATTGTAAAAACCGATTCCAATAAATTATCTTATTCAGATTCTCTGAAACTCCGTCTGCCGAAGGTCGCTCCAGCGATGGAGTCGAGACCACCGCTGCCGTGTTTAATAGCTTACCCCTCCAACGAAAGGTCAGCTGAATTCGCAACTTCCTCAGCCACTAAAGAAGCGCTTAAAAAAGCGATTAACCCAACTGACGACGGTTTCCAAATTGTAGGCATGAAAAAAATCGCGAAATCGGGCGTTGTATTACGTGTCGCTAACGACAGTCAATTAAATAAACTTCAATCGGTTGATGCTATTAAGACCGCCGGGTTAAGACTTGAAAAACCGAAAGGCCGCAGGCCACGTTTATTAATTAAAGACGTCCCATCCTCAATGGAAGACAAACCTTTTTTGCATGCGTTGTTCCGTCAAAATATAAAAGACGAATTGGCAATTAGTGAAGAAGAATTTATTAAGTCGACAAAAATTATACGTAGACGTGTATTAGATAACGGTCGGAAGTGGGTAGGCATCGAAATCGACAACGCCATTCGAAAGCATTTAGTTAGTACCAAAGAGAAGCTTTTTATTGACTTCGCGACTTGCCGATTTTTTGATGATATCGATGTAGTTCGTTGTTTACATTGCCAGCAGTTCGGTCACGTGAAAAAATACTGCGTTAATAAATCGCCTACCTGTGCGAATTGCTCAGAAGCACATGAAACAAAAGAATGCCCGCATAAGGATAATTCTGATTTTACACCGGTATGTGTGGCGTGTAAACGTTCTAAAAAACCGTTTGACCATCGGTGTGGGTCGCAACAGTGTGCCACCTATAAAGTTAGGCTCGAACAATTAATACGCAACACTAATTACTAATATAATGGATAGTTTAACAATAGGTCAATTGAATCTACATAACGATAGGGTAGCGACTTCAGAACTGGACAAATTAATTATCGATTATAACTTAGATATTGTATTAGTTCAAGAACAATACCAAAACACGCGCTTACGTCACAAGGTAGTTCAGTTGGATAGCAAGGCACGAGCCGGAATTTACGTGTCGCGTTCTTCTAACTATACAGTAACGTCTTTACGTAATCTGATGACGCCTCACTGTGCAGTTGCGGAAGTCTCATCAGCTACTTTTAAAGTTTACGTTGTCAGCTGCTATTTTCAATATTCAGACCCTGTTGCTCCTCACATACATAACCTCCGTCACGTCTTGCGGTCACTCGCGGGCTGCAAAGTTATCGTTGGCGCAGACGTTAATGCGTCTTCGTCCCTGTGGTATGGCAAAGTCCGGTCCACGGATTACGTACGGCGTTGTGCTGTTGTAGACTTCATTGCTGAAATGAACTTAACCATTCATAACACCCCCGATGCACCACCTACTTTTTGCAGCCCAATGGGCGAATCTTGTATTGACGTCACACTTTCTAGTGCCGACGTACGCTTGGATAGGTGGCGTGTCCTACCGGACGCGTCTTGCAGTGATCATCGCTTGATTGTGTACGAGTTTGTTCCGGTTTCTACTCATGGTTCTTCACATGTAATTGGTAACTTTAGGTATAAAAGTAAGGGTGCTAATTGGGAATTCTTTAGATCGCTTTTTGCGTGTCATGCCAAAGATTTCACTCGTGATGGGCTGTCAGCTGAAGAAAGTGCTGAAATTATGTCAGACAGCTTCACTTACTGTGCTGACATTGCTATTGGTCGCGGACCTATGACCAATGTACGTAGATGTGATTGGTGGTGTGACTACCTAACCGAACAGCGTAAAATTTATCGTCGAGCGCGTAAACATCTTAATAAGCTTAAAAAACGTCAAGTCACCGGAGACTCACTAACCTCTGCTTTAAATACATTTAGAGTTGCCAGGTCCCGTTACAGAGCATCGGTTGAAAAGTCTAAGGGTAAATTGTTGCGCAAAGTAGTGGATAAATTAGAAAAGGAAGGTCCGTGGTCTCCTTTATATCATGAGTTTAAAGCCAATCGATCGGTCGACCTCGCGTATGTTCAGAATATTAAAGTAAATAATAAACACACCACCGGTATTGAAGAAACAACGGAAGTTTTATTAAATACTCTTATCCCTGATGATTCACCTGTTAATGATACTGACTACCACCAACAGATTAGAGCATGGGCTACAGTCCCGCCTGAATCACCAGCGTCAGACCTTCCATCTACTGACGAATTCATTAATGTTGTCAGGAGGCTGCCCCTTAACAAATCATCAGGTGAAGATAAAATATCCAATCGTATGATAAAAGAAGCGTGTAAAACAGCGGCCGACGCGATATTAATTGTTTACAACCGGTGTATTGCTGAAGGTGTTTTTCCTCGTATATGGAGACATGGCTTTATACGAATAATACCTAAAAGCGGCGACAAGCCACCAGATGACCCTAAGTCTTACCGGCCCATAACATTATTACCATCTTTGGGAAAGCTCTTGGAGCGTCTTATCGTCCCACGATTGTTACCGGACGGACCCAAATTCCATAAAAATCAATTCGGTTTTACTGTCGGCAAATCAACCGTTGACGCGGCACTTTCTGTTAGAAAAATGGTTCATACCTCCGAGCACAAGTACGTAGTAGGAATCTTTCTAGACATTTCCGGGGCTTTTGATAACGCATGGTGGCCAATGCTACTACTTAAGATAAAAGCTCGTGGTTGCTATAAAAATATATTTAATCTTCTTTATTCGTACTTTTCTAATGGATCCGCTAAACTTAAGCTCGGACATCATTCCGTATCGAAACGTCTTACCATGGGCTGTCCTCAAGGTTCGGTTATCGGTCCTCATTTATGGAATCTAGGCTTCGATGATTTCCTCGCGATTCCTCTTCCAAGTGGTTGTTCTTTAACTGGTTATGCGGACGATGGCCTTCTGCTCATTCAGTCGAGTACTCGTGCTGGACTCGAGAATTTGGCTGACACTTGCCTACGATTAATATCTCAGTGGGGCGATCGAAACCGCTTGACCTTTGCACCACAAAAAACCTATCAACTCATTTTAAAGGGTGACCTTAAATCGTGGCCTAGTATTAAATTCAATAATGTTCCCGTTAAGAGAAAACAATCGGTGTGCTATCTTGGTTTAGTCTTAGAGAGGAATTTCACATTCATAGAACATATAAAAACGGTTGGTGAAAAAGCTAAAAATAACTTTTATGCCCTAACGAGAATATCTAAATCTACTTGGGGTTTGTCATTTTTAACCTTAAAAACTATTTATGGGGCTACTTACTTGGGCTGTGTGTGCTACGGGGCACCTGTTTGGGCCGATAGAGCCACCATAGGTGCGGCACGACGTAAATTGCTTCAAAGTCAGCGCTTGGCTTTGTTATTCTTAAGTAAAGCTTATAGGACCGTCAGTACTGAAGCTTTACCGGTACTTGCTGGTGTTCTACCAGTAGATCTTGAAGTGCAACGACGCGCTGCAATGTACTTTTCCGCACGGGAGACCACTGACGCTGATTTTCTACCGCAACGTGACCGTGATAAGATATCTCGATTATTCAAACCCCAGAGCGACGTCTGGGAGGATCTTTTATCCGAATGGCAAAATAGGTGGGATAATTCTATCAAGGGACGGCACCTCTACCAGTTCTTTCCATCCGTTCGTGAGCGGCTGGCTAGGACGTGGCTGGAGGTGGATCACTGTGTTGCCCAATTTCTCACCGGACATGGTAACTTTAAAAGTAAATTGTTTTCCTTCAAGCTTGTTCCCTCGCCTTTTTGTCAATGTTCGACACCTGACTGTGAATATGAACAATCAGCACATCATATTCTTTGGGAGTGTATTCTTTGGCAAAACGAACGCAATATTATGTTGGATGCTGTTCAGACTACATCTGGAGTCATTTATTATACGGACCTTGTCGAAACTCGAACAAACTTCCGTGCGTTCAAGCGTTTTTGCCATACCTATTATTGGAATCAAATATAGCAGCTCACAATTTAGGAACCATTAATATTAGTAGTCATTTTTACCCGTGGTGCTAGGCAACTGGGCTTCTCCCAGTTGTAATGTCCCTTTGTGCCTATTGGCCTTGTTTTGTTCTGTCTCCTGCTTGCATGGAGGGAAGTGGAAACATATTTTTCCTACTCCTCCACTATTCTTTTCTGATTAATTTCGTGCAGGATCCAAGGCAGGTAAATTCATTCTCCGGGACACGTCGAGCTTCATTGTCTCGGCGCTTTTCTGGTGGTTGCCACTGTTGATTCTGGCTTTCAGGAGTTGCAGTGGTTTGGGAATAGTGTGGTGGGTTTGTCCCAAAAAAAAAAAAAAAAATGACCCTTTTAGAAACGTCATCATTTAACATCATCACCCGACTTGGAAATCGAAACTAGAACCTCTTGCTCAGCAGTCGCGCTTGCGCACACTAGACTAATGAGACAACCGAATAATCAATATGATATACTTTAAAAATATTTTCACAGATGACCTCACAAACAGTATGATGTACGTGCCAGACAGTGCACTAATACAGGAGGATGAAGGCGAGTCGCGCAAGAACTCCGTGTCTATGGACAACGAGCGCGCACCGCCCGCACCGATTGCTCATTCACACATATCTATATCTACTAAGAAGGTATGTATTTCCTTTTCATATATCTGTGATGAAACTAGCTTATGCCCGCGATTCTGCCTGCGTGTACGTCAGTTATTGTACCACGGCGGGGACATAATGCTGTTATAACTATATATTGTAATCATGTGTTTTTTTTTATTAAACCTATAAGGTCCGCTGTCGAGCAAAAGTTCCTCCCATAACCTTTCATCCCTTTGTACGCCTTTCTCCGGTCAATCTCTCAAACTCATTTTTTAATTCAAATTAGTTAATTCAAGTTCAAACATCCATCGAAAAAAAAGGTTCAAAATTCCTCCGTTCTTATTTATAACGACCGCTGTAATGGGTCCTGTCTTGCTCTAAAGAATCTACGAACACTAGATAATCAAAAATGAACCTAACGGCCTTGTATTAAAACGTTCGTTTCCACAGGTATGTGAATGCCCCCTGTCGCTACCCGACGGCGTAGACGTTATCCACGCGACGCCCGCAGCCGGTCACCTGAGCTCTGCGTCCATCTACCCCGCGTGTTTAGCTCCGTACATCATGGCTACTGCCTGTTCAGACAGCACGTTAAGGTAAGAGCGATTTACATACAGGTACCGGCTGATAAATATTGCACGTGGACATTTGAAAAGAGGCTATTTTGGCTTCGTAGACCGTTAGGGATCTTGCCCAGTACGCGATTCGTGCGTTTTGCGATTTCTACTAACTTAAAAAAATGAAAATCGTCCTTACTACTACGAGATAATGATGCAATTCGATTGACTTGACGTCATTGTGGCGCTCGTAATAATATGTCATATGTCGTAGTGGTAAGGTTGATTTTCACTTGTAGTTGGAATCGGTTGAATTGCTTCGCACCGCATCATGATTCGTCGTTCGTTTTAATTGGTTAATGCTTCGTGCGACAGAGATACATCTGAGATTAGTCGATTATCTATTTCCAAAGATCGATGTGCCACATGTTATGTACAGTGGCGATCAAAATTCCATGCGTACGCTATCAAAGAAATTGCATAACGTTTAGTGTGACTTATGACCTTCTACTTTCGAGATACACAATAATCCTTCAACTATTAATATTAAGTTCATAATTTCAACGTCTAAATATGAGTCCAGTTGGCTCAGTGGTTTTGGCATTTAGGACATAAATGCGTTAGTCGAAAGAGGTGCGAGTTCAAATATCACGCAGCAGTTGATAGACTTTTTGTGGGTTTTTACTCGATTGTTAAAAATTATAATTTTTAATACACAAATTTTATTGCGTTTGTTTGGAATTTCCGTGTGTTTTTTCTTGTATTTGTTGGTTAGTGTCGTGTGATTTAATATAATTATAACGGTATTGTTAAATATTCTCAAAATGCAAGCAAAAATTAATATAAACACAAAAATAATACTTAATTCAATAACTAATATATAACTTATTTAAAAATAAATAAGCGTTAAAACAAAATAAAAATAAATAAGTTAATAATAAAAATATTATCATAAAATCAACTGACATTTCAAAAGTTAAGATTCGAACTCAAACTTCATTGATCGTGAACCCACGTTATCGGCACAATCTTAATGTTAGATCATTACAAATGAAAGTAATGCAATGGTCACCATCTGTTTTTGTTAGTCAAATATTTTTACTCGTTTCGTTAGTCTAGTACTACTTATTGTCATTTTATTTCGTTTTAAATTTTTAATAATGATGATAATTTATTACCTACAGGGTTTATAATAAATAAAACATGTAATAACAATATTAATATATATTTTAGTTGAAATTATTATAATTATATGTTTAAAGTTATAAAACTGCTAAAATTATGAATATTATTACTCGACCTGGATATAATGTGAAATAGATGTCGAAAATCATAGATGCAATTTTTATTAATTAAACATAATTATGAAATTATTAAAATTAATATATGTAATATAAAACAATAAATAAGAAAATTTAAAAATTCAAAATAAAAACATTATTATTCTCTTCAAATTAAAATAAGTGGTTTTAACAAGGGTAACTTACGTATTAATATAAGCTAATTAGCAATTACAGGGTATTTTTATACATTGCGGACATTTTTAACAAAGTTATCATTATTAAAGCCGTTTATTTGGAAACAGTACCAAGGCACCGCGGCCATGAAACGCAAAGGGCCAGTTGCCTTTTTGCGTTCCAGTGCCGCAAAACCGAGGAAGGCGAGCTCGCTATTTGGGTCATCCCGACTCGGACATGTTAGGTAGGCCCTGGAACACAAAAGAGCAGTTGCCTTTTGCCTTCCAGATCCGCAAGAACGAGCGAAGTGAGCTCGTGACTTGGGTTATTCTGACTCAGACAGATTATCTTAGGCCCTGGAATGCAAAGGGCCAATTGACCTTTACGCTCAAGACACATTTCCATAATATAACTTTTTTTCACTAAATTGAATTTGGTGAAACTGAAGAAACTTGTTATGCTCAATAAAAAAAAAATTTTGACACCGCGGTACTGGAACGCAAAGGGCAACTGGCCTTTTGCGCTCCAGGGCTGCTATGCTAAAAGGCGATTATTTTGTAACAGTAACGGGGCATAGCGGCCCTGGAACGCAAAGGGCCAGTTGACCTTTGCGTTCCAGTACCGCGGTGTAAGTTTCTTCAGTTTCACCAAATTCGATTTATTGAAATAAAGTTATATTATGGAAATGTGTTCTACTTCTGAAATAGAACCACGGAAAAAAATATCCAAACTACATAAAAAATACCCTGTTACAAGTTATTGAGGTAAGTTTAAGGATCGTTTTCTTTACGAAAAGATGTTTGAAACCATACCTCAATTCTTAATCCTTGAATAATAAGTTATCAAATGATGTTTACGTTTTCAGTCTATTTACAATAAATAAACAAAATTAATATCAATAAAAGGTCCTCGAGACAATCTTAACGTTTTTTTTATTCCTTTAAACATAACAGTTTTTAGTTGATAGTCGTTGATGCCTTCAATGTTGAGTACACGATGAACGGTTATTAATTTTGTGTTGAATTAGATAAATGGAAACCATTTTCCTTCGTATTCATTCACCATTCCCGGACGTCCCTGACGTCCCTGTTTATTCTTAACAACTCATCTCATCATCATGCCATTTCTCATCCCACAGACTCATAGTATTTCGTCACTGGAATAAAACATAGAATACTATTAATTATTTATGCAAAAACAGCTGTTGATCTATTTTACTACTAAGAAAAAACTTTAAAACCACATACTAAGTATCAATCACTTTTTTTACTTTTAAACAAATACTTTTGAATAGGGAACCTTATTTAAAAAAATATAATTATTAACATGTGGAATGATCAAAATTTAAATGTTAATACTCACACTTAGTCTGGTTTCATTTGATATTTGTTTTAAGTTTAATCCACATATTTATGCAGGGCTTTAATGTTCGCCCTCAATATTTATATAAATCCAATTGTTAATATTTCACTGCAAAACCACAGGACAGTGTAACACTTATATGCTGTTTACATAGTCACACAAAATAACCAAGAATCAACAACGTTCAATTAGGAGACTCAAAACGAGATAACATAGTTATGCCTACCGCACAAATCGAAATAATTCACTTTTGTTTTTTTTCTACGATCTACCTACAAAACTTTATTAAACTTAACCATAGATATAGATAGACCTATATCTGTGATTATAACGAACGACCCACAACACTAATGACTTATTATGCCTACCGCACAAATCGAAATAAATTCACTTTTTTTTTTCTACGATCTACCTACAAAACTTTATTAAACTTAACCATAGATATAGATAGACCTATATCTGTGATTATAACGAACGACCCACAACACTAATGACTTATATTAGTAGTTACACAAAAATCAATTTTAATTATCAAATTCCTACTAAAAAAATTATTAAAAATAACAAAAAGAATAAAGTAATTATTAAAAATTAAATTAAATAAAGTATTTGGGAATAAAAAGTGGGATTCGATCCTCCGCAATCAAACGAACAGAAGTTCTATCCGAGCACGATTACCATTGCGCCAGCATTACTTGTAGATTAATAGTTGAAATTATGAACTATATCAAAAGTGAATTTGATATGTATAGTAATAAAACAACTTATAACAAAAGGTCGTAAGTCAAAGTGAAGCGTCAGTCTATTGCTTTGAGAAGTTTATAATTCATTTTTGAACCTGACTGTACGTAATATTATTATATGAACATTATGCGGTATCTACGAGGTCTACTACCAAAATACATGTTCTTAGCAAGCGTACTTCACGGTCTATCAAATCTTCGCTAATCATCACGCCAGAGTGGTAAAGGCGACCCTATCGCTAAAAAACAAAATAATCATTATTTTGTAGTAAACCTCATAAAACCGTAAGCAATCTTACGAGTTTACTTCTCTTCACATTTCTGACGTCACATTACTATGGTTTTTCTAAAATTTTGTTAACGTGTTATTGACCTACAAAATGTTACAGATTTTGGAAATGTCACGTAACGAAAACTGAAGATGAAGACTTTGATTACACATGGAAAGAGTGGGAAATGATGAACAAAGACCAAGAATCCGCCATAGACATTCCAGGTAAGACTTCAGAAAAATCTTATTAATTCATTTAGGTATTTAGCAACAACATGGTATGGCTATACAATAATACTACACACAGGATATTTCGTTACGGAGTCAAAATTGATTTTTAATTGTTAATTTGTATTACAAGAACACAAGGTTATGAGAAAATCGGAATTTGAATTTATTCTCGTCCAAAATTGTGTTTATGTAACATATCGGTCAAGATAAAATTTCTGAACAAAGGTTCTGAATCTATATTATCTTCTCCAGGCCAACCCCTCCACATAAGCGCGGCCTATTCCGGTCGCATCGCATGCGCATACAAATGCGGTCGTTCCTTCACCCGTCCCAAAGGTGGGACTACAACAAACAGCACAAGTTCCGACGCACGCTTCGTCAACCTCTGCGTCTGTGTGTATGAATGTGAAAGTACCGGCGGAGCAGAGTGGTTGCTCGAAGATACCATACCACTGAGGAATGTGAGCTTGCCCAGAGTTGGTGTGTGTACTGACACGCAGATTGATCTGTCGTATCTACATGATACGTCGTTTATGCAGAAGAAGCAGAGATTGAATCAGGTACGTTAACTTCTAAATACATTTGATAACCAATAAAGATTTGTTAAACAGTTGAGTTGATCAACATCGCCATCATAAATGAAATCAATGCCCTTCGTTCACTGTCCAAATGACTGAATATTATTTCAAGCTTTGTGTTGTGTTTAAAAGGTGCAACTGGATTGCAATCGCTCAATGACGTGAATGTATTTTGCTTATCGACAGTGTAGTTAGTGCATCGCAGCCATCGATTCACTCTTGATTGCGTTTGCGTAGATGAATATCCACTGGTCATATTGAAATCTTAACTATAATATTTTTAATCAAGTAGTAAATAATATTTTGAAACTTTTTTTTCATTTGGACTTAATTAACAGACCTTGCAGGTACTCCAAACCCTATCGTCAGACGAAGGCCGTAACAACCGCAACGGAGAGGGCGACACAGGCAAATCAGCCGGACTCCTTGCAGTCCCATCATTCAGCACACTTCAATCTTTGCGCAAGAGCATCATGGAAAATGGCAACACCTGTCCGTTAACTCAGAAACACTTAGTACAGTTGGACTGGGTGTCGAAGGAAGATGGATCACATATTTTAACAGTGGCTGTTGGTTCAAGAGTGCTGCTGTTCACTCCTGTGTCTAGTGATCTTGCACAGGCTAATTTAAAGGTAGGCAAGCATAGTAATATTATCAGCTTATAATCACTGCCTACACACTGTGGCACTCCTTCACACAGAGAATGAACTAGGTAATCTGTAATCTACTACTGGACCCAGTACGGGTTGATACGGGTAAATGTCTTAGAATGTTTGGTTCTTACTCAATACGAGTATGACAGTCCTTGCACTCCACCCAGCACGCGAGAATTAATGATGATTTTCCGACGCAAAAAAAGGGTATATTGACCTTTACAAAAAGTATGATTTATTAGAATGTTGTCTGTCTCAAATATTCTAAGGTGATACTCTCTTTTTGATTATCGATGCGTCGTAATTCCGTCCGGGTTCTGTCAATTGTTTATCATATTTTATTTTTTATCAACAATTTTGATTTGAAGTACTCAGAACTTTTACAGAGACTAACGAATGGTCAAGACTATCGCTTCCACGTCGCAAGATGTCGTTCTTGTGATGAAGCACGAATTAAAAAGCACATGGTTATTGTCTAATTTTTATTATGTAGAGTAAAAGAAAACTCATATTTTAGATATTAGTTGTTCATTGTATATTACTTTATCATCTCATTGGTCGGTAGTTAAAATTTTAACTGAGAGATATATTTACCATTCATACCACAGATAGTATCATTTAAAAGAAGTAATACCATGTTTATATCGCGCATTAATGCTAGCGGTTCGTTATTATTACAAGCAAGCATAAGTACAGTTTCAGAATCACTTATTTTCATGAATCACCTTTTCAGGCAATGAAAGAATCAATAAGCCACAACCGTCCACTCCTGCGCAAAGCCTCTTCTCTAGCAGCCCCCCTATTCGTCGAAGAGATCAGATGGATGCAACTCCGGCGCATAGAGTTGAAGACTGCTGACGGTCTACCTCCATTGCCTATGCAAATATCCTGGGTGAGGGACGGTATCCTCGTGGTCGGGATGGACTCGGAGATGCACGTGTATTCGCAGTGGAAGCCTGAGAATCCGCAGTCGGCGTCAGGAATGATGGGTACTCAGGTATGTAAAAAAAGAGTTGTGTTTGTGCCTTAATTCCACAATAACTACTGAACGCGTAACTAGTCCAGTCACTTACACCAGAGGTTGCATTAAATACGGTAGTTCTGATTTTTGCAGATTTTTTGATGATGTTGGTCCAATGAGTAATCCAAGTGTGTGGCCTCAAGGAACGCATCTTTGTCAAAATGACAATAACCTTTCAGAAACTATTATTATTAGCCTACAGAGACAATTTTATAGCAATAGCTGTTTGCTATATTGTAGCTAAAAACAACTCCTTTGGGATTATAATCGCCTAAACCTTTCGCTTCGTCGCTAAATTAAGAGAATATTGGTATAGACTTTAAGAAAATATCCGGCAATCTATGAAAACTTTAACTTTTTTTAACAACATTTATGGAACCAACTAAGCTATTTATTCGGAAGGCGTCAAGCTTGTATTCCAACTTCTTTGGTGGCATGTTAATAATTTGTACTGACTATATAAAAATATCTGGTTGACCGAGCTTCGCTGGGTTTTTTAATCTTGGGAACCGAGCTTTTCTCGAACCTGGGACCTTGATAAATCGATTCCTTGAGCCGAAAAACCCCTAATCTGTAACTTTCATGAAAATCCTTAGAGCCGTTTCCGAGATCCTGATTATATATAAATAAATATACAAGAATTGCTCGTTTAAAGATATTAGATATAAATTAATGTTGACTTATCCAGGATCTGGAGGAAGCTGGTGAATCCCGTGCTCTTCGTGATTCAGACCTTCGTATATCCGCACCGCATCTACAACGTGTGTCTTCAATCAACTTGCAACTGTTAGAGCGAGACGCCAGAAGACGAAACAAAACACAACCGGATCAACCTCAGGTAGGCAATGATTTTACTTTAAAGCGTAGAGTGATGCTGATCCAGCGGTACCGCACCTCACTTATGCCCTCTTTTATCAATAAAAAATAACTCCAAAGTTTCAACTGTGTGCCACATTCAAACTTTGACAGTTTATCGACCGTGAACTAAAATAATTAAGATTGAACGCTTCGTTCTTTGCCATTTTTATCACATCGAGTTGGTTTTTGTATTCTCCGTGAGACACTGAGACCTATCCACAGAGGCGTTACCTAAGCTTGAAAGAAAGAAGACATTTTGGCTTTGGTTGGGCGCTAAAGTACCCAGAAGGCATCTCCGATTTCACTTTTGGGCTCTCGTGGGTTAGAAGCTAAAGTATTCCGTATCACCATTTTTTTTTTCAATAGCTCTCTTATAACCAAATAGGAAAAACGTCGTGAGAAAATGGGTACTTTCATTCATCTATTATTAAATTAATTAATTTCGTTTGATTCCCTAGCCTCTATTGGACTACATGCCAGAGTATGGATTGTTCGAGGCATCACAAATGGCCTGCCCGGTACTACCTCAATACCATCCGAAGCAACTGATGGAGCTACTAAACAGCGGCAAAATACGATGGGTGAAAGCTATTCTCGCTCATTTAGTAAGGTATGACATATTATTCTTTATTTTAAACAAGAACGTATTAGAATCCGCCCTACGACTCAAGTTCTGCGAAAAATTCGTGGTTCATACTACATGTTTTAATGCAATTTGAAGTACTGACAAAGACAGACACACTAGCGCTGCGTCAAAAAGACTTCAGTCGTATCGCGGACTCTAGATTCCTTTTACAAAATCAGTGGGTTTGATTAGCCTTATACGCTATTTGCGAAGTCGGAAGTGGGGACTATCAATTCGATCACAGCGCGCGTTGAATTATGGATGCCATCCGCGGAGTGAAGTGTCTGTCGAGTTTTATATGCACCTAACCGATTTTAAGTACTTTTTGGTTTTAAGTTTTAATGACAAACATGTCGGAAATGTTTATTAAAAAAAAATTGTTGGCAAGACTTAGAAGATCTTACGACCCGCAATAATAGACTCTGTCTTCGCTCGAACAGGGTATAGTTCCAAAATAACATGGTTCTTCCACGGTCAGTTGGAAAAATTCACACTATATATACACGTATAACTAGGATATAAGACTAAAGCCTAAAGCTGATTTCAGACTACGCTATACTATTATGCTATAAAGTATAGCAAAGAAGGACCTAATGCTAAATACGATATAGCATGACGTTCACATACGCGACACTATCGCAAGCTCAGTCACTCGTTTCGCTTCCGGGACGGCCGGGGTTGAGGGAGGAGGAAGAGGGCGGCGCGCGATATAACAGAGCATGAACTCTGCGCATCGCACCAATTTATAGCGTATACTACTTTATGGCACAATAGTATAGCGTATAGTTTGAAATCAGCTTTAGCCTTTAAAACACTTTAGGGCTGCGTTTAAATCAATTATCCAGTTTAAATTATTTATACTGACTAAATGTCAAACACCCCGTTCAAGCACACTGAGAGGTAAAAAATGAAACCAACTAAAATTTAATCTGCCCCGTTTACGGTCGTCCGCTGGTATAAGTTTTTACTGATTGGAATAAATTTTTGCGCCCTTTTTACCTCGCAAAATTTTATCCTGCTGTCAGATTGACATTAAGTTTTGTTGTTTTGCTCGATTCGCGCCGTAAAAGCGAATATTTTTATTTTAAAGAGTGAATATTATTTGTGGATTATGGATTTAAGAGGCCAGTGGAGGAAGCTCGCAATTGCAATTCGAGGCGAGCACAAAAATCGGACGAAACATTGCTATCTCTGTCTGACTTTTCGCGGCGCAGCGCGCAGCTGTGTGTGTGCGTGTGTGTGTTTGTAATGAATCATTCATATTGACAGAAAACCATTTCATTGTACTAATTTTGTTCAACATTTGCTTTATTTTTGTTAACTAATTTGGGGAATCGTTAGTGAACGCACAAACCAACAATGCGTTTTTTGGAAATAACTCTACAATGGCTACATTAGAAGATTTTAGGACATTATCTAAAATCTAATAAAATAAACGTCGAGTAGGTATAACGTAGGTATTTATCTTGACATTTATCTGTTGTAATCTAACTACTAGTAGGAATGAAAAAATATATATTTGGATAGTCCATATTGAGGAAGGCTTTAGGCTATGTAACATCACGCTATCACCAATAAGAGCAGAGCAGCAATGAGTTTTTTTTCAAAAACGGGAACATAATTGTATTCCTTTTCGAAAGCTTCCGTTGCGTAAACCGTGAGTTACGTAAAAATTATGTACTTACTACGGAATTATTCCTGTTATAAATGAAAAGTTCTAAAATAAAGTCCGCGTGACCATAATGTTAGTTGATTTTCAGTCGTTGTTGACATTTGTGAACCGCTATTTGATTATCACTGTTAGCGAACCAGCTAGTCTGGTGAGTAAGCTGCTTGCCTCTCGTGCAATGGGTTTCAGGATCAAATCTTGGTAATTTGTTTCTTACTTTTTGTGATTCTTTATTTTGGTTTTATTATATCCTGTGAGAGTTTTCAATAATTCAAAATAATTTTATGCATTCTTTTATTTCAATATAATTTGCAATTTTATTTTTTTCTAAAATTTTTCAGTAGTTTTCTAGGATAATTCTGCACTGATTTAAATTGTAGGTACCTAGGTAAGTTGGATATTAGATATTATTATTATTACTGCGATTTTTGCATAAGCTTATGCAAACAACTGAAACTTACTGACTAAAATCCACGGTGTCCTTTAATAGCCCTTTACCTTCCGGGGTCACGGTGATGAGATATGTCCCGCGACCAAATACAGAAAACCTACCTTGAATTCTAGGTACCTACCTATTTGATCGTACAGGCCGTACAGCGTAGGTACCTGTATTTACTTGTTTATTACGAAGTAAAAGCCAATGACCAAAAATGTATGGAAACTGGTGGCTTTTTTAACTGACTTAAAAAAAAGTAAAGTAGGTTCTCAGTTCGACCTGTATTATGTACCTATGTTTGTTTGTACAATTACGAGTATGTATGACTATGTATGTTTGTTTGTTCGCGATTATCTCACATTTGGCTGAAGCGATTTTGATGTGGTTTTCAGAAAAGTAATAAGAAAAATATTAGAAAAACAAAATTATGCATTAGAATTTTCAAAATCGGTCCAGGAGTCTTTGAGAAATCAGGGAAAATACATAAGAAAAAAGATTACGACGAATTTAGAGCCTCCTCCTTTTTTTGTAGTTAAAATAGTTGACGATAAAAACCTACCTATCCCCAAAAAACATACCGTAAAAACATACCTATTAAAACTGTAAAAATAAAGTTGACAAACTTACATTTGCAGTTGAAGAACATGTTCTCCGATACATTTTGTTTAAGAAAACATATTATCCAAGTACATTTTATAAGTTGGTCGACTATTACTCGTAAAGTTGTAAAGCCTACTTAGTCATGATAATTTTCTTTTAAACTTCGTTATATATACTACTATTGTGAATTTTTTCACACCCTCAAACATAACCGTTTAGCTGGTAGAGGGGGGGGACACTCGAACCGAGCAAAATTTAGCACTTTAAAGCTTAATATTTCACAAACGAATTTTTTTATCAAAAAATTGTTAATGAAAACTATCAATATTTTTTAAAGACCTATTTAATGATACCCCACACTAAGGGGTACGCGAGAAAAAAATAAAACATCCCCACTTTACGTGTACAGGAGGTACCCTAAAAAAAATATTTTACGAGATTTTTATTTTACCACTTTTTCGGCACAACAAATTCGTATATTTACACCAAATTACAGCTCTCTAGTACTGTGCGTCTCTGAGCTAAACTGCGGACAGACGGACGGACGGACGGACGGACATGGCGAAACTATAAGGGTTCCTTGTTGACTACGGAACCCTAAAAACTACAAAATTCAAAATTGCTTATCTCCCAGGGACAATAGCGTAATAATACATAGCCTATTAACAGAAGCATATTATTAGGAACATTAGAGGAAAATTTGATCGACAACTTTACAGTAGTTTCGGAGATAGATCAAAACAGGAAAACATTACAAAAATCGAAAAAAAAGTTGATCTGTCATCAGAATTCAGAATCGATCCCGTATCTCGAAAAAAATACAAAAAGAAAAAAATATTCAATGTACAGGAATGACAGCTCTACGATTTTATTACAATGTTGTGAAAAGACAATTTCGCAAACAATCACGCACGCGTAGCACAGTCAAATACATAACTATGTAACATTGAAAACCCAAGACCAGCGCGCGCCACGATTCTACGACACAACCTTACGAAAGTGTGAGTTTCTGCGATCACCAACTACAAGCGTACACGCACACAAACACAGTTATGATTGATGCGACAGAGCGTCTGTCGTTCAAGATTTGCGATAAATTTGTTTGTGTTCCGTAATACCAAAAATTATGAATGAAAAGTTGATGTTTTTCCATTTAAGTTTTGATAATCTACAACTAGACAATATAAGCTATGTTCCTATTAAAATAATATTAGGAACATTAATGTTTTTAATACAGAATAATTAAGCTGAAAACATGCTGTTAGCGGTGTTAAAATGTACGAAATGCAATTCGCTCGCATTTCGTAAATAGTAATTTTTTTTTTTTAAAGTTTAATAGGAACCTAGATAAATACCGTCTGCATCCGAATAACATAACTTTAAGTCGGTAAAATGTTCGTATCGCGAATGATTTTGGTATTACGTTTGTATGGAGAAATTTTTGTCCCCCACACCCTTAATTAATATTACACCGGCAAATTGATTATTTGTTTAATAAACTGAGCTGTCAATTGAATTTGACAGCTAACATTGACAGAAACTTATGACTCCGTTCAGCGAACCCTCGCTAGTTTAATTTTTATCCGGCGAAATATCGCCGGCTGATTTAAACGCAGCCCTGGGACCGTATTACAACGTCTTAAAACCAGGCTAGTTCCAGTGAGTGAACGAGATGGCGCTAGACGAATTGTATAGCTCTGTCACTTTTACTCGCCGGAACAAGCCTGGTTTTACAAAAACATACAGCATAAACATTTTAAATTTATTTATTTAGATGTATCGGCGGAACTTACACGACACGCAGTTCTCAAGGTGACGAAGATAGTTTAACCAAACAGGTATGTTTTTTTTATTATTACTTTAATGCTATAATCCATTGTCTATGCAAGTATGCAGCTGTGGGGTGCTATGACAGGAAACCTCCACGTGCGCCCGTGGACTGGAGTTCCCTCTCGGATACGTCCGGGGGGAAGACCAGTTTTTCGGGCCGGTGCACCCTGGGATGCGGGCAAAAACTCTTCCTTAGGCACTGTGTGCCTAAGGGGTCTCTTTGCCCGTATGCGAATAGCCTGTCGTGTGGACGCTCCAACGCGTGTCCCTCTGATTAGCAGAGGGCACAGCGGTGGAGCGGGCTTGCGGACGGTGAGTTATGGGTAGCTCGCCGTCCGACCAAGGACCAAGCCCGGGTCGGTGGCGCGTCGTGTTTCGCGCCAAATGCCTGCTGGGGTCGCGGGTTTTTTCTTAACCCAGGTTACCGTGGCCCCGGAACGTAAAGGGTATAGGAAGGAACACGGGTGGATTTTAGTCAGTAAGAGTCTGACAGTCCCTTCCGCCCCACCCAGGGCGGGAGAACTCATTTGATGATTTTACCACCTAAAAAAAAAAAAAAAAAAAAAGTATGCAGCTGTATTAATTTAGAAATAGCCTTCTGTCGATTGAAAAAATAAATAAAATGCAACATAGTGTTACCATTCGAAACTAACACTTATTGTATAATAACTATAACACAAAATAAATACTGCATCAAGTACACTGAACGAACTAATATTAATTTACTAATATGTGTTGTATGTCTCTAAAGAATAAAGCTCACTTTAGCTTGAATTTCGTGAATTAAAAAAAAAATATCAAACGTATGTTTATGTATTTATCGTACTGTTTTTTTTTTTATATTATACATAATGTATTTAATTGATATCGTATAACTGTTGTGTTTTGATGTAACAGTGCGATGTGGTATGACGCTTGCCTAACCAAAATTTAAAACGGTAGATATTTTTATCGAGGATAACATCCTGTTCTAATATTTAAACTGTGATTGAATAAACTACTAATCTACTTAGTTTTAGTGTGTGTTTTAATTTTTTTTAACTCTAAATCATTAACCAAATAGGTTCGATTCAAAGCATAAGTAGAAAAAACAGTAGATTTATTAGACAATAGTCCTAAAGAACCAATATTTGATTCATTTTCACCAAGTCTAGATTATAACTGAAACACAACTAGTAAATCAGTGATTGAAGCATGAGTAAAACCCACAAAGAAAGTTTGATATCATAGTCATACACTTGCGATTAATCTTCCACAAGAAATCGCCTAAAACCCCTATGAAGACATAATATTTCACTTGGCAGAGGCGAAGGGCACATTTTACATAAAAGTCCCAAAACAGACCGCTTAAGCCATAATTATCTAGAAAGGAAATTGGTTATCGAGTGTTGCAAGGATTATAATGAACGATGACAGAGCTACTTATAAAGATGGCTATAAAAAGAGTTATTTTTTAGCGTGGTAACATCATAAAATCAGTCCTTCCGCAAAGGGCGGGACAAGAGCGACTGTCAGATTTGTAATGCTAAAATCCACGGTGTCCTTCGATAGCTCTTTGCGTTCCGGGGTCACAGTAATTCGTTAGTGCCGCGACCAAGGGAGGGATAAGATACATTTTGTACTCCTAAATTCAGATTTCATGTTAGTGTTTAAAGCATTATTATCATAAAGTCACGTTCATTTAGATCCCTGTAGCTCCATAAACCCTTCGCCACTGTATCATTGTACACTTGCGACTATTTGTCGCGCCGCTGTTGCATGTCGCACGTGTGTTGCAGCGCGGCTGGTCGCGCTCGCGCACGCTGTCGGTGTCGTTCGCTGCCGGCGCCGCTTCGCCGCTAGATGGCGTTGCACAGGTAACTGTAGCTTTTATACACACGCGTTAAATAATGTGTTATATAGTAAATGTTTATTATTCTTTGTGCAGATTTTGATGTGACAAAGAGAAAGTGTAAATAATTTTCTCTCTCCTACAATTAAGAGTTAATACTGTGTTGGTCAAGCTAAATTTGAAGGCAAGGTTGATATTATTGGATTGGTGATCGCAGATTAACAACGTTGGATCAAATACGAAACATATTAATAATTGTATTTTTTTTAATTATAATAATTTATTGTTCTATATTAAAAACTGTGTACCCTCAAAATTAACTGGAATTGTATTTATTACTAACAATTCCGCTACGATATAGATATACTTGCATATTGCAGTAATATTTATACAACCGTAGTAGTTCAGACTAATCTAAAGTAACAAAACTAATACAGATAACAGAAGATGTCCAGCTGGACTACGCAGAGATTACCTCAGTGCCACCGCTGCCTTTATGGACCCTGCTTGTCGCAGACAAGGAGTCCCCGCATCATCCGTCCACTATTCAAGAAGCTAAGGTATGCAACACACAGTTTCAATGTAAAGGCCTTCCCTCATCGGGAGCATTCGCATGTAATGTAACATTGTAGATTCGATTTTGAACATTACATTACAATACAAACTCCCTGACTGACGAGCATTCGCGTACATTTAGTATAAATTTGATACAAGGTGCGCATTGTAGGTAATGCTCGGTTCTCCTCTTTGAAAATTCGTTTTGTATCGTTACAAGGTGTGCATTGTGATGCTCGATTTTCCTCCCTCACTAATGAAATGTTCGAATCTGTAACGTTACATCACAGGTGAATGCTCGCGGTGAGGGAGCGCCTTAATACATTGACTGATTTTTGATTAGTCCGCAAACTAGATGATGATGTTACGTAAATCAAAATTGACGTATATACGACGCTTTTAAAATGTACAATACGTCGCAGCTTACAACATTTTTTACTGAGTTCTGACATCAAGAGCTTAGCAGCCGTTGTAATTCATTAATTTACAGAAGAAAAAATACGTGTCTGTTATTTTTACCACTCTAACAGCCTGGATGGAGTGAAGCGGCACCTGTACCGGACTATGTCGGCCTTCCTGGACAACTGCTTCCGCAAGCGACCAAGGCGGGCTAACTAATTAGATTTTCAATTTATTGACGCTGTCGAATTGCCTATTAACAATGTTTCAACTGACTGAATTCCATTTGTGGACTGTAGCTCTATATATTTTCCTCGAGTTGGGAATCTTTCATTGATATTCTCTACTTTGAGGTGAGCAGGAGTATTGAGGAGAAGCACCTCTGTGTTCCCTCGCATTCGTGTTTCGGGAGGTAGCGAGAACTACCGCGGCTGCGCTGCTCCGGAGAGAGTTTTTTTTTTCCACAGTGTCCTTCAATAGCCCTTTATGTTCCGGGGTACCGGTAATGAGATAAGTCCCGCGACACTCCGGAGCGAGATGGCACTAATAACAACTCTCTCCGGAGCAGTGGAAGGTGCTAGCTTATAAGTTCAACGAACACGTTCGTTTATTTTATAATCGTAATAAAATCATCAAACTAGTCTTCCACCCAGGACGGGACGGTCGGGATTGTCAAATTCTACTGAATAAAATCCACTGTATCCTTCAATAGCCCTTTACATTCCAGGGTCACGATTACCTAATAAGATAATCCCGCGACCCTGGCAGGTTTTGGGCCCTCCCATGGGGGGGCGTCAGATTGGTGACATCTCTTTGAGGCGCTCGTGGAACACGACATGCTGTCGGGCATGGTCCATGATTAGACGGCAAGTCACCCATTACTTGCCGTCCGCATGCCCGCGAACGAACACCCGTGGCAGTAATCCTTGGTTTCTTACGACTCGAACTTATCCCATAACAACAACGTAGAATAACTTGACCACATAACTCTGCTCAATGCTAGAGTTTAATGTGTTCTATTGGACATTGAAAAAAAATGGTGAGCTCATTTTGTTGATTGTATCTTCTTTTAAAAAGGCTAAAATTTAAATGCGCATCAATATTTTTTTTTGTACACCAAATATACTGAATGTGCACCAAATCTAAAACTCGCTTTAGCAAGATTTCAGGGACACCCCGAAGTTCGGTTTGGTTAGGTTCCTTTAAACCTTGTACACAGAAATAGAAGCCCCGCAAAGCGGGGCTTCGTCGACCCTGCTTAGGTAGATTTTTTTTTTATTACACCTCGTTATGACATATTTTAATGAACATATTTTGGTGCACATTCAGTATATTTGGTGGAACACAGGCAAAATTAGGTAAATGAAATGGGAATAAATTGAAGTACTTTTAAATACCATCCTTTTAAAAATATCTTTTTTAGTGAGAAGATCATCAAATGAGTCTTTAGTGGAGCGGGAGAAACTGTCAGACTCTTACTGATTAAAAATTCACTCTATTCCTTCAGTGTTAAAGAGACCCTTAATTTTGCAGGACTACAACGAATTATTCGACGGCACGATACAGGATACAGATGAAGATCTTGATGCTTTATTATTGGGTGAGGAGGAAGGAATAAACAGGCGCCCCTCGATGCCAGAAAGACAACCTTTATCACACTTTGGACCGAGACAAGGTACAATACGATACACGGGTGCTGTTACACATTGAAAAATGTTCACGAATCTTACGCCATTTTTTTTTTCTACTCTTAGGGACTTACAGCTTGGCAAATTAGAGTAGAAAACCGGAAGTCGCCACTGTGCTCTCGCTACCAGCACTTTGAATGTTTTTTTTTTTCACTTATTACGTTAGTTCTATGGCACAATAATAAATCTAACAAACCTGCGTTCTTTGTTTACATCAAATATCAAAAATTTAAAACGTTGTCAGCAAACAAAAAGATTAGTTCCGTTTCAAGACGTTCTGGCCAAGCTGTACATGGCGCGTTGCGACGCGATTCGACCGATTTGAACTTCAAGTTAAAATCAACTTTGCCGCTGAGAAATAATGATGCAATTCGATTGACTTGACGTCGTCATGGCGATCGTGTTGTGTTTTTCATTCACACATTTTTCATTCATTTTGAGTTCAGGTTTTTTAATCTATTTCGAGGTATAAAAAGCCTCATAAAGAACCTTTTAAATGTAGCTAACCTCCTTTAATATTAGTTTTCAGCTTTGATTTTCTGTGGTACCTAGCTTTTACCATTTTTGCTTTGAAACCAGAGCGTCAATTTTTGTAATTTTATTTTCTCGTTCTTGTATAATTATATTTTTCTTCGTATAAATGGAATGTAACCTGTTGTTACTGTACCGAATTGGATGATTGCTTGTTTGTTAGGACAAGTATCTAAGAAAGTTTTTGGAAAATCCACTTTGAAGGTCGAAATTTTGAACCTCAATTGAAACCGGGGCGGGATGCTAGTTTTCAGTAAAATTCAACTTTTTCTAAACACTTGTCGTGTATCCCACAGGTCGTATCCTCTCCCGTCTCCTCACCCACACACACTTGCCGGGTCTCAGCTCCCTCGATCAGATGCACTTGCTAGCGCTAGCAGACACCGTGTCCACTTGTAACGCCGACTTTGCGGAGCGACTGGCGACGAATGCTCGTGTTGACTCTACGCAACCATCTGGCCAGGAGATATTGCCAGGTATGTTTTTAAATAAAATGGTGGCCAAATGGGTATTTGACACTATTCGCCTATCATTTCAAAACATGATTTCTCTAAAAAAATATAAGATTTTAGGTTGGAAAACCCGATTTTCTGACAAAATAATGTTAAGATAGATTTTTAGTAGCTGTAAAATCAGGAAATAGTAAGATCATTGAGTGAAATAATTCGTGACGTCACAAATTGCTATTTGCAAGAGGTCATAGTAGAATAGACGATTAAATAAATTTTATTTTAGCTGAGCGGCGTGACCAAATATTTATATGGCCTAGAGATAGTTGCTCCGTGGATGACTTGGTACTGCCATAAGTACGCATGATACAGAAAAAAATCCTAGTGAGGGACAACATTGTCATTAAGAAAATACGGGCGGCACTTTTATGACATTTCAGAACTGAAAAAAGTCATAAAATCTGTGAAGATATTTTTGGCTGTAAATTACTCTAAAGACGTTTGAATCAAAATGAGATCTTGATTTACAGCCACTCTCATAACCCTGTATCAAAGACAAGACACAATTTTTCGTACAGACTCCCTGGACGACTGCGGCCTTCGTTTCCTCCTGGCCATGAAGCACTACGGCTACCTCCTCCGCTGCCTGCCGCTAGCGCAGCGCGCCAGCCTGCAGCGCACGGGCGTCGGCACCTGCAACCTGGTGTGGGCCTTCCACTCAGAGACGCATGAACAGCTTCTGGCCATGATACCCGGATACACCAAGGGAACGCCCAAATGGTCTACTATGAGAGAATTGGGTGAGCTTCTAGAAGACAAAATCTGCTGAAAAAGGCCTCCCCCGTAGCCTTTATTTCAATTAAAATATTGAGAAGGCACGTTTGAACGTCTAATGCCCAAAAAATTTGTTTATCGATATTAGATTGTATACTACAATAGACATTAGCTTGTAATCCTCGAAGTACAAAAGTGTACTTCGAGTAAACCCACGTTTGCTACTGAAGAATTTCTGATGTAAAACTCAGAAACCTGGGTTCCCAGGTCTGTTCTCTTGATGAATGAGACAGCTGAATTTGAACTTACAGCATTGTTGGTCAATTTTAATCTTCACTTTCATAGTCGTCTCGTAAACTCTTACCTATTTAACCACGAGCTTCTCAATTATTTTGACAACAAAATGAATAAAAAGACTTATACTAACATTTACGGGATACCATGTTTATTCATTATATTTGAGTTCCTGATACAGTCAAAATTGCAACAGAATCGAAATATCGGGAGTTCAAAATAACGAACAATTGCGGAAGATATCCTGTAAGTGACAGTATAACTTTAGATACCTATAAGCCGTGAAAGCTTAAAACAGAGTGAGTTTTTTTGTTTATTTCTAGGTTAAATTCACCCTTGCGTTCTCTATTCGTTTTACCTCAGGTGTGGGTTGGTGGGTCCGTGGCGAGTTACTACGCACTTGCATTGAGAAGCTGGCCCGCGCCTCATACATGCAGAAACAAGACCCCATGGATGCCGCACTGTATTACCTCGCCATGAAGAAAAGAATGCTGCTGTGGGGATTGTTCCGGTCCAGTAGAGATGATAAGATGACTGGGGTAAGTATTATTAACAAATCTACAGAACGAACTTAGGGGATTAGCACAATTCACCGCATAATCCAACGTAGCGCGTGTTTTTACGTTGCTTGAAATCTCTCTTTGCATTGAAAACACACGTAGTAAAACACACGGAAAAGGCATTCACGCGCGTATTCATTACCTCGTCGTATGCGGGCCAGTTCTAATAGTGTTAACTTTCCTCAGTTAGGCTTCATTCGAAAATTATCTTTTTGTTCATTTAGATTTACGTTGTGGCTTCCAAGTAGGATTACTTCAATGTCTTAGAAGCGCCCCTAAAACGAAAAGGACAATAGAAGGAACTGCGGCCGTATTACGTCTTAAAACCAGGCTTGTTCCGGCGAGTGAAAGTGACAGAGCTATACAAGTCGTCTAGCGCCATTTCGTTCACTCACTGGAACAAGCTTGGTTTTAGGACGTTGTAATTCGGCCCCAGGATGACTGTTACGCCCGAAATAAATGTTCTTTTTCCATCCAAACACTGTTCCTTTTTTATGACAGCTGCTTTTGACTAGACATCTTTCAGACTCAGATAGACAAATTAGGTCGTTGATTGGTCACAGAAGAGGATCCAATCGACGATAGCAACCGAGGGTTGTTAATGGAGATGGCAACTGGGAAACGAATGGCGCTAGTATAGCTAGTTTCAAGCATCGTCAGTTCAAAACCTATAGGTACTTCAAAATAGTACTACCTCATTGGTCGGATTAGGACTTAGCTATGGTCGCGCCATCTACATTGTCTTTGACTGACCTTCCCCATTACCAGCGTTAGTCAATACTAGACTGACAGACTCTTCTAATCCACCCAGAGTGGAAGGAGTCATTTGATGATTAATTACTACCCACAATAACAAAAATAAAGGCAGAGAGTTGATACTATATTTTCTATTACAGTTCTTCTCAAACGACTTCACGAAAGATCGTTGGCGTAGAGCTGCGTTAAAGAACGCGTTCGTGCTACTCGGTAGACAACGGTTTGAACATGCTGCCGCTTTCTTCTTGCTCGGAGGGGCTCTCAAAGATGCTTTAGAGGTACGTATTTATTTTTTTATGGTATGCTCGCGTTTTCGAGAGTGAAAGGGGCCGTCCATTAATCACGTGATGTTTTTTTTTTTTTGCTTTTTTGTACCCCCCGACCCCCTTGGTGGTACATGGTGAGGTTTAAGACTACCCTCCTACCCCCCTTCCAATATCACGTGTATTTTTTAGTGTCTAAATATTTTGTAACTATTTTTAAATATTCATAAAATACAGGTTAGGGTACAATCACTACGAAGAAAACTTCTCGTGGCTTCTAAGAAAGTCACTAATGACAGTTAATGACAATATGGGAAGAAATCTCCCCAGTGGTTTCCCAGTGGGCGTGTGGCCAAAAAACGACCTAATTTTATTTTTGCTATAAAACGTTAACATGAACAAGAAAAAATTATTGTACGCGTAACGCCGCTTTTCGGTTAAGTATCCCGAAAAAATAAATACACGTGATATATTACTACAACCCCCCGCCCCCCCTGTGATATTTCGTGATTTTATATAGACCCCCTCCCCCCATTTCGAACCTCACGTGATTAATGGACGGTCCCAAAGTTCTCTCATGGCGACCACGGACCGGAAGGCACAGCGTAGGCAGGCCTCCCACTAGGTGGACCGACGACATCGTGAGGGTCGCGGGCAACCGATGGATGCAAGTGGCGAATAGTCGTTCGGCGTGGCGGTCTAAGGGGGAGTGTATGTTCAGCAGTGGACGTCTTGCTGATGATGATGATGATGCTCGCGTTTGATCACCATCTCTCCTGACGGTAAGCAATGATGTGGTCGACGGTGAAGACGTGAAACTTATTTATTTTACTGCCTCGTTTATCTAGCCGCAAGCGCAACTACTGAGCACAAGGACGATATAATACTAGACTCCGCATCCACGATCTAAGGAACAAAAACTATTCTGTCAACTCGCTGAGGTACTACGTAAGCGAGGGGGACGGGGTACTGCGTTGTGATTGGCTAACTCAAGGTCTGTTCTGTCTCAACGTATGTTTACGGCTCACAGGAGTGGTCGAAATGAGACGGATATAAGACTTTTTTGCCTAATGTGTTGACAGACATCGGTCGCCTGTTATTAGGAGTCTAGTAATATATCGTCGTTGACTGAGCATGATGTTCAGGTGGCGCTAGACGACTTGTATAGCTCTGTCACTTTCGTTCACTCACTGGAACAAGCCTGCTTTTAAGACGTTGTAATACGGCCCCTGGGCTCTATTCAGTGTTTCTATTATGGAATTTCTCATTAGTTGTCTGAATTCATGCCCGTTTGAGGGCAACAGGCCCGTGCCCAGCCAACATGGGACTTGTAAGTGACAAAATGTGGGTGTTATGTACAAGTAATAGGTACTCCTCTCTTCGGGGATTGAAGGTGTAATGTTATCGTTGAACCATGTTATTCCTTATAGGTGCTAATTACTCGTCTCGGAGACTTACAACTGGCTATGGTGGTTGCACGGTTGTATGAGGCGGACAACCCACTACCGGCCACCCTCAAGAAGTTGCTGATGGATGAGATATTGGGGTAAGTTGTGTTCATAAAGCGTGGGCTTTAGTGTATAGAGATACTGACATAGTTGTGTAACAGTTTCAGAACTCACCGTGAGTGGAACCGCGGGCACAAGCTTGTAGACTATAATGTTATATGTATGTTTAGTGTATGTATATTTAAACTATATTAATTATCCTTAAATTTAAATGTATCTCATTCTTTTTATGCACCTGCCATGTTATTTCTATACTGCCCTTGGTTGACTGGTAGAGAATGACTCGGGCATTAAGACCGCCAATGGAACTCTGTGTTGCATGAAGTTTTAAATAAATAAATTAAAGGCAGCTCGTGAAAAGTAAACGGGAATGAAAACTGAAATTATTATAAGGGACATATCATAATATTTTGATCACTAAGTTTGTTCCTGGTACTCGTAAAAAGGGAGCAAGAAGATGTTATGCTATCCTTTCAAGAGGGACTAAAAGTAATTTGAATTTTGAATGTGGAATTGTGGATATTGTTAGTACATATTATGATAAAATTTGAACAGCTTGAAAAAAAAAGCGAGCACCGTATTCAAGGTCAGTCTCAGACTTATTTTCTCATAGAGGCCAGAGGATACCTAGAGGTAAAAATAGAGTGTCCAACTGTCCACCTCATAACATCGAATCATCATATTATAAAACTTTCATCACTAATTGCTTTCTACACAGAGGTGAAACAGAAGACGGCGAATTAGACCTGGAACGCGCTCACCCAGATCCGTTCGTCCGCTCAATGGCGCTGTGGGAACTGAAGCGCCACGGTGACGCACTGGACACGCTGCTCAGTCCCGCCGGCCGGCTGCACGCGGCGCGGGACAACGAGCCCATGCCCAGTGTCTTCAACTTCTACGTATATCTGCGCACGCATCCCAGGCTGAAAAGGCATAATATGCCTAGTCAGGTATGTAACAGACGGGCAACAAAGTAATCCTGACCGAATAAGGGCCTTCGGTTTTTCTTTTGAAGTACTAAAAAGTGTAAAGCAAGTGATGGGAGAAGCAACTGCCCATCGAAACAAAATAGTAAATAAATACTCTAAAAAAAGTAGTAGTTTTACTGTAAGTAGGGTTCATTTTTATAGTGGCCCTTATATTATGACTAAAGACCTGTTCAAATGGGAGCCATGTGTAGCGATTTCCAATGAGTATGTGGATATTACGCTGTTGAAACAACGACGGTATGCGCTGACGACGCTGACGCTCGAGCTCTAGTGTCGTTTAAGCTTCGGCAGACACGCGGTAGGAACGCACGCGTTTCGTGACCGCTAATGAGGTATGTCGTACCGGTTGCCCGACAGCTGCTGACATGCTACACAAAATACCCGACGGAATGTCGGTATTACCACCACCCACCACGGTAGCGTATACCGCTCCCATTTGTACAACGTTTTAGTCATATCTAACTAAGGGCCTATTTTGTAACGGACGGACGAAATGAGCACCAGAAAAAAGAACCAGTACCCACTGTACCTACAGTGGGTACTGGTTCTTTTCTTTTTTTACCTATATTAATCCAGTGCTTGGTAGTTGTCTTCTCCATAACCTTCCACTCGTTAATTTACATTTTTTTCGACTAATCTCGTATTTTCGCGACTAAGTCGTTACTACAGCGTTGTATTACCCTAATGTTGAACTTATTAAATTTTGAGTACTATACCGTAATTTTCTTTAAATTATTTAAACGCATCAGTCACCTTGAGACGTTAGAAATGGACTGAAGAATTCGACGCAGTATTTATGAACCCAGTTGCAAAGATCGTCGGATGAACTGAATCCGTAGTTCGCGGGTTCAAATCCTGCACGTGGTTTGATTTTTCTTTCCAAAGAAAATAAATTTTCTTAGGTATTTTAGGCTACATATTTTCCCAAACTAATCGTATAATTTCTCAAACAGGGTGGAACTCTAGCCCTACTCCAACAGGAACCAGAAGAAGGCATCACCCGTCTAGAGCGTCGGCTGTACTTCCAGACAGCGCACGGTCACTTCAAGGCAGGCTGCCCGGCCCTCGCGCTGGAGGTGCTGTCGAAGCTCCCTGCGCGGGTGCGGGACGAGAGACCGAAGCCCCAGGCCGCCGCGCCCACCATAGACGTGGCCGTCATACACACAGGACAATTTGAGGATCAACAACCAGTCAAAAGTACGCAACGTTCACGTCCGTTTGTACGTCCGCTGATTTATGTTTTGTTTTGTGGTTTTTGTTGCTTTTCTTTTGACATTTGTTAAGTTTTTTTGGTCAGTTTACTCCATTGAACTTTAATGTACAGGCCGGCAGGTCAACCTACCACCCGAATCTGTCAAATTTTACCTATCAAACATTAACCTTCCACTATTGTGATAAGGTTAAAACTCTATTGAATAAATTTGACAGATTGAGGTAGGTTGATGTGCTGGTGTCTGTACTACAAGCTAGAACAGACAGCGCCAACAAATTCTGTCTCAGATGTGGAAAGCGCGGGGCATGCGGGGTGAGTGAGGAGGTGTTTTTTTTAAAAACGTCGGCATTCTTCGGGCGTTGTCGATGGTTTCCGAAGTTTAGGAGTCGCTATGTCTTCTGTCACTATAAACTGACCTTCAAAATGTGTATAATGTTGTAACGTAGACATTTTGTTGCCGACACGGCACATCATCACAGGAAACCGTAGATCATATGACCTTAGATTAATGGGTCACAAAAAAAATTTTAAAAATGCATTTATTGAACAAAAAGAAAAATATTTATCCATTATTTTTCAAAAGTTATACAGATGGACTAATTAAATTTATAATTTACTAGCTGACCCCGCAAACGTTGTTTTGCCATATAAATTAAAAAAAAATAGATAGTAGCCGATTCTCAGACCTACTGAATCCGCATATAAAATTTGGTAAAAATCGGTAGAGCCGTTTCAGAGGAGTACGGTAACTAACATTGTGACACGGAAATTTTATATATAAGAAGATTAATGCTTAAAACTTTTAAATATTTGTGGACATCTCAGGGAAATTCGAAGTCCACAGATATTTTCCTCAACCAATACAAGTTCTTAGCTAATCCTTTTCTGAACAGAGGAGGAACCGAGTAGCTTGGAATGGGGCGCTCCGGTGGAGGTGGACTGGGGGGCACCCGTGGCCCTGGAACAAAAGGACGAACTGGTGCTCAGCTGGGATGATGATGATGCCGATAAGGGGTGAGTTTAGTTGTACTATAGTACTCGTATCTTTACCTTTTGATTTATTTACCACGATAAAAAAAGGAGCTTACAATTTCTACTAAACATTAAAGTCGTCCTTGCTACTACGATGAAGTGACGTCACGGACGTGGGTAACAGCTGATTAAGCTCGTAGAGTTTCGTTTAATAAAAATACAAATAGATTATTTCTCATAAACCTTTATTGTTGAAGTGCTTTTATATAATCCAAAAAGTAAAATACATTGAAGTGCAGTGACAGTATACAGATTTATTGTGGTAAAATTGGAAATCAAAAGTGAACATTATCTAAGTGCAAAAATCACCCACCTACCCAATACTTTTGACAAAATAAAAACCAAATTTACGGACAAAGTCGCAGTGAAAGTGCAACGAAGTGCAGTGATAGTAGCGGACGGATGTGTTGCGTGACTTTCCAGGCTCACTGACTGTAGCTAAATAAACCTAGCCAGCTGATAATAAATACCATAATTATCTAATTTTGGTACAGACAGCGCCATCTGTGACACATTAGTTGTACTACGAAACTAGTTTCGTTGTCTTTGTTTAGAACCGCAAAACAATAACACTTGAATATGGCTAAGTGTGGCACCTGTGGAAAATTTATAGCTGCGGCCAATGGTGTTCGTTGTTCCGAGTGTCCTGGGTCTTATCATCCTATCTGCCTTGGTGTTGCGTCGACGAAGGTGCCGCCTAACTGGTTGTGTCCGATATGCAAGGCAACGTTACCGAGGTCAGACAACTCCGCTACACCTGTTCAGGGCCCGCCTGTCGGTGGCTTACTCAGCAGCCAGCAAAATGTGATGCAGCCCGTTTCAGGTAGTCAGCTTATACCGGAGAATCTAAATACGGTAGTTGCGCCAGAGGTCAGCCTATCATCTCAGCCTTGCTCACCGGGTACAGCAGAGACTCGGCAGCTCGACATAGCCCACGAGATTCGCTGCTTCCGTGAAGAACTTTGTGCTATGAGAGTGGAGCTGCGTGAGTTCCGGAATGAAATGGCCACTTTAAGATCTGATATCGGCTTGTGCAGGGAACGTGTTGATGTTGTTGAGAGCAGGGTCTCCCAACTTGAAACCCGGATGGGAGAAAAGGAACCATCGTCGTGTGACCATTTTGAGGAAACAATTGCTGAGCTTAAGATCAAGCTCAATGAACGCGACCAAGATCTGCTCCTCAATGACGTCACGATAAGCGGTATACCGGAATCTAAGGACGAAAGCCCAATACACATCTTTAAGCTGGTGTCTTCAAAACTGGGAGTAGAAGTCGACGAGCGCGATATTGTAAATGTGGAGCGTATTGGCATGGTGCGCCGTAACTTTAATAGTAGCGGCAGTGTTGACGCAGCGGAGCATCGGGCGCGCCCACTCGCTGTACGACTGTCGCGGCGCGCTAATCGCGATCAACTGTTGCGAGCGGCGCGCGTGCGACGCGGGCTGACTACGGTGGACCTACAACTGCACGGGCCGTCTAGTCGGTTTTATGTTAATGAACGGCTAACGCCGACAAATGGATCTTTGTTTTTTAAATCGCGCGAGGCTGGGCAGAGGCATAATTTTAAGTATGTGTGGACCAAAGACGGCCGCATTTATGTTAAAAAGGCGGATGGTGTGCTACCGCAGCGCATTCGTTCCGATAATGATTTGGTTCGAATTTTTGGCGATGCCACCGTTTGACGTGTTTGTTGTGTTATGTTAAAATGTACTCCGTGATAAGCCAATGTTATTTACCCTTGTCTGTTGTCTTTTGTTTTAATATTTTATTGATTATAATTTGCTTTATCTGTTTGCAGCATGTCCTCCCCAAAGGATGCACTGTTTTGATTGGTTTTTCCTGTGGTGACACACGTATGATGATGCCTATATCTATCCATATTTTGTATTTGTTATATTTTTACTTTAGTACCTTTATGTATTTATTACAAGAGTCACGGCCTGCTTTCACGTTTAAGACTACTAATTTAATTAAACATACTACGTTATTTATAAATTATTTTGACACTTATTTCACACGTGTGCCTTTCTTTACGATTTTATACATTGTTTATTACGAACAACCGTTTACTATTTGCAACCGCTTGGTACAGAAATATTCTTTTTGTTGCTTTGTGTTGCGCTGTGAGACATTGTAATGAGTGCAAAGTATCTCAAGTTTGGATTACTCAATCCTGGCTCACTGGGCACTAATCATGATGAGTTTATTGCCGCATTAGAGCGTCATGATGTCGACTTTATGGCAATAAACGAGACCTGGCTTAGAACGGGTGAAGACGGACGCGCGCCCGTCGTGCCCGGTTACCGGCTGCGGCATGTTCCGCGGCCCGTGAGCGTACGCGGCGGCCGCGGCGGTGGTGTTGGGTTTTACATCAAGCGCGGAATAAAGGTGCGTACCCACGTCCACCCGGTTGACTCCCTACACGATTCAGTCGAACAAATGTGGCTTACACTTAGCAGAAATGGTATCAAAATAGCTATAGGCACTGCTTATCGACCGCCATGGATGGATGTTGATTTATTTTTGGACGCGCTAACTTTGTCAGTAAATTCCTTAACGTCTTGCAATCACACTATTCTTTTGGGCGACTTTAACAATAATTGTCTCAATCAAACAGACTCAAAAATGGTAAAATTGAATATGTTTCTACATACTCTCAATCTAAGTCAATTGGTGACATCTGCTACTCATTTCACTTCCACTAGCGAGAGTCTTATAGACCTTATATGTACTGATATGAAGGCTCGAAAAGTTGAGGTGGACTGGATAGGAGCGCTCAGTGCACATGCTTTTGTTACTGCCGTATTTAATTTAAAAAAAGAGAAGATACCGGCAGTTACTATAACTAGTAGGAATTTAAAAAATATACCGTTGGAGAAGTTTAAGAAAGACTTGGCCTCAATGGATTGGCAAGCTGCAGCTGTGTTGAGCGACGTAAATGCTATGGTGGCTTATCTCAACACAAATATCATCGCACTTTTCGATAAGCATGCTCCCTTTAGAACTCAGTTTATTAAAGAACGGTCATATCCGTGGATAACAGATAATATCAGGCTTATGATGTGCTTACGCAATCAGGCACATGTGCGTTGTCGAAACTTGGATTCGGAAGGTAAACTATTATATTATAAAGAATTAAAACGTCTAGTGAGAAAATCCATATATCACGAAAAGGTAGCTTATTTCAAACAAAATATTAATAGTAAAATACGTCAACCGAAAATATTATGGAAAAATCTAAAGTCTACTTTATTACCTTTCAAAAGTGTGGCTGAGTTACCCTCTCATTTTAATGACCCAAATAAAATAAACTCCCATTTCTTAAATATTCCAGGTGACAATGTGGCACCAGTGTCATGTATGGATTACTATGAGACTCATAGATTTAATGAAGGTATTTTCTCGCTTAGAACTGTGGACCAATCTGACATTATTAAAATTCTATTAAAATTCAAATCTAATGCAGAAGGTTTTGACCATATTACGCTTGACATGTTTTTCCTGACACTTCCTCAAACCCTAGATATCCTTGTTTCTATTATAAACAACGACGATATAATACTAGACTCCTAATAACAGGCGACCGATGTCTGCCAACACATTAGGCAAAAAAGTCTTATATCCGTCTCATTTCGACCAATCCTGTGAACCGTAAACATACGTTGAGACAGAACAGACCTTGAGTTAGCCAATCACAACGCAGTACCCCGTCCCCCTCGCTTACGTAGTACCTCAGCGAGTTGGCAGAATAGTTTTGTTCGTTAGATCGTGCAATGCGTAGTCTAGTATTATATCGTCGTTGATTATAAACAATTCCATTTCTACATCTACTTTTCCTGACATATGGAAAATAGCCGTTGTGCGTCCTATTCCTAAAGTCGCAAACCCAAGCACTATTAAAGACTTAAGACCGATAAGTATTTTACCCTTCTTGTCAAAAGTACTGGAAAAAGTAGTGAATTCCCAACTAACTACATTCCTTGAGCAAAACAACATCTTACCGGATGCACAATCGGGTTTCAGGAAGGGACGTAGTACTACCTCAGCTCTGTTAGATGTTACAGACAACATATTGGCGGCTCAGGATGAGGGTTGTTGTACCCTGCTAGTGTTGCTGGACTTTTCCCGAGCATTTGATGCCATTAATTTGTCTCTTTTGCTTTCAAAGATGACGTATTATGGTTTTGACGCATCTACGGTTGCGTGGTTTAAAAGTTATTTAAGCAATCGTAAACAGCTTGTTGAAATTCGGGATGTAAATGGTTCTAGCATTTTCTCTAGTATGGCAGAAGTGGTTAAGGGAGTTCCGCAGGGATCGATATTAGGCCCTCCTTTGTTTAGTCTATATAGTGCTGATGTCACTACTATTTTGAAACATACTCAATTTCATATTTATGCTGATGACATTCAATTATATATTTCTTTTAAACCAGAACAATATGGCGATGCGGTGAAGCTGATAAACGAAGATCTGGAGAGGATAGTGGAGTGGTCAAAACAGAACTCTCTATTACTTAACCCATCCAAAACTAAATTTATGCTTTTTGGTTCTAAAGGTCAACTAGATAGAATCGACAGTACTCTTGCAAACGTTACCGTAATGGGTCAATGCGTTGATCGTGTTTACGAGGCGAGAAATCTAGGCTTGATCATGGACCAAGAGCTACGTTTTGAGGCTCATATTGCAAATTGTGTGCAAAATTGCTTCTATCGCTTAAAAGTTTTGTATAAAATGCGTCCATTTTTAAGTGAAGAACTCCGTGTACAGCTTGTTGAAAGTCTGGTTCTATCCAAGCTCAACTATGCTGATACTGTTGTAGGACCTCGACTCCTGGCGCGTACCGTAAGACTTATCCAAAGAGTTCAAAATGCCTGCGCACGATTTTGCTTTAACGTTCCACCAAGGGGCCACACTACACCATTTTTAAACAAACACAGCATCTTAAAAATGAAGTCACGACGTAAACTGCACTTAGCTTGTCTTCTTTTCGGCGTCATCAAGTATAAATGTCCGTCATACCTGTACTCTAAACTGGCGTGGATAAATGATCACCGGCAGCGCAAGGCCAGGCGTTGCGCCCAACAGCTGGCTACCCCACATCATCGTACTGCAGCTTTTCGAGGCAGTTTTCGTTACGCAGCCTCCAAATGTTGGAATAATATTCCTCCTCCGATTAGGGACCTAAACAATTTAAATACTTTTAAAATCAGACTAAAGCATTTTATTCTTAGTTCGCAAATTAATTTTGAAAATATTAATATTGACAAATCATTTATTTAAATAAATAAAATATATGAACGGTATATTTTATTATTATTTACTATTTTAATATAATTTCATGTTTATAATCTAATAATTATTAAGTTATTTCAATCATTATTTACAAATAGCTATGCTGCCCTAGCTCTCGTACTAGAACAGTTATTGCACTTATTTATTCGAATCGCTAGTTTTATGTAGGTATTTAGAATTTAAAATTATTTTAATGTAATAGATATAATTTAATTTTGAATGTAATTAGCAATTCAATGTTATTAAACGTATTTATCTGAATGATTAAACTTGGACTCACCATAAAGTTGTGTACCTAACGCTAGGTAACGAAATTGTGCGAGCTGAGCTGGCGAGCTCGTTTGGGCCTGCGTCTGTGTCGCCGGGAACTGTGTGATTGCACTTTTACACCTATTTAACACTTTTACACTTTATTTATCAAAAAGCGGAGCTTTAAGAAAAGTCGCACCTGCTGCAACGAGTTTCTTGTTTCTGTTCGCCTGTCTGGCGCCATGGCGCAAGCAGCGCTCCCTATTGGTCGGTTGCCCCGCCATTGGTGGCGTCATTCTGGGCGCGTTTTATTAAAAATACTTTTAAGTAACTATAATAGCGCACACGCTTTTTATATTACAGTAAATTTTAATATAATTTTATCTAATGCACTTCACTTTTCCCTACACACATTTCCAATTGTTTATGTTATTTAACTATTTTATTTATTTATTTTTTGTTTTGCCTACCCTCGTCCGTGTGTCACTGCGTGGTGCCAACTGAAAACCAGCGCTGGGTGTCTTTTTCGCCCAGCATATGCTGAGTTGGTAACCCTTTTGGTGTGGACATGCTCAGAAAAATTCTTATTGTATTTTTTGTTTTTTTTTTTATGTCTGTGTGTGTGTCCATTATTCAAATAAATGTTTTTCTATTCTATTCTATTCTATAATAATGATGCAATTCGATTGAGATACGTCGTCGTGGCGATCATGTTTTGTTTTTCATCTACCTGTAGAAAACAGCACATTTCATGTAATATGTCGTAGTGGTAAGTATGATTTTCACTTGTAGTTGATATCGGGTTTTACAAAAATGGAAAAAGAGCAATATCGTTCGGTGATTCGATTCCTATTTTTGGAAGGGAAAACGCGCATCGAAATCAAAGAGCGCTTGGATGCTGTGTACGGTGACTCTTCTCCATCGATGGCCACCGTCAAAAATTGGTTCAACGAGTTTGCACGTGGCCGTACGTCGGTTTTTGACGAACCACGTCCAGGTGCACCGAAAACAGCTGCTACGGAGGAAAACATTAAAAAAAATCCATGATTTCGTATTGGCAGATCGCCGATTGAAGGTTCGGGAGCTAGCTGAGACTGTAGGCATTTCAGAAGGAACAGTGCATCATATTCTTCACGAGGAACTCGGCATGAGAAAGCTGTCGGCGCGATGGGTGCCGCGTTTACTCACACCAGAAAACAAGCGCAACCGTGAGACCACATCGGAGACGTGTTTGGCGCTGTTTAAGCGGAATCCAGCGGAGTTTTTGCGTCGTTTTGTGACCGTCGATGAAACCTGGATCCACTGGTACACACCAGAGTCCAAGGAGCAATCAAAACAATCGATCCAGACCTGCTCCAAAGAAGGCGAAAACTGTAAAATCGGCCGGAAAAGTTATGGCCACCGTTTTCTGGGATTCACAAGGTGTGATCTACATCGATTACCTCGAGAAGGGTAAAACAATTACAGGGCTTTACTATGCCGATTTATTGGGCCGATTCGACGCCGAATTAAAGAAAAAACGACCCCATCTGGCGAAGAAAAAAGTGCTGTTTCACCACTACAACGCACCGGTTCACACGTCTGCCGTTGCCATGGCCAAATTGGTCGAATTACGCTACGAATTGCTGCCTCATCCACCGTATTCTCCAGATTTGGCCCCTTGTGACTTCTTTCTATTTCCTAATCTGAAATCACTCGCCGGGAATAGATATGGATCGAATGAGGAGGTCATCGCCGCCACGGAGGCCTATTTTGCAGAGTTTGACAAAATCTATTTTTCGGACGGGTTAAAAAACTTGGAGCATCGCTGGGCTAAGTGTATCGAACTAAAAGGAGACTATGTTGAAAAATAAATTACCAGTTTTCCAAAATTTTCGTTTACTTTTTGTAGGCTAAGTATTTATTGAATGACCCTCGTATAATTGTGTAATCTCTCACAACCACTCAGTAAATTGAATTTAGCTTGAATCTTTCTTCAAAGGTTCAAGTTCACTGCTTTTAAAATATCTACCCTAATAACATTACCATAACGGTAGATATTAATTGTAATTTAATTAAAATATTTTAATCAAAATTCTTGACAATCCTTCGGTGACGACCTCTTTTTAACCGACTTCAAAAAGAAGGAGGTTATCAATTCGACGGTATGTTTTTTTTTTTTTTTTGTGTGTTTGTTACCTGATTACTCCGCCAATTGTGGACCGATTTTCAAAATTCTTTTTTTGTTCGAAAGGAGATACTTCAGGAGTGGTCCCATTGTCACCATGTCAGGATCTGATGATTGGATCTTGGAGAAATCGAGGGCAACCCTCAAATTTTATAGGCCTTCACATAGTTTTTCGCAAATTTTATGAAGTAATTTAAGTATTTGCGTATGGTAATCATCATCTCAAGTAGCTGAGCTGATGATGGAAGGTACAACTCCTCTAGTAAGGACTTGGCATCGACTGATTTAGTAAATTATGTTTGTGTTCGTATATCTCCGGAACTACAAGTCCGATATAAGTAATTCTTTTTTTGTTGTACTAGGTATCGTTCAACTTGGGGAATACTGCAAGTTTTATCAAAATCGGTTTAGTAGTTTTTGAGATAGGGAATTATGAATGTAAGAGATTTTAACGATGTTATTACCGGTGTTACGGATTACGAAATTCTAGTGCTCATGTAAGAAAATGATGTACTCGTATTTGACAAAAATTGTGGTTGAATATCTTAACTAAAAAGAGTAAAATAAAAACTTTTTCAAAAAAAATGTAACCGCCTTCAAAAACAACCACAAAAAAGGGTAAAATAACCTTCAAAACTTTCCTTTCGGAAGTCGGTGGCAAAAAGACAATGAAATTAATAAAAAAAAGTCACCGACTTCCGAAAGAAAAGTTCTGAAGGTTATTTTACCCTTTTTTGTGGTTGTTTTTGAAGGCGGTTACATTTTTTTTGAAAAAGTTTTTCGTTTATCATGTTAGAAAATAAAAATAATAACTAACCTAAATGTACATTTTCCTACATAGATCGGACGATTCTGGATCATCCACCCCGCCTTTAGAAATGAAAATGGACAAGAAAGAAGAGCCCGTAGTGAACGGTGTCGCCGAGAAAGAGAAGGTGGAAGAAGAAGCGCCCTCTGTCGACATTATGGCGCAACAGCTGAAGTTTGGAGCGTGTCTAAAAATATTGATGGAAGAACTCAGCACGCTGGCTACTGGATTCGAAGTTGATGGTAAGTGCAGATGTAAATTACATTAATAAATCCATGTAAATTCCATATTTATATGTTTAACAAAACTTACATTCACTGACTAATATCACTTCTATTGTGATAAAGTTAATAAAAATTGTAAACTTTTCAAAGCAAGTGCCGAACAACAACCTTATTGTAATGAAAATAAAGGTCACTATTAGTTTAACAGTGATGCTATAGATAGGCCGACTCCTTTAATGAGTCTACTCTCTATCCCTCTTGATGTCGTTCTCTCGTGTCACCATATCTAATTAGTGAGGAATCCTCTGCCTAAGAGGATATGGTGACATAATAATTAATAATAATTCCCATAATCCATCAATAACACAGTAATTCTCTACCCCATGTGGTCACCTCCTATGACGGCCCCCCTCTTAGAGAACCAAAGCTTCCCGGGGTCGCGGGACTAACGAAATACCGTGACCCCTGAACGTGACCCCTGAACGTAAACTAATGATGAACACCGTGGATTGTTTAGGTGGTCACCTCCGCTATCAGCTGTACATCTGGCTGGAGCGCGAGGTGGAGGCGCTGCGTCGTCTGTGTGGGTACCTGGCGGCAGGCGGTGCGGACGGCGGCGCGCTGCTGTGCAACGACCCCGACCTGGCGCCGCTGCCCGAGCGACCCACGCTGCACCAGCTGCTGGTCAGGGAGAAGGCGGACTTCGAGGCCAAGGTGCAGCGAGCGCTCAACAGGAAGAAGTGGCTCAAAGGTGAGCGGTTCATAGTAAGGCCAAAAAAGTGGATTAAAAAATAAATTGTGACTTCTCATAAAATATGTTTACTGTTGTTCTTATGGCGCAATTACACTTGGTTATTTGTCCGAATTCAATTGCCTTTAGAGTTGAGGCAAACGGTAAAGTGCAAATAACGGGGCAGACTACATCCGTATTCTTGCAATCCTGTGCGTTTCACGGTTTGGCTTCATTCAAACTACACATAGATGGGCACCCGCCCAAATTCGTAACGTCTTCGGACGCCCAAAATGGACTGACTAGCAAGGGTAATTGCGCCATTTGTGACGAAATATACTAAACTCTGAACTACCTATAACGTCTGTCAAAATTCAATAAAATATGACAGTGAGTTTATATCAATCTAGAAAAACGCTTACATCCAAAAACATCACAGCTAACGAGACCCTCCTCCGCACCCTACTGTCGTACTGCTCGCTGCACGGCGCGGGCGGCGGCGGGCTGGCCTCGGTCCGCATGGAGCTGGTGCTGCTGCTGCAGGAGCTGGGGCAGGACAAGCAGCACCAGCAGCTGCTGTCACCACTACCATTCCCCACCACACTGCCACTGCTAGCGGCCGCTGTCGCTACCAATAACACTGTGGTTGCTGATCCTGTTAGACATTTACAAGTGAGTTTTTCTACTTTCTCTATAATCAATCATTTATTTCCGGAATATGAGTATTATTTCAGGCATAATAATGTGGCTTGGCTCATTGTGGCAGAACTACATATATCCAATTTTCTGTGGTAAGCTGATAGTGTCACGAAAGGATAGAGAACGATACAAAACCATACAGTGTAGACGCTCCAAAGTCTGGCTTAGCTTGGCGTGACGCGACGGTAGCGTGCTTACTAACTATGACAATCACTAACATCGTTGTTAAGCGGGACCTCGGTGTGTTTCATGTGACCACTTAAATATACTTTCATAGTAAATAAGCACGCCAAGGACACGCCACGCTAGCGTCACGCCGCGCCCGTTAACGTGCACAAGTATACTCTATAATTTTGAAACATTTCCTTTGCTACACACTTAAAAAAAAATATATTTCCCAGTCTGTAGCTCACGATATGCTGGGCACTATCGGTGAACTGGGTATTCCCGGTGGGTCGGCGACCAGGATACTGCACACGCTGCGAGAGTTAGCAGTCGCGCTGTCCGCCTGCATCTACCAGAGTCTGTGCGACTCTGACACGTTCAGCTTGAAGCACGGCCATCATCACGATTGGTAAGTTATTTGTAAACCTAAAAGTACGAAAAAACGCGAGATTAAGTTAAAGCTATCTGGCCGTAGTATGTCCTATTATCTTATTTATCAAACACAAAACATTGTTACCCAACTTAAAGAAAGGATTAAAATTAAAAAAAAAATACTGTTAAAGCCAGCCACTTCAGACATTAGTACGTAGAACTGTTTATTTACCAACTATAAAAAAATAGCTGTTTATCTGTCCGACCCATATGTTTGTTTGTATGTTTTATAAAATGTTGTGTGCAAGCTTGCGCCTATGTTGTGTCTCCGGCGTCATTGTAAGGTGTTTTAAAAAGATAAAACATTTTTGGCTATCATAAAGGCGGGACGCGGGCGTGACGTAATATAAAATGTTTGCTGTGACGAAAGGATAATATGTTACAACACAAATTGGGTGTAAAGGACCTGGCTTTACAGTCCAATGTTGTATTTTAAACAATAGATATTTGAACCCTTTGTTCTGTTCAACAGTGTGGTGCCAGACACTGCAGCTACTAGTCAGATCATCGCGCGACAGAGACGTCTTTCCACTGAAGACCTTACAGTCACAACTCCTCCGAACAAGTGGCCAGGTAAGAAGCCCTATATTATTTTATGTTTGTGACTTATTTCTTTGTTAATAAAGAGACAGTGATGTATGTCTGAGAGGGGGCCCCGTCATTTTGCTGACGCTCTTTGAGGCGCGCGTGGAACACAACGTGCCGTCGACCCGGGCATGGTCCATGGTCGGACAGCGAGTTGCCCTTTACTCGCCGCCCGCATGCCCGCGCCTACGGTGGCCGGAGATCGTCTTGCGACGTCTGTCGCCGTGGACGTCCACCACCGCGGGTGGGGCGGAGGGAGGACATTGTCCTCTCTCTCACGCGGCCCACCTCCTCCTTCGCGAGCATGACTGCTTCGCAGAAGGAGGCGAACTTCATTTAGTGTTAATGAAATTTTAAGCTGCACTAAACTTATTAGATAAAAAATTGAAAGCCATCGTCACAGCACGTCAGAACAGAAGAAGAAAGATTGACAAAATACTCTATACAGAAGTACTACTTATATTCAAACAGGAGTATCAGCCCTCCGAGGCCTCGCCCTACGCGCAGCCGAGGAGGAGGACGCTCCTCGGCTGGCCGTCCTGCTGGCGGAGGCCTTCTGCGCCGTGTACCTGGCGCTGCTGGGCTGGGCGGCGGCCGCACGCGACGCGCATCTGCTGTACCGCCTGTGTGCGCACCAGCCGCAGCAGCTGGACCACGCGCGGCTGTTCGGGGGAGGCGTGAGGAGGCTGCTCACTACTGCACCTGCGCCTTCACTGCAGGTTAGTACCGCACCTGCTGTACCGCCTGTGTGCGCACCAGCCGCAGCAGCTGGACCACGCGCGGCTGTTCGGGGGAGGCGTGAGGAGGCTGCTCACTACTGCACCTGCGCCTTCACTGCAGGTTAGTACCGCACCTGCTGTACCGCCTGTGTGCGCACCAGCCGCAGCAGCTGGACCACGCGCGGCTGTTCGGGGGAGGCGTGAGGAGGCTGCTCACTACTGCACCTGCGCCTTCACTGCAGGTTAGTACCGCACCTGCTGTACCGCCTGTGTGCGCACCAGCCGCAGCAGCTGGACCACGCGCGGCTGTTCGGGGGAGGCGTGAGGAGGCTGCTCACTACTGCACCTGCGCCTTCACTGCAGGTTAGTACCGCACCTGCTGTACCGCCTGTGTGCGCACCAGCCGCAGCAGCTGGACCACGCGCGGCTGTTCGGGGGAGGCGTGAGGAGGCTGCTCACTACTGCACCTGCGCCTTCACTGCAGGTTAGTACCGCACCTGCTGTACCGCCTGTGTGCGCACCAGCCGCAGCAGCTGGACCACGCGCGGCTGTTCGGGGGAGGCGTGAGGAGGCTGCTCACTACTGCACCTGCGCCTTCACTGCAGGTTAGTACCGCACCTGCTGTACCGCCTGTGTGCGCACCAGCCGCAGCAGCTGGACCACGCGCGGCTGTTCGGGGGAGGCGTGAGGAGGCTGCTCACTACTGCACCTGCGCCTTCACTGCAGGTTAGTACCGCACCTGCTGTACCGCCTGTGTGCGCACCAGCCGCAGCAGCTGGACCACGCGCGGCTGTTCGGGGGAGGCGTGAGGAGGCTGCTCACTACTGCACCTGCGCCTTCACTGCAGGTTAGTACCGCACCTGCTGTACCGCCTGTGTGCGCACCAGCCGCAGCAGCTGGACCACGCGCGGCTGTTCGGGGGAGGCGTGAGGAGGCTGCTCACTACTGCACCTGCGCCTTCACTGCAGGTTAGTACCGCACCTGCTGTACCGCCTGTGTGCGCACCAGCCGCAGCAGCTGGACCACGCGCGGCTGTTCGGGGGAGGCGTGAGGAGGCTGCTCACTACTGCACCTGCGCCTTCACTGCAGGTTAGTACCGCACCTGCTGTACCGCCTGTGTGCGCACCAGCCGCAGCAGCTGGACCACGCGCGGCTGTTCGGGGGAGGCGTGAGGAGGCTGCTCACTACTGCACCTGCGCCTTCACTGCAGGTTAGTACCGCACCTGCTGTACCGCCTGTGTGCGCACCAGCCGCAGCAGCTGGACCACGCGCGGCTGTTCGGGGGAGGCGTGAGGAGGCTGCTCACTACTGCACCTGCGCCTTCACTGCAGGTTAGTACCGCACCTGCTGTACCGCCTGTGTGCGCACCAGCCGCAGCAGCTGGACCACGCGCGGCTGTTCGGGGGAGGCGTGAGGAGGCTGCTCACTACTGCACCTGCGCCTTCACTGCAGGTTAGTACCGCACCTGCTGTACCGCCTGTGTGCGCACCAGCCGCAGCAGCTGGACCACGCGCGGCTGTTCGGGGGAGGCGTGAGGAGGCTGCTCACTACTGCACCTGCGCCTTCACTGCAGGTTAGTACCGCACCTGCTGTACCGCCTGTGTGCGCACCAGCCGCAGCAGCTGGACCACGCGCGGCTGTTCGGGGGAGGCGTGAGGAGGCTGCTCACTACTGCACCTGCGCCTTCACTGCAGGTTAGTACCGCACCTGCTGTACCGCCTGTGTGCGCACCAGCCGCAGCAGCTGGACCACGCGCGGCTGTTCGGGGGAGGCGTGAGGAGGCTGCTCACTACTGCACCTGCGCCTTCACTGCAGGTTAGTACCGCACCTGCTGTACCGCCTGTGTGCGCACCAGCCGCAGAAGCTGGACCAGTATCAGCATCATTGTTAACGCAATGGCTGGGCGATTGGACTGCTGCTCTGCGTGTCGCGGGTTCGATTCCCGCACGAAGCAAATATTTGTCTGATCTACAAGTAGTTGTTTTGGTCTGGGCGTTGTTTATATGTTTGTGAATACCTACGATACAGGAGAAATTCCTAGTGTGGGAAAAAGTTCATTAAAAAAATTACTTTGTCAAAATTATCTATTTCATGGCAAACGCTGGCCATAAGCGTAAACCATAAGAGATATAACAAAATTACGAGTATGTGGAAAAACTGAGATTCTTTAGAGAAACTCAGTTTTTTATAAATAAGCAAGAGTCCACTATGAAAGATGTCCGTCTAAAATAATAAGTTAGACATCTCTTTAACAATTATTAAAAAAATGTGTACCTACAAAATGACTCTATCAAAGTCAAATGCTATTTTGCAGTTGTCAGTTTTTTTAAACAAAATATGTTAAATACATGTAGAACATTTTTGTAGTAAGACGGTGTATGTCCATCTCTTAAGGTAGACTTACGGCAGTAAAAATATCTTCATTATCATGACAATTTAATGTTCCTACGTCAAAATCCCCACCCAGATTGAGGACTCACCTAATGCTTTACAAACAAAAAGTATAAAAAATTGTAAATTAAAAACACCCGCACCGCACTACGAAATTATTATACAGTAAGTGCATTTCTTTATCTAAGTTGGTCCCAAGCAAAGCCAGAGCAAGTCGCTAATTACGTCATAAAATCTAACAGCATTCATTATTTTCAGCCAAAGTTAGTAGAGCGACCAGAGGGCACATCGGTGTGGTCCTCCCTGCGAGAGAAGCGCGCGCTCCTCAACATGCGCCTGCTAGGCCTCGCGCCCACCACCCCGCACAAGAACATACAAGAGGGACGACCTACATACAGGGAACAGTTCGTGCCTCCACACTGCAGTATACTCACTTATCTGCTAACTAAGGTAACTGCAGCTATTTCATTAGCCATTCAAATTAGAAACCTATTAATTGAGATTGAAAATCAGCAGTTTTTGAACGAGAAAAGACAGTCTCAAAACGTTGTCACCAATTTTTTTTGTGTTTACTTGGGGAAAAAAGCGGTCGAACAAACTACCCAACAGACGATCAGTAATTGATAACTAAGGGTCCGTTCACATAGACCGGCTCGGAAAGGACAGCAGATTCTTATCACGTTGAAAACTGAGTTTTTAATATTTGTAGTAAGGTTTATTTTTGCATGTGCACTGCTTTTGTCATTAAGAATGCTTGAACGCGCTTGGTGTGAAATAATAAGAGGAGCTGACCGGTTCCGATCGCGTACTTTTTCTCGATCGTGCAGCCGTTTGGCTCCGATTGCGTGCTCTTTCTCGCTCGCGCAGCCGATCGGCTCCGATTGCGTGCTCTTTCTCGCCCGCGCAGCCGATCGGCTCCGATTGCGTGCTCTTTCCCGCTCGCGCATCCGATCGGTTCCGATTGCGTCTGCGTTTCTCCACGCCGACCGCCATTTTGATAGCACAAATAGTGTATCCATCCGGCTCCGAGTGCATCCGACCGGCTCCGAGCGCATCCGACCGGCTCCGAGCGCATCTGACGGGCTGCGAGCGTATCCGACCGGCTGCGAGCGCATCCGACCGGCTCCGAGCGCATCCGTTTTCAGGTCGCTTCCAGCCGGTCTATGTAAAATAGTTGGCGGCTCCGCTCCGACCAACTCCAAGCGCATACGATCCGGTCTGTGTGAAAAAAAAAAATGCGCGCCGATGCTCTCCGAGCCGGTCTGTGTGAACGGACCCTAATCGTCATCAGCCTATAAATGTTCCCACTGCTGCGACACAGGCCTCGTCTCTGTGAGAAGGAGTGGGCCATAATCCACCACGCGGGCTCAGTGCGGCATGGTAGATATCACATGACTTTGAATTTACTAATTTATCACTTAAATTAGAAAAATAATAAGGTCTAAAATCATTTCAATATCAAATGGTATTAGCCCACCGCACAGGCTACTTTGCAAGAATAGAGTAAAAATTAACCTGAATAGTAAATCCTATAAAACCGATTCCTATAAAATGGGGGGACAAATCTGCAGGCAAGTTAAAGATATAAAAAAGTAGGAACCATTTCATTCCTTGCACGTATTGAGCGACGCTCCAAAAAAATGCCCGTTAACTCCAAATAAAGGACCGGTCACTGGGCTTTCTGCCCAGTGACCGGTCCTTTATCTAGGCGTTTATGCCCAATATGCAAAGTTTCTACCAATTATGTTCATAGATGTTTTACCCTCATCCCATCTCTAATCAAAAACTTTACTTTTAGCCCACGGCTGAACAAGACCCTGAGAATTACGACTACGACTCCGCGGAATCTGGTGCTGAGGATCTGGATGAAGAGGAGAGCGAAGCCGAGGATGATGATATCTTCGACACCACTAACGTCAAGTAAGATTGAATACATCATTATAGATCTACATTTACTCAGTAGTCAAATCTGCTTGTCAATTTTGCCTGTACCTAATGGGGATGGCAAATGGGGAACTAATGGCGCTAGTATAGTTTGTTCCAAGCATCGTCATTGGTTCAAATCTTAAAGGTACTTCAAAATAGTACTACGTCATTGGTCGGATTAGGACTAAGCTATGGTGGCGCCATCTACAATAGCTTTGACTTGCCTTCCCCATTCCCAAAGCCAGTTACATTAAAGTCTCATCTAAGAGAGCGAGCCTGTGGTAGATGCCCACGGTGACAGACGTCGCATGACGATCTCCGGCCACCGTAGGCGCTGGTATGCGGGCGGCGAGTAATGGGTGACCCGCTGTCCGACCATGGACTATACCCGGGTCGACGCGGCGCGTTGTGTTCCACGCGCGCCTCAAAGAGTGTCAGCACGATGACGGGCCTCCCTCCCTTAGTGGGCCAAAGCGTGCCGAGGTCGCGGGACGAACAAGCTACTGCAACCCCCCGAACGTAAAGAGCTATTGAAGGACACCGTGAATGTTAGTGCAAGTCTGACAGTCCCTCCCGCCCTGCCCTGGGTAATTTGATAATATTAACATGTAAAAAAAAGTAAGAAACCAAACTGCATGACTGTTGGACACTGGGAAATGATTGATGAGTAGAGTATCAAATTATACTTGACCATTGCTGATGTTAGTAAAGTTTCTTCATGACAGTTCAGCTTAGCTAGAAGCCCATTTTTGCCACAACCGCTGTAATTCCCACAAAAACATCGTGGGGAGCTTTTGTTACACAAGACAATTACTTTGGCTGTTACGTTTTATGAATTAGACACTAGCAATTCTTGTGTTAAAAAGTTTTCATACAAAAACTGACTGCGTCTTTACTCCAACTAATAGTACAATATTTTACAGACGAGACAACGAGAAACGTCGTAAAATGGTGAATTCCGAGCACTCGGACCCCGACTCGTACTCGTGGCTCGTGATGCGCATCGCCGTGCTGCGGCTCGCGCAGCAGAAGTTGCAGAACTTCCTGCAGCTGTGCGGGATCGAGATGTCAGGTGAGACACGGTTATAGCTTGCTCCATCGTAAACTTTGTTTCTGTCACATTTTACCTATAATAGAGTAAAGAGCGACCTCTCAAAAATAAAAGTTATAATAAAGTATGAGATTTTATATGATCTTATCGAAAATAAGCCACGTCATCCAAAATCTGGTATCTACCCAAAATATTCGAATGCTTTAAAATCGTTTGTATATGTCGTAAAGCTTTGTTTAAACTGTAATATGACATAACTCATTATGTTATTCCCAACAAACAGAACTAGCGACAACGAGCCCTATGGTCCACGGCGCCCTCCGCCGCGTGGACCAATGGCAGCAACAGTTGACGGAGACTCTGGAGTCTCGTGCGCCGCCACAGGACTACATCCCCGGGTGCTTCCCTGCACAACTACCCACTGGACCTCCTATTAATAAGTACAGGTACGTACGGTTACTGTATGCCTTATTACTACGGTCATAATGTTGAAAACTACTTGGCCGCCATCGCTAACTAGTGTCGATTTAACTTTTTCTAGATCATTGTTATGGTTTTTCACCACAAATAATGTACAAGTACGTAGGTGATTGTTAACGATTGATCACTGTAGCCTTATTGCTATGTTTGTAAGGTTTATAAGTGCTCGACAGCACAACGAGTGTAGTTGTATCCTATTGAGGATTATTGGTAAGGTTTTTCACCACATAATAATGTATGTAAGTGAACGTTCACGATCATTCTACCTTTATTACTACGATTATACGGTTGAAAACTGCTCGACCGCCATCGCCAATGATTGTCACTTTATCTTTTTCTGGATTATTTTTATGGTTTTTCCCCACAAATAAGGTACAAGTACGTAGATCTATGATTGATCACTGTAGCCTTATTGCTATGGTTGTAAGGTTTATAAGTGCTCGACAGCACAACGAGTGTAGTTTTATCCTTTTGAGGATTATTGGTAAGGTTTTTCACCACATATAATGTATGTAAGTGAACGTTCACGATCACTGTACCTTTATTACTACGATGATACGGTTGAAAACTGCTCGACCGCCATCGCCAATGATTGTCACTTTATCTTTTTCTGGATTATTGTTATGGTTTTTCACCACAAATAACGTACAGGTACGTGGTTGATCGTTCACGATTGATCACTGTAGCCTTCTTGCTATGGTTGTAAGGTTGATAAGTGCTCGACCGCTAACGATGGTAGTTTTACTCTTTTGTGGTTTATTGGTAAGGTTTTTCACCACAAATAATGTACAGGAACGTAGGTGAACGTTCACTAAAATTGTAGCCTTATTGCTATGGTTTTATTCAGTGTATGGATTTTCATATTCTGTGCCCAACCAGCTAAACTAGCTAGCTATCAAATATCAAGCTATTTACGAAGCCTTCATTTTCTTTCAGATGTTTACTAGAGAAGCACAATACCCCGTTCAGTTCAGTAATGTTCAGTGCAGCGCCCGCGCGGAGACTGTGGAGCTTCCTCGTACGTCAAGAACCGGTCCAGGTAACACAACCTTTGCTTCAAAACCCTTAATCTTTGTGAGGTTTCCAAAAAAAAAGGACTCACTTCACGCAAGTATTTCAAAGATTTGTACAGTAATTACTGTAGGCCAGCAACGACAATCTGTCCAAATCAATCAACTCCTGTTTTTATACTGATACCATAATCCTAGACATTGCAGTGTCGAACATATTATTTTTTCATATGTCGTGGGTGCGTTTTAACTCATACACAAACAGCTAGACCCGGAATAGCTACTTGTAGGTCATACACATCCGTGCGAGAATCAAACCCGTAACAGCTAACAACTCAGTCACTGCACCAACTGTACAGTCAAACCGCGCGCTCCAGCCGCTCAGTATATTTTGTTTGCTCTGAGCGTAGACAAAAAGGTCGTATGTGGCGACAGCGTGGACTTGGGGCGGCTATAAATATCCAGACCTTTCAGGTGGCACACATTTTATTCTGACAGCGACCGAGTTTGCCGTATAACATTACTTCCCAGAATTTGATCCCTATTAGCGAGACCATCGAATGGTGTAATAAAACATGGTGTGATTTGTTTCCAAAATCAGCGGTTTCGATTCCTCGATAGGATTATTGATTTTTCTAAAATCTAATGAAGCCGTTTTAGTTTTCGTTAAAATCGACCTCGAGACTCCTTCCAGCATTTTTCGACATTCCTCCTAGTTTCTGATATAGCCATTCACGCTCAGTTGAAAAATTCATCTTGTATATCAAGTCCCTAACAGTAAGAGCCAGGCTCACTTCCGACCAGTTTTTTTTAATGTAATTTTAAAACCTTTTTTCTTCACAGGATCTCTTCATCCGAGCCGTATTCTCTCGTCGTCGAACTCAATCCGTAACGGCGGAGACAATGGCGGCCGAAGGTAGAGGCGGGTGTATACCTCAGAACCAACGAGAGCGCGACTTGGAGCTACACAACCCTGTGCGCATCATACACAAGGAACAGGACTCCATCGCTGCCTTCTGTCTCAACAAGGTAATATAATTAAAACTGAAAAGATACTAGATACTTCATACCGCATTGGAGATCCTAACCTTAGTTACATGTTTTTTTTTTACGTGTAAAATCATCGAATGTTTGCTTCCAACCAGGGCAGGACGGGAGGGACTGTCAGACTTGTACTGACTAAAATCCACGGTGTCTTTCAATAGACCTTTACAATAATCCCGCGACCCTGGCAGGCTTTGGCCCTCTAAGGGGGCCCCGTCATGTTGCACGCCGTCGAGGGCATGGTCCATGATCGGACAGCGAGTCGCCCATTACTCGCCGTCCGTTACTAGGGCATGCCTAGTAACATGATATAGGCGAAAGTGAGTTTATTAAAACCGCTCAACCACGCTTGAGCTTTGTTTCTGTAAATAGTGTGTCCGTGTACACACAGCGACTAAGGGCTCCCGAACACGGGCCACTGGCCATAACCATAAAACGCCGCCACCGGCATATTTCTTGTAGTTTTCATACATTTTATATGGACTCCGCCACAAAACGGCGGCACACGCCACTCGCGCGATTCCGCACCCCTCTTTCTCTTACCTCAGTGATGCATTGGTTAAAAAAGTAACAGCCAGCGACCACAAGTGGCTGCCGGTGATGACCACCGGCGGCCGAACGAGACAACCGGGCATTTATGTCGTAGTGATAAGGATGATTTTCACTAATTGTAGTTGAAATCGATCGAATTGCGTCGCATCGCGTCATGGTGAAGCCTAAGGGAATTTACTCATGGCGCGATGCGACGCAATGCGATGCGATTCGAACGAATTCTAACTACAATTGAAAATCAACCTTGCCACTAAGAAATAAAGATGCAATTCGATTGACTTGACGCTGTCATGGCCATCGTGTTTTGTATTTCATCTACCCATAGATGACAACGTGTTTTATCTCAACGTGTCTTATGTCATAGTGGTAAGGTTGATTTTCACTTGTAGTTGGAATTCGTTCGAATCGCGTCGCATCGCGCCATGAGTAAAGTCCCTTAGGCGACCTATGGTCTAGAACCACCATGATGATTGTTGTTCATTTTTTTTTATTTCATAGGTCGGCGGCTGCCTATTAGCCGTAGCAACAGCCCGCGAAGTCCAAGAGATGGACGTATCGCTACTACTGCGTGCAGGAGCATGGTGGGCCGAGGACGAGTGTGAGCTGGACCTGCTGGCACTGGCTGCAGACCCTGCCGCCCTGCCTGACACCGGCTTCTTGCTGATACAGCATCACGACAAGTGAGTCAACTGTCTCGTTTATTATCTATACTAATATTATAAAGCTGATGAAGTGTTTGTTTGGTTGAACGCGCTAATCTCAGGATCTCAGAAATGAATGGCACATTCTTAATGACGCGATGCGACTGATTTGATGCGGACCAACTAGAAGTGAAAATCATCCTTATTACTACGATATAATGATTCAATTCGAGTGAATAACGCCGTCTTGGCAAGCCTATTTTTTCTTCGCACGTTTTATATTGGCAGTGCCTTTATGTCCTAGTGGTTAGGACAATTTACACTTGTTGATCGGCGATAAAAATATTGGAATTGCATCGCATTGCCTCATTAGCAAGCGCTCTTACGCTTTTTTCTCCCTTTAGGCCAAACAGCGGTTCAGTGCCCGGCACTGGCAACAGTTCGCCATTGAATCCCAACGCGCCTCAAGTGCCGGTCGGCATGGCCAGTCAAACTGGACGAGGTGCCAGTGTTGTAAGTATACACACATTACTTATAAAAACTAGTTATTAAATTGACTTGAAGTGGCAGAAAACGAAGCATATAGTCCGCTGATAGAGGGTTTTTCGATAATTTAGCCTCTAGCAAAACTTGACCTTAACCAATGATGCCCAAAGGCTTAGGTAGAGGTGTGCCTCGACGCCTCAATAAAAAAGTGATATATTCTGATATTCTCTTCTGTTCTTTCTGACATTAGAAAGAAAAAATACACCTGTTCAAATCAGGATTAACAGCGAGATAATATATGTTTTTGTTCTATTGCCCTGCGTATTTCTTTTTTATCAGTGACAGTTTGATCTCCATTGATACGCCACAAGATATGATAGATTATATAAAATATATGACAAAGATAAATATTGTATAACAAGCCATAATATGCCCTAGATAAAAGCCTGAGGCTACATTAGGGAAGCTATTTCCGATGCAATTGAAAGAGCGAATCGAGTTACACGTCGTATCGCTAATGTAAATAAACGTGTCAAAAACGTGAGCATTCAGCTTTTTGTTTTACTCGCTCTTGTGTCGCAGATCGCGTCGCGCCTAGTGTAGCCTCAGCCTAAGTTAATTTACTGAACTATTTATTTAAAGCTAGCAATACAAATAACACTAATTTAGGATTAACACTGCATTACAAATAACTTGTAGCTTGGGATGAGCATGCTTGGTATGATTTGATTGATTCAGAATTCTTAAAACCAAGACGTCAAGAACAAATAACTGATTTATAATTTATAATTGCCAGGGCACTGGGGATTGCCCTTTATCTTTACCCAATGTAAATTCATACCAAGTCAGAGGTAATAAGATACAAATTCTTATGTTCTTTTGGGGTTCCTAGAGGCGGGTTTAATAACTCTGACACCAGAGGGTGACCTCATCCTCACACGAAAAAGCTAAGAAAGACCAGCTAGCTAGGCATGAATTTAAGTTGAGTCAAGATAAACCGCCGTACCACAAAACGATAAACACCTGTTGAACGCTTGTCTAACAAAAGTGTAACTACAAAAAGACCCTTAAGGTAAGCGTCCACAGGTCGGCATCGTACGTATCGGACGCATCGCATCAAACGGATTTCTGTATCGGCAGCGATCGGATTGCCGACGCGAGTATCAGCAATCGGATTGCCGATGCCACCTTCATCGCGTCCACTGATCGGCATTCCGTATGACGTCATCGGTACGCATCGCATGTAGGCATTGCCGATGAGCTTTCCGTACGATGCGGATCAGTGGACGCAGTTGTATGAGTTTTAATACAAGGTAAACTAAAATCCGTTACGTACGATACGTCCGATACGTACGATGTGGACCTGTGGACGCTTACCATAATATGAACGTGAAATGTCGTTTTGACGTTGACAGTTTTTTTAGACAACTGTTCAATAGATGTTTATCTCTCTTGTTCTAAGTACTTGTTCACGTTGACTCGCGGGCGCGGTGGCGGGCGCGGTCACGAAATATCAAACATATGGCGTAATATTCAAGTGTTCACGTACGAAACGCACGTGCGGTGTAAGTAGCGGGCAAGCTAGCGACTGGCGCGCGCGCGCCGCTCGCGTCAATATCAAACGCGTGAGATGTTTGTGTGTGTTCACGTCGAACTAGCGGCGGAGCGCGCGATTCACTCGCGACGTCAGGTAAGTTCAACCAGTTTGAACTTGTCGCTAGAATCTCACCCGCGCAAACGCCTGGCGGCCAATGTGAACACGAACCCGCCACGTCTTCGCGACCGCACCCGCCACCGCGCCCGCGCGTTCCAACGTGAACAACGGAAAATTTCCTGATTTCCTATCTCCCCGGCCTGCTCTGGGAATAGTAGTTTAAGGCACTGAAAACCGAAAGGTTACAAAAGCTTAATAATTTCTGAAGACTTACTAATATTAATGCGCTACCTCGAAGGGTTTAGAATTCTATCTAACACCTAAAATAGCAGCAGCAAGTATGAACTAACAAGTAACAATAACATTCTAACAGGAGCGGCGGTTAAGCAGCGTACCCACCGGAATAGAAGCGTATATCGCTACAGTACGTGCACCTAATAACTAATGCACTATACGGACTCACTGGGTCAATCACTGTTACAAAATATATATAATCAGATAACAAAAATAATTAACATCACCACAACTGATTAATCATAATTATGTCGTAACAGATGTTCTCGATCACTTCAGTTTTCATCCTATTCGTTTAGGAGCTATGTATGATGCCATAAGCAGATAGACACCTGAAAATCATAACAGAGTTTTTGCCTCGACGATTAAAACAAACTTTTATATACTAGTAAAGTTGCGTTTTTGCAAAAATAATTGCACCTGAAAGATGACCTGCCAAATGTAAACGCAACGGCTACGTCTCTAGATGAAAATGCGGCAATGTTGCCGACATAATTTTTTTTTTTTTTTACATCTATCACACTTCGCCATCTATTCCCAAGCTAAGCAGAGCTTGTGTTATGGGTACTAGACAACGGATAAACATACTTATATAAATATACTAGCACTACGCCCGCGACTTCGTCCGCGTGAATTTTGAACTTTGCCTTTGTGAATTTCGAGTCCCGGCCACCCTCTATATGGGATACTGTTGAAAAACTCTCAATCAATATTCAACAAAAATTCTATCAACCCGCAATATTCCGTCTTAGGTAACACCTAGACCATAAAAATTTAAGCCCCCCCTTTCTATCAACCCCAATACAAATTTTTAGGGATTTCGAATTTCGTATCATCCTCTCTTAGTGAGAACCTGTATCCTAAATAGAACACCCCTGCAATATTGAGTCCTCTAATTACAAACACCAAAGACAACTCCTAAGGGGTCGAATTTTGTAAAATTCCGTCTTAGTGAGAACCTAGGTCCGAAAACAACCCCCATGCTGAAACTCCTAGCATTTGTAGTAACAAAGTTTCATACAAACTGTCAACCCCATAAACAGCCCCTTAGGGGTAGAATTTCAGAAAATAGTGCCTTGGTGTGCATTTCCGTCATAAAAGAACAACCTTGCAAAATTTAATACTTACTCCTAGCATTTGTAGAAACGAAGTTTCATACAAAATATCAACCCCTAAATCAACCCCTTGGGGTCTATTTTCACAAAACACACGCAACTACGTCCAAAAAAGAATCTCTATGCAAAATTTGAGTCCCCAAACTATCAACCCCGAAAAAGCCCCTTAGGGGTCGAATTTCGCAAAACCGTCTTAGTGAACATTTAGGTCGCAAAATTCGAGACGCCTAGCACTTGTAGTAACAAAGTTTCATACAAACTATCAAACACAAAAACAAACCCCTTTGGGGTCGAATTTCGCAAAATCCCGCCATGGTGTGCATCTAAGTCTTATAAAGGAACCCGGTGCAAAATATGAGGCTCCTCGCACTTATAGTAACAGAGTTTCATACAAACTGTCAACCCCAAAAACAACCTCTTTGGGATCGAATTTCGCAAAATTTCCACCGTGGTGAGCATTTACATCTTAAAAAGTACCACCATGCAAGATTTGAGACGCTTAGCACTTGTACTAAAAAAGTTTCATACAAACTATCAACCCCAAAAACAAACCCCTTAGGGGTCGAATCTCGCAAAATCCCGTTATGGTGACCATCTCCGTCCTAAAAATAAACCTCATGCAAAACTTGAAATTCCTAGCACCTGTAATAACGAAGTTTCATACAAACTATCAACCCCACAAACAACCCCTTAGGGGCCGAATTTCGCAAAATCCGTTCTTAGTGCTCACTTACGTGGTATAAGGAGGGCTTATGCCGAATTTCAAGTTTCTAGGCCCAGCGGTTTGGGCTGTGCGTTGTCAGATCAGTCAGTCAGTTTTGAATTTTATATATATAGATATTTCTAAATACATACATATTATACAAGATAAATTACACCCAGACACAGAACAAATGATCGTGCTCATCACACAAACATTTGTCCTGGGTGGGAATCGAACCCACGACCTCCGGCATAGCAGTCAGGGTCACTAACCACTAGACCAACAGGCCAGTCATAATTATTAATGATTTGGAGGCGTCCGGAGTCAATAACTGCGATTGGGTGTAGTTACTGTTTGCGATTATTTTCGCGTCCGGAAAATCGCTATATAACTGCGAGAAGACGCATGTTTTCCAAACTTAAAACAAGAAATTGAATTAAAACCTTAAATCGTGATGACGTTTCCTAAACCAGGGTATTTGACACATTTCTGTACGGAGTTTTCTCACCTTATTCATCTACGGCATCACGTTGGTATACTTTTTAAAATTACACACCAGTATTCTACGTGAATTCATCAAAAAAAGTAACTACAAAGTAACATTGATTCACCCAGTAGACGTCTAAAAAGATGCTGGGTCAATATTAACTTGGTGTGGTTATTGTGTGCGTGTCTGTACTTGTAACACTGTCTCGTTCGCCTCGCGCTTCGCCCGTGCTTTCTTTTCTAATCTCTTTGTACATCTATTCTCCGAAACTATACTTAACGGGGATATAGAGATTATAATATTGTGCAAGTTTTACTTTACCTTTATTTTTTATGAATAATAAATGCATAGTTTTTAATTCTAAAACGCAACAAGGTTCTTTTGGCGGTTGAATGTCATTGTCTGGGGGGCGCTGTTGGCAATCAATTGTCAAATTATCTGTGTAAATTGTATTGAAAATAGAAGATGGTGGCTTTATTTCCGATTATGGCCACACGCCAAAAGACATTAAGCAATAGATTGTAAGGTATTGTATTAATTTCAGTAACTTCACTTTTCGTTGGCGGTGGCCTTCTTTTCTTAAAAAGTGTGTGTGAGTGTATGTTCGGTATAACAGAGTGTTGATCGCAGGTGAAGGGTCTTCAGTTCCCGGGTTGCCACGACCCGAAATACTGTCGACTGGTGCTGCATCGTTCGAAGCTTCTCATGAAACCGGTCAGTGACAACCCTAGCAAGTCCTCCGCAACATTCGTTACCTTCGTTATGTCACATCCTTAGCCAGCGGTCGCACTTCCCACGATTTCTTTCTAGCTCGATGTACATTTTTTTGTTGGATTATTTTTTGTTCTTCTCCCATGATGATTTCTTTTGTTTTTTTTTTGTTTCTCATTACTCACTAGGCTGTTAATAGATGTGCCAGATGTATTCTCATCAGTCCTCATTTTGCAGCAGTACTCAAGAGCAGCGGTTTTTTTTTCGTTGTAGAGGTCCGTTTATTAGATGTTTCTCACCAGTGTTTCTGAATGATTTTGTTAAGTTTCCACTGTCTCTATTCGCTACTGTATGTTGCGTTGTCTATTGCACATTTGTTTTTTTTTTAATAATTTGATGCATGATGATGTCTATGTAACTAACCGATCTAATTGTTGAAGATGATTGTTCGTCAATAAATATTGTTAAAAGTTTTTAAATATTTTTGTAATAATAATGTTCTATTTAGGTGCTGAAACACAAAATCGACAACATCAAAAGGATGGCAGCGCATCCCTCACAACCATTGTGTAAGTGGATGCTGTATTTAAAACAAGTTATTTCGGTACCGTTTCATCTAACAAAGACACTACTTCATTATCTAGAATAGGAAGTAAAGCAGAGGATAAAACAATCGCCAGTGATAATAAAACATACATAAACAATGCAAGCATCTTGATTTGACTTGCAAGGTTATTTTTTTTTATTCTTTATTGATTAAAGAGGGTATGTTCACAATACGAACATGCTCGCAAGGTTATTAAAATGTGGGACGTGAATACAGTAGTCATACTAGTCATTGCGCCGATAGTTGTCTGCCCAGCTTTTACCAAGAGCCTCGAACATCATCTGAGGAGGCTCTCGTTTGGCAGCTGGACGAAGCTCTTGATTCAGAAGGCAGAGCTTCTGGACAGGGCGTGTATTGCTAGGAGGTTCCTCTCTCAAAAGCCTTGACCACTGCTAGCCCGGACCCTGTTCCCGTTGCTGGTGGACTGCTATTTTTTCATATTTTTGAATGTTTTTGTTTGAATATTTAAAACTGTAAAAATATGAAAAAAACAGTTAAAAATCTTTAAAATGCATCCTGAGTATCAATCGTATCGTCTTTAACCGTATAATATAATTCCATTAACATAATTCCACAACAAAATGATCTTGCAGACCTGACTGGTGGCGCGGACGGTTCAGTCCAACTGTGGGAGTGGGGCCACCCCTCCTGCGTATGGTCACCTCGGGCGCCCGGTGCCTTTGCCAAGGTGACCCGCGTAAGGTTCTCAGACTACGGCAACAAGTTCGCCGCGTCGGATGCCGACGGCAATCTTGCGATGTGGCAGCTGCACCCAGCGCCGCACCAGGCGGGACACCCGCATGCGTCACCCAGGCCTTTCTTCGTAAGTTGTTTTTTGATGGGTAACGTCTTTACTATCGATTCTGACTCTGAATATGTAATGCTCATTTTTGCGTACTGTACACAAACAAGAGCTTATGGGCTTAAGAGCTATATGAAGCCCAGAAACGGTCAAGGCATCATGATAGACTTCATAATTACATTATCTGCTGGTTGAGCTGGACAAAATTGAAGAACCGTGTTTCTTTTTCTTCATAATATTTCTTTATCATCATGTCCCTTGCTAAATCCCAGCTGTGATGGAGTCGACTTCCCATCGAACCATCGGATGATCTATAAATTTTCTTTTTTTTACAGACCCATCAATGTCATAGCAAAGGGATTAGCGATTTTGTTTTCCTTGGTTCCTGCAGTTTAGTTGCAACAGGTAAAATATTAAAATATTTTTTTTTTCATGAAATTATGATTCAGATCTGTGGTACTCATTTATTATGCTATTGTTACAGCTGGACACAGCTCCGAGAGTAAAAACGTTGCCATATGGGACACATTGATGCCTACCAAGAAAGCTTTAGTGGTTTGTGAGTATATTTTTTTTTTGGTTTTGATCGACTTTCTTATCCGAAAGCACATCTGAAACTATTGTGTGCGTCAGAATGGCTGGTTGCCTGTGGCGTTGGTCAATGAGAGTTGATTCTAAAATTGCTACATAATTGCTTATATTTGCTACATATAATAAATAATTGCTACATAGGATATATACTTAGATATAAAATATTTTTTTTGACCAGCCATCCTGACTTCAGGATGGCTGGTCACCTCCTAGTTTAAAATGAAGCGTACAGAGTTTCCCGAAATGTATTGCGTCAATAATTGCTTCATATTTACTTCGTTTATCTCATTTATTTGTATCTTTAAAAATATGCTAAATAAAGGATGTAGCAGTAATTTAAATTATCCCAAGGAAAAGTCCCTGATAAAATAATAAAGGGAAATAGTTGCAGTGCGTCTTCACTCAACGGTATTGCTACTTTAGGCGGCAGGCGTTCTAAATAAAATTGTTAAATGGCATGTTATGTATGAGTAGGTAAGTGGACAATGAGCACATTAAAAGGATATCGTAAATAAAAAAAAATACGAAGAGTAAAAAGAAGATAATTCCACATTGCATAATATATGCGAAAAAATAATAATTATGGCAATAAGGTAAATTAATGCTGAGGTTATGGGACATCTCGCCCACGAAAAAAGGTGGCCCGCAGGCCAGATGTCCCCTTTTTAAAATGTGCATGGGTAGTTTCGCCCGAAACAATTTTTTAGCTTATTTTCATATTCATCATCATCATCATCTCAGCCATAGGACGTCCTCTGCTGAACATAGGCCTCCCCTTTTGATCTCCACATATACCGGTTGAAAGCGACCTGCATCGAGCGACTTTTATAAGGTTGACTGGCTGACTTGGTGGACGTCCTACGCTGCGCTTGCTAGTCCGTGGTCTACACTCTAGCACTTTTCGATCGCATCGGCCATCTGCTCTGCGAGCAATATGGGCTGTCCATTGCCACTTCAGCTTGCTAATCCGCTGGGCTATATCGGTGACTTTAGTTCGTCTACGGATCTCCTCATTTCAGATTCGATCACTTAGAGAAACATTATTTTAATATTAACATTCTATCTGATAACCTAAAATCGAACCAATTTTTAAATCTAATGCAGGAATTTGGATTCACACAGCACATAAAAACTGCAACAAGAATAACGCCTACTACAAGTACATGTTTAGACCTCATATTTACAAACTTCAAATATAAAGATATGTACACAGCGGTAGAAGAGTTGGGATTTTCTGATCATAATAGTACAATTTTACATCTAAGCTTACCAAAACAAACAATGAAAAAAACTTGGTTTACTACAAAAAGGCGATTCACTAATTCAAACATGTTAAAATTTAAACTAAAATTGAAAGAAATAAACTGGAACGAAATAATAACAGAGGATAAAAATATTAATGAAAATTATGAGGCTTTTAACGAACTGCTTATGAGTATCCTAGATCAATGTATCCCAACACAAAAATATAAATTAAAAACTAACAATAAAAAATATTGGCTCTCCAAAGGAATAAAAAACTCTTGCAAGAATAAAAGATTATTAAAAATACTAATTACCAAAACAAATAACCCTATATTAAAAGAACATTACAAGAAATATGAAAAAATATTAAAGAAAACTGTAGTGACAGCAAAAAAACAACACTTTAAACGTACAATGATAAAATCAAGCAATAAAGTAAAAACTATGTGGACTATAATAAACGAACGAACAAACAAAAAAATAAAACATGAAAAGCAAAATATAACTCTACAAACAAACAATAATAATATGACATCAGAGCCCAAAGAGGTGGCTAACATTTTCAATAATTTCTTTGCTTCCATTGGGAAAATTAGTTCGAGCCCGTCAAGTAGTAAACCAAAAGGAACATCTAGAATATCCACAACACAAAATTCTATATTCCTAAGCCCGGCAGATCCTTACGAGATAAATGCATTAATAAAAAACTTAAAAAATAAGTCGAGCTATGGAGTTGATGAATTTCCACCCACATTACTGAGAAAATGTGCTGATGAATTAACTCTTCCATTCTTTAAACTCGTAAATCAATCTTTCGAAGAAGGTGCATTTCCCAACCTATTAAAAAAAGCCCTAGTAAAACCAATACACAAGAAAAACACAAAAACTGACCCGAATAACTACCGCCCAATTGCTCTCTTACCAACTGCATCAAAAATATTCGAAAAGGCCATGTGCAACCGTGTCTACGAGTATTGTGAAAAATACAATATATTTAATGACTGTCAAAACGGCTTCAGGAAAAATCGATCCACCACACTCGCAATCTATAAATACATACAAAAAGCCCTCGATATAATTGACTCCAAAAAATATGCAATAGGATTACTTCTAGATATGACGAAAGCCTATGACAAAGTACAATTCGACATCTTATTAAATAAACTGTATAACATAGGGATTCGAGGTAAATGTCATGACTGGTTTACATCATATCTACAACATAGAGAACAACTAGTTGAAATAGAATTCTTTAATCAAAAAACTAACGAAATAGAATTGTTCCGATCTGAAAACATACCAATAGACGCTTCAATCCCACAGGGCAGTGTAATAGGTTGCTTCCTATTCCTAGTCTATATCAACGACCTCCCGAAACATATCAGTGAACCTTGTGTTTTGTTTGCGGATGATATATCCATTCTTGCATCATGCGAAACTAGTCTCAACATTAATGACAAATTGAACTCAATACTGAACTCTACTACTGATTGGATGATGGAACACAACCTGGATATTAATTTTAATAAGACAAAAATAATGACATTCCACCCTCGACAAAAAAAATCTCTAAATGTAAACTTTACTTTTAAAAATCATAAGTTAGAATCCGTTGACAAATTCACCCTGTTAGGACTAGACATAGACACACACATAAATTGGAAACCTCATATACTAAAATTAAAACAAAAATTATCAAAATTTACATACGCCTTTCGAGAAATAAAAAAAACCACAGATATAAAAACAGCATTGGTAACATATTACGCATATGCCTACGCATGGCTAAAATACGGTGTCATATTATGGGGTAATAGCACAGACTCTCCCACACTCTTCACCCTTCAAAAAAAACTTATAAGAATTTTAGTCAATATTGAACAAACGGATAGCTGTAAGCCCCACTTTCAGGAACAAAAGATTTTAACTCTACCGTGCCTTTATATTCTTGAAATTTGTAAGTTCGTTCGTAAATACCCGGAATTTTACACTAAAAGAGAAGACATCCAAACTGAAATTACTTTAAGACATAAGAATAGATTAAATATACCAACATCCCGACTAAAAATGCATTCATCGAGTACCTATGTCATGTCGATAAAAATATATAATAAGTTACCAGAAGAAATAAGAAATATAGATAAATACAATACCTTTGTCAATAAACTAAAATTATTTCTATTGAAAAAAAGCTATTATAATGTAAATGAATACTTGACTGAAAGATTTTAATTGCATTGTTAATTTAAAATATGTATACAATAAAAAAAACAAACTTATTAAATATTCACAGAATTATAATACCTACAGATATTTCTTTAATCTCCTTATTACTTAAAACTTAGAAAGTAAACAATCCTTTAATTGTAATAATTTGTAACTTTAGAAAATATGATCTCATTATGTAATAAGTCAATATATAAAGAATATAGTTACCTACCTACTTCCTTAGAATATACCTACCTAATTTTATTTTGTTAATGATATTTTTATGTGCTAAAATGTATTAAATGTGCATGTATAATTTTATGATAATGTATGTTTAATGTATGATAATGTAGAACCTTAGTTAGGTATGTATTATAAACACTTTTGTTTTGCTGTGCCCTGACAGGGTCTACAATGGCTCTTAGCTCTAAGCTTTTGTTAACATCTTGTTACCTTGTAGAATGCAAATAAATGAATATGAATATGAAACACCGAGCATAGCCCTCTCCATAGCTCGTTGAGCGACTTTGAGCTTTGAGATGAGACCGATAGTGAAAGACCACGTTTCGGTGCCGTAACTCATAACTGGTAACACACATTGGTTGAAGACTTTCGTCTTGAGGCACTGGGGTAAGTCGGACGGAAAGACATTGCGTAGTTTCCCGAACGCTGCCCAACCGAGTTGGATTTGGTGGTTGACCCCTTTCTCGAAGTTTACTTGTCCTAAGTAGATATTATATGAGTCAACAACTTCGAGTATTTTCATATTATTTTTACGCATATATGTATTATACAATGTGGAATTAGCTTCTTTTTACTCTTCGTATTTTTTTTTATTTACGATATCCTTCTAATATGCTTAATGTCCACTTACTTACTCATACATAACATGCCATTTAACAATTTTATTTAGAACGCCTGCCGCCTATTGTAGCAATACCGTTGAGTGAAGACGCACTGCAACTATTTGCCTTTATTATTTTATCAGGGACTTTTCCTTGGGATAATTTAAATTACTGCTACATCCTTTATTTAGCATATTTTTAAAGATACAAATAAATGAGATAAATGAAGTAAATATGAAGCAATTATTGACGCAATACATTTCGGGAAACTCTGTACGCTTCACTTTAAACTAGGAGGTGACCAGCCATCCTGACGTCAGGATGGCTGGTCAAAAAAAATATTTTATATCTAAGTATATATCCTATGTAGCAATTATTTATTATATGTAGCAAATATAAGCAATTATGTAGCAATTTTCGAATCAACTCTCATTGACCAACGCCACAGGCAACCAGCCATTCTGACGCACACAAACTATTCCATGGAAAAATAATATGATTGGTGTAGTCATACTGCAAGTCCACAGTAAAATTTGATTTTCACAGGTTTTTTTTCGAACCAGTAGTTTAAAAGAGTTTGCAGGAATGCATTTACGACCCCAATAAAGGAGGACCGCGGCCGATCACTTTCTGAACTTTTTGAGACCTTACTTATGAATTTGACCCAACTGGAATTCTGAGCTAGAAAATTGAACTAAAACAATCAATACGATCGTAATAAGAAAAAAAAAATGTTTATTCGACACAGGCAAGGCACACAATGTTGTCACAAAAAAAAGCGGCTGTGCCAAATAGGCTCAGTTCGGCAGAAAAGCCAGACCACAGACGCTGATTTTCAACTTCACCAATCTGATTCTGGAAACTGATATGATTATGATTCTGGCAATTCTGATTGTATTGTCTGCAAATAAATAATGGCATAACTTCCCATCATTAGCGTGGACGTGTCACGAAGGCGGCGCCGCCTGCGTGGTGTGGGCGGGGTCCCTGGGCGCGCTTGTGTCGTGCGGACGTCGCGGTGACGTCCTCGTGTGGGACCTGCGCTCGCGGGCTGTCAGACATCGACTGCACGCGCATCACGCGCCCATCAAGTGCGTCGCGCTGTCGCCCCGGGAGGACTACTATGCTATTGGTGCCGCTGATGGAGACATCAAGGTAAGAGCGAGGCTACATCGTAATAACAGGCATGTTGACTCCATCAACAACTTGCAAATTTAATAAGTCTGTCAGAATGTTGTGAAAAATAATGGATACGTATTTTTCTTTTGTTGAATTAATGCATATTTACAAAGATATAACGCATCAAATACGAGAGTGAGGTCTCGTGACGTCAGAAGCAAGTGAAAACTGTACTTGCTTGTGACGTATTGGTAATTTTAATAGTGTTGGTTGTGTCAGTTTTGATTTTCGTAACAAAAGAAAAGATACGTGTCAAATATTTTTTGATAATATTTCAATCAAATACCCTATTTCGAGCTATAAGATGCCACACGGGCCGCTCGGCGCCGCAATGGCAACATAAAAGACTGGTGGCCTACCTGACGTCTTAAAGCCCCAGTAGTTCCAGTGCGGGAAAGAAACAGAGCTATACAAGTCGTCTAGCGCCACCTCTTTCGCTCACTGGAACTACTCTGGCTTTAAGACGTCATTTGTAGACCATCAAGGAGTGTATTACAACGTCTTAAAACCAGGCTTGTTCCAGTGAGTGAACGAGATGACGCTAGACGACTTGTATAGCTCTGTCACTTTCACTCGCTGGTATAAGCCTGGTTTTGAGACGTTGTAATACCCCCCTGAGCGGTGTAACTCCCTCCCCGAGGTCTCAAGTCGTCCGGCGCGCTAACGGCCCAATGCGTCGTGTCAGGTTGTGACATAATATAGTAAGGGACTTTACCCATGGCGCGACGCGATATTGAATTGCATCGATTGACGATATCGGTCAGACATCATACAAGCGTCCGGCCGAAGAAAATGTACGGACAATCGCTGGTGTTTGCTAATGGAGTCGCACGATATCGCTCACAGATCTGCTCTACTAATGACAATGCACATGATTCTGTGTTCGAAATTCGATTGCGCAACTACTCGTCTCTGGCGACATCTTTTGTCTTTGGTTTGCAGCACCTTTATGTCGTAGTAGTAAGGTGGATTTTTGAAGTACACGGTCGAATTGCATCGCATCACTCCACTAAAAAATACGTGCGACCTAAATCGGCAATCGACTCGATATCGCACGAATCGCGTCGCGTCGCTTCGCGCCGTGGTTAAAGTCCCTAAGTTGTTTGTAGGATGACGTTGCGGCACCGCTTCAGCTTTTGCGAAGCTCCGTTACCGCATCGTATCGCCCGCGCTCTAATTGGGACAAACTCGAAAATCAACTTTGCAATGACAATAATAAACTTGGACAACATAATCAAACTTTAATGTTAATTCCCCAGGTGTTCTCGTTAACGACGCATCAATTGCTGTACACGTTCGCCGGAGAACACGCCAGGAGTTCCTTCTTCAAGCACATCGGCCAGGGTGTCACGCAAATACATATCGGTATAATTATTTTAACATATTTTTTGTTGTTAAAAGAAAACAATTGAGTGCGTTGAAATGTGAAATATTATGAAGGTTCAGAATGACTTTGATTCCTTAGAAAGTTTATAGACAACCAAAAACAGCTTTAGTATTAAAATATCTCTAAACTGAATAAAATTGACAAGTATTGTGTGAAAACATTATGAGATATTTATTATGACATTTTCTTGAAAATCAAGAGTAAATATTGATTTTAGCCACCGCAGGATGCCGCTTTACCACAAAAAGATAAACACAATACAATAGCCTTAGGCGCGGGCCACATAAAAAAGACGTAAGACGCAGACGGGGTGGAGACATTTGTGTCTCTTCAGCGTCTCTTTCATACAAAATATATAGAAGCGTCGCGACGTAAAACACACAGAAGAGACGGGGCGCGGACGCGACTCTTATACATTTTCGCACGTCCGCGACGCGTCCTCGTCTTACGTCTTTTCTATGTGGCCCGCGCCTTACCATGATAAAAAAGTGAAACTGCAAAACGACCCTTATATCAACGTGAAATGTCGTTTTGACGTTGACAGTCTTTTAGACAAGTGTTCAACAGACAACAGTTTTTTTTTGTGGTAAGACGTTTAATGTTTTTTGTATACTTATATCGACTTATATTGACTGTTTACGCATAGACAATTCCGGTCGTCTATTCTCGTGCGGCGCGGACGGCACGATGAAAGTACGCAAGTTGCCGGAGCGAGACTCGCCGCTGCCTCATCAGCCGCAGTATTAAGGCACGCCAGTGACGTCAATACACGGTACGTACTTTTATTAAAGCACTTGTTTCACTGCTGCCGGGAAAGCGACTTTATGAACTAAGATTTAACGCTCAAAAGTCATACAAAAGATTGTTTCGTTGATGACTCAAAATTATAAGTACTCGTTTGTAATGGGTAAGGCAACTGTCAAAGTGGCGCTGCTTACGATTATCCCAAAACAACTATCACAACAAAGTAATTTTCTATGAAAAAACGTTTTATCGATTTATTATGACTAAATGTTGTGTAATAGGCTGCAAAAACGCACAACCGACAATTCACACCATCACGAAATAATAAGTAGCTGCTGTGAGGATAAATACAGTATTATCACTGAGTTATAAACAATCCTTGCGAATAATAATGGGGATGGCAACTGGGGAACGAATGGCGCTAGTATAGCTTGTTCCCAAGCATCGTCATTGGTTCAAATCTTATAGGTACTTCAAAATAGTACTACTTCATTGGTCGGATTAGGATTTAGCTATGGTGGCGCCATCTACAGTTAGCTTTGACCGGCCTTCCCCATTGAAATTCTATTATTATAGCACAACTAAACAATACAGCATAGAGAACATACCTTTTAATATAATATCTTATTCCATTGCATCGCTCTTTTTATACCATGAAATAGGTCGTATGATGGAGGAATTATCACCGGGTCCGAGTTTTGTGATTTAGGTGTTAAGAAATTAAAATTCTTGTGAAATTTATCTAACCTTATTAAAAAAAAGGGGGAAAATTACTGAGATAATAATGTATGATATTCTACCAAAACCGGAAGTCAGAAGCAGTACTATATTCTCTGTAGAGGACGGAACAGGGAAAACGTACTTAAATTCAACAATTTAAATCTCAACTACAAGTAATTGTGGATATAATACAGTAAAACAAATGTTTAACCACTGAACTAAATCACTTTTTTTTCCTCTTGTAGTTGCACTCCGGCCCCTTAATTCAGATAGTAGTTTATGCACTTGCATTGAAGAGTAATGTTGTATATCTATTTCTATCACAAAAAAAAAATATATATACATACATCAGGACAAACGTACACAGCGCCATCTACAATATCTTTGAGTTGCCATTCCCATTGTCACCTTAGCGATTTTGCTCATGACACGATTAGAAGGATAAACCAACCTTAGTACTACGAAATAAGAAGCAATTTGACTAACTTACGTCGTCGAGCAGTGGTGGGCCAGTGGTATCGGCCCCGACTTACGAGTTGCAGGTTGTGGGTTCGAACCCCGCCAGGCGAATTACTTTGTGTAATTTATGTCATCACCACTGCTCTCAAAACGGTGAAGGAAAACATCGTGAAGAAACCGGCATGTCCTAGAACCAAAAGTTCGAAGACATCTGACATCCCCCAACCAGCACTGGGCCCGCGTGGTGGATTATGGCCCACTCCCTCTCACAGAGAGAAGGCCTGTGTCCCAGCAGTGGGAACATTTAAAGGCTGATGATGACGTCGCGCAAGCTTGTATTTTTTTACTCTCTATTACTGACAAACGTTTTGTATTGGCAACGTAGCTTTGTGTCGTTGTAGTAAAGATTATTTTGACTTGTAGCATCGCATTGCGTCAAGTGCGTCGAGCAAGTGCGCTTACTCGCTAATCATAATTATCGATGGTGGACCAAGTGCCTAAAACAGAGATACCTATCTCGTGATGCTTTGTATGTGTGGTGAAATAATGAACTCATTTATCTTTTTTTATAGGCAGGCGAGACGCAGTTTAGTGCACAATCTGGTCCTGCGCGCCGCGTCTAGCCTTACACCCCCCTTGTGATGTACCTATTTATCGTTGTTGCTATTCAAATGTTACGAGTATGATGATCATTATACGCCGTTAGACTAGTCACTGAGTAGGCGATGTTGTATCTTATAATGTATTTAAAATGTTAATGAATCTTTAGTTATTTCTAGTGTGAAATATTCGCTATTTTTAACTTAATAAAACATGTCCTAGATGAATATATAATTTATTTATTAGCACTCGCTGTCAGTCGACCGGCGGTGGCTGGCCTAAGTCGCGCGGCATGTATACATCGCGCGCGGCGGTATGGACTACGTTAGTGTAACGATATTGTATGATTTGGTGTATTTTTAGTGTAAAGTGCAATAACTAACTCGATGCTAACTTATGAACCCGACTACTGACGACGTCGAAGCCTTTACTAGATAACAGTTTAGCTCTTTTAAACGATTTAGCTTATGATATGAGTGCATATAACTTGTTGACGCATAATAAAATATTATTTATTAAATACATAGGTATATATCGATCTATCTCTAAATAAATCGTCGTTGGCTTACTGTAACATGTTTATAACTATTTAACCTCGTGGCTCTTACACAGTGGCAATCGGTAAGCATCGTGTTTCATATAACATTATTATACATAATCCCCTTGTATGGCACCTCCTGTTTCTAGTAGTAAGTATTATATTGTTATCTATGTATTCTATATCGTGATGTATTCGAGATTATATGTTCATGTTATTTTTAAAGCAATATTTTTTCCATAAAAGCATTTCTAAACGAAGCAATAAAATTATAAATATCAATTATTTTGTGTACTTTCCTGTGCTTTATTTTAACAGTATTATACGTTTGTGGTGAGGGAAAATAACAAAATTATGATATAATCTGTATTCTGTATATCCTGCAATGTGTTCCATATTTGTGATACATACAGTGATAAACTAAACAAAATGTAGCCATTTTCCAATATACATAGTAACAAAAGCTATTGTAATTTTAAACTTTATTTATGTATATTCTCAAAAGTATTTATTGTTGAATTAGTAAAATCTAGCAACATTACTTACACAATCACATGTATCGTACTAACACATAAGTAATAATCCCCAACTTATAGCAAATAATTCATAATATTGATGTTAGTCATTTATTAAATCCGTTGACTAAATATATCATGTTCGTTTAAATGAAACCCTATTCTGAGTGAAATAAAAGACATTGGTTTCGTTGTTTTTCTTTGGTTAACTATTTGTAATATTGTTTAGGTTAATGACTGAACACCAAAGTTTATTCTATCGAACATATTATTGTATAGCTGCTACATAACATGTAAAATTCAATATAGTAAGTTACCAAATTAGGCTTTATGGAAGAAATTCGCACAATACACATGGGATGCAAAGGAACAGTTCTAAGATGCGCGCTATCACCGGTTATAACTCTTTAGCATCAGTTCAATAAGTCAATTATGGTCTAATCAGTCTGTAAGATTATAAACACCTGTAAAACCGGTGGTGAATGCTATTATTTCCTCGAGGCATCACGTTACGTGTCGTATATGTATTATAGCTGTGATGTGTACGTGTAAATTGAATCTAATTGCAATCATTTTGATCACATCGCAACAAACAAGAGTACTGTAAAACGCGCAAACCTACAAGGATTGCTTCATATCGCTTCGCTTCTTATACGTACCTAGTTTAATAAACGTACTTAGGTACGCCACAAACCTATCTTAGGGAAACCACATTTTAATGAGTTGTAAATCACTGCACCTGTTACGATATAATAGTTGAATGAACAATGTTCAATGCTTATTTTGTTTTATTTATGAAGGAAAATTTAAAATAAAGTTTAACTCATAGGTGCTTGTTTTATTTATGTTCCAAATTGGATAAATAATGGGGTGATGATTGTTTTTAATTAATATTAACACACCACACACCATCGCCTTATGGTAAGCGATGGTGTGTGGTCGACGGAGGTGTCAAGATGTCGCACAATGAAAGAAGGACGGGGAGTTCAACAATAATTTATTAAAATAAGACAAGTTAGAAGATTAAAATGCTAAACAATGAAGATGTGAGCACAGAGTCATATAACCACACACAAGTGTGTTGTGAATTTGTGACTGTGTGCAATCTACTTACATGTTGGAAAACTGCCTCGTAGGGCAACAAATATCTTGGCTTAATATTATTATACCAACCAGAAGCCGCCTGATCTCATGAAATGTAGCGTTATGTATTTGAAATAATAAATGTATTGAGAAATATATAAGGATCTAAGTTTGGACAACCCACTGCCTAAAATGAAGGTTAGCCCAGTATCTCTGATAGCCTCATATAATAAGAATATAATATTATATATAGATAAATAAGAGATATAAGCAACCGAAGTTAACAATATTAAAACATGCACAGCACGCAAATTAATGACTACCACGTTTTACTAAGACTCACATTGCAGTAGGTATGTATAATGCAAAACATTATTTTATCATCAACATGTTGCATCACGGAAAACACATATTTTTAAGCATGGCCAACATTATAACGTTAATTTTAATTCAAAAAGCGCCGAGGTATTGAGTAGTTATGTCTGTAAACGATGTAGGATTATAATTACATAGGTACTGTTTTCTAACATTTTATATTATTTAAATAACTTTTTGTCGACGTCGCTCGCTTTAATCCCCAAGTAATCTGTTACAAACTTTAAGGCTTCATCTTGATTTAAAGTAGGTTTTCCTATTGGGTTTTCTAAGAACAATGTTGCTGATTTTATACCATTCGCGACATTAATAAATCTGCAGAACGGGCTGGATTTAGATTCACAATCTTTAGGTTTGTTCGGAGAAGCTACCAACGTTTTAGCATTCAAATTTGTAGTGTCTTTTACTTCAACCCCATTACACCATAATGTATACTTCAAACCGTACAGGCCAAATAGAACAGTAACCTCGCGGTAAAGGTTCTCTACAGTTATAAACTTATTCATTTTATCCTTAAGAATAAGACTACCTTCCTTAGTCGAAACACCGAACCGAGGCGTTAAATCTTGTAGAACTATATTCGCCCATGGGTTCGCGGGCACTTCTATTTCCTTTCTCCAAGTTATAACCAATTTTAGCAAGGAACCTTTAAGTTCTTGCGTTTCTTCGATAACTACAGGCATAGACGGCTTGATCTGTTCAAACGGGATCAGAGGGCCTTTAACCGTGCTTTCAATAAACTCACGATGCAAGTTAATAATGCGCACAATGTCGCTGGATTTGTTAACAGAGAAGTAAATGTTGACATCATCTGTCGGTACCAAGTGGGCTTTCTTCCTTAACTTTTGAACTCTATTTATAACTTCTCTAGCAAAGCCTTCGTCTAGCATGTCCTGATCAGGAGTAACATTGAGAAGAATCAGAACATCATTATCGCTATGCGCCTCGTATTGATCGTTACCTTGAGCCTGGAATATCATTCTCACCTCAGAGACATCAATGCGATGTCCTACTAATTCAATAAATCCATCAGCTATAAGTTTTTCGCATTGTTCGTTGTTAAGGTCTTTCAAACCTTGAGTCACAGCCTTAAAATCGCCTTTCAATCTTGTCCCAAGAAGTTTATGATCTGGCTCTGCTCTCAGTGTAATGCCATACTTTTCTTTATCGCTTGTCAAGTGTAATTGCTTAATGTTCAGTTCTTCTAAGACATATTGATCCAAGGATTTCACATCATCCAAATAAATAGGGTCACGATGAATGACAATCATTTCCGGCAACGGATACTTGATCGGCACAGTCTTTCTATCTCTAACGACTCTTCCCAATTCGATCACAACCTGCATTCTTTGAACAGCCCTTTCTATTTTAACATCTACCAATTCTAACTTCGGTTCTGATATCATATTGAAGTGAACACTCTCCAGTGAATCGCCAGGCAAAAGTTGTCGAAGCGTCTTGTACATCAATTCTGTTAGAAAAGGAGTGAAGGGTGCCATCACTCGTACCATATCAAATAATACGCCAAATAACGTGTCTAAAGCAACCTGACAGTCCTTAACACCGCCTTCTCCCTTCAACCTCTTCCTGTTCATTCTCAAATACCAGTTGGTGAGATGGTCAATAAACTTGGTCAACCTTGGCACAACAGTATACAATCTATAAGCCGCCATCTCTTTTTTCACGAATTGGATCAGAGATTGCGTGAACGATGTAATCCACTTATCCATAACATTTTCTCTAACTGCCTTTTCGTTAAACCTATAGTCGATTTTATCCTCTTGAACGATTCTTTCCACATTTTGCATTAGGAATCTAAAAGCATTATACCAAGGCAAAAATACATCTTTGACAATATCCCTGACACCTTCTTCTTTAAATCGAAGATTCTCTGCTTTAACCACTGGAGAATTGACGAGATAAAGACGTAAAGCGTCAGCGCCGTATTTTGTAACAACTTCTAGAGGATCAGGATAGTTCTTCTTCCTTTTCGACATTTTTTGACCATCAGAAGCTAAAACTAAACCATTTGCAATCAAGTTCTTAAATGGCGGTTTTTTGAATAGTGCTGTCGATAATACAATGAGAGTATAGAACCAGCCTCTTGTTTGGTCGATACCCTCGGCAATGAAATTGGCTGGGAATATGTCGTCGAACTCCTTTTTGTTTTCAAATGGGTAATGGCTTTGCGCATACGGCATAGAGCCTGACTCAAACCAACAATCAAACACTTCGGACACTCTTTTTAGTGGCGGTTGCCCAGGACGTGACGATGGGATCTCCAAATGATCAATGCTTTCCCTATGCAAATCTTTTATTTCTTTACCAGTCAAAGCTTCTAACTCCGCAATACTACCGATACAAACTATCTCCTGCCTGTCGCTTGAAATCCACAAAGGAATAGGAGTACCCCAGTACCTATTACGACTAATTGCCCAATCACGAGCTTCCTTGAGCCAATTTTTAAATCTCTTCTCTTTCACATATTCAGGTACCCAATAAGTAGCTTCACAAGATTTCAAAAGTTCTTGACTCATTTGTTCAACTCGAACAAACCAAGAAGGAACTGCCTTGTAAATGAGAGGAGTTTCTGAACGCCAACAGAATGGGTAGCTATGCTTGATATGACCTAATTGAATAAGTCTGTTGCGGGCCTTCAAATTAGCAATAATATTTTTGTCGGCGTCTTTGACGTGCTGTCCTAAAAAGTCTTTGACTGGCTCCATAAACCTACCACTGGGATCGACAGGGCATATAATATCCTGATCCCGAGTAATGATACCTGCTGCTAGACAAACTCTGAAATCGTCTTCACCAAAGTATGGAGCTTGATGTACAATACCAGTACCCGAGTCGTCCGTTACGTAACTATCAACCAGCACTTGAAACGCGTTAGGACATTGGTTAACAAAGTAATCAAAAATAGGCGTATACTTTATTCCTCTTAGTTTCTCCCCTGCAAACTTCTCAAGAACATCAAAGTCTTCAACATTTTTGAATACGACGGGAAATCTTGTTTCTTGGAGAACATAACAATTACCAGTGCTCTTTTCTTTCACTTTTAAATAAATAAGTTTTGGATTGACACAAAGAGCTAAGTTGCTTGGAAGTGTCCATGGAGTAGTGGTCCAAGCAAGTAATGAGAACCCTTCAGATGTGGGGAACGACACTACGACTGCTGGATCCACAACATCCTTATAGTTCTGTCCAGATTCAAAATTGGACAAAGGGGTGGAGCATGCAGTGGAGTAAGGCATAACTTTGACACCTTGATACACCAATCCTTTATTGTACAGCTCTTTGAATACCCACCAAATTGATTCCATAAACCAAGGGTAAAGGGTTTTATAATCATTTTTGAAATCTGAAATAAACAAATGAGAATTACCAACAATGCAGTAAAGAATAAAATAATGTTGAGTCTTTGCTACTAAACCTACCAATCCATCGACCCATCCTTGTAATGATGTTTTCCCAATCACCAGCATACTTCATAACAATTGAACGACATTCTGCATTGTATTTGTCAATACCCATTTTTGCCACATCTTCTGGGCCTTTGATGCCTAAGGCTTTATCAATTTCAAACTCTACCGGAAGTCCATGACAATCCCAACCAAACCGTCTCTCTACGTGATATCCCTGTAAGAACAATTACACCATGTAAAGAGATATTTTTAAAAATTGAGTTGATTTCAACAGATTACAGATTTACATTTACAGATTACAGTAAGGCCTTGTTAATCTGGAGAGGCAAAACCAAGACCAAATAGTGATATAATATATAATGGATATTTAATGGTAATAAAACACCATGTTAGTTAGCTTGGTAAAAAATGTTTTGGTAAACCGGAAGATTTTTTGTTTTTCTTTATGTCGCCAACAGGTGACCTGCTTAAATCAAACTTCTGAGCAATGATAGCAGTTGTCACCTTATTGCCCGGCTGGATTACAACGATCACCGAACAAGCGGGAGTTTGGATTAACAAGGCCCTACTGTAGTTGGTACTTTGGTTACTGGGTGCATTTTGAGAATTGTTAAATATAATTCTTATGACCTGTTGTGTTTTACCTGTTGGTGAGCATATCTGGTGACAACATCCTTGATAGTTCCAGCAAGGATATGGCCATAATGTGGAAGTCCAGTAGCAAAAGGTGGCCCATCGTAAAAGGAATACCTGTATAAACAAGTACAAAATATTAATATTACATCTACCACATAATTATATTCTCTACATGTATAACCAAAATTAAAGAATTAATACTAATTTGAAAGAGCTCTGGTATTGAAATTCAAGTGCTTCATAGAATGAAATCAATAATTATCATGAATGACTTGAGAAGAAGGCTTAATTAAAAAAAAAATATGGTGAGTTATTAAGTTTTGATTGAGGCAGTAGAATTTATAATAAAAACGTAAAAGTAAATGCACAGTGTGCAAGTGTGTGCGTGCTCCTGCAGTGGTGAGCACATCTGGCACTTACAATTACATACAACCCACACAGTAGTGAGTCACTATCTCTGCTCCTACCATAAAACTGATAATTTTCTTTGGAAACTTTAAAGTTACATTTTACTTTTATTTTTGGACTTATACCAAGAAATAAATATGCTCAAATCAAATTCTACATGGCAGTTTCAAAGGAACAAGAATGGAAATACTTTGGTTACCTATTTTTATAGAACTTAAATTGGTTTCAAGCAATAATTGTGTCAATTTCCAATATATATTTTTTTCAGATGCCTGCATTTTGATGACTTCAATATTTTGCTGTGATATTTCTCATCTCTAGGTTTATAGGCCTGCAATACTTATTTAATTTCCAAGTAACCATCGTTTTCACTTTTAACAAAACGCGTGGTCACCTTATGGGAGATCAATGTACTTGTTGGCTCAACTGGGACAACCACGGTCCAAAGCCATGACTTAATAATTAACAAACATTCAAATAAAATATTTTATGTCGTAACAAAGACAGCATTTAACTCACGAAATATATTTTTTCGTAATAAAAGTGAGCCTCACCTGGGTTTATTTTTTGACTGTTTCAAACAACTCTGAAATGCATCTATTTCTTTCCAAAACTGCAGAATTTTCTCTTCTTCTTTTGGGAAGTTAATATTTTCAGGTACTCTGTTCACTTTTAGGGCCATGATATTTTTTTATAACCTTTTCCAATTCCACGCCATCACATAAAATCCAGCACACACATAAAAGAGCATGTCATTTTACCCGTATCCACACACAGTCCACGCACACAGATATTATTAAAAAAAAGAAACGTCATTTTTTGTCGTTTTTTGGTATAGACACACAACACACACACAAATTCACAGCTTCGAACAATAACCGAAACGCGCCTGGACAAAAACGTCAACTGCGTCGACATGAGCTGGCAGCTATACTGGCAACTTTACGAGGAATTGCATCAACTTTATTCATTTCGCAATGTTTCGTCATCCCTCAACGAAAATAGTCATCTCGTTGTTTACTATTTTTATCATAATTTATGCTAGGAATGCATCAGTCTCCGGCGCTCCCTCATCAGAGGATCTAAAAAGAAAGTCCTCTTTATCAGAATCGTGGCAGAAACCGAGTATGAATTTATATTTTATTTTTTATTATTTTTAAAAGCCTTATAAAAGGGTAATAATGTGCATCAATCATCAATATAGACAGATTGGTTCGATAATGTTTCTGGTTAATAAGATAAGATTAGATTCGTCCATTGTAGGATATTGAAGAAGGCATCAAGAAAATATAAGTTTTAATAAAGAGCTCGATGTCTTGTGGCAATATGTATTTGAATGGGAGTGACTCTGTCTTGAGTAGAGAAAAGTACATCAGGTTTTGTAATCTTTTATGGTGGTGGAACTATACACTGATGTTCGCGTAAGTAATTTGTCACTGCGCTCTTTATGCCAAATTGCTCTTTTTAACCGACTTCATTTAACATTTTTTTTTATCGTGGTAAAATCATCAAATGAGTCCTCCCACCCGGGGCAGGGCGGGAGGGACTGTCAGACTTGTACTGACTAAATTCCACGGTGTCCTTCAGTAGCCCTTTATGTTCCGGGGTCACGGTAATGAGATAAATACCGCGACCCCGGCAGGCTTCGGCCCTCTAGAGGGGGGGCCCCGATATCATGCTGACACAACAACGCGCCGTCGACCCGGGCATGGTCCATGGTCGGACAGCGAGTCAACCATTACTCGCCGCCCGCATGCCCGCGCCTACGTTACGGTGGCCGGAGATCGTCTTGCGACGTTCTTCGCTGTTCTCTCCCTCACGCTGCGCGCCTCTTCCTTCGCGAGCATTACTGCTTCGCAGAAGGAGAAAAAAAAAACACATTTGTCAATGGGGAAGGCCGGTCAAAGCTAATTGTAGATGGCGCCACCATAGCTAGGTCCCAATCCGACCAATGAGGTAGTATGTGGTACTATTTTGAAGTACGTTTATGATTTGAACCAATGACGATTATGGGAACTAGCTATGCTAGCGCCATTAGTTCTCCAGTTGCCTTCCCCATTTGACAGTGTCTGTCTGACTGGACCAGAAATACCTACACAAAAAACCAAGTTAGCCTGTGACAATAAATGGCGGCCCATGATAGGGATGTGTCAATCAAGAGAGTGTCACTGTAACGAGTATCGATACTAGTATCCCTAGTACTTTTAGGATTACATCATAATAGTATTATGACTAGATACAATGATTCACATGATTGAATTATAATCCATGTAGTTATGTGAAAATAATGTGATTTTTTATAATTATTATGATTATTATGTAACATTAAAAGAAAGTTGTCTTTTAAATTTTGTTTATTGATTAAAATAATATGACTTAAAAATTAAGCTTATCTGAATTTTGTATAGGTAATACAAAGCTGTATTTGTAACAGTTATGTATTACCTATACAAAATTCAAATCATTTGCTTAAAGCAGGCCAGTTAAATACATTTTCAATTGATGACAATTAAAATCCGACATTGTATGCTAATGATAGCATAGGTCGGAATTAGGTAGAGTTATTCATATACATAATTATACAGTGAAAGATATGTCCAAAATCCCGGAATTACTTTACTAGAGCAGAAAAAAATCGAGATTTATTAAATAAAAAAGTTTTAACTTTCACACAATTTATTCATCTATTCTATCTCTGATATTTTTATTATGGCATTATTTATTTGTAACACTGTTTCACACACGAGATTGTCTATTAAAAAATAAAAATCTCATCTTAAGATGAATGAAAATCTTATAAGGCTATCAAATAACACTGTCCTTATCAGTTTGTTTACAACTTTACACTATTTACTTCACTATGTACAAGATTAAACGATTATTTACTCGTCCCGCACAATTTGTAACACTGTTTTACACACGAAATTGTCTATTTAAAAATCCCATCTCAAGATGAATGATGTAACAAAGGTCCTGTATAAATGACGATTCAAAATTATTGTCCTGTCCGTGGAGTGTCTTCTCCATAGAGATCTACGCAGTAGACAACTTCTACTACCACCACCACTCTACCTACCATATTTTTTTGTCTAATGGCTGTAGGTCGAAATGATTCATGAAGTTGTTTTATGTTGGTCGTCTGAAAAAGAATGAAATACACATTACTATCTATATAACTTAGGCTAAAAAAAGGCTGTTATTAAACAATAATTTTAATACACTTACCGAAAATATTGTAGGTACAGAGTTCTTATGTAACCTAATACCATCAAAGTGTTCTGTTAAAATATTTCCAGTCTTTACTTCGAGGACTAATATTTTCCTCAACGATAGAGTCCAACCAATTTTTATTCAGTCGTTCATTTTCGGGAAGCGTATAAAAGATTAGTATTTATGTATCAATATGTTATCATTAAAATTTGGTAACAGTTTCAGTGTAACGAAGGGACTAGTATCGGGAACTATTAAGAACGGTACAACACTATTATTATTGTAAACAAACGAACGAAAATATAAAATGAAAAATATTGTCTGTAGGACGGAAACAAACCCAAATAGTAATTCTCTAACCATGAAAATATGATCACTTAGCGATTTCTTTACCGAAATTGTTCTATTTCATGTAGTTTTACATGAAAAACTGTTACTAACCTGTACAAAGTCTATTTAGGCTGATTTTTCTTTTTTCTGGCACGGCAAGACACAATGGAACATTCAGGCATGTTGAATTACAGTTTTTTTAATTGTAACACGCACTTTTATAAGAAAACACTCCGTAATTTACTCAAAAATCTAAATTCAACAAAAAGTAAACAACTGTTTGACAGCCAGAACTACCACAGAGCTCGTAACCAGGGGGTGTCGACCACAGAGTACAAACAGAGAGTGAAATATTCATTTGTCTCTTTCTTTCTAATGCAGTAATCATATTTGAGAAAACTTTTTCAAAAAAAAAATGTAACCGCCTTCAAAAACAACAACAAAAAAGTGTAAAATAATCTACTAAATAAATTTTCTTTCGGAAGTCGGTGCCTTGGTTTTTTTTTTTTCATTTTCTTTTTAGCCACCGACTTCCGAAAGAAAAGTTATTTTGTAGATTATTTTACACTTTTTTGTGGTAATTTTTGAAGGCGGTTACATTTTTTTTGAAAAAGTTTTTATTATACTCTTTTTAGTTTAAATATTCAATCCGAATTCTTGTCAAGAACATCATTCTCATAGAGTACATTTGTATATAGGGGTATACATTTGTATATGATCATTCTCTTACATGTGCACTAGAATTTTGTAATCCTTCGCACCGGTAATTACATAGCTCATGTACACAATCTATACATATAATAAAATAGTAGGAAAGTCAAAACTGTACATTGAATATTTTTTGAAAAGAATACTTGGGGTGTGATCTACAATCGATACCGAAGCCAAAAATATAGTTTTTAGAATTTTTGTCTGTTTGTCTGTATGTATGTCCGGGATAAATTCAAAAAGTACTGGACAGATTTGAATGATTTTTGTTTTGTTGTATAGGTATTAAGTCTGGCCAACACATAGGCTATAATTTATCTTGGAAACTTGAACACCTGGTGCAGAACCGCAACGGACCAGCTAAACTATAAGAGATACAAAAATGGTGCGATAGCAAAAATTGTTCCGCGTGATGAGCATTTTCTGCTGAGGGAATAAATTTGAAGATCTGGAACACCTGATGTGGAATTCCAAGAGCCCAGCTACACTATAACATATACAGGAATGAAGTCTTAGCAAGAGTTGCTCAGCCTGATGAGCACTCTCTATTGACGTATAAAAATTGAAGATCTGGAACACCTGTTGTGAAACTCCAAGAGCCCAGCTACACTATAACATGTAAAGGAATGACGTCTTAGCAAAGTTGTTCAGCCTGATGAGCAGTCTCTGTTGACGTGTAAAAATTGAAGAACTGGAACACCTGATGTGGAACACCAAGAGCCCAGCTACACTATTACATATACAGGAATGACGTCTTTGCAAAGTTGTTCAGCCTGACGATCACTCTCTGTTGACATATAAAAACTGAAGATCTGGAACACCTGATGTGGAACACTAAGAGCCCAGCTACACTATAACATATATAAGAATGACGTCTTAGCAAGAGTTGCTCAGCCTGATGAGCACTCTCTGTTGACGTATAAAAATTGAAAATCTGGAACACCTGTTGTAGAACTCCAAGAGCCCAGCTACAAAGGAATGACGTCTTAGCAAAGTTGTTCAGCCTGATGAGCAGTCTCTGTTGTACGTCACTAACAAAGTAAGATGCGTATTTTTTTTTTTTTTGTTTTTTGTGGTTTAAAATCCCATTTGACTAAGACAACACTGCAACATTCAACGTGTTCGTAGTCATGAAACTGTGACAAAGCAAAGGTGTTTCAGGATTGTAGTGTAGTCGTCTTCCCCTGGATGCGACGGCCCTCCACCGCGTCTATCGAGGCGCATCGCCAGGAGAATGATCTTCTCATCCGCACGCAAAATACGCGCATATGACGTGGAGTTGCGGATACCAGCCCGCTATACAATACAATACAATCGCCAGGATGAATCCCAGGAAAGAGTTCCGGCGCGATCACAGGGCAATATGGGGAGAGCGACTGTCGCAACCGAGTTCCGGGCACGCCCCAACTAAGGCTGCCAACATTTTTTTGTCAGAATATAGTATTTTTTTTTTGAAAAAGCCATAAAAAATATAGTACGCTTCATAAAAATATAGTATTTTAGTAGGGAAGAATAAAAAATAGACTAAAGTTATATTTTTACTTATTTTTTTTTTAAAACTATATTTTTTTGCACTTCTTCCATATTTTTTAAAAACGTGTTCGTAAATTGCAGGAAGTTTTTTTTTATTTTACTAATTTTAGTAATGAAATAGAAACGCAAAATATGTATAAACATTTAGCTATTGTACGGAAATATAGTATTTTCGCGTACTATATATTTCTTCAAAAGTATATAGTACGGAGACCCTAAATATAGTACAATAGGTACTATATATTAAAGTACGGTTGGCAACCCTAGCCCCAACCGCGGTGGTAAGACCCCTCTTTAAGGAGTGGCTGGATAGGCGTTACGGCGTCCCGCCTGACCTACCACATGACGTAGGTCCTCAACGAACACGAAAGTTTCGGGAGGTAGCAGTGTCGGATAGGGAAGGAAGAAACGCCTGGGTGTCACCACTGCGTGGATCGCCTGGAGGACACGGTGGAGCATACGGTGCAGGACTACCCACTTGGCTACGACGATAATCGGTGACCTCTCGGGCTTAGTATTGGTCGAGACCATGATGCTGCGGGGCGAGACAGAATGGGAAGCAGTCGCCTCTTTCTGCGAAGCAGTCATGCTAGCGAAGGAGGAGGCGGGACGCATGAGGGAGAGGACAATGTCCACCTCCAGCCCACCCGCAGCGGTAGACGCCGATGGCGACAGACGTCGCTACACGATCTCCAGCCACTGTAGGCGCGGCCATGCGGGCGGCGAGTAAGAGTGCACGTTGTGTTCCACGTGATGTATTACCACGCTAAAAAAAGTGTAATCGTCTGAATGTACCATGTCGAACAAAAAAGCCGTCGAGGCCGTGGACAGAACACTTTGAGACATTCGCCATGATTATAGACCCATGGACAATATCACGGTAGGTACTGTTCTCCGGAAAATTCGGGCAGACACTGCCCGTTGTAAGAAGAATTGATAAGTTACGTATTCGGAGTCCCGTCAAGTATAACACTTCAGGAAAATTCTTGGCTATTTGATCGTGCGATACTAAAAAAATGACCGAACCGCTGCAATAAATGAAAACATATTAGCCGAAATTGTTGGGAATGATGTGGTTCACACGTCATACAATAACGTCGTCAATCAGGATGATGCCAGCAACTACCCACTCGAGATTTTAAATTCATTAACTGCCTGTGGTCCTCGAGCTCATAAAATAACCTAAAAGTAATAATAATGCTTCTAAGAAATCTAACTCCACCAAAATTGTGCAATGTAACGCGACTAATTTAAAACTGCATTACACAGAAATTTAAGCGAAGCTGAAATTCTCACCGGATGTGGCTCAGGGGAAACTGCATTGATACCGTGAATACCACTCATCTCCAACAATTTCCTTTTCCAGTTCAAACTCACACAATTCCCGGTAGCCGCTTACTTCGCGATGACCATAAATAAGCCCCAAGGACAGACCCTGAAGGAAGCTGATGTCGACCTAAGGTCCAACTGTTTTTCCCACGGCCAACTATATATAACACATGCTCGCCTGTCAGTAATGCTGACCAGCTTTTTATTTTAGCACCAGAGGGAAAAACAACCAATGTCGTATATAAAGTGTTGTGTCTGGAAGTTTTCATTTCATTTGCTTAAAAGTTTGTTATAGATTCTATAACAAACTTTAAAGTGGGACATCAGGTACCCTCACTTTCTCAACGAATTAAAAAAGAGAATATTGGTATTAGGTGCCATAAAACCAAATACAATGCGGACGAAGTCGCGGGCAACAGCTAGTAATAAGATAATAAAATTCCATATCTCAAAAACTACTGAACCGATTTTGATGAAACTTGCAGTATTCCCTAAGTTTAATGATCCTAGAACAACAAAAAAAGAATTACTTAAATCGGACTGGTAGTTCCAGAGATATGCGAACACAAACTAAATCAATCGACGCATACTCCTTACTGTTAAGGAGTTGTACCTTCCATCATCAGCTCATCCACCTGAGATGATGATTATCAGATGCAAATACTTGAACAGCTTTAGAAAATATATGAAATTGGTACTATGTGCCTATAAAATTTGAAGGTTGCCCTCGATTTCCCTGGGATCCCATCATTAGATCCTGACTTGATGATCATGGGACCACTTGTGAAGACTGAAGTAGACCTTTTCAAACAAAAGAAAATTTTTCCAAATTGGTCCAGGTTTCGAGAAATCGGGGAACATACATAAAAAAAAAAGATTCCGACGAATTGAGAACCTCCTCCTTTTTTGAAGTCGGTTAAAAAGAGACAACAATATTTCAGTTGTTGCTCAAAATGGAAATATTTTTTTGGCATATTTGCTTACGAAACAGAAACGTGCCGGTTTCGCCATTTATTGTTACGAGCTTTGTGGTAGTTCTGCTGTCAAACAGATGTTTACTTTTTGTTGAATTTAGATTGTTTTAGTAAATTATGGAGTGTTTTCTTATAAAAGTGCGTGTTACAATTAAAAAACTGTAATTTAACATGCCTGAATGTTCCATTGTCTTGTCGTGCCAGAAAAAAGAAAAATCAGCCTAAATAGACTTTTCACAGGTTAGTAACAGTTTTTCATGCAAAACTACATGAAATAGAACAATTTCGGTAAAGAAATCGCTAAGTGATCATATTTCCATCGTTAGAGAAATTACTATTTGGGTTTATTTCCGTCTTATAGACAATATTATTCATTTTATATTTTCGTTCGTTTGTTTACAATAATAATAGTGTTGTGCCGTTCTGTAATAGTTCCCGATACTAGTCCCTTCGTTACACTGAAACTGTTATCAAATTTTAATGATATTATATTGATACATAAATACTAATCTTTTATAGGTTTCCTGAAAATGAACGACTGAAGAAAAATTGGTTGAACTCTATCGTTGTGGAAAATATTAGTCCTCGAAGTAAAGACTGGTAATGCTCACTTCACTTTGAAGAAAAATGTTTTAACAGAACACTTGATGGTATTAGGTTACATGAGAACTCTGTTCCTACAATATTTTCTGTAAGTGTATCAAAATTATTGTTTAATAACAGCCTATTTTTTAGCCTAAGGCGATTCTCACACTGCCCCGCATGATGCTGCATGTTGCGTGTCGACGCACCTACGCGCGTTCCTGCGGGAGTGCAGATCTGCATCATCGTGCGGGTTTTTCACGCACTCACGCGCGTAGGTGCGTTTTGTAGATTCACGCATGGCGGCTCTCATTTATTTATTCGCCGTTCTCTGTGGTGGTCGTGCAGTACTGAGCATTCAAAATCACGCGCGGCACTGCGGGATTCGGTGTGCCATACCTTGCGTCTCGCCCCGCACCTACGCGCGGGGGTGCATGTTTCTCCGCGTGTACGCGCGTGATCCGCATCAACGCGCGTGGATGCATTTTCAGTGTGTTGGACTGTGCGTGTTTTCCATACAAACGGAGATACTTACAAGCAACGAAAGAACACGCATCCACGCGCTACGCTGCATCATGCGGGGCAGTGTGAGAATCGTCTAAGTTTTATAGATAATAATGTGTATTTCATTTTTTTTTTCAGACATCCAGCAAAAAACAACTTCCAGAGCCATTTCGACCTATAATAGTCATAGCGGTGGTGGTGATAGAGGTTGTCCACTGCGTAGTGCGTCTCTATGGAGAATAAACTCCATGGACAGAACAATAATTTTGAATCGTCATTTATACAGGACCTTTGTTACATCATTCATCTTGAGATGGGATTTTTAATAGACAATTTCGTGTGTAAAACAGTGTTGTACAGCTTGGCCAGAACGGATTGAAACGGAACTAAAATTTTTATTTCTGACAGCGTTTTAAAATCTTTGATATTTGATGTAAACCAAGACCGCAGGTTTGTTAGATTTATTATTGTGCCATAAAACTGACGTAATAAGTGAAAAAAAATAAAATAAAATCATACAAAGTGCTGGTAGCGCGAAGACAGTGGCGACTTCCGGTTGGGTAAGTAATATATGATATAACTACAAAATCTCTAAAATTTACAAGAGATAACAACTGAATATATAATTTTATTTGATATAACGATGTGTTAATATAATAAACGATTGACATAATTTTATAATGACTAATTTCTATAAGCATAACAATCAATCAATATAAATTCGTTTTGTATAACACTCAAAAGACATAAAACTTATTTGGTCTAATTTTTTTTTCTTCCTGGCAAGTAATCTAACACTGATGTACCTATAGTAATAGCACCACCTGCCATGAATGTTCGACGGAGCCCCGCTTCGCGGGGCTCCTTTTTCTGCGTACAGGGTTTAAAGTAACCTAACACGAAGGGGATGGCGGGGTCTTTCAGACCCCGCCATCCCCTTCGAACCTAACCTGTCCGTGTCGGGGTGCCCCAAGTCCCGAGCTCGCTTCGCTCGCTCTTGCATCCTAGGTCAAATAACTGATTACTACCTGTCATGCTGGCTCGACGGAGCCCAGCTTCGCGGGGCTCCTATTTCTGGGTGCAAGGTTTAAAGTAACCTAACACGAAGGGAATGGCTAATGTCCTAAATATCGAAGTGCAGATTATCGAAAGTCCGAAATATCGAACCTAACAAGGTACTTCAACGGAGCCCCGCTTCGCGGGGCTCCTATTTCTGTTTGCAAGGTTTAAAGGAACCTAACCTGTCCGTGTCGGGGTGTCCCAGGTCCCGAGCTCGCTTCGCTCGCTCTTGGATACTAAATTTTTCTAATAACAATAGCAATAGTGAAGACAAACAATCAAAGTTCAAAGGATAAGCCAAAGTCATCAAAGCAAATAGTTTAAACGTTAAATTATATGTTTCAAACGTTAAATGTAATGATTTTCGCTTAAATAAACGTTATATCAAATAAAATTATATAAAATGAGTTTTAGAGTAACACAAACATTATGTGTAAAGAAATTATATCAACTGTTGGTATATCTCACGTTGATTATATCATGTGAACGTTATTGAAATGAAAATCTATCAAATAACTTTATATGAAATGAGACGCACCCCTTCCGGTTTTCTACATTTTTATGTCAAGCTGTAAGTACAGCTTGGCCAGAACGGATTGAAACGGAACTAAATTTTTTATTTCTGACAGCGTTTTAAAATCTTTGATATTTGATGTAAACAAAGACCGCAGGTTTGTTAGATTTATTATTGTGCCATAAAACTAACGTAATAAGTGAAAAAAACCGGCCAAGTGCGTGTCGGGCCACGCACAGTGTAGGGTTCCGTAGTTCCCCTCAAAATACTTATGCGAACTAACTAAACTGATTCGCTGAATTTAATTTAAAAAAGAAGAATTTTCAAAATCGGTCCAGGAGTCTGAGAAATCGGGGAAAATACATTAAAAAAAAAGATTACGACGAATTTAGAACCTCCTCCTGTTTTTGAAGTTAGTTAAAAATAGTTGATGATGAAAACCTACCTATCCCCAAAAAACATACCGTAAAAACATACCTATTAAACTGTAAAAATAAAGTTGACAAACTTACATTTGCAGTTGAAGAAGATGTTCTCCGATACATTTTGTTTAGGAAATATATTATCCAAGTACATTTTATAAGTTGGTCGACTATTACTCGTAAACTTGTAAAGCCTACTTAGTCATGATAATTTTCTTTTAAACTTCGTTATATATACTACTATTGTGAATTTTTTCACACCCCCAAACATAACCGTTTAGCTGGTAGAGGGGGGGGGACACTCGAGTCGAGCAAAATTTAGCACTTTAAAGCTTAATATTTCACAAACGAAATTTTTTATCAAAAAATTGTTAATGGAAACTATCAATATTTTTTAAAGACCTATTTAATGATACCCCACACTAAGGGGTACACGAGAAAAAAAAAAAACATCCCCACTTTACGTGTACAGGAGGTACCCTAAAAAAAAATATTTTACGAGATTTTATTTTACCACTTTTTTGGCACAACAAATCCGTATATTTACACCAAATTACAGCTCTCTAGTACTGTGCGTCTCTGAGCTAAACTGCGGACAGACGGACGGACGGACGGACGGACGGACGGACGGACGGACATGGCGAAACTATAAGGGTTCCTTGTTGACTACGGTACCCTAAAAATGAAATAAAATCATTCAAAGTGCTGGTAGCGCGAAGACAGTGGCGACTTCCGGTTTTCTACATTTTTATGTCAGCTGTAGTGTTGTTATAAGTAAATAATACCATAATAAAAATATAAGAGATAGAATAAATGAATAATTGAGTGAAAGTTAAAACTTTTTTATTTAATAAATCACGTTTTTTTTCTGCTCTTTAAAAGTAATTCCGGGATTTCGTACATATCCACTTTATTCTTTCGCTGTATAAGTACATGAATAACTCTACTTAATTCCGACCTATGCTAATGACAATTGAAAATGTATTTAACTGGCCTGCTTGAAGTAAATGATTTGAATTTTGTATAGGTAAACATAACTGTTACAAATACAGCTATGTATTACCTATACAAAATTCAAATAAGCTTGATTTTTAAATCATATTATATTAACCAATAAACATTTTCTTGATTGGCACAACCCTATCATTGGCCGCCATTTATTGTTACAGGCCAACTTGTAGGTATACACGTTTTTACCCGACTGCGCCAGGAGGGTTATGTTTTTCGAGTGTATGTATGTTTCTGTGTGTTGCTCTGCAGCCTAAACGGCTTGATGGATTTTAACTTGAGAGGTGTCGTTAGATTCATCTTAAACGTGAGAGTGTCACTGGGTACATAAAACTGGCCAAGTGCGAGTTGAACTCGTTTGCAAAGGGTCCCGAACTAAAAATATTTTTTAAAAATCTCTCACATTCTATCAAGTGGGGTATCAAATTAAAGGATTTTAAAAATGGTTTACCAAAATATATATAACTTATGTGTTTCAATTTAATTTGGACTGATAAATGCTAACAAAAACTAAAAATAGTTAAATTCTCATTCACACTCACAGTCGGGGCCCATTCAAATTATACCAATCAAATCTTCCCAAGGGGCCCCGACTGTGAGTGTGAATTAGTGAATTCTAAACTACTGAACTTGTTTCTTTCTTTTTAGTTTTTTTACGCAGTCGGGTTTTTTGTTTTTTTAAATATTTATTTTATTTGTGTAGGTATTTCCAGTTCATATGATTTTATGTCATTGGTGTACGATAGTGGTCTGTGAATTTGACAAAAATACAAATTGACAGTGACATAGACATTAGTCCAAAAATATATTTGGGTTGAGTTTGATAACATTTGGTTTTAATTTATTTATTTTCATTTCTTTTAGCTACAATGGATTGCCAGTGGATGAAAGTATCGCCCAGGTAATATAAACTGTAGTTTTGTGTCTTCTTGGCATTACTTTCTTAAATTACTTATTTTCTTTTCTGTTGCAGTTTGAGCAAAGGTATTGGTGTCATTAATCAACTCGACGAAACAAGATTTGAACAATTTCTCCGCCGTATAGTAGTGAAATTGAAACTTGCGAGTACAGAAATATTCACAGATGATGAAAGACTGAAGCTAGAAAAAATATTTGGCATTGAACAAGAAAACTTAATATTGGGCATCAAAACTTTACAATACTTATTTAAGAAAATGCTCAAGTATATTTTTATGCCTGTCGATTTAAAAAGCGATCTGAAAATGATCGGATTGAGTAATGAAAAAGCTGATTCCATAGTTAAAGTTTGGTCAGCAGAAACAAGAACTACTCTAAATGAACTTGGCTCCATTACAACAGATGAAAGTAATGATTCCTTGTATTTCTCATGGAAGTTAAATGCTGAATTAAGTTCAGATTATCGCAAGAAATGCAAGGTCCCCAAAGCATACTTGTCACTTTCAAGAGAAAAGAATGAAACTGAAATAGAATTGACCCATCCCGAGCTGTATTCAATGTTTCTACAGTTTGAATCCATTCAGAATGAATTAGATAATCTAATAACATAAGAAAAGCATTTTTGTGTAGAAAGTTAAACTGAATACTACCATAATTATGCATAGGCAATCTCAGAAGCCAGTAAAATTATTGTAATTAAAATAAAATAAATTTAGTTTAAAAAAACTTCCATAAAAATGTATTCTAAATAAAATTGTAGGGCCTTGCAGTTGTTCATGTGATTTCTATGCTTTCTAAGGTACAGAAATCTATGAATATATCCAGTAATTTTTTTTTTTGTTTAATCATGCAAATAATTTAATACACCTTGAAGTGGGTGAATTTAGGCTGTTGAATACTGTTAATTTATGTAATGTGTAAGTTTTGCAAAATAATATCCCAATCAACTTATGTAATTGTAAAATAAATATATTTTGTTTATTTTTTTATCTTTTAATCTTCACTTAATTGTCATGATTGGATTTATAATGATAATTTTTTTCTTTACATGGTAAAAATCATCAAATTAGTTAATGAATAAAATCCAAAATGTTCCTTCAATACAAGTCTTCCTGACAAGACAGTCCTGCTACTCTGGCAGGCTTTAGCCTTTTGTGGGGGCCCCATTAGATTGAAGACGCGACAAGCCGTCGACCCACGCATGGTCCAAGATCGGACGGCGAGTCTCCCATTACTCGTCGTTCACATGCCTCCTCTTTCGCTGGCCGGAAATCGCCTCTCGATCCAAATTTAAATTACTGCTACATCCTTTATTTAACATACATATATTTGAAGATACAACTAAATAGGATAAATGAAGTAAATATGTAGCAATTATTGACGCAATACATTTCGGGAAACTCTACACACTTGACTTTAAACGAGGATGTGACCAGCCATCCTGAGGTCAGGATGGCTGGTCAAAAAAAATATTTTATATCTAAGTATATATCCTATGTAGCAATTATTTATTATATGTAGCAAATATAAGCAATTATGTAGCAATTTTCGAATCAACTCTCATTGACCAACGCCACAGGCAACCAGCCATTCTGACGCACACCGCGACAAGCCGTCGACCCACGCATGGTCCAAGATCAGACGGCGAGTCTCCCATTACTCGTCGTTCACATGCCTCCGCCTTCGCTGGCCGGAAATCGCCTCTCGACCGATGTAGTGAGATGCACGTTGTTGTCCTGTCCTTCACGAGACGCGAAGCCCGCCTCCTCCTTCGCAGCATGGCCTTGACCAATGCCGCGCGGGAGAGGTCGCCGCTGCCCTATCGCTTCCGTAAGGAAATGGTGGTGCTCTGTTAAAGCTAGGCACACCTCCACTCAAGGGCGTCGCCAAGGGGGGCAGTTCCCCCCCCCCCCTTCTTTCCTATTCATAAATTCCGCATAGCATGACAAAACGTATTCACAATAATTTCAATATTCAGAATAATTCAGCCCAATTGCCCCCCCGTTAGTCATAAGCTGGCGCCCTTGCGGCTCCACTGTATGCTCCTTCGTGCAGTCCGGGCGATCCTCGCCGTGGTGACACCCGTTTTTACTTCCCGCCCAATTCGATACAGGAACCTCCCGACTCACCAGTATCTGGTGAGGGCCTGCGTCAGGTGGAGGGTGAGGACGCCGTAGTGCCTCCAGCTACTCCTCAAATACCTCTCTTTGAGGAGTGGCTGGAGAGGCACTACGGCCTAATAAGGGCCTATTACTTAGTTATCGCGGCGGCGGTCTCCCGAGTCGCGACGCGATTAGCCCGGAATTTTTCTAATTTGGAACATGGTCCTTCGTCGCTTTTAATTTAATGGTATCACGTCAACGATCGACGAAATGAAGATGGTTATTCACTTATTTTGTTGCTCCTCATCCATGAATAAATACACATAAATATATTCTTAACATAAAATGTATTAAATGGTTTCAGATTTGGTGGCGTTTGATGATTGATCTAATGTTGGGATTTTTTTAAATTTTGAACTTGGTAACCCCAGCTTGTCCATACGTCAGAGGTTTTGGCAGCCCGCGGGTGAACTATTTTCTTCATTGTTGACCTTTCCTAAATCTTAGGTGTAATTATTTCATCATTAGACGTACTCTGGCTGCACCCTTATTATCTAGTATACATATTTAGTCAAAGTTTCGGCGATGGACTCCGAAGATGACACAAAGGATGATGTGGATTCTGGGAATGAGTCTAGCGGAGACGATGTCGACTTTGCAATGGACGTTGAGACACACAGTACACGGGAACGACAAACGGAGCTTGAAGAATATCGATATGAAGTGTTATCTACGGAGGAAATCGTTCAGCATATGGTCGACTGCATCAAAGAAGTGAACACTGTTGTCGAGGTCAGTATGTTAGTGGTAAACAATGGACTAATCGAATGAGGTTACTCGTCCACTGTCGTATTTCTCTAAGTTCTTTTGTGTCGCATTCCAATTTATTAGTGTTCGCTATGTTGAAACGTTATATGTTACCTTGTTAAAGCTGTCATCAGAGTTCATTATTGATCTCTATTTGGCTAAAATGCTGTTGTTCCACAAACCTAATTTCCAAATAGAACATAGCTAATTATTTCACCTTGTTATTTATGTTGCCATATCTACAATGCGTTGGTGTATGTTTATAGTAGGGATAAATAAAAATCTAAGTTTAAGAAACAGTTGCCTAATGAATGAAAGAAAATAAAGTAACAAAGGTTTTCTTGAAGTAGGAGGAATGAGTCATAACTATGATGACTGCTTTGATAATTATCTGATGCTAATACAATTTACTGTTTATTTATAAATGTGTAGGAGTGGAATACAATAATACTATTTTTAAATATTATGATACAAAATAAAATGCTTGTAAACTTGCATGACTAAAATGAATGATAAGGTTTATGTTTTTGACAGAAATCATTTGTTGCGAGGCTCTTATTCCCTCAATTTTTTTTTTTTTAGCTAAACATGCTATACATCTTTTCAGATACCAGCAACGACCACCCGCATACTTTTAAACCATTTCAAATGGGACAAAGAAAAGCTCATGGAAAGATTCTATGATGGGGACCAAGACCAGTTGTTCTCTGAGGCTAGAGTCATTAATCCATTCAGAAAACCAGTCATACAAAGGCCGAAGGTATGAATTTAAATAAGCTAAGATTTTCCACAAACAATTAGATTTTTTTTTTTCTATTTGTTTTACTACCACAGAGGTCATTCAAAACTTCTTAGTCATGTTTGAAGCTTTATTAAATATATTTAATAAAACTTCATGTACAGTGATGGTATGCAGACTTAGTAATTAAAGAAATTAGAGTTTTCGTTATTTCTTTTTTCTAGTGAGTGGTTTGCAATGATAGAGCTAACTCATGTAAATACAATTTTAGTCAATACCTCCAGTCCTAGTAAATTATAGTAACAGGATATTGTCAAGGATAAATATTAAGTTTAAAGGTCTTTATAGTTGAAATCCCACTTGTTGTGGGGGAAACCCCGCAATAAACATGCAATTCAATATCTAAGTGATTGGTGATAATGAATTATATTTAGTGATTAAACTAATATGTACATATAGCACAATTCAAACTTCATATATGTAATTATCTAAAAGGCAATTTTATTTTTCCACTTTTTTCGCTAAGCTAGTGATATATATGTTCATTTTCTAGGTCACAATATTTCACAACAGTGGCTTCATTTAATGAAATAGTTTGACACAGCAAAATCATGATAATGAATGAGTCATGCATAATAGTGTTTTGATTAATCAAATAAAATTACAACAACCAATCAAAAGACTGGAATTGAGATAAAAATATTAAAAAGGCTTGAAGAAAGGAGTGTGTCTTACATGTGCATAATGCACATAGGCATACAGAGTAACTGTGAACCTGACCATCACAATATGCTCGTTCTTAAGCAGATTATGTCCTAAATTGGCTGTTATCCAATGACATAATTTGATTCCCAAACAAAACAACAAACAAACTGCTAGTTTTATCAGCAGTAACATTTAGGTACAATGTCTTGGTCACATTTGTTGTGGTTTTATAATATAAGTCTACAATTGTCTTTGCCCAGGGTTTTTTTTTTATATGGTAAAATAAGTCAAATGAGTCCTCCCACTCAGGGCAGGGAGTCAGACTTGTACTGACTAAAATCCACAGTGTTCTTTAATAGCTCTTAATGTTCCGGGCTCACGGTAATTCCTTTGTCCAGCGACCTCGGCAGGCTTTGGCCCTCTAAGGGGGGCCCCCATCATGGATGATGGAAGCTAAAAGTAGCATTTAGCATCTGCATAGAGATAAATTTATTACAGATAAGTTGAATGGGTATGTGCTAAAAATGTTTTACACCTAACACAGACAGTGTTGAGTTTTGCCATTCTAAGTCACTCAAGGATAATTTGAATGGCCTTCAAGGTAAACACTAGTTATTTAAATTTACCTATTTGCTTAAATATACACTTCTCATCAAAAAAATCGAAACACCTCGCAGTTTATGATTTGATAAGGATTATCAGAAAAATGTGTATATTTAGGAATAAATGTAAAATGTCATTTAATAGTGAGTAGTATGAGGTTTTTAAATCCTAATGTTAATGTTCTAAATTCAAATTAAGTCTTCATAGGTTTCGTATTTTGTATAATGAGTAATTTTTACCCTGTATGGAATATGAAGGAAATGGGTAAAACAACACGCGTAAATGAAAAAAAAATGTAAGAAACGTTTATTTAATAACTTGTATTCCCTCCGCGAGCTCTTATTACTGCTTCCATACGGTTCTTCATCGATCGGATGAGAGTCACGATCACATGTTGTGGTATATTATCCCATTCCTCTTGGATTGCATTTTGCAGCTGGCTAAGTGTTTCTGGGGCTGGATCTCTTGCTCGAATTCGTCTCTTTAATTCATCCCATAGAATCAGATGTTCAATGGGATTCATGTCCGGGCTTTTTTTTTTTTTTTTTTTTTTTTGGGACAAACCCACCACACTATTCCCAAAAATTCATGTCCGGGCTTCTTGCTGGCCATACCATAATGGAGATACCGACTTCGGTAAGATAATCTCGTACGACGCCCGCGGTGTGAGCTCTAGCATTGTCGTGCATGAATATGAAGTCGTTGCCAATAAAATGTGCATAGGGCATCACATGAGGTTCAAGACACTGTTCGATGTACCGATGAGAGTTTAGTGCAGGCAGCCGTGGCCCAGACACAAAGGCAAGTTCTGTCTTACCGTCGGCGCTGATTCCTCCCCAAACCGTCCACGAACCGCCACCATAGCTGACCTTTTCTTCAATGCAGCATTGTGCAAAGCGTTCTCCATCTCTTCTGTAGACCTTGTTCCTTCCGTCGTTACCATACAGCATAATTTTACACTCATCAGAAAACAGTACTTTGCTCCACTGAAGGTATGACCAAGTTAGGTGCTCGCGTGCAAAGTTAAGGCGCGCTCTTCGATGGTCTGCAGTTAATTTCGGCCCATTCGCTGGCTTATGCGGTGCCAATCCGCGTTCCTTCAACCTTCTTCTTATTGTAGAGTCACTTACAGCTACTCTTCGTACAACGCGAAGCTGCTGCTGCAGTTGAAAAGCGTTAAGGCGTCGATTTCGTAAAGAAGTTGTTACAATAAATCGATCATCTCGCTCAGAAGTGACCCGATTCCTGCCAGATCCTGAACGGCGCGTGAACGAACCAGTCTCCCGATAGCGTTTGTAGACTCTATGAACAGATGATAAGCTTAGATGCAATCTTGCAGCCACAACACGCTGACTAAGTCCAGAATCCAGCAATGCCACCACTTGGGCGGCTTCTGCGGGCGAAGTATCCATATGTTTTAGAAAAAAAAGTTTTTTCAGACGTCCCAAAGTCACAGTAAATGAAATAAGAAACAGAAAGTTTAAAGACAAGCGCTAATTTTTAGTTTTTAAACGAGAAACGTACTCCAACCCTAAATACACATTTGTCTCAAAACAGTGATTAATTTCATTTATAGGATAAACAAATGAAATTATTTCGAATTTTGATTTTTTTCTTCTTACTGTAATGACCAAACTGCCAGCTACACAGTAATGTTTTTTTTTCATGGAATTAATTCTCTTTTGTAAAAAATTAGGACAAAAACAATAAAAACGAAAGTGTTTCGATTTTTTTGATGAGAAGTGTATATTATATAGGTGTGATTTTCATCTGAAATCCTGTCCAATCCAGATCTTTCTAGCAGAGAAAGTATTGACTATGAGTAAAGAGTATGAGGAATCATGGACCATGTGGGTCGACGGCGCGTCGTGTTCCACGCGCGCCTCAAATGGCTGTCAGAAATCTAAAGATCCTTATAGGGCCAAAGTCAGTCGGGGTCGCGGGACTGTTATCCGCATAACCGTGACCCTGGAACGTAAAGGACTATTGTACGATCACCGTGGATTTTAGGCAGTACAAGTCTGACAGCAAGGGTATAACAGGAGGACAATAAAATTATTACCAATAAAGGAGTAGAGTCTAGAGAAGAAAAGACAATTTAAAAAAAAGCAGTAGTTAGAAGTGCATTGGTTGAAAAAATTTTGACTAAATACAAATATCAAGTATTTTGCTCTACTTCAAATCTTTGCAGGAAAATTAATAGGTTAATATAGTTGTGTTTTATTCTAGTTGCCCAGACGGATATCAACATCAGGGACAGAGGAATGTGAAATATGTTTTTCAATCCTTCCAACCTCAGTAAGTAACTTGTTTTGTTATGAACTTTATCTTGTTATTGTTATCGTGTGCCCCCAAAGACAACTGATAAGATATCAATGATTAAAGATTTTTCACCTTTAGCTTGGATATTTATTAACTGCTGTGATTGGTTAAGGATTATACATTAGGTATATTTACAAATAGATTTTTGATACATCTATCAAATTGTTATGATAGTTTTATTACGTGATGAGCTTATGTCGATACGATATAATAACAGCTAAAATATTTTTATTTGTACCTATTATATTGTAGTTTTAAGACAGCAAAACATTTTTCTGCAATTTTTTAACTGAGTAAACCTAGTTTTATTTCACAAAGTTCTTTCTATGTTTGATTGAATGCATGACAAACTTCGGGTGATCCCCGCATTCGTTCTGATGTCATGATATGTTTAACAATGTTATCAGTAAACTTGTTTTTCATGAACACATTTATCGACTATTTTTACTGTAAATAAGCTTTAGAAGGCAATGGTGGTCTACTCTGTTAGTTCGTCAATGACGATATCGGCCTGTACGAAAGTAACTGGATTTTTTAAGGAAAGGAAGAGAGAATTCATAAGTTCCAATCATGTTGTCGCCCTGATTTGACTAACACATCCATAAATTACAAATCTAGTCCGTCAGTTATTTTTTCAATAATTTTAAAGGAGAACATTAACTTTTTTTGCACTTAATAATTTTTTATAAGTGAAAAAAACATAAATCGGCGAGGAAAAGTACCTATGATACTTGGATAGTTGCAAAGAGTTCACACAGCGCAAACACTGCGCGATGCGACTTTCTATTCCTATCACCTACATTTTATATGAAGTTGCGCGTTTGCTAGAGCGCACCGAGTCACCATTGCACTACTTATCTGCGCGATTCATTTACTTCTTCTATTCGATGTCTGGATATAACATAATCATGAATTCATGACCTAAATAGAATTTTCAGATGTTATAAGCATAATGTAAAGAACACAGGTCATTTACATACGATACCTACAGTATTGTTTCTCCTACTTTTTCAAATTCATCCAATCAATGGTTGTCTGGAAAAGATCGCTTTTAGCGATAAGACCGTCCGTTGTGTCACCCTATTTAAAAGATATTGTGAATTGGTTTTATCTGTAATTTTTACGGTGTGCATAATAAAGAGTATTCTATCTTCTAAATCTATCTAAATAAAAAGGCGATTGCAATAAAAATTGCATGTTGGTCGGTGGGCGCAGTGACTACGATATTGGTTTATGGGTTCAATTCCCGTTTGGAACTTGTGTGCTTTCTGCAGGCGTAGAATTTAGCGATAAGAATTTTCTATTTGTAAATATTTAAAATTTTATTAAAATAATAAAGAGAAGGTATTCTATCTAAAGGCGCGTTTCCACTTAGTGTTCTGAATAGTTCTAAGGGAGCAATTGTGTGCTTGTTCGGGAAATGAAACGGAGTGAATGAATGCTCGCTCGCTCGCTCGCTCATTCAATGGAAACAACAGAACGATGAACGAAAATTTGAAAAAACCAGAAAACATTTGCCTTGAACAAAATGTTTGCTCGGCGGCGAAGTGGAAACGCAGCTAAATGAAGTGAGCGAGCATTCGTTCACTGAGTTCAGCCGAACATCGCTGAACGAACGTTTGCTCGCTCAGAACTGTACATAAGTTCAAAGATATTTTTAAGGTAACAAAAAATTCAGCTGCGAGCAGGGTTCGAACCTGCGTCTTCTGGATAGGTACTACAAACGCCTTAACCAATTAGGTCATCGCAACCACTACTCTCGAAGTTGAATTTCTCGCTCCCTTGTTTTTTGAACGCTGTTTACGTACATAAATTAATGAGCATTATATTTTTCAGCTGATGACGGGTCTGGAGTGCGGCCACAGATTCTGCACACAATGTTGGTGTGAATATTTAACTACTAAAATAATGGAGGAGGGCCTAGTAAGTTTACCTTTTAACTATTTAAATAACTGTTACTTTGGAGAAGAATTTAGCTGGGAACATGATTAGATAAAGATAAAGATAAAAGATATATTTATTTCTAAGTATATGGTACATCGAGATCTTAGGCGCATAAAGTTCTCAGAAATACTGTAAGACATGTTTCGAAAACGTTAACGGCATGGTGATGCAGTGATTAAGCGATCGTCTGTTGCGCTGCGTATCGGGGATTTGATTCCCGCACGGCAAAAAAAAAAAAAAAAATATTTGTCATCAGGCAACGAAGTCCCATAGATAAATAAATAGCCTATAGATAGTTGATCCGGGTCTGGTCTTTAGTTTATTTGAATTGAAATGTTTGTAAGCTCTTAAAATACAGGAGGTAATTCGTATAGTTAGGGGCACTAAAAGGGTTACTAAAAAAAGGAACATGTCGCAGATCTCCTCAGAAATTGATCAAAAGGACGTCGTCAAATATTTTTTTTAATATAATTATGGCTCATACATAGTTGCTTCTACAAAAATTTAAGCATTCGATTCGATTATTTTATGTTGTTATCAGACAATACGACCTTAATGCAGATATTCATTCAATGCGTCATAAGTATTACAATCAAAATTTTATTCCGTTTTCGAGGTTACCCTTGCATGAATAACCAAAGAAGCTAACGCACAAATGCGTAGTAAACACATTCTCTTTTTGTGATAAAAGTATAATACCTGAAACGGCTTTGTCTGTTTTCGCTATTGACCGCTTTTAGTGATTCAAAGTTCGGTGTTTTTCCGTTTTAAATATTATCTATATTAAAGATAACATGCACGTGTCATATAGTACAACCGATTAAAATAGAATCGTAGTAAAGCCATTGCTGTAGTGTTAAGTTGCATTCTTAAACTAGGGCCACACTAATGGAAAATGTCGTTAATTTTCAAATCGCGTTAATAAACGTTAATACGAACATTAAATTTAAAGTCTATAACAGCGAGAATTAACCGTATTTCCTGTTACCAGCCTCATCATTATGCAGAAAGTTCTGAATAGAATGGAATAAATAAAATGGATGGCTCATCTAAATACCAACTTGCCGCTCTTGACTTAGTGGAACACAGAGCTAAGAGGCCCATTGGCAACGTAAAATTGGTGAATGCCAAGCTCCATAGCTTGACTCATCGCCGGAGAGTTGCCAGCCTGTCAGTCTTCTACAGATTGTACTTCGGAGAGTGTGCCCAAGAACTCCACGACCTCATCCCACCAGCCCCCTTCTATCATCGCACATCTAGACGCACGGCAAATTACCATCCTCACCTTATTGCTATACCTCCAATTCGCACTAAGTGTTTCCAAACGTCTTTTATAATGCGGACAGCGAAGGAGTGGAACTCTCTGCCTGCGTCTATGTTTCCGAACATATCAATCCTAATCTCTTCAAAGTTAGAGTGAACAGGCTTCTTCTGGGTAAGCTCGCTCCATCGTCGACCTTGTCTTTGTCACTCCTGACCTATAGGCAGAGGTCAAGATCAAACCCATTACTCATAAAAAAATGTTTTGCATTGTTTAATAATAACTGTGTTAATTAATTGTGTAATGTAATTACTATTACTTATTTTCGATTTCGATATTATTTTACGCCGGCTCCACACGTTGGCCGTGTTTGCCGAACAGGAGACGGCGCTATACCAGAAAGCAAGACGCAAATAATTCTATCTCGTTTCTTAGTACAGCGCCGTCTCCCTCTGTTCGGCCAACACGGCCAACGTGTGGAGCCGGCGTTAATCAATTTTGACGGCACGGTTGGAGCAGAGGGTGAGCGATCGACTGCTGCGTAGCGTGCGCGGGTTCGATCCCCGCATGGAACAAATATTTGTATGATCAGCAAGTAGTTGTTCCGGGTCTGGGTGTTTGTGCAGTTTGTAAAGTCACCCACGATGCACGAGACGTCGCCCTGGCAACGTAATAATAAAAAAATAACAAACTCAATCAGTGTGCTTAGTGCGAGTTTTTTTACGTTGACTCGTTAGTAACGTTTTACTACGTTCGGCGCTCTTATTGGGCCGCTCCAAGGTCGTGAGAACTCTCAACCAATGAGAGGGTCAAACGCGTATAAACGTTACTATCGCGTCAACGTAAGAAAACTCGCACTAAGCACACAGAAAACAAATGAGACAAGTAATAATTTCGTTGAGAAAGTGAATCGTTTTTCATTATTTACTAGCCAAGTGTATGTCTTAGCCTAGTAATGAAGGTCGGGGATTGTCTACCGTGGATTTTAGTCAGTACGAGTCTGACAGTCCCTTTCGCTCCACACAGTGTGGAAGGACTTATTTGATGACTATAAAAAATAGGTACATAAAAACGCTACGAATTAGTCACGAATTTCAAGTCATGCTGTGATATTGCAAAATATTTATCAATCAATAGCAAATCGAACCGTACCTACTTACTATTGAATGTAACAATACCTATGGAATGTTTTTTATTTTTTTTATAGCCTATTCTGGGCAAATACCTCCCCTTTCTCCTTCCAAACCTCTCTATTTTGGGAAATTTCTGGCCATGTCTGCCCTGCGAACATGACCAAATCGTCACACTACCTCCGTTGCGGTCGACTCCGACGGCGTTGTCCTCCCTCAGGCGTCCAGTGAGTGACGATCCTTGTCCACCTCTCGGGGTGTATACGTTCAACGTGGCCCTCCCACTCCTACTTCAGCTTGGCTGTTTTCACTCCTACATCAGCTACTTTGGTAATGGAGCGCAGGGTGGTGTTTCTGATTCGATCCGTTCGCTTCGCACCTATTTATGCTGCGCTCCATCGCCCGCTGGCAAATCTTGAGTTTGGATTTGGAATGTTTACATTGAACATTAAAGTTATAATAGGGTTACCTATATCTATCAAAGACGAAAAGACAGCGGAAATATGAAATTCCGTTAAGGGCTTTAAGCGTGGTCCTGGATTAGCAATGTTAAACTTGGTGTCAAAAGCTGAAAATCCGACGGTACGCTCTTTCCGTAATTTCCGTTGTCGACATGACCTTGCTTATTAGAACTATTATTTGCGGAGCTCGTGGCTAAATTAATGACAGCTGGCAGTCGCTGGGGTTGGTCTAAGGTTAAGCTGTACTCACCAAGGGCTGTCCTTGGATGAGTTATCATATAACATTAAATACCGAGTTTCCTCCATTCCTACAACTTTAACAGTCGTTACAGGTAGCCACTGTTACTGTAGTCAGTCACGTAAATCTCTGACAATATTGGTCTTACCAAGAAATATCGTATCACCTAGTTGATACGAGTATTTACTAAGTGGTGCGGAGGTCAGATAGACAGTTAATCCATGTAAAGTATTTTCACCTGCTTGCGGTCAGACTGGAAGCCGACTCCAACATAGTTGAGAAAAGGCTAATGAATAATGCTCTGTTCCTTTTTTTTTTCTCTTTCTAAACACAAACCGTGTTACCACAAAAAAGATGAACATCTGTTGAACACTTGTTTAAAAGAACTGTCAATGTCAAAACAACATTTCCCACAAGAAAGATCAACATCTGTTGAACACCTGTCTGAAAGAAGTGTCTACGTCAAAACAACATTCAATTTCACGTTGAAGTAAGGGTCATTTTGCAGTTACACTTTTTTTGACAAGAGTACAACAGGTTTTTCTTTTTGTGGTAAGGCGGACTATGTTCTAGCTTATAAATTGTGTGATGTTACAGGGTCAGACAATAGCGTGCGCGGCTCACGCATGCGACATCCTCGTGGACGACGCGACCGTCATGCGGCTGGTGCGCGACCCGCGCGTCAAGCTCAAGTACCAACACATCATCACTAATAGTTTTGTTGAGGTAAGTTCCACAATAACTTCAATAAAAACTGCACATCGACCGTAAGAAAGAGAAAATCGTCTAGTTCCGCCTTTGTAGAGCGTCTCTCATATCTCTATATGACCACTCTTCAGAATGAGAGAAAATGATTTCGCGACCTTTACTAGTCAAAGATAACTGCGGGCCATAAAATCACTTTTGTCTCTTTCATGATTTTTTTTACCGTAGAATAGAATAGAATATACTTTATTGTACACCAAAATGAAAACAAACTTACAAAAATTGATAATTTTAAGGGTACAATGGCGGTCTTATCGCTAATAGCGATATCTTCCAGACAACCTTAGGATGGACTTAAAGATTTTAAACAAAACAAGACCGTACAGTAAATGCAGACAAAAAATCGTGGATGCTGGATAGGGAATGCTCAGTTTATTGTACAGGGTGTTCCAGGGTCGCGTAGCTTGCTTAGGCAGTCCCACGACCCGGAAAACTTTAACCTCAAGACACTACTTTACACGGCTCATTAATTTACGACATATTTTGGTTATGTGTGAGGAGCTCGTGGCTAAATAATTACAGCCGCACAGACCGATCTTCCGGGTTAAGCCGCGCTTGCCGAGGTTGGTCTATGGATGGGTGACCATCTGTCATAGCGAGTTTCCTCCGTGCCTCGGAAAGCACGTGAAGCCGTTGGTCCCGGCTGTCATTTGTAGATCTTTGACAGTCGTTAGAACACTAACAAGTCTAACAAGTCAGAAGCTCATGAGTCTGACAACCAGTCTTACCATGGGGTATCGTATTTCCCAGTTACTTGGTTGTGGAGGTCCAATAGGCAGTCGCTCCATGTAAAATACTGATATTCAGCTGCATCTGGTTCGACTGGAAGTCGACCCCAATATAGTTGGGAAAAGGCAGGCAGATGATGATATTTTGGTTGCAGTGCAATCGACTCCTGCGCTGGTGTCCGTCTCCGGACTGCAGCAACGCCATCAAGGTGGCGTACGTGGAGGCGGCGCCGGTCACGTGTCGCTGTGGACACACCTTCTGCTTCGCGTGCGGCGAGAACTGGCACGATCCCGTGCGGTGCTGTCTGCTCAGGAAGTGGATCAAGGTAAGCTGATCTAATTTTTGTACAAATGTCTTTCAGATCTGGAAGGAGAGAGGCCTTTGCTCCCAAGGAGGGACAGAACAGTCTAGAATAACAAAAATATGCTATTTTACTCATAAATAAAATAATTGTCCGAAAAATAGATTATCAAAAACCATTTGAGCCGCATTTTCTCTTTTGTTGCGTGAACCTAAATTGATAAAATGTCACTCGGTCGGTATAATTTTACAAGCGTTATGACGTCACAAGCACTCCCGAATTTTGAAGCGTTTTGTATTTGTCAATAATGTTGATTTAAAAAAAAGAAACGTGTCGTGTTCATTATTTTTCAATATGTATGGCGCGATGCGACGCAATGCGACGCGATTCGCACGAATTCCAACTACAAGTGAAAATCAACCTGGCCACTGAGAAATAAAGATTCCATTCGATTGACTTGACGTTGTCATGGCCATCGTTTTTTGTTTTTCATCTACCCATAGATAACAACGTGTTTTATGTCTTATGTCATTGTGGTATAAGGTTGATTTTCATTATTTTGAAGTTGGAATTCGTTCGAATCGCATCGCATGGCGCCAGTCCCTAACTGAAGAACTAAATAGATTTTTAATATATTTATGCAGTAAAGTACCTACCGTACCTAGCACAAAAAACATTTTCAGCTGTAAGTGCACCCACAAGATCGTGAGAGCCGCGGGTAACTGATAGATGCAAGTGGCGAATCGTTGTTTGTATCTTTTAAGTCCCATGTAATAGGGGCGAGCTTATTACCGTCAACCGGGCACAAATCCATACTCCGTGACTGCTACTGAGAAATTCCTAATTTAAAAACTCAATAACACTGTCCGACCTGGGAATCAAACTCAGGACCTCTTGCTCAGCAGTCGCGCTTGCGTACACTAGGCCAACGAACAAGTCATTAGAAGCAGTCTTCGATCAATAATAGTGCTAGATTCCCGATGAGCGCTTCAAAAACGGCCCGAAAAATAACGCCACAAACGGTTTTGTGTCGGTATTTCGAAACCTTATTGCTTAGACCTTAAGTATCATTTAAATGAATACTTTTTTACTGATGACATTTTATCTTCAAGAAACATTTTTAAATTGTGAACATTAAACCTTTCTCGGATGAAAGAACTTAAATAAATACATTTTGGAATGGTAATTGCTACAATTTGGCTGTATGTTTGAGTGTGGTTTATAATAAACTGAAGTTGGTTGGCTATTGAACATTTTTTAATGAAATGTAGATGTTTACGCGTGTGCAAATTTATGCGACTCATTTTTGTTCCTGAGGCCTTACCACGAGTTCTTACCGCGATCCAGTTTGGGCTGTGAGAAAGAGACAGCTATACAAGTCGTCTAGCGCCATCTCTTTCCCACAGCCTAAACTGGATCGCGTTAAGAGTTCATGGTAGGCCACCTGATCCTTAATCTAGAGCTATTATTGATCGCAGGAAGTAGTACGTAAAATAAGTTTATCTAAAACCCACTACTCTTTCAGAAATGCGACGACGATTCGGAAACGTCCAACTGGATCGCAGCGAACACGAAGGAGTGCCCCAAGTGCAACGTGACCATCGAGAAGGACGGCGGCTGCAACCACATGGTGTGCAAGAACCAGAACTGTAAGGCGGACTTCTGCTGGGTGTGCCTCGGACCCTGGGAGCCCCACGGTAGCAGCTGGTACAATTGCAATAGGTACGCTACTTTAGGCATTATCATCCTACTATTTTTATAAACGCAAATGCTTAGATTACGCGTCTTACCACAAAAAAATTAAACACCCGATGAACACTTGTCTAAAAACTTGACAATGTCAAAACGACATTTCTCCTTGATATAAGGGTCCTTTTGCAGTTACACTTTTTTTTAGACAAGTGTTCAGCTGGTGTTTATCTTTTTGTGGTAAGGCGGTTAATGTCCAGATTCCGAGTTCTAAACAAAACGTTGAAGCCACTTGTTTATATAAATATGTGAGTGAGCGCCACGCACACATTAAAATGTTTTCCTTGGAGATGTTCACTTATTTTTGCTTCAATTCTGAGTGGCTACTAGGAAACTGGACATTCTATAATCTACGCGCACATGTTTGTGAGAATGGGCGTTTTTCCATTAAACGGCACGGCACCGGCACCGGCGTAGTGCCGGTGCGGGAAAGCAAAAATCTATGAATCTATGAAGGCCGGCGCCGGCGCCGGTAAGTGCAAAAGCGAGCCATGCGTTTTCATACATTAATGGAAAAACGCCCATTGGATAACAGAACGGTGGTTACTCTTCACAAAAATTACTAACTGATTTTGAGAAAACTGACAGTAAAATTTACTGCAATAGTGTGTGGTGTAAGGTATTGTACGATGTGCGGAACTTTACAAGGAAATAGCTTGGACTGTAGTTGCCCATTTGCTAAGGTAGTTTCGTAAGAAAATTGAGCGAGAAACTTCAACAATAATTATTGATTTCCAATGGACTCGTTAACATGACATCTATAATAAGATAACGTATTCAGTAGGCGGAAGCTTAAACGGGCCTTCACCACAACCAATTTCCCTCGTAACATAAGACTTCTTATCAAGGAACAACCTCCAAGTGTACACCAGACTAAATACTCAACAATTTCCCTTGTAACATAGGATTTTTTCATGAAATACCAGCCTGCAGAATGAACTTGACTAAATTTGATCCGTCCACCTCCAGGTACGATGAGGATGAAGCCAAAGCGGCTCGCGACGCTCAAGAGCGGTCGCGTGCAGCGCTGCAGCGCTACCTGTTCTACTGCAACCGCTACATGAACCACATGCAGTCGCTGCGCTTCGAGTCCAAGCTGTACGCGTCCGTCAAGGAGAAGATGGAGGAAATGCAGCAACATAACATGAGCTGGATTGAAGTATGTGCACTTTATTTATTTAAATTACTTTTTTTATTGTATTGTTAGGTGATAAAATCGTCAAGTGAATCCTCCCACCCTTGTTGGACCAGAAGGGGCTGTTAGACTTACTGAATAAAAATCCGTCCTGTTACTTCAGTAGACATTTGCGTTCCAGGGTCAGGTTCACAGCAGGTTTTTTACCGCGGCCCATTTTTTGTTTCATTTTATACACAATTGTATTTAAATGAAAGTTAAATAAAATGTACCCTGTCAACCAGCCTTATCTTACCAAAGGGTGATATTGTATTACCCAGTGCTAATTGGGTTGTGGGGCTGGCCTCACCCCACTACTGGGCCTGCCTACCTACGCAGAATACTTGCATTTAACTGCAGCCCGTCTGACTGGACGCCGACCCCAACATAGTTGGGTAAAGGCTAGGCCGATGATGATGAAATAAAATGCACAAAAGCCATACGTCTGCGACACTGGTTAATCATTTCAGCCAGTAAAAGTATTGGCGTCCCATTGGTAATGTCTGCTGTTACCTTGGTAATATGTAGAACTAGATTTTTGAAGTTGAATTGCTTATTACCAAAGATGAGATGTCAGATGCAACTATTGTAAGCCTCGTTCGTTTTTTTATTAGTCGTAATAGTGTGTTCCACAAAACAAAGGAAAAAGCCCTTCGCTTAGCCCTTTCGAGCCTCTTTATCTCGCGCAATGTTGAACCGACAATTTGGGCGTTTAAAACCGGTTTTTTGAACCAATCCCAAATGGTCAACATAACATGATTTATTTTGACTATGCTTAAACTTTATTTTTATTAAATCGGAAATATAAAAGCACCTTAACCGAAAATGTGATTATTAAAATTGGTAACAGGTGCAATTCCTGAAGAAGGCAGTGGACATCCTGTGTCAGTGCCGACAGACGTTGATGTACACGTACGTGTTCGCGTACTACCTGCGCAAGAACAACCAGTCCGTGATCTTTGAGGACAACCAGAGGGATCTGGAGTCGGCCACGGAGACGCTCTCCGAGTACTTGGAGCGTGATATAACTAGCGAGAACCTGGCCGACATTAAACAGAAGGTCCAGGACAAGTATAGGTAAGTGCTGTCTAATAATTATAACTAGTGGTCTGTCAGTCGAAATTCACCCATACTAATGGGGATGGCAACTGGGGAACTAATGGCGCTAGAATAGCTAGTTCCCATCATCGTCATTGGTTCAAATCTTATAGGTACTTCAAAATAGTACTACCTCATTGGTCGGATTAGGACCTAGCTATGGTGGCGCCATCTACAATTAGCTTTGACCGGCCTTCCCCATTTCAATAATGTTTCAAGTTTGGAAAAAGGTTTTACTTCTGCATTTTTTCCCATATTAATTTTTACACCCATATAAACGCGAACTGAAGTTTAAGCCACTATAATCTTCAAATTAGCCATACATTTTATTAACAAGGATGTAACTGTGCCCAATTTTCTTTAAAAAAGGTATACGTTTTTTGCTTCACGTATTAATACTTTGTTCTCTCTTTGTTAAACTTATCTCCTTTATCACAAGAAACATTTACTATGTTTTGCAGTTAAAATAAATAATTGGATGAAACGGTTCTCCGTACCATTTCGTGAACCTATCAAACTGTTACCAATTATGGGCATTTCACAAGAATTTACTTCTGACAACAGCAAGCCACAGTAATAATATTATTTAGCGAAAATAAAGAAAGATTACTACAAATAAAACAATAGCTCGATCACAAGATTTCAGTATTTTATTTACAGTATACTTGAATTTACTGCGTTTATTGTATGGAAAAATGGAACAACACCTCTAGTGTACGAAGAAGGAACTAATTTTTCCTTTGAAATTAATGTCAAAGTTCTAGTTTACGTCAGAAAAACTGTAAATACATGATAAGGCTTCTTTTTGATAGATTTTTAACAGTGTTTCATATTTTGTCCTTTGTCCGCAGATATTGTGACAGCCGGCGCAAGGTGCTGCTGGAACACGTACACGAAGGCTACGAGAAGGACTGCTGGGACTACACAGAGTAATCTTGCCTCCTCTCCATAACACACACATACAAACACACACACTACGCACTGCCCACACTCACGGCTCGATGCCACTTTGACCCACGTTGGGCGCCAATTGGCGATGTTCAGTATTCGACCGTAAGGTTTACCCATGACGCGACGCGATTGCAATTGTGAAAATCAATCTTACCACTAGGTCATATGACATAAAACACGTTGTTATCTACGGGTAGATGAAAAACAAAACACGATCGCCACGACGACGTCAAGTCAATCAAATTGCATCACTATTTCTTAGTAGCAAGGTTGATTTTCACTTTTAATTGGAATCGGTTGAAATGCAATCGCGTCGCGCCATGGGTAAAGTCCATTAGTTTCCATCAGAGATGAGAGAGGATACGTACGCCAAGACTGGTGGGTAAAACCAACCAATGAAATTACTGGCTAAGAAAATTAAGCAATATTATTGGCAAGTTTCATACACGACACTCCCTATGCATCTCTGTTTGAAAGACACTCTAAATATGACAAATCTAGTTAGACTTTGTAGAGCATCGTCTTTGAACCCTGTCAATTTAGGGACTTTACCCATGACGTGATTCGTGCGATATGCAATATCTACTAACTAAAAATGAAAATCGACTTTGCCACTAAGAAATAATGATGCAATTCGATTGACTTGACGCTGTCGTGGCGATCATGTTTTGTTTTTTATCTACCCGTAGATAACAACGTGTTTTATGTCATATGTCCTAGTGGTAAGGTTGATTTTCACTTGTAGTCGCGTCATGGGTAAGCTCTCTTACGGTCGGCTACTGTACTCGTTGGTCCCACGTCGGGCGCCACTTGTGGACGTGGGCGCACCTCACTACTCTCGCGACACGCTTTTGTTTCTATCGTGTATAGACTAAAAGCTGCGAACAAAATCACATTATATTACCTTTCCTGTCGACTGGGACCGATCTTATAGCTGATAGAGTATGTTTAATTCCGAGCGAGAGAATTTACTTCGTCACTGACATTATTAGATAGATCTAGTTTGGTAATTAATAGTTTGTATACCGTTCTAGGTTTTATCTAGCGAAGGTTTAGAAGTAATCTCGCTGGTCCAAATTCAGCTTTAGCATAAGCTTGACATCCTTGAGATCTAATAACTCCTGTAATGATGCTAGTGTGATGATCTATGGCAATTTCTGTAATAATTAAAACGGCTGTCTTCCGATAGACAAGGGATTTTCATACTTTTAAAATAAGACTTATTAACTCAGATTGGCCCTTAAGCAAATTAATAAAATGTAAAAAAAATATTTCACAAAAAGAAAAAAAACATGTTTGAAAAAAAAAAAGTGTAAATAGGATTATTTAAAATCAACAGAAATAACATTTATTACGGAATACGAAAATAAATTGTTTCTTCAGCTTCGGATTAGACACAATTTAAATGATTTTAGGTAATGTTTGATCATAGTGATACGGTCACACCGTAACTTTTTTGTATTTGTCAGTTAAAATGACTATTTAATTTCAGAATTATATAAACATTTTATCTTCGTAAAAAGGCTTTTATTGATCCTTGCTTGATATAATTGTGTTGAAAATGGAATCTGAGAGTGCAAGCTTAAAGTTTGTGAAATTGATGGAAGAGTAACTAACTACACACTGAATGAATAAGAATTACTGGTATGTCTGTGTCTGTCGACTGTTTATGACACTTATTGACTTTAAACACACAACTATACTGCTTTAACTGAATGTCCAGTTCAGTTTGTAAAATAACTGGTATTTTCCCCTCCCTTAAGACATTTTGACCACCTTTGGATTTTAAATACAGATAATTCTGAACAGCAAATGAAGCAGTATTTGTGTAAATGAGACTACCCGTTTCTAAAAAGCCTTTCAATTCCTGTATAGTTAGTCTAATGTCAATTCTAACGTGAGTTAATAAGATTGTTTGTCGCCAAACAAATAATGATTTTACAACAGGATAATTTGAATTAACTTTCAAAAACCGTTTGCCTTAATTTCGTGTTTTGCAAGTCTACCGTATTTGAGGTTTTCCAATTTTGCAAGTGTGTGATTGACTAACAAAAATGTGTAGATCTCATTTCTAAAGAATTAGAAAGTATGAAACGGAACCACTTCAATTTTATTCTACGCTTTCATACATTTCATCGACTTGACGATATTAGCTTGAAAATGTGTTACGTATAAACATTTTGGCCCTATGGCACGGTAACGGAATTTTTACGATTAATAGTTATAATATCTGGCAATAATTCCCGAGTACTGAACTTTAAAGAATATTTAGTGATAACATTATTTTAAGACTTGTTTTCGCGGGGCGAGACAAGAGGTTATGTCGTGTCGCATAGGACAGAAATGTTTGAAAAATGGTACGTTTCCGTGACAAAAGTTTGTGTGCGTGTCATTTGAAATGTATGTTATTCTGAGTTAGTTGACAAACGGATTGTTAATTTAACCATTGTAGTCAAAATACCTGGACTTCATAATAATATATTATTCTAAATTATTTTGAATAAAAATGAATTTGTGTTATTTTCGACTTTATTTGTACTCATTGAAAATACACTCAACTTGCTTTTAATACTTGGCGGTTCTCGATTGGTCGATGTTTATTTTTAATTTTATGTTTTTGGAACTAAATTGACTGATTACACTGTGATCTTAAACTCTGTAAGCCAACATGTTTCAGTTGTAGGAATTGAGTAGAAAAAAAAAAGATTATCAACCGTTGAATCGAGGATCGCCAGTGTCGGAGCGAGTACCAAAGAAGACCGTTATCGAATCGATTATGATGTGATTTCGTGATGGCAGCATTTAGTCGAGAGCTAGGTACTCCAGGCATACCCGCATACAACTCTGCTACATCTCGTAACATAAGTCTCACATTATAAACATTCAGATCTCCTCTAATAATTTTAATAGAGTTCATTTTATTATATTTTTTTCGACTGTAAACTTAGAATTTATAATTTTAATATTAATCATTTTTTGATATTTTAAATTCGTCTTAGCGTCGTGTAAATCGCTTAGTGTAGTAAAAGTTTGGATCTTTGTATTACTACGACCTCATTTCATGGTAATGTAATATACTACGATGTATTTATTATAAGTTTCAATAGCGGTGGTTTGTTTCGATTGTCGACTTTATCCTCGATAACGAGTCTTTTAATAAAAAAAAAATAGCACAATATGATATAATAACAATTATTATCGGTTAAGAAAAACAAAAAATATTTTTACCAAAAACCTATTTTTGTTATTAGAGTACTGTATATCAATATTTAAAATTGATAGTTCAGCACTTAGTATGTTTTAATTCTGTGATCAAGTTATAATTTAGCGCCTGGAAGGCGTTCAGTGTGATGTTGAGGCGAGGTCGCCCCAGCTCCGCGTCACGCGCTGCTCACTGCTCACTTATATTATTCAAATAATATTTTAAAGTAATTATAAAGTTTTCCAATAAACATTAACGACTGGTACTGTAAAGGTATATTTACTAATTAAGAGTTGGAGTCGCGAACTATAACGCCTGTAACGTTAACAACACAAGATGGTGCCGTGCTCACAAATAAATAACTTTGTCACTAATTAAGCATTCGGGCCTAGGTGATAACGGAGCCAAGTCGTACAAATAGATACATACATAACTATTTTTGAAGGTTTTCGATTCGCGATAATCCGCTTTTTTGTAAATTAACTCTCGCGCTACATATCTGTCATTAATGAGTAATAAATCGGTGAATTGTGGTACGGAACGTGCACAAGTCAGTTGCACTGCCAGTAAATGTCGTAAATTAAATAAATAAGAAGCTTGTTGTACGAGGTTCACATAGTGGACTGTACTAGTGTAGGAGGCCCCGACTGCGGAGGGTCACTGTTCTACTTGATGCAGAGGGTTTCGTCAGTACACATACTATTGTACATATAGATGCTGTATAGATATTTATATGGATACTATGCCTATGTATTGACAAGCATCTTGTATGTGTGCCTATGTTAAGGACACAGTTGTCTTAAGTAAGACTAAGATGGAAATAAAAATAAATAAAAATAGTAACATCGAATGGAAGTTTGTTATTTATATCATTATATGTGTCCTGTCCTTCTCAACATTCCTGATCCTTGTATCCGTAACACCTTATTGATACACATTTGAAAAGAAAAGGCAACGTATGGAAAAATCCAAGAAAGAAAAATGTTTCACAGAGAGATGCAAGTGTGTATGATCCTCAAAATATGCTCGTGGCTGGATCATGAACTGACACAATGACTTGGTCAAAGAAGTACAAAAAGATCAAAAGAATATTGAATAAGGCTAATAAAATTTTCTATTGTATCTTCGCAATTGGCATAGACAGTAATGATCGCCGACAATCTTCTTTCCTACACGTACGATACACGTACCTCGTTTTGATAAAACGAATGAGAAGAATAGAAATAGAGAGGACGATGTGTATGAGTATTTAGTGAGATCACAGGAATAATATCCGTATCTCACAAGCAACTTTCCATCTGCTTTGAGCCTAATTGGATGCCGCTGACAGCTGACTATAATGTTTGACAGCTGACTACGAGCTGACCTTCACAAGTCAAAACCAAAATTCAAAATACCTATGTACCGTCAAACGGGGTGAATAGGGACGCAGGGCTGAATAAGGACAAAACTTTAACGATTTTAATATTGTATTGATTTGATAGGTTACCAACAACTACTAATTCATTATTTCGAGACCTTGTTGGCAACGTACCATTATTATATATATCCCTAAAATCCCTTTCAAAGTTTTGTCCCGATTCACACCTGCATCCCTATTCACCCCGTTTGACCCGGTACCTACTTTGGCAATGCTGACTGTCAGACCTTCGAGGTTTTGACAACTCGAAACGACTGTGAAAGATCTACGAATGAAAGCCGAGAACATCGGTTATCGTGGTTTCTGAGGCATGGAGAGAGCTGGGTAAGGAACTAAGGAATGAATGCTAGCCGTAAGCTTGCAGATTTTAAAGATCAGTACGCGCAGCTGTTATTAAGTTACGAGCGTGACCGGAATTATTTCAATTGTAATTGTAAAATTTAACGGTTGACGAGGCTTTAAATAATAATAATATTGCACAACTATCACACAACGCCATCTAGTCCCAGGCTAAGCAGAGCTTGTAAAGTTCATTTTTTGTGGTGAGGTAGATTAACTTTAATGAATCTGTGTTATGCCCATGGGCGTTGGCACCCCTAAGACCCACCCTTAGGGGTACGTTAGGTCTTCTGTAACATTCTGGATCCTGAATATTTGACTATTATAATATTATATGTATAATTGAACTATTATAGGAAATTTGAACGGCTGAATGGATTTTGATGCAATTTGGCTAGCAGATAGTTTTATAACCTGGATAAGTGGATATACCTGGACATTTTTTTTTTTTTTTTTTTTTTTTTTTTTAGCGTGGTAAAATCATCAAATGAGCCCTCCAACCCCGGGCAGGGTGGGAGGGACTGTCAGACTTCTACTGACTAAAATCCACGGTGTCCTTCAATAGCCCTTTCTGTTCCAGGGTCACGGTAAGGAAATAATCCCGCGACCCCGGCAGGCTTTGGCCCTCTGAGAGGGGGGCCCCGTCATTATGCTGACGCTCTTTGAGGCGCGCGTGGGACACAACGCGCCGTCGACCCGGGCATGGTCCTTGGTCGGGCAGCGAGTTGCCCTTTACTCGCTGCCCGCATGCCCGCGCCTACGGTGGCCGGAGATCGTCTCGCGACGTCCGTCGCCGTGGGCGTGCACCACTGTGGGTGGGGCGGAGGGAGGACACTGTCCTCTCTCGCTCGCGGCCCGCTTCCTCCTTAGCGAGCATTACTGCTTCGCAGAAGGAGGCGACCGCTTCCCACTCCGTCTCGCCCCGCAGCATGGCCGCGACCAATGCTGGGCGCGAGAGGTCTCCGCCTATCGCAGCCGTGAGGACACGTCGGTGCCCTGCCCAAGCTGGGCAGTCTTGCACCGTATGCTCCACCGTGTCCTCCGGGCGATCTTGGCAGTGGTGACACCCAGGCGTTTCCTCCTTTCGCATCAGACACAGGTACCTCCCGAAACTTCCGTGTCCGGTGAGGACCTGCGTCAAGCGGTAGGTCAGGACGCCATGACTTCTCTCCAGCCACTCCTCAAAGAGGGGTCTTACCGCCGCAATTGCGGCGTGCCCGATATACCTGGACATAGGATACTTTTTATGCTGGTACCTACATTGTTCCCGTGGGACAATTGCCGAACATAACGCTAGCTCTCTAGCAAAAAGTTACTCTGCATGTTTGAAAATGACCTAACATAATATATCCGAGGCAAAGTGTGAGGTAGTATTTGAAGTGTATTTATGTTCTCTTCATTTCTGAGGTCTTCTACATAAATTGAAAAAAAAAGACCTAAACGTCTTGTGTAAATGGGAAAAAGATTTTTTTATTAATTCAAACTTTTCTAAACTCGCTTTCTAGATTTAACGATGTATCCTTTCAAATTATTCTGCCGGCGAACATTTTAATATCTGCAGCATGATGCAGATCAATGAAATAAAAACTAATAAAAAGGAAAAATGGGACAAAAAGACAAAAGCTACATGAAAACTTCAAAAATAAGTACTAGAATAAAATTGGCCGCGTTTGAAGACTATAGATATAAATAGTCTGAAAAAAAAACGACTTAAATTAGCTTTGTCTGTTTGACATTAAATAAAACCTCCTACCACATTCATTATAAATTATTTTTGAATTGTACTACACCCCGGTCAATAAACTGGTCAAAATGGCCTGTTCTTGCTAAACTCGAGAAAAAAAAAACACTTTTTACCTTTAGACGACTGTTTATGATGTTTTAGTTACATTCTCCAATGTTTATTTTATCTTCCAAAAACATTCATTTCCACTTGCAACTCGTAGGTACATTGGTTTATTTTGCTTTTGCGAAAGAAGCATGGAAAGCTGCTTAAACGGTCAATAATTGGGTGTTTTACCCTATGTTACAATAATCATAACACCTTTTGACTCACTACAGTCCGACAGTCAAAGGGCTTTGTGCTTTTTGTACCAATTCCTTGTCCGCCATTTTGATTTTTTTTCAAAACAGCGTACACGAATGAAACATTGATAAATCGATAGATCAAATCAATACAAACATAAAATGTAAGCGGCAAAACCTCGTAAAGCGTCACGTTTCCGAGTTATGAGCTGTCAAACATGTAAAAATAGTGACACATTTTTTCTTATTTTTTTAATATTTGGATATTTATTGATCAAAAAGGATACTTCCGCAATAAAACTAATTGAATATTAGTTTTTCACGCATTTCAAATGCTTTTACATAGGATTATTTCGTTTAACGCAATTTCAGCATTTAAAATGCGTGTAAAAACATTGTTTATATTGATGTGATCTATCGATTTATCAATGTTTCATTCGTGTACGGCGTTTTGTAAAAAAATCAAAATGGCGGATGGCATCTGGTACACGGCCCATACAAAAAAGTTCAAACCCCTTTATGTGAAATTCCAAGGTTCTTTTAGTTCAATTCAATTGTACTTTGCCGGTTAAAATTAGATTATACATCACCTTTTTTATCGTAGTAAAATCATCAAATGAGTCCTCTCACTTCGGGCAGGGCGGGAGGGACTGTCAGACTTGTACTGACTAAAATCCACGGTGTCTTTCAATAGCCCTTTACGTTCCGGGGTCACGGTAATGAGATAAGTCCCGCGACCCCGGAGATGATTCATCACCTAACGTAAATTTACCGGCCAAGGTCATGCAGAGGTCGTGTGTGTAATCGATAGGTACATCGGCAATACCTTCGGAGGTGTCTCACTAGGGGGTTCAAAAATGGAATAGTTTATTTGTCTACGACGTCGTTTCCGAAATAATACTCAAAAACTGAAAGCTTTCCATTCAGGGATTACATTATTATGTCTTAGTTAAAATTATGAAAGGCTGCACGTCAAGTACTGGCAAGTGCATTAAAAAGTGTAGAGTAACGATTTTCCGGCCACCTGCTGCGATTTGACGACAAAAGCTAAGTCTTAAATAGCTCTGCGCCTTCCATTGTATCTGCTACGACTGGTCGCGTAGCACCGAAGATCTACGTTTTCTTTCTAAAGTAGATAATTTCTCTTGCTACGATTTTTCGCGTAGCGTACAGTTTCTCTAACAACCCCTTAACCGCTACGAATATAAGTTTACGTAGCAGCGAAGTTCTACGCTTTCTTTCTAAAGTATCTGCTACGAAATGTCACGTAGCGCTAGTCTTTGTAGGTCTACAGCAGTAGTTCCCAAACTTATTTTTCTCGTGGACCACTTTCAAAATTTTAATGGTTTCGGTGGACCCCCCCCTGCTGTTACATTTCTACCACATACTTAAAGTCGCCAAAAAATAAAAATTGTGTCGCTTTATTGTACTGTCCCTAATATATTCCGAAAGGTAAAATAGAAAAAAATGGTACATTTTATAACACTATTAATTAAAAGAATAAATTCTATTCTCAAAAGAATTACTTACAAGAAAAAATTAATAAGGTATTATATGTTCAAGTCCGTGCCGTGGGGCGCCGGCTTAGAATTGCGCTCCCCCAAATCATCCCGTGGGTGTCGTAAGAGGCGACTAAGGGACAAACCGGAGGTCGGGCAGCAGCGTCCTCCGTGTACTGCACATCCTTACTGCGATCGCCAACCCGCCTGCCAAGCGTGGCGATTAAGGCAAATTACCCCCTATAATGATGGAAACCACAGAAACCAGGCCCCCAGTCCCCGGCAGCTCCGCTATCCCTGGCGCGGGTAGCGGTCAAGGTAACGGCGGAGCAGGGGGTGCTAAGAATCTCCGGAAGAGATCCGGCTACCCACCCCCACGACGACTGGCCCTGGTAACACACAACATACGCACATTGAGGACTGACGAAAAGATCTGCGAGCTGGAAGAGGAGCTGAGCAAGTTACACTGGGACATTATGGGGTTATGCGAAGTCCGAAGAGAGGGGGAGGACACCGTAACCCTGAAGTCTGGTAACTTGCTCTACTACCGGGAGGGCGACCAACAGTCCCAAGGTGGTGTCGGGTTTCTCGTTCACAAGTCCCTCGTAAACAACATAATAACCATCGACAGTGTGTCGAGCAGGGTGGTATACCTAATACTCAGAATATCCAAAAGATATTCGCTGAAGGTCATTCAGGTATACGCACCGACCTCGTCACACTCCGATGATGAAGTGGAGACTATGTATGAGGACGTTAGTAGGGCCATACATAGCTCCAAAACCCACTTCACTGTTGTTATGGGGGACTTCAACGCAAAGTTGGGCAAGAAAAGCGGTGATGAGTTGAGAGTGGGGCAATTTGGGTATGGGCAACGGAACCCTAGGGGACAGAGGCTGGCCGACTTTCTGGAGAAAGAGGAACTCTTTATGATGAACTCTTTCTTCCAGAAGCCGCCTCACAGGAAATGGACCTGGCTGAGTCCCGATGGTTTCACGAGAAACGAGATAGACTTCTTCATGACCGACAAGAAACGGATATTCAGCGATGTCTCTGTGATCAACAGGGTAAAAACCGGTAGCGATCACCGAATCGTAAGAGGCTCGCTGAATATCAATGTTAAACTTGAAAGGTCCAGCCTGATGAAGTCTACGCTCCGACCTACTCGGCCCCATATTCAAAACCCCGAAAGCTTTCAACTCGAGCTCTCTAATCGCTTTGCTTGCCTTGAGAACTTAGTGTCAGTGGACGAGATCAACGACGGGCTAGTGGAAACTGTCCGCACGGAAGGGTCTAAGTTTTTTAGACCCTGTCGTAAAGATAGACCCCAGAAATTGACCGAGCAAACCTTAAACCTCATGGCTGAACGACGTTTGCTACAGTTGCAGTCTTCCGATGACGCGAAGTCATATAGGCAGCTCAATAGACGGATATCTAAGTCCTTGCGACATGATCTGCGTCTCTTTAATACGAATCGTGTTAAAGAGACCATACAGCGAAACCAAGGCTCTAAAGTGTTCGCAAAGGACAAGTCTATTGGGCAGAGCCAGATGACAAAGCTGAAACGGGAGGATGGCAGCATAGCGTCGACCAAAGCAGAGGTTTTAGGCGAGATCGAGAGGTTCTATGGACAGTTATACACTTCGGTCGCAAAGCCCGTTGACCGCTTGGTAGGAGATTCCAGAGCCAAGCTGTCCCGACATTATACCGAAGATATCCCGGACATCAGTCTGTACGAGATTAGGATGGCCCTGAAGCAGCTTAAGAACAACAAGGCGCCGGGCGAGGACGGAATCACTTCAGAGCTTCTGAGAGCGGGTGGAACACCGGTACTTAAAGTCCTCCAGAAGCTCTTTAATTCTGTCCTCTCTGAGGGCAAAACGCCTGAAACATGGAGTAGAGGTGAGGTGGTGCTGTTCTTCAAAAAAGGTGATAACAGCCTATTGAAGAACTACAGACCCATCACGCTTCTAAGTCATGTTTATAAGCTGTTTTCAAGGGTTATCACGAACCGTCTCGAACACAGACTTGATGACTTCCAGCCTCCCGAACAAGCCGGTTTCCGAAGAGGCTATAGTACCATAGACCACATCCATACGCTGCGGCAAGTTATACAGAAGACCGAAGAGTATAACTTGCCATTATGCTTAGCGTTTGTGGACTATGAGAAAGCCTTCGATTCGGTGGAAACATGGGCGGTACTTGAGTCACTCCAGCGATGCCGTATTGACTATCGGTACATCGAGGTGTTGAAGTGCTTGTATAATAACGCCACCATGTCGGTCCGAGTACAGGAGCAGAGCACGAAGGCGATTCCATTGAGAAGAGGCGTAAGACAGGGGGACGTTATCTCCCCGAAACTGTTTACTGCCGCAATGGAAGACGCCTTCAAGCTCCTGGAATGGCAAGGACTTGGCATCAACATCAACGGCGAATACATCACTCACCTTCGGTTTGCCGACGACATCGTAGTCATGGCAAAGTCGATGGAGGAACTCAGCATGATGCTCGATGGCCTCGACCGAGTTTCACAACGGGTGGGCTTGAAAATGAACATGGACAAGACGAAAATTATGTCAAATGCCAATGTTGTGCCCACCCCAGTCTCTGTTGGAAACTCGGTACTCGAAGTTGTTGACTCATATATCTACTTAGGACAAGTGGTCCAGTTAGGTAGGTCCAACTTCGAGAAAGAGGTCAACCGCCGAATCCAACTCGGTTGGGCAGCGTTCGGGAAACTACGCAATGTCTTTTCGTCCGACATACCTCAGTGCCTCAAGACGAAAGTCTTCAACCAATGTGTGTTACCAGTGATGAGTTACGGCACCGAAACGTGGTCTTTCACTATCGGCCTCATCTCAAAGCTCAAAGTCGCTCAACGAGCTATGGAGAGGGCTATGCTAGGTGTTTCTCTACGTGATCGAATCCGAAATGAGGAGATCCGTAGACGAACTAAAGTCACCGATATAGCCCACCGGATTAGCAAGCTGAAGTGGCAATGGGCAGGCCATATTGCTCGCAGAGCAGATGGCCGATGGGGTAGAAAAGTACTAGAGTGGAGACCACGGACTAGCAAGCGCAGCGTAGGACGTCCACCAGCAAGGTGGACAGACGACCTTATAAAGGTCGCCGGAAGACGCTGGATGCAGGTCGCTTCCAACCGGTATAAGTGGAAATCAAAAGGGGAGGCCTATGTTCAGCAGTGGACGTCCTACGGCTGAGATGATGATGATGATGATATGTTCAAGTCATAATTTTAATTTATGAATGGGAAGGATGTATTTGATGGAGTGTCAGCAAACGATCAATGTTTGGCATTATTTTTGTGAGCAATAACCGCAAATCCCCTCTTTGTGATTTTTAATTTCCTCCTTTTTTTTGTTAAGAGGTTTGTAACGGCACTAAAACTCCTTTCGACAAGGTATGACGAGGGAAAAGCTATTAAAAATTTCCTTGCGATTTCCCACAGTCCAAGATATTTTTCGGGTATTTCTGCTTGCAACCAAAATGTTTGGTAGCCTTTTCTAAATTTCACCTTCAGCTCCTCATTGGTGCTTAGGTCGAGCAGCTCCTCTTGTAATATAACATTGGCCACTTCCGTTTCATCAAATGGATTTATGATCCATGGTGGTGTATCTATCGTCAGCATATCTTCAAACCTGGTTTTGAAGTCATCATGCATTGCCTTATTAAAATAATTATTATCTGCTTAGTTGTGTACTTAAAACAATGTAGGTAGGCCCTTATAAAAACTATGCTTACATTTTTGCTCTTTACTATCAAAAGCAGATAAATTTTCGTGGACCCCCATTAACTACTTATGGACCCCCATTTTTGTTCACGCCTACGTAGACCCCCAGCAAGTCTCCCGTGGACCCCTGGGGGTCCACCTGGACCACTTTGGGAATCACTGGTCTACAGTTTCACTAACAACCGCTTAACCGCTACGAATGGTTACGTAGCACCGAAGCCTACGCTTTCTTTCTAAAGTATCTGCTACGAAATGTCGCGTAGCGCTAGTCTTTGTAGGTCTACGCTTTCTCTATTATACGCTACGAATTGTTACGTAGCACCGAAGCGCTACGCTTTCTTTAAAGTATCTGCTACGAAATGTCGCGTAGCGCTAGTCTTTGTAGGTCTACGCTTTCTCTATTATACGCTACGAATTGTTACGTACCACCGAAGCTCTACGCTTTCTTTCTAAAGTATCTGCTACGAAATGTCGCGTAGCGCTAGTCTTTGTAGGTCTACGCTTTCTCTATTAAACGCTACGAATTGTTACGTAGCACCGAAGCGCTACGCTTTCTTTAAAGTATCTGCTACGAAATGTCGCGTAGCGCTAGTCTTTGTAGGTCTACGCTTTCTCTATTAAACGCTACGAATTGTTACGTAGCACCGAAGCGCTACGCTTTCTTTCCGAAGTATCTGCTACTACTTACTTGTCGCGATGGTCTATAGTATCCATGGACGCGATGGATGAAAAGTAGACCGACGTTTTAAATAAAAAAAAAAAAAAAAAAATATTAAATGATTAATTTCGTATCATAGCGTCATATATTTCATGCATTAATAATTAGTTTGTCGTAAACATAGTAGAGTGCGTGCCATAATATGGTTGTTGTTCGTAGAGTGCTAGATAGCTACAAGAAGTTGTTTGTTGTCGCAGGGATGCCCTGGCCCCGTCTCCAACGAGACCTAGTAAAGCCTAGCAATAGAATGGTGAGTTTACAGCATTTTATATTATGATTTGAAAAAAATTGCTGCGCTGCGCGAGTTCCGGGTTCAATTCCCACACGAAAGAAATATTTGTATGGTCTACAGATAGTCGTTCCGGATCTGGCAGTTTGTGTATGTAGTCTGGCAATTTTTAACGTTTGTTAACACAAAGTATAAACAATAATAATTAAAGAATTAAGGGCGTTATATATATTTCCTAAAATGCGGTAAAAAGAGAATTTTTTAACTACCCGTTACAAAAATACTCTCTTGTATTGGGGAATTTTCATAGGATCCTGCATTCGCTCTTCTTTTTTTTTTTTAAACGCCCCCACACTAGGCTTATCGTCCTGTGTCGTGGATGTGTTTACAAACAAAGAAACTCACATACACAAATATTCAACCCGAAAAAACTACTTGTAGATCACACAAATATTTGTTCTATGCGGGTCCCACTCGCGACACGAATCATAAGACTGAACTGCGCAGCAGTCGACCGCTCAGCCCCTGCGCCAGCCGTACCATATTATTTGTGTATGGGAATTATGTATTATTTGTTTATGGGAATATTGATTTATAATTAAAGTGTCTGTCGCAATTTTTTTTCTATAATGTTGGGAGAAGCCAAGGACTTTAGCAGTTGTAGAATCAACTGTTAAAGTCATTTAGACTACAGGCCCATGTCTAAAATGGATGGGTCATATGAACCACCAGGTGACGTATATAGGATGATTTAAGAGCATAAAATAATAAGATTCAGCACTATGCCGTCCCTTGTAAACTGTCCAATTCCCTCTTTTTCCGTGATCGGGGGTTGCAACCCTCGGTTTTTACCCTTGTCGCATGATTTTTGTACGGCGTTGCGGAATATCTAATGGATTAGAAGCTGCATTGAAACAGTATAAAACTGATGCCGTACAGAATGAAATTATCTTTACCCTGGAAATTCTCAGAAAATCAAAAAAATTACCGCATTTGTGGAGCACCATTTTTTTACGGCACTGCGCGCTTTCGTATTATTTTTCATGGATCTAGCGATGGTAAAAATGCCGTACAAAAATATAATGATTTGTTCACTCTACCTGCACTTTTGAATTCTCACCAGAACTCAGTTGGACAGCTTACGAGTGACGGCATATCTAGTGCTGAATTTTATTATTTTATGCTCTTATATCATCCTATATACGTCACCTGGTGGTTCATATGACCCATCCATTTTGGACATGGGCCTGTAGTGTAATTTACCTACAGTTGTAATAGAACCATGATTTATAAAACTTTATTTTATACTTTCTGTTTCAGAGCGCAACTCAATTATTCGGAATGTTTTCTATATAAATGTAAAATTATACAAGTGAATAAAGACTAAATGAATAGTATTATATTTTGCTGCGCTAGTTAGGTTCTTAGGTACATACTATAGTATATCCAAAAACTTCATGACATTTTGTAATTTATAAAAATGTATAGGAAAGTTTTGTATTATTAATAAAAAACATAAATAAAAATAGACAGTGCAGTTTTATTTAGTGGAGTAGGATACAATAGACTTTTTTTCGGTTGGGATAACAGCGGACTAGTAAATAAAAGATTGAAAATGTTTATTCAAAATTTATTTAACCTCAGTGGTAACGACAAATGACAGGACAATATTTAAAATAAAACTACAGAGCAAAGCAGTCAAGTTCTATATTTTATCGTTTACTTAATTTATTTTGTACAAACTTCAACAATATATATAATAAATACTCAATTAAACCTCTATCATTCAGCAAAATGAACTCACTTTTTTGTCATAAGTATAGTTAAAATAAACAATACAATGATATTATAACTTATTGTCTAAACTTAATTAAACACAACTTCTTTGTGCAAATATGCCTAATAGTAGTTATAATCTTTGGTTTCACCAACATAAAGTGACGACATATTGGTAGAGCATGTCGTGTAGAGCCGTATGGAACTTGTCAACCTCGATACCTAACGCTATAAGGAGCTTTAAGTAACAAATACTCTTAGATTGTAGTTCTTATCACATAAATGCTTACACATCTTTAATAAATGCATTTTTGTGATAACAAAATTGAAAGAAATCAGAATTGATCACGTTGCACAGTTGTACTACCTATTTTCATGTTCAACTTTTCGTTGAAGTCTAAACACCGGAAATGGGGAAAAGGATTCCGAATCCCAATTTCAATTATGTTGTAGATAAATTCGTTTTCGTCTTGTTTTAAAGGAATTCGTTTAAATAAATTCTGATTTCTTGACTGAGTGTTTTTCTAAACAGAGCAAATAATCATCTAGCTTGATAATAACGTTTACTGGCTAACCATAATGGTATATATTCACATTCACTAATATTGTGAAAAGCGGTAACGTTACCTTAATAGCTAATAAATAACAATTGGTGTACATACGTAGGTAAGTGTTAACACGGCACTAACTAGGTTTGAATATCAGTATTGTCGAGTTAAATCATACTTCTAAACTTAAAATACGTGATTTTAAGTTACAGATTTTGTTTTTAGATTTTTTACAAACACGTCAACAAGGACATTAAATAAAATTCAAGATCATCTTATCCGATCAGTCTTCCAAAGCGCAATATAATATTACATATTAGAGGACAGAGCTTGAGTGGCTCCACACGGCTCTGAGATACCTAGTTACCTTGTGTGAACGTAAAGTAACGCAAGAGGGAACGCAGGTCGCGCGCGTGCGCCAGCGACGGGGAACCTCGCTCGCGCACTCCGCGCGCATCAATTATAAAATTATCTACATAATCGTTATCTTGTAACCATAATTATTGCAAAATATGTGCAAAACTGTAAGCGTCTCTTTAGTTTACGATACACTGACTCTTTATTAAACCTTGCAACACTTAGAATTGTCTTGCACTTGAGATATTTTTTCACATTTTATGTAAACGAATTGAAAACAACCGGCACACAACTATTCGGTGACATGTTCCGTACAAGGTAATGAAAAGCGAAACCTCTCGTCGAGCACACGTTAACGTTATTGCTTCAAGCTTATTACGTATCGCTGATATCAATAGATAGACATAATATAATAAATTACGTGTTGCGACGTGCGGTTTGGGATCTACCCGGCAATAAGCTCTCAATATTTACAGAGTAGTAGAAAATTGACCACTTCCAAAGTTAAATTACAAAAATTTAATGATTCATTAGTCTGTTGTGCTAGAAAAGACAATACTGTCACAGAAGTGAACCGTCGCGAGAGAACGGCAACGTCCGGGTTACGCCGGCTATCTAGAGAGATGTCAATCGAAAAATAAACAATACTTCAATAATATCTACCTTACTCGGTAAGGGACGTTCGATCTCTTAGGTATATCAATATTATCTTATTGCTAATTTAGTGATGTCGTTCAAGTAGCCGAATCGGTTGTACATCGTGAATGAACATTAAACATTTATCAACATCATCAAAATGTAATCTGCAAGAGCAACACTCGTCGAAGCAGTACCAGCCCGCTCGCTATGTCAATATATAGGTCTATGAGGCGCACGGCGGCGCACGCGGCCGAGGGACACACCGACTGTCACAATACTGACGGTATACAATCCAAAATGTATCGGATTAACTCGACGCAAAGCCCATACATTGTTGGGTGCACAGCGTCGAGGATTACACAAACACTCGTTGTTACAGTTTGTTAATCGGGTAACGTGTGTGGTATGTCTCGCTAGCCCGCATGCGGGCCCCGTACGCCGGGAGCCGGGCGGCCGGGGAATGCCGCCGGGCTCCGCAGCTAATGTAATCAGGGGAAGGCAATTACATTAACTAGGTATGTGGAAAGTGCGCGTTACATAAAATGGCTCGATTCCTATGATGCGTACTGAATTAGGACGGAAGTGAATTCTGGTACCGATTTCACAGCTGATTTGTTAAGCTTATATAGATAACGTTGCAAAAATTTCTCTAAACTCTCTTACTCCCGAGGAGCGGCAGGCGGCCGTCCTCGCGCAGACGCAACGTCGCGTCCTCCGGTACAGTGAGAAGCTTACAAATTGGAACTATTAAAACTATACGGACAAAATTGATATGAATCGGCGTAGCCATTGCTTCTCTTAAGCGTCTATTAAGATACGATAATACTAGCGCCCGTGAGCGCGGGCTCGTGGCTGACGTAATGTATGTAATGTTACCAAGTGTGTGACGTGAGGCGGTGCTCAACATGTTGCCGTGAGGGAAGCTGAACAAGCGTGCGCCGCGCCGCACTCCGCCGCACCACACACATACACACACCCACACACACACACACACACACACACACGCCGGGACCGGGGACATCTACTTGTGCTATTGCTCGACACCATTTCGGGGAAGAAAAATGATATCTCACAATCGGTAACAAATCATCAAACTTCACAATATTTATAAGTACAGCTTCTGTTTTAGAATTTTACAGATAGACAGTGATATTCATCGAATACAAAAATAAGCTTTTAGAGTTTCCTCAATTTTATCCAATACCTTACATTACATCACTAGTGACGAATAAAAAAAGGGCACGCTCGCGAGAACGATCCTCTCCGATCGACGGCTTCACTCACCGGGAACAGGTCCGCACGCGAACGCAAACCAACGGATACGAATCGGAACGACAGAACGCGGTGAACGCGCGCGAACACGGTCGCAAAACAAACGGTCACTAAGCTTCGGCCACGCGAATACAAAACACTCCAGTAAACACGTCGAACGTCTCTAGACGCGCGCGAACAGTTCAGGCGCGGCTCGGCGCACTAGCTGGCAGCTCCAGCGGCGCTAGCGCTCGGGCGCGGGCGGGCTCAGCAGCTCGGGCAGCGGGCCCGGCAGCGGACCGTCGGCCGCCAGCGCGGGCAGCAGCGCCAGCGCCAGCGCGGGTCAGACCGGCGCCGGCGCCGCGCCGCCCGCCCAGGCGCCGCCGCCCAGCACCACGCGCGGCGCCGGCCCGTCCAGCAGCACGGCCGTGGGCGCGCCCGCGCAGCCCGCGCCGCCCGGCGACTGCGCGCGCCGGTGGCGGCGCCACGCGTGCTGGATGAGGCGCGCGCAGTACTCCTCGCGCTGGCGCCACAGCGTGGAGCTGACGGGCTCGTAGCCCACCTCGTCCGGCCGCCCCACCTCGAGGTCTCCTGGGTCCTCGATGGGGTTGCCTTTCCGCGCGAAGAAGTCTTTGGTGAGCGCGTCGAGGATGTCGACGCAGAACATCATGTCGCCGCGACATATGGGTATGTCCATGAATATGATCTTGTACTTGTTGGGCTTGTGGATCTGCAGCGGCGGCTCCAGCACGTCGAGGAAGTCTGACAGCTGGTCGTAGCGGATGTACTGCGTACCGTCCGGGTCGAACCGCTGCCAGATCTCGTAGTACATGTCGTAGTCGTCGTCCGTCAGACCTTCCTGCACGTCCTCCGTCGCCTGCATACAACGATAAACCAATTACAATCGTGTTAAGTTACCACCATGAACATAATTAATACAAGATAAGCTAGGTTACCTGCGAGTAATTTTCGAGAATGACAGCGATGTACATGTTGATGACGATGAGGAAGGAAATGACGAGGTAGGATAGCAGGTAGGTGATGCCGATAGTGGCGGAACCGCAATTGCCGGGGTAGCCGCGCTCGTTGTCGGGCAGGTCGCATTCCTCTTCATTTATAATTCCGTCCAACACACCATCCCATCCGGCTGACGTCGACATCTGCATGACATCACAAAACAAACACATATAATTATTATTTGATGAACTCTAATAACGATGGATTCATATCAAGAGCAGCTAGCTGCAGCATCTCTATTACGGTTGTCCAATCCAATTAGCAAAGATACACATTGCAGCAGTACCTATATGAAAATAGTCAAACGAGCAAACAGCAGATATTGTGATGACATAGTACAACTGACCTGAAATAGCAGGATCATACTCTGCACGAAAGTCTTGAAGTTGTACACATCGTCGAGGCCACCTTTGTCCTTGACGTGCATGAAGAACGACATGCCAAAGATGGCGAAGATGAACATGACCAGGAACAGCAACAGACAGATGTTGAACAGCGCTGGCAAGGACATGGCGAGCGCGAACAACAACGTCCGGATACCCTTCGCGCCCTTCACGAGACGCAACACACGACCGACTTTCGCTACTCTCACCACTCTCAATAGAGTAGGTGATACAAAATATTTCTCTATAATATCACTCAATACCAAACCTGGGAACAAAGAAATGTATCATTAGTGAACTGTTATAAATCTTGGAATGGAAATAGAGCTGTAATATGGAATACTCACTAAGAATTGAGAAATTGACTACTACGAAATCGAACAAGTTCCAAGGCTCAACGAAGTAATGATAGCGTAAGGCGAACATTTTTAGTAGGCACTCTGAACTGAATATCACGATGAATATCATGTTGAGGTAGTCGAGGACTGTGCTGAACGTCTCGGACTGCTGGTAGTGGTCCAGCGTCATCGTCAACATGTTCAGACCGATGAACAACATGATGATCATGTCGAACTTCTTGTCCGTCACTATCTCGAATACGATTGCTTGTGGTCGCCACTGAAAGAAAAAATCATGTTTCAGAATATTTCTTAATTATTACACTGTCTTATCTGGATGCATCTGTGTTGGTCCGATGATGGAAGTAATGGGCTGTTGATAAATGTACTGCTACAAATTTGAATCTGCTGCGTACAATCGGCTGTGGCTACATTATGCTCCGCAAGTTGCTAAAGTCCCAGGACAACAGATTGCGTAGATCAGCTGTACAAAAAAATATAAAAAAAGATGCACGATGTTATTACTGCATGATAACTTAAGTTAGCCTTAACTGGATGTCTCATTTTCATAGACCTGTTAAAAGACTAGATTTTACCTTCGGCCTCGGAATAGCTTTCAACGGTTTCTTAGAACCCATTTTCTTCATGGCATTGTAGTATTTCTTCTGATCTTCAGTCATGAACATCTCGAGACTTCCACCGGCTTTCTTTTTCTGTTCGTTGAAGTTGTCGATGATCACTCCGATGAACAGGTTGAGAGTGAAGAATGATCCGAATATGATGAAGAACACGAAGTACAAATACATGTAGATGTTCGTTTCTCGGATTGGTTGGCGTCCCACCTGAAATGAATATTGACATTTTGTTAACAAATTGAAATCCACCAAATATTTCGTATAATATTGTAAAATCGAACGTACTTCTCTAGAATCAATGGCATCGTTCATGATCTGAATCCATCCTTTGAAGGTGGCAACTTGGAAGAGGCACAGGTATGCTTTGCCGACGTGGTCGAAGTTCATCGGCGAGTTTTCCCAAGTGTAGTTCTCCAAGATACACGCGTTTCGGTCAGGAATGATCTCGTGGCTAAGAGTGGTGTGGTTCAGGTCAACACACTGAAAACAGTTAAAGCATATGAGTTAATAAGCTTAGAAGAATAGCAATTTATTTATTTACAAGAGAGACTAAAGCAAACTAAACTACTGCTAAACTATATAATTATGCTCCAAACCTTGAAGTACTTTCCAGCGAAGAGCTGAACTCCCATGATGGCGAAGATGAGCCAGAAGATAAGACACACCAACAACACGTTGAAGATGGACGGGATGGCTTGCACGAGCGCGTTCACCACAACCTGTCACATACACACCAGTTAGTAACAGCTCAAAGGGACCTTACTTGACTTGCATTCATGTATCCATGAGTGTACAGTGAAACACATACACTCATTTATTCTGAATGGCGTGCAATTGTTAGTGGGCGCAAAATATTAGTTTGGAAGCAAGGACGTTAATTTTATTAGTACTGTGCTTTTCTGGTTAATATTGATTCTAATTTGTTCCATACTTTGAGTGATCATGTAAATGGTACTGATTGAAAATGATATAAGTATAATAATCTACACAACATGAAATAATTTATAATACACCGAATACATCGAAGCACATCTCAAAGCAACATAAATACTACACTACTCTTACCTTGTCCACTAAGTTAGCCATCCACAATGTATGGAATTAGTAGTAATGCATGCGACTTGCCGCTCGTACGATGAAGATACAAGAAGAAAAAATCTAAGGTGCAGAATATAAATTAGCATTCCAAATAACTAAGTAATTACAAAACTCTAATCTAGCTAATAATAATAAGACCAATAGAAAAAGAGACCAAAACATGGATGAAATCTCTCCAAAATAAATCCAATGGAACCATTTCTAAAAGAGGTTTATGACGAACAGTGATGATACTAAGCCATTCAGGGGTGCCACCGACCACTTCAAAATGATTCACTAATAGTTATTCGATTATAGACTACTGCCAATGAATTGGTAACAACTGTTCAAATGGACAATTTTAAACAAATTTAGATCTGGTGATTGATGCAGAAATATCGAAAATAGGAGCCTTACTCGAATGTTGGAGACTTTATAATGTTTATAATGATCGTAGAAGTTGAAATAGAAATGTGAATGTGAAGTGTGGAGCGAAGTGTGTGGTGGATGGATGAGCGATAGGGTGTGTCGGCAGCACAGGGTGGTACGTACCCTCATGCCCTGCATGCGGCTCATGGCTCTGAGCGGGCGCAGTGCGCGCAGCGTTCGCATCGTTTTGAACGCCTGAATGCCGCCGGCGCCACAAAGCGCCGCTACGAAGTTTATAAGCGAGACCTGATGAAATCAAGGGTTGCATTTTGAGACAAATTAAATTTCAATAATTTGCTGGTAAAAATAAGTTCTGACGTCTAATGCTTCACCTACAAAAAAGACAAAATTACATAAGACTTGACCCCACCAACAACGCCAAACTTGAGCATTCCATAACTTGGTTGAAGACTCACAACCTGAATAACAAAACTATGGACAGAACAATCTTTTTAGGAAGATGAAGACTTGTTTACAAATACAGAAGTAGGTAACCTATTGCAGAATATCAGAAGGGATAGAAATGTGATAAATCACTCAAATTACACACTTTGTACATCGATGTTAATTTGAGGACACCAGAGAATTTATAAATAATAAATTATAGCAAACAATTTACCAATTACTTTAAAGTTAAAATTCTCTGTTATCCTAAAAAAGCTACATCACATTTTAAGAACATAATCAAGGTAGGTATATATAAAGTTATATATTTTGCAATTTATGACATCGACAGCATCCAAGATCATGTGCCATTTTCAGTTCAATTGATTGTCTTCTTTACTTTAGAATATTCATTAATAAAAATTCTTTATTATACGTGAAAACGGCACTGTCTCGTACGACAGCACAAAGATAGAAGTTGTGTTTATTCATGCACTTGAAAATATCAATATTTCAAGTCACTCTGTGAAGGCCATTATATATTTGGCCATAGGTAAATATCAGGTAGCAGGGTTCGTGGGTAAGAGAATCACATAGAAGCGGTATCCATAAACAAACAGTACGACATCGAGAGCTCGAGGCAGCGAGGTGAGGCCGTTCGGAGTTTCCACTGCCATAGACATCGAACAATCAAAGCTGCACGCTTTGAGTTGCGCTGCACATCGGACACCACGAACTTGCAAAACATTCTTAGCAACATTTGACCAAAACAGTTGACTGATTGATAGAAGAATGGGCATTCGTTTTTGGATTCACAGACTGATTTGTGTTTCTGGTTAAAACACTTGAAAATTGACATTTAGTAAACAGTCGGTTTCGTGAAACAATGCAATGCAAACAATACATTGATATGGTTGCACTGAAACAGTGTGTGTGGATGTGCAGCGCAACGGTACCGCCTGCGATGCGGCGCAACTCGTCTCGCGCTACTCACGCGCATGCCCTCCCAGCGCGACACCGCGCGGAGCGGCCGCAGCGCGCGCAACGTGCGCATCGAGCGGAACGCCGGGATGTCGTCCGCGCCCGCCATCACCGCGCCGTGGTTTACGAGCGACAACTAACGCCACACCATTCGTCATTTACTCATCATACAATATATTTCTTACATCTAGCTTTAGGCATATTTAATCAAGTCATGATATACTTGGTCTTTACAACAACAGCACGTTGGGAAGCTGTAGTGACAGTAAAGAGTCCTTCACAAAATTTGTAAGACCAACCTGGATATACCGTTATTATGTCTTTCTCATTACATAATAAAGCAAGTCAAATCCTTCGTCATGATTTACATAATAGTAACATTATCTGTAAAGAAACTATTAGTACATTTTTAGATAAAATATCTAAAGAAATATTAGTATATTACCATGACAATGATGAAATCGAGCCAGCACCAAGCGTTCGTGAAGTATTTCTGGAAGCCAAGGGCAAGCCATTTGATCAACATCTCGATGAAGAATATGACGGTGAAGATACGATCCATATAATACAAGATGTCTTGAAGAATCGGCCGATGTGGTAAATTTACATCTTCTAAAGCCTGTAATGGACATAATAATTGTATTATGAATCATTTAATTCATTGAATCGACTTACGCTAATAATCAGTAAATGTTTTGGAATCTTACCAAAGCCAAACTACTGAGCAAAATCATGGTAATCACAGCCGTTTCAAAATATGTGTTTTCAATGAGTTTGAATGTTTTCAATCGCAGCATGGCCCATCCTTGCCAGAAGGGAGATTCATCATCTCCCGCCAGGAACGGAAACTTCACATAACATGGCTCTGGACAGCAGTCTGCCGGACTATCATCTACTACTTCTTCATCTGCTGCTACTATTATATCCGTTTTACCCAGAACACCTTCTAGCTTTCCATCTTCTTCCTCTTCAACCATTTCTACGAAAAAGAAAACATTTACGAACTCCTCCGAGTATTCATCAAACAAGTGCTGGGTTTTTAACATACCTTCTTCTAATCCTAATTCTTCTTTACTGGCGTCCTTTTTCTCTTCGCCATCTATCGTGTCCGCTGATCCTTTATGACTTTCATCTTTAAATGACCTGATCTTATGACTGCCGTACGATTTTTGACTTATTGTGTCGTCATCCTGCACAAGGAAAAATGTTGTTAAAACACTTATATAAAAAGGAAGTAATATAGAAATGTTGAATTAGTATTTACCTGAATAGGATATCCATGATGATTTAATTCACAATCTAACCGGTTGTCTCTATGATTATCTGTTATAGCGTTAATATTATTTAACAAAATTTTTCCTTTCTTGTATTTATTGTCACCTGAAAGATCAAGGGTTAGTGCTGCACACTGTATAATCATATCGTTCATGCTAAATTAAGTAAGTATTTAAGGATGTGTCAATTTACCTGGTATAGTGAATTCCATACCGTCACCTATAGCTACTTCTACTTGGTCTTTTAATTTCTTGTCTTTGTACAGTACGGCGTCGTCGAGGTCTGTGCCGAGCTCCAGTTCGTTGTCCACTCGCTCTGAGGAGACACAGCGGCCACACAAAGCCGCCTTTAAGCCTACATGTCGCGTGATGTGTCCACGGTGCGTTCACGGAGGGGCCACCCGACGACCAAGCATAGAAATCAGACCAGGACGAATTGTCTTAGTAAAATTCGTCAAATTGTTCAATTAAATTATGTCATGTTTTAGTATATTTTGTTTTAAAATCCTCTGCACAGTATTACAGTGAATAAAAAACGAGATGACTTCTTTCTTGAACATCTTTGCGATGACAATGCGTACCTACTCGTATTATTTAATTTATTATTACAAACACTTAGGTAGGTACTTACATGTAATTACGAAAAAATATTTTATTAGATCTTATTAGTCATTATATTTCATTATCTTAAACTAATCGTAAGACAACACCAAAGATGCAAATCACGATAATGAAATAATGATGAGTTTAATAGATAATATACATGTTGAAACGGATAGGATACAAATACACAAACAGCAATCATGCATAAACACACACAAAGCCAGGACCACGAACATTTAGGAATAGTTACATGTAATGATGATACATCACGAAGCGTGAAGTCAGTAATTACCTAATTAATGATAACTTAATTGATTACTTAATCGATGATAAGTTATTCTCTTACAAAACTAAACTTGCAGTTTGCGGCGGAGAAACTGACATAATATTATGTGGGTTGAACATCCCACTAAATCGGAACACATGAATTTGGTTTTAAGGCTGCAAGAGAGTTCAATGAGACTATCATATTCTTTCTGGTGGATCTTGAGCATTGAAATAATTTTGGGTCCACGCAAAATCGACTTAGCTAAAGATTTAATACGGGACCACGTCAAATATTTTCAAACAAGCGATAATTAGTTGACTACATGAGGGAGTTGTATCATAAAGACTCGTGAGTTGAATTGAGAGGAAATCATTAAAAAAAAACCGGCCAAGTGCGTGTCGGGCCACGCACAGTGTAGGGTTCCGTAGTTGCCCATCAAAATACTTATGCGAACTAATTAAACTGATTCGCTGAATATAATTTTAAAAAGAAGAATTTTCAAAATCGGTCCAGACGTCTTTGAAAAATCGGGGAAAATATATAAAAAAAAAGATTACGACGAATTGAGAACCTCCTCCTTTTTTGAAGTTAGTTAAAAGTAAAAATAGTTGACAAAAATAACCTACCTATCCCCAAAACATACCCACCTATTATAGCTGTAAAAATAAAGTTTACAAACTTACATTTGCAGTTGAAGAACATTTTCTGCGATACATTTTGTTTAGGAAAATATGTTGTCCAAGTACGTTTTATAAGTTGGTCGACTATTACTCGTAAACTTGTAAAGCCTACTTAGTCATGGTAATTTTCCTTGAAACTTCGTTATATACACTACTATTGTGAATTTTTTCACACCCCCAAACATAACCGTTTAGCTGGTAGAGGGGAGGGACACTCGAGTCGAGCAAAAATTAGCACTTTAAAGCTTAATATTTCACAAACGAATGTTTTTATCAAAAAATTGTTAATGGAAACTATGAATATTTTTTAAAGACCTATTTAATGATACCCCACACTAAGGGGTACGCGAGAAATAAAAAAAACATCCGCACTTTACGTGTACAGGAGGTACCCTTAAAAAAATTATTTTACGAGATTTTATTTTACCACTTTTTCGGCACAACAAATCCGTATATTTACACCAAATTACAGCTTTCTAGTACTGGGCGTCTCTGAGCTAAACTGCGGACAGACGGACGGACGGACGACGGACGGACATGGCGAAACTATAAGGGTTCCTTGTTGACTACGGAACCCTAAAAATTACATGTTTCAGTGACCAGGAATCAGCTTAATATACCGTGATATAGGAAACACGTCAGGTGTTTCCTATACCACGGTATATTAAGCTGATTGTAAGTGAGTAACTCATGTATTCTACAAATTATTGCTTGACCCCGAAATTGGTCAGGTAAATCTGTCATTGGCCCCCGTACAAACCCCGTACGTGGTCAACAGGAGCGTCTCATATCGTCCTCCTATAATCGTGGGGCCATGTTGGGCCGTAGACTACATACTTCCTCTATCAGATAGGTACCTAATCAATATTAAAAAGATATTTATGATTATCCTACAAAGATTATATTTGGGGCGTTGAAGGCAGAACTAAGAACCAATCAGAAGCGACACTGAAATATTTCTGGACGGATTATGGAAGTGGGCAGATACATTCGATATGACGAAGCTCCTCGTGACTTCTGAGAGATATGCCAAATGTACTTAAGTATTTCTCATTGCTTGACTCAAATGTATTTGGTCATGCCTTTTTCATCATCAAATTAGTCCTCAGAATGGAGCGGGAGGGATTGTTAGACTCGTACTGCCTAAAATCCACGGTGTTCCTTCTATAGCCCTTTTCATCATCAGCCTATAATGTTCTCACTGCTGGGACACAGGCCTCCTCTCTGTGAGAGGGAGTGGGCCATAATCCACGCGGCCCACGCCGGCCCAGTGCGGATTGGTGGATGTCACATGTCTTCGAATTTTTGGTTCTAGGACATGCCGGTTTCCTCATGATGTTTTCCTTCACCGTTTTGAGAGCAGTGGTGATGAAATTAAATTACACAAAGTAATGCGCCAGGCGGGGTTCGAGCCCACGACCTACAACTCGTAAGTCGGGACCGATACCACTGGGCCACCATTGCTCCATATCTATATAGCCCTTTTACGTTCCAGGATCACGGTTGCCTGTTTAGTTCCGTGAACCTGGCAGGCTTTGGCTCTCTATGGGGGCTCCGTCAGGCTGTTGACAGCTCTTTGAGGTGCACGTGGTTTGGTCATGTCTAATTCTATGAATATAATTCAGAGCTTTGACTGGTTATTGATATTGATCTTGGAATGCCTGATGTCCGTGTCTGTTTGACTGGCCTGTTGGTCTAGTGGTTAGTGATCCTGACTGCTATGCCGGAGGTCGTGGGTTCGATTCCCACCCAGGACAAATGTTTGTGTGATGAGCACGATCATTTGTTCTGTGTCTGGGTGTAATTTATCTATAACATGTATGTATTTAGAAATGTTTAACTAGTTTATCAGTTGTCTAGTACCCATAACACAAGCTCTGCTTAGCTTGGGACTAGATGGCGTTGTGTGATAGTTGTGGAATATTAGATATTATAATAATTGTTTGACAATCGACCGACTTGACCAATTGCAGAAATTATACATTTACCCCCTTATTAATAAAACGAGAAGTAAAGTTACGCCAAGGTTAATCCTTAAAAATGTATGGTTAGTCCGAAGATTATCCTGGTTGTAACTTGTTTGTTAATGAGGGGGAGAGAGATTAAGTAAACTCAACACTTAGGTACTTAAGCCTGAACTTGAAATACAATGACGACGAAAGGTCGACGACGCAAGTTTTGAATATTCGATTACTATGATCGATTTCTTTTGAAGCTTTTACCGCGCTTATTTACATTCTAATAAAAAAGTGAATTAATCAAAATATGATAAATAATAATTGTTATTTCTTTTTAATGTGAAAACCGTCCCAACTTAAAAATAAATTAAACTATTTTGGCTTTCTCTAGTCTTAAAAGACTCTATGTTTTGGGTTTAGTGAGTTCAGTAAAATGTGTCATGTGACTTCAGTTCAATATCACCTCTTGTTTCACAAAACGCGCGTTAGAAAGGTGAGCTTTTAAAAGCGCTCTGTTTATACGCGCTGTAACTCTAGCTATACAACTAGAATGTAGTACATGTAGAAATATAGTTTAATGCGATACTTGCATAACACGATGTTTTCTTTTCATTCAATGATTAATTTTAAAAAGCAACTTTAGCGATTACTCCATTCGATGGTTACAGAAATGAAAAGGAGACACAAAATGGAAAGTAACAGTGTAACGAGGACTAAAACACACAACATTTATACATAAGGGGTCTGCTTTCTACACTTGGATCGCTAGGGCGCAGGCAACGCACAGTGTTCACAAGTATCAACACGCAATCCAAATTATTTTAATACGATACCACAACTTCATGCTACTTAAGTTTTTTTACCACACATACAAATCATGCTACATTTTAATTATTGTTATTTCAATTAGAATCTTTTATGCAGTCATTTTTTATATCAAAGAAATAATTCGTTGATAACAACAAATCAATTAATTTGTGATTGTCTTACAATCAAACAACTTTTAAAAGTTGTTTGCTTTGTTTGTTCTAGCAATTTTAATGATCATGTTACATTAGTAAATTGATACTTTTATGTTTTTTTATCAATTTCTAACGTTTTAAACCCATTGTTTTAACACAAGCTGGGACAATAAAGACTGTATACATATTTATCTACATAAGTACAAAAATACATAGAATTACAACGACATGCCACAACATACGGGCAATAAGACACACATCTTACCGGGTGCGTGAATCGCTATCTGATTGGTCAACTTGTTCTTCAGAAGTTTCATAATGTCGGCCACATTTCTTTTGACAAAATCAATAAACCTCGATATTCTGTTGAAGGCCTCTGCTATTTTGTTGGTGTCTTGATCGGCAGTCGGTGTCGACAAACTCGATGAGCCAAAATTGGACAGTAACAGGGCCAAGAAGAGGTTGAGTACCTGGAAAATGGTTCGTACAGACAACTTTTCTGCAAATATGAAAATCTTGCAACTGTTAGATAAAGTTTAAGTTTCTTACCACAAGATTACCAATGACGACGGTAGCCAAGAAGAAGGGTATACAAGAGACATCTCCCACCAACATACAGTCCCACATACTCTCAATCCATTCTCCGCAGAGTACTCTGAACACAATCATGAAGCTGTGCATGAAATCCGTGAAGTTCCATCGTGGGAGGTCCCCGTCCGGGAATCGGTCTACGTAATCTGTGCATACACACCAACACATTAATATTGTACTCAAGGGTCGAAAGTTTGCAATAATTGAAAGATATTTCACGTGACAAAAATATCTCCTCTTTACTTATTAAAAGCTTTTTGGTTTGTGTTTAGATCTAGAAACATCTATGTGAAAGACAACCACAACACACCACGTAAAACAACAATACATATAGTAATAATAACAAAATATTTTATAAATAGTTTTACATAGATACATATAAGTAAAGAGATATATTTTGATTTATTTTTAAATATATTAATAGATAAGCAATTTATATTTATAATATACAGTTTTTACAACCGTCGCAGTATGCTAATTAAGTTAGAGCAAGTGATTAATGAACCAAAAGGAGTCATTGTTATCCCTCAAACTTCCATCTATAATAATTAATTTGAATATTGCGACTTTTACAAAAGCTCCTTCAGTGTAATTGCTAATATTGTGTTAAAGTACCATAATTATTTGTCTAATATTCTGTGGCTCCTAAAGCTAGATCATGCGGAACACTAATATGAGCCTACAAAATATAAAGCTTCAAACACAACAACAAACTTACTATAATACAGCATGCCAATTAATAGTACAATAGAATATTAGAGACATAAATATAGCGCTTACGGAAGGCTTAGAAAACGTAAAGATTGAGAATGTCCAAAGAAAATATGTAAAAGGAAACATGAAAGGTAGCTAGCGTTATGTCTCACAAGTGAGGCGCCTTTTCCATGGGGCTTTTGAAAGAGGACTGTACTTTTAGGGTTTGAAGCTAACTTGGAAGGGGACACATCGAATCTTACCAATCGTCTAATGAGCACAACAGTGTGACGCACATAAACACAATATTCACTATTTAAATAGCGACGGCGAGCCCAAATTAAAGTGTGGACTCAGGGAATTAATTTAGATCAGGGCCGTTTAGGATTTGTTAAGCGCAACGTAGTGTCGTGATCGATTGTAGTGTAAACCTCACACTCTGGGCCTGGGTGTAACCAATGTACTGTGTCTCTTTCATTCAGTAGTTCATACATATGCTAAAACTATGTATTAGACTGGTTGCACACATCCAGACATCTATTTAAGTTTTGTTTCCTTCCTGTAAGACTTTTGACTAGCTTCTAGTCAAATTTATCAAATCGATGTGCTCAATTCTAAGGGCTGACTTATGTTTTGAGGTTCCTTGTGTCTCTTGTGATTCCCGATGTAAAATACTGTACCTCCCCTCAACATCAGGTACTAATCAAATGTTCTGAGCAAGTGTTGATGCGTTAACATGATTCTAAACGTTTTATAAGTCTGTTTCTTGAACAAAGAATTTAAACTTTTCATCCACGCTTTAACAGATGTAGCACAAAATATACTTCAACAGTAGTGACTTCTTGATTATGATGTTTCGCTCAATTTGATGTTAAACAAGGCTTTCAGATATGATGCTGTTTTTTAAAAAATACGGTAATTAATGTGTGTAAGACAACGAATTGTAAATAAAACAAATATTTGAGTATCTATCACTCAAAGGCAAGGCATAGTTAATTTCAAGTTCTCTTTTTACACACAGTCACCACATCAATAACTGTGTAACTGCTATAATTGTGTAAAATAAAGAGAATATCAATCATAAAAATACATAAATAAAAAAAAAAAAACAATTTTAGTGAAGGAAAAAGATATAGGACGATTAATGAACATGAATAAAAGGATATATAACTGAGTTTGATGGAGAAACTTTAATTAAGACGAAAAATTTCGTCAGAAAGATATTAATATACAAAAAAATATGCGCAAACTTAATACGAAATAACAATACCGGAAGGTAAATGAGTGTGGACAACATTTGGTCACAAGTCGCCAAATAGATTTACAACACGAGACAAATAGACCACAACTCTGTTGAAATATATTAGCGCGCTACACCGGGCGCCGCCACGCGAACCAACAGTCAACATCTCCAATCAAACACCAATGTACATGCAACACTCCCACCGATTACACTTACCCACGTAATTTTTCCCGAATAGTTGCATACCCATCACCGCAAATATGAAAATAATGATGCACAATACGAAGGTCAGGTTGCCCAAGGCACCCATTGTCCTACCCATTATGGAGATGAGTAAATTAAGTGTCGGCCATGACTTTGCCAATTTGAATACTCGAAGCTGCAATTACAAATTGTGATACAAGGCGTCACACAAGCTCGCTTACCGGCGCTTCACCTATGCTACTGCGAAACCCTTCCAAGACCCTCAATCACTCACGTGTCTCAACGGAGGTTGCAGTGCGTGCTGTGAGTGATTGGGGGCCAACATTAGCAAATGTGTGCTTGAGTTACCTATCGATGTGCACAGAGTTATTTCTGTATGAGTGGGATTTATGTTATTAGTTCTTATCGTGAGAGCTTTTGGATCGATAACATTTTTGATTAACTTTGTTATGTTCTAATAGGTTCTAATTTTCTGTTTGTCTCTTATAACGACATAGATCCCATCAGTGGACGACCTGATGCATCAAAGTACCCTTCGGAAGCGAAGCTGCAAGTCAAATCTATGTTACTCGATGCAAAGCTTAAATAATTATGATCTGAAGCTGCGTGGCATAGCTTTATAACGTGTCTCTTATCAGGCTCGTCTGCGTTTCTGAGCCACATTCCGTGTTATAAAGCCACAGCGAGGACTCATCAGTCCGTCATGAAAATAATGTTGAATCAAGCCCAGTGTAAAAATTTCTGTTGTGTGAAGCTGAATAATTAATAATGAAGCTTAATTCTTTAATTAGAGATGCTAAATTTTCTTTTAAATTAGAACCTGTGTAGTTCTTGCCAAACAACTGCATCCCCATCACCGCAAATATGAATATAATGATGCAAAGTACAAAGGTCAAGTTCCCTAAAGCTCCCACCGTCCTACCCATTATGGATATAATTAGGTTTAGCGCCGGCCAAGACTTGGCCAGTTTAAATACACGTAGCTGAAAATATTTCACCACATTTATACATAAGTTGAAGTTATATTAGTATCAATCTTAACATTACGGGTGATTTATGAAGTGGAAAACAAAAATATGTAAAAGGAAAATTAATAATCACAAAGAAAACACAGATACGGTTAAATCAAGCATGAATTTAACAATAATAGGGGTAGGTTTAGCAAATAAATTCGTTGGAATGAATAAAATAAGAGACAGAACAAAGTACTGAAATGAACAGATGAATGATTTCGAGTAATGGATTGTTAGTTAAAGACAATAATAGTACAGTAAGAGCAATACATACCAAACGAAAGGAACGCAACACTGACAAACCCTGAACTCCTTCCAATCCCAACTCCAACAGTGATAAGGCCACAATGATAAAGTCAAATATATTCCAACCTTCTTGGAAGTAAAACTTTGGGCTCATAGCTACTAATTTCAACATGGCTTCTATTCCAAATGTAGCAGTGAAAAACTGAAACAAACATTAAGTTACACAAGTAGTTCTAATTATATTATTTTACAAATCAATAATAATTTCCATGATGTAAATACAAATGTTAGAAATGATTATAATTATGATGAATGATGTTGTTAATAATGTACAACTTACATAGTTGCCACTCTTGAGCGCTCTCTCCATGTCTTTGTCCATGTCGTGATGGTCGAGCGCCATGAACAGCGTGTTGACGACGATACACAGAGTGATGAACAACTCCACGAACGGATCGAACACTAGCAGCGCCACGTACTTCTGAAACTCTAGCCACAACCAACAGCAGTCCCACACACAGAAGAAGTCTATCGCCTTCATCAGGCACTCGAGGAGTTTCTCCTTAAATGTGGGCCCATCCTCATCGTCTTCCGCTGTTGGGAAGTAGTACACTGACACTGTTGTCCCGTTTACCAGCAGTGTGCGTGTGTGTGTGTTAGAGAGAGAGAAACAATTTTTGTTAGTATTCGCTCATTATTTTTATTACACTCAGATTTGTTTCCAATAAAAGAGGCAGTTCAATTTTGATTGAGATGTTTGATTTGGTTTTACCAATTCATTCTTTTATTGGAATTTTTCATAGTCTTAATATCTAGACACCAATATCCATATTTTTTGTTGGTTTTGCTGGCTGTCATTTATCTACAAATGATCGAAGGGTTGCGCAAACTGGTGGCACTCGGTGCTGTAGGAGATACTCTACAAGAATATCAGTCACACCACGGTGCCAGGTAACCTCGTGCAAATCAAACTCAAACGGTACTAGCGGTGATAATACTCGAATACTCTCAATGCTTTTAAGCATATTTAGCTTAACTACTTGAAATGCTCATGAATGATATTGAGCTCATCTTATCAATTTTGACTTCCCCAGATCAAAAAATATGAATATCGTGGCTATCCATAGAGAGTGATATAAGCAAATCTTTGAAGCTTTTTGCATGATACAATACTTAATAGATATTAATTTTGTTTCACGTTTCTAAGGTTTTTGCATGACATAGTCAGCAATAGTCATGGTTATCAACTAGATTCTAGTATTAGCAAAAACTAGTAAAAAACGTGCTCACCAAAACCATGCAAAAAGGAACACAAAAAAGTTTAAGCTGATAAATACTTCTTCAATATTGCAGATATTGAAGTTAAATCGACGAAGGAGATTTGGTGCATATGAAAAACAATTAGTGCAAAAAGCGTGGAAAAAAAGTACGTTAGAATTGGGTACAACTACAGTGTAACACATGTTGGTGTAATCAACGTTGTAGGATAATGTATTGTACGCAAAGTAGGATGTATAGGCCACTACTGTTCAACACTCGTGTAGGCAGTCGAAGAAAAATTCTCTAATTCAACTAATTCTTTATCTAGTTTTTTTTGTCTGCTTTATCTGTCTCATATTAGCAAACTTTTGTTTTTGAGCCATTAAATTATTTTCTGTAATGAAATAACTATCTGTATCCAACCTTCATGCTACATGATTCCTATTCCTCTTTTTAGTTCTTTTTCTTCAACTAAAATGTGCGTGCGAGTGCAATATTCTATTTGCGGCTCATCGCCAATAAATGACATCCACAAATGTTCTGTTCTTTCCTTTTGCCAATTATGCTTTTTTGTTGCATAATGAGCAAATACCGGGCAAGTGTGATCTGTTAGTGTTCGTGTAGACTTATTTGTTTCTTTAACTTTATTTATTAAATTGTAGGTTTGTTGGAAAGCGAGATAAACATCGAACGTTGATAAAATAAAGTATAATGCGAAGACTGCGTTGTCTTTGGCATCGATATTATTAAAAGTGTGCGTAGTGTATGTCATACCGTTTTGGTCGCTCGCTCGACTTTGGCGCCCTGCTTGTTCGATGATTTCGTTCAGAACCATTACATCTGGAACATTTCAGATAGCACTATAAGACACGGGAATTTCTCTATAAGGATTAAGCGACGTTTCATCAATCAACTCGCTACTTTGATACAAACCTCACTGTTTTTCTTAGAAGATTGAAACAAAATAGATATTTTTGGTAGGAATTAGATCTTACCTCTCATATCCACTACATTTGGTTGTTGCGAAGATTCTATGAACGGATTATCAGTTGACGGTTTTAAAACTTTTCCAGCTTCGTCCGTGCATTCACTCATGTCCTAAAACAATTAAATTAATAAGTTTCTCATACGCCTCTTTTATCATTGAGAATTCTAATTGAACATTTTATAGAGTTACAATGAAAATCTTGTAATGGACGCCTTTATTTTCCTTGTGTGTGAATGAGATTACCCGTGAATGAGATGCCCGTCAAATTCAAAAGTATCAGCTTTTGAATTTGACGGGCATTTTAAGACAAAAGAGCTGACGGTTTCTAATTAATGAAGGTAAATTTATACATACATATTCTCTAAGTGGCCTAGAAGCTAATGAGAAGTCCTGCCCTGGCAGTGGGTAGGCGTGTGGTTGTGACGTCACGCTGTGATTCCTCGACGCGGAGCGGTTCCGAAGCCGCGCTTCTTTTGTTTGTGCCTTGCCGCCACCTAGCAGGTCCCCGTGAGACGTATACGATAACCGCGACTGGTGGGACGTGTAGGACGAATGACGAGACCCTGGAGCAGACATATGTACTGATTAAGGCTAAGACTTTAGAATTAACAAAGAGATCGAATATCATCTATGGTCCTGTGTCCACTTCATACACAGTCACTTCAGTGGCTGTTTTAAGAGTTTATTTAAGTATTTTCCGTTACTTTTAACACATTTTTATCCTCGGAAAGTAATCTGTTGGAACTTTACTAACCTAAAACATTAAAAATATAAGGTCAGTTGGTACCAACCTAAATTAGCGTAGTAAACTGGAATAATGATAGCACCGTTCTCTTCAGACATGGGGGTGACGGCGTTGGAGTCGTCAGCATAAGGCAGGTGTTCCTGAGCATCCAGGTAAGTGGACAGCACCAGCGGCTTGCGGTCTGCGCCCGGCGGGTAGCGCGACCGACCGTTCGGCCGCAACGCCATCTGATGTGACCCTCTTGAACCTCGACGCAAATTGAACGGCGAACCAGGCAGTGATAACGAAGCCTGTGGCCATACCTCCAATTCAAAACACTGACACGATTCCACAATAAAAATACAACAATTCATCCTAACTTACAAGTTCATCATTGATATATCATTAAATATTATGCTTAATTTCAAATCTTATATCCTGCATTTACATATTTTTCCTCAATTCAGATCGAGTAGCTTTAAATCGTTGACACTATTGCCGTTTCTCACCAAGACAAAACTCACTATGGTTGATTCGCTATGGATTTAAGTCTATCAAACCGGCTGCAGAGGCTTTGACTTAAGCTTTTTGAAGTAAGTTCTCCTAAATGTTACTTTTAAGTTAATGGTTTATTTACTTTCATGTGCTGATAAACAATAGCAATAAAATAAAAATAGAAATTGAGGAATATATAGAAAAAGAAAATTATAATGAAGTAAAGAAATGGTCGGTGCAAGTAATGGTCTACTCGGTTTTTAGGGCGAAAATAATTAGATTGTTACCTTAATAAAATTTCAAATAATATGAATCACTGCAAAAGAATGTGGAAGATACAGGTTACCACTAATAGTCAAGTAAAAGGTTCAAGAGCTAAACAGAGAAAAATAAAAGTGGAGTTAATCCTATTGTAAAGGAAGAGGTAGGGGAGCACAAACACCAATGAGGATTGAAGGACAAACCTGTGAGCCCTCGCGCAGTGGCCCATATGGTAACTGGCTGATTTTATTTATGCGTTCAGGGTGGGGGACCTTCAATACACAAACAAAATTTTGAGTTTTATTACATTTAAAGAAACTTATAACGATCAAATATCTAGCATCCAACAAATAGGATAAAAGGACGGAGAATAGGCATTGCCATATTACACAGATAACAAACAAAACAAACCAAAATGGCATACAAAAGTAACTGAACATTGCAGCTTAGAAGCGAGACTCGCGTGATAGAAACAAAATTACTCTTGTGAGAGGTTTAGTTCAGCTCTACGAGTAATGTGACACTAGCTTTCAATGAGAGTATATTGAAAAGGCCTATGATATTACAAATATTTACAATAAGAATTTTCCTTTCAATTTAGCATCCGTGAAGAAAAAAAGTACAAGGATAAAAATAAAGAAAAAATGAGGATGCTCAATAAAACTCTTATTGTAGAACAAAATACGATAAGAAATAGCAATGATAGTAATGAGTGAAAGCAACAGTTAGTCAAGTAACTTTGTTTATAAACACATGAAGTATTGTGGGGTTCACATGCAGATTTGCATACGACTAAGTCATAGTCCTATCGTATCTATTTACTTCATTTAATCTACATCTATAGTCATGACGACTGTTCCTTTGTTCGTCCAAATATTGAAGCCTCCGCATGTCGCTAATCGAAATTGAGGAATTAAATGTCACTTCAATATTAATATGGTCAGTTTTATATTGATAATATATTTAGACTGAACCTACCTCTTCATCGTCGATACGTTCAGTTTCGGCCCGGCCCGTTCGTAAACACTCACATTGCAAAAGAAACAATCTACCATGACAATAGACTCATTCGCTCCAATATTATTTCTTACAATCAATCCCACATTACTCTAATATGTTTCTGGGATAAAGATATTAATATCGATAAATAGATTTGAGACAAGACACTTGCAGATGACACTAATATATTATGACGCGTATATCAAAGAAATATTATTGGAGTCCAACTGTAGTACTAAAGTGAACTACAGTGCATCATTCCATGAGCAAATATGCAACTTCTAGGAACCATGCTGACATTTATCATAACCGTTTCACAGTAAATTATATTGAACGAAAATATTAAAGAAGTTTTCTTGTAATAATGAAATAAAATAACATTTCTAATCAAATGTTTGTCGTGCTTGCTAATAAATATTTCGAAACAGAACTGAAAAACTAGATCTAATTGAGGAAATATGTAATGTATCATCTATTTTTTTTAAAATGCATCTATCTGTGCTTTACATTGTGCTTGTAAACGAGGCCTAATGTGTGGGTTCATGTCGGGGACGGATAATGAACCAGATGATTTTGGAAAAATTATAAGAGCACAGATACATGTTAAAACAGAATGTTACAGATACACCTTAAAGTAAAACATAGCTTTTAACAGAGATCATGTAACTAATACACATGCTTCAAGACAAACGTATTTCTGACATGATAGAGGATGTCATAGCGTTAGGTACAGTACAGATTAAAGAAAAATAAGAGTCACTGCAAATATTCAGATAGCGATAAATAGAAGTATCTAAAACTCTAATAGGTAGGGCAATCTAAGACATTTATTTATCATCTGCATATTTGCACTAGCGTTGAAGGAAAACATTGGACATCACTGCCAAAAATAAAAGAATTGGAAGCTTGGCGGTAAACACAGAAAAATAAAATAGTTCTTTTCAACTTGAGTAAGTTACTGAAAGTGCTGAATGATGATGAGAGTGAGACAAGAGTGAAGTTAAAGCTTCTCTTTGAGAAGATGAATCACTATTTGCGTTAAGCAGCGTGTTTTTCTTAGGGTCAAGTTGAAAAGATACTTCTCGACTGACAATAATTCATTACTATTTAAAAGTATGGTAACTAAATCCAATAAAAATAAAGTAACATGGAATTATTTATTTGACAAGTGAAACAAGTTTCGTTACAAAAATACATTAGTATCTATAGAATCAGACAGAACGCGACGGGACTTAATTAAAGTAAATTTAAAATTATACAAGTCATTGCTTGTAAAAAAAGATAGCAAGGCACGTTCAATGACAAAATGTTAACGAGTGTAGTTACGTAAGGGTGTTTAGAAACAAGAATCATTGTCAGCGAGGTGATGCGTGTAGAGCGTTGCATACTCACCATGCTGACCTTCCTCGGGCGGCGTGCGTCGTGGTGCGGGTCGCTTGGCTTGTGCGCGGGCTGAGTGCTCACCGAGTCCTGGAAGGGGTCGCTACGCAGGGACATGCGCTCGCGCGTATTGTCGTCCTGGTTGCCGCGCTCCTGGTTCACGAACAGCTCGTAGCTCTGACACGAGAAGTCACTCGGTGATTTTGCGGGGTGCGCCTCTGCGTAGGCCGCCGCCTCCCGCGCCGCCGCCGCCTCCCGCGCGTGCGCCTCTCGTGCTTCTTGCTTGTCGGCGCGCGCCGCCGCTTTCTGCTCAGCTTCCTATTATGCACAAATATAGTCATTTAAACAGCTAATTTCTAATCATAGGCAGGAGCTCATTAGCTATGGCTATAGGTATGCCCACTTTCAATATTCGATAAACATCCGTATAGTATAATGAAATTACGACAACTGTAATTATCATCTTCCCTAGTTCTAACATGTTCTTACCCTGAGAGCCTCCTCCTCAGCCTGCTCCTCTTCTTCGGCTTTTTTCTGCAACTCGTCGTAAGACATGGCGACGATGGCCAAGATCAAGTTCACGAGATAGAAGGAACCCAGGAAGATGATCACTACGAAGAACAAGACGTGCCATGACCCCGCTGACCTCAGCACCTTGAAAAGTTAACTTGTTATTAGATACTGGACGTCCAAGAGTTTAATATTCTGCTCGAATATTATTGAATGCTGAATTAGAGGATACGATAAAATGCTATTAATTATCTTTTATGCCTGTGTACCAATAGGGCCTCGTATCTGCTCTAGCAAGGTTTTATGCATAACATGTTGGATTGTTGGTGCACAATCATATTGGATAAATCAGCCTAATATTGCAATAGCTTACCAATTGATAAAGATTTTCCCAATAATCCTGTGTCATAAGGCGAAAAGCTGACAAGAAAGCCCATCCAAATGTATCGAAACTCGTGTATCCGTAGTTAGGGTTCGGGCCGTAGCCTTGCAGACAGATATAACCGGGTTCACATTGACTGAAAGCAATATACCACAACAGTTAGCATATCATCGATGTAGACAAAAGAAATGAATTTGCGTTCAAATTTCTTACCCTGCTCCTGATGAATTTCCACAAAGTGGATATTCCCCTCCATCCCCGTACCAGTTGGCTGAAAAAAGGCAAAAGTGTCAGAACAATAAAATTCATCATTACCGAAAAAAAACAAGTATGAGTGATATTTGATGAAATGAAGTCTTACTCTCATTCTGGCAAAACCTCTCCCAGTTCTCATCGGTGAGGTTCCCCCAGGAGCCGTCTTCTGGGAACACTTTTATACATTTCTGCGTTAACACTCCCATGTAGATCTGTAGGCCCATCAACGCAAACACAGACAGTGAAAACATCGTCAGGATTATCACATCTCTCAGATTCTTCACTGACTCTATTACAGCGCCGACGATCGTTTTCAAACCTGTGGATATAATCTTATTTTAATATTGTTTTAATTTATAAGCTAGAATACTACAGTAAAAGTTTCATAAACCACAAGAATTTTGAGTGCAGTTTGCTTAGCCAATGCTTTCACTAAAAGATTGAAGACTTCACCAAATTATCTTTTACTTATTCTAATTTGTCTACATAGTACCAATTGTTGTATCTAATACCTACTATTACTTTTAACATCTACTTAGTTTGATAAAATTACCTACAAGTACAAACATTTTACTTCTATTAAAAAAGCTCTAGTAAGGTACTCGTAACCTATTTGAAGTGGTTATTTATTATTTAAAAAGTTGTAGCAGTTGTGCCTAATTTTATGAAATTAAACGTATTTTAGGGCATTGATCTTTCAAAAAACAACAATGATGTTAATAGGATTTTTCTTGGCAATACAATATCTACAAAATAACCGCTTCAAATATGCATAGTTTTTTGTTAGACGTCATATAAAGTTTACCCGGTATAATGGCCACAGTCTTCAGCGCTCGGAGTACCCTGAACGTTCTTAGAGCGGCCAAGTTGCCGAGATCTATGCCCATCGTCACATAACTGGAAACAGACACCCACAACAACAACATCTACGTTAATACACATCACTACAACACTACCAACAATTCTCTCTAATTCATTGTTCCTATGAATCTTTTAAATATCAGGACACTTTAGATTTTGTTGCCTTGTTCTCTACGATATTAAATTCATCTTTATTCTCTTTGATCAATTCTTCATCTGCTCTTCTATATTAATACAAAATTTTCTATTAATAACTAGAAATGACACATCAAATATATACTGATATATAATCTACAGTTCAACGATTTTAACTTTCTACATATAATTCAATAAAATTGTCTACTACTCACGCTAAAGCTATAACTACGAAGTCAAGCCAATTCCATGCATCTCTAAGGTATGTGAATGGCTGTAGTATGAAACCCCTGGCCATTACTTTCACCGCTGATTCAAACGTGTAGATCCCGGTAAAGATAACTCTGGAAAAATTCACCTCCACTGAGGAACGCCACTCGTAAAATAATAACAAAACATTTCTATAATATGAGATACAGTATATAAGTTCAGCATCTCAACTTGTAGGAGATGGTAGGTAAATGTATGAACAAAGTATTATTTCTAATTAAATGTACGTAAATTAATATTACATGTATAATAAATGTAAGGAATAATACGTCTAAATCCAATATAATAATAAAAACGGATGTAGATATTATATGTACAGTTAATGAAAGGATTTGTAGTTTGGGTGTGTCAAAACTGAGTAATGAAATCAATTCTGATAACAATTTTTTATGTTTTTTTGAGCGTTATTTGCACACATGTTTTTGTAAGTTAAATGTGAAAATTAAAAATGGATATCTAGTAATTTTGGAACAAATATTAGACAAATATGAACATGAATTTTAGTCGTTACAGCCAGGGAAAATTTATAATTGTCTAAACGCTTGTCTAAAGCGATTCAGGATAACTATGTATTGAATATACATGTTTTATATTATAAATGTTTTCCAATAAGTTACTATAAACAATTTCTAATAATTTACGTCCGTTTAACTAAATATTGATTATATCAATTGGAAAACTAGCTGAAACACTAACAATTTTGAAACTAGCGTGCACTCTACTAATATTCTAGAACCTAAGAAAGGATATGTTCTGTCGTCCGGTGGTATTTCAAAATTGCAAATTGAAATTCGTAATCGAATAAATCTAACTTAGATGTTGAAAAGAAATGTTACAATAGAAAGTATACTCACTCAGTACTTTCGACGGTTGGCGTCGTAGGCATTATCATAAGAATACAGTTGACTAGAATTGTGGTAATGATAAACAACGAGAACAAAGGATGTACTAGAATGTATATCGCCACTCTTCTTATAGGATTGAATGGGTCTAGTAACCATAAGGCGTTGGTGGCCGAGAATCTGAAGATATCTTTACCCTTGCTTATGACTACGAAGGTCTGGAACAAAATGACAAACTCATTAGTAACTGTTACTACACCGATATTGATCGGATAGATGCGACGACATGAGCGGTACCCAATATATTATTGTACTTATGAGAACAAAGTAGTATGAAAGAATACAAGTGCTGAAAAAAAACAGGAGACTTGATCATGATGAGGATATTTATTTAATTTTACAGCTATCTCAGGAATTCATCGACTTCCATTGTTTCTTTTGACATCGAGAAGGATATATCAGTCTAAAATGATTTGTGTTGCTTTTTTTGTTTTCTTATTTTCTACTCTACGGTAGATTTATGAGAGAGACTGAGAGTCACTCAACGAGCAATGGAAAGAGCTATGCTCGGAGTTTCTTTGCGGGATAAAATCCGGAACATGGATATTCGGCGAAGAACCAGAGTCACCGACATAGCTCATAAAATTTGCAAGTTGAAGTGGCAATGGGCAGGCCACATCGCTCGTAGAACTGACAACCGATGGGGAAGAAAAGTTCTCGAGTGGCGACCACGGACCGGAAGGCGCAGCGTAGGCAGGCATCCCACTAGGTGGACCGACGACATCGTGAGGGTCGCGGGCAACGGATGGATGCAAGTGGCGAATTGTCGTTCAGCGTGACGGTCTAAGGGGGAGGCCTATGTTCAGCAGTGGACGTCTTCCGGCTGATGATGATGATGATGATGGTAGATTTATGAAATAACTTTTCAATTTCACCTTTATAACCTCTAGATTACTTCAATGTACTCATAATAATCCTCGCATAGCAATAACAAAAATGATATTTGAAAAGGAAAAATATTTACTTATCGAGTAATTTTGCGAGTCATGCAAAATTTGCAAAAACATTCGATTAGTCGGGTAATGTCAATTTTTATGATAATGTAATGTTTTTTTTTTACCTGAAGCTTATTATGATTGATTTATTTCATATCTCTTGCTAAGTAATTAACAGAATAACTAAAATTGGCACCCTCGAGGAATTAAATGAGGTAAATAATACGATATAATACGAATTGAGTAATTGAAATGGACTTCAAAACAAAAAACTAAGTTTCCATTTTCTCTTTTTTTTTAAAGAGTTTGCAAACCTTAGTCGCACAGAAAGACTTGAAAAGGCACAAAATCATGTCATGTCATAGATTACTTGACCCGCATTTCCTTATTCTGTTGAATAAGATGGGTAAAATTGCACTATACGACAGTATCTAAAAATGTAATCAATATTTTTATTATTTATTTCATCTTATAAAATATTTCTCCACGCGAAGAATAATTTCTCTTAAATGTCGTGGGTGCGTATACAAACATTTAAACGCACATACAAACAGTCAACAACTATTTGTAGATCATCCAAATATTTCAATAATACAGGAATCATACCTACGACTTGCCTACGACACGCAGCAGTATTCTGTTTGTCATGCGCTGTTGTCATACGGCGACAAGTTGTACCGAAATTCCACAGATAAGTGCAGTTGCTTTGTTTAAATGTGACGGTCATGTAGCGGTCGCATATAAAAAATATGCTTCATTTTTTAGGATACTTTACGATGAAGACGATTCATAATATGTATTATTTTCCCACATTTTTAAACACTCACTTTTCTTGTTAGTTTGTTTGTCGTTCCGGTTGGATTTTTGCAACTCAATTTTGAGGCACTTCCCGTTTAATCACTGTTTAAAAGCCAAAGCAAAAAACCGGCCAAGTGCGTGTCGGGCCACGCACAGTGTAGGGTTCCGTAGTTGCCCATCAAAATACTTATGCGAACTAACTAAACTGATTCGCTGAATTTAATTTAAAAATAAAATGAATTTTCAAAATCGGTCCAGGAGTCTTTGAGAAATCAAGGAAAATACATAAAAAAAAAAGATTACGACGAATTTAGAACCTCCTCCTTTTTTTGAAGTTAGTTAAAAATAGTTGACGATAAAAACCTACTTATACCCAAAAAACAAACGTGTTAAAGCTGTAAAAATAAAGTTGACAAACTTACATTTGCAGTTGAAGAGGATGTTCTCCGATACATTTTGTTTAAGAAAATATTTATTCAATTACATTTTATAAGTTGGTCGACTATTACTCGAAAAGTTGTAAAGCCTTCTTAGTCATGATAATTTTCTTTTAAACTTCGTTATATATACTACTATTGTGATTTTTTTCACATCCCCAAACATAACCGTTTAGCTGGTAGAGGGGGGGGACACTCGAATCGAGCAAAATTTAGCACTTTAAAGCTTAATATTTCACTAACGAATTTTTTAATCAAAAAACTGTTAATGGAAACTATCATTATTTTTTAAAGGCCTATTTAATGATACCCCACACCAAGGGGTACGCGAGAAAAAAAAAATCCTCACTTTACGTGTAAGTACAGGAGGTACCCTAAAAAAAAATATTTTACGAGATTTTATTTTACCACTTTTTCGGCACAACAAATCCGTATATTTACACCAAATTACAGCTCTCTAGTACTGTGCGTCTCTGAGCTAAACTGCGGACAGACGGACGGACGGACGGACGGACGGACGGACGGACATAGCGAAACTATAAGGGTTCCTTGTTGACTACGGAACCCTAAAAATATTTTCAGATACAAATTGCCTAACTAGATGGCGTTGTTGTCGAATTTCGGGGAATATAAAAATGGGTCCTGTGAATACGGTTTAGTTAAAATATAAAATTAGACCAGTATAATATATTAGTACTCAATCATCAACCTATCTTATATGTATAAAATAAGATCAAATTAGGAGTACCTACTGGGTGTCCATCTCAACAATTACTTTATTGTATTTTATTTTCTACTTTTTCAGTATTTTACATAGTGATAATCAGCCCGCGCAATGTTGAACCGACCATTTGGGCGTTTATAACCGGTTTTTTGAACCAATCTCAAATGGTCAACATAACATGATAAATAAACCACTAGAATTAAAAAGCAGTACATTATTGCACAGACTTTGATGTTTATGAGTTTATTATATCATAAAGACAAAATAAATATATAACGACAATGTAATATTTGTTTTTTTTTATCGTCAGTGTGTACCAACTGTTGATAAAATTTACTGTCTGTTATCAGTTCATCCATAAACACAAACTAGAACCGGTCATAGACTTGTATTTAATTTTCATTAATGTATTAATAATAACCGTCGACAATAGCTTCGCTTACCAGGCGAAAAAGTGGTTAAACGCAATACAAATTTTAAACAAAAAATAAAAACAAAATCTAAAATTCTGATTGGTGAAAATTTTCATTTACAACTTCTTATATAATATGATTTTTCTTCTCAGGGTTCAATATATTTTTTGGACTTCACCTTATTAATTTTTGTAGGTCAATTACAATTGATATACATGCCAACCCATTTTTAGGGTTCCGTAGTCAACAAGGAACCCTTATAGTTTCGCCATGTCCGTCCGTCCGTCCGTCCGTCCGTCTGTCCGCAGCTTAGCTCAGAGACGCCCAGTACTAGAAAGCTGTAATTTGGTGTAAATGTACGGATTTGTTGTGCCGAAAAAGTGGTAAAATAAAATCTCGTAAAATATTTTTTTAGGGTACCTCCTGTACACGTAAAGTGGGGACGTTTTTTTTTTTCTCGCGTACCCCTTAGTGTGGGGTATCATTAAATAGGTCTTTAAAAAATATTGATAGTTTTCATTAACGATTTTTTGATAAAAAGATTCGTTTGTGAAATATTAAGCTTTAAAGTGCAAATTTTTGGTCGACTCGAGTGTCCCCCCCCTCTACCAGCTAAACGGTTATGTTTGGGGGTGTGAAAAAATTCAGAATAGTAGCATATATAACGAAGTTTAAAAGAAAATTATCATGACTAAGTAGGCTTTACAAGTTTACGAGTAATAGTCGACCAACTTATAAAACGTACTTGGATAACATATTTTCCTAAACAAAATGTATCGGAGAACATGTGCTTCAACTGCAAATGTAAGTTTGTCAACTTTATTTTTACAGCAATAATAGGTGGGTATGTTTTGGGGATAGGTAGGTTTTTATTGTCAACTATTTTTAACTAAATTCAAAAAAAGGATGAGGTTCTCAATTCGTCGTAATCTTTTTTTTTAATGTATTTTCCCCGATTTCTCAAAGACGCCTGGACCGATTTTGAAAATTCTTCTTTTTAAAATTAAATTCAGCGAATCAGTTCAGTTAGTTCGCATAAGTATTTTGATGGGCAACTACGGAACCCTACACTGTGCGTGGCCCGACACGCACTTGGCCGGTTTTTTTAGGGTTCCGTAGTCAACAAGGAACCCTTATAGTTTCGCCATGTCCGTCCGTCCGTCCGTCCGTCCGTCCGTCCGTCCGTCTGTCCGCAGTTTAGCTCAGAGACGCACAGTACTAGAGAGCTGTAATTTGGTGTAAATATACGGATTTGTTGTGCCGAAAAAGTGGTAAAATAAAATCTCGTAAAATATTTTTTTTTAGGGTACCTCCTGTACACGTAAAGTGGGGATGTTTTTTTTTTTCTCGCGTACCCCTTACTGTGGGGTATCATTAAATAGGTCTTTAAAAAATATTGAGAGTTTCCATTAACAATTTTTTGATAAAAAAATTCGTTTGTGAAATATTAAGCTTTAAAGTGCTAAATTTTGCTCGACTCGAGTGTCCCCCCCCCTCTACCAGCTAAACGGTTATGTTTGGGGGTGTGAAAAAATTCACAATAGTAGTATATATAACGAAGTTTAAAAGAAAATTATCATGACTAAGTAGGCTTTACAACTTTACGAGTAATAGTCGACCAACTTATAAAATGTACTTGGATAACAGATTTTCTGAAACAACATGTATCGGAGAACATGTTCTTCAACTGCAAATGTAAGTTTGTCAACTTTATTTTTACAGCTTTAATAGGTATGTTTTTACGGTATGTTTTTTGGGGATAGGTAGGTTTTTATCGTCAACTATTTTTAACTAACTTTAAAAAAAGGAGGAGGTTCTAAATTCGTCGTAATCTTTTTTTATGTATTTTTCCCGATTTCTCAAAGACTCCTGGACCGATTTTGAAAATTCTTCTTTTTAAAATTAAATTCAGCGAATCAGTTTAGTTAGTTCACATAAGTATTTTGATGGGCAACTACGGAACCCTACACTGTGCGTGGCCCACTACGCACTTGGCCGGTTTTTTTTATATATTATATATTTTTTGAAGCCTGGTTTGAGGCAGCAGGCTACTTAAAAAAAAATTGTTATGATGTGTCTATTTGTCCCTCACAACGTGTACCGTTGTGGGTGCATTTATATTTTTAAATCACTTACACAAAATTTCCCAAACCCTGAACAACGACTTGTAGATCATATAAATATTTGTTACGGGCGCCATCCAACTCGCGATTGGGCGTTTTTCCATTAGCCCGCACGGCACCGGCAACAGCGACGGCGCCGGCGCCATGCCGGTGCAATGTATGAACGCCGGGCCGGCGCCGGCGCCGGTAAGTAGAAAAACGAGCCATAGATTTTCATACATTTTTGCTTCCCCGGCACCGGCACGGCGCCGTCGCCGTCGCCGGTGCCGGTGCCGTGCCGTCTAATGGAAAAACGCCCAATCGGTCAGTCGTTGCGTCAACCGTGCCGTCAAAATGTTGAGGTTAATGTCACATAATTATTTTAAACATATCCCGGTTTTTTCTGTAACCACTTTTTAGAGTTCAGTACAAAAAGCGGTTCCGTGCAGCAGCAGTTTGTTTGCCAGATAATTATTTAAAAATAACTCCGCGTTTCAAAAACATAATAGTTCAGATAAACATAGAAATTGAGAATGAAAATATTGATTTCTAAAAGGCCTTTTTAAATAAAACATAAAGTCCGTAAAACGAACGCACATTTTTTTTTAATAATGTGCAGAACCTTGGCGCCTACTAAAATTCTTTATTTTTAAAGTGATTAGGTAGATATTAAAGTCTTAAGCGACTTATTATCACTTCACAAATGACCTTAAAAAAATGCTATTTCACTATGAGTAAACGTAAATTAAATCATTGTCACCGAGCAATATGTTGTTTACAGACATTTTATCAAAAGAAGTAGGTACCTGCTTTATCATGTTGATAATTATATTAGGGTTGGTTCAAACAACATTACATACTCGTAATTACACAAAACGTATTATTTTGCACATTTTTCTCTGCATTTGTGTGAAAAGGCTTGATTCGTCTTTGTTGGTACGTGCCTCCATGACAACTGAAAATACATAGTTCGGTGCAAACGAAGGCCTGGCTGGATTAAGATATCTTAGCAGTTATTACCTATGTGTTGAGGATTTAGACGACGCGGTGGAGTTGGCGGAGTTTTGGGCTAATAAAATTTGATTACCGTCGTGCCAACGACACGAAGAAGAAGAAGGAGATTTAGATATTCGTAATAAGACGATAACATAACAGTAAGTATAGTTTTTCTAAGGACATTCAAGTACACAATATACAATGTACTCTATGAGTACGGTCAGCCAAGAAAGTGGTGTACCAGTTTTGATTTAGTTTCCCGGTCATCGAAAATTACAACAAGGTTCGTTATAAAAAGATTTTACTGAAAGAGACAACATTATCATGACGTAAACCTATGTATTTAGTATTCATACGTCATATGTCACATATAAGTACATGACATTTTAACCTTTAGTATAAATGAAAAGGACATTAGTTTCTACAAAGCAATTGAAATGTTTCCAAACAAAAGTAATAAAAACTATTTAAATAGACAACCGAATTCCATTTGAAAAAGAAAACTGACAATTGACATTTTGTCAAATATATGCAAAAAATCGATATATTTTCCGTGTTATTTTTCAATCAACTGCATATAAAATCATCTCAATGCCTGCTAACTTGACCATTGCCGAAAGAGCACAAATAATTGCCCAATTTAATGAGGGAAGCAGTATCAGTGCGATATCCCGGAATTTGAATATATCGAGGCGTTCTGTCCGCTTTTGGATTCGTCGTGAAGGAGAGGAGGGAAGTTTGTTGGATCACAGAAGAAGTGGTCGCCGGCCTGCACTCTCCAATAACGATAGAGAATTCATGAGACGGGAATATGAAATCAATGGTTTTAAGCCCACAAAACATTTTGCGGAGATGTTCGATGTGAGTGCCCAAACAATAAGGAATCATCTACATTACATGGGGTTGCACCACAGGCATTACGCCAAGAAAATATATTTGACGGATGCTCACAGACTTGCTCGTCTGAACTTCGCCAGAGAGCACTTAGAGTTTGATTGGTCTAATACAGTGTTTTGTGATGAAAAAACGTTTAAATCCAGTCAGCATGGACGTCTTCACCTTTGGCGATATAATTCAACACGGTATAAAGATGATCATGTAATTCCAAATAGAGAATCAGGTCGAATTTCCGTAAATATTTGGGGCTGGATGAGTGCGGATGGTGTAGGAGAATTGTGTTCTCTACCTCCTCGAGCGACGGCTGTAAATTATATCGACGTGCTTCAGAATGCAATGCTACCGACAGTCCGTAATGTTTACCCGGAGAACGAAGTGCCACAATTTGATTTTGTTTAAGATAATTGTTCAATTCATAATGCGAGGATCGTAAGAGCCTGGTTTCGTTCACACACTGACGTAAGGGTAATTCAGTGGCCCTCAAGATCGCCGGACCTCAACCCGATAGAAAATCTTTGGGGCCTTATGGTCCAACGATGGTCGCATCAAAATGAAAGAACCAAACAAGCTCTTATTAGTCACTGTAATTATATTTGGGAGGAAATGCGGGGAACCGATATTTGCTCACGGCTTGTTGGTTCAATGAGGTCTCGTCTTTTAGAGGTTATAGAGGCCAACGGCGGTTACAACCGTTTCTAATTTTTAAAAATTTTCAATATCTTCTAAATATTACTATATATGCTATGTTTTTGTTTGTTATAAGTATTTTAAAATTGATTGTAGAAATTTAATAAAAGGATAAATCTATTTTTAGCTTGTTTTTTATTGATATTGTAATTACAAGTTTACAGAAATTGTAGGTTTGTGGATTCGCCTTGTGCCTTTACAATTTTATGTAACTTGTTGATTACAATTCTGAATTTGTAGATACAATTTTGTCATCAAAATCTACAGCCCCCCGCCGTTGATTTTACGACGTCATTGGTTCCATCAAGTTCAAACTAAGAACAGCTGTCACGTTACAAACAGTAATAGTCGTTATCAATAATCAGATAAAGACAGCAATAGAAGTTGTCAGATCGATCTGCTAGCGAAACTAATCTTTATCACCTATGAATCTGCAAGCGATATTCAACCTTAGGGTGGTACACCACTTTCTTGGCCGACTGTACATATATTTTTTAAATTTTGTGGTAAAACAATAGAACTGTTTTATTGTTTTGTATTCCAAAAGTGAATATATTTTGAAATAATAATAATAATAATAATAAAATACCACAACTATCACACAACGCCATCTAGTCCCAAGCTAAGCAGAGCTTGTGTTATGGGTACTAGACAACTGATAAACATACTTATATATTTCTAAATACATACATATTATAGATAAATTACACCCAGACACAGAACAAATGATCGTGCTCATCACACAAACATTTGTCCTGGGTGGGAATCGAACCCACGACCTCCGGCATAGCAGTCAGGGTCACTAACCACTAGACCAACAGGCCAGTAAATAAAGAATCTTAAAAGAAGAAGAAATCAAAGTATATTTACCGTAACTAAAAAGATTTCAAGTTTACAAAGTGATCACAAATTTTTAGGGTTCCGTAGTCAACAAGGAACCCTTATAGTTTCGCCATGTCCGTCCGTCCGTCCGTCCGTCCGTCCGTCCGTCTGTCCGCAGCTTAGCTCTCAGACGCCCAGTACTAGAAAGCTGTAATTTGGTGTAAATACACGGATTTGTTGCGCCGAAAAAGTGGTAAAATAAAATCTTGTAAAATATTTTTTTAGGGTACCTCCTGTGCCCGGGCGCCCTGCGGACTCTCCGTCCGCATTCCGGCCCATCGTGCTGCTCGACGAGGTGGGCAAGCTCTTTGAGAGAGTCATTGCAGACCGCCTCGCCGGGCACCTGAATCGGGTGGGTCCGAACCTGTCGGAGAGCCAGTTCGGCTTCCGCAGGGGGCGCTCGACGGTGGACGCAATCATGCGCGTGAGAGCCCTCACGACGGGGGATGCAGTAGCCCGGGGCAGGGTCGTCTTGGCGGTGTCTCTGGACATCACCAATGCCTTCAACACCCTGCCCTGGAGTTGCATCAGGGAGGCACTCCGGTATCACCGGGTGCCGACCTACCTCCGCCGAATAGTCGAGGACTACCTGACGGACAGAGCCGTCATCTACCCCGGTCACCGGGGAGAGTGGAACCGGCGAGAGATGTCGTGCGGTGTTCCACAGGGTTCGGTCCTGGGACCGCCCTTGTGGAACATCGGATACGACTGGGTGCTGCGCAGCGACCTCCCTGACGGCGTCAGCGTAATTTGTTACGCTGACGACACGCTCGTCCTTGCACAGGGAGAGTCGCACCAGGCGGCGGCCGACGTGGCGACGGAGGCGGTCGCGACAGTCGTCGACAGGATCCGGCGGTTGGGACTCGACGTGGCGCTGCACAAGACGGAGGCCATGTGTTTTTATGGCCGCCGTAACGCGCCACAGTCGAGTTACAGCATTACGGTGGAAGGAGTTCCAATCGGCGTAAAGGGGACAATGAAGTACCTGGGACTCGTCCTCGACAACCGGTGGAACTTCAGGGAGCATTTCCTGAGTTTGGCCCCAAGGCTGAACCGTGCAGCAGCCGCCCTCAGGCGACTCCTGCCCAATCTCAGCGGGCCAAACGCTTCCTGCCGTAGGCTGTACGCCGGCGTCGTGCGGTCCATGGCCCTCTACGGGGCCCCTGTGTGGGCCCTGAGCATCCGGACGCGACCACAGAAGCTGGTCGCATGCCAGAGGGTCATGGCTATCCGAATGATCCGGGGATACCGCACGATTGCCGGCGAATCGGCCAACCTCCTTGCCGGATTGCTGCCCTGGGATCTGGAGGCGACTGCCCTCCAGCGCGTCTATGAGTGGCGCGTGGAGGCGCAGCGCCGGGGCGTGACCCCGCTGCCTCGTGAAGTCGAGGCGCGGCGGGAAGACCTCCGGCGCGATCTCAGGGCAGTATGGAAGGAACGACTGTCGCGACCGACGGCCGGGCACGCCGCAATTGCGGCGGTAAGACCCCTCTTTGAGGAGTGGCTGGAGAGAAGTCATGGCGTCCTTACCTTCCGCCTGACGCAGGTCCTCACCGGGCACGGGTGCTTCGGGAGGTACCTGTGTCTAATGCGGAAGGAGGAAACGTCTGGGTGTCACCACTACGAAGATCGCCCGGAGGACACGGTGGAGCATACGGTGCAGGACTGCCCAGCTTGGGCAGTGCACCGACGTGTCCTCACGGCTGCGATAGGCGGAGACCTCTCGCGCCCGGCATTGGTTGCGGCCATGCTGCGGGGCGAGACGGAGTGGGAAGCGGTCGCCTCCTTCTGCGAAGCAGTAATGCTCGCGAAGGAGGAGGCGCGCCGCGAGCGAGAGAGGACAGAGTCCTCCCTCCGCCCCAACCACGGTGTAGGACGCCCACGGCGACGGACGTCGCGAGACGATCTCCGGCCACCGTAGGCGCGGGCATGCGGGCAGCGAGTAAAGGGCAACTCGCTGCCCGACCAAGGACCATGCCCGGGTCGACGGCGCGTTGTGTCCCACGCGCGCCTCAAAGAGCGTCGGCATAATGACGGGGCCCCCCTCTCAGAGGGCCAAAGCCTGCCGGGGTCGCGGGATTATTCCCTTACCGTGACCCCGGAACATAACAGGCTATGAAGGACACCGTGGATTTTAGTCAGTAGAAGTCTGACAGTCCCTCCCGCCCTGCCCGGGGTTGGAGGACTCATTTGATGATTTTACCACGCTAAAAAAAAAAAAAAAAAGGGTACCTCCTGTACACGTAAAGTGGGGATGTTTTTTTTTTCTCACGTACCCCTTAGTGTGGGGTATCATTTAATAGGCCTTAAAATAATATTGATAGTATCCATTAACAATTTTTTGATAAAAAAATTCGTTTGTGAAATATTAAGCACTACACATTAAAATAGCACTTTAAAAGTGCTATTTTTGCTCGACTCGTGTGTCCCCCCCCTCTACCAGCCAAACGGTTATGTTTGGGGGTGTGATAAATTTCACAATAGTAGTATATATAACGAAGTTTAAAAGAAAATTATCATGACTAAGTAGCCTTTACAAGTTTACGAGTAATAGTCGACCAACTTATAAAACGTACTTGGATAACATATTTTCCTAAACAAAATGTATCGGAGAACATGTTCTTCAACTGCAAATGTAAGTTTGTCAACTTTATTTTTACAGCTATAATAGGTGGGTATGTTTTGGGGATAGGTAGGTTTTTATTGTCAACTATTTTTAACTAACTTCAAAAAAAGGAGGAGGTTCTCAATTCGTCGTAATCTTTTTTTATGTAGGTATTTCCCCGATTTCTCAAAGACGCCTGGACCGATTTTGAAAATTCTTCTTTTTAAAATTAAATTCAGCAAATTAGTTTAGTTAGTTTAGTTCGCATAAGTATATTGATGGGCAACTACGGAACCCTACACTGTGCGTGGCCCGACACGCACTTGGCCGGTTTTTATGTATGGGGTTATTAGTAATATGTATACATTTTTATGTACCTAATTATAATACAAAGTACAGACTTGGTAATAAGCATTTATATCACGTCGTTTTCATACCTTTGGTATTCTTAGAAAAAATTAGATGCTAATTAAATTCTGTGTAAATATATTGCGGACAAACGGATAACGGGTTTTTCTTTTTATCTAAGTAAGTAATATAGTTTTTTGCTGCGTCATTGTGAGATCGCAAAGTTTAAAATCAGTTTGGTCATCCTTGTTATGATAATAACATGCTATTTTTTTATTATCTTTTAAAGAAACTTGTTTATCTGACCGTATTGCTACTAAGCATGATTTGCAAAACTCTTGTAAATATCTTAAATACCTTCATATAAGCGTATTATCGACGACATCTGTTATGATTACATGATTTATTACCACCTAGATAATAAACTATTATTTCATTATATCGTGATTAAATAATGCGATACTGGTAAATCAGATTAAGTCACCTTGTACTTATAATCAGAAACGATACTAATCATAAAAGTCCAGAATCATGCAAACCGCTAAATGCGGGGTCGCTGTGCTGCCTCAATTCAAATTCAAATGTTACATAAAACTATAAAAGTCAGTTGAAAATATTGTTGGTACCGCTCGCAGGTCGTCACAGTGAACATAACAACGTAAGTACGTACTTTCCGGTTATGATAGAAGGGGTCGATGTCCTCGAGGGGGATGGAGGACACCTCCGCCGGAAAGGTGCCCTGCATGCGCACCGGCAGCGGCAGGCCCTGCTCCAGGGTCGCGTCCGGCTGGGGACCTTCGTCCTCGTCCTCATCATCGTAACGCACCTATGTCACAACACTATCATTACAACCACATCAAACATTACATCAATAATCCACTAACAGCCAACGGCAGATCCAAAGAACACAAGTATCATTCTTAAAATATTAAGGCACTATTTTATCGAACGCTAAAGAATTCTCTTTTGTTTCAAAGTCGACGTAATGCTCCCGAGCTTCAGATAATGTCTGCTCCACAAAAGAAAATTACATTCAGTTTATTTACATAGGAATATGAAACGCGGAGCGTTGACCTCAGGATCTGCATTTGACAAGTATATGAATATTTTATTGATCACCTAGGTTACTTGTTTACCGTCTTCATCCAGTTTTCTTTGAGATTTTACTTACGCTTAGTCATTGAACCCATCCAATGACTGGAACAAGCTAGCCTACGTTAAGCCTAATGTTTCTGACCATGGTCATGAGCTTGTAATGCGCTGTGTGCCCGTAATAATACTGTTGGCCTCACACACAACTAGAATTATTACAGAGGCGGTTACTGAGTCAGCATGTCTTGTGAAGGCGTTTCAAGCTAATATTATTTTGTGTAGTGCTGCTGTCTGTGTGTCTACGATGCGTATCTGGCATTACTAAAAGCGGTTCTTTTGAAACATTCCTACTATTATGTTACCATTCCGAATGTACGCTGGAAACTTCCGAATAGTTCGCCTGTGCGTAACACCAGGGAAATTTTGAATCTGACTGACGTCTATTCGAAAACGGTCCCAGAATAGGAGGCGTGACTAGCGCAAGCCCAAATGTTACAAAATACGAATCATAACCAATAAAACTTGATATTCATCTGAATTATTGTTAACTGTAAACTATTATGCACTAAACGCTAGCTAGGTGATGCCACCATGCTAGACCTAGATGACGGTAGTCGATGGTGATGTGACGAACATGAGCCAGTCCTGTGCAATGCTTGATAATGGTATGTTATGTGCTGGTGTACTTTGAACTCTAACGCTCATTTTAACTGGAGATCCTACAATTTACTTGTTTTCCGTTACTAAATAAGTGGACTCTCGAATCAATCGATTCCTATTGAAAGTTATTTTGGAGTAAGGGGCATTGACTACGTAAATTTTCAATTAATTCTATTACCGGGTTGAAGGTTGACTAGAGGCTTTGCTATTATCTATTCAAGGATATTACGTGTATCTGTTAGTAACTATAGGGGAGGACTTTATTTTTTTTGTGTGAGATCTACTACTCGGTTTATGCATTTCTCTATTATTCTTAACATCAGTTGGAACTGAAATGGACATTTACTTCTTCGAATTGCAAATAAACATGACAAGCTTTCGTCTTAGCTACGATAAGATTAGCTGTTACAATTGCGTTACATCACAGTAACAGCTAAACTTGTCAACACAGGTTTTTTTTACATTAACTTTGCCAACAAAGCGATGTGTTAAGGATAATGCTTTAAATGCGGTCAATATGCATAAATCAGAATGCACTACAAGTTATCGCACTTGAACAGATGTGTCGCCAATGTTTGTGGGAGTTTGCAATATCATAATATGTTGAAAGGAATTTCGTTTGTGAAAGCGATAACTTGCTGAAAACTTTCTCTAATAAAAACGAGCCGTAAAAAGGTAAAAGGGGCAAGCAAGCATTCTTACTTCTTTTTTCTTTTTCGTCCGCCCCAAATCGTTCTGGAATAATTTAAAAATTATTCGTCAGAGTTTTACTTTGGTTTCCGTTGCTAAGTTGTGTGTGCCACACAATTTGTAGTAACAGTGAAGTTTTTGTGTGCTATCTAACATGTTATCACTCGTGTCGTAAGTAAAATATAATTTTGTACCTAATAGTATTTCAGTGTTTCTTCTTTTTTTGGTTTCAAATTTTTCAGCACTCGACACACGTGTGTTTGAACCAGGATCTCTCAGATAGTTGGCGCAGGAACACTTACCTCGCCTTCCGCTCGTTTTTTCTCGAGTTCCTTTTGCTTGGCATGCTCCTCAGCTATGCGGGCTTCGATAGCGGCCAGTGACTCTCTTGTGAAGGGTCGGAACAAGCTTCGTTCTTCCTCGCTGATCGAGTCCAAGTCCTCGGACATTGTCTATCGAACTCCCCCCGAGTGAACTGCCTACTGTATTAGAAAAAGCGGTACATTAAAATCTTACATAACACGTTGGTACAACGAGAAAAGCTCTTGCCAAAATAGATTTTCTATCAAATAAACCACAATAAACCATAGCCTAAATAAGCAAACAGAACATCTTCTCAAAGTTATAGCCAGTAACGATTTACGATAGTTGGCATTAACCCAAAATGATGAACAAGCAACTTGATGTGGCCTTAATTTCTTTTGTGAGCTATTTTGGCCTTGATACCGTTCTGTTTAAAGTTCCTACATGTATTACATTTTGGCACAAGTATGTATTAGATTTAAAATTATTTAGTACCAAAGTTTAGCAGAGTAAATGACAAAAAAGGTTCTCAAATCTGGGACCCATTTTCCACAAAGTTGAATTTCTTTGAATCAGGTTTAGTAAATAGAAATTTTAGCAAAAAAATCTCACTTTGTAATAAAAGTAGATAAACTTCAAGACCCTGATTAATCTTTGAATATAACAAGACGAAGACTGTGAGCTTGTTACAAATTACGAGGAGCATGAGATGTGGTTATATTAACAATATAATTTCCCCTACGGCTCTCAGGGTCTGTAAGACACTGTTTGTGCCTTACAGAACTAGGCCAAGGCCGACCTTTATATTGTAACTTCTCTTACGTTATTTTTATTCCCTTTCTTTATCGCTTCGGGATAGCTTATAGGATTAATATTTGTACAAATAATAATTATTTATTGCGGTTTGAGTGGCTAGAGTTGTTTGCCAAACCGTTAAACGTTGGTTCCCAATATGTGAGTTAGCTACGTTTTTTGAACTAATCAATGAAGGATTTTTTAGACCAATTCAGTCTATTTTCGACTGATGTGCAATGTGGGAGGAGGGGTAATTGTTTATCTCCGCGATGCACATTCGTGATAACTCAAAATAATGATTTGCCCTTATATCAGTCGATTGCATTTGATTGAGAAAAAAACAAGTTTCGTCCGCTCCTTACTGCAACATAATTTTCTCAGTTTCCTTTAATGAAATTACCTACAGTTATTAACTGTTATCTACCTGACAAATTCTGGTTAAGGAGCCAAAGGTATAATAAGAGATAAAGTTAAATTCACTTAAGCCTCTGGACAAACATATGAGAAGATACAAACTCCAGACACGTTCAACTAATTTTGGAATTCATGGTATGTCATGCGCTACGCATACGCTTATTACGCCAAAATGAATTAAACTACACTAAGAACCAGAAAAATGGTTATAACTTTGAATAGAAGATTTATTTTAATTAAACCATTTATTTCTTTGCGAATATGGATAAAATATTTTTCTAATCTTTATTTATCGTATTGTAAGTAAAAGTTTAAAATCATGCCCTTCTTTCAAAATGTAGCTTTTTGAGGTAGGAATAGATTATTTTTAAAATATTTATGACGGTGTTTTTTTTCATAAGTAGGCACAGCATAAGAGCTGTAGTAAGGTATTTTTTTCTTTATTACTATGGGCGGCCATATTCATCAGTTTTCCTGATCAGGAAACCTGATCACGAAAAATTCTGTACGACTACCACACACGTTCGTTTGCTTACATTCGGAAAGTGGGGACGGAAAGTTATCGAATTTATGTGGAATGCAGTTACTTTTGTATGAATTCCTTGCGTTCGGAACTACGGAGGTTCCGTTTCGGAAAACGGGTCTGGAAACCGAATCAGGAAAACTGATGTATGTGGCCGGCCTATACCAGTACCTAAATACATAACGATGACTTGTGATTGGAGCCTCCTTTTAGGTAAATAATACCTGTGGTATATTAGGTATTCAGGTAGGCCTTTTCCAGTAGTGGTACTGCATTTTTTTTTGGTAATATCATCAAATGCGTGCTTCCACCCAGCACGCGTAGCATGACCACCGTAGAAACGAGTTATATCGACGGGAGAATCGACAAACTGACAGATTGAAGAAAGATCTCTATCGTCCTAAGCATGGCGATGTTTGACAAGTAGAAAAGAAATGTTTCTTCTCTACGATAGAAAGAAGTCTACAACGTCGAGCATGGCGACAATATTTTCTCTACTTTTGACACTTGGGGGAAGACACATTTCTTCTTTTTATGAGAAACTTGTCTACATCAAATCAGACCTAGACAAGATTCTTTTTATAATATTCTTGGTGTTTATCAACTTAAATTTGTTTTAAAAACAAGTAAGGGTCCTCCCAACTCAATCGATTTAGTTTTTAAGCGATAAAGAATAAAGAAAGGCTGAATGAAACATAATAGGAAAGTGCATCAAACTTTTTTTTGTACGAGGTCCATGAAAAATTATAAAGTGAGAAACTTTCAGTGAAATAATGCAGACAGCTAATCTTTCCAATGTTTTATTACTAGACAAAAATATTTTAATTTAACAAGAATCTACGCGTCATCAGTCATAGACATGCAGCATGGACCCAACATTATCTGCCTTAAATTTCCATAATCACAATTTGTGATAATTATAATAAATATCTGTCTCCTATAACACATAGATAATGTTCTACACTTGTAGACTCGTGTCCATACTGTGTGTCTATGGTGTGGAACCTTTTTGCGTTTTGTTGTCTCTTTGATTTATGTGCAAAAAGTTTTTTGTAATTACAAATGAATGCACATATTACTAGAATTATGGATAATTCTGTCTGATTCTAAGAAATCATTTTAATTGTATTGAAAACTTAAGAATTTTACACGTTTTTTTGGAAAACTAAACGTTTTAGTTCATTCACAGCTCAGTCATTCGCCGTTGCTATGGAAAGAGAACATACGTCTTGTCTTCATAGAAACGCGAGTCTACACGTCGCGCCATGCTCGGGCAGAAGACATATCAAGTGGAATAGAAAGAGCTTTGTCTTTTCTTGGTAGAATAGAGATAGAATCGCCATGCTACGCGTGCAGGACAGAGCGAGACTGTGCTGACAGTCAGACTTGTACTGACTAAAATCCACGGTGTCCTTCAATAGCCCTTTACGTTCCGGGGTCACTGTAATTCGTAATTCCCGCGACCAACAGTGGGACAGCATAGAAAAAAAAAGATTAATATACTCTAATATTATTTGGAGTCCCTAATTCCTTGTTAGAGTAATATTTTGCTAAGTAGTCATGCGGACAGCGAGTAAAGGGCAACTCGCTGTCCGACCATGGACCATGCCCGGGTCGACGGCGCGTCGTGTTCCACGCGCGCCTCAAAGAGCGTCAGCAAAATGACGGGGCCCCCTCTCAAGGGGTCAAAGCCTGCCGGGGTCGCGTGACTTATTTCCTTACGTGACCTCGGAACATAAATTGAAGGACACCGTGGATTTTAGTCAGTACAAGTCTGACAGTCCCTCTCGCCCTGCCCGGGGTGGGAGGAACAAAAAAAAAAAAGTAGTGGAAAGAAAAATGTTTACCTGCTAACAGTGAATGGGCGGGTGCGTGTGGTGCGGGAAACGCGCGCGGCCGCACGCTCTACGCCCGCGATCTCCCGCCGACCACCTACGGGCGGACCGCCCTTCTGCGAATCACCAATAATGTTATGGTTAATCTTCAGTTAGCTATTCACTTCTTCGGATTTGCGCAGTGTTAATGTAAAATGTATAGTTACTTCGATTTTAAAATATAAATACTCGATTCTTAAATCTAATAATCTAAACCTATTTAGTTGAACTTTTTGTCACTGACAAACGTACTACATTATTGCAATAAAGTCAATTTCAATTTGTGTGAAATAATTGCCTTTTGTAACTAAACATCGCTAGTTCTGTCTTGAATAGACACACACTCTCGGAAAACATGTGAGTCCGAACTCCCATCGATTTTTTATATCATCGCCATCGGTGACATTTGGCGGTTGAACTCTTTTTACCCTTGTAATAAGACGGTTGACAAATTGGTCAACCGTAATGGTGCGTCACGACTGTACAATCGACAAAGTTGAATCATGACCCATTTTGACAATAAATCGTTTAAATCCGTCAAATTGACAAAATGTCAAAGTCGTTACCATAGATATGTATGTTTCCGCGAATGTGGACCTAATTAAAAAAAAGTCTGTAAGAAATTAAGCTTATGGTGGGTCATGAACATGATTCAACTTTGCATACACATTTTGACTATCGAATTGCGACATGGAGATTCTTTGACTATAGTAATGGGATGTTCATAATAGGTTTAAAATTAGATTAAATTAGATAGAAGAAATTAATTTGATTTAATTTCAGTCTCTTGGCATTAGTTGCCTATCTGAACAAGAAAAGTGGTCATAACTTTTGAACCGTAGAATTAATAGCACAGAGGTAAAAAGATTGGAAATGTCCTCTCTCTATTCGATTTGATCCATACTTGTAGCGACACCCATAATGACGTATAGTCTTTCTTTACTGAGCTAGAATATAGGTAGTATAGTCGGCTTAAGTTTATCAGTATGGACTGTCGAACCATTCGTTCATTTGACTGTACATATTACACATACACACATGGGATTCGTGAAGGGGAGTCAACGTCAGAAGTTCCCTATATTGTACCCAATTTCCCGAAGTTTCCGTATGTGGCCATTGTACATGTTTCCACTATGTTATGCTCGACAATGAACATGAGTAATCAAACATCTACAAGTGTACAAAGTTTATTGACCGTGGTCAACAAAGCGTATTTGTTTTAAGGCCTTTTTCGTAAACTTTTTTTGTTATTTTGACACGCGATGCCCGTTTTTGATCCATCTTTTACTTATATAGTTAATAAACGGTCGTGGAATGCCCTTTAGTTCAACTCAAAAGGAAGATTACTTTTTGTAAGAACGCGAGGTTTCTTTATTGTATCTGTATTTTATGTAATTTCTGTCATAGGCTGACGGCATGTTGATGGACATCCTCAAACAAAAAAAAACTGGTATAATCTTAGTATGTTTTATTATAAACAGGTACCTAATATGTTTTTTTTGTGCAGAAACAAGTTTAAAATTGACAATCAACCTTGAGGTAACGTAATTACATGGTCGTAAAAAGATATAAACAATCTGATTGTGGTGTTCTGATTTGTGAGTATATACTTATGGGTTATCCCCCTTAAAGCATTTCCCTTTCTAATTTTTCTTTATCTTGTGTGATCACATTCATGACCCGAGATAATAGAATTAATTGAAATGGGTTTGAAAGTTGAACTGGGGACAAGTTCAACTGGACAAAGTTCTTATGTTATAATTTCTTACTTGACTGCAGTAAAACCCAAAAGGAATGATATATCAAGACGTATTCACGGTGAACAAGTTTAAAACCCGGATCATTAAACTAATCTAGTTCAATCGTTGAAAAAACTTGGTCCTAGCCCAGGAGCGAATTGTGCGTACACCGACTGGCTAATATAGAAAGTACGTACTCTGTTCTGTCTCTTGAAGTTTTCCTCACTTCCCTCGAATTAAATAAATTAGTTGTATTAGCAATTCTAAGTGCTTCTCCGATTAGAATTGTTAACACCACTTCTGTTTTCGCCTACATTATGGGATGTATAATAAATACCTATAGAAATGAAGAAAAAAAATCATTACAAAAACAAGATTTAACAGAAGTTTTTAAATATAATTTGTTGTATTTAAAAAGAATCCAATAATAATAATTAAGGTTTATAAATAATATTATTTATAAACCTTAATTTTTATTTCAATAGATTTCCAACCAGTGAGCCCTTTATAAGTATACTGAAACTTTTTATCTCGGTAAACTTTTTTAGAAGTTTCAAGCATTTTTAATTGAACTAAAGCGTATTCGTCTTTTGCCTTTTATTGTTCAGAGAAATAACAGCATTGTCTCAAGGACGTTGAAATGAGGTCGACAAGACTACAGAGACTATGTAGACGAATAAATGACTAAGGATGTAAAAAAAAAAGACTTTTTTTATGAAACGACTTGGTCTACTTATATAAAATGTAAAGATATCCATCAAATTTATATAATACGTATGTACGCGTCTATTGAATAACTTAGAAAATACAAATTGTCAAGACCAAGACATAAAGAGAAAAAAGACTACACTTAGTTTATTTGAATGTCAGTACCTGTCGTCCGCGAGAGCAGTGTGACCGCGGCTACTAGAGAGATGAAAGTTACCACGTGAGCGCTGATAGGGACAGCCAGCAAATGGGCAAGATTTTTCATGACCGACCTGTAACAAACAATTTTTTGATTCATAGAAGCAATCAAATATTTTAAACTAAAATCCTAAGATTAAAGAAGTTCTAAAAAGACTACAACAATGAACACACTTTTGTAAACTTGACCAAATAGGTATTTTTCCTCTGAGTATATGAATGTGTTCGTTTCAACAGGACGTCGTGAGTAAAATCATCCACAAGTCATCTACTGCTGGACACAGGCCTCCCCAATGTAAGCCTCTGAGTCCGGTCTTCAGCTTTCCTAATCCAGTCTGCCAGCTGCCTTTCGCAGGTCTTCACTCCACTTGGCCAGCCAGCGTCCTACACTAGGTTTTCCTAGTCGCGGACTCCACTCAAGGACATGTTTACCCCAACGGTTAGATAACCATTGGGGAGGGATAGATGATATGGGGAGATATTAGATATCCTGAGAGAGATGTGGCCAGCCCACTGCCACTTCAGCTGACTAATTCTTTAAGATATGTCAGCAACTTTTGTACTCTGACGGATTACCTCATTGCTTGCGGAAGTTCTAGCTAAACCTTTAAAGGTGCCTTGGGGTGTAATACACCCCACGTGACAAATTAAGGGTTTATCTTTATAGGATATGGTGCAGTATTTACCGTATATAGTGCAGTGCCTAGGGGTGTGTGTAGGTCTAGAGGGCGCGCGGGATGGTGGCCGCGTCGCCCGCTGGCCGCGCGCGCTCCTCTCTCCAGTTTCGGCGCGCGCGCAACATCTGCGTCAGTTCTCAGCCGCGTCTGTACAACAAGAGAAGTTTAATTTAATATTATCATTATTTTCCCATACGTTATTGAAATTTGGCCGAAAGTTGGGGTTAGGGGGAAACCGGTTGAGGACTATCCGCCCTTTACATGGAGTAATTACGATACTTTTGTCCCCATTATATTCTGGCCCACATATGCGGCCAACTTTTCCACTTACTTGAAAATTTTAGTTGCCCTTTCAGAAACGTGGTGAAAAACGGAAAAAATATTACATAGACATAGATAGAAGTAATATAAAATTATACATATAGGGTGACTGGTATCAGCTCACAGCTATAACCTTGGGGTCTTCAAGTCAAGAATGAACAGGTTAGGTACTTCTAGGCAAGCGTGCTTCATCGTCGACCACATCTTCGCATACCATCAGGCGAGATGGTGGTCAAACGCGAACCTATCTTCAAGTAAAAAAAAAATTAACACTCGTAGTACTTCATTGCCCTCGGCGCTTTTTTTTTGCCACTATTGATTCTAGTTTTCAGAACTGGTGGGGTATTACAATGTATTTGATACTTAATAGTAATTTAATACCCCCCCTGGGGGGGTATCACAACGTCTTAAAACTAGGCTTATTCCGGCGAGTGAAAGTGACAGAGCTATACAAGTCGTCTAGCGCCATCTCGTTCACTCACTGGAACAAGCCTGGTTTTAAGACGTTGTAATACCCCCTGGTCATAAAAAAAGGTTTTTGCCTTGTGTGGATCAGAAAGAAGTGTCAGACTTATACTCACTAAAAACCACCGAGTTCCTTCAATTGCCCTTTACGTTCTTAGATAGTCCTGCGACTGATTTTGATATCCTTAGATTAGACAACTGCGCAAATAGTTTTTCATAGTTTTTATCAGATCTCACGTGCAATTTCATAAGCGGCCGTTCACAAAAAAAATAACAAGAAACAGATTGCACGTTATAGTTATTATAGTCATGTCACTTTAAAATTAGCTATGAAACCGAATGTACTAAATTGATCACCATAATTTAATGTTGGTTAGTTAAACACAAACCATTCATAACGATGATTTGCAAACATAATTTCATGCAATTGCAGAATTGCATTAAATTATGTAGTAGTACGCAGCGTCAAGTGGACCCAGCTTTTTCTAAATACTACTATATTATATATGTATTAGTGATGTTGCGAATATTCGCATTCGCATTCGCAAATATTCGCATGTTTTTTGATATTCGCATTCGCATCCGCATAAATTGATGCGAATGTTTGCGAATATTTCTGAAAAACTATTTTTTAATTTACTACTACGATTTGAATATGGAAACTATATGTAACGAAATAGTGTTGAAATAATCAACTAAATTGAAATAATTCTGTAAGTCCAATTGTATTAAAATAACAGAATCGCACCAAAAATGACAAAATTCCTTTTTATCGTAATAAAATCATCAAATGAGTCCTACCACCCAGTTATAATAAAAATTCTACCACATAATTTTGCATATATCTATGAGAAAAAAGAGAAAAACAAAAAAAAAAAAATATTCAAAATTATTTTTATAAGTTCTTTGTCCATGCCTGTTCCGGTGTAAGGTATAAAAAAACCAGCTCCAGTCTAAACTTGTTGAATAAATTTTATGTGTTGAATGAATGAAGTTACATTCATTTAACTATATCGACTTGGCCAATGTTCGGTTAAAATTATGTCTGACATGAAATGTCAAACCCATCTATCATTTTGCGTGCGTTTTATTTAAAAGTCAATATTCGCATTCGCATTCGTATTCGCGAATATTGAAATTGAAAATTCGCATCCGCATTCGCATTCGCGAATGTCAAAAATCAGACATTCGCAACATCACTAATATGTATATACTACTAAATAATATATTAATCAGTAATAAATAGTCTTATATTAAAAAGTTATTCCATATAAGTTCGTAAGCAAAAAGATTAAAGCGATAAAACTCGTACATGATCGACGTCAATTATAATACCATCCACATCGGCCGCTTGGTATATAAAACATGCTGACTAATTTTATTGTCATTAGTTTATATTTGGTGAATGTGTTAAGAGCTCCTCAAAATGTTGGTCTTTTATTTACCTGTGGTTGTAGTTGTGTTAATTAGTGCTCTATACTACTACTTTACGAGGACGTTCAACTATTGGAAGAGCCGAAATGTTCCCGGACCAGAGCCTACTGTATTTTTCGGTAACTTGAAAGAATCAACCCTACGCCAAAAAAATCTTGGTCTAGTCATGCAAGATGTCTATAACTCATTCCCCAATGAAAAAGTGGTCGGTATTTATAGAATGACAACACCATGTCTTTTAATACGAGACTTGGATATTGTAAAACATATCATGATCAAAGACTTCGATATATTCAGCGATCGTGGCGTGGAAATGAGCAAACAAGGTCTGGGACAAAACTTGTTCCACGCTGATGGAGATACCTGGAGAGCCTTGAGAAATAGATTTACTCCAATTTTTACATCTGGTAAATTGAAAAACATGTTCTATCTAATAGAGGAGGGCGCTGATACATTCCTCGAGCATGTAAACGCGGAATGCCAGAAGAAAAAAGAGTTTGAAATACACTCCCTCATCCAGACCTACACGATATCTACGATATCTGCGTGCGCTTTCGGTCTTAGCTATGACAGCATCAGTGACAAAAAGCGAATCTTGAATCTCATCGACGAGCTATTGGACACACCAAGTTACGCATTGGAATTAGACATGATGTATCCAGGACTTTTGAAAAAACTCAATCTTAGTATTGTTCCGGCTTCTATAAGTAAATTCTTTAGAAATCTTGTTGACACTATCATTTCCCAAAGAAATGGCAAACCATCAGGGAGAAATGATTTTATGGATTTAATCCTGGAGCTCCGTCAAATGGGAGAGGTTAATACAACGAAATTCGGAAACAACGTGGCGGCTGTAGAAATAACAGAAGATGTGATGGCGGCGCAAGCTTTTGTATTTTATGTAGGTGGTTATGAGACCAGCGCCACAACCATGTCTTACTTGCTGTACCAGCTAGCGTTAAATCCAGACATTCAAAGCAAGTTGGTAGCTGAAATAGACCAAGTTTTCCAGGCGAATGATGGAAAAGTAACGTATGAAACTGTGAAGGAGCTGAAATACTTGAATAAAGTATTTGATGAGACCCTTCGTATGTACTCAATAGTGGAGCCATTGCAAAGAAGGGCTCTACGAGACTACAAAATACCCGGTACAGATGTGACGATTGAAAAAGGCATGACAGTGATAGTATCTCCGAGAGGCATTCACTATGACGAGAAATATTATCCCAATCCAGAAGTATTCAATCCCGATAGATTCGACCCGGAGGAGGTGGGTAAGCGTCACCCATGTGCTTATTTACCATTTGGACTCGGACAAAGGAACTGCATCGGTGAGTAGCTTAAAGCACATACTTAACTAAAATATTCTATAACATAGTCCATGACAATTGTGAACGTACTGGCTGAGTGATTTAATTGCTGCGCTACATGTCCTGGGATCTACCCCCGCATGGAGCAAGTAGGTTTTCCGGGTCTGACTGTTTGTGTATGTGAGTTTAAAATATTTGTAAACGCACCCACGAAACAGGAGAAATTTCTGTGTGTGAGAAAAAATAACCTTTCTTGGCATGATTTATATCATTCTCTTCAGTCAATATTAGCTATCTGAAGATTGACGTAACAAAAGTACCTAATACTCATTATTTAAAAGAATGAAAGTCAACAGCGTTTTTACAATCTAAACGTATTTATAACTAATAGATATTATTTTATTTTCAGGAATGCGGTTTGGCAGGCTTCAGTCCCTACTAGGAGTAGCAAAGCTTTTGTCTAAGTTTACAGTGGAGGCATCGAAAAACACTAACAGGAATTTGGAAGTTGCACCGAAAAGAATTCTTATCGGACCGAAAGAAGGAATTCGTGTTAATATTATTCCTAGAAAAATTAAATCATAATCAAGGAAAAATAAACTTAGATTAAAAACGAACACTTTGGTTTTGAGAAAGAAAAATAGCCAAATTATGAAATAAATAGTGGTTTTGAAAACAAAAGTGTAATGGTCGTAATTGTTTGATGATCATGGTTCATCAGTAAAAGAATATCGCAAACCCTCCGAAACCAAGAAATCCAATTTTTCCACGTGACTATTTGATAATTTCAACGGTTTCTTCTTGATATGAGCCTTAGTAAAATGTTAATTATATACAATGACGTAGTATAGATACGATAAGTACATATAAAACTCAACGGAGGAATTTTGAAGCGAGATACATTTATAAGTCATAAAAATAATAAAATTGTATATAATAAGTTATAAGTATTAAAATATTGTTATCAAAATTGTTATATTAGATATTTCGTGTTAGACTGTTAACTAGTATAATGTAAAATTTATACAATAAGTACAGATACACATGCTTTATACTAGCATGCTAAAGCACGAGAGCATGCTACTTTTAAGCAAATGCTACTTAGTAGCATGTGTATCGTAAATTAGCATGCTCATTATTAGCAAATGGTTTCATTTGCTAATAATGAGCATGCTAATTTAATTGTAAACTATAAGCATGCTCATAAGCATGCTCTTTTAGCATACTAGTTTAAAGCATGTGTATCAGTACCTTTATAGTCAGTAAGATGATAAAAAATATTTTACACGTATTTTTACTTTTGTTACGTAATTCAAAATTCCAACCCTCGGACTAATTTTTGCAATTTATTGACGCTATCAACATTCCTATTACATTGCTCACAATTTAGTATTAGATCTATTTAAAATTTTAATAAACTACATATATTTTTTATATAAACCAGTAAATATTTGTTCTTTATTCATTCTTTCACTATATTCAGCCTCGATTCCTTTCAAACGGGGGCGTCTGGCGACGACAAGTCTGCCATTTTACTTGTCTAGCCGTCGTCGCCTGCCGTCGCATTTGCGGAGCTTGTCGCCGCTTCACAACTCAACGTTACAACAGCCGAGATATCTCCAAATGGCTATTATTGTCGCCAAGTTTTAAAATTCTTGTTAATTGTTATCTAATCCATTATGTGAGAGCAGTAGTAACGGTCCCAACTTACGTTTCACCTTAAGTGCAATTATTTGTTCCGTACATAGTAGGTATAAAGAGCGTTTAACTACTTCATGACTGAGAAAAAAATAAGTAAAAAGATTTCACACAAAATTATCGTTTTTTTTTATCATAATAACCTGTTATAATGAATTAAAAAAAATATTTCCCAGCAATGTCTATTTAAAAATATTATCCTACACCATCTGAAAATATTATTAAAAACCGGCCAAGTGCGTGTCGGGCCACGCACAGTGTAGGGTTCCGTAGTTGCCCATCAAAATACTTATGCGAACTAACTAAACTGATTCGCTGAATTTAATTTTAATAAAAAGAAGAATTTTCAAAATCGGTCCAAGAGTCTTTGAGAAATCGGGGAAAACACATAAAAAAAAAGATTACGACGAATTTAGAACCTCCTCCTTTTTTTGAAGTTAGTTAAAAATAGTTGACGATAAAAACCTACCTATCCCCAAAAAACATACCGTAAAAACATACCTATTAAAGCTGTAAAAATAAAGTTGACAAACTTACGTATGCAGTTGAAGAACATGTTCTCCGATACATTTTGTTTAAGAAAATATGTTATCCAAGTACATTTTATAAGATGGTCAACTATTACTCGTAAAGTTGTAAAGCCTACTTAGTCATGATAATTTTCTTTTAAACTTCGTTATATATACTACTATTGTGAATTTTTTCACACCCCCAAACATAACCGTTTAGCTGGTAGAGGGGGGGGACACTCGAGTCGAGCAAAATTTAGCACTTTAAAGCTTAATATTTCACAAACGAATTTTTTTATAAAAAAAAACCGGCCAAGTGCGTGTCGGGCCACGCACAGTGTAGGGTTACGTAGTTGCCCATCAAAATACTTATGCGAATTAACTAAACTGATTCGCTGAATTTAATTTTAAAAAGAAGAATTTTCAAAATCGGTCCAGGAGTCTTTGAGAAATCGGGGAAAATACATAAAAAAAAGATTACGACGAATTTAGAACCTCCCCCTTTTTTTGAAGTAAGTTAAAAATAGTTGGCGATAAAAACCTACCTATCCCCAGAAAACATACCGTAAAAACATACCTATTAAAGCTGTAAAAATAAAGTTGACAAACTTACATTTGCAGTTGAAGAGCATGTTCTCCGATACATTTTGTTTAGGAAAATATGTTATCCAAGTACATTTTATAAGTTGGTCGACTATTACTCGTAAAATTGTAAAGCCTACTTAGTCATGACAATTTTCTTTTGAACTTCGTTATACATATATATTACTATTGTGAATTTTTTCACACCCCCAAACATAACCGTTTAGCTGGTAGAGGGGGGGGACACTCGAGTCGAGCAAAATTTAGCACTTTAAAGCTTAATATTTCACAAACGAATTTTTTTATCAAAAAATTGTTAATGGAAACTATCAATATTTTTTAAAGACCTATGTAATGATACCCCACACTAAGGGGTACGCGAGAAAAAAAAAAACATCCCTTCTTTACGTGTACAGGAGGTACCCTAAAAAAAAATATTTTACGAGATTTTATTTTACCACTTTTTCGGCACAACAAATCCGTATATTTACACCAAATTACAGCTCTCTAGTACTGTGCGTCTCTGAGCAAAACTGCGGACAGACGGACGGACGGACGGACGGACGGACGGACGGACGGACATGGCGAAACTATAAGGGTTCCTTGTTGACTACGGAACCCTAAAAATTGTTAATGGAAACTATCAATATTTTTTAAAGACCTATTTAATGATACCCCACACTAAGGGGTACGCGAGAAAAAAATAAAACATCCCCACTTTACGTGTACAGGAGGTACCCTAAAAAAAATATTTTACGAGATTTTATTTTACCACTTTTTCGGCACAACAAATTCGTATATTTACACCAAATTACAGCTCTCTAGTACCTAGTACTGTGCGTCTCTGAGCTAAACTGCGGACAGACGGACGGACGGACGGACGGACATGGCGAAACTATAAGGGTTCCTTGTTGACTACGGAACCCTAAAAACGGACCATCCAAGTAAGCCATAACGGATCCATGGTCCATGCGGATGACGTCATGGGATACCTGTCCATAATTATTGTGTACCAATACCTTTTCCGGAATATAACGTTTTGTTTCTCTGAAAACCGCTTCAGAATTGGTTTAGCCAAACTCGGGATAATCTCTGGCAAACCTACATGCATACCTACATAAAAACATACGGGCCTAACTGAGAAACTCATGTTTTTAAGTCATGTCTTATTTGTTCATGGTTGCTTAGTTAGAAAAAACACAAGTCTAAGTCTTGCAACGACGATATAATACTAGACTCGTAATAACAGGCGACCGATGTCTGTCAACACATTAGGCAAAAAAGTCTTATATTCGTCTCATTTCGACCAATCCTGTGAGCCGTAAACATACGTTGAGACAGTACAGACCTTGAGTTATGGTAGCCATACACCATCCTGCCTATCGAACGATCGATTTGACGCTTGCAATTGTTTCAAATCGGCAGTTCGTCCATATACACCATACACCATACTGCCTATCGTAAGATTGATTTGACACAACGTCAAATCTGTAGCAGTGATGCCTACTCAGCAACTTTATAGCTAGAACTCGCAATTATTCGGTGACGACGGCTACAGAAAGAATTTCATTTTTTTTTAGTTAAACCCAAAACTGAACTATTTATTCAAAATGCCACTTATTTATAATTATGCAGAATGAGCCACTGTTGCATTATCTTGTCTTTCCACTCGGGACACTAATACTTGACTAATTTTGAAAGTCTCATGATGAAAAGGTGCTAGAAAAGCAGGGACCGGATTACCGTTATTTTTTTTATAACGTTATAACCTGGGTCAATGAAGAAAGGATTCTAAAATGGCGGCGCTTATCGTGTCTTCTCGCTCGCACTCTAGTGCCGTCTATACTCACTCCCGCGTGTAGCGTAAGCAGAAAAAAATAGTCTTGATGTGTCTTGACGCGCTCAGTGATATTTTTTAAGAATATTTATTAGATTTCTGTTATTTTTCCGTTGTTACCTGTTGATTATTGTTGTTGAATTTTGTTTTATTGTTAGATTAAGTTTGAGAATTATTTTGATCCAGTCTTGTTTTTTTTATTTTCAATATCAAAAAAACTTTAATTTGAAATCTTATATGCTGACTGTACTATCTGTCAACGCAAGTACAAGCCGCCATTTTAGAATCCTTTCTTCAATGCTCCGGCTTATACGAATGATTGTTATAGTAACGATAAAAATGTAACGATATTAATAACGATATCTGTAAATCCGTTACCTAATAACTGAAATGAGTATCGGTAAAAGTAACAATACATATACCGGTAATTTATATGCCTATCTCTTTCTAACGATGTCGGTAGGTGGCGCTAAATTGCGATGTAATTTTCTTACAAAATTGTCGGTCGTCGCCACCGGCCACCCCCATTTTCTTTCATTACCAAAGTTTGTACAGTATTACGTACAGACCAGTAAATAAGCAACGAAGGATGAATAACAGACCGAATAATTTTCGACCTCATCGACATTTAAAATTTAGTTTGCTTTTCCTTACATTCTCCTTAGCTCCGTCATTAAAATCCGTAGTTTGCATCAGTGTCAATAAGGTCGAAAATCGCTTGAAGGTCGGAAAACATTTGCTTAACGATAGCAAGTTAAAAAAAGTGGTGAAAGGGATTTTCGACCTTATTGACATTTAAAATTTAGTTTGTTTTTCTCACATTCTCATTCGTTAACATTGCTCCTTCATTAAAATCAGGTGTTTGCATAAATGTCAATAAGGTCGAAAATCGCTTGAACCTTTTTTTAACTTGCTTTCGTGGTCCCTTGACACCTCTCAAGTTTTCAATCGTATTTTGGCTTAAAATAAAATGAATAACACTTTTTTTACGAGTGTACAAGCGACCCATGTGCGAAAAGCCTTAATTTTCCTGGTAAGGCCACGTTCACATGGCGATTATTTTCCCGTATACTGTTACGAGATTTTATCGAATAGAGCAGTGACAACAGTATATAAATGAAAACTTAAAAATAGTTTACACGGCGTTCATACGGGAAAATCCCGTGTTCGAGAAATATATTTTACCGTGTACCGTGCGAAGTTGTCCTAAAAGTGGTAAACACTATTCGATAAAATCTCGTATACGGTATACTGGAAAATAATCGCCGTGTGAAAGTGGCCTAACCTTCCCTGTAGAAAAGTAGCTAAAAAGTTTAGCCACAAGTTACACTTTTTAGGTTCTTTTCTAGCACCTTTATAAAATTAGCTAACTAGCTATGACGTTGCTAAGATGGCATCACTGCTGCCGATTTGACGTTGTGTCAAATCGATTTGATGACCTATCAAATTGGCATGTCATGCCATCAAATTGGCATTCCACGCCCATACACGGTCAATTCTATTTGATCAAATTGGCAGTATCATGCCAATTTGACAAATAGGCAGTATGGTGTATGGCTACCATTAGGGGAGCCAGGGTTGGCATGATTAAAACAAGTTGTTTTAAAACACATGTTTAAAACAGTGTTTAAAACAGTTTGAAATTAAACAGTGTTTTTTATTACATGTTTAAAAACAAAGATTAAAACAAGTTTAAAACATTGTATAAAACAGTACGAAAAAAAACATGTTTTAAAACTACTTTTCATGTCGCAATAACTGAATATAAAATGAAAATAAAATAATAAGTATTTGAGTCTGAATAGTTCAACATAAAACCAATCGAGTCTCTATTGCTGTTATATTTTTGAACTTTCAATGGCATTGTAATTGACTTAATCTTTTTTAACCGACTTCAAAAAAAGGAGGAGGTTATCAATTCGACTGTATTTTTTTTTTTTTTTTTATGTTTGTTACCTCATAACTTGCGACTGGGTGAACCGATATTCATGATTCTTTTTTTATTCGAAAGCTGGTGCTTCCCGTGTGGTCCCATTGTCACCATTTCAGGATCTGATGATTGGATCTTGGAGAAATCGAGGGCAACCCTCAAATTTTATTGGCTGACACATAGTTTTTCGCAAATCTTATGAAGTAATTCAAGTATTTGCGTATGGAAATCATCATCTCATGTACCTGAGCTGATGATGGAAGGTACAACTCCTGAAGTAAGAAAACTATGTTTGTGTTTGCATATCTCCGGAACTACAAGTCCGATTCAAGTAATTCTTTTTTTGTTGTACTAGGTATCGTTCAACTTAGGGAATACTGCAAATTTCATCAAAATCGGTTCAGTAGTTTTTGAGATAGGGAATGAATTAAAGAGATGTTAACGATGTTATTACCGGTGCTACGGATTACAAAATTCTAGTGCACATGTAAGAAAATGATGTATTTGACAAGAATTTTGGTTGAATATTTAAACTAAAAAGAGTAAAATAAAAACTTTTTCAAAAAAAAATGTGACCGCCTTCAAAAACAACCACAAAAAAGGGTAAAATAACCTACAAAACTTTTCTTTCGGAAGTCGGTGGCAAAAGAGACAATGAAATAATTAAAAAAAAGTCACCGACTTCCGAAAGAAAAGTTTTGTAGGTTATTTTACCCTTTTTTGTGGTTGTTTTTGAAGGCGGTCGAATTTTTTTTTAAAAAAGTTTTTTTTTTGTTATAAAACGTTGCCCCACACTAGGAATTTCTACTGTGTCGTGCGTGGGTGCGTTTACAAACTACTAAGTACCAGGATTTGTATGGGATTGGAAGATACCTATTTTTTAAACATTATCATAATAATTTCAAAACAATTAAAATTGCAACAATTTTAATTAATAAACAACATTAGTCATAAATAAAAAACGTAAACATCGATCCCTAATGTCGGCTGTCGAAAGAAATTTGGTAATTCCCCTATTTTTTAGACATATAAGTACCTAGATCGGTGTTTCTCAGTCCATTGTTCATAAGGTAAAGCCCCGCACTGTGGCGCGGGGATATACCTTATGAACAATGAACTATTCTACGAACGAATAGGAGGCGCGCCGCCTGTCCCGCTAGGAAAGTCCCTACGTGTCGCCCAACATAAAATCAACATTAGAACATACCTACCGGGTGAATGTGAAGCGTTTGATTACGCAACATACAAATAAATGTTATCTATTGATCGTTTTTTTGTAAATATTTAATTTATTTGGGCGAGTTTATAAAGATCTAGCCTAGAAAAGAAACATAGTCGAATTAATTTGAAATAATGCCCTAAACTAAAAAAAAAAAACAAAAAAAACACTTGTTTAAAACATTTTGAACTGTTTGTTTTATATAATTTAAAAAAAAACTGTTTTTTTTCCAACCCGGAGCTAATTTAACTGGCTTGAGCAATTTACTGCTGCCCTGTGTGTGTGTCGCAGGATCGATTCCCGCGCAGAACAAATATTTTTAATGACCCACAAGTTGTTCTTACGTATTTGGGGGTCTGTATCTGCGAGTTTAATGTTAGTAAACGTTATTCAATCTTTTAAAGACAATGAAAGAAGATTTATCTAAGTGTTAGCATCAGCATTAAGTTTCAGTTTTGTATTTACAAAAAAATAGACCAAACTCATTGTAAAATTTTCTCCTGGCCACAATTGAGCCTACCTAGATGCAAAGATGAATAGCTAAGTTAGAGCGAGCCCTCCCAGAAGGGAATGAAACTCCTGCGCATCCACGGAAATCTGAATTGTCTAGCGCTGAACACCTACTACCATCGTGCGCTTGATTGTATGGTTGCCGAATTTAATGTTAATAATGTAGCCATAATATAAAAATTAAATAACAGTTGCTAAATAAAATTATTTCATTTACCTAGGACGTGCAAATTGTACACAAAAACGGGCAAAAACCTGCTAATTTTAGGAATGAAATCATATGTTTAACCTTCAGAATACTGCGTTTAGATTCTTATTCAGACCTAGCTAGACTGAACTGAAGAGCTGGGCATTAAAAAAAAATATTATTTGATACCCTTAAGTTTTATAATTCCGATCACACACAGTCATTTTATTTGTGATCCTAGTCCGTAGGCATCATGCGGTGTATCGTATTTTTACCACGAGGAAGTTTGCTGTAAATCCGAATATGTGATAACGTGAACAACTCAAAGTCGCACAATCTCACCATTACTAGATGGCCAGCCCTATGATGTTGGGATAGTTTCATCATTCATGATTCATCATCATCATCATCATCATATGAGAAATGTCAAACTATTCCAACATCACAGGGCTGGCCATCTTATCACAATGCGCAGTTATGAGCGTGACTAGATTGCAATACAAGTTACCAAAAATAGATAGCAAAAATCCACGTGCCGATTGATAATAATTTATTATGCATTATCGCGATCCGGTCTCCGCGCGCTTCTTAGGTATATAAACATTTGCTGTGATAATACTATTCATTGCGTAAAGTTTAGTAGTTGTGTTAAGAGCTACTTCAAAATGGATTTAATTTACTATCCGATAGTGTTATTAGTGATAGTTTACTCTCTTTATTATTATTTTACAAAGAATTTTAACTACTGGAAAAGCCGAAATGTGCCCGGACCGGAACCAACTGTATTCTTTGGGAACATGAAGGAGTCCGCGCTTCGCAGAAAAAACAAGGGTGTGGAGATGCAAGAAATTTACGATATGTTTCCAAACGAAAAAGTGGTCGGTGTATATCGAATGACAACACCTTGTCTCCTCATAAGAGACTTGGAAATCTTGAAACATATCTTCATTAAGGACTTCGAGGTATTTACTGACCGCGGCGTGGAATTCAGCAAGAAAGGATTGGGACAAAATTTGTTCCACGCGGATGGAGAAACATGGACAGCTTTAAGAAATCGGTTCACCCCTATGTTTACATCTGGTAAATTAAAAAACATGTATTATCTAATACACGAGGGTGGTGATCACTTCGTGGACTACGTGAGCAAAGAATGCGAAAGTAAGCAAGAGTTTGAGATACACTCCCTTCTTCAGATTTACACGTTGTCTACTATTGCTGCCTGCGCTTTTGGTGTTAAGTATGATAGTCTCGGAGATAAACTAGGGGCCCTGAAACTTGTAGACAAATTCGTTTCGGAACCAAGTTACGCAAACGAATTAGATATGATGTACCCAGGACTTCTGACATCTCTGAACCTTTCTATTATTCCGACACCAATACAGAAATTCTTCAAAAATCTTGTGGATGACATTATCGCTCAAAGAAATGGCAAATCATCAGGAAGGCACGATTTCATGGATCTAATCCTGGAACTCCGTGAAATGGGAGAGGTCAATTATTCAAAATACGGAAAGGATATAGGAAGTCTTGAAATAACAGACGATGTTATGGCGGCGCAAGCTTTTGTATTTTATGTAGGTGGGTATGAAACCAGTGCAACCACTGTGGCCTACATGATGTACCAGCTAGCTTTAAACCCTGACATCCAAAACAAAGTGATAACAGAAATAGATGAAGTTATTAAAGCACATAATGGAGAAGTAACTTACGATACTATAAAAGACATGAAATATATGAATAAAGTGTTCGACGAGACTCTACGCATGTACTCAATAATTGAACCATTGCAAAGAAGAGCTGTTAGAGATTATAAAGTACCCGGTACCGACCTGGTTATTGAAAAAAACACGACTGTGCTCATATCGCCGAGGGGTATTCAATATGATGAGAAATATTATCCTAAGCCTGAAGTATTCAACCCTGATAGATTCGACCCGGAGGAGGTGGGTAAGCGTCACCCATGCGCTTATTTACCATTTGGACTCGGACAAAGGAACTGCATCGGTAAGTTAGCCACTGCATTTATTATCTCACTATCTTATCTTACTTAAATTATAAATGTGAAATTTTGTAAGGATGGGTGGATGTTTGTCACTCTTTCACACAAAAACTGCTGAACCGATTTGGATGTTTGATACAAAGATAATTTATAACCTTGATTAACACAGGTTATTTTTATCCCGGGATTACGTTCCCGGGGGATAGTTCTCGAACCCCAGCGGTCGAAGCCGCCGGCAACAGCTATTTCAAATTCACGAACGACTAAACGGATCTGGATGGAAGACAGAAATATATTATAGTAATACGATTCCGTGAAATCCTCTATAAACTTGTAGAAGCAGAAATTTGACGTCGGTGATGACATGATATCACGGAAGTACCTATCTACATTAATTATCAGATTGATGAAAGTCACCGCTGCTGTGCGATTAATAAATTATTTATAAAAATAATTTACAAGATTGCGATCTCTAAACTAAATGACTTGGCTAAACAAGCTTGGATACTTAAAATAATGGCAGTCACTCCATGTAAAATACTGATTTTCAGTTGCATCATGGTTTGACTGTAAGCCGACCCCAATATAGTTGGGAAAGATGATGATTAAAATAATTTATTTATAGGTTTATTTTATTTCGAGCACATCATCAACAAACCTTAATGTTTATTCACGTTTTTTATTTTTTTTTAGGTATGCGGTTTGCAAGGCTACAGTCTCAGTTGTGTGTGACGAAGTTTTTGTCCAAGTTTCAAGTGCAGCCATCTAAAAACACGGACAGGAATTTAAAGGTTGACCCAAACCGATTTATTATTGGGCCAGCCGGTGGAATATATCTTAATGTTATACCTAGAAAGTTAAAAGCTTAAGTTAACTTCTAAAAAATGTAAACACTTGGTATACAACACAGTTTTCTAGTGTCCTAATTCCTATATAGTGTGGGGTAAAGTTTTTTTTAGACAGAAAAAAAGTGAAAAAAAAATGTGTTCACGAAAATCGACATATTATTTCGATTTCAGAAGACTGTCTAAACAGGTAACCGCTTGACTCTAGAACGTAAAGAGCTACTGGAATACTGCAGATTTTAATCAGTACTACGTGTTTGACATGTTATCACGTAAAAAAGGGGTTGTTAAGCTTGAGATTATTTTTTTAACGTTATGTTATTATCTTTTAATGTTTAATATCGTGAATATTTGTTTCCTGATAACGGTATCGATGTTTTTATTTGAGGCAGATGATTGCTATACCAAATAGGCATTAACTGACGCAAACATAATATAAATACGCTGATTTTTTATCGAAAGACACGTATTTTTCTTATTCTTAGGTATTTTACTTTAAATATTCGCGTCGCATAGGTACTCTACTAGCGCCTCTGTGTGAAACGTTAGCTTAAATTAGCATAAACACCAATGTATTAGACTTAGGTACTTATAGATTTTCTAGATAAGAATTAGAAGTTGTACGATTATACTGTAACAGCACTGATAACATGTAAGGTGTTTTTGTTTTTATAATAATAATAATAATAATTAATTCCTTCATTAATTGATTAATGATTTGAAACACAACAAGTGTGTCCACGAACGTAAGGTGTCTGAGCTTTAGTTTTTTTTTAAGATTTTAGTATGTTTTTCAAGTGTAGTGTCCAGCTCGCCTAACCTTATATTTGTAACTGCACACGCTAATTATTGTCATTATTATACAAATCGTCGAATTAAACAGTCTTACTCTTTTATTTCGACAACATCTCTATAATACACTAGTGTCTACATTTGTTTGATGATGTAAAGGTGCTCCCTCATCGGAAGCATTTTGCGTGTAATGTAACGTTACAGGTTCGAACATTAGAGTTGTATTGCCACAACGTGAAATAAAGACAGTTCTAATCTCATGTTGCCTTCAAAACGTCCTTAGAAGGTCCTATCAACAACTGATCCTTTAAGCTATTGTCAAACAGACAGGCGTGACGAACGCGATCCGAAGCGTTTTTATTTGTAATGTATGGAATTGTTTGAAGCCAGGCACATAGACTATCGGATCTCTTTCACTTTTCTATGTGACAGGATTCAAACAATTCCATACATTACAAATAAAAACGCTTCGGATCGCATTCGCTTTGCCTGTCTGTTTGACAATAGCTTTAGGGTAATAATCGCCAGACCAAAAAAACCCGTAAAGTTTCGCAGCTTTTTCGATTTTTGACTACGGTGCGTTCGGCGCTTGAGTTTAAACTTGGAATACTCATTGGCACACATAAACAAGTCTGCACAAAATCTGAACCCGGATTTCACGCAAACTAGCGCGTACATTCAGATGACAAAGTTACTGGATTATAAGTAACTTTATATTTTTTTTGCCCTCACTTAGTAAAAACAAAATTAGTAGGTTTGTAGTTTGAAATCAAATTATTTAGAGATTATTATTTTAAGGTTATGTTAAGGTTTTCCAACAGCCTGTGTGTACAGTAAAGTTAAGGTAATAGTACATTATGATATAAGTGCGGTAAGTTGATAATTACAGCTGAGGCGATATTGGTAGAACGAGCCGTAAGGCGAGTGCTATAAGAAAGCAGAGGCTGTAATTATCAAACCGCACGTATGTCATACGACGTTTTATAACACATTTGTGAGTAAATAAAAAAAACATAACATCGAAAAGGAAAAGCAAGCGGAATAATTTTTACTTTTTCACAAATTAGCGATGCGCGCGCACCAGCATCTTTTGTTTATGGCAAAGGCACAAAAAAAGCCAGTATTACTAATAAAGTAAATTAATACTTTTGTGGTTTTATTACAGATAAATGGTTGTAATTAATTGTCAAAATTAATTAAATTAAAGAATAAAATGTTTATTTATTATATTTCATCTCCCAAATTTAATAAAATGTTGACCGCTTTTCTGACATAAAAACTCTTTGCTAAGATTTAAAAAAGTACCGTTCGTTTTGACGGAGCATCTTGATAAACCGTGCGTTTTACTTTACCATTACCGCACTAGTGCGTTTTACTTTACCATTACGCACTAGTGCGTAATAAGATACATTACGATACTGAAATAGGTGCAGTAAGAGACCTTTTACGAGAAAATGTGTTATAAATAATTTTAAAACTACTAGGACTTACACAGTCGCCAATTATAGGTTAACCAGCCTTCACAATAAATAAGTGATAACTACACAAAAATAAACAAATTATTCAGGACTAACACAACTGACTGTAAAAATAAAGGCATTCCTTGTTTAGTTTGGGGTCTATTAATAAGTATCTCTACTAAACTTAAAAATAAAATACAAATTCTTGTTCAAAAATTTGCTGTATCTTTACATTGTCAGTTTATTTACTTCTTATGAATAGTTCTGTTTTTTTTTTCATTTATACCATTAAAAGCTATTTATTTTGCATTACTTAATATCTCTCTGTGTCTTTACTCTCTCAATCGGGTTTAGAAAGACTGCCAACTTCCAAATTCCGGGTTACTGAGTGATTTTTTACAGATAAACACAACAGCACTTATACATATTATATCTACCTGATCCAGAAATCGAACCCAGGACGGTCAACCTCAAGACGACTACGAGACCAATTAAGCAGTCATGCAATAAATAAGGTAATAAAGAAGTAAGCAAAGAATAGCATTTTATAGATAATGTTTCTTTACAGAATTAGGGTCAATAGACACAGACGCGACGCGAAGCGACGTGACGTGATGATACTGGAAATATGTATCTTAACGTATTAAGTTAGATTTCGAGTCACTATATTGAATATGAAATGAGCGCGCAGCGTGGTGTCTCGGTGTGAATTGGTCCTTAAATCCAAACAACACTCCAACTGGGTGCTAAAATTGGTTTGCTTTAAAAATAATAGGTTCTATTCCCGTTTAAACGAGATGAATAATAAAAAAACTTTTACTAAAAAATTGGGTTCGATTACCGTTTAAACCAGTTAATTAAAAATCTTAACTATTGTGCTCAATAGTTTGATCTTGATGACTAAGCTTTATCTTAGTTTACCTCTTAGCTAACAGCTTGACTGGAACTTTTTGTCATAACACAATGCAATTTGAATTTGCGTTGGGGTTTTTCTTTACACCATATCCCTTTTATTGTGCATTTTCCCTCTATGGATTTAGTTCGTCTAATATTTCCTGAAGGGCAAAGTGATGTTTTGAATTGGACTCTATATTCTACCTACCAGAATCTTTCCACTGCATTAGCTTTAGTCTTCAATCATTATGATCGAAGGCTTTAGTTCAATCATAATTACAATCAAATTCAGTTTTGTGATCATAGAAAATCAAAATTAGACTCTGCACAAATCTAGTTATAGGTTATGGGTTGGAACCTATTATTGGATTATTTTATTAAACGGCAACGTAAAACATCGTGAGGAAACCAGCATGTCCCAAAATACAAAGACAGAAGAAATGTTATCTATCTAGGCACACTGGACCGCGTGGTGAATTACAGTCCACTTCTGCTCATAGAGAGGACATCTGTGACACAGTAGTGGAAACATTATACTCCGATTATGCTAACACACAACTCATACAAATACTGGAAAAACCGAATCCGTCGGCAAAGGCCTCTTACCTGTAGATTTCATATCCAAATGAATTGAAGGAAAGTCTTAACTAAACTTTGTATATAAAAAAAAAAACTTTGTAAGACTCTATTGTGAACCGATCTAAGTCAAAATAATAGACTAAAATGCCGACGAAAATACAAATTCAAAGAGATGACTTACCTTTTTTCTACTTGAGCAACTTTAAAGTTGTAATCACGAAATATAATACTTTAATAATGTGGCATAGGTACATAAGTGATGTAAAGACTTGATTTTCTACCCGTCCAAAGGTCTGCAATGTATTATTTGCATCAATCTTGAAGTTAATTTTAGCTTGCGACCGACACATCATCGGTTTATAAATCTATCAACAATTTTTAATCCGTCGGGTTCAGTTCACAGTTTTTCGTTAAGGACGGTTAAGATAGGGTTGTTTTTTTTTAGCTTTGATAACGAAATTCGATAAAGCAATGAACAAAAATATGGGTAAGTATACTTAAACCATTATCGTAATCTGGTTTACCGCTTGGTATATAAAATCGCGTAGAGTCGTATGTACTGCATTCATAATAAAGTATTCAGTGAATACAAATAGGAGCTCCGTCAAAATGTTGGTCTATTATTTGCCGATAGTGTTAACAGTGCTAATTACCGCTTTATACTATTATTTTACGAGAACATTCAACTACTGGAAGAGCCGAAATGTCCCCGGACCGGAACCAACTGTATTTTTTGGGAACATGAAGGAATCAGCTCTGCGAATGAAAAATCAAGGTGTGTTGTTTGAAGAAATCTATAACATGTTTCCCAATGAAAAAGTGGTGGGTGTATATCGAATGACAACACCTTGTCTCCTTATTAGAGACTTGGAAATCTTGAAACATGTCTTCATTAAGGACTTCGAGGTATTTACTGATCGCGGTATTGAGTTCAGCAAAGAAGGATTGGGACAAAATTTGTTCCACGCGGATGGAGAAACATGGAGAGCCTTGAGAAATCGGTTTAGCCCCATTTTCACATCAGGGAAATTAAAAAACATGTACTATTTAATGCTTGAGGGTGCTAATACATTTGTGGACCATGTGAAAACAGAATGTCAAAAGAAGCAAGAGTTTGAAATACACTCTCTTCTTCAGACATACACGTTGTCTACGATTTCAGCATGCGCTTTTGGTATAAACTATGATAGTCTCGGTGACAAATTGAAGGCCCTTGAGCTTGTCGACAAGATCATTTCTGAACCAACGTACGCGAATGAATTAGATATGATGTATCCTGGTCTTTTAAAATCACTAAACCTTTCTTTAATTCCGACTCCAATCCAAAAATTCTTCAAAAATCTCGTGAGAACCGTTGTCGCCCAAAGAAATGGCAAACCAGCCGGCCGTAACGATTTCATGGATCTAATTCTGGAACTCCGAGCAATTGGAGAGGTGAACAGCGCAAAATACGGAAACAGTCTGGCGACTGTCAAAATAACAGATGATGTGATGGCGGCGCAAGCTTTTGTATTTTATGTAGCTGGATATGAAACCAGTGCAACCACTATGGCCTACATGATGTACCAGCTAGCTTTAAACCCTGACATCCAAAACAAATTAACATCTGAAATTGACGAAATTGTCCAAGCACATAATGGACAAGTAACGTACGAAACTATCAAGGAAATGAAATATTTGAACAAAGTATTTGATGAGACTCTGCGCATGTACTCAATAGTTGAACCACTGCAAAGAAGAACTACAAAAGAATACAAAGTACCCGGTACAGATGTGGTACTTGAAAAAAACACTACTGTGCTCATATCGCCAAGGGGTATTCATTATGACCCGAAATATTATACCAAGCCTGAAGTATTCAACCCTGATAGATTTGACCCGGAGGAGGTGGGTAAGCGTCACCCATGCGCTTATTTACCATTTGGACTCGGACAAAGGAACTGCATCGGTAAGTAGCCTATTGCAAATCATATTTTTGTTTATCACGAGAATTTTAAGTATCGATATACTATAATGATATTATTTAAACTAGAAAATAAGTGGCAACACATTTGCACTAAGTAGTTAGTGATAATGATATAAATTAAGTTGTCATAAACAAGATCAATCCCTTTAGCAGCAATGCATGAGCTACTTATTCATAATGAATACATCTTTTGTAAGTTATACCATATTGATACAATGATTTATTGCAGTGTTACATAATACTAATACCATACAATTATGTGTAGTACGGTTATATTTTATGCTTTCCGACTTAGAGAGTTAGCTAACTGACCTCAACGCTCAATCACAAGGAAGTACATTAATTCTATGTAAACTCACATACATATCTAGATAGAATACTATTTGAAAAGATTTAAGGAAATTGAGGAGGATATTAAAATATGAAATAGTCATGCCGTCTTAATAGATTTTTCCATTAGTTTCTCAATTGAATTGTTGACGTTGTCGTTAGTCTGGAAAATACAATCATAAATATACACATCTAATATTTATAATGAACTGTGTATTTTTGGAATTTATAAAAAAAAATGTTAATTGATTATTACATGTATTTTACAGAGAAATACGATAATAGGAAGTTGGCGGATTGATAAGTCCGTGCCTTTTTAACCCATTTTGAGTATTGAGAAAGATTTAACAGTGAAATGTTTTATTTTTAGGAATGCGGTTTGGCAGGCTTCAGTCTCAACTGTGCATAGTGAAAATGCTGTCTTACTTCAGAGTGGAGCCATCGAAGAACACTGATCGGAACTTAGGGGTGACAGCCCACCGAGCTATCATCGGACCGAAAGGAGGAATATACCTGAATGTTATTCCCAGAAAACTTAAGGCAATATAATAAGACAACTTCAAGACATAGATCTCACAGAGAAGTCCTTTACCTATAAAACTTTGGTACAGGCATCCGAACATTGACAAGAATTATTTTATTACCTATAGGTACGTCTTATTTTATTACGGTTATTGATCAAATTATAATGGCAAACAAAAGGCTATAGATATATTGATAAAAAAATAAGTTATTATACAGAGAGCTCAAAATATCCACTTTGTTAAATTAGGTTAACTTAAATTTTATTAAATGTATACTTCTAATCACAGTCGTTCACTTCTTGTATAGTGATCAATTAGCAGGTTACATTATTGTTATTTATTTTTTAGACTTTGTTTTTCATAACGAAGCAAAGTAAATTATTATTGTTAATTCTTGTTTGATTTCTAATACGCGCAATATTTTTGCGTGAAAAATGCGCAAAAACTACTTTTCTCATAATTTATTAGAGCTTTTTTCGCCCCTCCCGTCGACTTCCTTGAGGAGCTCGTAGCTATATACTTTCAGCCATACAGGCCGATCTTGACGTTTCCGTTGGTCTGTGGACGGGTGACCATCTGTCATAGCGAGTTTCCTCCGTGCCTCGGAAAGCACGTAAAGCCGTTGGTCCCGGCTGTCATTTGTAGTCACAGTACAGTCGTTAATCACACCTTTTGTCTTACCATGGGGTATCGTATTACGCAGTAACTGGGTTGTGGAGGTCCGATAGGCAGCCGGTCCATATAAAATACTGATATCCAGGTGCATCTGGTTCTACTGGAAGCTGACTCCAATATAGTTGGGAAAAGGTTAGTCAGATGATGAGAGATTTCGCCCCTTAAAACCCCTTTTACTGGAAATTTCATCAAAATCGGTTGAGCAATTTCCGAGAAAGTCATCGCGAAGATATACACAAATATTGCTCGTTTTATAGTGCAGGATTATTGCGTTGTCTTTATTGTCAAATCTAGCTATGCTTTCGCATGCTGAGTTATCTTGCTATATTTAACAAACGAATATACTGATAACGGTCTCAATGCGAAGGTCATGGGAAGATAATGACGTTATCTCATTGTATTCTCTCTCCAGACTCTAATTGACATTCACGGTTATTGCCTATATAAAACCAAGTTAAGCGATAACGTGATGTACACCATCGTACACGGTTAAAGTGTTAAGAGCTCTTTAAAATGGCGGCATTTTATGTGTCAGCAGTGTTAATAGTGTTAATTTCCGCTCTTTACTATTATTTTACAAGAACTTTTAACTATTGGAAGAGCCGAAATGTTCGTGGACCAGAACCAACGGTAATGTTCGGTAACTTAAAAGAATCAGCACTCCGCAAGAAAAATATGGGTGTTGTGATACAAGAAATCTACGACCAGTTTCCGGAGGAAAAAGTGGTCGGTCTTTATAGAATGGTTACACCTTGTATCCTTATACGAGACTTGGATATTATAAAAAATATTATGATTAAAGACTTCGAAGTGTTCTCTGATCGTGGCGTGGAATTCAGCAAAGAAGGATTGGGACAGAATTTGTTCCACGCAGATGGAGAAACATGGATGGCATTAAGAAATAGGTTTAGCCCTATTTTTACATCTGGTAAATTAAAAAATATGTTTTACCTAATGGATGAATGTGCTAATTCATTTGTGGATTACGTAACGGCAGAATGCCAAAAGAAGCAAGAGTTCGAAGTGCACTCCCTGCTACAGACATACACGGTGGCTTCTATATCTGCCTGCGCCTTTGGTGTTAACTATGACAGTCTCACCGACAAATTAGAGGCTCTTAAACTTGTGGACCAGTCAATTTCATCACCCAGTATCGCTATTGAAATAGATTTGATGTTTCCAAAACTTCTGAAAGCACTTAACCTTTCTATTTTTCCAACTGCTGTGAACAATTTCTTCAAACATCTGGTGACCAATATTATAACTCAGAGAAATGGCAAACCATCAGGCCGCAACGATTTTATGGATCTAATCCTGGAACTCCGTCAAATGGGAGAGGTGAATAGTACAAAATTCGGACGAAACGCAGCCGCTGTTGAAATAACAGAAGATGTGATAGCAGCACAAGCTTTTGTGTTTTACGTAGCTGGATATGAAACCAGTGCCACAACTATGGCTTATATGCTGTACCAACTAGCACTAAACCCTGAGATACAAAGCAAGTTAACGGCAGAAATTGAGGAAGTTATTAAGGCAAATGACGGGAAAGTGACATACGAAACCGTAAAGGAAATGAAATACTTGAATAAAGTATTTGATGAAACCCTACGTATGTACTCAATAGTGGAGCCACTGCAAAGAAAGGCCGCCAGAGATTATAAATTACCCGGTACAGATGTGGTAGTTGAAAAAGACATGATAGTACTAATATCCCCGAGAGGTATACACTATGACGAGAAATATTATAAAGATCCGAAAGTTTTCAACCCTGACAGATTTGAAACGGAAGAAGCGGGAAAGCGACACCCTTGCGCTTACTTACCATTTGGAATAGGACAAAGAAATTGCATCGGTAAGTTATTTAAACGTAACGTTCATTTCTGTATTGAACACCTTTTGATTTGTACCAAAACAAAAGGTTTTCCAAATATTATATACTTAACTAGTGTTAGTTTTTCATTTCTGTTTATTTTCAGGTATGCGATTTGGCAGGCTTCAGTCTCAGCTGTGCATGATCAAGTTTTTGACAAACTTTAAAGTGGAACCGTCGAAAAATACCGCAAGGAATTTAGGGGTTGCCCCCCATAGAGGCTTGATCGGACCCGATGGTGGAATACATTTGAATATTATACGTAGACAGTTAAAAGCCAAATATTTAACGTAATTATGTAACTAAAATCTAAGTACATAATTTTTGGCTTGGTTGTTTGAAATGGAGATTGAATGGTGGTAATATAATTTTCCGTTTAAGTTTATTTCAACATATTTAGTGAAATGTATTTTTTTAAATAATTAAAATTATTAGGTTTATTATATATTAAAAAGTAACATTAATTTATATGTTCCATAATAATAGTCGCCTGAAAATTTTCATTTCTACATATTATTTTATTGTTTCACCAAAATGTTGTGGAAACAAACGAGATAGTACCTATATGTTTGCAAAATAAAAATTAAACAAAAACAATGTTGTGTAATACCGGGAAAACATTTCAGTAATTATTTAACAGTTATCTATGTGTGTACAAGAATATTCAAAAATGTTGCCATTATTGACATTCATTATCTTTTTATTATGCACGCGTTTGATATCCTCACTCCAAATATTACTATCACATTGTGGTAATCTTGTGTAGATTCATTTATCACAAGATTTCAGAGGAAATAACAAGACTTTTCCAGTTATTGTGACGTAGGATGATAATGATGGAAAAATTAGTCGTCGTACAAGTAAGTCGTAAAAGTAGTCGTACCCCAGAGGTGCTTTTTTTTCCATACACGGTAAATACTTCAAGTACGCTGTAAATATAATCTTGTGATACTGTCTCTTCTCTTTAGATTAGATACGTCAAAAAAAACGTGGTCAAGCTAGGGCCTACCTCTTTTTACGAACGGAGGAGGATGAAAGGTATTTTTTTTTAGCGTGGTAAATACATCAAATGAGTCCTCCTGCCCAGGGCAGTGCGGGAGGGACTGTCAGACTCGTACTGACTAAAATCCACGGTGTCCTTCAATAGCCCTTCACGGTAATGAGATAGGTACCGCGACCCCGGCAGGCGTTGGCCCTTTAGAGGCGGTCCCGTCACAATGCTGACACTCTTTGAGGCGCGGGTGGAACACAACGCGCCACCGTCGACCCGGGCATGGTCTATGGTCGGACAGCGAGTCGCCTAGGATGAAAGGTATGTAGTAAAGATGAAGAGAAGAAATAGTGGAGAAAGCTAATATTCGCTTCAATTCCCTTATATCATATAATATGTCTTAGAAATGACGGCACGCACGACGCGCAGTGTCAAAGCGATCGACTGCTACGCAGCGTGTCGCGGGTTCGATCCCCGCACGGAACAAATATTTGTATGATCTGTAAGTAGTTGTTCTGGGTCTGGGTGTTCGTGCATGTGAGTTTCTATGTTTGTAAGCGCACACACGTCACAGGAGAAATTCCTAGTGTGGGGCAATGGTTTTTTGAATTGAAAAAGAAGAAATACTTAAACTTAAATTCCCGACACTGATCGGGGAACAGTCGCGAACGCGCGTGAACCCCGTGAAACCATCCACATTCTTGTTCGTGCCTGTTCACGGGGCTACACTAATGTGGAGCCGCCATAAAAAATAAAAGAGCAGCAGTAGCATAGTCTACTACTAGTAAAAGACACACTGAATGTCAAGTGTCGTACTGAAGTCGCGGGACTGTCAGGTACATAACCGTGACCCTGGAACGTGTAGGACTAATGAAGGAACACCGTGGAATTTAGTAAGTACGAGTCAGTCAGTCTTTTTCACTCCCCACAAAGCGAGAGGACTCATTTGCTGATGTTACCCCGACAAAAAAAGTGTTGTACTGAAGTCAAACAGCGATTGTGGTTTGACATTGGAACTATCAACTACGAGTATCTGGGGGCACGGCAGTGCCCCCGCCAAGACGAGCCAAGCGAAGCGCAAGGGCACTACCTACCTTTTCTCGAAGTGTTTCGTCGTTTTTTTGAACCCTCATAGATTTGGTTACCGATGTACCAGATAGTTCATATTCTCAGAATATGATGCCATCAATAGTCTTATTAAGCATACAAAGTCTCAATAGAATAGCTATAATACTTTAGATTTTATTGATATCTAAAATACACGGATTTCGTCACTGATTCACTGATACACTGACACACTGATGATCATCAAAATGTTTGGCTACTTCCTGAAGTGCTAGAGAGCTGAAATTCGGTATGTAATCTAAGTTTAGTATACAACCAACAAAAAAATTCACAAACCTATAACTTTCACCCCCCATCCCCTAAAATGGGGGGTTGAAGTTTATATGAGACCTTAAAATGTAAGGGTTCTTCCTGAAGTGCTAGAAAGCCGAAATTTGGTATGTAGTATACAAAAAAACATCCCCCATCTCCTAAAATTGGGGGGGGGGGTGGATTTTCATCATCATCATCATCAGGCAGATGGCAGAATAGTTGATTTTAGTGCATTTCTACAATATGGATATCAAATGAAAGGGCTGGTTGAGAGAAACTAGAACAATGATGTGACGTCACTACAAATCCAATATGGCGGACCATGTATGATGGCGGATTAGTTATATTTAATGCACTTCTACAATATGAGCATCAAATGAAAGGGCTCGTTGAGAGCAACTCGATGAATAATGTGACGTCATTCTAAATCCAAGATGGCGGAATAGTTATTTTTAATGCACTTCTACAATATGGGTATCAAATGAAAGGGATCTTTGAGAGCAACTTCAAAAATAATGTGACGTCATTATAAATCCAATATGGCGGACCATCTGAGATGACGGAATAGTTATTTTTAATGCCCTTCTACAACATGGGTATCAAATGAAAAGGCTCGTGGAAAGCAACTCAAAAAGTAATGTGACGTAATTACAAATCCAATATGGCGGACCATCTAGGATGGCGTAATAATTATTTTAAATGCACTTCTACAATGTGGAATCAAATGAAAGGGCTCGTTGAGAGCAACTCGATGAATAATGTGACGTCATTCTAAATCCAAGATGGCGGAATAGTTATTTTTAATGCACTTCTGCAATATGGGTATCAAATGAAAGACGTGCTCGTTGAGAGCAACTCGAAAAATAATTTGATGTCATAAATCCAAGATGCTAGCAACTTACAAAAAGAACTGAAATCCCACCAAAAACATTTCATGTAAAGTGTTGCCAAAACGAGCACATAAGGTTTGCCCTACAAAAAAGATATCAGATCTTATGTAGAACCAAGCTTCTGAATCTACACGGCCTAACTCTACCAACTCTAACTTCACAAATTCTACACATTAGCAAAAATGTATGGCTTGGCTGTTTCGTTACTTCAGAAACTAAATATTAGCATCACCTCCACGACGGTAGCGAAACGGTGAAGCCATACATTTTTACTGATGTGTAGAATTTGTGAAGTTAGAGTTGGTAGAGTTAGGCCGTGTAGATTCAGAAGCTTGGTTCTACATAAGATCTGATATCTTTTTTGTAGGGCAAACCTTATGTGCTCGTTTTGGCAACACTTTACATGAAATGTTTTTGGTGGGATCATACAGTTCCAAATATAAATAAATACTAAGTTCAGTACACTTATCGCGAGTTTTCACTATTTTACTTTACAGCGTCTTTCCATTTACAGCGTTTCTTGTATGGAAAAATGAAACAGCGCCTCTGGTGTACGAAGAAGGAACTAATTTTTGTCCTTGCAATTTGAAAACGTCAAAGTTCCAGTTTACTTTACGTCAGAATATCTGAAAACTCATGATATGGCCTCTCCTCGCCGTTGTACATATAGCTACAATGTCAAATGAATTTGTTATGTATTTCTTTTGTGTAAAAAATAATAATTTAAGATTAATTTTAGTTTTGCTTACTTTTTTAATGATAACGTATCAGCAATGCTAAGAAATATAAGGTTACTATTGTTATTTCATGTTCGTTGAGTAACACTTGTATTAAAATAAAAAAGTGTTTAATAAAATCTTTTTTTAAACCCCACACCTGAAATTTCTCCTGTATAGTAGGTGCGTTTACAAACATACAAACTCATATAAGTACACAAACACCCTGGCCCGGAACAAGTACTTGCAGATCGTGCATATATTTTATTCTCGACTTTTATTCTCGACCGCAACAAACAAAAAGATCAGTTTCGTTTCAAGACGTTCTGGCCAAGCTGTAATACTATGTCATTAATTTTCCTCATTACCTTATATGAACCTTAAAGTGTCCAGTAGTTTCCATACTATATTTTTAAAATAGTAACCATGGAGTTTCTTGCCGGTTCTTCTCCATGGAATCGACCAACCCGAACCGAGCACCTGTTGACGACGTTTTATAAGTGCCCTCATAGGCCTATGTGAAATAAAACATTTGATTTTGATTTTGTCCTAGACTCCTAGCAAAAAAGAGTGCTACCGCTACCACCATTTAACCTATAGAAAGATCTTCTATGAACATCAAAGAAAAAGGTCTTGAGATCTCACAAGTGAATGCTGTTGGCATTACTAGAGTTAGGGACTTTACCCATGGCGATTCCAACTACAAGTGAAAATCAACCTTACCACTATGACGTATGACATAAAATACGTTGTTATCCACGGGTAAATGAAAAACAAAACACGATCGCCACGACGACGTCAAGTCAGTCGAATTGCAACATTATTTCTTAGTAACTAGGTTGATTTTCACTTGTAGTTGAAATCGGTCCAATCGCGTTGCATCGCACCATTGGTAGAGTCCCTAAGCCGCAGATACTTGAGTCTGGTATGTACTAATGCCTTGACCTGATTGTGCGTGGACGAGACCCGTATTTGGCAAGGCCGCGACTTCAGAGAGCCAATGATCTCTTAAATTATACTTTTCAAGAGATTGCCAACACTCTTTTATTTTTTAGGGGTTTGGCTAGATTATACACTACCCATCAAAGGTGGTAATCGGTAATCACTTACTTGGAATTGATCCCGAATAGCCTCATAATAATGGAGTGATTTGAATTAATTTGGTATCAATTACCTTTACCTAACAGTAATTAAATAAATGTGGAATAAAATTTTATCTGTTTTAACATTTATGCATACCTATTTATAATAACTTAGTTTTACTTTTAGAAAAGTCCTTTTTTACATTAAAAAAAATCTCAAAAAATACACTACCATAAACATACCATAAATAAAAAAAATTTGTATCGGTATCCTCCAACAGAGCTTCGCACTAAAAAATACATTGTTATGTTCCAACATCCACGCGAACGAAGTCGCGGGCACAGCTAGTGTTATTAAGTCACTACCTTTCGAATTACGGTTTCTGATTGGCTGAAATCTATATCATGTGACCAATGGTTGGACGCGCAATGAGCAGCTCCATCTAAAGGCATTCAAATGTAAAAACCGCCAATTTTCGACTTGAGCGGTGTTGTAAGCTAAGGGACGTATTGTCTTCGAATGTTCGAATCTGTAACGTTGCGCGCGCGGTGAGGGAGCGCCCTAAGACTGTGCATTGTTGATGTGCTGGCGTCTGTACATACCATAACACACATCACACAAAAACTACTGCATGAAATTGAATGCTGTTTTCATCGATGTATTGGTAGAAGTCATACTTAGACATTTTATTTGATTCTAAGTTCCCGTATGAAGTTGTGGATATCTCCGAAACTATCAAACTGATATTCATTGGTCTTTCACTAAGTAGGTATAATTATTAAACTTGGCGAGTCGCAACATTTCTGTACTTATTGTTAAAGATACGATAATCTTTATTTAAACGCCTGCTAAAAAAACATAGTAAAATATACTTGCAGGCAAGCATGAAATGTTTTTAAATGTAGGCATTTGTTTTTTTTTTTGGTAAAATCATGAAATGAGTCCTCTCACCCGGGGCGGGACGAGAGGGTCTGTCAGACTTTTACTGACTGAAATCCACGGTGTCCTTCAATAGCCTTCTACGTTTCAGGGCCACGGTGACGGCAGGCTTTGGCCCTCTAAGGGAGGCACCGTCAGATAGCTGACAGCTCTTTGAGGCGCGCGTCGAACACGACGCGGCGTCGACCCCGGATGATCCATGACCGGATAGCGAGTCACCCAAGACTCGCCATCCGCATGCCATACGGTGGGCGGAAATCACCCAGTGACGTCCGATGTCGTGGGTATCTTCCGCGGCGGCTGCGTTGTGAGCTGGACGCTGGCCTCTTCCTCACGGCGCCCACCTCCTTTGCTAGCATGACTGCTTCGCAGAAGGAGGCGTTCGCTTCCCATTCCGTCTCGCTCCGCAGCATGGCCTCGACCAATGCGCTTATTGTCTGCGTGAGGAAACGATGGTGCTCTGCCCAATATTATTGATGTAATAATATAATATATTTTGTTTCTGATTCTGTATTTATATATTACATAAATATTAGGTAAAAGGCAATACCTATATTGTCTCTGAACTAGACTAGAGTCAAGAGCAAACCCATAACAAATAAAAAAATCTAAATACCTAAGTAATTATAGTTTATTAAGTTTTCCAATCCAAAATCTAGATAACGTTAATAATGCCATAAGTCAGGTCCATAATTGGTTTACTGCAAACAATAATAGTATTAAATGGAAAAAAGACCAAATGCATACGATTTGCTTTACCAAATTTTAAAACTATCAATTAATTCAATCAAGAGATACTTGAATTTGTCGATAAAACAGTTTTCGTGGGGATTACGCTTGATGCACGGCTACAATGGAGTCCCCATTTAACAACCCTTGCGGGGCGGCTAAGTTCAGCAGCATGCGCTGTGCGAATAAATCCGTCAATTTACCGATACTGCTAGACTTGTCTATTTTAGTTTTATTATGGGGAGGGGCTTCTGACATCGAATCTATTGATTGTACCTACATTAATTCTGAAAAAGAGAGCCATCTGGGCCATATACACAATCTCCGTAGATGCGATTCTCTAAGAATTCTCTTTTAATTAAAGCGCATTTCACACAGAGAGCGGGCGCGGGTCGGGCGCGGGAGTACGGCGGGTCTAGTTCTTTGTATTTAAATGGAAGACTTCACACTGAAAGCGTGCGCGGGTCGGGCGCGGGGCGGGTCGTGCCCGTACACCGAAACGCGCCCGACCCGCGCCCGACCCGCGCCCGACCCGCGCCCGCTCTCTGTGTGAAATGCGCTTAACAATTCTGTTTATGGATATTAACATCATGATCATGACAGTACCTTGTCCATACATCTATGAAAACATAATGTACATTATGAAAAATCTGCATCTTTTTAGTAAGAGAGGTGACATACACAATTATAATAAATGTACGAGTATACAGGGTGAATTTTTCAACTGGGCGTGGATGGCTATTTTCGAAACTATGAGGAATATCGAAAAATGTTGAAAGGAGTCTCGAGGCCGATTTTGTCGAAAACTAAAACTGCATCATTGGACTTTAGAAAAATCAATCATCCTGGCCAGGAATCGAACCCGCTGATTTTGGAAAAAAATCACACTCTGTATTATTACACCATTCGATAGTGTTGCTGATAAGGATCAAATTCTGGGAAGTAATCATATACGGCAAACTTAATGAAAACGTATAATTACAAAAAACTGATAAACCATCAAGGCAATGACTGTATTTGAAACATAAGTTACCATTTCTTCTTTAAAATAATGCTATTTTTAGTTCAACTCCATAATTTCGTATTGCTAAGTACAGCGGGATTGTTGAGACGTCAAATCCAGTGAAATATTGAAAAAAATTTTTTTTTTTTTAATTTCGATAAATTATGGCTCAGTAGAAGTAAAGTAACATGGAAAAATAGCAATTTCATAAAAATCAGCTATTTCCTTAAGTTTGCCGTATATGATTACTTACCAGAATTTGATCCTTATTAGCAACACTATCGAATGGTGTAATAATACAGGGTATGATTTTTTTCCAAAATCAGCGGGTTCGATTCCTGGCTAGGATGATTGATTTTTCTAAATTCCAATGATGCAGTTTTAGTTTTCGTCAAAATCGGCCTCGAGACTCCTTTCAACGTTTTTCGATATTCCTCATAGTTTCGAAAATAGCCATCCACGCCCGGTTGAAAAATTCACCCTGTATACGAGAAATAGTATATAATACTCAGTTAGTTCAGGCGGTCTTCAGATTTGCCAAAGTGGACTCTTCTGTCATGGGGTACTTTTTAAAATGCTACAAAAATACCACAAAATTGTTCTTCAATTGATCAAGACTACTTTTAAATCTAGTATTAAACGCACGCTGTGCAAGCTGGCATATTCTTAATTGGGCGATTATATCGCTGATAAGCTCCACGTGACAGCAGGATGAATTGATAGCGTTTATTTTATGCTCTTTTTGGAGATTGTACAATTGAATGTGGATTGTATAGATTCAATCTTCCCAGTATTATACAAGTTTCATATAGCCAGCATTGTGTGAGTAGGTACCTACTATGTCCCTCGGAGCATCATTCACTGAGTACCTACGTTTCTCATTGACTTGAATGACCCTGGCGGTGGAGAGTACGTCATGCTCACTCAAATGTTTCGCTGATGGTGGCGTGTGTGTCGGATCATTTAGTTCCCTTCAAAATGGTTGAGCTGAATGGTACTGATGCATGTGTCATGTGTCAGTTGGGAGTGGTCACCTTTTAGCTGCCATGGTTTATTTTAATTCATTGATAATTTGATTGAAATGTCTTTTTTATAATTCCTGTAACACTTTTTGCTTTCTACATGGTTCTCACATAATTACCATCTCAAGATGAATGATGTACAAAGGTACTGTAATAGTTTTGGAGATTGAAAAAGAGTGTCCGTGGAGTTTCTTGCCCGTTCTTCTCCATAGAGATCTACGCTTTGGTATGGGCATCTACAGTACTTTCACGTTTATTGTATTTTGTGACTGGGACTGTATCACCATAATCATTTTTAATTATGGTTTTATTTTTGTCTTTCGACAATTCAAAAGTGCCTGTAATGCCCTACTTGAAATAAATGCATTGATTTTGATTTTTTACATTGTATATTAAAGTTTGCTGTTTTGAATAAGTTTATAAATAATAAAATAAACAAAAAAGGATGACCCGTATAAAATTATAAAACATATTAGTTATCCTTTATTCATTTTGGAAATTGTCATGTACATTTTTAAATATAAAAACGTTATTATTACTATGCTAAACAAATAATTTTATGGTAAATTCATATCTTACAAAACAAATCTTCTCAAAACGGAACGAATTTAAAAAAAGGTACAATAGTAATGCGTGTAATAATAGCGCGCAAATATTGTTTACCCAACACCGTAATGTAATACTATGTTTTACAAATAAATCTATTCTGATTCTGTAAAACCATATTCCAATAGCAAAGTTGAAAATAAAACTGATACTGAAATAGTGTCAGCAAATCAATTTAAACATACATCATCTAGTAGTAGGTACTTTAACAAGCAAGATAAGAAGTTATCACAGTACTGGCTGCATTGTTTAAACTTTTTTCAAGATTTTATCTTTCCAGGAACAATGTTAAGGTGTATTCCTACATCTGGACCGATGAGACCTCTGTATGCACCAATCCTCGAATTCCCTTCAGTCTTCTTTGATGGCTCCACTCTGAACTTGGACAAAATCTTCACGATGCATAATTGGGACTGCAGCCTGCCAAACCGGAGGCCTAAGAATAAAAAAAAATTAGCCTTTTTAAACTGATTAGGTATGTGTAACTATTTAATTATTTTCCAAAATTCATTCAACTCAATAGTTTTTGTGTAACAAACATAAATGCTCATAAAATTTAGTAAGATACGACTAAATTACTCACCGATGCAGTTCCTTTGTCCAAGTCCAAATGGTAAATAAGCGCATGGGTGACGTTTACCCACCTCCTCCGGGTCGAATCTATCAGGGTTGAATACTTCAGGATTGGAATAATACTTTTCGTCATAGTGAATGCCTCTCGGGGAAATTAGAACTACGGTATCTTTTTCAAGAACCAAATCTGTACCGGGTATTTTGTAATCTCTTGTAGCTTTTCTTTGCAGAGGTTCTACTATCGAGTACATACGCAGAGTCTCATCAAATACTTTGCCCAAATATTTCATCTCCTTGATAGAATCGTATGTTACTTCTCCATTATTTGCTTGAGTAACTTCGTCAATTTCAGCTATCAACTTAGTTTGAACGTCGGGGTTTATCGCGAGCTGGTGCAACATGTAAGCCATTGTTGTGGCGCTGGTCTCGTAACCAGCTATATAGAATATAAAAGCTTGTGCTGCCATTACTTCTTCCGTGATTTCAACAGACACATCAGGTTTTCCAAATTTTGCACTATTGACTTCCCCAATTTGACGGAGTTCAAGTATTAAATCCATGAAATCACGTCGGCCAGATGGTTTCCCGTCCCTTTGACTTATAATGTTCCTAACAAGGTTTTTGAAAAATAACTGAATAGGTTTCGATATCAGAGAAAGTTTAAGTTGTTTAAAAAGTTTTGGATGCATCATAAGTAATTCGGTTACATAAGTCGGTTCTGTAAAAATCTTGTCCACAAGTTTTAGCGCCTCTATTTGGTCATTGAGACTTTCATAGTTAACACCAAAGGCGCAGGCAGAGATAGAAGCCACCGTGTATGTCTGTAGAAGGGAGTGCACTTCGAACTCTTGCTTCTTTTCAGACTCGGCACTGATATGGTCTAAAAATTTATTAGCACACTCATGCATTAGATAATACATGTTTTTCAATTTACCAGATGTAAATATTGGGGAGAATCGGTTTCTCAAGGCTGTCCATGTTTCTCCATCAGCGGAAAACAAATTTTGTCCCAGTCCTTCTTTGCTGAATTCCGCGCCGCGATCAGTGAACACTTCGAAGTCCTTAATAAATATATGTTTAAGAATGTCCAGGTCTCGTATAAGGAGACAAGGGGACGTCATTCTATAAACTCCGACAACTTTTTCTTTTGGATACATGTTGTATATTTCTTGGATGATTAGGCCAAGGTTTTTTCTACGAAGTGCCGATTCTTTCAGGTTCCCAAATAATACAGTAGGTTCCGGTCCCGGCACATTTCGACTCTTCCAATAGTTAAATGTCCGTGTAAAAAACCGATATAGTGCATAAATTAACACTGTAAAAACCACCGGGAAATAGTAGATCCACATTTTGAAGGAGCTCTTCACAAAGTCACTCAATACCGTGATATGAGTAGCAGTATCGTTTGGGCGCATTTATATACCAACGGTCGCTAACACAGCAGTATGATCACGATGACACCATTAATGTTCTCATATCAATCGTAGTCGCGTTTGTTGTACCCTACCTACTTAGATAACGTAAGTTTTCGCAATGAATTGGCAGATTTTGGGTTATAGTTTCAGTATACACATAGGACATATAATATATAAAGATCTCTAAATTACAGATCATACTTAAGTAGTTCTGTATTAATGTCACTTTTACACAGTCACCTTAAGGTGAAACAAGTCAACATTTTTTCCATAGAAACTTCGTTGGGGTTTTACTCCACTATTTGACAAGGTACATCCAAAGTTAAACATGGTATCGTTTTCGTTTCCGAGATCCTGATTATATATAAATATATATACAAGAATTGCTCGTTTAAAGATATTAGATTTAACATGGTAGCAGAGCGTGGTTTCTCATTGTTTTTCATATACAACACACACACATCATTGTTACGATTTGAATGCGAACAGTCCCCGTATACTTAGTTACATCACTTACAAAATGTTCAGTAATCACGAACGTTTAACCCAAAGTGTCACATGTAGCATAATATATGTAAAGATGGTAGCGTGCGAGAGAAAGTAATAAACATTGGGTTCTCGGTGTCTGTAATTCAAAGAGCGGTAGATATGTCTGGGTAGGTAGGACGAGTTGAACAAACCCAGTGCCGCATAGATCGATACCAGCGACCGGCTCCGGCGAAACGCCCCGTACCTTGCAGTACTTTATGAAAGAAACACTATCTCTTGTTCTATGTTTTATTACTAGTTTTCAAACAACAAAAAAAAAACAAAAGAAGACAATCATCTTAATTTAAACGTTGAAAAGGGAACTAGAAAATAACTTCACATAATAGTTGCTAACTCACTAACTCGCCCACTTATGCGAGCTTTCACAAAATAGAACAAATTCGTCCCAACTTTAACCTAAGTATAAGTATAAAAATAATGTATCCAAGTACCGGAAAAACAAACTAACTAGTCGTCTGTTTGCGCCACTGTCTTCAAGACACGTATTGGCTTTTGTCGCCATTTAGTGAACTGGATGTTACACTTTTATAGAAGGAAAATCATTAATTTATGAGATTCATTCATACTTTTTATAACCCGCGCATTAATACGCATGTTGTGTTGATATCATCAATTAATTGAAAATTCAATTAGTGCGTCAGCTAGAGTTTTAAAAATACATAATGGTCGCGTATTTCTTCTCTCGTTGAACAAATGCATATTTACATAAATAACGCATCAAAATTCGAGAGTTCGTGACGTCAGAAGCAAGTTAAGGGGGATGCTCCAACCAGCCCGCGAAATTCAATTTTTTTTACGTTTTTTGCAATTTGCAGGCCAGTGACATGTTGTAGCTTTATAAATATATGAGTTGCGGTAATAACAAGTATAATTTTTAATATAAAAATTATCAAAAAACTCGCTCCATCAGCTCTCACATAGAAAAGGTGCATCATGTTAAAATCTCCGAAATCTAACTACGATGCACCTTTTCTATGTGAGAGCTGATGGAGCGAATTTTTTGATAATTTTTATATTTAAAATTATACTTGTTATTACCGCAACACATATATTTATAAAGTTACAACATGTCACTGGCCTGCATATTGCAAAAAACGTAAAAAAAAATGAATTTCGCGGGCTACATCGAAGCAATCACCTTAAACTGTAGTAACTTGTGGTGCTTTGCCAATTTTAAAAGTGTCGCATCTTCATAAATTTTCAAGCTTCATAAAAGAAAAAATTCTTCTTCTTCATAAAAGAAAAAATACGTGTCAAGTTTTTTTTTTGATAATCTAAATTATAACTGAATCACTTACCTATTAGATTTTTTCGGTCAAATACCCTATAATCGACGTCAAAGAATATTTTGGTCAGGACTTTAATGAAATAAATAACTACACACCTAAGTTAATTTTCCAAGGACTTGTTATGCTGATAACAATTCATTTTACGCACCCTCCAATCCATTTTAACGATTTCTTCTGAGAAAAACAAACTTTTAGCAAGAACTATGAATCAGCTAGCTAGGGTAGCAAATGGCAGACGATTTGAGTCATATTTTTCTTGGAGCAACAACCCACAATAATTATATTTTACAGTAGATATAGTAGGTAATCCCCCCACACATGAACATATTTCTAGCTTGAACATGAGATTCCAAAGTAGGTACCTCGTTACAATTAATAAGAAAATGATCTGCTAGTACGACCCCGTGACCGGACTCCCTTTTGAGGAGTTTCTAGATAGGCGTCATGGCGTCCTGACCTAGCGCATGACGCAGGTCCTCACCGGACACAGAAGTTTCGGGAGGTACCTGTGTCTGATGAGGAAGGAGGAAACGCCTGGGTGTCACCACTGCGAGGATCTCCCTGAGAACACGGTGGAGCATACGGTGCAGGACTGCCCCGCTTGGGCAAAGCACCGCCCCGTGTCCTCACGGTGGCGATAGGCGGAGACCTCTCACGCCCGACGTTGGTCGATGCCATGCCGCGGGACGAGACGGAGTGGGAAGCGGTCGCCTTCTGCGAAGCAGTCTTCTCGCGAAGGAGGAGGCGGGCCGCGTGAGGGAGAGGATAGCGTCCTTCCACTCCACCCCAGCCGCAGACGGACGTCGCCAGACGATCTCCGGCCACCGCAGGCGCGGGCATGCGAGCGGCGAGTAAAGGGCGACTCGCTGTCTGACCATGGACCATGCGCGTTGCGTTCCACGCACGCCTCAAAGAGTGTCTGCATTGTGACGGGGCCCCCCCTCTAGAGGGCCAAAGCCTGCCGAGGTCGCGGGCCTTATCTCATTAACACGACTCCGGAACGTAAATGACTATTGAAAGACACCGTGGATTTTAGTCAGTACGAGTCTGACAGTCCCTCCCGCCCTGCCCTGGGTGGGTCTCATTTGATGATTTTACTACGATAAAAAAAGTAGGACCCCGTGTTACCTTCCAGAATTTGTTTACCTTTAAATGTCCGGGTTCGTTAAAGGTCATAAATAAAACATAGTGTCATAGTGCCATGTTACTGTGGGCGAAATCTGTGCTGGAAGTTTCAAACTTATAAATTAACATAAAAGTGCACTGCATTAAAATAAAAAAGTAACGGTGAGTTTTGAAGAAAAACTAGCGCTAAAGTATGTCGATTGTATGTTTTGCCTTTGATTATGAGTATCACCTCTATAATTAAACATGATAACGATAACCGAAAATAATCTTATCATGTTTTATGTATTTTTGTGATTTTTTGTATTCATTAAATTTTAATAAAGAATGCAAAGCGATTACAAGGCAAAAGTAGGTACTCTAGAAAAGTTAAAAGTTTGTCTTGTAACAACTAATTATTTTAAAATGACTAGTAGCTGAATAACTTACTAGATAAACAGCTGAAGAGTGTGTTTTCCTAGCACAGACTTGTGAAATGTGGAGTCTCCGAGTAGCTTTCAAAGCAAACATTGTACTTTACAACTAACGGAGAGCTTGCGTGCTCACGACTTTTCCTTTCCTTAGCTTTTATCGATTGCCATCCTCTCGGTGACTCATTCACTTTGAACAAGACAGAGTTTGAAACTAATTTTATTTAATGTGCAAGCACGCTTATTTTACGCAACAATGTGATGGTAGATATTTAGCTTGATTTACCCTTTTCTGTCTTGATGTATCAAGGCAGAAAAGGGTAAATCAAGCTCCAGAGAGTGGAAATTATGTGTATTTTCTACTCCCGCGCTATTCTTTTCTAATTAATTTCTTTGCGAATAGATACAGTTTTATTTGTTGTCCGAGACTTCATTGATCATCAATGCCTCGGCGAACATCTGGATGTCGCCACTGTTAAGGAAATGCAGAGGTTTAAAAACATGAGGAGCCTTAACTTGGATAAGAACCGTAAAGCACTTAATCATCAGCATAACATCTAAGTTATATTAACGTTAATACGACGGTTAACAGTTGACAGACGGGTTTAAGCCTTTTCTTTCGGTAGTCGGTGGCTTTGTTTTTTACTTCATTGACTACTGCCACCGACTTCCGAAAGAAAAGTTATTTTAAACTTTTTTGTGTTTGTTTTTGATGTCGGTTCCTTTTTTAAGAAGTTATTATTTTTCCTTTTTTAGTTCAGATATTCAACAAAAATCTTCGTATAATCGGCGTCTTTGAAAATCTACAATCCAAGTATATTAAGGCGGGGTTATATCGTCGCTTTGCACCAATAAGTACGTCTACCCTTGTCCCTTCGTTTCAATGTCCTACTTACGTCTTGCACGGCCCTTAACTCAAAGGGTTCCTTCCCGAATGTTACGGGTCAAGGAATAAGGTGAATGTGAGCTACGGCGTAATTTTAACGCCCCCTACTTATTCGACTTCAAATCGTTAAAATATTTGTTTACCTTTTATAAAATAGGACAGTTTTTTTTTTTAACGTGGTAAAATCATCAAATGAGTCCTCCCACCCCGGGCAGGGCGGGAGGGACTGTCAGACTTTTACTGATTAAAATCCACGATGTCCTTCAATAGCCCTTTATGTTCCGGGGTCACGGTAAGGAAATAATCCCGCGACCCCGGCAGGCTTTAGCCCTCTGAGAGGGGGGCCCCGTCAGTATGCTGACGCTCTTTGAGGCGCGCGTGGGACACAACGCGCCGTCGACCCGGGCATGGTCTATGGTCAGGCAGCGAGTTGCCCTTTACTCGCTGCCCGCATGCCCGCGCCTACGGTGGCCGGAGATCGTCTGCTGACGTCCGACGTCGCGGGCGCCTACCACTGCGGTTAAAATAGGACAGTAAGAACGGTTTAAGTTACTTATTTGAAAAGGATGAGTCTAAATAATGTGATATTTGGTTAACTGGATTAAATTTGTTATAGGGGCAAGGCAATGACCTAGCAGTAAACGGTAGAAGAATATACTTTATAGAAACATGCTTAAGCTGACAGTCTGACACACAAGTCAGAGGGTCTACTCTTTTAGCCCGTCTACGTCAATACGCGCCTGTACAAAATTAGCTCGAAACTTTTGAGTGGACCCTACAACACATCGGTATGAGGTATGCGATCAGTATGGTGGACGATGACGCAGTGCCGGTCGGTGCGCCGACGCTGCTCGGGAGACCAGGGGTTCTCCCGACCTTCTCGGACCTGCTACCGCCCGTTGTCGCCCGGCGTAGTGATGTTCTTAACAAGAATACTTGGTATATGTAATGCAAATTAACGTACCTGTTATGAGACCTCTGGTCCGCCGTAAAAATAATCCTAATTAGGAGCTTAACAGCTGCTCAAGTTATCCTTAAGGAGTAATTGCTTGAAATAATAACAAGGGATTAGATTAGAAAAGCTGTCATTTTCTGGTACCTACATAAAACTTGATAATATTGTTGCTTATGCATCACAGCTTTTAGATTTTGAATGCCTGACTTTACGATTTATATTGTCTGTGTCTGCGAATGCCTGTTTACTATTAGAGATGATAAAACATTTAGTACATTATGGTAACTTCTTGATAATGAAAGTTTACAATGGGCATTCCCTTCATCCTTTGGCAGCTTTCGCAGAGATTCGATGCAAATAATGCAAAATTATAATACTTTTATCAAACCGGGTCGACCCGGTTCCATCGCTCACAAAAACGGTTCCACAGAATTTTCGAATACCCGTGTATAACCCGGTAATTATGAACCCGGTATCCCCGGGTAATTCTGAACCCGGTATCCCCGGGTAATTCTGAACCCGGTATCCCCGGGTAATTCTGAACCCGGTATTCCGGCTTCATGCCCTAGGTACTTATCGATGAAGATTCAGTTCTCATCACACGGGTTTCAACTTGACTGACTTAAAATTTAGACAAGTCGAAACCTGCAAGTTTGATATCAATCACAAAATCGTGTTATGGAGATTAATTGCTCATTATCAAGAAGTTATCGTAATGTAGTCATATTTTATTATCTCTAATAGTAAACAGGTGCAGACACTGACAATATAAATCGTAAAGTCATGCATTCAAAAACTAAAAGCTGTGATGCATAAGCAACAATGTTATCAAGTTTTATTTACCACAAAATGACAGCTTATCTAACTATCCCTTGTTATTATTTCAAGCAATTACTCCTTAAGGATAACTTGAGCAGCTGTTAAGCTCCTAATTAGGATTATTTTTCCGGCGGACCAGAGGTCTCTTAACAGATACGTTAATTTGCATTACTTATACCAAGTACTCTTGTTAAGAACATCACTACTGCCGGGCGGCAACGGGCGGTAGCAGGTCCGAGAAGGTCGGGAGAACCCCTGATCTCCCGAGCAGCGTCGGCGCACCGGCCGCGGCACCAACACACTGCGACATCGTCCACCATACTGATCGCATACATTTTTACAACGTTCTTTCGAATACTGTAAAATCGCTTTGGCATTATACAGTGCATTTAATTTAAATCTTTACCGGTTGTTTTAGTCCTCATAATACCTGTAGGATATATCTTCCAATCCTTTCTATTCTTAAATTTCACGCTCATAGCCCCGTGGTTATGTTATACAATAGACTAGCTCGTTGATTTCTTACCACTCACTAAACTCTGAATGAATTATCCAATTGGGCGTGGATGCCCGAATCCGAAACCATGATGAAATGATAAACTAAGACTACGGGTTTTTAACGTTGGTGATTACTGAACATTTTGTAAGTGATGTAACTATACGGGGACTGTTCGCATTCAAATTGTTAAGAATGATGTGTGTGTGTTTTGTCTTATATTAGTTTTTATTGTATATTAGTTTTTAGGACAAATACTACATACAGACATAAACAAGTCAGGCAAGGAGGGTAGGCAGAAACTACAGAGCGCCACCTGCTCCTGACATACTCCTTTCGTCTCATCCACATTCATACATCAAATCATACAAACACGCAAACAAAATACTATTACGCTGGATAATACAACATAAATTCTGTACTACTTCTTATTCTTAATTTTCCTGAAAAAAATCTGAGGTGAAAAACGGTTGTTATTTCACCGTTTTAGGCCTGTCCCTTTCACGAAATCGAGCAAACAATATTTTATAACTAGCTTCCGCCCGCGGCTTCGCCCGCGTGTTCTTTCTCAGGGTCTAAAGATTGTCTGTGCCAAATTTCATCAAAATCGGTTGAGAGGTTTAAGCGGGAAAGCGTAACAGACAGACAGACAGATAGACAGAGTTACTTTCGCATTTATAATATTAGTTTGGATTATCTTCTACTCTCTTAAAGAAAATAATTGGAAAATCTAAATAAAAATCCAACAATGAGACCACGAGCACTTGTAGTAACGAAGTTTTATGCAAACAATTAACCCCAAAAACAACTAAATTGGCGAATTTTGCAAAATCTCGTCTTAGTAAGCACCTACGTTCTAGAAAGAGACCCCATTCAATTTTTGAAAATCATAGCACTTGTAGTTTCTAAGATTTCGCGATGCCTGAGTGAGTGACCTTCACTTTAATATAATAATTATGTAGATAGATTTCTACTGTCACTTCATGTAAATCGTAAAGCCTTTGATTCGTTAACGTTAAAGAGGTTTTAAAGTTCGCTATGTTTAATGGAGATCAGAGGCCTTACCACGAGCTCTCAACGCGATCCAGCTTAAGATGTGGGAAAGAGACAGAGCTATACAAGTCGTCTAGCGCCATCTCTTTCCCACAGCCTAAAGACTCGCGCTTTAAGAGTTCGTAGTAGGCCACCTGACACGGTTTAATAGTGTCCGCACTTAGGTCGTGAAATCAGCTTTGTAGTAACAAATCATGTTAGTGTCAGTCGAAGTGACTTATCGTATTACTTACGTGTCTACTATTTTTACTTCTGAGACTATAATCAGATTGATTTTAGAGAGATAGATTTTAGAAAAAAAAATATAATCCTGGCCAAGAATCATACCCGCAGATTTTGGAAAAAATATCACACCCTGTATTATTATACCATTCGATAGTGTTGCTAATAAGATCAAATTCTGGGATGTAATCAAATACGACAAAGTTAAGGAAAATCAGGGTTCTAAAATCTAATGATGCAGTTTTAGTTTTCGTCTAAATCGGCCTCGAGACTCCTTTCAACTTTTTTCGATATTCCTCATAGTCTCGGATGGGCATCCACGCCCAGTTGAAACATTCATCTAATAACAGTCCGATAGCATTATATAGAATTTTATAACCACCACCAACCCAAACTGTGCGTCGTGGAAAGTAGAGAAATAAAGTGGGTACTTCGGCAGCTCAATACGTCGCATTGCTAGGAGAGACATGGCAGCTTGGACCGTTGCTAGTGGACTACTTTTTTATATTTTATAAATGTAAATAATATGTGAAGAAGGTGAAAGAAAGTAATGATTCGATGCAATAATAACTAACGTGCCAATAGTAGCGACATCATTACAGAATCTGATATCGTATGCTACACACAAATCAAATCGTAACTCAAACCAATGAAGAACTTCAATTGACTAATGGCACTCACTTTGTGGATTATAATCGTAGAGCACTTAATCATCAGCATGAGCATACCATATAGTATTAATGTCAATATGACTGTTAACAGTCGACGGACGGGTCAACAGTGTTCCAGAAAGACAATGGGGAAGGCAAGTGTCAAAGTGACAAATGACAGTTTGGTCCCAAAAGAACTATCAATTCAAAGGAATTTTCTGAAAAAAAAAACGATTTATTGATGTAAAATGACTAGATGTTGTGTAATAAGCTGTAAAAATGATGGAACATACAAATTTCCGACAATTCACACTATCAAGAAATAATGGGTAGCTGCTGTGACCGCCTTGAGAACAAAAATTGAATTATATCTAAGGAAAAGCTATATAATAAACAAATATCCAGCCTTGCGAAGCCGAAACAGGCCGTTAGTTGAGTTTATTAATGAAATTCTATGATTATACCATAACTAAACAATCGAATACACTTTTCAAAATAATATCTACTTTTCTATTGGAGGTTAAGTACCAGTATAATCATCGCTCTATAAATCATGAAATGGTTCGTCTGGCGGAAGAATTATCACCTGGAACGAGTTTTGTGATAGTTGTGGTGTTATTAAATTAAATATATTGTGATATTTCTCGAATCTAAATAGAAAAAAGGGGTAAAATTACTGACTTAAAACATTATGGTATTTTATCAAAATAGAAAGTCAGAAGCAGCATTATATTCTTGTTATAGGAGAGGACAGGTAAAACATACCTAAACTCAAAAATTGAAACCTCAACTACAAGTAATTGTGGATTTATTACGGTAAAATCAAATGTATTACCACTCAATTAAATCACTTTTTTTCCTCTTGTAGATGCACCGCGGCGTCTTAATTCTTCTTTTAGTATATGCACTATGCATTGACGAATAATTTTCCATATTTGTTTTGTATTTATACTCAATTTTTATAACAATAAATCTTGTTTGTTTTTTGTACAAGGTAGACAGTAATCTGACGTAGGGACCAACTATCGCAGCGCCATCTACGATTAGCTTTGAGTTGCCATCCCCATTCAACTATCTTCGATTTTCCCACCGAAAACAGAAACAGTTAAACTGCTGCTCTTTTCTACTTAAAAAAATAACAAAATGTCAATCACACTTGTACTGTATTGACTTGTTCCCTCTTAAAATTCGATCATTGATTGTCATTTAATATTATGGCGGGGTTACATCATCGCTATGCACCAATAAAGTAAGTCTACCCTTCGTTTCAATGTCCTATAACTTACGTCATTACTCAAAGGGTTCCTTCCTGATTGTTACGGGTCAAGGAATAAGGTAAATGTGAGCTACGGGCCGTAATTTTAACGCCTCCTACTAATTCGACTTCAAATCGTAAAAATATTTGTATTTCCTTTCATAAAAAAGGACAGTAAGAACGGTTTAAGTTACTTGTTTGAAAAGGATGAGTCTAAATTATGTGCTACTTGGTTAATGGGATTATATTTGTTTTAGGGGCAAGGCAACGACCTAGCAGTAAACGGCAGGAGAATATACTTTATAGAAACATGCACAACACAAGTTAGGGAGTCTACTCTTCTAGCCCGTCTACGCAAATACGCGCCCGTACGAAAGTAATTCGAAACTTTTGAGTGCTACTTCCTATTAATCCTGAAGTCATAAGTTCTGACAACACATTGGGACAATTACCAGGAACCACTAACTGACCTTATATCCGTAAGTGGCGAAGAGTAAAAATCGCCTGAAACTTTGACCGAAGCTATGGGTTTCGTGCTTAGATGATAGACCGTCACCTACTTTGTTTACCGGCTTTAGATTTAGGAATTTTTATAAAATATATTTTCTATCCAACATTCACTTTTACTTAAAATGCTTCAAGAAACCAAGAACGAGAAAAACTAGATACATATCCTGCATGCATCAGCTTTAAACTCAATGAAAGCTAAAATCTTTATCCTCAATACTTACCTTAAGCTAAATGCAAGCTTACAAAATCACAGTGAGTGCCATGATTCGACCGGCCTTCAGGTTTAATATTGATGGAGAATTTTCCTACATTCCTTAGCACAATGGCTCGCTATGTAACTAGATATACTCGTACGTAGGTACACAGATGCAGGTCGTTGTGACGCAATTACATTTTCATTAACGGAGACTGCCAGCGTGGGAGTGGCCATTGATACAGGCACTTATACACCAATTGTGAACGAGGATTGATTCATTGATCCAAATAAATAAACAATTACAAAATGTATCAAGATTTCGACTTTGTTACAGGGGGTCTAATCTCTAAGCTTGAAACGCGTGGTTTCGGCCTTAGTTACGGACGTTTTGACAACTAGCCCGAACTAAGAATGAATGATATTACGATTTGACACAAATGACTCCTTTAGGGCAGTGGTCCGACCGCCGACGATGAGCGAGTAACGAGTAGAACTATTACACACTCTAAAAAGAGTTGGCGATCGGCGGGAGCGAGTGTAGTTTCGATAGTTTTGTCGCCGGGCGACAGCGAGTGTTCAAGTGCGACGAGCGATTACTCGCGCTACTCTCCCGCGGTCGCTTTATGTGACATTTCATTCACTGTACCGAACGCGAGCAACATGTGAGCGAGCATCGCTGAGCGAGTATCGCTGAGCGAGTTAATTTTTGAAAGCTCGTCGCTCAGCGACAGAACGAGTAAAACGAGTCGTCGCCGGCAGTGTGAACAGTCAGAGAGCAACTATTAATATGTCGGATCCGGTCAATAGTACGGACAGCAAACGAATCGTAAGCGCGCCATTTTGAGTATCACGTGGTCTGTGCGCGCTTATACAGAGTCGTGATGTTTCATCGGGACTGCGAGGAGCGCATTCAGTGCCTGACCGCAGCAGTGTGAAGACATCCCGAAACTGTACTCGATTCGTTGTGCCCATTATAAGTGTAGTGAGTGATTAAATTAAATTGTGTTCGATTTAATTTGTGATTTAAAATTAAAATAACCATGTGAACCGCACCCAGTGTATTTTCATTGCACGAGACCCAAACTCTGCCCACATGATGCCTGAATCTGACGGAACAATACCGGTGGCTCCGACATCAGAATTGGGATCAAATCGTGCTAATGAAATTACACGCGGGAACAGTGACAATAACAATCAGTGGAAGTTAGTTACTTTTTGAAATGCAAAACCAGCAAACTTTGAAAACTCAGCTAGTGAAAAACAAGTTTTTATTGCCGGAATTCGACCCCGACAAACCGGATTTCGATGCGCGGTCGTGGTGCGCCACCACCGACTTGTGTTTTAACGGGAGCGCAGTGGAGGGATGCCAGCTTATTTTGACGCTGAGCAAGGCGCTAAAGGTGAAGCATCAACTTGGCTATCTCAAATAGCCTACAAAGGAATTTAAGGTACTTTTTACAACAAGATTTATTTCGCAACGGCGGGTACCCTCATTAAAAGTGAGTGGCGAAAAACCAAGTGATAAAGAAACATTACCCACGTTCGCCAGTCGTTTCATATCTGATGCGAAAAATGAACACTATCTGTGAATCATCGAATACAAGTGACACCAAGCGAGGAAAAATAACGTCAATTAAGTGTTATAACTGTGCTAAAACGCCCATAAGCGTATTGAGTGCAGAAGTAAGGCGATGGATACGAAGGGAAGACCTACAGCATCAAGTCAAGTGACGCAGCAGCCGGCATCGAAGACCCTGGTGTGCTTCAAATGTGGCAAGCCAGGTCACATAGCCGTGCGCTGTACGAGCAGTAGTGGCGGCAGTGGCAACGGACCAGTCCAAGGCGCGGCGCGACGCGTCGATGTCTGCATCGTGCAACCACCATCAGACATGTTCCAACACAGGTGAATCGTTTCATTTTTACTTACGCCTCTGGTGCCTTGTGTTCTTTATGTTGACTATCGCTGGTTAAGCGTTAGTGAGTTAATATCGCTGGTTAAGCTTTTTTTATTATTACTGTCTCTGTGGTAGGATTTGTAACGCTGGTTAAGCGCTACAATGTTAAGAACTGGTTAATTACTTCAGTGATTTACTCTACTGCGTAAGTAGAGATGCATAGTGCTGGTTAAGTTCTGTGGATTTGGGGGGAATGCCTGAGGTTCAAGTACCATTTTGAAGTAGAGATGTTTAGTTAGATGATAGTGTGGAATCTTAGGTCGGCTGGTCGGACCGTACCAGTAGCTATTTCGTAGCCGTAATCCGTATCTTATTGACATCCCGGTGTCCATGGAAGCGCGGTGTGCGGATGGCACTGGCGGAGGTCGTGTATTGTGCGTTCATGGTGAACGCGGTGTGAAACAAACAGAGGTTTGTTAGTGGGGCTAGTGTTAGCCACAGGCCACGAACTTGATTCCTGCTGTTTTGATTATAATATTGCTGCATTGTGATAATACAATTCGGTATGTAAAGTAAATAATAACCTATGCTGATTTCGAAACCATTTCGAGATTTTGGATTACTTAACCTTATTTTGCAATTTTTAACTCTTAAAATTATAAGTTGCTGTTTATTTCAACGAAAATACATGAAATCACTTGACTTTCATTTGACCTCTAAATGACGTCACCGAGTAGCCTGATTGAAGATACTTTCAGTGCCTTACATAGCAAAAAAAAAAAAACTGTATCCGTCATGACGTGTGTCGACCTGTCAACGTCACTATGATCGGCTATATATCAGAGCTCATATCCGAAATCTAAATAGTTCACATAATGTAGAACCGCCTAAGTGAAACTTACATTCAAATGATCTTCACAACAAAACAAACGCTTCCCAGGTTTGTACTCCACATTTACTTCTTCGCACCATTTCCTTTTTAAGTTTTCTCTTACAAAAAGAAACAATTTGTTTCGGCAATTTGTTGTGGTGTTTTTACAAGACGGTATAAAGCATTTAGCACTAGTTGTCATTGACCGATTCATTATGTTAAACTCAATAATAAGTGGACGGTTACGATAGAAACTAAATACGTGATAAATTATGACTTCCAACAAAATAAATGAACAGTTTCTAGAGGCTTGTGTACTATTTACATACTTTATTATACAAACAAATATCATCCGTCATGTTCAATTGAAGTTTCTGATGTCAAGCAATAAAAGTCAAAATATGTTTTAATATTTTACCCATACGTGGCAAAGACACCAAACCATTCTGGCTACTCAGTGACGTCATCACGAACAAAAGTTTAATAATTAATTAAAAATTAACTACTGCTTGGAATAAAAAAATGTTGAAATTAGTTGCTTGAAATAGGCTAAGGAATAAAATAAAAAATAAAAATAAAATAAAAAAAAATACTTTACATACCGAATTGCAAAGGTACTTGAATGCTCTGGGATTTCCGATCAGTCTTAGTTAGATCCAAAGTTTAAGGGTCTGTTTAGAGTGATAAAGATTTTGGGATGGTGACCGTTACACATTGAAACCCTTGAACTCTAAGTGTACCTACAAACAATATGCCAACGGGTCATGTACCAGTCGAAGTTACCGTAGATTCTGATTAAGTTGTGGTGAGAGGTCGAGTAAAACGGTCTATCGGCCGTATTGTTTTCAACCGTACCAGTAGCTGTTTCGTAGCCGTAGTCCGTATCTTATTGACATCCTGGTGTCCATGGATGCGCGGTGCGCGGGTGGCTCTGGCGGAGGTTGGGGTCTTGAGAGACCATAGTGTGTAGTCAGCGGGTGATGCACACGGGCGATCCACGTGGTGGATGCCCACAGAAGTTTTGATCCATGCGTTGGATGTGTGAAAGCAAAGTGATTGCTGGTCGGCTAGAGAGCCGTGGCGTAAGAAGTTTTACTCGAAAGTCGAAGGTCACTGGAAAATCGGTAGTTTTTTGCAATAGAGTTGTGAAAGTAGATTCGAACGACTGTGGTACATGGCCCGGGGTAGTTGTTGGTGGCCCGGGGTGGTTGTTAGTGGCCTAGGGTAGTGATTGATGTATTTTCAATTGGCTATTCCCAATGTTTGATTTAGTTATAGAGTATTGGTTTTAATGGTACGGTTGAGTTCTGAAATTCCCTTATTTTTACCAAAGAACTGAATATAGAGTTTGGTCAGGAATGACCGAGTGGAACAGTGTTCTGTCGTGGACTATTTTGTGTTTCAGAGTGATTATTACACGAGGACGAGTGAAAAGAGTTCACAGAGGCCTATATTAAGATGGTAGAAAGAGGCTGAAGAAGAAGAAGATCACACGAGGACGTGTTAATCGCAGGATGGCCGTGTCGGATCCGGTCAATAGTAAGGACAGCAAACGAATCGAAAGCGCGCCATTTTGAGTATCAGAGTCGTGATGTTTCATCGGGGCTGCGAGGAGCGCATTCAGTGCCTGACCGCAGCAGTGTGAAGACATCCCGAAACTGTACTCGATTCGTTGTGCCCATTATAAGTGTAGTGAGTGATTAAATTAAATTGTGTTCGATTTAATTTGTGATTTAAAATTAAAATAACCAAGTGAACCGCACCCAGTGTTTTTTCATTGCACGAGACCCAAACTCTGCCCACATGATGCCTGAATCTGACGGAACAATACCGGTGGCTCCGAAAAATATATGCATCTCTTCCGTTTACACGGAATGTACATCTATTGTGCGTTTCGCGAGAGAGAAAGCCGAGAGTTACTCGTTCTCTCGCCGTTGGTCGGACCACTGCCTAGAATCCGCGCCACCACTCTTGATGTGCGGAAAGTGGCAATAATTTTTTTAAATGCAATTTGATGTAATGACATAGACACTAGCCCGATTCTCGTCGGCCTTGGGTGTTTTTCTAAGTCCGCCAACGAAAACACGGGAACGGATAAAGGTGTAAAAACGTAACTCACGTCTAAATCAAATTGCGGACGTGCGGACGGATAATACCGCCACAACTGAACATCCACCCGCAATAAATTCAGCTCATGAGTGATCATGGCGCTTTCATTAACGCCGAAATATCGGAAACTCAAAACAAATAATAAACATGGTAAATATCCTGTTTTAAATTTTAATAATAGCATTCATTCTTAGTACGCTCGTTGACAAAACGTCTGTCACTAAGGCCGAAACCACGATTTTCGTGCTTAGAGATTAGTACCCCCGATTCGGAACGGCCGACCGCGAGGTAAAATGTTCATGCTTTTGCCGACCCGAAGTGTTAATATTAATGATGCAGAGTGAGTATTGGGTGTAATTTACCTAAAATTAAATACATTTATTATTATTATTACATAAATATATACATTTATTATTTATTATTACCGGGGTAAATGTTAGATATTTATCTGGTCATAATGTAAACAATAACGGTACTACCTCAACATCGGTCACGTAATATCTACCTATACCGCTCTACGTTCAACGGGTGGTCAACGTGAAATCCATTCAGCCCGCTCGCCATCTGTCCACTGTATACCTACTAAATATTCTGCTGACTTAGTCTTTAATCTATACTAATGACATAAAGGTGAAGAGTTTGCTTGTTCGTTTGGTTGAACGCGCTAATCTCAGGAACTACTGACAGGGAGAGGGGGTATAAAATGTTGTATTGTTGTATTGACTACAGAGAGGGAGAGGGGGTATAAAATGTTGTATTGTTAGATGCACTTTAAAATCGATCGCCTTCATCCAACAGCTTGATCCACTGTTTACTACATTTGCCATTCTTATGACTCATCTCCATACCCACTTACCCAGTCCTCCGTCAGCCGCATCCAGCCACTACACGCCATCTTTTTCACGTCAACTGTCCATCTGGCCGAGATGCATCAAATTTAAAGTGCATCTAAACTTGGCATTGGATTGCAACGATTTCTTGAAAAAAAGGGGCCAAGTTCCTATCGGCTAATTATTTGCCTTAAAATGGTTTGAAAGCCAATCCAATGTCAAGTTAGATGCACTTTAAAAACTTGATGCATTTCGGCCAAATGGACCGTAAGGTGGCGGGTAGTGGCTGGATGCGGAAGACGGCGGACTGGGTGTGGTGGCGAATCTTGGGAATGGCGAATGTTACCAGTGGATTAGGCTGTTGATGAAGATGATAATGATCCATTGTACATCTAAACTTGGCATTGGATTGGATTTCAAGCATTTTTAGGCGAACAATTAGCCGACAGAAACTCGGCAATTTTTAACAGGTATGTTTTTGATGGGTCAAGTGTTTACATTAACAGTCTCTGCCGCTCCGGTACGGAACCTGGGCCGACGCTATCTAAAGACTTCTCGCGTCCGGAACTAGGTCAGGCCTTTGAACGAACTCATTGCCTAGAATACTCTAACGCGAATACTTATCACGTGGGATTGGCTAATTGTGGCTGAATAAATTAAGACTATTTGAATGGTTTCTTAGTAAAATTATCCGCGTTTGAGAACAAAATGGGTATTCCTGTGTACCTGCACTTAGTTTCACTTAGTGTGATGATAAAAAGAAAGAAAATTTTATTTTTAGGTAGAAAATTATTGTTGTTGAAGCTGACGTTTCCGTAAAATATCGTACATAAAGTTACATAATTATATATGTAACTTTTAAGAACTATTGAAACTTGTTAGTGGCAGAAATCGTAGGAAAAAATAAACGAAACCTGTCTTCATTTTATTGAAAAATATGACGATATGGATGTCTATTAAAAGCCAAAGATTGATAGTTGGACGATATTGTGATCGCAAACAGACGCGCGACACTGACACTAGTGTCGCTACCCTCGTCACTTGGATACGAAAAAATGTAACCTTTGAAAGGATGATACCTATATTATGCATACTGTATTTAGGTACTATTTGGCTAAACGTTTTTAAATTAATAGCAAAGAAAATATTTAACTTTATATTAGTAATTCATTGATTGTAAGTACTGTTCAACAGAATGCAAAAATCAGTAAAAGAAAACACACAAAAATTGAAAACTATTGACTATCATGTAGATTCTTTGTTTTTTTTGTATCTTAGATTCATGATGATTAGGCAAAGGGCAATGTGCATGGACTGTTTACAATAAAATGCACGTGATAATAAAATTACCATATCAAGCATTATTAAGCAAACATTTATAGAAAAGCTGACTAGACAAGAAATTCTATTGATGAAGGTTCAAACTTTATTGATAAGTTCAAATATACAGACAAGTCTAAACCTGCAAGTTTGATATCAATCGCAAATTCGTGTAATGGTGATTATTTGGTCATAAGCCGTTAAGTACATAGCTATCATTATGTATTCATGTTTTATCGTGTCTAATAGTAAACAGGCATTCCGCAGACTCAGACAATACAAAAGTCATGCATTCAAAAACTAAAAGCTGTGATGCATAAGCAACAACTGTTATCAAGTTTTATTTACCAGAAAATGACAGCTTATCTTACCTACTAATCCCTTGTTATTATTTCAGGCAATTACTCCTTAAGGATAACTTGAGCAGCTGTTAAGCTCTTAATTAGGATTATTTTTACGGCGGACCAGAGCGTAGTAAGTTAATTTGCATTACTTAAACCAAAGTGTTCTTTTTCACGCTCAATCTGAGCCCCGTGGTTATGTTAAAGAATAGACTATAAGCTCGTTGGTTGCTTTAAACTAAACTTTGAATGAATTATCCAATTGGGCGTGGATGGCCGAATCCGCATCTATAGCTGGGTACTCACTTAGCAGTGTTACATGTAACGTATCAGATACTGTATCAACTTACAAGTGGGTACGGCTCGTCCGAGCACACTGCGAGCCGCCTTTGTGTTCGCTGTGATACCCGCCACTGGGCGGGTCACTGCGAACTTACAGCGAGCGGTTCGCAGCGGGCTCGTGCCTACGTACTCACTTGATACGTTACATGCAACACTGCTAAGTGAGTACCCAGCCTACGAGGAATAGAAAGAAAATACTGAAAGGATCTCGTGGCCGATTTTGGTGAAAAATAAAACGGCATCGTTGGATTTTTGAAAGATTAATATTTTTTGTGCCCAGGAATCGGATCAGTTGATTTTGGAAAAAAAAACTACACGCTGTTTTATTTAACTATCCTTTAGTGTCGCTAAGAAAGGTAAATTCTAGGAAGTAATAGCTAGCAAGGCTACTTTCCGATTTAACCATCCACGCCCAGTTGAAAAGTTATCTCTGTATACCTAAGAAACTAGTACAACATAAAAAGAATCACTTAAATCGGACTTGTAGTTCCGGAGATATGCAAACACAAACATAATTTACTAAATCAGTCGATGCCGACTCCTTACTAGAGGAGTTGTACCTTCCATCATTAGCTCATCCACCTGAGATGATGATTATCATCAGATGCAAATACTTGAACAGCTTTAGATCATATATGAAAATGGTACTATGTGCCTATAAAATTTGAAGGTTGCCCTCGATTTCCTTGGGATCCCATCATCCGATCCTGACCTGATGATTATGGGACCACTTGGAAAGTATATCCTTTCAAACAAAAGAAAAAAAAATCAAATCGGTCCAGGCGTCTTCGAGAAATCGGGGAACATAAATAAAAATAAAAAAAAGATTCCGACGAATTGAGAACCTCCTACTTTTTTTTGAAGTCGGTTAAAGAGTGATACTACCTACGATGTGAAATGGATGAGTCAAGTCTTACAACTGAAATAATTTGGTGTACCATGAATCATGTTATGCTTTTCTATGAAAAGTTGACTCATGGTGAACATCATGTTTGTCTATATTATAATTATGATACCATTTGGTCGTCTATGCTTGAAGTATATCGAGCAGATTTTAATGCAATAAAGTTATTCTATGTATCTTGTCCAGGAACCGATTGTCTCACTAATCACTGAGGAATAAGGTTTATGTTTCAGTAAAAAATGTATCTGTAACTAAAGAAAATGAAAGGACGATATTGGCTGCTTATCCCACGGTAATCACGAAAACGGAGCGAGTTTACGAAAAGTCCGAGCGAATCTAGGCATACGTCGCGCGAGAGATTTTAGCGAGCGGCAAGAGCCCTTATTAAGATTGCCAACTCTTCAGAAAAATTCCGAGAAAGAGGTAAAAATGTTTATGTTGGAGAAATACTGAGAGATTTCTCGACGAAACATTTAGACTAACTATCTACAGATTTAATTTAGCATTGCGCTTTTTAACCGGCTTGAAAATTATGGTAAATAGATTTTTTGAAATTGCAATATCGAGGTGTAGTGCCAAAATAATGGGTGATATACATCATGATGACTTCAAATCAAATTCTTAAGAAAATAATTATTCTTGTAGGCTAAAATATACCCTAGACGGCTGATCCAACAATTTCACGAGAAATATTAATAAAAGATTTAAATAAAAATGTGATCACGGACAATTCAAACCACGAACGAGCGTTTTATAAAGAACATGTTGTGTCAATTTATATAAAGTTAACGTTTGAATGTATTTTTATTACTCAATCAATCTTTAACAATTGAATGAAATAAATTGGTATCCCAATAGAAATGATTCTATACTAGACTTAGAATTGTGAATTTATAACACACATAGACGGCATGCAAGAAAGCTGGAAAACGGTATTTGAATATTTTATATTATTCACATTGCAAATGCTTTTCTACGTATCCTACAGTAAAGAAGCTACTTAGGTCAAAGCTTTCGAACGATACAGTCATTTGTGAGTTTCTGTGACGCCAACCATTCAGTATCGATTCATCCATTGACGTAAAAACACATATTAATAGAACAATTGTGATCTTTTACATTGAAGACACACAAAACTGTAAGCAAGTTAGTGTAATAATGATTAAACATTTTTTAATTCAAACCCAAAGTTTAATGCGGGCTATCTCTGACTATTGCGTCAGACCGGTCAAGCACCACTCGCTTTTCCCTAAGTAGTCTGTGTTTCAGACCTTCATTATTTTTTTATCTTTTATCAACATTGCTAGTAATTTAAGCTGTCTTAAATTGTCACTACGAAGGCGCATGTTACGGTCGGTGACATCTCGCCCCGCTATTTGTTTGTTGAAACAACTGATGGTGAAAGGTCAGGGACAGGACACACACCGAGAAACAGTCACGTGTGAGTATGAGCCGATTGAATAAACCGAGATACTGAGATGCTTTTTTCAACTCCTCGTGTGGTGCATAACAATCCTCTGAGAGAGAATCCCCGTGTCCTATTAGTGGGAAAGTTATTTAAGGATTAGTATAAACTAATTCTAAAATTATTAATCCCAAATCTCAACAGAAGCGAAAACTTCGTGCAATTTTTTTTCGAAAATTTAAAGAACGCTAGACTGATATTTGGCACAGTTAAAGTTTATGTAGTGAAGGAGCGGAGAAAATGATATTTTTATCTAATATGCCTCAGAAATACAATAAATTAATAAAAAAGAACATTGAATGTCACACACACTGAATGTCAAATATCGTACTGAACTTAAACTAAACATCGATTAAGGAGTCTTCGGCTATTGTGGATCGAAGGTCAATAGAACCTTAAAAACTTTTCTACATATTTAAATAAATTAGATAATTTGCCCTTAACTGACTGTGTTTGATACTTTGTTATTATTTACTTCGCTCTCAAAACGGTGCAGGAAAATCATCGTGAGGAAACCGACATGTCCTAGAACCAAAAATTCGAAAATATATGTAACATCTACCAACCCCAATGGGCCCGCGGTGGGAACATTATAAGCTGATGATGAAAATGATTTTATTCTGTGCATTTTAAAAGTCCCAAATCTACTGAAGCCAGGATTTACCGTGTAACTTACAGTATGGCATTCCCAGATTAGTAGGTAAATAGTTAAATTAAAATTGGCATAAATTAGCATGTCGGCACAGTGTGAGGCCGCAGGCTAGCACGGCGATCGCACCGGGTCGCGCGATCGATTCCTTGGCGCCGACCCGGTCAACGCTTGCCAGACAACTGGCCTGCCGTTTGACCCCTGCATGGTACTGGTACCTGCTACCGCGATCGATAATTCTATTTTCCTGTCAAGTCGACATGACAGTTCTGTTAAATTATTGATCTTTAATTGTTCAACATCCTACATCGAAATACTCCATGGTCTTATGGTTGATATCGATGACAATACACCCATCCCTAATTAGGTGTTTATGATTTAAAAATAACTATGTAAAGGTACAGACGCCAGCATTTCAAACTAAAGCAACCTGTCAAATTTTCCCAATTGAATACTACTACTTTCGTAAAAATCTTTGCGAATTAAAAAAAAAAAACAGATCATGGCTGGCGTCTAGATACTATGGATATTCCTTTATCTAAACCTTAGTTCATCACAAGTGGTTCTTTCAGTAATTATAGTTCATAGCAGTGGATAACTTGACAGGCCTGTTGGTCGTGGTTGGTGACCCTGACTGCTATGCCGGAGGTCGTGGGTTCGATTCCCACCCAGGACAAATGTTTGTGTGATGAGCACGATCATTTGTTTTGTGTCTGGGTGTAATTTATCTATAATATTTATGTATTTAGAAATATATAAGTATGTTTATCAGTTGTCTAGTACCCATAACACAAGCTCTGCTTAGCTTGGGACTAGATCGCGTTGTGTGATAGTTGTGGAATATTATTATATGTATTATATATTAACTAACTGACCTTACTCAACCAAATAAATAAGTGCTATTTGCCATTCGATCGACATTAATTTTAATAGCAACGGTGATTATATTCACTAACATGCACAAAGGGTACATATTTGAATTTCGAAGATTAAAATATCTACGCTTAAAATATCGATGTTCAAAATATCGAAAATGAAAATATCGAATGACCATAAAATCGAAAATTAAAATATCGAAAGTTTAAAATATCGAATGATTAAATGATCTACGTCCAATATATCTAAAATCTAAATATCTACAAAACTTACATCGAAAGATCTAAATATCGAAATACAGATTATCGAATGTCCGAAATATCGAACCTAACAAGGTAAGTCGACGGAGCCCCGCTTCGCGGGGCTCCTATTTCTGTTTCCAAGGTTTAAAGTAACCTAACACGAAGAGGATGGCGGGGTCTTTCAGACCCCGCCATCCTCTTCGAACCTAACCTGTCCGAGTCGGGGTGCCCCAAGTTCCGAGCTCGCTTCGCTCGCTCTTGCATCCGAAGTCCGTCCAGCTACCTTGTTGGGTAGTAATCAGTAATTTGACTAAGGACGCAAGAGCGAGCGAAGCGAGCTCGGGACTTGGGGCACCCCGACTCGGACAGGTTACTTTAAACCTTGCAAACAGAAAAAGGAGCCCCGCGAAGCGGGGCTCCGTCGACTTACCTTGGTAGGTGGTTATCAGCAATTTGACTAAGGATGCAAAAGCGAGTCCGACTTTTTATCCGGTTTCTGTCCGATATTTCATCTAGGAGGTATTTTTAACGTAGATATTATGAACTGCGATGTATTAAACGTTGATATTTTGAATTTCGACATAACGTCTTTCGATATTTTGAATCATTCGACATTTAAATCAGTCGACATTTTAATCTTCGACGTTTTAAACGTAGATGTAACATTTTTTGATATTTTGTTACAATCGATATTTTAATTTTCGTTATTCTGAACATCGACATTTTAAGCGTAGATATTTTAATCTTCGATATTCAAATATGTACCCTGCACAAAGCTTGCAATGCTTGCAATTGTATATACCACATAAATTATTGTGGTTGTGATTCGAACTTCGTATCGATCGCTAATATTCTAAGAATTCGAACCATTACGGTCGACGCAACTACGACCTACGCACACTGTTATGTACCCACTTATTTACCAAAAATAGCTACGCGCACTAAATAAATAACTAAATGTACACCGCCATAAATATACTTTTATTATTCAGGCCTTTGTATGCATAGACAGTTTTTTTTGTCTAATTTCATATCAATGCATGAAAATGAAAACCGCATCTTTTGTGATGTTATTTTGTTTCGTTGATGAAACGGAAAAGTAAAGAAACGGGATAAAGCCGTTCAAATATGTATAATAAAGTAATTATAGGTATTATAAGCGAAACACCTTTTTGCCTGTTCGAGAGGAAACCTTAAAAAGGCTACGGGTCTGTTGGGATAAAACCGGAGCGTGTGGGATCTCGTTGTCATCACCACCACAGAGCATGGGAGGAGACCCCGTTTCCTCTTAAAAGACCTGCCCGGGGCTCCCTGTGCAACGCTTGTCAGGGAAAATCTCTAGAATGCGTAGGTAGCCTGACCAATTCTATCTATATTCTGGCAAGAAAAGACAGAACTATTTCATGGTTACTTCTATACAATTCGTCTGTTTTTTTTTCACGAGTATGGCATTGATGCTCGCTATGCATTTTTTTTCTACATTTTAAACAATGCCATGCTGAAAACGGTCAAAAATCTTTCTTGATTCGGTTATTTTGTCTTTTCTCCGTAGATTAATACCGTTACAACATGCAGGCTGAATGATAAATAATTAAATACACCTATCGCTTTAAAAACTCATCATGAACAGACAGTCTACTTTAAAGGGTTTAAAGGTCAGGACTAGGTATACGCAAACAATTAGATTTAAAAAATGCAATATTGCAATATCATCACGCCTTAGCACCTCTTTAGCTCAACCAATTAGCAGTACTACAATATAATTATTGTATGCACTACACGAGATAAAGATCAAATGTATTGTTTTATCACTCTTTAAAATAGGCTACTATAATTATGAAAAAAAGCTACAATAGCTTATAATTTCTTTATTTTTTTAAAGTAAAGCTTTTCCCTGCACTGGGAATTTCCCCTGTATCGTGTGTGCGTTTGCAAACGTAGAAACTTACTTATAAAAATATCATACGAATATTTTTTCCTAGCTAGACTGGATCGAACTCGCAACACGTAACAATCGAGCACTTAGCTACATATCACATAGCTACATAATTTTTAAAATTGACAGCACGATTAGCACAGTGGCTTGAGCGATTGGATTACTGGGCTGCATGTCAAAGTCAAATCATTTATTCCAATTAGGCCATCAAAGAGGCACTTTTGAACGTCGATTATTAAATTTAAAGCAAATAGGAAGGGATGGGATTGATTCTACACCCATTCGCTAAGGTAGGTTGTATGGAGAAGAATGGGCAAGAAACTCCATACTCACTCTTTTTTATGTCGCGGGTTCCCGCACAGAGCAAATAAATTATATTATAACATTATTTTGTTAGAGAAACAGTGATATAATTTAATTTTTTAATTTCATTTCGATACTCTATGGTATAAAGTACGTTTTTATAAACTCGTCTTGAGTTTTGTATTTCGAATTTGACGTTATGAGAGTAGATAAAATATATATTTTTTTTTTCATTATGATACAGATTGCAAATCATAGAGACATCTATTTAATTTTTTATCTGTGGCTGCGTGCGCTTTATATGGGAATGTTGGAATTTTGACGTTTTTGTGTCAGTGGATGATTAATAGTGTTTATTAATTTTTATCTTTTATTTCATAATATGTTCGTGTTCAATGAGAGTAGATAAAGTAGTGTATGAAACTGTACATAACTTGGTATTATACCACTCGTGTGCTATTAAAAAACTCGCTTCGCTCTTTTTTTAAACTCACACTCGTGTATAATACCCGTCATATGTACCAGTTACATAAACTACTATTTTGTATGATCTACAAGTAGTTGTTCCGGGTCTGGGCGTTTGTGTGTATGACTTTATATGTTTGTAAATGCACCCACGACACAGTGTGGGGCAACATTAAAAAAAATGTTCTAATAATTGCTAGTACCTAAACAATACACCAAAACGAATTTCATAGAATATGTTAAAAGAAGATATAAATATGATAAAAAAACTAATATCAAAAGTGTTAATACTATTTGTTAAATGTCCCATGCCTTAGCTACATTATTTAATTACATTCGTGATAGTACACAATTCAACCGTTTCCATTAAAGCTCATACTTGCTGTAACCGTTTGTGTTAATTGCGTTCGTTCCGTGTCAATCAAATGTCCAGTGTTTGCCCTGGGGATACCCGGCCAATTACTGTGTACATACTTCATGATCTACTTCAGGCCGAAAATTCAGAGTTACTGAGCCAATAAGCCTTCAAGTGGTCCACGATTGAAATAGCGGTGATTGGTTTCGTGGTGAAAGAAAGAATCGAGCATTCACTTGTAACAGAATATTGAGCATTCGCCGTTTTTAATTTTGTCGAACTGAAAAACAAACAGAACATAGCATAAAGCCAAACATCGCTACGATAATTTTCACGATCTTTCTAGTGAACGCTGTTGATAATCGGCAAAAAAAATTTCTTCATAAAGATGTCGGACTCGGTAAAAAATTTAGAATGATCTTTAACTGATCAGAACAACTGCGTTAATTTCTATGATGAGACGATTATTATTATATTATTTTTTTTGGTAAAATCATCAAATGAGCCCTTCCACCCCAGGGCAGGGCGGGAGGGACTGTCAGACTCGTACTGACTAAATCCACGGTGTCCTTCAATAGCCCTTTACGTTGCAGGGTCATGGTAATTTGAAAAGTCCCGCAGACCCCGGCAGGCTTTGGCCCTCTAGAGGGGGCCATACGCTTAGTACCATTTAAAAGAAAAATACTCTGTCTGTTTAGACGAGAGCGTTCGTTCCAAACAGACGAAAGCTTTCTAGCGAGTATGTAATATCACATTTGCTCAAGTTTACCAGCATCTTTAATCGTGTAGTTCGAGAAATAGTTAACTGATAATTTTCTTTTAAATGGTACTAAGCGTCTCATCATACAAATTAACGCAGTAATAAGTTATGCAAATTGATGTCTAAAAATGGCGATATGACCATAAGTAATTGCTTCGATAATCAAACGCCTGCTAAGCACGATAATTATGTCAATATTTCCCGACGTTGACCTTACTAACGATGTACATCACTGGCCTATATCCCACGGGCTATAACTAGATAATGTAACGTACCTATATTTCACACCTTATCTCCTTCATTCATTACATATTCTCGTCTCGTTTGTACAAGACCTTGTTAAATGTTGTTTCTGAGACATCGCCCTTACTGTAGGTACAAGTTTTTGTACTATCTGTGAATCTGTAAGCAGGCCCTATTTTGTACTAAATTGTATTAGTATTTATAAACTACACTTTATTATTTTGTATATAACTAATTATATGAATACATTAATAAAGACGCTACATTGACTTATTTTTTGTAAAAGAATATAAATATAATAGTTTATCATTCTCGCAAGATATTTGACTATAAACGTTATAAAAGCAAATTGTTTTCTCTGATTCAGAAACAGACGTTTTGCTCTGAAAATTCTTTGCCATTAATAACTCAACTTCCATTTAGTAAGTAGGTCATAATATAAAGATGATAAATCTGGGAAAAAATAAGACTCGAAAATCTTTATATTGGTAGAATGAATGAAAAACGGAAGGGAGATAATACAAGGCTTTAGAAATGACATGCTCCAATTGTCTTGTAACTTGAATGAATGGGAACATTGGCGAGATTTCATGTCTAGGAACAAAAGTCTTCTGTTTAACAGTGACTAAGTAAGTTATACTTTAGCGAAACGGAGTTGATTTCAGCAGTTTTCAATTTCATGTCACGGGCGGCGCGGAGTTCAATTTAGGAAAGATTGGGCAAGTAATTTATTAAGATGGATTTTACGTACTTTTTAAAATAACGAAACCTCTTCACCCAAGCACAATAAAAAACAATTTAAGCAGAAGATGTTGACCACAAGTGAAAATACAACTGGGAAAATAACGGAAAAATAACCACTTTTTCCTCACATCCTTTCATGACACTCTTCCCGTCCGTCCAAGTTTTTGATTGGCTGAGCGCGACCAAATGAGAGTTTTCCCGGATTTTTCGGCATTTACCACGGATCCGGAGGTTTATAAGACGTGTCATAAAAGTATCTTGACTCATATAGTAATATCGAGGTGAGAATAGAACTTTGTTCAGAAATAGTTGAGCAAAAGATGGAACGTGTGAAAAGAACAATGGCAAAGACTCAAAGAATGAATGGTAGACGGCCTTCGAACGAATCCTCTTTGAAAGTAGTTCCATGCATTATAGGTCATATTGAGCAGACGGCAAAATGGTTCACGGGCCGAAATTCGAACATGTAAATGTGTAAGCCGGTATATTCTATATGTATTCAATTGGTATTCATACTATTAGGTACACTTTTTCAAACCTACTTAGGTACTTAGATAATAAAATGTTCAGATTTCATTATCAAAACCATTACCTACGAAACGTTTTAAGTGTAGCCACTTTTTTTAATTTGAGAATAAGCGCCACACTCACATTTAAATTGGCGTGTGACATTAGAGATCGAACGAAGGGCGTAATTTTTCTTCCTTTTAGGGTTCCGTAGCCAAATGGCAAAAAACGGAACCCTTATAGATTCGTCATGTCTGTCTGTCTGTCCGTCCGTATGTACAGCCACTTTTCTTTGAAAGTATATGAGATATCCTGTTTAAACGTAAGTAGATGTATTATGTGAACCGCTTTAGGATTTTCACACAGAAATAAAACAAAAACAAATTTTGGGAGTACCCCCCATAGTTAGAATTGAAACACGTATGGGGTATCCACGGATAGGTCTTTAAAAATGATGTTGAGGTTACAAACATCATTTTTTTTCTAAACTGAACAGTTTGCGCGAGAGATACTTCCAAAGGTGTACAATGTGTAGGTATAACTGTAACTTCTAAAATAAGAGAATGATAAAACTAAAAAATATAGGTATATGATGTACTTACATTACCAATCAAACTTCCATTGAAAATTGGTTTGAACGAGATCAAAAGTAATTTAATTTTTTTTAATACGTCGTAAATCGTAAACCGCAATTTACCTTTCAAAGTTACAACCAACTACAAGAACTTTTATATTATTATTATGTTACTTGCTGCTAGGTACGGAACCCTTTATGGGCGAGTCCGACTCGCACTTGGCCGGTTTTTTTGGCTTAAATTCTCGTACAAGGAATCTGGACATTGTATAATCCAAGTCTACTTAATTGTTTACGAATACTAATGTAAAATCTAGGTATAATACAACGTACGAAATGGTAACAAAGTTCAATGCACCATACCTTTTCATGCAAAAACTGCTCAATCTCCTTGAGTGCTTTTGTACGAATAGGTAGCTTACTTATATATTTAGACCGCTTCAGACTGATAAAGCGCTGTCTAGTCTAGGTTTAATAAATCAGCTTTTATAGTAAGCAATAAAAGTCAAAAACGTCGAATTCGGGTTGTCCCGTCATGTTAATACCAGGTTAATAACCAAAAACAAAATGCAAAATACCTACATAGAAACACACTAAAATATACAATTCACGCTAATTAAGCGACCTAGTTTACCATACTTTGTCAAACAACGTGTTATGTGGAACATCGTTTCCACCACATACGCACCATTTTCACACGCCACACTACTTCTTTTTAGAATTTTTAAAGAGCTCTCGGAGCCGGCTTCCATTGTGGTTATTCCGGGTAAAGCCTTCTGTGTTCGTCGCTACAACGAGGTAATTCTGCTAGAAACTGTCTCATGTTCCTCGACTAGCGGTTATTTTTTTAACAAACAAAGCCGAGACGAAAAAAACATTTAAAACTAAAACATCTGCAGATTTTGCCACAGATTATTAATGAATTTTCCCGCCTTTGGTCGCGAGTTCGCAAACGTTTTAAGAGCGTATATTCCGAAATCTGGCAACGTCGCAAATGGTTGTCAAATATTAACAAGTTTTAATTAATTTAGCATTATTACTGTATGAAAATAAGAAATATGGCTCTGTAGTGCACTAAAAAATTTATAAGGGAATGCAATAATTAATATCGTAACACCGAATATATAGTTTTAGATGTAGAAAAAGCATTTGGAAGCTTTCCAAATGCCTTTTATACACCGGAAACGGTTACAACATCAAACTCAGTGTTTTAATTGCATTCTTATATCATTTTTTTAGTGCACTACAGAGCGATATTTCTTGTTTTCATACAGAAAATTTGCCAAATTAATTAAAACTTGTAATTATTTGACAGCTTTTTGCGACGTTGCCAACATTCAGAATATGCAGCCTTAAAATTATACAGCCTTATTTTTTATGTTCGTGTTTCTTTCATTGGTTTAATTTATAAAAATTCAATATTTATTTAAATAATTACTTTTTTTATAAATATTGTTTTGTTTTCATTTTTGACTGAACACAGGCCGTTTTTCCTGAGAAAATAAAAACGAAAACCTTATATTACGAAAAAAGAAAATAAGTTTTTTTTTCTTTTTTGGCATCTCAGACATTTTTTGGGGAATAAAAGCCAGATATATTCTCAAATTAAGCAAAGTAAAGAGGTTTTGATATTGAAACAAACCTTTTTTGAAAGGAAATGAGATTTTTACTTATAACGAAGCTTTCGCCCTCTTTGATCAAAGACTTTCTTTAAAAATAAGAGATTTAGCTTTTTATTCTATTTAATGGATTCTTAATCCTTATTTCAGGTCAGGAAGAGGTCTCGCAAAAGAAGCAATGCGAAAAATGGACATGACATACTAAGCTTTTCTCTTTGATCTATATTTCCGAGCTGTGTACTACCTGGTTACATAGGAGTGACCTAGTTCAGTGGTAGCCGCATCGGCGCGCATCGTGCACGGCTGTTGCCACTGGCGACACCACGCGATCGTGATTACATACTAATTAATACTGTTTTTAAATAAAGTAGGTCTCCTATTAGCTTGTGCTGGATTTTGTCTATGATTTTCTGATGATACAATGTTGTTACTTTATAGCACCCATGGTTATTTTGGCGCGTGGCCATTAGGTGGAAATGACGTCGCTACTTTGTCTTTCAATACAAAAAAAAAACAATTAATCTAACACTTCCAATGTCTCTTCAATAGCCCTTTACATTCCAGAGCCACGGTTACCAGATTAGACAGTCCCGCGATCCCCGCACGTTGTGCCCAAATTCTATGAAATAAGAGGCGAACTCATTAGGCCGGCCACATACATCGTTTTCCTGATCAGGAATACTGATCCGTTTTCTATCCGAACTCAATGAATTCATACTAAATGTGTGTGCATGTTTTGTGTTGTTGTTCATATTCATCATTTCGAATTTCGAACGAAAAAAAAACTGATGCATGTGGCCGCCCATAAGCTCTCAAGTTATATCATAACTATGTGTTTTGAACTAATGTAGGGTAAAACACCCAACTATTGACCCTTTAAGCGGTTTTCCTTGCTTCTTTCGCAAAATAAACTAATGTACGAGTTGCAAGTGGAAATGAATGTTTTCGGAAGATAAAATAAACATTGGAGAATGTAACTAAAACATTATTTCCAGTCATACAAAGGTAAAAAGTGTTTTTTTTCTCGAGTTTAGCAAGAACAGGCCATTTGACCAGTTATCAACATGCTTGTACCAAATTTTCATCATGCAAATGACCAATTTTTTGACCTCCTGTAGTATAAGAATAAACTCAAATATTATTTATTATGAATGTGATACGAGGTTTTATTTGATAAAAAACAAACAAAGCTAGTCTTATAGCCCTTCTCATTTTCTTTTTTCACACTATTTAGGTCTTCAGTCTTCAAACGCCGTCAATAATATTCTTGCACTTATTTTTGAAATTTTGTAGTTTTTATCACTTTTTGTTGTAGTTTTTATCACTTTTTGTCCAATTTTTCTTCTTTATTAGTAGTTATTTCACTGTTCTGTATTATTCAGCAGATATAAAAATACTCGACGGCAAAATATAAATTAAAATAACACGGCTGTAGTTCTACAAAGTGAGTTTAAAAAACTTTGAATTAATATTTTCCTAATTACATAAGACGGTTTTAACTTTTTAAACTTATGTAAAAGACCTCACAAATGAAGAGAACATAGATACAAATAAAAAACTAGCTCACACTTTGCCTCGGAAATGATTTAAGTCAGTTTGTTCAAACATGCAGGTTAGGGTATATTTTGTCATTTTATGCATTAAACCAACCTGTGGCTGAGGCATTGCTCGTCTTATATTCTGCAATTGTCCCACGGGATCATATACCGACATAAAAAGTATCCTGCGTCCAAGTACACCCACTTAACCAGGTTTTAAAATAATCTGCTTGCCAAATTGTGTCAAAATCCATTCAGCCGTTCACTTTTCCTATAATATTAATAACTAAAAGTCTGAGGCCGCTTTCACATTAGGGCGTTAGCAGCGCGACAGTAGCGCGGCAGAAGCACATTTCTTCACATTTTATATGAACAGCCGCGCATAAGCAGCGTCTGTCGCGCGCCTGTCGCCCAAATGTGAAAGCAGCGTAAAATATTCAGGAGGATCCAGAATGTGACAGTAGACCTAAAATTTAAGTATCTCACTCAAATTATGCTAGGTAGTCAGGTTACTACGTAAGGTATTTTTTATGTTTGTGATTATGCAGATACACACCTTTAGGGGTGCCAACGCCCATGGGCTTAATACAGATGCATTAAAGTTAAGCTACCTCACCATTAAAAATTAACTATACGTACACACCGTGGTGTCAGTAACTGGTATTCTCGTACATTTGGTTAATTACCAGCTATTGACATGCCATGTTAAAAAAATGGTTATTCATACATTCGAGTGTACCAGATATTGACCTCATCATTTTAACAAGTTAACGCTCATTAAAACTTGAAAATCATGTGGAAAAGCATTGTGTCTGTCTTAAATAACCAAAAAATACCAAACTCAAAGGAATCTATAGTGTAAAACTGAAATAAAATGACATTGAAAACAACCGTCAGCTTAGCAAATTGTTAAATTTCTTGATGATTTTAGGAGGGTATTTTGTTATCATAGGTTTACGGACGTAATTTTGCTTTATTTAAATTTTCTGTGATGCAAATATATTACAAGATAAATTATATTTCATTTTCTGTATTCTTTATGCAGCACTGCAAGAAGATTTATTATTATTTTTGATAAAAACTGTTTTGCGGTCAATAGTTGGTGGGAGGTCGGCAGTTGGGTACTTTACCCTACCTAACATTTGTTTTTGTTTTTATTGTCCGTATCGCCAATGCGCACTTGTAATTAAACAACGTTATATTTATCATCTTTTAATCATTCGAATAAACATTTACGATTATCATAATTATTTCATACGTCTTAGTAAGTATGAATTGCAAAAAATATGTTATTTGGCATGATAACAACGTGCGTTTGCTTTGCAAAAAAACGTGATAAAATATATTGGAAACATTACAAGAATTATATAACAGATACAACTGGTTTATGTATGTACTAGCTTTTCCCAGCGGCTTCGCTCGCCCCCCCCCCCCCCCCTTATTGCCTATGTCACTCAGGACCAAAGCAGCTTTCAACTGGTGAAAGAATTTTTGAAATCGGTCCAGTAGTTTTTGAGCCTATTCATTACAACCAAACAAACAAACAAACAAAGTTTTCCTCTTTATAATATTAGTATAGATACAACTGGTTTATGTATGTACTAGCTTTTCCCAGCGGCTTCGCTCGCCCCCCCCCCCCCCCCTTATTGCCTATGTCACTCAGGACCAAAGCAGCTTTCAACTGGTGAAAGAATTTTTGAAATCGGTCCAGTAGTTTTTGAGCCTATTCATTACAACCAAACAAACAAACAAACAAAGTTTTCCTCTTTATAATATTAGTATAGATTAATATGAGTATATAACAGTCCGGGACACACAGGGCGGGAGGACTCATATAATGATTGCACCACGCTAAAAAAAGGATAGGACAGGACAGGACATAATTTGTGAAATGGGGGGGATTACTATAACACGAACACACACACATACCCGTACGCACACACACATACACACTGACACGAATGTCAACACACACAGACAGAAACGCACCTGACACCAACTCATACATACATACACCAACAGACTGAAATTAGAAAAAAAAAAAACCGGCCAAGTGCGTGTCGGGCCACGCACAGTGTAGGGTTCCGTAGTTGCCCGTCAAAATACTTATGCGAACTAACTAAACTGATTCGCTGAATTTAATTTTAAAAAGAAGAATTTTCATAATCGGTCCAGGCGTCTTTGAGAACTCGGGGAAAATACATTAAAAAAAAAGATTACGACGAATTGAGAACCTCATCCTTTTTTTGAATTTTGTTAAAAACAGTTGACAATAAAAACCTACTTATCCCCAAAACATACCCACCTATTATTGCTGTAAAAATAAAGTTGACAAACTTACATTTGCAGTTGAAGCAGATGTTCTCCGATACATTTTGTTTAGGAAAATATGTTATCCAAGTACGTTTTATAAGTTGGTCGACTATTACTCGTAAACTTGTAAAGCCTACTTAGTCATGATAATTTTCTTTTAAACTTCGTTATATATGCTACTATTCTGAATTTTTTCACACCCCCAAACATAACCGTTTAGCTGGTAGAGGGGGGGGACACTCGAGTCGAGCAAAAATTTGCACTTTAAAGCTTAATATTTCACAAACGAATCTTTTTATCAAAAAATTGTTAATGAAAACTATCAATATTTTTTAAAGACCTATTTAATGATACCCCACACTAAGGGGTACGCGAGAAAAAAAAAAACGTCCCCACTTTACGTGAACAGGAGGTACCCTAAAAAAAAATATTTTACGAGATTTTATTTTACCACTTTTTCGGCACAACAAATCCGTATATTTACACCAAATTACAGCTTTCTAGTACTGGGCGTCTCTGAGCTAAGCTGCGGACAGACGGACGGACGGACGGACGGACGGACGGACGGACGGACGGACATGGCGAAACTATAAGGGTTCCTTGTTGACTACGGAACCCTAAAAACTATGTCATATTAATTTTATTTATTTACGTTACGCTTTTGTTTAGTAACATTAATTGCACAAATTGTTAAAAAAATAATTGTACGATATGAAAGAGCGGCGCCTCCTGGCACAGGCATCTATAACATGATTTTGTGTATGGAAATAAAAAGATTTTGAATTTTTTTTTTTTTTTTGATACTATATACAATTTTTCAACCGTTCGGGTCACGAGTCCAATCCCCAATGTGCCCGCGTGGTGGATTTACGACCCACTCTAACTTACAGAGAGGAGGCGTGTGTCTCAGTAGTGGGAACATTTAAGGCGCTCCCTCACCGCGAGCATTCACCTGTAATGTCACATAAAAATGCGCAATTTGATGCTCTATTGTCTTCGAATATTCGAATCCGTAACGTTACATTACAGGTGAATGCTCGCGGTGAGGGGGCGAACATAAAAGTGCCCAATTATGATGCTCTATTGTCTTCGAATGTTTGAATCTGTAACGGTTACATTACAGGTGAATGCTCGCGGTGAGGGAGCGACCTTACAGGCTGATGATGATGATGGTGTCATGAGGAGGTATATAGTTATATACTTATAAGACATTGAAAAAGGATAAAAATATTAGCTATGAAATCATACAGAGACAAGAATGAATGAAGAATATCAAACGAACATAGGTACTATGCGATTCAATTAAGAAGGAGAGTGTCAATCAGTTCCATATGTCACTTGAAAATAACGTTTAGCAATAAAATACTTTGTGCAAATTAATTTTTAATAGTGTATAATTTCATCTTTATTATCTAGTTGAAGGTATTTTCAAATGATAATTCTTTATTTGAAAGCGTTCATGACGTCAAAAGGACCACATAGGGCACCCGCTGACGATTTATTCCCTTTATGTCGAGTCCCGTTACGTCGAGTCTGGAAGTCTATTGTTCTCCAAAGTATTGATATTTTACGCTTTCTATTACCTTTATGTCGAGTTTGGTGAACAAGTACAGTCAGGAATGTAAATTAAAAGCCAGTGGCATAAAAACATAATAAAATTAATACAAGTATAGGTGAAGATTACCTAAAAAAGGAAGCTCAACGGAACCCCGCTCCGCGGGGCTCCTATTTCTGCGTGCATGGTTTAAAGTAACCTAACACGAAGGGGATGGCGGGGTCTGAAAGACCCCGCCATCCCCTTCGAACCTAACCTGTCCGTGTCGGGGTGCCCACAAGTCCCGAGCTCGCTTCGCTCGCTCTTGGATCCCAAGTTCTCCTAATAACTAAACTATCCTTGTCCGGGGTACCTTTTTTGTGTAAAAATTGATTCTAAATTATGTGCATGTATTCATTTCATTGGACGTGACTGTACTTCTAAAATATGATATAATTAAACTCGACATAAAGGTAATAGAAGCGTGGTAAATAAACTCGGCATAAAGGGAATAGAAACGGGACAGAAAACTAAACTCGACATAGGGGTAATAGAAGCGAGACAAGGTTTTCGGCTCGACGTAACGGGACTCGACATAAAGGGAATCAACCCCGCTGACAATGGCACCTGAGCTACTGGCACCTTATCTATTCCACATAAGGCTCATGTCAAAATTTTTTGCAAGGGCCAGGTGCCCTGGGCCAAAGTCTGTCGGGGTCGCGGGACTTATTTCCTTACCGTTACCCCGGAACATAAAGGGCTATTGAAGGACACCGTGGATTTTAGTCAGTACGAGTCTGACAGTTCCTCCCGCCCTGCCGGGGATGGGAGGACTCATTTGATGATTTTACGACGATAAAAAAAAAGTGCCAGGTGCCCTATGTGGAATACCTCCAGAATAGAGGTATTCCACATAGGGCACCCGCTGACAATAGCACCTAATATGGCGTTAGCGACTCTCTTTCTTATAGTTGAACTGTATACTTCGCGGGCTTTCAAGCTATACTTACAAAGAGACTTTCCCTTGAAAGATCAATATTTCCCGTTTTGATAGTTCATTCAACTTGGGAAAACACATTCTCAAGTAGGGTGAAGGGAGGTTAGTTTGTGAGACAGGCAACTCGGTGATAGAGTCTTAAAAGTCTATCAAAACGTTACCTATGCATGCAGTAATGCGAAATGATGCAACGAGTTTACCACTAAAGTGGACAAGACGAGACAAGACTCTATCACTGAGTTGCTTGTCTCACAAAATAACCTCCCTTCACCTTATTTTGTCCTCATAAATAACTTCCCATACAAATTGTTCTGTTCAAAGAAAGCGAAAGAAAAGCTATTTTTTATCAAAAGCCGAGTACCTACCAGCAAGTTCAATGACCTGACCCTCTGGATATTCGAATTTATTGATGGCGGTTTTAAATCGTTCACACGTTTTGGTATATAAATGTTCGCTCTTTAGAACAAATGGTGTGGAAAATTCGCTTTTAGAGCTTATTGATTTCGATGTCCTAAAAAAGCTGCCTACTTTAACATACCGACAGTAATAGGTTATAGGGCTTTTTTTACGTGGTAAAATCATCAAATGAGTCCTCCCATCTAGGACGGGATAGGAGCGACTAAAATCTATGGTGTCCTTTAATATCCCTTAACACGGAAACTCACATGCAGAAACACCCAGACCAGGAAAAACTACATGCAGATGACACAAATAATTATATTTTGTTCCGTGCGGGATCAAACCCGTTACTCGCTGCGCAACAGTCGATCGCTCAGCCACTGCGCCAACCGTGATGTATTTTTTTTTTGTGTAACGAGTTGAAAAAATCTATCCAAGGAGATGGCGATGTAAACCGGGACATAACACACCGGATCAACGTAAGATGGGCGTTTTTCCATTAGACGGCACGGCACCGGCACCGGCGGCGGCGACGGCGGCGCCGTGCCGGTGCCGGGGAAGCAAAAATGTATGAAAACGTATGACTCGCTTTTGCACTTACTGGCGCCGGCGCCGCCGCCGCCGCCGGCCATACATTTTTGCTTCCCCGCACAGGCACTACGCCGACGCCGGAGCCGGTGCCGGTGCCGTGCCGTCTAATGGAAAAACGCCCGATGGATGAAATGGCTACAGGTCACCGGAACAACTTGCGACTCACGAATGCCCCTCAAGTTAAAGGGGAAAATATACAAATCCGTGATTAGACCTGTCGTATTGTATGGATCGGAATGCTGGGCTCTGAAAAAGATGGATGATAAACGATTGCATGTAGCGGAGATGAGGATGTTGAGATGGATGTGTGGAGTGACAAGAATGGATAAAGTAAGGAATGAGTTTATAAGGGGAAGTTTGAAAGTGACGCCTGTTACAGAAAAAAATAAAGGGAATCGTCTGTCCTGGTATGGCCATGTGATGAGAAGGCATAAGACTCATGTAACTAAGAGAGTGATGAGTATGAATGTTGATGGATGGAGAGGAAGAGGAAGGCCAGAGAAAATATGGATGGATTGTATACGAAATGATATGAATGAAAAAGGAGTAAATGATACTATGACGTCTGATAGGGGAGAATGGAAGAGCAGGCAGGTGATGATGAGTTGAAAAAGTAATGGCAATGGGATGCGACGTGGGTACGTCGAGTACCAAAAATTCACGCAAATAAAGTCGCGCGCAAAAACTGGTTTATTTTAAATAGGTCGTTTTGAAGATTACTTTTCAGAACGGACAGTTATTTTTTTAAAGGGGTAAAATTGTCTTCATATTTCAATAGGTTTGGTTCGTTATTATTCTTATAACAAATAGCTTTCTATTTTTTCTTTTTGCAGATCGACCTAATTTGTAGTATTCAGATTTCTATTACAGCATGATTTCTTCAACCCGATCTCTAAAGAAAAAGAAGAATATAAGAATTTCTTGGCTTTGAGATATTTGTAGATAATTTGAAATTCAGATTAAAACATAACATTTTCGAATTTGACTTGGAATATTTGAGAAATACATAATGCTTAAATAAGTATCAATAATCTATTTCGAAGCGAGTTGTTATACAAAGAATTATTATCATTAACACTTGCGATAATCACCAGTCAATATATTAAAAACGTAATAGTTGAAAAAGTTAACAAGAAAAAGTAACCTAGTACAGGAAAGTTAACCTAACCTAACCTAGTAAATAATTTTAAGTTAAAAAATACTTACATTGGAATACCATGATTTATAGATCTAATTATCATTTATTTTAATCATATTTCTTTGTACACTGTTAGCTATATAACACGTATATAAAAAGACGACGCGATATTCTTAAATATTTCGATTAATATAATTTAACTTTCTCAAGACAGAATATGAAAATCAGAAAAGTTAGAAGAGATAATCTAAACTTAGCTCACTCATATCATAAACCTTGTACGTTAAATGTCAAGAAAGAAGCGTTAAGGAAAACTTATAATTTCAGAATCTCCAAGAAAAGAAATACAAGGAAAAGGTGTTACAAAACAAGAATAATTGTGTATGATTCCGTTGGTAAGATAATAATTTCTCTCGTTTCCAGTCAATTTGACACACACAAATCGTTTACGTTTTCCTCAGAGCATTTCCTAAATGGTTATAAAGCTAGGGATTAACTGTGGCATATTGATGTAGTAACAAGTTAATTATAAATGAGCTCGTGTGTGGATGGCCTTAAATGCGACAGACACGACAGCCGGCGTCACGCGACGGGCGGTGAACGTAGTTTTTGTATTTTCGAGGTAAATGCAGGTACGTTCAGTACTATAGTCGGGTAAGTACTCGGGTTGTTACCTACTCTGTTGGGTAGAAAGTTACAAATTACCTTTACATCACGTACTACGTTATACGTTCGGATAGGGTGACATAAATTGAGTTAGAGATTATTCGCTCTATTTGTCTTTTGTACGATCTAAAGAAAAGTTCGACAAATTTTAAAAATTTCTTTGTAATAATTATTTCAATTTTGTAAATCAGTTACCTACATACCAAAAAGGTCATCCAAACTAATATTATAAATGCGAAAGTAACTCTGTCTGTCTGTCTGTCTGTTACGCTTTCCCGCTTAAACCTCTCAACCGATTTTGATGAAATTCGGCACAGACAATCTTTAGACCCTGAGAAAAAACATAGGCTATCAAAACACCACGCGGGCGAAGCCGCGGGCGGAAGCTAGTATCTTATCAATTGAATTTTAATTCTGATTGTCTTAGTAGGTACTTAATAAGCCTGATATTATAAATATGGGCCTTAAGAAAGGAACAACAATAATAAAACAATGATAATCTTGACGAAATAAATCACCTCAACAGAAGCTTTTCCTTCAACACAAAAAATCAAGTTCGTGATTCGCTAGCTTAAGTCAACTGAGTCGGCAAAATATCTACAGTCTCGACTTTGGCACGTTACGTAATAGACGCGAAGAAAAGATCTGCTCTCGGTACATTTTATCTTACTTATTGACCTTGTAGAGTCTTACTCGAAATCCCCAATTTTCTGCTAGATATAGAGCGTTTAGCCTAGATTGTCTGCATTAATCTAACACTTGATAATACATGGAAAAATCGGCTGTTTTGACTGATTTGTTTATAATTCTTTTGTTTGCACATAAGAAGATAAAAACAAATGAATGGTAAATCAAGTGAAAAGCCAGAAGTAAAGGACATGCACTAAACGAGTGCTGAAACTGAAACGTTACATTAAAATTACCTACTTCAACAATTTCAAGGATGCCTTCGCACAAAAGAATTTTCATAAAATACTGAAATGCAAATGTTTACCAAATCGAGAAATTGAACCAAACGCAGGGGTGTTCCCCAAATATAGACGCCCCTCCCACCGTACCTGACTAAAATGGAAACATTTGATTAATTTTATTTTTGTAATGAGTCGTACGAAGAAAGGCTGTATAAATTGTTGTCTATAAACTAACTGAGCTACCTAATACAATTACCCGTTGTTATAAAAGGAATACAAGAAATAAATGTTGTTCGTGGGTACCTACCCCGGGGGTGGGTGTTTGAGGGGGTGAGCGGGGGTGTTCGGGGTGGTGGCGTCAAGGTTTAAGTTCGGTTGTTCGGGCGCCACTGCGGACTATGCGTATTTCTACGTGTGGCTGTTACCCGGCCGGGTTACACACAAGTCGGTGTTTGACGACGACTCGCTCCGATAACTGACGAAATGTTTTGTAACACGATGAATTAGCTAGTGACACTCTTATGAGCTTTTGGGATTGTGTTACTTTTGTTATTTTTACTGTTTAAGGGATTTATGTAGTTTGCGATTTGTACAAACAATTTTCAGGAAACCCTTGCTACTGGCCAGGAAATATAAGCTTTGATTTGAAGGTTGATGACTGTTTTTTGTAATTTACGAGGATCAAAGACTTCTTAATTATGTGCTGATATTTCAAACCTTGAACTTGAACGGACGATATCCTGTATTTTCCTAATTTATTGGAAATGAAGGTAAATCTAGTTTCCACTAACATTTAACGATGTAAATGTCAAGAAAGGATTCAGACATGATTACCATTAAATTATCGAAAGCTCATGAACTATGCAACATTTCAGATCGGTGTTATGTAAGGTCTTGCAGGTTCTATTTCATTGAATGATTCATGTGGGTTACCAACTCAGTATTTTCTGAGTTTATCAATGTATCACGGAGTAATTCTGATTTTCTGGTTCTGATAAACAAGGTACTCTTGAAATAGGTTTTAAAAATCAGATTAATTACTTACCCACATTGATCTTATTAAATGTTGATTGAATTCTCTTCCACAAAGGTGGGAGTAACAGGGATCGTACCCACGTGAAAAATTGATAAAAACGGATTAATTTATTGCCGGTTCATGTTTTTTAGGCACATACTTACTTTTAGGGAATAATTAGATACCTTTTTACTGGACTTTTTATTAGTTTACGTTATAAACGTTACAAAAAGGATAAACAAAGGAACTGGATAAAATTAGTTCCTCTTCCGTACACTAGGGGAGCTTTTTCATTTTTATTTTTACTAATATTATAAAGCTGAATAGTTTGTTTGGTTGAACGCGCTTATCTCAGGAACTACTATTTATGTTTTGGATAGTCCATTTATCGAGGAAGGCTATAGGCTATCACGACTCTGAAAAGCGGGAGTGACACAGCGGGGAACATTTCACGTCGTAGACACTTCAAGTGCGAAGTGCGGTCAAATACAGATTCTTTTACATTTACAGTAACCAAACAAAAAACAACATTTTTTGTAACAACCAAAAGTGTTAACATTTATTTCCTGTATGTAGTTATTCGGGGCGCCCAACATACGTAGGTGTTCACTGCAATGTACATAAACCGACCGTGACGACCCCTGACTTTATTCCACGGAGCGGGAATGTTACACTTATTTTTTACGCAGGTGGTTTGTTTACGTTTACGATCCCTGGCTAAATACGTGTGGGTTATAAATGAAAGTGAAGTCAGAAACATTACAATTTATAATACTATACAGTGAAATATGATAGATTAAAATATGAAAGCATTAAACCTCACCATTTTTCCAGCAAATATCGTTAAATAATCTACATTATGACGAAAACCTGAAAAACACACCTGTGATTTCTTTGAGTATCTCAGATGCTTTGTCGATTTAAAGTAAAAAGACGGTTTTATTTTGAGATCGAAAGCTTCTAGAAATATGCAAAAGTTGCAGTAAATACAGCCGACAAAGTGATGTTATTTACATTGAATCAGATATCAAAGGCGGCCCTCGAGCAACAGAGGGCGAAGTAAAGACCTCCTCGACACTTTTGCAACCCGATTACGGTTTGTGATTTTCTAACATTTAGTTTTATACTGAAAGTTCTGTTTTTCTCTCTCTATTTGTTACTATGGAACCTAGTTTTAATTAAAATGGGTGTAGATAATACTGGATTTTATTTACGCTTAATCGTTACGCCATTAAGTAAAAAAAGGATTAAAAAAAAGTTTTTTTTTGTGTTAAAAAAATTTCATTGACTCGTGTTTTCTTTTTGGTCATAAGTTAGATCAATAACTATATTCGAAGTTGTTAGATCTCTAGTCCAGATAAATTTTAGAAGGTAAGTATATTTCATAGACACTTCGCCCTAACTGTCCTAATCTAAGGCATATTTTTATTTAACAGACAAGAAACGGATAAAACTACCACGTGCTTCAATTTCAGTTGACGAGAAGATCTACCGTCCTTTTGTTCTGGTTTTTTCAAGAGCGATGTTTTCCTTCGACAATTAGCCAATAAGAAGCACATTTGGAAAACCAGAGAAGTCCCTATCCTCGAGAACCATTCTATCCTCCTATTTTTGGCATCTGGCCCAACTCCTAACATGATTGTAAGTTATTTTATTACAGACATATTAACTTTACAGTGACCCACTTTGTGGTAAAACAATTTAGATAAAAGCTTTACACGAATATAGGTTAAAATTGTTGTTCTAACTTATTTGATCGATGGATAAATTGATAACGAACGTCTACGTGCGTGAAGGCTTTTATCGAGGGCATCTATGTATACCCTTTCCGTTACACCCTATTTAAAAAGATTAATATAACCTTCGTAAGGCCTAAATAAGAGAGAGATCTTCACTGATAAAATCCGTTATCTTGGCAAGCTTTAGACGTGGTATGAACTAAAAGCAATGAAAAACTTGAGCCCCCAATGTCGATCGACAATATAGGCCAAGGGCAGTCGGTTTTGGAGGGGAGCTTCGAGGTCGACGGGGACGCGTGACCAATGAAACGCATGAGACATTTACCATTCTTTTACGTACAGAATAACTTAGTAAGCAATTTCAGTACGCAACAATATAGATTGTATAACTAAAATAGATACATCTCCAAATAGAACATGAACATGATTGATTCGCTTCCTGTGTGCTCCAGTTTTATCCTACAATAAACAAACAACGCAATATTTCACAAAAAAACATGTTTGTTGCACTCCAAATGTCTATATGAAAAACGCCCTGACAGAAAACCCGTAAAATCGGGCCCTTAGTGGGCTATATAACCCGGAGAAGCCCGGGTATTCTGTAACCCGCGCTCTCGGAGAACATTTACATACGTTAGGTCGCTGTGACGGCGCCTCTCAACCAAATTGCTTTCAGCTTTTACCAAGTATAAAAAGAATTCAGGGAGTTAATGTATTCATACTCTCAAATTACTAGCGATTAATTGGAAACAACGGACACAATCTACCGGTGACACAACAATTAAGTTTGATCAACTTTTGAAGTTGTGGGTGGTGAATAATGTACGTTATGTAAGTATTTGTTAATATATTTTCTTAATTGCAAACTGTTTTTAAAAGGAACAAGCCTTGTTTTTTTTAATAAATAAATTAGGTTTATGGTAATATTCATCCAAGTGTTAAAATGTCCACATGTCAGAATAACCTAATGTTATATCTTTATAGAAACATGCTGATTTCTCTGCCTCTGGAATATGATAGGATGTCTACCGAAATGTAGGTAAAAACAATGATTGTATTATTATAAAAGTGGACTCTATTTATAGCAAGATAAAACATGCATGAGATGCATGTTTGCAGCGGGGAAAAGATAAATTATTAATTATTGAAAATATAATCAAAAGTCTAGAGGAAATGAATTTCCTCTCAACATTCCAATGAGATAAAGTGAGTGCAATGTGCATTGATCAAACAACTTCTATTGCGACCACTGTAGTACTATACAATTCAATGCTTCAAGACATAATGTGCGAATTCTGACTCTAAGGCCCGTATTTTAAAACATGGGTGATGTTGAACTCAAGCATGATTTAAAATTACCATTCAAGCCATTTGATTGATTAAAACTAGTAAGTAATTTTAAGTAATGTTTGAGTTTTGAATATACCGTTCTGTAAATACTGAACTACCTAATTGGCGCTTCCAGACGAGCGCTTTGCTCACAGCTTTGCTAAGAGAAGGAAGCGCGTGCTTGTGCACACTAATCTTCAATATATAACCTCTTCGTTCTCAAAACGCGCGTAAATAAAGCTCGTATGGAATCGCCCAATTTGAACACTATCTGAGGCCGCTGAGAGTTCTCTGTAGAACAAACATTTTGAACAAACAGATTGCAGAACAAACATACTGCTAAATTTACGACGCCACACAAATGAGTTCGGTTCGGAACAAAACGAAATTGACATGTCAATTGCCATCACTGATCCCCGAAGGGACAAGGAGTTTGAAAGGAACCAGCTTTCGGCCATTCAATATGCACAAACCCAAGCAAGTAAGAACTGGGGAGGATTGGTTCTAATAATAATAATCTCTGCTTCATTTTTCTGCCCTTGGCTTTAGAAAAAGTGACTTTCTAATAACGATAAACTAAAAGGTGTCATAAGCTATGGAAAATTGATCTTTCTCGTTGAAAATCGTTGAAATACGGAACTAAAATCGTAGCCATTTGTCGAGGCCTTATAAATCTACAATATTATGTTGATTGGCCCACGCTTAGCTCGGAAATTATTAACGTAACGGAAGGTAATACTGGGAAGAACGTAATCTATTCAAAACTATTACCTACCTCTCAACCTTTCATCAAAATACGTTCAGAGATTCTGACGTTATAGTGATCCATCCACCCATACAAAATTTTGCATAAACAATATCAGTTACATTAATCGACCGGGAATAGCTATTGTCAAACAGACAGGCGAAGCGAATGCGATCCGAAGCGTTTTTATTTGTAATGTATGGAATTGTTTGAATCCAGTCACATTAAACAAGCGAAAGCGATCCGATAGTCTGCCTTCCGCGTGTGACTGCCTTCAAACAATTCCATAAGTAAGAAACAAAAACGCCTCGCTTCGTGTGCGCCACGCCTGTCTGTTTGACAATAGCTTATAGACAAAATGAAAAAATGATTTTGGTTCTTTTCAATTCTTCTTGTAAACTCGGAAACTAAGCGACCAATCACAAAAGCCAATACCATCCCACTCACTATCCTTCACATTGAGGCGTTAATCATTCGATTTAAGATTGTGCTTACAGTCCAGAAAATCATAGCAATTTCCTCCTTCAATAGCCCTTAGATTCCTATCAAAACTTTTTAGTTTTATATGTTGAAAATAACCCTGTCCGATCTGAAAGGTGCTTATTATTATGATTTATGATTGAGGTATAATCACAATGAGACATGAGCAAATATAAAAAAAACACTACGTGTATGTTCATGAATAGCTATGTTATTTTTGTATTTCCACGAATCAAACTATTATAATGCTTAAACACCATCATCTGCGTTACTATGATTGATCATAGATTTTTTATGACATCACTACTCGAGAAACCTTGTTTTGCCATATTAGGCGCGGGCCACATACAAAAGGCGTAAGACGAGGACGCGTCGCGGGCGGGCGAAAATGTATGAAACGCGTCTCTTCTGTATGTTTTACGTCGCGACGCTTCTATACAATTTGTATGAAAGAGACGCCGAAGAGACCATAATTATGTCTCCGCCCCTTCTGCGTCTTATGTGGCCCGCGCCTTAGTTCAGTAAATTACAACAAAGGTTCATTCAAAATTTCAAAGATCATTTTGTCACTATACAAGGTGGGTAATGGCTAATGGGCAGTGGTAGTAGGTCGTGGGTTCGAACCCAGCCAGACACATTACTTTATGTAATTTATTTCATCACCACTGCTCTCAAAACGATGAAGGAAACCATCGTGAGGAAACCGGCATGTCCTAGAACCAAAAATTCGAAGACATGTGACACCTACCAACCCGCACTGGGCCCGCGTTGTAGATTATGGCCCACTCCCTCTCACAGAGAGGAGGCCTGTGTCCCAGCTGTGGGAAAATTATAGATTGATGATGATGAATGGCTAATGTAAAACCTTGAGAGCTCAGTTTCAGTATCTTTTTTTCTCTTCTGCTTAATGTTGCCAAAAATGTTGTGTATCAAAATCAATTTAAGGAACAGATTTACCACAGCAACAAAACAAATAATTTATTTTTTCCAAGTTTTTTTTTGGTTTAATGGTTTTATCACACCCATAAAAAATACTTCTTTCTTTTTGATACACATTGAACACGTTGATATATGTTTCATTACTACATCTATAATTTTTCATCAATGAAAACTCATCTAAGTCATATAATGTACTTACAAAACTTTTGATTGATAAGTTTCAAAGGAAATCTTTTGCTAAGTCTCAATTTAAACTTTCTTGAGTTTATATTGTTTAACTTCGATTGTTGCTTTAAATAGTCAATGCTGCGAAGAAAGTCAAGAAGGCTTAAAATAGAACAGTAAGAAAGTTTCAAATACCTATTTATACTAGACTAGCTTTAAGCCCTATTGCCTATGTCACTCAGGACCAAAACAGCTTTCAACTGGTGAAAGAATTTTTGAAATCGGTCCCGTAGTTTTGGTGCCTATTCAATATAAACAAACAATCAAATCTTTGCTCTTTATAATATTATTATTACAGTGTAAATATTCCTACGCTTATTTTTATTTTGTAGAGGTAGTATTGTTGGACAAGGACTTTTATCTCAACAGTTACTGTATTCTTTTATTTACTGAATGGTTTCTTAGCACTACCAGCCTATAATCTAGGTAATATGTTCAGTGTTCACACCTGGGGGACAGGTCTTCCCTCTGTGCAAAAGAATGGGCTGTAATCCGAAAACCCACAGTGAATTTATGGATCCCTGAAGTACAGAAATTTTTCAAGTTCTTCAGGAAAATCATCATCATCATATCAGCGGTAAGACGTCCACTGCTGAACATAGGCCTCCCCTTTAGACTTCCAGTAGGACCGGTTGTAAGCGGCCTGCATCTAGCGTGATCCTGTGGCCTTCATAAGATCGTCTGCCCACCTAGTGGGTGGACGTCCTATACGCTGCGCTTGCCGGTGCGTGGTCTCCTTTCGAGAACCAGGAAAATCAATTGAATCTTATTATTATTCACAAAAAGCCGAGGCTGGGTCTTCGGATGGGTGACCATCTTTCATAGCGAGTTTCCTCCGTGCCTCGGAAAGCACGTAAAGCCGTTGGTCCTAGCTGTCATTTGTAGATCTTTGACAGTCGCTACTGTCAGTCAGAAGCTCTTGAGTCTGACAACCAGTCTTACCATGGGGTATCGTACTCATATTACCCAGTTACTGGGTTATGGAGGTCCGATAGGCAGTCGCTCCATGTAAAATACTGATATTCAGCTGCATCTGGTTCGACTGGAAGCCGACCTCAATATAGTTGGGAAAAGGCTAGGATGATGAGTGGCTCTTTCTTTGGTAAAAAAATAAGCATTGCCATTCAACGTGGCAATGCTGCCAGTCTTCTGGGCACGTTTCCGAATGACAGCGATTTAGAGGAGTACTTTAAAGCGCTTGCTTTTAGGGTTTGTATGTATATAAATACATTTTTTGTGCAGTAAATAGTAATAGTTGTATTGGAAATATTTATATTTAATAAGTTGTATTGTATAGTTTTAAACAGTGCATATATTTAACTATACATTTTTCAAATAAATCCTTAGAAAAGTTAATTACGAGCGTATCGCAACGATGTATTCCAATGCTGGTTTTATAATAACAGGGCAGCAAAGGCTCGGGTCGCGTGCAGCAATGTAAATGAAATACCTGCCTGACACAATCACGCATGCAGGTGGAACGACACCCACGTATTATATTAGCTTAAGACCAGTGTGCTTTAAACTGGAATTAGGTCATGTCTCATATATTACATAGGATATTGTATCTATACGTATCTATCTACGAGCATTTTCCGTTCTTTCTTTCTTTCTCTTATGAGGATATAGGATATGGCTACCTGTGTCACGGGAGTGTCGAAATATACTTTATATTCGACATTCCGCGTTCCCGAAACGCAAAAAAAGACTGAAGGAACGGGGTGGTTTTTAGTCAGTACGAGTCTAAGGCCCGTACCGTATTACAGAACGAAACTCAAGCACTGATCTCTATTTAAATCTAGATTTCAACCAATCAAATGCCTTGAATCTAGTTTTAAGTAATACTTGAGTATTGAGTGACGTTCTGTAATACGGGCCTAATAACAGTCGGATGTGGCTACTCGAATTCGTCACTGACGGCGCCTCGTGGAGTGTTTCAAACAGCGCCCCACGCTAATTCCCCGCTTACAGCGCCGAGGTCGTGAACGGGCTGTTATATTATTATGTACTCATGTTTTCACAAATAAATGAAACTGAATCTGAAAAAGACACAATGGTAAAGGGATTTACAACCTTTGCTGAATATAATATGTCCTTTTTCAGATAAGAAACTCTGATTTTGATTAGAGGGCGAAACAAAAGATAAGACAGGTTTCGAGTTCAAAAAGGGTTTAATGCTTATGAAGGCACTGTCTCGAAGGTGACACGACTGATTTAGTTACATAGAAATCTATGAAAGTCTAGACCAGGTATAAAAGTCACAAAGCAGAAAATTTTCAGAGAATGAAAAACTGTTCGTGACTGAATCTTAAATACTATATTAATTACAAAAATTAGATCAACTTCGAATTGAAACGATGAATTTATGTTGATATTCTCAAGATGTATTGAAAAACTTATTCATAGAAGTTATAAGACATATGAAATCAACACAATATACATATCTTCGAAATTACTTCCTTCACGAAATTAGTCGAACATAAAAAATAAGAGCCTGTTTGTTGGAGCGGCCAGGTCAAGGACGAATGTTTTCATACCCTCCCCAATTAATCAAAGCACTCAATATTCATATTTAACAACCCTTTCCTCATTATAACGGATCAAAAAAAAACAACATATTTATTCAATCTCTCGAAGAAAAGGACCAATTTTCCTTGAAACATGATTTCAGGGGTTCAGAAAATGGAATATGTATTTTCTGAAGTACCTATGTTTGAAGAAATAAAATAGATAAACGTAAAAGAGATATTTTCTTTGCCTAAATAATAAAAGGTTGAATATCAAAATTTTACTAAGGTAGGGCTTTTTTTTAACCGACTTCAAAAAAAGGAGGAGGTTCTCAATTCGACGGAATCTTTTTTTTTTTTTTATGTATGTCCCCCCATTTCTCGAAGACGCCTGGACCGATTTGGATTTTTTTTCTTTTGTTTGAAAGGGTATACTTTCCAATTGGTCCCATGATCATCAGGTCAGGATCTGATGATGGGATCCCAGGGAAATCGAGGGCAACCTTCAAATTTTATAGGCACATAGTACCATTTTCATATATTTTCTAAAGCTGTTCAAGTATTTGCATCTGTTAATCATCATCTCAGGTAGATGAGCTGATCATGGAAGGTACAACTCCTCTAGTAAGGAGTCGACATCGACTGTTTTAGTAAATTATGTTTGTGTTCGCATATCTCCGGAACTACAAGTCCGATTTAAGTAATTCTTTTTATGTTGTACTAGGTATCGTTCAACTTAAGGAATACTGCAAGTTTCATCAAAATCGGTTCAGTAGTTTTTGAGATAGGGAAGGAATGAAAGAGATGTTAACGATGTTGTTACCGGTGCTACAGATTTCTTACATAATTATGTAAGAAAATGATGTATTTGACAAGAATTTTGGCTGAATATTTATACTAAAAAGAGTTTAAAAAAAAACTTTTTAGAAAAAATGTAACCGCCTTCAAAAATAACCACAAAAAAGGGTAAAATAACCTACAAAACTTTTCTTTCGGAAGTCGGTGGCAAAAATACAATGAAATTAATAAAAAAACCACCGACTTCCGAAAGAAAAGTTTTGTAGGTTATTTTACCCTTTTTTGTGGTTATTTTTGAAGGCGGTTACATTTTTTTCTAAAAAGTTTTTATCGTGGTAAAATCGTCAAATTAATGTGTCCTCCCACCGATACTGACAGATTCGTACTGATTAAAGTCCATGGTGTCCTTCATTAACCCTTAATGTTCCAGGTCACCTAATGAGACAGACCCGCGACATCGGAAGTCTTTGGCCCTCTAAGGGCACCGTCAGATTACCGACTGCTCTCTGAGGTGCGCATAGAACGCGACGCGCCGTGTCGACACGGGCATGGTCCATGATCGAACGTCGAGTCACCTATTACCCGCAGTCCCGTAAATTGAAACAGGGATGGAATAGAAAACTTACGAGGTCAACAAATGTATGGGTGACGCAGGTTCGTACTATACCTTCTAAAGTGATGTGCCTACGTCATACTGAGCTAACAGCAGAACACGAGTCGTGTGGCTAATATCGCTAAGTAACGTTGTTAGTAGGACAACAGGTATTATAGCGCGAAATGAGGTTTTAATCACCTCGTGTGTTTAGTACTAATTCTACGTTTGTTGTGATATTTTACAATTAAACAAAAACACGTCAAATTAATAACTTTGTGTTAATATACTCGTACATAAAGGAAAACAACGGAGAATACATGAATTACCAGGAGTATTTTTATAGTTCATCCCCGAATCTGTTACCAATAGAACATATCCCTCCACTATTGCTTTAAGGTTGAAAATCTATCAGAAATATGACAGATTAAGGTACATTTGATGATTATCATCGTCATCATCATAAATCAACCCGGGATCACCAACTGCTGGGTATAGGCCTCCCCCTTTTGTTGCCATATCTCTCAGTTCTGTGCGTCTCTCATCCATTTATTCCCCGCGATCCTGACGATATCGTCAACCCAACGGGCTTTTGGGCGGCTTTGGTTTCTTTGGCCGAACCTAGGCCACCATTCGGTCAAAACCTTAATCCATCTGCCATCTCTGCTTCTAGCCAGATTGATTGATGATATAACCACGATAAAAAACCGGCCAAGTGCGTGTCGGGCCACGCACAGTGTAGGGTTCCGTAGTTGCCCATCAAAATACTTATGCGAACTAACTAAACTGATTCGCTGAATTTAATTTTAAAAAGAAGAATTTTCAATATCGGTCAAGGCGTCTTTGAGAAATCGGGGAAAATACATAAAAAAAACAGATTACGACGAATTGAACGAATTGACAATAAAAACCTACCTTTCCCCAAAACATACCCACCTAATAAAGCTGTAAAAATAAAGTTGACAAACTTACATTTGCAGTTGAAGAACATGTTCTCCGATACATTTTGTGTAGGAAAATATGTTATCCAAGGACGTTTTATAAGTTGGTCGACTATTACTCATAAACTTGTAAAGCCTACTTAGTCATGATAATTTTCTTTTAAACTTCGTTATATATACTACTATTGTGAATTTTTTCACACCCTCAAACATAACCGTTTAGCTGGTAGAGGGGGGGGGGACACTCGAGTCGAGCAGAAATTTGCACTTTAAAGCTTAATATTTCACAAACGAATTTTTTTATCAAAAAATTGTTAATGAAAACTATCAATATTTTTTAAAGACCTATTTAATGATACCCCACACTAAGGGGTACGCAAGAAAAAAAAAAACATCCCCACTTTACGTGTACAGGAGGTACCCTAAAAAAAAATATTTTACGAGATTTTATTTTACCACTTTTTCGGCACAACAAATCCGTATATTTACACCAAATTACAGCTTTCTAGTACTGGGCGTCTCTGAGCTAAGCTGCGGACAGACGGACGGACGGACGGACGGACATGGCGAAACTATAAGGGTTCCTTGTTGACTACGGAACCCTAAAAAAACAGACGATTATGAACATTGCTATCATTATTGTGCATAATCATTTATAGTCTACAAAAAACAAGTAAAGCGAAGAAAGATAATGATCGAACTTCGACTTGAAGTTATGTAACATTTTATGCGTCGTGACGCATTTGCCAAACGTTTCAGACCGGGGCTGAAACGCGTCGGGCTTAAAACGCCTGGCAAATTCTCAGAACTTCATTTTTCTCCCCGACTAGTAGACAGACTAATTTCTTGTTACATAAGTGGGTGTTGTTCTTTTGAGTTATTTGGCAAAATATTTTACCAAATCTTTGACTATTTCTAGAAAAATATTTTGAAGCTTAGGTAACTTTATTTCAAGTTAAACAAGAAAAAGCTACTTGTTAACAAATTATTTAAGATAGTTTCGAAGATATTTATAGAAGCAAAAACATTAATCGTTAAAACGTAATAATTATTCAAATCTTATAAACTTAGAGGCCAACGCGCCTTGTCAATCTTTGTTCTAATCTCCAACTGATTTGCTTATTAAAAAAATTGCTCTGCAAAAAAATTATTGTGGAGATGTAATGTTTTTTTAAAACATTTCGCCACGGGTAATTTCATTTTCACTTACAAGGTAACGTTTGTCTGTAGGAAAACTAAATATTTTAGTTGTTTTGTGGACAATTATCTTTATTGTTTTAACTAAAAAAACTGCCATAAAGGCGCGTTTCCATTAGGCAACTATGACGTCACATTTGCATACAAGTAGGTTGAATTAAAAGCATATTTTTGAAAGTGTTCAAATTGCATGCTGGTTTTACTTGCATAGTTCTCAATTGAGTAGGTTGACAGCAACGACTATATATTACTAGACTACGCATTGCACGATCTAACGAACAAAACTATTCTGGCAACTCGCTGAGGTACAACGTAAGCGAGGGGGACGGGGTACTGCGTTGTGATTGGCTAACTCAAGGTCTGTTCTGTCTCAACGTATGTTTACGGCTCACAGGATTGGTCGAAATGAGACGGATATAAGACTTTTTTGCCTAATGTGTTGGCAACTTGGCAGACATCGGTCGCCTGTTATTAGGAGTCTAGTATTATATCGTCGTTGGTTGACAGTTACCTAAAACACACTACTTTCAACTAGTAGCTTGTATACAGGTTTGTTCAAGTTGCATACAATTTTCAATATGTATACAGGTAACTTGTATAATTGAAACGTGCCTTAAGAGGGCTTTCACACGTTTCGTTGTTTTTGTGCGACTTTTGGAACCTGATTCTGGGTATGTCGTTGCCACAAATAAAAAAAAGATATATACTCGAGAAAGTTTGATTATTTCTGTGTGGAGTGCTTTAAACAAATTTTTAGATTTGTTTACATACATGAGTAAAAACCTTGTCTCTGCAAAGGATGTTTCATAAAATTCTACTTTTTGTCATACTTTGGTACCGAATTACATAGAAGGTATAATAGTAAAATAATATTTGAAAATGTCCATGGTACATCTGATAGATTATATTTGGACTGCATTAATTACTTTTTTATTTTCCATTCAGAAATACACCAAAAATAATTTTTCAAAACAGGAAGCATTGGACATTTTTTCGTCCGAAATTATATTTTTTAACTATCAATGTTTACTGAATATTCAATCAAAAAGTATTGAATAACTTAGGTTACTATCTTAGCTTGCATTAAAAAAATAATTAGCTCATTTAAAAGTAAAATAATAGTATTAAACAATTATAATAAGCAATGACAAAATTCAACATAAAACCAAGAACGGTTTGTTCTTTGATTTAGACGGCGCGGGGCGCCTTTTGAGGGAGGACGTATCGCTCGCAACCATTTTGACATTAGTCACGTAATTATTAAAATTTAAAATACACGCCACCATTCATGACCTTTATACGCGGCGCTAGTGTCTTTGTCATGACATCAAATTCCATGTGAAAAATGTAGTACCTCGAATTTTCCGCAGGTCATGAGTGGTGGCCAGTAATTTTCCCAATCGCCAAGAATACAGCATAACCTACCTTTCTTGATACAAGCTAATATTTTGAATTAATTTAATTTTGATCTGTTTGCAATATAAATATATAAATGTGTTGATTGTATTTTCCTACTATATTCGAATGTGGATTTAATTGTAGATAATAAAATAATGTAAATAATTCTGATAGCTTTTTTTCTGAATTGGTAGTTAAATGTAATTTCAGACTTGCTAACTTCCCAAACATTCCAGTTCGTTTGGATAATATAGCTCGCTGCGGGACCCACCATACCACCGGCCATGCCCCTGGTGGTATGGCTTTTTATTACGTGGTAAAATCATCAGATCAGCCCTTCCATCTAGGAAAGGACAGAACTATAACGGAAGGACATACAAACTTGTACTGACACTACTGACTAAAATCTACGGTGTCCTTCAGTAACCCATTGCGATCCGGGGCCATGGATACCTGATAAGACAGTCCCGCGACGCCGCCGGCAGGATTTGGCTCTCTAACGTGCGCCCCGAAAATCCGTGAAAAATTGATCTGATCGTTTTGAGGTAGCGGTTAACCCAGAGAAAAGTAACTTAAAAAAAAAAAACATTTTGGAAGAAGTCGGTGACTTCCGGTCGACTTCCAAAAGAAAAGTTATTTTAAACTTTTTTGTATTAGTTTTTGAAGTCGGTATATTACATTTTTTCAAAAAGTTTTTTTTTTTATCAGTCGATTTCTTGTTATTAGGTTTGATCGAAGAGAGTTGAAGTCTTGTATCAGGTTCGGCATCCAGTCAATTGCGGTATTCCGTTTTGGCAGCTGCATTGTATTTCTTTTTTTTTTTGGTAAATTCATCAAATGTGTCCTCCCGAGCGGGACGGGATTTATTACCAGACTCGTACTGACTAATATCCATGGTGATCCTTCAGTAGCCCTTTACGTTCCAGGGTCACCGTTACCTGATAAGACAGTCCAGTGACCAAGACAAGCTCCGGCCCTCCAAGGCGTACCTCTCTGATTGGAAATCGCTTCTCGGCGTCGTAGGTCACGCGGCTGTCCTCTCCCTCACGTGTTCCACCTCCTACTTCGCTAGCATGACTGCTTTGCATAAGGATTCGAGGTGACTACTTCCCATTCCGTCTCGCCCCGCAGATCGTGGCCTCGATCAATGCCGGGCGCTATTAAATTGACTCAATTGCATCGAGTTGGGATTTGGCAAACCTGTACCACTCCATGTACCTAACTTTTTTGCAGCCAACTCAATAAGTGGACTAATATTGTGGGTTCGATGTTAACGGCAACCCAAAAAGGTCAAGATGGCCTGTCATTTTTACGGTTACACCTCAGAAAGATAGAACCGGGTCGGATTGGCTCCTTTTTGCGGAAAATTTCACGTCTTAGCAGCATTGAAGTTTAAGCACTCAACCGGCCATGGCTCTTTCGCCTGATATTATTTTGTGAATTTTATTCATGAATACAGATACTACTCAGAACAAAACATACAAAAAATAAGTTAGCATTCCAATAAATCGTAAAAATAAGCGAAATTGAATGAAAAGTGAGAAATTACATGGAATGTGTCAAGTTTCATAAATAAAATAATGAAATCGAAAAAATAATATTTTCAATGTTCTAAAGAGTTGTTTTTTCTCTTAAACCCTGTATTATTTTACTGAAGGTGAAATGTTCTGTATTAAATAACGAACATTTTCTATACCATTTCAATAGAAATCAGGTAAAAAGCCTGAGTGACCAATTGTAGCATCGTAATTCGAGCATAAACGAATCTATGCACTGTTAGTCGCGATTGATCGAAGATGAAATCAGGTAGGGGAAAGGTGTACGAGATGATCCGTCGAGGCAAGATGATCCTTTGATATTGCAACGAAGCCAGTAGCGTCATCTAGTTGCTTTTAATGGTAAAACGTAGTCCCCGATATTCCCCCGCCTCAGTCAAAAGTAGTGGTGTCGAGAGTGACAATTAAATTTTTTGAGAAAAAAAAACAAATATTCCGTTACTTTGATCTAAGGTAAGGGTGAGTTGAAGTTTATATCTAATTTGTTCTAGGTACTTTATTACTAGGCTGTGGTATAAGTTAGCTTTGAAAAATTGCTCTATTTTGTTTTTTTAATAGCATGGTAACAGTTGAAAGCACATAGTTTAAGTTATCGAACATTGAATAAAAAAGTTTATGTTGGGGCAAGATGATTATGTTACCGGTGTACAAGATGATCCCCACGGATCTTCTTGTAAACCGGTAACATACCTACTATTACGGGGATATTTTTAACCTTTGTATGTTATTATGTTTAAGTTCATATATTTTTGGTTTAAGACTATGCCTCGTAATTGTAAAAAAAAACTAAACGCGGATTGTGGTCAGAACACTCCATGATCAAAGCACTGGATGCTGTTAAAAATGGCATGCCATATAGCACAGTTTGGATTGCCTGTATTATCACTAAAAACGCGGGCAGAAGTCAAAAATAAGGTGGCTGTCAGTACAATCAAATATATAGGTGAAAAAATAAACCGAGATTATGGTTTTATGTGGGTTATTCTCTTCCTGGATCCTGGGATCATCTTGGACACCGGGGTGTACAAGATGATCCTTTGACAACGTTTTAAAAATGTGTTTTTTTAATAGTAAAGCATCGAAAAAATCAAAATTTTGAGTATGCCAACAATAAGATAAATAAATTTACTATGTATATACGTATTTACATTCGCGCTAAGTAGGATATCTTTTAATCTACAAGCAATCTCCCTTAAGGGAATCATCTCGTACACCTTTCCCCTACTACTTGCTGTGCAAATGAAATAATGTGGAGTTGAACCACATTTTCTACGCAATTTTGAGCAGTTACGTACCTTCGTTAGGAAGTGAAAGCTCAGTTTTGCGAGATAGAGATTATAATTTAAAGCTCACCAAAACATTTTGTTTCAAGAGTGAAATGATCTGAAACCTGTTGAACTCTGATAGATCTGTCTTTATTTTAAAATAATCCAGCTGTAACCCAGTAGGTATATGAAGCACTGAAGCCCAGTCAAAACAGTTCAATAAATTTTCTCCTTTGCAAATGTTTAACGATTTGCACCATCCGCTCTCAGTTAACTGCAGGCGAACCAAGAATCTTCTTGAATATTAATTTTTAATCTTCATGGTGTCGATTCGAAATTGTCTTGTCAATTATAGGGGAGCTTGTGGCTGGTCGCAATGGAGTTTGTATGATCCACGCAGTAGATTATCGCTCTCTTTGCGCGGTTTAACGAACTTGATGGTCTTCTTGGGCCTTACTCACTTTCTTCCTGGATCACGGCGTTTGGTGATATTACCCGTCTCTTTTGACAAATATTTTGTACCACTGGTTGGAAATATTCGAGCATTAAACCGACCACTTCTGGCTATATCTCCTTATCTATGTCACCGTAATCACCCCAAGTGGCTGGTTTTGCGTCCATAATTATGTCTCTGAATAGATGGCATAAATGACTGTTTGATGTAGGTACCTACTTATAAGTCAAAGAAAAAGTTTGAAAAATTTTAAACACCAAATCGTAAATTCTAAATAATTTCAAAAATCTAATTAAATAAGTTATGAATTCAAATTAGCCACTAGAAACTAAATTAACACTTGAAAGATATCATAACAAGATAATTTACTCGTATTATAGAATGGAATTGAATAATCTTTATAATGCACACTTTGTAAATTACAAATATATCCAATTCGCAGTGTGACACAATGTGCGGTTTAAAGTGTAATATAATGAGTGGCCCTTATTTTATTTTGATAGGTATACATTTATCATAATTATTATTTTTTCTGTTTTGCTTTATTATTTGTATAAAATTTAAGTAATACTTTGCACGGAGCATCAATTCCATTCTGTTTCTGTAGAAGGGCGTTGGTAGCTGCGCTGCAGTTTTATACTTTTGCAGCTATCATCGATCTACTTGTTGTATTTATTCTTTTTTTATGGTTCCGAAATAAAAAATTTTAATCTTTTAATTATCCATTCGTTTAAGAATATAAGTAGTGTCTAGAAGCTCGGGATCTTACTTTGTTTATTCGAAAGAAAAGTGGCAAAAGCTCATGTTGTTTTCTTCCTGGTATACGAGGCATAGCTGTTTCGTTAGTGTTTTGTTTTTATGCGGGGGGCATCACGATGTCAAATTGACAGAAACTGTGTTCTTTCAGTATGTAATAGCGCTCTTAATAGACAGTCACTCATTTAAACACCACATAACTTATTATTTCTACCGCGAAAAGTCATTAGAAGGCAAAAAATAAAAGGCGATTAATGACCAAGTTGAAAGAGGTATTTCAATTAAGTCAAGATAGCATTTAACTCCGGAATTCGTGGATCGGATAAAGATATTAGGTAACTTCAGAAAAAGTCAAATTTTTAATGCAATTTTATCGTTCTTCTTGACTATTATTATATTAAAATTTAACGAGGTACGTTCCTGAAAATAAGTATTTTCAATATCGTTAGACTTGTTAGACTACTTTTTCTGCCAATTCAATTGAAACTGGCTCACTACAGTTTCAATCGAATTGGCAAAAAAGTATTATCTGACCTTTTAGTACAAATTCGAGAATGAAATCAATATGAATTACGATAGGTGTCCCTAGAATCACCCGCTCTCAACTCGAAAATTATCCAACGGGAAGATAATAATATTCATTGTGTTTATCCTAGTTATAAAATGTAAAGTATCTGTGTTATATCCAAATACGTTCAATCGTTTTTGAGTGAAAGTGAAAGACAAATATCCATCCATCTAAATAAACGTTCTCGTTTATAATATTAGTAGGAAGGATAGTGGAATAATTCCAAAGCCATTCCAGAGAGCTGTGTGTTCCGGGGTCGTGGGACTTATCTTATTACTGTGACCCTGGAACATAAAGAGCTATTGAAGGACACCGTGGATTTTAGTCAGTACAAGTCTGACAGTCCCTCCCGCCCTGCCCTGGGTGGGAGGACTCATTTGATGATTTTACCACGCTAAAAAAAGAGTGCTGTGTGTTACTAGTGACATCAAATTTAAAATGGATATATTTACGGGATATCTTCAGTGATTATGTTTTTAAACCCGCGATCATGGCGCTTGCAACAGCGTCAAAATATCGGGAATTCGAACAAAAACATTATCACGTAAGGTATCCCGTAAATTTAGAGACAAACCGTGAAAACTTAAAACAATGTTTAGTGACACCAAGTTATCAGAAAAAATTGAAAATATACTCAGTTTTAATATTCACCTCCCAAGTTCTCATATCAAACAGGCAAGCCAAATACCCGCATGAAACTCATAGCTCTACTATTTACGTAGGCGTTAGTAAATAGATTCCGTAGCTGTGCCAAAGTTAGTCATTAATTTCATCCACCAAACAAATTAGTTTCACGAAAGAACATCGACTTTAGGGTGGTAGGTATTGAGTCAACATTGCTATCATTAGGACAATGAACACACCAATTTTGACTCAAAACAATTTGGATTAGTAGGTATTATAACAGTTTTTTTAGGGTTCCATACCAAAAAGGTAAAATGGGACTCTATTACTACCTAAGTCTCCGCCGTCTGTCTGGCTGTATTATATGAAGCGTGAAGTTAGATTGAAACTTTCACTGATGAAGAATTTCTGTTGCTGCTTTAACAACAAATCCGAAAAACAGTATTAAATAAATATTTTTTTAGATAATTAATTGTATATTATAAATTATTGTATTAGAGCCCCCTCTCTAATACAATACACATGATTTTTACAGATAATGGTACGAAACCCGTCGTGTGCAAATCGAATTGGCTGGTTTTTTTTTTAATCGTCGTGTGTGTGGGTGCTATTATTATTTTCGTAGTTCGAAGTCTGTCTAAAACTAATTTGGTGCCAATGTTTACAGTTTCAAGAAACAATTTAAGAATAACAATATTATTCAGCATGAACTATAATGTTGACTATTCAAGTTGATCAACGCCAATGAACATGCTGGCTTCTTTTATAAAACAAAGAAAATTATGCAAATATTAGTGGCTAAGCTAAGCTAAGCTCAGCTAACCTCCCCTCATTACTCGATTGTCGAGCGTTCAATATAACTAACACTAAAACATCTCACTCCATTTTCCACAAAAAATAAACCTGAAGGTACGAGACGATTTAACTTAGACCGCAATAATTCTTAACCGAACGACGCGTATCCCAACTAGAAAAGATCTTAGCAATAAATATTTTTGGGCCAATCGCTAACCTCGCGAGCCTAATCTGCTCACAAGGGCTAGTTCTTATAAGAAATGGATTTCAAGGCGCTAAACAAAAAGGTTACATAAATAAAAGGCTAGATAAACTTTCATATCTATACTTAATATTATAAAAACGGAAAAGTTTGTTTGTTTGAACGCGCTGATCTCAGGAACTACTGGTTTGAATTCATGAAATATTTTTGTTTTGGGTAGTCCATTTAACAAATTGTTTTAAAACACCTGTTTAAAACAGTTTGAAATTAAACAGTGTTTTTATACACGTTTTAACTTATACTTTTCATGGCGGATGAATGCGTGTTATAGGAAAATAAATTAATATTGAGGAGTCTTGATACCTTGATATTCATTTAATGAAATAATACTTAAAACAATGGAAAAAAAAAACATTCGATGTTTTTTTCCATCGATCATTTTTTGTAAATATTTCATTACAAACGGCGAATTTGAAAAAATCTAGTCTAGAAATGAAAGATAATTTTATTTGTTTTTATTTGTTTTGATGTACCCTACCACAGTGTTGTTTTACACCCAAAGGTTGACTGGTAGAGAATGCCTTGTGGCATTAAGTCCGCCTATGTACCATTGATCTGTACATGAACATGAAGTATAAATAAATAAATAAATAATTATAATTTATTTATAAGTTGAAACGTCGACCCATAGGTCAAACCTGTATAATTAAAAAAATACTGTTTTTTTTCCAACCCTGATAACACATACAATGTTACGCGACGACCAAAAGGAGCGGAGTAGGATGAAACCGCGGTTTACAGTTAAAATGTAAATAAAGTTATTCTAAGTTGCAAGTTGTTTTCAGTAATATGGGAAGCTCCGAACATTTCCAACGTTAATTGAAAATTACTCTTCACAAAGCCTTAGCAATTAAGAGCCGCATGGAGCTTACATTGGTCAAAGGATGTTGCCAATCGCTTTCTACGGTATCATTTAATTGCTTTTGAGATATCAAAACGACAGAGGTGGTACTTTATATTCTAATTTTATCCTTGCAGCTTCTTTAATTTATTCCATTGATAGCTGCTTTCACTGAGTAAATTACTTGTTGTAGTAGTCAAATCGAGTTTAAGGCCGAGACTCCACCAAAGCTGTGCAAGTCGAGACGTGTTTTGAACAACCAATAGAATTGCGTTGCGGAGTGGAGCTGTGTCAATAACGCAATTCTATTGGTTGTTCAAAACACGTCTCGACTCCGCACAGCTCGACACAGCTTTGGTGGAGTCTCGGCCTAACGTGTTTGAGTGAAGTCGAAAGGATAGGTTTTTTTTAAATTCCAATCTGATCTAATTTATTTTGTGAAGATATTTAAAAAGATGGATTAGGTATATATAAAATAATTGCATTTATCTTTCATCTTTTCCAAAATAAACCTGGACCTAATTACGTATTAATTTTAGGTACCTACTCATAAAAATCTCATTTCCCTCTCCAAGCTATCAAAAGATACTCCGTTATGGGTCAAATGCACTTATGGGCAGGGTTCTTGGTAATTGGATGATCTTGTTGTGTATACTAATTATATTATCCAATTTCCCCTTTTCTACCTAAATATAAGAGTGTTCATCGTTTTAAGTTTTGGCTGTTACATAATAAACATTGATTTTTTGCAATTATATTATAGTAGTTTATGTAACTGGTACTTATTGAGGGGTATTATACACGAGTGTGAGTTTAAAAAACGAGCGAAGCGAGTTTTTTAATAGTATCACACGAGTGGTATAATACCTAGTTATGTACAGTTTCATACACTACTTTATCTACTCTCATTGAATACGAACATATCAGATAAAAGATAAAAATTAATTAACACTAATATTCATCCACCGAAATACAAACGTCAAAATTCCAACATTCCTATATAAAGCGCGCGCAGCCACAGATAAAAAATGAAATAGATGTATCTATGGTCAGTAATCTGTATCATAATGAAAAAAAATTAAATTATAACATTGTTTTGTTAGAGAAACAGTGTTATAATTTAATTTTTTAATTTCATTACGATACTCTATGGTATAAAGTATGTCATTATAAACTCGTTTTGAGTTTTGTATTTCGAATTTTACGATATGAGAGTAGATAATAGTAGATTACGCACCAAGGGAATAAAGCAGTGCCTTACGTCACGGGCGTATTGAATCCCGAAGCGACACTAAGGATTCTGGGGGTGAACCTCCGGAGCGCAGCGAGGAGGTTCAAGTGTTAATTCCCGAGTGAAACGAGGGAATTAAGATAAGAATCCTTAGTGTAGCGAGGGATTTAAGTTAGCCCAAGACAAAGGCAGCTTTATTCCTGAGGTGAGTACTCTGCTTTTCACACCACCTGCGAGGAAATAAATTCGAATTTTGAAATTTGATGTGGTACGACAACCTTCGAACGTGAGCATGCTGTGGTGCCCACCTCAGCAAGCGATCAGCTGTTGCAGTGGGGACTGCCGGGGGGCAGCCGCCGCTGCTTCAATTCCTTCGTTCAAAGTTTTCATACTATGTTTTGTTTGAGGTTCCAAATTCAAATCACATTATTCCCACGGGAATAATGAAATTCAGTACATATATTATTCCCTGGTTTGAGTGTGGGGAACAATGACTTGCTTTACGGCCGGTTTGCATGACATATAATGTGACATTTACGAGCAAGTGGTGTGAAATAGTAGATTACGCACCAAGGGAATAAAGCAGTGCCTTACGTCACGGGCGTATTGAATCCCGAAGCGACACTAAGGATTCTGGGGGTGAACCTCCGGAGCGCAGCGAGGAGGTTCAAGTGTTAATTCCCGAGTGAAACGAGGGAATTAAGATAAGAATCCTTAGTGTAGCGAGGGATTTAAGTTAGCCCAAGACAAAGGCAGCTTTATTCCTGAGGTGAGTACTCTGCTTTTCACACCACCTGCGAGGAAATAAATTCGAATTTTGAAATTTGATGTGGTACGCATACCTTCGAACGTGAGCATGCTGTGGTGCCCACCTCAGCAAGCGATCAGCTGTTGCAGTGGGGACTGCCGGGGGGCAGCCGCCGCTGCTTCAATTCCTTCGTTCCAAGTTTTCATACTATGTTTTGTTTGAGGTTCCAAATTCAAATCACATTATTCCTAGGGAATAATGAAATTCAGTACATATATTATTCCCTGGTTTGAGTGTGGGGAACAATGACTTGCTTTACGGCCAGTTTGCATGACTTATAATGTGACATTTACGAGCAAGTGGTGTGAAAAAATATTTATTTGTCATTGTCATATTTATTGCTGAAAAGAAAAATAAAATAACTGAAGCATTTGCTTCATCACTTGTTCAACATACTTGCGTCATATACATACAAACCTGTTCAAGTGATCTTTACACCCTTTTCCCAAACTTTCAGTGGGCTTTCAGTTCAGATACATACAACTTCTTTTTCTTTTCGTGTGAGGATGTGGCCAACCGGAACACTACAACACAGGCCTCTGACATAGCTTTGGACTTATTTGTTTAAGACATAAGTCCACGTTTCCTCACGTTGTTTTCCGTCACCGATGTCAGTGTTATCCAAGATAAACTTGGAAGGTACACTCGACAAAGTGGAATTATGACCCACCATAAGCTTATTTTCCTACAGACATTCAAATACAAAGGTTCACATTCGCGTAAACATACATATCCATGGTAACGATTTTGATCTTTGTCAATTTGACGGATTCAAACGATTTATTGTCAAAATGGGTCATGATTCCACTTTTGTCGATTGTACACATTAATTGAAAGACACATTGATACTGCCTGAGTGTGAACTGACAATCTCATGCATGAGTAGAAAGCGAGGTGCCGTTACATGCAACTGAAAGTCTGTAAGTTTATAAAACTGCAGCTGCTAATTATTATAAGCAGGGCCGGATTAACCATCTCGGGGCCCCTAGGCACAGCTTGTTTCGGGCCCTCCCTTTTTCATACCACAACAACACAATTTGTCAATAATAGACCCTGATACCATTTTCCCCTGTTATTAATACCCAGTACCCACACTTGAGATGCTGATTTTAAATTAAAATATTTGTCATTTAATAAGCGATCATTTAAGTATAAAAATTAAATTATACAAGATAAATTAATAAAAGTGTCTAATAAAAAAAAAAATAGATTAATTTCAATACAATTAAAAACTTCAGACATTCACCGTCACTCTTATAATGTCAATAATGGGTTTCCTAAAACCACTACAATCTCCTATTTTGTTTCATTTTTTATAGGGAGTCCTGGGCCCCTGGTCATAGTGGGCCCCTAGGCACTGGCCTAAAGTGCCTTATGGATAATACGGCACTGATTATAAGCGTATTTTTCAGTGTAATCCCGACAAACTGTGTAATCCAAACACTACACGGTCTGTTTCAGTTTTAATACCACACACCTGATACGCGGAGATTAAAGTGAACCGATACGACAAATGAAAGGGAAATCACAACGAGGAAACTTTGCTGTTTGCGAGCAGAGTGAATTGTTTATACAGTCTTTTATTTTTCAGCTGGCAATTGCATTCTGACTACAACCTTATTGAAGCAAAAATAAAATCTTTTATTTTTACACATAAATGAATATTATGATATTGGTACAAGGAACATAGATTTAAATAAAGAATTAATTTTATTTACGAATCAAGACTTAGGGCGACTTTCACCAAAAGTTAAACATGTTTAAAATTTTATTTAGTGTCAAAATTCTAGAGATAAGGTTTTTTGTTAAATAAATATTATATTTTGTCACCAAAAAACAAAAATACACTAGTTTGTAACCAAACCTCATGAACCCATTGTACATTTTATTTTTGTGCTTTTTTTGGTGTGGAAATTCATTGAACGAGTCTGTGCTCTGAATGGAGCGGAAAGCTCTATCAGACTTTTCATACACATCCGTTCCGTGGCCGTGGTAACGTCTCTAAATGTTCCCGCTACCCTTAATTGTGTGCAACCAAAAAAAATGCCAATCAACTATTCCCTTTGTGGACAGGGATATAGGCAGTAACGTCCAACAGGGTCATATAAAATCAACACCAAAAAGGATCTAAATCAAAAGCTGCCATGACTGAAATTTCCGGGGAAATTGGCGAGGCCAGAGTTTTTGTCAAACGACGGCCTTCCAAACTAAACCTATAAATTCTTATTACTTTCGCGTCACGTTACATTCACAAAGCTTCTAGGTAGCTTATAATAAATGTTTATAAGTAAGTAGTTTATATTCTACTTGCTTATTCTTCTCACTCTGACTGCGTGGGTTGGGTTTGATACCCGGGTAGCCATTCTACACTATAATATTATAAAGCTGAAGTGTTTATTTGGTTGAACGCGCAAATCTCAGGAAGTACTATAGTCCAGTCATTAAAGCCTAAAACCCGAAAATAATTAGTAACTTGCTGAAATTTTAAGGGGTTCTTAAAGAAGGTAAAATAACTTACCGTGTGATTTTTCAGCGTTCTGGGGTGTACGGAAAGGGTTGAACAGGGGTGAAAAGTGTTTTTTGTTAATGATAACATTGCCAAAATAATTAGTAACACGCTGCAAATTTGGAATTAGGTTGTTCTTACCGGTTTGTAACGTGTATGAACAACGTGTTTGCAGCGTTTTGCAACATACGGAACATTGTTTATTATTAAAAAACAATGCACTAATTCGAATTGAAACGTTATTTTTGTGTTAACAGCGACTGATTAAGAGTTCTGACCGCCCTAGGCTAATTATGAGGACGCACCCCAACCAGGTGCGTTACGGACGGCCTAAAAAGTAGTAACTGAGTAGACTAATAGTAGTGTGAGAATTTTAACATGGTTCACTATCAGATACTACTTCATACTAGGTACCTATAACATTTTTCAGATCAATCTGCAAGCGAAACTGACGTTGTTTTTTAATCTACACATTCAACCTTTATTTTTATCGTGGTATTTACCACAATAAAAATAAAGGTTGAATGTGTAGATTGAATATGTAATGTGTAGATGAATTTTCATCAAATGAGTCCTCCCAGCCAGGGCAGGGCGGGAAGGACTGTCATACTTGTACTGACTAAAATCCAGGGTGTCCTTCAGTACCTAGCCCTTTTTGTATCGGAGTCGCGGTATACGTTGTGTCCCGCGACCCCAGCAGGCATTGGCCCTCTTAAAGGTTATTGTGCTGATATTATTGAGGCGCGCGTGGAACACAACGTGGCATGGTCCATGGTCGGACAGCGAGTCGCCCATTACTCGCCGCCCGCATGCCCGCGCCTACGGTGGCCGGAGATCGTCTGCCGACGTCCGGCTCCAGGCGTCTACCACTGCGGCTGGGGTGGAGGGAGGACGCTGTCTCTCTCTCACGCGACCTGCCTCCTCCTCCGCGAGCATGACTGCTTCGCAGAAGGAGGCGACCGCTTCCCACTCCGTCTCGCCCCGCAGCATGGCCTCGACCAAAGCCGGGCGCGAGAGGTCTCCGCCTATCGCCGCCGTGAGGACACGGCGGTGCTCTGCCCAAGCGGGGCTGTCCTGCACCGTATGCTCCACCGTGACCTCCGGGCGATCCTCGCAGTGCAGTGGTGACACCCAAGCGTTTCCTCCTTCCTTATCAGACACAGGTACCTCCCGAAACTTCCGTGTCCGGTGAGGATCTGCGTCATGCGGTAGGTCAGGACGCCGAGAGGGGTCCATGAGGAGGCCATGACATTCAACCTTAGGGTGGCAAACCATTTTTTAAGCTGACCGTACAAAGCCAAAGTACCACACGCATTATAAGACCAAAATCATGACAAATAGGTACTGCCAAGTAGAAAACCAAATCTATGTCGTATTTGGCCGCATGACTTGTTTTGGCTTAGTTTCTATAGACAACTTAGTTGCCATTGCCATTGACCATGAGCGTGGTCATCTAGTGTGTGAAGTTGCTTCGACTTGACTTTTGTTTTAAATATTTACACTAGAGAAAAAATTAAAATTAAATATGTAATGAAATGACATTTCATTCATTTGAATTTGCCGCGCTTCGCGCTGTTATAAGTTGTCTGTGGATTTGAATGGAGGATGATGGTCAAAGTATTCTGTGCAAATTATTGTTATAAGAAAACGTAAAGAGATAAAATAAAAGGATTTAATTGAGGAGGCGATATTAGTGAACTTTAAATGTCGTTTCTTTGTATTTTCAGGTAAGATTATTGAGTAATTATCTTAGTTGAACAATTACTGTTGTAATATTGTAAGAGTGTGTTAAATAAAACAAAACTTTGTATTTTCAGAGAAACAATTTGTGGTTTATTTTGAAAATCCTCAATAACATATCTTATAAAACGACATTTTCGTTAACTAAAAGAAGATGAATCGGCTGTTATTTGAGTTTACGATAATAGCCGCAAAGGATGGCAAATCTAATGTATTAGCCATAACCTCAATCTCTACAGAAGAAGGAAAATGTTATGTTTTACCTGATGAATTGAAGCCGGTGAGTCATCATAAATACATTATAGAATTGGAAACTTTCTCAAAAATAAAAAACAGTTTAAAGAAAAGGCATCAAAGTAGAAAAATATGGATAAAACTGGATGCAGATCTTAAGAAAACTTATTTAGATGAGGAAGGTAATATGCAATTTTTAGATCAATATTTAGAGGAAATAAACACGGAACAACAAGGAGATAGAGATGACAGTTTGCAAAATATCCTGGAGAAATTAATAGAATCTACAACAAAGAAAGAAAGCCAACATAACCTAAAACATATTTCAGAGAAATTCATTATTGAAAAATTCACAACCAAGAACCCTAATGCAGTGCAGTGGATAGAGAATTTTGAAAAAGAGTGTGAGCGCTTTAATATAACAAAAGATGAAACAAAAATAGACATACTGAGGTTATTTTTAGAAAAATCTTGCTTGGATTGGTATAGCTCAATGATAACAAAACTAACAGTAAACTCTGAATGGCAGGAATGGAAAGACAAATTCATAGAAACTTTTAAGAACCGAGGATGGGACATAGTTACAACTGCTTTCTCATTCAAATATAAAGAAGGATTATTAATTGATTATGCTATAAAAAAAGAACGGCTGATACTTGATACAAACAAATCGATAGATCCCAAAACAATGATAGATCTCATCGCAACAGGTTTACCTGGATTTATATTGAATAAGTTAAACAGAGACGAACTCAACAACACTACTGATTTGTTCAATGAGATAAGAAAATATGAAGGTATGATGCACAAGAAAAACTCAACCTTAACAAAAAATGGTACATTTTCTTATAAAAATAAAACCAATGAGAAAAAGCCATGTAAGACCTGTGAATTGTTGGACAAAGGAATTAGATACCATCCGGAGGAGGCATGTTGGTTCAAGAAAAATAAAAATGAATCTGAAAAGGTGTTTAGAGCCAAAAATGTAAATAATAATGCCATTATTGAAGTAGATATGAATACTGATAAAAAAAACGAGTAAGTACACCATTAATCAAAATCAAGCTTTTATTAGAAAATAAACTAGAAGTAAGTGGCATTTATGACTCAGGCTCACAGATCTCTTTAATAAATTCAAGACTGATTAAAGTAAAAGAAAAAAAAGATAATGTGAATAGAGCATACATGAAAACGGTTAATGGTGTGAAAAAGACAGATGGCTTGATAACAATAAAAATAAAAGTCTTTGATTTGGAAGAAGAAGTGGATGTATACATAGTAGAAAATGAAGATTTTGATGATTTTATAATCGGATTAGATATGATAAAGAAATTCAAATTAACCCAAAATGAGGACTTGCAGATAGAACAAAAGCAAATAACAAATAAAATAGACGAGATGTCTACAGATAACAGAAATGAAGATAAGAATATAAAAACATATGCAATAAATTACAATGAACACATTGAAACAGAAGAATTTGTAAGTAAGACGGACCATTTAGATAATGAAAAGAAAATTAAAATAGAAGAAATCATAAAGGAATATAAAACAATGTTTGCTAAGGACAAGTATGATATAGGAACAGTTAAAGATTATGAAGCCCACATAGATTTAATAGTAAATAGATATTGCAGTAAAAGACCATACAGATGTACAATCGAAGATAAATTAGAAATTGAAGAGCAAATATCTATGTTACTAAAAAATAATTTAATAGAAGAGTCTTACAGCCCTTTCGCCGCACCAGTGACATTGGCATTTAAAAAAGGTGAAAATAGAAAAACCCGCTTATGTATAGATTTCAGAGAACTGAACAAAATCGTTGTACCACAAGCACAACCATTTCCATTAATAGATGATTTGATTATTAAAACTAGAAATTGTAAGTATTTTACTACATTAGACATAAACTCTGCATTTTGGGCTATACCACTACGTGTGGAAGATAGAAGTAAAACAGGATTTGTCACACAAGATGGCCACTTTCAGTGGACCTGCCTGCCTTTTGGCTTGAAAACATCTCCAGCAATTTTTCAGAGAATTTTAAGCAATATTCTAAGAAAGCACAATCTCACAGGATACTCCGTAAACTATATTGATGATATTTTGATATATTCACCCACCTTTGAAGAACACGTAAGGCACATAAAAGATGTATTAGAGGCAATACAAAAAGAAGGCTTTAGATTGAAATTTAAGAAATGCTCCTTCGCATCAGACTCAGTAAAGTATCTTGGCCATGTAATTCAGAATAACTCCGTAAGACCACTAAAAGATAACTTGATTTCAATCAGACAATTTCCAACTCCGAAGACGCAAAAAAATATCAGACAATTTTTGGGAAAAATCAACTTCTACCACGAATACATACCAAGAAGCGCAATCATCTTGGACCCATTACATAATTTATTAAGAAAGAACGAAAAGTTTGTGTGGTCAGAGAAGTGTGAAGAATCATTCAATCAAATAAAAAGATGCTTATGTTCTAAACCCGTGTTGGAGATATATGACAAAGACTTACCAATAAAGATTTTTACTGATGCATCCTTAGAGGGCATCGGAGCAATATTAAAACAAACACAATTGGATGGTAAAGACAAGCCAGTGGCATATTTCTCAAAAAAATTGAATGAATCTCAAAAACGAAAAAAGGCTATATACTTGGAATGTCTTGCTATGAAAGAAGCCGTTAAATACTGGCAGCACTGGCTCATTGGAAAACAATTCACTATTTACTCAGACCACAAACCTCTAGAGAACATGAACATTAAATGCAGGACAGACGAAGAATTGGGTGAACTCACATACTACCTGTCACAATATGACTTTACAGTAAAATATATACCTGGAAAAGAAAATGTAGAAGCAGACTGTTTGAGCCGAAATCCTGTGTTAGAACCAGAAGACAACAAAGAGGAACTATTGAAAATAGTCAATTTGATACAAATAAAAGATATAGTTGAAGATCAAGAAAAAAATGAAACAATAAAAGGAAAGAAACAAGACCTAATACACAAAAATAGAATCTATTATAAAAAAATAAAGAAACATGAAAAGATTATCCTCTCAGAAGAATTTAGTAAAAAACTTATAAAAAAGGTGCATGAAGATTTATGCCATATTGGGATCAGACAATTGCAGAAAAAAATTAGTCCAGTATATACAGCTAAAAACCTAACAAAGAATATCATAAGGATTTGTAAAACATGTGAAATATGTATAAAAAATAAAACAAGAAGCCAAGGAAAATTTGGATTGATGTCACAACTGGGACCAGCGACAAAACCATTTGAGATAATGTCAATGGACACTATTGGTGGCTTTGGTGGATCTAGGTCAACAAAAAAATACCTACACCTTTTAGTAGATCACTACACTAGATATGCATACATTGCGACTTCAAAAACACAGAATGCAAGTGACTTCATAAATCTAACAAAGAAGGTACTAGAAACAGATGAAATTGGAATAATTCTGACAGATCAATATCCAGGCATCAATTCAAGAGAATTTAAACAACATTTGCAAGAGAATAATGTAAAACTAATTTTTACAGCTGTGAATACACCATTCTCGAACGGCTTGAACGAACGATTAAACCAAACAATAGTAAATAAAATACGATGCAAAATAAATGAGAAAAATAATAAGAGAACATGGACGACAGTGGCAAGAGAATGTATACAGAAATATAATGAAACAGAACACTCCGTTACAGGTTTTGCACCAAAATATTTACTGGATGGTACGAATGTCAGCATACTACCAAATGAATTAAAAACAATAGAAAGGGAAGACAAGTGGAGTGCTGACAAAAGATTGGCATTAGAGAATACAATAAAATCCCACAAGTACAACAAGAGAATATTTGATAGAAATAGAAAAATGCAAGAGTTTAATATAGGAGATAGTGTGTATGTAGAAAATGGAAATAGACTGAATAGAAAGAAGTTAGACGAATTAAAAATAGGCCCTTTCAAGATAGTAGAGAAAATATCGAACTCCATTTATAGGATCGACACCGGAACCAGAAAAACAGAATCAACTTTATTCCACATAACAAAATTGCAACCGGTCACAACAGATTCTGAAGAAGATGAAGTAGAAGAAAACGAATATGAAGAAAACTAATAGGTACAGCATTTAGATATATTATTTAGAATTTTCTCTCTTAGGGGGGGAGATGTAATGAAATGACATTTCATTCATTTGAATTTGCCGCGCTTCGCGCTGTTATAAGTTGTCTGTGGATTTGAATGGAGGATGATGGTCAAAGTATTCTGTGCAAATTATTGTTATAAGAAAACGTAAAGAGATAAAATAAAAGGATTTAATTGAGGAGGCGATATTAGTGAACTTTAAATGTCGTTTCTTTGTATTTTCAGGTAAGATTATTGAGTAATTATCTTAGTTGAACAATTACTGTTGTAATATTGTAAGAGTGTGTTAAATAAAACAAAACTTTGTATTTTCAGAGAAACAATTTGTGGTTTATTTTGAAAATCCTCAATAACATATCTTATAAATATTTAAAAAAAGAGAAGAGGCATCATCATAGACACGATTTCGGCGCCCCCCCCCCCGATCCTCGCGCCCTAGGCTGCAGCCTAATTTGCCTAAGTGTTAATCAGGCCCTGTGTGTTGATAGTTCATTTCTCGAGGAATACAATAAGGCTATTTAACATCACGGTACGATCATTAGGAACCGAGCAGAGGGTGAAGCGACGGGGAAAAGCTAGTAGGGGATAAAGGATAAAAAATTGGCAGTTGTCAGTCAGAAGTCTGATTTATAAATATTTCGTTGAATGAGATAAACTACAAGAATCAGAGTAGGTACTTAGTAAGGATCTACGTTCTTTTTTTTTTTGCTAATCAACAACTTTTTTTTTTATTTCACCATGTAGAGTGCACATTCCCTGGATCTTTACGAGAAACCTGCCAAGATCGACTTTACGACTTTTCCTTCAGATAGTAAAATATAACCTTGATTTGCAGGTGGGTCTTGTGGAATAGTGAACATAAGTTTATTTGATTTTATTGGTTATCAAAGTAAATAAGACTTTTTTACCGTTTTAAAAAATACTGTTTATATTTTCAGCAGATTTGCTACAATATGTTTATACCTATTTACACCACGTTCACCTTGTCCACGTTCATACATCTGGGGGCCTGTCATGACTTCTTTAAGCAAGGGTAGTTCCACTGTGAGAAAAGGACAGAGGTATACAAGTCGCCTAGCACCATCTCGATCCCACACTGGAACTAATCCGCTTTAAGACATCATGGTAGGCCACCTGAGGGTATAAACCAGGCTTGTTCCAGTGAGTGAACGAGATGGCGCTAGACGACTTGTATAGCTCTGTCACTTTCACTCGCCGGAATAAGCCTGGTTTTAAGACGAATTGTAATACCCCCCCAGGTTATAACCTAGTAACTTTGACGTTTGGAGAAAATTAATTTCTCGTTCGTACACTAGAGACGCTTTTTCAATTTTCCATTAAATACGCAAGTAAGTGCTTGAAGTATGTGAATAAAATATAGAAATCTTGTGATAAGGCCTCAGTAATTATAATATTTATAATTACTGTATTCCATTCATGCGCCGGAGTATTTTCTTGTGAGTGAGCTCAAAAGACCTCATATTTGATTCTAGGTTAGATTGGGGTCAAGAGCAACTATTTTTTTTTCAAACATGCAATCACTTTTCTGCATCCTACGTTATCGTAATGAAAAGTTTCTATGAAACGGCCTAAACGAAAGTAAATTGTATACAATTTCATGTGAAACCGGCCTAATGTTCTATTAGCATGTTCTAGCAGATTAAAGCGGCCATTAAAACCCTGCATTGTGACTAGTCGTTTAAAATTGCATAATGGTGACGAAACGATTCATTATACGGTAACTTTTAGCTAAGCCTAATTGAAGGCATCCTCCTGGCTCTTGACTAGTTTTTTTCACTGATGCAAAATGCCTATGAATGAATGAAGAAGGGTACATTCTGCGAAAGGGACATTCTGCGAAGGACCATGCCCGGGTCGACGGCGCGTTGTGTCCCACGCGCGCCTCAAATAATGACCCCGGAACAGAAAGGGCTATTGAAGGACACCGTGGATTTTAGTCAGTAGAAGTCTGACAGTCCCTCCCGCCCTGCCCGGGGTGGGAGGACTCATTTGATGATCAAAAAAAAAAAAAAAAAAAAGGGACATTCTGCGAAAGGAACATTTTGCTTGCGAAATGGGACATTCCGCGAAAGGTACATTTTGCGAAAGGAACATTCTGCGAAAGGGACATTTTGCTACCTGTGGACATTTTACGAAAGGGACATTTTGCGCCTCAACCATCAGTTTTAGTAACATATACATGTGCAGTCAACAAAACAGTCAGGTATGCGGCCGTAATTTTCAGACAGTATTCCAATGTTTTGCTTTATACATATTGTTTGTACTTTAGTTACAAGTACAGTCAGCAAAACAGGTACGCAAACAATTTTCAAACGGTTTTCTAATGTTGTGCTATAAGTTTCAATGTGTCTGCATACCAAACTCCAACGCCAAAAAGTGCATATGTCACCGTAAAATTGTAAATACCGTTAGTTTATATCATCATCATCATCATCAGCCTATAATGTTCCCACTGCTGGGACACAGGCCTCCTCTCTTGTGAGAGGGAGTGGGCCATAATCCACCACGCGGGCCCAGTGCGGGTTGGCAGATGTCACATGTCTTCGAATTTTTGGTTCTAGGACATGCCGGTTTCCTCACGATGTTTTCCTTCACCGTTTTGAGAGCAGTGGTGATGAAACAAATTACACAAAGTAATGCGCCTGGCGGGGTTCGAACCCACGACCTACAACTCGTAAGTCGGGACCGATACCACTGGGCCACCACTGCTCCCTCTGTTAGTTTATATATATATTTCTATCTCACGAGATTGTGAACTGTCGAAAGATTGTGAACCTCAACGTACTGCTTACAATTTAACGTATTATTATTCGGTAGATAATTATAATCTATGGAAGTGAAACCGTCAAATCACAATCTTAAAATTGTCAACTGTTCGAAGACTGTCCCTGATTAGTCGACTTTTTAGTAGACCGTTTGACAATAGCTAATATTTCTGAGTTTTGTTGATCGACAGGCTCAATTTATACGACGTTGGTTCGAACACACGATCTACTTACGAGTTGTGAACCACTGGGCTACCAATGATCTCGTTCTCGTACCAGTGATCGTTTTTTTTAATGATGAAAATTCAATATATGTTCGATTCAACACGCAGTGTAATTTAAATTATATCAAATTAATGTACCCTTAAATAATAGATTAATTTACTACTAAAATATAGTTGGTCGACTATCAAACTTATTCTAAACTAACGGTTACCCGCTACAACTCAAAAATTATCCCACAGGATAAAAGTTATCCTGTGTATTAATCCAGGTTATGAATCATCTGTGTGCAATTTCATCCAAAACTGTTCAGTATTTTCTGTAAAAGAATAATAAACATTTACATTACAGCATTCATGTATGTAACATGTATTCAGTCATCGTATCATTATATTATGTAAGATTGTTGTCGAGACTAAAGAAAAATTGAATAAAAAAAATGTTGTAAGTCCCATTCACCACCTTCCGGTTTGGTAAACGCTATTCCCTATTAGTCGACTCACGTAATTTCATTGATAATTCCAACATTCATTGAGAATAGTACAAAAGACTATCGGAAAACATTCTTTACATAATCAAGTGTTACATACAAACTGGATCGTAGTTTTCTTAAAAATGTTACTACTTCGGTCTACGCATGCTTAATGTGACAACGTTTGCGCACTGACGCAAGCTAATTCAGCAGAAAATCTGAGACAGCGAAGGTCAAAGAATTCCTTGTTATAAGACCGATGTTTGAGGTCAGAAATCCCCGGTCCAGTCAGAAATCCCCGAAGGTTAAAAAAACATCAAAGACCCCAAAAACTAAAGTTAGGGCTCTGCCAATCCAACATTTCGGATAATAGAGGATGTTATTGTGACGTGAGTAACATGAAGAAAGATAGTATTCCTGTCTCATAACAGTAACCAAAACTCAAAATGCCGAAAACGATCAATTCAAAAAAATATTATTATTTTTACCACATAATCAAACACAAATAGAACTCTCTTACTCAAATATGAATACGAAAGCATTATGTAATTTGTCAAATTCAAGACAAAAAGTTCAAATAAAGAACGTCGTAGCTAATAGCTACGCTCGTGTGTAGCGCTACGTCTACGAGTGCTACGTAGCGTGTATGTAGACCGTAGCTCGTAGCCACAATCGTAGCAAAGCTCGTAGCAAATCTCATTTACTTCTCAAAAGTTATATGACTGGACAAAAAGGGAAGAAAGCTGTAATTTTTAGAAGTGAATGGAGCGCAAGTTGTCGCTTTACGTAACCAGCTGAGCAAAATATAAAACGTCGGTCTAAAGCTTTCAACCTTATTAAAAGACTGAAAGTTCTGTGTAAAACTTAATATTTATGGAAAACATCGATTCTAAGTATTAAACCCCATTATAACCGCTACGTCAAATGAAATGATTGTTGTTGGAACTACGAGCGGTTTGCGTCAAAAGTCTATCGATCTGTGGAGCTGTCAATAACATATCGAGGAAAAACAAGCTCTCTCATGCGGAGCAAACCTCACTCTGACCTCGAGAGGGACTGGTGACGTATCCTGACACCAGCCCAGCTTCCGAGGGACTTCAAAGCTGTCATGTATGATGTAAATAATGGTCACAGCTGTAAATAGGTTAAGAATAGGGAAGAATCAATAGCATAGAGCACAATAGTGAGTTAGGCAGGTCGGCGGCGGCGGTGGCGGCAGCGGCCGGTGTCGCAGCCAGCGCGGCGTCCTTGCGGTGGTAATACGCGCGAGTCACGCGACCAGGTCGATAGCGGCCGCGCGCCACAGCCTCCGCGTCAATTATTCAGCACGCGACCGCAACCGCCACCACCACGCGCGGACAAAGGGCGAGCGCGCGCACTGCGGCGACACCTACCAGCACCGGCGGCCCGCGCCCGGCCTGCGACGTGTCCGAGCCGGCAACGACGATATCCTGCCACACTAACAGTGATCACTCCGTAGGAAATCCTCGGTAAGGCGGTGAGGAGCACGAGTGCGCGCGGTGGTCGCGCGTTACGTAAAGGGCGCGACGTTGCGCGTATCAGCGCGGGTTGCGCGCTCGCGGCGGGCGCTCGGAGCGGGGTCGCGCGCGGAGTGCCGCTACACAGTTATGCAACGCGCCGCCACCGTCGCCCGGACTGGGAAAATCGAACGCGAGGGGCGCGGGACTGCGCGCGCACCCGCATCGATACCGCGCCGCCGCACGACCCCCGCCCCCTGCAGCCCGCGCCCTCCAGCACCACCCGCCCCGACCCGCCGCCCGCAACGCCTCCCTCGCACGACCACCGCCATCCGCAATTGACATTACACCGGAGACACCAGTCATTTCTGGACGTAACGCAGATACACCGACGAGCTTTCCACGCTGCCGGACGTCGAAGATGAACATAATAATCCAAGCTTCGTACAGGGAAAAGTACTTAGTTAATTATGAAAGCATAATATAAATGACCATTTAACCCCTGTACCTACTTATCTTCAGGCTTCCCATCCTCTAGTGAAAAAAACGTGGACACGGATTCCAATCTAGATCCTTTGAAGTATAAAGTAAAGTTGTTAAGTTGCGCACATTATGGGCAGGTTAAGTAGGACAATCGCCTGGCATTAACGGCTAGCCAAGGATCTTTGAACAAGCAATTAAAGTTAGCGCTTCGAGGAAGCCTGGCGCCGAAGGTCATTCGTACGTGACCTGATTATGGAGTTCCATGGCGATCGAACTAGTTGTGTCTGCGCCAACGTTTTGTCCTAGAATTGAAAGTTCAGAACAAAGAAACATTACCATAATATTCTTGTGAATATGTTAACTTTTTGGCTTAGAATCCTGCAATCGGAATAGTGCGGTGATTTCTTTAACAAATAACAAGCATATATACATATATGTATGGCTATGTATGTTAATGGACCAACTGCCTGTACACCATTCATGGTATCGGAGTGTCGAGTGCTATAGTTATCTCAGCGAGACGGGGCGGCGCAGTTCCATCGCATTGTGGTCACAGATCAAGTATACAATTTCATGAATGGCTTCACTCCGCCCCTAAATAGGACATTTGTAAATAAACGCGCCACTTACGCAATTAAAAGAGGAGCGAAATTAACGTTTACATTTGTTTAATTGGGTGAAAATGGCACAACAATGTGGGGTTAGAAAGGTCGAAGCTAGAGAAACCGATGTACCCGACAAGTATTTGAGTTAGATTCGAATTAAAAACTTGAAGTGGCAGTCAAGCGGGAAATGTTAAGTTTTACAGCGAGAGAACTTTTTGGAGGTATTTGAAATTACAAATCTATTTTAGGATCCTGAAGCAATCTAAGTTTATAAATTCCTGTTATATTTATGAGAAGTGATAATTATATTGAACCCAATAAAAGGACTATTGATCAACAATATTAATATCATAGTCTAAAAAAACAAGGTCTGACACTCCCGCAGTGACACATGCTGACGTCACTTTCCAGTTGCCACTTAATTGCAACAAAATACGAAAATAAGGAAACATTTTCATCTTTTATTTTGTTTAAAAAATAAATAAAACATTTAAATTGTATTTAGCATAGCAAACGAAACAATTCAATACATAAACCAACAGAATTGTTAAATAAAACTACAGCGTTTTATCGTATTCGCTTAAGTAATAAATGCGCTTAGGGAGTTATAACCACACACTACTGGTAACACAGGAACGGGCTGTGTCATTGGCATGCCGCCATTTTGTCGTGTATCGCTATTCTTGTTTTATGCGTATGCCTGTCTCGCTCAGTGACTGTGTAACCAGCGGCACTCAAACATTTTTATTTGTGAATGTCGAAAAGTTTCTTTGTTATCTTTTATCCTAGGATGGATAAATAATGCTTTTTGTCACTGAAAATCTACTACGCTGAGGTAGGGGATGGAAGCCATGCGCAAAAGTTAGCAGTAATGTAATAATTAGGTGAATGTTTTATTAGGTTTAATTTCCCCAAACTGTAAAGTTTGAGAACCAGCAGATGGCGATGATGACGTAGGCTTGTGTCACCCACGTGACCAATGTGTTTCGGAGTGCCATACCTGGCGAAGTATATTATTATACCATGATTAATATAATGCAAAGTGTCGTACCGCAATACTTATAGATTCACTGGTAATCGGACTTTTGAAATTTGATTGACCACGACCCTTTCATTGCATAAAATAATATTGAATTACCACTCATTCAACTTGAGTTACCAATTTGATAATCAAATATCGTAAATGGAATTAGTTTGTTGATTTTATCTCCGAAACAATATAAAACTGAATTTATTTAATAACTTTTTAGTAAGCATCTCATATAGCATTTTGAGACCTAAAATTTAACATAGTCAAATTCGGAAGGTAATTACTAAAGCTGTTCAGCTAAGCTGGCTACTTAGTAGGAAACAAAAAGGCTAGTCTGTGAAGAAGGCTAATAAATTACATGATAGTCTACAGAAGTCAATTTTGTATGCAAGTCCTATACAAAATGGGAAAAGGCCAACTGTTAACTACAGATGAATAAAAGCAACATCTATCGGTAATATACTCAAAAAAGCCGCACTGTTAATAGCACAATAAATTGTTTGCAACAAATTCTGCATAAATTTTTGAATGATTGTGAATTAATTGGCCAAAAAATGAAATACCGTAGCCTGTATCATAGACATAATGAATGGACTGAGCAATAATCGCATTTTTACTATTCTCCAAATAAGAGAAAATGCAATTCTGTAGCCAATTTTTTTTAGCGTTGTTGATTAAATCATCAAAGAGAGAAAGCGTATTACCATCCCAGCCAGGGCTGGGCAGAAGGGAATAACAGATTTGTACCAACTAAAATCCACGGTGTCCTTGCAATAGCCCTTTACGTTCCGGGGTCACGGTAATTCGTTAGACCCGCGACCCCGGCAGGCTTTGGCCCTCTAACCCCCCCCCCTCCCCTTGTCATTATGCTGACACTCTTTGAGACGCGCGTGGAACACAACGCGCTGTCGACCCGGGCATGGTCCATGATTTGCAGCCAATACTAGTTTCATTCAATGACAGCCACTGTCCACACAATCACTTTGTCTCTTTCACATTTAGTCCGGGTTCTTGTTTCTTTACAGCTGGTTAAGGAACGCGGTGTCTACCAGCGCCATCTGTTGTTAAGCCTTAGTGGTTACTATAAACGTTTTAGGCTCAATTTGCCGTTACACCCGTTCACGAGAATTTGTCCGAGCAAAAGAATTGTATCTGATTGTTGTAGTTACACTGTTTCACCGCTTCTAGCTCTTGTGTGCAGTTGTAAGTTTAAATAACAATATTAACATAATAAATATCTATGGCTATATATGTAGAAATTGACAGCACGAACATCAAAATACTTTTTTGAGCCTTATTTAATTAATGTTTTAATTTTATACTTTAATTTATTTATAACTAGCGACCCGCCCCGGCTTCGCACGGGTGCAATGCTGATACTAAATACACTACAGAAAAACTGCGCAAACGCTACGTCCCGCAATTTTTAAATCTGTAATATCTTCGAAAATATTCACTTAAATCATACGGTGTAAAGGGCCTTATAGATCTATATTAAATGAACAATGTATTCAAGGTATTTAATTGGTTAATAGGGAATCGAGAACCGGTCCTTGTTGGAAGACCCGGGATTTTCGGGACAGGCGTCCAAGGAACCGGGAAATCCCGGGATTTTCGGGACTTTCGGGACAAAAATGCATTTTTTCCATGGCATTAGAAAACAATGAAAATAATAAGATAACTTTAGGGCGTAGTATTTATTTTGAATAAAATCATACAACCAACTTATTCGTCGGCCTCTTGGACATAATAATAATAATAATAATAAATGTATTTATTAATCAAAGAAGGAAATACGCATACAGACAAAGTTTACAACAATTTGTACAAAATATTGAGAATTAATAAGTCAGTTTATACTTATACCCAGTAAGTTCAAGAATTTGAATGCATGCAAATTTATGAACCCTGTCTCTTAAACTAGGAGATCTGTATCTTAAGAGACAGTGATCGGCCAAGAAATTGCTTACTTATGTGAGTAATAAGTTGAGTGAGGTGTGTCGGAGAACCGTTCCTCTTGACTTTGGTGCATGTAGAAATCTAATATGCGTAAATTGAGTTTTAAAGTTTGTGTATTTGTAAGTGAGAAGAATGGGGGAGTGTGTAATGATGTGTATGTGTTAATGTGTAAGTATGGAAAGATCCGATTTTTTATTTGTTTTTATTTTTTTTATTTTTTATTAAGCGATGTTATTAAGCGATGTATGATAGCAAGGCCTCGGTTTTAATATAATCCTGCTGTATGAGCCAATTAGATATTTTTAATTTGACATTGTATTTATTGAGATCTATTATGTTCAGTTCTTTCTGTAGCTTTTTATAGATTTGAAGGCTTACAACATAGAATTGGCGACTCGCAAATGAGGTCCTGTGGTGAACACCTGGAGGAACATATGTACGTTTGGATGGGTCTGATGGTGGTAAACAGGCATGTATCCTCATGACTGATCGGAGTACAAAGAGCTGCCGAACCGTCAGAACTTTACAATCTGAGTATAGCTGGGTTGTAGGGTATCTGTACGGTTTCCTTAACATGACTTTTAGGACGGCTCTTTGAGACCTCTCCGCTCTTAGAAGATACGTCTTTGCTGCTCCGCCCCATACTGTTATACAGTATCCAATAATCGATTGACATAATGTGAAGTACACCATTTTGAGAATGTCTATACTAGCAGATTCTCGGAGAGTTTTAAAAATATGAATAAGACGAAGTGTACGAGAAGTTAGTGTCTCGAGTTGCTTGTCATGGGTTTGCTCTAGCCTCTTTTCTATTCAGAGGTGGCAAATCTATTCACTCTAAATGTACTAACTATAATCATTTAAATGGATGGAAACTTGCACTTCATCTAGATGTCCAATACTGGACATTAGATGTAATGCAAGTAGGCCGGTGGAGAGAGGTTGTAGAATTCATGAGTTCGACCTATTTTAGGTCTCATCTTAGCCACGAGCGATTCCAATAAAAAAAAAACGAAAAGAGGGTAAGCTTGCGTCGGTGAGATGAGCTAAGCTGTAGAGTAACCATCCACCAGTTTCACGTTGCTAATTAGTCTAAGAAGCTCTGCGTTCCACTGGGTCTAGTGCAGTAAGTTGTATTTATCTGAGCCATCCAAATGATTAAGTTAGTAAGGTCGCTGCAATACTCCGTAAGAAAAAACATAAGAAACTTTGAATTTCGCGGGCTACTACGACGCAATCACCTTATGCAGAAATGAGCTTGCACATAGGCTGTAAGGTATCGCTTCACTCTATTTAGGATGCCCACGTCAAATTTGACACTGGATGTCAGCTCCATGCCCAGAAGCTCAAGGTCAACGACGATATAATACTAGACTACGCATTGCACGATCTAACGAACAAAACTATTCTGCCAACTCGCTGAGGTACTACGTAAGCGAGGGAGGCGGGGTACTGCGTTGTGATTGGCTAACTCAAGGTCGGTTCTGTCTCAACGTATGTTTACGGCTCACAGGATTGGTCGAAATGAGACGGATATAAGACTTTTTTGCCTAATGTGTTGGCAGACATCGGTCGCCTGTTATTACCAGTCTAGTATTATATCGTCGTTGCTCAAGGTCATCAGTTACAGAAACAGGAAAAATAGGAGTTGGTCCAAATTACTCTATAAAAGATGTAGTTTCGATTTACTCCTACTTCACTATGGAAATATACGCCTGTATGTTGGTGGCGTTAAAAGAGAGAAGTCTAAGAAGAATCTGTTCGCTCTACCATGGTCTCTCTGACGCAATGAACTTCATCCCCACTGGATTTTGCAGTGGGCAAGTATGTCACTGAAACAGTACTGTTATGTACCTATCCAACAATACCAGGCTGAAGTGGGTAAGAAATGTGCAGCAAAATAAGAGTTGCAAAGAAAACAGATAACTGTTGAACTCCAGAGTCAATAACCAAAAGCTCAAAGGATCAGTCATCAACGACAACTCTGATTGATCGTTCACTAAGAAAGTCTGATATCCAGCTACAAAAATCAACTGGGATACCAAAAGCAAGGAAGCTTTTTGTCTCGAGACCCTGTCAAAGGGTTTCGAGATATAACCAGTACCTACTACATTATCAACTTTACTTCTCATCCTCACCTGTATCTGAACATGTTATTCCGTATATAACGACGAAGTGAATAAATACCTTACATCCAATTTGATTATTTTGTTCTATAAAAGAATTAACAAGTTTAAACAAATTATTTATACTGTTTTTCTGAGTCCCGAAAATCCCGAATTTCCCGGTTCTCAGTCGCATGTCCCGGGTTTTAAAATATACTTCGTGAACCGGGAAATCCCGGGATTTTCGGGACCGGGATTTCCCGGTTCGATACCCTATTGGTTAAGGATTAATACTGTATTGGTTAAATCGCTTCGAAAATTAGCCATTATTTGTCGTAAAAAGTAAATGACAAAAAAAAGTTATTGTGGGTTATCCATAAGAGATAGACATAATATATACCATCACGGACTTTTCTGTAGACCTTTTCAATGTGTACAATACTTAGTACATTATTTTGATAAAACTCGTAGGGTTCAGCCTGCGTTTGCAATGTAAGCGGAAAAAATGTAATTATTTACATCACATTAGAAACCTCAAAAATAACAGTACTTCTCCACTATTTAATGGATGTTATTATACATATAAACCTTCCTCTTGAATCACTCTATCTATTAAAAAAACCGCATCAAAATCCGTTGCGTAGTTTCAAAGATTTAAGCATACAAAGGGACATAGGGACAGAGAAAGCGACTTTGTTTTATACTATGTAGTGATAGTGATAGTGATTTTATTTATTTAGTTCTGACTCATTTTCGTTAAAATTTTATATATTGAGAGTAAAAATCAAGGTTTGACAATAAATACAAGTTAACCGAAATTCCCTTATTTATTTATTTTCTTCAACAATATTGTGATTGTAACATAGCTTTGATTTTTTAAATAACATGGATGGATACATTCACCTTGCAAAATATAATTTGATCTCCTCGTTCCATATTTCTTCGCATTTATTGTCTACTAGCTGTTGCCCGCGACTTCGTCCGCATTGTATTTGGTTTTATGGAACTTATACCAATATTCTCTTTTTAATTTGTTGAGAAAGTGAGGGTACCTGATGTCCCACTTTAAAGTTTGTTATAGAATCTATAACAAAATTTAAAGCAAATGAAATGAAAACTTCCAGACACAACACTTTATATACGACATTGGTAGTTTTAACCTCTGGTGCTAAAATAAAAAGGTGGTCAGCATTACTGACAGGCAAGCATGTGATATAATAGTTGGCCGTGGGAAAAACAGTTGGACCTTAGGTCGACATCAGCATCCTTCAGGGTCTGTCCTTGGGACTTATTTATGGTCATCGCGAAGTAAGCGGCTACCGGGAATTGTGTGAGTTTGAACTGGAAAGGGAAATTGTTGGAGATGAGTGGTATTCACGGTATCGATGCAGTTTCCCCTGAGCCACATCCGGTGAGAATTTCAGCTTCGCTTAAATTTCTGTGTAATGCAGTAACTCTTAGTCGCGTTCCATTGCATAATTTTGGTGGAGTTAGGTTTCTTAGAAGCATTATTATTACTTTTAGGTTATTTTATGAGCTCGAGGACCACAGGCAGTTAATGAATTTACTCGTAAAATCTCGAGTGGGTAGTTGCTGGCATCATCCTGATTGACGACGTTATTGTATGAATCGGCTAATATGTTTTCATTTATTGCAGCGGTTCGGTAATTTTTTTAGTTTCGCACGATCACATAGCCAAGAATTTTCCTGAAGTGTTATACTTGACGGGACTCCGAATACGTAACTTATCAATTCTTGTTACAACAGGCAGTGTCTGCCGGAATTTTCCAGAGAACAGTACCTACCGTGATATTGTCCATGGGTCTATCATCATGGCGAACGTCTCAATGTATTCTGTCCACGGCCTCGACGGCTTTTTTTTTCGACATGGTACATTCAGACGATTAAATTTTTTTTAGCGTGGTAATACATCACGTGGAACACAACGTGTAATCTTACTCGCCGCCCGCATGGTCGCGCCTACAGTGGCTGGAGATCGTGTAGCGACGTCTGTCGCCATCGGCGTCTACCGCTGCGGCTGGGCTGGAGGTGGAGATTGTCTCCTTCGCTAGCATGACTGCTTCGCAGAAGGAGGCGACTGCTCCCCATTCTGTCTCGCCCCGCAGCATGGCCTCGACCAATACTGAGCACGAGAGGTCACTGATTATCGTCGTAGTGAGGACACGGCGATGCTCTGCCCAAGCGGGTAGTCCTGCACCGTATGCTCCACCGTGTCCTCCAGGCGATCCACGCAGTGGTGACACCCAGGCGATTCTTCCTTCCTTATCCGACACAGGTACCTCCCGAAACTTTCGTGTCCGGTGGTCAGGCAGGTCAGGCAGACCGCCGTGACGCCTATCCAGTCACTCCTTAAAGAGGGGTCCTACCGCCGCGGTTGGGGCGTGCCCGGAACTCTGTTGCGACAGTCGCTCTCTCCATATTGCCCTGTGATCGCGCCGGAGCTCTTTCCGGGGATTCATCCTGGCGATTATATTCTATTGTAAAGCGGGCTGGTATCCGCAACTCCACGTCATGCGCGTATTTTACGTGCGGATGAGATGATCATTCTCCTTGCGATGCGCCTCGATAGACGCGGTGGAGGGCCGTCGCCTCCAGGGGAAGACGACTACATTACAATCCTGAAACACCATTGCTATGTCACAGTTTCATGACTACGAACACGTTGAGTGTTGCAGTGTTGTCTTAGTCAAATGGGATTTTAAACAACAAAAAACAAAAAAAAAAATACTCATCTTACTTTGTTAGTGACGTACAACAGAGAGTGCTCATCAGGCTGAGCAACTTCTGCTAAGACGGCATTCCTATATATTTTATAGTTCAGCTGGGCTCTTGGAGTTCCACAACAGGTGTTCTAGATCTTCAATTTTTATACGTCAACAGAGAGTGCTTATCAGGCTGAGCAACTCTTGTTAAGACGTCATTCCTGAATATGTTATAGTGTAGCTGGGCTCTTGGTGTTCCACATCAGGTGTTCTAGTTCTTCAATTTTTATACGTCAACAGAGACTGCTCATCAGACTGAACAACTTTGCTAAGACGTCATTTCTTTACATGTTTATAGTGTAGCTGGGCTCTTGGAGTTCCACAACAGATGTTCCAGAGCTTCAATTTTTATACGTCATCAGAGACTGCTCATCAGGCTGAACAACTTTGCTAAAACGTCATTCCTTTATATGTTATAGTGTAGCTGGGCTTTTGGTGTTCCACATCAGGTGTGCCAGATCTTCAATTTTTATATGTCAACAGAGAGTGCTCGTCAGGCTGAACAACTTTGCAAAGACTTATTCCTGTATTTGTTATAGCGTAGCTAGGCTCTTGGTGTTCCACATCAGGTGTTCCAGATCTTCAATTTTTATATGTCAACAGAAAGTGCTCATCACGCGGAACAATTTTTGCTATCGCACCATTTTTGTATCTCTTATAGTTTAGCTGGTCCGTTACGGTTCTGCACCAGGTGTTCAAGTTTCAAAAATAAATTATAGCCTATGTGTTGGCCAGACTTAATAACTATACAACAAAAAAAAAATTATTCAAATCCGTCTAGTACTTTTTGAGTTTATCCCGGACATACATACAGACAAACAGACAAACAGACAAAAATTCTAAAAACTATATTTTTTGCTTCGGTATCGATTGTAGATCACACCCCAAGTATTCTTTTAAAAAAATAATCAATGTACAGTTTTGACTTTCCTACTATTTTATTATATGTATAGATGAAATCAACAGTAATATTGATTGTACTTGGTACATAACATTTACATATATAACTAATAATAATAAACAGGAATTAAAAGGACACTTTTTACGAAGCCATGCAACAGCTCTGCGAGTCTGAAATGGTACAATGGGAACTTTATCAATGTTCCTAATATGAAAGTTGTGTTTTCTATCAATTATCTACTCTATTACCTGAGCAATACAATAGAATACTCCATGTTATCAATTTTGTATAAAAATTATTGCAATTAAATTCGTAACATGGAATTTTTTATTCTATTGCTCAAGCAATAGAGTAGATCATCATCTGCCTAGCCTATTCCCAACTATATTGGGGTCGGCTTCTAGTCGAACCAGATGCAGCTAAGTATCAATATTTTACATGAACGACTGCCTATCGGACTTCCACAATACAGAGAGAGAGCAGGCAATAGAGTGGATAATTGATTAAAAACAAGTTTAGCAACATTGATATTAGCAATGTTGGTGAAGTGGCCATTTCAGATCCCGTAGGGCCTAAGGGCCTAGGCTGTACCTGGGAAAGTAAGAACATAAACATAAAACCGCGAACAAAATAATCAATGACGGAATTAACGAATACCTCTCTTCGTCGTTAAGTTTTTTACACCAGTTATTTACAATTGAGATTCATAAATATTAACATCTTAAGAGTAAATATAAATAGCTAACATAGTCTTAACTTAACCTTAGCCCAGTCATGCTTGGGCATGCGGGCGGCGAGTAAAGGGCAACTCGCTGTCCGACCATGGACCATGCCCGGGTCGACGGCGCGTTATGTTCCACGCGCACCTCAAAGAGCGTCAGCATAATGACAGGGCCCCCCTCTAGAGGGCCAAAGCCTGCCGGGGTCGCGGGACTTATCTCGTTACCGTGACCCGGAACATAAAGGGCTATTGAAGGACACCGTGCATTTTAGTCAGTACGAGTCTGACAGTCCCTCCCGCCCTGCCCGGGGTGGGAAGACTCATTTGATGATTTTACCACGTAAAAAAAAAAGGTCAGTCATGCTTCATCCCAAAATGCCTGTAATTAATTTTCATAATCACATGAAAAGTTTGGTCGAAGTCGTAGGCATATGAAAATCAACCTTATGTGAATAAGCCAAGGTTTATTTTAAGATGAAGCGTCTCTGCCAAGCTTGAGTTAAGACTAAGTTCTATTGCCATGGCCCATAGTTTGAAACGGACCAGCATTCTCAAAAAATATTAAAATACGAGATTAATACGTCAGTAGATTTTTAACAAAAAATAATTTTAATTTAAGCATAAACAAGGCTTGATCTTTTATACTCTAGTATTGAGTACTTCGAGAATAATTTTCCCTCACTAAAAGAGATATTCCACCTACCCAGTGACTCAGATATCCTGGTATAAATAAATTAAGTTAGTCTCTTTTACAGAGAGTTCCATTACTAGAAGTCATTAAAATATTCTTTAAAATATAGTCTCAGCAAAAGAGGTAAAATACGCAGTCTCAATTATATAGAGGTTATTATGGAGATAAAATCCAAAGAGTTAATACCTTTGATCAATAATAGCTCTAGATTAAGGATCAGGAACAAAAATGAGTCGCATAAGCGCACATCAAAACATTTGCACACACAAAAAAAATCTTAACACTCAAACAGTTTAATTACCATACCAGAAAGGTTTAGCGTTCACAATTTAAAAATGTTCCTAGAAGATAAAATGTCATCAGTACAAAAGTACTCATTCCAAAATTATACTTATGGTCTAAGCAATAAGGATTCGAATTACCGTCACAAAGCCGTTTGTGGCGTTATTTTTCGAGCCGTTTTTGAAGCGCTCATCGGGAATCTAGTACTATTATTGATCCAAGAGTAATACCATTAAAAGAGGTTACACTAACTATAAGGTAAATCTGGGCTCATAGTTTCGGCACCTCAGTATGAAAATATATTATACTGGGCATCCCCAAGTTACCAATCATCACCAATGTGTTTCACTTAATAATAACAATTTTATCTTCAAATCACACCATTTTCATCAGGTTCTGTCTAAATACTTCATCACCCACTTTGAATACAAAGGGTAAAGTTCCCCAATAGAAGAAATATTACTACTTATTACTATTTGCCTACACCATACAACGAAATAATTATAAGCTGCCCAAAACCCGTACTTATACCTTAGACTATAAATAAAAAAATCAAATGTCATTGACACCATTACTTGTAAACATTGCTTGCAAAATAACCTTGAGATCTTTGGAGCTAAATAAGATTATAGTCAAAGTACAGTAACAAAAAAAAAATACATAACAAAAATTAACCTTACATTAATACACAAAAGTGTATAAAAAATATTCCATTAGCAAGCTGTAGCAAAACATTTCATATGACTTTGACTCCTTACAAATATAATTCAATTCAAGCTAAATGCTTCTGTAAAAAGCTTAGTTTTTTTTACAGAAATCACCCATATGATTCTTTTTTTAAACTGTCATGGTCACTATCAATATCATAAGAACTTAGAGTTCATCCGTGTTCACCACACTGGGAACTATACCAAAAAATCAGAAACTCAAAACAAATAATACACATGGTAAATCTCCCATTGAAAGTTCTAATGATACTTTCAGTATTGTTCTGATCTGGGTTAAAGCTTACCATAGTTGTAATTTAGGGCCTAAAATCATAAACCAGATAACAGCCCTAATATACTACTCAATTGTTCCTCCAATTTCTCTTTCCCATCACTATTATCTATTAAAAGATCCCATTCATTATAGTCATCTAATCCGCACTCAGAAATTCCATCATCAACTCCAGTCTGAAACAAATAACCTCTTTCTTTTCTAGTTTCTTCATCTGCCACTATTCTGATAGTTCTGATGAGGTCACCATATTTTTCCTTGAACCAGCGGATATCTGTTTTTCTTCTTATGTCACTTACTATCCATATAGGCTTCTCTTCAGCTGGAATTGGATAACAGTATTTATTAATTTAGGTATGAAGGAAACATTTTACAGCTTTTGGTATTTTATATTATTCAGATTTATATTTTTTACATAACATCAAGAACTCAAATAACCCACGTAGCTCATATGGCTGCAAGACTAAAGTGGGACTGGGCAGGTTATGTCTGCAAAATGCAGTCACAAATGTGGGCTCGAATATCACAGGAATGGAGCCTTGAGACAGGTAGATGGGGTCTCGGCAGGCCTAGGAGAAGATGGCGGGAACTTTGGATGGCTTCTTTGTGAATTGGTGTGAAGAGGCACATCATTAAGAGAAGTGGAAGGAATGGGGGGAGACCTTTGCTCAGGAGTGGGACAAAGAAGGCTTGGCTAGTATATAACATCATGCCTGTTATCCCAGAAGGGCGAATAATATTGCACCAAAACATTTTACCAGTTATGTTTAAGTCCCATGTTATAGGGACCCAGAATCCATAGGTGCTAGTAAAAAAGTCTTAATGAAATAAACCAAACAATTTCTTTTTTTTTTAAGTGAGATGATTATGATTAAGACCGGAGGATGGCTGGGTTATGTGGGGCTTGCACCCAACAAAAACATTACTGGCAATCTGGGAATCAAGCCCAGGGCCTCAAACTCTGTTGTCTAACTTCATAACTTGCAACCACTAGACCTAGGAGGCAGTTAGTTCCAGTACTGTGTAAAAATAACATTTAAGGTCAACTCGGCGAAGACCGTCTGGAGGGTAGGACCGTACAATAAGCAATACTACAAGGTCTGAATAACCTCAGCAAGACAACCCAAACTACAAAAAAATTAAGTTTTAACAGTTTAAATGAACCATTCTTTCATTTAATTGCTGTGGTTATTCAGACTTTGTTTATTGCTTATTGTACGGTCCTACCCGCCAGACGGTCTTCGCCAACTTGACTATTTAATAATTATTGGTATTAAAAAAAAACATACCATCTGGACAAGCAATCCTACAGAAATATCCATAATCTTTTGTTCTCATCTCGTCGCTCCAATTGATCATATCTAGCCGGTATTGTTCCTTATACTCACTATCACCCAGCAACTCATTGAGATTCAAATTTTTCTCTTTGGCCCAGTGACTTTTGATGGGCTGGGATATTTTTAATACTTCACATCTGTCTGTTAACCTGGAAAATTCAAATTAATTCAAATTACCACCACAGTATCATCTGCCATATCTGTATAGCCTTTCCTATGTATTTCCCTGTATAATTTACCTATTTGTTGATGGTAAACATCAACAAATAGGTAAATTACTTAATATTCACAAAAAAAAGACGTATTTTACAATATATAAGCAAAAATACGAAATATTTTGCACTTAGGTACTACTATTGATCACTTCTCATTAATCAACGCCAAATAATAAAGAAATACGCGTAAAAAAAACCAGACAACTTACAGTTTTTGTAAATGAGACGTCAGAAAATCTTTTCCGGATTTTCTCTTCCCACTAAAAAGTAGTATTATTTGCGGCATTTTTTTGCTAAACTGGAACAGAATTATAATGTATTACTACAAGCCACTGAAAAGTTAGAATTGCAAACTTCGATTAAAAATGAATAAAAGACTTACAAGAAAGATTTTTAGGAAATATCAACTTCAATAAGATTTTTTGTATGCCTACTGAAACAGTTATTTATAACTATTCAATTAATTCGTTCTACTTACAAGATTGCAACAAACACAAAATAATTGCACGGAAAGAATGATACACGCAAGAAACAAAATCAATGAACACAGCTGAGCTGAACTTGCTGAAAATCACTGAAGAAAGAAATGAAACAAAACTTCAAACTTCAGCACTTGCCTGCTGCATGTCTGCTGTCAGTGTCAACGTCAAACGTTTTGAGTGTAAGTACCACGTTCTGAAACGAAACAAGTTAGGAATTGATTCTCGCCACGGTGTCTGGCTAGCACGTGTGTGTGAATTTTTCTGCTGTCTATAAGTGACTGTTGATACCTTGTTGTGACTTTTTACTATTTAAGTGTGTTGTCCTTGTGTTTGTTATAAGGTTTGTATTGTGTTAGTCCTATCTTAACGTAGTTTTGTCCAAAATGGACTTAGATAAACCTCCCGATCCTGACCCCCCCGACATACCAATCCCATTGTCATTCCCACCTTCCCCGAACCCATTATCGCAGTTCGCGGAGGTTGTTTGCGCCGCCTCAGGGATGGACACATCCCAGCCCCAGCGCGACCAACTCTCGCGGAAGCGTCCCGGAGACGAAGTAACCGTTTCACCCACCCCTCCCAATAAACAAATGCGGAATCAAATTGGCCGTAGGTAAGAAAGTAGGTACAACAAAACTATAATTAGATATTCGGCAATTGACAAGCCCCCTTACCTCATCCACGTCTCCCGTATAGAATCCTCCCAATCCAACTCTGGCTCCACTTTACATCCGGTCAATTTCGGAAAGTTTTTAATAAATAATAATATATCTAATATAGTCCTTGGTGGTGTGAAAAGAGTGGGACGGAACCGCGTTTCAGTGGAGTTCACCTCTCCCCAGGACGCCAACTCCTTTCTTGTTAACCCTATCCTCCCCAAAAATAGTTACACTGCGTACATCCCCACATTCAACATTACAAGGATGGGAGTAGTAACAGGTGTCCCTTCTGATCTCACAGAAGAGGAAACCCTAGTATACCTTAAGGTTCCCTCTGGATGTGGACGAATCCTTAAGGTTCGCCGCATTAATCGCAAAGTCCAAAGAGATGGGATAAACGAATGGAAACCCACAGAAACCTGTGTGATTACATTTGACGGACAAGTTCTTCCTAAGAGAGTCTTTTGTTGTTACACATCCCTTCCTGTGGAACAGTACATTTTCCCAACAATTCAGTGTCGTAAGTGTTGTCGGTTTGGACATGTGGCAAACGCATGCAGATCAAAACCACGCTGCAGTAAATGTGGCCACGATCACCCCGGTGATGGTTGCAACGTTTCTGAGGGTGAGGCCTTCTGTATATTGTGTTCGGGTAATCACTTTGCTGATAGCGGGTCATGCCCCGAGCATGGTAGGCAGAAAGCCATAAAGACTGTTATGGCTGAGAAGTCCATCTCTTATGCTGAGGCTAGTAAAACCATCCCAACGGTCTCCCGCGGCTATGCCAATATTACCAAAACTCCTACCTCCCAGTCTTACCGCAAGACAATAACCCTCAAACCTAAATCCCACTCTCCTCTATCACCATCCTATGACAAAGTTGCACACCAGCAACTGACTAGTTACCCCCAACTTTCACAGCCCAATGGCTGCGCTCTTAATTCAGATAATCCCTCTCACAACAATAATATTTCTAACATTATTGACCTACTCATTAAACTCATACCTAATCTCATTTCTTCCTCTTCTAATACATCACCGTCCAACGTTGCCAACCAACTTGTAACACTTCTTTTAGATTTTAAAAATGGCGTCTCGCCAAATATTCCTTCAATGGAACGTGAGGAGCGTGTGGCATAAGAAACACGACCTCATTTTCCTTTTAAATAAATATAAGCCATTGGCTTGTTCTATAGCTGAGACTTGGCTTACACCAAGTCTCAGCTTCCGTATGCCACATTTTAACATCCTCAGATGTGACCGAGCTGATGGCTATGGAGGATCTGCCCTCCTGGTCAACAATCGGGTCTCACTTCTCCCTTCCTCTCTTCCTTCACTTACAGGCGATATGAGCATTGCTGCGGGGAAGTTTGAAGGCATCACAGTGTTCTCCATTTATATTGCGCACCCCCATCGTAACTTTTTGCCAATTTTAAAAGATATTTTTTCTAATGTTCAGGGCCCAATGTTGGTCATGGGCGACTTCAACTGTCACCATTATAGATGGGGCTCTGAGCGCTGTGATGCCTTTGGAATGGAACTAGTTGACATCTTGGATGACCTGAACCTTTGCGTGCTTAACAATGGCTGTCCAACACGCAGATCTCTTCCGGGACAACAAAAAAGTTGTGTAGACCTCTCATTTTGCTCGGTTGAGCTAGCAGCGTCAGCCCATTGGGAATGCACAACCTTGTCGCATGGTAGTGATCACTACCCCATTGTTATATCTTTTCTTAACAAATCTTACTTAGAAAAAACTTCTCCTCCACTTTTGAAATATAACCTATCCAAACCAGATTGGACAAAATTTGCTTCATCATTGGAGGAGAAAATTAATGTACTTCCAAATTTAACCTCAAATTTATTAGACACCCAGGATCACCACCATGCAAAGAGTTGTTATGAGGGTTTTGTAACTGCCATTTCCTCTAGCGCAGATTCCTGTTTCCCACTAAGAAATAGTGCCCGTAACAAAATCCCTTCTCCCCCCTGGTGGGATTCTGAATGCACCTCCGCGATTAAGGACAGGAAGGATGCTGAGCGTCGTTACAACCGGGATTTGACCACGGAAAACCTGTTGGCTTACAGACAAATGCTAGAACCAAGCGCCTACTTCGTAAGAAGAAACGTTCAGGCTGGGTTAAGTACTGTACATCTCTTTCTCCTTCTACCCCGGCTTCAGCTGTCTGGAAAAATATCAACAGATTCAGACGAGGGTGTTCTCCATCCATCTCCTCACCCATCACTAGGGAAACAGCTGAACATTTTTTTGACAAATTGGCTCCACCTTATGTTCCACTCTTAACAGAACTCCAAAGTACAACCCTACATAATGCAACAGAAGATCCCTTCGATGCACCTTTCACCCTGAAAGAATTGAATGTGGTCCTCAATCATGTCCGGGACTCTGCCCCCGGTATTGATGGTGTACCATACTCATTTATAGCCCATTCTGGTGAAAAAGCCAAAACGTATTTTTTAAATTTTATTAATTATTGTTATGACCATGGTTGGGTCCCCGACCAATGGAAAATACAAATTATTATCCCGCTTTTGAAACCAGGCAAACATGCAGATGATCCGAACGGCCTTAGACCAATTGCTTTAGCTTCAGTCCTAGCCAAACTTTTAGAGCATCTTATCAAAAATCGCCTTGAGTGGTTAGTAGAATCGAGGGACTTACTGCCGAACCATCAATTTGGATTCAGGAGAGGGCTAAGTACAATGGATAGCGTTGGCATTCTGATAACAGATATCCGATTAGCCTTTTCCAGAAATGAATCTGTTGTTGCCTCCTTCTTAGACATCTCCTCTGCTTATGACAATGTACTTCTTCCCATTCTCAGGCAAAAACTGCAACAGCTGAATCTCCCGGCGAAGATGATTCAATGCATTTGCGAGCTTCTGATGTCTCGGTCACTGGTTCTGAGAGTTCAGGGTGAGGAATTTGACAGAAGACAGACATGGAAGGGACTCCCCCAGGGATATGTCCTCAGCCCCATCCTCTACAATTTGTATACGGCTGATATTGGGACCTGCCTAAATAATAACTGCAAGATTCTCCAATACGCCGATGACATTGTTTTGTACGTGACAGACCCTTCCATTGTTGACGCTACATCATCCTTATGTCTATCTCTGGATTCTCTGAACCAGTGGCTTTTAAGCCATGGACTAACACTTTCTGCTCCAAAAAGTTCGGCAGTTATTTTCTCTCGAAAAAGACTCATCCCTCATATTTCGGTAAATATTTCAGGCCATATCATCCCTATAGTCAACCACGTAAAATTTTTAGGCGTCATTATAGACTCAAAATTATCCTTCAAAAATCATTTAAATTTTATTATACAAAAATGTGAACGGACCATTTCAGTTTTAAAAGTCCTTACGGGTGTTTGGTGGGGTGCCCATCCTTTCACCATGAAACTGGTTTATAATGCTTTGATTCGCAGCATTTTAGACTATGGAACATACCTCCTTATTCCATGCAACAAGGGTGCCCTGGCTGGGCTGGACAAAGTACAGTCTAAGTGCCTTCGTATCATCTCAGGTTGTATGAAGTCCTCCCCCACTAACGCGTTGCAGGTCGAATGCGCCGAACCTCCTCTGGCCCTCAGACGGCAATTCCTAGCATCCCGTTTTCTGTCCAGGTTAATATGCAGATCCACACATCCCCTTATTGGCAGATTGAAAGAGTTAGATGCCTTGTGCAGAACCTCAAATCACTGGAAAAATAAGGAAATTCCCTTGCCCTTAAAATCCTATCGTTCACTTCTAAATTTAACAAGCCCAATAGTCCAATATCCCAGATTACCCCTGTTCCATTTTGCTTATGAAGCTCTATATTTCACCCCAAAAATTTCCTTTGACATTGGTATATCCAAAACATCCCCGTCGGCAAATTCGGTCTTCAACGCGTTGGTGGGCGAGCGTTGGAGTGGTTTTGAATTATTTTTTACGGACGCTTCAAAGTTAACTGACATGAGCCACACTGGAGCTGCGGTATACTACCATAGCTCCAATATCATATTACAATTCAAATGCCCTAAAGAGTCTTCTGTTTTCACTGGCGAGTGTGTGGCTATATTGGAAGCATGTCTCTTTATAGAAGCTCATCATAATATTAAGCAAGCCGTTATTTTTACAGATTCCCTAAGCTGCTTGCAAGCCTTAGCCCAAAACCCCTTTAAAAGTAAACTACACAGTTCCCTCATTTTAAAAATCAAAAATTCTTTATTGTCATGCACCAAAAGTCAAAAAGATGTTCAGCTCGTTTGGATTCCTAGCCACTGTGGCATCAGGGGCAACGAGTGCGTGGATACTTTGGCCAAAAATGCCTGCTCATCTGTAACGTCGGACCTCACTCATAATACCCACCAGGGTTACGACCTATTGTCCCTTCCCAAACTGGATCTACAGCGCTCCTGGCAGAAGGAGTGGGACTTGTCCAGCAAGAAGAAAGGTGGTTTTTTCTACGCAGTTCAACCAACCATAAACCCAAAGCCGTGGTTCTTCAGTTTCAAAAAACTTTCCAAAACGATCGTATCAACTATCTGTAGAATCCGCTTAGGGTTCTGTTGCACTCCCGTATTCCTCCATAAAATCCGTGTCCGCGACTCCTCGCTTTGCGAATGCGGGCTGGCGGAGGGTACTCTTGACCACATTTTTTTTGAATGTTCCAACAATGTCCCTCCTCTAGATTTATATAACCGTCTTCCTGTAATTAAGATCCCTCTCCCGATTAACTTTTCCTCCCTCTTAACACATTCCTCTCCAGACCTACTTGTGACGTTGATGATCTTCATCCGTCACAATAATATCAAACTGTAGGCCCTTCCTCCCCCCTAAATAATCCGTTTTTATGAATGTGTTATATTTTATGTTGTAACATAACTTTATTTAAGTAATTTATTTCTTTGTTTGTTTCAGTCCCATAATACTAACCCCAGAAGACTCACATTAAGTTCAACTGTGTCATCGAACGGAGACTTCTATAGCTCCTTTTTTAGAATACTAATTTTTCGCTTCGCATACACACTACTTGCTTGTCCAATTCGCCTCCGACAGTGGCAGAATAGTCGAAATCGGCTTGTTTGCCATAATAAGAAATAGAATAGAAGTTAGGAATAATTTTTTTTCTGTAACATTGCGAAGGATTTATTGATGCAAGCGAACATAATATTATGTATTATTATCGATAACAAAAAAAAATATGGTGCTCTAAAATAAAACATAAAAGGACAATTCACGATAGAGAGTTTGTTTGGTTAAACGCGAAAATCTCAAGAACTACTTCGGTTTATCGTGAAAAAATCTTTTTGTGTTGGGTAGCCCATCATTTATCGAGGAAGGCTCTAAGCTATATAAAAAATATTTATTGGAGGTACTACATAATATAAAATGACATAGAAACTAGCGCCACGGCAAAAGAACTTGAGTTGTGGCGCGAGTTGCTTGCTTGCTGTCGTAGACATTTAATGTACGTCAGTCATCTGCTTAGAAGTTGTTCAGTTACACCGAGAGATGGCAGCATACATATTCAAACAGTCGTATAAAAACTTTCAACGTCTGATATTTTTGTTGTTTCTTGCATAAAAGTACCTACATACACCTACATATTTCTAACTTTTAACATAATCCAAAGGTAGCACTGTACACACCTCTTTTCTTATAGAACTTTTAAATTGCCAATTAGTCAGGGAATACTATAAGCAGACCCCTCTTTTCCACTGGGCACTCTGGGCAAGTGCCCAGGGCCCCGTGATCGATAGGGGCCCCCTCGTCCCTGCCAGATCACTAAACGATAACCGATTTTTATTTCCGAAAAACTTTTTTGATTCGAATACAACGAACCTAAATTACTGACTACAATACCAATTTGCTTACAGCTTTTGCATGTGCGAAGCTAATCTACTCCTACCCAAAAATTAGGCTTTTTGATTTCAGCATGCTTAGATAAATTCAAATATATAAAAATACAATTCAATGGTATACTAAGTACGTAAAATTCTCTAAAAGTTATATGCATCATGTCTCGATTTCTGATGCGTTGTTCTCGAGATATTTAATCAACAAAATATAAAAAAAGTTAATTTTTTACAAACGAAAAAAAATATGTACCTACACTTTTGTTTACAAATAATAGATAGCAGTAAATTTCTAAAAAACGTTCTACTGGCCTAATAGCTGTAGATATACAAAAAATATTTGTTAAAGTAATTTTTCGAATTATTTATTGTTAACGGACTGCGGTTCTAGTTCGACAACAAACATCGCTAAGATCTACTCGCAGGATCCCTATAGCGACGTAAAATTGATCGTGACCGAACGACTCAAATAAATCGACTCGACGATCGGGAATTCCCCGTACTTGTCTGTGGTATTGTGACGTTGTTTTTGTTTGTAGTTTTATTATTTTAACAAAATAGTGTTCTGTCAAAGTCATAGGGGCCCCATTATCCTAATATGCCCAGAGCCTCCAATAAGTTAAAGACGGCTTTGACTATAAGTGCCTCCATAATTAACACGTATAACGAAACAAGGAAGGAAATCCCAACTGTAGATAGGCAGGAATTTATAAATAAAATATTTTATATATATGTATGTAATATGTATAAGTAGTGACCATGTTGTACCTATTAATATCACATTGCACGTATATGAACAGGTAAATAGGGACTTTAATTAATTTTATAAATTTGGTAATTAATACAGTAAAATCCAATTTTTTTACGAGAAATACATAAGTTGTGAATCATACTCATGCCTGATGTAACACCTACGGCTACGCTTTATATCTCAGACAGTCCCCTTGCCTAACTGATCTTGACACATAGGTAATAAGATCGCCATTTAATGTTTCCGCTGTCCTCTCGGACCCCAATGCGCCCCAATGGCACAATTTTGTGCCACCAAACCCCGACCGATTTTGAACTGTATTTTTGGAAAAATAAAGCCGGCTTTTGACTATGGGATGTAATATATATTACATCTTGAGCTATATATTACATCCCGCGATTGCTGTTCACACTGTAACATACATATTTTAGAACAGTTCAGCTTCGGTCACCATTGTGTCATCACGTTTTTATCGAAATGATTGAATTCTGAAATGGATAATATGGAGATTGTTTTGCTTGATTCCTACGATGGTTCATCAGATGACGATGATAAAAAATATTTATAGTTTGGGATGTAATACCTATTATATTATAGCACAGTGTGAACGTTCACGTACAAAATGTATGACGAGCGATAAAATATTATATCTCAAGATGTAATATATATTATTTTACATCCCATAGTCAAAAGCCAGCTTAAGTCTTAAAATCGGTCAGGGATTTTTGGCAAAAATTTTTTCGCGGGGCTCAACTGTGACCTGCTTCGTCCTACATCTGTTACTATTCATTTATTGCACAAAAGCCCAAAGGGGAGATCGGGGAGAAAATGGTCAGCGGCAAGCAGGTAGGTAGTGTAGGTACTTACTAGGTTGAGTGCAAAATGATAAGGACTGGCTATTTTGCCATAGACGTTATCATTTTTTTTTTGTAAGTTGTAATGTTCAAAAAATAACATTATTAGGTAGAAAAGATAATATTAGTATAAATATTAAATAAAATGTTTTAAATGCTGATAGTGTTGAGTGGAACGTCTTGTAAAGATAATAAGATGTAGGTAATCTATTCAACATGCATGTGTGTAGCTTCCAAACCTAAAATGATATTCCAATGTGGCTATGGTGTGGTTGATCATCTATCGAACGATCATCATATAAATATCCGTATCTAGTAAATGAACTAAGACGGTATTCAATAAAACTTATCAATGTTGTTCATTACTAAAACGATATCCGTGACTAAGTGAATGAATGAATACCTTCGCTGGTATCTACTTCGACACGTAGGTACCTAGCATACCATCGCCCACGCTATGTTATTATACCCAACAACATATCGACACCGGAAGTATCAATTAACGTAAGGGACATTTTGGCGAAAATGAGTTATATATATCATTGGATTCAGAATTTCGCGCTCTATCGATTGGTAATATTAAAAAAATTCTATCTTTAAAAAAATGTCCCTTACAGTACAAAAATTTTGACCGCGAAAAACGATTTCTGAAAAAAAAATTGATGTAACAGTCATTAATATTTTTTCTTCTCAAAAAATTGAAGTAAGTCACCGTACTAAATAATTTAAACCCTTACCTTAGTCAAAAATAAGTCGATTTAAATGACAATGTCCCTTACTTTAAATAAAATGCCCCTAACTTTAAAAACCATGTCCCTTACTGTAAATAAAATGTGTCTCACTGTAAACAATATGTCCCTTACTTTAAAAAATTGTTTGACGAAATCTGATGTTTATATAAAATGTTAGGAATCGTGACACTTACGACATAAAAAATCCGAAAATTACCTCGAATAAATTTAAATGCAACAGAAAAGGATGAAGGGATTTGGAATATTACGGCTATTAGACATAAAAATACATAAACTATAGACAACACTAATCAATCTGCAGGTGAAATTCATCACCATTATCATTTCTAAATATTAAAGACCACTTTTGGACATAGGCTTCCTTCACCCAAGGAGCACCACAGTGCACGATCTCAATTCTAAGTCGAAATGAGCTGAAATTACTGCAGATAAAATACGTCAAACAGATATTTATTGCTTCATCTTTCACACAACCCATGCACCTTTTATTCTATCTTTTCCCCTTACGTCCTCTCTACTCGTCACTTCTACTTTATCATACTAATATCATGTTTCGCACAATTCCTATGCCTTAATTCATCGACCTTTCATTTCCATTACATTCATTCATTCATTCATCGGCTCTGAAGAAGATAGGTATCCTCTTCAGAGCCGCTACCTACACATCATCACTTCTTGCCAGGTGGAGAAAAAGTGGTAGGTAGCAATAAATTCCAAGAAAACTTAAATTGTTAATATATTCAAATTATAAAGCCAATTAAAGCCGCGTTGATTCGGTCAGAGTGTGCTCGGACCGAGTGGGCTCAAACGAGTAAGTTGCATACAAAGTGTACTCGGATAGTGGTTAATTCTGTTAAATATTTTATAGTCAACAAAGAAAAATAAAACGGATTTTGTTTTAAACAGTATCTGAATTGTCAGAGAAATGTTAATCGAAGAGTTAAGACGGGAAAAACATAAGTCTTTTATAGCAAAAGTATAGTAATCTGTGAAAAAGAGAAGAATTTGGACTATTCCTTTGATTCAGCGATCACGAAGAACATCGCACATCTAGATCCGAGAAAGTGAACAGGTAAATCCTGCTTCATAAACATCTAAAACTATGTAGAACTACTCCGAGCCTAGTAACCGAGCTAGCTCGGAGCAGCAGGACGCGGTCCGACAAGAATCAGACTTAAATCTGCTATAGCTAGCAGTAAAACCTGAAACTGAACTCATTTACTCTTTAATCTCATTTCCATAATGCTAAAAAATAGTATAAATTTTAGTAAATAATCTATTGTTACATTAAATTGCAACACTGATAAAGTCCTTTACTATAAAATTTCGTATTATTTTCTATTTCTCTTGCTGCTTACACTACGCTCGACGGAATATCTATAAAATTTCAGTAACGTAACGGTCATCTAAATATATTTTTTTAATGTAAAGGACATGCTATTTTTGAAACTACTGGGTATTCCTAAATCTTTCGTATAAAACAAGAAAGAAGGGGAAATTCTAAGAAACTTTGCTCTGAACTCCATAAAAATTGGACCAGACAGTAAAAAGTTATAGACAAAATAAAAAAATAAAAATCGTTTTTTGGCTCTCCTGAAAAGTCGTATTTTGTCCCTTACGTTAATTGATACTTCCGGTGTCGATATACCTATCTAACTATTAAATAAATTCGTGCCGACACGAAAAAAATGGCGTTATTTGAATGCCGGCCGATAATTTAAATGTAGCAACAACCGCTTTTAGCTTACAGCCTTAATTGACTTAAAAATGCTTATCAATATGACGTATCAACAAAAACATTTGATCATGTTATCCTTTTCACTGAATTGAACTTTAATGACGCGTCATAAAAGTCAATGTTAAAAGTCAGCAGCCTGGACTTGCACTGTTTCGGAACAAGGGTAAAATTGGAAGCACGATGCACGCTCACGACTTTCTGAACAACTCCGGACATGACATTCCACGTTTCGCTGTAGATTAGAACGGGACGGATAGCGACCTACCCGCTGAAAAAAACGAGACAAGCGACCACCGAGCAGTCCACGTGGACTGCTTAATATCAACACAGGAGCAACGACCAATAGAAAACGGTACCGCTAATGTATTTCTCACCTCCGCACTCACACCAAGGACAGCTGCCATTTTTACATTATTCATTGGATTTTGAACTTTCTGACGTTGAGTTACGGTTGTAAATCTGTGGCACTGGTGAAGGCGTATGCCATTTTCGAAATGACTTATAAAAATGTGATGTTCTGATTTTGGATCATATTACGAGGGTGTAAGGTACATTGTTGTATTTTGAGTGTTCTGCGGTTCTTGAATTTAAAACGATTCCCAAGAACACGGGCGCAAGTTGGTGAAGGTTGGAGGAGGCCGCGGTGCAAACTGCATCGTCACAGCGCCCCCCGGCCCACCCCGGAGCCACCCGCCTTTATTGTATGGCGCTGTGTGTGTACGTCTGTTCAGAGTCAACTGTTGTGCTGAGCCACGACGTTTTCATAGCTCTCCGAGAGCTGCATGCAGCCACCAGCCGCTGCACTCAACCCTCGCAATATTTTGCTCTAGCAATATGCTGTATTTTTATTTGTATAGCGTTTGTTTGACCAACTGAACAAATGATTTTCGCATGAGGCAATTAATGTAAAATGCTTTGTACCCTTTGTACCTACCTTGCTTGTTCACATTAAAAGTAACGAGTATTTTAATACAAGAACATAAATATGTATTAAAAATAATTTCTTAGCGAGTAGAACCGTGAAACTAAAGAAATAAATATGTACTACATAAGTAGGTAGTATAGTAAGTAGTGGAGTGAGGTAAGTACATCCAACTATGTACATAACAACGTTAGGCAAACAATTTTTCAATCAATCAATACAGGTATTATTAATCAAATGAATATAATAAAATCTCCCAACTCTTTAAAATACCTACATTCCTCTCAGATTACCCTCACTCACTCGAGCAACTTTTTATGAAAAACAAAATAACGAGATTCAAATCAAAAGCGGTTCTTAGAAACAAATCGACTCTTTAAAAGCTCTTTTACGATTACGTTTTTGATTCAATGGAAAGGGGATCTTTTGTCGACGGCACACCCGGAAATATTACGTTCGGAGTGGTTCAGATGTGCCCGCTTCCCCCCGACCCCAGTGATGTCTTCACTCATGCATTGAACACAAAAATACGAATATGAACAAACACAGCACAAAATTAAAAATATAAATTGCCAATTTATTTGTATTGCTATCTGTTATTTAAAAAATACTCTCGTTTTTCATCAATGTTGATAATAACTATAGCATAATGGTATTTGCACGGTTGTATGTGCCTATTAGCCAAACAATTAATTATTCTAAACGTAGCATTACATTTGAATAAATAATTAACATTAATATTAATTACAGTAGTTAGGAGGACGCACATCCTGTTGTAGGTAGTAAAAATAATTTTAGACAGACACGACACGACGCATCGTTTTACTAGCTACTATACGAGTATGTCGGACATAGAGCTAGGTAGTAATTATTTTTTGTACGGAAAGGCAAATTATTATAGACACGACTACGCGTCAATTGGCTCATTCTAATAAATTGATTAAACAGCCGACCACCCCGCAGCGCTGCAGCGCTTCATCATACAAACTCGCTCGCGCGTACTTTTTGTCAAGTGAGTTTCTCGAAAGTCTTGAAACACTTCAAACGCCTCGACTAAGGGGCTGCCTCCACGAGCGAGAGAATCGCGGCGATATTATCGTCGTGCCACGTATTTCCATACACTCTCTATGAACCCGTCTCCACACGGCGATATTATCGCGGCGATTTGACAAGTGGCAATGTGTGACATTAGTCGGGCGTATCGCCGCGCGCTCGTGGGGCGCTCTCGCAGCGAGCGCGCGGCGGGCGCGCGACGACCGCGTTACCAGTAGTGAAACAAAACAAAACTATAGCACAATGACTTGTCGCGGACTCGCGGCGATTCCGTTGCGAGTCGTCGCGCGCGCGCGGCGATTCCGTGACGATACGCTGGCGGAATAAACGCTCGTCGTGGAGATTCTCCGACGATAGAAGGACGGACTCGCAGCGTTTCCCTCGCCCGTGGAGATGGCGCCTAATGGCTACCGACGAGGCGTTCGAGTCGGAAGCTTTTTATAAATGATGTACTGCTGCCTACCTCTCAACTGAGAAAACGATATCACTGTGTTGATAAAGCGTTCACCGCTTTATTTGAGCTAATATTTGATTTATAGACGAAGTTATTAGTCTGGGTCGCCCGCCCCCTTGGGGAAAAAAACTGCAGAAGAACACTGTTATTTCAATGTGAATGTTTTTAGTGTTTTTTTTTTAATGTTTATTTATGGTCCTGTGACTTAGGCGAGTTTTAATAGTAATCATAAAACTAAGTAGGTACACAGAACTTAATAGTACTACGCACGTAGGTAGGCTAGGCTGCTGAGATAACGAGGGTTAGGGGCAATATAACTATTCCTATCATTGAGCTATTATTACTACGTGCTAGTACTTACAGCTTGACATAAAAATGTAGAAAACCGGAAGTCGCCACTGTCTTCGCGCTACCAGCACTTTGAATGATTTTATTTTATTTTTTTTCACTTATTACGTTAGTTTTATGGCACAATAATAAATCTAACAAACCTGCGGTCTTTGTTTACATCAGATATCAAAGATTTTAAAACGCTGTCAGAAATAAAAATTTTAGTTCCGTTTCAATCTGTTCTGGCCAAGCTGTACATTATACTTCAATTCTTTCAATGGTACCTATGCTGAAAAATGCAAGGTGTAAGATAGTAAGCAAAAAACTCAATAAAACGATTTTATCTCTTTAACCTAATTTGAGTGAGTGTAGGCGAGGAGTAAGTAATCTATAATCATGTGTCCGGAATTGATAGCCGACATGATTATCGACATCACGTCATCCGTCATTCATAACACGAGGCGAGGTTGAACGCGCGAGCCCGCGACACGACGCGACGCGCCCGTAACGCCGCACGACACACTCGCATTACTCAACACAAACAAAAAGGGAATAAATGCTGGAATAAAATACTTTTAATTTCCCCGGGCGCCGCTAATCGGGCCGCGTCGATGGAGGGCGCCAAATCGCCCTTTTTATTTTACTGTATGAACGCAAATCCGGCGGGAAAACGGCGTTAGGCGAGGGGGGGTGCGGGCGGCCGGGGCGAGGGGGAGTGCGGTCACGCGCTCGGAATTAGCGGTCCGGGGGCCGCCCCGCGCGCCCCGCACTTGACCCGCGCGAGGTGTCACCGAGCACGTTACCTACCCGCAAAAAATAGGGGGTGAGCCGCGCACCGCCGGCCAGAGCCCCGCTCTGGGAGGTACCGCACGGATTTTGTTTTTAATTTTTTATGATTTCGTTTCGATAGAACACCGATAGGTACCTCTACCTACCCGCAGGAGTCGATTGGAAAATAAAAAAATATCTGAGGGTTTTTCTGAACTACATAGATAAATTGTATTTACAATGTTGGTTTCGTACGCGACCATACCAACGTAGGTACCTAGTAGGTATAGGTAGAGCGCGCCATAAAACTTCGAAGCATGTATCCGGTGGGTGCGAACTGCGAGGGCGGCGCAAGCCACTAATTGACTCACAAACAACCCATAGAAACCGCAAATACCGAGATATTACAGCTCTACTACCAAACAATGACTCACATTGTGTCATTTATCGAACTGTTTTGCAAATTATATAAAAGATTTCCTTCCTTGTACTGATAGTGTAGCTAAAATAGGAAGCCAGTCTGCTTTGGTATTAATTAGTTAAGTTACCTGTTTACATTTTGTAGTACATAACCCTCCCACCATAACTAACTAGCGATAGCAGTACCTATTATTAGTAAAAAAGGAAATAACAAAATATAATACCCACTGCGGTTTTCATGCGATGGATGTGTATGCAAAAGCATACCTAATTATTCAGATTTTCCTCTCAATGACTACTTTTAAGTGGGTAGATAACAGAACATAGGTAGTATTGAAGCCACAAACCCTATTATGGATATTATGACATCATCATTAATTAAAGCATTTAGTAACTCTAACTGCAGTAGCTACCGTCGCGTCGTCGCGGGTCGCGTGAATAAGTTTTAAAGTTTGCAACGTAACGGTGTGTGATTGAGCAACAGCAACTTGTCATAGTTGCGAGGCGCCATCGCGCATCGCCGCGTGAAGTGCGATCGCGCGACCCCACAAGAGATGTCGCTAGTCGCTACTCGCTAGGGATCGCGCGGTCTTCAGCCGGCAGTAAAAATACGTGCGGGTATTTCCTGTGCAGCGACAGCCTCGGCTGGGGAGAGGCGGGGGCGATAAATAACTCAGTTTGCGGCCGGAGGGGCCGGGGGTGAGGCGGGGTGTTATTTGTAGGGCTCGCGTGTGAATTATTCGTGGGTTCACGCGCGCTGTTTGCCCGCCGTCTTGTGGAGAGGCGCGCCGACCCTCGTTAATGAAATTTCATATCGTTCTCGCGACGCGTTCCATTGTAGCTGCATATCACTATTGAAACTAGCGGATTGTAACACTTCACTGCTCCTAATGAGTAGGCGTCTGCTTTATTGTTATTAGACAATACGTTAGGCACATTATTATGCGGTCTGTAACGGTGGATTACGCTTACACAAGTGGTAAAACTAATCAGTTGGTAACTTTTTAGTCTAAATTTCTTAAACTGACATTAACGAACGTAATACGCATCACTTGTCTGGTGATTAATTATACACGATTACCAATTTAAGTAGCAAAAACAGCTTGTTAGGCTCGCTGTCCACTGAGGCGTATCACTATACATTTCGTGTTCGTGCTGATAAGCAATAAAGATTATGTAAAGCAATAAGTGTTTTTCGCCGTGGCAGCGTGACCGGGCGTCAGTGTAACGTAATTAGACGACCCTTATTGTGTGACTGCGTTGGTCCGGACCAGCCAGCTGTCGCAATGTTTAGAATATTAATAGGTAGGTAGCCTTTGGCTTGTAGTTAGCCGCGCGTCGTGCCTAGTAAGGCGGTAACTATCAATTTACCTAATTTAGACTGCACCGGTCGCGCAAGGATTCTTCACTATGTAGATAGGTGCTCGTAAAATGTTGTTTATTTAATGAAATGTTAACTGCTAATCTACGCATCGCAGTCGAGCCATTAACTTGTCTTGAATGTGGAAGATGAGTGGCTTGGGACGAGGGACACTAATGTGTGACTTACTAATTATGTGGCTAGGGTTTGACATTATTCTAAGGCGGAATATTTATACAAGTACCAAGTTATACATATCTCAAACCATTTAGAGACTAATGAAGTTGTAAAACATACCAAAATGTTTCCCAATTAGAAAACGAGACGTGTTAATTGATTGCCATTACATCATACAACAGAGGTGTCGCCGATAATCGTGAACAAGTGTGATAGAGCGACCAATTGTTTTCATCGCACTATGAATTATGGTAACATTACACTCTAATTAACTATTGTAATTAACACGTTTCATCTGCCTAACATATACAGTATATCCATATATTTATTCCCGTATTCCGTAATATAAAGTTATCAATAATTCCAGCGGTTGAGTATGACCAGATGTATGTACGTTGATGATGAAAAGATCTTAGCAGCTGGCATTTTGCAGTTTCTGAATTCTTCCTGCCCTCTAGGGAAAAAAGCGTGAGATTATCTATAGGTACATGTATGAAAATATTTTACTTACAGTATGATTAAAATTACGCTGTTTCAAACCGACAATGTCAGTAATTGCTTTGCGGTTTAAGTACCTAATATCATTGCACCTGTTACCAAATCCGACCCCACCTCTATAGAATTATTTACGCGTCACCTTCTTTTACTGTAACATTCTCTAGTGTGCACGTCTGATTACCTAACTCTTATGGAGTATATTATTATTGTGAGTGTTTCAAAGCGATCGTCTGTCGAACAATATGCAACATTTACACAGTTGCTACAGCATTCGGTTATGTTGTTTTAACATGACTGTCATTGTCGACAATAGACAGCCAGTTGTGAAAAATGTAGTTTTTAAACTTTAAGTTTTACAAGTAAAAAAATTTATAATGTAGTAGGTAGGTAGTAAACTAATATTTTATCCATTTTAAAACTATGTATGTAAGAGCTGTATTGGTTGTTTTTTATATACCAATCTCATCGCGATCATGTAGCCTCATTATAAGAACATTATGGAACTAGAAGTCGTATAAAGACTTTAAATGGGTTTATTACAAACTATTCACTAACTGAATAAAACAAATGTGAATTCCCATTTTTAGGTAAGTATAGAAACACAACGTTACTTATTCTACTTAATTAATATTTTTATTTTTAATGTGAAACAATACAGCAGTTTTAGTTCTAAGTTACCTGTATTGATAGTTCTAGGAACAGATGGAAGCTTCTGAAGTTTCCAGACAGTTTTTAATACTCAATTTAAATTGCCATGGACACGCAAATGACAAGTGATACTTACCTAATTTAGGAGCTGTACAACTAAATGCTGTCATTGTTTTGCCAAGATGAAAAAAAAACCTAAAATTGAAAGTGAAATAATAATCATATTACTAAAGTGGAGTAGATTCCTACTTATACAGTTATACTGCAACAAAACAGTGTAAGTGTACGCGAGTGTTTCTTAGCGATAGTCGGCGGACAATGTGCGCAATTGACACAGTTGCACTGTGCTCCGTTCACAACATGTGTCACTTATTACTGGCCGCGTCACTTGTGGCACTGGCCATGTGCATGCTCTGTTAGTAAGTACTGTGGAATACGTCGATGACATACTAGTGTCAAAGTATTAAGGCTTTTTATTGTGTGCTGTCCTGTGATCCTATATACTGGGTAAATGGGGATATGGAAAACACGCACTAAGCTACACAAGATGGTAGAAAGTCAAAGGTTCAATTTGTTGATTCCTATGTCAAATATTTTATAGTAGGTACTTATTTTGTTTTGTTGAATCAATTTAGGTAGGTACTATGTAAGGTCATCGCGTAATTATACTTAACTGATAATGGCAATGTCAAATTACACGGCTAAGCCGATTTTCAAGACTTACAAACAATACAATCCGGTATAGGTACCTACACCCACCTACTACCTCATAATAACATGATTTAATATTATCTGAGTGCTCATATCGAACATGCTTATTTTATCTACTTACATTCGAGATATTTTGACGCAGTTTTTATACGCAACCATATCTTGTAAATCGATAAGTATCTACACCTCAAACAAAGTAGCCAACCCGTATCTAAATGATACTTGTATAAAAAACCTTGACCTTCCTGAGTACGACTCTTCTCAAATTATTACAAATCAGAGGAGATAAAAATAATACAAAAGCTTTGAGAGTTAAGACACTTCTTAGAATATTTTACCTGAATCCTAAAATTGATAGCTTGGAATGTCACAGACAATAGGCGACTGGCATAGGTTGATTTTCGAGGAATCAATGAAGGCAAAACTGACGAATTTGTACGACTTTCCTGTATAGATAGAAAGTAAACAGAAATAACGACTTAGTGAGAATACTTGTCTCTTAAATAAGTAGCAATTAATCCTGTAAGCAGCCTCAAAGTCATTAATCACACCTTTACAAGTAAACAAGTCCCGTGTCAATTTAACTTAGCCCCCCTAGTAATCAAAACTGAAAAACAAACAGAAACAGACTAGTCCAGGGCCACGCGGCCGTCACGAAGTGGGCGCGATACAGAACATCAGTAACAGATGTCGCTCTCGTAAACAAATATGCTATTATTGCGCGCCGATTCGTCACACCTCCGCCACGCCACGCCAAAGCGAATCACCGAACGCTTATCATTTCCTATTTATACATGTTATAAATCAAATACCCAAACACGTTAGGTGCGATACACATACAACATACATTCGCACCTACATTCTTTAATTTGGAAATGACTTCAGGTATCAGTAACGCTCTATCTAAATGAAAGTAGGTATAGGCATCCCGTTTATCAAAACGAAAAATCTTGAAATTTTATCTGTTAGTATAGGGTGTCAAATTAGTGATAATTATACACTTAAATATTATTATCTAAGTAGGTAAATATTTCTGGGAAAGTACTGAATTAAAACATCTGAAAATAAGTACTGATAATTAAGATGTTAAAGCGTGTAATTACTAATTAGGTAGTAGCTGTTACTTTAAAGTAGGTATCTAGTCAGATTTCCCTCTTCGTCATTAATTATTTAAAGTATCGAGTCCCATTATACCTCTGTAACATCCCTACAACTGTCAACTTGTGAACTTTGTAAATGTCGGATGAACAGAATAGTTAATTGTTGTCCTTATTATAATTTAATGCAATTAAAAGGCATTGCTTACATTAGCAGTTTAAAAGAATTTTACCAGGTCATTAGCAAATAAGTTTAAAAATGTCAGAAGAAAAATTAATTTAAAAAGTTCATCCCAAGTTTTCAAGTAAAGTCACGGGGGGTCATTCTCATCTTAAGGATCGTTAGACAGAGAAGTTTAGTCGGATAAAGATGGTTTATAATGATTGGTGCAGTATAAGGGATGCATGTCAATGTTGGAATAGCTGCTGTACGATCTGGATAGTAGAGTGAGAGCCACCCGCTAGCGTCGCGGACGGCGGGCAGCGGGTCGCGGCGACTGGGTCAGTGCTGTGTCGCCGGCTGTAATCATTCTAATTCAATTTGTGCGGACGTCGTCGCCGCCGCCCGCGCGCCACCCGACCGCTTTGTTTACATTACACCGAGCCGCGGCTGCCACTCCACAGCGCCTCGATTAAGGACAAATCAATAAGGCAGCCGATACCGAGCGAGTTTAATAGAGTGAGCGAGTCGAGTCGAGCGCCCTCATTACCCCCGCAATTAGCGCACGGCGCGCTCCCGCCGACGACGACGCACCCCGCGCGAAAAACGAATAAAAAGAGCTGCCCTCAAAATGGCCGCCGCCTCCCCCCCGACCACCCGCCGGCCCCCGCGCCGCTTCGTGATTGCATCCCCGCAGCTCTTATAAATATGGCCGTATTCCTCCCGCCTTTACTGATTGCCCGTATACCCCCCGGCCTCCCCCCGCGACCGCGCCGCCGGCGTCTGAATAGATAAACGAGTCCACGTGGACTGTAGCTCTTATAAAAATCGACTCGGCCAATGGAGCGCGTTCCGCGCACTACTCCAGCCAACTGCGGCGCCAGAACGCGTGTAACCCCGCCCTTAATAAGCGATCTCGGCGCGACAGCCAATCGCAGCCGCGGATTCGTCAAGTTCTACTCACCGACGACGAAGCGGTCCACGTGGACTGACGCACACACAGGCGCGCGTATAATGCCTCGAGTGGAAATAGCTATGACGGCGAAATGTGCGACAGCGAAAAAATAAAATGCGGTCGGTCGGTGCGGAGCGAGCGAGTGGGTGTAAACAGGGGATATTTCGGTGCGGCTCGTTCATTATTATTGAATGCGCGGCGCTAATGGCGAGGCGCGGGTCGCGACACAACGCCTTGCTAGCCAGGTGACGACCTCGCTACCGGTACTGACGCACCTAGTGCACGGGTTCACGGGGGCATTACTATCCAACTAATGAAGTTCCAGACAAAATGTGCCAAATAAAAGTAGGTACCTACATAGTTCCAATTGCTTACCTACCTATCGCGCTTCCATTAACATGCCCAAATAAAGCACACAGCACAACGCAAAACCTAAAATACTCTCCAAAACAAAACAAAAACATCAATTCAAAAGATCCGTACAAAGCTAATTCGTATTCAACAAAAAAAAATAATCAATACAGAAAATCAGGCAACAAAAGCGTCGACATTAAAAGCACAATAAGACGGCTGAGACAGGCAGTCATACATAAGTATAGGCGCGGCGAGCGACCTCCATCGGATAAGGCGAGCTTGTCCGGTAGCCGGCGAGCCACACTTCGTGTAAAAAATAACTACGTACATACCTGCACACCACAGCTGACAGGGCTGCCAGATTTTTCTGACGGAAACCTGTCTGCCCGAAACTCGCAAACCATGTGGCAAGCGTGGAAGCATCTACATTGCACTTTTATACGATAAATAGTTCCGAACTTGGCACAAGCTCGGCTAATGTTCGCCTTGTATAAACTGAAATTATGAATTCTGCACCAGCTTTCCCTTAATTCCGTATTGAAGAAAAGATGAAAGTCTGGTTTCGAATAATTTCTCTGAGCGTAAACTAGGCATGTGTTTCGACAGCCCTACGCCTCCTTGCGGACTTGTAACTGTTATTTCTTTTATGTTTTGGACGCTAACACTTGCCTATCTAGCTAATGTCCACTTGTGAAGTGGTTCCGTGGCTGCATAGATGAATGATTAATGCGGTAACTCCTATCTAGTACTGAGTAATTGCCTGTTCTTTTCGAGTTGATATAACGCTATCTAGAATCTGGATCGATGACTAAGTACGTGGTTCGCCACGTAAGTTGATACCCCAACCAGTGACAACTTGATATAGCATTCGAGAAAACATTCCTTCAAAAATAATAATATGGTCGTGATGATTGGTTGTATAAAGGTTATAACTAATTTTTGAACAGCTTTATCGTTTTAGCTTCTTGGATAGCGTTTTAATAGTTTATTTTTTACTTAAAGGTGAAATTGCCTTGTTAACAAAAAGTCTTTATAATGCTGCTATACATCTATTGTTACCTTTTCGTTTTATAAAAGTGTTGTAAACGTTACATGCTGTATAACATAAAAAAAATAACTGACTTTCTAATAACTTTGACTTACAGTTTACAGTTGTAATAAGTATATTGATTTCATGTGACAAGCTGTTGCAAGTGTTGCAACTACAAAATATGGTGGTTTGCAACGTGTTTAACAGGTAAACCTTGTTTACCTATAGATCTCGATTCTACTAGTTAAATAAAATATGTAGGTAATTATTGTGGATTATAGGGGGACTCTACAGCAAGGGGTTATTACCTTAAATAATATCCCCTACAGGTATAAATATAAACAGAAGTTAACGGGTAGGGACGTGTCTCCGACTCTCCGTGCAACCAGCTACAAGGCATCCTCATTTTAATACCCGCCTAAGTTATGGTTACGTCTTTTATCTCTTAATTAATAGCAAAACCATTCACAGCAATCTCCGGCTATCTAAACTGGCCACGTATCGTCGGATCGCTTTGATAACTGTCCATTGATACGATCGTTCGATGTAATTAAATATTATCCGGTTCAAACTGACGATGTATGCGTAATTTTGGCGGGTGGCGAGTCGTCGGTTTACATGTGGGTAGTTATCACAATGAGTTGATGTGTCAATCATTGCGCGGTCCGCGAGTGCGCGGGCGGCGCGGAGCTGAGGCCCGGGGGCGGAGGACGTGGTGTAAGTGCGATATTTACGTTCATTGTTGGCAACTGACGGCTTTACGATACGGAACCATTATGCAGACGACTGACAGTGATTTAAATTCGCGTAGATGGCGAGCCAGCGATGCCAATGACATGAGTCGCCAAGAACTTTTGGCTCGTATAACTGGCCGAATGTATGGTGTATCAGTTACATAACCATTAATGGTTTATTCATAAAGTTAACGGCTACAGACATCTTTTGCCCTCGTTTTTAGTGGGTACTTAATTGAACGACTGTTCAATGTTCACCCTCTTTTGTAGAGGATCAAATCAGAGCTCGATATCAGTATCAGTCAGCGGCACGCTATAGCTATCTCTATTGCAGTAGTAATAGAGTTACTAATGACTTGCCACAACCTCAATTTGACAGCAATAAACGTTAAAAGACTATAATGAGTATTTGTCTCAATTGATTGTATCATTGACACATAAATAAATTGACGCATCAATTAATTTTTCTTCATTTATATTAATCGCAGGTTAAAAGCTGAGGCTTTTTTTTTTTTTTTTTAATTTTTTTTTTTTTTTAAGGTGGTAAAATCATCAAATGAGTCCTCCCGCCCTGGGTGGGACGGAAGGGACTGTCAGACTCTTACTGACTAAAATCCACCCGTGTACCTTCGGATGCCCTTTACGGTCCGGGGCCACGGTATCCTGGGTTAAGAAAAAGCCGCGACCCCAGCAGGCATTTGGCGCGAAACACGACGCGCCTCCGACCCGGGCTTGGTCCTTGGTCGGACGGCGAGCTACCCATCACTCACCGTCCGCAAGCCCGCTCCGCCGCTGTGCCCTCTGCTGATCAGAGGGACACGCGTTGGAGCGTCCACACGACAGGCTATTCGCATACGGGCAAAGAGACCCCTTTGGCACACAGTGCCTAAGGAAGAGTTTTTGCCCGCATCCCAGGGTGCACCGGCCCGAAAAACTGGTCTTCCCCCCGGACGTGTCCGAGAGGGAACTCCAGTCCACGGGCGCACGTGGAGGTTTCCTGTCTTAGCACCCCAAAAGCTGAGGCTTGGAGATAAATTTGTCGTTATTGAATAACTGTTAATTTTGCTCGTGACCAACAATCGAAATAAATAGATAATTACAGATATGGTTGGTCAACACTATGGTGGTTTGCAACGTGTTTAACAGGTAAACCTTGTTTACCTATAGATCTCGATTCTACTAGTTAAATAAAATATGTAGGTAATTATTGTGGATTATAGGGGGACTCTACAGCAAGGGGTTATTACCTTAAATAATATCCCCTACAGGTATAAATATAAACAGAAGTTAACGGGTAGGGACGTGTCTCCGACTCTCCGTGCAACCAGCTACAAGGCATCCTCATTTTAATACCCGCCTAAGTTATGGTTACGTCTTTTATCTCTTAATTAATAGCAAAACCATTCACAGCAATCTCCGGCTATCTAAACTGGCCACGTATCGTCGGATCGCTTTGATAACTGTCCATTGATACGATCGTTCGATGTAATTAAATATTATCCGGTTCAAACTGACGATGTATGCGTAATTTTGGCGGGTGGCGAGTCGTCGGTTTACATGTGGGTAGTTATCACAATGAGTTGATGTGTCAATCATTGCGCGGTCCGCGAGTGCGCGGGCGGCGCGGAGCTGAGGCCCGGGGGCGGAGGACGTGGTGTAAGTGCGATATTTACGTTCATTGTTGGCAACTGACGGCTTTACGATACGGAACCATTATGCAGACGACTGACAGTGATTTAAATTCGCGTAGATGGCGAGCCAGCGATGCCAATGACATGAGTCGCCAAGAACTTTTGGCTCGTATAACTGGCCGAATGTATGGTGTATCAGTTACATAACCATTAATGGTTTATTCATAAAGTTAACGGCTACAGACATCTTTTGCCCTCGTTTTTAGTGGGTACTTAATTGAACGACTGTTCAATGTTCACCCTCTTTTGTAGAGGATCAAATCAGAGCTCGATATCAGTATCAGTCAGCGGCACGCTATAGCTATCTCTATTGCAGTAGTAATAGAGTTACTAATGACTTGCCACAACCTCAATTTGACAGCAATAAACGTTAAAAGACTATAATGAGTATTTGTCTCAATTGATTGTATCATTGACACATAAATAAATTGACGCATCAATTAATTTTTCTTCATTTATATTAATCGCAGGTTAAAAGCTGAGGCTTTTTTTTTTTTTTTTTTAATTTTTTTTTTTTTTTAAGGTGGTAAAATCATCAAATGAGTCCTCCCGCCCTGGGTGGGACGGAAGGGACTGTCAGACTCTTACTGACTAAAATCCACCCGTGTACCTTCGGATGCCCTTTACGGTCCGGGGCCACGGTATCCTGGGTTAAGAAAAAGCCGCGACCCCAGCAGGCATTTGGCGCGAAACACGACGCGCCTCCGACCCGGGCTTGGTCCTTGGTCGGACGGCGAGCTACCCATCACTCACCGTCCGCAAGCCCGCTCCGCCGCTGTGCCCTCTGCTGATCAGAGGGACACGCGTTGGAGCGTCCACACGACAGGCTATTCGCATACGGGCAAAGAGACCCCTTTGGCACACAGTGCCTAAGGAAGAGTTTTTGCCCGCATCCCAGGGTGCACCGGCCCGAAAAACTGGTCTTCCCCCCGGACGTGTCCGAGAGGGAACTCCAGTCCACGGGCGCACGTGGAGGTTTCCTGTCTTAGCACCCCAAAAGCTGAGGCTTGGAGATAAATTTGTCGTTATTGAATAACTGTTAATTTTGCTCGTGACCAACAATCGAAATAAATAGATAATTACAGATATGGTTGGTCAACACTATAAAGAAAGATGACAAGTATGCCACAGAGCTTAACAATATTTTCTTATGAAGTAAAACACAGATTTCACCTGGACGTAAATAACGTTGAAGTCACATAAACTTACTGAGAATGACCAATACATAACAGGGAAAACAAAAGTAAAGCTGAAAGACAGAAAGAAGGATAAGGGAGTGGTCACACTACACGACACGACGTCATGAGAAAACGCATCGGACTATACACTTTTATTGCATGGTCTCTCCTAAATTTGTAAATATGACATTGCAAAATGTATAAGAAAGTTAAATTAACTAACCAACCAGTATCAATATCTTTGCTATCGTAATTTTCAAAGAAAACTTGTAATGTAACTTCATAATAAGCAAGCCATTCATAAACACTAGCAAGAGCAACGTTGTACTTTCGAAACGTTGTTTGAATTCTACATGATTACTTTTAATGAACACTTTAGTTTTTTTAGTACACAGCTAAAGCACGTGGTTTTGTCCACGTCCACGTGAAGCTCAGTAATTGTTCCACTTGAAGATAAATTGAAAGTATTTAGATTTTACACTATTTGCGGGTTAAACTTTACTTATTATCTAAGTATGTAACAATTATATTTCAATCCGGAATTTGTAAGAATGGATGGATGGATGGATGGGATGCTTGTTACTCTTTTGCGCAAAAATGGCTCGACCGATTTGAACAAAAATTGGCACACAGACAGTTTATATCCTGGATTACTCATAACATAACATAATAATATAAACATATTTTACTCCGAAAAAAGTTCCCTTGGGATAATTTAAACTTCGAAATACACACAGGCGAAACTGCAGGCAATTAACAATGATTTATTTTAATTTAATATCTAAATTCATTCAGTTGTTTCACGTAAAATAGTAGTTAACAAAGATCTACACAACCTCACAAACTTTCACATTTATAAGTATGTAGTAAAATAGTCAATGTATACTCAGTTATACAATACATAACAAGTATACTTATACGCATTGTGTAACGAGTAATAAAGAGTTTTATTTCATTGTCAATCAACACTTGAGTGTGGAGCGTATTTAATTATGACGGCTAGCGGCATTTCGCACCTATTATATTAATTTCAAGTAGGTGCTTGTGCGATGATAGTAATTCTAGCCATGCGGCCATGCCATCATTCTAAGTATTTTATACTGTATAGTGTACACGTTACCTTATCAATTGGTCGTACGTCTGGGTTGTTATAAATGGGTGCCGCGATGTCTATTAATAAGTAGTTTTTTACCCACTTATCATCTATTGTTGATATATACCAAAATTACCAATGTACAACAAAAAAATATTTCTGGTTTTTAAAGGTAGATTAATTTAGCGAGTGTGAGTCCGCAATGAAATTTATAGGTTTATCCTTTCTATTAAAAAAACCGGCCAAGTGCGTAGTGGGCCACGCACAGTGTAGGGTTCCGTAGTTGCCCATCAAAATACTTATGTACTACGAACTAACTAAACTGATTCGCTGAATTTAATTTTAAAAAGAAGAATTTTCAAAATCGGTCCAGGAGTCTTTGAGAAATCGGGGAAAATACATAAAAAAAGATTACGACGAATTTAGAACCTCCTCCTTTTTTTAAAGTTAGTTAAAAATAGTTGACGATAAAAACCTACCTATCCCCAAAAAACATACCGTAAAAACATACCTATTAAAGCTGTAAAAATAAAGTTGCAAACTTACATTTGCAGTTGAAGAACATGTTCTCCGATACATGTTGTTTCAGAAAATCTGTTATCCAAGTACATTTTATAAGTTGGTCGACTATTACTCGTAAAGTTGTACAGCCTACTTAGTCATGATAATTTTCTTTTAAACTTCGTTATATATACTACTATTGTGAAATTTTTTCACACCCCCAAACATAACCGTTTAGCTGGTAGAGGGGGGGGACACTCGAGTCGAGCAAAATTTAGCACTTTAAAGCTTAATATTTCACAAACGAATTTTTTTATAAAAAAATTGTTAATGGAAACTATCAATATTTTTTAAAGACCTATTTAATGATACCCCACACTAAGGGGTACGCGAGAAAAAAAAAAAACATCCCCTCTTTACGTGTACAGGAGGTACCCTAAAAAAAAATATTTTACGAGATTTTATTTTACCACTTTTTCGGCACAACAAATCCGTATATTTACACCAAATTACAGCTCTCTAGTACTGTGCGTCTCTGAGCTAAACTGCGGACAGACGGACGGACGGACGGACGGACATGGCGAAACTATAAGGGTTCCTTGTTGACTACGGAACCCTAAAAATTAATCAAAGGTTTATCCAAACAAAAATATCATTCTTTTTTTTTGCTTTTTTGTAGGCAAAACTGCCTATCTTCTTTATTAATGTTCGTATTTTTTTGAATATTTAATTTAAAAAATAATAAAAAAAAACAGCAGCTCACCAGCATTGGGAACAGGGTTCAAGATGCCGATGGTCAGGGCTAATTATGATTTTCACATTGGCAGTGTTTCGATACCAAAATCCTTTTAATATAAAGTTCCTCCTATCAAATGGTTCCGATCCTATGACAAAACAGTGAGACGTATTCGTAAAAAAAATCAGCTACATCTACCTAAGTACGTGTAGCACATTTCTATAGTATCTCTACATCTCTACGAGAAAGTTAAGATCAGACTGTCACAGTTATCAGATTACCGAGTTACGAGACATTAAATCGAGAGTATTGGAAAGACAATGGCATTAAACTCGATTCCGTGCGACTGTCAAGACTCAGTGAGCTTAGGAACGCTTGCAAAATGGCTAAGCCATTATCGAAAGATGGGGAGACGTGTCCTGACATGAGTATGTAGGGAACAAGGAATGCACGTCAGACACTGTGGTCAGGCACTAATTGGGTGTAACGTGTGGCGGTATCTGTGAGCTCAAATTAAAGGAACAACACAGGCATCTACTGTGAAGTACTGTAGTAGGTGGAAAAGAAAGACAGGCTTGATATGGAAAAGGCAGTTTATCTTTATCAGCCTATAGGTAATGTTACCACTGCTGGGACACAGGCCTCCTCTCTGTAAGAAGGAGTGGGCCATAAGGCATAAGCGATATTAAACCACGGATGGACACCACCACAGATGTCACAACATGACTTCGATTTTTTGGTTCTAGGACATGCCGGTTTCCTCGCAATATTTCCTTTCACCCGCTTTGAGTTAACAGCTAGGGCCTGACAGGATTCGAATCCACAACCTACCACTCGTAAGTCGGGGCCGCCGATATAACTAGGCCACTGCTCTATCTAGTTTATCGACGTCTACAAATTTCTCCAAAGTGCAAAAAAAAAAGAAGTGTTTAACTTGTTATCAAGGGCCGATGTTAAAAGCCAGTCCCTATCTACGTTTTAATAACAATTAACCTTTCTGTCTGAGTTCGCACAAAAGCTTGTTTTCACAAAAGCTCCCTTTGTTGTCAATGAGTATCTGTTAAGTACTCGTACCTAGGCGGGCGAAGCCAGACGTGCGCTATCTAAGTCATCAGATCCCCTTTAACATTGGTGTGATTTTGAAAAACCATGATTCACGCCACCACACCGCGCAAAAGTAAATAAACTGAGATATCTAAAGAGCCGATCGCATGCAATTCCAACTGCAGCCATTAAATATTAATTCCCGAGCAAAAAGCCGAGCTTGGAGCGAGACAGAATCCGAGCCTTCTGGGAAACCGAGTGGCTTTTTAAAAAAAGTAGTCGCTTTTACGCGACACAATGGCCGGTTATACAACTAATTGTTCGCGCCGGTTAATTATGCAGCTTGTTTTGTTTGTTCGGACGGCCATGCAACGCCGAGTCGCACCGCACCGCGTGTCGCCGCGTCGCGCGTCCTGCCCGCGTACAGATAACGCAAGTTTGCATTGACCGCCCGCGCCGCCTAGCTAATTAATCCACCGCTGTTTATGTTGTCCCGTAACGAAGTTAATGTTTGAAGAGCTACCTCTTGGCGAAACCATGTACGTAATAAATAAAAACATGGACGCTATCACTGAAATTCAAATGCGATGCAATGACGTTTAATATCCAGAGGCATTCCTATTAATTTAAATTTAAAGGCGTTCAATGTAATATGTAGTGTAGGCGTTATGTTCTTTTTATCGACTGCCACCAAACGAAACTACCTACACCAACGTTTTCAAACTTATGTTGAAGCTCAAAACTTTCGAATTAGGGTTAAACAATCTCGATTGTAGGTGTTTATTACAGTCATCAAGTGTGTAAATTAAATGGACAAGAAAATAACGGGTCGATTAAGCGGGCTGCCTAATTAATTAAGGCTTATCTTGCACGATGCGATCAGCGTTAAAGCAATGGGATCGTAAAAATTTTGTTTGAGTCAGGTAGGGCGATAAGGCGATGTAGTGCGGGGGCGGCGCGATGTCGCGCGATACCGCCTGATTGTTATTTATCCATTATCGGTGATCGCGACCGCCTGGCCGGGAGCTTGTATCGCCCAGATCTCACTGCGACCAGATAAATAACCATGTCTATTACAAGTTACGACTCTCTGTGTATGGTACGTCCAGACGTTTCTTTTTTAACAATAAATAGAATATAGGTAGATAGAAAGTCAGCCCTGCCTCACTCCTGAGAGTCCTGAGACGTATCATTTATATTAAAACGGATTAAGCTTTCGCGTAAATAAAATACCCAAGAAAACGCACAAATATCACGATTTAGCAGATGTGATCGATCATTTGATTGTGTTCTTTTTTGTAAAAGAAATCCCGTAACAGCCTACCTACTCGAACGGAAGCGGTTGTTTTTAGGGAAGGAAGTCCTGTCCCCAAAGTAATGGATTTCTCTTGCTGCGTATTAAGTGAAATAAATGATGCAAATCTCTTTTTATTATTTTAAAAAGAAACAAAATAGGTTTTTAAAAGGCGTGGATTGTTAGGTACATTGAAAATAAACAAGGTATCTAAAGAAATTCTTTATTGTAGGAACTTTAAAAAAAAGAACATTGCAACCTTCTTTAACAGAGATAAATAGATAAATGAGTGTTGGCGCAGGTAGGTAAAGTAATGGGTGAACGAAAAATGCCTCGTCCATTGTTAGCCCACATCGATGCCACGACATGTGGCCGCCGGCGGACAAAACGACCGATTCCAAATAAGAAGAATTAAAAATAAACTGCTAAGGGTTGTGGCCTGGTAAACGTGCCGGATTCCCTACGTTTATACAGGCTTTTATTTAATTAACTCCTCTTTGTGAGTACAGTCAAATCTAGCTATTAGTTTTTTCTGGTTCTTTCTTGTTTCCACACATAACGCTATAAGCGTTACTTATTATGAAAAACGTTTAAAACTTTTGTTTAACATGGCCATCTAAAGAGAGTTATTGGCACAATGTTTCACATCAGACACTTGATTTAATGATACTCTGCTTCGTTTAAATGACCCCAAGTGTAGTATCAAAAGTTAAATGCCATATTTTCAGAGCTTTTAATATTCACGAAATGAAAAAATAACGAGTTCGGTGGGCGTAAAAAATCTTGGCAAAATTTTCGAGGGTGCTCGACAGTGGGACTCGAGCACGAAACAAAACGAGCTCGCGTCGTGGTTTGCTCGTTTTTTACTCGCGGCTCGTTACTTCGCTCGTGTGCGCTGCGTGAATTACCAACAACATTAATAGTAGCGACTAGAGCACCACTAGCACTAGGTACCGACCTACCGACACCATGTGAACTTGAATTGTCGTATTAACTCATCAAGTCATCATCCTTCCATGCCTTTCGTCAAGTTGGAATGCAAAGGTTTTTTAGAACATGCGGGAGAATAAATGCAGCTTCATATTTTCTATTAAAGGTGCGCTAGGGCAACCTAGACTCATTTATTGTTTCAGTAATCTCCGCTCCAGAAAAGGCGAAAGGAAACAACAAGACTCTATAAGAAAGTCACTGATCAATTCTGATTTCTGATCTGCATAGAACGATAATCCGCGTAAGATTTGCTTGCTTGATTTAAAAGATTGATCGCTCTGCGTAGCGCGGCAGCTTTTCAACCAGCCTCCCCTCGAAGATGACGCATAATTGGTAAGTATTGCGAAAGTTGGAGCAGCCCTCGGTAAATTAAAACATGTAACTTAGCTCGCTCCCACTGCCAACTACTTACTACCAACTTGACAGATGACGTGTTAACTGGTACTTGCGACGAAGTTGGGGTGTCTTACAGGATTGAATGCGGGCGATTTAACTTTACTTGCTCGGTAGGAATTGTTTTCTCGCCTAGTTTCTTTATCAAACACTCGTAGCAATATTAAATAAGAAACGTATGAGTATGTCTAGAAATACTGGGTTGTTGAGGTCCAATAGGCAGCTGGTTTGACTGGAAGCAGACCCCAATATACTCGGGAAAGCTAGGCAGATGATAATATCTAGAAATAAATAAATACGTAACACATTTTTAAAGATACTATCCTAAAAAAGTTATAAAACACGGCCACCGCTACACGTCAGTGCAAATAAACCAGTCCACTTTCAACATTTATTTAACCCTACCAAAATTAAATATTTTCATCCAGTAAACGCGACAAAATAGATTCGTCCCAGTTTCAACGCTTGTAATTGACAGTGGACAGCGTATGCATTTTCACAACCAGATTTGGCGAATAAACTAGTCTGGAGTTTTGGACATCGGAAATAACTGACCTTTTTGTTCTCGTAAAATGGGAATAAATATTGGGGCTTTTGGACTCGGTCAAGGTTAGGAGCGACGCGGTAATACAAATGATATATTATCGTATTCAACGGGATCATAATGAAACGGTAATAAACTAATGCCTATAAACATCATCATAAATAATGACGTATAAGACACATTACTCAGGAACGATTTACGTGGAAGTAGTTTTATTTTTTCCATATGGTTAATGACGACAAGTCGGTGACCGCAGTAACTCATCTTTTGACTCAATAGAGAGGAAATAATAACTAAGAAGTGTTGATGATCTAAGAAGACAGTTTTCCTTCTTAATCTCAATGGCTTTTCAGGATTGTGTTAAGTATAAAATACCACTTAGGCAAACTAATATGATGATGGTATTGGGTTTGATATTAATATTGATCGTTTATTTTGTTTAAAGCTCTTAAAGCTGCTTGCATAGATATGAATTCTAGTACATAGGCTAAAACTAAGAAATATAATTGAATTTTTCTGACAACATCCTGAATTCCTGAAACAAACCACATTACGCTTCTCCATAAAAACACTGGGAATTTTATGCTTAGATGTTTACAGATATAACAATATTACAACACAAACAAATTGAGCTTAGACATTACATAACTAAACAAAGAAAATCTCAGCTTTCAGAAGTGTTACAATAAAATCTAAAGCCACCTAAAGCTGTTACTGCGAGCGTGTGTGGTGGCGAGCAAAATAAAATGTAGCTACTTAACGTGCCGACCGTGCTCCGTCACAAAAACCGCATCGTATGCACCGCTCGGTATGCGTTGAATAAACATAAAGCATAGCTAACTACGCCTCACTTGCCTACATACATACACACACTCCTTTTTATTCATTAACCTTTTTTTATAAAAATAAATGCCAACATTGCCAACAATATCCCATTGTGAAGTGTTCAGAGTGTTCAGATAGATTAATAAGGTGCAGAGGTTATTTTTTTCTGCACTGCATTGTAGGTATATAATATATCTGTGAATAATGGACGTATTATAATAATTTTAGTGTTAATTCATACTTTTTTTGCATTTTTTGTTAGTCGCTTTAATGACTCCCTCTAATTTATCTTCTAGTTATGCATAGTGACTGCTTGAAGGAAAAATAAAGAGAGAACAAGTTTTATGACTATTTTATGAACAGTTCAAAATAAGAAAATAGATGCAATTTACTTAATATTTATTTAACAGACATAGGTGTATTATTTTAATTTAACACATAGTCACACTGTCTGATTCATACTCCAGTCTGGGCTAGGGTTGCCAACCATACTTTATAATAAAGTATCCTACTTTATTTTTGGTAATTATACTTTATACTTTTACACACAAATAAAGTATGCTAAAATACTTTATTTTCAACATATACTGGTATGATGCGAAAACAAAATACTAATTATTATGGGTTCTTACAATTTATAATTACTGAACAAAATGTTAGTTGTAAATGTGACATGACAGGTGACATTCTGACATTTGTCACAGATGGTCACTCAATTCACTTAATAAATGACCAAAAAATTTAAAGTAAATAATATTAATGCTTAAAATGACGGAACATAATTTAAATTTTGATTGCCAAACACAAAATACGTTTTTTAAGCAATAAAATTTAAAAAATACTTTTTTTTTTCTTCTTCATACTTTTTTTTTTCCTATCCAAACCAGTTATACGTTTTTTATGTCAGAAAAAGTTGGCAACCCTAGTCTGGGCACACACAAGGGCTCTATCATAAGGGTTATTTATCGGTACATATTTAGAAAGTCTACGAAGTTGTTATTATTATTATACGCAGCTTGTCTGATGTTGTTTCGATAGCTATTTTGTTGTAGAAATATCCATTATTGCTTTTTAGAAGTTTTGTATACAGTAAAGGAACATGTCCAATGGGAATTTATCATTGTGACACAGGACATTGTTAAGTTTACTAAATATCAAAACATGTCGTTACAAACAATCGTCGCTCAAACAGTAATAACTCATTTAGCTATCAAATTGACATTTTAGACCTAGGTACTTTCTTTCAAACACTGATCTGAGGCCTGAGCCCTTATCACAAGATTTCTGTATTTTATTTACAGCGTACCTTCTACCTACCTGAAGTACCTACCTATTTATTTATTTATTTATTGTTCGGAAAGCTTACTACAGACTAATACATAACTTATTAACAACAATTGCACTGACATTTGCCATTTACAAGCTTTCACAAGTAAAAGACTATGTACCTTAAATCTAGAATTAAAACAGAAACAGGTTCTTCTTAAAAATACAAAAATAAAAACAAAAACAGGTTCTTCTTAAAAATACCAAAGTGATAAATCACATAAAATTAAAGTATTATGCTAAAAAACAGTGTAAAAAAAAAGTAACAATAAGTGTTCTTAACTATTGTTATTGCTAGCAGCAATAACAATAGTTAAGTAGGTCATTATTGAAATAGTCTTTATTAAAGGCTCGTCTTAATGAACAAGGGCTATTTATTGCGTTAAATGAATAGAAAAAAATACCGCTTCTAATGTACCTACGTCAATGTTCCAGTTTCATCATCATCATCAGCCGGAAGACGTCCATTGCTGAACATAGGCCTTCCCCTTAGACCGCCACGCCGAACGACAATTCACCACTTGAATCAATCGGTTGCCCGCGACCCTCACGATGTCGTCGGTCCACCTAGTGGGAGGCCTGCCTACGCTGCGTCTTCCGGTCCGTGGTCGCCACTCGAGAACTTTTCTTCCCCATCGGTTGTCAGTTCTACGAGCGATATGGCCTGCCCATTGCCACTTTAACTTGCAAATTTTATGAGCTATGTCGGTGACTCTGGTTCTTCGCCGAATATCCATGTTCCGGATTTTATCCCGCAAAGAAACTCCGAGCATAGCTCTTTCCAAGTTTCCATTGCTTGTTGAGTGACTCTTAATCTCTCTAAAAGGCCAGCAGTCAAATACCACGTTTCAGAGCCATATCTCATCACTCAATCTTGAGACACTGTGGGATTCTCGATGAGAAGATATCACGTAGCTTCCCAAACGCTGCCCATCCGAGTTGGATTCTTCGGGCGACCTCTTTGTCGAAGTTGGACCTATCTAACTGAACAGTCTGTCCAAGGTAAGTATAATGGTCTACAACTTCGAGAGTATCATTCCCAACAACAACCGGTCACATGGAGATTCGACATGATTTTCGTCTTGTCCATGTTCATTTTAAGGCCGACCCGTTGGGAAACAATACTGAGGTCGCTGAGCATAGCATTGAGGTGCTCCAACGATTCTGCCATGATGACTGTATCATCGGCAAAACGAAGGTGAGTGATGTATTCGCCATTGATGTTGATGCCGAGTCCGTTCCATTCCAAGAGCTTGAAAAGGTCCCCAACGCGTTCGTGAACAGTTTCGGAGAAATAACGTCTCCCTGTCTCACGCCTTTCTACAATTGGATTGGTTTCGTGCTCTCTTCCTGAAGTCGGATGGACATGGTGGCGTTTCTATACAAACACTTCAACACTTCGATATACCTATAGTCGATATGACATCGTTGGAGGGACTGCAATACTGCCCAGGTTTCGATTGAATCTGCAGCGATCGAGACGGTTCTTGAGAACAGCTTGTACCTACCTATACATGGCTCAGAAGTGAGATTGGCCTGTAGTTCTTCAACAAGGTGTCAATGTTCCAGTTTACGTCACAAAAATGGAAAAAGTCATAAGTTTGTATGCCACTACACAGTACAACAAAGTCGTTATTCGACTATTTATCAGTCACTATCACCGCTCATCACGAAACAAAGGCTTACTATTTATTTCTTACAATGTTACTACTGTTAATTATTCCAGGGTTGTCAACGTAATAATGACCGATTACCGTATTTACACGCAATACAGAGTGTTATAGCACATATTAGTTATAGCCTTAAACGACTTCTCATTTGGTCACGAAAATATAGCACGGAATTTTAGAGCCATGTTATTCCTTTCGTGGTTATGTGGCCATTAATTGCGATAAAATTCTTGACAATGCCATGAACATAATTTAATATGTTTAGTGCTAGTTTATTTATTTCTTGGTAACGTTTTTTTTTTAATTCTTAATAAGGTGATTGCTTCGATGTAGCCCGCGAAATTCAAATTTTTTTACGTTTTTTGCAATTTGCAGGCCAGTGACATGTTGTAACTTTATAAATATTTGTGTTGCGCAAATAACAAGTATAATTTTAAATATAAAAAATATCAAAAAACTCGCTCCATCAGCTCTCACATAGAAAAGGTGCATCGTAGTTAGATTTCGGAGATTTTAACATGATGCACCTTTTCTATGTGAGAGCTGATGGAGCGAGTTTTTTGATATTTTTTATATTTAAAATTATACTTGTTATTTGCGCAACACAAATATTTATAAAGTTACAACATGTCACTGGCCTGCAAATTGCAAAAAACGTAAAAAAATTTGAATTTCGCGGGCTGGTTGAAGCATCCCCCTTAAGCTATGTTAAATGGACCTCTATTTTAGGCAGATGACAATGTTGCCCTGAGAAAAGGTACCTACTTAAAAAAATAACCATTTTTTGATTTGGAACTTGTATTACTACATGCGGTAAAAAGTAGCCTAAAACCGGCGGTGGTCCGGATAATAATATGAATATCCCCAATTTAGATATACGGGTTCCAAACTACTCGTAGTATTGGTTTCCCGGAAAAAGTATTGCAAACATATTTCGTTTGACAGCAAAAACAGTGTGGCTAAAATTCCTTGTTTTATTTTTTCATCTAAAATATATAGTGATCATTCGGAAATTGGACTTCGTTGCGAAATATAAATAAATAAAATCTGTTCGTATAGCGTGGTATAGCTTTGTGAATTGATCCAACATTTATATCACGAGTAGGTACCTATTTATGTACAATCGACAAAGTTGAATCATGACCCATTTTGACAATAAATCGTTTGAATCCGTCAAATTGATAAAGGTCAAAGTCGTTACCATGGATATGTTTGTTTACGCGAAAGCGGACCTAATTGTATTTGAATGTCTGTCAGAAAATAAGCTTATGGTGGGTCATAATTCAACTTTGTCGATTGTACATACAGGTACTCGTGATATAAATGTTGCTTTTAAATGAATTAATCGATTTTTAAACATTTTTGGTGAAACTGAATGAGAATGTGGGAATAATGTAGGTAAGTGATACGCCAGGCTTCGTGCCAGGAAAGCATGACGATTTGCGCACTCCTCTAGCACTCCAACCCAAACTATAGTCCATGAACACCGTGTGGTTTTAATCAATAAGAGTCTGACAGATCATTTTGTCCTCTCCAAGGCAGAGGATAACTAAGAGAATTTTCACACGAAAAACAGGGTCAGAGCCCATTCGTACCCTAAGATTCGCACCCTGTGCCCACTCGTACCCTGGAAGTTTTGAGGGGCCCACTCGTCCCCTGAAGAATATTTATTTTTATTCATTCTTCTAACATAAGTACATGTACGTGTGTATACTGCAGCTTGGTAGTCCTGGTACAGTCGCGCAGAAAAGGGTAAAATAAAAAATATAGTAATTCGGTAGATATCATGTTTATTTCAAATAAGAGGCTCTAGGCATTAAGTCAGTCTTCAAAATAATTAATCAACTTTTGGTTTCTTGTACATTTGTAAATATTTAGCAAAATATATGATAACTACATATTATAATCTTTATGCAGTAAAATAAAATTGTGTAACTATTTAAATAAAATCTCAGCAATAATAACTGAATTTTAGATTTTACATCCAGTTTACAAACAAATATCCAAATATCAATACCAATGTAACAAAAATAACAATTAATTGTTAGTACTTTGTACAGTCAAAGAGATCTACAAAATAATGCAATATCATAATAACTTTGTATTAAAGAAATATAAAAAGTAAGTCTTTATCAACTATGTAAAATCAACATTTTTACTAACAACAAATACACATGCAAAATCACAATGTCCTAGAAACTAACAAAATACAACTCTTTTTACAAAAATCAGCCTTGATTGACCATCATATAAATCAACATTAAATATAAAATATGAAAAAAAAATAGAGCACATATCAACAGTAAATAATCACTTCTTATTTTTTTGTATATTTAGCAACTACATACATGCAAAATCATAATAACTTAAATCTAATTTGCTTGCGCGCAGATACTCTGACTAAGATTACCCCTCCCACTTTGGCATTCCACACCCCGCGCACATCTGGAGAGTACTTACCAATTTTAACGCAATTTTTGGAGCAAAACAGAATTAATGTTAGAACGTTGATTATTTTTAACCGACTTCCAAAAGGAGGAGGTTCTCAATTCGGATGTTTGTGTTTTTTTTTATGTTGGTTCGGGCATAACTCCGTCGTTCAAAAACCGATTTGAAAAATTCTTTTTTCGTTGGATAGGGTATACTTCCGGAATGGTCCCATTAAAATTTTATTGAAATCGGACTAGCACATTTTGAAAAATCAACAAAAACCTAAAAAGTTTTCTTTGTCTACACCGATTACTCCGAGGTTTCTGGTCCGATTTCGATGATTCTTATTTTGTTCGATATACTTAGTATATCTGCCATTTGGCCCCATAAAATTTGGGTTGAATAGTGAAACTAAAAAGGATAAAATAAAAAACTTTTTCAAAAAAAAATGTAAGACTTCAAAACAACCACAAAAAAAAACTTCAAAATAACCTACAAAAAAACTTTTCTTTCGAAAGTCGGTGACAAAAACAAAAAGTTTATTTCGTTAGGCGAACTTCATTTAATAAAAGACCAAAGACACATTGAACAGTCTCGTATTCGCAGTCACTTTCAAGAACCAATATGTCACCGAGGCAGCCATAACATACAAACAAAACACCTTATCTAATTTTGTAACCCGTTTTTTTAACAAGCCATATATTATTATCATGACGGATATCATTCATCATAGCTCTTTTTTCAATGAGCTGTTATGATTTATTAAATTAATTCCGTTAATAAACTGTTCACAAGTGTAATCTGTTAACCGTTTCTTATGTAAAATATAGCAAATTTTATCTCAGGGGACCAATAGGCACCTGAATAGGTGCCGAATCTTTAACTTATATTGTATTATATTAGAGGGGACGAATGGGTACCTTAGAAATAATATTTTTTATTAAAATATTAATTGGTACCCTACCAGGAGACCAATGGGCACCTATATAGGGGCCGAATCCACAACTTTTATGCTGGGGTACGAATTTTAGGGGACGAATGGGCTCTGACCCGAAAAACAAACATTAAAAGTATACCTACGATAGGGGCGGTAATACTTACCTAGGTTACCATAAGCCTGGTATATCTTACTACGAGTCTATAACAGTAGATATAATTTGTAAGGTCTCAGGGAATTGATAACATAAGAATGTTTCGAGAAGAATCGTAAGCTGTTCTTTTGTTAGAATTTTGGGCTGGGCCCAGTGGCGGATTTGCAGTCCTAGCCGCTCTAGGCCCCACACCACACCATGTGTCGCCCCTTTCTCAGCAACCTCAGCAATCATAATATAGACTTCATTATTAATGAACTGACTTTGTTGCCCACTTTTAACTGATTCAGATTATCGTAAACCGAAAGATGCTATTTTATAATACATATTTTCTGAGGTTTCAGGGATTATTGGACGTTTAAAGTAAACATTTAAAACGGTTTCAGGTTTTGTTTAACTTAAGTTAAACTATCTGGGCATCTGGCTAGACGCAGAGATGGCAGATGGAGCAAGGTTTTGACCGAATGGTGGCCAAGGTTCGGCCAAGGAAACCAAGGCCGCCCAAAGCCAAAGCCCGTTGGGTTGACGATATCGTCAAGATTGTGGGGAATAAATGGATGAGAGGCGCACAGAATCGAGAGATATGACAACAAAAGGGGAAGGCCTATACCCAGCAGTGGGTTATCCAGGGCTGATATGATGATGATGAAGTTACTGACTGGGCCTTATCAATCTAATACATAGAGCTCATGTTTTTTTTACTCAAGATTTACTTTATTTATATTCATGGATATTGTGCTGGCGAGCTGCATTTTAAACGAAATAAAATATAATATAGGTACCTACGTACGATATCTATTATTAGTACTTTGTTGTTAATTACATAAACCGATCGTTTGAATTATCTTTTCATGTTTGGAGTGGGTTAGTAGCTTCAGATACAACAAAATACATAAGTATTCAACGCTAGCAGGTAGGTATACGATGCGGGGTGGTAGTTAAGTACAATCGTGCTCGTAAATACGCAAAGTGTGGTAGCAGCTTTAGGGCGCTTCAGCCGACCGATACCGAGCTATCTGTATCAATTACCTGCCCCTCTGCGGATTACCGAATTAACCAGCCACATTAATATTTTAATCTATGCCCGCAAATGTAGGTACGCGTACGTGGCAACACTGGCAACGATAATACGATCTATTCTGTTGACCACAGGCATTTCGCTGTAATGTTGCCAGTGATAAATGGTAATTATATCGGTAATTGACGCAGATAACTCTCTCTTGCCCTTTTGTAGAAGTTTTCGTAGATCATGCTAGTGGGCACGCCGCAATTGCGGCGGTAAGACCCCTCTTTGAGGAGTGGCTGGAGAGACGTCACGGCGTCCTGACCTATCGGATGACGCAGGTCCTCACCGGACACGGAAGTTTCGGGAGGTACCTGTGCCTGATAGGGAAGGAGGAAACGCCCGGGTGCCACCACTGCGAAGATCGCCCGGAGGACACAGTAGAGCATACGGTGCAGGACTGCCCAGCTTGGGCGGTGCACCGACGTGTCCTCACGGCGGCGATAGGCGGAGACCTCTCGCGCCCGGCATTGGTTGCGGCCATGCTGCGGGGCGAGACGGAGTGGGAAGCGGTCTGCTCCTTCTGCGAGGCAGTAATGCTCGTGAAGGAGGAGGCGGGCCGCGAGCGAGAGAGGACAGCGTCCTCCCTCCGCCCCAACCGCAGTGGTAGGCGCCCGCGGCGTCGGACGTCACCAGATGATCTCCGGCCACCGTAGGCGCGGGCATGCGGGCAGCGAGTAAAGGGCAACTCGCTGCCCGACCAAGGACCATGCCCGGGTCGACGGCGCGTTGTGTCCCACGCGCGCCTCAAAGAGCGTCAGCATAATGACGGGGCCCCCCTCTCAGAGGGCCAAAGCCTGCCGGGGTCGCGGGATTATTTCCTTACCGTGACCCCGGAACGTAACAGGCTATTGAAGGACACCGTGGATTTTAGTCAGTAGAAGTCTGACAGTCCCTCCCGCCCTGCCCGGGGTTGGAGGACTCATTTGATGATTTTACCACGCTAAAAAAAAAAAAAAAAAAAAAAAAAAGATCATGCTAGTGTCGATATTTTAGAGTTTTAGATGATTTTTTAGCGTGTGCTGTACGTAACCTTCCGGCAACTTAATTTAAATGTTGCGTTGAAACTCAAAGCTGAATGACATTGTTTTGAATTACAAAATTTACAAAATAGTAATTATAGCTGTCGACTGCATTGTAATAACTAGGTACTCGTTTAATAGGCACCTACTAAGTAGTAACTAACAAACAGCATAGAATCCACGTAATAGGACTTATGTATTATCTATTTAAGATTAACAATTAGTGACTCCATTTAATTTATCAAGTATGTTCGCAGTAGTAGACAAGGTAGCGACTTCGCGATAAGTGTCTACAGAAATCTTTATTAGTCTGACATTTGACCCACTTTAAAACTACGTGACTAGGTATTAAGAGAATAAGCCTGGATAAGCTCAGACAGAATTGCAATGCAATGTTTGCCAAAATAACATCGGGCAAGTCAACCGCAACGAGCCACCAACCCGTAACACCGACCCACCACCCCTCGCAGAAAATCCCCAGATAATACGTATCTATTAGAGCGTATATCTCCGATTCGGCTAAAGTATTCCTCAAACATGAAGATAGTCGACGAAAAATTCGAGTGGAGAAATATGTATGGCAGCAGCAATCGGCATGCGAGGGTCGGTCGCCTGCCGGGGGAAGCGGCGGGTGGCGCCCCCCTCTTCTCTTGTCAGTTCGCTTGCAACGTTCGCGCGAGAACGACGTGTGTCGGTAGTTTCGTCAGCAGCGATCGTCGCGTGTGACTGACTCGGAGTACGTGCGTGGATCCTGTGTTGTTGAGTGCCCCAAGTGGAGTGTGTGCTGTGCCCTGTTTTACTTATAGTGTTTTTCAGACCATGAGCGTGTTTGTTTGACGGAGGGATGTATCCGAGCGCGGGCGCAATGAACGCCGCCGCCGCCGCCGCTGCTGTGGCGGCCGCCAGGCATCCGGTAAGAGACATTAACGCGTACACAAATCACTCCTAACTGATAAACTATCTAGATCTACACTCTCAAGACAGATGCTCTTGTTTTTGCACTCGTAAATGCCTTGGAAAAAGTTTTGAACTTGCGCACGCTTTATGTAGCTGAGTCATATTGTTGAATACTTGGTCAGTGGGTCGTCCTGTAAGCTTTTTACGTTGTCAGAAACAATTTCTTTCAAAGTTAATTGCTGTCATTTTCAAAGTTCGTTGCGTTGATGTCTTTTATGAGGATAACTTTCTATAAAACAATTATCGTTAACTGCAAAACCAAGTGACATAATTTTACAACACGGCACAAATAACACGTAGGTAGTACTTATGTAAGTTTAGTTATTCAGAAAGATGAGTGGTAATAAAAGCATAAAAGTAATAAACAGTGGAATGGCACAAACAGACGCGGGACTTGCGAGCCCCCCGGACCGAGCGATCATTGTCAGCCGCTCAATTACCCGTGAAATTGTCTGCAAAGGATTTTATCATACTTGGAAATCTGGGGACGAAATTAACAAAGCTTACTCGACACTCAATTCCTAAAGTAACGTGTTGTTAAGATTAAAGAACAGTTATGTTGATGCGTTCATTTGATAACGTGTAGTAACATTGAAGTACCTACCTATATTTTTTGTTTGACATGGAATATCGATAAAAAATATCTATAGCAGCTTGAAATTGGTCGCATTTAGATCACTAAATAACGTTTTCCTCATATTAGATATGTCGTAAATAAAGATCTACGATATTGATAATATTATTAACACGACTATGATTTACGGCGCTATTTCTCGATAAAATACGTAGGTACCTACCTACACCTATCAAAGGCTAACGGGGCAATAATAAACTATGTTTTAATGTAGTATTTTACACCTGATATGAAAATAATTATCACGTTAGCTATAAAATTAATTGACATGCTGTTTAATAGTTATTTTAGAGATTAAGCTCTTTCTCCGTTAAGTGTTAACTGTGTATTGATTATTTCTTAGGTAATTACACTTATATAACAAGAATACTATTATAGGCTTGTGTTGTGCATGTTCAGACAAACGTATTCAAAATTATATTTTATGAACGAAACTTGACCATGTGCCGTCGAAACCGCAGCGAAGTGTGTAACCGTGTGTGAAACGATTCTGAACTTTACGACGTCGTAATAGAGCACTACGGTAGCACGGTGGTGTTCAAGGAAGCGACCGCAGGCCGCAACCCATCTGTCGCCCGCCGCTAGCCGACGGAAAACTAACCACATTTCGAGAATACATTAGTGTTATTTTTAAAGAGACACCGTTCACTTAGTTCTGCGACCCTTGTAATTTATTACTCTTTTAAAATGTTTTGATGCTGTGGTTTGCAGCCAACCACCAGAATATAAAAACTAATTTCAAAGACGCAAATTATGAAACTACCAAGACAACAGAAAAGAACAAATAATTTTATTTTAGGCTAGCTTAAATGGTAATTTAAATTGATAAAGTAGGTACTTAAACGTTCATTGAAATTTTACGTTTTATTGGATAGACAGGAGTGGTAAACATTGAATAAAAAAAGTTTCGACCTTTTTAAGGTTTCGTAGCCAAATGGCCAAAAGCGAAACCCTTATAAATTCAACACGTACTTTATTTTTATTTAGCCGCAACTAACACCTGTTTGATGAAGTACAAACTTTAATAACCGGGGGAATCGTCGGTATTCATTTCAAAATAAAGGGATGTGCTCAGTGCTCGCTCATGTGCAAGCGAAAACCCGCAGATTATAGTTTATTAACAAAACAACTTATAATCTAAAATTAACTTCTAAAGTTCCAAACTTAAATCAATTAAGATGCAATACCTATACAATGTTTAAAGCAAATTCTGTCTCATTTCAAATACAAACACATCTATGACAATTCTTTTTTTAAACCTACTTTATATTAATATCTTCTGTGCCGTGGGATTCACAGACATTTAAACTCACATACTAGTACACAAATAGCTACACCCGGAATAGCTACCTGTAGTCCATAGCCATAAAAATATTTGTTCGGTGAGAGAATCAAACCCGCAACACGTAGCGCAGCAGTTAATCGCTCAGTCACTGCCCCAACCGTGTCATCAAATACTAATTGCACAACCATTACTTTTTTTGCTCAGTTAATGCACACGTTATTAGTTGGTACATTCCCACGCGCGCGCACCACTTTATAGATAGACAAACAAGGCCAATTTATTTTGACCTCTTCAGCTCATAATAACCCTTTTAAAATGAAAGAAATGGTGCGATACATTTTGAGGTTTCTGTACTGGTTGAACAGTCAGGAAGTCGTGCGACGCTTTTCGCCTAATTGATGCATTCATTACAGTTTCAAAGAAATACACACCTTATTAACATTGATTGACGTTCTTAGCATTGATAAGAAGTTGGTGGTGGTCCTTTTAAAAAGTTTCATGACGTACGATGTTTGAAATATTAACCTAGATTACTTTGTAGACGCCATGGGAAAAACATGTTATCAGTCTGAGTCATTAATTTTACAAGACATACAAGCAAACAATATTAGTAAACCACGAAAAACCATCACGGATCTTTACAAAGCAATGAAATTGTTTTTCCTGTAAACTGTCGGCGGAAAATACTTTTCAACGGTACGTCTCGTTCTTATAGTTCATAAGCGTCACTCTTTGAGTGTTTCGGAGTGGAGAATGAGTGGCGGGAGGGACGGGTCGGGTGTTAATGTAAATGCCTATTTGTCTATTTGCTTAAAATCCGTGTCGCGTCCTACTCGGTAAATATTTGACTGACAGAATTACCGCTACGGACAAATGAGATGGCGTCTCGTCAAACATACCAAGTTTTCTTCAAACACACATAATATAGAGTTCTAGAAATAATAAATCTGTGTCAATGACGATTTCTTTTAATATTTTCGAGATGAGTTTATCAACGGAAATGTCTTGTCGGGATTATCATCGTGATAAGTGGAGTGCTTTGAGTCAATGTTCACCCAAAGTAATGACTTGATATTTGTACATAGATAATGCAGTATCAGTTAGCACAAACACGGCATTTGGAGTACGCAAACAATGCTTCGTCATAATCAAGATGCCTTCAAACAAATTATTCGCTGCGCGGGAACGAAGTTCTGACATACTAACGTTTGAGACCACCGAGCGGGATATTATTTCACTGTTGTTGACGTTTCCACGTCCGTTCCGTTTCCGAATCCAGTAATCTGTTTTCTAAAAAAGAAGCAAATAACTAACAAGATCTTATTAGCGTTTCATGTTTTTATTAAGGCAAAATAAAAATAAATAGTATAGATAAGTGCTGAAACAATTAATATTATGTTATTTTTAAATATTATACGCATATATTAACTCCAAAGTCGCAAATTTCAAAGATGTTTTTAATGGCATGAAAAATGCGATTGCGAGCAGGATTTGAATCCATGACTGTCAGATTCAGTACCTCTAACGCCAGCTGAGTCACCAAGGTCCTGACTACTACAAGCGTCGAATTCTTCAATCTTTCTCATTATTAATGTGACGATTCTGAAAGGGATGTGGTTCATGTGGTCATGTGGCAAACCACATCCCTTTCAGAATAATAAAAAAGGAATCTTGTAAGTAAATATTTTGCTAATTATTACTTTTGTTTGTGGCAGTAATTGTTATTATAGAAGTTCGACAAATACCTAGCGAATAATACAATTAAAATTATAATCAATTAGGTATTATTGTCCAGCCCAAACCGCACGACTCAGATCGGGTGGCAAACGGTGTTGTATTTCTGAGAAAATAAAATCGGCTTTCCGATCCCTGCGCTACCATATTAGTTTACTGGCTTTTTTTATTTTCCCAATACAAACGGAAATAAATCCCACCGTTACGCTCGTTTTATGAGCTCTAAAACGAACACAATAGAGAAGAAATTAGCTCGCGGGCTTTTGACGTTGAGGCGTTACGTTACAAAGCCAATCTTGATGTTCAAATATTTGTCTATGCTTGTTTGGTTTGTAAGTGCGAATGGTGTTTAGATGTTTACCAAGCCGCTGAACTTGTGTGAGTTGTTAGCTGAGCGGGCGAGCTTCTAATATTACTAATAAACAGTAATTGACATCGATCCACTTCTCCGAGTTTTCCTCCTAACGTAAGTCAAAGGTTAGACGCTCAGTCTGGCGTCAGTCTGGTCCATCAGTCTGGTCCGGCTAAGACTGATGCCAGAATGATGGATGAAAAATACGGTTAATTTTTGTCATTCTGGACCATCAGTCCGTCAGTCAACCGGTTAGACGATCATTCTCCCGTCATTCTGAGCAGACTGATGGACCAGACTGACGCCAGACTGAGCGTGTAACCGTTGACTAACGGGCGGATGTCAGTGTTAATATAAATCACCAAAACTCTCATTTCAATTTCGTATTCGAGCAGAATTCATTCAGCCTTTTCGGAATTCGAATTTCGATTCCAATAAAAAGAAAATGCTCTCCAAAGCGTACCAGCAGGTAGAAGTGGGCAGACGTATTCAATAATTTGAAATAAGAACACGTATTTCTTTTTATATCCGTTTAAACGCATTCTGTTTAGTTTTGTTTTTGTGAGCGGCCGGTGGATGCCTTTCATCCGGGCCCTCTACACAATACTGCCACTCAAAAACTGTTCATTGTATTTTAATTTGACCTTTTCGGCGATAATTTATGGGAATCTTTTTTTTGTCGAGGGGAACGTTTACTCAGTCTATTATTGCCGAGGATTATTTTAGTTTCTTTTGTGATCGATTCGAAGGTTGGATTGAAGTTGAGACTATTAGTACCGAAGGGTATATTTAAGCTGTTAGGCCGTGGGAAAAAAATAATCGATACGGCAAATAGTTTCAAATTGAAATTGACGATTTACACAGAAGCATGTCAGAATTAGGAAACAAGCTGTTAAATACCAGGTTAACACAAAAACCAACGTGTTTAACTTTTCAATTACTTTTAATCACGCACCGAAAGTCGAGAATGATATTTAATTTGCCAGTATTGCTCACTGAAATAATTTGCACGTTAAATAATACAAAATTTACGATAGGTCAGACAGAGCACGATTGGCATGTTATACAATTTTATTACACAAAAGCGTTTAATTTAATCCGTAGTCGTAATGTTATTTTATATGGTGATTTAATCGTGGCAATCGTGGCTATAAAACACTAATGTGTAACGAGGTATCAGGTTTGTTGGACAGCAAGAGAGAGAGAGAGTTGCCCGATGCGATAACACCGATAACGCCGAATAAAACAAAATTTATGTAATTAAAACGACGACGACGCCGTCACTTGTCTTATTGACGCAGATAAATAATGTCCGGTTCAAGTGAAGGCACGCGCACACTTGTTGAGTGTTTAGCGATAATGGCTCTTATTGCACACATGATAAGCAGCGAGAATAACTTATGGAAGGTCTGATAATAAGAATTACCTAAATATTCTTACAAAAGAAAGTCTATTATTTTTAATGTTTTTTTCTACTGTTTTCATTAATCATCTTTAGAAATAAATCAGTTAAAATTTATTTCTAAATGATAATGTATTTTTAATCTATAATATATATAGACATTTTTTGTGCACTTAGCAAATCTTCAGTGGCCGTGCGACAAGTGTCGTTAAGCTGAGTGCACATTAGCCGAAGAGCTTTATTACTTTTTGCCTTAATTCTGATCAATAAGGTTTGAAGTGTCGAAGCAACGTCTGAAGCGAGGAGCTGAGGACGGTACGAGACTCGAGTACCGTCGTGTAGTCTCGGCACACGCGAGCTTGCTCTCACACTGCTACTGTCGATATCGTTTTGTTTTTGCCTCCAAACACACGTTGTGTTAGCTCGTAACTTAAAACTCTTTTTTGTTTTGTGATTCAGCGATATGAACATGGATAAGTAATTGCTTATGTCGATGTTACATCTTCCACTTGCTTGTGTGGCTTTCATTTTGGCATTAATTAAAAACATTGGAAACCTACAATAAAGCAATAAACGTGATCGGCGCTTAAATTAATTTTTGATTCGATAGTGCTAGGCTAGATTGCTAGACAATCTCGGGTTATAAAGCACGTTAAATAAGCACGAATTGCGGTGGATGAATTAAGTTAGAATGTTGCGAACAGTGCCTAGACGTTGCGGTTAGGTTATCCACGATGTTACCTATTACGTTATTAAGTGCGATCACCCATTACGCGGAGCGTGAGACGTCGTCGGCGGCGCGGAGGCGCGCGACCGCAAGCCCGTCTCCCCGGTGGTTACATTCACTAAATTCCCGGCCACATTTTTCCCGAGCCCGATTGTCCGCAGCTCCATTTACAACGTCTACACGCCGCGCCAGTTCCTTTTACGCTTTTATTTACGCTCCTTTTATTATTTTTAAAGTCCGTTTGTTCCTCGCGCCGGCACCGAGCGGCGGTTATTTATTTTTTGCCGTCGGCCTCCCGGCGACCGTGTGTTGTTGTGTCCCTCGCTTTATTTTTATTTTCGTGCTTCTTATTATGGAGTTAGTTTTTTTTTTCTTTATTATTACGTGCTCGCGTGTTCGCGTTACTTTATTTTTATGTTAAGAGGCGAGCGGTCGATGTTGTTTATTTTTTTTCATTAATCGAGGCTCACACCGAATTATGGTCATTAAAGGATAATTTGTATTATGGTAATTTGGGATGCGTGTAATTTTTGTTTCGTGATAGGAATGTTTTTGTGCAGAGAGTGAGATTGATGAGTTACGTTGTACGCTCTTAATATTTAGAGCGTTGCGTGTTTGTAAACGTTTGTAAATGGTCATTTAGAGGATGTGTTCAGGTTTTAAGAAGTCTTTATTGTAGCGGAAACTGTTTGGTGTTTACTTGCAGTTCATTAACTTTTGTTGTGTTTGTTCCCAGGGTCCCCCACAACCCGGACAACCCATCAAGTTCACGGTGGGAGAGTCCTGTGACAGGATTAAAGAAGAATTCAACTTCCTACAAGCCCAATATCACAAGTTAGTATTATATTAACTTATTTGTCATTATGTATGAGTTTATACAATTTTTTAAACATCAACTTTTGGCTAATTTCAGTAATTTAATTTCCCTTAAAAAGAAAAACTTGGACGCCAACAGGAAAAAAAGTATCAGTTGAATCGGGAGAATCGATCCTTAGGGTTGTAGGATTTACTACAACAAAAATAAAACACGTAAAGTGGGATCATCCGGGATCCCCTGTCACCGGGTATCAAGGAGAATCAACCCTTACCTGTACCCTGCCCTTTGAGCACCCTACCAGGCTTTTTGCGACGAACCATTGTCGTGAAACAAAAAACTGAACAATAGGGTTTATTTACACGACTCGTTTCAAGTTTAAAAGAAAAAAAAAACGTTTTTGTAGATTAAGTTAATATTTAAAGGGTGGGAGACAGGTCAATTAGATGTTTTTACTTTGTTTTTATGTTATTTTCATTGTCCCTCCTACGCATTTCTCAATGGAGTAAGTACCTAAATAAACTTTAGATTGAAAAACAACTTGTTGAGTAATTTTATTCTAATCATTATGTCAGATAATAAGAAACACAAAAAATAATTGTAAAACGTCATTATGACTTTTTTTTATGTAGGTGGATATAATTAAATAGATAAGAACTTCAACAAGAGAAATAAAATCAATTAAGTTACTAGAAGACTGACTAAAGTTAAGTAGGCACCAAGGACGAATCAACTTTGAATTATACATAGACAAACACATCTCAAATGGCTCAACTTTAATAGTACGTCATTATGATTAAGTGCGGTAAGTTGATAATTACAGCTGAGGCGATATTGTTACCACGAGCCGTAGATACGGTGAGTGCTATAAGAAAGCAGAGGCTGTAATTATCAAACCGCACGTATGTCATACGACGTTTTATAACACATTTGTGAGTAAATAAATAAAATAATTACAGCAAAAAGAAAAAGCACGCGGAATAAATTTTACTTTTTCACAAATTAAACCCCTTCTACACGGTCAGACCTGACCGCCTGACAGAGGTGACCTTGGTCCGGTGTACGACCAAATATGGGCGGAGTCAGTCGGGAGCGCAGCCGTCCCGACAGGCTGCGTCCGCGGTGGGACCCGACCGTCAGCCGACAGCGTTCCAGACGGTGGGGTACTGTTGACACGACCAAGTTCACCTCTGTCAGGCGGTCAGGTCTGACCGTGTAGAAGGGGTTTTAGCGATTCGCGCATCAGCGTCTTTTGTTTATGTATGGCAACGGCACAAAAACAGCCAGTATTACTTACTAATAAAGTAAATTCATACTTTTGTGTTTTTATTACAAATAAATGGTTATAATTAATTGTCAAAATTAATTAAATTAAAGAATAAAATGTTTATTTATTATATTTCATCTCCCAAAGTTAATTTTATTCATAAAACGTTGACGACTTTTCTGACATAAAAACTCTTTGCTAAGATTTAAAAAAGTACCGTTCGTTTTAGATGGAGCATCTTGATAAACCGTGCGTTTTACTTTACCATTACGCACTAGTGCGTAATAAGATACATTACGATACTGAAATAGGTGCAGTAAGAGACCTTTTACGAGCAAATGTGTTATAAAATAAATAATAAATGATTGTAAGTTTTGACAGCAATAAAGAGCTAACGAGTAAACAACAGATCGGAAATCCCTCAGTTTCTGTTATAATAATATTAATTTTCAATTCATTTTGCTCATAATTTTACTTCCCCTCTTTCGAGTCAATGAACAAAGCCCGATTAGGGTTTGGAAGTATTTTATACATTTCAAGTCAACAAAAGGTCTTAAAAATAATCTAAATCATAAAAATAAATTAAGTAGCGACACAAAAATACAAGAAAAAGTTCTACATTAAATCATTTTACATAAATATTTCGTGATTAACAAAGTTTCTACCAAGTTTTTTTTAAAGTAGAGATTGTTGTAAATCAATGTTCGCAAACGGTCGACCTACCTATTATGTACTTTACTACAAAGTTATTATGTTATAAAACTCTTATCGGGCCACCTTTTCAGTGATCGTTAAGTATGTAGGTAATAATCTAGAATTGAAATTGAACAGTGTAGTTATGCGACGATAAAAACTATAACCATAACAGGTCTGACCCACTATGCATGCGATAACAGTTATAAAACAAGCTGTTCGTTTATACATATATTTCTTATCTTAATAATGTTACAAGCGCTCCTTAAATAGAACTTCGAGTGTTAGTTTACTGAGTTCACTTGACTATTTAATAAGATAAAATTTAAATCTCCAAAGAGCCCTAAATATAACAATTGATTTTGACCTATTTTGTGCGGAGGTCGTCAGAAAACTGATTAGGTACATATTACTATCAACAATAACCATCCATAAAACTCATTTTAACTTATAATGAAACTAGACTCTTCGGACATAACACTTATAAATGGATCAAACGCACAATTTATAGTCTTGTTTGAAACTATTCAAGACATAGCGCCATAAACTGGCAAACATGAAGCTATTAAAAAAAAAACTAACAATGTCACGAAAAACAATTTGCTGAGTCTTGTGAAAAACGTAATAGTTTTCTCTTTTGTTTCAGTTTAAAATTAGAATGCGAGAAACTGGCTAGTGAAAAAATTGAAATACAAAGGCATTATGTTATGGTGAGTAGAAATTGTCTAATTTTCAAAAAAAAATTGTCCTTTAGAGGAGGCGAAATGCCACCCTCATTCCCCAATATATCAAATAAACTGTTCTAAAAACAAACAAGTTTATTGAATTGTTTTCAAATCAAAAATATAGATTGGGAAACTTGAAATAAAACTGTGGTAACATGAAATTCTTTAATAGACCACTACAAGAGATTGGGGTTAATGATAATAGCGGCGATGGTACAAACATACGTACGTTCATACACGTACAATAAAAAACGAACGCAACAGGCTTAAAACGCATGTCATATTAAAACTACATAGTTTAATTTAAAGGGACAGCTAATTTAACAGCTAAATAGAGATGTTTATCACATGTAACATTTGTTATGGCGTGTGAAATCAATAAATGTGTTCCTTTGTTCGCCGCCCGCATGTCACATGTTTTCTATTTGATTGGCTCCAATGCACCCTCCTATTAGGATAATTGTCCGTATGAAAGAATTATTTACTCAATAACTGGGCAGTATGTTTCTCTACACAAGGAACATTTCAGATTTTTAGCACGTGTAATAAAATAATTATGGTTAGATAAGATATTGCAACATCGTCGTATCAATCACAGCGCCAACTGAGCTGTCAGAAACGTGCGTAGGCAAACGTATTAGTGGCCAGTTCAAGAGCAGACAATATATTTCAAACGAACAGATATATTTTGGCATGCCTTAATCCCCGCATGTTCGCTCCATCCAGATATGAATCACGATTAAGTGTTGCCAAATCGTTTGCAATTTATTTTAATACGCTCGAGAGGAAATTTTCGCGAGAATTTTTATGTGTCGGAAACACTTCTGGCCGACGTCCAAACTGTGCCAGTGCGGATGTTTAGTCACTCGACTCCTATAATTTGAGGAAGCTAATCTGTGCCAAAACCGTACTGTGTCACTGCTCGGCCGTTACATTTACTCGCATAAATTGTAATCGATTAAACTAAAGCATGTTATTTATGTTTCAGTACTATGAAATGTCGTACGGCCTCAATGTGGAAATGCATAAACAGGTATGTAAGCTAATCTTCTTAAAATATATTTTGTGTAGAATAAGTTTGTTTGTATTTGTAAACAAAAATGTTTCCACTTTCTGATAGCAGATGTTAAACATGTTTTAAAATAAGGTAACACAAAGGAAAGATGAAGGGGAAAATATGGCTATATTTTAACAACAGCGGTCGGGCGAATTGGCGCACGGGGAAATGTTGTAAAAGCAAAAAAAACGTGTTATTGCGCTGCGCCTGTTTGTTGGATAAACGTTGTTTGACAGCGAGCCCGCGGGCGCACCCCCACCGGGGGGCGGGCGAATACCGCCTGGTCAAGCCACTTTGTTGACATTTCGGTTTTTAATTTGCACCAACTTTGGCATTTTAATTGCATGGTTACCGCTGTTACTCTCATTTATTTATTGATAACAATAAATTACGTGCATGATGTTCGTATGAACTATAATGCATGTCGAATAATCTCAGCCGTCGCGGTTGAATGAACATTATGACGGAGTTTCATTTCAATAGGACACGTTATTATCGAAATATTATGGCGAAGGGAGCGAAAGTTGTGCAGGCTCCCCCAATGCGCGTGACTAAAGCGCACAAACTATATCTATGAATTAGACGCTTAGTAGAATTCACAAAAAGGGGCTTGTAGGGTTGCTAACATACATACAAATTATTTCTTAATATTAAAACACAAACGTACATAGGTTCTATGAATTCTTATCAAAACTGAATTTTGCGCCGCGAGTATTGCTTCTGGGTAGCAGAACATCTTTTTGATCGTCGATTGGAAATTAAGTAACAAAGTGTTTAATTATGTGAAATGTGTTCGAATAACTCGCTGGTTAATTGAAATATTATTGTGACCGAAAATACATATGTTCGAATTGATTGAAAAATAATAATACCTAATTAATTTGCACGCTGTTAATTTCTGGTCGCGATAAAACAGAAGCAATGAAATTGCGACGAAAATAATGAATGTTGTTTTTGCTAAACAAAATGTTGTGCGTAAATATTTTAATCTGATTTGATGTGACAGCCCTGACCGCTGGGTGCTCGCTTGACAATAGCTATCGTAACAAATAGGTAGGTACACACAGGGGTGCCTCGCGGAGGGTGCCGTGGGGGGGCTTCATGGTAATCTGTTGATTTTACGCTCGCCAGCTTGTCTCGAACCCCGCTTTTATTAATATCACCCTGTATTTTAACACGTACTGTAAAAGGAATCACAATCAATTTACTACACGGAAAGCTACTCGGGTAATAAGAAACACTCATTCGTTTCACACAATTAATATTCACACGTGGATTTTTAAAAGAACATGACAGGTGTTCGCTCGTACACGGTACAGTTGCCTTTTAATTTTCTTTTAAAGGATAAAGTGATAAAACTTATGTGTTTTGGCAATTATTGCATACTACAACTACTTTTTTTTTTAAATAGACAATTTGTTTAATTGATATCGAAGATATTAGTTTGACAAGGTTAATGATTTGTTTGATAAACTCTTGGACAATAGGTCCGATCCCTAGACCTCGAAATGTTAAGCCGTCGGCGGTGAGAGATATTTGTTTAGGTTCTGGCAAACTAGCAAACGAGGGGTGATTACGAAGGGTCGTATTGTTTGCCGCCGCGGCGGACAGATGGCGGCCTCCACCACTAGTTCAATGCTTGAATGCGCTATTTAGCGTACACTGCCGTGCTTCATTGTAATGGATTATTACATTAGCACTTAAACACGCTCAGTCGAGCGAGAACCAGAAATGCACCCCGTCGACTTTGTTAAGCTTTTATGTGCTGCATGCGAGCGTAATAGAATAACAAGTAATGTTTTTCCTTTATTTTTTTTCATTTTATAACGAGTTTGTTTTTTCTGAACACCGAGAGACGGTCGCCTCAAGTAAACACTTAATAAAAAGAGATTGAAATTAATTCTAATCGTTGAAGCTTTGGACGCGGTTGGAGCTTTTTCATTTTATTTATTGTGACTCTTCCTTCATGGTCTGAGCCATCTTGAGATATAATGAGAAGCATTTTACACGAACGTTACAATACGACATTATCGAGTCGATAAGGTCGGTTTTGTCGCATCAACACGCAGTTTCCCGCGCGTCGTGACCGAATCGCACTCGCCGGCGTGACCGCGACTAACTCGCGTTTTCCGCTCTTTCTGACGACGACTAATTGCTTAGATTTTCTTTTGTTAGTCGCGGGGCCGGACCGTAGTGAGACCGTGCCGAATCGCACCTACTTACGCTGTGAATTGATTGTTTCGTCTTTGTGTGGCAGTATCGACACGGAGACTTATTGTTCTGTACTTCAAGCTATTATTCACGCCCGGACTGACTTTCACGCTGCCGATTATGGCAACGGTTTCCTTACTTAGAATAATTTAGAATCGGCTGGTGAAGCAGATCCTTAGTATCGAAACTGCACTCGTAAATTTAAATGAGTGTGTCGTAACTTGTAATGTAGATAACGGGTAGTTGAAGAGGGAATTCATACGGTGGAGTGATTTCATGAAGTGTCACGAATGTGGAGAGAGACAATAGTGAATAGGGTCGGTGCGACGCGGCGGGATGTCGATAAAATACTTTGTCGAGGTTTACGAGTGTCGACACCCCTGCGGGTCGACTTGCCTGCCTCGCTGCCACCCTCCGACACACGTTCCGTGCTCAATGCTCGCTTGTTATGATACACACATCAAAAGTGTCTAGGGATCAACATATATTTTTGCAATAACTTTTCTCCTGATTGATATTAATTAAAATGTTCTTTAAGGATTCATCAAATAAAGTGTTATCGTTTGTCACAGTAACGATAAACCAAGTCACCTTTGCATTCATAAAGAAATTTGCCATTTTCCTAATAAAGGGATTTTTGACATTTGAACCACTAACATTAAAGTTCGAAAAAAAGACTGAAATAACAGTTTTCTTTAAAATTTTATTGGGTAACTTAAACAATTAATAATCCGTGTTTCTACCGCGAACACTAACAACAGTAACAACACAAGAACATCGGTTTGGCATACTCAAAATGAGTTCATCCAAATCACGCTGTGGAATGGCCGCCCATGTTCGTTGCAACAACAAAAAAAGGTCTTCTTGCGACTGGATACCCTCCATATTCGGCAGAGCTCTTCTCTGTAGCATATCCCATGCATGCTCAATCGGGTTCAAGTCTGGCGACTGAGCAGGCCAGGGCAGGACATTGATGTTAGCTGCGGCGAGAGTCTGTCTTACAACTCTTGCGGTGTGCGGTCGTGCATTATCATGCATTAACTGAAATAAGGGACCGATTTGCACTTGTAGAGGAACGATGACGTCTGATACAATCGTCTCAGCATAAATTTGAGCGTTGAGGTTGCCTCTGATCCAAATCAACTCAGTTCTTCCGCCGATCCAAATACCCGCCCATACCATGATGGTTCCACCACTATAAGGATGGACTTCCTGGCAGGATTTGAATCGCTGTTGGCGTCCAGGGGTTCTCCAGTGTCGTATACGTCTTGTATCCGGTCTCATACCAAAACGAGACTCATCAGAAAAGCACACGAAACGCCATTGTTCTTCTGCCCAATTTCTGTGTTCAAGAGCCCATTGATATCGAATCCTACGATTGTGCATTGCTATAGGTGGTACCCGTAGCGGTCTTCGGGAATGAAGGTTCACTTCATGCAAGCGGTTTCTGACTGTTTGGTCGCTAATTAAGTTCCCTGAAGAGTGATGAAGCCTCACGGCTAACATCATGGCGGTTATTGTTGGAGCTCTTCGAGTTAAGATTTGAATGTATCGGTCTTGTCTCCGTGTGGTGCAGCGATACCGTCCTCCATGGCGCTCAGCCACGGTACCAGTGCTTCGGTAACGTGTCCAAAGTCGACTGATAACACTCTGACTTGTATTCAGAGCTAAAGCCACAGTACGTTGCCGGGAACCAGCTTCTATCATTCCCACGGCTCTGAGCATTTCTTCCCTGCTTAAATGACGTCGCCGCTCCATAATAACGTTGGTTTTAATCAGTAGTAGGGAAACAGTAGCACTAATAATGTCTTCAATGCGTTGTATGTTTTTATAGGGAAAATATTGACAGCTGATTTTCATCTTTTACTCGAATTTGATTTACAGTTCCTGATTCAAATTATGAAATGCACCAAAAAGGATCCATATAAATTTATAAAATCATAAATTTATTACAAAGCCACATCTCAATCTCAAGAAATCCGCATAAAAATGCTTGATCCCTAGACACTTTTGATGTGAGTATGTCAAAGTGGACTCGTTGATTTTCAACATTATACTTTTAGTAACAGATTTTCGATATTTTCATTTCATAGTTGGTTTTAGTTTCGATTTATTTTCGATAAATGAGCTACGTTTTTTACTTTTTTTAGTACAAAGCTAAAACTACATTGTGAATATTCATAATAAATATTTTTTTTTATAATAATTAATAACAGTACTTAAGATTAAGAACTTATTAGTTTGTTTATAGAATCTTCAAAATAAATTAATTGTAAAGTAATTTTGGATACTTATTTTTTTTTCACAAAAGTAGCACATAAATAAATTAATACTACTTCACCGATTCTCCTATTTCAAAACGCACACATCAAAACAATTTATCCGTCAAATCAGTTAAAACTCGTTTTATCACCAAAGCATTCTAGCGAAAAATCCATTTCAATACTTTCGAAAGCTGTACGTGTCCGTATAATTTAATAATCTCCGGGTTATTGCGATTCCATCCATTCCATGCCGTTGGGGGAGGCCGATGTGCGCTCAGGCCGCTCGCATCGCTCGGCGCTCAGACCGCTCGCACTGCTCTCAGCGCTCAAATTTATTCATGCGCGGCCCCTAGAATTGTTTACCCTTGCATTAGGGTGGCCGTACACCCGCGCAATCTCTTTCATTGATAAAAACAGTGCACGTGCCCCATCAGCTTACCTACTGTTTATTATAATAACCGGGGGAGGATATCATGGCAACGCGTCTATTTTGCCCTCTTTGTTTACGACACCGATAGGTATAGGTATTATCAGGATATTAGGTATCTTTTGGGATTATCGAGTATTGAAGTACTCACTTTAATACCGAAGATTAGTAGTCTACTTCAATATCAGCGATACAGTACGCGGTGTTTATCTTTATTTCTATTTGTTCTAAATTGTTTTTAAGTCCATAGTCACCAAAGTACTTACATGTAGAATGTTGCACCTTCTTAATTAAAAACTATTTCGTTTGCTAATTTTATGTTATTTCAGCTAATCGCTATGTAATCATTACAAATGCTGCTATGATACATCTAATTGTATTCCAAAACGCCAAAGGCAGTAATTTGACTATCAATGAACTCGTTATGTTGTTATTTTACGACAAAATATAACACCTATTAAAGCAGGGTTGCCACCTTTAGGGGAAAAAAAAACGGGACGATCGGGCATCCATAAGAGACGTTCGGAGTTCGGTGAAAAAAAAATTACCCATGAGACAGTCAAAGGAAAATGAAACTTTGTTTTGTGTTTTTTTTTTTTTGTATGAAAAAGCAATTTTTTTTTTGTGAATTTCCAAAAGTCTTAGAACAAACATGGAACAAACATTGTTCAGTTAACATGGGCTGAGTTACCCCACGAGAGGTTTTGCGCTATTTTTGTATTTATTTATGAAGTCTGAACAAGACATGTGCATATTCAAAGAAATTAGCAATTTTGCTTTTATCAAATCTACCGAGCAACGATTTGATTTCAATTTCAATTTATTTATTTGTGAACATAGGTATTTAATAGATGTTACAGTCAATGCAGTATCAATGATCACTATGCCTACCATTTAATGGTGTACAAATGTTAAAGTCATAAATACTATTCAAATAACATATCAAAAAAACCTTTGCTTCTTCTTAGACCATTGCTTCTCAGACCATTTCATGGTCATTAGTGAAAATACGCGCTCAACATATCTACGCATTTGAAGGAGTTATGCTCAAAGCACGAGATACAATACTAAATAATGCGTTCAACTTCTGGTCAAAAAATCGGGACAAAATCGATAGGCCGTCGGGACGCGGGACAATGTCTTCGAAATCGGGACTGTCCCGGAAAAATCGGGACGGGTGGCAACTCTGTATTAAAGTGACTCAACGTCCTGTTACTCGATTCATAAGGCGTAACAATAAAACGTACAAGTTTGAACAATAGTAAAGGAGTAAGGCAGCCGAGGCGCGCGGCGTGCCTTATCAAATTATAGCCGTTGAGTGTTCACATCAACATGCAGGTAGTCGTTAAGGGTCCCCGCATAATGGGAGCGCTATCTCGTACATCTACAGGCGGATACAGCGCTGTGAATTGTCTAAACGAACGCAACAACTCACAATGAACGCTTCGGCGCTCCGTCGCGCGTCGCCCCCTCGCTTTAAAAGCGAAATTATCTCTCCATCTACAGGGTGCGTCGCGCGGCAGATGGCGCTTGCAATAAAACCACTAAACGCGATATCGCCGCTCGCTGCCCCTCAGCTCCGTCCGCTTTATTATTTGATCGGGGAGCCAAATTAAAGGATTTGCCGTAACCCCTCGCTTGCGACCCTCGCCCGCCAACAATCACCTCTGTATTAAGTCTAATTGTGTTTTCAAATTCGACCCCTATAATACCGAGGGACGTGATATTCTGTACCATGTGAAAAAATAGGGCGCGTAGCGAGTACTCACACAGTCACCCTCGGTGCTTTTGTGCTTTATTAAATTTGCTCATACCGTACAGTACAGCGTGTTCCGTTATAATAACCATCCATTTATCAAAAATTGGCTAATTTTGTAAAAAAAAAGAAACTTGTGTTCGTGGCATATTGAGTTATTTCATGTTAAAAGTCCATGTCCATGAATGTTCGTGACTAATAAACAGTTTTATAGTCGGTCTAAAACCACGCAATAAAACAACGTAATAATATAAGAGCTCACAATTAGTAAATACTTGGCCGCATTATCTTCTTGATTCACATTGTCATGGTATTTTTTTTATTCATTATTTATTGTGTCATTATCATCATGATTCGACAATTTACTGAAAAAAATATTCTCTTGTGTTTTCATTCAGAATATTTTTAGGATCAATACACTGTATCTGTTAAATGGAAAACATGGAACAGGCTGTGTGTGTTTCCGAGCAGTTAGAGGAAGATCGGTAAGCGGTGAGCACTGAATCTACAGTGAGTGCACATTTAACGTTACTCCACTACGTAGCCAAGTATTTCTACTCGCTTATTTATCGCCCCTTTCGCCGGCGGCTACGACGGCGTCAAACTAATTACACTGAATACGACCCCTGTTCCACGGACCACTTTAATTGCACTGATTGAGACACGGATATTGATTTCGAAACAGTTTGCGTGGACGCCGCGCGCCGGCGAGGTGTCCAGACCTCGTAGGAACCCGACACTCGACTCTGCTCGGACCCTGTCGGCGGTGGTCGGGCGTGAAACGGCCCTCATGAATAATGGACGCCTTGTTCGCTCCTTGAGTTTCATTTAAAACAGACGATTTCTATTCGACTCATAAACTACACGCCTATGACTCACTCATTTCCCATTCAACGTAATAACCCGTAAAACTGCATCCCCAGCGTTGTAAGAATTTTAAGTGGCGGTCTTTTTACTTAGCATACTAAATAAAATGTTTGAGAATTTACATAGTTTACATATGTGCGTGTATAAGTAATGCGGTCGTGGTGTACGGTAGTCGCGTTATTCACATAGATTGTATCATTAAATCTCGCTTACATTATCATGAAAACGGTAACAGTTGTAGGGCGGCGGGTGCGCGTACTCTATTCAAATACAGTGAAACAATGCAAACAAGACGAAGGGGTAACAAACACGGGGGTGGCGACCCTCGCAGCTATTGACGGCTGGATCCCTCGCAATCTGACAGCTCCCCACAATACACTTGCTGGATTTGTGTTTAAGTGCACTTTATTAGTGTTACTGACTGAAGCGCTGATCAAATTGTAAAATACTTACACCTAATTTTATTGATAAGTCTTAATGCAATCAACAACCAGAAACATAACAATCTAAATAAAATACGTAAATTCTGTTTGTTATTGTTATCATTACAATAGAATGCTAATTTAAATAATAACAGATAATCTATCTATTACTTTAGTACGTAAGTGGTACTTATTTTCTAGCTAGCACGGTTGTAATTAGCAGCGACTTAGTTGATAAGTAGTAGTTGATAAAGTGTCGGTCCCCGTCATAATAGCTTGGCTTGTAGTTATGAATGATCCGCGTGAAGTCATGTCATTCTTAACAGTGATGATTACTAGCGATGTTCTCTATATAAAATAAACATCTCAAAAGGTTCACAGATTGGAATTTACGACGCTATCAAAGAAACTCGAGCGCTGTTATTATCAACTGTGGTCGCACGGCGTTTCTAATGATCCCCTTTATTTATATCGCTTTTTATGAATATTTAACACCAGGATATAATATTAGTATAGTAATAGCACAAGCGACATGTTGAATTATAAATAAAAACCCGTCTTTAATAGCTGCACATTACTCATTCAATGTCCAATAGAATAAAAGTCCATTAATTTCGTATTTAGCATCGGTAATAATGTATAATACATTATACATAATAGCTTCTGAATAATTAAAGATTTAAGTATAAATGCGGTTTGAATTAATGTGCGCGAAATGACTTATTAACCTCTAACCTCAGTGTCACGTTTTTTTTAAGTTCCACATTCGTAGGTTTTCTTGATTTTAAAAAAAAATATCTTTTGCATTGTATAGAGTGTATTCACCTAGTATTATATAGCGTCATAGCCAGCATTGTGTGAGTACCATGTACTTCAGAGCTATCTTTGACTAGAAACCTACGTCTTTCATTGACTTGAATGACTCTGGCAGTTGAGAGTATGTCATGCTCACTCAAAGGTCTCGCTGATGGTGGCGTGTATGTCGGATCATTTAGTTCCCTTCAAAATGGTTGAGCTGAATGGTGCTGATATATGTGTCATGTTCGTGAACGGGCGCTGTCAGTTGGGACTGGTCATCTCTTAGCTGCCACGGCCTATTTTAATTATTAGTAACTTTATTTTGAATTGTCTTTTTATTTTACTATGGACACTATTAACTTGCCACATCGTTCTCACGTAATGTACCATCTGATGATGAATGATGTAACAAAAGTTTTGTAATAATTTTGGCGATTGAAAAAGAGTGTCCATGGAGTTTCTTGCTCATTCTTCTCCATAGAGATCTACGCTTTGGAATGAGCACCTACGGTACTTTCACAGTTTTTATGTCTTGTGACTGGGACTGTAGCACCATAACTATTTTTGTTATTGTTTTATTTTATGTCTTTTGACAATTCATAAGTGCCTGTAATTGGCCTAGTTGAAATAAACGTTTTGATTTGATTTGATTTGATTTGACGTTAACGTATAGCTTTACTGGTAAATTCATGTCCAATTCAAATGAATATTAATAAATTATGTGACAGTTGAATATTTCCAATGCATTTATGTACTGAATAGTGAATACATTATGAAATTATGTTTAGCTGTCGCATTTATCGGTGTATATTATTGTCAAATTACTATTCATAATGTTAATAATCGTCAATCGATGACCTAATAATCATTTAGTTTAGTACCAAGTACATACCTACAATAGAGTAAAACGGGAAATTTGTAACAGCGCTTTAACTTACCTTTATCGCGAGTCTAAGCTATAAAGATCTATGACACTATTAATCCAGTGTTGCTTTCCGATGACATTTGAGAATCGTGACTTCGTACTTTAGTAGTAAATAAAATGCAGGTAGCATTAAAGTCGAACGGTGAGTAGTAAATACCTAACCACTCGATGTTCCGTGGTTTTGTAATGGTGTGAAATATTCTCCAGTCGAGTAGCGAGATCATTATCAGACAACGACGCGGCGCTTTGATAGATGCGATCGTCAATGAAGACTAGACTATCGCGAGAGTTTTCAAAAGCTATTAATAGTTTGTATAAAAATAATTGAGTGTAACGTTCGTGTAAAACTAAATTCATTTGCATTATTCATTGTTTGGTAGTACTCGTATTCATTTTTTAGAGTAGTATAAGGGTCGCCGGAAGACGCTGGATGCAGGTCGCTTCCAACTGGCATATGTGGAAATCTAAAGAGGAGGCCTATGTTCAGCAGTGGACGTCCTATGGCTGAGATGATGATGGTGATGAAAAACGTGTCGAAGAGAGTTCGGATCGAAGGAGGAGAGGCATGAAATTAAACCCTTAAAAACATAAAAGTTGACGACATACCATAAAGATTAACATCGTAAAACCACAAAAGTCTAAGTGATTCACAACATACATTTCCTTCATATTACTGACTAAAGTAAACTACGTCAAATCACCTGACCTCAAACGCTCAAATAATAGTTAACTATCTTTTAAACGACGTTGAACAGTTAATTAGCAAATGATCGCCCGTTTACACTTGTAGAACACGGTACAGAATTATACCAAGCCCACATGTTTGTAGTCTCTGCCTGTGTGTCTGTACATGTACACAATACCTAGGCACTTTACTAGCTGTAGGTACCCCAACTACAAGGATCGCAACTGAAATTGAAAACAACCGATAAACTCCAAACAACATTTCTATTCAATTTTCGCTGAATTGGTATAACAATAAATGAAATAAAAATAATGAAATTAATATATTGTTGAATTTGTGTTCTGCCTTGTTTTTTGAAATCGTATAAATGTAGTCAAGTTTATCGCAATATTTATACAATATTTAATTAAAATATACACCTTGTTTGTATTAAATTAAATGTTTGGATTATGAACACCCTACGACAAGCAGGAGTTACACTTGACTGCCATATGTGATATGACACACCATGTGCTGTTCCTTTTAAATTTGGACAAAACTAAAACATAAGCAAGGATAAGTCCGTGACATTATCCAAACTAATATTATAAATGCGAAAGTAACTCTGTCTGTCTGTCTGTCTGTCTGTCTGTTACGCTTTCCCGCTTAAACCTCTCAACCGATTTACATGAAATTTGGCACAGACAATCTTTAGACCCTGAGAAAGAACATAGGCTACCTTTTATTGCGAAAAAGGGGATGAAGAGGTTGAAATAGGGGTTGAAAGTTTGTATGGGATTTCTTAATTTTAAAAGATAAAACCATGAAACTTTATATTTAAGCACTTGATAAGATATATTTAAACATTTGTTCTAGCGTTTTTGAAATTTCGACCTGTGAGGGGGTGAAATAAGGGTTGAAAGTTTGTATGGGATTTTGTCATTTCTGGGGATAAAACCATGAAACTTTATATTTAGGAACATGATCCAAACTAATATTATAAATGCGAAAGTAACTCTGACTGTCTGTCTGTCTGTCTGTCTGTCTGTTACGCTTTCCCGCTTAAACCTCTCAACCGATTTTGATGAAATTTGGCACAGACAATCTTTAGACCCTGAGAAAGAACATAGGCTACCTTTTATTGCGAAAAAGGGGATGAAGAGGTTGAAATAGGGGTTGAAAGTTTGTATGGGATTTCTTAATTTTAAAAGATAAAACCATGAAACTTTATATTTAAGCACTTGATAAGATATATTTAAACATTTGTTCTAGCGTTTTTGAAATTTCGACCTGTGAGGGGGTGAAATAAGGGTTGAAAGTTTGTATGGGATTTTGTCATTTCTGGGGATAAAACCATGAAACTTTATATTTAGGAACATAATAAGAAATAAATAACAATTTGTTCTAGCGTTTTTGAAATTTCGACCAGTGAGGGGGTGAAATAAGGGTTGAAAGTTTGTATGGGATTTCTTAATTTTAAAAGATAAAACCATGAAACTTTATATTTAAGCACTTGATAAGATATATTTAAACATTTGTTCTAGCGTTTTTGAAATTTCGACCAGTGAGGGGGTGAAATAAGAGTTGAAAGTTGTATGGGATTTTGTCATTTCTGGGGATAAAACCATGACACTTTATATTTAGGAACTTGATAAGAAATAAATAACAATTTGTTCTAGCGTTTTTGAAATTTAAAATCGTTTGCTCTAGCATTTTGAATTTTTTACCACCGTGGGGGTGAAATTCTACAAACGGAATTCCCGAAATTCGAACGGAACGGAACGGATTCGGAACGGGAACTACGAAGCCAAACTTTTTGTATACAAAATTTTAACCACTGAACCTAGGAACATCATGGCAATATTGGCACCGACCAATGAAATCGTGGGACAGATCAATGAACGAATGATGTCACATGTGCAAGGCGATGTTGTCGAATATTTGTCAGTAGATATTGTCATGGACAGTGAACAGGTGACATCTTATCCTACAGAGACTTTAGAGCTGTCAGGAGTGCCGTCTCATAAGCTGAGACTGAAAGTTGGGGTTCCAGTTTTGTTAATGAGAAATCTCGAAGCGCCGAGACTATGCAACGGGACCCGATTGCAAATTACGCAGCTAGGACGCAATATTATTAGAGCAGTTATAATGACAGGAATAGCTAAAGATGAAGAAGTTTTAATTCCCCGTATACCTACCCATGATCCCTACAGATTTACCTTTTCAGTTTAAAAGAATCCAGTTTCCCCTCAAACCAGCCTTCGCAATGACCATTAACAAAGCGCAAGGGCAAACACTTAAAGTAGCAGGTGTCCATTTAGAGAAAAACTGTTTTTCGCATGGCCAACTGTACGTGGCCTGCTCGCGAGTGTCGAGTCCAAACAATCTCTACATTTTAACAAATAATAACAAAACAGCAAACGTTGTGTACAAAAATGTTTTAAATTAGGTCATTTTAAAATATTTTTGTACACAACGTGATGCTGGCCCCTGGAAGTGTCTCTTGGACATAAGGGACCAATAAATTTTCTTGGGTACTTTCTGCCACTTAATGGAATACATAGGTACCATAAACCTACTGTAAACAGATATTTTATATTTTTTTTAAACATACCTACTCTCTTTTAACCAAATGCTATACCCAAATCTATACCGTTCCATTAATATGATCCCTAATATTCAAATTAATTTACTATAACTGTGTAAATGTTTGTTTCACGGCTAATTTGCTGAGCCGTTTGTTACAAAATTGGATATGGATAGTCTGAAATCTGAAAAACAACATAAGCTACTTTTTATCAAAACACCACGCGGGCGAAGCCGCGGGCGGAAGCTAGTGTTACATAATGTTGAATTTAATATTATAATTTAAGTACAACCCTTAACCATTTACGAAGGCGTAGAGATCAAGTGTAGAGACAAGTCCAGCTTAGCAGGCGCGTTACGGGGGTGAGGCACGGGCCCCGGGGGTGGTTGCGGGTGCGGTTAGCCGCACGGCTGCGGTCTGCGGTCGCCGAGCGAGCCGCGCCGCACGCAGACCCCGCACTTGCTCCCTTTACCCGCACTCACTCAAATATACTACACTGTTTTGTTTATCTCAATACTTTCCATATTTAGCCAATTTGAATATTGTTAAATACATAATTCGAATAAATGGTCGCTCATTTTACATTTAACTGTTTTAGCTCAATTAAATTCACGTTAATCCTTTTAGGTCGCGGGGAGAAGTGCATTTAATACTCCGTTATTTTATCATTGAGATTCGTCACAATATCGATTTCCTTACGATCCTTTCGAAGCCGTCTGTACAACAGGAAACCATAAAATATTTAAGGATCGTGTCATAAATATTTTATTGTGGGCATTATTTCCAAGTAATCATTAAAATAAGAATGTTTATTCAAATGACTGAATTAAAATAAACATGCAGTCGCAGTTTACATAGTATCACTAATATTATACGAGCAACGCGTTCATGTAGTGGTTAACATGACAAATTAACAATGTTTGGACTTAGAAGTTGGAACTTTCACAAAGACGTTCCAAACATTGGCGGAGGAATTCTGTCAACGTTGTTTAGTTTCCAAGAAGCGTGAAATTTTACTTGTGAACTTTGTGAGTCGGCAACAGTCGCCACAAGTTGACAGATCCAACAAATTAAACAGTATTCGTAGACCGCGGCCGACGGACGCCCAGCTCTCACAATAAGCATCGGGCTCGCAAACACACTAGGTAAACAGTGCCTGAGTAAACTCACAAACTCAAACCCTCGCCGCGCTTTGCCCGCTGATCCACTGCGACTACGCACAAATACTACATATTCAATATCTAAATAACATTACCTATACTTTACATCAATCCTCCATATAAATAACTGATCTTTCGACCTTTGTTCTTGCTTCTTTTAATTCCGATTCCATGTCTAGATAACAGAACATCGTACTTAAAGCATTCGGTAAATCTTTCGAGTACTTATTGTTCATGGAATCATTGTTCTACGTTCTTTGATCACGAATATTGCTGAGTTGTGTACCACGTCCGTGTCGTGTCGTACGGCAATACTGCAATGGCAAGAATTGCCAGTGAGTCGGGCACTCGGCAGTTGGCACAACGAGATAGCAAACAGTACAGTGCAAACGGTCTCCGTAAATAAGCAAGCTTCCATCGCAATGGACGTCGTCGTTCTGCACTTGTACATATATACGACCTACGCGATGAATGCTATCCATGTTGCATTTAACCAACTATCTCTGCCACTGATTCTAAAGCTAACTCTCTATTGTTTAGAATACGAGTAGGTACATCCCGTTTAATTTGAACGCCATTTCAATTTAATGTCACCTGATAACTGAACTCATAAATTATGACTTTTTATGATAGTGATTAGTTCGCCGAGACTGACTGATACCTGCATTATATCTATCCTGATATCGACTGTTTATCACAATTTAACATAGCCTTTATCTAATACTCTTATCGCCTACTTTTCTGATCACACAAAAATAATACAGATACATAAAGTTTATCGTGGAATCAGCCCAATCAATTTTAGTACAAAATCCGTGATAACTCCTTATCATGTCTGAACAAAAGCAAGACAGCTCAGTATAAAAATCATACTGGATAGTACAGAACAGATAAGCTTTAATGATAACCATCGAGTTTTAGGATGAAGTTATCGATATGTATTAATGTTGTTATTCTGAACAAGCAGCTGATATGAGCCGTTCTAATAATTCGCGATAGCGAGACTGCAATCAACTTTGCGAAACTAAAAAATAATAATCGGTGCGCGTCGAACCGAAAATAATTTGATGGCAACACGAATATTCAGACAATCGGTGTTAGCGGCGCGTGTACACGACACGGAGCGCGGCGCGAGTGCAGGCTCCGCTGCACAATGCATAAATTAGGACTGTATTAACAGCGCTAATTACACTGCTATAGCGCTACCGAATACACTAGTATTTGCGTAGTAGCGAATAGTGAGCGCCATTGTGTTCCAGTACAAGGTGCGGAACACATAAGGCGCCGGAAATGCGGAGTCATTACAGCCGCACAGCGCCGCCGCTCGCTCGTTACGTCCACAAAAAAGCTCAATGTGCACCGCGATGATTGATTCGTCTATACTACACAAACCGCTTGTGAAACTATCCAGCGTCTACAAATTGGTCAATTCATGTGCGTCGAGAAACTTGTTTGTGTTTCTTTATTATCACGTAAGCGCTTGTGCGGTTTCACCTCGCTCGCCGCGAATCAACTATGATGTAGTGCCTCTACAACGTTTGTTTGTTTACGGCTTTTACCTCGAGCGATTGCATTTACAACAATGCTTCTTTCTCTCATGAATATCTGACTGCGTAGTTTTAGATGTCAAGTAACGTACACGTTTATAAGCGCTCTCATAAAAAGTGCCGAGTCAAAAAGGCTTCACGCTTTGCCGAGAGGTAAGATACACAAAGGGCAATAAACGTTTGGCGTGGACCTAAACAAACAAGGGTAGCTAGGAAGCTGGCTCTTTGTTTGGCGAGAAACATGCGAGTCAACAGAGCGCTCACGCTTGCCTGCCCCGGCTATTATGAAACCGTGTGTCGCGACTGTCGTGATATGTCGACGCTAATCTGTCAATCAGAATAGCTCGGACGCGGCCCGATTGCATTCTACTTAATTTATTACTCGGACTGTTTGAATGAATCTGACCGTGAGGTTTTAAGGCCACTTCGTCCGCCTCTCTAAATATTTGACATGATTTGATTACACTGCAATATTTTATCGTGTTTACTGTGTATTGTTTAAATATTTGCAGATTCGATTACGTGTGCAAATCATTCGCAGGTTTTCACAATGACTTACGCAACGTCTAAAATCAAATGTTTACGAACGTTCTACAATTTCTACATCAGAGATAAAAGTACCATTTATCTCGGTCCAAACATAGTATTGATTCATGAAGCCGACAAGAATACTGTTGTTGTTTTTATTTATTATCGTAGCGTGGAGGTTTAAATTGACAGGTGGTGTGTAGTGGAGCGTAGCCGGCTCTTGATCGCGCAATTACAATCTGATTACGAGGTGACACCGGAGCCGGCGCGGCCCGGCTCGGCTCGATACCGAGATAACGACGTGTCCCACTACACACCCACTCCACGGTTCTCCAATCAACTTGTTCTTGCCAAGTAATTATATCCATTTGTTTATAATGAATATTAATGACGCGCCTTCCCGGCCGACGATTCTGTTTAATATAAGTATCGGCGCTCGAGTACCAATTATTTTAAGTAAAGCCAATTATATTGTCGTTCACGAGCACTCCAGTCAACTGCGTAGATAATTGAAACCTGTTTAAATATTTTAGATGCAATCCTACCCTTAATCCCCTGTTTGTCGTTCAACAATCTCGTGTAAAAGTTCACGATGTACAGGGTACAATATAGTGAGTAATTAGAAAGCTAACGAGAAGCGGCGACAGCGGTTGGCAGTGTGCATTATCGATGTGCCAGCCACTAATGTTCAACGGCAGGCTATGTTTAAACAATTATTGCCCCGCGAATGCGATACGAATCGATGATAATGTTGGCCTCTGTCTGCTGCAATAATAGCCCATTTATCGACTTGACTGCCATTTCGCCGGAGGAATTATTTATTGCGGGCCATAAGAGCGACGGCGACGTCGCTTTCAATACAATAGCGTGCCTTTTCGATTGGCGACTGTTTTGTTTAATAAAGTGCAAACTTGGCGAGAGCGCCGCCCGCAGGCAAGATAAGCAGAACGCAGCATGCATAAATAATTCATTAAAGAGTACGGAGCATTAATGAAGGCCGAAACCTCAGTGGAAGTGCCGCGTCCGTTCAGTTTACTCCGCGGAACACAATCGCGGTAAAAGTAGTAAAAGTTCATCGCCGAGCGCCCCGGGAGGCGGGCGGCCGGATGCGCCGGGAAACTTATAACTAAATGGTTATGCCGTTTAACCTCTTCATTTTGATTTAATATCTTTGTGGTGTAAATTTTTTATCAATTTAATAGCAGGTGTTAAAGCGAGACCATTATAGCTTTTATTTACTTGTTTCAACATATATATGTATGCTTATGTATGCATATGTATGCTTATGTCCTTTAACGTGTAGCATTATGGATTGGTGACATTATGTAGATGTTATCGGTTAGTATTCACGTGGTGGCCGGGCTGGTCACGATGTACGCAGCCGCAACGTGCGCGTACGAGCATTCAAGGGAGACAATAAATTGCGGCGTGGAACCGCGACCCGCATTCAGGTCACAGCTCGCGGCATGCACCGTGCACTCATGTGCCATATTCCGTTGTATTGTGTCGTAAGGAATCCTGATGGTTTTACGACACCTGAATTCGAAGTAGCAGACTACCATCGACTCCGCAAAAGAGAAACAAAAAATCTCTACCGCGTTTCTTTTGTTATTCTTTATGCATGTCAAACAATCATTAAATTAAAATTCTCCTCTAATCTGAATTTTAATTCGCCATCTTATGATTCATTTTGTATTATTTCTCGTCTCTGATATTTAGACGATAATTTATCTTAGTTTTCAAATCAATTCGTGATGAAATTAACGAATTGATTTTGCATTTTAATGTGTTTATTAATTTAAATTTGTAATTTCTTGCCATATTGCACAACGCTTTTAAATTTTATTTCGAGAACTCGTCAAGTCTTCATAATAGCCGGCGATAAAGCGTTTAATTAAGTGACTCTCGCGATCTTCATTAAAATTATGTTTGGGATAAACTCAAGCACTGTTTGTGGGGGAGCAATAAATAATAGTGAAACAAATGGAGCACCGTTGGCAAGATGCGGCCGCAGATTAAAATCTCCACCGACTAAACCACGTGAAAATCGCGCAAAAAGAGGAGTCACCCGCGGCATTAGCGGATGAGTGTCGGAGCCATTAGTGCACCTCCTCGCCTCGCGTGCCGCCCTCCCCGCCCCACACCCCGCCGGCGCCCTCTCACCCCGAAAGCCGACGTTCCTCTTTTATTTCTCGCGCGGGGATGAACTCCTTAATGACAAACCGTACTATATCTTTTGTGGAGAGCTCGCAAAAGTACGTATTTTGTGGCCCTTTTGTACGCCCGCTTTTTATTCCTCCGTTCGTACTCGTAGCTACCGTTGTAGAGTTATACGAGGTGCAGATGGGACGGGGATTGTTCGCCTCGTAACGACAATAAGAAAAACTGCTTTAATCTGAAACCCTTTGTCGATATTTTGCGCTCAATGGTGCTATTCTCTGATTGAATTTCGACATAGCGATACGTAGGAATGCATTGAACTCACGCTACGAGGACGTTCAAGTATGGGAACAATATGATAGCTAGACAAGAAATTTCGCAAAAGTATTTGAAGAAAGCATGAAATTCAACATAATATGTTGAATTTATTGCATTGTAATTGCTTTAGTTCTAAAAATGTGACCAACCATCATCTCTGACTACAATATTCATTAGTTTATGACACACAACAGGATACTTGCTTAAATTATATTCAAATTAAAACTTCCGCTATTTTTATTATTAACTTATTCAACTGTCCTGAATAGTTTTATTTATATAACACCAATTTCACTTTTATGACCACGTTAACAATTAACTCATAGCTGTTAACCCTTAATTCGGCAAGAGCAAAAATACTCGAAATTTTGATTTTTTTATTCATTTTTGTCATCCTTAGATATTCCTAAAACCAGCAAAAATTATGAAAAAAATCTAGTATGTCTAGATTTTCAGTAAATGCATGTCCAGTATACTGGACATTGCCAGGTTCTCTGAAAAGTAACAAAAAATATTGATGTCCAGTATAGTTCCCATTGTCGAATTAAGGGTATGTTTTTTAAAATTTATAAAAACTTTTTTTTATATAAATATGCTGTTTTATGTATAATGTTCGATGCGTTTTGGCTTACAAAGTCATGCTTAATCCGCCCTTAGGTAAAAAGTGTCGTGAAGGCTCAACTTTGAAGAATGATCCCTTTTTTCAGCGGGTTTTTTCGTTAGGAATGCTAAAGAAGGGAAAAAGGTTTCGCATTTCAGGAAAACATGGATCTGCCGTTGAGTTCTGTTCATCTCTAGCGTATTCATGTAAGAAACTTGACAGTAGTAAGAGGAGAAGCGAATTTGGGCTTCACACAATTTCGAAATATATCTTAGCAAGTTCATATGAGAAGTCGATTATCTAAGATTCACTGTGCCCTTCGATCCAGTGGAAGGTGGTCCGTCGAGGACAGGGTTTTAGGATAAGATTTCTGTTTGTTTCGTTGCTATTTAGAGCTATGATATGGCTGTGCTCTCAAATAGACATCACATACCATAGTATTGCATTCACATTGGCCTGTCATCTGTTGAGGCTGCTGTAAGGGCAACTCACTCGCACTGGAAGGTCGAGATATAAGCGCCTAACAGTAGAAATGTCAAATATGCTGTTGAGGGCAAAGGAATGTACACCAGCTCTAAATTATATTGGTTTTTGAGAGTTCTGTGTAGGTGCATACTAAGTTCATTATTTATTGGTTCAATTTCTGCCCCCTTTTGTTTTATATCGTAATTTTTTATTGTAAAATAATCTTTTTAGGATGCGTATATAGCAAGCAACCAATAAGTGGTGGAATCTCTATCGGCTGATCCAGTATACAGGCGTAGGTCTTGCCCAATTGGTCTAGGTGCATAAGTATGATAGCAGCTTATTTTGCTTCCTGATAAGAGAATATGCCAACAGGTACTATTTGAAGTATTTTAAGTATTACTGCAGTTGGCATGGTAGTTATGCAACCATTTGTTGCTGGGAAGAGTAGTTTTTAGAACCTACGGAGCCATTAGACTGTCTTCAGGAGTGCCATCCCTTGTTCACGTGCGCTTATTTGCCACTTATTTTGAGGCTTGTTGAGTTTTTTTGAATACTTTTAAGTTATATTAATGTGAGTTATCAAGAAATTAAAAGTTACACACATAACATGGAAGTAATTACATAATATCATATTGAAATAAAATGTCCATATCATTGGCAATGTCCAGTATACTGGACATAACTAAACCATACTAAGTTATTGCAAACCTGGCAATGGGAAGTATACTGGACATGAAAGTTTTAGAAAGAATACTGCAAAATCTATGATATATACAATGCTTGCAGTGTGGGTATACGTTGGTATATACCATCTGAAACGTATAAATAAAAAATCATTGCCTATTTTAGAACAAAAAAATCGGGTAATTCCAGAATTATCAAGAGCGGGTAAACGTCGTTCGACCTGCCTGACATTGCGGAGACTACTGCCTGACCGGGTGCAGGTGTCCATTGACAGTTATTTTTAGGGTAATAATACAGGATATAACCAACCTATCTGATGTAAAAAATCTTTAATATGGTTTAAAATAAATGCATCAGATTTTTTCAAAGTCCATGTCCAGTATACTTCCCAATATCGAATTAAGGGTTAAAGAAACTTCACACGTCTGAAATTAGATATAATTACTCGCTAATTATGAATTCATAGAGTTCTCACTGTGTAGAGAAGCCATCTGAATCATGCGGTCGGAGGAATGTACGATTCACTGAGAAACAAAGATATAACCAACTCTCACTACAATTCTCTGCAATTCACGGTCCGTTAGTGTAAAAATTAATATTAGTCGCTGTGGGAGTACAAAAGTCGTTTATCATAAAAAGCGTTAAATTTAGAGGCGGCGTTTTCCAGTTTAGTAGTAAATTTTCACAATAACCTGGTGGTAGAGGCGGCGAATGAAAATGTAATTTGCGGTAATTCGGCGCGTCTGTCGGTCGCGCGATGCCGCTGCGGAGCGGTTGCGGCGCGCTGGCGGCGCGGCGGCGGTCGGCAATGTCAACATCATACATTATCGGTCGCTGTACCAATAGTGTACATTACTTTTCGTACTTTGTTTACTCCTTTATATGCAAGAACCTTTATATTTGAGTCCGTGAATATTTGTGTGAACTACATCATACATAATATTATTATCGAACCAAGTTCCGTGATGGAAAGGGGTTATCAAGTCTGACATCATTCATTATTTCATATCTAACTACGGCCTTAAAATATAAACTTTCTTGAACCCGCAACTTTTAATAAAAACTAACGATTAATTAATCGTCCGTTGATAAGAGGAAACAAACTTGTTTATTCCACACACAAATTGAATACGTGAAGCGATGGCCTATCAGCTAGTTTATTAGCACATCGCTGAGGAAATTTGCATTACGCACTAATATTCCAATAGTTGCACGACTCACGAAGTTCGATGTTTATCTAGTAAATGGAGGAACCTTGTTGTTGTCTTACTTCTAAAAATATATCGCTGGCCTTATTTATTCGTTAAGTTTATTTATTTACGCTCTCATAAAAATCTTATTTAAATATTTGCAAAAATAATTCGTGTTCCAGTTTACATTAGGAATAATGGGCGTGTTGGAAAAACAGCGTTCTTAATTAAAATTCTGGTTAAAGTTTTTTTATTAAATAATTTACTGGCAGTACCTCGTGATGAGTCAGCTTTTAAAAGGTTTATTTTGCTGTTACAACAAAAAGGTATCGGTTAACACATAAATAGCGAGCGCAAAAAACAAATATGCGTGGTGTGTGGAGTAAATTCGCGCGAGCTCGGGTCTCGGACGCGACAAACAGTCCATTTAGCGAGGCGGAATGAAAGTACAATTTGCGGCGAGCGCTGCGGTCCACCGCGCGCCCTCGCTGCTTCGCGTACACACGTACGTGTGCACACCGCTGTACTACGGCTTAATGGTAACAGAACGATGGGTTTAAAGGTTTTGTATCGAAACTTTACGAAAGCTTTGACGTTTCCTTTGTTTTTAGGGTTCCGTGCCTCAAAATAAATCAACAGAACCCTAGGATCACTTTGTTGTCTATCTGTCCGTCTGTCAAACCTTTTTCTCTGAGAATTTAAAATACTCAGGTCTGCAAATCCCTTAGAGCAGAGAAAGAATACTTATCGTATAAGTAAGAACATTCACTATAAGACTAATAACTATTATGTAAGCTGCACAAAACCAAGAGACAGACTACAGTAACTGAAAAGACAAGGATAGACAGCTCACAATTTTATACTTACATTAATTTCGAATGAAAATTAAGCAAAATGTACCAAAACAGAGGGATAATATTTGTTTAGTGATCCAGTCTTGTATAAAGCAATACCATTTTCATTTCTGTAGAATGTTGGGAAATAGATAAGTGAAGTGTCGCTGCGAATCCCACGCGGTGTCGCCAACAAAAGCTTGTTGCAGACGAAGCCAGTAAACAGCCCTGTTTTAACACAATCCACTGGTTAATGATAACCAACGTATCTACGCATTAGATCTAACAATAATTGTAGTTTCTAGGCAACATAAAAAACATCGCATGACTTGTTGTGGTTAATTGCGGGAACACGCCTTCTTGCGATAATCTTGAATTAGTAATCTTACATTGAAATATTATGTTAATCACCCTGCTCGATCTCTAATTATTACAGAGCATTCTTATAATAGTACTTAGTTTCAATTATTAAAACATAAAAAACTTGTCAACAAGCTAAAGAAAATCTTTGTAGACAAATACTGAGTAATGGCTAATGAACTCATCGTCGTTTTAGAAAAACAAACTTTACGGTCAATAAAATTAAATATGTTGTTTTGAAAGATAATAAGAAAGTTGGCAAGTGTCCTGAAATTCTGAAATGTAAGTATGTAGCCATGCAATTAAGGAATGAGAATTCTATTTAGGTGTGTGGGCAGCTTTGTGGCGGTAATAGAGCATCCGTCGTGTTACATAATATCGTAATTTAACACTCCGGCAGACACATGCGCACCATGATTTCACGCGCGTTGTAAATGTCAATGATTACATCTACATTTAATTACACTGTGGATCATCTTCCTAATTAACTGCCACAGCGACGTATGACACCTTTTTTACTCCTATTGTTATTCCTAACAATCAACACATTATCATGTTAAATTCACTCAACAACTCCACGGTCGAGCGATGATGACAAAATAAAAATAAACCGCCGAAACAACTTCATTGTTTACACGAGCCGACAAGGGCCGATATAATAATACACTCAATTATGTTAATTCGTCGTCGATTCACTGTGAATCTGCGAATAAAATTAATGTGCATTTAAACGGAAAATACGAACAAAGCCAATAAATACTGCGGGCTCGGTAACGCGGCGATTTATCATCTCATACCGCGCCGAGCCGCGCCGCGTCCCACCGCGCTCCGGTATTATTGTTTATCGTGTTAATTTTATTTGTTGCTTCTCGCGCAGCTTATCAACTAATTATAAATGTTATTATTGAATATAATCTGCTTCTGAATGTGGAAACATTTTTGGATGTGAATTTGTATGTAAGCAGCGATCAGCGGCTAGCGCGCCGTTGTTTCATTTATAGCCAACTTTATATTAATGTTAATGTTGATTTTATTCAGAAAAGTAGATTGGTGAATATTAAACAATGTTAATTATTCATAACGTGTGTGATATCGGTGTTCGTTCGTGATGATATTGTAATTTTGTCACGATGACCTTATGTCGTGTTTGTAGACGATTGTTTAACATTAATTATTGAGATGACTTTACTAAAAATTGTTGATTGTGTTTCAGACGGAGATAGCGAAAAGGTTGAACGCGATAATAGCCCAGATCCTGCCGTTCCTGTCTCAGGAGCATCAGCAGCAGGTGGCCTCGGCTGTGGAGCGCGCGAAACAGGTCACTATGACAGAACTTAATGCCATTATTGGGGTGAGTACTCATTGCCTGCTCGCATATTGTTAACAGTACTAACAACATGTGGGGCACATCACTAATGGTTCATCTTAACATCTAATACATCATGAGCTTGCTTCCAATTGAGTGGGTTCACCGCATTACTTCAACGGAGCATGTATTTTATTGTGTACATTCTAAAATCTTAAAAATCTGTGCCGTGTTTTGTTTCTAACGTATTTGTTGATTTAATAATGAATAACAGAATAACTCTTAGAAGATCTCGCATAGCACAAAACAAAATCTTGTTGAACAAGATGTAACTATAATCGCAATTTGCAAACACGCCTTGCTAACTACCTGGGCTTTGAAAATACGAGGTATAAGCCAACTATATAATCGCTGAATTCACTGAAATCGCGTAGGTCATGTTTGAAATTCTGAGTAACGAAATAAATTTCTTCAGCGCGAGTAATATTTGACGCGGACCGATGTGAAGAACACGTGTCTTGTTTGTACAGCAGTGGGCTGTTGTAAATGTGGCGTGGAATGTTTAGCTGCCGGCTCCAGTGTGCCAGCCGGCCAGCGCCAGTGTGAGTGTGGCATCTGTCCAAACATTCGCGACTCCGAGCTGTCATTGCTTAGTTATTCGCTTGTTGCACGCACACTAAACGGCGGGAAGGTCGATGTTATTATAATAGCCGTGCATAAATCACACCTTTCGGTTAAAACCTCATCCTATGACTCACCTGCAAGCATAATCGTTTTTCACAGAAGCTATCCACCACTCTAAAACAAGCTTTATTGAAACAACAAACGTTAATATTCCAATTATCGCTGACTAACTCGCAGGCGTGGGTAAAATGTTATTGTTCAGAAGCCCCACTAAAATTCCCGTCCGGAACAAGCGGTACTTACGTGTAAAGTAAGTTGATTCTCCAAAAGCACGGCTTTCAACAGGTCGAAAGTTCGACGGTCGTTAATTAAACGATCTAAGCCGCGCAAGACGAGTTGGCGGCGACCCAACTTCGAGGTATTGATGAAATTGCTACAAACTACTGCCATTATATAGAAAATTATTTTATTAAACCGACGCTCGCCACGTCCGCGACAAATTAGCATGTTTAAATAATTTTCAAGTGGCCATTTGTCATCGGCGTGGGCGAGACACGTAGAATATTGCTACCGACGATATCCAAGCGTAATGACAACAACATAATATCAGCTCTTACTTCAATTAGTAGCATACGTGGTGTTAACAACACCTACCGCGTTATGAATTAGTGTCTGTCCTCTAAATTGCTGCTCTAACTAATTTCACAACACTCTAATTGTATTTTTTAGATATAGTAAGTGTCGTGAGCACTTCATTGCCGTCTATTATTTCAATAGGTTCATTCGCAGCCGGGTGCCAAGTCGTTAGTGCGACCTATTCTCCGTATGTGTTAACGTTCGGCGTTCGAAAGCCGTGAATAGGTGTACGCGACTAAAATAAATCTCTTTAAAGATAATGAGGGCGAAAATAAAGTGGTGGAAGTCAGTCGTCGCTCGTCCGTCTGCGGCCGATAGAGTGTTGCGAGTGGAACGCGCTGGCGCAGCGCCAACTCGATCACACGGCGTGCTCGCTGTGTAGCCGCGGCGTGCATCTCACACACACCAAGCTACCACGTTAAAAACTACGTAAACTGAGATACGACAAAAATGCTTCACATTAATACCTTAGATCATAACGTTTGGCTACCCACCAACTATTTTGTTTACAAGTAGCGCATCTTTCACGACTTGCGTAGCCACATCAATTAATAAATTAGTCTCACATTAGCGTGTGACATGTACGTTGTACGCATTCTTTATTGTAAGATTCAAGTTATTTTTTCGGTATTACAGTCTATATGCTTGACACGTAAATTATTCCTCCGTGCTGTAAGTCTCTCCGTCCAGTGTCTACTATCGGAAAACAAAACAGCCTCCAAATAGAAGAAAATACCTTAAGAGTCCCAAGTATCTGCGGAAGGTTCGTCGCTCCGGATCGTGAGGATTTACCTACATGTATATGTATACGAGTATAGCTTACCGAACAGCCTTCTAGACACTGGCAAAACGCAATATCGCCCTCCCCTCATAAAACACTCTAATTTAAATAAAAAAGCGGCGCCACCTTCCGTATGTCGGGCCTTTTTTATTACGTACCTTTTTTATTTTCGGGTCAGCTAGGGATCAAAGGGGCTCTCCCCAGAGAATGGCCGCCCAGCCTCCGTCTGATTTGCGAGCGTACGCGAGAGTGCCGATTTGTGAACGTGAAGTATTTCCCACTTCGCAAATAGGGGACTGTTTGCTTGCCTATTAAATTCACTTACTTACAAGGTAAACGCTACATTTCTCTTGCGTCAAGTAAATTAAATAAAGTAAACGAGCTGCATATGGTTTGAACTTCTGGTGCTTCTGAATGATTTGTTTTCTTTCTTAGTGGCAGACTTAGTGAGAGTCTCGGTAACTAATATAATGCAGATGTTTTAAGTGCACTCGTTTATTAAATGAAAGTAAAAAACAAATATGTATAGGTCCAACCTATGTACAAATAACAATACGAAGAGTCTTGTTTGTTATAGAATTCGAGTATGATAGATAAGGTGGCGAAACGATTCAGCTTTGTGTTTGAGCAATGTGCGTGAACTCGTCGTCAATAACCGGGAGAGGACGGAGCGTCGTCGGTGCGTTATCGGTGGGTAAATCATTTCTCGTTCTGATTTTATTCCACGCCAGCGCCCGAGGGGTGGCGCCCGACCTCCGCAGAGGTAATAGCTTACAGATACGAAAACTCCCTCTCAAGCTCACCTATACATGACATGACACAAATGTTCACATTGAAACAATATTCACGTAACTTGTGCAGATCGATCGGGACGTGCGACCTCGCGTCATAGATACGCGTTACGAATCCAATACTAAATCTCATTCTTATATTTACGACTGAGTCCGCCAAGGCCGTGATTGAAAAGCCGAATCTGCGCAAGTATGCGAAATAAACAAGTGTATTATGCGTACAACATTTATGCAACATTATCTCTGTCGAGATAGATGTTCAAACACGAGCGCTGGAGCCGTGCAAATAGAGCGTATCTGTTTCCCCGTCGATGGCTTTATAAACAAGCGAGTCGTGAAAACATTTCTATCTAGTTTACGTTGGGTCTCGCGCCCTCTGATAAAAATTACTAGGAGAATAAATCGGGGCGAGAAGCGCGCCGGGGTCGGGCGTCGGGGAAACATGAATTTGTCATTTTTTCCCAGGCACGTTCGCGGGCGGGTGATAAATATTGCATTGCAGGCCCTCGACGTTTCTTGTGAGTCGCACGACGCGACGCGCGACGCGTCCTCCCGGCGACTCGCATTAACTTTTCCCCTGTCGCTTAGACGAAGCTCCTTGTTTTTCAACGCGGAAAAGTGAGTTAGGGCCCGTTCTGTCGTCGCTTCCAATGAAATTATGTAATCAGTTTTACGACTCATCCGGCCCGCGAGTGTCACGAGTTTTTCTTATTATTATCTTTCTTTTCTTTGAGTATACGAAGTTATTCAAAGTTACATGATGTAGGAACATAGCATTAGAATAGACGTTGTTTATTAGAGTCGGTCTTCGTAACTTTATTCAAGTCGCATGTCAAACATGTTTCAGTTTATTTAACCGTGATATTTCGAAAGCTTACTGTTTTGTTCAAAATTGTGTGTACCTATTCTTAATGTGTACATTACATGTATTTTGGTATAATAAAATATATGTGTTTAGAAGCAATTATGTTGAAAGTGTAACACGTGTAGTCGTCGCGTGTCGATTCGCCTCGAGGCTTTCTGTCTAATGGTGCGTGCGTCCCTTCCTCTGCCCCTACTAAACTCCCCTTTTATACTGCTAACACATAGGACACGTATAGCATTACAGCTAATTACGACACCGAAGAATTAAGAAGTCATTGCGTCTAAACAGGCATTGTCTTACGAAGTTTATAAATATGTATTCCGTGTCGATGTCATGCCCGTGTCCTTACATAGGCACTTAGCATGAGAAACGTTAGTGTGTCGCAAATTTACGAGCTTTTAATGTTCCAATGTGTAAAGTGACGTCCATTTTGCTGCGTTGTTCTACTGCCTGCTATATTCCTCTTTATTTTTCTTGACACGTCCAGCACATTGGCAGTTAATGGCCACCATTGGAAGATTAGAATGTAGTTACAGCTTTGAATTTGTATTGTTTTATTGCTCGTAAAATTTGGCTCGAAACATTAACATCATAAGTTTAAAGTTCCTTCTGGTCCAGTCATGCGTGCCATGCTTACCATTTCCTGGTTCAATGTGTTAAACATTGCAGTCAGGAATATGAATAAATTAAAGCTCATTTTAGTACCTAATGGCACAGATTTTAATTGCATATTACGGTATTACCGAAACCCGTTGAATTCATAACGGTCAGTGGTTTGCTAATCGAATAAATACGCTATTTCTATATTAACGCATCTACTTTGTTCTGGCGTAGCCTTTGAACAGTAATTTTATAACAAGAACAGAATGTAAGGCAGTTTTACACGAGCGGAGGGGTTGATTCAATTATGCGATACCATTACAGTTTATAATCTGTTCTTGTCTGTGGTGGCTGGAGGCTGGCATCGTCTGTAACAGCCTTAATGCGTCTCACACCGCGAACTAACGGACTCTTAATTATTTAACAACTGCTAGGGTTGGCGTACGTTACAATTAAATAACATTTTATTGGGAGAACGTTGTTTTCTTTATTGTAGATTCAGTTACAAATGAAAATGCAATTTCGAAATAATTTTCAAAGAAAAGATAAGTTTACCACTCGTTGAAAATTTAAATTTTAAGAACTATACGTACGAAAATGAATAGACGAACTAAATTGTTTAATATTTATGCGCATAATTAAATATCTCAGTTACTTTTAATTGACAAATCATATGTCTTGAATTTAGACTTGAACATCTACCAAAAGTTATGAAATCAACCATTTATTGTGCGTACCCTTTTTTAAAAAGATTGGCAAGATGGATAATACAGCAAAAAATCAGTAATATCGTTCAAAAAAAGTTTTTCTATATGAGACAAAAAGCTTCTTTGAAACCTGCTTTACACTCATGTCATGGCATCGAAAGTTGCAGCGTGATCCTTTGAACACTGTTCGTTGCATCAATTTAACAGGGACTTCACACCCATCTGGGAACCTTCAGTGACCCTAATCCACCGTAACTCCACCGTGGAATTTTCTCATCCAATGAGTCTCATTAAAAAAGTACTAATTATAGGTTAACGTCCACTTACGTGTTGATTGCCTGCCCATAATTGTGTAAACAGTAATTATTTTTAAATGTTCTTGCTACTTATTAATTGCTGACCATATTAAACTAATGTGTTTGTAATATGCTCTTGATCTCATTTCTGAATACAGGTGTGACAATATGCGTCATAAAAATCTATAACATTTTTGTTGTTTTTTTTTTCAGAAATTACCTACTTTTTAACGCACTGAGAAGTATGGGGGCAATGATGAACAGTTGAACACATAAACTAGTCAAAAATTTTAAATCTGCTTAAAAACTCGTGGGAAACAAAAAGACACAAAAACCTAATTAATAAAAAAATTAAAGACGTTTTCAGTATATCTTATTGATCTTAAGTATAAATCTATCAACCCAGGAATTGATTAGCCACTATTCTTTAACGCTAAAAAAAAGACACACAAAAATATTTGATAAAAAAATACTTGTTAAACGAGGAAAAATATTTATGCGTGGAAATCTGTGCGGTTGGCGTGCGCTATCCATTTATAAATGAAGAATAATCCCCGGAGCATAGACGGTGGTAAATGTGCCGTGAAAACCCGAACGCGGCGGAGCATTTTTCTCATGACAAAAGCTTTGGAGACAGCTCACGTCTGTTGCTACTTGCTACACGTACCGACACACGCGAAATTACATAGACCTCGTATGAACACGCTGATATAGCACAGATACGGAAAAATAACCTTTTGTATGTTTTTATCTATCCTAATCCACCCAGGCAGTTTTTTTTCTTATACTCGGCTGACACAAATCTTTATAATACAGCTTTAATATGGCACTTTGAGCCAAACATAATATTCATTCTCATCACTTTTGCATGGAAAAATACAAAACAATAGTCTATTTGCACTTTATCTACAAGAATTTGAGGTTAGTGGTTTTTGTTCGGATTTATTACTGAATCATTAAGTCGCGTGCCTCGTGACACCAATGTGGGAATTATTCACATCACTTATCGCATTATCGTACTGAATACATTACTTTTGAAGTTTTGATCCTCAAAATTCATTATAAAAATCTGACATCTCCCCTTGTAGGAGGGGGAACTTAATCAAACTTAAATTCGGTCGATAATATAAACACCAAACTTCGTTCAGAGATAAAGTAAACGGATGGAAAAGTCGTTAGGGGAACGAGTTTTAATCCCGGGGAGAGCGTATCGACGCTATTTAATCACGTCTAAATATGGAAAAAAATGTTGGTGAGGTATCACGCCACGTTATTGTCATTCATAACAGGCGGGAGGGAGGTTGTGGGGTAGCAGGCGTGTTGGGGAGTCGGCTCGGGGTGAGGTGCTCTCGATAGCGATAGCTGCGGGATCACGCCGCCGCGCCGTAACGAGGGAACAGTTAGCTCGAGCGAAATGTTTGTACAGGTATGTCTCCCACTAGCGAGGGACGAATACGTAATTAAAACTCGCGCCACATAAAAATAAACATACAACCAACGACAAACGTCAAAAAACTTTATATATTAATTTCGACCACAGTTACGAAATACTTTGTAAAAAATTAATAACGATGCCAATGTCGTTTTATAAGGCGTAGTTAATAAATAATCGACTACATACTGCTAGACATAAACGCAATCATTAGTTCCAGCTAAAGGTTTTTCTAATAGTACGCAATTAATTATTTCAGCACAAATGCGAGGAGAATCGTCGCGGTGGAAACACACATTAATGATAGATTCTAAAAGTTTTTATTAGTTTGAGGGAGAGGATAGGTACGTCGTTTGTCAGGACGGATGAGGGTTCACCGCGATGTCTACGCTCGGGGACAGACCGCTTTTCAGGTCACCACATGTACATTTAAGTAGTAACACTATTTTATATTGTTTTTTAGAAGTAATCTGTCCAAAGTTTTGCATGTTTTAATATTTAGTAAGTTTTTAACTAAGCTGGATCTAGCAGAAGTAATATCGAGGCGCCATGCAACTAATCATCAATTTCAAATCATCACTTGATCGCAGTTTTTTAATCAACGAAACTGCAAAAGCTTATTAATAAAACACGCTAGACAGAAACTATTTATTTTAATCATTCGAGCGTAAGACGTGTAAATGCCCAAAACGAATAATTTGAATTTAAAAAAATCCCCTTTTGTAAAAGCACTCCCAACTAAGTGGCGCTCGCCACCTTTTGACACACAATAAATCACAGCCGTGAGCGGCCAATAAAAAATATGTTCCACCCTCGGCGAAAATCCAATTAATTTTCGGCGGTTAAAAAAAGAACCTGCCCGTCCGAGCGGAAAAAGCTTGGGCGTACTGTACCAGTCATAAGCGAACAGCGGGCATTCTCGCGGAGCGGAAGCGTTAGCGGGAGCGGTTAGCGAAGCAAAAGACGCCGATGATGATGGCCGCATTTGCGACACGGACGCGTGTAAAAAATAAGAGGTAACCAACGGAAATGGGCATAGCGATAAGCTGTTAATACATAACGGTGCGCTTGGTCGGAGAAATGAGTCGATCCACAGAGTATAGGAATAATAAGGTTAAACGAGACGAGATAGGAACGGAAAGTGCGGGAAAACAGGAAAAGTGGAAAAAGGGGAATAATGGAGAAGGAGTAATCAATTTCGCTCAGTCGCCGCCGCCGGCGAAGCTCTCATTTAAAATTTAAAAATTCGCGGAGCGGAGGGGTCCCGTGGAGGACTTTTTAATTTGGCTTCGCTTCGGTTTAAAAATGCACGGAGCTCTGCGGTGACACATCAATCCACTTTAAATGTTGACGCTGAACTAAAATACATAACTCTTTTAAAAAACAAAACACTTTAATTTGATTGTGCTGTTGCCTGAGATCTCGTTTTATTTAGAGACAAAGCAGAGGGTTGATTCTGTTTTAACCGTTGTGGATTTTAATTAGTGCCCTACCGTAGTTGCGGTTTGCAACCTTCGGCCAAGAATGGACCATTTGGCTTTGCTTTAATTTGGTCTATTCGCTATTTGTCTGAATGTTTAGCTGCTTAAAACGACTTGGGGTACTTCGGTTTTGGAATTGATTGTGTGGAAGCATGTTGTAATGTTAGTGTTTCTGATTGTTGCAGCAACAAAGGCCAGACCTGCCGCGGTTATTGCAACAGATGCACGCGGCGCACCTGCCAGCGCATGGCGCGCCTCCTCTGCCCCTCTTAGGTCAGGGTGCTCTTCCTCCCGCCGGCCTGCTGGGGCTCGGCGTGCCTCACCACCCTCTGTCAGTACTCGCAAAACCTCCAGACTTGCATCGACCAGATGATAAAGGAAATGGTAAGTTAATCATCAATAATTATCGTAAATCATAAACAAGAAACGCCAGTCAGGTAACAGAAGCTAAAGTTAGTTTAAGTCAGAAAAGAAAAAATCCTGAATAGCCTACTGTATAAGTAGAGGTTCGATACAAAGATGAATATTTTAAGAGGTTGTCGCGTATTTGTGTATTCGCCTTGTTTGCTGTGAGCCTCTGGAGACTATTAGTGCCTCCCCCGCCCCCGCGGCCGCCGCCCGCCCCGCCGCCCTCCGCGGCAGACGTCTCCGATCCCACTTCTGTTTCAATATTTACAATCTTCGAGTGGCTTTTTGAACTCACTGTTTGCGTGTTTTCGGATCGCTGACGGCTACGGCTGGCCCGATATTACTTTGAGAGTATGAATAAGTCAGTTCTCCGAACTGGTAGGTAGTATCTACGCGCATGTTTGGACAGAATAAATGTAAACAGAGATGTGGAACAGATTGGTGGAAAACATTTTTCCTGTTAGTCTGCTATATCCATCAAACAAATAGGCACTTTATAATTCGAGGGCAAGCTGAGTATTATTCATATCAAACAACGGGGAGTGTTTCCAGTTTTCACGGTAGCGCGAGTAATCCCGGCGCGGCGAGGACGAGCGCGCCACAAATGAAAATGTAACACAGAAATGGATTTGGAAGCCGCCCGTCGCTCCGGTTAATTACAAAAGCAAGCGGTAATCTGCGCTCCGGGATGTTCCGGCTTAGCGCCCCCTGCCACCCCCGAGCGCCGCCTGCCACTTCCCCGGCTAATTTGTGCCATTATCGGTGTACTGATGTAAGAGTTACCGCGCAGATGGCCCCCCGCCCCGTCCCGGCCCACACCACCCCGCCCGCACCTTGCCAGAGCTCAATTAATTATTCGTTGCTGGTGTGAGCGTCGCGTGTTTTAGTCAATTAGTAACGTAATTTTGCGGCTGACTTGAGTGTGTGCGGTCCCGGACCTACATGAAGTCGCGCACTAACCAAATTACATCCACGCGTTGCATTAGAGTAAATAATAACCGCCCTAGTCGTTTGCGATGTGTCAGAGCGATAATAATACATGACTCTATGAATATTAAGTAGCTCAAAAACACGTATAAAACCACTAATTTGTCTGTTATGACGTGATTGCATTGTTTTGAATCGATGTGCACGAAGCGTTCATGTGCAACCGGGCAATGTAGGGGAATAGCCGGCCAATAATTGAGGCTATTGCGTTTAAATTAATTGTGGCAATACATGCAGTGCTAATACGGCGTCGGGCAATATGTATGTACATATGTACCGCTGTAGCGCACGTGAATAGTAATAGGATTGGCTGCAATTGCTCACAAACTTGAGACGAATCAGGCGGCGGAGATAATGCCTTTGATGTATGCAATACTCAGTAACTATGGTATGTACATACATATTGTACATACGTAATCTACAACGGATTTGCTGTTTCGATTAAACTGTGGCTACGTATTCTGGTGGTGATACAGCTAGTGTTAGGAACTGGTAATGTTATTATCAAGTTTTAACTTAGTAGTTTATTGATAACTTTGAAATTAAAGAATCCAATATAGATCCAATTCGAACCCAAAATCAATAGTACACCGTTTAAAAAACTAATTCAATACTTGCTTTACCAAACAAATTCAATTTAAATCAGAACTGGTAAACCACGCATTGAACACTCGAACACGCACTAAATAAGTTCAATAACGTTGTATAGCAACCATGTAATTTAACTTGAACTTAAACACAGACTGGAAGTTCTAACCGTGAACGCGACTATTTTGGGCACAATGGCGGTGTCGTTAACTCCGCCACTATTGGTCCGTGAATAGTCACGATTGATACGTGTTGACGAGAACGGGGGCTAATACCGCCCGGGGGTAATGACGGCCACTACAGTTCGACAGTAGACTAAACTTGGGCTTAATCTAAAATGTAATCTAAGGTTTAGATGCCTTAACAGCGCACCAGTTAACTAAAAGCTAAGATTCTAAGCTTAGTGACAACAATGGTGGATAAAGGCCAGAAAGGCTACGGCTAGAGAAGATTATAATATGAGCTTTTATTGTTTTCTTAGAAAAAATTACACGATATTGAATGATGATTGTTAACTCAAGCGCTAGTCACATTTTGGGAGTTTCGAAGTCAAAATAACCTCTTATAAAACAAATTAAGTAATTGAAGTCTATATTCCAATTAGATGCTTAATAAAAATAGTTTATGTATCTTGTTCTTTATCCTGATTTAACATTTGATCTTCAATTATACAGGAGGTTAACTACAAGTAACAGCTGGCGTTATTTACTATTCTTACCTATTGCATTATGCCATTCTGATTACCAATTAAGTTATTAGTATTAAATTTGCATGCATACTGTTCAATATACCTAGTACAATATATCCACAAGTTACCATATTACGTCGACTATAGCATATTCTGTGCGATTGCCAGGCGAAGCTAATTTCGCCAGTAATATTGTTTCCAATTATCTCGGAGTTAGCAACATATGACAGACCATTGTCAGTGACGTTGCTTGACTAAATTGGTGGCTAGGCTTTGATTGATAACTTAACTTACTATTGTGTTATTTAGATTAGTAACCCAGTTCAAAGATTCAAAAGAGAAAGTCTTATATTCTGATGATATTCGATCTGTTAATCACGACCAGTCATTCGTGAATAACAAGAAAGTATCGATTCCATAGATATTGAAATTAAAGAATCAATCAGCCGAGGTTATTAGTCGATTAAATTTCCTTCGAAAACATGTTATGTATCACTAACAAAATGGAAAATTTATTATTCGTTGAAGGTAACATTAGTGGGTCGTTTAATAAGTAAACAGTAGCTATGGCTGTTATAGTGTGTAACAGCATTAAGGTGTCAGGAGTGGCGGCACAGGCGGGGGTGTCGTGACGAGCCGGCGACAGCCTCTGCAATATTCATCGACCACTTTACCCGACTCCTCATCGGATCCACCTCAATTACACTCACACGTCCCCCTCCCACTCAGATTGCTTGTATAAAACAAACATACGACTGGTTCGTGCTAGGCGGTTAGACTACTATTTCCCGATCTTGCATATTTGTCTGCCAGGTATAATATGCTAGGAAAATCTTATCTCAAATAGATCAGTCGATCTGATTCCGAGATTAGACAAGCTCTCATAATTAACACTCGCTATTCTCGTCTTACCTGAAGCGTCTACTGTCTAACTGCATAGCTCTGACGTACGCAACAATTACGGAAATTAGGCATTCGCAGAACTGGTGTTGACTCTGTGCACGTGAATACAACTGCTAATCTGATTCACGTAATCTCTCAGTAAAGCCACAATATAAGCTGTGAACCATTCATTACCAATCATTACCAAGTAATTGTGATCAATTAATACTGCGGTTTACTAACAATTCCTGTGTACAACGTGTAATATAATCCAGCTAACTTATCCCACTTGGTTGCAGGTATCAGTTCAGCAGAGGAGCGACATGTGAGTATAGAATAACTTTTTCCAATTTCGCCCGAGTTGTTAAAATTCCGACGGCACAATTTTGCTTTGAAAAATTCCCCAACAAGCGTATCTACGTAGCTATAACGTAGGTAGCACGTATATGTACGTAGTGCCTTTTCCATTTGGGAATGTGAACGCGGAGAGTAGTGTTGCGCTCGAACACGTTGATTTCATAACACGGCCCTGACTGAAACAAGTGGGTGGTGCAAGTGGCGCACCCCGCTCAGGGGTGTCACGCTATAAAGTGTCGTTCACATTTTATCTTTATTGATATTAAATTCAATTCAACATAGTTTCGCGTGTTAACTTTAAGTCACGACAAGATTTTATTCAATTAGTCTCTCTATTAAATTAAAAGTTCAGTAAAACAATCATTGGAGCACGGTGCGTTGTTTTTAATGTTTACGTAACATCTGTTACTATACAAACATAGTTCCGAAAACGCGTCACGTCATCCTTGCATCCGTTATTAACTTAGGCAGCTAAAGCACACGAAATTGGGGTTCGCCCCCGATCCCCTTAGGGACTTGGGGCTTGGCACTGTCACTGTAAAAGGGGGAATGTCCGGTCCGAGCCAAAACGTACCTCGCTTACTCTTTTGGGATTTACAAGCGTGATCGTATAAATGTCCATTAATTAATCCTATGAGGTAATCTGTTTTGTGTAACTTAGTTCTAATTTGAACATATTGCTAGCGATTATCACTATCTCAATTCCAGTCGCGTTCAATTCACTGAGGTATGTTTAATGGGGTGTGGAGAAAATTGATTGGCAGAACAGGAAAACTGAAAATAATGGGAGAAGTTGTCAACCCTGTGGTGAAGTGAGCTCGGTCGCGAGTGCGTCGTTCCCGAGGTGTTGCGAATGTCGGCTATCGCGCTACCGTGGGGGGAGGGGGGTTGAACAGTGGCGCACCGCACAGATGTGCCGACGAGCGCCCAGAAATGCATGCGAATCGATACGCCGCACCTACTTGTAACACTGTCTTTGTTGCACTAACCTACTTCATGACAATGACAACAATTATTCACTTTTGCCTTTGACATTGTCTGATCGTTAGTGCAGTCTATTGTGAAACGTCTCCTTAGGAGGATGTCCTGTTCCGGTAGGATGATGCTCCTTTCTGTATCAATTAACGGTCCTTTCAACTACATCCCCAATTAATAACCTAGCATTTTTATATGGCTGGAGTTAAAACAGATACACAGAAATAATCTATGACCTAAGGCAAACTTTATCTGATCGATCAGTAGCTCCGTCCTCCCCCAGACTCTAATTCCACTTGACTGGGAAAACATAATCAGTCACGTAGCGATCACATTACCGCACATCAGCTCGTACCGCATACTTTAACAAGTTTGTTGGAAAACTTGGGTGAGGTGAGCGAGTTTATAACTCGACGACAGCACGTGAAGAGTTTATCTTGCAGTGTGACCCCGATACGGCGCGGCTGTGGCCTGTGTTGGCAGTCCGCTCACGGAACCGTCGATCTGTGCAAACACGCGGCGAGCTGAGTAATGCACGGACGCGCCTTACAATTTGAAGCGAGGGAGCCGTGTGGGGGGAGGAGGGAGGGAGAAGTGCACTCCGTAATAAAGTTTACATAAACCGAGCGCGTCTTGGCTGCGGCTCCGCGGCTGCGGGGGCGTCAGGTTACACTCGACCGAGCCGCACCCGTTTGTCCACACTATGTTTTTATTGCGAATCACGAAGGTGCTACACAGTTGCAGGCACGTTGTTTATTTGCAAACATCGCGCGCCGTATATTTGATTTTCCGATACATCGGGCCCATGTTTACATTACAGTGTAGGGAAACTTTTCATTTCGATACCGCTGCCGCTCTGTTTTGAAGCTCTATTTTATTTTGAATGATATGATAAATATATTATGTCGGGATAAAAATAAAGCTTCGAAAGCTATCTAAAATTGATGCAGCATGATCGTATGTAATGGTATCAGTTACCGTTATAAACTTAATAAAGGGTTCCCGAGTCTCCCTTTTGTAACCGGCAATTATCACCTAGCGGTCGAACCGTATAATTATCCATTTATACATAAATTAAATTCTAGAAAGGTGCTTAAATTCCCGCAGAATAACAAAGTTTACGACTAGCAATTTACACCGACGCGAAATTGAGCAGCCGCTGTAAGCCTAACAGAGCGAGCCCTTCCACAATCTCATTTGAGTAACATAATAACCGCGGATTTATTTCTGCCGCCCGCTCATTCGCTCTCAAATCGCGCCTAATATTCAATTTGGGCGCCCGAACCACACAAAAACTGCTCGGAGCCGGTTCATTACGCCGCGCATCTCGCCTCTTCATCCTCCTTACCTTATCTAAGCCACTCTGAATAACACACCCTGTGCCACCCCGAGCCGGCCCCCGCACCCCGCACCCGCACACCACTTCAAGTGGAAAACTCGCAGGGCGAGGGCCGCTCAACCTTGTTTAGCATTCTCCTCGACTTCTTTATTTAATAGATACCGAAAAAAAAAAAACTCCGGTCAGAATAAATTTGCGTTTGTTCTTCGATATGCTGGGGTCGTTGCGTTTTAAAGGTGCGCTCCTTTAATTAAGGTAGAAACGGCGAGTATAAATGACTTACATAAATACAGGCGAGGACCGACTACTTTATTAAACCGTTAAAACAAAAATGGGAGATTTTCCTTTTAAGTCGGTGGGTGGTAGCCCTAGCGGCATGTTTACGCGCGTTGTAACAGCGCTCGCTCGCTTCGCGCCCGCGACAGCCCTCACAATTTATAGCTCGAGACTTTTCTTAATTGGAAAGAATGGCCACTTGTAATTATTAAGACGCCCTAAAGTGAAACAGATTGCGCGGTAGTCGTCCTCTTATTTTACTTTTTTACATTTTATACGACGACGTCGGCCATCTAAAGTAACGGTGGCTTGTTTATTGAAAAACAAAAGTTAGCGCTACTAAAGTGAATGTTTAATGTAATTTATTTATGCTGCTTTCTACTTTGCAGTCATTTCAGTATACGGCTGCGTGATCTTCCTGTTTATTCTAGAGACGTTTCTTGCAATTATACAAATTACACTTCTCGTAGATAGCGTAGAGAGATACGGAACTACATTGTGGATAAATGCAAAATTATTCTTGAGCAGTTATCCTCCAATTACTGAGAGTAATATTTACTTATAGGTTGGATATCTTGAGCCAGCTACTTTGTGAAGAATCAGATAAAGAACAGGTTAAAGAGCAGTTACTAGGTGGTAGTCGCGATGGATATCGATCTAAGGATTGTGCCCCTCGCTTGAGGCGCAGGTAGATTGCCCACGGAGCGTTGTGGCTTGTTATTCATGACATTTCGATGAAATTGTGCGGCTTCTAGGAAATTGACTTCGATTTTAAATGGCCACTCTGCACGAAATTATTGGTTGATAACTGATAGAGCATAGAGCTTATTAAAAGTAACGTGCATTTTATCGCTGTATGTTACATTTAATAAACTTGAACAACACAAGGTGAAACAGATCCGCCCCGTACAATAGGTAGGTGGTGTTACTGCGTGTTATCCAATTTGATTCTGAGAGCATTGTTATAATATTTGGCAAGGTAGCGGATCCTCGGGTAATCCCTAACATGGCTTCTGTTCAGTCGGCTGCTGCTCGAGTCCCGGCTAATGTCTCGGAGCTGAGGCACTGTACTTAATCCCCTTACACTGTGCGTCTCTTGATAGGGAATAACACATAGATTATGTCGGTGCATCCACATTATTCCGCGCGGATTATCTGTCGTGTTGTGCAGTCATGGCTCTGTCTCTAACTGGAATTTATAATCTGCCAACAGAATTAATCAAGACTGTCGTGTAAAACACTCGTGTATTTCGCTTGATGGTCTAGTTCTGACAGAAATCCTTAAAGCGGATTTCATAATAAAAAAAGATTACTTGAACTCTTGCAAAGGGGAGAAACAAAATAAATAAATCTTCAATTGACATAAAAAGCTTTGATTTGTTTATTGAATTCCTAAAATAACAATACTTAGCTACCTGTTGTAAACTTGGCCTGAGAAGGTAATAATCCACGAACTCTTGTGAGAGCAAAAAGTATATCGGAATTCTTTTCATAATATCGTTTGTGTGACGATCGCTCGGTGCTGGGTAGATGTGTGTACTGCGGGTAGGTAGGGGTATAGGGGTATTGCTCGTCTCGGAGCGGGCTTGCGGCTTTGTTCACGATCCGGCCGTATCGCATCGATTTATGCAAGCTTGATCGAATCGCTCCTGCCCCCGTCTGCCCTCCCTCTTGCTTCATAACAATACCTGCCTCTGTCGCTGCATTGTGTTAACACAATTTTCATACTTTATAAACGATATTTGGAATCTGACGCTGAAATAATAACTTTTTATTTCTTTCAAAGTGCCAATATTAATCTGTTATTACCATACCACTACCTTAGGGTTGGCATTTCTCCAAACTACGGTCGGTTTCGCTATATCTTGATGACACTCAAAATACTGGATGGCTATAACTTAGCTAACCTATTAACTTTCAAGTTTGCTTAGCTATTAAGCTCTACCTTCAATGTTATGATGATTTAAATCAACAATATTGTTTCATTTGATTCATTGTTTCACGAACAGAACGCGTCGATGTGTAACCAGCCGTATGTAACGAATAACGATGCCTCGCGCAGTTCGCGCTCCCACACGTTCAATATTTCAAATGAAATATTCAATAGATATTGCATTCGACGACTCGTTTCAAAGGTGCTTTGATATACTAAGTGCGTCAGAATTCAAACAAGGTGTCTCTGTAGCAATTATCGTGTATCAAAGTTATGCAATATATTTTTAAATATGAAGTATATGGAATAATATTAGGTAGGATCGCTAGTACACAATAGGTCTGGAAGTCAGCCGCATGTGTCGTAAACAGTGGATGAGTGTGTCGGTGACCGCAGGCTGACGAGGCAGCAGCACGCCGCGCTCGTGCCTGCGGTCACCGCTGCCTCTGTTGCGGTCGCACCACTATCACCCACCGCGCTCTTTGTCGCCCGCTCGCCTGTCGCCTGTCGCCCTGTCGCATACATCGCTACCGATGACGCAACACAACACCCACCACCACATTTATTTATTACATTCGTTTCTTTAAATTTTACGACACCCTAAAACCACTAAAATCTAATTGCATCCATAATGCTATAACATCTTTACAACACGCTATTACGTGTGTTAATTGTGATTTAATCGCCTCGGACGATGTTCAATAGCGGATAAACTTAATAAAAACAAACCAAGCATGTTTGTTGTTGAGTAAAAAACACGCTAGAGCGCTCGAGTAATTGAAATCGCTGCATGTAATTAGCAGGTAAGGTGGGTGCGATAGCTCGCGGCTGGCTGCACGTCTTCATAATTTATCTCAATTAGTCGCCGGCGTAATGAGAGGAAGGGCGGACGCTACGCCACTACGGCTGCAGTTAGCGTAACAGCGCATTCTGCTAATGGCTGACGGCTCATTTTTATTTAACTCATTGTTTATCACCCTACTGGGCCTACTGTTCGCTGTTTAGGAGTGACGTGTGCGAGTGAAATATTTCAATAATTACGAACATGTTAGCAGCATTAATTACTGGATATTTAGTAGAAAATTAAGCATAATTGTAGCATGGACAATAATGTGTAGTGTGGCGTGTAGGCTGCAGTTGTCTGGAGGCATGTTAACAATGCGGCGTGTTGCGGGCATCGTGTTGCGGCAGCACAAGGCGCCGACCGCCGCCGTGTCGCGTAGCGCGCCATAGGCCAGGCTCCGCGAGGCGCCCCCTTCGTGCTTATCACACATTTACATATGCTTCGCCCGCTCACTGCCGACGCCGTGTACCAGCATCGAAAATGTTTCATGAATAAATTTGTAATCCAATTTGGTCGTTAACTTCTGACTCCACAAACACGTCGACTTCGCCTCGTTCACAATAAAAACATAATATACACTAAACACCAGTAAACAAACAAAGGCAATTCGATCGAATAATCTTCGGTTCGCTTAAAACGATTAATCATAAAAAGTGCGCGGGTCGCAGCCCTTTTTCGAGTTTCCTCGTTACGGACTAAGACGAGAATCATTAGGAATTAAATTTCCCCTTTCATTAGTCCCTCAACCCTCGTATAATTCCGGACGCGGAGCAATAACAATATAAATCCCCCGTCGCGCCGAGCGGGGGATTACGGCTTGTCTCGACCCTAATTTAGGGCTGCCCCCGCCCCGGATTAACGAAGTGGCGGAATCCGCTAGGGTTGTCGCTGCGCATAAACTTGTTACGTGTTTAATGTTTTATTGACGGGTGGCTAGGGAGCTCTCATTTAAATAACCGCGCGGCTTCAACCCCTTTCGCAGCTCCGCGCCGAGGCCGATTCCACTCGTGTTGATCACGTGAACCGTGTTGCGTGCGTTGTCCGAGTGGCGACGACTACCCCTGATATAAGGACACTCGTGGGATCGTATCCAAGCTAAGTTACACTCTCACTGTTATTATTTTAAAGATCTCCTGAAAAAAAAAAACACCTGTTCCTTCCGCCCACATGTAAGGCGCACAATTTATAAAAAAATTTAAGCGAGCTACTAAGAGATCTAATTTATTGTCTTTTTCGGGATTTTTGCTGAAATATTATAATATATTGGAACTGTAATGCAACAAAAACTTGTAAAAAAGCTTAGCTTGTTAACTTGGTTCCAACATGCGTAACACCGGTGCCTGGGGGCTACATTACAAGTTACAATTTAAAATATTATTTTAGAGGGAGTTTCGTTGTTTATTCAAATTATTTTATGTTGCTTTAATCGACGCTAACAAATCGAATCGTTCGTTAAAGTGAAACGAGCTCTTAATAGGCAGCTTAAAGCCAATTTGACGCACATATGTACAGTGAAACCTGGTTATGTGGGACCTGGATAAGTGAGAAACCTCCGTAACTGGTACTCATGCTGAAGTCCCAACACTTTGGCACTGTATTACCTCTGTTAGTGGGACGAAGCGAACCTCTATAACTGGGATTCGTTCTTTCGATTTTATCGTCATAGTTACCTCTATAACTGAGACAGCAAGTAAATTTTACATGTATTAACCTCTGTAACTGAGACAACATCGTTTTGTTTGTTTAATTACTTAGTCTTATTCTACCCGCAAATTCTGCACTTAACTAATTTTGAGCATCAATGACCTTCAGTTTTAGTTTTGCTTTACTATCATACGGATGTTTATTTGAAAAATGCCGATACGAAGGCCCAAATGATCAATAATGCAGAATTTAAAAAAAAAAAAAAATTATTTGATTCATTTTTGTACTGCACATTAAAAAAAAATTACATTACATAATAAAGTTACATTCAGTAACTTTTTTACCGACTTCAAAAAAAGGAGGTTATTGATTCCTAATAAATATTAAAATCAACGTATAATGTTTACATAATACGTTATTTTATTTGATAAATCGCACCTCTTTAACTGAGAGAACCTGCATTCTGACCTCTATTAATGGAACCCTCTGTAAATGAGACAGATATTTATTTATACCTGGATATCTGAGACACTGCGTAAGTGGAATACCTCTTTAAGTGAGACAGATTTGCAGGTCCCTTGAGGTCTCACTTAACCAGGTTTCACTGTATATTGCAGTCAACTTGAAGAAACCTCGACGGGTGCCATTCCACACCCTACTTGATTTAAACATAGGGATCATAATTAACGGAGTCGGCTTTGTCAACAAGAACCGAACTAGCGCGATAAATCGTATTATTATTTAAAACAAAAGGAGTCTTGTAATTTCATTTTTAAACTTTATATTTCTAAACAAAATATACATCCCCAATTCAAAATTCATTATGTAACCTTGTAAAGTTACTTCGCTGATGCCTATTTTCCAAACGAGTTGTCTTTCAGTATGGCGACGAAACTCGATTCCAGGTAATTTATTTAAGTAATTTTACAAAGCGAAGCCGCGTACATCGTATTAAAATTTGCCTCCAGACCGCAAAGTAGACGCAAACACAAAATTAAAGTCGTCGACACTTAAGGGCTTCGTAGTTTCGAGGGGAGTTTCCGTGAAATTTCTCTCGGAATGTCGAAATGGCGGATGAATTTCGCAAGTCAACTCAATTATCGTTTTAATTAAGGCGCCGTGCCACGTGACATTTGTTTGCGTGCGTGAAAGCGATCGTAACCCTCCCCCCCGCGCACTCCAGGCCGCGCCACGCAGCCCCCTCGCGCCTGCTCCTGTTAATTGTGCTAATTACTCCTGTAATAGAGCAAGGGGGCGGGGTGAGATTGCTTATCGATGGCTTCCCCGGAATTTACTTTGTGTGATACAGCTGCCCCACGGGCGATAATTTGATATAATTTGTAGTCCACTTGACTTCACTGTGCCTCCACACATATTGAAGCTTCTGTTTTGAATAGCCGGTTTACATTAGACGAAGTGGAGCCGTTTAGCAGGGAGCGCCGACAGCCGCTCGCGCTCACGCTTGGTTAACTGCAGGTTAACAAACAGTGCAGTAATGAACATCAATTGTATCGGGCAAGTTTCCAAGTGTATTTGTAAGTGCACGGCGGTGGCGGAGTTTCCGCGAGAGAGCTCGTAACGCTACGCGCCGAGTGGCGGAATAATGGGCGCTGCGACCAGATTGTGGAACGGGGTGGCCGGCCGCGAGCGCGCGTCACTCGACAACGAGCACCAGGCAATTTGGTTATTTGGGGTCGGCCATAAAGCGATAGCGAGCGCAGTAAACGCAATCCTCCACTCGCGACTATAAACTTTACGAGTCACGTAAAAACGCGCTCGAAACGCCGACTCGCTTCCATAAATTTATGCTAATGTATTCTTTATAGGAGTTTAATGTGTATTCAGAAATTCCTCCATTATTTATGTATACGAATGAACCGGTAAAGTTAATTTTAAAGTCGCACAGCACCCCGCGGTTTATGAGCTCGCTGACGATTAATTTTTTGTAACTTTTTTGTGGGCCAGGTTTCCGATGAGCGCGGATTCCCGTTCCAGACCGATTAACGTTAACGTTTTTACGGAGGTCTCGGTAGCGCTTGCAACTGGTTTAATAACGCGTTGATCCGTATGAATGAGCGTATTCAATGAGGGCCGTTTTATCGTATCGTGAAGATAAATACAAATTGACATCATAATGAAACTTAAAAATAAAATGCACGCAATAAAACTTTCGATGACAGTATCATAAAACGAAGCCGTATAAAATTGGTATTCTCGATAAAAGCTGAAAACGTCGCGTGTAAATCACGTAACTTTCAAAACTATTATGCCTGAAATATAGTCCGAACTCAATCCGTACATTTCCGAGCGGCGGGCGGTCTATTTATCTATTTCCCCCGCTTCCGCCCCAGAGCGTCCGGTTAACCGCCCCCCTTCCGGTTAACCGGGCGGCGGCGGCGGCGAGGCGCGCGGCTAAACGGCTCGTCGCGTGACCGCAGACAATAAGCCCGGCCGGCGTTAACAGCGCGCCTGTGTGTTGCCACTTTATATGTTACGTCACAGCGACATCGACTTGCGACGCGTGTGTGCGACACGCGCGACTCGCGACTGTAACCGATAACACAGAATAAGTCGTGTTGTCGGAGCTTGTTCCTCTAGTACTTGTTTAACGTCGCAGGCTCCTGTCCCCCCGCCCCCCGCGACCCTCGTACCGCGCTCAATTGCCTTTTTCTTGAGGTCGACGCGCGTAATGGGATAAAGTAAAGATTAGCTCTGTTCGCTTTTCTGTTGAAAATAGAAAAGGTTGCGCGACTACTCGATATTGAGTGTTTTGTTTGAGTAAAGAGATACGAAATAAGCGAAGAGGTGCCTAAACAATTCGCATTTTATGTCGTTGTTTTTGTCGTATGTTGTGTTATTATGTTACAGTCCTCCATACATAGTGAACTGCTAATTTATACGAATGTTTACGTTACAGCACTTGTACTAACATTGGTACTACACAATGTTCTTTTATTGCACACATGTTATTGACGAATGATATTTTAGTACAGGGTACATAAGAAAAGAACATGTAACATAAATTCCATTAGAGCCGGCCACATCCAACTATTCATCAGCCGACCACAAATTCAATCTATTAAATTAACGATTAACCACAAACGATCTACCCTCGAGCGAATGACTCGTATGGGCAACATAAAATCCATCCAATCGAATCCGACACGTCACATTAAGGCATCGAGCGGTGCCGCGGCGGGTCGGCGGGTCCTCGATATAGCGTCACTTGAAACGAGTGTCGAGTTCTGTGGAGATCGGTGATTGTAAAATTAGGACTCGAGTACTCGACCCCTGAACGTGCACCTCGCTCACCTTTCTAGGTGCTATGTAGCTATTACACATGCTGTGGTATGTAATTGTATGGAGAGCTACACGTTAGGTACCTATTCGTTGTGTTCCTCCACTTTTATTTTGTTGTACCCGGCTGGTGCCAATAATAAAAGTTTATTGGTTACATCTTGCCTATCAAATATCCAATAACGACGGTCGCAATAAGCTGTGTTACTTGTTTATCTAACACGATGATGGTTTGTCTCGATGTTATTATCTAATTTCGTGCTCGTAAAAATCAGGATCTGTACATGAAAACAACTTTCATTTTTATGCTCTTGGGAGATTATTGAATGAAATGAAATGAAAAAACATCCCATGTTTTGTGAGTCAACATTAATTAATCTAAAAATTGCTCACAGTTGAATAGACAGGCAGAAGTGTACGTGTCATGCCCTTGTATTTACAGTAAGCCTATCGATTAGATCGACGATGTTTAAATACAACATTATTTTTAGTATATGCGAAACCTGAATATAGTTTGTTCAGAATCAGTTTGTTTTATAAAGTTCTTTATTGTTTAATATAAAATACACAATAATTGTAACACTTACACATTAAGTAACAATTTATACTGTAGTAACAACACTTTTACAGGCTATTGACGCCTTTTTAAGTATTTAAATAAGCAAAGATTGACACTAGTTACAACATGGACCTATAATCTTAAATCTATTTTAATAAACATATGAAATCATTGTAATGATTCCATTTTTAAAATGATGGGGTAGTAGGAAAAATTAGTACGACAATCGTAACTGTTACCAAAACCGGTAACTCAGGTGATCACGCATAACCACCAACGTCGAACGATCTACCGCGTCCCCCGCACTCTCGCACTTTAACGGCGAGAGAGGGGACGCGCTGGCGCAACGTACAGGTCATGCTAGGACGCGTTATCAGAATTGTGCGCGAATAGGACGTAGTGATGTGGAAGCTTGTATGTACCGTATCCATCGATATTTTGCAAGTCTTTTAGTTCTATTTGCCCTAAGTCGGCAATCAATGCATTTTGATGACATTTATTTTTACTATAAAATTTACGAGTTAATTTTAAGATGAATTGTGTGATGCTAGGTAATTTTATATTGGTGTGAAGTACTTTTAGATTAGTTTTAAATGGGGTATTATAAGCAATTTTAACCGCTTTATTTTGAAGAATTTGTAAAAGGTTATAATTGGATTGACAAGTGCTGCTCCATACCGGACAAGAATAAGTGATGCAAGGTCTAATTAGTGTTGTATATATTCTAAGTTTAGTATTAGGACTGAGTCTACTTTTCCGGTTTAGTATAGGGCTTATAGAACCTAGTGCCTGAGCTCCCTTAACACGTAATTTGGTTATATGTTTCGTCCAGTTGAGCTTTCTATCCAACATAACACCTAGGTATCGAACTGCTGGGCTCCAAGGAATCGATTGTCCAGCAATTTTTAAAGTTCTTTTTGGGACACTACGTTGACGTGTAAATAATATGGCTTCAGTCTTGGCTTCGTTCAACTTTAGCTTCCATTTATTGAAGTACGACTGGAGTAGTTCAAGGGACAGTTGAAGTCGGCTAATTATAATATCGATGTCATCATCAGTAGTATAGGACGCTGTATCGTCAGCGAAACAGGCCAAGTGAGTACGGACTTGTACCGGCATGTCATTTACAAATAGAATAAAAAAAGGTAGGGACCGAGCACCGACCCCTGGGGAATGCCTGCCGACACCGTCCGGGGCGAAGACCTACTAGAACCAATGTGGACAACAAACTTGCGATTGCTAAGGTAAGACTGGATCAGCTTTATCAAATCAATTGGGATTCCGTAACTGATAAGCTTGTATAGTAGGCCCTCGTGCCAGACGGTATCGAACGCTTTCTCGATATCAAGAAGAAACATTCCGGTTGACTGTTTGTGGTTAAGGTGATAGGATATGTGTTCCGAGACTCTAGCTAGTTGCTGTACCGTAGAGTGAGAAGAACGGAAACCAAATTGCTCGTTCCTGATAAACTGCTCAGAACAAGATCTCAACCGATTGTATATTATAACTTCGAAGAGCTTACCTAAAACCGGAAGGAGGCTTATGGGTCTATAATTTATTGGCAAGGTCATGTCCTTTCCAGGCTTTTTTAGCGCAATAATTTTAGCAGTTTTCCACATATGTGGAAAATATCCTAATTTAATGCAACCATTGAATATTTTTGTAATATATACAACAGTCTTTTGTGAAAGATTTTTAAGCATAATGTTATGTATTCCATCATCACCTGGAGCCTTTCTGGTCTTTAATTTACATAAAATTTTCCAGACTTCAGCGGGCCGAACGGGCTGATGCAAATCACCCATAACATGGTTTTTTAAAAGTATTGTAGCTGATTGGACATCTGCTTCGATATGTTCGCTAAACCAGTCACGAGTTAGACACATGTTTGACGCGAAGGTATCCGCTAAGACTTCACATTGCTCAGAATTGTTAGCCGTAAACGAGCCCTCAGGTGTTTTGAGCGGGGGTATTGCATCAGATCTGGGTTTTAAGGATTTCGCTAGTCGCCATATGTCATTGCCTGGGTTGTCAACTTTTGAAAGTTTGGAGTTCCATATTTTATCCTGATGTTTAGTGATAAGTAAGTTAATAAGTTGTTGTAATTTGTTAATAGCTAATCGTAATAACCTTTTCTCTGTAAGCGTTGCTTTTTGTTCCTTACGCCGCAGTTGATTTTTGTACTTTATTGTATTTTTAATGTAGGTTGGTAGCTCATTGCTGTTCTTTACATGTATGTTTGTAGTAATAAATTTGTCTCTAGCTTCAGTAAGGCATTGATGTAGGTGACTTACGGCACCGTCAATTTCTGACTCAGATTTGAAAACCTGGGAATTCAATACTATATTTTGATCGAGAAAAGATCGGTATTTCTTCCAATCAGTATCACAATAACGGTAGACTTTAGAAATTGGTTTACGAGGGCAGTAACCGTTGACTGTAAAAAGTAGAGGAAAATGGTTAGATGATAGCGCAGGTAATGCCTTAATATCATGGATACTATCGACATTCAACGATAAAACCAAATCAGGATTGGTAGGAGTAAGATCAGCTCGATAGTTGACCTGAGTAGGTGTGTCTGGGTAGTGTATGACATAATCATTGTTCAACATATGATGAAACAATATTTTACCTCTAGTATTGACGTAACTACTATTCCAGTACCCGTGGTTGGCATTAAAGTCACCCATTACTACCACATGGGGCCCAAGAGAAAACAGAATATTCAAGTCATTGCATTCAAGTTGCAAATTGGGGGATTGGTAAGCAGAAATGAAAACATAATCTTTACCGCCTATTTTAAGACCAACAGCAATCGCTTCGATGTGTTTGGTTTTGGGGACAACAATTTGTCTAGTCTCGAGTCTATCATTGACTAGAATGGCAACTCCTTGCCCTCTACCACTGTGGTGCTTGTCTTGTCGATAGCAGATATAACCTGGTGTAGTTAGGGAGGTTTTACATGTAAGTTTAGTTTCACAAACAGCTATTATATCAATGGATAGGGTACATACCAGATCAAGTAATTCACTTATTTTTGGGCGTACTCCGTCGGAGTTCCAAGATAATAGTCTTAGCTCGTTGGCATTAAACATAGTGTCCAAGATGGGATAAGACTAACATAACTTTATCTAAAGTAGATTCACAAGCAGAAAATTGAGGTTTAAGATTTTTAACACAAATAAGTATTTCCAGCATCTCTTTAGTCACAGGATCGTCCGATGGTGGCTCTAGATGTTGAGTAGTAGCAGGGTCATTGTGTGAGTGGATTTTGGCAGCAGCAGCATATGAAGGACTTTCTTTCTGAGACCTAAGAGGTGCATCAGTTGGACGTGTGGACGCGTACTTAACCATGAGAGGCCTTGAGGAAAGGTTTTCACGCCTTGATTGCACTCGCTTCAGGTAGGCAAGACGATATTCGCACTTATTGTAGTTTGCTGGGTGGTTCTGGTCACAGTTACAACAGCGTGCAGGTTCGATGCGGTCTTTTTTAGGACATTCACTTGTAGCGTGGGGTTCTGTACATTTAACACATCTAGCTGGCATGTTGCAATTTCTCGACGCATGTCCGAAGCTTTGACATCTATAGCATTGAGTTCCAGCAGACTTTTTGGGCGTAAATTTTTGAATGATTACCACGCAATTAAATAGATATTTAATTTTACGGAACTTTGCAATATCCGTTCCTGCCGGAAGTACTACTAAGAAAGGTGGGCAGGGTAAAGTACTCACTTGTTGAGTCTTCAATTGTGAGACCGATATTCCTGGAAATCCTAGTTTGTTGAGTTCATCAGGTAAATCGTCTTCAACATAAGAAGGTAATCCTTTTATCACCATTTTCGGCACTTTTTCATCTTTGCGGGTGTAAGTTAAGAAAGCAGCGTTTTCTTTGCAGAGTCCTTCCTTAACAATCTGGTGAGCATCCGACGTGTAACAAATAACAGCAACTTTATTATTACCTCTGTACTGAAGATGAAACTTATTTGTGAAGCGGGAGATTAGAGTTTTAATGGATTCATGTGTCCAATCTTTCTGTATCTCCAGAATCAGGGGCGGAATATGTCCCGATTTTTTGACTCCGGTTGAAGCATCTCTGTAGTGGTTATTCGTAGTTGATTCACCCCTGTCATCCACATTCAGGTCTTTATATTGATTGTGCAGCGGTAATCTTCGCGTTTCATCAAATTTTTCCGAGTTTCGAGTGACAGCAGGACGTTTAGCAAACTGCCAAGGGCCAATGAGGTCCTCGCCAGGTCTTTTGGAGTTGAGGTTGCCGGTAGAATCCGACTTTTTTAGGAATTTATCCATTTTTGAAGAAGCTCCACTATAGTTATAGTATCGATATTGTAGCGAAGCATCACTAGAGATGTTAAACAATTAGCGCGGTGGGGTTAGACTACTACGCGTACGTGCACACCAGCAGGGCGCCGTGCGCGGAATTCAGAATCAGTAACTGATTCGATTCCAATAATTTTTACACCATGTTATTTTTTTTTTCAAAATTATTTTTTAATTTTTTTTTTATTACCAGTTAATTACAATACAATCACCGTATGGTTAGGTGCCTATTGCCAAACTATTATCACGAATGTATAACACAGGAGACGCGGTTTACGCGGGTGTACCGCGAAATGAGCATGTTTTTGAACGGACAACCCGGTATCATAAAAAATCACAAAGTTATGAGCTTGTATATTAACAAGCTCATAACTTTGTGATTTTTTATGATACGGTTTTAAAATTTTGTACATCGATTCTTTACACAAAAATACTAGACTGGTGTATCGGCGGGTTTCGCATAAACAAAAAATAATCTAATACAAAAATTCTCGTGTCACAGTGTTAGTTACCATACTTCTCTGAAACGGCACGACTGATTTTTACCAAATTTTATATGCGTATTCAGTAGGTCTGAGAATCGGCTACTATCTGTTTTTTTTTTATTTATATGGCAAAACAATGTTTGCGGGGTCAGCTAGTATTGTATAAAATTTGGGATTTAAATGATGGACCTATGAGTGGCACTCGCTATAGGACGATGCGTTGAATAGATGCAAATCTGTACATAAAGTATGATTGTGTTGCGATCCGAGTTCGGGAGTGCGGGAGGGCCGTAAGTCACCGCGGGTGGCGACAGGTCGCCGTCTCGCCGAGCAAATTAACAGCCGCTTGCCACTCGCCTCTAACTTAGTGCCTCGTAAAATTAGGCCCGTTAGATCCCTTCAGGCACCGCCTACCCGCCTGCTCGCCGAATAGCCTGCTAGACACCCTGGGGACGACGCGACGGTTGAGCCCGATCGGTTTAATGTTCTGCAACACTTATGACTTACGACACTATGTGCTGTTTTGTATAATTTAAAACCGTACGAATGAAGAGAAAACTGAGTTGCAAAATTCCGTACTTATCACATTTTAAAACTGAAGAAAATACAATTTGTGACTGTGACAATGCCCGCTACGTTAAGCTACGGCGTAGCGCTTTTCGGTGAACTACGGTTTCGCGGCGTAGCACGTCTCGCGGTGCTACGACGTAGACGCGTCCCTGAGCTACGACGTAGACAACTCGTAGACCTACGGCGTAGACGCTGCGTGGAGTTACGGCGCAGACGCCGCTCCGAGCTACGGCGTAGACGCCGCGCCGAGCTACGGCGTAGCACGCTTCTAGGAACTACGCCTACGGTGAAGCACCGTTTTAAATAATCTCAACCAATATCTCAACACATTTGTTTATCCGGAATTTACATAACTACTCGCAGTAAATTAACACCTTATATTAAAAACAAATAAATCTGTTAGCGATTACGTGTAAAGTGAAAATATAAAAGCGCAATACACACAGGGTACTCGTACGGAATTGCTTTTCGCTCGAATAACTGCATTCGCTGCTCGAACACTTGAAATAGCATCTGTCTAGCACATAACTGGCCGCGGGCATCCGACCGAGTATATTGATAATCCGGGGATGTATACGACCCGTACTAGTGTTGGACTGCTTGTGTAGACGAGTTTAGGAAAAAAAGTACTGATCTTGAACAAACACACTTTTTATATATATTTGGCAAATTATAAGTCATGACAGTGTCCAGGATCCCCAGAAGATTTATTATTTTTTCTTGCGCTCCTCATACAACATGTATGATGAAGGCTCCACATAAATACTTGATTGTATGAATGAACATTTATTTTTTTGTCTGGAGTGAACCAGATTATTCACAATCACACGTGCCGCTTTTACGTTCACCGTTGCAATTTGCCAGTGGCATGGCAGCTGGCAGCGCGCATCGCTAGTCCGCGTACGTACGAACCGTGCGGATGTGCGCGAAAGTACGCAGTGTCAACACGAACGGAATCAGTGAGGCGCGCGGCGGTCGTTCGTCACGTATATGATTATTTCATTAGTCCGTATTTGCGCGCTCATCCAAATGTTGCGGTCGCCCCCCCCCCCCCCTCCCCGCGCTCTCCACCACCCGCTCCCCCCGAGGGGGCGATGACCACTCCCGGAGCTAATCATGCGGTCAGTTTGTTCTGCCTCAGCGTGTTTTGATATTGATATTGACTGTAGCGTCCGCCTCGCTGCGCGCCGATTTATTTGCCAACAATGATCGATTGATTGCTGTACGTACGTAAGCTCGCCGTAAACGTTTTGATTATGTTTACCTACTCGTATTTGTTAAACTAACAGACCAATACTGCCAATATTAATGGTCTTGCGGTTTGTTTTTATTGCTTTCTGTTTTTGTTACAGAGAAATTCTATATCACCCGGTGAAAGGGAAAAGTACAGGACACGGAGTCCGGCTGAACCAGATCACAAGAAACTAAAGAAAGAGGAGAAAGACATGGGCCACGTAAGTATACCTGAGTTAATCACTGTTCCACTATCTTCTTGAAATCTTTGCAAGTTCTGCAATGTTTAAATTGTTAATTTCCAGGAGTTGGTAGTGGATGATGCTAGTGAGGAGCCTACGTCACCACACAACGGCGCGCCCTCACCCCGGGAAAACGGACTGGACAAACTGCAACCCAAGAAGGAACACCCGCCACACAGTCCCAGGTATGTAGCTCGTGTAATACTCCGTGCTAAACTACAACAATAGAAAAATAATGTTAGCATAAAACAACAAAACTTGGACTTGACAAATTACATTAAAACCATGTCGGTCCATTTCACTTGTAATTAAATGTAACAAGTAATACATTAGTAGAACACGCTAAGTCGCACGCCCCGCGGCGTTTCCATCGTAATACTCGCCGGCTGCGTTAACTCGCGATAATCGCTCTATCCGTTTAACAGAAGCCCTAGTGAGAAAACTACTTGTAACCGAAAGGTCATTGTACGCCCGGAGACAAGTTGTCCAAGTCGAAAGTTAATCCGCCTCCGCACTGAATCAATTACGTATACACGGCCGAGGTTCACTGGTACTCCCATTAACAACAATCAGATTAGACGCGTTGATGGATAGCATTAAGTTATTTTTACAAAAACTACACACACTTTGTTGTACTAAATAAATACATGCTTATGTTACTACCTCCGCTCCGTGTTCAAAGCGACGGTTTTTTATAACGACCACTTTAGATTCTTTAAAGTTCCATTACAAGTTTTTGCGGTTAGATTGATCGTTCATCGATAACAATTAGCGGGCTATTTGATAACTCAATTTTAACAATCATCAGATCGGGCACGTCTAGCAACGCGTCGACGCCTTCTGCCAAAAAGCTTGACGAGAAGCCTAGCACGCCGATCTCGAAGCCTGTCACTCCGACGTCGGGGGCGAGCGGGGCGGGGTCTGCGGGGGCTCCGCTGAAGGCCGCGGTGAAGCCCCCGGCGCTGCAGTACCCCTACCTGGGCAATGGGGCGCACGACGCTTACGGCCTCGCGGGGTACTCGGCGCGGGCCGCGTTGGCATATGAGCCGCTGCGGCCTCCCATCGGACCGGCGTCGCTAACGCCGATACCGGGTGGCAAGCCGTAAGTGATCTCAGCTCATATTCGTTTTAGTTATTCAAAATTTGTTAGAAAAATTCGTTCCATTATTATGAAATATTTTTTGAAAATTTATCAGTCACCATCCCGCTTGCCCAGCGTGATGACATTGGCATTTCTCCTAATTTTGTCTTTCTAGCAGTGAACTGCGGCTGACCAACCATTACATGAAATCTAACAGTGCACTTACTTTATTTCAGAGCATATTCATTCCATGTTTCGGCGGAGGGTCAGATGCAACCGGTGCCCTTTCCGCCTGACGCGCTGATGGGCCCGGGCATACCCCGTCACGCGCGTCAAGTCTCGGCGCTCGCGCACGGGGAGGTGGTGTGCGCGGTCACAGTGTCTTCGCCCACAAAGTATGTGTACACCGGAGGGAAGGGCTGCGTCAAGGTGTGGGACATCAGCCAGCCCAGTAAAGCACCAGTCAGTCAACTGGATTGTTTGGTGAGTGGGTAACTGTCGTCGATTCATGATACTTTGGTATTTTTATTTTGGCCTTTACAATAGAAAAACAGTAATAAAAATGCTAAATTCCAAACTAATGTCAAAAATATTCAAATAAAATACGATACATTTATTTTGTTTTTCTAATGCGGTATTTAAATATCATTTTGTCAGACTTAACTTGAGAAAAAGATTTAAAAACTTGTTTCATCAATTTTCAGCAAAGAGACAACTACATAAGGTCTGTGAAGTTGCTACCTGATGGTCGCACGCTGATCGTGGGTGGGGAGGCGTCAAACCTATCCATCTGGGACCTGGCGTCACCCACTCCTAGGATTAAGGCAGAACTCACTTCTTCAGCACCCGCATGCTATGCGCTTGCCATCAGTCCCGACTCTAAGGTAAGATAATAAAACTTACTTTAAATTGGAGCTTATTGCCTATGCCGCCAGCATACGCAACAGGCTCCAGGATAATCTTAGCCATTGAGAGCTTGAAAGAGGAGAATTTTCTCATTGTATCCTGGACTCAGGAGTACTGGTTTCTCTCTAACATCTTGTTCAAGCTGTTTAATAAAACCATCACCGCCACTCTCCTGTCTTTAGACCAATTTATTTGGAGCCAGCAGCGCAGCTTTTCTCAAATGTTGCCCTTTGGGTCTTTCCAACATTTCTTTAAAATACTCACTTTGTATTGCAGGTGTGCTTCAGCTGTTGCTCAGACGGCAACATCGCGGTGTGGGACCTTCACAATCAGACCCTGGTGCGACAGTTCCAGGGTCACACGGACGGCGCGTCTTGTATCGACATATCGGCTGACGGCACCAAGCTCTGGACTGGAGGACTTGACAATACTGTGCGGTAAGCATCTCCCATCACAACTGGGACTTTTAAATACACACTTAATCCTATTGAGATAAGATAAAAAGTTGTCTTTCCAATTCTTCATATCAAAAGCCTACTTGGCTCAACTGCTACCACGAAAGCAGTATGTAGTTTCGATTTTAAAAGGTGTTAAATTATAAATCGCAAAATATGGTGCAGTTAAAAAAAAAACTATGTGTGTTTGAACTGAGGGACCAAAACTGATATTCGATGATTCGATTTATGTAGCAACAAACATATTCTTATCGAGGGTTTTCTCTTGTTTTCCAGGTCTTGGGATTTGAGAGAAGGCAGACAATTACAACAACACGACTTCAGTTCTCAAATATTCTCATTAGGATATTGTCCGACAGGTGAGTTATACAGATATAATTTTTACTTTGCGAATCAACATTGATTAAATTCTACCAGGCCATCAAAACGTGTAACTAAGTGAATGAGAATACGAACTGTGAAATGAATTTCTGAGTTGGATAATGGAATGTTTTGCATTCATAACTGTTGATATTACTACTGGTATCAGTCGGCGAGTTGATTGATTTATAAATAAAAAATGATAGCTTCAACCTATTGACCGCCTTAGCCGATGTCATTCATTCATAATCTACATGTTTCCATGAATGACTCTCAAAGTCGTCACTTAAAGTCTAAAGGTTGTAGAATAATAACTATTCATAGGTTTGATTACAGTTTTCAACGGTGTACTTATTTTTTCTTTAACAATGTAATAGTTTGACGGCACGGTTGGTACAGGGGCTGAGTGATTAAAGCCTCATTTAGATGGAGCAAGAACTCGCATGCGAGTTTCACTACATTGCGGTATTTGTTTGATCAACTGAATTCGTTGTACCTAGAAAGTCCGCAATGTAACGCAACTCGCGTGCGAGTTCTTGCATCGTCTAAATGAGGCTTAACTGCCACGGCACGTGTCGTAAGTAGTTGTTGCGGGTCTGGGTGTTTGTGTAAGTGGGTATCTATGTCTGTAAACGCACCCACGATACAGGAAGAAATTGGAAGGGTGGAACAAAGTTTAAAAAAAAAACAAACTGTCTTAAGATACCTAGTGTTAAAATTACTCCTGCAGTCTTTGTATTAGAAGGCAATGTTAGTAAAACAACCTATTACTTTTGGTAACCCACTAACAATGAAACATAATTGTCCACAGGCGAATGGCTAGCAGTAGGCATGGAGAACAGCAACGTGGAAGTCCTCCACGCAGTAAAGCCTGACAAGTACCAACTGCACCTCCACGAGTCCTGCGTGTTATCGCTCAGGTTTGCGTCATGCGGCAAATGGTTCGTCTCCACTGGCAAAGATAACCTGCTCAACGCGTGGCGCACGCCTTATGGGGCCAGTATATTCCAGGTGAGGAGAAAATTATATTTGATACACAATACACATTGTTTTTTGATAGTGAGGAAACATGGACATAAAGGAGTCTTAACCCATACTTGTGGGGTTCTAAGATAAGCTAATTGAAAGCTGCGTGGTAAAATCATCAAATGAGTCCTCTCACTCCGGGCATGGCGGGAGGGACTGTCAAACTCGTACTGACTAAAATCCACGGTGTCCTTCAATAGCCCTTTATGTTCCGGGGTCACGGTAATGAGATAAGTCCCGCGACCCCGGCAGGCCTTGGCTCTCTAGAGGGGGGCCCCGTCATTATGCTGACGCTCTTTGAGAGGCGCGTGGAACACAACGAGCCGTCGACCCGGGCATGGTCCATGGTCGGACAGCGAGTCGCCCATTACTCGCCGCCCGCATGCCTAACATCAGACATAGCAACATAATGCACACTCAGTTGATTTACCTATAAGAATCACCATTACTACAAGTTAGGGCTAGCCCCTTATTAAGAAACCTAGATAAGGTTAAGAAACCTAGAAGTAAATTACTTGTTAAGTTGGAGTTAGTAGAAACATTCAACTTTTATTAGCTTAGTTTAATAATTTTATAAGCATACCTCATTATTTACTCTCATAACGCCTGACACCACTGTTATTGATGTCACTTTACCACCTGTTTCAACATTACATTATCGAATTTTTGTGTTGTAAAGTGTCTGACTCGCTGAGACATATACATTAAGTTAAATTCCAGATAAAAGAGATACGATCTAAATAATATTTAAATACTAGCAGCCCGATACGTGCTTTGACAGCAAAATCGCCATTAGCAAAATGATTCGCCATTTATTGAATTAATTTGTTACAAAAAATGTGATAAATGAAGAACCGCTCGACCGATTTTGTGCAAACTTCACATAAACCATCTACTAAATAGTCCGAAAAAAGCCTAAACATTTGGTTTGGATAGGTGAACCCGAGTTATAAAACTACAACGAAAAGTGAATAAATAGAAGATGTAGTTTGCATCCCTCATCGTGGTATAATTATCAAATGAGTCCTCCCACCCTGTGTTGAGCGGAAGGGCTGTCAGACTCGTACTGACTAAAATCCACGATGTTCCTTCAATAGCCCTTTACGTGCCAGGGCAGTCTTTAGACAGTCCCGCGACCCTGGCAGGCTCTGGCCGACTAAAGGGCTCTTTAAGATTAGTTTGCATCCCTCAAATAAGATAATTTATAGAAATAAGCGAGGCCAATGTTACGCTAAGAAAGTCGTCGAATTTCAATGGCATTTAGAACATGACAGTAAAAACATGTGTTTTTATACGCATATGCGCACAAGCAATACAAACTGAAATAAATGGCATTAAGAAACTAGGTGTACATAATTATGAAGCTGTATGAGGTCTAATGTTATCAAAATACCTATTTGGAGTCAGCTAAAATGAAAATACCTTATCTCCAATGTTATTATAACTAATAGTAGAGTGAGTTATCACAACATAATGCATCTTCATTCACATTTAGGTTATCATAATTGAGCTAAGTGGTTTCAAGTGGTACTTTAGGATTTATTTTGATTCTGCTTCGTCACGTCTCAATAGTGTGATGAAATTATGATACTTCAATATTATTCATATGCTGATTAAGATTGACAAACAGTGTCATCATCTTTCTAGCGTTTTCTCAACCATGTTGGTTAGTCCTGTTCAACCCAGTCTAATTGGATGCAACTAAACCAATAATTTACCATTATTAGAGTGATAAAAGCTAATTTTTAAGACACATTAATTAGAAACAGATTTATTTTATTAATCTTTTCTTATGTAATAAGCCATTTCTATTCACTTTATTTTTATAGTCACAAGATCTGGTTTTGAAGCCGGATTGATACTCGTAGCAATAGGCGCGCCCTCTATTACATGTTAGTTACATAAAACTGCCGTGTGTATTATGTTATGTTATGATATACCTGCATAACCTTTGGGGGATTATAAGCGTGAAAATTTTTAATTTTTAAGACTTCTGTGACAACTCTTTTGTAAAATTCTATAAACTAATTATCTCAATATATTTCCAGTCAAAGGAATCGTCATCAGTGCTCAGCTGTGACATCTCTTCAGACGACAAATACATAGTGACGGGTTCCGGCGACAAGAAGGCCACAGTGTACGAGGTGATCTACTAGTGCGACAGACAAACAGACAGTAAAACAAGCGAACAAAATAGATCAAGTGACTGTGTACCTTAGTGAGTGTCGAACGTTCCGGGAACGTAGAGTGGCAAGTGGTGATATAGCTTTAGTGTATGTATAGAATATATCGGGAAGCCTGTATGTACTTATGCGACTTGTTTATATAGATTAGTGTGCGCGATTTATGTTTATTTGTTGAGCGCCGTAGTGTATGTTGGCAGCAGATCTCAAAATGATGATTTCGTTTCAATATTGTTGTAAAATGCTCGTATTAAAGAAAAGATATGCGCAACCCGTATAAATATTACTTTTATTTTATCACCTTCCCTTTGTTACTTTATCGGGAATTACTGAATTTTCCCCGTTGGTCTCGTGGTCGTAAGTGCCAGAAGAGGACTTTTATATTGGGAATTAAAGTAAAAAGACTTGTAATGCCTTGCAAAATAAGTTGAAAGTTGTATGAAGCCCAATGAACGCTACGCGCGATGCTATTTAATTGAATGGGTTCATAAAGTTGTTTAAATCTTTTTGCAGTTATCACAGTTGCTGTACCTACCTATGTATTTTCACCAGTAAGTATGCGGGAAGCACTTCTATTTCTAGTTTCTAGAAAACCATATAAAACTTGAACGATTCCAAGATTCTAATGTGATGAAAATGGAGAACGACTTTCTACATGACCAATTAACGAGATCTTCAATAGTGTGAACGGAACTTATTCAGATTGCGAATCAAAAAAACTCGTGCAGACAAGTGTAAAACATTAATAAGAGAGCAATCATTCCGTATATTTACGAGAATGCCCTCCACATTCTGATCTTTGCTTTAGATGGCAGTTTACATAATCATCATTCAACTAGCTTTTTCTTTATTAGGTAGTGATTGAATTACAGTTTGACTGCCTAAGGGTCAGTACACACTGAAGCGCGACGCGACACGACGATACTGGAAATGTATCTCGGATCTTTTCGTGTACACAAAGATAGGTTTTGAGTCGCTCTATTATGGGCGCATAACCAGAAAGTTGGCAACGTCGCTAATAGCTGTCAAATATTTACAAGTTTTAGTTAATTTGGCAATGTTTCTGTATGGAAATAAGAAATATGGCTCTGTAGTGCACTAGAAAATTGACATTGGAATTCAATTAAAACACTGAATTTGATGTTGTAACCGTTTCAGGTGTATAAAAGGCATTTGGAATGGTTCCAAATGCTTTTTTTTACGTCTAAAACTATATATTCGGTATTACAATATTAATTATTGCAGTCCCTAATCAATTTTTTAGTGCACTACAGAGCCATATTTTCTATTTTCATATGGTTAATATGTAAAATTAATTAAAACTTGTAAATATTTGACAGCCATTTGCGACGTTGCCAACTTTCAGAATATGCGCTCTTAAGCATTGCGTCTCGGTGTAGTGACCCTAAAGTATTTTACAGGAGCTACTTATCTATCTGATCTCCAGAATCTAGTTACTGTGCACTACACTACATACTCGTAACATAACCGCTAAGTAAGAAAGGTTGTCAGAATTTCAGACTTCCGACTAAGGGTGCTCCCACATCTATCGACGCGGAATCGGCTTTTTCTGTCGCCCTTTCTCTTTCTGTCGCTTAGAACTGCCATTTGCTAGACCGAGACAGAAAGCATAGTGCGATAGCACGCGGCGGAATCCTCGAGGCGGCCGCGTGCTATCGCATTGTCTCGGTCTAGCAAATGGCAGTTCTAAGCGACAGAAAGAGAAAGGGCGACGGTAAAAGCCGATTCCGCGTCGATAGATGTGGGAGCACCCTAACCATGACCAGTGTCAAAAGTCTACAAATGACAGTCGTAAATAATTGTGCAACTACCTATCTACCGCACGCCAATAATAAAGACGTTGAATACATATTTAAATTTCGTGAAAAACTGGCATAACAGTAATAATTGGTAAATGCTAATATATTAGGTAAACAAACATTGTAACAACACTCATTCGAGTCAATGAACTTACATTACTACTATAATTTGTTCAATGTTCGTGTATTTTAAGCATACTAATATTTGTTTAACGGAGCTAACCTACCTTGTAGATACGCAAAACATTGATGTGAAAGAAGCCTTATCATGTATTTGGTTTGTTTTGTTAAGACGACTCGTCGTTCAATATGTAGAGTAGAGAAGCTTTTACCACCCGGAAGATGTCTTGAAACCCTAGTATGATTTTTCACGTTTTTGGTTTTCCAAAATAATATGGAATTTCTCAGTATGATAGAAAACTCCTTATTTCAGGGAATTAGAGACCAAACACTGTGCTTCCTTAATTCATTGAAATCGCTTAAGGGTCTATAGTACTTCAGTATAATCTTACTCGCTCGCACTTGCACGTTCCACGCACTATTGCTTGCTCTTTCTTTTAGCTGTCTACACGCAAATCTATTTATTTTATGGCGAAAAAAAGGGAAATTCAAAAAAGTAAATAACATAAGACCTGCTTTATAGTTAGTTCAGTTAATATAAAAAGTTTCATGATGTAATTTTGAGTATTTTCTGATTGCCAGCGTTTTATTGTTCAATTTAGAGGTAACTTTGGGATTTTTTTCTATCGAGAAAATTTTATGGAATCATGTTTTCGCCAAACATAAGACCTAACATTAATCCTCAACTTTACCATATATTTATTTCAAAACTAATGCTGTAGTATTTTCGACGTATCACAGGTTTCTGCTAAGCCATTTGAGGTAGTATAGGCTCTTAAACTATGTAGATTACCAAAAGCCTTCGATATGGTAAACGGCAACAGAAGTCGTAGGTACCTTAACTCTTCAATCGAGAAGTTTACGAAAAGACGATTCTGCCAGTCCCGGCCGATCCAGTCAACTAATTTCCAGACCAGATAGGAATTAACAGCTTATTTTTTCGTTGAATAAACCTCCTACCCCTCTTGGATACCCATAGAATGTCATCTGTGCCGTAGAGGAAGCCGGAAAGAAAAACGTTCATCATGGAGGCCAATCATTTTATTTCAAGTGGAACAGAAACTTAAATGATCCAGAGCTCTGTTATTGGTAAGTGTCCACATACGTCTTACTGGCTGTTGCAGAACCCGTAGCAAGCGACCTCACCCACTACAACTTAATAATTATCCCACGGGATGACGGGAACATAAAATCTGGATAAAAACTATCCCAGGTGTAGTACTCCCAGTAGGATATCTTTTATATTGGAACCAAACAAAAAAGACCTACTTATTGTACGACATGACTCACATGACTGTGTTTCCAACAAATTAACAAGTAGCTAACTTCTAAAATAAAGTGAATTTTAAATTCAGAAGGCTTGCTAGTTCCATTGTTTGTTTATTTACAAAGTAAGATATAATTTGAGTGACTGTCGTTACAAACTACGTATGACATTTTGTATTGCGTATTAGAAGCACGTGTGTTGTATCTCGGCGGCCTCATTCCTCTTAGATAATGCGACCGGCTCGCATCCAGACGTTGTTTCCGCTAGCTAGACCTAACTGAAGACCTAGTTTCTTTCTGATGACACTAAGGTCGGTTTTACGTTATTTGGGCGAGTTGCAGTGTGAAGCAGAGCGGAACAGTAGTGTAACCCAGTGGTATCGGATCCTATCGACTTATAAGTTTTGTAGTTCATGGGTCCGAACCCAGCCAGGCGTACTACTTTGTGTAATTTATTCCATCACTGCTCTCAAAATGGTGAAGCAAAAAACTTTTTCGAAATTCGAAGACAGTCTCATATACACCCGCACTGTGCCTGCTTGGTGGATTATGGCACACTCCCACTCAAAAGGAACTTTAAAAAAACATTGCACACACTAGGAATTTATCGAACCCTCGACACATTGCATAACAGTCGATCGCCCAACCACTGCGCCAACCTCTAACGATGATGATGAGACGAGTTGGTGTAGAGTGGCTTGTTCTGTAAAGATCCAGAAATTTAAATACAGTCTTCACATGATGTTTCCCAGATTTAGCATACTCAGGAACAAATGATCAATTGATGGACTCATTGAGGTAAGATATGGCAAAAGAAAGAAAGTGATTCCTGAGATGACGTGGAAGAAGATAGCAGCTTGGACCCCAAATTAAATGGGAATAAGAAAGGGAAGATGTCCACATCATGTGGCTCTAGTGTTATGGATACCTATACTAGCTGTTCCCATTGCTTGGTTTCAACGCCGTTGCTTTTGCTCCTATTAAAATATACTCCTACTATATGTATATCCTTCCTCGAGACTACAATAAAAAAAAAAACAATTCGAATCGGTAGTTCTTAAGTTTAGTGCATTTAAACAAACAAACAAACTTTTCAGCTTTATAATATTACTGTAATTACCTAGATATAATATAGTTACGGTCATTATTTGTCATATAAATACCCAAAAAATTACACTTTGTTTTTTAAAACAGATGTGAGCCGTTTCTACTTATTTTTCACAATACAACAATTATTTGCGCTGATTTCCGTGAACTGGATAATTTATGTTTACTCTGCAGTTCAAAATAAAATAACCATAATGCTTTCGTACCTACACATTGTATACTTTGGCCAGTGTCATTCATCAACATCGTGATTTTTGTTTGTAACCCGATTCCCGATATCAAACGTGATTCCCACTTATTCCCGATGGATCATAGCAGTAAAATTAATGATACCACATGTTCTACTAATGACATTTTTATCTACAATACTGTTGAAAGTGACTGAAACCCATTTATTTTAATTTTAGCAAGCTGATTAGGTAATGTAGGCACAGACGCCAACACATCAACCTACCCAAATCTTCATAGATTTCAAGTTCATCGTCAAAACAGGAAGATCATACGATCTTTCCGGGATCGCGGGACGGGCGGGCGTAAAGGGCTATTGAAGGACAACGTGGATTTTAGTCATACAAGTCTGGCAGTCCCTCCCGTCCTGCCCTGGGTCGTAGGACTCATTTGATGATTTTACAAAACAAAAAAAGTTCGTATTTGTCTGTCATAAGATTTGCGAAAAACTATGTGCTATGTGTGAGCCAATAAAATTTGAGGGTTGCCCTCGATTTCTCCAAGATCCGATCACCAGATCCTGACTTGGTGATTATGGGACCACTTCAAAAGTATCTCCTTTCGAACAAAAAAATATTTTTGAAAATCGGTCCACAATTCACGGAGTAATCGCGTAACATACAAAAATATATATATACCGTCGAATTGATAACCTCCTTCTTTTTGAAGTCGGTTAAAAATTGACAGATTGGGGTAGTTTGATGTGCTGGCGTCTTTACACAACTCATTTTGTTATGGTTTTACATTTAAAAACGGTTTGGTGATTACATTAAAGCCATAGAGATGTTTGCACGGTTGGCGCATTGGCTGAGCGATAAACTGCTGCACTGCGTGGCGCGGGTTCGATTCCCGCACGGAAAAGAATGATCTACAAGTAGCAGTTTCGGGTCTGGGTGTTTTTGCATGTGAGTCATATTTACAAAGGCACCCGCGATATATAATTCCTTGTATGGGACAGCTTAAATAAGCAATGCTGATGATCTGCTGTTTTGCTCATCCTCTTTAAGAAATTGCTCCTGCGTGTCCAACGCTACTTTTTGCAAGGTTGTTGTGCTAATAAAGATCACAAGTTTTATCACCTTTGCTCAGAAAAGGTTTCACCAGCTTAGCAGCTTTTGCGCAGATAGAAACTTAAAAAAGAAGCTAGGTACTTCATAATAAGCTTTCCGTCAAGTTCTGTTCTTACTTTGCTGGTTTCCAAACTGGAATTCTGGGAAATCCAAAATCGTCATGGTCCTATTGTCCTACGTAAAAAACATAAAAACACATCATTTCTACGTATCAACATTAGAGATAAGAACGAAGTATCTTTATAAATATTAATGTAAATAAACGAAATTATCTACATTTATGTTTGTAAACAGAAACTAATGTAATGTTTACTTATAAATAAATGGATAATCTAAAGTTTGAATGTTATAATGGTGCACAAGTATAGGTTCAAAGTGTGCGGTGTTTGAAACAGATGGTGGCACCACCAGCCACCGGCGGTTATCTTCTCGGACACACATGTATAAATCGCGGGTCTCAAACCATAGGGGCGTATCCTCAAAACCCCTACTTTTCAGGAGAGATAAAAAACTTAATAACTTTTCCTGTGATTTAGCCAGCTCGTTGTTTTTTTGCATGTAGTTATATAATTATATTGCAATTAGTAAAGGATTCTTAATTTTAAGGTATTTACTATATAACACTAGGTTTTGGTTGATATGGCTATATAGCATGGCAATTATTATGTTAAAGCTCCGTCGAAATACTCCTTAAAATATATGAAATTTATGGACGTAAAACATTTTCCCTCAAATTGTTAATATTAATACCAATATTTATTATTACTTTATTAATAACTTAAAATATTGCAATTTAGGAATGAGAAACCCATCGAACTTAACGTTATTTATTTAATTTCAAGAAATCTTACGCCTCTCTGGCTTGTCATTATTATTGTGACGCTTTTAACTGTAAGAAGAAGCATAAACTAGTTTTATTCTACAGTTAAAAAAAAAATTGTTTATAAAAAAAAACAATATTTGTGTGTGAAAACAAAAAAAGGCATAATAAAAATAAAATTTATTCATAAATCTTAACTTATTAATTTTAAATTGATGTGAAACAAAATCTAGCTTTATCTTGAAAAACAAAACTTAAATATTACAACATGTTTAGAATTCTCATCAGAATTAATAATATGAAACTTAAAAAAGGCTTTACACCTGAGATCTTTATAAAAATCAAATTGAATACCTTAAAAGAAACGGGTTATGGGACATCTCGCCCACAAAAAAACTGGCCAACAGGCCAGATGTCCCCTTTTTAAAATGTGGATGGGTAGATTCACCCGAACCAATTTAGTAGAACGGGCCAGAATATGTCTTCTATGAATTAGTAAAGGGATATTTGGGCAAAATCGTATATTTTTAATTAAATATCATTCTGTTCATTAATAATATAACCAGTAAAAGTACTAGGCAAGCATAAGTTTAAAGTGTTAAGTACTTAAAAAAATCTAGGCAGGAGGATTGTTTAAGTACATACCACTTAGAACTTATGCTTGCCTAGTACTTTTGCTGATTATTAATGAACAGAAATGTTTAACAACAAAATGTACGATCTTGCCGAAATATCCATTTACTATTTAATAGGAAGACATCTGGCCCGTTCAACTAAATTGATTCGGGCGAATCTACCCATGCACATTTTAAAAAAGAGACGTCTGCCTGTGGGCCAGTTTTTTTGTGGGCGAGATGTCCCATAACCCAATGAAACTCGGGGCTGATTTATCAGTAGTAAATTTATTTTCTTAAACTTTACAAACTCTAATTTTAACTTCTTTATTAACCGACTTCAAAGTTATTAGACTTGACGGCGCTTCGAACCTTTTTGGAGAGTGATCTGAAACGTCAGGAAGGACAGCGAACATTTTGAAGTGCGGGTTGACGTTTCTTCACTCTGACACAACCCCGGGCTCTTTTGAATGTGGCTGTCGGACAAGATAATCCGCTGGCATCAGACTAAAGCAAGACGTGTTCGGTGGAGTGTCGTTGTATTCCAATTAATTAGAAAGTTCTGCTAATTACATCTGTATTTGCTGAAATAATAATTGTCTTCAAAACGTGATTTTAATTCTCCTCGCCCGCCTACCCACGATTGCTCGGCAGCCGCAATGAACCCAGACTTGAATGATATCGGCTAGGTGCCGATATCAGAAGTGGGATGTCAAGGGCTTCCTTCAGAGGAGAATAGCCGTGCGAGATCTTCAACACCGGCATCAGAACCAACCCTGTCTCAACACATGGAGTTGTTTTTAACCCGATTGATGGCTATATCGCAACCTTCGAGCAGCACGTACACCCAGCTGATTGAGTTTGATCCTGACGGCAACGAAGCGAATATTGAAGGTTGGTGCAATGTGACAGAAATCGTCGTTAACAACCGTAAATTAGAGGGTGCAGAACTACTTTTGTTACTTACACGTGCACTCAAAGGCCGAGCTGCTACCTGTTTAACACGACTGTAGGCATCGCAGCTGACGTGGCCTCAAATAAAAGAAGTACTTCTTGCAAAGTTTGCTACACCTATGCTGCCACAAGATTACTTTGATGAAATTCTACGTTTTCAAGTTGATGTTAAAGAAACCGCGAGTGAGGCGGCCATGCGCCTTTGGAACATCATCGAACGCATACCGCGGATGAAGATGTCTGAAGATGTTACAACGGGATTCGTATCTTCTTCTTTGTGTCCAAGGGAAGTCGCGATCCGCCGTGAGCTCCACTCTCATAACCTAACCACCAGATCTCAACTTCTGCGCATCCTCAACGGTATTTCTCTGAAACGAAGTCATGAGGATAGTGACGAGCATGCCGCGGTGGTGAAGAAGACCCGATTCGGCGAATCACGCTTCATGGAAACATGTCACCGCTGCGGTAGTTCAGGTCACAAAGCGATAGACTGTCGCAAGCCAAAAGAAGAGCCTGCTACTTCTGAGAAGACGCACGACCAGTCATCCAGAGCCACTGATAAGTCAAGATCAATCACCTGTTTCGTGTGCGGAAAACCAGGACACTTGGCGTCGGCGTGTCCAGATAGAGTGGGTGGCCGCGGAGCAGCGGCGGTCAAAGAGGTTCATGTGTGTGAACGCAAGGCATCGAGGAACACCTTAACCACTTTATCCGGTGAGCCAGTTTCCTTTCCTTTGATAGTGGATCTGCTTGTTCATTAGTAATTAACAGCTACGCCGAGACGTTCCTTGGTATTGCGCAGAATGATTCAGTTTTTGTGACGGGCATTGATAAGGGGGATGTAGAATGTGTTTCCCAGCCCTATCAATGTTCAAGGCCTCTCGCTCTCGGTGTTGTTTCACATACTACCTCATGGCTCTATTATCGAACCGTAGAAAGATTTAGGATTTAATTGACGCTCCTAATCCAAAAACAGCCCACACCTAGTTCGAAGGGATCATAGGATTTTAATATTGCTACGAATAGGAGTATCAAAGTCAACTTTCTAGAGTTACATCACTTTGTCTTTATAAAAGGTAGCGAGCGTAACCAAACCAAACTACAGCGAAAGTTCAAAGGTCCTTTTACGATTCTCAAGGTACTTAACGATAGATACGAGCTGAGAGAAATTGACGGGTCTAGCAGAACCTATAAGTACGCCCATGAAAACTTGCGCGCAGTACCCAGGGGCTACGGTGGATTGATTGAAGTAGCTACTTCGTTAGTCAATGAGATGGAGGAGGCCGAGACGGCGGAAGTTTATAGTCATGAGAATGGAATGGTTTAGTGCTAAACGCAAGATATTGTCTCTACGATTCATTTTCACAGTAAATTCCCCGCAGTTATAATATGCATTAAAATTACATGTACTCGCTATGGCGGCTCACTGTAGACTAAATGTTTCGGGTGTTGTTGAAATGGCTTTACATTCGCGTATCGACGAAATGTTGAGAAAGCAATACTAAATTATGAATACGTCTGCAGGGTGACTAAATATCGCGAGATCCACGTTAGTTTAGAAGATTGTATGCGTATACGTCTGTATGGTTGGACACAATTATTTCAGTTAAAAGTAAAATAAACAGTCGTATGTTCATACGTCTGTATGGTTGGACACAATTATTTCAGTTTTAAGTAAAATAAACAGTCGTATGTTCATACGCCGTTGTGGTTCGACATATTTCTTTCAGGATAAAGTAAAATAAACAGTCGTATGTTCATACGCCTTTATGGTCCGACACGATTTCCTTCGATCACAACAAAATTTAAAGTCGTAGGTGCGTACGTCTCTATGGCACGTCGAAACTGCCCCAATAAGCATTTAATATTGCTCTTACGTCAATTATACGGCTATATGGCCTACAAATATTTGTATACTCACCAGCTTACGGCAAATAATATTTTTTAATTTATACGAAAAGTATTAAATATAAAATTATGAGAAAAATTTAGTGAATGTGTTGCTAATAGTAGAATCCAATGGCATTAAAAACGAAAAATCACATTTTTGCATATACGCCCCTATGGTTTGAGACCCACGAAATATAACGCGACCATATTCACTAATGTTGATAAAATCACATCAGATTGTATTCGTTTTATCTAGTTTTCTATTTTGCGCCCAGACATTAAAATAGGTATAAACGATTTAAATCTCTTTGTTTACGCCACACTATACAACATCAAAAAAGTTTCTGATCACTAGCATATGCTGTTTTTTTTTTTTAATTGAACTTTATCAAGAAGAGAGCAGTGGTGGCCCAGTGGTATATCGTTCCCGACTTACGAATTGTAGGTAGGTCGTGGGTTCGAACCCCGCCAGGCGCATTACTTTGTGTAATTTATTTCATCACCGCTGCTCTCAAAACGGTGAAGGAAAACATCGTGAGGAAACCGGCATGTCCTAGAATCAAAAATTCGAAGACATGTGACATCTACCAACCCGCACTGGGCCCGCGTGGTGGATTATGGCCCACTCCCTCCTACAGAGAGGAGGCCTGTGTCCCAGCAGTGGGAACATTATAGGCTAATGATGATGAAGAAGAATAATAAAAGAGATTTCGATTTTTCAATCTTTTTTTTTTTATTTTTTATTAGATTGGTAAATTGAATATAGGGAAGAAAAATATAATATCAATCCTGCAATTTCACGACACGTTTAACGCGTGGCTGAGCGAGACTGCTGTCACGGGTTCAATTCCCGCACGGTGCAAATACTTGTTTGACCTACAAGTAATTGTTGCTGGTTCACTGTCTTGTAGAGGTGTACCTAACAATACATCTCCATTGTGCCACTTAGGTTTTAGTCCCATAAACTGGCAATCGAACCTAGGACCTCTTGCTCAGCAGTTGCGCTGGGGACCATTATTAGACAACGATATTCTTAATATTTGAATAAAATAATTCGAATCGCGAGCGGGATTTGAACGTCACCGTAAGATGTTAGAAGTGGATTAAATCATTCGATACTGTAGGTAAGCAGGGCCGGATTAACCATCTCGGTGCCCATAGGCACAGCTCGTTTCAGGCCCTCCCTTTTTCATAGTACCACAACAACGCAATTTGTCAATAATAGTCCCTGATACCATTTTGCCCTGTCAATAATACCCACACTTAATTGTTGATTTCAAATTAATATTTTTGTAATTTAATAAGCGATTATTTAAATATAAAAATTAAATTATACCTACCTACAGCTTAATAAATTAATAAAAGTGTCATAAACAACAAAAAAATAGTTAGATTAATTTCAATTAAAAAAATCACACATTCACCGTTACTCTTAGTGCTCATTCACACTAATCCGTCAAAGACGATTCGTGTTTTTTGACGAATCGTCTTTTTCCACGAATCGTTATTTTGATTTGTATGGGCGGCTATACATTTTAATTGCCCGTGTTCACACTATTACGGAATCGTGAAAAATGACGGATACGTCTTAAACGACGGTTCAGTTTTTTTTCAAAAACCTTCAGTAAGTTTTAAATCACGAATCGTTATGTAGGATCGGTTGGAACGACTATGCCTTGCACTGCACCCACATACTACGACCGGTGTGAACATCTATGAATCGTGAAACTCGATTCCGTATGCAATGTGAACGTTCATCCGTCATTACGTATCGTCTTTTTTGACGAATCGTCGTTGACGGACCCAGTGTGAATGAGCCCTTAGTCAATAATGGCGGCTTTTACCTTATTATGTGAAAAAAAGTTTCACTTTTACCGTGGTTTCATAAAACCACACAATCCCCTTTTTTTCATTTTTTAATCGGGAGTGCTGGGCCCCTGGTCATGGTGGGTCCCTAGGCACTGGCCTAAAGTGCCTTATGGATGATACGGCACTGTAGGTAAGAACCTCGATGGCTCGGTTAGTAAGAGCATCGGATGTAAAATGCAAAGGTCGCAGTTTCAAATCCCGCTCGAGGTTCGAATTTTTCTTTCTACCGAAAATCTTTGAAACTCGCGACGCATGCGATGTTAGAAAAAAAAATAGTTGTAGGTACTTTGGATTGGACTAAAATCTAAATAATCGACACGACAGGACATGAAGTTTGGCAGAGTGATCGGCTTTCAGTCTTACTAAATCCAGCTGAAAGTACTTAGTCCTTTAAAAAAACCAGTAGGTACTAATGTACGTACGGTACTGAAACAGTGACACTCAAACACACACTGGACGCGTGTGATCAAAGTCCGCAGTTTCGCCGAACCATGAGTCATATGCATATGTTTTAATCCAGTTATCCAGATACCACTAACTTTTCCTGTTGATGAAAGACGTAGACAGGATGAGACTCCCCAATCAGGGGGTCTACTCTTTTAGTCCGTCAACGAAAATACGGGCCCGCACGAAAGTAACTCGCAACTTTTGAGTGAACCCTACTCATTAATAGTTAAATAAAAACCGGCCAAGTGCGTAGTGGGCCACGCACAGTGTAGGGTTCCGTAGTTGCCCATCAAAATATTTATGTGAACTAACTAAACTGATTCGCTGAATTTAATTTTAAAAAGAAGAATTTTCAAAATCGGTCCAGGAGTCTTTGAGAAATCGGGGAAAATACATAAAAAAAGATTACGACGAATTTAGAACCTCCTCCTTTTTTTAAAGTTAGTTAAAAATAGTTGACGATAAAAACCTACCTATCCCCAAAAAACATACCGTAAAAACATACCTATTAAAGCTGTAAAAATAAAGTTGACAAACTTACATTTGCAGTTGAAGAACATGTTCTCCGATACATGTTGTTTAAGAAAATCTGTTATCCAAGTACATTTTATAAGTTGGTCGACTATTACTCGTAAAGTTGTAAAGCCTACTTAGTCATGATAATTTTCTTTTAAACTTCGTTATATATACTACTATTGTGAATTTTTTCACACCCCCAAACATAACCGTTTAGCTGGTAGAGGGGGGGGACACTCGAGTCGAGCAAAATTTAGCACTTTAAAGCTTAATATTTCACAAACGAATTTTTTCATCAAAAAATTGTTAATGGAAACTCTCAATATTTTTAAAGACCTATTTAATGATACCCCACAGTAAGGGGTACGCGAGAAAAAAAAAAAACATCCCCACTTTACGTGTACAGGAGGTACCCTAAAAAAAAATATTTTACGAGATTTTATTTTACCACTTTTTCGGCACAACAAATCCGTATATTTACACCAAATTACAGCTCTCTAGTACTGTGCGTCTCTGAGCTAAACTGCGGACAGACGGACGGACGGACGGACGGACGGACGGACGGACGGACATGGCGAAACTATAAGGGTTCCTTGTTGACTACGGAACCCTAAAAATGAGTTTATTGACACAGATAACCTTTGTAGGTTATAAGTTCTGGTTTCATAAGATCTGATAAGATAACACATTCATCAGGAGTTAGGACAACTGTCCAATCATGTTGTTACCAATTTCTAATCTTATTTGTTCGTAAGTGATAAAGAGTAAGAAGCGCCGAAACTACGGGTTTCGTGCCTAGATACTTAGTACCCCAGCCTTGTGCTACGAAAGGCTACGCATTCGTAGCTATAAGTCTTCGTAGCACTGAGTGCCCCATTTGACCGTTATATGACTCAATGACTGTGAATATCTTTAACTTAAAATGGCCTTCCATTCCTGTACATATCGGCGGACTGACACGTATTCATTTAAATTATTAATACCTATGTCAACTTACGTTCTCTATTAAAAAAAGCTACACTTGTTTGCACATAATATTTAGCGCTAAAAATTTAATAATCTTTTAGTAACTCCACCTAAATTGTATGAAGATGTCAGATACTTTTATATATAAAAGTATCTGACATCTTAAACACGATTCTATAGAATCGTGTTTAGCGTATATGAGGTGCAAGCCAAACTGAATAGTAGAAATTATTAATAGTAATTGTTTAAAAATAGGAATCATAAAGAACCAAAGATTGCATGGTAATCACTAAGGGCGACTTTCACCAAAAGTTAAACATGTTTAAAATTTTATTAAGTGTCAAAATTCAATAGAATTTTGACACTAAATAAAATTTTAAACATGTTTAACCGTTGGTAAAAGTCACCCTTAGGGCGACTTTCACCAAAAGTTAAACATGTTTAAAATTTTATTTAGTGTCAAAATTCTATTGAATTTTGACACTTAATAAAATTTTAAACATGTTTAACTTTTGGTGAAAGTCGCCCTTAGTCAATAAATGTTGCGTTTACATAAAAGAAAACTCCTATTATTATAATAAATAGTAAACAAAGATCACGTTAATGTGGTACGCGCTGAGCTTCAGAGGAAATTCACCCCGAAAAATTAGTTACATACAATTTTCATTATTTTTGTCATGCACAAAAACAAGCTTAAGTATGTACAATTGTAGGTACGTATTTATTATCTATCACTATATGCCGAAACCCTGAATCGGTCGGAAGTTTCTACAGCTCATCTATCCGGAATTGTGTGTGGGATTTCCGAACTGCGATAATATTTTGTTGGTTTTTTATTATTTAACTGTTGTTTAAAAACAGTTCCTAAATATGTAAATACATAACAATGAATATAAAAAGAGAACGATTCCAGGTAAGTAGAAATACCATTAAAACATAAATGTGAAAGGAGAGCCAAATTCAATATATGATTATACCTTGGTTGTTGACTTCAGCGACAAAAGAAATGAAATCTAAATGGGTGCCAAGATCAATGATCAGTCCTGAAATTTAACAATAAATAAATAACGTCCTGAAATAACAACATTAATATCATTTCTTCATATAACTTAGGTTAATAATTACACATATTGTAGCCTAACTAAAGTCTGACTTGGCTAGTTCCAAATTTTATTTTCGGCAAAACCGACAAGTAAACAGGTTCATTTAGAACTTGCGAAAGCTATAATATAATTCGTGTATGAAAACTAGCCAAGTCAGACCTTACCTACTGCCTATCTTACCTACTCTATCTATTATACCCTATATCATTACCTAAAATGTAAGATATAGGGTATAATAGGGTAGGTAAGTATTACAAGTTTAGGCAAATATAATAACCGATCAAACAATGGGGAAAATTTGCATTAGTTTTCAAATTGATTGGCTATCGGTGCGCAGTTAAATCGGATGTCAGTGTAACGTGAGCAGGTTGGTCGACATCGCCAGATGGTGGCCGTACCAGCCACCGCCGCAACCGATAGCGCTGGCTAGACTTGCAATCATGACGCAAGTAAAAAAAAATCATCTGCGCGTAAAACCTTGATAATTTTCCCCCGCACATTGTACAAGCTGTTATTCAATTACGCATTCTGCGTATGTGGGTTGCAATTACTGTTAATGTTACGCTGGTAACTTTTTATTTTATTTTCCATTGCGTTTTTAATTGTGTTTAATCGTTGAGCTTTTGAAGACGATTATACCTAATACCTAGGTTGTTTATCTTTCAAAAATATTGTGAGATTGATACTTATTACTTGCTTTATTAATTTATAACAAATTAGATTCTGTTTTGAGGTGCTTATAAGCATAAAACATGCCAAATGCCTTGCGCGGCAAACGAGTGTGACAAAATGACTCAATATATATTAATAATACAGTTCCTACACCTACATACTATAATTTATTAATAAATACCACAATGGGTATCGTAACGGAAAAAATAGTGATAAGAATCCTTGAATGGATTTGAAAGGAATTCATGAATGAATGCGTTTCGCGTCCTGTCCCTGCGTGGGTATCAGATAGGCGTTATTTTTCAAATTTTACCATTCTGTGGTATTTGGAGTACTTACCTACCTACCTACTTACCATTTACTTAATGTGAAGATTGTAGTTGTTTTGCGGTCCGCATATTTCTGTTGAGAGCAGATTTAACTCAGATTAGAATAATAAGCCTACAATTTTCCCCACTTCTTATCTTGTAAAAGGGAATCTACTCGTAGATTGGGTCGTCCCAGGAACTGCGCTACACCGCTACCGTTCCTCCAAAAGCGCCCATCAGTTCCTGTAATGCACAATGGACAGGGCACGCAGCACACGATACCATCGTTTGTGGAGTAACACCACATTTACACTACAGAGGTCTACTTCCCGGGAGAATGGTGTATCAATCTGTAAGTAATCCACTACACGTACGATTCACAGTTCACTCTTTTAGTGACGTTATTTTTTGGGAATTACAACATTTGTTATCTAGTGCTAAATAAATAAACAGAATAATTTGTACATTAATATGACGCACTAGATCGGAATATCGGAAGTGAGATTGTAGACTTTGAACTCTAATTTATGTTAAAAAAAAGATACAAGGGTTTATCTGAGCAGCTAAAGTAAAATACTGACCGTAACGAATGGTAAATTCTGAAAATGTTCTGATTTAAACGGTAAAATAATATAACCTGATAAAAGAAATAGAGCACCAAGCAGTCAACACATACAATGTTGGATGGAAAGACTTTGTTTTAAACGTTATAAATCTTACTTCAATATTGTTGTGAACTTAGGTAAAAGAACTGTGGGACAAGCCGGGCAAATAACCGATAACAACATAAAATGAATGAGCCGACTCTCGATTATTATGTTCAATAAACGGCTTTGTTAATTGATATTTTCTACTTGTTTTATCTATTTAACTGCAAACTGTATTGAAATGTAGACAAAAACAATGCTCTTCTACATATCCCAGAGGTAGCGTTGAGCACGTAACTTCATACTTTGACCGGCTAATGGGCTTATGTGCTATTGATTGCGCAAAGGGTAAATAGTTTTAAAGATATTCTTTTCAAATGTGTTTCCACTCGGTGTTGGATGTTGCGGGACATGTGCGAGCGCGGATCTGCGATAATCGCTGATCGTCGTTATCGCGTCCGTCGCGCTGTCCGGCGCGGGCGCCGCTCCATCTCGACCACACTCATTCCAACCCCGGGACGCGACACAGCCGCCTGTCTGTAGCTCATCCTCACATTACATCCACCAACATAACCAGCACTCATTTCAGTGTTCAGTGGGGAACCATCAACTAAACTGGCGACACAACAAAGAATTAAAAATTGTAAGTTTATCGAACATCATAAAAACTTTTCATTCATGGTTTTCTTCTCTTTCACAATCTTAATTAACGGTGCTGTTAATTATTTCCAGGTCCACAATGTTCAGCGACGGCTCCGGACCGCTGCTCGAGGAGGCTCTCCTCAACGACCAGCTTCTGTTCGAGTACTCGCCTGCAGAGAGTCTCATAAACTTCGAGCTGCCGTCCTTGGACTCAGACGGTGACTGGCAGCTCAGTGATTTGGACCTCAACTGTGATAGTTTTGTTAATAGTGCTAGTGACTTAAATAAGGAAGCCTCTAACATCCTTGATGGATCCGTTTTTGACTTTGCTGATTTGGACAAGAGCATAATTGACGAATATCTCCTGGAAGCATTGAGCAGTGATCTGTCCAACGACTCGCCACAGTCGCCGCACTCGGCTACTGACTCGTCTTTCAGCACTGAGTCGTTATGTGCTTTGGACACACATGACTACGTCGCGGTGGACAAAACTTGGCAGAGCAAAACGCGAGTATACGAGAAAGCCGATGTGAAAGTTCGTTCTTTTGGCGAGCCGAAGTTTTGTCCGGAGTTAAGTGCGTTCCGTTGTCCAGTAGAGGACTGCGGGAAACTTTACGCGAAAGCGTCTCACGTGCGGGCTCATCTGCGCCGTCACAGTGGTGAGAAGCCGTATAGGTGTACGTGGAGTGGTTGTGCATGGAGGTTCGCCCGGTCAGATGAGCTGGCACGGCATAGAAGGAGCCACTCGGGAGACAAGCCGTACCGGTGTGCTGAGTGCGGCAAGCGGTTCGCGCGCTCCGACCACCTCGCCAAGCACGGGCGCGTGCATGCGCGACGTGCTGCCGCCGCTGCCGCTGCTGCCAGACGTGCTGCTGCGGCACCACAGGCGCATCGGAGGTCAACGAGAGGAATACTGCTTCTATGATGATAAATATGTAAGGAACCGTTTCTGATTAGGTAGTGAGAGACATTGATTTTAAGTTTTAACACACGCCGTGATTTAATGTTTCGTTTAAATATCCTGTAAATAGGAACACATAGCTAGAAATTTCAGAAATTACCAATTAATTACATTTGAATAATTTAAATGGTTAACGTAACAGATTTCGCTGCTAATTTATTCAAGCACTGAAGACTGACTTTGATCTTATTAATTTCCAATAAGTACGGTAGTTTTTATTTTTTGTTTAGTATGTAACTATTAGTTAACGGTTTCTGACAGGCTGATCATGAAGTCTTTGCGATCAGTCTGATCAAACTTAAATTTAGTTATTGTGTTTAATCTAAATAACTACAGCCAATCAAAGCCGATAAGTGGTTTTATTATAGAGAAAAATGATAATAATTACAGAAACGAGAATAAAATTTCAAAGTAGTTACTAGTTTAATACTTAGATAAGTACCTATTCTGTGTATGACCAAATATTGACTGTGAAAGAATGATTGTAAATGTTTTTGTTAAATAAGTAGCAATAATTTATTGAAATAAGAAAGACTCTGATTAATGTTAATTTATGTTGTAAATATAGGATAAGTAAAGTTAATACCTATGTACTTATACATAAATATCACACGAAAAGTAATAAACTTGCATAGTATTTAATAAAGTTTTTGTTTATGTTAAATCTCAAAAGTATTTTCACCAGATGATGATGATGATGATTGATCTTATCCTATAATAGCACTAATTTAATCCTATTTTCACTTATAAAATGTATTTCTCCACATATACACACATTATTAATTACACACACAGATTGGATACAATTTTTTTTGTAATAACAGACTTGTCATTAAAAATCCCTGGTCGGTCTGTAATCGAGAATTTTTGTATGGAAATCTGCATTACGCTCCAGATCAGCCGTCTTAGATTACGGGTAGCTCGTCGACGACGTCTTAGAGAATAGCTTAGCAGGCAATGTTTATTGGTAGTTTGGTAGCTTCGACGATGGCTAAAATTAATTGAAGTTTTGAAGTTCAAGTTCAGTGTTACGTTTCTTATCGTGCTGACAAGGCTAGCTACATATATGCTATGCCGCGCATGTTATGCTGCGGTACTACTCACATACTCACTGAGCTACAATAGAACGAAGAATAAGACTGGACAATGGAAATTTTCTTTAAACATTATATTATTTTTCTCTTCTTCGCATGTCATACAGTTCGTTTACGACTTTGGTCTAAGCGGCAGCGAAGGGAGTCGCAGATAAAAAAATGTTACGAGTACTTTGTGAGTAGGTACGCGAATTCGCTACTGACGGCGCCTCATGGCGGCGTAGTGTTTCAAACATTTCTATACATTTTGATGTTATCCGCTCGCCGCCCCGCGCCAAGACACCACTCAGAGTGACAAGGTCGTGAACGGGCCGATATGTGGCCTATTTAAAACACCTGATTTCCTTTTTATTAAATTATAATAATTAACTGAATTATGACTTTTTCATTAAGGTGAGCTGGGTAGGTACTTTAGGATAGGCGGCTGATGGTAGGCTTTTTTTTACGTGGTAAATACATAATTATATCAAATGAGTCCTTCGTTCCACCCAGGGGAGGGCGGGAGGGACTGTCACACTCGTACTGACTAAAATCAGTAAGTAGCTCTTTACGTTCCAAGGTCACGGTAATTGGATAAGAGTCCCGTGACCCCCCGTCATTATGCTGACACACTTTTCTTTTTTTGGCGCGTCGAACACGACGCGCCGCCGCGCCGACCCGGGCATGGTCCGTGTTCGGGCAGCGAGTCGCCCGTTACTCGCCGCCCGCATGCCCGCGCCTGCGGTGGCAGGAGATCGTCTGCCGTAGTCAGTCGCCGTGGGCGTCTACCACTGCGGCTGTGGCGGAGGGAGGACGCTGTCCTCTCCCTCACGCGACCCACCTCCTCCTTCGCAAGCATGACTACTTTGCAGAAGGAGGCGACCGCTTCCCAATCCGTCTCAATATTATATTAAGTATATTATCCAACACAGGTACCTCCCGAAACTTCCGTGTCCATTGAGGACCTACGTCATGCTGTAGGTCAGGGACGCCGTGACGCCTATCCAGCCACTACTCAAAGAGGGGTCTTACCGCCGCGATTGCGGCGTGCACGGGCTGGTAGGCTTAGAGAAATCAAGTGTGTTATGTGTCCTCTGTGAAACAATATAATTATCAATATTCGTATTTAATAATATATACATATAAGTCCCATGTTATTTAACTTATAGTTATCCACAGGAATAGGATACGATTAAAGCTACAACAAAGTTGCGTCAAACGTGCCTGTGATACAAACATTACTCAACTTATTGACTTTTGCAGCTAAATCTTTAAAACATTAATGTACCTACTTGTATTTAGTTAATAGTTTCCATGTCACATCGTGCATGGTCACATCCAAGCTACGTTCATACAAATGTACTAGCTACGTTCATAATAATTTATTTGATTGACGCAGTGATCGTAAAATGCATGAGTATGAAAAACTTTATCAAGCTGAAGTCTAGAAATTCTCAGTTGATTTTTTACCAATGATGATTATTTTATGGAGGCGTGCATAGAACACCTACTTTATGTTGTTATTACGTTTCTACCTGTCGAATTCAGAAACACTAGAGTAACTACTAGAGAAGGCTGCCATTTTGCCACTACCAAGTTTCGGCTCGTTTTGAAAAATCCTAGAATAAATTGAGGTCAGGAACTCAAATTAACAGACATTAATTTGGCAACCCAATAAAATAGATCGTTACCATATAAAAAAAACCATCTGCAAATCTGGAGCGGTGATGAACGTCTTACTCTCTCTACATCTTGATTTTTTTATTTACTGTCATTTCCGTTTTAATTTAAATAAAAAATGACTTCCTCCCAAACTGAACTGAACACAGAATGGGTGCTTTTATAATTTACCGTGCCACGGCACGGTACGGCACGTTTTTATCGCCACGGTAAAGTAGGAAAGCAAAATGTATGCAAGCGCTTTTAATTTACCGTCCACGGCAACGGCACGCCGTGAACCGCAACGATCTGCCGTGCCGTTGCCGTAGCATACTGCGCTCCCTATGAAATCGTCGCGGCATTGTTGAGAGTGTAGTGTGTGCGTACAAGAAATTTGTATGTGTGCGTGCGTAGCCAAGAGGCGCGGGTGGCAGGGCGAGAGTATGTAAGGGAGAAAGTATGTGATAAAACGATTTTGTTGACATCCGAAAATAATTGAAAAACTTATTTAGGTCTTCCTTGAGCTTATCAAATAGCGTGTAGTATGACCCTTCTAAATATTTTACTTTTAAAAGTGGATGTTGCCAATACTTTCTAGTAATATGTCTTTTTTTACGTCTTAAATATAACAAATAGAGCAAATGTAGTCGCTGTCTCTTCAAGAACATGTCTGCACTTTGAAGACGCGCAAAGCGTAATAATTTCACGGTGAATTATAAAATCACCCTACGGCACGGCATGCCGTCCACGGCCACAAAATTCTTCTTCACGTCCACGGTAATATCGTGCCGTGCCGTGAAACGGCAAATTATAAAAGCACCCATTGTAAAGTGCTGGTGAAAATCACTCCAGGACATCGGTCAGTCCCGGGTCACACGCTACATGCTACCATTCATGATTCATTCTTACCGTGCAATTACAGTGGCGCGGGGGCGGGCAGGGGAACGGGTGGCGAGTCACGAAATAGACTAGATTACCGCTCAAACCGCCCCGCCCGCACTTGGTGCACCTTAGTCAAATTCCTGTTCCTGGTAAAGTGAATAGTTTAGTGTAACCTGTATATCTAACATGAGTTTTTCCAAGCTTCTGAGAAAATCTATTTGAACACTACTTTTTTAAGGTCGATTACCATTACCTATCTGAGAACGAACGATCATTTAAATTATGGCGCCAATTTTTACTTTATTATTTCTGTAATGGCTTCTGGGGTTTTGAGTTATGCCGCATACACACCGGGCCAACGAGTGCCAAATAACGCCTTCGCTGACTGTCTACACCGAGTTCGATCGAATGATTAAATTCCTTTGATGTTAAAACGATCGTTGGCCAAAAAGATCGTTGGCTTTTGGTAAGGGCCAATGAAGGCCAACAAGGTCCATTTGTTGGCTGTCGATGAGCCGGTGAGTACGCGGCACTAATCCATTCTCCATGTAACATAGACATAAAGCATGGACTGAGCCTTCCAGAGAGAGAGAAATACAAAACGGGAGAATAGATTTTAAAAAGCATTGGCATTCATGGCGTTTCGTATGAATATACCATATTAATTTTGTTTATCATTGTAGTAATATTTCACTCTAAACATTTTTGGTGTGTACCCATGACCTTTTTGATAAATCTGTGCCAGTGACATGAAAAAAAAAACCGTAGTTTGTCTATTCTTGACAGAGATTGTCTATGATTTTATACGGCTAAATTCAGGAGTTCACCATTGTGGTAGAATTTAAGAAGTTTTGAATATATTTTAAATTATCTATTTTTACATTGATACACGATTCAAGTCGGACACAAATAAAAATGGTGGTTTAAGATTAGATTTCTCTGATCAAACTGTTTATTGAATTAACAAGCGAACCTATTCAATAGTGTACAAGAAATACAAACTTTTTTATATTTTTTGCCAATATTAGAAAATAACTGGTGCGATTACGTGGTGCGTTGGGAAGAGTTGTGTTTGACAAATAACAGGTTGTCGGAGACACCGATTTCGCTACAGTTTTGTATCTAAAGTGTTGTTTTTTTAACTGGAATAAGTTTGTAAGGTTTACACATTTTCAAATAATAAACTAAGTGAATATTTTAACTATGATCAGTTGAGATAAACGAGAAGAAAGTCAACCAAAGACCTCGCAGTAAGCTGGGCAACTGTTCTATTCAATCAGCATGTGACCCAAATCTGAGATTTCTCTTCTTTGTGTTTTAATGCTGGGTTCATGTTTACACAGTGAAACGCTTAATTGATCAACAAGGAATATAGCGGACGTTGTTCCGAGCGACGATCATCAATAAGGACATGATATTAGTGAACTTGTCACGGTTGACTACCTGTTCAACTCAGTGGGGGTCAGGTGCAGTTCACTGAATATTCACATTTTTAAAAACATCAACTGATTTTACGCTTACTAGAAGACAAACTCATCAACATTGAATGAAAATACACAAAAAAGATTGCTGTGGGAGATACAGAGATAACACAGATCAGTGTTTACCTGAAATGTATGTAAACACTCACAAAAGTATGGAACAAGTGAAAAATATTGTGCTAAAATGAAGATCAGCTGTAAATATATTGCATTGAGCCACAGAGAGTAGGACAATGTTCCAAAATGGCTCATTCTGAAAATCACAGGTATATTGTGCAGGTCAGTAATGTTTTATTTCACAACTAAGTATTCTTGAAAACCAATCTACAATCTATTACATTCAAGTAGCTTTCAGTTTTAAATGAGCTTATTATAAAACATCCATATTGCTGAAATGCAAGGCTTTTTGACCTATAAATTGCACATTACATTTATTTAATTAGCTCTTAAATAATTGAACTGAATTGAACTACCACAAACATATGGAAGTGCAATTCCTGAAAGCCTTTGTTCTATGCAAGGAACACAAGCATGTTTTTAATTGTACCTCATTTGAAAGTACCTCAGTTGACTCAATGTCAGGTTTTTCAGCACTGTGTCCACCCAGTTGATAATAATTAGTCCAACTTCCTTGTACAAAAAAGGAAAACAGTAATATTACAAATAAGGCAATGACTCTTAAAGAATGTTTAATTTTTAACAAAGTTCAATGCCAAGCTTGTTTGTATTACACAGTACTAGAAAGTAAACAAATGTATGTTTGTGCATTTGTAAAACTGTTTTAATGACATCAAAGCTTTGAATTTACAGTAAATGTGTCTCATTTCCTTGATTATTCCTGTAACAAGTTTGCATAGTTTATTGGTCAATCATGAGGAAGTTGATCAATTTACCTTTTATATCATAGCACTGACTTTACCAGTTGAATTAACATGAAGTTGGTTAAATATCAACTCAATTTAGAGTCCGCAGTCTATATTTTGCTGTTTTGCTGTCTGTTATAGTATTTTGCGTTAAATGATAACATCACAAAAACGTTTACAAAAACCATTTTACAGTTGAGCTTTGATTGAATATTCAAGTTTAAACATTTTTGTACAATTTTCCATTATGAGACTATCACTATTTTGTTGACCATGCTCACTTCAAAACGTCCCTTCATTTGAAAATCCAGTTTAAAAATTTTGTGAGATTCAACAGCAAGTTTTAATGCAAATACAGGTGTATGTTGGGGCTTTGTCGCCGCACTACGAAGCCCTGTCAGTAGAAGCCTCTAAGCAAACCAGTTCCGAAGAAATAGTTTGCTGCATCACTGACAAACTTGGCTTGACCAATGGATCGGGTGGACCCTATGAACTGGCTGAGGTAGGTTTATTATATTTTTACTATAACTATTCTTTATCCCGCGCAATGTTGAACCGACCATTTGGGCGTTTAAAACCGGTTTTTTGAACCAATTCCAAATGGTCCGATGAGTTATTGCAGGCGAAGCCCCTGTTCATAGCTAACACTTAATTATATTCTTACATGGATGAATAAGCATATTAAATTCTTTCCTTTTTTAATAGGACAGTTTGTGAAATCATTGGTCTCAACTGTCATTTGTCAAACAGTTGCCTGACTAATAGATTTTATACCCATAACAAACTAAGATAAGGCTAGTGGCATGGTTGATGCAGTGGCTTCAGCGATCAATTGTTACCCTGCATGTAGCGGGTTTGATTCTCGTATGGAACAAATATTTATATGGGCTACAGATAGTTATTCTGTGTCTGTCTTTTTTGTCCAATTACCTTGAATAAACAACATAAACTATATAAAAAAAAGGATGGTAATGAACATTAGTAGAGCTACCCTTTATAACATCTTTATGCCTTGCTTGCCAATAATTAATGATATTATTTTATAACCATATTTATGTTTGCCTCTGGTCTGTGTGATTTTTCTATTCCGAATTATTTCAAGTAGCAGCCATAGAGTCTGAATTTAGGCATACCTCTATTAATAAACTGGCGTAATAGGCTGGTATTATTACATAGACCTCTGCCAAACCATCAGGGATTGCAGGATAGGCGTAATGCATTTACACCATGTGACTTGATAAACGCACTTGGCCTTCGAACCGACCTTGGCTCACGATGGACCAAACACCCTGTATAAATATATAGCCTATAGCCTTCCTCGATAAATAGACCATCCAACATAAATGTATTTATTCAATTTGAACCAGAATTTCCTGAAATAAAGCACATGAATGTGTCAATTTCAGGAACTACCGAACAAGCTCTTCAGCTTAACAATATAGGGTCAATCAGGGTAATTGTAAACGTTTTTGAAAAATACCTTTTGAACTAATAAACTTTTGGCTTTGTAAAAAAAAATATTGGTAGTTAGAAAAGAAGAGTTAATTACTTTGATTGTATAGTAATTTATCTAAGAGCTGCAACATCAACCATTTGAACTGCGTCATTAGCGGCTTTGAAAATTAAGTGTTTACATTTTACCCTGACTTTAAAACAAAAAATGATATTTTGGGGTAAATGTGAACATCAAAGGTAAGCCTACGTGATAAGCATTATAATTCCGGTAACTTGTTTTCACTGTTTTGAGTCTCATAAATGCAAAAGATTTTGTTCTGAGCGTCTACCAATATACAGGGGTAAATGTAAACAAATCATATAGATTCGATATTTTGCATTGACTAAATTACGGGGTGATTGGAAACATTTAATTGTTTTACGGGTAATTGTAAACGAATTATGGAAACCCATACATTTTTAAAGGGGGTAAAAGAAAACAAAATATGTAGGAGCGCTGTCTATTATTTGTTTTTAAATTAACTGCAACCATGAGATGGTTATGGTACATAATGCCTTAGTAATCAAAACAAACATAGTCTTCATCATCCATCAATATAAACTCTGTTTCTTTTTCATTCAAAGTAAGCAAATTTACGTTTTTCACAATCATAGTAGCTGGTATACTGCCACACTCAGAAAGGTTCATTAAATTAGTCCTAATTAGTACTTAACTAATTATCATTAAATCTGTTAATGAACGATACATCCCAGAGACAATATTTAAGGGTTCATTAGCTAATGACAACTTTAAGTATCCGTAGGGAAGAGTAACGTCAAATATTGCTTATCGATAAAAGATTAGTGTAGCCACACTTGAAAATATGATATTATTAAGTAGCAAAAAACTTCATTTAAACACATTGAAACTTTTTACATTATCAATATACATAAGAATTCGTTCATTTCCCGATCGTTTTTACATAAAAACAAAAAGAAACAGCTACTTTCATGTAAATAAAATAAATAACACGGGTCCTTTTTTTTTCTGGTATCACTAACTGTCAATGTTGTACTGTCAGTGAGTGAAGGTTATGTTTACAGCTTGTGTTTGCGTTTCAACCGCCAAGAAATATTGTGTAAAAAGTTTAATTATAGCTTTATCTTAACATTATAACATGGTAAGTTTCGTTCTGTGTACATTCAATGAATCTTATAATATGTCAGTAGCTAAACATCACATGTATTTGAAGAAATTAAATTGTGTTTGTTTCATTTTAGGAGTCTACAGGAACAAAAACACCACGCAAACGTGTAGCTAATTTCACCGCCGATGAAAAAGCTTTATTGGCACAATTAATTAAAAAGAGACCAATCGTGGAATCTAAAATAACAGATGGCAAGTCGGTCGCCAAGAAACAAGCAGCATGGGAAATTATAACACAGGAGTTTAATTGTAATGCCAATGTACACAAGGTAGAAGACCACTATTATTAATAAAAAATTGATTGTGAATGATTTGTTGACAATTTTGGTTGACTGTGTATTTATGTGTATATTTCAGCGTGAAACAATAACTTTGAAAAGAGCATGGGACAATATGAAAGCTGTCACACGTAAAGCGCGTGCTACGGAAAGGGGAAACTTAATTAGGACTGGAGGTGGACCACATGCACCTCCACTATCACCACAAAATGGCGCCATCATAAGCATGGTTGAAGAGGTTGGTATTAATATCCTCTGAATTCCACGGGGACCATTGTATGGGTAAATTTTATCATTTTAAATGTGTCCCTACTCCTAATTTTCAATTTTTATTCATCAGGCTGTACCTGTGGTGATTACTGAGATAGTAAATTCGTTTGATAGTGATGGTGCCATATTAGATGCTATCGCAAGTAGTCAAGAGCAGGACTTGATAGCAAAAAATAATGATACACCTACTTTCACTTCAGTATCAATAGATGACTTGGGTAAGTGAACAAAGATTACATCCTTATCAAACCGTCTATCCTGAATCTTGACCGTACTTGGGGATTAATGGAAGAACATCATGTTGGGCATGTTTGAAGTTCTGCGAGTTGAATGTTTAAAAAGAGCAGTTTTCTTTTCAATAACTTATTTTGTTGGCAGATAGCAGTGTTGTGTTAAAGTAAAAATAAATGATAAACTTTTTAAATTGTATTGTTGTTTTCAGGTATTTTAGACATAGAATACAAAATTAATTCTACAGAAAACAGAATTCCTGAAGAAACAAATGAAATGGACAATACCCCAATTCATGAAAATGAAAAAAATAGTTCAGGTACTATAAAATGTATTTAATAATACAATATTGTGTTAACTTTTTTGTTATTGTTTTAACTTTATAGTAAAAATGTCTTTAAATTATGTTTTAGATTACAGTGACAAAAAAAACACGACAGTAATCAAAACCACGGATCAAGTGCGTAGACCCTCTGATTATATTCGTCGGGAAGCAACGTTAAGGATACGACATCTAGAATACAAAAAAAAGATGGAAATGCAAATATTAAAAACACAGGTACATAACAATGGCTTTCAACATCAACGTTTATACCAGTATTATAGCAACATTAATTTATGTTTTCTTTTTGCTTTGCAGTTGGAAGTTGAACAAATAAGAAAAAAAGCAGCATTGTTGGAGGAACAGAGGAACAGTTGTTTGTTAGAAAAAACTAAAATAGAATTAGAAGAACTGAAGAAATCTATTGCCAAATGAAGTACCTACTACTTATTTGGCAATAGATTTCTTCAGTTCCTATAAATCTATCATATGATTTGTCTCTTTTTCAAGGATTGTTAAATAAAAGTATTATTATCATTTAATGGATTTTTATTTATTAAAAATTATAGGTACTATGAGAAAAATCTATCAACTATCGATTGTCGCACCATAAATCCATTGCTGTTCGTGGTGGTGCTTTCACTAATCAGTGCAACATCATCATTCTCAATATTATGAGAATCCCAGTTCGTTGGAACCAAATCGTCTACCAATATGGAAATATTATGCAGTGTTGCACATGCACATATAACTGCCACAACTGTATCATTATTATATTCATGACATCCCCATCCAATTTCTGTAAAAAAGGCAACTTATTATGTACACTTATCTAACAAATTCTATTATTAATTAGGTACAATACCAACCTAATGCCCGAGCGAGCCTAATGCAGTTTAATTCAATAAATAGGTACTTTTGCTTTATAGTAGGTACTAACCTGAAAACTACCTGTAGCAAAGTAGCGTAATGTCAGCAATAACATTATTTCCGGAGCGAATGGTAATCCTCTTTTGGTTGGTTTGCTTAGGTCGGGTGCCAGCAAAGGCAATATTACACTTTTTACGGTTTCTGGCGTAAATCTATAGCGTGCGTGAAATTCTTGAACCGAGTATTTTGAAAAGGGATCAGAATAATCACGTAAATACCGCCTGGGCCCCACTACTCTATACCTTCTGGTATAGTCTACAAAATCAATAAAGTCTAGCAGATCACTCATCTTTACTAATTTGTTATAACACTTCTATTCCTGTGAATTCTTACAGTATGTGAATAAAATATAACCTCAAACGTAAATGTCAAAATCAATCATTAGAAAGTTAAGTGAAGGTTTTGCCGTACTTAACTTTAATTGTCATTAAGGGACGGTAACGGACCATTAACTGTCTCTGAGAGTGAACTTTTTTAAATCTATACTAAGGAACAACTTAAGTAATCATTAAACGTCTCTGAGTGTGGCAGATAGTGTCAAAATACTCCTTAACGAGGTTTTTTAGTTCTTCTTTTATAACGGGAAGGCCGGAAGGCCCATTTGTGCCCGAGTTTTAAGGCAAGCAGCTATGTGTTCTTCCACGCGAGCTGGCAATATGGCAAAAATCTTCTTGTTTTCCTTTACATCCTAACAGCATTTTTTAAGTCCGTTAAGGTACCTATATTTTGTCTCTTTTTTGGATGTAAACGCGTGGCATTTTGAAAAAGTACTTGAAAAGAAATGTTTACGTTTACCCATCACTATGTTAGTAGCAGAAATGATAAGAGTTTACAATTACCCCACTGTTTACAATCACCCCCTAACCTGTTTACAATTACCTCCACCCAGTATATCGTATGGGAAAATGTAAACACTACTTTGCTGCTTGTTATATTGATTTTATTGATGGAAAGCTTGACAAATGCAAAGATCATTCCATTAAATCAAAGCGAAAAAAACAATCAACAACTTATCTATCAACTTTTCTTACAAAATATTTTACTATCAACTTCGTGCAAAAACTTGAAAACAATTTTTCTGCAGATAACTTTTCGTAACACTGAAATTGAGATTAATTTTCTGAAAAATGAATAAATTGCTCTTTGTAGTGATGGACAACAGATTAAAATAATGTTCTGTTTCATGACCGTCAACCTAAATACATTATTAAAAAGTTTAATGGGAGTTGTTTCCAATCACCCCAGTTTACAATTACCCTGATTGACCCTATGTAGTTAAGAATAGATTTTCTTGCCTTTAGCAAAGGCAAAGTAAAGGTATATTGTATTATCTTAAACTAGCGACCCATCCCGGCTCCGCGCGGGTGTAATCTCTCCTATATTATGAATGTTATATGTATACAAATAAACCTTCCTCTTGAATCACTCTATCTATTAAAAAAAACCTCATTAAAATCCGTTGCGTAGTTTTAAAGATCTAAGCATACATGGGGACAGACAGCGGGAAGCGACTTTGTTTTATAGTATGTAGTGGTATTAATTTCAAACTGTCGAATCTCATTTGACTTCACGGTGGGTGCAGGAGTTAAGCCATTGATTGCTGCGTTGCGTGGTGCGGGTTCGATTCCTCTAAAAGCAAACGTTTGTATGACCTACAAGTAGTTGCACCAGTTTTGGGGGGGTATTACAACGTCTTAAAACCAGGCTTATTCCTGTGAGTGCACGAGATGGCCTAGCCCCCCTGGCTGATTGTGTATGTGATTTTAAATATTTGTGAATGCACCCACGATGCAGGAGAAATTCCTGTGGCCTCACAGTTTTTGATTTTAATTTCTTTCTTGTCTTTTTATTTAAAGAAATAAAAACATAAAGAAACCTGCTATACATTCAACAAACGTACAAATTGTCTGAAGCACATTTACTCAGTATCAGTTAAAAGTTAAAACAGCTCACCACATTGATGTAAAAAATTGATTAACAATATAAACACTGCAATTTTTTGCTCATTGTAACTGAATGAGTCAGCTAGTGTCCAAGATGATTGCTTCCTTTAGCTTGGTCATCAGTGGTGAGACATTCTACATGTGCCTACCAGCTCACAGGTGACATTATCGCATTTTTAGGAAATTATAGATACGATAAATGTTTCAGTACATTTTGTTTTTAAAAAGTGATATCATTTTTGTGCTATTTTATTTAACTATGTTTCTTATCTAATGAACTGCTGAACTAGCCTAAATCCAGTTTTATTTGTGATCATTGTGTTTATATGAATAATAATGCGCGAAAGTGTGTATTTTAGATAAATTAGGTGAAGAATTTGAACTGTAGGTGTGTTTATGACTTTCGATATTAAAATCCACTACACACAAAAACCCTTGCCGACACTTCATAGTTCATATCGTCCTTAGTGGTATAGGATTACCTATACATAAGGGAAGGATACTAAAAAATATGTCTTTATCAGGTGGTGGGGGACATGCTTAGCGGCGAGTGCAAGGAGCGGCGTCTCGGGCCCAATGAGTCGCCCGTCGCAGTCATGCTGCTCTGGCCCAATAACACCGGCTCCGGACAGTACAACAGGTCAGTACTACAGAAACCTGTCATGTGGCATCACCTATTAATTAAATATGAGTCATATTTTGTCGCAGCGCCTTAATCATATCACAGCGTAAAGGACAGTTCACGGTTTTCAATGTTTTAATTAACAACAAATGGTTTGCCGTTTACTCTTATTACATGCATTTTTCCTGCTGTAATTTATTATAACGATGTAACGTTCAACTCTCGATTAATTTAATTAAAAAACAGACTGTAAATGCTGCATACCTACCCTACTTGTTGAATATAATTTTTCCTCGATGCAAACAGTATAGTCTGTTGCAAGTTCAACAATGTCAAATCAGGTTTTCTCATATAATTATCTTATTCCTGCAATTATATGTTACGAGAGATACGTCTAACCTTGTCTTAAACACCTGCGTGTCTTGTATTTGTACCTTTACATATAGTTGTGTCCATTAGCGTCCTGTCACCGCAATACTATTTGTATACTATGTTCCATTGTGATGATTCATTTTATTTTACGTCAGACGTGATTACCGTAATTTTAACTTCTATGTCCTTATTTGTGTTCGGAGAACGACTTTAAATTACTCTAATTTAAATTACATAAGTCCTACATAATTTCCATTATTATGCGTTTAAACTCGCGGGAATACAGACGAAGCTAAATAGTTATCGAAGCCCCGCTATGAATGTGTCTATTATACATATTTAAGTGTTGGAATGAAATAAGTGTTGTTTAAACTAGTACTTAGTTGTTTAATGAAGGGCTGTAGCAGTGATTGGGGATAATATCCCAGTGTGGCGCATGACTCACTCTTCCTGCGACAGCGACGTGATAACGCCGTCTCCATCCTGCCAATCAAACTGAAACTTTGCCGCTCGATCAAACATGGCCTCTAAAACTGTACCACAACTCACAAATATTTAGATTTCGTCATTATGACTCAAAAGTAAAATTTTATTTTTAGATACTTTCCCGTTTATGAGCTTTGATATTGCAGTTCAAGGGTTTGATTTCTGTTTGCAGATTTTATCTCCGAGAGAAGATCCCCGACGAGCCATGGATAGAGAACTTCTCGGTGGACCCGCAGCTGATAAAGGATTACTTCCAGCGCTTCCTGTACCAGCCGAAGGACCGCGAGTACCCTGACTTGTGCCAGCTGCCGGAGCTCAACGAACAGACGCTACTGGAGAACTTGCGGGCGAGATTCTCGGCCGGCTACATCTACACATATGTCGGCTCTATATTAATAGCACTCAATCCCTTCAAGTTCTATCCGATTTATAATCCGAAATATGTGAAGTTATATCAGAACAAACGGATAGGATCCAGTCTGCCGCCTCATATATTCGCAGTAGCCGACGCCGCGTATCACTGTATGCTCCGCGAGAGAACCAACCAATGCATAGTGATCAGTGGAGAGAGTGGTTCAGGAAAGACTGAGAGTACGAATTTTCTTCTGCATCATTTAACGGCGCTGAGCCAAAAGGGATCTCATGGGAGTGGAGTGGAGCAAACAATATTGAGTGCAGGGCCTGTTTTAGAAGCATTCGGTAACGCGAAAACTGCCCACAACAATAATTCCAGTCGATTTGGCAAGTTTATCCAAGTGAATTACAAGGAAAATGGCATGGTGCATGGAGCTGTTGTACAAAAATATCTGCTGGAAAAGTCAAGAATATGCAGTCAGGGTCGAAACGAGAGGAATTATCATGTGTTTTATTATTTATTGGCGGGTGCGTCGGAGCAGGAGAAGGAACAGTTGCATTTACTCAGTGTGGACAAATATAACTATTTATCAAGGACTGGTTGTAGTGAGGTGCCTGGTGTTGATGAGCAGTATGAGTTCTCGCGGTTAAAACAGTCGATGGAGATGGTGGGCTTCACTATGGACAAGCAGAAGCGGTTGTTCGCTGTGTTATCGGCTGTGCTACTCTTAGGTAAGTTTTGCCTATATGAATGTCTACATAATCATAAAAAATTGACAACTTTCTATTAGGAAATCTTATCAACTGATAGAGCTAATTATCTTGATATCTTTACAATCGGACATAATATTGTTGAATCATAATCATGTTGCTTGAGCATAGCTAACAAATTAATGTATTGTATCCATAATATTTAAATGTGTACATAATTCATTGAGAGTTGTTCTAATAATAGGAAATTGATTCCTTTTCCTCCTACACTCAATATGTTGGCCCTGCATTCTTGCATTAGTTATTAACACTAATTTTGCATAAATATCATGTTAGGTGTTAGGTTAATCTTTAGTTTACTCTGCAATGAAAAGTCTTATTCACTAGAAGGGCAAATTGAATTGTAATTTACGTAATGTAATTATTGCATTTCATGATATGACGGTAGCTTATTATAAACTGATTAACACGTATCTGATAATGTAAGGAAAACGAGTTCGTCCACTACTTGTTATATTTAAAAAAATATGCTCTGCAGAATTTGTGAGAATATTGCTGTTAATACAAAATTATTAAAACACACTGAAGCTTATCGGCTGTAGCGAGGAAAATGATTCTGTTGATAAGCCATTCAATCATTAATGATGTAGATTTATTGGCATAAATAAACACGATCAAACTTTGAACAGAATGTAGAATTGAAGCCCGTTTTTAGAAAGCAAAAACATACAATGTTGAATATGCAGATTCATAGCAGATTACAAAAATCTTTTTTAATCTAATATCTGGACAATATAAGAGCTCAGAAATCCATTTTTAAAGCACGTAAGTCACAAATAAAATTGATTTCGACTGTTTGTTTTGGCATTTCTTCTAAGAAACCAAATGCTTGGTTCACACGGCGCGTGTTTACCATATACCGCGCCGCGCGCCCGCCGTAACCGGGTATTTCATACAAATATCAGAAGCGCCAGCCCACGCCGCGGCCACGGTGTGTGCACGCGCCGTGTGACGCAAGTGTTACACTGACATTAATTTATAAAAAACTAAGGGTTTCTCCACATCTGGCGAATGCGCCGCAAATCGTGCGCAGCTCGCAGACGGCGCGCGAGCTGCGCATTCGCGGCGCATTCGCCAAATGTGTACACACCCTAAGACACATCAAAGTTTCTTAAAAATCAACATAGAAGTTTCATTCATAGTTCATGCAATGATTGGATATAAAAGCAAAAGAATTTGCACAATTTTTCGCTTTTCAAACTTTGAGGACTGAATGGATTTCTATTAAAAATTTGGCACGTTATGTAGACCCTGATGACAAATGTCGTCGGCATGGTTCGCGCAGTGGTCGAGCTATCGACTTCTGAGTTCTGCGCTACGAGTCACGAGTTCGATTTCCGCACGGCGCTAATATTTGTATGATCTACAAGTAGTTCTGGGTCTGGCTATATGAGAATTTAAATTCTTGACCACAACAAACCTCGACTCAAGGGAAATTCCTAGTGTGGGGCAAAGGTTTATAAAAAAAAACCAAGTGTCTTGGATTAGGTTACTTTCATTCCTATTGAACCCCGTGTCATAATTTGCGCCCGACACCCCGGCGAGACTGCAGGAAAAATGTAGTAAACATTATTATATTTGGAAACATACCTAAACACACACCTTTTTCCCATAGAGATGGACTGAAACAAGAGCAGCACGCGTAGCATGGCGCCGTAGAAACGAGTTTTGTCGATGAGAGCATAGAAAAAAACTTTTTAGAAAAAAATGTAACCGCCTTCAAAAATAACCACAAAAAAGGGTAAAATAACCTACAAAACTTTTCTTTCGGAAGTCGGTGGTTTTTTTATTCATTTCATTGTATTTTTGCCACCGACTTCCGAAAGAAAAGTTTTGTAGGTTATTTTACCCTTTTTTGTGGTTATTTTTGAAGGCGGTTACATTTTTTTCTAACAAGTTTTTTTTTAACTCTTTTTAGTATAAATATTCAGCCAAAATTCTTGTCAAATACATCATTTTCTTACATAATTATGTAAGAAATCTGTAGCACCGGTAATAACATCGTTAACATCTCTTTCATTCCTTCCCTATCTCAAAAACTACTGAACCGATTTTGATGAAACTTGCAGTATTCCTTAAGTTGAACGATACCTAGTACAACATAAAAAGAATTACTTAAATCGGACTTGTAGTTCCGGAGATATGCGAACACAAACATAATTTACTAAAACAGTCGATGTCGACTCCTTACTAGAGGAGTTGTACCTTCCATGATCAGCTCATCCACCTGAGATGATGATTAACAGATGCAAATACTTGAACAGCTTTAGAAAATATATGAAAATGGTACTATGTGCCTATAAAATTTGAAGGTTGCCCTCGATTTCCCTGGGATCCCATCATCAGATCCTGACCTGATGATCATGGGACCAATTGGAAAGTATACCCTTTCAAACAAAAGAAAAAAAATCCAAATCGGTCCAGGCGTCTTCGAGAAATCGGGGGACATACATAAAAAAAAAAAAGATTCCGACGAATTGAGAACCTCCTCCTTTTTTTGAAGTCGGTTAACAAAATGTATAAGATTTTTATCGATTTAAGCATAGCGATGTTTAAAATATAGAAGAGATATGTTTCTATTCTTTAATGGTGTGCGAATCGTGTCATACTTGTGCAAAAAAACAGTCGATTTGTATAGAAATAACGATGAAATAACTTTGTCTTATTTTGGTAGAATAGAGATGGAATTGCCATGCTACGCGTGCAGGTAGCATGATTCGTCGTTGCGGGTTTTTTCGACGAAAAAATAGGAAATGCCGAAATGAAGAAATATTTCTGTTGTCCTCAGCATAACGAAGAAAAAATGTAGCAATTGAGGGGGGAGGCGGCGGGTTGGACTCCTGCTTACAGTTGAATTTTTGTGAAATGTCTTTATTTATCTTTGTTTTTATTCTTAAGTCGTCTGGTACGGCAAAAACAATGCAAAAAAACCGCATTTAAATTTGTTCAGCCCAACGCAAGATACTCGTGGACACAAAAACATACGGGTCGAACTGAGAACGTCCTTTCTTTGAAGTTGGCTAATAATTGAATTTTATCAAAATAAAACTTACTACTGTCTGTACAATACAACTGTTTATTTGTTAACCAAGTTCAATTTACGGGCCAATGTCAGTATGGTAATGAAAATGGTATCATTTACAGGTAACGTGGAGTTCCAACCACAACGGAAGTCGTATCACCACGATGAGGCGGTCGGCGTGCGGAATCCTGAGGTCGTTTCGCTTATATCCTCGCTATTGCGGGTTAAGCAGGAGACCTTGTTGGCTGCCCTCACGTCTAAACGGGCTAGGGCTTCGGGGGAAACACTCGTTATTAATTACAGGTAATGGAATAAACATATAAAAAAAAAACAGGTTTGAGGAGATCGCTTAGATGCTACTAATACGCTGTGTGCGCTATGAAAACGCCTTGTAACCACATTATTGGGCGCCATAGAAGCTGCAGTATTTCTTCTCCCTTTTCTTGAAATCCATCCAAAGATTATCTTGAAAAGATCGCTTTTAGCGATAAGACCGCCCATTGTGTCACCCTGTGTATAAGATCTACTTTGTACTTGAAATTTGTTTGATGTGCAAAATAAAGTGTATTCTACTTATACTTTAAAAGGTTGTAGTGCATATTCAACTTGACACGTACTTCACTTCGTGGGAACGCCCATTGATTTACATCTCTGTCACATGGTACTCGGCGATCGATTTGTTAGTATCCACCAACGATTTCGCACATAGCGTAGAACATGGTTTATCACGAGCGAAAATCGGTGAAAAAAACGATTGCAATTGAGTTAATCTATATCGTTAATTAATGATATATACGATGTATCGCTATCGAGATAATTATACTGTGTAAGGTGTAAAAATCAAGGTTGCGTTTCATAATAGGTTATCGCTGCCCTAGAACGCATAGGGCAATTGAAGGAACTGCTTGGTTTATAGTCAGTCAAGTCTAACAGTCCCTTCAGCACCAAAAACAAGGGCGAGAGGACTCATTTGGTGATACTCCAACTCAAATAATCTTAATAACTGCAATACCGATTTTTTTTTAAGTTGAAGTAAATCAATGGATTTAGCATCACCTAGGGCTGAAGGCCTCATTAATGATTCTCCAGCCTAAAAAACATTATAGAAATCTATTGCAATCAACGAGCTTGACAAAACCGATGACCAGTGGTCCACTTTGGCCCTGGGTCGTGAAAATTTGAAGTCATGGGGAGAGGCCTTTGCCCAGCAGTGGGACGATGTAGGCTAGCAGTATCAGTATCAGTATTGCAATCATTGCTTTAGATAATTAAATGCGATCGTTGGTAAAAGAGAGTATCCATTCATAGTAACTGGAATCTTAAATTATCCAACTCCACCTTATAAATATCATATATAACACGGGAAACAAACCATGCATCCACTCACTCAACAACTCTTTTATATTTAAAGTAAATAAATAATATTCAACAAAACAAACAATTTCTTTGAAAAGAGGCCAAGGTATACAGTCTGAGGCAGTGGAATCTTGCCAGCAATTAGTATCAAATGTGTGGAATTTATTCAAGTAGGGGATAGGCTCTATCTGTTATTGTAATCACAGATTTTGTGATTATCTAAACAATGTATTCATGTAAATTGACGTAAAGTTGGATTTAATAGTTACATTGTACTTGGTGAGAAGTGGTGGATACGAGTTATGAGTCGTGGGTTTGAACACAGGCACAATAAACGTTTCCAAACGTCTTATAATGCGTTTAGCAAAGGAGTGGAACTCTTTTCCTGCGTCTGTGTTTCAGAATGTATACAACCCTAATCTCTTCAAAGTTAAAGTGAACAGGCTTCTTCAGGGTAAGTTCGCTTTATTGTCGACCTTGTCCGTCATCTTTAACCTAGACTAAGGTCAAGAGCAAAGCCAATTAAAAAAAACACCACAGCTCTCAAAACGGCAAAGGGAAACATGTTGAGGAAACTGGCATGTCCTAGGCTCTAACATTCGAAGACATGCAATATCTATTAAACCGCACTGGGCCCGCGTGGTGGATTATAGCCCACTCCCTCTCACAGAGAGGAGGCCTGTGTTACAGCAATGAGAACATTATAGGCTTATTATGTATTTTATCCACGGACTAGCAAGCGCAGCGTAGGACGTCCACCAGCAAGGTGGACAGATGACCTTATAAAGGTCGCCGGAAGACGCCGGATGCAGGTCGCTTCCAACCGGTATCTGTGGAGATCAAAAGGGGAGGCCTATGTTCAGCAGTGGACGTCCTATGGCTGAGATGATGATGATGATGTATTTTACTAGAAAATTAGGATTATCTAAATTCTTTTGTTTTGTGATCTTGTTCTTATCTATGAAGAGATAATCGTCTTGTTTCCAAAACACATTCCTATTTTATGAGGAGAGAGATTACAATGAGCCAACATCTCATGATACGGTTGCTTACTCTTTACTTATTTAGACCGAATTCCTAAACAATTAACAACAGATGTTCAAATTATAAGAGGCACGGTAAAGGGGCGTGTAAACGGGGAATATTTTACCGAAATATATAAATATACTACAACATTTCCCGCCAGTTCAAAAACATTTCCAATATTTCCGGCCATCAAAAATATTTTAATGTAGTACTTGTATATCTCGGCAATATGTCTAGACCAGGATGGCTCATAACTTTGTTTCGCGGCCAAACCAAAAACGTGTGGCTATGGCTATATAGCATGGCCATATGGCATAGTCTTGCTGCAATTGTAATTGCAATTGCTGGCTATATTGCCGATAATTGTGTGTGTGAGTGTCTGTTTGTAAAACACCCACGACACTCGAGATAGAGTGGGCAATGTTGAAAAAAAAATTGTATTACAGCCTAGTTGACATTAAAAATATTGCCTCTTTAAACGCATCTTTATAGTTGCTATTCCGAGGTTGAGTCTGGCTAATATTAAGCCGACATTATTATCATAACTACACTTCTCATCAAAAAAATCGAAACACTTTCGTTTTTATTGTTTTTGTCCTTTTTTTTTACAAAAGAGAATTAATTCCATGAAAAAAAAACATTACTGTGTAGCTGGCAGTTTGGTCATTACAGTAAGAAGAAAAAAATCAAAATTCGAAATAATTTCATTTGTTTATCCTATAAATGAAATTAATCACTGTTTTGAGACAAATGTGTATTTAGGGTTGGAGTACGTTTCTCGTTTAAAAACTAAAAATTAGCGCTTGTCTTTAAACTTTCTGTTTCTTATTTCATTTACTGTGACTTTGGGACGTCTGAAAAAACTTTTTTTTCTAAAACATATGGATACTTCGCCCGCAGAAGCCGCCCAAGTGGTGGCATTGCTGGATTCTGGACTTAGTCAGCGTGTTGTGGCTGCAAGATTGCATCTAAGCTTATCATCTGTTCATAGAGTCTACAAACGCTATCGGGAGACTGGTTCGTTCACGCGCCGTTCAGGATCTGGCAGGAATCGGGTCACTTCTGAGCGAGATGATCGATTTATTGTAACAACTTCTTTACGAAATCGACGCCTTAACGCTTTTCACATGCAGCAGCAGCTTCGCGTTGTACGAAGAGTAGCTGTAAGTGACTCTACAATAAGAAGAAGGTTGAAGGAACACGGATTGGCACCGCATAAGCCAGCGAATGGGCCGAAATTAACTGCAGACCATCGAAGAGCGCGCCTTAACTTTGCACGCGAGCACCTAACTTGGTCATACCTTCAGTGGAGCAAAGTACTGTTTTCTGATGAGTGTAAAATTATGCTGTATGGTAACGACGGAAGGAACAAGGTCTACAGAAGAGATGGAGAACGCTTTGCACAATGCTGCATTGAAGAAAAGGTCAGCTATGGTGGCGGTTCGTGGACGGTTTGGGGAGGAATCAGCGCCGACGGTAAGACAGAACTTGCCTTTGTGTCTGGGCCACGGCTGCCTGCACTAAACTCTCATCGGTACATCGAACAGTGTCTTGAACCTCATGTGATGCTCTATGCACATTTTATTGGCAACGACTTCATATTCATGCACGACAATGCTAGAGCTCACACCGCGGGCGTCGTACGAGATTATCTTACCGAAGTCGGTATCTCCATTATGGTATGGCCAGCAAGAAGCCCGGACATGAATCCCATTGAACATCTATGGGATGAATTAAAGAGACGAATTCGAGCAAGAGATCCAGCCCCAGAAACACTTAGCCAGCTGCAAAATGCAATCCAAGAGGAATGGGATAATATACCACAACATGTGATCGTGACTCTCATCCGATCGATGAAGAACCGTATGGAAGCAGTAATAAGAGCTCGCGGAGGGAATACAAGTTATTAAATAAACGTTTCTTACATTTTTTTTTCATTTACGCGTGTTGTTTTACCCATTTCCTTCATATTCCATACAGGGTAAAAATTACTCATTATACAAAATACGAAACCTATGAAGACTTAATTTGAATTTAGCCTCTCGGACCCCAATGCGCCCCAATGGCACAATTTTGAGCCACCAAACCCCGACCGATTTTCAACTGTATTTTTGGAAAAATAAGTCTTAAAATCGTACAGGTTTTTGTGGCAAAAAATTTTTCCCGGGGCTCGAGAGGTTAAAACATTAACATTAGGATTTAAAAACCTCATACTACTCACTATTAAATGACATTTTACATTTATTCCTAAATATACACATTTTTCTGATAATCCTTATCAAATCATAAACTGCGAGGTGTTTCGATTTTTTTGATGAGAAGTGTATAAACATGACATGGGCAATTTGTTTCATAACAGCAAAAAAAAAATCCTCGAAGCACAAAAATGGTTTATTATTTATTGAATACTAGCGACCCGTCCCGGCTCCGCCTGGGTGCAATCTCTACTATACTATGCATGTTATATACTTAAAAACCTTGCTCTTGAATAGTGATTCATAGTTTATATTAGTGCTGTATATTAAAAAAAAAACCTCATCAAAAATCAACACGTAGTTTTAAAGATTTATATTATATATTATTCCCGCTGTCTGTCTGTCCCTATGCATGCTGCATAGGGACAGACAGACAGCGGGAAGTAACTTTGTTAGACTTACATTTGTTTCTCAATTTCGGGGTTAAATTACCATTTTCATTACCACGATACAAATATTTGAATGACCTACAGGTTCTTGTTTTATAAATTTTTATTTAACATTCGTCTTGCAGGTTGCCAGAAGCGATAGCGACCCGGGACGCTATGGCGAAGTGCCTGTATGGTGCTCTGTTCGACTGGATCGTGATGCAGGTCAACCACGCATTGCTCTCTAAAAAGGATACGCTTAGGGAACATCAGGGACATAGTATAGGTGAGTTCACTAAAGAGGTTTGTTGCCCGTATTTAGTCTATGATATGTAGCGTCAGTAACCGCACTCCTTTTGATACTGTCTTGTGTATGAAAAGCATTATATAGATAATGATGTTTTGACGGCACAATGGGGAAGGCAAGTCAAAGCTAATTGTAGATGGCGCCACCATAGCTTAGTCCTAATCCGACCAATGACGTAGTACTATTTTGAAGTACCTTTAAGATTTGAACTGATTTGAACCAATGACGATCCTTGGAACAAGCTACACTAGCGCCATTAGTTCCCCAGTTGCCATCCCCATTGACGCAGTGGCTGAGCGATCGACTGCTGCGCTGCGTGTCGCAAGTTCGATATCCGCATGAACAAATATTTTTTGTATATCTACAAGTAGTTGTTCCGGGTCTGGGATCGAAAATCCCAGAAGACTGAAGATCTTTTCAAGCAGTGTTGATCGTCAGCTTGCGTCCTTACATATTTTTTTAAATTAGAACGAAGTTCCTTATCGCGCGTTGCGAAAGGGGGCTAGACGGAAAAAATTAAGACGAAAAGTTGTAACGACACTTTTTGCTCGCCCCGCACCCCGCGCCTGCATCCCGCGCCCCGTACCCCTTACCAAACCCCCGTTCCACGTGACTCTTGTCGCATTGCGGCGTGCGCATGTTTCTCTGTCTGTCTCTCTTATAGAAAGCAAGCTAAATATTTTCGTTTCGTCTTTCTGTTTCGCATTGAACAGTGTGGTGTCGCGACGATTATTTTTGTTGAGTGTATACAGTAACTTCGTTCCATCCGGGTGTCCCTTGACACCTCTCAAGTTTTTTCATTATGTTTGTTCCTCAGGCGTTCTGGACATATTTGGTTTTGAGGACTTCGGTCTGAGCAACAGTTTCGAGCAGTTGTGCATAAACTACGCGAACGAGCATCTACAGCATTACTTCAACCAGCACGTGTTCAAATATGAGCAAGAGGAGTACAAGAGGGAGGGCATTCCTTGGACGGATATCGGGTTTTCCGATAATACAGGGTGCCTGCAGCTCATTGAGGGAAAGGTCAATGGACTGCTGTGTTTGCTTGATGATCAGTGCAAGTGAGTTGCTACCTATGTTAAAATGTAGATAGATTGAATATATTTAATAGCACAATACAGAGCTGTTTTAAAATAAACGGCAAGGTTGGCCCAGTGCCTGACCCATCAACTACTGCACGGCATATCGCGGGTTCAATCCCCGTACGGATCAAATATTTGTAGTTGTTCCGGGTTGGGTGTTTGTGTTTATGTTTTTAAATGCATCCACGACACAGGAGAAAAACACTGTGCAGCAAAAATAAAAAACAAAGTAATTTATTTATTATATTATTCCAATGTAGTTAGGAAAAGTCTAGGTAGATGATGATTACAAACATGAGTGAGCATTACTCAGTATTGGTAATGTTGTTTCCAGCTTTCCATGGGCGACCAATGAGACTCTACTACAAAAGTTCAACTCGGTGCATGAGAACAACCCATTCTACGAGAAGCCACAGAGACGGGAACCTGCCTTCGTTGTCAGACATTATGCTGGACGAGTGAAATATCAGGTAAATCTATATTTATCTTTTTTTTTATCATGGTTTAATCATCAAATGAGCCCAGGATGGAGCGAAAGGGACTGTGAGACTTGTACTAAAATCCACAATGTTCCATCAATAGCCCTTTACGTTCCAGGGTCACGGTTTCTTTTATACGGTTTGTCCCGGTTTCTTTTATACGGTTTGTCTGTCGACCACAGTTTAGTGTCACTTAAAATGATATCATTATTTAATCTAGAGTATTGCATTTAATTCGAACAGCAAAATAAAGTGAAAACAGCACAAACATTCAATGGAACACTTTTCCATGTTTTTTTTTTACATTGATATTCTTAACTCGTCGATGTTTCATACTTTTGATTATTTCTAAGATAAGAATATGCGATTATAGCCTTATATCGTTTTTGTGTAGGTAGAAAATTAATCATGCTATGCATTGTAATCTATGTTATTAATTATATAAAAGTAAAAGGTCACTCACTCATCGCGAAATCTCAAAAATTACAAAAGCTAGGAGTTTTAAATTGTGCTTGGGGGGTCTTTTAGGACGTAGGCGCGCACTAAGACTTTGGGATTTTGCGAAATTTGACCCCTAAGAGGTTGTTTTTGGGGTTGACTGATTGATTAAAAATCTAAGTATTACCGTACGACCATAAGATCTCAAGCGCTATTTAATGCCTAACGCACGCACAAGGTTCATCACAGTTTTGCCTGCGCAAGCCCGGCCTGCGCGTACTTGCTTATGTGTGTGGTTGGGCGTTCAGTGTTGCCGACCGTGTATTGTTTTTTCATGCGAGAAGCTTGCGCAGGCAGAACTGTGGTGAGGCTTGTGCGTGTGGTAGGCCCATAAAATTAAGGCGGAAACACATTATTAAAACGCGCGTCGCGTTTTTTTTTAGTAGAATAATTCTGGTCGAAAACAATACATTTGGTTCGACTCAACACGCATCGCGTTTTATCGGGTCGCGTCGCGTTTTAACAATGTGTTTCCGCCTTTAGTTTCAACCAAACGAATGGCTTGAATCTAGTTTTAAGTAATGCTTGAGTAATGAGTGATGTTTTGTAATACGGGCTTAGAAGCAAGAACTTGAATCCATATGAAATTGTTATCAGGTAACGGCAATGCGTGAGAAGAACCTCGACCTGATGCGGCAGGACATCGTGAGCGTGTTGAAGAATTCTTCGCTAGCCTTCGTGAGAGAACTGGTTGGTGTGGACCCAGTAGCTGTGTTCCGGTGGGCCATCGTGCGAGCCTTCTTTAGGTAAATCTATCTTCGATCAATGATAACTCTAGCTAGATCAAGGATCAGGAACCAAAATGAGTCGCATAAGCGGCCACATTTGCACACACGTAAACATCTACATTTCATAAAAAAATGCTCAATAGTACAGTTAAGTTACCATTGCAAAATGTATTTATTTATGTTCTTTCATTCATCCGAGAAAGGTTTAACGTAAAAAAATTAAAAATGTTTCTTGAAGATAAAACGGCATCAGTACAAAAGTACTCATTCTAAAAATGATACTTAAGGTCTAAGTAATAAGGATTCAAAATACCGTCACAAAACAGTTTGTGGCGTTATTTTTCGGGCCGCTTTTGAAGCGCTCATCGGGAATCTAGTACTATTATTGGTCGAAGAAATCTATACATACATACATTTATACATACACTCACACCTTCCAATGGGGGTAGACAGAAATATTAAATCTATACTAATATTATAAAACTGAAGATTTTTAGTTGTTTGATTGAACGCGTTAATCTCAGGAACTACTGGTTAGAATTGTAAAATTATTTTTGTGTTCAATGGTTAATTTATCTAGGAAGGCTTTACTTTATAAATATAAAACAACACATTACGATCAATATAGTCGAGCAGCGGAGGAAACATTACAATCAATATAAATCTAAGCCCTAGAGGCTTGTGGAGTTCTTAAAGACGGCTTAACTAATTCTTACATCAAAACTACAGATTACAAAATTTATTCTCGAATACCCTCCGTTTTAATGGTTTTTGTTTGCACACAGAGGTTACTTCGCGTTCCTCGAGGCTGGCAGGAGACACCGCGTGCACCGAGTGGACGGCGCCTCCAGGGTGCCGCGCGCCTCCATCCACGCTCCCAACGACAGCATCATCAGGTGAGCTCCATTCCATTACATACCTTACTGCAATGTTATTGTGTCCAAATTGCATTACAACGTTGAATACAGCTTCCTTGACAAGTACATAAACTAACTGCAGATTTTGCGATACCATATTAACTTGAAAGGCATGACGTCTATTACCTACTTATTATTATGAATAAATTGGCAGACTTCAATATTATTGAAATTTTTATTGTAGGTCGTGCTTACACCGCAAATGTTTAGTGAAAATCTTTACAAGTTTTTAGTTTTTTCACTTTTTACAAACTTAATGCAATTTAATAATTATTCCAAATGCTCTTGTATTTCAATTCAAATGTAAATAAAGCACTCGCGGTTTGAAGCACGACCTTGAAGATTTACATTATATTGTTATGTATAAAATATGTATTACAATATAGCTTTGCAAGCAACGTTATGTGACGTAATGAAATGTGTCTTGTTGCTCAGCCAACTGGTGACAGTATCGTCAATCAATCTTGCAATCAACCGCATTGCGTAAGTCACCGAATATACGGCATGCTTGTTATATGTTCTATGTGCACCTAACGCATGGACGTCCATGTTTTTAGTGAACCTGTAACACACCCTTTGTTGCGTTATACTGTGCGTCGGGACCGCGGCTCGGCCGGCCGCGTCTAGCCGTGGTCCCTTCATGTCTTGTTGACTCGCTATTAGTCCCAGAGCAATTAGTTTCCATCTGTTAGTTCTCTAATAGGATTTTATCCATACTCACTTCGCGGTCACACCGAGTAGGTATGCATGCATCTCACGGAAACATTTATTTTGGTTAACTGACTTATTTTTGTTACATTAATTTTGTAATCCTCGATTCCTTTCTCACCCTCCTCCTGCGGACGAACAGAACGCCCCACAGAGCGGCCAGTAAGGCGCGCGAGACGCCGCCGCGCGCGGCCGCGGACGCTAGAGCGAGAGCGGAGACGCCGAGCGCGACGCGCGCGGGTGGGAAAGGGACAAAAAATTACAGAATCGCCGAGACCCGCACGCGAAGGGTCGAGCGCGACGAGCGCTTCGACGACACCGACGTCATGCAGCGCGCCAGCCAGATCGTCATGTACGTGCGCCGCACGCCTTCACATGCTGTCTCTGTCGACCACTTGCCTTCCTCAAACAAAGTCTACACGAGAATGAGTGCAAATATCAATCCACCTCGACCCCTATCCAATTTGAACTGTTACGAAGGTGTTCGATCTCTTTTCTGTTATTTTGAAACTCTTACTAGTTTTTATTTGTACTCATTTTAATTTGTAACTTTACATTTTGTTTGAAGAATTTGCGTGTTTCGGTTGGGGTCTCTCTTCACTTTTCTCTTTCTCACGGTGATGGCTATGGGTTTTATGTTTTCGTGCATTTCTCTGTCGCATTTCTTTTGTGACGTTTTTATATAGCATATTTATTTATTATGTATGTAGAATTTTAATATAGCGGCTGTTTTCAGCCACACGCACACAATTACATCTTCTATGACAATATAATTTAAGGTAGTAAAAGTAAGAGGTGTGTATGTAGATGCTGTAATTGTCGTTTGCTGCTTTACTGTATGGGTAAGCGTAGTTAACAGGTTTCTGCAGTATTTATCAAAACACCGAGCTGTATATCAATGCAAAACATCAAAAATAAAACATATTTCTATCACATTTTGGCTTATTTTGAATCGCAGGTACTTAAAATGTTTTATATTAGCTTGTTCTGGATTGCAATTGCTCAAAAAAGTTTTGTTAAGATCACTTTACTAGCATGTATGTAAATAATTCGCACTCTCTCACCAAGCAATCTTTACTTAGGTGGTTGGTGTTGTCCCTTTAAGAGATCTCATGAAATTGTGGATTAAAAAATAAACAAAAAAAAACTTTAAAAAAATCCATGTTGCGGTCTCTTAAAGACTTGGTGTCGAAGGTGCTACTTTTTCACACAATTATGATTTGATTCTACAGGAAAAACAAGTCGTTTAGGCCTAGAGAGCGAGCGAAAAAGGGTTTAAAGAATCTTCAGAGTGTAAAGACGTTGGCGGGTCGCACGGCCGCGCCCGCCGGCAAGCGGAAACAGCCGCAGACCGTCGCCGCGCAGTTCCAACACTCGCTGTCCGCGCTCATGGACACATTGAACCAGGCCAACCCGTTCTTCATTAGGTAAGACACTTTTCGAATGAAATTACGAAATCCTGTAGCGATTCCAACAAATTAAAAGGTCATCAACCATCATGTTTTCTGATTTCATAGGTTAACCAATTTTTTTTCCATCTGATTAACATTTAAAGAGCTGGAAGAAAGGGGTCTTAAAATTTGAACTATGATGCCATGATATGGGTCTGCGCAGGCAGAACTGTGGTGAAGCTCGTGCATGTGGTAGAGAGTCTTCTTTAGAGTATTTGTCTAGCTACCAACATAAGCATTTACACGGAATAACTTTTTTTACTCTAGATTCAATTATTACATAAACTGGACTGTCCCACTGCTGGACAAACCCCTCCCACCATTCTTTCTACTGTTCACGACTTTCCAAGTCTCAAGGAAGACATTCAGTTCGTTCCGCAATATCCTTCGTGGTCTGTTGCGGCCCCTTGTCGCTGTTTCAGGGCACCAATCAGGAGCTTTGCATGCCCGCATCTCATTCGACATGTGACATCTGCCCAGTCCAGTTGGGCAGCCTTTTGAGCCACGTCAATAATACACCAAAGAGATTTAAAAGAACCTATAGAGCGGGCATTGAGAAAATTGTCATACAAAATTGTTGATGCCGTGCGTCAGTAGCGCTATCTAAGCGTTGCATAGCAACGCGACTACTAGACTGAGGGACTTTTTACCTATTGGTAAAAAGTTTTGGATCACAAATTTCTTCGTGATGTCCCGTCTATTGCTCGTATATAATTTAATGTCTTTGATAATACATATATGTTTTGGAGCGTATTGTATTTCAATAATAAAATATTACCCCCACAGATGTATAAAATCAAACGGCGAGAAAGTTCCCCATGTGTTCGACGATGAGACCGTACAGCGTCAGTTACGATACACGGGCATGTTGGAAACGGTCCGGATCAGGCAAGCCGGGTACAATGTACGGCTTACTTACGAAGAGTTCATCCAGCTGTATAGGATACTACTGCCTAAAGGACTGCTCAGCTCGCAGACTGATGTGCGGCACTTCCTCGCTACGTTGAACTTGGATAGGGATAACTATCAATTAGGTAAGGAACATTCCCTAATTTGTTTGATTTGACGTACGAATAGTTGGTGTAACCGGTTTCTGCCGAGCTTGCTAAATGAAAATTTAAATATTCATGATCAGAAGGCTAATTCACGTAATTTTATGACGCGCCGATGAAGTAGTAGTGCAGTTGCAGTTAAGTTCACGTTCGAGTGATAAACTTTATGTAATCTTTGAACTGCGCGTAAGCTGCACGTGAACTGCACGTCAACTGTACGACAACCAAACCAGGAGAGAACAATTATTGCCCACTGAATAATCGAATGGAATCGATTACATTTCAATGAATATGACATTAAAACTGCACGTTGATCGAATTGGAACTTACTGTCATTTTGAAACGTCAAACGAATAGTAGAATACCGATCATGTTGCGATCCAAAGATCCAAAACACGCACGCGTGACGCGAACTTGACGCGAGCGTGTCTGACAGCGAGAGAGAATACGAAAAGCGTTGTTTTAATCAAAACTTAACTGCAACTGCACTGCAATAGCAGTTCTTTAGTTACGTGAATTGCCCCACAGTAACTGTTTATTCTCTTACTGTCGCTATTTCTTCCAAAATACATAGTCTCTCGCAAAATACAGGCAACAGTTTGGGCAGATGTGTTCCTAAAAGTACACCCACATTTCGTCTGCAATTGAGGGCGAGCCTATTGTCATCAACCGGGCACAAGGCCAGACTCCATGACTGTCATTGAGGTTTTTTTTAAAGGAAACCCCAATAACACTATGTTTATGTTTGTCACTACCACTCTTTCACCTTTTCTCAATAGGGTTGTATACTAAAAAAAAACATGTCAGTTATTAAAAAAAAATTTGCCTCTGTTTTTAAAAAAATCAGTCAAAAGCCCCCTACACTCGAATTTTGATATGTTTCATCTTTGTCAAAATTCACTGATTTAACAAAAGAAAAAATACTTTCTCAATAATTTTTAAAACCAACTGTTGAACTAATTGATTTGTAATTTATTGATGCTGGAAACTAGCCTATTCACCAATAACAACAATGCCACAGGTGCCACAAAGATCTTCATGCGCGAGAGTGAGCAGACGAAGCTGGAGTACCGGCTGCACCAACAGATCATGGCGTCCATCATCACCATCCAGCGCTGGTTCCGCGCCGTGCTCGAGCGGAGACGGTTTCTCGCGCTACGGAGAGCATCTGTCGTTATACAGTATTTTTGCAGGTAAGGATCTTATGTATTGCGAAACATTCATATAAATGTGTTGTCAGATAGAAAAAAGATGTGGAAAGAGAGAAGGAGATTTAAATATCTCTCTCCCTCTCCCTCTCCCTCTCTCTCTTTCTCTCTTTCTCTCGCTGTTTCTCGCCCTCTCCCTTTTTTCCCCCTCTTAGGGACTTTACCCATGGCGCGACGCGATACAGAATTGCATCGATTGACGATATCGATCAGATATCACACAAGCGTCCGGCCGAACAAAATGTATGAACAATCGCTAGTGTTTGCTAATGGAGTCGCACGGATTGACGATATCGCTCACAGATTACATAACAATGCACTTTATTCTCTGTTCGAAATTCGATTGCGCAACTACTTGTCACTGGCGATATCTTTTGTATTTTGTTTGCAGCGCCTTTATGTCGTAGTAGTAAGGTGGATTTTTGTAGTGCATGGTCGAATTGCATCGCATTGCTCCATTAGTAAATACGTGCGACTTAAATCGGCAATCGACTCGATATCGCACGAATCGCGTCGCGTCGCATAAAAGTCGGGTAAAGTCCCTTAGTTGACTAGACATTTGTTGACATTCTAGATTTCAATGTGTCATTATATGAATGTAGGATGTTAAATTTGAATGCATCATAATTTTAAAATAAAAGTAAACTTGAACGCAGCGACGAGTAAAGGAGAGAGTGTGTGTGTGAGAGAGAGGGGAGAAACATGGCGAGTGAACGAAAAAAATGTAAAGACGTATGTTAAGAAGTTTATAAGAATTAAAAGAAAAGAAGTTCCAAGACGTGAAGTTGTTTTTATTTCGGTCATCCACACCACCCTACATGAATGTTTCGGCAGTACAATGCACTAACACCCACTGCTCATTCTCACACAAAAGGCCTATCCGCACACAACAGTGCCGACACGTTTCGTACCGGACCGTTCCGTGACGTGATCAGTGCCGTATCGATCAGTGTCAGTGAAAATATGATATTGTACCATACATTTTGTACGACGCTATCCGTACTCATCAGTGTCAGTGCCGTTCAGTGATGTTCGTTCACTCGTATATATGAACAGCACGTCACGGAACGGTACGTGTCGGCACTGTTGTGTGCGGATAGGCCTTTACATTGATCTTCATTTGCATTGTCAGCTTTTGAAATATATGACGTAATATCTAATTTTCACTCTGGAACAAACCTATTTGTTGCCATCAGTGGCCATCCATCATGGTTATAGTCTTCAAAATTAATAAAATGCGCAGCTAGAAGTGTGCTTGCTGCTCTGCAATTAAAAGCTAATTTACATTGATCCAGTATTTCAGTACAATGCTAATGTAAACATTGTTCATCCCAGTCCTGAATTTCAATTAAATAAGTACTGATTGGACACTTAGATCTCCAAGTTCTGGATTCAAATACTGGGTTTAAATACTAACTCCCGAAATTAATATTCAATTACAATCCAAATGCCGTCCTTTGTTTTTGACGGCTGTTTCTAATTAAACGTCTCAACTCGGATTGGTTACTGACAAAGGTCCTACCGAAGATAGCAACCATATATCAATGTAAATTAGCCTTTTTGTAATCTACTCATTATCATCATTTTCCTGCCTTATCCAACGCCTTAAAAACACATTTATTTTGTCTTTTATTTTCCATTTTCAACCTTCACTCATATCATTTACTCTTTTCTTTCTTTCTATGACACATCAAAAATGATAATAACCTAGAAAATTCGTCAGACAATGGCTTTCGGCGCGTCAAGAGGCCGCAGTGCGCTTACAGTCGTGGTACCGGGGAGCGAGGGTCAGGCGGTGGTTCTCTAAACTACGGAGGGGACTGGTCGGGTTCCAGGCAGCCGCCCGGGGATACCTCGTGAGACGGACCATCACTGCTAAGAGGGCTATCGGTAACTCTGAGGTACGTGATGAATTTCTTATCCCGCATGTGGTTAAATTCTTGTTTTGAAGTGTGTTCCGGGTGAGGGTTATCGAGAATTTTCAAATTGGTGTTCGAATAATGATGACCGGTATTGATATTATGACATGATTGGTCACTTTTCTTGTAATTTATGTCTTAGCCCCTTTCGTAGACAACGCGACGCAAGTCTCCGATATCTTACGACTTTGGTATCAATTGAAGAAGAAAGAAAGAAAGAAAAAAGATTTATTGACACACACAGGACAGAACAACAGTTATTATAAAGAAATACAATAAGTATACAATAGAAGAAGAAACACAAAGGAAAAACAAAATTATATATTTAAAAAAAGTAAAAAAAAAAGATTAACGGAACAAAAATAACATAATAGTCCAGTGCGAGGCCAAAATGCTCCTATCTCAGCATGTGTTGCGACATTTGTTAAAATGTCACAGCGCTGGTGTTCTGATAGGGCCCAATTGTCGCGTGCCTGTGTTCGAACCTCTATGGATTTGTATTGCGATAATCGCCTAGATACCAAAGTCGTAAGGTATCGTAGACTTGCGTTGCGTTGTGTACGAAGGGACTAAGTGTGAGAAAAATATGTTTAATTGCACTTCGGCTTTCTGCACTCGATTTGTACAGCACTTGCGATGTTACAAGATATTTCAACAGGCTATAGCAACTTCATCACTCGGTAACCCTCGCCCAGAAATCAAAATTTCTCTCAAAATTAATGTTCAATGAGTGATCTCGGTTTGCACCCCTTTCCGATTCGATGTTATTTAACTTTCAGGACTGGTTTCACTACACATGATATACAATTTTCTGTTTTACATTCGACGTCGGGCCCTTCCGCTCCACACAGGGCGAGAGCACTCATGTCCATGATATTTTCATCACATTATTTGGGAAGTCAAAATTCTGAAAGTCGCTCGGTATAACTATTCTTTGCATGGAGCAGAGCGAACTTTTAGACTAGACTGATTTAAAAACCATCCTGTTCCTTCGATTTTGCTTTGTGTTTCAAGGCCGTGGTAACATTTAAGACTCGCTACACAAGACCTGGTATAGCCACGGGATATCGCATTAGCCAATATTCACTGGTTTAAGTGTGGCTAAATAGGCGGTCGCTCCATGTAAAGTACTGGTGCAAATGGAGTACCTAACTGTCTATGTCTATAACTTAACATCCAGTTAGGCTGCCAATATATAGAAAGAAAGAAGAAAGAAAAAACATTTATTTGGCGCCACGATAGACACACATTTAAAATAAATAAATAAAAACACACAGAAAAGAAGGAAAAAATAAACAACTTACACCTAAAACAAGAAAAAAAATATACATATATATATATTAAAAGAATACTATTTTTTGTGTCTCACGGCTGCGCCAAAAAGGCCCAGTTCAGCAATATGTCGAGCAACTAGTGCCCGACGCTGGTTTTCAATTGGACCTGTAATGTTGATGTGACGGATGTAAAACAGCTTGTTAGTACTACTATATATATAAAATATACTCGTAGATATAATACAATAGTAAAAAGGTATAAATAAATATTTAAAAAATAAAAATAATATTATAAACTAGGTACACACTATATAGCACTGAAAAGGAGCGGAAAACTGCAATTCTATTGGTTAGTATTTCTCCGTTTCTCCGCTCCTATAACAGCCTTCAACTGGCAGATTGTTAAAAACAAAATAGGCTAATATAATATATTCTAAATGAATAGTGAAACCAGTCCTCTTGCTAACCTCTCGAGTTAAATGTCACTAATGGCGTGAGTAAAGTGTGGTAGTACACACGCGCATACAACGTTGTGGTTGGTGTTTGTGTTGACAGCATGACGGACGAGCGCCGCTGTCGCCCGACAACAATGTCAACAGGCTACCCAGCAAGGACCCCTTGTGAGTACATGTACAGAATAGTATAATATGTTTTTTATAGCACCCTAAGTCAGACAGATACCCTAAGTGACGCGATTGGTGAGATTTGCAATTTCTACTGCCTAACTAAAAATGAAAATCGTCCTTGCTACTACGATATAATGATGCAATTCGACTGACTTACGTCGTCGTGGCATAGTGTGAAGAGGGGAAGTAAGTTATGTTCTTACAAATGCACCGCGCGCGGCTTGTATGTGTGCGCCATAGTATCTAACTATGCGTCGCCGCACGCACACTTAACAAAATCTCGAGGTGATTCGAGGTGCGCCAGTCAGGGCTAAGTCTGCACGAGGTTCGCGCGTCACGACCTTTCGGCACCGCTAAATGAATGAAAAATGTGTGATAATCGCAGGAGAACGTATTGTGTGATTCAATAGATATTATTGCATTATTTATGTTTGTATTAATAAAAATAAATAATGGTCCTTTATGTGTAAAAATACTACATTATGCCGATTAAAAAAGAAATACAAAAAAACTGACTAGTATACAACGTGTAACATAATTAACGCTAACCTGTATATAAATACAACTTCCCGACCCTTGCCAATTTATAGGCACCGAATTAAAATAAAAAGCTAAAAGTTACAAGCCTGAGACAGTAGGCAATTATATTGCGAATTGAGCCGGAGATAAATTAAACTACTTCTCCTCTTTATACTATGGTCGTGGCGAGGGTGTTTTGTTTTTCAACTACCTGTAGTAAACCGCATGTTTTATTTTATGTCATGGTGTTATGGATGATTTCCACATGTACTTGGAATCGGTCGAATTGCGTTGCATCGCGTCATCAGTAAGCTCGCTAAGGGCTACACCACATCTGGCAGCACGGAATCGCCTTTTTCCGTCGCCCTTTCTCTTTCTGTCGCTTAGAACTGCCATTTGCTAGACCGAGACAGAATGCATAATGCGATAGCACGCGGCGGAATCCGCGAGGCGGCCGGCTGCTGTCGCATTGTCTCGGTCTAGCAAATGGCAGTTCTTAGCGACAGAAAGAGAAAGGGCAACGGAAAAAGGCGATTCCGTGCTGCCAGATATGGTTCAACCCAAAGACTACTGAACACAGTGTCCTATCTACGCTCGGGTGGAAATTTACGGCCGCGAAATGACGCGAATCAACGCTGCACTCAACTAAATGAATGTGAAAGTTAGGCGTGATTGGGTTAATCTAGTTCATTTCGCGTCGGAAGACTATGCTTAAAGTGTCAAAAGTGTTTTGTACAGCACAATGTCATTGGGGGTCAAGCTGGCTTCAGGAATCGCCACAAAAAAAAGAGCATAGTCTCAACACTACCAGACACTGTTTTAGATATTCATTTTTGGGACGCTTATCATTTACATAACATTTTTCGTTTTCATATTATTCCATGGTGTTTTATGGGCCATCGGACAAAAAATCACGCTGGGTTATAAATATCGATTGGTTTATCTGAATCATCATTTCATTGACATCTCATATTCTAGGTATATCTTACGAACGGACCTAGAAAACTCGCGGCAACTGAGAGCGACACAGTCACTGCCGATACCAAGGTAAGAAATTCATATCAACTGGTGTCTTCGATCAATAATAGCTCTAGATTAAGGATCAGGAACAAAAATGAGTCGCATTAGCGGCCACATTTGCACACACGTAAACATCTAAATTTCATTAAAAAAAAACCGGCCAAGTGCGTGTCGGGCCACGCACAGTGTAGGGTTCCGTAGTTGCCCATCAAAATACTTATGCGAACTAACTAAACTGATTCGCTGAATTTAATTTTAACAAGAAGAATTTTCAAAATCGGTCCAGGAGTCTTTGACAAATCGGGGAAAACACATAAAACAACCACAAAAAAGGGTAAAATAACCTACAAAATAACTTTTCTTTCGGAAGTCGGTGGCTTTGTTTTTTTCTTTTTCTTTCGTTGTCTTTTTGCCACCGACTTCCGAAAGAAAAGTTATTTTGTAGGTTATTTTACCCTTTTTTGTGGTTGTTTTTGAAGGCGGTTAAATTTTTTTTGAAAAAAGTTTTTTATTTTACTCTTTTTAGTTTAAATATTCAACCCAAATTCTTGTCAAATACATCATTTTCTTACAAGTGCACTAGAATTTTGTAATCCGTGGCACCGGTATTAACATCGCTCATGTACACATGCTAATAAAATTCCCTATCTCAAAAACTACTGAACAGATTTTGATTAAACTTGCAGTATTCCCTAAGGTGAACGATCTTTAGTACAACAAAAAAAGAATTTTGAAAATCGGTTCACAATTGGCGGAGTAATCGCGTAACAAACACGCAAAAAGTAATGTCATCCAAGTAGCCGAAATCAATAAAAACGCTCACAAAATAAAAAGTACTGAACCAAATTGGATGAAATTTTTATGGGACCACACTGTAAGTATACTGCATCGAACAAAAAAAGAATCACACTAATCGGACTAGAAACCTCGGAGTAATCGATGTACATACATAAAACAAAAAAAAAAAAAAAAACATACCGGCCGAATTGAGAACCTCCTCCTTTTTTTGAAGTCGGTTAAAAAAGATTACGACGAATTTAGAACCTCCTCCGTTTTTTGAAGTTAGTTAAAAATAGTTGACGATAAAAACCTACCTATCCCCAAAAAACATACCTATTAAAGCTGTAAAAATAAAGTTGACAAACTTACATTTGCAGTTGAAGAAGATGTTCTCCGATACATTTTGTTTAAGAAAATATGTTATCCAAGTACATTTTATAAGTTGGTCGACTATTACTCGTAAAGTTGTAAAGCCTACTTAGTCATTATAATTTTCTTTTAAACTTCGTTATATATACTACTATTGTGAATTTTTTCACACCCCCAAACATAACCGTTTAGCTGGTAGAGGGGGGGGACACTCGATTCGAGCAAAATTTAGCACTTTAAAGCTTAATATTTCACAAACGATTTTTTTTATCAAAAAATTGTTAATGAAAACTATCAATATTTTTTAAAGACCTTTTTAATGATACCCCACACAAAGGGGTACGCGAGAAAAAAAAAACATCCCCACTTTACGTGTACAGGAGGTACCCTAAAAAAAAATATTTTACGAGATTTTATTTTACCACTTTTTCGGCACAACAAATCCGTATATTTACACCAAATTTCAGCTCTCTAGTACTGTGCGTCTCTGAGCTAAACTGCGGACAGACGGACGGACGGACGGACGGACGGACATGGCGAAACTATAAGGGTTCCTTGTTGACTACGGAACCCTAAAAATGTTCAATAGTATTAACAACTTCAGTTTATTATAGACCTTAACACTTAAACATACATATTTTGATTACCATTGCAAAATGTATTTATTTAAGTTATTTCATCCGAGATAGGTTTGACGTAAACAATTGAAAAATATTTCTTGAAGAAACCATATTGTTTGAAGGAGCAAAGCTGTTCAATGAATTACCGGACGATATTAAAGAATGCGATAACATAAATGTATTTAAGAATAAGCTTAAAAAACATGTTTCTACATTGTAACTTCTAATGTTCTTGAGGAAATTGTACTGTATTTTCATACTTATTACTCTGTATCTCATTATAAGTGGACTGTAAGTTCTTATGAGAATAAAATTTCTTTAAACCGAAAACGTCATCAGTACAAAAGTACTCATTCTTAAATGATACTTAAGGTCTAAGCAATAAGAATTCGAAATACCGTCACAAAACCGTTTGTGGCGTTATTTTTCGGCCCGTTTTTGAACCGCTCATCGGGAATCTAATACTATGATTGATCGAAGACTGGTGTACATTCATTGTAACTCATTGGTAAACATACTGATAAAGTGGAATCTCTATAACTCGAACCTCGTTAAGTCGAAATCCTCAGTAAGTCGAAAAAAAAATGCCATTACCATTTACCTTCCGCTGAACACCTAAATACGCGGTATCTCGAATTATTTAGACTTTGTAACTCGAACAAAATGTTATTTCCCTACGAAGTATTGATGATCTATAACTCGAATTTCAAAAAGGAGGTTCCGTAAGTCGTAGTTAGTAAAATATAATGACGTCTTACTTGGAATTCCCCGAAATAATAGCAATAAAATCCAAAATGAATGTTCGGGTTCGGGGCTTAATCTATTGTTTTTGTCTTGTACACGTGCAATGAATGAATACGTTCATGAAACTTTCTAAGTAACACAGCTGTGAACGTGATGTTAGTTCCTTGTCGACATAGGACACGATTACTTATAGCGGAGCTTGTTCGTCAGTATTATTTTGGCTGTTAACTAACAACAACATGAATACAAAGCGAAAACTAAAGACTTTGACTCTACGTGAAAAAAGTGATGTTATCAATGCGGTGAAAAGTGGCATGAAAAAAAAAGACGTCGCAGCTCAATACGGATTGCCAGCAAGCACTTTGTCTACGATAATTAAGAATGAAGCCGAAATATTGCGAAGATATGAATCAAGTAGCAATTTATCTAGCAAAAGACGGCGTCTAGCTGAGTTTCCTGATTTAGAAGAATGCTTACTCACCTGGTTCAAACAGTGTCGGGACAAAAACATAAGTGTGTCTGGGCCTATCTTACGCGAAAAGGCAGAAGAATTTTCAAAATCACTGGGACACAGTTCTTTTCGTGCCAGCAACGGTTGGTTGGTGAATTTTAAGAAACGTCATGAACTTGTGTTTAGAAAAGTTTGCGGCGAAAGTGCAAATGTCAATAACGAAATGTTATGTGATGAATGGATAATTGAGTTGCAGAGTTTATTGAAGGATTATGAACCAAAAGATGTCTTTAATGCCGTCGAGACTGGCCTTTTTTTCAAGTGCTTACCTGATAAAACACTTACTTTAAAAAATGAACAATGTCATGGCGGTAAGCACAGTGAAGAGCGATTGACTATATTGCTAGCAACAAACATGACAGGCTCTGAAAAACTTAAACCATTAGTTATAGGAAAGGCTAAAAAACCTCGTTGTTTTTCTGGTTGTAAATCTCTACCACTAGACTATGATGCTAACAAGAAAGCCTGGATGACAGCTGAAATATTCAAAGGATGGCTTATTAAAGTCGACAAGAAAATGATTAAGGAGAAACGAAAAATATTACTTTTCATTGACAACTGTACAGCTCACAACATAATTCCGCCATTAAAAGCCTTGAAAGTTAAATTTCTTCCACCCAATACAACATCTAAGCTACAGCCCTTAGATCAAGGAATAATAAAAAACTTCAAATCCGCTTACAGAAAGGAAGTTGTTAGGAAACTGATAACAGATATGGAACAACAGTCAGTTTTATCTATTAATGTATTGCATGCAATAGGATGACAGACAAGGCTTGGAGAAGTGTATCTAAAACTACAATATCAAATTGTTTCAAAAGCTGTGGATTTTCGATGCCACAAGAAGGAACTTCGGAAGAACCCCTTGAGTTGGACGTGAGTGTAGAGGCTGACTGGAATAAACTTCAGAATATAGAAATTCGATTTGAAGATTATGTGACATGTGACGAAGGGCTAGCTACTACTGGAACACTAACTGATGCTGAAATCATCGACACAGTTAATCAGAATATAGATGATGACGATGTTAATGAAAATGACGTTAATCATACTGATCCAGCAAGTTTTGAACCAAAAATAACAAATAAAGAAGCCAGAGCTGCAATCAACACTCTACGAAGTTATGTTGAAAGATGTGATGATATTGAGGATCATGTATTTGGTTCATTGTTTGAGCTTGAAAAAATAATTGATAAAAAATCTGCAAATTGTTTAAATCAAAAGAAGATAACGGATTTTTTTTAGTGTACAGTTTACATCATTAATATGTAATTAGTTTTAATATGTAATAAATATTAAAAAAAACATAACTTGAATTATTATTCAAATTCGACTCTACAAATCGAAATATACTCTTAGAAATCGCGCCTCTGTACGTCGAAATTTCAGCAGTTAAGTCATATGTATCTCGAAGTTCTTGTTAAGTCGAAAACTCGATAACTCGTTTTTTTTTTGCATTTCCCTTGACATTCGAAGTATAGAGATTCCACTGATACCAACGTATAGTATCCTACTTCAGGGGAAAGGTCTGGGAGGTTCAAAAATGCTCATTTTACTCACTTATCTTCCTGCCCTTATTCCATTTTACTTGGGATCGGCGCGACACGTTTTCTTCTTCCATTCTTCCTTATCAGAAGGGGAGAATGGAAGAAGAAATTCTATAATATACCTTGCGATAAAATTCGTAAAAAGGTCCATTGTTTTTCTAACTATGCGAGTAAGCAAAAGAAATAGAGAAGAATAAATAATTAAACGAATTTTCAGGTAAAAAAATTACATAGGTGTTGCTAACCACGCTTGCATAATGTGGTTGGAGATTTCATATTTATTTTAAATCAAAAATCTATGTTTTCACTCGATGCTTTCCAATGTCAGTGATCAATCAGTCATTTATTTTGTAAAACAATAATGATTACTAAAAACTAAGAAAATGCAGCTAAATAATTGGAAAATACACATTCTTAGTTGACCTTTGACGTCTATTCAAAATGCATTACTAAAGGGAAAGTTATTCCATAACAGGGCCGAGAAGAAACGGGAAATCATCATAGATACTTTAGAAAATACAAATGCCATTCAAAAAGCCAAGAAGAGGGTTTCGAAGACAGATGTTGTGCTGAAGCAAGGCAGTACAACGACGAGGTAATACAATACTAATCTTTCTATTGACAGTTCATATTTGCTTGCAAAGTTATCTCCGTCGGCATCCCGCGACACGTAGCGACGTGCCCGTAAGTTGCATGCAAATATGAACTGTGTTTACTGTTGATAGATTTCAATGTTCTTTACCGCATTGTAAAATGCCGCCCGGCCCGGCCGGTTGGTCTGAATCGTACCTAAGTGTAGCATAACTGCGTAAAAACAGGTTATGTCGACGAAATTATAGACAAAATATCAGAATGTAGAAAGATTTCTGTCGTACTAAGCATGGTGAAGTTTAAAATGTAGACAAAAATAGATTTCATTCTTCAGTTGAAAATTATAGAAAATGCTTTGTCTATTCTTGGTAGAGTAGTTATAGAATTGGCTATGCTACGCGTGCTAGTGTGTGCGGTATTTACAAAAGAGGTTGAACCACTAATACTTTCTCCCACAATTCCACTCTACTAGAAATCCCACATCGTTTTTAAATTCACAAACTGAAATAAAATAAACCTGCGTTACTTTGATATTTTAGTTTTGCATGAAAATAGATTTTTCTAGAGGATCATTTTATTAATATGACCTCGTAAACATCCTACCGCCTCAGTTTTTTTTTTTTTTAATAATCTTTTTTACTCACCTTTTACAGTTAATACCCCCCGTATTACAACGTCTAAAAACCAGGCTTATTCCGGCGAGTGAAAGTGACAGAGCTATACAAGTCGTCTAGCGCCATCTCGTTCACTCACTGGAACAAGGCTGGTTTTAAGACGTTGTAATACCCCCCCTGGACTCCCAAAAATAATTCAAAATTAGCAAAATCGGTCCAGCCGTTCTCGAGTTTTAGGGAGACTGACGAACAGCAATGATGATCGTGTTGAGTCGTTAAAACAATAATTTCTTACTACAGCTTTATACCCAAAGAAACAAGCGAGTGTTCACCAGAGGATGAGCGATGGAACGTGACCACGAACAGGTATCCTCAGGCTGCAGTCACGTTGCCCAACAAGATCACACCCGAAGACTTAGCGGACGAGCTGTTGTGGCTGCGGCTCGACCAGAACTATCTCATGACTGAAAAAGAAGCTATTACTAGGGTATGTTTACTGAAAATTTGCTAGCGCAGGGGTTCCTAAACTTTTTCAGCTCGCGGCGCACATACAGGTTAAGATTTTTTTCTTGGAGCCCTAGGGAGTTAATACCAGTACCCTGAGTTGTCATTACGATATTCGATCATCGATATCGACCGCGTTTGGCGCTCTCATTGGCCCGCTCCAAGGTTGAATGAACTTTCAACCAATGTGAGCGCCAAACGCGGTCGATGCGTATGATCGAGTATCGTAATGACAACTTATGGTATGGGTACAGGTGAATAATAATACATGGTTCCGAACTCCACGAAATCAGAGCACATGAATCTCGGTTTCTTGCTGCAAAGGAGATCAATGAGGCTATTCTCTTCTTTCTGGTGGATATTTTATACATATAGAATCTTGGTTCCACGCAATATCCATCCGGAGACTGGTCGACCCTCGCGTCTCACGGCGCCCCTCTACTCTCTACGACGCACCAGGGCGCCGCGAAGCACAGTTTGGGAACCCCTCAGCTAGCGAAACTTTATGGTTATTTGCAGATTATGATGGAAAAATAAATTCATAATTTTAAATAACTGAAAAAAAAACCTGGTGTTCTAAGTAGCCTAGGGTTGTAAAAACTGAAATTCATGGGGTCTTGGCTCATATCATAGAGGCACAGACTACCATAATTATTATTTATATGAAATAAGTAATCAAAAGTATTATGACCATGTTTCTTTTATTTCATTTTGTAGAAAAGAGAAAAACGGGAGAAAGAACTGGCTGAACTTTTGGAGTCAATAACGAGTAGTAGCGAAGAATACCTTAAACAGATAGGAAATTGGAATCCATCAGATAGTACGGAGACTGCTAAAACAACTGTCAGGTAAATTACTGTTTGTGTAAATGTAACTTTCAGACAAACAACTTGCGATGATTTGTGCCCTCGACCAACAAGTACAAGAGATAATCATCCTTACGTGACTAAATAGAGGCGCTACCAATATAAAATTTACAGTTGCTTTTGGGTAGATACAAAAAAGCAGGCTTGCCACGACGCTAGTCAGTCGAATTACCGCATTATTTTGTAGTTGTTAGGATGATTTTCTCTTAGTTGTAAAAGAAAATCGGTTGAATCGTGTCATGAGCAAGGGTGCTTAGGGGGCGACAATTTTCATAAATTACTTCGCACGTTTTATGACTGGTGTAACGCGTAATGTAATCCATCGTGTAATGTAACGCAAATTCTAAGTTTGGATGGCACACGAGCGTTACATGTAATTAAAACTGTACTAAATATGTTACAATAAAATTTGAACTCTATCACTATCTAATGTTAAACCATTGAGTTTGTATTCCAATTCGTTGAAAACTATCTCAATGATAAAGTGAATCGTGCAGACGTGGTTCAGCGGCGGTGTACCAGCGCAGCGTGTCGAGTGCGACGCTGGAGGGTCGCGCGCTGCAGTCGCTGCCGCCTGTGAGGAGGGACCCGAGGGCCGCGCCCGCGCCCGGGCTGTCTGCACAGCCACAACCTGACACAGGTAATTATTTTTCACCTCACACGCTCGGAAAGATTCTATTTCTCATTCAAAATCTGAGCGCAAAACTCCATTTTGTGCTCTAGAGCACAAAGTGTTGTTTAAAATTCGAACACGTCTTGTATTCAATTGTTTTCTACACTGCCAGGCGAGCCGCCCCCTGTATAGGTCAATGTCCCCACTTCATTTCCTCGCTGTGTGAGGTGAAAAGTTGTGTGTTGCACTCGGCAGCAAAGTTTTTCTGCGTCTCGTACCTTTGAAAACTTCGCATCGCTCAGGATTCTATATTTGAACCGCTCGTTTCTCTCGCGGTTCAATCTTAGAATCCTTCGCTCGCTCAGTTTTCAATTCAAGTACTCGCGCTAAAAATCAACTTTGCAGCCTTGCATAACAAATAACTATTTCACCTCACGCGCTCGGAAAGATTTTATTTCTCATTCAAAATCTGAGCACAAAACTCCATTTTGTGCTCTAGAGCACAAAGTGTTGTTCAAAATTCGAACACGAGGAAATGCAGTGGGGCCGGCTGGCCTGTCAGTGTAGAAAACAATTAAATACAAGACGTGTTCGAATTTTGAACAACACTGTGCTCTAGAGCACAAGATGGAGTTTTGTGCTCAGATTTTGAATGAGAAATAGAATCTTTCCCAGCGTGTGAGGTGGAAGTATTTGTTCCGTGCGTGACAATCGTGCCGTCAATATAATAATTATTCATTTAAAACTTCTCGCACATGTATGCAACAGTGCAAAGGCGGATTAAATGCCTTGGGCATTTTCTTCCAGTCTACCTTCATTCAGGTTACAGGACCTAATAAGAAAATGTGAGTGCATTGTCATATGACCTCACAAATGGAGTTTTAATTCTACGTTGTTAATTTATTAAACCAGGCGGTCGACCGAGTGAAAATTAACAAAAACCTAAAAAAAACGAATAACGTCAGCTCGTACGTCGAACTCAATATCTTCTGTAGCTCGAGTCATATGGCGGCTCCACATTAGTGCCGTGAATTCACGCCGCGAATTCTCGCCGTGAATTCTCGGCGCAATACCGACACTGTACCCCTAGCACGAATCACTTTCGACAAAGTATTCGTATCGTCTCCGAAAGCATTTTGTATGGGAACTTGAACAGCGCCTCTGGTGAGCGTAAATTGAACTAATTTTCAGAGCACGAACAAATACATGTACGTTTCGTATCGTCTTCGTACGTAAACGTAAACGTTATTTGAGCGGTTTGTATGAAAATAGGTAGCACAAAGACATAAAATGACGGATAGTTTCGTAACTGTCGAAGGCTGGCTTACGAGTTTTACGAATATTTATTCACTTCAAATTTGACAGTGAGAAAACATTCGTCGTATTTTATTTTAGCGATAAAATTATAATTTAAGTGATTGTGTTGATATATTTTGTTAGAAAATGTATGTGTGCTCCAATATTGATTATAATAATATGTTACTTTTCTATTTATGCTGCCATAATTGACAAAAAATAAGTGCACCGAGTGCGGGAAGCATGACAGGATTACATAGATCTTTTAGCAACCGTATTATGATGGCCCTCAATCATTGCTTGATTCATTGAGTGATATTATTGTCATGATTAATAAAATAAATAAAATCATCGAACACAGAATATTCATAAAGCTTTTCTTTATTTTTACATTACATTTTACATTAAATATTATAACAAAATATGCTCCTTATCCTACGATCGTCTCCAGGCCCCACTTTCTCTGTGCTATTTAATATCGGTCCAGCAGTACAACGTAAAAGCACAAAAACAAACTCACATTCGTATTGAATAATAAGGATTTAATACATTTACATTCAAAAATACAAATAAACATTTTGTTATAAAACACAGTTCAATGTATTGCAAGTTAGAACCTCAAAGATAGGAATTTCTTCATAATGCAAGCCTTATCGAAAAGTACTGTCTTCTAATTCAAGCTCTTCACCGAATCTCCAAACGAGAGGAAGAACGAGAGCCTCGTCATAACATTGAACATCGTGGGGGATCCATCTGTTCAACCGATTATCAGACCTTCTTGATCAGGGTGTCAATTACTTATTTACTCCATTATGAATACTTCCGTTTAGTTATCGCAGTTTACTGGAATAGCTTACAAAAATATAACAAATCAACAGAAAAATAACAAATCATTGAACATTGTTTTGAAACCTCTTGACAGCGGAAAATTTGACAATATCTAAGTATAGACATTAGGTTTGACACAGGTTTTTTTTTCAAAATAACCTTTTTTCATGGCTTTTTATTTGTGCCAGCATGACAGACGTTCGTTTAGGAACGCAGTCAAATCAAACACAACGTTTTAGTAATTAGTTTAATTATTACACCATTTATCTAACTGAATATTAACTGTTTCTGCAGTTCCTTTGTATTGCGTCATAAATTGAACAATATTAAAATTATAAATGCCCAAAAATCGCTTATTTTCTATCAAAAATCCAGTTTCTGGACGAAACATACATTCAACATGGTGCGAGAGCCGGCTGCAAAAATACCTACCTTATCGGCTACCCCAATAGGCTATGTATAGATCGTTAACCGACACCTAAACACGTAAAAAAAATCAGGTCTGCCAGAGCCGATCCTGCCGGGTCATAGAAATAATCGAGATTTTTTGACGTAATTTTTTAGTAAAAATTACGTCATAAGATACCCGAATGAAAGTGCTGGCAGCAGTTAACCATTGATTAGTTATGTAAAAAAAAGTGGGTCTGCCATTGCGCACCTTGCCGGAAGTACTTGGCAGACCCCTAAGATATGCCCTTCTGAAACACTAAACCTACCTCATCGAGTACCCGGACGGGACCAACGCTAAATAATAACCAAGATGCCTCTGATAATGGATCAAAAGGTCTGCCAGGTCTAAGCTTGCCGGAACTTAGTGTTCAAAGCATTTGAAGTTGATAGGGAGCATAATTTCACCTGAAGTCAAAATAACATTTAACATTTAAAATAACATTTTTCAAACATTATTTTGTTTCTAATTTTATACAAATTTATGAATATTAAATATTTTTTATCAAAACATAAAACAACAAGTGTAGAGATAAAAGATGTACATTCAAAATTTAGCGACAATCACTACGAGTTCAATACTCGTATCATGCTTACAATTTATATACACACATCAAAAGTGTCTAGGGATCAAGCATTTTTATGCGGATTTCTTGAGATTGAGATGTGGCTTTGTAATAAATTTATGATTTTATAAATTTGTATGGATCCTTTTTGGTGCATTTCATAATTTGAATCAGGAACTGTAAATCAAATTCGAGTAAAAGATGAAAATCAGCTGTCAATATTTTCCCTATAAAAACATACAACGCATTGAAGACATTATGAGTGCTACTGTTTCCCTACTACTGATTAAAACCAACGTTATTATGGAGCGGCGACGTCATTTAAGCAGGGAAGAAATGCTCAGAGCCGTGGGAATGATAGAAGCTGGTTCCCGGCAACGTACTGTGGCTTTAGCTCTGAATACAAGTCAGAGTGTTATCAGTCGACTTTGGACACGTTACCGAAGCACTGGTACCGTGGCTGAGCGCCATGGAGGACGGTATCGCTGCACCACACGGAGACAAGACCGATACATTCAAATCTTAACTCGAAGAGCTCCAACAATAACCGCCATGATGTTAGCCGTGAGGCTTCATCACTCTTCAGGGAACTTAATTAGCGACCAAACAGTCAGAAACCGCTTGCATGAAGTGAACCTTCATTCTCGAAGACCGCTACGGGTACCACCTATAGCAATGCACAATCGTAGGATTCGATATCAATGGGCTCTTGAACACAGAAATTGGGCAGAAGAACAATGGCGTTTCGTGTGCTTTTCTGATGAGTCTCGTTTTGGTATGAGACCGGATACAAGACGTATACGACACTGGAGAACCCCTGGACGCCAACAGCGATTAAAATCCTGCCAGGAAGTCCATCCTTATAGTGGTGGAACCATCATGATATGGGCGGGTATTTGGATCGGCGGAAGAACTGAGTTGATTTGGATCAGAGGCAACCTCAACGCTCAAATTTATGCTGAGACGATTGTATCAGACGTCATCGTTCCTCTACAAGTGCAAATCGGTCCCTTATTTCAATTTAATGCATGATAATGCACGACCGCACACCGCAAGAGTTGTAAGACAGACTCTCGCCGCAGCTAACATCAATGTCCTGCCCTGGCCTGCTCAGTCGCCAGACTTGAACCCGATTGAGCATGCATGGGATATGCTACAGAGAAGAGCTCTGCCGAATATGGAGGGTATCCAGTCGCAAGAAGACCTTTTTTTAACCGACGAAAAAAAAAGGAGGAGGTTCTCAATTCGACATGTATATTTTTTTTTTTTTATTTTTTTTTTATGTATGACCACGCATAACTTTTCCTAACGTGGTCCGATTTCAAAAATTCTTTTTTTGTTACAAAGAGTATATCTCAAAGTTGGTCCCATTTAAATTTCAAAACTAAAATCGGCCTCTAAGGGTAGAAAAAAAGGAATTAATTGTCAATCTTCCTACAGAATTTTCAATTATGAACCGATTCTGTTGAAATAAAGTTAACAATTGTAGTTCTGAGGACATATTATATAGCAGAGATGTGGAGAACATAACATGATGGCGTCACCATCATCAGATCAACTCCAGATCCCTGTTATTTTGTGAAGTCAGTCCCAAGATTTCCTTAACAGTTAACAACAGCTATATCGTGTTTGGGCTCATTTCACTCAGCTTGATGAGAACTTTAGACCTAGCTGAGGTATCATTGCCATCGAGGGTCTGAGAATGGTGACGGATAGCAGGGGCAAGAGGTCCTCAACAGTTAACAGCACCTTTATCGTGTTTGGGCTCATTTCACTAGTCTTGATGAAAACTTTATACCTAGCTGGGGTATAATTGTCATCGAGGGTCTGAGGATGGTGACAGAGGGCAGTAGCAAGAGATCCTTAACAGATAACAGCAACTATATCATATTTGGGCTCATTTCACTCATATTGATGAGAACTTTAGATGTAGCTGGGGTATGGTCGTTGAGAGTTTTTAGTTACAGAAATTGACACGAGATAGGAAACTCAAAAGTAAAAAATAAGTCCTTTTAAAAAAAAAAAACAAACCGACGAAACATCTAACTGAAAAGCAAAAAATAAATTTTGAGGCGGCGCCAAAGAAAAAATCAACGAATAGCTACGACGAGCTATTCAACCACGACAACCTATACAACGAGCTATTCTGCTCTTCAAATTGTTAATTTATATGTTTGTTTGTTTGGCGCCGCCTCAAAATTTATTTTTTGCTTTTCAGTTAGATGTTTCGTCGGTTTGATTTTTTTTTTAAAAAGGACTTATTGTTGTTGCAACGAACATGGGCGGCCATTCCAAGGCGTGATTTGGATGAACTCATTTTGAGTATGCCAAACCGATGTTCTTGTGTTGTTAGTGTTCGCGGTAGAAACACGGATTATTAATTGTTTAAGTTACCCAATAAAATTTTAAAGAAAACTGTTATTTCAGTCTTTTTTTCGAACTTTAATGTTAGTGGTTCAAATGTCAAAAATCCCTTTATTAGGAAAATGGCAAATTTCTTTATGAATGCAAAGGTGACTTGGTTTATCGTTACTGTGACAAACGATAACACTTTATTTGATGAATCCTTAAAGAACATTTTAATTAATATCAATCAAGAGAAAAGTTATTGCAAAAATATATGTTGATCCCTAGACACTTTTGATGTGTGTACTTACAACTATCAAAACTTAGTTTAAGTTGGCATTAAAATTACCTGAATTCTGTATATATGTAGGTTTAGGGAACTAAGTAGGCTTCCGAATGTAGAACGTGTTATTGCGTAAATCATCGTAGGAACGCCGAAAGGTAGTCAACGCCTAATTAACCTGACCACCACCAGGATCTTTCTAGTCCTTCGAAATCAGGTCAAAGTTTAAACATTAATGGTTAGGTTGACTAGCCATTTACTGTCAATACCTGAGTAGGTACGATAACTGTATAAATAAAAAAAAGACGAGTGCTTGTGTGTAGTTTCAGTGAACGAGATCAACGACGGGCTAGCGGAAACTGTCTTCACGGTAGGGTCTATGTTTTTAGAACCTGCCGTAATGATAGACCTCAGAAATTGACCGAGCAAACCTTAAACCTCATGGCTGAACGACGCTTGCTACAGTTGCAGTCTTCCGATGACGTTAAGTCATATAGGCAGCTCAATAGACCTATATCTAAGTCCTTGCGACACGATCTGCGTCTCTTTAATACGAATCGTGTTAAAGAGACCATACAGCGAAACCAAGGCTCTAAAGTGAAGTGCTTGTATAATAACGCCACCATGTGGGTCCGAGTACAGGAGCAGAGCACGAAGGCGATTCCAGTGAGAAGAGGCGTAAGACAGGACGTTATGTCCCCGAAACTGTTTAATGCCGCAATGGAAGACGCCTTCAAGCTCCTGGAATGGCAAGGACTTGGCAGCAACATCAACGGCAAATACGAGTACGTCACTCACCTTCGGTTTGCCGACTACATCGTAGTCATGGCAAAGTCGATGGAGGAACTCAGCATGATTCTCGATAGCGTCGAGCGAGTTTCACAACGGTTGGGCTTGAAAATGAACATGGACAAGACGAAAATTATGTCAAATACCATGCCCACCCCAGTCTCTGTTGGAAACTCGGTACTGGAAGTTGTTGAAGATTATTATCTACTTAGGACAAGACAGTAGTCCAATTAGGTAGGTCCAACCTCAAGAAAGAGGTCAACCGCCGAATCCAACTCGGTTGGGCAGCGTTCGGGAAACTACGCAATGTCTTTTCGTCCGACATACCTCAGTGCCTCAAGACAAAAGTCTTCAACCAATGTGTATTACCAGTGATGACTTACGGCACCGGAACGTGGTCTTTCAGTATCGGCCTCATCTCAAAGCTCAAAGTCGCTCAACGAACTATGGAGAGGGCTATGCTCGGTATTTCTCTGCGTGATCGAATCCGAAATGAGGAGATCCGTAGACGAACTAAAGTCACCGATATAGCCCGCCGGATTAGCAAGCTGAAGTGGCAATGGGCAGGCCATATTGCTCGCAGAGCAGATGGCCGATGGGGTCGAAAGGCACTAGAGTGGAGACCACGGACTAGCAAGCGCAGCGTAGGACGTTCACCAACAAGATGGAAAGACGAACTTATAAAGGTTGCCGGAAGACGCTGGATGCAGATCGCTTCCAACCGGTATATTATATATGTATATGTGGAAATCTAAAGGGGAGGCCTATGTTCAGCAGTGGACGTCCTATGGCTGAGATGATGAGAAAGATCCTGGTGGTGGTCAGGTTGATTAGGCGTTGACTACCTTTCGGCGTTCCTACGATGATTTACGCAATAACACGTTCTACACTCGGAAGCCTACTTAGTTCCCTAAACCTACATATATACAGAATTCAGGTAATTTTAATGCCAACTTAAACTAAGTTTTGATAGTTGTAAGTATATTTAATTGTAAGCATGATACGAGTAATGAACTCGTAGTGATTGTCGCTAAATTTTGAATGTACATCTTTTATCTCTACACTTGTTGTTTTATTTAATGTTTTGATAAAAAATATTTAATATTCATAAATTTGTATAAAATTAGAAACAAAAAAATGTTTAAAAAATTTTATTTTAAATGTTAAATGTTGTTTTGACTTCAGGTGAAATTATGCTCCCTATCAACTTCAAATGCTTTGAACACTAAGTTCCGGCAAGCTTAGACCTGGCAGACCTTTTGATCCATTATCAGAGGCATCTTGGTTATTATTTAGCGTTGGTCCCATCCGGGTACTCGATGAGGTAGGTTTAGTGTTTCAGAAGAGCATATTTTAGGGGTCTGCCAAGTACTTCCGGCAAGGTGCGCAATGGCAGACCCACTTTTTTTTACATAACTAATCAATGGTTAACTGCTGCCAGCACTTTCATTCGGGTATCTTATGACGTAATTTTTACTAAAAAATTACGTCAAAAAATCTCGATTATTTCTATGACCCGGCAGGATCGGCTCTGGCAGACCTAATTTTTTTTACGTGTTTAGGTGTCGGTTAACGATCTATACATAGCCTATTGGGGTAGCCGATAAGGTAGGTATTTTTGCAGCCGGCTCTCGCACTAACAGTACGATCATTCGTTCTATTTTTCCCGTCCCTATTTACGTTAGTATGACGTCACCAACGTTTTCGTATCGCGCCCTCGGTACGAATTCGGAAGTGCTTCGTGCTTCCGACTTTCGTTGTATTCCGTTATTGTATCGACGGCACGATACGGTGGCGACACGAAACCTACAAATATTCGTGCTAGGGGTACTGATCAGGGAACAGGCGCGAACGCGCGTGAACCCCGCGAAAACCATCCACATTCTCGTTCGCGTCTGTTCACGCCAATAATATGAGGCCGCCAATATACGACTTCTTTCAAAAACTCCAATAATTATTTCCACATAAAAACACAAATAAACTCGCGGGTGGTCTAAATCTAATTGCTACTCAAATTGTTATTTTTTTGCCACTCAATGTTTGCAATATTTATTAATCGCTCATTGTTGCTGTATCATTAGGTTCTTTAGCTCTAAGAAGTCGTTAGTAACTACAATCTTTTATCAGATTTTAAAGCTCTTAATCAAACATAATTTGTATAAATAATTAGCTTGATGGAAGCAGTTTCAACTTTTGTTCCGCATTTGTGTCTGAGTCTTTTAATCGTCAAAATGTCAGTAAAAGTGATTTCATTGGAAAAGAGAAATGTAATCTCTTTTTACGTGTTCAAAGATAAAATGTTAGTTGTGTTAACTGTGATGGGTCTTCTAGTGGAGCTTCTTAAATTCGTTGTTTATTACTATTGTAAGTTATCGCTTTTATTTATATGTACATGTGTTCATCGTGATAGTTTTAAAAATACTGAAAGAAATAAAGAAAGTTTTATTGGACTCACACAGGACAGAACAACAACATATTTTTTTTTAGAAAGATGTTAAAATTAAACAGAAGAAACTTACAAAAATAACCAATTTTGGTCCTGTACGAGGCCAAAAGGCCTCCCTATTTCAGCATGAGCTGTGACATTTAGAAAAAAAAGTCACAGCGCTGGTTACTGGAATCGAATGTTTTGATAAACAAATGTAGTTCTGAGTGAAATAAATATTTTGTGTTTTTTATTTAAGTACCCGTTTTATAATTTCGACTTAGCAAAATCATCCCATTTTTCAGTGAATCAGCATATACGTGAGCCGTTAAAAAAATATTTGCTTTTTTGATTAAGCGATAGGCTGGTTTTTGTTCACTATCTCGCCCGATGGTAAGCGAAGATGCGGTGGATGGGGAAACACGCTTGCCTTAAAGTAACTTATTTATTTTTCACTTGAAGATCTCAAGGTTGTAGCTATCAGAGCCTCTACCATGAGTTGTCATTACGATACTCGATCCTACGCATCGACCGCGTTTGGCGCTCTCATTGGTTGAGATTTCATACAACCTTGGAGCGGGCCAATGAGAGCGCCAAACGCGGTCGATATCGATGATCGAGTATCGTAATGACAACTTATGGTATGGGTACAGGAAATACAGACTTCGGCAGGGAATTCCACTCCTTAGCTGCGCTAAAAATCTAGTGAGAATATCAAAAAAATGTTCTCGTTTCCCTCAGCGAGTAGCGCGGAGTCCGTGGTGAGTTGTGAGTCAGTCCCGCCGGCGCCGCCTGTCCGCTCCGCTCGTCGCTCCCCGCGCCGCTCATCACGTGGCCCACCGCCTGACATCATCGTTGACGCCTCGCTGTCGCTGCACGATCATGATATTAAGCGGTAATTATGCTTATCTTACGCTTTCTTACAAGTAGTAATATTTTACATTTAAACCTTAAGGAATAAGGTTGTAATGTAAAATAACGATATTAATTATAACGTACATAACCAGCGCTGGGTGTCTTTCGCCCAGCAAATGATTTGGTTATCCTATTAGTGTGTTTATGCTCAGCACAATTTCTTATTGTTTTTTATATTATTATTTTTTTTGTTGTGTCTAACCGTGTCATAATAATCATTCGCACCAAAAATGTTACACCTTGCGCTTTTTAAACGTCACGAAGAATACAGATTTTAAATATATCCAAGAATCTAATATCGTTATTATTTCATGTCATTATTAGCTTCGCCATTTATTTTAGGTACTATACTGGGATTAGGATTAGTTGTCAGATTTTCAGGCTTCTAAAGTAACTACGTCTGATAAAGATGCACAAACTTTTACAATCTTTGTAAACTAGATGTTCTCCTTGGTTTCACCCCTACTGCTCGGCTCCTTTTGGCCGTAGCGTGATGCTTAATCGAAACTGAAAAAAGACTTTTGTATTGTAAAGTTCCTTTATCCCGGTGCGGAGCAGAGACGTACCGCGATTCACCAATCACATGGCTTGAAATCCACATACATAATGTCTGGTCAGCCATGTGATTGGTGAATCGCGGCACAACACGTCTCCGCTCTGCTCCGCTACGCCTCAGTCAAACCGCAGTCTTAGAGCCTATAGCTTTACTCGATAAACGGACTTTCCAATACAAACATATTTTTTTTTTAGTTCCGACTAATACTTTTTAAGATTAGCGCGTTCAACCAAAGAATCTTCAGCTTTATAATACTTCATACTAGTATAGATTATTATAGCTCATCTGTTGTCCAACACAGTGCGGCGTCGGATCAGATAGGTGGTCTGGTAGTGAGTGTGGTCCCGAGCGCGGCCGTGGTGTCTGCGGCGGCGCTGCGGCGACGGAACTCGGACCCCGCGCCCGGGGACGTGCGGCCGCTCGACCCAAGGTCCACGGACTTCATCGGACAGACCGGGAACGGACTCTTTCGGATCGCTGGACACAGGTAAGCAAATCTTTTTTCGAATATCTGTACTATGCCACAAAATTTCTAAGGGAGGTTTGATGACGTCATATTGTGATGTCATGCACCGTTTTTTGAACATTTGCACGCACTAAAATAAACAAATATATCAAATGATCAAAACAATTATACATGATAGGTAGTAATAATAAAATAATAAAGAATAATAAAAAGTTTGACGGCTCGGTTGGTGCAATGGCTGAGCGATAAGACTGCAACGCTGCGTGTCGCGGGTTTGATTCCCGCACGGAGCAAATATTTGTATGATCTACAAGTAGTTGTTTCGGGTCTCTGCGTTTGTGTATGTGAGTTTGTATGTTTGTAAACGCACCCACGACACAGGAGAAATTTCTAATAGGGTCATCTTTAGAAAAAAGAAAAACTTTTTTTGCATAATTATAACATTTTCACGTCCTTATTTTATTTTTTTCTCTATTGGGACATAAAACAGTTACACATTACATATAAATATAACAGAATAAATCATAGACTAAAGTAAACGTGTAACCCACACCAATGTCCTCGAAATAATAGTAACAGTAACATAGATAGGTTTTATGCGTGCGTTAATTATAAAAAAAAAAAACTTGTTTGTTTTACCACAAGAAAGATAAACATTTATTGAACACTTGTCTAAAAACAATATTTCACGTTGATATAAGGGTCGTTTTGCAGTTTCACTTTCTTAGAGAAGCGTTCAACAGACATTTATCTTTCTGTGGTAAGGCGGATTGCTAAACGTTAAACGCCATATTTTTGATATTTTTCGTGACCGCGCCCGCCACCGCTCCTGCGAGTGAACGTGAATGAGTACTTAAGGTCCTTAAGACTCATAGGATCGAACCCCTTAAGTACCTTATTTTGTGTAATTTATTTCATCACAACGGCTTTCGCATGCAAGTTATTTGCATCTTTAACCTTTCAACACCAGCAACATTCATTCATATTGATAATGAATTTATAATGCATTCAAATGTAAATAACTCTACCCATGCATATGTGGGCATGCGGATGGCGAGTAATGGGCGACTCGCTGTCCAATCATTGACCATGCCTGGCTCGACGACGCGTCGTGTTCCAAGCACGACTCAAAGAGCTGTCATCAACATGATGGGGCTTTCTTAGAGGGACAAAGCCTGCCGATGTCGCGGGACTATCGGGTAACCGTGGCTCCGTGGAACGTAAAGGGCTATTGAAGGATACCGTGGATTTTAGGCAATACAAGTCTGACAGTCCCCTCCGTCCTGCTCTGGATGGGAGGACTCATTCGATGAATTTACCACGTATAAAAAAAATACCTATGCGTATGTCGTAGTATTAAATGCGACTCGCATTTTCGCGAAAACACTATCTTAGTTCAATAAGGTTGAAAAATGTAATCACCGTTTTCTTATTATCCGTGTTTTCGCAAAATCTCTAGAATTTTCACGTTAATTCGAATTATCAAATCATCCTACGACACATAAGGTCCAGCAAAATAATTGACCTAATGTCTTGTAGGATTTTTTTGTAGCCGCCCGGAGTTAAAATTTGGCAGTGTGAAACTCCCGTGGCTCGTAAAACTGTGCAACACAACAACACTAATCTATTTTTTGGATCATTCGAAGTGCCTTCCAATCGGATTATGAAAGTAAAATGTACTGATCGCGTCCTCATTAAAACTTGTCTCTGCAAATTGACAAAATACACTTATAAAACTATGAATTAATTATATTATAGTTATTTATATTCTTTTATTAACTTCTTACAAACTCTTTCACAAGTTATGTTCTCCTAGGTATTAAATTTAAATAAATGCCTCCCTTGGGACACAGAAGAAACCTGCGCGGATCAATCTCCATTTTTGTATTTTTAGAGGGTGTCACTCGAAACTTGGACAGTAGCTTTATAATGCAGATCCGGGACTGGACTTTTGCTAGTCGTAAACCTGTAATTTTAAAAATATAGATGTTAGGTTTATTCATAGAAAGAGTTAGAATGTCTTAATAGGTAACTACTACAGTCCTGACACACAAAGGGGAATTGAAAAAACAGGACGGTCAGTACGAATCCATTCAAATGTTTGTTAATAAACTAGTGCTACATTGTATGGTTATTGGTTATGGTTGTCATTAGTCTTAGCCATCTTAAAAAAAAAACAACAACATAACAAGAATAATTTATTTCCTACTAGCTGACCCCGTGAACTTCGTAGCGCCACAGAATCAATACTACTACACTACTAATACTACTACACTACTAATACTACTACACCATTTGTTACAAAAATGTAATAAATGAAGAACCGCTTGACCGATTTTGTGTAAACTTCACATAAACCATCTACTAAATGGTCCGAACACAGCCTAAATATTTGGTTTGGATAGGTGGGTCCGTTCTTGAGTTACGAAACTTTAAATAAACGAGGCATCGGATCTATGCGAGAAAAGGATTCAATAAATTAAAAAAATTAAAAACTGATTAAAATCGGATAACTTACCTACACAATTTCTTGGCCCAATACCGAACGGCAGATATGCACAGGGATGACGTTCTCCTGCCTTCTGCGCACTAAACCGCTCAGGATCAAATACTTCAGGGTTCGGATAATACTTTTCATCATAGTGAATACCTAACAGTGGTATTAGGACAGTCTGCCCTTTTTTAATCATAACTTTTGTCCCTGGTATAGTATAATCCATCTTTGCATTTCTTTGTAACGGGTCCACCACAGGATACATGCGAAGGGTCTCATCAAACACCTTTTCCAGATACATCATTTCGTTTATAACATCATAGGTCAATTCTCCTTTAGATTTCTTCAAAACGGCATCAATTTCTTGTATGACATTATCTTGTATCGTCTGGTTTAATGCTAATTGATACAGTAAAAACGCTAAAGCAGTAGCGCTCGTTTCATATCCAGCTGCGTAGAACGAAAAGGCTTGCGCAGCTATGATTCCTTCAGTCAACTCCACACTCCCCTTTTCAGATGTTTCATACTTCTGCTCCCGTTGAATATTCACTTCCTGCTTCAATTCTAATATCAAGTCCATAAAATCTTTTCTTCCTGAAGGTTTTCCGTCTCTCTGACTGATAACTGTTCTGACTAAATTATAGAAAAAATCTGAAGCTTCTGCCGGATAAAGGGATTTATTAAGTTTCTTCAGTAAACCTGGAAACATCATATCGAATTCGTAAGCGTAGTTTAAATCGAAGATTAACGTATCAATTCTCCGTAATAGTTTCTTCGTGTCATTACTGAATTTTTCTGCGTCTAAACCGAACCCGACCGCAGCGATGGCGGCGATTGTGTACTGTTGCACAAGCGTGTGTATTTCTTGTTCTTGCTTGTTTTTACAAACACTCTGTACATAATCTAAGAACTTGTCCGCTCGTTCAATCAATAGATACGTCATGTCTTTCAACTTGCTAGTGGTAAATATTGGAGAGAATCTATTCCTCAATGCCTTCCAAGTCTCACCATCGGAATGGAATAAATTGGCTCCCAATCCTTCTTTACTAAACTCCACTCCTCGATCGATGAAGAAATCGAAATCCTTGATCAACACATTTTTAATGACATCCAAGTCTCGAAGCAACAGGCACGGTGTGGTCATCCTGTATATTCCCAATACTTTTTCTTCAGGAAACTGTTCGTAAATATTTTTCAGCACGCTTGAAATATGTGTACGACGAAGAGTAGATTCCTTCAGATTGCCAAAAAATGGTACTGGTGTAGGCCCGACGACATTTCTGTTCTTCCAGTAGTTAGAGGTTCTTGTAAAATAATAATACAATAAATAAATAATGAATAATAAAACTAAACTAAGAAACAGCATGATTGCTGTGTTATGAATATGTTAGTGAGCTCCTCGTTAGTAAACGTTTTGCTTATATCTCACGCCTATCAAAGTACGTGTTTTTAAATGGAGAACCATTTAAGTAAATTGCTTAGTAATTCTTTTGTGTTTGAGTCCGTTTGTATTGTATTTTTTACCTATGAAAATTAGTTTAAACGACATACTATTGAACACTGTATAATAATATTGGATCACCCAACCTGTTATAAAGGTGTTTTCGATTTTTTAATACTAGATTCTCAGCTTAAACCCTACATTTTCCAAAAAAAAAAAACGCTGTGTTAATTCCATTTACCAACTAAAGTTAACCTTGTATCGTTCAAGTCTTGACGGAAGCCTTGACCAAGACCGTGTTTGCTTAACTTTTACCGATTACTGACCACCGCAATACAATTAGCGGGTGCGAGGTCAAACGATAAATGCTTTATCTGAGTCGAACAAACAAATCGTTATAGACGGCAATCGTCTGTAACTGATTACCGTCTATTAAAACTGTCTTAGGGGCTGCCTCCACGAGCGAGAGAATCGCGGCGATATTATCGCCGTGCCACGTTTTTCTATACACTCTCTATGGAACCGTCTCCACACGGCGATATTATCGCCGCGATGCGACGAGTGGCAACGAGCGCGCAAAACGTCATTACATCGTCGCTAGTCCGCCGCGACTAGCAACGCGACCGCCGCGCGCTCGCGGCGCTCTCGCGACGAGCGCGCGGCGGGCGCGTCCATTCTTAACAATAACAATAACTGCATATTCACTAGCGTACTCGCAGAAGCACCCCACAACACTATATCCATAATAAAGAATTATATTATCGACTGAGACACTACTTATTTTGCTCTCGTCTGGCACGTAACTGAATCCCTTCTTTTGCAACGTGAAGTCAAGGAAACGCGGCGATACCGTTACGAGTCGCCGCGGAATCGCCGCGATACCGTAACGACTCGCGACGATACGCGGCGGAATTATCGCTCGTTCGTGGAGATTATCCGACGATATAAGGGCGGACTCGTCGCGATTCTCTCGCTCGTGGAGGCAGCCCCTAAAGCGCATTTCACACAGAGAGCGGGCGCGGGTCGGGGCGGGAGTACGGCGGGTCTAGTTCTTTGTATTTAAATGGAAGACTTCACACTGAAAGCGTGCGCGGGTTGGCGCGGGGCGGGTCGTGCCCGTACACCGAAACGCGCCCGACCCGCGCCCGCTCTCTGTGTGAAATGCGCTTTAGTGTGTTCATATTTTTTTAGGGTTCAGTACACAAAGGGTAAAGCGGGACCCTAATACTAAGGGACTTTGCTCATGGAGCGATGCGACGCAATGCGACGCGATTCGAACGAATTCCAACTACAAATGAAAATCAACCTTACCACTATGACATAAGACATAAAACACGTTATCTATGAATAGATGAAAAACAAAACACGATGGCCATGACAACGTCAAGTCAATCGTATCGCATCTTTATTTCTTAGTGGCAAGGTTGATTTTCATTTGTAGTTGGAATTCGTTCGAATCGCGTTGCATTGCGTCGCATCGCGCCATGGGTAAAGTCCCTAAGACTCCGCTGTCGGTCCGTCTGTCTGTCTGTCACCAAGTTGTATTTTATGAACCGTGATAAACAGTTAAAATTTTCACAGATGATGTATTTCTCTTGCTGCTATAACAACAAATACTAAAAAAGAGTAAAATAAATATTTAAGGAGGCTCCCATACAATAGACCTGATTTTTTTGCCGTTTTTATAGATAATGGAATGTAGGGTTGCCATCCGTCCAGGTTTCCCCGGATTTGTCCTAGTTTAGAGAGCATCAGGGGAGCGTCCGGGGCAGGCTTCATTTGTAGTACTGGGCCGCCCGCGACACACGCACACTTCACCATCCCCCCACCCTTCCCGACGTAGTTGCCACGGTGCGCACTTCGTTCGACTCATGTCCGGGTTCTGGACTCTAAAATCCGGGGTTTTCACGCGTCTTGTCCTGGTTTCCGAAATTTAAGAGATGGCAACCCTAATGGAATGGAACCCTTGATGCCGATGTCTGCCTCGCACTTGGCCAGTTTTAAATAATTCGGTATTTAATAACACCTCATCTAAGTGAGATCTATTTATATACAATGAATGTGCTATATCTGGTCTTTTTGTAATTAGACTAATTATATATTTCATACAAAGGCAGTTTTTGGTCACGCCCATAGAAAAAAAAAACAGTAAACTACTGATGCCTCTTCTACTCAAGGTTGTAAAACTACAATTTGTATTTAGACTTCAATACACTTTTGTTCTGACTTTTAAAGTTCTCATTAACATCTCGTGAAACAATGCTCATATATAAGTAACACTATACTTTTGATACAATTAAGTTAACATCTTGTTAAGATTTGTTTACTACGATATTACAACTTGCTAACAAAGTGTTATTACAATCAGCATAACCACTTCAAAACTACGTTTTTTTTATGTAAAAAACGGGTAGCAAATTGTATTCAAATCAATGTTATCTTCCCAGGTTTCGCAAAGGCACCCGATTCGCGAAAGCTGACAAATGCGTGTACTGCCATCAAGCCATCGACGCTTTCATCACTCAAGGCCAACGGTGCATCGACTGCAAACAACTGTACCACACGAAATGTATCCAGAACAAGGGAGTCATCACCATGCCATGTTCCAGCCCTGTCACACCCGCCACCAGAGGCCGCCATAAGAACAGAAAGAGAATCATTTCAAACTCCAATTATAATTTATTAGATAACTCCAAAGGATCCGTCAGTTCGAACTTTAATTTAACAGGAACTTCAGAATTTATGGATAGAACTGATAAGATTATATCAGACGCGACTGAGTTACAGGCCATGCAGAACTTCATTACGGAGAAGATTTATGAAATGGAACCAAATGAAAAGAAGAAGCAATCAGAGGTACGAGTATGTTGAAACTGTTTCAATTGAATTTAGACGTGTCATTTAAAGAATCAGGGTTAGATGTAAAAGTGTTACTTAATGTACATTGACTAAGCGTTGTTTTGACTACAGCACCTTCGAACTACTTGCAAACAAAAATGCAAGTCAGAGTCTTCTTATAAAACCTTGTAACTTCCCAATAGGGGTGGGTCGTAACGTGATATTCACGAAACGTAACGTAACAAGTGACTTTGATGTCGTCACCTGTTCTCAAAACTAGTGATGAACACCAATGCCTACTTCCCAGTTACCAAACTAAGAGCCTGCGACGATCAGACCTTGGTTATTTTAAAAAAGTCAGTTTCAAGTTTTTCATAAAATAACAGGTCTTATCATCACGGGCTCTCGTTCTATATCTGTTTTATTTCAACAGGTCGACAGGGTATTCAAACACGCGTTACTAGAATTCAAAGATAACTTGGTAGCGACGTACAGCATCGTGGAGACGCGAGGGTCTGCACTCAAGTACAAGGATCTCATAGGGAACTTCCTGCACGTGATGGAGACCGTGTGTGCACGGGAGGGGTCCACGTTGTCCATCACGATGGGGGTCAACGCCTTTAGAGGGTTCATGGATGAGTTTATGAGCCAACATGAAACGGATAAGGCGAGAACGAAAAGAAAAAAGGATAAAAAGAGAAAGGTAAATGAATTTCCAGGAATCAGTGCTGAAATGACTTCAGCATTTTAGTTTTCTGTAATCTACACAAAAAGGGTTTTGCTATATAGTGTGCTTCATCAATTGGTTACCCCAGTAACAAGGGTTACTTCCAAGGGGATAACTAGGTACATCATTACACGGACTGCACCGTTTCAAATCATAATTATGTCTTTTGCTAGTACCAGTACCTCATAAAGGTAAAAAGAATAACTATGGTGGGGCTGTCTTAATTAACTTATTATGAGTAGGTATGTATTTTTATTTGTCGAAATAATTTGATGTGTTATTTGATTTTCTTTATGCAATGACTTCGATAGTGTTTCGGTTACCGACTCAACAGCAAAAGCATCATCGTTTTCAATATAACCCTTGTTTATTTCAGGTTGACGATCCAATACAATACAAAGGTCATACGTTCATATTGTCTATGATCAACATACCCACGGAATGTGAGATCTGCAAGACTTTCTTCATGTGGCCCATTGAACGGTCACTCATATGCCAGACGTGTAAACTTGCCTCGCATAAGAAATGTTACACTAAGGTAGGTTAGATATACAAATGACAGCACAGTGTTCGAAATATGAGCATAATAGACAAGTAAAGTTAAAAAAAATAATTGCTTCTCCTTAAAAACTATAACTGTGTCAATTTTATGCTGCGTAATTTTCGTATAAAGTTTTTGGTTTATGTATGGTAGTAATAGATATGACTATTCTTAAAATGTGGTTTGTGTAGTACATGTAGATTGAATACTACCGACTCCTTTAGAAATTAAAGGCGTGGCTGTTATTCCTTAATAATACATTATGAAACATTTCCGTGGTCAAATTCACATAAGTTTTATTTGAGCCTCAAATTAAAATATTATACCTACATCACTTTAAATCGGAATTACTTAATTTCTTTTTATTGTAATCTTCACTGTGTTTTTGGTTGTGCAGGTATCAACGTTATGTCGTAAAGACAATCAGTCATCCTCGGCTGCGATCGTAGGCGCTTTAGATGCGGGCGGACGAGAGCAGATGGGCGTCGTCTCGAGAGGAAAGGTATGTGTTTTTAGAGAGTTTATGTGTATAATATTACCTTACCGCTTGACATACATTAGGCTTTCTTTTGACGAATGCTGAAAATGAAGACAGTCATTATAATGTTAGATAAACAAACGAACAAACAACGTAGCAAGCTCGGAAGTAAGAAGTGGGATTCTACTTCTTACAAAAAACCTACTTTTTTTCCCCTCTGGAAAAAAAAAGTAGGTTTATTTAAGTAGAACTCAGTAAGGCCCCCAAGTATTGCTGCGTCTAGTGGGGCCCATGGTAAAGCCGACCCTGGCTCCTTCCATACGCCCCTCTTATCTTAAGTAGCTTTAACTCATTCAACTTCTTTACAGGTGTTTGGGGTACCATTACCGGACCTACCTACAGGCGAGAGCAATATCCCCGTAGTTGTGGACAGGCTAATAACCACCATAGAAATGACCGGTCTTTATACAGAAGGCTTGTACAGAAAGAGTGGGCTTAGTTCTAAGGTAAACTTTCATTTGTTATATATTTTTAAACATACTTTTTATTTGTACCGTTTGCACCAACATTTTCAGCAAAACGTTTGTGCGAATACTTTATATTGATTGGGTTGGAATTCAAACCAACGAAAGGATTTCTCAACTTCTAAGGAAGTGGTGTTTTGATTAAACTGTAGTTCATAATTTTGGCGTTAAAAAAACACAGAGTATCTCTATAACTAGAAAAAATATCTTTCCCTCTTGCCTTAAAACATGTAGTTAAACCGACTTCAGCGCAACGTACACTTACGACTTGGGGTAGTGTGAGGAGGAAGATTACCTCTATTATAGTATACCGGGGAACCTTCTCGTTACGGAGGATTTCAATCCATCCGTCAGCTCATTGATTTGAGTGCTTTGCCGTAAAAAGTAAAAAAAAAATTCTCGGCAATAATTGTTTGACGGACGGCGACAGATTTCCGTTTAGATGTCTTTATGGCTCTCTGAAGGATCACCTTTTATGTATAAATTATATTTTATTTTAATATTATAGGTCCGCGAGCTCCGTCGTCTACTAGACGAGTCTCCGGAGGAAGGTGTGGACAAGCTGGACGCGTACGCGGTGCACGTGCGCGCGTCAGTACTGAAGAGCTTCTTCCGCGAGCTGCCCGAGCCACTGCTGACATTCGACCTCTACGACGACTTCATCCTCGCCTCGCAGATCTCTGACCCACAGGTGAGTAACAATGTAGCTTATCATCAAGAATTGCGTATTGAAGATACTTTCTATAGATGGAACCCAGCCTACAGAGCGCCACTTGCTACAATCCATACATTCTCACATTTCATCTCAATTCAAATCCCGATACTATCTCAACACTTAATCCAAATACGTTTTTTCATACAACATTATTTTTAGTATATGCGAAACCTGAATATCGTTTGTTCAGAATCAGTAACTAATTCGGTTCCAATAATTTTTACACCATGTTATGTTTTTTTCAAAAATATTTTAAATAAATTTTATTACCAGTTAATTACAATACAATCACTTTACGGTTAGGTACCTATTGCCAAACTATTATCACGAGTGTGTAACACAGGAGACGCGGTTTACGCGGGTGTACCGCGAAATGAGCATGTTTTTGAACGGAAAACCAGGTAGGATACAAGCTTATAACTTTGTGATTTTTTATGATACGGTTTTAAATTTTGTATATAGATTCTTTACACAAAAATATTGCACAGGTGTATCGGGTTTCGCAAAAACAAAAAATAATGTTGTATGGCTGCTTCTGATTGGACATTTTAGACGCGTTCGTTGATTGGTATTGGTTATAGAGTTAGACAATGATCGGGATCATGATAGCAACAGAGATAGATAAACAGCGTTACTAAAGTTCAATAGCGTCTATTGAATAGTGATTTCAATATCGATCGATTGAAGTTATGCGTCAATTTGCTGAAATCTGTGTAACTGTATGTGCATTTTTAGTGCATCAGTCATAACAATCTTCTAGAGGAGGAGTTCGTGGCTGAATAATTACAGCCGCACAGGCCGATCTTCTGGGTTAAGCTGCGCTTGCCGAGGTTGGTCTGTGGATGGATGACCATCTGTCATAGCGAGTTTCCTCCGTGCCTCGGAAAGCACGTAAAGCCGTTGGTCCCGGCTGTCATTTGTAGATCTTTGACAGTCGTTATAATTAGTCAGAAGCTTTAAAAGTCTGACAACCAGTCTTACCATAGGGTATTGTATTGCCTAGTTACTAGGTTGTGAAGGTCTGATAGGCAGTCGCTCCATGTAAAATACTGATATTCAGCTGCATCTGGTTTGACTGGAAGCCGACCCCAATATAGTTGGGAAAAGGCTAGGCAGATGATGAGTCATAACAATCGTCTAGCTACCATCCGGTTACTTACTATCGTACAAATAAAAAGGCCTCCATTTTTTCTTTTTGTATTCGAAGGCATAAATCACACAAATGTATGACTACAGAATGTTGTTCTAATAAAATAATTATTTTTTCCAGGAGCGAGTGTCAACAATATTTACGATATTAAGAAAGCTGCCAAAACCAAACTTTGATCTCGTCGAGAGGCTAATATTCCACTTAGCGAGAGTAGCACTTGGAGAAGATCACAATCGGTAATATTTATTTATTTATTTGGCACATCAACGACTTATTCTTTTATACATTTTGGGGTAGTGTAGCAATTAAACTTAAAATCTAAAGTAATCTTGTCACTTACAGGCGTGAAAACACAGATTTTAAGTTTGATAATAATTTACAGAGAGTGCATAATAGAGGCTAATTAAAAATAAATATTACATTCGTCTATGAATTTAATTACCGTATAGTCTCTATTTATAATGTAAATATTAACGTAACAGGGAGCAAATAATACTGTCTCGTTAGTCTAGGACTAGTGGTTGCAAGTATGACTGCTGAATCAATATAACACGTTAATATCTCTCAGGATGGGTCCGAACGCGCTGGCGATAGTGTTCGCGCCGTGCATCCTGCGCACGCACAAGGTGCAGCCCGCGCAGGACTCGCTGCACGACATCGCGCGACAGACGGCCTGTCTGGAGGCCATACTTGTTGATAAGATGCGCACCGTAAGTTATATTCACCATTTTATTGCTCTTACTCCCCTTTTTCTGATTTCTTTGTGAGATCCATTACAGTTCAACTAATTTCTCTGGCCTCGTTGAGTTTCCCTGACTGCCTTTACTGATTTTTTTCTAGCTGGACGCTCAAAATGATCACACAAATGAAAAAGCACGACATAGCCATTTATAGTCGTGTAATAACCATTTCATACTGTGTAGTCTGTTGAAAAAATTAAGAATCAAGGTAATCTTTTTTTAAGGAAAAAGGAATCTATCTTCCTCACAAAGGTTCTGTTCTGTGTCCGGCTTTATTTATTTATTATTAAAATAATCCCGACGCCTCGGCTTTCTACTTAAAAGAATCGTGCGGCATGCCACATGGTACATTATCAGCAGTTAGCGTCATTGCGATACTACATCGCTCGAATGCAGTCGATACGTCCAAATGTCATGTCGTACCGATATTTTAGTCTAATTGTTTAATCGAATAAACGACGTTGTTTCAGGTGCGCGGCATGCTGGCAGACATCGCGACGTTAGACACGGCGTGTCACACGGCCACGTCGCGCCTGTCCACGCTGCGCTCTCACTCGCACGCGCCGCGACCAGAGGAACAGATCCTGGTGGGACACATCCACGAGATACAGAAGGAGAAGGCCATCCTCACCTCCAACCTGCCCACGCTCATCAGGTATGACTTTTAGCAAGTGGTACTGCGACATAGAACAGCACACTTTTTGGCACTTAATATCAATTATCGCAAGGTTGATATTCGTTTGTCTCGTTGTTCATATTTTATGTACTCGAAAAGTATTACTAAGTGGTACTTCCTTTATTCTAAGTAATCAATTTTAGCAGTCCACTGCTATGCATTGCCACCCTAATCACACGCCATTTAGCTAGACCTTTGGACTCTCGCATTTAATTACCCTGCGAAGACAGTCACCTAGCCTGAAGGCACTCTACATTAAGTTGCTACGTTTCCCAACCAGTACTTCTCTATTAATCATACTTATATTGTGTGGCCAGAGCGACGTCAGACGACGACCTGCTCTCTACGACGGACCACGACGGCGAGCTGGGCAGCACGGACGACCTCAGCGGGGCCAGCTCCATGCGCTCGCAGAGACTGCTGCACCGACAGCTGTCCTCGGACGATCCCATCATGGTCTAGGTCACCTGCCAAATAACCTGGACCATACACATCTCTACATGATTGAATGTCCGTTTCTAGGTGCGACGTGAGTACCGATCGGCGGCCTTCAACCAAATCTTATGCAAACATGTCCACGTTTTGCCATGATATTTAGAACTAGTGTTATCAAATAATGCGTTAATGGATAAGTTTCGCATTCTCAGATTTCTTACATTCCTGACATCGTAAAGTGAAAAGAAATTAGATAAAATGTTCCTGTGCGTGTTCCTTCACATTTTAAATTGTTTAGGATGATAGCCATTGAATGTTACATTACAGTTAGGTTTTATGAAACGGACCTTGAAGTATTTATTTCTGCTATCTGTCTCCCCATGTTGCTAATTGTTAGCGACGCCACGTAGTAACCACACAAAGAGATAGATGTGAAGCAAGCAGGTATGTCATGTTGTTTATCATACACATCCGTGCTATGTAACCGAGCACTGTTTAGACAAGTGTACATGTAGTAGCAGCAGGTGGTGCGCCCGCGCAGTCGACGGCGGCTAGATAGACTGGAGCCGTGTGCTGTCGCACTACTGTACTTAGACGTAGTGATGAGCTTATTTCTGTAAGTCATAAAAGTCGCCTCAACGATAACTAGGCGACTGCCCAAACAAGTGATGTATGAATATAAAAGTATTTTTTCGTACATAAAAATATTTACATCCATCTTTGCACTGACATATTTTATGATATATTTTCTGTGTAAATATGTAAATCTTGTCTAAAAGTGATTTTAAAATTTTAGCAATATCGCTCTTCTGTCAGACGTATTTTGTTGGATACATAGATGACATGTGACTGTATTTTTTAAAGTTTTCTATTAGCTGGTAGGTTAAAACTTGCAGGCTCTAAGATGTTGAGAAGTGATTCATTCCATTTAATTGTATGCTTGTGTTTCAAGCACATGGTCCGCTTGTCGACGCAGAACCGTAGCAGATTTAATTGCTAACTCGTTAAAAGAAAATGCCAAATTGGTATTTATTCTTAAACTTCCCTATTTTGTGTAGATTTTAGAGACGTAACACTAAATGATTATCTATTTTAGATTGTCTACAATTAGCGGTGTTGTGATTCTGAGTTAGCATTGGATCGATTAAGGTGCGGCGAGCGATATTTATGTAGACAAAAAATTATTCAAAATTAAGCTTTTACATGCCAATCCAAAGACATCACTTAAAATAATGAGGTTTAGAATTACGCAATTTAATTGAGTGTTTTGTGATCCTAGTTAACTATCATAATATTCGATTCCAAACCATACAAGGTATCAATTTATTTATAAACCAAAATTGTATCTAGTTTCTGTACCTCATTTAGAAGACGAGTTTAATTCACACCTATTTTAGCTATTTATCATATTTACGTATAAATTATGTATACAAAATGAATGTTTTGTGATCCATTCAGAACTTAGAAATCTGATTTATTTAAAAATATATTTTAACCTATATGTTTACATTAAATATTGCTTGAGTACTTATGGTCATTACTTGTCTTAGACATTTAATACTTCTTTTATGTGTAATTCAATTTAATGTATTTAAACATAACATTTTCTCTTCTCTACTTGGCTTCCTAGGATCGTGATGTTTCTACAACATACTCCTATAATTAAAATACTGTCCAAAAAGTTATAAACACCATGTACCTTGCCTCTATCTTAATTTGCTTTCATATTCTAAAAGACTGTCTTAAAATAAGCTATTGAATTTATTGTTAAGTCACAAATATTTTACCCGCTTTTTATTAATTAGTTTGTAACAATTTAATATACAAACAACGAATGACTCTGTGACAACTTCTATTGTTTATAAGCCTCTCGTTTAACTATCGTCGGTGGACATATTTTATAGCTCAATATTTATGATGGACTGTATTAAACTTACTATATCTAATAAGCTTACACGCTATTTGTAACATTTTTAAAGCCACGAAAGTTTGAATCTCACAGTTGATACTGAGGCGTACCTTTTGAGCAATTTACACAGAACAGAAATATGAAGAAAACTATTCTTAGATTTATTTGCATTTGTTGAAAATGAAACACCTTTTAAAAGTACATGTCTCATCAAGGTGCCGAACAAATACTATATTTTTATGTATAAAAACTCTGTTGGTTCTGTTTTAGTGGGGTTGTGTCGCAGTAATATAGTGTACTTTCTGTGCCTTCAACTAGTTTGCTTTCAGCAGTCTCCGACTGTCCTGAACTCTTTGAAAGTCTAGCTACTATTGTTGATGGTTTACATTTATTAGTATTCTTGTATAGCGTTGTTAGCGTCAACAGTTATATTAGCCACGTACATTCTACTTTGTTTTGAGGTAATAATATAAAGATAGATGTGGTTAGGTCTCGATAATATAATCGTATTGTCTGTTTTCCGAGCTCCCCATCAGCGAACATACTCATAATCATAATTATAAATAAGTTATTTTACAAGAAAAGTTAATGAATGTGCAATGTGGCTACAACTAGGAATTTATTGACACTTTAGAAGTGTATGTAGATATTTGCCCGTTCCGTGTACGGTTTATGTAAATAATTTATTAGTTACTATGACAACTTTTAGCAAGGTACTATTTTATCTTAAGAACTGCTATGGTCTTTGCCACTGTTTATTTGTAAAAGTGCCTATCAATCAATGTTTCATTTTAAAATTCTCTATTGGTGCATTATATCATTGGATTGTTGAAATTGTAGTTTATTGTTTCAAGTTGAATATCATTGGAAATTAAATATTAGTCCTAAACTTTTTGTGAGACATCACATTTGTTTTTTCTGTTACCCACTATCTCTGTAACAGTTATTTTATTTTCCCATGTTTAAGGAACTGAAGTTCTCAATTTTAAGATATTAGTTGGATATTTCATTAAGAATCAGTTAACTGGCATTTGTGTTTATTCAAACTGTAACTGTATTTGCTATAAGGACCAATAATAAGCTGTTTACACATGGTCGTTTTATATACCTGTATGTCATTTGACTGTGAACTTTGTCCTACATGTTAATCAATAATGAATCTTGTATCATATAAACATGTATATTGTTCAACTATTTTTAGGGATCCTATAATGTGTCAATATAAATGAAATGTAACCAAAACATTATACTGTATACAAAATATGAAAATAAAAAAAAGAATAATGAGACAAATGTCTTTATTTTTTTCATAATCATGGTAATATTAATAAAATTAATTGGTCTCCATTTCAACATTTTTTGTGTTATGTTGCCAAGGAAGTCTACCAACTGGACATGCAGACCAGTTATATTCCTTGGAAGCTAGCCTCCAAACACCAGTCACCATCTGTTGTTGTTCCTTCCCATTATCTTCCTCTTGATTTGCATCCAAAACTTCATCTTTATTATTTTCAATAATCATAACATCATCATTTCCCATTTCTAAATCCTCTGCTGTATAAATAGTAGCAGATGGGGTCATCGGAAACTGTTCTGGAGAAGATATTAATTTTGCTAAGGTACAAATTCTTTCTGCAACAATGGCAGGAAGTTTTGGTACAAGCAAATCTAAAAGATTTGATATGAAGTAAGAAAGATAGTGATTATATGTAGCAATGATTGGTTGGATGTATGTGATATCTTGCAACTCTTCTGGAACTGGCTTTTGAAGATCCAGCACAAGTGCATTTCCTAAATTACTGCCAGGGTACCAGTGTTCATATGATTGCTTCAAATCTCTTCTTTTCTTTGATATTTTATCAACATCAGTCATTCTGAAAAGATATAAAAACTATGTTAATATCTTAGCTAGGATTCTAAATGCTACTGCTACAGTAATTCAAATATTTTCTTTTAACCAGCATTACATTAAGATATTGAATTCTGAAGAAAGTTTTATCTTATCCATCTTTTGTCTGCTCATATTTGTTTCAAACTTTTTACAGCAATTTTAATACTTACTTTTTCATTCTTGTAAGGATATTCTGGGTTATCTTTAGAGAAGCAAGAATTTCTGCAAGCCATAATGCAGCAAGGCGTGCTCTAAAATGTCCACCTTCTCTAGTTTGTGTTATTTTTATAAGAGCCAGAATAAAGTCTAACAGTAAATCATTTGTGTGTAGAAATTTGAGCAGGACTTCAAAGCAATGAACATAGCTGATATATAATTTATTCTTATATTTAAAGTCACTTGCGCTAAAGAAATATAAAAGGTCTTTTGAAAGAAACAATCCATCATCTCCTAGCAAAGCCTCATTTACAGCTGTGCTTACATCTTTTACTTTCAACAGCTTTTTACCATGTGTATTGAGTATATTGATTATTGACCTAATAGATACAGTTTCTAGATTAGACAGATCAACATGGTCTCCAAGCAGTTCCTTAGCATCACCAACAATAGATTCTCTCATAATCTCATCTGGTATTTCTGATAAGTTTACAATCTTCAGTTTTGAATGTGAGCATATACCTAATGATATGCAAAAATTAACCAGTGTACCAATTTTATATGTATCGCCATTTATAGTATTGTTCTGCTGACCACATATGTAATCTTGAATGTATTCTTTATGTTTGTCCCAATAATTTGTTAGAAGCCACTGTATACTGATAGAACATGCTTCTCTTAGTAGTGCGATAGGGGGAAGTGTATTGCTGTGAGCAGTATCATGTCTCAGGTCGACAATCCAGTCGGGAACGCCTAATCTTTTGGCTGCCTGGTACAAACTTGTCCCTTTCACCGTCTCAGTGTCTAACATATGGTTTACAAATCGCATGATGGCAGAAGAATAAGCTAAACGCATTAATTGATCATTGGACGCTGTCTCTGTAGAATCGGCGTCCTCAACAAAAACTTGCAGCAAGCTAAGGGTGGATTCTATGCCGGACGGCAAGGATGGGCTCCTGGCTTTCCACACAAGTAAAAGTTTAAGCGCATCTTCTTTACTTGATGTTGGATTTGATATGTCCGCATATACTTTCTGCCACTCTTCACTATCATACCAAGGGACAACATGGTAATATTCACTCATATTTATTGATTTTTGCCTCTAAACATAACCAAACATTGACACTAGTAAATTATAACCTCAAACATCTTCGACTTTTGTACTGTCAATATTGACATCTTACGTTTAGTTATTTTATTTATTTTTTTGATTTCGAAACGAATCGGACTACAGCAGAGCTGACTACAGGTTTTACGTTTTAACCCAAACATCCTCAAGTCAATATAATAAAAATAAGGCGTAAATCACAAAAAAACTGGAAAATCACATCTGATTTGACAAAAAAAAAACATAATAAACAAATTACCCAACATTTATGAAATAGATTTTAACTTACGTTTATCCATATTGTATATAAATTTTTATCTATGACAATACCCGCTAACGGAAATATCAAAGTGAGGGTAGTTTCGTATTCGTAGCATTTAACTAGCCCTCGATGCCCCGCCACGTTTCCTCAGTCCAGACTCAGATTCCGTTCAGAGCGAACTTCGAAACACGATAGTATAACATGAGCTCTAAGAACAAGAGAAGAAATTTTTTTGCTGTGAGTGTCCCAAAGTTGTTCATACAGAGTTGCGTCATTCCCGACAGGCTGTGTTTCAAAGTAAGTACTTAAAAATAACATAATATAATTAAGTTTCTTACCATACGAGATACCCACGAAGAGATCGAAAGTTATGATACCCAAGCCGCTTGTCAAGCGTAGTGTCTGATGATATAATTCAATTTCAGATAATATAATAAAGTATAACTATCTGAAATCCGAAGACAGAGTAATCCTAAATTCCGGCAAAATGCTCTTCTTCCGGGAAGGCGACCGTAAATCCCAGGGTAGCGTTGGATTTTTCATACGTTGTAGATACTATTTTATGATGCTACCCGAATTATTTTAAAACCAACCGGTATTCGCAGAATTTCATACAGCGTCGACCTTTAACACTAAATGAGGAGCATGGGCCATGGAGCATACCTCACCGTTATTTTATGGGACTACAACGCAAAGGTGGGCTCAGGGAACAGCCGTGGCCCCGGAACGTAAAGGGCTATTGGATACCTTGGATTTTAGTCTGACAGTCCCTCCCTGAGATTAAACAACGTAAAAAGAAAGGGGAACAGCGATGAGTTGACAGTGGGGTCATGTGCGGCATGGCCAAGTATGGTTTCGAAACCAAGGACTGTTCGACTTTATGGAAAAGGAGGCTCCATTTAATAAACACCTATTTAAAAACGCGGCCATCCAGGGGTGGACGCGGATAATACCCAATGGTAGGACCAGAAATGAGTTTGACTTAAATACGATGATCGAGAATCGCATATTCCTCAGTCATGTCTCTGCAATCACCTTGAGGCAAAAACCTGTAGCGACCAATATTGTCAGAGTCATAAATCAAATAATGAAGCGATCACGTCTGGGTGAAGTCCAGCATGCTCTGACCTTATTGCTAGCCTTCCGAACAAACAAGTTTCCGAAAAGGTTTTAGTATTATAGACCATATAATAATTATGGTCTATAGATTATTTATTTTATTTTATTTTATTACTTTTAAGAAGGCTTACAGACTAATTACATCAAAATGGGTAACAGAAATATATAATCAAGTTGCTAATTACAAGCCTCCACAGATATATAACAATTGACGATTAACTAATGCCTAAAGGTTGAAAGGTTGAAGTTATTATGGTTTCTGGTTTCTCATTTTATTCCAAAATAAATTTTACGTTGCTACATGTGTGTTTGAGTACCACTAGCCGGTGCTTCATTCGTAAAAAATGATTTGGCTAAAAGTTTTCTTGCTACGCTCGTCTTAGTGCAAAATAAGTCAATATCATGCTCGTGAGACAGTTCATTAAAGCAACGAGCGCTTCATTATGCAAAAAAAGAGTTGTAAAATCTTAGCCAGAATGACTATGAGAAACCCCAGTGGCGTAGCGAGACCGAATCTAGGAGGGGGCAAGCAGACGCATCAGCGGGGCCCTTTTCTTACAGGACGAAGAATATTAGTTGCCCCGCTGCTCGCGCGAGGCCCTCTTGGTGTAAGATGACTAGATTCCCCCACGTCATCTACACCAAAAATGTCTTTCATCTTTTTTACTGACTGGTAGCAAACCCAAAAGTCTCCGTCTAGCAATACCACTGAGAAAGCTTTTGCCATTCAATCAAATTCTGGCCAGTATTGCAGTCCCTCCAACGATGTTAATAAATATTGGCTATAAGTTTATCGAAGTATTTCAAAGTTGTCGCATATAAAGTTTTGTGTAAGTATAAAAACGCTACCATGTCCACCACACTTCAAATTGACGGCACGTATAGAATAGCGCAGTGCCTGAGCGATTGGACTGCTATGCAGCGTGTCGCGCGGGTTACATTCCCGCACGGAACAAATATGTGTACTGTACCTATGACCTACCAGTAGTTGTTTCGGCTCTCTGGCTGTTTGTTTAGGTGAGTTTCTAATGCGTGTAACGCACCCACTATACAGGAGAAATTCCTTGTGAAACAATTGTTAAAAGGCGTGAGATAGAGAGACGTTGTTTCTCCGAAACTATTCCACCAAAGGGTGAAAATGTATTCAACACGTTAAAGCTCTCGAGCCGCTGTTCACAGCACCCAGAAAAAAATATATTCACCTTTTGGGAAAAACTAGTAGGCTTCATAAAGTGACTTGTGACGCTCGTCGCTGGTTCATCGTTCATTGTGATGGTCAGGGCTTTGTGTGACTCTTTAGTTGTCCCTGACACTTGGCCCCATCATGGAATTTAATTTTGATAACAAAGATTGCTTGATTGAAGTTGCGGAGCAGTGATGGCCCAGTGGTATCGGTCCCGACTTACGAGTTGTAGGTCGTGGGTTCGAACCCCGCCTGGCGCATTACTTTGTGTAATTTATTTCATCACCACTGCTCTCCAAACGGTGAAGGAAAACATCGTGAGGAAACCGGCATGTCCTATATAGAACCAAAAATTCGAAGACATGTGACATCCACCAATCCGCACTGGGCCCGCGTGGTGGATTATGGCCCACTCCCTCTCACAGAGAGGAGGCCTGTGTCCCAGCAGTGGGAACATTATAGGCTGATGATGAACAAAGATTTAGTTGATAATTTGTCACCAAATCGCGGAATTTATCGATCACTTGTTCAAAAGTTTAGCTCAGTAGCTGAGTAATCGACTGCAGCGCTGCGTGACACTGGTTCAAGCGCCACACGGAACAAATACTCATATTATATGCAAATAGTTCTGGGTCTGGTACACAGACTACATAGACACTGGTAGTAAATGAATTTCTGTTCGTAAACGCATGTTCAATACATGTGAAATTGTGCAGCAGCGGTTTTTTTAAATCTATACATATAATAAAACTGTAGAAAAATCGTTTTTGTACATCAAAATAAAATCCAAAAAAATAGCTAGGGTGTTGAAGGACAACCAACAGAACCCATTTCCAGCATTTTTAGAATTTTTGTCTGTTTGTCTGTTTGTCGGTTTGTCGGTTTGTCGGTTTGTCTGTTTATTTGTGGCTCCATCACGTAAAATGTACGAAGGCAATGTAGATAACCTTTATACACAACGATCGAGCGTAACTTGAGGACTAATTTAGTTTTTGTTTCATTGCAATCGGTTAAGTCTATCAAAAGATATTTGAATTTAAAGTGTTCCAGACCCAGAAGTAAAATTACGGTCAGTTTACACCGAGACGCGTAGTTCAGTAGCGCGATCTAGCTTGGAATAGGAAAACTACATACCTATTCAAATATGGTGTGGACTGGAGAGTGGAGTGGTTTGGAGTGGAGTAGAGTAGAGTAGAGTAGAGTGTAATGGAATAGAATGGGATGGTTTGGGATGGAATGGAAAGAAAGAAAAGGTTTTTATTAGACTCACACTAGAATGGGAATGAGTGGGATGGAGTGGGATGGAGTAGGATGGAGTGGGATGGAGTGGGATGGAGTGGGATAGAATCGGATGGAGTGGGATGGAGTGGGATGGATTAGAATGGAGTGCGATGTAGTGAGATGGAGTGGGATGGAGTGGGATGGAGTGGGATGGAGTGGGATGGAGTGGGATGGAATCGGATGGAGTGGGATGGATTAGGATAGAGTGGGATGTAGTGGGATGGAGTGGGTTGGAGTGGGATGGAGTGGGTTGGAGTGGGACTGAGTGGGATGGAGTGAGATGGAGTGGGATGCAGTGGGATGGAGTGGGATGGATTAGGATGGAGTGGGATGTAGTGGGATGGAGTAGGATGAAATGGGCTGGAGTGGGATGGAGTGGGATGGAGTGGGTTGGAGAGGGATGGAGTGGGTTGGAGTGGGATGGAGTGGGATGGAGTGGAATGGAGTGGGATGGAGTGGGATGGAGTGGGATGGAGTGGGGTGGAGTGGGATGGAGTGGGATGGAGTGGGATGGAGTGGAATGTATTGGGATGGAGTGGGATGGAGTGGGATGGAGTGGGATGTAGTGGGATGGAGTGGGTTGGAGTGGGATGGAGTGGGTTTGAGTGGGATGGAGTGCGATGGAATGGGTTGGAGTGGGATGTAGTGGGATGGAGTGGGACTGAGTGGGATGGAGTGGGATGGATTTGGATGGAGTGGGACTGAGTGGGATGGAGTGAGATGGAGTGGGATGCAGTGGGACGGAGTGGGATGGATTAGGATGGAGTGGGATGGAGTAGGATGAAATGGGCTGGAGTGGGATGGAGTGGGATTGAGTGGGATGGAGTGGGATGGAGTGGGATGTAGTGGGATGGAGTGGGTTGGAGTGGGATGAAGTGGGTTGGAGTGGGTTGGAGTGGGATGTAGTGGGATGGAGTGGGATAGAGTAGGACTGAGTGGGATGGAGTGGGACTGAGTGGGATGGAGTGGGATGGATTAGGATGGAGTGGGACTGAGTGGGATGGAGTGAGATGGAGTGGGATGCAGTGGGATGGAGTAGGATGGAGTGGGATGGAGGGGGATGGAGTGGGATGGAGTGGGATGGAGTGGGATGGAGTGGGATGGAATGAGATAGAATGGGTGCTCTAATCCAGTAGCAATTCTTCTGAATCTGAACGACAGAGGGCGTTTATTATAATCACCTCAAATATTCTTGAAAAATAAATTCTAAATACAGGGATTATATGAAAACGATATGATTTATAAAAAACGTGGCGAGAATTAAGCGCTTCGCACTAAAAAATAGATTGTTAAATTCCGACATCCACGCGAACGAAGTCGCGGGCACAGCTAGTTTAAAAATAATTAACGATAATTTTTGTTATATTAAAATCCCTGAAGGGGGGCTAATAGTGTATAGTGTGGACACTAATCGTTCATCCCTTATTATGCGATTAAGTTGTTCCAAAAGTACTTCGATGATTTCAGTTCCTTTAAAACTAAGTACATAAACGTTAGCTTTCGTTCAGGATACACCGCTTTTTTATGCGGTTCTTAAAATTAAATGACTCATCCCGGCCTGGATGGAGCGAAAAAGTCTAAGACTCTTGACTAAAAATCCACCCTTTTCCTACGATTACCCTTTGCATTCCATGGCCTTAGCACCCTGCTTAGACAGTTCCCCGAACATAATATATATATCCCATGCACCATGATTTTACTAAGCAATCATCTTCTATTACATTTTATTAGAATATTAGTTTTTCCCAGAATACCTCATCTGCCTAGCCTTTTCCCAACTATATTGGGGTCGGCTTCCAGTCAAACCAGATTCAGCTGGATATCAGTATTTTACATGGAGCGACTGCCTGTCGGACCTCCACAACCCAGTAACTGGGTAACCCATGGTAAGACTGGTTTACACTTTAGAGCTTCTGACTAAGAGTAACGACTGTCAAAGATCTACAAATGACAGCCGGGACCAACGGCTTTACGTGCTTTGAGGTACGGAGGAAACTCGCTATGATAGACGGTCACCCATCCACAGACCAACCTCGGCAAGCGCGGCTTAACCCGGAAGATCGGCCTGTGCGGCTGGAATTATTTAGCCACGAGCTCCTCACTATTTTTTTTTTCCCGGAATTCCTTCTTTCCCATAATATCTGCTTGAGGTGTGATCGATGCAAAACATATAAGTACGTTGTGTTCGAGATGACAGGCCCCTCCAGGGACCACCTTATTTTTGGACGTAAGGTCTGTCAATTCATGGCAACTAGATAATTATTTTGATAAACATTTTAGTGGTCCGTTTTATTAAAAATTAAGTAAAACCTAAAAAGTACTTATAAACGGTTGTGGTGCACATTAAAGTCGTTCCCGAGAGGTCGGAGTTATTTCACATCTCAGTCACATCGTGCGTTGCGATTAATTTGACGGTCTCCACCACCGAATTTGCACTCACCGTGTATAGACGTATAGTATTCCATCATAGTTGGAGAGCTCAGCGAATTTTTGCGAAATTGCTTAGGACACGCTGAAAACTTGCTAGTTCTTCAATTATCCCCAAACACAAAAATGGAGACCTGGCTGAGAGAAACTGGTTTTGGTGTTAGCTGTAACTGTTGTTGAACAAAGCCACCAGTTGTCATGAAAATAAGCTTAACGAAATGATCTGGAATTGTTAATTATTCCAATCTTTAAATATTTAAAGGTATAAAGTTTTCGAAATGCCTCAAACGCTTTTTGGGACCGAAAAAATATACGTCTGGCTCATTCAAAACCAGTTTCTATCAGCAAGGTCTGCACATTTGTGTTTAAGGATAATTGAAGAAGTATTGAGCAAGTATTCGGGGTGCTTCAAGCACTTTTCTTGATTTCTAGTAGCTGTTAGGCCATTAATGATCACTGTGTTCTTCAAACCTTCAAAGGGTTGGGCAGTAAGTAGGTTGCAGCGTCTCATTTATACTATTAGCTTGGCATACACTACGACTTCTAGCCATCTTATCTTAATCAGGGCTGTTCATGTTCAGGGAATTGCGTGTACGGTTGCTACACATTATTTTAAGCAGGCATTGTCAATTTCAATAGGCTTGTGTCAATTGGGTATTTCATTCGGGTCTCCACATCATATGATTCAGTATTTGCAGCTGCTCATGTGTAAAGCAATCCTTTTATAGGATATCAGGGCAGAGGTAAATAAGAAAACTGCACTAAGAATTATTTTTTTTTTATTAAAAAAACTGATTCCAAAGCAAATGTTGATCATAATATTCACATGCAGTTAAAACGCTACATGTTTAAAATCTTTAATGATTTACATACATTACGTAGGTTCTTAATCATCTTTTCAATTAAATTAATACTTTATGTAAGATGTCCTAAGTACACATAACAATCAGAACTGATATACTTCACAACAATTAAATTATTTGATAGTGGGCGAAACAGTGGATCGCCGGATTATGGCAAAGTTGTCATATACTACATTGGTTTTGAAATAATAGAAACATACTGATTTATTTATACATCTGTAGACAGTTCAACTGATAGCTATTTTTATAATTCTCCTTTGGCACTAACATAACGTTCTGAAAAATAATAACAATGTTCCAAGACGTCATGTTGCGTTTTCACTGCCGGCGATATCGACGGCTCCTCTAAATGCACATTCACGGGCCCGAGCCCGCGGCCCGGACACCGACCGACAAACTCAACGAACGAAACGACACGAGTACAAAACGACGCGCGAGCGCCGCCGACGCCGCGATAAATATCTATCAATATATAATCTCGATCAACAAATATAATTCAATATAGGCAATAGTAGGACAATACGAAGTTTAACCGTATCGACGCGATCACATCTCACGTCGTCATAAGTCCACGGTGGCGAGGTTCTGCGTCGGCGCGCGCAGCTCCGCGGGCGACGCCGGCGGCGACGGCGGGCGCGCGTGGAACTTGCCCGGCAGCGCTGCCAGCGCCGACAGCGCTGCGTCCGCGTGCGGGATGCGGCGCATGATCTTGCCGGACGTGATGAGTCGCCCGAAGCCCTCCTGGTGCGCGAACGCGTAGCCCGAGCGGACCGAGCGGCGCGCGCGCCGGGCGGACGGAGTGCGCGGCGCGGGCGCGGCCGCCCGCCAGCGCTGCCGCGCGCGCAGCCGCTCGGCCAGCGTGGGCCGCGTCCACGAGCACGCCAGGCGCCACGACACCACCGGCACCATCAGGATTATCATCTGCGGGAGGGACCACGCGATCACCCACTTATGTTACTCAAAATCTGAGCAAAATTTACATTAAAACGTGTACTTACAGTGAGAACAGCAGTAAACCAGAAGGTAGCCTGTGTTAGCGCGACCGTGAGCGAGCCTACGTAGGGCCCACCGATCGCATAGTTGTAGAAGTAATCCAGTACGAAGTACGACACGAGGGAGCCCCATATCGTGATGTGATTGAACGCCGTCCAGTACGTCGTGTCCAAGGCTATCTGAAAATTGTAAGTAGATAATTAACTTTTCTTGAATACTGTCTAACCTCATATAATCCCATAATTTTGGTTAATGATTTCGAGCAGCAATGTGTACTGTAATACTTTACTTTTAAATTATAAAATGGTATTTACCTGTGTTGTATTGTCTATAATTAATATTGTTGCTACTACACTTCCTAGTAACATGTGATCTGATAAAATCTTGCCATCAGGCGCCAGGCCGTCTTTGTATGTACCTGAAACAACAAAATAGCATGTTTATCACCTTCTGATTTAGTACACTACGCCTTACCAAGTAGACGTCAAATAAAATGATATTGCGAATGAAGATCTTTGGGATAAGTTTTGATTATTTTGTTGTGACAAATGAGGGTAGGGATTTGTCCAACACCTCAATAACATTAAGCGTTATTATAATTTTTCATTCTTTTACTTAGAAACTCACCGTAAGGTATCAAAAACAGTACAAGCGAGGTAAAACAGCCGTGCAGCGTGGACTTGATGAACTCGGTCTTGTTGAAGAGCTGCGAGGTGTGTCCGGGCACGTACAGCTTGGGGAACTGCAGCGACGTGGTGTCGGCCACGTCCTGCTCGAACACGCCCAGCGCCAGCACCGGCAGCGACGTGTAGAACAGGTTGTACACCGAGATGAACATCTCGTCGAACACCGTCTGGGGACACAACAAGATGATTGTTTATTTTTTGTAAATTGTGTTTATTGTTTAAATAGTAATAATAGCTGACACGGCGAACTTTGTTCCACCTAAGAGGCAATAAATGAGCAGATTTTCGATTTTTTTTTATTAGTATAACAAATATAATTTTAAAAAATCAAGTCTGGAAACTTTTCAACAATAAAAAAAAACACCAGTGAGCGGCCAGCACAGTAGCTAAATGTACATTATCTTTTCGTGTAGTAAATAAATTTAGATTTTGAGTCGCTATTAAAAAGTGCATACGGTGTATCGCTTAACGATGACATGTGCATTATTTCGTGTAGTAAATAAATTAAATAGATTTTGAGTAGCTTTATTGAAACGTGCGCGCAGCATCGCGTCTCGGTATCAATTGACACTTTTTTTTTTAGCGTGGTAAAATCATCAAATGAGTTGTCCCGCCCCGGGCAGGGCGGAAGGGACTGTCAGACTTGTACTGACTAAAATCCACGATGTCCTTCAATAGCCTTTATGTTCCGGGGTCACGGTAAGGAAATAAGACCCGCGACCCCAGCAGGCTTTGAGCCTCCAAGAGCCCCCGTCATCATGCTGACACTCTTTGAGGCGCGCGTGGAACACGACGCGCCGTCGACCTGGGCATGGTCCATGGTCGGACAGCGAGTTGCCCTTTACTCGCTGTCCGCATGCCCATCAGTTGACCCTTAATAAAAATAAACAGGAAATTATATTTATTTTGCAAATTGGTTATATAAACACTTATACGTCATAACCAATACTTCAAAGCTAGATGAGGTAGCCGAGTATAACTAACCTGCGCACTAAATCCACAGAAGAACGCGAACCAGAAATGACAGACAGTGAAGGCGAAGTTCTTATAGAAGAAGTAGCGCAAGAACTTGCACATCCGGTAGTAAGACCACCGTCCGTGCACCAGCAGCAGTCGCTGTAGGAACCGGAACTGCGCTATCGAGTAGTCGGACGCCAGGACCGCTTGCATGCCTTCCTGACCCGATATACCCACGCCTATGTGGGCAGCTGAGAAGAAGAATAATTGGTGAGTAATGTCATTTATTAAATACTAGCTTATATACGCGTTTAGTTCTATGTATATATGTGTACCAAACATCGAAATCTGTTCAGTAGGGTTTGTGTGAAAAAGTAACAACCATCCATTATAATATACTTGCTTAATGCCAGGAGTTCAATAATTATACGACGGGAACGTCATATCGAGATAAATAAATGTATCCTGTGTTTTAATCATGGTTATAAACATAGGTCGGAATTAGGTCGAGTTATTTTGGTGCTTGCATCGAAATGTTGATATTAATATGGATCTTCCCGGGATTTCTAATAGACAATCTAGAGTGAAATGGATTAGATAATTAAATTGCGTGAAAGTAAAAACTTTTTTATTTAATAAAGCACGGAATTTCTTTCTGCTCTTTAAAAGTTTTCCGAGATTTCGGGCATATCCACTTTATTTTTTCTCTACCTAATTCCGACCTATGGTTATAAACTGTGAACCAAATTTTATGAAAATCAATACTTTAAATCAACACTTCACATCTTTACAATATCAATACTTAAACAATACTTTTTCTGTGAAAGGGTAACAAACATCAATCTTTACATCCTCACAAACTTTCACGCTTGAAATATTAGTAGGATAGTGCTCAGCGGGTCTAAACGGCGACTTAAAGCAATATTTCTAATGATTCACTTTGTGCATTTCCAGCAACGTCATTGGCTATTCAATCATTTGGAATATTGCTAATTGTTTAGCTTTAAGAGCGTATATTCCGAAAGCTGGCAACGTCGCAAATGGTTGTCAAATATTAACAAGTTTTAATTAATTTAGCATTGTTACTGTATAAAATAAGAAATATGGCTCTGTAGTGCACTAAAAAATTGATAAGGGAATGCAATAATTAATATCGTAACACCGAATATATAGTTTTAGATGTAGAAAAAGCATTTGGAAGCTTTCCAAATGCCTTTTATACACCGGAAACGGTTACAACATCAAATTCAGTGTTTTAATTGCATTCCTATATCATTTTTTTAGTGCACTACAGAGCGATATTTCTTGTTTTCATACAGAAAATTTGCCAAAACAATTAAAACTTGTAATTATTTGACAGCTTTTTGCGACGTTGCCAACTTTCAGAATATGCAGCCTTAAGTTCTTTTTCTTTGTTTCTCTGTATTACTGTGTGCACTTGTGACGTGTGCCAATAAACGTTTTTTCTTTCTTTCTAAGTGACCTTTCTAGACCCGCTGGAATACTGTTGATTCGTGCTTGAAAAAAATATATCATTGAATCCTTAGTTCTGGACATTATCCTATTCATACAAATACCTCTTAATATTATTAGTAAAGATCACCCCATCTCGTTTTAGATAATAGGAACGCAGTCAGGACTCGGACTGGTATTATATCGGCGAAGTATGATTTTCCGGTCATTTTTTACCCCTAAAAATTTCCACCTCAACAAAAATAAACTTAAAACAAATACCTTTGATCATAGAGACGTCATTGGCCCCGTCTCCTATGGCCAGCGTGACCGCTTTCCGGCTCTTCTTGATGAGTTCCACCACCATTGCCTTCTGCAACGGCGTTACTCTACAGCAGATCACTGACCGACATTGTAATACTACATCTAGAAATCTGTGGAACACATACAATTTATTTAAATGGTTTCAATTATTATTGCTTTGATTTGTGAATAGCTGCCTATAAAAATGGGGAAAGGATTAGCGCGTTCATTGACTGTTTAAACTTGCTCGTATTTCGTAATGTGCTTAGAGTAAACAAAAGCCTCGATACCACCTTATTGCGTAGCTAGCGACACGGTGATTGTTGTTTTCTCGTGTCTTATGTCGGCGCAATCGAAGGATCAATGATAGGGCTAGATTAGGCTTTTAAAATAAAATAACTTAGTAGAATTTACAATAATAGGTAACGAATTTTTGGAACGAAGTTCCTTATCGCGCGTTGTGAAAGAGGGCTAGACGGAAAAAAATCTTACGAAAAGTTGTCACGACACTTTTTGGAACGAAGTTCCTTATCGCGCGTTGCGAAAGGGTGCTAGAGCTCAAAGAGTGGAGTGGAGCGGTGCGGAGGGGAGCGGAGCGGAGCGGAGTGGAGTGGAGTAGAGTGGAGTCGCGACGATTATTTTTGATGAGTGTATACAGTAACTTCGTTCCATCCGGGTGTCCCTTGACACCTCTCAAGTTTTTTTTTTCACTTTTTGCTTTATAAGACTGAAGTCGTTTTAAAGAATTTTTTCTCATTAAGATAATCGTGAATTATCGAAGTCCGTAGGGTGTTGTGTTACAGCTAGGAACACAAAATACCACATCAGATGCAGCTGAATATCAGTATTTTATATGGAGCGACTGCCTGTCGGACCTCCACAACCCAGTAACTGGGAAGACTCATTGTCAGACTTTTAGAGCTTCTGACTAATAGTAACGACTGTCAAAGATCTCCAAATGAAAGCCGGGACCAACGGCTTTACGTGCTTTCCGAAGCTCGGAGGAAACTCGCTATGACAGATGGTCACCCATCCACAGACCACCCTCGGCAAGCGCGGCTTAACCCGGAAAATCAGCCTGTTCGGCTGTAACTATTTAGCCAAGAGCTCCTCACAAAATACCTGTTGGCTAATAAATACGAGGTTGAAATACTCACTTCTCCTCTAACTTAGGGTGCAAGCAGTGCACTAAGGAGTGTCCGTTGATGACGATGGCGAACCCGTTGGCGTCGTCGTTGTTGTGTTCGTGCGAGTCCGCCGAGTACGGCCCGCCGCCCGACACGTACTCGTTGCTGTAACAGTCTGGCTCACTACACTGTTTCATGTTACGTTACACTTTTATTTACAGATTTTTTTTTTGCTTTGCCTTTGTCTGGGGATTTTTAGGACATTAATTTTGATTTTTTTCTACTTGGCAAAAAAAGGCAGAGTAAATTACAAAACAGAAATTCAATGAACAAAATGCCATTGTAAGGTTATAGTGTCAACGTTAAGACAAATAATTGTGGCAAAGATTCTTCTGGAATTTTAAGTTTTACAGAAATAATTAAAAAAAATCTCACGAATATTTTTCACACACAGTAAATCGGCAAAACATGTTCTAAGGGCTCAATACACAATGGCTTACTTCATTGTTTGATCATTATTGTAAACTAATTATTGTGAAAATCTACTTTTTTTACAAATTGTTAATAAATGTATAGGAATTAACAAATAGTGACTACTGATCAAATAACTCGCCCTTAGGACTCATTGTTTGTTCTTTAAAATTAAACTATACTTAAAATCATTGTGACATTGTTAAAAAAAACTAACGCTATAAAACGTCATAGTAGGCCACCTGGGGGGGTATTACAACGTCTTAAAACCAGGCTTGTTCCAATGAGTGAACGAGATGGCGCGGGCTTTAGACGACTTGTATAGCTATAACGTTGTAATACCCCCCCAGTTTAGTTTAACTGTAGATGAAACAATGAGCTATTTAGTAGAGACCACTAAAAGATGTAAGATTGAATTTTTCTCATTGAGTACAAGAGCCTTTAAAACAGCCAAGCTTGACATACACCAAAAACACCCACATCACATGAACAACTCACATCGGTCACACATTTTTTTTTAATTCATTGTCTCTGAGTAATTATATCGAGTTTCGTTGTCAAAGAACGCTTCTACACCGAGTTAGTTTCTTAGCGAAAATCTACAAACACAATGGGGGATATCTAAAGACGTGGGGGATATCGAAGTGAAATTTTGAAAGAACTTCAGATATTGTATTTAAATATCGATATCCATCTCATCTACAAAGTTACGCTAGATAATTAAATGTTACTTTTAATTTCATCATCATCGTCATATCAGCCCGGAATCACACACTGCTCCCCCTCCTAAACCTCCCCTTTTGTTGCCATATCTCTCGGTTCAGTGCGTCTCTCATCCATTTATTCCCCGCGATCCTGACGATATCGTCAACCCAACGGGCTTTTGGGTGGCCTTGGTTTCTTCGGCCGAACCTTGGCCACCATTCGATCAAAACCTTGCTCAATCTGCCATCTAGCCAGATAGCAGATGCATGCAAGGGCATCTGCCCTGCCCAACTCCACTTGAGGCGTATCGCCCTATCCCCGACGTAATAGACGTTCGTTCGACGACGGATTTCGGTGTTACGCACTCTGTCTAGAATAGTGATGCCGAGCATGGCTCGCTCCATTGCACTTTTAATTTACTACTCGTTAAAGAACTCAGGGACAACAAACACGTTAAAATCAACTACAATTAGCATTTGTGATATCTACAGTTCTATTCTAGGTGTCGGATTAAAAAAGATCGGTTCAGGTTAGAGAGAGAAAGAGCACTCGGGCTTGGTGTACAAACAGGGAACAAACGTGTGGACAGTTACTACGACTATGTTAGTAGAGAGGTTGCATAGATTAGTTACAAAAGTCGGTTAGAAACAACAGGAACTATACCCACTACTTTATAGCAATATTATTTTAAATTTTACTTAATTGAGAGAAAGGGACGGAGCTATATGACTTATATATCTCCATCTCTTTCCCACATTGAAGTAAATTTAAAAATAATACTGTTATAAGAGGTAGTGATTAGCCCCAAATCGATTAAAAAAACGATAAAGCGAATAGGGATTAATTTTGACAACTATAGATAACAATTTAAATCAATTCAAACAACACTAGAACATTTAATGCGATACTACATACATGTAACGTTTCGTAAAGCCACACACACACAAGTAGTATGGACGTTGACATTGTACCAATGAAAGCTGATTGACATTACTTAAAAGCCTTCAATTACACCGAAGATATTTAACTTGTTTTACTGTAAGTATCATGTTTTGTATAATATTTAATATGACATCTACTGTAATAATTTAAAACATATAATGCCTAGTTGTTTTTAAATACTGCTTATTTTAATCGACAATATTCATGAATATACTGTTTGATCAACAAATGTTTGTTAATACATACTTTAACAAATAAAAGCTTCTTAAATCGTTTTTATTTCACAAAAATATGTCAATTTAATGGTTTAACTGCAAATATAGTCATTGTTTTATGTGGTCACAGTCATCGTTATTTCAATACTGAATGATCGCACAAATGTTCAAAATGTATTGCCATTAATAAAAAAAGATTCCCTAAGTTGGCAAGACACACCACACGTAAAATTCATTCCCAATTCACATCATTAAATAGCATTACAATAAGGCCTGTTTGCACCACAAAACATTGAATACAGCGCAAAACGCGCGGTGTTCAAATATCACTCTGTCGCCTTAAAAGTTTATCAATTAATAGAAGAAAAAGGGTCTAAAATCGCCACTTGATCAACATTGCTAATAACAATGATGCTAAAACTGCAACTTTTAAACTCTATCATTTGAGCAAAAGAATACAATATTCCATGTTAGAATTTTTATTGCGATATTAATTTAGTCCCACTTATCTTTTTGCACTTGAACCTTTGAATCTGTTTTCAATAAAATTGGGTGGTTGCGTTTTTTCGATTATAACCACGAACCTAAAGATTTATTACATACGGTCTAAATTCCTTTAAAACGACGGTACAAACAGGCCTAAAAACGGGCACGCGACAGACGGTGAGCGACAAACACAGGCTGTGTGAAGGATAGCGGTGATACAAGGGTGTGTCTTTGTCTCTCTACCTGTGTGCTGTGTGTGTGTTATGTTCCCACCTAAATGTGACGACGGACACGGCGGGAGCGTTCAGCTTCACGTTGGCGCGGCCCGGAGACGGGCGCGACATACTCGCGCCGCCGTTAGCTGTGTCGCCTTCCGGCTTAGGCTCGGTTGTTGAACCTGTGTTGGATGATTGTTGTTGTAGTTTTATTTTTGACTAGCTGCTGACCACGACGTCGTCTGCGTGAATGCGTTGTAGAAAAAAAGGTTCACTGCTCGTTTCCCGTGATAATATGTAGCCTATATGTTGACCCGACTTCTATAATATTCGTGCCAAGTTTGAAGTAAATCCATGCAGTAGGTACATTTTGAGTTTATTCCGGACATCATACAGACAAACAGACAAAAATTATTAAACCTATATTTTTGGCTTCAGCTGTAGATTGCAGATCACACCTCAAGATTTCTTTAAAAAAGTATTCAATATACAGTTTTGAATTTCCTACCATTTTATTATATGTAGAGATGTTGATTGAATGCTTATCTTGTTTATTTTTTGGTACCACCTCCATGTATAACCGTCTACGTCTCCAGGAATACATCTATCTTTACACAAAAATAGATACCTGACATTGGTCCAATGGTTTAGGCGTGAAAGCGTAACTAAAGTCCAAATAAACTGAATCTCGCATTTCATCATCATCATCATCAGCCCATTAATGTTCCCACTGCTGGGACACATGCCTCCTCTCTGTGAGAGGGAGTGGGCCATAAGATCCACCACGCGGGCCCAGTGCGGATTGGTGGATGTCACATGTCTTCGAATTTTTGGCTCTAGTACATGCCGGTTTCCTCACGATGTTTTCCTTCACCGTTTTGAGAGCAGTGGTGATGAAATAAATTACACAAAGTATTGCGCCTGGCTGGATTCGAACCCACGACCTACAACTCGTAAGTCGGGGCCGATACCACTGGGCCACCACCGCTCAACTTCTTTTCTTCTTTCGTCAGGGTCTCGTTCACAACGGTTGTTAATTTAGCAGCAATAATTCTTACTTTATTTATTTTCCAGAATAACGCACAATGCGACCGAAAAATGTTTAAAGATTTGGGCAAAAGCGACATTCCTCAGTAGATCACAATACTTGGACATGCAGCATTGGAAAAAAATTATAAGGTAAACTAAAACCATTTTTAACACAAATCCATTTCTATTCAGTATAGCCAATAATCGTAGTATTTTTTTTTATCGTGAGCTTTTTTTGTCCCACTACAGAGCAAATGCCTATTCCCTCCCATCTATAAGCTTCTTTATTTAAAAAAGCATTATATTTTTTAACTTTCATTGTTATTTATGTTTAAAAGACTACAGACTGTTTTCATTTATCGTTTGCGATTTGTCTTTGCGACTTACCGTGAGGCAAAAAGGTGTTGACGACTCTGATACTGTCCCTGCACTTGGCGAGCTGTCGGTCGACGTCGTCGTAGGACACGCCGTCGATCACGAACACCTCCGCCATGTCGTCTGTTAGCAGCTGGCACGAGTAGCCGATGTTTATTGCTGTTTCTGCAAGTTATATTGGTACGTTAGACTTTGAACTTTGTTATGATTTTATATGTGGGTTTTGCCCGTGTCTCGTTATCGATTTCTATAAACATTATTTCTGCAAAGTTTGAAGCAAACTACATTACGAAGTTTTATCTAATGCGCAAATAAGTGGCAGCGGGGCTCCTATTATTTCTGATGGCAGGATTAAAAAAAAGCTTTTGGGACGGCCTGTGGTTCGATTTTGTGAGGTTCCTTTGAAAGCTGCTGACAGAAATGGGAGCTTGATTTCGATTATATCAATAATTTCTGTAAAGATTATTTCTGCAAATCCAGCGGGGCTTCTATTATTTCTGTTTGCACGATTAAAGGATTTTTTTGTCGGTCGACGTGAAGAGCGGCCCGAGGGTCGATTTGGTAATATTCCTTTAAAACTCTTGACAGAAATAAAAGGACCGCCCATCTATCAAGGTTATGTAACTAGGACAAAGCTACATACCTTGTTTATCACCCGTTAAAACCCACACTTTGATGCCGGCCATACTGAGATTCGCTATTGTTTCTGGTACTCCGTCTTGTAATTTGTCTTCAATGGCTGTTACTCCTATAACAAACAGATTAACAGTCAAATAACCACTTTAAATTCCAAGAAGTTTATCAAACTTTTATTTAGACCGCTATCAAGATGTCTGCCTGGACATTTCAATATTCGAGGGATTGATTTCTAGCCGTGGATATTCAGTGGAGGTCGATGATCCTGGTAACGTACCCATGAGCAGCAGGTCAGTCTCGATCTCCTCGTAGATGGCGTCCAGCTGCTCGTCCCGGTCGTGCAGCGCCAGCGCGGCGGCCTGGTGCCTCCTCTTCCACTCCGCGAAGCCGCGCTCCTCCAGCGGTCTCCACGCCAGCGCCAGCGTCCGGAGACCCTCACCGGCGAATTTCTGGACAATAACGAAGCTTTTTGCAGTTCCAGTTACAGCAAATGAATTAAAAGAAGAGAAAAAAGAGTAATGGGTGACTCGCCATCCGATCATGAACCATGCCCTGGTCGACAGCGCGTCGTGTTCCACGCGAGCCTCAAAGAGGGTCAGTACGAGTCTGACAGTCCTTCCTGCTCCATCCAGGGTGGGAGGACTCATTGGACGATCTTAACACGTTATAAAGCAAGTGTTCAAATTCTTTCTCGTCGTGTTTTTGACAGTGGTCATTGAGTACTTGCAATTATCACACAATAGGGAGTTTCACTGCGAGTTTTCGTCGTCAGTGGCGCTACAAGCGCATAGCTTCGAGTGTGTAGTGTATGTCAAGTTAACCCCTTCGTATACTAGGCGACGCAAGTCTCAACCTTACGACTTTTGTATCCATTCACGCGGGCCTGTGTACGAACCTCTATGAATTTGTATTGCAATAGTCACCTGGATACCAATGTCGTAAGGTATCGGAGACTTGCGTCGCCTAGTGTACGAAAGGGCTTAATCATACAGTAAATGACATCATGCGCTGGTAGCGCCATCTGAGCCGAGCTTTGCGTAAAACCTTCCATTTACAAACATTTGTATGCCTGACCTTTTTTTGAACACTTCGAATCAAACAGAACTGAAAAAAAGTTCTTAATAATATTATTATAAAACCAACTTACATTTAAATGTTCCTGCGTCTTTGACCTCACTTCTGTTTGGTATCCACTTTTTAATCTGTCATATATTACATTATCAGCACCTTTTGTATATAACCTAATTTCACCATCCTTCCTCAATATCACGGACATTCTTTTCCTAACATTATTAAAATCTAATATACATAACAATTCATACACCTGGAACAAATAAAAAAGAGATAAATTAAATATATGTTTTTTTTTTTACATATTTTATTAAATAAATTCTTCATAAATGTTGAGCTCACCTCTGTTTTACCCATTACTTCTATTGTAATACTATTAGGCGAGCGTTCTCTGAACACGAAACCAAAATTTCTGGCTGCTGATACCAATGCGGACTCGTCTGGCGATTGCGCCTGAAATAATACATTTTAAATAATAAAAACCAATCAAATGAAAATCTATTTTTATTCTTAAAAATTTCACTTTAAGTACACTAACAAAACGTCAAGATAATTCTGATAAAATCCTTAATAATCCAATACACGTAACATTATCTTGATATTTTTAATGGTGACAGATCCGGGTTCACTGATTATGCAGTGGATCTACAGCTACACACATCAAAAAAGTTTGTGATCACTTTGAAAAATCTATTATTTTTTGTTACGGTAGATTACATCATGATTTCTTCAGCTAAAAATAGAGATGTAGAACATAAAACGGTTCAATTGTTTTTTTTCCATTTTTTTTAACAGCTATCATAAAGTTTTTTGATGTGTGTGTGTATGTCTCTGAAAGTAAAATACAGCCTACAGTAAATGTCTCACCTGGTATTCCAGCCTCCCATTCTTCTGATCCGGCATGACCGTGTGACACAGTGCGAGCAGTCGAAAGAAGTCGTGACAATTCTTATCGCCCCGCTTCACCGCGTCCAGGAGAGTGCCGTCAAAGAATTTGAACTCCGGCTCGTATTCAGGATTGAACGAGAAGTCCAACGGCTCTGAACTCTGTGGTACGCAGCAGAAAAACAAAATTAATCCCACGAAGAAGGATCTGGTGCCCTACCATGAAGTCTTTAAGTGTGAGTGGCTAAGCTGCGAACATATTATCGGACGCGTCCGTCAGTCGCGGCTTAGCAGTGTGCACGGTAGTTCGCCCGACAGCCGGCCAGATTCTGTTCGGACGTCCGAACGCTCAAGGTCACGTCCGCGTCTTACGACTGACAGTTTGCACAGTGTAGTATTAATTGTATTGGCTAGAAAATGAATAAGCCGCGTCTGTCAACCGCGGCTGACGGACGGGTCCGATAATTTGTTCGCAGCTTTAGGCTGTGGGAAAGAGACAGCTATACAAGTCGTCCAGCGCCATCTCGTTCCCTGAGCGGAACTATTCACGCTTTAAGACTTAATGATAGGCCACCAGTGAGGACAAATCTACGTTTCATTCTTTGTCTATGATACAAAAATGGGAGAAGCAACTGCAGATCGATACTAAAGGATGTTTCGCAAATCAGGAAGATGTTTACGCTAATTCTAAAACGACTAAAGTCATTGTAAATCACGAGCGCGTTTTGTGTGAGTTTTATTGACATTGTTATAAGGTTTAATTTACAATGATTGACGCGCTCGTGAGATGCAGTGGCTATAATGGAAACATTGAGCAAAGTAATAATGTTTGGTGTAGTTCCGAATTCCAATAGGACAGACATGTTTTAGCACTGTTGTTACGAAGGTATTGCCAGTTGTTTAAAATTCTGTGTTGCCTTCCCCATAAAAAAGTAAAGATATTTTTTTTAGTTTAAATTATTGTTTTTCTTATTCTTCTTTTCAATTTTCTTTAAGAAATAAATATTTTTTTCGTAGATTTGTCTGTTATTGCAGTCAATAGTGTTAAAGCGAATTACAATAAACACACGATGCAAAGCGTACATGCAAATATGAATTGATACCATCGGTTAATTACATAATGGACAAACATTTATACATTAGCATATAGTGTGTGGGAGCGTTAAGTACAAAGGGCCCAATAGAGGTACATATTATTTAACCCAAGACAGGAAAAGTTAATGTTATTTTTTGTTATTGATGTAGGGTTTTATTTTTTTGTGGTCACATTTTTTTTTTCTTTGAAGTGTATTTAAATAAATTCTTTGTTAATTTTGTCTTTTGTTAAAAAGTTATTAATAATTTTATATATTATTAAGTGTTCAAGACAACTTAAGGACGAGTTCATACAAGTATAAAATTAAGTGCGCGAGCGAGTCTCATAAGTTGACTTGCTACACTTGTGTGGGTTAGCTCGAAATCATTCCAGAGATACAAAGAGGAAATTCAGAAGGCCAAACAGATATAGGAACGGAAATACAGGCTAGAGAGGTCCACTGCCCGCTCGAAATACGAACCACATCGGAAAATTAAAAACATTGGGGTGTATCAAAGGAAAAGCGAACCAAACGATAGTAGCGCCCTTTTAAAATAATTGAAGAACTTTTAAATGAACTTTTAAGGATTTTGTTAAAGCTTTAAGAGCGTATATTCTGAAAGTTGGCAACGTCGCAAATGGCTGTCAAAACTGTATGAAAATAAGAAGTATGGCTCTGTAGTGCACTAACAAATTGATTAGGGAATGCAATAATTAATATCGTAACACCGAATATATAGATTTAGAATTTTAGAGAAAAAAAAAGCATTTGGAAACATTCCAAATGCCTTTTTAAACACCTGAAACGGTTACAACATCAAATTCAGTGTTTTAATTACATTTCTATATCATTTTTCTAGTGCACTACAGAGCCATATTTCTTATTTTCATACAGTAGCATTGCCAAATTAATTAAAACTCGTAAATATTTGACAGCTATTAGCGACGTTGCCAACTTTCTGGTTATGCGCCCTTAAGTGTTTCGAACGCCGCCAACATTTGTGAGTTGTGTTGCCGTGGCGGGCGGCGTTAGGGAGTTGAAGATGTTTTGTAGCACTATACCGAGCACTTCAGTCTTTTTGATTACGATCAAACGCTCAATGGCTCTTGTAGAGAGAAAACGCGTATTTGACATTCTAAACTCGCATGGTTTGGCAAATGCCTTAATTCTTTATCACAGCTATCGTATGTCGAAGCGGGACAGCGGTTAAGAATGGGTTGAAGAGACATGTATCGCGCGGGCAGAGAGTTACTCGTGGTGCGTACGCGCGGGCGCCGGGCGCCGGGCGTGCTGCGGCCCGCGTCCTGCTCCAGCTCCAGCAGGCGCGCGCGCGCCGCGCCCCGCCCCGCCGCCCCGTCCGCCCCGCCCCCTCCTGCGCGCGAGCTGCCCGCTCCGCCCGCGCCGCGCTGCCGCTGCGTCACCACACACACACATCACACTTCACGACTCCCTACACCCACACCCTACCTACTCTACTGTATGTGACCCCAAATTACGACTAGACGTTCAACTGTTAAGTGTGAGTAGTTGGACACCTAGTCGAGGTAGATTATCTTTCATCTAAATGATCATGGAACTGGCTGAATAGAGCTACCCTCTCATGACTCATGTCCCCCATTTATGTGTTGTTGTCAGCAAGGCATATTGCTGTACCACTAATGCGGTGTGTGACCATGCAAAAAAAAAACTCAAACAAAATTCTAGGTATCTAGTGATGCGATTGGTGGACGATCGAATGAGATTCATCCGTGAAGTGAACGTATTAATTACACAAACATGATACTGAGGTGGTACAAATCCACAAACTAACTGTAAAACAAACACAAACATATGGACATGACAACAGAATCTTCACATGACCCGAAAGCATGAGCGAACGAGGACAAAATTTAATCATTTACAATAACAAACTGAAAACTTCAAAATACATGTTTGAAAACCAAACTCAAACGCATGCTCAAAAAATAAAAGATGTTGGAATGTCGGACGTGCGAGTCTCATCAAGTTTCGAGTGCTTAAGATACTTCAAAGTCTGCATAAACCTACATGCATATTGTGTCTATTCTCTATGGTCTATAGCATGTGCTGTTGTAATAGTTTGAAAGAGGTACTTGTTCCGGTGCGGAGTGTATAATTGAACGTACATGACGTACCTCGGCGAGATCTAATGTTTCACCGGTGGTTTCGTCCATGATGTCTCCGTAGCAGACGCCTGCTATCGAACACTTGTTGAACGTCATGATGTTCTGTGTGAGTGTGCCCGTTTTATCTGAAAATATGTACTGGATCTGGCCTGGGAACAATAATATTAATATTTTATACAACTGCCTCAAAGTTTTTTTTTTAAACACAGCCAACGCCATCACAATCAGGGAGACAACTGAATAAGGCAACTTTTCCACTAAATAGTATAAATCTGAGTATTTTATCCATTAAACAGTTTTGGATCTAATGTTTTGAGCTTCTTGTTATAAAAAAATATAAATCCCTCATCAGCTAAAACCGTTAATTAATTAATCATACAATACTAACCAAGTTCCTCATTTAGCGTGGTAGTTCTTGCTTTTGCCGCCGTACCAGTCTTATCATAATACATTTTCTCGTCCCAATTTATAAGGAAACTCTGGGCGAACCTTATTACCTATAAAAACAGGAAATAATTATTTTAACATTAATTAAAACGCAATACTTTAATTAATATAAAGTATTATTAATCTGTAACTAGTTTCTGCTCGCGATTTCCATAATCGTAATTTTTGTCCCACGACACACCGGGTCGGATCCCAAACACTTGCTCGCGTTTTTTTCTTAGGAATAACGTTTTTTAACATATCTGCGTACCAAGTTTCATCTATAACAGTTTGGTAGTATTTGTACGGATGTTTGTTAAGGCATTTTACATGCTGCAGTAACTTGTAAACATCGTCTAAATGGGACTTTACTCAATCTTAATAGGCTTTCGCATTTATACTACCCCTCAACGTCCTTATGATCCACCGGTTCATAAGGTCGTTTGATGGGTTATAAGTTAGATACTGACCTCAACAGACACATATAGCGATATAGGCACGACAGTGTTCATGACGATGGCGTACGAGAAGAAGACCAGCAGCGCGATGACCAGCGCGCCCCACGTGGGCTCGGCCGGCACCAGCGTGTCCCACGGCAGGTACACCTGGAAGTAGCGGCCCACCATCCACTCCCACACGCCGCACGCCACCGTGCAGAACACGCACATCGATAGCAGAAAGAATACTATCTGTGGACGGAAACAACAACCTTATTTAACTATTTATGTACACAGAATAAATAACATAGGTTTAACTAGATACAAAAGTATTTTTTTAGAAAATTGATGCCGCAGTAGACAGAAATTAAATAGAGATGTAGACAACAATTTGATTCTGGGAGCAGGTTAACTTTTTTGGGCTGGAACCTGTCGAAGACTTTACCAACAATACCCAATCACAAAAATGCAAAATGAGCCTCTACCATGAGTTGTCATTACGATACTCGATCATACGCATCGACCAAGTTTGACGCTCTCATTGGTTGAGAGTTCATACAACCTTGGAGCGGGCCAATGAGAGCGCCAAACGCGGTCGATATCGATGATCGAGTATCGTTGTGACAACTCATGGTATGGGTACTGGTCAGGGTTTTACTGAACACGAGTTCCTTGGTCCGATTCCCAGGAAGGGCAGCATTATTGAGTTTTTATACCAGGAATCTCACAGTAGTGCCCATCAACATCATCAGTCGGAAGTCGTTCACTGCTGAACATAGGCCTCCCCCTTAACAGTAGTAGCCGGCTGATGGCAATAGGTTCGGCCCTTGTCTCATGAGACTTAAACATGGCTAACGAAATTTTGGTGTACTTTTAAGTACAACATCTCTGCCTAGGCTCTTGGGAACAGCTTTTGGCAGCTACTTCGCCCACATGGTAGTCGAAACTTATTCCGCGGAAACCTAATACTAGGTTAAAGTCCTATGATTTATTCAAGAATTTGTGCCATATTTCAAGATCCAGTCAGCCGTTCTGGCGTAATTGAGACATCCATCCATCCCATCAAAACACATTTATCACTTAGAATACGGGGTCGCGGCACTAACGAGCTACCGTGACCCCGGAACATAAATTGCTACTGAAGGACACCGTGGATTTTAGTCAGTACAAGTCTGACAGTCCCTTCCGACCTGCCCACTCATTTGATGATTTTACAAAGCTAAAAAAAACACATAGAATAAAAAATAACTAAACTCACCCCTATAATAAGAAAATTAAGTAGCCTATCTATGCTGGTGCGCTTGAACTTGGTCTTGCCGGAGTTCTGCATGAGCTTGGTGTCCTTGCCGGCGAACACGACGACGCCGTAGCACCACTGAGTGTTGCGGAGCACGCAGCCTCGCAGCAAGATCTTGTCGTTGTCCAGCGAGAAGTGCTGGTTGCGCCAGCTAAGCGTACCTGAGGAAAAAAATATTTTTGTTAATAAAGCTGGACAATAATAGCCGAAAAGGCTGATCTTCCGGATTAAGCCGAACTTGCCGAGGTTGGTCTGTAAGTGGGTACATCTGTCATAGCGAGTTTCCTCCGTGCCTCGGAAAGCACATAAAGCCGTTGGTCCCGGCCGTCATTTGTGGATCTTTGACAGCCGTTATTGTTAGTTAGAAGCTCTCAAGTCTGACAACCAGTCCTACCATGGGGTATCGTATTACCCAGTTATTGGGTTGTGGAGGTCCGATAGGTATTCGCTTCATTCTATCTATCTATCTAAGATAGATAGATAGAATGCTCTTCATTATGCACACCATACAAATTAAAGGTATTTACACAAATTATAGGTTAACACAATAGATGACGCTCCATGTAAAATACTGACATTCAGCTACATCTGGTTCGACTGGAAACCGATCCCAATAACGTTGGGAAAAGACTAGGCAGATGATGTGTAGAACAATCATCATTTTTACATAGCATTTTTTTTCAGGGCTGGAAAGTCGAAGGCAATGACTAATTTTGAAAAAAACACTGTTCTACATAAGCTGCCGAAATATCTTCTAAGGGTGACTTCATAAAGAAGCAGGTCGGTACTGATCGGTGCAGGTAAAAAAACAAAACCGACTAATCTGCCAAATCACACCCTGTGTCTATTTTATACGTGCTTTTTTATAAAAGCACCCTATTTCTGAAATATAAGTACCTTATTTCTGTGTAAAATAAAGGTTAAAGGAAATTGTAAAAGCACCCATGTGGAAAAACTTGAAGTACTTGGCCAGATTTTTTTTTATTTATGTACCTATGTAAGTTTGTGGACTTATTGACCGTAAATGAACAAATCTTCAGCCCTCTCAAATCTTAAATCAAATACATAACATCTCTCAAGTAATATTATATCAAATAACATTTTGAAGCTTACATCAATATCCTTAAAAAGTTATTAAAAGCATTCTACTCAAGCATATCTACATTAAATAATTTTATAAACCCATAGTTCCCGCCTATGACGTCACAAACGATCTGATGGATATTGAAGGCAGTGAGGTGAACGTCGGAACAAGCGAGGCTGTGTTAAGTCAACCGAGATGTACCTTTTTCTATTAATGTTCCGAGTAAAACCCATACCACTGACTGATTTGATGATACCAGATATCTGTAATTTAGTTTTGATTTATTATTTCATTAGTTTAATTATTTAGAAGTCTTTTAATGATAAAATCAATTAAATGCACAAAGCTATTAGCTTCACCTTTGTGGTGGCAGGACTTTCTTATCAGGTACTTAACCGTAACCCCGGAACGTAAAGGGGCTATTGAAGGGACACTATGGATTTTAGTCAGTACGAGTCTGACAGTCCCTCCCGTAACGCCTGAGCGGTAGGACTCATTTGATGATATATTACCAGGATACGAAAGAAAGTTACACCTCTGATGACACAGTCGGAGTTTGCAAGCGTAGTGTAACACGAATGAATTCAGGAAATCTTTTTCCTTTTAAGTGAGCCCGCCCCATCAAAGGTCTCATTTTTGCTTCTAGTATTGAGATCAAGAGGCAGTTTTGTACCCATTTTAACCAAATTAACACGGACAGAGGAGTAATATTATGTTGTAGTCGGTTAAAGAATTTGTGAAGTTTGTAGAATCACTGTAGATACCAAATCTATACATATAATAAATTTGTAGAAAAGTGGTGTCTGTACAATGGAAATATATAAAAAAAAGTAGCAGGGGTTGTTATTTTATCGATGCCGAACCCGAAACTGTAATTTAATTTTTTTTTGTCTGTTTGTCTGTGTGTTTGTGCACGCTAATCTTCGGAACTACTGGACTGATTTGAATGATTTTTTTTTTGTTGTATAGGTATTAAGTTCCATTAACATATAGGCTATAATTTATCTTGGAAACTTGAACACCTGATGCAGAACTGCAACAGACCTGCTAAACTATAAGAGATACAAAAATGATGCCATAGCAAAAATTGTTCCACGTGATGAGCATTTTCTGTTGAGAGAATAAAATTGAAGATCCTGGACACCTGATGTGGAACTTCAAGAGCCCAGCTACACTATAACATATACAGGAATGACGTCTTAGCAAGAGTTGTTCAGCCTGATGAGCACCTTCTGTTGATGTATAAAAATTGAAGATCTGGAACACCTGATGTGGAACTTCAAGAGCCCAGCTATACTATAACATATACAGGAATGACGTCTTAGCAAGAGTTGTTCAACCTGATGAGCACCTTCTATTGATGTATAAAAATTGAAGATCTGGAACACCTGATGTGGAACTCCAAGAGCCCAGCTACACTATAACATATAAGGGAATGACGTCTTAGCAAGAGTTATTCAGCCTGATGAGTACTCTCTGTCATCGTATAAAAATTGAAGATCTGGAACACCTGATGCGGAACTCTAAGAGCCTAAGATAGATACTCTAAGAACTCTAAGAGCTACACTATAATATATACAGGAATGACGTCTTAGCAAGAGTTGTTTAGTCTGATGGGCATTTCCTGTTGTCTTACAATAATGAAAGATCTGGAACGTCTGGAATCGTCTCGCGCATCCCGTTGTTTTCCCGTCCCCAGGCTCCTAGAATTCGACATCAGACGTTTCAGATCTTCGATTTTGACGACCCCGACTGCTGGCATAAGCAACAGGATCCGCGTACGAAGTCGCGGGCAGAAGCTAGTATCTAATATATAAAATTCTCGTGTCACAGTTTTCGTTGCCATACTCCTCCGAAACGGCTTGACCGATTTTGATGAAATTTTTTGTGCATATTCAGTACGTCTGAGAATCGGCTACTATCTATTTTTTTAATTTATATGGCAAAACAACGTTTGCGGGGTCAGCTAGTTTTATTATAATATGCCACGGTTAAAAAACATTGCAAACACTATCGCCCAAGGCTCGTCTTTGACAATAAAATTTTAAAAATGTTGAAACTTAAAATATTATTAATTATGGTCGAATTCCGACAATTAGTTCTTATAAACAGGATCAGGAGGTCCTTTACTATGGGCATGGAGAGGGCTATGCTCGGAGTCTCTCTGCGCGATCGACTCAGAAATGAGGAGATTCGTAGACGAACCAAAGTTACAGACATGCCCAACGAATTAGCTAGTTGAAATGGCAGTGGGCAGGCAATATAGCACGCAGAACTGATGGCCGATGGGGCCGTAAGGTTATCGAAAGGAAACCACGCACCGGCAAGCGCAGCGTAGGACGTCCACCCACTAGGTGGGCAGACGATCTTATGAAGGCCACAGGATAACGCTGGATGCAGGCCGCTTACAACCGGTCCTACTGGAAGTCTAACGACTCGCCTACAGTATTTTTTTTAATAAGTAAAACGCGCTCGTTTTATTTCTAAAGCGGAGGAGAGGGCTTTCGAAGTAAGGTCGACGGAGCCCCGCTACGCGGGGCTCCTTCTTCTGTCTACAAGCTTTAAAGGAACCTAACCAAACCGAACCTCAGGGTGCCCCTGAAGTCGACCGTCTCCTTCTCGTTCAAAAGCACAAAGTTGTTCAGCTGGTTTTTAGATAGGAGGCACTGAGAAAAAAAAATGTAATAAAAACGACTTGGGGCACCCCGACACGGACAGGTAAAGGTTAGAAGGGGATGGCGGGGTCTTTCAGACCCCGCCATCTCCTTCGTGGTTATTTTATTTTAAACGAACCAGAAGTTCGCGGTGCTCCGTCGACGTTTGTATGTTATCACACATACCGTAACAGGGATATTAATTTTGGCTAAATATACCGTAGTCGAATTCACCGTAGGTGTATTAAACGTAGGTGAATTAAACGTAGGTGAATTATCCATTAGGTATTTCGTACATTAGTTATAACAAACTTATGTGAAACCACCATTAGTTATACCAACCGATAGGTCTTTTGACCGTAGTTATATCGGTAGTAGTTAAAATGAATGTAGTTATTTTGATACAGAACCGATGATGATGATGAAACAGGAAAAATCGTAAGGTATTTACTAGTGGATTTTCCCGACAATCTCAGAAAGAGGGTAATGTTTAACAAACAGGTAGCATACCATGACGTTTTAAAGCGAGAGTTATTACAGTGTGGGAAAGAGAAAGAGCTATACAAGTCAGCGAGCGCCACCTTGTTCCCACACTGGAATTACGTTCGTCACCAATACTGTGAACTAAACGGCCTATTGACTGTTTTCGTCTACTAAATTACACGGAGTAGTACTTAAAGAAACGCAATTACGATGATTGCCTTTGTTCTAAAAGGCTACCATTTACTTAATTAAAACTTTTACTCAGAGTACGTAACTATCGAGCACATCCATTTAATTTACGTATAGGGAAAATATAACGTATTATCTTTAATTCTAGTATACTCGTATAAAAATCTCGTGTCACAGTGTTTGTAGATAAATGCTCTTCCGTAAAGGGTAAACCAAATTATATATTTTTTTAAGTACATATATTTCTTAACCAGCCACCCCTTTGACGACCAGCGAAGTGGGCATGTTAGCTATTAAGTATAAATAAAATTGTAACAGGCCAATGTCTACACTAAAGATGTCTAACATGGCCGGTATTCATTTCATCCCCATATAAATCTTTATTAGACCAACAGAAACCAAATTTTTTTAGATTTTTTGTCTGTCTGTGTTTGTAAGTCCCGGGCAAACAGTGATAGGTAAGCAATTCATCGTCAACGTCATAGATTACGCAACTAAAAAATATAGTTACAATTACAAAACAAACAATTAGTTGCGAGCAATTAAGATAAGTTAAAGAAAAACAAATAATGATGGTCCTATAGATAATTTCCGTTAACTGTGTTAATGGCAGAGAATAACCCGAGTTTGTATGATTCATACGTTCAAGTACTCGATATAGCATCCATCAGTTTGATAAAGTACCACAGTGCAAGCGGTGCAGAAACAATAAGGCTGTAAACACACTTATGTGTCATAAAGAGTGCGACAATAAAGTGTTTCTATCTCTTCATATCGATAAAGGAATTTCGGTCAAGGAGCCAATCTCAAAGGACATCAGATAACTGCGCAGGATCAGCGGAATGTATCAGAGAATTTTTGCAAATAGGTACTTGTCTTTACTTTTGAGAAGAAAAACGCCTGATGGGAAAGCTATACTTGACTTTTTATGTTTTCAGAACCAGGAAATAATAACCAGAATATTTATCTACACTTCAGGCTACTTATAAAATATCCAGCCAGTGTATCTCTTTTTGGCGTGACCTCGAATTCGTAGACAGATTGTCGAGTTTCATAGCCTAGCAAACAAACCATGTGTAGTCAATGTGTGAATATGTGTTTTTCTGAAGCGATACGCTTCATCGCGACAGTTAGTGTGTTAGCAGCTTTAGGTACTCAAAAGCGATTTCTGCAATGTTTCTTAATCGCGACACCGCAGGGCAACATCGCGGATTCCACAGACGGTTTCGCAAATGTAATGAAACAGTAATCATTACCACCGCCACATTACAATTGTTTGGAAGTTTTACTTTCTTTATGCGACGTATGTTTTCTGTTTGAGTTAATTAGCATGTACTGCAGTTTTACGTGATTTCCTATGCAAAATTTGATTGTTATTTTTTTTTAGGTATTGGTTTGGTTTATCACATCTGAATCACTTTTGATACATCTAATTAATGACTAAGCTTTCCTTTACTTTACTCATATATTTCTTTACTCATATATTTCTAGGGTTAAGGTAATTGGATAAGTCCCGCGACCCCGGCAGGCTTTGGCTTTCTAAAGGGGTTCTAAAGGGGCTTTCCCCGTCATTATGCTAACATTCTTTGAGGCGCGCGTGGAACACAACGCGCCGTCGACATGGTCCATGATCGGGCAGCGAGTCACCCATTACTCGATGCCCGCGCCTACGGTGGCCGGAGATCGTCTTGCGACGTCCGTCGTCGTGGGCGTCTACCATTGCGGCTGAGGCGGAGGGAGGACGCTGTCCTCCCCCTCACGCGGCCCGTCTCTTCCTTCGCGAGCATTACTTATTTTTGTACCAAAATATCCTCCTAGATCCCTAGGCATTCAATCTTCTTTTTGGGACAATGCCATCGCACCATTGCACTGCATCTCCTAAAATCCAGAATCAACAGTGGACTGGTGACGACCAGAAAAGCGCCGAGGCAATGAAGCTCAACGATGTCCCAGAGAATGAATTAAATTGTCTTGGATCTTGCAACGAAATGATTCAGAAAAGAATAGTGGAGGGTTAAGAAACACGTAGTTTCGTCTTTACCTATATGTATATCAAGCAAAACACAGAATAAAACAAGCCCAATATGCACAAATAGGCGTTAGAACTGGGATAAGCCCTTGTGCCTAGCACCACCTATAAAAATTACTACTAAAGGCGGCCACATACATCAGTTTTTTTTTCGTTCGGAATTCGAAATGATGAATGAAATGTGAGCAACAACACACAAAACATGCACGCAAATTTGTATGAATTCACTGTGTTCGAATAGAAAACGGATCAGGATTCCTGATCAGGAAAACTGATGTATGTGGCCGGCCTAATACAAGTGTAGTGACTTACCATCAAACTTATTAAGTAGATTGTTGGGCGTTTCGCAGACGATCTCTCCGTCGAAAGCACCCAGTTGTGCGTCGTCCTGCCCCATCGCAGCCGTCTCTAAAAGGCACTGACGACATTTTAAATTTGTCTCCCTGCAACCAAAAAAAAAACCTAAGATATTTTTTTCTCTACTCTTGTAATGTTCAAGTAGCACGTCTATCGATATGAGGTTTCTTTTTTCGCTATCATTTTAATTTAAAAACCTCCATTCAAACATTTGAATCAGCTTATCAAGCACACAGCTGCGTAAACTACCCCAAGGCCTAGTTAGTCGTATAAGTATAAAAAATGCATAATTATGTATGTTGTATGAATTTGCATATTTACACCATGCGACACAAATATGTAAATACGCACGGTCGCACGTGCTCTTAAGTCATAATAAACAAGTACGTGCAACAAAGAGCCAGTGTGGAGTCACAGGAAATGTCCTGACCTTGGTCACATCATTCACAACCACCAGTACCTTCCAGGATTTGGACGAAGTGAATGATGGAGCCGTTCTGCTTACTTTAATACTAGCCGGATAAATTAGAGCGGTGCTTGCGCAAAGATATGAGCTTTCTGATCCCAATTTATCGAAACTATTATAAATAGTTATTTGTTATGCAAGGCTGCAAAGTTGATTTTTGTGCGCGAGTACTTGAATTGAAAACTGAGCGAGCGAAGGATTCTAAGATTGAACCGCGAGAGAAACGAGCGGTTCAAATATAGAATCCTGAGCGATGCGAAGTTTTCAAAGGTACGAGACGCAGAAAAACTTTGCTGCCGAGTGCAACACACAACTTTTCACCTCACACAGCGAGGAAATGTAGTGGGGGCGGCTCGCCTGTCAGTCTAGAAAAGTAGAAAACAATGGGGATGGCAACTCAAAGCTAATCGTAGATGGCGCTGCGATAGTTGGTCCCCACGTCTACCTTGTACAAAAAAACAAACAAGATTATTTGTTATAAAAATTGAGTATAAATACAAAACAAATATGGAAAATTATTCGTCCATGCAAGTACTATATACTAAAAGAAGAATTAAGACGCCGCGGCGCATCTACAAGAGAAAAAAAGTGATTTAATTGAGTGGTTATACATTTGATTTTACCGTAATAAATCCACAATTACTTGTAGTTGAGGTTTCAATTTTTGAGTTTAGGTATGTTTTACCTGTCCTCTCCTTTATCAAGAATATAATGCTGCTTTTGACTTTCTATTTTGATAAAATATCATAATGTTTTAAGTCAGTAATTTTAACCTTTTTTTCTATTTAGATTCGAGAAATATCACAATATATTTAATTTCTTAACACCACAACTATTACAAAACTCGTTCCAGGTGATAATTCTTCGATTTTCGAGCGATGCAATACTGGTACATAACCTCCAAAAGAAAAGTAGATATTATTTTGAAAAGTGTATTCCATCATTTTTACAGCTTATTACACAACATCTAGTCATTTTACATCAATAAATGTTTTTTTTTTCTGAAAATTCCTTTGATTTTACAGTTCTTTGGGGACAAAACTGTCATTTTCACTTTGACACTTGCCTTCCCCATTGAATACAAGACGTGTTCGAATTTTAAACAACACTTTGTGCTCTAGAGCACAAAATGGAGTTATACAACTATTTCTGATTCAAAATCTGAGCGCAAAACTCCATTTTGTGCTCTAGAGCACAAAGTGTTGTTTAAAATTCGAACACGTCTTGTATTCAATTGTTTTCTACTTTTCTAGACTGACAGGCGAGCCGCCCCCACTACATTTCCTCGCTGTGTGAGGTGAAAAGTTGTGTGTTGCACTCGGCAGCAAAGTTTTTCTGCGTCTCGTACCTTTGAAAACTTCGCATCGCTCAGGATTCTATATTTGAACCGCTCGTTTCTCTCGCGGTTCAATCTTAGAATCCTTCGCTCGCTCAGTTTTCAATTCAAGTACTCGCGCCAAAAATCAACTTTGCAGCCTTGCATAACAAATAACTATTATGGACCTGTTTCTTGTGTAATCTGCTAGGTCATACAGAATATTGTACTCCATGTCGTATATAATATAACCGTTCTAATAGTATAGTCAATGAATAAGGAAGTAAGAAGTATAAACTACTGACCCATCCAACTCGGCAGTCTCTATGTAACAGAGACCATTGGGCTCCGAGCTGCTGAGGAGTAGGATGTCCGCCGCGACGAACTGGTCGTTCTCCAACCGGATGACGTCTCCCACCTGAACAGACGCCCATTTCTCCTCCACAAGCTTGCCATTGCGAAGTGTCTTCGCCCGCCTGTGGTTTACTTGGGAGTCGTTCTGGTGACGTTGCTGGAAAAGAATTTCAATATTTAGGATCTGTTTTACATGCAACATAGCTAGCCGTAGTGATTCTGGAGGTCAAAAATAAGCACTTGCTTCATGTTGAATATTGGTATAGTCATAATACGGTTATCTGGAAACTAAAACCAAAATAGTCGGCTAAGGTTAAGAGGTAGATGCCGAAGATGGTGGCATGCTTATTTCATGCCTTGTCATGTAGAGGGTAATACGTCATACGATCTTAGTGCGAAATGATAAGACGAAAAGATCTATAGAATCTTTATTAGAACCAGCTGGAAAAATAAAGAGAAAAAAGCGATTAGGAAGACTTTTGCCAAAAACTGAGACAATGACTAAGATTTTCAGACGTTTAGACGTGAGTGACCAGAATAAGGGCGCCTACCTATTATTTTTACCTTATGGCCAAAGTAGTACTGAGTAGTAGGTCCCCAAGAGAGCGCGTTAAAAAAATGCTTCGGTTTTGTCTACCAAGGTCATCTCTTTCTGCCAAAGCGTAATAACAATGTCCATGACACTAAACAGTTAATTGTAGCAATAAATAACTTGTCCCAAGTGTACTCGTTGTTTTAGTGTGGATACCATGTAATAAATCAATACAGGAATTAGAAAAATAAAAAATAAATGGTAAATACTTTAACCATAGCTCTCAGACTTAGTAAGACAATTTGATTTTATCTTGACTTCTTCATTTAAAAAATACATTTGATTCTGTCCACCGAGTATTGTGCCTACGGAAACGACTGTTCTTATCTGATTCTAAAGACGATAAATTCTGCTCTTTCAAAGAAAAAGAAACTGGAGCAATCTTGTCTATAACACAATGAGCGAAGTAAGAGCTTTCAAGATTGAGCTTCACGTAATACCTCTTTGGCCTAGACTTTAATCGATACACACGTAAACGATTGAGGCTATACAAAGGTCTATGCGTGTTACAGCCATCAATCTGATTCAGATATAGCTAGTTAGTTACATTGGAAAAAAATGTGGGCGAGGACTAAAAATACAGATTATTTTGAGTCAAAAAATAATGAAACAAGTATGAGAACTAAATAGTTCATCTACATTTAGCAGTTGTTCCAGTGATTAACGACGTGAAGCGAAAGTGTTTCGGAAGTGCGTATTTCTACAGGCCGGACATTATAAAGTGTGTCAGAGCTCTAACTTCGCCCATTAAAAGGTTTATTTACTCGCATTGGTGGGAAAACCACAAAGAATATAAGGGGCCTATTCATAGACAAGGTCATGATGATAATATACGAAGGCCGGTACTGCTACAACGAAAGAAGTATTGTTTAATAATTCACAATAATACCAGCATACCAACCTTCTTTCACATAATAATAATTATGAGTTTAAAAGTAAATTGGAGGAAGACAGTTCAGAAGTTATACATGCTACCCAGACAACTCATAGTTTCAAAGTTATAGGACCAACTCTAACGTAAGTTCATCGTAAATTCGTAGTTCTTAAAGCGATGATTTGTTAGGCTTCCTTGTCAAAAACTTTGAACAAAATTCTACAGTGGCGAGTTTCATTATCATATTTTTATTGCAATGATAAATGCGATGTTTGACCGTTTATCCAAAATTATATCGTAAGATCAATGCAATGCCTTTCCAGTTTTTAAACCACAGTTTTTTCCACAGCAACATTTTTTAGATTCTTATCATTACCTTTGTATCTCATATCTTAAATACTGTCAAGGAACAAAACGAACTATTATGTCATTACAAAATTGACGACCAAGGTTAAAACATAATGATCTTAATTGCTGATAAATCAAGATCCTATAAAGGAGCGCTTGTACAAATTAAATCAAACGATGCTCATCATATAATGCACATTTTGCCACGGATCACTAATTACGTCTGCGTCCTTGATCTACAATAGATGACATAATGGGTCAGTAAGCATTAGCAACAGAGAGACAAGGACGGCATATGTACACTCTGTCTGTTTGATCATTTCATTACTTCTACATGCGCTCATTAACACTAGCCGTCATATTTCCTGATGGCAAATTGTTAGCTAAAGTGCGTGTTTTTAGCAAACTCGAACTAGATTATTGAAACATTAAACTGGAACAGTAAATTATAACCATCTTTTTGCGACTTGCCTAGCACTATCAAGAGACAAGCTTCAATTAGATCCAATTTAATTTAGGACTCTATGAGACAAATTCATATTATAAGCTGTGTGTAGCTTTTGCCAGACTTTCAATTGTTATTTAAACTGCGCATATTCTTTACGTTATTTAGGAGAAAGAGGGGAAACAAAGACGACATTACTTATTATTCAGTCTGCGCAACGGCAAAACACAGTAATTTCATTGGCAATTGCGAAGGAGGGCTGTTGAAACTCACTCAGCGCATTTAATGTCCTGTTAAAATATTGCTGAAATTGTTCCTTCCTTCAAATTATTTGCCAAAAATAAAATAACAACGTGTTATCAAATAGGACATTTAGTACACATCCGTATTATAATTTTAACGAGGCAAATGACGCAGTGGCCCGAGTTCGATTACCGCATCGGGACGTAAAGCTGGTCTACCAGATGTTTGCTCCGAGGCTGTTTATGTATGTCATTCGGTACGATTATTGACTATTAAACCGTACAGGTACATCGTTATTATTTATATCTAGATCATAAAAGGTGTGCCGTCGAGTTGTGGTGGAGGTAACAAGTACAAAACTCTTGCCAATGTGCGTTCTACACTTGAACAAATTCGGCAATTCCATAATTATAAAGTTTTCCTGTTACAAGACCTTCAAGAGAAGCAAGCTATTGCAATTTAACATTCGATATTCGATGAGTCCTCCTATAATGAAACATTTTATATATCAACTCAACTATCCAATAATGCGAAGCGATGATAATAGATTCTAAGTATCGGCCAGCCCATCGACATTATATTAGAATTTTATTGATTGATTTGTTTTGTCGCCACTCCACCTAAGTGTCTGTCCCATACGTCTAGGAGTGTTTTGTTTATTATGTGTGTTATCTTTACCATGGAAGATATGTCAGTAATAAAATTAAGTAAGTATTTCAACTAGGTTAGGAACAAACGGTCAGAATGATAGACAAGCATTTACATGAAATGTAAGTAAACCGCAGGTGACAGGTCACTCTAGTGACGGGGGGTTACGTTTAATGGTGTTCGGGCCCTCTTGAAAATAGTCTTATTAGAGCTGGCGGTCACTTTTTTTTTAATTTTTTCGTGGTAAAATCATCAAATGAGTCCTCCCACCTAGAGCAGGGCAGCAGGGACTGACAGACTTGTACTGACTAAAATCCACGGTGTCCTTCAATAGCCCTTTGCGTTCCGGTGTCACGGTATTCGTTAGTACCGCGACCCCGGCCCTATAAGGGGCCCCCGTCATTGTGCTGACACTCTTTGCGGCGGGCGTGGAACACAACGCGCCGTCGATCCGGGCATGGTCCATGGTCGGATAGCGAATCGCCCATTACTCGCCGCCCGCATGTCCAGCTGGCGGTCGTTGGAGACTTTTTGTTTTGTTTGTTTTATTGTTACAATAATGAGCGCACTCCCATGTATCTTCATAGCACTCGACTCGACAGGGAAACAAAAAGTCACCAGTGATCAACTGGTCTTAAGTACACTGATGATTATGTTAATACTAATGTCTTAACTTACAAAGTCGTCGTACGCGTCCTTGATGGCAGTGAGTGCAAGTACGCCTATGAGTGGTATCGCGGTGGTGATGGGCGTGAGCGAGGAGATGGCCGGGATGAGCTGCAGCACCAACAGGCACAAGAAGTAGAAGTTCGCCAGCCGCTGGAACTGCTCCAACAGATTCAGCGGCAGGAACGTTATGATCGAATACTTCGATGTCTTGATGAAGTTGTTCTGTAACAAATAATAATAATTACTTAACAGTCAGCAGTAAAACTTAAATCACAATCATGATTTTTTTTCGAGACCACGAAGGTGACCATCGAGCATACGGCCCGAATGATAGAATGCGTTCACCGTAGTCTATGGACGTCTGCAACACCAGAGGTAATATCTGTGCGAAACTCACTTTTTCGAACCCTTTTTGAGGGTATGAAGTGAAGATATTTTGAATGCTGTTCCGACACATAAATGGAAATTCGGACTTTACTTGTTTTCTCAAAAAAGTGGCGTAGTACATAATTAGGTATATGTAATAAAAACACCTGGGCTAGATATAAATGGACTGATATCTAGAAACAATATAATTTCTACCACGCTTATCATTTTATTGTCGATGACTAACAGGAAGACGGTCTATTGTTCGCGATATTTCGTGAACGCACCGGAACTCTAGGACACTCTGGTTAGGATTCATTCAACTGATATAATTAGCAATGACACTTTATCAGACAATGATTTCATGTTCACATCCCGACCTACACTTAATTAGGCATAGACCGCGCAAAATCTTTGTTTACGTCATGTTCAGAATATGCCAAGCATGATTCATGACCATGGTGTGCCGTGTGTTGTTTAAATAAGGTAGTTTTTTGCAGCAAAAATAAACTTAAAATCTGTTTAGTTTCGTTGTCAGAGTATTGAAAAAAAACGACACGTATTTTTTAAATCAATGAATATTGACAAAATTAAATATAAAAACGCTTCGAATGTCGAGAGAAGGGGCTCGTGAGGTCAAAAGCAAGTAAAAACTGTACTAGCTTGTGACGTTTTGGCATTTAAAAGAGTTCTTCGTCAGTTTTGGTTCACGTAAGAAAATAACAAAAATGAGTCTCATATTTTTTGATACATAATCCAACTTTCAAGACTAATTAGATTTTTTCAGTAAAATACCCTATTGTATCCAAACTAGATTCCGATTTTCCGATCGTAGTACTACCGCTTATAAGGAGGTTAACGGTTGTTATATTGGACTACTTGTTAATAATTATAGTTCTAGTTTGTAGACCACCTTTGCTTTTTGGGTTAAGTATATTATTACTAGAATATCGTCCAACTCAGTCATTGCCTTTATTGTGGGGAAAAACAAAGATTTATCTCTCTATCTTTAATCGTTTTTGGAAAAGACTATCGTATTTTTCTGGAGAAAGTAAAGGGATCTTTGTGATAAAATCTGTTTGTATTTAATTTACGTTGACCTATTATTAAAAACACACCCATCAGTTACACCGATTTATAATATTATTATGATTATCTTACTCGTAATGCGCTATTTTTAACCGACTTCAAAAAAAGGAGGAGGTTCTCAATTCGGTCGGTATGTTTTTACAACAGTGATTAATTTAAACGGAAATTAAATAGTCCACAATCTGACACTGAATGATAACTGCAAATATTTTAACACTATCAAATTGCGGTCATTATTTTTCGATTGCGAAAAACTGTGAATTGCTTATTATTATAATGCAATATTTTTCAACATGTCTGCAACTGAAGTGTTACAGAATTTATAATTGAAGAGGAAAAGTTTACGAGGAGTGTAGTTGCACTGTATGAGTAATTAATTGAAATTTTGAAAATATTTATCTGAACTCGAAATTTTTCCCTCGTTTTCATAAATGCCGCCGTCGCGCCGCGCGAGCGGTGTCGGCGCGGGCGGCGGTGGCATCGTGTGCAGAAGCCGTTTATGTTTCCAGTTTCCACTGCTGGGACACAGGCATCCTCTCTGGTGAATGGGCCATAATCCACCACGCGGACCCAAGTTCGTGTTGGTAGATGTCACATGTCCTCTATTTTTTGTCTATAGGACATGCCGGTTTCTTCACAATATTTAAGCTTTTATAAGTTTATAACTAAGAAATAATGTAAAAACATAACTTACGGCATAGCGGAACTGCGCGTTGTACTCCCTGTTGTTCGCTTTGATTCTCCGTTCATTCTCTGTAACAATAAACAATACAACTTAGACGTTGTTCTCACAAACCTACTTACAAACTGAATTATGGATCTAATTGTCTTAATTTATATAAACAGTGGTTCAATACTAGAGGATGTTTCTCTTCGTCACTCACGGCTTTGTCTAGTGCACACGGAGTATGATTTGAACTTTGATTCAAGAACCACTTACTTTACATAGTAAAAGATATTGATGTATGGAGAGGAAGTGGAATGCCAAAGAAAAGATGGATGTATTTTATGAGGAATGTAATGAATGTTTTTGTAGTAAATGATGCTTTAACGTCTGAAAGGGTAGAATGGAAGAAGTCGTCTTGCGCCGACTCCAATTAAAATGGGATATGGGCAGAAAGATAATGATGACATTGTAGGAACCCACATTATTTTACTACTAGCTAGGTTTCACCCCCGCTGATCAGCTCCTATTGGTGATAGCGTGATGTTATATAGCCTATAGCCTTTCTTGATTAATAGACTATCCAACACAAAAATATTTTCTCAATTTAAACCAGTGGTTTCTGAGACTAGAGCGTTCAACTAAACAAAATCTCCAGCTATAGGTATTAGTGTAAAGTTTAAATTAGTTCCTGAAGGACACTGGCCAAATTCTTTTATTTTACCTGCACAAATGCAAACGAACAAACTTATTTGTACCGCAATGGTCGTACAAACAATGTCTGCAAGCATATCCTCATTAAATTGAATGGTCACAAAGTGCTGCGTGCAAAATATTATACGCAAAGGCACTATTACGGACGTGCCACTTTAGCGGAAAAAACTTGGATATATTAAGCCTACTATTAACATTGATTTGTTTCACATTGCTTTCAACCGACTACAAAAAGGAGGAGGTTCTCAATTCGGATTTTTTTGTTTGTCTCATGTAGGTATATTATACACCGATTACTCAGAGGTGTATAATATCTGCCTGATCCGATTTTTGTGATTCTTTTTTTGTTCGATGGAGTATACCTGGCATTTGGTCCTACAAATTCATTCAGTTTGATTCGGCAGTTTTATATTATCCATTTATATAAAAAAAGCCTAGCAAATAGAAAAACTTAAAAGGCTAAGCTAAAATTCTATTGACTCTCGTACACAGTCCTTCCTGTCACGTCCTATATTCGAATTATTCCCGTTAGATCCCACTTTTGAATCCCACTTGAATATTTTTCCCGTTGGATCCCACAAAAAATTAAAATGTATTCCCGTTGAATCCCATAACAAAAGAAAAACGTTTTATTCCCGTTGAATCCCAAAAACTATTCCCGTTGGATCCCACATGCTTTAAAAAATCTGAATGCGAGTACAACAACTTTCAACGACTTATCATCTACAGCATTTCAAGCGTTAGCTGAACATACGATCCTAGGCCTTGTCAAAACAAATTACGGGAGTAGGATCCGAGTGGTGCACGCAACTCTAATGAAATGATGAACCCGGCCATATGAATGTCCGGCTAAGAGGAGAATGTACCAAACACTCACTCTTTATTAAAGGACACACGTCAATACGTGGTCTGTGAAAATATCTAAGAGCTTTTTGAACAGAATAAAACATCTTCGTCGTATTCGAGACTCGTACAAACATAATTCACTTATAAACTGGGTGTCGTCCAAAATTTCACTGCTAATAGAAATGGGGAACGCGCCTTTAATTCCCTTCTCGTGTCATTATTATGCCATTATCGAAATTATTTATTTAGGCACATTATGGGCATTATACGTTAACGTACATGACACATACTATAGATAACATTTTACCATATTAGGTAAATAGATCTAGGGTTCACATTCATAACCAGATATTGATGAATTATTGATAGGAACGAAAATAACTTTCAATTTAATTTTCATTATGACGTCACTTCAAGAAAGCGTGGGAAATCCTCAGTAATATAGAATTTTAACTAATTACGTACTTAATCTATCATCGCGACGATAACGCTATCGGATGTTATCTCCTTCATAATAAACGGATAGTCTAAATTAAGTAAATACTAAAAATACCCACAGACACACTCGAGAAAAATAGTCGTGAAATTGTGGAATTTGCAAAGTATCTGTTTACATTATATTAATCAAAACACATAATGCATTCCTAACAGAATTTGAAGAGGAATGTAATAAAACCATCACCATGATGGATGATGAAACCATTATTTTTCAGTTATTTATTTCTTTCCGGTTGCAGTGATATAAAGCAGATGACCTGACAATTAAATCAAAACTACTTGAATGAAACGAATCATAAAATTAAATGCACAAGCGATACCCCTGCATAAAAAGTAATTATAGTACAAGAGCGCCGTCGGAACAAACGGCCGCATCTGTAAAAAGAACGTGCCCTGTCGTTTGCTACCAGGATAATTACTTGAAGGCCTATTCATGAAGGCCTACTTTAAATGCTACAGCTGGGCAGAATGCTCTTTGTAATTGTACAAAATGTCAATTTAAAAAATAACACGATAACTCTCTTGATTCAGAACAAATGTTTTCAGCAGCCAACTCTGCATTAAACAATTGAAAGGTCATTGCGAAATGTCTCCTAACAAAGAAGAACTCCCACATACAGTTTCAATATTCTTTGCCAAAAGATAACGTTTAAAAACTCTCTGTGAATGGTGAATGGCGGTAATAATTTAATGGTCTCTCAAGAATGAGATTGGATTAATTTCCCGCTCCACCGACTAGTAATTAACAATTGATCGTGTTCCTGCTTCAAACAAAATCTATTTGTTAGAGGATGTAGCTTCGAAGCTATAAAATAACATCCAGAGGAATAATTTCGTTATGGGAGCTAAACGTTTCTGTATTGACAATTCCTATAGCGGATGTAGGATGTAACATGTAGTGTACATCTACATAGCTGTTGATCTGTTCATCCATCGTGGTAGTGGTTAGGAGTGCGTCTCGACGCCGGGCGCCGAGGGGACGGCTATCGATCTCCTCCCGAGTTTACGACTAATAACATTTTCAGGGGCATCCTCTCCGCACACCCTTCGTGAATCACATTACAATGCGAGTCGCAAACGTGGCGAAGACGTTTTGTGTCTGCTTGTCTAGTTTTTTACCACATGAGACAAAGACGGTATACTAATTTCGTTAGATGTGTTTCCAACAATACCCTATTGTAACTAATTTGTGTATTTTTTTTTAACAAACTATGTTCTGAATAATAGTACCTCAACATGACTAAAGTATTAAAGCACACATGCACGATTATTCACCGACGTACTTACGTGTATCGAAGCAAAAAAAAAACTACATTAGCATACCCCAACTCGTTGTTTAATTAATAATATAAAATAATTAAAATACTCAAGATTCCTCTTTAACTGTTTTCATGCGATGCCTTACATTAACGTGCATTTATAAAAACACAAGGACGAAATGGCGAAATTGAGGACATGGTGAAGTTAAATTGGTTTTCCTAAAGTCACAATCATAAGGTACAGGAAAATGCTTAGTTTTGGTTCAAAGTTATGTAGGCCTACTAAGGGGCTGCCTCCACGAGCGAGAGAATCGCGGCGATATTATCGTCGTGCCACGTATTTCCATACACTCTCTATGAACCCGTCTCCACACGGCGATATTATCGCGGCGATTTGACAAGTGGCAATGTGTGACATTAGTCGGGCGTATCGCCGCGCGCTCGTGGCGCTCTCGCAGCGAGCGCGCGGCGGGCGCGCGACGACCGCGTTACCAGTAGTGAAACAAAACAAAACTATAGCACAACGACTTGTCGCGGACTCGCGGCGATTCCGTTGCGAGTCGTCGCGCGCGCGCGGCGATTCCGTGACGATACGCTGGCGGAATAAACGCTCGTCGTGGAGATTCTCCGACGATAGAAGGACGGACTCGCAGCGTTTCCCTCGCCCGTGGAGATGGCGCCTAACATCAAGAGCCTGTATCAAATCATGGGAGCATAAAGTATTTAATCAATAATCATAATCTTTGATGCCGATCCCTTAAACATCATAAACTTGAGAGTTGGATTAATCTGTGAAAAGGTCTTTCAGTCAATAATAAATGAATGCAAATTGATCGAACATTTCCGAGGCTTCTTTTACGCCTTATCAATTACTGTTACACCTTACACCATAACCGCGCATTCATTAGGGTCTTCAGTTCCGGAACAAATGAAACAGCCATGATAGATTAATAATCGTGAAAATAGGCAATTTGCTATTAGTTATGGACACGCAGTAGCTTTGATGAGGATCCCAATAAAAAGCCATGGTTTCTAGTTTTGTCTGCGAAGACTTTAATTCTTCAGTAATGTGAAAGTTAGTTCTTTCTTTTCATCGAGCAATGTATGGTGAAAAGTTGAAAACCCAAGATGACGTAGCCCGAAGATCTAATCATATAGTCACCCAGAGCCAGTCGAGCAACTTGAAGAATAAACAAGTCAGATTCAATAAAGATATTCTATTATCCACAATTTCACAAGAAGAAACCACGGTCCTAAACAACGAGGCCCCGAATGAAGACAAGGACAGCACCACAGAATTGTGCCGTGGAATGGCGAACTTATAGACCAACACAATTTGAAATAGTCTTGAAAACGACATGAAGAAGGGGAAGAGGATTCACTGATGATATTAGGTGACGGTTTAACATTACAATAGAATATCTAAAGAATTTTTAAACAAATGATTCATCATGATAATTTTCAGCTGCTATTCCGCCCACATTGTACTCATAATCTCACAATCCTGTGATTGCTCTGGTCCGGTCGCATCCAGGTCTAACTTCCAATGTCTAGTGATGTCATTGACCCATCTGGCCTTCATCGACTGCTAGTTTGTCTATGTTATGCAAATCTTCATTGTATATTGAATCAGTTGTCTAGTCATGATTTCATCGGCTTATTGAAGCAAGACACACTAGTAACATTGTTTCAACAATAGCGACTATTGAAACCTTCAATTTAATTATTATTATGTTCCTGTTAAGTCAACTTGTCTTTTAAGGTATTTCGAAAATATCTTAACAGATTACTGATTTTTCGTCATTTGACTATGAGCTATTTCAAGATGGCTTGGCCATGTGGCCAAGCCATTGTGGAATTTAATTCCCAACAATGTTGTTGGGAATTAAATTGAGAATAATAAATTCACGTTTGTCATTAATTGGCATAGAAGCAGATGAGTCACACAGACACAAATATTTCTGAAAACCAAGCGCGGACATGAATGAACGAAAATGGTGTCCTATTTTACTGCATAACATGAAGCGGAGAAGTTAGGTTACAGAATAACAACAGTGTTTATTTCCAAAACAATTCTTGAGTGCAGCGGCTGCAATAATCTAATTACATGCTAAGGATTTGCTCGCATAATAAAATGGATACCTACATCAGTAGAAAAAAAACCATTGTCAGCAAACAGGTACTTACGCTATTCAGGTATTGATTATCAGGAAAAGATGTAATCTTATCTTTTTTAACTTTCCTGATATACGGAAGTTGACACATCAGCGAAAAAACTGCATCCTAATTAAATTTAGTGAAGTGAAACATTAGCGGCTAATCGATAACAAGAGCGCGGGGGTCATTCGCGAAGCGCTGAAGCGCCGTCTCGCGCCGGCCGTTGACCGTACGGGGGCGCGCCGATACCGACTCCGACCTTGTCTACTATGCACATCCTCTCTGTTCCTGACATACACCTACTCATCATCAATTTGGGGGTAGTCGCTCTGCCATTCACAGCGAGCCGGCCAAAACGAAAACATGTCGGCGGCGCCTGTGTAGAATGTAAAGACGTTACGCAAACAGCATCGGCGTCGCATGCACGCACCAAGGCACGAACGATACACGATGACGCAGGACTTGACCGGCGTCGATCCGACGTTATGAAAATTCAATAAGAGATTTCCTATCAGCACGATCTTAATGACAAATCAATAGATACCGACCACATGAGACGAATGTTCGGAAACGATGGTTATGCCGGTTCCGGCGATTCGACGGGGCGGGCTGGTCGCGGCGCACCAGCTTGCCCAGCAGCTCGAGGAGGGACAGGCGCAAAGGGCGCGGTGGAGGGCGCGCCTCACCGCCTTCCGCGCCCAGCACCTCCAGCTCCACAGCCTCGGAGCGCGCGCACATCCGCGCCGCTACCACCGCCCCATGTCGCGCGCCGCCCCGCGCGGCCACCCCGCCGGCTGGCCCGCGAGCCCGCTCCGAGCCTGACACGCCGCACGCTCTGTTCGCGACACGCGCCCGCACGCGCGCTCTGACCCGTCGCAGGGCCGAGACTCGTGTGCCGCACACACTAGCGCCGCCCGCCCGGCGCGCGCATCCCAACACTCTACTGATTATTCCGCCGCCCCGGTGTTGCCATCTCCTCTCAGTGTTTACTTCTAATAAAACTGATAATTCGGGGAAACCAACATCCTTAGTCTTGTGACCTTTGTGGGAAATACTCACATTTTATTAGCAGATAAAGTAGTTATAATTATGTACACAGAATTGTAACTCTAGAACAGATGATTAATTTGAAGCGGTTGAGGTTTTGAGTAGTAGAGAACTAGAAAAGTGGCCAGCACGTCGTTAACTTTATTCTGGAAAATCAAAAACTATCAAATTGGTTTACAGAGGAATTAATTGAATGCAGTAGAATCGCAATGCAGTTTTTTTTTTTTCAATTTGTTTATAATATTACAATCTAGCCTAAAAAGGCTAATAAGCAATTTATATCTAACTTAATTTGCTAACAGTAAATTTATATCTAAGAGCACGTCCATTGCGTAAACTTAGCGTCTGTTAAGGGGAAGTCACTTTGTTGTTGTGTCCATATAAATAGCTAGGCACTAATTTTCACTCACTGTAAAGTCACAAATAAATTACACTACACTAACTCAAAAGGCTTAGTCCTTTTCAGCCTTCTTACTAGGTTCGTATTATCAAGGAGCTGGATCGCCTCGACATTTACGTGATGATGAAGCCGATGTTCATGGGCTTCTGCATATTTCTGAATTATGCTGTTTACGAACTCTATATTAAGGTCCCGATGGATGTCGTCAATTCTTATGTACCAAGGCGCGTTCACGATGTTCTTGAGTACTTTGTTCTGGAATTTTTGTATTATATCTTCATTGCTTTCTTTGATGCAACCCCATAGTTGTATGCCATAGGTCCATATTGGCATAAGAACGGATTTGTAGAGCAGGATTTTGTTATAAACTGACAACGCGGAATGCCTTCCTAGTAACCAGTTCATGCTTCTGTAACGAATTTCTAATTCTTCTCTTTTCTTTTTCACATGGGCTTTCCAGCGAAGCTTTGCGTCTAAGGTCATACCAAGATATTTGGCTGTGTTTTCATAAGGAACAGTTTTGTTGTTTATGAACACAGGGTTGTATTCTGGTTTTTTATTAGTGAAGTCAATGTGAATTGATTTTGTTTCATTTAACTTAATCCTCCACTTTTTAGTCCAGTCATAGAATTGACTTATTGCTTTTTGTACTTTTAACACAGCTTCTTTGTGACTCGCTCCTGTGGACATTATTGCGGTATCATCAGCAAAAGTAGCAACAGTTGCATTTTCTAGTTCTGGTATATCACATGTGTACAATAGGTACAGGACAGGGCCTAGAACACTTCCTTGTGGAACACCAGCTTTTATTTCCTTCAGTTCAGAACAGGCATTTTCCTGTCTTACTCTAAAGACTCTACCAGTTATATACGATTCTAGTATTTCAGCAAACTGTTTTGGCAACATAGCTCTAAGTTTATAAAACTTTGTCAAACTTTGTCAAAAGCCTGGGCTACATCTAGAAATACGGTGGCACATACTTTCTTATCTTCAAGAGCTTTTTCAATTACTGTTGTAATCCTATGTACCTGATCTATCGTTGAATGCTTTTCTCTAAATCCAAATTGATAGTCCGGTATAATGTTACTATTTTCTATAATGGGTTTCAGTCGTTTTAGTAGTAATTTCTCGAAAAGCTTTGACATCACTGGCAGCAAGGAGATAGGCCTGTATGACGTTGCATCTTGAGGTGGTTTCCCTTGTTTGGGGATCATGATTACTTCTGCAACCTTCCATAGGTTGGAACATGCTTTAATCTAAGAGAAGCATTGATAATTTTGGTAAGTTTTACCAATGCTTTCCTTGGCAGGTTCTTTAGAATTTCCCCTGTAATAAGATCATAACCAGGGGATTTTTTTGGGCTAATGTGATCTCTGATTTCTTTAAATACTTTTTTTGGTGTAATGCAATGCAGAGAGTGAAATAACTTTAGGAATGTTTTGGACGTCCAATGGCCGTATAAAACCAAAACCGAACAGAAAAAGTAAACTACAAAGAAAATACGAAGAATAAATATAGTAAGGCATCATTGCTCTTTAGAAGAGTCAATAAACAAAACTTAAAATGAATAGAAATTTGATGCCACGCTAACTTGATTGAAGAAACGCATCGCAATGCTGTTACGTCGTAGAAAAGATTTGAAGATCGAATATCGAAAGAAAACTCTAGATTAAAAAAAAAAAACAATAAAGAGTAGCGCATTCTTAAAAAATAAACTTCTTTCTGGAGCAGTTGTTTACGAAAAGAGATTGAAAATGCGACTATGTGACAATCTTGTTTCCAAATAACTGTTGTAAAGAAAATTAATCTAAAATCAGAGTATGTTAAAAAACATAGCGATTAACTAAAACAACAGCTGGCTTTGTGTCGAAAATTTACGAGACAGCCATAATAATAAAGTTATTTATGATATAAATAAATATTGTTTCATCTTGTCAGAGAGTAAAGAAAATATTGTTATCCAAGTGAAGTGCTATGACAATACAAAAACTGCTATCGATAATACTGAATTTTCAGTTTCAAATGATTAGGGAAACTATGTCTTTTGCGATAAAGCGAAGAGCGTGAAAGCAGTAAAAACCAGCTGAAACTTATTCGCCGCGACACGTTTGTGCAATTTGGCACATTTGGCATTCCTCGCCTGTCTCCGCTTTCTCTGCATCCTATCTCTCCTATCCTAGGCTCTCACAACTTACTCGAATAGGTTGTGGATGTTCGTAGGTCGATCGTCACATTAGCCACATCGTGACACGGCACTTTATGATGTGCCTAGTAAAATCAGGCCGATCTACGATCTGAGGCTTGCTTGACTAGATGTGCTCCACTACACATCTTGTTCAGCCAAACTCAAATCAATCAATCAAAGAGTTTCCAAACTGATTTAAATACTACCCTGAAGAACAAGATTTCTAAAAAATTCAATGTAAACGCCTGCTACAGATCTAAATAACAAAAAAAATAAAAACATTGTATTGTAAATCCACATCTCAGGAGACTTCAAACCGAACACTTGAGAATACTTTCAAATTGAAGAGGTTTATCGAAACAGGCCCAAGTAACTTCCGAGATTCGTAATAGGGTAGTATTTGAATTATGTTTAGTTGGCAGAATTTCAAGCAGGAGAGGCCCTTACGGCGGGGAACAATGGCGTATAATGGCGACTGGACATGACTTTATCTGGTTTCTCCGGCTTGAATACTTCCGTCGCGAGTAGAATTTATGTCTCAAGATAACCTCAAATATTCTTCTTGGAGTTTTGGAAGCCCGAAAGTTCCTTTCAACATAAATTGTGTCCAACACTGACCTTTAAAGAATTCCTCAGGGGGCCTAGCTAGACTAATTTTACTTAGAGCACACACCGGTTTTCCAAGTGGTTGATGTTTTAGGTCATCGCTAAGGAATATATAAACATTTATGTGTATGCTAAAACATAGCGTGGCCGAGCAGTTCTGAGCGTCAGGGGACGCGTCACCGCTGATGTTTATACATAAAGCTATTGAATCTTATTAGCGAACATTACTTTTCCTTCGACGTACATAATATGAGGTATCGATGACTAAACCCGTTGTAGGCTCAATTGCACCTGAAGTTTGCATGTAATATCGCAATTTGTTACCCTATACAGCCATACGGGTTGGCCGATATTAATCAAAGTGATTTACAACATTAAAAGTAGTTTATTTTTAAGCGCAATTGCTGAAAGACCTCGGGTTTTATAGGGTTAACGTACGACTACATAATGTGTGTTTGTATGTTAATGTCACGAATGTATCCCTGACGTCAAGTTATACAGTTGTTATATTTATGTACTGGTGCTTAGCCTTTACTGTATTTTCAAAGATAATAATCATGTATTATGGAAAATATAATAATCCCACAATCCATACTCGGTTAAACTGCGTAGTACTTTATATAAATAAACACCTACTTGGAACAAATAATGTGGGCAATCGCAGAAAATCACAACAGAATCAAGATTGGAGGGAACCAGATATTCCATGGTAAACTATTACAAGAAAAGAAAGAGTTCTTCAAGTAGTCGAGTAATAAGTGGTATGGTTGAAGGGAAATAGGTATTCCATGTACCTATACCATTATAAGAAAAGAAAGAGTCCTTCAGTTATACGAGTGATACGTGATATTGCAATTGCGGAAAATCACAACTGAATCAAGATTAGCGGGAACCAGGTATTACATTTATATACCCTTTTAACGAAAATAAAGAGTCCTTCAATTAGGACCCCATTCGGAGACAGCCTTCAAAGACAGGTTCAAACGCTCAACCATGGCCTCTCGGAGAGACCGGATCTGAGGCCCAGTAGTCCGTGCATCGGACACGTATCTCCCAGCAACCGTGCTGTAATCTGCGTACCCAAAGGTTCCGGGTTTTAGCAGGTCATTTATGTGAAGCAAAAACAACGTTGCCGAGAGCACCGACCCCTGAGGTACTCCGGCGGTGATTTTTAACTGACCGGACGAGCAGCCATCGATAACAACTCGGATGGAACAATCCCTCAGAAAGTCTGCAATCCAATCACACAGACCACTGGGCAGACCGAAGGAAGGAAGCTTAGCAATTAGGCCCTCTTGCCAGACCCTGTCGAAAGCCTTCGAGTTGTCAAGGGAAACAGCATGTGCTTCCCCGTGCCACTCGATGGCCTCACTCCAGATGTGTATGGCATACGCTAGAAGATCCCCAGTAGACCGGTTTCGTCGGATGCCGTATTGGCGGTAGCTAAGGATATCGCTGTGTTCTAGGTATGAAAGGAGCTTACTGTTCAGCACGCGTTCCATACTCTTACAGAGGATGGACGTGACCGAGGTGCGTCTGTAGTAGTCCGGGTCAGCCCAACTACCCTTCTTGGACACAGGCTGGACGTTAGCTTGCTTCCAAGCCCTTGGCACTTTTCCGGTCCCCAGTGAAAGGCGATATTGGCGTGTCAGGATCGGAGACAATCCAGGCGCACAAGTTTTAAGTACAATTGCCGGGATTCCGTCGGGGAAACTGGCTTTATCCACGTCGAGGGAACGCAGCACCCTACAGACCTCCTTCTGACGGATACGAATATCCGACATACTCGTGTCACAGAAAAAGGGAGGGGGCTGCGCTTCATCTGAGTTCGGACGCGAAAATTCCGCAAAAGGGGAGGCAAACAAGTTTGCATTTCATAATGCTCGTGAACTCGTTTTTGCGTGTTTTACTTGTGAGTGAGTTTAAAAACTCATAAGTTTATTTTTTTTCGCACTGTTCTCAACAAGAACGCTCACTAGGAAACTATCAAAATATGTATTTCATCAGAATTTTATACACTTCACAAAAATAAGAAAGTTGTTGTTTACATTTCAATCAGCATGTCTAGTGGGTACTGGTGATCTCAAGTGTGTGACTTATTGATATGCTATATTCCCAGACTTGTTTTTAAGAAGAATTATTCCAAGAATTGGAATAGTCCAGAGTCTGAAACCTGAACTCACCAAGATTTAACGAATTGATTTATCTGAAAGACGTTGTATCCAAAAAGGCACAGCTACATTTTATTCAAATATACTTTACATACTGCATTTGCATTGCAGTGATTTTCTTGAAGTTAATCTAAAAAGAAAACAAAAGCCAGTAAAAATAATAATGCACCAATCAACCACACAACATAGGTGATTTCAAAACGATTGTAGTTCATAAAAAAATACAAGCAAGTTGAATGACAAAGTGAATGCTGTCCCGTGTCCAGTTCGATAGATATTTTTTTTTTAAACGGCTTGTGACGGTAGGTACCGTTCAGGGGTAATAAGATTGGAAATGATCTCTACTATACCCCTGCTTGACTTGATCCATACTAGGGACACCCTGTATATTAAGAAAAATAATGAAAGCTTGAATATTTCATTGAATAACAATAACCATACTACCAGGGACACCCTGTATATTAAGAAAAATAATGTAAGCTTGAATATTTCATTGAATAACAATAATAACATGTTTTTTTCTCATGTATTACAAGAAAACTACATTACCAGCCTACTTATTACAGGTGTAATTATGTGTTAAAGTGATGTATCGATTTGCCACATAAGACAATAATTATTTTCCATCATAAATCGACATGGTAAAACGAAGGACGATATAATGACCAGCTATTGTGTATGGTAATGACAATGTATGGTCAGTGTCATGCATGACGTGCAATTATAAGTTCAATATCATAAGTGATCGATATTCCGTAAGTGAAGGTAACGAGAAAGTGGAACAGAAATTAAAGCAATTAATGAACCAAGTTCAGGTGTACAATTGGAATAGTTTGAGTGCTCGGTCAATTCTAGGTATTGTGACTAAGAGAGGTAATTTGAAAAGTTTTTGAGTCACACTGTCTTCATTGAATTAAAAACTTTTGATGATAATCCACAAAACTTTGACAAATGCGAAGGAATCAATAGATTAAGAAATGTAGATAGTTTCTAGTTACAATATTTCTCGTTGTTTTTCGTGGATTCGAATTACTCTGTAACTTTATTTCAGTTTTCATGTCCCTAACTTGTGTTTACACAGCCATTACCAGATTTTCACAAGCTTATATCCAGTGTTAAAGCTCTGCTATAAATTTCTTTCCACACAAATGAAAACGTAATCTAAGTGATGTTTCACGCAAATAAAAAGTCATGAATGAATCATGATTGTGTACTGACTCAAACCACATTGGTACCGCTGAAAGCTTCGCTGATATCATTAAGAACATGAATGAAACACACTACTGTTGCTACTACTGCTACTGTTATATCCTTGAGGAATGTAACTAAGACATACTATACGCGTGTAGAGAACATGAAACAGCAAGTGACCTTGGGGACAGGTGTACTGTGGGCGGGAAGGCACTCACCTTGGCCATGTGTTCTCGCCGAGGACTTTCCCATGTCGGCCGCACCATCGACACACATATACACTCACACTTGCGCGCGACACTTAAACACTCTGTGCGTACTTATACTTAGGTCGGTATAAAAGAGGCGTACAAAAAGTTAGACGTTATATTATAGAAGGACACTTGAGGGTTAAGCTAGGTCTCCTACGGAGAAGCAGGTGGTAGGGAGGCGTCGAGGGCGGAGGGCCGCGCGGCGCGATCGGCATTCTGTGCACCGCCAGAGCACTTCGTCTTCCTGAAACAAACACAGAGCAAATATGAATGGAAAGTTCCAGCGCATATAACTGAATATAAATTATAAGTCATAGTCATACTTCTTCACGTTTCTATAAAACTCTTTGATCAGACAACTATGTAGCCTGTACAGCTTTAACATTGGCACATACTTGTACAGGATAGATAAGCAATAAATGACAATTTTAATTCTTTAAAATTATTATAACAAAATATGAAACAATATCCTGTAATGTGATACACATTGCACAATAATATCCTGTATCACGTTGAAGGATATTATTTCACACTACCATTTATTTGGGTTTTGAACGTTTTTCCTATAAAACCCAACATTGTCTGTTTAGTTGGCCCATAAATAATTTCTTCATAAATGCTGTTTAAACCTCCTAACTGGAAGCTACACTTCAGAATAAACCTATACATATTTATTTTGAGTAAGCACCTGATGAGACTCAATTAAATCATCGTTGTGGTTTGTGGTCAGAATACGTACTTACGTCCAACTGATGAGAGGTCTTTTAAGAATTTTAATTGTGAGCTCTGACGATCACAATATTGTCTGCGGCTTCAGAGTTTCTATTCGGAGAATAATGAATTGATTTAAATATAAAGGCGTTATTTCAATAAGATGTTACTTTGTATTTTATCAAACTACTACCGAAACAATCAACCGTCACCACACCAAGTCTTATCAAATCCTTTACCAGCCTAAGTGTTTTGACTGCAGCCATTCACATTCATAACTATCATGAGAGTGATGGGACAGTAGACTATATATCAATTAGCCAAAATATAATTGTTACCATTCTAAAGAACCCTGATAAATATTTTCCTGGTTTAATAAACATCTAGTATGGCCTAACGATGACCGTTGTTGATGCGTTTTCGAGTGGAGACCGCGAATCGGCAAACGTTAGAGTGAGACGCCCTTAGACAAGGTGGATCGACGATTTTCGCAAGGTGGCCGGTAACAGCTGGACAAGAGTAGCCGGTGATTGAGTGATATGGCAGGTTGGAGAAGCCTATGTCCTGCAGTGGTCGGGTATAGGCTGATGATGACTAAATATCTAGTGATCAGTCTGGGTCTGCAAACTTACTGAACTTCAAATAAAATGACTTCCGAACAACGTACTTTAGTCATTCTACTGTGGTCCTTCGAGCCGGATCTATCATTATGGTCAAGATAAAGACGATGCGGCGAGCAAAAATATTTATGAAGTGTAGCATTAACTTTAACAAATTGTTTGAGAAGTGAGTCAAAGTTTTAAGTTAAACACAAAACGCCTAAAACTAAACACTTAAACATTAAATCCCGCCCACAAGCAACAAGTTCATGACATTCAAAGATGAATTGCTTTATATTACAATAATCATAGTATAACACCTACACTATCAGTTGTTTCAGAAGGCTATGTTATTAACAACTTTGGGTAAACAATCTGAATAGATAATATCAATAAGTTTGATGAAACCAGTCACGACAAAGTTACTGATTCGGTATCATTTTAGTAAAGGATAACACAAATTTTAATTATGTTTATTAGAAAATCTTAATTTAATAAGTGTCTAATGCTGTTGCAGTAATTCATATTATGGTATTCAGTAATTAGTCTACTAACTACTACGGGCCTTTCTAAAACAGCCAATGGACTTGAGTCAATAGGGCTGCAATTACTCGATCGGAAATCACCAATATTGATGTAATACGATTATGATTCCACTGTGTACATGAATTGTAATAGTAGAACTTGTTTATTTTTAAACGTTATCGCTCCCGTGACTTATTGTTTGAACCAGGGAAATCCCCTTTAGTCGGCCATTATGAGAATTTTATGCAAGCATTAACATTAATAGCAGTGTCATGTTACCATGTAACCGTTTCATTTTGGTTATTGTCATCAGTAAATTCTGCATGCCTGCGGTTGCAAACAATTAGACGCAAATTCCATCAAAGCCAAACGGCTTGCAACATAGACAATGAGTACCTAGATTATCTGCAATTACATTTTATGATAAGAAATACCTTATCATAAGAGTTCGACATGCGCTTGACTAGTGTTTGTATAGGCAGAGGCACAGCATTAAGCATCAATGCCTTGCCTTGGTTTTATATATTTATGTTCTATATAAACTAAGATGTTTTTCGTCCTAGAGACAGACCGCCAACCAGTGCTAATAATGTGGCAATTAAAGTTTATTGGGAGAATTGAGATGCGCCGCTTGATACAGTCACGTGTCATCGTAATCTTTTATCAACAATGGACTTGAATCTGATTCAATGGACAATCGTTAGAAGAATATTTGTGACAAACTGACAACCAGCGAACAAGGTCGAGGTGACGAATAGGTTCTAGTCTTACTTACTAACTGATTTCTATAATGCTCAGCGACCCGAAATTGGTGAGCAATTCAAAACTATAGTAACGAACCTGCTCGCTTCATTTTTGAAACAGGAAAATAAGGATAATAATAGTATGGTTTACTGGTAAACTGGTAATGAAATCCGCTCAGCGCCTTACATATGTGAACGTAACATGTCTTCAACACTTTCTACAACAGACGGTTACCACGTAATGATAATTGTGCTAGATCTCTTTATACGAATGATTTATTAAACCAGTTACAGCGTTGCATAATTTCGCAACGAATAACATATAATATGTCCCAAAAGAGCGGATTTGGTATTTAAAGTGAAGGACACACGTATTTTGTTTAGCCAAAAACAAGTTTGAGTTTGCGTAAATTTAAACGAAACAGATTGTATACTTTTTAGTTCAGTAGGTAGAAGGAAAAGCACGCCATTCTTATCGCAGTTAACAGGATATTTTCATCCTGCATTAAAAGCACTAATCAAGATTTTTTTATAACACCCGGAAATATGTAGCAGTACCACTTTGTATGCTTTAATTATGGCACACACTCTTATTATTATTTTGAATTTGTCCTTCCTCGTTTTTAAATTAAATAAAACAAATGATATTAGTATACGTATTTTTCGAAATCATCAATTTTACATTGTCGTGTAACAGTTGGCAATTACACAACAATCATCGCTCAACTCTATGATAGAGTTTACTTTTTAAAAGTATTTTATTAGTCATTTTCAACATTGTCAGAAGTTTATTGGTTCTACCCACAGTTCACCCAAAGATGGTTACAATCAAACTGTGGAGGAGCACCCATTTCAAATTCTTCGTTCTTTTATCTAGCAGTAACTGAACCTTCGTCTAAATCTAAACTACGTGATTACGTGTAACTATTGTTACATCGCCGTCGTGTGGCCCACTTATAGTATACGAAACTACGAGGCTCATGCGTGGTGGTGACATCATGACATGTTAAACCTTGACTAGTACACTTACACGGAGATTTTATTATATGGCACATTAGTAACCATCCTTTACTTTATGATATAAAATTTGAGTATGAATTTAAATGATTACAGACTGTTAATTTTAAGGACAATCAAAAAGGAGCAGAGTCCATGTCGTTTACCAGTTAATTTTAAGCACGTAGTTGAATCTTCAAATAAAATCTTTTATTTGTTGAAGAAAGGTAGTTCAGTATAATTTAGTAAATGTAAACACTGGATGTTTTGAATCATCCGTCTTTTACATGACTGAATAGAAAAACTAGTTTCAACAATCCCACATTTGTCTATGTATATTCGGAACTTCATAGGTAATACAAAAAATATCCTGCTTAGCAAAATAACTGCGTGTTTGTGTCTGTTATACCATATCCGTAGTGTGGAACAAAAATTTATAAAATAAAGATATCGTATTTAAACTAATTTATCTACCACACAAAAATTTAACACTTGGGCTGACTGTTCAGCACGAGAAAAAAATATTTTCTAGCAGTTTTTTCCGAGACAGAAAATGTGTGTAGCATAGCACAAAGTATAAAGACCACCTGCAAATCTCGACTAAAGTGAGGAAACTTTCTGTTCTCGAGATAACGTAATATTATGAATCAGAGAGTGTGTATGAGTCAGTCTGCTCTTTGCAATTATTTTAAGTATTGACTGATAATAATAACTGAATAAACACAGAAGCATTCGTTCGAAATAACTGCGGTAATTATATTTCAATACTGTCGTCAGTTTACCCTATGGAAAATGTAGTACGCCTAGTGCAGAGTCCACAACACAATAATGGTTTGTTTAGACATTGACGCAAATACTTTAGTTTTGATATCAGTTGTGATCGTATCGCCATCGGAACATAATATGCGTGCATAAAACACTTGGATTGCACGATATACGTGATAAAAATTATAGTATTTAAACCACAATTAACTCCAACTATGGAGCGTTTACAGACTTAACTTATTCATTCGAAACACTAACACACCTAAATAATTAAATAAAATACAAACTATTGATGTTAATCATCCTCACACCTATGGAGTTAAAATAAAATACCTTTTAATAACTTTAGATGGTAAGTACAAAAAACGTTTAAACATTTCTGTGTCTGAATAAAATTGGGTGTACTGCTTCAAGGGAGTATTTTAGGCCCCATACTATTCCTTCACAAATTAAAAAAAATCAGTAATGTGGTATTACTAGGAGCATAAATGGTGTCATCAATTCATCATCAATCAAAAAGCTTTTTGTTTTATACTTTAAAGAATATAGTTGGTATGAAAATAAACACAATAATAGTATATTAAACTACCTACTGAATAAGTTGCATGTAGAAGTTATTAAGCAGGATGCATTTCCTGACCAATGTTTTTAGGGGCTTTTGTTAAAGTTTTTGTTCATATCATATTTCGAAGCGTAGGAAACTATTAAAAGCTTCTAATAAACCGTTTTTCGACACATCATCTTACTGTTTCATTCCCTTATTAAACAGTCAGCGCATTATTTATTTATCGTACAGACTGTAAAACATATTACGTTTGGATTTTTACTATAGGGATGGCCTACATTCTATGTGCGAGGGAGAACCTTAATTTCGTGTTTGTAGGTCAAAGGGTTTGGCCCAAGCGATGATGACTCAGTAAAGGAAACGTCACTACACACGGTTTCTTAGGAGGAAAAACTTTAGTGCCATTAAACTAATTTACTGTTGTTTGTTGGTACAAATATACCTTAGGAATTACGACATCTTTGCGCAACAACCTCGTAAAATGTACTCTTATATGTAAATAGTTTAAAACATAAACATTTTACAATGTTCCCACTGCTGGGAAACTGGGAAACATGCGTCCTTTATATTGTTAAAGAGTCAGACGAAGCCCTGAACCCACGTCCATTGCGTGACATGAAACATCCATTGTTTTAATCCAGTAAAAGTCCTGAAATCCTTACTAATTTTTAGTCTGTTTGTGGCGAGTGTTTGACAAAATATCATCACAAGTTTACAGTCAGCAAACGGGTTATGTCTGAAGACAGCGATTTTGAAATGGTTTTCCAATATTGAGTTATAAACAATGACCAAATTCTTTGATAGAATACAACCAAACAGCGCATATTAGAAAAGCGCGTTTAAAACTTGCTGCCTGCATAAATATTTGTTATGTTGACTGTACATAACTGGGATAATGTTGACATTATCCCACATTATTATGTTATTATTATGTAATGGGGTTGACCCCATTACCTTATTTCCTTGCCGTGACCTATCATTTGACAGTGACTGGTGGTTCTGACGATAGCATCCATTCAACCGAGTTATTGATGAGTTCTCTACAAATAAAATCACACCTAACATGAGAGATATAGCACTTTCTTTTTTATCAAAACGTATCTGATATTAAATCAATACTAACATAATGATGTCAGGTACGTGTTGAGTGTACCTATTGTGATATTAACTGGAACTGAAACTAGAATTTAAACGATGTTCATCATAATTTTTGTTCTACGATGTTCTAACTCAGTTTTTCAGTACAATTGATGTAATAACGGGTAAATTACTGGGTACGTGATTTAATATAAGTAGTATGCATTTGCAAACATATGGTACAAGAGATGTTATTAGGGTTAACTATTAGGCTCAATTCACATTTTAGCTTAGGCGCAATAAAATAAAATCATTTTTGTATTTAGAAAAAAAAAATACAAAGCAAAATATACCTTATGCTTATTGTGTAAGCTCTTTAACCGTAATAATAGTTGTATAATTTGGAACACCAATCAGACCTTTATCTGTAAAACTAATTGGGAGATTGTTTAGTGTTTTTTACATAATTCAAAATAATTAATAGAGTTATCAACAATTCGTCACGTTACATTTAATTAATAAGATCCTAAAATAATGTGAATTACCAAAAAAATATATTGGTGCCCGTTTGTCTGTTTTCCTCAAATCAAAAAATCTGATTATGTATTTACGATTATGATGTGCACATCAACGGACAATGTTGTTAACATTAACAAATCTAGTTATAAACGGCGTTTTTCCAAAATTAAATGATTTTATGATTAATCTACTTGAATAATTTGAAAAACATGAACTTTATTGTAATTTTAATATCAGTACTATTATATACTAGCTGTGCCCGCGACTACGTTCGCGTGGATGTCGGAATTTAACAATGTATTTTTTTATGCGAAGCGCTTAATTCTCGCCAGGTTTTTTATAAATCATATCGTTTTCATATAAACCCTATATTTAGAATTTTCAAGAATATTTGACGTGTTTGTAATAAACGCGCAGCTCTGTCGTTCAAAGGCAGTACTATTCAATTGCTACTGGATTAGAGCACCCATTCCATCCCATTCCATCCCACTCCATCCCAATCCATCCCACTCCATCCCACTCCATCCGACTCCATACCACTCCATCCCACTACATACCACTCCATCCCACTCCATCCCACTCCATCCCACTCCATCCCACTCGATCCCATTCCATCCCACTCTATCCCACTCCATTCCACTCCATCCCATTCCATCCCACTCCATCCCACTCCATCCCACTCCATCCCACTCCATCCCACTCCATCCCATTCCATCCCATTCCATCCCACTCCATCCCACTCCATCCCACTCCATCCCATTCTATCCCACTCCATCCCACTCCATCCCATTCCATCCCACTCCATCCCACTCCATCCGACTCCATCCCACTCCAGCCCATTCCATCCCACTCCATCCCACTCCATCTCACTCCATCCCACTCCATCCTGCTCTATTCCACTCCATCCCTCTCCATCCCATTCCATACCACTCCATCCCACTCCATCCTACTCCATCCCACTCCACCCCACTCCATCTCACTCCATCTCACTCCATCCCTCTCCATCCTACTCCATACCACTCCATCCCACTCCATCCCACTCCATCCTACTCCATCCCACTCCATCCTACTCCATCCCACTCCATCCCTCTCCAACCCACTCCATCCCACTCCATCCGACTCCATCCCACTCCATCCGACTCCATACCACTCCATCCCACTACATACCACTCCATCCCACTCCATCCCACTCCATCCCACTCGATCCCATTCCATCCCACTCTATCCCACTCCATTCCACTCCATTCCATTCCATCCCACTCCATGCCACTCCATCCCACTCCATCCCATTCCATCCCATTCCATCCCACTCCATCCCACTCCATCCCACTCCATCCCATTCTATCCCACTCCATCCCACTCCATCCCACTCCGTCCCATTCCATCCCAGTCCATCCCACTCCATCCGACTCCATACCACTCCATCCCACTCCATCCCACTCCATCCCACTCCATCCCATTCCATCCCACTCCATCCTGCTTTATTCCACTCCATCCCTCTCCATCCCATTCCATACCACTCCATCCCACTCCATCCTACTCCATTCCACTCCACCCCACTCCATCTCACTCCATCCCTCTCCATCCTACTCCATACCCCTCCATCCCACTCCATCCCACTCCATCCTACTCCATCCCACTCCATCCCACTCCAACCCACTCCATCCCACTCCATCCCACTCCATCCCACTCCATCCGCTTCCATCCCATTCCATCCCTTTCTAGTGTGAGTCAAATAAAAACCTTTTCTTTCTTTCTTTCCATTCCATCCCATTCTATTCCATTCCACTCTACTCTACTCTACTCTACTCCACTCCACTCCAAACCACTCCACTCCAGTCCACACAATATTTGAATAGGTATGTTGTTTTTCTATTCCAAGCTAGATCGCGCTACTGAACTGCGAGCTGCGTGTCTCGGTGTAAACTGACCGTAATTTTACTTCTGGAACACTTTAAATTCAAATATCTTTTGATAGACTGATCCGATTTCAATGAAACAAAAACTAAATGTTACTTCAAGTTACGGTCAGTCGTTATGTATTTAAGTTATCTACATAGCTTTCGTACATTTTACGTGATGCCCGAACAAATAAACATACAAACAGACAAACAGACAAACAGACAAAAATTCTAAAAATGCTAGAAATGAGTTCTATTTGTTGTCCTCAAACACGCTGGCTATATTTTTTGAGTTTTTTTTTAATGTACAAAAATTATTTTTCTACAGTTTTATTATATGTATATAGATTCTGCGATATCAGTGCAATCTTAGATAAGTACTTACTACTTACTCTAAATTTGTAATAACATGAAAGTAATATCTAGTTAAAACTCCAATATAATAATATTAGAGTTTGATTGAATCGACTGATAAAACTTCTTTTGTTTTCTTTTAATAGGTGTGCAACCACACTCCATTTCACATGACTTTACTATAAGAATTTCATAAAAAAATCACATATGAGTAATAAAAATTTGCACGTTAATCATTTTTAACAAAAGCATATTACAATTATCTTATCTTTGTTATGCACGTTGTCTGAAAAAACTAATAAAAGCCTGCTTCCGCATTTCTGAAAAATATTGTTATGCTAAACTCACATCATCAAAATAGGTTTCACCCAGACGAATCTCAGACAATCCAATGAGACGCTGAGTCCGCGTTAAACACGTCACATTCACATTACAAAAATATTTTTTGTTTATTAACACTCCAAAACCATATATTTATGATACTATAACATAGTAAGGCACTGTAGTAAATCGCTGCAGAATTCTTTGCGACTTTAATTCACAGCTTTATTTGTTAAACAATAATTATACGGATGGAGCGTCTGCCGAGCGAGCGTGTGACTCGGAACGGTGAACGAAACGCACTGTTTTGATAGTGTATTTTAGCGTACGTAACAGCAAGCCTCAAGGTGAGTTGGAGCTCTACCAAAGCTCGCCCACGACACCACTACCATTGAAAGTTTCGCTCCAGTCGTCGTCCAATGCCGGCTCAGTACGACAAACTTCCACACTACTAATTCGTTGTCAGCAATCAACCACTCCACCATTAACATTTCGCCAACAATAACGACCGTCTGTATTGTGCTCTTAAAACTTTAAAGGGAATGTGAATATTTAACTAAGATATAAAAACTTGAAATCCTTCAATTACTTTCTAGTTTCAGGTCAAAATTTCGTTATTATTCTAAAGAGACTTCAACTATAGCCACTACCAATGAAGTTTATGTGGTAGAGTTCTGGTCGACTCTAATTTAGCTTTATTACATTAAGAAATAAGCACAACGAAGAATAAAGGACTTCAACAAGTTTTTTTTTTAAATATATGATGATAGAATATGAGGAAGCTCCAAGAAACGCAGGGGTGAATAGAATGATAAAGTAAATCAATAAAACGATTCTTTTAAAGGCGAATCAATTTTCCTATCCTTAAATAGCATACACTAACACCGTTTGTACTGGCCATTATGTCGACAGGTCTTGTGCAACGGCACACACGGATGGCTAGTTACTGTTACTACTGACGACATTATCAATGCAATATGACAACATTGACGGTGCGAATTTCGCCAGGAATGCAACAGAGAACCACTGATCCAAACAGAACTCAAACTGTAAGTAATGAGCAATGATGGTAATTGCAAACAAGGTGTTTACTTGTTTAGAACCAAAAAGATTCTGGAAAATGATCGCAGAAAAACAACATGACATAACCCTGAAGATGTTTTTTATAATGATGCAAGAAATCTAGATCTAAGATGATAGTTAACAATATCTACAGAAAATGGTACGCTTGTGAAAGTGACGACGCTGCAAGGTCTTAGAAAAATAGAGCGTTCATTCGCAATTCGCAACAACATGGTAAGTTTTAGTAAATGTTTCTCTTCATTTGGGAAATCACTACATAGTATAAAACAAAGTCGCTTTCTCTGTCCCTATGTCCCTTTGTATGCTTAAATCTTTGAAACTACGCAACGGATTTTGATGCGGTTTTTTTTAATAGATAGAGTGATTCAAGAGGAAGGTTTATATGTATATAACATGCATAATGTAGAAGAGATTGCACCCGTGCGGAGCCGGGGCGGGTCGCTAGTGAGTAATAAATGGATGTTCTTTCTATGGCCTAATAACAAAGATCCGAAGATTACAATAGCTGAATTTTGCCACACTGAATATTCGGGCCAACGTTGTACATGGATTTTGAAACTACTTAAAAAATCACATTAAAATTATGAAATACTTAATCATTATTCTGATTAAGTTACTTGGACGATAGTCTAGCATCTCGTAAATATTATCCCGTCCGTGACTTCATACGCGGACCATATGCGCAAGAGCATCATGCAAAGAATGTAGATCGCTAAGAACAAACTATTAGACGTTTGTATAAGTAACGATGTTTAGCCATAACTAATTTTGTTACGCTGGGTGTGATGATTTTTAGATCAGTATGGCTCATGAAGGGAAAATCCTTGACAGGCACGTCATTATCGAAATGTAAGAATCACTGAATGAAGATATTATAGATCATTGCGGAAATTTTTGATTATTGAGAAAATTGATCAGTGAGAGGATATTTCTTTAGACTACGACCGTCGCGTCGCGGAAATGGAAGGTTCTAGTATCAGTTGAAAAAGTGCAACATAAATACAACTACCACGGAATATTTTCGTAAAGAAGTAGGATTTAGTTCAATTCAATATTTTTTTGATGTGCTCGAAAATAAAAATAAATCGGTGAATAATCAGGGAAAGCAGTCACGCAGAGTTGGCAACAGTCCAATAATATGTATAATAGTTTTTGCATCTTGTTCTGGAATTTTAACCGAATAGGACACGGACGTTAGCATTCATTGTTGTATCATGAACTCAATTACACACGCTTTTGTTAATTATATGAAGAGCACACGGGTGTACGCGTAAAATAATGTAACATACACATATAAAAGTTGACATACCAAAAATATTAATGCCAGTTTTCAGCTATGAATGACATACTCGTACATTTGGAATTTCGGCTACTTTTATCAAAGATTATCCATTTTAAGAGTTGTCTATTTAACTCTTGTCTTGTAGTATTACAGGACAAGAGTTAAATAGACAACTCTTAAAATGGAATACCATAAACAGGTTGAGGTATCGTTAAAATTCCTAGATTCAAGTGTTAATTTTGGAGGAGTTTAGTCTGAACAGGCAAGTTCATAATTTTACGTTTTGTAAACTGTTAATTTTCCTAAGCTAAATACGAACCTATAAGATGACCTCAATGTAGCGTCGTTTATTATTACCGGATTATCAAAGGGTTACAACTTCCGATAAACATTTACGGGAAAATCTAACGAAATACTCCGTAAACACGTCAAACTGAGCGGATATATTATGGGCCATTATACCATATGCGTCAAATTGTATGTAAGTAAACTACTATATTGCGGGAGCCTATGGAATATATGGAGATATCGTGCCCGTTAACAAAATCAAATCCCTACAAATTAGGGTAGACACGGACGGGGCGAGTAAACAGAGCCACCCCTTAAAACAATAAATGTACCTTTGACGTAGAGCCTTAATAGCAACAAAGAAGAACTAGTTTGCCATAAAACGCTTACGTGTTTCCGCGTTCTACTTTCAGGAACATTAAAGCTTAGTCCCGGTCGTGATTGAGTTAGGCGTGGCATGGCACCCATCATGCGTCTATTGTCTATGCCTATACCAATATAGACTCGTCGGGGTAATCGATTAGCGGATAGGGTTTGATGTGGTCACTATAGAGAATTATAATTTATGTAATACCCCATTTTTTTTTACGTATTTTTTTTGTTAATTTATTTGTATTGTGGCCTAGAAACTAAACTGAAAGTCATTACTCCTCTTTATTTTTTCACGACTCATCGTCGACAAAGTTTTTAGTTCAAGCTGATATTACATTTTTTCAGAACATTATAAGTATTAAAGTTGTAATAATTTATTATTGATCTATACGTAACAGCATGTTGTTTCTCAAGAACTTGAAAAGAAATGTGGTGACTAAACTCATCATTTATGTGGACTGTGTGATTTTATACATATGACAAGTGACTAACAAACAGAATTTGTTCCCACAAAACGCTGAATCACATTTTCACTAGAAATATTATCTTTACTATGTAATTAAAATAAACTAATTGTTAGTTAAAATTCTATATTATAATTGGTTCTCACATTAATAAAACGTATGCATGGATTTTAATCAATCAGATCACATTATAAACGATGCTAAAATTTAATTATACATAACGTTTTTAGATTAATTAGTTACTAAAACATTGCTGTTTTTAATTTGGCAAATATGGCGACCACACCTCCGAGGAACGGCCGGCCTTCAAAGACAATAAATACACCCTTCTTCCGCATTTAGCTCGCGTTTTCGTTTCGCTTTTCGCCAAAAGTTTGCGAATTAATCCATCAACGTTGTTGACGTGTAAGACAATGGTCACCTGATTGTACACAATAACTGTATATTTGGGGTAACATAAACTTGAGGAGTTTCTTGGCGATATTGTTTTGCGTGACGAGGCAAACCTGCAGGTCATCATCCATCCATCTTAGTGACAAAGCGAAATAATTAACAAAAATGGGTCACATTGCCAAAATGCCAAGTTAGGACATTAGTGGGCGATGTTGTGCATTTATAGCAATAGCAATAAATTGAGCTAAATATGGATTGTAAAAATAAATAGAGATATCTTCGAGATGACGTCCTTCTGGGGAAGTACCATGGCTACCGGTACCGTCCAGCAGAGGGTATAGAGGGATCCACGTTTTGAAATTAGTTACTATTTATCAGTGTAATGATTCCACAGTTATTATGCCGTGTGACATAAACGCTTTTCCATACTAATATTAAAGCTGAAGACTTTGTTTAGTTGAACGCGCTAAGCTCAGAATCTATTGCTTTAATCGAAAACCTTATTTTTATGTTGGACAGTTCAGTTATCGATATCGATAAAGGCTTTAGGTTACATAACATCACGTTACCACTAATAAGAGCCGAGGATTGGACGAAACTGCGGGGGACAACAAGTTTTTTTTTTTCGTTCGACAATTTTACAAGCCTACTTAAAAAAAGGTTTTTTTTTATTATTAAAAGGATACAGGAAATTATGAACTTAATAAATATCTTCTGGAATTGTGGCAATGGTATCGTAACAGTTAAAACCAGAGAGGCCATGTTGCCATCCAAAAAAATAAAATCAAAAGCTTACCTGAAGCCGAATTAGCAACACGTCCTAAAGACAGTGGCCCATTACCGCCATGGTGATTACCTGTTAACAAAAGTGAACCATTAAAACATCATTTATGTCAATTATACTATCGTAATTATTGTTCAGTTCACGCATGTATAGTCATAGTCACTGTATAAAACCAGTGGGTAATATATTGACGTTTTACAAATCAATAATTAGGAAGTGATAAAACGGTGACAAATAAATAAGCTTACAATAATAACACAATCATTAAGTACTTATGCAGAGAGTATCATATCAACTGGGTTTTTTGGGTCTATCCCAAAGCACTATTCCCAAATCACTACAACTCCTGAAAGGCAGATATAACAGTGGCGACCACCAGAAAAGTACCGAGATAATGAAGCTCGACGATGTCCCAGAGCTTGAATTAAACTGTTTTGGATCCTGCAACGAAAGTAATGAGAAAAGAATGGCCGAGTAGGAAAAAAACTTTTTTAAAAAAAGGGAACCGACTTCAAAACCTAACACAAAAAAACTATAAAATAACTTTTCTTTCGGAAGTCGGTGGCTTTGTTTTTTTTTTATTTCATTGACATATGGCCACCGACTTCCGAAAGAAAAGTTATTTTATAGTTTTTTTGTATTAGGTTTTGCAGTCGGTTCCCTTTTTTTAAAAAGTTTTTTTATTTTTCCCTTTTTAGTTGAGATATTCAACAAAAATCTTCATAAAATCGGCGTCTTTGAAAATCTACAATCCTATTAAGCAAAACGGATCTACGTGAGCAACTTCACGAGATATCCATTATTGTTATATACTAAAACCTTCCCCAGAATGTAACAAATACTTTTCTGAAAACTGTATCAAAATCGGTTCAGCCAAACGCGAGATAATTGCGGACAAACATGCAATCGTCCCTTAAAATCTACGATCCAAGTAAGCAAATCGGATCCACGCGGGCAACGTCACGGGATATCTATTAGTGTTATATACTAAAACCTTCTCCAGAACGTAATGAACACTTTCCTGAAAACTGCATCAAAATCCGTTCAGCCAAACGCGAGATAATCGCGGACAAACATACATACATACATACATACATACATACATACAGGTCGAACTGAGAACCTACTTTTTTTTTTGAAGTCGGTTAAAAATAGTGTTTAACAACTGGGTAGCGGTATTTGAGGTAACGTGGTGATCAGGTACGCAGTCGCTCCGAGTAAAATCTACTACATCCGGATGGACTTGAAGCAGCGATAAAGGGAAAAGACCTGACTAAAGGCTAGTTCGAAGATTAAATTGATGTGTTTACCCTGAAATTTCCGAAGTCCACCAGTTTTCTTATAAATATAGATAGAAAGAAAATTGCAGTCTGTGGTATCTGGATAACCCCATAGGAAAAATGGGGGAGTACATGTATGTGCCCTTGGATTGCCATGTTAAAATCATGAGTACATGCACACCAACTCATAACACAAGCAACTTAGGGAAAGTAATCTCGAGTAAATATTATAATAAAACTAGTATTTGCGCGTTGCGCGAGCTGCAAGCAGCTCGCGGGGTCGTGTTTTGGAGAAGTATTCCTAACCTGAGCAGTGGTGGCCCAGTGGTATCGGTCCCGACTTACGAGAAGGTGTATGTAGGTCGTGGGTTCGAACCCCGCCAGGCGCATTACTTTGTGTAATTTATTTCATCACTACTGCTCTCAAAACGGTGAAGGAAAACATCGTGAGGAAACCGGCATGTCCTAGAACCAAAAATTCGAAGACATGTGACATCTGCCAACCCGCACTGTGCCCGCGTGGTGGATTATGGCCCACTCCCTCTCACAGAGAGGAGGCCTGTGTTCCAGCAGTGGGCACATTATAGGCTGATGATGATGATGATTCCTAACCTTAATAAAATTTTGAGAATCCATATACACTTCTGGACACATCTATTGATCCACCTTGTATTTTCAGTTTCGTTTGGTCCTAGCTAAAATTTTATATTAGGTCGAGCAAAAAGTTTTTATGCAGTTTTGAACCTGGCACATTCACAATTTCATTCAATAGTCTTTTTTTGAATTTCGAACACAAAATTTAAAGAAACAAAAGACAATTTGGAGCTTGTTTGTTGATATCAAACAATCGAATAGTAAGAAAACTTGGTTTTATTGGTTTACTTGGATTTAATTCTTGAAAAAGTGATTGATATCTTTGGTTTTGCAACAAACATTACTTATTCTTAACATTAAGGTGAGGTTCTATCCATAATCCATGGATACTTCACCTGAAGTCGCCGCCCAAGCTGTGGCACTTATTCAGGCCGGACACAGCCAAAGAAACGTGAGTGCTCAACTTAATTTAAGTCGATCTGCGGTCCGAAATGTTTATCGGAGGTACCTAGAGACTGGTGGCTTTGTTCGTCGCCAAGGAAGGCGTGTTAGGGCTCGTCAGCCAGTTGCCCAGACGATGCAGGAGTTGAAAACTGCCATAGAAGAGGAATGGGAGATGATCCCTCAAAATTTCATAGAGCGGTTGATAAACTCTATGCCTAATCGTATGAAAGCTGTGGTAGATGCCCATGGAGGCAACACGCGTTATTGAATTAAACCTTTATTTGATAAAACATGTTTTTTATTCAAAAATCATTGCCTTCAACAAGGCGCATATCCGACTTGTTAGGCGTAGCTCCATGTCGTATGGTATTCTGAATTCAAATTTAAAACAATACGATCGAAAAAGATGGTAAAATGTATCAGGTTTAAAACTGCATCAACAGTTTTTGTTCAATCTAGCAATCATATTTCGGTAGGGGCCATCGAAACCTAAACTCTAAGGTGGGCCAATAGATGTGTCCAGAAGTGTATATCTTAAATGAATTGGAAAATCCATAGCCCTTAAAAGATTTTGTAAATTATATAAAATATTTTTAATATTCTGAAAACCCTTATAACTAATTCAATAAAAAAAGAAACAAAATTTAAAAAAAAATACAAAATAAATTAAGAATTCCTTAGGATAGATAAAAGAATTTTAAAATCCGTTAGAAAACTTAAAAGATTTTGAAACCCTTTAAGAACCCCCTAATCCAATCTAAAACCTTATTTAAAACTCAGAAGGGAGGCATAAGGGGCAAAAAAAGGGTTTTTACTTTTCCGAGCCTCCTCTATATGAATTCGTAAAAAAAAGAACACGGGTCTCTTAGTGTCTGAGATACGATTGGGAGGGGGGGGGGGGGAGCCAAAAAGGAGAGGCTTAGTACTTTTGCCCTACTCATGAGAGTTACTTGTAAGTTTGCTTGTCGTCACCCGTGAGTTACGCTTCATCCATTCAACCTTCGTTACGTCCCATGATGAAATTGATGAACATTTCGAAAATTATGGAAGCCGCCATCTTGGATTTTGATTTTGACCTCACTATTGGCTTTAGCATCCTCGAAAACCATGAAAACGACTCCCATGATGAAATTGATGGACAATTCGAAAATTATAGCAGCCGCCATCTTGGATTCTCATTTTGACCTCGCCATCGATTTTAGCACCCTCGAAAACCACAAAAACGACACCCATGATGAAAACACAAAAACTATACATCTTAAAAATAATTTTTCAATTCGAAACCAAACAAAACAAACTTTTCATTTTAGATGAAAAAATATGATATTAAAAATATTATTGTGTTGGGTACGCGCTTACTGCCCCTCGAACACTGCATTTTTTGAAGTCACCATCTTAAATTTTGATATTGACGTCACTATCGGCTTTAGCATCCTCGAAAACTATGAAAACGACTCCCATGATGAACAATTCGAAAATTATCGCAGCCGCCACCTTGGATTTGGATTTTAACTTCACTATCGGCTTTAGCATCCTCGAAAACCATGAAAACGACTCCCATGATGAACATTTCGAAAATTATCGAAGCCGCCATCTTGGATTTTGATTTTGACCTCACTATCGGCTTTAGCACCCTCGAAAACCATGAAAACGACATCCATGATGAAAACTTTAAAATTTTTGCAGTCGCCATCTTGGATTTTGATTTTGACCCCACTATCGGCTTTAGCATCCTCAAAAACCATGAACACGACTCCCATGATAAACAATTCGAAAATAATCGCAGCCGCCATCTTGGATTTGGATTTTAACCTCACTATCGGCTTTAGCATCCTCGAAAACCATGAAAACGATTCCCATGATGAACATTTCAAAAATTATCGCAGCCGTCATCTTGGATTTTAATTTTGACCTCACTATCGGCTTTAGCATCCTCGAGAACCATGAAAACGACTCCCACGATGAACAATACGAAAATTATCGGAGTCGCCATCTTGGATTCTCATTTTGACCACGCCATCGGTATAAGCACCCTCGAAAACCATGAAAACGACATCCATGATAAAAACTTTGAATTTTTTGCAGTCGCCATCTTGGATTTTGATTTTGACCTCACTATCGGCTTTAGCATCCTCGAAAACCATGAAAACGATTCCCATGATGAACATTTCGAAAATTATCGCAGCCGCCATCTTGGTTTTTAATTTTGATCTCACTATCGGCTTTAGCATCCTCGAGAACCATGAAAACGACTCCCATGATGAACAATTCGAAAATTATAGCAGCCGCCATCTTGGATTCTCATTTTGACCACGCCATCGGCTTTAGCATCCTCGAAAACCATGAACACGACTCCCATGATGAACAATATTCGAAAATAATCGCAGCTGCCATCTTGGATTTGGATTTCAACCTCACTATCGGTTTTAACACCCTCGAAAACCATGAAAACGACATCCATGATGAAAACTTTGAATTTTTTGCAGTCGCCATCTTTGTTTTTGACCTCACTATCGGCTTTAACATCCTCGAAAACCATGAAAACAACTGCGGCTGCGACAATATTTCCAAAATTGCCGCAGCCGCCATCTTGGATTCTCATTTTGACCTTGTCATCGGTTTCAGCACCCTCGAAAACCACGAAAACGAAATCCATGATGAAAACTTTGAATCTTTTGCAGTCGCCGTCTTGGATTTTGAGTTTGACCTTACTATCGGCTTCAGCATCCTCGAAAACCGTGAAAACGACTCTCATGATGAACAATTCGAACATTATCGCAGCCGCCATCTTGGATTCTCATTTTGAACTCGCCATCGGTTTTAGCACCCTCGAAAACCATGAAAACGACTCCCATGATGAACATTTCGAAAATTATCGCAGCCGCCATCTTGGATTCTCATTTTGACCTCGCCATCGGTTTTGGCACTCTCGAAAACCATGAAAACGACATCCATGATGAAAACTATGAATTTTTTGCAGTCGCCATCTTGAATTTTGAGTTTGACCTTACTATCGGCTTTAGCATCCTGGAAAACCATGAAAACGACTCCCATGATGAACATTTCGAAAATTATCGAAGCCGCCATCTTGGATTTTGATTTTGACCTCACTATCGGCTTTAGCACCCTCGAAAACCAAGAAAACGACATCCATGATGAAAACTTTGAATTTTTTTGCAGTCGCCAACTTGGATTTTGATTTTGACCCCACTATCGGCTTTAGCATCCTCAAAAACCATGAACACGACTCCCACGATAAACAATTCGAAAATAATTGCAGCCGCCATCTTGGATTTTAATTTTGATCTCACTATCGGCTTTAGCATCCTCGAGAACCATGAAAACGACTCCCATGATGAACAATTCGAAAATTATCGCAGCCGCCATCTTGGATTCTCATTTTGACCACGCCATCGGCTTTAGCATCCTCGAAAACCATGAACACGACTCCCATGATGAACAATATTCGAAAATAATCGCAGCTGCCATCTTGGATTTGGATTTCAACCTCACTATCGGTTTTAACACCCTCGAAAACCATGAAAACGACATCCATGAAGAAAACTTTGAATTTTTTGCAGTCGCCATCTTTGATTTTGACCTCACTATCGGCTTTAACATCCTCGAAAACCATGAAAACAACTGCGGCTGCGACAATATTTCCAAAATTGTCGCAGCCGCCATCTTGGATTCTCATTTTGACCTTGTCATCGGTTTCAGCACCCTCGAAAACCACGAAAACGACATCCATGATGAAAACTTTGAATCTTTTGCAGTCGCCGTCTTGGATTTTGAGTTTGACCTTACTATCGGCTTCAGCATCCTCGAAAACCGTGAAAACGACTCTCATGATGAACAATTCGAACATTATCGCAGCCGCCATCTTGGATTCTCATTTTGACCTCGCCATCGGTTTTAGCACCCTCGAAAACCATGAAAACGACTCCCATGATGAACATTTCGAAAATTATTGCAGCCGCCATCTTGGATTCTCATTTTGACCTCGCCATCGGTTTTGGCACTCTCGAAAACCATGAAAACGACATCCATGATGAAAACTTTGAATTTTTTGCAGTCGCCATCTTGAATTTTGAGTTTGACCTTACTATCGGCTTTAGCATCCTGGAAAACCATGAAAACGACTCCCATGATGAACATTTCGAAAATTATCGAAGCCGCCATCTTGGATTTTGATTTTGACCTCACTATCGGCTTTAGCACCCTCGAAAACCAAGAAAACGACATCCATGATGAAAACTTTGAAATTTTTTGTAGTCGCCAACTTGGATTTTGATTTTGACCCCACTATCGGCTTTAGCATCCTCAAAAACCATGAACACGACTCCCACGATAAACAATTCGAAAATAATCGCAGCCGCTATCTTGGATTTTAATTTTGATCTCACTATCGGCTTTAGCATCCTCGAGAACCATGAAAACGACTCCCATGATGAACATTTCGAAAATTATCGCAGCCGTCATCTTGGATTTTAATTTTGATCTCACTATCGGTTTTAACACCCTTGAAAACCATGAAAACGACATCCATGATGAAAACTTTGAATTTTTTGCAGTAGCCATCTTTGATTTTAACCTCACTATCGGCTTTAGCATCCTCGAAAACCATGAAAACGATTCCCATGATGAACATTTCAAAAATTATCGCAGCCGTCATCTTAGATTTTAATTTTGACCTCACTATCGGCTTTAGCATCCTCGAGAACCATGAAAACGACTCCCATGATGAACAATACGAAAATTATCGGAGCCGCCATCTTGGATTCTCATTTTGACCACGCCATCAGTATAAGCACCCTCGAAAACCATGAAAACGACATCCATGATAAAAACTTTGAATTTTTGCAGTCGCCATCTTGGATTTTGATTTTGACCTCACTATCGGCTTTAGCATCCTCGAGAACCATGAAAACGACTCCCATGATGAACAATTCGAAAATTATCGCAGCCGCCATCTTGGATTCTCATTTTGACCACGCCATCGGCTTTAGCATCCTCGAAAACCATGAACACGACTCCCATGATAAACAATATTCGAAAATAATCGCAGCTGCCATCTTGGATTTGGATTTCAACCTCACTATCGGTTTTAACACCCTCGAAAACCATGAAAACGACACCCATGATGAAAACTTTGAATTTTTTGCAGTCGCCATCTTTGATTTTGACCTCACTATCGGCTTTAACATCCTCGAAAACCATGAAAACGACTCCCATGATGAATATTTCGAAAATTATCGCAGTCGCCATCTTGGATTTTGATTTTAACCTCACTATCGGCTTTAGCATCCTCGAAAACCATGAAAACGACTCCCATGAAGAACATTTCGAAAATGATCGCAGCCGCCATCTTGGATTTTGATTTTGACCTCACTATCGGCTTTAGCACCCTCGAAAACCAAGAAAACGACATCCATGATGAAAACTTTGAATTTTTTTGCAGTCGCCAACTTGGATTTTGATTTTGACCCCACTATCGGCTTTAGCATCCTCAAAAACCATGAACACGACTCCCACGATAAACAATTCTAAAATAATTGCAGCCGCCATCTTGGATTTTAATTTTGATCTCACTATCGGCTTTAGCATCCTCGAGAACCATGAAAACGACTCCCATGATGAACAATTCGAAAATTATCGCAGCCGCCATCTTGGATTCTCATTTTGACCACGCCATCGGCTTTAGCATCCTCGAAAACCATGAACACGACTCCCATGATGAACAATATTCGAAAATAATCGCAGCTGCCATCTTGGATTTGGATTTCAACCTCACTATCGGTTTTAACACCCTCGAAAACCATGAAAACGACATCCATGATGAAAACTTTGAATTTTTTGCAGTCGCCATCTTTGTTTTTGACCTCACTATCGGCTTTAACATCCTCGAAAACCATGAAAACAACTGCGGCTGCGACAATATTTCCAAAATTGCCGCAGCCGCCATCTTGGATTCTCATTTTGACCTTGTCATCGGTTTCAGCACCCTCGAAAACCACGAAAACGAAATCCATGATGAAAACTTTGAATCTTTTGCAGTCGCCGTCTTGGATTTTGAGTTTGACCTTACTATCGGCTTCAGCATCCTCGAAAACCGTGAAAACGACTCTCATGATGAACAATTCGAACATTATCGCAGCCGCCATCTTGGATTCTCATTTTGAACTCGCCATCGGTTTTAGCACCCTCGAAAACCATGAAAACGACTCCCATGATGAACATTTCGAAAATTATCGCAGCCGCCATCTTGGATTCTCATTTTGACCTCGCCATCGGTTTTGGCACTCTCGAAAACCATGAAAACGACATCCATGATGAAAACTATGAATTTTTTGCAGTCGCCATCTTGAATTTTGAGTTTGACCTTACTATCGGCTTTAGCATCCTGGAAAACCATGAAAACGACTCCCATGATGAACATTTCGAAAATTATCGAAGCCGCCATCTTGGATTTTGATTTTGACCTCACTATCGGCTTTAGCACCCTCGAAAACCAAGAAAACGACATCCATGATGAAAACTTTGAATTTTTTTGCAGTCGCCAACTTGGATTTTGATTTTGACCCCACTATCGGCTTTAGCATCCTCAAAAACCATGAACACGACTCCCACGATAAACAATTCGAAAATAATTGCAGCCGCCATCTTGGATTTTAATTTTGATCTCACTATCGGCTTTAGCATCCTCGAGAACCATGAAAACGACTCCCATGATGAACAATTCGAAAATTATCGCAGCCGCCATCTTGGATTCTCATTTTGACCACGCCATCGGCTTTAGCATCCTCGAAAACCATGAACACGACTCCCATGATGAACAATATTCGAAAATAATCGCAGCTGCCATCTTGGATTTGGATTTCAACCTCACTATCGGTTTTAACACCCTCGAAAACCATGAAAACGACATCCATGAAGAAAACTTTGAATTTTTTGCAGTCGCCATCTTTGATTTTGACCTCACTATCGGCTTTAACATCCTCGAAAACCATGAAAACAACTGCGGCTGCGACAATATTTCCAAAATTGTCGCAGCCGCCATCTTGGATTCTCATTTTGACCTTGTCATCGGTTTCAGCACCCTCGAAAACCACGAAAACGACATCCATGATGAAAACTTTGAATCTTTTGCAGTCGCCGTCTTGGATTTTGAGTTTGACCTTACTATCGGCTTCAGCATCCTCGAAAACCGTGAAAACGACTCTCATGATGAACAATTCGAACATTATCGCAGCCGCCATCTTGGATTCTCATTTTGACCTCGCCATCGGTTTTAGCACCCTCGAAAACCATGAAAACGACTCCCATGATGAACATTTCGAAAATTATTGCAGCCGCCATCTTGGATTCTCATTTTGACCTCGCCATCGGTTTTGGCACTCTCGAAAACCATGAAAACGACATCCATGATGAAAACTTTGAATTTTTTGCAGTCGCCATCTTGAATTTTGAGTTTGACCTTACTATCGGCTTTAGCATCCTGGAAAACCATGAAAACGACTCCCATGATGAACATTTCGAAAATTATCGAAGCCGCCATCTTGGATTTTGATTTTGACCTCACTATCGGCTTTAGCACCCTCGAAAACCAAGAAAACGACATCCATGATGAAAACTTTGAAATTTTTTGTAGTCGCCAACTTGGATTTTGATTTTGACCCCACTATCGGCTTTAGCATCCTCAAAAACCATGAACACGACTCCCACGATAAACAATTCGAAAATAATCGCAGCCGCTATCTTGGATTTTAATTTTGATCTCACTATCGGCTTTAGCATCCTCGAGAACCATGAAAACGACTCCCATGATGAACATTTCGAAAATTATCGCAGCCGTCATCTTGGATTTTAATTTTGATCTCACTATCGGTTTTAACACCCTTGAAAACCATGAAAACGACATCCATGATGAAAACTTTGAATTTTTTGCAGTAGCCATCTTTGATTTTAACCTCACTATCGGCTTTAGCATCCTCGAAAACCATGAAAACGATTCCCATGATGAACATTTCAAAAATTATCGCAGCCGTCATCTTAGATTTTAATTTTGACCTCACTATCGGCTTTAGCATCCTCGAGAACCATGAAAACGACTCCCATGATGAACAATACGAAAATTATCGGAGCCGCCATCTTGGATTCTCATTTTGACCACGCCATCAGTATAAGCACCCTCGAAAACCATGAAAACGACATCCATGATAAAAACTTTGAATTTTTGCAGTCGCCATCTTGGATTTTGATTTTGACCTCACTATCGGCTTTAGCATCCTCGAGAACCATGAAAACGACTCCCATGATGAACAATTCGAAAATTATCGCAGCCGCCATCTTGGATTCTCATTTTGACCACGCCATCGGCTTTAGCATCCTCGAAAACCATGAACACGACTCCCATGATAAACAATATTCGAAAATAATCGCAGCTGCCATCTTGGATTTGGATTTCAACCTCACTATCGGTTTTAACACCCTCGAAAACCATGAAAACGACACCCATGATGAAAACTTTGAATTTTTTGCAGTCGCCATCTTTGATTTTGACCTCACTATCGGCTTTAACATCCTCGAAAACCATGAAAACAACTCCCATGATGAATATTTCGAAAATTATCGCAGTCGCCATCTTGGATTTTGATTTTAACCTCACTATCGGCTTTAGCATCCTCGAAAACCATGAAAACGACTCCCATGAAGAACATTTCGAAAATGATCGCAGCCGCCATCTTGGATTTGGTTTTTAACCTCACTATCGGCTTTAGCATCCTCGAAAACCATGAAAACGACTACCATGATGAACATTTCAAAATTATCGCAGCCGCCATCTTGGATTTTGATTTTGACCTTACTATCGGCTTTAGCATCCTCGAAAACCATGAAAACGATTCCCATGATGAACAATTCGAAAATCATCGCAGCGGCCATCTTGGATTTTTATTTTGACCTCACTATCGGCTTTAGCATCCTCGAAAACCATGAAAACGACTCCCATGATGAACATTTCGAAAATTATCGCAGCCGCCATCTTGGATTTTGATTTTGACTTCAGTATCGGTTTTAGCACCCTCGAAAACCATGAAAACGACACCCATGATGAAAACACAAAAACTATCCATGGTTTTTTTCTTTTCCGAGCCTCCTCTATACGAATCCGGAAAAAAACAAAACTCTGGTCTCTTAGTTTCCGAGATACGATTGGGAGGGGGGGGGGAGGCCAAAAAGGGGAGGCTTGGTACTTTTGCCCTACTCATGAGAGTTACTTGTAAGATTGCTTGTCGTCACCTCTGAGTTACGCTTCACCCACTCAACCTTCGTTACGCTACGGTGGTCGCCGGCTCGCTTCGCTCGCCACCTCCCCCCCTCGCTCCACTCGGTCTCGCAGGTTCGCTCCACTCAGGACCTACCTACCACCGGAAAGCTATCGTAACTTTATCCCTACGCTACGCTACGCTTCGCTTTACCGCTTCCTAGTTTTTCCGAGATACGATGGGGGGAGGGGTGAAGAGGGGGAGAGGGGGGAGTTTTGAAAAATGATTTTGACCAACTCTGGGCCCCTAGATAAGAATCTGAAAAAAAAAATTTGCAAGTCTGTTAACTTCCGAGATCCACCTAAAGGGGGCAAGGGGGGGGGACTTTGAAAAATGGTTTTTACTTTTCCGAGCCTCCTCTATACGAATCCGTAAAAAAACAAAACACGGGTCTCTTAGTTTCCGAGATACGATGGGGAGGGTGGAGAGGGGGGGCAAAAAAGGGGAGGTTTGGGATTTTTCCCATACTCATGACAGTTACTTGTAAGTTTGCTTGTCGTCACCCCCGAGTTACGCTTCACCCACTCAACCTTCGTTACGCTACGGAGGTCGCCGGCTCGCTTCGCTCGCCACCTCCCCCCTTCGCTCCACTCGGTCTCGCAGGTTCGCTCCACTCAGGACCTACCTACCACCGGAAAGCTATCGTGACCTTATCCCTGCGCTTCGCTTTACCGCTACCTAGTTTTTCCGAGATACGATCGGGGGAGGGGTGAAGAGGGGGTGAGGGGGGAGTTTTGAAAAATGATTTTGACATAGTACTCTGGGCCCCTTGATATGAATCTGAAAAAAAAACAAAACACTGGTCTCTTAGTTTCCGAGATACGATTGGGAGGGGGGGGGGAGGCCAAAAAGGGGAGGCTTGGTACTTTTGCCCAACTCATGAGAGTTACTTGTAAGTTTGCTTGTCGTCACCCCCGAGTTACGCTTCACCCACTCAACCTTCGTTACGCTACGGGGGTCGCCGGCTCGCTTCGCTCGCCACCTCCCCCCTTCGCTCCACTCGGTCTCGCAGGTTCGCTCCACTCAGGACCTACCTACCACCGGAAAGCTATCGTAACCACATCCCTACGCTACGCTACGCTTCGCTTTACCGCTACCTAGTTTTTCCGAGTTATGATGGGGGGAGGGGTAAAGAGGGGGATAGGGGGGAGTTTTGAAAAATGATTTTGACTTACTCTGGGCACCTTGATATGAATGTGAAAAAAAAATGTTGCAAGTCTGTTAACTTCCGAGATCCGCCTGAAGGGGGGAGAAGGGAGCCAAGGGGGGGGGGGGAATTTGAAAAACGGCTTTTACTTTTCCAGACCTCCTCTATACGAATCCGTAAGAAAACAGAACACGGGTCTCTTAGTTTCCGAGATACGTTGGGGGGAGGGGTGAATAGGGGGAGTGGGGGGAGTTTTGAAAAACGATTTTGACCAACTCTGGGCCCCTTGATATGAATCTGAAAAAAAAAATGTTGCAAGTCTGTCAACTTCCGAGATCCACCTAAAGGGGGGAGAAGGGGGCAAGGGGGGGGGGACTTTGAAAAATGGTTTTCACTTTTCCGAGCCTCCTCTATACGAATCCGTAAAAAAACAAAACACAGGTCTCTTATTTTCCGAGATACGATGGGGAGGGGGGGGAGGGGGGGCGAAAAGGGGAGGTTTGGGATTTTTCCCATACTCACGAGAGTCACGTGTTTACGAATCTGTCAAAATATACCCACCTCCCCCTTCACCATCTGGGAGAACAATGATGTCAATCAGTGAGTCAGTCAGTGAGTGAGTGGTAATCGAGCTTTATATAGTATAAATAATATAAAATCGAGCTTTATATAGTATAATATTTAAAACTTTCTAAGAAGCGTCACAATGATGAGGCAGAACGTCACAGAATACTCAAGATTGCAGCAAATGTTAACAATTTTATATTACATCATCAGCGGATTAATTGTCAACATTGCTTTATCCGCTTTAATACTAATGATCACAAGCTTTATCTCTCTGAGATTATGACATACATCCAAGACTCAAAGACATCGTAATTAAAATAATAATGGCATTTTCCCATACTGGAGATAAACGAGACGACTCAAGCGCTACTACGTAGCAATACAATAAGCATACATAATGTATACAATTTATTGAGCTCGTATCTCGGAGTTACTTTACCGTGATTAAACTGAACCCATTTCGGCCTATAATTTAGCAACTATCAGTGCTGTTAACCGTAAAAACGAGGCCGGTCCTAAGAAAGAACCTTGGGGGACGCTCCGCTCGGACAACCCTGTCATGACAAGAGATTAGGGTGGGCACGGGCGTGGCAGGCGCACCGCGAAATGTCGCGCCATTTCGCTGATGACGTCACAGGCCGCGCCTGACATTTTCGGATAAAGCAACAAAGCAGCCCTACCTTCCTTCGTCGTTGATAACCGAAAAAGCTTAATAGTTTTCAGAGCTTTTGCGGGTTATTCGCTCCGCATGCTCGCGCTTCTACCGCGGTGCCTTACCTTGACATTTTGATGTACTACATAATATACAGCAGTATACTGTCTAATTCTAGGATTAGCAGTGCTCGTAAGCTCTAGGGTACGTTGCCACGGTTGCCACCAATGTTTCCGCTCTGGTTATTTGTTAGGTTAGCTTTTTTATTTATACTAATGGACTGACATAAACTTGATGTGATGTGGTAAACCGGCAAGAACACAAAATGCGAAACGAACCTAGTATTTCCGTGTAATAATCGCGCTTACTAATAAAAGTTTTTGACTAAACTTTAATTTTTAATAACACTTATGCCATGCCTTGAATACTCAGTATTTCGTTTTCTGATATTAAATTAACTCGTAGGTTTTGTTTCAATAAATGTTACTAGGGCATGAAATATCATTAGCCCACATTATATACACAGGACTAGGCCATATAGGCACCCTACTTAACAAACATAGTGTTGATGACGTCAGTTCTTCACCTGTCATTTGAACCCCTCCCTAACCCCATTAGGAGCCTACAATGTCTAAAAATGGATGGTATTATGTGAACTAGACAAAGTATTTGTGCGTGTTCATTAGTGACCTTTGCATCGAACAAATGAATGCCGCAATATTTTGGATGACGTAGAAGGTTTGGGGTCGTTTCCGGGCAGGTGTCCAACCTTTGAAGTTGGTGATTGTGATGTACGAATGTGACCTCCGCAGTTGGGATTGCTGCAATCTCTTCCCGAGCTATAAGACCACGTTGAGTTCGATATAAGTCGGGCATTATTGAAAAAGTTACCTTGTTATGATACTCAAAGCTTTTTAAATTCACGCATAGCATGTAAGTACTAAAAATAATAATACATTACTGGTTGGCTAAATACATAGATCGCGTGCAGACTTTTAATATTCTTTATAGTCGACGTGGGTCAATAAACTGCTAGGTGATGGCTATACTGCCTGTGGCCGTAAGTAAGCTAACCTACAAAAGTTATTCTAATGTCAAACTAAAATGTTAATGTCAAATAATAATATGGTCAGTTCAGACTTTCTGTGTGATGCGAGCTAAGTGACTCATAAAAAATGAAACTTCAGCTACTTTTGTTGCTTTTTACATATGTACTATGTACTAGGCGTACTTATGATTTAACGCTTTGTTTGTATCCAGCATTCGATATTCCGCAAAGCTCACGATAAGATGGGCAGAAAATTAGACGAAAAAAAAACCTTTAAAAAAAAGTAGCGACTTCAAAAACAAATACAAAAAAGTTTAAAATAACTTTTTTATTTCATTGACTATTGCCACCGACTTCCGAAAGAAAAGTTATTTTAAACTTTTTTGTATTTGTTTTTGAAGTCGGTAAGTACCTACTTACTTTTTTTTTTAAGTTACCCTTTTTAGTTACTTCAGATATTCAACAAAAATCTTCGTATATTCGGCGTCTAGAAATCTATATCCAAGCGAGCAACAAAAACGGATCTATGCGGGCAATGTCACGAGATATCCATTATTGTTACATACTAAAACCTCAAAAAAAAATCCGAAAACCGCATGAAAATCGGTTCGGCCAAACGCGAGATAATCGTGAACAAACATACAATCGACTGAAAATCTAAGATCCATGAAGGCAAAAAATCCTCTATCTCAAAAACTACTGAACCGATTTGGATAATAATATAATAATAATAAATTTTATTCAAGAATTAGGTCAATATAAAGATTTTCATAATTACAGCTAAGTACAATAATGCTATGGGTAATGTAGCGGATGAAACTTGTACTAAGTTGAATAATGCCTGCTGCCCTGGGATCTGGAGGCGACTGCCCTCCAGCGCGTCTATGAGTGGCGCGTGGAGGCGCAGCGCCGGGGCGTAACCCCGCTGCCTCGAGAAGTCGAGGCGCGGCGGGAAGAACTCCGGCGCGATCTCAGGGCAGTATGGAGGGGACGACTGTCGCAACCGAGGTCCGGGCACGCCGCAATCGCGGCGGTAAGACCCCTCTTTGAGGAGTGGCTGGAGAGACGTCACGGCGTCCTAACCTATCGGATGACGCAGGTCCTCACCGGACACGGAAGTTTCGGGAGGTTCCTGTGTCTGATAGGGAGGGAGGAAACGCCCGTGTGCCACCACTGCGAAGATCGCCCGGAGGACACAGTAGAGCATACGGTGCAAGACTGCCCAGCTTGGGCAGAGCACCGACGTGTCCTCACGGCGGCGATAGGCGGAGACCTCTCGCGCCCGGCATTGGTTGCGGCCATGCTGCGGGGCGAGACGGAGTGGGAAGCGGTCGCCTCCTTCTGCGAAGCAGTAATGCTCGTGAAGGAGGAGGCGGGCCGCGAGAGAGAGAGGACGGCGAACTCCCTCCGCCCCAACCGCAGTAGTAGGCGCCCGCGGCGTCGGACGTCAGCAGACGATCTCCGGCCACCGTAGGCGCGGGCATGCGGGCAGCGAGTAAAGAGCAACTCGCTGCCCGACCATGGACCACGCCCGGTCCGACGGCGCGTTGTGTCCCACGCGCGCCTCAAAGAGCGTCAGCATACTGACGGGGCCCCCCTCTCAGAGGGCCAAAGCCTGCCGGGGTCGCGGGATTATTTCCTTACCGTGACCCCGGAACATAACAGGCTACTGAAGGACACCGTGGATTTTAGTTAGTAGAAGTCTGACAGTCCCTCCCGCCCTGCCCGGGGTGGGAGGACTCGTTTGATGATTTTAACACGCTAAAAAAAAAAAAGTTGAATAATGCCTAGTACAACAAAAAAAGAATTACTTAAATCGGACTTGTAGTTCTGGAGATAATTATGCGAACACAAATATAAAAACATACATATATACACTTATGAAACTTAGAACATTTGTTCAGACGCTGATTGATATAGACTAACATATACGAAACTGGGTAGTTCTGAAAATATTACATAGTCATACATACGAGTCGAATTGATAACCTCCTTTTTTGAAGTCGGTAAAAACTATCAAAGAATTAATTTAATGAATAAAAGACTTCAGTTTCTACAATATTATTCAACTTGGTTATTAAGCGTCTAGTTGACATAGTCACAAACGCCATGAATAGATTTAAATAAATTATGAAAATACAGAAAATTAACATCAGTTAAAGATGAATGAAAATCTATGGAAAATGTCTCGCCCACAAAACATCCGAGAGTTGAAATTGAATGATAGCAGGGATGTACTAGTATGTCTAGTATAAGCTTTGAAATAGGGGGATGCCTAAAAGGTAATGCCAGGACGGGTGTTACCTCCGCTCCATATTTCAGATCGGACCGGGAGTAATAATTTGATGTGATTCTTTATACCCGCCGCGCTGCGACTAGACAACACTTTTATATGGATTTTCAAAGCAGCGCAGCGCGGGCGCATGGCTACAGGCACACGGCTTCGGTGCAGCATTTTGTGGATTTGGAGGCGCTCTCCGTCGGCGCTCCATTTCCCCAGCCTGCTTTGTTCCACAACTGGGCCAAACACTCCACTCCTTACACCAATCGCGAACTCCCGCCATCTCCAATTTTCAAGTATCGAGTTCGTCGCTAACTTCTTTGTGGCTAGAACGCCACAAAGAAGTTGGCGCCACGAGATTTTTTTATGTCAAATAATAGTATAGAGTGGGTAGATGTTAGGATAAAGAATTGTGTAAAACAGTCCAGTGGTGGAGTTCTGATCCGCAACATTATACTATTTATATAATATGCAAATACTGACCTATGCAGTCTGTCGCGCTAATGGCAGTTACATCAGTCCTTAGAAAGTCACTATATAATAAAAAAGCAATAATAAAGTCCTAAAAAACTTCTGTGCTTCGTATCGAAAACCTGAATCCTGTTCAAAAACATATCCGTTCAGAAACAATAGAGCGCAATAATATCGCGTCTGCGTGTCCTCTTGTTTGCTCATTAGAATTGATGGACGCAACTGAAGGCGCCAACTTTGTTGTCAAGTTATGGGCCGACTATTAGCTATCGACACGCTAGTACTAGTTTTTGTGACGGAGACGGCAAGTCGTAAAATTGAGGATTTTGACGATTTGGTACAAATGGGGTTAAATCACACTATTATAATTAATTATGGCTTTTTGGTTTTTGGCAAAGCAGAAAGCTAAATCATTTAGGGACTGTTTTCATTAAGCGGAAACATGCGGATCGTACTACCATTGAAAGACGACAATGAATTTTCCTTACGTTAAGGCAAAACAGAAGGAAATTTTCTACTTTCCGTTCAAAGAACTGCTGATAAATGAAGTGTAACCAAACAATAACTACAATTTGTAAACATAGATTGAACTACAGTACATCAAAAGACGGTAAAATATCACGAAGCCCGCGACATTTAAACAGCCATTGCAAAAAGAAAGTTCAAGGAGACGAAGCGCCGACATTGGTTCGATTTATGAATATTTGAAGCGATTAATTGATCGTCGGGCGTGCGACTGGCAGCAGCCGACGTCCGTTCACTTCGCAATACACGGATAAAATAAATCACGCCTGTCTTCCCCGAGGGCTTAGACAGAGATGACCTGTAATAGTAGGTGTGTGAAAGTCCCATTCCATGTTTTAGGGGATGAACCTTTTATCCCTATTACCCTACAACTGAGTACATTTCTGCTGCTCAGTTGTTCACTTGGAATTTTTCCTGTGTTGTGGGTGCGTTTACAAAATTTTCAACTCTCGTCCATCACCCAGACTCAGAGCCCATCACCCAGACTCAGAGCAACTACCTCTAAAGTTCTAAGCCATATAAGTATTTGTTCCCTGCGAGAAATGAAACCTCGACCCGTTGCGCAGCACCCAATTGCTTAAACTGGGCCAACAACAGTTTTTAACAAGCCTTTCATCATTTGTCGAACCGGGTGCAGCTTAATATCAGTATTTTACATGAAGCGACTGCCTGTCTTACCTTTACAAACCAGAAACTATGGATAACAACATACCTCTGGTTGTCAGACTTTCGAGCTTCTGACTAACAGTAACGTCTGTCAAAGGTCTACAAATGACAGCCCTAGCCGGGACCAATGCCTTTACTTGCTTTCCAACGCATAGAGGAAACTATACCTATGATAGACATTAGACGGTCACCTATCCAAAGAACATCCTCAGCAAGCGCGACTTAACATGGAAGATCGGCTTGTGCGGCTGTAATTATTTAGCCAATCAATGAGTCATAATTAGACAGAAAATAATAAAAATATCGAAAACAATCTGCTTGTTACGAGTTCGACAAACGATTGTGCAATGATTGCCTCTATAGGTGATTATGTGAAAATGCACATAACTGCTATGCTATACAGGCGCACAGGTGATTATTATATAAGATAAGATACATCACTCTGTTATTTAGTTCAGGCACACGAAAACAATAAAAATCGTCTGTTAAATACAATGTTGCCTAGCTAGTTATGTGAGATTTAACTAGAAAAAAAAAAAACATGGTGTCTGTCTGTGGCAGAATATGTAAAAATAACTCTTTGTGTCTATTGACTGTTCTTGGAACAATTTAGAAGTCGCAGTTGCTCGCTTAGCCTTCACAAGGCAGCAACACAATATGTGCTAAGTCGTGTTTAGAATGCGACATTTTAGTTTAATACAAATTGTAACACAGTTCGTGGCATATTCCTAAACCTATGCCTACATGTAGGGATGTATTCCTAGAAAAAATAAAATTAATATTGTATTTTAATTAAATTACAATATTAAATAATTCTGGTGGGTTGGCGCTCTTTGGGGGAGCCGTAGGTTCAGCAGTGGACGGCAATAGGCGGATAATATATTAAATAATTTTATTTTTCACTTAGCTGGATACCAAGAAATTTTGCCTACCCTCAATTTGGCCACCACTGGTGGACAGCGAAACTTTTTTTATAAAACGTCCCTATGTCCACCCCGAGGTGGAGAAAAGGAAGACTTTATATAAAATTTCTCTCTGGTCGCGTGCGGACAGTGATATGCTTTAAATAAAATATTACCATTGGCCACCATGGGTGGACAGCGAGACGATTTTAATCATGAGTATTCTCTGTGTTCACCACTGGAGGACAGTGATAATTTTTTTAGAAAAGTTTCGCTGTCCACCACTAAACTGGGGGTGGAACAAGAACCATTGCTGGTTATGAGGTCTTGGGTTCGATTCTCAGGTCGGAAACGTGTTATCGGGTGTTTCTCAGTAAAATAACGGAAATAAAGAAACTATCAATGCCGAACCTTTGACGTGCTGTTTACTGTACCCTTTCCTAATTTGTTATTCAAAGATTGCTTGGACTATCAAAGAGCTTTCTTTACGTCAATTATTTTACAATCAATTCTCGATAGGTATATTCGAAGCTTGCTACGTTAAACAAAACTAAATATTGTAAAAGAAGTTGCCTGAAAGATTTCACTTATTTAAACAAAAATCTGTATCGAACAAAAAGAAATATTTAAATAAATACTTTTATCCCTTACTACTACAGTTTGCTTGATATAATCGAAATATTCTTGTATTGCAAACCTTGCGAGGACAATTAACAAATAATAATAATAATAATAATAATAATAATTTCGTTTATTTACCAACAAAAGTTACAAATAAACTTATAAATACAAATGTTGCAAAAACTATACAATAATTTGATATAACCCTGCCTCTTAAACTAGGATAAACACCTGTATTTTAAGAGACAGTGCTCCACCGAGCAGTTCCTTAAACATAGTTTGACACAATAATAGGTGGGAGATTACATAGATTTGCGAAGTGTGGGTGAGAAAAAGTACCGGTGTGCATGGGATAAGAAGTGAGTAAGTCGTGTATGTGTGAGTGTGTGTGGGTGTGTGTATGAGAGTGTGTGTGAGTATGTGTGTGTGTGTGTGTGTGTGTGTTTTTGTATGGTGTAAGTCTTTTGTGAGTATGTGTCTATAGTAGGGAAATTAGGTGTGTTTGTCCTTTCGTTGTGAGTTGATGTTTATAGGCAATAGGTACTTATATTATTAGACGACGTATGTGAGTAAAGACTCTGTGTAGGCATAGTCCTTTTGCAATAGCCACTCTGTTACCGTGTTTTTAAGTTTGTGTACGTTTAAGTTTATAATATTTAGTTGCGAATTTATTTTTTGGTATATGTGTGTACTTAGTGTGTAGAATTGATGTGTTGCGAAGGAGGTTTTGTGCTGGGTTCTTGGAAGAAGATTTACTCGCTTATTTGGATTTGGCGGAGGCAAACCGCCATGTATTCTAAGAAGTGATCTGAGCACAAAGAGTTGCCGTACCGTCAGAACATTACAGTCAGAATACAATTCTGTAGTCGGATATCTATAAGGTTTTTTGGTCATTACTTTGAGAATGGCTCTCTGTGCTCTTTCCACTCTCAAAATACTCGTTTTGGTTGCACCGCCCCACGCAGTTACGCAGTATCCGAGAACTGACTGACACAGAGCATAATAAACCATCCTCAGTGTGTCAAGATTAGCCGAATCTCTAAGGGACTTAAAAATGTGGATAATGCGCAATGTCCTTGTGGTAATGGCTTCAATTTGTTTGTCCCATCTTAGGCCGCTATCAATCTGCACTCCAAGGTACCTTGCACTGTCAGCTCTAGTGAGTGCTGGACAGACACAGTGGTCGTTTAAATTGAGGCACGAGTGAGCAATTACAGAGAAAGTATGGGAAGGTGCAGTGTGACGTCGGATTGCGAAGGGGATGTAAGTTGTCTTGCTAACGTTGAGTGTCAGGAGGTTATAACTAAGCCATTCCATTGTTTTGCGCAAAGCATCTTCTGCAGTAGCCTTGACCATGTCCCATGTGGGACCGTAGACAAGTATCGCAGTATCGTCAGCATACGCATATATATTACAGTTGGTAAGGCTCATCATGCACAGGTCGTTGACGTAAATTTGAAAAAGTGTAGGTCCGAGTATGCTTCCCTGGGGGACGCCATAGGATACCGGTTCCTCGTCACTGAAGTGCTCGTCAATTTTTACCACTTGTGTGCGATTTTTGAGGTAACTTTTGAACATCTCAAGTGAGATTCCACGCACACCGACAAGTTCCAGTTTGTCTATAAGTTTGGGAACAGAAACGGTGTCAAATGCTTTGGCAAGATCAAGCAAGATAACCAGACATTTTGATTTACTATCCAACTTTCTAGCAACCTGTTGCGTGAGGTCCAATACGGCATCTTCTGTCGACACTCCTTGCCGAAACCCGTATTGGTTCTCTGCAATTATTTTATGTTTGTCCAGGAAGCTCTTTAGAGATTTGTTTAAGATCTTTTCCAGAATTTTGGATAGGGCTGGCAAAACTGATATTGGCCTGTAATTATTGACACTGTCTCTGTTCCCCCCCTTATGAATAGGGTGTATTATTGCCTTTTTGAGAGCATCCGGAAATACACCTGTTTGGAGGCAACGGTTACAGAGGTATGTTATTAGTGGGACCAGCACATGACGGCTCTTCTTAAGCAGAATAGCTGATATTCCGTCGCATCCCACAGCACAATTATCACGCAACTGAAGTATGATAGACTCTACTTCTACTTCATCAACCTCCAGTATAACCAGAGAGTCCACTGGGGAGATGATAGAGTTTTCATGTACTAAAGTAGGAGGACAAGGATTGATGTTGGTTGTGGTGGTTGTACGAGCCTGTAACTTAATTTTTGCAGCCAAATTTTTGCCTACATTACTGAAAAACATATTCACGTCATTTATCGATGATTTAGGGTTGTCTCGGCCTTTAATCAGCTCTGAGGCACTGACATTTGTTTTATGTGTGTTTGTGATGTTTTTTATTGTTTTCCACATGTTTTTGGGATTATTTTTGGCTTTTTCTAATTCACTTTTTTCATAGGCAACTTTTAATTTTCTGAGCAAGCCATTGCAAAAATTTCTATAACGTTTGTATGTGGTCTTTAGAATTATATTATTTGGATCATTCTTTAATTTCATGTGCATTTTGTCCCTATTTCTAATACATTTTAAAAGCCCAGGAGTCATCCATGGTTTTATTTTTCTTTTTCGTCTAGGAATATTTACTAATTTTGTATGTTTTGAAATAACTGATTTAATAATATTAATAAATTGGGTCATACATTCGTTTGCATCTTCAGTTTGGTATATAGCTGTAAAGTCCGTATTTTCAAGCTCAAGTATAATGGATTCATAATCAAGACGGGTGGTAGATTGGCATACTTTCGTGGGGGGAACAGTGTTAGCTATAGACAAGACGATAGGTTTGTGGTCTGTAATATGCGATTCCAAAACTAGTGTGGTTGCACGTAGGTTTGACTTGAGAAAAAAGTGATCAATACAGTGTTCCTGTCGGGTATCAAGTAGATGTGTTGGCATGAGTCCATAAGAGGCATTTATCATCAGATATTCTAAGCTCCGTTCATTCCTATTACTTGGGCTTATATCGATGTTGAGATCGCCTACGAGGACAACACTAGTAAAAAAACTTTTAAAAAAATCTAAAGAAAGAAAAAATCGAATTGCGACCGGGATTTGAACCTGCTACCTCCGGATTCAGTTCGGTTCTTACCTATATTAAATATCGTCAAATTCTTCAATCGATTATTCACGCGGTTTGTATTTTCTTTCCTTAGAAAATCTTTGAAATTCAAGAGGCATGCGTTAGTGCGTATAATTTAAAAAAAATACAAAAACATTCACTATTTTTATTCTAAATGGGAGAACTTTTCAATTGTGACTGAGAAGCGCAAAAATTAATGAGAATGGATTTTCAAACCTTACCTCGTCTTACTCAGGTCTTGTTTATTCTTAGCTATATACAATCCAAATAAAATGACAGGAAAATTTTCACAAGGGGCTAATATATTCAAATCTAATTTGAAATCTTAGACCATTCCAAAACTATATTTTTAAAAGAAAACTAACTGGTAATATGTACAAATAATAATAATAAAAGAAATATTCAAAGGGCGTCAAAGAATTCATCCACATCGCTGTCAACGGGAACAGTGCCCAGAACGCTGGCAGCATTGCCACCTTGTATGGCAATGCTGATTCGTTGGCCTAGGAATAGGCCAGCCCTCTGGTCACCTGAAGAGTCGACTAAACGCCTGGCGATATCCTTAAAAACGTTGTGAGCACTCGGGCCCCATGGCCCCAGAGTTTCAACCCCAAACGGCTCAAACACATAGCTACTAGCTAAACCAATGTATTTGCGCCGCTTGGAGTTTTCAGCACCTGCAGCAGCAGCGCCAGCACAACACGCTGTACTAGGAAGATGGGATGGCGCAAGGGTGTCGACACATGTTGCATCCCACACCAAAGGCCTACCCAGCTTCCATGGCATTATGGTCATACCATCTGGTCTCTTCCCATCGTCGCGTGCCAAGCCACTGGGTTCTAAGACGGCTGGCACTCCGGCGGTGACAAGAGCACGACGGATTATGTCGTTTAAGCTAGCATGTCGTGCCAACAGACCTGCACTCCTGCTACAGGAAAGGCCATGGTGCCCGAGGCAGTCGACTACTTCACCACATTGACAGCGATGTGGAGCCCCACAAGGAGCGCCCATAATTTGAAATGAAACAACAAAACTTTGTTGTTTAGTTTCTAGAATTTTCCAAGAAAAAAGTGTAGGTGAGTAATTATTTTATAGGACAAAAAAAAATGTCATTGTCAGTAATATGTTTAGCTAGCCCTTAATAGTTCAGTTAAGAAGAAGGAATTCCTAAAACAGGCTATTAGGCCATGACATGATATTCAAACATGAATAATAAATTAATGTTCTTTTTACCAAAAATTTGTACCTAAGTTGGATAAAGTAACTATTAGTTATTATCACCTTATTTTATAATGTATGACAAAAATGTGAACTATAACTACATACATTTTATCTGTACTCTGCCTACCTATGTTCACCCCTCCAACATCCTTTGAATAAATGAAACATCCTAAGAAAAAAAAAATCTTATGATCCGAAGGATGTTTGAGGGTTTTTTTTAGGTTTAATTGCTTCTGCCGTGATCATTGGACTGTCTTTTCAGAAGGGCTATGAAGGAACACCTTTTTTATTCTTATTTTAGTCAGTACGAGTCTGATGAAAGTACTTCCTGTCCAAACCTGGACGTGAGGACTCATTTGATAATTTTACCACGATTAGTGACCGACCGAAATTTCGGTTTCGGTTTTGGCCGGTTTCGGCCAAAAAATCTAGTTTCGGCCTTAGTTTCGGTTTCGGCCAAAACATAGCCGAAACTTTCGGCCTCGCCGAAACTCAAGTGTCCGTGCATTTACCTGCGTCATTCGGCAAAATTCGTAGCTAACACGTGCTTGCTCGACGGTGGGGCCCCGGCTCAGTTCGCCACTGGCCATTTAATCGTGAGATGATGTTTTGGGTTTTGCTGCTAAGATATATTTGAAAAAAAATATTATTGTTACGTACTTTAATGAATTAAAGAACCGTCAAGGCAGTGACTGTATTCGAAATATAAGTTAACGGTCTCTTGATTCTTTGAAATAATGTTAATTTTTTTTTCAACTCAATGATTTCGTATTGCTGAATATAGTGCGATTGTTTAGACTTCAAGTCCAGTGAAACATTGAAAAAAATATTTTTTTACAATTTAGAATAGATTTTGGCTTAGTAGAAGTTGAATACCATAGAAAAATAGCAATTTCTTAAAAATCTGCTAATATCCATAAGTTTGTCGTATATCATTACTTCCCAGAATTTTAACCTTATTTATTAGCGACACTATCGAATGGTGTAATAATACAAGGTGTGATTTTTTTTTCCAAAATCAGCGGTTTCAATTCTTAGCCAGGATTATTGATTTTTCTAAAATCCAATGATGCAGTTTTAGATATCGTAAAATTCGGTCTCGAGACTCGTTTTTCGATATTCCTCATAGTTAAGGATTTACCTAGCCATCCATGCCCAGTTGAAAACTTCACCCTTTATTTCTTATGTGTTAATAAATGTAAAATAAATGTAAAAATAGTGACCGACCGAAATTTCGGTTTCGGTTTCGGTTTCGGCCGGTTTCGGCCAAAAAATCTAGTTTCGGCCTTAGTTTCGGTTTCGGCCAAAATGTAGCATAAACTTTCGGCCTCGCCGAAACTCAAGTGTTCGTGCATTTTCTTGCGTCTTTCGGTAAAATTCGTAGCTAACACGTGCTTGCTCGCTGGGTGGGGCCCCCGACTCAGTTTGCCACCGTCCATTTAATCGTGGGTTGAGGTAATGTTTTTGAGTTTACTGCCAAGAGTAAGTCTAGTATATTCATGTCATAAAAACATTGTATACTTGTTACGTACGTTGATGATTAAAAAACTTATCAATCGTCAAGGCGATTAGGATTAGGCGGTATTCACTTAATTATGTTTATAATTAAGTTAACGGTTTCTTCTTTGAAATAATGCAATTTTTTTCAACTCAGTAATTTCGTAATGCTAAATATAGTGCGATTGTTGAGACTTCAAATCTAGTGAAACATTGGAAACAATTATTTTTTATAATTTCGAATAGATTATGGCTCAATAGAAGTTACATAACATAGAAAAAAAAATGGCAGTTTCTTAAAATCATCTATACGTTTGACGTATTTCATTATTTCCAAGGATTTGATCCTTAATAGCAACACTATCGAATGGTGTGATAATACAGGTTGTGATTTTTTTTCCAAAATTAGCGGGTTCGATTCCTGGCCAGCCAGGATTATTGATTTTTCTAAAATCCAATGATGCAGTTTTAGTTTTCAGCAAAGTCGGTCTCGAGACTCTATTCAACGTTTTTCGATATTTAAGAATATAGCCATCCAAGCCCAGTTGAAAAATTCGCCTTGTATATTTGACACTTTTTCTTATTAAGTTAATAAATGTAAAAAAAAACAATAAACTTCAGAAAAAAATCGAAATTTAAATGTTTCAAAAAGTTTCGGTTTCGGTTTCGGTTTCGGCCGAAACTGAGAGCAAGGCCGAAAGTTCGGTTTCGGTTTCGGTTTCGGCTGAAAAATCAGTTTCGGTCGGACACTAAAAAACAAGTAAATTTCGAAAATAAATTTAGAAAAAAAAATAGAAATTTTAAATGTGTTAAAAGTTTCGGTTTCGGCCGAAACTGAGAGCAAGGCCGAAAGTTCGGTTTCGGTTTCGGCTGAAAAATCACTTTCGGTCGGACACTAACCACGATAAACAAAAAAACCTATGTTAATTGTCAATAGATGAAAAAATGGGTTTAGATTTAAAAATAAGCAAGAAGGATAATTATTTTCTGCGTCAACTTTAAATAAATTGGGATAGAAACATATGCTTTCAGGTATCATTACTTTTAGGACTTAGTACAGTTTTAATAAGTTTGATTAAGATTTTTAAGCATGTTTTTCTATTAGGAGATAACTATCTAAGCTATGGTTAAAGCAAATATCATGGTTAGATAGTAGTATCATCTGCCCAGCCTTTTCCCAACTATATTGGGGTCGGCTTCCAGTTGAACCAGATGCAGCTGAATACCAGTATTTTACATGAAGCAACTTTACTGCCTATCGGACCTCCACAACCCAGTAACTGGGCAATATGATACTCCATGACTAACAGTAACAACTGTCAAAGATCTACAAATGACAGCCGGGACCAACGGCTTTACGTTCTTTCCGAGGCACGGAGGATACTCGCTTTGACAGATGATCACCCATCCACAGACCAACCTCGGCAAGCGCGGCTTAACCCGGAAGATCGGCCTGTGCGGCTGTAATTATTTAGCCACGAAATCCACTCTAACAAACAAACTAAACTCAGAAAGTAGTATGATTTAAGAAACACGGGTGTTTTTTTTTTTTTAAAGTCATGCCCGCTTTAGTAATTTCTTCTGTGTAATGGGTGAGTTTACAAACATAGAAACTCACATAAATAAACACCCAGTCCCGCAACAATTACTTGTAGGTCATAAAAATATTTGTTCTGAAATGATGGAACCTAAGAAATAACATTACAGTGTTGTAGGGTGCCTGTAGGCATGACAACCAAGACAATTAGTCTATGCCTTTTCCTTACCTTACCTTTTCCACCTACTCATTATTATTTCAACAATTATGAATTTCAATGCTACAAATTTCAATTCCCAGAATTTGGACTTTACATTATAATTTGTATAGGCCGAAATTGATAAAGAATATAATAATATGCCATTTATAAAGTCATCCTGGTCTTGCCTGGAGAATTATAGCAAATCTACTCTTATTGAGTGGAAGCTTCTATACCCAGTTAGGACACTCATCATCAATAACATTCATAAACTCATGCCTTCTTCCCATGGGGGTAGGCAGAAACTACAGAGTGCCACCTGCTACAATTCTTATATGTATATACTCTTTTCGCCTCATTAACATGACTAACTTCCTGTCCTTATCCTATTCAACTTGGGTTTAGCACAACATATTTTCTTCTTTGATTCTCATTTACTTCTTTTTCTTGTTGGAACATTATAAATGGGATGACCCATTACCCATACTATGTACTTTGGATTTGAGTTAAATGATCTATATTTAGCAAATTGGTTTGGCAAACTCTTTTACAAGTCAAAAAGACACTATTTACCCGACTGCGCGACGCAAAGGAGGTTAATGTGTTTATCAGTCTATGTATGTATGTTACTCTAATGTTTCTGAAAAAAATGACATACAAGAAAAAAGTCAAATTGAGAGAAAAACTGAAAAAGCATTATTGAAATTATTTGGTTGATGGTTTTGCACACACTTAAATAAAATGAAATGAACATAGTATTTTTGATTGTTTTAAGACCTATTATGAATTTGTATGAATAATCAATATTATGCCAATCGCCCTTAGGACGACCCACTGACCCAACTTTTAGAAAAACTAAGTTAAAATATTTATAAATTATACAAAAGTGTTAAAAAGATAGATACACAGGTAGATGATAAAAACACAAGTGGGTAATCTTGTTAATGCAATAAAATTGTCCGTCTATTATCAGATAACTGGCTTTGGTGCAACAAATTCCAGTTACTTGTTGTTACTGAGACATTCAATGTTTGAAATTCAATAGATTGTACCTATTTGTTATTATTTACATTCAACACCATTCTTTTAGACTAGCAAATATACTCTGATGTCAACTTTATCTCAATTTAGGACAGACATACAATATTCTTACATCAATGAACCTTCTAATCCATAATAGATAACAATATTATCATTTAAATTCATATAATGTTTCAAAGTGAAAGTACCAAAGCAATAGTTGACATCATTCAACGAAATAACCAACACCGTTAATGAGAAATACGAGGAAAATACTTACATGTGAATGATTTTGGATAAAAACTGGACACCTCGGCAAACACCACGTACAATTCCGATAGAGCGGACTCTGTTCGTATTTCCTTCAGAAAATTAATAAACTCAACGATTTACACTATTCACCGAAGTCAGAATTTCGACGGCCGACCCAGGGGGTGTCAACTTTGTATGGGCAAATGTTAGACAGGTACCCGGGGCAGAAATACTTCATTGCCAGCATAAAAAAATGATGAAGTATTATGAAAGACCCAGAGAATGGGGATGGCAACTCAAAGCTAATCGTAGATGGCGCTGCGATAGTTGGTCCCCACGTCTACCTTGTACAAAAAAACAAACAAGATTATTTGTTATAAAAATTGAGTATAAATACAAAACAAATATGGAAAATTATTCGTCCATGCAAGTACTATATACTAAAAGAAGAATTAAGACGCCGCGGCGCATCTACAAGAGAAAAAAAGTGATTTAATTGAGTGGTTATACATTTGATTTTACCGTAATAAATCCACAATTACTTGTAGTTGAGGTTTCAATTTTTGAGTTTAGGTATGTTTTACCTGTCCTCTCCTTTATCAAGAATATAATGCTGCTTTTGACTTTCTATTTTGATAAAATATCATAATGTTTTAAGTCAGTAATTTTAACCTTTTTTTCTATTTAGATTCGAGAAATATCACAATATATTTAATTTCTTAACACCACAACTATTACAAAACTCGTTCCAGGTGATAATTCTTCGATTTTCGAGCGATGCAATACTGGTACATAACCTCCAAAAGAAAAGTAGATATTATTTTGAAAAGTGTATTCCATCATTTTTACAGCTTATTACACAGCATCTAGTCATTTTACATCAATAAATGTTTTTTTTTCTGAAAATTCCTTTGATTTTACAGTTCTTTGGGGACCAAACTGTCATTTTCACTTTGACACTTGCCTTCCCCATTAATAATACTTTATTTTCAAGTTGGTAACACAGGAGCAATTTATGTGACTAGTTTTTGTTTTTTTTTTCTAAATGGTAGTTTTTAACCTGTAATAGTCCATGTTTAAGATTATGCAAATATTTATTAGATAATTTTTAATGACTGAAGTTTTTATGATTTTCATTTATCCAGTATAATAACTAAACGAATAATAGTCTGAAATTAAAAGTCGAAAATATAGTAGTAATTTTATAATTCATACTACAACACATGCCCGATGTCAACAAAAACCTGAAAAAAACAAAAAGTTCCTATCTTGAAACTTTCTTGATTTTGTTTTCAAGTTTCATTTGCTGCAAATATTCAGTATTTCTGTACTTGTTTTGCCTATATCTTTGAGTTGAGGTTTCGTTCCTTCGTTCAGTATTTATAAAATGTTTCACAAGTTCTGAGACAGTGACTCTATTGTGATCTAAAAGATACTTTGTGTGCTTTGAAACTTTGTAAAATGGATGAAAATAGAACGAAATCTTATAAATGTGGCTATGTGGCTGTTCCCCAGCCGAACATAATGTGAAACTATTCCGCTTTCCTAAACCCGGAGTTCGTAACCTTATTCGGTAAGTAATACATAACACCTAAAAGCTACATAAAGTTGTTCTTCCGTTCGTTTTATATAGTACGCCCTAGTCATAGTTCTAGGGAAATTTTGAGACAGTATTGTTCTCGTAAACTAATTGACCTAACAGCAGTAATGACCGAGTGACACTGGGTTGATTTCCTTCATCTGTAGTTATTTTCGATTGTTCATAAAATGCTTATTACAAGATTAATGGAAGGGTTATCCTTTTTCAATCTAGTCTTGTAGATATTCATGTCCTCATCCTTAGATAATTGCATATAAATATTTCAGCAGTTTGCAGAACTGTTAATGTGTTAATGTTTTCACTTTCAGTTGTCTGCTGTGGGCAAAGTACATTTTTCCAGAAGGACAGTATAAATCTTTGGAAAATCAGATAAAAATGTACAATGAACATAGAATGCTGTGTGAAAGGCAGACTTTAAAGATATCAGAAAAGCGCAGTTACTTCGAACTGCTGTTCCATGTGATATAAAAACTCATAATGCACAATGGAGCAGTTGATTCTTTTTGCGATTTCAGGTTTGTTCCTATGTATTAATGAGTACTCATTAAATAAATAATGGTGGTATACAAAATTGAATTAATGGAATAAAACTTTATTTCAGATTGATAATGAACTTATTGATCCGGCCAAACTACAAGCTGATCCATTTAAGGATGAGACAAATATCCAGTATCCCAATACACCTGAAACATCATCAAAAAAATTCTATGTTGTGATTCTGTGTGTGTGTATTTTCTAAATTGTCTGTTTCTAAAAATCTGATTTATTCTTTAGCAGAATACAGACTTAATCACTTGACTTGAACTAAAGCAATTGAAGCTAAAACATGAACACAATATAATTATTATGAAACTTTTGAAATAAATAATTTAATAATATGGCACTACATTATTTACTGTTTTATTTTGCACTTTCCTATATTCACTCTTAGGTTTTTTGGTAGGTTCATTCTCAATTAAGAAAATTCAAAATTGAGTTTTCCTAATTGAGAATGAACCTACCAAAAAACCTAAGAGTAAATTTTTAAAAATAATCCGGGATGGTACTCAACCGTTTGAAATTCCCGCGATATTGAGTGTTTTCTCTGGGCTACATATAGATGGCGCTGGCTGAAACTGTTCTACGAAATAATGTATGGAGTTAGCATTCTTCTCCGTTAGGAGTATATATGTTCTGTGGGCCGACCGCACTGAACTAAATAAAATAGAAGGGATCAAGGGATTGATGATTGTGACTTGTGAAGCTCGATTGCTAGCACAGACTACTTAGAGATACTACGTACAGCTTGGCCAGAACGGATTGAAACGGAACTAAAATTTTTATTTCTGACAGCGTTTTAAAATCTTTGATATTTGATGTAAACAAAGACCGCAGGTTTGTTAGATTTATTATGGTGCCATAAAACTAACGTAATAAGTGAAAAAAAAAAAAAAGGTTGCACTCCAGGAGTGCCGGTAGAAGTGAAAACTTTTTTGTTACTATGTTTTATTTTTAATTTGAATGACGTCTTACTCATTTTCGATCAGGGTCACGTGACCCTGACGCGAGTTTTGGTCACGTGACCCTGACGCGAGTTTTAAATTTTTTACCCATTACAGAAAAAGTGTACAACGCCGCTAAAGAAGTTTTCACTTCAAAATAAAATAAAATCATTCAAAGTGCTGGTAGCGCGAAGACAGTGGCGACTTCCGGTTTTCTACATTTTTATGTCAAGCTGTATATTGCTAGAAGCAACGAAATCACATTTTTCTCAAGTCAATATTTTTGGCTCAAAGAACACTGTGTTCGAGCCAGAGAAAAAAAAACCATAGTAGTGGTTAGTGGTAGTATCGTTCATGATGTGAAGGCTCCAGTACACGTTGGCCGAGCGCGCTCGGCGAATGCGCTCGGCAGATTTTCGTGGTACTGTTCACACGTTGGCGTCTTTCATTCTGCGTTGGTCGCTAGACAAAGATGGACGTTAGTAAAAGTTCTCCGTGGTTGCTCATTTTTGGGGTTTTTAATGTATTCATTGTGGTTACGTTACGTTACTCTATGACACCATCATGACCGTGAAACAATTTGTTGGCGCAGTGGCTGAGCGATCGACCGCTGCACAGGCCACAGCGTATTTTGGGTTCGATCCCCGCATGGAACAAATATTTGCATGATCTGCAAGTAGTTGTTCCGAGTCTGGGTGTTTGAGTATGTGAGTTTCATGTTTGTAAATGCACCTACGATACAGGAGAAATTCCTAGTGTAGGGCAATGTTTAAAAAAAAAGACTAAATGACGGACTAATTAGATTTGTTGATACTGTCAAATAGCCAATTAAGCGCTACACTAACTGTCTACTCCGACGCATACCTAAACCTTTGAAATAAACACTCGGCCAACGTGTGATCGCTGTTTGCTGCTTGTGCCAAATTTCTTTGATTTGTGCACGAAAAACCGACACTAATCGGATCGTCGGCGAATGTTGGCCGCAAACGACAAATACACACAAAACAGCCTACTACACATTTGCCGAACGCACTCGCCAAACGCGCTCGGCCAACGTGTACTGGAGCCTTGAGATGTGTAAATGATTGTTGCCAATGTCCTTGCAACAATTTGCCATCCTCATTACTTATTATTATTAGATAAGTACTTTGTGAAGTAGCCATACATTGTCTTTCTTCACCATTCATTTTTTTTAATCAAGTTGTTATCAAGATCTTTCGATTTTTAATCAATTTAGTACTTACTGTCAAAATAAATAATGTAATTTCCATTAATTAACACGATAACTTTTACGCTTACAACATTGACGCGGAAATGTCAAACAAATTATCGGACGCGTCCGTCAGCCGCGGCTGAGAGACGCGGCTTATTCATTATCTAGCCAGTACATTTAATATTACACTGTGCAAACTGTCGGTTGTAAGACGCGGACGTGACCTTGAGCGTTCGGACGTCCGAACAGAATCTGGCCGGTTGTCGTCCGAACTACCGTGCACACTGCTAAGCCGCGTCCCTCAGCCGCGGCTGACGGACGCGTCCGATAATATGTTCGCAGGTTCGCAGCTTTAAGGGCCGATTACACGACACGATTCATCGTGCCCTAAGTCCCTAAGTTCCGATGGATTGGGTGGTGTAATCGCTGTTAGGCTGTTAGTTTCCCTAAATCGGGCGATGGAGTGTACCCGACGGCCCTAAGTCCCTAAATCCCGATAAATCGTGTCGTGTGATCGCGGTTAGGGCGCTCAGTAGCGGCGCGGCGTTCGACGTGAAATGACATGTCGTGAAGTGAAAATGGCTTCGCAACGCGAAAGAGAAATGAATACTCGTAGGGGAAAGGTGTACGAGATGATTCCCATAAGGGAATGCTTGTAGATCAAATGATATTCTACTTAGCGCGAATGTAAATACGTATATAAATAGTAAAGGAGATGTTTCATTTTGGGCCCAGTCTATGTACACCATATCAATAAATAGGAAAAAAATAGGAGAATTTCATGAAAATACTGAAAAAGTCCTTTGAAGACGGGTTAAGCTGTTAAAAAATAATAATTAGGACTGTTTTTTAGCACGATAACCCTATTTCAGGGCGGCCATGACAGTACTATTTGACGTTTACTATCATGACGTTTGACAACTTTGACAGTCCCATGCAGTGACGTTTGAAGAATTTAAAGATTTTCTTGAGTTAGAATTATTCATATTTTTCGGAGTTAGTAATGATTGTATTTTTTTTTTTTTACAATTCAGAATACTATTATTTGACCACGGCCTTTAATCGCCTGTGATTCGGATTTCGTCGTGTGTTATTTTACAATAACAAGTTCAGTTTCAGGTATGTCTTATATCCATGTTTTTGTTCAAATATTTTTTCTGTGTTGTTTTCTTCCCCTGTGTCTTATTCACATTATATCGATAAACAGGTCAGTGGGTCGTCTAACACTATATACTTAACCATTTTTTGTTTGTTTTAGGTTAATGTAAATGAAATAATGTGCCCACAATGCTTTGGCATCAAAATGTTAAATAACTAACATAAAACTAAATGTTCGTACACAAGGAGATCATGAACTGACCAGCATCGCCATGATAGCAATGTTTGTGTCTGTTGGGCGTAGGACATCATTGTTTTGTGAGGCGCACTCACTCTATTTCAAAGGAGCTGAAGGGCAATGATTGTGATTGCTGAAACAATTTGTTGTTCCACGACAGGTAAACACTTTTTTATTCATACAGAGCAAGCACAAATGCAGAAGTTTCTTTTTATTATGATTCAAGACAACATTGTTGCGGAAAGGAAAAGAACTGATACAATCAATGTTTTGAAATGTGTGTAACAGATTCATATCTACACACATTTCACACTTCTATCATTTCCTTGGTCAGATCTGTAAAGATGATATAAAAATAACCAATCTTGATTAATATTATTTATTTATGATTGATATCCAAACAAATGATATCAAAACCTTTATTTATTTTTGTTTTAGGTACCCGAGGGTTACTTGCTATATTTTACTTGTTGGGTGCATTCAGAGTACAATACAACAACAAGGACTCATGCCAGCTCCAGTTACATTATAAAATTATGAATGCATGTGTGTAGTGCCAACAGTTTTGTGTCGAAACACACAGCCCCTCCATCAATAAAGGTCCTAAACAGACCGTAATAGCACAAACAGTGTTATAAAAAAAGAGGTAATATTAGCAACTTAATTACCAACTTTTGGAATGAAATAATTATGTGAATAGCCAATATGTATATCATATTCTTTTTTTTTATTCAGATTCCACCAAGAGGTATGGTTTGCTATGCTTGTTGGGTGGCAGCATGTAGAAAGATGAAAACAGTAGCACATAGCAAAAAGGACGATGTACAATGAATTGCTGTGCCCACATTATGATGATTGTGTTGTATTCCAGTTGGGCTCGGTACCGTGAGAACATACAAGAGATGATGTAGAAAATAAATAAATCATAAGTCTCAACAAATTGTTTTATTAAAAATATTCTTCATGGCTGAATTGACATCCTTTTAACATCACTAATAATAGTTATTATGTATAACTTGTTTCAAAAATTGTTAGTGCATGGTTTGACATGATGTGCATTCCCTCGCAGAAAGGGGGTCTATCAGCTCATTGGATTAAAATGTTTGGTCTTCCTAGCTGTGAGCTGTTACTGTGTAATAGGAATAGTTAACATTTAACAATAACCTGTAGTTATCAGATACTGCAATGTCACTGCTTTCCTAAGAATGATACATACATCCAAAGTATACTGAATAGGCATTATAGAATGAAGCAGCAAGGCAGTGTTGAAAAACAAATAACGTCCAAGCTTTCGTTTCGATTGACCCTTGTCCCTGAAATAAAAGATAGGTGATGCAATAATTATGTGCTGCCGCTCTCTCTCTACTAGCTACTATAACAATAACTTGGGAGTTGTTAGGTAAGTACTGCACATGTCACTGCTCTCCAATGGATTATCGTGGTTAAGAGAACTTTGAATAGGCACCGAAGAATGAAGCAGCAAGAGTTGATAAACATAACGTCCACGCCTGCGTTTCGTTTCTTGGCATTGAGAGATAAAAGACATAAGTTCTGCCGGAATCGAGTAAAATATCCTGTAGGTACTATTATTTTTATCGAAACCCAAGATTCTTGAGATCAAAAATTCTTTTTTTCGATTTTTACACCAAATTATATCACGGTATGTGCACGTCAATCAAGTGTCATTGTCAAAATAAACATACTACTGTCAGATCCACCATGTTTGATTTTTGTCGAGTGTTGTTATCCTTGACAAAGTTAATTTAAAAGCGCAATTAAACGAAGTGAAATTAAAGAGAATTAACAATTAAAAACGGTTTATGTACTAAGAAGCTATTTTTACATATGGTGTACATAGAGTGGGCCCAGGCTCCATACATTTTTGGACCATCTCCTTTATCTATCTTATTGTTGGCATACTCAACATTTTAATTTTTTAGATGCTTTACTATTAAAAAAACATCATTTTTAAAACGTTGTCAAAGGATCATCTTGTACACCCCGGTGTCCAAGATGATCCTTGCGGTAGGGGCAAGATGATCCCAGGATCCAGGAAGAGAATAACCTAAATAAAACCATAATCTGGGTTTATTTTTTCACCTGTATTTGATTGTACTGACAGCCACCATATTTTTGACTTTAGCTCGCGTTTTTAGTGATAATACAGGCAACCCAAACTGTTTACTTGCTGTGCTATATGGCATGCCATTTTTAACAGCATCCAGTGCTTTGATCATGGAGTCTTCCGACCACAATCCGCGTTTTTTTTTTTTTTATAATTACGAGGCATAGTCTTAAACCAAAAATATATAAACTTAAACATAATAATATACAAATGGTTAAAATATCCCCGTAATAGTAGGTTTGTTACCGGTGTACAAGAAGATCCGTGGGGATCATCTTGTACACCGGTAACATAATCATCTTGCCCCAACATAAACTTTTTTATTCAATGTTCGATAACTTTAACTATATGCTTTCAACTGCTACCATGCTATTAAAAAACAAAATAGAGCAATATTCAAAGCTAACTAATACCACAGCCTAGTAATAAAGTACCTAGAACAAATTAGATATAAACTTCTACTCGCCCTTACCTTAGATCAAAGTCACGGAATATTTGTTTTTTTTCTCAAAAAATTTAATTGTCACTCTCGACACCACTACTTTTGACTGAGGCGGGGGAATATCGGGGACTACGTTTTACCATTAAAAACAACTAGATGACGCTACTGGGTTCGTTGCAATATCAAAGGATCATCTTCCCTCAACGGATCATCTCGTACACCTTTCCCCTAAATATTCCTTCAGCTAACGGCTTCTCTTCTTCTTATTTTTTAGTATACCCACTGTTGCTGCGGTGTAGGACGCCCACGGCGACGGACGTCGCGAGACGATCTCCGGCCACCGTAGGCGCGGGCATGCGGGCAGCGAGTAAAGGGCAACTCGCTGCCCGACCAAGGACCATGCCCGGGTCGACGGCGCGTTGTGTCCCACGCGCGCCTCAAAGAGCGTCAGCATAATGACGGGGCCCCCCTCTCAGAGGGCCAAAGAATTTGAAAAGATGCAGTCTAGAAATGAAACATAATTGATTTAATATCTAGTTGACCGAGCTTTGCTCGGTTTTTAAAATGTCTATATCTTGGGAACCGAGCTTTTCTCGAACCTGGGACCTTGATAAATCGATTCCTTGGGCCGAAAAACCCCTAATCTGTAACTTTCATGAAAATCCTTGGAGCCGTTTCCGAGATCCTGATTATTTATAAATATACAAGAATTGCTCGTTTAAAGATATTAGATACGTTAAGACAACGACAAACAACGTGGAAATCTTTTAGAAACTGAAAAAAACACTTTTATAAAACATTTTGAACTGCTTATTTTATAAATTTGAAAAAAAAAAGTTTTTTTTTCAACCCTGATGCCAAGTTTCTGATACTTTGTAAGCGTAGGCGCCACGTAGGCGCCACCTTCACTGCTCGACGGTCGGCTGAAAAGTGAGTTAGGGTGGCGATATCGTGTAGTGTGATCAGAACGCCCAATCTATCGAGGCCTGCTCAGGCCTGCTCATCGGCCCGATGAATCGTATCGTGTAATCGGCCCTTTATTCTTAATGTGCCGTAGATCATGGAAATACGGGAGTCAGTGCTTCTTACTAGAGAAACGATCCCAAATCGGTGACCTTGAAACGAATGAATGGCACAAAGCTTAGCAATAGTTTCTTTCTAATAGTGTGTCCATGATACAGTATTTTGGGGATAATATTATTATTACAGTGTTACAGAAAGTAGGTACTTATAGTATTACGAAATGTGTATTTTTCTCTTTAAATATGGGCAGACAATGTTTTAAACTCCGTTTTCTAACTGACCAATTCCAGAAAAAAGAAGATTTTCACAATACGAATGCATTTTTTTTAAAGCTTAGTAGCTGATATTCATATTTTACGACTGGGTTGTACAGCTCGACATAAAAATGTAGAAAACCGGAAGTCGCCACTGTCTTCGCGCTACCAGCACTTTGAATGATTTTATTTCATTTTTTTTCACTTATTACGTTAGTTTTATGGCACAATAATAAATCTAACAAACCTGCGGTCTTTGTTTACATCAAATATCAAAGATTTTAAAACGCTGTCAGAAATAAAAATTTTAGCGTTCTGGCCAAGCTGTACCGTTTTTGAGGATTCTCTTTTTGTTCCATGAAGTATATCTGTCATATGGTACGATGAATATTTCTTTCAACTACTATTGAACTAAACGTAACGCATTTCTTATTGTGTTCTTGGATGATGTTTTTACCAGTATTACGGATTACGTACTTATTTGACAAGAATTTGGGTTGAGTATTTGAACTACAGCTTGGCCAGAACGGATTGAAACGGAACTAAAATTTTTATTTCTGACAGCGTTTTAAAATCTTTGATATTAGATGTAAACAAAGACCGCAGGTTTGTTTGATTTATTATTGTGCCATAAAACTAACGTAATAAGTGAAAAAAAAAACATTCGAAGTGCTGGTAGCGCGAAGACAGTGGCGACTTCCGGTTTTCTACATTTTTATGTCAAGCTGTAAAAATGTTAAAATAAAAAGTTTTCAAAAAAATAAGTAACTGCCTTCAAAAACCACCACCACAGAATACTTAATAGTACTATACATACGTACAGAAATCCTACTCCCAAAAAAAAATAAACAAATGTAAAATCTACAGCTCGACATAAAAATGTAGAAAACCGGAAGTCGCCACTGTCTTCGCGCTACCAGCACTTTGAATGATTTAATTTTATTTTTTTTCACTTATTTCGTTAGTTTTATGGCACAATAATAAATCAAACAAACCTGCGGTCTTTGTTTACATCAAATAACAAAGATTTTAAAACGCTGTCAGAAATAAAAATTTTAGTTCCGTTTCAATCCGTTCTGGCCAAGCTGTATGTACGAGAGGACAAAGTATAAATAAACCAAATATTATTAAAATATTTGGTTTCTTAACTTTTTAAATTGATTTATCGAAAACTGGAGGTCATGGGGAGAGGCCTTTGCCCAGCAGTGGGATGAAGTCAGCTAGCAGTATCAGTGATTTGATTGATTATTCTATTTAATTTATGATTGAGTCCAATATGTTAGCAGCAATTTAAAAAATTAATAAAAGTTAGAAACTCGTAAAATAAACATTAAAAATAATTAAAATCCGCTGTCACATTATATAAACGTAAAACGGAACAACCTGGCAATTTAGATTAAAATACTTACCTTCAACTAATTTTATGTCAAGCTATTTAGATTAATATATTAATTTACTAGCTGTTGCCAGCGGTTTCACCCGCTGCAACTCGAAAATTATCCCACGAGAACATAAAATCGGGATAAAAACTATCCTATGTGTTAATCCAGGTTATAAACTATCTGTATACCAAATTTTAGCCAAATCCGTTCAGTGGTTTTTGCGTGAAAGAGTAACAAACATCCATACATCCATACATCCATACATCCATACTTACAAACTTTCGCCTTTATAATATTAGTAGGATTTTCATTTTATATCCAGTCATTCACCATGAAAAGTATTATTAAAACTTGTTTGAATACAATGTTGAAAACTTGTTTTAATCTTTGTTTTTAACGTGTGATAAAAAACACGGTTTAAATGCAAACCAAGTAAATGTTAAGTATTTTTTTTTTGTTTATTTTTTTCTGTGAAACTATCAGGTTGCTCAATATAAAACTTTTTGTAAAATGTTCGACATGTTGAGCTCTATACAGAAAAGAAAACATCAGCTTATAAAACGAGAGCAAATATTGCAGAATGGTGCCCGAGCATGCAAGGGGAAGTTTTGTGGGTTAAGCTCGCCTTTGGTAGTGGTACCCATAGTTAAAAATAAGACAGGGGATATGTCGGATAGGGCGAACTACAGACCAATATCCTTGGCCACTGTTATTGCTAAAGTGTTGGACGGTCTGCTTGATAGACATCTGGATAACTATATCACGTTGCATGACGCTCAGTTCGGGTTTCGGCCTGGACTTTCCACAGAGAGTGCTATTCTATGTCTGAAGCAGACCGTCCAATACTATAAGGATAGAAATACTCCGGTATATGCTTGCTTCCTTGATCTCTCGAAGGCCTTCGACCTGGTGTCGTATGATGTCCTTTGGGAGAAGGTCGGGGAAGCGGGCGTACCACCGGAGTTGACGGGCCTGTTTCAATACTGGTACTCAAACCAATGTAATCAGGTTCGTTGGGGTAGTACTCTCTCTGAACCGTACAGGTTGGAGTGTGGAGTTAGGCAAGGGGGTTTAACCTCACCTAAGCTCTTCAATCTGTACGTGAACGAGTTGATCGTTGAGCTTAGTAGCAAACCAGTCGGCTGCAAGATAGATGGCATTAGTGTTAATAATATTAGTTACGCTGATGACATGGTGCTGCTGGGCCCAACGGCTGGCTCAATCAGAGAGTTGTTACGTGTTTGCGAGAGGTATGCTGCGACTCACGGTTTGCAGTACAATGTGAAAAAGAGTGAGTACTTGATCTTTCAGGTCCCCGGGAAAGGGGTGTGGTATGAGCCCATAATTTGTTTGAATGGGAACCCTCTAAGTAGGGTTACCCAATTTAAATACCTAGGCCATTATTTGACTGTAGACCTCAAAGATCAAGTAGACATTGAACGCGAACGCAGGGCGCTAGCAGTTAGAAGCAACATGTTGGCTCACAGATTTGCTCGCTGTAGTAATGAGGTCAAAATCACTTTGTTCAAAGCTTTTTGTCAATCGTTCTACACGGGCGGTCTGTGGGTTAGCTGTACGCGGAAGGCTCTAGACGCCCTGCGGGTGCAATATAATAATGGTTTTCGGGTGCTGTTAGGGTTACCTAGGTACTGCAGTGCGTCGGGCATGTTCGCTTGGGCGCGGGTTGATGACTTTTATGCCATCATGAGGAAGAAGGCAGCCTCGTTGCTAGGCAGAACTAGGACCAGCGCTAACAGCATCCTACAAACCATGGCCGGCAAGTACGATGAGCCGGTGCTTAGGCACTGGTTAGCATTGCTTGTGCGGCAGAAATGAATAGTTTTTTAAGTGTTACTAACCCTTAGTAGATAAGTTATTACTAACCATTGGACCTTTTGTTGTCATTAAATAAATTATTGTTATTATTATTATTTGTGCATAACTTACCCCTAGGGTCCGTTCACACAGACCGGCTCGGAGAGGAGAGCAGATTCTTATCACGTTGAAAACTGAGTTTTTAATATTTGTAGTAAGGTTTATTTTAGCATGAGCACTGCTTTTGTCATTAAGAATGCTTGAACGCGCTTGGTGTGAAATAATAAGAGGAGCTGACCGGCTCCGATCGCGTACCTTTTCTCGATCGTGCAGCCGTTTAGCTCCGATTGCATGCTCTTTAACGCTCGCGCAGCCGATCGGCTCCGATTGCGTGCTCTTTCTCGCCCGCGCAGCCGATCGGCTCCGATTGGGTGCTCTTTCTCGCTCGCGCGATCGGTTCCGATTGCGTCCGCGCTTCTCCACGCCGACCGCCATTTTGATAGCTCAAATAGTGTATCCATCCGTCTCCGAGCGCATCCGACCGGCTCCGAGCGCATCTGACCGGCTCCGAGCGCATTTGACGGGCTGCGAGCGCATCCGACCGGCTGCGAGCGAATCCGACCGGCTGCGAGCGCATCCGACCGGCTCCGAGCGCATCCGCTTTGAGGTCGCTTCCAGCCGGTCTATGTGAAATAGTTGGCGGCTCCGCTCCGACCAACTCCAAGCGCATACGATACGGTCTGTGTGAAAAAAAAAATGCGCGCCGATGCTCTCCGAGCCGGTCTGTGTGAACGGACCCTTATGTGAAATGTTATTTTAATTATATTATGTGTGTACAATAAAGAAAAATGAAGTTTTCTTTAAGGAAGTTGAATACAGAAAAACGGTAAGAAAAATGTCACATTCATATTTACAGTGTCTGTACACTGTAAATATGAATGTGACATTTTTCTTACTCCCTTTTCTTTCTTCCTCCTTCCTACAGTAATCTAGCCTAGTCCTTCATAAACATCTTACTTACTTACTATCTTAGATACTATAAATCGAAATAAAACTATTCCTCTAATAAGTTAATTAACATTACTTTTTCTTTAAGTGTCTACGGTTCTCGTTACCAAATGTTTCACAAGTGGGTCTAAATTTAAAACTTGACGGCAATAAACTCGATGCTATTGCAGAAACTGTATTCTTTGGTATTACTATTGATTCCAAATTACAGTGGGGCGCCCACATTAGAACTCTTTCAGGTAGGTTAAGCTCTGCTGCATATGCGGTAAGACAAATAAGGCAGTTAAGAGCGTATATTCCGAAAGCTGGCAACGTCGCAAATGGTTGTCAAATATTAACAAGTTTTAATTAATTTAGCATTGTTACTGTATGAAAATAAGAAATATGGCTCTGTAGTGCACTAAAAAATTGATAAGGGAATGCAATAATTAATATCGTAACACCGAATATATAGTTTTAGATGTAGAAAAAGCATTTGGAAGCTTTCCAAATGCCTTTTATACACCGGAAACGGTTACAACATCAAATTCAGTGTTTTAATTGCATTCGTATATCATTTTTTTAGTGCACTACAGAGCGATATTTCTTGTTTTCATACAGAAAAATTGCCAAATTAATTAAAACTTATAATTATTTGACAGCTTTTTGCGACGTTGCCAACATTCAGAATATGCAGCCTTAACTGATATAGCCACAGCTAGGCTTGTATACTTTGCTTATTTCCACAGCATTATGTCATACGGCACACTGCTGTGGGGTTCCGCAGCGGACGTAGATTCAGTTTTTATATTACAATATGTCTTTTTCATGAATGTGAGAACATTGTACATCGTGTGTATATATATATATATATATTTTTGTAGTACTAATTCTCGTAAGGACTTCTCTCTCGTTACTAGGCCTACGTTTTTCTCACATATCTAAGTAGCTATTCAAAATTGTAACAATAAGTTTGTAAAATTACGATACGTAGCTACACAAAGCGCCTTAAACGAAAGGACATCATATAAAATACATGCACAGACGATGAGGAGACGTCTTCGCTGGGGGACGCACTCTAACCGCCACAACGCTCTCACCAAATTTGCTTATAGTGTTAAGCACTGATCGCAAATAATAATAATAAAAAAAAAAAAAAGTTTGTAAAATCATACCAAATAAAAGAGTAACCATGGAGTTTCTTGCCAGCTCTTCTCCATGGAATCGACCAACCCGAACCGAGCACCTGTTGTCGACGTTTTATAAGTGCCTTTATGGGCCTATGTGAAATAAAAATATTTGATTTGATTTGATTTAAAAACAATTAATCTCAGAAACCAGTTTATATTGGTCACCCTACAAACGACAACATCAAAGGGTTGCTATTTTAAACGTTAAATGAACCTCCTAATTTTCCGGGAAACATCATTGGAGTTTTGTGATCTTTTTTTTCATTTTACTTAAAAATATGAGTAACTAAAATACATTACAGAATATAAAAACTATCACAAGCTATAAAAAATGTAATATAATTGTACAAGTATGCATTTAAAAAAAACTAACTCAATAACTATGTAAATGTTGGTAATGTTTTTATTTTGTGTAAAACACATCAATGCCAGAAGGAGAAAAATCCAGAGATGAGTGCCTCTCTTTCTTAAAAAATAAGGCACGGTTTTAATGTTACAAGCCTTCGATCCCTGGTATTTCTATATCCATGCCGTAGATAGAGAAAACTGCCCAATATCACCCAATATCACGAGCGTAAAAAAGCGCCGGAAATAGAACAAATGTATTGGCTGCTGCAACTCCCAAAGCTGGCAGTTCCCCTGAGGTGCAGAAGAGTAGAGCGAAGGGAAATTCACCAATCCCAAGTCATTTGATTGGTGAATCGCTCTCTGCTCTGCTCCGCTCCGCCTCAGTGGAACCGCAGCCTAATACTTGAGACTTCGTTGTTCGTTTATCTGTCTCTCTGTACGTCCGTCTTTCACCAGGTTTTATCTCACGAACCGTGAGACTAGAAATTTTTACAGATGATTTCTGTTGCCGAAATAACAACAAATCAAATAAAGTAGAATATGACACAAAAAACTTGAAGCCATTCCCGAAAAGTAACAAAAAAAGGTTACTGTCAGTGTCAAAAATGACAGTAATCCAATCTAAAACAGTTCATTCATGGCTTCTGAGTTTCATATCTTTAACATAATTATTTACCGTTTTCTGTTAAAGCACTAAATATCAAATTCATAGGTGTACTTAAATTGGGTTAAGTAAAGTAAAAATGAGTACAATGAATATATCTATAGAGAAGAAAAGATCGGACTGCCCTGCCTTACCCAAAGGATGGCAAAGGGAAGAAGTTCTCAGGAAAACGGGCTTGTCTGCCGGAAAAGTTGATGTTTACTATTACAGGTATAAATACACATTGTATACTGCTTGTATATAAATTGTTTCTGTTATTTTAAAATTCATTTGTTCCTATCGAAAATGAAGATTGAATTCGTTATTTTTATTAAACTTTGAAAACAACTCTCAAATAATATTAAACTTGATGATAAGAACCTAACATGGTTATAAATTACTGTAATTCTGACCAACAGGTAATAATTAGCATGTTCACTGTCATATAAACAAATATAATTTTAGGTTATGATATAGAACTAAGAATTCACATGTAACTCCCGATGTTAGAACCTAAGAGTGAGTTATTTTCATACTCGACTGGTCAGTTAACATGGCTAATAAATTGTCTAACTTTACATTTACATATCCATCACTAAATCAGGGATTAACCAACAACTAACGCACACCAGCTCGTTGCAGACTGGTCCACAGTGACAATAAACTTTTCTGTAGCCCAACAGGTAAAAAGTTTCGCAGTAAGGCTGAGCTAGTTCGTTATCTGGGTGATAGTATGGACCTGTCGTGTTTCGACTTTCAGCAGGGTCAGATAAACACTATGCTGCTGTGCAAGGCCAAGAAAGCACGCGCGCAGTTTGACTACAGGTTCCCATTAGTGTCATAACTTCTTCCACTTGTGTTGTGATCATTAGTGCAGTCCTGCTTTGTGTACCATCTGTATTTATAATGCTATCCAATAGAAGCTTGTAATCAGTGTGCTTAGGTATAGTTTTGTGTGTGTGAACAATGATTATGTTTTGTTACTTTGGTTTTGAAACATAATCAGTGTTGTTTGTCTTTGTAGTTGTGTAGTCATCACACCAGTGCACCGCTTCACACAAACCAGTTTAGTACCTGTTCATAATGTTAACCAAACTCCTTGTACAAGCTTAGGCTTTTAGTGCTTCATCATTTTACAGTTCATTCCCATATCATTCAAAACTTGGCAGCTTTGCTAATAAATCTTGAATCCATGACTGAATACTACAGTAATATCCAAGGAAATAATCAACTACCTGAAGTATGAACATACAATTTTCAATCAGTTGTGGCTTGGAATACAGTTCATATTGCAGGTAGCTGAAGAATCCCTTCTTTCTAAAATCTCTTCAAAGCAAAATGCTTATTTCATGACTTAAAACTGCCTTGCTTCCTACACCTTTGCACAAAACAGTATGTATTTTGTGTTTTAGTGAGTACTGGTAAGTAAATTACTGTAGAATGTAGATTTGAGTTTTGTGTTTTTTTTTTATGTTGTGTAAGTATTAATATTATTTGTTCACTTACTTTTGTTAATTTACACTATCCATGCATCAGTAGGTAACTAGGTATCTCATAACGAGAATAATATTTTTGTAAATTTAAGGTATTGTCTAAATTTATATTCATTATTACTATGAAGATGAAAAAAAAAATTAGGGTGTCTTCTCACATCAACTTGTTTTTTTATTGAAATATATGTTAATAATAAAAGTTTTGAGAATCTAAATGTCTAGAGTTCTAGACTAACTGTACCAGATCACTAGAATTTAGTATCAAATTTATTTCACACCACTCACAAACAATTAAAAAAAAATCTACATCACTAAGTATAAAATCCTGCCTGCAAGTATAACATTTTATAATATTTGAATCACTTCTGCGCGTTTTGTAGAGTTCACACATCACATATTCATTCATTCTTTAATTTTTCCTTTCCAATCAAAATGGAAATACAACACTTTTTCATTCCGGTGGTAGTTGTGAGTGTTTTAAAACATTGTATTCAAGCATGTTCAAGTAACTTCTATATAGCATGATAGAGTGTGGTTCAAACATTTTTTTTTGTGTAATTACCCTCATATTTATATTATCTATCTTCATTAAAAAAAAAAGAATTTTATTTACTTTCTGTTAAAAATATCCCATTACACATAATTAACTTCAACAATAATAAAACCTCTACTTTTTCAAAGCAATATTAAATTAATATTTTTGATACAGGGGAGTCCGGTCAGATGCATCACTGGTACCTCCTATTCGTCAAACGGCATCCATTTTCAAGCAGCCAGTCACTGTCTATAAGACTCAGGAAAGCAAAGTGAAAACAGACCTGAAACATGGAACACAAGAGAAACCTAAACAGTTGTTCTGGGAAAAGAGACTTGAAGTAAGTGTTTTGTTGCTCTCTATGTATACACACTGCTTCACATCAAGCTATACAAAACCAGTATAATCTGACCGTACAATGTATGGAAAGAACATACAAAGCGAGACCACGATAAATTGGTTTTGTAAAGCTTGAATCTTGATGTGTAGCCGAGTGTACTACTACTTATATGAAAAAAAAAATTAAACAAACTTCTAAAAACTTGAAACAACTTTGTTTCTTATTTTCTTGACTTTTTTTTTGTCAAGTTACTGTTGAAAGTTAGTGACACTTTTTTAATATTTTTGTAGAAATTGGTTTCAATTAAATGAATATAATTTTATTTAATTTACCTTATTCCAGGGCTTGACAGCATGTGATGCGGATGGAGTGAAGGGCACCACTTCCTTGCCTAAATATATCAAGCCGTTAGGCCCATATAACTCTGATGCCACCATCATTCAGTCACTGGCAACAGCCCTTCATGTTTCTTCTCAGCCCATTACAGGTAATCCAAAATCTTACTTCTATTATAATTGCGAAAGTTTATGAGGACGAATGGATAATTATTACTCTTTCACGCAAAAGAGCTGAACAGTTTTGATGAATTTGGCATGTCATAGATTGTTTGACGGACTTACACATAGGTAACCTTTTCCCTCGGCATTATGACCCCATGGGATATAATTCGATTTGCATAATTGTGAAGTGACAGTCAAAAGCTATATAATTTTACCGACTTCAAAAAAAAGGAGGTTTACAATTCGACCCGTATGTATGTAATATTTTCAGAATTGCCCAGTTTTCGTATGTTAGTCTATATCAGCGTCTGAACAAATGTGCCAAATTTATGTTTGTGTTCGCATATCTCCGGAACTACAAGTCCGATTTAAGTAATTCTTTTTGTGTTGTACTAGGTATTGTTCAACTTAGGGAATACTGCAAGTTTCATCAAAATCGGTTCAGTAGTTTTTGAGATAGGGATTTTTTTTGCATATTTGGATCGTAGATTTTCAAAGTCGATTGTATATTTGTTCACGATTATCTCGCGTTTGGCTGTACCGATTTTCATGCGGTTTTCGGAAAAGTGTTTGTTACATTCTAGGGAAGCTTTTAGTATACAACGTGTAACGGTAAATGCGTAAAACCTCTCGTGGGGTCACTCAGCTCATGTTACTGAACAATTTTTGCTCTAAACTTTTGGAAATTCGCAAAACAAAAATTTGGTTTTTCATATAAAATGAGAAATTGATCGGGCCCATCAGTATGAAAAACCTTTTTTTTAACATTGTTCAGTAACATGGGCTGAGTTATCCCACGAGCGGTTTTGCGCATTTAACGTTACAACGTGTAACGTTAAATGCGCAAAACCGCTCGTGGGATTATAACAATAATGGATATCTCGTGACGTTGCCCGCAGATCCGTTTTTGCTGCTCGCTTGGATATAGATTTCTAAAGACGCCGATTATACGAAGATTCTTGTTGAATATCTGAACTAATTAAAAAGGGTTAAGTAAATAAAAAACTTTTTTTAAAGAAAGTACCGACATCAAAAACAAATACAAAAAAGTTTAAAATAACTTTTCTTTCGGAAGTCGGTGGCAATAGTCAATGAAATAAAAAACAAAGCCACCGACTTCCGAAAGAAAAGTTATTTTAAACTTTTTTGTATTTGTTTTTGAAGTCGGTACTTTTAAAAAAAAAAGTTTTTATTTTTATATTTGTTGCTAACTTCACACCTGTGTTCTATCCTCCATCTAGTCTAGGGGACAGGATATACAAAGCTGCTGTGCTGCGAACTGTAAAGATATAGCACAGTGCGCTTATTTGTACCTGCAATCATTTTAAGTATGTACCCCACCAAGTCTTGTAATTTGAACTGTCAACATTATGTATTTTACGACAGGAGTTGATCGAACCCTGATTTCCGGTACGGTATCTATTAAGTACCTAATATTGTTTTTTAATTTTCAGGTCAAACCGGATCGAAACAATCCATTCTCGAGAACCCGGGTGTTTTTTTAAACCCTGAACAGCCGCTGATTGCGGCTGTGACCATTACCAAGGACGACGTGAGACGTCAAGAGGAGCGAGTCAGGCGCGCGCGCCAGCGGTTGCAGGAGGCGCTAGCGGTCGCATAGGGATGCGCCGGCGACGGGGAGGCCAGCGCCGACCCCGTCGCCGTCGCGGACCTGTCAGTCTCGTCCCGACTGTCGGACACAGCTGACGCCTCTCCGAAACCCTCGTCGACAGATATGAACATAGATAATAATGAATAAATATTTTATAGGCAAGAGAATCTCAATACTAATTCTCTGAGGTTCTAAGCACGTAAAAAAATTCCATGTCTTTTATGGACTTCTTTAGAGTTAAGTGTGGTTGGTACTGCCACTATTCATAAGTGCAAAACAATATAAGTATTAGTGTTATAGATAAATTGTAAAAACAGGTTTTAGAATTATGCGTGAGTAGTGTTGTGTTGTGTAACCGTGCTGGTTTAAATTGTACAGTACGCGCCACGGATCTTTCTATCTATGAAGTTTGCCGCAGGATTATTGTATAGATTTCCCGATAGTTCCAGAAATCTCAAACACAAAATGGTACACCGAAAAATAAACGATATCTGGTCTGGGGCGCGTGCTTTGTAATGAATACTGTAAAGTGTGTACTGCGGTCGTATTCTTCATTGCTGTCATCAGACTTCTTCATTGTCTCATTCCTATTTACGTTTTCCTACACTTTGGCCTTTGTCTTGGCCAAAGGCTTCACTTCACTCTTTTCACTTATCTCAACTTATTAAATCAAGAATAGATAAGTAATGCGATTTCTGCGAAAGAGGTGGTGCCTATGAGAATACGATCTACAGCGCTGTAATAAATAATTGCATTTTCGTACCACTTGCTCAAAAAAGTGACATTCTATGCCACAAAAAGCGTACATAACAATAGTCATTTTTAATCTGTTAAAAACAGGGAAAGAAAGTTGTACTGAATTTCATTCATCCTCTAGGGAGAGAATGTGATTTAAATTTGGAATACTTACCGATACTGAACTACATCAGTCTGTCTTTACAACATTGAGTTTGTATATAAAGCATTATCCAACTTTTTGAAAAAGGAATACGCATTTATTATGCAGTTATGATTATTCAATAAAATTACGAAAACCGAAGAGGCCGTATGAGCTTGATGCCTTTGCTTTTCCGACAATAAATATTAGTCGAGGAATTTGCCGCATTTTTGTTTTCTTGAAATACTTATACGTTAACTTTATTTTAATTTATTTTTATAAATAAGTTAATGTTAAATGTTAATGTTTAATAAATGCTTATCTCATAATATTATTGTGTTAATTTTTTCGCAAATGGTACGAAAAGTAGAGTATTTTCCTCGGTGATAAAGCTGTCTTAGTCTTGGGTGAACTTAAATCCCTCGCTACACTCAGAACTCATCTTAAATCCCTCGCTTCGCTCGTGATTTAAGTTTTTAACACCCTCGCTTTGCTCGGGAGTAAACCTCGAGTCCTTCGTTAAGCTCGCGATTTAAATCGTCACCCGCGACAGAAGACACTGCTTTATCCCCTTGGTTAATAATCTACTATTTTATAATCATACAATAACATCTCTACACTTGTAAATTAAATCAAAAATTGCTGATATTTAATTAAGTGAAAATAAAACTATTTTATAACTTGTGATATCGTGTTTAATTTAATATCAAGGATATAACAGAAAGTGATAGTGCGATCTAACACTAATATTCATTAAAACATATTCACAACCATAAATAAAACATTATAATTAATTATGTTTTGTTCAACTTTTTATAATTAATGGATATGTAATGTACCGCAACTAATCGGTTTGAAACAATCATAAATGGGTGAAAAATTCAGTGGCAGTATACATATAGTATTGTTTTTAAATTGAAAATATTAATCATAACACTATCTTTAAAAATGTTGAGCTCAAAGCATTTAAAAGTCCAATTTTTAGCAAAAGCTAATCTTAGAAAAATGCTGGCAAATAATGTAATTGGTAATACCTATCCTGTAGTTATATAGAATGTAACTGTTTTTGGTCTGCTAAAGGACCATTTACGGGACTGAGGCTTATAAGGCTTCCTAAAAATGGCGCAGTATTTAATGTTGACTATTTCAAAATGGACGGTTGCTATGTGTGTATAAATTGGAAAGCTGATGTGCTGAATCTAATAGAAATACTTATGAATATAAAGCTAATAGGACTTGACAGAATAAGAAAACTATAGGATTTGTATGGGTCACCGGTAGTTTCATCTAATGCTCATTCGGTGGTCCCTTTCTATCATAACAAAGTTCTTATATAGAGCTAATTCGTGTTCAAAGTCAATTCCACTTCAAGATCAAAGCTTGATAATTATTAACTTTAACTAGACCTACTTTATCATTCTAATGTCAAGAAACTTCAATGAATTTGAAACTTATCTAGATTGCAATTGACCAACATAAGGGGCGATCGCAGTAGCGACTGAGGGTCTAAAACGGTCACTTAGCAATATTCCAAATGATTCACCTTGAATGGCTTTGCGAGATTCCCGCTGGAAGGTGAATAATTTGGGATATTGCTAAGTGGCTGTTTTATCCCTCTGCTATATGCTGAGTGCAGTGGGATTCGAACTCGTGACCTTTTGATTGCCATGTTCATTGGTTGCTTTTGAACACATAATTCCATAAGTTCGCTAATATACTAATTTAACACACAGAAAGACAAGTACTCCAACATATTACCTCCATTTAAATTATTGGTGAAGTCACCCGTTATTTGGTTTCAGAATAAAATACTGTCTTTAACGTTTCACGTTTTCTGTACGTTATTTTTTCCTAACTACAAAATTACAAAGTAAATGACTAGAAGTAACAGTCGATTTGTACGAAAATGTTATCCTTAAAAACTACTTCGTAAAAGCGATATTTATTAAATGACGATGTAGCATTATTATTTGAATATTGTTAACATTGAAAGGCCCCATTTCAAGCATACAAATCTTAACATGATTGTTTATATACTAAGGGCTCTATTAATTTATAACGCTGATATTACTTTCACTACCTATAAATTTTAATATTAATTTGCTAAAAGATTTCGTCATTACGACGTTTATTATAAGGCAGTAAGTAGTAAATATATTTTGAACTATGATAATTTTTATATGGAATGCATTACTTTATTTATTTGTTTATCACAAAAAGATATGTTGATAAATAAATTGGATCAATTTAAAACCATCAATCAGTCTGTAGCTGATACGTAAATGATATGTCCAATGGAATAAAAAATATTCAAGTCCATGGGTAAAAATTTGAGAACAAAATGGTTCCTACTAAATAATATCCAATGAAATAATACTGAATCATTCGCGATTGGAAGTCAGGCATCTTTCTGGAAATTAAAAATGTTTTCCATTTGCTGTACATATTGTCAACTCCCTCTAAATTAGCTATTGACAAATGATGAGAAGGTATTCTCTTTCCTATTCCAATACGTCGGAAATGCTCATTTATGGTATTCTGATCTGATGTTGGTGTAGGACCAACATTCATTTTACTAGAACATATCCAATACAAGATAGGACTAGCTGATGCCAAAAGTCTAGTTGACACTTGAATATGTACAAAAATTATGCAAAATATACACAAAAACAACATATGAACTATGTACACAAACATTATAGGATCATTGGCCCCAAAACATTTAGAAAATTGCTTTGGCCTGTAAGGCATCTTATTTGAATATCCAATAACATTATTTTTCAATCCAAGCCTAAAACACAGCTTTATGTTACACAGTACATAAGACAGACAATGATACACCACTAACAAGATTATTGGGGCAGCAAGAATGAAGTTAGGAATTTGTTTTAATTTATAATACTTAAAGAAACCAACATCCCAGTAATGACTTTGAATATAGGAATATGATAGTGGCAAAGTGTTATTACACCATGGACTCTCAGCACTGCCTGGCAATACATACTCTGTATTTGATAAAAAATCAGGTAAGTTATGTTCACTATGTACACAATACTTAAAATAATTATATGTTTGAACTAACAGAAATGGTAACAGTGCTATGATCACAGTTAAGAAGAGTGACACAAATGATGTAAACAATGGTAACACCAAGAATGGCAATATTAGCTTATGTTTTAATGTTCTATATTTGTACACAATCTCAGGTAAAGTTCTTTCTATAACATTTTTAAAACTTGCATACAATATGAACCCTAAATTAACAGAGCCATTGGATCGAGTGATCATTGAGAATCCTGCTGGCAGGCCACTGAGTATATCAATATTAGCAAATCTTAATGTCTCACTTTCTGTACACTTGAACATTGTATAAAAGGACATCCATGCAAACAGTGACTCTGAATAAGGTGCTGAAAAGAATATACTTGCTGGATTGATGCAGAACAATATTGCAGATTTGTATGCTCTGCATTCACTTCGCAAAATTCTTAAGCTCAGTATGTGCAATATATCGGCTGATTTGATAAAAATTATAACATTCAAAAGGGTTGCAGAAACCAACAGTGAGCTGTGGAAGTTTAAAAATGTTCCAAACAGACTATTAAGCCCATATGCAACATATCTTACAATTAATGGAAACAGTGGAAAGAATGCTAAACAATTTTCGTAAGTATAACCATACTGAGCGATGTGTATGAAGTACTGAGCATCCCATCGCTTCATACCCCCCAATAGTTTATCCACGACGATGTCGGCGTTCGTTTTACGCAAGTTTGGGTCTTCGGGGCTTATGAATACGTTAGCGTTATGATCCGGTATGATAAGGTTTGAAATTGCTTGTAAAATAATTAAAACAACTCTTGTGCTGAAGGCAAACCATAAAATCTTTTGCCGTGGGGAATACATCTGAAACATACGGACACAAATATTTTAATTTATTTTATAATCAACCCAGCATTTATTTTTATTAAAACGGATTAACAATTACCCTAAAAGACCTGCTTTTTTCATTTATTACACATAATTTAATCAATATTATTGTCATTAATATAATCAAAAGTTCATTACAATCACGTCCGTCGTCCACCGCGATACGAAATGACAGTGACAGATACAACACAGTTAATGACAGCTGCAGATGTTTGACATGTGTCACTGATAACCTAACGGAGTATTGTCTATGAATGTACCAATCCATGGAAGCAGTAAGTACCAAAGACAGACTACTTCGATACTAGCACAAACTGATATTAGTTAGCACTATTTTCTATAAATGAACTCTGTTCTCTAACATTAGCTCTCAGTTGAACAACACCTGGCCTATACGGTATACCATAATTTAGTTTTGATAATAATTTTATTTTAGCCAAAGGAGATGTTTTTTTTTCCTTACAATAATGGCCCAACCGTGTACCTCAAGGACAAAAGTGCGAAATTATAGGAAAAAAATCGTAGATTTTGAATTAAAATATGTTGAATTTATTCGCGCATTTATACCACCAGAAATTGTCGATCAAACATGTTAAAACTTGCAACCCAAAAATTGATTTTCAATCTGGCAATGTCATACGTCTCCGACATGGTCTCCGATGATGCGTTTCGTTACTTTATTTATAAACGTGTGAAAACCACAGGTGAAAACCCAAAAATGTACTTTATAGAATTTATTTAAGGGGGATGCTCCAACCAGCCCGCGAAATTCAAATTTTTTTACGTTTTTTGCAATTTGCAGGCCAGTGACATGTTGTAGCTTTATAAATACACACATCAAAAGTGTCTAGGGATCAAGCATTTTTATGCGGATTTCTTGAGATTGAGATGTGGCTTTGTAATAAATTTATGATTTTATAAATTTATATGGATCCTTTTTGGTGCATTTCATAATTTGAATCAGGAACTGTAAATCAAATTCGAGTAAAAGATGAAAATCAGCTGTCAATATTTTCCCTATAAAAACATACAACGCATTGAAGACATTATTAGTGCTACTGTTTCCCTACTACTGATTAAAACCAACGTTATTATGGAGCGGCGACGTCATTTAAGCAGGGAAGAAATGCTCAGAGCCGTGGGAATGATAGAAGCTGGTTCCCGGCAACGTACTGTGGCTTTAGCTCTGAATACAAGTCAGAGTGTTATCAGTCGACTTTGGACACGTTACCGAAGCACTGGTACCGTGGCTGAGCGCCATGGAGGACGGTATCGCTGCACCACACGGAGACAAGACCGATACATTCAAATCTTAACTCGAAGAGCTCCAACAATAACCGCCATGATGTTAGCCGTGAGGCTTCATCACTCTTCAGGGAACTTAATTAGCGACCAAACAGTCAGAAACCGCTTGCATGAAGTGAACCTTCATTCCCGAAGACCGCTACGGGTACCACCTATAGCAATGCACAATCGTAGGATTCGATATCAATGGGCTCTTGAACACAGAAATTGGGCAGAAGAACAATGGCGTTTCGTGTGCTTTTCTGATGAGTCTCGTTTTGGTATGAGACCGGATACAAGACGTATACGACACTGGAGAACCCCTGGACGCCAACAGCGATTAAAATCCTGCCAGGAAGTCCATCCTTATAGTGGTGGAACCATCATGGTATGGGCGGGTATTTGGATCGGCGGAAGAACTGAGTTGATTTGGATCAGAGGCAACCTCAACGCTCAAATTTATGCTGAGACGATTGTATCAGACGTCATCGTTCCTCTACAAGTGCAAATCGGTCCCTTATTTCAGTTAATGCATGATAATGCACGACCGCACACCGCAAGAGTTGTAAGACAGACTCTCGCCGCAGCTAACATCAATGTCCTGCCCTGGCCTGCTCAGTCGCCAGACTTGAACCCGATTGAGCATGCATGGGATATGCTACAGAGAAGAGCTCTGCCGAATATGGAGGGTATCCAGTCGCAAGAAGACCTTTTTTTGTTGTTGCAACGAACATGGGCGGCCATTCCACAGCGTGATTTGGATGAACTCATTTTGAGTATGCCAAACCGATGTTCTTGTGTTGTTAGTGTTCGCGGTAGAAACACGGATTATTAATTGTTTAAGTTACCCAATAAAATTTTAAAGAAAACTGTTATTTCAGTCTTTTTTTCGAACTTCAATGTTAGTGGTTCAAATGTCAAAAATCCCTTTATTAGGAAAATGGCAAATTTCTTTATGAATGCAAAGGTGACTTGGTTTATCGTTACTGTGACAAACGATAACACTTTATTTGATGAATCCTTAAAGAACATTTTAATTAATATCAATCAGGAGAAAAGTTATTGCAAAAATATATGTTGATCCCTAGACACTTTTGATGTGTGTATATGAGTTGCGGTAATAACAAGTATAATTTTAAATATAAAAATTATCAAAAAACTCGCTCCATCAGCTCTCACATAGAAAAGGTGCATCATGTTAAAATCTCCGAAATCTAACTACGATGCACCTTTTCTATGTGAGAGCTGATGGAGCGAATTTTTTGATAATTTTTATATTTAAAATTATACTTGTTATTACCGCAACACATATATTTATAAAGTTACAACATGTCACTGGCCTGCAAATTGCAAAAAACGTAAAAAAATAGAATTTCGCGGGCTACATCGAAGCAATCACCTTAAGTATTACAAATAAGTTTTTATTTCTAGTACACATTTTTTGCGTTTGGTTATCTGCCGGCCAAAAGCCAGGACTCCTGACCTAGGCCGATAGTTTTTTAACCGACTTCAAAAAAAGGAGAATCTTTTTTTTTTCTATTGTTGTTGATGAAACACTGATGTCATTTTTTGACGTGATTTTGACAGATGAAACAGATTGACAGCCGTAAATGCTGTCTTAAACGTTTCTTCGAACGCAGTTGCGTTGTGAGGTTGTGTTTTATTTATCCAAAGGTTTTATCATGTACTTTTATTTCTTTTTCTATCTAGTATTGAAGGATTTTAAATACCTACTGCTAAAAATACTAATTATTGGAAGAGATTTCAACGATTTTGTGGGGCTTAGTTTAGAAGTTATTTAATTATGAGAATACAAATAAATAAAAATTAGTCCCAACACCGTTATTGACAGATTTTACAGCTTGGCCAGAACGTCTTGAAACAGAACTAATCTTTTTGTTTGCTGACAACGTTTTAAAATCTGTGATATTTGGTGTAAACAAAGAACGCAGGTTCGTTAGATTTATTATTGTGCCATAAAACTAACGTAATAAGTGAAAAAAAAAAACATTCGAAGTGCTGGTAGCGAGAGCACAGTGGCGACTTCCGGTTTTCTACTCTAATTTGCCAAGCTGTATGTATTATAGGCGGAGACCTCTCGCGCCCGGCATTGGTTGCGGCCATGCTGCGGGGCGAGACGGAGTGGGAAGCGGTCAGCTCCTTCTGCGAGGCAGTAATGCTCGTAAAGGAGGAGGCAGGCCGCGAGCGAGAGAGGACAGCGTCCTCCCTCCGCCCCAGCCGCAGTGGTAGGCGCCCACGGCGACGGACGTCGCTCGATGATCTCCGGCCACCGTAGGCGCGGGCATGCGGGCAGCGAGTAAAGGGCAACTCGCTGCCCGACCAAGGACCATGCCCGGGTCGACGGCGCGTTGTGTCCCACGCGCGCCTCAAAGAGCGTCAGCATAATGACGGGGCCCCCCTCTCAGAGGGCCAAAGCCTGCCGGGGTCGCGGGATTATTCCCTTACCGTAACCCCGGAACATAACAGGCTATGAAGGACACCGTGGATTTTAGTCAGTAGAAGTCTGACAGTCCCTCCCGCCCTGCCCGGGGTTGGAGGACTCATTTGATGATTTTACCACGCTAAAAAAAAAAAAAAAGACGTGTGGCACTCGGGGACTGCTGCGGTAAAGCTATTGCATAGCATTTTGTATCAACTTATGCAATTATAATTTTATTTATTTATTTTATTCATGCAGTATTGCTTTTTCTTTGATATTAATTCAAGTTACATTTTTAAATATTTCTTAAAAAAAAATAACAAAAAAAAAAAAAATGTGGCACTCGGGGACTGCCGCGGTAAAGCTATTGCATAGCATTTTGTATCAACTTATGCAAAGCCTAGTACTTTTGCTGGTTAATGTTGAACAAGACAAATTTCAGGTAATCTATCTGTCTACCCAGAAATATTTAAATGACTACCACTTTGTACTTATGTTACCCTAGTACTTTTGCTGGATAGTCAAAGAACAAGACAGTTTCAAGTAAGCTTTAGAATTATTTCTTGAACTTATGCCAGCCTAGTACCTTGCCCGTCGGAGTGGGGAGCGTGAGGTTTTATCGTTACGGAATTTCTGGATTCGGTCCCCACGCTCAAGGCCCGCGATAGAAGCTATGCAATAGCTTAAAAAAAACAAAACTATGCAATAGCTTAAAAATACCACTTTGTACTTATGTTACCCTAGTACTTTTGCTGGATAGTCAAAGAACAAGACAGTTTCAAGTAAGCTTTAGAATTATTTCTTGAACTTATGCCAGCCTAGTACCTTGCCCGTCGGAGTGGGGAGCGTGAGGTTTTTTCGTTACGGAATTTCTGGATTCGGTCCCCGCGCTCAAGGCCCGCGATAGAAGCTGTGCAATAGCTTAATGAACTTATGCCAGCCTAGTACCTTGCCCGTCGGAGTGGGGAGCGTGAGGTTTTTTCGTTACGGAATTTCTGGATTCGGTCCCCGCGCTCAAGGCCCGCGATAGAAGCTATGCAATAGCTTAAAAAGCTGTATGTATTATAACAACAACATATAATATGTTGTACGGAATATCTCGATTACCAAGCAGTGCTAAGAGTCCATGGTGCAATAGCAGTTTGCCACAACCGTGTTCCTCTATCCATATACCTACTGAAACTTCGCTCCGCTTCGACGCTCTTTTGGTGAGAGTTGAGCCTTAGGCTGCGTTTCCACTGAAGCGGAGCTGGGCGGAGAGGAGCGGTGAAAAGTGGAAAGTCCGCTCCACCCCGCTCCATTCCACTCCACTCCGCTTCAGTGAAGGCTGAGACGGGGCGGAGACGAGCCGTGCCGTGATTAACCAATCACATAGCTTGAATACACATGTGTCACATGGTCAGCCATGAGCATCAGCCGTGTGATTGGTGAATCACGGCACAGCTCGTCTCCGCTCTGCTCCGCTCCGCATCAGTGGCACCGCAGCGGAGTGGAATGGAGCGAAGCGGAGCATACTTTTGGAATCGCGCATTTTTGTGGTTAGTTACACTCAAATTTTTGAAGTTCATTGAAATTGTCAAAGTTTTGAAGTTCATTGAAATTGTCTAACACTTTCAATGAACTTCTCATCCATTTTGATACGTATGCACCTAATGACGTAACGATGATAACTGAGGCACTGCGCGCGAGTCACGCACCGCCCCGCTCCGTACGGCTCCGCTATCCTCCGCACAGCACCACCCCGCTATCCTCCGCACAGCACCACCCCGCTATCCTCCGCACAGCACCGCCCCGCTGTCCTCCGCTCTGCACCCCAATGCTCGTTGTCCTCCGCACAGCACCGCCCCGCTGTCCTCCGCTCTGCACCCCAATGCTCGTTGTCCTCTGCACCGCATCGCCTCGCTGTATATTTTTATTATGAATATCCGCTCAGCTCTGCTCCACTCCGCTTGTGCTGTTTCCATTGAAGCGGAGCGGAGATTTCGAGCATGGAGATTGGTCAATTCGTGCACCGCTAAGCTCCTCTCCGCCCCGCTCCGCTTCAGTGGAAACGCGGCCTTACGAGTGTTTGTTGAAAAATAACCTGTTAGGCGCAACGCAAACAGGAGGCGGTGCAGATGAATGATATTATAGTAAAAAGAGGCACACTGCGTCTGCGCCTGTTTTTACTATAAAATTATTCATGTGCGCCGCGTCGCGTCTGCGCCGCCTTCTGTTTGCGTTGCGCCTTAGGATGATATTTTACCATCATCTAGCTGAGCAGACGGTCCAAATAAGAAAATAGCATAGGCACAGGTGCTTAGTCGAATACATGAAGTAATTCCCTAGTAGGTGCTAGTAGGCAAAAGATATGGAAAAGGAGCAAATAAAACGATAGTTTTAAGTTTATTTATAATAATTGCATTCTGTCACGTAATAATATTGTTACACCCAGATTCATACGATTTTAAACAATTCTAGCATTCTAGAACACATCACAGAGCACACGCCTATTTTGTTTGTTGGTTTAAACATGGATTTCAAACGCTCAAATGAATGCGTTTTTTGGTAAGAATTTGGAAACGAGAGTGTCAACAAGCATGTAAGCTGGCAAAAAAACTGAACTATTTATATTCACAGCTCATTTTTTTCAATGTCCAATAAATATATAAGTCAATGAATGCATTCACTTCCTCTATGCACAAACTTGAAAGACTATAAAGGTGCTCGCTCATCGGGAGCATTTGCCTGTAATTTAACGTTTACAGATTCGAGCATCACATCCGGTAGGGAGGAAAATCGAGCATTACAATGTGCACCTTGTTATGATACATAATACCTCGATACATCAATGTGCTCCACTTATAATTAAATGTACTCGGCGGAACGAATACGTTACATTACACGCGAATGCTTGTTAGTCAGAGAGGTATCTAGTATTGTAATGTAATGCTCAAAGTCGGGTCTGGAATGTTACATTACACGCGAATGTTCCTGGTGAGAAAGATATGTTTACGATAAATTAAGGTGCGCCTATGATCGATGCCTGTCTATACAAGAAATAGCTCACACAAGTGGTTCACCACTTTTGTGTATTTTTAACACATTCCCCTACAAAACTGAGCAACATTAGTACTCTTCATACTTTTTACAACTTAAATTTATTTACCTATAAAACCACTACAATAGGCTACAAAAGAAGTTTAAATATAAAAGTTTTTTACCACCACAAAATAAAAGATAAAATATAGTTTACATGGCTACAAACAAAACGAAACCGGATGAAATATAGGCATTATATGTAAGTGTATAATAATTGAGATACATAAAAGAAAACAATGTATTTTTGTCTTTTGTTATATATTGATATATTTTTTGTCCATATTCAACCAATATTCAGTTTACCTGGCATAATGCAAAATAATCAGTCAACCTTATATACCCTTTTAATTGTGACTAACGTAAAAATTGTGAAGAAACTGAAAATTATACAATAAAATATAAATTTTCATTATTCATAAATGATAAAGTTTATTGCATGAAAGTGCGTTTCTTCCATTTTTTCGAAGCAATTCTATTTACATAAACCTATTATTTACGTAATTCTACGCAAGTGAGTTCACATCGATAACATAGAGTATAACAAGAATACATTAAATTAAATCATAGAAATACCGTTTTATTTTTTTACAGTAGTACAATAAAAAAATCTGACGATTTTAATCAGGAATTCTAGTGTTTTTATTACTTAAAGTATAAACAACAATTTTGCATATTGCCTAAAAACAAGAAGGAATGAATTTTTATCATTACAATTATAAAGGGAAACTGAGACGTGCGTAACGACAGACACGGTCATAAATTGAAGGGTGTTAGAAATCGTTGTCGCTAGCTCATCCTTACTTACACCATTGCAATAAAAAGTAAATAAGTGAAAGTGTTTCTATATTGTATAAAATGACGTTATTCAAAATGTTTGTATGCTTTCAAATTTCACTAAGTGTTATCTATAAAATAATTATTGAAATTACCTTTCAATAAATATGAAGGTGAGTTTAAGTAATAATTTCAATACTTATTATCAGATGTAAACCACACGTATTCCGAATCCTGCCATTTTAAATTAGTAATTTGAATACATCGCTCACACAATTTTTATACCGAAACCGTTAACAACATAAATATCTATCTGTAGTGTTGTTACAAACGTACGCGTTTCTAAACTAACTAATCAGATGTCGTCACCCCTGAATATCCGATAGTTTAATTGTCTATCACAAATTTCCCCTTTCTATGAATAAGGAAAACAAGCAGGCCAACTGCTGGTAGAGCGTCTTTGCATGTCACGCGGAAGCACCGCGGCAGCAGCGCTGCGGCCGTGCGTCAGTTAATCGACCGACTTCTGCGATGTGCACGTAGTTTTTGTTCAGTCTAAACATTAACCGTTTCCGTGCGGATGATACCGCAAAGGCACCATGTAAATCTATTGCGTATGGCGTACGGTGCCCGAGAGGATACAAAACTAAAACATAAAAAAAACTCGGCTAAAAGGATATTTGTCAAAAGAGTCCCGTAAATAAAAGTGTCTTTATTTGTTGCCCATATTATCATGCCCACAGTGTTCGTTTCAAGTAATTTCGTAAATTAGCAGACTTCAGGGGTTGTAAACCAAATTGTCGAGTCACATTTTATTATTGATTATAATTCTAGCAGCCAACTTTCTGGAGTATTTCTCAAAAAATCAAATGATTTTGCCATAAGGTTCATTTTTCCCTCAAAACGTGTTGGGGTTACAAAGAGTGCGGGGCGGATCCGCGACTTAATAAACACTGGGCTTTACCCATTTTTTGCGCTGTTCGCCGGCCCTTTGCCTACGAAGTTCCGTATCAACCGTATACGCGAGGGCGCGTATACGGTTGATTATTGTTTAAAACTACGCACTGTTCATATTTGTTTGCGCAGGCGCATATTTTTTTCATCCCGCACTTCTGTCTTGCTACGCTTGTAAAAAGGTTTACAAAACTGACTGATATAAATTAGTCACTTACCTTCCATTTCCATACAAACACACAGACCGTCACTTTTAAACGCACTGAACGAATTTACTGACCGCTTACGTTCGATACACAATGGCAAATGACTCTTTAACAAGTGGAAACACGAGAAAAAGCTAAAAAGTTACAATTCATGGCGGATGATTCCCCAGGGGAATCATCAAAGTCTCTGGCACTTGGTGCCCTAGAGGCATCACGGATTTTTTGTTTGACGCCAGGCACTAAAGATTGCTAAAAAGATCTCCGCACGGAATCGGTTAACAGCAGCTCTGCAACTGCGTTGCAAATATGAAGGCGCTCAAATTCCTGAAGTAAACAATACTTCATAATATTTTATGACATAATTATTGCTTTTATCTAATGAAATTATGGGACACATTTTTTAAAGGGCTTTCTTTGTCCCGAAATCATAGTATCACGACATCTAACAAACCCACACGTGATCACAAACAAGTGACGAAGCCTTGTACAATAAGTAACTGTGATACATGAACAAACGAACTTCGTTTTAACTTGGTTCGATAATTTCAACCCGAGAATATCTATCGTTTGTAACAAAATTACAGAAGTGTCAGTATGGTGTAAGCAAATCGTAGCCGCAGTAGTGGACGTCTAAGTTGCTAAGCGCTCGAGTGTTAGCTCATGGACAGCTGGCCGAGAGCGAGTAGCCTCTCCACCGCCGCGTTCACGTCGCCAAACGTCGCGATCAGTGCTGAAAAATAAGTACCACACTCGATTTATTTAGTCGTCACTATGTGGGTGTGTGTAGATGTACACACAAAACAATATTCATTAAATCGGTCTTGAATTTTAGTGTAACTTCACTGTTGACCTTTTAAGGTAGTAGTTTGAGATGAGGTACAGCTAAAAACAACTTAGAAGTAAAGTTTTCGTGTAGCAGAAAATGATTAATATCACCAATATTAACCAGGATTTTGCATTTTTAGGAAGGTCTGCCTACTCTGTATCTCAAGTTCATCCCACCGTCAAGGTATATGGGGGATACTTCCTCATAAGGGTTATGTTTACCTTGCAAGTTAGCATCCCGGTTGAGAAAGCCCATAGCAGTGAGTTGTTCAAGCTGTTGCGAGTAGCGTTGTTCCGGCGGCTGCGATGAATTCGTTTGGTTATTCGCCATAGCAGACATCATCCGTTGCATGAACTGTGTAAAAAATATAATAAATTAACAAAGTGAAGCCATAAAGTCAATGGTGGATTTACAGTCCTAGCCGCTCTAGGCCCCACACCATGTGCCACCCCTTTCTCAGCAACCATCATTGGACTTAATTATTAATGAATTTACTTTTCACCTCACACGCTCGGAAAGATTTTATTTCTCATTCAAAATCTGAGCGCAAAACTCCATTTTGTGCTCTAGAGCACAAAGTGTTGTTTAAAATTCGAACACGTCTTGTATTCAATTGTTTTCTACTTTTCTACACTGACAGGCGAGCCGCCCCCACTACATTTCCTCGCTGTGTGAGGTGAAAAGTTGTGTGTTGCACTCGGCAGCAAAGTTTTTCTGCGTCTCGTACCTTTGAAAACTTCGCATCGCTCAGGATTCTATATTTGAACCGCTCGTTTCTCTTGCGGTTCAATCTTAGAATCCTTCAATTCAAGTACTCGCTCCAAAAATCAACTTTGCAGCCTTGCATAACAAATAACTATTATTGCCCACTTTAAACTGATTCAGAAAATTGGTTATCGTTAACTGAAAGCTGCTAGTTTATATTTTTTGAGGTTTAACAGATTATTGGACATTTAAAGAAAATTTTCACACGATTGGCCGCCCCTCATATCTGGCCGCCCTAGTTCCGGGCCAACTGGGCCTTAGGGCAAATCCGCCCCTGCATAAAGTGAAAATACGGTCTATCAAAATATATGACCAATATTTACATTTTTACTACATAAGATCTTCAAATACATTTACACTAGTCGGTGTATTAAATACGAGTACCTGCATAACCTCATATTCACTGAATTACAACTCTATCAATGATGAATCAAATTAACAAATTAATAATTAATGAAATGGAAGGTTCTAGAAATGTATGACTGGTCCAAAAAGAGCACTTTAGCAAATCATTACTTGAATTACGATAAAATATCAAAGCATTTATTTTTAGTAGGTCAGTTACAGGAACTTTTGAATTGTGACAAGACAAAAAATAAAATACTATAAAATTCTGATGCTGAATTTCGTTTTATTTAGTTCAATAATATTTTGTGGTATCTTATAAAATCATTTTAAACAATACCCCATGAAGGAGTCGGGCACGCCGCAATCGCGGCGATAAGACCCCTCTTTGAGGTGGCTGGATAGGCGTCACGGCGTCCTGACCTACCGCCTGACGCAGGTCCTCAATGGACACGGAAAGTTCGACGCCTGGGTGTCACCACTGCGAGGATCGCCCGGAGGACACGGTGGAGCATACGGTGCAGGACTGCCGCGCTTGGGCAGAGCACCGCCGTGTCCTCACCGAGGCGATAGGCGGAGACCTCTCGCGCCCGGCATTGGTCGAGGCCATGCTGCGGGGCGAGACGGAGTGGGAAGCGCTCGCCTCCTTCTGCGAAGCAGTTATGTTCGCGAAGGAGGAGGCGGGCCGCGAGAGGGAGAGGACAGCGCCCTCCCTCCGCCCCAACCGCAGTGGTAGACGCCCACGGCGGCGGACGTCGGCAGACGATCTCCGGCCACCGTAGGCGCGGGCATGCGGACAGCGAGTAAAGGGCAACTCGCTGTCCGACCACGGACCATGCCCGGGTCGACGGCGCGTCGTGTTCCACGCGCGCCTCAAAGAGCGTCAGCAAAAATGACGGGGCCCCCTCTCAGAGAGCCAAAGCCTGCCGGGGTCACGGGACTTATTTCCTTACCGTGACCCCGGAACATAAAGGGCTATTGAAGGACACCGTGGATTTTAGTCAATACAAGTCTGACAGTCCCTCCTGCCCTGCCCGGGGTGGGAGGGACTGGGAGGGAGGATAAAAAAAAACCCCATGAGGGAGTCCATTTATAAAATCCAAAATCCAAACTAATATTATAAATGCGAAAGTAACTCTGTCTGTCTGTCTGTCTGTTACGCTTTCCCGCTTAAACCTCTCAACCGATTTTGATGAAATTTGGCACAGACAATCTTTAGACCCTGAGAAAGAACATAGGCTATCAAAACACCACGCGGGCGAAGCCGCGGGCGGAAGCTAGTTATTCTATATATAATAACTATTCCACTGATTGAGCAATTTCATCGCAATTCTTATGATTTTGCTAAACAGGCCTCCTTAAGTTCCCAGTAACGCATAGCCTACAAATTAGAACCCGAATTAGGTTTTCAACAACTAAACATGATCTGATACAATACTGTTCTAGTAACTCACTCAATAATTAAAGGTATTATGTACCACATCGACGTGCGGGCGGTGTGCGCTCAACTACGACGGAGCCGGCACATATACAAAAAATATTTAATGTCTACCATGTAAGTGAATTCACTGCAGTTTGGAGCAAATAACTACTAACTTCTTGTGAAACCACTCTTTAATGTTATTGAACTGTAATTATAAAAGCCTTTTGGTAACTAAGAATTTATGCCCCTACTGCATAGCCTTAAAATACAAAACATACAACACAAGCACAGTTAATTCATAGCCATTTCATTTAATCATCATCATAATTTTAAAGGACCTAGAAAACCGAAAAAAAAAGGACCGAGACTTTTAAAGTGACCTCTACGAAACATTGAACAATCAAATTCAAGGTCTCTTTTTATGAATTCTGTATTTTTCGAAACATTGCCTCCAACGACTATTTATTACTAGACTACGCATTGCACAATCTAACGAACAAAACTATTCTGCCAACTCGCTGAGGTACTACGTAAGCGAGGGGGACGGGGTATTGCGTTGTGATTGGCTAACTCAAGGTCTGTTCTGTTTCAACGTATGTTTACGGCTCACAGGATTGGTCGAAATGAGACGGATATAAGACTTTTTTGCCTAATGTGTTGGCAGACATCGGTCGCCTGTTATTAGGAGTCTAGTATTATATCGTCGTTGATTGCCTCAGTCTTTCCAACAGTCATTATACATATTCAATCATTTGAATGTAATGCCTACAGTATTTTTTCTTCCTCTTCTGCAAATCCATCCAAAAGCTGTTTTGAAAAGAATGTCCATTGTGTCACCCTATTAATTTATAAGATCTACTTTGTACCTGCAATTTGTATGGTGCGCATAATAAAGTGTAAGTATTGTATCTATCTTCTTTAGAGTAAAACACGTTTTACTTTAAATATTGCCCTGATTATCATCACACTTCTAGTTATTTTTTTTCTTAATAACTACTCACATTCATCTATAGTTTTTGTGATCTTTCTCTCCCCACTTCCAAATGTTCATTACTTCACATCACATTTCATGCCAAGACAGAAAGTAATAATGTTATAATAATTATGTATTACCTGCGTAAAGAGTTCTTGGTTCTGTTGCTGGCGTGGCGGCGCGTTGTTGGTCGCGGTGGGCGCGGTCGCGTGCGGCGTGGCGGCGGGCGGCGCGGCGGTGGCCGTGGCCACTCCCATGCCCAGGTTGCCCACGAGCGTGGGCGCGGCGCTGCGGAGCTGCTCCAGGCCCTGCTGGATCTGCAGCAGCGCGTTCAGGGCCTAAACCATATCATTAACACCAATATTGTGCGGGCCTTGGCAAACTTACTGCTATTGAGTCACAATACGACCCAATAGTCGTAAATTGTTAAAAGGTAATCGTTTTAATAATCAGACCAACGCTCAGGTTTTAAAACCGACTAATTAAAGAAGTTTATAAATAATACACTATTCGCTTTAAGTTATGACAGACTAGGATGACCTCAGCAACATAGGACATGTTTGAGTCCCAGGTTGAATGGTTTTATTGTGTTTTCTGATCACAATTTTCTCAGTAACCATGAAATCTGGATTAAGGTACAACCCTTGGCACGGCCTTGTACGGCCTGTTTACGATCTTCTACATCTACAGGTATTCAAGCAGTATTTCTGCACCTTTTTAAGCTATAGCTCTGACATGAAACTGACCTGTGGGTTGGACATCATTTGCTGCATTTCCGGGTTCTGTAGCTGTGCCAACATCTGCGGCATCATTGTGCGCATCTGGTCCTGTAGTTGTGGGTTGTTTGCAAACATCGGGTTCTGCGTGAAATTTAATAAGAAAAATAAGTAAAAGCATAATCTAAAACTCTCTTAACACTCCACCTTCCTGGCATAGAAGCGTAATAATTAATATAATTATAGACAACATAATTAGACAGGCAAAATTATTTACATAAAGGATCACCACTGACTACATCGGTCATTTTTGTAAATAGACATTTAGGGGCTTTACTCATAGCGCGATACGACGCGACGCGATTCCTGCGATATCAAGTCAATTGCCGATTTAAGTCGCACTTCAAAAATCCACATTACTGCTACGACATAAAGGCGCTGCAAACGCAAAAGTGGCGAGTAGTTGCACAATCGAATTTTGAACAGAGAATCATGTGCATTGTCATTAGGACGTACATGCGATTCGATATCGAGGATATCTGTGAGCGATATTGTCAATCCGTGCGACTCCATTAGCAACCACTAGCGATTGTCCATACATTTTCTTCGGTCGGACGCTTGTGTGATATCTGACCGATATCGTCAATCGATGCAATTCGATATCGCGTCGTGGCATGAGTATAGTCGTTTACTCTCTGTGAAACCACAGTTCCCAGTTGTTTTTCTTTCATTTATAAACACATCTCATTTAACACACACGGTTGGCGCAGTGACAGAGCAATAGACTGCTGCGCTGCGTGTCGCGGGATCCATACACGCACGGAACAGATATTTCTATGACCTACAAGTAGTCGTTTCAGGTCCAGGTGTTTGTATGTGTGAATTTGAATGTTTGTAAGCATGGTGCAAGAAATTAGTGCAGGGCAAAGTTAAAAAAAAATCATAAAATTCTATGTAGTAACAAAGATTTGATTTCTCTCTATAAAATCTAATCCTCATGATCAAAACTCACCTGGTTGATAAGCTGAGACGCCATATCCGGATCAGCAGCCAAGGCCTGTAGCATGTTGTTAGTGTAGGGAGCCGAGAGCATGGACTGCACCAGACGAGGGTTCTCCGACATCTGCTGCAGCAGCGACTGCATGCCGGGCGTGTTGATGAGGCCGGGCCCGGCCGCGCCGCCCGCGCCCGCCGCCCCGCCCCCCCGCTGCCACGGGTTGGGCAGGGGCTGCCGGTTCTCGGCCCCCTGCTGCGGGTTTGTGCCGTCTACTTGGAGCAGAAAGGGTGGCGAGTTAAAGCAGCTGATAGATGCCCTAACTAAACTATCGGCAATAATCCGTTGATCGTCTAATCAGCACGGTAACATTTAGGTCAGCTTGTTCCGGGAGTAGTCACGAGCAATAAAATGTATTCACTTTACAAAATTCAACGCGATTTATTCTTGAAATACTGGCTTCTACTTTGAAATAAGACCTGTTTCATATAAGAAAGGCTTCCAAAATAAAAGGTTCATGAAAACGCGAAAGGTAAATGAATAAGGAGAACATCGCTTCTGAATTCTGCTAAGTGTATACATATAATTGCTTGTTACTGTACACAAGTATGGCCGTTTACATGATCGTGTTTCTCCATAACCGTCTGTAATCGCCGATAATGTAGAAGAGCCATTATAATGAAAAACTGAAGCTAGTATGCCCAAAACTTTTATAAATAAATCAGCGCAGCCCAGACGGATGGCGCCACGGTAAAGTTTGTGAAAAATTGCGGGAGATCAAAACCAATATTAGCCCTGAATCAAATGGACTTAAAAGTCATTGGAAGAGTTCTTTGCACAGTAGAGGGGTAACGTACGACAACATGTCAGTGTGATTATAATAATATTAGAGAAGTCTCGTCTCGTCTTGTTATATTTATAATAATATAACAAGATGAGATTAAAAAAAAAAAAAACTTTTTGGTGTTCATAAATGGGACCAAAATCTAATAGAATATGTCTTACCAGAGTTATCCACCAATCCAGAGAATGGGTTGCCTGCCATACTGCTGGCCACGTTCAACATCGGCTCCTGTATGTCTCTGTACATGCGTTGTAAAGCATTGTAGCCACCTAGAAAAAAAAGGAAATCTTATTCACAAACTCAAAATGGTTTCTCACTATTTCTGGGATATCCCATCAACTTTTTTTAAGTGTGGTGATCAATACTATGAATCTTTTCCTTATGAGGTGAAGGGGGCCATCTTATTAGGGCCCTTGGGATCTTTAGGATTATAGGGCCCATGTAGGATGTCAAAGCGAGTTAAGTCAATCGAATTCACTACGCAAGAACGTCCGATTTCCTTTTGATTATTCTTTAAAAAATATTTAAAAAGAAACATAAGAATCTTTAAATTGGAGCTTTGGCATAACTTAGTTTTTTTTGGAAGCCTCTGTTAGAAACTCTGGGCCTTCTGGATTGTGACGCCCTAGGCACATATACAGAGTGGTAAATGCGAAAATTGACACTCCCAGTCCCAACATTTCCAATGACCAAAACCTGGCCCTGCACTGGGACAGCATAGGCTGTTATTGCAATTTATTGCAATAACAGCATAAATATTTTTTTTTTTTTTTTTAGGTGGTAAAATCATCAAATGAGTTCTCCCGCCCTGGGTGGGGCGGAAGGGACTGTCAGACTCTTACTGACTAAAATCCACCCGTGTTCCTGCATAAATATTGCATAAATATTTTTGAACAAAACGAAATAGTATTTGTGAATAATAATCGTCTTATTGGTATCTTCAAGACCAGTTGAATGGACAGAAAAGATGATAATAGGCACTTGACAGTGTGTGTAATCCCAATGTATACCTAGCCTAGCTGCATAGAGTAATACTTTGTTGCATAAGTCGTCATGTACAATCAAGTTGATATTATTCAATTCTTGATATTGTTGATATTATTCAAATGACTGGCCTGTTGGTCTAGTGGTAAGTGACCCTGACTGCTATACCGGAGGTCGTGGGTTCGATTCCCACCCAGGACAAAATGTTTGTGTGATGAGCACGATCATTTGTTCTGTGTCTGGGTGTAATTTATCTATAATATGTATGTATTTAGAAATATATATGTATGTTTATCAGTTGTCTAGTACCCATAACACAAGCTCTGCTTAGCTTGGGACTAGATGGCGTTGTGTGATAGTTGTGGAATATTATTATTTATTATTATTTAATTAAGAATTCGATTCGCCTTGAATATATTTATTGGACCTGCTGCATTTTCACAACGGGCTCGGCTAGATACATCAGAATTGTTGCAACCAGTTCGTGTAACCATGAACCCGTTTTTTATTCGTTTGACAGTCCTCGAGTGTAAACATACCGGCGAGAAATAATGAACAATGCTCTTTTCTACTAGCTTTATCCAAAGGTCGATGTCTAATACACTCGGCGTCACAAAAATCGCACCTCTTCGAAAATAAGTTTAAAACATGTCCCGCCAGTAACGAATACATTAAACCCAATTAATATTGGTATCAATTGAAAGAATGCTTAACGACCTTTAAATTAACAACAGTTAGAATCCCTAAACACAACAGGTTTCATTAGCACGTAACGTTAAAAAAAATGTTGTCAAAATACGCATTGCAAGGGCCACTAATTGCACCTCCCTACAAGGGTATAAAACGGGCGACCCGGGTTAAATGTGGGTCATTCGCTATTCAACCTTTGAAGTGAACACACGTGAACAGCTACAGCAAGAAAAATACCCCAGAAGATGGATACCACTGCAGATGAAGCCGCTCAAGTCATTGCACTACTGCAATCAGGGATGCGGCAATGTGATGTTGCTCGGCAACTGAACTTGAGTCGTTTTGCCGTTCGACGAGTGTTCCAACGCTTCCAAGAGACTGGTGGCTATATCCGAAGACGTGGATCTGGAAGACAACGGTGCACATCGGAAAGAGACGATCGCTTCATTGTTTCGACGTCTTTACGTAATCGGTTCTCCAATGCTGTTGAGCTGCAACAACAACTGCTATCAGCTCGCAGAACTTCTGTAAGCGTCTCCACGATTAGAAGAAGAATGCGGGAGAAGAAAATTGCAGCTCATAGGGCTGCTACAGGGCCAAAATTGACTGCACAGCATAGGAGAGACCGGTTGCAATTTGCCCGTGACCATGTGGATTGGACAATAGACCAATGGAGGGCTGTGCTCTTCTCGGATGAGACGAGGGTGTGTCTTTTCTGCAACGACAGGCGTCGAAGAGTGTATAGGAGGCAAGGTGAACGATTCGCACAAGCCTGTATTCAAGAGACAGTGGAATACGGGGGTGGCTCGTGCATGTTCTGGGGCGGCATGTCAATCGACGGTAAAACGAACCTTGTGTGTGTTTCTCGGACTGGAAGTGCTCGCGGGCAAGGGTCGCTGACTGCTGCTCGGTACATAACAGAGATCTTAGAGGAGCAGGTTGTCCCTTATGCGGGTTTTGTTGGCAGTGGGTTCACGTTAATGCACGATAACGCCCGCTGTCACACCGCTTTAATTGTAAGAGACTACCTGCAAGAAGTTGGAATCCCTGTTATGCGCTGGCCGGCGCGAAGTCCAGACCTAAACCCTATTGAGCACCTTTGGGATGAACTGAAACGGCGAGTACGGGCACGTGATCCTGCCCCTACCACTCTCCAAGACCTCCAAGATGCCGTCGTTGCAGAATGGGACAACATTCCTCAAGAGACTGTTGTCACATTAATTAGGTCCATGAGAGAACGCATGGAAGCAGTCATCAGGGCTAGGGGGGGGTAACACTAGGTTTTAAGTTGTTTTTAAGGACTTTGTTGTAATTTTTGCTGATAAAATAAAATTTAACTTTTTAATCATTTGCATTAGCTTGCTTTTTTTTATTCCCTAGTAAACAAAAAACCAAATCCATTGATTTATACTGAAATTTAAATAAATTGCCTTTCCAATGATACCTTATAGTCATATGTCTACCATTGATTAATAGGTTTAAAATGACTTTGAAGGGAATTCTTAAAGTGGTGCGATTTTTGTGACGCCGAGTGTATTTATTGCCGGTAGTTGTAGATTCGCTGCTTTAGCACTAGCGTATGGCATGGCGGCGCGGTGTCGAAGGTATACACATCAAAGCGGCGCGGTGGCGGCGGCGGTATCGTGTACAGGAGCCATAATGCAGTTGGGTTGTTGTTGCGTTTTGTTTATCGCACAACACTTCACGAATGAGTCTTTGCAACGGCACAAAATTGTGCTTCCAATGCATTCAGTATCACTCACGTCAATGTAAATAGAATCTGAGAGAAGAGCCTAGCTGGAAGATATACAGGGTGAATTTTTCAACTGGGCGTGGATAGCTATCTTGGAAACTATGAGGAATTTTGAAAAACGTTGAAAGGAGTTTTAGTTTTCGTCAAAATCGGCCTCGAGACTCCTTTCAACGTTTTTCGATATTCCTCATAGTTTCAAAGATAGCCATCCACGCCCAGTTGAAAAATTCACCCTGTATACCAACAGCTGTGAGTTCACTTACCAGGTATGCTCTCAAGGTTGGAGAGAGCGCGGTCGTGCGACCGCATGAGCTCCTGCAACATAGCTGGGTTGCGAGCCAGCTCCATGGTCTGTCGCAACAGCTCCGGGTTGTTAAGCATGTGGCTTATCTCTGGATTCCTCTGCATGATAGAACAAAATAAAATTAATTAGTTTAAGCCTACATGAAATGAGTTCATCTAAATGCCGTTAATTTGAAAGTTAAAAGCCATGCAATGGTATGTGTGAATAAGTGAGTGACTCCAAATTAGCTGGGCTAGTCAGAGACTAATGGCCAGTTCACGATCTTGCTGCTGTGAGCTGTGGCTTACAGAATCGGGACATTTCCTCATGTCAGCCTCAATGACGAACTTGCTAGTGACATTATTATTGTATAACAAGCTGTTGTCCGCAACGAAGTCGTATTTTGCACATGGAATGCCAGTAACCTGAAAATGAGAATGCTGTAAAACGAAGAAAAACTTACGGCCATGAGGTCCTGCATCTGTGGGTTGGATGTGATGAGTGACCGCATGTTCTCAGGGTCATTCATCATCTGCTGCACAAGTGGATTGTCAAGCACTTGCCTCAGCATGTCTGGGTTGGACAGTAGCTCTTGTTGCATACGAGCCTACAACAAATTATGTAGGATAATGATTATCTAGAATTTTACAATATTGTTATATTCAGAACAAAGGGAAGATGGTCCTCTTAAGGTGAAACAAGTCAACATTTTTTCCATAGAAACTTCGTTGGGGTTTTACTCCACTATTTGACAAGGTATATCCAAAGTTAAACATGGTATTGTTTTGTCTCATTATTAATTTTGTCTGTACGGAAGCAGAATTGTAAAATATGAAGCCATTAAAAAGTTACGAGCTTCTAAAGATTCGTTTTTAGGGTTCCGTAGTCAACAAGGAACCCTTATAGTTTCGCCATGTCCGTCCGTCCGTCCGTCCGTCTGTCCGCAATTTAGCTCAGAGACGCACAGTACTAGAGAGCTGTAATTTGGTGTAAATATACGGATTTGTTGTGCCGAAAAAGTGGTAAAATAAAATCTCGTAAAATATTTTTTTTTAGGGTACCTCCTGTACACGTAAAGTGGGGATGTTTTTTTTTTTCTCGCGTACCCCTTAGTGTGGGGTATCATTAAATAGGTCTTTAAAAAATATTGATAGTTTTCATTAACAATTTTTTGATAAAAAAATTCGTTTGTGACATATTAAGCTTTAAAGTGCTAAATTTTGCTCGACTCGAGTGTCCCCCCCCTCTACCAGCTAAACGGTTATGTTTGGGGGTGTGAAAAAATTCACAATAGTAGTATATAAAACGAAGTTTAAAAGAAAATTATCATGACTAAGTAGGCTTTACAACTTTACGAGTAATAGTCGACCAACTTATAAAATGTACTTGGATAACATATTTTCTTAAACAAAATGTATCGGAGAACATCTTCTTCAACTGCATATGTAAGTTTGTCAACTTTATTTTTACAGCTTTAATAGGTATGTTTTTACGGTATGTTTTTTGGGGATAGGTAGGTTTTTATCGTCAACTATTTTTAACTAATTTCAAAAAAAGGAGGAGGTTCTAAATTCGTCGTAATCTTTTTTTATGTGTTTTCCCCGATTTCTCAAAGACTCCTGGACCGATTTTGAAAATTCTTCTTTTTATTAAAATTAAATTCAGCGAATCAGTTGAGTTAGTTCGCATAAGTATTTTGATGGGCAACTACGGAACCCTACACTGTGCGTGGCCCGACACGCACTTGGCCGGTTTTTTTGTTAATTTTAACACAAATTTGGGTGTAAATTAGAAGCTAAAGAAGCATCAAATTTCCAAAACGAAGTCCGTACCGACACAGCAAATTTATCGAAGAATTTAATAAATTCTATTTGAAATTAATTGGTGCAGTGGTTTTTTCATAAAACCCCTTTTTCCAAAGGCTTTTTCGTATTTTTTACGCGCGCCTTTTACTCTGAATGATCGTGCATCTCACTGAATAATGTTTTCCCCTGTTTTCTCCATGGGGGGATGACGCTCGCGCACACATGAACAATATGGCTCGATTTCAGGTGAAATATCATGGTTTTTAACCATGCCTGCCAGTGAGTTCGAGCTCGCGACTAGCGCCGCCTTAAGGAGTTTCATTCAAGGTTAATAAAAAAAGGAAAAAATTAAATGTGTAAGTTTTGCCTGATCCCCATGATCAGGCAAAACTTACACATATTAACTGGTTATGACAAAAACACAGTACATTTTAGATGATTTTTACCTGCAAATCCATGAAGGTGCTCTGACCAAGTCCCAAACTTTCCAAGCCTGCTAATCCACCTAATGAATTTAACCCAAATGGTGTAGCACCAACATCAGCTGAAATATTAAATGATTAGTTAATTAACAAGATTTTACAAACACAAACTTCTTGTCAATTGAACCCTTCTTGTATACATATCATGGTTTATAATTAAATATTTTATTTCACCTTTCTAATGCTATCATTGTGCTTGAAGCACTGAGATAAATCATATTATAATACTATCTTTACTCTAATTCAAGTCTGGGTACATGCCAAGAAAGTTTTCATAATGTTCGAACACAATAATATCATCAGTCTCAAATAAATGATGAAATTAGTATGACTATGATGAAACTACACATTGTTTAGAAGTGACAACTTAAGAATTACTCAGAAACAAAACTTGCAAATGAAAACTTTGTCTATATCAAAAGTATAATTGGATCTAGTTTCAAACACAGAATCTATAGCTCTTTTCTTTGAGAAAGTGATGTTATTTGAACACAACAAACACTTGTGATTCTCATTAAACAAATTGCAATTATTAGTATACATTATAGCAAAGCAGATCAAAATTGATAGTACTAGTGTTACTAAATTAGTGGTACTACCTATATTGAATACAAGCCTATTTTTGACCCATTTTAGGGCAAAGACTTATTCTCAAGAAAGCTGACCACTAGCCAAACATAGACAACCATTGGGCATTCGTAACATTAGTTAAAAAATATTACCAGTTACTACTTATTTTCAGATACTTAATGTAAATAGATACATTCTGCTTCATCTGTACTAATAAAAGCTATAGGTAGATCGAGCTGAAGTATTAATAATAACAGCACACTTTGTAATTTCTATGTAAGTAAAACATTTTCACCCTATAAGTATAATAAAAATAAAAATTTACCTCCACTGTGCATGATAACATGGTATTATCTTTTTTTTTTATCAAACAAGAAGTTTTTATGCAGAAAGTTCATGAAAGGCCTTGTATAAATGTTTTGTCAGTTAAAGTATATCATTTAAAGAAATTTTAATGTTCTCATTACATTGTTAGGGAATTATAACAATCTTTATTGATTGAATACCTACTTTGTACTCTATTGTTCTAGCCTCTTGCAAAACTCAGTGTTACTTGAATACATTAATTAGTCAATGACCTAATTGTAATAATATAAATTGAACAATTTTGAATGTAACTATGAATTATTGTACTGTGTACCTACTTATTATAAGTAATCTCCTTCACATAGAATATTAGTGCATTTCAATAAACAAATATCTGCATCAGGATATTACACAAACTTCTAAAAGAAATTGAATAAGTAATTTGGACAAAATTTCTTCAATACCTCTCTTCACTTTGTGCCAACCCATGTTTCACAGTAATGACAGGATGTAAGCAATTCAATACCTGGCGGGCGTCGCTGTGCGCCCTCAGGCTCAGGCCTGGGAGGCGTCTTTATCACGAGGTGGACTGTCAGCCCGTCCTTGATGTTGTGCTGCTTCAGGGAGTCGGCATCGTTCAAGATCTTTCCGGCAAATATGAGACATAACTGCTCCGGTTCCGCACTGAATTTAGGGGACAACACTTCCTTCAGCTGAAATCAAACAACAAGTCACATTTTACGTTCCCGATTAACTAAATAAATGTCGTCAGCGATTGCGTGTGCAATATCTATGTTATTACGCCATGAGCGAAGTTTCTGGCGGCGCCGTACTCACTTTTTTAACGTCAGCATCCTCTTCTATATCCACTTGCTGTTTTTCTTTCGGTGTTTTTACTGTAATTGTAATTTTTTTGGGTTCGTCCTGTCCCTCTGCCATTTTGGCAAATCTAGAATGACTCTGTACTTTGGCGGAAAAGCAGAAATATGTACAAGAATGTAGAATTTGACGATTTGTGTAAGTTGACGGCCGAGGGTACGGCCCACTTTGGTAATTTGTTAGAACTTCGAAAGCTTAGATCACAAGCACATTTATGTTTTATTGTATGAAAAATAGAGTTTAATTTGATTCCCACGTAACACATGCGAAGTTTGTCACTAATAGATTTCTCTATGAAATTCTATTGCTGGATCGCACTCAATGAACAAGCTAAAAAATGGCAGGTGTTGCCACAAAAATATTTTTGTTTTTGGATGACCAAAGACAAAATAAGGGTACCCATAGACATTTCTAATCACACTTTTAAATGGCCTATGGTCATATCCGTTTCCCAATTTTCCGGAAGTTTGTGTGTGAAACTTCCCATGGTTACTAAAGGAAATAGAGTTTCGGTTTATTTTGACAGGCTGACAGCTGACATGAAACAAAAACAAAAAACAGTTTCCAATAATGTCTCTCGCAAAATTTTAATGAAATTAATAGTTAGATAACCAAGATTGGTGAGACGAAAGTAATACGTTTAGCGATGATATGAACGTCGAGCCAATCAATTGTTTTACTACAGTAAATCCTGTTTTAGCGGTTTGTAATTCTTGTTTTAGGTCAGCGTTGATAAGTGACTTATTTTTAAGCACTGAGCGATATTATTGCACACCATAGGATGCCTAAGATTAGCGTTTAGGCCGTCTGTTATCACTAATAAGAATTCATTGCAGCAAATGGAGGTATGAATAATACAATAAAATTGTGAATAAGTTTCTCCTGCTGGTTGTACAAGTTTCAATATTTGTAGGTGGATTTACAAGACACTTTTTTGCGTGGCGAGGATCAACACTCACAAAACAGCCCGAAACAAACACATGCAGTGGCAAATAAGAGAAAGAATGAAAAAGTGCATGGTGAGATTTCAAATATTTCTTTTTATTTTATGACAGTAAAGTCTGCTTGCAACTAGTTTTCATGAAAATATAATTTAAGCACTTATCTCTGTTTAAACTCTATTAATCAAAATATCAGAGATAAGCGCTTCTTCAATTACTAAATTGAAGAATAAAGGCAAATTAAATTATGTCATCTCAAATAAGCTATTTATTTAATACAAATCTTCCAAAATTTTCTTCCCTAAGAACCCTCTCATAATGATAACAAAGTAAACAAAAAAGAATTGGCCCATTTGGTGCTGTGCTTGGAATTTTTATGTTTTTAGATAGAAGATAAATATAATGTTTTCTTTTTCATGTAGATGGAAAAGCAACAGCTGATCAGCAAGCGAAAGAGGAAAAAGAACATGCAGAGACCATAGCATCAATGCTTATGCGTAGCTATGACACCAAGTTAGCTGGTGAAGATGACACATCTCAGCCAACTTCACAGACTGCACCCATTATACCTGTAGAGACAACACGAAAGAAAAAGAAAAGAAGGAGGTAATGTTATCTTAAAACTTTTTTTTACAGGGAGATACATTCTGTCCACATTTACAAGTTCATCATCTTCATGCTCCGCGGGTTACAACTTAAATATAAAATATAGCCACTAAGCATTATTAAGAAAAAAATGAAATTAGGTACTACTGGCTGCTATTTCGTAGTAAATACAACATTGTCAAATATTTTTTATGACCAGAAACCCCTGCCTGTGCAATATTTCAAAGACCGCAATGAGGTGGCGTGTGTTATCGGCTCACACTACATATATGCCATGCAACCAGACAATATTTTCTATACAGTTTCATAAACAAACATACTTATTTTGATTACATAAAAATGCCTCCCAAACTGCATTTCCTTTCTGCTTGATGTTGATGATAATTTTTTTACTATTAATTTTTTTCTGCATTGCAGATCTCAAATATCAATTTGTCTCACGAACTGCCGATATGAATCAATACGGAAAGTTGCCAGTGCTTTTGGAATGCGAGAAGTGTCGGAAGAAGATGCTTGGAACTTCTACTGGACTGATATGAGTGTCTCTGTAGAAAGAGCCAAAGAGATGAAGCGGTTTCAGCGGATTAACCATTTCCCTGGAATGCTAGAAATCTGCAGGTAAAATTATTACTTTGTCATTTATAGTTTTAAAAATAATTTTATTGGAATCATTTCGATTTTAAATACTATGGTGTTTTTAGGAAAGACTTGTTAGCACGCAATTTGAACAGAATGCAAAAAATTTATCCAAAGGAATACAATTTTTTCCCGAAAACTTGGTGCTTGCCTGCAGAGTAAGTACTTTTATGAACTTAATTGGTTCCGCAATTTTATTGATTTCAATGTAAGCCAAATAAAGTATAAAAAGCACAGGCTCAACAAAAATGGGTTGTATTTCAGTTTCGGTGAAGCATTAAACTACAGCAAATCACGTAAAAATAAGACTTTTATTATAAAACCAGAGTGTGGGAGCCAAGGCCGCGGTATCTATTTGACAAAGTCCCTAAAAGACATTAAACCTACGGATAAACTAATTTGTCAGGTAACTTTGACCAATATTTAATAAGGAATTTCATAAACTGTATTGTTCCTACTAGAACTAAATTGCATAATTAACAATATTGTATCAAGAGGATAATGTACTAAAGTCATGATAACAGCTTGTGCGAAGTTGTATGTTATACTGCATACTCTGTTTTATTAAAATAACAAAAGTACTGAATATGATTTCAGGTATATCTTTCAAAGCCATATCTGGTAGATGGCTATAAATTTGACATAAGAGTGTACACACTTATAACGTCCTGCGATCCTCTCCGAATTTTTGTCTATAATGAAGGACTTGTAAGGTATGTGTTACATAGCTCCCAAGTAAATAAAAAAATGTATATTATTTAAACTCAAATGAAATTAATCAGTAGCATTTAGTCATTGTTGTAAAGTTGACAAAGAAGGAAGGGGTTCAGTATACTACCCTGAACAATCCCTAGATTTTTCTTTAACTCAAGAGTCTCCACAATATACCTAAACATTTTTGGAAACTCTTGAGTCAACGAATTGAACTGTATTTTAATTATATTTGAAGTATTTTATGAACTTTCTCCAACCCTGCATTTTATTTTGCCTAACTGAAATCTTAGTAAATGATCCAGTACCTTCTATGTTTTAGTAATGCTACCTAAAATGAGATAAGTTACTAAATTACTCAACTCGTATTATTTTGTCATAGGTTTGCAACAAGTCGGTACGCGGATCCTAACGTGAACAATACGACTAATGTGTTTATGCACCTAACTAATTACGCGCTGAATAAACACAGTCGCACTTACGTGTATGATTCCGAAGCTGGCAGCAAACGGTGAGAATTCTTCCGTATTACTACATTTTGTAGATAATAAGTTGCGGAATGAATTTAGATAGTGTTTGTATGAAATGCCTAATGAGAGATCTAATTTAAATCCTAATTCATTTTTCCTTTCTAAACACATTATAATTAAATGGAATTTCTTTTCTATGACTAAACGATGTTGTTTCGATTTTGAATCGACACCCGAATGTTTGTGCACAAAATTGGGAGGCACACTATGGATTAGAATGATAAAAACGGTCTACGGAGTATCGATCAATGAGTCACCGAAACGCACTGTCATAGAAAGGAATTTTCGTGTCCAAAAAACTGTTTGAGGCATCTGTACCATCACCGAAAAAGAATCACCTAACTATGGACAGTTTTCGCGATAAAGTTGCATACAGAGTTAGATCTACACCCGGCGGCGGCGTCAGTAAAATATATAGGTACTTATGTATATTACTAATTGATTTTGGACTGAACACATTGCCGATGAGAATTCTCTGTACCAAACTACCAATCAGCCACAGCGACAAAAGCTACTAATAAAAATGCTGAAAAAAACTGAACTATTTGCTTGCTGACGATTGCTCACAACCTGATTTCTACTTGCAAGCTTTCTCTCTTTTCGCGAACCGTCGGTGATGGCATAGGTGCCTTAGGCTAAACACAATCCTAACCCTCCTAATCGAATCTAAAGTCACGATGAATTTCCATTCATCAGCAAGATATCAACTTTGAACAAGATCCTGCTCTCGCAAGGTGTGGACTTGGACAGTTTATGGCACGCGATAGACCAAGTGATCGTGAAGACGATAATATCAGCGTGGCCGATACTCAAACACAGTTACCACGCGTGTTTTCCCTCGCATGACATGGTTCTTTTCTGTTTTATAGTTGTATTTGAGTATAGTTAAGCTTTGTATGCTTTTATTGAACTACCATCCGATATAATTATCAGGAGTAACAGACCATTAGGTTTTCGTAGAATTTAGATATTACCTACCGGCCTCTTTAAAAAAAATAGAAATGCAGCGTAAAACTTGGGGTAATAAAGAACTGATGGCCGCCCTTCATACTAAGAATATCAGTAGAACTAGCCTCAGTTATATATTTGATGTGACATTGTTAATAATGTATTTAGACTTCATTCGCTGATTCATATGAATCAGCAATATGTATGTCATTAGAAATAGATAAACGTACGAGTACCATACGTTTATCTATTTCTAATGACATACATATTTTACAAAAAAAAAAAACTGAATTTATAGAGCTTTTGCCATTTCTTTCTTTAATCAAATTCACCTAAGCCCTTGATAAAACAGGACTTTGTTAATAACCTGATTTTCAAGGCTTACATTGCAACTTTACATTTTTATAAATTGTACGCTTCCAAATGTTTCTGACATTATTTTGATTTCCAGTTAGTAGTTCGTAGGTACGTACTATAAGTACTAGGCTGTTTTTTCAGAACAAACTTCATGTGCCACTATTTAATCTTAAAAAATATAATTATGTTGTTATATTGCAGGTACACGCCTGTTTTGAAATATTGGGCTTCGATATTCTTCTAGACCACAAGCTACATCCGTATATATTGGAAGTAAGAATTTCTTGACTTTATTAATTTCAGTGGTGCATGAGGGGTTAAGAACTATGCTGGGCGTTGGCTCTATCTCATTTTAACTGCACATTATGTTTTATTATGTAGTTTCTAAATAATTCTCGTCTTGTTGGCTAACGCCCGAAATTAATACTTATTCTATCTCAACCCAAGCCTCATTCCTTTTTTGACGACTGCTTGTGATTGGACATCTTTAAGAATCAGAGAAGCAATTTCGGTCGTTGATTGGTTACAGAAAAAGGACATCAAGGTAGCAATTAAAATGTGAACGTAAATTAAAATTGTTCAAAAGACCTTTCAATCAAGTGGGCTTTGAACCCCCTGAATATCACTGACAACATCAACAATGAAACTGCGAAAATTTTAAAAAGGAATTTAAAAACATTTTTTTTAACAAGTATGATGCTACCTACAAGAAATACATCGAAATAGTTGTTAAGGAGGCAAATACCCATGAAGAAGGGCCTTGGACCATTTTAATAGATCCGTACTTTCTATTTAGGTAAATCACTCGCCAAGTTTTCACACGGATACGCAGCTGGACCGCGAGGTGAAGGAAGGGTTGTTGACGGACACCTTCACTATGCTCAATATATGGCAGTGCGACAAAAGACGAGTGCTTGAGGAAGACCGCAAGAGAATACGAGACCGGCTCCTACAAACCAACAAGTTAGTATAATTATCTTGACAAAATATAGAGTAGACGATTGTAGTACAACACTAAGTTACTTTCACGCGTATCAGATATTACGTTCGAAACAGACAAGAGATCAGACAGACGTGTCTCACAAAGAACAGTGCATATACAATTGTTAACCTATAAAAACGCTCTGTAGTCTTTAATATATTTTCAACTTTATTCCTTAGAGTATAAAGCTGAAAATCTATTAAAGACCGACATGAACGAACAAAAACGACTATAGTGCGTTTTCGTTTATCGTTCCGTTTTCTTTCATTCCTCACTATAAAATTACGCATGGCTACAAAAGAAATACAGATGATGCGATAAAACATTGCAGGTTTGCAGAATTTACACCTATAGAAGAAAAGGAACCAGAAAAAAGTCCATGGCAAACTCAAATACAATGGGAGGAGTCGCATCTGGGAAATTTTAGGTATATTCCATGTTATCAACGTACTAAAAAAAGAAATCTATTTTGAATGGAAGTACTCGTTTGAATATATTTGTTGTTTTTTTATGAATTATGTAGTTTCATTTTCCTTTGGCAACATTTCATCATGTCATTCTAGCATTTTGGATTAAAAATTAATAATTCTTTTAAACATTGATAATCACTTGCCTAGTGGAACTAAAGCCCCACAAGCATCTTATTAATTCACAACATTTCACAGACGAATCATGTCATGTCAGTCAGGCTGTTCATCAGCTCTTGTTAAAGATTGCAGAAAAAATGTAGGTACAGATTCATGTTGAACAAAATGAAGGAACAGTTATTTTATAACACCTGAGGACTCGGCCAGAATTTGCATGTTGCCGTAACTTCCAAATATAGCGAAGAAATCTTCGCTATATTTGAAATGTCCAAATTCGGGATACTCTTAAAATGTAAAAAATATCCTCGATCTGTAGTGCCGTTCTCTAAAGACCGCAGAGGCAGTGCTGACGCTACGATTTGTCTTTAGTGGATTTTCAACTTTATTGCCTAGAACATTAAGTTAAAAATACATTACAGGCTCGTCATAGCGTCGTATAGAGAATCGCATAGCTGATCTGAGTTGTACGTGGTAGATTTTTGTATTATGTGTCAACAGACGAGTATATCCGGTGGGCGAGCAGTACGCGTCGTTATTCCAACAGCCGTCGGGCTCGCTGTACACGGGCACTGCTTCTTCCCGCGCCCGCGGCGACTGCACGCGCCTGCAACGAGAAGAGTTTCAGGTACACTACGCACCATATACCCGTACCACATTCTTCCATATTTTTAAACGATTACTTAAAGAAACATCAAAGTTCCTGAATACTTACCTGGGGGGGTATTACAACGTCTGAAAACCAGGCTTGTTCCGGCGAATGAAAGTGACAGAGCTATTCAAGTCGTCTAGCGCCATCTCGTTCATTCACTGGAATAAGCATAGTGGCGCTAGACGACTTGTATAGCTCCGTCTCTTTCCCACACTGGAACTACTCGGGCTTTAAGACATGCTAGGTCACCGGTTTACAGCAAACGAAAGCTAAAGCTGAAGCTCTGAAGAAACCATCACAGCCTAAAACTAATAAGGAAGGCGAAAAGAAGCCCATTGAAGAAGCAAGTTCCACCACAACTGCTGCCACTGCCACAATTGTTACTACGGAGAAAACGACTAAATCTAAACCAACTCGAGTGGAGAAGGAACAAAAACGCAAAGATGATAAGGATAAGAAGCTGTCCGCCAAACCGTCGCTTTCACAGCAACCGGTTAGTAATTTTATTGAATAACCCGGTTCATTGAAGAAAGGAATCTTAAATGGCGGCGCTTATCGTGTTCTCTCGCTCGCACACTAGTGCCGTCTATACTCACTCCCGCGCGTAGCGTAAGCAGAAAAAAAATTGTATTGATGTCTTGACGCGCTCAGTGATCTTTTTTAAGAATATTTACTTACTATAGTTTTCTGTTATTTTTCCGTTTTTACCTGTTGATTATTGTTGTTGAATTTTGTTTTATTGTTAGGTTAAGTTTGAGAAATTATTGTGATCCTGTCTTGTTTTTATTATTTTTAATTTGAAACTTTAAATCTTATATGTTGACTGTACTATCTGTCAACGCAAGTACAAGCCGCCATTTAAGATTCCTTTCTTCAATTTTTTCTAAGAATTTTTTCCCCACAGTAGATTTTTAGATGATAAGATAACACCGTTGCATTGAGCGATGGGGTTTAAGTAGAAGAGAGGCAAGGTCGCGAGAGTCTTTGGATACACGAGGTACAGTAGTAAGTAGGTATGCAGCGCGATGCAACAAAATGGATTTTTAGTCAGTAAGAGTCTGATGATCCCTTTCGCGGGTGGAAAGACTCATGTGATTATACATATATTAGCAATAAAAAAAACTAGCTCTGAACGACTTTCTACTGTTGTCGACACCTTAAGATTATTATTTGTATACTAGCTGTGCCCGCTCAACAATGTTTAAAAAAAAAGTTTTTTTTCTAAAAATAAAAGCCTATGTTACTATTTATTACATCAGCTACCTGCCAATAAAAGTCCCGTCAAAATCGGCCCAGCCATTTCAGAGATTAGCCATTACAAACAGACAGACAGACAAAAATTGTAAAAAATGTTATTTTGGTGTATGTACCGTATATACATAATAATTATATTATATTCGTATGCATGTAGTAACAAGTGCGTGTCGGGCCACGCACAGTGTAGGGTTCCGTAGTTGCCCATCAAAATACTTATGCGAACTAATTAAACTGATTCGCTGAATTTAATTTTAAAAAGAAGAATTTTCAAAATCGGTCCAGGCGTCTTTGAAAAATCGGGGAAAATACATAAAAAAAATATTACGACGAATTGAGAACCTCCTCCTTTTTTTGAAGTTAGTTAAAAATAGTTGACAATAAAAACCTACCTATCCCCAAAACATACCCACCTATTATAGCTGTAAAAATAAAGTTTACAAACTTACCTTTGCAGTTGAAGAACATGTTCTGCGATACATTTTGTGTAGGAAAATATGCTATCCAAGTACGTTTTATAAGTTGGTCGACTATTACTCGTAAACTTGTAAAGCCTACTTAGTCATGATAATTTTCCTTCAAACTTCGTTATATATACTACTATTGTGAATTTTTTCACACCCCCAAACATAACCGTTTAGCTGGTAGAGGGGGGGGACACTCGAGTCGAGCAAAAATTAGCACTTTAAAGCTTAATATTTCACAAACGAATCTTTTTATCAAAAAATTGTTAATGGAAACTAACAATATTTTTTAAAGACCTATTTAATGATACCCCACACTAAGGGGTACGCGAGAAATAAAAAAAACATCCCCACTTTACGTGTACAGGAGGTACCCTAAAAAAAAATATTTTACGAGATTTTATTTTACCACTTTTTCGGCACAACAAATCCGTATATTTACACCAAATTACAGCTTTCTAGCACTGGGCGTCTCTGAGCTAAACTGCGGACAGACGGACGGACGGACGGACGGACGGACGGACGGACGGACATGGCGAAACTATAAGGGTTCCTTGTTGACTACGGAACCCTAAAAAACGGTTATTTCAATATTACAAACAGACACTCCAATTGCATTTATATGTATAGAAGATGTATAGATGTGGTATAGATATAGATATGAAACAGTTTTCGTCCCAATTCCTGATAAATAATGTAACATGGCAAACTTTTTAGGTGATCGAGTGCAAGCCTGCATACGTGCTTTGTTCATTTGAACCTGATCCTATCGTGGAGAAAGAGGAACGTGAGAGAGTCAACTTACTAGCTCAGAGAGACTTCCTTATAAGGAGTTACGGCATGTTAGAACAGGTAAGAAACACCGAACTAGCCAACAAAAGAGGAGAAACATCTTAATTTTTTTGTAACTGGTACGTCGTTTTAAGTGATGAAGTATTGCCAGCTACTTCATATAAAAAATACGAAAACCTGTATTTTCTAACAAACTGTTTCACTATTTTGCAACTACGCCCTAAGGAAGGGTAGTACTCTTCCGTGAAGAATGAATGATCAATCATACAGAGTTCGCAATCTAGAAATTTTTAGAGTCGAGTAGCAGACTTCCCACAAATAAAACGTTAACATAAAATTCTTTAACATTTTTGCTTGCAGATCTATTTAGTGATGAAAAAAATGGGAACACTTAGGCCCGAAGACGAACGCAAATATGGTGTATATGGAAGACTATCAGTGGTATCTCACACGCCCAAGGTAAATGTGAATCATTATCAGACAATGTTCTCAGGCCACTTCATTCGCTTGTACTTTTTTTGTTACTTTCTATGGCTTACACAATATTTAACAAAATATTCACCTATGAATTGGCACTTTGAACATTGCAAAAATCCTCTAAAGTACTTTAATTATTCTAAAATGTTGTGTTTGCCTACAGAAAGTGTGAATGTTTATGCTGCATGAAAATTAAGCTTTTTAATAGAAAAAAAATAAGTTGTAAGAAAACAAAGATGGACCAATAAAATTTTTGTGTACAGACTGCCTATAAGAAGAGCAAAATAGTCGCACACAAGCCTAACGATCATGGGGACAATGGTGAGTTAAATTAATAACATAAATACTAAGCAGAGATGCGGACAGGCAGGGTAAGATTGTAAATGTTTTCCTAAGCCACGACACCGCTTTTTTTTTTACGTGGCAAAATCATCAAATGAGTCCTCCAACCCCGGGCAGGGCGGGAGGGACTGTCAGACTTGTACTGACTAAAATCCACGGTGTCCTTCGGTAGCCCTTTATGTCGGAGTCGCGGTATACGTATGTCCCGCAACCCCGGCAGGACTATGGCCCTCTATAGGGGGGCCCCGTCACTATGCTGACGCTCCTTGAGGCGCGCGTGGGACACAACGAGCCACGACACCGCTGCGGTATTATCGCGGATAGCGGGACATGATAGCCGCCGTTCTTATAAATACAAGGGTAAATACATAATACAGAGGTCCCGCTATAACAAGCGCGGTACCTTTTGTAACGTCTCACTCGTGAGACTCGCGAAGTATTGTGCTACCATACGAAGGACAAGTCGTGTGCTGTATCATGGTGATCATGGTTTTAGCCACCCAAACGGCATGAAAAACAAACAAACAACATTCATACATATGTAGACACAACCCTTTCTCCCATGAGGGTAGCAATCGCCACCTGCCACGATCCTTACATACTCTTTTCTTACTTACGGTATACTCTTGTATTTGTTTTTTAGGGTTCCGTAGTCAACCCTTATAGTTTCGCCATGTCCGTCCGTCCGTCTGTCCGCAGTTTAGCCCAGAGACGCACAGTACTACAGAGCTGTAATTTGGTGTAAATATACGGATTTTTTGTGCCGAAAAAGTGGTAAAATAAAATCACGTAAAATATTTTTTTTTAGGGTACCTCCTGTACTTACACGTAAAGTGAGGATTTTTTTTTCTCGCGTACCCCTTAGTGTGGGGTATCATTAAATAGGCCTTTTCATTTGTGAAATATTAAGCTTTAAAGTGCTAAATTTTGCTCGATTCGAGTGTCCCCCCCCCTCTACCAGCTAAACGGTTATGTTTGGGGGTGTGAAAAAATTCACAATAGTAGTATATATAACGAAGTTTAAAAGAAAATTATCATGACTAAGTAGGCTTTACAACTTTACGAGTAATAGTCGACCAACTTATAAAATGTACTTGGATAATATGTTTTCTTAAACAAAATGTATCGGAGAACATGTTCTTCAACTGCAAATGTAAGTTTGTCAACTTTATTTTTACAGCTTTAATAGGTATGTTTTTTGGGGATAGGTAGGTTTTTATCGTCAACTATTTTTAACTAACTTCAAAAAAAGGAGGAGGTTCTAAATTCGTCGTAATCTTTTTTCTTATGTATTTTCCCTGATTTCTCAAAGACTCCTGGACCGATTTTGAAAATTCTTCTTTTTAAAATTAAATTCAGCGAATTAGTTTAGTTAGTTCGCATAAGTATTTTGATGGGCAACTACGGAACCCTACACTGTGCGTGGCCCGACACGCACTTGGCCGGTTTTTATACAACGGTTAGCGTATTTTTTTATAAATACTGTATAAATAATATAAAGTTTTTATTATTTATAGGATTTGATATGCAGTGCCGTGACGTGGTGATTTGGAAACGACCGTCGCCCCTGCCAGCTAATCCAGACCGGGCCACCAACGCACACATCGTCCGGACTGCCTACACCATTTGGAGAATGAACTCGTTTGTGTTATGCTTTCATTTTTACATTTCACTATAAAGCAATAAATATTTTCGTGCATAGCGCTTATATATTGCGTCTCTAATCGTGGTCGGTTAGAGATCACGATTTGATATTTCACTTTCGACAAGCAATAACAGAACTATTGTCTGCTGTGAATTATTTTCCCTATAAGTCTGTAGCAAGCCATTGACAGTTCGCTTTTCTGAAAATCCATCGCTAATCGCCAGTGCCGGACCAGAGGACCTACACAAGTGGCAAAAGATAAATGAAAACGCTCTGTAGTCTTAAATAGATTCTTATACTTTATGCTCTAAAGAATAAAGTTGAAAATCTACAGAGGGTTTTGTGAGCGTCAAAATGAAGGGACCAAGTTTCTAATCTCCGTCAAACATACATAGAAAAATTCTACCATTAATCTACTATTTCCTACCTTTGCTCTAATTTTAGCTACCTCATCATACACGTAATATTTTAACAAAACGCTTGGTCCCTCCATCTTGATATCAAGATGGAGGGACCAAGCTGATTGACTACTCCCTGGAATGATTTACTTACTTAGTGTTATAATACCTTAATTCTACCTTAACATTATTAATTTTGGCTACCCGAAACATAAATCCTTTTAAAAATATCAATTAAATAAGTTGGTCCCTCCATATTGACGTTTGAAATTTTTTGTGTAACAGATAATTGGGTGGTTTATTTTAGATCTTCGAAGAATAAATGTTTAATACCTATATTCTACCTTCAAGTCATGCAAAATTTCTTACCAAAAAGTTAATTTTTTTGAGGCAAAAAAAAACTTAAAGAAATGAGTAGGTAGGTACAACGTCCAAATTTCTCTATGAGATGTCCTACGGGCGATCCACACAATCGTGATACACGTGCGTATTTTATCACCGAATCCAACACAGGAACCTGATCCGAGACAACCGTTTCTGGGACCTTTTTTATAATTATGGGAACTCATTCACAGTCAGACCTCGCTAAAAGTTGCTTGAATATGATGAGCCATCCAAAGTCGGAGTTCACCAAAAGTTGCCCCGTGTCTAGGTAGGTAACGCCGCAATAGCGGCGGTAAGACTCTTGGAGACTAGCTGGCAGGTACTCACTCTCCGCTTGATAGAGGTCCTCACTGGAAACGAAAGTTTCGGGAGTTTCCTGTGTCTGATTGGGAAGGAAGAAACGCCTGAGTCACCATGACTGCGAGGATGGTCCGGAGGACACGGTGAAGCATATGGTGCAGGTCTGCCTCTGATGGCGAGTAATCGCGGTGACTCGCCGTCCGTTCATGTGGACCATGCCCGAGTCGACGGCGCATCCACGCGCGCTTCTTTGAGTTGTCAGCAATCTGACGGAACCCTTGTAGAGACACCCATAGAGAAATTTGGACGTTGTACCTACCTACTCATTTCTTTAATTTTTTTTTGCATCAAAAAAATTAACTTTATGGTAAGAAATTTTGCATGACTTGAAGGTAGAATATAGGTATTAAACATTTATTCTTCGAAGATCTAAAATAAACCACCCAATTATCTGTTACACAAAAAATTTCAAACGTCAATATGGAGGGACCAACTTATTTAATTGATATCTTTAAAAGGATTTATGTTTCGGGTAGCCAAAATCAATAATGTTAAGGTAGAATAAAGGTATTATAACACTAAGTAAGTAAATCATTCCAGGGAGTAGTCCATCAGCTTGGTCCCTCCATCTTGATATCAAGATGGAGGGACCAAGCGTTTTGTTAAAATATTACGTGTATGATGAGGTAGCTAAAATTAGAGCAAAGGTAGGAAATAGTAGATTAATGGTAGAATTTTTCTATGTATGTTTGACGGAGATTGGAAACTTGGTCCCTTCATTTTGACGCTCACAGGGTTTTTATCGTTTGCCACTTGTGTGGGCCAGTAGCGTCTTAGTTATTGGCATTTTGTTGTTTACTTACAGATCAGTTTCGATTCCCCTGCCCAAATAAACGTGGGTGTGTGTAACATACGACAATTTGCGACGTTCCAGTGTCGTCGTTGTGTTCATGAGACTGTCCAGTTACAACATTTCGATCGTTCGAGTGTTTGTAACAAAATATCGTGGGTAACTGTTCGATGATTATTGTTTGCTACTACTTACTACTATTTATTAGCTTGCAATACATTCCAGTTACAGGTTAGAAGTATTTTTTTTTATATTGTAATTGCTAACGTGTTCATATTGTAATCATGATAATATTAACATTACCAATAATCCTTAATTAGAGTAATTTCGTTAATGTTCTGTAAATTCTGGTGCATAGAAAAATAAGCAATAACTGAAAGATTATTTTTACTGTATTTACAGTTATCATTGTTTTTATGGAATAAAACTATATTTTAATATCAAATCTATATTTTCTCTTAATAATAAAAAGTTAATATTATCAGCAAGTCTTTGCAGTTCAGTTCTGTCAATTGGTAGAATCAGTTTAGTCTGTTTTTTTTTACAATTATCTGAAAAATATGTAATCGTAAAACAATACATTTGCAAGGTTAGGTAATACATCGTGAGTTTCAAATATTTTAATTTGCATAACTGTAACCGCCTCTTTCGATTACATATTATTTAATTCACTAACATAAATCTGACAAGCTTTAAATATATTATTTCGCGTATATTTTATAGAATGTGGAATTATATTTAGGCACCTTCGTAACATTGCACGAAGTAAACCCCATCAAGCCCACGTTGTGTTTTTCATCTATTCTTTTACCCCAATGTCAAAGTCATTATAATCAACAATCATATAAAGTAAATTGCACTTTCTTTCAATGTACTAAATCCAGCAGTACTTAAGAATGTATTAAATTGTTTGTGGGTCAAAACTGTAGTCTCTTTGCTAAGGATCCTCCATCAATGTTTTCAAGAAGCTTTCTCTTGAGTGATGGTTTATCTATCTCTAGTTTGCTAATATTCGATGGCATCGGCAGCTTCGAGCCTACTGAAGGAGCTGGTTTGTTACTGAAACAAAAATATATAATAAAATAATAATAATATTATTTATAATGAGAAGTTCTTCAGCGCAAAATAAATTATAATGGGTTAAATAAGTAATTGAAGAGATAAATATTTATCTCATCGCAGTCTTGACTACACGGCTGGCGTAGTGGTGGAGAGTTTGGGTTTGGTGCTTTACATGTCGCGAGTTCGGGCCCTTTATGGAACAAATAATTGGATGATCTACAAGTAGTTGTATCAGATCTAGGCGTTTGTGTATGTAAGTTTAAATGTTTGTAAAGACACCCACGACATAGGACAATTTCTTAGTGTGGGTCAATGGGGATGGCAACTCAAAGCTAATCGTAGATGGCGCTGCGATAGTTGGTCCCTACGTCAGATTACTGTCTACCTTGTACAAAAAACAAACAAGATTTATTGTTATAAAAATTGAGTTTATATACAAAACAAATATGGAAAATTATTCGTCAATGCAAGTGCATATACTAAAAGAAGAATTAAGACGCCGCGGTGCATGTACAAGAGGAAAAAAAGTGATTTAATTGAGTGGTAATACATTTGATTTTACCGTAATAAATTCACAATTACTTGTAGTTGAGGTTTCAATTTTTGAGTTTAGGTATGTTTTACCTGTCCTCTTCTATAACAAGAATATAATGCTGCTTCTGACTTTCTATTTTGATAAAATATCATAATGTTTTAAGTCGATAATTTTACCCTTTTTTCTATTTAGATTCGAGAAATATCACAATATATTTAATTTCTTAACACCACAACTATCACAAAACTCGTTCCAGGTGATAATTCTTCCACCAGACGAACCATTTCATGATTTATAGAGCGATGCAATACTGGTACTTAACCTCCAATAGAAAAGTAGATATTATTTTGAAAAGTGTATTCGATTGTTTAGTTATGGTATAATCATAGAATTTCATTAATAAACTCTACTAACGGCCTGTCTCGGCTTCGCAAGGCTGGATATTTGTTTATTATATAGCTTTTCCTTAGTTATAATTCAATTTTTGTTCTCAAGGCAGTCACAGCAGCTACCCATTATTTCTTGATAGTGTGAATTGTCGGAAATTTGTATGTTCCATCATTTTTACAGCTTATTACACAACATCTAGTCATTTTACATCAATAAATCAGAAAGTTCCTTTGATTTGACAGTTCTTTTGGGACCAAACTGTCACTTGTCACTTTGACACTTGCCTTCCCCATTGAAAGACACACATTTGAAAGAGTCCAATGTTTACACGTTTGAACGCGACACCGACAGATATTACAAATATCTAAACATACCTAAAGTACGGCATCTGCAACGCCTGCGTGCAGTCACACCGACTAGGAGGGTACAGAGCCAAGAGGCTCTCCATCAGCTGGATCAGATCGTCTGACGCGGCACTGAATATGTGGCGCAGCTGCTGCGGTGGAAATATCTTGAACTGCACATAGTCTGTCAAGTTCTTCATACCCTGGAATTGAAAGTGTGATTGTTAAGGTGCTTCTATATGGGCAATATTTAAGCTGCAATGTATGACTGTAATAAAATTGCCAGCAATTACAGCCAGACTATGTAAATAACAATATCTTGAGTGTGGCCCGGTCATATAGCCACACATTTTTGGTCTGGCCGTAAAATCAAAACGTAAGCCATGCTGGCTCAGACATATTTAGACGCACCTTTTTAGAAGGTACACACCTAACGGTCAGTCACACCGAGACGCACCGCGGCGCGACATGCGATACTGCAAATGTGTATCTTTTCGTGTAGTAAATAAAGTTAGATTTAGAGTTGCTATTAAAAAGCAGCGCGTTGTTTGCGAAAGATGTACCTTTTCGTGTAGGAAATAGAGTTAGATTTTGAGTAACTCTATTGAAATGTGCACCCAGCGACCAGCGTCACGTTTCGGTCTGAGCCGAGGCCGACCCTTATCGAAGAATCTGGTAAAAAATATTCCTAAAATAGGTACCTCCCGAAACTTCTGTGCCCGGTGAGGACCTATCCAGCTAACCCTCAAAGAGGGATCTTACCGCCGCGGTTAACACGCGGCGTGCCCCGCGTGTTATTGTCTAACAGGCTTATAATAAATACTCACCGGCCAATTTTCTTCACTTGGTGTGCCAAATACTTGGAAAATCCTTGACAACTGATCTAGGTCTGATTCTCCAGGTAAGAAGGGCACCCTCAGTAGTAGTTCAGCAAGTATACAGCCTATTGCCCACATATCTACACCCGTGCCATATTGTCTAGCTCCAAATAATAGTTCAGGTGACCTGAAGAGAGAAAAGTCAATTTATGATGTTTTTATTATTATTATATCAGCCCATAGTGTCCCACTGCTGGGCAAAGGCCTCCCTCCACTCTTTCTACTTCTCACGGCTTTCTGCGACCGTGGTCCAGTCCTTCATGAAGCGGTCCAAGTCATCTCGTCGTCTTCGCTTGGGCCTGCCACGACGTTAGTTCTCCCTTCTGTCACCCAATCTGATGTATGTTTTGCTCAGCGATTGTATGGCATTCGACATACGTGGCCAGCCCAGTCCCATTTCAGCTTGGCAGCTTTTTCTCCCACATCGCCAATTTGCGTCAAGGAACGCAGTACTGTGTTTCCTTCTGCGGTCTGAAAGTTTGACTCCCAAAATACTGTTTTCCATGCGTCGCTGGCAAACCGCGAGTGTGGAAACAAACTTCTGAAGATTTGTCAAAGACCAAGTTTGTGCACCGTACGTGAGGATGGGGAGTATGCAAACGTCCATGAGTTTCCGCATTAGCGACAAAGGAAGTTCTCCCTTCATCAGGTCTTACATGGACCAAAAGCTCTTCCAGGTGTTTTCGGTCCAACGTAGAATTTCCTTATCTTGTCTCGCCTGGAATGAGACTATTTGGCCCAAATAAACGTATTCATGGGTACTCCACCCAAACACTTTCGACGTAAAAACGGCGTTTTGTGCTGTTGGTCATAAGTTAAATTCAAAACATTTTATTTGTTGGTAGACCTTATTGAAATCTTCTGCATTTTTTCAAGTTTCTGCACTTTTATTGAATTGTGAAGGCGGTAAACTTTCGCCTAGCAATGAGATAGAAAAGGCCGAAAAAAAATACTATTAAAAATAATAATATATTATTACTAGCTGTTCCTCGTGTTTTATCCCCGCTGCTCTGCTCCTATGAGTTGTGACCCGATGTTCTATAACCTTCCTTGATAGTCTATCCGCCACAAAAAGTTTTTTTTTTCAATTAGAATAGTTTCTGAGAATTAGTGCATTCAACCAAACTAACTCTTCAGCTTTATAATATCAGATAGATAAAAAAAAAAATTCATTACCTATACCATCTGGTTACCACTTGATGTGTGTTAATTCTGGTTGGAGACCCAAAAGCCTTAGCAAGACCAAAATCACCAATTTTCAGGATACCCTCTCGGTTTATAAGTAAGTTGTTAGGTTTCAAATCTCTGTGCAGTATCCAGTTTTGATGTAAATATTCTAAACCTGTAGAATGAGAAAAGTTATATTTTTCAAATAGCAGTAAATAAGTTAGTACTTTTTTTAATACGGTATAAAATAATTTTCCTCTCATTATGTGATGCTGAGTGATTTTCTTGCCCAGGCCTAAACAAAGAATTACTGCCTTACTGCAAAACGACATTTTGACGGTCCCTATGTACAAACAGACATGTGAAAAATCGAGGTTTGCGGGAAAGCGTTTATAATGGTGTAATTTTTTTTTATTTTTGTTTTCTCTTTAGATCTGCCATCGGCTTTATAGCCATAATCAGATGAGGTCTTAGTTCGAGATAGTTTTTGTGATGATCCATCGAGCATTCACATTATATGGTTTGTTGTTGTGATTTTAAGTTTCATAGTCTCTGATCCAAGTTCAGGATTTGCCATCTCTTTAAGCGGACTGTAGCCCCTTGTCTCTTTAAGGTGTAATATGTACACAGAATTATTCCTAGAGAGGTTTATTTCAAATCTATGTACACATAGAATTAATTCTAGAGCGATTTGAATGTTAAAAAACGCTTTCCCGTATAGGTTTTTTGACATGTCCTTTGTACATAGGGACCGTCGATTTGACATTGATATAGGGGTCATTTTTCTGTTAAAAGTAAGGATCATTTTTGATTTGGAAAATTTGTCATATTGGAGTAAGTTGAAACGCTGGAGTCTGTATAATGACTACAATGTTTTCTATATTGGTTTATATTTTATTTGAAAAACCTCACCATTGCATTGCAATTTGCATGAAAGTTTTCTGATTCCATATTCTAATATTTCTTTCTTTTTTAATTTGAGATGCATTTACTCTCGACTCTAGTCTCTATCAGAGGTTACAGAGACAAATTCTTTAATGGAGTGAGCATACCCGAAAGATGTGATGATCATTTTAGTTGTATGTGTGTAACACAGACACAGTGTTTTACTCTTTTGCTGTGCTGTGCACAAAATGAAGGATGATTGGAAACGCTAGCGTGAATTGTTGGAATTCTTTAACCTTTTGCAATAGAGAGATCAAATAAATACAAAATTTTACTGTTTAAAAAAACTAACCTTTTAAAGTCATAATCATGTAAGCCTTAACATTAGCTGGAGTGAGTACAATATTATTGTCCTTAACAATTATTTCTAAGTCAGTGTCCATAAAGTCAAACACTAATGATACATTTGATTTTTGTCCAAATACATCTGCAAAAAGAGAATGATTATTCACCAAACAGTTTTTAACTTATTCAGTAAGAACCCTAGGTACTCTGCAATTGTTTCTAAGAGGTCTGGGTTTCACTGGTTCCCATTATAAATGGTTTTTACAAGTACCGGTACTTAGGATGTTTACTGCTAAAGTATTTGAGATTTCTATTATTACATACAAACCCGACCAATTAACAACACAAGGCCTGTGTACATGTGGGACATCATTGACAAAATAGTGAAATGAAAGAGAAACCTAATAATCCAATGAGATTGATATGCTGTAACTCTTGCAACAGCTTTATTTCTCTCAGAGCCGTCCGATTAATGCCATCCTGTGCCTCAAGACGGGAGCCTATTTTGATCTTCTTTACAGCAACTATTTTATCTGTTTTTACGTCTCGAGCTTTATAAACTGTCGCGAACTACAACAAATTTTTAGAGGTTATGTTATTATTTATTTCGATGCTATATTTTTAAATGTTAAATAGCGGTTTACAGTAAGGCATAAATATAATAGCAAATTACCTGGCCCTCTCCGAGAAAGTCAATTTTCTCATATCGTAGAATTGGTTCTTCCATCGTGTTTGGTCTAACTTACTTCGATGAATAGCACTTAAAATACGTAACTATTAAACTTAACTGGCATTAATTAAATGAATCATAACATTCTGCTCCACACGTAAGTTATAAAAGTTTTAAAATACTATATCTCGATAATTTTGGCTCCCGTTTCTGTAGATTTATTTTAAATTCAAAATTTGACAGTAATGACAGTTCGCGTTGGTAGGCTCACAGAGTACTTTTATTAATAGGTAGGCTGATGCCCGCTCGCGAATCGCGTCTCCTCGCGCGATTCTCGGGGTAAGTCATATAGTACATTTGTATGGGTAAGTGTGGAGCGGCCATGAGACATAGAGCAAGACAGGGAAAACAAACAGCATAGACATAAAATGGAATTTTATGTCTATGCCATGGGTCTATGCTTTATCTCAATGGAAAACAGGCATGGAGTGGAAGAGTAGCCAAATGTCAAAAGAGCATGGAGAATCGGGAGTTAGTGCTTCTTACTAGAAAAACGATCCCAAATCGGTGACTTTGAAACGAATGAAAGGCACATTGGGAATCTGTTTCTTTCTAATAGTGTGCCCATGATACACTATTTTGGGGATAACATTATTATTATAGTGTTACAGAAAGTAGGTACTTAGACAGGCTGTAAGGGTAAACAGTCTTGTCACTGAAACCATAATTATTTGATATTAATTATTATAAAACTGTTTAGCTGAATTTAAAAATAATTAAGGTGATTGCTTCGATGTAGCCCGCGAAATTCAAATTTTTTTACGTTTTTTGCAATATGCAGGCCAGTGACATGTTGTAACTTTATAAATATTTGTGTTGCGCAAATAACAAGTATAATTTTAAATATAAAAAATATCAAAAAACTCGCTCCATCAGCTCTCACATAGAAAAGGTGCATCGTAGTTAGATTTCGGAGATTTTAACATGATGCACCTTTTCTATGTGAGAGCTGATGGAGCGAGTTTTTTGATATTTTTTATATTTAAAATTATACTTGTTATTTGCGCAACACAAATATTTATAAAGTTACAACATGTCACTGGCCTGCAAATTGCAAAAAACGTAAAAAAATTTGAATTTCGCGGGCTGGTTGGAGCATCCCCCTTAAACGAATTTTTCTATAACAAAAAATCAAAAGTGTTTCTGTCCTACACCGTCCGAAATTCATGGATACAATACGCCTGAGTTACGTAATCAATGCAAAGGGCGTTGACCTGCCGCACTAGCCGTCCGTTATAACTACACATACCTACCTACCTATGTTTTAAGGGGGATGCTCCAACCAGCCCGCGAAATTCAATTTTTTTTTACGTTTTTTGCAATTTGCAGGCCAGTGACATGTTGTAACTTTATAAATATTTGTGTTGCGCAAATAACAAGTATAATTTTAAATATAAAAAATATCAAAAAACTCGCTCCATCAGCTCTCACATAGAAAAGGTGCATCATATTAAAATCTCCGAAATCTAACTACGATGCACCTTTTCTATGTGAGAGCTGATGGAGCGAGTTTTTTGATATTTTTTATATTTAAAATTATACTTGTTATTTGCGCAACACAAATATTTATAAAGTTACAACATGTCACTGGCCTGCAAATTGCAAAAAACGTAAAAAAATTTGAATTTCGCGGGCTACATCGAAGCAATCACCTTAACTAACTACATCATTGTAATGAAAACACAATACACGTAACCCGTGATGTAACTTTCCCTTCATACTATTCCTGGCTTAGGACAGGCAAAAATACCTACCTTTGTTGCGTGACGAGTCCAGATGTAAGTTAGATTTGAAAACAAAGAAAATAAAAAATACAAACAACTGGGTAGGTATTTTTGGCGTATTAAAAAGTGATTCACATTTTTAACCGACTTCAAAAAAAGGAGGAGGTTCTCAATTCGTCGGAATCTTTTTTTTTTTTTTATGTATGTTCCCCGATTTCTCGAAGACGCCTGGACCGATTTGGAAAATTTTTCTTTTGTTTGAAAGGGTATACTTTCCAATTGATCCCATGATCACCAGGTCAGGATCTGATGATGGGATCCTAGGGAAATCGAGGGCAACCTTCAAATTTTATAGGCACATAGTACCATTTTCATATATTTTCTAAAGCTGTTCAAGTATTTGCATCTGATAATCATCATCTCAGGTGGATGACCTGATGATGGAAGGTACAACTCCTTAACAATAAGGAGTAGGCATCGATTGATTTACTTTGTGTTCGCATATCTCCGGAACTACAAGTCCGATTTAAGTAATTCTTTTTTTGTTGTACTAGGTATCACTTAACTTAGAGAATACTGCAAGTTTCATCAAAATCGGTTCAGTAATTTTTGAGATATGGAACTTTATTAGCTTATTGTGTACATGAGTGATGTAAGTACCGGTGCGAAGGATTACAAAATTCTGGAGCACATGTGAGAGAATAATGTTCTTGACGAGAATTCGGGTTGAATATTTAAACTAAAAAGAGTAAAATAAAAACTTTTTCAAAAAAAATGTAACCGCCTTCAAAAACAACCACAAAAAAGAGTAAAATAATCTACAAAATAACTTTTCTTTCGGAAGTCGGTGGCTAAAAAGACAATGAAAAGAAAAAAATAAAGGCACCGACTTCCGAAAGAAAAGTTATTTTTTAGATTATTTTACTCTTTTTTGTGGTTGTTTTTGAAGGCGGTTACATGTTTTTTTTATGTGCAGTTTCATTAAACATTAGGTAATGGTTTTATCACACTGATGATTATATACCTACACTGATTGAATTTACTTTTACACTTACATTAATCTCAAAAGCTGTTCAAAATGGGATTCACGGCCATAGGTACGTAACCTGTGAGTAGCCGCCAACATCGTTTCTCGGTTTGGCACAGGTTGTCCAGGGAATAACTCTGCGTACATTCTTCGAGCCTCGTTCAGTTTATCAGTGTTATCACCCGACGCGGCGTAAACCCGAACCATTTCGGACCGCTGTACGCTTGTGTACGTCATAATCACTAATGAACGGTGGTGCGCGGGCGGCGCGGGCGCAGGCGCTTCCCTGCGTGCATGCGTGGCGTAACGTGCGGTCGATAGCGAGGTCGCGGACAGACTGAGGGAGGGGTGTGGACGGCCGGTGTGGTATGGGAGGGGTCGCGCGCGCTGCGTGTGGCCGGTTTGATACCGCGCTTCGTTATCTTTGCCCTTGCGTATAGGGTGAAACAATTTTGAGGAAAAATGGAGATATTACCACAGAATAAATAATAGTACTACAGAAGATTCTCTTCCCAAAAACAACCAAACAAATGTAAAATGTATGCACGAGAAAATAAAGTACATTTTTACTTGCAGCCGTACCGCTCACCTACTCTTATAATAGCCTAAACTTCCCGTGCGCAAGCAAAAATGTACTTAATGGTTACGCGCGAGAGTTTATTTTAGTTTATCTGACGCTAACGTCACATCAAGGTCAACGCTCGCCGCGCTCAATAGGGTTGTGAGTTGCGAGTTTAGGAGGCATAGTTAGGTAGGTAGGTGTACTTTATGCATACGTTAAATTACATTATTAATATAAAATGTTCCTCAAGGAATTTTGAGTTTATCATCAGCCTATATCGTTTTGTTTACGTCATAGATTACTACATACTATATTATCGATAGGTAGCACAAAATGTTAATAGTACTTACGGCACCTTACGTTAGAAATGATATATACCAATATTATCTTTTCTACCTATTATTGTTCTATTTTAAACATTTCATCTTAAGGGGGATGCTCCAACCAGCCCGCGAAATTCAAATATATTTACGTTTTTTGCAATTTGCAGGCCAGTGACATGTTGTAGCTTTATAAATATATGAGTTGCGGTAATAACAAGTATAATTTTAAATATAAAAATTATCAAAAAACTCGCTCCATCAGCTCTCACATAGAAAAGGTGCATCATGTTAAAATCTCCGAAATCTAACTACGATGCACCTTTCCTATGTGAGAGCTGATGGAGCGAATTTTTTGATAATTTTTATATTTAAAATTATACTTGTTATTACCGCAACACATATATTTATAAAGTTACAACATGTCACTGGCCTGCAAATTGCAAAAAACGTAAAAAAATTTGAATTTCGCGGGCTACATCGAAGCAATCACCTTAAGAAAACAAAAAAGAATAATATTTAAAAATGTAGGATGTAGGTAAAGTTATATAATAATCGTCAATTCTATTGTAATGTTCAGTTAATTTGTCAACTCAACCCTTCCAAACAGAACAGCTTTTGCTTTACAATTTCCAAAAAATAACAAAAATCATCGACTTTGACCGATTATTTTGGAAACACTGTTTTGATGTTCTGATAGTCTCAGAACAAAGGTTATTTTTTAACCGACTTCCAAAAGGAGGAGGTTCTCAATTCGGATGTTTGTATTTTTTTTTTTTAATGTTTGTTCGGGCATAACTCCGTCGTTTAACAACCGATTTGAAAAATTCTTTTTTTGTTGGATAAACACAATCGGACTAGCACTTTTTAAAAAATCAACATAAATCAACAAAAACCTAAAAAGTTTTCAACTTTATCTACACCGATTACTCCGAGGTTTTGTTCCGATTTCGATGATTCTTTTTTTGTTCGATACAGTACATCTGCCATTTTGTCCCATAATATTTTCATTTAGTTTGGTGCAGTAGTCTTTATTTTTTTCAAATTCATGTGCTGTGTAAACAGACCATTCTTACTTTTTACCCGACTGCGCCAGGAGGGTTATGTTTTTCGAGTGTATGTATGTATGTATGTTTCGTTGTGTTGCTCTGCAGCCTAAACGGCTTGATGGATTTTAACTTGAGAGGTGTCGTTAGATTCGTCTTAAACGTGAGAGTGTCACTGGGTACATAAAACTGGCCAAGTGCGAGTCGAACTCGCGTGCAAAGGGTTCCGAACTAAAAAATTTTTTTTTTAATCTCTCACATTCTATCAAGTGGGGTATCAAATTAAAGGATTTTAAAAATAGTTTACCAAAATATATATAACTTATATGTTTCAATTTAATTTGGACTGATAAATGCTAACAAAATCTAAAAATAGTAAATAAAAAAAAAATATTAAAAAAAACAAAAAACCCAAGTCAAAAAACTAAAAAGGAAGAAACAAGCCCAGTAGTTTAGAATTCACTCATTCACACTCACAGTCGGGGCCCCTTGGGAAGATTTGATTGGTATAATTTGAATGGGGAATTTCAGCGGGCTGGGCGTAAAAAATATGAAATAAAAGCATACATAATACTGATCGTATTAATTTTACTTAACAAAAATGTGAGGCTCCTATCACTGTTATTATTTAAACAACCAAAAGCTACTTATATGCAATATTTTGCTTTTCTTCATTGTTTATTATCTTCATTTTTACTTGTACGTAATCACAAGTAACAAAAATAAATAAGATACGGAGCGCGTACTGAACGGCCGGCGCGCGACAGCCGTTTGTTACGCCACGAGTGCCACGACGTAATGGCCCCCGCATCTTCTTGCAGTTTTATACCTACACCGCGGAGTGAGCCAGGCCTGATATTACTTGAAACAAATCAATTTACGTCCTATAATTTAAACCAAACCACTGGTTTCAAGGATAATTATGACTGTTTACACTAACACCCTGTAGTATTACGAAATGTGTATTTTTCTCTTTAAATATGGGCAGACAAGATTTTCACAATCCGACTGTATTTTTTTAACCTACTTCAAAAAAAGGAGGTTATCAAATTCGACTGTACTTTTTTTTGTTTTTTTTTTTTTTATGTTTGCTACCTCATAACTTGCGACTGGGTGAACCGATTTTCAAAATTCTTTTTTTAATTGGACCCTGTTAAGCAGAAAAGATCCAACCAACAAAATGTTAGTTTTGAGTAAATTCAATTTGAAGTTCAGAAGTGAATATTTTTTAAACAAGCTGAAGAATGCAATAATGAAAAGTTACTAGTAGCAACACAATAAAATAGCATTATTTTAAATGTAATTTCGCAGGCTAGATGCACACAGTTTTCCTGAATTGCTTAAAAAACTAACCATGGATCTTTTCTGCAAAAAGAAAATATTAGGTAATATTTCGACGAGGGATCCAAAAACAAAAATACGAAGTTATAAAAGATTTATTGAAGGGAATTTATAAAAAAACACAAGTGAAATCTTATAAAACCATTTTAAGGTTACTAAATCTAACAGATTCTCTTAGCTAATCGAGCTAATCACGTATATATCATCTTCCATACTATTGTCACCAGTCATATTTTTGAAAAACGGCTGTGCATCAATATCAAAGCATTTATTTAAAGTAGGTCAGTTAAAAGCACTTTTGAATTGTCGAAGACAAAAAATATAATGAAATACTACAAAATAAAGCTGCTAGTCTCAGTCACAAGACATTAATAACTGTGAAAGTAACATAGATGCCTATTCCAAGAAGCAGATTTTTATGGAGAAGAACAGGCAAGAAACTCCATGGACACTCTTTTTAAATCGCCAAAATTATTACAGTACCTTTGTAACATCATTAATTTTGAGTTGGTACATTATGCGAGAATGATGTAGAAAGTAATGACGCCCTTGGACTACACTTTACATTAAAATTGATAGAAAAATATATTTTGCGAAAAGGATCCAACCTGTTTGAACCTAGAAAAAATAATAAAAATTACTACATTATCACATTTTTGGGATCCAAGAGTCATGGATTTTGTTAGTTTTTTTTTTAAATCGCTAAATGTGGTTGGTAACTTTGGGGTGATCGAGGTTTGTTTGGTGAATGTTGTCTGACTGCTTGGATCTTTTCTGAGTATATAAAACTCGATTCGGAGATTCTTGCTATATATTTATCTCAATTTTATGGAAATTGTTGGTTGGATCTTTTCTGCTTAACAGGGTCCAATTGAAAGCTGGTGCTTCCCGTGTGGTTCGTCGTCACCATTTCAGGATCTGATGATTGGATCAGAGGCGTCTTTACCTATAGTGCAGGGTGTGCGGCGCACACGGGCGCCGGGTTTAAGGGGGCTCCGAGAGCCCTCTAATGCGACACCGCCAAAGATGCGTCAATACCGGCGCTCCCAAAGACCCTGCGCTCGTGTTATGGCTACAGCCAGCAAAACATAAAAATCTGCTATTTCATTTCCGTAAGTTTCCGTATATGATTACTTCCCAGAAATTGTTCCTTATTAGCAACACTATCGAATAACACTCCGTTAGTCGCTTGTTCTACTATTGTAGAACACACATGCATTTCGTGGAATTTTAACGTAAATTATGTGCTTCTAGAGCCCGACTCATAAGTATTCCTCTATTGGTAACTATTGATCACTATTAGCATCTCAGCAGCGACCTGCACGACCGCGTTTGTTGGTAATTTCACGCCAAAACTAAAATTCTACAATAGTAGAGCGCGCGATAACTCGCACGACAGTCTTTTTTCGAAGTTTACTCTTTATGTGTATTTTGTGTAAGTGTTTATTTTATGTATAAACCAATGTTTATGTGGTTTTTATTTCACTTTGACATTATTTACAACCAAAATAACCATATTTCATAGACGCTCTGTCTTATATTTGCGACGTCTCCAGAAACTGAAGCGATAGCCTCTAATATTTTTTTCTAATCATTGAAAATGAATGGTAAAATACTTTTGAGTATAAATAAGCCATCTGAATTACAACTATGCCAAGCATAAGCGCTCATGCACACGAGACGGTTTTAACACGGCACGGTTTTTTGAGCCGGCTCTAGCGCTGGCGTCATGTGGTTAGCTTCATAGAGTTTCATACACGACTGACGACTTAGCTCCGGCGCAAAACCGTCTCGTGTGCATGAGCGCTAACCCCCCAATACTAGTCTCATTGGGACATGACGCGCAATAAGCGTGTCCTACTCCGCCGCGGAGCCACCATGTTAAAAACCGATCAATTATATCTTAAAATGATGTACGTTAGACGTACATAATGTACGTAAACTGTTATTGATGTACGAGTGTCAGGTATTGATAAAATATGCATTGATAGTGGCTCTGCTGGGGAGCATACTCTCTAGCAGAGCCACCTAGAATACATACTCAGGAATGTGAAACCTTACTGTTTTTCGATGAAAGCCGTTGTACGTATAGTGCTTATAACGTACGTATTGAAAAATATTATTATTAGTTAGGGGTTTTTTTATTTTATTTTTTACAAAATGTTCTAATAAAAAGCGCCTGCTTTTGCCTTGTCTTGTCCACGACACCCCAAAGGTGTGGTTTTAGGGTTCCGTAGTCAACAAGGAACCCTTATATATCCGTCTGTTTGTCTGTATCTAGCTCAGAAACAATTACCTCCTGTACACCTCAAATGGGATGTAATTTTTTCTCTTGAAATTTTTTGTGTGGGATGCCGTTAGATAGGTCTATAAGAAAGCCGCTGTGATGTCACAAGACGAGTCAATCACATGGGTTATTTTGTATCAGCAAAAGTTGTATAGAATCTGCCTTTCAGTTAAATTGTAAACATAACTTAAATAACATTTGGTTTACAAAAAAAAATACTGGGTAATACATAAATTTTCCTTAAACTGAACATTAATACCTAATTTACAAAACTTAAAAAACTTGACTTAATTTATTTGTGGAAAGAAAAAATAATTCCGGACAGGACTTGAACTTGCGACCTTCCTTTTCAGTACACTAAATGCTTCGGAAAGTTGCAGGTTCAAGTCCTGTCTGGAGTCATTTTTTTTTTCACAAAAATGCTTTACCTATTGCGACAAAGGCGGTTATTGCACATAAAAAAAATCTGTTTAAAAATTAAACTTTTGCAAAAACCACCACAAAAATGTAAAAAGTAACTTTTCACCTCACACGCTCGGAAAGATCCTAAGGGTGCGTTTCCACTGAGGCGGAGCGGAGCAAATCAAAAGGGCGTCATAAAAAATAAAATAAAAAAAACCCCTAACTAATAATAATATTTTTCAATACGTACGTTATAAGCACTATACGTACAACGGCTTTCATCGAAAAACAGTAAGGTTTCACATTCCTGAGTATGTATTCTAGGTGGCTCTGCTAGAGAGTATGCTCCCCAGCAGAGCCACTATCAATGTATATTTTATCAATACCTGACACTCGTACATCAATAACAGTTTACGTACATTATGTACGTCTGACGTACATCATTTTAAGATATAATTGATCGGTTTTTAACATGGTGGCTCCGCGGCGGAGTAGGACACCAATAAGCGCAATAAGTACACCAGAAAACAATGTCACACCTGTGAAAAGTGGATTTGTCCTCAAAATCAGGCTTTTTTTCTGTCCTGGCTGTTGTAAAAATGATGCGGACAATGTGAAGGATATGAGCAATTAAAATAAGAAGCCTGAGAAAGTCAAACGGTAAAAAAAAAAAAAATCTCCGAATTCACTTGAAGCCTATATTTATATACTCGTAAATCACACAAAAAAATGTCCCTTGAAAATCTTAACACAAAGAGCGCGCGAGCACTCGCGTGCCAAGGGGCGCGTGTACTGGAGTGATAGTGTACTGGAGTGATAGTGTATACAGGTGTTATTTTTTTTCCAATATCAGCGGGTTCGATTCCTGGCTAGTATTATTGATTTCTCTTAAATACAATGATGCAGTTTTAGTTTTCGTCAAAATCGGCCTTGAGACTCCTTTCAACATCTTTCGATATTCCTCATAGTTTCGGATATAGCCATATCCACGCCCAGTTGAAAAATTCAACCTGTATAGCGACAATTACATTGTCCGATTTCAGGATCCGATATTCAGGACGTCCTGAATTCAGAAAACTGTAATCGCAATTAGGATGAGTAGCATCCTAATTAAGACACGGTTTGGTACGTGCTTTGGCGACTTTTCTTATCCTAAATTGCATCCTGAATATCGGATCCTGAAATCGGACAATGTAATTGCCGCTTAACCCCTTCCTTCCTAAAAAAACTTTTTGCTTCCCGAAGTCATTTAAAATTGCACCATTTGCATCCGAATAATTTCCGTTTGAAAATATATGGAAGGGTCAAAATGGAATACTAACAGTATTCCATTTTCATACTAACAGTATTCCATTTTGACCCTTCTCCTGCTAGACTAGAGGGCGCCAGGGTACTGGTTGCACACGGGCGCCACAAGGGCTAGAGACGCCTTTGGATTGGATCTTGGAGAAATCGAGGGCAACCCTCAAATTTTATAGGCTCACACGTAGTTTTTCGCAAATGTTATGAAGTAATTTAAGTACTTGGGTATGGAAATCATCATCTCATGTAGCTGAACTGATGATGGAAGGTACAACTCGTCTAGTAAGGACTTGGCATCGACTGATTTAGTTTATGTTTGTGTTCGCATATCTCCGGAACTACAAGTCCGATTTAAGTAATTATTTTTTGTTTTACTTGGTATCGTTCAACTTAGGGATTACTGCAAGTTTCATCAAAATCAGTTCAGTAGTTTTCGAGATAGGGAATGAATGAAAGACATGTTAACGATGTTATTACCGGTGTTACGGATTACAAAATTCTAGTGCATATGTACATACAATAAAGAATAATGAAGTTTTCTTTAAGGAATTTGAATACAGAAAAACGGTAAGAAAAATGTTACATTCATATTTACAGTGTACAGTACAGTAATCTAGCCTAGTCCTTCATAAACATCTTATAATATAGATACTCACTATAAATCGAAATAAAACTATTCCTCTTATAAGTTAATTAACATTACTTTTTCTTTAAAAACGATTAATCTCAGAAGCCAGTTTATATTGGTCACCCTACAAACGACAACATCATAGGGTTGCCATTTTAAACGTTAAATACACCTCCTAATTTTTCGGGAAACATCATTGGAGTTTTGTGATCTTTTTTTTCATTTTACTTAAAAATATGAGAAACTAAAATACATTACAGAATATAAAAACTATCACAAGCTATAAAAAATGTAATTTAATTGTACAAGTATGCATTTAAAAAAAACTTTAACTCAATAACTATGTAAATGTTGGTAATGTTTTTATTTTGTGTAAACACTTATCAATGCCAGAAGGAGAAAATTCCAGAATGGTGTGCCTCTCTTTCTTAATAAATAAGGCACGATTTTAATGTTACAAGCCTTCGATCCCTAATATTTCTATATTCATGCAAAAGAGTCAATACAAGAAGTTTTAATATAGGGAGCGAGTGCATGTAACTCTAAAACCGTGCCTTATTTTTTTAGAAAGAGAGGCACACAGCAAATCTTTTTTCTCCTTCTAATATTGATAAATGTAGGTATATACACAAAATAAAAACGAGTTAAGGGGGATGCTCCAACCAGCCCGCGAAATTCAATTTTTTTTACGTTTTTTGCAATTTGCAGGCCAGTGACATGTTGTAGCTTTATAAATATATGAGTTGCGGTAATAACAAGTATAATTTTAAATATAAAAATTATCAAAAAACTCGCTCCATCAGCTCTCACATAGAAAAGGTGCATCATGTTAAAATCTCCGAAATCTAACTACGATGCACCTTTTCAATGTGAGAGCTGATGGAGCGAATTTTTTGATAATTTTTATGTTTAAAATTATACTTGTTATTACCGCAACACATATATTTATAAAGTTACAACATGTCACTGGCCTGCAAATTGCAAAAAACGTAAAAAAAATTGAATTTCGCGGGCTACATCGAAGCAATCACCTTAAAGTGTTTTTTTAGATGCATACTAGTACAATTACATTACATTTTTTATAGCTTGCCATAGTTTTTATATTCTGTAATTTATTTTAATTACTTATATTTTTTAGTAAAACAAATAAAAGTACACAATACTCCATTAATGTTTCGCGAAAAACGAGGTGTAGGTATTTAACGTCTATGATGACAACACTATTGGGTGACGTTTGTAGGGTGACCAATATTATGGTTAAAAATACTGGCCTCGGATCTAATCGTTTTTTAAAGAAAAAGTAACCTTTTAAGTAACTTATTAAAGGAATTTGCTGCGGGGCGAGACGGAGTGGGAAGCGGTCTCCTCCTTCTGCGAGGCAGTAATGCTCGTGAAGGAGGAGGCGGGCCGCTTGAGATTGAGGACAGCGTCCTCCCTCCGCCCCAACCGCAGTGGTAGGCGCCCGCGGCGTCGGACGTCAGCAGATGATCTCCGGCCACCGTAGGCGCGGGCATGCGGGCAGCGAGTAAAGGGCAACTCGCTGCCCGACCATGGACCATGCCCGGGTCGACGGCGCGTCGTGTCCCACGCGCGCCTCAAAGAGCGTCAGCATAATGACGGGGCCCCCCTCTCAGAGGGCCAAAGCCTGCCGGGGTCGCGGGATTATTTCCTTACCGTGACCCCGGAACATAAAGGGCTATTGAAGGACACCGTGGATTTTAGTCAGTAGAAGTCTGACAGTCCCTCCCGCCCTGCCCGGGGTGGGAGGACTCATTTGATGATTTTGCCACACTAAAAAAAAAAGAAAAAAAAAAACTTATTAAAGGAATAGTTTAATTCCGATTTATAATGAGTAGGTACTTACAGCAGTCAGGGTCACCCAGGGTCACCTAACCACTAGACCAACAGGCCAGTCCAATAATAATCAATAATTATGACATCTATCTCTTTTCTTTACATATAGGTACATTGGTTACGTTAACAACTCGTCTTATTTGCTATTTCGTCTCTATCCCTATTCCGTCACATTCACTAATACAGCTCGACATAAAAATGTAGAAAACCGGAAGTCGCCACTGTCTTCGCGCTACCAGCACTTTGAATGATTTTATTTTATTATTTTTCACTTATTACGTTAGTTTTATGGCACAAAAATAAATCTAACAAACCTGCGGTCTTTGTTTACATCAAATATCAAAGATTTTAAAACGCTGTCAGAAATAAAAATTTTAGTTCCGTTTCAATCCGTTCTGGCCAAGCTATACGTCACCTTGTGCATCTGATCATTTTCATTAACTCGTCTCATGCTCTATTTCGTCTCTTTCCCAACTCTCGGACGCGTCCGTCAGCCGCGGCTGAAAGACGCGGCTTATTCATTATCTAGACAGTACATTTAATACTACACTGTGCAAACTGTCGGTCGTAAGACGCGGACGTGACCTTGAGCGTTCGGACGTCCGAACAGAATCTGGCCGGTTGTCGTCCGGTTGTCGTCGCCCTCAGCCGCGGCTGACGGACGCGTCCGATAATATGTTCGCAGCTTTATGGCGACGTACAGTCAACGTCAAAGATATCGGGAAGAACAGACTGTAGGTATAAAAAGATCGGGCACGCCGCATTCGCGGCGGTAAGACCCCTCTTTGAGGGTGGCTGGAGAGGCGCCACGGCGTCGTCACCTTCCATCTGACGCAGGTCCTCACCGGGCATGGATGTTTCGGGAGGTTCCTGTGTCGTATGGGGAAGGAAGAAACGCCTGGGTGTCACCACTGCGAGGATCGCCCAGAGGACACGGTGGAACATACGGTGCAGGACTGCCCCGCTTAGGCAGAGCACCGCCGTGTCCTCACAGCGGCGAAAGGCGGCGACCTCACGCGCCCGGCACTGGTCGAGGCCATGCTGCGGGGCGAGACGGAATGGGAAACGGTCGCCTCCTTCTGCGAAGCAGTAATGCTAGCAAAAGAGGAGGCGGGCCGCGTGAGGGAGAGGATAGCGTCCTCCATTCACCCCAGCCGCAGTGGTAGACGCTCACGGCACCGGACATCGGCAAACGATCTCCGGCCACCGTAGGCGCGGGCATGCGGGCAGCGAGTAAAGGGCAACTCGCTGCCCGATCATGGACCATGCCCGGGTCGACGGCGCGTTCCACACGTTTTCCACACGTGCCTCAACGAGCGTCAGCATGATGACGGGCCCCCCCTTTAGAGGGCCGAAGCCAGCCGGGGTCACGGGATTTATCTCATTATCGTGACCCCGAAACATAAAGGGCTATTGAAGGACACCGTGGGTGGCTTTTAGTCAGTACAAGTCTGACAGTCCCTCGCGCCCTGCCCGGGATGGGAGGACTCATTTGATGATTTTACTACGCTAAAAAAAAACTAGTAACTAGTACAATAAATCAAAAGTAGATTGGCTAAACCGCGGCGAAGCCGCGAGCAGAAGCCAGTTTGTGATAAAGATGAAAAACTACAAAAAACAGATTGAGATAAGTAGGTATATTGATGTGCATGTCTGTACATATGCGTCGGACGGACGAGTTAGGAAAGAGACGAAATAGAGCATGAGACGAGTTAATGAAAATGACCAGATGCACAAGGTGACGTATTAGTGAATGTGACGGAATAGGGATAGAGACGAAATAGCAAATAAGACGAGTTGTTAACGTAACCGGTACATTATGCCTTCTCTATCATATCATACCTACATTATGCCTAACAAGGAAGAGATAGATTATATGGTCAAATCATAAGCAGATTCGATAATGCTCAATGTAAACTGAAGATTTTCCTGTACGAGTATAATAAACTATCTTCTACCCGCAGTTTCACCCACTTTATGTTACTGTTAGGCGCCTGGCCCTATGGAAGCCCCATCAGTTTCTTTTTGGAACAAGTGGATGACGACGCACTGTTGACTTGGGCCAGCTACCCGTAACTCGCCATCCGCAAGCTTCAGTGGCGTAGCTCCGGCCTCGTGAAGGGGAACTCGCGCTCAGAGAAAAAAAATCTTAGCAACGGCGGCGGCGGCGATGACAAGTTAACAACCAGCCAGTAAAGCAGTACAACTAAGTAATAGAGGCCTCGCAATGCTGATGTCGCGTCGATCTTGTTTAGAGGACTAGCGCCCCCACTGCTCACGAGAGGCCCCACGTTGCAAGATAACTTAAAACAGCTGACAATCATATTTGGTACTAGCTTCTGCCAGCGACTTCGTACGCGGATCCTGTTGCTTATGCCAGCGACAATGGGGTCGTCAAAATCGAAGATCTGAAACGTCTGATGTCGAATTCTTAGAGCCTGGGGACGGGAAAACATCGGGACGCACGTGACGATTCCAGACGTTCCAGATCTTTAATTTTTGTAAGTCAACAGGAAATGCCCATCAGACTAAACAACTCTTGCTAAGATGTTATTCAAATATTATCGTAGTTGGGACAGAGAGTGCTCATCAGGCTGAACAACTCTTGATAAGACGTCATTACTGTATAATGTAATAGTGTAGCTGGGCTCTTGGAGTTCCACATCAGGTGTTCCATATCTTCAAATTTATTTTCTCAGCATTTTATTGCTCATCACGCGGAACAATTTTTGCTATGGAGCTATTTTTGTATCTCTTATAGTTTTAGCTGATCTATAGCAGTTCTGCATCAGGTGTTCAAGTTTCCAAGATAAATTATAACCTATATGTTGCCCAGACTTAATAGCTATACAACAAAAAAAAACAATCAAATCCGTCCAGTAATTCCGAAGATTAGCGTGTATGGAGTAACTTCTCCCGTTTTCCTAACATTTCACTTCACTGCTCTGCTCCTATTGATTGTAGCGTGATGAAAAGTATACTATAACCAGCGCAGGAGTATGAAAAATAATTGTGCCAAGTTTCGTCGAAATCCGTCCAGTAGTTTTTGTTTCTATAACGGTTATACAGACAGACAGACAGACAGACAGACAGACAGACAATAATTTTATAAATTGCATTTTTGGCATCAGTATCGATCCCTAATCACCCCCTGATAGTTATTTTGGAAATATATTTCATGTACAGAATTGACCTCTCTACAGATTTATTATAAGTATAGATAGATGACTTGGGGGAACCAAGTCAACTTACCAAATGTGCCGAGCTGTCTTTGCAAGTTACATTAGCAAGAAAGGTACGGTAAGGTAGTGCAGGTAAAAACACTACTACTATGACCAAGTGGCAAGTAACCACCAAGTAACCGAGAAATGAAAGAAGGGAATGCTTTTGATTAGAAAATGTTCAACCCATGGTCAGGGTTTCTTCACTGGTATTTGTAGGTCGTGATTTCTAAATTTTCCAATCATAAGCGCTTCATTCAATCAATGGGCGTTTTTCCATTAGACGGCACGGCACCGGCACGGCGCCGTCGCCGGTGCCGTGCCGTCTAATCGAAAAACGCCCTATCTGCATTACTTTGAAATCATAATGTCCTTAGCAAAAAGAATGCGACCTCCCATTTAATGGCTGCTACACACGTTACGAAAAATCGTTAGGTACGATTGGACGGTAGTTTTCAAACTGCAACGATAAATTAATCTACACGTGTGTATGAGACTATTCTATTGCCATCATACTATACTATTCGCCGCTCTTTTGGTGTCTTAGGCCAGGTTCACACGGCGACCATTCGATTCGATTTTTTCACGTATACCGTTTTACCGTATACGATGCAATCGTTCACACGGCAACCATTCGATTCCATTTTTTCATGTATATAATGGGAGAGTCGTGTGAACGAGACAACATGAACATAAGCGCCACTGCGTGTCGTATTCGATAAAATCGTTTCGAGACGCGGCGTTCCGGTGACAACTTCGTACGGTATACGGTAAAATATATTTCTCGACCACGGGATTTTCCCTTAAGAACGCCGTGTAAACAATTTTTAAGTTTTCATATATATTTTGTTGTCACTACTCTATTCGATAAAATCTCGTATACGGTATACGGGAAAATAATCGCCGTGTGAACGTGGCCTTAGTGTTTTCGTTTTCTTCTCGACACTCGTTGCCTCGTTGGCCGAGCCGTCAATCTTTCTCTCAAAGTAGTCTGTGCAATCTTTTAGCATAGCTGTAGGTAGGAAGATGTGTTTATGTGTGTGTGTAATACATGTTATAGAAAAGAAAATAAAAAAGTGTATTCAGTGTAAGTCTTTTAATTCAGAAATATTTTTATCTTACATTCCACCTCTCAACCTTAATACTAAATGAAGTGTAGATTCCTTTTGAATGTTGTAATCGGAGAGTGTACGTCCATCTTCGAGCTGTTTGCCGGCGAAGATCAACCTCTGCTGGTCTGGTGGGATTCCCTCTTTGTCTTGAATTTTGGCTTTCACATTCTCGATTGTGTCAGAAGGTTCAACCTCTAAAGTAATGGTCTTGCCAGTCAGAGTTTTCACAAAGATTTGCATACCACCACGGAGACGTAATACTAAGTGAAGGGTGGACTCCTTCTGAATGTTGTAATCGGAGAGTGTGCGACCGTCCTCCAACTGCTTGCCGGCGAAGATAAGACGCTGCTGATCTGGGGGAATTCCTTCCTTGTCCTGGATTTTGGCTTTGACGTTTTCAATTGTGTCAGAAGGTTCCACTTCCAAGGTAATGGTCTTGCCAGTCAGGGTCTTCACGAAGATTTGCATACCACCACGAAGACGTAATACTAAGTGAAGGGTGGATTCCTTTTGAATATTGTAGTCAGACAACGTACGACCATCCTCCAACTGTTTGCCCGCGAAGATCAACCTCTGCTGGTCTGGTGGGATTCCCTCTTTGTCTTGAATTTTGGCTTTGACGTTTTCAATTGTGTCGGATGGTTCAACCTCGAGTGTAATGGTCTTGCCAGTCAGTGTCTTGACGAAGATTTGCATACCTCCACGCAGACGTAATACTAAGTGAAGGGTGGACTCCTTCTGAATGTTGTAATCGGAGAGTGTGCGACCGTCCTCCAACTGCTTGCCGGCGAAGATAAGACGCTGCTGATCTGGGGGAATTCCTTCCTTGTCCTGGATTTTGGCTTTGACGTTTTCAATCGTGTCGGATGGTTCAACCTCGAGTGTAATGGTCTTGCCAGTCAGTGTCTTGACGAAGATTTGCATACCTCCACGCAGACGTAATACTAAGTGAAGGGTGGACTCCTTCTGAATGTTGTAATCGGAGAGTGTGCGACCGTCCTCCAACTGCTTGCCGGCGAAGATAAGACGCTGCTGATCTGGGGGAATTCCTTCCTTGTCCTGGATTTTGGCTTTGACGTTTTCTATCGTGTCGGATGGTTCAACCTCGAGTGTAATGGTCTTGCCAGTCAGTGTCTTGACGAAGATTTGCATACCTCCACGCAGACGTAATACTAAGTGAAGGGTGGACTCCTTCTGAATGTTATAATCGGAGAGTGTACGTCCATCTTCGAGCTGTTTGCCGGCGAAGATCAACCTCTGCTGGTCTGGTGGGATTCCCTCTTTATCTTGAATTTTGGCTTTGACGTTTTCAATCGTGTCGGATGGTTCAACCTCGAGTGTAATGGTCTTGCCAGTCAGCGTCTTGACGAAAATTTGCATTCCACCACGCAGACGTAATACTAAGTGAAGGGTGGACTCCTTCTGAATGTTATAATCGGAGAGTGTACGTCCATCTTCGAGCTGTTTGCCGGCGAAGATCAACCTCTGCTGGTCTGGTGGGATTCCCTCTTTATCTTGAATTTTGGCTTTGACGTTTTCAATCGTGTCGGATGGTTCAACCTCGAGTGTAATGGTCTTGCCAGTTAGCGTCTTGACGAAAATTTGCATTCCACCACGCAGACGTAATACTAAGTGAAGGGTGGACTCCTTCTGAATGTTGTAATCGGAGAGTGTGCGTCCGTCCTCCAACTGCTTGCCGGCGAAGATAAGACGCTGCTGATCTGGCGGAATTCCTTCCTTGTCCTGGATTTTGGCTTTAACGTTTTCGATTGTGTCGGAAGGTTCAACCTCCAAAGTAATTGTCTTGCCAGTCAGGGTCTTCACAAAGATTTGCATACCACCACGAAGACGTAGTACTAAGTGAAGGGTGGACTCTTTCTGAATGTTGTAATCGGAGAGTGTGCGACCGTCCTCCAACTGCTTGCCGGCGAAGATAAGTCGCTGCTGATCTGGGGGAATTCCTTCCTTGTCTTGGATTTTGGCTTTGACGTTTTCAATTGTGTCGGATGGTTCAACCTCGAGTGTAATGGTCTTGCCAGTCAGCGTCTTGACGAAGATTTGCATACCTCCACGCAGACGTAATACTAAGTGAAGAGTAGACTCCTTCTGAATGTTATAATCGGAGAGTGTACGTCCATCTTCGAGCTGTTTTCCGGCGAAGATCAACCTCTGCTGGTCTGGTGGGATTCCTTCTTTATCTTGAATTTTGGCTTTGACGTTTTCAATCGTGTCGGATGGTTCAACCTCGAGTGTAATGGTCTTGCCAGTCAGCGTCTTGACGAAAATTTGCATTCCACCACGCAGACGTAATACTAAGTGAAGGGTGGACTCCTTCTGAATGTTGTAATCGGAGAGTGTGCGACCGTCCTCCAACTGCTTGCCAGCAAAGATAAGACGCTGCTGATCTGGGGGGATTCCTTCCTTGTCCTGGATTTTTGCTTTGACGTTTTCGATTGTGTCAGAAGGCTCCACCTCCAAGGTAATGGTCTTACCAGTCAAGGTCTTGACGAAAATTTGCATTCCACCGCGGAGTCGCAGTACTAAGTGAAGAGTGGATTCCTTCTGAATATTATAATCGGAAAGCGTGCGGCCATCTTCCAGTTGCTTTCCAGCGAAGATCAGTCGTTGTTGGTCAGGTGGAATTCCTTCCTTGTCCTGAATTTTGGCTTTGACATTTTCAATTGTGTCAGAAGGTTCAACTTCTAGTGTGATGGTCTTACCAGTCAAGGTCTTGACGAAAATTTGCATACCACCGCGTAGTCGCAGTACTAAGTGAAGAGTGGATTCTTTCTGAATATTGTAATCAGAAAGTGTGCGACCATCTTCCAGCTGTTTACCGGCGAAGATTAATCGTTGTTGGTCTGGTGGAATTCCTTCCTTATCTTGAATTTTAGCTTTGACATTCTCAATTGTGTCAGATGGCTCAACTTCTAAAGTTATTGTTTTACCAGTCAATGTTTTAACGAAGATTTGCATTCCACCACGGAGACGCAACACCAAGTGGAGCGTAGATTCTTTCTGGATATTGTAGTCGGATAATGTACGTCCATCTTCAAGCTGTTTGCCGGCGAATATCAATCGCTGCTGGTCTGGGGGGATACCCTCCTTGTCTTGGATTTTGGCCTTAACATTTTCAATTGTGTCAGAAGGCTCAACCTCCAATGTTATGGTTTTTCCTGTCAATGTTTTAACAAAAATCTGCATACCACCTCGGAGGCGCAGCACCAGATGAAGAGTAGATTCTTTCTGGATATTGTAGTCTGATAGTGTGCGTCCATCTTCTAGTTGTTTGCCGGCGAAGATCAATCGCTGTTGGTCGGGAGGGATACCTTCCTTGTCTTGAATCTTAGCTTTAACATTTTCAATGGTATCAGAGGGTTCCACCTCCAAAGTGATGGTTTTCCCCGTCAAAGTCTTCACGAAGATCTGCATATTGTCCTGTAATAGAAGTAAAATAACTGTTAGCACAAAAATATCAAAACTGGTGTCACTAATCACTAGTCGTTGAAAACAATTTTATGTATGAGTCACTACTTATGACTAGGTAATGTGATGATGATGACAAAACATCACGCAGCTGATACAGGTTTCGTTCGACTGTGCAATACTAGTAGGTAGGTATTTATGAAATATGATTGAACCAAATAAAGATGGTCAGATAATAGTAAATCACGAAGTTTCCAAGGAATAGATACCTATATTTTATAATGTTTAGAGACATTCTAAAGTTTTAAAGGCATGAAAAGCAAGTTTTAGGTGTTTACGCAGCTTATGTGTAGTCGAAACACAGCAAGCAATCGAAAAAAAAATAAAAATGGCCGCGGGCAAGTATTAAGTAGGTCACGGATAAAATAAACCGGGGTGACCTACTGACACGGCCACTACTGAACAATTTGAGAGTTTTACCTACATTTACAAAAACCGAAATTTATCCAAACTAGGCAGGTTTTAAGTAGGTACCTTATTAATACACACTCGTTATTACTTTTACTTGCTACTGCCGATGTGTAACAAACAAAACTGGTATAAAATAAATGAATATTAAATAGGTAGGTAAGTAGGTATATGAATAGGATTTTGTTTATTGGACAATGGTTTGTAACTGTAGAAAAAAGGGTTTCATTTCACAATAGCTTTAGAAGTTGAGCATTATATTGCTAACGGTTTTTTTTATTTAGAACGAATAGGTACTTGGCTTGTTTTTAGAACATTACGTTCAGAACAAAAACACTTCCGACGGCAAATCTGACTGCTATACAAAATGGCGACACACGAACACGATCAATAATAATACTGCGCACATAAACACTTTATCCACATTTCCTGCCAGAAAACACTAAAACTATGCTTATTTAAAATCTAAACGGTACTTGAATTAATTAAAATGAACACTTACCGATTTATCACTAGAATTTAGTCTGTTAGAACACAAAATTTCAATAAAATACTGTTTTCTTTTTCTCTGAAGAACAACTCTAAAAAGTCACGCGCTTGTGAATTCCTTTTTCAATTTCTCGTTTTGAAATGCGCTCCGACTACTGACGTTCGCTTTATAAAGACACGGTCTCGTGAAAAATCAATGACTGCGGAGACTGACGACGATAGCCGAAGCAAATTTTGTCTCTTTCCAACATACTGGAAAAGATAGAGACAGCAACAATGTTCTAGAACGCATGCGTAACTTCTTTCCTTTGTGACGCAAATTGTTTGGTCTGGGAATGAGAGGAAGCCCAACAAAACAAAGCGAATTCAACGAATCATGGCGATCAATAAAACAAAGTTTCGACGCAAAACCGAGACACTGCTCTCAGTTTAGACCGAGATAATTATTTATAAAGGACGACGAAATATCGTCATTGACCGATACTCATACTTAGGAAATGATGCATGCCTACCTACCTAATCATCTAATTATGGAAGTAGATCGCTACACTCTACGCACATAACAAATAGTAATCTAAATAGGTAACTGTTGGAAGCCTTTTCAAATAACCTCGGATAATGGCGATAATGCGCTCATGAATATTTTCTTTTTCTATGAAATTATGTCCTACTAAGTAGGTTTATACCTACCTAACGTTCAACAAAAAATTTTAACTGTTAAGAGCGTATATTCCGAAAGCTGGCAACGTCGCAAATGGTTGTCAAATATTAACAAGTTTTAATTAATTTAGCATTGTTACTGTATGAAAATAAGAAATATGGCTCTGTAGTGCACTAAAAAATTGATAAGGGAATGCAATAATTAATATCGTAACACCGAATATATAGTTTCAGATGTAGAAAAAGCATTTGGAAGCTTTCCAAATGCCTTTTATACACCGGAAACGGTTACAACATCAAATTCAGTGTTTTAATTGCATTGCTATATCATTTTTTTAGTGCACTACAGAGCGATATTTCTTGTTTTCATACAGAAAATTTGCCAAATTAATTAAAACTTATAATTATTTGACAGCTTTTTGCGACGTTGCCAGCATTCAGAATATGCAGCCTTAAATGGATGATACCTACAAGTAGGGTTGCCAACCATACTTTATAATAAAGTATCCTACTTTATTTTTGGTAATTATACTTTATAGTTTTACATACAAATAAAGTATGCAAAACTACTTTATTTTCAACTTTTACTATGATGCGTAAAAGGCCAAATTACAAGACAGATTATATATTAACATGGACGATATGTATTCCGAATGTATAAGACTTAAAGAGATCCAAAGAAAATTCACTAATGAATGATGAAGAATTTTTAATGTACTTAAAAATGCATCAGATAGCTTACTTAGTATAAAAGATTTTTTTTTCTTACCTACAATCCATTCCCGCCACTTTAGCTTTCACTGAAAGAGTTTTTTCAGTAATTAATCTAAAGTGGCGGGAAGAGAGAAGTAGAGCATCAATAAATTTAATTAAAAACGAATTGTTTATCTATTTAAATTTAAATGTTGAGTGTCAAACAAATTCTGCAACATTTAAAGTTAACAAAAAAGTAATGTGCATGTCATAAAAGCACACAAAAATAGGTTATTAAAGCAAAAAAAATAATTAAAAATACTTTTTTTCTTCCTAATACTTTATTTTTTTCTTATCAAAACCAGTTTATACGTTTTTTTTGTCAAAAAAATTTGGCAACCCTACCTACAAGGTCTGCCATTGGGTCTGCCTACCTATAAATGCACACAGATAGGTATAGCACTTGGGCATAAAATAATAACACCGGTTGTTGATTCGCAAAGGGTCAATAACATCTTTCAATGTTGTACGACCTCTGTTTTTTTTGTGATGGGGACGGTACGGTATGATTTTTAAGGTAGTAAGTATTTTATTTGCCTACAAAACGTTGGAACTACGAGTACGTAGCAATCAATAATGTCGTTGGACATCCTCAAATTAAATTGCATCATCCTGATTCGAAGATAAAAAGTGGTTTCTGTTAAATCAGAAACGAAGGAAATAAGTAGTGGTCCGACTGTATGAGTCATCCGTAGTAAGCATTGTGAAATACTCATGCAATAGACTATCCTTTTTACAGTATTGTAGCCTAAAAACATTCGAGTCTCGCACTGCCTAACAAAAAGCTACCTACCGTCTCGTAACGAGACGGTAATTTTTGTTAGACAGTTACTGCGTCTTATAAGGTCCCTTCGACCGTTCGACGACGACGAAGAACCTAGATTTTAATCGTCATTTAGCCCTATCTTTAGGCTGCCTGTCCATTGATGCCGAGCGAACTGGCGGAGCGGAGAAACGAGGAAATATTAACCAATGGATTGCACCATTGAAGAGGAGCGGAGATTAATAATTAGTCTCCGCTCCGCCAGCTCGCTCCGCATCAATGGACAGGCAACCTTACAGTTAGATAGACGAGCCCTGCATAACCCCAATCAAACATGAACCATCCTCTTTCGTGATAAAGTTGAAAATCTTCCAAAGAAATTAGACAGATTGGGGTAAGTTGACATGCTGGCGATAGTCTAACCGAACTATCTATGTCTGTTGCCCGAGTATCGATCGGCGCGGCGCATTGCAGTCCTATGACACCTAAGGTGATAATAATGTATAGGTACAGCCAGCTATGCAGATTTATCTCACTCCTTGTTGTCTGTTACCTACTGAATTTACATTTGTTTGATACTTAGATAGGCGCGTGACTTTAGATAACAGTCTAGCTCTGATACATAATTATCTTCATCTAAGTTCCCTAACTAGTTTTCAGACTTGCGAACGCATTTTTCATAGACTGCTTGATAAGGAGGGAAGTGGAAACTACGTATTTTTACGTAGGTACTCCTATTATTTTCTCATTTTTTCGTCGCAGCATCCAAGACAGGTACCTAAATGAATTCTCCGGACACGTCGAGCTTCATTGTCTCGGCGTTTTTCTGGTGGTTGCCACTGTTGATTCTAGCTTTCAGGAGTTGCAGTGGTTTGGGAATAGTGTGGTGGGTTCGTCCTTATAAAAAAAAAAAACAAAAGACACCAAGCAGCTTAGGTACGTTTTACGATTCTACTAATATTATAAAGCAGAAGAGTTTGGTTGAACGCGCTAATCTCAGTAACTACTGGCTTCGATCGAATTGAATAAAATAATATGTTAGATAGTGCATTTATCCAGGAAGGGAATAATCTATATGACATCACGCTATGACTAATAGGAGCAGAGCAGCGGGGATGAAACCACGGGCACAGATAATATACAGCTTGGCAAAAAACTAGAAAACCGGAAGTCGCCACTGTCTTCGCGCTACCAGCACTTTGAATGTTTTTTTCACTTATTACTTTAGTTTTATGGCACAATAATAAATATAACAAACCTGCGGTCTTTGTTTAGATCAAATATCAAAGATTTTAAAACGTTGTCAGAAACAAAAAGATTAGTTCCGTTTCAATCCGTTCTGGCCAAGCTGTACTATAATATAATACACGGGGAACAGCTAGCTAGTCATAACTCATACGTAAAATAATAGATTTCTCTCTTTCTATTATGTAGCTTCATAACACACAGACACAGCGCAGGTAAGTAGGTAACAAAGTCATCGCATTCATTTTATGAGGTGGAATTCTCGGATTGGGCCGCCATCGTCGCCACCCACCGCGCTCACGTGTTATTTAAAAAAACCAAAACAACGCATTTAATGTTTGTTAGTGAAATAGTTGAAGACAAACATGTTTGCGTATTAACTTTGTTTAGAGATAGGGTAGATAGGAATACATTGAGCTATTGATAAAGTACTTAACAAACTGTAAGTTGTGTCGGTCAGGCGATCCGGTCATTATCATAAATTCTTACTCGAATAAAACAAAGATATCATGTTGTTATCTGATAGTCTATCAATGATAAGTTGACATACATAAGAGATAGGTACTTACCTATGTTAAGTCTCTAGAAACACCTAGAAGCATATGACTGCGACGTATACCTACCTATACATATTAATATCTACTGCTATTGTTTTCAAATCACAATAAATGTCAAACAATCAAGCTCGATGTAAACAACACAATAATACAGTGTCACTGAAAGAATGGATCAAAACGTATATCACTCTTTCTCATGCTTATTATTATACCTACTAGTGTCACTCTTTTATACTCTGTCTCGTTAATCGATTGCTTAGCACGAGGTACGGTTTGATTCCCAGGTCGCGATCGGTTTATTTCCAGGTTTAAAAATGTTCAATAGCAGATACTCGGAATCTGGATCCGTATTGTGACTGGTTGGCAATAGGCTCGGCTCCTATTACACTGGTCTTACACAATCTGGCGAAATGTAGGTACTACTACTCGTAGTTATAGCTGCTCTGAAGGGTGCCTAAAGAATAACATAAATCTATCTTCTATCTATCTTCTATCTTCTTCTATATCTATTCTATACTTATAATAAATCTGTAGAGAGGTCAATTCTGTACATGAAATATATTTCCAAAATAACTATCAGGGGGTGATTAGGGATCGATACTGATGCCAAAAATGCAATTTATAAAATTATTGTCTGTCTGTCTGTCTGTCTGTCTGTCTGTCTGTCTGTCTGTCTGTCTGTATAACCGTTATAGAAACAAAAACTACTGGACGGATTTCGACGAAACTTGGCACAATTATTTTTCATACTCCTGCGCTGGTTATAGTATACTTTTCATCACGCTACAATCAATAGGAGCAGAGCAGTGAAGTGAAATGTTAGGAAAACGGGAGAAGTTACTCCATACACGCTAATCTTCGGAATTACTGGACGGATTTGATTGTTTTTTTTTGTTGTATAGCTATTAAGTCTGGGCAACATATAGGTTATAATTTATCTTGGAAACTTGAACACCTGATGCAGAACTGCTATAGATCAGCTAAAACTATAAGAGATACAAAAATAGCTCCATAGCAAAAATTGTTCCGCGTGATGAGCAATAAAATGCTGAGAAAATAAATTTGAAGATATGGAACACCTGATGTGGAACTCCAAGAGCCCAGCTACACTATTACATTATACAGTAATGACGTCTTATCAAGAGTTGTTCAGCCTGATGAGCACTCTCTGTCCCAACTACGATAATATTTGAATAACATCTTAGCAAGAGTTGTTTAGTCTGATGGGCATTTCCTGTTGACTTACAAAAATTAAAGATCTGGAACGTCTGGAATCGTCACGTGCGTCCCGATGTTTTCCCGTCCCCAGGCTCTAAGAATTCGACATCAGACGTTTCAGATCTTCGATTTTGACGACCCCATTGTCGCTGGCATAAGCAACAGGATCCGCGTACGAAGTCGCTGGCAGAAGCTAGTTATAAATAACATCATGATGTTATCTATACTTATAATAAATCTGTAGAGAGGTCAATTCTGTACATGAAATACATTTCCAAAATAACTATCAGGGGGTGATTAGGGATCGATACTGATACCAAAAATGCAATTTATAAAATTATTGTCTGTCTGTCTGTCTGTATAACCGTTATAGAAACAAAAACTACTCAACGGATTTTGACGAAACTTGGTACAATTATTTTTCATACTCCTGCGCTGGTTATAGTATACTTTTCATCACGCTATAATCAATAGGAGCAGAGCAGTGAAGGGAAATGTTAGTAAAACGGGAGAAGTTACTCCATACACGCTAATCTTCGGAACTACTGGACGGATTTGATTGGTTTTTTTTTTGTTATATAGCTATTAAGTCTGGGCAACATTATAGGCTATAATTTATCTTGGAAACTTGAACACCTGATGCAGAACTGCAATAGATCAGCTAAACTATAAGAGATACAAAAATAGCGCCATAGCAAAAATTGATCCGCGTGATGAGCATTTTCTGCTGAGAAAATAAATTTGAAGATATAGAACACCTGATGTGGAACTCCAAGAGCCCAGCTACACTATTACATATACAGTAATGACGTCATAGCAAGAGTTATTCAGCCTGATGAGCACTCCCTGTTGTCGTATAAAAACTGAAGATCTGGAACACCTGATGTGGAACTCCAAGAGCCCAGCTACACTATAACATACATATATAGGAATGACGTCTTATCAAGAGTTGTTTAGTCTGATGGGCATTTCCTGTTGACTTACAAAAATGAAAGATCTGGAACGTCTGGAATCGTCATGCGCGTCCCGTTATTTCCCCGTCCCCAGGCTCTAAGAATTCGACATCAGACGTTTCAGATCTTCAATTTTGACGACCCAATTGTCGCTGGCATAAGCAACAGGATCCGCGTACGAAGTCGCTGGCAGAAGCTAGTTTTTATAATAATGTAAAGTCAGTTTAAAAATTTAATTCTTTGCACTTTTAGATTGCACAAAAGGATTCTGGCAAATTAAGTTATCGGAAAGAACACAAAAAATATTAACTTTTGCCACACCTTGGGGAAGATATTCCTTCAAAAGACTTCCTTTTGGAGTATCATCAGCACCTGAGATTTTCCAAGAAATTATGACAAATCTACTCAGCAAATTTAAAAAGGTAAGAGTCTCCATTGATGACATTTTCATACATGCAAAAAATAGAGAAGAACTACGCAAAACTGTTAGTGAAGTCATTGAAGTACTACAAAAATCAGGTTTCAAACTTAACAAAAACAAATGCATCCTTGAAGCACAAAGAATTAAATTCCTGGGACATATCATTTCAGGAAATGGACTAGAAGCAGACCCAGAAAAAGTTGAAGCCATTCAAGCTATGAAAACACCAGTCTCTTCGGAGGCGTGGGTTCGGATCCCACCGCTGCTACCAATTTAAACTGACTTTACAAATAATTATGTTATTCTTTAGGCACCCTTTAAGGTTGAGTGATTCGCACGAGTCTTCGACCTACCTGACAGATAGTTAAGTACTTACCTATTACTAAAGCAGTTTCTTTCTTAGCTATAAATAAAATTGGAGTGTCTGTTTGTAATATTCAGCGGCTGATCAAGAGTTCTGACCGCCCTAATTATTTATTACACACTGAAAGTGCTCGTCGCGTCGCTGTCGGCCGCTGCCATTCCGGTGTGACTCGGCCCTAACGAGTAGAGTAGTCATAGATTCTGTAAGAGCAGTAATGTGAAAATTTTAACATGGTTCACTATCGGCCCGGGTCGACGGCGCGTTAGGTTCCACGCGCGCCTCAAAGAGCGTCAGCATAATGACGGGGCCCTCCCTTTTAGACGGCCAAAGCCTTCCGGGGTCGCGGGACACACGTATACCGCGACTCCGGTACACAAAGGGCTACTGAAGGACACCGAGGATTTAGAAGTCTGACAGTCCCGCCCTGGGTAGGAGGACTCATTTGATGATTTTACCACGATAAAAAAGGACCTCTCTTCTCGTTTGATTTTACCACTAAAAAATATGTGTTGCTTTACTTGTGTCTACTTATTTGCGGTTTAATATAAATAGAGCTTATGAACACCGACGACTCACCCTTTGCCTACCTCTTTGGGAATACCTACTATAGCGTTGTGTTATTCATTAGAATCGATGTGTCATGCATGTGACACTAATTAGTTAGCTTGTGAAGCCAGACAGGCTAATGATAATAATTAGTAAGTACGAGTACATTAGGTTTAATATTCTCTTTGTTTAACATCGTCACATTAGAGATGACATCAAATGAGTCTATTTTGGTATTCAGATAAAAATAATACATACCTACATATAATTTATTAATGCTTTATCCTGAATGAAATGGTGTCGCTGAACTCACTGACCAAGTATAACTAGGTAAAATACCTACACAGCTTCTAAAAAAAGGTTGCACTCCAGGAGTGCCGGTAGAAGTGAAAACTTTTTTGTTACTATGTTTTATTTTAAAACTGGAGTAGTACAGATATGAAATTAACTAATTTGAATGACGTCTTACTCATTTTCGATCAGGGTCACGTGACCCTGACGCGAGTTTTAAATTTTTTACCCATTACAGAAAAAGTGTACAACGCCGCTAAAGAAGTTTTCACTTCAAAAATAATAAAAGTGAAACTAGAATTCGTCTGTGTTTTCGGTCATTAACACCGAACACCACTGAAACAGTACAGTTAGTATTCCGTAAATTCGTGAACGTTAAATTATTGCCTTCATTTTACGCTCCACTTATTCCAAAAATAGGATGCAAATGCAATCCATTAAAATATTACGCGCTTTTGACCTTATTTATTAACCGACTTCAAAAAAGTAGAAGGTTTTCAATTCGACTGTATTTTTAATATTTTTGTTAGGTACCTACCTCATTTATAACGTACTATTATATATTCTGTGTTTATAACTTTCGACTTTGATGATTCTTTTTAGGGCTCCGTAGCCAAATGGCAAAAAACCTTGGTAAGCCATAGTACCTATAAAATTAATAATATTTCACCCTGTTCCTTCAAATACTCTTTACGTTTCAGGGTCGCGGTAAGCTGCTTACAGTCTCGCAATAATATCGCATGATGCGCTGAAGTTTGGAGAATTCTCGAACAGAAAATATTTTTATTAGATTTCCTCGAGTTTCCGCAAACACTGAAGGTCACACGTGTAGGTATGTACCGACCAATGCGCATAGCATTAAAATATACACGGAACAATCAGTAACTAGAACTAGGTATTATTATTTATCGCGTTTCAAAACGTAGATAATGGCACTGGGCAAGGCTAAAGCATTTGTTTTTTTACCGAGTTGGGAAACGACGCTATTCCCGAGTTAAATTCTGGACACATGCCAAGTTTCTGAACAGAGAAAATATTTTTCTGTTTGCGAAAAATTCGTTCTCGTATTTGTTGACGATGAGGGCGTTTGTTTTTGTGTAGTTTCCCGGTAATCTGTTTATAAGTTTTTATCATGTAGGGTAAGTTCGCCTTTTCGCGTCCATCGCCCGGTTCGCGTCCAATTTACGGATCTCCCTTTAAAAATGCTCGAAAATAAGTATACTAACAGACTAATAAAACAGAAAGATATGACCGCCAATACCTCAACGTATAAGAGACATGATAACTTAGACAAAAGTTCCGTCCGCCCCGCTAATCATGCTTAAAAAAAAAATTTAGTCCCGGTTGTTCAACAGCAGATTGCAAACGCGCGGGATGTAGATAAAAAAATAGTGTGCAGCGGCGCGTTTAACGGTAATACTTTTAATGTCCTAAGACAATTTTAGGATACATAGCTGTTTCTAGACATTAATAATGAGAAAACGATTAATATAAATAATGTATTTACTTGTTTTTTTTATAGATAACAGTTAAAATAAGGTGGACGCGAATTACAACACCGAATTTATAAAACGTGCACTTTGCGTCCACAGTGGACGCGAACTCGTCTATTTATGTTTTCTTTAGTTTTTCATTTTTATGTGATTAAAATATGAAAGAGAAATTAGGTTTTTGTTTATTTTAAGATTTATAGTATGCAATTGTAATCACCAATTTGCGTCCACATTATTGTGATTATAGTAAAAGATACACAATATCGATTACACGTGGATGACGTGGACGCAAACTATAACTACCGGGGATAACAACATAGCAAATTGCGTCCATTTTTTCAAAAGCGTATGTATGTATGTATGTTTTTATGTTTGTGTTCGCATATCTCCGGAACTACAAGTCCGATTTAAGTAATTCTTTTTGTGTTGCACTAGAGTATTGTTCAACTTAGGGAATACTGCAAGTTCCATTAAAATCGGTTGAGTAGTTTTTGAGATAGGGAATTTTTTGCGTACTGGGATCGTAGATTTTCAAAGTCGATTGTATGTTTGTTCACGATTATCTCGCGTTTGGCTGAAACGATTGTCATGCGGTTTTCGGAAAGGAGTTTGTTACATTCTAGGAAAGGTTTCAGTATATAATAATAATGGATATCCCGTGACGTTGCCGGCGTAGATCTGTTTTTGCTGCTCGCTTAGATATAGATTTCTAAAGACGCCGATTGCCGATTTTTATCGCCGAGGATTTTTGTTGAATATCTGAACTAGCTAAAAAGGGTAAAATAAAAACTATACAGGAGAAGATTTAAAGCCCTAGATTTCTTCTGTAAGACAATATTACCCCTATTATTCCTTCTCTAAACTGGTGGACGCGAAATGATCCACGGGAGGACGCAAATTGGATTTTGTGGACGCAAAGTGGGTAAAAAGCCAAATTTTGAAATTTGTCTATTTAAAAAAAAAACACGAGAAGTTTCGAACAAAACTTAAAGTTAATCTTAAAATAGACTATATAATGAACGCATTACATAAATTATTCATTGAAACTAGTGCTGGAACATTTTTATATTCTCCTTCAAACTTGCCAACTGCACTAAATGGACGCGAACAGGCGAAATGACCCTATTTCCCGTCGATGTTTGCTCTTGAGAGCAAGTCACCTGATTATTTTATTTATCATACACGTCATTGCGCGACGTGGCAACTAGGTGCATGATTACAGATAAGGTCGGTATATGGTGCAATGCACATTATTTCTGTTTTATGTATTCAGTAACTGATTACCTAAGGGGCGGCGTTTACTGACAATATGCTACGTCACGCCGAGACACAACAGGATCTTGTTGCATCATTCCACATCAAGATGCTGGAATCGCCAACTGACGGGCCAGATTCGACCCTAGACAGGGTCTTTTTTCTTTCAAAAGGGAGAAATCCGAATCCATAAGAGATACGAGAAAACATTCTTAGGAAAACCTTTAGCTCTTTTTTGATGTTGACTATTTTGGCGTTTTAATTTTTTTGGCCAAGTGTGAGTAGTCCACAGAAATGAGTGAAATTGGCCAATTTTTTTTTTAATGCTTTTCGACTCTGTCAAAATTGTCAACGTCAAAATCGAGCTAAAGGTTCATAAGATTTACCGTATCTCTTATGGATTCGGATTTCTCCCATAAGGCCAATGGGGAAGGCAAGTGTCAAAGTGACAAGTGACAGTTTGGTCCCAAAAGAACTGTCAAATCAAAGGAAATTTCTGAAAAAGAACGATTTATTGATGTAAAATGACTAGATGTTGTGTAATAAGCTGTAAAAATGATGGGACATACAAATTTCCGACAATTCACACTATCAAGAAATAATGGATAGCTGCTGTGACTGCTGTGAGAACAAAAATTGTGTTATCACTAAGGAAAAGCTATATAATGAACAAATATCCAGCCTTGCGAAGCCGAGACAAGCCGTTAGTTGAGTTTATTAATGAAATTCTATGATTATACCATAACTAAACAATCGAATACACTTTTAAAAATAATATCTACTTTTCTATTGGAGGTTAAGTACCAGTATTGCATCGCTCTATAAATCATAAAATGGTTCGTCTGGCGGAAGAATTATCACCTGGAACGAGTTTTGTGATAGTTGTGGTGTTAATAAATTAAATATATTGTGATATTTCTCGAATCTAAATAGAAAAAAGGGGTTAAATTACTGACTTGAAACATTATGATATTTTATCAAAATAGAAAGTCAGAAGCAGCATTATATTCTTGATATAGGAGAGGACAGGTAAAACATACCTAAACTCAAAAATTGAAACCTCAACTACAAGTAATTGTGGATTTATTACGTTAAAATCAAATGTATTACCACTCAATTAAATCACTTTTTTCCTCTTGTAGATGCACCGCGGCGTCTTAATTCTTCTTTTAGTATTATGCACTTGCATTGACGAATAATTTTCCATATTTGTTTTGTATTTATACTCAATTTTTATAACAATAAATCTTGTTTGTTTTTTGTACAAGGTAGACAGTAATCTGACGTAGGGACCAACTATCGCAGCGCCATCTACGATTAGCTTTGAGTTGCCATCCCCATTTAAAAGAAAGACCCTGTATATTCCATAACGTTAATGTGCATACCTACTTCAGATTTCTGTAATCACCTACCTACACAAAATTCCTACTAAATTGAATTACTCATTTGAGTTCTTCAACCTGAAATTATTTGTGGGCTTTTTTTTTTTTTTTGCGTCGTAAATTCATCAAATTAGTCCTCCCACCCGTCAGACTCGTACTGACTAAAACACGGTGTCTTTCAATAGCCCTTTATGTTCCGGGGTCACGGTAATGAGATAAGTCCCGCGACCCCGGCAGGCTATTATTTGTGGGCTAATTAATAAATATGTGCTCTAAGAATGAGACTATCTATACATTTATGTATAATAAAACTGTAGAAAAGTAATTTTTGTACATTAAAAAAAAACTCAAAAAATATAGCCAGGGTGGGACAACCAATAGAACCCATTTCTAGCATTTTTAGAATTTTTGTCTGTTTGTCTGTTTGTATGTTTATTTGTTCGGGCATCACGTAAAATGTACGAAAGCTTTGTAGATAACTTTAATACACAACGACTGACCGTAACTTGAAGTAACATTTAGTTTTTGTTTCATTGGAATCGGTTCAGTCTATCAAAAGATATTTGAATTTAAAGTGTTCCAGAAGTAAAATTACGGTCAGTTCACACCGAGACGCGCAGGTCAGTAGCGCGATCTAGCTTCGAATGGAAAAACTACTTATTCAAATATTAAATTTAAACATAATTATTTCAACGCACGGCAGATGGCGTTTAAAGAAAACCTGGAATAGAGGTGTTATTGAAGTAACATTACATTATTATGTACGGTATTTTGTTTTATCGTAATCAATTCACACCCGAAATTAATTAAAGCGATTTAAAGGAATCGAACAGAATGGAATGGAATGCACTGGACTGGACTGGACTGGAATGGAATGGACTGGACTGGACTGGAATAGAGTGGAGTGGAGTGGAGGAATGGAATGGAGTGGAGGAATGGAGGAATGGAATAGAGTGGAGTGGACTGGACTGGACTGGACTGGAGTGGAGCGGGTGGAGTGGAGTGGACCGGGTCGAGTGGAGTAGAACGAGTGGAGTGGAGTGGAGCGGGTGGAGTGGAGTGGAGCGGGTGGAGTGGGGTGGAGCGGGTGGACTGGAGTGGAGCGGGTGGAGTGGAGTGGAGCGGGTTGAGTGGAGTGGAGCGGGTTGTGTGGAGTGGAGTGGAGTGGGTAGATTGGAGTGGAGCGGGTGGAGTGGAGTGCAGAGGGTGGAGTAGAGTGGACTGGTCTGGACTGGAGTGGAGTGGAGTGCAGTGGAGCGGGTGGAGTGGAATGGAGTGGGTGGAGTGGAGCGGATGGAGTGGAGTGGAGCGGGTGGAGTGGAGTGAAGCGGGTGGAGTGGAGTGGAGCGGGTGGTGTAGAGTGGAGTGGAGCGGGTGGAGTGGAGTGGAGTGGAGCGGGTGGAGTGGAGTGGTGTGGAGCGGGTGGAGCGGAGGGGAGCGAGTGGAGTGGGTCTTTTTGTCGCTTTACGTTCACGCGTGCTGAAATAGGATTTAGAGAAGGTTCCATCAATTTTTTTTCTATACCAACATTCATTTAATTCATTAAACAATATCGAATTCAAATCGATATACAAACTACTCTTGCAATAGCAATTCAATGGTACTGCCTTTGAACAACAGAGGGCGTTTATAACAAACACGTCAAATAGTCTTGAATTCGAAATACAAGGTTTATAAATGAAAAACGTGGCGAGAATTAAACGTTTCGCACTAAAAATACATTGTTAAATTCCGACATCCACGCGAACGAAGTCGCGGGCACAGCTAGTATAAACAATAACATGGAAAACACAATATTATTGTATAAAATAACAACTAATTAATTACTTGTTTTGTAACAACATTCTAATTAAATTATTAATAGGTAATAATAAAAATTATTTACAACAGTTTAATACAACTAACACTTGTTTTACATTCTCTGGGGTATGCTGTCCACTATTTTTGTTCCACTGTCTCCCACGGTCGTGGTCCTCGTTTATTTTCCCAGTTGTCTATATCTAGTTTTTGTATTTCTTCATAAGTTTGTTCTAAAGTTACTTCCTTTTCTCTGTTTAAGCCTAACTTGGCTGCCTCTTCTTTACTGACACCTTTTACTTTGGAGAATTGATATCTGAAAGAGATAATTTGAATTTATAATAATGATAGACTTGCTCATTATTTAACATAACATCACTGCAAACCCTGAAAGGTTGGGCACAGATGCACTCCTATGGTCCAGGTGTTTGATCAGTAGTTATGTAAACTTTATGTTAAAATATATTCAGACATTTTTAAATCATTTAGTAATTTTTAAAGACAACTGACCAATGATATTTTAGTAAACAGATATGTTATGAGCGCGCAAAACGTGAAGACCAGAAAATGTCATACGTGGGACAATTTGCTAGTCTATGATGCCGACGTGCGGGGGGATTGATGACGTGTGGCGCTGTTTGTTTATCTAGCTGTCACTTTTTTTCTTATTGCGTTTTATCAAGCTATCCTTTTTACTTGTGGTGAAATGTAATGTGTGAATAAAAAAGTGTGTATGTGTGCTGCCGCTCGGCGCGGAACAGTTTTTTCTGTTGTTTTGTAAGTGATAACATATCTGTATAATAGAATATCATTGCAACTGACCCTTAAACTCACATTCCCCATTTATGTTTAAGGCGTGTAACCAGAAAGTTGGCAACGTCGCTAATAGCTGTCAAATATTTATAAGTTTTAATTAATTTAGCAATGTTAATGTATGGAAATAAGAAATATGGCTCTGTAGTGCACTAGAAAATTGATATAGGAATGCAATTAAAACACTGAATTTGATGTTGTAACCGTTTCAGGTGTATAAAAGGCATTTGGAAAGTTTCCTTTTTTTTTTTCACATCTAAAAACATCATCTAAATTTTGTTATATTGTCATACAGTAGATTTGCAAAATTAATTAAAACTTGTAAATATTTGACAGCCATTTGCAAAGTTGCCAACTTTCAGAATACCCGCTCATAAGTTCCTTGGTTATTAACAGTCGAACCTTTATTGCCATTAAACAGGCTTAGCTACTGACTGCAACTGAGTAATTCTTTTGGGGAAATTTATAAGTCCCAAGAATTTGCGTGGGAACCTATAGTTGGTGCCAGTTAAGGTGGCAATAGCGGTCATTGACCTTTACCTAATAAGTTCTCGTATAATGACATAAGATCAGAATTAGCATTTTTCTGTGATATGATAGTGTTTACTTGTGAGTCTTTAATATAAAAATAATATAAAATCTGAGGTATAGGTGAAATTTTTTAACCATTTTGATATCTTATGAATACTTAGATACTTATATCCTTACAATATACTTAGTAATTTATTCGGTATTTTATAAAAATGCTAATTCTGAGCTTATGTCATTATACGAGGACTTATTAGGTAAAGGTCAATGACCGCTATTGCCATCTTAACTGGCACCAACTATAGGCTATGATGACATGCTCAATAGAAACAGTTGCAATCAATAAGTTGATATTTTTTTAGGTCTAAGGAAAAACTGGCAAATATAGGTTTTATTTGTGCAATGCATGTCTGTATGTGACTGTGGGTTCCCAGGAATGTAAAGAGTGCAGGGACATTTTTTTTGGTAGACTGATCAATAAAATAGGCCATATTCATCCTTGTATTATGATGATGAAGAAAATCGTAGGTGTACCAAAGTACTTATCGTATCAAAGATAACAGGTATATTACTTCTACAAGTTTTAATGGAAAGTCATTCACAGATATATACAGTACATAGAGACGAGAGAAACTAACAAAGCATTATACATAATATCTCATCAGAATAATGAATCAGTCTATAATTTTATGCAGTGATGACATCAGAGCATGTTGTTACTATGACAATATTTACATACCTACCTGTGCATTATGTACGGTCAGCCAAGAAAGTGGTGTACCAGTTTTGATTTAGTTTCCCGGTCATCGAAAATTACAACAAGGTTCGTATTAAAAAGATATTACTGAAAGAGACAACATTATCATGACGTAAACCTATGTATTTAGTATTCATACGTCATATGTCACATATAAGTACATGACATTTTAACCTTTAGTATAAATGAAAAGGACATTAGTTTCTACAAAGCAATTGAAATGTTACCAAACAAAAGTAATAAAAACTATTTAAATAGACAACCGAATTCCATTTGAAAAAGAAAACTGACAATTGACATTTTGTCAAATGTATGCAAAAAATCGATATATTTTCCGTGTTATTTTTCAATCAACTGCATATAAAATCATCTCAATGCCTGCCAACTTGACCATTGCCGAAAGAGCACAAATAATTTCCCAATTTAATGAGGGAAGCAGTATCAGTGCGATATCCCGGAATTTGAATATATCGAGGCGTTCTGTCCGCTTTTGGATTCGTCGTGAAGGAGAGGAGGGAAGTTTGTTGGATCACAGAAGAAGTGGTCGCCGGCCTGCACTCTCCAATAACGATAGAGAATTCATGAGACGGGAATATGAAATCAATGGTTTTAAGCCCACAAAACATTTTGCGGAGATGTTCGATGTGAGTGCCCAAACAATAAGGAATCATCTACATTACATGGGGTTGCACCACAGGCATTACGCCAAGAAAATATATTTGACGGATGCTCACAGACTTGCTCGTCTGAACTTCGCCTGAGAGCACTTAGAGTTTGATTGGTCTAATACAGTGTTTTGTGATGAAAAAACGTTTAAATCCAGTCAGCATGGACGTCTTCACCTTTGGCGATATAATTCAACACGGTATAAAGATGATCATGTAATTCCAAATAGAGAATCAGGTCGAATTTCCGTAAATATTTGGGGCTGGATGAGTGCGGATGGTGTAGGAGAATTGTGTTCTCTACCTCCTCGAGCGACGGCTGTAAATTATATCGACGTGCTTCAGAATGCAATGCTACCGACAGTCCGTAATGTTTACCCGAAGAACGAAGTGCCACAATTTGATTTTGTTCAAGATAATTGTTCAATTCATAATGCGAGGATCGTAAGAGAATAAATAAGTAGGCGAGCCCAGAATCTAGACGACGTCAATAATACCCTGCGTCAGATCCATAATTGGTTCACAGCAAACAATTTAGTATTAAATGGAAACAAGACTAAATGCATTAGGTTTGCCTTACCAAATGTTAAAAATAGTAATTATGACATAGTGTTGGATGATGAGATACTAGAGTTCGTCGATAAAACGGTTTTCCTGGGTATAACACTTGATTCAAGGCTACAATGGGGCCCTCATATTGCAACTCTTGCGGGGCGATTAAGTTCAGCAGCATATGCTGTTTGGAAGATTCGTCAATTCACAGACGTTGATACTGCGAGAATTGTCTATTTTAGTTACTTCCACAGTATAATGTCGTATGGCATTTTATTGTGGGGAAGGGCGGCTGATATCGAGTCTATCTTTATTCTCCAAAAGAGAGCTATTCGAGCCATATATAATCTCCGTAGGCGCAATTCTCTAAGAGAACTGTTTAAGGAAATTAACATCCTGACGGTACCTTGTCAATATATCTATGAAAATATAATGTACGTTAGAAAAAATCTGCATCTTTTCTCTAAAAGAGGTGACAGACATAATTATCATACTAGAAGTAGGAACCAATTAGTTCAGCCGGGCTTCAGACTCGCCAAAGTAGATTCTTCTTTCATGGGGTACTGTTTAAAATGCTATAATAAGCTACCACAAAACGTTCTTGAACTGAATGAAACGAAATTCAAAACATGCATTAAACGCACACTGTGTTGCTGTGTGTTTATAAGCAGGCATATTATAAACTGAGCGACTATATCGCTGATGAAAATGCTTGGCTCCATACTGGTCCTGCTCCATGAGACAGTGAATGTATAAATAAATTGATAGTGGAAGTATACTTAATACCATTGTTGGAGCTGCTGAAGACTGTACAACTGTATTTGCATTGTATAGATTCAATCTTCCTTGTATTATATAGTTTCATAGCCGGCATTGTGTGAGTACTATGTACTTCAGAGCTGTCATTCACTGAGTACCTACGTCTCTTGTTGACTTGAATGACCCTGGCGGCTGAGAGTGTGTCATGCTCACTCAAATGTCTCGCTGATGGTGGCGCGTGTGTCGGATCATTTAGCTCCCTCCAAAATGGTTGAGCTGAATGGTGCTGATGCATGTGTCATGTTCGTGAACGGGCGCTGTTAGTTGAGACTGGTCATCTCTTAGCTGCCACGGTTTATTTTAATAATTATTGATCATTTTGTTTTTGAATTGTCTTTGTTTTAATTGTTACTCTGGACACTTTTAATCAAAAACTTGCTACATCGTTTTCACATAATGTACCACCTCAAATGAATGATGTAACAAAGGTTCTGTAATTATTCTGGCGATCTAAAAAGAGTGTCCATGGAGTTTCTTGCATGTTCTTCTCCATAGAGATCTACTTCTTGGAACGGGCATCTACGGTACTTTCACAGTTTTTATGTCTTGTGACTGGGACTGTAGCACCATAACTTTTGTAGTGTTTAATAATATTCCTTTGATTGTCTATGACAATTCAAAAGTGCCTGTAACTGGCCTACTTGAAATAAATACTTTGATTTTGATTTTACCTTGTTTCGTTCACACTCTGACGTAAGGGTAATTCAGTGGCCCTCAAGATCGCCGGACCTCAACCCGATAGAAAATCTTTGGGGCCTTATGGTCCAACGATGGTCGCATCAAAATGAAAGAACCAAACAAGCTCTTATTAGTCACTGTAATTATATTTGGGAGGAAATGCGGGGAACCGATATTTGCTCACGGCTTGTTGGTTCAATGAGGTCTCGTCTTTTAGAGGTTATAGAGGCCAACGGCGGTTACACCCGTTTCTTATTTTTTAAAATTTTCAATATCTTCTAAATATTACTATATATGCTATGTTTTTGTTTGTTATAAGTATTTTAAAATTGATTGTAGAAATTTAATAAAAGGATAAATCTATTTTTAGCTTGTTTTTTATTGATATTGTAATTACAAGTTTACAGAAATTGTAGGTTTGTGGATTCGCCTTGTGCCTTTACAATTTTATGTAACTTGTTGATTACAATTCTGAATTTGTAGATACAATTTTGTCATCAAAATCTACAGCCCCCCGCCGTTGATTTTACGACGTCATTGGTTCCATCAAGTTCAAACTAAGAACAGCTGTCACGTTACAAACAGTAATAGTCGTTATCAATAATCAGATAAAGACAGCAATAGAAGTTGTCAGATCGATCTGCAAGCGAAACTAATCTTTATCACCTATGAATCTGCAAGCGATATTCAACCTTAGGGTGGTACACCACTTTCTTGGCCGACTGTATCTACAAAATAAATATATTTTGTTGCTACTATATGACTATAGGCACCTAGTTTCTTCTATAACTACAATATGAATTAATCTACTGTTGAGAGTCCTATCGTCATAAATACATTGGACTTAATGCAAAGATTTCACTTTAATAAGAAACTCTTCTTTAGTTCCCATTATTGCGGTATTTCAAAACCCTACGATTTTCTCAAGGTTTCTATACCTATCCACAGGGATAAGGGAAACAGGAAATTAGTCGGTTGATACCAAAACAATAATGTAGCATTCATGGAAGATAAAATCACCTGATTTGGGTCCATTCTCGCAATCCGAAAGAACCTCCAACCATGAATATTATGAAAGGAAGACCATATTTGAATGATTTACGTTTGCTTAAAGCGAGAAATGAATTCCGCATTGAATCTAACCGCGAAGATAGTTTCTCCATTGTTTATATTTATTAAATTATGTGAAACGAAAAACACCGTGATATAACAACATAACCTAGAATGTCAACTTGTCTGTCAATGTCAGTTTTCATGTTTTCATTTTCATTTGTGTCAAAAAATTCTTCAACCTGTCAAAGTAAATTATTATAGCTTGGCCAGAACGTCTTGAAACGAAACTAATCTTTTTGTTTGCTGACAACGTTTTAAAACACATTGATGACATTTGATGTAAACAAAGAACGCAGGTTTGTTAGATATATTATTGTGCCACAAACTAACGTAATAAGTGAAAAAAAATCATTCGAAGTGTTGGTAGTGAGAGTTAGTCAAACGTTTTCACCCCTTTTCAACCCCTTTGCTTCCCTTTGCTTTGCTATTGCTTCCCTAGATAGTAGACTGCAACTGCTGCCCAAAATTCAAGTTACTGCGTTTAGCGGTTTCGGCTATAGTCAAGTTTTAATAAAAACCCTGTTCTTTTATATATATTATATGTATAGATTACTTACCTCATCAACCTACCCCAATCGAATATTGCCCTTCTTAGTTTGTTTTAAAGTTGAAAATGTAATAAAGAGAATTGCCAGATTGTGCGTTGTGTAGGTTGTTGATATCACAGGTCACAGCCTCACAGGTTGATAGAGCGGGAGCCCGTAACAGATGTCCGTGACCAATTTCCTCTCAAGCGATAATTAGCAGACTACATGAGGGAGTCGTATCATGAACATTCGTGGAAGTCAGCTGCGATTCCGTTGGTGGGATAAGCAGCAATCGCCGTTCAAACACGTATAAAAAATATTTTTTTTTAGTCATTTCCTCCCAACTGAAACCTGGTTTATATTGAAGATTACCTTGTATCACGAAGAATAAAACCAATCAGCCGACGGTACCATGGTGGAATACACGTCAGCTGGTCACTCGAACATGTAATTTTTTATTTTATTTTCAGTGATTTCCTCTCAACCCAAATTTTGCCTGATGAAAGTTTACATGAAGATATGGCTAAAAACAGACGTCAGCTGGCTGTATCTCGGTGGAAAGGTCGTCAGCTGATACTTTGAAAATTATTGTACAAGCAGGACTAAGGGCTAGTACAGACTTGCGGAAACCGCGCGTTCATGAATCGCGCGGTTCGAAACCGCAAAATTGTGATGCAATCAGACTCCGGCGGTTATAATTATGTGATTATCGTACAGGGATAACGTCCGTTTGAAAAAGGAGGTCAGCGAAAAATCGATTTACTGTGGTTGTTGCACCTTAAAAAAACGATAAGAAAAATGCGGTATGCAATGCAAATGGGTGCATCCAATATTAAGTAACCAACCAAGTTTCCAACGTATTTTCACAATTTCCAAATATCTCCACTAACTCTTGCCAAGCTTGGTTATGATAGTTTTATTTGAGTAATCCTCACACTGAATATCCCATATTGCATTTCTCTTCTCCACTTCATCAATAAACAGTTCAGTGTCGAAACGAACCGTGCCAAACTCACGAGCTGTGATGTGCTAACCGCGCGGTATCCGCCACGCAACTGAACGCAAAGTAAAGACTCCATAGTAATAGAAACGCGCGGGAGCAGCGTGATTCTATTTTCTGGCGGTTGGCTAACCGCGCGGTTATGTCTGAACGATTACTTAATAACTCATACATATAAGACTCGCGCGATTTCCAGGCGATTCTGAAATAGCGCGGTTCCGCCGTGTATGGACTAGCCCAAATAGCCTATGTACATCACGTTTATTAAACGCGCCGTTGACGCGCGTTTGTAGTGATACAGATGCAATGCAAACGCGCGTTTGACGCTTTGTGTCGCGACAACAAACTGCTCTTTTACAAAAAGCGCGTCGACTGCGCGTTTAAAAAACGTGGTATACATAGGCCCTACGCCACACGGCGTTCTTTAACCGCGCAGATTACGCGCGTACCTACCTATACGAGATTCAATCACAACCTTGTAACATAAGCACTCAGGGCGTGAATCGCGCCTCTACTGCACGTATACGCACAGATACAGCGAAACAGACGCGCTGTAGTCGCTCGTAGATTCTGCGTTTTTTAGATCAGAGACTCCTCTTCTTCAGTTGTTTAGGCACGGGCGGTGCAGTAGTGGCGTGAGGGCCCCGCCCCTGCCTCTACTCCGCTTCTTTATACGCGCGCTTGTATCATCAATCCAAACGCAATAACAAATCAGCGTCTACGGCGCCGAAGAGGCGCGTTCCTGAAACGCGCGTCTTCTGCGCGTTTAGAATACGCCGTATGCGATGGGCCTAAGGTTCTCTGCCCATTCTTTGCACGAATATGCAAAACGATCATAATGAACTCTTGAAGAAACGTATAAATGGGTCTATTGATTTATTTTCTCAATTAGTGAAAAGTATAAGAAATAAAAAGCTTTTCTATAAAGAAAACCCCCAATCATTGCTTTATTCATTGTTTGATGTTATTGTCATTTACATTTTTCATTTACATTACATATAAAACAATTAAAAATACAAAATAAACATGTTGTTATGAAACATATATCAATGGATATCTAGTTCGGACCTCAAAGATAGGAATTTTTTCATAATGCAAGCCGGATCGAGAAGCTCTTCACGTAATCTCCAAGCGAGAACCTTGTCTCATCATTGAAGATCGTGCGGGAATCCTTCTGATTCTGTTGAACCGGTTAACGGACCTTCTTGATCAGGGTGTCAATTACTTATTCACTCCAGTAAGAACAGTTCCATAACTTGAACAAAATAACGAAATACAACAACAAAATCATTTAATATTGATTTGAAACCTTATGACAGCAGAATGATTTGACAAGATTAGACATTAAGGATGACACAAGTTTTTTTTTCAAATAATATTTTTTTATGGCTTCTTCTATGTGTCATTATGACAGACACTCGTTTCCCATATGTCCTTTTTGATATTGCAAATAAATTACGTTTAGTTATTCAGATTTAATAAAATATTTGTTTTTTCATATTTTATTTTACGATCTTTCCACCGAGATACAGCCAGCTGACGTTTGCTTTTATCCATATCTTCATGTAAACTTTCATCAGGTAAAATTTGAGTCGAGAGGAAATCACTGAAAATAATATAAAAAATTACATGTTCGAGTGACCAGCAGACGTGTATCCCACCATGTTACAGACAGCTGATTGGTTTTATTCTTCGTGATATAAGGTAATCTTCAATATAAACCAGGTTTCAGTTGGGAGGAAATGACAAAAAAATATTATTTTTTCTACGTGTTTGAACGGCTATTGCTGCTTATCCCACCAACGGAACAGCAGCTGACTTCCACAAATCTTTATGATCCGACTCCCTTATGTAGTCTACTAATTATGGCTTGAGAAGAAATCACTAACGATATTTTGGTCTGGCTTCCGGTCTATGATATGCAGCTGCTGGCGTCGTCTGTACGTCGGTACTTTCGGTATGGTTTCGGAACGTAACTGTAACTGTCAACGGAAAAGTCAACAAAACAGCTGATTTCTGACATTTGCCTTTTGTTGATAAGCGTCAGCCAGCCAGCGCTGCCATAATTTGTTACTTTCGGATGATTAAAAAATGCTTTTTGTTATAAACCTAACTAAGAGTCGTGTTTTATAACTTATCATGGCTTCCACCAGTCAATCAACAAACGTTTATTACGAGGATCCTCCACCCGGTGCTCTGAAAGAAGATGAGTTTTTCTGCACAGAAAGGATCGTGCCGCGTAAAATTAAGCCCCAAAACTTAGTCATACGGCTAATGGACAGAGAAATATATGGCTCCCGAAAACCTGGCTCCCACTTCCATGTTGTTCGAGAGTTCTACCAGAATGTTTTTCCAAATTTGACAATTGTGAATGTAGAAAAACCACCTTGTTTCTTGAGGAAGTTTAGTCCAGATGGAAAGCATTTCATTGCATTTTCTGCTGATCAAACTTCTTTAGAGGTATACAATAGCTATTACATCAATTGGAAAGCAGGTTGTATTGTTAGTTTTACTTTAACATAATGTTTGTTTTCAGATCTATGAATATCGAGGTGCTGCTGCTGCTGGGGACCTTGTGGCTGGATATCCCTCAGACTTATTAAATGCTGATGCTGATGCTCATCATAGAATAAGAACACACATTTTCTATAGGTTTTTTAAGGTAAATTCATGTTTTGATTTGTAAAATCCACAAAGTTAAAAAATGTAGTCTGATGAATGTATTTAAATTGCCATAATCATTCATTTACATAAACTTATGTCTTTTCATATCCCACCTGCTATTACCATAAGTAAGTCCGTAAAAATATATTCCTTATGCTTGTATGTTTTCCAGCCTAAATTCACAGTGAATGTGTGTCAACAAAGAGAAGTGCCAAGATCTGAACGCAACAATGCTGGTCACATGCCATTTATGGACCAGCAGCTTAATCGAGAGTGCAGTCTCTTCACTGAGGATGGTAGATATGTGATAGTGGGTTCCGCAGCACACATTCCAGATGACCTAAGACCACATTTTTATCATATTCATAGCAACAATGAAGCAGTTACTCCTACCATTAGGTAAGTTCATTGCCCCTTTTTCAAAGACCTTTCATAATTGATTAAACCTGTTTGTGATTTGTTAGTACAAAGGACTGTTACCAAGTAACTCTAGAGTCAATTAAAATAGAAATTACATTGAAACAGGCAGGCCATTCTTTCTTATAAATTGACTGTTCTATAATTTATCTTGTTTATCAGTGATGTATTCTTTGTTTTTAGATCTGCTTTAGAAGATTATTCCCTGCATCTAGTGGACTTGCATCAGGGTAAACTTTGTGACACAAAACATTTTAGAATAGATAAAATTTACCTCTCACACAATCAAGGAATTTATTTGTATAAAGAAGTTCTTGCAGTACTATCTGTCCAGCACCAAACAATACATTTGTTTCAAATTGTTGAAGGAATGCTCATAGAAATAAGAAAAATTGGGAGATTTTGTTATGATGATGACCCATTTATTGTTAACTCTGTTTTTGTACCTTTGATGAATGAAAGACCATTTCATGAAGAAACAATAAACAGCCTAAAACATAGATTACTTGTCTTCCTTTTCAAAAGGGCAAAGACAATCAGTGATGAAACAGGAGATCCCCTTGAATTGAGAAAGTTTTATAAATACTTTGACATGTTTAAAAGTTTGAGAATGTGGAAGATGCAATTGTTAGACGAGGATCACCTGTTTATAAAATATGCAAGTGAAGAAGTTGTTACATTACGGGTAGCAGAGCCCAACAGCCAGTCTTCCTTTTTTGTTATTTACAATATAAGTGAGAGCAAAATACTAGAAGTATATGAGAACACGTCAGAAGGACTGTTGCAGCTATTCGAAAATTATTGCGATTGCTTTAGGAATGCAAGATTATGTGCAGATTCCCAATTCACTTGTTCGCCATCAAATAATTTATATGCAAGGCTTACGCAACAAAGATTCAAACAAACAATAGTGAGAGCTATTTACGGCGGTCGAACAGAAGCTACAAAAAGAATTCTTGCACAGTTGCCGATTAGCGCGCAGTCGTACAGTGGATCGCCATATTTAGATTTAGGACTATTCAGCTATGATGACAAATGGGTTTCTGTTATGGAGAGACCCAAAGCCTATGGAGAATACCCCATTAGGTAACTATTTATTATTATTCCTTTATTCATCTTTTTTTTTAACTCATTTTTAAATATTTTTACAAAAAAAAGAAATAAAAAACTTTTAAAAATATAAAAAAATAGCAGTCCACCAGCATCGGGAACAGGGTTCGGGCTATCGGTGGTCAGGGCTCTTGAGAGAGGATCCTCCTAACAATACGCGCCGTGTCCAGGAGTACTGCCTTCTGAATCAAGCGCTTGATTCAGCTACCCAGCGAGAGCCTCCTCAGGTGTTGGTGGAGGCTCTTGGCAATTAAGCCATTGGCAGACACGACTATCGGCACATTAACTGCCACATTCACGTCCCACATGTCAACAACCTCGCGAGCCAGATCAAGATACTTGCAATGTCTATCTTTTTCTGCTTTCACGAGGTTCTCGTCATGCGGGGCCGTGATATCAACAATTATTGCGCGACGCTCCGGTCGATCTATCACCACAATGTCAGGCTTATTGATAACAATAGTCTTGTCAGTGATGATAGGTCGATCCCAATACAACCAGATATTGCCGTTTTCGAGAACTGGGTCGGGCGCATACTTATAGTACGGCACTTCCGATTCCACAAGGTTGTACTTCAAAGCAAGTTGCTGGTGGATAATCCTGGCAACGAGGTTGTGCCTATGCAAATATTCGCCGTTAGCCAGACGAGAACACCCAGAAATAATGTGTCGGATCGATTCTCCCGGACGGTGGCATGCCCGACATTATGTCAACCGTACCATCCTTCACAATGTATTTCCGGTAGTTGTTCGTCATCATAACTTCATCCATTATTGCACAGACAAAACCTTCCGTTTCCCCAAAAAGGTCACCAAAACGCAGCCAGAATACGGACGCTAAAAAGTCTACATCGCATCCATGTAGTGCCCGGTAAAAGCGTCCGTGAAGCTTCTTGCTCTGCCATACCTCCTTACGATTATTAGTGTCTAAGGGTCAATTTATACTAGCGCAGAGTCGAAGCGCATCGAAGCGTCAAATTCTTTAAAACTAAAGCGAAGCCGTACGAGTCACGATCAGCGTTGTTCACGCGCAGACTCGCGAATTCTGAAGAATGCTCGCGACTTTTTAAAATCTCATAAGTAATATGTGCGTTAGGCAGTGGTCCGACCGCCGACGATGAACGAGTAACGAGTAGAACTAAGTATACACTCTAAAAAGAGCTGGCGATCGGCGGGAAGCGAGTGTAGTTTCGATAGTTTTGTCGCCGGGCGACAACGAGTGCTCAAGTGCGACGAGCGATTACTCGCCCGCGGTCGCTTTATGTGACATTTCATTCACTGTACCGAACGCGAGCAACGAGTGAGCAAGCATCGCTGAACGAGTATCGCTGAGCGAGTTAATTTTTGAGAGCTCGTCGCTCAGCGACAGAACGAGTAAAACGAGTCGTTGCCGGCAGTGTGAACAGTCAGAGAGCAACTATTAATATAATAATATGCATCTCTTTCGTTTACACGGAATGTACATCTATTGTGCGTTTCTTGAGAGAGAAAATCGCCGAAAGTTACTTGTTCTCTCGCCGTTGGTCGGACCACTGCCTTACGCTCAGGGGTTATAAAGGTTGAAATTGTTATGTTCAGTTTTGAAAAGACGCTTCGATGCGCTTCGACTCTGCGCTAGTATAAATTGACCCTAATACTCTAGGTTTGCGCCAGTTCTCGTTAGCCAAGGACCCTTGTCTGTGACCACATCTCGGTGAATCCCCACGTCGGCTTCCAGGAAATATTCCCTGAGACTGCATACCTCACGGTTGTGTAGGGTCTTAGCATTTAAGAAGCCACGACCCCCGCACTTCCGCGGGATATACAGTTTCATCACCGACGACCGTGGGTGATGCATCCGATTTATTATTATTACTTATTGTTGACTTTTACATCTTGAATCTTTAAGACTTTGTTGTTGCTAAATAATATGTATATTTATTTTTGCAGATTCTATGCACGTGACTCAGGGTTACTCAAATTCAAGATTTACGCGGGAGTATTAGGGCAATCTGTGCCAGCGAGTGCACGAAGACTCGTCGCATTCACCTTTCATCCTACCGACCCCTTTGCAATCAGTGTGCAGCGAACTAACTCAGAGTACATAGTGAACTTTCACATTAGAAATGCAGTGTTCAGTTAAATGTCTTATACACAAATAATTGTACCTAATTTTAAATGTAGATTTTTTATAATCTAAGTTAATGCTACTGTGTAGTATTTAATTTAAAACAACTGTATTTCTAATTTTTGTATTAAAATATTAACCGAGCTTATGAAATGTAGCAAATTATCTACTTTACAAAAAGGAAATGATATTGTTACACACAATACGAAATATATGAATATGGAATGACGTAACAGTTCTTTTGTTATCATCATATCAGCCCTAAGGACGTCTACTGCTGAACATAGGCCTCCCCCATAGATTTCCAAAAGGACCGGTTGAAAGCGACTTGCATCCAGCGCAATCCTGTGATTTTCATCAGATCGTCTCTGTCCATCTTGCAGGTGGACGTCTCACGTTGCACTTGCCGGTGCGTGGTCCTGACCTGACAAATTAGCGTTATTTAAGAGTAAAAAGAAGTAAATCCTGATGGAAGCTCATGAACGCACAGCGTGCTTGTGGCATTGCGAGTCGTAAGGCCAAAGGCCTAGAGGTGAACACCTTGCCTCTCATGCACGTTGGGGTTTTGTTTTTCAGCATACGCAATTTCAGATTTGTCTTTTTAATTGCACAATTATATACTTTCTATAAATGAAGAGAAATAGATAACATTGCGAGGAAGCGGTTTTATATGATTAATTAAGTCCAAAGCCATGTCAGAGGAAACAGCCTGCAGAATTTCCAGAGGCGGCCAAAAGGTAGCAGGACCAAAAGTAAAAGAAAGTTTTAAGCTTTTGGTTGTAACTCATACTTAGCTAAGGTACCTACGAGTAAGTGACCACTCAATGATAAGCGCAAAGCTGAATTTATCATAGTTAACCCTTTATAGGGCAGAAGCGAAATTTGTATGGCGTCTGTAACCACCCGAAAAGGTTGACAATAAGGCTCATATTTCCCTTACACTTACATTGGTAGTCGACCTTATTGCATAAATGAGTTGTCCCTGAACGGGCGTAAGCAATGAATGAAACCACAAAAGTGAAGTTGGTCACATGTCTATCGCAGGGTGCAACATATTGGTGGTTACGTTTGTGCCTTCTGTCACATCAGGTTTTACGACATGGAAAAGTGAAGGTGTCTCGTAAATTATTAAATAATTTAGTGGTATAATATGATTTTTACTTGATTCAAGGTAAGTAAATGAATAATTTAGTTATTTTCCTTTAATTTGATATACAGATCTTAATCTCAACTTGTATCTATAAAGTACAATAATGTTTAGAACTCAACAGGTAGCAAAAAACGATTTTTAGGGTGAATTTGAGCAAGTGCATATTTCAGATTCTCATTTATTTATTTTACGTATTTGGGGCTATTGCAGCTATTTTATGCAAATTAGAATAATCACTTTATGCCATAAAACCTTAGATTAAAGAATGTCCAGATTCCGTGTTCAAGACAAAACGCAACATTTTAAGTGAAGCAAGTTTTTTTTAGATGTGTGAGTGAGCGCCCCGCTCCGGAGTGTATTACGTATCGTAATTGCGTTTGTGTGCAACGAGCGTGTAATACCAGTGGCAGAGATTTACCCTTAAATGTGGGAGATTATCAGTATTTTACGTTTAGCGTAAAATATAATAATATCATCAATAGTAATGACATGATATTTTATTATTACGGTTGTTGAGTTTAATTTGTGTAATTTGGAATGTGAGTAGTAGTAATTACCAACTTTTTTTCTATCAAATATAGTATTTTTGAAATTGTTACCTTAAAAAATATAGTAGATGGCATGTCTGACCGAATCTGACTGAATCTGACCAAGTCTGAACGTATCTGACCGAGTCCGACTGATTCTGAACGTGTCTGACCGAATCTGATCAAGTCTGACCAAGTCTGATCGAACCCGACCTAAACTGACCGAGTCTGACTGAATTTGACTGAGTCCGACCAAATCTGACCGAGTCTGACTTTGAGTCCGAAATTTAGTTTGACTCTTAATCTGAGTCTGAACATAGCGTTTCGATTCCGTAATTAAGCCGAAGCATTTATAAACATTTATAAAAAAAAACATCGTTCAAGGTGATTGCGTCGATGTAGCCCGCGAAATTCAAATTTTCTTGATATCTCCGAAATCTAACTTACAGCTTGGCAAAAAACAGTAGAAAACCGGAAGTCGCCACTGTGCTCTCGCTACCAGCACTATGAACGATTTTATTTTATTTATTTTCACTTATAACGTTAGTTTTATGGCACAATAATAAATCTAACAAACCTGCGTCTTTATTTACATCAAATATCAAAGATTTTAAAACGTTGTCAGCAAACAAAAAGATTAGTTCCGTTTCAAGACGTTCTGGCCAAGCTGTACATGCACCAAATTTATGTGAGAGCTAATGGAGCAAATGTTTTGATAATTCTTAGTTGTTATTGCCGCGAATCATAATTTCATAAAGTCACACGTCACTGATATGCAAATTGAAAAAAAAAACACAAGAAAATTTGAATTTCGCGGGCTACATCGACGCAATCACCTAAAGTAAATGAAGCTCTTTTGTCATTCCTTGTTTTCTGAAAAGATTTAAAGTTACAAATAATGGGTAAATAAAATTATGCCCCTGGCAACACTCAACAAATATGGCGTGACAATAGTGTCAAGTAATACTTTTTGTTTACATATATTTAGATTGCGTTATCAAAGAAATACAAAGTGAAATTGAATACTTACTTGTGAAATGATATATAGTGGCACATTCCTTTTTTTTTAGTGTAATTTCTACACCATTTCACAACACAAACCTTCATTTTAAAATATTAAAACACGGACTCGTGACGTAGTTTACGCGGGGAGCGTTACTAGGCGACTGACGTACGGATCGTACGACGCGGGTAATTTTTCCCCCGTGTTTTTGGCTTCAATTCTCAGTGGCGTACTATCCATCTGGACATTTTTTAATCTAAGCATAAAACATTTATTTCATTTAATTATCATTGGGCAAAGATGTTATTAGGTGTCAAAGTGTAGGTATGAAGGCCGGTGAGGTTTGTGCGATAAGTACAACCTAACTGAATGGCTTATAGTAGTGAATTTTCTTTTTGTTTTAGATATCTATACCAGCATTATATTTAGAAAAAGTGCCCTACGATCAGCACGTCAGTTTGATCGAGGGCATAGATGACGACCAAGCTGAAAATTCAGACATTGGGGGGGGGACTCAGACCCTGAGGATGATCTTCCTTTGAGTGTCAGTGTCGTATCGCGGAGACCGGCAACAGGAGAAGAATTTGATCGGGACGCTATTGACTCACCTCCAGCTCCAATTTTTTTTAATTTTTTTTTTTCACAAAGTATTCGTTTTTGTTTCTTAAGTACTCACTTAGTACGCACTAAGCCACTTTAATTAATAACTTAAGTTCTTTCTTAACAAAAACATTGATTTTTCAAATAAATAAATTACTTTTTATTTAAAAAAAAAAATCCCTAAACGGTCATAGTTTCAAATGAAACCACCAAAATTTTTCCCTAAATGGTCTTGGTTTCATATGTAACCACCCCCTACAGACAAACCCGAATGAATCAACTAGTCAAAATCATATTTATTCCAGTCCTTATGTTCCCCTAAATCAATCCCCACACAAAAAATTCAAAATCAACAAAAAAAAAGTTCTGCCCTATAAAGGGTTGAGATTAAAACAATACTTAATAGACTTATCTCCTTTCACGACATAGACATATCTATGATTGAACTGTCCAAAAAAGAATGTCATTCACAAAGTCAGCCAAAATGTCGACAGGACTATGATTGCTCAACAAATGGACAAAACAGCATTGATAGACGTAAACACACATTAAAACCAGTACATGACTCCCACAACACAGATGACTTGAAGAATTTAGAGAAGAATAAATTGGACCGCAATCATGCAGTACAACCAAGCTTTCTGTGGAAACGGTTTCCCCAATGGACCATTTTGTAGTTCTTACAGTACACGTTAGTAATTTTTCGTTGCAAAAATATTTTGGTTTGGCTGTCCCAAAATGCGACAGTCGTATCAGCAGACATTTGATTCACTTGTGAAGCCAATTTACCTATAATTTATTTATTTCGATTGGCTCGATTGTTGACGCGCATTGAACCGTTGGGCTTAGGGTCGCAGGTTTGATTACCGCATACCGCTAGGAACAAATATTTATGGCTTATTATTATTTTGTAAATGTTTGCAAACGCACCCTCGATACAGGAGAAAAATAATGAGGGACAGGTTTAAAAAAAATAACGAAGTTACGATGTAGGTAAAATAAGACTTGATTTCTTATAATAAAATGTACTTTCATAGCATTACAGTCAAATCAAAGCATGTATCCGGAAATAGTAGGCGAAGGACAAGTTACTGCGATAACACTACTAGATGGATCTGTGCAGTTCTTTTTCATGCCGACGATCAAATGGCAGTCACCCAATGCCACTCAATGTTATCCATTTGGGGCCGCACCTAATCCTATGTTTGCTAACATGAATTATAGCATCCCACCACAATGCAACAATAATGCAGGAAGTTGGTTTATAAGAAGTTTTCTTCCGTGAGTATTTGTATATTTAAAATAGTTTTGCACTTGGCCTAAGTTAAAGTCGAACTTTTACAAGATGGTGGTCACGAATCAGGCGGCCCTGGTGAAGCCTACCACCGCCATTGGGATCCCTCAGACGTCACCGTAGGTTACAGGAAGATTGCGCGCGGGCATGCGGACAGTGAGTAATGACTCGCCGTCCGATCAAGGACCATGGCCGGGTCGACGACGCGTCGTGTTCCACGCGCGCCTCAAAGTGCTGTCAGCAATCTGACGGGGCCCCTTAGAGAGCGAAAGCCTGCCGGGGTCGCGGGACTGTCTCATCGGGACACCGTGACCCTGGAACCTAAAAGGCTATTGAAGGATCACCGTGGATTTCAGTCAGTGCAAGTGTGACAGTCCCTCCCGTCCCGCCCTGGGTAGGAGTAGGAAGACATTTGATGATGTTACCATGATAAAAAAAGGTTACAGGTAACCAGTGGTGCTGTTGCCGGGGTGGACGCTAGGAGGTGGACAATCATTCAACTTATTTATTAAGTAGGAATCACAAACCATGCTTCTTCCTTATCCAGGTGCCCTCAAAGTGTGAGTTGCCCTCCAAGAAACGAATTCTCAAAACAGAGTAATACGGACTGCTGCCATAATAACAATTGTCTTGATTTTGGGTACCAAGTAAAGGTAGGTCATCTAAATTTAAAATGAAGTTGGGTTTTTGTTCTAAGTATTCTGAATTCTTAGAAATATTTTTTTTTTTTTTACAGTTTCACAACGATGCTTGGTCATCAACCACTGATTTGGTCTACTTTTACCCAAACTTGCGAAAATGCGACTTCGTGTACACTCTTCCTTGTAAAGATAAAACCGTTCAGATAGATACAGGACCCGTTGCAATTAACACAGTGTGTCATAATGAACGAGTATGCTGCAAACCATGTAACTGTGCCTGTAGTGCACTGGCTGCCCCCATGAGTTTAGAGTGCCTGGTCGACTCCAAGAATAACAAAATCCGTGGCGATGACAGCTGTTTAAGAAGCAAAGATAAAAATAATATACAGAAAAAATGTAAGAATATAATGAGGGCTTGTGATTCGAGGGTCAACATTCCGTGTGTAGATAAATCTATTACGACATATGCAGATGAAAGCTGTGATTGCGCTCCTGCTGGCGGTCGCGAAACACAAACAATAAGATCATGTTGCGATGCTGAGACTAAACCTATGAACAAAGCGCTACTGAAGCCAAAGTGGACCGCCAAGAGTTACAGCGAAGATTCTATGTCTGTCGAGTGTTCGTGTGACGATTTCAGTAACACCCTTACCAAAGATACTCGAATACTATCAGAAAAAAATGCCAAGAGTAAAAGCAGCCGTTCGACGTCTGTCGAATATTCGTGTAAAGATATCAGTAAAAAGCCAGAATATAATGCAAATGCTGAACCTATAAACAAGGCCCTACTAGAGCCAAAATGGACTGCCAAGAGTTACAGCAGAGATTCAATGACTGACGAGTGTTCATGTGACGATCACAGTGAAATACCTAATAAGCGAGTAACGAAACGGAGAAAACCGAAGAAGTGTGACTGTGGTTGTGAATCGTGCAACAGGGTTAGGGGCAAGTCAGGTGCGTATCCACATCATGAGCATGGGATCGCCGGGATTAGTTTGTCTGCATTCGTATAATATAAAGTGCCGATTTTTAAACGTAACAAAACAATAAATTGCTCAGCACAAAACAATCCGTATGCTCTGCACGCTTCGATGCTAGTGATGTAGAAGTGCACCCATATACAGATGACAATAACTTCTTTAACCCTGCAGATGGACGTGGAACATATTCAAGTACATGTACAAGTAATTGCTGTACATCAGTGTTGAAGTTCAAATTTTCACCTTATGATATCGTACACAAACCGTCAAGTGAACCGAAGACATCATTGCAGCAGATAAATTTAGACAATGTGTGCCTGGATTTTGATATGAGGGAACCGCTCTGTCCTTCAAGTGAGAAAGCGTTGGAAAGAGAATCTACAGAACATTTACTAGATACTAGTTGTCTAGACTGTGATAATGTAGCTACCACATGTGATCGATTTAAGTATGAATGAATGAAACACATCTGTTTAGGTATTTATACTTTGTTATAATACAATTTATTTCTTAAAGTTAAAAATAACTATTTACATTGTTGAAAATAATAGTACAAGTAATAAACAAAAACAATTGAGATTTTAATACCTTAGTTCTTATTTTTTATAAATTACAGATTAAAATACAACTGCAAACAATTCAGTCCTTACTACTCTTTAAAGACTAGTAAACAGTTGTACAAAAAATTTAATATGTTGTCTCCATAAGAAATTAATACATTTTTAGTAAAAGGAAGACTATAATGGAAACAGCAAATAAAATCATGTTCCTATGCTTTGGCAGAAATCAAATGTCTTGCATCTGAATCGCTTCATTACATACTTCTCACAAAATTTCTGATAGAACATAAATATATGGTAAAAACAATTTAACACTTAAAACTAGTATTGCATAAGATTAAACAAAAGGACATAATAAATGTGGTAGTTGAAATTTAAAGTCTCATTTTTATAAAATGCTCAATCTTACTTCTAAGTTTGTTGTAATACAGAAAATAATATATTTGCAATTCTCGAACGTCAAAGACGCATGTACATTTAATATTATCAAATAGATCATTTTGGAACATGTAAGCAATTTTACGCAAGAATGTTACTAGTTTACAACAATAACATAGAAAACTTGCATTTACTTGAGATTCATGGCTTATATCAGACTATTTGTCATGTTTCACACAAATTATTTACAACTACCGTAAATTAAATAAAACTCTATAGACGCAATCGTTTCTTTTGTGTATAATTAAATTGTATAGGAAAAGATTTTCGGTACTTAGCAAAAACACCGATAACAATTTGTATTAGGTTTTAATGAAGTTTTGGGTCTGACTTATTTTTAATGAATGTTTTGCGCGTACCCGTCGAGAGGTATTTTTAGCTTTACGATAGCACACAACCTGGTAGTTGATTTATACACACCTTCTTACTATGGCTAAACATATCTTAGCCTATAACACAAAGTGTACACCAATTGAACCTAATTGAACTTTTAACACATAAACAAAATGCACTGATTGTTTTAGATCATTACACTATCAGACTTTGATGCTAACGTTGTCGTAACGAATTAATAACTCACTCGAAAAGCTGCTATTAATTTTTGACACAACACTGAATTAACACATAATACTCCATGAACGCGAGTGGATGGAGCCCACTCTTACTTATTCTCTAGTAAATAAACTAACACACAAGTACGTCTAATTGTAATACTTGTTGTTGCTTATTCGTGGCGTAAAGGAATTTTATTTTTATTTGAGCGATTTCTATACATATGTTTACAACCAGTAGTGTATGTTTTTTTTTCTTGATTTGTTTGCAATCAGTCCTCTTTGATTAATTAAAGTGCAAATACTATAATATGATACAAACAATACTTTGACTAGACAGTACCATAGTACCGACATAACCTTCGTGACCTCTATTGGGTGGAATCTTTACGAGAATATGTAGCATACATTGAAGCTTAGGCCTTCAATAAAAATATCTTAAAAAGATCTTTTAGTGGAATTGTTTATGTAAATACTTGTGCTATGCTGCGCTTATAGCTAAATATTATACAATGTTACGCCGGCTCCACACGTTGGCCGTGTTGGCCGAACAGAGGGAGACGGCGCTATACTAAGAAACGAGATAGAATTATTTGCGTCTTGCTTTCTGGTATAGCGCCGTCTCCTTCTGTTCGGCAAACACGGCCAACGTGTGGAGCCGGCGTTAGGGACTTTACCCATGGCGCGACGCGATTGCTATTCATACGATTCCAACTACAAGTGAAAATCAACCTTACCACTACGACGTATGACATAAAACACGTTGTTATCTACGGGTAATTGAAAATAAAACACGATCGCCACGACGATGTCAGGTCAATCGAATTGCATGCTTATTTCTTAGTAGCAAGGTTGATTTTCACTTATAGTTGGAATCGGTCGAATCGCGTCGCATCGCGCCATAGGTACCTTAGGGCTACACCACATCTGGCAGCACGGAATCGCCTTTTTCCGTCGCCCTTTCTCTTTCTGTCGCTTAGAACTGCCATTTGCTAGACCGAGACAGAATGCATAATGCGATAGCACGCGGCGGAATCCGTGAGGCGGCCGGCTGCTGTCGCATTGTCTCGGTCTAGCAACTGGCAGTTCTAAGCGACAGAAAGAGAAAGGGCAACGGAAAAAGGCGATTCCGTGCTGCCAGATATGGTTCAACCCTTAGTTGGATACCTAAGTCGAAAGGGATCTACGGGAAGTCCTTTTTACTACTCATTTGCTAAAAACGCTAAACTCAAAATATTTGTTGTTGAAATAATGTATTACATACGCTATGTACTTCCACAAAAATAGGCGTCCAGCGTTATTAGAAAATAACTCATTTATGTAGGATAATAAAAATAATTGATTTATTTATTATATTATCACATTTTATTTTATTTCCCTCTCGTCTTAGTGGGGCTCCCTGACTAACACTGTATATCTGGAGCAAATTATTCATCTTTTACTGGTATTCAGTTTTTTTAAATTAACATTATTGTGTGTAAGAGATAATGATTCCACTAAAAGTTCCTCCAACACCTAACATCTGACACACATTCTTGTACAACACATCAAAATTACACATTATCTAATCTATATTATAATTATACTTAGCGAGGGAGTGTCTTCAAACATATTAAAATAATTTAGTACTTACAGTATGTATTAATTAATGTATAAAATACATCTCGCCACCTTCACAGCACTTTGCCTATCCTTTGTGTACAATTTACACTAATTCATGAAGTCCCACGCCAGTCCATCGCTCGGCAACCTTCACTGTAAATAAATGTTTCTTATTAGAATTGAATGAGAATGACGTCCTGTTAATTGGGACGATACATAAATATTTTTATAGATAATTATCATTATTCTGAATGTTTGGAGTGTGTATTTGGAGGTCGTTTTGGTATTAAGAGCACTTTTTTTTACGTTGCAAAATCATTGGATGAGAGTTCTCCCACCCAGGGCAGGACGGGAGAGACTGTCAGACTTATACTGACTAAAATACACGGTGTCCTTCAAAAGCCCTTAACGTTCCTGGGCCACGGTTACCTGATAAGACAGTCTCGTCATATTGCTGACAGCTCTTTGAGGCGCGCGTGGCCACGCGCCGTCAGCCCGGGCATGGTCCATGATCGGACATGACGTCGTAGGGCCCGGCCGGGCAGCCCTCGGGGCCTCCATACTGTAGTGACGTACCTGGTGCGGGTGCGGCTGCGGCTGGCTGGCGGTGGCGTCGCGGATGGCGGCCAGGCGGCGGCGCGTGGCCGCGAACGTGGGCCGCTGCGCCGGGTCGGCGTGCCAGGCCGCGCGCATGACGTCGTAGGGCCCGGCCGGGCAGCCCTCGGGGCCTCCATACTGTAGTGACGTACCTGGTGCGGGTGCGGCTGCGGCTGGCTGGCGGTGGCGTCGCGGATGGCGGCCAGGCGGCGGCGCGTGGCCGCGAACGTGGGCCGCTGCGCCGGGTCGGCGTGCCAGGCCGCGCGCATGACGTCGTAGGGCCCGGCCGGGCAGCCCTCGGGGCCTCCATACTGTAGTGACGTACCTGGTGCGGGTGCGGCTGCGGCTGGCTGGCGGTGGCGTCGCGGATGGCGGCCAGGCGGCGGCGCGTGGCCGCGAACGTGGGCCGCTGCGCCGGGTCGGCGTGCCAGGCCGCGCGCATGACGTCGTAGGGCCCGGCCGGGCAGCCCTCGGGGCCTCCATACTGTAGTGACGTACCTGGTGCGGGTGCGGCTGCGGCTGGCTGGCGGTGGCGTCGCGGATGGCGGCCAGGCGGCGGCGCGTGGCCGCGAACGTGGGCCGCTGCGCCGGGTCGGCGTGCCAGGCCGCGCGCATGACGTCGTAGGGCCCGGCCGGGCAGCCCTCGGGCGCCTCCATGCGGTAGCCACGCTCCACGTGGCGTTCCACCTCTGCTAGCGGCTGCAAAACAGAGATCATTAGGCGCGTCCACACAGAGCGAGCAGCCTCGCCAAGCAGTTGCCTCGCGAGCCTGCTCACTCTGTGTGCATCCACACCGAGTGAGTAGGCTCGCGAATGCCTAATGACGACAATTAGGAAGGAAGATTTGCTGACACCATATAGTGACGTCATGGCGTCGTGGCTTCGCCCCCTCCCCCTATTGCCTATGTTACTCAGGACCAAACCAGCTTTCAACTGGTGAAAGAATTCTTAAAATCGGTCCAGTACTTTCGACACCTATTCAATACAAACAATCAAATCATTCCTCTTCGTAATATTAAAGGTTTTTTTTTAAATGTCATAGACATAACATTGACGACTTTGGTCTCAATGGTGAGAGGAACGACGAGCGAATAAGAGATTAGTCACTTTGTAAGTACGCGAATTCGCCACTAGCTGCGCTTCATGGCGTGTGTGAAACATTTTTTATACATTTGATCTTACCGCTCGCCGCCCCGCGCTAAGTCATCACTCACAGCGACAAGGTTGTGAAAGGTCCGTAACGCTTTTACCAACCAAGGTATCACAGTCATGAAGTCGTCAGTCGTCTACGCCAGAACGCAGGTACAAATCCTGCTTGCAATCAGTTTTTTGTTTCCATAATCAATACCTATAGACTGTGACTAACACTGCCTGGGTCAAGGACTATTTACTAGATTATTCATACAGTAACGTAGTAACGTTAATGTTTTGTATTTTATTTCAGCGAATGATTCGTCATCGTCAACTAATACGACTAGCATTTTCCTTTTACATAATTATTGATAACATTATTGGACAAACTTTTCCTCAAAGATCCTTTTAAAACAAAGCAATAGTCATGGGACATTATTATGAATTGTCGATAACACCAATCAAATGAACAGTACTTACAATTCGAGGGTACGGAACTCTTCCAAAAGAATAAATCTCCCAGAGTAGGATGCCAAAACTCCACATGTCAGACTTGTTAGAGAATTTCTGAAACAACAAAAAATGTCCCAAATTAATTATGTGTAGTTGTATGGTAAGCTTCAGAGAAATCTCATCCCCTTTGTTAGTAACATTAGTAACAAAGGGGGTGAGTTTTCTCTGAAGCTGACTGCACAAAGCTTGCTAAATTTCTTATTGGTGCGAAAGAATAAAAAAAAAATAAGCCCCCAATCCAAATGCACATCACTAGTAACTAATAAGTTGATGCGTGTTTCGAAGACATAAATGTGAAAAGTAATGGAGATTTTTTTTTTTGAGATGGGGCAATTTTTTTTAAACATTTTTCTATATGTTGTTATAAACACATTTCAAACATTTATATGTAGATTCATTGACTGGCTCTGGATTCCGAGGTATAAACCTTACGGCACTCCACTATACAATGCGAAAATATGTAAAGAAAGTGTTGCAAAACGATCAAAACAAACGTATCGTGGTAAGAGGCGACCTTGACCTTATATTTTATTTTGAAATGGGGATGCAACTGGGGAACTAATGGCGCTAGTATAGCTTGTTCCAAGCATCGTCATTGGTTCAAATCAGTTCAAACCTTAAAGGTACTTCAAAATAGTACTACGTCATTGGTCGGATTAGGACCAAGCTATGGTGACGCCATCTACATTAGCTTTGACTTGCCTTCCCCATTCGAACGATTGTATTACGAAATTCGAAAGATGCTTTATTAGGATCAATGACCTTTATTCCAGACTTATCTGGCGGGGACTATAGTTATGCGGATGTACTGACGTTGTACTTGAGCGCCTCGGGCGCGGTCCACTTGATGGGCAGCTTGGCCTGCAGGCGCGCGGCCTCGGCCGGGTCGTCCAGCACGGTGTCGTTCCTGGCCAGCCCGAAGTCCGCCACCTTGGCGGTGCCCTCGGCCGAGATCAACACGTTCCGCGCCGCCAGGTCGCGGTGCACCACCCGCTTGCCTTCCAGATACTCCATGCCGCAACACGCGTCACTGTCATATGAATGTTTATTTCTTTATTTGGAACCATAGTCGAAGTATATTATACCATGTTTGGAACCATTATATTATTATTATACCATGTTTGGAACTAAGTGACATGATGACTGACTGACAATACGAGAACGCCTTTATGAAGTTTAATTTTAACAAAACGACTGACTTAAAATTATTTTTTCAAGTCACTACGCTACGTGAGGTCATTAACCACGAAGTCATCAAACGTTAAGTTTTTCGGTATGCATCTCTTCTGTAGAGTTCTACTAGCTATTACTAAGACTATTATTTAGTTTTATTTATTCACCTGAAAAAAAACGGCCTTCTGAATGACCAGGGGGGGGTATTACGTCTTAAAACCAGGCCTGTTCCGGCGAGTGAAAGTGACAGAGCTATACAAGTCGTCTAGCGCCATCTCGTTCACTCACTGGAACAAGCCTGATTTTAAACTCCCCAGATTACATCAGTAATCATACAGAAAAACAGCACAATACTTGTGGTCGATGCAACACTCAACCTGTCAGACGTCACATCATCATTTAACCCTTTTTCTTTCATTTCATTCCTCACACAAACTGATCATCTTTTCCTTGGCATTCTTCTCCCTCTCCGCCCGTAAAGAACAACATGTATAACCTCAAAATATGGTACTTACTAGGCGAAGTTGATCTGGTTGAGTTGCGTGACGTAGTGTCGTCCACGGGACCTCAGGTAGTCGAGTAGCGATCCTTGTGCGCAGTGCTCCGTCACGATGCATGTGCTGCCGCTCGATGTGAACACCAGCCCCAGTAGACGTACTAGGTTATCGTGTGTTAGTGATCTGTGAATGATGATTTAGATATAAGTACTAGTCAATCAACTCAGCCTTGAGCTGACTTCCTAAAGCCAAGTTTCTGGTACTCTGGTCAGCGATGGTAAAACTTGCATAAAGAATACGGAAATGTTTTTGGAACGAAGTTCCTTATCGCGCGTTGTGAAAGGGGGGCTGGACGGAAAAAATTCTTACGAAAAGTTGTCACGACACTTTTATCCGACTGCGCGACGCAAAGGAGGGTAATGTGTTTATTACCATGGAATGGAATGGAGTGGAGTGGAGTGGAGCGGAGTGGAGTGGAGTGGAGTCGCGACGATTATTTTTGTTGAGTGTATACAGTAACTTCGTTCCATCCGGGTGTCCCTGGACACCTCTCAAGTTTTTTTTTTTATCATGGCGCCCATTTGACAGTCAATCATTTGCATCAATCATGAATGATGGTTGAATGTTGGAATTTTTATCGCCCACAATTTTCATCATGCAAACGTCATCGCATTAGACGATAGGTTTTCCGACAGTCAAAATCTCTGCCAGGTTTACACAAACAATTATTTATAGTTTATATTATATTGTCATTACATTATTGCAATAGTTGATTATCCGATATGCAGAACAATTTGTAATGATAACAGACGCTTTCTTGTTTAAATAGATAATATTTTTTAGGAATTTTCAATGTTCAGACATTTTAAACAAAAAAAGCCAAAGTTGTGGTAAATTATTCGACCCATTTCATCGTAATTAGTTTAAGCCACGTTTTTTCCAAAACTCAATCTACACTATAAAACATACAATACGGCCGTCGTATCTTGGCGAGTCTGAACATAGGCTTTGCGAACTTTAGCGCATGTACAATCGTGAAGAAAACTGTTATTGTCATTTTATTATACTGTTTTATTGTACTGTGTAGTGCCAACTGACACTTGCAAATAACACACAAAACGATCTTAAACACTAAACAAAAACCTTAACAATACTAATAAAACCTAACAACAGTAACAACAATCTTAAACACTATTACAGAAAATTTAAAAATACCAATAAAACTTATCAGTAACAACGAAAACTTTTGTAACCGACTGCGCTCAAGACAGAGATAGCGACACCAGCACGACACCGATGCTAACGTGTGACCGAGACAGTATCGTGTACCGAGCATTGCCGAATCCGCACGAAGCTTCACGAAGTAATCAAAAAGGGATGTCCAATACGCGTGTCTGAGGGTGTTGTTTTATCGATTTTCTTCAAATCGATCGATATTAAGTTTCAATAATATATTTATTTTCAATTATTTAAAGAGGTTTTAAATTTCTCGAACAGTTGTTACTCAAGTAATCATGAATAGATAACTGATATTATATGTTAATCATGACTTTCAACTGAGAAAATACTTTTTTTTTTTGTTTATTTTTATACTTATGTCGAAATCTCCTTCATTTGTAAATCTTGTTTCGTTTCATATATTACATAAACAAAAATCAATAAATTCTAAATGAAACTTATGGATTACGATATTTGATCGATAAAGGGTCGATTGTATTAACATAAGGTCAATCTCTAGCCTAGACCACCGCCCCCCGCACATCGCCATTTGGTTCCTAAAAAAGGTTATTGCGCAACCTTCTGCGCGAAGTTCGGACTCGCCAAGTTACGTCGGCCGTATTGTACTGTTATCATGATTAGTACGCTATGATGACTAACACACGTTTTTAATTAACTCGACGACCTTCCGTGGGAAGATAAGTTTCATTACCATTAGTCACGTCAGTTGACAAACATGTAATAATAATTGAAGGATGTTTGTTTTTCCATTAGTTAATAATTATTGATTATTTAGTAGCTGTTGCCGGGTATTAAAAATCCCATTTTTATCTCAGACTGTGGCCTAGCCTAGCTGATTGCCCATTCAGTTTAAGTTTGTTCCATTGTATAAATAATATAAGTTGCCGAACGCGAATAATATTCATCTGTGGTCTAGAATGAAAATTAGTTTATGTTCTTCTAAAGTCTATGCTAATGCAATGCAATCTATCACAAAAGGTAGTTCGCTGATTAAAGAGGCAAAAAAGTAACAGAGTTACTTTTGCGTTTATAGAAACATATTATCAACAATTTATATAATATTTTATAAGGTCTTACGCCATAACGCTAGCTTCCGCGCGGAACTTGCTAGCGGCTTCCCGATCCTTCAGGATCTTGACGGCGACCTTCTGCGTGCCATTCAGTATGCCCAGCATCACATCTCCAAACTCTCCTTTACCTATGTTTTCACGTATCTCTAGGTCACGCTCGTCTATTTTCCAGCCTGAAAAGTGAATTAATTGATCATTATTCATTAATAATCGAGGTATTAACCGTGTCTAGACCGGCTTGCATTGCTGCACAATCCACGTATTAAAAGTTCATGCTTGAACGCAACCGCATTTTGTTGCGTATTACTGCGAATGTTTTATAACGAATTTATTTAGGTGGAACGATCAAAACATGTATTGAGCTCCATCTATAAAGTGGCATTATCTATCTATCTATCTATACTTATAATAAATCTGTAGAGAGGTCAATTCTGTACATGAAATATATTTCCAAAATAACTATCAGGGGGTGATTAGGGGTCGATACTGATGCCAAAAATGCAATTTATAAAATTATTGTCTGTCTGTCTGTCTGTCTGTCTGTCTGTCTGTATAACCGTTATAGAAACAAAAACTACTCGACGGATTTTGACGAAACTTGGTACAATTATTTTTCATACTCCTGCGCTGGTTATAGTATACTTTTCATCACGCTACAACCAATAGGAGCAGAGCAGTGAAGGGAAATGTTGGAAAAACGGGAGAAGTTACTCCATACACGCTAATCTTTGGAACTACTGGACGGATTTGATTCTTTTTTTTTTTTGTTGTATAGCTATAAAGTCTGGGCAACATATAGGCTATAATTTATCTTGGAAACTTGAACTCCTGATGCAGAACTGCAATAGATCAGCTCAACTATAAGAGATACAAAAATGGCGCCCTATCAAAAATTGTTACGCGTGATGAGCATTTTCTGCTGAGAAAATAAATTTGAAGATATGGAACACCTGATGTGAAACTCCAAGAGCCCAGCTACACTATTACATATACAGTATTGACGTCTTAGCAAGAGTTGTTCAGCCTGATGAGCACTCCCTGTTGTCGTATAAAAACTGAAGATCTGGAACACCTGATGTGGAACTCCAAGAGCCCAGCTACACTATAACATATAGGAATGACGTCTTAGCAAGAGTTGTTCAGCCTAATGAGCACTCTCTGTTGACGTATGAAAATTGAGATCTGGAACAACTGATGTGGAATTCCAAGAGCCCAGCTGCACTATAACATATAAATGAATAACATCTTAGCAAGAGTTGTTTAGTCTGATGGGCATTTCCTGTTGAAAGATCTGGAACGTCTGGAATCGTCATGCGCGCCCTGTTGTTGTCCCGTCCCCAGGCTCTAAGAATTCAACATCAGACGTTTCAGATCTTCGATTTTGACGACCCCATTGTCGCTGGCATAAGCAACAGGATCCGCGTACGAAGTCGCTGGCAGAAGCTAGTGTCATAATATTTCTGTTTCTAAGCATGGGCCCTTTCGCCTGTAGCCAGGTTATTGAGAAGTATCATTGCTCCAGTTTGATAAATGAGTAGCGCTGTTGATGCTAGATAGATCATCGACTTTCTTGCTTCCTCAGGATTATCATAAAGTATTGTTGGTGCTTGAATACTTTAATACACTTACGATAGCCTGGTTAAGGGTGCTCCTACATTTATCGACGCAGAATCGGCATAAGCCGGTCAAAAAATCCTTTATGTCAAACTGGCTCGGCTCGGACGACGCGAGCCGATGCGAATGGTATTAGTAACATTCTTATTACGTTGACATAAAGGATTTTTCACACCACCTGCTCGAAAATGTCTAATTATATGTCAAGCAACCTTAACCTAAAGTGAGTCATTAGTGGCCGAGGGCACAGCCGGTCAATAATGTTGTACTGGATTTCATTATTACCCGCTGGTCAATAATGTGATTTGAATTTGGAATATGTTTATAAACAACAAACACCCTTTGGTGCCAGAAAGATTTTTTTTTTTTAATTTTCTTTTCCCTTTTGGGAAGACAAAGGGATCTTCTAGCCCATGCAGCCTAGATTTTTTTTTTTTTGGTTCTTTTCGTCCCTCTTTGGGGCAGGCAAAGGGAGCTGAGCCCATACAGCCAAGTCTGATTTAGTGTGCCAGAAAGAGGAAAGCTATTCTAAACCGAAACCCTTACTACGCGTGGATGATATTCTCGATTTCCTAAAAAATCATAACGATTGCTTCTTCATATAATTAATAATTAATACTCAAATAAATTCCACATCAACATCTATAAACGTACCAAATAAAAACATAACTATATCTTTGCACAACTGGACTAATGTCTCAAATGTTACAATTAACTTGAATTAATATATAAGTGTACCTATATAACTAGTTCTAAATGATATTCTTACTGTTTTTTTATTTAATAAATACTTTGTTTTTCGTACTATGGCTATTATTTTCTCACAGTAGGTGTAAAAAGTAGAGTATCCTCCTCTGGGCTAAAGGTGTCTTTGCCTTGGGCTAGCTTGAATCCCTCGCTGCATTCAGGATTCTTGTATTAACTCCCTCGCTTCGCTCGTGAGTTAAACTCTTAACTCCCTCGCTTCGCTCGTGAGTTAAACTCTTAACTCCCTCGCTACGCTCGGGAGTTAAATCCCGAATCCTTCATTGCGCTCGAGATTCAATATGACGCCCGTGACATAAGACACAACTTTAGCCCCTCGGTGCATAATCTACTATTTTGACTCGCTTAAGCCGATTCCGCGTCGATAAATGTGGGAGCAGCCTAAAATATATTAATCTACTTGTAAGAGCCAACACAGTGCTTTTGTTTATGTTATTTTGCTAGTGTCACGGCTTTCATGGGATCATATTTTCATGACTTTTCTTCTAATAGCCTCCATACAGCCTTATAGCGGCATCGTACCTGATAAAAAGTACTTGAGCGCCCTCAATGACAAACTTATTGAACTTTCTCGAAAAATCTATATTCCTTTAGCACACTATCAGAGTTGTTCACGAATTTTTCTCCCAAAAGACCATTAACGCGGTTGGGTCTTTTTCTGTGACCAAACAACGACCGAATTTGCCTATCGGAATCTGAAATATGTCCAATCAGACGCCGTCGTCAAAATCAATGGAACGATATTTGGAATGTTATAATATTAATTTCGGGCAAATTACGAACAACTGCATTAGTGTGTCTTGAGTTGCACCCATCTGGTAGGATCCCTGCTTTTCAACGGAAGATTACATGATTCCACATAGTAAATGATTTCAGTCTGTTTGATAAACTTACGTGCATCTACAAAGTTCTGCGGCTGTAACGCGGAGTCCGTCTGGTCGGAGGAGGCCATCTGCGTGGAGTACGTGTGCTGGAAGTGACCCGAGCTCAGCGCGCTCGACACGCTCGGCGTGGGCGGGTAGGGCGGCGGCTGCTGTGGGAGATATACAAACGTTACATTACAATAACAGTCTTGCATGATACTTTTTGGAGTTTTTTTTCAAAGAAATGAACAAGTAAAGCACTGCAAATTTCTTGTATAGCGATTAATAAACATTTTTGTAAATGTGATTATAGAAACAACTAGATCTTGATAGTAAAATTAATTTTAAGTATTTATACGCAATAATGGCTGCGACACGGATCTTAAATATTTTTTTGGAGAATTAGACGTTGCGGCATATATTGTAAGGCTAGCCGCTCACTGGTGACTTTTCTCGTGGTTACTTGTTGTTTTCCCATTGAATGTTATAAAGATTTATGAGAGTGCGGTGATTATTGTGGTAACAAATCATTTTAAACGTGCGGCTAATCTTCATAGCATTAGACTGGGTGACTAAGTCACAATCGGCGCCTGGCCTTAAAGTGTCAAACTGTCACCGGAAGAAGTTTAAGAATGAAATGGAGACTGTTATAGACTAGTTGGTAAAACTGGAGTATTTACCCAGTGAGATGCAGTTGTTCTACTCGTATTAGAATTCTTCTTTCCGCAAAAATCTTTCAAAAAATCAATGTTTATTAAAACTTAACGGACGAGATGGAGGGATAATATTCTGCGGTTTTGTCGCCGTTGTACTAGAATTATTGGTTGTTATTTTAACGACTGCCCCGACCACAACAAAGTAACACAGCTGCTAAATTAACTACAAAGACTAATTACGCTTGACGTGATTTATTGCTGAGTGATCTTGTGCACCGTTTTAAATTTTAATTGCTGAAAGGGAAATCATTCAGTTTTGGTAGATACTCTCAGATTTTTGAACCGCTTGAGCGAGTTTAGCTTAAGAGAACTAACAGACAAGGTTTTAGTGAGCATATAGAATGCATGTAATTTTTTATGAAGGAACAATGTTTGTGCCTGTTGAATTATCCCAATAAAAATTACGAATTTTTAAATAAGGATTCTTTTTAAAAGTCCTTTATATGATAACTTTCATTACACAGGAACAGTTTTGCAAACATGCTTATTATGCCTAACAGTTTAGACACCCAGTGTGATCTCCGGTTTGGAAGTGTGTAGGTTGCTTGTTGCCCAATCATTACCGAATTTACAATATTTATCAGTCGCGATTCGCTCGCCACCTTTGAAGTAGTCTATAACCGTCTCCATTCATTTCCGTACAATTACCACCCCGAGGAAATCCGCGAGCAAGTTTAGTTTGATATAATTCAACTTAATACTACGCGTTCTTGAGAAAAGGGGCCTACAAGGGTTCTTATTTTCCTTTTGAGATATGGGACTCTAGCAAACAAGTAAACTCATTATCGCATTTATTATATGGGTGCTATTTAAATAGCATTATGGTTCACTTAAAAACTATATTGGCCACAAAATTTTTAAGTAAGCAACAAATCAAATAAATTGATATATCAGCAAAATGTACAAAAAATAGGATAAGGCAAGGCGTAGACGACGGAGCCCCGTTGCGCGGGTCTCCTATTTTGTTTCCAGGGTTTAAAGCAGTAGTTCCAAAACTTATTTTTCTCGTGGACCACTTTCAAAATTGGATTGGATGGATTTATGATCCATGGTGGTATATCCATCGTCAGCATATCTTCAAACCTGGTTTTGAAGTCATCATGCAGGGCACTTAAATGTTGACTGTAGTTATGGATATCCTCATCAATACACCCTACCTGCGACAAGTTTGGAAATTGAGAGAATTCGCGCCGACTAATGTAGGTAGGCCCTTATAAAAACTATGCTTACATTTTTGCTCTTTACTATCAAAAGCAGATAAATTTTCGTGGAACCCCATTTACCATCTTATGGACCCCCATTCTTTGTTCACGCCTACGTAGACCCCCAGCAAGTCTCCTGTTGACCCCTGGGGGTCCACCTGGACCACTTAGGGAATCACTGGTTTAAAGGAACCTAACGAAAGCGAATCTCGGGGAACCTCTTTATTATATTAGTTTCGATTAGTATATGTTTAGCTTTGTCTAGTATATTTTACCTGCGGATGAGGCGGGTAGGGCGGCTGCAGTACTCCGTTGTTGTTCGCACCGTTGGGCGACGCTTTCGGTAAGCATCGCACCAGTCTGGTGCACAGACCGTCCGCGTCTTGTAAGTAGTGCTGTGGGGTAAACACAAACGTTAGTCATAATATGGAAACAGTTCAAGCAACAAAGTTCAAAGGAATAAACAAAAGGACGGGGCATCTAAATTGGCCGCTTTAGCAGCATTGCTAATAGCAATGTTGTTAAAACTATTCTTTATCATTTATCTAATCTATTGCTTGAGCAATAGAATAGAATATTCCAAGTTACGAATTTTAATGCAATAAATATCTTAGTAATTAGAGTATAATTTTTTTACGTGTAAAATCATCAACTGTCAGACTCGTACTCACTAAAGTCCACGGTGTCCTTCAATAGCCCTTTACGTTCCAGGGTCACGGTAATTTGAAAAGTACCGCGACCAATTAAAGTATATCTTAGTAATTTTATTATAGCATTGATATTAGCAACGCTGCTAAAGTGGTTATTTTAGACCCGCAGGTTTTTGCAAGATTTTTACATCGAGGACCTTTTGTAGGCAGTTGAAATTCCTTCATCAGTAGTCTCTAGATATATGAAAGATTATCACGAGAAGTTTTGAGATCATCAGGACTCCAGAGATCAAAATAAGAACCCCATACTTATTACAGGCTTAAAAGTCTATACCTATGGTATCGTTTTGACTTACATGGATTAAATCCGTCATGTTATCGAAAAATTCTTCATCGTCTATAGTTAAACGTTGATTTTGGTTGTCAGGAGCTGTCGCCCATTTAACTCTGAAACGAATAACATAGCATGTTTTTACCTCATTTAAAACGTGTGTACATAATTATTTAAATTATTCAATGGGTGACAAAGAATGGTAAATACATTTTGCAAAATAAATAAAGTAACAGAATAAATAATGGTGATGAAGTATAGAAGACACGCCATTTGTGGCTATTAACATAAAACGTTGTATTATTCCTCGATGACGTAGCTGCACATGTTTCAAGAACTTTTATTGTTTAATTATGTAGATAGACTCTACTTTGTTTACTTACAATACATGGAATGGAAAATGAATAACGTAATTACGAAAAATTAAAAAAAAAATAACTTCAACTTATGAAATTCTACATCCAAAAGCGTAATTGTCTTCTTTTTTTGTGTAGTTATAGTTATTCTAGCTTCATCGCCATAATATTTTGAAAATGAATGTCCTAGATAGAAATTGTATTTTTTATCATCAATACTCCAGCTTGTTCCTCATCAAACCATTGTATAATATTTCCAAGTTCTAAATGTGGATAACGCCTTGTGGCTTTAACACTACCCCAATCCATCATTTATTTTAACCAAATCAACTTTATCACAAAAGTAGGTTTATGTTTGACTGGGAAAAGACGAAGGTTAGGGATAAGTGAACATACTGATAATAAAAAAAAAAATCTTCTTACCGATAATGTTCGACTCTTCCTCGATACCGCACGCAGAGCGTATGGTCTCCGGGAAAGTTGGTACTCTCTCGAACAAGGAACACGCCGTCTGGAGAGCCCGACAGAAGGGCCTCCGCGCGCTCGCGGGAGATCGCGCCGTGGTGCCATCTGGTGACAAAGTTATATATGTCAGTGTTCAAAAATCAATTTTAATTCCTTCGGCGTAAGGGTGCAACTGCTGAAATATGAGTAAATACAAAGCTTCCTAATGATTTAACTTAGTTTATAGGTTATTCCGAGAAATTAGCTCTAACACCGGGAACATACTTTATACAAAAGACGCTTTGTTTTTGATAAAGACTGGGTCACTTTGTAATAATAATAATCTTTATTCACATAAAAAGGTTACAAACTTTGTGATGACCCTGATTTATGCACTAGGTTTTGGTACCTGTATTACAAAAATCAGTATCCTCTCTCATATAATTGTGACATAATTTTATGTAAACAAATACAGCAAAGTAATTTTTTTGAAAAGGTGTGTGAGATGAGGTGTGTCTGTTTATGATGGTGTAGGGGTGTGTGAATGTGTGAATTGTGTGTGTGCTAAGTGTGGGCGTATAGAGTGTGGTATTTGTTTCACAAAAATATTATAGCAACAGCAATTCAGTGGGGTGCTATGACAGGAAACCTCCACGTGCGCCCGTGGACTGGAGTTCCCTCTCGGATACGTCCGGGGGGAAGACCAGTTTTTCGGGCCGGTGCACCCTGGGATGCGGGCAAAAACTCTTCCTTAGGCACTGTGTGCCTAAGGGGTCTCTTTGCCCGTATGCGAATAGCCTGTCGTGTGGACGCTCCAACGCGTGTCCCTCTGATTAGCAGAGGGCACAGCGGTGGAGCGGGCTTGCGGACGGTGAGTTATGGGTAGCTCGCCGGCCGACCAAGGACCAAGCCCGGGTCGGTGGCGCGTCGTGTTTCGCGCCAAATGCCTGCTGGGGTCGCGGGCTTTTTCTTAACCCAGGTTACCGTGGCCCCGGAACGTAAAGGGTATAGGAAGGAACACGGGTGGATTTTAGTCAGTAAGAGTCTGACAGTCCCTTCCGCCCCACCCAGGGCGTGAGAACTCATTTGATGATTTTACCACCTAAAAAAAAAAAAAAAAACAGCAATTCAGTCTTATCGTAATCTAGTCCCAGTAGCCATTTTTTGGTAACACTTTTAGCTTCGCAGTTTGACAAAGGATGTATATTTTTTATTTTATTAATTTTGTTAAGAGGCAACGTGTCTTAAAACCGTGTTGCCGCCTGGTCGAAGCTGTTCGATAGGGAATTATTTAAATTGTAATCGTTACGTGTGATAGATATTAACGATAACAACAAAAACATCGATACAGCTGATATTGAAATTTACTGATTTTCTATTGCTTTGTCTAGGAAGCAAATAGTTTAAATAGATTTATAAAAACAGATTAGGTATGTTTGATTTTATCACTGATAAATGTGAGATTCAAATCATAATCAATTGAATGTGCTGTTACCCTTAATTCAAATATTATTTTGTTGTGAAAAATAACTTGTTAGAAAGATGTTAGGAAGGCATGATCAAAACTTATTTATAGTTTGAATATAATATTGCTTTTAATTTAGTGTACATTTCGAAAATTCTATCTGAACATGGTTATTTATAATCACATCTATAGCCTTACAATAAGAAGTACATCATTGGCATTAGTCAAAGCATTACCATAACGTAACCTTGACTGACGAGCAAATCTTTCGTTTTATGATATCTTCGAGGTTTGAATGAATATCACGGATTTTCCCCATATGAATCAAAAACTTCACAACTTGATTAGATCTCAAACTTCTCTAGCTTCGTCTATTTTAGAACATCTAATACGGTTGCATATGACAATGCCTTATATTCTGCGTACATACCATTTGCTCTTGGTGTATGGCTATAAACTTACTTTCAACTGTCGTATTTGTATGACGAGATAGATAAGATGAAAGCATGGAGTGTAAAGGAAAAAGGTTTGTTTCTGTCTACGCTCATGGGTAAAACTAGTGTGTGGGTTTATGTATGTACCTATGCCATTCTACACACAATACCTTTTTGGTTGACAACACAGAGGTGAATGAAAAACATAACCCTATTTCTAAAACAGTCAAGTAAAAAATTCAAAAACATATTTACTCTGCATCCTCGTACGCAAAGACCGGGGGTATGAACAACAACACTTTATGCGGTTTGTAATGGCACCGGGTAATGTCACACGCACACTCCATACTTCGTTGTTTCAGTAACTGAAGAATGAACGTCTATTATCACTCAGATAAGCAGTGATAGCGGCGATCTTATCAGAAGTGTGCTGGTTGTTTTAGTAAATTTGTGTTTTCTAAATAAAAACAAGGCGTATTTTGTCAATGTGGTTTTTGTGTGTGTAAATTGCAAGGGTTCTCACTAAAGCGTTTATCACAAAACAGTTTAAGGCCAGAAGTTTTGGACATAGGTGAAGATATTTTTATGTATTTACTTCACTCTCAATTTGAACCAACTGAAATTAACAGTCCATTCAACTTGTAACATTAAGACAGAAGTGTCTCACATGCTTATCTATACTTTAAAGAGAAAAAAAAAAACAAACGGCCTTCTGTTGTGGTTCATAAACAACTTCATGCATGATAATCGCAAGAACTAAGTAGACACTGAGTCTAATAAATTTGTCGTTACAGAGAATTAAGTACAAAAAAAATATCATTTAGGTACCGCGTCGTTGGACTACACACTGAATAATTTTGAATGCAAATCTTCAATATGCCTTAACCCTCTTTTCAAACCGTGATGGGGTCGGTCGGCTTCCAGTCTAACCAAATGCAACGGAATTCCAGTATATTACACGGAGCGATTGCCTCTTTGTCCTACAAAACCCAGTAACTGGAAAATGCGATACCCTTTAGTCAGACTGGCTGTCAGATTTATGAGCTTCTGACTTTCAAGTCCCGGTAGAAACTTGGTATGTAATGATGATATGATTAACACGGTTTGCCAATAAAGATGACACGATTCACTAATTGCATATCCATTTAATTATTCAATTGTAGAAAGCCAGAAAAAAATAGCAGCTGTCCACTTTTCAACCTTATTTCTACAAGAATAAAGGTGAAAACTGATGGACCAGTAACTCGGTTAGTTACACAGATATTGTAGATAAGATACTTACGGCCACTGAGTCATGTTGACGAGCCTGTTGCCGGCGGGCGGAGGGTTAACACACGTCGAATTCACCAACACGTCACTAGGCCCTTTGGGCACAGCTGTTGAAAAAAAAAACACATTATTAATATTTTTTGCTCTTGATTAGTTACTACTTTGAACGGATGAGTTCATGCCCTAAATAGCCTTGAACAGTTGAATGTTGAAAATTGTTTATTAGCTGGTCTCATGTTTTTGTTAATCATTGTGGTTTATTTCGCTCCAAGACAAAGGTCTAATTTTCTTTCTTCGTTAATAAACAGTTAGCCTCCTGACTAATATAGAGAATCAGCTGTCTCTCGAATATAAGTTGCTTCAGTTTTGACAGTAAATCCATTAATTTTGAATCGTTCAGGTATGTTGACAAATATAAAATACGAAATTCATGATTCGACAACATCTGACGGTGTAATAAAAGACCCGATTATTTGGCAACATAATGTAGTTGGGAAGAACTGTTGTTCCGTAATAACTTAGTTCATTCTTAAACGTACTTAAAGAAGTGTCTCCCGCAGTAAATGCGTTAAGCAAAAGTTGCTTATTCATCTTCTTTGTATTAGCCTTTTCCCCGGCCTGCTGCCAAGGTTGGCGCAGCATTATAAATAATACTGCAATGCTATTTTTGCAAGTCATGAATGCCTGTATTCCTGTAGCGTCATCATCTGGCATTCGCAGTTTTTAACCGACGAAAAAAAAAGGAGGAGGTTCTCAATTCGACATGTATATTTTTTTTTTTTATTTTTTTTTTTTTATGTATGACCACGCATAACTTTTCCTAACGTGGTCCGATTTCAAAAATTCTTTTTTTGTTAGAAAGAGTATATCTCAAAGTTGGTCCCATTTAAATTTCAAAACTAAAATCGGCCTCTTAGGGTAGAAAAAAAGGAATTAATTGTCAATCTTCCTACAGAATTTTCAATTATGAACCGATTCTGTTGAAATAAAGTTAACAATTGTAGTTCTGAGGACATATTATATAGCAGAGATGTGGAGAACATAACATGATGGCGTCACCATCATCAGATCAACTCCAGATCCCTGTTATTTTGTGAAGTCAGTCCCAAGATTTCCTTAACAGTTAACAACAGCTATATCGTGTTTGGGCTCATTTCACTCAGCTTGATGAGAACTTTAGACCTAGCTGAGGTATCATTGCCATCGAGGGTCTGAGAATGGTGACGGATAGCAGGGGCAAGAGGTCCTCAACAGTTAACAGCACCTTTATCGTGTTTGGGCTCATTTCACTAGTCTTGATGAAAACTTTATACCTAGCTGGGGTATAATTGTCATCGAGGGTCTGAGGATGGTGACAGAGGGCAGTAGCAAGAGATCCTTAACAGTTAACAGCAACTATATCATATTTGGGCTCATTTCACTCATATTGATGAGAACTTTAGATGTAGCTGGGGTATGACAGTCGTTGAGAGTTTTTAGTTACAGAAATTGACACGAGATAGGAAACTCAAAAGTAAAAAATAAGTCCTTTTTAAAAAAAAAATCAAACCGACGAAACATCTAACTGAAAAGCAAAAAATAAATTTTGAGGCGGCGCCAAAGAAAAAATCAACGAATAGCTACGACGAGCTATTCAACCACGACAACCTATACAACGAGCTATTCTGCTCTTCAAATTGTTAATTTATATGTTTTTTTGTTTGGCGCCGGCTCAAAATTTATTTTTTGCTTTTCAGTTAGATGTTTCGTCGGTTTGATTTTTTTTTTAAAAAGGACTTATATTTGAACCCAAGTTTCTTTGTGACGAAGAGGTTATACCTTGGGTCATGGTAATCAATGTACTTTCTGGAGTGAGACTTTGGAAAGCATTCCATTGCTCTCTATCCCTAACCTTAGATATACTTAAGGTGAAGATAAATGTACGGTAATTGTGTATGTTATTTTGCCAGTTATAACTAGGTTCTATTTATCAGGACCAAGCCATCAGCCATGCTGAATTACAGACTGTAAGGTTGTTACTATACTACACGGATCGAGGGTAAAAACTTGAACAAATGTGCATAAACCTGGCATATTGGGAAAATGTGTTTTGCCCAAGTACACTGGGCATAAAAACTTTAATATTGTTCAGTAAAAAAATAAACAGAAACTGGGCAAAAAGCCCTGACAAAAGGCATTTTTTCGGTGTTTAGGGGCAATATCCGTCGTTTACTCAATGCGTCCAATATTTTTATATTATTTTAATTTCAACTAGTTGACTTATTTATTAGTCAACTAGTTAACCTATATTCAGTTTCTACATAAAATGAACCTACCCAATGTCTCCATAATTCTATTTCGCTTGCAACCAGACAGCGAAACGATTGCAATTTAAAGAACTACGGCGAATAACGAGTGCCGATCGTGATTTGCATGTCCGAATACATTACATTAGAAAACGTGCGTAACTGTCTATTTACACACACGCGGAATTCACAATAACTACATTACTACACAAGTTAGATTAACTCGTATATAGCTGATACTATAAATATCAGTCCAATGGTAGATTTATTGGTGACTGCCGTGACGTCAGTCGCAAATTTTCTTTTCCTTGTGAAACGTTTGCGCAATCGCAGGGATATAAATGCGAGGTGCATGACAAACTGTACGGTAGTATTTATTTGTGAATCATTAAATGGACTCTCGTTGTAGACATACGAATATATTATCTTACGAGTAAACTTTGATCATTTGATTAGGTATGATCAGGTTTTGTCTTGGTAATTAGGTACAAGACTTTAAATAAATACTTATATAGGTAAATACATAGCTGAATAACAGTCTCCATTATCTCATTTAATTCAGAGGCAGTGATCTAAAGGTGTATGTGATATTATATCACAATATACATCATTTATTGAAGTCATTAATGGATATAATTATCAAACATAGTTACCCGACGTGGTCTGCGAGGTGTGCATGGCAGAGGGCGCAGGCCCGGGCGGCGCTGGCGTCCGAACCGACGATGACATTACGATCTGTTATAAACACAAACAATTTAATTTATTAAATTGATTGAAAAATAAATAAAATCGATCACCATTGTGAAGGATTGTGACGGACAAACATTATGAAATTTTAAGGACTTCGGAAAGCTATACCAGTGAAAATTTACCGCATCAGAGTGACAAAGTCCTAGCTAGCACCTACGTGGAATGCGGGTATCAGCTTGACATCCTACATAAATAATAAATAATGTTACTAGGTGAAGTTCGATTTGAAACTAGGGCAGAAGTATTTAGAACACTTGACGCGGTATTCCTTGTCACAAATATAACTTGTCAATGTATTTATATACAAGAAATGTAAAAAAATCACTGCAAGCACAAAAGCAGCTAACGAAGAAGACCATTATACAAGTTGTAGAATGCAATGCACGTAGTCCAAATAGCTCATTCGCAAGTATGTGAAGCAAAAATAATATAAATAAATTGCACTCACATTATGTGGAATGGAATTCTGCAATGCGGTGGGCGAGAGAGGCGCGTGTGGCCCATTACTACCGCTCACACTACCTCCACACTGAAACAAAGTTTTAGACTATCGTAAAAATAACCCACATGTATTGTGAAAATGCCTATTCTAGACACAAAGCTTTACGCTAACGCCACATCTGCCTTTAGTGGATAAATATTTACGTTTGATCCGGCGCGGTGTCTTACTTTCTAAGCAGCCGTGAGAATTTCCATCGAAAACAATGCTCTTTCTGACAAAGGGATTGAATGAATATGAACTCTACTTTCCGTCGCCGGTAAAGCGTGGTTTAACGCAATATAAAAATGGTTGACACTGAGACAATAACCTACAAATCATTTTAAAAAACTTGTCACATGTCTGTGGAATCATGCGACGGTGATAATGTTACAATTGTTTTGTTTCAACTACGTGCAATGGGAACTTGTCTCGCGTTTAGCCTTGTGAATAGATCAATGTGGCTGCACAAAGGGACATAAATTAAGTGACATCGTTGTTATAACTATGCCACTGTGTTTCTCGCTCCCAATGCTCTATGATGAATACAATAAGTCTCGCCTATACATAGACCTAAATGTACTAGGTTGCCTATTAAGAAGTTTCTATACGCCGTCGCTTGTTAGGATTATCGTGTCCTGTTCGGCAGTGGTAAATGTTTGCTAATTTGAATTTTATTTTACATTCCTAAGAACTGTATAGTTAATATTATCTTATGGATCATATCATTTAGTTATAATAAAGAAATCATAGAATTTTATCTCACATGAAATCAGAATGGAATTACTTAATTACAATAAATTGTATACGAAGAAGTTTGTTGCATTCGCAATTATAATTACTTACGTTGGGAAATTTTAGATGTACTAATAAGCTTTACTGTGAAAACAATTAAATTCTTAATCTAGATAGCTGCTACTTCATAGATACCATTTTTAAATAAATATTATTCTTCGTCCCAGCTTTTCGGGTTGACCTGTGGGATCAGACATGTTATCTTTACCTACTAGTTCCAAGAGTCAACAGTGGAAAATCTACGTAAAAATTATGAATATTATGATGAACCATCACTCATAATTTTAGACATTTATAAGTTATAATCCTATAAGTTGTCTTCTCCTATTTAGACCTAGTCAGTTTTAGAGTGCTTATAAATTCAGGCTTTTGCCTTGGCTTATACCAACAGCAAAAAAAAACTAAGACTGATACGCACTGGTAGTTGGTGCGGGGGTTGAGCGCGCTTGAGCCGGGCCGGGGCGGTGGGTGCGGGCGCGGCCGATGCCGAGTACCAGCCGCAGGGGCCCACGCCCTGCGAGCCCGCGTGCACTCCGTGCTGAAACAACAGGTATTACTGAACAACTCATTCTTACTTAAATTCTTGGAAAAATAAATTCTCTTCTGTTTTGTCGGTCCAAGAACAAAAATTGTGAAACTAATCATCAACCATTATCATCATCATAATCATCATATCAGCCGTAGAACGTCCACTGCTGAACAAAGGCTTCCCTACAGATATCCAATAGGACCAGTCCCGCGATCGATCCTTTGATCTCCATTAGATCGTCTATCCATATTTGAGTTTGTTTCAAGGGACTTTAACTTCCAACTTATAAGCGACTGACTTTGCAGTGATTAAACGTTTAAACTATGTAAAGGGAACTGCGTTCAAACCCACCCATTGCACGATTATGAACGAGATCTATGCAATCAATAGAACCTAAAGTCACACTAGTTCAGAATATGAATCTTAAGGCTTTATTAAAGTAGGGCTTGTTATCTCTAACATAATTATTATCAAATATTACAGTGATTTCAACATTAAATATTGCAGACATAAAATAGTTGTAGATACAACACTAAAGCTGGAATTCAAAATACTGGAAATTGTAAAATAAACTATTAAAGTGAACTAGAATATTGTGTCATAAGCTGCAAACGAACGAGCATTTTCGAAACCGCAATATAATTTAACATGTTCACTTAGAGGTCAAATCTCAATGAAATACAGGCAAAATCCTTGCGAATTTAAAATGAAATATCTGGACGTCAGAGTGCACTCATTCCTCGTAAAACATTGATAGTTAACACAATGGCCAGAATGAAAATACATTTGCTACTGTTGAATTTGATCGTGACAACCGAGGCTGACCGCAAATCGGCCTTTCATAGAGACGAGTCATGACTGTAGAATATTGAAAAAGCAAAGCGAAATTTGCACCAGACTCATAGTATATCTAATGAGGACGGGGATTAAGAACCCATTGATATAGTAAACGATAAACAGTATACCAGACAGACAAGTGTTGTAACACAACCGTAATTGTTTAGCAGTATAACGAATTGGAAGCACTCAGATAAACGATAATGTTCCCAGTAACGATCCATTGAAACGCACAGCCTTGGACACATGCCAAAACTGTTGATGCAGGTACGCTGGATAAAAATTTTCATACGAATTTTCTTTTTCACACTACTTTTGATGTGTCGAATAAAAATGCAACAGCGGTACCAAAAAAGTTACATTGGAAACGATTTTACTGCAGTATAATTCTACACAAAAATGCTTTTATGGAAGTCTTTTACAGTAAGTAAAAGGTAGGTGCTATGGGAAGTATTTCAAGTATACGCACTAAAGAAAGTCGGGCACAACAGTAGCTGCATGTGGCCCGGCACGGATCGAGGACGAACGTTGCGTACAGAGTGGCTGATACATCGATAAAGAATGTACTACAGACGTGCTGCTCTATAACTTTAGCTTACTTGCATATGTTACTGAAAACTACGACACAGATGATGTAACAAGGAAATCCTTTCAGTGCTGACTGCTCTGAGCCAGCCGTGATTCAAATGTATACATATTTGATGTAGGCAACAATTTGGTTTGTTAATATTATAGTAAGTTTCGTGGATTGCTTTTAACTATAGATATCTACGTGATCGCTTTGATGATTCTATCTGATATTAAAACTTTCAAAGAACAGCTCGATTGCTGCTACAATCTGAGTAATAACGACACCGCAGATTTCTTCGAAAGCAATTTCGTGGCTATTCCCCCTTCATAAAATTCAATTTAATAATATGTTTGCTGTTTGCGGGGACCAACGACGATATATTACTAGACTCCTAATAACAGGCGACCAATGTCTGTCAACACATTAGGCAAAAAAGTCTTATATCCGTCTCATTTCGACCAATCCTGTGAGCCGTAAACATACGTTGAGACAGAACAGACCTTGAGTTAGCCAATCACAACGCAGTACCCCGTCCCCCTCGCTTACGTAGTACCTCAGCGAGTTGACAGAATAATTTTTGTTCCTTATATCGTGCATGCGGAGTCTATTATTATATCGTCGTTGGCGGGGACAACATGGCTGGAGATCGCAAAAGATCGGTTCCAAAGGAGAATGGGAAGGCCTTAGACTAAAGTAGAATTGGGGGAACGCGAACGGGGAGGCATTTGCCCAACTGTGGGACAAAATTTGGATTAGCAAATACCTGTGCCAATGGCGGGTGCGCCTGGTGACGATGCACGTCAGAATTCATGTCGCGCTCCTCCTACCACGACTGATTACCCCTCATCATCTGTGGACAAACAATATAAACCTTAATTAAGGTAATCAACAACCTCTTCCTTATGGTATTAATGTAAATCTGGAGACGATACATGTCGGCAGACAGAACTAACATAAATTGATATGATGACCTGATTTGACTAGTAAATCACCTAAATAGCATCGCTTGATTTTTATGGAAATTAATTGACACATTAACTAACAATTTCTTGATCTTTTTAGCTGACTCAAAGTAAAGTTTTTCCTTCCATCAAGAATTAAGTAAACTGTTTTTGTATTAATTAGTCACAAATCTAAATAATAAGCAATAATTTCCGCTGCATTAATTTGTTTGCGCAACTAGATTTACGTCGTTATAATGTTCACGTAAACAAAGACATTACAGATGAAATATTGGACTACTAGCTGTTCCTCGCGGTTTCACTCGCTACTCCGCTCCTATTGGTCGTAAACTGATGTTAAATAGCCTATAGCCTTCCTCGATCAATGGTCTATCCGACACAAAAAGAATTTGCCAATTGGAACCAGCAGTTCCTGAGATTAGCGCGTAAACTAAACAAAAACTTTTCACCTCTGTAATTTTAAGCATAAGCTTATTTCAGGCAATTATTGTAGGAACTGATTTGCAAGAACTAGCTTCTAGCATTTAATTCATAATGATATCTTGCAGTTATGTTGTCAAACATGTAATTTAGGGCTTAATTATGTTGGTTTACAATCTTTAATCCTATCAGCAACCATCCGTTTCAGTAAGTAATAGAAAGAGCGTTATTTGCCATCAAATAACAAAACCTAAATTAGCATTGTCAGAAAAATATACAGATTAAGGAAAAATTGGGAGGGTATCTAAATCAATATCTTTAGTCTGTATATTTGTATTCAGAGAATGTCGTGGCGACTTTGAATACTAGAAACCACTTAGTAGATCACTTCTTGTATATACATGATTAAAATATAATTTCATAAATAATGCGAGTACTTCAGGCTACTAGGTACAATGTTTGAGCAGAATTTGCTGTTACCTTTGTTCATCATCATCTCAGCCATAGGACGTCCACTGTTGAACATAGGCCTCCCCTTTAGATCTCCACATATACCGGTTGGAAGCGATCTGCATCCAGCGTCTTCCGGCGACCTTTATAAGGTCGTATGTCCATCTTGTTGGTGGACGTCTTTTGTTCATTTTTTCCCAATTTGAAATAAGTTCGCAAAACGCCCATCTATACTCTAAACTTAATATTATAAAGCTGAAGCGTTTGTTCATTTGGTTGAACGCGCTACTCTCAGTAACTCCTGGTTCGAAATGTCCGAATCGAAAAACTCTTTTTTTGTTGGATAGTCCATTTATTGAGGATGGCTATAAGCTATATAACATCAAGCTATCACCAATAGAAGCTCAAAAGCGCGCGAAACCGCGGGTAAAACCAGGTTTTATAAATATACACAGAAACAATACGAACTCCAAGTTTAGTCGTCTACCTATTTCAGTGGATTTTCGGAATTCTTAACATAACCTTCTATGGCAAAAATTGTATTACGTAGGTAGAACCTGTGTTTGTACCAACAAGTAGAGCGCTAATTGTAGAAGGCAAAAGGCGTGGGCAGGGAGTGGTGCTGATTCACTCTCGTCCTCCCACCGATGATGTGGAACTAACGAGGACGGCGCGCCCCAGCCAACCGTGGCGTATCGTGACTAGCTTCTGTTCATGTGAGCCAACTTATGTAACAGTACAGGTGGAAATGCAGATGACAGCATAATCATTAACGCGTAACGTCTCTACGAAGTATTCGATGTAACTTTGCAAGTGAACGTGCAATGAAATTTATCGTTGGAAATTGTATACACAGTTGTATGCATTTTCTTCTTCCGAAGTGATTACGGGTCTGTAGAGATATTGGAAGTTTGGAGCGTTTTCTCCGTACGAATGTAAACTACTAGCGACAGCATTCATAGCTCTAATTGAGAACGGAATTAGTAACTAGGGGAACCAATCTAGTGCACCCGGCGGAGTGTCGGCTCTCAACGTCTACACTGTAGAAGCCAATAACTAGATACTTTGAACGGCTTTGGAACGAGAAAACTTAGTATTTTCTCGCTACTTTCCTTCCACAATTACGAATGGAGCTTATTACAACTGGGTCAACGCTAGATCAGTTCTACATACCCAAGAATCTTGTTATCTACATGATAATATAATTTCTAGAGAAAATGTTTGATTTCGTACAAACTTCCGATCTTCAATAGTATGAAGTGTTTCAACTTTTCCACTGATTGTTGTTCAATTAAATTAACTACGTCAGGAAACGATTAGAATTTCTCTTTCCGTAAAAGTCTCTCGAAATCGTTCGGATGTTGCAATAATAATTACACTAGTTTACAAAAACTCTTTTAAAAAAAGGGAACCGACTTCAAAACCAAACACAAAAAAACTGTAAAATAACTTTTCTTTCGGAAGTCGGTGGCTTTGTTTTTTATTTCATTTACTATGGCCACCGACTTCCGAAAGAAAAGTTATTTTACAGTTTTTTTGTGTTTGGTTTTGAAGTCGGTTCCCTTTTTTTAAAAGAGTTTTTATTTTTCCCTTTTTAGTTCAGATATTTAACAAAAATCTTCATCGGCGTCTTTGAAAATCTACAATCCTAGTAAGCCACAAAAACGGATCTATGCGGGCAACTTCACGAGGTATCCATTATTGTTATATACTAAAACCTTCTACAGAATGTAACGAACACTTTTCTGAAAACCGCATCAAAATCGGTTCAACCAAACGCGAGATAATTGCAGACAGACATGCAACAATCTCTGAAAATCTACAATCCAAGTAAGCAAAAACGGATTCTGGTGGGCAACGTCACGAGATATCTATTAGTGTTATATACTAAAACCTTCTCCAGAATGTAATGAACACTTTCCTGAAAACTGCATCAAAATCGGTTCCGCCAAACGCGAGATAAATGCGGACAAACATGCAATCGTCCCTGAAAATCTACGATCCAAGTAAGCAAAACGGATCCACGCGGGCAACGTCACGGGATATCTATTAGTGTTATATACTAAAACCTTCTCCAGAATATAATGAACACTTTCCTGTAAACTGCATCAAAATCCGTTCAGCCAAACGCGAGATAATCGCGGACAAACATACATACATACATACATACATACATACATACATACATACATACAGGTCGAACTGAGAACCTACTTTTTTTTTGAAGTCGGTTAAAAATTTTACTTTTTATTTATACCCCGAACCGAATGTATGTCAATATGTTAATCTACCTTCCCTAAACCTAAAAGTGTTAGCAGAAATATTTTATCACGTCGGATTTTTTTTCTGCCGTCAATTGTTTTTTTTTTAACTACCCGACGTGGTGGTGATATTTTATTGTTTATTCGTTCGCTTCAAACGACAGTTACTTTGCTTTGGATTGATTGATAAAGAACATCAATGGAAAGTGTGCGGCGACCTCAAAGTCATCGGTATGTTAGTGGGATTGCAGGGTGGTTACACGAAGTACTGTTGTTTCCTTTGTTTGTGGGACAGTAGAGCGAAACAACATCATTATGTAAGGAAAGAATGGCCTGTTCGAAATGAGTATATTCCGGGAAAAATGAACATTAATCACGAGCTGTTGGTCGATCCAAATAACGTCACTTTACCCCCTTTACACATCAAACTGGGGCTCATGAAAAACTTTGTAAAGGCGCTTGACAAAAACAGTGATGCTTTCCGGTATTTGCAAAAAATATTTCCAAACATTACAGAGGGAAAACTGAAGGAGGGTATATTTATTGGTCCACAAATCCGTAAAATTATGAGATTCTCAGTTTGAAAACCTTTCATCGATTAAAGAAAAGTCTGCTTGGAACTCATTTAAAATGCTTGTAGAAAATTTTTTGGGAAATAAAAAAAGTGAAAATTATGAAGAAATTGTTAACAATTTATTGAAAAACTTTCATGATATGGGAGTAAACATGTCATTAAAGATTCACTTTCTACACTCTCGTCTGAATTTTTTTCCTGAAAACTTAGGAAGTATGAGTGACGAACAGGGTGAACGTTTCCACCAAGATTTAAGGACTTTCGAAGAACGACATCAAGGATTTTGGGATGAAAATATGTTAGGGGATTACTGTTGGTCTATCATAAGAGAAACTGATTCAAATAACTATAAAAAGAAAGCAAAAATTAGTCATTTTTAATTTATTTTTGTATTAATCCTAAAAGGAGAATGGGCAAATTTGTATGGAGCGTGGGCGGTCCGCGGCCAATAATGATTTTGTTATATTCTGGTGTAGTGTAGGCCTACAATTATTGTGGGCAAGTTTTATCACTGTGGTGTACTTCTAAAACGGAAAAAATACTTTTTGTTTTTATTGGGTGAATATTGATTATAAGGGAGTTTCGGGGCTACTGGTTGTATGATATTATTGATTTAAGTTGAAAAAGTTTTATTATTCATTGCTTTTTGGTATGCTCGGAATTTTCAAAACTATAATTATTCTTTCAATAATTTCGTATGTCAGTCTGAACCTAACTGATTGAGGCATTAGTAGATTTGTTAACAGTAACAGTCGTTACTCAGCAAAATGACGGGGCCTCCCTCTAGACGGCCAAAGCCTGCCGGGGTCGCAGAACTTACGCGTAACTGTGGCCCCGGAACGTAAAGGGCTATTGAAGGACACCGTGGATAGTGTATGTGCAAGTACTCGCCATTAGCAAGACGAAAACAACAGCAATATTGCATATGAAAATAATTATTGTGCGATATTGTTCTGTGCAATTAGGTTATATTGACACTCAAATATTTTTTTTCCTAAATGAAATACAGAGTAACGCCCATAGTAAAAGTTATTCCTAAATAGAAGTACTTTCATTTGATACTAAATTCATTGATGGCCGCCGAACGCCCAAGTCCGCCCATTCTCCTTTTTGTATTTCCCTTCAAAAAAATAAATATTTTTTAAACCAGACGTGACAGAATTTTTTTATTATTTTTTCTGAATAGTTCTACCTGAACACAAAATAAAATGACAACTTTCAGCTGGGGTATGAAAACCGTGTAAACTAGTGTTATTATCGATTTACACTCAGCTGACCTAGCTCGAGTGTGAGTACTTGCAATGTAATGTGTTGTCCAACTAACGCAATTGGCTGATTATTTGCAGTTTTTACCTCATGCAAGCGTGACGCGACGCACCGCTTAGGGTACTTGCATAATTCCACAGTAAAAGAAATGTTTTTGTTATGCCATACCTAGTAGTTTTAACGACTAGAATAAAGACGAATATTTGACGATACACCCAAAATTCAGAAATGATATTTGTTTAAACTTAAATTGCTACTTTATTAGCGCAAAAATTTCGTGCTAAACTAAGCGTTTTATTTTTGGAATGTAACAGAGTTCAGACCGAGGAAAGGAAACAGCAAACACTCTCAACTCAACAACTTTAAACAAATTACAAATGAATTATTTACAACTAGCTGTGCCCGCGACTTCGTTCGCGTGGATGTCGGAATTTAACAATGTATTTTTTGTGCGAAGCGCTTAATTCTCGCTAGGTTTTTTATAAATCATATCGTTTTCATATAATTCCTATATTTAGAATTTAAGTAAATTTTTCAAGAATATTTGACGTGTTTGTAATAAACGCCCTCTGTCGTTCAAAGGCAGTACTATTCAATTGCTACTGGATTAGAGCACCCATTCCATCTTATTCCATCCCATTCCATCCCACTCCATCCCAGTCCATCCCAGTCCATCCCACTCCATCCGACTCCATACCACTCCATCCCACTCCATCCCACTCGATCCCATTCCAACCCACTCTATCCCACTCCATCCCATTCCATCCCACTCCATTCCATCCTACTCCATCCCATTCCATCCCACTCAATCCCACAACATCCCACTCCATCCCACCCTATCCCACTCCATCTCACTCCATTCCACTCCATCCCGCTCTATTCCACTCCATCCTACTCCATCCCACTTCATCCCACTCCATCTCACTCCAACCCACTCCAACCCACTCCATCCCACTCCACTCCACTCCATCCCACTCCATCCTACTACATCCCTCTCCATCTTACTCCATCCCACCCTATCCCACTCCATCTCACTCCATTCCACTCCATCCCGCTCTATTCCACTCCATCCTACTCCATCCCACTTCATCTCACTCCATCCCACTCCATCCCACTCCATCTCACTCCAACCCACTCCATCCCACTCCATCCCACTCCATCCTACTCCATCCCTCTCCATCTTACTCCATACCACTCCATCCCACTCCATCCTACTCCATCCCACTCCATCCTACTCCATCCTACTCCATCCCACTCCATCCCACTCCAACCCACTCCATCCCACTCCATCCCACTCAATCCCACTCCATCCCACTCCATCCGCTTCCATCCCATTCCATCCCTTTCGAGTCAAATAAAAACCTTTTCTTTCTTTCTTTCCATTCCATCCCATTCTATTCCATTCCACTCTACTCTACTCTACTCTACTCCACTCCACTCCAAACCACTCCACTCCAGTCCACCATATTAATTAAACAGGTATCTGGGGGCACGGCAGTGCCCCGCCAAGTCTCGAGCAAAGGGCACGGCCGTACCATCTTTTCTCGAAGCGATTCGCGGCTGTTTCGCCCCCCCTATATCTTCGACGTGGACAAAGCTAGGAGTTTAGGTTTTCGGTGAATAATAGTAGGCATTAAAACAAGCTTAAGTTCGAAATTACATGCCAAACGAATTAATAGTTTAGGAGTTACAGTCGATCAAAGTTACACCATTCTGTCACTCACTGACTGACTGACTCACTGACCGATCATCAAAAATCTAAGGTACTTCTAGCAGACTTAGAAACTTCAAATTTTGCACCAAGATAGGTCATTAGCCACATATAAAGGAAAAATTACAAAAACATTAAAAAATAATATACCATAGAAAACAATTTTATATTTGCGGTTTGGCAAGAACATTGTGTATGGATTTTGACTGCATTGTTAACTTTGTTCGTGGTTTATGCATACATAGAATAGAAAAGAATAATATAAATGTAATACATAGACTATAGTTAATACAAATTAATACATAAAGTTCATAATTCATTAAATTAATAAAGCTAAAACTCCATTGTATTGCGATAAATGTTGTATGTGCGCTCGATAGATGGCGTTGTACCTGTCTGAATCGCGCTATGGTTTCGTTACAGAGCGCAGTCTAAGTAGTTCTTTAAAATAATTCGACAATTTTCATTTGATAGCGCCATCTATCTATGAACAACCATTTCGAAACTAAAAAAAAATTGTAGCGTTATTCGGAGAACTTAAGTTAGCCGGATTAGATAGTAGATTTATTATTGTTACTGAAACAGTTATTTAGGAAAATAGTTTATTAATATAACATAGACATAGTTACATTATGTAGTTGTTTACGTGTTATTTAGTTTAGTTACATTTAGTTTGTAAGTTAGTAGATATATAATATATTATTTAGTTATTTGTTAGTTAGTTTAGTTCTATTTCGTTTGTTAGATAGAGAATGGGTCCTAAGTAAAAAAGTAGCTGAAGTCCAAGAAATTATGAGGACACCTAAAAAAAAAGAAAGAAATACACTTACAAAAAATAAATGAGATCCCACCAAAAACATTACATGTAAAAAAATGCCAAGTCTCTCGATGCAGTCTTTCCATCGTAAAAAGTTTTGAGATCTCATAGAAGCCAAGTCCTATTCAAATTATTTTGTAGTTATAAATCAACATTTAGTAATTATATCAATAGTTTTCTTTATATTATAATTATAGTGACTTGGCAATGAGCACAAATTAAAAGCTGCTTGCTGCCTGGAATTAATGTGCAAATGTTACTGACGAGACCTGTGATCAGATTATTTGTTATGTGTGAATCATGATGGTCACTACCGACTACATGTTCTAATACAATAATTAAGATTACTTAACTTTCAACTCCTCCAAATATGCCGTTTTATTTGTTTCTTCTTGTGCTCATTGCCAAGTCACTATAATTATAATATAAAGAAAACTATTGATATAATTACTAAATGTTGATTTATAACTACAAAATAATTTGAATAGGACTTGGCTTCTATGAGATCTCAAAACTTTTTACGATGGAAAGACTGCATCGAGAGACTTGGCATTTTTTTACATGTAATGTTTTTGGTGGGTGTTGTTTTTCTATTCCAAGCTAGATCGCGCTACTGAACTGCGAGCTGCGTGTCTCGGTGTAAAATGACCGTAATTTTACTTCTGGAACACTTTAAATTCAAATATCTTTTGATAGACTGATCCGATTTCAATGAAACAAAAACTAAATGTTACTTCAAGTTACGGTCAGTCGTTGTGTATTAAAGTTATCTACATAGCTTTCGTACATTTTACGTGATGCCCGAACAAATAAACATACAAACAGACATACAGACAAACAGACAAACAGACAAAAATTCTAAAAATGCTAGAAATGAGTTCTATTGGTTGTCCTTAAACACGCTAGCTATATTTTTTGAGTTTTTTTTTAATGTACAAAAATTATTTTTCTACAGTTTTATTATATGTATAGATATAGATGACTCCGTACAACATCTGAGCACATAACAACGAAGGTCGAAGCTAGCAGCCGCACTTTAATTTATTTAAATTATCCACACTGACTGTTATGACTTATAGGTAGGTACCAGACGTACATGAAAATTCTATAATCTCATGTCAATGATAACCAACTAAAGGTATGAAAAAAACCTATAATAAATAAATACTAATTAATGAAAAATGCTCCTTTTAATAACGACAATGATAAATATTATATTATTAGTTATAGATAGTTTTGTGGTTTAAATTAAACAATCCCAACAGAGTTTAATGTGGTGTTATTTGTCAATGGCTCAAACTAAAGAGGAAATTTCAGTCCATTTCCTCCTGATCCCGATTGGTATAACGGGTCCATTTTACATTTGACTTTGGATTGCCAATGACCAATGATATCATTTCAGTCGTCGAGCTAGTATATGAGCTCTCTTTCCATGGCAGAACCAAATAATTTCCAAGATTCCAAATAAATAGTCTCTGATACAGTTTCAATCTATTCCACGCATTGAGACTTAGGGAGAAACGTGATCGAAGGATTTCAAGCTGCGCTGTAAGGCAAGAAGGACTTATCGTGTAGTGTTATTAGATCACCGCTTTGGAATCCGTCACAGATCCGTTTATGGTATCTCTGAGCGTAAACTACCTATGTACAAGTACAAGCAGATACGAGTACTCTAAATAAAGTATAGAAATTATCTGGTGGTCTCCCGTACATACATGGAAATACTGCATACTGAAAAACTCAAGTTTAATGTAGAGCAAAGATACTATTGTACAACAAAACTAATTATGTATTGCGATTTGCGAGTTGTCGCAATGTTCATTTACATATTTCGTGATAATGAAAGAAAAAACAACAAGTTTTGCGGAGCGTAGAGTGTAAAACTATAAATTGTTCTATACCTTTTGTATGTAACTCTTTACGAGTTTATTGAAGTCACTAAGGTGCTAAGTTATATCTGCTATGTTACCTAACTTAAAAAAGTTGGAAGTCAACGAGGACAGCAACTCAGGCTGTCTTAGACAAACTTTAGTAAACTGGGTTATCTACGTCAAAAAAATAAAAACATAAGCCCCAACAAAGGAGAAAAATCACCATGCTGTAATCAACCAAAGGACCTCATAATAATTTCTAAGTGTCTGTCGCTTATTTACATTCTATTTGGAATCGATAGGGAGTTTGCAAGTGAAGCACGTTCGACACCCACTTTAAGGCGCGCTTGCCGTTAAGGCTATCGGGGCATTTGGCAAGCAGCACAGAAATCGTAACGAGTACAACAAAACAACACTAGCAGCGAGATGGGCCGTCAGAGGATGCAGGCGCGTGCCGAGTTGAACGACCACTGGGACCACGCGCGCGTTTCACTTTCATCGCATCCCGTCGAGACCGCGACCACGCGACCGCCATTACAGAACAACATCATCATTCATCACTTCATCACCCCGACCACGTTTCGATTGTTTGGCTTTTTCGTATAAGTTGTATAACCGGACCTTATTTGGACAACAGGAAATATAACTCAATATTATGTCTGATTGCTGTAATAGCATTATTATTAGTTACCAACCAGTTTGTCATGATGTCAGTTTCTATGAAATTGGTCGATGTCTCCACCTTAAAATTCTTTCATAATATCTAGTTGGCTGAAAACATTGTTTATTTATTTTTCTTAATATTTAACATCCGAATGAACTTTCGGACATCCGTTCGGACTGAATCCATAAAATAAAAATTTTCTTTGATGTTTCACGGTTTCTCTGACATTTAGCGTCTTGCCACTTTCGCCGATTACAATTTCATTGAACGATAATATTACTAAGTGATTCTGTGTACTCCATTTGTTGATCGTACTATGATGATACGATAGTTTCGATAGAGCTGTAATCAGATGTATAATAAACATGCGATTGCGCATACATAATTGTATTCAGTGTCATATAGCTGGATTTAAGGTTAAAGTGGAGTGTGCCGGTCAACGACTTTTAGCCTTTAAATGAGTGCAGGAACTAGGAAGTTATACGCAACAGCTGCAACAGCAGACACATTTTCAATTATCACTGTTTATGTTTGTTGGGCTTTGTTTACGTTTTATTTTTAGTTTGTCCAATGTGCAGCATATAATTTTAAGAAAAATGTGTGATAAATATGACCCAGTTCTGTGGCAACGACCAAAGACACGGTTCTGTTTGTGTTATGAACTTTTTGTTACGACAATCATGTAAAAACTTTGTTACTCTATTCATTTAATTAAAACTGCTCGCTCCAATTTAGATTATCTCGGTCTTGGTACTAGTTGACGTAACAAAATTGAAAGCAAGCTTGATGATACGCGGTTTTTTCGAGTGAATCAACAGATACACGAACTCCGCAAAAAATACGGCCTTTAACCGGTAAAAATCGTTTCCTTCCCAGTAAGGCTAAGGTCACATAAAAAAATAACTGTCGGTGCATCATTAATGAATAAAGACCAGTAGCACTTAGTAAAATTACATTCCAGACCGAATTAATTTAGAAACTCAACATTTATAAGAGGAACTTATTGCTGAACGATAAGAAACTAATGAAATCTGAATCCTTAAAAATTTTTTTCCAGAAAACGGCTTTTCTGAAGGAATTCCGACTAGGGTACTGTATGTATTATTTATTCGAAAACGTTACAATGTTGCTATAAAAATGTCGGAAATAAACCTTGCAGCAGTCAAGGTGGCTACGACGGTTGTAAATAAAGCTACTTCCGGACGCCATTTCCATGTTCGAAGACCATTAATCCTGTTTTGGCGAGTGACACCCCGTTTTTTATTGTTGGCCATAGGGTAAAGCCACTCCTCATATTTATTTTAGTATGAAAGTTGTGACTCAGCAGTATGCACTGTTAATTATTGCGGATTATGAGTTCTTAAAATCCCGCTCACTTGTCTATATCTATATAAACATATAATAAATTTGTAGAAAAGTGCATGGTGTCTGTACAATGGAAATATATAAAAAAAAAGTATCAGGGATTGTTATTATATCGATGCCGAACCCGAAAATGTAGTTAATTTTTTTTTGTCTGTTTGTCGGTTTGTCTGTTTGTCTGTGTGTTTGTGCACGCTAATCTTCGGAACTACTGGACGGATTTGAATTTTTTTTTTCGTTGTATAGGTATTAAGTCCCGTTAACATATAGGCTATAATTTATCTTGGAAACTTGAACACCTGATGCAGAACCGCAACAGACCTGTTTAACTATAAGAGATACAGAAATGGTGCCATAGCAAAAATTGTTCCACGTGATGAGCATTTTCTGCTGAGAGAATAAATTTGAAGATCCTGGACACCTGATGTGAAACACCAAGAGCCCAGCTACACTATGACATATACAGGAACGACGTCTTAGCAAGAGTTGTTCAGCCTGATAAGCACTCTCTGTTGCTGTATAAAAATTTGAAGATCTGGAACACCTGATGTGGAACTCCAAGAGCCCAGCTACACTATAACATATAAGTGAATGACGTCTTAGCAAGAGTTATTCAGCCTGATGAGCACTCTCTGTTGACGTATAAAAATTAAAGAACTGGAACACCTGATGTGGAACTCCAAGTGCCTAGCTACACTATAACATAAATACAGTAAAGACGTCTTAGCAAGAGTTGTTGAGCCTGATGAGCAACCTCTGTTGTCGTATAAAATGTGAAGATCTGGTACACCTGATGTGGAACTCCAACAGCCCAGCTACTTTATAACATATATAGGAATGACGTCTTAGCAAGAGTTGTCCAGCCTAATGAGCACTCTCTGTTGACGTATGAAAATTGAGATCTGGAACACCTGATGTGGAACTCCAAGACCCCAGCTACACTATAACATATATAGGAATGACGTCTTGGCAAGAGTTGTTCAGCCTGGCTCTTAAAATTCGACGTTTCAGATCTTCGATTTTGACGACCCCGTCGTCGCCGGCGTAAGCAACAGGATCCGCGTACGAAGTCGCGGGCAGAAGCTAGTTACAAATAAATCAATAGGTACTTATTAATTACTACGTTGCATTTTGAGCCCATTAGCTAATAAAAAGAACCCATTAAAGTATTATTTTCTAAGAAAGTTGTATCGATCTGGCATTTGTAGACAATGTTGGTCGATTGGAAAAAGTAAGAAAGAAAGTACGGCAGAAAGACATACCAAATCAGTTTTTAAAAAATAATACAAAATAATGAACTGTAGTGTACTATCAATAAAACTCAACAAAAAAAATAAACAAGAACATGATCTCACGTCTTTGCATACTATAAACTTGTTTAACCTTCAAGAAATCGCATTTTTGTGTGATACAAACAAACCTTCAATATTTGAAGTCAATTAAAATACCTATTTAAGATGGCAACATCGATTATGGCAAACAATATTTATGCGCATGGGCAGATCCGCGGCCCACGTAAAGCCAATCAAGGTGGACGCGTTAACACATTGGCCTCGTGACATGATGACTGCCGGTTCCACTTTATTGATGGCTCCTATTGTATTTTCTATTTTTCCATACAAAGCATCAATATCATACAAAAATGTTGTCCCAGCTTCCTTTATTATGATAATCTTGAGTCACTAGCAGTCGCCAATTTTGAGATTATGTACTACGTAGTATTGGCGTGTTGCAAAAGAATCAAAAGTTTTAACATTGATAAATATTGCTTTACAGCGTACATAATATATCTGTATTACGGTTCTTAAAATAAATGATAAAACAAGGAAATAACAGGACTTTAAATATGCGCATTTGCGGTATAAGCACGTATAACGCGCAAAAATGACATACCTCGTCGTACAATAAACTGCACTGTCTTCATTTAGGAAGTTAAATGATCACGGTAAGAATCTCCAATAAAAATCACATTCGTCACCAACACAATGCTGAACAAATGGTCCTTTTAACACTTTACTGTCTTGTTTACACTCGACGATTTTCAGTAGTGAGTCAACTCAAGTGTGTAATAAGCTTTGTTTATTTACATGGGGAACATGTTTATCACTGCACGGTAGATTATTCTGCACATATTCTAAGCAGCCACTTTCCGTAACAATAAACGTACATATGACGCGACCGCCAATCGCAAACTGTCAGTGGGGGAGTCGCGGTCTGCACACCGACTCGTGAATATCCCTATTAGTAAAGGTATTACACAAACGACGACGTCTATATCCATGCCGTTCGTCTTTACTGCGTAATCGTAAACGGAGGCCGACAGATTTGGACACAGAAATCTTCACGGTTAGCGGCAATGGTGTAAACGTTAGCGTTAGTAAACGAACTGCTACTGGTGATGACATTAATTTACGCCATCTGTATGCTTAATCTAGATTTCACCAGGTCTGGTGAAAAGACTTTATAAAGCAACCATTGCTTTATAAAGTCTTTAGCTTGTTTCATCAACTTTGTCCATGCTAATTTATTTGCTGACGGTTATTTACAAGTCGGAAAGATTATTTCTCATAATGAGTACATACAATATGCATAAGGAAGACTGAGCAAACGAGTGTCGATTTCCTGGTGCGATCACTACGGTTCTCAAGTTACAGCAAACCGACGCCGCAGCCGCTGCGCCGAACTGCACAGTTGCACACAGGAAACGCTCCAACACATTGATACCTTGTAATTGACACGAGTGCAGTTACCACGTGCCTACTGAGCTCCAACAAGCTATTACATTACGAAAATATACAATATGACTCAACACAGCCTAGCTTTACAACGAAAGGCCGAAATTAGGGAACAAACGCGTGTGTTTAGTTGCAACATGTACATAAATCAAGCAGTGTTTATAAAACAAGGTGTTATATTTTGAATTGTAGCGATAAATAATATGTTTCTAACTCAGTACTTGGTCTTGGTTTTCCATCCGTGCTTGTATTGGCTAAGTCAAAAACCTTGGATCCACTAATATCACTGGCTTGCGCTTTAAATTGAGCTCGGATAAATGTATAAACCAAGTTTTGTTCATATTGTTGCGTCTTCCAAGACGAGACAAGAGTCATGAATAAATAAACAATATATGGAAATCACATAGTTTATTTTGAGATTTGAGTTTATGCAGGAAGTGGGTCTAAAGCTGGTAATCTAAACAAGAACAGAGAGACAACATGTCTGGCTAATGACCGCAAGAAAACACAGCGGCAATTGCGGACTAGCCAATACCAGCGTCCCAGGAAGTGTCTTATAATGAAGACGACGAGAAACAATAGCTTGATAAAGAACGTGGCTTCTTTATAGTGCAACTTGTAGAAACAATATTATTTGCACCAGGAAAGAGGACTACTTTTACTAAGATTTTGTTTTCAGTTAACAGGCACACCAAAGAAAATAAGGCTACGAAGTCCTACAGAAAAAGGCATGCATGCTCCAAGTAAATCGAAATGAACTATACGCAAAATAGCGCGCTTTGCACGTGGAGTTGCGGTTAGCCTGATATACAATACAAAAGATATATAACGAAGATTACAGGAACAACTTAGGTGCTGGAAATAACTATAAAGTTCAACGATTAACATAAAGCGCATATCCCGTCAAAGAGTCCAGTTCCACATCCGTGCGATGGCAAAATTCAATACAATTATTATTGGTGTTTGAGGCAATTGGAGCGTGAGAGGAATCCGGGCACGGTAGAGTTCGCGGCGCAGTGCCCCGGAACCAAGTGTCGTGTCGACTGTTGTCATCGCAATGTCCTCTATTCATCGTCGTTCAGAGCCACAGATGACTATGTTTTCTATATTATGAGGTGCCGTGCCTACTTACCACGAGAAAACTTGGACTGATCGTCACTGGTAATTGCTTATAGCAGCAACGTTGTATGCTGTTCTTAGCCTATTTGGCACAGCTCAGAAGCATAATCGTTTTGCCAAATAGTTTATGTTGCCTTTAAGGTTTTTTTGTTTTACTCTTTTTATAATTTTATTCTTTCTACGTTGTATGGTCTCGTGCCTTGTGCCAATTAAACGTTTTTCTTTCTTTCTTCTGTGTACGATTTGTGATGTCTACGTTTTTTGCGTCATGCTTTCGCTTATTTAGTCCAAAACTGTTTGCCCATGTCTAACTCTCTAACGATTCTACACAAAAACATTTTTTCCACAAAATACAATTTTTCAGACTTTCTCTTTTGTTGAAAAATTGATTGAAGTTTAATCTAAAGTGCACTGCATGCAAAAAAGAGACTATGCAAGTGATGGTTAGTAATCGAAATTGATAAAATTGCTGTTTATTTTTAAATACACACATCAAAAGTGTCTAGGGATCAACATATATTTTTGCAATAACTTTTCTCCTGATTGATATTAATTAAAATGTTCTTTAAGGATTCATCAAATAAAGTGTTATCGTTTGTCACAGTAACGATAAACCAAGTCACCTTTGCATTCATAAAGAAATTTGCCATTTTCCTAATAAAGGGATTTTTGACATTTGAACCACTAACATTAAAGTTCGAAAAAAAGACTGAAATAACAATTTTCTTTAAAATTTTATTGGGTAACTTAAACAATTAATAATCCGTGTTTCTACCGCGAACACTAACAACACAAGAACATCGGTTTGGCATACTCAAAATGAGTTCATCCAAATCACGCTGTGGAATGGCCGCCCATGTTCGTTGCAACAACAAAAAAAGGTCTTCTTGCGACTGGATACCCTCCATATTCGGCAGAGCTCTTCTCTGTAGCATATCCCATGCATGCTCAATCGGGTTCAAGTCTGGCGACTGAGCAGGCCAGGGCAGGACATTGATGTTAGCTGCGGCGAGAGTCTGTCTTACAACTCTTGCGGTGTGCGGTCGTGCATTATCATGCATTAACTGAAATAAGGGACCGATTTGCACTTGTAGAGGAACGATGACGTCTGATACAATCGTCTCAGCATAAATTTGAGCGTTGAGGTTGCCTCTGATCCAAATCAACTCAGTTCTTCCGCCGATCCAAATACCCGCCCATACCATGATGGTTCCACCACTATAAGGATGGACTTCCTGGCAGGATTTTAATCGCTGTTGGCGTCCAGGGGTTCTCCAGTGTCGTATACGTCTTGTATCCGGTCTCATACCAAAACGAGACTCATCAGAAAAGCACACGAAACGCCATTGTTCTTCTGCCCAATTTCTGTGTTCAAGAGCCCATTGATATCGAATCCTACGATTGTGCATTGCTATAGGTGGTACCCGTAGCGGTCTTCGGGAATGAAGGTTCACCTCATGCAAGCGGTTTCTGACTGTTTGGTCGCTAATTAAGTTCCCTGAAGAGTGATGAAGCCTCACGGCTAACATCATGGCGGTTATTGTTGGAGCTCTTCGAGTTAAGATTTGAATGTATCGGTCTTGTCTCCGTGTGGTGCAGCGATACCGTCCTCCATGGCGCTCAGCCACGGTACCAGTGCTTCGGTAACGTGTCCAAAGTCGACTGATAACACTCTGACTTGTATTCAGAGCTAAAGCCACAGTACGTTGCCGGGAACCAGCTTCTATCATTCCCACGGCTCTGAGCATTTCTTCCCTGCTTAAATGACGTCGCCGCTCCATAATAACGTTGGTTTTAATCAGTAGTAGGGAAACAGTAGCACTAATAATGTCTTCAATGCGTTGTATGTTTTTATAGGGAAAATATTGACAGCTGATTTTCATCTTTTACTCGAATTTGATTTACAGTTCCTGATTCAAATTATGAAATGCACCAAAAAGGATCCATATAAATTTATAAAATCATAAATTTATTACAAAGCCACATCTCAATCTCAAGAAATCCGCATAAAAATGCTTGATCCCTAGACACTTTTGATGTGTGTACTTATTGGATAATTGGAAAATAAATACATAAAAGAAACGTAATTTTAGTCGTTATTATTTCCCACTTCATTCGAAGGATTAAAACTTTTAATAATATTAATAAGACAACTGAAATACAAATCAAAGTATGAGGAAAATTATTATCAGAAATTCTAATTACTTTTGTGTGTTAACAAGGAATCTATTAAGAAGTGTGTATTGCTTGGTATATTAGTTTAGTTGTAAGTACTTTGTGTACAGACTACAGATAGATTCCCGTATAAATGGATTGGCATGTGGTTATGTTATCGAGTCTACGTGCTCATCAAATTAACTGTGCAAACAGCCAGGGCGTAGCGCACATCCGATGATGTCATCAGATCACCAGCACTTGTCAACAACGTCGTATTATGACTGGTAGGTAATGAACGATGGTTTTACTTAAACTAATAATATTTCGAATTTAGAAATCTGGAGAAGAATCCGCTTCCTCTTTCTCATGACAACTATGAATTCGGATATGTATTAACATCCAAAATTGTTTCTCGACTCGGCTTGGGTCTCTTTACCATCATGTACGTCATGCCAGAGGGAACTTTTCGCCGTCTTTATTGGCTTGATTGAATTATAATAGCTTTCATCGCTTTAAGTACCAACCCACTCTAAAAAATGAATGTAGCCGAAAGATGTCAGCCCCAACATCGTACGATAAAATGTTAACATCGTTACTTGTTATATTTTGGCCGGTTTGTTGACTTCGACACCGCAAGGTCGTCTTTAATTCAATAGGTCTTTTCGTCAAATGAAGTAATAATAAAGATTAAAACAACCGTGACCGCTACTGTGTATCGTTGTCTGACTCACTTTGTGTTGGGATGAATACTAAACAGGTTACGTACACACGGCAACACATCAAGTTAGACACCCTACATACCCATAACTACGCTACCAACAAAACAGAGAATTGTAGGAAAGGGACTGGGCATCGTGTCATCGGCCAATCATAGTATTTGCTGCTTTGAGCCTACGCACACAGGTGCACTTTTTTGGCACACATATTTATCCAGCGCCGCCCCACGCCCGCCGCCCGCGCCGCCGCTAGCCAGTCCGTTCCCTAAATCGCTCGGGATTCACACGTCACTGTCGTTCGGTGTATATTATTTATTATCTTGGCGTTATTTCTATTAAAAGGGTTTGAATTTGTGCATCAATATTATGGCGCCACAATTAACTCCACAACAGCGGCAGCTTATAGTGGTATTGCGAGATGGCGGTTACACAATAAAAGAAATAGAAAGAAGAACGGGGATAACGGTAAGTGAAACTTTGATATAATTATTATGTTTACAACGATTTTTGATATATTTATTCATAATAACCCAAGAAACTCACTGCATTTAATACTGTTTTCAATACATTTAAAAAAGCTGCGCCGACCGGTGTGTAACAATAGATAATTATGCATTTAGTTCGTTGTTTCTCATTTGTTAACGCTTGAAAAGTGTTTATTTACATTTAGCGGGTTTACTCATGACGTGATGCGATGCAATTTGACAAACAACAAGTGAAAATGATCCTTACTACCACGAATTAAAGGTAGAATTATAGGTGCTACTAAAATTAAACATCCCTAAAACCAATATACATTTTGTCAAACGACTTGTGTTGTGACGCACCGTAACGGTATCGGTTTCTGTTTCTGAATACACTTAATAATTGTATGGTGAGATTTGTGAGTCGCGATAATTATGATGTTGTCGTTGTCGATCACTTCAGAGCGGTGGGAGAGCGGCCGCCTACATAGCGAAGTATGTATTAGACAACCAACAACTTTATTTATTCAAAATGTATAGATATCGTCCGAACATAACTCATAGATGCAAATACAAATTTCACACACAGTATTTACATAATAAAATATAATATTACCTTGCTATCGTAATGGCCGTCATGATGACACTAAAACGTAGACAACTGGTGATAGGGTAGAGGTAGCTTGCGAAATACAATTTTTTTTTTTCGTTTTTTGAAACTTTCATGTCGGTGTCAGGTTGTAACTTGATCAAAATTATGGTTTGTGAAAATAATAAGTATGTATTCACATAATTATTTATAGGAATAAATAATCAATACATTGCATTGGTCTGACTCTGCTAGTTAGCTATAGCGTATAATATCGGTTAAATTTCCGAAATCTAAATAATATTTTCTATGATTATGTGTATAAAGCATGTAGAATATTATAAAGATTCGAGTGGAAAATATTCAAATATCGTGAGTTAAAAAAAATAGAAATAATTTGGCGCGAAATCGCGTTTGAACGCGAACGGTAGTAAACTACCGTGGTTGCAGCCAACGGGTTTTTTCGCAACGGTAGTAAACTACGTTGTTGCAGTCAAGCGGTTTGTTCCAGCCAAACCCGATTTCAGGACAATCTAGTTTAGCTTAGGCCAAACTTGTTTGTCCTGCTGAAATCGGTTTTGGCCGGTAACATTATTCATGTTCCTTAATTGTCGCGAACATTTGAATTTCACTGGCTACCTCTACGTAATTACACAATAAACCGGCTATGATTAAGCGTTGATGAAGTCGAGCGTAGTTGACTGGTTAACACAGGTAGTCGTAACTATATTTAACGGTATTTATTAATGTAATTAAAGTAAAACATCGTTGTTTTAGAGGACAACAATAAACTTTTGGCTGCGACGAAATGAGCAGACTGGGGGTGACCTATCTGCTCACCACCGGCAGCTCTACCAGCGTGCCACCACTGCTGAGCAAGATGCTGCTATTGTTTCGGGGCACACTAGCAACCCATTTTTAAATACGCAAGTGACAGCTACAGAATACAGCGTAAGTTGTGAATTTTTATAATTATTTAAGATCTGAAAAATAAAAATACCTACGTCTTCTAACGGTAAACGTTCGACAACACGGTTGGCGCAGTGACTGAACGCGACTGCGACCTGGGTATTGCGGGTTCGATATAAGGACGGAAGAAATGTTTGGATCTACAAATAGTTGTTCGTGTTCCCAGGTCTGGGTGTCTGAGTTTTTTTTTCTTTTTACTTTTGTGCCCCACACTAGGAATTTCTTCCTGTATCGTGGTGGCGTTTACAAACATAGAAACTCACATACACAAACACCTTTTTTATTTTTTTCTTTTTACTTTTGTGCCCCACACTAGGAATTTCCTTCTGTATCGTGGTGGCGTTTACAAACATAGAAACTCACATACACAAACACCTTTTTTAAATGTTGTAAACGCACCATCGATACAAGAGTGTTGTTTTTTTTAAACAACTATACAGTGGCTGATCCTGGGCTGAAATGATAATGATGATGATAGCTAACAAATTAATGCTAGCGCATCCAGATTGGCGATAAAAATTGCTAAAAGTCATTGGAAAGAGCACTTCAACAATGAATAAATACATATTCGATGAGTCGTTCAGCTTCGATTGAACGATTACGATTTCCTTATGTATGCCGCATATTACTTCCCAGAATTCATTTGATGGGAGGAATCATTTGATGAGTTTACCAAGTTTTATTGATTTTTCTAAAATCCAATGATGCAGTTTTAGTTTTCGTCAAAATCGGCCTGAGAATCCTTACAACGTTTGTTGATATTCCTCATAGTTTCGGATATAGCTATCCACGCCCAGTTGAAAAATTCACCCTGTATATGTTTTTACATATAGGTATTTATTTACCGTTTGGCGATAAAAGGTTTTTTTGCAATCAAATTCAATTCGAACAATCTTTCAGCCGACTTTCTATAAATCTAACAAATGACACTCGAAGTTAAGTTGCAGACCGATAAATTATTATCATTACATAGTTTTTTTGCAGTGGTTGAGCGATCGACAGTTGCGCAGTGTGTCGCGTGTGCAATTACCGAACAAAACAAATATTTGTATATGACCTAGTAGTTGTTCCGTTTTCGGGTGTGAGTTTAAATGTTTTTCTAAGCACTCACGACACAGGATAAATTCCTAGGGTGGGGGGTGGGGCAAAGGTTAAAAAAAAAGTGAAAAAAAATCTATGTTTCTTTTTACTTTTGTTTCAGGTATCAACCCAAACCATCCGACGCCGATTACAGGTTGTCGGCTTGAAAACAAGAACCCCTGCAAAAAAAATTGTGTTTTCTCAGGCCCATGCCGAAGCCAGGATAGGGTTTTGCCTGGAGTATTACAATTTCGATTGGCAAAACAACGCTGTTATATTTGTCGACGAAAAAACTTTCAAATCCGACAAAGACGGCAGAAAAGTATTAAAGCGGCGTGATAACACACGTTATCACGTAGAAAATGTGATTCCCAATAGGTCGAGTGGTCGGCTGAGCTTGGGGTTTTGGGGATGGATGTGCTGTGCTGGTCCTGGTGAACTGGTGGAGATATCCGGTCGCATGACTGCGGAACAGTATGTGGACATCCTGAGGGACATATTGGTGCCAACTGTGAGATTATACTTCCCTTCAGGCACCATTTATCTCTGCCAGGACAACAGCTCCATCCATAGTGCCAGAGCAGTTCAGGCGTGGCTCCAAGCTCAGCCGGACATTCAGCTCATGCCATGGCCTGCGAAGAGCCCCGACCTCAACCCAATTGAGAACCTCTGGGGACAGATGGTTCTCAATTAGGATGTATCAGAAGTGCGCAACGTAGAAAACTTGCGGCAAGCGGCAATCCAAACGTGGGAATTGATGAGGGGGGATCCACGTGATATGTGCTGGAACATGGTCACTGGAATGAGAGCCAGGTTGGATGCAGTGTTAGACGCTAATGGTGGACCCACCAGATATTAACGGTCTAGCATTGGAATTTCTGTGACTTTCATTCTTTTAACCAATTTTCAGCAATATCTACGATGGATTTCGTTTTTTTTAACACCAATGCCTTTTACCATCTTGCACACTTCTGATATTAGGTTAGACCGCTATCCCACTGGCGTTTTACAAGAGTTGGCGTGTCTCCAACGTCAAAGTTGCGCCAACGCGACGGTGACGTCGCGATTCTCTAGTGGCAAGCGTTCGCCTTGCTACCTCGCAAGCGCAACGTTAACGTCACGTTCAGCGGACGTTAACGCTTGCCACGCGACTACGAGTCGTCAACGTTGCGTCTTCGCATCGTTGACGCTGCGCAGACGTTAGAGACGCCAACGCTCGTAAAACGCCAGTGTAATAGCGGCCTTAGGTAAACTTCGTAGGCAAACTAGATCGTTTTATTTCAAATATTGTTTTTTTTTATTACTTGTTGATTTGTATCATTGATTTAGGTGTTATAATTTTTTACAATTGTTATCTACATATTTTAACTGTATTTTTTTGTTAATTTGTTTTACTGTTGTCGGTCCCCGAAGTAATTCGAAGCAGTTAAATATAATCAGTGAACTAGGTATATTTATTGTTATTTGATTGTTTCAAATGTTAATTTTTCAATATGTTTTTAAAGTGATTTCGTAGTGTAGACCGCGAAATTGAAGTTACTTGACTTTTGTGCAATTTTCAAGTCGATGTCAGATAATACCTTGATCAAAATATGTTTCGCGAGATTAACAAGTATAATTTTAAATATATGATCAAAACATTTGCTCTTACTTAGATTTGTGCAAAAAAGTTAGATTTTACCAATTTTGCACAAATCTATGTGAGAGCAATGTATTGATTACATTATTATATTTATAATTATGTAAATATATACTCGTTATTCGCGAATCATATTTTGATCGAGATAAAATTTGTCATTGATATGCAAATTGCAAAAAAACAAGAACATTTGAATTTAGCCGGCTACCACTACGGGGTCTTAATGTTGATTCAGCTCAATGACTGTTTTTTTTTTCTAGTCTATAAGTAAATTATTTTTTGACTTTTTACGTTATATTACTCAAGTGCAGGGTTAGAAAAAGTTTTATTTTCAATTTTATTAAACATACAGTTCAAATTGTTTTAAACAATAAGTGTTTTTTTTTTAGTGTTGGACATTATTTCAAATTAATTCGACGTCTAAACTTATAAATAAGTTATTTAAGTATGTTTCATTTATAGACTAGATATTTTCAAATTAACCGATTGAAATTAAATAATTACAAAAAATGATCAATGGAAATAAACATCGAAAGTTTTTTAAGTATTATTTCATTAAAAATATTACGTAGCATGAGTAGCAATAGCATAAACTCAAACGTTTTTATGTCAAGCTATTTAGACTTCAGAATATTTTTTTATTCATTTAAATCCATTCATCAGCCATAAAAAGTAGTTCAACACTGTTTAGAGCTCTTACACACGAGCGGCATGTTCTCAACGGCAGCGGTAACTGCAGCCATCGACGCGCGTCGGCGGCAACCGTCGACGCGTCGATGGCTTCCGTTGACGCGTTGACGCAAGCCGTCGACATTTCAACTGCGTGGCACATTACAACTGCAAGTGCCGCTATAGGTCGACTGCTGCCGTCGACGCGTCGACGGTTGCCGCCGACGCACGTCGACGGCTGCAGTTACCTCTGCCGTTGGAAACATGCTGTTCGTGTATAAGAGCTCTAATTTCAAACTGTTTTAAACATGTGTTTTAAAACAACTTGTTTAAATCATGCCAACCCTGCTCGAGTGTGAGGATATTAATTTCTCAATTAGTAGCATGTTTCGTTGCTTCAACGAAACATAACAAGTTTGATTTGACATCCGCACTATGCTTTGGGATTTTTATAAAAACCAATGATGCAGTTTGAGTTTTCGTCAAAATCGGCCTCGAAAGTCTTTTCAGTATTTTTCGTATTCCTCCAACCACGCCCGGTTGGAAATTCACTGTAGGTATTTAAATGTTATTTTTATGCCCGCGGCTAGCGCGAAACCAGAAAATGAAAATAACATAATTATGTTTTTAGTAATTAAGTTTTATTTGCCATAAATATTGTTATTTAAGAAGTCGTATTGTGATTTTATTTAAGTAAATAAAGATTCGATTTTATAACGGTGTTTTAGTAATAAAACCTTTGCTTTCTACCACAGATTTATTTTCCAAATGTCAAAATTGGAATAATCCTGTGGGTTCAAGATAAGCGATTCTGTAGTTTTTTTGCTGTGAAAGTGAATTATAAACTCGGCCCACGTTCACACAGATGATTTTCTCGCACTTGATTTTCAACGCCAGAGCGTTGAAAATCAAGTGCGAGAAAATCATCTCTAGCGCGGAGAGTCGAAAATAAAACAGTGTTTTGGACGCACTGGGATGCATACTCACTCTCGTGTTACGTCGTCAACATCGTCAGTTTAAAGGCAAAGAAATTTTAAAATATTCTCAAGGCTTCCGACCAGTCTGTGCGGATCGGTCTGCGCACGTCGACGATGACGTATTGATTGCTTTATTATAATTATCATATTAACAGGGCAAAGGGTTAAAATGATTGATCAATATAATGATTAATATATATTATTTTTAAAGGTGATTGGTAGCCCACGAATTTTTTTTATAATTTGCAAGTCATTGTTAAGTTGAAATTTTGATTCACGACTTTAATAATTTCCAATAAGCCACAGAAACCTCACGAAACATCCATGTCCGGTGAGCACCTGCGTCAGACGAAAGGTGAGGATGCTGTAGCGCCTCTCCAGCCACTCAAGGGGGGTTTTACCGCCGTAATTGCGGCGTGCTTGGACTTTGGTTGCGACAGTCGTTCCCTCTAGGTATACCGCCATGAGATCGCGCCGGAGCTCTACTCGCACTTCGCAGTGCCTCGACTTCTCGAGACAGCGGAGATGCTAGAATAATCATCACTGGTAAACCTCGCTAAGAACTATTCCAATTAATAGAAATTTCAATCTACGCATTCACCTCAAAAATTAAGAAATAAGTGTTTCAGTGATTATAAAAGCAGTTACTACTGGGCCACAACTGCTCTTACTGACTAACATACTAAGTAATATACTATGATAATAATAAATGTATCAGTGAACTAGAACACTCAGAAGCGCAGCGCAAACCGAAAAAACAAATCGCAGTAATACGAGCTCAACTTGTTAACAAAATAATAAAAGATAGGTAGGTATCTATAGGCATAGTAAAGTAATGTATGAATGAAATTTTAAAACCAACAGAGGCGCGGCGGCGCGTGTCACGTGCTCCCGCATTACTAATGTGCGTAAGTGAGACGAAATAACAGAAATATGTCGCACCCTCTCGCACGATTCGCAGCGTTCAACTTCTAGTAGTCCAAAGTCCAAACAGTATAGCTTGATGTGTCTCCGTGTGTACGAAATAAGCCAAGCATTAATGATTAATTAGAAACATAACACAGCTTGTTATTAGGGTCTGCGAAAAATAATATTGGATTAATTTACTAAGCCTATACTTGGCCTATACGAAGTCTTTGTTTGCTTTCGCATTGTTTTCGCGATATTCTATTAAATAGATGGCCTTAGGAGTTTTTATTAAGAACAACAACTCCATTGTTTCTGTGATTCTCACATTTATCTTTAGATAGGTATATTTTATTCGCTCTCAAGATGGTGTCATTATCTTTTCTAAGTACCATCTTTACTGAAATGTTTTGCTGTGAGTTCCATTTGAACGCCAATATAAATGTTTTAGTAATCCTTAGCGTTTTCTTTGATCCTTGCGTCCAGTTTTGATCAATGACATGGTGAGTCAGAATACGCTTCGACATCTGCGCACTGATGTATTCTCTAAATATAGTCACAGACACTGCGGCTGTTTAATTATACCTAAGGCTAGCATTGGTACAGTTTATACGTTTAGCGGTTTAGGCTACTGGAGAGTCCTACGACCAAACCTTATACTTTTATAAGTGTGGATAACTCCGAAAGTACAGACTTTTGATCTTAGTTGTAATACTAAGTTTTACTCTGCATTAAATTACCTATCCATTCATGTGTATCTTATTCCTATTGAGAGGTGGGCCTACTTTTTCCCAATATCCTTTAGGATGCCAAGTCTGCTACGCCCTTAGTACCAGCCTTCCGCTTTGTTCCTTCCACCGATTTAAATTCTGCTGGCAATTCGTATTCCCAGTTTTGATAAGTATCTATATTCTGCCCTACTTTGCGCTAAAGCGATATCTCAAAATCGACAAAAGCCATCGGATAGCTTTAAAAATACGCATGTCATGAACTAAACCTTTTAGCGCTATCTTGTTCAAAACCTATAAAGATATCCATTACAAAAAAAAACCCTACTTCAGTTTTACCTTAAATCGTTCATACATCATTCATCATCATCAGCCGGAAGACGTCCACTGCTGAACATAGGCCTCCCCCTTAGACCGCCACGCCAAACGACAATTCGCCATTGCATCCATCGGTTGCCCGCGACCCTCACGATGTCGTCGGTTCACCTCGTGGGAGGCTTGCCTACGCTGCGTCTTCCGGTCCGTGGTCGCCACTCGAGAACTTTACTTCCCCATCGGTTATCAGTTCTACGAGCGATGTGGCCTGCCCATTGCAACTTCAACTTGCAAATTTTATGAGCTATGTCGGTGACTCTGGTTCTTCGCCGAATATCCATGTTCCGGATTTTATCCCGCAAAGAAACTCCGAGCACAGCTCTTTCCATTGCTCATTGAGTGACTCTTAGTCTCTCTAAAAGGCCAGCAGTCAAAGACCACGTTTCAGAGCCATAATGTCATCACTGGCAACACACACTGGTTAAACACCCTTTTCTTGAGACATTGTGGGATTCTCGATAAGAAGATATCACGTAGCTTCCCAAACGCTGCCCATCCGACTTGGATTCTTCGGGCGACCTCTTTCTCGAAGTTGGACATACCTAACTGAACAGTCTGTCTAAGGTAGGTAATAATGGTCTACAACTTCGAGAATATTTCATTCCCAACAACAACCGGTACGGGTGCCACATGGACATTCGACATGACTTATTCGTCTTATCCATGTTCATTTTAAGGCCGACCGTTGGGAAACGATATCTGAGGTCGCTGAGCATAGCATTGAGGTGCTCCAACGATTCTGCCTGATGACTATAATTATCATCGGCAATACGAAGGTGAGTCATGTTTTCGCCATTGATGTTGATGCCGAGTCCGTTCCATTCCAAGAGCTTGAAAACGTGCTCCAACGCGTTCGTGAACAGTTTCGGAGAAATAACGTCTCCCTGTCTCACGCCTTTCTGCAATTGGATTGGTTTCGTGCTCTCTTCCTGAAGTCGGATGGACATGGTGGCGTTTCTAAATAACACTTCAACGCTTCGATATACCAATAGTCGATATGACATCGTTGGAGGGACTGCAATACTGCTTTTTCATAGTCCACAAACGCTAAACATAATGGCCGATTATACTCCTCTGACTTCTGTATAATCTGGCGGAGCGTGTGTATGTGATCTATGGTACTAAAACCTTTTCGGAAACCGGCTTGTTCGGGAGGCTGGAAGTCATCAAACCTGCGTTCGAGACGGTTCGTAATGACTCTTGAACAGCTTGTATACATGGCTCAGATGTGAGATTGGCCTGTGGTTCTTCAACAAGGTGTTGTCACCCTTTTTGAAGAAAAGAACAACCACACTCCTGTGCCATGTTTCTGGCGTAGTACCTTCGAGTATGACGGAATTAAATAACGTCTGGAGGACTAGAAGTACCGGTTTTCCACCCGCTCTCAGAAGTTCTGTTGTGATTCCGTCCTCACCCAGCGTCTTGTTATTCTTGAGCTGTTTAAGAGCCATTCTAATCTCGTACAGGCTGATGTCCGGGATATCCTCAGTGTAGTGTCGAGTCAGTTTAGCTCTTGCGTCTCGAGCTGTACTGACACTGGGTTCATACAATGGCATAAAAATCAATTTTACGATTTTGAGATACCGCTTTTGCGCTTAGTAGGGTAGTAATTGATAATTCATACCACAATATCCCATCAGTCAGAATTACTTACTCGGATTCCTCTTACGTAGGTATTAGGTCGGTATGTTGCGCTATGTTATCTGTTAGAAGCTCAGTATAATTAAGAACAATATGCATAACAGTGACCTATTTGTCTCAATTGGTTCACATTACTTAACCTCGGAGATAAGTTACTGATAGGCTCGACTGTTTTCCTTTATCTTTAAGAAATTGCAGAGGCATAATTTTCTAAGTTATTACTGCTAAACCTACCTAGGTACCTATTGGCAAAATCAAATGTTACCTTACTTATTCCGTTTTAGTTTTTATGGGACAAGAATTCCGGTAGCTTTAATATAGTATACGATGTTTTATCTTAGGTAAGATAAAACAGGTAGGTACGTAAGATAAAACAGGTACCTAGTTTATCTATCTATTAGCGCAGTAACACGCATAGCATACGTATGCTATCCTAAAAATGAGGCTTCCTAACAGCTCAGAATCTATATTTTCGGTGACAGTTTTTAATGTTTTTTTGGGCCAAGAAATCGTTACTTCCACGGCGCGGTGTCACTACACCGACACACGTCAGGGGTCACTTTGAACTCTAAATATAAATCAGGATACTCCTACGTTCGTTATCGTTGACTAATACGTTCACAATTTTCGCCAAATAAATCTGCCTCTTGTCCTTTCAGTATTTTTCGCTATAAATCTCATCGTTTTGGATTTAGACAAAATTCATCCTATGTTAAAAAAACTAAAGAGTTGTGTGTTTGAATCTTCAAATCAATCTCATCAAGAAATCTTAGGAACTAACAATTGGCTTTGAAAACTTTTTTGGATGGCCCGACCCTTGAAGAAGGCACTTAAGGAAGGAAGGGTATTTAACATCATGCTAAGATCCTAAGACCAGTGACGGGTGGAAAAACCACGACACTGCTATAAATTCCCATCTCACTATTCTCAAACCACTGCAATTCCTAAAAGTCAAAACCAAAATTGGCAATCACAAGAAAAGCGCTGAGACAATGAAGCTCAACAAAGTCCCAGAGAATGATTTTGACTGTCTTCTATGCTTTGCAGCTTAATTCATACAAAAAGAATAGCAGTGGTGTAGGAAAATACGTAGTTTCCATTTCCCTCCATAGCAAGGAGGAGGAGACAGAACAAAACAAGGCCAATAGGCACAAAAGGGTGGGTCCTTTGGCCACAGCTAGTGAGAAACGTAATTATAGGGTGTTTCTTTTAAATTGGCCAAAAGGCAGAAACCCTAAGAGATACGGGAAAACTTTCTTAGGAACCTTTAGCTTTTTTTAATGTTGACAATTTCGGTTTTTGGTCCAGGATGCGTTGTCCACAAAAATGAGTGAAATCGACGAAAATTTGCCGTTTGACTCTGTTTCATGTAAGGATCATTTCATTGTATCGGAAGAAAAAAATCGGGACGGCGGAAGTTGGTCAAAAGCAAAATATTTTTTCATAGAAATTATTTGAAATGAAAAAATTATCAATTTTTTTTATGATTTCGTCATGTAAGTACCTACCATTTCATTGTATGGGAAGGAAAAAGTCTGGGCAGGAAACGTCGAACGGCATTAAAAAATGTTTGGTGAGTTTCACTCATTTTTGTGTACAACTCACACTTGACCAAAAAAATAAAGACATGTTGTTGTCTGTATATATGTATTATTCTCTCATTTTTTAGGATGTGTTGAAATTTTGAGGATGTGTGAAATAATTAAAGCTAGTTCTTTCTGGGGTTTCTGCAGTGATGTCAAATTAAACTTGTATTTATGAATGGCCTTCTTAAATAATATAAAGCCCTTGGTGTTATATTTAAGACACAGCATTCATATATAAGTGGTGCAACTTTGATATCATCTTTGCAGCTCAGATATGTTATAAGTTCATCATAAAAGGTCTTCCTTTTGATAGATCTGCTGGTAGTCATTTCTTTTGAAGGATTTCTGATCTCTTACTTACATTGTTTCCTTATGTTCTCTTGTTGTGTATTTACAATTGATGAAGAAAAACATCTTAGAAGCACAGAAAACTAATAAAAAAACCGGCCAAGTGCGTGTCGGGCCACGCACAGTGTAGGGTTCCGTAGTTGCCTATCAAAATACTTATGCGAAATAATTAAACTGATTCGCTGAATTTAATTTTAAAAAGAAGATTTTTCAAAATCGGTCCAGGCGTCTTTGAGAAATCGGGGAAAATACATAAAACAAAAGATTACGACGAATTGAGAACCTCCTCCTTTTTTCGAAGTTAGTTAAAAATAGTTGACAATAAAAACCTACCTATCCCCAAAACATACCTACCTAGCTGTAAAAATAAAGTTGACAAACTTACATTTGCAGTTGAAGAACAAGTTCTGCGATACATTTTGTTTAGGAAAATATCGATGCTTCCGACAACAAAGGTCGTAAACACCAAAATAGCACTTTTGGTAATCAACGAAAAACAAAAAATAATTTCATTTTTGGCTTATATCTTTTTAACTTTAAAAGTTGTAAAATTGTGTTCTATACAAGAAATACGTAAAATAAGATGGTGTTTCATAATATATTATTGCTATTTATGTCAAAGCCTTATTTTAAAAGTTAGCTTGGACATACACCCCAGAAAATTCAAGAAGTTGGTATTTACGACCACTAACAAATCAATGGAGAACGATTTGTCTAACGGAAGTTAGAAGTATACACCAGTTTTTAAATACAATAGTTCTGGGTTTGGTTTTAAAAACCATATACTGAAATAAAAATGAGTGTAAACACCACGATCTGATGCGATGGTATCTAACAAACATGGAAATATCTGAAGCAAATCAATGAATTTAAGACTGTAAGTTGAGTTTTCATTACTTGTAATAAAAACAATAAAATAAAACACAAATTGACATAATTAAAAATTATACCTTTAGAACCTGGCAGGTCCTAAATGTATAAAAATACACTTAAGTAAGTATATTATAGGCATCGTCCCGTATAATTTAATCAAGCGTTTGTTACAAGATGCCTATAGTGTTCTACCTCCAACGGCGTACCTAACCAGCCAGACATAATTTAAAATGTAAAGTAATCATTTTGTTTCATTGATTTCAAGAAGATTTTATAATCACGACATTATACAACATCACTATACGACAATCACAACGTATTGATAATGAATTACAAAAAAATATAAGTAAACATTCTACCAAGGTTACTGCTCTAATAATTTGAATTAATAAACAATGCCCATTTTCACCAACGCCCTTAAAAATTTAGGTAGTTCATCTTTCTAGATCTTGTTTGTTCGGAAAGCTTCTGTACTATGGTCTACCTAACTTTTAGTGTCGTTGGTGAAAATAGGAAAGAGTTATCGACAAGATAATAAAAAAGTAGATGCAAAACATAACACGACGACGAGTTATAGAAAATCAGGTCTTCAAATTTCTGATTAATAATTTTCTGTCATTGGATAGAAGATTATTAACCAGAAATTTGAAGACCTGATTTTCTGATAGAAGATAATTAATCAGAAATTTCATCTTCCTCGTCAGTCTCAGGAAGAGTATCAATGACATTATGAGACTGACAAGGAAGCTGTTTGTATTCGGCATGAAACCGTTTGTGTATTGTCCCCTGATCACACAATCGTTGCAGATCTTTGTATTTAGCTGCGGTAATTAGTAGTTTATCCGTATATAGCTGTTTTGGAGTCAACTGCTTTACTCGATTTTATTGTAATTCTAACATTTCTTCTGTATTTTCTTCCCTTTTCCCTTTCTTTTACACTTGACATCTTCGAACAACTTGATTCGATGTGTAATTGCATCTTCTTTCATTGAATACTTGAGTTCTATTTGGTTTAAATTGGTCTTTCTGAAAGTTGCTACTCTAATGTTTCTCCAATTAATATTCTTTAAGGTTTCTTAAAGTATAGTATTTCTTTCTTTTTTCTTATAGTACGACATACATAATTCAATTTTCAAACCAATTCTCCAAGACCAAGTGACATTACGACAATTGTTTCTCAGCAGAGCTTACGTTTTAAAAATGATTGTGGGGTGTAATTACAATTATTTATGTATTCATGTTTTTACGACCGACAGCTGTTTGTACGTTGTATTATACGACCTGCACGGTTATTCGGTTCTAAGCAATATGAGTTATACATACCCTCTTTTCTAAAAAATCTTGATTATACTAGTAAAAATTTTGGGTGTAAAAGTATTTTTTTTAGGCGAATATTTTTTTCACATTTTTAGATCGACGCAGCGCCAAAAATTAAGTAGGGCTGCATTCTTAACTCATTTTCGCCAAAATGGCGTTTACGACATTTGTTGCCGGAAGCATCGATATGTTATCCAAGTAAGTTTTATAAGTTGGTCGACGATTACTCGTAAACTTGTAAAGCCTACTTAGTCATGATAATTTTCCTTAAAACTTCGTTATATATACTACTATTGTGAATTTTTCCACACCCCCAAACATAACCGTTTAGCCGGTAGAGGGGGGGGGGCACTCGAGTCGAGCAAAAATTAGCACTTTAAAGCTTAATATTTCACAAACAAATCTTTTTATCAAAAAATTGTTAATGGAAACTATCAATATTTTTTAAAAACCTATTTAATGATACCCCACACTAAGGGGTACGCGAGAAATAAAAAAAACATCCCCAGTTTACGTGTACAGGAGGTACCCTAAAAAAAAATATTTTAAGAGATTTTATTTTACCACTTTTTCGGCGCAACAAATCCGTATATTTCCACCAAATTACAGCTTTCTAGTACTGAGCGTCTCTGAGCTAAGCTGCGGACAGACGGACGGACATGGCGAAACTATAAGGGTTCCTTGTTGACTACGGAACCCTAAAAACATAATTTTTATAAATATAAAAAAGCTGTAAAATTATAATCTAGTTTTAAATCACTTAATTATCCCGTAACCAAGCAATTAAAGTAATAACAAAGAATAAATGCAATTATAATGTTTTTAAGATTACTCTACAGTACAATAGATAGGGTTTCTTTTCCCACATTATAGAAAACAAGAATATACACAGAATGATGTTACAATATCATAAATGGGATTCAACCTTTTTGCATGGGGTCAGTGTGAAACAATGCACTTTGTATCTCATTTATTGTTAACATTTTTTAAGTTTACATTATTCTGCTATCGAATATTGCGAGTTTGTTTGGTTCTTCTTTGTGGTACTTTAGTTTGATTTCTGTTTGTATCTGAATGGCAGATGGCAAAGAAATCTTTCTTTTCACCTGCTTTCATGTTATAGTTTAACATTTTTTTATTAAAGTGGTGGTTTCTAAAATCGAGGGTCTGGTTTCCCGGGGTCTACCTACCTAATTAGATTAATAAGGAAAGATGACTCTGGGGTTGTTCATTGTAAGTTTTTTTCAACTTGAGTAGACGCAATGCAGTACTTTAGAACATGACATTTTGTAAACTAATTAAATTGTAGTAAGAAATCTCCTCTAAAGTGTAGTTTGGATTTGTGCAATGCTTAATGAAACGAGGACGTTCCATCCCGCCTACAATCTACAGCCAACAACCAACACCGTGACAAACACTTCCTAATACTAAAGATACCAAATAATAATGAACTTACCAAAACGACGACAAATAGATAAGATTATAATAAGATTAAACAGTCCTCACTTCATTATATAAATCACTGATAAACGATAGTAAATGAAATTCATAAACACACAACACATACGTCACTCAAGACTCCGCCATTTTATAAATTTAAAACTTTTTTTCTTGTCACAGGTACAACATGTAAAGGGGAATTATTCATTCAACCTACTTTAACACAATGCATTTTTTTTTTAAATCGTGAAATCAATAACTGAGACTATTAGGATTATTTTATTAGCAAGGAAAGTTTCCTTCTTGTTGTTAGATAAAATAATTGTTTCTTGTATCAAGAAATCCTGTTATTTTTAACAGAATTTAAGCTTTAATTTTCTTTCTTTGTTTTTAATTTTCTTTTGTATTGTATAAAAAAATATGGACTGTGTCTGAATTAAATAAATAATAATAATAATAAGCCAATTTATTAAACACGCGAAGTTTGTTGGCCATGTTTGTACTTATACAGTGTGTTCGGGCACGAGTTAGCGATATTTGAAGGGGATATTCTAGGCTCATTTTCATCGACAAAAATGGTTTTAAAAAAATTCTTACTCCAATACTTCGCGAATGGCAGCCATTTTATTTTATTAATCCGTCGAACTGGGGTGTGTACAATAAAATGCAAATATCTTGGAATCCAAGAGACCTCCATTCATGAAAATGACTTTATTGCAAAGTTAAACGTTGAGGCTTATCAAGAACTTACGAAAGTTTTCTAAATAATATGTAAAAATAACCAAAAAACATGGGCAAACACGAAATTGTACACAAAAATTACTCAAAAATTTCACATTTTTAAGTCTAGCTCGATAAGTACCCGTGAATTTTGAGAAGATTTTTGCAATAAATTAAAAGTGTTTGAGTCAGGCTATAAAATGATATCAAAATGATCACTCTACGTTAAGTATCTTAGGAGTTATTCTCACTTGAACATCACCCTTCCTTAGCGCATGTACCCCAAAATTACAGGCGTCGCATTCTTTGGACGAGCTAAATCGTTCCAACGAATATTTATCAGCTGGCACTATTGACCACCATAATCCATAAACTGAAATGGTACATTTTTTTTTATTATATGAAACCACTTCTAGGAATTATTGCTGCGGGGCGAGACGGAAGGGTGATGTTCAAGTGAGAATAACTCCTAAGATACTTAACGTAGAGTGATAATTTTGATATCATTTTATAGCCTGACTCAAACACTTTTAATTTAATGCAAAAACTCTAGCAAAATTCAGGGGTACTTATCGAGCTAGAGTTAAAAATGTGAAATTATTCAGTAATTTTTGTGTACAATTTCGTGTTTGCCCATGTTTTTTGGTTATTTTTACATATTATTTAGAAAACTTTCGTAAGTTTTTGATAAGCCTCAACGTTTAACTTTGCAATAAAGTCATTTGCATGTATGTAGGTCTCTTGGATTTAAAGATATTTGAATTTTATTGTACACACCCCAGTTCGACAGATTAAAAAATTAAAATGGCTGCCATTCGCGAAGTTTTGGAGTAAGAATTTTTGAAGTGAAAACTTCTTTAGCGGCGTTGTACACTTTTTCTGTAATGGGTAAAAAATTTAAAACTCGCGTCAGGGTCACGTGACCGTCAGGGTCACGTGACCGTCAGGGTCACGTGACCCTGATCGAAAATGAGTAAGACGTCATTCAAATTAAAAATAAAACATAGTAACAAAAAAGTTTTCACTTCTACCGGCACTCCTGGAGTGCAACCTTTTTTTTTTAAAAGCATTTTTGTCGATGAAAAAGAGCCTAGTATATCCCCTTCAAATATCGCTAACCCGTGCCCGGACACACTGTATAATGATGTTAACTTTACTAAACATAATCCTCGGATAAACCATACATTTTTTAAAACCCCTTCTACAAGGTCAGATCTGACCGCCTGACAGAGGTGAACTTGGTCGTGTCAACAGTACCCCACCGTCTGGAACGCTGTCGGCTGACGGTCGGGTCCCACCGCGGACGCAGCCTGTCGGGACGGCTGCGCTCCCGACTGACTCGGCCCATATTTGGTCGCACACCGGACCAAGGTCACCTCTGTCAGGCGGTCAGGTCTGACCGTGTAGAAGGGGTTTGAGAGTTTTTGACAGCCATCTGCAGCCATCCAAATTCCAAAACCCAAGCGAATTTCCCTTGTTGTCTATAGCATGGCACAAAAGTCCAGAAGTCATTCTAAAAATATTATTAAAAAAATATTTTGATCAGCCATTGTCTTTGTCACTTCCATGGAAATATTAGGGATCGAAGGCTTGTAACAGCTCGTGCCTTATTTTTTAAGAAAGAGAGGCACACATCTTGGGATTTTTCTCCTTCTGGCATTGAAAAGTGTTTACACGAAATAAAAACATTACCAACATTTACATAGTTATTGAGTTAAAGTTTTTTTTTGAATGCATACTCGTACAATTATATTACATTTTTATAGCTTGTGATATTTTTTATATTCTGTAATGTATTTTAATTACTCATATCTTTTAGTAAAATGAAAAAAAAAAGATCACAAAACTCCAATGATGTTTCCCGAAAAATTAGGAGGTGTATTTAACGTTTGGAATGGCAACCCTGTGATGTTGTCGTTTGTAGGGTGACCAATATAAACTGGCTTCTGAGATTAATCGTTTTTAAAGAAAAAGTAATGTTAATTAACTTATTAGAGGATAAGTTTTATTTCGATTTATAGTGAGTATCTATATTATAAGATGTATATTTATACCTTTATTTCAGCCAACTATGGCCCATAACATAGAATACATACTATTAATATACCTAATAATTATAAATAAACTAATACATATGAATTAATTTAAACTAGACTTATTGACTATTGCACACGAAGAGGCGGCGTCGTGTTTCGCTGACTGGTGCCGCGCAGCTGGCCTCGAAAACGCCGGTACACGACACCTTTCGGCCAGAACTCATCCTTGAGGAATCTCTCGAGACAATGAGTCGGTACCAGCACCACAAAAGACTTGAAGTTGGTTTCATGGCGCGGCTCCAACCTCTCGACCCTCAAATTCCAGGAGGTCTTCACTCGCAAATACTCCATGACCTCCTCAACCTTCGTGGAGTAATGTAGCCGGGACACATACAAAAGCGTCTTAGATATTGCAGGACGGACGCAACAGCATGTTTGGCCCAGCCAGCGCGGAACCATACTGGTTCTGACTCTTCTGAGGCTTCTTCTTCATCTTCTTCTCCACCTTCATGAACCCATCCTCATACGTTTGCCGCTGCTTCAATTCCTTATTGGAAACTGAGCGGCTCTGCTTACCCCCTTTGTCTTGTTTTTTTTGCGACTCAGTAGGCTTGCCCTCGGTTACGATAGCGGCGTAGGCACGTTTAAAAGGATTAGGCTAGATTACTGTACTGTAAAAATGAATGTGACATTTTTCTTACCGTTTTTCTATAGGTATTCAACTTCCTTATAGAAAACTTCATTATTCTTTATTTTACACACATAATATAATTAAAATGACATTTCACTTAAGGGTAAGTTATGCACAAAGGCGAGCTTAACCCACAAAACCTCCCCTTGCATACTCGGGCACCATTCTGCAATATTTGCTCTCGTTTTAGAAGATTTTGTTTTCTAGTACTATTAAGTATTCTGTGGTGGTGGTTTTTGAAGGCGGTTACTTCTTTTTTTGAAAACTTTTTATTTTACCATGTTTAGTTCAAATATTCATCCCAAATTCTTGTCAAAAAAGTACGTAATCCGTAATACTGGTAAAAACATCACCCAAGTACACAATAAGAAATGCTCATAGTTGAAAGAAATATTCATCGTACCAAATGACAGGTATACTTCATGGAACAAAAAGAGAATCATCAACAACGGTACAACCTAGTCGTAAAATATGAATATCAGGTACCAAGCATTAAAAAAAATACAGTCGGATTGTGAAAACCTTCTTTTTTCTGGCATTGGTCAGTAATACAGTATTTAAACGGAGTTTAAAACATTGTCTGCCCATATAGAGAAAAATATACATTTCGTAATACTATTGTTATCAATAGTATATTATATCACATTTTATCCAATTGGTTTTGTTAAATTATATTCAATTCTAATGTTAAAAGTATTATTTTGACTACTGTAGTGTCGACTGAGTTCGTAGATGGCGCGACTATCCAATCATACAGCATCGATTGGAATGTAGGTAGAATGGTGGGAGAAAATAACTTCGGTAGTCGTGCCAATCTTTCGAGCTCAGTCGTGTATCAGACGTCGGGCGATCGCCTACTAAACTGAGTGTTGTGCTTAAAGTATACTTAGTGTTGATTGTGAAGTATATTTGATTTTGTGTCTTGGAAAATACAAGTAAGTACATTAATAAGTGTCTATTATTTCTTTACCTTACTTTTAAAATATTATAAAGTTGACCAGCGATTTAATTTGTATATTTAAACTATTACTAGATACTTTGTGGGGGTACAGAGTCCACATTTCAGAAGTGGGATAAAGATTCCTGTTTTGGCAAATTCCATTTTTTTTTTTCTTCTCTTTCCATTTGTTATTCTGACTCTTTACCCTTGATTGTCTAACTGTGAGGTGTACCTATTAAGCCATTGTTGTGTTTTATTACTCGTTATTTTGTGGTTTTTCTGCACAAAAATAACGAAAAAAAGGGGGTACCTACGGTAAGTTTTTTGGCTACTTAATAAAATTAATTATCTAATGTATTGACTGAAGCCACTATAATAATACCAGGTAGGTATTTAACCAGTTGAAATATGTATTTAAAAAAAACGTTACAAGTTAATTCAATGATTTGTAACTTTTCTACTTCACAAATTGGTTTTTATGCAATATAAAAAAAAAAAAAATGTAATAATTAAGTAAATACCGATATCATAGCCGGTATTAACTAGTTTTCATACAGCTGATACAGCAACACATTATACCAGTGCGTGTGTGTCCTTTTGGTTGACCGTTTATTTGCGCGTTGACTAATCATTACCCCACTATTATTATAAATTATTTAGTTGCGCAGCGCAAGTGTATGAGCTCACTTATACGTTAATCATACTAGTGTTGGCCGGCTAGAGATTGATACTGACTCTTCTATGACCACTTATAAACTAAATAGAATCCAATCAAATATTCTCGAGGATTTTACACACTTATGATGCACAAGATTTATGTTGTAATATTACGTTTAAATTCTGATATTCTCGTTTCTTTCGATTCTGTTTTATAGAATGATTTCTTTGGGATTTAATTAACTTTCCAGGTTTACCCCATGGAGAGAGACAAACGTGAACGTGTTCTCTACACACCGACTGATCCGACGGGGTCACCCGCTGCTAATCGGTGGTCACGCAGTCCTGTACGGCGTCAAACCTGCAGCCGGGACTTGAATCGGTCACGCAGCCGGTCGAACCGTCATTCAAGAGGGCGCCCAAGTCGCTGCTCGCCAGTTGAATCGACGCATCGTAGAACTCGCGATAGCTCCCGTACACGCAGCTGCCGGGCACCAGGGCGCAGCCCGGACCACCGAGCATCGAGCCGCTGGATGGATCGCTGTGCATCAGGCCGAAGCCCGGACCGCCGTGCATCAGGCCGCAGCCCGGACCGCCGCGCATCAGGCCGCAGCCCGGATCGCCGCGCATCAGGCCGCAGCCCAGACCGCCGCGCATCAGGCCGCAGCCCGGACCGCCGCGCATCAGGCCGCAGCCCGGACCGCCGCGCATCAGGCCGCAGCCCGGACCGCCGCGCATCAGGCCGCAGCCCGGACCGCCGCGCATCAGGCCGCAGCCCGGACCGCCGCGCATCAGGCCGCATCCCGGACCACCGCTCGGACTGCCGAGACCCGAGCCGTCCGGACATAAGCTGCCACCGTTCACGCAGCCCAGTGAGACAGCAGGGAGCCGGTGCGATAAGAAGCGTGCAAGCCGCCACTCGAGACAAGGCCGCAGGTGAGCAGACTTCTTCATTGGAATTATCTACTCTTTCGGACCTTGTCAATGTTTTAAAATCAATGTCTAACAATAGTGCAGATAAGTTGGGTTCCTTGAACAACACAATTCCAGAGTTCGACCCAAGTAAACGGGAACAGACAATGACAATGTGGTTGCATAAAGTCAATGAATGTGCAACCATTTATGCGTGGTCGGAAAAGCAAGTTGTTCATTTTGCATTACCAAAACTAAAAGGTATAGCACAAAGATGGTACGAAGGCCTTCCGTCAGTCTTGTTTACTTGGGCTGAATGGCAGGAGAAACTTTTGGCTACCTTCCCATCGGAAGAAAACTATGGCCAAATGCTGAGCGATATGTTAGCCAAACGGGCTAGGTTCACGGACTCCTTAGAAGAGTATTATTATGATAAGCTGTCCCTAATCAACAGATGTGGTATAAGTGGGAAGAGGGCAGTAGAATGCATTTTACATGGCATCGACGACCGGTCAGTTAGATTAGGCGCTGAGGCAGCTCAGTTTGATGACCCTAACAAGCTCCTTTCATACTTACGTAATGCCCGTAATACAAAATTCAATAGCGAGCGTAAATTGAATAAAGGGCAACCTCAAAGACATCAAAATAGCTCTAACCCAAGACCAACGCGTTGTTCCAACTGCAAAAAGGATGGTCATGTCACGTCTCAGTGCACCCAGCCCATAAAGAAGTGTAGTCGATGCAATAAAGTAGGTCATGAGGTAGAACAGTGCTATGCCAAATTGCCGTCGACTGAAGAGAAGAAGGTTATGCGAATAGAGGATAGGGGTGATGTAGGCGTGGTTGACTCTTCAGAAGTAACCACTTCGGTGTCGGAATCCAACAAGAAGTATTTCAAAACTGCCACTGTTAACGGTTCTTCCATAACTGCATTTATAGATTTTGGGAGTGAATGCTCAATGATTAAGTTGTCAGTATTTCGGAAAATAGGGTCCAGTTATAATGTCAATAATCTTCCAGTACTAAGAGGGTTCGGTAATTCAAGTGTCCAATGCGTCGGGAAACAAATAGTCCAAATTATAATCGATAACGTGGAGGCTAATCTCGAGTTGCTGATAGTTCCAGATGACGCCATGCATGTGCCTCTCCTAGTGGGTCAAACGTTCACGGAGCAATCGCACGTAGTCATTCGGAAGACTAGCAACTCGTTAGAAATCTCTGAACTTCAGTTCCAACATGTGGTCCCTTATTTTAAAATAAGTCTGTATTGTAAGGATTCTGTCGAGTTTGTAGGTCTTGCTATTGTGGACGTCTACACAGATCCGCCACATGAGGGCGAACTTTTTGTCGATGGAGGTATTCGATTCCGAAAGGGTGTTTGCTATTCAGTAGCCAGTGGATTGTTCCTGATGAGAGAAGGAGGAACAGGACAGATCGTTGTCAGTAACACTTCTTTAACTCCTTTAGCGCTGTCAAAGGACTTTCTTATTGCTCGTGGTCGTTTAGCTCGGGAAGAGCCCCGCATGCAAGTTTTGAATGTTTTATCGGCTGGCAAAGATAAAGTCAAGTCCATTTCTGAGGCTGAATTAAATCTCGACGCCGGATTTTCTGCTGAGCATAAAATCCAACTGCTGAACTTGCTCAATAAGTATCGATCCTGTTTTGCTTTCAACTTATCGGAATTGGGGAATACCAAAGCTGGTTATATGACAATAGATCTCCATGACAACGAACTTGTCGTCTACAGGCCCTATCGTTTGTCGATCAGCGAAAAGGAGAAGGTTCGAGAAATTATTTCAGAGTTATTGGAGAATGATATCATACGATCTTCAACGTCTTCTTACGCGAGTCCTATCGTAGTGGTCAGGAAAAAGACTGGCGAACTTCGTCTATGTATCGATTACCGTGCCCTTAACAAAAAGACGGTTCGCGAAAATTATCCTATGCCACTAATTGACGATCAGCTAGATGCTCTGTCAGGTAATAAATACTATTCCACCCTCGACCTTGCGTCTGGGTATTACCAAGTCCCGATCCGCGAGTCAGACAGACATAAGACTGGGTTCGTAACGCCGGATGGCCATTACGAATTCAATCGTATGCCATTTGGTCTCGCAAATGCCCCGGCTACGTTTCAACGTATAATGCATCAGGTCCTTGGGTCATTGCGACATAAAGAAGCTCTGGCCTATTTAGACGACGTGATTATCCCTTCAAAGGATATAAATGAAGGAATGTCGAGATTAGAGTCCGTGCTGTGCCTGTTCGCTGATGCTGGTCTTACGTTGAAGCTCCCCAAATGCTTCTTTTTTCGTAACTCTGTAGAATATTTGGGCTTTGAAATTACAGCTAATGGCAATCGTCCTGGCGAGAGAAAAGTAGAAGCTGTGAAGCTCTTTCCAACTCCTCAGAGCCAACATAATGTTAGACAGTTCCTTGGGCTGTCTAGCTTCTTCCGTAGATTTGTCCCAAATTTCTCAGTCATTGCAAAACCACTAACACAACTTTTGAAAAAGGACTCTATGTGGTCATGGGGTACTACAGAGCAGGAAGCTGCATTCCGTCGTTTACAGAAGGAGCTAGTACAACGACCCACTTTAGCTCTATATAATCCTAGGGCGGATACCCAACTTCATACAGACGCTTGTAAGCTTGGAGTGGCAGGTATTTTGCTACAAAAGGATAAAGACGATGTACTTAGGTCGGTTGCTTACTTTAGTAAGCAGACAACGCCCGAGGAACAAAATTACTCGTCTTACGATTTGGAAACACTTGCCGTAGTTTCTTCCTTACAGAAGTTCCGCGTCTATTTGATAGGTATCCCTTTTAAAATTGTGACCGACTGCAACTCTCTTCGTGCAACCTTTCAGAAGAGAGATATGATTCCGCGAGTCGCTAGGTGGTGGGAACAAATGCAGGAATACAATTTTTGCATTGAGTATAGAGCCGGTCATCGTATGGCTCATGTCGATGCACTCAGTCGGAATCCAATGCGACAGGTTCACGATGTTATGGTTGTTAGTGATTGCGATTGGTTAGAAACAGTCCAAACCGCAGATAGCGAGATACAAAGGATAGTTGGCATTCTCAAAGACCCTCAATTGGACGACGTAATTGACGTGAAATCAAATTATAAGTTGAAGAATGGTAGGCTCTATAGGATAACTAGTGATGGCGATAAATGGGTTGTGCCCAAAGGAGTAAGGTGGCAGATTGTCAAATAAAATCACGACGATATAGGCCACTTCGCACTCGACAAAACTTTGGAACGTATCAAAGCGACATACTGGTTTGCAAAGATGCGTAACTTTGTAAAGAAATATATTGGTTCATGTCTAGAATGCGCTTATTCAAAGGCTTCTGGAGGTAAGAAACCTGGTACTTTACACCCTATACCAAAAGTTGATGTTCCTTTTGATACAGTCCATGCAGATCATGTTGGCCCTTTTATCCGTAGTGCGAGAGGAAATATGTACATCTTGGCTCTGATTGACGCATTTACTAGGTATATTTATTTGAAACCCGTAAGGAACACAAAAACCTCTACCTCAATAAAGGTTTTCCGCGAATATTTTGGTTTGTTCGGTGTCCCGAGAAGACTAATAACTGATCGCGGAACCTCATTTACTAGCGAAGCCTTCAAAAGGTTCATGATCGAGAAAAACATTAAACACGTGTTGAATGCGGTTTCTACCCCAAGGGCCAATGGTCAAATAGAACGGTATAACAGGACACTTGTTGATGCTTTGACTGCTAAGTGTGTTGGCTCCCCTGAAAATAAATGGGATGAGCATTTACCGGACGTTCAGTGGGGCATGAACAATACTTTTAACAAGGGCATAAATAGAACACCGTCAGAGGCTCTATTCGGCATAAGACCATCTGGTCCTAGTGACTGTAAAATTGTATCGGAACTGGCAGACGATATAGCTGATGGTTCTTCTAACATTCAGGACCTATCACAAATTAGAGAGGACATTAACTCTCATGTCAGTTCCTATCAAGAGTCACAAAAGAAGGCTTATGACGCAAAGCGTTGTCCGCCTCCAAAATATAAAGTAGGTGACCTTGTGAGGGTCGAACGTCAAGTTCCAGCTACAGGAAATAGCAAAAAGCTTGTTCCGAAGTTTCAGGGACCCTATAGAATCACAAAAATTTATGATTTTGATCGTTATCAAATTGAGGATACTCCCCTCACACGAAAATCTAATCGACCTTATTCCACAGTTGTTGCAAGTGACAAAATTAAGGCCTGGCTGAATTTTAAAAGACCACATGACGAATCATCAGATAATGACAGCGAATAGCCTAATTATTTCAATATTATTAATTAATTTGTGATTAACACACTTTTATTCATTTCAGTTTGCCTGAATGTTTACCATATCCGGGCCATGAAATAATGCCCTTATTTTTACACATTTTCAGACCCGTAGACCATGAAATAATGTCTACTGAGGTCATCCCTGGCCATGAAATAATGCCAGTTGCTTAAAATGGGCCATGAAATAATGCCTATAAATGTACATCGAGCCATGAAATAATGCCCGATTTACATTGAGCCATGAAATAATGCTCGAAGTTGTTTATAATGGGCCATGAAATACTGCCCAAAAATTGTGATTGTTCTGTTAACTATAATCTTATGAATCTATTTTCTTTATAATTATTTTATAAAGTACGCTATGACAATATGCAATTGTTTACTTTTAGTATCTTTTTATGTTAATTTATTCAATAATTACTACTGATTATTTTGGCGAGGTTTGTTTTACCTTATGTAATTTTATGTTCTCACTACACGAGGACGTATACTGTAACTAGGATGGCCGACTGTTATCAATAGTATATTATATCACATTTTATCCAATTGGTTTTGTTAAATTATATTCAATTCTAATGTTAAAAGTATTATTTTGACTACTGTAGTGTCGACTGAGTTCGTAGATGGCGCGACTATCCAATCATACAGCATCGATTGGAATGTAGGTAGAATGGTGGGAGAAAATAACTTCGGTAGTCGTGCCAATCTTTCGAGCTCAGTCGTGTATCAGACGTCGGGCGATCGCCTACTAAACTGAGTGTTGTGCTTAAAGTATACTTAGTGTTGATTGTGAAGTATATTTGATTTTGTGTCTTGGAAAATACAAGTAAGTACATTAATAAGTGTCTATTATTTCTTTACCTTACTTTTAAAATATTATAAAGTTGACCAGCGATTTAATTTGTATATTTAAACTATTACTAGATACTTTGTGGGGGTACAGAGTCCACACTATAAGTACCTTCCTTCTTTCTGTAACACTATAATAATAATATTATCCCCAAAATACTGTATCATGGACATACTATTAGAAAGAAACAGATTCCCAAGCTTTGTGCCTTTCATTCGTTTCAAGGTCACCGATTTGGGATAGTTTTTCTAGTAAGAAGAATTAACTCCTGTATTTCCTTGGTCACTTCACCACTCACTTCTGTCTGTTTGACATTTGACATTGTTATTGAATTCAATAACCAATTTAAATCGATGAATGTACATACATTTGAGTGAATTTTATGAAAATTTCTGAATTAAATGACACCGTACCGAAGTTACTAATATAATGTATAACATTATACTTTCAGTAATAACAACATTATCAACACTTTTTGTATTAGGAAACTGTAAGTATCGGATAAACACACTGCGACGCTCAAAATAATATTATGGTAGCAATTTCAATGAATTTTGTGTGCTTTAGGCTCCATATATCATAATCTGAAGTATTTTGAGACCATACATGCCTCGAAGCTGGCTCATCATGTCGTTAAGCGAGGCGCGAAGTTGTCCAACCATCCTTTTAATACAATCAAAGAGGTTCATTTCAAGACGTTGGGAAAAGACTTCAGATTGATTTTGCATCCCCATAGCTCGGTACTACATTCTAATTTCAAAGCATACGCTGTGGATGGTGATGGAAAGGAAACAACTGTTCATGTTGGTAAGAAACCCATATTCTATTTTTTTTAATATCTCATTTAAGACTAACTAGTCATATTATGTTTTTTTTTATCTTAGAAGTGCATGAGGAGTGTTGATACTTTAACATACCCATTTAGGACTAACTGCTCATAATATGCTAAAAGTTTAGATATCTATACTTTTACTAAAGGGCATTGCCAGCATACAACTAAGGGGGGGGGGAATAGTTTCTGTATATTTCAATACTTTCTACAATATACATGCCCCCTTGGCGACGCCCTTGCTTTTACTCAACTAAAGAAAAAGTTAATATTTGTCCCCCATTGTAACTATTGATAGCTAAGTCTATATTGTAAACCTACATGAATCCTACTATCCTACTAATATTATAAATATGAAAGTTTGTTTGGATGGATGGATTTTTGTTACATTTCATGCAAAAACCACTGAATGGATTTGGATGAAATTTGGTACACAGATAGTTTACAAACCTGGCTAAACACAGGAAATTTTTTATCCTGATTTTATGTACCCATGGGATAATTTTCGAGTTGCAGCAGGTGTAACCACTGGCACGGAGCTAGTGATGTATTATGTTACATATTTAAAAAAAAAAAAAGTTAAAAATAACTAAAACCCAACTACGACTAAAATGTGCACTGAAAAGTATAAAAGAAGAACAATATTAATTTGACCAATATTGTGCTAGCCGTGGTCGTGTGCCACCTGCGGTTGTTTCACACAATCTTCATTAGGTAGGTGGCACACGACATGTTTTTGTCGTAGTCGGGTTTTAGTTATTTTTAACTTATTTTTTACTAGCTGACCCGTGCCCACTTCGTTGGGCAGTATTTCGGCTAATATGTATGATATCTTTATAATTTATAGCCTATAGCACTCACGGATAATGTACCTTTCTACCAGTGAAACAATTTTTTAAATCGGTTCATTACTTCCGGAGATTACCCCCTAAATACAAACTTACAAACATACAAACTTACAAACAAATGTTACCTCTTTATAATATAAGTATAGATTTACACTATTTTGGGGTTAGGTATATTATTAATTATTTGATAAGTATTTAATAATAAAAGCAGAGTAGCGAGTAAATTTCAAATGTACTCATTAAGCCTTTTCATTTAATACCCATGTTGACACTGTTAGAAGCAGGCAAAGTAGCTATTAATGTATATAAAAGCTATATAATGTATATATATTTCAAATGTGCACATCAAGCCCTTTAATTTGATACCCATGTCGATACTGTGCGAAAAAAATTTTTTTTTCGGTCACGACTTTACAACACCTAGAGGGCGCCATATTGGATTTGGTGACACGTCACCTACCCTATAACCAGCGGACAATTGAGACGCTTCTAACGACACCTCATTTGTCATGTAATGATAAGTATTAAGTAGTTTAGAAGATATGAGGGAACAGACAAACATACATACATACATACCGGTCAAAATCATAACCCTCCTTTTGGCTTTGCCGTAGTCGGGTAATAATGGATCCTCTGACTACAACATTTCCTGTCTGAAACATTTACTGACTCATTTTGGTAGATGTTACTGTAATAATTAATTAATTAATCATCACCATAAAATTAAAAATGTTAACTTCTAAATAGACAATATTATTTCTGTAACAGATAGAGAAAACTTCTACACAGGCAGAGTGTTTGGTGAGAAGACTTCAGATGTGAAGCTGCACATGGATGATGGTCTCATCACTGGTATTATTCACACACCAGATGAAACTTACCACATTGAGGTTTGTAACAAAACTAATTTATTTATTTGTTTACAACAATTGTTTACGCTTTTACGCATTACGTCGATTACGCATTTATAAGTGTAACAATTCCTTACTGACTAACACCACATGCACCAAATTATCTTAGGTAATGACATTTCTGGGGTTGTGAGACAGTCTGATCAGGTTACCATGACCCTGGAACATAAAAGGTAATTAAAGGAAAACTGGATTTAAGTCTGTACAGTCAGCATCAAAAGTTGCTGACCACATTCAGATTTTTAAAATCGCTGTACACCTTAATAATTCGTAATAATACAGTGTACAGCGATTTTGAAAATCTGAATGTGGTCAGCAACTTTTGATGCTGACTGTACAAGTCTGACAGTTCCTCCCATCCTGCCCTGGGTGGAAAGACTCTTCATGGGAGGGACTATCATACTTGTACTGATTAACATATAGGTGTCCTTCAATAGCTCTTTGTGTGTATTTCTGTGACCTCGGCAGGCTTTGGCCCTCTAAGGGGGCTCCGTCATAGCTTGCGTCGCAGTCACCTTTTAGTTAGTTCTGCCTCACCACCTCTATCAAAACAGTAACTTATTAAAAAAAATATGTCATTGTCTTTTTGCTTTTATTTTGTAGCCCTCCTGGCGCCACCTGCCACATCTAGGTGACAAGACTATGATCACGTACCGATCATCTGACATACACTTCAGTTGGAAAGGTGGTGAAGAAGCCAGTAAAGGTGCCAAGCCACGTGTCTGTGGTTACGTGAAAGAGGGAAAAGGTACTTAAAGTGACTTTGAATAAGATTTAGGGCGTTTACGCACTACGTCCGATCTGAATCCGATCCGAACCCGTGAAAAAGTATCACGGACAGAATTCGGATATTGCTTACGCACTACTCCCATCTCTGACAACCAGCCGCATACCCCCCGCCCGCCCCGATGCTTCTCTGCTCGTACGCAGCTCGGATTCAACTCGGACGCAGTACGCGAGCGTTCATACAAAAAATACTATGGCTACTTCGGTCCGTCATTTTTTATCCGAAACGGAGATTCTCGGATGACGGAAAGAAATCGGATGACGGAGATCGGATCTAGTGCGTAAACTACTATAGAAATAGTTCTACGGCTACGACTGACCGTATTTTCACGGGTTCGGATCGGATTCGGATCGGACGTAGTGCGTAAACGCCGTTAACCTACATGGGTAGTGAGACAATAAATTAGTTTTAGTAAATTTTTAAATCAAAGTTTACTATAAAAAAAGACAAAATCCAATGTACAATTATTGATGAATTATGACCCACATTAAGCTTAGTTTCTTACAGATATTCAAATACAATTAGGTCCACATTTGCGTGAACATACATTATCCATGGTAACAACCTTGATCTTTGTTATTTTGACGGATTCAAACGATTTATTGCCAAAATGGGTCAAGATCAGAGGTCGGAATTAGCTAGAGTTATTTTAGTACTTGCATCAAAATGTTGAAAATAATATGGGTCTTCCCGGGATGTCTGATATGATAGACTATCCCGTGTGGAAAACAGTATTACAACTAAATAATAATAATAAAAAAAACACCAGATATAGATTGGACAAATAGTGTAAAATTAAATAACTTTTTTATTTTATAAATCACGGGATTTTTCTGCTCTTTGAAAGTAATTCCGGGATTTGGGACATGTCCAGTTTTTTCTTTCGCTCTATGAAATGTGTACATGTACCTACATGAATAACTCTACCTAATTCCGACCTATGGTCATGATTCAACTTTGTCAATTGTACTTATATGGTATATACTTGAATTGATGACAAATTCAATAATTTCACTTCTTTTTTTTCAACTAGAATTAGAAGATGATGATGATGATGATGATGAAGAAACCGTCACTAACATAGAATCAGAACATGAACAGTTAGAGAAGGACAAATATTTAGAAGAAAACACACATTTTGACAACACTGCAGATGTGACACAAAGTAACAAGAAGCGAGTGAAACGACAGAGCGACTATGAATATACGCCTACGAAGACTCGGTGCCCGCTACTCCTTGTGGCAGATTATAGGTTCTTTCAAGAAATGGGTGCCAGTAATACTAAGACTACTATAAGTTATTTGGTAAAATATTTATGAATATTTGTTTTTTTTTACCTTTTAGGCATTGTAGCTTACCATTTTAATGAATTTATTTTATTTCAGATCAGTCTCATCGATCGTGTTCACAAAATATACAATGATACTCTTTGGCAAGATCGACAGGTTTGTGGCGCCAATTTTTTCTTACTTTTTTGATCTTTCATCAAGTTATTTATCATCTTTTCTTGAAAACCTTTTTTTTTCTGCAACAGGACATGGACGGTTTCAAAGGCATGGGTTTCGTGATAAAGAAGATTCTAGTTCACTCTGAGCCGACTCGCGTACGTGGCGGCGAGGCACATTACAACATGGTGCGCGAGAAATGGGACGTTCGCAATCTGCTTGAGGTAAGTTAAAAGAAAAAATACATAGATAATAGCTTAGTTTCATTTCAACTTTACGTAAATTGTGGTTACTAAAACTGTGAACACAGTTATTGGTAGATTCACATGAGAACATGTTGCTGATAGAAATAAAGATAACGAAATAAACCAGTCCAAGAGACAAAAGAGGTAATCTTAAGTGTGAACCAACCAGTCAACAGCACCGTAGGAGCAACGTCACCTATGAAGCCATTGAAGACCAAACACATAGAAAAACCCGACTAGAACTGTGGTGCAGTAGTACACCAGATACAACACCCATTTAATTATGGAGACCGTCGCTTTTCATCGAAATATCCAAGAACTTTACATCCTGTTTCTCATAAGTCATACGATATAGCTTCTAAGGGTCTATTCGTATCGAGATGCGACATTCCGCGCACATTTGAGACTTAAGCTTTATTTACTACACAAAAAGATACATATTTCAGCGATGACGATGAACTCAAAATCTAACTTTATTATTATTTACTACACGACAAGATACACATTTCCAGTATCGTGGTGTCACGTCACGTCTCGATGTGATCTGACCCTTTAGCGCAAAGTAACATGTTTCATATTTGTTTGGCAGGTGTTCAGTCGCGAGTACTCTCACAAGGACTTCTGTCTGGCCCATCTTTTCACGGACCTCAAGTTTGAAGGTGGTATTCTCGGACTAGCGTACGTAGGTTCACCGCGACGGAACTCAGTTGGCGGAATTTGTACACCAGGTAACATTTTTTACCTATATTGTGTTACTTTAATCATGTTTTTTGTCCGAATTTTTTCGTTAAGAAAAATTAAGCTAATGTGTCAAATTGGCTTATATTGGTCTGAAATTGGCAATTTGCATTTACTTCCTTCACAAGGGCGTGCTATGGTGACCGCTTTCCACCAGGCGCGGGCCCATAAGCTTGTTTATGAGACTGTAAAAAAAAGGACTAGTAGTGTGGTAATTAATGCCCAATCTATACCTATGAGATTGAGGTTATTAATTATTATTTCCATCCAAAATAGTTATTTTTTATTTATTTCGGCCATTTTAAGATTTGATTCACAATTTATGTTTGTTTTGATTTCAGCTATTATGGTGCCTTGTGTGAGTGTCCCCTTTTTGTTTTGCTTATTTTTATATTTGTAGTTTATCCTGTTATTTTTTACTATAAAGTATTAAATAGCGCTTTATTAACTAGTATATTTATGCTTATAATTGTTTTTGTTGTTACTAAATGAATATGTACTAAGTCTATTGCTTGGTTTCACTTACATTATGGAACACCTAAAAATGAGTAAAATGAAAGCATTCTGTAATCGAGTGTTGAAAATCGAGAGTTGTTGAGATTTAGTTCTTGATAAGTAATAATTGTGAAAACGAGCAATAGAGCCTGTTTCTTATAGTTGAAAGCACAAAACCCAATTACAGACTTTATTATAGACCTTATTATGTCAATTATAGGCCTTATTACTGGAGAAATAGCCATTATCACATTTCTTGATTCCAAGGCCAAAATGTTAATACCGGGTTTTAGTTATTTTGCTTGTGATGGATGCCCTAGAAAGAAAACTTAGATTAAAATAATTAGTATTGCATAGGTCACGCCTCGTCGGCTCGTGACACTGCTCTCCTGGGAAATCGAGTATTATGTCTGGCAACATCGAAAGTTAAACTTTCGTCCCCATGTGAATACATCATGGAAAAGTAATGCTGACAATATTACTAGCTCCTTCATAAGAAAGAAACTGAATTTTTCAAGTGGATGTGTATGGTTAAATCTATGAATTATTATTATGAGCCTACGTTGTCCCACTGCAGGGCAAAGGCCTCCCTTCCCTCTTTCCATCTCTCGCGATTTAATGCGAGTGTAGGCCAACCCCTTAAAAATGAGTCGAGCTCATCCCGCCATCTCCTTGGGGCCTGCCGCGTTGACGTTTCCTGCCCGTTGGGCTGCATAGAGTAGTTATTTTAGCCCAGTGCTCCTCCGGCATTTGGGTTTTGGAGCGAAGCATGGTATTTCTGATGCGGTCCGAAAGTTTGACACCCAGTATACTTCGCTCCATAGCTCGTTGGCAGACTCCAAGTGCGGACTTCTGACACTGCGTGAGTGACCGACCATGTTTGCGCTCCATAGGTGAGGGTAGGGAGAATGCACATGTCCATGAGCTTTCGTTTCAGCGAAAGAGGGAGAGTACCCTTCATAAAGTGTTTCATCGACCAATAGCTCCTCCAGGCATTCTCAGTGCGTCGAGCAACTTCTTTATCTTGTCATGCCTGGAAAGAGACTACTTGGCTGCAGAGATATATGTACTCATGGACATATTCAATGCCAAATCTATGAAACATAGTGAAAAATACTCTAAGAGTTTCCGGCCCGCGTTTAATAGGTTCGTTCGAAGCAGCGCGGGAAAAAGAGTTCTTTTAAGGGATTTGAGGAGGCCTCTGCTCAGCATTGAGACAGCACAGGCAAAAAAAAAGATTTTTGAAAAATAAATTTTACCCGTCAGGTATTCCACATACATTTGTATTTGCACATTTCATGTAAAACTTGAAAACTTCTCCTTATAAATAGGATGATTGATCTTAACACATCTTATCACCTTAAACAGAATACTTCAAAAACGGCTACACCCTCTACCTGAATTCCGGATTAAGTTCATCTCGCAACCACTACGGGCAGCGCGTGATCACCCGGGAGGCAGACCTGGTGACTGCGCACGAGTTCGGACACAACTGGGGCTCGGAGCATGACCCCGACGTGGCGGAGTGCTCCCCGGCCGCTAGTCAGGGCGGCTCATATCTTATGTACACGTATAGTGTCAGCGGGTATGATGTTAATAATAAGGTGAGTTGTCGGTTTTATTGCTACATTCATATTAATAAATCAGCCCATAGTTTCGCATTGTTGGGCTTAGGTCTCCCTCCCTTCTTTCCGCTTCTGACGGCTATATCTACCATCGTGGTCCAATCCTTCATGTATAGCGGTTCAAGTTATCTCGCCATCTTCACTTGGGCCTGCCACGTCGAGTTCTTCCTTTTGGCATCCATTCTGATGTTTGTTTTGCCTAGCGATTGTATGATATTCGACATACGTGGCCTTTCCAGTCCCATTTCAGCTTGGCAAGTCTTTCTCCCAAATCGGCAATTTGCGTTAAGGAACGCAGTACTGTGTCTTATACAATCATACGAATAGGTCACAAAAAATATGTTTTGTATCAAAGACATTAAACTTGTAAATTATATTTTTCTTTTTTGATTATTTTATATTATTGCTTCGGCGCATTTCTAGTGATCGCCTCTGCTGGCTTTCAGGAGTTACAGATGCTTTTAAATAGGCGGGCTTCTCGTAAAAATTTACATATTGTGTGTGATATCTAAACATGATAAACTAACTAAACAAACTGAAATCTACATAATGCTTGTATCAAATAAACATGTATTTGTTTTACAGAGATTCTCGCCATGCAGTCTGCGATCGATCAGGAAGGTTCTTCAAGCGAAATCCGGTCGTTGTTTTTCCGAACCTGAGGAGAGCTTTTGTGGCAACCTACGTGTAGAGGGCGGGGAGGAGTGTGACGCTGGCTTGCTCGGTAATTCTGTAGTTTTGATTACTTGCATTGAGTTATTTCCTCAGTTTCACATAACATGACATCACGCCTGTAATCCCCGAAGGGACAGGCAGAGGTGCGTCTAAACTGTACATCCACATTTTGCCAGTTATTAAGTCACATGTAAAAGGGGCGTTGCCACCAACTACCATTGCCCAAATCCAGACTATGGTTGCTACTGAAAAAAAAACATCATAGCACTGCTCGATCTGGGAATCAAAACTGAGACATCGTGCTCAGCAGTTGCGCTTGCGACCAAGTGCAGTTTTTGTGTGTTAGTTTATTTGAGCCTCTGTTTCCTCTGAGTTGCCTTCTCGCTATACTCAGGTAATCGTTTGTTACAGGTACCGAGGACAATGATGTATGCTGTGACAAAAACTGTAAACTAAGAAAAACTCAAGGGGCAGTGTGCAGGTAAACATAATAATATTACACACTGTGAGCGCGCCTGCTTGGCTCTGACACGCTCTCGTGTGTCTAGATTAATTTTAGAGTTAAAAAAATACTGATGTTGATGGATGAACACAAAGAGGAAGGTCCAAGATGGATGGAAAATTGTCTGAAAAATGATATGTAAGAAAAATAAATAATGTTGCTAAAGACTGAAGGGAGAATGCAAGCAGAAAACGTGTTGTACCGACTCCGAGTAAAATGGGATAACGGCAGGAAAATGATAAGTTTTAAGAAGCCGACTAAATTATCTATACTCTTTTGTTATCAAATTATGAAGCTAATACTAATAATACGATGGGATTACTTTCAGTGATAAGAACTCTCCATGTTGCGCGGGCTGTGTGTTCGCTCCGCCGGGTGTGGTGTGTCGCGAGGCTGCTCATTCAGCTTGCGAAGGCGAAGCCACCTGCAATGGAGCTTCCGCTGACTGTCCCAAGGTATGTCTTGCTTATTTGAGTCGATTATGAGTCTCCGGTATCCATGAACTGATCTTAAGATTGTGTTGTAATCAGGGACCGAAACCGGTATGATCAATACGGGTATTTTTTCGGTAACAACCTTTTTTTCTTTTACAGGTAATTTTAAAGATTACCTTTATTATTAAAAGTGAATACATAACCAGTATTAATACCGGTTACCGAAATAAAAATTACCCCTATCTTGCACACTTCACACGTGCCGTCGGCAATAGTCACAGGGCGCGCATCGCATGTGTGTGTGACAAAGAGTCGTTATCTTTAGTTAACCGGTATTAAAACGGTAACCTGAATAGAGGTTACATTTTTCTTCGGTCTGGTTACCCAGATAGCGGTTACCTTAGTTTGAAAAATAACCAAAATTCTTCAATACCGGTACCGTAATTTATAAAGGTTTTCGGTCCCTGGTTGTAATGAATGTTTGAATGCAAACTTCATAGCGGCTCGGAAGTAAGCTGCATTAGTTTACACAGGTAAATAAAGTCCCGTACGCCTCGCAGATAATCTCAAATTGTGTCATTGCACAGCTATAAGGGTAATGTCCTGAGACACGCGTAGTCTTATAGCATAGACTATGACCTATCGCTTATGTCCTATGACTTATGGAATAACAAAAATGTGTCAAATAAAATTGCCATACTCTCTAGAAAGAGAAAAAACAATTTAAGACCATTTATCACTTTCCTGTACGACATAGATAATGACTTTCGTTATGTAATTAGTGGAGTGCCGTAAGGCGTAAAAATTGTAAAACCTCGGAATCCAAGACCAGTCAATGAATCTTCATATGATTTTTTTAAATGTATTGTTAACAGCACATGTTGTTAAAAACACATTTCAATAATTTATACGAAGATTCATTGACTGGTCCTGGATTCCGAGGTATAAACCTTACGGCACTCCACTAAATAGAAAGATTTATGGTCTTATGACGATTGTTTGCTGCTAGAGTATGTTTAGCCTATGCTCTATGTCTACGGAGCAGAAGCAATTTAATACCTATACCTGCGCGAACCAGAGCGCTCTGAGCTAAATTCCCAGCCGCCATCAAAGTCTCAAACTATAATTTTTCAAGTTTTAATAGGATGCGACACTTGATCATGATTTTCTTTTGCAGGCACCAGCGATAGCGGATGAGCATGAATGTGCTGAGCGTGGTCGATGTCGGAACGGGACGTGTGTGCCTTATTGTGAGACGCAAGGCATGCATAGCTGCATGTGCGATATTGGTAAGAAATCACACCATTTGTGTTGTTTTGTCCTCGAACTCAAAATGCAATCTGAGAAACTGGGTGGAGTTTTAGTCAGTAACTTGTTTTTAAAAAACCCGTTTTCTTCTTAAATATTTATTAGTAATGATGCATCGCGGTTTCCAGTTGCGGATGCGTGTAAACGCTGCTGTCGTAAGAGCCTGAACAAGACTTGTTTCCCGGTAGCTCATAATGACATACTGCCCGATGGAACACCTTGTATACAAGGATTCTGCAATAAGGTAAGTGGTGAAGAAAACGCGTCTTCGACAACTTTTCTACAATAAAAAAAAATGTCACATTTAAAAACTGTATTAAGTTGTGCCTGTTGTAATCTACATTAAATCGGTCCACAATTATTTGTCTTCAGTTTATCGTCTTTCGTTTCACCAAACGTGTATAGAACACATTACACTCTAGGGCCCGAATCTATAGAGCGAAGTCCGAATGAAGCTCGGTCTCGCCAAGAATTAATGTACTTATTTGTATGAAAAGCTTGGTCACAGTCCACTGTAGGAATATGTAACTCAACATTATACCAATAAGGTTTATTTTCGGATGAAAAGTAATTCGGCTAAACTTGAGCTAACCCTAAGTTTTTCTATAGTATTGAGCCTAGAACAGTCATGTATAAAGAGTCCTGCATTATTTCCACAGGGTGTATGCGAGAAAACAATCCAAGATGTAGTGGAACGTTTTTGGGATATTATTGAAGACATCAATATAAACAATGTGCTTGGCTTCCTTCGCGACAACATTGTGGGCGTCGTCGTTCTAGTCACCGCCTTCATTTGGATACCTGCTAGTTGTGTGGTAAGTGTTTTGAAAAGCGGTTGGAAAAAAACTCGTTTCTCTGTATTCATACAAATTATTTCTCATGAGAATACGTAGGTACAGTCGACGTTCAAAAGCGGCTAGGCACGCTTACAAGGCAATAGCTTGACGTTTAGTTTGACTTACGACCTTCTATTTTTAAGAGACACGTTCATCATCAACTACTGATTGTATAGGATTCATAATTTCAACGTGTCTAGTATGTGTTCAGTTGGCCTAGCGGTAAAGCGTACCACTTGACGTATTCGGTGAACAGCAAGGCATGAGTTCGAACCTCTCGCAGAGATAATCTTTTTGTAAGTTTTACTCAATTGTTAAATATTGTAATGGGACAGAAATATGATTATAATCGTTGGTTCACAATTTCTGTGAGGTAGACCAAGTTTTAGGAATATTTAACTTGATCGAAATCAAGTTGTCGTTAGATTGTGGTTGTTGGTTAGTGACGTGTGATTATATAGATAGCGATATATTTAAGTATTCTCAAAATGCCGGCGAATATCAATATTGAGGCAAGAACAAATATTATTGAAATATCATGTTGAAGTTCATCAAATGAGTAGACTGTTGACTGAGGGATTGTCAGATTCGTATGAATCTGATATCACAAATATAATATAAGTTTGTTAATTACATAAATAAATAAATAAAACAAAATTAACATTTTAATTCAGCATGACTTTTTTTATTTCCACAAAGACCAAAAAAAAACATAAACACATAAAACTAATAATTGACTTTTTTTAATAAATAATAAGCATTAATAAATTGTAAATTAACATGAATAACTAACAAGTTATTGATTAATATAAATATCATGATTTAAAAAAAAAGAACAAAAAATAGCTAAACACATTATAAGACTCAGATCTCATTGAACTCCACTTAGCCCAACAGCTATCAGTAATAAAATAAGTAAATTAAAAAATTTGAATGAAGATAAAACAATATTATCCAATTTCATTAGCTGATTATAACGACTAAATTACGTTTAATTATATTTAAGAAACTAAAGGGTTTTTTTTATAAAGTGCGGCCATTTTAGTATGTTATCCCATAAAAAAATTAATGTGTAATTTTGTCTTTATGTTAACAAAAGAAATATTAAAGATATGACTATTTATTAAAGCCATTTGAAATAGTAATAGTTCAGCAGGCCAATTTCTCTATGCGTTCCAAGGCCGCGGTGCCTTGTTACTATTTCAAACAATCGTCCCATGGCACTGTGGTCCTGGAACGCAAAACGCTATTTGCCCTTTGCGTTCCAGGGTCACGGTGAAGGAACAGGTTGTTTTTAGCAAATAAATTTATTCCGCTCCACCAAATGTGAATTACCAAAAAAAAGTTATTTAAGGATCAATGTTCTTTTAGGTACTGAATTATAACCACGCAAATAACATTAGCACTACTTAAAAAAAAATACTGCTACAGCTATGATTGTGAAGGCACCGCGGTCCTGGAACGCAAAGGGCCAGTTGCTCTTTGCGTTCCGGGGCTGCGGTGCAAAATTATTTTTCTATGCAATCAGGCTTTTTGCGTTCCACTTAGTGCGATTTAGCAAAAGAAATATATAATATGGAAATATTATGTTCTATTACTGAAATAGAACCACAAAAATAATAACCGCTCTCCATAAAAATACCCTTTTGAGGACATCAGTTTAATTTTCGTTTTCTTTACGAAAAGAATGATTGAAACTTAGCCTCAAATCTAAGCCCTAAATTAATAAGAACTGTGAATAAAATGATGTTTTCGCTGACAGTCTATTAACAATGAATACAACAAAAGCGATATAAAAATATGGTCGTGCTTACAAACGTTTTTTTTTTATTTCTATAAAACAAACGGTTTTTGGCTGATATTTGGTGTAATTTTTGTCTTGAGTGCACGGTGAAACTAAACGGTTATTCATTTCGTGTTGAATTAGTTACTCATTGGGGGAAGCTATTTCCTTCGTATTCATTCACCATAATTTTATTATGATGTCTGACAACCGTCGGTGTTGGACTTTGCTCTCGACTAGCTTAGCAATAGCGCTTGTCGTTCCTCGTATCTCATATCCACAGGACTCACAGTATTTCACTAGAACAAAACATGGAATACTATTATTATCTTTATGCAGAATACAACTGATAATTTATTTAACTAAAAGAAAAAACTATAAATAACACGTATTACTATCTTTTAAACAAACCTATTGTAGGGAATCTTATCTAATAAATAATATATTAACATGTGAAATAACTAAAAATTAAATGTTAACACGTTCGCTGCGGCAAAACACACCTGTTGTGTTTCTACTAACGGAACGCGAGTGCGGCGCTTACACACGCGTATGTGTTTCGTAAATTTCAATACAGCTGTGCGGTCAAAACACGCCTTGCGTGTGAGCTGTAAACGTTTCGCGAGTGCGGGCTTACGCGCTACGCGTGTTTCCATATACGAGTGCTGTAAAACACACCTGATGCGTTTTTTTTTGTTGCTACGACAGTGCGGCTCACACACCCGTTTGTGTTTTAATGATTAAGTTATTTTCTTGTAGTACTCAGTCTGTTTAGACCTATTGGCGTCACTTTTTATAGGATTCTAATGAGAAATAAAATACCTTTTACATTAATTAACGTTTTCATTCATTTTTTATTATTTGAAAACGAAATACCTGCGTAAGAATTACGAGAAATTGTTTTTCAATTATAACTATAACAATACCGAAATCAAAATGATTTCTGAGTAGGTACCTAACTAATTAGGTACCTTATTAGCTAGGTATGAAAAAGCACCTAGGTAAGTTGCGTCGTGACAACTACGTAAGCTTTTATTTTCGGTGTAATAATGTGGTAGGTATGGTTGATATTATAGGTACTACATGACTTGTACGAATGAAATATTAAATAAAACTGCAATCACTTACATATTGTAGCTAGGTAGTTGAAATGGGGAAGGCAAGTGTCAAAGTGAAAATGACAGTTTGGTCCCCAAAGAACTGTAAAATCAAAGGAATTTTCAGAAAAAAAAACATTTATTGATGTAAAATGACTAGATGTTGTGTAATAAGCTGTAAAAATGATGGAATACACTTTTCAAAATAATATCTACTTTTCTTTTGGAGGTTATGTACCAGTATTGCATCGCTCGAAAATCGAAGAATTATCACCTGGAACGAGTTTTGTAATAGTTGTGGTGTTAAGAAATTAAATATATTGTGATATTTCTCGAATCTAAATAGAAAAAAAGGTTAAAATTACTGACTTAAAACATTATGATATTTTATCAAAATAGAAAGTCAAAAGCAGCATTATATTCTTGATAAAGGAGAGGACAGGTAAAACATACCTAAACTCAAAAATTGAAACCTCAACTACAAGTAATTGTGGATTTATTACGGTAAAATCAAATGTATAACCACTCAATTAAATCACTTTTTTTCTCTTGTAGATGCGCCGCGGCGTCTTAATTCTTCTTTTAGTATATAGTACTTGCATGGACGAATAATTTTCCATATTTGTTTTGTATTTATACTCAATTTTTATAACAAATAATCTTGTTTGTTTTTTTGTACAAGGTAGACGTGGGGACCAACTATCGCAGCGCCATCTACGATTAGCTTTGAGTTGCCATCCCCATTGTAGAACCTATTGTTTAGTGTGTCGAATACCTATACCTGACTTGGAGCAATGTATTTTGCTAGGTAAAAGTAGAGTAGTATTGTTGCGATACAGGAAGCTCCCTGCATCGTAACAATCAATGATACGAGTATTATACAAAATCAGATACTTCAGGATATACTAGGTAATCTGAAAATCAAGCTAAATATCGGACTAGGTACTGTTCGGTAAGTACATAAGTAACTTAAAAAAATATTTATAAGGGTTTCGGATCCTTCGAAACAATACCTACAGTCAAAAGATAACTACACAATTAGATAAAGGATTATTGTTAATATTTGCATCTAGGAAGTAACCTTCATAAAACAATAAGACGGTTGTTTAGTCCCACACTACATGAATACAATCAAAGCACCCGTTGCGGTCGCCCGCCTTTTCGGCAATATTACAAGTAAACAATAGTACCATTGTGTAGTCCTTACACAAAAGAGTTATGATTCTTTTATGAAAACTTGACAACTAGATCGTAAAAGTTATTACCTATTCTCAAGAATTTTTGTACTTGGACAAAATGTACGCTTTGTGGTCTTTTCTTTCAACATCTGGCATCTCAATAATACATTTATTATACAAAACAATAGTTACCTAATTAGTGGTCATGACAAAACAAGCAATGTTGACTTGTTACTTTATTTTCAGCAAAATTATAAGTAGGTAGTCCCTAGGTCGCCTTTTTCAATCTTAGCATGTTGAAAGTCTTCACTTCATGTTGTGTGTGATGAAAATTAGATACAAAGGGTAATGACAATAAAATAAAACAATTTGAGAAAAGTTCATAGTTTATTGGGGGAGCCCTGATGTATCGCTAGGTGAAGAACGATCACCAGGGCTCCCCATAATCAACACGTTCCTGGAGCCATGCCACGTAGCCGTCTTCGACACTGCGAGCCTCTGGAGATGGTGGAGGAGCCGGCGGTCCCGTTGCTGCTACAGGCCGGGATACGGGACTGCAAAAAATATAATAATTGTTTGTTTGTAATAAATAAAATAAAAACTTTCAAACATGAACCTGCGGCGAGTAATGGGCGACTCGCTGTACGACCATAGATAGACTATGCCCGGGTTGACGGCACAATTTGTTCCACGAGCGCCTCAAAGAGTGTCAGCATAAAGACGGGGCCCCACCCTTAGAAGTCTAAAGCCTGCCGGGGTCGCGGAACCAACGAATACCGTGACCCCGGAACGTAAAGGGCTATTGAAGGACATCATGGATTTTAGTCAGCACAAGCCTGACAGTCCCTTCTTCCCTGCCCTGGGTGGGAAGACTCATTTGATGATTTTATAATAATAATATTCCACAACTATCACACAACGCCATCTAGTCCCAAGCTAAGCAGAGCTTGTGTTATGGGTACTAGACAACTGATAAACATATTTATTTCTAAATACATACATATTATAGATAAATAACACTGAGACACAGAACAAAATAATGATCATGCTCATCACACAAACATTTGTCCTGGGTGGGAATCGAACCCACCCCCCCGGCATAGCAGTCACTGTCACTAACCACTAGACCAACAGGCCTGTCAAATTTTCTCAATGATGATTGATGATTTTGTCACGTCAAAAAAAATAAACGAACCTGCATTGAAAAACTTGAATGTGAAATAGAATAAAAAATTACAGTCTATAGTAGACAAATAAATCATGCAAAAATAAATTACTTTATTTATAATTTTTATAAATAAAAAAGTAATTTTACTGCTCTCTAAAAGTAATTCCAGAATTTGGGGCAATTCACTTTATTCTTTCGCTGTATGAAATCAGTGTATGTGTGTACATGAATAACTCTAGATACCTAATTCTGACCTATGGTTATTTTTTATTATGAAAGGGAAAAGTATAGCTACAACCCTAAATACACTTGACAGTATTGATTAGCTATAGATTTGGCATCAACTTACCAGCTGACCACTAGTAATTAGACCACCCGTTCCAAAGCAATTTATTAGTTAGAATTTAGATTGTATCAGTGTACAAAAATTTACCAACGGTCCCTATGAAACAGACATGTCAAAAACCGAGGTTACATAAAATTATTGCTCGAGGAGTTTAGTTCAATTCTATGTACACATACAATTATTTCTAAAGCGGTTTGAACATAAAAAAACTCAGTTTTTGACATGTCCGTTTGTACATAGGGACGATCAATACTTATGTAAACAATGTCCAGAAACACAGAACAATCAAAACAAAATTACATGATGGATTGGCAGATCATGTATGTGCAGTTGAGCAAGTATGAACGTACTTACTTCATAATTATGTATTCACCGTCTTCCGGCCTGTAAAACAGCAACGGGTGAAGATTCATCTCTAATCGCCGGATGCTGTCCGGCACCCCGGCGATTAGAGAGATCATTTGCCGTATCTGTCGAAGAAAAAAAAGTTGGCAATCAAATCATATTTTTCTGCTAGGTACTTATTATACGCGTAGTGATTCGAGTGACCAAAAAAAATGAAACGATAAGATAAATTATTCCCATATTAATCTGATAGCCCAATAATATAGAATTATGTACTAAAGTGTCACTAAACAATAATAACGGTATACAATACCTCCTCCACCGACTGCTCTACCGAGCGTAGTGTGCTCGCAGTGTCGAGGGCCTGGTGCAGGTCTACGCTCTCGTAAATATGTCTGGAATAATCAAAATAATAAAATAAGTACCTATTGAATACTATAATGCTTACAATCATGAACTATTCAAAAGCAGATACTTACTCCGAAGTCGAAGAATCTGCGTTTGCACCAGGCCCACAGCAAATTATGCGCTGAATAGCGGCACGGGCATGGCTCCAGGTCCAGAAAGTCATTTTTATATATAAGTAATAATGTTCTCAATTCTGCAATCTCCTGCAGTGATTTGCGCGGGCGGGCGGAATGGAATGGCGGGCGGACCGGCGGAGTGTCTATTCTTGTTTTCGGTTTTATTGAATTGTCAATGTCAAATTTAAATTTTAAGTCATAGATTGAATGAATGACCATGGACAGAACAAAATAATGTTCTGCATTTATATGATTATATTATACAGTCGTCTGAGTCTGTCAATAAAATCATGAAAATAGATGAGAGTGCTGCAGATGTATTTGCCACCCGCCCGGGATGCCCAAAATACCGAGCTCGCTTCGCTCGCTCATGCATCCTTTTCTGTACCACTTACCAAGGCAGATCGACGAAACAAATATTCATAATGTTTTCTTTTCTGCATTACATTACACCAATCAAATAATCGATAAACTAAATGTTATACCACCTGAACATTGCATCAAATGAACGTTATATCATTTGATCAATAGCGCAAATGTTGTTATCGCAAATAAATATTCTCATGAAATGAAAATTATGGTTTGGTTTGAAGGGGATCCATCGCCGCGTAACATACGCTCGCCCTTGCATCCTTAGTCAAATTGCCGATTACTACGTACCGAGGTAGCTCGACGAAGCCCCGCTTCGCGGGGCTCCTATTTCTGTTTGCAAGGTTTAAAGTAACCTAACACGAAGGGGATGGCGGGGTCTTTCAGACCCCGCCATCCCCTTCGAACCTAACCTGTCCGAGTCGGGTTGCCCCAGGTTCCGAGCTCGCTTCGCTCGCTCTTGCATCCTCGGTAAAATTGCTGATTACCACCTACCAAGGTAGCTCGGCGGAGCCCGATTTTTTTATAGACAATTAAAGGAAACGAATAATTAATTAACTGAATATTCGATGCGATATTTCGACTAAATCATTATTTATTAGTCTAGTGAAACATTAGTTTAAATAAACTTAGTGCATTTGAAAATTCGGTCAAATGAAATTATTTCAAAGAAATAAATAGGCTAAATAAAAATATAACAATTAATTATTCGGTGAAATGAATAATTCTACGAAACGACTTTATTGTAACCAAAATTAGCCGGAGTGATTTTCGACGAAACGTTGTTCTACCAAACAAGGGTGAACCGTATCGGAGAACATGTTCTTCAAGGGTTACCCTTGTTTGGTAGAACAACTTTTGATCGAATGTTACTAATTCGAACAACGTTTGAGAAAATAATCAGTTTGTATAATATCGGTTAACTGAATTTTCATTTCATCGAATATTTATTTGCGATAACAACATTTGCGCTATTGCTCAAAAGGTATAATATTCATTTGATACAATATTCAGGTGGTATAACATTTAGTTTATCGAATATTCGATTGGTGTAATGTAATGCAGAAAAAAAAAAAAAAAATATTTGTTCCGTCGATCTACCTTGGTAGGTAGTAATCAGTAACTAAACTAAGGATGCAAGAGCGAGCGAAGCGAGCTCGGGACTTGGGGCACCCCGACTCGGACAGGTTAGGTTCGAAGGGGATGGCGGGGTCTGAAAGACCCCGCCATCCCCTTCGTGTTAGGTTACTGTAAACCTTGCAAACAGAAATAGGAGCCCCGCGAAGCGGGGCTCCGTCAAGCTACCTCGGTAGGTGGTTATCAGTAATATACGCTCGCCCCTGCTCCTTAGTCAAATTGCCGATTACTACCTACCGAGGTAGCTCGACGGAGCCCCGCTTCGCGGGGCTCCTATTTCTGTTTGCAAGGTTTACAGTAACCTAACACGAAGGGGATGGCGGGGTCTTTCAGACCCCGCCATCCCCTTCGAACCTAACCTGTCCGAGTCGGGGTGCCCCAGGTTCTGAGCTCGCTTCGCTCGCTCTTGCATCCTTGGTAAAATTGCTGATTACCACCTACCAAGGTAGCTCGGCGGAGCCCGATTTTTTTATAGACAATGAAAGGAAACGAATAATTAATTAACTGAATATTCGATGCGATATTTCGACTAAATCATTATTAGTCTAATAAAACATTAGTTTAAATAAAATTAGTGCATTTGAAAATTCGGTCAAATGAAATTATTTCTAAGAAATAAATAGGCTAAATAAACATATAACAATTAATTATTCGGTGAAATGAATAATTCTACGAAACGACTTTATTGTAACCAAAATTAGCCGGAGTGATTTTCGACGAAACGTTGTTCTGCCAAACAAGGGTAACCCGTTCTTCAACTGCACATGTAAGTTTGTCAACTTTATTTTTACAGCTTTATTAGGTGGGTATATTTTGGGGATAGGTAGGTTTTTATTGTCAACTATTTTTAACTAACTTCAAAAAAAGGAGGAGGTTCTCAATTCGTCGTAATCTTTTTTTTATGTACGAGTATTTTCCCCGATTTCTCAAAGACGTCTGGACCGATTTTGAAAATTCGTCTTTTTAAAATTAAATTCAGCGAATCAGTTTATTTAGTTCGCATAAGTATTTTGATGGGCAGCTAGGGAACCCTACACTGTGCGTGGCCCAACATGCACTTGGTCGGTTTTATTCGAATATGTGAAAATCGGAAAACGAACAAATCGGATATAGGACATTCGGTAAAATAAATTTCGTGATTCTTAAGATATATAAATTTTTAGGTATTATGATACTTATTCGGAGTTTTGAAAATCGGAACATCGAAATTCGGCATAAAATATTTCGGAGTATTTGGGTAACTAAAAAAAACATTTGTATGGGTTTCGGATCCTTTGAAACAATACAGTCAAATGATAACTACACAATTAGATAAAGGATTATTTGTTAATATTTGTATCTAGGAAGTAACCTGCAAAAAAACAATAAAACGATTACGTCCGACACAATGCAATCAAAGCACCCGTTGCGGTCGCCCGCCATTTCGGTAGTATTACCTACAACTAACAATAGTACCATTGTGTAGTCCTTACACAAAAGAGTTATGAATCTTTTATGAAAACTTGACAACTAGATCGTAAAAGTTATTCTCAAGAATTTCAAGTACTCGCACAAATACGCTTAGAGATCTTTTTTTTTTTTGAACACCTGGCATCTCAATAATTTATACAAAACAATAGGTATGTACTTAGTGGTTGTGTTATACAGTGTTGATTTGTTACATTACCCTGGATTTTCGGTATATTAATACCTAGTATTCGCGAATAAGGTAGGTTTTACTGTTTTTTAACCGACTTCCAAAAGGAGGAGGTTATCAATTCGGAGGTTTATATATTTTTTTATGTGTGTTCGCGCATAACTCCGTCGCTTAGCAACGGATTTGATTTTTTTTTTTGTTGGAAAGGATATACCTACTTCCCAAATGATCCCATGAAAATTTTATCGAAATCCGATCAGCGGTTATTGAAAAATTAACAAAACTTAAAAATTATCAACATTGTCAACACCGATTAATCCGAGGTTTCAGGTCCGATTTCGATTATATTTTTTTGCTCGATGCAAACCTGCCATTCGGTCCTCTAATATTTTCGTTTAGTTTGATTCAGTAGTTTTTATTTTTAGATTATTGTGAACACACGCGATATTTGCATTTACATGTGTACTATACAGATTACAAAATTTTAGTGCACATGTAAGAAAATAATTTGGGTTTAATAACTAAAAAGGATAAAAAAATGTAACAGACTTCAAAAACAATCACAAAAAAGTTTAAAATAACCCACTAAAAAACTTTTCTTTCAAAAGTCGGTAGCAAAAATGTCAATGAAATAAATAAAATAAATTAATAGAAAAAGACCCCGCCATCCCCTTCGTGGTTATTTTTTACGACCCAGAGAAGTAGGAGCACCGCGAAGCGGTGCTCTGTCGACACGATGTTTCGACTAAATAAGTATTAGTCTAGCGAAACATTGGTTTACATAAAATTAGTACATTTGAAAATTCGGTCAAATGAAATTATTTCAAAGAAATAAATAAGCTAAATAAAAATGTGCCAATCAATTATTCGGTGAAATGAATAATTCTACGAAACGACTTTATTGTAACCAAAATTAGCGGGAGTGATTTTCGACGAAACGTTGTTCTACCAAACAAGGATGAACCACAATAATTATAAAGCATGTAGAAACAATAGAAGGTATCAATGCATGTTTTTGTTGAAATTATCAGCACTTGAAAAAATAGCTAACTATTTTCTTTGAACGAAATTGTAAGCCGCCTAACATGACAACCAGTAGGATCCTAATCGCAGTTCTAATTAATTACTACAACCAAAAACACATTTACTATCACAATAAAAAATCCAAACTTTTACTCCTTCAACCAAGGCTTTATTGAGCGTAAACTTTCAAACTTTTAATTCACTGGCCGTATGGCCCAAAGCCATGACCTATGTCTATGTGTATCTTTGGCCGTATGAAGGTTTGACGTTTTTCAAAAGTTTTTTTACTTGGGTACTTTTACGTCAAAACTTTTCTTGCCGCCTGCCGGACTGTCTCAAAATGTTTTTCTTTTTGTTTTGGAGTTTTTTTCATATAATTTCACAGTAAGTATTCTTGTTGTCTTCTGTATTATTAAATCTCCGATAAAACTTATTGCATAAAAAGTGTAAAGTGTATTTCATACGACGAGATAAAATCACGATACGTAAATTAAAATGAACAATTTTATCGTACAGTTTTGGTATTAGGACTAGGAATGAGTGTTGAAAACAGTGTCATCGAAAAATATACCTACTTGTTTTTATAGGTAGGTACTCAATGTTTATAAAAGTTTGGTTTTAATGAAGTTTCAATTTCCAATTTTAGAAGAATACGCCTTCACTACGGTGAGCATCGGGTGGTGTTGTGGCGGAGGGCGCGTATAGAGCGGCGCCTGTGGCAGCTGCAGTGGAACCAGGCTCCACAGCACTTCCCTCCACTGCCAATGCCACGGGGCCGGCCGCTGCGTTCTTCGCGCCCCCAAAACATCCCGGTGCCATCGTGGTGGAGGCATCCCCGAGCCCAAATCCAGTAAATTGGCGGGGTTGATTAAAGACAAATTGTCACAACCCCGCCACAAATAAATACCTAATGAACTTTTAAGAAATTGTTTTTTTTTACTCATTTGCCTTTTGGCGTGGGTTACCTACTAAATTTCCAGGGACTGTAGTCATGGCGAATGCAAATTTTCTAACATGGCCGTTCACTAATGCCTGTGGATACTGAGGCACGCAGCTATTCGGACATGCTGGTGCCGCCGCGCTGCCCTCGCACGCGTCTGCCACTGCAGGCAATATCTCAGTAAGGGACCTAGTCACTGGGATTTGTATCCTCATCATCCCTACAATAATAGCGAAGTAAGATGAAATTGCGTTCTTATTGTTTGTTTACGACAATAATAACCTATAACATTACAAAACTCGATAGTGTCAGCTTGTTGAATTGTAAAAAATGTAGGTTTTCTTACTTATAGGTAAGGTTCTGTAATAAGGTAGCCTTCTTGAAGGAAGAAGGCAAAATTTGAATATATTATTTACATTTTAGCATTCAACGAGTAGGTAGGTACCTACTGTCATGCAAGTACCAAATGTTTGGTATGGTAAGAAGCGCTGCCAACCAAAAGTTTTATGCCATCCCATAGACATGACAATGATCTATAGGTATTGACATAATGGAAAGAGTAATACCTCTCGCAGCATTTGCCAGATCGCAAATTTTACTAAATAACATGGATATTATGATCGCAGAGAGTGATCTTATTTCGGGTGGCGAGGTCACCAGAAAGTTACCTCTTTCCGACCAGACGGATATCACGTCTGGTGGGCTTTCAGCCCAACATTCAATTTCGGAATTTTGTACGCTACACATTAAAATACCCAATTGTCAGAACAACTATTAAAATTTATGCATTTACAATTTAGTGCCATTATTTGACAGATTGGGCTAGCACAATAAGCTGCTGCTACCTCCGCGTCTGTAGTAAACTCTTGTACCTACGTGTGCGACTGTGTGCGTGTGAAAAATACTTTGAAAACAACAACAAGGACACGGTCCTCGTAATTTATAGAACTATTTTCATTATTGGTAAATAGATTTGGATTTTTTAGCGATACAAGGGCTGGGTTAGTAAATTACCAACTTTATCTATAAAATAAAAATTATATATTTGAGAGCCTAAAACTTTTTGCCTTGAACGTATTTCCGTTACTCACCTGAAAGTTGGCACTGTGTTCGGTCAAAGAACAACTAAACTTCTATTTATTTTCATTTCGCTCTGACGTACCTACTCAAAGTCAATTTTATTCTTCGTAGTTCATCATTTCATTTTTTTTTACTAATAAATTAATTATATTTGATACGATCCAATTTTTTTGACAGCGAAGTTAATAATTCAAATGAAAGAACCTGTAGTTTCGGAACGACGGAACCTCGGTTGGTCAAGTTGTACAGCTTGACATAAAAATGTAGAAAACCGGAAGTCGCCACTGTCTTCGCGCTACCAGCACTTTGAATGATTTTATTTTAATTTTTTTCACTTATTTCGTTAGTTGTAGGGCACAATAATAAATCTAACAAACCTGCGGTCTTTGTTTACATCAAATATCAAAGATTTTAAAACGCTGTCAGAAATAAAAAATTTAGTTCCGTTTCAATCCGTTCTGGCCAAGCTGTACTTAGCTAGGTTTTGTTTTGTTTTATTCTCGGGATTAAAATAATTATGAACATAATTTCTACGAGTACATAATTTCTTACATAAACTGAATTGCGATTGAAGGAAATTGATATTAGAAGTATGCACATCAAATCAAGAAAACAAACAACGACTGCAAAAGTAAGTGATTCATTCATATTGATTCTAACACTGAGGGCTGCTATTCTCTTCAGTTTCTAAATATACCTATTATGCATTACTCAATAATCTTTGTTTGTTGCAGGATACCTATTTCGCAGACCTATTGATAATTAAATGTAGGAAAATGTTACAAATAAATGGAAAAGAGAAGTTCATAGATACAAGAAATGACAACCTACATAAGTACCAATAAAATCTGAACATAAAAATTGTGAAAAAGTGTTTGAATTGGAAACTATCATATGACCAAGAATATTTATGTGTCAACTATACATGAATAAATTCTAAACCAACTTTATAATAAAGGCAGAAAAAAAATGAAATGAAGCAGACTTCCTCCTATAAAAACTTATTGAAATAATAAATTTTTACTGAAAAATAAAGATTGGGACTTGAACTTGTGATATTGCAGTAGACATAATTATTTATGTTATGTGATAATTGAGTGTTTTTTTTTATTATTACTTATAACAATCATGGTCAGCAAAGATTTGACTAAATAAAACAAATAATATCTACTGATTGTTTAGCAGAACATGACATAACAACAATAAAATAATATAATCAAGTAATAAAACTACCAGTCTATTGTTTGTGCTGCTTTTGTTATGACCATTGTATCTATGTCCTTTTGCATAAAGTTGGTTCTGATTTTTTTGTTGTTTGAAATGTTTTTTTTTTATTATGAAATATGGTCTCTTTGGATTATGTTTACATAAATTATTATGAATTAAAATAAATAATAATTTTACTATAAACATTTTTTGAGTGAGTGATCCCCATCCAAAAACATTGTATTGAGAGGTTTAGCACAAGTTATGTAGCTAAGAGTGCAAATACCTACATTTAGTTTACCTAATTATGTGATTGGGGGTGTGGAGAACCTATAATAAATTGTAGTACCTAGGTATTTGACTTCTGATGTCAACTTACTGTTACAACTACAACAATGGTGATTAGTACAGTCAGAGAAAATAATAATACCAAAATTTAAAAATCAAGTTTTTTTTTGCATTTGCTCTTTTTGTTTTTTTTTGTTTTTTTTATTTTTTTCCTCGGCGGTGGTGGCGGTGACGGCAACCGTCGTCTCCGCGGCACCATTTCTGGCGACCACCGGACCGCCTGTTCAGTCTCCAGTTCCACATCCGACTCCTCGTCGGAGGTCGTCTGTACAACACCAGGGGAAAATGTTATTAACGCCGCTATGCTATTGGAAATCTACGGATTACAATCATGACCTGTCAAATTTCTACCGGAATTTATGAGTAAAGTTTTCCGTTTAGAATGAAGCAGCTAGATGATATTCCAATAAACTTTGTCACCCTTATTAATAAACACGAACTAAAGTTACGACCACTGAAGGTAATCTTGAGATAAACCATAATATTTTTTTTTATGGATTAACTTTGACATATAACTTTACTAAACAACTAAACAATTTAATAATAAGAAAGAATGAGTTGAGGGTGCAAGATAGTCTAATAAGGTATAAATTAATACTCACATAGTTAGGATTCATTTATTGAGTCTCGTGAGCGCCCAGCGACAAAGTGAAGCTACGTTTTGTTTATGTGTGCGCGGCAGATGACAGTGGCGGTGTAGGGACACGCGCGTCTGTGTGTGTTTACCGTTGCCAGACATAGAGAAATATTCCCTTATTTTTTAATTGTTCTAATTATTTGACTAGGTACCTGATATTTCAAATAGGAAACGTGATTTTGCCAAAAAGATTGTAAGATATAATTATTGTAAAATTTCTACAGTGCAGGTCGTGCCAACATCTACCTACTTACATAGTTTAATTGATAGTTAAGGTTAAATCTAAAAAAAATATATGAACAATTGAACATATTGGAAGAGATCACAAGGCTTTTTTTTTTTTTTTTTTTTTTTCGCAAGGGGAAACCTTCGAAAGGTTCCAGACCTCTTAGGGGAGAGGCCGGGATATGTGGGACTCGACCCACTAAAACCACCTTGATGGTCGCCTAAGCACACGCGGCCCGTGAAAGCTACCCAACTACCCATGACTGCTCACGACAGCACATGACCACAACATGCTTTCGTGCCTACGTGGTCGCTTGATGGACGCCCAGAACCCCCTGTTCCGAGCGCCCGCGACGCTATTCAGTGACGAAGGCGCCGATGAGACAAGCTCTTCAGCGCCTTTTTCAAAGAATATATACAATCTTACAATGTAATTAAAAAACAATGAATCTGATTAATTATTTTAATACAAAAGAAAACTATGAATAATCAACAGATCATAAAAAAAAATGTAATAAAATTATAAAGTGTCAACAAGTTGTACATGCAAAATCAACAATACAATAATGAAACATCAACAGGTTGTACAAGCAAAATCAACAATACAATAAATTATAAAAAAAATCAACAGGGTGAAAAAACAAAATTAAAAATACAGTTACAAAAATCAACAGAATAAACAGGCAAAATCAACAATACAAATACATAAAAAAAAACAATTGTAAATTAACCTACGTCTTACACTAAACTATGATCGGCGGTCAGAGGCCCCTTTCTGACCATGACAAGATGGATTCACAGAAAGAAGCCACATCGCACTTCTCGAATAAAACAAATGTGTACAATCAAAAAACAATATAAATTATACAAAGTAAAACAAATTGTACACAACATTTAAAATAAAACTTACGGATACAAAACATAAAGAGATTATACATGAGACTGAAAAAAATCTAAACAAAAGTTTTTATAGTTGCTAATGGAAGAATACCTATCGCATATGTTACCACTTTTGCTTCATAGGAGATTCAGTGTTGTAAAATATAAATCTCAACTATGAGCAAGAAAAAACATGAAAACTAATCTAAACTTCAAGATAAAAGGTGTCGACAGAAAACACAAAACGATAGAAAAAAAAACAGAAAGATGGTAAGACAAGTAAAGATAACAAGAGAGAAGAAGAGATACATAGATAGAGAGAGAGAGAGAGAGATGGAAAAGAATATGAAGAGAAAAGAGAAGAGAAGGAAGGAAACAAGAAAAAAGAGGAAAAAGAGAAGTGGATCAAGTGGAAAAGAAAAAGTGAGGTGATACAAAAAAACGTCAATTATGTATACTAATACCTATGGTAACTACGGAAGCATTTTAAGCATAACCCGGGCTTTTTAGGGCAAAGAGGGCAATAAAAAAGGGCTGCTTTTCGAATTTTGGAAATTTCCAAACAATACCGACAGTCTTTCCGTTTCGTTTTGCCGTTGTCATTTTTTGGCAACTCTTGTGGCAAATGAATTTCCTCCCCGGTAGAGGTACGAATCCTGGGGACACGCGAATGTGCCACAGGTTGAAAAAGTGAGGTAGTAGGCTCGGGCGTACTCTCACTGATATTTAATAATTTTCTAACTACTTGTAGTCGGAAATCATAAAACGACAGAGTTGAATTGGTATTGCCGTTATTTTCCTTATACATCATGAAAGCATTTAGCGTCATAACTTGCATTACGTGCACTATAATTTTTTTGTACCACCTCATAGATTTGCCATAGCTTGGGTAGTATGACAACATTTGGTCTTTTCTGTCAACACCGTTCATGTTCTTATTATATGCTACAACCACTTTCGGTTTTATTTTTGTAGCTCCGTAAGGAGTTTGATATTGGACCATGTCTGAATTATGTTCCGTGCTAATCATCAGAACATTGCGTTTGTCTCTATAATTGGTAACACATACTCCACTAGAATTGTACTTAGACACCAAAGTACCATTTGGTAATCTAGACTTAACTATGTCGGGATTACGGGATCTGTTAGCCCTTAGGGTGCCCGTGACATGAGTCCTCAAATTAACAAGCTTTTCGGCAAGTGAAACGCTGTTGTAGAAATTATCCATATAAAGTGAATGGCCTAAGTAAAAATAATCCTGCATTAGCAACATAACCACTTTTTCGGCATGACCTTTGCCCCGCAGCAATTCGTCATTGTTTCCGCAATATAAATGCATTTTCTGCGTTATGCCGTTTGTATCCGTAAGAACGTATAATTTAACACCATACTTATGACGTTTGCCTTGGATGTACTGTCTAATTTTTAAACGACCGCGCCATAGCACAACAGTTTCGTCTATAGTTAAATTTTTCGGTGGAATAACCAAGGCACTCATTAAATGATTAAAATTTGCTAAAATCGGTCCAACCAATCTATTAGGGTCATTTATATTTGTGTTTGCCATAGATGGGTCGGAAAAACAAAAATTGCGCAAAATTATTAAAAATCTATCGCGGCTCATGAATTTTCTGAACGGTAAACCAAATAAAATGTCCGTTTTCCAGTAATCATTAATTCTATTTAACTTTATGTGCCCCATATGCAAAAGTAACCCGAGAAAAATACGGAGCTCATCAACGTCTACATCCTTCCAATTTAGGATTCGACTATGTTCGTGTGTGCTCTCCAGGAGGAGGCGCATAGCGTGAGTATTTATGCTAGTTGCTAAAATTGTCAAAAATGTGGTGTTAAAAAATAGGTTAAAATAATCGTACATAGTCTCGACAGACGAATCGATGTTGAAGCGGCCCACCTCCACGAAGGGGAATGAAGGGAGTTGTCCCGATGACGCCCATCCGTCGTTTCCGACGGAACTGGGGCCGGGCGCTTCCTCTTCTTCGGAAGAAGAAGAGGAAGAACTACTCGCCTCCCTTCATAGGAACGCCAAACAAAGTTTGCTGTTAGATGGATCTCAAACAACAAGTCTGCTATACCTATCTTTTTAGGTACTTTAAGAGTTCCTAAATTTTACACTTAGGTTTTAAGAACCAGAATAAGTATCTAATAAAAGGGCAAGATGTTACTAATAATATAAAGGCGTACTTACAGTTCTGACTCCGGCTGGAACATAGCGAGCATTTCGCTTTCAACTTCGTCGTGGGATGCCATCTTAGCTGAACAACACAACAGGGAGCACCAAAGCACAAAACGGAGCACCACGACAAAGCAGTGAGTGACTATACAACACGAAGCCTGAGACAAGACTGACCGCGACCACTACTGTGAAGTGAACCTGCACTCGCCCCACCACGGCACCTTTGAGAGCAATATGACAATTGGAACACACCTGCGCAAAAACAAAAGCGGCGACGTCTTTTGTTTCAGGTACTTATTAGTTTTGGGTTCGCACACAATAGAGTCGGTACTTTACAAACCTTTCTATTGTTGTGCGCTTGCAAAAATTTCAGATAAGTGTCACCCGGTAATAATTAAGTTTAGTTAGAAACAAGCTGCATTTTGAACCAAATCGAAGTGCTTTATGAAAAGAGACGTTAGATATTCATGATGTACTGTCACAAAGTCCGATATTTTTTATTGTAATCAACGCTAAATGAAGAGTGGATATCGTCCCTTAGCTTACAACACCGCTCAAGTCGAAAATTGGCGGTTTTTACATTTGAATGCCTTTGGATGGAGCTGCTCATTGCGCGTCCTACCATTGGTCACATGATATAGCTGGAGAGCTACTGAACCCTGCGACTAACGGTCTTCCTGTAAGGTTAGAAATTTTTACACGTAATATTTATAGCATGCTAAGAGCAATAGCGACGACCTGGCAGGCGTCAGCCGTGCACATCATTAGACAATTTAATTTTCAAAGAGTAAAAAAAAAATTAAAAAAAAAACTCAGTTCAGCCAAACGCGAGATAATTTTGATCTTACAGGAGAAAGTTTATTTTTCCTCATCAACTTCGCCTGTCATTTTTTTTTTCCAAGATTTACAATAAATAAACTACATCCTGTTAAATTTTTAAGCTTACAGGAACAAGTTTTTTTTTAATTTTTTTTACACTGAAAATTAAATTGTCTAATCTACTACTAATGATGTGCACGGCTGACGCCTGCCAGGTCGTCGCTATTGCTCTTAGCATGCTATAAATATTACGTGTACAAATTTCTAACCTTACAGGAAGACCGTTAGTCGCAGGGTTCAGTAGCTCTTGGACTAATATAGATTTCAGCCAATCAGAAGCCGTAATTCGAAAAGTATTGACAGCGCGCAAGTCGGTTGGCCTCGTTCATAATTTTCTCGTACAAGTACCTCGCGCTCCGTGATTATTTTATTTTAATGTGAGTTTTTTCGCTGAAAGTTCTATGCAAGAAGTTTTAATAGAAGATTAAGAGGTAAGCCATATAATAAAATAATGTGAATTGATTTACGCGTATTAATATAGAAAGAAATGATGCCTAACTTTGAGAGCAATATGACAATTGGAACACACCTGCGCAAAAACAAAAGCGGCGACGTCTTTTGTTTCAGGTACTTATTAGTTTTGGGTTCAAACACAATAGAGTCGGTACTTTACAAACCTACCTACATCATCTATAAAAATATCTTCATTTACTTAAGCGGTGTTTACTAACTATCTTTTTTAACTAAGGCGGTGTTTCAAAATGTATTTAATTTCTTTTAGGAAGCTCAACATAATAACCTATGTTTTTACGTTTTTTTTTATTATTCTTGAAATATTTCTTAATAAACAATTCTTTAAAAATCATTTATTAATACCTCATTCCCTAAAACAACACCGCCTTAATCCAATAAAATATCAGTCAACACAGCTCAAGTCATAAAATAAAGGTCAAAATAAAGTAAATCGTTAAAATGATTATTCCTGAACCTTCGCTAACCTAGGGTATTTATTAAGTAATAACAGAAAAATCCACCGATTTTTTTAAATAGACAGTTTTTTTCGTCTCCTGTAAAGTTGATAAAAATGACTTATGCGGTGTTGTTAGCTAAAGGACGATATAATAAAGTCATTATTAACCATAGTTACATCGACAATGTTTTATTCTAAGGTAAATACAAATTTAAAAATAAATTCAAATTAATTATTACCGTGTGACACTTATCTGAAATTTTTGCAAGCGCACAACAATAGAAAGGTTTGTAAAGTATCGACTCTATTGTGTGCGAACCCAAAACTAATAAGTACCTGAAACAAAAGACGTCGCCGCTTTTGTTTTTACGCAGGTGTGTTCCAATTGTCATATTGCTCTCAAAGTTAGGCATCATTTCTTTCTATATTAATACGCGTAAATCAATTCACATTATTTTATTATATGGCTTACCTGTTAATCTTCTATTAAAACTTCTTGCATAGAACTTTCAGCGATAAAACTCACGTTAAAATAAAATAATCACGGAGCGCGAGATACTTGTACGAGAAAATTATGAATAATAATTAGCGACCTGTGCGGTGTTGCGAGGCCAACCGATTTGCGCGCTGTCACTACATTTCGAATTACGGCTTCTGATTGGCTGAAATCTCCATATATCACGTGACCAATGGTTGGACGTGCAATGAGCAGCTCCATCCAAAGGCATTCAAATGTAAAAATATTTTTCTAAAAAAAATTAACCGCCTTCAAAAACAACCACAAAAAGGGTAAAATAATCTACAAAATAACTTTTCTTTCGGAAGTCGGTGGCTTTGTTTTTTTATTTCGTTGTCTTTTTGCCACCGACTTCCGAAAGAAAAGTTATTTTGTAGGTTATTTTACCCTTTTTTGTGGTTGTGTTTGAAGGCGGTTAAATTTTTTTTAGAAAAAGATTTTTTAATTTACTCTTTTTAGTTTAAATATTCAACCCAAATTCTTGTCAAACACATCATTTTCTTACATGTGCACTAGAATTTTGTAATCCGTGGTACCGGTATTAACATCGCTCATGTACACATGCAAATTAAATTCCCTATCTCAAAAATTGCTGAACAGATTTTGATGAAACTTGCGGTATTCCCTAAGGTGAACGATCCCTAGTACAACAAAAAAAGAATTTTGAAAATCGGTCCACAATTAGCGTAGTAATCGCGTAACAAACACGCAAAAAGTAATGTCATCCAAGTGGCCGAAAACAATAAAAATGCTCACAAATTAAAAAGTACTGAACCAAATTGGATGAAATTTTTATGGGACCACACTGCAAGTATACTGCATCGAACAAAAAAAGAATCACACTAATCGGACTAGAAACCTCGGAGTAAGCGATGTACATACATAAAAAAAAAACATACCGACCGAATTGAGAACCTCCTCCTTTTTTTGAAGTCGGTTAAAAAACCGCCAATTTTCGACTTGAGCGGTGTTGTAAGCTAAGGGACGATATCCACTCTTCATTTAGCGTTGATTACAATAAAAAATATCGGACTTTGTGACAGTAAATCATGAATATCTAACGTCTCTTCTCATAAAGCACTTCGATTTGGTTCAAAATTCAGCTTGTTTCTAACTAAACTTAATTATTACCGGGTGACACTTATCTGAAATTTTTGCAAGCGCACAACAATAGAAAGATTTGTAAAGTACCGACTCTATTGTGTGCGAACCCAAAACTAATAAGTAGGTACCTGAAACAAAAGACGTCGCCGCTTTTGTTTTTGCGCAGGTGTGTTCCAATTGTCTTAATGCTCTCAAGGGTGCCGTGGTGGGGCGAGTGCAGGTTCACTTCACAGTAGTGGTCGCGGTCAGTCTTGTCTCAGGCTTCGTGTTGTATAGTCACTCACTGCTTTGTCGTGGTGCTCCGTTTTGTGCTTTGGTGCTCCCTGTTGTGTTGTTCAGCTAAGATGGCATCCCACGACGAAGTTGAAAGCGAAATGCTCGCTATGTTCCAGCCGGAGTCAGAACTGTAAGTACGCCTTTATATTATTAGTAACATCTTGCCCTTTTATTAGATACTTATTCTGGTTCTTAAAACCTAAGTGTAAAATTTAGGAACTCTTAAAGTACCTAAAAAGATAGGTATAGCAGACTTGTTGTTTGAGATCCATCTAACAGCAAACTTTGTTTGGCGTTCCTATGAAGGGAGGCGAGTAGTTCTTCCTCTTCTTCTTCCGAAGAAGAGGAAGCGCCCGGCCCCAGTTCCGTCGGAAACGACGGATGGGCGTCATCGGGACAACTCCCTTCATTCCCCTTCGTGGAGGTGGGCCGCTTCAACATCGATTCGTCTGTCGAGACTATGTACGATTATTTTAACCTATTTTTTAACACCACATTTTTGACAATTTTAGCAACTAGCATAAATACTCACGCTATGCGCCTCCTCCTGGAGAGCACACACGAACATAGTCGAATCCTAAATTGGAAGGATGTAGACGTTGATGAGCTCCGTATTTTTCTCGGGTTACTTTTGCATATGGGGCACATAAAGTTAAATAGAATTAATGATTACTGGAAAACGGACATTTTATTTGGTTTACCGTTCAGAAAATTCATGAGCCGCGATAGATTTTTAATAATTTTGCGCAATTTTTGTTTTTCCGACCCATCTATGGCAAACACAAATATAAATGACCCTAATAGATTGGTTGGACCGATTTTAGCAAATTTTAATCATTTAATGAGTGCCTTGGTTATTCCACCGAAAAATTTAACTATAGACGAAACTGTTGTGCTATGGCGCGGTCGTTTAAAAATTAGACAGTACATCCAAGGCAAACGTCATAAGTATGGTGTTAAATTATACGTTCTTACGGATACAAACGGCATAACGCAGAAAATGCATTTATATTGCGGAAACAATGACGAATTGCTGCGGGGCAAAGGTCATGCCGAAAAAGTGGTTATGTTGCTAATGCAGGATTATTTTTACTTAGGCCATTCACTTTATATGGATAATTTCTACAACAGCGTTTCACTTGCCGAAAAGCTTGTTAATTTGAGGACTCATGTCACGGGCACCCTAAGGGCTAACAGATCCCGTAATCCCGACATAGTTAAGTCTAGATTACCAAATGGTACTTTGGTGTCTAAGTACAATTCTAGTGGAGTATGTGTTACCAATTATAGAGACAAACGCAATGTTCTGATGATTAGCACGGAACATAATTCAGACATGGTCCAATATCAAACTCCTTACGGAGCTACAAAAATAAAACCGAAAGTGGTTGTAGCATATAATAAGAACATGAACGGTGTTGACAGAAAAGACCAAATGTTGTCATACTACCCAAGCTATGGCAAATCTATGAGGTGGTACAAAAAAATTATAGTGCACGTAATGCAAGTTATGACGCTAAATGCTTTCATGATGTATAAGGAAAATAACGGCAATACCAATTCAACTCTGTCGTTTTATGATTTCCGACTACAAGTAGTTAGAAAATTATTAAATATCAGTGAGAGTACGCCCGAGCCTACTACCTCACTTTTTCAACCTGTGGCACATTCGCGTGTCCCCAGGATTCGTACCTCTACCGGGGAGGAAATTCATTTGCCACAAGAGTTGCCAAAAAATGACAACGGCAAAACGAAACGGAAAGACTGTCGGTATTGTTTGGAAATTTCCAAAATTCGAAAAGCAGCCCTTTTTTATTGCCCTCTTTGCCCTAAAAAGCCCGGGTTATGCTTAAAATGCTTCCGTAGTTACCATAGGTATTAGTATACATAATTAACGTTTTTTTGTATCACCTCACTTTTTCTTTTCCACTTGATCCACTTCTCTTTTTCCTCTTTTTTCTTGTTTCCTTCCTTCTCTTCTCTTTTCTCTTCATATTCTTTTCCATCTCTCTCTCTCTCTCTCTCTATGTATCTCTTCTTCTCTCTTGTTATCTTTACTTGTCTTACCATCTTTCTGTTTTTTTTTCTATCGTTTTGTGTTTTCTGTCGATACCTTTTATCTTGAAGTTTAGATTAGTTTTCATGTTTTTTCTTGCTCATAGTTGAGATTTATATTTTACAACACTGAATCTCCTATGAAGCAAAAGTGGTAACATATGCGATAGGTATTCTTCCATTAGCAACTATAAAAACTTTTGTTTAGATTTTTTTTCAGTCTCATGTATAATCTCTTTATGTTTTGTATCCGTAAGTTTTATTTTAAATGTTGTGTACAATTTGTTTTACTTTGTATAATTTATATTGTTTTTTGATTGTACACATTTGTTTTATTCGAGAAGTGCGATGTGGCTTCTTTCTGTGAATCCATCTTGTCATGGTCAGAAAGGGGCCTCTGACCGCCGATCATAGTTTAGTGTAAGACGTAGGTTAATTTACAATTGTTTTTTTTTTATGTATATTGTATTGTTGATTTTGCCTGTTTATTCTGTTGATTTTTGTAACTGTATTTTTAATTTTGTTTTTTCACCCTGTTGATTTTTTTTATAATTTATTGTATTGTTGATTTTGCTTGTACAACCTGTTGATGTTTCATTATTGTATTGTTGATTTTGCATGTATGTACAACTTGTTGACACTTTATAATTTTATTACATTTTTTTTTATGATTTGTTGATTATTCATAGTTTTCTTTTGTATTAAAATAATTAATCAGATTCATTGTTTTTTAATTACATTGTAAGATTGTATATATTCTTTGAAAAAGGCGCTGAAGAGCTTGTCTCATCGGCGCCTTCGTCACTGAATAGTGTCGCGGGCGCTCGGAACAGGGGGTTCTGGGCGTCCATCAAGCGACCTAGGCACGAAAGCATGTTGTGGTCATGTGCTGTCGTGAGCAGTCAAGGGTAGTTGGGTAGCTTTTACGGGCCGCGTGTGCTTAGGCGACCATCAAGGTGGTTTTAGTGGGTCGAGTCCCACATATCCCGGCCTCTCCCCTAAGAGGTCTGGAACCTTTCGAAGGTTTCCCCTTGCGAAAAAAAAAAAAAAAAAAAAAAAGCTTTGGTAACGCTCTCCAAAAACATTCTTCAGTAAAATAGTCTATTTCATTGCTGTTGTTGGATAAAAAACCTAATTTGATGAAAAACCAACGACATACACAATTTTTGAACGAAAAGTTTCATACGTAGTTTTGTGGTTGGCAGCACTACTGACGTTTTATATGGCCACTCAGTTTTCAAGTCATCAAAATAATATGTCGATTGTCATAGTTTGGCATCTGTCAAGCCATCAAAATATGTCAATTGTTCCCGCGTTTCTTAGTCTGAGATGCCTGTTTATTATCCGTCAGGTTGTAAAAGTACCTGCACCGAAAAATATAAACAATGTAAGTATTGTTCCAATTTTACCTTTTTTATCCAATAGGGCTACCTTTTACCTATCTAATAAAAACCTACGTTTTGTTAGCATTATAACACAGGCTGACTGTCAAGTTTATTTTGTAGTTTATTGTCGTAAATAATCATCGAATAATAGGTACCTACATCATTATTTATTATTTTGACTTATTATCAGGGAAGACGAAGACACAAACCCGAGCGACTGGGTCCCGGGGACGGGGACCCAGGAGAGTGACCAGCAGCGGGCAGGCACCAGTTTCGGCGGCAGCAATTTAGGAGAACTACTTCGAGCTGCGAAACGTGCCGCCGAAACCGGAGAAGTGCCTGCCAAAAGGCAGTGCCTTCAGGAGGACCCCACCGACACCCCGTCGAAAAACCCCACGCCCAAAGGCAAAGGCGTGGGGAAAAAAACAAAAATTAAAAAAAATAACTTTTAATTCTTTGTTTCATTTTAGCGGGTTTATGCGAAAGTTTGTGAAGATGTAGGTATGTTTGTTACACTTTCACGCAAAAACCACTGAACGGATTTTGCTAAAATTTTGTTTACAGATAGTTTATAACCTGGAATAACACATAGGATAGTTTTTATCCCGATTTTATGTTCCCGTGGGATAATTCTCGAGCTTTAGCGGGTGAAGCCGCTGGCAACAGCAAGTAATTCATATATTACCTATAGTACAAGCAGTCTAAAGCTAGCTTACAGTCTGATTTATTATATCACAGTTATCATTAACAACATTTATTGTCAAACACGTAACAATTACAATTAAAATTACAGTCTGATTTATTATATCACAGTTATCATTATCAACATTTATTGTCAAACACGTAACAATTACAATTAAAATTACAGTCTGATTTATTATATCACAGTTATCATTATCAACATTTATTGTCAAACACGTAACAATTACAATTAAAATTACAGTCTGATTTATTATATCACAGTTATCATTAACAACATTTATTGTCAAACACGTAACAATTACAATTAAAATTACAGTCTGATTTATTATATCACAGTTATCATTATCAACATTTATTGTCAAACACGTAACAATTACAATTAAAATATAACCGACAGCAGCACTCAATGTAATACAACTAATTTTTAAACATAATACAGTTGGTATTTAACTCTTGGTATATTTATTGGATGTGAGCTGTGCAGCGGTCTTCTTCAACAAAACACCCTTGTGCACGAGTCCTTGTAAAGATATACATATTACTTTATACTCGTGTTTATACAGCTTATGTATTGTGTAGTATGATATTTACCAATCCCAGTGCACGTTTGTTTATTGGGTGAGCTGTGGATTTACACTTCCGCACCAATTTCCAAAAAGAGGAGAAGGTAGAATTGGCTCACTCCCCCTCTGAAGAGGTATACTCCCTAGGGAAGTATCCCCTCTTCTTTGGGGTTTCGCATACCGTTCCCAAGCTCACCGAGGTCGACAGGCGACTGGGGTCGCTGTCTAGCGAACTCGGTGAGTTGGGAACGGTATCATCGAAGGGCGTGCCAACTCTGCCTTCTCCGTCTTCATGGAAGTCATCTGAAACAAAAAACATTTATTTATGGATGCACGAAGCTTATAAATAGCAGGAGGGTGAGCTATACCCAGCACTAGAAAACGAAATATACAATATTCACCTTCCGAGTCCTCTCGACCCTTGTCCTCGCTAGGGACCGGTGACAGTGCCACCGGCCCTACTTCGTCCGGCATCTGCCCCGCATCGCACGCCCACCATGGACCCGCCACGGCATTGTCCGCCCAAGATGGCCCCGCTTCGGCTTCCCAAGTAGGTCCCATTTCGGATGCCCGATGTGGTACCGCTTCGGTTGCCCAAGACGGTCCCGCTTCAGTCACCCAAGACGGTCCCGCTTGGGCCACCGAAGACGGCCCCACTAGGGCTGCCGAAGAGGGCCCCGGTTGGGGCGCCGAAGAGGGACCAGCTCGGGCCGCCGATGAAGGCCCAGCTTGGGCCGCCGATGCGGGAGCAGCTGCGCAGACGCTGCGCTCCGGAGACTCGTCACTAACAATCAAAAAAGAAAATAATTAAAAAAAACTGGCCAAATGCGTATAAGATCGTACAAAAAGTATATGTATACATATATACGCGAAATTACGAATATTATGTACCTTGTCGACTACAAAACCAAAAAAAAAGTACTAAGAAACTAACCGTGCGCGGCGTTTCCGCTCCGGCGCGTCAGGAAGGAGCACTCTACACAGCTCAACAGACCGCTTCCTCTGGAGCTGCTCCTTCCTGTTGTTGGTGGGCGACAACGCGGCGAGGCTCCGCTGCGCCTCCTGCCGCTCCGCCCTCCGCTGCGCCTCCCCCGAATCACTAAAAAAAAGTCGTTATAAAGACACGGTATTTAATGCGGAAAACTATTTTCTTTCCAACGTTTAATTTTAACGATAAAATAATTATACATACTCCTCCCTAGAGGGCTCCTCATCCCGTCCTTGACCGCGTCCGCGACCCCTACCGCCACGGCTTGCTTCTATGTGGTCTCTAAAAAATAATGTCAAGCAATATTTCAATTAGTTCCGACTGACAAAACAGTTGGTGCAGCACAAGCCATCTTTCACCTGCAAATGCCATGCGAGGCCGCGCTAGTCAAATCGGTGCGAGAGGCACATCGAAAGCCAAAAGAATCCACCAAGAAACATCCGAAGCGCAAAAACAAAAATTGTTCCCAAGTTGTTTTCATATAACCGATGGTGTTTATATTTTACGGAAAAACTTAAAAAAACGCACGGTTTTTACAATATTATATTAGATTAAAAATTAAAAATGAAGCAGTCGTAGAAATTAATTGCTATCGCACAGAAAACACACCCACCACAAAATAAAATAATTATTTAACGTAAAATCCTCGTGCGTACAAACCCTTTATTGTAGTTTATTGACCCAAGCACGGACAAACCTGTTGAATGCAATATTCTTCAAATGGCGAAATATTTACAATGCTACCTTAAAAATTAACTATTCTTCCGTTATATTATCACATTTAATGCCCAAATAAACACTATATTTTTATATTATCAGGCATTGTTCTATTGACATTAATTGCAACTTGATGTTTCTAAAACAACATAACTTTAATATTGTAGTACTATTCTTGACGATAATTTTGATGTACCTATAAAATTTGTTAAAAAAATCAAGTTACTTACGACATACTCCAAATTCCAATCCAAATTTGCACGTGCACGTGTAACCTGCGTCTGCTCAACCGAAATGTAGGTAGTGTAGGTATGATTTTTTGCTTGACGTTTCACTTGAGACCATAGCCTAAGTAGAGTAACTCTCCATAGAGCAAACATGGGATGAAATATTCTCGTTAAGGTGAATGCTCCAACCAGCCCGATAAATTCATTTTCTTACGTTTTTTGCAATTTGCAGGCCAGTGACATGTTGTAACTTTATCAAAATAATATGAATTGCGGTAATAACAAGTATAATTATATGATCAAAACATCCGCTCCACCAGCTCTCACATAGAAAAGGTGCATATTGTTAAAATCTCCGAAATCCGAATAATATACCGAAAATCCAGGGTAATGTAACAAATCAACACTGCTTTGTATAACACAACCACTAAGTACCTATTGTTTTGTATAATAAATATTATTGAGATGCCAGGTGTTCAAAAAAAAAGTTCTCAAAGCGTATTTGTGCGAGTACCTACTTGAAATTCTTGAGAAAAACTTTTACGATCTAGTTGTCAAGTTTTCATAAAAGATCATAACTCTTTTGTGTAAGGACTAGACAATGGTACTATTGTTTACTTGTAATATTACCGAAATGGCGGGCGACCGCTTTGATTGTATTGTGTCGGACTAAATAATCGTTTTATTGTTTTTTCGCAGGTTACTTCCTAGACACAAATATTAACAAATAGTCCTTTATCTAATTGTGTAGTTATCATTTGACTGTGTTGTTTCAAAGAATCCGAAACCCATACAAATGTTTTTTTTTAGTTACCCAAATACTCCGAAATATTTTATGCCGAATTTCGATGTTCCGATTTTCAAAACTCCGAATATCATAATACCTAAAAATTAAAATATCTTAAGAATTACGAAATTTATTTTACCGAATGTCCTATATCCGATTTGTTTGTTTTCCGATTTTCACATATTCGAAAAATGTAACTCATGTTTCACTAGACTATGATATTATTGTGTCGAAACATCGTGTTCCGCTTCGCGGTGCTCTGTCGACGTTGTCTGCATTACATTATACCAATTGAATATTCGATAAAATAAATATTATACCACCTGAACATTACATCAGATGAACATTATATATTTTTTATCAATAGCGCAAATATTGTTTTATTGGTATAATGTAATGCAGAAAAGAAACCATTGTAAATATTTGTGGTTCACCCTTGTTTGGCAGAACAACGTTTCGTCGAAAATCACTCCGGCTAATTTTGGTTACAATAAAGTCGTTTCGTAGAATTATTCATTTCACCGAATAATTAATTGTTATATTTTTATTTAGCCTATTTATTTCATTTGACCGAATTTTCAAATGCACTAAGTTTATTTAAACTTTTGTTTCACTAGACTAATAATGATTTAGTCGAAATGTCGCATCGAATATTCAGTTAATTAATTATTCGTTCCCTTTCATTGTCTATAAAAAAATCGGGCTTCGCCGAGCTACCTTGGTAGGTGGTAATCAGCAATTTTTTCCAAGGATGCAAGAGCGAGCGAAGCGAGCTCAGAACCTGGGACACCCCGACTCGGACAGGTTAGGTTCGAAGGGGATGGCGGGGTCTGAAAGACCCCGCCATCCCCATGTCAATAAAAAAGGCTGGCTTCGTCGAGCTACCTTGGTAGATGGTAATCAGCAATTTTTCCAAGGATGCAAGAGCGAGCGAAGCGAGCTCAGAACCTGGGACACCCCGACTCGGACAGGTTAGGTTCGAAGGGGATGGCGGGGTCTGAAAGACCCCGCCATCCCCTTCGTGTTAGGTTACTTTAAACCTTGCAAACAGAAATAGGAGCCCCGCGAAGCGGGGCTTCTGCGAGCTACCTCGGTAGGTAGTAATCGGCAATTTGACTAAGGTAATCAGTAATATACGCTCGCCCTTGCATAAGGATGCCAGGGCAAGCGTATATTACTGATTAGTAGGTAGTAATCGGCAATTTGACTAATGGTCAAATTGCGGATTACTTCCTACCAAGGTAGCACGACGGAGCCCCGCTTAGCGGGGCTCCTATTTCTGTTTGCAAGGTTTAAAGTAACCTAACACGAAGGGGATGGTGGGGTCTTTCAGACCCCGCCATCCCCTTCGAACCTAACCTGTCCGAGTCGGTGTGCCCCAAGTCCCGAGCTCGCTTCGCTCGCTCTTGCATCTTTAGTAAAATTGCTGATTACCATCTACCAAGGTAGCTCGACGAAGCCAGCCTTTTTTATTGACAAGAAAGGAAATTAATTAGGTATTAATTAACTGAATATTCGATAAGATGTTTCGACTAAATCATTATTAGTCTAGTAAAACATTAGTGTAAGGGGAATGCTCCAACCAGCCCGCGAAATTCAAATTTTCTTACGTTTTTTGCAATTTGCAGGCCAGTGACATGTTGTAACTTTATCAAAATATGAATTGCGGTAGTAACAAGTATAATTTTAAATATAAAAACATTCGCTCCACCAGCTCTCACATAGAAAAGCTGCATCTTGTTAAAATCTCCGAAATCTAACTTTGATGCAGCTTTTCTATGTGAGAGCAGATGGAGCGAATGTTTTGATAATTTTTATATTTAAAATTATACTTATTATTACCGCAATTCATATTTTGATAAAGTTACAACATGTCACTGGCCTGCAAATTGCAAAAAACGTAAGAAAATTTGAATTTCGCGGGCAACATCGACGCAGTCACCTTAAATAAAATTAGTGCATTTGAAAATTCGGTCAAATGAAATTATTTCAAAGAAATAAATATGCTTTTACCAATTAATTATTCGGTGAAATGAATAATTCTACGAAACGGCTATATTGCAACCAAAGTTAGGCGGAGTGATTTTCGACGAAACGTTGTTCTACCAAACAGGGGTGAACCGGACATATTGTATTGAATTCCAAATTCCCTACACATAATATTGGTCAGCAATATACAATTTGTATTTACAAGTAGAATTTAGGGTAACCATAGAATATAATTATAATAGTACTACGCACATGGGGTACCTAACATTGTTTTGTTGTGTCATTCATTCAGTCATTCAATTCATTCAATCTTTGATCTAAAATTTAAATTTGACACTGACAATTCATTTACCGCTGGAAAACTTCACGGACAGTTCGTGTCATAAAGTACATTTGTATATTATCGCGAGTGTTGTGAGCCTACAACGTTCGACTGGTTAGGTATATCAAAATCAAAACAAAATGAGTTTCTGGAGCCATGCCACTGCCGCTGTACGCAACTTCTTTTGCTGTGAGCCTGGTGCAGAAATACCAGAGTATTCCACTAATTCTGAGTAAGTATCTACTTTTGAATAGTTCATGTAAGCAATACCTAAAGTATTCAATAGGTACTTATTTTAATAAATTCATAATTTGCAGACTCTCACACATTTATGAGAGCGTGGACCTGCACCAGGCCCACGACACGGCGAGCACGCTGCGGTCGGTGGAGCAGTCGGTGGAGGAAGTATGTACCTACTTATTGCTTAGTGCCACTTCTATCAGATTAATGTTAATATGGGAATAATAACTTAACATTTGATTTTTTATCTCCACTCGAATCACTACGCGTACATAGACTAAGTAGAAGAAAAATATGATTTCATTAGGTAGTTATTTCTTTTTCTTCGACAGATCCGGAGGATGATAACCCTAATCGCCGAGGTGCCGGACCACATCCGGCGGTTAGAGGTGACTCTACACCCGCTGCTGGTTTACAGGCTGGAAGACGGAGAGTATTTGGTTATGAAGTAAGTACATACATACCTACTTGCTCAACTGCACATACATGATCTGCCGATCCATCATGTAATTTTGTAATTGATCTGTGTTTCTGGACATTGTTCACATAGTATCAACGGTCACTATGTTCAAATGGACATGTCAAAAACTGAGGTTTACAGAGAGTGTTTTCAATGTTCAAACACCTCTAGAAATAATTCTATATGTATGTACATAGAATTGAACTAAACCCCTCTAGCAATAATTCTATTTACACAGAATTGAACTAAACCCCCGTAGGCTTTGGCCTTCTGAGGGTTGGGCCCCCGTCTTTATGCTGACACTCTTTGAGGCTGTTGTGAAACACAATGCGCCGTCGACCCGAGCATAACCAATAATCGTACAGCGAGTCGCTCATTACTCGCCGCCCGACGCAGGTTCATGTTTGGAAGTTTTTATTTTATTTACAAACAAACCATAATTTTCTTTTTTGCAGTCCCGTATCCCGGCCTGTTGCAGCAGCGGAACCTCCGGCTCCGCCACCATCTCCACCGGCCGACGTCTACGTGGCATGGCTCCAGGAGCGTGTTGATTATGGGGAGCCCTGGTGATTGTTCTTGACCCAGCAATACATCAGGGCTCCCCCAATAAACTATGAACTTTTCTCAAATTGTTTTATTTTATTGTCATTACCCTTTGTATCTAAGTTTCATCACTCACACACACACACATTAACATGAAGTCAAGACTTTCAACCTGCTAAGACTGGTACCTAATAGGCGAGTATGAACTGCATGGGTAGGTACAACCTAAGTTCATAATTTTGCTGAAAATCCAGGGAAAAGTAACAAATCAATATTGCATGGTTTGTCATAACCACTAAGGAGGTGACTATTGTTTATTTATTAACAAAGGGACACCAACAGCTTCTGTATATAGATTAATAAATAGTTTATAGATTAATAATTGTTTTGTATACAAATAATATTATGTATTATTGAGATGCAAGATGTTGAAAAAAAAAGACAAAGTGTACCTATATTTTGTGCAAGTATTAAAAATTCTTGAGAATAATAACTTTTACGATCTAGTTGTCAAGTTTTCATAAAAGATTCATAACTCTTTTGTTTGTGTAAGGACTACACAATGGTACTATTGTTTACTTGTAGTACTACCGAAATGGCGGGCGACCGCAACGGGTGCTTTGATTGTATTGTGTGGGACTAAACAATCGTTTTATTGTTTTATGCAGGTTACTTCCTAGATGCAAATATTAACAAATAATCCTTTATCTCATTGTGTAGTTAACTTTTGACTGTATTTTTTTAGTTTCCTATGTACTTACCGAACAGTTTATTTTATTCCGATTACCTAGTCTATCCTGAAGTACTTATCTGATTTTGTGATTGTCTAATAATTAGTACGTATCGTGTATGTAATAGCCTTCTCGTTATAATTAGGTACCTATATTCATGTCGGCACTTGCTCATAATTCCGTTTTGGGTTATCCTAAGGTCTGTCTGTGATAATAACTGATAAGGTATGAACTTTAGACCTAGGTAATAAAAAATAGGTAGCAAGGTAGGCATACCTAGGCACCATTTCGATAAATCAATCTGTAAAATAACACTGAGATAATTTGTAATATTGTTACGATGCAGGGAGCTTCCTGTATCGCAACAATATTCTACTTATACCTAATAGAATAAATATAGAGGTCAAGTACCTATGTGCATAATGAAACAGTAAACAACTAAATTGGTGATCAAATGCCTACCCTACTTCAAATGTGTTATTAAATAGGTATGTAAATAGTATCATATATTAAAATGTACTTGATATTCATAGCACATAAACAAAACCGTAAAAAAACATTTATCGTATCAATATAAATCGTAGCTAGAAATTAAAGAAATACCTACCAACACGAAACTTAGTACTTTACCACGCAGTCCTAAAAATAATGACCAAACACACCCTATGTGTAAACCCGCACTCTCGTTGCATTGGTAAAAACACAGGCGTCTGTGTTTACCGCATTCAAGTATAGAAACACGCCTAGCGCGTAAAACCCGCACTGGCGTAACAGCGAGCCGCCACACGCTAGGCGTGTGAGGCCGCACAGTCGTCGCGCTTACGAAAACATGCTACGACAGTGCGGCTCACACACCCTGTGTGTTGCCGGGCGCACAAAGGGCGCGCGCAGCGATTGTTAGGCCGCAGCGAAGGTGTTAATACTCACACTTAGTCCGGTTTAATTTGATATTTGTATTGTTTCATCCATATTTATGCACGGCTATATTATTCACCCTCAGTGATTATATTATTCCCACTGTTAATATTTCACAGCAAAACAATAACATTAAAACAGCGTAATAGATGTAAACAATCGTCACACAAAATAACCAGGAATCAACAACGTTCTATTATGAGACTCGAAACGATCTAACATAGTTATGTCCACCTCACAAATCGAAATAATTTACTTTTGTAACTTTTGTTTTGTTTTCTCTGATCTACCTACAAAACTTTATTATTCTTAAATGATGATAACGGTCGACACATAACTCTAATGACTAGTATTAGTAATTATTAAAAAAAAAACAATTTTATTTATCAAATTTCTACAAAAAAATGCATGAAAAATAACAAAAAGAATAAAGCAATTATTTAAAATTATTAAAATAAAATAAAAGCAATTAGAAAAAGGTTGGGATCGATCCTTCGCCAGTGAAGGATATACCCGAGCACCTTAACCACTGCGCCAGCATTACTTGTAGAAGAAGGTTGAAATTATGAAGTATACCGTAAGTTCCTTTGATTTGTATAGTAACAACTTATAATAAAAGGTCGTAAGTCACAGCGAAGCGTCAGGCTATTGCTTTCAGAAATGGAAGAAGGATTTTGGAATTCGACTGTACAATATTTTCATGACCATGCAGTTTCTAACATAAATGGACGTTCCATAAATGTCTACAACGTGTAACGTTAATAGCGCTAAACCTCTCGTGGGGTAACTCAGCCCATGTTACTGAACAATGTTTGTTCCTAGACTTTTGGAAATTCGCAAAAAAAAAAAGATTTTTCGTACTGTTGGGCCCGATCAATTTCTCATTTTGTATGAAAAGCAATTTTTTTTTTGCGAATTTCCAAAAGTCTTGGAACAAACATTGTTCAGTAACATGGGCTGAGTTACCCCACGAGAGGTTTAGCGCTATTAACGTTACACGTTTTAAAGTTAGTTTAAAGATTTAATCATTCATTTGTGAAAATAAAAATAGTTTAAATTTACTTAAAATATTAACTTACTGTATTTCAGATAAGTTACGTAGACCGTCGTCGACAGCGCCAACATCAGAAGTTCTTGGATTGGGAGCGGCAACATGATCTCATCCATCCATCGTCGCCACGGAAAATTATACACACAAGGTAAACATGAATGCCTTGTAACAATAAGAATTGAAGTCACGTCTGAGAATTCTATAACCATGACTTAGTTAAATAAATGAAACGTTTGCTACATTTCCTATCAAAAACTATGGTATGACTTTCGTGAGACTAAACTAAAGTCTCCATTGTATTGTAACCATAATCAATGTAAAACTGTCTCGTTGGTCCAGTGGTTGCAAACGCGATTATTGATCAAGAAGTCCTAGACTCGATTCCTATTTCGAGAAGTGTTATTCAGGTTTTCTATAAAGAATTTTTCAGTAGTTGGAATTTGTGCCCAGTTGATGGAATTTCGCTCGTCCCGTTTTACTTGTGACTTCGACATTGCTGGTGAAATTTTGGGAGTACTATTAGGTACACCTCTACCTAACCCTTTTAGGATTTAGAGGCGTGATGTCTGTAATAAATGTATAAAATGTATCATTCATATAATCTTTCGTTTTTCCAGACTGCCAAAACAAAAGCCTCCCGGTATGAAGACCACAATTCAAGGCACAAGTCAACTCTAGATACACATAGTTATAGTTTTATTAAGTTTAACCTATCCAAATAAATATAAGTTTATCAAAGAAACAACTCTGTATTTTTAATAATTTTTATTTCTTGTTCATATAAATAGCGTGCGTAACGTTAAATGATTATTTAAGCAATAACATTAATTAATGAATAAATACTAAAGGTAAAGAAAGTGCATAACGGCTAAAATAACGAATACATAATCTTGCAAGCTGCAATATACTTTTACCCGACAGCGGTAATTCGAAGACGGGTTATATGTTTTCGAGTATATAGAATAGCATGACACAAGACGGTTCCATCGATTCACCATAATTAAGATATTGCAAGTACTGAGTAGTTTAGTTAAAACTTAGCAAATTGTGGCGAGAGATCAAATCTTGATAGACTGATTAATAGCTTCATAGATCGGAAGTGATCAAGTTTCACGAATTTTACCGATGGAACCTTTGTGTCCTTCTATGTGGTTGTTTAGTTGAGTGCAGTAGAGGTGAGTAGGGCTACGCCTCTCTCGTAGAAGGCGTGTGGCTCCTGTCCGGGCGCGATGGGCAGACGGACCGTGAAAAGTAACTCTGAACGAGCACTGTTCAGGTACACTGGGAGAGTCAGGGTTTGGCCACCTGTTGCTGTTTCAGGGCCACTGTAAAAGAAATACATTATTTTTGTTGAGTTGAAATAACCAAGTTTACGTCGGAAAAGCTCCTAGTATCGGGATGGTTGATGGATTTTTCTCGATATATACAAAACTTCGTAGACTTACGTTACAATATTACGTTGACTTCTTTAAATGAAACGATATACATAAATAAGTACTAGAAAAAATAAATATTGGTAAAACTGTGTCCACCCTGGTTGGTGGTAACATGAAATAGCAACAACAAAGACGTTGTTAAACACAGTTGTCAAAGACACAGAAATAGCCTTGTGTTTATGATACACATATTATTTAACATGGCATGGAAGGTATGTAAGATGATATTTACCGAATCCAAGTGAGCACAGTAAGCGGCAGGTCGACCATAATAGTGTTGGTGAGCAGTAGTCGGTTGCCCTTCACAGTAGCGCCCTGCAGCTTTAGCCCGGTCACCGAGAACGACCACTCCGTCTGAGCGTTCTCGGTTGGAGTGCCCGGGTCGGGGATTGTCACCTGGTTTGATGGAAAAGTACATGTTAGAACATAGAGTAATAAATAGCTGTAGAATTCCAAGATCCACCATCCCCAAATTTAATTTCAGCTTTCGGTGTAAGCGATTTCAGTGCTGAGAAAGAGATCTCCCTGTAAAAGGGAGTAGGTAGGAATCTGTCATATAACAGCATAAGAAGGGGTATCGTTTTGGCTGCAAATTACAAGAAATCGATGAATAAGTTACCTGTAGATGAAGTTCCTCGAGAGACCAAGAGTTGGCTTGAGCGACACACTGGCGAGTAGCGGTTATGTAGGCTTCGGGGTTCAATAGACCGCCGAGCCATACTGGGATACTCTGTAAACAAATAACGAAATTTATTTTTTTTGGGTTTAGTATTACGTTTTCCATTACATAACAGACAACATAAACGATTGAAATGATTATAGTGGTGGGTCGTGGGTCTACGATTTTTGAAATACTCAGTTTTGTTCGCCTGTAAACTTGACCTCAAAACAATAAGGGGGTTTTGGGTAAGCGCGCACTACAAAAATAATCGTTGTAAAAATAGTCAATCTGTGAATGAAAGAAATGTACCTACTACAATTCGCGCACTGCGAAAGTAAAACGTTTGTGATTTCACAATATAAAAATCGCAACGATTAAATTTCGTAGTGCGCGTGCAGCCTTTGTCTTCACTCTGTCGAATTTCGATTTTTTATCTTCACAATATATTTTTTTTTTACATCGTTACTGGTGCCGAAATAGGTAAGTTTACCTGCAGTCTCTTAGCGCCCATAGCGGCGACAGCTTCGGACACGGCCGCCAGCTGTGTGACGCGGTGCGCGAAGTCTCCCACCCACTGCTGCACCGTGCAGCCGCGCGCCACCGCGTACCGCCGCCAGCTGGACGGCAGCATGCCGCGGACTAGGGACCCCACCATAGCGCGCGTCTCGTTGGTTTGCTTCATCTCGCCCTGTTCAAAATGTTTTAAACTTGCCACCTTTTACCCATACACCAGATGCCTTATCAAGTAGGCTACCACAGTCATGCTCTGTAAGGTAGATGAGGTAGTTCAAAACACCAAAAGTATATGCAACAGTTTTTGTTTATTTTTTAAGTGGTCAAATCACCAAATGACTCCTCTCGCACTATGTGGACCGGAAGGGAATGTCAGACTCTAATTACTTTGCAACGTGACTATTTCCCGTAATAAATAAAAAAATATAGCTATGGCATCACACAGTTAATGCCAATGAAATTGACGTAGAAGACAGTCGTAACCGAGACGGGTCTAAAAACACTGGCGTGACGATTTGGACATATCACTGACAGATTGGCTTTAGCCAATCGCAATAAAAAGTTGCAATCATTACGGACATTGTAGCCCACTGCTCTTCAATTTTTAAATCCAACTTCTGAAGTATTCATCATCAGCCTATAAATGTTCCCACTGCTGGGACACAGGCCTCCTCTCTGTGAGAGGGAGTGGGCCATAATCCACCACGCGGGCCCAGTGCGGATTGGTGGATGTCACATGTCTTCGAATTTTTGGTTCTAGGACATGCTGGTTTCCTCACGATGTTTTCCTTCACCGTTTTGAGAGCAGTGGTGATGAAATAAATTACACAAAGTAATGCGCCAGGCGGGGTTCGAACCCACGACCTACAACTCGTAAGTCGGGACCGATACCACTGGGCCACCACTGCTCAGTAGTAGTCTGAAGTATTGGACCACTTCAATTCAAGACGCATGAATCTAATCATGATAATACCTGACAGATAGATAGCACGTTACGCAGGTCATGCAACACTTGTTGCAGCAGCGACGCGCCGGCGGCCACCTCGCGCTCGAAGAAACGATACAGAGGGTCCTTGATGTTCTCCACAGTACGACGCAATGTCTGCAGTACAAAAGGATATGATTATCAGATCGGATTTATTTATCTTCCTTCTTTTTTCCTTCGACTTCGACTCTCAAGTCTTTTCTGAGGCCTTTGGATTTCCCAGGGCCGGTTTAATTAACTCCGACACTACATCCTCACAAGATCATAAAATAAGACAATGGTAACTTTTAGCCATTGATCGGTCTTCAGCTGCATAACAGTCACAGTGATTATTATTCTCGTTGCGATAAGGTTAAAGTTAGGGTGCTCCCGCATCTATCGACGCGGAATCGGCTTTTTCCGTCGCCCTTTCTCTTTCTGTCGCTTAGAACTGCCATTTGCTAGACCGAGACAGAAAGCATAATTCGATAGCACGCGGCGGAATCCTCGAGGCGGCCGCGTGCTATCGCATTGTCTCGGTCTAGCAAATGGCAGTTCTAAGCGACAGAAAGAGAAAGGGCAACGGAAAAAGCCGATTCCGCGTCGATAGATGTGGGAGCACCCTCAGGTTGCTCCCAGTGAAGGCTAATAAAAAATTTAATTGATCTTCTGGATACTATTACCACACTATTACTTTGTTGTTTGTTACCACTGTGAGACATAGACAGTAACTGTGCAATCATTCATTTGAAATTTCAGTAATCGGCATCATAGATATAGACAGTGGACTGATTGTTTCCTATCCAGCTGTAAAGTAAATACAAGCAAAAAAAGTGTGAGTAAAAATAAAAAAGCTTAATAAAGATAAACCGATCTTACCGGTAGCTCCTGCGGCAATAGTTGCAGCCAGGTGGTGGCGGTGGAATGTAACGTCTTCATCCACGCGGGCCTTCCGTCGACCATCGAATCTGCAACTTAACGTTTTGTAACAAGTTGTATTTAAAATCAATTCATGCATCAAATGTGGTTATATTAAATTAAACCTTTCGCAAGGCTCATCAATATGATGATAGAAATGTGTATCTTTTCGTGTAGTAAATAAAATTAGATTCGTCGAGTAAAAATTAAATTTTGAGTCACTATTGAAATGTGCGCCCAGGGTCGTGACTTGGTGTGAATAGGTACACCACTGCAAGTCTTCGGGCATTACTGGCGTGATGTAATGTTATGTTATTAAAACCTCTAATTTTGTGCAGGTTTACAGCTTTACATAAAAATGTAGAAAACCGGAAGTCGCCACTGTCTTCGCGCTACCAGCACTTTGAATTTTTTACTTACTACGTTACTTTTATGGCACAATAATAAATCTAACAAACCTGCGGTCTTTGTTTACATCAAATATCAAAGTATTTAAAACGCTGTCAGAAATAAAAATTTTAGTTCCGTTTCAATCCGTTCTGGCCAAGCTGTAGTAGAAACTGGATGTTTATTTGTTAGAGCTTTAAAATGTTAAATTAACTTTTATGTGTGTTATACCTGCGACCACGTCATGGTCTGCTGAAGCTGCGTTGTAAGCTAGTTCTTCTTCATCTTCCAGTTGCTGCATCTTCAGGAGCTTAGACACCAAGTCGCTGCCTTGGTTTGTAAGGAGCACCTGTTTAAAACATAATTCTCTGGTATTGAAAAATGAAAAGTGGCTAGTAGTTTGGCTAGACGAGGACGGACGTCCTATAGGAGATAATGTATAGTGAAGTATGGCAGAAGGTATCTTATACTGATTCAAAATAAATAGGGGTATAGGTGACAGAATGATGATAAAAAAACTTTACTATCAATATCACGAGAAACTTCTTGTCTTGATCAAAAAGTTTGTTCTAAAGTGAGTAATACTCAACTAGAGACGTGTTCATTGCAATATTACCTTTTCAGCATTGTTGGGTAGACCGAGCCAAGATGGTGTCTGTCTATCAGACAGATCCTCGATCCATTTCAGGAAGTGATCACGTCGGTTACCATCCGGCATCGTAATATGACGTTGATTACCGCTTGCCTGAAAACATTATTTCAATAAATATTGCTTTTTAGTTACATGACATAAACTGGGGATTTATTTCGACTAAAAGTTAGGCGTTCTGCAGTAGTTCGTGCATTCAAACATTCGATTCGGCATTATAAGCTGAATAAAAAAACCAACCAAAGCAGTACTTGCATATTCAGCCTTCAATCAACACCGACCAGAATTCGAGCATTCCAAATTAATCGATTCGATTTTACCGATCGACTCTGACTGCAAAATATTCAAAAAAAAAAACAACAAAATATTTGTTAACATTTACGTACCCCATCAACATTAGCCACCAGTGCGAAGTCGGCCTCAAATGATTTAGGTGTGAAGAGTTTGCACAAGAATGAGTGCAGAAGCCGTTGATCGAACGAGTTGTCGATCTTGCCTCCGTAGATACATTGAGAGAGGAGGGTCACTAGTGCCTCCCATGGTACCTTCTCTGGTGGTAGATTGGTGCGGCCCTGGTGAGAGAAACAAATAACAAATATAAACTTTACGTCTGAAAATCAAATTGTACTTAAAATCTAGTTGCATTTCATTTCAGCGAAAAGCTGGTTTGATAACTATATTTTTTTCAACGACGATATAATACTAGACTACGCATTGCACGATCTAACTCTTATTCTTTTCTTTTATTAGGCGAGAGGCTCACGTTTAACCACTATCTCGACCGCTTTTCCCCACTGCTCAACTGCGAATAGTTGAGCCGTGGGGAATCCCAATGCTCAACTTACGTATCTAAACTTAATCTGGGCGATGTAATCCAAATTGCAATTTCCAATTTTGCAACAAATTGTTTAGGACCAAATGATAATAATTGTCGATTGATAACTGGGTGTCAGAGAGAGATAGATCTTATTATTATTTAGAGACGAACAGGCCACTTTTTTCATTTAATTTTGAATAGAGCAGTTTTTAGTTGAGCAGGGGAATTTAATGTCACAACTCAGTTGAGCAGTTTGGAGCAGTTGAGTAGTTTAGTTGAGCAGTGGGGAAATAGTGATCTCGACTGATGCGATTAAGCTAGCTTGAGCTATTAAGGGTCGACAGTTTGCAAAGATCAGGGAACCTCTTTTAAAAAAGTCTGCCTAAGGTTACCCACCTAAAGTTTACATCATGTAAAATCTAAAATTGAACATGCACTTACCATGGCCGTAGCATCGATCCAAGTATCTAGAGTATCGCAAGCAACTCTCAGATCGGATTCATTGAACTCGTAGTACTTCGCCCAGCCGAGCGGCACGTAGCGCAGACGTTCTTGAACAATACCGTGGAACCAAGCCAGCAGGAAGTACAGTCGTGCACGTTCCGATGGTTGTTTCATCATGCGTGCTGCTGGGACCTGGATAAAAGAGATATTAGTAAAATATACACTTTGAGTAATTGTCAAAGACGTTATTCGCCTTAAGTTTAACTCGTTATAGCATACGATAATTGGCTTCAATTGCATGAACAGGCTCAAGCCAACTTCTCATTGTAGATTAGTTTGGTTACTCTCTCCAACGAAATGTCCAGTTTTGAAGAAACATTTTTTATAATCTAACCATAACTGAATGATAGTCAGACAACAATAACAATGGAAATCTTTGTGCACTGACATGACTAAGAGAGTAATGGGTATGAATGATGGTTGGAAAAAAAGACCTAAGATTAGATGGATGGATTGTCTGAGGTCTGACAGTATAAAATGGAAGAAGAAAACGTGCTGCGCCACCTAATTAGAATGCGAAAAGAGCAAGAAGATGACGATGCTACTACTATTATTTACTCACCGTAGCAAAAGTTCTAAGCAGATTTGCTCTGATACCGGGCGGCGGCTCAAACACAAGCACTCGTCCAGCCCTCAGCAAGTTGACAGGCAGCTTGGGACTGATCTCCGTGGTCAGGAACAGACGGAAGTTCGGGTGAGGCTGCAGAGAGTGCAGCTTCTTCTCTAGTTGGACTAGCCAGACAGGGGCTAGGTGCACGTTCTTTAGCATTACCCAGCTGTAATAGAAAATATTGTGATGAATAGTGTTTTTATCATCAGTACGCGTGTCATCATCTGCCTAGCTTTTCCCAACTATATTGGGGTCTACTGACGGGGCCCCCCTCTCAGAGGGCCAAAGCCTGCCGGGGTCGCGGGATTATTCCCTTACCGTGACCCCGGAACATAACAGGCTATTGAAGGACACCGTGGATTTTAGTCAGTAGAAGTCTGACAGTTCCTCCCGCCCTGCCCGGGGTGGGAGGACAGATTTGATGATTTTACCACGCTAAAAAAGAAAAAAACTATATTGGGGTCGGCTTCCAGTCGAACCAGATGCAGCTGAATATCAGTATTTTACATGCAGCGACTGCCTATCGGACCTCCATAACCCAGTAACTGGGTAATACGATACCCCATGGTAAGACTGGTTGTCAGACTTTAGACCTTCGGACTGACAGTAACCACTGTCAAAGATCTACAAATGATAGCCGGGACCAACGGCTTGACGTGCTTTCCGAGTCATGGTGGAAACTCGCTATGACAGATGGTCACCCATCCACACACACGAGCTCGTCATCGTCAGCACGCGTGTAGCAACTCTAAAAACGCATATCTACAGATACGCGATTTTTTTCTTTATTATTATTGGGGGTTTTTATCCACACCCACCGATATGTCAACCCTATCATACCTTATACATAATACTATCAAAATGAAAGAGAATCATAAGATATGCGAATTTAGAGTTTAAATGTAAATACACAAAATGTCCCGACATTTTGTGTAATTTCACTTGATGTTACTACTAGGGCATGCTCCCAGTTCCACAAGTACCTTTAGAGAACTAGGAATTAACTGTTCTCTACAAATCTATCAAGACATTTACTGGGTGGATTCAAATGTAACAAAAGGTCGTTGGAAAATGTAACGTTGTTTTAAGTCTTTTTTATTCTTCAGTGTGCCTGAAAGTTTCACATATTATACGTACACGGGGAGACTAAATATGGAGGCCTTACCGTCCAGTCTTGCAGGCAGTGTTGATGGCTCGTTCAGCTTGGTTGAAACCTTCGGCGGAACCAATAGCAATGCTGGAGAGTGGCTTGTTCAACTCAGTTGCCATGTCGTCCACACGACCTGTTTACATGATAAAAAGTATTTATGTTAAGTATCCTAAAGGGTCAAGTTTTTTTTTTGGCAACATCTGTTGACTTTCTTTTTTTGGGCTATTGTTTTATGGATGTCAGAAATCGAAATTAGGTTTAGAATTAGAAACCTTCACTTACTAAGCAAAGCTATTAGAACTCTTCTTCTTCTCTTTCTTTTTTAATTAGCTTGTGCTCTCTCTCTGTTGGAGAACCTCTCTTAAAACCTTTCAGGCACTCTTGTCCTGTGCCTTCTCGAGTTAGCCTTCGTGTTACGCTTCGTTTTACCACTCTTGCCTAAATATAACTCTCATCTACATTTATTACTTCTAAATTTTAAAGCCAGAGTTTGTTTATTAAATTGAAAGCGCTAATCTCAGGAGTTATTGATTGGAATTGAATTATTTTTTGTGTTGGATAGTCCATTTATTGAGGAAGGCTAATAGGCTATAGAACGAACTCTGCGACCAATAGGAGTCGAATAGCAGGGGTAAAATCACGGGGAACAGTCAGGTTCTAAAATGCAGGTCTTTGAAAGGCTCTTAGATAAATACACCAAATATGTAGAATAAATACTGACCGCTAGCATCATATCCGGGCACGGAGCATAGTAGCGCAGGCGTGGTAGCGTTAAGCTGGGTCTCAGTGATGGACGCCAGGTCCAGTTCAGTCTCTGCCTTGGCCATGTATCCTGCGCCTAACACAGCCGTTACTAGCTGAGTGGCTGCTGCGATCACACGGTCAGGACGGAATGCCTGGGGATATAGGATATTATTGAAAATTGTAAACATATAACTGGTAATTTTGCATTTTTTTAAATTATGGTAGACATTTTCAATACACTTTTAAAATTGAAAACTCATTCTCCAATTATGATGGTGTCGACTTCCAGTCAAAAAAAGATATGGCTTAGTACCACTATGGAGTGACTGTTTATCATCTTCAACTGACCTCCATAACCCAGTAATGGGGATGGCAACTGGTAAACGAATTGCGCTAGTATAGCTTGTTCCAAGCATCGTCATTGGTTCAAATCTTATAGGTACAGCTTGGCAAAAAATTGTAGAAAACCGGAAGTCGCCACTGTCTTCTCGCTACCAGCACGTTGAATGTTTTTTTTTTTCACTTATTACGTTAGTTTTATGGCACAATAATAAATCTAACAAACCTGCGGTCTTTGTTTACATCAAATATCAAAGATTTTAAAACGTTGTCAGAAACAAAAAGATTAGTTCCGTTTCAATCCGTTCTGGCCAAGCTGTACTTCAAAATAGTACTACCTCATTGGTCGGATTAGGACCTAGCTATGGTCGCGCCATCTATAATTAGCTTTGACTGGCCTTCCCCATTGAGTAATAAACAATACTCCTTGGTAAGACTGGTCGTCAGACTATGGAGCTTCTGACTAACAATTAACAATAATTATTAAAGATCTGTAAATGACAACCGGAATCAACGGCTTGACGTGCTTTCCGAGGTACGAAGGAAACTCGCTATGATTGATAGTCAACCCTTTCAGAGATCAACCTCAGTATTCGCGGTTGAAGATAAACCTGTGCATAACCTGTCATAAGCAACACACTTTAAAAAAATCGGAAGGTTATAATAAATAGTGGTGTGCGTGTGTAAGTGTAACAAAGTGTGGGCGTCAGTAAGTAATGAAATGAATCTGTTACCTGTATGAGCAGCAGTCGGTACATGGCCAAGGTGTGCGGCGCGGGCGGCGCGGCGGCCTCTCCGTCCCACAGCGTGGGCACGCACTGCTCGGGCGCGGCCTGCGACAGCCAGGCGGGCAGCTCGGGCAGCTCGCCCACCTTGTGCAGCAGGCGACGGAAGTGGGGCAGTCTGGGGGAAGTAGGATGTTACAACAAAAGTACATTTTCAACACATTTGCTCGAAAAATGCATTTACAAAGCCTGTATGCATTGTTCGAAAGTTAAAAATTACGCACCATACCACGGAGCGTGCGGTAAAATAGGTACTCTCACCTAAGTACCTACTTTACCGCACGCTCCGTTGTATAGCACCGTGCGTTTTCTTTACGGTTTTTTTTTAATTTCCATTAAAAAAAAAAAGAATTCCACCAAAGAGTTTCACATTATGAGAATAAACAGCCTGACTGATCGAACCTCCTTGGAAGCGCTTTTGATCAATACGACGAAAGATGTAGTTCTAATTTCCACCACGTGCATGTGGCGCCATTTACAAATTCACGCCATTTTCATATTAGGAACTTCAAAAATTGTTGCGACTTTTCTACTGATAAATAAAGTTTGTTTAATTACATATTGTACTGTTTTCTCGCAAATGTGTTGAAAAACATTGTATGACACACGTGCAGAAATTGGTGTTTACAAACTCGTGACTATGGTAAGCCCTCGGCTTCGCCTCGGGCTTACATTCGTCTACTCGTTTGTAAAAACCAACTTACCGCACTAGTATCATAAATAACTATTCCAAAGTTGACGACGAATTGGCAAAGCCTATCAATCGGTATGATAGACAGCAACGACAAGGTTTCCCGAAGATGGTGACGATGCAGTTGAGTGGCAATTCGAAATCAATACTTCTATGACTATCAGTTATCAACGACGCATTTTTGTTACTGTTACTGTCAGCCTGTATCATCCCACTGCTGAGTAAGGGCCTCTCCCTAGACTTCCAACTATTTCGATCCTAGAGCTAGTGTGAGTCATTTTTGTTGTTTGACAAAAACAGTTTTCGCGAAACTGAAGATGAATGGTCGAGATTTAAACTTCGCGTTGGAAATAAAAATTAAGACAGCATTAATTGTTACTGCCACACTTTCATAGAGTCCGTTTACACAGACCGGCTTATAGAACATCGTGTTGCGCTCTTCCTTTTACACAGAACAGCAGCACGAGCGCGGAAGAGTACAACATCAAAGGCAGTCGGTCGGCCCCTCTTATTATTTTACACTAATCGCACTAGGTTTGCTCTCAAGCATTCTCAATAACAAAAAAGAGACATGTAAAAATGAACGTTAATACAATGATCCAAAACTCTATTTTAAACATGATAAAAAATTATCGTTAGTGGTATTTATTGTTTCCCTAGAAATATTCTGCTACTCCACAAACATTGCGACACGAAATGTCGTGTCCTGATTGATCATTGCAGGAATTGATAGACACTTCTGAGAGTACTAACTCATAAGCCCAATTTTGGGTCCGCCATAACCTAGATTGCTTTAAAAAAAGTAGAAATTACCTGGAGCTAAGTCTAGCCGCGGCATCGTGTTGCTGGTGCGTGAGAGGCTCCAGCGGCGAGGTGGTGGACACGAAGCCCTCCTTCCCCCCCAGGAACACGGCGAAAGCTCGTTCCAGTGTGTCGTCGGCCCCGATGCCCTTCAGGTGGATGCGACACAGCAGCAGCGCGAACGTCAGACGGTCTGTGTGCAGCATGCCGCGGGCTACGCGCTCGTATACCACCTGGTAGTCAATTTATTCATTTTGGATGAGTTGGAACGTGAATTTCGTTTCTTTACAAATTACTTTTTGACCTGGGATTCTAAAACGGGCACTTAAAGCAATATCCCTAAGGGTCCGTTCCGACCGCGACGCGAAGCGACGCGACGATGCGCGCACTCTTTTAAGAGGCATTCAAAATACGACTTTATGTTCTACACTAAAAGATACACATTTCGTTGTGAGAATTTAGAATACGTTGAGCGGCGTAAGCGGCGCCGCGCTGCGCAGCGCGGCGCATCTCAACGCAGCGCTGAGTTGCTACGCATCTCGAGGCCGCGCGGCGCAGCGCGGCGCCGCTTACGCCGCTCGACGATGCAAGATGATAGACTGGGAGCTAGAGGTGTCTGATTATGCGTAATGTGAGTGTCGAATTTCGCCAACCGATTTAAGTGACGAAAAGGTCAAAGAATAACAATGCTTAATCTTGCCGGTCGATTGTCTGGTCCATTTTTTTACGCCCTCTTCTCTTATTCGTAAACGGAATGTATCGAGTACATGATTTAAAATCTTTACATGATTATTTCCGTAATAATTTACTATAGAAAAATCAGATCACAGCATTTTGCGGGACAGATAAAGCTCAAAATACATAATTGCATAAAAATATTTTTTCCAATCAGGTTCCGATTTGCTGAATTAAATGAAGTACTGAACTAAATGAGTCGAATACTTCATTAAGCGAAAAGATACACATACTTAATGCAGGCAGGATAATGTATTGTCACTATTTAGGGTCTCAGGTATAAGAATTCGGTCATAGTTGCCTTCATTCGGATTTTGTAAACTCAACTACCTCTAGCCCCTGGACTATGTAACTGACACCAAATGGACGACTGCGGGAGGAAGGGGGGTGGGGCGGGAAGCACGTGGCGAATGTAGACACTCCGCTGCACCGCGCGGCGTCTGGATGCGCAGCGCGGCGCATCGCGGTGCAGCGCGGCGCATCGCGGCGCAGCGCATAGTCGCGTCGCTTCGCGTCTCGGTCTGTACTGACCCTAATGATTGATTCACTAGGTGCATTTCCAGCAACGTCATTGGGCGTTTTTCCATTAGCCGGCCCGGCACCGGCACCGGCGACGGCGCCGGCGCCGTGCCGGTGCCGGGGAAGCAAGAATATATGAAAATGTATGGCTCGCTTTTCCACTTACCGGCGCCGGCGCCGGCCCGGCGATGAGTCCTGCCGGCGCCGTCGCCGGCGCCGGGGTAATAAGCTTCCTAGTCGGTGCTGGCCTGGCGTTTTTCAATTAGCCGGCGCCGGCACCGGCGCCGGTGCCGGGGAAGCAAGAATATATGAAAATGTATGGCTCGCTTTTCCACTTACCGGCGCCGGCGTCGGCCCGGCGTTGAGTCCTGCCGGCGCCGTCGCCGTCGCCGGGGTAGCAAGCTTCCCAGTCGGTGCCGGCCGGCAAATGTGCATAATATAATTGCATGTGTATGAATTGTAGCCGTGTGCATGTGTGAGTGCGCAGGCGTGTAGGAGGACGCGGGGCTGAGGGCGTGAGACTCGGTTTATGGCTCGTAATAAGGTTAATTTAGCAATATAATATAATATAATATAATATTCCACAACTATCACACAACGCCATCTAGTCTCAAGCTAAGCAGAGCTTGTGTTATGGGTACTAGACAACTGATAAACATACTTATATATTTCTACATACATACATATTATAGATAAATTACACCCAGACACAGAACAAATGATCGTGCTCATCACGCAAACATTTGTCCTGGGTGGGAATCGAACCCACGACCTCCAGCATAGCAGACAAGGTCACTAACCACTAGACCAACAGGCCTGACAATGTGCGACCTCTTTACTTTTGAAAGTCTTATGTCATGTTACTTTGTTTTTAACCCTTGGGGTGCCTGGTGGGTCTGATAGACCCATCACTTTAAAGAATCGTCAATATTCAAATTCGTAACTACCGCCGCTGTGTGCCTGAGTAGCTTCGTGATACAGACTAGCGGCTAGAAGCCGCCCCTCCCGCAGTCCGCAACGCGCACGCGTTCGAGTAAGCCCCTTCGTACACTAGGCGACGCAATTCTCCGATACCTTACGATTTTGGTATTCACTGACGCGTGCTTGTGTTCGAACCTCTATGGCAACGACGATATAATACTAGACTCCTAATAACAGGCGACCGATGTCTGCCAACACATTAGGCAAAAAAGTCATATATTCGTCTCATTTCGACCAATCCTGTGAGCCGTGGGGTGCTATGACAGGAAACCTCCACGTGCGCCCGTGGACTGGAGTTCCCTCTCGGATACGTCCGGGGGGAAGACCAGTTTTTCGGGCCGGTGCACCCTGGGATGCGGGCAAAAACTCTTCCTTAGGCACTGTGTGCCTAAGGGGTCTCTTTGCCCGTATGCGAATAGCCTGTCGTGTGGACGCTCCAACGCGTGTCCCTCTGATTAGCAGAGGGCACAGCGGTGGAGCGGGCTTGCGGACGGTGAGTTATGGGTAGCTCGCCGTCCGACCAAGGACCAAGCCCGGGTCGGTGGCGCGTCGTGTTTCGCGCCAAATGCCTGCTGGGGTCGCGGGTTTTTTCTTAACCCAGGTTACCGTGGCCCCGGAACGTAAAGGGTATAGGAAGGAACACGGGTGGATTTTAGTCAGTAAGAGTCTGACAGTCCCTTCTGCCCCACCCAGGGCGGGAGAACTCATTTGATGATTTTACCACCTAAAAAAAAAAAAAAAAAAAAAAAAAAAAAAAAAAAAAAAAAAAATCCTGTGAGCCGTAAACATACGTTGAGACAGCACAGACCTTGAGTTAGCCAATCACAACGCAGTACCCCGTCCCTCTCGCTTACGTAGTACCTTAGCAACTTGGCAGAATAGTTTGTGTTCTTTAGATCGTGCAATGCGTAGTCTAGTAATATATAGTCGTTGATTCTGGATGCGCGGCCATGCCGGCGCCGGGCCGGTTAGGAACCGGTGCAGTGGAAAAACGAAGCCCCGGCGCCGGTGCCGGTGCACGGCCAGGCCGGTGCCGTGCCGGTGCCGTGCCGTCTAATGGAAAAACGCCCATTGTCTAATCATTCCATTTGGAATTTTGCTAAGTGGCCGTATTAGACCATCATTCTGTTCGTTAAAGTTCATGATTTCGTTCACTCGTTCATCGTTTCATTGATAGATTCACTGCACGGCGAAAATGAAATGTCTGGCGACTTGCCGCAAAGATAAATCGATCGAGAAATCGGCCCGTGTAAATCCCTCGACGCTGCAAGTTGTAATGATCAGTATCGCTTATGTTATTTTAAAATTTGACAGTTGATTCATAAATAAAGGGTCCATTTACATAGTTATAAGCCTATCACATATTTTTGTTTATTAGTCATAATTAATCATGAAAAGAGGTTATAAATAAAGTACTTACCGCAAACAATTCTTCAGTAATAATCTTGAGCCTGGCGGTGTAGTCAGTAATGCCACTTAGCATGGGACACACCAGTACGGAGCTGAAGATATCCAAAAACATCTTCAAAGAGTACTGGTATAGGAAGTGCACTTGGTGAAGGGATTCCATGGTGAAGTAGATGCTGCTGCAAGCCTGAGAATAAAACATAAGAGATAGTAATTTATCTTAATAGAACAGAGGGCAATACTCCAAATAATAATAATAAAAAAAATTAAGGCGGTCAATAAAGACAAAAGTAATCGCAATGGGTGAAACATACACACCAAAGATGTTAATGATAATAAATTGTGAGTCAAGCAAAGGTATTTCAAAGTACTACAATCGACCACTTTGTTTTAGCTTTGGTTGAATTTCCGTTCAGATAATGCTTCTACGACTGCGATAATCTAACAACCAAGGATAGCATATAAAGTGTCGCGGGAATATCTGAAGAGATGATTGTGGCCCAGGTGGCGTACCATGATGTCTCAAAGCCAGATTAGTTCCAGTGAGGGAAAGAGACAGAGCTATACAAGTCGTCTAGCCTCGTTCACTCACTGGAACTACTCTGGCTTTAAGACGTCATGGTAGGCCACCTGAGGGGGTATTACAACGTCTTAAAACCAGGCTTGTTCCAGTGAATGAACGAGATGGCACTAGGCGACTTGTACAGCTCTGTCACTTTCACTCGCCGGAATAAGCCTGGTTTTAAGTCATTGTAATACCCCCCCCCCCCCCTCGAACGCAATTGAAGGAACAGAGGCCTTACCACGAGCTCTTAACGCGATCCAGTTTAGGCTGAGGGAAAGAGACATAGCCATACAAGTCGTCCAGCGCTATCTCTTTCCAACAGCCTAAACTGGATCGCGTTAAGAGTTCATGGTAGGCCACCAGGTTGGGTTTTAGTAAGTAAGAAAAATTTGATGATTTTATTACCCCAAAACTAGGGTATGTTAAGTAAACTAGGTTTTCTCTAACTTTTGGTATACTTACTTGAGACAGCGGCAAGTACTGTTGGCTGACAGTCTCAATCTCTCCAATAACTTTGTCGGTCTCTTCAACCTTCTGCCCGATGTCATCGGCCTCCTTCTTCAGGGTCTCAAGGGTGGCGATCACAGAGTCATCGTCCAGGATCTTGCCTTTAGCGTCGTTGAGAGCTTGGAGCAACGACTTCTCTAGCTGACGGAGACGGAGGTGGAACTCGCCTAGAATGGAGGGTTCAGACGTTATTATGTGGTATTTTTTGGGTTTGTTTAGATTTTAGCTGCATTTTCAATATGAGACATTTCGCAGAGATATGTTGCCGGTCTTTTACGAAATATATTCGCGTGACTTTATGGGACAATGTCGCTCGACATTTATATTGTTCATACTACAAAGACTACTAGCGTCGACAAATCTCGCAACCCGCAGATGTTGCAAGGGTTGATTCCCTTTATGTCGAGTCCCGTTACGTCGAGCCGAAAACCTTGTCTCGCTTCTATTACCCCTATGTCGAGTTTAGTTTTCTGTCCCGTTTCTATTCCCTTTACGCCGAGTTTATTTACCACGCTTCTATTACCTTTATGTCGAGTTTAATCCTACTAATATTATAAAGGCGAAAGTTTGTATGTATGGATGTATGGATGTTTGTTACTCTTTCACGCAAAAACCACTGAACGGATTTGGCTAAAATTTGGTATACAGATAGTTTATAACCTGGATTAACACATAGGATAGTTTTTATCCCGATTTTATGTTCCCGTGGGATAATTTTCGAGTTGCAGCGGGTGAAACCGCTGGCAACAGCTAGTTATATCATATTTTAGAAGTACAGTCACGTCCAGTGAAATGAATACATGCACATAATTTAGAATTATTAATGATTGGAATTGTTATTAGGAGAACTTGGGATCCAAGAGCGAGCGAAGCGAGCTCGGGACTTGTGGGCACCCCGACACGGACAGGTTAGGTTCGAAGGGGATGGCGGGGTCTTTCAGACCCCGCCCTTCGTGTTAGGTTACTTTAAACCATGCACGCAGAAATAGGAGCCCCGCGGAGCGGGGCTCCGTTGAGCTTCCTTTTTTAGGTGATCTTCACCTATACTTGTATTAATATTATTATGTTTTTATGCCATTGGCTTTTAATTTACATTCCTGACTGTACTTGTTCACCAAACTCGACATAAAGGTAATAGAAAGCGTAAAATATCAATACTTTGGAGAACAATAGACTTCCAGACTCGACGTAACGGGACTCGACATAAAGGGAATATATCGTTGCAAGTGACGTCGGGTGACGTGTGACGGTGTGTTTTGTGTCGAGCGACAGAGTCGTGGGACAAAGGTCCGCTAGTGAAAATGCGTTCAACAACAACATAATATGTTCGGACGTTTCGGCTTCAATTAGTAAAATTGAGTACAGTCGGGTGGAAAAACGTTCGAGCATGTCGCCAGGCCTGCGGTAAAATAAACCGATGCGAATATGAGCGTAGTAAAGTCACGATAAACAAGTTTTGCAAGGTTTTACTAAACTTGTGTGGATTTAGAATTTTTTATCGATATCGATATTTGTATTAACTTTTATTCCTGTTTTTACTGCACTTGTAAAAGCGATCTTACCTTGCAACTTCAGAAGATCAGACCTCTTAGTATCAATATCAGGTCTTTCAGCCTTGAGCACTCTGTGCAGGCACTGTGACTGTAGCGAAGACCGCGTTACAGTGAAGTTGACGAACGTCACTCGAGAGCACATGTCCGGAGGGAACTCTACTGTTGGGTCCCTAGGGAATAAATGAAAAAGTTTGGTTATCTATTTTAGATCCTTATTCTTGTAGTCGTTTTTCATCCACAGCTGCGAAAATGCCTCCCCCATATCCATCCAAGTGCTCTTTTCTAGTGCCACTTCAGAACAGTCATCAAAGTGCGCATCTAGATCGTTCTGCCACCTCTTTTTGGGCCGGGCCGTTGGCAACGTCCATTCTCATTGAGTGCAAATTTTTGCCCAGCGACTGTTATGCATGCTTATATTTTAAATGTAGAACTCATCAAAATTAAAACCATATAGAAGACCAGAAAACACATTAAGCAGCGGAACTATTGTTCATGCGAACTGGGGAGTATAATAACGACCACTTTAATGAGACCTTTTACCACCTTATCTGAGATCTTCTCGTATCTTCTCCTCGTATATTCCCGTTCCGTTAGGTTACCTTTAATAGTGTTTTACAGATGTCAATGTTAACATACCTGGTACTTAGGAAAATGACGAACGAGGGACTCAAATCAATATCCTGATCACCGAGAGTGATAAGCACTCGGCCACCAGTACGACGAAGTTCCCTGTTAAGCACGGGATTCAGGATCGGGTCGTAGTTTTCTACATCCTGTAGAATGATAACAAATATTTCAGACATAGAAATTTTGTTTTATAAAAAAAAATCGACTTTTAAAACAGCCACAAAAAGTGTAAAATATGTTTCTTTCGGAAGCCAATGGCTTTGATTTTTATTTAATTGATTAAAATACCGATCGAATTGGAAAACTCTTCTTTTTAAGGTCGGTTAAACACACTCGTGATAAATATTGCGCTTTGTCCTTTGGAGAGAGGATCTCTATCGTATGAAATACTATTGTACATCATCATCAGTCTATAATTTTCGCACTGCTGGGCCATCGCCTCCTCTCTGCGAGAGGGAGTGGGCCATAATCCACTACGTGGGCCTAGTGTGAGTTGGTCGATGTCACATGTAGCACTATTCACAAAAAAACAGTCACATAATTCATATAGGTGGTGAGACAGAGATAGCGCTCTACGAATTTGAAACTAACCGACTATCTCTTTCCAAAAGTCGATGTGCAATCTTTATCGCCAGTACTCGTATTATATTTATGTTGCGCCTGTTTGCGTCGAACATAATGAACCTTAATTACTACTATGCAGTCGTTGTTATGAAACAAAAGATCGCTGTTGCAAGGTATGATACTGCATCATGTTGCGCAACACAACACGTATCATGTTGCAAGACAATTTGTAGGCTAGTATCGAACCTAAATATGTTTTTGTTTACTTCAAATGACCAAGTAGTTTATACTCACTTGTACAAGAAGCGGGTTACCGAAACGCAGTGCCGATTCCAGGTTCTTCCTAAACGAGTCGTCGAGGAAGGATGTCTTTGTGATCTTGCGTTCCTTGAACTCGCGCATTATGAACTCCGTGGCTTGGCCTGACGGGTCGATGATCAATGGGTATCGGTTGAAGCGCTAAAATGAAGGAAAATATGAAGCTTACGGTTTTAGAGGCTGAATTTTAGAAAGTATGATATGTATTTTTACTAAGATAATCTATGGAAAAACAAATACGAACTACGAGCAGGATTTGAACCTGCCAACTCCAGATCCAGTTCATCCGACGCTCTTACCAACCGAGCCACCAAGATCCTACAGGTGTCGAATTCTTCAATCCATTTCTATGAAATTCTTTCCATTGCAAATCTTAGAAATTCGCGACGCATGCGTTATGGCGTATAGCGTATGCGTTAAGGCGTTCTAAAATATTTTGTTACTTAAGTTCGTGAAAACAGTTTTAGCATCCATTTAATATGAATTTAGGGTTATCATAAATAGTGTAGATGTTGCAATAACACCTAAAAGGACATTTATGTTTTGTTTTGCGTATGCCTGTACACACGACGCCAAACAACTTACCCTAAGCATGATAGCGTTCTCCACACACAATTCGTCAGTGGGCAAAGCGTTGGCCTGCCAACGTAATCGCTCGTCTGGGTTACTGAGGTACTCGGTGCGAGCTATGTCCGCCCGGTACTTGATGTTGGCGGCCGCTAAGTGGGCGGTCCAAGTTGTGAATAGGTTTTGACGGTACTGCGCAAAAAACAAAGCTTTGTCAGTTTTTTTATAGATAGATAAAATACATGTTTATAATTGTTTTTCACACACATTGTAACACATTTTAACTAGGGTTAGCAAAGATTAACGATTTTGCATAACACCGAATTGTCAAAAATTTGAACCACAAAGCTCAGATCAAATGGTTAAAATTCTTCTAAGAAGAACAGAGGGTCTGAAATGGCTACATATCAATTGTCCATAGATTGACTTTGTGAATGAATAATACAAGAATAGCTAATGATGTTGCTAGAAATGTCGCAACGCTTTTGGCTTTCATTCACGATTCATTTAGGATTTTTGTAAGAGGCCGTGTATGACCCTTAGGTGTCGCTTATTGCGTTCATTCTGAAACAATCCTAGTGAAATTGAGATAAAGTTTAATTTATTGGGTATCTTTCGATTATTTTGAATACTTTCTTTAATTCTAACACTGTTGTTATATTAGAGATTTTATTACCAAATAGTTCGTTTACTCACGTGCTGATCGAAGTATCCACCATAAGCGATGAAAGCGGCAGATAACAACACATCTCCGACGATCGTGCTCATTTGTGAGCGGAACGTCTCAGAACTCGACTCCCAACGTTCTCGCTCGATCACCAAGCTCTTCAGTAGAGCTATGGACCTGTCCACCTGGTAAAAAGCAATAGTTTATAAAGAAACAGTAAAGAAAAAAATATAAGACAAAGTGTTTGTTGGACCTGATTACGATGGGGTTGTGCCTTCGACATTTGGAGCGCGTTGACTAAACACACAATAATGCAAGATTTTTTTTGAGATTATTGCCCAGTTAAGTTTCTACTTAACTTCTTACTGAACAAAGTTATTAGTCTTTATACTCAGTGATCAGGCATTTATGTGGGCGTAAAGTCATTAAATGACCAATATGCCATGTTTATGCCCAATTTGTTCATTAATGTTTTTGCTCTCGACCTATCTCTAACCCTGACTGTTTAAGTTACCTTAGCCTGCACATTCTCCAAATCAGTCTTGATAGCCTGAGCCTGGCTGATGAGCTGCGCGTACTCCTCCTTGTAAGACGCGATCGACTTCTCAAGCTGAGCGATCAGCTCGCTCACTTCGTTGCCGGCCGTCACGTTGCTTTGAGCACGGTTCTCTAAAGCTTGGAGCTCGTTGCGGAGAGGTTCTACACGTTTCAACATGTCTGCGTATTCAATCTGTGGATATTTATGAGATTAAATTCCAAATCTAAAAAGAAAAGAAGTTTCTATTCTTTGAACGTGAAGTGTTGCACATAAAAAGTAAAACACGAAATTATATTTAAATAGACAGTCAATTAATTCAACAGCCAACATCATATTCATGATAACAGTTAGAAAGGCTTTTATGTCGTAGCTATAAAGTCAGTTTTCGTAGTGACCAATGTGTATGAAATTGAATTTAGATGAAAAGTTTGAAGTAATTTGATCGTACAGGGTTGAATTTAATTAGCGTGGCGATCAATGCTCTTGCTTTATCTGTACTATTTGAAGAGGCCTTTGCCCAGCAATACGACTGTAATAATGATTACTTTTATTTAAGGAGGGGTAACTCAATATGTCTTACCTGAGCGATAGCCCATTTGACCATAGGCCCGCAAGCCATACTGGCTCTGTTAACTTTCTCGAAGTTGTAATCAGGGTTGCTCAGGTATCGAGTCCTCATCTTCTCACGTACATCATCACTGGTACACACATATACGTCATCAGTATAAGGAATAATTTCAAAGTATGGCAACTTTTTTTATCTTTATTGCGTGCATCGTGCAATTTCAATGAACCAGACCATCTCAATGAATGACTTTTGACCATGTACCAGAGGAATTTTGACTTGTATGTACGACACGGTATGCTTGCTATCGGTCAAATTCATGTCTTTTTTATTTAGCTTACTTAGCTAGCCTATTTAGCTTATTTTTGTTTTTATAGTTACCAATAGGCTCGCATTTGACCACTATCTTGATCTATGTCTTGGTATTATTTGGGAAACAAGTTTAAAAGATTACATTACATTCAGATTTAAGTGGTGTGGAGACTTTATTTTGGTTTTGAGGCTATGAACTATCCGGTGACTAATTAGACCAGTGTTTGTGTTAATCCATGAATTTGACCGACAGTTTAATTTACACAGTAACCGCGTCCAACATGCACATCTTGTTACTCCTGTACCTCACTTCAAATATAAGACAGGACGTCACTTACCCACACAGCAAACAAAGATTCTAGAGATAAACACATTGCCTTCCCCTGCTCGAAAGACACATTAGATAGCAAACAAAACAAAAATGAACATAATATTAAACAAAAAGTAAAAACAAGCTATTTCACCGTCGGCAGTGAGTTTCTTCTTCGGCGGTTGGACACGGATATTATTTATTGGCAAATACATTCATGCGTCCTGAATGTCAAGGTAATGTACGAGTATGGTGTATCGTATTTTCTGAAGTGTGTATTGAGCAGGTCTATTTTCATCTTAAAGTTTAAGCTTTAGTCTATAGTGTTACGTGTGTAATGAATTATTCTATTAATTATATTATTGAGAGTGGAACGGTCGTTTCAGTGATTAATATCTACTTTATGTATTAATTTCTTTGAAAGACTAAGTGTTTTATTAATTATCTAAAATTGTCAACCTACCACCACATACGTACCAATTACCGATACATGCGCGTGCGTCTCTTAACATCAATAAAAATGCAGACAAACTGAACATACCATGCGAAAAGCATGCAGCAAGCACCAAATTTTAGCCTAACTTAATATGCGAATTGCACACGATTTTGCATATCTGTATTAAAATATTTTTTTATGATGATAGGTACGTAAAATCATGTGGAACTAGCATTGGAATACTTCGTGATCAGAAGATCAAAATCCTTACATACCACCACCAAACAAAACAGAGGGGACAAGTGGGAGGGGTGGAAAACAAGCGGCGGTGCTCACGTTATGTCCTCGGTGGAGAAATTGGAGACGATGCTGTTGATGAAATTCTCTCGCATGATGACGGCTCGGATCGCCTTCCAGTCGGTCGCATTCTCCCCGAGGAGGAGGCAGATGGACTCCAGAGCGACCTTCACGAGCGCCGGCGGATTGCCCATAGATCTCACTTCCACCAAATGTTGCTTCTTTATAGATTTCACCGCTGTACATTACAAACGGTTCGTCGATGTTCGTAGATATTCGTGGGTGTTCGTCAGCGCCATTGGTGCGTCGCGTCGCGTCCGTCACCAGCACGAAGCGAGAGCGAGAGAGTACAAAAAAGAGAGAAACAAAAAAGGCATTTAGCTGCTTTCTGTGACACATGCGGCTGGAGTTATTATTTAACGTCGAAATTAAACCGCTGCTACCAGCGCGGGTGCCCAAGAAACTGTTACAAATATTTATAAATTTAAACTTTGACATGATTTAAATAATTCATAACAATTTCTTACAGCACCAGATCGCTGAAACGTAAATAAATAAGGTTTTTTTTTCTGAAAAGGAACAGTTAAGATACGTAATGTTAAAACAAATGTTAAATGATTCACGACGATGCTTAGCGGGGTTAGTCACGAGTATTCACTGTATATTAGTGTGCCTTACATTACATAGATGCCATTTTACATTACAGTGATCACAGCGTTACTTTTTCTTCTATATTAATAACAACAGTCACATAATGCAAGCGAGCTTAGCTTATTTACAACAACATATTTATCTATAAAATTCATTCATAACAATAAAGAAAAATGTATAAAGAATTGATTACATTTCAATGTTCTGTTTTGTGTCAAAACTTACAGAAAATATATAAAAATGTAATGCATAACATAACAATCAAAAATAGGTAACAAGGTAGGTAATGTTTTTGCCAATAAATACGACTAGGGTATTAGAGCTAAGAAACACTAATTGCTATCTAGGATGTTGATCTCTAGAACATTACATTATAAATTAAAAGTATTTTTTTATTTCTGTTGAGATAGTATGTCGTTTTGAACGCGATTTTTGCTTATCGACGATTAAAGTTATAAAAGAGAGTACAGAAAGAAAAAGTTGCATAATGGATTATCTCCAAGTTACAACAGACATTTCTAGACACTACACTCTTATCCTGTAGCTGTCCACAGCTGTTAGGGTACACAACAACATCTAAAAGAGTGAAAGCGACCATTAGTGCCATACAACAACAAAAAACTACGACATGCTATCTCACAGTGGGAATAATAGACAAAACGGTTTATGGTAACATTCGTCCAAGTGTTAAAATGTCCACATGTCTTAATAACCTAAATGTTGTATTTCTATTTGGTTAGTTAGAATGAAGTTTTGCAAAAATCAACAAGTGTCACAATGTCATATTATTGTACATGACTCAAAATGCTAGTATTGTGATAAAACGACGCTAGTTTTTTTTGTCGATAGGTAATAGAAAAAAAAAACATTTTTTTTTTCAATAGCCCTTTCAGTTCAGCAGTGGACGTCCTACGGCTGATATGATAATGATGAATAGTCCTTTACGTTCCAATGTCGTTATCATTATTATAATTATAGATATACAGGGTGAATTTTTCAACTGGTCGTGGTTGGCTATATCCTAAACTATGAGAAATATCAAAAAACGTTGAAAGGAGTATCGAGGCCGATTTGGAGGAAAACTAAAACTGCATCATTAGATTTTAGAAAATTCAATAATCCTGGCCAGGAATCGAACCCAATGATTTTGAAAAAAAAACACACACTCTGTATTATAATACCATTCGATAGTGTTGCTAATAAGGATCAAATTCTGGGAAGTAATCATATACGGCAAATCAGCGGGTTGTATTTGTAGATATAAAATCATTTTCACTTTATGTCATTATGGAAATTTTGTCACTTGATCTTTATAACAAAATTTTTGACTTTTTTTACATAGTGACATGTGGGCAATCTAAGACTTGGACGAATGTTACCATAATTCGACAAAACTAACGTGATGTTTTCAGTCTCGAAGTTAACGATGGTTGATATGAAGTTGTCCTTCATGACGACGGAGCGGATGCCCTTCCAAGTGTCCCCTTTCTCCCCCAGGAGGGTGCAGATGGACTCCAGCGCCATCTTCACGACGGATGGCGGGTTGGCCATCGACCTCACTTCGACTAGTTGTTGCTTCTTGATCGAGCGCACGGCTGTGTTTTATAGGATTGTCTTCGGTTTTAATACTAAATGTCGTTATAGTCAGACCTTTTCAGACTTCATGAAGTTAAAACAAGGTATTTCTTTATTTATTTTATGTTTTGGTAGTAACAATATTAGAGAAAGTCTGAGTTTGCGACTAACTATAACCACGCTGCTATAAAATAAATATGTTTGATTTCTGAACAACCTTTTGTTTAATTTTTGATTTTCTCGTTCAGACACCAAAACATAAATTAAAAAAAAAAGAAATGTAAAACATTAAATACAGAACATAAAAATCGAGGCATCTTTCTTGTGACTGCAAAATTCAAATGTTAGAATCAAACTACTGACATTGAAGTTAATATAATAATTATAGCAACAAACTAAACTACGTAATAATTGCTTGAACAGTGACTAAACAAAGTAACGTCGTGGTATTCATTTACTGGACGAACACAAAAACATGAAACAAAGTTATATCATACAGGTTTTAGTGAAAACGCAAACTTAGCTAGAAAACATCGACAGACAGTCACGGTCATAAAACGTGCGAGTGGGACGGTGAATATACTGAGATAGCTGTCATATCGCCCTTACATTTCATGACCGTGAACGTTGGATTTGGCCAACGACGATATAATACTAGACTCCTAATAACAGGCGACCGATGTCTGTCAACACATTAGGCAAAAAAGTCTTATATTCGTCTCATTTCGACCAATCCTGTGAGCCGTAAACATACGTTGAGACAGAACAGACCTTGAGTTAGCTAATCACAACGCAGTACCCCGTCCCCCTCGCTTACGTAGTACCTCAGCGAGTTGACAGAATAATTTTTGTTCCTTAGATCGTGCATGCGGAGTCTAGTATTACATAGTCGTTGGATTTGGCATTTAGTTTTTTTTTTGTTTTTTTGGAACAGAAGATTAATTCCCGTTATTCAAAACATTCATCATTTAGTCTGTCCCATCACGGTCAACAATAATCAAAAACGATTGCATTTCAACTAAAACCGGTACATAATTAGATGAATACCACAGAGTCATGCGAGTACAGTAAAGAGTCAAACCATTTTGCGCCTCAATGACAGCCGGCTCCACTTGTGCGAGGTCGGCCATTACGTCGCGACGTTTCGCTTCGATCTCCTTCGTTTGTTTCTCTAGAGCGACCTAAATCACAGAGTAAATGATTTAGACACGTTTTATTAAAAAAAAAATTGGAAGCTGGAAACAAATATGTGATATGTCGTAGAGGTTTATTTTGTAAGGAAATTATAAAATGACTTCTCTCTTCCCTCCCTGGAAGAGCGGAAGGGACAGTTAAGCAGACTATGATCTACCCTGTTCAATTTTATTTTGCTTTCCAGGTACGCGGTACATCGATATTTCCGCGATATTTACGGTCGTGTTGTGTGTTTTTGCCATATCGAAGTGTCTTTCGAAATTTGTAGTGGAGCGTGTATAGGTGCTCCCACACAGCAGTTCGTTATAAAACAAACAAAAAAAAAATATTCTAACACGATAACATTTTAAAACAATATGTAACATTTTACACTTTTCTTTCTAAAAACAGTTAAACAAGAAATGTTATGCAATATTCTCGAACGTTTTATAACTGCTGTTTGAGAACATCTTATTGTAAAGATTGAGTACGTGGTGATGGGACAAGTTTCGTACCTGAATTTCTTGACTCTCAACTTTCTTCTTTTCTGCCTCTTGTTGGTCCTTTACCATCTGCCGCAGTTTGGCGTTGGCAGCTTCGTTCTTTTGTTGGAGTTCCTATTAAGGACAACACAACCAAGTTAGTTTTTAAAAATTATAAATGTTAATTTTATTTTGGATGGGTGTTTGTTACTCAATCACACCAGTGTGGCTGATCGAATGTGGGCGATAGATACATAGGTTTTCAACTATAACGAGTTGGAAGCCGCTGGCAAAAGTTTGTCATTTTATATTTTCCATGAAACTTTATAAACAGAAATATTACAACATGAGAAAATAAGAATAGACTATAAACAAGTCGAGGGAGTTAATTTTCATTGTTATGACCTTTAAAAAAATTATAAAAATAAATGGTACTTCTCAAAACTTAAAACAATACATGGAAAGAACATAATCTACACGAATTTAATCTCACGAGATCGAAATATGGAACAGTCTAAAGGGCTTATGAATAGAAGTTTAGAGTAATTGTTTATTTGCAGAGAAAGTAGGTGCAATATTCAGATGCTAAGAAGCAAAGTAGCCCGAATAAATCCGAAGACAGTTGAAAATATTCCTAGTAAAGTTAATTTAAAATCGAACCTACCTGTGATTTAACAGCCAGACTCTTCTGCATCTCTTCGACCTGTTCCACGGTCTCTGCGATCTTGCCTAGACCGACATTCAAGTGAAGCTGCTGTTCTTCAAGATCAGCTCGTTTCTCCGCGTACAGTTTAACCATTTGTTGGATGAAGTCGAGATAGTGTCTGTAATGGAAATTATAATAAAATCGATTAAACGTAGCTTACGTATCAAATAGCCGACGTAGCTCATAAGGCTGTGCAAGACTAAAGTAGGACTGGACAGGTCATGTCTGCCGGATGCCGTCACAACTGTGGGCTCGAATATCACAGGAATGGAGCCCTGATGGCGGCTCCAAATTAGTGCCGTGAACAGGCGCGAACGAGAATGTGGATAGTTTTCGCGGGGTTCACGCGCGTTCGTGACTGTTCCCCGATCAGTGTCGGTATTGTGCCGAGAATTAATTCACGGCGTGAATTCACGGCACAAATAAGGAGCCGCTCATAAGACAGGTAGGCAGGGTCGCGGCAGGCCTTGAGGACGGCGGGACGCTTTGTATAGCTTCCTTGTGAATTGGCGTGAAGAGACACACCATCGAGAGAAGTGGAAGGAATGGGGGGAGGCCTTTGGTCAGGAGTGGGACAGAGTAGGCTAGTAAAAAAACGTAGCTTGATGAAACGATTTCAACAGTGCTCGAATTTTTACTGTATATCATTAATGCGACAGTGTGTTTATTTGTTAAGCTTTTACGAATTAATATTTGAATAAATTATGAAAGCACTGGAGAAACTAATAATTTTAGGCATCTTTTTGGCCTATATCTTGAAGAGGGAGCAATGATGTGGGCAGGTGGAGTAAAGCTGTAGTTCGTACTCCTAATACTCCTAAGTAGTCCATAACGATCTACTGCTGACCTCTTGAATGAAGATAGATAGTTTTAATACAAGTTATGTCTGGATAGCCAATATATTGACTGGAAGTAGATAAGGTTTGTTAGTTTGGAAAACGAGATGACTACGTTTTACCTATAACGAGGGTCTTTCAGCAGATTCTTAGAAACTAAAACACAATCAACTGAAAAATACTGAATATAAAACTTACCTAGGTGTAATAGCCATAGTACGGTTAGCCCTCTTGGCCAGACTAGCGTTAGCTCTATGTAAGGTCTGGTGCACATAGACGCAGGCGTTGACCACGGCCTCGCGGTGAGACGGACGTTCGCCCACCTCGCCACAAGCTGAAGGGAAGCCGTCCGGTGGTGAGTACTCCGCCGAGTCCAGGTCCATGCGTTGAGTGAATTCTTTGCCGACCTGTAATGAAACGGTTTGTTAATGGTTATTTACATACAATTGGGATCCCCGAAGGAAGGTTTAGGTAGAGATGTAGGTAATGTACAATCGACAAAGTTGAATTATGACCCACCATAAGCTTATTTTCTAACAGACATTCAAATACAATTAGGTCCACATTCGCGTAAACATACATATCCATGGTAACGACTTTGATCTTTGTCAATTTGACGGATTCAAACGATATTTTGTCAAAATGGGTCAGGATTCAACTTTGTCGATTGTACATTGTACACTCAAATTTCGACAGTCATGATTTGGTCCTGTGTAAGAGGGAGCGATTCTATTGCCATCAACCTGGCACAAATGGACTCCGTGATTGCTAGAGATTTCTGATGAATAAACTCATTTTGCCTTACTTAGAAATTGAACCCAGGACCTCTTACTCAACAGTCGCGCTTCTGACCACTTACTTCCGAAATTAATATTCTATCTCAATCGGAATTGCGTTCATTAGTTTTTGACGGCTGCTTCTGATTGGACATCGTTAATACCGCATTTACATTCAGCCGTAGTGAGCAGGGAAATGGGCAGGGAAGTGGGCAGCACGAGTGTGTAAACGCAATACTTCTCATGCCACTGCCATTGCCACTCGCGCTGCCCGGTGCTCCCCAAAAAGGCGGTTTTTTGTGCGGAAGTCAAAGGACCGGCAGCGTGAGCGGCAGTGCGTGTTTACATTCTGCTCCGACGCTCAGTACTTGCCGAGCGCCTGGAGAAGAAAGACGTTCGTTTAGATTACTTTAGATCATCGAAATGCCATCCGAATGGAGCAATGAGATTACAATAAAATTCTTAGAACTACTGGATTCCGCAGGAACCGCTCATGTACGGACCAGATAAACACTCTCCGAATCATATTGGAACAGGCATCAGAATGGCAGAGGGAGGTTTATCTAACCTTTGTCGACTTCGAAAAAGCCTTTGACACGCTGAAGTGGTCTAGCATCTGGTCCCGCCTCCTGGAAATTGGAGTGCCGCCGAAAATCGTCCGTTTGTTACAAACCATTTACAAGACTTATTCTTGTAAGGTAACTCACGACGGCCTCATCTCGGACGACGTAACAGTACACGCGGGTGTTCGCCAAGGTTGCCTCCTGTCGCCGCTCCTTTTCTTAGTCGTTCTTGATGGAATAATGCTTCGCATCTTAGAGAACAGGCGCCGCGGCATAGAGTGGGGATTATCCAACGTCTTGGAGGACTTGGATTACGCCGATGACCTATGCCTGCTGAGTCATACCCATGCCGATATGCAAGCTAAGTTGAACGACTTGGAACAGGAAGCGGCGATAACAGGGCTTAAAATAAACATCCGGAAGACCCAGGAAATGAGAACTGGTGTGAAGAATCGCTCACCGTTGCTGATTGGCACAGAGGCAGTGGAACGCGTCCACAAATTTACTTACCTCGGAAGCGTCGTGTCAGAGACTGGTGGTAGTGAGGAGGACATCAACTCACGGATAGCCAAAGCCAGAGCTACCTTCGCACAGCTGAGACCTGTTTGGCAATCGCGGAAACTGACCCGAAGGATTAAACTTAAAATATTCGGGTCCAATGTAAAATCCGTGCTGCTTTACGGGTGCGAAACGTGGAAGGTTACAAAGGACATCTCACGCCAATTACAAGTCTTCGTCAACCGTTGTCTTCGTCGCATTCTCGGAATTTACTGGCCCGAGACCATCTCCAACGTAGAGCTGCTGGGGAAATGCAACGAGAGCCCGATCGACAACCAGATCAAGCGTCGCAAGTGGAGATGGATTGGCCACACGCTCCGAAGGGACCCTGACCACATACCCAAACAAGCTTTGGATTGGAATCCCCAAGGGAAAAGAAAGCGTGGCCGTCCCCGTCAAACCTGGCGACGCACCGTGCTAGCGGAAGCGGCGAGCATTGGATTGACGTGGAGCGAGGTGAAGCGTGAAGCTCAAGACAGATCGCGATGGAAGACATCTGTGGACGCCCTCTGCCCCATCTAGGGGACATAGGACCTTAAGTCAAGTAAGTCAGACTGGAAACGGAATAAGTAATTTGGGATGTTACGGATAAACAACAGAACAGTCTGTTATAACATAAGTTCTATTTCGACGGATAGATATCATCCACCATCGTCTAGGACGAACATTCTTTTTTTGTATTCGGTATCTTTTTAAATATCGAACATAATTAAATGTATGGCGAAAAGAGACAGCGCGGCCGCTGTAATTATTTCGACGTCTGCCATTGCCGAAACTTGAAAGCGAAGTGAGTGGTAGGGCAGTATGTAAACACACACTCCTCTCAATCCTGCTGCAGCAGTATTTAGGGAATTATTGCCGGCAGCGCGAGGGGCAGCGGCAGGGGCTGAATGTAAATGAGGCATAAGACTCAGATATGCAAATTCTGTTGTTGGTTGGTTACAGAAAGATCCTACCGAAGATAGCAACCAAGATTAGTTATTAATTTCTAACGTAAACCAACGCAGGAACTTCTTCTTTGCTATTTTTTTTAAAGAATAATTAGTTTTGAATGACAATTTATATTTGCTTTTTAACAACTTCTTGAAGCGAGTAGAAAGCCATATATATTATTTTCAGGCGTCGTTAGTAATGGTTTAATGAGGCTGGCCGGTATAAGAGCTCAGTTGCGTACATTTGAAGAAACCGCCACAGAACTGCATAGACCTGACAATCATAGGGGACTAATATAAATCTAGTTTTACAAATAACTTACTTGGAACAGCGCTCCATCGCTCCAGTCTCCGAACCAGTTGAGCACACATCTGTTGAAGAGCGCGGGCGAGGTGGCCGCGCGGTCCTTCAGACCTTCAGACGACGGGTTCATGGTGAATACCACGTGCAGATTGCGCATCACTTGACCAGTGAACCTGGGTTACAATGATACATAAAAGTCATGTAGCAGTTGACTAGTTGAAAATTGTGTACTCGTAATTAGCTATCATCAGTATTTGTTTTTTTTTTTTGTTCAAAAGGAAGGAATTATATGTCTGCCAGCGGCATAAAACAAACAACGGGCAACACGACATCGGCAGTTTCATATATTTTTAGGGGAAATGAGCAACAGTGGACGATATGACAGTGTCGTGTCGCAGAGCCATATGTTGTAAATGAAGAATTAATCGCGCTATCAGTTTACCCCGTGACATTTGAACTTATAGAAAAACTCGATAATAACTGTCAGATACAATGCCCGTCTGATCGGAAGCTTCTCCCTTTTAATGGAACTGTTCCTTCCTCATCACTCCTAAATGCAAAGCCCCAGAGTGTTTGGTGTACATACATAAGGTATAGGTTCAGAAATAGGTGCGCAGGAGTTTGAATTGACGGTAACTTACCATTTGTACAACTCATCGTTGGAATCCAACATCAATCCTTCCCTCTGTGCGCCTTCTTTGCACTGAGTCATAAGAGCGGCGAATTCGTCGCCTTCGAATAGACCAGGAACCTAAAAGTAAAACAAAGATTTCAGAATAAGCTAATCCGCTAAGTTCATTCGTGAATTAATTCGTTATCTCATGTTATAAGGCCGGCATTTATAAAGTTATTATTGAGCAGATCTTGCACTTATAGTTTAACAACAGTCATAGGTTGTGCCTGAATCAACTTAGCCAAAGTGCATGCCAAATACTTTAAAGATCTCGGCTTTGGATTGCATGAAGAGTACTTATTCAAACAAAAAAAAAGGTATTTATTGGACTCCACAGGACAAAACAAACAACAGGAATCAATAAAAAAAAACTAAATTGTGCAAAAAGGAAAAAAACAAAACTAAATTAGTGCTGTATGATGCCAAAAGGTGTTGTGACATTAAAAAAGTCAAAGAGTTGATATTCTGATAGGAATGCAGACTTTTACATAGTTTCGTGGTAATGAGGTGCTTACCTCTCCGTTAGCCAATAGAGTGTTCATCCTCTCAAGGAAGCCGCTGTCGAGTACGTTGGACTCGTCAAGAATGAAGGCCACCTTCTCATCGCGACATCCAGCACGACGGAGCACTGAACGGAGATCCTCGTCGAAATCAGCGCCCGTGTATTTGTTGTGCACCTATAAAGGAAACGAGAGGTTTACAAAGGAACTGACGATATGAGTTTTATAGTTGAAGTGTTACAAAATATAAAGATTACATAAAACTCAACGAAACATTAGCCAAAACACTACACTGTGAATGTGTAAATGAATTTTCAGCTATTTTGGTATGTGATGAAAACAAATTGCATCTAAAAACCTGCTACTGAGAACAGATCCATTAGTATGTTCTTCTTATCGTGTCGATGACAATCTAAATTGACTCGGCCCAGAATTGGGCCACGAGTTTAGCGCTCTCCGAACAATCCATCAGCTCCTGTAACGAACAGTCGGCAGGGCACGCAGGGCACGATAATAAGTGCCTCATCGTTTGTGGAACAGCACCACACTTACACTCCAGAACTGAGTTATCAAGGAAATTCCACCTGAGCAGATTTTCTTTGCTTCGGCCTACCTGGGTACGAAGTCTATTTATAGATTTCCAGGTCAGCCAAGGCAGCTCCTTTCCAGGAGGAAGATCTTCAGCATCATTAGTATGTTTATGTCATACTGTAGTATATTTTCAGACAATTATTTCAAACACCAATAAAAACGGAACAAGTGAGCTATTATCGATTTATGTAAATGGTATTTTAGCAAGGTTTCGTCAACTAAAGTTAATTATTCTTTTCAAATTGATATTGGCCGAAGGTAAAATGGAATATTCTATTCTATTGCCCAAGCAATAGAGTAGATAACTGAAAAAGTAATTTAATTTTAGCAATATTAGCAGTGCTGCTAAAGTGGCTTTGGCCCGCAGTTTCATCCTGACCTTAATCTGGAAGATGCTGAGTCCGTTCATCCAGGCGACAAAGCGACTGAGGGTAGTCTTGCCGGCACCTGACACACCAATTAGCAGCAGATGTCCCTGAGGCTGTCTGAAGATACGGTCGATACGCAGCACGTGGTCGAGCACCTCGTCGAATAGCACCAGAGGTACGTCCAGCTCTTCTTCGTAGAACACCTAGGAAACGAATGGAGAATGATACAAAAATTCAAACTTTTTTTTTAAAACCTTGTCTCGTCTTCGAATTTCTCTAGTACCGTGTGGGTACGTTTAAAACCATTTAAACGCACATACACAAATATCCAGACCTGATCATGATACAAACAAATATTACTTTGTTTCGTGCGGGTATCGAACCCGTGAGTGACACGCAGCAACAACGCTTAGCCACTGTACCAACCATGCCGTGATAACAGAAATAATTAATATTTGCCGCAAATATGGGAGAGAGGCCAGAAGCAGCACAGAGATGCTTTGGTAAGTATTTACCCAGTTATGGGCCAAGAAAGTTTAAATAAAAGAATGTAGGGCTTCTATTTCTTGAATGTATTGCAAATTCTTTTTAACTGTTCAAGGAAAAGATCTAATTAAAAAAAATACGATTGCCAAATATTCAAGTTAAACAATATTATAGAAAAAGTCCAATTATTTAACTGTCACAACAATACTTTACATATTGAAAGTAGTTTTTGAAAATCTTACCTTGAGCCTAGCCTTGACGTATTCCCTCAGTTGATCTCTAAGTACTGGCACATAGTCCTTACTAAGCCAGTTAGAGTACAGAATCGGACGAGCCAACGCTTGCTCTCTATTAATTCCTGAAAGAGACCAACAAAACTTTAAAAACCTACCCTAGCTCTAAGCCCTTAAAACTCAAATTGCAAAATCTTAGATATCAAAATCATTTGAAATATGACAACGAAAATTCTAACTTAAACTTAATCACAAAATGTTCAATTTGTAATGCATACCTGGGAAGAACATCATAGCAACGTTATCAATGTTCTCGTCGGTCCATTGTCTTTCTGTTTCATCAACCAAACGATCTTGGAACAGACGGAGGGCTTCGTGCGCCCATAATCTTACTAGGCCTTCGACGTTCAGGTTATCCAGAGGCCTATGAAAAGGCAGAAGTTAGTAACTAAAACGTTCGTAAAGACTGGAACATAAAGTTCAAAATAGCCCTACATTAATGTAGCACCTTCTGAACAATGAACTTACAAATTAACTGTGAAAATAAAATTGCGCTTGTTCATGACGCGATGCGATTTGCTTCGCCAATCAACTAGAAGTGAAAATCATCCTTACTACTACGACATAAAGGCGCTGCCAAATAAACCGTCCAGTTATATGTAGGTAGATAGTTAATAGATTACTACGACTACATAAATTAGTCGAATTGCATCCTTACTTCATATTAGTAAGGAAGATTTTCACTTCTAGTTGGTCGGCGGCATAAATTAATCGAATCACATTATGAGTAAGATTGTTTATTCTGGAAAGAAAATGTTTAACCGAACGTACTGAAATTCGTAAAAATAGTGCACCTACATGAGACACACAATACATCAATCTTAATCGCGTTTCAAGAATTTAAAGTATGTAGGTACCTGATAGCCTCGCATATACCGCGCACCCATCTGGTCATTTCTCTAGGCGAGTACACGTAATGCGGCTGCATGTCTTGTGTGAACCTCTCTTGTGAAGCGAGGTATAGCTTCACCATCGCTTGTGTTAGCGGTTCTGCGTAGCCACGTAGAGCTGGTTGCATGCGGAGCATAGCACGGGTGAACGTGCCGTAGATCTGTGGGATAGAATTTGATGACATGGAGGGTAATGCTAGCTAGTTATACTACTCGTATCTTCCTGCCCCTTTCCCATTTTAGTGTAGTCCCTTGTGGTCGGTGCAACACGTTTTCTTCTTCTATTCTCCGTTTCGTTTTCGTATTCGTCGTTGGACGACGTTAAAGTTGTCATCATTTACTCCTTTTACATTAATATCATTCCTCACACAGTCTCCATATCTTCTTTTTCCTTCCTCTTCCTCTCCATCCATTACCCACTTACATGTTTATAAATGACGAATAGACTTTTGAGACCGCTTCGTATAGTGGTAACTTTGTCGCAGATAGTCCCTATGAAGTTTGTCGATGGTTCATCGTTCGCTATGATTGGTAATGCTTCGTACGATAGAAGCCAAGAGATTGATTCGTTTTAGAAGTTTTTTTTCTTGTTCTTGTATTTCCTTTTTTTTTATTCGTGGCTAATAAAGATGCCATTGCTGAATTGACTGTAACTCTGAACCCCCAAGTCACCACCCATAGAGTTGAAGAGCTCCCTACATTCTTACTGAAGTTGTAGTGTACACAATGATCATTCTAAACCGTCTAATTATTTTTAAACTGTAAATTCTAGACAAAACTAACATTTTTTTTTAAAAAGCTTTGCCCCACACTAGGTATTTCTCCTGTAACGTGGGTGCGTTTACAAACATAGAAACACACATACACAAACACCCAACTGTTTACATATTAGATGTATTGTAGTACATACTTGTTCCAGCGACGTTTCTCCAGGATAGTCGACGTATATGACGGGCACGTGACGCAGTAGTCGATGTGACAGAGGTTTACGTCCCGGGTCGGTCGGTGGGTTACACGCTCCGACAAATTGGATGCGCTCCAGGTGGACCCATGAATGATCTGCATTTGAAAAATGTTAGCATTATACCCCGTTATTTATGAAAATAAAAAGATAACTAAGTCTTGCTTCGTAAATAAAATTAATTCTTTATTTAAATCTATGTTCCTTGTAACAATATCGACAGTATTGTCGATTTCATCTTTTTCTGGTGGGGTAACTCATATTCATTTATGTGTAAAAACTATGTTTAAGATACTTAATTCCCATCATTTTCCAATCAGTGAAGTGAGATAACGTTTGATTAATTTGGCTATTAACTATTGTCTGCTTTCAAATCATTTTATGTAGAATCAACGAGAGTACTCACCACTGGCTCTGTAGAAGCCCTTATGTTCGAGTAGCTGTCTCAGGAAGGAGATGACTCGCTGAGTGCCGTATTGATCCATGTCCGGCAAGTTAATTTCGTCGCAGAACAGTACCAGCCATTTGCCGAGCTACAGCCAATCAGGGATAGTGTAAAATCCTCACACTGTTGTTTGTTTATGATAAAGATTCCAAGTCTTTTAAGATCAAGATTACGTAGCGTAAAACTCAAAAATCTTCGGTTCTTTTCTTTTGAACGTCAAAAAAATAAAAAAACTATGGCTCAGTCCCAGACACGAGAAATAGTAACTTGTGAAATTACTGTATTGGTACTTGCACATTCTAAAAATCTTTATGGAGAAGAATGGGTAAGAAACTCCATGGATACTCTTACCTCTAGATGTTTAAGAACATCCTTCTTTTTCCATTTTGTAAGCAAAATAACGTAAAATGAAACTATGGCCTAATGTCATAATGAACTCAAACGAAAGTAGATTTTATTGTAAAGAGACAGGGTTGCATTTCAAATGACTAATATTTTGCAGTGAATACAAAAAATGCTACAATAATAAAATTACCTGTACTGGAGCCAATACAACTCCATTCGGAGTCTTCCTGTACTCGCAGTAATGGTCGAAGGTTTTCAGAAGAAGCTCAGGAGTGGTGGCCGAAGAGAAGTTAAGACCAACCACCTCCATGTCTGGCAGTGCTCGGAGTGCAGAGAATAGCGTCATGGTCTTACCGGAACCGGGAGGACCGCAGAGTACTGGTGTAAAAGAATAACTATTGTTACTATGGCCAGTCTGTGTTGATGCGTTGAGATTTTAAGATTTGGCAAATACTTCATGTACAAAGAGTGTTATTGTCTAAAATGTCATACCACAGAAAAGATATCAGAAAAAAAAATACGTGATATTTGCCAAGCTCCTTCCCAGCTCCTCCTGAACGACATGTGTAATTAAATGAACGCATCGCAAACTAAAGATATCAAAGCGTCTATTTTACGCACATTTTTGAGGAAAACCTTACCGGCCCCTTCACGGTGAGCGCCGCTTAGACCAACGTCGTGAACGGGCCGTTACGTTGTGTAGCGCGAATAAGGCATTATTTATTTTGTAAGTACGCGAATTCGCCACTGGCGATGGTTCATGGTGTGTTTTAAACATTTCTATACATTGATCTTGCCTGCCGCTCTCCGCCCCGCGTTAAGACACCGCTCACAGCGGCACGGTCGTGAACGGGCCGAAGTCTTAGCGAGCTTGTTCATGACGCGTTTTGCAATTACTACTTACTAAAAATGAAAATCGCTCTTGCTACTACGAATTATGATGTAATTCGACTGACTTACGTCGTCGTGGCGAGCGTGTTTTGTTTTTCACCTATCCGTAGATAACCGCACGTTTTGTGTCATATGTCATAGTGATAAGGATGATTTTCCTTTGTAGTTGTTGAATTCGGTCGAATTGGGTCATATAAGCAAGTCGTTTCCCGTGTTCTTTGAGTTTGGGTTTGAGGAGACAAATACAACAATAACGACGTCATAATAATAAATTTTAAATATACGAACCCAAAGGTTTGTGCTCCGCCAACCAAGTGTAGAGCAGCGCTTCATGTCGCACTGTATCAAGAGTTGGTACGACCACATCCGGTGCGGCCACTTTATGAGTTTCCACTTCAATCTGGGGCACCTTCGCCGACCACGGAACCCATTCTCCGGTTATACACACCTAGGACACAAAGTTTGATGATGATGAATAAAAATGATACTTTTGCCAATTTTAATCAAGCCTTCGTTTCACAGATACAGAATGAATGAAAAATGGATATGGTAATATAAGCTTTGTACTCACTTCAAAGTCAATGATGTGCTGATTCGCACCACAGTTCGGCAACTGCATAGTACTGGCAGATCTGATGAAATCTCCTAGTTCGTTGCGATCCTATGAACAAATATCACATTACTATGGTTTTTCCTTTATTGTAAGATTTTGGCAATAAATAAACAACTATCACAATGTTTTCAATTAGTTATAAGATTTGTTAAGTTATTTTTTTTCATTACCAAAACCACACTGTTACAAATAAGAAGATTTTAAAGAATAAAACATATAGCCAGCAAAGTTCAATAAAACGATTCATTGAAGAGCACCTGCCACCCGTTCCTGTACATGAAGTGTCTTTTCTATTTTCGCGATGATATTTGAAAACAAGCAATAGTTACAAAAAAATAGTGGCAATTACGAGAAAACATATTTTTATCTTAAAAAGATTATTGTTCCAGCGGCAGCGCCTCGAATGTTGAGTACATTTATTTTTATATAAGACACAATAAAAAAGTATGGAAGATGAAGAAATGCTGCGTCGATCCTAAATTTTGTGTAAAAGCAGGAGATTGACGATGATGGTGCTTAATCGACAAATAAACTTTTTAGTATTTTACCTTGAGTTTGGCATCACCAGCGAATGACCATAGAAGAGAGTACACGAGCCACTTGGGAACGTAAGCTTCAAGTTGCTCGTTTGTGATCGGGAAGTCGGGGTGTTGACGATTGTAGCCAAGGATGTTTCTAGAAGACAAAATACATAATTATTTGGATTTGATCAGAGTTTGACCTATAAGGTACAGACGCAAGCAGGTCAACCTACCCCAATCTGCCAAATTTTACTGATCGAACATTAATCTTTCACTAATGCGATAAGGTTTAAAATCGATATTAAAGAAATTTGACACATTGAGATAGGTTAATGTACTGGTGTTTGTAATTCTTCGGTCATAGATCCATCCAATCGAATCCATTACAAATACCTTCATTACGACCTAAAACTCAAAACATAATACTAGAGTCTAGATCTCATTTAAAACAGAAGTATTCGAGTTCCTGTGTTCACTTACCTTACTCCACGGTTGAGCATAGAATGCAGCGATGAAAGCGCTCTATGACGCGTGAAGTCCATGATATGGTCGAGACTGACTGCACGCTCGAGGCACTTCACTACTAAGCCGTCTCCAAAGAATAGTGGCTGCAAGATCGCTGCCACATCTCGTTGAGTCTATGAAAGGAAGTGGATTTGTAAATGTAGAGTCTAATTTTCAACACAATATTATGAGAAATGGTCAACATTTCTATAAGGCCACGCGTTCTAATCAAGACTTCTTTTGCCGACAGAGAACGCCTTCCGGCTTTTCAGTGTGCTTAGTGCGAGTTTTTTTACGTTGACGCAATAGTAACGTTTAACCGCGTTTGGCGCTCTCATTGGTTGAAAGTTCTCACGACCTTGGAGCGGGCCAAAAACTCGCACTAAGCACACAGAAACTTGTTGTCACACGCATTGATCGTGTACTCGCAGGATCGCTTTAAATTAGGTATTGAAACACCAATCAATTGAAATACTTTTTTTGAGCTGCCAAAACGCGATTCTCACAAAGATTTTGTATGGCAAAAGCATATTGTGACGTCACTTATTTTAGTGAACTCATTTTACTATTGATTGGTTTCAGAGCCAGAAAACATTAATTTAAGTTTTTTGAATATGAATCGGGTGTTTCGGGCCTAAAATAAAGCGTGTTTTTAGAAAAAAAGAGTCAAATGCCCCGTTAGGAAAAACAGGGTTTCAAATAATTTCAACTTACTTGTAGAGCAGGAGACAAAATGTTCTCCGTAGCGTTTTGATCACCACCCGCTGTAGGAGCAGCCATGACAATACTGAATGAGTCTTCTTCTCCATCTTCAAGTGGAATGTTCCTCAATCTAAAATTACAGTAATAATGTAAAATATGCCTTTTCTACAGCACGTAAAGTCCACATTAGCATGAGGAAGAAGAATGGTGCTGAAAGTTTGTATTTACCTCATGAGATAGTTTTCGAAGATCATTTCGGTTGTCAGCACGTCCTGTGAGAACCAGACCATACCACAACGGGAGACGGTGGCGAGGGTAGCGTACTTCAGATCTTGTACCTACAATTAAACACAAATATTTAAAACCTTAGCTAAGGAAATATTGAAGCGTTAAGTACGAATGTTAGGGAAGTTATAGTCTGCGGGTCTGAAACGGCCCACTAGCAATATTATAAAATAGTTGATATCAGGATATTGCAATTATATTACAACTCTACCAGCTAATGCCTAGTCCATGCTACAAGTCTGCTGTCTATGTTCAGTTATAACAAGCAATTTTGCTTTGTATGTAACCATTTCACTTTTAATTTTTAAACATGGTCCCACAAACATATTAACTCAGATACACAAAGTGGATTAGTTTCAGAAATATAGCTTAAAGTGGCCGTTTTAGACCGGTTGGGCTTAAAAGTTTACTTTAATCAATTGGAGCCAGCAGCTTTTCGGACAAAAAGATATGTGTGAACATAATCTTACCTCAAACATAACTCGAACATTAGGAGGTAGCGACAGACGCTCTCCGTTGGGCAGAGTGAGCAGCTTGTTGTCATCAAGTACCGAGTTCAAGTTCTCAACCCATTCAGGGTCTACATCACCGTCGAATATGATCCATTGACGCTTGTTGATCTCACCGCGGACGTTGTCGATGATTTTCCTTTAGAATTAAATATATTAAATGTGAGGTTTGTAAATTGTTATCAAGGAATGATGGAATTGGAAAAGTATTAGAATGGAGTTTTAAATTATTGCAAAAGAATTCAAATAATAGTTTATTAAAGGTAAATGTTCAATTGTACAGGTACAACAACAACAACAGTCAGAAGGCTAATTCACGTAATTTTATGACGCGCCGATGAAGTAGTAGTGCAGTTGCAGTAAAGTTCACGTTCGAGTGATAAACGGTATGTAATCTTTGAACTGCGCGTGAACTGCACGACAACCAAACCAGGAGAGAAAAATTATTGCCCACTGAATAATCGAATGGAATCGATTACATTTCAATGAATATGACATTAAAACTGCACGTTGATCGAATTGAAACTTGTATACTGTCATTTTGAAACGTCAAACGAATAGTAAAATACCGATCATGTTGCGATCCAAAGATCCAAAACACGCACGTGTGACGCGAACTTGACGCGAGCGTGTCTGACAGCGACAGAGAATACGAAAAGCGTTGTTTTGATCGAAACTTAACTGCAACTGCACTGCAACAACACTTATTTAGTTACGTGAATTGCCCTACTGGTCAAGTCTTACTTGATGCGCAAATTTTGCTCCAGGAAAAGTAACATTGGTAAAACACTAAATCAAATACACCAATGCAATTAATCGTATACTTATCAGGCTGAAACTGAAAACGTAGTTTCCAAAAAGTCTTGATAATCAGTATGAGAAAAAAGATATTGGTTCTGTTTGTCTTACCTGAGTATATGAGTGAAGAGACCATCAGTCCATTCACGGGTGTTAGGATCCAGTACACCATACAATGTTTCCTTGGACATCGCCTTCGGGTCGATGACGTGAGCCACACCTTCAACGCCTTCGAATCTGTACGAAGGAAAAGAATGAATAGCAAAAAGATCAAAACACTATTACATTTTTATGGTTCTCAAGTGTAATTCCTACAGAATCATTAAGTTAAGTATCTCAAAAGACTACGACACGAACGAACGAAAATGCTCTACAATCTTTAATAGATTTTCAACTTCATTCCCAACGAGATAAAGTTGAAAGTCTATTTAAAAACTACAGAGCGTTTTCGTTAATTTTTAATTAAATCATGGTTGCCTACAACTCTGAATCGGATGTACAGACTCGAATAAGAGGTAGTAACTTCTTTAGTGGCCAGCATTGCATGACCTACTTTAACATTATTTTGCCATATAACATGGGTTATATAGTGATGGGTATGATAATCTTACCTCTCCAATGCCTTCAGTAGTACACGCCACGCAGTAGACTTGCCGCTTCCAGACGGACCGACCATCATCAAACCATGGTTCAACTTGCAGATTTGGTACAATTGGAGGACCTGTACACATTTTAACAAGTCAGCTTTATGTCAAAGTATTAGGATTCATAATCCTTTGATTGAGTCGGATTGTGAATCGGTATATTTCGTAGGTATCCATTTTAGCACAAGACCATAAAATAAGAGATTTTAAAGTTATTGAAATAAATGAAAATTGACAAATTATACAGAAGTAACATTTTTCTAAATAGGAAGCTTAAAGAGAGAGAGACATATTATACCTTCTTTCACTAATACTTTTAGGGACACCTTATTTATTTCCCAAATTTTTTCAATGTTGGAAATTCAAGTATTGGGTATCCAACAGAGAGCTTTGTTATGGATCAATTTAGGTGTCCCAACGACGATATAATACTAGACTCCGCATGCACGATCTAAGGAACAAAAATTATTCTGCCAACTCGCTGAGGTACTACGTAAGCGAGGGGGACGGGGTACTGCGTTGTGATTGGCTAACTCAAGGTCTGTTCTGTCTCAACGTATGTTTACGGCTCACAGGATTGGTCGAAATGAGACGAATATAAGACTATTTTGCCTAATGTGTTGACAGACATCGGTCGCCTGTTATTAGGAGTGTAGTATTATATCGTCGTTGAGGTGTCCTAACTAAGTGTTATTGAAAACAGGCAGTATTGCGATACAATCAAACCCCTATATTTGACGAAATAAAGCTCAAAGTAGAGTTGCTCCAGAATTTGATGAGAGCTTAGAGTATTTGAGTGTGGACTGACAATGAGTGTACGAACAAGAAATAGTAAAGACGAGTATGCAATTAAAGATTAATGTATAATTATGTATATTATGTTAGTATTATTGCGTTACTTATATGCTTACGCGCCTTTATATCGTCATTTCAGCAATATTCAACCTTTATCATACGTAATAAAATCACTTTAAATATTTTATAGAAAAGTGTAAAGTAGGGTTGCTATCTCAGTCTCTTCGTATGTTTTCTTGCTCTAACATCTACAGCTACATATTATGTGGTCGAGTATTCCTGATCTATTCAAGAAATTAACAAAGAAACTAGTCATAGCAGAACTGCAAAGGAGAAACATCTAAAAAATAAAATCCAGACAGTGACGTGTTTGACCAGGTGTAGTGGTGTGTAAGCTTAGAATGAAGTACAAGTCGTCTATGTGAGTGGTGGCTGGAAAACCAAGGAGTTGGTAACTAATGGAGTACTTCTGTGCCTTCAAGACATCTGTAACAGGCATGTGGTCGCATTTTTTAAACGTTAAGGGTGCTCCCACATCTATCAACGCGAAATCGGCTTTTTCCGTCGCCCTTTCTCTTTCTGTCGCTTAAAACTGCCATTTGCTAGACCGAGACAATGCGATAGCACGCGGCCGCCTCGAGGATTCCGCCGCGTGCTATCGCATTATGCTTTCTGTCTAGCAAATGGCAGTTCTAAGCGACAGAAAGAGAAAGGGCGACGGAAAAAGCCGATTCCGCGTCGATAGATGTGGGAGCATCCTAAGTGTAAACACACACTGACATGCCAAACTATTTCTTGAAAAGCGTTAGTACTCCATTAACTACTAACTCCGTGTCGAAAAATTCACACACATGAACGTAAATGTAAAGACACAAGAGCACACCCACACCGCTCGGTCACTGACCTTCTCGATCCACGTGCTGTGCTGCGCGCGCGACGATGCACTGCGCCTCTACGTGCCGTTAGCGGGTTAGCATGGAAACGCATACGCATTCACACTCACGTACTACCATATTATGTATCGATATAATAGGTAATATGGGTATGGGGAGGCTGATTTTTACAATTTATCTTTTACTTAAATAGACCAATGTTAAATATTATTGATTTGAATAATAAAAGGATAATAATGCATTTTAAATTCATGTGAAAAGCAGCCTCAATGTCAATAAAATGGATAAAGCAAAATGTTAAATTGTTATGATTATTGTCGCATGAAATATATTAATCAATATTAATATAAATAAATAAATTTTATATTATAAAAATCTTGACACACCATCACCTTCTCGGTTAAGATGATTTATATAATAATTACTATGGATGTTATGTCATATAATAAATCAAACGATGTGCAAATAAAATGGACCTGGTGTTCAAACAAATTGACTGTGCAGTCAATGATATGAATGTTATCAGTTAAATCTTTGACCAGTTAATTTTATTGGGTTTATTCATCGGTTTTCTAGCATCGGTATTAGTAAATAAAGTACCTTGTCCATCCATGTGGAGCCTTGTTCGTCGCCTTCGCCGCAGACCAAGAATTCTTCGGCACATACTGCACGGATCTCGTTCTTCAATCCTGTTGGAAGTGTGTCAATTTGTAATTTCTAATACTACTACACACATCAAAAGTGTCTAGGGATCAAGCATTTTTATGCGGATTTCTTGAGATTGAGATGTGGCTTTGTAATAAATTTATGATTTTATAAATTTATATGGATCCTTTTTGGTGCATTTCATAATTTAAATCAGGAACTGTAAATCAAATTCGAGTAAAAGATGAAAATCAGCTGTCAATATTTTCCCTATAAAAACATACAACGCATTGAAGACATTATTAGTGCTACTGTTTCCCTACTACTGATTAAAACCAACGTTATTATGGAGCGGCGACGTCATTTAAGCAGGGAAGAAATGCTCAGAGCCGTGGGAATGATAGAAGCTGGTTCCCGGCAACGTACTGTGGCTTTAGCTCTGAATACAAGTCAGAGTGTTATCAGTCGACTTTGGACACGTTACCGAAGCACTGGTACCGTGGCTGAGCGCCATGGAGGACGGTATCGCTGCACCACACGGAGACAAGACCGATACATTCAAATCTTAACTCGAAGAGCTCCAACAATAACCGCCATGATGTTAGCCGTGAGGCTTCATCACTCTTCAGGGAACTTAATTAGCGACCAAACAGTCAGAAACCGCTTGCATGAAGTGAACCTTCATTCCCGAAGACCGCTACGGGTACCACCTATAGCAATGCACAATCGTAGGATTCGATATCAATGGGCTCTTGAACACAGAAATTGGGCAGAAGAACAATGGCGTTTCGTGTGCTTTTCTGATGAGTCTCGTTTTGGTATGAGACCGGATACAAGACGTATACGACACTGGAGAACCCCTGGACGCCAACAGCGATTAAAATCCTGCCAGGAAGTCCATCCTTATAGTGGTGGAACCATCATGGTATGGGCGGGTATTTGGATCGGCGGAAGAACTGAGTTGATTTGGATCAGAGGCAACCTCAACGCTCAAATTTATGCTGAGACGATTGTATCAGACGTCATCGTTCCTCTACAAGTGCAAATCGGTCCCTTATTTCAGTTAATGCATGATAATGCACGACCGCACACCGCAAGAGTTGTAAGACAGACTCTCGCCGCAGCTAACATCAATGTCCTGCCCTGGCCTGCTCAGTCGCCAGACTTGAACCCGATTGAGCATGCATGGGATATGCTACAGAGAAGAGCTCTGCCGAATATGGAGGGTATCCAGTCGCAAGAAGACCTTTTTTTGTTGTTGCAACGAACATGGGCGGCCATTCCACAGCGTGATTTGGATGAACTCATTTTGAGTATGCCAAACCGATGTTCTTGTGTTGTTAGTGTTCGCGGTAGAAACACGGATTATTAATTGTTTAAGTTACCCAATAAAATTTTAAAGAAAACTGTTATTTCAGTCTTTTTTTCGAACTTTAATGTTAGTGGTTCAAATGTCAAAAATCCCTTTATTAGGAAAATGGCAAATTTCTTTATGAATGCAAAGGTGACTTGGTTTATCGTTACTGTGACAAACGATAACACTTTATTTGATGAATCCTTAAAGAACATTTTAATTAATATCAATCAGGAGAAAAGTTATTGCAAAAATATATGTTGATCCCTAGACACTTTTGATGTGTGTACTTATTCTTTATTGTGTACAAAAACAAATTACATAAGCATTAACTTAAAAATTTTGTTCACACATTTTGTACTACTTTACTTCTTAAAACATAATTTAATTGCATATCATAAAGTTCCAAGATTTATTTGAGGTTCACAGTTTCGAGTGAAGCAGAACACGGCACTTTCCCAGTCATTTTTCATTTTATTGGGAACAATGTAACATATCTCGTACGACCCCTTCATGCTACAAACATTTAAGCTCACAATACACAAATAGTTAAACCAGACAACTACGATATTTCGTGCGGAAAGCGAGCCTGCGACACACAGTGCAGTAGTTATCTTTCAGGCACTGTGTCTAACGTTCTGTTAATCGTGTACCATGTCATCTTTCACACAAAACATTCCTTATTTGTTTCTATGGTATTCCCCAGTTTATATCGCCAAATCCAGACATACATTATTGCCGAATGAAGTTTGAATTATTACCATCAAAGACAGATCAACTTTTTTAGAACAACTTACCAGTCATCTCAGCTCTAGTATACCCAACGTTGGGGAACACATCGTTCAACAATGAGAACAACAGCGGTATATCTTCAGCGACCAGCTTCGGTACCATGGTCTCACACACTGACTGTATCAGGATGTCCTGTTCCGGAAGAGACTCGGCTATCGACGCCTCGTCGGGCACTTCTGTACTCCGTTCGATTAGGTTCTCCTATAATACAAAGAGAAGGTTGAAGACTTTTGAAGTCTATAGAGCAGAGTTTCCCAACTTTTTTTTATGGTAAGATATACTATAATAAAAAGATCGTCAGAGAACACACTGAAGTCTGAAATTGAAAAAGTAATAGTATCAAATAGAATCTAATCTGATGAACGCTTTTCAAAAACAAGTGGAATTGCAAAACGACCCTTATATCAACGTGAAATGTCGTTTTGACGTTGACAGTTTTTTTAGACAAGAGTTCAAATGTTTATCTTTCTGTGGTAATCTTCCTCAAAGATTTGTGTTAGGAAACCCTGAAGCAATACGGCGGTTGTTTTTTTTAAAGCATATGGATATAATATTGATGTTTCCAAAGAAGGTATAGATAAAATATCGAGACACACAACAGTGAAATAGGGCAGTTGACTACTTTTAAACTTAAGAAAGAATTTGCTTGAAATTCACAAAAAGCTATAGAAAGCATTTCATAGTTTGCTGTAAATCCTAATTATATAAAAATACTTCTAGCAAATTTCATGCGAAACGGACACGAACCGTGAGTTTTTAAAATATCACTGCACGGTAATAACTCGATTTTAGAAATTCCATTTTTTTCCATAGAAAATTGACAGTTAGTTGACCACCAATATATAATTTTCACTTATTCCCCTGCAGTTCTATTTCAAACAATCACTTCTTATAGCGTTCAACTGACTCGTACGTCTATGTCAGTTATATCATTATAGGAAAAAAAAAAAACGAATCTGTTATAATTACTCTTTTAAAAAAAGTCAACTACCATATTGTTTGGTTTTCTTTAGCTTACCATATTCTGAAAAGATTTTTCTAGTTTCTGTTTGTTCCGGGCATAAACAAACAAAACATGTTACAATTTTATTTCACAAATAATCGGAACCCATTGAAACTTGGACTTTTTCACTGAATTTCACACTTTACACTGTCTAAAGCCAGTATTCAGGAACAAAACTCAAGAATTAACCCCATAGAACTTGATTTGAGAACAGATATGTATGGAAACAATCTGTTTCGGATCGGGATTAATCCTTTCGGTATGTTCCGGGATACAGTTGTGAGCAACCAAGTGTGCAAATGTCAACAAAAGATTTCGTGGATTTTATGAAAGATTCCACAAAATTCAAGAATACCATCTTTTATCAAAACTGTATACTGGTCACTCTGATTATCAAGCCATGAGAGTGAGTGATATAATGTTAAAAGACAAATAAATAAAATTGGACATACCTTGATCTTCTGGATACGATCACGCTTGACATTACCGGCTGATACGAGTACAGATTTGAGGGCTCGCAGTCCGAAGTCGTAATGAGACTGGTTGGACAGCTGTTCGTCGCATAGCCTGTTAGAAAAAAGAATCTTGATTTTATCTTATTATATACACTTCTCATCAAAAAAATCGAAACACTTTCTTTTTTATTGTTTTTGTCCTAATTTTTTACAAAAGAGAATTAATTCCATGAAAAAAAAACATTACTGTGTAGCTGGCAGTTTGGTCATTACAGTAAGAAGAAAAAATCAAAATTCGAAATAATTTCATTTGTTAATCCTATAAATGAAATTAATCACTGTTTTGAGACAAATGTGTATTTAGGGTTGGAGTACGTTTCTCGTTTAAAAACTAAAAATTAGCGCTTGTCTTTAAACTTTCTGTTTCTTATTTCATTTACTGTGACTTTGGGACGTCTGAAAAAACTTTTTTTTCTAAAACATATGGATACTTCGCCCGCAGAAGCCGCCCAAGTGGTGGCATTGCTGGATTCTGGACTTAGTCAGCGTGTTGTGGCTGCAAGATTGCATCTAAGCTTATCATCTGTTCATAGAGTCTACAAACGCTATCGGGAGACTGGTTCGTTCACGCGCCGTTCAGGATCTGGCAGGAATCGGGTCACTTCTGAGCGAGATGATCGATTTATTGTAACAACTTCTTTACGAAATCGACGCCTTAACGCTTTTCAACTGCAGCAGCAGCTTCGCGTTGTACGAAGAGTAGCTGTAAGTGACTCTACAATAAGAAGAAGGTTGAAGGAACGCGGATTGGCACCGCATAAGCCAGCGAATGGGCCGAAATTAACTGCAGACCATCGAAGAGCGCGCCTTAACTTTGCACGCGAGCACCTAACTTGGTCATACCTTCAGTGGAGCAAAGTACTGTTTTCTGATGAGTGTAAAATTATGCTGTATGGTAACGACGGAAGGAACAAGGTCTACAGAAGAGATGGAGAACGCTTTGCACAATGCTGCATTGAAGAAAAGGTCAGCTATGGTGGCGGTTCGTGGACGGTTTGGGGAGGAATCAGCGCCGACGGTAAGACAGAACTTGCCTTTGTGTCTGGGCCACGGCTGCCTGCACTAAACTCTCATCGGTACATCGAACAGTGTCTTGAACCTCATGTGATGCCCTATGCACATTTTATTGGCAACGACTTCATATTCATGCACGACAATGCTAGAGCTCACACCGCGGGCGTCGTACGAGATTATCTTACCGAAGTCGGTATCTCCATTATGGTATGGCCAGCAAGAAGCCCGGACATGAATCCCATTGAACATCTATGGGATGAATTAAAGAGACGAATTCGAGCAAGAGATCCAGCCCCAGAAACACTTAGCCAGCTGCAAAATGCAATCCAAGAGGAATGGGATAATATACCACAACATGTGATCGTGACTCTCATCCGATCGATGAAGAACCGTATGGAAGCAGTAATAAGAGCTCGCGGAGGGAATACAAGTTATTAAATAAACGTTTCTTACATTTTTTTTTCATTTACGCGTGTTGTTTTACCCATTTCCTTCATATTCCATACAGGGTAAAAATTACTCATTATACAAAATACGAAACCTATGAAGACTTAATTTGAATTTAGAACATTAACATTAGGATTTAAAAACCTCATACTACTCACTATTAAATGACATTTTACATTTATTCCTAAATATACACATTTTTCTGATAATCCTTATCAAATCATAAACTGCGAAGTGTTTCGATTTTTTTGATGAGAAGTGTATAAATCTCGTGTCACAATGTTTGTCCTCAATGGACTCCTAAACCACTTAACCGATTATAATAAAATTCGCACACCATGTGCAGTTCGATCCAACTTGAGAGATAGGATAGTTTAAATCTCAAGTCGCAATTTTAATAATATTATAAAGATTGCACCCGTGCGGAGCCGGGCCGGGTCGCTAGTTATGCTATAAATTTCGCCAATTTTGTTGTGTCATTGTAAAGCTGGGTTTACTGAGACATTTTTTTCACAAAATATGTTAGCAGAACAGCTAGTGTGGTGCGATGTTAAAGTGTTTTTTTTTTGTTTTATTGACTCAAATAAAAAGGAGGCAGACGTTGCTGTTCTACCAACCTAAGCCATTTTATTCTTTTTAATCTCTTACATTTTATACCTATATCCGAAAGGGCATCAATTTTTTATGTTATGTTTTTGGTAACCAAATAGGTTTTGTCCCTGTGTGTTAGGTAATAATGTCTTATGTTGTATAACACCATCACATGGCGTAGGTGACCCGGCTTCATGAGTTCAAAATGCCATCGACTGCTAACAGAGATTACACAGAAGATGTTCAACAAATCATGTAACGCGAATCGTCGTTCTTGTTAGAAAAACTAGAGCTTGAAAAACGACGTATAATCTTCAATACTCACTTGAAGAAAGGCACAATCTTGCAGGCCAGTTTCTCAGCAGTCCTGAAACCTTGACTGAACAGCATCACTTCGGCAATCAGCTGTCTGTCCGGCGTGGTCATGGCCAAGCTTCGGAACAACTTCTTCAAGTTATCAGGCAAGTTGGAACGGCCCGCGTATCCAGGGTTCATTGTGATGAAGATCGCCATGTCTTGACTTACGCGGACTTGTTTACCGACCAGCTCTACTGTTATGGACTTGGCTGAAAGAGAAGTTTTGAGAATAGAGACTCACTTTCATAGACACAAATGTTCAAATTGTTATGTTCAAATTCCATTGCAAGCAAAATGAATTTAGGGGTTTTCTGTGTTTGATCAAAAATCAACTTGGACTACATAATTTTAAAGTAGAAAAATGATTGTGTGCTTTTTTACCAGTATTGTCTCCTTCCTGGTGACTCTTGAGAGCTTCTTGGATAGTCTGTACTTGCTGCGATACAGCTGATAACATTCTCTCTTCCAATCGATTGAACTCGTCGAAGCAACCCCAGGCACCCACCTAGTACATTTTGAAATAAGATGAGTACTGTTCATTGGAATATAGTCACTGTAACATCAGATTTAAAGTCTATTTTACCTGACAAAGACCGACGAAGATACGGCCCATAGCTTGGAAGTCGAATGTTTCGTCACAGTTGAACACCAAGACGAAACGACCGAGTTGGTTTCCGAGGGCTTTCACCGACTCAGTTTTACCAGTACCGGCGGGACCTAAAACATATGGACATTTACTTATTGAGAGAATATACTATTTAGAGTAATAAGATCATTAACAAAGAGAGATAAGATTTTACAATTGATTCAAGTAACGCTTTCATAAACCGGATTTTTTTCAAAAGAACTGATAAAGGGACAAAAATGCATTACGCGGACGACCGCGCGTGGAGGCGGATACCGCGAACGAACGTTTCCCGCCTTTGTACGACGGAATCCGTCGCGGATGCCCGTTTAACGCAGATTCAGCCCTAGAAGCTGACATAAAACATCAACAACTTTGCCGTCACTTACCGAAAGGTGATCCTCCAAGCCTGGCTTCCAAAGCCTGAGTCATGGTGAGGTAGCAGCGGTCTGTCAATGGAGTCTGAACCAGGCGGTCTTGTACACCAAGGTATTCAAAACCGTATAAGAATTTGGCGTTAGCCATGTGAATGGTCAGTTGTTGTAATACCTAGGAAGGAAGAAAGAAGAGGATGGGGTTTAAAATATTTCTTTCATTCACACATAAGATACTAACGTTTTGCAGTCATCAAGTCACATAACTGTCAGTTTTAGGTATACTTTGGCAGCAGAATGTATTATTAGGCCCATTCAAAGAATGTTTTCAAATATTAACTATATTTAAAACCTCGGTTCAACAAATAAAATTGCTCTGAAATTATTCTCAAGACGAGATTTGTGTTATGCATCATTCTAAAATACAAAACTGTGTCTGACCTGAGTCGTTTCAGTATTCAGGCATTAGAGTAACATAACATCATGTTTGTGTTTTAAGTTGTACCGATCTGTAATATAGACTCACGTCGTTATTCCTTGGGTCGAAGTAGAATCGCATCTCGCACAGCCACTCGAACGAGCGCGGGCTGTTCACGTCCGAGGCGATCAGACGACGAGTCACCGTACGCTTGTGGACGAACTCGTTGATCTAATTCAGACAAAGAAAAGAATATTGATATTTTATAAGGCTGAGAGATGAGGATGAACTTTGAAACTTCATTGAGAAAGGTGTAATGTTTTCACGTGGCTTGAAAGTAAGGCTACGGCCCGGTATCCACCAAAGCGGAGAGGAGAAGAGATGTGTTTGAATAACCAATCAGATGTCCACATCTCCTCTCCGCTTAGCTTCAGTTGACATCTCATTGGCTATTCAAACACATCTCCTCTCCTCTCCGCTTTGGTGGATACCGGGCCTTAAGGAGCTTTCCCAAGACGGGATTCGTACGATTTGCAATTTCTACTAACTAAAAATAAAAATCGTCATTGCTACTAAGATTAATGATGAACTTCGATTGACTTGACGTTGTCGTGGCGAGAGAGTTTTTGTTTTTCATCTACTCGTAGACAACCGCTTGTTTTATGTCATATGTCGTAGTGGTAAGGATAATTTTCACTTGTAGTTGAAATCGATCTAATTGCGTCGCATCGCGTTGTGGGGAAGCTTCCGTGCCTTGTTTGAGGAAGCAATAGTTTCTGGCAGTTTATAATGTTACCTTTGAAAGGTGTTTAGCATAAATAATACATACAACCCTAATCTATTCAAAGTTAGAGTGAACAGGCTTCTTCTGGGTAAGCTCGCTCCATCGTCGACCTTGTCTTAGTCACTCTTGACCTAGACTAAGGTCAAGAGCAAACCCATCTCACATAAAAAAAAATAGCTAGAAATTTTTCATTTCATTCTGGTACAGGGTTTCATGTGAGAGTGGGCTGTGACCTTGCATGTAAAGTGTGAATTAGAACTGGTCGCATAGGCAGGATAAAACAAAGGAGGAACGTATCCAAGCAGTGAAACACTATTACTATTACTAAATGAATTCCACTGAAGATAATTAGGTAGTTTATAGCTTACCAAATGCTCAAGCTTCCTCCTCCTCAGCGGCGGTTGTTCTTGCAGCACAGAGTCAGCGAGGATATTCAGCATGTTCTCCACATGGGCCAACACTCTCTTCAATCCTTCTCCACCACCACTTACTAAAGCTGCTTCCACATCTTCTGACCACAGGATCTGAGCTGCTAGCACTACGATTTGGGCCTGAAAAAAAAGATGAGGTTAGTTTTTAGTCTTTAGAGAAAGACTATTGAAAATTAATCAAGACTTGTTCAAGAGTCTTTTATCGTGTGAGAATAGTGCGTTTGTCTTGCAGTAATTCTAGCTATAGCAGCAACAAACAGTCCACCCAATCAAGAGAGAATACTTTGATATTTTCAACTATTTCGTAAAAAGAGCTATTTGATTTACAATCTTCAAATTTCAGTAATACAATCCGAAATACGAAACTATAATTTACTCATAAGCGTTAGAAAAGGGGGCCATGCCACCCCAGAGTATTTTCTAACAAAAATTGAAGGCTGCTTAATTGAAATACCTTTATAAGTTAAAGACGAGAACGTTGCTATTTGGTAAACACGAGAAAAGGGCCTCTAGCTGATGCAAATACATACAAGCTTGATCATCGCTTCTAAGAGACCACTGTGCACTGGAGGCTAAGATTTGCAGCTTTATTTATCTAAATATGCCAATGAACTTACTTGATACTTATCACACCAATCAATAAACTTCTGAGGGTCAACATTTCCGTCCTTGAATTGTTTGACGTCACCGACGGCATCCTTGAGCCGACACGCCAAGGTCACGCGCATCTCACGCTCCACCATTGACAGCCACGAGTTGATCTTAGGATTCTCAATCGTTGACACGGGTGATGTGAAGTAGACCTAGATGAGGAAATTATGATTAGGTATGGTGGATATGCAAGACTTTATGCATTAGGCAATGAAGGAAAATAACTATGTTTTGTTGAAATCTATAATCATAAAGGAAATGCTGTTAATTATTGCGATGATGGACGTTTATAGGACCAACTTTTTGTTGCGAAAATTACCGGCATTTTCCGTCAGTATGGCCCTAGCATTATAGGAAATGGCTGTTGGCTTGCAATAGATTGGTTCCTTCATTTTATGATAGTAGAATTTTGAGCAACAATTTCATTTCTAGCTCATCCAAATGAAAGAAAGAGCTGGTCATCGGGCCAATCATGACGTCCTAAGGCATGAGTAGTTCCGCTGAGGGAAAGAGAGAGCTATACAAGTCGTAGAACAAGTCGAAGATTTGATTTGATTTGATCTGCATGTTCCTTACCTCTTCACCCTCCCGGGAAGCAATACCGTTGATAATAGTGTTGTCCTCATTGAGAATGATGGCGGCGACACCAGCGAACATCTTCTTGAAGTGCTTCTGCAGACGCGCGATGTTCTTGCTGTTGCCTATGATCTCGAGCAGGTCCTCGTCTCCCACGAAGTAGAATCTATGATTGATACGATTTTATTATTATTTTATATGTTGCTTATGTCGAAATATTCAAGAACAGTAGATGAGAGTGCTATGATATTGCAAGAGTTCTTCTCTGATAATAGAAATCTACGTCATTAAAGTCTCTCAAAGGTATACGTGATATTTTATCAGCAATTTTTACACAGGTAACTGTTTAGACAAAAAAGAAAAAGATTTTCATTTTGGAAACAAGGCGTATACGTCTAAACTTTCGTAAAAACAGCTTACGACTGTTTTTGGTCGAATTTAGCGGAAGTCAGATTTCCAAGAAGAGATTTGAGAGAGACAAGAGACGATTTGGACTCGTACCGCGAGGTCTGGTTTGAAGTGGCGCTGAACGATAACACTTGGACAAACTTGGGGGAGGCCTTTGCCCAGCAGTGGGACAGTGTGGGCTAAACAAAAAAAAATAATGAAATAAAGATTTAAGTTACACACCTTGGGAAGCTGCTTCTCTCCCTCTCCAGATATTCACCGAGCGCCTTCTGAATCTTGCCGAGCAAGTCGGCGAGACGCTCCAGAGAACGTTGTACTCCAGGGATGTTAAGTACATCCATCACCATCGGAGATTTGCCTACCTTCTTCATCAGGCCTAAGAATTCCGAGCTAAGAGAAGATTAATACGAGATATGAGTAAAAGATAAATACAAAATGAGTTTTTATAGGTTACATAGTGTCATTTATAAAACACATTAGATTTTAATTTTGTTCCAAAAGTTTTGTATGTTATTTGAAACACCATTTTAAGGCGAGCAAATGTCGACCCTCCTAATTTATTGCTCGTCATAAGTGTCGGTAAATTCTAAAAGGTACATAATTTTAAGAGGAGGCCCATGTACAGCAGTGAACGTCTTCTGGCTGATGGTCTATCATAGCTGGCAACATATTATTGGTACATGTTAAGCCTTTTTTTGGCTGCCCCGATAAAAGAAGATAAATCGGTAGCGGGATAATTAAAAGTTAGAAAGGAGGTGTTAATTTTTCGGCCCTACCATGTACCGAGGTACAAATGATTATTAAAATCCCTTCCAATAATTAGTATTTTTAGCAGTATTTAAAATCCTTCAATACTAGATAGAAAAAGAAATAAAAGTATATGAAAAAACACTACTTCGCAACGGAACTGCGTTCAAAGAAACGTTTATGACAGCTTCAATCTGTTTCATCTGTCAAAATCACGTCAAAATATGACATCGATGTTTCATTATTTGACAGCTTTTTGACAGTAATGAATATCAACAACAATAGAAAAAAACTATCGAACTAGGTCGGGAACCCTGGCTTTTGGCCGGCAGATAACCAAACGCAAAAAATAATACGAAATGTGAAATAAATGCATTTTTTAAAGTTCTTATTCCCATGATTATTCACAAAATATGTGTACTAGTAATTATAACTTATTTGAAATACATAAATAAATTCTGTAAAGTACATTTTTGGGTTTTCACACGTTTATAAATGAAGTAACGAAACGCATCATGTCGGAGACGTATGACATTGCTAGATTGAAAATCAATTCTTGGGTTGCAAGTTTTAACATTTTGGATCGACAATTTCTTATGGTACAAATGCCCAAATAAATACAACATATTTTTTTTCAAAATCTACGATTTTTTTCCTATAATTTCGTATTTTTGTCCTTGAGGTACATGGCTTGGCCTTAAATGTAGGGAACAAATTAACACCTCCTTTCTGTTACCTGATGCTCTGGAAACGGCTAGTCTCAACAGGGAGCAAGGTCTTGATATCAGCAGACCCACTGAAGATACCTTCCAGGTAGACCCAGCGACGTTGTACGTCGATCCAGACGTCGAACAAAGCATTGATGCGGTTCAGTTTCTCTTCCCAGGTTAGAGCTTCCTCTTCGAACACCTTTGGAGTTGTTATGGAGATGGTTAACAATATGTATAGCCAAACGGAATCGTAACAAAAGTAGTCATAGAATTTAACGAAAACTGTGACCATGTACCTAAGTCTTGAATCTCCTATTGTTTTATAGTATACTTAGTGGCCTACATATATTTGTATTTGATACGATTTTAACTGTCAAATGTATAGGAAATAATACTTACGAAATGTATATGAATTGAATTTCAAGAGTTCAAGACACAGATAGGCATTTATTACCCCTAATGGGGATGGCAACTGGGAAACGAATGGCGCTAGTATAGCTAGTTCCAAGCATCGTCATTGGTTCAAATCTTATAGGTACTTCAAAATAGTACAACCTCATTGGTCGGAGCTATGGTCGCGCCATCTGCAATTAGCTTTGACCGGCTTCCCCATTGGATTAAAGTTTAATTTTACAATAATCCTTTATTTATTTTTTTGTTAAGCATCATGTTAGATCCCCACACAATTAAATTCAGTGAAAATAAAATTCCAAACCTAGTTTAGAAGCTTTGCGCTGGGCATAAAGTTACAATGAAAATGTCATCTCACCTTGTAGTAAGGCGATAGTTTCATAGCAGCGACGCTGTTGATGTGTTCCTTCACTTTGTTGAACAGATCGTCCCAGCCGCGGATGATCTTGCACTTGTTCTGATAGTTGATTAGGTCCAGTTCATAACTCTGCCAGGACTCGCGCACCTACGAAAAAAAAAGATGTTGTAGATTATTCTGTATTTACTGATACATGGATAAATAAAACCAATTGATGCTGAACCTCGAACCACCAAACCAGTCACCAAACTATTTAATTGTAAACGCTATGTGCGTGATGACAGTGCTTCCTAGAGCCCACATTATAGGGGCCAAAATATCTGTCAATTCTTGCCAACTAAATATTTTGGTAAATACTACTTACTTTAACATCGCTGCCCTACATCGAGCGCTTTTTTTTTTTTAACGTGGCAAAATCATCATACACACATCGAGCGCTGCGATTGATTTGATAGTCCCACTCCCCACCACCGAGTTCGCACATGGAGTATTGACGTGTGAGTAAAGTCACAGTAAAGTATTGCAGCCATATTATTTCTTTTTTTTTAAGAGGGAAGGAGATGGATATATCTTCCTCTCTTTTTTTTTAACTCACCTGTTTTAAGAACTCTTCGAGCGCCATTTCTCCCTGAGCGACAGACACGACATCCTTAACGGTATGTTCGTTGTGCAACAGATCAGCGTCCCACACTTGTCCTAAAGTGAGCTCGGACAGTGACCAGTCCACTTTGAGTGCGCGACACAGTTGACGCCAATGACGCTCTTTCAGGGCGTCAGATTTCAGCTCTACGATTAACATGTTGACCTGTGGAATAGAAGTTGGTTATAATATTCAGTTTGAGGGTAAGAAACAATGCGTAAGACATTTTGATGGTAATAAAGTCAACAAATAAGGGTATGATTCAGTTAAAAGGCAAACCCATAGGTGTCATGGAAAAGTGAATCTACATCTTTATAACAATAAGTGCCATTTTATTGATGGCGGCAGAATGGCTTGCAAAATCGTGGTTTCCTAAATCAAAGGATTAATAGAGATCGTTCGTGGGTATTTACCTTAGTGTAGGACTGCAGTAGTTTGCGGACATACTCGTAGCTGTCGTACATGCGAAGACGAGCCGGCAGCTCTTTGAGCTCGTTTAACATCGCCTCCAGTTGTTGCCTAAAGTGAAAACACACGTTTTAAGCTTGTTTCACTAGTATTAAATGACAAATAAAAACATGAATTCGTGCCACTGGATTTTCAACGATCAAGTTTGCCTCGGCGACATTTAATACAGTATTTAACGATAAAGAAAAATGCAAGTTTTTATACTGGTATGATAATTCGCGATGATCGTCTTGCAACAGTGCCGAGATGTTGAAACCTCTACACCAATACATATAAACATGATAAGTTATAAGTGAGAACAGAAAGAGTTGTTTATATACCTAAAATAAATAGCCTTTCAAATAAATTTGATCTTACCTGAGTTTCCTGGGCTGCACAGAGAGCCATGGCTTCTCCCTGATATCATCAATCTGCGTCCAAATTTTGCTGAGTGAAGACCACACTCCGCGCAAGTCTTGCAACTCTTCAAGCGCAACAGTCATACGCTCGTTGTTGATTGAGCTTCCTAAAATATTGAAAAGACACTTAGTAAACGCAAGGTAAGGTCTGAAAAGATGTAAAGGCTACTTTTTGGTCTGTTCAATAGGTTCAACGAGGCTCATAGTAAAATTATTTTGTCAATAAAGGGTCAGATAGGTTGAAATACCCAATAAGAGAATAAGAAGACTGTCAATCGTTGGCATTTAATCTACTATAGGTAGAATAAATGCCAACGATTGACAGTCGGTTTTATGTAGTGTGCATAAAATTGTGCATAAAATATTTTTAGCCAGATTTCAATTCGTAGGTCGAACTTATCATTATAAAATTGCTTTCATTGCCGTCTAACCTACCGTGATTTTAAATTTAAACCATGTATTTATTAGTGTACATACAGTAACCATATACAGGGAATGTTAATATAGATGCAAGATAAAAAAAGGTACTGCTTATAATATTAAGAAATCTCTTCCAGCAGACCTGAAAAACCAATCATCTTTACACCAACTTACCAGTATCATGTAACTCAAGAGCCTCTTTAGCCTTAGCCACGTTGTCTCTTTCGTCCTTCAGCCGAGTGTATCTGGTCTCCATAGCCTGGAGCCTAGCCAGTGCATCTTCAGGTCTAGTGGACCCATCAGTGGGCTTGCTGCGTTCCCATTCAGTGAGGAACTCGAGGGTACGGGCCTCGACTGCCTTGTCTTCGGCTACGATCTTTTGTTGTAAGGAAGCCACCTATGGAGAAAGATATGAGTGTCAAGAGTAAATAGGTTCCTTCTAAGATTTAATGTTTCACCGTTAACCAAATAATTGGTCGTCATTCACCACCAGGTGACATACAGGTCACAGACGACCCTATCGCTCAAAGCTATAATTTGTAACCATATGAATAGTTTTGTTTCACTGGCTTAAAATATGGTAATGTTCTGGAACATGTTCATACCTGTGTCTGAATAGAAGAATCTTTTCTGCGCATAATCTCATTGAACGCACTCCATTCGCCTTCGATGTTGTCCACATGCAGCCATTGAGCTGGGAATTGGAATCTAAAAACAAAATGAAACGTTGTAGACTGCAGTTGATGTAAAGATAGTGATACTGCTAGCCTACTTCATCCCACTGCTGCGCAAAGGCCTCATCCCATGACTTCCAGTTTTCACGATCCAGGGCCAAAGTGGACCACTGATCATTGGTTTTGTTCAGCTCATCCATTTCATCAGCTCATGAAAATATAGTCATCAATATTTGCAGAGGATCTTAGCCACTCTGAAAATATGCTGAGAAGTAAAGAACGAATTTTCGCTGAAGATCAAGCACAGTAGCCGCCAATAGGGAGTTTCACTGCGAGTTTTAGCCGTCAGTGGCGCTACAAGCGCATAATGTAAACAACGTCAAGTGTAGCTTCGAGTGTGTAGTGTGTCAAGTTAATCGAATAGTAAATGACATCATGCGCTGACAGCGCCATCTGAGCCGACCTTTGCGTGAAACCTTCCATTGGAGCAGCTCAGTAGTAAAATGTTTCTGTGCTGAATATGATTTACCTCTGTCTCTCCAAAATGCGTTGAGCCTCCCTGTAGATGTCGACTTGTTTCTCCCACGCCAGAACTTCTCTCTTCAGTTGCTGCACGTATGTAATGAGAGATACGGCATCGCTGGTTGATGCAGCCTCTGTAGGTGCATGGTTATATTAGAATATTTTTTTTCTTTTGACTTTACACACACATCACTGTTAAGATACAGGAAAGTAAAAATGCCATAATCAGTAATAAGTAAATAGGATCTCAATTCAGTGACTCTGTATCATATTATATCAATCTATACTAATATTATAAAGCTGAATAGTTTGTTTTGATGAACGCGGTGATCTCAGGAACTATTGGTTCGAATTTAAAAAATATTTTGTTTTGGATAGTGTATTTATCAACCAAGGCTATAGGCCATATACCATCACGCTACGAACAACAGGAGCCGAGCAGCGAGTTGAAACCACGGGGAACAACTGGTAATTATTCATAAACCTCTGAAAGAATCTTTCTAAGAACTGCTCCTAAAGCATCTTTTATCTTACCAATGGTCTGTTGTTCAAGCTGGCTCCGTGACTTAGCCAGTTGTCCGTGGAAGGTGACCATCTCTCCTCCGAGTAGAGCACCGAACTTGCCGAGCACTTCCTTGTGCCATGCGTCGTACTTCAGCGCTACTTTACTCTGTACTCGAGCGAAGTCGATGACGACGGGCCCGTATTCGCGGCGGGTGTCTGATGTGTCGAATGTTGTGCGAGATTTCCTGGTGAAATTAGTAATTGAGAAATCAAGTAGGTAAATGTTTTTCTTTTGTTCTCCCTGAACTTCTGTATCGTAACATAGTAAACATAGAAACACACGCAGAACAACTAGGTACTTATGATCATACAAATAATTGATCAGTGCGGGGATCCAACCCGCGATACGCTGCGCAGCAGTCGGTCGCTCAGCCACTGAGCCAACCGTTATAACAAAAACTTTTTTTAACTATAGAGAAAAACATCTGCCACTCAACGAAACAACGTTTTTAACTATTTTTTTTTGGCACTTAACTATTTTTACTGTAACTAACATATTATTGTACATGTGATTGACTTTCAATCAAAATCAAAACTGTATGATACATTTTTCAGACATGGTATTAAGCATGTGTAACTAAAACTTACTTGATATCATTCAAGCATTTAATCCAGAGAGTGATGTCTTCACCGAGGCGGCCATACAAACTCTCAGGCTGTAGATCCCACAGAGCTTGATAACTATAAAAAAACATACAATTTCATTACACATTCATCCAATACAACTTTAATAATTACTTTTAGAATATTATTGGACACTTACCGCAGCCATTCATCAACATATTCGCGCACTTGCGAGATCTTTTGTTCGATGGCATCGTATGCATTCTCCAGAGGATTGGATCCAGCGGGCAACTTGGTCAATAAGTTCCTGTAGGTAGCTGTTTGAGCGCGAGCTACGCCCACTTGGTATCTGTGAACATAGGAAATATTATAATTATTTTGTAAACGATGATGAGTCTTTGATTTAATCAGTAATTCAGCTATTGTAACATTAAATAAAAGATTTGGAAACAATTATTGATATACAGATTAAAGTTAAGACGTAACTTGGAAATGAAACTTGTTCATTGAGGTTGGGTTTTTTGTGAGTTATAATAGGGTAGTTTACTGCATATATGAATTGAAAAACTGTTTAGTCTGTCACTTAGAATATTAAAAAATAATGGATACGTATTTTGGCAAAAACTACACGCTTCGAAATTCGAGAGGGTTGTGACGTCATAACGCCTGTAAAATTATATCGACCAAGTAATGTTTTGTTATTTTTAGAAGCGTTGTATCTTCATCGTTTTTGTCTACGTAACAAAAGAAAAAATACGGGTCAAGTGCTTTTTGATAATCTATCTTTCAGACTAATATTTTCTTTGAGTAAAATAGCCTGGTTCAGTACAGCTCCATTTTTCTTGCAACATTTATTGATAGAACAATTAAACTTATGGACCCAACCATTTGATTTATCCTGGATATCTCAAAAGTTAAAGAATTATACCTGGTGCTCTGCAAGCGGTGTTGGCTGGTGACGATAGCTTGCCACGCGAACATCTGTCGCATCAGTTGGAAGCGAGCCTCCTCTAGAGACGGGAACAGGTACATCTGTTGGTTGGTGATGCGCACCTCGTGGACGACGCGAGCGATCTGGTTATAACAAAAAAACAAATGAGTAAAGACATGCTTGAAAGAAACATAAGTAGAGGTCAAGTAAATACGTGAAAAATTAAATTATTTAAGCATTTACAGATTATTTTCTTTTGAATGATCGATTGGTCTGGTTCTCACCAGTTGAAAAGTTGAAGATAATTGTTTTTTTATAAATAGATTCGAACAAATACTTGCCTGTGGTTCTCCACCAGGTTTGTGGGTGGGCTCAGTGGGAGAGTAGGTGTCCATAGACAGATCCAGCTCATGGCTCTTGCCGAGTAGGGCAGATGTCCAAGCTTCGATACCGGCTTGGAGACGAGCGGCCAAGCTCTTTTCAACCTATGAAAAAAATAAAATGTTAACTAGAGGGATACTAACAACGACGATATAATACTAGACTCGTAATAACAGGCGACCGATGTCTGCCAACACATTAGGCAAAAAAGTCTTATAACCGTCTCATTTCGACCAATCCTGTGAGCCGTAAACATACGTTGAGACAGAACAGACCTTGAGTTAGCCAATCACAACGCAGTACCCCGCCCCCCTCGCTTACGTATTACCTCAGCGAGTTGGCAGAATAGTTTTGTTCGTTAGATCGTGCAATGAGTAGTCTAGTATTATATCGTCGTTGGATACTAAAAAGGTTCGGAGGTATGAGAGTCATACATTTCTTATTGTAAGGCTGCAGTTAGACGACGCGAAAAAATTCTTGCGGCCGCCGCGCGGCGACCGCGCGGTGGCCGCGTACTAACTGTTCAGTTATAGCAAATTTATGTTTTATTAACTAGGACGTAAAGTTGAAATTAATTTTGAGTAACTAACTGCGCGGTGACCGCGCGGCGTTCGCTCCTCGATCACACGGCGGCCGCGCGGCCGTCTCGCTCGAATCACTCGAATGTTCTCGATGTACGCCCCGCGCCGGCGTCCCCGCATTCTCCTTTCATTGGTCCGTCAGTCACTTGCAATTTTATTCTTCTTAGTCAAATAGCTCATAACGAACACGTGTGAATTTTAAGAAAGACCAAGATCAACTGGAAATGGTTCGGGTTCGCAGTGGCGTGGCCACCAGGCCTGACCGCGCGGCCGCCGCGCGGTCACCGTACTTTCGCCGCGCGGCCGACACGCTGTCATTCCGTGTCATATAAACGCGCCCTAACAATTTTTAAGACCAATGTTATTGCATAGACACCTCTGGTATTGTGATAAAGTTGAAAATCTTTTAAAGAAGATAGATTGGAGTAGCTTGATGTGCTGGAGTTTGTTCTATATTGAATGAGTGCTTTTTCATGCAGATCAACTGCCTTCCTGTGTAGGATCATGTACTGTGCAAACAGGTAGACGGAATTCAAAAAACGTGACGAAAATCCGGCACGGCAGTAGCGCCAAGCGCCAACGGCAACGGCCGGGTTGGAACACGAACTTAAGATAAAAGGACTGTACTTTTAAAAATTGGAAACAAACCTCTTCATCAAGACGCTGCACCCACAGATGCAAGTTGCTGTACTGCCTCAACGACAGATCATCGATAGCCCTCTGTAGTCTGCTCAGGATATCAGCCAAGCTGACGGCCGAGTATGGACAAGTTTCCAAGGAGCGAGCGTCCACGGAGATCTGTTCCTCAACTGCCAGTAGGTCTTCAACCTGTTGGGTGTGATAGTAAAATTAAGTGTGTTACGTATTTGTATTGAAAGATGTTACAAGATCTATATTCATATTGGACAATAACATTCCAATAAAAGTTAGGAACTGTATCAATAAAATATAATATGACTGTTTTGCATTCCAACAAAACAGGTATTATGTGTTGAATAAGACACACAGCGTCGATGAGAAGAATGCTGTTGTAAATTCGCCTTAAATTGATTATATGTGGTTAAAAACTTACCAAATTGTCCATGTTCTATACCTGTCTCTTTCTTTCACCAGCGTGCATCCTTTTCTTACCGTGATTGATGCTTGACAACGAAGCTGTCAACCTCATAGAGTCTTCGAGGTACCAGCAAGAGACTTGATGCGACGCTGTGTGTCTTATTCAACACATAATACCTGTTTTGTTGGAATGCAAAACAGTCATATTATGTGCTTTCCTAAGACACACAGCGTCGATGAGAAGACCTGTTTGGTATCTGCTGGTGATAAATACAAACGCTATGATGAATTAATTATAATACTGTTTTAAAGCATAAATAGGTTTAAATATAGTTTTTAAAGACCTTTCATAAAACCTTACTGTAACAAGATTTGTAATGTTCCTTTCTAATTAGTAATTTCTTCAGAAATCAAAATAATAGTTAATTGATAGAGGTACCTGGTATAAGGAGATAATTCTAAATTAAGTCACTATCCAGGAATAGGATAAAATTATGTCTTTTAAAGGTATAACCAATGAAGACAATTATTTATTTAATGAATTAAATAAAATAATAGAATAAAATGAAAATTGCATAAATCTAACTGTAATAAATAAGCATTGGAGTTGGTGACATCAATCATGTTTACTGGTTGACAGTAAAGCTTCTGATACATTTTATAACTCTATCAGCTTTCCCTGTCAAGTATTGCTTGAACAAGTATTATTCTTCAAGTAGCTTCTTGAGGCTATAATAGCCAACTTGTTATAACCGCCCAGTGGGGCACTAATATTAGCAACTTTAAAAGTAATGCTATGTTCCCAACTTGTGTAGAAGCTGGCTTTAACTTTTCTGATAGAGCTATTAATTTGTGACTGTGTTGTCTGTGCTTTTTCTATTTTCAGACAGTTCTAACATGGTCTCGATGTTTCCGCAACAACGAACCTTACTGTCTGTGTGGTTTTGATTCTGTTTTTATACCAAAATTTTGGACAGACTTTTTTCATATTTCATGGAAATAAGATTTTCAGGGCTATTTTCTAATGATCTTGATCTGATGAGATCATGAATTCTAAGACCTGAGGGTGGCAATAATATTAGAGCTATTCGCCTAGCTATCTCAAAACGAACAACCTGGATATGCAGAATTCTTTATTCAATTAAAAAAAGCAAAGTAATATTGTAATATTGCAGTTTTTGTACTGCAAGCTTTAGCAAGTGAAATAGCTTCTAAAACTTTCTGAATGAAAGATTTTCTTGAGATATCTACCTCAGAAGTTGCTCAGTAAGTTGAGATAGTTTTATGTAGGCAAATAGGTCTATAACCTAGTTTGTTCTCTTAAAACAATAATTAGCCTGACCTCTTTATCAGTTTGTACACCTACAGGTGTTTCAGAGTTAATTTGATTGGTATAACACCAGGATCACCATCTTTTAATTAGGGCTTTATATTGTTGTAAAAGTGAGGTCCGCCAGCTACTTTTTTAATAAGTCTTGTTCCGCTAGAGTTTAGGGAGAGACTTAGTCAGCCCACCCCTAATTTTCCAAGCTAGGGGGATAACACTTTTAAAAGCACTTGCCTGTAGTCCAATATGTTAAGACCCTCCACAGGTTTTTTTTTTTTTTTTTTTTTTTTTTTTATCGGAATTTGACCGCCTGTGCAAGGCACTAGCCTGTAGTCCGATCTAAGACCTTCCGCAGGTACTTTATCGGAAATGGCTCCCGCTCTGGCTCTCGCTCTCGCTTGCAGATCGAGTAGAGAGAAGCATTTGGCGAACTCTGGCGTTAGTAGAATGTACTATCAACAAATTTGAATTATGACCCTTTTTGACAATTCGTTTGAATCTGTCAAAATAACAAAGATCAAGGTCGTTAATATTCATATTTACGTTTATGACTATGGACCTAATTGTATTTGAATGTCTGTAAGAAAATAATGCTTCTGGTGGGTCATAATTCTTTGTCGATTGTAAGATTGTGCCTTGTTCAAATAAGTAGTTCATACTTCTGGTATTACGCTGGGTGAGGGAATGCCCAGCCCAGCCGATAGTCCCATTGTCGGCTGTAAACATCGCATATAACTGCGTAAGGTTTTGGAACCTAATTTTTGCGTACTTTGCAGTTTTGGTACGAAAACCGTTTCTCATAACGTGAATAAATCTACGTCTGGGACGCCCCACATCTTTAACATGGCCTCCGCGGCCTTGGGGTAAAAGATGCCACTCTGATACATTGCGGCCCCTTGAGAGGCGATCCGCAATTTTGTTTGCCTCCACGGCTTGGGGTAAAAGATGCCACTCTGGTACATTGCGGCCCCTTGAGAGGCGATCCGCAATTTTGTTTGCCTCCACGGCTTGGAGTAAAAGATGCCACTCTGGTACATTGCGGCCCCTTGAGAGGCGATCCGCAATTTCGTTTACTCTCCGGGAGTAACTGGCTGAGAGAGTTAGACGCAACTGCTTTGCAAGTTTCTTGAAGCCTGCTTGTCAGCCTTAGTATTGCAAGGGAGTATCTTCCCCCCCCCCCCTTTGTTTCTGAGGTATGCAATAAGAGTCCTGTTGTCGGACTTAATATTTATGTGTGCAAATACGACATCTGCTTCAGAAACAAAATTTGAGCGCCAGGGCATCTGGCATGGTGCTCACCTTACAGATGAGTAAGTGATGTTTAATTGGGCTCCCTACCCCTAGTTGGGTGTATCCGTGGTCAAGAAGTGAGTTGCACCTTTCTTAACTCTACGGTATTGAGTTGTACTCTATGGCTTTAACCACCCTTGTTGAACAGGCAGAGGAAACTTACTTTTCTCTAGTAACCTGTTTTGATAGAACAATTTTACAAACAGTTACCTTCTGCAACAATATATGTAGTTCTTTTGATACTGCGTAATTATCATAATTCAGTAAAACCAATAAAGTCTGAGCTTCTTGTGGACAACTGATTAAATTGCTCTATCTTGTTAAAGATTAGTTTAATCTTTATTTATTTTATTGGAGGAACGTTATACCCAGTATTGCTGGGTGTCCCATACTAGGCCAATATATTCTGCTTAAAGAGAGGACTCAAGCAGACTTGTGATGATTTATGTGATGCCCCCAGATTTCCAATATTCTCAGCGTTTCCGCAACCTGAGAAACAAGTACTTGTACGATCCTGATTAACCAGGAACACAGTCCAGGCACACAATAATTATACAGAAACATTGTTCGCACAACAACATAATTGAAGCCATAGATAGGCCATAAACAAAGGCTGTTAACAGCAGCACTTCGTTGTTATAGATCACAAGTAGGGGACTCCCGTGTGTCTCTGCAATAGGTTATTGAAAATAAGCATAGTAATTTATGAATGAATGGTTATCTTCACAAATGTTTCACTGCCATTATGAATTGAGACCTCCGCGGTCTACTATGGGAAATAACCCACTTTTATAAATTTTTCTTTTTTTTTTTTTTCTTTTACTAAATCTTTTGACATAGTAAACTCGAATTAGGTACCTATATGGCCTTTTGTAATTGGGGTTGCAAACTTTTCTAAAAACATCTTTGACTAGATACCAAGGGGAGGTTCGCTTATGTTATTAATATTAATTTCAAAATATGATTGCTTGCTCCCTGTGGTTGCCCTGAATGTGCATGGTCCTTTAGACAATCGCTCTAAATGTTCTGAATAGTCAAATATTCAAATAGTTTTTTGTCTATACTTGTTTAATTAGCTGGACCTTAAGTCCACCTAAAGAACCTTTGATAGGGTGCAAGGCCTAAAACTGAATAGATAATTATGAGTCCGACGTTGGTGGACCAAAAAATAATCAAAATCTTTTCAAAGTATGTGTTAAAATGAAAATAATTAAGGTATCCGATACCCACTTAAGCAAGCCCTGTAATGTTAATCATAATAGTTCTCTCAATTTCAAAATATTGTTGGATAGTAACAACTCCGTTGAAACTTATTACTCTTTGGTCTTGATAAAATGATACAATTAATCATTAACTTTAAGACCTTTAACCGATTTACAATGACACACATCCGTGCCTAACGCCACACGCAAAAGAAGGTGATGGCTTTGAAACATGCTTCCGCAACAAATCGGTTAAAACAAGGAGTAGCGATACAAGATTGTACGGGGGTTTTGTAAAAATATATCAGACAAATCTGATTAAATTTTGGATTTGCTTGTAATCCTTCATTGAAAGTGGAATAAATTGTCTTTCATCCAGTTCCGTACTAAAACTTCGAAATACACAAATATTTTTTTCAAAATATTTGATGTCGGATAGCCTTCTCGTTGTCAGAGGAGGTAATACAAGTAGTTAAATAACTAGAAATAAAGTCCTCGTCTTGAATTTGTGTCTCTACACGAGGCGCTAGGGTCCGGACAAGTTTGAACTTGTTTGTACTTACGTGACTTTGCGTCTTCTGTTGGGTGGATGTGAAGCTATGCTCTCGTCGTTCAAGGATGAAGATGATGATGATGATGACCAGTCATCATGTCTCACCGTATTGAATGCTGATCTATCGCCTGAGCGTCAACATTCAAACCTCGTAACCTCACACCACACTTACCCACTCAATTTAGTTCGTAATCCTTCTAAAACACTAATTCACAAAGGAAAACGTGTCACGGACTCTAAATAAACGCTGTGTGCTAATTAAATACAATTAATTATTGTATTTGAACACTTTTTTAACTTTGGAAAATTTTCCGATGTCTAACCGGCAAAATTTACAAACGCTATGAGGTTGACAGCTTCGTTGTCAAGCATCAATCACGGTAAGAAAAGGATGCACGCTGGTGAAAGAAAGAGACAGGTATAGAACATGGACAATTTGGTAAGTTTTTAACCACATATAATCAATTTAAGGCGAATTTACAACAGCATTCTTCTCATCGACGCTGTGTGTCTTAGGAAAGCACATAATATTAGAGTTATTTTAAACCCTTTTTATGACAGCTACATTTTCTATGTATTAACATCTTCTTAAAAATATTTTTGCAGTGAATGCAACAGTAATCATTTTATTAGTTACAATCATTTGGAACGAATAGTGGGGACAAAATACATTTCAGTTCAAAATATCTGATATATTTGAAAATTATACAAAATTATTAAAAAAAATACAAACCTTTTCTTGGAACAGGAGCACAACTTCGCTAAGCTTCTGCACATACGGGTCTAATTTGTATGACTCCCATACAAGAGCCATGCCTTCCGAGACTTGGTTCAACACATCACGACGTAGTCCAGCCACGAGAGGTATGATGGACGCTTTATCACGGATCTGAAGGTATTCCAAACATTATAGTATAGAAGAATGAGTGGTATAACTAGAGGGGTAGGACGGTAGGTAAGGTATTGGATAAAAATAATTACATGCAAGAAAATAAAGCGACGTAGACATCGGACATAAAATATATCGAAAGCTAAAGGTTTTTGTTTCGGGAAACTATTGGGAAGAACTGCAGACCCTTAAAATGAAACATTTCTTTCTAACAGTCTAGGACTATAATGAGAAATCTGATATTGCATTACTCGTAATTTGTTCATTTCCGTTTTTTTTATTCTAATCCAGCGATATTTATTTGTATTTTTTAGGATAAACCTGTCCCTTTTATTGTTAGAGACTGGATAGTGGATACTTACAAGTATTTTAATGAGATTTTATAAAAATAGTTTCTCGAAACAAATCTAATCTAATAAAAAAAGTTAAAAAGAAAATAAAAATCATAGTGAGTAGAAGTGTTTCTAAAAATATGATGAACAAAAACAATAAAAAATCGACACATATCATGCAGCCTATAAATTCATAAACTACCTTTGTATGATTCCTATTATTTAGCTGCACAAATGAAAACGCACCCGTGTTAGTGTTATCACATACACGCACAACATATACATTTAAATGAAGATTAGGCCTGGTTGCACCACTAATCATTAAACAATGTTTAACCAACAAAATAATACTTCTGTGTACGTCAAAGCGCTTAGCAAACGATGGATTATTCGATCATCCAACAGAAATATAGCTGAAATATATTGTGTCCTGTCTAATGTTTCATCATCGTCATCATACGCAACCTTATTTCACCCACTCCTCCACTACCTCCTCCCTTTTGTAGCCTATTTTTCCGAACTATGCATGTTCCTTCCCACGCCCATTGATTGCTTTGTTTTTCTATCCACTGGCTGACATCCGTTAGTTATAGAAAATTGCCCATGGACAGATTGTACATCGTCTTCTCAGCGCTTTACTTCAACTTTTAAAAGTAATAGAACTATGTTTTAGTTTTTCGATGCTATTATTTGGTACAAACGGGCCTAAGTGTAAAATTGTAGTAAAAAACAAGTGTCTGTGCGAATATCGTGTTATGTTTCTAGTGCTAGAAATCTGTGAATTCACACTGTTTTAAAATGTTTTTGATACGTTACCTTTTCTAAGGTGCGTTCGTAAGTGCGCACGCTCTCGATGAGGGAGATCGCGAAGGGATACAGTTGGTTGGCCTGGTGAGCCTTGTTCACTATTGCTAGTGGTACCCTGTGGAAGAAAACATTGCATTAATTCTTGGACATAGTGTCTTAGTTGCCAGTAAGTCGCGTTAGTCTAACTTAATAAACGAACGCTACTCACAGCACGGCTGGCTCAGTGGCTGAGCCGCACCAAGCAAACATATTCTAAAGTAGTTTTTCGGGGTCTAGGTGTTAACATAAAGTGAGTTTGAATGTTTGTAAACGCACCCACGACATAGGAGAAACTTTTAGTGGGGTAATGTTAAAAAAAAATACAGTGGCTAACAAATATATCTGTTAATTATTTATCTAAGAGTAAGAGTTACTTAGGTACTAAAGGTAATGGAAATTACACTCCTTCTGGCGCAGTATAAATAAACATGATTTATAAGGAAATTTAGAATTTCATTAATCAAATTTCAAGAGTGCCATTCCAATTTTTTGGTATATACAGCAACAACTAGTACTACAAAGAAACTTACCTGAATCCAAGGTTCTTCAAGTTGCGCACTTCCTTGTACAGGGTGATAATCTCAGGTAAGAAGTTGACCTTCAATTTCAGTATAGTGCCAGTTTTGCTGGAGCGAGCCCGAACAGACTCTATGGCGAAAATACGACCAGACACGCCGAGATTACGTTGCTGGACCTAAAAGGAAAAATAATAAAATATGGATATATTTTTTTATATACATTCTAATTTGAACCTTATGAATGAGAATAGCATAAAAGTGATATTGGTTTGTACGACTCAAGAGAGTTTATCTTACCTTACGAGCCCAATCATCGAAAACTTCTTGGGTGTCCAACTTTAGGCGGAAACTATCACCATCAGCTTTCAGTTTTTGACCTTCAATATGGTTCTCCCATCCTTTACCTAATAATACAAAAGAAATGAATGAGAAAGCCTAAAGTTCTTTCCAAGTTACTGAACTACATCATTGTCGAAACCACAGTGATCATTACTTTAAGGTTTAACCACTGACAAGCTTGTTGAAACACTATAACCATTACAAACATTAAATTAAGGTTGCTTTTGAGTTATTGCTGGCAGAGGAAAAATAACTTTAAAAAGCTTGTATGTTAAGTTGCTTACCAAGGACATCCTCGACTCTCTTCAAATACGCAGTGAGTTGGTGGTCGATCTGCTTAGCCCAGATGATGGAACCAGCCACTGGGGGCAGATCTCGCACTAAGGATAGGCGACTGCATTTCGATTGAGGATATTGTACCTGAAAAGGAATATTATTATTGAGTATTATTTTGATGAAAGAAGCTCGTTTCTAAATGTTATGAAATTATTCCGCTGTTACAGACGTCCGGAATTTCATGACGCTAATGCCAAAAGAACACAGTTGTACTCCCCAAACAAGCCCGCCTACATTTTAGTGTGCCTACTATGGACTACTAGCTTGTTCCGTGTGGATTCGCCCTGGTTGCTCGGCTCCTATTGCTACATAATAGACTATAAAAAAAAAAAAAACATACCGTCGAATTGATAACCTCCTTCTTTTTTAAGTCGGTTAAAAACAAATCAGTAGTTTCTCAACACATACTCTTCAGCTTTATAATATTAACACATCGCAGGCATTAAATCCAAACAGCATGCTGTGCTTTACAATTCCCGCAGTCGATTAGTTTACATTACCTTGAATTTTTCATGCAATGCTTCAATGTCATCCTTCACTCTCTGAATCAGCTGCGTCTGGTACTCGCGGATAGCGCCTCGGATGTGCGGCCGCACGAACAGAGCGTTGAACCGGGAGAAGATGCGGAACATCTCGTTGGCATTCTTGGCTGTTCCCAGTTGGTCACGGAGGTGGGCTGTGATACGAGTCTCCACGCGATCTGAGTGAGGAGCACAGAGGATTTTAGAAATAATATGTCAAAGTCGACCAGCTATTACTTGAGAATTTAACTTAAGAGTCTCAAGTAATAGCTGGTCGACTCTATAGTAACGAACCAATCATCAACTCATCACACATTAACGGGACACTAAGAGATTTCAGGTGCAAAAATCCAATAATACTTCAATTACCCGAGGATGGAACCTAAGACTAAATATTCAGCACAGCCACCCAGGGCAAGGCAGGAGGGACTGTCAGACTTGTATTCAATAGCCCTTTACTTTCCGGGGTCACGGTAACTGTTTAGTCCCGCGACCACAAACGTTGGCTATGACATGGAGGATTTTAGCTTGGACATAGTTCCATGAATATCTAAACCTGGTAGTTAATGTCTGTTCTTGAAATGCTACTGTTATACTCATAGTAACTCACCGATTCTATCTTCATAACGGCGCACAGCCGCTTCCCAAGCATCGCATCCTTCGCGAGAAATGTCCAGACAGTCAACTTCCTTCACATTCTCATACGCGAGGTTCACCTACACAAAAAGATAAGGAACATTAGACTAGTTATATGTTGCCATTGTGACCATACCATGCAATGTGGTTGGCCATGTGGTACAATAAAAAAGATAAAGATAAAAGATGTCAGACTCCGATATAAAGTGTGTTTACGGTGCCTTTCCAAAGATATTGGGCCTTTTTCAGAAGTTCACTTTAATATAAGTGTGTGACCTGAGCAATATATTTTAAATAATAGACATGATAAGAATATTGACACTATTTCATAAGCATGGTGAGATGTGAATACCATAAAAGCAGGTTGTTACGTTACCTCTGCAATTGCATTGGCATCCGCAGCGTCCATGGGCAGAGATAGAGGCTGCGCAGGTTCACCACCAGCACCTGTGTCAGTCGCCACAGTAGCGCGAGGACGAAGCACCTAAACACACAAAAACAATCTTGTAAAGCTTAAATAAGCTGGTTTCACTGTGGAAAACCGTAAAAATGTATTAGTAATCGCAAATTACAATATTTCAAGGGTTTTAAAAATCCACTGATATGAGTGAAACAGGGTTTGTAAGTTATGAAAAGTTCACAGTTAATCTGAGTCAGATTCATTGTGAAATTTTCAGATTATCCGAGAATAACACTATGGAATTGATTAATTAACATAAATAGTATAATGTGCATTGACCAATTCATTGTGTGAGATTTGACCTATTTAGGTTTAATTCAGCTCTTTTAAGAAAACACTATAATACATACCGTGTTTAGTGTTAATTATCAGTGGTAGATTCGCCATACCAGTATAAATGCTTCCTTTTTAAAATTCTTCATAACTTAAAGGCTCATAGACGAATGACCTTGCAAAACGTATCCTACCTTCTTTAACCTTGAAATCTATGCACGACTTACCCTAAGCATGACAGTGCGCAATTGTTCATGGTGTCTACGGAACCGGCGCATATGTTCCATGCGAGCTTGCAGCCGTTTGTGCGACGGCGACACACGCCATACCATCTTCAAGTGCTCGTCACGCTTCTTCTTTACGATGTCACTACAAATATTTGATATGGTATTAAAGGCTATAGAGGTAATTAAATTGTATAGATAGATAGATAGTCTTGCCATTGAGAAGCAACTCTCTTGCTAATTCGGAAGATCACGAACATTAACGAAGCTCGACTCTTTGGTGTAACTCTACAAAGTGTCTTACCGCAACAATCCTTGCAGCTTTTCATATTCGTCATCCCAGCAGGAGAACACCTCGAAACATTGGGTCATGACGCGTTCGAAGTCCTCAAAAGGAATGTGCATCAAACGGCGAGTTCCCAGCACCTTTACGTAACAGAGAAAAGTTTATGAAAAATTTTGTTTAAGACTGATAAAAGGAAAGAATGCTGTTTTCCAAAACAATACAAAATTTTTAACTATCTGCCAAAAATTAAAGATGTTACCTTCAGGAGTTGTTGTCCAAGATCACGAGAAATAGCCTCAACGAGTCTCAAACCACGCTGGATAGGATATTTAGTAGAACGAATCTTTCTAAGATGGGAAAATATCTGCTGCACTGCCAATCTGTAGGAAAAAAAATTGTCATTTTAGACTAATCGTCTAAAATTCAAAAAATTACCATTTTATTATACTATCAAATCTGGTTGTGTCATACCTGATCCTTTCCAACTCAGTAGCACTAAGCAGGTCATTGATAGGAAAGTCTTTCATCAGAGGGTTGTAATCCGAGACAGTTGCAAGAGCTTGCTTCAGCCCGGTGTCGGTGTCAAAAGATACAGTGGCATGGAAACGCTTGCCATACTTCAAAATCTCCAAAGTTAGAGCAACCTAGAATTAAAGAAAAGTATTGTATACCTATAAGTCTATATGGATAGCTTTTGTATGCAAGTTTGATATGTTAATGTATGAATAAGAAAATTTGCATATTCCTTCTATGGAACATGACGTAAGATGCCATAAAAAGGCATACAAAGAGAATTTATTCATTGTGGAACCAAAGACTATAGATAAAAGTTTATCAAACCTCAATGCTTTCCCTCTTCTCCTGGATGCGATGGAGAGCTCTTTCCAAGTTGAGCCAGAAAGAGATTTCTTGGAGGGCTGTGCCATTAGATGGATCGCGATCTAGCTTGGTGACCTAGATAAATACAAACATGTTACAATAATAGAAAGACAAAAAAATGCAATAATAAGTAAAATTAGACTATTTTACACCTGAAATTAATATTGTATTTCAATCTAATATTGATTGCATGCCTTGAAGGCTAGTTTTGATTGTACATATAATTATGTAAAAGATTTGCAAGGCAACTCTGGCCATTGATTAATTAGCAGCAAAGATGAGGATCAAGTTCATTTGTTAATTACCAGCATAGTCAGTCAATCATACCTTTTGTATTTCTTTGATCCAGCGGTTCACTCCATTTTGTAGTTGATTCAGGAATGTGGAGTCTTCCACCTTATCACCGAAGTCGGCAACGCGGGGTTTACGCCCTTCATCAGCAGCTCTAATTTAAATTAATAATAAATAACCTAAGTAATTGCAGCAGTGTTGCCCTGACTTGCTCGGAATCAGCATTTTCTGTAGCATCATACTGGGAGGAGATTGGAATCTTATCTTTCGTAGTTGTATAATTTAGAACATTCTACAATTATTTATTATTCCTTAATCAATGTGGGAGGTTAAAATCTACTCTTTTAAGAGGAAACACCACGGCCGTTTTTCCATACAAACGTAGTCCCCTGTTTTTTCCCTGGATAATGCCAGTAGAGCAATAATTTTTTTGCAAAAAATCTATGACCACCATTGGCATGTCTCTGTTTTCCTTTTTTCCATAAATTGATTATTAAAAGAGATATGAACATTCAAAATCCTAAAAAAATGGCCAGGTTTTCCGCTGTGTTCAAATATCCAGAAAACAAATTTGACGAGATTATATAAAAAAAAGGAAACCATAGGAACACGGCCAATGCCTTTCTTTATTTTTAAAGAAAAAAGTAGTGAAATCGGTTAAGTTTTGGAGGAGTAATCAGGGGACTACGAATCGTTGATTTTGTGCCATTTAATAAGGTATTTTCGGTCCAAGCTGCTGTTGTCTCTATCGCGCTCTGTAACTCTGTTGTGGGCACTGCGCGACAGCAATAGATTTTACAAATACCTATTTTTCAATTCTCCAGCCCTTGGTGTTTTCTCTTAAGTTTGGAAGGATTGTAGAAAATAATTTTACTGAAGTGCAGTATTTCTGTTTTAGACTGAAATATCCATTCTTGGAAAGAAAATATTACCTTTTAATGACAGCTGCTACCAGAGGATGAACAGGTAGAGTAATCTCAGGGATGTCAATGTTCTGCTGAAGATGCAGCAGCCCCATCTCCAACTCAGCTATTTTCTTCTCCACTGATGGTGCCATTTTGTCTCCATCCCTAGAAAGTATGATAGTTTTTATGTCTGATCTCATATTGAAACACACAACTAAATGCTTGTATTACATCCATAGAGTTTTAATTTATCTTTTTATTTTGTACCAAAAACCAGATGTGATTGTGTCTATTTCTAGACAGTGAAAATGTTAGAAAAACTAGGTCATGATTTAATTTTTCACTCCATTGCAAAGTGGCATGGGATTTGGTGTGCACATTGTGAGAGAAGTTTAATAAAAACACCTTATTACAGTTATATTTTTCCCTACCTGTCAGCCCTGCCACTCTCTTTCACATAACTCTTAAAGAATGGAGCCATGGTTTTGCTGATGAAAGCATGCAGGGTCTCGTAGGGCGAGCCATCGGACAAGTTAATAAGTCGCATCTGACTGTGGATGGACTTGTCAGCCTCGATGACAGCACCACGCTTGATGCAGACAAAGGCTGCCACTCGGGATGATGAGAAGTGAACCTAGAGGTAATAAAAATGGGATTATAGTTAAAGTTAAAGTAGGGAAAAACTTCTTTGTAGTCTGCATCTTTGAGAGTATGGTATGGCAATATATTTCTTCAATAGAAAAAAATTGTATTGATGCCAGCATGGCCTCTTGTTACTAACCTCATTACTTATCTGGTAGGTAACAGCTTCTTTCTCCTCTTCACCTTCAGTTGGTTGCTCACTGTCATCTTCTAAACATGGACAAAACAAGATATATTCAAAAAAATGTTGTTGGAATAAATCAATACAAAAAAACTGAGGATGAATAATACAAATCATTTGAAACTTGACATCATCACTCATCGAAAAGTGCAATGCTGTATGATCTAATACTGCAGCAATGCAGGTAGAAAGTTGACAACTGAGAAAAAAATCGGGTGGATGCCACATACCTTTGGAAGAAAATCTCTGCACGTACAAAGAAGACACTTGAGGGTCCGAGATGAACTTCTTAATACAATCTTGGTTCACTTTATCGTCTAGAGCAGTATTTAAAGCCGGTGGAACGATGTCATCTTCGGGCAAAAGTACCGTTGCGGCTCTGCGCAAGTAGTTTGCAAAGTCTTGGAAGTCAACCACGACGACATTTTGCGATTCAGGCGAATTTTCACTTCCATCCAAAGAATCTCCCATGATGTTTCAGGGAGATTCCAATTTTTCTAATAGGAATCAATAAACTTTTTTGCAAAACGGCCGCAAGTTGATGCAGTAGGGCAGCCGTCAATGGGGATGGCAACTCAAAGCTAATCGTAGATGGCGCTGCGATAGTTGGTCCCTACGTCATATTACTGTCTACCTTGTACAAAAAACAAACAAGATTTATTGTTATAAAAATTGAGTATAAATACAAAACAAATATGGAAACTTATTCGTCAATGCAAGTGCATATACTAAAAGAAGAATTAAGAAGCTGCGGTGCATCTACAAGAGGAAAAAAAGTGATTTGATTGAGTGGTAGTACATTCGATTTTACCGTAATAAATCCACAATTACTTGTAGTTGAGGTTTCAATTTTTGAGTTTTGGTATGTTTTACCTGTCCTCTCCTCTACCAAGAATACAATGCTGCTTCTGACTTTCTATTTTGATAAAATATCATAATGTTTTAAGTCAGTAATTTTACCCCTTTTTTCTATTTAGATTCGAGAAATCTCACAATATATATATAATTTCTTAAAACAACAACTATCACAAAACTCGTTCCAGGTGATAATTCTTCCGCCAGATGAACCATTTCATGATTTATAGAGCGATGCAATACTGGTACTTAACCTCCAATAGAAAAGTAGATTTATTTTGAAAAGTGTATTCGATTGTTTAGTTATGTTATAATCATAGAATTTCATTAATAAACTCAACTAACGGCCTGTCTCGGCTTCGCAAAGCTGGATATTTGTTTATAATATAGCTTTTCCTTAGTTATAATTGAATTTTTGTTCTCAAGGCAGTCACAGCAGCTACCCATTATTACTTGATAGTGTGAATTGTCGGAAATTTGTATGTTCCATCATTTTTACAGCTTATTACACAACATCTAGTCATTTTACATAAATAAATCATATTTTTTCAGAAAATTCCTTTGTTTTGACAGTTCTTTTGGGACCAAACTGTCACTTGTCACTTTGACACTTGCCTTCCCCATTGACAAGTGATGACGCATCGACGAGGGTGGAAAGATTAAAAAAATAGTTGACAGCTGTAAAGCTGAGTCCACACGGCACAGACTTTAGTCTGTGCAGCGTGCCTGTACAGACCTAAGTCGGTGTCAATGGGACGTGTGGACGTGAAATCTCAAGTCTGTGACGATTTCTGTGCATCTTTGTTCTTGGTATCAAAATTAATAGATTTAAAAAATCTAAAGCCCACGTTTTTAAATGTCCTAAAAATACGAAAATAACCCTACGGGGTTGAGAGAGGGGCCACTCAAAACGTGGGGGCGTATATTATTTAAGGGATTATTTATGGGATATATTTACATGAAGTGTATAGATCGTGAGTGTAACTTGCAAAGATACGCCCCCACGTTTTGAGTGGCCCCTCTCTCAACCCCGTAGGGTTATTTTCGTATTTTTAGGACATTTAAAAACGTGGGTTTTTAGATTTTTTAAATCTATTAATTATTTAATTATCTTTATCTTTGTTCATCGGGTTTGAAGCTACCCTGAAAATTTCAGCCTGCTAGCTTATCTATTCTATTCTATTTTTGGTTTATGGCACCAAAGTCGATGTCGACAATTCTGCCAATGACAGGAGTGAACTGGAAAAACAAGTGTGCATATGATAAATAAAAACAGAAGCAAAGTTAAAAAAAGAGAGAGAAAAAAAAAAAGGAGTGGAATTCTTTGGTGATACAGTTGAACACAATGTGGATGTTGTTGGGTTAGTACCGGACGGACTGAAACAAACAAATAAATAAATAAATATATATTATATTTGTTAAAAATAAAATAAACATATACCACGACCATAACATTACACACATCATAATTTTATATTGTTGTGACGGATGAATATGATCATCGCCACAAGCAATTCGGAGGAGGGATATGTTAAAAGGGAAGGAAAATTAATTGGAAGAGGGATTTTAAATTCAGGGAGACGGCTATATAAATCTAAACTTGGGATGTTGTTTATACACTCAAAGAAGATGTGATCCAGGGTTCCTTCCTCCAAGCCGCACTCGCAAAGAGAGGAGTCACGTACATGGATTTTGTGCAAAAATACGGGTGTACAGCAAAAACCTAATCTCATTCGGCAGATGGTGGAAATAATAGGTTTTGAAACTTTTTTGAAGCCAAAGAACCACGGTTTTGTTTTGATGTGTGGTTGCACAGCGTGATAAAATTTACCCTTTTTCCTCCCAGTGATGTTCCACTGATCCTGCCAAGCAGTTTGGAGCCAAACTCTTGGCAGGCCCAGCAGGTCATACCTCTGATGGGTATTATGGCTAAGATCTGCTGTTGTTGATGTGCAGGCCTCTTTGGCCAACGTATCAGCGCACTCATTGCCTTTAATGCCACAATGGCTAGGTATCCAAACTAGCTGAACTTCCTTTTGACGAGTAGCGGAAGAAAATAAGGATTTTTTAATTTTGAGAACAAGGGAACTGTGCAATTTGCTTTTGAAGGGATTTTGTGTCAAGGCTTGCAGACAGCTACGGGAGTCTGTGAAAATAACGGCTTTGTCGATATTATGGTGTGACTCTATGAAGAGGCAAGCCTCTAATAAAGCCACACATTCGCCCGTGAACACAGAAGACTCTTGAGGACATTTGAACTGCAAAATTATTTTGGAATTTTGGTAATATACCGCGGCGCCAGTGTTGCTGAGATCATTAAATTTTGACGCATCCGTAAAAAACCTCTGGAACCCAGTCCAGCGTTCCCCCACCACCGCATTGAAAGCCGCATCCGCTGCAGGGGAGTTTTTGGAGATGCCAATATCATAGATGATTTTTGGGATAAAATGTAGGACATCATAAGGAAAGTTGAAAAGGGGCAATCTGGAACTTTGTTCTATAGGGTTTTCTAAATTTTTGATTTGACGCAGAGCTTTAATTATGAGAGGGATTTCTTTATTTCTCCAATAGTTGGAGCTAGTGCATAAGGCATCTAATTCATTTAATTTTGCTAAAAGGGGGTGAGAGGATCTAGGAATAAGTCTGGCCAAGAAGCGGGAGGCCAGATACTGCCGTCTCAGGGCCAAAGGAGGTTCAGCACACTCGACCTGCAATGCGTTAATGGGAGAAGACTTCATACAACCAGAGATAATTCGAAGGCACTTGGACTGTACCCTATCCAGCCCAGCCAAAGCACCCTTGTTACAAGGAACTAAATGGAACACCCCATAGTCTAAAACACTACGGATTAGGGCGTTATACACCAATTTCATAGTGTACGGGTGGGCACCCCACCACACACCCGAAAGAACTTTTAAAATAGAGACAACTCTTTCACATTTTTTTTCTAATAAATTTAAATGACAATTTCCGTTTAATTTAGAGTCTAATGAAACACCTAAAAATTTTGTACTATTTTTTATAGGAATATTGTGTCCTGAAATGTCCACTGTTATATGCGGGATCAGTCTTTTACGAGAGAAAATTACTGCCGAACTTTTTGGAGCCGACAATGACAAACCGTGGCTTAAGAGCCATTGGTTCAAAGAGTCCAGGGAGAGACAGAGAGATGATGCAGCGTCCACAATGGAGGAATCTGTCACATACAGCGCTATGTCGTCCGCGTATTGGAGTATGTGACAGTTACTGTTAAGGCAGGAGCCAATATCCACTGTGTACAAATTGTAGAGAAGGGGACTAAGGACGTAACCTTGCGGAAGGCCCTTCCAAGTCTGCCTTTCATCGAAGTGTTCACCCGGGACTCTCAGAACCAAAGAGCGAGACATAAGAAGTCCGCATATGCAATCGATCATCTTAACCGGAATCCTCAGCTGCTGCAGTTTCTGCCTGAGTACGGGAAGAAGGACGTTGTCATATGCGGAGGAAATGTCGAGGAAGGCGGCAACAACGGACTCGTTCTTGGAGAAAGCTAAGCGGATGTCTGCAACCAAGACGCCGACACTGTCCATTGTGCCGAGACCTTTCCTGAAGCCGAATTGGTAGTTCGGCAGTAACTCTCTCGATTCGACTAGCCATTCCAGTCGATTTTTTATGAGGTGTTCCAATAGTTTCGCCAAGACTGAGGACAGAGCGATTGGTCTAAGGCCATTCGGATCATCTGCGTGTTTACCAGGTTTCAGAAGGGGGATGATGGTTTGAGACTTCCACTGATCCGGAACCCAACCATGGCTATAACAAAAATTAATGATCTCGAGAAAGTACAGTTTGGCCTTGTCTCCAGAATTGGCCATAAAGGAATATGGCACTCCGTCAGCTCCAGGGGCTGAATCCCGGACGTGCTTGAGCACCACATTCAACTCCTTCAAATCAAAAGGCACATCTAAAGGATCATCCGAGGAGCTTTGCATAGACAGAATGGAGAGTTCAGAGAAGAGAGGAACATAAGGTGGAGCAATCTTGTCAAAAAAAAGTTCAGCCGTTTCCCTGGCTATTGGTGAAGAGACCGAGGGAATACACCCGCGTCTGTATCTGTTAATGCTTTTCCAGACTGCTGAGGGTGGTGTAGCGGGGGATAAGGATGTGCAAAACTTAACCCAACCTGTGCGCTTCTTCTTGCGAAGGAGGCGTCTAGTTCTGGCAGCTATCTGCATATATGAGAGTAGGTTCTCGGTGGACATATCCGCATTGTAGCGCCGCTCTGCCTCCTTCCTATCCCTGACAGCAGAAGTGCACTCTGAATCCCACCATGGTGGGGAAGGAATTTTATTGCGGGCACTGTTCTTCAGAGGGAAGCAGGCATCCGCACTGGTGGTAATAGCTGTGACAAGTCCCTCGTAACAGATCTTGGCATGGGAGTGACCAGATGGATCTAATAAACTTGAATTTAAATTTGGAAGGGTATCAATCTTATCCTCCAATAATGAAGCAAACTTTGTCCAATCTGGTTTGGACAGGTTATATTTCAAAAGTGGAGGGGAAGTTTTCTCTAAATATGTTTTATTTAATAAAGAAATAACAATAGGGTAATGGTCACTACCATGCGACAGGGACGTACATTCCCAAATGGTTGAAGCTGCTAACTCAACGGAACAAAATGTTAAATCTACACAACTTTTTTGTTGACCCGGAGAAGATCTGCGTGTAGAGCAACCATTATTGAGAATGCATAGGTCCAGATCATCCAAGATCTCAACCAAAGCCAGACCGAAGGCATCACAGCGTTCTGAACCCCATCTGTAATGATGGCAGTTGAAATCGCCCATGACCAATATTGGCCCGGTAGTATTGGTAAACATGTTGCGCAGTGTAGTCAAAAAATCATGCCGAGGGTGTGCAATATATACTGAAAACACTGTAATGCCTTCCACCTTTCCTGCCACTACACTCATGTCGCCTGTGAGAGAAGGAAAGGGTAGGGGTAAAAGAGGGACCCGATTATTGACTAGGAGAGCCGATCCTCCATAGCCATCAGATCTGTCACATCTGAGAATGTTGAAGCGTGGTATACGAAAGCTGAGACTTGGGGTCAGCCAGGTCTCAGCTATGGAACAAGCCAGTGGCTTGTATTTATTTAAAAGAAATATGAGGTCGTGCTTCTTATGCCACACGCTCCTCACATTCCACTGTAGGAATACTTGGCGGGACGCCATTTTTAATGTTTAAAAGTAGGGAAATAAGTTGGTCTGCAACGTTGGACGGTGTTTGGTTATTAGCAGTAGAGGGGGAAATAATTATGGGAATGAGTTTAATAAGGAGTTCAATAATAGAAGTAGAAGTATTACTAGAAGAGCCATTACTGTGGTTGAGAGAACAGCCATTAGGCTGGGTAGGTTTAGGAGAACTAACGATCTGCTGATGAGCAGTTCTATCATAGGATGGGGAAAGTGGGGCATGGGTTTTCGGTTTAAGTGTTACAGTTTTACGGTATGATTGGGTAACTGGGTTTTTAGTGGCATTTGCATAATTGCGAGAAACAATAGGGATAGCTTTGTTAGCCTCAGCATATGGGATGTTCTTCTCTGCCATGACAGTCTTAATAGCCCTCTGCCTACCATATTCAGGGCATGACCTGCTATTGGCAAAGTGATTCCCCGAACATGATATACAGAAAGCCTCGCCCTCGGAAATGTTGCAACCATCACCTGGGTGATCGTGGCCACACTTACTGCAGCGAGGCTTAGACCGGCATACATTAGCAACATGACCGAACCTGCAGCACTTACGGCATTGAATAGTCGGGTATATATACTGCTCAACAGGGAGGGATGTGTAGCAGCAGAAAATCCTTTTTGGTAAGACTTGACCGTCGAAAGTCAGAACACAAGTCTCAGTGGGCCTCCACTCATTTATGTCATCTCTTTGAGTCTTCCTGTTGATACGGCGGACTTTCAAAATTTGCCCACAGCCTGAGGGCACAGTCAATAAGGTCATAGCCTCTTCTTCTGTCAGATCTGTAGGAACACCTGTAACTACACCCATCCTTGTGATGTTAAAAGTGGGGATTGATGCAGTGAAACTGTGTTTAGTCAACAAACTATTTGACAAGAAAGAGTTAGCATCTTGTGGGGAAGCAAATTCCACTGACACTCGGTTCCTACCGACTTTATTTACGCCACCACGGACAACGTTGGCAATGTTGTTGGTCAAAAGAAACTTACCAAAACTGACTGGGTGAAGAGTAGTGCTAACATTTGGTTGAGTCTCTATACGAGAGACGTGGACAACAAACGGGGCCTTATCCAGTACCGAGTATTTGGTACGTCCAATTTGAGTTCTTGGTTGCTTGCTTGGAGGATTGGGAATAGTATCGTCAACGGGACGCTTTCGCATGTTCTGTTGAGAAACATCCATCTCTGTGATGCTGCAAGCAACATCCGCCAATTGGGAAAGTGGGTTCGAGGATATAGGAAACAACGAGGCTGAGATGTCAGGAGGATCAGGGTCAGGTGGTTTGTTTCGCTCCATTTTGGATGAAACGGGCTTTATATATAAATAAACACAATACAAACCTGATTACGAACACAAGGACAACACAAATAAACAATAACTAGTCACAAATGTATCAACAATCACTCAAAACGGGATAATTAACGCTGAACACACGTGTTAGCCAATAACCCCGTGGCGAGAATCCTGCTAGCTTATCGGGAAGTGCCTCAAAGCCTGTCCGCCACCTTGGACGTCCGCCATATTGGATTTAAGTCACATGATTATTTTTTTCGTATTCCTGATAGCAAACCCTTTCATTTGTTGTGTCCTTCGGCCTCATTCGGGGTCATATAAACATTATTTGAGTCAAGCATCTTCCGTTTCCGTGTCACATCTATACAGGTATATGCAAATGTCGCCCTTTTGACAACACGATGATGACGTATTTCCGCCTTTGTTCACCAGGTGGCTGCAGCGCGCCAAAACCCTCATTGGCGTCCTGTTTTTCGGACGGTTCACATCTTTAAAAGTTAACGTTGTTAACGTTCGATATTTGAAAAACTATTTTATAATATTATCAGAATTATTATTATTATTACATACTTTAAAAAAAAAATAAAAAAAAATAGTGTTCAGTTTAGTTTTCTTAAAATGGCGGATAGAATACAGACGCGTAGTCGTAAAGATTCTGTTTCGTCATCGGGTTCGTCGAGTTCCTCAAGTTCCTCTGGATCATCACCGTCGGCTTCAGAGGTTGAACAGGTTGATAAGTCCCGTAAGAGGAAGAAGGCGAGTAAGAAGAAGAGAAGTAAGCGTCTTCGAGGGCAAAGCAAGGTAATCAAAAAGCTTGCAAAACAGGTCAGTGATTTGAAAAAATTATATTGCTACCCTCATAATATTATGTATACTGAAAATGGAAATTATGAGTGTGATAACCCGATATATTATGGTAATAACTGCGATATGGCCCAAGAGCAATCAGAATCGGAAGGATTGTCAGAACCCGTCGCAGATCCTGCACCGGTTCAATCATTTAATTTTGATTTGGCAACGCAATTAAAGGAGCCAGCTGTCACTGCAACCCCTTCTAATCAGTTAGAATTGTTAAATTCCATTCAATTATTTTAAAAATGACAACTGGAATAATGTTAGATATGTGGAAACACAAAAAGTATATAATGCTCGTCCAGGATATGTTGACCTTGAAGTTAATGATGAGATCAAGTGTTTAGAAAAAGTTAGCCATCTCTTCGGATAAATTTCTTGGCTCTGTAACTCGGGCATTGATAATGCAAAGCGAGGCTATGCAACAAGGTTTTCGACAGATAGTGATGGACTGGGCAAAGGATACTAGTAGTATGGATCCAGAGCAGTTAGCATTAAAATTAAAAGAGGTTTTTTCTGCCGATTATCAAAAAGTTTCACGAGATTGTTTACAACTAGTTTGTGGTCGTAGGGCAGATATAATTGAACAAAGGCGCGAAGTGTTCGCTAAGCAATTAAGGGATAAATCATTTAAGCCATGTTTAAAGAAAATACCGCCGTCTAGTGAATTTTTGTTTGATAAAGTACCTTTTAGTGAATTTATTAAGAATAATGGCGGTGTTAACAAAATTTTTTATCCAAATAAAAATACTTTTTCTGGGCAAGAAAAGAAAACCCCTAGACCCCAGGCGGCGTACCCTGGGCCTAGTGGGTATCAATCGTCCAGTCGCGCTCCTGCACTGATGATGAACCAAAGATTTCTTCCTCCTCAGAGTGTAGAAACATTTTATAATTATCAGGCAATGCATCCATTTAATAATAATAGATTTTTTCGTCCTCAATCAAGGGGACAGCATGCTGGACAACGCTTTCAGCAGCCCAGTTTTCGGAGAAATGAACCGCAAAACAATGTACCACGAGGCAAAGGCTCTGGTAAATTCAATAAAAAGTTCTGACTCGGATCAGAAATTTCGAGGGGGTTGCCTACAAAATTATGTTACGGAGTGGAAGAGATTGAGGGCACCAGAACCATTAATAAAAATAGTGAAGGGTTATCGTATTCCATTTCAAAAGAAACCGCCTCTGGTACCGCCAAGGCAGGTGAAACGTTGCAATCTCACTCTACCATCTCCAGAGATGGACACGGTCATTCAAAATTTGTTAAAACAAGGAATTTTAGAGCATGCCCCCCTGACTCCGAGTTTCGTATCAAATTTCTTTCTGATTCTCAAAGGCGACGGAACCTACCGTCCCATTTTCAATTTAAAAAGTTTAAACAATTATTTGATTATAAGCAAGTTTCGTTTGATTTCGGTAAATCGGATTCCCGATTTTATTCAGGACAGGGATTGGATGGTCAAAATAGACCTCAGGCAAGCCTACAATCACGTAAGTGTTGCACCAGTACATCGGTGTTTTCTCCGCCTATTGTATCGAAATCAGTTACTGCAAATGACTTGTTTGCCATTTGGCCTGGCGACAGCGCCCAAAGTGTTTGCATCACTGACCAACTGGACCGCCGAGATTTTCAGGAATCTAGGCATACGAGTAGTGGTGTTTCTCGACGATTATCTCTTAGTAGCACAGGACAGAACGGCACTTATAAAACACGTGGACATTGTTCTGCGAACTCTCAGTCAGTTGGGTTGGCCGGTAAACATGGAGAAGTCGATTCTTGTCCCTCAGAAAGTAATAGAGTATTTGGGTTTGATGTGGGATCCGTGGCAAAATCAAAAATTTTTACCAGAAAACAAAATTCAGAGCATGCAAATAGTTTTATCGAAGTTGCTCCGCCGGCGGAAGGCGTCTCTTCGAGAGATACAGAGTATCATAGGGGTTCTGAATTTTGCTCGTCTGGTAGTTCCAATGGGTCGTTTGAATTTTCGCCATCTACTGGCTTATTGCAACCTGGTCCTGAAAATGCCAAGTCAGTCGACTTACCTCTTGCCTGCGGAAGTACTAGAAGAGTTGAATTGGTGGAAAGTTCACTGTCTAGAAAAGTCCAGGCTTCATCCACCACCAGTGAAAAACTTTTTGACCACAGATGCAGCCGATTCAGGTTGGGGGGCGGAGTTGAATGGTCTTCATTTATCGGGCAAGTGGACAAAAGAAGAAGAGCGGCTTCATTCGAATCACAAAGAGATGCTAACCATTCTAAAATGTTTGTTAGAGTTCGCTCCGTCTCTGAGTCATACATCTCTCCTACTGCAGTGCGACAACAAAGCGGTGGTGGCGTACTTGAGAAAGGAAGGGGGAAACAAGTCAAAGATCCTGATGGAGTTAATATATCGAATATTTCATTTATTTCAGAAGTACGACATTCATGTAATCCCCCATCACATACCAGGCAGGTACAACAATGTCGCAGACGGTCTATCGCGTCATTCGACGTTACAGGAATGGCATCTACTCCCCGAATTCACCAGCATTGTCTTTGCAAAGTGGGGTGTTCCCCAGACAGATCTTTTTGCCTCCAGCACAGCTCACGTAGTGCCTTGCTATGTCACTCTAGATCAACGAGACCAGCGAGCATGGAGGCACAACGCGTTCTCATTCAATTGGGACTTTCGTCTAGCTTGGGTCTTTCCTCCTCCGAGTTTGTTACCCCGGGTCCTGCTGCATCTCAATCAGGCTCGAGGTATATTCCTGATAGTTGCACCGAGGTGGTCCCGAGCATTCTGGAGAGCAGACTTGAAAACCAGAGCGACCGCACCTCCATTCACGATTCACAGGTTATCGAAGGTGCTAGTGGACACGAGGACCGGGCAGCCACCACCTCGGGTGAAGGAGCTGGTCTTAGAAGTATGGAAATGTGGGGGTGGTCTGAATCCTTAGGTGACTGGTCGGCAGAACAAAAGTGTCTGCTCAAACAAGGTTGGAGGTCGTCAACTTTGAATACCTATAGGCCAGCATGGCAGAGATGGTTAAAGTGGTGTTCCAAGTTCGGTGTAAATTTTTCAGATCCGTCAGGTAGTGAATTGGCTCGATTTTTAGCCGATTTACACCTAAAAGAAAAATTATCGTATCGTACAATTTTACTTCATAAATCGGTTGTGTCTACTTTATGCAATACAAAGGTCGAGGCCCGCTTAAGTTCAAATATTTTAGATAAACAAATGATTAAAGCTATAGCGTTGCAGCAACCTAAGAAGTGTCCACACACTATTTGGGATCCTGGGTCTCTGGTAGGTTGGTTGGGCAGTAGACCTCTTCAAAATCAAAGCCTATTCGATATTTCAAGAGTTAGTGCAGTTCTTTTGTTGTTATGTTCAGGGCGTAGGATACACGACTTAACATTGCTAAGTGTATCTCCAGACAGATGTATAGTAGGCGAGAATAGCATAATGTTTTGGCCGCATTTTGGGTCGAAAACTGATTCAGAAACTCACGTACAGTCAGGTTGGAGATTATTAGGTAATGTTGAGAATGAGGCGCTTGATCCGGTGGTTTGGCTTAAAAAGCTCATAGAAATTGGAAAACCACGTCGTTTGCTTTGTTCTAGTGATAGATTATTTATTACAGTTTGTGGAAAAGCTAAGCCAGCTACTAAAACTATATTGGCTGGTTGGGTTAAGTCGATTTTGAAAGAGGCAGGAATTCAGGCTACTCCGGGTAGTTTTCGTTCTGCGGTTGCTTCCCGAAGTTGGTTGGATAACGAACCTCTTGACGAGATAATGGCACGAGCAAATTGGAGATCCGGTAATACTTTTAAAAAACATTACAGGAGGGAAGTGGTTCCAGCAGTTCCAGCACAGGGAAGCTCATTGATTCATCTTTTTCAGCCAATTAATTAATTATCTTTGTTTCAATTAAATAAGTTATTTGTTATTTTTATAGTGAATAAGGTATGAGAAATGTTACATGATTATGGTAAGTTTACAAAAAGATGTTATAACTATAAGGTACGTATAAATGTGCAGTTTATTTCAGTTTGTAAGTGTTTAATTAGTTATTTTAAAAGGTTATTATTTTATTGCAATATATTTAGTAAATGTATACTTAAATTGGTCATTGGCGTCCCGTTCACCAGGCGATAACAAACAAAGCCTCAAATAATGTTTATATGACCCCGAATGAGGCCGAAGGACACAATAGTAGCGTTTTACCTTCAAATAAAACGCTTGTTGTGTCCGGAGACTCATTCGAGGTCATAATTTTAAAGTCTGCCTGGTTTAATTGTTTCTCAAGTTTTTAGGGTTTTGAGGCCACAATGAGGGTTTTGGCGCGCTGCAGCCACCTGGTGAACAAAGGCGGAAATACGTCATCATCGTGTTGTCAAAAGGGCGACATTTGCATATACCTGTATAGATGTGACACGGAAACGGAAGATGCTTGACTCAAATAATGTTTATATGACCCCGAATGAGTCTCCGGACACAACAAGCGTTTTATTTGAAGGTAAAACGCTACTAATATCTATATCATAGGGGTGCATTTCAAATAGCCTGTCTGCCATCTTGGACATCCGCCATATTGGATTTAAGTCACATGACTATTTTTTTCGTATTCCTGACAGCAAACCCTTTCATTTGATACCCATATCATGGGGGTGGGTTTCAAACAGTCAGTCCGCCATCTTGGGGAGGCCGCCATATTGGATTTGTTATGACGTTTGTTAGCTAGTCATGTATTGTCATCAGAACTCAGAGCGTGTGCAAAATTTCAGCCTGCTAGCTTATTGGGAAGTGCCTCAAAATTGAGCTGCAAAAGTCCAACCGGAACGACAAACAAACAAACAAGAAAAGTGAGTGTATAAAAACGTGGGAACAAACAAGTAAACAAACAAGAAAAGTGAGTTTATAAAAACGTGGGAAAAAACCACTTTTTCGACCATTTATAGCGCTTGGTGGGTTTTTTCCTAACAAAACGTAAGAGAAGCTAGTTGTAGTAAACGACGCCGTCGATTGATATCTGCCATAGCAGCCGTCCGCACACCACGAGATTTAAAGAACAACTAACATGTCTGTATCGTGTGGACGATATGAGTCGCACATACTTTTGTCCGTGCAACAGTCTGGGCAGCGCAAGTCTGCACCGTCTAGACCCAGCTTAAAATTTTTATTCAGACTGTACAATTTTAAGACGTCATAATACGGCCCGACTCGCAAAGTTTTATCTTTACATAATATTGTGGTTAAGTTTATAAAAGTCATAAAATTCTCTCCATCTAATATTTACTTCTGGCAATGTAAGAACTGTTCGGAAACACTGTTCAAAACAAGTCTCATATGTTTTTTTTTATTAAAAAAAAATGTAGGATATTTTAACAGATAATTCAGTATTTACAGTTATTACGCATAATTCTCCATGAGCTACAGCTTGACATAAAAATGTAGAAAACCGGAAGTCGCCACTGTCTTCGCACTACCAGCACTTTGAATGATTTTATTTTTTTTTTTTTCATTTATTACGTTAGTTTTATGGCACAATAATAAATCTAACAAACCTGCGGTCTTTGTTTACATCAAATATCAAAGATTTTAAAACGCTGTCAGAAATAAAAATTTTAGTTCCGTTTCAATCCGTTCTGGCCAAGCTGTACCATAAACTCATAGGTGGAATGGTGGAACCCTCAGGTGGAACGGTAGCGATAGCCCGCGAAATTCAAATTTTATGTGTTATTTTTGCAATTTGGAAGTCAGTGCCAGGTTGTAATTTAATCAAAATTATGTTTAGCGAGTATTTATTGATTACAAATCTAAGAACAATTAATACACCGCTCTGTAGATTTCGGTCCCATTAATCATTTCGGTAGGTTTAGTTTAGGAGCAGTGGTGGCCCAGTGGTATCGGTCCCGACTTACGAGTTGCAAGTCGTGGGTTCGAACCCCGCCAGGCGCATTACTTTGTGTAATTTATTTCATCACCACTGCTCTCAAAACAGTGAAGGTAAACATCGTGAGGAAACCAGCATGTCCTAGAACCAAAAACTCGAAGACATAATTATGTGATCTGCCAACCCGCACTGGGCCCCCGTGGTGGAATAAGGCCCACTCCCTCTCACAGAGAGGAGGCCTGTGTCCCAGCAACGGGAACATTATCGGCTGATGATGATGATGATGAGTTTAGCTAATGGGGTACACAGTACATGGTAGGTACAAGTATTTTTTTTACACAAACATTTTATAGACATTATCGTGAGATAAGGTTCTGATGTAATGGATGTAAAGACCAATTACAGGAGTAGGCACCTACACAACGGCGACCGCTGATGATGAATACAATCAATAATGATAAGTTAAGGTGATTGCTTCGATGTAGCCCGAGAAATAAAATTTTTTTTACGTTTTTTGCAATTTGCAGGCCAGTGACATGTTTTAACTTTATAAATATATGTGTTGCGGTAATAACAAGTATAATTTTAAATATAAAAATTATCAAAAAATTCGCTCCATCAGCTCTCACATAGAAAAGGTGCATCGTAGTTAGATTTCGGAGATTTTAACATGATGCACCTTTTCTATGTGAGAGCTGATGGAGCGAGTTTTTTGATAATTTTTATATTTAAAATTATACTTGTTATTACCGCAACTCATATATTTATAAAGTTACAACATGTCACTGGCCTGCAAATTGCAAAAAACGTAAAAAAAATTGAATTTCGCGGGCTGGTTGGAGCATCCCCCTTAATAGAAATGATGTAAGCAGTAATTACAATCTGGGGCCTTACTCTTGAAATCAATCCCAATCTCGATCGTATTCCAATTCGATTCAGTTTCAATTCCAATATTCAGAAAATTGGCACTCTTTAACGAAGTCGAGATTGAGATTTGAATCGACTGCATGTTTGAATACACCTACACTGATTGTCATGGGGTGGCCATACAAATGAAAACGTTAATTACTTAAACATTCAAGAGTGCCAAATGACAAGATCTCGATCCCAATTTCCTGTCGAGAGTAAGGCTGCTGATTTCCCAGAGTTGTCAGTTATCAATTTCATGACATTATCATGTATATATATATATATCTAGCTAGCCCAATCGGCTCCAAACTTGGAGCGTAACATATTTTTCAGATTTTTGGGTTACTTTTATTTCTGTCAGTATAATAAAGACATTTTCCAGAGCGATAGAGCGTCCGATATCTTATTACGGCGAGCTTGTAAACTGACGAAATGCTCCTCGAATCACTGCCTTTATGACCTGAGTTACCGATATTCACCTTCTTGTTCCATTCTGCCAAAAAAATATTCAATGTAAAATGAGTTGTAAATTGTGATGGTTAGAGCTGCTCTTCCCTTGTCGGAATTCAGAAAGCTGTGTGAGCTGATATAGGCAGATTTTTTGTCGACTGTGTGATGGATAAAGCGAAGGAGACGCAGACGACTTGATTGAAAATGCCGTTAAAGGAAAGAGGTACTTTTAGGGGTTTTCTGAAGTCTATAGGGAATTTACACTGCTAGGTCCGGATCACATTTCGCTCAGAATTTTATAGAACTCTGAGTTTCTTAGTAACAGGTACCAAAACGTGGAGGGCATTAGTCAGACTAAGTATAATAACTAAATTATACAAGTTTGAAAACCGTTAAAACTAGCTCTGCAGTATGATCTCACCAAAAGCACTTATGAAAGTTTATTAGGTAAAGGGTAATAATCTGTTTAAAAATATGATTGCTTTTCCAAAGAGAAATTCCTTCTCTTTTCGCAATTCTATAAAAATGGACCTCCACATATGTAACTCATAAAAGTAGTAGATAAAACTCGTTTTATTCGCTCAGTGAATGCTATTACAAAATAAACACTTAAGCAACTTTTCCAGGGGAAATTTTATAGCACGAAGGAACTTAATTACATTAAAAGCAAAACATTAAAATTATGCTTACCAGTAGCACTTAAGTGAGAAAAGAGAATCTATTTCTAATTGCCAATCCGGTGTTTATAGAGTTGAAATTATTCGAAAGTTTTGTATGTAGGGTAGGTATGCCAGCTACTGTTAAGTTTTCTTTCTGTAGCGATCCCATTTTCGCTAGTTCCCAAGTTTACGAAGAAAGGGTGAAACGTTTTCGTGTGGTAATTTGTCGCTAAAATCCTTATTTATTGCAACAGAGAAGTTGGATCGGCCCCGGGGGCAAATTCGCAAACTTTGCTCCTTTAACTTCGCTTCACCGAGTACCGACACCTTGGGCACATATTGAGGTTGAATCCTCGTTTTCTTGTTTCAATAGAATTATGGAGGATTACTTTAATACTGTTTTATTTTCCATGCCCGAGGCGTTCAAGTTTATTTTCGTTCATAAAGCGCTATTAAACCAAACACTGCTTTAATTTTAAAGGTGTGTTTGACTTTATAAATGAATAACTTATGCCTGAGGTTTCATCTGCGTTTATTTCATAATTGGCCCATCAATTGGAATATAAAAGGGTCATTATTAACTATCTTTAGGTATACATCTTCCTATTCCATTGTCTATTACTTGTATTTGTGTAAAAGAGTAACAAACTTTTATCCTCAAGAACTTGTGTAGGTATTTATAAATATGCAGTAAAGAATACTGAAAGTAAGATCAATGCGGTCCGTCATTGTCCCATGATAATGTTCATTACCTATGGTGGTTTTAACTGTTTGCAATAGAACTATTTTTGTGTGAACATTTACTTCGACAATAATCTGGTCTATAATATTTATTTAGGTATGTTGTTGACTTGTGGCACTTTAACTGTGGGCGTATAATCAGTAGGTGGACGTCTTTTTAACCTTTTGTGTTAAATTTTATATCTCAAACGTAATGTAAGCAACGTTTCTAGGAACGAGTACCAAGTTAGAAGTATTAGTATCTACTGTACTCATAATGTACGAGTATTAATACATTTGAAGCCGTTTTCAGGAAAGAGACTAAGATAATTAGGTATGCACTTTAATAACCATCTCTAATTTTTTTTTTTAATATACTATGCTACCAGAGGTTTCACCAGCTACAACTCGAAAATGATCTCACTGGATCATAAAATCGGGATAAACGTATGTGTACCAAATTTCATCCAAATCCGTTCAGTAGTTTCTAAAAAATCCATAAAAACTTTTACTTTTATATTATTATTAGTAGGATATTATACTATAGGACTAGGATAGTAGGAAGTACTTAGGATTACTAACAGGGTACTTACCCCTGTTAGTTTAAAGTCTCATATAAAAAGGGCCCTGTATTTGTTGTACAAATACACAAAATTATTTTGTTCAGGGTTTCTGTAGGATATCTAAAGCTAGCTGATCCCTTTGATATTTGCGAGACTGCTAAGGCCAACACAAGAGCAAATATATATTTACATAGCAGCCGACCGACATGGATGCTGACGTATTGTAGACACAAATACTGATATGTCACCTCGCTCGTCTGCTAAAATACCACATTCCATGCTTCGCCAACGTAACCTCCGATACCTTTATACTTGGAACAGCTTGGTTTGAGGCTCCGAGTCGAAACAAGTTCCAAAGAGTTGACTGTGTTTTTTGCGTCTTATCTGTGTACCAGTTCATGTTCAATCAGTATTGTAAAAAAGCTTATATCGCGGCAGACCCATTAAAAAGAGCCGTTTAGTATCTGTTGGCGTTTTAGGCATTTTAGCATTTTCATGCAGCAGACGTCGGACATGAGTTCTTTTATGTAGGTAAGTGATGTTGCGAATATCTGATTTTTGACATTCGCGAATGCGAATGCGGATGCGAATATTCAATTCCAATATTCGCGAATGCGAATGCGAATGCGAATATTCTGATTTAAATCAATTACGTTTGAAAATTTAGAAAATACAAAAAGAAACACTTTTTAATGTAACTTTTTAACTTATTTTTATTAATCTTTTTACTTCCTGTCTGTAACGAGAATGGAAAAAGTATGCAGGGTGATTTTTTTAACTGGGCGTGGTTGGCCTTATGAAACTAAAAAGAATGTCGAAAAACTATGAAAGGAGTCTCGAGGCCGATTTTGACGAAAACTAAAACTGCATTTTTACTTCACCATAATTTGATCCTTGCTCCAGCTGGTTCGATTCTTGGCCAGGATTACTGATTCTGCTAAAATCCCATGATGCATTTTTAGTTTCCGTCAAAATTGGCCTCGAGACTCCTTTCAATATTTTTCGGTATTCCTCATAGTTTCGGATTTAGCCATCCACACCCCATTGAACAATTCACCCTGTTTAAGAGTGGCTCAAAAATGGCGTCAGTGAAAGAAAAACAGACAGAAACACGTTTATCTTAGCATGGTCATATTTATGATTAATTATTGTGATTGATTTGATGAACATTAATATTGATGAATGGCGAGATAAAGGCAGATTAAACAAAAGATGAATGGAGAGGACGGCAAAAGATAAGAATGAATGGAGTGTGTGGAAGAAGGAGTACCAGATATTGGTATTTTTTTAGACTTTCGTATTCGCAAAATATTCGCATGAATTTTGCGAATGCGAATGCGAATGAAATATGCGAATATCCGCATGATGCGAATGCGAATGCGAATATTCGTAACATCTCTAGTAGGTAGTAAACAGTTCCCGAGCCACCAGTTAACTTGTCCCTTCGTCTACCAAAATACCATATTCCATGCTGCTTCTAGAAACTTCCTATACCCTGACATCTAGGACAGAGGTTTGAGGCTCCGAGTCGGAATAAGTTCCAAAGAGCTGACCATGCGTCAGTATCTGTGTAGTTCATGTTCATCCAGTATTGTAAATAGGCTCATATCGCGGCAAACTTTTGCATAGAAAAATAAAGCCTATTGTATTGTATAGCAACTCTCGCACAATTCCATTGTTAACAGTGGGTTATCGCACCATTCATAGTTGCGGTCAAACAATGCGGACATCGATTCTGTTCAATACACAATCGATTGTACCTTTTAATAGTGTTTAGAACAAACTTCGCTACGGTGCGGTGGAATAGATTTCAAAATGGAATCCCTATACGTGCTTTGACGGATTTGGAGTATTGTAAAACTATGATATGGAAAATTGTTAAGCATTTAATTAAGTATGTTGTTTTTGTATGAATAGGGTCTCAATGATGGTTTGTTATTTGAAGGTAAATGTATTGTTATAAATATGTATGATTGTGTTAGGAATGTGTCTTAGACTCTCAGTTAATAAATCGGTATCTATTTGCCAGCAGACAATGAATTTAGTTCTTTCTAATTACTGATACGCATATTGAACAAGGCTATGCCCGATGCAAGATGTTGTTACGACACTATGAACAAAATGTGATTTTGTCTATAAGCTATACGCTGTATGAGGCGCCATCTGAGCAGAGCTTTGCGTGAAACCTCCCGGGAGCCCCATGCTATGCGTAGCTACGATCGCTGTGAGTAATCGCATCTACGCAATTGAGCTACGAATTCCTTTACAAGTTCTACGAATTGCACGGTGCTACGTGAAGCTACGGACGCCGCGAAAGACTGCTACGCTGCGCCTACGCAGGCCTGCTACGAGTTTGATTACAAAGAGTTTCCATGTTTCTCTTTATTACTGTTACCACTGAACGAGTCTCTAATCATTTTCTAATGACTTATATTTCCATGCAGATCTTCCTTGCACTTAGACACTTAGTTATGAATATTATCACAATTATAGCTGTGCATTCAGTAATAGAGGAGTGATAAAGTGCAACGTGACTGAAATCGCTCATACATAGACGTATAGACCACGTCTATCAGCATTAGGAGTTTCAGACAGCGTCTCACGTCTCTGTTTATTACTAGTGTAGTAGCTGGTACTATAGTGCTGTGGCAATTCTGTGTGTGCGTCTTCGTTGGTAACATAGCCGAAGTGATCACGTTAGTGAGTAATTAATAATTGAATTAAATTTCGAGAGAGAAGCTAGAGGAAACGGCCATAGAGGAACGCTCCTACGGCACAGGTTTATTAAGACTAAAATATGATTGTTCTAATGATCTGGTGGCCTATCATGACGTATTAAAGCGCGTGTAGCGAAGCAGTGGTCCGACCGCCGACGATGAACGAGTAATGAGTAGAACTAGAAATTATAAAAGAGTTGGCGATCAGCGGGAAGCGAGTGTAGTTTCGATAGTTTTGTCGCCGGGCTATAAGCGAGTGTACAAGTGCGACTAGCGATTACTCGCGCCACTCGCCCGCGGTCGCTCAGTCCTATGCAAACCTGATCCAGCGAGCCGAGCGAGAATCGCTGAACGAGTATCGCTGAGCGAGTTTATTTTTGAAAGCTCGTCGCTCAGCGACAAAACTAGTAAAGCGAGTCGTCGCCGGCAGTGTGAACAGTCAGAGAGCAACTATTAATTTATGCATTTCTTTCGTTTACACGGAATGTACATTTATTGTGCGTTTCTTGAGAGAGAAAATCGCCGATAGTTACTCGTTTTTTCGCCGCCGGTCGGACCGCTGCCTTAAGCTGTGGGAAAGATACAGAGCTATACAAGTTGTCTAGCGCCATCTCTTTCCCTGAGCGGAACCACACACGCTTTAAACGCCATGGCAGGCCACCAGGCCGGCGGCGGCGGCGGGGTCAGCCGTGGACAGCGGGTTCGCTAATTCGCGATTTCACCATAATATAAAGTTTTCAATGCTAATCATCATATTTGCAAACCTCGTTTGTCTTTAACCAATGACCGAGGATGATGAGATGATCAAAAAATATCCGATAGATCGTGTCAACGGCTCGAATTTTGGTATAAGTATTCAAGACCAAAGTGATCTTGCTTGCCTCTTGCTTGTAAAAAGAAACTAGGACATAAAAGGAAGTTATTAATGTTGTCTATTAATATTGACGTTGCTAGTAACAAATTTTACGCTAGGTACCACTGAAAACATTACAAATGAAACATTGATGTCCCTGAGTTTTCCAACAGTAGATAAGTTACTCTGTAAGTTTGAGCGCACTTGCGCTATTCAGTAATTACATTTAGCGCTCGCATATGTAATTCAGCTCATAAAATGTAGCGAACTTTGTATAAAAATATGTTCGAAACTATTTTTGATGCCGAGTTTAAAAATGAACTCGCCAAACAAAGTAAAAATATTACTTTGATGAAATTTTTGGTTACAAAAAAGGCTTTAGTTATTGTAGATAGTACGATTTTGAAAAGTCATACTTGGACTGGGATTTTTTCTGCTTTTTTAGGGTTCCGTAGTCAACAAGGAACCCTTATAGTTTCGCCATGTCCGTCCGTCCGTCCGTCCGTCCGTCTGTCCGCAGCTTAGCTCAGAGACGCCCAGTACTAGAAAGCTGTAATTTGGTGTAAGTATACGGAGTTGTTGTGCCGAAAAATTGGTGAAATAAAATCTCGTAAAATATTTTTTTTTAGGGTACCTCCAGTACACGTAAAGTGGGGATGTTTTTTTTTTCTCGCGTACCCCTTAGTGTGGGGTATCATTAAAAATGTCTTTAAAAAATATTGATAGTTTCCATTAACAATGTTTTAATAAAAAGATTCGTTTGTGAAATATTAAGCTTTAAAGTGCTAATTTTTGCTCGACTCGAGTGTCCCCCCCCTCTACCAGCTAAACGGTTATGTTAGGGGGTGTGAAAAAATTCACAATAGTAGTTTATATAATGAAATTTAAAAGAAAATTATCATGACTAAGTAGGCTTTACAAGTTTACGAGTAATAGTCGACCAACTTATAAAACGTACTTGGATAACATATTTTCCTAAACAAAATGTATCGGAGAACATGTTCTTCAACTGTAAATGTAAGTTTGTCAACTTTATTCTTACAGCTATAATTATAGGTGGGTATGTTTTGGGGATAGGTAGGTTTTTTGTCAACTATTTTTAACTAACTTCAAAAAAAAATTTGAAAATTCTTCTTTTTAAAATAAAATTCAGCGAATCAGTTTAGCTAGTTCGCATAAGTATTTTGATGGGCAACTACGGAACCCTACACTGTGCGTGGCCCGACACGCACTTGGCCGGTTTTTTTTGTAGATAGATATATTATGATGATGGTTGAAATTTCAGTAGAAACGTTGTGGATTATTATTTATGTAACTCAGAAACGTATAAATGACTGCACGCATAGTAGTTGACGACTAGGAATCAAATAAATCTTTATCCATGTGTATCTTGGAATACGAACAAAACCGTTGGTATTAACTATAGTCACATACAATGCAGTTTGTACTCCGGGGTTTTCGTAACAGTCGTTACCACAGAGATTGGATTATATTTCACTTCACAATTTACTTATGTACCCCGAAATGCAGATAGAATGGTCCGTCACTTTATTTTAACAAGTCACAGTAAAAGAAACGACATTGTTTCATGTTTGTCGAAATTTAACTAGAATTATAAAATTTTAGGGTTTTTTTATCCGACGACGTCGCACTCTGAGCGCTTTAAAGTGAACGTGTACGTACGTGGATACGTGGGGAACATTGTCGTCAAAATACTTGATGTTATGTATTTGTTGCCACGCAGCTCAGTATCAAGTATGCGACGTCCGTTTGAGTGTTTTTACGATTCTGTTTATTTAGTACACGTTACTTATAAAGAGGGTTGTAACCTATTATACTAATATTCATTTAAACGAGCTCATTAATTTCTGTTGCCCGTAAGTGCTAATAATCTATTTAGAAAGTTTAATAACAGGAGTTTATTGTCAGATTTATTAACTTTATGGTCAGCACGCGTTGTCGCGTTACATTATTATTAGAGGCCTAATAATTTTGACCTAAATTGTAACGTCGCCAATAAACTTCGTAAGTAGTATGTTATCATCTACTAGCAAGCTTAGAAGCATCTGTGGTTTAATTTGGTACACAAGATCTTCTAATCACGGTGATGAGGCCACAACACAGGGCCCAATGTGCTTGTGCAGCCTGTGGCCTCTATAACACTAATGTGCACTCTCCTTAATTATAGTAAATGCACAATGATGGTTGGATTTGCGCCTCGATGTAGAGAGTCTTTACCAACAATATACATATAAGCACAGGTACGAGAAGCTTTTCAGCAGATTACAAAAGTTACCGAAGAAGCGATAATAGAGGCCGAACCAACGCCGCCGGAATAGAAACTGTCTACGTTTTCGTCTCAAAGAGAAATCTCAATTCGTTCTAGTGTTAAATGTGATGTGATAGATGATATTGGACTTTCTGTTGTAACGGAAACTTACGCGAAGAAAAAGTTACGTCTACAAGCTTAAGGAAATTCTTATACCTCGAAGATTGTCTTTTTATGGACGCTGTGAAAAAAGTTTTCAGAAAAGCGTTGATAGGTAATACTGATTTGGGGATAACAAAATTGTCCGTTTCCTAAGCGGTACTTAAGAGCATAAGTTATCGAGGAAGCGTCTAATTTGTGGCACTGTTATTATCATTGTATTTAGTAGTGCAATCGCGTCTAATTAGCAACAGTGATTATTTGAGCGTATAATACACCCGCGTTGCGGTCATGTTAATTATTGACAAACTTGTAGGTACGTTGCCGGGTTTCACATTCGTATCGGCCATTGCGTTAATGATTATGGCATCGTTGCGACCGATATAGGATAATTAAATTGTTCACGTATTGTTATTTTGACTTTAGGATAGTAACAGCCGCCGCATTTGTAAAATATATCTGTTGCTGGAATATTACTCGCGGGTCTTATAAGAGTGAGTTCTAATAATTTCACTGTGTGGCGAACGACCTTTAGTACCTACCAATTTTAGTATGTACAGGCTTAACTAATTTCAAATTTAATAAGGGTTTTGTGTTGATAACATTGGTCTTTAATATTTTAGTAACTGTAATTAGAAAGTGACTAAGAAAAGGTAGGTATCAAAAGCTTTATAACATTATGCGAGATACATTAAGTTTAATGACAATAGGAACGTTAATGAAAAACAAACAAAACGACTTCAGTCACGCAACGTCTTCCTAAATGTTTCTATTTAATTTCGATATTTGATGTGCCTTCAATTCTAGAATAAAAGAACAGTTCGGGCATGAAAGTTGGCAGAATTCGGGATTAGTGTGGAAACCCTGAGAAATGGGAGGAAAGCAGGGATGGAATTGGAAAAGTTGAAGCGGGGCGTCGGCTCGCGAGGATTACTGGTAGCTGTTTGGCACATTGCGACGTGTACAAAGTTTCATTGGTACCTACGTCACGACAATGTCTGTTTCTTGGAGCTTGCATATTTTCCTTTCAAAAAGTACTTTCAAAATGTGTTTTCCTCAGACCAAGAATGCTGACTCGATCCTTACCTGACTGCGAAAGTTTTTACATAGTTTTTTTTGTCGAGATTGTGTTGAAGGTACAAAAGGGCGCCCTTATTACTTGCTGCAGTACTTCGTCGTTGCCTGTTTGTATGTTGACGGAAATAATAATCAAGGTCTAACTAATGCTTTTATGGAGTTGTGTGGAGTTAACGTTTCCCTTTATTACTCCATTTTATTTTACATGCAAAAGTTGGTCAAAGCAAATACGTATGAATCGTTCAATCGTTGAAGTCCTCACTGCATCAGATAAAAAATGAACCCATTGTTTAATGCATGCTCTTTCTATGAGTTCAAAATTAAATACATCGCTGAATGTCTACGAACACGGTTCACAAAATAGAAAACACAAGTTTTTTATTCGCTACATAAATACATAATTTTATTTTAGTTTGTTCTCAAATTAATAGAAGCCAGTGTTGTGCATTGTGCAACAGCACAGTGTAATTACATACACGGAAATTTATTTAAACGTTTGTGTTTGTTTATTTCTTCATGTTTCGCATTACAGCAAACGCTTTGTACGACCAGTTGATGAGCTGAAATAGAATAAGGCCATTAAATAAATTGAATCCAAAATTTATGTTGATAACAGTTGTTTTTGTATAAATACGTTAGTGTAATAGGTAATTATCTCATCTGGTTAGGTAACTAAGGAGCGTAATGAAGTGAAATAGATAACTAAGAACATATTACCTGTATATTATTAACAGTTTTAATTAATTGAATACCTATGAGTCATTGAGCTTTGAATATGTAATGAGCACGGTATAAATTGAGGCAAGATGGAAGCGGTAGCGGGTTCGTTCGTTCAAATATTTGGCTAATGCTTTGCCCGCGTTGATATAAATAAATATTAATATTTTATATCATTTTGTCTGCTAAATCGATTGAGATGTGTACTTTTATCTTAAATTAATATAAGAACATATCTGTCGATCGATACATAAAATTACATGATGGCTTTAGAGAGTACAATGATGAACTAGTATTGCACGGTCAGTATACAGCAATAATAATTGTAATTTTACAGTTCAAACAACAAAAGTGTTCGTAAAGCTAGAACACACATACGGATAGCTAGTTTTAAGGACGTGATAATGCCAGTCACGCGTCGTGGTGAGACATTGCAGTGCGACGTCAAACACTTTCTTTTCACACGTCTTATCAGACAGCAGTCGTCACTTTTTTGTGTTGCGGTGTAAGAATAAGTTATATTCTATGGGATATCGCTGTCTCAACCAAATGATAATGAGGCGAATTATAGCCGGTCAGGTGGCTTACCATAATATCTAGCGTGAATAGTTACGCTCAGGGAACGAGATGGCGCTAGACGACTTGTATTGTATAGTTGTGTCACTTTCCCACAGCCTAAAGACTCACGCTTTAAGACGTCATGGTAGGCCACCAGAGGCCTTACCACGAGCTCTTAACGCGATCCAGTTCAGGCTATGGGAAAGAGACAGAGCTATACAAGTCTTCTAGCGCCATCTCTTTCCCACAGCCTAAACTGGATCGCGTTATGAGTTCATGGTAGGCCACCAGGTCCGGTAAACCGGTACAGTCAAAATGAAAATATGGCTGGCGAATTTTTACTGTCTTCTCTATTAATTTTTGCTGCCTTCAAAGGTCCATTCCGATTTGATCAAATCTATGACTTAATTGTTATGACTTTTCAGTTTTAAATAATTGTACAGTCTCCTCACTGTTTTCAATCAAGATGTTTTTTCCAATAGTCAAAAATAACGGCTGTCAATCAACAGCTCAAACTGTAGGCTTCGACATTGAAGCTTGCTGACATTGACGTGTGAACTAGGTTTTAAACCTCAACCGTTTTTTTGGCTCTCCTGACAAAACATGGCCGTGCCAAGTCCCTGAGACCGTGCGAATGTGAATGGATCGAGGTTTATGCGAAAAAGTGGGATTTTATTTTCACTGCCAGTCTATTGAAATAGTCCATAGCAAGAGCAATTCTTTGTTTTCGTTTATTTTGGACTACGAGAAGTGAACAGTTACATTAAATTCATAGTGAGTAAAATAGCTCTAACAAAAAGGTAATTGAGCAAGGCCGCTGTTCAAGGCAAATAGCATAATCCGCCGCCTCTCTGTACCCCGCCTTATATCTGACGCTTTAGTTTTCCAATTTAATTTGCCTCATTAGAAACTCGCAGAAGAAAGTATACTTTGCATAGCAGTGCCCTGTTACTCCGCTTTTCTCTTGAATATTTTATTTCAGGCTATCAGATTACATAAATAATTTACGACTTCAGAATCACTTTGTTTCACAGCAAAAGCATCTTAAAGCAGACTGAAGCGGCATTAATTTATTATGTCTATTGTTGCGAGTATGTCTGACTTTGAATGAATGGCTAGGCAAGAATAAGCTCAGACATATAACGGCTTTCAATTAAATAGTGCTAACTGCAATTTGTTCGCTTTCATTAATCATTTGATGAGTGTAAAGCAATTTGAACATTTGAACTGATTAATAGTTGAATGTATTCCTTACGACTGTGTAAGTGTCAAGGGACAAGGTGAACACTTTTCCCGCTGTGAGTCTTAAAGGTCGTTTGCATCTCTCCAGAAAGACGATGATTAACATGTTTGTTTTTCGGTCACTGTTCATCCATGGGCCTTCGAAAGCTGCTTTTGCGAGATCCATACTCTATAAAACAAGAAGAGATTATAAGAATTAAAAGAAAAAAGACAATGATTAATCAAGAAGTCCTTGGTCTATTAGTATTGTAAATTGTCAAGTGTAACTGCAAAGCGTTGCATCCTCATAAGGACTTGATTGTAAGCACTTCATTTTCAACTAGTGACAGAATTTTCAGTAAGTATAATAATAATAATAATATTCCACAACTATCACACAACGCCATCTAGTCCCAAGCTAAGCAGAGCTTGTGTTATGGGTACTAGACAACTGATAAACATACTTATATATTTCTAAATACATAAATATTATAGATAAATTACACCAAGTTATTATAGATAAGTAACAATAACTTCGCCGTTTCACATCTCTACTTATTCTAGAAGGTTTAGTTGCTATGTTATCTTACGTAAAGTATTTAGTTTGAATTAATTTCTTCCTGTAACTCACTGGAAACTTTAAACATACATGTGTAAAGTAACTCGATACATGTTGAACATTAAAACAAACCTACAAGAGAGGTTAAAGTGTGCATAAATTATGTAAATCTATCGTAAAGTTACATATTAGTTAGCTATGCCTTTTCTAGTTCCCGTACGATAAAGTTCGTTCGCAACACAGCTAAAGGGGAATTTATCGAGTGCAACGCCGATTACCTTCCAGATCAATTCATCTCCGAACCAGCAAAGTATGAACACTTCAATCAGCATGCAGGTTAGATATATGCCCATCCATGCTATCTGCATCGGGTGGCTGGCTGGATTCTCGATCTGCACGGAAAAGTGAAACCGTAAAAACCCTGGCTTATTGAGCGTGGAATCGTAGAATGTTCTCGAAAATACTTCAAGTTCGAATGTATTCTTAAACGACTTTAACTTCTTCTTTAAAGAATAGAATATCTCTTGAATAAATATATCATACGGTGACACAGGCGGTCTTATCGCAAAAAAGTAAATGAATCTCGAATTCTCAATCTTGCTAATGTCAATCTGACAGATTTTATACTCAATTCCATTAAATCGAGATTAATGATCGAGTATTGTTCTGGAATACCCGGGTATCCTTTTGATGGGTCGAGAAAAGGTACTGTCGTTTTGGGACAACGATACTCGCAGGGTAATTTTAATTAGGTAGGTAAGTTTTGCTTGGTTTGTTTTGCAGAATTAATAGCTACAAAGTTTTTTATTAAGTAATGGTTTATTTTTTCCTTACAACTTATTCAATGGCAATGCTTTACAAGCTTATGACATTTACTTTGCAAAGTCGTGATGGGTGGCATGATTATTTGAGCATTTGTGGAAAGTTCGTACTTTGTTATCAGATCTTGCAGTGTTCAGATAGAGACCATTGTTTAAACATAACTCATAGGTTTGCCTTTAGTCAATAATTGAAACTATATTTAGGTATTTGCCCTAAAAAAATCTATACCAGCCAAATTCCTACAGTCAAAAAAACATAGAATCGTAATCGTCACAGCGTATCGTAACCAAAGCATTTACCAATATAAACATTAACAAATTGTAATGATACCTACCGACAGGAACTGAATGCCGACCAAACAAAGCACCATCACGCTCAGCATAAACTGCAAAGCTGACGCCAAACTGAAAGCGCTCTCAATCATCGACACGTATCTGAAAATCAATTTGTTTTACAACATTCGTTTACGAAGCAAAAATAGTGTCATCTATTTTATCTGGGAAAATAAAAAGCTGGCTTTTTGTTAAATGCTCTGCTGTGTTTAATGTAAGCAAATAATATCCTGAATTGTCTGAGTATTGTTGTTAAAAATAGCTCCTAAAGTTTAACAATAGATCGTCTACAAAAAATATACACACCAACTGATATACATTTTTTTTTTTTTTTAGCGTGGTAAAATCATCAAATGAGTCCTCCAACCCCGGGCAGGGCGGGAGGGACTGTCAGACTTCTACTGACTAAAATCCACGGTGTCCTTCATAGCCTGTTACGTTCCGGGGTTACGGTAAGGGAATAATCCCGCGACCCCGGCAGGCTTTGGCCCTCTGAGAGGGGGGCCCCGTCATTATGCTGACGCTCTTTGAGGCGCGCGTGGGACACAACGCGCCGTCGACCCGGGCATGGTCCTTGGTCGGGCAGCGAGTTGCCCTTTACTCGCTGCCCGCATGCCCGCGCCTACGGTGGCCGGAGATCGTCGCGCGACGTCCGTCGCCGTGGGCGTCCTTCACCGCGGTTGGGGCGGAGGGAGGACTCTGTCCTCTCTCGCTCGCGGCGCGCCTCCTCCTTCGCGAGCATTACTGCTTCGCAGAAGGAAGCGACCGCTTCCCACTCCGTCTCGCCCCGCAGCATGGCCGAAACCAATGCCGGGCGCGAGAGGTCTCCGCCTATCGCAGCCGTGAGGACACGTCGGTGCACCGCCCAAGCTGGGCAGTCCTGCACCGTATGCTCCACCGTGTCCTCCGGGCGATCTTCGCAGTGATGACACCCAGACGTTTCCTCCTTCCGCATTAGACACAGGTACCTCCCGAAGCACCCGTGCCCGGTGAGGACCTGCGTCAGGCGGAAGGTAAGGACGCCATGACTTCTCTCCAACCACTCCTCAAAGAGGGGTCTTACCGCCGCAATTGCGGCGTGCCCGGCCGTCGGTCGCGACAGTCGTTCCTTCCATACTGCCCTGAGATCGCGCCGGAGGTCTTCGCGCCGCGCCTCGACTTCGCGAGGCAGCGGGGTCACGCCCCGGCGCTGCGCCTCCACGCGCCACTCATAGACGCGCTGGAGGGCAGTCGCCTCCAGATCCCAAGGCAGCAATCCGGCAAGCCAACTGATATACATAGAATTGAGTAAGCGGTGTTTGTATAAAATAGTTTGAAACGATTGAAATATCTATAGGTGCCGGGAGCGGGTATGACGTCCATCAGGCTTTAGCGCAGCTTAGTAATATTTTTCTCTTCTTTGCCTCGTGTATTTGCAGAACATATTATAACCATTATACTCGTAGGGGAAAGGTGTACGAGATGATTCCCTTAAGGGAGATTGCTTGTAGATTAAAAGATATCCTACTTAGCGCGAATGTAAATACGTATATACATAGTAAATTTATTTATCTTATTGTTGGCATACTCAAAATTTTGATTTTTTCGATGCTTTACTATTAAAAAAACACATTTTTAAAACGTTGTCAAAGGATCATCTTGTACACCCCGGTGTCCAAGATGATCCCAGGATCCAGGAAGAGAATAACCCACATAAAACCATAATCTCGGTTTATTTTTTCACCTATATATTTGATTGTACTGACAGCCACCTTATTTTTGACTTTTGCCCGCGTTTTTAGTGATAATACAGGCAATCCAAACTGTGCTATATGGCATGCCATTTTTAACAGCATCCAGTGCTTTGATCATGGAGTGTTCTGACCACAATCCGCGTTTAGTTTTTTTTTATAATTACGAGGCATAGTCTTAAACCAAAAATATATGAACTTAAACATAATAACATACAAAGGTTAAAAATATCCCCGTAATAGTAGGTATGTTACCGGTTTACAAGAAGATCCGTGGGGATCATCTTGTACACCGGTAACATAATCATCTTGCCCCAACATAAACTTTTTTATTCAATTTTCGATAACTTAAACTATGTGCTTTCAACTGTTACCATGCTATTAAAAAAACAAAATAGAGCAATTTTCAAAGCTAACTTATACCACAGCCTAGTAATAAAGTACCTAGAACAAATTAGATATAAACTTCAACTCACCCTTACCTTAGATCAAAGTAACGGAATATTTGTTTTTTTTCTCAAAAAATTTAACTGTCACTCTCGACACCACTACTTTTGACTGAGGCGGGGGAATATCGGGGACTACGTTTTACCATTAAAAACAACTAGATGACGCTACTGGCTTCGTTGCAATATCAAAGGATCATCTTGCCTCGACGGATCATCTCGTACACCTTTCCCCTACATAACATTATTTATTAGACGTTGTCATACGACTAACATTCTTATATCGGAAGAGTAACATTAACATCACAGTTCCTCTCTAATTGGCCATAAGCTGGCTGGTAAATATGTCGATGGTATGCCATATTAATGTAGTTGGAACCCTTCCTTTATAATTGTACATGGAGTATTAACGATGACGTTCGTTGAGAGTTGAAGCATCGGATTATTTGTACTTTGTACACTTTGATAAAGGTTATTAAAATTTAATTACCAAAGTTGTTCGCATCTGTACCTACTAGCTCTCTCCTATAATTTTGTTTGACATTTTGGTAAAAGAGTAGTGTGGGACGCCTCCCAGATGGATAGACCGACGACCTTAAGAAAATGGCTGGGACTGAATAGATGCCGAAGTTTGAGGACAGGGCGATATGGAAGAATGAGGGAGGCCTATGTCCAGCAGTGGACTGCAATTAGCTCAGTTGATTTTGTAGAAATTGACAACCACTTTTTTAAGAATGGTAAAGAACTAACATCTGATAGTGATACAAAAATTAATGGTTTCATAAACTCCTCACTCATTCACAAGATTGAATGCATAACTTATCAATTCTCCATTAAATCGTAATTGAGTTCGAAAGATTAACTCCTCACTCAGCACTAGGTATTATTGACTGTTCAGTTTGCCGTGGGTGCAAGTAGTAGCGAGAGCCACAAGGCAAGTTGTCTTGCCGACGGCTACGTGCTACCCGTACCTGATACGATCACCCCTTTTCCTCACTTAACATTTGCACGAGTAGATACACTACCGATACACTGTCTGTTGTTCTTTAGAACCTAGATTAGCTCAATTTACAACACCGATACGATTTCTTTCTAACTGAATCGTAGAAATCTTTATCGAAAAACGATTTTTGATCGATCGATCTTTAATATTCATATTTCAAGGTCTACTTTTAAAACCGAATATTTTACTATATCTTTATGTAAATTACATCCCTTTTTAAGGTAATTGATGAGGTCGGAAGATAATGAAGCTAACACTATTTTTTTAAACATGGGAACTGAAATAGATTTCGACTACTGTGCACTAGTAAGAACTGTTGAAAAGCTTACTATAATAAAAATATTTACCACTTCCACAAGAAACACGAAGGAAAACTACTAAAGTCACCTGCAAGAAACGTGCTTAAAACACGTCTCGTGCATTTATAACACTTTTCATTTACCTTGCTCTTATACAAAGTAGAATGTATAGTATTACCGGATAATGCAGTTGTGGTGTATGATGCAGTCTTTGAGAACTGAACGCACGTAGTACTGTTCAGGGTACTCCTCGATGTATTTGTTCTCTTCAATATCCCGTTTGCGCTGTCTTTCGGCCACTAGATCGAAGTTTCGTAGGTTGAACGCTAGTATTTCTATTTGTCCGACTGTAAAATTATAAAACGTTACTGTGTTTAGGTTAGTGCAAAATAGAAAGAAATAAAATTAAATAGAGAGAGAGATACAAGAAAAAACAAAATCTTACTGCTATAAAGGTTCTTTGTATACAGCAGTAAGATTTTGTATTTTTCTAATTAGTGCTACTTTGCCGCAAGGAATTAGAAAACTTTAAGATAAAATTAATTTGTGAGTTACGGCAAGTCTAAAGGTGAAAATAAAAACAAAAGATCAGATAATAAGAACAACCTGAAGGTAAGCTGTTATTCCTGCTATTTTACATTCATAATCCTCATCAACAAGTTTTTATACAAAGATTCCAAGGAAAAAAAAATTGGAAAGCAAAGACTTTATACAGTTTGTTTTAAAAGGCTTTGATAGAGAAAATCTGTTTAGAAAAATAATGAGAACCTGTATGTAACCTCTGTCGGATTATTTTCTTTATTTTTATTAACTGTTCCCCGCGGATTAAATCACTGCTCTAGTCTAGTCTATAGCATTCTTTACATGACTAAGTATTACTACACACATAATTATACAAAAGCCCGATTTGAGTTAGTTGAAGAATCTGGTAACAAACAAACAAACTCGTTATTTTATTTGTAGTAAAGATTGTTTTTTGATTAATGTAAGCTTAAGGCAATGTAGGAAAATAGTAGAGAACAGGAAACGTTGCTTTTGGCTTTACAAATTAAATGTCACATGTCAGTTCCATATCTGCACGGGTGCTACGGTTTTTCGTAGCCCGTAGCAGTGGCGTAGCAATGTTTCGCGTAGACCTAGGGAAATTGCTGATGTTATTATTTATCAACTAGCGACCCGTCCCGGATTCACACGAGTGGACATTAGATATAGCCTATATTACGCAGGGTGAATGTAGCTTTGTAAAGCTGAAAAAAAAATTGAAATTGACACAGTAGTTTTTAAGTTTATTCATAAAAAAATACACACAAAAAATACAAATATTTCCTCTTTAGTGTAGATTTTGATATTAGAATTTCTGTATGTAGTTAATTTAAGTTTTCTCATAAATATAATCTCTTGGTATTCTCATTAAAATAACTGCTAAATCAACAACACAAATAGGTTTCAAGGGCTTTTGAAGATAGAGACATAGGTACATATTGATTCGCCGTAATTTATTAGGATTATTAAGTTTTGGTTTATCTTACTTGCCGAAGCGACGAAAGCTGCTAATATTGTGTCCATAACCCCATCTATTATACATGTAGCCGGCTTGTAATAAATCTGAAAACACATTGCAAACACGGGCTTAATTTAATTCATTATTCTCTTTCGACTAGGTAGATTAATCCTTGTATATTGGGTGGATTTGGTTAGTATTTATTCACCGGACCGAGTGATTCATTTATAAAACCTGTACGAAAATGCTCTGCTTTTATTTATAAAGTAGTATTTGTCCGTGGTTTCTTCCGCGATTATGACAGAAATTTCTCTTATGTAACTGCGTGTCTAAATTTCGTCAACATTAATTGGGTATTAAAGTGTGTAATAGTAACTATTAGTGACTAACAAACAGATAAACTCACTGTCACATTTAGTAACATTAGAAAAATATATACATTTTTGTATGGATAGCGCAAAAAATAATAAATATATTTTTTTAAATTACAAAATCTATTTTTGGTATATTTTTAGCACATCAATTCAATTCAATCAAAATTTACTTCCCAATCATTCACGCCACACCGTTATTAATTACATTAACATATTCAATTAAAATTGTGAGTGATTGATTTTCTTATGTAACTTACGTGATGGATGTAAACGGCTTCGTAAGCTGGAGTCTTGTAAACGCTGAAAAACGGATACTCCACGTTCGTTGGTAGGATTTCGAAGTTTTCAGTTAATGGCATTATTATTCCAACTAGAAAAAAAAATAACTTATTCATTTGTGCGTGTGCAGGTGTTTATGAGAACTTTCAGCTATTCACTGTCCAAAAACTCTGCGCATTCCGTCGTAAATGGTATTTAATAAAATGAAAAGTTTGATGTTGAACATTCGTTTATTTTTTACCTGAAACAGCGCCAACGCACATAGTGGAATAGTATGTCATAACGAAACGAGCGCTTTTAATACTTCTCGTAATCATGTCTCTATGTTCCGGCTCTTTCGGTTTGAACTCATTACAATGTAAATATTTTAAGAGATCCATTACTTTATCTTTATTCAGCCAGAATACAGCGATCTTGAAATATGTGTACATTTCGCTCAAAAATAAATAGAGGCTGAAAGAAAAACGAAATTGTATCATCGCCATTTGTCATGTTTGGGGGATGTAACCAATTCGTGATCTCAGACAAACATAATGTATGTGAACTGGGAAATATCCAGCCTACCCTTCGGCGACATCTCCGATATTTTCCCTTCGCCTTAGTAAATAAACGACTTCTCCAATTCCGGGGAAAAAACAGACGAGCCATAATACGGTCAGCGTGTATATCAACTGTACCCAGAACTTGATAGTGAACGGCGAGGAATTGTTGAACCACATGCCGTAAAACTTGAGCCAGTAAATATGAACGGCGTGGTACAAACGAGGGTTGAGGTCCTCCCACGACTCGATCACGCCGTAGGGCAGGAACGGCGATAGAAATGCCAATTTGTGTTTCATATCTTCACTAAAAATTATCATTTTTCTTCACAAGCCAAACGCGAGTGAAGCCTTTGACGGTTAATATAAGAATGTTTCTTATACCTCATTATAATGTTCCTTTGTACAAAAACAGAATGAGAGAGCGGCGTTAAGTGGGTGATATACATTATATTGTGATATTGTTAAGTGGAAGTGCTGCGCGCAAACTTCAACGTATTGAAGGCATTGATGCCAGAAGCGACTCGTACTTAGTATCGAAGATATCGTTAAGTGTGAGATACGAACGGGAAACGTGTATACGTACATACTTGTAAGAACAGTCTTCATATTAGACCGCTTTTTCCTGTTATTACGCTTTGCGCCATTGCCAACTATGTTTCTACTTTATTAGATACTGAGCTCTTTCGCTTTATTGCTTGCATTTAGTCTCGGTTAGCTTATAAGGAAAGAGCCAAATGGTGCAAAAATTTAAGATTAGCATTGTGTAATATTAAAATGTCACGAACTGCTTACTAAGAACTTCGCTATGTCTCACAGAAATTGCAATTGGTTAGACAGCTTGCGTAACTTGGAATTGATACAACTTCCTCAATAGATGAATAACGTGCAAACTGTCGAGGAAACATTTGGTATCATTTGAACTGTGAACCTGACTAGAGTTTAAACATTAAACTGCTTGTTTGAACAAAGACATGTATCTCCTTAAAAGAGTTAATTTAATATGTCGACAAAAGCAATTATTATAATTACAACAGCAATGTAATTACGGCCATAAGAAAAGGCACCGCTCTCTTAACTACGTATAATTGTGTTTTCAAAGAGGCTTTCAGATATTCATAATTTTCGAGTGGAACACAAAGAAGATTTCCAAGTAAATAAGTAGATTGATGAATATAATACATCGCATTTTCTTTGAAAAGGGGAAAATGTAATAACTGCGGCAATCATGTGAAGTTAGTACAGTTGCGGCAAGTATCGATAGAGTGGGATTTTATTAATATCAGTAAGTTACGTTCAGAACATGATATTAGGGAAGAAGGGAATTATTTTTGTTTATTAACCCTCAGGCAAGTCGAGGGGTGTTACAAGATTGATATGTCATGTTTGTGTGTGTGTGTCATAATTATATTTTATTAGTAAAAGTTTCGATTATGTTGGAATTCTTGCTGTAATTGACTTTTGTTCTAGAGGCGGAGCAATATTTGTTGTCAGCTGCTTGAGATATCGGTTATATTATTGTGAAAGATAATTGTATTCAGTGGTTATGAAAGAACTTTCATTTTCATAATCTTTACAAAACTTCTTTTGTGTTCGAGTATTAACAGTACCTAGTTTCAACACATGATGTGGATGAATGTATTTAAATCATATGCATCTTTAAAATAAAGAGATTTCTCGAGAGCATTACTACCGAGTGATCATTCTAGCTGTCACTTAACGAGTTCTCACCGGTTCTACGTTTATGACGAGACTTCAAACGATTTCAATATTCAATCATTTTACTTTTTATCTCTTTATTATTTTTATTCTCTTTTCTGAGCATGTGGTCGCATGAATTGATTTCAGTTGAAATAATATGTACTTACTTTGCTTATTGCAATAACTTCAAGTGAAATCGAAGTACGTTTTTCATTTATGATAATATTTTTTTTTAATTTTATCGTGGTAAAATTATCGAATGAGTCCTCCCGCCTAGGGCGTGACATGAGGGACTGTCAGGCTCGTTTTTTTCTTTGGCCGGAACTTTAAGAAAAGGTCCAAAAATTTATGGAGCGTGAATGTTCTCCTTTAATTCAGTAAGAGTTTTGTTTAATTATTTTTTCAATAACATAGAAAAGTATTTATTTCTTTTGTTGAATTAGTGCATATATACAAAGATATAACGAATCAAAATTCAAGAGATGGGGTTCTGATGTCAGAAGCCAGCAAAACTGTACTTGCTTGACGTATTATCAATTAAAATGCCGTATCGTAGTCAATTTTGGTTTACGTGTCAAATATCTTTTGATAACGTACAATTGTACTCTTCTGTTTTATACCTGGTCAAAAATGAAGTTTTTTAGCGTGGTAAAATCATCAAAAGAGTCCTCCCCGGGCAGGGCGGGAGGGACTGTCAGACCTGATAAGATTACCTGATATGACAGTCCCGCTACCCCGGCAGGTTTATGATAAGGTCAGATTAAAAAATTATATATTGCAAAAAACCTTGTAGGCTAACGACCCGGCTCGTATAGAGCGGCAAAAAATGCATGCAATGCTTTTGCTTTATTGGCGTGATTCGGTGGTAGTTACAGGTAAAATCCTGTGAACGAATAAAACTTTACAAGTCGAATTGTAATATTTTAGACTTAATTCAATTCAGTTTATCAATTACTTTGTTTAATAAATACTATACAGGGTGATTTTTTAGTCACCATCCAAATTTTAATATATTAATCTTTGGCGAAAATCATTGAATACGTGTTTTTTCTTTTTGTATCAATCAATACAAAAATATTGAGATATCACGTCTCAATGTTATCTATAAAAAGTTGATGAATCTGGACACCGCGCTGTGATGTGTCGCTCAGGTGTAGCGGGGCGGGGCGGGGGGTCAGCGGGGTGCGCTCTGCCCGTTTCATGCGTCGGCAAGTGTATATTATTAACGTTTAGCTTAGTGACCACACAGAGCGGATGAGAAAATGATTTAAGATGACAATTTGACGTATCGATTGTTTTTCAAAAATGGGTTTAGAGCATAGAAAAATTTTGGACGGTGGTAAAAAAGTCACCCTGTATAATCAAGATAGATTCACTTAGCTTAGAACCTTATACCTAATATTTTGGTGATCGCGGTGCGAGATGAAAAAATAATAAATCATCCGTCAAATGGTACCTTTCAGCGTTGAAGGACGCTGACTGATCGTCGGCTTACACAAAATATATTAAGCAAAAAAGTGATAAAATATGAAACGATTTATGTGATTCGCACAGGGGCGGTCGATTTGCATAATCACCGCTCGCGCAGGCCGCACACAAAATGAAATACGTGATCTCCCAAACAATAAAAATACAAGTAAAAACTCGCTTTTTAACAGTTCAATCAAACGACGGACACCTGTACTCGACGGCCACTAACGCACACTGAAATATTTGCTCGCCGATAAAATTGAAAACATGACGAAACAAAGACTTAAAAAGTTATAAAAAAAACTTTATTACTAGAACGAGATGTACCTTTCTATGTTTATATGAACATAAATGTACTTTTATGAGGTTTGTGAAGCTTTATTATATTGTTACGTATGAGAAAAATTATTTTATATTGTTTCAAAACACATAAAAGAGAAAGTGTATTTGAGAGATCGTTGAGTGATACCAATATACTTCACATTACTTATATTATTTATGATTCTCAGAGTTCTTTAGTCTTCATACACGTTATTGACAAATAAAACTTGCAGTATCTGATATATAGGTATATATTATAAATGATTCAGATAAACAAACTTTTTCAAAAATTAACCGACTTCAAAAGCAACCACAACAAAAAAGGATAAAATAACCTACATCATAACTTTTCTTTCGGAAGTCGGTGGCTTTGTTTTTTATTTCATTGACATTTTTGCCCCTATCTTAAAAACTACTGAACCGATTTTGATGAAATTTGCAGTATTTCCTAAGTTGAACAATACCTAGTACGACAAAAATTACTTAAATCGCACTTGTCGTTCCGGAGGTATGTGAACACAAACATAACACATACATACACTTTTAAAATTTGGCGAATTTGTTCTGACGCTGATATAGACTAACATATACATGAAAACTGGGCAGGTCTATAAATATTACATACATACGGGTCGAATTGATAACCGCCCTTTTTTTGAAGTCGGTTTAAAACATTTAAAAATAAGGTGAAAAAGCTTTGGTGACACAAAAAGTAACTTAGAAGGTTCAAAACAAAGCTCAAAGATTTCATAAGAAAACTTTGTATTGAACTGAAATTGATATATATATATATATATATATATATATATATATATATATATATATCGATGGTAGTAAAAAAATATAACTATGACAGTGACTGTCCAGTAAAAAAGTATCGATAAGAACTGCTGAAAGCAAACGAGTGATGGCTTGTTCACCGGTACAATCAGTTGCGATGCAAAATACAGGTTTCTCAGCTAGTAGAGTGATTAATATCGATAGTTAATATGTAGTTGATATATATGATGTTCAAGTGTCATGAGGGTTGTAAAGGTTAAACATAATGAACATTAATAGTTGGAAAAGATAGCAGATAAGGTGCAATATTGTATGAGTTAAAGTATGTTTTTTGGTCAAAGATACCATTAATGCCATCTTTCTTCAGTGTATCAGGATTCACTGAAAAACGAAACGGAACAGAAATCTTAACAAAACAAGTATTATATATGGACCAGCTGTGATTCACAAAATACCCAGACGTAAGTAAGCAGAATTGATTTAATTTACTTAATTGGCCATTGTTTTCACTGAGAAATGATGGCCATCGGTTCTTAATTAATGAAACCTTAATAGCGGACAATTAATCAATCTTGCTCTTTTAATAAAGCGAGTAATAATCGATGTATTCCCATTTCAGGTGCGCCAAGTCCGTTTGAAATCACAAACACGTTTACGTAACATTGTTTCAGCGTCCATAATTCAACTCAAAACGGATTTAAACAGTGTATTTGCGATCTAGATATCGTTTATTATAATTGCAGATCGTGGTGGAAATTTCAGCAGGTACGGCGAGGTAAGTGTTTGAAGACATTTAAGGTATTTGTATCGCTTACAATTCTTCTGTGAACATCCGACGGAGGGTGAGACAAATGGGTCGTTTTCACGCGATACTTCGCCATTAATTAGAAACAACGCGTGCAGCGGCCCCCCGATTGCTATCTGTCAGCGAACACGCGAATGCTTGTTCGCCACACCATATCAGCGGTCAAGAGTCAGTTTGCTTGATATCGCCAACAACTGCTGCAGATTTCGATCAACATTTATGTTTATTGTCACTTAGCACAGATGAAATCTTGCGGATCGACGTTATACCTTCATAAACTGCATGTAATTTGTGTCGATAGTTTATTGATCAAAGTATTATCACAGAGTACTATTAAAAGCTTGTTTGTCTTTGGCAAGTAAACCCTGGGGATCCACTAGAGAAGTGTGCGACAAGCATCAACGCCGCCTTTTACTATTCTACTCTAACTCGTATATAAGAATTTGTTTCAGTTTAACGAGCAGCGAGGGAGCTAACTTAGGGCCATTACATATAAAGTCTCACATATGTACCTGAAGGTAAGATTCTGAGGCGTATAGTACTTGACAAAATAAAACTAGGCTTGCATCACCACGAAGTACATGACCTGAAGCTTTGAGAAGAATGCAGTTATGCAAAATCTTCAAAGATATAAAACGGCCTTGGCCGGTCCAGGCTTATTAATTAACAGCCCTCCAAGCGAGTAGCCACTGTAACCCACTTTAAAATTACTTGCTTGCATATAATTATTATTTAAATAATTGCACTGTAACAAACCCAAAAATTAAGCTAGTAATTTAAAACGTTGCGAGTAACATTTTGTAAATAAATACTATATATCTAACGAAAGAACGATAAAGCCTAAACTATTGTGTGACACGAAAAATATATCCCCATTTATACATCGTACAAAGGTACTTTGTAGCACTAGTGGCGCAAAGTACTTTACAAAGTCGGTCGAGTGTTCTCCTGATACGTGTTGAGCCTTTACAGATCAAGCGAGCGAAGCTTTGGATGTATCTACTATGAATTAAGATTAGAGAACTACTGAGTTCATAACATTGCGCTCAGGATAATTCTACAACTTCAGTGTGGATTGTGGATCTCTTGTGTAAATAACAGCTATGCGGGTCGGCCGATTTGAGAGCTATATCTACTGTTATTGATTTGTAAGTGGATGGGTGATCATATTTATAATAATCTATTTACCTTTTATGTCTTGCCTGTTCAGGTTTATCTTTGCTAGAATTAGTTTAAGTTGCGTCCTAACCAAACCAATCGTCGCCGTCGCGCGAACATCCGGATACGTTAATTGGATGTCGTGGGCAAATGGTACACGCTTTGCATTGACTTGCAGTTTCATCTCATTAGACTAATAACGATTTCTAGCAGGAAGTTGAGAAACAAAAGTCGGATGCACTCCTCAACTTCAGTAATAGGCAATTACGGTCTACTGACAGAAAATAATGATCATAATAGTATTATGGTAAGCCACTATAGAATTTCAATGAAAATTTTGAGTGTAACTAAAACTGTGACGTACTGTTTTCCTAAAACAGCTTATTATTCATTGTTCCCTTTACTGAACATGTTATAGAGATGCAATGGGATTGCGTTTGATCTTTTGTGAATTTGGATGAGACAATTTAATTGATTACAATCTGTCACGTTTTAATATTACTATGATATAATTATGTACAATTACATAAACGGCAAGAATATTTAACACAGAACCACAAAAGAGATTCCAATCCTCCATGTTTGTTTCATAGTTGTCTTTTCTGAACTGGCCCGCACCTAAGTTACAAAGATATCGTTGGTTTGACAAATAGTGAGTCAAAAATGAATGGTACGTTTGTATTGTTACCGTTGTAAGCGGAGAATGCGGGGATCCTCTCTGCGGTCTGCCATCCCTACCTCGAAAGAATGTCATCTGCTATGGAGGTACAGGAGCATATATTTCATGATAGGTACCAGTTTTGTTTGTAAATAAATGTAAGTTTTTTTACAGAAAAACTATTTTGAAGAACTGTGTGATAAAAAGTAATATTATTAGAAAGTTTTCTGACGGTTTTTGTCCATTGAGATAGGTGCCAGCCAGATATTTTTTTATTGGTCTAGTAGTAGTGATCCTTGGAAAAAGGTAAGTAGATGATTAATAATAATCTAAGAAAGGAAAAGTAATAGGCAGATATGATTGTCTTTTTTGACGATTATTTGTAGTCAAAACAAAGTTTAGGAAGCTTGTAAACCCGACGATTTCATTTTTATTTTCTGGCCACATAAAAAAGTATTATGCGATAAAGTTAAAAAAATAACTTCCCTGTGTAACTGGTAGAATATAAAAACTTTTTCAAAAAAAAAATGTAACCGCCTTCAAAAACAACCACAAAAAAGTGTAAAATAATCTACAAAATAACTTTTCTTTCGGAAGTCGGTGCCTTTGTTTTTTTTATTTTCATTGCCTTTTTAGCCACCGACTTCCGAAAGAAAAGTTATTTAGTTTTTTTTTGAAAAAGTTTTTATTTTACTCTTTTTAGTTTAAATATTCAACCCGAATTCTTGTCAAGAACATTATTCTCTTACATGTGCACTAGAATTTTGTAATCCTTCGCACCACTACTTACATCACTCATGTACACATTAAGCTAATAAAATTCCATATCTCAAAAATTACTGAACCGATTTTGATGAAACCTGCATTATTCTCTTAGTTAAATGATACCTTGTACAACAAAAAAAGAATTACTTAAATCGGACTTGTTGTTCCGGAGATATGCGAACACAAAGTAAATCAATCGATGCCTACTCCTTACTGTTAAGGAGTTGTACCTTCCATCATCAGGTTATCCACCTGAGATGATGATTATCAGATGCAAATACTTGAACAGCTTTAGAAAATATATGAAAATGGTACTATGTGCCTATAAAATTTGAAGGTTGCCCTCGATTTCCCTAGGATCCCATCATCAGATCCTGATCTGGTGATCATGGGACCAACTGGAAAGTATACCCATTCAAACAAAAGAAAAAAAATCGAAATCGGTCCAGGCGTCTTCGAGAAATCGGGGACCATACATAAAAAAAAAAAAAAGATTCCGACGAATTGAGAACCTCCTCCTTTTTTTGAAGTCGGTTAAAAAGGAGTTTTATTAGAAGCGACACGGGCACGGCTACCGGCCATATTTGATTTTATATAAAAGAAATATGTCCAATGAAATTCATGAATTATGTGAATCTTCAACGAATTGTCTTTGAAAAGTGCGACTGAAGTTGATGATTTTGGAAAAAGCGGATTCACATTCATACCTATTCGTAAAATGGATCCAGCGAACATTTACTAAATATTTTATACAGCCAAATCGAATCCATTTGAGTAATTTCGTATTGCTCTTTGACCAAGCTACAGTTCAAACACAATGAACAACAACATGGAGACTCTGCTTGCTTTAGTGCGACGGTTTAACGTGTTCCAGAATGTTCGACGAGGACTTCAAAGGGATCCTGAATTTGGTGCAGGTTCATCATTCGAACTTGATAAAGGTTGCTTGCCCGGCTTGATGATTGCTATCGTTGCGATAGATAGGGCCCAATCGCCTTTAATTGCTGAAGTGCTAGATTTCGGTGCAATGTGCTGCGAAATTAGAGAGATGCAATCACAGACAATTATTTGGGGTTATGAGGTCATTCATTGTTTGAGATATGATATTTTCAGTCGCGGGATGGTCTAAACAGGTAAAAATTGGTATCATGAATATGATTGTGACTTGACTACATTTTATATTTAGTTGTTGATATCTTCAACTTGCGTGTGTCTTCATACTCCTTTCCTACGGCAGCGTGTGCCCCTTTGCTGTTTTTACAGGTATACAATTAATTTTATTTTTTTTGTTTTAGCAGGAACTTATTTATGTTTAAAATGCGTATTATCCGCTCATCTACCGTCTATCTACGTTATTTAAATTTACTGACTAAATTGCAGTTGTAAAACACTAAATCGTCGAAAGAGCATATAAAAAAACAACACACCTCTTTCAAGAGCCATACAATCTGCCTGGAAAAATAAAAGCTTCTAAATTGGGTCTTATTTAGTCCTAGACTAGTACTGAAATTCAAATGGCACACAAACTTATCGAGCCTTCCTCTAATTATTAGTCATTAGAAGTTACGCTAATGTTTGTGATTAATGAAGATTGATTACTTGAATCTGATAATATCGTGACTTTCCTTTCGTTCAATGCATGTTTTACGTTTCGCTTATTTATTTACTTCAACAATATAAATGAGGCAAACGGAGTCGAAGATAGTGATTATTTTTGAGGAATGAAGAATTTCTATTTCAAACGTCTTTCAGACGTGTGAGTTCATATTTATTCTTTGCTTTTTCGTTCTTGTATCTTAAATCTCTTTGCTGGCAACTACGAAGAGCAACGAAACAGTGCCCAAAAACGTGCACGGCTTTTTAAAAGAAATGTAGAAACGTTATTTTTTCAGCTTTATTTCTTTATGATGAGATGACACCGTGACCTACTGTCACAGGAGAAAATGTTTGTGTGTCTGAATTCAGGGCTGTAGTTTAGAAATGAAATATATGTACTTGTTGCCTTCTTAGATGAAATTAATACATTCAATATTTTATTAATAGAGTTTTTCGGTTCGGAGTAGAATTGTTTTAAACGAAAGTATTTTTTAGAATGTCAGCGACGTCCATTTAAAACACTCCGCGATGAAAAAAGGATTGTAATTTAACAGTAACCTTAGCTGTTAAAGATATTAGTTTGAACGAAGACAGTCAATCTTCAGTTTCAACCATAAAAAAATATAGCGAAGTACTTAATCTTTTACAGCTAACTGAATTTAATTCCAATTTATTTGTATTTGTACGTAGAAAAATCTAGATTTTTTACAAGTAAAGAAAATGAAAGCCTATTTTTTTAAATAGTTAAATCATTCATTACTAGCTACGACCTAAAACAGAAAATATAAATTGTTTCTATGTTAACAGATACAGGGTTAATGCAAAAATAATTTGTTTAAGGTGATTGCTCCAACCAGCCCGCGAATTTAAATTTTCTTACGTTTTTTGCAATTTGCAGGCCAGTGCCATGTTGTAACTTTATCAAAATATGACTCGCGGCAATAACAAGTATAATTTTAAATATACGCCGCGAATCATATTTTGATAAAGTTACAACATGTCACTGGCCTGCAAATTGCAAAAAACGTAAGAAAATTTGAATTTCGCGGGCTGGTTGGAGCATTCACCTTAAATAAGATTGATAAGCAGATGGCCGATGGGGTCGAAAAGTACTAGAGTGGAGACCACGGACTAGCAAGCGCAGCGTAGGACGTCCACCAGCAAGGTGGACAGACGATCTTATAAAGGTCGCCGGAAGACGCTGGATGCAGGTCGCTTCCAACCGGTATCTGTGGAGATCAAAAGGGGAGGCCTATGTTCAGCAGTGGACGTTCTATGGCTGAGATGATGATGATGATGAAGATTGATAAACATTTTATAAAACAAAAATAACATATGACTGTCACAAAAAACTTTGTTTAAGCTATCGAGAAAATATAGCAAAACTGACTCCCTAGTAACATATCTGTCTGTTTTGTTTAAAAAACTGATTAACGAAACAATAGTTTCAGAGATTTTATTGTTAGCTCCTAATCCAGTTTCAGGTTTAAGAAAAACAGGTAAATAAAGAACTCCACTCCACTCCACTCCACTCCACTCCACTCCACTCCATTCCATTCCACGGTAATAAACACATTACCCTCCTTTGCGTCGCGCAGTCGGATAAAAGTGTCGTGACAACTTTTCGTAAGAAATCCGTCTAGCCCCCTTTCACAACGCGCGATAAGGAACTTCGTTCCAATATCGGTCACACATGGTGAACTTCAAAGCCGCGCTGCCCTAGGTCAGCTCGATGATGGGTGACCATGATTCATTCGTGTCTCGGAAAGCATGTAAAACCGTTGGTTAAAACCCAGGTTATCATTTGTAGATCTAGACAGCATGTTTGTTAATGGCCCGAACGTTTGACAGTCAAAACTTACCAAGGGGCATCGTGTATCGGGCACGCCGCAATTGCGGCGGTAAGACCCCTCTTTGAGGAGTGGCTGGAGAGAAGTCATGGCGTCCTGACCTACCGCTTGACGCAGGTCCTCACCGGACACGGAAGTTTCGGGAGGTACCTGTGTCTGATGCGAAAGGAGGAGACGCCTGGGTGTCACCACTGCGAAGATCGCCCGGAGGACACGGTGGAGCATACGGTGCAAGACTGCCCAGCTTGGGCGGAGCACCGACGTGTCCTCACGGCTGCGATAGGCGGAGACCTTTTGCGCCCGGCATTGGTTGCGGCCATGCTGCGGGGCGAGACGGAGTGGGAAGCGGTCAGCTCCTTCTGCGAGGCAGCAATGCTCGTGAAGGAGGAGGCGGGCCGCGAGCGAGAGAGGACAGCGTCCTCCCTCCGCCCCAGCCGCAGTGGTAGGCGCCCACGGCGACGGACGTCGCTTGATGATCTCCGGCCACCGTAGGCGCGGGCATGCGGGCAGCGAGTAAAGGGCAACTCGCTGCCCGACCAAGGACCATGCCCGGGTCGACGGCGCGTTGTGTCCCACGCGCGCCTCAAAGAGCGTCAGCATAATGATGGGGCCCCCCTCTCAGAGGGCCAAAGCCTGCCGGGGTCGCGGGATTATTCCCTCACCGTAACCCCGGAACATAACAGGCTATGAAGGACACCGTGGATTTTAGTCAGTAGAAGTCTGACAGTCCCTCCCGCCCTGCCCGGGGTTGGAGGACTCATTTGATGATTTTACCACGCTAAAAAAAAAAAAAAAAAAGGGGCATCGTGTATGACGGGGCCCCCTCTAGAGGGCCAGAGCCTGCCGGGGTCGGACTTATCTCTTTACCATGACCCCGGAACATAAAGGGCTATTGAAGGACACCGTGGATTTTAGTTACACAATGGATAGTTAGGCTGCTAAGGTTCAATAGGTACTAACTCCATATATAGGCATACAGATGCATCAGTCGTGTTCCACGCGCCCCTCAAAGAGCTGTCAGCAATCAGAGAGCCAAAGCCTGCCGGGGTCGCGGGACTGTCTTATCAGGTAACCGTGAAACTGGAACTTAAAGAGCTATTGAAAGATCACCGTGGATTTTAGTCTGTACGAGTCTGACACTCCCTCGTGTCCCGCCCTGGGCGGGAGGACTCATTTGATGTTTTTAAATATATAAAAAAAGGATAATTGTGAAAAGTTGGCAGTTGAACGTGAAACACACCTGTCATTCATGTCATTACGTCATCATAAGAAACGTAGTATCCCATCCTCAAAACTAAATGCAATCCACTTAACAACATTCTCATTAGTTGCGTTAGAATTCGGTACACTGCTGCAAATTAGGTTAATCATGTATTTTAGTTCAGAAGGGTGCTGAATTATTAATTGCACGACTTGTTCATTAAGGAAATTTATACGATCATTTTACGTATTGCAGGTATAATAATGTTGCATACTGTTGAAGGTAAAGAGGAATTTCAGTAGAGTTATCAAAGAAATGACGGAGGTAGGAAGGGAGGTGCTCGATGGAGCCGCTACACTCACTTTTGTGAAAAATTATGCGGCGTGAAAGAAGTTCTATCTTGGTGTATAGTGGGTGCAAAGGAAATTGCTTTTAGTTACGTTTGAGGTGTTGAATGTAGTTTTATTGAGTGTGATGTTCTCATGTTATAGTGAATATGTAAGGTAGGGGTCAATACTATTCAAACGAATGCAATACCTATCAGTGTGCTTTAAAAACGTAAAATGTTGCAAGCATTTTTAAAGCCGATTAAATAGTCTTTGTCCATCAAACATTGTTATTACATTGGAATGTTGTAATAATCAGAGCCCTACTAAAGTTGACTTTATAATAACCTACTTGTAAACTTGTACTACCCCTGTAATTATAATAGTTAGCCCTCTCATACCCAAATGACGATAAAGCGACTCACACGCCGTTTAAAAATCGCTTCCCCGTCATTTTTCACTAACAGCAAATTTCACTAAACACTTGAGGTGTTTTGAGTGAGCTCTTGACGGTGGATGTAGTAATTTATGTGGCGAGGCGTGGCGGTCGCGAGTAAACGCCCTTCTCGTCATTAGTGTTAGGCGAGAACGTCACTAGCTAATTACAGAAGATTGATGAAGGCCCCGCACTTCACTACTAGCGCTTAGCCCGCCTGTAAAGCCACGGCTTGCGTGCCAGCGAAAGCGGAATGTTCTTTTTTTACCGATTAATGGAACAGCGGTTTTACGTTGTTATTCCGTAAAATAATTTCGAATATTTTTCCCAATTAATACTGATGTTTTTATTCGAAAACTGTTAACAGTTCCTGATTTTTTGCAGTAAATTCTTACATTGGATTCATGTATGCATTCGTTTAATTAATTTTGAAATAATATGTTTAATTTTATAATTTTTTACTTCGTTACTCGAATGCAGGCCTTATATACTTTAACTGCGTTACATTTCTGAGAAAAATTGAGATCGATGCGAATAAAATTAATGAAGTCCCAACATAAAGTTTTCTAAGTAGATAGATAGGTATAGTTATAGTATTTTCTCGTTGTGAGCGTTTGAAGCCAGCCAGTATTATGGCGAGCAGTCTTGTCGGAAAATTAGCGCCCTTTTAGAAGATGAAAAACACCGTTCGCTTGGGATTGAATGAAACGGCTTGCAATGGAATTGTTCGATGGTATATGTATGCACATCGAGTGATGTTTCCAGTTGAAATGATTTTTCGTTGCAAATTACAATACTGTTTTCTGAAAAAGATTTTTATTTATTGAGCGATATGTTCGCGTTTGACCACTATTTAGCCTGATGGTAGGCAAAAATATAATCGACGGTGAACCATGCTTGCCTAGAAGTAACTTATTCTCTCTTGACTTGAAGACCCCAAGGTTGCAGCTATCAGGAAACAGAGACCACGGGTGGGGAGTTGCACTCCCTAGCTGTGTGCACAATAATACGTACCCTTTTTTAACTTTTTTAAAGTTGATATATTGTAAATGGGTGTGCTTGCTCAGCAGAAAAAATATGATAAAATATATATTTCAGCATGTTAGCCTCTGACTTTTATTAAGTCTACGTTTTTACGAAATCTGAGTTATTTAATGATAACACCTACGAATAATGAAAGACGATCACACACAATTACCTAATAAACAATATGAAAACATAATTCCAAAGAATACATCTAATTAAAATTCATTAAAGGTGGTATTCAAAAGAATTTTTCTTTAGTCTGCAAAGTACATAGGATACTTAGTGCAAAATGGAGGTTGCCTCGTAAATATTTTAAGTGGAATTATTTTGTCAGGCACAACGAAACAACTAGTACTTAGTTTAAAATTTGTATAAATTAGATACGATACTTTCCTGTGTAATTTACGGCTTGGTATCAGACATAGACATAAAAGGATGAAATTCCTTAGCCAACTGACAGATAAAATTGGCCATACGCTCTAAAAAGAGAGAAAAACAATTAAGTATTTGCATAGACTAAAAAGCAGATAATTGTTTTCCTTGTTTCCTCTCTTTGTAGACAACAATCAATTTTGTGCAGCCATTGCTCAGTCCATTTTTAAGTCTATTTTATCAAAATTCTTGCGTATTGTCTATGGAACTACATATCTTTAGTTTTGGGGTTAACAAGGATACTTGTAACTTATTTCAAAAGACATGTTTGCTTTTCAATGAAAATATCGACGTATTCTCGACTCGCCTGTTACATAGTTTTCTAACAAGCATTTTTGCTATATTATATTTGCAGAACTTCTCTTTTTCTAGAAGATGAACATCTTAACTCACTACTTCTTCATGTCAGTATCAATTCAGGGGCCGTATTACAACGACTTAAAACCAGGCTTGTTCCAGTGAGTGAACAAGATGGCGCTAGACGACTTGTATAGCTCTGTAACTTTCACTCGCCGGAACAAGCCTGGTTTTTTTAAGACGTTGTAATACTGCCGCATGGCGCATTAAATCTTATTGGGTTGTGTTATGATAGAAGATAAAAAAAAATTAATCTCGAATATCTCCCTTTCCTTCAGCAATCGTTCTTATTTTTTTGCGTTGATGAATAAGATCACATATTCTTAACTTTTTTAAAGAGCCGTTTTAGAAAGTAATCTTATAAAACGTATTCCAAAAATTAGATCATTAAACTGCAATATCTTCTAAAGCACAAATAATGATTTTGATAGAAATGCTCCTCTCCAATCCTTTTGATGTGGAGTATTCGTAAGCTTCTACTGCACACCGTGTACGAGAGGTACCTATTGCAGTAAGCCCTCTTTACGTTGTCTTCAACAGTACTATATTTCACGAAGACCGATTAACATTTGGACGTATTTACGGCGTTTTATTAGCCTTTTAATGGCTCTAGCTCCATTAAGTGACAGTTTTTAAAACGCTTGTCTAGTAATTAGTAATTGTGTGTCAAAGTGTTGATTGGTTTGGAGCCAATTAGCAATGATTAATCAATTTAGGTTATTCGAAAACACATTTTAAGGTAACATTCGTCTAAGTGTTAAAATGTATTTACGTGACCCTGGAACGTAAATGGCTGTTAAAGGGCACCGTGGATTTTAGTCAGTACGAGTCTGACAGTCCCTCCCGCCCTGCCCTGGGTGGGAGGACTCGTTTGATGATTTTACCATGTAAAAAAAAGTGTTAAAATGTAGCACTGTCAAAATAACGTAATAGACATACGGCTGATTGTTGATTGTTTATTTGTAAATGTTAACCTAAAAGGAAAAACATTTTAACCGACTTAGACAACATGTCCCTCGGAATAGTTTGTCGTCATACAAAGAGCAATACCTACCTACAATGACAAATTGTAACGAATAGCTTATTTCTAAAGAACCACTGATAAAATTTTAATATTTTGTCTTTTTGATCTAGACTCTAAAACTGTGGACACGATGGAGGCTTTAATTGATTTTTGATTGATTAAATTAATTGAAACAGATCACGCGTCACTGACACCCTTTGTAAAACCGCTTCTTAACCCACTAAATTGTCAAAAGCTTTTCCTGAGATAAGAGAGAAAAACTGTTTTCCCTCTTTATATGATTTAAACTTACCGAACTTTATACACACACAACATGTCTACGGTTATGCCCGAAGATAAATATAAAAAGGAAATAATGAAACGCACGCTTGGGAGCTATTTCCGAAGACCGGATACAGTGAGCCGACGAATGCGTTCTCTCTGGAACATTTATATGTAGCCTTCGTTCATATTTGCTTTTGTGTAGTATTATAATACGCCTTATATACTATTATGTATATATACTGAAGTGTAGTACTTTTGCGATCATGAAAGTTATGTTATTCCTTAGTTTCCGTGGAAATATTTTCAGTAGAAAATTTTCTGCAAGTATTTTCTTTCTGAGTATAAGGATATTGTTAACCGGACAATTTCTGTTACTAAAACTGTTTCATTGTGGAATTCACAAAGCACAGGGATAAGATGATAAGTCTTGTACCCAACTCGGTGACAGTAAAATCTATATATATAAAAGGCAAACTGAATGATTACTAATCAAGCCACAGCCCAGACCGCTTGGCCTAGAGACTCCAAATTTGGAACATAGGTTCCTTATGAAGCGTAGGGGAGCACTAAGAAAGGATTTTTGGAAATTCGGCCGTTGGGAGTAAAAAAGGGGGGGGGAAGTTTGTATGAAACTCGGTCATTTCTGAAGCTATATCGATGAAAATTGGAATATAGCTATTTGATAACAAATAAAGGATGACGTGTTTCAGGATTTTTGGAAATTCGCCCTTTAAGGGGGTAAAAAAGGGGGGGAATGGTTGTATAAAAATCCGTACATTTTAGTATCTGGTTGGTTATTCGGTTGAAAATTAGGCACGATTTGTTAAAGGGGGTAAGGTGAGGGCGTGGGTGGTGGGTAAAGTGGGGGGGTAACGGGGGGGGGTGAAATCAGTTAATTTTATTATTTGGTTGGCTATTCGGTTGCACACTAAGCATGATTTGTTAAAGGTGGGTAATGGAAGGGCTTAGGGGGGGAGGTAAAGTGGAAGAGAGTAACAGGGAGGGGGGGGGGGTAAAATCAGTTAATTTTAATATTTCTTTAGAGCTATATCTATGACAATTGGCATTTAGCTATTTGACTACAAATGAAGGCTGACGTGTTTTAGGATTTTTGGAAATTCGCCCTTTAAGGGGGGAAAGTTTGTATGAATTCCGTACATTTTAGTATTTGGTTGGCTATTCGGTTGCAAATTAAGCACGATTTGTTATAGGAAGGGGGTAAAAGGAGGGCGTGCGGGTAAAAGTGGGGGGGCGGAGCAAGATCAGTTAATTTTAGTATTTGGTTGGCTATTAGGTTGCAAATTAAGCACTATTTGTTAAAGGGTGGTAACGGGGGCCGTGGGGGTGGCAAGGGGTGGAAGTTAAGGAGTGGGGTAAAATCGTTTTAAAATTTTAGGTTTACTTAGGTGGGGTAATTTCTAGGTTTTTAAAATTGTATTTGCTGCCATATTGTTATATCATCAATCGGCGAAGACGGGAGCCGTTCCCTTTCTTTGTTGATGTATGGCACCGTTGATAGGGCGCATGAGGTACGTAAGGAAATAGTAGCTTACGTAAAACAGAACTGGATCAATTTTTCAATTATGTCTCACGATAAAAATGGAGACAATTACAATAACTGTGATGAATACTATTCTGATATGATCCAGCCTACAGTTTACGGTGGTTTATGTGAACTGGTCGCAGCAGGTAATATTTATGAGTTCGTTTTGGAGGTATATCGCAATGGTGAATTGTATGTAAAATCTGGAACTGATGGACATCCCGTAAAGCGACTTCGCTTTTCTTCTCTTGGGGATTTGTCTAATGTCCACTTTGATGCGTACCTTCCTGATGATATTAAGTCTTCTGAGGTAGCTGAAACTCATCAATGCCCGATATTAAGCTCTGTGAGAGCTAAAAAAATCACATCTCGCCGCATGGAAGTTATTGATTTTGTAGATCTGTCATCGGCCAGTTCAGCTTCTTTTTCAGGTGAAGATAGTGTACTTGATTCACAATATACGGTTTCAAAGGTTAGTAATAAAGGGTAGATACAAAAATAAAACACGAAAAAATCAAGTAAAACAGGCAGTTAAAACTCATTATACTAAAAATCGAGATCGCGTCGTAAAAGAAAAGGTGAATTACCAAAAAAAAAATGCGAAAACGCATAGTCAGGCTACAGCTGCATATCAGCAAATGCACCCTGAAGTACACAGAGCATCACAGCATAAATCCAATAATAGAGTATGGAAAACAAAACATATGTCTGGAATGTCTTACGATCACGCCATAGAATACGAAAGTGATCTCGGCGTAACGATTGGTAAAATGACTCAAAAATGTCAATGGTGTAACGCACTTAAGTGGAGAAATGAAACACCTGGAATATGCTGTAGTAATGGAAAGGTAAGACTCGAGCCATTAGCCAGTCTTCCTGAACCTCTTTATAGTTTAATCATGGATCTTCATCCTGATCACACACATTTTATGGCCAACATAAGAAGTTATAACAGCTGCTTTCAAATGACATCTTTTGGTGCTAAAAAAGTAGTCGAAGATAACTACATCGACCTTTAAGGTTCAAGGTCAGGTATACCATTTACTTGGAAGTTTATTATTAGAAAGTGGACGTGAAGCACAGTTTCTCCAAATATATTTTGTTGGCAATGACGATACTGAAACAAATTTAAGATGCTCTCACCACCCGAAAATTAAACCAGGGCTCATTAGGCAGTTGCAAAAAATGCTTCATGACTCAAACCCAAAGTCAAAGTCAAATAATTTATTCCAATTAGGCCATCTGAGGCACTTTTAAACGTCGATTTTTAAATTTAAAGGGAATAGGAAGGGATGGGATTGATTCTACACCCATTCGCTAAGGTAGGTTGTATGGAGAAGAATGGGCAAGAAACTCCATACTTACTCTTTTTCTAAAATGTTTCACAATGTTTTGAAATAACAATTAAAAAATAATAAAAAATAAAATAATGTAAAAGCGATGTACTGAAGTCAAGACCATTAAATCATTTAAAGGATAAAAAAAAACAATAACTAAACAGCTAAATAAAAGAACCCCTGTATAAAAGAATTAAAGAGTACCATGGATAAAATACCTTCATCGTGTGATACTTTTAAGGTCGTCATCCGTTCTGAAAAAAAACCATCAGGCGGTCATCCAGGTAGGTACAATGCACCAGCTACAAATGAAGTCGCTTTGGTGATGGTGGGCCAAGAATTTGAGAAAAGAGACATTATAATAGAAAGTCGTAGCAGCTCTTTACAAAGGATTAGTGAATTACATAGATCATACGATGTTCTACAATATCCTCTGATGTTTTGCCATGGAGAAGATGGTTACTCTATTTCAATAAAACAGTTTGATCCTAAAACGAAATTGCCCACGAAAAAGACAGTTTCTCTGACAGGACTTTTACTCCTACCGTTTGATGATGAGAGAAGCGGAAATTAACAATATTTTGTATTTTCGTTCTTTATTTAGTCAGTATTTAGTAGACGAATATGCTAAAATAGAGACAGAAAGGCTTAATTTTATACGGAGAAATCAATCAAAATTACGCGTTGACAGTTACCATTCATTTGAAGGATGCAGTTTGTAGACAAGATGCTAATGCTGATCAGTTAGGTATCATGGTAATATTACCGTCATCATTCACTGGCGGACCACGTTACATGCATGAGCGACTCAGGACGCCATGACTTATGTACGTAACTATGGACGACCTGACCTTTTTATTACGTTTACGTGTAATCCGCGGTGGGAAGATATAACACAAAACTTATTTCCTGGGCAGAAATCACATGATCGCCATGATTTGATAGCTCGAGTTTTTTTTCTTAAACAAAAAAAAAATGATGGATCTCTTAATAAAAGGAAAATTGTTCGGTGAGGTAAGATGTTTCATGTATTCTGTCGAGTGGCAAAAACGTGGTCTTCCCCACGTTCACATTTTCTCCTAAACCTACCATACACCTACCCTAAACCTACCATACACCAACCCTACCCTACCCTACCCTACCGTACCTTACCCTACTCTACACTACACTTTACTACACTACACTACACTACACTGCACTGCACTGCACTGCACTGCACTGCACTGCACTGCACTGCACTGCACTGCACTGCACTGCACCGCACTGGACTGCACTGCACTGAACTGCACTGCACTACACTACACTACACTACACTACACTACACCTACTTTATACCTACACCACACTTACCTTAACCTTCCCTGAACTTCCACGATTTTTTAAGACTAAAATCAGCCAAATCGTTCAGCCTTTTGCAAGTTAAAGCGTGACTAACGAACAGCTATCCATTTTTATACCTCACTTGCTGAGCCGTCAGACGTTGTCCTGCCCAGTAATCAATCCTACACCTACCCTACACCTACTCTACACCTACCCTACACCTACCCTACACCTACCCTACACCTACCCTACACCTACCCTACATCTTCTCTACCTACCCTATGTGTTATTCTGGATCTTCAGCTACCTACATATCAAATTTCATCGTAATCTGTTCAGTAGTTTTTGGGTGAAAGAGTAAAAAACATCCATCCATTCACACTCATAAACTTTCGCCTTTATAATATTAGTAGGATATAGATATAGATTTAGTATGGAAATTCATTTATCTCCAAACTTAACGCGAGCAAAGCCGCGGGTTCAAGCTAGTATTTTATAAAGGCCTAACTAAGTAAATAAATTCTGTTCTTAGATTTTATCCATCATAATTATTCATAAAATCAAGCGGACCCAGGACGAGGCGAAAGAAGTGTGCAATGATCATAGCAGGTGGCATTTTCTGCTTTCCTCCGAAAAGCTAAATTTTAAGCTAAATTTTTCAATGTCTACCGTAATATATACAAAACCCAACTAGTTAACTACCTCAGATAACCCACCGCCTGATATTCAATAAGTAATACATACGTTGCCTGTGGCTTTCATTATAAATCCTCACAATAATACGGTTGGCTATCGATTCTTTCATCCAACAAGCAAGCTCAGTACCTACTCTACCGTAAGAACGTGTTCAATTGTCGAAAGGGAGGGTGCTAGACTTGGAGAGTGGCTATAGGGTAGGTACAGTCACGAACACTACTACATATAGAAGCTTATTTATTTGGTTACAGTCTTCCAGTTAAGACGCTTTTTTAAAAGTATAAAATAAATGAAGTCATCAGAAAAATAATTATTTAAAGTAAGTTAGTTTTATGATTTGATTAATTTGTTATAGTTTTGAAGGTGATAACACATAGCTATTTGAGGCAAGATCTATTTTAAGTTGTATAAAAGTTTTACGATACTATATTTCGTTATCGCATGAATAATAGTGACAGTACATAATTATGGGCAAAGTACGCATTTTTTTGGGTGTGTAATCATTAAAGGAGTCCTCCACTCTGCGAGGAGCGAAAGGGACTGTCAGACTCCAACTGACTAAAAATATTAATATTCTTTTGGTTGACCTTTCAATCCAGGACCACGGTACCCTGTTGGGAAAGACACGTGACAGAGCAAAATGGCCTTTGTACATAATTATTATTGCTCATGACACAAATCTGCTGACTAAAAACCATGCCGTTCCTTTGGTTGACCTTTGCATTCCAAGGCCACGGATACTCTGTAGAGACGGATCCGTAACAGAGCTGATTGGCCTTTGGCAGGCTTGGCGCACTTCGCGGTGTAGGTATGAAACTACAAGCTAACGCGGGCGCACCGTGGACGGGTTCCACAGTCGGCTGCCGCCCGCCGCCCGCCGCCCGTTTCGCACGCGCTCCGTACATATTTTTATTAAAATGTACTTTATTGTCACGAGCATAGATTTTACATTTGTTTGTTTTTGGGAAGTGTCACTTCTGTACGTAGTACTATTAAGTATTCTGTGCCTTTGGTCAAATTATTGCTCATGACTGGACACCCATTTCTTACGTAGTAGGTACCTCTATATCGAGGAGCTGATGAAAGTCCACAGTTTTGTAGTTAGCCTCTATGTATCCGTCTGAATTTGAAATTGCATAAAAAGAGGGTGTGGCAATACATCAATCTTCATTTATTTGTTGGCGGACTTAATGGATGTTTTAATTAAAAATAAACACTGTTGTTGACTGTGTGGATCTAATTATTTAACGGAATCACTCATTTTGATTACGATACAATGATTAGGTCTCTTTCAATGTCTATATTGATGTTTTAAATTAACTTTTTTGTTATTGTTCATAAGGATGGCGTTTTCGAAGAATTACGAACTTTCAGACTCAGATTCTTTTCAGGTTTCAGTAGGTCGTATAAAAAGTAGGTAAAAGAAAAAAAGAGTCTGGAGAAATAAAGTTCTGTCTGCTGAAAACTGAAGCCAATTTCATGATAATATTTTCCAGATACCATTTTACTACATAATAAGAATATATATTACGTTGAAGCCATTTTGTTATTGATCTGAATATTTTTGTAGAAACCTTTACGTGCGATCAATTTGATGAGAACTTTTTAAGAGGATCGTCTACCGAGCGCTCGTCCATACTAAAAGAGATAACGTTATCCAACCCCTAAATGTTATCCTATCTCAATGATTTAAAAGTAACTCTTAGGCGTCTGTAACTTTCAAACTATTATAAATTTTGAAAAAAAGAAAACCTTTAAACCTAGTTTTTTACTGTGTCAGAAGCATTCTAAAAAATCATTGAGATAGGATAACATTTAGGGGTAGGAAAACGTTTTCTCTTTTAGTATGGACAAGCGTTTGGTAGACGATCCTCTTAAGGTTGGAAAAACATCAAATGGGTGGGTGGAGCAAAAAGTACTATCTATAATGGACTAAAAACCAACCTGTACTTTCATTATTTTTTGCGTTCCAGGGCCTCTTTGCCCTTTTAGACAGTACTTCAACCCGTGGTGGCCTACCATGACGTCTTAAAACGAGGGTAGTTCCGATGAGGGAAAGAGACAGAGCTATACAAGTTGTCTAGCGCCATCTCGTTCCCTCAGCGGAATTTCTCTGTCGCTTTCAGACGTCATGGACTCATGGTAGGTTGGTAGGTACTGTCTTAAGAGTCAACATTTTCTGTCTAGCCTTTTCTAAACTATGTTTGAGCTGACTTTCAGTCTATATCATCATTATCAGCCTATAATGTTTCCACTGCTGGGACACAGGCCTCCTCTCTGTGAGAGAGAGTGGGCCATAATCCACCACGCGGGCCCGCCGGATTGGTGGATGTCACATGTCTTCGAATTTTTGGTTCTAGGACATGCCAGTTTCCTCACGATGTTTTCCGTCACCGTTTTGAGAGCAGTGGTGATGAAATAAATTACACAAAGTAATGCGCCTGGCGAGGTTCGAATCCACGACTTACAACTCGTATGTCGGTACCGATACCACTGGGCCACCACTGCTTAACCGATACCACTGGGCCACCACTGCTCAGCCAGTCTGTAGCCAGTCTGCTGGCCAGTCTACATACTCGTAGATGTAGCAGGACCGATAGCGTATTTCACCTCCACAACCCAATTAGTACTTCTTAATACGATGCCTCTTCCTTGGTAATACTGATTGTCGGATGTTCGGGCTACTGGCTGTCAAAGGTTTACAAATAACCGCTAGGGCCAACGGCGAAATGTGCTTTCTGAAGCACGATGGGAACTCGTTATGTCAGATGGTTACCGATCCACAAATCAATGTATATGTAAGGGTTGTATTTAATATTTAGCAACGAGCTACTACTTTTAATATTAGAGCCATAATAACTGAAAACGTCGTTAATTGTCGCGTTAATGGGCGTTTATAAGAACATTTCGCGAAAATCTAAAAAAACTGGGAATGCTGTGAGTGTGACCTGGCTATTTAAAAAAAAATTAGTTATGCTATACTAGAGATGACAATACTTTCATAGACTAGTTATTTTAAATTCATTCATGTAATCGAGACAGATCGCCTGATTAATCGAAAAATGGTAACACACGTCATACCTTCGAGCAAGATTCTCTAAAATATTACGATGTACTCAGAACTCTGAGAATGAGCAATAAATAAAGCGAAACTTCTAGATACTGAGATATATTACCCAACAATTTTCAACTATAATGTATGGCGGTGTTCGTACAATTTATAGCATGTTTTCAATATATTCTTGTGTAGCTAAATCCGTTAAAAATTCGCGCACGAAGGGTTCCGTAAAAACTCAAAAAAAAAACATGTCTCTTTTATGGAAGCCCCCTTAAATATTTATTTTATTCTATTTTTAGTATTGGTTGTTATTATAAATAGCGGCAACAGAAATACATCATTTGTGAAAATGTCAACTATCTAACTATCATGGGTCATGAAGTACCCTGGTGAACCAGTAGGCCTGGTGACAGTCAGACAGACAGACAGACGGACGGACAGACAGTGGAGTCTTAGTGAAAGGGTCTCGTTTTACCTTTTGGTTATGGGACCCTAAAAAGTAGGACAAGAATACAGATAGACAATAACTATAAAATAACAGGCGGGAAGCGACTTGTTTGATACTATGTTAAGAAGTTGCTAAAGAAAACCAACTTTGAAAAATTACTTATTGCATTATTTATTTTTTGGAGCTGTAAAGTCAATAACAGATAAACGCACAGTTTTTCCAAAATTAAGCTTAATATATTCTTTTTTCCATTAAGAACAATCCTTTAATGTTTTTGGAGTGTAAACAGCTGAAATTTTAAATAACAAATATTGAAACCTCTCGCAAACATTGTTGGGTGCGAAAAAGTTATCCAATTCAAGTTTACGATGCAGTGAACCAGCGCGCTTTATTCCACAAATAAACAATACCAACCATTGCTTTTATTAGGCGATAAAAGCCAATTTATAACTCTGATTAAATAGTGTATTTTGTAAGTAAATGCGTTTCTAAATATTTAAAATGTCACACGCAATATTCGTTGATTCGTAAGTTTTGAAAACGCAATTTCAATAACGTGTTTTTTTTTGTTTATTTAATGAAATAAGTTCACGTGTCATTTTGTGAAAATGAAAATTCTGCGAAGACTTGGAATTTCATTCACCGGTAGCTGTTACTACAGAAAATTCTAAGAAAACCAGAGCTTCAAGAACACTCGTCGTCTTCAATATAAGTATAGTAAGTTAAGAATTCTACGAACATTTGTGAGAGAAGTTCTTATCCGCATGAAATTACACGTTTTACTGTCTCTTTGTAGCGGGGCTGCACTGGCATCGATGTGGCGTTGTGAACGCAGCTCCGACTGTGGCACACTTGACACAGATGGGAGACGAGGTAAGTGCAGCTCAGTGCTATGTTTAGTTGCAACGCATTCTACTTCGTAGCTAGTATAGCTACTCGCACAAAGCTGACCCACACTGAAATCGGCTGCGTATGAAAGATTTTATGCATTCTCGATCAAAGTGGCCTGGTCTAACCGTAACAGGGGCAGTAACAGTTGTTGTAGTCGTTTGCACGGAACTTTCCCGTTGTTGCTTTGCTTGTGATAAATCTCTCGTTGGGGAACTCTTTTGTTCAGGTTCGTGTTGGAAAATTGGCACCGCTTTTACTATTGTTAGCCCTGTAGATGAATTGTGTTCGATTTGAGGGAATAAATTACAATAAAAACGTCCATAGAGATTTATTCCAGGGGACATATTACTACAATATATTTTTCTTTGTGTTATAAACATCCGAAGCTTGCTCCTCTATGGATGGATTTAATATGAGTTTTTCTTCAGCGAAAATCGTTTATCAATATCGAAACTACAAAGACTTAATGAAAAAAGAATAGATTGTATATTGGAACAATAAAGCGAGTAGGTAGAAAGCAAACAGTTCACGCTTTTCCTACTAACTGAATCTCATTGAAAAATACTAAGTAAATAAAACAGTTTGTTTGATAAAACAAAAATAAATTGATCTAACAATAGTTAAAATGGTATTTAATAGACTGTTCCATTCAAAGCTTAACTTTAGTGATGAAAGTTTTAGTTTTCATAGATAGACCCGAGATACTCGTAGCTTTAAGTATTTTTCGCTATATCTTTCAGTGTCAGATTTGGCCATCCTCGCCCACTTCACCAAAAAATTCACCCTGTCTACGACACAAAAATAAACAAAATTACAATTTGAATATTCAAGGAAACAAAAAGCGTATTATTTAAGATACGGCCGGCTGTGATAGCGGGTCGCCATAATTTATCATCACCATCTTTTGACAAACTCTAAATATTTCAGTCCCTTTTGTTCCTGTAAAATAAACCACAATAACAGCAACGGTACAAATCAGCTAAACGCGGGAAATGTTACCAATTCCAAGGGGGAAATTCCGGTGGGAAAATATCTTTGGAATAAATGTGAATAAATAGGGCTTGCGAGATTAAAAGCGGACCGCTTGATATATGGCAGTCGGTGGCGGCACCCTTGGGCGCCACGCGCCGCGCCGGCTTTCGAGTTACTGGCCACTAGATATAAAGAACTAAGATTCGTAAATAAAACCATCGGTCCTCACAATTATTGTCTATAGTTAACGGTTGTTTTTTTATTACAAGCTGGAGGTAATTGTTTGAGGTTGGTCGTATATGTTACATCGCTATTCAATTTATCAGCATCAATGACAATAAAGATCAGCATAGACAAGCAACACGCATAGATTCTAAAACAATCAAAACATTGACATGATTGTTTTTGTTTAACTATAAGAGCTTGCTTACCAAGCAAGCGTAAAGACCAAAATGAAAATTGTTCAGCTTGGAGTTACTTAAATATTAAAGCTGCTCTGGAAAAACACGTGGAAGTCGGAACATCCTCAAAACACTGGCTAAGCGAGGAAACAAAGTAGAGGTTCCTTGAAAAAGTGCGGAAAATATTTATGCAAAGTTGTTTTTCTGGTGTCGTTTACATTTTTGATGTTAAAACCTCAAATCCATTTAGCTACTAATTCAAAGCGAAAAGAAATTACAAAACGAAGAATTTGATGGAAGTTAATGTTTTCCGCATAATAAAATAATGCACGGTAAAACTGTGGCCCAAGAAGTAGAATGTTTTGTTCGCGATTAAGATTTAAAGTGGGAAGTTGTGCCCAAAGTACTAATGGAAAAGTTGTTCGGATCTGTCCGGGATCTGGATGAAGTGGATGGAAGAAGGGAATGACGCTTCAAATTAAAGATTAAATTGTTGTTGAATGTAAAACACATTCAAATTAATCTTGCGTCCAAATTTCGGCTAGACATATACTTATCAATAAGCAGGAGTAAGTAATTTGTGGAGAGTAAAGTTTTTGGGTTACATATCCGAAGTCCAAAGGGTTAGAACAAACCACTTTTTGCGAGCGTCGCTAATATCCATGTACTAAATTGGAAATTTCAAGCATTTTCGGAGTAACATTCAAGTTAAACATTAGGCCAATTTATTTTGGAGTAAACATTAATATAATTTTGTGGAGTTAGGCCCTCAGAGTAAAGAATCTAACCGAATTACATCGAGTAAAGTGGGCTTGTATGTATCTACACTTGTTTGCTATGTACACAATTACACATTATACTCGTACATTGCACGTCCTCGGGGGTTTAAACGAGAGTCATTTAATGTGGACTACATTAAGTACTGCGTACGTTGAAAGACCACCCGGCTGCCATTTGTTCGTGGCACTAATTAGATTGTCATTAACGCAGAGTTTGTTTATCTACCATACTCATTTTCTAAGCAAAAAGGAAAAAAAGATATGCTCTCCTGAAACTAGAAATATTAAGACCTACGAAACTGTAAATGTTCAAAAAATCAGGTGTTTTAAATAAATCGGTAACTGCTACAGACGCCAGTACATCAAGCTACCACAAACTGTCAGATTTCTTTAATAGAATTTCAACCTTATCACAAGAGTAGAAGGTTAATGTTTGATTGGTAAAATCTGACAAATTCGGGTAGGGTGACCTGCTGGCGTCTGTACAATAATGACTTAAATACATAATACCTATTTACATATGGAAACAGACTTATGTATAGACAGCAAATTTGCAAATTTCTGTCCATATTGTATGTTTTTGTATTACTAACAAGACAAACAGCCATTTCAATAAATTGTTTCAGCTGGTAAAAAACAAATACCTAACGATATTGCTGAAGAGGTTTAATTCTATTTATTTTAAGTAGACTTCTTGTTTAGGGTACATTGGGTCGCGGGACTGTCTAGACAGGGTAGGTACCGTAGCCCTGGAACTAAATAGCAACTGAAGGAACAAGTTGGTTTTTAGTCATTACGATTCTGAGACAGCATTTGATGATTTTCTTACTCTATGAATTTGAATACTGATATAACGATTACCATTTTCAAATTCTGTATTTGTTATATACAACATTATTTTTAGTATATGCGAAACCTGAATATAGTTTGTTCAGAATCAGTAACTGATTCGATTGCAATAGTTTTTACACCATGTTATATTAAAAAAAAAATATGTTTATTTAAATTTTATGATCACTTAATTACAATACAATCACCGTAAGGTTAGGTACCTATTGCCAAACTATTATCACGAGTGTATAACACAGGTGACGCGATATACGCGGGTGTACCGCGAAATGAGCATGTTTTTGAACGGACAAGCAGGTAATATACAAGCTTATACCTTTGTCATTTTTTAAGATACGGTTTTAAAACTTTGTACATAGATTCTTGACACAAAAATATTGGACAGGTGTATCGGGTTTCGCATAAACAAAAAATAATGTTGTAAATGCTCTTGGTCTTGTTCGTTGACAAATAGTTAACAATCTATACCAAATAGGTCTGTCTGTTTACGGATTTAGGAAAAAAGAAGAAAATTTTATCGTTTATTAACGATTGCTTCTTTGAACTTTTTCGCTATAACATTCTAAAAATAACGTTTAGTAAAAGATTTTTTATTCCAGTTTTTACTGTAATTACTTTACTTTCTAGTATTATGAAGATAACAATGACAATCTTGTGAGTAAGACAGTAATGGGTCTAAATATTGATGGATGGAGAGGCAGAGGAAGGCCAAAGAAAAGATGGATGGGTTGTGTGAGGAATTATATATATATTCTTTATTGTGCACAAAAATTTAAAATAAAAACCAACTTAAAATTACATTCACAAAGGTGAGCTTATCTCTATAAAGAGATCTCTTCCAGCCAACCTGTAAAACTGATTTGAGATGATGATACACGGGGACAAGATAGTACACAGAATTATTAATACGTAATTAGTTATACATATTCATACATACTATTATATATATCACAAAATATATACATACATATATTATACATAATAAAATATATATATACATACATAACTATCAAGATATTTGCGAAAGGAAGTGCTCTTTCAGTCTATTTTTAAATGATGTTACCGAGGGAGAGTCTTGGATTGCCTTTGGTAGCCTGTTCCAAAGTTGTGTAGCTCGATAAGTATAGGAGTTAAAAAAGAATTTTGTATTAGCTCTAGGACACTCAAGTACCTTGGTGTTACATGCGCGCCTAGGCCGGGGATTAGGAGGTAGTAAGCGGAACCGGGAGCGAAGATAGTCAGGAGTGGACGGGTCTTTGAGGATTTTGTAGAGAACAGATAGGATGTGCACATCACGACGAAGTCGGATAGGGAGCCATTTTAACTGAGCACGAAAATTAGAGACATGGTCATATTTGCGAAGTCCGAAAATAAACCGAATAGCAAGATTTTGTAGACGCTCAAGTTTATTTAGAAGCTCCTCTGTCACATCCAAGTAACACACATCAGCATAATCAAGAATAGGAAGGAGAAGTGATTGAGCAAGCATGATTTTAGTTTGCAAAGGCAGGAAGGTCTGGAGTCGTTTGAGAGAATGGTAAGAATAATGCATGCGCCTGCTCACCTCGCTAACCTGCGCTGACCAGGATAAGTGACAGTCGAAAATCACTCCCAAGTTTTTTGCCTTATCCGTATATGGGATACAGATGCCATTATAATAAACTTTGTGGTTGTCAGTTATTACAAGCCTACTTCTAAGTCTACTGCTTCCTACGATCATAGCTTGTGATTTAGTGGGATTAACTAACAACCCAAAGTTACGAGCCCATACCTTTATGGCTGAAAGGTCAGAATTTATGACCTGAATCGCCTCGGAAAATTCAGACAAAGAAAAGTGTCTGTAAATTTGTAAAATCATCTGCATACAAATGGAAGGGAGAAGATATTACTCGGGAAATATTATTTATGAAAATAGAAAAAAGTAATGGAGAAAGAACGCCGCCTTGCGGAACACCAGCAGTGAGATTCAACCAGTCCGACGTTAAGTCGTCGGTTTTCACACACTGCTGGCGACCATGAAGATAAGACCGAAACCAATTAATCACAGAAGGAGCAATGTTAAGAGAGCTTAGGGTACCAAGGAGCATATCAAAGTCAACTGAGTTAAATGCATTACTGAAGTCAAGCAGAGTCATAACAGTCAGTTTAGTGTTATCCATTGCGTGGCGAATATCCTCTGTGACATTCAGCAACGCACTAACCGTACTATGAGAAGGACGGAAACCGGACTGGAAAGGACAGAGTAGGTTATTGGAAGTAAGATAGGAGTAGAGCTGTTTGTGAACAACACTTTCAAGTACTTTCGAAAGTACAGGAAGGATTGAGATGGGACGGTATTCGGAAAGGGAAGTTGGATTGGAGGTTTTGGGTAGTGGGATCACAAATGCCTTTTTCCAGGAAGAAGGAAAGACATTAGCCCACAGTGAAAAATTTATTATGTGAGTGATAGTAGGCAAAATGCTTCCTAAAACCGGAAGGAGCATGTCAAGACTCAGCTCGTCACTACCCACTGCCTTTGTAGAGATGGAAAGGATACTCTTCTTAACATTGTCTTCCGTGACTGGATGGAATGTAAATTGAGTGCAGTCAGGTGGGTCAAGGCTAGAAAGGTAAGAAAGAGATGATGTTTTTGTAAATGCATCTAATGAAACAGGGGGGGTAGTGAAGTGTTTGTTCAGAGCATTTAGATCCATGGTACCATTAGTAGCATCCATGGCCTTGCCCACACCTAATGACTTTAAGAATCTCCAGGATAGAGCCTGAGAAAGATTTTCCAAATTTGAGTGAATGTAACGACGTTTTGCATCCCTACACAATCTGTTGCAGATGTTACGTAATTTTTTATAAGCTGTTACACTATCGTCCGAAGGATCCTTCTTAAGTTTACACTTAGCTTTATCCCTTTTTGCCATAGCCTTCTTAATATTAGGAGTCAGCCAGGGAGCAGGAGCATGCTTCACACGAACAGGTCTAACTGGTGCATGAGCATCGAATAGATTGGTGATAATTAAATTAAAGGCAGAAACTTTGGCATCAACATCATCCGCTGTCAATACCGGCGACCAGTCGATGCTCTCTGCATCTTCTCTCAAACGGTCCAGGTCCATATCACGAAAATTACGTTGGAAAATGACTTTACATTTGATCTTAGGAGGTCGCACTTTATACGCAAGAAAAATTAAATCGTGATACGAGAAAGGGGCCATCATTTGTCCGTGCGTGATGACTGAATCCGGCTTGGAGACGATCATAACGTCGAGCAATGATGGCCTGCAATTTGGAAGATGATGTGTTGCTGAAAGTGGGAGAACGTGTAAATTTAAAGAAGAGGTTAAAGAAAGAAGCTTTTGAGACCTGGAATCATCCTTCAAAATACAAGTATTTAGGTCACCCATGATTATGACATGTTCATAAAGTGTACCAAACTGTTCCAGAATAGACTCTAACGTGGGGAAGTACATCACTTTATCATTTGGACTATATACAACACCAAGTAAAACTTTTTTGTGGTTTACGATGATTTCCAGAAAGAGATATTCAAGAGATCCAGAATATTGAGAGGGAGAATGAATAATTAGGTCGGCAGGGATGTCACCGCGCAGGTAGATACCAACCCCGCCACCACCCGCGCCAACACGGTCATTACGAAAGAGCCGAAAACCTGGCAGTCCAAAAGATGTGGAAGGAAGAGAAGGCTTGAGCCAAGTTTCTGAAATTAAAATTGCATCAACTACAGTGTCACTAAAGGATGTGAGAAGATCGTTGTAATGAGCTGGAACGCTCTGAGCATTAATGTGCACTAAGGATAGGAATTTTGAGCTACACTGAAAAACTGAAGACAGTTTTTCTCCTAAAGGCTCTGAGTCGGTAAGAGAAGAGCTAGAGTCACTTTGAGCACTGATATATTCGTCATCAGAGGACGAGCAAGAGAAATATTCGTTTAACATATAAATAAAATAAATATATTTAAATATCTATGTATACTTTTGGACAAAACAAAAAATACCTAAATAAATACCTTTGACTAAAACCTACCAGCTACAAGTTGACTGAAATAGATTATCGAAATCACATTATCTAAAAGTAAAAAAAAATACAACAATCAACTGAACACTAAGGCCCTTCGTACATTAGGCGACTCGGGTATCCGATACTCCAGTCGAATACCCAAGTCGCGCGACTCCAGTAGCGCACGATCCGTACACAGCGGCGACTCGAGTCGTAAGACTCAAATCGTCTGTTCGGCCACCATTCTATATTCAACCTTAATAATACATTGTACAAAACACAAAATGTACATCTCAACATAAATTAAAATGCTTCTATTTTAAAAATGACGAGCGCATTCCTATTTCAAATTTTTGGAATTCAAAATTGGCGCGTATAGAGGAAAAAAATCAATCTAGAAAGAATATGGTTCATAATTTCGCCGCGCCAACCGGCTACAAGGTAGCTCGATTTGTTCAAGCTTTGACTTTCAAGGTGGTGACCATGGGTTCAATCCCCAGGTAAACATAGAATTTTTCTTTTCTCGTGTTTCAGTTGTTTTTTAGAGGTTTATTCAATTTTTTTCTAGGTTTTTTTTTTATAGTTTTCTTTTATTTGCACCGGAACGCTGACGCCCTTACTGCTATGATGATGACCGTGGTTTCTTTTAGATTTGAATAGGTTTTTTTTAATGTTTTCGTTTTCTTAATTACTTTATTTTTGTCGTATGTGCAAGTACATGACGAAGCTAGGTTATAGTAGTAATGTTTGTAACGAAACCATAATAATTTATAAAAGTGCAAAAAGTTTGACACCATGCTCGATAAATGGCGCTGTCGTCGAGTTAGATCGCGCTATCGTTTTGTTAGGTTCTATTGAAGGACACCGTGGATTTTAGTTAGTACGAGTCTGACAGTCCCTCCCGCCCTGCCCGGGGCCCGGGGTGGGAGGACTCATTTAATATGATGATTTTACCACTTAAAAAAAAAAGCTTATTCCATGCTAATTATCTATTAGAATATTCTTTTGAATTTGACAAGCCTGTTGGTCTAGTCGTTAGTGACCCTGACTGCTATGCCGGAGGACGTGGGTTCGATTCCCACCCAGGACAAATGTTTGTTTGATGAGCACGATCATTTTGTTCTGTGTCTGGGTGTAATATATATATTATATTTATGTATTTAGAAATATATAAGTATGTTTATCAGTTGTTTAGTACCCATAACACAAGCTCTGCTTAGCTTGGGACGAGATGGGGTTGTGTGATAGTTGTGGAATATTATTATTATTAATTGTAATGATACAAACAAGGATATTTTTCTACCTCAGATACTTTAATAATAAATTTTAAAATAGTAGATACAAATTTTTCGTCGGTTAAAAATCGCGAAGACTTGGGTATCGGCGATCTTGATAGATGAGTAGCGAGCGACTAGAGTCGGCGACGCATGTCGGCGACGCGACCTGTGTACGAGCCTCTATGGATTTGTATTGCGATAGTCGCCTGGAAACCCAAATCGTAAGGTATCGGAAACTTGCGTCGCCTCGTGTACGAAGGTTCGTACACGAGGCGACGCAAGTTTCCGATACTAGAGTTTCGCCACTACTCATGACCTGCGGAAAATTCGAGGTACTAAATTTTTATAATGCAATTTGATGTAACGACATAGACACTAGCGCCGCGTCAAAAGGTCATGATGGGTGGTCAAGAATATGAATTTATAAAATGGCTGACACATGACTGTGACGATCAAAGTATATTTTTTAGGGTTCCGAAGGTTCAAAAAAAAACGGAATCTTTATAAGATCAGTCGTGTGACAGTCCGTCCTTCACAGTTAATTTCCTGGGAACCTAACATTAATCCAAATCCAAATACTATAACATAATTTAAAATTTTTATTCAATAAAATAGAAAAAAAACCATCTCTCCTAACTTTTTAATAAAACTGCATACAAAATTATGATTTGATAGAGGATTGTAAATATTTTTCTATCGTTTTAAAATAATTACTTTCCAAAAATGATTCAAGAATATGCTACGGAACCCTTTATTCTGTGAATAAAATTAAAAATGGTAAATAAATTGTTCCGCCATCTTGAAAGTCGCGGAAACTCAAGTCGCCGCGATGTCAGCAGATAGGTAGCGCGCGATTGGCGTCGCGCGTTGCGTGCGTGTGTACGAACGTATATGCATTTCTATTGCGAGAGTCGCCTGGATACTGAAGTCGTAAGGTATCGGAAACTTGAGTTTCCGAATGTACGAAGGGCCTAAATGTACAAAAAAAAAAAAAAAAAAAACAGCTGCGAATCAAAAACAATATTGCGTGCAAAAACATAATTCGTGCAACGGAACGTTAAAAACATCTAAAAAATTGCGTTCCGAGAGACATTAATTTGAAAATATTTGTGGCAGTTGTGGTACAAAAATGAAAAAATAAAAAAAAAGAGGATGGCTTGTGCCCACAGATCTAAAGCATGAACCGGGCCCTCAATAATAAAATAATACAGAAAAACATATAATTATTATTAAGAATAAATTGTTATATATTCTAGAAAAAGAGAAGTAAAGTATTAGTACATAAATGTGTGTCTTACTGGAAAGAGACAGATGTATGCAAAGTATAGATGATGAGTATTGAAATAGGCAAACAATGCTCAGTCCATGCTCCATATCCACGTTCACAACCATTAGGAACACAGCCACAACCAATCTGTCAAACACTACGTCAACGTCAGTACAAAATTGACAATTTGATAATCTGCAGAGAAAATCTAAACAATCGCGAAACATATGTTCTACCCTTAAAATTGTTCACAATACTGAGCATTTATTATTAGATTACACACGAATTACGAGAACACGGCATATAAGTTTCATATTGGAGTGAAAAACATAATATAGTGAACTGTTATAAAAAGACAAAACCACTTTAGCTGCCAGTTTCTTTTGCTGCAACGTATTTGTCAGGATACTGTTTTATAAGCTGCTGAAGCTCAGATGAAGTGACCAGTTTCTTACGTGTCTTATCTGGAAGCAAGATCACAATAACGCCGTCCGACGACCAGCATTTCTTCATTATATTATATTATATTATATGATAATGATGCTTTGATATCTGATAGAATCTTTAGGTACTATTATATATTCTGTGATAGAATGGAAGAAGAAAATGTGTAACGCCAACGCCAAGTAAAATAGAAAACGGGCAGGAAGATGATTTTTTTTTTTTTTTTTTTTTAGCGTGGTAAAATCATCAAATGAGTCCTCCAACCCCGGGCAGGGCGGGAGGGACTGTCAGACTTCTACTGACTAAAATCCACGGTGTCCTTCATAGCCTGTTATGTTCCGGGGTTACGGTAAGGGAATAATCCCGCGACCCCGGCAGGCTTTGGCCCTCTGAGAGGGGGGCCCCGTCATTATGCTGACGCTCTTTGAGGCGCGCGTGGGACACAACGCGCCGTCGACCCGGGCATGGTCCTTGGTCGGGCAGCGAGTTGCCCTTTACTCGCTGCCCGCATGCCCGCGCCTACGGTGGCCGGAGATCGTCTCGCGACGTCCGTCGCCGTGGGCGTCCTACACCGCGGTTGGGGCGGAGGGAGGACTCTGTCCTCTCTCGCTCGCGGCGCGCCTCCTCCTTCGCGAGCATTACTGCTTCGCAGAAGGAGGCGACCGCTTCCCACTCCGTCTCGCCCCGCAGCATGGCCGCAACCAATGCCGGGCGCGAGAGGTCTCCGCCTATCGCAGCCGTGAGGACACGTCGGTGCACTGCCCAAGCTGGGCAGTCCTGCACCGTATGCTCCACCGTGTCCTCCGGGCGATCTTCGCAGTGGTGACACCCAGACGTTTCCTCCTTCCGCATTAGACACAGGTACCTCCCGAAGCACCCGTGCCCGGTGAGGACCTGCGTCAGGCGGAAGGTAAGGACGCCATGACTTCTCTCCAGCCACTCCTCAAAGAGGGGTCTTACCGCCGCAATTGCGGCGTGCCCGGGCAGGAAGATGATGATGAAATTTTTATTTATGTTTGTATTTTTATGTGCAAATGGTACACCAAAGACTACCTACAGTACTGTTTCTCCCTTATCTTCAAATCCATCCAAAGGTTGTCTTGAAAAGATCGCTTTTAGCGATAATACCGCCCATTGTGTCACCCTATGTGTAAGATATTCTTTACACACTTTTCTATACACTCGAGAGCAATGAATCCGGGTCACTTAAAGAATCCTAAAAATCTCGGAAACTAAAAATGCTAGGTTAATGCAATAAATTGTATTTAATAGACAATGTAATACTCCTTAAATGAATGTATTAAAACTTCTTAGTTATTGTAAAGTTATATCATAAAAAAATCAAATTTGAAAAAGGGCCACTTTCGAAGATGGAACTACGAAATTACAGCATTTGGTTTTGCTTTTGTTTGTAATCTGTCATTTATGTGGGTACATAAACCATGTCGATAGTGCTCTATATTCATTATTTAAGCTAAAATTATGTCGCTTACGCCTGAAGAATGCACCAGAATACTTACAATGCTGGAAACCGGCCGGAGTCAGCGCGATACAGCCAGGACTGTCGGTGTGTCGCTGTCAACAGTACAAAGAGTTCTCCGACGTTACGAAGAAACTGGTTCTAACCTACGCAGACCAGGAACGGGCAGAACCAGGTGTACCACAGCACGAGAAGACCGATACTTGGTGAACACCATGCTTCGAAATCGCTTTCTCACAGGAACTGAACTCACCAATCAGTTTCGACGCCTCGGAGGAAGTAACCCAAGTGCATGGACAGTAAGACGTCGGCTTGCTGAATCTAACTTAAAACCCCTTAGACCTGCAAACGGCCCTAAACTGGAGCGTGGACATCGTATTTTCAGCTCTGGGCATATCTTAGTAGATATGCCCAGAGCCACGTAAATTGAAGTATTGAAGATTGGTCAAAAGTTATGTTCTCCGACGAATCAAAATTTATGCTCTACAAGCACGATGGAAGACACAGAGTGTATCGAAGACCAGGGGAAAGATTCAAGCAAGCATGCATCGAAGAAAAAGTAGCCTACGGTGGTGGGTCTGTACTTGTGTGGGCCGGAATTTCTTCTGAAAGTCGCACAGAGCTGGTGATCATAGAAAACGGCTCTTTAACTAGCGTAAGATATGTGGAAGAAATCCTCAATGATCACGTTGGTCCATTTATGGTCAATTTAGGTGAGGATGCTATATTTATGCATGACAATGCCCGACCTCATACAGGTAGGATTGTGAATGACTACCTTCAAGAGATGAACATTACTCGTATTGAGTGGCCAGCGCGCAGCCCGGATATCAACCCGATCGAGCATGCTTGGGACGAGCTAGGCAGATGCGTAAAACAACGAAACCCTCCCCCAATCACGCTTCGTGAGCTCAAAATTGCTCTCACAGAGGAATGGGAGAATATTCCCCAAAATCGTATAAGGAACTTGGTGTACAGCATGCCAAACCGCGTAAACGCAGTAATGGAAGCACGAGGAGGCAATATGAAGTATTAAAATTCAAGAAAATCGTAATAAAGTTCAAAAATTTCATGTTTCCTATTTTTGTTTTAAGGAGAGATCAGCAGTTTTTTTCTTTATGTAATTTTGTGTTAATAAAATGTATGGTGACTCATATTTTTTTTACTTTCATTTAAGGAGTATTACATTGTCTATTAAATACAATTTATTGCATTAACCTATCATTTTTAGTTTCCGAGATTTTTAAACATTCTTTAAGTGACCCGGATTCATTGCTCTCGAGTGTATTTGTAATTTGTTTGGTGTGCATAATAAAGTGTATTCTATCTATCATCTATCTCTCTATGAAATATAACAAATTAAAGTTGTCCAGATAGTCAGTGATACTAACGCTCAAGACGAACCTGCATTACAGCTGTTTGCTCTATAATCAAGAATCTGAGTGTTTCACAAATGTTGCAAACATTTTAAGTTTCAAAGTTTATCGTAACTACAGGATAACATAAGTACTGCCTGACCGATATATTAAGCTGCTTACGTTAAGTTCAGCGAGCTCCCGCTAGTGCAGAGCTGGGAAGTAAGAAAAACATTGAGAGCATTAGCTTTAGCAGTCGGTAAGTATGGAGTTACGGAAGTAAGTTGGTTTTCTTAACCTTCTAAAAGTCTGCATATCATATTACAAAATCATAGTTATTCTTTGCTATAAACTACTTAAAAGGTGATTCTACTCATTTTGTCGTTTAATTTTTAAATATTTTTGCAAAAAAAAAAATGTAACAGTTGTAGGCCACCGGTACCGGAATAAGGGTTCAAGCTACCGGCGGTTAAGCCTCCAGAGAAATAACATCCTAGTAATGCGCGCCGTGTCCATGAACTGCTTTTTGAATCAGGCCCTTGATCTAGCTGCCTAACTAATCCTACTTTAATGGGGGACGAACCTGAATTAAGAAAAATAATTAATTTAACCCCTAATTTTTATTTGCAAAATCATGAAAATGAGTTCACCCGCCGGAGTGGAGCGGAAAGAATAGTAATACTCGTACTGACGAAAATCTTATTTAGATTTTTCTTCAATAGCTCTTTACGTTCCCGGGTTACGGCTACCTATGTAGACAGTTCTGTGACCCCTTTGGGCATTGATTAGATGCTACGTTACAATTTAGTTGTGCATGTAGTTATGTGGGGCAACCAATTTTAATTTATCGTGAAAATTAAGCTTGTTGGCCAACTCTCAATCAAGCAACTGACACACACAGTTTATTACTGGACATATAGGCATCTTTCAAATCTCTCTTCTTTATCTTTTAGACTACTAATCTTTCACAAAACCCGGATCTTCGGCTCCCGCTGCATATAGTCTTCGCTCACTGCCTCTGCACGCTTCCATTCTAGCGTGAGAGGCGGTCTACTGAACTTTAGGCCCGTAATAACCTCTGAGATAGTTATAGTAATGGTCTAAGACTAGTATAATACTCAAATAATTCTGAGTTTTAGTGTTATTTTACAAGTGGGTTATTCGAGCTAGAATTTCATAGCCAACTTTAATTTGTCCAAGACCCTGAAATAACAAATTTAATCTATCACTACTCTATGTTCCAGTAATAAAGTTACTTAGCACCTAATGAAAGCTACGACGCGCGACGGCTATGTACAATAGTGCTAAAAAAACTTGTTTCGTTAGAGTAGTTCATTAAGAGGGCGCAGCCGGCCTAGAGAGCAGTTTGTGAAGCTCGCGCTTGACCTAATTAGTGTTGCGCCACTGTCACTATGACGAGGATTTGTTTTTGTAAGTTCTTTTGTTTTAATAATGTTTAACAGCCAGTTGTGTCAGCACACACAATATGTTACGTCCCTGCGAGCTGCGTCCCGACTATGGTAATGAGCTATTCTCAGATTGTTGTGCTCGCTGAATTTTTATGGCGCTTCAAGTCATAAAGAAAAACTATCATTATGGCGACGCGACGTGTTTTATATTGACGCTGAAATAAAAAAGAACCATTATTAAAGCTTTCAATTGTTTTTTTTTTACTATTTGATCTTCTATAATAAGGTCGAAGGACGAAAGACGAATCATATGAAAATATAACGTTTCGTTCTCAACACTAACTATAATGCCACCATTCGTTTTCAATTATTGCTAATTATTCACCTCGCCCAAAGAATCACAAACAACTATCGCCTGACTTAATTGTAAATACATTCCCCAAAAAGGTAGAAAAACACGACCCAAGTATCTTCATCGTGAACCGAGTGGTTATTTAGTAGCACGTTTGGCAAAGGTGCAATATTTCAACCCCAACACATCCCTTTGCTTGGCACACGCTAGCGGATAAGTGTGTGAAAAAGAAATAAAGTCACTTTTAAATTGAACCCCTTTTCTTTTAGCACTTAATTTATTCATGACGATTTTTTATAGCGTGTCCTACTTTAACATAAAACTCTTGTCTCAAATTGCCGTCATTTTTCAATTCTTTTGTAAGATAGCAAATTGATTTTGATTTTCCACTTTTCCGTCCCGCAATTTTGGACATGCTCTTTATATAATGGAAGTTGTTAAAGCGCTTTCGCCTACTATTAGTTTTGTAATTCAATTTGTTGTTTTAATTTAATATTCTGAGAACGTTGTTATAACAAACATTTCTGATGAATTATAAATCTTTCTGATACCATTTTTTTTTTCTTAGGCTTACCTATGCCCTCGGATTCGTCCGTATGGATTGTGGTCGCGGCAATCGTGATACTCGGACAAAAACCGTCTTACCGCAAATAGATAAATATCTGTTGAACGCTTGTTTAAAGAAGTGTAACTTCAAAGCGGCCCTTATAGCTGATAGATATAACTTATAATAAAATTATCAACGTGATCGACGTGAAAGACGGAAAGTGTCTACCATATGTGTTTATCTGGTAAACATATGTTTGTCTCTGTGTGTTATATTTTATAAAAAGTTTAGCGTTTCTAGCTTAAAAGTGTTCAAATGTTTATTTATACATCCAACCATCTTGACATGCTCTTTACTAGTAGTAAAATAAATAAATTGTTAATCTGCGGGTTTGTATGAATTTTGAATGCGATATAAATCGTAACATGGAATATTCTGTTATTTTTCTCAAGCAATAGAGTGTAATTGATAAAGAACCATTTTAGCAACATTGTTTTAAGCATCGTTGATAAAGTGGCGATTTTAAATCCACTGGTCTCTATGTTTAAGTAGAGCCACGCCAAAGTTCGTAATGTAATTTAGCGCCTATCAAATAATTCACCATAAACCGAATTGATATTGCCTCATAGTTCATACCACTCAAATACATCTAAATCGTGTGTAAATGATCATTGCATGGCTTTCGATTCGCCTCGTTGCGGCGGTAGTTTCTGTCCACACTGAGTTATAGCGCCATCTATCGTCGTAAGCAGAGAATTACGCACGTTTAAGTATTTACTATTAGGTAGCAGGTTTAGATAAGTATATTTTATTGTATTGTTTACATATTTATTATAATATGCTTCAATGTGGTTTGAAAGCCAATAAATAACTAGAATTTGCCTACGGCTGCACTCGCGTTTATCTTGAATTTGACAATCAATTTCGATCGATGTGGCTCTATCAAACATTATCATTTATGAATTTAATGTTATTTTTTTTGAGAACAGTACTTTTTTCGGGATTAAATGTGCTTACCCTGTGTCCGTTTCTGTGCCTGCCAATTACCATGACCCCGGAACGTAAAGGGCTATTGAAGGACACCGTGGATTTTAGTCAGTTCGAGTCTGACTGTCCCTTCCCGCCCTGCCCTAGGAGGGAGGACTTATTTGTATGATTTTACCAAGCAAAAAAAAATCCATTTCTGTACACCTGACAAGACAACGTACAATGAGGATGACCGGTTAAGTGTTTTGGGCGTGAAAGACAACAAACAAGCAAACTAACTTTTACATTTATAATATTAGTTAGAATTCAAGGAAAGATCATTGCAGACTTTTCTCCACTCGTATCTATGTTTTTCCTCATCTGTGTGAGTACCATACAGGTTTTTCCTATTGTCTGCTAGTGACTATTCACGTGTCTGTCTAATGATCTGTCAACGATCTATATCATTCAGTCGAAACTCCTGTCCTTCTGCTAATACCTCATCTAACCAAACATCCTGTCGATCTCCATTTCGTAGCCGCCCGTAGAATCTACGGACGAATGATAAAACGTCAAATCCATATTTTTTTATCGTGTTAAAATCATCAATTATACCTTTGTCAAACTGAAAAGCGTGCCGAAGCGTTTTTGTTTGTAATGCACAGAATTGTTTGAAGCCTGTCACATAGACTATCGGACCGCTTTCGCTTTTTTATATGACAGGATCCGGATCGCATTCGCTTCGTCCTGTCTGTTTGATGTCAGCTTTAATGAGTCCTCCCGCCTAGGGTGGAGATAAAAGCGAAAGGGACTATCACACTCGTACTGACTAAATACCACGGTGTTCATTCAATAGCCCTTCATGTTCCAGAGTTACAGTTAGCTGATGAGATAGTCCCGCGACCCCGGGTCATAACCATTTTACGCCGAAGATGATTTTGACGATCGACGTTCTGAGGCCTTACTACGAGCTCTTATCGCGATCCAGTTTAGGCTGTGGGAAAGAGACAGAGTTAAGACAAGAGACAAGTCGTCTAGCGCTATCTCTTTCTCACAGCCTAAAGACTCACGCTTTAAGAGTTCATGGTAGGCCACCTGATCTCATTCATACTACGTCAGACCATTTAGTTGAGGATACTTGTAAGCATCATCTGCCTAGCCTTTTCCCAACTATATTGGGGTCGGCTTCCAGTCAAACCAGATTCAGCTGGATATCAGTATTTTACATGGAGCGACTGCCTATCGGACCTCCACAACCCAGTAACTGGGTAATACGATACCCCATGGTAAGACTGGTTGTCAGATTTTAGAGCTTCTGACTAACAGTAACGACTGTCAAAGATCTACAAATGACAGCCGGGACCAACGGCTTTACGTGCTTTCCGAGGCACGGAGGAAACTCGCTATGATAGATGGTCACCCATCCACAGACCAACCTCGGCAAGCGCGGCTTAACCCGGAAGATCGGCCTGTGCGGCTGTAATTATTTAGCCACGAGCTAGGATACTTGTAAGCACAGTTTTAAAATAACCTACTACTTATTTCGGCTATGAAAAATGACACGTTTGTATCAAAGCTCATTTTCGTCTAATCTCGTAAAGAAAATTGGACTTAATGGCCTTAAATCCTTTAGTTGAACTTTATAGAGTTATGAACTGAAGGTGGGATAAGGCACGATTCCATTATTGTTCGTAACGTGTGAATAAATTGGATGTTTATCTTTAAATCAGTCAAATGTGGGTCATCTTCAATCAAAATTGACAGTCGCCAAAATTGACCTACAATTGACATGTTTACAAATGTTCATGAAACTGCTTTTTTGGGGTGTCAAAATCATGAAATGATTTTCCCGCTCAATGCGGAGCGGAAATAAGGGGTCTCGCTCAAATACTAATACAGGCACTAACTTCGGTGGCTATCTGGGGGCACGGCAGTGCCCCGCCAAGTCTCGAGCAAAACGGGCACGGCCGTACCATCTTTTCTCGAAGCGATTCGCGGCTGTTTCGCCCCCCCTATATCTTCGACGTGGACAAAGCTAGGAGTTTAGGTTTTCGGTGAATAATAGTAGGCATTAGAACAAGCTTAAGTTCGAAATTACATGCCAATTGAATAAATAGTTTAGGAGTTACGGTCGATCAAAGTTACACCATTTTGTCACTCACTGACTGACTGACTCACTGACCGATCATCAAAAATCTAAGGTACTTCTAGCAGACTTAGAAACTTCAAATTTTGTACCAAGATAGGTCATTAGCCACATATAAAGGAAAAATTATAAAAACATTAAAAAATAATATACCATAGAAAACAATTTTATATTTGCGGTTTGGCAAGAACATTGTGTATGGATTTTGACTGCATTGTTAACTTTGTTCGTTGTTTAAGTATTCAATTGGATGAATACTTACATAGAATAGAAAAGAATAATATAAATGTAATACATAGACTATAATTAATCTAAATTAATACATAAAGTTCATAATTCATTAAATTAATAAAGCTAAAACTCCATTGTATTGCGATAAATATTGTATACGCGCTCGATAGATGGCATTGTACCTGTCTGAATCGCGCTATGGTTTCGTTACAGAGCGCAGTCTAAGTAGTACTTTAAAATAATTCAATAATTTTCATTTGATAGCGCCATCTATCTATGAACAACCATTTCGAAACTAAAAAAATATTGTAGCGATATTCAGAGAACTTAAGTTAGCCGGATTAGATAGTAGATTTATTATTGTTACTGAAACAGTTATTTAGGAAAATAGTTTATTAATATAACATAGACATAGTTACATAAATCTAGTTGTTTACGTGTTATTTAGTTTAGTTATATTTAGTTTGTAAGTTAGTAGATATATATTTATTTAGTTATTTGTTAGTTAGTTTAGTTCTATTTAGTTTGTTAGATAGAGAATGGGTCCTAAGCAAAAAAGTAGCTGAAGTCCAAGAAATTATGAGGACACCTAAAAAAAAGAAAGATATACACTTACAAAAAATAAATGAGATCCCACCAAAAACATTAAATGTAAAAAATGCCAAGTCTCTCGATGCAGTCCTTCCATCGTAAAAAGTTTTGAGATCTCACAGAAGCCAAGTCCTATTCAAATTATTTTGTAGTTATAAATCAACATTTAGTAATTATATCAATAGTTTTCTTTATATTATAACTATAGTGACTTGGCAATGAGCACAAGTAAAAAAAAATAAAACGGCATATTTGGAGGAGTTGAAAGTTACACACACCGCATGCATAAACATTCTCTTTTATTTACTTTATTTATTCTCTTAACATTCATCATTTACTTTCAAAAAGCGATGGCCCGTAAGGTATTCTTAATTATTGTATTGGAACATGTAGTCGGTAGTGACCATCATGATTCACACATAACAAATAATCTGATCACAGGTCTCGTCAGTAACATTTGCACATAACTCCAGGCAGCAAGCAGCTTTTAATTTGTGCTCATTGCCAAGTCACTATAGTTATAATATAAAGAAAACTATTGATATAATTACTAAATGTTGATTTATAACTACAAAATAATTTGAATAGGACTTGGCTTCTGTGAGATCTCAAAACTTTTTACGATGGAAGGACTGCATCGAGAGACTTGGCATTTTTTACATTTAATGTTTTTGGTGGGTCATAATTATTAAGTATTATTTTTACAAAAAAACACTCTAATACAGAGATAATTAAACTACTATTTCTGAATGGGTCGTAAAACCCGTAAAATATCTTTTAATTCAATCTAAATGAGGTACTTGTCACTTTTTGTGACAAGGACCTTTATACAATACTAGCTGTTGCCAGCGGTTTCACCCGCTGCAACTCGAAAATTATCCCACGGGAACATAAAATCGGGATAAAAACTATCCTATGTGTTAATCCAGGTTATAAACTATCTGTATACCAAATTTTAGCCAAATCCGTTCAGTGGTTTTTGCGTGAAAGAGTAACAAACATCCATACATCCATACTTACAAACTTTCGCCTTTATAATATTAGTAGGATAATAATTGTGCTCATAGCATGGATCTACTAAAAGGCATCAAAATGATTTCATTTTGCGCAGACACGCCATGATTTTGAAGGTACAGACGCCAGCACATCAACCTACCTCACTGTGCTGACAGCTCGTGGAATACGACGACCACGACCCGGTTAAGCAAACTCCTCCCCTAACTTTTGCTCATGCAAGTCTCTTCCAGGGTCGATTTTAGCGACTCACTGTTTGGAGACTCATTCTCAGCGGCTCTATACATTCGGCGGGCGTGATTTAAAATAAGTAAACTCAGCCAACAAGGATTTCACAACCTACGCTGTAGTTGATGGGATTATTCCCGAAATAGAAATAAGTACGTCAAATTAAAATAAATTCTCGCCTTTTTATAAGGTAACAAAGTCTAATTATTAAGACGAACAGGTTATTTTTAAGTAACGGCAAAAATAAGCATGCTCTACTATGCGCTATGAAGCCACCAAACTAAAAACTTAAGACGTTTATAACCCGTGCTTGTGGTTTTATTCAATCATGAATAAAATATGAAGGGCTAAGTTAGTAAGTATGCAAGGAACGAAATAAAATTAATTTGTTTCCAAGTCCCAACTTTTGTAATGGTCTGAATTCTGTTATTGGATACACTACCCGCCTAATTGGATTTCATTTCGCATTCTTTCGTTTTCATTACGTAGATAAATGCCCATCTATATACATGGATTACAAATGTATGGATCCAATTACATCTGAAAGTGTAATTAATTAAGATGGACGATAATCTGAATAAACTTTTGTTTATTTACGAGTACCTATAAATACGTGTGTGTATACAAATATATAACTTTTGGAATTAGCTTTACTCTTTCGCAAAGCTATAACATACAAAATTGAATGTCATTATTCAAAGAAAAATTAAGAGTAAATAAGAATTTAAGTAAATGCGTAGATAGTTGCTATGAATGCTGAAAAAGAAACTTTTCATATCAAAAACTTGTTTAAAAGGTAATGGAAATAACATTTTAGTTAAAAACGTAACTCCCACGAATCTACAGAACGACGTATCTCTTTTATTCAATTACAGACTTCTTACTTCATTCATTAGGATTCAAACGTTTTTTTGTGGAGGGAAAATTGCGATCATTGCATCGGCGTGGGCGATAAGCAATTTTATGTTAATGTCGCTCGCTTAGGGTAACGACCAACTTATGGAAGCACAAGTAGGCAGGTCTCTGATCAATATTCCAAGAATGTCAGTCGACAACGCGCCGTAGCATCTGCAGAAAGTTGCCTAATGATCGTTAACGTACGTAAACGCCAGTGCCAAGGTGAGCGAGTCAAACTCTATCAAACAATATGAATGTGATAGACAGCCGACATCGACGGCGCCCCTGTGCGGAAATATTCACTCCGCTCCCAAATTGAATTCCAATATATACGTTGAAATTACTTGTACACCTTCGTGTTCAGTGAGGAACTGAATGAAATATAATATAGTTACTGCTTGTTATTACGACTATATTTACCTTTACACTACTATAAATTATGACGTACACTACATACGAATCTTTACTTGGAACGTTTTTTAGAGAGCGTTTATGTCGTGTGACTGTTACCTATTTTTATGGTACCCAGTGTGTGAATATTTTATCATATTAAACGCGTTGGCGCGATACCACTGAGTGTCGGTTTGGGAAAATAAAACTGGTATTTATTCAATTTATTAGTTGTGAAATCTTAAGCTGAACAATCATAAATTGCAATGTGCGCGAACATAGAACAACTAGCGGCGGCGCTAGAGGACGTTCACTCAAATTTATGAGTCGCAGTGCGGAATATAAATTCTTGCGTGGCTCTCCGACGATGAGACCGCGAAAAATTTATAAACTAGGCTCGATAGTATAAACACAGCGTTTTTATTTCGTATTCTATATCAGTATAATGTAATTAGTAGCAACACGAAAAACCTTTCTATGCCATTTAGAATTATCGTTTATTTTGCTATCTTATTTAGAACCAAAACGCGTATTTTGTTTCTATGTAAATTGTAAAGTGAACATAAAATACAACGAATCAGGTCAGGCGGCGGTAAAATGTAATCTCAACAATAACAAGTAAATATTTTGGCAAACGTTATCCACAAACTGGCCTTGTTTGTTAAAACTAAGTTAAAAGATAAAGTTATCTATAAAGGCTGATTTTTTCCAATAAATTATAATAAATTTAGTAAGTTTGCCTTCGTTATGTGGGTTACAGACCCGAGCCTTCCGAACTTACTCGTAGGCAATATCCGTCATAAGATTTAATTCAAGAAATACCTGACTGAAAATACGCTTGAAGGGTCGAAATTTTCGAAGTTCTGCGCGAGTTTGGAGGACTCTCCATTTATAAGCACGTTTATTAAATGTTTATAGATTTCGTTTTTGTAAAGTTTAATTTTATTAGCAATTTAAAGAATTTATGCACACTCTTAGATTTTCTTTTTATGGATTTGACTGCTATGAAGTTCAGAACTGTTGTAAAAATGCTTATTTTCAGGGTCCTTAAAATTTATTTTGTTGGAACTTTATGGAGAGGGACTGGGATGGGATGGGAAATTTTAACATGTGCATTTTTATTTTTGCGTTAGCTAATACCTGTAATTCTCTGGAGTCCTCATGCACACATTTTTCCCTAGAATATACTGTTTACTTGTACTTATATAAATAATCCTCACAAAACTTCGCTCACAAGGCGCGCCTGTCTTTCGTTCGTCAGACCTCCATATAATGCGGAATAACCCTTTTATCCGTTTATCTATTCAAAGAAAATTTCTCTATGAATACAAATAGACAAGTTGAGTGAAAATATTTTGGCTGAAATTGACTATGAACGATCCTAGCGTTTAGGAATCCTAAATATATGAACCAATGCCTAAATGTTTTCAGTATTAAAAATATCTGGTTCCAAAATATTTTCAAATGAATGAAATATTAGTAGTAAGCTATCAATTCGGGCTTATTTGAAACTGCGGTTGGGTCGGTTACTAACTAAACTAATAGAACAGTAAACTGTTGTCGATTATGTCATAACGACACTTTATTCGAGTCTATTAACAGTTATAGAAACCGATGTCAATTTGGAAACAAAGTTCATAAAGTATTTTATGAGTATTTTACGATTACAGTTTTATTTTATTTGCATTATAAACCTATGCTTTTTCTCTTGGCAAAAATGATTCGACAAACTCATTCTTCGGCATCATATGCGATCAATAGTAAAATTCATCTTTTTAAGCACAGTTATCTGGTCAGTGTATATTTATATGTCCTACTAGGAAGTCCTGGCGACTTTGCTTTATTTGTGTATAGCAAGATAACACCATACATAACTTAACCTGATAAACTTCCACTCACTTCCCATAGATTCCTCGTTTCTTCGCCGTGACTATTAGCCAGTATTTCACGTGGTAATAAACGGTGAAGTCTGGCAATTTAGAATGCTTAGTAACGGAGGGAAGACGCCGAGACGAACGCCCATACGACGGAACGGCACGAGGTGTTAAGGTGAGCTTACATGGGCTATTTGAATTGCTTTATTTTAGGCAAAGTTTTGAAAAAAAAAAACACAATAATTACGCTATTTTTTTTTTCTATAAGTCAAACATAATGTTTGAATTTGTTAAATAAAGTTTAATGCACGATCAATAATAATTACTTCAGTTTTTTTTCAGCTATTTGTTAACATTTATGATTGATGGATTTAAACAGAAACCTCATTAAAATTGAAAAAAAGAGATTAAATACCTATTGAAATGCAAAATATCGAAATTAAAATTGCTATATTATGTTTGAAATCAGAATGATGAATGAATAATTAATAGACTGAAAAAATCTAAAAACCCACGTTTTTAAATATCCTAAAAATAAGAAAATAACCCTACGGGGTTGAGAGAGGGGCCACTCAAAACGTGGGGGCGTATATTATTTAAGGGTTTGTTTATGGGATATATTTACATGAAGTGTATAGATCGTGGGTGTAACTTGCAAAGATACGCCCCCACGTTTTGAGTGGCCCCTCTCTCAACCCCGTAGGGTTATTTTCTTATTTTTAGGATATTTAAAAACGTGGGTTTTTAGATTTTTTAAATCAATTAATTATTTTATTATTTTTATCTTTGTTCATCGGGTTTGAAGCTACCCTGAAAATTTCAGCCTGCTAGCATATCGGGAAGTGCCTCAAAGCCTGTCCGCCATCTTGGAAGTCCGCCATATTGGATTTAAGTCACAATGACTATTTTTTTCGTATTCCTGACAGCAAATCCTTTCATTTGATACCCATATCATGGGGGTGGATTTCGAACAGCCAGTGTGCCATTTTGGACGTCCGCCATATTGGATTTAAGTCACGTGACTATTTTTTTCGTACTCCTGACAGCAAACCCTTTCATTTGATATCCATATCATAGGGGTGCATTTCAAATAGCCTGTCTGCCATCTTGGACGTCCGCCATATTGGATTTTAGTCACGTGGCAATTTTTTCCGTATTCCTGACAGCAAACCCTTTCATTTAATACCCATATCATGGGGGTGGGCTTCAAACAGTCAGCCTTGGGGAGGCCGCCATATTGGATTTGTTATGACGTTTGTTAGCTAATCATGTATTGTCATCAGAATTCAGAGCGTGTGCAAAATTTCAGCCTTCCAGCTTATCGGGAAGTGTCTCAAAATGGAGTTGCAAAAGTCCAACCGGAACGACAAACAAACAAACAAACAAACAAGAACAGTGAGTTTATAAAAACGTGGGAAATAAAAACGTGGGAAAAATGAGACGGTGATCGTATGGGCTACATCCCATTTCATCACTTTCTTGATTCGACAAAAAAAAAGATTTGCTAAACATGTAAATAAGAACCATTTCGTCAATGTGGCACGGTTAACAAAATTATTAAATAAAAGTTGTGGCGAATTAACACATACTGTTTTTAGTGGCTAATTAACTTTGTGGAAAATGTACAACATAATATGTACCTACCGTATCGATATCAGAGAGCGAGCAAAAATAATTGCTAAAAAAAAAGAACCCATGTAACCTCACCATTATGTAATAAAGTCATTCTGGAGTGATAGATTTAGGAGATTGTTCCTCGTTCTCGCTAGAACGAGTTCCCTTTGTGTTTGACAGACTGGCTGTCTCATTAACGAATATGTACGATGGTAACATTATAAAGTTACTGTAACTCAAGTTGTAAGCTCAGATGAGGTAATGAGAAAGTGCATTGCTTATGTATGTAGATTTTGCTGAACGTGGCTTGAAAGCGAAGTTTGACAACTTTTCGTCATAGTCGTAGAACAACGACGGTTTTGATTTTTTTAAATTTTTCGCTGTTTTACGTAAAATGAGCTTATATTTATGAGCTTTATTAGCAAATAACTCTTTTTTTAAATATTATGTAAAATAACTGAGATACTGACTAGGAATACTGACGGATTTGATTTCTTAACGCAGTAAAAGGACGTAACATTCTATTCGCCCGTGTACTACGCTGACCTCTGCCCCCCGCGCCCCGCTTACGCCCGTGTGCGCCCGGCGGATTGTAAGTTCCGCCCATGTTCTGAGTAAGGTTGCGCGTGACCATCGCTTTGCACCAATTATTACGTTAGCTTATTTTTATTTAACTCTTAGGCTTGATTTCATGTCCCATAGTACTAAATTTTTTGTGCAGATTTACCTAGAACAACGACGGAAACCACTTTGCGTCATGTAAAGTAAGAGAAAATCCTCAAAACAACGACGTATGATAACATACGACACACAAGTTTTCATTAAACAATGATATTTTATGAAATTGAGCCGTTTTAGGAACTTATCTTGTTTGACAGATTAAAAAAGTTCAGAAACAGAACAACATGTCCAAATATAAAGCTTAGAGGATCAGCGGTTTCTAAAATATACCCTTAAACTCCATTCGAAAACTTTGATGCGACGTACTGTAAAGTTACTGATTTACAGAACCGTCTTTGTTCTACGACTATGACGTTTTTTAAGTTTTGTAAGTTTTTCGGAAACCGAGCTTTTTTTTTTTAGCGTGGTAAAATCATCACATGAGTCCTCCCACCCCGGGCAGGGCAGGAGGGACTGTCAGACTTGTACTGACTAATATCCACGGTGTCCTTCAGTAGTCTGTTATGTTCCGGGGTCACGGTAAGGAAATAATCCCGCGACCCCGGCAGGCTTTGGCCCTCTGAGAGGGGGCCCCGTCATCATGCTGACGCTCTTTGAGGTGCGCGTGGGACACAACGCGCCGTCGACCCGGGCATGGTCCATGGTCGGGCAGCGAGTTGCCCTTTACTCGCTGCCCGTATGCCCGCGCCTACGGTGGCCGGAGATCGTCTGCTGACGTCCGACGCCGCGGGCGCCTACCAATGCGGTTGGGGCGGAGGGAGGACGCTGTCCTCTCTCTCTCGCGGCCCGCCTCCTCCTTCACGAGCATTACTGCTTCGCAGAAGGAGGCGACCGCTTCCCACTCCGTCTCGCCCCGCAGCATGGCCGTAACCAATGCCGGGCGCGAGAGGTCTCCGCCTATCGCCGCCGTGAGGACACGTCGGTGCTCTGCCCAAGCGGAGCAGTCTTGCACCGTATGCTCTAATGTGTCCTCCGGGCGATCTTCGCAGTGGTGGCACCCGGGCGTTTCCTCCTTCCTCGGAAATCGAGCTAAGTTATTTATTTATTTATTCATGTAAACAGAACAGTCGAAGCCAAATAGTTTAATTGGAATAATACAAAGATGATACACTATCTAAATAATTTAAAGATAGTCATGCATTCATCTCACAAAACTGCAAACATTATAATGTTTGCAGTTTTGTGAGAATAGGACAGTAGGTATAGTTATAACGTGATGATATCTACAATTAATGGACGGTTAATGCACCAAGATCAAGATATTTTTGATGGCACAGGTTGCTCAGTGGAGCTCCTGGCTTAATATCTAGTAATTACAGCCGCACAGGCCGATCTTCCGGGTTAAGCCGCGCTTGCCGAGGTTGGTCAGTGGATGGGTGACCGTCTGTCATAGCGAGTTTCCTCCGTGCCTCGGAAAGCACGTAAAGCCGTTGGTCCCGGCTGTTATTTGTTTGACAGTCATTACTGTTAGTCAGAAGCTCTAAAGTCTGACAACCATTGCAGTCTTACCATGTGGTATTGTATCACCCAGTATACCCAGTTACAGGTTGTGGAGGTGCGACAGGCAGTCGCTTCATGTAAAATACTGATTCAGCTGCATCTGGTTCGACTGGAAGCCGACCCCAATACAGTTGGAAAAGGCTTTTTTTTTTTTCGTGGTAAAATCATCAAATGAGTCCTCCCACCCCGGGCAGGGCGGGAGGGACTGTCAGACTTGTACTGACTAAAATCCACGGTGTTCTTCAATAGCCCTTTATGTTCCGGGGTCACGGTAAGGAAATAAGTCCCGCGACCCCGGCAGGGGTTGGGAAAAGGCTAGGCAGATGAAGATGAGGTTGGTCAGTGGTTGATAAGCATGTGACTAAGAGAGTGATGGGCATGAAAGTGCATGGATGGAGAGGAAGATCATAGAAAAACATGGATGGTTTGTGTAAGGAATTATCTTTTATTGCCCGTGGTACTACTCGTTCTACTAGCAGTAGTACTACGGGACAAAAAAATACCCGTGGTACTACCAAGAGAACTAGTAGTACCGCGGGAAATTTTAATTTACCCGTGGTACTACTCGTTTACTATGCTAGTGTAGCGGAACTGTCTGTGAATGAAAATGGCAATTGAAGGAACACGGTAGATTTTAGTCAGTACGAGTCCGACATTCTTTTCGACTCCACACAGGGCGAGAGGCCTCATATGACTTTAAAAACTAAAAATAAAAACTAGTGCAAAGCAATAAGGAGATGGTATTCGGAAGATTATACAGAGAACTTTGAATAATTAATCTATAACATAAAATAAGTGAGTAGTACAACGGGTAAATTAAAATTTCCCGTGGTACTACTAGATTGCATGTTAGTACAGTCGGCCAAGAAAGTGGTGTACCACCCTAAGGTTGAATATCCCTTGCAGATTCATAGGTGATAAAGATTAGTTTCGCTTGCAGATCGATCTGACAACTTCTATTGCTGTCTTTATCTGATTATTGATAACGACTATTACTGTTTGTAACGTGACAGCTGTTCTTAGTTTGAACTTGATGGAACCAATGACGTCGTAAAATCAACGGCGGGGGGCTGTAGATTTTGATGACAAAATTGTATCTACAAATTCAGAATTGTAATCAACAAGTTACATAAAATTGTAAAGGCACAAGGCGAATCCACAAACCTACAATTTCTGTAAACTTGTAATTACAATATCAATAAAAAACAAGCTAAAAATAGATTTATCCTTTTATTAAATTTCTACAATCAATTTTAAAATACTTATAACAAACAAAAACATAGCATTTATAGTAATATTTAGAAGATATTGAAAATTTTTAAAAATTAGAAACGGTTGTAACCGCCGTTTGCCTCTATAACCTCTAAAAGACGAGACCTCATTGAACCAACAAGCCGTGAGCAAATATCGGTTCCCCGCATTTCCTCCCAAATATAATTACAGTGACTAATAAGAGCTTCGTGAGGGCCGATGGATGCAAGTGGCGAATTGTCGTTCGGCGTGGCGGTCTAAGGGGGAGGCCTATGTTCAGCAGTGGACGTCTTCCGGCTGATGATGATGAATAAGAGCTTGTTTGGTTCTTTCATTTTGATGCGACCATCGTTGGACCATAAGGCCCCAAAGATTTTCTATCGGGTTGAGGTCCGGCGATCTTGAGGGCCACTGAATTACCCTTACGTCAGTGTGTGAACGAAACCAGGCTCTTACGATCCTCGCATTATGAATTGAACAATTATCTTGAACAAATTTTGGAATTACATGATCATCTTTATACCGTGTTGAATTATATCGCCAAAGGTGAAGACGTCAATGCTGACTGGATTTAAACGTTTTTTCATCACAAAACACTGTATTAGACCAATCAAACTCTAAGTGCTCTCTGGCGAAGTTCAGACGAGCAAGTCTGTGAGCATCCGTCAAATATATTTTCTTGGCGTAATGCCTGTGGTGCAACCCCATGTAATGTAGATGATTCCTTATTGTTAGGGCACTCACATCGAACATCTCCGCAAAATGTTTTGTGGGCTTAAAACCATTGATTTCATATTCCCGTCTCATGAATTCTCTATCGTTATTGGAGAGTGCAGGCCGGCGACCACTTCTTCTGTGATCCAACAAACTTCCCTCCTCTCCTTCACGACGAATCCAAAAACGGACAGAACGCCTCGATGGGTGCCCTCTATCTGGCAGAAACTTGTTTCTCCGAAACCTATTTGGCAGAACTCACTTGGCAGAAACTTTTTTAAACGAACATTGTTATGGTATAATTTTTTTTTAATATAATTGTTTTTTGGCCTAATGTTTTTATGTCCGAATTTAAATTGGGATACTTTTAAGATGGCAGAATTGTATTGGGCATAATTACTTTTGTCAGAGTTACAATTTTGCATATTTTCATTTAGCATAACGTTTATTTAGAGCGCCGATTATTTGGAATAATTTGACTTGGAATACTTCGAAGATCACAGAATTTCAGAATAGAAATAATTTAATAGTCATAATAAAAAATAAAAAAATTGTTTTATAAAATCAATATGGTGTGCTACAAAAGTTAGTTACAGAAATGAATCGCTGCAAAACCGACTTCACGTAGTCTTGTCTGCCCTACCCCTAGAGTGTAATTTATAATCGCGTAGGCGCGGAGGGGCGAGGCGGCCCGTGAGCTGAGAAGCAGGTGGTTTTAACGCACACCGCCGCGGCTGAGGCTGGCCGGCTTGCCGGCCAGTAAGCCGAAGCTGCGGTGGTGGGCGTAAAATCATCTGCGACGATTAGCTCGCGTGGGACCGCCAGAGACCCGCAGCGCCGGAGCCGTGACAGAAGCCATGCCTGCTGCATGTGCTGAATGCTTGCTGCATGCTTACTGCATCATCTTACTGTCTGGGAAATAAAAACCACACAATTATGCAAAAGATGATTCTGGTTGTGAACTTTCTACGAAATGATGGTTATACTTATTGATTATTATGGAAATGAAATTTATGCCTAAAGATGATTCTGACTTACAAAATTATGGGTTTCGGTGTTATGGTAAATGAGTGTATGCCAAACGATTTTCTGCGAAAAGAGGTTTATGCTATCCGTTGCTATGCAAAATAAAATTATGACGTAAAAAGTTCTGCTATAAAGGGTGGACCCCGCCTCGATATATTCAAATTCCGGGATATCGCACTGATACTGCTTCCCTCATTAAATTGGGCAATTATTTGTGCTCTTTCGGCAATGGTCAAGTTGGCAGGCATTGAGATGATTTTATATGCAGTTGATTGAAAAATAACACGGAAAATATATCGATTTTTTGCATATATTTGACAAAATGTCAATTGTCAGTTTTCTTTTTCAAATGGAATTCGGTTGTCTATTTAAATAGTTTTTATTACTTTTGTTTGGAAACATTTCAATTGCTTTGTAGAAACTAATGTCCTTTTCATTTATACTAAAGGTTAAAATGTCATGTACTTATATGTGACATATGACGTATGAATACTAAATACATAGGTTTACGTCATGATAATGTTGTCTCTTTCAGTAATATCTTTTTATAACGAACCTTGTTGTAATTTTCGATGACCGGGAAACTAAATCAAAACTGGTACACCACTTTCTTGGCTGACCGTACCACGGGTATTTTTTTTTCCCGTGGTACTGGTAGAACAACGGGTAGTACCACGGGCAATAAACGGGAATTATAATGAATGAAAAAGAAGTAAGACCCATGACGTCTGACAGGATGCAAGAAGAAAACGTGTCGCAACACTCCAAATATAATAGGATGAGGGCAGGAAGATCATTATGATGATAGTTGGCGTAGTGGCTGAGCCATTGGCTGCTGCGTGGCGTGTCGCAGGTTCGAAACCCGTACGAAAATATAATTATGTGACTTACAGAAGTTGTTTTGATTCTGGTTGTTTATGTGTGCGAGATTAATTTTTTGTTAAAGCACCCACGATACAAAGAAATATCGTTAATAATGTTTTTTATTGAGAATAAAGTTTCTTCTTTAAACATAATGTGGGGTGTAAAAGTTTTTTTTTAAAGAACGGGTATTTAGTCGAGAAAAAGTAAATTTTAGGTACAGAAAAATATTTACGGTTCAGCATGACTATAAACGCCCAAATGAATAAATAGAGCATTGGCAGTGTTTATGGCATGCAGCCACTCTAGGCCAAAAGTAAAAATAAAGGAAAAATAAAAACAATGTTTCATTTTTCTTGTTACTCTGTGCTCTGCGTTTGCCGTGACGTAAATGCTAAGTACGTCCACCGAGTTGCAGTTGTGGCAACAAAGTCCAAATTCCGAGTTAGCTTCAAAACCGTTTTAACTTCGAGCCACTTTCCGTCAAAGTTTTTTAACCGAAAGTACTGAAAAGGAAAAAGAAAACCTAGAGGTTTTTGACGTTCATCAATTACTGAAAGGTTGAAAAACCATTCGTTCATGAATAAAAACTATTATTGACACAATAACCTTAATTAAATATGAATAATAAGCATTTATAATTATGTTTCTATAACTTTAGGAAACAGATAAAAAGACTAATTGTTAAAAACACATCTCAGTAGATCGCAGGTTGATTTTGACTGTTACTTGAAAGATTGGCCAGCTCTAGTAATGATATAATTATGCAGAGACGGCATAAGGAACTGTCTGTCCTGAAATGGGACAATATAGGCTGGTTTATTAATTAATAAAGGTTTACCAACAGCTTCTCTGTTCAATACACCTTTCATAATTAGACGTTTTACAAGTAATCTTGGACTTACAGTCATTAATTAGTACTAAAACAGCATTATTAGAAACAAAACAATCGAAACAGCTTGTTCACTGAAGATAGATATCATCATCATCATCAGCCTATAATGTTCCCACTGCTGGGGCACAGGCCTCCTCTCTGTGAGAGGGAGTGGGCCATAATCCACCACGCGAGCCCAGTGCGGGTTGGTAGATGTCACATGTCTTCGAATTTTTGGTTCTAGGACATGCCGGTTTCCCCACGATGTTTTCCTTCACCGTTTTGAGAGCAGTAATGATGAAATAAATTACACAAATTAATGCGCCTGGCGGGGTTCTAACCCACGACCTACAATTCGTAAGTCGGGACCGATACCACTGGGCCACCACTGCTCACTGAAGATATGATAAGCTCAAAACAAAATAAATACTCAAAAAACATAGCAGCGAATTCGGGCACGTTCAAGTAGGTAGGTAATAGACACATGACAACAGGCGGCCCTTTGATATAATTCACAAATGATGTGACATTACACACGCACGAGTATATTACTTATGATCCAGTGAGCTCCGACCACTTCACCGCAACGAGCAATCTTAGGGCAGATTCACATCCCGATACCGCCGCGCTCGGCAGGGTGTAGAATTCACGTTCCGATCCACTTGATTGAATGGCATAAGGCCGTTGATGATTGGACTGGCTTTGAGTTACCTATCTACTAGGTTTTATTTGAAGTGGAATAACAAGGCGTATTCATGGAACGGGAAATACGAAACAATACAAAATAAGCTTGAATAATTCCTAATTAGCACAACAGTAATTTATCCAGCAGTGTAACGGGGGCTCAAAATCAGATTATTAAGTAAAACCTTTTTATATATATTCTTTATTGTGTACCAATTTACAAAAATAACTTAAAAACTAAATTTTGTGCACAAAGGTGGGCTTATCTCTTTGAAGAGATCTCTTCCAGCCAACCTGTAAAACTGACTAACGAAATGATAAATACGGGGACAAGACTGTACACACAAACAATTTACTTCACTTAAATTTTTTATTTGTTAAATAACAAAAGTTTATTTCTAAATACGTAAAGGATAATATCTGACAGAATAATAACGGGTTGTTCCTATTTCGCGGATGGTTTCCAATATCTTTTTCGCGTGTTCGAGCCCAATCCCTCAGATTACTTTTCTTTCTCCTCCAAATGTATTGAATGAATAAAGAAAGTGAGTTCATTGATTGACAGAAATAAATAAAATAATATGATTTTAAGAGCGCGCTTTGAAACGTTCGCATAGTGGTATTGGCAAGTTTCCGATATTTTGTACAACAATTTAGTAGGATCTATTTGTGGAAAGGAAGTCCAGTTGAAGAAATATCAATTGGTTTTCTTAAAAAATATTTGTGTCACGTTTTTCATTCGCACCGGGCGGAGAGAGCCTGAAAGGAAATATAGGTATAGATTTGCGAGACTTCGCATGTGTAGGCGTGAGTCTATCATCATTTATCGGGCACATTTCCAATCCAGGGCCATAACTGGGAGTTTTGCTTTGCCACCTAAAACCCGAAACTAAGTTCCACACATTTTGCCCGATGTGGTAATCGAACTTGAGTTATCGGAGTCTGAAGTAGCTCTCCAGCTAGACTCTAGCTTGTCCAATGAATAGCGTATGCTGGCAAACAGACGGCTGTTATCGTATATGATCTGCTCGTAATCGAGACAAACCGATATGCTCGTGTTAATATCAGTTGAAAGCTTTACAAATAACGTACCTATTTACTTGAATTCTCTTGCAAGATTAACCTAGCAATTATGAAACGTCAAGATAACGTTCTGTCATAGTCTAAAAATCCTAGTTCTGTTATGAAGATAGACGTTTTGTCGTTGTTAGTAGTGTGCTTGAAGAATTTCTTTACAGGTTTTATTCTAAGTTTTCTTTCTGTTTGAAAGAATAAAACTAGAAAAATATTACGTGTCTAGCTCTGGAGAAATGATAATAAAAGTTTATTGCACTATGACTATCCTCCGTCCCTTAAGCTAAAAGAAACTCTTGGCGGAGGCATTAACTCTTAGTTAAAAATGTTGCAAAACGCAGCACTATTTGTCACCAGGACTTTGCGTCACAGACAATAACTCCACGTAGAGAAATCCCGCACCACCTCTTTGTCACATTTCGCGAAGAAAAACTGTTCTCCTTTTATTCATTTTGTCGCTTGCTCTTTGCTTGGATAAAAAAGCGAACGCGAAATGCAGTTTGTCGTAACTTTTTTAGGAGATGCAGAGTTATTCATAATTTTCCGTTTTCGTGCGTGCGCCAACTTAATTCACGAGAGCAAACTTTAATGCGTATTATTCTAAGAGTCTATGAATTTTTGAAGTGGTACTAGAAATGAAAACTGCAATTAATTTTCGTGAAAGTAGGCGGTCATAAAAGTCGGCAAAAGTACATCACTAGGATGTACTTTTTAATTTTAGGACTTTCAAAACGATATTTTTATTCTTCAGTTTTAATAAATCCACACAAAATTTTTAAACAACTTTGTTATCTCTTGACAAGGCATCGCGTTGCTTATTATGAACCAATGAAGGAGTACAGAATGTGTATAGTTCTTTGAATATTTTAACACATTGTTTCCAACATGCGAGGCTTGCCTGCATTCGCTCATACGAATGTAGATCAGATTTACCTTCCGTCATCTAATACATTTACATAAATAATATGTGATACGTTCAGATTTGCTCATATTAGTGGGGCTATGCGATTTTGTGGTTACTCATGCATAGCCCATTACGGTCGGTGGGGAGGATCGGTGGAATCGTTCATGTGCGCCTGGCCCTAGGCATTCAATGCGTCCACTACTGCCAATTTGATAACCTTTGCGGTTATTTCCGAGGGCCACTGTTAGGGATGCCCCATTCTCCTCATGACCGCTCCGCTTGCTTTTCTGTGTAGGATGAATTATATTGGTAGTTCGTGATTTTTTTACTGTAATAGGAACCTAATTTTGGTAATCGGGTCACTGGATTTGTACGGCTGTTCCTGTATGAATTTTCTTCTATAAACACCGTGACTTTTTAGTCGTCTTACAAAAGTAGTCCACATAATGTATCCGACCTAAAATACCTCTTGGCGAGTTTTTTTTCGTTAATAATAATTTTTATTATTAATAAATTAGTACATTAAAAATATGAAACACCCTGTTAAAATGTTTACGTATCAAGCTGTAGAGTATACCTACCCTGCGCAATAGTCGGGCAGATCATTCCATCTCCATTTTCTATGAGACAAGGGTGTTTCTAACTAAGCCTTGCGTCATAATAACGAATTAAAATTTTATTTTAAAATTTTTCAAATCTCTATAATACCGGTCTATTTTTTTTTACTATAAACGTGTACTAGTCATTGGATACATGAACTGGGTTGCCGTTATAAGACGACTAAAAAGTCACGGTGTATAGGTAACGTAACCAACCTTTCGTTTCTACAAGAACCTGAATTGAAATGAGTAGCGTTGCTCCCAGTCTCATACAAACAATGAGGAGCAACTGGCAATACTATTATACTGTACCCATTTCTCGTGGTCGATATGATAGCAAACTTTGCACTTTACTGAACTCTCGTTTAAGTATCTCGTTGACTAACTTGCAGTAACGACACATTTACGTTCAATTTATACTTTGGTACTGGGATCTATAAAAGTATTATTGAGTCAAAGGTAAAAATAGAACCAATTATTTGGCGTCATAGGTGTATGACAGGAGTCCTCTACAAATACACTGTACATTCACCCGAGGTTCCAATTGGATTCGAAAGCGATTCAAAAGTGGAAAAAAACAAATGCAGAACACTGTAAGCGTGGAATGGAATCGCGCTGGTATAACTTGAATTGTCTTTTTGAAAAGACGAAGTCGATAGGTATGCATTTTTATGCGACATGTGTACTTGTGTACCTAATTTGTAAGAAACTAAGCAATTAATGAATTTTCACAGAATTATAACATTATCTTGCCTGGGCTGTGGATAACAGGTAGTTAAGTCATTCTATATAAACTACTGGTACGTGAATTATATAAACTACTGGTAGGTATTGTAAGGCTACGATAGTGTTCATAGTATAGTAGTGTTCTTAAAATTATTATACTCTTTCAAATAAATGTAGGTATTTAAATTCACCATCTCCATTATTTTTGAATTCGTGTCCACAGATTATAAGTCTAGATAACATTACGCCCATAATCCCGAAAGGGCTAGGCAGAGGTGTACGGTGTGCCTAAAAATACAACCACAATTCTCCAGGTTGAATTTTAATATTTATGAATGGGATTACAAACTTGTTGTGAAATAAATATAAAAGACTATGCTAAAAAAATATAACTGCTGCCGAGAGAGATGACAATAAAATGTATCTCAAGAGCAACAAATTGAAATCCCAGAAACAAAAGTAAAAGAAATGCTCTAGGAATAACCCGCTAATAAAATGTACATTTGTAAGTAGTGCTTGATAACCCGTGCCGCATCGGACAGAAGAATTATTTTATCATAAAGCCGGGAGTAAATCGTCCGTGAAACCGGGCCGGATAACTTTTGCACAACGTTCCGCGGTTCATGGCTAGTTTAGAATTACCTGAATTTCACGAACCACCTATTCTGATACGTGTGGTGGGTTAGTCATTTTTATTTTTCGTTTAAATATTGGATAAGTATTGGTTTCTGCTTGAGTTGTTTTTCTTTTTATTTGATGGCGATTCAGGTGATACAGTCAATGCTTTATGGTAATATTTATGGAGTTTCTAACTTTTTTCTTTAATATCATCATCGTATCAGCCCGGAATCACCCTGCTGGGTATAGGCCTCTACCTTTTGTTGCCATATCTCTCAGTTCTGTGCATCTCTCATCCATTTATTCCCCGCGGTCCTGACGATATCGTCAACCCAACGGGCTTTTGGGCGGCCTTGGTTTCTGTGGCCGAACCTTGGTCCTTTCTTTAAGCGGCTTTTTTTTACTTTAATGAAGTACCGGATGGGGTCGTGGCGGACTAGGTAGGAGATGGTAAGACGAACTGGATAGGTTCCGTTTGAACTCTAAAGAGGGCGCACAATTTCGTGAATGTTGGAAGGAGTGGAGGAAGGCCTTTGCCCAGGAGTGGGACGGAGCAGGCAAAGCATTTAATGCCAACATTTTGATACTCAAAATGTTGGCATTAAATGCTTTCTTTGGAAATCGTCTTGTACGTGATTTAATAATGAATTATTTAATTACTTTGCAAATAAATTAAGTTTACATTACAGCATAAATCTGCCCAGTAGTCCATCGTATCGATAGACACATAGATTTTTATTCTGTGTTTTTATTAAATGGACCATATTTTAAAATAGTTCTGAAAGTGTCAGTTTCTACGTTTGCGTTATGGATTTAAAATGTTGTCATCACAACTTGTATGAATATAAAATAATTTTACATTTTCGTTGGCTTACACCGCTTCTGGCTTTCCGACTTTAATTATAAACAATTTTTGTTAATGGTTTTTCTGGGAAATCGTTTATCCTTTAGCTTTTGAGTATACGAGTATTACTTCCTTTTGCATGAAATAAAGTGAACATTTTAAATTCATTTAATTTTGTTGATTTTAAATGAACGTTCTTACTTTTTATTACGGTTAAATCATTGAGGCTACACAATCATTTTACGAAAACAAACGATCAACGTAAAGCTATCCCAAGCCTTTTCGGTAAATTCATGAAACGGATTCATTTAATTAAAGTTTCATTAAAATTGAATTTTCTGTATCGGGTTTACAATAGCAGGTATATTTCGTGAAGGTATTTGCTGTAGTTTTTACCGATGCGGAACGGGAATGCTTCATGTCATTTATTATGCGGCGATAGATTCATAGATATATATAGGCGATAGATTCAGATAGATTCAACATTGGAACCAGGCGAGTGAAAAGTCGTGAAAACGAACTTAACCAAGCAACAGGGAATAGTTACTGAGGAATAGTTCTATCTGTACCTATTGTCAACGATAATATTATTAGAGCCGGGACCAACAGTTAAACGTTCTTTTCCTAGAAACGGAGGGATATTAGTCCGTTACGAAAATCCATCAACAGACCCTCCTTGGCTAGCAGCGCTTGCCAGGCCCAATCTAATTGTGAACAAAGGTAATAAGAATGCTGACAGTCTGACAACCTATCCTAATAGATCGAGGGATATTCAGTTTCGGCATGATTTTCTAGCCATTATAATCCGGACAGATTACAGCAGCTACGCTAACTAAGTTTGAACACCTGAAACCATGCCTAAAGCCTGCGTAAGAGACCAATCTCCCAACTAGCAAAATAATCCTGGCATGCGATTATATAATGCTACGTGGACTTATAAAGCTCCTATGAAGGTTTTGGTAGGTGCTACTACGCTTTTAACAGCATAAATACGTGCTGTTTTTACTCAAGTACGTTGTATCCTATAATTTGTACTTATATCCGTATATAAAACCATACTTCCTGACAAATTTAGGATCAGGACTCCTATAAAAGCATGAAATAAGAGTAGTTACACTCAAGAGCAATTACTCCGGTAAGTTAGACTTATATGCGCCTATAAGATAACATTTGCGGGCTATTTAAATCCTCATACTCCTATACGAGCATGTACCAGGAAGATATGAACTGAGGAGCAATTACTCTTGTTATTTTTGCTTTTAGCCTCATATAAGCTAATATTTTGTGGCCAATATAAGTAAATTAAAGTTAAATTACTGCAAGTCATTTATGTTTCCGGTATGGTTTAACATAAGCTTAGAAGTAACTGTTAAATGAATTTCATATCCACGTTTTATGAATAATAAAACACCAAGATTATAACAGCACTCGGTAGGACAAAATATTTTCTGTATATATTTTTTTTAGTTTTATCTTATGCCGTTTTAAACCTAAACATATTTATATAGGCATTCCACAGTAGTGTTATAGTCTAAGTAATCTCAAACAATCCTGGTTAAAACTCTTATGAGGCCACTTTTGCTTGTAACGACCATTACAGGCGAAAACACGCTTTAAATAGTTTTAAAAATTCTATTGTAGGACTTGACATCAGCCATTTTGATTACAACATTGTTTGTCTACAAATATTGAAAAATGGATTTAAATAAGTGGAAACGGTTTAAAAAAAGTGGATCTCATAAAAGAAAAGTAAAAAAAACATATAAGGGAATAGTTACCTCAGTGGGCACCGATTTTTTTAATTTAACTGGTGACGACCGTATTGCGAATTTTAGCGAGGGTTCCGGACATGATACATTTAGACGAAGTTCGGACTACGAAAGTACCAAGTCTATGAGCGATATTGAAAGTGAGGAAGAACTTTCGGATTATAAAAAAAATTTAGAACTGTGTCATTCTATTAAAAACTGGGCTTTAGAGTTCAATATTTCTCATTCTGCATTAAACTCTTTACTTACAATTTTAAACATGAGATTAAACTATATTATTATTATTATTATTATATCAATCGATTTCATCTGGGCATTGCGGAACCCTAATTGGTAACAATGGCGAATATTCTTCGGTTTTGAGATAACCCAATATAGAACCAACATACTTATATTGGCACTATATTACACTTGGACATGCTAAAAATACTTATATTAGGACTATATTACACTTGGAAATGCTTACTAAGAAAATGGCGGCTGCCTTCATAATATAAATTTAATATTAATTAATACTAAAATGTAAATAAGCAAATTTCAAGAGGCGCTTTAAAATTGTAACCTAAACCACCACAGATTTCACAGAAAATTCATATTCCCCTATGAATAAGCTATAAGACTAATTTGACAACAATATTTTTTTCTATTGTGGTCGACATTAATAAATTCTGATTCAAATAAATACTTACCCACAAGAAGTTAAAAATATTTTTCACAGAGCACAACAACTTCCGATACTCTCTTCGACTGTTCTCAATATGAGCTTACAGCAGCATTTCTAGGACCGTATTAATCCAAATTTTGACTATAACTTACTTATATTGAGATTAACAGGAGTAATTGTATTGACGTAATTCTATTTAAGGAGCAATATAGGCGTATATGGCATTTCAGCGGACTAATATAAATACGTTATAAGTAAAAGTAGACTTATAAAGTGGGCCCTTTTCGCGACTTATATGTGGATATAAGTCTCATATAGTCCTCGATAAATGTGGTTCTAGGATAGAATTAAAACCACTTTTTGCTAGTTGGGCTCGTCCTTTGCTAAAGCTAAGCCAGTGTGGTTACATGCCTCTCTAATATGTAAATGTGAAATGCCTTTTGGGGAATTCAATCTCAAATGCGCTGTGACATAAACTCTTGATTTTCTGTCAGTGCACTAGAAATACAATTACATACCCACTAATATTATTATCCTACTAGTTTGCAATGTATGTTTGTTACTCAATTGGACCGTATCTGTTGAGCGGATTCGAATGAAATCTGCATGAAATTTAGTTCGGAATGTGTTCTGGCTATTCTCTACCAAATTTCATTCAAATCCGCATATAGGCTACTTTTTATTCAGTTATCTACACTTTTATTGGAAGTGGAGCCGTGGACGTTGGTTTTAGTAAATATTATCAGATACTACTCTCGCGTGAAAAAGTATGGAATTTCTTAATCGGATTCTGCGTGATCTTGAGTTCATAATAAAAGATTAAGAATAATAAAAAATGGTACCATTTAAGAGGTTTAACTGTTAACTTTACATTGAGACCTCCACGCGTTTCTGAGAAAAAGGGTCTTGACCTGTGGTCTTGACAGACGGACAGAAGGACAGTAAAGTGATCCTATAAGGTGAGGTACAGAACGCAAAAAAGCATTCAGAGTATTCTGAACGCTTCATGACACAGTCCTTATCTACTTTTTGCAAGTTACAGTGTATAATGATCATCGCAATTCTTGTCATTTATTTCGTCGGTGTGAGTATTACGTAGTCTTGTCTTGTATTCTGTCTCTATGCGATCTTCACCGGGTGCGTCTCATTTCATATAAAGTTATTTGATATATTTTCATTTCAATAACGTTCACATGATATATTCAACGTGAGATATACCAACAGTTGATATAATTTCTTTACACATAATGTTTGTGTTACTCTAAAACTCATTTCATATAATTTTATTTGATATAACGTTTATTTAAGCGAAAATCATTACATTTAACGTTTGAAACATATAATTTAACGTTTAAACTATTTTCTTTGATGACTTCGGCTTATCCTTTGAGCTTTGATTGTTTGCCTTCACTATTGCTATTGTTATTAGAAAAATTTAGTATCCAAGAGCGAGCGAAGCGAGCTCGGGACCTGGGACACCCCGACACGGACAGGTTAGGTTAGGTTTAAGGTTACTTTAAACCTTGCACCCAGAAATAGGAGCCCCGCGAAGCGGGGCTCCGTCGAGCCAGCATGACAGGTAGTAATCAGTTATTTGACCTAGGATGCAAGAGCGAGCGAAGCGAGCTCGGGACTTGGGGCACCCCGACACGGACAGGTTAGGTTTGAAGGGGATGGCGGGGTCTGAAAGACCCCGCCATCCCCTTCGTGTTAGGTTACTTTAAACCCTGTACGCAGAAATAGGAGCCCCGCGAAGCGGGACTCCGTCGTACATTCATGGCAGGTGGTACTATTACTAGGTACATCAGTGTTAGATTACTAGCCAGGAAGAAAAAAAAATGGACGAAATAAGTTTTATGTCTTTTGAGTGGTATACAAAACGAATTTATATTCATTGATTGTTATGCTTATAGAAATTAGTCATTATAAAATTATGTCAATCGTTTATTATATAAACAGATCGTTAAATCAAATAAAATTATATATTCAGTTGTTATCTCTTATACATTTTAGAGATTTTGTAGTTATATCATATATTAGTTACCCATCTTCACCAGTAGGTATCGTCCTTCGATTCAGTTCTTAGTCTGCCAAAGTTCCTTCTTAAAAAAGTATTTATTAATGAGCAGGTTAATGACTGCATTACAGGCTCCTAAGTACCTAAAATAATCTCAATTAAGAAGTGCTTAAACAGGTATAAACACAATTTATTATAGCTATTTGTTGTAACGACAAACTGCGTCAACTAAGCAAAAGCTTTGATTATGCAATGAACAAAGGAAATTGCTATCATTCTGTTCTGAACAGATCGTGAACATTCCAGGTATTTAGTGAAGTGCTGGAGAGTTTGTTCTGTCTCTTCTTCTGCATAATTGTTATTTTCAGGAAATTATGGGAACAAAAAAGGCATAATCTTAATTTTAAAGCGTTCTTATTCTCAATGCAAACATTCTTTTTGAATTTACCATTCTTTAGAAACTTTTCCTGTGTTGTAGCCTTTACAAACTTTTAAACACGCCAGATCCATAACAACAAACGTTCAACATACAACTGCTTGATCCATGCAGGAATCGAACCGAAGCTATTGCTCTGTCGTGTCATTTCATATAATGTACTTACTTAGTAACTTGGCTATAGAGTTGCATTTACTAAGTGATGTCAACGTGATAGATGACTCTGCTAATATCGACTACTTTGAAATCTGAAATGAAGTTCAAATGAAATGATGCAACATTGTGTATAGCTACACAATTTAATTTGTTATTCTTAATGGTTATTTATGCAGCCTCGTGGTTGTTTCAAATGTTTGGCCAACTCCACCGAGGCTAATTTAGAGTTCTAGAAACTATCTACAAACAGAAATTGGCAATACCCAAGGAGTAAATGCAAAGCTCATAATGTATTTTGTCGCCGGTTGGATGTCGAACACTCACTGCTGATATATCGTCCAATAAAGTCGTGATGTGAAGAATAGCTCCCATCCCATTAACGTCACACGCAAAACGATTTCGCCTCTGCCGAACACGATTTGTAGTGGCAGTGATTTGTGTGTCGATATTGTGAAGTTGAAGTTTCCAAATAACGGACTATTACGGAAAAAAAAGGAAAATCGCCGGTCGCTTGGGAATGGCATTACGGAGCTACATGTATGCGGCGAGAACAATGCGAATTATTCCGGTTATTCGCCGCCTTACAGCTCTATTACTAGCCAGGAGGTCACTCACCTGCCTCCACAGTTCGCGGTAGATGTAAAGTACCTACTACACTATTCCAGTGCTAATTCGACTCGATGCGATGTAAAGAGACGAATTTCGCATACTCGTGTGTTTGATGTAAAGTTATACATTAATTTCTGTTAAATTTTCACGATACGCTAGGAAGTTTCTAGGTATTTACTACTTGCAAAATTAGGAGCAATTCTACGTAAAATGATTTATGAAAATTTACCACCATGCGTAATGATTCTACAGAAGTTTCCTAGCTGTGAGGTGTTATGAGTATATTATGATGACTATTTATATATTTTAATACCCGAGCAACACGTGCGAATATTAACCGGTTTAGTTGAAACATATTAATTTACAGGAAAACAGATTATGAGACTATTTATGTAATAAACAAGTAGAATTTCCATGCACCAAAGAAATGAAAGTGAAAAAGCAATAAAAATAAATCCTTACCTAGCATTTTATTGCGGTATAAGAATAGCGCATTTAATACAATTTTATTTCCATAATTTAACGTGTGTTATGGCAGGAGCTAGGAGCAGCCATTACTTGTGGAACACTTACTACGACTTTATGATTGTGATATTAGTACCATCTCTTTTATGTTCTTTAGTTCTAGCCATTTTGTAATAGAGAGGATATACAGGTTGACTTTTTTAAGCGAAACCGCAGGGTGAATCGAGTTATGCGACTATCAGGTAACCGCGTGACTCCGGACACCTTGGATTTTAGTCAGTACAAGTCTGACAGTCCCTCTCTTCCTGCCCGGGTGGGAAGACTCATTAGATGATTTTAAAACGTAATAAAAAAGGATGGAAATCGAAATTAATAGTGATTGAGGAAAAGCGGTCAAATGTGTACGTTCAATTTAGAAGAAACAAAACGTTTTTTTTAATCATATTTAGGGGTGCAAATATTACATAATGCAATGTCTATACCTTCACTAACAACGAGGATCATTTTCTATTTGAAAACTCATTCAAGTTTTTCTACTAAACCAGTTCCCCAGACACATTTTGATTTATCTTTGTTTTGGCTTTCACGTAAAACATCAGCCTGTATAATTTAAATGTGCTTCGTATACTCCAGTGACAGACAGTTAATTTCGAGATCACTAAGTAGCTGGATTATACATGGTTATTCTCGTTTTAAATTATGCAGATTTTAGCCCAAAGGGAAATATTTATAATACGAGTATATAACAATTTGAAAGGCAGACAGCAAGCGCGCTGAGAGAAACCAAAAATATTTTTAGGCAATTAACATGACTGACTTTAGTAATAAACAAGAAATACTGATATTTTCTCAAGAACATGTCATAATAGTATATTACTTGTGAAAATGATTGATATCTTGAAGTCGCTCAAGCCATTTCACTAAGGAACACTAAAAAAGACATCAAGAGTGAGCAGGTGCGAGAAACTTATTCACATTACTTTTCCCACCGAGAGTCTATTATACAGCTGCCCGAGTTGCGTACGCTCACTTTTATAAATGTTTTCAATTGAAAGAATTGCTGTAATTTAAACTTGTACGCAATTTCATTTGTGAAATAATCTAAATTTTTCTCAAGATTATTCTCTTTGAACAAAGAAAGGCAAAATTTAAAAATGCGAGCTTCGAAAATTTTACATGCCTATTGAAAAAACATCATTTGTCTACTGCGTCATTTGTTAGGCGAAGAACTGCTCGTTGAGAGACCATTGAATATGCATTTATTGAACTTACTGCTCATCGAGGCATGATCTCAATAGTAAAACGTGAGTACTGGAACGTGATCAATGTGAGACGAACAAACCGACGCAAAAAAAACCTACGTGAAACATGAACGACATCGCTAAATTACATGAAGCGTAAATATCGTTTCATTTAAAATATCTTCATTAACATCATTCGTTTTAATGCAGTGTAGGTAGACCTACAATGGAAAATATAATGTCTCGGTGTTGGGAGGTCTCGGAAATCCCGTCCTCCTGCGAAATGAAATATGATTCACATTAACTAAAGCTCTTGTTGTGTCCCGTTTTTGTCGTTAACCGTTTGCTACACTTGTATTTGCCACTGGATTCACTTCGAAGTGTTAAATAAATGCGGCTCGCTTGTTCCTCTTTTGTTTTAATTCAATTATTCTTGCCTCGCACGACTGGATTGGATACCTACTTTTTTTCGGAACGGTCGTCGCGTTATCGGCTTTTGAGATGTTAGTTGGCTGAAATGCAAGTCACGTATTTGATACTCAGGGCAGAAACGGGCGTTTGCATTTCATTAGTAGACTTTTGATCACAGAATATTGTTACGTGATTAAAGTTCAAAGTTTAATTTCAGTTAGACTTTCAAAGATTGATGGAGGGGCGTTTTGATTCATTGAACAAGTTTGAACAAAACCTTCGAGTCTTGTTGATGGTTTTGTGAGTTTACAGAATCTGGATCCATTTGTTGTGAGTGCTTGATTGCTATCACTGAGTGACTTTAGAAAAACAGAGAATAAACATTTCTCAATTTCAATAATGTAGTACAAAAACTTTGACAGTATTGTTTTCTGTTGAATGTACGAGTATTATATAGAAAGTAAACAGTTAGGTGATATTTTCAACTGGGCCTGGATGATCATATCCCAAACTACGACGTATAGCAAAAAAAATTCAAATGATTATTTGGCCTTATTTTGAATATAAATAAAACTGCTTCACTGGATTTTTCATAGTGAAATATTTCTATAATTTTTCACTATGCCTCATAGATTCGGGTTTTGCCTACTTGGAAAATTCACTCTGTAATGCATTGGTTAGTAGTTAGTAATAAGTGCCAGTGAAAAGGTTTTACAAACGCTAACATAGACACGTGTAACCAAAGCGTGATGATGTGCTGTAGCACATCCATTGACAATAAAGCATTAGACATTCAAACATTAATCAATAACCGAGGTTGGTATGTCATTATTAGAGGCATAGATTCAAACAGATCATAAAGCGGGTACTGTAGTCTGTAAGCGACGTCTACTAATTTTCACCTTTGTAGAGGATCTGGTGTTTGACGCAACAGCAGGCTGGTCTATTGTTGTCACATCCATGACGCTTATTCAACGCTTTGATAAGCCTACGTGATAAATTACCGACTTGGGAGACAAATATTTTTGAAGTGAAAACTTCTTTAGCGGCGTTGTACACTTTTTCTGTAATGGGTAAAAAATTTAAAACTCGCGTCAGGGTCACGTGACCGTCAGGGTCACGTGACCGTCAGGGTCACGTGACCCTGATCGAAAATGAGTAAGACGTCATTCAAATTAAAAATAAAACATAGTAACAAAAAAGTTTTCACTTCTACCGGCACTCCTGGAGTGCAACCTTTTTTTTTTTCTCCTGTGGGAGGAGAAACAAAAAATAAATTCGCTCAGCGTTAGGTTTATTATGTCTTTGTTTGTTTATTACGTTGTGTTTTTTTCTTTATTTTGCGTAGAAGGTATAGTTCTGACTTCAGTGATATAATAAGAACAGAGATTAATGACATCAACCTGCTTTTCAGGTAAGTATTTTACTTTATTTTTTAAAAATTCACATGACTTAACAATGCCAATGATTGAAGACGTTTACATACTGGAATATGCTAAGTGACTCACGAATAAACTTCGTCTTATTTGAAGTCTAATTTTCTTTAGTAGTTCACAGTCGACAGGTCATTGCTTACCATCAGGTGAGACGGGGATAAAACGCGACCCACCATAAACAAAAATTACATTAATTACCGTTGGAGGGAAAGTTGCTAAGCTAAAATAGAGTAGGCCATGCATGTCAAGTGTCACATAATCTTTGGACAAAAAGGGGAAACTCGACGTCTTGTGAGGCCCAAGCGAAGACGGGACGCCCCGGCGCGGCGCGGCGGCGCGGCGTGATGAGTTAGACCGCTTCATTAAAGACTAGATCATGGCCGCTTATAGAAGCAAGAAGTAGAAAGAGTGTCTATCAGTTTAAAATTAAAAAATAGTTTACTTATCAGTGACTCGTTTTTGTACACAGTGTTAAAAGTGCCGTCTCTAACAGCTTCAGGCGAGGCAAGTCAGCTCTGTGGTTCTTATTCATATTGAATTTAGTAACGTGAGAATAGATCAGAAAGGTAAACACACCAGACAATTGAGTTTTGTCTTCATTTTGAACCTATTTTACCCTTTCAAGTTTTTGTACCCAAGGGCGATACATACACAAGTCATCTGTGAAAATATAGCATTGTTATATGAATAAATTATATTGGAATTTTGTAATAATACAAAAGTCTTACAAGTATTGTAGTACCTGAATAGAATTAAACAACCGTTTAGTTATCGACTATCAAGAAAATGGAAATTTGGTTATTATGTGGGCGATATGGTAACGTCACGTCACTCCATCATCTACCTACATTCAGGTAAACACATTACCATGATTTCAATTAGCGGAGTATGTACATAGTGCGTTCCCCCTGCCCTCACTCCGCGCCCTACCTGCGGCGTGCTATTAATGAAGATGCCACGTATAGCCCCCGCACGTCGTCGCCGGGACGTCCCTTAGATATTTCTGGAATGATAAATGAGTGTCCTACGTGATGTAATGGTTCGGAACTCCCATGTGTCCGAGGTGAGGGAGAGAACATATGTACGCCAATATTGCAGCCCAGTCAAGGTACGAAATGGGCCTTCTTTTTGTGTTTGCACACATAACACCCCCAAGAATATTGTTGTTTGCAAAATGGTACGCTCCGTAGTAGATTTTTACTCTACAGGTGTTATTGCGTGCTCAAATACGACGGTATTCCACGAAAATGCATATTAAGATCTCATATTTTTTCTTTGAACATTTTTGGCATTGCTGGCAGAAGAAGTACTCGGATTTTTTAGCTAAACGGTTTAGTCGTACTGTCAGCATGCCAGGATGTTTAGCCAATAGCTGATAACCGCATACGAGTTCATATTATGCCAAACCGGCTGTTTCGGACCCGTCCAACTAGCCGAATGGTTTTATGCAATTTATTTAAATACTCGAACTTGCGGATGCATTTGGAAATTGAAAGAGCCATTTTCAATCAGAGATTTATTCATGAGCGTTTAAATGTGTAGAACAACGACCTTGTGTAAGTAATGGTTTAGTCGTCTGAATAATTAATTGATTGTGAACCATTATAAGTTATTCTACATGTCACTTACCCCAAATTGTGTGTGACTACCCCAAGACGAGCGAAGTCAGGACAATAACAACAATCACGCAAGCAGTTAACGATCAATTATCGTCACTTCTCGGAGTGCTGGGTGTTCCGGGACATTTGATTACAGTACTTATATGTAAATGAATAGAGTGCATTACTTGCAATTCTGATGCTTTAACACGCACGTTTCCTCGTTGGTATAGTGCTTTCGAGCTTGAAGTCCTGGGTTCGATACTCAGTTCTAAAAAGGTGTTATTCGAATTTTACATTTAGAATTTTTCTGTTGCAGTCGGGTTAGAATTTTCCTTGGTTGTTGTCATTAGGCTATAGTACCCACAATCATTTGGTATTCAAACAGAACTGGCCACAAATAAGGGTGTGCTATTAGGGCAAACCTTTACCAAAAATGCTTTGGGCTTGCAGTCGTGATGTTGCTAATAAATAATAGCATTACTGGCATTTTTTTAGCTTGGTAAAATCATCAAATGAGTCCTCCCACCCCTTACTGTCAGACTCCTACTGACTAAAATCCACGGTGTCCTTCAATAGCCCTTTATGTTCCGGGGTCACGGTAATGAGATAAGTTCCGTGACCACGGCAGACTTTGGCCCTCTAGAGCCCCGCCATCATGCTGACGCTCTTTGAGGCGCGCGTGGAACACAACGCGCCATCGACCTGGGCATGGTCCATGGCCGGACAGCGAGTTGCCCTTTACTCGCCGCCCGCATGCCCGCGCCTTCGGTGGCCGGAGAATTGATGACTTGGACTCGTACTGACTAAAATCCATGGTGATCCTTCAACAGCCTTTTTCGTCGTCGCTCTAGGGTCACCGTTACCTGATGGGACAGCCCGCGACCCCTGCAGGTTTTAACCCTCTAACCTCTCTCGTCTCGGACTCGTCAGATTGCAGACAGCTCTTTCATACAAGCCTGGAACACGACGCACCGTCGACCCGGGCATGGTCCAAGATCAGACGGCAAGTCACCTGTTACTAGCCGTCCTCATAGCTTTCTGTGTGATAGATAGATAGATAGATAGAATATTCATGCGGTGGACAGTATATTGGGTTAAAAACGTTTAAGATAATAGTTACTGTATCAGTAACAAGGCTTTCTTCGGGCACATATCCAACTTCAGTCTCCTCCATAAAATAACGTATTATGTGAAAGCATTAGAATGTTTTGTACAGAATAATAAACGAACCCATAATCATACTCTGCACGCTTCCCGGTTATGAGAACAATATGGATTTAATTCACCTTATGTACATACTCTCCTTTCCTTATTACGTTGTAATAGTATATGGAAGAGAATGCGATATATATAAATCTCACGGCATTTGGAATAGGTATATTTTATGCATGTGACATTTCTATGTTGCTATGTACCTAAATTATTACTCCACAAGCATTAAATCAAGGTAATTTTAGGATAATCTAAAACTAAATTTAGTAAAAAATATTGTAATGTAACACCAAAATGAAAAGAAAGTGAAGCGATTTCGTCTTACATTTAACTAGCTATGCCCGCGACTTCGTTCGATTCGTGGATGTCGGAACTTAACAATGTATTTTTTATCAAATTGACAAAGTTTCACACAAACTTTCATCCCCTATTTTATCCCCTTGACTACCCTCAAGGGGATAAAATAGGGGATGAAAGTTGAAATTGATCAAAATCCTTTCTTAGCGGATGTCTACGTCATACTACCGTCATCTACCTCATGCCAAATTTCAGCCCGATTCGTCCAGTGGTTTGGGCTGTGCGTTGATAGATCACTTTGTCAGTCAGTCACCTTTGACTTATATATTTAGATAGATGAAAACCAGTTAAAATATTCTTTGAGTATTTTTTAGGCAAGTTATAGAAGGCGCTTATCTTGACCTTATCACCTCCTTCTTCATCTGACGTTTTCGAATAGAAAACTTTTTTAACTTCGGAACTTCCTTTTCGTGGAATGTTATTTATTGTTCCATTTGCTTGTGTTTATATACGCGCCTAATTCTTTTCAATACTGATTGCACTCTTAGATACTCCTTTTAGTGATTCCATAAATATACACGACAAGATGTATGCTGCAACGACAAGTTTTTAGCAATTTCCTAGGATTTTTTGTAAAGGATATCAAAGGGTTTCTCAAAAGGAAAACTAATTAACTCTCATACCATTTTATTTGTTTTCTCAAAGCCAATACTACAGTCATACACATTTTTTTAAAAGCGTATCTACATAACACACAGGCGGATAATTACTTCCCTTCGGTTATTTACGGGGACCCTCGTCACACTGAGCGCTTGTTTTACACGTCATTCTTGTTTACTAATGAAAAAAGTGCTGTGGAAAAAATAAATTGCTTTTTATTGTCCAACCGCAGTCAGGCGGCCGGGTGCGTAAATCAGAGATTATAAAGGATTTTTTGAAATACCGTACACTTTAAACCAACGTAAACATTTGTCACCGACGTGATAACACACGTGGCCACAGAATATATTCGGGAACTATTCACGTGACGACGATCGTTGAAGGTTTGCGGTGCTTTTATGATATTGTTTTCTGTTTTATTTGTGAAGTGGATAAATAACTAACGTTAGTTTTTTCCAAGGCGTAGTATTAGTTGGGGTGCTATGACAGGAAACCTCCACGTGCGCCCGTGGACTGGAGTTCCCTCTCGGATACGTCCGGGGGGAAGACCAGTTTTTCGGGCCGGTGCACCCTGGGATGCGGGCAAAAACTCTTCCTTAGGCACTGTGTGCCTAAGGGGTCTCTTTGCCCGTATGCGAATAGCCTGTCGTGTGGACGCTCCAACGCGTGTCCCTCTGATTAGCAGAGGGCACAGCGGTGGAGCGGGCTTGCGGACGGTGAGTTATGGGTAGCTCGCCGTCCGACCAAGGACCAAGCCCGGGTCGGTGGCGCGTCGTGTTTCGCGCCAAATGCCTGCTGGGGTCGCGGGTTTTTTCTTAACCCAGGTTACCGTGGCCCCGGAACGTAAAGGGTATAGGAAGGAACACGGGTGGATTTTAGTCAGTAAGAGTCTGACAGTCCCTTCCGCCCCACCCAGGGCGGGAGAACTCATTTGATGATTTTACCACCTAAAAAAAAAAAAAAAAAAGGCGTAGTATTAGTTAGTTTTTGTCCAGATTTAGTGGGGTGTTAAATTAGTTTCTTTTTCTCGTCTTCGATTTTGTATGATAGGACTTAAAATGGCTTTTTAAAATTCAATTCTTTAACTTTTACATTGAAACTTAATTCCACAACATTTAGAATGATACAAAGACAAATAAATAAAGAAATACACTTCTCATCAAAAAAATCGAAACACCTCGCAGTTTATGATTTGATAAGGATTATCAGAAAAATGTGTATATTTAGGAATAAATGTAAAATGTCATTTAATAGTGAGTAGTATGAGGTTTTTAAATCCTAATGTTAATGTTCTAAATTCAAATTAAGTCTTCATAGGTTTCGTATTTTGTATAATGAGTAATTTTTACCCTGTATGGAATATGAAGGAAATGGGTAAAACAACACGCGTAAATGAAAAAAAAATGTAAGAAACGTTTATTTAATAACTTGTATTCCCTCCGCGAGCTCTTATTACTGCTTCCATACGGTTCTTCATCGATCGGATGAGAGTCACGATCACATGTTGTGGTATATTATCCCATTCCTCTTGGATTGCATTTTGCAGCTGGCTAAGTGTTTCTGGGGCTGGATCTCTTGCTCGAATCCGTCTCTTTAATTCATCCCATAGATGTTCAATGGGATTCATGTCCGGGCTTCTTGCTGGCCATACCATAATGGAGATACCGACTTCGGTAAGATAATCTCGTACGACGCCCGCGGTGTGAGCTCTAGCATTGTCGTGCATGAATATGAAGTCGTTGCCAATAAAATGTGCATAGGGCATCACATGAGGTTCAAGACACTGTTCGATGTACCGATGAGAGTTTAGTGCAGGCAGCCGTGGCCCAGACACAAAGGCAAGTTCTGTCTTACCGTCGGCGCTGATTCCTCCCCAAACCGTCCACGAACCGCCACCATAGCTGACCTTTTCTTCAATGCAGCATTGTGCAAAGCGTTCTCCATCTCTTCTGTAGACCTTGTTCCTTCCGTCGTTACCATACAGCATAATTTTACACTCATCAGAAAACAGCACTTTGCTCCACTGAAGGTATGACCAAGTTAGGTGCTCGCGTGCAAAGTTAAGGCGCGCTCTTCGATGGTCTGCAGTTAATTTCGGCCCATTCGCTGGCTTATGCGATGCCAATCCGCGTTCCTTCAACCTTCTTCTTATTGTAGAGTCACTTACAGCTACTCTTCGTACAACGCGAAGCTGCTGCTGCAGTTGAAAAGCGTTAAGGCGTCGATTTCGTAAAGAAGTTGTTACAATAAATCGATCATCTCGCTCAGAAGTGACCCGATTCCTGCCAGATCCTGAACGGCGCGTGAACGAACCAGTCTCCCGATAGCGTTTGTAGACTCTATGAACAGATGATAAGCTTAGATGCAATCTTGCAGCCACAACACGCTGACTAAGTCCAGAATCCAGCAATGCCACCACTTGGGCGGCTTCTGCGGGTGAAGTATCCATATGTTTTAGAAAAAAAAGTTTATTCAGACGTCCCAAAGTCACAGTAAATGAAATAAGAAACAGAAAGTTTAAAGACAAGCGCTAATTTTTAGTTTATAAACGAGAAACGTACTCCAACCCTAAATACACATTTGTCTCAAAACAGTGATTAATTTCATTTATAGGATAAACAAATGAAATTATTTCGAATTTTGATTTTTTTCTTCTTACTGTAATGACCAAACTGCCAGCTACACAGTAATGTTTTTTTTTCATGGAATTAATTCTCTTTTGTAAAAAATTAGGACAAAAACAATAAAAACGAAAGTGTTTCGATTTTTTTGATGAGAAGTGTATGTACATATCGTTTTTCATGCATCAATAGCAGCACTTAGTTTTTTATCGTGAAAATGTTTTACCTGTGAAAAGGTCAACGCCTTATCCTATTATTTATGGCTCTCAAAAGCTTTTTTGTTTTGAGATTCCTGTACAAACCCTTTACCGAGATATCAAACGACAGAAACATGTTGACGCGAAATTTGAATTCCATTTATTTCGCAGACAGACGTGAATGTGGTAAATTTATGAGAATGCAATCTGTGTGCAGATACTTAAAACTATTTGTCGAGATGCAGTATAATAAAGGAGAATGCAATTATTCTTCGCATTATTGTAAAAGCTTTCACGTCGTATTATGAAATGGAAAGTAGAGAAATAAGGGCAGTGATACAAGACGGATTTCAAACTAAGCTTACCTGTTTTTACAGTTTTTTAAGCCCACAAACAAATTAAACAAGAATAATCCACTGACTCGAGATTATTTTACGTTTATGATTTTATACGAGTACTACTACACTATTGGTTTAACTCGTTTGAAAGTTGAAAATTGATGATGAAAATGCTCTTTTATTGTTATCGAATTTTATTGAATTGCTATCTTTTTTTTTTATGTGAGATGGGTTTGCTCTTGACCTTAGTCTAGGTCAGGAATGACTAAGACTAGGTCGACGATGGAGCAGGCTTACCCAGAAGAAGCCTGTTTACTCTTATAACTTTGAAGAGATTAATTAATTATTTTCATGTAGACAAAATCACAGACATTTATAGGTTCAATAAAAGATAAAAATCATGAACATGAATTACGTATTGCATTAAAAAATCGTTCAATATCATACTTTGTTCACAAATTGAAATATTGTAAAAATCGCAAATGAAGTGTAGTGAAGGGAAAGAAACGAAACATTTAATATTCAACTTACGAACTCAAAATTTAAAAATATGAAAAGTTGTGGAGTTTCTTCGCAAAATTAAAAAAAAATATGCCGTCCGAAAAGTTTCATAGCAGAGAGTAGCGAGCCGCCGAGAAGTTTCGAAACAAATTGGAATTCAACAAATTACTCAAATACCGAAAATAGTACCTACCTCAGTGTTGTACGCGGCGAAGTAATGACTGTTATTTACTTTTTGAATGGCATTTTTTTATGCTGAATCACTTCGATTTTTTTTAGATTTAAAAACACTGAGGTTGGCATGATTATTTTGGCTAGTGGCCATCAACGGTAGGTACTAACGCTGCACTGCCATATTTTCGACAAATGCCTGCCAACAGCGTCCTTCTAACAAAGCCCAAAAACAAGCATGATTCAAATCGTTTATTGACGTCCGGTAACAAGTGATGTGCACAATTATAGTTTCATTAAAATCGTTCACTCGAGCATGAAAACCGAAATTATAATTATGCTGTAACCATGTTGTGAGTGCACAAGTTATGTAGGGTAATAAAAATAATAACGGACGGAACAGACGTCGGAAACGGACGTCGGAAACGTCCGAGTTGACGCCCGCCGCGGTGAAATTGTCGAGTGTGCGGGAAGCGTATCGTGACTTGTGACGTCAGTTGCCACGCGCGTGACCGCATGCGCCGCGCCCGTCGTTATATTCGAAATTCAAACAGACCGGTGATGACGGTACCTGCGTCTGTACTTGTTGTTTTTATTTGTGAGATTATCCCTATAAACACGTTTGCTTGCTTGTCTTTTTACAACAAAATATAGTTCGTTATGAGCCTGCCAAAGCGCTACCTCAGCAATGACTGAACGTGACATAAACGAACGTTTGTCCCACGACGCATATACAAATACGGTCACCAAAATAGAGTTAGGCAGGACAATATCCAACACGTACTAACGCATCTAATGTTGTTGGGCCGATTGTTTGAGCAGTCATGTCCGCAGAGAAACACACGGCCATTTGTCATGCGACAACACCGACTACCTCTGAATGGCGACCAGCCCCCTTGTTCCATTGTCTCGGACATAATGACCGCCTCCGACCCGCTACGATTAGTGCTGCTGAAACACCCGAAATTAGGCAAAAGTTATGCTGACTGAACGGGTAAATCTACATGGTAATATTATTTTTGAGAAATGTTTTTTGCATTTCGGTGAATAGAAACACCTAGTTGTTAATTTTGCGGCTCGGAAAATGGCGTGTTGCGTTTTGAATTCAAACGTGAAACTACAGTTTTATTTCTAAATGCTAAAAATATAGGTATGAGTGAAACAAAATAAAGTTTTTCAAATTGACGCATAGCAGCAGTTATGTGGTACGAGATGGCTACGGCAGAGCACTGGCGTAGCCGTGACGTCAGCACATCGGCTACGTCGTAGCAAAAGTGCTCGATATGCATTATGCGGACCTTTCCAAACTTCAGAGTATACGTAAATCTGCAACGCGCATAAATTATTATCACCCATAATTATTCCAAAAACACAACGTGATGCCAAACGAAGCTGACCTCGTAAAACGTCGTACAGTTAATATGTAGAGTGAACAATGTACGAGTATTCCCTAGAACACATACATTAATTCTCCCTCCCAATACCGGAGCACTTAACTTGTATGTAGCTAGAGAGTAGAGAAAGTGTAACCTACGTTCCAAGCGGACTCAGCGATATTTATGACCCTAGAAAGAGTGGCGTAATAAATAATATATTTTAAGTGAAACAGTACTTTCTTTAACAAAATCTTAGGCTATGAACATTACTCATTTTTGTCAAAAGTGTACATCGAATTATTTTTTTCTCAATGCTTCCTTTGAGAGCATTAGAGAAGACAGCAAAATGCTTCCGAATAAGGAACTATAGTGCGAGAGCCGGCTGCAAAAATACCTACCTTATCGGCTACCCCAATAGGCTATGTATAGATCGTTAACCGACACCTAAACACGTAAAAAAAATCAGGTCTGCCAGAGCCGATCCTGCCGGGTCATAGAAATAATCGAGATTTTTTGACGTAATTTTTTTGTAAAAATTACGTCATAAGATACCCGAATGAAAGTGCTGGCAGCAGTTAACCATTGATTAGTTATGTAAAAAAAAGTGGGTCTGCCATTGCGCACCTTGCCGGAAGTACTTGGCAGACCCCTAAGATATGCCCTTCTGAAACACTAAACCTACCTCATCGAGTACCCGGATGGGACCAACGCTAAATAATAACCAAGATGCCTCTGATAATGGATCAAAAGGTCTGCCAGGTCTAAGCTTGCCGGAACTTAGTGTTCAAAGCATTTGAAGTTGATAGGGAGCATAATTTCACCTGAAGTCAAAACAACATTTAACATTTAAAATAACATTTTTTAAACATTATTTTGTTTCTAATTTTATACAAATTTATGAATATTAAATATTTTTTATCAAAACATTAAATAAAACAACAAGTGTAGAGATAAAAGATGGACATTCAAAATTTAGCGACAATCACTACGAGTTCAATACTCGTATCATGCTTACAATTACATATACTTACAACTATCAAAACTTAGTTTAAGTTGGCATTAAAATTACCTGAATTCTGTATATATGTAGGTTTAGGGAACTAAGTAGGCTTCCGAGTGTAGAACGTGTTATTGCGTAAATCATCGTAGGAACGCCGAAAGGTAGTCAACGCCTAATCAACCTGACCACCACCAGGATCTTTCTCATCATCTCAGCCATAGGCCGTCCACTGCTGAACATAGGCCTCCCCTTTAGATTTCCACATATATATAATATACCGGTTGGAAGCGATCTGCATCCAGCGTCTTCCGGCAACCTTTATAAGGTCGTCTTTCCATCTTGTTGGTGAACGTCCTACGCTGCGCTTGCTAGTCCGTGGTCTCCACTCTAGTGCCTTTCGACCCCATCGGCCATCTGCTCTGCGAGCAATATGGCCTGCCCATTGCCACTTCAGCTTGCTAATCCGGCGGGCTATATCGGTGACTTTAGTTCGTCTACGGATCTCCTCATTTCGGATTCGATCACGCAGAGAAATACCGAGCATAGCCCTCTCCATAGTTCGTTGAGCGACTTTGAGCTTTGAGATGAGGCCGATACTGAAAGACCACGTTCCGGTGCCGTAAGTCATCACTGGTAATACACATTGGTTGAAGACTTTTGTCTTGAGGCACTGAGGTATTTCGGACGAAAAGACATTGCGTAGTTTCCCGAACGCTGCCCAACCGAGTTGGATTGGGCGGTTGACCCCTTTCTTGAAGTTGGACCTACCTAATTGGACTACTGTCTTGTCCTAAGTAGATAATAATGTTCAATAACTTCGAATACCGAGTTTCCAACAGAGACTGGGGTGGGCATGGCATTTGACATTATTTTCGTCTTGTCCATGTTCATTTTCAAGCCCAACCGTTGTGAAACTCGGTCGACGCTATCGAGCATCACGCTGAGTTCCTCCATCGACTTTGCTATGACTACGATGTAGTCGGCAAACCGAAGGTGAGTGATGTACTCGTATTTGCCGTTGATGTTGCTGCCGAGTCCTTGCCATTCCAGGAGCTTGAAGGTGTCTTCCATTGCGGCAGTAAACAGTTTCGGGGAGATAACGTCCTGTCTTACGCCTCTTCTCACTGGAATCGCCTTCGTGCTCTGCTCCTGTACTCGGACCGACATGGTGGCGTCATTATACAAGCACTTCACTTTAGAGCCTTGGTTTCGCTGTATGGTATTAAAGAGACGCAGATCGTGTCGCAAGGACTTAGATATAGGTCTATTGAGCCGCCTATATGACTTAACGTCATCGGAAGACTGCAACTGTAGCAAGCGTCGTTCAGCCATGAGGTTTAAGGTTTGCTCGGTCAATTTCTGAGGTCTATCATTACGGCAGGTTCTAAAAACATAGACCCTACCGTGAGGACAGTTTCCGCTAGCCCGTCGTTGATCTCGTTCACTGAAACTACACACAAACACTCGTCTTTTTTTAATTTATACAGTTATCGTACCTACTCAGGTATTGACAGTAAATGGCTAGTCAACCTAACCATTAATGTTTAAACTTTGACCTGATTTCGAAGGACTAGAAAGATCCTGGTGGTGGTCAGGTTAATTAGGCGTTGACTACCTTTCGGCGTTCCTACGATGATTTACGCAATAACAGGTTCTACACTCGGAAGCCTACTTAGTTCCCTAAACCTACATATATACAGAATTCAGGTAATTTTAATGCCAACTTAAACTAAGTTTTGATAGTTGTAAGTATATAAATTGTAAGCATGATACGATTATTGAACTCGTAGTGATTGTCGCTAAATTTTGAATGTACATCTTTTATCTCTACACTTGTCGTTTTATGTTTTGATAAAAAATATTTAATATTCATAAATTTGTATAAAATTAGAAACAAAATAATGTTTGAAAAATGTTATTTTAAATGTTAAATGTTATTTTGACTTCAGGTGAAATTATGCTCCCTATCAACTTCAAATGCTTTGAACACTAAGTTCCGGCAAGCTTAGACCTGGCAGACCTTTTGATCCATTATCAGAGGCATCTTGGTTATTATTTAGCGTTGGTCCCATCCGGGTACTCGATGAGGTAGGTTTAGTGTTTCAGAAGGGCATATCTTAGGGGTCTGCCAAGTACTTCCGGCAAGGTGCGCAATGGCAGACCCACTTTTTTTTACATAACTAATCAATGGTTAACTGCTGCCAGCACTTTCATTCGGGTATCTTATGACGTAATTTTTACAAAAAAATTACGTCAAAAAATCTCGATTATTTCTATGACCCGGCAGGATCGGCTCTGGCAGACCTGATTTTTTTTACGTGTTTAGGTGTCGGTTAACGATCTATACATAGCCTATTGGGGTAGCCGATAAGGTAGGTATTTTTGCAGCCGGCTCTCGCACCACTACTCGAAAGCACTTCACCGTTTGCTAACGTGCAAAATAAAAAGACGAGAACAAAAAAAAACACTTTGAAGTAAAAGTCAGTAAACCGAGCTGATTGCCACTTTTACGGTATTCCGAACGAGACCCTCGTCACTCCTTTTTCGGCGCTTTTTGTTGTATATTTACAAATGCAAATGAGAATCGCTACGGAACGAAATAATATTATATAATGTATTGTAATATTAACGCTATAGGCTCGCTTCACATAATTAGGCTATCAGCTGTGTGCGCTCCAAGTGTGAGGTTAACATTAAAGCTTTTACGATTGAAGAGTTTAATATAGTCCCTAATACTACCTACATACCTAATACCATATCGGCTTACACGCAGAGAAATGTCTAGCTACCTGTACGAGAACTTCTGGTTGCAACCGTGACAGTAAGACTCACTAGTTGACTTTACATTTCTAGTAATAAATACTAATGCCTTTGTCAAACTGACAGACGAACCGAATGCGTGGCGTAGCGTTTTTGTTTGTAATGTATGGAATTGTTTGAAGCCCGTCACATAGAGTATCGGATCGCTTTCGCATTTTTATATGACATGATTCGGTTCGGTTCGCTATCGCCTGTCTGTTTGACAAAGGCCTAAGTAAGTAGTAGAGATAACAAGGACTTAGTAATAAATACTAAGTAAGTAGTAGAGATAACAAGGACTTAGTATTTATTACTAGAAATTTTGTAAAGTTAACTTGTGAGTCTTGCTGTCACGGTTGCAACCAGAAGTTCTCGTATACATTTCTCTGCGTGTATGAAACTAAAACATAATATATTTTAGAGAACACACATGAGTTATTATAAGGATTTAAATAAATATATTCACCACTAATTGCTGTCCGCGACGTCGTCTGCGAAAATGCGTTGAAGAAATAAAGGTTCACTGCTTGTTCCCCGTAGGTGATAACGTGATCATATGCAGTCTATATGTTGACCCGACTTCTTAATAATATTCTTACCAAATTTGAAGTAAATCCATGCAGCACTTTTTTAGTTTATCCCAGACATACATATACAGACAAAATTTTAAAAGCTATATTTTTGGCTTCGGTATCGATTGTAGATCACACCACAATTATTTTTTTTTTTAAATGTACTGTTTTGACTTTCCTACCACTTTACGAGTATGTATACTTAGAAGATGTTTATTACACATCACACGACAGTTTTTCACTCAACATTATTTGTGCATTACCACGAATAAGTGAACGGTATGAAAACACTGTTGTACCTAAAGGTCTCCTAATCAATTGGAAAATAGAGAAAATATTAAATGCAAAATATCTAATTAGTATTTCTTTTTTGGTTTAATTTATTTGTTCTACACAATGTCAATCTCTCTTCTATCAATGGTCTGCAGTAGTTTAAAGTAGCAGTACCTTTGTGTTTTTCTACTTGTAAGCTATTTTCAGTATACGTTTTCTGTACATACAGACGCGAGCATTTCAAGCTACCACAATCTGTCTTTCTTTAATACATTTTCAACCTTATTACGTTATTGGAAGTTTAATATTCGATTGGTCTTTCGGGTGGACTGACTTGCTGGCGTCTGTATATGTATAAACTAGCTGTGCCCGCGACTTCGTTCGCGTGGATGCCGGAACTTAACAATGTATTGTTTAGTGCGAAGCACTGTTGGAGGATACCGATGCAAATCATTTTCTTTATGCTTTTTTTAGCGTCATAAAATCGTCAAATTATTCTTCTCACCCAAGGCAGGGCAAGAGGGACTGTCAGACTTGTACTGCGTCCAATCCTAATCCACGGCGTCCTTCAATAGCCCTTTACGTTCCGGGGTCACGGTAGCTCGTAAGTCAAACAACCCCGGCTGGCTTTGGCCCTCTAAGGGGGGCTCCGTCATTGTGCTGACACTCTTTAAGGCGCTCGTGGAACACAACGGGACGACGACCCGGGCATAGTCCATGATCGAACAGCAAGTCGCCCGATTACTCGCCGCCCGAATGCCCACGCCTGTTGGCCAGAGATAGTCTTGCGACGTCCGTCACCGTGGGCGTCTACCACAGACCACTGCGGCTGGCTCGTGAGGTAGACGCTGTCCTCTTCCTCACGCGTCCCGCCTCCTCCTTCGCTGGCATGACTGCTTCGCAGAAGGAGGCGACCTCAACCAATGTCGAGCGCGAGAGGTCGCCGCTTATCACCGTTGCCGTTGTGAGGACATGTGCGATGCTCTGCCCAAGCGGGGCAATTCTGCACCTTATGCTCTACCTTAGACCCCCACCCCCCCATAACCTTGTAGTGGTGACATCCAAGCGTTTCTAACTTCCCCGACAAAGGTGCCTTCCAAAACTTCCGTGTCCAGTGAAGACCTGCGTCAGGTGGTTGGTCTGGAAGCCGTGACACCTATCCAGCCACTCCTCAAAGAGAGGTCTTACCGCCGCGATTGAGGCGTGCCCGAACCTCGGTTTCGATAGTCGCTCCCTCCATACCGCCCTGAGATGGCGCCGGAGCTCTTTCCGCCGCGCCTCGACTTGTCGATGCAGCGGGGATTGGCCAGTGCTTCTTTATAAATACGTGCTGTCGGACGGCAAACTACCCATTACTCCCCGTCCGTAAACGGCTGGAATATGACCCGCTATTACCGACGCCTTGGGCGTCTTCAGCGGTGGCTGGGGTGAGAGGTAGTAGTCCTAAGATATTCATTGAAATCAAACGATGTCAAGGGCAATTTTGTTCAAAATTAAATGCTTGTGATGATTAACGTATTTATTTTGATAATATAGATTAATATCATTATATTAATGAAATCCTCAAAGAGAGGTCTTACCGCCGCGATTGAGGCGTGCCCGAACCTCGATTTCGCTAGTCACTCCCTCCATACCGCCCCCTTTTTTTTTGTATAGTGGCAAAATCATCAAATGAGTCCTCCCGTCCAGGGCGGGACAGGAGGGACTGTTAGACTTGTACTGACTAAAATCCACGGTGTTCCTTCAATAGCCCTTTATGTACCAGGGTCACGGTTACCGAGTGAGACAGTCCCATTACCCCGGCAGGCTTTGGCCCTCTTAGGGGGCCCCGTCAGATTGCTGACAGCTCTTTGAGGCGCGCGTGGAACACAACGCGCCGTCGACCCGAGCATGGTCCATGATCGGACGGCGAGTCACCCATTACTCGCCGTCCGCAAGCCCGCGCCTACGGTGGCCGGAGATCGTCTTGCGACGTCCGTTGCCGTGGGCGTCTCCCGCGGCGGCTGCGTCGTGAGGTGGACGCTGTCCTCTCCCTCACGCGTTCCGCCTCCTCCTTTGCTAGCATTACTGCTTCGCAGAAGGAGGCGACCGCTTCCCATTCCGTCTCGCCCCGCAGCATGGCATCGACCAGTGCCTATCGCTGCTGTGAGGACACGGCGGTGCTCTGCCCAAGCGGGGCAGTCCTGCACCGTATGTTCTACCGTGTCCTCCGGACGATCCTCGCAGTGGTGACACCCAGGCGTTTCTTCCTTCCCCATTCGATACAGGATCCATACCGCCCCCTGAGATCGCGCCGGAGCTCTTCCCGCCGCGCCTCGACTTATCTATGCAGCGGGGATTGGCCAGTGCTTCTTTATAAATACATGCCGTCGGACGGCAAGCTACCCATTACTCCCCGTGCGTAAGCGGCTGGAATATGACCCACTACTTCCGACGCCCTGGGCGTCTTCAGCGGTGGCTCGGGTGAGAGGTAGAGGGTGCACTTTCCCTCACGCGCAATTATGATAATTATGCTCAGTATTGCCCAGGCAGTAATAATTTTGTTGTAACATTATTTTGAAACTATGATATCTCCTAAGATATTCATTGAAATCAAACGATGTCAAGGGCAATTTTGTTCAAAATTAAATGCTTGTGATGATTAACGTATTTATTTTGATAAGGATTAATATCGTATTAATGAAAATACCTTCGTAAGTAATGCATTACTTTAAAACAAATTTGATTTCCATAAAAAAGGTTATAGTGACTTAATCTTAAAAGATACATATATGCTCTCGCGGACTTTATTTTAGAACTTTTTATGAGGAATAATTCCGTAGTACATAATTTTTGCGTATCTTTAACCGTTTACGCAGCGCACGCAACGAAAGCTCTCGAAAAGGCATACATTTTCCCGATTTTGAAACATTTCTCATTGCTGCTCCGCTCCTTTTGGTGATAGCGTGATGTTATATAGCCTATAGCCTTCCTCGATAAATGGACTATCCAACACAAAAAGAATTTTTCAATTCCAACCAGTCGTTCCTGAGATTAGCGCGTTCAAACAAACAAACAAACAAACAAACAAACAAACAAACAAACAAACAAACTCTTCAGCTTTATAATATTATAGTATAGATTAATTATTCGAACTTTATGTGCTTTCCTAGAACCGAAACTTAATTTATTTCGGCATTCAGTTTAGTTGAGTTATGATTAATCAAAATCAAATTAACAAAATGATAATTATAATTCGCAGAAACGTAGTTGGTGTAGTACCTGGAAACATCCATAGATGAGGGTTGCGGCAATATGAATTCGTATTTTCCACGACTTCCAGTACACTCGATCCAAAGCTACTGTAATTTAATGTGAGAATAAGGATAAGCCATGAGAATGTGGTAACATTATTTTTTTTGTTTTATTTAATAACAGGTTCGCATTTGACCACTTTCTCGCCTGATAGAAAGCGAATATGTGGTTCATGAGCTGTTTGTTTATATAACCACTATGTGGTGCTCTGACACAGCCAGAAGGCGTCTCTTCATGTTGGCGATCGCGGATGAGCTAAGAAACAAATGCAAAGATCAGTGGCCCTACATGGGAAGGACTCTAAGTCATGGGAGAAGCCCAGGAGAAGCCTTATAAATATAAAACACAGTAACATTGAAAAGGCAAATGCCTGAAACAACAAATAGTTGCGAAAAGGTCTGACAAAACAAAGAACAACGTGAGAAATATTCCTACCTTTCAAATTGAATACATTTTCAGCTACCCATCCCTACGTGCGGACTTAAAATTATCGCAATGAGAAGGGTTACGCCGTCACTGAACGTTCCCAAAGGAGCCCCCTTGAGCGTGACGATACGTACTTTCAACAGAACTCTTTGTATGCATGTATTTTACAGTGACTGTCACTAAAAAGACATAAATCCAATGATAATGGACTGTAAATTATTGTTCACTAGTTGTTGCACAATAGGAACTTATCGGTGTTCCAAAGTTCATTAAAATCTGTTCAGTATTTTTCCATCCAAACAAACTTTCACGTTTATAATATTAGTAGGATAGTTCCTGAAAGAATAACTAAAGAGACAAAATAGTTGGTAAACGCCCATGTATAACAAAAAAGTTGTAGTGACTGAAAAAAGTTGGAGGCAAGGGATTGAATGTGGTGCAATGTAACAGCTTGTGATCTGTTGCATATCGGACGGGCATCGTTATTTCTGAATAACAACAGATACAGAATTACAGACATGGATGATTATGCCTACATAAACTCGCTTTTTCACTATAGTGCTAGTTTTAAAATACAGAAAGAAAACTTTTAGTAGCCATACACCATCCTGCCTATCGACGATCGATTTGACGCTTGCAATTGTTTCAAATTGCAATTGTTTAAAATGGCCAATTTGATGGCATGACATGCCAATTTGATAGGTCATCAAATCGATTTGACACAACGTCAAATCGGCAGCAGTGATGCATTTGGCTATTATTCGGTGACGACAGCTACAATTTTATAAATTTGTAGCTATCGGTCACCGAATAATAGCTAGAACTAGCTATAAAGTTGCTAAGTTGGCATCGCTACTGCAGATTTGAAGTTGTGTCAAATCGATCGTACGATAGGCAGTATGGTGTATGGTGTATATGGACGAACTGCCAATTTGAAACAATTGCAAGCGTCAAATCGATCGTTCGATAGGCAGGATGGTGTATGGCTACCATTATACCTAGGTACATACCTAATTACCTACTTCTATACTTTCACCAACGTTTACACATCCCACGCCAGTTGCGAGACACGATAGTAAGTGACCTTTCTTAAGAACATAGCCTATACTCGTAAGGTCAGTCTTTATTAATTATTCATAGAAAGAAACAATGGAACTGTCCTTCTTAATAGAAACGATAACATTTAATGAAAGTATTCTGTAAATAAAACAATTATATAGTTATATTTAAAGATATATTTTATCTATTTTTAGGTACTTATAATTTAATCATGGAAATTAGAGCCATGGAAAACTACTAGTAAACGTAGCATTAAAAACTTTTCAAAGAAAAACCCTTTTATACAAAACTTCAAAAAGAAAGATGTAGGAAGAAAAATACAGGTATAATTATAAAATAAACAAATTATTAAGCCTTGTTAGTCCTCATTGTTTGAAGTCAACGCACGGAAAGTTGAGCGCACCATGTTTCCAACGCCGTAGTACTTCAGTCTACTTATTCATTGCATCAGCTACCAGGAGGGTTTGCGGGAATTTTCCAATTACCGTGACCCTGGAACGTAAAGGGCTATTGAAGGATGCCGTGGATTTTAGTCAGTACGAGTCTGACAGTCCCTGCCGCCCTGCCCTGGGTGGGAGGACTCATTTGATGATTTTACCGCGTAAAACAACAGCTACCAGGAACGGACAAGCCGATTACATCATCTTGTATAAACTGCATGTGAAAGTGAGGTTATGTAACTTTTTAGCTATTGTCAAACAGACAGGGCGAAGCGAATGCGATCCGAATCCTGTCATATAAAAATGCCAAAGCGGTCCGATAGTCTATGTGACAGGCTTCAAACAATTCTGTACATTACAAACAAAAACGCACGCTTTTCAGTTTGACAAAGGCATTTGTGTAGAATCCAATATGCATATGACGCCACGGTTGGCGCAGTGGCTGACTGCTCGACTGCTGCGCAGCGTATCGCGGGTTCGATCCCCGCACGGAACTAATATTTGTATGATATAATATCCAAGTAGTTGTTCCGCGTCTGGGTATGAGAGAAACATATAAACTTTTTAAGAGGTATTCCTCGTAGCGCTCCCGTTTTGAAGCGCTCCTATCTAAGCGCTCCTGTTTCATTCCTCCAAGCGCTCCCAAAAGGAGCGCTTAGAGGAACGATTAAAAATATTAAAATTTATTTCCTCGAAGCGCTCCCACGTTTAAAAATAGGGAAAAGCATGAAGTAAACGTAATGAATTATATCGATATTTTTTTTTAAAAACTCATGTGTGCATCATCGACATCAAAGTTGCATAACCAAATTACGAAATTGAGAGAATAAATTATCATTTTGCTTTCGGCACTCTTATGTGTATGAGCGCAATACGTTACTAGGTCGGCTCAGAGCGGGTGATTTTGGTCAGTAAGAGTCTGACACTCTCTCGCCCCGCCTAGGACAAGGAAAGTCATTTCTACCATTGACGTAAACGATAGACAACTCATTGCCATAATTCTACGAAAAACTTCCGACAAAACATTGAGGTGTGTGGGGAGGGGGGTAATAATGGGAAACATAATGGAAAGAAATCATAAGCTTTCTAAACAATAAAAAAATATGAATAGGTACATTTATGTCGGCAGAATATATTCATCTATTTGGTGGACTAAAGCAGGGTTTTTCAACCTTTTTCATGGCAAGGGGGTCGCCCCTTAGTATGAAGAAATATTTCGCGACCCCCTACCCGTTGCTTTTTTCAAGCATTCAATTTTGACGGCACGGTTAGCAAAGTGGCTGAGCGATTGCACTGCTGCGCTGCGTGTTGCTGGTTCGACTCCTGCAAATATTTTTATGATCTACAAGCAGTGGCGTAATTTAAAATTGTCGGCGCCCTGGGCCTGTACAGCATGCCGCCCCAAAATTTGAATTAAAAAAACTGTCTAGTGCGAGTAATTGTGCACCGACATTTCCACACCGCCTTCTAGAAGAAAAACTTAAAGCAGGAGTATACACTCATTTTGTACTACAAATATAAGTTTTTAAGTTCGTAAACGGTAAGAGTACGCACGCTGCGTAGTTCATTTTTCAATAGTAGTTTCCACAAAATCGTTATTGAAAAATGAATTATGTATGAAAATCGAGGTCATTAGGTCATGGAAACTTAAAACATATTTTCAAGAGCGAGCGCAGCGAGCTCGAAAATTTGTAGATTTCTGGACTATGAAAAGCCAAATCTACAAAGAAGATTGAACGCAGAGTAAGTACTCTAAAAGTTAAACGTTTCCGTAGTACGACAGAACAAGTTTTAATCTAAAAGCGAGATAAAAAAATTAAAGACTTGAAGAGTGAGCGCGGCGTGTGACAGTAAATCTACTATTTCTACACCAACATAAGACAAGTTTTCATTGAAAAGTGACCTAAAAAAGTTGACTTCTTTTTACCTTCACAAGCATACCCTTCATTAATGGGCGAGCGTAGCGAGGCGGAAAAATTTTAGCATATTAAATTGAAATAGAGCTTGATAAATGTAAGGTTCTCAACTTTTAACAACTCCTCTAGAGAAGCTTCGCGACCCCCCTGAAGAGGCTTCGCGACCCACAGGTATGAAAAACCCTGGACTAAAGGATTTACAAAAAAAATACCAAACCCGTGCGAAGCCGGGACGGGCCGCTAGTTGTATATTATAACAATGTGTTCTACCTATTATCGATAATTTCAGTTAGTATAGTCCCATCTCTATCCGAAAGTTAATAATGGGAGCGCTTCGAGGAAATAAATTTTAATATTTTTAATCGTTCCTCCAAGCGCTCCTTTTGGGAGCGCTTGGAGGAATGAAACAGGAGCGCTTAGATGGGAGCGCTTCAAAACAGGAGCGCTACGAGGAATACCTCCTTTTTAAACGCACCCACGACACAGGAGAAATCCAAGTGTGGGGCAACGTCATTTTTTTTTAAACGTTTGTTCCTGGAAAAATTTTTAGGTGATTTCGGTATACCTGTCAACATTGTAATGTATTTCGCTTGAAGCGATTTCATGCATTTTGCACCTTAAAAATTGTGTTTATATTAGTTACCAGGTTGCGTTGTAATGAACAATTACCGGCAGCTTGTCCTGTGAAAGCACTTGACCGAAATATCAAAAAACCTGTTTGTCATACTTTGCGGGAGCGTTCGTTGAGAGTACTTTTTTGAAAGTGCAATTTTGCAGGTTTTCCATATTTTTCATAAGTTATGTCCAGTGTGTAAAGGCAGATTTTAGCAATGCCGTGTGTTTCATACTAAAAGAGTTTATGTTTACGTTGGCATCTGGTAAAAAATATTTTTTAGTTGCATTACGGCTTGGTATAGGTACAAAACTTCACTTCGAAGCGTTGTCAATGTTTCAATATTTGAATATAAAAAATGTGTCTCAATATGGCAAATATTGCACTAAATGACACATATTTGAGTTCGCAAACAATTTTAATAGATTATATTCATGATAAACATTGCAAAATATTACCTGCTGCAAATAGACACCAACAACTGTTACCTATACCTAATGGTCGGTCACCTATACTTTTATTTTTTTCCCAATGGATGAATTTAAATAAAATTTAAAATTTAACCGCCTTCAAAAACAACCACAAAAAAGGGTAAAATAACCTACAAAATAACTTTTCTTTCGGAAGTCGGTGGCAAAAAGACAATGAAATAAAAAAACAAAGCCACCGACTTCCGAAAGAAAAGTTATTTTGTAGGTTATTTTACCCTTTTTTGTGGTTGTTTTTGAAGGCGGTTAAATTTTTTTTGAAAAAAAGTTTTTTATTTTATTCTTTTTAGTTTAAATATTCAACCCAAATTCTTGTCAAATACATCATTTTCTTACATGTGCACTAGAATTTTGTAATCTGTGGCACCGGTATTAACATCGTTCATGTACACATGCTAATAAAATTCCCTATCTCAAAAACTACTGAACAGATTTTGATGAAACTTGCAGTATTCCCTAAGGTGAACGATGATCCTTAGTACAACAAAAAAATAATTTTGAAAATCGGTCCACAATTGGCGGAGTAATCGCGTAACAAACACGCAAAAAGTAATGTCATCCAAGTAGCCGAAATCAATAAAAATGCTCACAAAATAAAAAGCACTGAACCAAATTGGATGAAATTTTTATGGGACTACACTGCAATTATACTGCATCGAACAAAAAAAGAATCACACTAATCGGACTAGAAACCTCGGAGTAATCGATGTACATACATAAAAAAAAACATACTGACCGAATTGAGAATCTCCTCCTTTTTTTGAAGTCGGTTAAAAAGGCAGAAACCACAGAGCGCTACCTGCTTCGAATTTTATGTATTCCTTTCGCCTCGTCCACATTCATACATTTGGTTTTAAAGTAAGCCCGCAGTGAGCACTACGCACCTGACATTTAAGCTATTGTCAAACGGACTAGCGAAGCAAATGCGATCCGAAGCGTTTTTATTTGTAATGTATGGAATTGTTTGAATCCAGTCACATAGAAAAGCGAAAGCGATCCGATGGTCTATGTGACTGGCTTCAAACAATTTAATACATTACAAACAAAAACGCCTCGCTTCGCGTTCGCCACGCCTGTCTGTTTGAAAATGGCTTTAAGAGGATCGTCTACCGAGCGCTCGTCCATACTAAAAGAGAAAACGTTTTCCTACTCCTAAATGTTATCCTATCTTAATGATTTTTTAGAATGCTTCCTACACAGTAAAAAACTAGGTTTATAGATTTTCTTTTTTTCAAAATTTATAATAGTTTGAAAGTTACAGGCGCCTAAGAGTTACTTTTGACAAAAAGGAAAACCTATAAACCTAGTTTTTTACTGTGTCAGAAGCATTCTAAAAAAACATTGAGATAGGATAACACATAGGGGTAGGAAAACGTTTTCTCTTTTAGTATGGACGAGCGCTCGGTAGACGATCCTCTTAAGAAGAACCTCACAATTGAGGTCAGTGTAGGTCTTCCTAGGGCGTCCTCTACCGGCGTACTTTTTGTTTTCAAAAGTTGAATTCCAAGTACTAGTCCTAATTAAAATAGTAAAGATTATGCAAATAAAATGAACAGACGTAAAAACCTTAATAGCTTTCGTATATACCTATGTAGTGTAGTTAGGTACATAGGCCCCGGCTATCAGGCTGTTTCACAAATTTCTTTGCACCGTACAAAGAAACCGAGGAAATATTCTTATCGCGACGTTTCGGGAGACGTTGGAACTCTTGGTGGATGATAAATGGAAGGTCTACGTGATTCACCGTCTTCGCTTCTAAAGCTGTTTAAAATCCCTTTCTACGTAGATTATTTTTGTGCATTTTATGCAAATAAAATGTGTTTAGAGTTCAGAGTTAAAATATTTATATACTGTGACGGCTAGTGTTTTACCGATTCCCTTAAAGTAGGAGGTTTCATGTTCGTGTGTATTTTCTTTATTTTACCAATCACATAGCAGTACTTGAAACATTCATGAGTAACTTTTAGTCATTTAAATGATCAATGATAATAGATACTATGTACACTATTCGACTGAATTGTAACACAGATTCATTATCACCGGCCTAGCCTTTAATATTTTTAAATATTAAACGCATTAACGCATGCGTAGCGAATTTCAAAGATTTTCTTAGGAAAGAAAAATTCAATCCGCGGGCAGGATTCGAACCTGCGGCCTTCGGATTCAGTACATATGATATGATCCTCGGTGGCTCGGTTGGAAATGAGCGTCGGATGTACTGAATCCGATGGCCGCAGGTTCGAATCCTGCCCGCGGATTGAATTTTTCTTTCCTAAGAAAATCTAGGCCTAGCCTTTTTCTTTGTTAGCATTGACTCCCTGCCTAACCGAATGCTGCTTACTCGTAGTACTAATACTAATGTGGTAATTTACGATATATAAAGATTTTATTACAGTCGAAATTCCTTTATAGGTAAGCCCTGAAATGGAGATTGTTACAAAAGTTTCCTCGTATCTAGAATGTAACATTCATTCTTTGCTCCTGATTTTTACACAAACCTATGTTTGAAAACACATTGTCACAGGGCAGAGTTCAAACTCGCAGCGTCCGCATTTCTGTCCGATATTATTATTCACTGAACAAACGATTCTGAATAAAAGCAGAGTCTGTATAAAATACAGGATTTTTGTACGAGAGTTTTGGACTCAAACTGACAGAATGTATTACGACTCGTCTAAAGGTGACTTGGATATAAATGCGATTATAAATCACGTCGCGGTCGATTCGGTATTCATTGGTTCATGTGTGAATTATACCTTATTTTCATTAAGTGCATACATTACTGTTATTTTGATATACCTTCGTATGAACCTACTTCGATTGAATTGTGATTATAGTACATTGTTTTCAGATGTGATGAAAAAAAAAACAGATTAAAAAAGTGAATATTAAAGATAATTCAATTAAGTACATAAGTTAATTAAACTGATTATGCCATAATAAGTAAGAGTAAGTTATGGAATCAGTCATTACTTTGCGGTAATCTATGACATTAAAAGTTATACAGACAAAAATCAAGATTAAGATGCAAACCTGGATTTTTATCTCGCGGAATTAAAAGGACTTATGCCTGTATTTTAGAGGCTAATACGTAGGCATGAAGGTTGGTACACGTGGTTACATCATAAAACATTTGTTTTCTGTTATCTCTACAGAAAACAGGTAAAATTATAAAACAAAAAGCAAACAATTCACAAATGACACGAGCCGGAAATACCCGTTTCAGATGTAACAAACATAAAGGGTGTATTTTAAACATATTAAATGTTTTTAAACTTCATTTAAAAAATCGCAGGCGACCCTTGTCAACCTTCGCTTGCTTATTTTAGCTTATAAAGAGATTAAGTGATATTCATGAGTAATTTATATAAACAAATTACGGTAAAAAAGTGTGTATTGCGTTTAAAAGCATTCTTACTTTGCATATTGTGATTATAACTGTTTAATTAGCAACCTTTTTTTGGGATGTTAATTTTAGTACTTGTTGGTGTTTCTTATTGTGAATACCCTTAATATAAGGAAATAATTATAGAATATTTGGATGTAGGGGTGGCAGGAAATAGAAGAAATAATTTGAAGATTTTCCACCTCAAAAGAAAGGGGTTGTCTAAAGAAATCGGAAACCTAAAGAAAATAATTATATGGATTATTGTAACATAAAACATAGAAGCAGTTTTTTTCTTTGCTATGTATCTATTCTAATCCAATAAATCAGGGAAGCCCGAAGACAGCTGTGGCTCAGATATCCTCCTTCGGAACACTACGCTGAGCCTGCAGAAGAGCTTCCAGCAGGCCACCAATTGCCATGGCAGATTGGAAGAATTTAAACCGTTAGCGAAGTCAGGTGCAATCCAATTCACCTGCATTCTAAGGGACCATCTACGCTGCCGTAAGTGTTGTAGATTTTTGGTCGGAGTTCTAAATGATCGGATTTTTGGTCGGAACTTCAAATTTAAAGGAATCATCGACAAAACGAAACGAAGAAGAAGAATCCTAAATGAATGAGTATTTAAACGAGTAACATTCAATTGTCATAATCCGAGATAATTTTGGCTCTTAAAACTATGCTAATATGATTCGATTTCACCAACGCAGATATAAATATAGATTTACTATTGCTTTCGCAATAATATTTATTATCCTGACAAAGGCAAACTTATGGATAATGCCGTGTCACTGGCTGTTTATGTAATTGAAATATTAATTAATTACTGTAAGCGTATTGCTCCATTCTCCATGTTTAACACTCATTCATCCGTTTACATAAATATGGTGTAATTTAAATGCTGGCAGGACGCCCAATTTCTAATGACTGTTTATTTTATTAATTGGACTCAAATTTAAACGGCGACCATAATTTTCGAATAACATATGTTTTGGAGATTATTTCTAATGTAAACACGAATTGGAATTGGGTGGTATTCCCCTCATAGCGGTCCAGAAGCAGCAGTGGCTGACCTCACCAGGGCCGCCTGCCTCGCGACCAGCATCCTGACTGAGATCAGCGCCAAACAGTTTTTACTGCGTTCCATCGGTGCGCAGGAGTTCCAGTTTCTCATGGGTGAGCTCGCTCCATCTTTGGTGTTTTATTTGCTCCTAGACTATATTGACACTAAGAGTTACTTTAAAGCAACACAGAAAGGCTTTGTCATGTTTAGTCTAGTCATATCCTTTAAAAAGGGGTTGTTAAAGTAGAGGATATTGTGTAAGGCCTCTTTCGAGGACAAGCGGTGCGTCGCGCGAAGCGAGCCTCCCGAAATATAAATATACGGCGATGTACAGAGCGGTTTTTTTTAAATTTCAGGCGGAGGAAGCCGCATTGGATGCCTCGTTGGACGCCGCGATGGCCAACGGGGTTGAGGCCGCGGTGGAGGTCGTGGACAAATGGAGAAAACAATTGACGCCACGCAGTACGCTCTACCCGACATGACACACCGCCCGCCACACCGAGTGTCCTTGAATTGGGTCTAAGATACTTCAGCTAGAAAATTAAAGGCGAAAATGAAGTAATAATCTGACATCATAATCCAAGTGCTGAAAATAACGACCTCATTTGGGCAGACTTTGTAAGATTATCAAGAAATTACTAAGATAACTGTACAATTAGAACAGTTTGCATGTTCAAACCCAAGCAATTATAACACTTTAGTTTAGCTCCGGAATTGTTAGCAGCTTACTTTTATCTTTCATGTAAGCCAATGAATTAAAAGTTAAACACCACTAGATGAGGTTCAACTCGTGTTGGTCTGGCGAACTCCTGAAGGTAACAATTAAAAGTGTTTGAAGAGTAAACACTATCCGACGCGCCGTTGTGTGCGGACGGCGAAGTTTCTGATGTACTTTGTAATGACAAATCACATGTGTGCTGGTAGATTTCTAGTTGTAACACAGGATTTGTCTTAAAGTTTTGAACTAAAACTACCATACTTCATGTAATATTTGTTGACCTACTTGGTCAATGAAAAGATTACAAATGTGTTAACAGTTTTTAGGGTTCTGAGGGTCTAATCTCTAAGAACGAAATCCGTGGTTTCGGCCTTAGTTACGGGTTTTGATAACGAGCCCGAACTATGAATGATGTTACAATTTCAAGACAGCTCCTTATAGTGCGCGCCACCAATCATGACCTGCGGAAAATACGTGGATTTTTTTTTTTAATGCACTTTGATGTAATGACTTATAAGACATGTAAGAACTTCAGTCGTGGCGCGGTTTCTAAGTATTGTCCGTCCGCAAAAACTTGGACGTAAGTTACGTTCGTACATCCGTATCCGTACCCGTTTTTTTGTTGACGGACTTAAAAAGTAGACCCCCTGTACCCAAATGGGGGCCTACTTCTAAACGATCCGTGATAGCCAGTTGAAATTTTCACTGAAGACGTATTTCTCAACCAATTTAGGTAATCCAACAGACTTGATTTTTTTGCCCTTATTATAAAATAATGGTACATACAAAAACTCTTCGTGCGCGAATCCAACTTGCACGTGGTCGGTTTTTAAATTTGGCTGGTTTTTAGTTATATTTTATTTTAGACAACACGACAACACTTTATCTGACATTTTTGATGTTGATTCAAACCGTCGAAAACTTTGAATCAACGTATAGCTATATGTAAAAATACAATAAAAAACAAAACAAAAAAGACCAGGTGGCCTACCATGAACTCTTAAAGCGATCCAGTTTACGCTGTGGGAAAGAGATGGCGCTAGAGGACTTGTATAGCTCTGTCTCTATCCCGCAGCCTAAATTGGATCGCTTTAAGAGCTCGTGGTAGGGCCTCTGGAAAGCAAACCCTATCAATTACGACACAATCATATTAAGTGACATTCTGATCATTAAGTGAAAATCACTAAGTTGCACATGTACATCTATTAAATTATAATTGTTCAGTTGTTCGTTCTTTATTGGTTTACATAAGTATTCATCGCATTTATGTTCAACTAAGTTGGTGTCAGGATTTATTCAATGTGCCAATTAGATATAAAACATCGCAGAACTGTGGCAAACATACAAAATTAGTTAAAATTGGCAGTTGTATCGACAGCTGGATATCTGGCAAAACGACCAATATATCTTGAACTTCTGAATTGTATAGTAGATTTTACAGTTTTATCTGCCATAAATTCGGTTATAAAGATTGGATTTTTATGATCTTCGAGTTTCTGTTGGCACAATAAACATAAATGAAAAATGGTGTATTTCTATCCGTGTCGACGCTCAATTGGCATTCGATCATCAAAATTGAGCGGATGTGCACGGTACTGACAATTTTTATAATACCTAATGTCGACTGTCAGAATAGAGCAAATCTGTTTTCATATTGAATGCAAAATGTTGACAATAAACTTACATCCAGGTACATTTTACAAATCACTTAAAAATAAAGATCAAGGAGATAGATTAATGACCCCAATGTTAGGAAAATCCTGTGTAATGGGGGTTAACAGTCGAAATGAGTTAAAAGTGTTTTTGAAAGTAGATAATTATTTAAAAAATATAGCTATTGTACTAACGGCGGTTAATTAATTCTAGAATTAGAACCAAGAAACAAAGAAATGATAATTATATATCGGCGTGAAGAGGTATTCATATGATACTTCGAGTTTAGAATCAAGTTAATGATAGATGTCTGTTGTTTTTAAACTGGTGTTTCTTAAGTTTCTAATACGAATTAGTTTTTGTAATATAACCCGGGCCATTGAAGAAAGGATTCTTAAATGGCGGCGCTTATCGTGTTTTCTCGCTCGAACACTAGTCTGCCCTGCTAATTGTAAGTGCAGTAATCGTCATTTTTGCGATTTTCACTTTTGTGCAAAAATGACACCTCAAGGGGCTAATCTATACATAAAAAAATAATTTTCATGTATTTTTAAATTATAATCATGTTTTTTATATAACAAGATACGCAGTACCTACTTGCACCAAATTATTACTTTTGCTAACAGGATATGCAGTACTTAGCATGTGCTAGAAGGTTGTGCAGTACTTGCTATGGTTACTACAAGTACTACTAGTAATTCGCAACGTATACTAACTAAAGCTTAACGCAGTATTCAACATGTTGGGAAGGAAGGGTTTTGTTCAGATGAGAATAACTCCAAAAATACTTTACATAGAGATATAATTTTGATACCATTTTATAGCCTGACTCAAATACTTTTAATTTAATGAAAACCTAAGCAAAATACCGGTGTACTTTCGAACTAGAGTAAAAAATGTGAAAATATTCAGTATTTTTTATATACAATTTCGTGTTTGCCCGAGTTTTTTGGTTCATTTTACATATTGTTTAGAAAACTTTCGTAAGTTTTTAAAAAGCCTCAACGTTTAACTTTACAATAAAGTCATTTGCATGTATGTAGGTCTCTTGGATTCAAATATATTTGCATTTTTACATACCCCAGTATAACCGATCAAAAAACTAAAATGGCTGCTATTCGCGAGGTGTTGGAGTAAGTTTTTTTTTAAAGCAGTTTTGTCGATGAAAATGAGTTTTTAACTTTCCCTTTAAATATCGCTGGTTCAAAACCAAACACACTGTATAGTATCTGATAGCTGAAGTAAAAGGATAATACATCTTTCAACTAGTACCAGGCATGATAATACGAAACGATTAATAAATAGAAACGCAGTATTGAACACGTGCTAAGTGATTTTGCAGTAATGAACACAAATACTGCCTTTGGGCTTAGTGATACTGTCATGTTCACAAGTCTAGATGGAAGAACAAAATGCAGTAATGCGCATTTTATCCAAAAGAAATAATAAAGGAAAGAAAAAAATACATCAATACAAAGTTTGATTTTTTTCTTATTTTTCTGGTATATTTAAATAAATATTTAATTCAGACTTGTTGTGTAGATATCACAAAACACGTTTACCGCGTATATCTCGGAACCGCCAATTTGCGAGTACTGCATTTACAATTATGAGGGCAGTAGTGCCGTCTAAACTCACTCCCACGCGTAGCGTAAGCAGATAAAAAAAATAGTCTTGATATCTTGACGCGCTCAGTAACCTTTTTTAGGAATATTTACTAAAGTTTTCTGTTATTTTTCCGTTGTTACCTGTTGATTATTGTTGTTTTAATTTTGTATTATTGTTAGGCTAAGTTTGAGAAATTATTGTGATCCAGTCTTGCTGTTATTATTTTTAATTTAAAAAAAAACTTTAATTTGAAATCTTATATGCTGACTGTACTATCTGTCAACGCAAGTACAAGCCGCCATTTTAGAATCCGTTCTTCAATGCTCCGGCTTATACCATTTTCCGCCGAATCCTCGGCGTTCACGCAATTTTTATTTAGTTTCCTACAAGTCATGGTTAAAATCGGATTGCATCACGTTATTCCTAGTGATACTTGCCTCTTGAGAAATCAACGAATAGGGGACTACCCTTTTATATCTATTACACGAGATTTCCTCATGATAGTGCGCTTTTTTTTGCAAAAACTCTAAGCTAGAGCAATGTATGTGAAGCCAAGAGAAAAGGTAATAAAAATTAATTAGTCCGCCCTTTTCATCTTTAATTTTCCACTGGAGCAAAGAGAGAAAAACGCTTTGTTTAATTTTGTTACCGGTTCGCTGGCAGTTTCCATCTACCTGTAGATATAGTACAGTTTGAAGTTATATTCAATCGGAGTTGAGTAATGTAACAGAAATGGATAGATCGAACATCGTGTCAGCTCATTTAATTAAGGAGAAGGAAATGGATTCGAGAAGTGACATCTGACATTTTTTATGGAAAAACTGTCAATTTGCATTCATTCTTTAGTAGGGTAATTTTTTTCTGATATTCATAAAAAAATATTACTTATATTCTCGCCTAGATTCACTTAAGCTATTGTCAAACAGACAGGCCCACGCCTGTCTGTTTGACAATAGCTTAAGTGAATACAATAAGTGAATACAATCGAACGCGAAGCGAGGCGTTTTTGTTTGTAATGTATGGAATTGTTTGAAGCCAGTCACATAGACTATCGGATCGCTTTCGCTTTTCTATGTGACTGGATTCAAACCATTCCATACATTACAAATAAACACGCTTCGTATTGCATTCGTTTCACCGTATGAGTTACATTGAAGCCATTATGATATAAACTTTTTACGTCCAGCACCTAACAAAATGATTTGTAAAGCATGTCAATTTCATGGCCACTGCATATTTTCTTTGTCAAAAGCTAAATAATCCCAACATAAGGTAAGGTAAGGTAAGCAAGGTAGCTATGTTTACAAAGCTTAAACTTCTAAAACTTTTATCGACGACAAGGTTAACGTTCATAATAAACTCTTAAATAAAATATAATTTCCTGTAATATCAGTTTTTGTTGGAAAACACAATAAGAAAGTTTTCAGGAGAGTTTAATGAAATTGCTTATAATAATAATCGTTACAAAGAAAGTAATTATATCTCGAAGGGAGCTTCAACTGAACATGGGCTTTGTTCGACATGATTAATAGTATGTGTTGAGGCCCCTTTCACTACAATGTTGTGTTCACACTAGTGTGGTAATGGAGAATACATAATACAAATAACCCGTTTCAAATAATTGTCGTATGTGAAAACGGTAACCGTTTTCATTCCATAATTGCACGTTTCGGACGCAGAATATTTTATTCATCGGTGAGTGAAGCACACTCGTGCAGAATAATTGCTGTTTTAGTTGAAATAGAAAATAAGCATAGTTTATGATCAAAGTCGTACATTTAACTTTGTGACATCGTTTATTCGTATGCTGGACAGACATGAACTGTTTTTGAATGCGTGCACGTACGTATCACGACATTTTCATATTTACAAAGCAGCAAGTTCAAATATATTTCAGTAAAAATATTTAGAATATCACTGAGTTGTTTTTCTTTGATTTTTTATTTAGGTATTGTTCTCAAGTAAAGCGGGGGTTGTTTGAGCAAAAATATGATAATATTCTTTAAGGTAGCTCGTCCATGAAGTTTTTGAACAGTCAAACAGTATGGATGGTCACGTATTTGATCTAGATACTGATAAAATATGTATTGATCGGATAATAACAATTTTATTGAAAGGCTTAGTTCTGTTGGGGCACGCCGCAATCGCGGCGGTAAGACCCCTCTTTGAGGAGTGGCTGGATAGGAGGAAACGCCTGGGTGTCACCACTGCGAGGATCGCCCAGAGGACACAGTAGAGCAAACGGTGCAAGACTGCCCCGCTTGGGCAGAGCACCGACGTGTCCTCACGGCGGCGATAGGCGGAGACCTCTCGCGCCCGGCATTGGTTGCGGCCACGCTGCGGGGCGAGACGGAGTGGGAAGCGGTCGCCACCTTCTGCGAAGCAGTCATGCTCGCGAAGGAGGACGCGGGCCGCGTGAGGCAGAGGACAACGTCCTCCCTCCGCCCCACCCGCAGTGGTGGACGCCCACGGCGACAGACGTCACCAGACGATCTCCAGCCACCGTAGACGCGGGCATGCGGGCGGCGAGTAAAGGGCAACTCACTGTCCGACCATGGACCATGCCCGGGTCGACGGCGCGTTGTGTTCCACGCGCGCCTCAAAGAGCGTCAGCATAATGACGGGGCCCCCTCTAAAAGGCCAAAGCCTGCCGGGAAAATATTAAACTGTTACGAAACAACGGTATGGAGAATTCTGAAGGAAAATATTTTGATTAAATAGGTTTGGTTCTATTATAAAATTCAGGGAGTGAAGAATGACGACGCAACACAAATTGGTTCTCTTGTCTTCTCGGAAAATTTGAAAGGGGGAAAGGGTTTTTCAATCATTCAAATGACTTTCGTTAATTTGATTGCTCTTAATATTGAGTCTAAAAAACCTAAGGTACTTTGCATGTTGTACCTCACAATAATACGTTACAAACTTTTTAAAGAATAAACTTTGCATTCTCATAAAAGTTGTAACAAATGCCTGCAAAACGTTCCTGTCTTATTGCCTCCCAGAGAGTTATTTCGCAACTTTTCAATCCTCAGCCTACTTATAACTTTTCCCATCACAATGACTCCGCTTAAGACGATACAAATAACAAAATTCTCGAACAAATCCATATGGGGAGTAACAAGATCTCTTGTGGAATGCGTGCGCTCCAACTTTTAAGTGAACTTAGGTACATTTTTAACTTACACGGGTAGAAAAATTGAGGAGATATTTGAGTTTATATTTTTGTTGTCAACACAAGATTAACGGATAGTTGTTGACTATTATAATTATAGTTATAAGAAATCGGATAAAGAGCTTCAGGACAAAATCCGTTTTGTTACTTTTGTTCAAATAAACCATAGTTTTTCGACAGTATAATTATACTACTCGTTTAAGCCCCTGTTGTATTGTGTGTATAATACCGTGTGTTACAAACTGGATCGTTGCTACAAATTAGAGGCAGAGGTAAGAGGTGTTAATTGAGTGTTAGTTACGCCTGTGAATATACCAACTTCAAGGTAGGTTAATCGGCTGCCCAAATTCAAAACCTAGTAACAGGTGATTTTTAGAAAAACCGGTTTTTGGCATTTTTCGACTTACTAGACAGTATCGAAATGATGTGGACCTTAAAACACCCAGTTTCATACGTAACTTTAAAAAAATAATTTAGCAAGTCTAAGCAATTTGGCATGATTACGAAAATTTCCTTGAAGTACAAATTTGAAACTTAGTATGTCCAAATACAAATTTAAAACCCTAGCAACTCAAGCGACTTACTAAGTTATAAATTTGAAATACCAACTTGCTATGTTTTGAATTTGGCGCTGATTGTAAAATAGATGAAATTTCGTTTAGTAAGTCCAGTTTTTCTTTTTATTTTGTGTGAAAATCCTAATATGGTTCACATAAAATACATCTACTGACCAAGTTTCAACATGATAATTCGAAAAAAAGTGACAGTGACATACGGACGGACAGACAGACATGACGAATCTATAAGGGTTCCGTTTTTTGCCATTTGGCTACGGAACCCTCAAAATCTTTATATAATCGGCGTCTTTGAAAATCTACAATCCTAGTAAGCAACAAAAACGGATATTTGCGGGCAACTTCACGAGATATCCATAATGTTATATACTGAAACCCCCTTATGCAGACTTACTAAATTTTGATATTGTTTTTACATTCATATTTGGGTAAATTCACAAATAAAAATAAAGTATGAGCGATTCAAGTGTAACTATACGCTAAAATGTTTGCAAGTATACCATACTAAAATGTCAACAATATAGCACAACTTTTCGCGAAACATCCAAATCGCTATCTCTTCTGGTTTCTTCGGGCGAGCGAATCAAAGTAGACGTCCAGTTTTTTGGCTCTCCTGAACATTTTTGTTGGAAGGAGTTACTATGTTTTGATTTTAAGCAGCCGGTTTGTACATGTACGTAGTTTCTATCGATATGTAGATAATTATGAAATCAAACATAATTATCGATAATATGTACGAAATATTCTATATTCATAATTTAATTGCGTAACAGATTCTGGTTCTTATAAATGAGCGCCTAGCTGTATTAGGAAAGGTACCGTATGTACGTGCTACATACCTTCAATGGGGATTGTCTTAATTTTTCAAACATTCGATTTCATTTTATTTTCTGCAAATTTAGAGCATTTTGAGAAACTAATTTGAATATTTTTATGATTGGCTCAATAGTTTTTTTATTTTTAATATTTTAATTTTTGAGGTAGCTGACGTCACCATTGACCAAAAAGTTGTGCCGTTGCCTCACCAGTGAATAATTTAAAAAACTGCCTGACAACACAACGTCACTTTCTCCTGATAGTAGACGTCAGTTAACATCCTTAGTCGGGGAGCCCAGGGAGGGAATTTTAATGTGACTCCAGCGCATCAGATTATCATAAAGGAGAAATCTTGCACCCTTTAATGTACCTGTACCAAGTATCAACCCTTCATATGGTCCCCACCATTGGTTGTGTGGGAGAACCCGCCAGATTAGTAAAAAAAAATCGATCCACAGAAATACTTGAGCGAGTCAGATTACGAAAAGGTAGATTAATTACGTTCAAAAAATTGTATATGATTATGTACATTGAAGATGGCGGACATTAAATCACGACCGATACTTGCGAACTAACAGGTAGTTCACCTTTTCTCCGCGAGTCTACCGACATCGCCCCATGGAAAACGTCAGATTATTAGTGAGTATGATTTTTACAGTGTTAGTTTCAATTAAAAAAAAATGGAACGTGCTCGAGTATTTCAAGATTACGTTTTTTTACCAATAGAAATATGAATTATTACTTTGTGCCACATCCAAATCGTCAGACATTTTAATACGACACTTTTTAAGGTCTACTTTACATACACTTTGAATATCTGACGCGCTTGATTAACTTTTTTTTTGGATTTTCAACCGCTTGCCGCGGACAGCCCCCTCGAGTTAATCGTCCGATTAATATGTATTGGTTATCAGAAATAGAAAAGCGCGTTTACACTGTAAATAGCTGACGCGCTCGAGTACTTCTGTACAACTGTTTTTTTTACAGTTTTAAAACTGTTTACACGCCCTTCCCCCCACTAAAATAGAAAACTTGTCAGAAACTTTTTTCTTTTTAGAACATCTTCTTTCAAATCCAATAGGTCGCCATGATGCTCGAGTAACTGCAAATTAGAATCCTCGCCTCCCCTACTATAAAAATACAATAAATTTTTGAAATCGGTTTTTATTTTTGTTTTTTAAAACGGAAAGTCGTCGACGAGGTGACATTATTGTTCGTTTTCCTGAGCAATACTTTAGCATGAATATACAAAGGTATCTAAAGCTTTGATATCTTACTTACATCAAAATGATCTTCGCAACAGTAGGTACATTTTATAAACCTTGCAATATTACACGCCTACATCACGGCATCACTTTTCTCGCAAATCTTATAAAGAGATTATAAAAAACTAAACATTATTATTTGTTTACATTTTTGACATTTTTAATTTGACACTTGACAGATTGTTGAAAATACTTGCCACTTACTTTTTATTGTCTGAGGCAACGATACAAAACGGTACAGCCAATAATAACGTCACTTGAAGGGCAAGGAAGGTCAAGCGTATTTTATCAAAAATATCAATCAAATATGAACATTTTTCATTTTTGATTGGTTACTAATGATTAGTAACGCTATTCCTAGAAATGGTTTTTCAATTACGACATATTGAAAAAAATGAACAATGCCCATTGTCTATAGTACTAACACTGTAACTAAAAACAAATCAGATGATTGTTGTGTTTCAAATAAATATCTGTATTTTTTAATAAATTAATATCGGACTTAATAATAGGAAACCATAATTGTCAAATAATTACTAAAGTTTTCTTTTATCACTTAAAAAAATATGTTTACGTTTTTATTTATGTTTCTCGGTCATTTATGTTAGTAAGATTAAAAAATAAAGTAGAGTGAAAATTTGATAGGATAAATTCATTTTCATTCGAATAGACTAAGTCTAAAGAGTAAGTTTGTAAAGAAGCTACACCTTCTACTCAATAGCTAACTGAAGGTGAAAAAGAAGTTGTGCTAAGTTGGAACTTTTGAAATTAAAATAAAGTTAGTTGGTTTTTCTCGCCTTTTCTTACTAGTAACATTATGTTAGTTCTTGAATGAACAGTTAGTTATCGAGTATCATGTAAAGGGTAATTGAAAAATTAATGAAAACTTAAAAAAAATGACATAGAAATTAAGTTTTAAAATTCATTAATCATGATCCCACTGCTGGGACACAGGCCTACTCTCTGTGAGAGGGAGTGGGCCATAATCCACCACGCGGGCGCAGTGCGGGTTGGTGGATGTCACATGTCTTCGAATTTTTGGTTCTAGGACATGCCGGTTTCGGGCACGCCGCAATTGCGGCGGTAAGACCCCTCTTTGAGGAGTGGCTGGAGAGACGTCACGGCGTCCTGACCTATCGGATGACGCAGGTCCTCACCGGACACGGAAGTTTCGGGAGGTACCTGTGCCTGATGGGGAAGGAGGAAACGTCCGGGTGCCACCACTGCGAAGATCGCCCGGAGGACACAGTAGAGCATACGGTGCAAGACTGCCCAGCTTGGGCGGTGCACCGACGTGTCCTCACGGCGGCGATAGGCGGAGACCTCTCGCGCCCGGCATTGGTTGCGGCCATGCTGCGGGGCGAGACGGAGTGGGAAGCGGTCAGCTCCTTCTGCGAGGCAGTAATGCTCGTGAAGGAGGAGGCGGGCCGCGAGCGAGAGAGGACAGCGTCCTCCCTCCGCCCCAACCGCAGTGGTAGGCGCCCGCGGCGTCGGACGTCAGCAGACGATCTCCGGCCACCGTAGGCGCGGGCATGCGGGCAGCGAGTAAAGGGCAACTCGCTGCCCGACCAAGGACCATGCCCGGGTCGACGGCGCGTTATGTCCCACGCGCGCCTCAAAGAGCGTCAGCATAATGACGGGGCCCCCCTCTCAGAGGGCCAAAGCCTGCCGGGGTCGCGGGATTATTTCCTTACCGTAACCCCGGAACGAAACAGGCTATGAAGGACACCGTGGATTTTAGTCAGTAAAAGTCTGACAGTCCCTCCCGCCCTGCCCGGGGCCGGAGGACTCATTTGATGATTTTACCACGCAAAAAAAAAAAAAAAAAAAAAAAAAAGGACATGCCGGTTTTCTCACGATGCTTTCCTTCACCGTTTTGAGCAGTGTTGATGAAATAAATTACACAAAGTATTGCACCTGGCGGGGTCCGAACCCACGACCTACAACTCGTAAGTCGGGACCGATACCACTGAGCCACCACTGCTCACTGCTCAAAATTCTCTATTGACTGAAAATAAACTTCAGTAGGTCACTTATTTTTATCTGAAATAGTGTCTCAATACTCTTACTAATTTTCTTTTAACTTTTCTTTCGAAAGCTCTCAGTCATTACTTCAGTAAAGTTTTGCGGTCGACCGAAATTAACGGCGTATTTTATTCGACTGTTGGCACTACTAAACCTATGTTTTTGAGATGAGACGTCGCCTTCGGCCATCACAATAAATTAAATAGGTCGAAAAACTTATTCCACCCCAATTGTAATTTAGTACGATCGTTAAAAGTTTTACGAGCAATCTTCGGCTTTCTCGGCAATAATCTGTTTTAGCCGTCGCCATCAAACCGTTTCGTATCCGATTGTTCGTTCATCTCCGATCAGCAAATTGACTGACGACGCCCGAATCAATTTTTCTTTCCCCTTTTATTACAAAAGAAAACGATAAGCGCTAATCGATGGCATTTTTCTTGTCTGAAAAGACATTTTCGAACTTAAACCGAAAAATATGAAGGTCTTTGTTTCATGTTTTTCATTGTAAAGAAAATATTTTTAGCTTTCTTTTTTGTAAAATAATTCGTGAGAGGAGATTTTTCGCAGAGAATAAATCTCATCAATAGACTTTAGTATTCCGTGAGAGTCTGCCACAAGAAACCATATTAGGAAAATAAGGTTATTGTATTTGATGGAGCCACTTTGATTACGCAACGTAATTAAGATAGTATTAGGATGTTACTTCATTAAGAGGTGCTTATTTCTCATGTTAGAGTCCGCAATACTGCTTCATTATACATTAATTAACAATTAAGAATCCTCTAAGACTCACTTTGTCTTATTTCCCGACGGTAGGTTTTTGCTATCGGATCGATTGCTAATACTTTCGCGCCATGTAAGCCGCTTTTGAGAATAGACTATCGTATTACGTGCCTCGTCTAACGAAAGACATCTAAGGATTCTATGGAGTGTCTAATAATGTGTTGCAATGTATTCTGGAAAGCTTTGCGCTACTACTAGGTAATCCTAGAAATAAACACCGTTTTCATGAATTACGTGAGATATATTCTATGAGAAGTTTCGTTTAAGTCAGCTGCGTGAGTAGTTGTTAATTGTTATCGCCTTACTACAAAAAAGTTAAACATTAGATGAACACTTGTCTGAAAAAAGTGTAACTGCAAAACGAAACGACCCATAAATCAACGTGAAATGCAGTTTTTTTGTAGTAAGACGGTTAGAGTCCATATTAGAACGGAAAGTTTTCTAAGTTTAAGTAAACGTTTGTGCGGTTAACATTTCCAATAGGTAATCTCCAGTTTTATTATAATCACTTGTCCAAAACCTGCTAAAACCAGGTCAGAATAAACCACCAAGAAATAATAATTTACGTTTAAAATATTATATCCAGTCAATAAACATCAAAAGCGCAAAACTTCCAAGTTCCTCTCCTCTCTGTAGTTTCATAAGAAGTTCATTGAAGTTTTTAAACTACGGATATCTATTATATAATCAGTTGGCAAGAAGTTAAAGAAGAGGTATTCCCCGTATTCATCACAATGGGCCACCATTGTGATGAATACGGGGAATACCTCTTCTTTAACATAGTTTTGGTACTGGATCATATTTAAGAACGATTTTTGTCGTATCTCATATGAATTAATCACCTAAGCTATTGTCAAACAGACAGGCTGCGTTTAAATCCTTTATCCAGTTTAAATTTATCTTCTTCTATCTATATCTATACTTATAATAAATCTGTAGAGAGGTCGATTCTGTACATGAAATATATTTCCAAAATAACTATCAGGGGGTGATTAGGGATCGATACTGATGCCAAAAATGCAATCAGTAAAATTATTGTCTGTCTGTCTGTCTGTCGGTCTGTCTGTCTGTCTGTCTGTCTGTCTGTCTGTCTGTATAACCGTTATAGAAACAAAAACTACTCGACGGATTTTGACGAAACTTGGTACAATTATTTTTCATACTCCTGGGCTGGTTATAGGATACTTTTCATCACGCTACAATCAATAGGAGCAGAGCAGTGAAGTGAAATGTTAGGAAAACGGGAGAAGTTATTCCATGCACGCTAATCTTCGGTACTACTGGACGGATTTGATTGTTTTTTTTTTTGTTATATAGCTATTAAGTCTGGGCAACATATAGGCTATAATTTGTCTTGGAAACTTGAACACCTGATGCAGAACTGCAATAGATCAGCTAAACTATAAGAGATACAAAAATAGCGCAGTAGCAAAAATTGTTCCACGTGATGAGCATTTTCTGCTGAGAGAATAAATTTGAAGATATGGAACACCTGATGTGGAACTCCAAGAGCCCAGCTACACTATAACATATACAGTAATGAAGTCTTAGCAAGAGTTGTTAAGTCTGATGAGTACTCCCTGTTGTCGTACAAAAATTGAAGATCTGGAACACCTGATGTGGAACTCCAAGAGCTCAGCTACACTATTACATATACCTATAGGATTCACGTCTTAGCAAGAGTTGTTTAGTATGATGGGCATTTCCTGTTGACTTGCTTTTGTAAGAAAACTGGAACGTCTGGAATCGTCATGCGCATCCCGTTGGTTTCCCGTCCCAGGCTCTAAGAATTTGACATCAGAGGTTTCAGATCTTCGATTTTGACGACCCCGTTGCCACTGGCATAAACAACAGGATCCGCGTACGAAGTCGCTGGCAGAAGCTAGTACTGACTAAATGTCAAACACCCCGTTTAAGTATACCGCGAGGTGAAAAATGAAGCTAACTAAAATATAATCTGCCCCGTTTACGGTCGTCCGCTGGTATAAGTTTTTACTAAATGGAATAAATTTTTGCGACCTTTTTACCTCGCATAATTTTATCCTGCTGACAGACTGACATTAAGTTTTGTTGTTTTGCTCGATTCGCGCCGTAAAAACGAATATTATTTTTATTTTAGAGATTGTATTATTTGTGGATTATGGATTTATATTAAACCGGCAAATTGATTATTTGTTCAATAAACTGAGCTGTCAATTGAATTTGACAACTAACATTGACAGAAACTTATGACTCCGTTCAGTGAACCCTCGCTAGATTAATTTTTTACTGGCGAAATATCGCCGGAAGATTTAAACGCACCCCAGGCGTGGCGAACGCGAAGCGAGGCGTTTTTGTTTGTAATGTATGGAATTGTGTTTAGCCAGTCAAATAGACTATCGGATCGCTTTCGCTTTTCTATGTGACTGGTTTCAAACAATTCCATACACTACAAATAAAAACGCTTCGGATCGCATTCGCTTCGCCTGTTTGTTTGACAATAGCTTTAACGCCGGATCCACACATTGGCCCTGTTGGCCGAATAGAAGGAGACGGCGCTATACTAAGAAACGAGATAGAATTATTTGCGTCTTGCTTTCTGGTATAGCGCCGTCTCCGTTGGTACGAGTGTTGGGGCCAACGTGTGGGGCCGGCCTAAGACTAATAGCGGCATAGCGGAGGTAGGAGGAGGATTTAGAGAGACGGAGTTCTTTCTATTGAATATATTAGTTGTATTCAATATATAAATTTTTTCTAACAATACAACAATTTCATTTTTTATCCAAATTAGATTAAGAAGTGTTTTCCATCCAGCTTCACTTAGAAGAAAAATGAAATCAAACTCGTAATGTCAGTCTCTTTCAGTTCAGAATACCACAGAGGATAAAATAATGAAAAGAGTGTTTTATCAAATTAAAATAAAAAAAAACCATTAATCACTGTCAAGTTAGACGTTGACTCTAATTCGCTATAATGACTGATTTTCTCCTCTAATAACTGTCTAAACAAACATTCTTTAAAAATCTATCCCTATCTTGCTCAAGTTTTTTTAAATTATTAACCCGAGGCTAACTAACAATAAAATGAACCATAAGGCTTCCATTCTTGGAATTTTCTTTGATAATAACGAAATTCCTAACAAAGACTGAGTTCGTACCCAAGTTAGTTTAAAAGGCTTGACAGTTATTAAATGCTAAGACAATAGTTGTACAACGAACGACTAAAAAGAAAACAGACTAGTGCTCTCATCTCGTTTATTTAAATTCACTTTTCAAACAGAGTTTTTCCTACTGGCAATGTAAAATGCTAAGGCGAAAGGTACCTACAGAACAGTATAAAAGCGACTGCATACATATAAGATATTTCTGTCAGAAAAATTCTGATGCTTGCTGGATGCACCTTGTATGCAATTTTTACAAAACAAAATGTTTTGTCGGTAGTCTACCGAATACCTTGCGGCGACCATCAAAAGCGGACAATCCATCAGATTTTTTTTACACTGTGCGTTATCCTTCCGTCGAGCATCAGAACTTTTCTGACAGACTTGTAGTATGCGATCGTACTAAAACGCCGAATGAGTTTTTAGCACGATCGCATACCACAAGTCTGTCTCCTTGCAATGAGCGAAACGCAAGTTTCACGGACAGCGAGTGCACTTGAGGCGCGGTGTAACTGAGGTCAACGTAGTTATGCTGTATGTGTAATATCACAGAACATCACGTCTTTGATCCTCGTAAGGTTAGGGAGAAGTTTAAGTAATATATATATAACCACATTTGGCCATTACATCCACTGAGCTTACTGGCTGCTAATGAGAAATTATCCAATTATACTTTTCCCTGTCTTCTTGGTTGTAGTGTTCATATTAAATTCCATTTCATGTTTATTTATTTTTATGTGTTTGAGTTCATAAAAAATAACATTCCGGAAGCATTTGTCTACATAATTAGTACAACCATAATACTCGTACAAATTATATTCCCATATGAAAGTAGTAAGTTTATGGTGCAATGTAAAAAGTTTATTCTTCCTGATTACAGTAGCATCTACTTATGTTAGTGGTTAGTTTGTTTGCTGAACAATAAACGTAATGGCTTGTAAACAGTGCAGCCGTAAAACTATTCGAAGGACACGCTACGAAAGAATTACGACTGTTATCTGATACTGAATAGATAACACACAATAATTACTACCCACCGTGAAAGCTTTAGATCTTTTACCTTAAAACAATGTCTAGACAGCCGTAGAAACTTCTAGAACAGGTCACGAAGAAAATCCCTCCGGAAACATTAACTACAAATCAGCGTTTTTACAAAGCCCGAACGGGATTACTACACAAAGTAATTACAGCTTTTCACAAAAAGAAAACAGGCTATAGGCTTTTGAAACTCATTGTAATGCCCTCACAAAGAGACGAGATAACCCGAGGCAATTTTCTTGAACCCTGGCTTGGTGCTTGACACACAATTTTCTCAATACATAACCCTATTAATTGTCAGTAAGAAACGTAAACATGGTAACAAGTGGGTAGGTGGAAAGTAAACTGAATTACTCGCGGGCCGGACGCCTAGTACAATTTACGAGGGGCAGCGTTACTAAAAAGTAGAATACGTTTGTGTGGCGCTCATTCCTCGCTGCAAACGACCGTTTAATGCTAATAGGAATAGTGCTTACAATGGGCTTACGTACGTACTGATTGTAGATCTGCCACCGCTCCTTTTTAATTCGATTCCTGTAAACTGCTGTAGGTTTCGGCCTTTATTACACCACTTTATCGATTTGGATAATCTTTTTCATATAGTTTTACTGTTACGAGTACTTTTTGATTTAGTAAAGGTCAGATGGATTTATGAGTAAATTCTATTTATTGTTACTGTGTAATATAGCTTTTAAAAAGTTTTCAAATGCATTTTAATGTATCGGGAACCGATCAATTTACCGAATTTTGTTTGTTCGAATTTCATTATACCGAAAACTATTGGCCGACATCTCTTTTGCTATATGCATTATTTGACATATTTTCAGATCATCGAAGTTTCATTAGCCATAAGTATTATTTTACCGAAGTATGTTCCGCCGATTAACAAAATAACTTTTTACTATTGACCGAATCCTCTTTTAAACTTTTTTCAGTTGCCAAATGATTTATTTGCCATATTTTCACCATACCGAAACAACATTTTACCGAAAAATTAAATTACTGTCATTAAATTAAATATATTGTGCTACAAAACATTGTGGCGGAAACGAAATGCTACAAAGCCGACTTTACGTAGTCTTGTCTGCCCTACCCCTAGAGTGTAATTTAAAATCGCGTAGGCGCGGAGGGGTGTGGTGGCCCGCGAGCTGAGGAGCAGGTGGTTAGAACGGCCGCCACCGCGGCTGAGGCTGGCCGGCGAAGCCGGTCAGTAAGCCGAAGCTGCGGTGGTGAGCGTTCAAATCATCTGCGACGATAAGCTCGCGTGGGGCCACCCAAAACCCCGCAGCGCCGGAGCCATGACAGAAACAATGTTTGTTGCATTTTGCATGCTTGCTTGAATGCTGCGTGTTTGCTGCACGTTGCATGCTGCGTTCTTGCTGCTTGTTGCATGCTTGCTTGCATGCGACATGCTTGTTTGCATGCTGCATGCTTGCTTGCATGTTTTTTTGGTGGTTGTTGCATGTCTCTTTGTATGCTGTATGCAAGTGTATCACAATACAAACCTTTTTACAAACACAAGATCAACACTAATACAATAACAAGTCACAAAAGAGTATCAAAAATCACACAAAATGCGCAAGAAGATTCGAACACACGTGCTAGCCAGAATATCCCTAATATTCCAACTGTGTAGTTAACAGCAAATGTCATTAATGATAATACAATGCCCGTCAGAGTTATATCGTATATGACATTTGCACAATGATTTTGTATTGTCTATCTACATTTTCAATGGTGCCTGCAAAAAAAATGATCAGCAATAATTAGTGTGCACAAATTTCTAGGCGTTTGGTGAAATGAAAATATGGCAATTAAAACAGTGGTATACTGAATGTTTGGAAACATAATACTTCGAACAACCGTCGTTTCGAGTAAGTGTAACATCGGTAAAAAGTTTTTCGGCCAAATGATGTGTTGGAGTAACGAAAAAAAAACGAATAGATAATAGGTTAACTGAAACAGTGGCAAACGTGACTTCGACGAAGTAAAAAAAAAACAAATGATAATAGTTGAAAAGTTTTCGGTCAAATGAAATTCGGTCAAACGGTTTTCGATCTTATGATAGGTAACCTAATGTATCCTGTATGTTTTTGGAGAAAATCAAACAAAAATAAAATCCTTTCAAAAGTAATGCAGGCAACTCACGTCCTACAGTGAACTCAACAATGTCAAGCTATACCTTCGTGAGTTTTCAGGTAAGACATAGCTCTTTACTTATAATACTATGAAATACAAGTAACTTAACCGTAAACAAAGTAACACCTGAAACACGTTAGTGTACGATGTACCTACATATTTAGTGAAATGCGTAGTACCATCTTTTATAGCAATAAAGAAACGTATTTTAAATTTACTTAACATTTCGTTTCTTTAATTCTAGATTATGCATCAAATGTCTAGGCTCAACAATCGATGCAATAGAACATGAAGCAACATTTTGCACTACTTTTATTTCAAACTTTGTAACAAACAAAGTATGAAATAATTTCTCTCTGTCTAATTACAAATTATATCTAGTGTAAGACATTAAAGCAAATCTTAGCACGTTAACATTAAACCAAAAACGAGTAAACAGTTGTTTTGTATGCATTGCGTTGTTAGTCCTTCACATGTCCCCTTAGCCAAGTCTACGGAACCAAATAGAGCTTCCCAGCTTAAAATACGGCCGGCCATGTCGCTCGTAACATACAAAATACAAGTAATTATATTTTAGGATACAACGCTGTTAATTAAGGTGGTCGGTTACTGTAGTTATGGAGCAAAATACAAAATCGTAAATTACATTCCTTTGTTCCACACTAATTTTATAGTTCAAAGGCATTTTAATTACAGTTCCAACTACTGATATGTGTTTCAAACTGTTGAAGTCACATTAAAAAAAATAGAAAAGGTCTTCAAAACGCCTCATTACCATTGTTGCAAAACAAGACAAAAGTCTGTTTCATTTCGTTTCATTGTTACATTGAAAAAAATGGTCTTGTTTTTAACATAAACAGTTGAAATATCAGCCTGAGGCAGCGTGTTAGTCTTTGATCACGCCGGCTTTCAATGTCGTTTAATTAAAAATAAAATAGACGTACAAAAACGTTGCGGCAGTCGGTGGGCTGGTTTTCGGCGATAGGTGTAGGAATAAAAACAGCTAAATGAAACATGGTTCAGTTTTGCCTTACACCAGAAAAGGCAAAACGAGTGCTGGTCGGTCAGCTCAGCCTAATTTATGTGGGCGACGCCGTTGAATAAAAATGTTACGTACCCGAAACGCTTGCGAACGGAACTGAGCGCCATGTTAATAGGACTATAGCTTACACCACTCAAATTGTGTTTGACTTGGTCTCGATAATATTTTCCTCAAGATTACATTGACTGTTTTTATTCTCGCCAAAGAAATTATACATTCTAATTTTTATACGCCGTTATCTCGGAATATAATATAATATCGCATTCTTCTCTAAATATAAGAGCTATAACTTACTCAGTTTATCTACGTTGTAACCTTTGTGGAAGGAATTCATAAAGACAAGAGACGGTTCCTTTGGTGCTCAACATTAATTTGTTAAAGAAAGACGTTTTCAAAAGTAAATCCGTCCTCTGTCTGCAGTATTAAGTTCTGCTACACGAAAAAACAGCAATAAATAAATCAGATCACATAATCTGAGTTGAATAACACATGTTTCTCACAAATAAAAATATATTTTCTAGCAGACAATATGTCAGGGATTTTGCCATCACTTACTTGACTCAATTTCATTCGCAAATCCAAGCAGCAAATGAGGACATAGGGCGAACACACGTCTTCATTGGTTACGTAATACGTGAAGTACGGTAAGATTTATAAAATAAAATGGGACGTCTAGGCGGCATCCCACGGGACCGCTGCGAACATCTATTTCGTTAGTTTCCGCACAGTCACCGGGACGCTCGTTTGTCATTCCGCCCTTATTGAGGAGCAAATTTCAGTGACCGCCTCCTGCCTTCTGTTATCCCCGTGATATTTTCATAATCCCGCTTGAAGGCCACGTCCTAAGGCTTGTTGTTGTATGTCGTTTGTTGTCCTGAACTTGTATCTCAGGGTAATCATCGTTTGGTTAAAGTGCCTATTCTAGACCCAACTGATATTACATTATGTATACTGAGTTAGGTATATGTTCTAGTTGCTTAAAGACACATTTATTACTTTAGTGTACGAAAGTTTGAAGCATAAGAAATAGCAAAAATAAAACATTTAAGAAAAAGCGGTACAGGAAGGTCGTTAAAGAGACGAAATTCTACCTACTCGTAAAAACATTCGGCATTTTGTTAAATTGCTTGTTGTTTTCCGAACGATTTGTCAAAGGAATGCAACGAATCTGCGATGAAGGCGTTAAGTGAAATAAATCGAGATTAAAACATACTCCGAGGCAATCGGTGGGTGAACGACAAGACTCCATTTTGCGAAGGAAGAAAAATCTCATCATATATTCACGGCACGCTTTCCCTACCAGTCTATAGATACGGGACGATAAACAAACTACTCTATTGCACGCCCCTCCATCGATTTATCACACGTCTATGATTAAGATTTATGGCTATAATAATAACTTTTATAGATAAATTCTTTCTTTGGTCTATGTGATGTCATTCACATTGAAAGGTGAAGACTTGCGTAACTACGAAAGTTTCTCCTTTAGTTCTGTATATGAGTTTGTGTATTTTCTCTGGTATACGATCCAATTTTCCTTGCAGCGCAATTATAGTAGGTAGATATCTGGCTATTCAGAGTGCATACAATTATGAAGGAGTCTCTAGCGGAAAGCAAACAAACGGAGCGAAACGGAAAAAAAGTTGGTGCTCCACCATTTCATATTTCTGCGTTATTTTTTAGTCCGATTTGATGACTGTACCAATGTACAGTGCTGACTGTACGACAGTGGCGACAAGAATATAAAGGGTAAGATGTGTTCTATGATAGCTGCAACTTTAAAAAAATATCTATGTATATGTATAAGAAGATGATATGTTATTAGCAATGCCCCAAGTAGGTAGATTGGTTTGGGGTCAATAACCTGAAACGTTTTAGGTACTTTTTTATATAATTAATATGGGCAATAATGGACATGCCTCCGGAATTTCGGGATTTTTAATAGATTTTTAAGGAACTTTAAAAAAAAAATTAGGTACATGTATGCTGAAGAAATATAAGCACTCGCTGTTGCCCGCGGCTTCGCCCGCGTGCATTTCAATTCAATCCCGTAAGTACTGAAATTAAATCTCGGGAAAAAAACTTATCCATGATAAGATTTCCATGACAGTTCGTGATACAAGTACATAAAATCAATCTACCTACTCTAGGCTTTGATTATAATTGATGTGATTGATGAGGTCCTTCAACTGCTTTTGGCGACTGCCTGGTCTAGTTTTGCAAGCGATAAACCAAAATATGTAGACCTGGGCAATTCTACACAAGTTGCAAAAATAAAAAGAAACAAGTTCAGCCTAGAAGGTTGATATACATGTTGGTATCGACATCCTATATTGACGTGGGGTGAACGCTCTGCTCTTAAGAGGATCGTCTACCGAGCGCTCGTCCATACTAAAAGAGAAAACGTTTTCCTACCCCTAAATGTTATCCTATCTCAATGATTTTTTAGAATGCTTCTGACACAGTAAAAAACTAGGTTTATAGGTTTTCTTTTTTTCAAAATTTATAATAGTTTGAAAGTTGCAGGCGCCTAAGAGTTACTTTTGAAAAAAAGAAAACCTAGTTTTTTTACTGTGTCAGAAGCATTCTAAAAAATCATTGAGATAGGATAACATTAAGGGGTAGGAAAACGTTTTCTCTTTTAGTAAGGACGAGCGCTCGGTAGACGATCCTCTTAAGATATTCGTTCAAGCACTGCCGTCACCGTCTACTTCTCGACCTTGTTCTGTGTTCCCATTGTTCCCACACACCTACGTATTCCACTCACGATATTTTCAAACACTGAGTTGGTAATACGTGACACAGTCAGCTGTTATTATACCCCTGACATATTTGTATCTCAAGAGCAAATTCCTCAGAATACTTTATTATAAATGTCTGTGAAATATCATCTTGAAATCTCACGTGAAAAGATGAAATATTTCAGGAATTAAAAGTAATAAAATACTCTTTGTACGTATGTTGAAAATATAAACTCCAGCTCTTTATAAAGATATTATATTTTATGCGAAAAATTTCAACGTTATTTTCTTTGAGATATTATTAGAAGAAATTAGAGTGTTATTAATTCTACGTACTAATTCGGATTAGCCGGTTTAAAAAAGCGTTTTTGCTCGTAATAATTGTTTTGAAGGAGTAAAGATTATAAAGTGTATCCCGGGGGAAATGTGATGATTATGAAATAATAGTAGGTATGTATACATAGACGCCAGCGCATCAACCTACCTCAATTTGTCAAATTTATTTAATAGATTTTCAACTTTATTACTAAAGTTGAAGGTTAATGTTCGATTGGTAAAATTTGACAGATTGAGGTAGGTTGACCTTCTGGCGTCCTTACATAATTGCTGCTACAATTATGTTACGTTACCTGCTACGTATACCTAACAGAACTGTCTTAATTACTTGTAATGTTTAGTACATTGTTCAAGAACAACGAATATTTGTGAATCGCGTTCCTTAAACAATTGAATTATGAATTATGTTGATCATTTTGTGGAAATATTACCTAAGAATTAAAAAAAAAACAAAGTTAAGTTAAAATTAAACTACGAAGTAGTTATTACTTTATTCATAGAGGTTCTAGAAACTCCCTGAAATTTCGAAGAAATGTGACAGAATTATTTACCGAAATAGTTAAGCTTCTAAACGTGTCCGAAGTTAAAGTAATCAGGATTTTTTTTTTATAAAAAGCCATTGTTCAAAATAGCTCCATAATATTGCTGAACCATTTTACAGCTTAAGCATTGAAAGTATAAATAGTGAAAATGTAGAAAAAGGTTTCATTTATAGCAGCTTGGAAGCCGCGATACGCAAAAGTGTTTACAGAATACTTTTCTGTGAATACGAACCCAAAAGATTTTTCCAATTTAGCGAGAAAGGCTCGAATGCTGGAGAGGTCACAAAGCGAATAGTAAAAATACATTCCCTATACGTGACCGTAAGTTTTGTTACCCGCGGGAGGACGCCAGCGGACGTCGGGGGACGTCGGGAGACGCCGAACATGACATATAAACGAAAATGCCATTCGAAGTTAGAAAAGTGTACAAGCCACGAATTTTACGCCAATGGCCACATAAATTTGCCATTTTAGTCATTGAAATATATACCAATTTCAAGTTTTGGTTATGCTATTATTTGTGGAATGAAGATTGTTGTAACACGTATATATTTATTGGTTTCTTTTGCTTCAAGCCTTTTTATAACTTACTTTTCTTACAAGTTTGTAGCTAGATACCGCGACTCCGGCACACAAAGGGCTACCGAAGGACACCGTGTATTTTAGTCAGTACAAGTCTGACAGTCCCTCCCGCCCTGCCCGGGTCGGGAGGAGTCATTTGATGATTTTGCCACGTAAAAAAAAAAGTAAGCTACAAACTTTTAACTAAGGTTATTCAGCTTAATTCTTACAACTTTTTTATGCTCTTTTAGCTTTGCAAAAGTACGAAAATAAATCTCGGCTTGCCTAAATATTTTATTAGATTTAGTCAGTTTTATTCTCAGTCTTTACAGTCATATACTTGAGTATCATACAGTTCTCGTTAAAGAATGTTTGCCCTTTCAGAGGTCATGTTTCAAGATCATAATAAAATTTTACGACTATATAACATATCCCTTTATACGAGTTTCACGAATCCGCTGAACGAAGTGGAGAAAATTATTTTAAGACTGAGCTAAATACAGCAGGATTTTTATCTATCAAATTCCGGCCTAAACTTATTTTAGTGAAAAGTATGCAGGCAAGTTTCCAAATTGCTCTATGTATATTTTACTTTACGAAGTTGTTCATACCGGGCGAATTTACGTGATTGATACGAAGTTGCGCGCGGCCGAATATCTTATTATCCCTAGGGAAGTTTGCAACTTTGCCTGTATAAAAAATTACCTGCGGTTATCCGGGCACACGAAAATTATACGCGGGTAAGCTTATAAAATAAACATCATACGTGTTAAACAAATAAACTTTTAAACCTATTATTCTCTTTACATTTGATGGGATTTTTCTACCTCCATTTTATCATATTATGTTAGTACCTAATTTGATGTGATAACATAATATTAACTTACGTAAGTGTGGTGTACTGCAATGACATTTCGCTAAATATTGATTATTCATTTTAATTAAGATGACATTATTACGTCTACAATATTTTGTAGATATAAATAAACATAATTAACTTACTTAATTTACCATTTTGCCTTTTTTTCTCCCAGATCCACAAAATGATTTCAAAACTTGTTCCAGTTATTTTAATCATAAATATAGCAGTTTATGGTTTAGAAAAACATTTGGATTTGTAGTGTCGTCTCCCTCGCTAAATCTTTTTGTTAGTTTTTATATCTGATCGTTTTCTGTTAGTTTTTTTTTATAAATTTATTGTTTGAGATTCTGAGCTTCAACCGAGTCTAAGGCTTTTACCGTAACTAGGCTATAATGTTCTCCCTGCAGAGAGCAAGCCTCCTATGGCCTACTCTACAATGAGAGGGAATTATTTCCCATCACGCCAGCCCGTTATGTGTTGTTAAATTGCAGATGCCCAAATGATCCAAATGCAATAGCTTTCCAAATTCAGTGTCACGTGGTACAAGCTGGTCGATGTATAACAAGGTACGGTACTTTTTCATTTTCGACCTCCGAGATTTCCTTAATATCCGTATTTTACATATTTTATCAGTAAAATACTTAATGATTATTTTATGATCTCCTTTCTTCTTTCTGAGGTTTCCCAATGAGCTACAACATGGAGCTCTTCAAAAAGGGCGTGAAAAAATTTCTGCAGGGTCGGCAACGCACTGGCGATACGTATTGCAGGCGTCCATAGACTATTTTGACCGCTTTCCATCAGGTGGGCCGTGTCCTTCTTTGTCACCATTATGGTATGAAATCCAATTCCTGGGTAATACAGTACGCCTTGGTAAGACTGCTTTTATAGGAACGAATGATACAAAGTGGTTGGTCGTCCATCTTCAAACTGATATCGGTTAGCGAAGAGTCTCTCCTCACCAAGTATCCATACAACATTTAAATATTTCACCCACCGTTAATCAGTACCAGTATATAAAACTGTGGTCTCACAGGTACTGTTTACCCGTTGACCGTAGCCGGGAAGTCATCGGTCACGGGCCAGCCCGGCCACGTCGCTCACTGTCTACTCGTGATGAAATACTCCGCCCCTATCTAAATCACTGCGTTTAACCTAAATAACAGCCACCCTGTATAAAGCTGTTGTTGTACTGACGTGTCTTACGTGGTAAGGAGGCGGTTGCACTGAAAGTATGTGTAGTTAGTCAGTATGTGCGGGTTTTTGTGGTGGATAATTTTGACTGGAAGTCTTCAAAACTTTAGGTTCAAATTACGGCGCTTAGTGTATTGAAATTATTGTAGCACAAAAAAGTTAGATTATCCAAAAGCTAAATAAATAAAATAATTATTGAACAATAGAATTCAAATAGCAAACTACTTAAAAATATGTTCTTATAAAATTAGATGAATTGTGAGTGTATCTGTGTTTGCACATAAAAAATTACTAATGCCTAAAAGGGACACAGTTTCATTGACTTTTATTTTAAGCAAATTTAAGTAGGTATTTGTATTTCAAAAGCTTTATCAATTTTACCTGTCTGCTAATCTGATAAATTTCTACACACGTAATCAACGTAAACTTTTAATATTTGCCGCGAAAATTATGAAAGATCAGGAAAAGTGAATATTTTATTTAAACAGGCAAAATAAACGTTAACAAGAGTTTTCCACATAATTGATTTTGATACCCATAAAAACGGTGTTAAGTAGTTGATTTTCGACCATTGGGCCAACTAAAATATCCGTTCACCAAAATAATTATGTTTTAATACTAGCACTCGGTCCCATAGGCAGTTTGAAAATAAAATACAGCCCAATATAGTCATAGATAACGAAAGTTTCAACAGGTGAAAGAATTTAAAAAATCGATTAAGTCCTTATTGAGTTTATCATCTTAATATATATAAATATCGTGTCACAATGTTTGTCCTCAATGGACTCCTAAACCACTTAACCGATTATAATAAAATTCGCACACCATGTGCAGTTCGATCCAACTTGAGAGATAGGATAGTTTAAATCTCAAATTATAGTCGCAATTTTAATAATATTATAAAGATTGCACCCGTGCGGAGCCGGGGCGGGTCGCTAGTTACAAATAAATATTTAGATGATAGATGTATCTATAAGATGAAAAGTTACCCACATTTTACTAGTGGTTATATTTTTAAAAAGCTTGAAATATTAAAATAGAACTTTTCTTTATTCAAATGTCTTTCTAATAATTTAGGTCACTAGTTGTAAGCAGAGAATTTTACGAATTCTGTCACTTCGTGATTACTTTGTGGGACGAAATTAAAAAAAGCTCCGGGACAGACATGACATCTTTTGTACGAGCATATCGTATTTAAACGAAAATTTTAGAAACCGTACCTACTACAAAATTATTAAATTGGCTTTGTATACATTTCGTTAAAGCTATTGACAAACAGACAGGCGTGGCGAATGCGAATCGAGGCGTTTTTGTTTGTAATGACGTATGGAATTGTTTGAAGCCAGTCACATAGACTATCGGATCGCTTTCGCTTTTCTATGTGACTGGATTCAAACAATTCCATACCTTACAAATAAAAACGCTGCGGATCGCATTCGCTTCGCCTGTCTGTTTGACAATAGCTTTAACAATTTTCTTTATCAAAGTTCTATATTGCCTGTAAACTCTGAAACTATTTGAGTTAGGACTCACCCAGTATGATAGACAAAAACCGCACCATACTGCGAAATGGAATGTTCAGGCATAGTTCTCGCTAAATTGTCAAAGTGTTGGGATGTTTAGAGGCAACATCGAATATGCTTTAATAGAACATAGGGTTACCTTTATTATTAGCTCGATAGGAGCGTATTTTATGCGAAGTATATGTCCTAATAATACCTACATTATTACTCTGCATAAATCATAACCCAGTTGAGCAATCACTTGGATCATATTGATAAAAGCTTTCTCGCAAAATATAAGTAATACAGTCTCACTCTTTTTCCTTCAACGTAATTTGTTCTGTAGGTCTGTTGGCAGGTGGGCTCAGTTTGGGAGAAAGGAGGCTTAATATCAAACAATATGAGACATATCCGTTATTAATTAAATACGTAATGTCTGCGCCTGCTCGTTTCCAAGGATATCCTTGAATTAAGCCCGAGATAACGTTACGAAGAAAAATTCAATATTATCCTTTATTACTTCTTACTACCAGAATACTTTGTTCAAGATAATAATAAAGTAGTAAATTAATAAAGTTTTATTCGAGTTTAGGTGGCGGCCTTATTCAAAGAAAGTGCCTTTCGTGAATGATAAGTACTTCCACCAAAAATTTGAATTAGACTATTGGAGGGAAAATCTACTTTGTAATAAACGCGTTGCCAAGGTAATGCTATATACTTTTATATTCATGTAAAATCGACCGTAATATACCGTCCTACATTTCCCTTTTCCTGGTATGGTTATGTTGAAAAGAAATGGTGTTTGTCCCAGCGTTAAAATGTATGGGATGTGCGAGGTCCCTTTGCATCCAAGACACATTATTCACGGACCATAAAATAGAGTGACATAATAAGAAACGAAAGTAAACTTATAACTCTGATGCCGCGGGCTTGTTATCTTTATATAAATGAATAGGAGAGTTCATTTGTTTGAAGATATTATATGTACCGTCTCAGAACAATTGAATTAAACGGTTTGAGTTAATATTTCAATAGAACAACTAAGATAACAAACATCCGAAGTGGGATTGTTGATCTTGTGAACTTTATGTTTTGACTTGTATTGGAGTAATTTAACATGGAAAACATTATTCATTAATGTTGATATAAAAGTGAAGTTTAAAATGATGCATGGAATTTGTTTTCATTATGTAGTGGTGTTGTGCTCTGTAGCAACGCCACCTTATATTTTTTTATTATGATATAGCCCATTTTGATGTACGGCTAACGTTCATAACGTACATGCATTGTTTGTGAATGTACGACTTTTAATTTAAAAGAAAAAAGTAAATTAATGTGGCGTTGCTGCGGAGAATTCTCTGTGGCAACGCCACCTGTAATCAGCATTTGTAGGTACAATTTCAGCTATTTCTCTGAAGTTATATAATGTACGAACGCTGTTTATTATGTACACGTGATAAGTATGAAAAAATATGTTAATTCTAAAGTTTAATTCTAAACGCACAAATTGTTCCATAAAGTGTTAAGTTTTTTAATAAACTTTGCCCACACTAGGAATTTCTCCTGTGCCGCACGTGTTTTCAAACATATAAACTCACATACACAAACGTTCAGACCCGGAACAACTACTGGTAGATCACACTTGATACTAATATTTGCTCCGTGCGGGAATCGAACCCGCGACACGCAGCGCAGCAATCTAATCACTCAGCCACTGAGCTAACCGTGACGTCAAATTAATTAAAGTAACGTACTCGTATTTTAGCCATTACTTCAGATTGACAGGAGTATTAAAATAAACCAAACAGATTTCATAGTATTTATAAATAACTACTATAAATCAGCGGGTCCGTTTCCTGGCCAGGATTATTGAATTTTCTAAAATCCAAATATGCTGTTTTAATTTTCGTCAAAATCGGCCTCGAGAGTCTCAACGTTTTTTTAATATTCCTTGTAGTTTTGGATACATATAGCCAACCACGCCTAGTTAAAAATTCAACCTGTTCGTGAATACAGGGTGATTTGCAATTCGATGCGGTCCTTGAAATGGGTGATGCTCTTTTTTACCGACTTCAAAAAAAAGGAGGTTATTAATTCGACCCGTATGTATGTAATATTTCCGGAACTGCCCAGTTTTTGCATAATTATGTTGGTCTATATCAGCGTCTGAACAAATGTGCCAAATTTCATAAGTGTATGTATGTATGTACGAGTATGTATGTTTGTTTTTATGTTTGTGTTCGCATATCTCCGGAACTGCAAGTCCGATTTAAGTAATTCTTTTTTTGTTGTACTAGGTTTTGTTCAACTTAGGGAATACTGCAAGTTTCATCAAAATCGGTTCAGTAGTTTTTGAGATAGGGAATATTTTGCATAATTGGATCGTAGATTTTCAAAGTCGATTGTATGTTTGTTCACGATTATCTCGCGTTTGTCTGAACCGATTTTCATGCGGTTTTCGGATTTTTTTTTTATTAAATTCTAGAGAAGGTACAATACAATAATAATGGATGTCTTGTGAAGTTGCCTCCATAGATCCGTTTTTGTTGCTCGCTTGGATATAAATTTCTAAAGTCGCCGATTATACGAAGATTTTGTTGAATGTCTGAACTAACTAAAAAGGGTAAAATAAAAACTTTTTATAAAAAAGTACCGACTTCAAAAACAAAAGTAGTAGATAACTTTTCTTTCGGAAGTCGGTGGCAATAGTCAATGACATAAAAATCAAAAGCCACCGACTTCCGAAAGAAAAGTTTTTTACACTTTTTTGTATTTGTTTTTGAAGTCGGTACTTTTTTTTTAAGTTTTTATCGTGGTAAAATCATCAAATGAGTCCTGCCACCCAGGGCAGAGCGGGAGGGACTGTCAGGCTCCACGTTTTGAGTGGCCCCTCTCTCAGCCCCGTAGGGTTATTTTCTTATTATTAGGAAATTTAAAACGTGGGTTTTTAGATTTTTTTTAAATCTATTAATTTATCGATCCAACCCACTTTGTCCACAAACCTACGCTCTTCTCTTACAAACTACTTGCATGGGACCAAGTGCGAATGGAACCGTGTGCAAACTCGGTACAAAGTGCGAATGGGACGAAGTGCGAGAAACCCGACCGAACATTTTTTTTCTGTGATTTTTGTCCAAACGCTAAAAACCAAACGCAAACGCAGTGCGCTAAATTGTGGTCGATCATATCAAGCAAGAACGGCCTTTTTCTGGAGTATTTTTACCTATGAACCAGATAGTCAAAGCATCAATTTTATTCCATTTGAAACATACTTGCAGCAGAAGTACGATCACGGAATTTGTAAGCTACTGGTTTCACACAAAAAAAATAACAAAAACTAAACTGACGTGCATAAAAGTTAGGTCACCCTACTGGTAACATGTAAAAATATTCCAGATACAGACCGAGTAATGGCTAAAATACATTAGGGTCAGTTCTCAGATCGAGACGCGAAGCGACGCGACGATGCGCTGCGCCGCGATGTGCCGCGCTGCGCATCCAGACAACGCGCGGTGCAGCGGAGTGTCTACATTCGCCACGTGCTTCCCGCCCCACCCGTAAAATGATTACTCAAAACGTTCCGTTTACGAATAAGAGAAGAGGGCGTAAAAAATGGACCATAAAAGTGACCGGCAAGGTAAACATTGTTATTCTTTGACCCTTTCGTCACTTAAATCGGTTGGCGAAATTCGACACTCACATTATGCATACTCAGACACCTCTAGCTCCCAGTCTAACATCTCGCATCGTCGAGCGGCCTCGAGTGGCGTTAGCGGCACCGCGCCGCGCTGCGCAGCCGACGCAGCGCAGCGCCGCTTGACGCCGCTTAAATTCTCTCAACGAAATGTGTATCTTTTGTTGTAGAAAATAAAGTCGTATTTTGAATGGCTCCATCGTCGCGTCGCTTCGCGTTGCGGTCTGTACTGACCCTTAGTTTAATTAATTTGACGTCACGGTTAGCTCAGTGGCTGAGTGATTAGATTGCTGCGCTGCGTGTCGCGGGTTCGATTCCCGCACGGAGCAAATATTAGTATCAAGTGTGATCTACCAGTAGTTGTTCCGGGTCTGAACGTTTGTGTATGTGAGTTTATATGTTTGAAAACACGTGCGGCACAGGAGAAATTCCTAGTGTGGGCAAAGTTTATTAAAAAACTTAACACTTTATGGAACAATTTGTGCGTTTAGAATTAAACTTTAGAATTAACATATTTTTTCATACTTATCACGTGTACATAATAAACAGCGTTCGTACATTATATAACTTCAGAGAAATAGCTGAAATTGTACCTACAAATGCTGATTACAGGTGGCGTTGCCACAGAGAATTCTCCGCAGCAACGCCACATTAATTTACTTTTTTCTTTTAAATTAAAAGTCGTACATTCACAAACAATGCATGTACGTTATGAACGTTAGCCGTACATCAAAATGGGCTATAACATAATAAAAAAATATAAGGTGGCGTTGCTACAGAGCACAACACATGTAGTGGCAATAAATTGTATGATAAAGAGGTGTTGCATTAATACAATCAGTTGCCTTGTTGTCCGTGCTCAATCATTTTATTTGTTTTCATAAAAGACACTGATTGTGTCTTTTAAATGTATTTATTTTGTTTGTTATTAACAGTTATTGAAAGGCGTACAGAGGGAATTATTAATTGTAGGCAGTAATCAGTGCTCGTCGTTATTGATTATTACCGACTGTTCACTTTAGGCGGTTATCACACAACATCGTTCGCCGTTGTCGGTCACTCAAGCAGATCTATCATTGGACTCCTCGGGTTTCTATGAAATCCATTCATGCCTAAGAGCGAGGCCACACGATGACGGTGCGGTGTGGCACTGGAGCGTGACCGCAAATTCACACTACGTACTAGTGATGTTGCGAATGTCTGATTATTGACATTCGCGGAAGCGAATGCGGATGCGAATATTCAATTTCAATATTCGCGAATGCGAATGCGAATATTGACTTTTCAATAAAACGCACGCATTCATTCAACACATAAAATTTATTCAATAAGATATATAAGATTTACGGCACCGAACCCCATCCTGACTTCTCTTACATTTGCAGCAGGGCTCCTGTACACGACACCGCCGCGCCATCACCGCGCTTCAGTCTGTGCTGTGTTTATCACTGCACCGCCATTCGTTAGAGTTTTGCGCACTATGCGGTGACGGCGCGGTGGCGGCGCGGTGGCGGCGTGGCGGCGGCATCGTGTAGACGAGCGTGAGCACGTATCGGATCGTCTGAGATTCGCCTTATTGTCCTCAAGACGGCCTGATATAGAGTGTTTGTAACAGAAGGCATTTAATAATTCAGCGCAACGTCGTCAGAGCTCGTCTGGCGATGCTACCGGTGGCCTTGACCAAATGTTCTTGCATTAAGGCCGATGGGATTATGTATATTAAATAGAATTTCGAATGATACCACGGAGAATTGAGGCCATGTGATTTGGCTGGGAATCTCGGGAAAATGGATTTCAATTTTGGAGTGTGAAATGGCTTCTGGTTTTTAAATCAACTTTTGCACGATATTTTAGGGTTTAGTATTTGTTTATTAGTCTTAAAATTATGATCTGTGATACAAATAACATTACTTGTTTAATTCAAATAAAAATACTTTTGTGGGCTCTAAAGTTCGACCTTACTCAGTTTAGTTAAAATCTCCGTTTACCTAATGTAGTCAGACATTCCTTACGTTTTTTGGTAAATAGGCTTCTTATTCACCTCCATCTAAAGGTCCATCTTAATATATTTATTCCTGAAAGGCAAAAAAGGTTTTAAAAGATAAATTCGGGAGTCTCTTTGGAAAAGAAAATAAAACAACCCTTTCAATAAAGCGGGTCCACATACGCATGACTGAATGAACACGTAATACGTGTACAGTCGTATAAAACGAAATATATTCAATATAATGTCTATTTTGTACTTCTGATCTATATTAATTCAATGATCGAGTAGAGATTAAATTTTGATAAAGGTCTTTTCAGGAAAGGTTTAGGCGGTTCAGTAGATCTCATAAGTATCATAAGTAAGTTTGATGTCCTATGATTCGTTTCGTCATTTTGTATAAAAACAGCAATCATATACGTATGTGTACATCTTTACTAATGTTAGCTATTTAAATGTTAAATACGATAATTACAAGTAGTTTAAGACATTAACAGTATTTTTCTTTATTTTACATAAATATATTGGCTAAAATTAGTAAGTGATTTGACTTGTTTTAAAAGGCTAAAATGGCGCTAGTGGATATTATGATCTCAATTGACTATTTTTATGTGGTAAAGAGGAGGGAGATAAAAAGTTACAAGACAGCGCCATTTTAGCTAGCCAATAGTCGTTGAACTGTGAAAGTGTGAGGAACTCTTTTAATACTTGTGTAAGTACAGTGAATTTTAAATAATTTAATAATGTTTTTATAAATGTAGTAGTACAGTTATTTATTTTGTGATTAATAAATTATCTTGATAAATGTAAATATTGCAGTTACTTATTATCATTATTTTAACTATTTGAATCCAGTAAATAAATTATGCTTATCTGTCCAAGTGAAAGCTTTTATTTCCCTTTTGCTCTGGCTAGTCCTACATTTCAGAAGTGGGATAGATAATAATCAATGCTTCAGCTAAATTGTGTTGGTTTTAACCGTATAATTAAATTCAAAATGTAACTTTATGCTTGCCCTAAGGCAAAATGTATCTGGACTATTCACAATTATTCGAACTTGAATGTATACCTACATTATCAGCAAATAAATTATTTTTTTCTTTCTTTATTGTAAATTGGTTGCAAACATTTTTTTTTTCACCTCTTTCTTGTTATATTACATCAAATTATGATTAACGGAAAGAAAAGTGTTCATTTGACTCTGCCTTTAGCTAAAATTGTTTGTCGTTTGTTCTCCAAGTCATAGGTATAGTGTTAGTGTATTTTAAATGCAATTTTTTTGTCCGTTTATTTCTTATTTCAGTTAATCATGGAAAACTTGCACCAGTTGTCGTCTCGTGAGCAATCTCGCGCAGCAGATCGAGACAGCAGTGCGCGCAGATCACGGAGCCGGGTGTTACCTTCAACCAATCGCACTGTGAGGACACCAAAACGAAGATCAGAGAGGCGCTCATGCAGTAGGGAAAGGCACCATGGTTTGGGGCGTTCATCACGCTCCCGGAGTCGTGTGGATGCCAGAACACCTCATCGAAGACAACAAGACAGAAGTCCGAACTGTCGCCGTTCACATCGGTGCTCCAGCCGGTTCCAGTCACCAGAGAGCGGGTGCCGTCAACGTTCTGCTGTCATGCAGAGGCACGCGTCACGAGTCCACGATGGGTGCCATCGTCGCTCCAGGAGCCGATCAACCAGCCAGCCCAGGAACAAAAGACGCAATTCAAGACCGAATGCAGCTACAGATCAGGTCGAGAACAACAATGAGCAGTCGAAGGATACCGGTGAGTCACTTTCCAATAATGTAAGCATATCACAGCTTCTCCAAGTTTTAACATCCTTAAAAGGCGAAGATCCTATGCATAAATTTGGGACTCTCAACAATGCTGTACCTGAATTTGATCCAGCAAAAAAGGAACAAACTATGGCCATGTGGCTACATAAAGTGAACGAGTGCGCTTCTATCTATGGGTGGTCTGGAAAGCAAACTGTTCATTTTTCCCTTCCTAAACTACGTGGGGTAGCTCAGCGTTGGTACGAGGGTTTACCAACCGTGCTTTTTACGTGGGAGGAATGGCAGGATAAGTTACGGGCAGCCTTTCCTTCCGATGAGAATTACGGGCAGATGTTGAGTGATATGCTTTTCAAACGCGCTCGTTTCGGAGACTCGCTAGAAAATTATTATTATGAAAAAATAACCCTTATCAATAGATGCGGTATAGTAGGTAAGAAAGCAGTGGACTGCGTCTTGCATGGGATTGACGATCGTTCGGTTCGATTAGGGGCAGAAGCAGTACAATTTGATGACCCCGATAGGCTACTTGCATATTTAAGAAATTCTAAAAATGTAAAACCTGGCGACCGTAAAACAGTTAATACCACTAATAAAACTGTCGGTAAACAAGATCCTCAACCGCGTGTTCTTAACAAACCTCAACGTTGTTTTAATTGTAAGCAAGAAGGCCATATCGTTCAACAGTGCCCTCAACCTGTAAAAAAATGTACTAGATGCAGCAGATACGGTCATGAAACCGAACATTGTTTTACTAAACTCGCAGGGTCTGAAAAAAAGGTCATGCGCGTCTCTAGTTTAAAGAAAACAAATGATAAATATTTTAAAGTAGTTTTAATTAATAATGTGCCATTTGAATCGTACGTAGATCTTGGTAGTGAGTGTTCTATGATGAAGTTAACTGAATTTCAGAAATTAGGTATAGGTTACGAAGTTGACCATTCTGTTTTGGTAGGATTTGGCAATTCGACTGTACTCTCGTTGGGGAAACAGTCTGTCCATATTTCTATTGATGATGTAGCCGCAGATGTAGAGTTAGTAGTTGTGCCAGATAATGTCATGCAAGTACCAGTGATGATTGGTCACACTTTTACAGAGCAGCCACATATTGAGATTCATAAGACTAAAGACCATTTAGAAATCAAGGAGTTAACTAATACAATTTTTGAAAATAACAAATTAGGTTTATACTGTAAAAGTGATACCATTGTTGCTGGAGTAACAGCCGTTGATATTTATACAGAACCTAGTTATAATGGTGCAATATTTATTGATGGAGGTATGAGATTTGAAGCCAATTCTATGTTTTCAGTTTTAACAGGGTTATTTTATATTCGGGAGGGAACAGGTCAAATAATATTAAACTCTTGGGGTGTTGTATCAATTACATTGCCTAAAGATAAGCTTATTGCTCGAGGTAGAGTCGCACGCGAAGAAGGTCAAATTAAAGTTCATACAGTTTCAAACTTAGATTCTATTAGTGAGTTCAATGTGAATATTGGGTCAGTATTGTCTACTGCCGAACGGACACAATTACTAGCTTTACTAAATAGGTTTAGAGGTTGTTTCGCATTTAATTTGAATGAGTTAGGCTGTACCTCCGTGGGAGAAATGACTATAAACCTTAATAATAATGAACCTGTAGTTTACCGGCCGTATAGGCTAGCGGTTAGAGAAAAAGAAGAGGTTAGAAATATGGTTTCGGAATTATTGGACAACAATATAATTCGTCCGTCAACATCGGCATATTCTAGTCCAATTGTGCTTGTTAGGAAGAAAAGTGGCGAGCTTAGACTCTGCATAGATTATAGGGCGTTGAATAAAAAGACCATTAAGGAAAACTATCCGATGCCCTTAATCGATGATCAGTTAGATATACTTGCAGGACATAAACTTTACACAACACTTGATTTAAAATCTGGCTATTACCAAATACAGATTAGGGAAGAGGATAAACATAAAACCGCGTTTGTGACTCCCGACGGCCATTTTGAATTTAACAGAATGCCGTTTGGGCTTGCTAATGCACCTGCAACCTTCCAACGGTTAATGAACCAAGTATTAGGAAAAGCGCGTCATGGGGAGGCTCTGGCTTACTTGGATGACATTATTATCCCATCCAAAACATTTAGTGAAGGCATATCACGTTTACAATCGATATTACAGTTATTTGCTCAGGCTGGCCTTACATTGAATTTGTCGAAGTGTAATTTCTTTAGTCCTAAAGTAGACTACTTAGGATTTGAGATATCTGTTGATGGTATACGCCCTGGATCAAAGAAGGTAGAAGCAGTAGAGAAGTTCCCAACTCCTACCAATCAGCATAATGTTCGTCAGTTTCTCGGGTTAGCTAGTTTCTTTAGAAGATTTGTGCCTAACTTCTCTATAATAGCAAAACCACTAACATACTTATTGAGGAAGGATATCAACTGGATTTGGGGCCCAGATCAAGAAAATTCTTTCAGAAAATTACAGACTGAACTAACGCGTAAACCCACACTAGCATTATATGATCCGAAGCTAACTACTGAACTACATACCGACGCTTGTAAAGTTGGCGTTGCTGGTATCCTTCTCCAAAAACATGATAATATTCTTAAACCTGTTGCATACTTTAGTAGACAAACAACCCCAGAAGAACAAAACTATTCGTCTTACGATCTTGAGACTTTAGCAGTTGTCGCATCTTTGCATAAATTTAGAGTTTATTTAATAGGGATTGAATTTAAGATCGTTACTGACTGTAATTCGTTAAGGGCCACGTTTCAAAAAAGGGATATGCTTCCCCGGGTAGCTCGATGGTGGGAGCAAATGCAAGAGTTTAACTTTAGCATTGAATACCGGCCAGGAAAATCAATGTCCCACGTAGACGCCCTGAGCCGTAATCCCATAAATGACGAACGGTTAAAATTCAATATAATGATTGTAAATGACGATAACTGGTTAGCTACTGTCCAACGTTCAGATAGCGAGATACAGAGAATTGTAGGAATATTAAAAGACCCTAAATTAGATAATGTGATAGATATTAAAACAAATTACAAATTGAAACATGATAAATTATTTAGAGTAACCGCCTCTGGGGATAGGTGGGTTGTACCAAAGGGAGTTCGTTGGCAAATAGTTAAGCAAAACCACGATGACATTGGTCATTTTGCTGTTGAAAAGACATTAGATAAAATTAAATCACTTTATTGGTTCAAGAGGATGCGTAATTTTGTAAAAAAATACGTTAATTCGTGTCTAGAATGTAGTTACTCAAAATCTATAGGTGGAAAAAAACCTGGGTATTTACATCCGATTGATAAAGTGTCGACTCCCTTTGATACAATACACGTGGACCATGTAGGACCATTTATACGAAGTAGTAAAGGAAATATGCACATACTCGTAATTGTTGATGCATATAGTCGATACATTTATTTAAAACCCGTTAGGAATACAAAGTCCTCTACATCAATAAAAGTATTCCGTGAGTACTTTAGTATTTTTGGAGTACCAAAGCGGCTTATATCAGACCGCGGCACTTCATTTACCAGTGATAGCTTTAGAAAATTTATGACTGAAAAGGGTGTAAAACATATATTGAATGCTGTAGCCACCCCTAGAGCAAACGGGCAAGTAGAGCGCTACAACAAAACTATTGTAGACGCTCTTACTGCAAAGTGTGTAGGCACGGCTGATAATAAATGGGACGAACACTTGTTAGATGTGCAATGGGGTATGAACAACACTTTCAATAAAGGCATTAATCGCACTCCTTCCGAGGCTCTTTTCGGAACGAGGCTAACGGGACCAAATGAAAATAAGGTAGTTTCAGAATTAGGTGGTGATGTGACAGATATTACTGACGGACAGAATATTACTGAAATTAGGGAAAATATAAATTCGCATATGAGGCTGTCTCAACAAAAAGCCAAAGAGCATTATGATAAAAAACGCTGTAAACCTCGCGAGTACGCTGTAGGCGATTTAATTAGTGTAGAAAGGCAAATACCCGCTACAGGACAAAGTAGAAAACTTGTACCCAAATATCAGGGCCCCTACAGAATCACAGAGGTTTACGATTGTGATAGGTATAAAATAGTAGACACACCCTTGACTAGAAGGGGCAACAAACCGTACTCTGCGGTGGTGGCGGTGGACAAGATTAAACCATGGCTAAATTTTAACAGACCACACGATGAGTCTCTAAGTGAGAACAGTGAAGATACTGACCCAGAATAAGTTGCTTAGGTCTCTCTGATAAACACTTATGTTATAGTAATCGTTTTTTTTTGCATATTAAACAGTACTTTAATAATAATTATGGTTATGATACAATGATTGTAAATAAAACTGATTTATTGTTGATAAGATACTCGTAACTTTATTAAATTGTTGTATTTACTAAATTGATATGTTTATTAAATTAATGTATTTGTTTAACTAATAGTGTGCTTATTAAATTGATGATGTGTCTATTAAATTGATGATGTGTTTATTAAATTGATGATGTGTTTATTAAATTGATGATGTGTTTATTAAATTGATGATGTGTTTATTAAATTGATGATGTGATTTATTAAATTGAAGATGTGTCTATTTAATTGGTTTGGTTTTACATGTAATTTATCTACTGTTGATTATGGCTATGTAATGAACCATTTTGTGGAGCCTGTTGCCACTGGTATTCAGGACGTATTGGGGCCTGTTGCCAGGGGTATTCAGGACATATTGAGGCCTGTTGCTACTGGTATTCAGGACGTATTGGGGCCTGTTGCCAGGGTATTCAGGGCATATTGGGACCTGTTGCTACTGGTATTCAGGACGTATTGGGGCCTGTTGCTAGGGGTATTCAGGACATATTGGGACCTGTTGCCACTGGTATTCAGGACGTATTGGGGCCTGTTGCCAGGGGTATTCAGGGCATATTGGGACCTGTTGCCACTGGTATTCAGGACGTATTGGGGCCTGTTGCCAGGGGTATTCAGGGCATATTGGGACCTGTTGCCACTGGTATTCAGGACGTATTGGGGCCTGTTGCCAGGGGTATTCAGGGCATATTGAGACTGTTGCCACTGGTATTCAGGACGTATTGGGGCCTGTTGCTAGGGGTATTCAGACATGCTGAAGCCTCTTACTAATACCATCCAGGACATTAGCTGATAAGTTATGTAGCATTAAATTTTGAATATTTGTGCATTATATTTTAAACAAGTAAGAAACCTAATTTTGTAATGTATACTTCTTAAAAGAATATTTGTTTATCGTACGAGGACGTACGAAGGTTTGGATGGCCGAATGTTAGCTATTTAAATGTTAAATACGATAATTACAAGTAGTTTAAGACATTAACAGTATTTTTCTTTATTTTACATAAATATATTGGCTAAAATTAGTAAGTGATTTGACTTGTTTTAAAAGGCTAAAATGGCGCTAGTGGATATTATGATCTCAATTGACTATTTTTATGTGGTAAAGAGGAGGGAGATAAAAAGTTACAAGACAGCGCCATTTTAGCTAGCCAATAGTCGTTGAACTGTGAAAGTGTGAGGAACTCTTTTAATACTTGTGTAAGTACAGTGAATTTTAAATAATTTAATAATGTTTTTATAAATGTAGTAGTACAGTTATTTATTTTGTGATTAATAAATTATCTTGATAAATGTAAATATTGCAGTTACTTATTATCATTATTTTAACTATTTGAATCCAGTAAATAAATTATGCTTATCTGTCCAAGTGAAAGCTTTTATTTCCCTTTTGCTCTGGCTAGTCCTACACTAATGATCCACCATATTTATTTTTTTAATATTTAGAAATAGCAGTGTCCAAGCTACTGGTGGTTGAGGGCTCCAGAAACAGGAATCTCCCAATGCGAGCCGTATCGTCCACCTGTACTGCCTTCTGAATCAGGCCCTTGATCCAACTACCTTGGGGGAGCCTCGAAAAATGTTCGTCGACGCTCTTGATATACTTAATAAATAAGGCATAGATAATATTAAATAACTCAATGTTAATTTAGGTTCTAAGCAAATTATTTATTAACTTAGGTCGTTATCCTTTTCGTGTACTAAAATGATGGTGCTCGTTTAATGATCAACGAAACTTCAGACATACACGTAACTATCTAGTTCTAATCCAATTACCTAGGGCTGGGCTGTTGTCTACTATTAGTTGTGGCTAAATATCGATGTTTCACACGAACCGATCGCCCCCGTCTAGGCTTAATTATTTCAGTTTATGTACCGTGAGTTCATGAACTACCGATATTCTAGATACTTACATAAATAACAACTATTTAATACATAATTATAAATACAACACATTTGGGTCGAATCATCATTATAATATTTGTCAGCGCTGTGGCTGCCATTTTGTTTTTTTATCGTTGAAAAGTTTTATTCTCGTGTAGATCTTGGTGACGTAAAAATAGTTTTCATTTAAAGAGCAACAATTTTTTTTGCAGTTTTTAATTAACTTTTTGTTTAAAAACTGCAAAAAAAACTTTACAAAACTCTGAACACATTGTATAGTAGCGTATCCGATAGACAATATTGTTCCTAGAATATTGCTAGTTCAGGACCGGAAACACTGGATCTGTATATAATATCTATATTCATATATACAGTTTGTATCCCATGGAGAAAGCGGGTCAGTTTCATGGCCTGTACCACAATCAAATGTGTGACCACACCTTTGTCATACACGCCGTACGTAGAGCTCCTTCGTATACAAAGCAACGCTCTTCTGAATTTACACTGAAACGTGTAAGGCCCTTCATACACAACGCGAAACAAGTCCCCGATACCTTACGACTTTGGCATCCATTGACACGTGGTGTACGGGGCTCTATGGATTTGTGTTGCGATTGTCGCCTGGATACAAGAGTTCTAAGGTATGGGAGACTTGCGTCGCGTTGTGTATGAAGGGCCTTACACGTTTCAGTGTAAATTCAGAAGAGCTATGGAGTAATAAACAGGTAGGAACATTAATGTAAGCCCTAGTCCTCACATAAAGGGTAATGAAACCTGGTGAATTATTATGATTATATACTGTAATAAAAGTACAAACAAGGCTATGTGTTTCCCGCATACGTAATGAAGAATTGATGTGAACCTATAGGCTTTTTTTTGACTCGTGTTTTTAGGTATTCTTTTTCATTAGTTCACGTTCTGACACACATTTTCTGGGACTAAAACCTCATGACATTGAACCAAATCTATAAATCGATTTAAGTCTTAACTCAAGCTTAGCTGAGTTACGTTTCATCTGAAAATAAACTTTATTATTATTAAGTTGAGGTGCATATTCCTAAAGAAAATTGTGACTAAGTTTATAATACGAATGCGAACATTAATCGTTGGTAAGTAAGATTCATTTTTGGATGAAGTTATAATTGAGATTAAGCTCTTTGGATCTAGCCCGAAAATTATGATAGGTCATATAGCACAAATGCAATTCACACTACGAATATTGCTAAATTCTCAAATGTTGGGGGCCTTTTTAACCGGTTTACAAACAGAAGTAGGTTCTTAATTTAACTGTTTTTTTTTTAATGTTTGTTACTTCATAACTTACGACTGGGTGAACTGATTTTCATGATTATGTTTTTGTTCTAATCTAAATAACGTGTCTTTCGGAAGTCGGGGGCAAAAAATAATTAAGTATATAAGTAAAATAATGCCACTGACTTTCAAAAGATACTCTTAATTAAGTTATTTTACACTTTTTTTGTAGTGATTTTTAAAGGCGGTTAGTTTTTAATTGAGGTTTTTTTGGTATCCCCAAATGTGTCCTCCAGCTCAGGGCTCCTTTTGACTAAAAAAACAACGTGTTCCTTCAGTAGCCCTTTACGTTCCAGGGTCACAATAACCTTTAAGAGAGTTTTAGACAGTTTTTTAAGACTATGGGTCTTAAAAAACTTCTAACCTATGTAACAGCGAGGTGATTGCGTAAAACACAATGTACTCATTATTTACGTCTTTCACATTGACATTTCAAAGACATTCAATGCGTTATGTGCGTTGAAGGGCAGACGATTTTTTATAACACAACAAAGCATCGGATTACTTTCAAAACTTCGGATTGAAATTGAAAATGTGTTCGCAATCGGGTGCTAGTTTTGACCTAGAGCGCTAGTATCAATTATTCTATTTAACGTAAAAGACGAAATATTTAATTGTCCGATGAGTTTAATATGGTAATTGACGACTTCTGAAGCGCTCCGGCTTCGCATCGGTGCAATACTTATAAATGATGACTGAAAAAATCGTATTTTATCAATTATACACCGTGACTTCGTCGTCTTACAACGGCAGCCCAGTTCATGTCAATGACTAGTACACGTTTATAATAAAAAAAATAGGTATGTATGAGATTAGAAAAATAAATTTAATTCGTTATTATGACGCAAGGCGTAGTTAGAAACACCATTGTCTCATAATTTTCTATGAGACATAGTCCAGTCATTAAAGCCCAAACCCGAAAATAATTAGTAACTTGCTGAAATTTTAGGGGGTTCTTAAGGAAGGTAAAATAACATACCGGGTGATTTTGCAGCGTTCTGGGGTGTACGGAAAGGGTTGAAAAGGGGTGAAAAGGTGTTTTTTGCTAATAACATTGCCAAAAAAATTAGTAACACGCTGCAAATTTGGAATAAGGTTGTTCTTACGGTTTTGTAACGTGTATTAAATTTGCAGCGTTTTGCAACATACGGAACATTTGTTTTTTTAAAAAAACAGTGCAATTAGTTAAAAACAGGGGTAAGAAAATTAGTAACTCGCTGCAAATTTGGAATTAGGTTGTTCTTACCGGTTTGTAACGTGTATCAAATTTGCAGCGTTTTGCAACATACGGAACATTGTCTATTATTGAAAAAACAATGAAATTATTTAATCACACGGGTGAAAAAAAATTGTAACTCGCTGTAAATTTGTAATTAAGTTGTTTTTACCGTTTCGTAACGTATATCGCACTGTTTTTTTAATAATAAACAATGTTCAATTTGTTGTAAAACGCTGCAAATTTGATATACCTTACGAAACGGTAAAAACAACTTAATTACAAATTAACAGCGTGTTACAATTTTTTTTCACCCGTGTGATTAAATAATTTCATTGTTTTTTTAATAATAGACAATGTTCCGTATGTTGCAAAACGCTGCAAATTTCATACACGTTACAAAACGGTAAGAACAACCTAATTCCAAATTTGCAGCGTGTTACTAATTTTCTTACCCCTGTTTTTAACTAATTGCACTGTTTTGAAAAAAAACAATGTTCCGTATGTTGCAAAACGCTGCAAATTTAATACACGTTACAAAACCGTAAGAACAACCTTATTCCAAATTTGCAGCGTGTTACTAATTTTTTTGGCAATGTTATTAGCAAAAAACCCCTTTTCACCCCTTTTCAACCCTTTCCGTACACCCCAGAACGCTGCAAAATCACCCGGTATCTTATTTTACCTTCCTTAAGAACCCCTTAAAATTTCAGCAAGTTACTAATTATTTTCGGGTTTAGGCTTTAATGACTGGACTAACATGGAGATGGAATGATCTGTCGGACTATGGCGCTGGGTATGTATACTCTACAGCTTGATACGTAAACATTTTAAGAGGGTGTTTCATATTTCTAATGTACCTATTTATTAATAATCAAAATTATTATTAACGATTTAAAAAACAAACTCGCCTAGAGGTATTTTAGGTCGGATACATTAAGTGGACCACTTTTGTAAGACGACTAAAAAGTCACGGTGTATAATAATATATGACCCGTTTTTACGAATTGTCTACTAACGAGTTTGGACGACGTTTTATCTATGCCATTATTAATTGATATCAGAATTCTAACCGTCATACTAATTCGATTTACAATTTATCTGGCATGATGCATATAATTATAAACTATTCTCTCTAAAACCGCATTAAAATCTGTTGTATAGTTATAAGCGTACAGAGGTTAGAAGCGATTTGTTTTATCCTCTGTGCCTATGTGAAGAAAAAGTAGGGGAAAGAGATGTCTTGGAAGAGATTAGATGCTGCATGATGAACAGGCGGCATATAAGATTTTTAAACCAGGGTATTGGAACCTGGGTTCCTACAATTACAGATAATGAAATAATGTTATTTTAGTAACTTATACTTATTCCAGTGTAACTTGATATTGAGAGTTGAAGAAATTAGATATTATGCGCAAATTTCTTTTAATTTAGGAGAGCTTATCTGAAAGTAACCTAGACACTTTATTCTTGGAAGTTTATTTTGAAAATGTAAACAATCTACTTCCCACGTTTTGTTGTGTTTCTTGCGATTGGCAGCGCAAAAGCAAGAGCTTATTTCAGAGGTGGGTAGTTGTTTGGTTATTTTTAACATTTTACGTTACAAAAATAGATCCATAAGTTTTCCTGCCCACAAAAGGCTTGTGTACCATCGAATCAGTTAGATTATTATCAGAAAATATTTGACACGGTATTTTTCCTTTGCTTCATATATCAGACTTGACGAAGATATTGTTTTATAGTGCGTCCTGACGACACAAATATTTCTCGACTCAATGACGTTAGAACAGCTAAAAAGTACCCTTAGCACGAGTTTTCAGTATTTGAGACGTGAAGTAAACTGGAACTTTGACAATTTCAAATTGATAATTTTCAAGGAAAAAAATAGTTCCTTCTTCGCACACCAGAGGCGCTGTTCCATTTTTTCACACAAGAAACGCTGTAAATACTGGAAAGACGCTGTAAAGTAAAAGAGTTAAAAGTCGTGCTAAGGGTACAGATATTCATGAAGTTTGGCTTAGAGATGGTATATTCTGAAAGGACAATGGCAGGCTTCCATACATTAAAATATTTGAGAAAAAATGATTGCGTCAACATGTCAAAAATATCTCAAAATGTTAAGCTTTAGCCCCTGAGTAACTCTGTTCAAGAATAATGTCCTGACAAGGCGACAAAAAAAAGATAAATAGATTTGAACTTTTTTAGGTTATGTCTTATGTCACTTGAAGAAATTCATACATTCAGTGGTTTTCTGTTGCTATCCTAATGAATTCTCAACATAACATACCTAATTATCTAGAGTTGAGCATTTTAAAAATAATATCTCCTCTAATCCAAGTCAAAGAGAAATAAAGAAAACAGAAAACAACACGAACACAACCAACACGAAAAGCGCGGGAGCATAAGTGAACAGTGACAGAACAGGCTGCGCTTCATGTGTCAGTGTCATTGACATTTTTTATTTTATTTTAGGGCCTGACAACTAGACCTTTAAGCCAAGTCTTCATTTATATAGGTACACGAGTATATCGGTTCACTTGAGTTGAGCATTATTTCACTTTTTATGAAACATTTTCCGAAAAAAATACTTTCATTATTACTGATAGTATAGCAGTTTCAAAAATACGAGTTGTTATATCTTGTGTGTTATTTTAGTGGTTTTACAAGTTTATAAATAAATATAGTAAATGGCAACATTTCGATGGAGTAAAAGGTTTAAAAGTCATTTAATAGTCCCAAAAATGTATGTTTTTTATTGTGGCCTTGAATAAAATAGATATTTATTTGAAAAATCTTAGAAAAATAATTAAACTCATTTTATATTTAAGATTTTTCTTGACGCAATCACTTTTGCCAACTATTTTTCTGCCATTGTTCTTTGAAATACATAAGACACAAAGATTATTATTGAAATATTAATAGTTATTTGTTATGCAAGGCTGCAAAGTTGATTTTTGGCGCGAGTACTTGAATTGAAAACTGAGCGAGCGAAGGATTCTAAGATTGAACCGCGAGAGAAACGAGCGGTTCAAATATAGAATCCTGAGCGATGCGAAGTTTTCAAAGGTACGAGACGCAGAAAAACTTTGCTGCCGAGTGCAACACACAACTTTTCACCTCACACAGCGAGGAAATGAAGTGGGGTCATTGACCTATACTGGGGACGGCTCGCCTGTCAGTGTAGAAAACAATTGAATACAAGACGTGTTCGAATTTTAAACAACACTTTGTGCTCTAGAGCACAAAATGGAGTTTTGCGCTCAGATTTTGAATGAGAAATAGAATCTTTCCGAGCGGGTGAGGTGAAATAGTTATTTGTTATGCAAGGCTGCAAAGTTGATTTTTGGCGCGAGTACTTGAATTGAAAACTGAGCGAGCGAAGGATTCTAAGATTGAACCGCGAGAGAAACGAGCGGTTGAAATATAGAATCCTGAGCGATGCGAAGTTTTCAAAGGTACGAGACGCAGAAAAACTTTGCTGCCGAGTGCAACACACAACTTTTCACCTCACACAGCGAGGAAATGTAGTGGGGGCGGCTCGCCTGCCAGTGTAGAAAAGTAGAAAACAATTGAATACAAGACGTGTTCGAATTTTAAACAACACTTTGTGCTCTAGAGCACAAAATGGAGTTTTGCGCTCAGATTTTGAATGAGAAATAGAATCTTTCCAAGCGGGTGAGGTGAAAAAAACATTACTTCCCAGATAAGCGGGTGGAGCCGCTGGTAAACAGCTAGTAAAATAATATTCTTATAGTTTCTTTCATATTATACATAGCAGAACCTAATGGTGTTTTCAGTGAATGAATTTGGATTACCTACTTGTTTTTCTTGCTGAAATAATAAATATTGTTGTTTTAAATGACTACGAGTAACTAGTTGAAGTCTAAATATTATAACTATTATTTGAGTAAATATAACATAGAAATAACAAAAATATCTACACTTCATACACCAACGTCTATACCTCAATATACTTTTTAGTTAAATGTTTACCTTTTTCGTTGAATTTGTTAAACAAATAAGATCCCTATTTGGGTCGCTTCGACCGTTGTTTACAAAACGTCGGGTATGTTTTATTTATCTAAATAGGTTGTTTTCCGTAAAAAAAATTAGGAAATTCCTCAGGTCAAGAAATTCTGCTATGACGCTCATTAAATGATGTTCCTTTAGTCTCAAAAACAGTGTACATTGGTGAAAAATATTAACTTTCATGGCTGTTTAATAAATCTAAGGTAGGAACAGAATGAACCAAATATATAAAACTGAGCAGACCATTTATTCACATTTACTTCCCGCGATATTCTAAGTAAATATTTCTGTCGAGAGGAATCGTAAAATATTGTGTTCCCTTTCTCAGATATGAAATCATATAACCGAAATATACTCGATAATATGACTGTGGGTATTATAACAGCGAGGGGGAGTAACCTTTGCTCATACATCAAGTGGACTAAGACCCCGCGTCGAACATAGAGTCGTATCTCCCCCCGATAGGACCAAAATATCCCGGTTCCCACTGTTTCCTTTCATTTAGATACGCTCAGTTTCGGTCCTTTATCCCCTTTCCTCAATTTTGTCTTCATCTTTCTCCCCTACTTCCACGGCCGCATTACTTAATACAATGAAATTTTTGTCCTTAACATGCTTGGATGAATTCTTTTTTTAGAGATTATTTTTTTTCGCTCGTGATTTCAGCTGGATCAGCTTCATCTAGCCACTTTAACAGATTTAATTTTATGAATCAACATAATCTTGCTTAAACGGTGTATTCCAATTGTTTTTTTTCTTCAAATAACATTGTTATCACTTGCTTACTTAATTAAATTTAGGTAAAATGTAATGATACGCTTAATATTCCTCATTGGTTTTATTACTATGTTCTGTATTCTTATAAATCGTTAGGTAACATATTTAAATACATCTACAATTTGATAGTTTATTACACAACCCTTTTGTTATCTACTTGTTAAAGATGGCGACGTTTGAAATCGTTGCCAAAGTAATCTGAATACATAAAATGTATTTTTGGCTGTCAAGACATTACAAACATAACATTTAATTCATTAGTATTTACATTCAAATATTTACAATTGATCAGCTATTATGTACATGTACAACGTACGATCTAGACCTTAGAGTTTAACATGATTTCATTTATTAAATGTTTAAATACAAAGGTACAATAGCCAATGTCTATAAATCATCTAGAGAAAATTAACATTTTATACAATTTAGACTTGCCTTTGACAAGCATTTTTATTTAAGTTTTAAACAGATGTAAATATCTACAAAGTAACAGAGATTTAATATTGACATAGTAGCAAAACGACCTCGAGTTTACCCTTCTTTCTTATTTCAAAAGTCATAAAATTGTTTTTGTACTGCTAACATAAGTAAGGGAAGAGCGCGAACAGAATAAAAAAGAAAACTGACTGAGAGCAATGTTTATTACCAATCTGCCAGATTCGCATGAAATGAACTCAAAACGAATGATGCCTAAGGTACTTAATTTGTTTCTTGCTATCACTGGCGACAACTTTTTGGACGATGCCTTTTATTTTGTCCAGTAAGGCAACCCTAATTCTAAACTTTGATTGTGTAATTTTATTTCGTAGTACGACTGTGAAATGTGAAAAAGTCAGACGAATTTACAAAAAGGTATGCGCAGTTTTGTTGTTTAAAGTCAAGGGAATTTCGGTCGGGATTTTTGCTAAGTACCGTGTCTCAATTGTGGGATAGTGGGTACACAAATTTTGTGGTAACAACCTCGGGAAGGTTTCAGAGGTTTGAATAGCTCATTTCAGAGCTACTTCATGTCAAGAGGCGGCGAAAGACTCATTGTAAAGCCACTCTAAGATTGACGACTTCCATAAATTCTAAGAACTTTGGTAGAAACCGAAGTAAAATGGTTTTGTGGTGGCTGAGAAATCAACTCGATTTAGTTCCATTTTATGTTTGAGCGCACTGGAGATGAAATCGTTTGAGGATTGAGTTATTCTCTAAGAAACCATCTAGTCTAAAGGTACTAAGATTTCCTTTATAAATTGCAACAAGAGGATTCTAATTTCTCGTCAACAACCAATTGTTTCATAAGAAGATTGCGTTGTAACTTCATTTATTTAGGATTCATCTATTTTTTTACTAAAAGATAAAAGCAGAAGTAAATATGACTGCGAGAAAATGAAAATAATAAGGTAGTTAACAACTAATTGGTTTTTTGAAGAAACTTTGTACAAAATGAATTAAGTCTTCTAAGTTCTTAATTTCATATTTTTAGTTAAACATTTTTGCTGTTTAGAATAATATTACCTTTTATTTAGTGAAACTTTATACACGAAAGTTGTTGTATCGCATAGATTTCAAGTAATACAATAAGTAGGCATTTGTATTAGTACAATGTTTGTTCAGGTTGATCGAACGCAAATAACGTGGCAAAGAGAGCAACCAGCGGCTTAGATATACGTTACGCATAGATAAGTTTCTCGCTTCGATTGAATCTCGGTATATTCCTGTGTTGGACCTACGAAATCGATTTGCTTGTAATCTCGGTGCCGGATTAAGACGACGAACGTAGTTAGCTGTGAGAACAAAGGAGATTCAGCTTCAGATAAATCATCAGAAGGATTATCTCATGCGTGCCACATTAATCTCTCTGGTCGTTATTTATCGAAATGACTGAAACCCTCTGGTCTGTTACAGATAAAATAGAAATTTATATATTTTTAAACAATAACACGATATTTAAAATTGACCGTACATGCTATTGATTTATCGCCTTAAAATTATCTCACAGGAAACATTAGTGTCTATATTTCATCGTTGTATTTTAAATACGTTCAACTCAGATAACATACTCCGAAGGTCCGCCACAAATTCGTTTGTTCACTCAATCATATAAAATACTTCCTTTGTTTAAAACGTTTGGGAAGTCGCGTTTGCACTAGTAGGTCATCTTGAGGACGTGGGTTTGTTGTAGGTTGTCGTAAACTTTGTTAGGAGTTTGACGAGCGCGTTGGCGAAGAGTAGGGTGATGAGTAGAGTTGGGATGGTGCTGTAGTGCGCGGCAATGGGGAGGGCGATGATGAGGGCTGGTCGTGGCTGGCGCAGCGTGGTGAGCGTGGTCAACGTGGCCAGGATGGCGCGGTTGAGGCGCGGCGGCGTGGAGCCTGAGCTCTGCATGGCTGCCGGCCGCTCGCCACTCAGCACGTGGACGATCACCGACGCTGATTCTGTACAAAAAAGGAACTTTATGAGCTTAAAATTCACCATTTCTCTCTTGAAAAGGGAGCACGCAGACTCAGTGCGATGATAGATATCACATTCTTAAATTTTATAAGTCTATGGGACATAGGTACTTCATCATTTTAGTGAGCAGTGGTGATGAAATAAATTATACAAAGTGAAAGTATGGTTAAATTCGAACCCACGACCGATTCGTAAGTCGGGGCCGTTACCTCAGGGCCATTACTGCTCCGCTGATTCTGTTTCGTCATAAATCACCCTATCTAGTATCACGTACAGTTATCGATTAACTGCGGGCGCCCCTTGATTGCTTACAAATGATGTAAAGGGTTATTCTATCTGGGTCTTTAAAATATGTATTAGCTCGATTAAATTGAGCGTAAACTTTGGAGTAATTTCAAAAAGGTCTATGACACTTTTCGATCCAATGTTTTAATATAATATAAAGCTAGGAAAACGTTCACAAAAAGGGTTTAATACTAATAATTTTGCAAGAAACATTATCATAAAACATTTAAATAATGTGACCTTTTTCATCATATCAAACTACGGTATCAAATAGAAAATATGCATGCCACCTCGAATGTTGACCTTAGATAAATGAACTGTCTTAGCACAGAAGTACCCTACATTTATAAGTGACGACGGCGCTAGTAATGCATTAACCTAGAAATATGAACACTTAATTATGTTAATAGTGTACTGCATTGTAATCACAAATAAATACTGCAATTTTCCACACACAAACATTTATGAACTGCTCAAATAGTTTTTATACTTTCCAAAAACATTGAGTTTTCTTTCAAAGCCATTAAACGATGTCAATTAAAAAGTTGGCAGCGTTTAAACAGTCGTGTAGGTAATTGTGGAACATAGCAATAATGTTCAGCTACTTTGTAAGAATCCAGACTGGAATAATTACACAGCATTTTGCAGCAAATCCTTGTAATGAATAATTTTAATATAAAGGTACTGAATACGGCAATCTGTGAGGCGGTACTGTACGAACGAGGTTTCATTTGAAATGGAAAGAGAGGTTTAAAAGTACGTTGTATAAGTAGATACGGTTCTGTTTCCATATTGAAAAGTTATGCTTATGGAAATCTGTATTCATGATGCTTCTTTTTTATTATACAATTATGAATGTGAGCAAAAATTTTAAAACCACGGTAAAAAAAAACTGAAATGTAATGGGAACATTTTGCCATAGAGCCTTAAACAAGACACCACTCAATATGTAGGTAATAGAATCCATTTTTTATGTAACATTTTTATCTCTTAAAATACTCCTCTGACTCAACACAAGTACTCGTATTTAAGTGAAATGCTCACATCTGGCACACGCAGCTATTAAGCTATTGTCAAACAGACAGGCGTGACGAACGCGAAGCGAAGCGTTTTTGTTTGTAATGTATGCAATTGTTTGAATCCGGTCACATAGAAAAGCGAAAGCGATCCGATAGTCTATGTGACGGGCTTCAAACAATTGCATACATTACAAACAACAACGCCTCGCTTCGCATTCGTCACGCCTGTCTGTTTGACAATAGCTTAAAAGCAAGCAAACCGAAATCAATCATGATTGACGGCACGGTTTGGTGCAGTGGCTGAGAGATTGGACTGCTGCGCTCTGTAGCGGGTTCGATTCTCGCACGGAACAAATATTTGTATGATCTGCAAGTAGTTTTTCCGGGTCTGGGTGTTTGTGTATGTTTCTATGTTTGTAAACGCACCCGCGATAGAGGAAGAAATTCCTAGTGTAGGTTTTTTTTTTATTTGCTATTACAGTTTTAAGTGGGTTTCACACAGTCTTTGATTTTTAGGTGTTTAGCCATGTTTCAATCACCACATAGAGAGCACTGGTGACGGTGTATGCTACACAAAGTACCTCTCTGGGTTCGAACCAATAGTTGAAGCTTGGCCCAGAAGTGTTCTAGTTCTAACATAATTACAAAGATACAGTAACAAATAAACTAATAGTAGGGGCGGCGAGGAAGGGATTTGTGTTGTGACTCGAGCGCGTCAGATTATTATAGGGGAGAATCCTTGCACCCTTTAATGTACCTGTACCAAATATCAACCCTTAATATTGTGGGGTTTGTTTGGGAGAACCCGTCAGATTAGTAAAAAAAAATCGATCCGCAAAAATACTCGAGCGCGTCAGATTAAGAAAAGGTAGATTAATTACGTTCAGAAGAGTGTATATCTCAATAATCTGACAATTTGAGCATGGCATTTGGAAATGAGCGAGTCCTGAAGTTGTAAAACAAAAACGTAACGCCTGCTCGTTTTTTATAGCAATCAACGTTCCGTCCAATAAATTTTTATTATTTGTAAGGCGTTTTCGTTTTTGGGTCTTCAACCGCTTGTTACGGACAACCCCCTCGAATTAATCGTCAGATTAATATGTAATGGTAATCAGAAATATAAAGCGCGTTTACACTGTAAATGGCTGACGCGCTCGAGTACTTCTTTACAACTGTTTTTTTTTACAGTTTTAAAAATGTTCACACCCTCTCCCCCCCACTAAAATAGAAAACTTGTCAGAAACTTTTTTCTTTTTAAAACATAATCTTTCAAATCCAATAGATTGCCATGGCGCTCGAGGAACTGCAGATTTAGCATCCTCGGCTCCCCTACTATAAATAATAAATATACAATACTAAATAGTTGATCCCTCTGATAATGAGGGCAAAATCGATAGTCGTAACAATGAAATATTGACCCGTTTCCCGACTTTAATCGGTTATAAAATTTATGCGTTCGCCCTATTTCACAGCTCAAACACAATGTTTGTGCTCCTTGTAATTAAAGAAATAATTATATTTTCATGCATTTCGAGTAATTTGTGGAAGAATTTCAGTTTTAATACAGTGAAAGTACGACGTTATCTAATATGAAGTAATGTTAGGGATAATAATGTCACTGTCTCGTCAAGCTTGAAGTGAAACGTCTTGGTTTTTGTCTCAAGAGGTTTAATGAGGTCATTTGTCTGCGCCGACTTTATTAAAATGTGGCATGTTGGAACGTTGGAAATTAAATTATAGTCCCATTTCGAGGAATATTAGCTACTTTTCATTTTATTATTAGACATTGTGATAAAAATTAATATCTTTATAATTTGGAAATAAAATGGCCGTTCCTAATCAAAAGATCAACTTTCATCATGGTTTTTATGTACGTACGTAGCGTTCTGCTACGTTTTTCGTAGCTCATTGCTACGGCGTAGCGTCATGCTACGACATCGCTCTTGAACTTTTATTTCTTTGAATACCTGCGTTCTTGCAAAAGATAAACGTAAGGATATTATAATAAAGCAGAAGTTTCCTTACCAGAACTGCTCGGTGCACATGTATAGTTTCCCGAGTCGTGTGGCGCTGCCCGTGCTATGAGGAGCCGGCTTGTGCGCGTTCTCTGTTCTGTCTCCACACTTATACCGCCACGCTGAGCATAGTTCACCACTTGCTCTCCCCGATACCAATAGATGAAGCTGGGGAACAAAGACAGCGGTCAATGTCAAGTACAAATAGTAATTGGGGTGATAAAAACAATATAGGTGTGACCTTACATGAAACAGAGCATGAAATGTGGTCGTAAATCTTGTTATGATGACTTTCTTGGGCAGCGTGAAGAGCCATTTTAATAATATTATTGAGAAATCTCCATTTCTGACATATTTCATAGAAATAAGTTAATGATTCTTTGCTGTTTCATATTTATTTTCTTTTTTTTTATACACTCAGATACAAGGAAACATTTTTTTTTAATATTTTTTCACAAGTCATTTATTTCATTTGGGAAAGTAATAATAATGGACACTCTAGCTTAAAATGAATCATGAGTTCAATCATATAAAGCTAAGATCAGAAAGCATCACGTCAAAGACAAAATTGAAGAGTTTTAAAACTTAAAGACCAGACTTAGATATTAAATAAATAAACTCAAGACTCTATTTTCATCTTGACAAACAATCACGAAAAATGAAAAAAGATTTTCTATCGTATTAAAGCCTTATAAAAGTATATTTCTTGTTATTGGAAAATTTAATTCAGTTACAAACAATCTCATCTTATAAATGGGATAAGTGGTCACAGCCTCCTAAGATTTGTTCGTGCGTTGCCGACGGCATACAATGCGATTAGCTTTTATATTCATAACACGAACTATATCAAGGCAGCGTTTTAGGTCCTCTCATAATTCGAATATATATTACTTCACGCCTTTCAGATTTACTCTTATTTAAAAAAGCACTGAACGTGGTAAGTGATTCCTTATTTCTATGCTAATACCACAGACTATAAACGAGGTTTTTTTGTTGTTAGTCGGTAATCTTTGAAAATACTAAACCGATGACAAAAACTCTTGTATTTCATGAATGCTTCACTATTTCTCAAAGTATTAAATCTTTTTATGCCGTGAAAATGTACAGTTACTGTGTAAATATTCACGTAGAAGAGACCGTGGGATGTAGTTAGTTATGCAAATGAAGCAAAGATCACCTTTTGGACTTTTACATGAAGGAGATATATGACTTTCTACATTTAATGTTGTACAGTGCAAGCACGTAAAGTTACGTAAAATGATGTCTTTGTAGGAATGTCCTACAAAGTCATCATTGTGACATCACTTTGCTCGCTACGCGTGGTCTTTACTACACAATTATCATTCAAATCGTGTGTACTCATAATCATTCAATTAAATTCTATTATTGATATTGATGATTGAATATTACTATCACACTTGCGTATTAATCATCATCATTTAAAGGTGTAGCGACACTACAAATGTTATCTTATATATAAAAAATCCGTGTCACAATGTTAGTTACCGTACTCCTTCGAAACGGCTCTACCGATTTTTACCAAATTTTATATGCGTATTCAGTAGGTCTGAGAATCGGCTACTATCTATTTTTTTTAATATTTATATGGCAAAACAACGTTTGCGGGGTCAGCTAGTTGCTCTATAAAACAATAGTCCACTAAGTAAAATTTTCTCTATCTACAAAACACCATTAAAAACATACTTTAATAATTACTTGAAACTCAAACACAAAAGTCAAAGTTCCGTGTTGATTGTGTATATGAATCCAACACCTTAGGCGAACTCATTCTACTCTAATTACATGTTATTTCACGTCACACGGCCATTCATTATACCCAAGGATGTGTTTTGTATAGAACTCAATAATTTTAGTTTAATAAGCAACCTATTTGGGTCATATGTTTAAACTACTGAGTTTAATGTTTTTGACGTGTATTGAACATGTTCATGTTCACGCACAACGGACCGAATGGGAGTCTAAGTGCGGAAAAGGGAGTCCCATCATCATCATCATCATGTTCATATTTCGTTGACGTGCGTCAATAATTATTTAGATTAAACATTTTTCTATGTTTTGTTTAGCTCTGTTTATTGGTAAAGTGATTCTAAACATGACACGTTTCCTTTCAGAGAATACATCCCACTTTATGCAACTGCTAATAAATGAGAAAAAATCAACTGCGTGAAAGCTGTACTCATAATAATCACGAGAAATGTGGAACTCAACAAACAAAAGGCCACACGCTACATGAGTCGCGAGCGCCAGACCGCAGTCACTCCGAAACAAACATGTATTAAATAAAATATTGGTCAGTTTCGTAATTAACGCGACGAAAATACTCCAAAAACTTCTGGATTGAGTTTCGATAAATAATTCACGAAACGTCCGAATAAAAAACGATATCTGTCCACATGGAGCGTATCATCGTTTCAATATTCAAATTGAAGGTCCCTCGATGGATCTCAGACATAGGCTACCATTAAACGTTGATAGCTAAAGAATACCTCACTTAGGGACCTCTGTCGACCCTTTTATCTGAAAATAAGCTTATCATGTTTATGGATTCGAACACTAAATGTATAGGCACGGTGCGGTGTGAAAAGGTGCCTACACGATAACACACTTCCATTATAAGATCGTAAGGTGGAAGGCGGGGTCGCCTATTCACACCGCAACGATTTGTGTCGGATGTACTCAGAGTAACACAACCGCAAACATCAATAACGAAGATCCAATTTTTTCGTCCTCTGTATTATTTTAAACGCTCAAGTCATTAATTTACGTTGACGTTTTTGAACGTGGATCGTATTTTTCGGTCTCGTTTATGTGTAGTTGTTAGTGGAACTCAATTAAAAATGCTGCATTTTTTGTTGTTACTCTGAAACGTCATTCAGTAATTTGTTCAGGTAACTAAAAATGTCCGCTAGTAAGCCACAAGTAAATTACGTTGTACGTTCTAAAATATAATGTCGGCATATTGCCCAAGTACGGTGCTTTTGTATGTCGCTGAGTGCGGGCAAGTATGATTTAACTGAACAAGATGGTCTCATTACACATTTGTCACGTACGCTGACACAAAAGTCCCGCTCGAGAGTTATTTCTTACTTCCTCGTTTTTTCTGTTGGCAACCCACACTTTCATGTGTTGTTACTACCCGTTCCGAGCAAGAATACGGCACCTTTTCCATTTCCTCCATAAGCCGTATAAAAAGTTTTGCCTTTTTCAGTCAAAACGGTTCGGTTTTCGTACTTTTATTACGGGTTTTTCGTCCAAAAAGCCACTGGTGCCTTAATGGGTATTTTTAATAAAGGACAGCTTGTGTTACAGCCTTGAGCGAAAAACTTAAAACTTTAGTAACAGAATTATTTTTTGTTTAATTAAACCGCAAAAGAATGAAAAGAAAAGTTGTAGAGATAAAACATTGTTATTATCTTATAAACAAATAAAATACTGCCGTAAACAAAATAAAGGAGCCTGGTAAATAAACAAGAAAGCTAATACTGTTTAGAAAGTCTGCTGGAAAATAAAGTAAGAATTTCGTATTCATTTATCTACATTTTTTTTAATGTCTAGGGTTGGTAGCAGTTCTAGATTTTTCGCATTAGTTACCTTGGGGGGTCAGGGGCGTACTTCGCCACGCAAGTAAGATTGATGTCAGATCCTGCCCTGACGAACAGCTCTGGTCCCGACAGTATCTCCGCCTTTGAAACTGTTGAAAATCAAACATTATTACTACCTAGAACTAAGATAAAGCTAATACATATCTGGTAAAGAAGTTTAAGCCGAAATTCAAAGACGTTTGTTGAAAGTTAGTGATGAGATAGGTTGAAACTATAGAAAATATTATACACTTAAAATGTGTACCTTCACAATTTTAAAATGGTTAAGACTTTACTATCATCCTTGTCATTTGTGTAGGTAAGAGATCGTATGGTGTAACCAGTCTTTATTTTAACTAAAGGGAATCTTGCTTCCCCAGTTATAACAGGTTTAAATACCAACCTACGTGACTATGCAAAAACATTATTAAAATTTAGTCTACTTAGACATAAGAATTTACCAATAAAAGTAATTGAAAAAGCATGTTGCAAATTACAAGTACATAAATACAATCCACCTACTCCAATTTATCTATTGGGGGCCCACAATGGCGTCTTGAAGCGTGAGTGGTTAAGCTGTGGGAAAGAGACACAGCTATACAAGTCTAGCGCCATCTTGTTCCCGGAGCGGAACCACTCACGCTTTGGTTAAAGCTGTTGGGCTTACAGGTCTTCTCGACTAACGTAGTGTACTAATAAGCGAGTGTGTTTAAAATGTATATTTAATAATGGCAAAACTGTGAACTATTTCATTAAATATTTTAACAAAATTCCAAATAGTTGACTGAACTTCAATTAAATGTTTCTGGATTAGCTGCACAGTTGTTTTAAAATTTATTTTATTATTTGGTATTACATAATAAATGTTCGTTACTTAATTTTAATGAACAAATAAATGATGCCTAGTTATTTATAAATTACTTCAGCATTTAAAATATGCTCTGGATGTGGTGTTTACAGTTTTCAATGAAACTGTTCATTTGTGGCTTTTGCCAATTAGTCCAGTTGCATAATAAAATTGTGATGTACTTTTCACCGCCGATTGGTGTTAATTTTGTTGGTATACTTTATATTACTTGTAGACATACTCGTATCTACAAATCCCTTGAAAACATAAAATAAGTCATGCTTCTCACAATTTTTGCTGTACCCTAAGGATTCTTAGCTCAAAGCCTTTTGTTAAGATATTTTTACCTTGTGGAATGTAAATAAATGAATATGAATAAGAACTTGTTAGCTTAAGACATCTCAAAGTGCCCAACATAATCCCAAACTTCTTTTCTCATCATCCTAATGCCCTAAGGTCATTCTTAGGGCATTTTGGCTTATTGCACAATACTTGTAACACAAATTAAAAGAAAAGTTCACATTTAGTCTTAATTTCTAGCACTTTACATCAGGAAAGAAACAGATTTTTGGTTAAGTAGAGTGATTTTTGTCTGTATATTTAGAACATTCTGTAACCGTTCTAATGTTGGTCGAACATTATAATTATGGTGTCTTGGCACCGCTACTGAATCGATTTCCTGGGCCCACGCCCGTCTTAATTAGTATAAAATATTATGTAGTTGCGTTGCCAGGAAAAATAAAAGATTTTCCTGTTTCAGATTTAATTAAGCCATGGAAATAAAAGTAAAGTTTGTATTTAGATTTACAATACCCTCAGGCCTGTCGAGTAAAAACTTTTTAAGAAATAGTCGGGTCAATTTTTTGTATTCGGTTTTAATGTTGGCGAATAATGTCGCTCATTCTTGAGAAATCCCCACCTATTTTTAGCCACCAGATTGATCTACATAGAGATGTAAAGGACAGTTTACTCAGGACGTTTATCTCAGTCTAATTCTCCCTGAAGAAAGATTAACCGCTGCGCGCTGACCGGATTCTTAATAGAGCTGTCATCAAAAACAGAGACTTAAACATTTTTCTTTTTATATTTGAGCCTTTATTTTTATTGGATACTTACCAACAACAGTAAGTCGAAACGACAAACTAATCTTAGGTTCAGTGGACACTTGGCACTCGTATGCGCCGGAGTCGCGCGGCTGCGCTGGCGCCACTCGCAGCGTCCATTCATCCGAGCCGTCTGCGTGCAATGCGGCAAAACGCGCATCGCTACTGTAGGTGTGCACGCCCACTGTCAGGATGTGCAGGTCGCGCTTGCGGATCCAGGATACCTGGGGACAATTTTGGACTTTTATTGGAAGGTTGATCAGAATTGTCTGCAACTGGTTAACCTTACGAATATAATATGTGTGAGGATGGTTGGATGTTTATTAATCTTCCTCGTACTGACTGAATTCTGGTCAGACTTTTGTTTGAGGTTAGAGATCATCAAATGACTCTCCTGGCTCTTCTTAGGACGGAAAGTTAAGGTTATATAAATCTGTCATTACGAGCTGACTAAAACCCATCCTGGTCTTTGAATTACCTTCCAGGGCCGCAGTAACCTTTTAGTACATTCGTGTCCAATAATGACCTGCGTCAGGTGTAAGGCGTCTTGGCACTTGTCCAGCCGCTCATAAAACCTTTAGTTACCGTAGTTACCGTAGTTTAAACCGTTAGTTTAGGTACATGATTATTAAAAACACTATGTAATAATACATTTCTCAAACGCTCACGATCTTTGGGTTTTTGATTATGAAAAATATTACGGTGAATTAAAAATTTTGCAAAGTTGCAGGAGAATGTTAGTTAGATATAAAAGCTTTGTCTGTGAAGTTAGTGTCCTGTTCTCATAATCGATATGAACTTATTAGTGACGAAGTGTGGATTAAATGACTCTTTCAGCACAGTATGCCATACGAAGCTTTTGACCACACTATGTCCCACTAGCTAAAGTGTCCTATATTGCTCTCTGAAAACAAAAAAAGATAAAGTTATTAGAAGTTAAGAGAGATTTTAACAGCCAGCCCATTGGTTATGATCTCTGTTTTTGAATATAATTATGTTTGACGACGACTATTTTGTCGAAATCGAAATTTTCTAAGTATAAGATTTTAAACATAGTCAGTCACACTTGTATTTCGTATAAAATAAAACAAATAAGTGATTAAATTTACCATTACCATAAATATCTTGTTTTAAAATCTTACGATAACGTCTGAGTAAGTACAACAATTTAAAAAGTAAATCATACCATACATACCTAAACAAAGCTTTGTTCTGTAAATATTTACCTCATCCAAGGTAAATATTTACAGAACAAAGCTTTGTTTACATTTGTAAGCAATCTATTTCTGATTTCATAGAACTAAAAGGTATCTGTCGAAACATGAATCTAATTCAATAAAACAATCTAACAAAAAACAAATAACAAACTATTCTAGCGTAAAATTAGAAATCCTTCCAAGAATTTCTCAATAGAAATTATTGGGGATTTATCCGTCTGTAATTTACAGCTCCTTATTGAATTGCCTGTGTCCCCGAACGTAACCTACATTCCTATCCTACATACCTGTAACGTCTTAACTTTGAATGAATACTTAATTACTACCCCAGTGTGCCTTTTCATTTGAATCTATTTATAACTTTTGAGGTGTACGGTTCTTATAATTAATTTCGGGTCTTCAGACTGATTGGCTCGTAAATTAAAAACAAAATTGTTGGAAGTTTTAATTAGAAATCGTAATATTTCCTATATTGGGTAAATACAATGTAGTGTTTCGATTTATATATTTCTAACTTTTTATAATAGTCGCTAGTGCGAAAGTGTGCGGTCCATTGAGCAAAGCGTCTATTTGGTGAAATCTTTGTGCTGCTCTACGCTCATTTTATGATGATTTGCTGTATATGTTTACTTTAACTAAAGGCTTTTATTTTTAGGTCGTAAAATAGTCATGTTAGATTACTGTGTGCCCTTTCTAGTTTAAGTAGACTCTATTTAAATTTTCCAGTCATTAATTAATCAAAAGTTGTTGTTAGAACGTTTCACATTACGCATAAATACGAACTCGTGCTTTTTTACCTTGGGGATAACTAAAAACCAGAATGCCACCTGCATACTAAAACTACTTTTGCTTTATCCACATTCGTCATACCCATAAGTCTTTATAAAATAAACAAGCATTAGTACAAATTGTCATTTACGCTGTTATTTCGAGCCTCAAGGCATCTGCAGCTTATTAATCTTCAATAAACTTGGCACAGCTGTCTGACATAATGGCTTGATACGAAACGTGACGTCGCGACGCGTTCCCAGTAAAATATGTATTAATTGATGTGTGATCTTGTTTATCTTTCTCCCTGAGGGAGATGTCGTGCGGTGTACTTGATCGGGTGTTAATGAACGTTACGAGTCGCTTGAAATATTTATGGTTCTTTAGAGATAAGGTTGCATGATTTCGCTTGAGGTTTTTTTTTAAATGAGTAGCGGGATTCTCTTGTCTTTCTGAATACAATTGTTACATGCTGACTGTTGCTCCTTATTGGAGAATGCTTTGCCTAAGTTCCACTACGGAGGTCTCGGGATTATTTCCTTACCGTGACCCTGGAACAGAAAGGGCTATTGAAGGACACCGTGGATTTTAGTCAGTAGAAGTCTGACAGTCCCTCCCGCCCTGCCCGGGGTTGGAGGACTCATTTGATGATTTTACCACGCTAAAAAAAAAAAAAAAAGTTCCACTACTGTATATGCCAATCTACCTCAATCTGTAGATTTTCTACCTTATCACAACAGTGGAAAGTTAATGTTCGATTAGTAAAATTTTACAGATTGGAGTAGGTTGACCTGCTGGCGTCTACGTTCATGAAAATTAAAAAAAATATGATGTCATCAAAACGAATAAACATCAAAGCAAATAAAAATGTAAATATTGTTAAGGGTTTTTTGATTAAATAATCGTTTATGAGCTTAAAAGTTTTCATATTAAAATATGAATCACTTAAACTTGTTTTAGTCCAATTCAGACCAAACAAATAATTCTCAAAAGAACTTGTAGCTACAACATCAATTTAAGTAACTTCTATAAAACATACAAGAACCCAAATAAAATGTAACCATTCCCATTTAATTCAAAGATAAAAGTTTGCGGTAAATGTGGAATTGCGGGAAGTAAACTTTTACAGCAATATTTTTTGGTAAACTGGGAGGACTTAATTCTCAATAAGCTCTTCCAAATTCAAGCTCTATAAAATTCGTAGCCTAAGACCTGGATCACCATAAATTTTCGCCACGTAAGCGTAAATTTGATAAATTCGTTAAGAACAATTAAGAAGAAAAATAAAAAGCCGTTGTAATTTATGAGGCTCTCGTACTACAAAGTAATTGTTGGCTGGTTCGAGTCGTTCCAATTTTTATGTGGCCGCATCGAGAGAGTTTCATTCGGAATTTGTATTCGAGACTATTCGCTGCGAGGTTTTAAAACTTTCTTCGTGGCGCGGTTTAAAGCGTGGCGGAGACAGAACTAACTGGATATAACTGGAAACCCCCTAACCATTCTTTCTCGCGGCGCCGAAGTTTTTATGGGTCAAGCCTAGATCAAGTAGGATTGAACTCGTTGTCGAATAAAATGGAATGTTATTGTTACTCGCCTCGCTGTTTTATGCAGATTGCAGTTGATTTAATTATTGATTTAATTTGAAACTTAGAGTGGGTAACTCATTTCTGGATATGAGGTTAGTTCAATTATATTTTTTTCATTTTTATAAGTATACTGGAACGAAAAAAAAAAATGTATTTCTTTACATGAGAAAGGCCACAATATGTTCAGATTTTAACTTAGCATTTTTCGTATTATTGTAAACTTATCGCAATTGTGTAAGAATATTGAAAGCATTTCCCACTTCTTTAATAAAGGCTGATACAACTTAAATCAACTAAATTAATCCAAAAAAATGGCAACTTCTATATCCAGATTGCTCCTATCTAAAAATAACAACATGAAAAATGCAAAAGCTTGATTTTCGTTTGCCATACCATAACTTTAAAGCTCAAACAAAAAAGTTCTATATGCGGCTACTCCTTTGTTTTGGATTTACAACCGTTAGCGTTAGTGAGCTGTGCTAATTACAAAATAGTGTTAACTGTCCAATAGGTAAGTGGACCTCACATGCAATGGTTTAGACAAATTGATTGCGACTCTATTTGTGTTTGTATTGCCTGCAATTTATCTATCGACCAATTTACGTAATTTTTTACTAGAGTGCCATGACACGTCGCAGTTTCGTATTTCAGTTTGATTAAATGAACCTATATTTGATTAAAAGCAAACGTTTTTAGTTTAATTTCAAGTGATATAGCATCGAATCAATTTTCCAGGCAATATTTCATGAGTGGGCACACATAATGAAAAAAGAAAACTCTTTTACACTGAATACTTTATCTTCTAAATGGGAACACTAGATAAAATGTGAGTGGAGTAAAGTGAAGTGAATCAGCGCAATCTGCGGCTCGAATGAGTCAGCCCTTCGCTGGCAATTTAGGCACCATTCACGCGCCGCTCACATCGGAAACCACATAGAAGATTGCCCACTCCTCTGAATAGTTGCCCACGTTCCCACTAGAAAGCCAACCTTTAATGTCTTTCACTAATCTTTTGCCCGGACTCTGAAAAGAGGATTAAATATTGAATCCATTCGAGGTAAGTTTTGGACGTGAATTGCGACTGCTATAACCGCGTTTGACCCAAATGCCGTTTTTGTTGAACAGGGATAGACTGTTTAATGAATCTGCTATAATATAATGATTGTTAAAGTCGTCAAATTAATTAATATTTATGTTAAAACGTCAGAAGCATGTTATTAATACTACAATTTGAACGCAAGACGGATTATTATTTGTTTCGACTTTTCGACATTTCGGCACTGTTGCAAACATGATTACGAATGAATATGTAACGTTATAAATAACTTTACTACATACAAGTCATAATTCCCGATATTTCTAATGAATATTCAGGGAATTAACTGAGAGGTTTATATGAGTCTGATTAAGTAATTAGAGCCAGGCGAGTTATTATGAAACTATTCAAACGATTTCCTGGATGTTTTACAAGATTGTGAAGAGAAATTAACTCGGCCGCTCTCAGCACGAGTTAGATCCGACTTGAAAACTTAGACTTTGCCTACAATTGAGAATTTCTTACAAAACTTATCAAACTTAATTCGTCTTCTTATCGTTGTTATTATTAAGACCAATATTGAGCAGTAACTACTTCAAGTAACTTAAGTTTTATATCGATCACAGCATATACATATTATAAGAAAGAAGGATCATAGTTTCAAAAGCGAGTATATTTTTTACTTATACTTGTCTAAAATCGTCGTCCGTTGGCTTTTACTTTGGACCCCATTTATTCGCTAAGCGTTTGCCTTTCCATAAATAAATGATCAAATATATTATTTACTAGCAAATATTATTCGCAATCTTTACCAAAAAACTAGCGACAAATTGGAGTAGATATTGAGCAGTCGAGCTCTAGATTGTGAGATCGTAACAATAGGTAGGCCTTCACAATGTGGATCTATTTTTAGTTGTGTAACTATGAGGGGATCTATTCTTCGGCAAGTAGTGAAGTAAATGCAGAAGCATTTTACACTTCGTATGTCCGGTATTCTTATTTAATTCTAGCTGACCCGGCAAACGTTGTTTTGCCATATAAATTATTTCTAGTGCCACATTATAAAAAAATAGTTCACAAAATTAAAAAAATGTGTCAGGGGTGGATAACCCTTTTCACTTAGTGGTATGAAAAATAGATAGTAGCCGATTCGCAGACCTACTGAATATGCAATATGCATTTAAAATTCATAAAAATCGGTCAAGCTGTTCCAGAGGAGTATGGTAACTAACACTATGACACGAGAATTTTATACAACGTGTAACGTTAAATGCGCAAAACCTCTCGAGGGGTAACTCGGCCCATGTTACTGAACAATGTTTATTCTAAGACTTTTGGAAATTTGCAAAAAAAAAAATGGTTTTTCATACAATGAGAAATTGATCGGGCCCATCAGTATGAAAATTATTCAGTCATTTTTTTTGCAAATTTCCAAAAGTCTAAGAACAAATATTGATCAGTAACATGGGCTGAGTTACCCCACGAGAGGTTTTGCGCATTTACAGTTACACGTTGTATATTAGATAAAATTGATATCAGCTTGCTCTGGCTTCACATGGGTGCAAATTAATTTTTTAAATTTTGTGGTGAGCTTGGCCATTGGCCACCACGTGCAACAGTACCACAGGATACATGTCACCTGCAGTAATAGCTGAGCGATCCCAAAGATGGTGGTAGGTCTCACCAGGGTAGTCTGTCCAGCGACCACAATCTTGTCGAGCCAAACTGTTTTTAACCGACTTCCAAAAGGAGGAGGTTCTCAATTCGGATGTTTGTATTTTTTTATGTTTGTTCGGGCATAACTCCGTCGTTTAACAGCCGTTTTGAATAATTCTTTTTTTGTTGGATAGGGTATACTTCCGGAATGGTCCCATTAAAATTTTATCGAAATCGGACTAGCACTTTTTGAAAAATCAACAAAAACCTTAGAAGTTTTCAACTTTGTCTACACCGATTACTCCGAGGTTTCTGGTCCGATTTCGATGATTCTTTTTTTGTTCGATACAGTATATCCGCCATTTGGTCCCATAAAATTTTCATTTAGTTTGGTGCAGTAGTTTTTATTTTTAGCTCATTGTTTACATACATACATGGGCGTTGTTATTACCGGTGCTACGGCTTACAAAATTTTAGTGCACATGTAAGAAAATTATGTATTTGACAATAATTTGGGTTGAATAGTGAAACTAAAAAGGATAAAATAAAAAACTTTTTCAAAAAAAAATGTAACCGACTTCAAAACAACCACAAAAAAAGTTCAAAATAACCTACAAAAAATCTTTTTTTCGAAAGTCGGTGAAAAAGTTTTTTATACCGTGTTCCGTTGGTGCACAGGACTCCAGTTCTTTCTTGATGACCTCGCTGATGAATCTTTGGCTTCATATTTAAAACAGAAAAAAAACCAGATAATTTAATCAGTTTGCTCTGATGCCAAGAGCAAACGGATTCAAAAAATAACTTAGGTTTTCCAAAACGATTTGTTTGTCTTGATCATCACGAATACTAAAGAAAAATCATGGGATCAGATCAGCCATTCTGAGTTGGTGATCCTTCATCCTGTATGAAGGATCACCAACTGATTTTTTAAGGGGATGAGGAAGTTATAGTAAAGTTTCTCAAGGATTTATCGTAAACGGTCAATAAAATTTCCTATAATTGAGTAATGGAGCAATTATTACTTTTAAATTTGAAAGCCAATTTTTGTTCAACAGCTGCGGCAGGCACGTGTACAAATAATAATTGTTGTTCATTGAAATTTTTAAACTTAGTAGGAATATGATCGATAGATCTACATTACTTACACATTATAAATGTAATTACCAAAAAATTCATCCGCATTAATTACTGTCAACGGGAAAAAATCCGGAAGGCTGACATTATCATGTTGGATAGAGATGCTGATTTCAAAACTTTTTAAGACTAGGATTTTCTAGACCTACTTAATATTGCTGTCGATAAAAGGCAAGGCAAGCGATGTATTTTTTACGTTGACATGTATCAGGATTTACATAAATATGTGAAGCTTTATATTTATTGGACTAAATAGATAATATTTCAAAAGGTTCGCGGAGGACATACTCATTTGTGTTCGTGATTGATTAATCCTTTGTTTGGGACGCATTTGTCAGCGTAATTGGAAATATACTGTGTTTAAAGGAACTATTGATTTGCGTAATTTTAATTTTGCGTCGTATTTTTTTTCTATAATAGTAAAAAAATCTACAACAGGCTAAGTTTAATAATAATTATTATACTAGATCGATTATTAAGCCTTTTGTACAATTTAGTAAATGGTTTATTTAAGAGAAAAAATGTTTTATTTTATTGTCCTAGTCTGTGCCATTTGTGGGTAAAGATCTCCTTCAAATACTTTCCAGGACTGTGTAAAACATAATCGGTTTACATTGACAAAAATATGCTGGGTGGTATTTGATACTATTTTTTGTTTATCGTGGTAATATAATCAAATGGGTCCGAGCTCAGGGCGGGACGGGAGGGTCTGTCAGACTAGTACTGACTAAAATTCTCGGTGATCTTTCAATAGCCCTTTACGTTTCAGGGTCACGTTTACCTGATGAAACAACCCGCGACCCTGGCACGCTGGTCTTTGATACCATGTGGTAAAAATACGAAAAATAACCTACATAATATTCTTTTGTATAATATAGTTTACCCTAATTTCGTGAAAAAGAGATACATATTTTATTTAGTCTAGGAATTGCTAAAAGACTGCCAGGTCGGAAAGCATTGATAGTCCAGTCTACGAGGCATATGTGGTCCGAAAAATTCCTCCGGCACTGAAATTTGGCATAATTATGATGAAAGAAGGTGATACAGAATGTAGATGCACAATAAATCCAACTTTTTTTTCGAGAAGACAAAAATAAGAAAATTGCATATAACTCTCTGTGAAAAATTCCTCAGCCTCAAATTCTTTTTGTATTTGTTTAAATGTAAGTTAGAATAGGTAAGTATAAAAATCCAACAAATTTTCAATTTCAGTGACACTCCAAATCAACTTTTTACATATCGCGCTCAAACTTCTAGTGAAAAATTGCACTGCCAATTTTTATTTTTTTATGTGTTATCTTATCCTTAAATACATAGGTTTGTTACCTTTTTCATTTTCAAACGTCATTATTTGAATGATTTGACATCAAATAATGTTGTTTAAAAAGTTTTGGATTACGTAACATACCTAATATGTATTTAAGGATAAGAAATCACATAAAAAAATAAAAATCGGCAGAGCAATTTTTCACTAGAAGTTAGAGTGCGTTATGTAAAAAGTTAATTTGGAGTGACACTGAAATCGAATTTATACTTACCTATTCTAACTTATACATTTAAACAAATACAAAAAGAATTTGAGGCTGAGGAATTTTTCGCAGAAAGTTATAAGCAATTTCAATGTTTTGGTAAAAAAAACGGAACTTTTCGGCTAAAAATTTTTGGATTATTGTGCATCTGTAATCTGTATCACCTACTCTCATCATATGCCAAATTTCAGCGCCGGAGGAATTTTTCGAAAGTCTTCATTCAAAAAAATCCTCGTTGACTGGACTATGAGACCAAGAAGTAGAACGTTGAATTCAAATAAGTTTCCCCGATCTATTTTGTGGTTTATTTAACTTTTTTGTACTGAGCACGAGAGAGCTTCGAAGCAATTTGAAACGCTGCAATCACGGAGGGATTGCAACTGATAGGCAACTGATTTTACTCGGATTTTATAGTTGTAATTAGTAAATGAGAAGTAATTATTACACAGTAGCAATTATAACGAAGTGAGTCTTCAATTACAAAATATAATATTTCATCATAATATACCCTCTCTGTTATATTAAATTAATGCATTTCGTTTAATTTATTGATTTGTTGTTGTTGTGATATCATTACTTCCCAGTTATATTTTACTAGCAAGATTATCGAATGGTGTAATAATACAGAATGTGTTTTATTTTTCAGTTCGATTCCTGACCAGCATTATAGATTTTCCTAAAATCCAAAAATGTAGTTTTAGTTTTCGCCAAAATCCGCTTCGACGATCCTTTCAGTATTTTTAGATATTCCTCATAGTTTCGGATATAACCATCCACGCCCAGTTGGTAAATTCAACCTGTATATTGCAAATGTTATTTCAATAAAAGGTAATCAATTTCCAACTTTAGTTTATCAAAATCGAAATATACTGCTGGCACTCTATTTTGATGAGTAACTAATCTCAGTCATTTAAAGACTACCCAAGTGAAACTCCTGATTTTGATTATTGTATGAGGAGTTCATGCACACATAATAAAAGTCGTATATACAATTCGAGGTAGGGCAGAGCTAGACGTGGTCAGTCCGTGGATTGCTGACAACTACGAGTACATACCAAGTTTTCTTCGTGCATCGAAATGCACACTGTACCATTAGTACCGGCTGTTTGAAGTTCTACAAATGAACTTTGACAGCCATTCAGGTCGGAAGTCTCGCAATCAGTCTTACAAAGGGATATCGCATTGCCTAGAACTAAATAGTTTATGGAGCACAGAGGCGTTAGCACAAGATTTCTGATTTAATGGTACAGCGTAAGTACTTGAAGTGTATTATGATTTTAATTGGACTTGGAATATTTTTTTTTCTTCAAGCTGTTTCACACTAACGGCCTTTCCCGTGATTTTGCGTTAATAGTCTTTAAAAGTTCGTATAAACATCCATTTACGCGATGATCAACGGTATTTCCCTTTACTGTGGCCCTAGTGTAAGTTCCCTTTTACTTTTTGTCACAAAAACGTGAAAACTCGGATAGGCAGTCGCTTCATATAAAATACTCGTATTCAGTGGCATCCGATTATAGCCGGATCCAGACTGGTGTAGCTGGCAGCTGACCTCATTATAGTTGGGAAGAGTGTCGTCAGTATAATGTCATATTCAGATATCTTTTTAACTTTAATTATTGAGTCATCTTTCAGTATTTGGGCATCCGGGTGGTGAGTAATGGGCGACTCGTTGTCCGACCATGGACGGCCCGGGTCGACGGCGCGTTGTGTTCCGCGCGCGCCTCAAAGTGTGTCAGCATGATGAAAAGCCTGCCGGGGTCGCGGGACTTATCTCATTACCGTGACCCCGGAACATAAAGAGCTACTGAAGGACACCGTGGATTTTAGTCAGTACAAGTCTGACAGTCCCTCGCGCCCTGCCCTGGGTGGGAGGGACACAAAAAAAAAACTTTCAGTATTTAGACCTCCAGACTTTCAGAACAGTGGGCAAAACAAATCCTTTGATTTGTTACTCACGTACATATTTGTAACAATTTACATCGAAATGAAACTCGATACACAGGGTACAAGATTTTTCTACCATAAGGTCAGTAGAAACAAGTGTGAATATAAACTCCACCGGATGATTTCACAAAAAAAAACAGTAATATTGAACCAGCTTCTTAATAAGTGCACGAACTTTCTTACAAATTGTTAGGGGCAAAGAAGTTAAGTGTTGCCAGATGTTTCCGTTCTTGATTAACACTTCGTCCCGATTTCAGAACCCGCATTTTTTGCCGTCTGAATGTCTTTATATTGAATGTGGTAATACTGTGCGACACATCTGGGACTTCCAATAAACCCAGATTTATAAAAGTCCTTAATGTAATATTCCTGATATTACTATTAAATTGAGTTATTTCGACCGTTGAAATGCTTTGGGGAATACCAAATTACAACAACATAAAATATAATTTAAATATAATTTTGAAATGAAAATGGAGTCTCCCTGTTAAATAATTAACTTTTGTAAATGGCACTGTCTTATGTAAGAGCTGTTATAACTGACAGCGGGAACTTTTACTTTTGCAACTTTTGTATGCTTACACATAAGTTATGTAGACCCACATTTATCTACTCGAAAATTTATCGTATATAGTTCCCTTGATGCCTAATAGTACACATAACACGACACAAAATGTTTTGTGGAATATCAACACAAATGATTATATTTTTACTAGCTGCTGCCCGCGACGTCGTCTGCGTGAACGTTGTTACAGAATGCGTTGAAGAAGGTTTACTGCTCTTTCCTCGTAGGTGATAGCGTGATAATATGTAGCCTATATGTTGACCCGACTTCTTAATAATATTCGTGCTAAAGAAGTAGTCCATGCAGAACTTTTTGGGTTTATCCCGGACAGACATACAGACTAAAATTCTAAAAACTATGTTTTTGGCTTCGGTATCGATTGTAGATATGATAGATATGTTATGTATACTTATGAATATAGGTTTTACCTACATATCACGGATTGGATAAAAATGTTTCCTATTAAAAATGGTTTTAACATAAATACACGCACAAACTCTTGCATTTTTCCCTGGGGTATGGAGAAACTACAGAACGAAGGAAGTGAAGAAAAACATCGTGAGCTTCGTACAGAACCGAAAATTCGACGATAGGTATATGTTCGCCTGAAACTTTCGAAAATAGGGATTTCGTATTGAGATATTAGTACCCCTGATTCAATGCTAAGTGTATTTTTAGGGGGTGGAAAAACATCAGAATTTAATGAGTCCTCTCGCTCTGGGTGGTGTAGAAGGGAAAAGTCACACTTTGCTTCAGTTGCCCTTTGCATTCCAGGGCCGCGGTTACCTTATAAAACATTCCTATGACACGCGTTATTGACCTTTTCATTATTAAAAGCGACGTCGTATTATATTTTTGTAAGATTGACCGGCTGACCACAAAATAGGTACATTGGCCACACAGTGGGTAGAACGTAGAAGCGGTCAGTATTGTGCTGATTGATTATGATTAAGTGTCTTCACTCACGCAAGTTCTGTCATTATAATCAATTATTATTGATGCCGTGCCTGTTATTATGGTAACGAAATTACTTCTGCTGGAATAATGTGTAGGTACGTAGCTCCGATAGCAATCAGTTTTGCTTCAAAAATTTATTTATAGACATTCGTCAAATACATTTTTATATGGATTTGACTGCGGCTTCGTCTAGGTTTACGACGTAATTTATCTCATATAAATGCGCTATGTTTTGTGGAGATTTTAAACTTTGCCTATATCTATGAATTTCTTTCGTATTGTGCGTGCGTTTCGGGCACGCCGTAATCGCGGCGGTAAGACCCCTCTTTGAGGAGTGGCTGGATCGGCGTCACGGCGTCCTGACCTACCGCATAACGCAGGTCCTCACCGGACACGGAAAGTTCGGGAGATTCCTGTGTCTGATAGGGAAGGAAGAAACGCCTGGGTGTCACCACTGCGAGGATCGCCCGGAGGACACGGTGGAGCGAGAGGGATAGGAGAGGACAGCGCCCTGCCTCCGCCCCAACCGCAGTGGTAGACGCCCACGACGGGGCCCCCTCTCAGAGGGCCAAAGCCTGCCGGGGTCGCGGGACTTATTTCCTTACCGTGACCCCGGAACAGGCTATTGAGGGACACCGTGGATTTTAGTCAGTCCAAGTCTGACAGTCCCTCCCGCACCGCTCCCTGACTGCCTCATTTGAGGATTTAAAAAAAAAAAAACATGCGTGCGTTTACAACCATTCAAATTTACACATACAACCAGACTCGAAACAACTACTTGTAAGCCATAGCAAATTTGTTTCGTGGGGGGCTCGAACCCGCGACACTGTTAGACACTGCACCAACAGTGCGAATTATACCATACAACTCTACCTACGAGTATCTGCTTTCCTCGAGCCTCGAGCCTTAAACTTACACAGATAAGAAATAGATAGATATACAGACAGATTTATTTTAACACTTGGAATATTATAGTGTGGACGGCTACGAATTTATGTTTGACCTTTCAAGCTATGTTAAGGTCAAGAACGCCTTCATTGTTGTGACTATACACTCCTTTTTTGGTGTGGTATATGATCTAATGAGTCCTCGCTCTGTACACTGAAAAAAAAGAATGATTGATTTTACTAAATTCCGCGTAAATTTTATCAAATCCGCGGGTTAATATAGGTCCTACACACGAAATTGTTGATTTTACCAAATAGAACTGGTTGATTAAGTAACCCATACGTTTAGTAAATTTACACATTTCATTTTGTTTATTCAACTAAAAAAGTTCTGTATATTTCACATCGATTATTTTCGATATTTTACGATAAGATGTAGTAAATGTCACTTAACGTGTAATGTAAAATATGTGAAATTAATATTGCTACATTTACTCGTTTCATTTTGTATATTCAACTAAAAAGTCCTGTATATTTCACTTCCATTATTTTCGATCTTTTACGATGAGATTTAATAAATGTCACTAAACGTGTTAAGTAAAATGTGTGAAATTAATGTTGCTACATTTACTCATTTCATTTTGTATATTCAACTAAAAAGTCCTGTATATTTCACGTCGATTAATTTTGATCTTTTACGATGAGATTTAATAAATACCACTAAACGTGTTACGTAAACAATGTGAAATTGATTTCGCTACATTTATTAATGTCATTTTGTATATTCAACTAATCTAGTCCTGTATATTTCACGATGAGATTTAATGAATGTCAATAAATGTGTTATGTATAATATATGAAATTAATTTTGCTACATTTACTCATTTAATTTAGTATTTTCAGCTAATCGAGTCCTGCATATTTCACGTATATTACTTTCGTCCATTTAACGATGTTGATTTAATATGTTTAACTAAACGTGTTTGGTAAAACATGTGAAATTGGTTTCGCTACATTTACTAATTTCATTTTGTATATTCAACTAATCCAGTCCTGTATATTTCACGATGAAATTTAATGAATGTCACTAAATGTGTTATGTATAATATATGAAATTAATTTTGCTACATTTACTCATTTAATTTAGTATATTCAGCTAATCGAGTCCTGCATATTTCACGTATATTACTTTCGTCCATTTAACGATGTTGATTTAATATGTTTAACTAAAAGTGTTTGGTAAAAAATGTGAAATTAATTTCATACAATTTATTAGATATCTTCTTGTTGGTTTAGTATATTTTACTTAAAATATGCAAAACTAATTTTGTGATATTTACTCGTATGATTTCGTATATTACATTAAATAAGTATTGCATATTTTACGTAAGGTATTGTAATAAAATATGTAAAATTAGTATTGTAACATTTACTCATACCATTTCGTACATTTTAGGAGAGCACATTTCGTATACTTTACTTCACTTTTAGTAGTAAAATACACAAAATGCGCTCTCCTAAAATGTACGAACAGGATGTAGGTATATTCTATTAAACATGTTTCGCCATTATGCATGAAAGCTGTAAATTATTAGTTGACTGAAAATCTCTCGTAGCGTAATATACTGGGTGACTAGTGCGCATAACTTATAAGGATGTTCAGACCATCAAACTAATGGTCCGACTGAATGAACATCCTCAAAAATTATGCGCACTAATAAAGTCACCGTGTATACTTTGTCGCCAGAGACTTGTAGTCAGCTGCCTAATTTACAAATCAGTAAACTACCAATAAAAAATAAACGAAAGACAAAATCAATTAAAAAAATATCATGTTTAACAAAATATACCAAAAAGTACTCCAATTTTAACTGTTAAAAACACACATTTAAATGTTAAACAAATTAAATCTGAATTGTATGATAAAATGTTACAATAATTTTGTTCGGGTTATAACTAAAATAGTAAAAGAAAACAAAATATTGAATGAATAAAATTGAGTATATTATAACTGTTATCAAATTACTTTTACAATACTTAAACAATTCACTTACAGGCGAGGTAAGAACTGAAATTTCACATGAAATAATCAACTAGTGTGTCACAAAACAAATGTGGCACAAAATAATTATTTTAAACGGCTTTCAGGTTCAAAATGAACACTTCCCATAGTGAACACCGGTTTCAAAAGGTAGGTACAACTCCCGAAAAAGTACTTTTTCCAAAATGCAACTTTCCCTTAATGTACACATTTCCCAAAATGTACATTCTTAATAGGAATAACTGACTGAACAGATTTTAAAGTACCAGGATCACATAAATATGGAGAAGGTTAACTTATATTTTTTAAGTACTTTTTGTTCTAAGAATGTACATTTTGGGTAATTACATTTAGGGAAATGTACCTACATTCCGGGAAAGGTGCATTTTGAGAAATGTACTTTTTGAGAAGTGGACATTTCAGGAAATGTACCTTTTGAAACCTGTGCAAATTATGGGAAGTGTACATTTTGAACCTGGAGGAAAAAAGGAATCAATTTGAACAGATGTTTCATTGTTCACAGTGCTTTCAATTAAAGAGCCCTTATTTGAATTACTGTCATACTGAATTGGGTATTTGAGTTGAGAATGGATTGTACGTTTTAAGGTTTAAAAGAGCAAAGGGATGGCAAAATAAACCCCTACGCGAAATTTTGGCTCAATTTGACGAATTTTACCATGATTTCTAAGATTTCAAATTTGATAAAAAAAACATTCTCAAGTCAGACATCCAATTGTGTGATACTGTTACTGATCGAGAAAAAATTAGCAACGCGTAAAAAAACGGTTTACTGGATGCGAATTTTTATTCTCGTCTAGTAACATGTGTTAGTAAATGGTTCATATTTATCTCTTGGAGCAGTTACCTAACACCGTTACTTAAAGAATATTTTTTAACCGACTTCTAAAAAAGGAGGTTACTCAATTCGACCGTATATTTGTTTTTTTATGTTTGTTCGCGCATAACTTCGTCGTTTATGAACCGATTTTGATGATTCCTTTTTTATTGGAAAGAAGATAGTTCTAAAGTGGTCCCATGATATGGAAAACAAGGTCTGATGATGGAAGACCTGAAAAATCGAGGGGAACTGACAATAACAATAAGTATTTTAACTAAAAAGGGTAAAATAAAAAACTTTTTAAGGGTAAAATAAAAAGTTTTTTATTCACATTCAGATGATGAAGGAGATGAAGGAGAAGAATAAACTGAACCACTTACTAACAAGTGTTACTAGATGAGAATAAAAATTCGCATTGAGTCACACTGTTACTCGTTGCGAATTTTTTTCTCAACCAGTCAGTATGACACGATTCAGTGCGACTCGTTGCGAATAAAGGAAAAGAACAGCATTTACAATACAACATATTAACAATACTGCGATAGAAACCCAAAAAGAGTAAAAGGAAAACGTACACAGACCATAATAATATCTGTCAACATCAATAGATTATAATTTTAATTGAAATTTGCTTTAACCCAAAATAAGTTTTTTTTCGTAATGTACATATTTATATTTAAATGTAGGCACTTAAAACTAAGGTTGCGGTAACCTCTTACAAAAGGCTCGTCTTAAAGGATGTCCAGAAGGGATCATCTTCAATCATGTGATTCTAAGGGTGGTTAGATATGCTGATACATTCTGCAATAAAAAGAAAGAATTATCCAACCACAATGTCCAGCATACCAACGCCATACAAAACCTAAATATTATATTACTTAACATCATTGCTAAGTTTACATCTAACGCAGTTACAATTCGGCTTTATATTATATCAATCTCAGATCAAAGAAATAGGCAGATAGAGCGCTCAGAACACGCGAGTGTGTCCACCAAAGCAAATACAAAATCAAAAACGAATATCAACTCGCGACAGTACCAAGCTACGCATCGTACCGAGCTACGCGTCGTTGTTGTTTGCCAAAATATGCCGTCTCGTGTCTTTAAACATTGTAAAAGTTGTTCTCAAAAACAAAGAAAACATTATGGAATGTAATTCGATTTGATTTTGTATTTGCTTTGGTGGCTCTCTAGTTACATGTACTTAATTCTACAGTATGTATCTCCATTACACATTATATGCGAATAAGTTGGTGCTATGATAAGGTCCTCAGGTTTTAAAAATTTCCAAGCGTCAACCTCAACTGAGTTGAGGGCTCATGCGCAAAACGTCTCTTTCGCAAAATGTCACCTGGTCGTAAAACGTCTCTTTCGCAGAATATTTCTTTCGTAAAATGTCTCTTTCGCAGAATGTCTCTTTCGCAGAATGTCTCTTTCGCAAAATGTCGCACCTGTGACTTAAGAATAAAATTTTGATTTTCAAAACAAAAATCATATACCTAATAAAATTATAATGCAATTATGATGTTAAAATTTTGGTACTTAAAACTTTAGTGTGTATTCCAAATAAAAACAATATCAATAGGTATCAAACATTTTACACACATTCAAAATTTTGATCAAAAGAATCAATACTGTTAGTAAACATATCCACAGATAATATATAATAGGAGCTATTACTAATAGTAACTAAACATTAACAAAGTATTGCAAATGGAAATATTTTTATACCATTTTTAAAATGATTAAAAAATATATCATTAATATTTTCATTTGCAATACTTTGTTAGTGTTTTGAAAATCAAAATTTTATTCTTAAGTCCCAGGTGCGACATTTTGCGAAAGAGACATTCTGCGAAAGAGACATTCTGCGAAAGAGACATTTTACGAAAGAGACATTCTGCGAAAGAGACGTTTTACGACCAGGTGACATTTTGCTAAAGAGACGTTTTGCGCATGAGCCGAGTTGAGATCAAACGCTTGTAGGTGTTCATTAAATCCGTTACAGTTAATTTCTTTACACAGAAAATATATATCCGTTCCTGAAGCCGTTACAAAAATAAAATTTATTTCAAAAAACTGGTACCTGTCTTCGTTGGAAATAATTAAAATAGCATGTTGCATATATTTGATACCATTGAAAGAAACCCAGTTAAATGTACCAGTTAATTCTACATCTTGAGGAATTAAAATATTTTCAATGTCTTATATTAGAGGGAATAAAGTTTACCCGTACCCGACTATCAGTGGTTGGCAAGTAAGTCCTTTGGCAATGTGCTCATCCTGACGCAGCTTGATCTTTGTTACTATTTCGCTCTGATTCTGTAATTGAAGAAACAAGGTTGAACAAATACAAATATACAAGATGTCCTGGGTCTTAAATACTGAACCCATTGCCTGTAAACTAATATCACAAGTCTTCATTGGGTTGAGTTCTTAAGACTTGCTGATTTCCTCAAGATGTCTTCCTTCTCTACCACAGGTAAATACTTTGTATTAATTATTTGCGCACTTTATTTACTTACCGCGACATGTAAAATGAAATCCTTTTCTGATTCAGCAATGCTTGGTTTATAATATTTTTTCTTATTTTCTTCGGTTTTAACTGGAATTTTAATGGTGGGTGGCATCTTCGAACTCATCAGTTTAAGGTAAACATAATCTCTCACATCTGCAAGGAGTTAAAAATTATTACAAAGCTAAGCCTGTAAAAAATGAGGACTGTCTATTATCTTTATTTAATATAATGAAAATAATTTAGCACCTACTGACCTGGTGTGGTACTATCGTCGTTCAAAGTTTTCAGATTATCCACGCAACTTTTTATTGTACTGTAAATTGGCAATGCTTTTTCCATGAATATTGGCCACTTTTTGAACAATTCTAGGTCATGGTTTGGGTACATGAAATCAAAATCTAATTCAACCTAAAAAAATAAAAAATAAAATTGAATGATTACCTACGCATAATTTTTTGTCCTAAACATAACCTTTACTGTTAATGGCATAAATATCAATTAGCATAATATTTATTATTAAAAATTCTAAAAGCATAATATAATAAGGCCGAATTTTGACAAGCATAAGTATCAAATGGCATATTTGCAAAAAACTGAAATATTTAATAATAAATTATACGAACAAGTTTGTAGCCCAAGCTTGCTTTGATTGAAGGCCACTCATTAAATAAGTCCTGGATGGTTTTATCTTTTCCAGATAAATCTTCTTTTCGCAATGTCCTTGTTAGTTTCCACTTCTCCACAACATCTACCCAAGGCTCTTTATTAAATTTCAACCATAGCTTCATATTATTAAGATCTTCAAGTGATACATTTTGGGACTCTTAAACAAATAACATTCTATGTCCATTGAAATTGAACTCGTAAAACTGAATGTGAGACTGAATTTCAAAATAAAGTGTAAAAAACTAACCTCTTCGTTCGAAGTAGCACAAGAACAGCCACTAGCCGCAGAACTATAATCGCTGCCCACATGCCCCATAGAATCCTTATCTGATTCTATTGATTCTGTGTCTAAAGAACATGTTCTCTGTAAAAATTAAGATAAGGTAAGCACATAAGTTCATTTGTACCTATGTTGCTTATTATTTTATTAATGTGAAAAAACAATTTCAAGTTGACTCCAGCTAGATCAGTGCTCATACTATTAAGAGCATTTGATCTGAGATACATACACAAAATCTTTAAAATAATAATCTTTACTAATATTATTAAGCTGAAGAGTTTGATTGCTTCTATGTTTGAACGCGCTAATCTCAGGAACTACTGGTTCGAATTGAAAAATTATTTGTGTTGGATAGTCCATTATTTGAGGAACGCTACATACAACCGTGGGACATTTTCAAATTAATGCGAGTGAAACCACGGCGAAAAGCTAGTAATATATAATTATGTAGTTTATTTACTTCTTTTTTTTCTCAAGTACAAAACCAAAATAATATGAACAAATCAATCAATTTTAAAACAAGCAAAGCCTGTGCTTGAGATTACCGAGCCTAAAGGCTCCTTTGCTACATTCTGGAAAGTTGGTACAATAATAGGTATATTTACGTACTTCAAAATACTCACCAGGGATTTATTTTCATTTTTAAATTGAGCTAATCCAGCCTTGAATTTAATTCTATCCTTTATTCTTGATTTTGGAATCAGCTCATTTATTTCAGTATCAGAAATATTTTCTATGCAAAATACATCCAAGTCATATTCTAAAAAGAGAAGAAAACAATAATTTAGTTATTTCCCAGCTTGACATCAGAAAATTTTGTATTTGGTGGCAGGGCAGGGCCCTGTTTAATAAATGTTACAATCCTACAATGTTGTTGACTAGTACTACAAGTTCTGTTTAATAAACACAACAAAATAGTGAGAATTTTGCACATAAAAATCTTAAAAATATTTTATATTACAAATGCTATTTAGGTAAGTTGTATTAATTACTAAACAGAAACTTGCAGATTTGTAGCTTGTATACAATTACAATTAGTAGCATTTATTAAAACAGGGCCCAGGGAGTGATATTAAAATTTGGAATACATTTATTTAAAGTATCTACCTAGATAAATTACATATTAATATTTATACACTACCAAGTAATATGCGGTGTGTAGTTAAATACTTTAGATACAAAAAAAAAATACAATATTTTGTGGTTATCAGTAGGAGTGGGTAATCTTTATTTCGGAAAGTGAATTGATTCACTTATTCCAACTCCGATACCGGTTCACCTTAGTTATTAATTTGGCACCGGCATTAATTTGGTCATTCTGGTTCCGGGGTCGCTGGAACATTTTATTCATTCGGTTCGTTGGATCATTTGGCACATTTTGAATTGAACAGTTTACAGACTTTATTTATATGAATTTATACTTTAATAACTAAGTAACAATTTTTGTTTTGCTAACTACGCGTTCATAGCTAGAAAGTTTAATAAACTATCTTGTTTTCAATAAAAAAGAAACTTGTTTTCCTTTTGATCAGTACCTCTAGATTTACCCACCGCTAGTTATCAGACAGATATTTGCTAACTAGGGTGTCATATTAAAGGCTCAAGGTCAAGGACTACCTAGCGAGCTATGTTTGGAGTTATTGCGCGTTGAAATCAGAATTATGGAGATCTGCAGGTTACCAACTTAGCTTGCAGTGGCAATAGGCAAGGCACATAGAACTGACTTACTTTACGATAAGACTGACCTGTTAGGACGAAGGTACCTACCTATTCTACCATTCTATGTTGATAGGTAATAAGTAGGAACTTAAAACTTACTTTGAAATACAGCTTGTGTGTCTTTTGATGCGCCCCAGGAATCGAGGAGTGCTATGGCGAAGTTGGAGCATAATGTAAATTCCACCGTACCTACTTTGTGACGTCGAGTCCATTTTCACTCACTATGAACTACTACTAATTAGCCTAGGTGATTAGTGCGTAACAGTAAAGAAAAGCGTAAAGTTAGTAAGCATAACTATGAATTATTTAAATAAATACCACGCACACGCACGTCCTAAGCGCGCCAAGCGCCGAGCGACCAAAAGAAAGAATTGAAGAACAGTGTTGCCAACGAGATATTTTAAATTCCGTGCAAGTTGGAATTTTTCCGCCAAAAATATTATAAGTTTTTTTTACGATTACTTCATCGGGTAAATCGCACGAGTAACATGCCTTGGCATTTATTTCAGTCCAAAATGTATTTAGAAATGTTAATGGCCATATTTTCTGTACTTCATTTTCATTATTTAGATTTTACCTTATTTCTGTAGATGCTCGGAACAAATGAGAGAAGCATGTTTTCGTGTCCGCCTATAAGGTTTTTTTTATTTTCATGATAGTTATTAAAAATCTTAAAATCAGAAGTTTGTCTTATGGCTGGCGGTAGCTTCTTGGCATAATTATGAGTTTTAAACGAAACGCTCAAAGGTGTCAGCGCGACACCCTTTCTTATCTTGTTCAGTAGTGTCAAAATATCATGAAAATGAAAAAAGAACTTATGCGCGGACGGGAAAACACGGTACACCATCCAAAAACTACAGGAATACTACTTGTCACGCACGCTAAAACGTCCGGACATGATACTTATATGATCAGTAGGTACGCAATTATGTCTAAAAATCGGCCAAGTGCGATTCGGACTTGTGCACAAAGGGTTTCGTACCAATCGTTATTCATATCGATCAAAAACGGCAAAAAAACCCGTTTAATGTATGGAAACCACCCTTATATATTTATTTAAATTCTGTTTTTAGAATTTGTTGTAGCAGCAACAGAAATACATAATCTGCAAAAATTTCAACTGTCTAGCTATCATACAGCAGCCTATGATACAGCCTGGTGATAGACAGACAGACAGTGAAGTCATAGCAATAGGGTCCCGTTTAAATTTTACCCTTTGGGTACGGAACGAACGAACGGAAAAAAGGGCGGAGAGGTTTTAATCTGGCAACTCTAAGTCGTGTCGAGTCGAGAACGGACGCCAATATGGTGGAACAAAATGTATGACGTCACGTCAAGTAACATTAAAGTTTAGTAACATCTCAAAGATGTTTCGTAAAATCAACATTTTAATTATGTAACATAGGTATAGATCAAAACAAAGAGGTAAATCGTTACTTTTTTAATATTTAATCTTACTAATATTATAATTACGCGAAAGTTTGTGAAGATGTTTAGATGTTTGTGACTCAATCACACAGCTTGGCAAAAAACAGTAGAAAGCCGGAAGTCGCCACTGTGCTCTCGCTACCAGCACTTTGAATGATTTTATTTTATTATTTTTCACTTTTTACGTTAGTTTTATGGCACAACTATAAATCTAACAAACTTGCGTTCTTTGTTTACATCAAATATCAAAGATTTTAAACGTTATCAACAAACAAAAAGATTAGTTCCGTTTCAATCCGTTCTGGCCAAGCTGTAAACGGCTTAATGGATTTGGATGAAATTTCGCGATTCTGAAACATAACTCCGACAAACGTTTCTCCGCTTGACGATTCGCCGACACAACGATTCTTTCCTGGACGGTTCGACGACAGAACCTTTCCTCGACGAACGTTTCGCCGACAGAACGATTGAGTCATGAGTATTGTGTTTCATGAAGTATTGAAATGAAGCCATTTAGACGAAGCCCCGCTGCACGGGGCTTCTATTTCTGTGTTCAGGGTTTAAAGGAACCTAACTAACCGAAACTAAATCCGACATCAAGGGCACCCCGTGCTCTTATGTCGGATTTAGTTACTAGTATTATAATGTCAAACCATGTCTTTGTCGACGAATCGTTCTACGGTGAAAGTTTTTGTCGTGGAACCGTCCAGGAATGAATCGTTGTGTCGGCGAATCGTTAAGCGGAGAAACGTTTGTCGGAGTTATGTTTCAGAGTGAATTTCGCACACATATAGAATATGATCTGGATTAACAGGATACTTTTTATATCTGAAAAAAATATTGGTCTCCGTGAGAACCATAAAAATCGTAATAGTAAAGAGATTTGGTATGGGGATATCTTTCATGCCGAATTAACGTTTAGGTATATTAAATCTCGGAATATGTGCAAATATCCAACCCCACGCGTACGAAGTCGCGGATGCCTGCTAGTACCTACAGCTTGGCAAAAAACTGTAGAAAACCGGAAGTCGCCACTGTCTTCGCGCTACTAGCACTTTGAGTGATTTTATTTTATTTCACTTATTTCGTTAGTTTTATGGCACAATAATAAATCTAACAAACCTGCGGTCTTTGTTTACATCAAAAATCAAAGATATTAAAACGTTGTCAGAAATAAAAAGATTAGTTCCGTTTCAATCCGTTCTGGCCAAGCTGTAATACCTTTAATAAAATATCGAAAGTCCGTTTGTTTGTACCTACGCCTTCAAATCTTATCTACTAAACCGATCATGATTCATCCATCCAAACTAATATTATAAATGCGAAAGTAACTCTGTCTGTCTGTCTGTCTGTCTGTCTGTCTGTTACGCTTTCCCGCTTAAACCTCTCAACCGATTTTAATGAAATTTGGCACAGACAATCTTTAGACCCTGAGAAAGAACATAGGCTACCTTTTATTGCGAAAAAGGGGATGAAGAGGTTGAAATAGGGGTTGAAAGTTTGTATGGGATTTCTTAATTTTAAAAGATAAAACCATGAAACTTTATATTTAAGCACTTGATAAGATATATTTAAACATTTTTTTGTTCTAGCGTTTTTGAAATTTCGACCAGTGAGGGGGTGAAATAAGGGTTGAAAGTTTGTATGGGATTTTGTCATTTCTGGGGATAAAACCGTGAAACTTTATATTTAGGAATTTGATAAGAAATAAATAACAATTTGTTCTAGCGTTTTTGAAATTTAAAATCGTTTGTTCTAGCATTTTGAAATTTTTACCACCGTGGGGGTGAAATTCTACAAACGGAATCCCCGAAATTCGAACGGAACGGAACGGATTCGGAACGGGAACTACGAAGCCAAACTTTTTGTATACAAAATTTTAACCACTGAACCTAGGAACATCATGGCAATATTGGCACCGACCAATGAAATCGTGGGGACAGATCAATGAACGAATGATGTCACATGTGCAAGGCGATGTTGTCGAATATTTGTCAGTAGGTAGTTATTGTCATGGACAGTGAACAGGTGACATCTTATCCTACAGAGTTTCTAAACTCTTTAGAGCTGTCAGCAGTGCCGTCTCATAAGCTGAGACTGAAAGTTGGGGTTCCAGTTTTGTTAATGAGAAATCTCGAAGCGCCGAGACTATGCCACGGGACCCGATTGCAAATTACGCAGCTAGGACGCAATATTATTAGAGCAGTTATAATGACAGGAATAGCTAAAGATGAAGAAGTTTTAATTCCCCGTATACCTACCCATGATCCCTACAGATTTACCTTTTCAGTTTAAAAGAATCCAGTTTCCCCTCAAATCAGCCTTCGCAATGACCATTAACAAAGCGCAAGGGCAAACACTTAAAGTAGCAGGTGTCCATTTAGAGAAAAACTGTTTTTCGCATGGCCAACTGTACGTGGCCTGCTCGCGAGTGTCGAGTCCAAACAATCTCCGCATTTTAACAAATAATAACAAAACAGCAAACTTTGTGTACAAAAATGTTTTAAATTAGGTCATTTTAAAATATTTTTGTACACAACGTGATGCTGGCCCCTGGAAGTGTCTCTTGGACATAAGGGACCAATAAATTTTCCTGGGTACTTTCTGCCACTTAATGGAATACATAGGTACCATAAACCTACTGTAAACAGATATTTTATATTTTTTTTAAACATACCTACTCTCTTTTAACCAAATGCTATACCCAAATCTATACTGTTCCATTAATATAATCCCTAATATTCAAATTAATTTACTATAACTGTGTAAATGTTTGTTTCACGGCTAATTCGCTGAGCCGTTTGTTACTAAATTGGATATGGATAGTCTGAAATCTGAAAAACAACATAAGCTACTTTTTATCAAAACACCACGCGGGCGAAGCCGCGGGCGGAAGCTAGTAACTTTATAAGCTGTGAGTGGCATCTTTAAGTAGGTATTTAGAGCAATTTTCGTGTCTCTTCTTTTTTACCCGATTACGGCGAAGCAAAAAACGAAAATATAGGTACCTATATTATGATTTTGACCGGTATGTGTGTCATGTTCCTCTGTTCCCCTAAATTCCTTAACTTCTAAGCTACTTGTTATAGGTAATTTGACAAATGAGGTAACGTTAAAAGCGTCTTATTTGTCTTCTAGTTATAGGATACTAGCGGCCGCCCGCGACTTTGTACGCGTGGGGTTAGTTATTTGCTTAAATACATTCCAGGATTTAATGTACCTAAAACGTTAATTCGCTACAAAAGATATCCCCATACCAAATTATTGATTGAATCATAATTAGGCAACGACGATATAATACTAGACTCCTACCTAATAACAGGCGACCGATGTCTGTCAACACATTAGGCAAAAAAGTCTTATATTCGTCTCATTTCGACCAATCCTGTGAGCCGTAAACATACGTTGAGACAGAACAGACCATGAGCTAGCCAATCACAATGCAGTACCCCGTCCCCCTCGCTTACGTAGTAGGTACCTCAGCGAGTTGACAGAATAATTTTTGTTCCTTAGATCGTGCATGCGGAGTCTAGTATTATATCGTCGTTGTAATTAGGTATATCAATCATGTAAGATTTACAATTACTTCTTAGCAACAATTGTTCAGTCTGATGAGCACTCTCTGTTGATGAAGGTATAAAAATATTGAAGATCTGGAACACCTGATGTGGAACTCCCAGAGCCCAGCTACACTATAGCATATAGGTACTTACAGGAATGACGTCTAGCACGAGTTGTTTATCCTGATGACCCAATATGACCACTTTCTGTTGTTTTTAGGTTAGGATTTGCCGTCATAGGAAATAATGAAACCAACGAGCATAAACTAATTAATAATGCTCGTTAATCTAAAATATGAATATTAACCTGACTATGGTCTAAATCATCTTTTTTTTTACTTTGTTAATTCCTTGAAACCAACTGCCCCTAAGTTGATGCTAAGACTTGATGATTGCCAATATAGGTACATAATTACGTTCTAACTTAATTGATTTATTTATGAAAATAACGCAGCTGTTCAAGAATAAGTAGGTACTTACCTACGTTTTCTAAAGTACCTACTTACATAAAAAATACCTAAAGAACCTAAAAACAATAGGTATCAAACCTAGTTAGTTGCTATACTTACCTCTAGAAAGTCTAATTCAATTCTTGTCAAAAGTAAACACTATATAATTTACCAACTTACCTACATCCTGTTGAATGAAACGGGGAAAATAAACAAAACACTTTGTTACAATAAAATGGTTTAATCCTCATCATTTTCATCTTATTCTTTTACAACGTCATCCAGAAATTCTGCTGGAGCAGATAAAATAATGGCGGGGTTCCGAGCCCATAAAAAGTACCACACTACCTACCGTCACCATGTGAGTGCAATATCCAATGGTTCATTGACCGACCAAACAATTTCAATTATCCTGGTTCTGCCAAATACATTAACTTCTTTTAAAATATAGACTTAATAAATTGCTTTTTTTTGACATAATCCTAGACTTAATTTTTCCACAGTGTTTTAATTACAACTTGGTCTGAAGTAGGAAACTCCACAGGCATCATCGCCACGCTCATTATTTATTGCAGCATGCTTGCAACTTATCGATATCATGATGATGATATCTATGAAAGAAAACATTGAATTAATATCAGTTATTTTATTTTGTGTATATATTAATAAAATATATTATAGAAAGACATCACTACATTCAGGGCCAAAAAAAACCTATTATTATTCTCATGATAAATGTATTATTATGTACTTTTTTTTGTGTTTCAAAGTATTACAGCATGGATCAATCACTGACTGGTATGATCATTTTAACCAGAAGAAATATGATAATAAACAATAAAGAAACATAAATACCTGACGTGGTGCAATTCTTGTTTGTTTATCAGCAGAAATCTGTCTTTGCTCTTCTGAAGGACTGTCAATAACAAGAGCAAGGATCGTGACCCGGAAGCTTGAGCTTGTTGCAGCTTGTTGTTAATTGCTGGTATATGCTTCTCATGAGGAGTTCATTACAAGGTTCACAATTTGCAACGGTTTATGGTATGGTAAGCAAAGGTCGTCAGATGAGGAAGATATTGGGGTCTTCGGGCGGTAAATAGGGCCGTAATAAGAAGAAATCCATACAAAATAGCACAGTACAACACAACAGGACGCAAGCGCAACAAAACAACAACAGCGAAGGATTGCGCCGATCAGTGTTGCCAACAGATAAACAATCTCTCCACCAGATTCAACTTCTAAAACCACTAGAAAACCACTAACAAAAATCGGCTCTACTCCAAAAACTTGTAAAAATCGCTTAATTTTCCACTAAACATTTTTTTTTCCGAAAGTAAACAGAAACTATATTTAATTAAGTAATTAAAATGTTAATTTTCATTACGGAACAAAATATTTAAGTAAAAAGACGTCAAAATGAGGAACACAAAAATTAATTACAACAATAACTACAAAAATAAAGTGATATATTCTAAAATTCGTTTTCATCAATTGAATTTTTGTCTGCCCCATCGTCTATTTCACATATTATATGATTCTTCGGTCCCGATTTGTTTTGTAACTTTATTGCAATTTCATAATCTTTGCAGCATTTTCCTTCCAATCTTAAAACAAAGCGTATTCTTCAATAAAAATAAAATTCTCCTGACAATTAAATAAAGTAAAAATACATAATTATTTCGTAACGTTTTAGTAGCTTAGTGGTTGAGTGATAGCATTTTAGTTATTGAAAGTAAATTCTACTAAACCACTAGAAAAAACCACCAGCCACTAAAAGCAATATTTCGCCACTAAAGGGTCGAAACCACCAGTTTTAGTGGAAAATCCACTAAGTTGGCAATACTGGCGCCGATGCAAATCACAGAACTGTCAAATGTCAAAAATCCGTTTCACTTGCGCACACTCAATGAAACACTGCATAATTAATTTAATTTAATTATTGTTTTATTTTAAAATAATTTATTTTATCCAATGATTAATAAAGAAAAACTTACTGGTAAAATTAAACGTACAATATGCATAAAACTCAGAAACAGAGTAAAAAAGTCAAGCAGCAAAGTTTAAAATGGAACGTTGTAAAAAAGGACGATTTGAATGCGTTCAAAATTATGTCAATACGTTCGTTCAGCCATGACGTAGAATTAACAGAAATAAATGTTAAAAAATCTTTTTATCCTGCGTTTCTTTTAATAATGTGATAGGCGTAATCAATATACAATTCAATAAGCTATATTTTAAGATTTATTTCATTTGTATACATAGTCAGGTCAAAAATAAGCATCCTCAGAGTATTTTGATCACAGTATGAAATAGGATCATTTTTGGCAATAAGTAATTTTTATCGTTGATTTATCGTTTTTCTGTTCAAAATGTATGGGAAAAGTTTTTGGCGATTGCTGTCATTTCTAGTACTCATACCTTAAATGGTCCCATAGAGTCTTTTGATCCTCACATGAAATAGGATAGATTGGCATTTTTTTTGTATTTGGATTTTTTTTTTTGCTGACTGTAAACTTTTCCGAAATCTGTGAATGCAGTTCAGAATATCTTAAAAAGTTATGGATGGTCTCATAGGAACAATGTCCTGTAACTATACCTAGGTACATAAAGTATGAATGAACTATGTTATCAAAGCAAAAATAACTCATTAAATGCTGTTGTATCTATTCGGTATGCTAGTAGTATTTGCCAAATACAACTAGAATAAAGTATGAATGAACTATGTTATGTTATCAAAGCAAAATTATCTCATTAAATGCTGTTGTATTCGGTATGCTTGTAGTACTTGCCAAATACAACTAGGATAAAGTATGAATGAACTATGTTATCAAAGCAAAATTATCTCATATTCGGTATGTTTCTAGTATTTGCCGAATACAACTTTGATTTGTACAAAAGAGTGAATATGCACACATTAATTTGTATTCGGCAAATACTAAAACATATTGCATATAATGACATAATTTTGCTTTCATAACATAGTTCATAGTGAACAAATTGCCGTTAGTTGTCGGAACACGCTAAATTAAATAATGTAGAAGCTAAAACTCATGGAAACCACGATATGTGCCTACAATAGCGAGTCATGTCACGGGCTAATGTTTAACCTTAAACAAAAGTTCTTTGTAAATTTTATTGACAAGCTTGTTTAAAATGTACATGATACTTATTTCTAATCTCATAATTTGTTTCAAGTAAAATCAATCTTCCAGTTTGTTAGTTTTTACAAACAACTAGTAAGTACCTATTTGTAGATTAGCAAGCGTCACCTGTCGGGAAGAACTGACTTCGAAACTCGTACTGTTGTTTAAACAAAACTTCTTTGTTGATTTTATTGACAAGCTTGTGTAAAATGTACATATTTGTTATGTCAATTATATTAAATATATCTCATGATTTGTGTCAAGTAAAATCAATTTCCCACTTTGTTAGTTTTTACGAACAACTTTAGTAGAGTAGCAAGCGACACCTATCGGATATCTGAAGAACTGTTTTGCTAAACTTGTACTGTTGTTTAAACAAAAGTTCTTTGTTGATTTTATTGACAAGCTTGCGTAAAATTAGCATATTTCTAATGTCAATTATATGAAATGTATCTCTTAATTTGTGTCAATTAAAATCAATTTTCCATTTTGTTAGTTTTTAAGAACAACTTTAGTAGAGTAGCAAGCGACACCTATCGGATATCTGGAGAACTGTTTTGCTAAACTCGTACTGTTGTTTAAACAAAACTTCTTTGTTGATTTTATTGACAAGCTTGCGTAAAATTAGCATATTTCTAATGTCAATTATATGAAATGCATATCATAACTTGTGTCAAGTAAAATCAATTTTCCACTTTGTTAGTTTTTACGAACAACTTTAGTAGAGTAGCAAGCGACACCTATCGGATATCTGGAGAACTGTGTTGCGAAACTCGTACTGTTGTTTAAACGAAAGTTTTTTGTAGATTTTATTTACAAGCTTGCGTAAAATCAGCATATTTCTAATGTCAATTATATGAAATGTAACTCATAATTTGTGTTTAGTAAAATCAATTTTCCACTTTATTAGTTTTTACGAACAACTTTAGTAGAGTAGCAAGCGACACCTATCGGATATCTGGAGAACTGTGTTGCGAAACTCGTACTGTTGTTTAAACAAAACTTCTTTGTTGATTTTATTGACAAGCTTGTGTAAAATGTACATATTTGTAATGTTAATTATATTAAATATATCTCATAATTTGTGTTTAGTAAAATCAATTTTCCACTTTGTTAGTTTTTACGAACAACTTTAGTAGAGTAGCAAGCGACACCTATCGGATATCTGGAGAACTGTTTTGCTAAACTCGTACTGTTGTTTAAACAAAACTTCTTTGTTGATTTTATTGGCAAGCTTGCGTAAAATTAGCATATTTCTAATGTCAATTATATGAAATGCATACCATAACTTGTGTCAAGTAAAATCAATTTTCCACTTTGTTAGTTTTTACGAACAACTTTAGTAGAGTAGCAAGCGACACCTATCGGATATCTGGAGAACTGTGTTGCGAAACTCGTACTGTTGTTTAAACAAAAGTTTAATGTAGATTTTATTTACAAGCTTGCGTAAAATCAGCATATTTCTAATGTCAATTATATGAAATGTAACTCATAATTTGTGTTTAGTAAAATCAATTTTCCACTTTGTTAGTTTTTACGAACAACTTTAGTAGAGTAGCAAGCGACACCTATCGGATATCTGGACAACTGTGTTGCGAAACTCGTACTGTTGTTTAAACAAAACTTCTTTGTTGATTTTATTGACAAGCTTGTGTAAAATGTACATATTTGTAATGTCAATTATATTAAATGTAACACATAATTTGTGTTTAGTAAAATCAATTTTCCACTTTATTAGTTTTTACGAACAACTTTAGTAGAGTAGCAAGCGACACCTATCGGATATCTGGAGAACTGTGTTGCGAAACTCGTATTGTTATTTAAACAAAACTTTTTTGTTGATTTTATTGACAAGCTCGTGTAAATTATACATATTTCTAGTGTTAATTATACTAAACGTATCTCATGATTTGTGTTAAGTAAAATCAACTTTCTTATTTGTTAATGTTACGAACAAATTTAGTAGCGTCACCTGTTGGAAATTTAGAGAACTCTTACGAAAGTATTTTACAAACTTTCTTTAGTGTATTCAAATATTTGTTCGATAAATTTTACTATACTTAAAATAGTTTTAGTCAATCTGTTTTGTTATGTAAAATCAACAAAGTGGGTTTTGTTAAATTCACTCTTGTTATAGTAAAATTAACTATGAAAAGGGTTGACTATGGCAGTTCATTACTCAACCTACGCTACTTTAGTACATTCAACAATTCTTTTTTTTCAGTGTAGTGGAAGGGACGGTCCAATTCGTACGAACCTAAACCCACACTATTCCTTCAATTGCAATATAAAAAAAAGGTAGCCCCAAACTAGGTCAAAATATTCCTATGATAAGACTCATACATTTTTTTGGTAATATAAATTGTCCTGCGACATTTTTATTTCAGTAATTATCTGTCTGCCCAGGAGTGGGACAGAGCAGGCTAGGAAATAAATAATAAAAAATAAATTATCTGTACAGTCTTCTTCCGGCTTTTATTTTTTAATTTTTTTACCTGGTAAAATCATCAAACGAGTCCTTGAGGCGAGTCCTGACATTTGCGATTTTTTTACTTCGTGTTGCGTCGCGTCGCGTCGCGTCGTATTTGTCGCTCACGCAGGACCCCGCGTCAGACTCGTACTGGCTAGAATCTATCAATCCATCCGATTGTTAGAACGGTGTTACCATACTACATTTTTTTTACTTAAAATGAATTTTAGACTGGTATATTTTTTGTTTATTGGTAACATTCATGTTAGATTTTATCGTTTGTTTTTGTAACCATAATTAGTAAAAATAATTATGGAATAATTAATGGTTTATTTTAAAAGTGTTAAAACATTTTGGTTGAAACGATATCGATTCAAAAGGATTAATTCGATCTTAATATGATTTTCTTACGTTACCCTCACTACATTTGATTATTGTCAAAGTTGAGCTAATTGTGAATTTTAGGTCCGACAGTCAGTCTAGTTTGTGCGTCGAACCGAGCAGGTCGAATTAACCCTTGGTAGTCGCGAATAAAATCCGAGGAGCTCGTGGCTAAATAATTACAGCCGCACAGGCCGATCTTCCGGGTTAAGCCGCGCTTGCCGAGGTTAGTCTGTGGATGGGTGACCATCTGTCATAGCGAGTTTCCTCCGTGCCTCGGAAAGCACGTAAAGCCGTTGGTCCCGGCTGTCATTTGTAGATCTTTGACAGTCGTTACTGTTAGTCAGAAGCTCTAAAGTCTGACAACCAGTCTTACCATGGGGTATCGTATTACCCAGTTACTGGGTTGTGGAGGTCCGACAGGCAGTCGCTTCATGTAAAATACTGATATTCAGCTGCATCTGGTTCGACTGGAAGCCGACCCCAATATAGTTGGGAAAAGGCTAGGCAGATGATGATGAGTCGCGAATAAAATTGTTTGAGCCGTAGAAGTGTGAATTAATTGTTTTAAAAGTGGAATAAAATTGTAATAATAACGATTGTGGACTTTACTTTATCGAACGAGCTAACACGATGTTCTTCAATAGCCCTTTACGTCATGGTTACCTGATAACAAAGTCCCAATGTCCTACCAGAATTGCAGCTGAATACAAGAATTTTACCGGAAGCGACTACTTCTGACCTTCACAACCCAGAAAATGGGTAATACGATAGCTCTTGGTAAGGTAAGACTGGTGGTGACATAGTTCTGCAGTCAGAAATAAAATTCATTTTTATGCGCATATTTCGCCATTCGTGTACGTTTACATTCGAGTTTGTGTTGTGTGGAATATTTTAAAACTTTCGTGCTTTTGTTATAGTGGCCCTTCTGTTGCATAATACGTGGTTAAACAAAGAGTGGTTGGTATGCTGAACTGCAGTTTAAAAATATGACGTAGTTATACTAGTTATTTTAATATTTATGTGCCTGCAACACAAAATGTGAGCGAGAGGTCTGCCACTTTAGCTTAACTACAAAGTTGTAAGTCAAAGGTCATTTACTTGGGTTGTACTTTATATTTTTTTAAAGTTTTTAGAATGATCTGGATGCAAGCTGCTTTTAACCGGTTCTATTGGTAATTTATAGGGGAGGCCTTTGTTCAGTAGTGGACGTCCTGCGGCTGGCCCACAATCTCGAAATGGCAAGGTAGGAATTACACGTCTCCCACGTGTAATTACAATATACCCATTAATAATTATGGGACGAGCCTGTTGCCTTAAACCGGACTTAAAGAATATTTTTTCCTTGAAGCCTCGGCCAAAACCCAACAAAGATGAACTATTTATATCATTAAAAAGGAAACAATTATAGAATTTCATAGTATTATTAGTTTTCCGTAAGAATTACGCAGACCGAAAAAACAAAGTTATATAGAGTTGACCACTCAATTCTTCTAACTTTAAAGTTAAAATAAAATAAAAACTTTTAAATGATTAATTAAATTAATGATTTTATGCATATTATTCTAGCATTGCCCCAGCAGTGGGTTGCCTAGTGGTATCAGACCCGACTTACGAGTTGTAGGTCGTAGGTTCGAACCCCGCCAGGCGCATTACTTTGTGTAATTTATTTCATCACCATTGAACTCAAAACGGTGAAGGAAAACATCGTGAGGAAACCGGCATATCCTAGAACAAAAAATTCGAAGATATGTGAAGTCTTTGGTAGATGTCACATATTATTTTCGACGCACTGGGCCCGCGTGGTGGATTATGGCCCGCTCCCTCTCACAGAGGGGAGGCCTGTGTCCCAGCAATGGGAACATTATAGGCTGATGGTGGTGATTACTGTATGTTTTATTGTTTCATGTTATGAATTATCTTTTGTATATAAATTCTGTTGGACACAACATGAATCGGGCCGATTTTGGTCATTCCCCTTTAACCTTCGGACTGCAACTGAAATAATCCTTATAGACCCACAAATGAATCAATATTCAGGCCAATCAATACAGTAAGGCACGGCCTCATAAATTAATTGGCCATTTAATTTGTTACAAGGAAACAGTTCTTGCAACACGCCAGTCGTTGCCGTACGCCATCTTAAATTCAAAAACCGATAACGAAATACACACAAGACTTCTGGCATTACGTACCTACTTGGCCCATATCGAGTCGCGTCAGTTCCGTCAGTTCCGGAATTGAAAGGAAACATAAGCACAGATGTGACTATCAAGTTTGTACTGAAAACTTGCAAGGAAATTGGTTTGTTTTCCAAAATGGTACTGGCTAACATGGTCTGATTAAATTGTTTTTGATGCAATCTCATCAGCCACTTGTCGTACATTGCTTATACGTTCAGCAATACTCAGCCTCCCCCAAAGAGCGCGAGCCATCAAGATTTTGTGGAGTCCACATCCATTCGCTGCCTCCAGTCTTTACCTTCTTCGAGAATAGGCCGCCCTTCGGCCTGAAGGGCGACCTATTCTCTATCTACCACATCCATCCATCCCATAAAATTTCACTTTTATAATAGTAGCAACGTTAGTTCATTCCATGAATACGGAAATGTGGCAGAAGGCTACAGCCAATAAGGCAGTGAGTGGTCCACACAACTTTTATCTACCACTACATGCACATGAGTTTCCCTGCAACTTAAAAAGCCAATTTCAACGTCAAACACATACATACATCATAGTAGCGCCAGCGGAAACTAGCGGAGATGCCTCTGTATCGATAAAATGAATACGAGGGAAAATCTAAATAAATGCATAGTGGAATATGTGAACGTCTTGTGAAGTAGGTAAAGCAAGATGGATACTATCTATTTCATCTCCGGGGAGTATCGTTTGCGGTAACTACTTGCGGGTAAAATCCTTTCCTCTTAGTTTTAATGTCTATCGAGCTGTTTATGCAGCCTTTTGGTTTGAATATACAATTTTATGCTAAAGTTTGCCGGTCTACAGTCCTCAGGGAATGGAGGTGCTATGGATGTCTGCGGATGGATCGAAGAAACGTTCTTGCATTTAAGTTGGGGTGGTCACCTTTATATTTTGCGATATGTTAGCAAAATGTCTAGAAGGTACAAAAGCAGTCTATCGTTTTAATAAGACTACGAGTACATACTTTGAAAAGATATCAGTAAACATCCTTTCACTAATTGGGTTGCGAGGGACCGACATTGTATTCCGTCCCATCTTATAAGGCTAGAAGTGAACCCAAAATATTTGGGAACAGGAATGTTGGTGATCCAAACAAAGTCTACTAGATAGGCCGCGAATTCCGACGCAAAACCACCGTGCTACTTCATTTTCGCCCGCAATGCTATATTCACCTAATCTGTGAAAGCACAGCACTCTATAAAGAACCATAAAAGTGTCTCATTTCCTTATCGTTAGCACGCATCAGTTTCAACGCTTTTATAGATTTGTATTCACAAAGCACTCCCTTTAATGAAATCAAGCTAACACCCACCAAAACTCGATAGTCGTACAAAACATTTTCTAATTCACTTTATTATATAAGCGGCGCTGATAACTTTTTCAATCCGAATATCTCGTACATTGTAGGGTTTTGTCCTCTAAGATATCCCGGGTATTCCGGTCTCAACGACTTCAGAGACGAACTTTAACACAGAGGTGATTTCGTAAATGTTTCGTTTCTAGACTAAGTGATTCTTTTGGTAGGTATGTACAGTGTTTGGTAGAGTATGTGGAGATTTTACACACATTTGTCCTATACAGATATTTTTTTAAATCTTGAGAGGTTTTTTTGTTACGCTGTTCTATTTTTGTCTGTTCAAAGACCTTTGAAGACGTGCTCAACATTTGTATCAGGTTTATTTTAAGTAAAAAATCTACACGCACTAAAATGTTTCATCTTATTTTTATGAATCGTCGGGTCGGGAATTATTGGCTCACTATTTTTTAGGATCACTTAGTCAATAACCTTTTACTGGAGATGTGATGTGACTTGAAAAATTATAACGTGTAGTACATAAAAACGAAGTGGTAAACTTTTGGAGGTATAATAGACACTATCTTTTGTTTTTTCATCTTCGCTTCTGCTATGAATATTTTAATCGATATTGCCCTATTATATTACGTAAGTGATAATACAAATATGGTGATAAAGAAAGTAAAATTTCTTCAGACGATGAACACCCATTTCAATAAGAAATATTTGTCATCTGTGTTCTTTAATGTTAATTAGAATGCAATTAGCAATATTTAATGATTAAAATAATATGCATGCTAAAAACATTGTAGGTATAACAGCGGTCATAATGCCCATGGACTGTTGCAGAAAAAAACACATAGTAGATATATTCGACAATTTATTACAAAACATAAATAATATGTAATATACTGTGTAGGGAAAACCTATCAATTAATTTTGAGACGATTCTGCTAGTTTTGCTGCTTAATTCGCGCGCTTTTATCTCAATATAAAATTATAATTATAACAAGTGAAATCTTACCGCTCTATCAGCCAGGTTCCGTACTCGGCAGTGTAGATAGGCAGGCTGGCCCACGGCGGCGGTGGCTTCTCTCTTCGTGCTGTTGTCGAAGTACGGAGTCCCCAGGGGCTCCCAGCCGCCGCCGCCGGCTGTTACACCTGCGACAAACATAATTTTCTTATTATATTTATCTTGGATAACTTTTATTTATCGGCTGGATTTTGCCAGCCCGCGTGTTAGTTGTAAATTATCCCACGGGAACGCAACACTAGACAAAAGGAAATTTTTATATATGTACTATCTTGGAACGAAATTAAGTCCAGGGCCCCAATTCTGCTAATTTAGTAATGACTCAATTGAATATCAATTGGATCTCAGAAGCAGTTTTAACTACATTTGGTATTCTGCTACTAATTTAAGACCAATGGTTTTCCAGTGACATTCCATTGAATTGCTATCAGAATATTTGCTAGTCTGCTCTTCAATCGTGTTACAATTGTAAATCGATTGTGGACTTTATCGGTATTCTACTCTCTAATGGCAATACTTATAACTGTTCAACTGAGAGTCAATTACAATTACACTACGATTCCATTACGACTCTATTGAGCTTATACAAGTTTTTGCAGAATACCAAATTTGTTCTAATCGTAATGGAGTCGTGATTGAGTCTCAATTGAATATTAATAGCATGTGAGTTAAATAAAATTAGCAGACTTGAGGCCCTGATCCATTCATCCGTTCTGATGGGATTCGGTATCAAATATCCATTTATCCATCCAAACTGTCGCACTAATATTAGTAAGGGAAATAAAGGAAGAATGAAGTCAGAAAACTTTTGTAAAACGGAAATGTCTATTTTAGCGACAAGTTTGTGTCCTAAATATTGGTTACGAAACATCATCTTAGTATCCCTTGTTCTGAAGAAATTCTTTGACAAATCATAGGTAGGCTAATGGTAGCCATACACCATCCTGCCTATCGAACGATCGATTTGACGCTTGCAATTGTTTCAAATTGGCAGTTCGTCCATATACACGTTCACTGATATACACCATACACCATACTGCCTATCGTACGTTCGATTTGACACAACGTCAAATCTGCAGCAGCGATGCCAACTTAGCAACTTTATAGCTAGATCTGGCTATTATTCGGTGACCGATAACTACAAATTTATAAAATTGTAGCTGTCGTCACCGAATAATAGCCAAATGCATCACTGCTGCCGATTTGACGTTGTGTCAAATCGATTTGATGACGTATCAAATTGGCATGTCATGCCATCAAATTGGCATTTTTAAACAATTGCAATTTGAAACAATTGCAAGCGTCAAATCGATCGTTGATAGGCAGGATGGTGTATGGCTACTATAAGAATAGTGACCATGGGTAAATAAAAACTTACCTTGTTACTACTGGATCTCTAGGTCAACAAACAACACACGGGGCCTTGCCCCTTAAGTTCTAGATACTTAATGAATGCAAAGAACTAGTATATACTATGTCTACATCCTGACGGGGCCCCTCAACAGAGGGCCAAAGCCTGCCGGGGTCACGGGACTAACGAATTACCGTGACCCCGGAACGTAAAGGGCTATTGAAGGACACCGTGGATTTTAGTCAGTACGAGTCTGACAGTCCCTTGCGCTCTACCCTGGGTTCATTCATTTGATGATTAACCAAGCTAAAAAAAATATCTACATTCTAATCATACTAGCCCCATTTCTGCGCTAAAATGCATATGAGATCCGCAAGATAGTACTTAAACAGATAAGTTAAGCCATGTGCATTAAAAGGCATATATGCAAAATGCAATGGAGACTTGAGAAGGAAAATGTCAACGTAGAGCTCTGACTTTAGAATCTGCAGCGAGAGCAATATTCCGACAGTATACTGCTGCCTTAAGGAATATTATGTTGGATAAAATATCTATCTGATTCTAGAAGACGTTTTTGAGATTTAAATAATGATGTCTTTTAAGAGGAAATCTTATAATAATTGTGTGTACTATAACTGTGATTTTATTTTCACACAATTATTACAAAGACGAATCCCTCTGTCTGTACGTTCAGATCTTTTAAACTACAAAACGGAGTTAATAGATGTTTTCAAAAATAGACGTAGTGATTTATGAGGCATATTTTAATGTACAAAAAACGTAGAAAACTTGAAAAAAAAATGGGAGAACTGTAAATAAAAGTGTAATGAAGAGTTGACGTCCGAGTTTTTTTTACGAGCTTTTAGTTACTTGAAGTGTCACGCAATGAAAATTTTGTGTTGTCCGTTTCAGTGCTTAGTATAATAGGTCAATCAAATCTTGCATTAAAATTATACTAAACTTTTCCTCACAACCCAATGACTTGAAATTTTGTAATTTTTTTATGACATTTTTTTTTTTAAACTGCCCTGACCTTGTCCTGCGGCCAGGATAGTCTCATCACGAGATAACTCTGCAACGGTAACGGTAGATAAAATCACGGATACGGAACGTTGTACCCTGTAACCTTTATGCCTTTGTCAAACTGACAGACGAACCGAATGCGTGGCGTAGCGTTTTTGATTGTAATGTATGGAACTGTTTGAAGCCTGTCACATAGAGTATCGGATCGGTTTCGCATTTTTATATGACATGATTCGGTTCGGTTCGCTATCGCCTGTCTGATTTGTAAAAATACTTGTTTTAAAATTATTAACTTTTTTTTTTAAACTGCTAATTTGCGCACTATATTATAAAGCTAATATTTAGACAATTTCAGATCACACATCTCTATTTTTTATTTTTATAAAGTAATTTGCATACACACTAAATCATTCCTTCAGTCTTTATCACAAGTAATAAATACTACACAATCTAAATAGTCTATATGATAGGTAAACGTATATGTTTCAGCGACAGTCGTTCAAATGAGCTGGAGGAAATAGGTAACCTATTTCCCTAGAATGTAGAATGACGCAAATAACTTGTGGGTTGTGCGACTACAATTCACGCACCGCAGGCTTCTCGCCATAGCACACTGAATAGTAGGTATCTAGTCCTTAGTCCAAGTTTACCTTACTGGGTATACGTCACATACATATATAGGTTTAAACTTAAAGGCCAATTAGAGAGCTAGAGGAATTCGACAAATTCACGCTAGGCACCTTTGATGGTATTATTTTTCTTAGAAATTAAAAAAAGAAATACAATAAACCCGATTTAAAAGTGTATGTTGTTGTTTTTAAATAAGTAATAAAATAATTCTTATACATTTTATACCACTAAACTTTTTTTGTACATTATAAATTATTCTTCAACCGAATTTTCATAAGCTAAACTGTATAATTTTGCAAATTCAAATAGCATTCAACATAAAATTATGAATCATTTTATAAATTCCGGCTGCCCGTAGAATCTAAAATATGCAATTTCGTTCCCGATGAGCGTAAAAATGAAAACACAAAACAGACTCAATTTAGTAGCTCAAGCATTTTTAATTGGTCATTTGATAAAATGAAAGCTACTCAAGTCGGTAAGCTTTTAATTAGGACAGAGGGTTCTAAACATCTGATAAACTAACTAGAAGTTTGTCGCAAAGTTACCCCACTTAAGGGGTACATTCGACAGCAAAGTTCAATCCGTGTTCCACTTTTGGTCTTAGCTACAGTTCAAGGAGTTTACAACTTTATAAAATTATTAATAGTTTATCTTTTGCAGGAAAAAGTTTGAAAATATGCAAAAATATAATACGGGTGTTCGTTGACTTTTTGCTCGGTGAAACCTAATTTTTTATGAAGGAATATTGATTTCCTTACCAAAGTCTGAGACGTGTTTGTATTTACCGAACTTATTTAAGACTTCTTCTGTACCGATATAGAAAAACATACCTACCCCGAAAATACAAATGAGTTCGATGTGAAACTTTACATCGTTAATTTATTTATTCCATGTGAATTGGTACTTTTTCTACAGTTAAATCAACTTTTCGAGTTGGTTTTTCTTATTAGGACTGAACACAAAATTAAAACATCTATCTATATTATAAAAGGACTGAACACAAAATTAAAACATCTATCTATATTATAAAAATCAATCATTTCGTAGTAATTTTATAACTCAAGAACGGGCTCACCTATCCAAACCAAATGTTTAGGCTTTGTTCGGTGTATTTAGTAGAGGTTTATGTCAACCAAATCGATAGGTACTTAAAATAGTAAAATAAATAAATTGAGAAACAAGTATTGAGAAAGAATTAATCAATGCGCAACAAAAAGTTATGTTGGGCAATTGTTTCAAAAACATGAAACTTTATTTCATGTTTTTGACACAAAGCCCCAAGTATAATATTTACATCGCAACTCAAACAAGTTTGAAAGAATATTGTTGGATTTATTTGAGTAAAAGCTTTTTGTGTTAGAGCAACTGAATCCATTGAATGAAGAAAGTTTTGTGTTCGGCAAAAAGCGAAGTGGAAAGGTTTTACAAAATTGGAAAAGGTATTGGAGTGATCTGTGTAGGCTATTGCATGTTGAACAAAAAAAGCATGTAGCACTGCTAAGGAGTGGAATTTTATTCCTCTCCGGAGTCTGTATCTCCTGATAGCTATAACCTTGGCGTCTTTAAGAGTAAATAGGTTACTTCTGGGCAAGTGTGCTTCACTGTCGACCATAATTTGCTTATCATAAGGCGGGAGAGTGGTCAAACGGCCTATCGCTAAAAACAAAGATATACATTGAATAAAACACGAAGAAAAGTATTAGGTACTTGTTATGAATTTGTTTCCAAATAGTGAAAACTGGAATTCTTTTATTAAATAAGCAGTACGCTGCATAGCATAACCCTGAATTGCTAAAGGGAATTTAAGATGCAGAGTGATTTTTAGGTATTTCGAGTTTAATAGTTCCTCCCACTTCACTTCACTTCACACGTGAAATTATTTGATATTTTCAAAAAAAGGCTACACCATAATGTCTACCCATCTGGCTGTCTGTGTCTTGTATTTTATTTATTTAGGGCTATATCCTTTTATTTTAATCAGAAATTTCACTATCATCAAATCACTTAGTGGCAATATCTAAAAGAATTCCCAAAACATTTCATGAGAAAAACGAAAGGTATTTTTTATTTGTTTCTTGTCAACCTGTGAAATCTTATTTACAGATTCATGACACAGCTTCAGGCGGCTGAAAACTGCTTGTCATTGCCTAATTGAATAAAAACATTCGAGTTCAGGTCTGGCAAGATCGATTTTGTATTACTCTGTAAATAATAAATGAATCTGAGCCAAAAAAGGGCTTATTTATTAAATGTTTTACTTACTAAAAGCGTTTTAATGCTTGATGCTACCTAAACTTGTGTTAAGCGGGTTTAAATCTAAGTGAATAACATCTTGCATAACAAGTCAAGGTTATTTTAACTTATTATATGTTATATACCAAGCCTATAATATTAATTTTATGCGATACTTTGGCCAATAAATTATGCGAGCGAAGCTTTTTATGCGTCACGACACTCTTATTATTATCGACACACCTGTTTAAATACTTCGTTATTTTTAACATAAAAATTATATTTTCAAAGCCTTTTTCATATAATGATAATAATAAATAATAACAGCTGCAGAATAAAGCATTTAAGTATAGACATTACAACAAAATTCATTTTAATTTTAAATTGATTTTCACGGTTTGTTAAAAATATTTAAGAATGTACTAAAGAAGTGAAAGATATAAATAAAGTTATTAGAAAATAACAACAGCTATAAAATATTAAACATTTGCTTGCGATTTAATGTTAAATGATTTATTTGTAATTAAATGAATGGTGATTCATAAATTAAAAAAAATTATAGATTACAAGTAATTAATTTAGGTTCCAAGATTCAGCTTTAATTACTCCCGGTATTTACCTCATTATTTACCTCAATTTCTACCTTTGAATTAAATAACGGGTCAAAATAATATTTTAGGAAATGTTTTTATTAGGTTTCGAAATAAGTTGCCTTGTATTGCATGAGAATTATAAATGGGAAAACGGCTCTTGTTTTATCGGATAGCCCATACATGTGCAGATACTCGTACATAAGTAAATGTCTTGTCATATTATCGATATCGTAAGCATAGAAATTAACTTTCTCCGTGTTCCAAATCGCGTCTTATCGTAATAGAGCGGGAGCCAGCAACAGATGACTTCCACGAATCGTTATGATACGACTCCCTTATGTAGTCTACTAATTATGGCTTGAGAAGAAATCACTGTCAAAATTTTGCTCTGGCTCCCGCTCTATAAGGCCTCACCAATGTGTTTCTTCAAAATTTCGAGGAAACACAAATGTACGATTGTATTTTGTATTGAATTTACCAAAAGCACAACGATTTGATCCGAACCCATTCGCGTCCAGCTTCCATTAGTAGGATCCCTTCCAGCGATAAAATCGTGCTTTGTTTCCCGTCACGTCTCGTTATTTTTTATTCCTCCACTTTTTGAACATTAACCGGAGCATTCCGCAAATATTTCATTATGTAGTCGGCCTATTGAAAAAGAAATTTTTGTTGTAACTGAGATAAAAGGGTTTCGTTTGTTTGAATTTGAAACAAAATTGCGATTAGGCCATGACTGTTCTCTTTATTGTTCATCTGAAGGCAAACAATGTGTTTTTATAACTGAATTATATAAAGCCATTGTTATATTAACGGTATCACATTACATTCGCAGCTGCCTAGCGGCTAAAAATAAACTGAAACGAATGTTTGTTAAGCTTTTTACAATTATTTTACTTGTGTTGTTTTAATCCTGGGACTAATTCTTTCATGTGATTTTAAAGTAAAGTCAGTTTGCGTCAACATATTGCGGGCATTGGGTCACATTGCCTGTCACATTTTTTATGGTTGTATCAATCCTCTTTTCACAAACAAAATATTGACAGAATAAAAAAATAATATAATTGGTTAATTACATAGCCATGTTAACATGGACTCTTTAGAACAACATTAAAGGTATTTGGCTAAAAGGAAAAATAAAGAAAATTTAAATTAAGAGAATGGTAATTAAAGGCAACACAAAGAATAGGCCGCTGGTTATTTTCAAAAGGATTTAATTAGAAGGAGGAATTGTAAACGACGATAACAATCATGATGTGGAAACTTAGTTTTCTATAGAGCTGCGGAAAACATATTGTAGTTAACATTATAATAACGTAGATACAAACTTGTGTGGAATGTGAAAGGCCGCATTTTATTTTACTGCCCAAGCAATTACCATGTAGGTAGCTATGACCGTGCCTAGGACGTATCACGCAAGCAAAGGTTACGCTTGTTCAAGGCGTGTTTGCCGATATACGATGTAAACACTTTACAAGTGATTTTAAAGTATAGGTATGGGAGACCGTGTGTGGACCTAGACAAGTATACGACTATCACTATAAACTAGACTGACCGCTTGACTCCTCCCTTTATCTTGTTAATCGTCTTTCTCTCGCGCCCCTAGACCCAACGGCCACGGAAACATAAGAGGGGACAGTCTATAGTCTTCACCTGTGGGCTACAAGGACCCGAGAGTTGAAGGGACCTAGTGAGGCCTCATGAAAGCGGTCGTACTATACATATACAATTGAAGATAGTACCTAAACACACTGCTACGGAACAGTTTTGGTTAAGTCTAGGTCTATAACAAAGTTATCAATTATAAAGAGTTTTACTCACCGAACAATATGAAAATACAGCTGAGCCTAGCCGCCCACATTGTGCCAACTGTCTGTTCACATCATGTGTCCACCGTTAAACACTGTCACTGACACAATCACTGCACTCGTTCAGACTTGACATTGTCTGTTCATGGTCTTTTCAAACAGTTTATGAACGGCTTGGCTTCTTACTCAACGATACGCGATTTCGGCAGGTACCTGTTAAAAACAAAAATAACCTTTAGACATAAGAGGATTACATCTTACCGTCTTCTTATTGGGTTTACCGAGTGTGACGGAGCAAGTAACTAAAAGCATTGTGCTCAATTTAAAGGTAGGTACCCAATATGAGATTCACTGTCTTTTCTTATACGAAATGTTCTGCCATCCGAATAAGATTTACATTACACAGAGATACGCATTCAGACACCTTTTCAGTGTAAATAAATAAACACTTGCTCTGATTCTGTAACTGTGCCAATACAAAGGTGAGACGTGTTCACAAATACTAGGCTTTGATTAAATATTTGTAAGTCGAAGGTAAAATGTTGCAGCATTGTATTGACCAATCAAGTGACCCAATTGACCAAGTACTTGACATAAAAGATACTACCTGTAAATGGTATAATTGAAACAAATGCTTTCAGTTTGTGTTCCTTGAATCATTTATTTTTTTTATTTTCAATTCAATTATTCACGTGGAATATGAAAAAAACATGTAACCTTTTAATAGCCACGTTTTAAAATGCCGTGACATAAAATTTTGTATTTAATATTGTGCTTATGAACACTGCAATTCAACGCAAAATAATTGAGTATGAAAAAACAGGTGATCAATTTATTTACTAGACTTTAATATGTTGACGCAAACACGAAAATGTTTTTATATTAATGAGACGTTATTAATTTTTAAAATGAGCCCCTGTAATGAGCCTTATATTGTAATAATATTAAAGAACATTTTCGCTACTGTTTCGACAAAAGGTAAAACCGACAACCCATAGTTGGCTTTTGTGTAAGATTAATTTGTAATGAAAATATAGCAAAGGGCAGCCCATTGTTTGTTTCAAACAACAAATTATAATAAACCAAATTAAGACTTTACCTTTTTGTATTAAGTCTGGTTTAAATAAAAAACTTTGAAAAAAAGGGAACCGACTTCAAAACCAAACACAAAAAAACTATAAAATAACTTTTCTTTCGGAAGTCGGTGGCTTTGTTTTTTTTTATTTCATTGACATTATGGCCACCGCCTTTCCTGAAAACTGCATCAAAATCCGTTCAGCCAAACGCGAGATAATCGCGGACAAACATACATACATACAGGTCGAACTGAGAACCTACTTTTTTTTTGAAGTCGGTTAAAAATATAGAGCGAAACTGAATTAGAATGTCGAAACATCGTGTTTGGTGATTATAAAAAGTTCTTTATTTCTTCTCGAACTTTACCCCGGGACTCGTAATTTTCGTAATTACTGGAATTTTGTAATTATTGGAATGCTTCACAGACGTAATAGTTGTAAATTGATATAGAATAAACGTTTACACATTAAAATATCAACACTAACAGAGTAGTTGAATAGCACCCACAGCGAAATAGGGCCGACAGGTTGAATCTAGTTGGTTCCCCACTAGCTAGATGGCGGGATAGCGGGATAGCTGGAATGGCTGGATAGCAGAATTGCGGGATTGCGGGATTGTGGTTAGCAGTTGGCTGCAGGCGGCCCAAATGCATTCGTTACAATGACTGTACTAGTCCCCGGAAGAGACCAACTTCCAACTAACTACATCTTCCGTCTAACTGAAATTGTGGGCAAACTTAACTTTAGTACGCACTTGTTTGTAACTAGTGGGTTAGTTACATTAGTTACTTTTATGGAGTTTGTCTTTGTACATTGTTCTATTTAAAATTAATGACTTACGAAACATAGTGACTTCATTATTATTTATTAAGTAAAATTGGTACAAGTTAAACTAATTATTTTCACCATCATAAAATTTAATAAATTTAAAACATAATTACTATAAATATTTACATAAAATTATAAATGCCAAAGTCTGGATGTTTGGATTGATGGTTTTTAGGGTTCCGTAGTCAACAAGGAACCCTTATAGTTTCGCCATGTCCGTCCGTCCGTCCGTCCGTCTGTCCGCAGTTTAGCTCAGAGACGCACAGTACTAGAAAGCTGTAATTTGGTGTAAATATACGGATTAGTTGCGCCGAAAAAGTGGTAAAATAAAATCTCGTAAAATATTTTTTTAGGGTACCTCCTGAACACGTAAAGTGGGGATGTTTTTTTTTTCTCGCGTACCCCTTAGTGTGGGATATCATTAAATAGGCCTTTAAAAAATATTGATAGTTTCCATTAACAATTTTTTGATAAAAAGATTTGTTTGTGAAATATTAAGCTTTAAAGTGCTAATTTTTGCCCGACTCGAGTGTCCCCCCCTCTACCAGCTAAACGGTTATGTTTGGGGGTGTGAAAAAATTCACAATAGTAGTACATATAACGAAGTTTAAAAAAAAATATCATGACTAAGTAGGCTTTACAAGTTTACGAGTAATAGTCGACCAACTTATAAAACGTACTTGGATAACATTTTTCCCAAACAAAATGTATCGGAGAACATGTTCTTCAACTGCAAATGTAAGTTTGTCAACTTTATTTTTACAGCTATAATAGGTGGGTATGTTTTGGGGATAGGTGGGTTTTTATTGTCAACTATTTTTTACTAACTTCAAAAAAAGAGGAGGTTCTAAATTCATCGTAATCATTTTTTTTATGTATTTTCCCCGATTTCACAAAAACGCCTGGACCGATTTTGAAAATTCTTCTTTTTAAAATTAAGTTCAGCGAATCAGTTTAGTTACTTCGCATAAGTATTTTGATGGGCAACTACGGAACCCTACACTGTGCGTGGCCCGACACGCACTTGGCCGGTTTTTTTTTTGCTCAATCACATCAACACGGACGTTATAATATAATTATGTAAGAATTTAAGCAATAAGTGGGTGTGATTGGTGTGAATATAATTATTATTGAATGTTTCCATCCAAGAGTTCTAAGAATTAAGCGAAGTTTTGGTGAGAGAGTGAGTGTTTTGTGGGTGTTCAATATGCCTTTCGAGAGAATAATCGAGGCCGGAAAATTTACATTTTTTCCCTAAAAAGTTATAAATAATTGCCAAAATTTCCATCGGGTATATAAAATATGTTTTTCCTAACTATCTTTTGGCCAGTTTCCAGCGTAAACGAGTGCACCTGAATACCGTTATTTTACATGGAGTAACTTTCTATCTTCCTAACTGCTAGGCAATGTTGTCCTGAAATACAGACCTCGAGCCTAGTTTAGGCACCAGTCTCCCACAATACTAAATAACAAAATATTATGTATATTTTACACTACTGTGATTGCTCTTCTTTTGTTATAGGTATTGAGGAGATTTTTTACTATACCCCTTGGTTTGACTAGTTTTTAGACTTTCGGGCCAATAAGTAGTCGTTACAAGACGTAATTATCAGGAACGACTGCCAAAGATCGTCAAATGACAACAGGGATCAATGGCTTTACGTTTTCAGAGGAAATTCGGTATCAAAGTCCTGGAAAATCAGCCATTTACTGGCTGACCCGGGGATGTGCGGCTAAATCTTAAATATCGACTCTTACATTTAGAAATTTTCATCGAGTACGACAAGTAATTCTAATAAAATAGAACTAACTCGGCCATTTATTGTGCCTTGATCCCCGCGGTGGTCATGTGCCGTAAAACTTGAACGTCTTATCATAAAATTTAAACAATAAAACTGGAATAATCCATAAAGTGAACTTTATTTCTATGTCAAGAGTATTTTATTTTGAGACAAGGTGGAATTATGTTTGTTGGAAACTTTCGAGGGTACTTTTAAAAGGTCGTTCCTTTCATAATGAAATTCGGCGACGAAGTTGTGATGATTATATTTGTTCAAATTAGAAAACTGGTGGTAAAATCAGAACTTTCTCAAGGTGCAAAAACTTGTGTTTTTGTCATTATTTTAAAGTAAATCAAAAAGTATCTGTATAGTCATTTTTTTGTGCAATATTCAATCAGCGAATATTATATTATTTAAATGATGGAATTTCGGCTTAGCTTTATCTAGGAATATTTGAATAGGATTTGTTAACAGTAGAAAATTCGTCGAAACTGAACAGTGTGTTTCAGAGAACAGTATGTAGCAAATAAATATTCTAAATAATACCCTGTAATCAAACTAGGCTCAATTTATTTATATTCGTTACACACATTTCACATGAACAAACTGTCCTTTGTTACCAAGTATCTAACAGTAACTGTCATTGTATATTTTCCCACGACTCTTTGTGGCAGGATTTGTAAAATAAATGGATTATACCGGGCGTTAGACAGATACACAATAGGCGGTCTGGTTGCAACACCAATGTAGTGTTGAACTAAAACAATCATTTTATTTAAAAATGGACGGAATTTTAGATACTCGTCCTGGATAAAGTCATGGGTTTAAACCTGTATCTGATCTATCTGACTGTATTTGTAATGTTTGTTACCTAATTACTTCCGACAGGGTGAACCGATTTTGTTAATTCTTTTTTTTTGTTCGATACAGTGTACCTTACGTTTAGTCTCATCAAAATTTTATTCAGTTTTGTTCCATATTTTTTAATTTATGAAAACTTTTCGCTTATTGTTTACTTGGACGATGCCATTACCGGTACAAAATTCTAGTACACATGTAAAGTATTTTACAAGATTTTTGGTTGAATATTCGAACTAAAGTGAGTAAAATTTAAAAAATGAATAATCGACTTAAAAAACCATCACAAAAGAGTGCAATATAACTTACTTTACGGAAGTCGGTGGTAAAAATGAATTAATAAATAAAGTCACCCACTTCAGAAACACAATTTATTTTGCTATGGTTTGTGGTGTTTTTTTTTTAATTTCATCTGGCAGTCCTGGCTCCTGTACAAGGCATTTCTGTGTCACAAGAGCCAATAATTACGCTTAGCCATCACCACTATAACTAAAATCGATTATCCAGTTACCGGTAGTCTTTTTAGTCCAAACAATTAGTTCTCTCGGTTAGTGACGCGGTTAGTTAAGTGCTGAGTAAGACCTGCATGGGACATGGACACAGATTAGATAGGGGTCAGAAGGTTAGCTTTATAAAAGAGTGGAAATGCTCGCGCACTCGAGACGGGTTGAAGATCTTACTTCTCGGTGTCTAACTAATCCTATCCTATCCTATTAAAATTGTAAAGTGAAGGTTTGTGAGGATGTATGGTAGTTTGTTACTCTTTCACGCAAAAATTACTGAATGGATTTGGTACACAGAGTTTTTTTTATGCCGATTTTATGTTCTCCTGTTTCAAATTTGTAGCGTGAGATACCGCGGGCAACAGCTGGTGATTACATATAAGTAATTAATATCTCCATATTTAGATTCATTAAATCGTTTTTATACGTCATCATAAATTATTCCTTTTATACTAAATGAGATCAGTGTTTGTATAAGATACTCCGAAACGAATTCAGAGGTTTCTTTTTTATTATCGTCAACAGAGGATGTCCAACAGCTGATAGCTGCAGGACGTCGGACGCTTGTTATGTTTTTCATGTCTTTTATGTCTTAAGTCTGGTGATGATTAACAACGGTGATCTGAAAGACACCACTTTCAGACATTTTTGTGTAAGATCCATACTTATTGAAGATGGCCGTACGTATGGTCGTATTGTATGCGTAGGACCGTCTATTTTCATCAAATATTTTACGGAGTTGGCTTTCTGTCGATCAGTTTGCTATTTAGTTTGTGACAAGACATGGGTCAGTTCCAGGATGTTGCTTTAACTAGAGTGGTTCCTCCGAAAGGTTTACGACTAGGCGGAATCCACTTTAAAGCTTAAACTTCTTACAAAATAATTGCGCACAAGGGCTTGTGTTGAAGTTAAGAACTTTAGACAATGTTTTGTAGTTGTATTTGTTATAATGCTGGATACTTAAAGGAGACTGCGATTGTTGTTTAAATTAATTAACGATTGTTATTGGGTAGCTGTCAAATTGAGTAGATTTTTTATACTTCGTTAGAACTGAATATCAAACCAAAACTAGCAAGATCAATATCAATTGAATGTTGATTTTATTTTAGTTACTCGAAATGAACGAACTCCATCTATTCTACAATGAATTTTTAAAAACAATGGATTACTGTATAACTCTTTTTTTGGTGGTAAAATCATCAGCTCTCAGTGGAGCAGAAGGGACCGTCGGACTACTGACTTAAATACACCGTGTTCCTTCAATTGCCCTTTACGTTCCAGCGTCACGGTATCCTGCTTAGATCGGGGTCCCGCGACCCCGGCACTAGGTAACTTTCCGTCAACAACATAATTTCTAAGTATTTTTTATAAAAAAAATCCTACTAATATTATAAATACGAAAGTTTGTATAGGATGTATGTATGTGTCTGTGTAATGTAGGTATGTTTGTTACTCTTGCACGCAAAAACCACTGAACGGATTTGGCTAAAATTTGGTATACAGATAGTTTATAACCTGGATTAACACATAGGATAGTTTTTATCCCGATTTTATGTTCCCGTGGGATAATTTTCGAGTTGTAGCGGGTGAAGCCGCTAGTATTATATAAACTAAACTGAACTTGTTCTCAAATCCACTGTCATAAAAGTAAGTTATTAAGGGCATTTCACATAAATCCTTTTATGGACAATTGGATATTATTATGAACAATTGGACAACTGGTCAGCACGTAAAAACGTGTACAACACAAGTCATATAAAGTACTTACAGAAGCGTTTTATTTGCCGCAGTATATACGTTCGTACCTTTTAGGCATGTTGCCTCCTTGCATGCCAAATTCATTGTCTAAACGAGGCCCGCAACAGTAAATTATGCCTTACCAACATAATAAAATGGTAACATAACATCGAAGTAGATACACACGTTTTTCATACATTGGCCTTATTTGTGTCGTGTTTGCCAAGTTTCTACCATAAATAACATACAGAAAGAGCTAGATACCTGATATTTGGTCTGAATCAATACTGTTATACACGCAACATGTAGACATGTGTTTGGTTAAAAATAATACAAATACAGTCAACAATAAAAAGAAAGAAAGTAGACCAGATTTTAAGAACCGTATTGCGTGATTTCTGTAGTTGTAAAATCGTGTAGTGTCACAGAATGTATAATAGTACCTAAAGGTAGTAGTGTTAAATCTTTGACAATGTTCGTCAAAAAAACGAATGTGTTATGACAATTTTGTGAAAAAGTGTACCTGAACTTGGAAATAACCCTATCTTTATTGCTCATTGTGCAATTCCGTAAAAATGAACAAGAATTTGGTCATCCTAAGTACATATTTGCCGATTGTCAAATGTTCAACAAGCGTTTACGAGTAGATCCAAATCGGTACTAAGGTATTTCTAGCTGGTAACAATTTGGACGTACCTGTTCCGTTCGAATGTTCGCTTCAATAATTCCCTTGCCACGCAAATGTCCAGACCATTCGATTTGTCAAGCCAAAGGAGGTTGCAAAACAAGCTGGGTGTCTGTAAGGAGTAATTGTGTTCCTTTTGTTTCTGTTGCTTTCGTGTGCAATGGTATAGATAGTGTAGTGGCAATTACTGTTTTGTTTATAAAGGACTTAGTAACTATTAATATTTTCTTTCGTACAGGGTTCAATTTACCTAATGTAATGACTGGCATGTATGTTTTTAAGCCTCCTCAAATTATATTCCTCTAGCGAACCCTTATTAACATTGGTGAGCGAAGACTTCGGTAATATTAGAGGAGAGTAGATTTACTTTAGTAAGTTAATATTTCGTTTTATATAATCCGGAATAAATAATTTTAAGCGTTCACGGAGAGACACCGTCTTATCTCGTTCTTTTTTTTGCTTATTTATTGAAGTTCATCAGTAATCACAAGCCGAGACTGCAAACCGTTATCTCGTAGGAGGAATATCTAGTAAAGTTTTAGAAGATAAAATTGGTTTGACACAGAATGCTGATTGGATTGAATCTATGTCTAATTAAAAACGCGTCTAATGCAGCACCGGCGAAAACAAGTTATCAGAATAATCCCTAAAGCCTTATTGCGATGGCTTCCTCCGTTGTTAAGAATTAGATTACAAGCCAGCACTAGAAAATTAAATTCACATATTCTTACGGTCGGTATTAGTCTAGTCTTACGTCGGAGAGGAAATATTTTAACTCTACAAATAAGACTCTAATATGATTTCTGAGAAGTCTACACAAGACTGGCTGAGAGACAAGACCTACAATCTAATTATATTTTTTAAATAGAAATAAATACCAAGAGTTTCTACTTACGAGTATACGTTTCCATTTTAAGGGTCATAGATAATTATATTAAGGGCTTTTTAACATGGAGTAATGAAATCGAGTGTTTATTATGTTCTGTCTTTTATACGCTTCATAATTTGGTCTCTTCCAGAAATTTTCAATTGGGCAGCTTCGTAATATGTGGTCGAGGGACACGGGCTTCGTTGAACATACATAATACGGTGGTCATACATTACGTACCTCACTCCGCTCTCTCCATTCATTTACAAATCCCACTGGGACTGAACACTATTTTTAAATAGGTAGCAGGTTTAGCTCAGAGTTTAAACAATTTTACTCGGGTTCCGTTCTATTTTCAGTTTTTATTCACATGGTCTCTCAGGACGAAGTAATTTAGAAACTACTTACTTTAAAAGCGTATACGTGTGTACAGTCAGGTTCAAAAATGAATTATAAACTTCTCAAAGCAATAGACTGACGCTTCACTTTGACTTACGACCTTTTGTTATAAGTTGTTTTATTACTATACATATCAAATTAACTTTTGATATAGTTCATAATTTCAACTATTAATCTACAAGTAATGCTGGCGCAATGGTAATCGTGCTCGGATAGAACTTCTGTTCGTTCGATTGCGGAGGATCGAATCCCACTTTTTTTTTCCAAATACTTTATTTAATTTAATTTTTAATAATTACTTTATTCTTTTTGTTATTTTTAATAAATTTTTTAGTAGGAATTTGATAATTAAAATTGATTTTTGTGTAACTACTAATATAAGTCATTAGTGTTGTGGGTCGTTCGTTATAATCACAGATATAGGTCTATCTATATCTATGGTTAAGTTTAATAAAGTTTTGTAGGTAGATCGTAGAAAAAAAAAAGTGAATTATTTCGATTTGTGCGGTAGGCATAATAAGTCATTAGTGTTGTGGGTCGTTCGTTATAATCACAGATATAGGTCTATCTATATCTATGGTTAAGTTTAATAAAGTTTTGTAGGTAGATCGTAGAAAAAAAAAAAGTGAATTATTTCGATTTGTGCGGTAGGCATAACTATGAGTTATCTCGTTTTGAGTCTCCTAATTGAACGTTGTGGATTCTTGGTTATTTTGTGTGACTATGTAAACAGCATATAAGTGTTACACTGTCCTGTGGTTTTGCAGTGAAATATTAACAATTGGATTTATATAAATATTGAGGGCGAACATTAAAGCCCTGCATAAATATGTGGATTAAACTTAAAACAAAGGTCAACGGGCGAATTGTATGGGAAAAAAACCCACGGCGGACATAAATCAAACCTTGAGGATATATTGCTAAATGTCTCTTGGTTACCATGGTAAGAGTCGCATTCTTGTGGGCTGTGGGAATTAAAAAAAAAAAAAAAAATAGTTTTCATTATTTGTTCGGCGTAATTAATGCAGTTTCATCTAAAAATATGGCAGGGGTCGATTTCCTGCCACTGCAAGCCGGATCGCCCGGAGGATACGGTGGAGCATATGGTGCAGGTCTGCTCCGCTTGGCCAGAGCACCGCACTGAGGCGATAGGCGCGACCTCTCCCACCCGGCATTGTTCGAGGTCATGCTGCGGGGTGAGACGGAATGGGAAGTGGTCGCCTCCTTCTGCGAAGCAGTCATGCTAGCGAAAGAGGAGGCGGGATGCGTGAGGGAGCGGATAGCGTCCACCTCACAACCCAGCCGCCTCAGGAGACGCCCACAGCAACGGACGTCGCGAGACGATTTTCGGGTATGCCCGGGTTTCAAAGAGCTGTCAGCAATATGACGGGGCCCCCCTCTTTGAAGGCCAAAGCCTGCCGGGGTCGTGGGTCTATTGGGTCAACGTGGCCCTGGAACGTAAAGGGCTATTGAAGGACACCATGGATTTTGTTCAGTACAACTCTGAAAGTCCCTTTTTTTTTTAGCGTGGTAAAATCATCAAATGAGTCCGGGACCCCGGGCAGGGACTGTCAGACTTGTACTGACTAAAATCCACGGTGTCCTTCAATAGCCCTTTATGTCCCGGGGTCACGGTGAGGAAATAAAATCCCGCGACCCCGGCAGTCTTTGGCCCTCTGAGAGGGGGCCCCGTCAGTTTTGCTGACGCTCTTTGAGGCGCGCGTGGAACACGACGCGCCGTCGACTCGGGCATGGTCCATGGTCGGACAGCGAGTTGCCCTTTACTCGCTGTCCGCATGCCCGCGCCTACGGTGGCCGGAGATCGTCTGGCGACGTCCGTTGCCGTGGGCGTCTCCCGCGGCGGCTGGGTCGTGAGGTGGACGCTGTCCTCTCCCTCACGCGTTCCGCCTCCTCCTTTGCTAGCATTACTGCTTCGCAGAAGGAGGCGACCGCTTCCCATTCCGTCTCGCCCCGCAGCATGGCCTCGACCAGTGCCGGGCGCGAGAGGTCGCCGCCTATCGCCGCTGTGAGGACACGGCGGTGCTCTGCCCAAGCGGGGCAGTCCTGCACCGTATGCTCCACCGTGTCCTCTGGGCGATCCTCGCAGTGGTGACACCCAGGCGTTTCTTCCTTCCCCATACGACACAGGAACCTCCCGAAACATCCGTGCCCGGTGAGGACCTGCGTCAGACGGAAGGTGAGGACGCCGTGACGCCTCTCCAGCCACTCCTCAAAGAGGGGTCTTACCGCCGCGATTGCGGCGCGGCGTGCCCGAACCTCGGTTGCGACAGTCGTTCCCTCCAAAGTCTGAAAATCCCTGCCCTATTTTTCCCACGTTTTTATAAACTCACTTTTCTTGTTTGTTTATTTGTTTGTTTTTATGCCATAAAGCTTCTTCAGTGAACCGACAAGACAATATTGTCTTGACAGTTTAAATGTTCGATTCAGTCTCACGCGATTTAATAAATAAATGTATTACTGCATTTGGGATACACAAAACGATATCGAAAGCATGTTAATATAAAGCTTAGTGCGTGTGGTGTTATTTATTGTATTACACGAGGTAAGTTAACTAGTGAATAACACTAGGTGATTCAAATGTCATTATAAAAACAGTTCTGAAAGTATGTTTTTTCTGCGACGTAACATGGATTAAATACGTTAATCATAAAGCAGGTCGCAGAAGGCATTTTGTTTGAAAAATATGAGGACCGCAATCTGTTTTATGAAGTGTGCAATGCAATGGATTCTAGGACTATTTAAAAACATGTTGCCACGTGCTGGAGTGGTCTAGTCTCCTGCCACACCTCATCCCTCGGACGCCGTATGATATGAACCCAATCACTATGTACGGCAAGTCTATTCTTTGAGAAAAGCAAGCCAGATACTTAGGTGTTGACCCTCTACAGTCTCCTTACCTTCCGTGCCCATGTAAAGGCAGTTCGCGTTCGGCTGCCTTTACCGGAAGTAGGCTTCATTTCTTGCTTACAGCAAGAAGCAAATTGTCACTTAAGTGCAAATTGCGTCTTTATAAAGCTGTCATGGTCTAAAAAAATGTACGTGTAATAGGACGGCCTATTACACGTACATTTTTTTAGACCACGATAATTGCTGACAACATCAAAAATATACATCTTTACAATCCTAAAACTAAATGAGAAAAGGCAAAACTTGGTCCTCATATTTTGCATACAGATGTCTTATGGCGGCCCGGCCTATTACAGAAATTCCAAAAAACAGTAAAAACTAAAAAAAAGGAACCGACTTCAAATCCAAACACAAAAAAGTGTGACTTTTCTTTCGGAAGTCGGTGAAATAAAAAACAAAGCCACCGACTAGACTGGATATTGTTTTTTTTTTATTTACCCTTTTTTCATCGAATATGGCCACCGACTTCGAAAGAAAAAATATTTTATCCTTTTTGTGTGTTTGGTTTTGAAGTAGGTAGGTTCCTTTTTTTAAGTTTTTTTTTTTTTGTTTTTCTGTTTTTTTTGTTTGGATGTTCAACAAAAATATTCGTATATTCGACGTCTTTGAAAATCTACAATCCAAGTAAGCAACAAAAAAGGGCGGAAAAATCTATGCGGGCAATGAGATATCCATGATTGTTATAATACTAAAATCTTTTCCAGAATGTTAGGAACACTTTTCTGAGAACGGCATCAAAATCGCCACAGTCTATAACCGCGGACAAACATACATGACATACGTCATACGTACAGGTCGAACTGAGTACCTATTTTTTTTTAAGTCGGTTAAAAATCAGGATTAGTGGCTTGTAAACTATTGTATCTAGTCGATCAAAACAAAAGAGAATCTGAAACGTACAGATCAAGAGGAAAGACAATGAACGGAGATTTTTCGAATAAATACATTTTTGGTTAAAACTTTGTTCTCCAATGGATTACAACAAAAATAATTAAGTGTATTATTATGTGAATTATGCTCTTTCATTCTAGACCATTTTCATTCATGTCCGCGACCGGGTCGGATTGCGCCCGATGACCTTTAATATCAAATGAAACCAGACTAAGTGTGAGTATTAACATTTAAATTTTGATCATTCCACATGTTAATAATTATATTTTTATAAATAAGGTTCCCTATTCAAAAGTATTTGTTTAAAAGTAAAAAAAGTGATTGATACTTAGTATGTGGTTTTAAAGTTTTTTCTTAGTAGTAAAATAGAGGTATTCCTCGTAGCGCTCCCGTTTTGAAGCGCTCCTATCTAAGCGCTCCTGTTTCATTCCTCCAAGCGCTCCCAAAAGGAGCGCTTAGAGGAACGATTAAAAATATTAAAATTTATTTCCTCGAAGCGCTCCCACGTTTAAAAATAGGGAAAAGCATGAAGTAAACGTAATGAATTATATCGATATTTTTTTTTTAAACTCATGTGTGCATCATCGACATCGAAGTTGCTTAACCAAATTACGAAATTGAGAGAATAATATCATTTTGCTTTCGGCACTCTTATGTGTATGAGCGCAATACGTTACTGGGTCCCGGCTCAGAGCGGGTGATTTTAGTCAGTAGGTGGTTTTAGTCAGTAAGAGTCTGACACTCGTCCCGCCTAGGACAAGGAAAGTCATTTCTACCATTGACGTAAACGATAGACAACTCATTGCCATAATTCTACGAAAAACTTCCGACAAAACATTGAGGTGTGCGGGGAGGGGGGTAATAATGGGAAACATAATGGAAAGAAATCATAAGCTTTCTAAACAATAAAAAAATATGAATAGGTAGATAATTATGACGGCAGAATATATTCATCTATTTGGTGGACTAAAGCAGGGTTTTTCAACCTTTTTCATGGCAAGGGGGTCGCCCCTTAGTATGAAGAAATATTTCGCGACCCCCTACCCGTTGCTTTTTTCAAGCATTCAATTTTGACGGCACGGTTAGCAAAGTGGCTGAGCGATTGCACTGCTGCGCTGCGTGTTGCTGGTTCGACTCCTGCAAATATTTTTATGATCTACAAGCAGTGGCGTAATTTAAAATTGTTGGCGCCCTGGGCCTGTACAGCTTGCCGCCCCAAAATTTGAATTAAAAAAACTGTCTAGTGCGAGTAATTGTGCACCGACATTTCCACACCGCCTTCTAGAAGAAAAACTTAAAGCAGGAGTATACACTCATTTTGTACTACAAATGTAAGTTTTTAAGTTCGTAAACGGTAAGAGTACGCTCGCTGCGTAGTTCATTTTTCAATAGTAGTTTCCACAAAAGCATTATTGAAAAATGAATTATGTATGAAAATCGAGGTCATTGTAACGACCCCCCAGGGGGTCGCGACCCACAGGTTTGAAAAACCCTGGACTAAAGGATTTACAAAAAAAAATACCAAACCCGTGCGAAGCCGGGACGGGCCGCTAGTTGTATATTATAACAATGTGTTCTACTTATTATCGATAATTTCAGTTAGTATAGTCCCATCTCTATCCGAAAGTTAATAATGGGAGCGCTTCGAGGAAATAAATTTGAATATTTTTAATCGTTCCTCCAAGCGCTCCTTTTGGGAGCGCTTTGAGGAATGAAACAGGAGCGCTTAGATGGGAGCGCTTCAAAACAGGAGCGCTACGAGGAATACCTCGTAAAATGAGGTAATAGATCAACAGCTGTTTTTGCATAAATAATTAATAGTATTCTATGTTTTATTCCAGTGACGAAATACTATGAGTCTGTGGGATGAGATATGGCATGATGATGAGATGAGTTGTTAAGAATAAACAGGGACGTCAGGGACGTCCGGGAATGGTGAATGAATACGAAGGAAAATGGTTTCCATATATCTAATTCAACACAAAATTAATAACCGTTCATCGTGTACTCAACATTGAAGGCATCAACGACTATCAACTAAAAACTGTTATGTTTAAAGGAATAAAAAAAAAAACGTTAAGATTGTCTCGAGGACCTTTTATTGATATGAATTTTGTTTATTTATTGTAAATAGACTGAAAACGTAAACATCATTTGATAACTTATTATTCAAGGATTAAGAATTGAGGTATGGTTTCAAACATCTTTTCGTAAAGAAAACGATCCTTAAACTTACCTCAATAACTTGTAACAGGGTATTTTTTATGTAGTTTGGATATTTTTTTCCGTGGTTCTATTTCAGAAGTAGAACACATTTCCATAATATAACTTTATTTCACTAAATCGAATTTGGTGAAACTGAAGAAACTTACACCGCGGTACTGGAACGCAAAGGGCAACTGGCCCTTTGCGTTCCAGGGCCGCTATGCCCCGTTACTGTTACAAAATAATCGCCTTTTAGCATAGCAGCCCTGGAGCGCAAAGGGCCAGTTGCCCTTTGCGTTCCAGTACCGCGGTGTCAAAATTTTTTTTTATTGAGCATAACAAGTTTCTTCAGTTTCACCAAATTCAATTTAGTGAAAAAAGTTATTTTATGGAAATGTGTCTTGAGCGTAAAGGTCAATTGGCCCTTTGCATTCCAGGGCCTAAGATAATCTGTCTGAGTCAGAATAACCCAAGTCACGAGCTCATTTCGCTCGTTCTTGCGGACCTGGAAGGCAAAAGGCAACTGCTCTTTTGTGTTCCAGGGCCTACCTAACATGTCCGAGTCAGGATGACCCAAATAGCGAGCTCGCCTTCCTCGGTTTTGCGGCACTGGAACGCAAAAAGGCAACTGGCCCTTTGCGTTTCATGGCCGCGGTGCCTTGGTACTGTTTCCAAATAAACGGCTTTAATAATGATAACTTTGTTAAAAATGTCCGCAATGTAAAAATACCCTGTAATTGCTAATTAGCTTATAATAATACGTAAGTTACCCTTGTTAAAACCACTTATTATAATTTGAAGAGAATAATAATGTTTTTATTTTGAATTTTTAAATTTTCTTATTTATTGTTTAATATTGCTTATATTAATTTTAATAATTTCATGATTTTGTTTAATTGATAAAAATTTCATCTATGATTTTCGACATCTATTTCACATTATATCCAGGTCGAGTAATAATATTCATAATTTTAGCAGTTTTATAACTTTAAACATAGAATTATAATAATTTCAACTAAAATATATATTAATATTGTTATTACATGTTTTTTTTATTATAAACCCTGTAGGTAATAAATTATCATCATTAGTAAAAATTTAAAACGAAATAAAATGACAATAAGTAGTACTAGACTAACGAAACGAGTAAAGATATTTGACTAACAAAAACAGATGGTGACCATTGCATTGCTTTCATTAGTAATGATCTAACATTAAGATTGTGCCGATAGCGTGGGTTCACGATCAATGAAGTTTGAGTTCGAATCTTAACTTTTGAAATGTCAGTTGATTTTATGATAATATTTTTAATAAATAACTTATTTATTTTTATTTTGTTTTAACGCTTATTTATTTTAAAATAAGTTATATATTAGTTATTGAATTAAGTATTATTTTTGTGTTTATATTAATTTTTGCTTGCATTTTGAGAATATTTAACAATACCGTTATAATTATATTAAATCACACGACACTAACCAACAAATACAAGAAAAAACACACGGAAATTCCAAACAAACGCAATAAAATTTGTGTGTTAAAAATTATAGTTTTTAACACACAATCGAGTAAAAACCCACAAAAAGTCTATCAACTGCTGCGTGATATTTGAACTCGCACCTCTGTCGACAAACGCATTTATGTCCTAAATGCCAAAACCACTGAGCCAACTGGACTCATATTTAGACGTTGAAATTATGAACTTAATAGTTGAAGGATTATTGTGTATCTCGAAAGTAGAAGGTCATAAGTCACACTAAACGTTATGCAATTTCTTTGATAGCGTACGCATGGAATTTTGATCGCCACTGTACATGGCGAATGTGGGAAGGTACTACGAAAAGGATGTATTTTAGACCAGAAGTGTCCACAGTATAAAATAGACCGGTATTATTCTAGCGAATCGGCAACGTGAGGTGGCTTTTGGCTAGGAGGAACAACAATCTCTATAGGGTTGAGAGATTTCGAGAATCGAGTTGAATGGCGTGTAATTGAAAAGGAACGCATCCAGATGTGGTCTTTCAATGAACTGATTGTGATAATCATTTCAGATGCTTGCTAATAATGCTATTTTATTGATCACTCAAGCCTTTGTCAAACTGACAGGCGAAACGAATGCGTGCCGAAGCGTTTTTGTTTGTAATGTATGAAATTGTTTGAAGCCAGTCACATTATCGGACCGGTTTCGCTTTTCTATGTGACTGGATTTAAAAAGTTTCATACATTACAAATAAAAACGCTTCGGATAGCATTCGCTTCATTGCCTCGCCTGTCAGTTTGACAAAGGCTTAAAAGACATCTACAATATCAATTAAAAAATAGTAGTTTATGTACTCGTATACTGACTAAAATCCACGGTGTCCTTCAATAGCCCTTTACGTTCCTGGGTCACGGTAATTCGTAAGTCCTGCGACCAGTAATTGAAAGCCTTAAGAGAACTTTTAAATTAATAAACAGTTGTCAGGTAATGACAGGAAAGTGAATAAACAATACTACAATGTACCTACCTACTACTCGTATTTCCCTGAAACAATTGTTTTAGCAATCTTCAAAGCAAAACGACGATAATAATGCAACGTACGTCGCACCATTGAGATTGGAGAAGTAAAATTAAGAAATAACCAGGAAATGTCATAATTCTTGGCCATCAGTTTTTATCTTTTTGTTTTAAAAAACAAACACAACAAAAATACTACATTATAGATTTTCCTCTCGCAAGTACTATACAGGATGTTTTTTTATAAATTGGCCAAAAGGGAGAAATCCGAATCCATAAGAGATACGGGAAAACTTTCTTAGGAACCTTTAGCTCTTTTTTGATGTTGACAATTTTGTCGTTTTTATTTTTTTGGTAAAGTGTGAGTTGTCCACAGAAATGAGTAAAATAGGCCAAAATTTTTTTAGTGCCGTTCGTCTCTCTTTCATGTAAGAATAATTTCATTGTATCACAAGAAAAAATCGGGACGGCGGAAGTTAATCAAAATTTGCAAAATTTTTTTTCATACTCATTGTTTGAACGAAAAGAAATATCACTTTTTTATTTTGTTATTTGACTAAGTTTCTATTAAGGATCATTTCATTGTATGGGAAGGAAAATATCTGGACAGAAGAAGTTGGTCAAAAGTACAGTAAAGTTTTTTTAACAGCATAAAGTTTATCAGTAGTAGTCAGTATTTCATTAGATTTGACCCACTTCTGTTGCTCAGACATTTTCCTTCCAATACAATGAAATGATCCTTAATAGACACTTAATCAAATAACATTATAAAAAAATGTTACTAATTTTGTCATTCATACATTTTGTATGAAAAAATATTTTGCAAAATTTGACCAACTTCCGCCGTCCCGATTTTTTTCTTCCGATACAATGAAATGATCTTTATATGAAACTGAGTCGAAAGGCATTAAAAAAAATTTGGCCAATTTCACCCATTTCTGTGGACAACTCACACTTGACCAAAAAATAAAAAAAGCCAAAATTGTCAACATCAAAAAAGAGCTAATGGTTCCTAAGAAAGTTTTCCTATATCTCTTAAGCTATTGTCAAACAGAGAGGCGTGCCGAAAGCGAAGCGAAGCGTTTTCATTTGTAATGTATGGAATTGTTTGAATCCAGTCACATAGAAACGCGAAAGCGATGCGATAGCGTTAGCGATCCGAAGACGTTGGCGATATTACAACTCGGCGAGGCGTGGCGAAGGCGTTTGCGAAGCGTTGCCGAACTATTAGTAATGGCTGGCTTTGTATGCACGACGTCAAACATATAGAGCGATTCCGAAGCGAAGCGTTAGCGAGGCGTTTCCGAGGCGAATCCGAGACTTGACAGTGCCACAGTGACACTGTCATGCCTATTTAAAAACTAATATTATTTACAAATTAGCTGTTCAGTATTGTGAGAAATGTGGAATAATCGAGGACGTGCATCATATCTTGACCGAGGATGAGTGGAGCGAACGCTTCTGGTGAAATCTGTTTGGTCATCACGCTGGATATTGACGACAAGCTCAGGATGCGCACGGAATTTACTTTCACTGGTGCTGTGTAAAGCTACTGCGTAGAGTAGCACATAGCCCGGGAGTGATGCTGAGGGAGCTGTGTGGTGGAGGCGGCACGCGCCACAGCTTGCTGTGTCCGGTGGTCAGGCCCAACATATTGACCAAAACACCTCTCACTAGAACAATCCGTGTAATGAACGAAGATCATGAGTGAATAACGCGTACAAGTTCTTTTAAATGAAGTTATTTATGTAAGAAATCTCTAAATACATTTTGTTGTTGTAATTTGTATTTTTATGTTGTTATGTGACACATAACTACCGGTCTGGTACAGCAGCAGGCAACAGTGCTGCGCAATAATAACGCCTTTACAGAATATAATATAAATTATGAGGATCAGTACCTAGTACCGCGGTATTCGTTTGCTATCCTCTATAAAAAAACTAACGCACGTAATTGGGACACCATGTAAAAACCAAACAACATAATTATTATTCAATTATTTTATTGTGATAATATTATGATCTATAACAACAACTTCAAAAATCCTGCTTTTAACATTTTGTTGATGGTGTAACACATTACCATACAGAACACACAATTATAACATTTTTTTTTACAGAATACGCACGAATGAACAGTATTTTCAATCACATGATTATGATAATAGCATTATTGTTTCCAAAATAGGCCTGAAATTGATAAATTTATTACATTGAAATCATGCTTCAGCAGTCAATTGATTAATTCAAAGACATTGTGACACAAAGTCTTGGCATTCAAATTTCATCATTTTAATCTTCCTTTTGATGTGGTACTGTTCTCATCTTCAACAAAACGGCGGCTGGGCCAATGCAAATTGAAGATACGAGTACTTGGTACCTCCTCAATAAAAATATTACTTAGGTATTGTTTTCCTTATGTAAACCAATCCAGTTTTAGAATAATCCGTTAACCGTATCTTGAGAACTGTTAAAGTCTAACGACAGTCACAAATGTGTATTTGGTCAACACTCAGATCAAAGAAAAAGTTAAGGTTAATGAATATTATTTACAAAACTAAATTTCTTATCGGATACTGTGGCTATTTGGAGAACTAAGTATGTGCACACACACAACAGCTGCACATTTTCTTGTTGCATATTATTAGATCATTACTTTACGCAGTCTACATAATAATATGAGCAAACAATCACGGAAAAACATGAATAATAGAAATTAAGAAATAAATAAACAATCAAACGTCAATCTGTGACAAGTTTACGGTATCACTCTTTTTTTAAATATTTTTTTGTCATGACTTCAAGGCCTTGCCAAAAGGTGTCTCACAATGATAAAGCCACAGACTACATAGAAGTACTACGTATGTCAAAACCGCATGTTTATTTTTAAAGGAGATGAGTCCTCCCATCCAGGGCAGGGCAGGAGGGACTGTCAGACTTGTACTGACCAAAATCTACGGTGTCCTTTAATAGCCTTTACCTTCCGGGGTCACGGTAGCTCGGAAGTCCCGCGACCCCGGCAGGCTTTGGCCCTCTAAGGCTAAGTCTAGAGAGCCAATGCCTGCCGGCGTCGCGGCCCGTCATTATGCTGACACTCTTTGAGGCGCTCGCCTTTGAGGTTTTCGAGGGTGTTGTAGCCGATAGTGTTGTCAAAATGTAAATGAAATGTGACTCACGCCAAATCTTGTAAAAGGTTAGGCCACATTTAACAAAGCTCACAAGTTGTTGTGTATTACTATTAAACTGTTCCGAGTTATAAATCTTTTACTGGTATTAACCGAAGTCATGAGATTACCTATTATTTGTAAACTAGTTATTTTAACTCGATTGTTTGATCACTACAGAACACAGATGTTTTAATAAATACAGTTCAGTTTCAAAAACATTAAGAGTGACAACCCTTATGCTGTAGTGGAGCGTAGGTAATTATTTCTACAGCTAGGCCTAGTTTCCTTATAGTCCATATTTGTTATTATACAGTGTGTCCGGGCACGGGTTAGCGATATTTGAAGGGGATATACTAGGCTCTTTTTCATCGACAAAAATGCTTTAAAAAAAACAAAACTTCGCGAATGGCAGCCATTTTAATTTTTTGATCTGTCGAACTGGGGTGTGTACAATAAAATTAAAATATCTTTAAATCCAAGAGACCTACATTCATGCAAATGACTTTATTGCAAAGTTAAACGTTGAGGCTTATCAAAAACTTACGAAAGTTTTCTAAATAATATGTAAAAATAACCAAAAAACATGGGCAAACACGAAATTGTACACAAAAATTACTGAATAATTTCACATTTTTAACTCTAGCTCGATATGTACCCCTGAATTTTGATAAGATTTTTGCAATAAATTAAAAGTGTTTGAGTCAGGCTATAAAATGATATCAAAATGATCACTCTACGTTAAGTATCTTAGGAGTTATTCTCACTTGAACATCACCCTTCCGTCTCGCCCCGCAGCAATATTCCTAGAAGTGGTTTCATATAATAAAAAAAATGTACCATTTCAGTTTATGGATTATGGTGGTCAATAATGCCAGCTGATAAATATTCGTTGGAACGATTTAGCTCGCCCAAAGAATGCGACGCATGTAATATTGGGGTACATTCGCTACGGAAGGGTGATGTTCAAGTAAGAATAACTCCTAAGAGACTTAACGTAGAGTGATCATTTTGATATCATTTTATAGCCTGACTCAAACAGTTTTAATTTATTGCAAAAATCTTTTCAAAATTCAGGGGTACTTATCGAGCTAGAGTTAAAAATGTGAAATTATTCAGTAATTTTTGTGTACAATTTCGTGTTTGCCCATGTTTTTTGGTTATTTTTACATATTATTTAGAAAACTTTCGTAAGTTTTTGATAAGCCTCAACAGTTAACTTTGCAATAAAGTCATTTTCATGAATGGAGGTCTCTTGGATTCCAAGATATTTGCATTTTATTGTACACACCCCACTTCGACGGATTAAAAAATTAAAATGGCTGCCATTCGCGAAGTATTGGGGTAAGATTTTTTTTAAAACCATTTTTGTCGATGAAAATGGGCCTAGAATATCCCCTTCAAATATCGCTAACTCGTGCCCGGACACACTGTATAGGTGCGAGAGAATGATATAGAAACTTCTTACTCATTTTGTCTATGAATGTATTACTCTTAATTTTGTTTGTCATTAGTGCTGTCACTAATAAGTCTAAAATATTATGTAAATTTTAAGCACATCAAAACATTTTATTTATGAAAGGTTTTATCAGTTAAATCCCTAACCAATCGTGAGGTGCGAACGGTGAGAGTCGTCGTGACACGTCGAAAAACACATCGTAGATCCAGCGATGTGATTTCTTATTGAGAATAGCATAGCTAGGCAAAGGTGACTGAGGCAAAGCCTACGATGGAGCGAGCTTACCTAGAAAAAGCCTGTTCACTCTAACTTTGAAGAGATACGAATATGGATGACAAATTCAGTAAACATTTTGCTATGCCTCTCCAAGCTGCATAGAAGCTTCTCTCTAATCAGTATCAGTATTTGTGTTGAAGATGAGGACATGGAATAAGACGAGAGTCTTATCTCTGGTAAAAGTACCCTAGTCGAACGGAGGGTTTAATGGAGGAAGATGATTTATTGCAAGACTTTGCCACACGATACCTTAGAATTATTAATCAATTGATTCTTGGAGAATGACCTATTTGGAAACAACGCGATTGTCATAATATTTATCTATTTATAAGTTAAAACTATTCAGTTCAATACTTCAAGAGACATAATTATTGCCAAAAAATAGTATGGTAATGTTTTAGACATTAACAAAATATTACTGTTTGGGCAGGATTCCTCGATATTGTTGATAAAGATGATTAAATAAACAATTTTAAAAATGTTGTTTTTATTTTTACATAGTACATCTATTAAGTATTTTTATATTAGAGGGTTGCAAAAGGGCCACTACCAGCCAGCGCCGACTTACCAACGGGTTTAGAACCTAACGGCTCAGTTCGTGACGATGGGAAGAGATCAGACGACATGACGTTGGGATATTGGAAGGGGAGGCGGGTGGGCCTTTGGTGTGTGGCGGTATTTGTGTCGACACCGTTGCGCTATCTTATATGCAAGCACAGCGGGCTGTGCTGTCGCATTTGCTGTGGTTGCTGGGACCCTCAAAAGGCGTAAAATATACAGCATTTACACCACTTCAACTGCACTTTTGACAGTGGTAACCAGTGATGACATCAGCTGGCGTTTTAGTGGACCAGGCAAAAGCCAGCCGATGCCAATTGGGTATTATTGTAGGTTGATTTGCTGGCGTCTGTACCACGTGAAGAAAACTTGAAAAAAACTGAGTCGATTTCATCGATTAGCGCACCTTATCTAATAAAAAGAATTCAAACAGTTTTCTCTATGAAATTTCTCAATAAATTATCGATGTTTTACAAGAAAGAAAATGAAGAAAAAGAAAAATCTGGCAACACAAACAACGTGCACGCTTCGGTCTCGCTTTCCCGTATTTGCTCTGTTTGACGTCGTTCATATAAAGCCAGCTAATACAACTGTCACGCCTCGCTTCGCGGGCACGCCTTTCTGTTTGACATGGTCTCTGACGACTTCAATTTCGGCGCGATATCGCTTCATATTTCCATACAAGACGTAACAAAAACGCTCCGCTTCGCCTTCGGATCGCCATATATTCGGTACTGGCTTCATACAAAACGTCGGTTCGCTGCACCCAGTTTGACGTCTCCTTTCGCTTCGCATTCGCCTCGGAATCGGATCGGAATCGGATCGCCTCGCTTTCGCCTGCCTGTTTGACAAAGGCTTTATGGATTCGGATTTCTCCCTTTTGGCCAATTTAAAAGAAACATCCTGTATACAGAATGACAGTTGTCGTTGTGCTATTAAAATTTCAATAAAAGACTTCATTTGGTCAAATTGCCTCGAGATAATTATTATATAAATTAAAAATATAAACGTTATATTTAAATAGAAAGATCTTTTCGTCACCTTGTGACTGCGTGATTTCTGACAAATCTAAAATAAATATATCTCCCTGTTTTGTCAAGTTGTAATAACCGTATACAGCACACACTACCCCCTCCTTTGTCCCGCCATTTTTTATTTAAGTTACTTGTTACCAACCTTTTACATTTACTCAAAAATTTTAACATTTGTATTTGTTGGCGCTTCAGCTTAGGTGCATACGCGTGGGGTCTCGAAGAACTGAAACTGCGGCTGCGCGGGCACCGCCTAGCGACACAGACGCGTCCTCACAGACGGACCACGCCAGGTATTTTCGAGACTACCTATGTTTTTCCCTGATTACTATTCTTTTTTTTTGTATTTGACCTATACAATTAAATTTCCCTTATGTTGGTACCTATTAAACTTAGTGATATTATAGACAATTAAACTCTGAGTAAACTAAGACAAATACCGCGTGGAATGAAATTTACTTGCGAATAGCCACGCGACCTACCGATCATTAAACGCATTGCAATGCTACGTCAGATGAAGGGGTCTACTCTCTAATCTAATCCAACGAAAAGTAGCTAGAAACTTTGATAAGAACCCTACCCTTTCCTATTATTTTCAGATTCATGAGTTATGAAAACGCATCGGGACAGGGATAGCTGTCCAATCTTGTTTTCATTCATTTTTAGTTCGGGCACCTAAATAATCTGTTGTCCGTAACTGATACGGAATAGGATACGCCCGTAACTTTAGCTGTAATTACCGCTTTTGTGCTTAGAGAGATTATAACTCAGAGTTATAAATATATAAAAACCATAATGTTGAGTAAATATTGTTATATGGAAAGCGAGTATTTTCAATTATAAAATGAAAGTCATCAAGAAAACACCTTGGAGAGATAGAAAGCAGAGTTTAAACCTACAATAAAGCTAACCTAACAAAAAAGATAACAGAATTTTCCCGTCTTGATCTGTGAGATTCTTGCATCGCAAGCCAATAGCCGTACCCCCATTCATCCCGGGACCATCTCAGTTAGGCGGCCTCTAAACGGTCAATTATATTGCGCAATATTATAAATTGTGCAATATTGTTGACCGTTTAGAGTAAACATTGAAGAAGCGCAGTGATTGACCGAAAGTTTGAGCGAGTTTAATTTTTATTGCACCATATTTTTTTCATTGCATCGTGTTGGGTCACTATTGCGCAATATCGGGATCAATACTATTCTCCGATAGAACACGAAAACATTGTGTAGTTCGTATTATTGTGCAATATAATTGCTCGTTTGGATTCAGAGCGCCTTTCAATCATATTGTACAATAAAATGTATTGTACAATGTTATTGTAGGTCTAGGGGCCGCCTTATTTCAATGTCCCATCTGGTTAGACGGTAAAAAGGACAGTTAATTCAATGAATTGTACAGTACCTATTATTGGAGGCTATAGAATTGGCCTAACTGTTACGACCAAACAAGGATCGTATTTGAGTTCTTTGTGATACTATGATGTCTATTTTCAGTAACGTTGGGCGGTGTCTTTCAAATTCAAGTCATTTACTTCGTAAGGATGGTTTTGAAGCGACAAAAGAAAAAAAAAAATAGAATTATAATTATAGCGCTAAAGTCTCGGTCGCAAGACATAATGACTGTGAAAATACTGTACGTGACCAACTACTACGTACTTTTAAGAAACTCCATGGCCGCTCTTTTTCGATCGCCACACTGAAAAAAATGCAGACTAACTAAGATACATTTTCTCTTAGTTGGCATCAAAATGTTAAGAATAATTAATAATTTTGTTACTATAAACAATAAAGCTTAGTTGCCAGAACAAATTCATTTTATTTAAGTCGACAATTTTGCACATGAAGAGTATATTCAACTGGCTTTGTTACATCATACATGCTTTGTTAGATTTTACTTCTCCACTTTTATGTAACAAATAATAAATTGCGTTCATGGTAACAAGCAACTTGTTAGCAATATTTAAATTTATATCGTAGTTTTTAACAACGAGCATGGTTGACTAGATAGCCTGCTTAATTAAATCAAACAAGAGAAGTGGTCGCATCTAATATCGCTTTGTTATGTCAACAAAACGCGGCGGCCAGCCGCCACCGAACTGTCAATCTTGTCATTGTCATCGTAAACGCGTACCTACGAGTACCTATCGTGAGTTGCTTGCTGTTGTGTGAAATATTTGAAAAATAAGTAAGTTTTTGCTTAACTAGCGAATGCTATAAACACGTACGAAGTGGCAGAATTATTAAAGACATGGGAACTAACCGATCTCATCCCAAAATTTGCAGGTAAGATAAATCATGCAGTAACGTTTACATTTATGATGCTATATGTTGTAATAGTACCTAATAATATTATGTAAGTAAATTACCTACTCCAGACTCCAGAAAAATATTTATTTTACCCAGTGACTAACTGACTTTATTTTTGCTTGCAGAATCTAGATATATCGGATTTAGAATTTGGACGGGACACAATAATTAATGTATCTGTTGCGAAGGACAAAGTGGCACAAGTAATGTCGAAATTATATAATTCTAGAAGAAAATGTGCCCCCGAATATTGCTGAAGATGATCAAAGAACGCAGTGGGGTATGTTTCGTTTCAACTTTTATGTAAGGTCACTAAATTGGTAATTTTGCATATTTTAGGAGATGAAAAACTTACAATGTATTGGCACAAAAATAAACTAAGTGGAAAGAGTGAAATTTAACAATGTTTTTAGTTTTAACTTTTATTTCTCCAAATGTACTGGATTCAAATAGTTGTATTTCATACCACTTTTTTTTCAGTTACAAGAAAATATGTTGCCGAAGTCAATTGAGACATCTTCGCTTTGGTGGAACGCTTGATGGAAATGGTACCAGAATGAATGAAATAATTAGGTAGCTCTTAGATGCGCCTTATAGGTAATAAGATGCCTTAAAATAAGTGTTTTGTAAATGATTGATAAAGTTATAATAAAAAATGGTTGTTTGATTGCTATCTATTTGCTAAGTCTAAGCCGTTGTCATTTGAACTACCTGTATTCGTCAATCCAAGTCAGTGTCACATCCACAAAGTACCAACCTAACTTATTGTAATTTTTATTAACTACAATAAGTTACTTTGTGGATGTGCAACATACTGTGACTTGCATTGACGAATACAGGTAGTTCATATGACAACCCCATGTCTACGACGAAAATGAGGTTAGTTGAATTAATTAATTCATCACGGTTACTTCATGCAAGATCTTAATTATAACAACTTATGAACTTCATTGATTTTATAATGTTGCACAGACGTATCATGCAAGATCTTAGTTGAATCTACAAGTTAAGTGTATTGATGTGACAATGTCTCATCCTTAAACTGGCCAACATTTGAGCTAAATTAAATAACTACCCTTAATTATAGCAATTCATTACTTAGTAGACGGAACTATGATAATTTAACGAAGTTCTCATAGCTGCAGAAGGCAAGATCTTGTTAGGCTCGTATGGAGTCATGATGCGTGATCACGTTAAACAAGATGTTTATTAAAGCAAACAATTTTTTTTTTCAGTGCATAATTATTTCTGAACCATCATTCTTTATAAAAGCAAGCTGTGGAATTGACACCACTGCACTCGGTACAAGAGTAGGTTTTTTTAGGCATGTCTTTAGAAGCTTCTTGTATTTGTGAAAATGGCAAGAGTATATTTCGCAATATTTAAAATGTCACTTACGGGATATCTTCCGTGATTATCTATTTGTTTGAGTTCCCGATATTTCGACGCTGTTGCAAGCGCCATGATCGCGGGTTGACTCGAGATTGCGGGTGGATGAAAATAAATTGTTAGGAGCAGACAAATCTGTCTACCCTCTTTCTTTGTCTCTTGTTACGCGCACTACTGGAACTCGACACTAAGTCGGCAAAACACACTCACAGTATCAACAAGTTTTTTGGAGTCTTTATAACGATGCCGGCTGCCCTTTATGAGCATGTTCACAACTGGATTCCACGTACTCGACAATTTGAAGCCATCCTCTCGATTGAAATTCTTGTGTTTTCTTATTTCAATTGCTTCTCTTGCAGTCTTGGTATGTAATGTTTGTCCGTGGACAAAATACTAGGCTTGTGAAATTCAATCCAGTGATTGGGCCCTGACTGTGGCAGATGTTCAAAGTTCAATGGGCCCAATCACTGGATTGAATTTCATTTTTATTTTCATCCACCCGCAATCTCCAGTCAACCCGCGATCATGGCGCTTGCAACAGCGTCGAAATATCGGGAACTCAAACAAATAGATAATCACGGAAGATATCCCGTAAGTGACATTTTAAATTTAGAGACAAACCGTGAAAGCTTAAAACAGTGTTCGCAATATTTATTTCGTGAGCAGAGACTCCAATTTTGATTGTTTGTCGATTAATCTTTATTGTACTATTTGTTTGTTCTAGTTGTTGCTTTTGAATTATTATTTTAACTAGAGAAGCTTCTATAAAAGGCACGGCAACAATAACTTGGTAAAAACGCTGAAAATAAAAATTGGTTGGAGTCGATCACTCAAGTGAATTTTGTATCTAAATCTTTTCTTCGCAGAACAATTCATTATGTTTGGAATTGTTTTGAGTTCCGTTCATTCTGTGAGCTTATGATTTGACAGAAATCTAATTAAAGTTCAGGTTGAAAGGTCAAGTTTGTCGTTACAAAGTCGTCCAGCTAAATATACTTTCTTGAGATAAGTAGTAATTTCTTTAAAAGAAATTTGAATTTCTGGGCTTGATTGTAATAAATTAAGAGTTACGCTTCAAAAAAGAAAACAACATGAAATGTAAAAATTCAAATTAATTAATTCTGAAAATCAGCGCTTAAATTAGAAGTTACTTTTGTTTCAATGATGATTTGTTTTTAATTTAACTAATATTTTGACTCCAACTTTTAACATAATATTATGTAAACGTATCCGTGTCCTTTACGCTTAGGGTGCTTGTACACGGCGCATGTAACCCGCGCAAGTGCCTCAACATGCTCAAGCTACATGCGCCGTGTACAAGCACCCCGCGGGTAGCTTGATCAAGTAGCTTGCGCATGTTACTCGCGCGGGTAAACCGCAAACCCGCACCTTTACTTGCGCGGGTTACATGCGCCGTGTACAAGCACCCTTATGATTGGCTTTTGTCTCATCGATATTATATGTTATGTATACCTACTACTACTAGAAAGCATATTTCAACAAATATGCGCATTGGGTCAGTTTAAAAAAAAACTGAAAAAAATATAATGTGAGAACTTTATGATATACTACCTACATTTATGTTTAATTTAACAATAAAAAACGGTTTTAATAAGGATTTCCAAACACTTGACAAAATGTTTATGTTCAAAAGTCTCTACTTTTTTACGCGTTATTGATTTGTTCGTTATTTATATTGATAAAAGACGTAAATTAAGTATATTGTATATTAGTAATAAGAAAAAACATAACACTCCTTTTTTTGGGCAGTCGCGTAAAATAATGATAATATATTTTTTAACTTGTACGTTGAACTTTCTGTTAGCAATCAACTATTCATATTTGCATCTCTCACTTATATTATGTTCCCTGAGCGACAAAAAAGCCGATAGTTCGTTAATCGCTTTCTCGCCGGCAGTAGGACAGCAGCCTTACGTTCCCATGGAAATAACTTTCAACTTTCACGCAGGCAAAACCACTCGCAAAATCTAGTATATGCATTGAGTAAATATTTAAATGAGTTTAAAGTGCATTACGAAAGCTTTGGTTAATAACATAATGATTGGGTGTTATTATGGTCAAGCGCTATGCACAGTGCGGGTTCCACATTAAGTTCTGCCGGCCACTACATTTTGTAGTATTCTACAGGGGAGTACAAAGGACTATTCTCTGAGAGCCTGTTTTATGCCTTTGTTTCTGATGCATATATGGGTCGTCGCATTATGCAAACTACGTCTAAACGTTTTAGATGCATCGTAATCGTATTGTTATCATATATTAACAAACATTATATCCTTGGTTGAATCATGTTTATGGGAAATCTGTGTTTATGTATGTCATCATCATCATCAGCCTATAATATTCACACTGCAGGGACACAGACTTCCTCTCTGTAAGAGGAAGTGGGTCTTAATCTACCGCGCAGCCCTAGTGCGGGTTGGTACATGTCACATATTCTCGAATTTTTGGTTCTAGGACATGTCAGTTTCCTCACGATGTTTTCCTTCACCGTTTTGAGAGCATCAGTGATGTAATAAATTATACAAAGAAAAGCGCTTGACTGGGTTTGAAGTTCGAACCCACGACCTTACAAATCATAGGTCGGGCGTTATGATGTATAATGCAGCTTTAGTAACGATTTAATCATCATTCATTCACGTCATTCCCTAAAAAAGCAGTGTCTAAACCACTCTAGTCGAGTGTGTTTTAACAAATGACAATCTAGCAAAAAACATAGTCCAAGAAAACGTCAACATAATTAAGTTAAACAAACAAAAACGCTACAGGTCATCTACGGACTAAGCATGGTAAAATTCATGCGGTCAAAATGCCCGACGTTAGCAAATTGCTTTAAAAAATCCTTGAGTATTCTGAGCACGCTGGGAAGTAGGTAGGCGCTTTTTATGCAAAGGCCTTCCGCTTGTCCCAACATTAAAGTGGAGGCTTAAAATCGCTACAGTAGGTACTTAAGAAGAGACAGGTTGTAAACCCATCACAGGCATAATAAGCCCTTTTCTCATTATTTTTTTTAATTTCTGTTCATTTGGACGCCTTTCAGTTCCAAGTTGGAAAATTCGAATAGAAGACAACTTATGCAATCATTGTTCTAGACTATTTTCAACTGTAAAATAGTCCACGTATTCGGGAAAATTGTCTTTTTATAGAAAAACAGAAAAACTATCTTTTGTAATGAAATTTTATGAATGCTTTACTGAAAAGAAATGTGAGTCCATAGGAGAGTGTAGAAATGTTAATTCCTTTGAAAACTCTTCGGGAAAATTGTCGTTTTATAGAAAAACAGAAAAACTATCTTTTGTAATGAAATTTTATGAATGCTTTACTGAAAAGAAATGTGAGTCCATAGGAGAGTGTAGAAATGGGGCATATCTGAAGTGGACAGTATTAGTCGCTAAAAATTTTAAAGTTATTCAGAATTTCATACTGTATTTTTAAATTCAACTGTATGCTTTGTTTTAAATTTCATTCGATTCGATTCAAGCATTTTTAAACTGGTAGCTATTATTGCACACCCCACATACTTAACTAGAATCACCAATTCGGGTTACGGAATCGTCCAGGGTCAGCACTGTCCAAACTAGTAACCGTAATCCTGGAACGTAGAGATCTATAAAAGGAACAAGGTGATTTTAGTCAGTACGAGTCTGACAGTACCATTTGCTCTTCACAGGGCGGGAAAACTCATTTGATGATTTTACTAACTGAAAATAAAAAAGTATCACCAAGTCGACGATCAACCTCTCTCTGATCAGGTTTTTTATAAAATCCTCCTTAAAATTAAATTTAGTTCAAGCGTAATGTGAAACGTTTCATTCAAAAACTTTAAATTTATTTATGTACCTGCGTAATCTTGAATTATTTAAAGCAATCCGTTTGACAACACTGACCTCTTAACGCAATTCCACGATATCTTCTATTATTTGTGCCCACAAACACGTGGCTTGTTGTGTCTAAGACGTTTCAAGACCTTTGTCTTTCTGCTCGAGATAACAAGTTGACCTAAATGTCGACATGACAGCAATTAAAGGGTTCTACTTGATAATAATATACCAAATTGTGTATTATTTAATAAAATCAGATACTTTTTATTCCACTAAAAGTAGGATGAAGTACCTAAGGGTTTTTGTTGAGACAGGCAATTCGGTGATAAAGTCTTAAAAGTATTTCAAAACATTACCTATGCGTGCAGTAATGCGAAATGATGCAGCACACTTACCACAAAGGTGAACAAGACGTAGTGACACTATAATTAATCGATATTGCATGCATAGGTAACATCTTGAAAGACTTCTAAGAGTCCTAGCACTAAATTTCCTTCCTCACCAAATAACCTTACTCTACCATATATATCTTTTCTATCAGACGAGCGCAGACCTGCAGGAGGGACTGTCAGGCTTGTACTCACTAAAATCCACGGTGTTCTCCAATCGTCGTATCCTACGAAAAGGGGCGTAACTGCATATTAGCTACTTTTCAGGAGACACTTTTTTGTGTTTTTTAAATTAAATGTGAACAAATATGTATTGGTGGTTTTATATAATGTGTATTGGTATTTTATGGTTTGGTTAGTATTATTTTCAATAAATTATCTTTATATTTTATACGATTTTTGTCCCTTAAATCCTTATTCTCCGTTGCGTTAAGACTTAGTAGGACTGGACTTGAGCAATAAGTTACATTATGCCCTTTATCTGCGGAAATGTCGAAGCCATATATATCGCCAAAAAGCCCTGTTTATATATTTGTGATGCGTGTTTTCATTGTAGGTAGGTATGTCATAAACATAAAAAACAAAAACATAATTTGAACCTAGAAGAAAGACATAAACGTAATTAGGGCTTAGCCATTCCATAGAAAACGGCCACAATCACCATGAGGGTTTTTTTCTACATGTACTCTATATTGAAAATGAATAAGTAATTAAAATGACTTATTTAAGTACAAACTCGTTGATACTATATTATTTGAACTTGATCTATGCAGTACAAATTAAGAAAATACAATTTGTATCTTAAAATCACTTGAGGTACACGCAAAAATGTTATATTTATTTGAAAATCAGATTACGCTCGCCGCAACTAACAATCTCCACGTTCCGCCGAATAGTAGCCGAATGGCGCATGGCGCGGCGCTAGCACGCAAACCTCGCGCCCGCGCACGAAGAATGAAGGCGCGACGGCAGTTGTGGCTTTATTCTACGTTGAAAACGTAGTGCTTAAAATTGTGGCTTTTTAGAAAACCTTATTATTTGATAACCTGTACTGGTTTTAATTGCTTTGTTAAGCGCCTCGTCCACGATAGATTAAAATAACGTAGAGCGAGTCTCATAGGGCAATCTACGACGTGTACACATAAGCGAGACTACCCTAGCTAGAGTATCATTACAGTCTACGTAGACACGCTCAGCTACTCTCGGAAGGCATCGTGGACGCAGGTGCGAGACCGAGACAAGCGATATGAATAGAGAGCTCTCGAATTGTCTACCCGCCTAAATCAGTCTAGCTAGGGCTTGAGTAGCGAAACACGTGTTTTGTTTATTTAATGTAGAATTCTGCATTGCTTTATTACCTTGAAGAATGTCGAAATGTGTTTGGTCAAAAGACGAAACCATTAAAATGATACATGTATGAAGGCTTTCCAGATTTATGGAATAGATCTCATAATGATTATAAACATCGTAACAAAAAAATCATTGCTTAACAATTATTAGTGAAGCATTTAAGGTCTAGTATCCATTGTTTAACCCAGCAGCTTCTTTTAATATATATTTTTTTCTTTTTCAATAACAAAGAAACCACAATCGCAGCAGTTAAACGTGACCGCGACATGTTTTCAACTGAGAGAGCTATGATTGAGAGTGTATATATATATTTTTTTAATTAGCCATTTATGTCCCACTGCTGGGCAAAGGCCTCCCCCATATCCGTCCAAGTGTTCTTTTCCAGTGTGTAATTGTATATAGTGACCGAATATACTTATTTAGTCTACGAGTAGTGTAGTGTACGCAGGCCAAAATTTCTCTATGATAGAGCTACCCTACGATAGAGCAAAAAATGCAATAGGGTGCTCTAATGATCTCTACGTGTACGTAGAAATGAGAGTATAGATTAGATTAGTCTCCAAGCTGTCTAGCTCTATTCTCTCTCCGTGGACGAGGCGCTTTAAACTGGTTATATGTGGTATGATGAGCAGAATTGAATCGTGCAATAAAAGAAAAAAGCCCCTATGTTCGTTAGGGCACTATTCGTAGGATACGACGCAATATTCCTTTACGTTCCGGGGTCACGGTAGCTCGTAAGTCCCGCTACCCACTATAAGTATACCTAGCATAACGTTTCTGTGTTGGCCACCACTAGGCAGGTTCATTGTGGGTTGGGATCCAACTAACCCATTTGACGTTTGGCACATGTCTTCGAATTCTAGGTTCTGGTTTATGCAGGTATTCTCGCGATATTTTTCTTCTGCATTTTTAAAGCAGTAGCAATACTCATAGATTAATTAATAACATCACTACAAAAAGTAAGCAACCAAGTTAAAAGTTAGTATTTTTATTTAATAAATAATGATTAGACATTAAAAAAAAAAGTTAAAATTAGGTTGGTAGTAATCAAAACTGACGTTGTTATCAACAAACATAATTCAATCAATCTGTACGTTGTTCTTAAAAATGATAAGCAAAATGTGTGTAGATAGGTACTTTATCATCACACTTCAACCTACATCATCCGGGAAATCGGTCGTGATGTTATATTAATCCACCAAACAAATCCAAAACATGAATCGTTATTCAAACACAACATGCTTACAATATTTCACGTAATATTTCAAAGCCGCGGCAGCCGAAGCTGACTCCGACATATGGAGAGATGCAGCCTTCACGTCCAAATTCGGATGCTCCCAAATTGTTTTGTGTGACGTTGAAGGGTCACGTATTTAGTTGCCACAGCCTTGCCAGACATGTAGCGGGAATTGGAACGAAGATTTTTGTGCCCGCGTTGTGCCCAATTATCTTCTAATGTCACAGGATTTGAGGCTTGAGATATGGACGTCGACGTGCCGAGACGAGACGAGATTGAATAAAGAGATTGTTGTTTATCAAATTAGGCTCGGATGACTTGCGGAATAAGAAAGAAATTGGAAAAGATAATGTGGATGAGTTCAACAGAGAGCGTTTCACCGAATTTAGGCATAACGCCATAATCTCAACGTTTGGCAAGCGAATTGCTGATTGCAGTATTAATTCTGATGATACAAGTGGGCGCTACTGCCAATTTCTCAGATTATTGCTTCTTGAGACACCTTTAAGAAAGGGCGTAATCTGTTTTCTAAGCCGATTACAGGGGCGAACATAAGTACTTGTTTAAATTTGTATTCCAATCAGGTCCGTCGATCATTTGATTGAACGAAGTGATCCGGACAATCAATTTATTGAAACAGGATATTTTAGAAACAATTCATTTACGATATTAATTCAATTTACGTTTTGAATGAAACTAATGAAATTATCGATTTATGTTATTCATATTAAAACACTAAAGAATGTTGAAAAGCATTTTGTGTGTGTAAATTATGTTCAAGACTTTGAACTCTGAACGATTTTGAAAACGTGCGGCCGACGGCAACTGAACAAGATAAATCTCGGAAAAAGAAACATGGATACGATGGAAATTAAGATAATGACGAGTAATAAGGAAATGCTCTCTCCGTATAATTTGGTTTTGCATATTCTATTGTTTCTGAATTTTGACGGATGTAGGTTTACATTAAGGATGGAAATTGTTGTTTTTTTTTGGTTGGTCCATTGTTAACAGTAAACGTTTTATAGTACCTCATTTTTGAGGTTAACTTGTGTAAAAAGTGGCACGATTTTATCTTTTCAATTACCTTCCTTTTCTTATCCAATACCAGAAATATTAATTACTTATTGTAATGAATTTGAATGATTGCATTGTAATGAATTTGAAAAAGGCCTTACATTTAATTTCAAAATTAATTTATTATTTAAATTAACTTTTATAAAATCTTTAAGATTTATTAATTTGCATCCAATAATTACAAAATTAATTGTTGAAGAAAGAGGCTTATGCGATTCTTTTAAAATGAAATAGTGATCATAAACTAATTCGTACTGGTTTCATATAGTTCTAAATACGGTATGGCTGTACCAAACATTTCTTGTTAAATCCTTGTTAAAATATGTTCTAAAAATGCTAAATCTTACGTGGTAGGAAAGGGTTAAAATAAGTCACATGCTATGGAAGTGACGGCATCGTCGCGTGCTCAGAGTTGCGGTTAATGGTCGCAATACGCATTAAAACTAATTTTTATACTGATTTCGTGTGACTTTGTGAACTTTTCTACCATAATAATGACGACAGCCAATTATTTCTTGAATATTTATAAATATTTTTAATATTTTATCCAATAAACAATCATTTAGTATTCCATAAAAGTTTTAAATTATAATTATACTAAAATAATTACCCAAATAAATACACGAAAAAACACCGTCAATTGTCGAGTAAACTTTTTAAAACTTATCACACAAGTCACAAGTACGTTGCACCATTTAAAAAAAAACAACTAGTTTGTAGTGTTTACATTGCGGGCGAAAGCGCGAGGCCGCGGGGTTCGACACGGCATCCCCGGGTTCCGTCGGTGAACTGGAGAGGCTCTAAGGCCGGCTCGCGATGTGCCGCGGCGAACATGCGCACTCACTGCTCTTTCAAACCATTGTGGAAGACCCCTGCAAACGCTCCTCTCCGCATTACTAGAAAGTAAACCTTTTTGGGATAGTGTGCAGATGGTTTTATTGTTTCCCGCTGTATCGCGGGATCTTCTTCAGTGTTCACGACTGACCCCACAGTCGTCCCTAAATGATACACGGTTTAAGTGTTATTAAAAAACTTGAAATTAAAAAAGTTTGAATGCACTTATTCATTTGGAAGATATTGAAAGTTTAATAATAACAGAGTGTTTTCTTAAATCTTTAAACATATCTATTCAGAAAATAGGTTTTGCTCATCTACACAATGAAAATATTTCAAGTTAGAACGTCTAATAAATTACACTCTTTTTTTTTATAAAGGTGCTGATAAACTTGAGCGTTCACTCGTAACCAGCATTCTTGCGAATGTTACATTACAGAAAAAAAAACCAGAGCGTTATAGCGACCGTTCTAATGAGCCGTTTTGGTGAGCCTTTTGCCGATCCGAATGTCACACTCACATTCTTATCAAGAAAAAAATTTGACGATCATGAAGATGATTGCAGCAATATTTGGCTCTCAGCTCGGCTCTGTTGTTTAGTTCGTCGAAATTTAAAACCGCGAATGCTCGATGTTCTATTACAAATGATTGCTCAAGTCTATTAGCACCTTAAGGTATGACCTGTGTTTGTAATTATCATCTATTGTTGTGATATTAAATGTGTATGGACGAATAAATGAAAGAATTTTTAATATTAACATTTTTTTTAGGGTGAGTGGGGGTAAGATGAGAAACGGGGAAAGATAAAAAAGATACAATAACGCCGAATATAAAGAATATCTTTTAATGCTGGCAACATCATTGTAGACACCGTTTTGTCTTGCCCCACACCGCAGTCTGCGTCAGTCGCTAACTGAGAGCATTCGTGTGTTTATTGACAGTTTCCGTACGGACACATTATCCGCGTAAAATTGAAATTTTAGTCTTCCATCAAGCGGGGTAAAAATAAAATCGTATTTATGGTCATAACCATAGGGACTATTTTAGTCACTATTTCATTCTTACCCCTTGGGCATTTCGTCTTACGACCAATTTTAATTACAGTTTTTTCACAAAATATAGTTTCATAAAGATTTCTTTCAACATTATAGAAACAACTTGACCATGCTTTTTTACCCAAAACAAAAATTTTTGCATTTGCATTGAATCCCTTTGTGTGACAACAGTTTCAAATCAACACTGTTCATCTCATCATATTTTCATTCCAACTTACCCCCACTCACCCTAAATGAATGGCAGACTTGTATTTAAAAAGAATAGAAACTTATTGTGATCTGCAGTATAAAATGCTAGGTCAGCATGAGACTTGCTTCTGCACCTGAGAAAATTGCCACATAGGTACTAGTAGATATCCCAATGTTTATTAGTTCTGTCAGCAGAAAATATGGGTTCCAACTCCAGTTATTAGATAGAAATGAATGAACGTGTCTATAGTAAATATAGCTTCAAATACTCGTATGTACCACAGCTTAGGTAAATATAATCAAAGAATCATTGCGTAAACACATGAAAAGATGCTTATATGTCTGCGGAAGATGTCTTTGATTGGACAACCCAAATATCAATAACCCGGCCACAGATTTGACATTTGTGATAACATTTTGTTTACGCCGTTATAAAAAAAAGCAGAGGAAGCAACATAGTTTTTTTTTTGTAATTATTAATGTATCAATTTAAAAGTTCACTGAGTTGGGTATTTTAATTTATCTTTGTGAATTTGAAAAAAATAAAAATAAATCAAATGAGTTTTATTTTACTTCTTATACCACTAAATGATTTATATTAATAAAAACACCTACATCATCCATTATAAAAAATCATTTAGATCAGTATAAAAGTCTGCTCTGAACTCTGTTCAGATATAATTTAGCGAAATTATGTAAGTACCGGTACTTTACTGTAACTTTTTGTTTAAAGTATCCTCCGTTAGTCAGTATAAAATAAAAGTATGTTTTTTTTCGGTCTCTTAAGCTATTGTCAAACAGACAGGCGTGGCGAATGCGAAGCGAGGCGTTTTTGTTTGTAATGTATGGACTTGTTTGAAGCCAGTCACATAGACTATCGGATCGCTTTCGCTTTTCTATGTGACTGGATTCAAACAATTATATTTTTAGCTTAATTATAGCTTTAATGTAAGAATTACGAAGAAATCCCCAGTAGAAAAGACTGAAATCTTTTCTTCAATACAGTACATTCTACAGGTGAATGAATATCCAGGTGATTTATAGTCGAATGAATTCATACGTTCCCTCTTATTTGGCTTAACGTGTAGATACTCGCGTTATGTCATAAGCTATTTTAATTACCATTTATGGAAAATAGCTCGGGTAATTATTTTATTCGACAGTAATTTATGTATACAATGCCTCTGATTTTTCATGAAGAAAGAAAGAATAGTATTAAATTAGCATAGTTCTAGCTTGTGGACAAAGGAAAAGTACGAGTAATATGTAAGGATCGTAGCCCAGGGTAGCGGGACTCTCTTATCAGGTAGCCGTGATCCTGGAGCGTAAAGGGCTATTGAAGAAAAACTGTGGATTCTAGTCAATACAAGTCTGACAGCCCATCCATCCCGCTCTGAGATTTTGATGATTTTACGACGTGTAAGTAGGGGGTCACTTTAGTGGAAATTGAAAAATAATGGATTATTTTATTTTATTGCTTGAACAATACAATAGACATAAAATTAATTCATCACAATTCATACAGGGTGATTTTTTAGTCACCATCCAAATTTTAATATATTAATCTTTGGCGAAAATCATTGAATACGTGTTTTTTCTTTTTGTATCAATCCATAAAAAAATATCGAGATATCAAGTCTCTATGGTATCTATAAAAAGTTGATGATTTTGGACACCGCGCTGTGATGTGTCGCTCAGGTGTAGCGGGGCGGGGCCCCGGGTCAGCGGGGTGCGCTCTGCCCGTTTCATGCGTCGGCAAGTGTATATTATTAACGTTTAGCTTAGTGACCACACAGAGCGGATGAGAAAATGATTTAATATGACAATTTGACGTATCGATTTTTTTTCAAAAATGGGTTTAGTGATTGATACCTAATGCATAGAAAAATTTTGGACGGTGGTAAAAAAGTCACCCTGTATAAGCGCGTTTACCCACAAGGTGGACAGACGATCTTGTTTCGACCAGAGCATCGCGCTGGATGCAAGCTGCTTCCAAGCGGTCCTATTGGAAGTCTATAGGGGTGGCCTATGTTCAGCAGTGTACGTCCTGCGGCTGATATGATTATGATGAATTCATATTATGATTCTGCTAAAGTAGCGTTTTAGTCTCGCTGGTCTGTAGTTTCTGCTCGTCCCCATGTGAAAAAGTCGTGATTTTTGTATATTTTTAGCTCTATGTGCCTCATTATAAGTTCCCAAATACTCACCGTATAAAGCCGTATATATTCGGACCCAATAATAACTGCAACATAAGATAGGATTACATAACTCGATGTCTCGTAAACAGATTACTGCCTCGCCCCAAGTTGACTTAAGGCGCTGTACAAAGTTAACTCCTTGTTAAACGTCTAGATTTTCGTCGCAGAGTTAGCCGTATGTGTACATACAAAAATGCAGTGTATAGTCGAATATTTATGAAGAAATTACTTAAATAAAAACAATTTACAAAAGTGGAAAGAAAATAAATTGTTGAATATGACCACAAAACAAAATTTTCGTCTCGAAATTCTCAGTTTTCAGAGACAACTATCATATTTTTTATAACTAAGAGGCCTTTTTTCACGAATGTTTTTTCCTTGCTTGTTTTAACAAAAAGTTAAATTGAACTTAAATTCCACTGCCCAGCACTTAAAATCAAATACAGTTCAAAAAAAAGCGCCTCGCTTTAAAAACGCTAACGTGTGAACAGATAAATGTACATGGGAATGAATTTGTTCTATTTCGGGCGCTTTTTCAACGCCCATAAAAAAATGCTCGTGCAAATGGGCTCTTGCAGAGGAAATTTCATAGATTAAAGACATATCTAAAACTTTTTAAACTCAGAACTGTTATTTTTTAAATATTTAATTAAAACTACGAAATTTACACAAAATTTAAACAAAAATTTACACAAAATTTACACATTTCTCCTTACAATTTGCCCGCTGCTGCTTCACCACCATGACTACCTATAGCATCATACAGCGCGCAGCGCCTTAATGCTTTAATGAAAATAGCAGCCCACGCTGGCTCCTAAGCGCTATAACTATTTTATTGGCTACCTACGAGACAATATTATTCTATCGCCGATATTTTCTATCATAAATAGTAGGGCAGTTTATGTGATACGAGTAGTTAAAAAGTACCTATATTTGATAATATTGTGTAGTTCTGTTTGGGGTTGCGAGGCGGGCAGTCGTGCACCACGTTATTGTTACTACGTGATTATTTTACGATAAACTACTGATAGTATATTGTTTTAGAACAATAATACGTTGTGTCAGTAACAGAATCGACATGGAACATTTGTCTGGGGAGTTGAATAAGGTATATTTTTGTCCACTCTTCTCGGAATTATGGGCTTTATTATGTATTATAGTTAGCTTCTGCGCGCGACTTCGTTTGCGAAATTCTGGGCCCGATCCACAGCCTCACATCCCATCCCACCTACACTGACCCGAAGCTATTACTTTTTCTGACTTGCTAGACAAACTTATAACCTATCATCAGCCGGAAAACGTCCACTTAACTGATAATCCGCCACTTGCATCCATCGGTTGTCCGCGACTCTCATAATGTCGATGGTGCACTTTGCGTCTTCCTACCAGAAAATAATGGAAATGGCTCATTGGTCACAAATAATCATACAAACAAATACATCTTTATAAAATGAGTATAGATTAGAATTAGGTATCTGAACTATTTCTCAGAATAATCTAACACTACTGGCCTATATCTAGTGATAAAAGTTAGCCCACATACGTTGATAAAATCCCTGTTTCGACGATAGGTTATTTGTTTTTGTAGTGTCAGACACATAATTAGGTAGCGATACTTTTTATTCACCCACTCTAAAATAACCCTTCGTAAAAACCAGTGTTTAGTTCGAATACTTAGATATTTATAATGTCCAAGCGGTACTTTAGGTATAATGTCAGTGTAAGACCTAGCTCACATCGAGGTGACACGGGCAGTAGCTCAGTGTCAGTAAAATTAAGACGCTGTGGTGGTTCTGCGGTGTCACTGGACCCGTCTGGATGTGAAACGAACATATTCGTATGTATAGGCCAAATAGGTATGTATGAGAATATCGGTAGAAATATTTATTTTGTTAAACATTATTAACCTTTTTTATTATATTTACCTTTTTACCTTTAAACGCCTGTGTCGCGAATCGTAAAGATTTTTGTGGAAAAAAAATTTGACCTTCCGATTCAGTAAATCGGACGCTTTAACAACTTCTTTCTTTCCACAAACATCTTTACAAACCTTCATAGGCTGAAAGTACTACGTCTAGTCAACGAAAACTATTCCATTTTGTATGACACGTATTTTTTATTTGTCAGGGTTGGTTTCTTAGTAAAAATTGTTTACAACCATAAGTACTTTTAGCCCATGGAACGTTGTAATGCTTTACAAAAACCCCTGTAATTTATTTCTTTATTTTCATATCCTTTGAATGCTGAAGAAGATCGTTTCAGTCTGAAAATGGCAGATGTACTCGTTTGTAACCGAGGTGGTTTTCCAGCTGTGTTTGGATAATGCGATATCGCTTTTGATATTGTGGTTATTATTGATAATATTTGAAACCATGAGCAAATGGGGTTTGATACCCAGGTCGGGCAGTGTTATTGGGTTATTGAATTCGTAGTTCTCAGTAGTATCTCGATTGCCTAATAGATGGCAATCGAGAGGGGGGAAAAGGTTGCTCTCTATTGCATGGGACTCACACCCAAACATTTTTAATAATAATAATAAATTTTATTTCTCTAAAAACTTACAAACAGGATTTACAAATATAAACTTTGAACAAATTCGTTTTATGTTTACAAAAGTTTTAGAACTGCAGCCGAACTAGGATGATCCTGTATTTCGGCAAGCAGTGCCATCCCCCCTGACTTAAATACATTTTTTTTCAGTTCTTTAAGTGCTAATATTTCATAAAACCATTTGTATTTCAAACAATTATTTGTGACAGTGAGTTAGTAAACTGAACATTACTAGATAATAGAAAGTTGAAAGTTGCTATAAGTAAACCTTTGCGCAATACAGGTGGCACATAATGGTACAGAAAGTAGTATTTGGACGACAATTGCGGGATTCCGTTGACCTAGCCAGAATAACATTTTTTTTTACATTTTCCTTTTAATCCATGGAAAAAAATACCGAACAAACAATACTCGTTAAAATATGAAGAAGAAACACAATATACCATCAAAATATTCACGGTTTGTTTGATATTTTTTTACTTGACTACTAACGGAGTTTTATTTTCACTACAAAAACACCGATCTCCTGTATCGTGGGTGTGTTGTTGGTACAAACATTCTAATAACTGACATACACAAACAGCCAGTCCGGGAATCGAATCTACTACATGCAACGCAGCAATCAATCGCTTAGCCACTATGCCTTTTTTTAGCGTGGTAAAATCATCAAATGAGTCCTCCCACCCCGGGCAGGGCGGGAGGGACTGTCAGACTTGTACTGACTAAAATCCACGGTGTCCTTCAATAGCCCTTTATGTTCCGGGGTCACGGTAAGGAAATAAATCCCGCGACCCCGGCAGGCTTTGGCCCTCTGAGAGGGGGGCCCGCCATTTTTGCTGACGCTCTTTGAGGCGCGCGTGGAACACGACGCGCCGCCGACCCGGGCATGGTCCATGGTCGGACAGCGAGTTGCCCTTTACTCGCCGTCCGCATGCCCGCGCCTACGGTGGCCGGAGATCGTCTGCCGACGTCCGACGCCGCGGGCGCCTACCACGGCGGTAGCCACTATGCCTAATCGTAGGATTACAACACATCTGAAATACTGCAAGAACCCCTTTACAAAAACAAGTTGACATCGGCACAGTACCTTTAGTGAACCGGTACCTACCTACAGATCGTTGAAGGTGATACGAAGTTTAAATTAGTTTAAATGATAAACTGTCCCTAGAACTAGTACCAGTTTCCTGTTCAAACATGGGCCGACAGTGTCAACAAAACTTTGTGTATGCTAGAAATTAGAATAATTTAACTATCAACATTTCGCATCATAATTTATAAACGTACATTCATGAATGCATCGATGCATGCTACATTGAAGCTAGTTTTCAGATTAGCATTTATCTAAATTATGCCCAACTAGAGCGTGATTTGCATTAGGATGAAACATTCGATATTAAAATATTACCGAAAACGGACTATCGATTGCACTTACGTAATAGAAACGCTGTTTATTCACTTTCAATATTAAAATGAAATCAACCGATAGATATCTTTTCACTTAAACGTTATTAATAAGAGTACCTAATATCTGCCTTTTAGAGAAATCGAAATTGCTGCAATTATTTTTTTGTTCTAACTTGTGCCAGCGCAGCGGTTTCACCCGCGCGAGATGGTGGAAAATTATATCAAGCTTTTTTTTTCCAGGGCAACTCGCTGTCCGACCATGGACCATGCCCGGGTCGACGGCGCGTCGTGTTCCACGCGCGCCTCAAAAAGCGTCAGCAAAAAAGACGGGGACGTCAGCAAAAATGACCTCTCAGAGGGCCAAAGCCTGCCGGGGTCACGGGATTTATTTCCTTACCGTGACCCCGGAACATAAAGGGCTATTGAAGGACACCGGGGATTTTAGTTAGTACAAGTTTGACAGTTCCTCCCGCCCTGCCCGGGGTGGGAGGACTCATTTGATGATTTAAGCACGCCAAAAAAAAAAAAATTATAATCTGTCTCCCTATCAAATCCATTCTGGCGTCATTAGTCTAAGATACTTGTAGTCAATATAATCTAAATATATAAAACTCAAAGGTGACTGACTGACATAGTGATCTATCAACGCACAGCCCAAACCACTGCACGGATCGGGCTGAAATTTGGCATGCAGGTAGATGTTATGATGTAGGCATCCGCTAAGAAAGGATTTTGATCAATTCTACCCTCCAGGGGATAAAATAGCGGATGAAAGTTTGTGTGAAATTTTGTCAATTTGATAAAAAATACATTGTTAAGTTTCGACATCCACGCGAACGAAGTCGCGGGCACAGCTAGTTGTAATATAATTATGGAATCCTTTACGCGCACAAAAAAAAAAAAAAAAACAAATCAACAGACAAAGATTCTAACAATCATTGTTTTTCATTATATTGCCTTGATAAAGGCTAATAATAGTTTTTACTCATATATCTTTTATGTATAGACAGCGATCAGTTACATTTTTTATTTACTACTAGCTGCTGCCCGCGACGTCGTCTGCGTGAATGTGTCGAAGAAATAAAGGTTCACTGCTCGTTCCCCGTAGGTGATAGCGTGATAATACGTAGCCAATAAGTTGACCCGAATTTTAATATTATTCGTGCCGAAGTAAATTCATGCAGTACTTTTTAAATTTTTCCCGGACTTACATACAGACAAACAGACAAAAAATCCAAAATCTATATTTATGGTTGTAGATCACACTCCTAATATATTCAATGAACAGTTTTGACTTCCCTTCCATTTTATTATATTCATGTACAGATGTAATTCAATGCATAATTATTTGTGTTTCATAATAGTTTTTTATTTTGTGGTTTCTATTTATAATTTTAAATGGTTCTATTTGTTGAATGTTAATATTTTAGTAAAAGGAATTAGATTCTGATGGATGAAAAGTTTAATTAAAAGAAAAAATGGAAAAAAAAATCAGTCTCACAGAATTTGATGAATACAATAATTTATTTATGTTAAAAGTAATTGTATCATTGTAGTTATTGATATAGTATAGTCCAAGAATGTGCGAGAATAAATTAATAAATGAACCACATACCAAGAAGTGACGAATTCATTAGTCTAGAAACGTTTAGCAAACAGAATTCCCAGAATTTCAGGCCAAACTCAGTCAGGGTACGACCCAAAGAAATAAATCCACCTATTTGAAGAGAACTTACAGACAGACCGTTTCGGGCTATAAATGTCTAGAAAGGGAAAACTTTGAAACATGGACAGTTCATAAAGATTCAGTACTCCAACTAACCTACTAAACGTGTTTATTGAAATTCAATATAAATTCTGTAGACTTGTACAATTGGACCGATAATATGTCAAATACAGATTTATATAAACATTTCAGTGGAATTTTCGAAAGGCCACTTAAAGCTTCAATAAATTAATGTGCTTCAGAAAGGCACTTTACAAATGACATCAACTTTGCCCCCTCAAGAGACGTAATACCTAAAATTGTTAGTTCTGTTGACAAACTGTTGAAATTCAGTGCCTTCTCATCTCTGACAAAAGTTATATAGTTGGCAACTTTACCCTTGTTAGGCGTAATAAGACTATTCTTGAGAAGGAAAAGTATTTCAATTTATTTAGTGATCTTGTTTACTTTTTAGACCATAAATGCAGGTTCTTCTTGGATTGAAAATCTTTCTCAGAAAAGGAACTACAAAGAAGTTTCTATGACACTTAAAACAAACAATTACTTGTATCACATGAAAATATTAAAAATGTTGTATACTGTTAAAAATTATTTCCACAAAGTATTTTATTGCCAAACATTATTTTCAAGTGATAGTTGACAGGTGAGAGGTCATTGACGAGTTCTATAGAAGTTTTTATTTTTTTAAAACGTTGCCCCACACCAGGATTTTCTCCTGTATCGTATGTGCGTTTACAAGAAAAGTTTATCAGAAGAAAAGTCCTAATAGAAATACTCGGCCTATGATATTGATGAATTATGACGATATGTGGACAAGGCTTAGGGAAGGTGGAAACATTTTCTATATTTTTATAGTAAACCTATTTTCTGCTACACTTTATTTAAATGGAGAGCTGTCATAGCGATCTAAATTTTTGTCCTTTTCAAAGCTAAAGGCTGTTGAACTGTGATTGAATTGTGTTATCGCAGTGCATGGCATGGCATACCTTTTCATTTCTGACCAAGCGGCCGTTTCTTACTACCTATTATTTATATTTGTTTACAGGTTTTCTCTTGACACAAGTGTAGATAAGAGGCGAAATAATACAAAGTCTACGATAGCGAGAGCTTACATTCTTCTTCTTCTTCTACAATCTTTTTTTTTTAGTTTTGGCCCATACCACAAACTGCTAAACCTAGAACAACTATCTGTTGGTAATCATTATAATAGTTGTTAGCCCCTTCGTACACTAGGCGAGGCAAGTCTCCGTACCTATCGACTTTGCTATCCAAGTGACTATCGCAATACAAATCTGTAGAGGTTCGTACACAGGCACGCGTCAATGTACATATGTCGAAGATGTAAGGTATCGGAGACTTACGTCGCGTAGTGTACGAAGGCCCTAGCAACTATAGCACATTGAGATCGACAACTTAACATCATTACAACCAACACTTCTACCTGTACCGCCGTCTTGTTGCACACAGTCCATACAAATAAAATGAGCAATTGCTACTAAGAGTGCTGTGAACTTAAGTACCTAACTCCTTTGTGTGGAGTGCCAAAGTGCATTAAAGTTTAACAATACCACAACTTGTCGTTGTAAAGACTAGCGCTCTTAACTTGGGAGTCCTAAAAATAATTTACAGTTGTTGTAAATAGAACTGTATAGTACCTATGTGATGGTTTATTTTGTTTTGTCCAATGTTTTAATTAGGTGAATTTTTATCATGTTAAAATCATCTGATTCCTCCTACTCAGGGCGGGCTGGCAGACTAGTAGGTACTGGCTAAAATCCACGGTGATCCTTCAATAGCCCTTTATGTCCCAGGGTCACGGTTTCCTGATGAGATAGTTCCGCCGGGCTTTGGCCCTCTAAGGGGGGGGGGGCTTTAGATTGCTGACAGCTCTTTGAGACGCGCGTGGAACACGTTGCGCCATCGACCTGGGCATGGTCCATGATCGGAAGGCGAGTCACCCATTACTCAGCGTCCGCACGCCCGCGCAGATGAATTGGGTGAGTTGGTTTTTGGTTTGAACGTAGTAAGGGTCAATGGGTGCCTCTAAGCTTATTGTAGCAGAACCTTGTAAAAGAAACTAAATGGCCCCATTTAGTTTCCTCGTTTTCCCATGTGTTTCCCACAAAAGGTGCATGGTTAATGTGCGCATAAACAATGAATTACCGAATGTTTACTTAAAGCATAGGGTGCTCTAAGCAAACATTATAACAACTACAGTTCTTTCACAATTATTATGTCTTGTGACTGGTAGTATTATCTGTAACTGGCCCACATCAAATACAAGCATAGATTATCTATAATATGTATGTATTTAGAAATATACATATAAGTATGTTTATCAGTTGTCTAGTACCCATAACACAAGCTCTGCTTAGCTTGGGACTAGATGGCGTTGTATGATAGTTGTGGAATATTATTATTATTATTATCTTTATTTATTTTAACACTTATAATTACATTTTTAAATATTTTTACAAAAAAGAAACAAAAACATTTATAAATATAAAAAATAGCAGTCCACCAGTACCGGGAACAGGGTCCGGGCTACCGGCGGTCAGGGCTCTTGAGAGAGGAACCTCCTAACAATACGCGCCGTGTCCAAGAGTACTGCCTTCTGAATCAAGCGCTTGATCCAGCTACCAGCAGCTTTTTTTTTTAATTATTATTCTCATTTATTCATCATTTTACATATGTTTTACATTTTTAAATATGATTAAAAAAATATATATTAAAAACATTTAAAAATATAAAAAATAGTAGGCCCACCAGCATCGGGAACAGGGTCCAAAGTGCCAGTGGTTAGGGCTCTAGAGAGAGGAACCTCCTCACAATGCGCGCCGTGTCCAAAAGAACTGCTTTCTGCATCAGGCCCTTGAGCCAGCTGCACAATGAGAGCCTCTTAAGGTGTTGGTCGAGGCTCTTCGCAATTAGTCCATTGACCGTAACGACTATCGGTACAATGACTGCTGAGTCCACGTCCCACATGTCGACAATCTCGTGTGCTAAATCCAGATACTTGATTTTTTTATCATTTTCAGCTTTCACGAGATTCTCGTCATGAGGGACGGTGATATCAACAATCATTGCACGGCGCTCTCGGCAATCTACCACCACTATATCAGGCTTATTGGCTATAATAGTCCTGTCAGTGATGATAGATTGATCCCAATACAATATGGCATGACCGTTTTCAAGAACTGGGTCGGGCACATACCTGTAGTATGGTACTTCAGAATCCACAAGGTTGTACTGCAGGGCAAGTTGCTGGTGGATAATCCTAGCTACTAGATTGTGTCTGTGCAAGTACTCGCCGTTAGCAAGACGAGAGCAACCGGAAATAATGTGTCTAATCGACTCACCGGGACGGTGGCATGCCGGACAGATGTCAACCGTACCGTCCTTGACAATATATTTCCGGTAGTTATTCGTCATGATAACTTCGTCCATAATCGCACAGGCAAAACCTTCGGTTTCCCCGAAGAGGTCACCGAAACGTAGCCAGGCTACAGACGCTAAAAAGTCTACATCGGGCCCGTGAAGGGCCCGGTAAAACCGCCCGTGTAGCTCCTTGCTCTGCCATACCTCCCTGCGGTCATTAGTATCCAATACCACAGGTTTGCGCCAGTTCTCGTTAGCCAAGGAGAGCGGAGTAAGGCCTTTGTCCACTGAGACTACATCTCGATGCATCCCCACGTCGGCTTCAAGGAAGTATTCCCTGAGACTGCATACCTCGCGGTTGTGTAAGGTCTTGGCATTAAGGAAGCCACGGCCTCCACATTTCCGCGGGATATACAGTCTCATCACCGATGACCGTGGGTGATGCATCCGATTTGCAGTCAGCAGTGTGCGGACCTTTCTATCCAGGGCGTCAAGTTCCGTCTGAGTCCATTTGAGTATGCCGAAAGAATACATCAGAACCGGCATGACCCAACTATTGAAGGCGCGCACCTTATTTCCGCCTGACAAAAGACTATTTAAAACTTTGTTCAGGCGGCCAAAGAAGCGCTCCTTCAACAATTGCTTCATGCCAGCAACATTGATGCCCAATGATTCCGACATACCCAAATACTTATAGGTTTCGGTTGCTGAAAGGGATCTAAGGTTTATGGAATCTGAGAGTTGGGTGCTCACAGACTCCACAATCCCCCCTCGCTTTACATGCATGACCGCACATTTCTCCACACCGAATTCCATCATAATGGCGCTACTGAAGGTCTCAGTGATCTTCAGTAGCTCCATCAGCTGCGAATGGGTGGGGGCAAAAAGTTTCAGGTCATCCATATAAAGGAGGTGAGATATAACCCGACCGCCTCTCCTCAACCGATAGCCTAGACCTGAATCCTCTAGCAGTGTGCTAAGAGGATTCAGGGCTAAGCAAAACCAAAGCGGACTCAAACTGTCGCCCTGAAATATTCCTCGCTCAATCCTAATAGGTTCGTCGTTCCCAGGGGTCTGCCGACGTCCTGGATAGAGAAGGAATGTCCTCCATTGCCGCATACATGACAACAAGAAGGTGCGAAGTGTAGCATTTATTTTATACAACTCCAGCACCCTCATGAGCCACGCATGCGGCACAGAGTCATAGGCCTTCTTATAATCTATCCAACACGTAGACAGATCCCTCCGGGATCGACGAACCTGTTGGCTTACAGTCATGTCAATAAGGAGCAGCTCTTTAGTACCGCGGGACCAATTCCTACATCCATTCTGAGAGGCAGACATAATTGAATTACTATCAATATGATAAGCAATTTTTGCTCTCAGAATGGATGTAAGAACTTTATAGACCGTCGGTAAACACGTAATTGGTCTATAGTTTTTTGGTTCCGCGGTACTACCTGATTTATAGAGCAGGTGGGTAACTCCTGTGGTAAAAAACACTGGTAGCGACCCTGTCTCTAAAGATGACTGAAATTGTGAAGCTAAGCAAGCGTGCGAACTTCGTAGCCATTTTATCCAAAAGTTATGCAGTCCGTCCGGTCCTGGAGATTTCCAATTTGGTAACGAACGGACTGCATTGGCCACGTCAAGTGAAGTTATAGAAATTGCTTCCATTTCTGGGATTGAGTCACACGCTCGCTCAACCACACGCATCCAGTAACCCTCAGTGTGACCAACGGGCACCGACCAAATACTTCGCCAAAAAGCACTTATAGCTTCATTATCTGGTAGGTGCTCGTCAGTCACACCTTGATTGAGATTGGGTCGCTCCCATGTTCTGTATACCCACCTTTCATCACTTTGGAACATGCGGTTCTGAGTGTACCGATCCACTCTTCGCCTATACCGGCGGATACGGCTTGCCCATGCCCAAACTTTCTGCTTCAGGAAGTTAATGCGCTCTGTGACACGGGACATATAATCTCGATTACTGATTTCAGTTCCCGAGAACGCCCGCCTCACAAAGCGCATCACCCTTGGACGTGTATTTCCCTCCCTGAAGCAGATGAGCTTCCCAATGAGCACCCTGGTCTCATTGATACGACGCTCAATCCTGCACTGCCAGGCTGGAACGGCAGGTTTCGGTCTTGCAGCTCTGTCAGTGTTTGGAAATTTGACATGAGCTACACGACATGCCGCGACAGCCGTACAATACAAGATTGAGTGTGTATCGCAAAGGTTTGCGCTGCTCTCAATAAAATCTGGTAACAGCGCATCCAGGGCACACACTAGGGCTCTGTTTTTTTTATTCATGGGCAAACGTGGTAGCCGCGGCCTAAGGTCAGGCGATGTGAACCGATACTCACGAATCGCATCCTCCAAAGCACTCCCTATTTCCACATTGTATTGGTTATCTGCAGATATAGCCCTGTCGGTCACCCCTTCAACATCCTGGTTTACTGGTGCAGTGGCAGACACATGGGTGTTTAACTGTGTTGCGTGAGGGTTGTCGACAGAGCTACTCTGCATTTCCGAGCGCAGCCGATCAAGTGTAGCATCATCCAACCTATGACTACGTTGAATCACGCGCACCTGATCCGACAATCGTTGGGCCGAGACGTCGACAGCGGGCTCAAGCACCTGAAACAGAGAGAGCATCCTGGTTCGGTACGCCGTAAGGTTAATTCCTCCCTCTGTAGCCCCATAATATGCGCGCATCACATTTTCATTAATGGACTGAGTCCAACGAATGCGCGACACATTTCCACCGGCAGCGGGGACCCTATTCGGGGCCTGTTGGCCTCGAGGTCCCAAGCCCGCTGGTGGCCGTCCTCTTCCTCGTCGTCGCGGTGGTGGCGGTGTCGACGGCGGGGAGAAAAACTCGTCGCTGGAGCTCGACGCAACTGCAGCTACCGGCGACACGGCGTCCACTGGTGAGGCGCGTCCCGGCGGCTGCGAGGCGGAGCTCAGCGACGAGCCCGGAGATGGTAGGTGTGCTGGCTGTGTCTTGGTTCGACTTCTCGTAATCATTACAAAAGTACTGGATTCATTTTCTTCTTTTTTCCGTCATTTTATTGCATTGTTGTTGTTGTTGTGATTGAGTTTTTATTATTGTTCGTTATTGTTGATACCAGAATCATATTTTAACGTTAGTTTTTGCAACAAATAATCTAATAATAATTATTATTATTATTAGATTTTGGAAAAAAAACTCTCAAATTAAAACATAGTTACGTCATCAGCTAAACTCAGTTCAATTGTCCACCAGCCGAAAATACACACGAGATGACCCTAATATTTACGTGTCAGCCGAAAAACTCACGGCAAGAGTATGATAAGTCGAACAAAAATAGAACACTTAAAAACGTGTAAACATCAACGTACGTGAAAATTACAACGTATACACGGCAGGTTGAAAATTTATGGCCCTATCGTGTGGTTTAATATTGGGGTTCCGAGTATCACATACTGTGGCCTGCCTAACTCCACCTCGTATACGGAGCCTGTAATTTGCATTTTGAGTAAACGTTGTGCAGTTAAAACTTTCGCTGCTAAAAGCCTCAACGTCTGCCTTGTGCTATATAAACTTCGTCTCAGCGATCATTTTGGACTCTTGCTTTAAGACGTAATTTAATAACTCTGTACACTCACTGTTTTAAAAGTTGGGTTACATTGTATGTTGAATGTTTTAAGCGAATTAACTTGTACGTTTGTTTGAAGTCGGCGTGTCGTTTGAAGTTTGAACATAAAAATAAAAGAGTAACGGACTAGTAGGTAGTACAATAATATTCAGTGATTACAGAGGTCTCAGTAAAGGTATTTTAAGTTGTAAAATGCTGTGTGTCCAGAAACTGGGAACCTTTCTACATACAAATGGTATGTAGAAATGTTATATTATGCTGACCCATCAGCATAATAGAACCTCTCTACTATTTTTAGATAATGCCAAATTATAATCATTCAATAAAAGGAGAATGCATTACAAGTCTGGGTTTTACAATATTTTAGCCATTCATCATCATCATCAGCCTATAATGTTCCCACTGCTGGGGCACAGGCCTCCTCTCTGTGATAGGGAGTGGACCATAATCCACCACGCGGGCCCAGTGCGGATTGGTGGATGTCACATGTCTTCGAATTGTTGGTTCTAGGACATGCCGGTTTTCTCACGATTTATTCCTTCACCGTTTTGCGATCAGTGGTGATGAAATAAATTACACAAAGTAATGCGCCTGGCGGGGTTCGAACCCACGATCTACATCTTGTGGGTCAGGACCAATAGTTACCACTGGGCCACCACAGCTCAACATTAAATTGTTTATTTATTTTAAAAAACCAAGCTACAATAGTTATTTGTTATGCAAGGCTGCAAAGTTGATTTTTGGCGCGAGTACTTGAATTGAAAACTGAGCGAGCGAAGGATTCTAAGATTGAACCGCGAGAGAAACGAGCGGTTCAAATATAGAATCCTGAGCGATGCGAAGTTTTCAAAGGTACGAGACGCAGAAAAACTTTCCTGCCGAGTGCAACACACAACTTTTCACCTCACACAGCGAGGAAATGAAGTGGGGGCATTGACCTATACAGGGGGCGGCTCGCCTGGCAGTGTAGAAAACAATTGAATACAAGACGTGTTCGAATTTTAAACAACACTTTGTGCTCTAGAGCACAAAATGGAGTTTTGCGCTCAGAATTTGAATGAGAAATAGAATCTTTCCGAGCGGGTGAGGTGAAAAAATGTTTTTTCACCTCACCCGCTCGGAAAGATTCTATTACTCGCCTGGCAGTGTAGAAAACAATTGAATACAAGACGTGTTCGAATTTTAAACAACATTTTGTGCTCTAGAGCACAAAGTGTTGTTTAAAATTCGAACACGTCTTGTATTCAATTGTTTTCTACTTTTCTACACTGGCAGGCGAGCCGCCCCCGCTACATTTCCTCGCTGTGTGAGGTGAAAAGTTGTGTGTTGCACTCGGCAGCAAAGTTTTTCTGCGTCTCGTACCTTTGAAAACTTCGCATCGCTCAGGATTCTATATTTGAACCGCTCGTTTCTCTCGCGGTTCAATCTTAGAATCCTTCGCTCGCTCAGTTTTCAATTCAAGTACTCGCGCCAAAAATCAACTTTGCAGCCTTGCATAACAAATAACTATTAAAGCTCTTTTGTCCCAAAGCTGGGCAATAAAAATGTTTACATTAAAATCTACATTCACAACTTTGAGGAGGTGTTTCATTCAGCAGACGTGCTCATAAATGTACTCATAATTTTATTATGTCTTGGCCTAGGGTACCCCACGTCTTTCCAGTGCAATGACCTGCGAAGGGCGCCTGGGCCTAATTAGAAGCATATCCTCGAATACGGAATTATTATCGCGCCTCGCTGTATTTTATTTATTTTAACAAAAATGTTGTTGTAATTTTGTTTAACCTTGATTAAAAAGGTTTATTTAAAAACTAAATTATGAATAGTGCTATTTACATTTTAATTTCGTATCTGAAACAATTTGCTAGATTTCTGAGTACGTATATAATTGTTGTGAAATAGTTTTGGGTCCTCTTCAGGGAAAGCTTTATTAAAAATTCCATATAGTTGAGGCATTAATTTTTTCTCAGAAAACCAATAAACCATTTCAATCATAAAATAATGGAAATCTAAGATTTGTAGCTACTTATTGCGCCCAAGAGATAAACCTATAAATCTTTTATAAGTGGAAACTCCAAAGCTCTATAAAAGTTTTGTAATGTGGCCGTGAAATATGTGGAGCCTGACTTCAACTTTCCCGGGAAGTCCGACCGCGTCTGTCCCGGGCACCGCTGTCACGATTCACGAGACGCAATCCTTATTGCTTCAATAAGTTCTATTCTGTTTCGAATACATGCACACCCTACTTCAGTGACTTCTCTAACGTGTTTGGAGAACTACCTCTGTTTATTATTATTGGATTTTCTTTACTTTATTGAAGCTTTAGTTTTTTTACGATGTCACCAGTCGTTAGCACAATAAAAATGTTTGTTTCTTGTTCAGTGGACCGTTACCTGACGCTTTGTCTTAACAACCTATATTGTATACTTTGATGTGGGTATGACAGTTTTTGATATACATAATATTTGTTGTAGATACATGCGTTTAGCTCGCCGGCTTACAACGGGAGCTGAGATCAATGAACTTGTTGGGGCAGCATTCACCTAACTCTATATGTCGTTGGTACTGTCTTATTACGTTACCGTGACCCTTTTTTAGTGTGACAAAATCATCGAGTGAGTCCTCCCAGCCAGGGCAGACCGAAAGGGACTGTCAGATTCGTACTGATTAAAATCTACGGTGTCCTTCAATAGCCCTTTACGTCCCGGGGTCACGGTAATTCGTGAGTCCCGCGACCTTACCGTTACCCTGGAACGTAAAGGGCTATTGAAGGAACACCGTGGATTTTAGTGAGTGCGAATCTCAGTGAGTGACAGTGCCTCTCGATGATTTTACGAAGATAACAAAAACCTTACCTCTGATTTTTAGTGAAGACGTTTGAGACCTAGCAGTGATAACAATACGGGTTGTTTGTTTCAGATGGAGCATTATTATGTTTTACATGATAAGATACATGAGCAAAAATATGTAGGCAGAAGTAAAAGAGACATTCCTGTCATATTAATTAACTACTGTTAAAAAATAAACGTACATTTCAGCATTTCATAAGAAATTGTGCCACAAACTTCTGACATTTAAAAAATGGTCAGGTTTTTGTGGTCAGATAGCCGCTCAAATAGTGCCAATTAAAATACCACTTACATATCTCGTAGGTACGTATAAATTATTGGTATAAAGTAACTTTATGCATTTTCGTTCCATTCCAGATTACGTCAACATGTCCCTTGATATAAAATACAGTTTCCCTTCTCCCCAATGACAAACGAGTTGAAACATGGGTCAACACTAGTCCCCACATACTGCTACGTTCACACTTTTCCGCCATTTAGACCACAGAGCCATCAAATAAATCAAACGAACTTTTGGACATATGATAGCGCCCGAATTTTTTTCAAACATCTCGTAGATTAACATACATACGAGTAAATACAGGGTGTAATCGAAATCATGGGCAATATTTTAATCCAAGGCTCTACTCACGATGCTGATTGCATTAAGGCTAATAATAAATCGCAAATCAAAAATATTATTAATGCAATTATGGACACCTTTAAAAATATAGTATGTCGCCTAACAAAGGCTTATTATTGCAAATAAGCACTAAAAGTAATAAAAAATAAATCATAAACCTCAAAATTCTTAAAGTATCAAAATTTTAAAACGCATTACACCGCGCGCGGAACGAAAAGTAAACAAACATCAAATAACATTAAGCGAAGATACTTGCATTAATAATGTTTTTGAGTTCCATAAAACGATTAGTATCGTTAGTAATGCCCAAGTTTAAAATACTGCTCATTAATAAAAATTCACCCTGTATATACCCTCACCCCTGCTTCTCATGAAGGTACGCAGAAACTACTAAATGTTGACTGCTACGATCCACATTTTGATTTGAAATATAATTTTGCTATTATGTAACATAGTGATACACACGTTCAGTAATTACGCAAAACGTTTTAGACATAACAATAGTAAATAAATAATGGCGGCTTGCAATTCTCTCGCATACAATCTCATATTCCTTTACTCTTTATTAACTCTAGCGTGCACGGTAAAATGAGCTGTTTCAACATTCTATGTTGTTCTTTCATTTGCTCAACAACATTGTAATTAAGTTCACTCATATTATATTTTTATATCTCTTAAAAATAACTCAAACAATCTGGAATATTCCTTTCATATATTCATGAACAATTCAACGAACTTATAATCTAATTATCAAGCCAAAATTTTCAATTACATGGTGCCTTTGTTTGCTTCTAAGTAATCTATAATGGTTGTAGTAAAGCCTTAGCCAATCAAGTTGGTTCAACGTACTATGAAGGACGTAAGTGCGTTATAATGTCCAATCTGTTTCTAGGATTGAGGGTAAATTTTACGTCAAGTCCATTCCAAGTGTCCCCGACGATTTTTTATTATTGGCTGAACGAATTTAGTATCTGGGGAGATATAAAAGGAAATGAAGCTAAGCCCTTCGGAAATCTCAGAAATTGGTCTTTTTCTCAGAGTGCGTATGAGGACAATGGTACGACTCGGATCCAATGAAACAGAGTTACTTTCCTTACTCTGGGGAACAGTTTTTACGATCGACTGCGAGATTTACGCTTCAATAGCATTTCGAATACTTGAATATTTTAATAAGTTAATAATACCTTTTTCTGGGCAAAGAATAATGGTTTCCTTTTCATTAATAAGGAAACGATAGGCATTTTTAGGGAACGTTTATTGAACGACCCTACTTATCGCGATATCTTTGAAGAAAGGTTATTCATTTTGTTTAGTAAAATATGCGAACTTTCGTGGCGATTCCGTTGAGAAACGGTAATGAGTGTTAGGAAACGGTAATAGGAGTTAGCTCTTGAACCAGTTAATTTTAGTGAAATTCGTCTCCAACGAAGCTTGACACAGGTCTGAGCGCAGGTATTAACACAAGTATAAGTATAGTTGATCGCCCCCGCGGGTCCCATTGCAAGTTTACCAGCAGAAGTGGGGCTTCTAACAGAGCGACAGCCGAGATAGAACTCAAACAACAGCGGCAGCTAGGATGGAAGCCTTTAAAAGAAAAACACGTAATTGCTTACACAGTTTAGAAAAAATCTACAGGTTTTTCTCGGAACCAACAACAACAAAACTGTATAAAGTGGAATCGTCCTCAATTAATAAGCTCATTCATGCAGGTATCGTACTACTGACCCATTTAACCCTTCCATCGTTAAAGTGAAATATTATTAATAAGCTGACAATAAGGGTAAACAATCTGCAACATCATACCGAACTTCGCTGACTTCGGAGCCATCACTGAAGTCTCTGTTGGAAACAGTGGCTCTATATATTTTGCGGCATATTAGAAACTGGCGCTCACCTATGCTAAAATATGGAAGTTTACGCCGCGAACACGCTCCGTTAATTGTAAAATTTTGGAGTTTGATAACTTCACTTTTACATTGCCGGGTTGAATTTAGTACGGCAGCTAAAGTTTTGACAATAACTGGTCACTTCTGTGTATACTGCGAAATCTGTGACTTTTCTCTTCATTAAATATTACCTACCTGTGAGAGGTAGCCGGGACACTTTCCGACTTCTGAGTTTAGACACCTAATTTATAAAAATAAAGCTAAGCTCATATTTTTAACCTACTGCATAAACAGCCCTATAATTTTATTAAAGTACTAGGTATATATTTTTTACTGTCATATTTAACTTAAGTAAAATTCTCGAAGAATTTAAATATAGAAACCCGATAGCCGAAATTCCAATCAACTCTCAATTTTATTCCGAAGAACCTTCCCATTTATATATTAATTTAATCTATACAAAAACCCGGATAGATAAATTGGTATTTACTAAAAATCACTTTGTTTAAATATATTAGCATATTAATCATCAAAGTTATAGGGAGGCAGGGAGGTTTGATACACACAAACAGTAAATTATTTCGTAAAATCACCTTCGATATCTACATAAAGAAACAGGCACATCTATTTGACCCTTTCAGGGTGCGATTCAAACCTAAAGGTAGCCTCAATCGAACAGTTGATGCGCTCATTTGCTTGATCAATATAGGTTGTCTCATACATCAGCGTGGCAGATTGTGGTGACATCGATCTGAATAGTTTGCTTGCAAATTTGGCAGCTGCTAACCAAACGGGATTATGTGATAGTAGTGCGCGCGAGGATTCGGCTGTAATCTGATTTATGTACCATATGTTATGCCAACGACGATATAATACTAGACTCCTAATAACAGGCGACCGATGTCTGTCAATACATTAGGCAAAAAAGTCTTACATTCGTCTCATTTCGACCAATCCTGTGAGCCGTAAACATACGTTGAGACAGAACAGACCTTGAGTTAGCCAATCACAACGCAGTACCCCGTCCCCCTCGCTTACGTAGTACCTCAGCGAGTTGACAGAACAATTTTTGTTCCTTCGATCGTGCATGCGGAGTCTAGTATTATATCGTCGTTGTGTTATGCATTGTTCAAGCTATATATGTAGCTACATGGATACCACATATAAATCAGTTGGTCAAAGGATCCAAAAGGTACTTTTGTGACAATAAACCTGATATAATTTCAAAGGGAATGCCGATGGCTATCCTGAAAAACACAAGTTTTTTGGATAATTTACAAATTCGTTTAACTTTAATATTTATTTATTTGGAACCACATGTTTAGTTTGATACAAAAAGTTTCCCCTTGTATTATGGTGTGAATTAAAATATGTTTTATGAGGATAAAGCTGGTGTAGTTCCGGGTCACAAATAGCACCCAGAGGACTTGACCTGGCCACATGGAGTGTGTTGTGAGATGAGTAATAAGCGGTAGGGGATGGACAGCGTCCGGCGACAGTATCATCATATACTCACAAAAACAACACCCTGTTTTAAATTTTCCTTCTCTCTGTGAATAATCCTTGCTATGAATCTACGGACACTATGTACTAATTTTTTAACTTTTTTTGATTATGTTGGCGGGGAAAAATTCATAGGAGTTGTCGCAAACAGAGAGATTTTGAAGGGGAGAGACACTTTATAAACTTTCTTTTTTTTTTGTGATCATTACAAATATGATCACTAAAAAAAAACTTTTTAACTTCATAGGACATAATAGTAAAAAAAACATGGAGTTTTAGTTTTTTCAATGCCAAAATTAACGTTGCAATACAATAAATCGAGGAACTTTTCAAACGTGGTTCCTTTATTCGATTTTGAAACAGTTCGACATATCGCGCAGGCAATAGAAACGATATTCAAAGCTTTGCATGCAAGGCATTCGAATAGTTTGATAACGTGCGATCTAGGTATTCAATGAACCAAAAAGGCCTATACACTATCTTTTTGATAACAATATTGATTGAAGCACTTTATTAAATTAATGCCTAAACTATGAACTATAAATGAACTAAGACTTAATTTCGTCTGGCAAATAAAATATTAGTTGGTTGGTTAATTGAGATTTTGCCGCTTTTAATGGAGCAATGGAAATATTTTCGAACGAGTTTCCAAAATTATTTCCATTGTTATGCTCGTAGTCGGTTAAAAATATGCAGATATAATAGTGTGATACTCAAATAAAGACATAAGTTACCTAAATAATTATAAATCATTTTTTAGTTTTGGGTAATTCAGATGTTCTGAAAACTACATAAATGATGTTTAGTACCTTGTAGGTCTTCACACTGAAGTTGGCACCTGCTGAGTGGGTGTCATCGTGCCTGTCTCATATGACAAGAGGGTATAGCTCCATAGCTTCCAATTCGATTTGAATATACATATTTCGAACCAATACTAAGAACCTATAATAAAAACATTAAATACAGAAACAGTAAACCAACAAATAAAATATGACGTCTCTTCAAATTGCAAAGTTTGCAGTGGCGAAACATTTCTGCACTTAGTAAGCAGCTCTCCTCAACGTCGGCAACAAAGCAAGATTAATTACTTACTTCATCAGAAATTCTTCTGAAGTGTTCGTTTTCACACTTGCGAAAACCAAGTTCTCAAGAGTTTACTACAACATTATGATCTATGTGTGGATTGTCTGTACCAATATTTTAAGCAGACAAAGTTTGTAGGTTCGTTAGTTTGTATGTAGGAGGTAAGCTTTAGAATTACTGATCCTATTCCAAAAATTCATTCATGAATAGGAAGCTAGATTATTCTGGAATTGCATTGGTTATTTTTAAAAGGTTTCTCTGAGATAATTTTCATAAGTAAAGACAGTGAAACCACGAACAAAAACTAGTATAGAATAAACCATTTTGTACCCTCTGTATTGAAGATGGTATTGATAAATTGTTGCCCGTTTTGTAATTAAAATTGTTTTGTACTCGTGGGTGGGAATCGAGTTTTAATTTGTTTGTTTAGAATTTAAAGGAACTACCCACATATGATGTAGCTTTGCCCGTTGTACGCACTGGGGCACATTTATATTGGTACTTGGTGTCGGAAAATAATTTTAAACCAGATAATCTGTAGCTCTATATAAGGTATCTTTGTTATCCCCGAAGGGTTTGGCAGACTTGTATGTGCCTAGTTTCATGTTATGAGCCAGTGAGCGCAGTGGCTACTGTGATTCCTGATGACGTAATGCAAAACTCATTTCTTAATACATACATCCAAACTAATATTATAAATGCGAAAGTAACTCTGTCTGTCTGTCTGTTACGCTTTCCCGCTTAAACCTCTCAACCCATTTTGATGAAATTTGGCACAGACAATCTTTAGACCCTGAGAAAGAACATAGGCTATCAAAACACCACGCGGGCGAAGCCGCGGGCGGAAGCTAGTTCCTACATAAACTGGTCATACAAGCACGAGATTGCGGCCTTTCTGAAGCACTTCACCAATAAGGTCAGTGTCGTTGTTTATTGCATAACCATGTACAGACGCCTGCACATCAACCTACCTCAATCTGTCAAATTTATTCAATAGATTTTCAACCTTATCACAATAGAGGAAGCTTAATGATCGATTGGTAAAATTCGACAAATTCGGGTAGGTTGACCTGCTGGCGTGTGTACTTCGTTCTCAGCTTAGGCTCTTGGGAAGTAGTCTCAGAATAGAAAAAAAGTGTTTAATTAAATACTCAAGAGTACTCAAGAGTATTAAATAAAACTTAATGTTTTGTTATGTCAGTTGCTCACAACATCCTTGAGAAAAAGTCTGCAATGACAAATTATGTCTGTTCTTTTTTCTTTTGAAGGATTCTTGTCTCCCCTTTCTAAGAATGCACTTTGTTGTGAATCGTTCCTTTACTCTTTTTAATGCCGCATTGCTGCGGTGTTTTATCACGTATTTTCTGAAGGAAAAAAGAAAAGAAAATTTCAGCAAACCTTGTTTTATTTATCCGACTAATAAGGAGTTGCCCTTTGATACCGTTCGGGAATATACTTATGATTGAATTGAATTGATAAAGAATAAATGAGCATGTTTATGTTCATTTAATTTTTACATTACTAAGCTACGTTATTTTCTGATTAATTTCGTTGCAGGATCCAAGACAGGTAAATTCATTCTTCTGGGACACGTCGAGCTTCATTCTCTCAGCGCTTTTCTGGTAGTTTCCACTGTTGATTCTGGCTTTTAGGAGTTGCAGTGGTTTGGGAATAGTGTGGTGGGTTTGTCGCAAAAAAAATACTAAGCTATAACGTATGTTTTATTTCTGTTAAAATATATTTTTAGCTTAGTGGAAATGGTAACAACTTAAAAATTGATGGTTAAACCCAGACGGTCACTTTATTTTTTGTTTAGTTGCCACTGTACTCAAAACAATCTAGGAACACATTGTAAGGAAGCTTACTGCTTCATTTAGAACCAACTGGACTCATGTGGATATTTATAAGACTCGCTCTCACAGGGACGAGAGCAGTAGCCCAACAGTGGGAAAGTAAAGCCTCATTTAGACGGAGCAAGAACTCACATGCGAGTTTCACTACATTGCTGTATTTGTTCGATCAACTGGATTCGTTGTACCTAGAAAGTCCGCAATGTAACGCAACTCGCGTGCGAGTTCTTGCATCGTCTAAATGAGGCTTAAGAGGCTGATTACACCTGTTCAGATATATTTATATCACAGTCTGAAAATACGATCAAATAAGAGTATTCATAATATGAATACATACATATGTGCATTGTTTGATATATTATATCAAACAACCCATAATGACGGGGCCCCCCTCTAATGACGGGGCCCCCCTCTCAGAAATGACGGGGCCCCCCTCTCAGAGGGCCAAAGCCTGCCGGGGTCGCGGGATTATTCCCTTACCGTGACCCCGGAACATAACAGGCTATGAAGGACACCGTGGATTTTAGTCAGTAGAAGTTTGACAGTCCCTCCCGCCCTGCCCGGGGTTGGAGGACTCATTTGATGATTTTACCACGCTAAAAAAAAAAAAAAAAAAATCAAACAACCCATACATGTAATTGAATATTACAAATGTATTTTGCAAACCAAATATAAGGCCGATTGGATAGAAACCGCCGCCACAGAGGGTGTCCATTTCCCAAATCCGCAGTGAGGCAATAAAGTGGTAGGCAATAAATAACTGATACTACGCCGAAGCCTGGAAGTGGTCTGTGCAGTTTGCCGTGCATTGCGTTCCGTACAATGTTACTGGTTCGAACCGGCATATTGTCCGCATATTTTTTGCTGAACACTTCCTTATTGTCATTGTCAGGTTTTATCTTTGTGAAACGTTTTGTTTACAGGAAAAATCGGGACAGGTAAAAAGATAACGTTTCAACTTATTAAACGCAATTATGTTCTACAGCTACCTACTCCACCTTGAGCAAAGTTGTTTACTACTCTTTCTTGATCTGTTTGATTGTCCTGAAAAGAAAACACGAGAGAAATGTGAAATATCATTGATTACGAAGTAATGAAATTTGATGAGGAAATTATGAAAATTTCTACAGTGAAAATGTTTAGAATATTATAATTTATAGGCAAGAAATCTGTTTCGTAGGTGTAATTCTAGAGGAAACAAAAAAAAAAACATTTTAACATTTGTTTGAAGAAAGTCACAACTTGTATGATCTCTGTACTTTTTATCGTTTTCTAAATCACCTTAACAATTTTATGGGTTGGTGACCGGCCTTGGGATTTTTTTTTCATCTACCATTACAACAATTAGTTGTTCAAAGTTATTCCGCTATTTTGGAGCTTAATACGCAAATTGCGAAGTTTGTTCGTAATTCTTGGGAGTGAGGCTCCATTATTACGTTGCTTCGTCATCTACAGGCAATGTTCCATTGATAGGCAAATTTGAGTCGCTTCGCTGCGACTACAATGACCTGCGTTGCGCCGACGTAACGCAATTGCGGTATGAAATGCGTTGATCCGTTGACAGGACACGACGCAACTCATCGCACTAATGAGGCCCCACTCAAATTTACCGAGAATAGATCAAGATATCTACATTGCTTTCATCATCATCATATCAGCCGTAAGACGTCCACTGCTGAACATAGGCCTCCCCTTTAGACTTCCAGTAGGACCTGTTTTATGCGGCCTGCATCCAGCGTGATCCTGTGGCCTTCATAAGATCGTCTGCCCACCTAGTGGGTGGACGTCCTACGCTGCGCTTGCCGGTGCGTGGTCTCCATTCGAGAACCTTAAACTACTAACTACTACTAACCTTGGCCCCATCGGCCATCATTTCTGCGTGCTATATGGCTTTAAAGAATTAAATTCTCTTTGATGAATAGATTGAACATGAACCCATGAGAGGCAGTTTAGGATGAAGTATAGTGAGAGGGAACATCTTCGTAAGTCCTTGCGAGGCTGGCTCCACGCCAACGGGCGACGGAATCTGCGAAATAAGACAAATTTTGGCAAATTCTATCTCAACTTGAGACTTTCTGATCGTCTTTATTATGTACCTTTAGTTTTACTGGCTGGGAAACAACATGGCGACGCAAGGATCGAAGAATTTGCTTTGCTTATGCTAGCGTATATTTTCTTTTTTTTAAAAACGTCGCCCCACACTCGAAATTTCTCCTGAGTCGTGCGTGTGTTTCCAAACAATGAAACTCACATTCACAAACACCTTAACCCCAAATTAGAACTTGTAGGTCATAAAAATACTTCATGGGATTAAAGCGATGTGGCCTCAAATTTTGACAAGCAATCTTTTAAGTTTAGGAGAAATAAAACCAGAAAGAATAGAGATAAATCGAGCAAAACATAAAATCAAATTAATCTAACACTTTTCCATTACCGAGTAAGATATACAGAAGCTCAAGTTTGTTAAACTCGGATGTGATTCACACTCTGATAAAAGGTTATATGAAATGATTCTTATAAAAATTGTCTGCTAGCAAATTACTAAAGTATGGTTTTATGAGAGCACATAAATAGTTATTGGCGAATATTAAACGGGTAGTTAGTTATATCAAATGCAGATAATTCTTATAAATTTTAATGAATTTAATGTAATGAATGACTGTGTAAAAAATACTTAATATGGATCTTTGGACATCTGAATTAAATGATTTTATTTTATTTATTTTATTATAATTGTTTTTTTTTTCTATTTATTTAACTTCAGATACTAAACATAAATATCGTCTTCTTCGTGTAACATTAGTTAGTAATATAAATATTAAACTTTTTCTATTGTTAAGGTAAAACTAATTAAACTTTACGTTATTTGTTAAACTAGTGTGTTTTTCCGCGCCCTATCTAATAAAGCATTTATTATGGCCCCTTGAAGTTTCAAAACTTGGTGCTATTATGAACTATTACAAAAAGTTCTTAAGTAATCACTAACACTTACTCAACTGTACAAAGGATTTACGAAGCGTTCTTACGTAGAAGCGGTAAATATTTCTAGCTGGTTATTTAAGTTACTTATAAGTTGGTAAATGACCACGAGTTATTTAAGTACTTGCATTTTATTAAGATTGTAATGTACGAGTATGTTTGTTATTTTTATAACTCGTACATATTAAATTTATTCAGAACTGGATGTAACACAAGTCATGCTGGCGTAAGCATGACTCGTGTTACATCCATTTCTGAATAATTTGGAATAACTGTCCACTAAAATAAGGTTCTTTTCTGGTGGCCTACCATGAACTCTTAATGCGATCCAGTTTAGGCTGTGGGAAAAAGATGGCGCTAGACGACTTGTATAGCTCTGTCTCTTTCCCACAGCCTTAACTGGATTGCGTTAAGAGCTTGTGGTAAGGCCTCAGATTGAGTAATGAAAAATGCTTGACTAATAAAGTTGTAAGGTGACAAAATTATTAGGTAAACGAGTCAGAAAAGTGGAGAGTATCTTACAAAACGGGCCGAAAAAGATTGTAGTGTAAATAGTTTAATTTATTAGCCATGCCTTTCCCATTGTTGGACAAAAACTTCTTCCATATCTTGCCATGTACTGTTTTTGTGCGCCATCGCCACTTCAAACAAACCGTAAAAGGTAAGTATATTTTTAATCCATTTCGCTTTATCTTGTTGTGTAACATCGTAAATTCAATTCTCAAAACGATGCTGGGCGAATCAACACCTTTTCAATTTTTGAAAACCCTCAAAATCCACCTACACGATACTTTTTCAGGTTTTGACTTTTTTTTAGCCCCATTAAAGATTTTGTATCGAAATAAATCAGTTGATTCTGGCCGTATTTTCTTAAACATTGCATAAAGTGTTCTGAGATAAAGCTAAAAAAAAACTACTACCTTTAAAACATGTTTTAGGTAAACCTATTGTTTTAGATGGCCATGTATTTCTTACATCGTTGTGCTCCTAATAAAGAGGGGTAAATTATCTTATTACGAACTTTTCCTTTTCACACTAACTGCTATAGACGTTATTTATCATTTTCCAGTATTTCAATCATTGTATGATTAAATTCGTTCGTGGTGAGGTGTCGCGGCATTTACGTAATAATATTTTAACAAACGAAGCCAATTTTAAATTTATCTCGATATTGGTAATACATGCTTAAATATTTATTTAAAATTAATTGGGACTGGTGTAGAATTAACAATTTATGATGAAAATAATGAAATAACGCATTTTGAACAAGCTCAAATGGGCAAATGTAAATATCAAATGAAATATTCGCTTCACACATTGAAAAGGATTGTAATGAGAAAGCTAAAAAGTTAAAGTAAATTCGACCAAGCTAGTATTAGTATGCCTATAGACGTAAATTCGACCAAGCTAATATTAGTATGCCTATAGACATACTAATATTAGCTTGGTCGAATTTACTTGGAGACTGATACGCCGCCTACTTTCACGAATTGGTTCATTACTAAAGTTTTTATTTTTGTTCATTTTATAAGTTAAATCCAGCCAGTTTAAATAAATATTTAACTTAAACAAAAACATCATTCATCACCATTTATCATTAAATTATGTTACGCAGAGTTTCCTTTTATTCGAGCCAAGAGTTCAAAACCGTGAACAAAAAAAAATGAAAGATTATTACATCTTGAAAAAATATTGCGAAAGAATTTTCTTAATCGGCTCCGGAAATTTCTGGTACAAGGAAAACGAAATAGGCGACGACCAAACCCTGCTTTATAGAGCATACACCGCCCTGCTCTTATTCATGTACGGTTTCATGACGATATTCGAAATAATAGCCGCCGTGATGGGCGACTATCCCGAGGACGAAAAACGTGACTCAGTGAGCTTCGCCGTCAGTCACACGATAGTTATGATCAAAATATTCTCGGTTATAACCAACAAATCGTTGATAAAAGACCTGAATCGTAAAATGGTGACAGTGTGCGAGAGTTACGAAGAAAGCGCGTTGATGGCGAAGAAATATATGATCATGAAAATAAATGTTGTTGCTTACGTGTCGATCGTTTATGGCTCATGTTTTTTCTTTGTTTTTGAAGGATTAAGGAAGATGTTTACTGGTAAGTTAATTTCCTTTTGGGGATTTATAAAACCAATTACGTCGAAACTTCAATTGAAAGGCCACGAGGACGCATTCACAAATTGTATTGTTCTACTTATGTTGTAATCGCGTTTAATATTTTCTCCTTTGTTTTCATTTTCTTTTTTCTACCATTGTAACAAAAGGTATTTGAACCTAAGGGAACAAACACTTTTAACTCACAATGTAACGTTTTGGTTTTTTTAACCATTCATTAACCTTCCAGGATCTCATTTCGTGACAGTAGTGACGTACTATCCGATGTTCGAAGACGATTCAATACCAGCGACGTTTATCCGAGTATTCACTACACTAGTCCTATACGTTATGATGGTCTCGATGATATTATCAGTCGATGCCTTTACCATGATCTACCTGATCATGTACAAGTATAAATTCATGACCCTCAAAAAATACTTTGAGAATTTGAGAGAAGAATTCACTGCATTGAACAACAGAGGGGAATATGACATGGCGACGGAAAAAATGGCTAGTGGCCTTGTGGAAGGAATTAAAATGCACAATACTCTTATCAGGTTTGAATTTTAAGAACTTCTTATAAAAAATAGCCAAAATCAAACGCAAATTATGTAGTAAAAATGGCACCAATATCCTCATAACTTGACTTAAATACTCGTTTTATAGGGAGTCTAAGAAACATCTTCGTTACATTTGCCAATAAATTGATGGATTGTGACGCCAAAATGACAAGGGTGCTCGCTACTATGTCAAAAGTACTAGTAATTAAGACAAAGAAGGAGCAAATTAATTTAAATCCAAGCTCCTTTACAAAAAAAGTTTTGATTTCAAAGAAACTATGAGGCCAACATTCGGTCGATTCAATGTCAAACAGAGCATAATTATTTTTATCTCGTCAGGTTATCCAGCGAGATCGACAAAGCGTTCGGGACTGTGATGGCGCTACAAGTTTGTCAAAGCTCGGGTTCGGCCGTGTCTCTGCTTCTTCAAATTGCCGTAAGTAATCGTATTGTTGTACCCCAGTACCTTTGACTGCTCGGGAATCTTGCAAAACTGCGTACTATTTGTCTTGATTACGCATTCATCGTGTTACTGTTTCTGAAACCCCATTTCTTTGACAAAGTTTTTTGTAGATTATTCACTTTTTTAGTTTGAGAGAAATTGTGTTGTTTTTTTATATCAATGTATTCTACATGTTATTCCTTGATTCGTCTGAGAATATAAAAGAAGATGGTTTACTTTTTACGACATTTTTGATTCTGTAATTGCCACGTTTCAAAGATTGCGTCAATTATTTTTCCCTTTTCTGCCAATAGTGACGTAACATTTTAATTACTTTCCAGCTTTCAGACCAACTGACGTTCATCGCAAGTATGAAGTTGATATTCTTTGTTGTGGCCTTATTCTTTTTACTGGGCCTATTTTTATGCAACGCCGGGGAAATAACGTATCAGGTATGGCTTTATCATATTTTGTGAAATGTGTTTGACACGAATACGTTGAGTCATTGATACTATTTCCCTAAGGGGAGAATTGAGGAGTAAACAGTGTCATATAACCTTGTTCCCGTGGGGTTACAGTTCGAGTATCGACTTGGTATGTCGTTGTGTTCTGCGTCACTGTGTCTCAATTATTTGTTCACGGTTTCTGTGTTCCTGGTGAAGGTCGCCCTTGGATTGTTTTTGTTGTTCAAGCAAAGAAGTAAATCAAATATGAGGGTGAAATCATGCAGTATATTTGTAGGGACTTGTGGGCAGAAAATCGATGTGTATGTTTAGTCATTTTAAATGTCTTCCTCTGAATTTTAAAATGGTTAAACTATTTGAAGGGCGTAATACTCCAGTTTTCGTTGTACCATAGCAATAATGCACACTAAACTATATCTAGTTAACACAATTCAATTTTGAAAACAAAAATATGTCACCACATTATTTGCCAAATGTGACATCCGCTAACATCCACAGAAATTGTGGAGTTGGATATAAAAATAAGTTATGACATAAGGTCAGATACGGGCCATCAACATAAATCACAGCGTGTGTACCTACGCTCTTGTTGTTTATATTTGCCAAGGAAAGAATGATGTTATAGAATATTTTCTGGACCTATGTATGCTATACTTGAACTACACCAATATTTTATGGAGGTAAAGTTTTATGAGATTGGGGGTAATCCTGTAGGAGTTCGACGCCAAACAGTTTTTACCGTCAGTGTGCAGGAGTTCCAGTTGTTTCTGGGTGAGCTCACCCCAATCCAGTAAATTCATTTACTATTCAAAAGCTACGTACCATCGACTTTGCTAAAATGGCCGGTAAGCTGAAGTGGGACTAGGCTGGCCACGTCTGCCGGATGCCCTATGAACTGTGAGCCAAAATAACCACTATGTGGAGCCCTGACACTGCCAGGTGTCGTGGCAGACCTCGCAGAAAATGGCGGGATGAGCTAGCCAAAACTAACGACCAGTGGCTCACATTAGCCCTAGATCGAAATAGTTGGAAGTCATGCCTTTGCTCGGCAGTGGGATGACACAGGCTGACAATTACAGTAATCGGAAAGCTGGAATAGGTGGAATTCACCAACTAGTGTTCCACTCTACGCAACGAAAACGTAGGCTAACTTTTGTTGAAATAATAAATATTTACAAAGTTAAAACGTACCAAAATTCGAGAGTGGGTTTAGTGGCTTGTGACGTCACAAGTAGGGGAAAGGTGTACGAGATGATTCCCTTAAGGGAGATTGCTTGTAGATTAAAAGATATCCTACTTAGCGCGAATGTAAATACGTATATACATAGTAAATTTATTTATCTTATTGTTGGCATACTCAAAATTTTGATTTTTTCGATGCTTTACTATTAAAAAAACACATTTTTAAAACGTTGTCAAAGGATCATCTTGTACACCCCGGTGTCCAAGATGATCCCAGGATCCAGGAAGAGAATAACCCACATAAAACCATAATCTCGGTTTATTTTTTCACCTATATATTTGATTGTACTGACAGCCACCTTATTTTTGACTTTTGCCCGCGTTTTTAGTGATAATACAGGCAATCCAAACTGTGCTATATGGCATGCCATTTTTAACAGCATCCAGTGCTTTGATCATGGAGTGTTCTGACCACAATCCGCGTTTAGTTTTTTTTTATAATTACGAGGCATAGTCTTAAACCAAAAATATATGAACTTAAACATAATAACATACAAAGGTTAAAAATATCCCCGTAATAGTAGGTATGTTACCGGTTTACAAGAAGATCCGTGGGGATCATCTTGTACACCGGTAACATAATCATCTTGCCCCAACATAAACTTTTTTATTCAATGTTCGATAACTTAAACTATGTGCTTTCAACTGTTACCATGCTATTAAAAAAACAAAATAGAGCAATTTTCAAAGCTAACTTATACCACAGCCTTGTAATAAAGTACCTAGAACAAATTAGATATAAACTTCAACTCACCCTTACCTTAGATCAAAGTAACGGAATATTTGTTTTTTTTCTCAAAAAATTTAATTGTCACTCTCGACACCACTACTTTTGACTGAGGCGGGGGAATATCGGGGACTACGTTTTACCATTAAAAACAACTAGATGACGCTACTGGCTTCGTTGCAATATCAAAGGATCATCTTGCCTCGACGGATCATCTCGTACACCTTTCCCCTAAGTAAAAACTGTGCTTACTTGTGATGTTTTGCCAATTTTAAAACTGTCGTATCTTTGTCAATTTTGGTTCAAAAGAGAAAATACGGATCAAACATTTTTTGATACTCTCGATGACAATGAATGACCAATTCGATTTTCCCAGTCTATTGAGGCCAAGAATAAAGTGCAGTAAAAAATTTTCAAAGTGAAATGCTATATAATTTCATTAATGTTAACACTTTGTTCAAGTTTGTTTTTCGGGCTGATAAAGCAATTTCATCGAGAACCGATAAATCGTTTCGAATTAAAAGTTGGCTGATCGCACTTTGCGATGAGAGCAGTCTATGTTTTTCGACCTTTTAGTTTAATATCTAGGTTAGGTTGAGATTAATAAATTAATCTACTTTATAGGTACCTAACGGAAAAGTTTTGAAATTAAAACATTTCATTTTACCAGTGAGTAGCTTTTGTCCGTGGGTCGAGATAGGAAAATAACCCACGGGACCGTATTGGGAGGATTAAAAATATACTTTATCCCACTACATCTTGGTATAATCAATCAGCTCAAAGTGGCTTCGTTTTTTTATATTTCATTGACTTTTGCCTCCGACTGCCGAAAGTAAAGTTATTTTACACATTTTTTTGTTTGTTTTTGAAGTCATCAAGTTTTTCATTTTTCGCGTTTTATAGTTTAGGTATTCAACAAAAATCGGTCCAGAAATCTCTGTTTATATCGCAGGGACATGATAAAAACAGAGATTTGATGAAATCTCTTAAGGATTTGATCAAATCACGGAGCATCCTCCGTGATTTGATCAAATCCTTAAGAGATTTATTAAAATAACAACACGATTTTATCATTTCCATTAAGCAAATCTGGTGATTTGAACAAATACCAAAATTGGTTCAGTAAAATGACAAAAATAACTTTTCTGTGATATTTTAAAACTAAACTAAATCTAGTGAAATATCAGAAAACGTTGACGGAGCACCGCTTCGCGCTGCTCCTACTTCTGGGTGCTTTAAAAAAAAAACCGCGAAGGGGATAGCGGGGACTTCCAGACCCCGCCATCCCTTTTTAATCTAAGCTGTCCGAAAAAACTGTCTGATTAAAACAAAGATCCCTTAGGGATCCAGGGAACCCTTAGGGATTTGATCAAATCCCTGTGACATATACATCAGCGTCTTTAAACTCAAAATGCACCATCCAAGTAGGCAATATCGGATTCATGAGGATGATGTCAAGGATATCCATTACTGTTACTAAACCCTAGTGATACCGAAAACCTTTTCCAGAATATAACAAACACTTTTCTGAAAACCGCATCAAAATCGCTTCAGCCAAACGCGAGATAATCGCGGACAAACATACATACAAACAAACACGTCGACTGAGACGTTTCTTTTTATTGAAGTCGGTTAATAATAGTAATATTCCATTACAGGCATCAGAGGTATCGGACGCTATATTCTACTGCGGTTGGCAGTCCTGCCCCCCGCGCCCTAAGTCCAACCCCCGCCAAAATATAAGGCAGTTGGTTCTGTTTGCGGTCATGCAAGCACAACGACCTCTGGTCATGAAAGCCTTCAAGATGCTGGAACTTACCTATGGGACCTTTATACTGGTTTGATTTTATTAACTTTCTATTTCTTTCACCTTCACTCTTGCGCGCTATCTCACATCACTTGTTATTTTTTTTTCGTTACTCATATTCTGACAGTAGGTCATTATATGCCTGATAAGCGGTTTGAAAGTTATGAATTGCAGGCCTAGGGAGAATCGCTTTCAACTGACAGCTGCCAAATAAAAAAAACATGTTCCATTTTGACTTTCTATTGAACCATGTTCAAACTTTTTAAACAGCCACTACATTACAAGTTTTTAATTAGAAAGAATAAATAGATTAATATAATTTAGTTACAGCAATTTTTCTAAAATAACATAGATTTCGGCAAAATCTTTGCCATTTTATAAATATGAACATGAAAAATACTGGCTGTATAGCTGGACGACCACAGGACAAAAATAAAAAAACAAAATAAGCGGGAAGTGACAATCCGATCAACACTCATTTTTTCTTTAGTTAGATAATAATTTATGTTAGTATTTTTACTTAACTTGTACACGCAGTGTTTACCTCGGGTAAATTACTTATTTAGTCCCTCGAACTATAAGGCGCGGGTCACATACAAGAGACGTAAGACAAGGATGCGTCGCCGACGTGCGAAAATGTATGAGAGTCGCGCCCGCGCCCCGTCTCTTCTGTGTGTTTTACGTCGCGACGCTTCTATACATTTTGTATGAAAGAGACGCCGAAGAGACATATGTCTCCGCCCCGTCTGCGTCTTATGTCTTTTCTATGTGGCTCGCGCTTTAGCGCCCTCACTTCGTTATGGGCGCCATACCCCGTCTCGGGACTTAAATAAGTAACTTTCACCCCTCGGATAACAATGTACTATAGTGTCATAGTTGCGTGACTACTACGCGTCCACCTTGGGTAAATCCTCAGGTCGTGTATGATAATTTGCTATTGAATTTTTCCAAGAGATATTTCACAGTAGCAGTCTCTAATTAGACTGCTATAAAGATGAAGAAGATGGTGGTAAGATACTTCTAGGTCTCGGAAAGTACGTCATGATGTTGGGCCAGTGCCAGTGTATGATCTCTCACCTGTCGTGTCAGATTGCCCTCTGAAGGGACTATAAGGAGCAAAGAATGCATGTCTTTTTAATTGTCGCTCACCGCTGGCGTGCCTCCGCTAACATTGGATTTCATGACCGAAAAATGCTTCACAATAGCTTTAAAGGGCTACCGACTTAAGAACTCGGTTTGGGTATTTAAGTATGAGTTTTGAGTCTTAAAACACAAGAAAACTAAAAAATCACCGTCAAACTTATCCTATTTATTTTTTATTTATCGATATAATTTAATTTATATAAGTTCAAAATCGGCGTCAAAAATATCACCACAAGCGGAGGCAGCCGGAGCCTACAAAATAAATAGATAATTTATTTTAGGTAATCAAACCAGAGTTTCGACCTCAGAAATTATGACAGCAAAATGTTTGTGTAACTTTAAATAACATCAAAGTTGTAATTAAAAGTTCGTAAACGTCGCATTTCAGGCTTCATTTGATGTAGTGATTTACTTAAGTACCTGATATTGCCAGGCGACCGTAATATTAGGAAAACCAACACTTATCTGTATGGTTTCGAAAATAGACCAGATTTTTTTCCTGTGGGTTTACACCCACGAAAACATGGAAGAAGGATAAGGAAACAAATCAACTTTTATGAATATAAGTAGATACACTGTAGACGAAGACCATTAAAAAGATTTATTACGTGAATTATAATATGGCTAGATAGAGTAAAATATCAAAAGTTTCATTTTATTTGTAAGTTTTATTAGAAACTTTTTTTTTACATAAGAATACAGTTTACAAAATAATCCATGGATTACAAGGAATAAAAATAGGTATAGCTATTTAAGAGTATACAATTGTCTATTTCAAGTTACTAAAAGGAAATTTCAAAAATAAAAAAATAGCATTTTTTACATCGATTTAAATATTTGTTAATTAAATTATCACTAATTAAAAAAAATGCTGTTTACAGTATTGGTAAATTAACTCATTAAAACACGGTGGTTTCACAGTTGGGGTCATGGGTGTACCCGGGACCCGTTACAGGTTAAAAATTTTATATTTAAAAAAAAAAGGTAGAAAATTTGGTCATCAATATCTCTATGACCAGAAGGAATGGTTCAGTACTACACTAATCCTATTTTTTTAAGCCCTTTTGTCTGCTCGTTTTGTTATACGTATTGTACTCCCTTTATAGCCTAATTATTCAGCAGAAAGGAAATTTCCAAATGCCTAGTCGACGCCCCCGTGACCTAAGGGCTCGCTTTTACCTCGGTGATGCTGCCATATGACGTGGCAACGCCGCTAGTCTCTTGGCCAGAATACCAGTTGACAGCGTTGAGGAATTTTCCATTTGTAGTTTATTGTTAGTTTATTATACACCGTGACTTTTTAGTCGTCTTACAAAAGTGGTCCACTTAATGTATCCGACCTAAAATACCATTAGGCGTTACCGTACCTTTAAATCGTTAATAATAATTTTTATTATTAATAAATACAAATAAGCACATTAGAAATATGAAACACCCTGTTAAAATGTTTACGTATCAAGCTGTACCTACAGTATACCTACCCAGCGCAATAGTCCGGCAGATCATTCCATCTACACTTTCTATGAGACAAGGGTGTTCCTAACTACGCCTTGCGTCATAATAACGAATAAAAATTTAATTTTTAATTTTTGAAATCTCTTATTTACCTATTTTTTTTTTTATAAACGTGTTCTAGTCATTGGATACACGAACTGGGCTGCCGTTGTAAGACGACTAAAAAGTCACGGTGTATATTTTTATTAGAATTAATGTTGAATGAATAGAATACAATTCCAAAGCCATTTAGGATTTAATAAGTGTTTTACTTGTTCAGGTAGACGCTATTTCTGCGAGCACGGTTTGAAGAAACCTAACCAAGCCGAACCTCGGGGTGCTCAAAAGTTGTTGGTGACTTTGGAAGTGGTCGTCAGGGGCACCCCGAGGTATGGTTTGGTTAGGTTTCACACATTTTCGGGCAATTTTAGGAATTACATACAGTACTTAACCTGAAAAATATTATTTTTCTTTGGTCCATACTAATGTTATAAAGATTATTTTTCTTTTTTTTAGTTTTCACGGGTATTCTTTTTTTTATGGTTGGAGTGATATAGATCTACTATAAATTACATTTACTACTATTTATTATACATACATCATGCTTCACTCGAATGAAGTCGCGGGCTGAAGCTGTTGCAATATATTTTATCCACATTTGATTACAGGATTACTCTTTTCATTTCAACATACCGAGTGGATGCAAAAGACCCATTAATCGATAATCACATTAAGCCTTTAAGTTCCCAAAGTACTGGTGTTCAATGAAATGCACAAAACCTTCGTGTATTTAATTTATTATTTCTGGTCATTGGATAATTATTTTATTTTAATTAATTATTTATCGTTTCAGGTGGTGCGTTCGACGTACTCAGTATTTGCGCTGTTTTATGCACAAAATAAATAGATTTATCAACAAGTAATTGAATTAATTCTGTATATTCTTGCTTTTGTTTAAAATGTAGATTTTTTAATGTTAATCACACAGGTATTTTTAAGTACGAATCATTATAAGAAATTATATACTCGTATCACAAAGCACAATTACACAAGCAGTTGTGCCTTGTTAACTGATAAAACTTACTTATAACTCTAATAAAATGCCCATAAAGTACGCTTTTACTTGTATCGACAACTCTGACTCATTGTACGCAATTCACTCGTATTTTATTGTATTTCTTGAAGAGCTAGTTCAAAGAAATAAAACGCTCTGTTACTTTAAGCTATTGTCAAACAGAGAGGCGTGCCGAAAGCGAAGCGAAGCGTTTTCATTTGTAATGTATGGAATTGTTTGAATCCAGTCACATAGAAACGCGAAAGCGATGCGATAGCGTTAGCGATCCGAAGGCGTTGGCGATATTACAACTCGGCGAGGCGGGGCGAAGGCGTTTGCGAAGCGTTGCCGAACTATTAGTAATGGCTGGCTTTGTATGCACGACGTCAAACATAGAGCGATTCCGAAGCGAAGCGTTAGCGAGGCGTTTCCGAGGCGAATCCGAGACTTGACAGTGCCACAGTGACACTGTCATGCCTATTTAAAAACTAATATTATTTACAAATTAGCTGTTCAGTATTGTGAGAAATGTGGAATAATCGAGGACGTGCATCATATCTTGACCGAGGATGAGTGGAGCGAACGCTTCTGGTGAAATCTGTTTGGTCCTCACGCTGGATATTGACGACAAGCTCAGGATGCGCACGGAATTTACTTTCACTGGTGCTGTGTAAAGCTACTGCGTAGAGCAGCACATAGCCCGGGAGTGATGCTGAGGGAGCTGTGTGGTGGAGGCGGCACGCGCCACCGCTTGCTGTGTCCGGTGGTCAGGCCCAACATACTGACCAAAACACCTCTCACTAGAACAATCTGTGTAATGAACGAAGATCAAGAGTGAATAACGCGTACAAGTTCTTTTAAATGAAGTTATTTATGTAAGAAATCTCTAAATACATTTTGTTGTTGTAATTTGTTATGTTATTTTTATGTTGTTATGTGACACATAACTACCAGTCTGGTACAGCAGCAGGCAACAGTGCTGCGCAATAATAACGCCTTTACAGAATATAATATAAATTATGAGGATCAGTATCTAGTACCGCGGTATTCGTTTGCTATCCTCTATAAAAAAACTAACGCACGTAATTGGGGCACCATTTAAAAACCAAACAACATAATTATTATTCAATTATTTTATTGTGATAATATGATCTATAACAACAACTTCAAAAATCCTGCTCTTTAACATTTTGTTGATGGTGTAACACATTACCATACAGAACACACAATCATAACATTTTTTTTTACAGAATACGCACGAATAAACAGTATTTTCAATCACATGATTATGATAATAGCATTATTGTTTCCAAAATAGGCCTGAAATTGATAAATTTATTACATTGAAATCATGCTTCAGCAGTCAATTGATTAATTCAAAGACATTGTGACACAAAGTCTTGGCATTCAAATATCATCATTTTAATCCTCCTTTTGATGTGGTACTGTTCTCATCTTCAACAAAACGGCGGCTGGGCCAATGCAAATTGAAGATACGAGTACTTGGTACCTCCTAAATAAAAATATTACTTAGGTATTGTTTTCCTTATGTAAACCAATCCAGTTTTCGAATAATCCGTTAACCGTATCTTGAAAACTGTTACAGTCTAACGACAGTCACAAATGTGTATTTGGTCAACACTCAGATCAAAGAAAAAGTTAAGGTTAATGAATATTATTTACAAAACTAAATTTCTTATCGGATACTGTGGCTATTTGGAGAACTAAGTATGTGCACACACACAACAGCTGCACATTTTCTTGTTGCATATTATTAGATCATTACTTTACGCAGTCTACATAATAATATGAGCAAACAATCACAGAAAAACATGAATAGAAATTAACGGCGTATGGTACAGCGAAAGCGTCGTTTGATGAGTCGGAAAAGTTGCCACGCACCGCCACCAGCAGGCGCCAGTATCGCGAAATTAACGCAATCCAAAGTTTTTTAGGTACTTCATTTCGTCAACTTCGACATTTCATAAAGTGTTCCCTTTACGCAAAATACATGTATTACTCTAGTAGAAATATTTTGATATAAGGATATCGAAACATTTACTAAAACAAAATGATAGAAATACTTATTGATGTGGATAAATATTTTGTAAATATTTTTATCATTCAAAGTCTTAAATTTATTTTTTAACACTTTGACACAGATTTTGACGTCCCGAGATAACGAAAAAAACTACTTTTTGGTAGAAAATGAATGATAATTGGCATACCTTACGAAAGTGACAATACCCATTATCGTTAAGCCCCAAACACACGCGCGCACGGGCAAGGGCATGTGCGTTGTGTTCCACGCGCGCCTGAAAGAGTGTCAGCACAATTGCAATGACGGGGCTCTCCTTTAGAGGGCCTACCTGGGTCGCGGGCTAACGAATACCGTGACCTCAGAACGTAAAGGGCTATTGAAAGACATCGTAGATTTTAGTATAAGTATTCCGAGTCTAACAGTCCCTCCCGCCCTGCCCTAGGTAGGAGGACTCATTTGATTATGTTACCACGCTAAATAAAGCTCCAAACACGCGCTCCTTTTATTAACGTGCGTTCACAAAGCTGGTTGCGTGATATCTTTATATTATGTTCGAGAGTGGAAAGCTAAGGGTGCTTGACACCCTGTCCTCCACCATCTGGTGTTGGTACTAATTTTTGATGCATTTTGATGTAATGACAGAAACTAGAACAATTTAATGTCAGTAACCTCTTTATAATTAAATCTTCATTCTATAATATCTTCTCCACAGTATTTTTTTTGGGACAAGGTTGTAATAATCTCTTTTCTGATAAATGAAACCCTAAGTGTCTAAACACACTATGCCGAACGTACGCGACCGAAGTTCCGCGGCTGATTTTACGTTCCAACGTATTCGGCTGATATGACACACCATAAGTGCCGAACTTACGCGGCAGAAATTCAGTTGCTTATTATACAGTGAGTTAGCTGTGGTTAAATACAGAATACGTTGCCGCCGAATTTCCGCTGAACTTACGCCCGACTGAAGTTCGGCTGTACGCTACAACGCAACGTAATTTCGGCATAATGTGTCGCCAGTAATTCAAATAGCATTGCAGGCGTAATCATGCCGAACTTCCGTCGCGTATCCTCGGCATAGTGTGTTTAGACACTTAGAGATATTATCTATCGACTCCAAAAGCATGAGCCCAGTACTGATCTTTTTTTTACTCCAAAGCAATAAATAGAGCGAGAAGCAACTTGTACCGAACACGCGGTAAGACAGCAATGACCACCGATTTTTCATCGTAGTCGCAGCATATTATACTATAGGCGATATTTAACGGGGTGGTGGGTGCTATGCCTTATTTGTAGTTGACAAGTAATTTTGAAGTATTCAAAATGACAACAGCAATTTTCATTTAATTTATTTTAATCCTGTTTCTTAGAAATTGTTATAAATCTGTGACGAAACTAAATAAATAATAATAAAAGTGAAGTGCTTCTTATCCTATATCGCAGTTTGATACGATTAGAAGTTGTTTTCAGTTACATATTATTATTATCTCAAATTGTTGACTGCGAATCAGTGCATTTATCATTAGTTCACGTGAAATGGTATTTAGATGCATAAAGATTAGATGGGAGGAGGATGGACACAGGGAACCATCCGACAACAATAGTACGATATCACGATAGCATTGATATAATATCACTGTGAGTAATTTATTATATTGATAGGAACAATTCGTAATGTATAGAATCATACGTATTCTAACATTTCCCTTGTTTGCTCTGTAGGGGTCGTCAGGAATTTCCTGCGAATATTTTCAGTAAGTTTGGTTTATTTTATTCTTTATTTATTCATGAAAATAATGTGTTATTTAAAATAGAAAGTTTACGTGACTTATTTACAGTCATGTTATCATGTTGTTCCGTTTAATCACGTCCCATTGAACACAGCGAAACATAGTTTTGAATAATCTATAAGCCTACGTATCATTCGTATTTATTTTCTCGATCTTTTTATCCATTCCAATTTTATTATTACGAAAATCTGACAGCCGCGATCTGAAAAAAAGTGTCTCAGGTCTAGCCTGTAAGAGCCACGCTGGCTGACTGATTCGTCAAGGAACGAAAGTGATGACACTACTTTTAAAAGGCAAAAGATGAGAGGACGATAGTGAATGTGTGCTCAGAATAAAACGGCGTATGTGCCCAAACATATTGACGTCTTTTTATGAATTAAAATTGTTATTAATTGAAAAAATGTCTTTACAGAATTTAGATACTAGTATTTTCTACAATTTAAATCAACATCCTTTCAATAACTCATAGTAGTTATTCCATAAAGTCCAAAAAATAAAATAGATAGACCGAACTTTGCATTTCTTTTTGTATCGAAAAAATTTAATTGAATCGTGTTTTCAACTTTGTGAGAATTTAGATCATATAGTCAATAACTATATTCCAAGTTGTAAGATCTGTAGTCCAGATATGTACGAAGAAAAGTAAAAAATAAAAACCGTATTTTTATTGACCAATCCCCTTAAGAAATAAATATACAATCAATATCAATAGACGTCAATCTGTGACAAGTTTACGGTATCACTCTTTTTTTAAATATTTTTTTGTCATGACTTCAAGGCCTTGCCAAACGGTGTGGCACAATGATAAAGCCACAGACTACATAGAAGTACTACGTATGTCAAAACCGCATGTTTATTTTTAAAGGAGATGAGTCCTCCCATCCAGGGCAGGGCAGGAGGGACTGTCAGACTTGTACTGACCAAAATCTACGGTGTCCTTTAATAGCCTTTACCTTCCGGGGTCACGGTAGCTCGAAAGTCCCGCGACCCCGGCAGGCTTTGGCCCTCTAAGGCTAAGTCTAGAGAGCCAATGCCTGCCGGGGTCGCGGCCCGTCATTATGCTGACACTCTTTGAGGCGCTCGCAAATTTATGAAGTTTTATGTCATGGGTATCGTTTTCATCGGGCACGCCGCAATTGCGGCGGTAAGACCCCTCTTTGAGGAGTGGCTGGAGAGAAGTCATGGCGTCCTTACCTTCCGCCTGACGCAGGTCCTCACCGGGCACGGGTGCTTCGGGAGGTACCTGTGTCTAATGCGGAAGGAGGAAACGTCTGGGTGTCACCACTGCGAAGATCGCCCGGAGGACACGGTGGAGCATACGGTGCAAGACTGCCCAGCTTGGGCGGAGCACCGACGTGTCCTCACGGCTGCGATAGGCGGAGACCTCTCGCGCCCGGCATTGGTTGCGGCCATGCTGCGGGGCGAGACGGAGTGGGAAGCGGTCGCCTCCTTCTGCGAAGCAGTAATGCTCGCGAAGGAGGAGGCGCGCCGCGAGCGAGAGAGGACAGAGTCCTCCCTCCGCCCCAACCGCGGTGTAGGACGCCCACGGCGACGGACGTCGCGAGACGATCTCCGGCCACCGTAGGCGCGGGCATGCGGGCAGCGAGTAAAGGGCAACTCGCTGCCCGACCAAGGACCATGCCCGGGTCGACGGCGCGTTGTGTCCCACGCGCGCCTCAAAGAGCGTCAGCATAATGACGGGGCCCCCCTCTCAGAGGGCCAAAGCCTGCCGGGGTCGCGGGATTATTCCCTTACCGTAACCCCGGAACATAACAGGCTATGAAGGACACCGTGGATGTTAGTCAGTAGAAGTCTGACAGTCCCTCCCGCCCTGCCCGGGGTTGGAGGACTCATTTGATGATTTTACCACGCTAAAAAAAAAAAAAAAAAAAATGGGTATCGTTTTCATGGTTTTCGAGGGTGTTGAAGCCGATAGTGCTGTCAAAGTGTAAATCCAAGATGCCGGCTGCAAAAATATCGAGGTTTTCGTCATGGGTGTCGTTTTCATGGTTTTTGAGGGTGTTGAAGCCGATGTTGCTGTCAAAATAGAAATCCAAGATGTCGGCTACAAAACATATCAAGTTTTATGTCATGGGTGTCGTTTTCATGGTTTTTGGGGGGTGTTGTAGCCGATAGTGTTGTCAAAATGTAAATGAAATGTGACTCACGCCAAATCTTGTAAAAGGTTAGGCCACATTAACAAAGCTCACAAGTTGTTGTGTATTAATATTAAACTGTTCCGAGTTATAAATCTTTTACTGGTATTAACCGAAGTCATGAGATTACCTATTATTTGTAAACTAGTTATTTTAACTCGATTGTTTGATCACTACAGAACACAGATGTTTTAATAAATACATTTCATTTTCAAAAACATTAAGAGTGACAACCCTTATGCTGTAGTGGAGCGTAGGTAATTATTTCTACAGCTAGGCCTAGTTTCCTTAAAGTCCATATTTGTTATTATAGGTATAAGTGCGAGAGAATGATATAGAAACTTCTTACTCATTTTGTCTATGAATGTATTACTCTTAATTTTGTTTGTCATTAGTGCTGTCACTAATAAGTCTAAAATATTATGTAAATTTTAAGCACATCAAAACATTTTATTTATGAAAGGTTTTATCAGTTAAATCCCTAACCAATCGTGAGGTGCGAACGGTGAGAGTCGTCGTGACACGTCGAAAAACACATCGTAGATCCAGCGATGTGATTTCTTATTGAGAATAGCATAGCTAGGCAAAGGTGACTGAGGCAAAGCCTACGATGGAGCGAGCTTACCTAGAAAAAGCCTGTTCACTCTAACTTTGAAGAGATACGAATATGGATGACAAATTCAGTAAACACTTTGCTATGCCTCTCCAAGCTGCATAGAAGCTTCGCTCTAATCAGTATCAGTATTTGTGTTGAAGATGAGGACATGGAATAAGACGAGTCTTATCTCTGGTAAAAGTACCCTATTCAAACGGAGGGTTTAATGGAGGAAGATGATTTATTGCAAGACTTTGCCACACCTTAGAATTATTAATCAATTGATTCTTGGAGAATGACCTATTTGGAAACAACGCGATTGTCATAATATTTATCTATTTAAAAGTTAAAACTATTCAGTTCAATACTTCAAGAGACATAATTATTGCCAAAAAATAGTATGGTAATGTTTTAGACATTAACAAAATATTACTGTTTGGGCAGGATTCCTCGATATTGTTGATCATCATCATCATCATCATCAGCCGGAAGACTTCCACTGCTGAACATAGGCCTATTGGATATTGTTGATAAAGATGATTAAATAAACAATTTTAAAAATGTTGTTTTTATTTTTACATAGTACACCTATTAAGTATTTTTATATTAGAGGCTTGCAAAAGAGCCACTACCAGCCAGCGCCGAACTACCAACGGGTTTAGAACCTAACGGCTCAGTTCGTGACGATGGGAAGAGATCAGACGACATGACGTTGGGATATTGGAAGGGGAGGCGGGTGGGCCTTTGGTGTGTGGCGGTATTTGTGTCGACACCGTTGCGCTATCTTATATGCAAGCACAGCGGGCTGTGCTGTCGCATTTGCTGTGGTTGCTGGGACCCTCAAAAGGCGTAAAATATACAGCATTTATACCACTTCAACTGCCAGTATGAGCAGTGGTGGCCCAGTGGTATCGGTCCCGACTTACGAGTTGTAGGTCGTGGGTTCGAACCCCGCCTGGCGCATTACTTTGTGTAATTTATTTCATCATCACTGCTCTCAAAAACGGTGAAGGAAAACATCGTGAGGAAACCGGCATGTCCTAGAACCAAAAATTCGAAGACATGTGACATCCACCAATCCGCACTGGGCCCGCGTGGTGGATTATGGCCCACTCCCTCTCACAGAGAGGAGGCCTGTGTCCCAGCAGTGGGAACATTATAGGCTGATGATGATGATGATGAACTGCATTTTTGACAGTGGTAACCAGTGATGACATGAGCTGGCGTTTTAGTGGACCAGGCAAAAGCCAGCCGATGCCAATTGGGTATTATTGTAGGTTGATTTGCTGGCGTCTGTACCACGCGAAGAAAACTTGAAAAAACTGAGTCGATTTCATCGATTAGCGCACCTTATCTAATAAAAAGAATTCAAACAGTTTTCTCTATGAAATTTCTCAATAAATTATCGATGTTTTACAAGAAAGAAAATGAAGAAAAAGAAAAATCTGGCAACACAAACAACGTGCACGCTTCGGTCTCGCTTTCCCGTATTTGGTCTGTTTGACGTCGTTCATATAAAGCCAGCTAATACAACTGTCACGCCTCGCTTCGCGGGCACGCCTTTCTGTTTGACATGGTCTCTGACGACTTCAATTTCGGCGCGATATCGCTTGATATTTCCATACAAGACGTAACAAAAACGCTCCGCTTCGCCTTCGGATCGCTATATATTCGGTACTGGCTTCATACAAAACGTCGGTTCGCTGCTCCCAGTTTGACGTCTCCTTTCGCTTCGCATTCGCCTCGGAATCGGATCGGAATCGGATCGCCTCGCTTTCGCCTGCCTGTTTGACAAAGGCTTTAACGAGTCTCTTAAGGCGTATTATGTGATAGTAACTTACAAAGAACATGGTATTATGTGTGTTTTTCTGCAGTTGGATTGAGACACAATGAAACGGAAATTGAATTATACAGGGTGACTTTTTTACCACCGACCAAAATTTTTCTATGCATTAGGTATCAATCACTAAACCCATTTTTGAAAAAAAATCGTTACGTCAAATTGTCACATTAAATCATTTTCTCATCCGCTCTGTGTGGTCACTAAGCTAAACGTTAATAATATACACTTGCCGACGCATGAAACGGACAGAGCGCACCCCGCTGACCCCCCGCCCCGCCCCGCTACACCTGAGCGACACATCACAGCGCGGTGAACAGATTCATCAACTTTTTATAGATAACATTGAGACGTGATATCTCGATATTTTTGTATTGATTGATACAAAAAGAAAAAACACGTATTCAATGATTTTCGCCAAAGATAAATATATTAAAATTTGGATGGTGACTAAAAAATCACCCTGTATATTCGTATTATGGGTATACACTTACAATTCATAAGTATACAAAAATCTACTCTTAATTTACTTGTAATGATTATTATTTTAAGGAATAGTAGGTTTACGATCAGACAGCTGAAAGACGTAACTTCCGAAGAAGCCAAGGAATACTTACTCCAAGAAACAAGAAAAACATGAAAATATTGGCATCACATTACGAGACATTCGAAAATATAATCCATCGATAAGTCCTTGTATGTTTTTTTTGTACGTGTTTAAGGAAAACATGTTTAGCGAAGACGAAAATAGAAAAAAATAACCACATTTAATAGCAGAAGTAATGAGCACAGAAATAAATCAATTGTATACAGTACAACCATCTTTATGTACACCACCGATGTTCCGTCGTAACGTGCACAACTTACTAAGTCACGCAATCATAAAAACAAGATGGCAAATCCCGATAAATCTGTTATCGTTAAGATTTCTGTATCACATACATATGCAAATACGGGACATTTCAATGTTACGCATTGCGTGTTAGGAATAAGTTCATGAATAAATAAAAAGCTGGAAGACTTACCTATGCTTAGACATACGAGTAATACTCATCGCGTTTATGTAACGCGTAACTCAACAAACACTAATACTACTTGCAAATCGTACGAATATTCTAGAATACGTGCACAATAAAACAGTATCCAATGTTTGGCTTTTATTCCCCACATCGTCGGATAAGAGTGTAAACCTGCTAACTCCACTTTTGACCAAAAATGACATTTTGATGCAGTCTGTAAGAGAAAGTTAAGCCACACAGTCTGTAAAAGCAGCTACACACATTCTCAACGTAAAATCGGCAAAAAAGTGTGATGCGTAAAACAGCCACATACACTTAATTCAAATTGCGCGGCTAACTCCATGATTGACGCCATTTTGTATTGAGTTTTCGGCGTGACAACTTTCCGTGCAATAAAAATTTAGTTTTCGGTCAATTAACCCGATTTTTTCAAGGTTTCTTGGTTGGAATATAGTAGAGGCAAGCCTTTATTATTACTATTTAATTTTCGTTTTACGTCTAGTATTCAATAAATAAGTTTTTTTTTGGGTTATCCACTTGTTATCCTCTAAAAAAGTTGGCCGTAATCCACCACGCGGGCCCAGTGCGGGTTGGCAGATGTCACATGTCTTCGAATTTTTGGTTCTAGGACATGCCGGTTTCCTCACGATGTTTTCCTTCATTTTGAGAGCAGTGGTAATGAAATAAATTACACAAAGTAATGCGCCTGGCGGGGTTCAAACCCACGACCTACAACTCGTAAGTCGGGACCGATACCACTGGGCCACCACTGCACTGCTGTAAACTGTGTACTTATCGTAATAAATTACAATAGTACATTTTTATTCAAGGGGTGAAAGTTACTTATTTAGTCCCGAGAGCAGGTTTGGCGCCCGTTATGTAGTGAGGGTGCTAATAGTTTTTCCGTGTTTAACGATGCAAAGGTGCCAAAGCCGTAATCCGTATCTGAACAAGCCAAAAGTAGCTTGCTCAGATACGGATCGGCCCGTGAACCCGTTTTCCCAGAGACAGTGGGATAAGTCGCTGAGCAAGTTGACCGGAATAATCTCATTAATACGTCCACCAATACTGCGGAGCGTGCCCGCCTGCTGGCTGTGGGCGAGTGGTAGTTGGGCCTTTAGCTTCAGGCGCTAGCGTCCCCAACACAGGTACTATGCTGGGTGACACAACCATCACTTGTGTTTGGGCGCTCCTTGTGGGGACACAACGCTGTCAATGTGGTGAAATAGTTGACTGCCTCGGACACCGTGGCCATTTCTGTAGCAGGAGTGCCGGTCGGTTAGCACGACATTCAAGCTTAAACGACATAATCCGTCGTGCTCTTGGCACCGCCGGGGTGCCAGCCGTCTTAGAACCCAGAGGCTTGGCACGCGACGATGGGAACAGACCAAATGGTTTGACCATAATGCCATGGAAGCTGAGTAGGTGTGGTGTGGTGTGGGATGCAACATGTGTCGACACCCTTGCGTCATCCCATCTTCCTAGTACAGCGTGTAGTGCTGGCGCTGCTGATGCAGGTGCTGAAAACTCCAAGCGGCGCAAATACATTGGTTTAGCTAGTAGCTATGTGTTTGAGCCATTAAGGGTTGAAACTCTAGGGCCATTGGGTCCGAGTGCTCACGTTTTTAAGGATATCGCCAGGCTATTAGTCGACTCTTCAGGTGACCAGAGGGCTGGCCTATTCCTATGCCAACGAATCAGCATTGCCATACAACGTGGCAATGTGGCCAGCGTTCTCGGCACTGTTCCCATTGCAGCGATGTGCACGTATTCTTTGACGCCCTTTGAATTTATATAAAAAGAAAAACTTTTTTTTGTACATAGTAACAATCAGTTTTTATTTATAGTTTATCTAAATAATATTAATATAGTAAATTATAATATAGTTATATTTTGTAAATAAAGTAAAATTAACTAAACAATTAAATTTATTTTACTCTGGATATCTTTCGAAAAACCTGCTATGTCCACAAAATTAAACATTTGCTACAAAAAAAAACCAGCTAAGTCACAAAAACACTAATAACTTATTAAAAACCAAATTTTACTATTTTATTAGTTTCTAGTAATGTAGAATATCCAAAAATACACCAACTGTATTTTTGGTTTTAACCTAAAATTGTAAAATTCAAATTTATTAAGTTTTATCTGTCTCCTGTAAAATTGGGTAAAAGTGAGTTAGCAGGTTTACACTCTTAGCCGACGACATATAACTTGCGCCTTGTGTTAAGACTATCGTCTACCGAGCGCTCGTCCATACTAAAAGAGAAAACGTTTTCCTGCCCCTAAATGTTATCCTATCTCAATGATTTTTTAGAATGCTTCTGACACTGTAAAAAACTAGGTTCATATGTTTTCTTTTTTTTCAAAATTTATAATAGTTTGAAAGTAACAGGCGCCTAAAAGTTACTATTTTTATGACAAAATTTTCATTGAAGTTAAACCTTTGTATTTTAAAAACAAAGAAGTTTTAGAAAAAAAGCAAAACCTACAAACCTAGAATATAATATGCTGAAACGATTGACACCATTGAATCTAAGAGATTGGACGTGATTTAGTATGTGAAAAACGTTTTCTCCCGAGAGACAAATTTCATATAAAAAATACTCACAGTCAGTCGCGAGCTGCAACGCTCTCTATCGCACGATCGGGGTTTTTTCAACGCGCGAGAGGGACAGCACGAGTTTTTCTAAATACCTATTTTTTGAAAAGGCAGCCGCTATACAATCCTCTTAATATTTCGAGGTTATAATAACATACGAGTCCGAACCAAATGTAGGTATGTTTCGTTTACGTACAGAAACTTGGAAGGGGTTAGATTAAAGTTTTGCCTCTGTGATATATTACGTGCCGCGTGTCGCATATTCGTTATTCGGGGTCCGGTTTACTATTACTCTCACTTTCTAAGGCCAAATAAATTTTCCTCAGAAGCGGAAATATAAGAATACACATGGAGAGACCCGAGCGTAAGGAATAACGTTTATTTTTTAATCGCCGTACATTACTTCGTTTTGTTTTTGGCATTCAGGTAATGAACCGTAAGGTTTTAATTCGAAGAATGGTACATAATATGCGATTAGATATAACGATATTGATATCACAACTTCCAACTGATCAGACATTTATATTTTGATATGTTTGCACAGGTAAACATTTGATTGATACGAGTACCTATCTAACTTTTTCAGGAAGTAATATGAACTGAATATATAATTTGGTATATCACGTATTTTGTTTGAACGTACCATTACTACAAAAGATATGTTCTTTTGATAACTGTTATTCGTAGAAGGTACTTTTTATTGCTTTTATGTTGTGATGCCAGATCAAACGGTATACGGTATTGCCGAAGTGGAAATCGATCGCCCATGTACTTCAGCTATTGATTTCATTTCTTTGGAGGAGTATTTATATAACATTATGTAGGGGACCAACTTTAACGTACATTTTTCTGGCTTCTTCTTAAAACTTAATAATAGCTTTAATTTGCTTAGAATTAAACTGGTATACACGTTAAAAAGGTTTCCAAGTTGCAAGGTCATCCAAATTTCATACATAAATAACCCAAGCGACCACTTACCTACGACAATCTCGAAATATGATTGTGAATCACGTATTTATTATTTACATATTCGAGTACAGGGTGAAAGGAGAACGATATAAAATACATATATATCATGATGCCATACTTCCTTCTTCCTCAAAGAGTATCACAATATTTACGCAATAAAACCTAAGATTCCCCCGATGGGTTTGATCCGTGATGAAATCGAACGGACTACTAATGTTTCCATTCCTCATCTTGGTATTCATAGTTATTCAAGTATGCGGCTCACATGTTAGAGGGTGCGCGCCACGCGAATCTTTTTTCTTCTGCCGCGAATAAAAAAACTTTCGCTCCCATAAAAGTATATGAGTTCGTCCCAATACTGCGTCGATGACTTCCAATCTCTCTGTAGCGTCCCGACCCAACCCTGAAGATTACTTTTTCTCCTTCATCCAGTAAATTGAATTAAAATGAGAAGCAAACGGGTAAAGAAAAGGGTGTACGTCGATTTTCACAAGAGTTTCGCGTTTAACGTCCAGTACCTACGTGCTCTGTGTTTTCTCATTGTCTTTCCTTTGGGAATGCGCTGCAGTTTGAGAACTGACCCTTTTTTTTTTTTTTTTAGCGTGGTGAAATCATCAAATGAGTCCTCCAACCCCGGGCAGGGCGGGAGGGACTGTCAGACTTCTACTGACTAAAATCCACGGTGTCCTTCAATAGCCTGTTACGTTCCGGGGTCACGGTAAGGAAATAATCCCGCGACCCCGGCAGGCTTTGGCCCTCTGAGAGGGGGGCCCCGTCATTATGCTGACGCTCTTTGAGGCGCGCGTGGGACACAACGCGCCGTCGACCCGGGCATGGTCCTTGGTCGGGCAGCGAGTTGCCCTTTACTCGCTGCCCGCATGCCCGCGCCTACGGTGGCCGGAGATCATCTGCTGACATCCGACGCCGCGGGCGCCTACCACTGCGGTTGGGGCGGAGGGAGGACGCTGTCCTCTCTCGCTCGCGGCCCGCCTCCTCCTTCACGAGCATTACTGCCTCGCAGAAGGAGCAGACCGCTTCCCACTCCGTCTCGCCCCGCAGCATGGCCGCAACCAATGCCGGGCGCGAGAGGTCTCCGCCTATCGCCGCCGTGAGGACACGTCGGTGCACCGCCCAAGCTGGGCAGTCTTGCACCGTATGCTCTACTGTGTCCTTCGGGCGATCTTCGCAGTGGTGGCACCCGGGCGTTTCCTCCTTCCCTATCAGGCACAGGTACCTCCCGAAACTTCCGTGTCCGGTGAGGACCTGCGTCATCCGATAGGTCAGGACGCCGTGATGTCTCTCCAGCCACTCCTCAAAGAGGGGTCTTACCACCGCAATTGCGGCGTGCCCGGCCTTCGGTCGCGACAGTCGTCCCCTCCATACTGCCCTGAGATCGCGCCGGAGCTCTTCCCGCCGCGCCTCGACTTCACGAGGCAGCGGGGTCACGCCCCGGCGCTGCGCCTCCACGCGCCACTCATAGACGCGCTGGAGGGCAGTCGCCTCCAGATCCCAGGGCAGTAATCCGGCAAGGAGGTTGGCCGCTTCGCCGGCAATCGTGCGGTATCCCCGGATCATCCGGATAGCCATGACCCTCTGGCATGCGACCAACTTCAGTGGTCGCGTCCGGATGCTTAGGGCCCACACAGGGGCCCCGTAGAGGGCCATGGACCGCACGACGCCGGCGTACAGCCTACGGCAGGAAGCGTTTGGCCCGCCGACATTGGGCAGCAGACGCCTGAGGGCGCCCGACGCCCGGTTCAGCCTTGGGGCCAAACTCAGGAAATGCTCCCTGAAGTTCCACCGGCTGTCGAGGACGAGTCCCAGGTACTTCATCGTCCTCTTGACGCCGATGCGAACTCCTCCCACCGTTATGTGGGACTCTGACCGCGGCGCATTCAGACGGCCATGAAAACACATGGCCTCTGACTTGTGCAGCGCCACTTCGAGTCCCAACTGCCGGATCCTATCGACGACTGTCGCAACCGCTTCGAGAGAGAACTGACCCTGCGATAAATCCGATAAATGATTTAGCAAAGTAATACTTTTTTTTTTATTTAGCGTGGTAAAATCATCAAAAGAGTCCTCCCACCCCGGGCAGGGCGGGAGGGACTGTCAGACTTGTGCTGACTAAAATCCACGGTGTCCTTCAATAGCCCTTTATGTTCCGGGGTCACGGTAAGGAAATAAGTCCAGCGACCAGCAAAGTTTTACTTTGAAAAATAAATTATGAATCGCGCTAAACATTCTATTTGATAGTTTGTGTAGGTTTATTTCGAAACAGTGTATTCTCAGCCCATGAATAAACTACAGGTATCTCAAATGGTCATAATCGACGATGGTAAGAGTCTGTCCGGATAAAACGAGATTAGGTGGGTCACCTCCTACGCATGCACGATGACCGCTGCTGGGAAAAAATCGTTTTTTTTGCCCGTAGTATGTATTTTTGCCCCTACCCGTTGACCAGTAGCAAAACGGGTAAAAAAAATTATTTTATATTTTAGATTAATTATATTATACACAGTTCTATGTATAATCTTCCGTAAACCATCTCCTTATTATCCTTGTTAACTGTATAAACAGTCCGGCGATCCCGGCATAGTAAACGAGTAATGGGTAAATTTAAATTTCCCGTGGTACTACTAGATCGCTTGCTAGGACTACGGGTAGTTTTTTTTTAACCGTGGTACTACAACGACTAGTGCCACGGATAAAAAACGGAAAAAATCACCACATTATGACTGCAAAGATATGAACCAAAAAAGGTGTTGATACGACGTAAACGTGTACCACGAGGGCTTGTTTGAGATGGCGCGGAAAATTAGTTCATGGAAAAAATTTGGGACAGCCTTTGACCAACATGGAACAGCATAGACTACGAATAAAAATTCAAAGAAACCTACAATTATAGCCAACATATTACTTACTTCTATTTTATTATTAATAGTTTAAGCAGTTTTATAGTAATGTAATATTAAACACACGAGTATGCGGTTATACACAAAGTAAATGAAAGATAACACTACTAAAACTATATTAAGCTTCGTATAAATTAGTCATCTAAAATTCGGAATTCCACGTGTAACCTATAAAGAACTTAGAAGGTATTTTATACAAAGTAAATATAGTAGCTATCTATTTCTGCCCATCTAATCTCTAATTAGGAAAGCTCTTAATCTCAGCTGCTACCATCCATCTCAATACGGACTAAAATAAACAAAAATACATAATTCAAGAGATAATTTAGTAAAGCCAGCACTTTGGTCACAGCTGTGTTTCTGTGTAGTTAGAAATATTTGCAATGAGCACGAACATTTCGGACTAAGCGAAAACAATAAGTTGACCCGGAAGCGTCACATTGTTTTACGACATTGTAAAGCAGGAAGGTATCTGGAACTGGGATTGCGAGTGTTTCTACTTGTGATGTACAGTCGAACAAAGAGATTAGTATACGTACAAAGTATAATGGACGTAGAGAGCAAAAAGTATCGTCGAATAGTTTTACATTATTTTAAATATTGATTTATTACAAATTTACAATGAACTTTGGATTATATAATTAGATGAAATGAAATGACCAAATCTCTGGAACTACTCAGAATCGAAATTTAAAAAAAAAACTACGTTCCACACTAATGTACAAACTAGTTCGAAACAGTAATATATAAATGGCCTAAAGGCCTAAATACGTAAAGAAGAAATAGTATCCAAGAAACTGTTTAATATATGGTGCGATGGCTATTAACATTTTTGTCAAGATTTTCGGGAACTCGACCAAGCTATATCATAAGATTTCTGTATTTCATTTACTGTGTTTATATGGAAAATTGAATACAAGGATATGAAATCGTAACAGGTGACATTTTGTACTTTCTCCCTACCTCGACGGGCAACAGGCGTAAGTTTATTTGTACAAATTGTAATAAAACTACTGAAAAAGTTGATCAATCCGACTATTACCCAAACTCTTTTACTGACTGTACTTCTCCTTTGTATAACTATATCTATGTGAGTGGGTAGGGATGTAACGGTACTGATTTTGTAAAGGCTTCGGAGTCATGGGTCACGTTATTGGGTGTGGTCGGAAAAGTCAAACAACCTCTATAAAACTCCGTATGGTTTTATCTGTTTAGGAGACCGGAGTTAGCCCGGAGTTGCAGAATCTTACTTGTTCTTGTAAACTTATTTGCTTAGATATAAAAATATCATTCGTCGAATTTGGTTCTGAAAATAACGGCCGGTTCAAGACCTTGTCGCTGTGAGCGGTGACTTAAAGCTATTGTCAACAGACAGGCGAAGCCAACGACGATATATAATACTAGACTTCGCATGCACGATCTAAGGAACAAAAATTATTCTGTCAACTCGCTGAGGTACTACGTAAGCGAGGGGGACGGGGTACTGCGTTGTGATTGGCTAACTCAAGGTCTGTTCTGTCTCAACGTATGTTTACGGCTCACAGGATTGGTCGAAATGAGACGAATATAAGATTTTTTTGCCTAATGTGTTGACAGACATCCGTCGCCTGTTATTATGAGTCTATTATTATATCGTCGTTGGGCGAAGCGTTTATTAACGTGGGGCGGCGAGCGGCAAGATCAAATGTATGTTTGAAACACGCCACAAGGCGCCGCCAATGGTGAATTCGCGTACTTACAGAGTAATTAATGTCTTATTCGCGCCGCCCGCGACTTCGCTCACCGCTTAGACGAAAGTCGTGACTCCGGGGGCCTTGAGGACCGTCCGTTCATCATCATCATCATCAGCCGGATGACGTCCACTGCTGAACATAGGCCTCCCCCTTAGACCGCCACGCCGAACGACAATTCACCACTTGCATCCATCGGTTGCCCGCGACCCTCACGATGTCGTCGGTCCACCTAGTGGGAGGCCTGCCTACGCTACGTCTTCCGGTCCGTGGTCGCCACTCGAGAACTTTTTCTTCCCCATCGGTTGTCAGTTCTACCAGTACGTCGGTTGCGCGTACGAATTTACAGTGTTGTATAAAGTACCAAGTACCATAATTATTGTGACCCTTACGTCAGTGGCGCGTACTACATTGCTTTTTATTACTAAAATACGAGACCAACCGTACGCGACAGACATCAGCGTAACAGTAAATCAAGCCTAAAGGTTGATTTCACTACTCAATTGAACGCAATCTGACTGAAATTGACAAATTCGAACTGAACACAGTTTAGATGTGCTGTTCGTGTTTATTATTATTATTTATTTTATTGAAGCCAACAAGGACCAATTACAAATCATACAAATCATAACATAAAAAATTATACATACACAGTCACAATATAATATAAAATACAATTCAAAAATTCAGTTAAGTTCCATCTTTTAAAATTTACCTTTTTTGATAAAATCATCAAAGTAGTTCTCCCGCCCGGGGTGGGATGGGATTGACTGTCAGACCGTACTAACTAAAACTATACGACGTTCCTTCAATAGCCCTTTACGTTCCAGGATAACCAGTCCAAGCATGACCCCCTGCGACCCCGTCAGAAAAATTTACCCTTAGGCAGATAAAAAATCTGTTGTTAAATCCTATATAGTACGTAAATCTACGTTACCTACATCCCTAGCACATAATAGCTTCAGATTGTAGTTGCACAAATATTTTAAAACCTTAATAAACACTGCAGGGAAACAACGCGTGGTTGTTTGTGAGTGTAAAAGTTGTGCGAGCGAGTTCATGCACGCTTTTACGTTGATCTACCAGTAAACGACAAAACATAGATGTGTCAGCTGTTCGTCAGCGTCGTTTAAGACTGGAGTTGACTATGGTAATGTAGGATAGTTGATGGCAGGAAAATATAATTTAATATTAAGTTTAAGACAGTGCAACTGAATTGCTACTTAGTTCACCGAATTTATTGTTACTTGTACTTTTATGTGTTGATTGTGCAACTGTTTCAATAAACCGTAGCGTATTAAATTAATAGTTTGCTAGAAAATAGCTGCCGTAGCATCAATGTCTGTTATGCCGTATCAGCGTAGCATCGGTGGCAGTTATGCCATAGCGGCGTAGCACTGTTGTCGTCAACGCCGTAGCAGCGTAGCAACGTAGTCAGCTACTCCGTAGCAGCGTAGCACCGATAGCAGCTACTCCGTAGCAGCGTAGCAACGTAGTCAGCTACTCCGTAGCAGCGTAGCACCGATAGCAGCTACGCCGTAGCAGCGTAGCACTAGCATAACTAACGAGTGTAAATAAAAACTAATTTAAAAACCACTCAGGTCGATTATATATTGAAAAGAAAATAAAGGTCGATATGTGATGCAAAGAGAGTTCCTTGTGTGAAGCTTCACACACCATATACGTCGAACATAGGAAATTACCTACCCCAAGTCGAATAACTCTTTCTAACTCATTTAAGTGATATCCCCGTTACTCAGCAGCGGAATCTCACCAAGTAAGCGCCGTATTTTAACTTGCTCTACAATTTGGTTTAGAAAACAAATAGACTCAAACTTATTTTCGCGGGCTTTATTTTATCTACGAGTATATATATAAAAGCAAAAGGTCACTCACTCATAGGACACGAAATCTCGGAAACTACCAGTGCTTTTTTTGTTTTTTTTTTTTAGCGTGGTAAAATCATCAAATGAGTCCTCCAACCCCGGGCAGGGCGGGAGGGACTGTCAGACTTTTACTGACTAAAATCCACGGTGTCCTTCAATAGCCCTTTCTGTTCCGGGGTCACGGTAAGGAAATAATCCCGCGACCCCGGCAGGCTTTGGCCCTCTGAGAGGGGGGCCCCGTCATTATGCTGACGCTCTTTGAGGCGCGCGTGGGACACAACGCGCCGTCGACCCGGGCATGGTCCATGGTCGGGCAGCGAGTTGCCCTTTACTCGCTGCCCGCATGCCCGCGCCTACGGTGGCCGGAGATCATCTAGTGACGTCCGTCGCCGTGGGTGGGGCGGAGGGAGGACACGGTCCTGTCTCGCTCGCGGCCCGCCACCTCCTTCGCGAGCATTACTGCTTCGCAGAAGGAGGCGACCGCTTCCCACTCCGTTTCGCCCCGCAGCATGGCCGCGACCAATGCTGGGCGCGAGAGGTCTCCGCCTATCGCAGCCGTGAGGACACGTCGGTGCTCTGCCCAAGCTGGGCAGTCTTGCACCGTATGCTCCACCGTGTCCTCCGGGCGATCTTCGCAGTGGTGACACCCAGGCGTCTCCTCCTTTCGCATCAGACACAGGTACCTCCCGAAACTTCCGTGTCCGGTGAGGACCTGCGTCAAGCGGTAGGTTAGGACGCCATGACTTCTCTCCAGCCACTCCTCAAAGAGGGGTCTTACCGCCGCAATTGCGGCGTGCCCGAACTACCAGTGCTAGGGGTTATGTTATAATATTTTTTGTTGTTATTGATGTCAGCTATCGATTTATAAAGGTTTCATGGCTGGCCGCGATTTTGAAAAAAAATCAAAATGGCGGCAGTAGGTATGCCACGCTCCGTAGTAAAATCTTCAAACCCCTTTATCATGAGTTTTTGTAATACATCTTTCAAAGCTTTGTATTTGATATTTAACATGAGTTTTTGAATTACGTCATTCACATTTAAAGTTTTGTATTTGATATTTTTAAACGTCAGCAAAATTGTAGTTTTTTATTTGTATTTTAATAGTTTCAATAAAATGTAGGTTAGGTTTTTAAGGGTTCCGTACCCCAAGGGTAAAGGAGACCCTGTAAATAAGACTCTGCTCTCTACCCATCTGTCTGTCCGTCTGTCACCAGACTGAATCTCATGAACAGTGATAGTGTATCTGTTGACGCCATAATAACAAATATTAAACAAACCATCCTTCTGTTCCAATAAAATAAATATATGAGGGGGCTCCAATCAGGGGTCGCGGGACTAACGAACTACTGTGACCCCGGCACGTAAAGGGTTATTGAAGGACACCGTGGATTTTAGTCAGTACGAGTCTAACAGTCCCTCCCGCCCTGCCCGGGGTGGGAGGAGGATTTGATGATGATTTTTTGTCGTTTCCTAGGATTACTTCCACGTTTCGTACCTAATGGTACTAAAATGGAGTCTGACTACCACTTTGCCGGTTTTTTTTATTCTTATGGCCTTTATTAATGTTTCAAGTGAATTTTACGAACAAATATTAAACGATGCTTTGGGCAATGTACGACCGAACCTTCGTAGAAATTTCGATGGACACATTACTATTTGATAAGAGAACTTTCTAAGAATACCTTAAGTTTAAATTGAAGCCTGTCCCTTCCAAGATCTGTTTGTTTTTTATCCTTCATAGAATTGTGGATCATACCTGAAAATAGTTTTAGATTTTTATCACAAAGTTACTGCGAAACACAAAGCATTTAATTCTTAAATATCAGTGTCAAATAAAAATAAACAAAGTATGAATATTAAGGTGCGTTTCCATTATACAAATTATTTATATACAATTTGCAAATTTTATGTACCTAACTTAAACAAACCTACATACAAGCTACAAGTTGCAAGTAAGTAGTTTGAACTTGTATATTTTGCTTTAAGTAACTGTCAACCTACTCAATAAGGAAGTGTGCAAATAAAACCTGCATGCAATTTGCGCATTCTCGAAAACATGTTAACAAATTGTATACACGACTTGCCTAGTAGAAACGCGCCTTAAGGAAGAAAGCAGTTGCTCATCTGAATGTCTATCTCCGTGTACAAAAAAGGGGCATTAACTCCATGAATTCTCCATTTTGCTTACTACAATTCAAACTAGCTGTTATATTAAGCTAAATGTGTTTAATAGCGCACAAAGCTGTAACCATTAAGCTTAAAAGGTAAAAACCAACCGAGTGCGAGTCAGATTCGAACACCAAGGGTTTCGTACCATCACTACACAGTATAAAACAAAATCGCTTCCCGCTGTCTGTTTGTCCTTATGTATGCAAGGCCTGACGCACCTCGCGGTGTAGGTATGAAACTGCAAGCATACGCGGGCGCACCATGGATGAGTTTCACAGTCGGATGCCGCCCGCCGCCCATTTTGCACGCGCTGCGTACATATTTTTGTTAAAATGTACTTTATTCTCTCGAGCACAGATTTTACATTTGTTGTTTTTGGGAAGTGATACTTCTGTACGTAGTACTATTAAGTATTCTGTGTATAATTATGCTTAGATATTTAAAGCTAAAACGTATTTTGATGCGATTTTCATTTTAAAAGAAATATATTGATTCCAGAGAAAGGTTTAAGAGTATGTAAGTAACATGCATAATATAGAAGAGATTATAATTACACGTGCGGAGCCGGGGCGGGTCGTTAGTTATCTATAAACACAACAAAAAAATCACGTTTGTTGTATGGGAACCCCTTCAATATTTATTTTATTCGTTTTATTTTGTATTATTTTTTGCTATAGCGGCAATAGAAATACATCCTCTGTGAAAATTTCAACAGTCTATCACGGTTTCTGAGATGCATGGTGATAGACGGACAGACAGACAGACGGACGGACAGCGGAATCTTAGTATTAGCGTTCCGTTTTACCCTTTGGCTATAGAACTCTAAAAAAATCCCGCACCTTTTTCACTGCGCACAGGAAACAAACTCAAAGCCATAAACAGTGATGAAAATTGGTAATTACTGCTAGGTTACAATGTTGCTGTAGCTCATTATAACAGAAAGTGATCGAGCTAACCCGTCAGCAACACTCGAATGGCGGCAATTAATAGTTGAGACCAGTTTTATTAACAAACTTTTCCGGATTGTTCGGCAACACTAATTAGTGTTGGACTCGATACCAACTTATCAGCGTATTGTCCTACTATGTTTTGTTTTATCAACATTCTCTGTTATCCTGTTACATGTAATAAAACTTAATCGTTAGTCTCTATTCATAGACATTAGACTTTATTTTTTTAATTTTTCATCCATCTAATGAGTACCTGCCTGAAGGGACTGTCACACTCGTACTAATTAAAATCCTCGGTGTTCCTTCAATAGCCCTTTACGTTCAAGGGTCACGGTTACTTGATAAGATAGTCCCGCGACCACGGCAAGCGTTTGGCACTCTATGTCCCAGTTAGATTATTTTCTGACAGCTGTACGAGGCGCGCGTGGAACAAGACGCACCGTCGCCGCATTGAGCTGGGCATGGTCCATCATGGTGATCGAATGGCACGGCATGCACTGCCCAAGCGGGGCAGAACTTCACAGTATGCTCCATCGTGTCCTCTGGGTGTTTCACCCAGTGGTGACACCCAGGCGTTTCTATCCGCCCAATCCGACACAGGAACCTCCTGGAAATTTATGACCGATAAGGACCTGCGTCAAGCGGAAGGTGAGGACAAGGTGGCGCCTCCTCAGCTTCTCCTCAAACCGATATTGGATGCTTACTAGAGTGACGGTTCATTGTTTAATAAAGTATTAAGTAGGATAGAAAAATTAACAGCGTTCATTTTAGTTTCATGAGTTTGTTTTGTACGTTTGTCTTTTAACTCATACTAAAGGTATGTTACATGGTTTAAGAAGCAATTATGTTATTTTTATTTCTATATTGTTTAATGTTTGTTTTAAATAAAAAATTCGGATTTTCTCTTGACCTTAGTCCAGATCAGGGGTGACAACGACAAGGTCCTCGATGGAGCGAGCTTACCCAGAAGAAGTCTGTTCACTCTAACTTTGAAGGGATTAGGATTGTATGCGTTCGGAAACACAGATGCAGTCAGAGAGTTCCACTCCTTCGCTGTTCGCATTATAAAAGAAGTTTGGAAACGCTGAGTACAAATTGATGGAATAGCAATAAGGTGTGCGATGATAGAAGGGGGCTGGTGGAATGAGTTCGTGGAGTTCTTGGGTACACTCTCAGAATTCTCTCACAATCTGTAGAAGACCGACAGGCAAGCAACCTTGCATCTGATGTAACTGCAGTTGGGGCTAATTAAAATTAGTTCATTCAAAACTCGTAACCAGACAAATGCTTCCTGGAGTATGTAGGTACTAGAAATCCTTTAATCTTTAAAAATGCCCGATGACGTAGTAATTTCTCCTGAATCGTGGGTGCGTGTAATCGAACAAAAAAAAAACTGTAATGAAAATACCGATGGTTATTTCAATTTTCATTTGATAGTGACGTCTACCGCCCCGGTAATCACCATCGATCGCATCGGCTCATAGTAGGAAGTATCGTTTCCTCTTAAAATATAAATCCGGAGCCCCACTGTGCCTGTTAAGGCACGCACTTTATACTTATCTATCTCAGATTAAAGAAATAGGCAGATAGAGTGCTCAGAACACGCGAGTGTGACCACCAAAGCAAATACAAAATAAAAAACGAATACAAACTCGCGACAGTACCAAGCTACGTTGTTTGCCAAAATATGCCGTCTCGTGTCTTTAAACATTGTAAAAGTTGTTCTCAAAAACAAAGAAAACACTATGAAATGTAATTAGATTTGATTTTGTATTTGCTTTGGTGGACATACTCGCGTGTTCTGAGCGTTCTACCTGCCTATTTCTTTGATCTGAGTTATCTATGTAGGTAGTAGCCTAATATAAAATGCTTTATTCAGCTGCATCAGGTTAAACGGAAAACCAACCCTTTAATCTTAAAACTTAGTCGAGGACTTAGATAAAAGTTCATCTCGTTTTGTGTTTCTTAGTAGACGAAATGATGTAGGAGAATGAAAAAGCTAACATAATATTAAACAAATTGGTTGAATATGTTGGTTTTTAATTCTATCTTTGTTTCCAAGAAAATAATTAATATTGTCGTTCAATAAGCTGACGTTAGATTGAATGGAAAGAACTGGAGTCGGTACAGTCACGAGCACCATGTATGTAGATGTAGAGTATTTCTTTTAAGTGAGACAAGGACTCCTCAATAATTATCGGGAAAGTGTCTTGGGATATAATTGAGCTATAATTCCTAATTAAACTTTGCCCACACTAGGAATTTCTCCTGCGTGGTGGGTGCGATAGGTCTTACGATAGTTGTTCCGTGCCCACAGTTTTCCTTGTTTCTCTTAGGCGCTATCTCCACGAGCGAGCGAATCGCGGCGATATTATCGTCGTGCCACGTATTTCCATATACTCTCTATGAACGCGTCTCCACACGGCGATATTATCGCGGCGATGCGACGAGTGGCAATGTGTGACATTAGTAGGGCGTATCGCCGCGCGCTCGTGGCGCTCTCGCTGCGAGCGCGCGGCGGGCGCGCGGCGACTCGCAACGGAATCTCCGCGCTCCCGCGACGAGCGCGTTACCAGTAGCGAAACAAAACAAAACTATGGCACAACGACTCGTCGCGGGCGCGCGGCGATGCCGTTGCGAGTCGTCGCGCGCGCGCGGCGTTTCCGTGACGATACGCTGGCGGAATAAACGCTCATCGTGGAGATTCTCCGACGATAGAAGGACGGACTCGCAGAGTTTTCCTCGCTCGTGGAGATGGCGCCTTATGGATTCAAACCCCATCAGATCCCCTGTAAAAGATTTGCTTTTTACACTAAACCACTTTTAAAAGTGATTTTGTCAAACATTCCCCGTGTAATTTAATGATGTTTGTAGATTAAGAATTACCCTGATCCTGGAACGTAAAGGGCTATTGAAGGACATCGTGGATTTTAGTCAGTGCGAGTCTGACAGTCCCTCCTGCTCTGCCCTGGGTGGGAGGACTCACCCATTTTGCCACGATAAAAAAAAAGTACTGATTCTTATTCCACGACGAATCCCATTTGAATTTAAGTAACAATATTGTTGTTCGTGCCTGTACGCTTGAACAACCTTGTGAGAAACGTTTCTTTGTTAATCTGCCGCCTGAAATATTAATCTTTACACGTGGAACTGTTTACTGAATACAATGGAAATACTCCATGAAACACGTGGATGAGATTTTGTGACGTTAAGTCGAATTCGAAAATATCTAATCACTTATGAATCTTATTTTGCCTAAACAAGGTTCAAAAAGTGTACCTACACATATTGAATAACTCGACTGTACTCGCTAATGTCAACGGTCTCGCACGCATAATAATTTATGTTTCTATGGAAGACAACCTTACAGTATATACTGTAACAGTTTATTTAGGTAGTAGGATACACTTTATTTAGAATAGAAAATACATGAGCGATATAAAAAACACAGTCCACAACACAGTCCACAACACAGTCAGCACAATGCACAGTACAGCACTAGACCACAGGGTAAGGCCACAATAGCCTCAGCAGGCAGGAACCGCAGCAGGAAGGGGCCTCAGACAGGCAGGACCGCAGCAGGCAGGGGCCTCGGAAAGCGCAGTCCTCAGCAGCAGGGAGTCTCCGAGGGCAAGATCCTCCGAGTGAAGAGCCTCAGAGGGTAAAAGCTTCCTCCGTTAGCTTTGGTGACTTCAGAGGGTAAGAGTTCCCTCAAATTAGTGCTTCAGAGGGCAAGATCCTCCTCAGCAAAACGCTGGATTATTATGAACAGTTATAGAAAGAGCCCAAAAGTCCGGGATAGAATGAACCAAGGTCCTGGATAGAATCAACCAAGGTCCTGGATAGAATGAACCAAGGTCCTGGATAGAATGAACCAAAGGTCCTGGATAGTCTTCAATAGAAATGAACCCGATTCCTTTGACGGCCTCGGCTTTTATAGGTGTCAGCTTGTTTTGAAAATCATCCTTCATTTCTGTTTTCAAATAGTTTCTTCGGATTCCGACAGATCAGACGAAGGAGGAAGGAGGTCTGCGTGCGTTTACATTATGTAAAATTTTGAATTGAGTAATTTAATAAAAACATTAATATAATAATTAAATTAGACTTTGTACAATATTTCAATGAAATCAAATAGATAAATTAAATTATATAAACCAAAATGTAGCATCATAGATCAATAAGCTTTAAGCTAAAACAGAAAGTAAAAATAAAAAGAAACTGACAGTTTGGCATTTGACATAAGTGTCAAGAAAATTATCAACTAAAAATATTAATGAAAGCATGAAAAATATAATGAATAGGATGATGTAAGGCGTAAGTACACATAAATACTATATTTCCCCAACGACCCCGAGAAAATTTTTGGCCTAGGACAAAAATTTTGTTAAGGTTAAAATATTACCACATTCACAAAACTTGCTTACCTCAATCAAACACACCGACATCTTACGTTAAGTGTCAGGTAGGATTCACATTCAATGATCACTACTCAACCTGATAAATCAATAACTTTAAGGCTTGTTTTCGGAGTTGTAATCCGCTCTCGTCTAAAACCACTAATGAGATGAGATTTTAACAAAGGCTTATTTATGGAGTTGTTATCCGCTCCTTAAAGACAGCTGTGGTTTAGAGCAACAGTTATCCGAAATGATGGAGTAGGCCATCATGCCGAAGTTACCATTGGGGTAGACCAATAGTAAAGAAGTTAACAAGGGCTTATTTAAGGAGTTGTCAGCCGCTCCAAAAGATACCTATGGTTTAGAGCCATAGGTATTGGTAATGATGGGGTAGGCCATCATACCGTAGAGACAATTGGTTAAGACCAATAGTAAAGAAGTTATAGAAAAATGAGCTGATGCATGAATTAAAAAATAATAGAGTTTTAGTTTGCCGAAAAGAACTCTATTAGAGAAGAAAGGGAAGAGTCATGAGAATGAAGAAAAAAAATACTATAATATTAAAATAATTGTAAAAATTAACTATAAAAATTCTATCGAGGACTCAAAGGGAGTGGATTTTAAAAAGAGCACGAGGACAGTGAGAACTCGAAGAGTAGTTTAAGAGTGGTTTAAGAGACAGTAGAGGACAGTTTAGAAAACTCGAAAAAGGAGTTTTTAATGCGAGAGTCAATCAGTACTTTATTTTGCCATGCAAAAACTTCCATAGCAAAAAGTCAACTCTATGGGCCTGTTGCCTGGCAACCAATGTCGATTAATAAATACCTAAGTCAGAAAAATAAGAAAAATATTTCTCCACGATAAGACAGTTTTAGTATGAATCCTCAGATGATGAATACACATAAATAAATATAAGAATATTTGTAATAGGAGTAATGTAGGTGAATAGGTTTTGTAAAAACGTCCACAGGATACTCTCCTGTTTCAGTCGTGAAGTGTCTCAACAACCAACTTGGGAGTGCCCACGAATGGATTAAACACACCAAGCGGCCGTTGAGTACGAATACCCGAGGGTAAACGTTGTGGTGTGCAAGTCTGTGGGGATGTAGTGTAAAAATGTTTTTGTTAGGAGTAAAGTAGATGTGAGTATGAGCGACTACAGGATATTGTCCAATAGCCGCCGTAGAGTAACCGATCTCCAACCTTGGTTGTGCCCACAAGTGGGTTAACCAACGACGATATAATACTAGACTACTCATTGCACGATCTATCGAACAAAACTATTCTGCCAACTCGCTGAGGTACTACGTAAGCGAGGGAGGCGGGGTACTGCGTTGTGATTGGCTAACTCAAGGTCTGTTCTGTCTCAACGTATGTTTACGGCTCACAGGATTGGTCGAAATGAGACGGATATAAGACTTTTTTGCCTAATGTGTTGGCAGACATCGGTCGCCTGTTATTACGAGTCTAGTATTATAACGTCGTTGGGGTTAACACTCCCAAGAGGCCGAAAGGGTGCCAATTATCTTTCGATAATGGAATGTGTGAGGGGCGTAGTATAAGATAAATATATAAGTAAAGAATGAGGTGGATGAAGATGATGAAAAATATGCTTGCCAAAATATACTCACTTGTGGAAGTGGAATTTAGAATTTAGGGAGGGGTGGGTTAGTACCTAAGGGCGCCAATCTGTAACAGTTTAATAAGCTAGGATACACTTTATTTAGAATAGAAAATACATGAGCGATATAAAAAACACAGTCCACAACACAGTCAGCACAATGCACAGTACAGCACTAGACCACAGGGTAAGGCCACAATAGCCTCAGCAGGCAGGAACCGCAGCAGGAAGGGGCCTCAGACAGGCAGGACCGCAGCAGGCAGGGGCCTCGGAAAGCGCAGTCCTCAGCAGCAGGGAGTCTCCGAGGGCAAGATCCTCCGAGTGAAGAGCCTCAGAGGGTAAAAGCTTCCTCCGTTAGCTTTGGTGACTTCAGAGGGTAAGAGTTCCCTCAAATTAGTGCTTCAGAGGGCAAGATCCTCCTCAGCAAAACGCTGGATTATTATGAACAGTTATAGAAAGAGCCCAAAAGTCCGGGATAGAATGAACCAAGGTCCTGGATAGAATCAACCAAGGTCCTGGATAGAATGAACCAAGGTCCTGGATAGAATGAACCAAAGGTCCTGGATAGTCTTCAATAGAAATGAACCCGATTCCTTTGACGGCCTCGGCTTTTATAGGTGTCAGCTTGTTTTGAAAATCATCCTTCATTTCTGTTTTCAAATAGTTTCTTCGGATTCCGATAGATCAGACGAAGGAGGAAGGAGGTCTGCGTGCGTTTACATTATGTAAAATTTGGAATTGAGTAATTTAATAAAAACATTAATATAATAATTAAATTAGACTTTGTACAATATTTCAATGAAATCAAATAGATAAATTAAATTATATAAACCAAAATGTAGCATCATAGATCAATAAGCTTTAAGCTAAAACAGAAAGTAAAAATAAAAAGAAACTGACAGTTTGGCATTTGTGTCAAGAAAATTTACAACTAAAAATATTAATGAAAGCATGAAAAATATAATGAATAGGATGATGTAAGGCGTAAGTACACATAAATACTATAATACCTACTAAAGGTCCTTGACCCTGGCTCAGGAATCAGGATTTCATATGAATAGCGAAAATCAAGTTCCATTTTAATATTCAGAAAAACTGATTCGAAAATATTACATGGCCTCTAAGAAAACTTATTTCTACGAGATCGTTCCCAATTTTCTTATATCAGTAGGAAAGACACTAATATAAAACCGTCGCCGCCAACAGACAATTCAAATTGCTCCATTAATTTTTAGTTTCATTTAACCTATCTTGGAAAACAAACATTGGCCGGTTTGTGAGTAAATGAGATGTAAAACAAGAAATCTGGGGATGTTTTAAGACAATCTCTTAGTTTTCCGACGCAAACAAACAAATTGCTTGAATGTTCTCTTTAGCTCGCCTAGGAGAACAACACATCGCGGGTCTTCTCCCCGCTCATCTGTTCCCCACACGAATCTCTAACTGTTTAGATCACATACTCTTAAAAACTAACTTATCCGCTACAGCTATTGTTATTGAGTCGTCCATTACTGATCACGAACCTCTGCTACTATTTTTAGAAACAAATAGAAAGTATCATAATCTACCCCGTACCAAACTTAAAATAAATTACAATGCAGTTGTAGACTCTATCAATGAAAACGACTGGTCTCCCATTCTGGCTGTATTGGATCCTAACAAAGCAGCGGATGATTTAATAGGCGGGCTCTCTACAATCATAAAAAACAACACGCATGAATGTACAGTTCCTAGGAAACTTAGATCCCATAAGCCATGGATTACTTCTGGCTTGTTACGCTGTATCCGAAATCGTGACAGCATGCATGTAAAAACAAAAAAAAATGCCAATGATGATATTCTGAGAGTAACATATATTCGATACCGCAACTTTTGCAACTCGTTACTAAAGAAACTAAAGCGTGCGTATGAAAAGGAAGAATTCTCTAGGGCAAAAAATAATATTAGAGCAACTTGGAATGTGGTAAAAAAAGTATCTGACCTTCGCCCAGAATGTCCCCCTCCTGTTGAATTGTTAAATATTTTTGACTCCCCAATCTCCTCTCTAAACGAAATCAACAAATACTTTGTTGACATTGGTAAAACTCTTGCAACTAAAATAAAACCTGTGTCCGCCCCGACTATAATATCGTCAACAGATTCAAGCGGCTCTATGGTTCTCCTTGAGTGTACAGAAATGGATGTCGATAATATCATTCTGAGTCTCAGGTCCGACTCCGCTACCGGTTGGGATGGCATCCCCATCAGCATCATCAAGTCCACGAGAAGGGTGTTGGTCCCAATTATTACACATGTCTGTAATCTCGCCATTTCCTCTGGTGTTTTTCCAGAGGTCTTTAAAAAAGCCATAGTTCACCCAGTTCATAAATCTGGCCGCAGAGACGACATCAACAACTACAGGCCTATTTCTGTTCTTTCTGCTATGTCAAAGATCTTGGAACGTTTATTGAACAAGAGTCTCGTCAGCTTCCTTGATGCCAATAATATTCTTGCATCCAACCAATATGGTTTCCGGAAGGGTATGAGTACTGAAGATGCAGTAATGGCGTTGTCTGATTTCGCGGTAAGAACAATTGATAGCAAGCGTAAGTGTCTTGGTATCTTTTTGGATCTATCCAAGGCCTTTGATACTGTTTCTGCGCCAGACTTATTAAACAAGATGGAGGTCATTGGAATTCGTGGCTTAGTGCTTGATATCTTTAAAGACTATATGAGGAATCGCACTCAAGTTGTTAAAATCGGGCGTAACGAGAGTGAAGAGCTACCCATTGTGTACGGTGTGCCTCAAGGTAGCGTATTGGGACCCACCTTATTCCTTATCTATATAAATGATCTCTGCAGACTCTCCATCCAAAATTGTAAAGTTTTTACTTATGCCGACGATACCGCTCTGCTCATAGATGGAATGGATTGGGCTCAGTGCTATTGTAATGCCGAGAAAGCGCTCAAACTTGTAATGGAATGGCTGAATAATAACCTACTCACTCTGAACGTCAATAAAACGGTATATATGCCATTTGCTATTAAGTCAAATTTATGCCCACCTCCTTCCCTTACTCTTAAAATCCACCAATGTCTCCCTTCTAGTTTTTGTAACGCTTGTGACTGCCTAACCATCTCTAAATCTACTTGTGTTAAATACTTAGGTGTACAAATTGACCAACATCTCAACTGGCGTAGGCATATAGAATCACTCTCTGGTAGAACTCGCAAATTAATTTGCGTTTTCAAAAAATTACGCAAGTCCGCCGATAGGGATACATTGAGAGTGGTTTATTTTGCCTTATGCCAGTCGATCTTGGTCTATTGCATTCCAATCTGGGGTGGTGCTACTGAAAATCATTTTATCCGATTAGAACGCGCACAGAGAGCAGTTCTGAAGGTTCTTCTCTCTCGGCCACTGAGATACTCCACAGTTCAACTATATGCGGATTCTAAAGTATTAACTGTCAGGCAGTTGTATGTATTCCACTCAATGCTCCGTAAGCACCCTTCGCGTCCATCCTCAGAGCCAACAGGCAGAATAAAGCACACGGTTTTCCCTCACGAGTCGCATAAAACTTCGTTTGCTAAGCGACACTATTTTGTTACCAGCACCAAATTGTATAACAGGCTAAATAAAGTACTGTATTTTTTCCCTGACTCTAAATTTCGGGTGAAATCTAAGTTAAAAGAATATCTCCTAAAGCTTAATTATCGCGATACGGAGGATCTTCTGATGAGTAATTTTTATTAGTTAATTTATTTAAGGTTATCATTTAGGAATATCTATGAAACATTTGCATTCCCAATCTTTCACATTAATAAACACAGCCTCTAAACATGCACTCACTCACTCACACAAAATTGAGACTTACACAAATTTACACTTTCATTCTTAGTAAATATAATTACTTACCTTTCTGTTTTTTATTCTATATTTAAATTGTTTCTTTTTATTTTATTTTAATTTGTTCATTTTTTATTTAAGAATTTCTCTTAAACTGGTCCTTGCGGTTTATTGTGTATTATGTGTCCTTTTTACTATCTTGTCAGCTTATTGAAGGGTCACTGGCTTCTAAGATACAAGTACATTAACTTAGTTTAGAAGTCAGGGTTTATTTTTAAGAATTACAAGCTTGAGACATATTTTAGATTTAGTCTTGTAAATGTGTTTTAGAGAAATAAAGATTATTATAAAATAAAAAGATTATTACATTGCGCCGCTCTACTGCAAAATAAGCTTTAAACTATTCCGTAAAAGTGGCCGTCTGTTGTTTTAGAAACAACGCGCTTGAAATATGCATGTATAGATAGACTGAAATATGGTGCAAATAACAAGAGTATGTTTCTATTTTATACATATTTTAAGGGCGGATACAGACGTTGCGAGGCAGACGCAGCGCTCATCACATGCTTTGCTATGTGTGGACGTTCATATTCGTGTTGCGGCAATTGTTATCAATGCGTGCGTTACGCGGCGTGCCCGGCGTATACCTCGCAATGTCTGTATTTGGCCTTAATCTGTAATGTTTGTCCTTTCTTGAGCCCACAACTTGGTTACAAAATTGACTTCTTTAGTAATGTTATGAGTTGCATGCTTTCATTTCAAGCTCAATTTTATAAAGCTTTCGTAAAAGTAACTGTTGTATATTTAAGTTGTGATGGTTGAACTAAATTTAAGACTTCAAAAGAAATGCTTTTACGAACGTTTGAAGGGAGTTTAAAATTTAAGTTAGAATGATGATGTGCCGTAACTTCAGTATTGAGCACGAAAAGAATATAAATCTAAAAATCACTGAATCACGTTTCACTTTGTATTAAAAGAAGAAGCTAAATAGTTTAATTTTGAATAAAGCATAACGTCACTTTTGAAGAGGTTTCGAGGTATAAAACTTCCCGTTTACCGACAAGGAGCAGAGACGTAAAAGTGCCGAAAGTCGAATCATTCGGAAATTGGTTTCGAGCAAATTCGAAGAAAATTACTTACTTTCGAGATATATAGAAATAGTATTACCAACTTTTATTCGTCCGTTTAAGCAAATTGAAAGTTTGTTATTCCGTAGTATCTCTTCTTGGTATCGGAAAATGTTGAAGATATTATTTTTTGATAAATAACTTACAAATTTAATATTTTTTCTCAGCGTATTCGGACTAAATTCTTTAACAAGAATTTTTGAGCCGTTTCACTATCGAAATCGCCAAGATCGGTGCTGATCTCCATAATTAAATTACTTCAATTTTTCTACAGTAAAATAGATTGTTTTTTACCTATCGCAATGTTAATATTTAATCAAAGGTTGCTGCTAAAAATACTTTGTGACATTTAGTCCGCTTATGGCGCACTATTGTACAAGAATATTTAACTAAGTCACTGGCGTGTCTTAAATAATAATTCGTTTCTATTATTTTTTAATAATTTTATCCTTACTCTGAAAACTTTTAACGTGTCTTCCTATATTGTTCTCACATGTATGTTTAACTGAACAACAAGAATCATTTTTTTTTCTTTTATCTTTTTTTGTACATAGGTATTACTAGTACCTAATTTTTTATTTATAGTTTGTAGATAATTTTAGTCTAATAATTTTGAATAATTACAATTGTAACAATTTTAATTAATAAACAAGAATGATGATTACGCTATGAGACATAAGGAACAAATCTGTTTCCCACTTCATGTCATTGGACGTCTAATCTGATTGGCTGTGACGTCCTATCCTAGTTCCTTTTTTTTCCCGCACTTAAAAAAAAAGGTACTGTGCACTCCTTCCTTAGCTTGTTCTGCATTCTAAACTCTCTGTGTCTCCCGGCAGAATGTCAATTCCCGTTTTTTCGTCATAGCCAATTAGTCTTTTGCTAACCCGCGCAGCCAAATGATTTATACAAGATTCTGTAATAATATTATAATTTAAAAGACTGTTCATGTTGTTTCCAGCCCATTCTGCTCCGTAGAGATCTTCGATTTGAAATACATTATTTTTACAAGTTGTTTTGTGACTTGTACTGTACTCGTAATAAGCTTCATGCTAATGGTCAAATTGTAATAAATGCTTTAAGTTTGAGTTTGATACTTATGGTGTTTTTTTTTTTTAGCGTGGTAAAATCATCAAATGAGTCCTCCCACCCCGGGCGGGAGGGACTGTCAGACTTGTACTGACTAAAAACCATGGTGTTCTTCAATAGCCCTTTATGTTCCGGGGTCACGGTGAGAGGGGGCCCCGTCATTTTTGCTTACGTTCTTTGAGGCGCGCGTGGAACACGACGCACCGTCGACCCGGGCATGGTCCATGGTCGGACAGCGAGTTGCCCTTTACTCCCTCCTCCTTCACGAGCATTACTGCTTCACAGAAGGAGGCGACCGCTTCCCACTCCGTCAGTTTGATATGGTCTTATGATATATCACACTGCTTGGCAAGACCGTCCCGTTATTCGTTCCAAACTTCTCTGCTTGGTGAAATGTCTGGCTGTCTGTCTTTCAAAATTGAATTTAAAAAAACCGGCCAAATGCGAGTTGGACACGCCCATAAAGGGTTCCGTAGCAGCAAGTAACATAATATAAAAGTTCTTGTAGTTGGTTGTAACTTTGAAAGGTAAATTGCGGTTTACGATTTTTGACGTATTGAAAAAAAAAACGAATTACTTGATCTCGTTAAAACCAATTTTCAGTGGAAGATTGCATGGTAATGTATACAAGGTGATTTTTTAGTCACCATCCAAATTTTAATATATTAATCTCGGCGAAAATTGAATACGTGTTTTTTCTTTTTGTATCACTCAATACAAAAATATCGAGATAATAATATCACGTCTCAATGTTATCTATAAAAAGTTTATGAATCTGGACACCGCGCTGTGATGTGTCGCTCAGGTGTAGCGGGGCGGGGCGGGGGGTCAGCGGGGTGCGCTCTGCCCGTTTCATGCGTCGGCAAGTGTATATTTATTAACGTTTAGCTTAGTGACCACACAGAGCGGATGAGAAAATGATTTAATATGACAATTTGACGTATCGATTTTTTTTCAAAAATTGGTTTAGTGATTGATACCTAATGCATAGAAAAATTTTGGACGGTGGTAAAAAAGTCACCCTGTATAATATATATTTTTTTATGTTATATCATTCTCTTTATTTAGAAGTTACAGGCACACATTTTACACCTTGGGAAGTATCTCTCGCGCAAACTGTTCGGTTCAGAAAAAAGTTATTACATGTTAAAAGTTAGAATTGAAATTCATTTATTTCCCCCCAAAATTTGTTTTTGTTTTATTTTTTATCATACTAGAAGTAGGAACCAATTAGTTCAGCCGGGCTTCAGACTCGCCAAAGTAGACTCTTCTTTCATGGGGTACTGTTTAAAATGCTATAATAAGCTACCACAAAACGTTCTTGAACTGAATGAAACGAAATTCAAAACATGCATTAAACGCACACTGTGTAAGCAGGCATATTATAAACTGAGCGACTATATCGCTGATGAAAATGCTTGGCTCCATACTGGTCCTGCTCCATGAGACAGTGAATGTATAAATAATTTGATAGTGGAAGTATACTTAACACCATTGTTGGAGCTGCTGAAGACTGTACAACTGTATTTGCATTGTATAGATTCAATCTTCCTTGTATTATATAGTTTCATAGCCGACATTGTGTGAGTACTATGTACTTCAGAGCTGTCATTCACTGAGTACCTACGTCTCTTGTTGACTTGAATGACCCTGGCGGCTGAGTGTGTCATGCTCACTCAAATGTCTCGCTGATGGTGGCGCGTGTGTCGGATCATTTAGCTCCCTCCAAAATGGTTGAGCTGAATGGTGCTGATGCATGTGTCATGTTCGTGAACGGGCGCTGTCAGTTGAGACTGGTCATCTCTTAGCTGCCACGGTTTATTTTAATAATTACTTATTGATCATTTTGTTTTTGAATTGTCTTTGCTTTAATTGTTACTCTGGACACTTTTAATCAAAAACTTGCTACATCGTTCTCACATAATGTACCACCTCAAATGAATGATGTAACAAAGGTTCTGTAATTATTTTGGCGATCTAAAAAGAGTGTCCATGGAGTTTCTTGCACGTTCTTCTCCATAGAGATCTACTTCTTGGAACGGGCATCTACGGTACTTTCACAGTTTTTATGTCTTGTGACTGGGACTGTAGCACCATAACTTTTGTAGTGTTTAATAATATTCCTTTGATTGTCTATGACAATTCAAAAGTGCCTGTAACTGGCCTACTTGAAATAAATACTTTGATTTTGATTTTGATTTTGATTTTTTTGTGTAAAAATCCTAATACGGTTTACATAATACATCTACTTACCAAGTTTCAACAGGATAGCTCTTATACTTACGAAGAAAAGTGGCTGTGACATACGGGCGAACTGACAGACAGACAGACATGACGAATCTATAAGGGTTCCGTTTTTTGTCGTTTGAAAAAGTTTGATCCCGCTTCAGCTGCTAATCTCACAGTCATACCTTATAGTTTATTGAAAACCCTGAGAATGAAACACGATGTTATAGGTAGCAATTTGGTGCGTTGTTAAAACTTTCACGAGCAATCACTGTCCCGCCCAGTTCAGTTTATCAGCACCCAAACTATTACTGAGGAGGTTTCCGATTTCTTTCCATGACCATCATTAAGCGAATCGTTAAATGGAAAAATGTGCAATTTGAATAAATAGCACATTGATTTCGAAACTTGAACAGAATCGAATTGCAATTGACCGACTTGATGTCGGTCAATTGCAATTCGATTCTGTTCAAGTTTTTTGTATAAGTTGACGTTAAAAGGCATACTGTTGTTACTTTGCGTGGAATGATAGAGAGTTTTTAATATTTTAAATCATTAACAGACATTTTCTGTAAGCTTAGAAATACCAACTCAGTACTATTTCAAAGAGCTGTCGGCATAGAGCCCCGCGGGTCCCATCTGAGCGGGGTCAATCGACCAAAGAGCCCCCCATAGAGGTCCAAAGCCAGCCAGGGTCGCGGTCACTATATTCTCAGGTAACCGTGACCGTGGAACATAAAGTGCTATTGAAGGTACACCGTGGGTTTTAGTCAGTTCGATTCTGACAGTACCTCCCATCCCGCCATGAGTGCGAGGACTCATTTGATGACTTTAACAATTAAAAGAAAAAAAAAGGGTCACAGTCACCTGTTTAGGCAGTCCCGCGGCCCCGGCAGGCGTTTGGCCCTTGCTTGGGGCCTTCGCTTACCGTCAGTAGAGATATTGCTCAAACGCGAGTCTATCACTACAAAAAAAAAAAGAAACAGAAACCACATTTCTCGTACTACTAAACTGTACCAGTATTACTAGTATATTTGGAGAAAATAAACGTGTTTGTATGAAGACGTTTTCCTAATGAACGTTTTACATAAATGTGTAATTAATTAAATTCAGAATAGATGTATAGCGTAACGAAGTTCATACAGTGTTAGTTTTGCCACTTAAGTGAAATTCTATACATAACGTTAAAGGTAACAGGAAATGACGTGCATGTCTGCGAGCTTTCAAGAGTGAGCAACGTAAGCTGCTTAGCAAATTAAACGTAATTACGTAATACTGTAACGGTATACGGTTAAATAGGTTGTTAATTTCAAGGGCTGACCAAAGCAAAACCTATTTAAACTTTTAAAACGTAATTATGAACTCAGACTATAAATAGTCTGAGTTCAGCAACCGGTAACAACAAAAATGTATAATGCGAGGTATTCTTTACAGATTAAGATTGATATTAGAATATGAACGTTCGACCTACAATCAACTGGGAATCGCTGCTCATATTACGTAAGGTGAAGGGAGGTTATTTTGTAAGAGGGGCAACTCAGTGATGTGTCACTACGTCTTGTCCACTTTAGTGGTGAACTAGTTGCAACATTTCGCATGATTGCATGAGAGACTTCTAAGACTCTATCATTGAGTTGCCTGTCTCACAAAATAACCTCCATTTACCCTATTTAGAGTTTACATAATCTAATCGCACAACTGTCAGCAAAGTACGCGCAACGCGTGCCGTACGCGCCGCATTTTACAAATCGTTGTACGTGAACATGTGAATCCTCGCACATTTCACCAGCACTGTGCTAAATGCTGTTGGCACCCGAATATTTATGGAAGCATTCTGATGACGTCATATATTATCGTGCGTGATGAAACTCAGTTTACAGAAAAATATGCCAGTACCGTTTTCGTACTGCCCGTTTGTGCGAGGCGATCAGTGAATGCGGCGCATACGATGTTGGTAAATATGCGACCACCTTTACTTGCTATATTTAACACCGTGTCCCTTTATTAATTATTCAGGAAAATCATTAATCCAAATTCTTTAAAAACTACTAGGTAGGTTTCGACTGCATTTTCAACCGACTTCAAAAAAAGGAGGAGGTTCTCAATTCATCGGTGGCAAAAAGACAACGAAATAAAAAAAAACAAAGCCACCGACTTCCGAAAGAAAAGTTATTTTGTAGGTTATTTTACCATTTTTAGGGTTCCGTAGTCAACAAGGAACCCTTATAGTTTCGCCATGTCCGTCCGTCCGTCCGTCCGTCCGTCCGTCCGTCTGTCCGCAGTTTAGCTCAGAGACGCACAGTACTAGAGAGCTGTAATTTGGTGTAAATATACAGATTTGTTGTGCCGAAAAAGTGGTAAAATAAAATCTCGTAAAATATTTTTCTTTAGGGTACCTCCTGTACACGTAAAGAGGGGATGTTTTTTTTTTTTCTCGCGTACCCCTTAGTGTGGGGTATCATTAAATAGGTCTTTAAAAAATATTGATAGTTTCCATTAACAATTTTTTGATAAAAAAATTCGTTTGTGAAATATTAAGCTTTAAAGTGCTAAATTTTGCTCGACTCGAGTGTCCCCCCCCTCTACCAGCTAAACGGTTATGTTTGGGGGTGTGAAAAAATTCAAAATAGTAGTATATATAACGAAGTTTAAAAGAAAATTATCATGACTAAGTAGGCTTTACAACTTTACGAGTAATAGTCGACCAACTTATAAAATGTACTTGGATAACATATTTTCCTAAACAAAATGTATCGGAGAACAAGCCTTTCAACTGCAAATGTAAGTTTGTCAACTTTATTTTTACAGCTGTAATAGGTATGTTTTTACGGTATGTGTTTTGGGGATAGGTAGGTTTTTATCGTCAACTATTTTTAACTTACTTCAAAAAAGGGGGAGGTTCTAAATTCGTCGTAATCTTTTTTTTATGTATTTTCCCCGATTTCTCAAAGACTCCTGGACCGATTTTGAAAATTCTTCTCTTTAAAATTAAATTCAGCGAATCAGTTTAGTTAATTCGCATAAGTATTTTGATGGGCAACTACGGAACCCTACACTGTGCGTGGCCCGACACGCACTTGGCCGGTTTTTTTGTGGTTGTTTTTGAAGACTGTTAATTCTTTTTGAAGAAAGTTTTTTATTTAAATCTTTTTCCATTTCTTTTTGTAGTTTCCGTTTTTCACAATCGGTGATCAGAACAGAATGGAGTTCGTTAACTACGATATATACGAACTGGCAGTATTTTGTAAGCTGAATAATGTTTGTAATAACTGACTTATCGACAAAATTAAACGACGTATACCGTTATAATGTGGAAATTGTAGAATATTTTTAGTAAAAATACAAAATTTCGTTCTCCCTTATTACGTCCAGTGTGTTTCGTAAATTGTCACAGAATATTAAGAAGATAGACTAGCGCAGCCTTACTACAAAAACTTAAACATCTGTTGAACGCTTGTCTAAAACAAGTGTGACTGCAAAACGGACCTTATTTCAACGTCTCTGACATTTTTTTAGACAAGTGTTCAACAGACGTTCAAAAGTTTTTGTGGTACCACGGTTGGTGTTTAGCCTATACCATAGAACACCTAATAGTACTACGCCTATACCAATATTCTTCTGTTTTAGCCCTGTTAAAAATAATGATAGGTACCTAGTTACTATGTGATATTATTTTATTCCTACCACAGTGACTCAAGGTTTCGATGTTTTACACTAATAAGCAAAACTTTTCTCCTTTCAAATTAACAAAGTTATTATTTAACCGCCCGAACGTTAAAACCATGAACCACGAGTGTCAACGATATATAGATAAAACCTGCCATAGAAAGCTCTTAAAACTAAAAACATAGGTCCCTGAATGTAACCAAAACGTATCTAAAATATCGACCACGACAATACCAATACACTAATTGCACAGTAGGTAATTCCACTAGTCCAAAATTAAATTTCACCAGAGCAATATGAAATTGCAAAGGTAGCTAATTATGAGGTGCGAGAACTGAATTTTTATTAAACGACCCTCACGCCAAATAGTTCTCTAAAAGCTTTGAAAAGTATTCATTTACATAATGTCTTATTCAAATGGTGGGAACTAAGTACTTCGTAAACGTTTTTTGTCATGCCATTCTACAGCCAAATTGTTTTAGATAAATATTCAGGAACCTTATTTTATACATTTTTTCTTCTACATCTTTTTGATATCAGGCTCCAAAGTTTGTAACTTTCAATTGCTTCGCTTATACCAGTTTAGTTCCTAGGAAGTGTTTATTTATTTATGCTCGTGCTCTACGACAAAGTGGCATTATTTCAACGAGAACTCAGCGATGTATGAGACTGGCAAAAGCTACTGGAAAAGTTAGTTGTCAATCCGGTTGAAAAGTTCTGGAGAAATTCGAAGCTCTTAAAAGCATTTCGTTTGTCTAGAGTATAAACCAACGTTTCTAGACCAAGCATTCTACCAAGTCTAGGTATTCTATAATCCATCCACAATAAAATTATATAAATAGAACATGGTTTTTGATAAATAAAAAATCTTATTACAATAATATATTTTCTCGCCACACATTCCTAGAAATACAATGCAAACCTAATTTAAATTCAGTATTTCAGTGTAATTCCTACAAATCCAAACGTTTTCATTTCATTTTAAATTCATTTCAATTTCTTAAAGGTGTACTTTACGTTTTGCGAAAATTCAAGCGGCCACACTTTTGAACTAGGCAGTAGTATTAAACAGTGAGGGAACTTTTATTCCGGGGCGAGAAAATTAAAACTGGGATTTGGTGGCATTAGATGTAAGTACTTATATTCGGTCCCTTTTATTCAGTGTTTTCGGCGTAAATGTGGGCACGTTCTGTCCAAATGGACATTTTGACGAGAACGATCAATTTTCGCCTGTTTAGCTCCCATATCCCTAATTAAATCTGGTTCGCACATCACATGCGGCTTGAATGTATATTTGTTACGTTGCCTTTGAAAACGGATTAGACGTGGACTGCTGGTAACTGTCATTTCCACTTGGATTATTAAAATAGGACCTTTTATTTGAAATATTTTTTACTTTCTCTGTATGAAATCATTAGCCTTTGTCCATTCGTGTACCATGCTAACTTATTAATCAGTTAAGGCGTGAAATAAAAACAGGCAGACAGCGTATTTACATGTGTTTTATTTTTCAATTCTTATACAAAAACAAAATTGAAATATTGTGTAATGTTTCCGACTTTTCCATAATCTAAATATATATAACTCAAAGGTGACTGACTGACATAATGATCTATCAACGCAGAGCCCAAACCACTGGACGGATTGGGCTAAAATTTGGCATACAGGTAGATGTTATGACGTAGGCATCCGCTAAGAAATGATTTTGATTAATTCTACCCACAAGGGGATAAAATAGGGGATGAAAGTTTTTATGAAACTTTGTCAATTTTATAAAAAATACATTGTTAAGTTCCGACATACACGCGAACGAAGTCGCGGGCACAGCCTGCTAGTATTTAATATTTCAATAATATATAATCGAAATCACCACGTATTCATCAAAACGTATTTTAATTTGGTTTCTCCAATTGTTGCGCAGTTGAAACTTAATTGAAACGTACTGAATTTTTATTCGTGGACAAATTAAGGCATGATAAAATCATCAATAATGAAACGGGTCGGTTTGTACTGCCTAGGCAAAATTTAAAAGTTGGTTTGGATCTAGAAGCAATGATATTCATTGTACTTAAGTTACTGATGTTGCATTTTTAAGCGTTTGTTTTATAGTGATGGCCAGAAACACAAGTTTTCATAAACCTACGAGTAGATCAAGTAGATCGTACCTTAAAATTAAAATTAAATACACACATCAAAAAAAAATTGCGAGCACTTTGAAAATTTGCTATTTTATACATTCTTTATAAAAAAAAATTAGAATATAAAAAACAAAACATTCTTCCATAAAATTGAAACAAAACATCAGTTTATGATAGTGATCACAAACTTTTTTTAATATGTGTACTTACTTGTAATGACTGTTAATCTCACTTAATGTTTAATTATTTAACTTTTTTTATATTTTACTATTTTATGATGAAATTTGTTTTTTTTCTATCGTGGTAAAATCATCAAATGAGTCCTCCCACCCACGGCAGGGCGGGAGGGACTGTCAGACTTGTACTGACTAAAATCCACGGTGTCCTTCAGTAGCCCTTCATGTTCCGGGGTCATGGTAATGAGATAAGTCCCGCGACCCCGGCAGGCTTCGGCTCTCTAGAAGGGGGCCTCGTCAATGATGACATGTGATGTGAAATAATTGAGACAGTATGGCTCCGGAGAGTTATCAGTATGAATTCAGATGGCCAGAAGAGAAGACCAAAGAAATAATGGATAGACTTTGTGAAGAAATTACGATGGGGTAATGGAAAAGTATGAAAGAAGAATACATTTTGCGCTGATCCCAAATGGATTGTTTTAAGAAAGAGAATTATCAAATTAAACGTTAAATATTATTGAAAATTCGACCCTTTAAACGGATAAATTAAGGAATGGAAAATCCATCAAGCACACGGTTTGTAACTTTATTACATTACAGTATAATCTTAATTCAAATACCATTCTTATTTCCATTATAAGCATTCCGGCAACATGAAATTTACTTTTAGGAAGGCAATTTTGTCTCATCGCCAAAAGATTTCAGCGTCCAGGGACCAAAGGCTCGGAGTTTCTCTACAAACTCTGTAGAAGTTGTCTCCAAAGCCCACCAGACCGTAGCTCTAGAAATTAACAAAGGTTGTGTTGAATGGTGACTGCAAACCGTAAAAAACTGGGAAGCTATTTACTACCTCAGTTTCCATGAATCTTAGTAACTTAGCACAGTAAAGTATGAAATGAGAATAGATGTTCAGAACCGGGCTTTTTAAACCAGATTGTGTTTACTAAGAACAAAATATTCATATTTACGTGAATTTTAACTTACATTTCCATTTCTGGGAAAAACAGGAAAAAATCCAGTAAACAAGAAAACATCAACTTGAGTTCGTTTGTCACATAAAATGACACCCGTCATCTTGAATGGTAATCGGAAAATGCATAAATTGAGGCCAAAAATAAGATCAGAAAGGAGCCAAATTGAAATAAAGCTATTGTCAAACAGACAGGCGTTTTATTTTTAACTAGCGGCCCGTCCCGGGTTTGCACGGGTGGACATGATGATTTTCGTCCTCTAAAACCTGGCGCTGATGGTTACAAACATAACAAATAAAGAAGTAGCCGAATCGGTCCAGCCGTTTTCGAGTTATGAGCTTAGCAACACATTTTGCGATCCATTTTTATATTATAGAGATAGAAAAAGAAGATAGATTGAAGATGTATGGAATTGTTTGAATCCAGTCACATAGAAAAGCGAAAGCGATCCGATAGTCTATATGTGACTGGCTTCAAACAATTGCATATATTACTATAAAAAAGCCTCGCTTCGCGTTCGCTACGCCTGTCTGTTTGACAATAGCTTAAATACTTCTCTTGTAAAGTTCCACAGAAAAATAAAAATAATCATGTGTTAAAATACTATCCAGTGTATCTCACGGGATGTTTTGTCTAATAATATCACATGTTTTTTTTAAACACCCGCCATTGTAGTTGGTTCAAAGTGCGCCTTTCCGCTGCCTAGTACCTAACTGTAGTGATGGTATCCGGAACACTGGACGACGGCAGGGGCAATAAATATACAGCCAGGGCTGCGAATTTTGTGTCTTGCATAGATAAAAAATAATATCTTTATCATGGCTTACATTTTACAGTTAGTTTTGCATTGCTAGAGTTGTATTTTTGAGGAAGTCTTACATTCTTTGGCTTAGTTTTTAGTACACATTTCACTTTTCCTTATCGTTATTTGAAAGTGATCCATTATATTTTACATTTACAATTTTATTCATTTATTATTTTTATTATATTTACATTATCATGACTATTAGTTACATTCGTTTATTTTATCTTGGTATCAAATAAAGATAAACATGACACAACGTTACGGCTCCTACACACTATGCCGGCGGCATAAATGACAATCTGACAGCATACCTGCGTGGCAAAACCAGGCGGCTATGCCAGCGGCAAAACGTGTTGGATCATTAGAGTACACAAATAGATATGGGTGATGGAGAGGACATCCAACATAGCCGAATTTTCCCTAAAAGATGACGTGTCATATTCCGGCCGGATATTATAAGTAGGTTTTCAGATGAATAGTATTCCGAGTCTTTTTTTTTTCCGAGTCTGTTATTTATTTCCAATTAAGCTAGATGACATACTTTTTCATTCCGAAAAAAGTGTGTATTTATTTCTACGTTTACCCACCAAAAATAGGTCACCGGTTTTCGAAAATGTAGAAGTCATTTTCGCCATTAAGACGAACCAAGTTTTACTCCGTACCTACTGATTACTTTATGATCTCCCAATCACTCAATTCAACATGTTAACTCTAGTACTAAATAGAGTAATCTATTTAGTACTAGAGTTAACATGTTGAGCCACGCTTCCACCCTATGTTTTTTTAGAACCAATCATAGCGAAATATTTACAACTGCCAGTAAAAATAACTTTTATAAAACATCGTACAACTGAATATTCGACATAACGAGTTCGATATAATAAAAATCAAACCAACAAATTTTGCACGCACGTAGGTATCCCGTTTCAACAGTAAACCTTACAATCAGCATAAGTAGTATTACGGCACTAACCGCCCAGAAACATCATCAGTTCTAATTTAGCCACAAGTAGACACCCATTTTTAATGAGAAAGTTATTCCACTCTAGGACTTTCTCCTCACAAAACATACAGCGGAAACTCTCATCTGCGGTCACCCAAAAATTAACTCATAAAAATAGTAGCTTGTTTATGAAAGAGGTCAGTGTTCTGTGGCGTGCTAAGGAAGTGTTAACAGCGGGGCGTGCCTGTGCTATCTAGTATCTCGCGTAGGGCAATTGCACTTGTCAGCCGGGGTTCGGCGCTTCCTTACTCGCGTACCGCACTGCACCCTAGTTCCCTACCCTACCCGCGCCCGCCGCGCCCGGACACAATACTGCTGGGTTGCGTTTACCCGGCGAGTGGTGTAGTTCCTCCACTTAAACGTTTAAGGCCCGACGAGTGATATATTATTACGTGAGAATTTTTGCTGGGGTAGTCGTTTTTTGTTACGTTGAATAGGTACTTGTACGTTTTTGAACAGGATAGATATCAGGTTTAACCCACTTATTGTAGCTCTTTAGTTTTTGTTCCTTGGTTACGAAACATGTAAACGTTAGTTACGTTTGACAGCTTTTTTGAAACAGCCACATGGGGTGTTAGAGATGAGGATATTCTGTCAAAGATATTTGAATGAAAGTAGTCTTAATACTTGAATTTAAAAAGGAGAAATTTGCCATGTTTACTAATGGTTTTAAGATCCCACCAAGTACCCAGTCCCACCAAGTGTAAGTACCATGTGTTAATGCAAATATCCCATTTTAAATTCAAGTAATAGTATTAGTGACCATGTCAGTTTAAAAACTGAAAGCGCTCTTATGACTCAAAGAACACAGCATCACAAGTTTGAATCCAACTTATCAATCAAATGAACACTATGATTTTATGGACCATGAATAAACAGCACAAACCAACTAAAGAAGCAAAACATAAAAGTAATAAAAATACGATAACCACTTTAGTAAATCCTCATAATGGTTTCATAGCAGCTAATTTTCTTTTGTTGGAGAAATGTAACGCTTCTAGAGCATTAAATTGTTTATATTGTTAAACCTGAACAAACAATTCAGGGTTAGTTATATGCTTAGTTATTTTATTGAGCTAAGTCTGCCTTTTATAAAAACGTTCAATTTATAGTTAGGAATTATGATTTCTTTGAATAAGCCAAAGCGGTATGCGGATGATTAAATTGGACATATTTCGACTAAAATCTCGACTAAAGTCTTACTTAGATACCTAAATACGCTGGAAATACCGTCTAATATACTGACTAGATACGACAGAATTTCAACATTTTACAAAGGCTCATCAAAGCTATAAAACTAGGTTGTTCCCGATAGTGGGCAGTGATGATCCTTTGGTAACGATAAATACGACTTTCAAGCTTTCAAATACTCATAATGAACGTCGTTTTAAATAGAGGAGTCTAAAGTTGAAAGATCGTTACCTATCCAAGAGGTCGAAACAAAAGCTTAACATCATATAAGTGGGCCATTATATCATGAAGTATGTTTTTGAAACAAGAACGAGTTACAAGACAGATTTATAAAATACAGTTTACTGTACACCAAAATTGTCACAAGAAACGGTTTTACTATATTTCTAATTCTATGGTCACAACGGCTGTCTTATCGCTAACATGGATATCATCCAACAAATCTTATCTTCGTTCAAGAAATATACTATACATATTATGAACGCCAGCTACTCCGTACCATAAATATACTTCTTTTTAACCGACTTCAAAAAAAGGAGGAGGTTCTCAATTCGGTCGGGTTTTTTTTTTTATGTATGTACATCGATTACTCCGAGGTTTCTAGTCCGATTAATGTGATTCTTTTTTTGTTCGATGCGGTATACTTGCAGTGTGATCCCATAAAAATTTCATGTAATTTGGTTAAATACTTTTTATGTTGTGAGCATTTTTATTGATTTCGGCTACTTGGATGACATTACTTTTTGCGTGTTTGTTACGCGATTACTCCGCCAATTGTGGACCGATTTTCAAAATTCTTTTTTTTGTTGTGCTGGGGATCGTTCACCTTAGGGAATACTGCAAGTTTCATCAAAATCTGTTCAGCAGTTTTTGAGATAGCGCATTTTATTAGCATGTGTACATGAGCGATATTTAATACCGGTGCCACGGATTACAAAATTCTAGTGCACATGTAAGAAAATGATGTATTTGACATGAATTTGGGTTGAATGTTTAAACTAAAAAGAGTGAAATAAAAAACTTTTTTCAAAAAAAAATTAACCGCCTTCAAAAACAACCACAAAAAAAGGGTAAAATAACCTACAAAATAACTTTTCTTTCGGAAGTCGGTGGCAAAAAAGACAACGAAATAAAAAAACAAAGCCACCGACTTCCGAAAGAAAAGTTATTTTGTAGGTTATTTTACCCTTTTTTGTGGTTGTTTTTGAAGGCGGTTAAATTTTTTTTTGAAAAAAGTTTTTTATGTCTATTCCACGTTCATACATTCGAAATATAATAAAAAAATGATTCCACATTTCTTGATTTCAAAACAATAGTAAATCATTATAATTTTTCCTCACAATAACATTACGTAACGACGTATATGAATGGCTCTCCATGTACAGACCTGCATCGAACACGACTAAGGATCTGTGTGCACCAAGCGGAAAAATCCTCGTGCACTTTTTAGTATCACAGAACTAAGGACTGTAATAGTATTGTCTTTAGTTATAAAATTCCATGTAGGTACATGTCTAATTGCGGACGCACAATTTCATGCTAGGACTGCATACTTTAATCAGTGAAGATCAAAAAAGTCATCATCTGCCTAGCCTGGGGATCAACTTCTAGTTTTGCTGGGTACAGCTGAATATCAGTATTTTTCTTAAAGCTACTGCCCATCTGACCTCCAGAACCCAGTCAGAACTAGAATGTACAGTCGAAATCAAAATTGGTTTGGATCACTTACAAGGAAATAGCTTAACGTTTAGTTTGACTTATGACCTTTTATTTTGGAAAGACACATGCATCATCAACTACTGATTGCATAGGATTCATAATTTCAACATTAATCTGTGTGTCCAGTTGACTTAGTGGTTGAGCATTTAGTCTATGAAAACTGCTGTGATCAATAAGAGGCGAGTTCGAACCTCACGCAGTGATATTCTTTTTGTAAGTTTTACTCAATTGTTTTAATATTGTAATGAGACAGAAACATTATAAGTCGCTTGTTCACAATTTCTGGGAGCTAGACATAAGTTTTAGGAATATTTATTAAAAAAAAACAAATGTTTTTTATTTTTTTATTTTAAATAAGTAACAAAATAAAAATAAAAAACCAATATCTAAGTTATTTATTAAAATACTAGCTTCTGCCCGCGACTTCGTACGCGGATCCTGTTGCTTATGTCAGCAGTCGGGGTCGTCAAAATCGAAGATCTGAAACGTCTGATGTCGAATTCTAGGAGCCTGGGGACGGGAAAACTCTTGCTAAGACGTCATTCTTGTATATATTATAGTGTAGCTGGGCTCTTAGAGTTCCGCATCAGGTGTTCCAGATCTTCAATTTTTATACATCAATAGAAGGTGCTCATCAGGTTGAACAACTCTTGCTAAGACGTCATTCCTGTATAAGTTATAGTGTAGCTGGGCTCTTGAAGTTCCACATCAGGTCTTCCAGATCTTCAATTTTAATACATCAACAGAAGGTGCTCATCAGGCTGAACAACTCTTGCTAAGACGTCATTCCTGTATATGTTATAGTGTAGCTGAGCTCTTGAAGTTCCACATCAGGTGTCCAGGATCTTCAATTTTATTCTCTCAACAGAAAATGCTCATCACGTGGAACAATTTTTGCTATGGCATCATTTTTGTATCTCTTATAGTTTAGCAGGTCTGTAGCAGTTCTGCATCAGGTGTTCAAGTTTCCAAGATAAATTATAGCCTATATGTTAATCGAACTTAATACCTATACAACAAAAAAAAAATCATTTAAATCCGTCCAGTAGTTCCGAAGATTAAAATCAAAATCAATCAAAATCAAAATCAAATCGTTTATTTCAACTAGGCCAATTACAGGCACTTATGAATTGTCAAAAGACATAAAATAAAACAAGTATAAAAATAGTTATGGTGCTACGGTCCCAGACACAAGACATAAAAACTGTGAAAGTACCGTAGGTGCTCATTCCAAGGTGTAGATCTCTATGGAGAAGAATGAGCAAGAAACTCCATGGACACTCTTTTTCAATCGCCAAAATTATTACAAAAATTTTGTTACATCATTCATCATCAGATGGTACATTTTTGTGAGAACGATGTGGCAAGATAATAGTGTCCATAGTAAAGTAAAAAGACAATTCAAAATAAAGTTATTAATAATTAAAATAGACCGTGGCAGCTAAGAGATGACCAGTCACGACTGACAGCGCCCGTTCACGAACATGACACATGCATCAGCATCACTCAGCTCAACCATTTTGAAGGGAACTAAATGATCCGACACACGCGCCACCGCCAGCGAGACATTAGAGTGAGCATGACATAATCTCAACCGCCAGGGTCATTCAAGTCATTAAAAGACGTGGGTATCTACTCATTGAAAGTTATAAAGTACATTGTACTCACAAAATGATTCCTGTGAAACTATATAATACTAGAAAGATTGACTCTATACAATGCAAGGTTAGTTAACAATCTTCATCAGCTCCGACATAAGTATTAGATGATACCCTACGACTGTCGTTAAAAAAGAAGAGAATAAACACACACAAAAAAAATCACTAATTAAAACTAAAGTCAAATACGATAATAATACAGAATAATTTGTTGAAAGAACATGAACAATGTCTTGTGTTCAACACAGCAACCAACTATGCTTATCATCTAAATAATCACTCACAGAATAGTAAGCCTTAGAACATAGGTTAGCTTTTACTTTTGCTTTAAACACGTTAAATGGCAAATCTAGGAAAGAGGACGGTAACTTATTATAAAAAGTTATACCAACCCCAACGAATGAATTATGCACCTTATGAAGCCGATGAAAAGGAACACGAAGTTTGTGCTTATTCCTGGTATTAAAATTATGGATATCACTATTTTTACTGTATAGGTGAATGTTTTGCCTGATATATAAGATGTTGGCAAATATGTACTGCGAAGCCACTGTGAGAATTCCAATCTCTTTGAAGAAATCTTTCAGAGAATCTCGCGCACCAAGTTGGTAGACGGCACGAACAGCTCGTTTCTGGAGTACAAATATATTTTGAATATCAGCGGCTTTGCCCCACAGTAGAATACCATAGGACATTACGCTGTGAAAATAACTAAAATAGACTAATCTTGCTGTGTCAACGTCAGTGTATTGTCTAACTTTTCTAACAGCGTAGGCGGCCGAACTAAGCCTACCTGCTAGGTTCGATATATGTTGACCCCATTGTAATTTTGAATCTACTGTTATACCCAGAAACAGAGCTGAATCAACAGTTTCAAGCTCCACATTACCGAGGACGATGTTGGGACCCAGATTTCTAACATTGGGCAAAGCGAACTTTACGCATTTGGTCTTCTTGGGATTGAGCACAAGGTTATTTGCCGTGAACCAATCTATGACCCTCGATAGTGCGTTGTTTACGTCGTCAAACACTTGTCTATTCCTATCTACTTTAAAGATTAGAGAAGTGTCATCTGCGAACAGTACTACATCGCAGATGTTCTTCAAATGGTGTGGTAGATCGTTAATATAAACCAGGAATAAAAACGGTCCAAGTATTGAGCCTTGAGGTACACCTAGCTGAACAGGTAACCCAGAAGATTTCGCGCCACTAACATCGACACATTGAAGTCTGTTAGACAAATATGACTCAATTACTTTGAGGGCTTCATTCTGAACACCGTAATGACGAAGTTTACGCAATAGTGTATCGTGGTGTACGCAATCGAAGGCTTTAGAAAGATCACAAAAAACACCAATTGCATTTTGCGACTTCTCCCATGCGTCAAATATGTGTTTCAACAAAGCAACACCCGCATCAGTAGTCGAACGGCCTTTTGTGAACCCGTACTGATCATTATGAAGTAGACTATTTGAATTAAAATGGCGAAGTAACTGTCTAAGTATTAACTTTTCAAATATTTTGCTGAATGCAGGTAGAATAGAAATTGGTCTAAAATTACCAATATCATTTTTACAGCCAGATTTAAATAAAGGGATAACTTTACTGCTCTTCATAAGATCAGGGAAAGTACCCAAGTCAACGCATTTATTGAAAGTAAGAGCAAGATAGGGGGCTACGATGTCGATTATATTGCTCAAAAGTTTTACAGAAATGCCCCAGTAATCACCAGTGTTTTTAGACTTGAGTGAATTGAAAACATTAACTACGTCATGAGGCGTTACATGTTCGAATCTCAATACTTGACTACATTCAGGGACGCTACTTTGCAAAAGGTTTTCAGCCTTGGACGGTGACGAACTTAAGGAGCGAGTCGTAGTTGCAGGAATGCTGGCAAAAAACTCATTAAATACCTCAGCTAAGTCAGCTGGTTTATTAACTAATTTACCATCAACCATGATCTCAAGTTGATTTTCTTGTTTATTTGATTTACTCGTTTCGTTGTTAATGATTTTCCAAGTAGTCTTAACTTTATTATTAGAGTTTTTAATAGTGTCACTTAAAAATTTCGATTTTGCTATACGGCAAATCTTTTTAAATAATTTTGAATAATTTTTGACATATTCTAGAAATTTTTTATCAAATTTATACTGCCTCATACCATACAACTCGTATAATCTCGCTCGACTTTTATAAATGCCCGGTGTAGCCCATTGGTTAAAGCCAGCGGAAGTCCCAGCAATGTTAATAGTTTTAGTTTTAAAAATGGATTTATACTCATTTTGCACAACATCAAAAAGAGCCTCATATATTTCATTAGGGGTTTCGTGTTCTACAATTGACGGTGAAACTTTAAGAGCTATATTATTTTTAAACTTACTGCAACGACTAACAGTATAAGGCGTGCATTCTATTTTGTGCGGCTTTTTATTTAATGGCATAGGGAAGCTAGCCATTTGTCCACAGTGATCAGATGATAAATCGGTTAACACTAATATATTTTCGGCATTAACATCACAAAACATATTATCAAGACAAGTTGAAGAAGACGCGGTGATCCTTGTTGGTTCGAAAAACAAATTAACTAAATTAAAGGATTTAAACAAGTTGAGAAGCCTGATACTTAGTGGAGTAACATCTAAAATATTAACATTGAAATCTCCACATACTATTATGTTTTTACTGCTGAATTTTACCTTATTAAGTGCATCCTCCATTACAACTTCGAAACTAGTAAAGTCCCCAGACGGGGGTCTATAAACACAAATAATAATATACCGCTCGAGCTCAACACAAGACAATTCAATGGTGCGCTCAATGGAAAGATTAACTAAGTCTAAACGTTGCTTACATTTTAGCTTGTTGGAAACAAGAACTAAAGATCCACCACGTATAGCATTTTTTCTCACAAATGCACTCTGTACGGAAAATAAATCATCATTGATAAACGCTACTTCATGTTCTTTCAACCAATGTTCAGTTAAACACAACACATGAACATTATAATATTCTAAAAATAAGCTTAACTCTAATTCTTTGCCGGACAAACCTTGCATATTTTGATGCACAACATTCAACATATGCGACTTAGCCTTTGTCGAACTTAACAGTTTAAAGTACTAGGTGTAGGTAAACTAATGTTAGTATCATCATTACTAACAGAATCAAAAGTGAAGTTAGTACGAAAAGTATCAATAGCGACGTTAGTGTCACCACTAACAGAAAACGTAGGTACGATACAAGTACCGGTGTAAACGCGTAAAGTGTATGCTAAAAGATTAGCAATCTGTCTCCTACAACTAGCTGGCAAAAACATGGAACTATCAGTTAGCTTGTAATATGTAATAAAACTGTTACAATCAAAATATATAAACGCGTCACTGTGACGACAAGTCCTATTGTACATTAACAGGTTTAAATTATAAATATGCCTATTTTGTTCATCAGACAAACAATTAGAGTAAGGCAACGCTGAATAAATAAATTTACAATTACTGGACTCATGTAGCTTTAACATTAAATTAAAACATTCAATTACATCTTTCTTTCTGACAGCTAAGCTATTCCCAAATAACAATATAACAGTTGAATTGGGGTTTATTTTTGTCATTTTAATACTTTTAATTAACTGGCTAAAACTGGCACCGGGTAAACAATAATTAATAATATTTTGTTGAGAGCACTGACTTAAAAAACTACCAAAACCTTTACCAAATTTATCTGAAAATAAATAAGTTGTGGTAACAGTTTTATTCAAAACATTATTAGTACCTACTGGTTGAGCCATTAAGGTTGTGGGTGTATCATGCTGGGGTGCTGGTGTCTGGGAGCAGGCACAGCTACAGGAGAGGTTGTTGGTCAGAGACTCATATCTCTCTGCATTGTACTTTACCAAGTCCACCAGCTCATTAGCCTCCAGCATGCGCTTACTCAGGTCTTGTTGAGAAGCCTCATATTTGCTAAAGATATCCTTTAGAGCATATTCCCTCACAAACAGCTCATCCTGAAGGTTTTGAGTGTCAGTGTCATACATAGTCCTACAAATTTCCAAATCAGTATGACACTTCTTTAATTCTAATAATAAATTCACATTTTTTTCTCTAAGTTTTAAATTTAATTTGTTTAATTTTTGACCCTTTAATGACTTTTTAATTTTTCTAATAAACTTATTTATTTTAATATATTTTTTAATCTTATTATGACTAGTAAATGAACTGCATTTATTGATAGTGTCATTAGTTAAGTCTATGGTCACAATTGGCTCAACACATACGGGTCCGGACCGGCTATCAACCAACTCATCATACAAACTGCATGTGTTCGCAGACACTTCACTAGCTCTAATCATTTCTAGGTGTGTTACAGTGTTGTGTGCTTTACTTAATTCCATTTCCAGTTCCGAAATACGTTTTAAAGCCTGATCATAAGTGTCACTGCACCGCTCAAAGTTGGCAACAAGTTCACGGAGTTGTTGATGCTGGTCTAGTATATCCACATGCTGCACGTGTAGTTCAGACAACTGGTTCTTAAGCTCAGTGTTCTTCTTAATAACTAACCCTATTTCCACTTCACTTTCTTCCCTTTCCTTTAACAGCTGACTAACCGTGGTTTGGCTAGTTTGTAGCTCCTTCAAAGTAGCCCTCAGTTTTTCCTCTAAGGATGCAGCTCTGCGGGTCAACATGTTGAAGACAACCTCAGAGGCACCCTGGAATTAGATAAGGAACAGCTAAGTATGTGAAAGAACAGGAGTGAGGGACAGAATGAATAAGTATTAAGAGTGAAATCTAACTTTAAATTAAATTAATAGTTACAAAGAAGAAATAGTTAAGAAAGAAGTGATAACTTAATTATATTTCAATTAGTGGGAAAATCTAAGTTAATATAATATTTAACTGAATAAATTGAATAAAAGAAAATTAAGATTACAAAATTCTTTTTGAGGGTACCTACTAGAACTAAAAAACAAAAGTGGTTATTAATTTCCTCTAATGGTATATAACTGTGAAATAATGAAGAATGAGCTATCTCTAGTAACCAAGTTAATGAATTAAACAGGACCTAAAAGGTATTGTAAATTATTTTTAAGTTTTCTCCTGCATGGACACAATGACAGTGTAAATTAGGGCACAGCTCGCAGGGCATTAGCGTGCACAAACACACAGACAAACAGACAAACAGACAAACCGACAAACAGACAAACAGACAAAAAAAATTTTAATTACAGTTTCGGGTTCGGCATCGATAAAATAACAACCCCTGCTACTTTTTTTTGTATATTTCCATTGTACAGACACCACTTTTCTACAAATTTATTATAAGTATAGATATAGATATAGATTGTAATGATTTCAAAGAAACAAAAACAAAGCATAGTTATTAAGATTCGATCATGTGTTGATCATGAATTTACTTCATCATCATCATCATCAGCCTATTAATGTTCCCACTGCTGGGACACAGGCCTCCTCTCTGTGAGAGGGGGGGTGGGCCATAATCCACCACGCGGGCCCAGTGCGAATTGGTGGATGTCACATGTCTTCGAATTTTTGGTTCTAGGACATGCCGGTTTCCTCACGATGTTTTCCTTCACCGTTTTGAGAGCAGTGGTGATGAAATAAATTACACAAAGTAATGCGTCTGCCTGGATTCGAACCCACGACCTACAACTCGTAAGTCGGGGCCGATACCACTGGGCCACCACTGCTCTGACTGAATTTACTTAGCCTAAAAGAAACAGTTATCAGCACATGTTAGATCATTGCGAATATTTATGCAAAGGAATGTTAGGAACCGGTTTCCACGTTTGTAAAACACGATTACACAGAATTATGCGCCTGATTATTTCGTTTTCAATATCTTACTAAAGTCCCTGCTAATCACGTTAATTTGTTAAAGGCTTAGAATAAAAAAAAATGCGTGATAATTATGTTATAACAATAATTATATTTTTAGATGTCTAATAATTACATAATAATAATGTGGATGCCGAAATTCATAGAACATTTTTATTATTTTAAAAAAATTATGAAATACTTAAATGAATAAGAGAATTCAACAATTCGAAATGAAAGTAAAAAAAAAAAACCTCATAAAATTAAAATATGTGACTTTAAGCCTTACTAACGTTTTATTATATTTTAGGAAATAAGCAAATACAGGGTATTTATTTGAGGTATTCCTCGTAGCGCTCCCATTTTGAAGCGCTCCCATCTAAGCGCTCCTGTTTCATTCCTCCAAGCGCTCCCAAAAGGAGCGCTTGGAGGAACGATTAAAAATATTAAAATTTATTTCCTCGAAGCGCTCCCACGTTCAAAAATAGGGAAAAGCATGAAGTAAACGTAATGAATTATATCGATATTTTTTTTTAAACTCATGTGTGCAACAATGACATCGAATTTGCTTAACCAAATTACGAAATTGAGAGAATAATATCATTTTGCTTTCGGCACTCTTATGTGTATGAGCGCAATACGTTACTGGGTCCCGGCTCAGAGCAGGTGATTTTAGTCAGTAGGTGGTTTTAGTCAGTAAGAGTCTGACACTCTCGCCCCGCCTAGGACAAGGAAAGTCATTTCTACCATTGACGTAAACGATAGACAACTCATTGCCATAATTCTACGAAAAACTTCCGACAAAACATTGAGGTGTGCGGGGAGGGGGGTAATAATGGGAAACATAATGGAAAGAAATCATAAGCTTTCTAAACAATAAAAAAATATGAATAGGTACATATGTCGGCAGATTATATTCATCTATTTGGTGGACTAAAGCAGGGTTTTTCAACCTTTTTCATGGCACGACCCCCTTAGTATGAAGAAATATTTCGCGACCCCTACCCGTTGCTTTTTTCAAGCATTCAATTTTGACGGCACGGTTAGCAAAGTGGCTGAGCGATTGCACTGCTGCGCTGCGTGTTGCTGGTTCGCCTCCTCCATTTAAAATTGTCGACGCCCTGGGCCTGTACAGCTTGCCGCCCCAAAATTTGAATTAAAAAAAACTGTCTAGTGCGAGTAACTGTGCACCGACATTTCCACACCGCCTTCTAGAAGAAAAACTTAAAGCAGGAGTATACACTCATTTTGTACTACAAATATAAGTTTTTAAGTTCGTAAACGGTAAGAGTACGCTCGCTGCGTAGTTCATTTTTCAATAGTAGTTTCCACAAAAGCATTATTGAAAAATGAATTATGTATAAAAATCGAGGTCATTAGGTCATGGAAACTTAAAACATATTTTCAAGAGCGAGCGCAGCGAGCTCGAAAATTTATAGATTTCTGGACTATGAAAAGCCAAATCTACAAAGAAGATTGAACGCAGAGTACTCTAAAAGTTAAACGTTTCCGTAGTACGACAAAACAAGTTTTAATCTAAAAGCGAGATAAAAAAATTAAAGACTTGAAGAGTGAGCGCGGCGTGTGACAGAAAATCTACTATTTCTGCACCAACATAAGACAATTCATTGAAAAGTGACCTAAAAAAGTTGACTTCTTTTTACCTTCACAAGCATACCCTTCATTAATGGGCAAGCGTAGCGAGGCGGAAAACTTTTAGCATATTAAATTGAAATAGAGCTTGATAAATGTAGGGTTCTCAACTTTTAACCACTCCTCTAGAGAAGCTTCGCGACCCATAGGTTGAAATCCCTGGACTAAAGGATTTACAATAAAACAAACAAAAAAAAATACCAAACCCGTGCGAAGCCGGGACGGGCCGCTAGTTGTATATTATAACAATGTGTTCTAGTTATTATCGATAATCTCAGTTAGTATAGTCCCATCTCTATCCGAAAGTTAATCATGGGAGCGCTTCGAGGAAATAAATTTTAATATTTTTAATCGTTCCTCCAAGCGCTCCTTTTGGGAGCGCTTGGAGGAATGAAACAGGAGCGCTTAGATGGGAGCGCTTCAAAACAGGAGCGCTACGAGGAATACCTCATTTATTTATACAGTGCGGACGGTTCTCTATTGTGTGACCTAACTTTTTTATACATAATCTAATGTGACATATTTTTTTTTGTCCTAATCATCATTTGTCCGAATGATAACTTTCCCGAACTTAATACACATAATTTCGAATGCCATAACATTGAAATTCCTAAATACTGTATGTCCTAAATTTGTTTGTCATAAATATTACAATCTATACTATTCAAAATACATAAAACCGATTGCCATAAAATACATAAGTCCTAAAGTTTGTTTTGTTACTGATTACCACCCAATAAGGAACATAGACGGAGCCCCGCTTCGCGGGGCTCCTATTTCTGCGTGCAAGGTTTAAAGTAACCTAACACGAAGGGGATGGCGGGGTCTTTCAGACCCCGCCATCCCCTTCGAACCTAACCTGTCCGTGTCGGGGTGCCCACAAGTCCCGAGATCTTCGGTTTCTAAGCAATTTAATGAAATATCAGTTTTACTATACCTAATTGAACATTCGGAATAATACACATTATGTAATACAATGATTAGGACATATGACTTTATTTCATACAAAATTAGGAGATTCAATTATTATGATACTAGATATTATGCCAGAACAGCTTTAGAAGTGAAGATAATTATGTAAAACAAAATTTAGAACTTTTGATCATTATGGTAACTGAATTTTATACCAAACGTGTTATGGAGAATGATTTTCGGACAAACAGTTTTAGGTGACGAAAAGGGATACCAGTGCGGACAGGTTATTAATTATTAATATGTTATCTTTTACGAAAATTAATAAAATTGTATAATTACTTTACCAAAAGAAATATTTAAGTAATCATTATCAAAGCTGATTATTTTGAAACTGTAACAGGGCACCACGGCCCTGGAACGTAATGAACTATTTGCCCTTTATGTTCCAAGGCAGTAAGATCGAGCGAAGTGATTTGGGGACTAGGGCCACCCTGAATCGCACAGGTTAAGTTAGGCAAGACCCTAGAACGCAAAAAGCCAATTGCCCTTTGATTTCCCGGGCCGCGATGCCATTTCCGGTGTCAATATAAACGTTTTTTAACACCGCGACCCTGGAACGCAAAAGGTCAGTCGCCCTTTGCGTTCCACGGTCGCGGTGCCAAAAGTGGTTGTTTTGAACATGACAAGTTTCTTCCGCTTCACCAAGCGCGATTTAGTAAAACTAAAGTTATACATGACGGAAATGTGCTCTATTTCTGAAATAGAACGACGGAAATAAACTACGCACTTCATAAAAAATACCCCGTCCCAGGTAGCAAGTGACGTCGGCGACTAAAAAATGACGACATTCTTAAGTCAATTTAGGGTCACCACAGTTACGTCATTATTGTACGTCATACTTACGTACTATTATAGTACTGTACTGTACGTACTGTATAGGTCATAAATGATACCTCCTAACAACGTCATTTTACAGTCTGTCCCTTATTAGTCTAAATCTGCCCTCAGGTTGACGACTGTTGTATGACATCTCTGGTCCTAAAGTGACCCAAAGAGCTAAAGATTGGTTAAACAACAGTTTATGGAATGCATCTGACTGACATAATTCCACGAGTGAAGTCGACCACCAACATAGCGAATATTATGGGCAAATACTAATCATTATAACAAGGATTTGTATAGCCGGTACATTAGTCCAGTCAACGAGGATTTTTTTGTATGAAGACTTTTGAAAAATTCCTCCGTCGCTGAAATTTAGCATATGATGAGAGTAGGTGATACAGATTACAGATGCACAATAATCCAAAAAAATTTTAGCCTAGAAGTTCCGTTTTCTTTATCTTAACATGAAAATTGCTTATAACTCTCTGTGAAAAATTCCTCAGCCTCAAATTCTTTTTGTATTTGTTTAAATGTATTAGTTAGAATAGGAAAGTATAAAAATCCAACAAAATTTCGATTTCAGTGTCACTCCAAATTAACTTTTTACATAACGCGCTCTAACTTCTAGTGAAAAATTGCTCAACCGATTTTTATTTTTTTATGTGATTTCTTATCCTTAAATACGTAGGTTTTGTTACGTAATCCAAAACTTTTTCCTTTTTAAACAACATTATTTGATGTCAAATCAATCAAATAATGACGTTTGAAAATGAAAAAGGTAACAAAACTATGTATTTAAGGATAAGATAACACATAAAAATATAAAAATCGGCAGAGCAATTAGTTACTAGAAGTTACAGCGAGAACGGAATCACAGCGATCAATATTTATTTAAAGTTTCGAAAAATAGTACCGCCTAGCTCGATAGATGGCGTTGTAGTCGAAATAGAAGTCGCTATGGTTTCGTTACCGCCGATAGTATAAGGTCTGAAGAATTAATTTTGTTATGTTGAGAAGTTATTGAGAGCAATGCATCGGTACAGTGAATAGAAGTGTCAAGGTTACCAGTGTTAAGTGTTCCAATAACAACCCACTCCAAAGAGACCTGCGGATTTATACATGGTTTTGCACGTCATTGGCTGCCCTAATATGTACGGCCCAGTAACGTCCCTATGAATTCAGTATATGATGTCACTCCAACGTCAGTGGCTGCCCTAATACGTACGGCCCAGTAACGTCCCTATAAATTCAGTATATGACGTCTCTGTAACGTCTGTAAACTGACGTCTTGAGGCTGCGACAAATTGACGACATCTGATGGGACCCCCCGACGTCAAGACATGACGTCTCTCACGTCGAGCAGTACCGTAAACTGACGACATAATGACGTAAAAATGCTACCTGGGGTATAGGATATCGAGTTTACTTTTAGCTTAAAGTTCGTTTTCATTACGAAAAGAGGATTGAAGCTGAATTACCTCGAATCTTAATCCTAAAATAAAATATAAGTATCAATAAAACTATGTTAACGTTTCTAGTCTATTTATAATAAATACACCAAAAACCACATCATCATCATCATCATCAGCCGGAAGACGTCCACTGCTGAACATAGGCCTCCCCCTTAGACCGCCACGCCGAACGACAATTCGCCACTTGCATCCATCCGTTGCCCGCGACCCTCACGATGTCGTCGGTCCACCTAGTGGGAGGCCTGCCTACGCTGCGCCTTCCGGTCCGTGGTCGCCACTCGAGAACTTTTCTTCCCCATCGGTTGTCAGTTCTACGAGCGATGTGGCCTGCCCATTGCCACTTCAACTTGCAAATTTTATGAGCTATGTCGGTGACTCTGGTTCTTCGCCGAATATCCATGTTCCGGATTTTATCCCGCAAAGAAACTCCGAGCATAGCTCTTTCCATTGCTCGTTGAGTGACTTTCAGTCTCTCTAAAAGGCCAGCAGTCAAAGACCACGTTTCAGAGCCATAAATCATCACTGGCAACACACACTGGTTAAACACCCTTGTCTTGAGACACTGTGGGATTCTCGATGAGAAGATATCACGGAGCTTCCCAAACGCTGCCCATCCGAGTTGGATTCTTCGGGCGACCTCTTTCTCGAAGTTGGACCTACCTAACTGAACAATCTGTCCAAGGTAAGTATAATGGTCTACAACTTCGAGAGTATCGTTCCCAACAACAACCGGTACGGGTGCCACATGGACATTCGACATGACTTTCGTCTTGTCCATGTTCATTTTAAGGCCGACCCGTTGGGAAACGATACTGAGGTCGCTGAGCATAGCATTGAGGTGCTCCAACGATTCTGCCATGATGACTATATCATCGGCAAAACGAAGGTGAGTGATGTATTCGCCATTGATGTTGATGCCGAGTCCGTTCCATTCCAAGAGCTTGAAAAACGTCCTCCAACGCGTTCGTGAACAGCCAAAAACCACAATATCATAAAATATTCTTGACATAATCTTAGACGTTTTTTTATCTGTAAAACATAAACGTTTCTTAGCTGATACTCGATGATGATGATGTGAGCCTTCAATGTTGAGTGCACGGTGAACGGTTATTTATAATTTAGTGTTGAATTAGTTACTCATTAGTATAACTAAACCATTTGACGTCCCTGCTTGTCCTTTACTCCACTTCGTTCTCGACAAGCGCTATATTATTCTTTTCCTTATATCTCATATTCCACAGACTAACAGAATTTCATCACTAGAACAAAACATGGAATACTATTATTATCTTTATGCAAAATATAGCTGTTGATTTATTTTACTTTTATATAATCCTACTAATATTATAAAGGCGAAAGTTTGTAAGTATGGATGTATGGATGTATGGATGTATGGATGTATGGATGTATGGATGTATGGATGTATGGATGTATGGATGTTTGTTACTCTTTCACGCAAAAACCACTGAACGGATTTGGCTAAAATTTGGTATACAGATAGTTTATAACCTGGATTAACACATAGGATAGTTTTTATCCCGATTTTATGTTCCCGTGGGATAATTTTCGAGTTGCAGCGGGTGAAACCGCTGGCAACAGCTAGTATAATATAATATAATAATAATTTTAAACAAACGCTTTTGAATAGGAAACCTTATTTATAAAAGATATTAACTTTTGAAATAATTAAAATTTATATATTAACACTCACAGTTAGTCCGGTCTCATTTGATATTTGTGTTAAGTTTCATCCACAAATATGCAGGGCTATGATATTCGCCCTCAATATTTTTAGAATTCCCATTTCACTGCAAAACAATAACAGCGTAGATGCAAACAATCGTCACACAAAATAACCAGGAATCAACAACGTTCTAATAAGACACTCGAAACGAACTAACATATCGTCTACCTCACAAATCGAAATAATTAACTTTTGTCACTTTTGTTTTGATTTTCTGTGATCTACCTTCAAATTTTATTATACTAAAATGATAGCATCTGTCGCATAACGAACGAAACACAACACTAATGACTAATATTAGTAATTATAACAAAAAATCAATTTTTATTTATCAAATTCGTACTAAAAAAATTATTCAAATAACAAAAAGAATAAAGTAATTATTAAAAATTAAATTAAATAAAGTAATTGGAAAAAAAAAGTGAGGATCGATCCTCCGCCAACGACGAATTATCTGAGCACGTTAACCACTGCGCCAGCATTACTCGTAGAACGATGGTTGAAATTATGAAGGATATCATGGGTTAATTTGATTTGTATAGTATTAAAACAACTTATAACAAAAGGTCGTAAGTCAAAGTGAAGCGTCAGGCTATTGCTTTGATAAATTTCTAATAGATTTTTGAAGTGACTGTACAATAACCATGATAAGACTGGTTGTCAGACGTTACGTTGCCAGAGATCTAGTATAAGTCAAAGCCGGGACCAACAGCTTAACGTGTTTTCAAGAACCACAGATTAATTTCAATGCGCACTGGTCAATAACCTAAGCGAGCTTGGCTTTACGAGTACCGTGAAGATCGACCCGATCGGATATTTAGCCACGAACTGATATAAAATAAAAAAGGAGCGAGACAACTATTCCGCTTGGTGTAAACGGACTCTAACAAGCGGCAAAAAATTCGATTCCACAAGGAGGTTCATTGTTCAATAATAAAGTAACAAAGTGGTAATTCATGTTGAATGATGTAGTTTGAATATCAGATAGGGTTGATCGATGGTGACGTGGATCGAAGATATCTGGCGGATGGCGTGTCCGACCGTGCTGAAGTGTGAGCAAGTCTGCTTTAGAAATAGGGTTCCATGGCAAAATGATTCAGTTTCATTTGTTTATTTTCACCCTTCGGCTAGAACTTGTCCTTGAAAAATCTCTCGAGATGATGAGTCGATACCCGCACCATAAAAGACTTGAAGATGGTTTCGTGACGTTAATCAAACCGCTCGATCCTCAAAGTTCACGAGGTCTTACTTTACTCGCAAATACTTCACCACCTCATACTGGTGTGATGTAGCCGGGACAACTACAACTACGTTGTAGGTTTTCCCGGACGCAGCAGCATGTTTGGCCCAGTCAGAACGGAACCACGTTCTGATTCTTTTGAGGCTTCGTTTTCTTCTTTTCCACCTTGTTGAAGTCAACACGGTGACAAGTCCTGCACGCCTCAGACTGCTCTCATTACTGACATTAATTTTTTTGTCGAATTGCTACGAACGAATTGATGTATCTATGTAAAGTTGAAGACATATTATTTTATACGAGTATAACCTTCAAAAAGGCCAAGTGCGTAGTGCTTGTGGCCGATGTGGGTGTACGATCAAATGCATGAATGTTGATGTAGCAAAAAAATTACAGAAGGTCATGGAATATTTGCGTTCTGAAGTTTCTGCATAAGGCAGTGGTCCGACCGGCGGCGAGAAAGCGAGTAAGTATCGGTGATTTTCTCTCTCAAGAAACGCACAATAAATGTACATTCCGTGTAAACGAAAGAGATGCATAATAATATATTAATAGTTGCTCTCTTGCTGTTCACACTGCCGGCGACGACTCGCTATAATAGTTTTGTCGCTGAGCGACGAGCTTTCAAAAATAAACTCGCTCAGTGATACTCGTTCAGCGATGCTCGTTCGGCTCGCTTGATCAGGTGTGCACAGGACTGATCGACCATGGGCGAGTGGCGCGAGTAATCGCTCGTCGCACTTGCACACTCGCTTATAGCCCGGCGACAAAACTATCGAAACTTCCCGCTGATCGCCAACTCTTTTTATAGTTTCTAGTTCTACTCGTTCCTCGTTCATCGTCGGCGGTCGGACCACTGCCTAATGTTTTGAGATTTTATTATGTACGTGAATTTGAATTTTGTAGACCGATAAACAATGGGTACAAAATAAAACATCTTAAAATATCTACATAAATCTACACAAAACATTATGTAACCCTGTCTCCTAAACTAGGTAGTCCTGTATCTTAGGAGACAGTGTTAGGCCATACAGGGTGGTTAGTCATGTAGGTACAGCTGCAGCCATGGAGTAGCGTGTAAGTGGATGCCGAATAATACTTGTGTACCAGTGTGTGTGTAGTGTGAATAAGTGGGGTGTATGAGCGGTTTGTGTTCCTCTAAGGGAGTGTGTGAAAGTGTTATGTGTGTGAATGGGGTAGAGTACGCTTTTTGGTGTTATTCAACAAAATTAAGTAAAGACTCAGTAAATGAGTAGTCTTTTTCAAGTAACCATTCAGTCAGTTTGACTTTCAGATTATGGGAGTTTAGGTTTATTATTTTAAGTTGTTTGTTGACTTAACCGTACACATATGAACTTAGAATTTGAAATTGGTGCCGAGCGAAGGAGGTTCTATGTTGGATACAGGGGATGATTTGAGTACGTTTATTCCGGTCAGGAGGTGGGAGGGACTTGTGTAACTTCATTATTGCCTTGAACACAAAGATCTGCCGCACTGTTAGCACTTTACAATCGGCATAGAGCTCAGAAGTTGGGTATCTAAATGGTTTTTTAGTCATTACTTTTAATATTGCTCGTTGTGCTCTTTCTAATTTAAGAAAGTGAGTTTTGCCGGCCCCACCCCATGCAGTTATACAGTACCCCAGAATGGACTGGCAGAGGGAGTAATAGACCATCCTCAACGTGGAACTGTTGGCAGAATCTCTGATACATTGTGACATAGAAAAAAGGAAGAAAGGAGTACCCAGAGACGTACGAATAGAGTTTTAATTTTGCATTTTCCATCTTTATAAATTAAACACTTTAAATACGCGGCGAAGTTATTAATTTTCTCCTATGATTCCGATATTACACTCACTTTACCACCGCGCGCTCTCTTTTTGCATTGTAAATCTTCTATTCTAATATTCTATTCCGGCTCGCGTCATACACTTGTTTTACAAAACAATAAGAAAGGAGTTAAAACTCGAATAGAAAACTCAAGACAGTACAAAAGTAAGGTACAGAACCCTTAAAATGCAAGAAGCTTGTCTGGTATTTTTTATCGCAGAAGTGTTGGAACTATCGTGTTGACTATGAATACTAGCGTGTTACTGCTGATATTATTATTAAGGTGCTTAGTTTACTTAGCTGACAGGACAAGATAAGATTTTGACTTAAGGCTGTTGCACTTTGTTTAGAATATTGGTAGTACTTACTAAGTTAAAGCCGAAGCTAATTGAGTTGGGAGAACAAAACACGACTAATTATTTTTAAATGTTTATGTTTTTCTACATTATTGTTAAATGTTTTTCTGCACCATCGAATTGGGAAACTGTTATGATAGTATGTGTATCCATCCAAACTTCCAAACTAATATTATAAATGCGAAAGTAACTCTGTCTGTCTGTCTGTCTGTTACGCTTTCCCGCTTAAACCTCTCAACCGATTTTGATGAAATTTGGCACAGACAATCTTTAGACCCTGAGAAAGAACATAGGCTATCAAAACACCGCACGCGGGCGAAGCCGCGGGCGGAAGCTAGTTAATAAATAAATAAATAAATAAAATATAATAAATAGGAAAAGGACACCGACAGTGATAATCCTCACAGCATTCGTTTATAATCTTAGGTAAAAATAGAAAAGGATACATAGGTAGTTATACTACTGAATGACTTCTGTTGGTTGTGATCATTTGAATGGAATGTATTGACCAATTGGTTTCTACAAGATGGACTTATTCAGTTCGGTTAGCTGTTCATATTCCGCCAAGTCCATTCCGCATGCAAATTTTGTAACAATAACAAATAATTTATTTTTTACAAGACAGGTGTGATCAGATATGATCAGTTGTGATAGGTTTGATGGTGTTGTGGTGTTTGTCTATGTGAGTTTCTATGTTTGTAAACGCACCTACGAAACAGGAAAAATTCCTAGTCTGGGGCAACGTTTACAAAAAATAGACAAGCTCTAGAAGGGTATACTCGTACATCTACTGATGTTGTTGGTAACGTTCCTAAGTAAAGTCAGATTAGTACTTACACCGGCATGTGTATATGACCCTGAATGACCATGACGTACCAAAAGGATTGTGTTAATATCTTAGATAAAACTGTTTTGTAGAAGCTGCCCCCTTGTATGGGAAAAAGATTTAAAATATTTGTGTATTGTACAGACGCCAGCACATCAAGCTACCACAATCTGTTTAATAGGTTTTCAACCTAATTACAATAGTGGAAGGTTAACATTCGATTGGTAAAATATGACAGATTCGCGTAAGTTGACTTGTTGGCACCTGAACGTATACTGAACTAAGGAAAGAGTGGAAGGCTATGAGGGAGACCTTTGTCCAGCAGTGGGACAATACACGATAAAAATGTTTTGTATGAGAATGCTAATTTGTTGCAATTGACACTAACCTTTTCCCACTAGATTTTGTACTTTAAGTTTTATTCTTTAAATATATTTTCTGTAGTGTAACTCATCATGGGGTGCTATGACAGGAGGGGTGCTATGACAGGAAACCTCCACGTGCGCCCGTGGACTGGAGTTCCCTCTCGGATACGTCCGGGGGGAAGACCAGTTTTTCGGGCCGGTGCACCCTGGGATGCGGGCAAAAACTCTTCCTTAGGCACTGTGTGCCTAAGGGGTCTCTTTGCCCGTATGCGAATAGCCTGTCGTGTGGACGCTCCAACGCGTGTCCCTCTGATTAGCAGAGGGCACAGCGGTGGAGCGGGCTTGCGGACGGTGAGTTATGGGTAGCTCGCCGTCCGACCAAGGACCAAGCCCGGGTCGGTGGCGCGTCGTGTTTCGCGCCAAATGCCTGCTGGGGTCGCGGGTTTTTTCTTAACCCAGGTTACCGTGGCCCCGGAACGTAAAGGGTATAGGAAGGAACACGGGTGGATTTTAGTCAGTAAGAGTCTGACAGTCCCTTCCGCCCCACCCAGGGCGGGAGAACTCATTTGATGATTTTACCACCTAAAAAAAAAAAAAAAAAAAAAAAAAAGTGTAACTCATTATCTTCCTGCCGGGGTAGGCGCAACACGTTTTTTCTTCCACTCTCCCTTATCAGACCATATCACTATCATTTACTCCTCTTTCTTTCATCATTCCTTAGACAATCCATCCATCTTTTCTTTGGCCTTCCTCTCCATCCATCAACATTCATACTCATCACTCTCTTAGTCACATGAGTGTCATCCCTCCTCACTGATAAAATAAATAAAAAACCTTCTATTTTTGACAAACCTTCCACTCTATGGCTGCTCGTCTCAACTCCTACCTGGTATCCACAGTGAGCATCAACTTGATGCTTCAAGACAATTAAACTCGACGAGTCCCAGAGAAAACTTGAAAAAGCAGTTGAAGTAGTTCATCAAGTTCCTTGGAACTCGCAATGCAATTAATCAAAAATACTTCTGCTGTACTAACTCGCAGTCAATAAAATAAAAAAAATATAGAAAAAAGGTATTTAAAACACACACTCATAAAAAAGTTTGTTATCACTAGTATTTATGTTGAACATTATATTTGAACTGCTTTATTGTTTTAAATTGTAAGTCTATTATTATATTAAGTAAATAAAAAGATGAACAAATCATAACTTATTCTACCGTAACAAAAAAGATTTTGGTTTTCAAAGTGATCGCAAACTTTTTGTAATGTGTGTACATACTTTAAGTATCCCGTACAATCCAACATGAACCCACACAATTCTAACTATCTCGAACTGTCCTACATCTCAGAACTTGACCCAAACTTTCAGTGCACCAATTGAGTGCTAGACACAGTCTAGATCACTTCTAGGTAAACTTTGAGACTAGACAAACCTACGTATTTGTACTGCGAATTCTCGCAAAGCATAATCGCCACCTAGTTCTATTTACAGGAAAACGCTTGACGGACAAATGTTTTCATCTATGCTATCATAAAAGTTTTACATTCATCATCATTAGCCTATAATGTTTCCACTGCTGGAACACAGGGCTTTTATCTGTGAGAGGGAGTGGGCCATAATCCACCACGCGGGCCCAGTGCGGGTTGGTAGATGTCACATGTCTTCGAATTTGATGGTTCTAGGACATGCCGGTTTCCTCACGATGTTTTCCTTCACCGTTTTGACAGCAGCTGGTGATGAAATAAATTACACAAAGTGATGCACGAGGCTGCGTTCGAACCTACGACCTACAACTCGTAAGTCGGAGCTGATACCACTTGGCCATGCTCTTTTTTGTTTTTATATTACAATTCTATAAATAACTGCCCTACATTCAACAGATTTTTACAGCGTAGCAGACAAGATACCCAAATCCAAGGGCAGAACTCGATAAGGTCGGACCGATCCTTACTTGAATAATGTCTGCAAGACACGGGACAGTATTAATTATTCGAGGTTGAGTCATTTGACCCCGGTGGGCATAGTCAACCGCAAGTCTTTGATCACGATTTGACATAAACAACGCCTTATTTCGAAGCAGTAAGGGTGGTTTTGCTGGCCCTAATATTATTCCCTTGGTGCCCCGCTAATGACCCAATGTGAAGCTATCAACTACAAGCTTGAACGGTCATTAACGTATATTTATGTTGAAATTATTGAGAAATGTTGTTTGGATTTATTTGATTGTATCCAGACAGTATTCTTTTAAAAGTATGGCCTTGTAATTTATATCTTATTGAACACAATCCATATAAATATTTCGTTCCTAATTGTGAAAATAGCATCACATTATTTTTGACCGGATTCATTTGTTTTCCTACCTCATTAGCGTTTCCTCATTAAATAGGCAACTCACTAAATATTCAAAAGTTCTCGCTACCTAATTTGGTTGCAGCTCGCCTCGATTACAAGACAAAAGGTTAATGAACTACAATCCGCAAGAAGTGGAAGGTAAATATTAATCAGAATATTCCAGAAACATGCTCTAATGAAGCCAAGCCCGTGCCGGAGGGCACGGCAAACATTTTTAATCCGCGGCGCATCTCATAAATTTCAACCCGGGGATAAAGTCGCCTTTGTTTTTCTTCACGAAAGAAATATTTTTCGCTAAATTTACAACGCTTAGTTGTGGCGTGTCGCCGGCCTCAACCGAGACTTCGTCGAGCTTCCCTTTTATTGACCACTCTCATTACAATTGAGAAGATGTTCGGAGTTGTGAATATATTGCGTTGATATATTGCTGGAAAAACAACTTGGTTTTTAAATGAGAAGCATTTCTAAATACAATTTTTTCTTCTTTTAAATTTTTTCTGCACATTTAGAAAGCTACGGCGACTAAACTCTTTCTCTACGGCGACTAAACTCTCGTTTCTAAATTGATTTCTAAAGTGGAAAGCTCACACGTGTCTAACTATACGAAAATTAATTAAATTAAACTGTAAACTTGCATATTTCACGACAGCGATGTTTTGTGCGAGGCGGAAGCCTACTAAAACTATCCGTAATTGACGAGAAATGTTTCAAGTGTAATGAAATATGGGGGGAATTAATATTTCAGGTGCCTAGCTAGCCCAAAACTTTGCCAATAATTTTGATTTATTGGAGCCTCACCGCCTCTCATATCTACTACTCAAAGTTTTGCTATTTAAACAATCACTTTAGCAGTGGCCTACCATCCTAAAGGCACTAGGCGACCGTGGCTTCAATAGGCTTTCATGGAATTCTCACTGAGTCCTAGATTTGTAATTGCAAAGCTAGTATTGCTGCAATAATTCTAAAGAGGTTTGTTTGTGGTTATGTGAAGTAGTACAATACTCGCGAACGACAACAGTAATAATAGCTTATAAGCTTCTCAATTTGCTCATGAAATAAAATCGATACTATAAGTATGTTAACATTTGCATCATGGACAATTTCAGTCGGTAAGTACGCAATGAAATCGGTTGGAAAAGCACTTGTGTATCTCTCTGTGAAACGATACCTCGCCGACTGTTCGCTCTATTTCAATAGTCTTTAAGCAACTTACCAACAGTTTCTACGGCTTTTACTCGATAGCGATATAAAGTTTGCAAATCGCAGTTTTTATTGCAGTTTGGATTCTGATGTATCTTACGATGGAATAGATTTAAGACTACCGAGAAATTGGTTTATATTGCTTAGAAGAGTTCATTCACGGCGTTAGTTACTTCAATTATTATTTTCCCTCAATGCTGTGACAGGATACGTCTTTACTGGTAGTAATAAAAAGTCAAATATGTCTCCTAGCCAGTACATAAAGCACAATAAAACCATACAGGTGATAAAGATAAAAGAAACTAATCACATCACAAAAGTCATAAACAAGAAAATTATCTCCGGAATTGTCTGCCAGACAATGGTTTGATACGAGTATATCTCATCGTACATAATATTTGCAAGTATATTGGAGGAAACAACAAAATATTCCAATCAGACACACCTCATAACAACACCATAAAAATCTTGTAATGTCAACACAATAAATCACTCTTATTCGTTTTATCAGGAACTAGTCGGCGAGTTTGGTAACATTAGTTCCGAGCAAACGAGCATCAAAATTTCTTTGTATCGACAAAGTAGCTTGCGACCAGAATTCCCATTTTCACGATAACGATCGTGTCCCACCTTGTGGCCATTAAGGGTCAGGCGATGGTCAGATAGGGGGCAATTTATGCACTGTACACTCAACTCAAGAGCTTCGGTGTATTTACTTAGTTTTTACGAGGCAAGATCTTTATCCGCACCGTGCAAAATGTTTCGTTTTTAAGCTTAACCCGCGTCCCTTTTGTGGTTCTGATGCGGTTATTGTGTAAGTCCCGTCTTATAAATAGTTGTTTAGCCTGCATTTGCTGCGGCGCATTAGATTTTTGTACGGTTTTTTTTTTTCTAACGCTGTTTGGAGAAAGCGTATAGTGCTTCGGTGACTACTTTTGTTTAACTTATTGTGATTTTGCACCGTTGAAGAATCATAGTTTGTTTTTCGCCTTCTATAAAGATTAAAGTTATGAAGTTTTCCAAACTTTCACTCCCAAGAAAAACTCTATATTTTTACAAAGTATAGCAGATATTCATTAATTACTTTTTCATCAAGTTTGTGTAAACTTTCCGTACTTTCCTTCTAGCTGGGGTAATTAATCCTGACTGCTAGCAGGATCCTACTTCCGGCTTAATCTTTACTTTGTCTCGTCTTAGCTACCCTCAATCGAAAGTTTGCTTTAATGTCTCTGTAATGAGTTCAGTTCCTCATTTACTATCAGCTTAATTTGTATGGAGTAACATAAAGTGGCGCACATGCAGTGCAATGGTAGACTTTTACGGTCTATGTAATTTATTAGGCACTTTGAAGGCCGATTTAATTAAAATTAACTTTAATTTAAGCAGCCGATATCTCTGCTAGCCGAGCCGTTAGAAGCTTGAGCTCTATGAGAACTACGTGCACAAAGAATTAAAAGATGTAGATGTTATATGTATTTTATTATGTGTATGTTGTGTGTAGTTTACCACACAGAGAAAATCTAGGAGGAGTATTCGTTCACCCAAATAATTACTCCTAATTGTACGAGTAAGCGGGAAGAGCAACTAAATTTTTAAATCCCTTTCAAAATACCAAACAATTTCAATGCAATTATAAAAAAAACTAACATAATTTTTTGTATGATTTAGCAACAAACATACAAAATCCAAGTCCGAAGATCTAACCAAAAATATTATATAGCGTTTATTCATAACTCAAGAAGCCCACTAGAAATAGTCTCTAGTATAGAAATATCTTCCCTTATATAGAAGCCGTGTCGAGAAGCTCTTCTCTTTATCAGATCATAGGCCAGACGTCTAACGAGAGCCTCTCGACGTGTTTATCGAAGCTCTCGGCTATTAGGTCATTGCCCGTAACGATTATCGGCGCAATAATAGCCCAGTCAACATTCTGCATGTTGACAGTTGGGTAGGATTGTCAGGACAGATATTTTAATCGATCTATCACTGACATTGGCTTATCATGAAACTGATTTCTTGGTTGCAATGTGGCTTCTGGATTTAAAAACTATGGTCTTAAAATATTTACCGTAGTACTACAATAAGTTACACATCTGTTTATGTGACTTTATATGTTTGTAAACACATCCACGATATAGGATAAAATTCCTAGTGGGGGCAATATTTAAAAAAAAACTTGTCTAACTAAGACAGTGTAGCTGCAAAACTAAACTGCCGTTTTGCAGTTGACACTTGCCTGCCAGCTTGTCCTATGTTGTACCTAGAACTGTAGTGAGACGAGAGGTGCGCGCGCGCGCGTCCCCTGTTTGCAGTGTCTTCTTGTCGCACAAATGCTGGTGTCCGTGCACCTCTTCGTCACTTGGCACAAAATTATAATACACACTTCTCAGATATAGATTTATATCCTCTCTGTCTGCTAGTAAATATCATCCCGTTCAAAAAAATTGAGTTATACTTAAAAATCCCGTATTGTACTGAAATGAGGTCGCGGGACTTATTTCCTTACCGTGACCCCGGAACATAAAGGGCTATTGAAGGACACCGTAGATTTTATTCAATACAAGTCTGACAGTCCCTCCCGCCCTGCCCGGGGTGGGAGGACTCATTTGATGATTTTACCATGCTAAAAAAAAGTACTGAAATGTAATCCTGGGAAAAAGGGCTTATCCATGTTATGATTTCTATGACAGTTCGTGATACAAGTACGAGTACATAAAATCAACCTACCTACCGGGCTATGGTCATACAAACATTTGTTCCGCGCGGGGATCGACGCCGCGGCACGCTGCAAAGCAGTCCATCACTCAGCCACTGCGTCAACCCTCCCGCCAAATTCCGATAACTTGGAAAGCTTTCATGCCTTATTCATTGTCAAATGTTTTCGTTTACTATATTTATATTAGAGCCTATGCACACCACGTTTTTTAATGAGCCAGTGACAGAAACGCGCTGCACCGGCGCGTCGACGGCGCGTTTTCATAAGAGCCTATACCATGATTACAATAAAGCTATTGTCAAACAGACAGGCGTGACAAACGCGAAGCGAGGCGTTTTTGTTTGTAATGTATGCAATTGTTTGAATCCGGTCACATAGAAAAAGCGAAAGCGATCCGATAGTCTATGTGACGGGCTTCAAACAATTGCATACATTACAAACAAAAACGCCTCGCTTCGCATTCGTCACGGCTGCGGCTGTCTGTTTGACAATAGCTTAGACGCTAAGTTATGCGAGGTTTGCGATACTGCACGATAATGTGGATACAAATGCATTTTAAAGTCACGTGAAACATTTCAAATAGATTTCTAACAAATCTTTCCATCTCTAGCGCATAAATGTGTGCATTTGTAGCTTTCGATACATTTACGTCTGAGAAAGGCTGTTCAAACGATTACCAAGGCGAGGTACGAAGGATATGCAGGCTCAATTATGAATGTTGCTGACGTAGAATTATCGTATGTGCGCTTTACGTTATGCTTTAATCGAGCCATAAAAATAAACGAGTAAGCTTTATGTTCATCCCATAAATAAACCAGTTGAGATAAGGTTCTTTAAATTATGTACCTAATAATGCCTGTGCTAGATAACATTTTCCAATATTCCCGCTAAATGGGTGTTTTTATAATCAGTCGATCAAGAATTACTAAGTTAGTACTTGTTTACAAGTTTTCAACTTTTATTAGCGAATTGTTTACTTTGTGTTCTTGAACAGCACGTTACTTTACAAGTAACCACAATTGTACCCAGTGGCTTCCACGTGTAACTAAAAAAACTCACGGGAACTTCATATTCTTAAATTAAATTTTAATTTCTTAAAATTCACAGGTATTTTAAATCCCCTACACGGAACAATTATTTGTATGATCTACAAGTAATTGGTACAGGCCTGGGAGTTTGTGAATGTGAGTTTCTATGTTTGTAACGTACCCACGATACAGGAAAAAATACATAGTGGGGGGCAACGTTAATAAAAACATATTAATATGTTATCCCAGGTAAAACCCATCTCTGAGTTAATGGGGTTTAAAGATTTTTGTATGGAGGCATTGGACCTAACGTTCGCCCGCCATTTTGATTTTTATCCAGAATTGCGGTGCTCAACAAAAATTGTATAATTATTTAGATAGAGATCACTTATACAAACAAAAAATATGATGAACATAATGTCCTAAAGTTTTCAGCCAGGTTTCAGAGTTACTCGCCGAAATATGTACCTATAATTTTAAGAAATAAGTATAAGTTGGAGAAACAACGTTGTTATGCCTTTTTATCCCCATAGGTATATTTAATTATGACAACCTAATTTTTAATTAAGTATGTAACATACAGCCATTCATACAAAGTTTCTCTTTATAATTACTACAAATTGAGGACTTACGAATACAAAATTTTGAAAGATTAATGTCAATTTCAATTGAATAAAAATGTTTTACGCATTTGACAGGTTCGTAATTTTTCGAGACAAAATAAATAATGTATCCTATTGTCTTAAATTATTATTATTGGATTTTTCCAATAGGGACAGTCTGGACTTTGGATTTTGGGTCTATTAGAGTTTAAAGAAAGTAAGCGTTTTTGTATAAATTTAATTGTTAATATCATGTAAAAAGGTTCTCATGAAAAAAAAATAGTAGTAAGAAACAACAGACCAAAATCAGTTTCCAGTTTCGTTAATTACAATTTATTGTCATGCTATTTGTGGGTGATGAAATTCTACAATACGAACAAAAAAAAGTCACCTGTTCTCGCCTGGGTGATATCACCAAGAGGTGAAATCAGGACACCAAAGTGACTGTTTTGTTCACCTAAGTGATAGGACTCGTTTGATGTTTTTGCTCGCCAAAGTGATTTTCTTCATCTCAAAAAAGGGTAATTCTTCCTTTATTCTCACTTTTCTTCCTCTTTGTAGACTAAAATCACACATTCATAACCACTCAGTACCGAGATATAAGTGAGTAAGTATAAATGTAAAGATATAGTGTGACTCAAAGCACTAGCTAGTTATACATGTGTGTTGGGTTCAATTTCCGGCTGAGAAGTGTTTGTATTTACGCACCATTACCTACGACCTACAGACTGAAGACTTATTTAAGGTGGAGCCACGGTTTTCCTATGTTTGGCATTTTGACCTGAGTAATCCGTTGGTACGCGGGAATATGTACATAAGTGTTGAGATTTCAGTTCATGTTTCTTTTCATTAAGTTGTTAACTTTGAAGCGAGTAGGTGGGTAATAAGAATTCATGTTGTTTTACCCTTTCCAATAGTCCCTACGTAAGCTAATATTGTGATTATAATAAGAAGCGATGTGTAAAGACATTGGAGAAAATATTTTGAGAGCTTTTCGACTCCCTAATTTGTCAATTTTATTACAAAGGAAGCTACTTGCCTGCTTCCTTAAATTTAATAACCTGTTATTACATTATATGGTTGAAAGATTGGTTGGTTGGTTGTTGGTTTAGAGTCAGTTATAAGTTAACCGAAAAAAATAACAAAAATCACAAACACACACCACTATTTCCTTGCCTCTATTTCATCACATGTTGCATTATAAACAGGGAAACTCTACGCTTGCTAATGAGCACGAACTCAAAAGCATTCCCTGAAAAATAGCTTGTAAAACTTTTTGCCAAAAAAAAACACCTTGTGTGAGAACAATCAAGCTAATGATGCGTTCCGTATTCTGCACGAACATAAAAATATGATGCTGAGAGCAACAAACATCGAAAACAACTTGGAAAACAGTATCGAGATCGCATGCATATTATATCTAGCTACAAATCGATTACCATAAAATTGTTGAACTCATTCGCCTACAGAGATATGAAGTTTATAACGGCGACATTTTTCTTCGCTGCATTCGCTTTTCGCATTCGCTTTCGCGTACCGATCAGACGAGTAATAGCGTCATTCTGCATCATTACTGAACATTCGGCGTCGCCGGCGGCCGCTAATAAAACCTGAATATTTCACGTATCGTAGCACCGAACATTACCATAAACAATTTGCGATTCAGCACTTGCATCGGTGATTCAATATTTTGCTGGACGTTATTCTGTTAAGGCAATTCAATTTGTCGATTAATATCGGTCGCGTAGAGAAATGAGCAGCAGGTCATTACGGACTTGATAAGTGGTTGGACATGAATTGCTGTGGAACGTGTATGGGCAAAGCGGTAACCAGCCTATGATGTAAGCAATTACGTTTTTATAGGTTTATACATCAATCGATTGAAAGGCAGGGATGCAAAGATTATTCTGGTTAAAGATTAAAAATAACAGCCTCTTTCAGTAGTTTTTCGGTGATGTGCCTCTCCCATACTGTGCCACAACAGCTAGTTCCTATACATTCCCGTGGCTTCACATTAAATTTCTTTTCCTTACCATCACTTCAAGCAAAATTATTCATCAACAATCTAAAAAACTCAAGTCAATAAAAAACTTTTTCAAAAAAAAATGTAACCGACTTCAAAACAACCACAAAAAAAGTTCAAAATAACCTACAAAAAAACTTTTCTTTCGAAAGTCGGTGACTTTATTTTTTATTTCATTGACTTTGTGTCACCGACTTTCTAAAGAAAAGTTTTTTTGTAGGTTATTTTGAACTTTTTTTGTGGTTGTTTTGAAGTCGGTTACATTTTTTTTTGAAAAAGTTTTTTATTTTATCCTTTTTAGTTTCACTATTCAACCCAAATTATTGTCAAATACATAATTTTCTTACATGTGCACTAAAATGTTGTAATCCGTAGCACCGGTAATAACAACGCCCATGTATGTATGTACACAATGAGCTAAAAATATTTACTACTGCACCAAACTAAGTGAAAATTTTATGGGATCAAATGGCAGATATACTGTATCGAACAAAAAAAGAATCATCGAAATCGCACCAGAAACCTCGGAGTAATCGGTGTAGACAAAGTTGAAAACTTTTTAGGTTTTTGTTGTTTATTGTTGATTTTTCAAAAAGTGCTAGTCCGATTTCGATAAAATTTCTATGGGACCATTTCGGAAGTATACCCTATCCAACAAAAAAAGAATTTTTCAAATCGGTTGTGAAACGACGGAGTTATGCCCGAACAAACATAAAAAAAAAAAAAAAAAAATATACAAACATCCGAATTGAGAACCTCCTCCTTTTGGAAGTCGGTTAAAAAGATATGTTTGTCAAGAGAGCAATGACCTCACTCACAAGCCTTAATAAGGGTCCGCACACACTCCACTGCCTGCCTAATGCAGCAGCGCTTCACATAATAGTCGAAAGCACTTCGTCGTACAATCATCTGCTACAATATCACGCTATTTCTTTGACGACATTCGTAAAATATTGGCATCGAATCATGTTGACACGGCTGCTGTTATTTTTAGCCTGATATCGATACAAATGACGGCCATTTCCTTGGGAGCGACTGTTACGGAATAACATTTCCTGATTTGGACAAGGAAATCTGTGTCACTGAGTTTGGTTTTTCGAATAATGAGCAATAATGAGATTATTATTTGATTTAATAATAATTTTCTTTTATGCACTTATCTGATTAATAGTAGGCGTATTTGACATAAAAAACTGGACTGCATGTGAGGCGTTTCAAGACCTACGACTTTAATGAAAGTTGGATGAAATTGCATCTGCAATTTTCATTTCACTGAGTCGTGTGTTTGAAAATTCATCTAGATTTTCAGACTTCATTTTCATAGTCATCAAATGAAAGTAGCAATCTCAATCAAGTAGGGTGCAATATGTGTCATGTTTTATTAGTTAACTTAGCCGAAGCACGATTAGCAGCACGGGACAATCGGTCAAGAGGACTGCCCTCCTATCTCGAGATTTTAATTATTAATTTATGTATTTCAATTATTTTAGCATCCTTTCCCTATCGTCTCATAATCATCGGGGACAAAGTTTTCTGAAATCTAATTAAAATTAATAATTATAAAGGTTGTACATTTTAATATATTCTACAACAGTACTGATTCTAGCGACCAGTTCGAGGCGATTCGGCTAACGCGTGCAATTACCAGAAACATTTATTATGTTACCTAATTTTGTGGGGCGATTAGCAGTTTAACGAACTAACAGCGTTTTAGAGATTAACTTGAAATGGTGGTTGTAATCTATGTTTTACGTTTGCGTGGATCACCGTAAAACCGTTTTGTTTCGTGGTTTCTTTTAGGGCAAGTTCTGTTAAAGATAGTATGTGGCACGCTATGCATTTCATTAAGATATGCTACTTTAATAGCGCTGTAATATTTTTAGCTGTCAAAATTGTATGTACTGTTTATCATTCAAGTTTATCTTACTGAATTACATAGTACTAGTTTCTTGAAAGGACAATGGGCAAAAATGTATGAAACTTGGTCCAAGATCCTCCACTGATGACACTTATGGTAAATGAAAGAATATGGTTGTGACATCATTCTGGCAAGGGATTATCAAAATCCGTCCGGGAGTTCTTTTTTTATGTCCATTTAAGTGACTACTAACCTAACCTAACCTTACCTATTCAAACCTAACCTAACCTTACTTGTTTTGTTAAGCTGTAAATGATGCCCGACGCATATTGAACCATCTGGGAAGGTGGTTAGCTTATGCGTGCCTTAGACCCACTAAAAATACCAACAAGACCCTAGATAGCTAACCTAACCTAACTTTTTTTGTTCAGCTAAAAATGATGCCCGACGCACAGTGATCCATCTGGGAAGACAGTTGGCTTATGTGTGACTTGGACCCACTAAAAATACCAACCAGACCTTAATTACCTAATCTAACCTAACTTTTTCTGGTCAGCTAAAAATGATGCCCGACGTATATTGAACCATCTGGGAAGGTGGTTGGCTTATGTGTGATTTCGACCCACTAAAAATACGAACAAAACCCTAAATGGCTAACCTAACATAACTTTTTTCATTCAGCTGTAAATGATGCCCGACGCATACTGAACCATCTGGGAAGGCAGTTGGCTTATGTGTGATTTCGACCCACTAAAAATACCAACGAGACCTTAAATAGCTAACCTAACCTAACTTTTTTCATTCAGCTGTAAATGATGCCCGACGCATACTGAACCATCTGGGAAGGCGGTTGGCTTATGTTTGACTTACACCGACATAAAATACCGCAATGAGACCTTAAATAGCTAACCTAATCTAACTTTTTTTAGTTCAGCTAAAAATGATGCCCGACGCACAGTGAACCATCTGGGAAGAGGGTTGGCTTATGTGTGACTTGGACCCACTAAAAATACCAATGAGACCATAAATAAATAGCTAACCTAACCTAACTTTTTTCATTCAGCTGTAAATGATGCCCGACGCATACTGAACCATCTGGGAAGGCGGTTGGCTCATGTGTGATTTCGACCCACTAAAAATACCAACAAAACCTTAAATAGCTAACCTAACCTAACTTGTTTTGTTAAGCTGTAAATGATGCCCGACGCATATTGAACCATCTGGGAAGGCGGTTAGCTTATGCGTGCCTTAGACCCACTAAAAATACCAACAAGACCTTAAATAGCTAACCTAACCTAACTTTTTTCATTCAGCTAAAAATGATGCCCGACGCATACTGAACCATCTGGGAAGGCGGTTGGCTTATGTTTGACTTACACCGACATAAAATACCGCAATGAGACCTTAAATAGCTAACCTAGGTTAGGTTATGGTAAATGAAAGAATATGGTTGTGACATCATTCTGGCAAGGGATTATCAAAATCCGTCCGGGAGTTCTTTTTTTATGTCCATTTAAGTGACTACTAACCTAACCTAACCCTACCTATTCAAACCTAACCTTTTTTTTTTTTTTTTTTTGCGCTGGGAAAAAATGCATTACGCATACCCTCCCACCGGGGGGATGGGAGGGTTATGTGGGACTCCCCGGGCTGACCCGGTATACCCACTAAAACAACCCAGCGGCATTCCCGCTTCGTCCTAGTGGCGGGGGGCTGGGAAATCACTGGCACAGCCATCACTTCCAGCCCTCCGCCGACGAATGCTCTTCAGGCCGAGCCCTCACACGGGCCCGGGAATGCTTACGAAGGTGGTGACGGGTGCAATGCAGGCGAGGGCGCCCCCGCGCCTGTCGCCTGCCCGTCGCCACCGAGAGGACGGCGCCTTCGCCGGCCTCTTCGTCTGCGGAGCGGCGCCGCGAGAGGGTCGTCCTCCCGCACGCGCTCCGCCTCCTCCTTTTGCGACATCACGTCCTCGCAAAAGGAGGCGACCGCTGTCCAGGCCTCCTCGCTCTCCAGCATGGCTTCGACCACGGCTGGAAGCGAGAGGTCCTGTCCAACCACCGCGGTCAGACCGCGGCGCAGTTCGGACCATGCCGGGCACACCTCGAGGGTGTGCTGTGCCGTGTCCTCCACTGCGCCGCAGTCGTGGCACACCGGGGCTTCCTCCCTCCCGATCCGGTGCAGGTGCGTTCCGAAACAGCCATGTCCGGACAACACCTGCACCAGACCGAACGAGAGGAAACCGTGGGACCGCTCGAGCCAGCTCTGCAGAACCGGACCGAGCGCGTCCAACGTCCGGCGGCCAAAGGCGGCGGCGGCGAGGTCCTCCGTCCAGTGGAGGACGATGGCGTCCTTCGCCTCCCGCCGCACGGCCTCACGCTCTTCAGCGACGGGGCGCTCTCCGAGCGCCTTCCGGCGCGCCGTCCACTCATACACTCTGGCTAACACCCAAGCCTCCAACTCCCAAGGAGGGGTGCCAGCCAGAGCGCACGCCGCCGAGAAGCCTACCGAGCGGTAGGCCCTCGCCACCCGCTGTGCAATGGCCCTTTGGGGCCTGCGGATGGCGGTCGCGTTCTCCCTCCTGTGGAGGGAGTCCGCCCAGATGGGGGCCCCGTATAGTGCCATGCTGCGTAGGATGCCGGCATACAGCCGCCGGCATTTCGCCTTCGGCCCCCCAAGGTTGGGAAGGAGCCACGAGAGGGCGCCCGCGGCTTTTAAGAGGCGCGTCGACAGCCCGCTGAAATGCGGGCCGAAGCGCCATCTCTCGTCCAGCACCAGGCCCAGATACTTCATCTGGGGCTGGACTCCTATGCGGACGCCCCCCACGACAATGTGGGCATCGGGAGGAGGGCGGCGCTGCCGGGGCCCGCGATTCAAACCTAACCTAACCTAACTTGTTTTATTAAGCTGTAAATGATGCCCGACGCATATTGAACCATCTGGGAAGGTGGTTAGCTTATGCGTGCCTTAGACCCACTAAAAATACCAACAAGACCCTAGATAGCTAACCTAACCTAACTTTTTTTAGTTCAGCTAAAAATGATGCCCGACGCACAGTGAACCATCTGGGAAGAGGGTTGGCTTATGTGTGACTTGGACCCACTAAAAATACCAATGAGACCATAAATAAATAGCTAACCCAACCTAACTTTTTTTGTTCAGCTAAACATGATGCCCGACGTATACTGAACTATCTAGGAAGGCGGTTGGCTTATGTGTGACTTGGACCCACTAAAATACCAACGGAGACCTTAAGGTCTGCTGAAGCTGAACAAAAAAAGTTAGGTTAGGTTAACTTTTTAAATAGCTAATTAAGCTCTCATTGGTATTTTAAGTGGGTGTAAGTGAAACATAAGCCAACCGCATTCCCAGATAGTTTAGTGTGCGTCGGGCATCATTTTTAGTTGAACAAAAGAAGTTAGGTTAGGTTAGCTATTTAAGGTCTCGTTGGTATTTTTAGTGGGTCGAAGTCACACATAAGCCAACCGCCTTCCCAGATGGTTCAGTATACACGTCGGGCATCATTTTTAACTGAACAAAAAAAGTTAGGTTAGGTTAGCTATTTAAGGTTTTGTTCGTACTTTTAGTGGGTCGAAGTCACACATAAAAGCCAACCACCTTCTCAGATGGTTCAGTGTACGTCGGGCATCATTTTAGCTGAACAAAAAAAGTTAGGTTAGGTTAGCTATTTAAGGTCTGGTTGGTATTTTTAGTGGATCCAAGTCACACATAAGCCAACCGCCTTCTCAGATGGTTCAGTATACGTCGGGCATCATTTTAGCTGAACAAAAAAAGTTAGGTTAGGTCAGTCGGTGTGTCAAACATAAGCCAACCTCCTTCCCAGATGGTTCAGTATGCATCGGGCATAATTTTTAGCTAAACAAAAAAAGTTAGATTAGGCTAGCTATTTAAGGTCTCATTGCGGTATTTTATGTCGGTGTAAGTCAAACATAAGCCAACCGCCTTCCCAGATGGTTCAGTATGAGTCGGGCATCATTTACAGCTGAACAAAAAAAGTTAGGTTAGGTTAGCTATTTAAGGTCTCATGGTATTTTTAGTGGGTCCAAGTCACACATAAGCCAACCGTCTTCCCAGATGGTTCACTATGCGTCGGGCATCATTTGTAGCTGAACAAAAAAAGTTAGGTTAGGTTAGCTATTTAAGGTCTCATTGGTATTTTTAGTGGGTCCAAGTCACACATAAGCCAACCGTCTTCCCAGATGGTTCACTGTGCGTCGGGCATCATTTTTCCTGAACAAAAAAGTTAGGTTAGGTTAGCTTTTTATGGTCTCATTGGTATTTTTAGTGGGTCCAAGTCACACATAAGTCAACCGTCTTCCCAGATGGTTCACTGTGCGTCGGGCATTTTTTGTAGCTGAACAAAAAAAGTTAGGTTAGGTTAGATTAGGTAGTCACTTTTAAACGGAAATAAAAAAAGAACCCCAGGACAGATTTCGATAATCTTTTGCCACTTTTGCCAGAACGATGTCACAACTATGTTCTTTCATTTCCCATAAGTGTCATAAGTGGAGGGTCTTGGACCGCTTTTGCCCATTGTCATTTGAGTTAATTTTTATCGTAGACATGAAGACTGGAGTTCTACTACAGACTGAGTGTTCTACTACATGACAAGTAAATATGGCTGAAAAGTGCGAGAGAGACAAGTTCATCGCATTGTTTTTATCGGTCTCACGGGAAAAGAACAGGTATGAGCAACCGAAACATTTTCTCTCTTTCTAAAGAGTTTTCAATTTCATCCAGGTATTGCTGAGTCTATTCGTCTATGGTTTTTGTACTTTTCTTCTCAATCGTATTTATTCTATTTTCTTTGCTCCAATCGCTTGAGTCCAGAATGTATTCCGTCTGACCTTCACACAAACTCTACGACCCTTAGGCAAACTAGATTTTTGTTGTTTGTTGTTATTAGGGTACGGTCGGAAGAAGGTAATATAACGGAAAGGACAGACTGCGGTCTTGAATTGACAAAAACCAATTGTTTATTTATTTTCAGTTTGAATGTACCTACCACCGTATCTATTGTTCACACAACTATTTCGCATTTCTGATAAATAATGTAGGTCACACTTAAGGATACGGGCTTGAGGTCGGCGAGTAATGGGTAGCTCGCCGTCTGATCAAGAACTGACAGCAAACTGACGGCATATGGTTACACTGGCCGGAGTTCGGGGACTCACAGTTGATTTTGTTGCTCTGCAATTCTACATGATGCAATAGTCTTAAGTCCACAATGTCCGACTAGATTTCCCTGAATTCTCATAAATGTTAGGAAAAAACAAATGCAACTGGAAAGAATCGGAAAATCCCATTTTTCGTGCCGTGTTTCGCATTTGACCATTCATTCAAAGTAGTGTGGATACACGGTACGGCACTTAGACCTAATGACATGCCATTAACTGTGGCTATGCTTTAAATATATTCAGTACATGTAACACGCCTTTCCTCACCTGTAGAGATGTTAAAAGTGACATGGTTGGGAATATTTTCCTAGGTTATGTCATATCATATTTGTTGTATCGTCATGGTCGAGACATGAGACACAATGTCGCACATGTCGATCTCCAATGATTAAGCTATATATGATGAGATTTGTCTATGGATGGGTTGATCACCTATCTTAACTTAAAATAATCAATCATTTTTACGCTTACTAGTGTGAATGAACTTTGCTAATTATAATAATTGCTAACAGCAGACTTTGCCACCATATTTGGCATAAATCTAAGATGAGTTTCCTCGGAATGCAATTATTGCCTTGTTCTCGGCTCTTGATTTGTAGATCTTTGACATTTAAAGGTTAAAGGTACTGTTAAAAACTGGTATACAGTAATATCCGGCAAGATTGGAATGGGAAACCAAATTGACTTGATTTGCGATAAAGCAAGACAGATCGTGATATCATAATTTGTCGCGGGACCCAAATGACTGACTTCTCTAGATGTTAAATTGAAAAAGTTCTTTTGTAATGAAATATCAAATAGTTACTACACAAAAAATGGAAAGGAGGTACAATGGAGGTAAGGTTTCATACGATAAATCGAGTCATTATGTAGCTGTAATCCTTTTTGAAACTTTTAACTGACATTTTATGAAACAATTTAGGATCGTATTAATTCGTGGAGGTCGGTAATTAAAAGGGTTCCAGAATAACTTAAATCAAGTGAGATGAACGTACGTATCTGACATGGACAGGCTAAAATGGAATACAAAAATAGGAATGAGAATTTTTCGGAGATCATTGCCCGAGTACGTCGAGTTGGTGAATAGAGTAGATATATTTATTCAATAGACAATGCAATGTTGCTATGAATAGTATTACACGCTGTAGCGCGTCATCGCCGCTAAATTCGGCATTACTGCCGATACAAAGTTGTAACGCAGATTTTGCGATTCGCCGCAAATCCAATTATTATGTAATGGCATGGGTCATGGAGCCCGATTGCTCACAAAGTTTTCAAAGACATCGCCAGGTGAATATTCGATTCTTCAAGTTGTCAGAGAGCTGGCCTATTTTGAGGCCAAAGAATCATCATTGCCATAAAAAGAGATTTAAAAGATTCTATAGAGCGGGCATTGGGAAAGTTGTCATACAAAATCTTTGATGCCGTGCGTCAGTAGCGCTATCTAAGCGTTGCATAGCAACGCGACTATTAGACTGAGCGACTTTTTACCTATTAGTAAAAAGTTTTGGATCACAAATTTCTTCGTGATGTCCCGTCTATTGCTCGTATATAGTTTAATGTCTTTGTTGCCATACAACGTGACAATGCTGTCATTGTTCTGAGCATTTTTTCCCATTGACATCAATGTGGGCGATTTTTTTACGCCTCTTGAATGTTTCATTATTTTTTTCGTGCATATTACTATTATTCTTTTTTTTACTTATCTGTTTACATTTTTACAAAAAAGAAATAAAAAAAAATAACAATAGACAAAATTTCATTCCACCAGTGCAGCGTCGGGAACAGAGTCCGGGCTGCCGGTGGTCAGGGCTCCTGAGAGAGGAACCTCCTAACAATACGCGCCGTGTCCAGAAGTACTGCCTATTGTTACTATTATGTTTTTATTTACAGTTTGGTAAAATTGTAATGTCATAAAAACAATAAAAGAGAAATTAGCTTATTAACAACAATCGTAGAGAAATCAAGACATCCAGAATAGTTATTTGTTATGCAAGGCTGCAAAGTTGATTTTTGTGCGCGAGTGCTTGAATTGAAAACTGAGAGAGCGAAGGATTCTAAGATTGAACCGCGAGAGAAACGAGCGGTTCAAATATAGAATCCTGAGCGATACGAAGTTTTCAAAAGTACGAGACGCAGAAAAACTTTGCTGCCGAGTGCAACACACAACTTTTCACCTCACACAGCGAGGAAATGAAGTGGGGGCATTGACCTATACAGGGGGCGGCTCGCCTGGCAGTGTAGAAAACAATTGAATACAAGACGTGTTCGAATTTTAAACAACACTTTGTGCTCTAGAGCACAAAATGGAGTTTTGCGCTCAGATTTTGAATGAGAAATAGAATCTTTCCGAGCGTGTGAGGTGAAATAGTTATTTGTTATGCAAGGCTGCAAAGTTGATTTTTGGCGCGAGTACTTGAATTGAAAACTGAGCGAGCGAAGGATTCTAAGATTGAACCGCGAGAGAAACGAGCGGTTCAAATATAGAATCCTGAGCGATGCGAAGTTTTCAAAGGTACGAGACGCAGAAAAACTTTGCTGCCGAGTGCAACACACAACTTTTCACCTCACACAGCGAGGAAATGTAGTGGGGGCGGCTCGCCTGCCAGTGTAGAAAAGAAGAAAACAATTGAATACAAGACGTGTTCGAATTTTAAACAACACTTTGTGCTCTAGAGCACAAAATGGAGTTTTGCGCTCAGATTTTGAATGAGAAATAGAATCTTTCCGAGCGGGTGAGGTGAAAAATATCATGAGTTACAGATTTTTTTTAATTCAAAGTATTGTAGGTTGCTTTCGTTCAGCGCGTTAATGTGGCCCTAACCATGTTAATGACCTCTTTAAATTAATTACAGTAAACAGGATATTCAGTAAGGCGCGGGTGGGCGATTTCAATGAACTGTGTTTTCAATTACAGATAAATGATTTTTTTAACAACCAAAACAAGATATATCTCAATTCGGAATATATTATATTTTTAAGCTATTACATAGCTTTTACCGCGGGCTCTGAGCGCGGCGCGGCGCGGCGACCGAATCTAGAAATTAAAATACCTGACACCATGCAACGTCTAACGTCGCTTCAGTTCGGGAGACTTCGGCAATCATAAAAATATCCGTCATAAAAACAATTTACTTTTTCTTACTGATTCTAAACGGCCAGCTACAAAAGGAGTTTTCACAATGAAACCTGCCTATAAAATTCTCCTACAACAAAGAAGTTCTTTAATACAGTAGTGCACCACAAACATTTTAAATAAATTATATTCTCGTTAAATATACGCGATAAGTGATTTTTTCTTTTAAAATTAAAAAAACAGTTATGCAATAACTTCACCGCGGCAGTCTCCGAGTGCCACATGTATTTTTTTATGAAACAATGCTCAAAACGGAACAACCGGGAGTTGTAAGGAAATTATAAAATTCTTGTCGCTTAGATTACGTTTAAGCGTAGGTACAAAACTTCTGTCACTAGACCCTTGCAGAGACAATTGCCATCATACAAAAACCGTAACACGATTGTTGTACCTACGATGAAAATGACAAGTGTTTCTTTTCTCTACAAACTTAGATGAAGGTGTGGTGAATGTTGGAGGTTAGTGGAGTGCCGTAAAGTTATACCTCGGAATCCAGGACCAGTCAATGAATCTTCATAATGAATTTTTGAAATGTGTTTTAACAACATGATATAGAGAAAATATGTAAAAAAAAAAAACAATTTGCCCGATCTCAATTTTTTTAATATGTTTTCGTAAAAATTGTTTGAACGAAAAAAATTGGCAATTCTTTCCAATTTTTTTATGATGTTATTTGATTTAGTTTCATGTAAGGATCATTTTATTGTATGGGAAGGAAAATGTCTGTGCAACAGAAGTGGGTAAAATCTAATGAAATACTGACCACTGCTAATACGACTTTATGCTGTAAAATATTTTGGTAAATTTGACTAACTTCCGCCGTCCCGATTTTTTTCTTCCGATACAATGAAATGATCCTTACATGAAAAAGAGTCGAATGGCATTAAAAATATTTGGCCAGTTTCACTCATTTTGTGGACAATTTAACTCACACTTGACCAAAAAAATATAAATTCCAAAATTCAAACAACATCAAAAAATAGTTAAAGGTTAACAAGAAAGTTTTCTCGTATCTCAAATGGATCCTGATTTCTCCCTTTTGGCCAATCTAAAAGAGAGTCTATGTATAATTAATTATTTATTTAAATAATACAAAAAACTGAGATCGGGCAAATTTTTTTTTAACATTTTTCTATATGCTGTTAACAACATATTAAAACTAATGTATGAAGATTCATTGACTGGCCTTGGAATCCGAGGTTTCACTATTTTTACGACTAACGGCACTCCACTTTTTTTTTTTTTTTTTAGGTGGTAAAATCATCAAATGAGTTCTCCCGCCCTGGGTGGGGCGGAAGGGACTGTCAGACTCTTACTGACTAAAATCCACCCGTGTTCCTTCCTATACCCTTTACGTTCCGGGGCCACGGTAACCTGGGTTAAGAAAAAACCCGCGACCCCAGCAGGCATTTGGCGCGAAACACGACGCGCCACCGACCCGGGCTTGGTCCTTGGTCGGACGGCGAGCTACCCATAACTCACCGTCCGCAAGCCCGCTCCACCGCAGTGCCCTCTGCTAATCAGAGGGACACGCGTTGGAGCGTCCACACGACAGGCTATTCGCATACGGGCAAAGAGACCCCTTAGGCACACAGTGCCTAAGGAAGAGTTTTTGCCCGCATCCCAGGGTGCACCAGCCCGAAAAACTGGTCTTCCCCCCGGACGTATCCGAGAGGGAACTCCAGTCCACGGGCGCACGTGGAGGTTTCCTGTCATAGCACCCCAACGGCACTCCACTAGGTGATGTTTGACAATGTCACCTCCAAGCATTGGCCGACGAGGTATTTCCGTGCTCCTCCGTAAGTATGAGTAGAAAAAGTAGAACCTAATAAATAATTAAATGATTGAGTTTAAGTTTAGATGTTATGAGATTTCAAACTGAGACTTAGAGCTAGTTGTTTAATCATAGTAGTTAAACTATTAAATTGTGAAATCCTGTATAAAATATACTATATTCATTATTTACACCAATGCATGAGATTTATCAATACTTATTAAACTAGATAGATTGAAAGATAGAATACACTTTACTGTACACCAATATTGTTACAAACGGTTTAACAATATTTCTAATTTAATATCTACAACGGCGGTCTTCTCGCTAACAGCGATATATTCCAGACAACCATAATATATTATGAACTGTACGAATCTTAAATAAAATATTATGGAGATTAAATAACTATGGAATAACTCATAGTACATAATTATATACTACGAATGAACGGTTTCGTGTACCACCTAATCCACTTTATTAAATAGAAAGCAAACAAAATATTATATACAACATAATTATGGTTACTTTATGTTACCATAATTATGTTGAAGTGAATATTGGAAATACTCAATCCAACAAAATCCGATGAACACATTAAACAAATTTTCACATTAAACATTAAAATCAAACATCGGAAATTACAATCTGGATTGCAGAATTTAATCGCTCTTCGGTTCGCATTTGTATAGTTCGTTTATATATTACCGCCTTTTGTAATTTACACAACCGTCAGTTAAACGCTTCGAAGCCAACAGTTTGCCGTGCAAATCAATTTGTTTGTACGTAATGAAATATATTTCATTACGTACAAACGAGCCTTTCTATAATATTTATAACCTGTTATTTTTTTTTTCGAATTCAGTCTATTGAGTGTTCTGATTGGCTACATCCCGTCTCATCAATTTCCTGTTTTTTAGTTTTGAAAAAAGGAAAGGGAGATAATAACGGTTACGTCTGTTGTATTTTGTTTCGAACGAAAAATCTGACTTGTATGAGTACATCTGACTGAGTTAAAACTTAACAGTATTAAGAGTTTAAAAAACTGATAAATTCTACAACTAAAAAGTATATAGGTGTTTCTAAAGTTTGAAGCTTTCGTCTTGAACGCTTTGGCCCAGCCAATACCGAGTTTTCCATCGTCGTTTTCACCAATAAAGTCACATTACCAAATCCCTCAGATTAACACTCACGGTTTAAATGCTATATCTTCTTTAATATAAATATATAATAATATATGCTCCCTAGTCCCTTTCTCCGTGGCTTTTGGGGACCCATCGACACCACGCACCCCTCGCGACCCGCCTTTAGCTTGCCGGTGGCTTAAGTGTGCCAAACCTTAACTAGCCATTAAAATGATAATTGCAAACCCAATCAGATTGGCCGGTGACAAGTGTGGCCACAAAGGGCTGTAATTCTATAGTCAAGTTCACTATGTTGATGATAATTTGGCCACAATACATGGATGCTATTCAAATTTGTCCATGCAACGTTGCCTTAGCGCTGGCTACCTAATGAAGCAGCCATGTTGTATCGAGACGTGTTTACTGGTCCGGTTTACGTTGGCTCCGGTTTCCGTTTACGGTAATGTAGAATACTTACTGCAATTTTCTATGAAAGGGTTTGAGGGAAATTGTGATGAAGTTTCTTTTTAGGACAATGGGATGATTTATTTAAATCAAAGAGTGATTCAAAATTATAATCATGAGCGGTAGGTAGCGACGGAATCAAAATTGAGCACGCGGTTAAAAAGCAACTTTGCGCTCTTGTTTAACAAATAACTATTTTGCTTATTTCTCACATATTATATGCATTCAGACTTTTGAATAAATAAGATAGTCGTGAGCGCGGTCGATTTTTTAATGCTAATAATATTTAAAAAAAGTTGACAAAATTACATTTTGGCGAATTCATACTTATATTAATTTATTAATGTGTGCTTGTGGCTTGACGTTTTTTCTTGAACGATGCAATTAATGTCTAAAGTAAAAAAGGCAGGCACATGAATATTGAAAGTTACATTGGTACACCCAGTCAGCAAGCGTTGTTATTTAATTAATGCTTTTGCTTTCGTTAGATGACAAGAAGCTTTCAAAAAGCAGTGGGACAGCAATGGCTGATATTATTTATTAGTATTTTACCTACAAATCTAAATACAAACAGTTTTTAAACGGAACATGGATTAAAAATGTACTGGTTACAAATAATTTAATTGCTGAAATCCGCTTAAACAGTAAATATTATAAACAATTTTAACTTTATTACTTATCCTATTACAATAAGCGCATATAGATTGAATAAATACTTTTATATAGGTATAATATTTATGCTCCTTTATCACAGAAGCGCGCGGTCGGATTCCTCGCTCCCGCTGTTGATTTTACACCACTTGGTACAAAGCATTTTAATAGAGAAAGGATCTTTCTTTGTTGGCTCGTGCACTTGGCTTCGCTGGTATCTGTTTATACAAGACTAGAAAAAAAGTAGTATTGTTAACACACTGTAACATTATACTAGAATATACGCCAGAACTTTTATTGCTTCGGAACGATGTTTAGTCTACGTCTCTATAACGATAAGCAAGTAGGTACTCAATTTATGTACCCCACATTATGTTTTTTTATGAGAAATATCCGAGCAACCACATGCATAACCATAAAAAAGAATTACAGCTGTTCACCAAAATTTGGTGTTATTGAAAACGATCACCCAACTGCCCGAAACTTGGGCGATCTTATGAATATCTTTTGTTCGGTATAAAAACGTACATAATACGCATGAGTTACAAAAGGCTGGAATCCGTAGGTACATAAAGGAAGGATAAAAGTTTTACGGAGCATAAAAGGAGACATGTCGAAAATCTGTGCTCATAAAACAGTAGCTCCTCCCTCGGATTACCGTCGCGATATTTCTCAGCCACCGCACCTCCGATCCGGGGCCACTGATCGGTTTTTGTTAATCCCATTGGATGCTATTGACAACCCTAATAAGCTTACCTATTTCCATTACCTGTATTAAGAAATTATTTATTCAGTCGAACCAGGATATTTGGTATCCAATTTCAGAGTTATTTTCGGTTTGACCCGTTAAAGTTGAGAACTATTATTAACGTTGAAGTTTAATTTTCCTGTAACTAAAAAGTTAAACTTTCTGGGAACTCATTTACACTTTCGACTTTGAAATATCTATAGAGTTAAATAATTATAACTTAGATATAGTACATTACTGCCGCGGCCTATAATGGCTACTTGCTGGTCGCACTGATGATGGCCGACAGCGCAGCGTAGCGCAGCTCCAGGCCGACACAGCGCGGTCAGCATGCAGCACTGGATGGACGAGCTGAGATAAAGGCCGAGGCCGTAGGCCGAGGCCTTTACAGCGAGGACAGCAAGGGCTGCAATGATGGCCAAGCTGGAAGGCCTAGAGCGTAGCTAGGCTATAGCTCGAGGCAATCATAGCGTGACCAGCGAAGTAGACATAGTGGGCCAAGGCTTGTATAGTGCTTTACTCAAAAATGCAAGTACCTAACCTACATAAAACCAGCAAGTGATTTAAATAAAATATATATTAATTAACTAGAAATTATATAGAAACAATTATGAAAAATACAGTAACTAAAATTCAACACCGACTTTCCTGGTTTCATATTACTTACTAATAGTTTGCGATAATTTTAATGCGATGTTTGACTGCTATATTTTCTTCATTTATTACTTCATTTTCTTAAAGCAAAAAATTTACTAAATAAAAATAAAAAATTCGCTGAACCGCGCTTTTGTTCCTTCTTTGTATTTTTTGTTTTTTAATATGGAATACAATCTTTTACTCAAAAATACATGTAATGTGGTCATTATTTTGACAATCTTGTTTGAGCAAAGTAGACTTTGCCGGTTTGTTTCAAGTAGCGGCCAGCAATGTTTTTGCTTGCCGCTCTACCAGGCCGGCAAAACATTGCCGGCCGCTATTCTGACGTTTCAACGTTTTAAAAAAACAAATGCAAAAAGATTTTATTTAAAACACAGCTGTTTGTATACAAAGAGGTAGGCACAAAAAGATTGTATTCTATATTTAAAAAAAAAAAATACAAAGAAGGAACAAAAGCGCGGTTCAGCGAATTTTTTATTTTTATTTAGTGACTTTTTTGCTTTAAGTAAATGAAGTAATAAATGAAGAAAATATAGCAGTCAAACATCGCATTAAAATTATCGCAAACTATTAGTAAGTAATATGAAACCAGGAAAGTCGGTGTTGAATTTTAGTTACTGTATTTTTCATAATTGTTTCTATATAATTTCTAGTTAATTAATATATATTTTATTTAAATCACTTGCTGGTTTTATGTAGGTTAGGTACTTGCATTTTTGAGTAAAGCACTATACAAGCCTTGGCCCACTATGTCTACTTCGCTGGTCACGCTATGATTGCCTCGAGCTATAGCCTAGCTACGCTCTAGGCCTTCCAGCTTGGCCATCATTGCAGCCCTTGCTGTCCTCGCTGTAAAGGCCTCGGCCTACGGCCTCGGCCTTTATCTCAGCTCGTCCATCCAGTGCTGCATGCTGACCGCGCTGTGACGGCCTGGAGCTGCGCTACGCTGCGCTGTCGGCCATCATCAGTGCGACCAGCAAAGTAGCCATTATAGGCCGCGGCAGTAATGTACTATTTGTGCCTACCTCTTTATATACAAACAGCTGTGTTTTAAATAAAATCTTATTGCATTTGTTTTTTTAAAACGTTGAAACGTCAAAATAGCGGCCGGCAATGTTTTGCCGGCCTGGTAGAGCGGCCAGCAAAAACATTGCTGGCCGCTACTTGAAACAGACCGGCAAAGTCTACTTTGCTCAAACAAGATTGTCAAAATAATGACCACATTACATGTATTTTTGAGTAAAATAGTGTAAAGTGGCTGAAAAATTTAATGGCATTACATTCTAATACCAGTATTTAAAACAAATAATGTTATGACTATAACCTGGTAAAATGTTTCTTTATTACCTATGTCTTGTATTTAAATATTTATTTATATACTAACTGTGCCCGCGACTTTATTCGCGTGGATGTCGGAACGCAGCGCAATGTATGTATTTTTTTATACAAACGATTTTTTTTTTCTAAAATAAAAGTAGCCTACGTTACTCCTTATTACATCAGCTACCTGGCAATAGAAGTCCCGTCAAAATCGGCCCAGCCATTTCAGAGATTAGCCATTACAAACAAACAGACAGACAGAAAGACAGACAGACACATAAATTGTAAAAAATGTTATTTTGGTGTATGTACCGTAAATAATATTCGTATGCATGTCAATATTACAAACAGACACTCCAATTTTATTTATATGTATGTATAGATGTATAATTGTACAGATAATGTTTGCCTAAGTATGAATGTTTTTAATGTGCAAATGTACACCAGAGACTATGTACTTATACAGGGTGCAATCTTAGTCGTGGGCAATATTTTAATGTAATGCTCTACTAACGATACTGAATGTATAACGCAACTCAAAAGCATTATTAATGCAAGTATGTAAAACCTTAAAAAAATTCATAAGTGTCTCAAAGAATCAACGCGGCGCGTAGACGCGTTATACTGTGCTTTAAAATTTGGATACTTCAAGACTTATTGGGGATTAAGATTTTTTTTTATTACTTTTAGTGTTTATTTGCAACATTATGCCTTTGCAAAGTGATTTATAACATTTTTAAGGTTTTCCAAACTTGCATTAAAAATGTTTTTGATTTGCGAATTATTAGCCCTAATGCAATCAGTATCGTGACTAGAGTCTTAGATTAAAGTATTGCCCACGACTAAGATTGCACCCTGTAGTATTGTTTCCCCCTCTTCTTCGAATCCATCCGAAGGTTGTCTTGAAAAGATCGCTTTAAGCGATAAGGCCGCACATCGTGGCACCCTATAAACTGTATTCTATCTATCTATCATAATTCCGATCAATCAACTATTATTTCAAACGTTGACCTGACAATAGATATTGCACTCGATATACTAAATTCCTGTTCACCTATCCTAGTTGGGTGCTTAGCTATTCAAGCGTTATTGAATTCCCCGATTGAAAATCTAAGTTAAATGCCCATTCTCTGAATGCCAGTTGATGGCATAAATTTAATATCGTAACCGAGAGCTATCCAATGGAACTTTTGTAACAAATTTCATTTATCTCCTCCTCCCCAAAGAATTTCATAAAATCGATTGTTATCAAGATGATTTAAAGTTTAATTTTTGATGGTATTCGTTTTTGTGTTTGTCAATATCCATCAGTGAGTTACATAACTTATACTTGAATGATTACTATGATCGACAGACTTCGATGATTGGAAAAAAATATATCAGGCTCCCAGTAGAATTGAATACTTTCAATTTCTAATAGTGAAACAGTAACTCACTACTGATAGGTCGATACTATTGATATATTGTAAGAAACGTTTCACCTATAATTTTCTATAACTTTTACGTGATATAAAAATGATTTGTAGGTCTGAGATACTTTGAATGGCGTCTATGAAAATCTATAACAATGTTATCTGGTCTAAGAGAAACTATTCTTCACTATCGATATCTATATATTCGGGGGGTTCTGTGTATTGTTATCGACACGAATAATCGGTTTCCCGTGTCATAAATCTCTCGGGTAATTAATCATGGGCCTGACCGTGGCGTTTGTGCGGACAGTGGGTCCTGTCTCGGTCCTCGTCGACACTAAGACAATGTTGTACTCTTTGTTTTTTAAAGGTAACCCACTTTTATTCGACCGCTTTGCAGGTACTTACATTTTATTTATTGCTATTTACTTAAACCCTCTTCTCGTTTGCAAGTAAATATTATGTTGAAAATGTTCATTACTTGCGCTCTCGCAGTTTTGTTTCAAAAAGATTTTTCATGAAATACCAGCATTTGCCGTGACTGCAGAATTTCGCTGAACAATTTTCACATAAGTCATAATAGTGTCATTTTTTGCTGAGTTTGGTGGGCGAGCTTGAAGCACCGGTGAATATATCTCTACTGCTGGGATAAATCACACGCCATGATCACTGATCAAAAGTTGGCAAAGTTTAGCTTTTCGGGACATTCGAATAAATCAGTGCTCTCATCCGTGAAATTAAAACGAGCACGAAGTTAATGCAAAATTTATCAAAAGTTTAACAAAAACTACGATTCGACACACACTGCGACATGTCGTGTTACCATCAGTCGATCAAGTCCTTTGTGGGCTATGTTGGACGTTTTTTGGCCACCGCGCGTGATATTGACATCCAATTCAGCTCTGTCATGTCATTGACTATTGAAAATTTTGTATGCATAGGTAATAGTTTGGACAGTTTTTAGATTTTTATTAATATTTTTAAACGCAGACTGAATTTACTTACATCAGAAGGTTTAGGTACCACTTTTTATTTATGTTCTCTGTCACGGGTGAAAACTGTCATAAAGAAAAATGTTTAAACCAATATAAAATGTCCAGATTCCTTGTTAGAAACAAAACGTACCTAACGTATTAGTGAAGCCTCTTTTATAAATGTCACATTTAAATGTATTTTTTTTTTAGTTAGGAATCAAACGACGGAGGTAATTTTTCTACCGTGTTTTTGGCTTCAACTCTCAGTGGCCTAATAGGAGAGGGACAATCTATAAATAATCTAAAGTTTAAACTAACTAACTTATGTAAATACGTAATATCTTTCTTCACTCTAGACTCAATACTGATAAAATAGAATGGATGCTGATTAAAAATCCCCAACACTGTGAACGCATACATTAAATGAATTGCCGATAAACTCAGAAAGATTAATATTGATTCATTTTAATCAGTAAAAGCAAACACCATCCAATAGGTTTAGTTTGAGACTTGTCTATCTTAATATTTGAAGTCTACGGAGAATAGAGGGCCATCCACTAACGTTCATTCCTTCTGACTTGTCTCGTTGTGCAAACTATACAGAAAAGCGACGGGATAACCCGTTGAAGCCAACAATTAAGCCAAAATCCTACGTTCTTTACCCTCCAAAGAGCCTTCATCACAACACGCCTTGAAAAACAATCCTTCAGTGACCAACACACGTTTAGGTAGGTACATCGTCCTTGGCGACGGGAGGGGTGACGGGGTTTTAATACCGTCATTCTTTCTCGCTCTTGCAAATCTACTGGCGTTAATTCCGTAAGGATTGTAGATTCTGGCAGGAATGAACGTTAGTGGATGGCCCGCTATGCTTCGAGATAGAAAGTCGATGAATTCTTGTAGAAGTTTTTTGTTAATGTAGTCAAGTTGATCTAAATATCTATTAATTGAAACAGATCAATGACAAGTTTCCGTCGGAAGTAGAAATGAGAGTGAAATATAAAATTAAACTTTTACTTATTTATAGCAGAATAGTATAGATCAAATAATTGTAATCGGAATATTTTGAAGTTAGGGCCCACACGTTCAGAAATGGCCAAACCATTTTAATACATTTGGGTTCTACGTTTGAAATAAGTGGCCATCATTGTACTTGAATTTCATAGTAGATCGCTGCTTAGAAATAGAGAGAATATTGAGATATTCAAAGGTATTCATAGGGTATACTATACTACCTTTTAGTTTGTTACCAACGATATACGATAATAATTACCTTATTGTATAGTATTACCTACTCAAGATTAATAATGAATATGGCCTAGAATCAATGTATTTCTACATGTCTGCTCTTTTTGCCTTATTAAGTGTATAATTACATCTAGTAGACACATATTTATCACAATAATAGCTAATTATGTTCTACAGTAACAGCGTAAGTTGTTTAGTTTACCTTTTGATTTGAGACAAAAGGCAAATTTTCCGAGTGTATTAGTTCAGAAGCCCCATATAATATTTGTGTAAGTACTTTGGGAACAATCGGTTTACAAATCCTGTGAAAAGCAAAGGGTGTGAAGACTGTCAGGGGTGAGGGGTGAGGGGCGTGCGGGGAGGCGTGGGGGTGACTTACGGGGCTTTATTGCCATTCTCGTGACAAACGATTATTATGAAGACGGCTCACTTTCCACACGTTCCGCTTTTGATTAACTTCAGTGAATTTGCATTATACTTTTTCTGAATAATTTTGTATAAATATAAGTCGCATGACTTAATTTCCAAGATGTGGCCTTGACAGAAGATGGATTTGTCTGTAGTTTAATTTGAGTGTTTCTGTAAATAGGTACGTTTTTTGTACGGAGTTACTCGCCTGTTAATACTATTGTACTGAAAAAGGTATTATTTTCATGTTTGTCAACTTTTAAAGGTCAAAGTAGGGTAGTGTATTTTAGTATTTTAAAGTTCATAATTTTAGAAAAGTCATTGAAGTCTTTGTATTGAGGGCGGCACTGAATATTTCGGGAATCAAGGAAGTGACACAACATTACCATTTGAAATGTGTTTATTGCTTTTCGAAGTATTCTCCGCGAAATTTGACACATTTTTCCATACGATGGAACCAATCATTGAAGCAATCATTCCATTCGGAAGTTGGGGTCTCCAAAATGGCCGTTTCGTAGGCGTCCACTGCTTCTTCAGGTGATGAAAATCTCTTAGAGCGGGAGCCAGGCCAAAATATCGTTAGTGATTTCTTCTCAAGCCATAATTAATAGACTACATAAGGGAGTCATATCATAAAGATTCGTGGAAGTCAGCTGCTGTTCCGTTGGTGGGATAAGCAGCAATCGCCGTTCAAACACGTAGAAAAAATATTTTTTTTTAGTCATTTCCTCCCAACTGAAACCTGGTTTATATTGAAGATTACCTTGTATCACGAAGAATAAAACCAATCAGCCGACGGTACCATGGTGGAATACACGTCAGTTGGTCACTCGAACATGTAATTTTTATTTTATTTTCAGTGATTTCCTCTCAACCCAAATTTAACCTGATGAAAGTTTACATGTAGTTATGGCTAAAAACAGACGTCAGCCGGCTGTATCTCGGTGGAAAGATCGTCAGCTAATACTTTGAAAATTACAAACAGGACTAAGGCTCTCAGCCTAAATATGCATTTAGTTCAAAGTTTTCAATTCCTCCCAACAGAAAACTTGTTTATATTGAAGCTTACTCAATATCACGATGAAAAAAAAAACAGCTAACAGTTTACAGGCAGTTATGGATCAAAATACAAAATTATTCTTAATAAGCTGGGCATCAGGAACATATGGGATTCCGTAAGAGATACGAAAAAACTTAGTTAGAAAACCTTAGCTCTTTTTTTAGAATAAAAATTTTGGCATTTTTATTTTTTTGGTCAAGTGTGAACGGCGATTGCTGCTTATCCCACCAACGGAATCGCAGCTGACTTCCACGAATCTTTATGATACGACTCCCTCATGTAGTCTGCTAATTATCGCTTGAGAGGAAATTGGTCACGGACATCTGTCACGGGCTCCCGCTCTATCTGTCTACGCAATTTATTCTTTATTTTAGGGAAAGTACAGAAATCATTAGGGCTTAGGTCGGGGCTGTACGGTGGATGGTCTAATAGTTCTATGTTTTCTTGCTCTAAAAACTCTTTTGTTCTGTGCGCGGTGTGAGAACTCACATTGACGTGATGGAGGATGATGCGGCGGTTGCAGTTCTCTTATACCGAGTTCTGAAACGACTTGTGGCAAACAAATGCTAGCATACCATTCTGCATTAACCGTTTTTTGTCCCTCAAAAGGAATAGTCGTAACATGGCCGGTTTTGGAGACAAACGTGGCCAACATATTTTTTGGAACACTCCGTGAACGAACAATTTTTGTTGGCTTTAAATCATTTTCGAACACCCAAACTCGTGACTGGTTTTTTGTTTCGGGTTCGTACGCGTATATCCAGGATTCGTCACCTGATACGATGTTGTATACAGCATTTGAGGATCCTGCGTGGAATCTTTCGAGAGTTCTGACGGACCAAGTACCGCGAGCCGCTTTTTGCTCTTCACAGAGCGAATGCGGTATCCATCGGGAGAACAACTTTTTTACACCTAATTGTTCATGCAAGATTATTTGTATTTGACTCATGCCAATGTCTAAAGTTGCCTGAATTTCGCGGTATGCCACATGTCGATCTTCCTCAATCAGCTTACGCACAGCATCAACGTTTTCTTGGGTGACTGCAGTTTTTGGACGACCTTGACGGGGATCGGATCATCACTGAGTTTGACACGTCCACGTTGAAATTCAGCAAACCAGCGAGAAAGGGGCTTTATCACCAAATGCAGAAATCATCCGGTCAACACACTGTTTTTGTGTTAAAAGTCATAATAAATCATCGCTCCTGAATTTTCTCGAGTCAGGAACAGTGGAAATATTCCATTCCCGATACCTTTAGTACCTCGTATAAACATCAAAACGTGATTTTCGAATCCAGTAAAGATGCCAGCAGTACAGGTTTTTGATAAGCAGTATTTTTAGTTATCTAGGACATGATTAAAAGTAAATGAACATTAAATTTATTTTCAGACGATGATAAAAATATACTTAACTCAATTGAGACTCAGTAAAAATTGCTATTCTAAACGTTTGTGGTATAAAATTGTAGCCTTTATGTCTCCACCAGAGCAGGTAAAGATTTTTTCAATTGAAAGGTAATTTAAAAAACTTTTTCATAAAAAATGTAACCGCCTTCAAAAACAACCACAAAAAAGGGTAAAATAACCTTCAAAACTTTTCTTTCCGAAGTCGGTGACTTTTTTTATTAATTTCGTTGTCTTTTTGCCACCGACTTCCGAAAGAAAAGTTTTGAAGGTTATTTTACCCTTTTTTGTGGTTGTTTTTGAAGGCGGTTACCTTTTTTATGAAAAAGTTTTCATTTTACTCTTTTTAGTTTAAATATTCAACCACAATTCTTGTCAAATACGAGTACATAATTTTCTTACTTGAGCACTAGAATTTTGCAATCAGTAACACCGGTAATAACATCGTTAAAATCTCTTACATTCATAATTCCCTATCTCAAAAACTACTGAACCGATTTTGTTGAAACTTGCAGTATTCCCTAAGTTGAACGACTTGTAGTTCGGAATCAGACTTGTAGTTCCGGAGATATGCGAACACAAACAAAATTTACGAAATCAGTCGATGCCAAGTCCTTACTAGAGGAGTTGTACCTTCCATCATCAGCTCAGCTACATGAGATGATGATTATCATACGCAAATACTTAAATTACTTCATAAAATTTGCGAAAAACGATTGTAGGCCTATAATATTTGAGGGTTGCCCTCGATTTCTCCAGAATCCAATCATCACATCCTGACATGATGACAATGGGACCACTCCTGAAGTATCTCCTTTCGAACAAAAAAATAATCTTGAAAATCGGTCCACAATTGGCGGAGTAATCACGTAACAAACACACAAAAAAGAAAAAAAAAACATACCGTCGAATTGATAACCTCCTTCTTTTTGAAGTCGGTTAAAAATAACCTTTAAGAAACTTTTTATAAGCGGAATAAAGCATATTACATGTTTGTTGTTTGACATTTTTATACAATAAAAGTAAGTAGGTACATAACAGAATGTGTGACCTGGAAATATTACCGTTCTTCATTACTAGGGTTTATTTGTGTGCTTGGTTATTTTATTACAGTCGTTTCAGAGGTGTTACGCAGGAGCAAATCTCCTCTTAAAGATTTGTCAAAGGAACAGAGCGCTAAGAATGCTGAAATAATTAGAAGCTGGAGTCAGCAGTAAAGTAGAGGCCTACTGAATAATGAGAGCCGAGGGGAGGGTGGGGTGACGGCGTTCACTCAGTACCCGACACACTCCTCCGTATAGAACTTAACATAAATTACTTTGAAGGTGACGCTGAATCTGTCGGCATTTTGTTCTAGTTCACCCTCTTTTATACTTATCTGGCTGTTATATTTTTACGATAAAATCAATAGACTCCGGCACTCATTTTTATCACAAACCTCAACTAAAAGCATTGTTTGCTTCAAAATACATCTAGAGCTACGATAATCTCGTTGTATGTGATTCCATATAATATGTGTTTTGTAATGGAAGTAAACAATTCCAATACATTTTATCCACGCCTCTAGGCAGAACCTTCCATTAAAACGCTATGTCGGCAAAAATTTGTTAGGACATACGACTTTGGCAAATTTACAACGCAGACAGACTAAAGTTAGTCGAGAAGCGGTGCTCACGTCCCATTTATATTGTTTTATGGTTTCTTTCCTTCCCACAAAGGTTTCCCACAGAGGTTCCCACAGCTAGAAAATGTGGATCCGTTTCCTCGCTGCGGTTTTTTATTATCCCGTTGGATACACCGACGTATCTATCACGGACGTCGAACGGCCCTAATGTGGGTGACCGATGACACGCATTTTGTAATACGGGAGAGCTCTTTACGTGAAATGGGTTTTAATAATGCCCCTTTCCACGTCGTATGGAAACGAATTTTCTCTTTACTTTATTTCATATTGGAACTACATTCCAAACTCGGTGTTCCGATTTTATAAACACCCAAACCAGATAATATTATGTAGTAGTTTCCTACTATCTTCAACAAAACTTATTATTTCGCAAAAATAATACTAACTATCAACATAATCAGCCATCGTGGTAAGTGAAAAACAAATACCGTATTTAAAAAAGAAAACGTCGCGAACAACCAGAAATGGCATACTTATTTCACAAATTTTTTGCCTGTCTTGTAATAACGCTAATGATAATGTCTACACAATAGCGTTGCAGTTGCGAGCGAGAACGTCTCCTCAAAATTACCTTTTTAAGTGCAGCCTCAACGGCGAGAAGAAAATAATATTGTGAAGTAGCAAACAGAGTTATATCAATTAATTTTCCAACTGGAAAAACTTATTCGAAGGTAAAAATAGGTAAAGTTGAGAGCCCAGAAGCTTGTCTATTTTTCCCATCTCGAATTGATTTGATCGGATTCGCGTCGAGACTCGCCCAACTTAACGGAACTTCGAGTAAACTTGCGGTTCGGAAATAGGTTTAACTAAAGATGAAAGAAGTAGTTTTGAACTGAAATCATTCTTTACGAAGGCCGGATCCAGTTATGGAAAATGACATTGATTCATAACGTTACATTCGCTTCTTTGATAAAAGTGATATTTTGACTTATGGCTTTGTAAAGTTGCTTTCTGAAGTTTGATCAAATAAAAGAGTAACAGACCACTGAGCTATTTTAGAGAAACTGCTTGCAGTGATATACTTCGTGTTGTCAATTTTCGATAGCTTTCGTTTAATTATCCTATAACTTAATTTAATGGTTCCTTATCTCCGGATTATAAAATAAGCCCTTAATTAAATGACTTTCATGAATTAGCTATGCGCATAAGAATGAGGTAAACAAAGCAACAAAGCAAAATGTTCAGAGTGGATGGAAAAACCTCCCTCGGATCTCAATGATGGGTATCTCTTTGTTTTTGGGCGAAAATAAACTTAACTTTTTTGTCTTTGAACCTTTTGGGCCCATGTGTGGATTGAACCATAAATCAAAGCCCTCTCAATAAATCTTGACTTCGTGAGAATTTGCCAAAGACGTTTTGTAGTTTTTTAAGCTCGATAACATTTCACCTCAGTGATAGCTTTCTTACGCAAAAATATTCGACTTAAATCTCAAATGTTGAGTGCTGTTTTTATTGCTATAAGATTTCGGCTCAAATAAGAGGTGAAAAGTATCATAAATAATGTATGACAAAAATCAGCGTATTGTAGGCCCGAATAAAAGAAAGTTAAAAAATATTTAAAAAGATCCTTGGGACGGCCACGCTCTATTTGCGTTGTTAATGAATTATTTATAAACCTTGCTAGGATAAAGATTAACTTATTATAACAAGTCAACGAGGCTGTAAGCCGAGGCGATAAAAAATGAAAAATATTCGTGATTTACAACCCTATCCGATATCATCTTGACAATATCCGCGCTGTAATAGTATAAGAAATTCTTTAATCTTAAACGAAATTAAAGGCATTTGTAAACGTAACGCGGGTAATAGGGGGAGAGAGTGAGTAAATCAATCTATACGTTGAATTAGTTGATGTTGAACGGTGCGATTTTGGCAATATTTTAGAAGCGACGGCAATAGAATGAGGCATTTTGCAGTCGGCGCACGTACAGGCCTATTCATCAAGTCACAGAAGCCATTACCGAGCCCGCCACCTGCACGAGCCACGATCCCCTAGTTTGTATTACGTCGGATTATTCCAACTTTCATTCACCTATAACTTGTTGAATTATAATCAATGTTTTTGTTTCAATAGTACCGTACTTCAGTGTACCAAATAACCTTGCCAGTTCTGTTCCAGCTTATTCAGGTCGTCTGAATTATTCTACTTCATATTATTATAGTTCAAGTTTACTTTGACTTTGATTATTCAATAGGTGGGTGTTTATTTTGTAGTGTTGCTATACCATTGTATGTTGATCGTGTAACTATTCCTAACAAGTCATTTCGAGACGGCCTCTTGAAATAATTGTACTTAAAAATAGCGAAAGATAACTGAAACTATTTTTTCTCCCGCCGAATTTGTGCAATCGTGATCTCAACTTCGGTTTGCTGTCCATTTGGTATGGTGACGGCAGCTTATCTTGTATTATTCCACCTGTATTTTAAAATAGAGATACAAAATAACTGGGCATGCACCTGCCCATAGATCATCTGGTGGGCAATAGAATGCCCGCTTGCATCCTGCCGAGCGCGATATATCACTTGCGGCAAGGCCATTACAGTGTTCCCTGAACGCCAGATTAAAATGTTAACTAACCACCCTTTGTCTTCGCCGCATTTACAATGGGAAGCGGTTGTTTTACCCTCTAATGTTTGCTGCGATCTCAGCCACTGATTGCCGTTCGCGTGTTGTTTTATTTAAAGCGGTTTGAGGCATGTTCATGTTGCCGCCTTCTTATTTAAGTTGTGTTATAGCTTGTTTCCGCGCCTGATTGTGTTTTGTTTTTCGCAGTATCTTATCTAGAGAGGTTGTGCGAAGATAGCTGTAATTACCATGTTGGACGGCTTGGAAATGTTTGTAAAACTCATCATAGATGCCATGTTTATTACATGCATGTAATTAAAGAATAACTGTGCAATTTTTTCCTGCACACCTCCATTCATGCATGTACAAGTAAAACTGTATATGTATAACCATCTGCGGCGGGCTAATGCATTTGGATTGCATTTCAATCTTCTCACGGTTCTGCAAAGAGATCATAGCAAAACTAAAAACAACTTAATCTTCTAAGTAGCTGATCAAAGTTACTCTTCTCGTTAAAACCATCTCATAGATTTCAGCTAAGTAATAAAACTTTTTCAAAAAAAAATGTAACCGCCTTCAAAAACAACCACAAAAAAGTGTAAAATAATCTACAAAATAACTTTTCTTTCGGAAGTCGGTGGCTTTGTTTTTTTATATCGGTGTCTTTTTTGCCTGTTAAGGAGTTGTACCTTCCATCATCAGCTCATCCACCTGAGATGATGATTATCAGATGCAAATACTTGAATAGCTTTAGAAAATATATGAAATTGGTACTCTGTGCCTATAAAATTTGAAGGTTGCCCTCGATTTCCCTAGGATCCCATCATCAGATCCTAACCTAATGATCATGGGACCACTTGTAAAGTATACCCTTTCAAACAAAAGAAAAATTTTCCAAATCGGTCCAGGCGTATTCGAGAAATCGAGGAACATACATAAAAAAAAAAAAAGATTCCGACGAATTGAGAACCTCCTCCTTTTTTTGAAGTCGGTTAAAAATAGTTGTCAATAAAAATGTTATAATGAAATAACTGTGCTTTAATATGCATCCATGAATATTTGCATGGAAGTAAGACGTCGTAAACTTCAAGTGACGCAATACTTTGCTCGAGGCATTTTGCTACAGTCCGCATTTTCCTTAATGCGTCATGTATCTTTCATGCACACTGCTCTGTTTTGCCAACATTTACTTAAGGATACTTACATTTTGAAGCAAGACACATAATTTATTTAGGAATACTTTCTCACACTCTATTTTTTTTCGAAATTCAAGCGGGTTTTCATGTAAACTGAGTTTACAATCGCCTGGTCAATAAAAGTTTTAGAGTTTGTTAATTTTGCTCAGAGTAGTCAAAACAAAATGTTGCTGTCATGTCAATGTTCAAAATGCAAAAGTGTGTTTATTTGTAAAGTTTTCACGCCTAATCCGTTGAACTAAGTTTGATTATTTTATGTACAATCGACAAAATTGAATCATGTCCCATTTTTACTATAAATCATTTGTATCCGTCAAAATAACAAAGATCAAGGTCGTTACTATAGATATGTTTGTTTACACGAATGTGGATCTAGTTGTATTTGAATATCTGTAAGAAAATAAACTTAGGGTGGGTCATAATTAAAATTGGTTGATGAAAGATGGGATTGTAGAGTCAGTTAAAGGCTATAGATTTTTTACTATAACGTGTAAAAAAACATACGTCCACGATTATTATATTCGACCTAGAAACCTTCTAGTTTCGGAGATATTGATAAAATCAAAATCAAAGCATTTATTAAGGTGACCAGAGGGCTGGCCTATTCCTAGGCCAACGAATCAGCATTGCCATACAACGCGGCAATGCTTCCAGCGTTCTGGGCACTGTTCCCGTTGACAGCGATGTGGACGTATTCTTTGACGCCCTTTGAATGTTTTTTTTTCTTTTATCTATTTTTTTTTGTACATAGGTATTATACTAGTAATTTTTTATTTATAGTTTGTACATAATTATAGTCTAATAATTTTGAATAATTACAATTGTAACAATTTTAATTAATAAACAACAAGCATTTATTTCAAGTAGGAAAGTTACAGGCACTTTTGAATTGTCAAAAGACAAAAAATAATATAAGTACATAAAAAATAAAAACAGTTCAAAAATAGTTATGTTGCTACAGTCTACAGGCTGTCAGTCACAAGACATAGACATAGTTAAAGATAGTCAAAGTTCTAACATTTTATATTTCCACGACTCGAGTACTATTCAATGCATTAGCACAATGTTTTGAGTTCATTTACATGGAGCCCTTTCAACCGTAAAAAGTGACTTTTCACACCAAAAAAAAAGTTGTTTCGCAGCAATAATTTTTGCGCAATGTTACTTAGTTTGATGTACCTATTTGAATTCTTGATTGACAACTTTGCAAAGAGTCTGTTTACACCTCATCTAAGGATATATTGATACTGAAAGACATTTTGATAGAAATATCTTTTCATTCGAGACTATTCACTAGTCGCGATATTAAAATTCCGAGAAATTTAACTGATCTGACTGATTATTTATCTATCTTCGTTTTGAATTCTAAGGTTATATATTTTATGTATTTTCTGAATCGTTAGTCTGATTAGCAGTTAGAATAATCGCTTGTTTTACATGCAAGAGTAGTATCTGAAACAATGAAAACACAATGACTTTCATGCTCTCAAAATCATTAAAATTCAGCCTGTTTAACAAAAAAAAAACAATAAACATGCTTAAACGAAAATAAAACGAAGCTAAATAGAACCTCCTTAGCTAAAACACAAACAATGTTGCGAAAAAAAACGGCGTTCATATTATGAAGTGCTGCCTTTTTGTGGCGAAATAGCCGTTTACCTTATTAGCTAGGTAGCGGGCAGTCTTCACTTTATATTCTAGGTTAGTTGGCACTCACACCACGTCTTAGCCTATTCATCATAGGGCAAGGCCACAGAAAGTATTCCGTGGCCGCTGGCCGCTACCTGCCCCCACAATTCCTTTCGGCCGACTTAATCTTGTTTGCGGCGTGCAAATATTCTTTTAATACTACATTTCTAGGGCCAATATAAAAGATTTATTGAATTGATTTGGCATGGAAGTTCTGCAAATTGGTATTGAAAGATATTTTCACTTTGAGTTATATCAATTACGGTCAAACACTCGTAACGTTTTGCACCACGAAAACCGGCCTTAACACAACTACGCAAAGGTGCTGTTACCATTAGCACTATCGCCTCTATGAGAATATTTCAAATGAAAGTGGAAGAAGAAGCCTTTGCCGTGCGGAACGAAACAAACTGAAAAAAAAAACTTGAGATTCGAGGTGTCAAGGGACACCCGGATGAAACGAAGTTACTGTATACACTCAACCACTCCACTCCACTCCACTCCACTCCACTCCACTCCACTCCACTCCACTCCACTCCACTCCACTCCACTCCACTCCACTCCACTCCACTCCACTCCACTCCACTCCACTCCACTCCACTCCACTCCACTCCACTCCACTCCACTCCACTCCACTCCACTCCACTCCACTCCACTCCACTCCACTCCACTCCACTCCACGCCACTCCACTCCACTCCACTCCACTCCACTCCACTCCACTCCACTCCACTCCACTCCACTCCACTCCACTCCACTCCACTCCACTCCATTCCATGGTAATAAACACATTACCCTCCTTTGCGTCGCGCAGTCGGATAAAAGTGTCGTGCCAACTTTTCGTAAGAATTTTTTCCGTCCAGCCCCCTTTCACAACGCGCGTCAAGGAACTTCGTTGCAATAATAAAGTATATGGTTAGATAAATATCAATAAGTAAAGATATGTAACCTAACGTGTAATTTCACCAACGATTGAGTTATAATGCTTCAAAATATAATTTATATTACCAACACCAGTGTTATGTAGCCGTATGTTACAGACTATACATACTCTTACGAAGAAATTATTTCATTATTGCCTTCAAAAGTTACCTAGTTTATGTACGGGCACGCACATTGAACGTACAAATTAGCAAATTCATTTTGATGGAAATTAGGTAGTATAATGAAGAAAGGTGCCCTTCGAATTACTTCACATTACGAGGTGCTAGGTCCAGACCGGGGCGCGATATTGATGTACTTACTAGGAAAAGACATTCATTTAATAGGATCTATATTAATTGACGTTAAACGAAACTACTTAGGTACAGATTCAAGGATATTTTCTGAACCAAAAATTCAGCTTTCGCAAATCGTAATAATGGAAGTCCATTCCTACGAATACCGAGTTTATTTCTTACATAAAGGCATTTGACAACAATATATTTCAATGCTATCACGGAAGCGGTATACTATGACGAATGCAGCTATTTTTCCGGCGTTATCATGTATGCACGTCCAATTTTTATTGCTTTTTGTGCGGCAGTTACAAATCGATTTGGCTTTAAGCCAATGGCGTCATTTTAATAGTTCCTCTGTGTGGTCGACAGTACTCACATATTTTAACATTATGTTTATGGACATTTTAAGCTATGAATTTGTGAGGCACGAGTGCGCCAGATCCTCCTGCCAAATTGAGAAAAAGCATCATGTTTTATAGGAGGAAAACAGAAATCTCATACTTACAAGAAAGAGAGACTCTTTATTTACGTCATTGATATAAATTTAATTTATATTGAAAGCAATATTCTTATCTCCATCTTTTTCCTTTGGATTCTTGAGTAGCATTAAATATGAATAAAAAGAATAGAGGAGCTAGTACAGTAGAAACATTAAATCGTCGTTTCACAATTCAATAAACACAAAATCGCGCGACATTGATACCTTTTATTCCATCTCTAGTACTAAAGACACGATCAAGAAAATATTTTCCATTATTTATTCATATTTAGTAGTGTCCCTTCTCTTAGCTGAGTCCAATTCTCTGCAGTATTACTTGATATTCTCTCTTTGAATGCACAGTGCTCGATAAAACGAGGAATTTGTAAGAGAAGATACAATAACTGGGATAAAAGGGAACTCCTTAACAATCGTATCTATTCATTGGCGAAATCATGAAATACAATTTCCCGTGGTAGGTATTCCTTACAAAGGTTTACCATATTGGAAAGGTTACCTCGAGAGGAAATAACTTACGATATTATAAGATCTTATCTGCGAGTTTCAAAGTTTTCAGGTAATCTAGGATCATTTCATTTTTGGCTGTTATTTTCAGAGAGAGAATGTAATTCAGTAGGTATAGGAATAAAAATTAATCTTTGTAACACTTTTTTTAGCGTGGTAAAATCATTAAATGAGTCCTCCCACCCAGGGCAGGGCAGGAGGGACTGTCAGACTCGTACTGACTGACTAAAATCCACGGTGTCCTTCAATAGCCCTTTATGTTCCGGAGTCACGGTAATGAGGTAAGTCCCGCGACTCCGGCAGGCTTTGGCCCTCTAGAGGGGGGCCCCGTCATCATGCTGACATCTTTGTAACACTTAGAATAAACTAAATTATGTTAACCTATTTTAAGCCGCCACTTTTTGAAACTGTTTATCATCTATCACAATATAATTGTATTCTGTTTTACGATCTAGGACCACTTTCCAGATTTATATTATTTTTTCAAAAAATGCCAAAGTCTTTATTTAGGTGACTCCAAGGTCAGATCACTGAATTTTTTTCTGTTCATCCGACAATTCAAATAACCTAGATCTAAATCCAAACATACATCAAACCAATTCCATAATAATAATAATTCCTACAACGTTAAGAAATTAGCATCCCAATAGATCTACTGTCCCTGTATCTCCCCAGTCTGAACCGAGAACGAGGACTCTGAGCCTAACTGAACAAAGGCTTAGAAACGTCGGACGACGGACGTCCGAGCAGCCTCCGTAGATCCTAAGTACAAAGACTGATAAACGGATAAGATTCTCACAGAGCTATGTGCCCAAAAATAGACAATGCTTCATGTAATAGAACTGTAAACAATTGTTTGGTTTGAATTGTAAGGATAAAATATTGTAAGTTAAAAGTCTGTTTTTTTTTTTTTGGTTGGAATATTTCCATTTGTGAAGCATTAAGTGCTATATCCGATTGATATCAATGATGACACTACTAAGGGTCAGCTCAGACCAAGACGTGACGCTGCATGCGCGCACATTTCAATTCCTATTCAAAATCGAACTCTTTTTCCTACACGCCTACTTCCACACACCTTTCGCAATGAAGCGCGACATAGCGCGGCGCCGCGTTGCATTTTAATAGCGACTCATAATTGAACTTTACGTACTACACGATAAAGATACACATTTGCAGTATCGTTGCGTAACAACGCGCCGTCGCCTCTCGGTGTGAACTGAACTGACCGTAACTTTTAAACAAAATAATTGGTTAGCGGTACCACACGTACAAAAGCAAAACAAACAAAAGAACTTTGCATTTATATATTAGTTTGAATTAGGATGAATAAGGCACATATTCAAACTTAAGAAAATGAGGACCATGATATGACAAATTTCGTCAAATAGCCCAAATTATCGAAAAATGTCCTATGTCTACCTATCTATTTGTTGTATCGATATTGAGTTTACCCTAGTCCGTGATTCTGGTAACTCAAAGTAAGGTTTTGCTTGTTAAGTTATTTAATTATATTCTCTTGTTTGAAGAAAACTGGTACAAGAACTTACCCATGAACATGATTCCTAGATTTTAATAACTTCTGCACTAGTTGTGATTTTATTAATTTCCAATTTGATGCACAAAATAAACAAGTTCATAGAATCTATCTTTCACAGTCAAGTCTTGCTGTTGTCGATTGCTAGAGCCGCGCGAGCAGGTCAGAGAACAAAACTTGAAAAGTCGTTCTAGGGGCCCCTTTACATAAATATGCATGTAACAATATGTTTTTGGTCTCTATAACGTCTCTTGTCTCACTCATTCACTTATTAATAAGATTTTTATAAGGTTTTTTAAACCTTTTTAATTTTTTTCTTTTAAGCTATTGTCAAACAGACAGACGTGGCGTACGCGAAGCGAGGCGTTTTTATTTGTAATGTATGGCATTGTTTGAAGCCAGTCAGTCAGTCACATAGACTATCGGATCGCTTTCGCTTTTCTATGTGACTGGATTCAAACAATTCCATACATTACAAATAAAAACGCATTCGCTTCGCCTGTCTGTTTGACATTTTAAGAATCATACGGTTTTGATCACGCACCCGGGATTTCTCAAATGCTCAATATGAGACGCGCCTCACTTTGCGTGTATCACGATATTATGAATACTTTATACTTATATGACTTACATGCTTTCCTCATTAATCTACTTCTGGGTCCCCAATACGACTCCCAAATCGGACAAAGGATTATTGGGAGAACAGAACTTCTCAGTGGCAGCCACTAAGTCTGAATTTCACATGCCCTACACTTACACAGTCACTTACAGGATATCCCCGTGCTTGACAATTGTTTATTAAACTGTGAAACTGTTTTCAGAAATGAAAAATTCAGCTGCGATTAGAACTCGAACCCGCGTCTTATGCATAAATACTCCAGACGTCTTACCATTTAGGCTATCGCAACTTCGCTCGACGAGGCCAAATCTTTCATTCCCTTGTCTCAACGTTTCTTGGTAAAAGTGCCGGTTCGCGCGCGAGACCGTGACAAGAGACCGAGACAAGAGACCGTGACAGGACACCGCGACAGTACTTAACATTAGGCAATGACAAGTGTCTCGGTCTCTTGTCTCGGTCTCGGGATATCGCGGCGCGAACCGCCGCCTATGCAGAAGAGGCCGCGACAAGTGTCGCGGTCTCGTCGCTGTCTCCTGTCTCTTTCACGCGCGCGAACACGGCACCTTAACGTTGCAACATCTATCGGAATAGTGTCAAACTACTTCCTAACCAACAAATTGACAAGTTTTACAACATTGACTTGGTCGTTACCAAGTCAATGTTGTAAAACTTAACAAACAGTCATAGGCGTCATTCGGTAATGTTCATGAAATCCGTGAAAGAAAAATATACGATGCAGCAGCCAACACGTGACTTCCAAAGCATCGCATTTTTCTTCTCCACATAAATCTAATAATCATAAAGACAGAGAAGCTACTCAAAGCCGACAGAATGCTCTTACTTACCTTATATTTATGCTTTATTTAAGAACCATGCTTATGTTTGCGGAATAACAAGCGTTTAACAGCCCATAAAGAGGGATTTATTGCTTTGGCAACATATGAAATATCCGGAGCTCGCTTTGAAGCCTTACCTATTTATTGTAGTTTTCTACTAAAACGACAAATAATATTTTTGGTTGGGTGAACTTTGATCTTAAAATGTTATGATTTTGATTGCAACTTATTGCTAATCAATATTAAGAAGCGAACGATGATACGATCTGTTAGATATCGGTTTTCTATGAGTCACTTCGTTTGGCGATGTTTCTTGATCCGAGATGTCAACACGATTTTACCTTAAAGTAAAATAAAATTAAAACAAAGTAGTACGTTTTTTTCACAAAGTATTTTTAATTTTCCTAAGTTAAAATAATCTTGGTTGCCCAAATGCGCAGTGAATTATTTTAAGCATGATATAATTTTATAAAGTGGCTGCTTTTTAGAAACCAGAGTTTTATAACAGAACTTCTTTACTTTAAAGGTTTGCATAAAACAATTTCTTTTTAAACTAGTATCTTCCTGTTAGTTAAATTATTCTTAACTTTATGTATCGCTCTTAAAACTAAAACTTCGAAAGCTGTGCCAGTGACTGTACAAAAAAGTTATTTCTTTTTCAGAACGAAAACTACTCAATATGCTAAACCAGAACGTTTTCTTCTTTGGTTAATTCCATCGTAATCCGTTAAACCGACGTCGATTCGCTGACACGTCTACATAAACGTTTCTGGTATAATATGAGCTTGATATTCCGCGCTCGTTCATTTTAACTTATTAAAGCCAGTATTAACAGTCGCCTGAAGGTTTTCTTGCAAGCGAGACGTCATCATGCAAGAAATGCGCAAACATAGTCGGAATATTCATGTGTGTTAATATTCATGGCCACGGAGGCACCTGCTGCACTTCAGTTAAGGATCGCGGTGTCTACCGCGAGCTTGTGTACATTTGCGAGACATTCGTATAACAGAGGCGGTATACTAGAGGTAAAAGTTTCACGGCACAGTAGGCGAATGCACGTATGAATTCCAGATTGCGTTTAGTCGTTTAGGGAGTCGGCCAGACGGTACCGCATTACGTATTTAGGCTAACTCGCGACTTGCTTAATTTAAAGTTGGGATAGAGATTAGATGCTTTGTTGAACAGTTGTTGGGAACTGGTCTAGGTTAAGGGAAAGTTTCTGTTTATAATTAAACTTCTGTGTAACTGACACGGTTCCCTTGAGGATAAATGTGTTATCGTCCAAAAAAAGGGGTTTTAACAGTTCCGCGTGGACGCCATCGTTTATAATTCGAATGTTGGCGTAAAGTAACTTAAGGTAACAACAAATTCAAGCGAAAAAAATATGAGATCTGGATTAATTGCTTGTACCAATGTTAATACAATTTGCTTGATTGCTTACCTCAATTGACAAGAAAAAGCAAGACGTACTGCTACAACCGTATTTTTTGTTTCATTTTACATCTACATGATCTACATCTACACTAATGTTATTGTGTGAATATATTGAAAGATTTGTATTTTTGTGTGTGTATGTTTGTAATGAATAAACTCAAAAAGTACTATGCCGATTTCAAAAACTTTTACACCCTGAGTAACTTAGGCTATATTTATCATGTCCATCCGTGCTAAGCCGGGACGAGCCACATAGTTTAGCATAAAATCAGCGTCCTTATTTGTAGGTGAACCAATCAAAATAAACAACAATAAAAACATGCAAAAAAGACCACAATAGTCACAGCAAAATCCTTGCAATCACAACACTATTTCCTAGTTACATGGATTTCCGTTGAGACGCTCACCTTGTTCCGATCGTTTGCATACTGCGCCGTGCCGTCAGTTTACAGACTCGGTTAGTTCAGTTTCTAAGGCATTGATTTGACATTGATTGTGGGTACTGCCATTATGTTTGTGTGTTCAGTAACATGTTTGTAGAATGTTTGTTTATGTCGTATTCGTGAAGTTGTGGGGTTTGAGGTTGTGAAGCAGGTGTACGTGGTGTAGAGGGTATTGAAATGTTGATGTCATTGACGCAGTTGCTGAGCGATTGGCTGGTGCCATCTGTGTGGCTGGTTCGATTTTCGTCCTGAACAAATATTTGCTACAAGTTTACAGTACAGTATGTAAGTTTAAAAGTATGCAGTCACGATGTAGGAAAAAATACAAGTGCGGCCTTAATTTTGAGAAAAAAAAATCTATTGCCATGAATTGATCCACTCTCCAAGAATAGGAATATTTTGTGGTAGTGGAGGTGGTGTTAGCACCGCATACCTATATGGGTTAGAGAATTTTAATGCACTATTCTTTAAAAGTATTAGTATCTTCTTTGTAAGTTTGCTTGAAACTTGGTTTCAATTTTGATAAGCAATTGTCATGGTTGTGATAGTTTTTCCGACATAAAATAGATCCTCCCAGATGTTCAATTATTATGTAGAATTAACTATGCTGAAATAATAATTATGATAATTATTTAGATTAAATAAGCAATGTTCTTGTGAGACCTAAATTAGGTATAAATAAATCTTCTAGAATTCCAACAATGCGTAACTTCAACCAATTGGGTTAACTAATTCCAATTATCGGCTAAACAAAGCATTATTTTAAGCTTCACTGCATACGATTTTAGAACAAAATAAACCCTTCATTACTAGATATTTAATACAGAAAACCGTGCAATTAATAAATACTTCAGTGTCAGTAGCAGCATGTACTTCGCATCGTCGGCTTACTAATAATTATAATTAAACTCCGCCTAATTTAACAGTGACGTTCCAAGCTCTTGTTTGTTCTACAAAACCCAACAATCTCCTTGGAGCGTTTCTTGATTGCTAAAGAACTTAAAACTTAAATGCGCCTGACTGGTCGTTAGTGCTCACATATTATGCAGTTTCTACCAAGTGAGTCTAGCTTTAATGCCTTTTCGGTTAGTGTGTTTCATGTTGTTGGGAAATAATAGAAAATATTATGCTGTGAAACGAACTTGTTTCATTTAATGTAGATAGCACGTGCAGATATTACTGTTGACTTACATACGCCGCAACGCAACCACGCGGTCGGGCGGAAGCAACGGTGTACCAACGTTTCACAGCGTGGATATGCCTTGACAGCCACTCACCCGCGCGGATGCGTTGACCGCCACTCACCCGCACGGATATGTTGACCACCAATCACCCGCACGGATATGTTGACCGCCACTCACCCGCGCGGTTGCGTTAACCGCCTCTCACCCGCGTGGATGCGTTCTCATCCACCCACATATTTCGTACAAGTCATATGAGATTCGCTTCACCGTGTTTTGCAATATTAGTGTTACTATATGCCATACATATTAAAATATGATATCACAAACCCAACTCAGACAGAATCAGTTTACTAAAATAAGCGTATAGTCACAAAATTATTATTTCATGAATAGAAAGCAAAGGAAAATACTTTTCCGAGAAGTTGTTCTAAGTCCGAGCCTTAATATTGACTTTAATAACTAATTATGAGGCTTATTACAGCACTAAATATTTATCACGATTATAAGACCAACGTAAAAGGGGCGTAATAAACTTGGTTACGAGAAAATATAAAACTTAGTCAAAATATACTTGAATTACCTTAGATTTTGGTAGGTAATGGGATTCATTAGCAGCGATTGTGTTTTAAATTTCATTCGTGAAATAATTAAAACTGACATTTATTATTTTAAGTTTATTTTATACTTTTGTTGGACTGCGTTGTTTTGACTTTTACTAAAAACATCATAAACAGATAACCTAAAATCTTTTTTTTATATTTATAGTGTTAGACACAGCCGTCCAAAGTATGCTATACTATAAAGAAATATAATATAAAGGTTGTGAGTTTGTCTGTACGCACTACTACTGTAAGTAATCTCTGGAACTACTGAATCGATTTTGAAAAACTGTTACCAATAGAATCCTGCACTATTATTGAGTGACATAGGCTATATTTTATTAAAAACCGGCCAAGTGCGTGTCGGGCCACGCACAGTGTAGGGTTCCGTAGTTGCCCATCAAAATACTTATGCGAACTAACTAAACTGATTCGCTGAATTTAATTTTAAAAATAAGAATTTTCAAAATCGGTCCAGACGTCTTTGAGAAATCGGGAAAAAACATATTAAGAAAAGATTACCACGAATTGAGAACCTCCTCCTTTTTTTGAAGTTAGTTAAAAATAGTTGACAATAAAAACCTACCTATCCCCAAAACATACCCACCAATTATAGCTGTAAAAATAAAGTTGACAAACTTACATTTGCAGTTGAAGAACGTGTTCTCCGATACATTTTGTTTAGGAAAATATGTTATCCAAGTACGTTTAATAAGTTGGTCGACTATTACTCAAAAACTTGTAAAGCCTACTTAGTCATGATAATTTTCTTTTAAACTTCGTTATATATACTACTATTGTGAATTTTTTCACACCCCCACACATAACCGTTTAGCTGGTAGAGGGGGGGGACACTCGAGTCGAGCAAAAATTAGCACTTTAAAGCTTAATATTTCACAAACGAATCTTTTTATCAAAAAATTGTTAATGGAAACTATCAATATTTTTTAAAGACCTATTTAATGATACCCCACACTAAGGGGTACGCGAGAAAAAAAAAAACATCCCCCACTTTACGTGTACTGGAGGTACCCTAAAAAAAAAATGTTTTACGAGATTTTATTTTACCACTTTTTCGGTGTAACAAATCCGTATATTTACACCAAATTGCAGCTTTCTAGTACTGGGCGTCTCTGAGCTAAGCTGCGGACAGACGGACGGACGGACGGACGGACGGACGGACGGACGGACGGACATGGCGAAACTATAAGGGTTCCTTGTTGACTACGGAACCCTAAAAATTGCACCTTTCATAATTGAATAAATGTAATTCTTTTTCATAATTTAGAAGCAGGGCCGTCTAAATACTCTTGCTAGTCAATTAATAGATAGATACCTACTGTCCAAAAACGTAAAAGCTGTCCGTAATTACGGCGCTAAGACAAAGAACAAAACTCTTCCTAGAAGCAAAGACTTCCTACGCCTCCGCTATTTCTTTTTACCGTGTTGTCATGAACAAATGGCGTAATATAAAATGAGGCTATTTTAGTAAAAACGAATTGTTAATATTTTGTGAGGAAAATACAATTTGCGTTTTGTAATTTTAATAATACTGTTGTTTCAAAAGTTAAATTTAAACGTTAATTTTGAAATCTGAACTTGATTTTAATATCATCATCATTCTTTGGATTTTATCATAATCTATATGGAACAGGTCAGCATCAATTTATTGTACTACTCTTCAACTTATTGTCTTTCACATAGTCCATCCATTTCTTTAGTCTTCCCCCTAAAGTTGTCTATATTCATACCTAGAGCCCTTTTTATAGTGGTAAAATCATCAAATGAGTCCTCTCACCCAAACTGTCAGACTTGAACTGACTAAAAGCATCGCCGTCCTTTAATAGCCCTTTAAATTCCGGGGTCACGGAAATTCGTTAGTCCCGCGACCATACGTAGAGCCCTAGGATAAAAATGGCTGCTGTAGGCGTACATAATGGCTCATCGACTTTGGCTATGTTGTATGAAAACAGCGACCATACTCGCGTGTGGTTTTGAGCTGTAAGTTCGAGTTCTAGAATGTTGGGGCGTTTTTTCAACTAGCCCGTACGTGTTACCTAGTTTTACCCTAAACTTTCTTCACAACAGAAAACTCTCTTCTTTACAGGGTTAATGGTATGACCATAAAATACCTTACACTCATAGTAAGAAAGTCCCTGTCAATCAATTACTACACAACTCACTTACCGGTACTACTTTCTGACTTCGGTTCTTCGTTCATCTGTTAAATCTACAATTATATACACCCTGTTTTTTTGCATTTTCGTCAAACTTCAGGTGGTTGTCACAAAAGTCATAAATAATCAATTGAAAGCTACAGTACCGGGCAAAACTAATAAGGGCTGCTTTTTTTTGTTGTTGAAATTTTACAGTATTTCAGAATTAAACCCTTAATTCAATACAAATGAAAGAGAATCACCCGACTACGCAGTCCGCGCGTACGCACACAGCGATGAGCAGCTGGTGTGCGTGAATTGAATCTACTATTCTTGAAGAAACTAGTTCACACTTACGGATTTCAGTAAAAAGGAAAAATAAATAAAAAAATACCTACCTATTTTATTGTTGATTTGGGTCGAGAATCATGAGTATAATCACGTCCTTGAATTTGACTAGGTTGCAGATCAGCACATTGTATAGCTGAACGAGTTTGTTTGGTTGAACGCCCTATTCTCAGGAGCTGGTTTGAATTGTAAAATAATTTTTGTGTTGGATAGTCCATTTATTAAGGCCTGCTATAGGCTAAAAATCACGCTATAACCAACAGGAGCTGAGTAGCGGATGAAACCACTACAAAAAGATAGTATTAATATTAACGAAGCGAACGCCATGACTTTAAAAAAAAATTCATGTACATACCTGGCTAAAGTAAACTTATTTCACTGTTATCTACCCCTAAACTAGCACTTCAATGACCTTTATTCTCATTGCAACAAGGTTGCAATCGGGTCAGATAAATGTGAAAGTACTGCAGCTACCGTCGGGTCGTTCTGACATAGGTGCGCGTGACAGATAGCTCTAACCACTACATGAAAGTTCTCCCACGTGTAGTGGAAATAAATCTCACTCTACATAGAGGTGTATCAGTGTTATAGGAGGTTCACGTCTATGATGCATCATGCATACTAGTCTTCAGACTACAATATTACAGTCAGTGTCCAGCATTACTTGACCTTCTTTAACATTATCTTGCCAGTACAAGATGGGTCAGATAATTATGGCCGGCTGTACGTAGGTTTTGTACTTGGTATTTGGAACCTACCACTACATTATTAATTAATCGAAGGCAAACAGTTTTTATTGTATTCAGTCGATGCGCAGGAGTTTCAGTTCTTTCAGGGTGAGCTTGCTCGACTTTAGGCCTCATCTTGGGCCAGATTGAGGATAAAAGCAAACACAGTTTAAAAAAAACAGCTTATGATTTTAGTACGCATGGGTACGCATAGGTGTCTGTATCTTTGAGAAGAAATTTAATGGGTTGTAATCAAACACACAGTACCAGCACCAGTGAGTTGTTGTCACATATCTTAGATTTTATCGATGTATGTCAATTTTACAGTTTTTGTGGGTTCATTATGCTGGTTTTCTCACGAGGTTTTGAGAGCAGCGTTTGCTTAGCTTCTACAATTTGAGCCGTCGACTTTTTTTTTAGTTTTACAAAATGTTGCCCCGCACTAGGAATTTCTCCTGTGTCGTGGGTGCGTTTACAAACATAGAAACTCACATACACAAACACCCAGACCTGGAACAACTACTTGCAGATCATACAAATATAATGTTCAATGCGGGGATCGAACCCGCGACACGCTGCGCAACAGTCGATTGCTCAGCCACTGCGCCAACCGTGCCTTCAGAGTTACCAATCATTCGTCAAAGGCGTTACCTCTGGGCCATCTGACACATAAATGGGATCAATATCATCTCATTTAAATATAATGACGTCGACAATCGTCTATAAACTGACGGAAAGATGAAAACAATTCCTATTATAATAATTGGGTAATACTTTGGACTTCAAAGAATCTCACACAAAGAGGAACGGTGATAATTGACGCATAATTTCAACAAATCGTCGTCGTTGGAGTAAGGTCAAAGATCATTACAAGGAAAAACACTCAGAGCCATAACTGTGACAATTTATATTTGGATCAATAATCCTGACGTATTTTGTGTCATTCATGGATGACAGAAAAATAATGTTCATTACTCACCCTCAAGAATTAGGTCATAATATGTCTGAGGAGCGGGTAGAAAGTTATACTTATCAGCCCTAGGGTGATACGCTTTCAACTGACAGCTGCCAAATCTTAAAAAAAAATAGTTTTATTTTTTTAGTTCTATTTTGACATTTCTATTGAACCTTGTCCTAATATTCTATCATTATCATCAGACCATAATATTATTTCAGAACTAAATAAGTTACTTTCAGCCCTTGGATAACAATGTACTATTATTGTTACGCTTCTCTTGCTTTTTGTCCAAGTTCAAGTTAAGTGATTGCACGCTCATTTGTTTTAGAGTCATCATCTTCATCATATCAGCCGTAAGACTTCCACTGCTGAACATAGGCCTCAGCTATAGACTTCCAATAGGACTGGTTGAAAGCGGCTTGCATCCAGCGTGATCCTGTGGTCTTCATATATAAGATCGTCTGCCCACCTTGTTGGTGGACGTCCTACACTGCGCTTGCCGGTGCGTGGTCTCCATTCGAGAACCTTACGGCCCCATCGGCCCCACTTACTTTTAGAGTCCCATAGTCAAAATGGAAAACTGAGCCTGTATTATTTGATCCTGCATGTTTGTCGGTTTGTCTGCCCGTTTGGATATCAAAGTCAAAGTCAAAGTCAAATCATTTATTTCAAATAGGCCATCAAAGAGGCACTTTTAAACGTCGAATATTAAAATTAAGGAAATAGGATGGGATGGGATTGATTCTACACCCATTCGCAAAGGTAGGTTGTATGGAGAAGAATGGGCAAGAAACTCCATACTTACTCTTTAAAAAAAAAATGTTTTACAATATTTTTTAACAGCGTTTGAAATAATTAATGTCAAAGCAATGTACCTTGAAAATCTAGACTAAAAATATAAAAAATAAGAAGAAATAAAAAAAGCAAAAAGGTACATGGCGTTCCCATTTTAACAAAATATTGAAATTACACAATTTACAAATATAATATAAGTCTGTGAGCATTCAAATTTCAACCAGCTTGATTTTGTTTAAGCCCTACATTGTACTATGGAGCAGGACCAGCATGTTTCCAAACATTTTTATCTTGAATATAATCTTCTAATTTATAATATGCTTGTTTACTAAGTGTGCTTTTTATGTAACTTTTAAATTTTTTTCATTTAGATTTAAGATATATCTTACCCGCCACTGTTCGGTTGCTTTTAATCTTATTTTAATTAATAATTTATTACTCGCTAGGTTTTGCCAGCGGCTTTGCCCGCTCGCCCTTTCCCTTCGTTTATGGCTATGTCACTCAGGACCAAATCAGCATTTAACTGGAGTAAGAATTTTTGAAATCGGTCCGGTATTTTCGGAGCCTATTAAATACAAACAAACAATCAAATCTTTTCTCTTTATTATATTTGTGTAGATTTACAATTATTTTGTTCCTCAAGTTTTTTGTTTAAAAAACTTTTCTGATTAAACATTCATAATTTACTTTAAAAAATTCCTTAGAACTTATCTACTTTCGTAGAAGATTATAATTTAACTTTTATTTTATTTACAAGAATAATAATTCGTACTAAATATTTATAGAGAGAATGTATGTGAATTATTTAAAAATTTACTTCAAAATTTATTTATTCAAAAGTTTACATTTCGTTTTTAAACGTAAAATATTGTTATGCATTGAGTTTTGAGTTTCATAATTCAAATATTGTTAGTACTAATTAGTTTCATTATAATCTGTCTGATAGGTAAATGAGAGCTTTATTTGTGATCAGTAGAAATTTACTCTTGAAATATTCACAAATAACCTGCATGCATTGTGATGTTGCTTATCCAAACTTTTCTTATCCATAATCCGTATTTGCTGTTGTATCAGAAAATGTCTTACCTTTTCTAATTATGCCTTACCCGTCTAACTATTAGGCGGAGACATCTCGCGCCCGGCATTGGTTGCGGCCATGCTGCGGGGCGAGACGGAGTGGGAAGCGGTCGCCTCCTTCTGCGAAGCAGTAATGTTCGTGATGGAGGAGGCGGGCCGAGAGAGAGAGAGGACAGCGTCCTCCCTCCGCCCCAACCTCAGTGGTAGGCGCCCGCGGCGTCGGACGTCAGCAGACGATCTCCGGCCACCGTAGGCGCGGGCATGCGGGCAGCGAGTAAAGGGCAACTTGCTGCCCGACCATGGACCATGCCCAGGTCGACGGCGCGTTGTGTCCCACGCGCGCCTCAATGAGCGTCAGCATAATGGCGGGGCCCGCTCTCAGAGGGCCAAAGCCTGCCGGGGTCGCGGGATTATTTCCTTACCGTGACCCCGGAACATAACAGGCTACTGAAAGACACCGTGGATTTTAGTCAGTAAAATTCTGACAGTCCCTCCCGCCCTGCCCGGGGTGGAAGGACTCATTTGATGATTTTACCACGCTAAAAAAAAAAAACCGTCTGACAATAGATACCTACTTAGGTATCTACAACATACTAAATTAATTCTTCTTGTTATACATATTAACTTCACCTTGTGAAAAAGGAAATGGGTTTAACCGATTTTTCCAATAAGGTCAAATGATACAATAGGCGGAAAGGTCACAGTATTATATTTGTTAATAACGAGAGCAAATCAAAGTGTGTAAAAGATTTGGCATTTTTTTGTCTGCCGTATACCCGATGAATAGTAGGCCAAAATAATCTTAAGGTCTCCTGTACACGATACCGCCGCCGCGCCGACACAACTCCGCCACCAGGACATTATACAGGAGCCCTAAAACAGATAGATAGTGACGTAGGAAAAGGCGGGTCGAGCTAGACAAAAACAACGACTACTGGTCCAAATTGGCTTTAGGTCAAGGTAATTGGAAGTCGTGCTTTCGTTTTAGCCTTCATCCACTCAAAAAAAAAAACGGCCGTTAAAGGTCCAAAATCCCTTTTTCGATTTTTTTTTTGTGCTCTCGACATAGCTTTTAGGCCATGCGTTCGTGGAAAATCTAACACGACGATCAACTTTTTTTTGTCGATTGCATTTTTACGACTTTTTGTCACTGTGCAAACGTTCTTTTGAAAGTAGCGTAATATTTTTTGTACGATTTGACGCAGCGACATGTGCAAACTAACGCAGAAACAAATGATATTTAGTATTTTGTCATTTCGTTAATTTGCCATTTGTGCCTATGACAAAACACTTTAAAAAGACGACAATACGACAATATATCGCGTTTAAGTTTCTTTGTCGGTAGTGTTTACATTTCCTTTGACGCGGAATCTGAGGCCTTTAGACGGCTCCCAATCCCGCCACAATTAGAATTTACTTTGAGTGTCCCACGTAGCCAGTATCAACTGGCTATCAGTGAAAGTAATAGTTTCTATGCGGAATCTTGCATTTTAGCCCGAGATTTATCAGAGAACACAATTGGGTGGATCTCCAAAACGGGCGTATTCGTGTGATCGCTCTGGTGCTTTTCAGATATTGATATTTAACGGTAATTATGTATCTCATTAAAAAGTATGATATTCAAATAGTATAATTTTACTTTTGGCCTTCAATTTACACTAACAGTTATGGAAATATTTAAGTTCAAAAAATTTCGCGACCAGAGCAATCATAATTGGTGCCAGAGCGATCATCTAAGGTCAAACCAATTTAAAAAAAAAAGAATTTGTTAAAAAAAAAATAGTTTTGGCGTTTTTAGCCATATTCAGTTGGTATACGTGTAACAAGATAACATGTAAGTGATACCTTTTCTTCCGGAAGTCGGTGGCTTTGTTTTTTATTTCACTGACTATGGCCATCCGAATTCCGAAAGAAAAGTTATTTTATACTTTTTTGTGTTTGGTTTTGAAGTCGGTTCCTTTTTTTTTTCAAAAAGCTTTTTTTTATTTTTCCCTTGTAATTTAGATATTCAATTAATCGGTGTCTTTGAAAATCTACAATACAAGTCAGCAAAAAAATGGATGTATGTGGGTAATGTCACAAGATATCCATTAGTTTTATATATTAAAACCGTTCATCATCATCATCTCAGCCATAGGACGACCACTGCTGAACATAGGCCTCCCCTTTTGATCTCCACATATACCGGTTGGAAGCGACCTGCATCCAGCGTCTTCCGGCGACCTTTATATGGTCGTCTGTCTGTGAAACTCGGTCGAGGCCATCGAGCATCATGCTGAGTTCCTCCATCGACTTTGCCATGACGATGTCGTCGGCAAACCCAAGGTGAGTGATGTATTCGCCGTTGATGTTGATGCCAAGTCCTTGCCATTCCAGGAGCTTGAAGGCGTCTTCCATTGCGGCAGTAAACAGTTTCGGGGAGATAACGTCCCCTGTCTTACGCCTCTTCTCAATGGAATCGCCTTCGTGCTCTGCTCCTGTACTCGGACCGACATGGTGGCGTTATTATACAAGCACTTCAACACCTCGATGTACCGATAGTCAATACGGCATCGTTGGAGTGACTCAAGTACCGCCCATGTTTCCACCGAATCGAAGGCTTTCTCATAGTCCACAAACGCTAAGCATAATGGCAAGTTATACTCTTCGGTCTTCTGTATAACTTGCTGCAGCGTATGGATGTGGTCTAGGGTACTATAGCCTCTTCGGAAACCGGCTTGTTCGGGAGGCTGGAAGTCATCAAGTCTGTGTTCCAGACGGTTCGTGTAATTATAATTATATTAAAACCGTTCCCAGAATAAAGCTAACACTTTTCTGAAAACCGCATCAAAATCGGTTCAGCCAAACGCGAGATAATCGCGGACAAACATTCATACACACATACCTATAGGCCGAACTGCGAATATCCTTTTTTTTAAGATGGTTAAATAGTTTTATAACGTACAATTAATGCAAAATATCATTGCTCTGGTCTTTTTGGACAGAGCAATCACAGCCATATCGATCACAAAAAGTCACAAAATCATGAATATAGCCGAATTTAAAAGCAGTAGAAAATTATAATTACGTGTCATAAAAACCATCATAAAGATCACCCAATTCACATAAAAAACACATTTATAAGCTTAATATTTAATTTGAATAACGTGCCATATCAATCATAAAATTCGAGAACCAAATCCAGAGTAATCATAAACTTGCCTTCGTGAACTTACCTTCGCGGATACGTGGCACAAAGGTATCCTCCTCAACGGTTAGACCACTGCTGGTGCTACCCAGCGAGAGTGGAATAGAGTGTCTATAACGCTTATCTAGGCATGAGCGCGATGTTTTACCTCAGCGCAGAGCGATGAGATAAAATGCCCGGACACGAATTTAAATTCAAATTGTGGCAAAAGTATTCATAATAAAACTACAAGTATTTTATAACAATGAAGATAAACTACTTCTTATGTAATCTAAATAAGTTGTTTCATAAGTAGATACTCATTAAAAAAATAAAGAATATTTTTTTCATTCAATCGGGAGTGAGGACAACCCAGAGCGATCAGGATTTTAGGGTTTAAGATTTTTTTTTAAATATTTTAAATAAACTTATTCATAATATTAGCCTTGTACCAGGTAGATTAGACACTGAACTGCATATAAAAAAATATTTTGAAAACGTTTTTCAATTTTAAAATGGGTTTATTCAGCCCGACACGAAAAAAAATGCCTCTGGAGATTGACCCAATTACTTCGCCGTCAGTTGTCGAAGCGGATTCAACACATCATCGTTCCACATCGCCCCTCCGCGTGACGCGTCGCCAATACATAATTATTATAAATCTCTTTCTTCAATCGCTATCAATTGATGAAAACCGCATTAAAATTCGTTGCATAGTTGTTGAAAGATCCAAACATACAGAGGCGAGAAATGACTTTTTTTACGAGATTGTTTAATAATTCTTTACACACAACAAGGTAAAAAAAAACATTGTACAACGGCGGACGTAATGCCTTAAGCGTTTTCTATCAGTCGACTTTAGGGTGATGCAGAGACAATGTAAAGTTGGAGAATTTGCAAACATTTCAGTAGGCAATATTTTTTGCTAGTTCAAGAATCTTAATTAATGAAATTTCATTTAAAAACGAAAACAATGCAGTCACGAAACAGATTGATTAAAAATTTTAAATTCAGTAACTGTCTCATGCAAATTCAGTTCGGTTTAATAATGAAGTAAACAAAAACTGTTGTTTTATTAAATATATTTTTTTATTTTTACGTTTCGAAAATAAATTATTATACAAAATCACTTAGGTTTTTTTGATTACTAAATAACAAATCATAAAAAAATGTTAACTTGAAAATCGAGGTACCATTGTTTGACATTTATATTTTAACGAACAGTGATGAGAGTTAGATATTTTTTTTAATTGGGTCATTCCTGAAAAACTGGTAAAATACAATCTACAAAGCATTTACAAAAAATGCATAATAAGGTCAGAAGAAAAAGAATGTCGCTCCACGTCTTAAAGATAAACGTCGTCTATGCGAACTAGGGAATCGAGAACCGGTCCTTGTTGGAAGTCCCGGGATTTTCGGGACAGGCGTCCAAGGAACCGGGAAATCCCGGGATTTTCGAGAATTTCGGGACAAAAATGCATTTTTTCCATGGCATTAGAAAACAATGAAAATAATAAGATAACTTTATGGTACAGTATTTATTCTGATTAAAATCATACAACCAACTTATTCGACGGCCTCATGGACATGGGTTTGCTCTAGCCTCTTTTCTATTCAAAGGTGGCAAATCTATTCACTCTAACTGTACTAACTATGGAAACTTGCAGTTCATCTAGATGTCCAATACTGGACATTAGATGTACCCAATGCAAGTAGGCCGGTGGAACGAGGTTGTAGAATTCATGAGTTCGACCTATTTTAGGTCTCATCTTAGCACGAGCGAACCCAATAAAAAAAACGAAAAGAGGGAGGGCTTCACACACAGCAGCTATAATGTATATTAATGTACATTACATCCCGGGATGTATAGCTTTAAATTATCTTTAAACTATCTTGATGTATCACACACACAACAGGTAATGTAATGTATATTTCCCTACATTTCATAACATCCTTTTCGAAGAGAGATATACGGAAATGTATTGAGATGTATAGGTGTATCGAAATATAAATGTATATTTTCGTATCGCTCAGTATCTTAGATTCGAAGATGTGATGATAATATACATTATTGCTGCAGTGTGTTGTCTCCTGACGATTTCTATGGAAAGATGTAATGAGATGTATCGTGCTATAATGTACATCTTTACATTATTATTATTCCTTAAGCTTGCGTCGATGAGATGAGCTAAGCTGTAGAGTAACCATCCACCAGTTTCACGTTGCCAATTAGTCTAAGGAGCTCTGCATTCCACTCGGTCTAGTGCAGTAAGTTGTATTTATCTAAGCCATCCCAATGATTAAGTTGAGTAAGGTTGCTGCAATACTCCGTTAGAAAAAACATAAGAAACTTTGAATTTCGCGGGCTACTACGACGCAATCAATGCAGAAATGGGCTTGCACATATCCAGGTGTAAGGTATCGCTTCACTCTATTTAGGATGCCCACGTCAAAGTTGACACTGGATGTCAGTTCCATGCCCAAAAGCTCAAGGTCATCAGTTACAGAAACAGGAAAAATAGGAGTTGGTCCAAATTACTCTATAAAAGATGTAGTTTTGATTTACTCCTACTTCACTAAGGAAATATACGCCTGTATGTTGGTGGCGTTAAAAGAGAGAAGTTTCTTGTGTGAGCGAACAAGAAACTTCTCTCGTTTTTATGGGATACTAAGTATCAAATCTGTTTGCTCTACCATGGTCTCTCTGAAGCAATGAACTTCATCCCCACTGGATTTTGCAGTGGGCAAGTATGTCACTGAAACAGTACTGTTATCTACCTAACCAACAATACCAGGCTGAAGTGGGTAAGAAATATGCAGCAAAATAAGAGTTGCAAAGAAAACAGATAACTGTTGAACTCCAGAGTCAATAACCAAAAGCTCAAAGGATCAGTCATCAACGACAACTCTGATTGATCGTTCACTAAGAAAGTCTGATATCCAGCTACAAAAAGTGAGATACCAAAAGCAAGGAAGCTTTTTGTCTCGAGACCCTGTCAAAGGCTTTCGAGATATAACCAGTACTACATTATCAACTTTTCTTCTCTGTCAACCACACTTGTATCTGAACATGTTATTCCGTATTTAACGGCGAAGTGAATAAATACCTTACATCCAATTTGATTCTTTTGTTCTATAAAAGAATTAACAAGTTTAAACAAATTATTTATACTGTTTTTCTGAGTCCCGAAAATCCCGAATATCCCGGTTCTCAGTCGCATGTCCCGGGTTTTAAAATATACTTCAAGAACCGGGAAATCCCGGGATTTTCGGGACCGGGATTTCCCGGTTCGATACCCTAATGCGAACCATTGAAGATCACGTAGCACAAATTAACTACAAAAGATTATCCATAACAATAGTTTAAACAAGCAACAAGACAGCTTATAATATAAACGCTATATTTTTCGTTTAGATATTTTTTATAGAACAAAGCCGGAAGCGACCGGTACACGAAATAAAATAAAAATATTCAATTCCACTCTTGGTTATGTTTTAACAAAAACGTTCGCGTTAGAGGAAATGAAAACATTTCGTCCCATATATACTAGTTTGTTTTTATATTTTTTACCGTAGAAAAAATAAATAATTAGTTGATTTTAGTTTCGCTAACCCCAAACAAGTCTCTGAAAAGTAAATCTACTGTCTGTCAATCTCAAATATCGAACTGTTATGATTGGTTCGCCAACGTAATATGAACATAATTAGGAACCAATCATGTGAATGAGTGACATGACACAAACATCTGATCATTCTGGATTTGGTAACAATGAAACAACTAGTAATAAAGCATCTACTTTTAAAGTAGATAATCATGTACTTATTTAAAGAAGGTAGTATCGCATCAGCCACACAACGGGTCAGAGCCCATTCGTACCCTAAGATTCGCACCCTGTGCCCACTCGTACCCTGAAAGTTTTGAGGGGCCCACTCGTCTCCTGAAGAATATTTATTTTTATTCATTCTTCTAATATAACTACATGTAGATGTGTATACTGCAGCTTGGTAGTCCTGGTACAGTCGCGTAGAAAATGGTAAAATAAAAAATATAGTAATTCGGTAGATATCATGTTTATTTCAAATAAGATTAAGTTTAATAAATGCCTCTAGGCTCTAGGCATTAAGTCAGTCTTCAAAATAATTAATCAACTTTAGGTTTCTTGTACATTTGTAAATATTTAGCAAAATATATATTATGATAACTACATATAATAATCTTTATGCAGTAAAATAAAACTGTGTAACTATTTAAATAAAATCTCAGTAATAATAACTGAATTTTAGATAAATTTACATCCAGTGTACAAACAAATAACCAAATATCAATACCAATATAACAAAAATACTAATTAATTGTTAGTAATTTGCACAGTCAAAGAGATCTACAAAATAATGCAATATCACAATAACTTTGTATTAAAGAAATATAAAAAGTAAAATCAGTCTTTATCAACTATGTAAAACCAAAATTTTTACCGACAAATACACATGCAAAATCACAATGTCCTAGAAACTAACAAAATACAACTCTTTTTACAAAAATCAGCCTTGATTAACCATCATTATAAATCAACATTAAATATAAAATATGAAAAAAAAAATTAGAACACAAATCAACAGTAAATAATGACTTCTTATTTTTTTGTATATTTACCAACTACATTACATGCAAAATCATAATAACTTAAATCTAATTTGCTTGTGCGCAGATACTCTGACTAAGATTACCCCTCCCGCTTTGGCATTCCACACCCCGCGCACAACTGGAGAGTACTTACCAATTTTAACGCAATTTTTGGAGCAAAACAGAATTAATGTTAGAACGTTGATTATTTTTAACCGACTTCCAAAAGTAGGAGGTTCTCAATTCGGATGTTTGTGTTTTTTTATGTTGGTTCGCGCATAACTCCGTCGTTTAACAACCAATTTGAAAAATTCTTATTTTGTTGGATAGGGTATACTTCTGGAATGGTCCCATTAAAATTTTATCGAAATCGGATTAGCACATTTTGAAAAATCTAAAAAACCTAAAAAGTTTTCATTTTTGTCTACAGCGATTACTCCGAGGTTTCTGGTCCGATTTCGATGATTCTTTTTTTGTTCGATATACTTAGTATATCTGCCATTTGGCCCCATACAATTTGGGTTGAATAGTGAAACTAAAAAGGAAAAAATAATAAACTTTTAAAATAAAAAAAAATTTATGTAACCGACTTCAAAACAACCACAAAAAAAGTTCAAAATAGCCTACAAAAAAACTTTTCTTTCGAAAGTCGGTGAAAAAAACAAAAACTTTATTTCGTTATGCGAACTTTATTTAATAAAAGACCAAAGACACATTGAACAGTCTCGTATTCGCAGTCACTTTTAAGAACCAATATGTCACCGAGGCAGCCATAACATACAAACAAAACAACTTATCTAATTTTGTAACCCGTTTTTTTTAACAAGCCATATATTATTTATCATGACGGATATCATTCATCATAGCTCTTTTTTCAATGAGCTGTTATGATTTATTAAATTAATTGCGTTATTAAACTGTTCACAAGTGTACTCTGTTAACCGTTTCTTATGTAAAATATAGCTAATTTTATCTCAGGGGGCCAATAGGCACCTGAATGGGTGCCGAATCTTTAACTTATATTGTATTATATTAGAGGGGACGAATGGGTACCTTAGAAATAATATTTTTTATTAAAATATTAATTGGTACCCTGCCAGGAGACCAATGGGCACCTATATAGGGGCCGAATCCACAACTTTTATGCTGGGGCACGAATTTTAGGGGACGAATGGGCTCTGACCCCACACAACGACACACAAAAAGAGACTATAGAGAAAAGTTTCTAAAATAACTTAGTAGAAGTCTTTGGTCAGCTGTGAGATAATACCTATAGGATAATATACATACGAGTATAATTAATTAAATAACATAATTTAGAAACTTCAGTCATGTGCTCAATACCATAGGTATTAATGTTCCTTTCTTCACATAATTACGTTTGTTATTATACTGAATTCACCTGTAATGTAACGTTACAGATTCGAACATTCGAAGACAATGGAGCATCAAATTGCGCAGTTTTATGTTACATTACAGGTGAATGCTCGCGGTGAGGGAGCGCCTTAAGAAGCGTGTTTAGGTTTAAAGCAGTAAACTTTTGATCCAGTACCCTAAGCACGAGTTTTCAGTATTTGAGACGTAAACTGGAACTTTGACAATTTCAAATTGACAATTTTCAAGGAAAAATTAGTTCCTTCTTTGCACACCAGAGGCGCTGTTCCATTTTTTCATACATAAGAAACGCTGTAAATACTGGAAAGATGCTGTAAAGTAAAAGAGTGAAAACTCCTACTAGGGGTACTGTGTAGGGTGCTAAGACAGGAAACCTCCACGTGCGCCCGTGGACTGGAGTTCCCTCTCGGATACGTCCAGGGGGAAGACCAGTTTTTCGGGCCGGTGCACCCTGGGATGCGGGCAAAGACTCTTTCTTAGGCACTGTGTGCCTAAGGGGTCTCTTCGCCCGTATGCGAATAGCCTGTCAGGTGGACGCTCCAACGCGTGTCCCTCTGAATAGCAGAGGGCACAGCGGCGGAGCGGGCTTGCGGACGGTGAGTAATGGGTAGCTCGCCGTCCGACCAAGGACCAAGCCCGGGTCGGTGGCGCGTCGTGTTTCGCGCCAAATGCCTGCTGGGGTCGCGGGTTTTTCTTAACCCAGGATACCGTGGCCCCAGAACGTAAAGGGCATCCGAAGGAACACGGGTGGATTTTAGTCAGTAAGAGTCTGATAGTCCCTTCCGCCCCACCCAGGGCGGGAGGACTCATTTGATGATTTTACCACCTAAAAAAAAAAAAAGGGGTACTGTGTGCCAAAACCAGACAATGTCAACCACGAAGGAGATTTTTATACTGTAGCACAATAATTGCTCATTGAACATCATCATCAGCACGCGTAACATGGCTTATTCTATCTCAATTCCACAAAAAAGACAATTATATACTTTTCCCGAATATACGACCCGGAATCGACTCAAAAATATAATAGTGATATATTTAAAACATTATCATGACTATGGTGATAAAATTCTTTCTAAATTCTATAATTCTGCCATCGAAAAACCCTACGTGAACTACGGGGTCATGCTAGGCGTAATGGTTCATCACTCTGTCGCTTTACTGAGCCGTCATTTTGGTTTCTTTACACAATTTCCACAGACTTTAATGACTGTTCTTCTGATAATTTGGTTAGAGTGCTAAAATTACATAATTATACAGTTACTTTATATCTACAAAATAAGGAGACAACCCATCATACATCAACTTTACAACATCACTGAAAAGTTGCTCACACATCTAAAACGAAGGTGTGAAGGAGCATCCAAACTATGACAATAAACCGAGACAGTAAAGATAAAAACGTTATGTTAGTACCAATGTAATTCAGGATGGGAAGATTTATGCGTCAGTCATTTGTTTTCGCTGGGTAATCTCCGACCGGGCGAGGCGTCGCGCTAAACTGATTACGACTTCAAATTAAGCCGTAAACTCGTAACGCTCAAATTACTGAGTATTAACGCAGACATTGCTTTTAAGACGAAAGTTCCACTGTGAAATATCTGTTTTAGAGCCTATGCGTTCTTTTTTGGAAACGTAATGAGGTTTTCTTTGTTGCTTGTGCAATTTTTCTAAATTTGGAAGTTTTAATACCACATTTAGCCTTAAAAACTGTTTTTGGGGCTTGATTAAAGTCTTTATTTGGTCTAAAAAAATAGATGATAGCTCATTTATAACAGCTACATATCCATCCACTGTAGTGCTGTACTGTTTGCCGTTTGGTAACTGTAATGGAGCCTGAACTTTAGGTAATGATTGACAGTCGGAAATAGGAAATGGCGGAAAGCGTCAGAGTGGAGTCCGGTCGGCACACTGTACGTCTCTGGTAACATAAATAGCATTACAGCCTCTCATTCAATCGAAATCGCATACTTATAACTTAGCCCATCGTCAAGTTATTGTTATTCATCGTTAAGTTACTTATACAAAACCGTGTGGCCTTCATTCTGCGAGTCTAGCAGATTCTGTGTACTTGCATAAATCAATTTCTATCAACATCGTCTGCCAAGCTTTCTTCTAGTTATGTTGAGACCGGCTTCTAGTCTAATCAGAACCAATCAGCAGAATACAAGAGTTTTACATGGAGAGACTCCTCATCTGACCAGCAAAACCCTGTTAGCACTGGGTAATGCCCTTTGGTATGAATGGTTGTCAGACTTTCAGACTACCAATAAAGACTGCCAATGATCTACAAATTACAGCCAGGACCAACAGCTTGAAATAAGGTACTTTACCTTATTTCGTCACAGGAAAAGCTCAGTGTGAAAATATTGGACAAAAATCCGTGAACTATATCATCATCATCATCATCATCATCAGCCTATAATGTTCCCACTGCTGGGACACAGGCCTCCTCTTTGTGAGAGGGAGTGGGCCATAATCCACCACGCGGGCCCAGTGCGGGTTGGTAGATGTCACATGTCTTCGAAGTTTTGGTTCTAGGACATGCCGGTTTCCTCACGATGTTTTCCTTCACCGTTTTGAAAGCAGTGGTGATGAAGTAAATTACACAAAATAGTGCGCCTGGCGGGGTTCGAACCCACGACCTACGACTCGTAAGTCGGGGCTGATACCACTGGGCCACCACTGCTCTTAACTAACTATATAAGATCAACTATTTAGTCACGAGCTTCTCAACAACTGTAATATCTTTTGATAACAAATAATTCTTTCTTTAACAACCACAATCGGAAATATCTCCGCCCTGAGGCCGCCCACATCTACAAGATCATTAACATAAGTACATAAATAAAAAATACACATGCCTTTGTAAAGAAATCCCAAACAAAATTTACGTAACAGCTATAACGAGTAATGTATTGCCGTATATTCTTTGCGCTTGTCTGAAGTAAAGATTTTGATCAGCCATATGTTATGGAAAGGAAGCAAGCGAAGAAAAACGAGGGAATGGGGCGTCGACGCGTAACAGATAATCAAGTACATGTTTATCTAGTATAATATAACCGCCTCACGAGTAATCCCTAAAGGGCACACAGGCATAATATGGAACAATCAAAAGCTAGTAACAGAGCAGTACCTAATCAAGGTCGTCGCCAGCTTATGACGTAGGGGGGCGGGGGGCAATGAGGCTGAATTATTCTGAATATTGAAAAATATTGAAATTATTGTGAATATTTAAATACTTTCAACAATATAGACATTAAACCTTGTACATTTATTTACGTTTTGTCATGCGATGCGTAATTTATTAATAGGTAATGAAGTCAATTGCTCGCACTTTGGTCGCTTTGCGGTTAGCTACATTTGATCTCTAGAGGGGGCAGCTGCCTCCCCCCCTGCCCCCTTTGGCGACGCCCTTGTACCTAATGATCCAACATATGCTGGTAAAAATAAAAACGGAAAAAATACCATATCTGTTGCATGAGACCTTAATTTTCACTAATACTAAAGATTCTGACCCACTAACTGATACAGACAGAACACTTGTGTCCCATTAGTCAGAACTTTAATTGTTTTTGTGGGTTACCATAGTGTCGTACTCGGCATAGGCAGCAGCAGTTGCAAGCAGGAGTTGAGTTCGCTACCCTCTGATTCAGTACACCAGACATCTTACCTACTAGGCCTGAAATCAATCAAATGAATATTTCTTTGAACAAAAAACTTAACATGGAAACTGCACCTAAAACACCGACCGTAGGCGCCTTTGTCAAAAGGCTCACGGATTCATAAATGCTTCTTAAGCATAGCATAGCACAATTATCCTACAATGTTCCCACTGCTACACAGGCCTCCTCTCTATGCGAGGGAGTGGGCTGTAATCTTTTTTAAGAGCGGTCATGAAATAAATTACACAAAGTAATGCGCCTCGCCAAGCTCTAACCCGTGACTTACTACTGCAAGTAATCACTGCCCATCAACGCTCAGTAAATTGTATATATAACAAAAATGGAAAATCCCATTCCAAATTCAATAGTCACATAGATCGTTTTTCAAAGTTATGAAAAGAAAATAAAATTACTAATTACGAGTTATATACTATTCAGCAAAAAAAAAATGTCTTCACCAATTAATCATCAGTTACCATTTTACTTGGGGTCGAAACACATCGTCTTTCAGACGTTACGTCATCATTTATTCCTTTTTCTTTCACCACTTCACCAACACAAAATCAAAATCAAAATCAAAATCAAAGCATTTATTTCAAGTAGGCCAGTTACAGGCACTTTTGAATTGTCATAGACAACTAAAGGAATATTAAGTATTAAACACTGAAAAGTTATGGTGCTACAGTCCCAGTCACAAGACATAAAAACTGTGAAAGTACCGTAGATGCACGTTCCAAGTCGTAGATCTCTATGGAGAAGAACGTGCAAGAAACTCCATGGACACTCTTTTCAGATCGCCAAAATTATTACAGAATCATTGTTACATCATTCATTCTTAGATGGTACATTATGTGAGAACGATGTAGCAAGTTTAAAAGTGTCCATAGTAAAATTTAAAACAAAGACAATTCAGAAATAAAAATCAATAAATTAAAATAAACCGTGGCAGCTAAGAGATGACCAGTCGCAACTGACAGCGCCCGTTCACGAACATGACACATGTATCAGCACCATTCGGCTCAACCATTTTAAAGGGAGCCAAATGATCCGACACACGCGCCACCATCAGCGAGACATTTGAGTGAGCATGACACACTCAACCGCCAGGGTCATTCAAGTCAACAAGAGACGTAGGTACTCAGTGAATGACAGCTCTGAAGTACATAGTACTCACACAATGTCGGCTATGAAGCTATATAATACAAGGAAGATTGAATCTATACAATGCAAATACAGTTGTACAATCTTCAGCAGCTCCAACAATGGTATTAAGTATACTTCCACTATTAATTTATTTATACATTCACTGTCTCATGGAGCAGGACCAGCATGGAGCCAAGCATTATTATCAGCGATATAGTCGCTCAGTTTGTAATATGCCTGCTTACAAAGTGTGCGTTTAATGCATGTTTTGAATTTAGTTTCATTCAGTTCAAGAACGTTTTGTGGTAGCTTATTATAGCATTTTAAACAGAACCCCATGAAGGAAGAGTCTACTTTGGCGAGTCTGAAGCCCGGCTGAACTAATTGGTCCCTATTTCTAGTATGATAATTATGTCTGTCACCTCTTTTAGAGAAAAGATGCAGATTTTTCCTAACGTACATTATGTTTTCATAGATATATTGACAAGGAACCGTCAAGATGTTAATTTCCTTAAACAGTTCCCTTAGAGAATCGCGTCTACGGAGATTATATATAGCTCGGATCGCTCTCTTTTGGAGAATAAAGATGGACTCGATGTCAGCCGCCCGTCCCCACAATAAAATACCATACGACATTACACTGTGGAAGTAGCTAAAATATACAATTCTCGCGGTATCAACGTCAGTGAATTGGCGAATTTTCCTGACAGCATATGCTGCTGAACTTAATCGCCCTGCAAGTGTTGTTATATGAGGGCCCCATTGTAGCCTTGAATCAAGTGTTATTCCCAGGAAAACCGTTTTATCGACGAATTCTAGTATCTCCTCATTCAACACTATGTCATAATTACTATTTTTTACATTTGGTAAGGCAAATCTAATGCATTTAGTCTTGTTTCCATTTAATACTAAATTGTTTGCTGAAAACCAGTTATGGATCTGACGCAAGACATTATTGACGTCATCTAGATTCTGAGCTCGCCTGTTAATTTTAAAAATTAGGGATGTGTCATCAGCAAATAACACTATATTATGTAGTTGATTTTTAAGTATATAGGGTAGATCATTTATATATACAAGAAAGAGAAAAGGACCCAATATTGAGCCTTGTGGAACTCCCATTTTAACTGTTAAACCCTGTGAATTTACACCATTTATTTGAACATGCTGTTGCCTATCACATAAATAAGATTTTACCAGACTAAGCGCAAGTTTACCTAGTCCGTAATGTTCAAGTTTCAAAAGTAATGTATCGTGATTAACGCAATCAAATGCTTTGGAGAGGTCACAGAATATTCCTATGGCGTCTTGTGCCTCTTCCCATGCAGTAAATATGTGCTTCAATAGGGTGACACCGGCGTCAGTTGTACAACGTCCCTTGGTGAAACCATACTGCTGATCGTGTAAGATTTTGTAGGTGTTGAAGTGGTTAAGCATCTGATTTAGCATTACTTTCTCAAATATCTTGCTAAAGACTGGCAACACGGATACAGGTCTATAATTGTTAGTATCTTTGGAGTCCCCAGATTTAAAAAGAGGCACGACTTTACTGAATTTCATCAAATCAGGAAAAACTCCTTGATCCACACACAGATTAAAAATTAATGCCAAATATGGCGCTACAGTTTCCACAATGCCTGTACAAACTTTGATAGACAATCCCCATAAATCTTCGGTCGCTTTAATTTTGATTTCCCGGAAAGCTTTAATAACTGTCATAGGGTTTATATGTTTAAACTTAAAATCAGCCGGGCTGCCAGAAACGTTCGCCTTTAATAAACCTATTGAAATATCAGGTGAGGAATTTAGAGCCTCCGTAGTCCTAGCCGGTATATCAGTAAAAAATTTAACAAATTCTTCAGCTACTTCCAGGTTTGAGCTTATAGGACCACAAGATGTCTGCAAAGCATAGTTAGTGTTGGTTTTTTTTTTCCTGCCAGTCTCGTTATTTATAACTTTCCAAACCGTTTTTATTTTATTTTCTGACGATTTGATCTTATTGCTAATATGCATGGCTTTAGCAGCCTTGCAAGTATTTTTAAAACATTTTGAATAGGCAGCAACATACTTATTGAAAGTTTCAGTGTTAATAATTGGCTTAAGGCCATACAGTTCAAATAGTCTTTCCCTACTTTTCCTAATACCTCTAGTCGCCCAGTCACTAAATACAAATTTGGGTTCAATGTTTTTTGTTTTCTTTTCAAAAGTTTTATTGAATTCAGTATGAACTATTGAAAAGAAATTACCATAGAATTTATTAACATTAATGTCGTCCATATTCATTACACTTAGCTTGTTCTGTAGGGAATTATTAAAGCTACTTAATTTGGCAGAAGTTACTGGTCTAAATTTAATCTCAAGTTGTTGCTTTATTGTATTACATCTAAAAGTTACCGTCTGCCCACTATGATCAGACGGCAGACAATTAACTATGGCCTTATCCAAATAATCACAATTGCAGAAAACATTATCAATACAAGTCGCAGAAGATGGAGTAACTCTAGTTGGCTCTGTAAAAATGTTAGTCAAGTCAAATGACTTATAAAGATTTAATAACCTACTGCTATTTGAATTTTCTTCCAAAATATTTATATTAAAATCACCACAAATTATTATAGATTTATTCCTGACTGCAAGTTTTGCCAGAACATCTTCCATTCTAGATTCAAATAAGGAAAAATTTTGATAATTAGGGGGTCTGTACACACACACTATTACATGCTTATCTAGCTCAACACAGGACAGTTCGATACAATGTTCAACTGAAAGACCTACTATGTCATTACGTTGGTGAAATTTTAAAGAGTTTTTAACTAATATTAGGGAACCACCACGCAGCAAATTTTTACGATTAAAACAACTACCCACAGTATAGTTTTCATAATTAAATAGCATTTGATAGTCCTTTAACCAATGTTCAGTAAAACAGATAATATCAAACATGGTTTTTTCTAAAAACATTTCAACTTCTAATAATTTCGAAGAGATACCTTGAATGTTCTGATGGAACAATTTCAAGGTATTCTGCGGAGGCCCTTTTTTAAAACTATATGGTTGGTTGCAAGAAGATACATTGTCTGTGGGAGATGCTATAGTGCTAATGGTACCTTCTGTTGTCTTACTTAAAAGTTTAAAGAAAAATAAATACTATCCGGAGGGAGCCCCGGGACCCCCATGCCATCACCAGGCAAAAATATCCTACTACTAGTAGTCCCACTTTGAGATTGGGAATCTTCCATGGTGACACATGGGTCCTCCTTCGTACAACTAATACTATTACTAAAACTAATACTAGGATAAATATGTACACAACAAGACGAAGACATACTACTTATGTCTGAGTGAATATTAAAACTTAATAGACTAGCTATTATATGTCTATATCTAATAGGCAGATACGCTGAATCCTGAGTCGACCTAAGTTTATCAACAACAGTGTTGATGTCTAAGTATAAAAGTTTGTCACTATAATGAGTTGCTAAGAACTGTACCTGCTTATTCAGCCTATGTATATGATTGTTTTGTCTGTTTGATAACTTCTCAAAATAGGGAAATGCACACAAAATAATTTTCTTACAATCTAATTTTAACAACTCTGCTACACTGTCAGTGATGTCTTTTGTTCCAATCTTAGAACTATTGCCAATAAATATAGTAACGGTTGTATTAGGATAACACACATTTTTAGCGACTGATGCCATTATCTCTTTGTAGTTTGAATGTGGCATGCAATGATTTAAAGTACAATAACTTAGATTATTACTTAATAAATTACCTAGCCCTCTGCCTATACTGTCGGAGAACATAACTGAGTGACACTCACTATGACTATTTGAAGATACAAAACTATTAATCTCAGGCTGATTATTGTGAACAATGTCAGATATTAAGTTCTGACAGCTGATACTGTCCGGAGTCCTCACAGCTTGAGACGGGTCCTCCGTTGCTTCAGGCTGGAGGACATCCGGATTGGGTTCCATCTGACAGGAACACCGAGTATTGCTGAGAGTCAGCAAGTCTACTTTGTCCACCAATTGATTTGTGGCAAGAATATGCTCTTTGATTTGATTTTTAGAGCTTTCATATTTATTAGTCAAAGATTTTAGTGACTGATTCAAAAACTGTATATCAGATTGTAAGCGCTGAGTGTCTATTTCATAAATATTTATACTATCTTCCAATTTAATCTGATAGTTATTTAATTTACTAACTAATGAAACACGCTCTTTCCTTAATTGAATATTTTTAGAAAAGTAATTTTGTTGTTTCTTATATTTATTACATTTTTTAATTATTTTATTTAATTTTGCATATTTCTTTATTCTATTTTGACTAGTTTTATGAGAGTAGTTTTGTTTTAATAAAGAATCTTCAGTCAGATCTATAGTAATTAAGGGAGAGGGGTTACAATTACTATTTAATATTTCATTGTACAAGTTATTTGTTTGAATAATTTGAGAACTTTCTTTTTCTTTTTGTAAGTTTAAAATCAAATCATTAGCATAAATAAGTTCATTTTCTAGGTCCCTAACCTTACATAAAGCCTCCTCATACAAATTAGAGCAATTCTTGAACCCATCCATGACCATCCGCAGCTGATCCCGTTCATCAACAACGTCCAAGAATTGCTGATGAAGGTCAACTAACTCCCGTTTTAGGCTTGAGTTATTGGTATTAACCTTAACGATCTCCACCTCACTCTCTTCTCTCTCTTGTAACAGTTGTTGGACTTTGAGATTGGATTCCTGAAGCTCATGGAGAGCTGTTCTCAATTTAAGCTCCATATCCTGAGCAGCAGCCTTACGGGTCATCACAGGCATGGTTATTGGATTGGTTACTGAAATTGAGAAATAGAAACGGTGAGAACAGGATAAATCAATGGAGAAAAGTTAGTGATAAAAAGGGGGAAACATGAAATTGTAAAAACGAAGGGAAAAAGTGCTAAGTAAAGAATTGAAATAAGGTAGGCTGATTTAATAGCATCAAAATATGCTATCAATACAAATTGGGAATTGTATTTTATTGGCTGTATTGGTTTTATTGTCTTAAAGCACTTTTTTTTTTTTTCTTACAGTGGGTACTTTGCTAAGTGCACAAAAAAAATAGTTTAGACTTAAAAAAAATAGTCATTAAGTACATATAGACAATAATGCTCACTAAGTATCTTATAAGGTTTATACATGTAGATATTTATTAACTATGTATTGCTAGAAAGTTAATCAATCTTCTATATATGCTAGAAAGTTAATTATGTAAACAAATGATTTTGCAACCACCAAAGGAGTGCAAAAATAGCAAAAAATATTGTAATGAGTTGGAATTGGCGTTTAAAATACAGTAATAACAAATGTGTGCAATTTATAAGTAAAAAAGTGAACGATACTCCCCGTTTAGATCCGTAGTACGTGCGTCAGCTGATTGTTTAAGGTTACCGGTTAGGTTACCGGCAACTGTGTTACCGAAAACTTTTTATAGTGGTCCAATTATTAAGAAAACAATATTCCTGCGTATTGACACAATAACAATACGATTACACACGAAATATAGTTGATTACAGCCTAATTAATAATTTAATTTAATTATAAAATACGGAACAAAAATTTGACATGTTACTCGGACAGTGTTGCCAGAACAAAAAAAAAAAAAACAAAAAAAAACAAAAAAAAAAAAAAAAACATGATCATCATCATCAGCCGGAAGACGTTCACTGCTGGACAAAGGCCACTTCGCCACTTGACTATCACGATTTCCTAGGCCCACCTACACATACGAGGTCAATTCAAGACGATATTACAATTCTTAGTGTGGTCCATACCTAACTCTTAAGATAAGCTTACCTTCGTACATATTCCATTCAGCAATGCGAGGAATTCCTAGCACGTCGGTACTTATGTAGTTGTAAGTGAGCCATCTCGCATGTTACCTTAGATGCAATGCTGCAGAGAAGTCCTTGCAGGAACTTGATCAGGTGACATTGAATAATGGAGCTTTAGAAGGTTTTAAAATTATTTTCTATTGTTAAGTCGGTGAAAACCCATTATATTGTTTTAAAGAATCCAAATTACGTTCTTCACCACTTATTTTCTGTATTTGACTGCATGTCTGAAAATCATTTTTATAATGCTGCATCGATGCTAATTGGTATAAGGACAGAATAAAGACATTGATAATTCTTCTTAGCAACCATTTTTTTTTTATAAATGACTATTGCCTAAGATTGATGAGTATAAAGTATTTTACGACTATACTAGTTGTAAAACATTTCAAGAAAACAGCAGTGCTAGTCCCAAAGCACTTTCCTCAGTTTTCTCTCAAGAAAACATCTCATGAAACTTAAACTGCAAAGTTTGATAGATTTTTCACCCACTTTTCAACAGCAAAAATAATAATTTCCACAAAGCATTCATCAAAAAAAAAGACAGTTTAATAACAGAGTAACGGAAACCAAATATCAACAAAATAATCAGCTTATCACCACCATTATAATAACATGGATTTCGATTAATTAAATAAGTAATTAAGGGTCGAGACTTATTACACTAATAAGCGTCCACAATTTCACATTATTACTGGGCGTTGGGGCTAAATAAAACAATAGAGTATCTGTAGACCGTAATGAGCAGAAACGTGCCAGTAATGTTGACGCAATTTGTTCAACTAGTTGGTTTGTAGTTGGAACGCAGACGTGTTAATAACTAATACTAATTGACTTTCAATTGCAAATGAATGAGGTTACACTGAGAAATGTTTTTAATAATTTCCTTTATTTTGTTTTGGTGTTTAACCCGGCGTCATTGAGGTTGGGTCAAAATGACCCGGCTGGTTTTGAATTTTGAATATTTTTGAAAGTGTGCGTACGACGCTGCCCATCTGTGCAGTAGCTGGAGCCAATAGTGTGTTCTAAACGTTTCTGATGAGAAATCAAAGTGACGGCCACCGAGCTGGAAGCTACACGCGTTTAATTTTCAAAAAGGTAATTTTGACCCATCCTCACTATCGACGTTAGCATTTTGTGCCATTTTCAAGTAATCATTTTCATCTGTTTTTATTGATTTTTGGTGTGTATGTTAACGGTTTTTTCTTTTCGCTTTTTGTTTCTTTTTCTACTATCTTTCGTCGATTTATAGAAAACAGATTCCTCTAAAATTTACATATTTCTAGTCTAATCTCCTAAGCACATTTTTTTATAATGGTAAAATCATCAAATGAATCTTCCTACCCAGGGCAGAGCGGGAAGGACTGTCAGACTCGTACTGACTAAAACCCACGGTGTCCTTCAATAGCCCTTTACGTTCCGGGGTCACGGTAATTCGTAAGACCCGCGACCCCGGCAGATTTTGCCCTCTAAAGGAGCCCCGTCATTTGCTAACATTCTTTGATGCGTGATGATGACCCGAGCAAGGTCCATGGTCGGACAGCGAGTCGCCCATTACTCGCCGTCCGCATGCCCGCACCTACGGTGGCCGGGGCTCACCTAGCGAAGTCTGTCGTCGTGGGCGTCTACCACTGCGGCTGGCGTGAATGGTGGACGCTGTCTTCTCCCTCACGCGTCCCGCCTCCTCCTCTGCGAGCATGACTGAGGATACTATTTGATGAAGGATTTGCTGGTTAATCAGCAGAAAAGCCCCGTGCAAAATTACGCGATGTCTGCAAACAGTGTCAAGTGTGTCCTGCTAAAAGGAACCGCAAAACAAAGCACACATATCAAGCTTGCCCCAAATATATTTGTCCTGAACACCTCATAATCTTTTCGTAGTCACTGCGTCTCTAACGAAGATTCTAATTAGTGTTTTTACATTTTTTTAAAAAGACATAATCCTTCAAGTTAGAAAAATGCCATAAGTATCCAAATATACTGATTACTATAATAAGAATATCCTGAAAGCACAAGAGATCTCTGTAGCGTTACTTTTTTTATAAGTTTATCTAAAATTTGATTAAACATAATTAAATATTTCTGAATTATGTTTTTCTTTTTCATTTTCAACAAATAAATACCCTAATAATTGTATAACAACACAGTTTACGAATACACTCAATAACTATGGAAATATCTCGATTTTAATATACGGGTAATATTGACCCACCTCAACGCCCATGTGCCTATTTCCTACCACAATGACGCCGGGTTAAGTGGCCACCCTCTGAAGTCAGAGTTTATTAAACCGCTTCTAGGAACACCACAGCTCTCTGAAATGACTTTGGACTTTAATATTTATGTCGTAGGATAATTTGATACTTCGAATCTTCGCGGAAATCCTAGGGGTTTTGCGAAAACGCGGACAATTAGACATAGGCGAAAAATTATCAAATCTTACTGGACAAAGTCAAGATTTTTGCGAAAATACTCGTTATTATAGCAATATTGCGAAACGAAACGCTGGCTGTTATGAAATAAGAACGCTGATTGGTCGGTCAGCGCGTTCAATAAGAGATCGTCTCTGATTGGTTAACGTCTTAAATGTCAATCATTTGTTGCCGCACGTTATTTGTTTACGTTTGTGTCTGAGTTAAATTGCAGAAGTGTTTTGTTTTTTAACGTAAATAGTGTACCTACTTGGACTTAAATAAAGTGGTAAATAAAAGTGCTACACGGATGTACATAGTGTCATATATCATAAAAGTCTTAGTCAACCACTCAACAACAACAATGCTTTCGAGATTGGTTTAGCGGTGTTTTGTTTGTCATTGTGTTAAAAGTGGACTATAAAACTTTTTAAAAAAAAGGGAACCGACTTCAAAACCAAACACAAAAAAACGATAAAATAACTTTTCTTTGGGAAGTCGGTGACTTTGTTTTTTTTTATTTATTTCATTGAGTTATGGCCACCGACTTCCGAAAGAAAAGTTATTTTATCGTTTTTTTGTGTTTGGTTTTGAAGTCGGTTCCCTTTTTTTTTTTAAAGTTTTTTATTTTTCCCTTTTTAGTTGCGATATTCAACAAAAATCTTCATAAAATCGGCTTCTTTGAAAATCTACAATCCTTTTAAGCAACAAAAACGGATCTATGCGAGCAACTTCACGAGATATCTATTATTACTCAAACCTTCCCCAGAATGTAACAAACACTTTTCTAAAAACTGCATCAAAATCGGTTCAGCCAAACGCGAGATAATCGCGGACAAACATGCAATCGTCCCTGAAAATCTACGATCCAAGTAAGCAAAACGGATCCACGCGGGCAACGTCACGGGATATCTATCAGTGTTATATACTAAAACCTTCTCCAGAATATAACAAACACTTTCCTGAAAACTGCATCAAAATCGGTTCAGCCAAACGCGAGATAATCGCGGACAAAAATGCAATCGTCCCTGAAAATCTACGATCCAAGTAAGCAAAACGGATCCACGCGGGCAACGTCACGGGATATCCATTAGTGTTATATATTAAAACCTTTTCCAGAATGTAACAAACACTTTCCTGAAAACTGCATCAAAATCGGTTCAGCTAAACGCGAGATAATCGCGAACAAACATGCAATCGTCCCTGAAAATCTACGATCCAAGTAAGCAAAACGGATCCACGCGGGCAACGTCACGGGATATCTATTAGTGTTATATACTAAAACCTTCTCCAGAATGTAGAGAACACTTTCCTGAAAATTGCATCAAAATCGGTTCAGCCAAACGCGAGATAATCGCGGACAAACATGCAATCTTCCCTGAAAATCTACGATCCAAGTAAGCAAAACGGATCCACGCGGGCAACGTCACGGGATATCTATTAGTGTTATATACTAAAACCTTCTCCAGAATGTAGAGAACACTTTCCTGAAAACTGCATCAAAATCTGTTCAGCCAAACGCGAGATAATCGCGGACAAACATACATACATACATACATACATACATACATACATACATACATACATACATACAGGTCGAACTGAGAACCTACTTTTTTTTTTGAAGTCGGTTAAAAATTGGACTTGAACTAAGAAACGGTGTGAATAGGAGGTTTGGTTTTCATATAATTATGACAGATTCGACAGAGAATGATGTTGGTTCAACCTTCAGCAGAATCGGAGAATTTGGAGGTTATCTCCGATAAAGACAAATTTTACATAGAGTTAAGAAAGTTTTACGATAATAGAGTTGACGGTACAACTAAACCAGAATGGACTAAAGAACGCGTAAATGCTGTAATAAATTCAATTGAACAATTTAAAACTGCGAGTGTACTTAAGCAACCAAAAACACAACAACAGTATAGAAATGCAAAAAAATACGACGTGATGAGTGTAGGTGAAGAAAAACTTCTGATACTGAGAAGAAAGGATCTTAACTCTCCTGTTGTACAAGTACCTTCAACAGATATGTACTATGATATTCTTCTGCAGGCGCACATATCAACTGGGCATGGAGGACGCGACAAACTGATATATAACCTAAAGCAACAATATGTGATACCGGTACCGATTATGATATTGTTCCTCAACTTGTGTAAGATCTGTCTGAATAAAAAAAGTTGCCCAAAAACAGGAATTGTTGTACGCCCCATAATTTCTCAAGACTTTAACAAACGTGGGCAGGTAGATTTAATTGATCTCCAGTCAACTCCTAGCTACAATTACAAATGGATTTTAAACTATCAAGACCACCTCACTAAGTTCTGCTTTCTCAGACCTTTAACCAGTAAAAAAGCAACTGAAGTAGCCATGGCTCTTTTAAAAATATTCTTAGAAGTGGGTGCGCCAATGATTTTACAGAGTGATAATGGCAAGGAATTTACTGCCAGCATAATAAAAGAGCTAATCACATTGTGGCCTGCATGCAAGATAGTGAATGGACGTCCCCGACATCCTCAAAGTCAAGGTTTGTTTGCAAGTTTTGCACTATCCCGCTTACCGCTATGCATTTTTCTTTCACCCAAAGGTTGCCTGGTAGAGATTGCTACCTTAGCAATAAGGCCACCTATGTTGTACTGTCTTTTGTTGTTATCTGTTGTTTTGTATTTTTTTTTATGTGCAATAAAGTATTTTTCTCTTTTTTAGGTTCGGTAGAAAGGTGCAATCAGGATGTTGAGAACATGTTGCGTTCCTGGATGTCCGACAATAACTCAACTGAATGGTCACTGGGATGCTATTTCGTTCAGTTCCAGAAAAATTCTTCGCATCATCGCACAATAGGACGTTCACCATACAAAGCCTTGTTTGGTCACGATCCTGTAATTGGCCTGTCTTCAACTTATTTGCCTAGAGATACATTGTCAAAATTAGAAAATGAAGAAGACTTACAACAGGTTATTAATGAAAATCCTCCTCGCACTGAAGATATTCAAGACGAGCGAAATGCAGGTTGTAGAAATGAAGAACACTTACAACAGGTTTTAATTAATGAAAATCCTCCTCGCTCTGAAGATATTCAAGACGAGCGTAATGCAGGTTGTAGAAATGAATCCAAAGTTGAAAATGCAATCCTTTTCTATGAGCAGCTTTCTACCCCTCTTTCATCTATGACACAATATAAAAAAAAATCTGCAAATAACATTACAATTTTAGAAGATGTAATAATTGTCCCAGCAAGTACAACAAAAACGATCTGTCCTGATAACAATATCGCTATAAATGACACAAATTCCCACACAAATGTACAACAACAACATTCCAATAATATTGTTGCTACTGAAGTTAAATGTTGTATTTGCCAAATTACCACATCCGATTCACTCAAATGTTCAAAATGCCAACAAGTGATTCACGGCGCATGTGGAGTGTCTGAAGTTAGAGAAGGTAGTAGTTCTTCTAATGTTAAATGTAACTTATGCTGGCAAGAAGATTCTATTAAGAAAGAAAGAACAAGTTCGCATGAAAATTTAAAAAGAGCAGCTGCGACTATGTGTACTATATCCAACAAAAAATTTAAAGAAATAGATGTAGGTGCTACAATTTTGGTTGATGTTCCGAAGTACGATCGTGCACCCTTAGATAACAAAAACATTACAGGACGAGTAATTGATAAGAAGAATGGTTTGTTTCAAGTTGGTACCTCCGTTGGTATAATTAAAGATTGGCTACCAAGAAACGCACTTCAAATATGTCCAGGAGCTCAATTTACCGGCCCCGTTCCCGAGGTAGTATTACCTATTCGTGGTATTTCCTCACAACTATCACCATTCGGCGGACAAGGGTTTAAGCAATGTCATTGCAAGAAATCAAGCAAACAATGTTCCTCAAATAAGTGTGCTTGTAAAAAGCACGGTTTGCTTTGTAATTCCAAATGTCATAAATCTTTGAATTGTGGTAACCAGTAAAGTCTTACTAATAATTTCATATTACTATTTACTAAACGCAGCTGTGCTTGCATTGCAACTCCAATGTTACAGGTCCATGCAACTCAGCGTAAGTTTCACATTAGTGACGTATTTAATTATCTTTTGTTCTGTGATTATTCGCTTTTCAAGTTATCTTTTAATTTCTTTGAATAAGTTTTTTTTTTTCCTATTTTTGCTAATCCTACTACTATTATAAAGGCGAAAGTTTGTAAGTATGGATGTATGGATGTTTGTAACTCTTTCACGCAAAAACCACTGAACGGATTTGGTTAAAATTTGGTACACAGATAGTTTATAACCTGGATTAACACATTTTTTTTTTTATTTTTTTTTACGTGGCAAAATCATCAAATGAGTCCTCCCACCCCGGGCAGGGCGGGAGGGACTGTCAGACTTGTACTGACTAAAATCCACGGTGTCCTTCGGTAGCCCTTTGTGTGCCGGAGTCGCGGTATACGTATGTCCCGCAACCCCGGCAGGGCTGTGGCCCTCTATAGGGGGGCCCCGTCACTATGCTGACGCTCCCTGAGGCGCGCGTGGGACACAACGCGCCGTCGACCCGGGCATGGTCCATGGTCGGGCAGCGAGTTGCCCTTTACTCGCCGCCCGCATGCCCGCGCCTACGGTGGCCGGAGATCGTCCCGCGACATCCGTCGCCGTGGGCGTCTACCACTGCGTCTCGGGCGGAGGGAGGGCGGTATCCTCTCCCTCAAGCGGCCCGCCTCCTCCTTCACGAGCATGACTGCTTCGCAGAAGGAGGCGACGGCCTCCCACTCCGTCTCGCCCCGCAGCATGGCCGCAACCAATGCCGGGCGCGAGAGGTCTCCGCCTATCGCCGCAGTGAGGACACGGCGGTGCTCCGCCCAAGCTGGGCAGTCCTGCACCGTATGCTCCACCGTGTCCTCCGGGCGATCCTCGCAGTGGTGACACCCGGGCGTTTCCTCCTTTTTTATCATGCACAGGTACCTCCCGAAGCTGCCGTGTCCAGTGAGGACCTGTGTCATGCGGTAGGTGAGGACGCCGTGGGACCTATCCAGCCACTCCTCAAAGAGGGGTCTTACAGCCGCGATTGCGGCTAGCCCGTACCTCGGTTGCGACAGTCGTTCTCTCCAAACTGCCCTGAGATCGCGCCGGAGCTCTTCCCGCCGCGCCTCGACTTCTCGAGGCAGCGGGGATACACCCCGACGCTGCGCCTCCACGCGCCACTCATAGACGCGCAGGAGGGCAGTCGCCTCCAGATCCCAGGGCAGTGATCCGGCAAGCAGGTTGGCAGATTCGCCGGCGATCGTGCGGTATCCTCGGATCATTCGGATTGCCATGACCCTCTGGCATGCGACCAGCTTTGCCGGCCGCGTCCGAATGCTCAGGGCCCACACGGGGGCCCCGTAGAGGGCCATGGACCGCACGACGCCGGCGTGCAACCTCCGGCAGGGGGCGTTTGGCCCGCCGATATTGGGCAGGAGCCGCCCGAGGGCGGCTGATGCCCGGTTCAGCCTTGGGGCCAAACGGGAGAAATGCTCCCCGAAGTTCCATCTGCTGTCGAGGACGAGTCCCAGGTACTTCATCGTACCCCCGACGCCGATGCGAACCCCCCCCACCGTTATGTGGGACTCTGTCAGTGGCGCATTCAGATGGCCATGAAAACACATGGCCTCTGTCTATTGCAGCGCCACTTCGAGTCCCAACTGCCGGATCCTTTCGACGACTATCGCAACCGCCCGCGTCGCCAGGTCGGCCGCCGCCTGGTGCGACACTCCCTCCGCCAGGACGAGCGTGTCGTCAGCGTAACATATTACGCTGACGTCTAGAGGGAGGTCGCCGCGCAGCACCCAGTCGAAACCGATGTCCCACAGGTGCGGTCCCAAGACCGATCCCTGTGGGACACCGCACGACATCTCTCGCCGGTTCCACTCTCCCCGGTGACCGGGGTAGATGACGGCTCTGTCCGTCAGGTAGTCCTCGACTGTGGGACGGAGGTAGGTCGGCACCCGGTGATACCGGAGTGCCTCCCTGATGCAACTCCAGGGCAGGGTGTTGAAGGCGTTGGAGATGTCCAAGGACACCGCCACGACGACCCTGCCCCGGGCCACTGCATCCCCCGTCGTGAGGGCTCTAACGCGCATGATGGCGTCCACCGTCGAGCGCCCCCTGCGGAAGCCAAATTGGCTCTCCGACAGGTTCGGGCCCACCCGATTTAGGTGCCCGACGAGGCGGTCTGCAATTACTCTCTCAAAGAGCTTGCCCACCTCGTCGAGCAGCACGATGGGCCGGGATGCGGACGGAGAGTCCGCAGGGCGCCCGGGCTTCTGGATGAGGACCAGTTTCCCCGTCTTCCAACGAAGCGGGAACTGGCCCCTCGCCAAACACGCGCTAAAGAGCCCCCCCAGTCGAGGCCCGAGAGTCCCGAAGGCCAGGACCCAGGCTTTTCCTGGCAGGCCGTCGGGTCCTGGGGCGGTATTTTTGGCTTTGAGCCGTTGTACCGCCACTCTCAGGTCTACCTCGGTCACCTCTGGAGCATCGTAGACGTCGTCGTCGCTGTGGTCCGCGTTCGCGTCAGCTTCGCCCTCACTGTCAGACTCCATCCGAGGCGGAGCTGCCATGGGCGGGGGAGCATGCTCCCCTCGCGATGGGAACAGGGCGCTCACCACGTCCTCCACGAACTGAGGCTGGAGACTCTGCGTCAACGGGGGGGCCCAGGGGCGGAGCTTTCCGCGCACCCACCTGTACGGCCAGCCCCATGGGTCCCTGTCCAGAGTCTCCAGCAACTCCTTGCGGGCCTGTTCCTTGGCCCGCAAGATTGCGTCGCGGAGGGCGGCCTTCGCTGCCTTGTAGCCCTCGTGCAGCTCCGCCTCCACGGCGGCCGCATCCGGAGGTCGGGTGCGGCGCCTGCGGAACCTGGAGTACCGGCGTCGCGCGGCAACGCACGCCTCGCGCAGCGATGCTAGCTCGCGCGACCACCAGTAAAGCTGACGCCGGGCGCGTCCTTGCCGGACCCGGGGCATGGCCACGTCGCAGATCTCCGACATGGCCTCCCGGAACCACTCGGCCTCGTCGTTTATGTCGGCAGGCCTGTCCGGTGGTGACACCCAGGCCTGCACGATCGAGGCTTCCAGGAATAGCTCCCGGTCCAGCTGTTTCAGCGCCCATCGCGGACCACTTGGGTTCCGTCGGACCGGCGCGTCTGGGGTCTGGGCGGAGACGTCAAACCGGATATCCCGGTGATCGGAGTAAGTCTCCGCCTCCTCCACAACGCGCCAGTCGGTGACGCGCGGCGACAGGGCGGCCCTGGCAAACGTGACGTCTACCACCGATTCGCCCGTCCACCGCACGCACGTGGGGACAGAACCCCGGTTCTCAATGACCAGGCCCTGCGCCAGGGCCCAGTGCTCGAGCAACCTGCCCCGCGCAACATCCGTGTACCGGGAACCCCAAGCCACGTTCTTGGCGTTGAAGTCCCCGAGGACGAGCACGGGGAGGGAACCGAATGCGACGACGACGTCTCCCAGCTCCACAAGGGAGTCCTGGAACTCGGCGAGAGTTCGGCTTGGAGAGAAATATACGCCTACCACGACGATCTCCCCGAACCGGGCTGCGACGATCCCGCGCCTTCTCTCGACACGATCGAGGGGCGGGGTACCGGCGGCGGCCGACGAAATAATGGTCACCGAGCCGTCCAGGTCCGCTACCCAGTCGTTCCTGGGCGGGACAAAATACGGCTCGGTGACCACGGCGACATTTATCAACCACTGCGCCATGCTCTGGAGCAAAAGATCCTGAGCAGCGGCGCAGTGGTTGATGTTCGCCTGGAGGAAGCGCAATGGAGACATTATTCTGAATCCATTGCAGCCTTCTCCAGGGCCCCCTGCGAGGGCGCAGCCACGGCGGCGGCGGCGGCAGCGGGAGCGGCGGCGGCGGCGGTGGCGGTGGCGGCGGTGACGGCGGCGGCAGAGGGCCTACCTCTGCGCCTGGCTTCGGTGGGTGGAGCGCAGGACTTGCCCCCAGCCCGGTGATCGGCCGGCTTGCCAGCCGCCTCACATGCGAAGCAGTGAGGCGGGGCGGAGCACGAGCCGGCCTTGTGACCGGGCTGACCGCAGCGGAAGCACCTATCGCTGCGGTCCACCTCCGAGGTGCAGACGCATGCCGCGTGGTTACCCACTTGGCAGCGGTAACACCTCAGGGGTCGGGGTTCCAGGATTTTCACCTGCGCCGATACCCAACCCACCAGGAGCCTTCGGCCCTCCTGAATCTTTTTGGCCGCCGTAACGGGGCAGCTAACCGTGATGGTTTGCAGCCCCGCAAAGCCAGGACGCAGGGCGCCCGCCCTCACCTCGTCTGAGGAGCACCCCCCAGTCCTGGCAACGGCGGCCACCACGTCCTCCGCCGTCACGGAGTCATCCAGACCCAATATGCGCATGTCTGCGCGCTTTGTGAGTCTGGAGACTCGGGCCTCCTCCGCATTTAAGGACGCTCTGAGCCGTTCGGCCAGAGCGTCAGCGGTGGGGCCACTGGCCGCGCCGGGGAGCTCCAACATGCGAGCCCCCGTTGCAGTGACCCGCAAACGGAGGCCGCCGGCGATGCCGAGCTCCCCGAGGTTTATCGCCTCCCGCGCCTTCGCGAGCACGTCGCGGTACGACACGCCCCTCTTGACCGCGTCCGGCTGCAGTGTTATCACCACCGCCGCGGTCTTAGGGGCGCGCAATCGCGCCGCGACGTCGCGCTCCTTGCGCTGCCGCCGCCTCTCCCTCCGCTTCTTGGACCTGGCCGCCTTGGCAGCCTTCTTCTTCTCCCCGGCCACTTGCCAATCGGCGCCGGCCGGAGGAATTCTTGGAGGAGGCTGCTGCTGCTGAGGCGGCCGGTGTTCAGTCTGGGCTTTTCTTTTGGCCGCCAGTGTTGGCCTCGCTGGCCTCGCAGGCGTCGAGGTCGGAGTCGGCCGCGACCCCGACGGGCCCGGCCTCACCTGGCCGGGCCCGGCCGGGGCCTGGATTAACACATAGGATAGTTTTTATCCCGATTTTATGTTCCCGTGGGATAATTTTTCAGTTGCAGCGGGTGAAGCCGCTGGCAACAGCTAGTTCAATAATAATTTGTTGTAGTTCTTTTGTTCACTATAAGTGAACCAGAATGTGATAATAATTTTGCCTCAATATATCTTAAGTTTAGCTGGAGTGATTTTATCTCAAGACTTTAATTCACAAGACTGATCAATTCCATTGTTGCACTATTAAACTAATTGTTTACCTAACCAGTTTCATCCAATTTATGGATTACACCCTAAAATTGGATCATTTTTTTTTTACTACGACTGAGATCTCCTATTGTCTGTAGAAAACAACATACATACTAAAATTTTCAATAAAAAGTTTATAAAAATCAATTTAGTGATTTTCCTTTCTCACCTATTCTAAACCTTCATAACTCTATGATACAATACTTGAAGTTAATCATCGGCAAACTAGGAACCAATTAGAAGTCAGCCAGCAAAATTGTAGCCAATCAGTGTTGAGCACATCAAATCTTACTATAATAACGAGTATACGAACGAGTATTAACGAGTATTTTCGCAAAAATCCTGACTTTGTCCAGTAAGATTTGATAATTTTTCGCCTATGTCTAATTATTCGCGTTTTCGCAAAACCCCTAGGATTTCCGCGAAGATTCGAAGTATCAAATTATCCTACGACATTTATAACATTATTTATAGTATACATATAATTATGAAAACGGAAAATATATTTCAGAACGTTATGTTCAGAATCAGTAACTGAATCGATTCCAATATTTTAACACCATGTTGTATTATGTACAATAAAACTATTTTTGTTATATTTTTATCACCGGTTAAAATACAATCACCGTACGGTTAGGTACCTATTGCCAAACTATTATAAATGAGTATACGATACTGGAGACACGGGGGATGCGCGGGGGGCACCGCGAAATGAGTCTTTAATTGAACAGACAACTTGTGATTTGAAATGTACATAAATTCTTTACTCAAAAATACTAGACAGGTGTATAGGATTTCACATAAACAAAAAATGATTTTGGATGATTTTGGATGACCCTGGCGGCTGAGAGTGTGTCATGCTCACTCAAATGTCTCGCTGATGGTGGCGCGTGTGTCGGATCATTTAGCTCCCTCCAAAATGGTTGAGCTGAATGGTGCTGATGCATGTGTCATGTTCGTGAACGGGCGCTGTCAGTTGAGACTGGTCATCTCTTAGCTGCCACGGCTTATTTTAATAATTATTGATCATTTTGTTTTTGAATTGTCTTTGTTTTAATTGTTACTCTGGACACTTTTAATCAAAAACTTGCTACATCGTTCTCACATAGTGTACCACCTCAAATGAATGATGTAACAAAGGTTCTGTAATAATTCTGGCGATCTAAAAAGAGTGTCCATGGAGTTTCTTGCACGTTCTTCTCCATAGAGATCTACTTCTTGGAACGGGCATCTACGGTACTTTCACAGTTTTTATGTCTTGTGACTGGGACTGTAGCACCATAACTTTTGTAGTGTTTAATAATATTCCTTTGATTGTCTATGACAATTCAAAAGTGCCTGTAACTGGCCTACTTGAAATAAATGCTTTGATTTTGATTTTTGATTTTGGATAAGTCCAGGTTTCCTCACGATGTTTTCCGTCAACAATCTAAATGATGTCCAAGATAAACAAAGAAAGTACATATTCATTGAAAAACACACAATGGTATTTGCCCGAGTTTCAACTCGCAACCTCATGCACTAGAACCACAACCATCACGACTACCCACATTAATTTTTTTAATTTTTCTTCAAATTGACCGGAAACTGTGGAAGAATTATTTTACTCTATTAATTTCCTTGCCAGAAATTCCTATGAACTTCACTGGTTTCAAACTAACTAATTAAAGAAGCTATATAGTTTCTATAAAAGGACTAAAGCTCTGGGCAGAGTGCAGTGTTCGGTGAAAATATTATGACAATAATGGGAATTCTTAGAACATCATTGTTGCCCTTAAATGTCTTCTAGAGGTAAAAGACCTGTCAGTCATAACCATGGAAGTATTAAAATGTGTATAGTTATACAACAATAATCCTTATTCCCATGCAGGGAAAACTCCACCTGCAACGATCTTAACGTTCTCTTTTCGCATCTGAGGCCTTATGACAAGATTTCTGTATTTTACTTACTTGAAGTATTTAAGTCGTCTATCGTATCGGGGTCGCGAGACTAAGGTAACCGTGACACTGACCCTTCCATTATATTATTATGTAAAATGAAAATGTGCCTCTGGTGTACGATCGAGGAACTATTTTTCCATCAAATTAACGTCAAAATTTTGAATTTACGTCATAGAAAAGTCATGCTAGTTCCTCCGGTTATATTCATTCACTCTTATCGAGTACTACACTCCTCACCTTTTGTTTCTTACAGAGCAAGTAAAACTCAAATTCTTACTAGAACAAAACCCCAGTAAATGCGACGTCGTATTGTATTCGATTCCATTGATAAAGTGATTCCAATTGCACTTCGACTGCGGTCGAATCGTGATCGCCAGCAAAATGAAAAAGTGATATACGAGGTTTAAAGGTCTCTAATAAAATGTTGTTTATGTGGGACAATAGGGGGCGCTAGTATTGTTCCCGCGGGCTCCGGGGCTCGACGTAGCCCGCAAATGGTTCCGGTCTGAATGCACTGCACTTCTGTTAAATTAAAAATGTCACTAGACGTAAATTTTATATCACATCGTATTCCGTTTCTTCGTTAGTTTGCTTTAATTTTTGTAAGGTTATCAAATAAATAACGGGTAGGTATGAGAAAACAATAATTTTTCGTCACGTTAACTCACAGTTTGTTTTTCTGCAAAAAAAGATTAAGATCTTTTTAGTTCACATTTCTTAATAGATACGATATATACCATCAAAACAAAAGGCACGTTCCAATAAACCCCCAATAAACAGTATCGTTATGGTGTTAACATGGAATAACATCATTCCGAAACCCGTTACCCCCATTCTACGAGTGTCCCCATAATCACAAACAAACAAACAAACAAAACCGTAGCAATAACACTGTCGTGTGTTACTGAAAACCATTTTCAGATAAGCGTCGGGAAGCACGTAAAATGGCCCCTTTACTGAAGGCCACTGAAGACCTTTACCCTTTGGAATTTTATTAACTGCTCACTTAGCTACACTTGTTTCGAACACATTGTAATTGTACTACTTTAGTAATTGTCATATTAAAACTTTCGTGTTTAATTGTTTGATTTTTAAGAATCTATAAACGGTTTTTAAGTTAATTCTACGATAGTCGCACTTTGACAGACAATAATTTTTATCATATCTGTCAGAAGGGCTCAATAGATAGGTGACGTAAATTAGAATATAAAGCATTTTTTTTTATATCAGTTGTCATACCTTGTTAAGAGTACTTCCCAGAATTAGATTCTTATTAGCGACATATCGGATGGTCATACTCTACAGTTGAGATAACTACGTAGCTACGTACTCATTAAATATCAAAGAGTATTACGCAGACTAACGTTTATCTTGGTTACAATGAGATTCGACCCCAGGCTAGTTGAGAAGAACAGAGACCAACAAGTTATCTAATTACGTAACTAGGTCTCATGTGAAAACATAAAAACTTTTTACACAGTTTAAAACTCCCATGTTTTTATTTAATTTACCCAAGAACAATGTTAGGAAGTTTTTTTTTTAATTATTTATTGGATGACTTTGTGAGTTCAGGAACATAAATATCATGTATGAAGAGCAATTAGTCCATTGGATGGTTGTATCCACTTGATACGAAATTCGCCACAGATATTCTCATGACAAAAGAATGGATAGTGATACCTACATACATAAGCTGGCACCACTTTCCAATGGGGGTCGTCAGATACTACAGACGCCACCTGCTACCTGCTAATATTCTTACATACTCCTATTCCGTAGTCGACCACGACACGACCTTTCTGAATAACCTCACAAAAACTGATTCAATTCAACTTAAAAGGCCTATTTTACAAAATACTAGAAAGTTTACAGAAGATACTCGTACCTAAGACGTGCTGTCGCAATAACAAGCAGTTCGCCGAATTGAACGACATTGCTAAAACTGAGACACGAAACGAACTTTAGTCTCAGACAGAAAACAGATAGCGTAAGAAAAGGCCTCATTCTTGAATGGTCACGGCCGAAAGAATGAAATGGAATTTTTCAATTTTGTTAATTAATTTTGCCTGTTTGCCATTCCCGATCGAATATTTTTTGTTCGTAATCTTTTTTTTTTTTGTTTATTTTTAGAATGTAAGCCGGATTAAGCACTTTTTCTTTTTTATGCTTTGTAATCTTATTACGTCTTATTGGTGAATTCTTTGCATTTGATTAAGTTTTATTTTTTCTAGTTTGTAGTTTTGCTGCGAAGAGGTGTCAAGATGGTGGTGGTTAAACAATGTTTAAGTACCCACTTTTAAGTAATGTGGTGAAACCACTGGGCATTGACAATGCGATATTTAATCTATTTACTTAGTAACAGCAACATATCTATTCAATTGTCTTCAATTTGTTGAGGAGCTCGTGGCTAAATAATTACAGCCGCACAGGCCGATCTTCCGGGTTAAGCCGCGCTTACCGAGGTTGGTCTGTGGATGGGTGACCATCTGACATAACGAGTTTACTATAACGTGCCTCGGAAAGCACGTAAAGCCGTTGGTCCTGGCTGTCATTTGTAGATCTTTGACAGTCGTTACTGTTAGTCAGAAGCTCATAAGTCTGACACCCAGAGTCTCACCATTCTATCGGAGTATCGTATCTCCCAGTTGCTGCTGCTGCTGGGTTGTGGAGGTCCGATAGGCAGTCACTCCATGTAAAATACTGAAATTCAGCTGAATCTGGTTCGACTGCAAGCCGACCTCAATATAGTTGGGAAAAGGCTAGGCAGATGATGATGTCTTCAATTTGTTACGCCAACCAAACTAACGCAAGCATTTTCGTATCAATCGACAACATAGACTAAATTGTACACATCATTTTACTGACATAAAATACCAATTTACTCTGTTCCATAATTTATACACACCAATCTGTATCATACCCTACATAAAAGCCGACCAATTTTAATTAAATAGCTGATTAATTGTGTCAAAGACTCTTGACATAAATTTATCGTCATCAGTTACGCGATAAAACTGCTAAGTACGTTTCAAATTTCTTTAAAACCAAAATGTTGTGGCATTGACAAAAGGTTCTTTATGAGGTATAGATGCCACCGCTCCCGGCACAAGAACAAAGCGATGAAGCCTTTGTAGTTGGAGGAACAGGCCTTTATTAAAAGCCCTCTTTACACCTTATATAACGTTTCATAAAATTGACGAAACTTAGGGTGTGTGGGTATCTTTTCGGTGTCAACAGACTGTAAATTTCATCTCAAGCTTTAGTATTTAAGCTTTTATCGTTAATGTTCTGAACACCTGTGTTTAGTCGCTTTTTGGAGAAAAGCGATAAGTACATTAAAATTGTGAGAGACTTTCCGGTAATTACGAGTACGTAAAACGAATGCATAGTAATAACCAAAAAGAGAAGTAAACCTATAATCTACTTTTTTAATTTGTAATTGAGTATGTATGAAATAGTTCTCATATGAATTTAGTGAAGTAAAACAATCTTATAATACCGTAATCTAAAAATTAAGAGCTTATATTTCCCACAATTTTCTGCAACCCAAAATTAAATTCCTATGGCTCTAATTATTTATCAAACTTGAGACTTTAATACCTATAATGGGTACCTGGCGTTTAATAATTCAAGCCGCAAAATAACTTTGTTAAATAAATAATAGGTTTATTTAATCCTCGGAGCGCAAACGTCAATTCCAACCTTTGTTTATATGCAGCAAAGGGTTACAGACTGTGAGGGATTAGCCATTCAAACAATTTTGAGTTGCTTACCCCTGCAATCTGCGCTTCAAAGTCCGTTACCCCAAACAAAATGTTTTGTACACAAAATCGGTACAGATAATTAGGTATTACATGTGCTAGCCTCTACAAAGAATATAGTACTGCTTCTGACATTCTTTATTGAGAAAAATATCATCAAGTTTTGTGTTTGTAATTTTACATCTATATTCTAGATTTGAGCAATATGATAAGAATTTTAACTTCCTAGCACCACAAGGGCATTTCTACGAAGAGGGCATTTTTTATGTCCTTTTAAAAAACATGGTTGGAAGTTACATATACATCCCAATATTTTTAAGCGTACGTCTCAATATACATTCTAACTGGAGAGCATAACATAAATTCCGTAGTACTTTTTAATTTTCCAAAAAAATAAATCTGAAGTGAAAAAACGGGTGTATTTTCACTCCCGAAATCAAGTGTAAAATATTTTATATTTATAATGGAGCGGAATTTCAAGAAAATTTCTAATATTCTTGAGTATATGGACAACTAACCAAGAGATATTGACAATAAATAAGCATGTAATTGCTTATTTTGTTATATTTGTGGGTGCGTAAAGATTCGTCCCAGTCTAATGAATCATTTCCGTGTCATACAAAAAACACAAGATTACTAAGTATTAAATAAGCGCAAACTGGACATGATTATCCGATTCTTGTTAACTGTCAGGTGCGCCCGAGCAGGCGATATGAGTGCATGTGTGGTGTGTGCTGTTTTTTTCGATTTTCAAAGGTGAGAACCTGTTTCCGTGTCTTCAGTTCGGGGTCTTTTCTCAATTCCGTGTTAAAGATATCTTCTGAATATTTTCTTTTGAAATATGTTTTGTCTCCCTAAACTGAAGTTTAACTAGACATCAGCATGGTTGATTCATTTAATTTGTTTAAAGTCGTAACAGTAATAAGTTATTTTGACTAGTACGATATTTTCTCAATTCCGTGGCCCTCAATTTTGTGTCCTGGTGTTCACGGAATTGAGAACGATGGTTCATCTATGTAACTAATCTCGGGTTATAAGAGGTTTAAAGTCACTTGCTTCCCCATTTGTCATGGTTAAGTAGTTGACGCCGTACATTATGCACCTGTAATGTTTAATAAAAGGTTTAAAGTATCTATGTAGAGTTGACGTCGCAATTGCAAGATCTGATTTTAGCTAATACTACTGCGACTAGCTACTCGAGCCTCGGAAGATCGTATAATGATAGCCTATTTATTCTGATTTATAAACTATATTACTGCAAAGTTTCATTAAAATACATTTAGTAATTTTTGATTTAAAAATTTACCTGACTAATATACACCCGAATATTTCGATTTTGTCTATTACTTCCTGCGTTTGATAAATCCAACTGATTTGACGTCTATTATACTTCATGTTTCTTGTTTGTTATTTAAATGTTTAACGAAAATGCTTGATAGAATGCATTATTAATAAAAATACTCATTTAAATGATTGGTCTACAAGTTAGTTAACTAAGCATGATAACTCAAGGAATCTCTCTCAAGGTACTTCTATATAAACTTAAATAGCTAAAATACCAAAAACTGCTAAAATTTGTTCTTGAATGTTTTGTTTTTATTGTATTTTTCTTTCCTGGTTACGTAGAATAATTATGTGTAATTCTAAATTCTGTGGTCACGTTTCTCAATTCCATGGCACTCAAAATGTAAATCGATTTATTTCATAAACTACTGGAGCAATTACTGGCAAATTAGCACCATTTTGTTTTAAAAAAAATCCACTTTATTTTGGTTATATACAATTTGTCATAATGTGAAAAAAAAATGCCCACGGAATTGAGGAAAAATCACCGTGTCCGTAGAAATGCCCACAACTATCACAAATTTCGGACCTGGTGATAATTCTTCCACCAGACGAACCATTTCATGATATAAAGAGCGATGCAATACTTAACCTCCAATAGAAAAGTAAATATTATTTTGAAAGGTGTATCGATTGTTTTGTTATGGTAAAATCATAGAATTTCGTTAAAAAATTCAACTAACGACCTGTCCCGGCTTTGCAAGGGTAGATATTTGTTTATTAATTATTGCTTTTCCTTAGTGATAATACAATTTTCGTTCTCGCAGCATGCAGTCACAGCAGCTTCCCATTATTTCTTGATAGTGAGAATTGTCGGAAATTTGTATATTGTATATTACTAGCTTCCGCCCGCGGCTTCGCCCGCGTGGTGTTTTGATAAAAAGTAGCTTATGTTGTTTTTCAGATTTCAGACTATCCATATCCAATTTTGTAACAAACGGCTCAGCAAATTAGCCGTGAAACAAACATTTACACAGTTATAGTAAATTAATTTGAATATTAGGGATTATATTAATGGAACGGTATAGATTTGGGTATAGCATTTGGTTAAAAGAGAGTAGGTATGTTTAAAAAAAATATAAAATATCTGTTTACAGTAGGTTTATGGTACCTATGTATTCCATTAAGTGGCAGAAAGTACCCAAGAAAATTTATTGGTCCCTTATGTCCAAGAGACACTTCCAGGGGCCAGCATCACGTTGTGTACAAAAATATTTTAAAATGACCTAATTTAAAACATTTTTGTACACAACGTTTGCTGTTTTGTTATTATTTGTTAAAATGTAGAGATTGTTTGGACTCGACACTCGCGAGCAGGCCACGTACAGTTGGCCATGCGAAAAACAGTTTTTCTCTAAATGGACACCTGCTACTTTAAGTGTTTGCCCTTGCGCTTTGTTAATGGTCATTGCGAAGGCTGGTTTGAGGGGAAACTGGATTCTTTTAAACTGAAAAGGTAAATCTGTAGGGATCATGGGTAGGTATACGGGGAATTAAAACTTCTTCATCTTTAGCTATTCCTGTCATTATAACTGCTCTAATAATATTGCGTCCTAGCTGCGTAATTTGCAATCGGGTCCCGTTGCATAGTCTCGGCGCTTCGAGATTTCTCATTAACAAAACTGGAACCCCAACTTTCAGTCTCAGCTTATGAGACGGCAATCCTGACAGCTCTAAAGTCTCTGTAGGATAAGATGTCACCTGTTCACTGTCCATGACAATATCTACTGACAAATATTCGACAACATCGCCTTGCACATGTGACATCATTCGTTCATTGATCTGTCCCACGATTTCATTGTTCGGTGCCAATATTGCCATGATGTTCCTAGGTTCAGTGGTTAAAATTTTGTATACAAAAAGTTTGGCTTCGTAGTTCCCGTTCCGAATCCGTTCCGTTCCGTTCGAATTTCGGGAATTCCGTTTGTAGAATTTCACCCCCACGGTGGTAAAAATTTCAAAATGCTAGAACAAACGATTTTAAATTTCAAAAACGCTAGAACAAATTGTTATTTATTTCTTATCAAGTTCCTAAATATAAAGTTTCATGGTTTTATCCCCAGAAATGACAAAATCCCATACAAACTTTCAACCCTTATTTCACCCCCTCACTGGTCGAAATTTCAAAAACGCTAGAACAAATGTTTAAATATATCTTATCAAGTGCTTAAATATAAAGTTTCATGGTTTTATCTTTTAAAATTAAGAAATCCCATACAAACTTTCAACCCCTATTTCAACCTCTTCATCCCCTTTTTCGCAATAAAAGGTAGCCTATGTTCTTTCTCAGGGTCTAAAGATTGTCTGTGCCAAATTTCATCAAAATCGGTTGAGAGGTTTAAGCGGGAAAGCGTAACAGACAGACAGACAGACAGACAGACAGACAGACAGAGTTACTTTCGCATTTATAATATTAGTTTGGATTACAGCCTATTACACAACATCTAATCATTTTACCGGCAAGATGGACCGATACCCTAAAGAAGGTGGCTGGCAGTGGCTGGATGAAAAAAGCTGGAGATCGTGCGCAGTGGCGCTCCCCGAGAGAGGCCTATGTCCAGCAGTGGACTGCAATAGGCTGAAATGATGAGTAATTTTACATCAATATCTCGTTTTTTTTTTGACGTGATAACGTCTAATAATTCCATGGCCGGCTGCACGCACGAAAAAAGATGACGTCATGCGGCGTTACCTCGCCTCGCTCTGTAGCGTTCCATAGCAACGGCGTGTCAATTGTTTGTTTATAGCAACGTAAGTGCAGTATTTTCTTATGACGTTGTCACGTTCAACCTATCGTCATTATACCCGGGCGCGCCGCAATTGCGGCGGTAAGATCCCTCTTTGAGGAGTGGCTGGAGAGACGTCACGGCGTCCTGACCTATCGGATGACGCAGGTCCTCACAGGACACGGAAGTTTCGGGAGGTTCCTGTGCCTGATGGGGAAGGAGGAAACGCCCGGGTGCCACCACTGCGAAGATCGCCCGGAGGACACAGTAGAGCATACGGTGCAAGACTGCCCCGCTTGGGCAGAGCACCGACGTGTCCTCACGGCGGCGATTGGCGGAGACCTCTCGCGCCCGGCATTGGTTGCGGCCATGCTGCGGGGCGAGACGGAGTGGGAAGCGGTCTCCTCCTTCTGCGAGGCAGTAATGCTCGTGAAGGAGGAGGCGGGCCGCTTGAGAGTGAGGACAGCGTCCTCCCTCCGCCCCAACCGCAGTGGTAGGCGCCCGCGGCGTTGGACGTCAGCAGATGATCTCCGGCCACCGTAGGCGCGGGCATGCGGGCAGCGAGTAAAGGGCAACTCGCTGCCCGACCATGGACCATGCCCGGGTCGACGGCGCGTCGTGTCCCACGCGCGCCTCAAAGAGCGTCAGCATAATGACGGGGCCCCCTCTCAGAGGGTCAAAGCCTGCCGGGGTCGCGGGATTATTTCCTTACCGTGACCCCGGAACAGAAAGGGCTATTGAAGGACACCGTGGATTTTAGTCAGTAGAAGTCTGACAGTAAGGGGTTGGAGGACTCATTTGATGATTTTACCACACTAAAAAAAAAAAAAATCGTCATTATACCGACTTTACAGACAACCGATTTTTTCAGAAAATTCCTTTGATATGACAGTTCTTTTGGGACAATCTTAAGCAGCGTCACTTTGACAGTTGCTTTCCCCATTGACACGAAGCTGTCAATTTCTATTTTGCCGCTCTTTGCAGAAGTATGGCTATTATTGCACGTCTCTGTTGTATTTTCTTTTTATCAGGTTACCTACTCATGTCACTCGAAAATTTATAGCGAGAAGCCCATACTCAAGACTTGCTAAAATTTATAATAAGTTACCAGAGCGTTTTAAATCCCTATCTAAAGATTCTATATTTTGTAAACAGTTGAAATCTCTGCTAATAAAGAAAGGCTACTATACAGTCGACGAATTTATAGCTGATGACAAATTATATTAATTAATGTATTTACTGACCTTGCAAGCTGACATAACTTAGAAAGTAAGAATAAATTTACCTACCCTAAAAATTGTATCAGAATGTTTATTGATAATTGTAATATTTTAAATGACATGCATTATTTAATCTTATAAATTGTAATTGAATTGAAAATAGTATCGACAATTAACATTTTAAAATTTATTGAACCATATTTGATAATTATAAGTACTTATTGCTTAAAATTTGCAGTGCCCTTACAGGGTGCATGTACTAACACTGAGTCATGAAATTTTAATGCATGCCTATTAATCAGTGTTGTGTATATGTAAGCAAATAAATAAATAAATAAATAAATAAATAAATTTTATAACAAGTTAGTAACTTCATGGTTGTGAGTTATTTTCGGTATATTACTTAGATCTCATAATCTCGCGTTCGTATTAATCTCGAAGGTGACGATTTATAGTGTTGAAGCGAATACTTTTCGTAACACATCTGTAGGAATTTCACTAATAACTTTTAGAACTCCAACACCGCGAATAATTCTTTGTGTTGCTGTAAGATTGAATTCTATTTTTGTATTAGTGTATTATTAAAACTACGTCTAAGCAACTATTGGTCTTACTTCATTTTAGACAAAAATAATTATAATCCAAAGAAAACATAGACCCACGTAGAAACGCTTTTAAATTGTCAAAATCTGCGAACTATTTCGCCCAACATCATATAAATTCATTCAATAAAAATACCCTAATCATAAAATAACTTCATCGGGGTCGGATTTCTTTAACAAAATAAAAACCAAAGATTCATCTCTACCATCATAAAAATTAATGAAATTACAATTAAAAAGCACGCATAATATATACATTTTTAATTAAGGGAAATATACTAAAAAGGAAGTACAATAAAATTGATCGCAGCAAACGCCTCCTAATTTTCCCTAATACATTTTTATTGGTTACAAAAAAAAAGTGATTTGTAATAATCGCGTTCTTGCCCCTTCATTAAATCCTATGTCTGCAATTAAGAAAAGGGCTCACTTGAACTGTAAACTGAATATACTTAGAATGATGCTGTAACACCCGACATTACCCCCCCCCCCTCATTTACATAAATAAATGTTATTTAAAAAGGACGCAACATGTTTGTTTCCATAATGTTCAGAAGACGAAAACATCGATTACCCAATCAATTATAATAATTATCTTGTAAAAGAATTTCTCAACCAATTTCTCAAATAACTTACTACTTACTTTTTGTAAAGAAGATTTTATGTAATTACCATTTACAAACACGTACATTAATATTATTAAAAATATTAGCTAAGAAGATAATATTCATATTTTGGCAAAGGAACATTTATAGCCAGATTAACAAAAGCTACGTTTATAATATCGTTAGTGGCACAACAAATGGGTGTAATGTGAAAACCGCAGATTTGTTCACGTAGCGGATTGCACAGCAGAGGAAAATTTTCCTCACATTTCCCTCACGCCTTTGTACTGAGGTCGCTAATTGCGAGCACCAGGTGTTAATTTTTTTTATGATTCAACAAGTGCTTGTTTTTGGCAACACTAACAAGGATTATTCCTTTTTAATTACGTGTGTTCTTTATTCCTAACATATGCTTGTCTGGCGACTTACATGCAATGTGTTTGTAAGCTGCAAAAATTGTTTAAGTTTTTGCAGTACATTTAATTTGTGACGCATATGTATGTGTCTCTTCATTGATGAAATATAGGCCTCTTCTCTATGTAGTGTCGAATATCCACTATGTGGACCCAGTATGGGGTGGTAGATGTAGCACTGTAGTTCTTTTTTTTTTGGTAAAATCATCAAATGAGACCTCCCACCCCGGGCAGGGCGGGAGGGACTGTCAGACTTGTACTGACTAAAATTCACGGTGTCCTTCAATTGCCCTATGTTCCGGGGTCACGGTAAGGAAATAAGTCCCGCGACCTCGGCAGGCTTTTTCCCTCTGAGAGGACCCGTCATTTTGCTGACGCTCTTTGAGGCGCGCGTGGAACACGACGCGCCGTCAACCCGGGCATGGTCCATGGTCGGACAGCGAGTTACCCTTTACTCGCTGTCCGCATGCCCGCGCCTACGGTGGCCGGAGATCGTCTGCCGACGTCCGACGCCGTGGGCGTCTACCACTGTAGCACTGTAGCTTAGCTTTTTTTTTTATTCTTGGGCATGCCAGATTCTTCATCGTTTTAAGAGTAACGGTGATCAAATAAATTACATAAGCTAGCCTGTCTAGATTCGAACAGGTCAGCCGGGCCGGTACCATAAGACCGCCACTGCTCATCATTAAAATTGAATAGAAAGAAAAATCATTCATTGGATTAATTTATTGAATAATTATTCTGTTCTTACTATTTGATCTGATTCGCATTTTATTTATTGGTGTAAGTAAGAGTATGAAATCGGTGTATCACTCGGGAAGATAATATTATTATTATTATTATTTATTTATTTTGGACAGAATCCAAATAATAATAATAATAATATTGCATTTCTTGAAATTCTACATTTAAAGTGAAGTTCCTTTTGAGCATACTTTTCTATCTTTCAGGTACCTGCTTCTCTACAAGACCTGTAAAAAAAAGTTACAGCAGTTAATAAAGATTACTAACTCACAATTATCGGAATCCTGATAATTACCAGCAGACGATCTCCGGCCACCTTAGGCGCGGGCATGCGGGCAGCGAGTAAAGGGAAACTCGCTGCCCGACCATGGACCATGCCCGGGTCGACGGCGCGTTGTGTCCCACGCGCGCCTCAAAGAGCGTCAGCATAATGACGGGGCCCCCTCTCAAAGGGCCAAAGCCTGCCGGGGATTATTTCCTTACCGTGACCCCGGAACATAACAGGCTACTGAAGGACACCGTGGATTTTAGTCAGTAGAAGTCTGACAGTCCCTCCCGCCCTGCCCGGGGTGGGAGGACTCATTTGATGATTTTATCACGCAAAAAAAAAAAAAAAAACCTGATAATTACCAGCTGACTACGGATTACCAAAGCGTCCTCGAGCGAAATGATCGACATTTAGTCGGATGACATCCACCGCACGATCAACGATGTTCTCATTAACGCAATCAGACAGACATACTAACGTTGTGGGGGACTTTGTTTTTACCGACTTTCAAATAGAGGGTAATTAATTTGTTCGGATGTTTTTTATTTCTTTTATAGGTTTTTTAAGCCTTTATTGTTCCTCTGCTGGACAAAGTTCTCTCCTATTACTTCCCTTTCTTCCTATTTTTATATTATATTTTTTTTAAGTTACCTTCCATCATTAATGTTTAATCAACTTATGTTGACGTTACTACATTTTTTTTATTCAAAATTGCGTTTAGAAAATGTAGTACGTTGAATTTTTCGCCAGTCATGAGTGGTGCGCGGGCATGCGAACGGCGAGTAACGGGCGACTCGCCGTCTGACCATGGACCATGCCCGGGTCGACGGCGCGTTGTGTGTCACGCGCGCCTCAATGAATGTCAGCATAATGACGGGGCCTGTCGGGGTCGTGGGAATCACGAATTACCGTGACCCTAGAACGTAAAGGGCTATTGAAGGACACCGTGGATTTTAGTCAGTACGAGTCTGATAGTCCCTCCCGCTCTGTCCTGGGTTATTCCTCATTAATTGATGATTTTATCGTCGAATTACAACATTAATTCTCATTTAGAAGATACAAGAACTCGCACGTGAGTTGCGTTACATTGCGGACTTTGTAGGTACTTACAAGGAATTCAGTTGATGAAACAAATACCGCAATGTGGTGAAAATCGCATGCGAGTACTTGCTGCGTCTAAATGAGGCTTTATTTTCTTCTTATTTATCAAGTGCCAGACACCCAGACATTCTACTTGAATAACCATAAAGGTCAAGTCACTACAGTAGACAAAAAAAAACGAAAGTATCTGACAGCGATTTCTATCATACAGTTATTGAAATCCAGATTATTGGATCCAGCCAGCTGTCCACTGGTTAATAAAGCGTCCTTGAGTGAAATGATGATCATTACCCGGGTGACTGCCACCGCGCTATGGCATCTACTCATTACGGAAATATAGCGGAATTCTATTGGCCATCGTGCTACATACTGCGATGAATAAGAAATCTGTTCAGCTATGGTTTTGTTCGAAGTTTGATAGCTATGGCTCTGGGTTTATCAGAACGGATTTTGTGTGTTACAATAAAGGTGGGGAAGCCAGACTACATGCGAATTAATTTCATATATTTAAAAAATATATATATAAATACTAGCTGTTTCCAGCGGCTTCACCCGCTACTACTCGAAAATTATCCCACGGGAACATAAAATCGGGATAAAAACTATTCTATGTGTTAATCCGGGTTATAAACTATCTGTGTACCAAATTTTAGCCAAATCCCTTCAGTGGTTTTTGCGTGAAAGAGTAACAAACATACCTACATACACAAACACATACATACATCTTCACAAACTTTCGCATTAATAATATTAGTAGGATAGGATGGTATTGTTTTTTATTACTTGGACTAACTGTTAGAAAATGTGGTCCGCCAAGCATAGGTTAACAATAGCAAAATAGTCATGAATTAACAATACAAGGAAAATAAACGTGTTATATGTACCCTGTTAAATTCAAAATCAAAGTCTATGTGCATGGATTTCCATGTACAACTTACAAGCCATATGAATTTATTCTAATCCATAAGATTTCTTAGAAAATGCAACAATAAATTGTGCACACAATGTATCTCATAGATCATTCCGCCTGCCACATTCCTCGAGACTTCTCTCGGCTTACAAAGCAAAGCATTTCATAATATAATCTACAGTCAACTATTTTATAATACAGAATGTTCTTCCTCGATAAAATAGTGTATTTGAGCCTCTACAATTCCGAGGTTTACCTTTAATTCACCTACCTTAAACCATCCCTTGAGTTAACTTACAAAATCTTATGATTTTGACAAATTGTACTCATTTCTTAAACTTGTTTCGAGAGTGGTGAACTGTTAAAGTCGGCACGTGCTTCAAACGTCTCAGTCATACAATAAACGACTCTAATACTTCAAGCTTCATCACAGAACACAGTGTCGTAACACGCTGAGTATATTTCTGAGGTTCACAACATTTTGTTTGCAATATATCAACGTTCCGCCTTAGTTGGAATGCGCTATTATCGTGATGTAATAACAACCTTGAATCTTAGGTATAACATTTTATATCTTTCGTATAATAGAGGCCAAACGAACGTTATTCATTTCTAGAGATTTCATTTATTTGATTTCTCCATTTTTATTATATTTACGCAGAACTTTCTGGCACATTAACTTTGACTCATTTGTATCAAGAATGACATAAATCGCTGAACCAAAATCCTTTATAAAAATCTAACAGCCCATAAAATATGACTAGTTGTCAGGCTAGGATAGCAAACAAATATTTGAATTCATTATTTTAAAACTGCGATATTTCATAAAACGGCCAGAGCTTAGGGCGAATATCAGGTAGAACTGAATGAAATATGCTGTGAAACGGCCCCAGCAGCCACTTACCACTGTAATACCTCGTTAGCCTTGGCAATGAGGTCACGTCGAAAGTTTTAAAGCCTCAGCGTTGAGAAAAACCTGACACAATTTAATAGAAGTACTCGTTTCAACTAGCATCGTCATATCGACATAGATACATCCATTTTCCAAAAACTGAAACAAGTTTATGAAAATTGCAAACTACTACTACTATTTTTTGAAGAAAACCCATAAAAGCACGTACAGAACCAGGTAAAAAGTCCATAATTCAGTCAAAAAGCATAATTCATTGCCCGCATTTACATAGAATCACGTTTTATAATCCTGGCTTGCAGATGGCTCTAACTCTTCATCCGAGCTAATGTGTCAGCGAGCTAAATTCGAATTAGCAATAGTTAATCGACTTTAGCGATGCGAACTGCCTAATACGGGTAAGCTTTTGGCTAAAACTGTTATTAATAGCAATCGATCGGTGCATCCCAAATGTCGCATCACTAGTGACGAAGCCAGCTTTTTATTGAGGCTACGGTAGGAAATGTAAATTGAGAACGGTTTTTGCTGTTGCTTTGCCGTGAATTTGATGGGGATATATTGGTTTTGCCTAAAGTTAGATGAAAATGTAGATCGTTTACGATACGATAGACCAGGTAGGTACTTATAGTGGACATGGATGGATGAGATATATTTTTTTTTAATAATTGATGCTCTATCTGATAAACTTTGTTACAACAGTATAATAATATTATATATTTGTCAACTGAGAGGACATCCGGAGGAGGTGGACCACGGCGTCGATGGAGTGTGGCGATCGTTTTCTCGGGTCAAGTATGGCCAAATTGCTCACAACAGAGGCGTCAGAATTGAAAAAGTGGAAGCCTTTGCTGAGCAGTTGGACACAGAATACGCTATTTAAAAAAAATATGGCTTTATAGCTTGAACGCTTTTTCTGGTGATCACCATTGCTGATTCTGGCTTCTAGGAGTTAGTTCAGAGGTGTAGATTGATGGATTTAGCTACTTAAGAGTTTATGCTCCAGAACGAACACGGAAACAAAAAAATCAAACGATTCTAGTCCATAGATAATACGGAAATATATTTTTTAATTCCAACAAAAGAAAATAAGTACAAAAAAATTCTCACATCATCTTCAAGACTAATTCAGCAAGATTCTTTGGTCACAGTTATTAAAAAGAAGGGCCATACTTCGAGTTGAGTCGGCAACTTGAGGTCTTTTGATACTAGGCCGTGGAGTGTTTAAGTGAGTGCTCAAGAGAGGGCGCGATAGCAGATCACTCGCCGCTGTGGTGTTTCTCAAAGGCGTTACAGTACAAGAGGTTGGCCTCAGTGAAATTCCCGTTTGAACTTCAAACTGTAAGCTTTCAAATCTTGCTTGCCTGTTTCAATCAAAGACACGCTCCAGTATACTCAAATTTTAGTAATGATTCGCTTTTCATTTCGTTGGTGGTCTAACACTTTCTATTGTGTTATTGGAATTAGGACGTGTTAAAAGGTTTAGTTTTTCGATATATGGATTTGGTTTTCCTTTTAGATCGAACTTTAGTGCTAGTCAGCAAGTAGGATGTAATTTTTTAATCTTCATCGTTTTGTAGGTGGCCTTTTACTACGAGTATTACAAACTAAGTTTTACTAACTGTGTGAACTATATCCCCATTTTGCCCTCAAAACACATCAGCAAAGTTCTACACGTATCACAAGATGAGTCAGAGATTATTTGGTTCAACAAAGTTTTATAGCGTCAAACTTTTAAAATAAATGCTATCTTATTCTGAATGGTCCATAGGTTATATGAGCGGGATTTAGATTGAGTTCAATTCTCCAAGCAACTTCATATCATAGTTCAGAGTAATCTCGAACAACAACCCTTGGAGTTGAAACCTCGAGGAATACCAAGTTTATATTATGTTTTATACCTGCAGGCACTAGAGTACCTTCTAGTCCAGAAAGATTGCTTATAACAGCAGAAATTCTAGTTCATAACAGAATATAAGAAAATATTTTTCGCAAACTAAAATCCAGTTCTGAAGGCAACAAAAGAAACCCAGATATCGAGTAAATGCTGTTTCTGTATTTTCTTGATTTGATGAAGTTGGTTTTATTTGTCACACTTATCTGATAAAATCAACAAAACAAAAATTTAAATAGGCTAAAATTTAAATGCGCATCAATCATTCTTTTTGTATACCAAATAATACTGAATGTGCACCAAATCTAAAACTCGCTTTAGCAAGATTTCAGGGACACCCCGAAGTTCGGTTTGGTTAGGTTCCTTTAAACCTTGTACACAGAAATAGAAGCCCCGCGAAGCGGGGCTTCGTCGACCCTGCTTAGGTAGATTTTTTTTTTATTACACCTCGTGACATATTTTAATGAACATATTTTGGTGCACATTCAGTATATTTGGTGGAACACAGGCAAAATTAGGTAAATGAAATGGGAATAAATTGAAGTACTTTTAAATACCATCCATTTAAATAAGTCCACTTGACTTTTTTAAATGTAATTTAAAAAACTGTAAAAATAAATTGTCTCGAATTTATTTCTCACGGATATAGTAGGGCAAAGTAAAAAAAAAACCCTGATTCTATGCTTAGAAGTTCGTTAACTTACCAATTTCAAAGTCAAACTTCACCTCTTAGTTTTAGCCGGGACGAAATTAATTCCTGTACATAACAAACTTTGTTTTCAAAAGGAACCTTTGCTGAGTAAATCGAAGTTGTGAAAATTTTCCAGTGTTTTCGATGCCATTGAGCCGTTCAACGGGTTGCAAACAGACCCTTGGACCGGATTACAACGGCCTGTATACCAATATGCCCTTGCGAGTACGGCAAAGCACGTAAACTGCCTACAAAGGCGATGTCTACGCCTGTCAGACGATCCGACTGAGAAAGGCTCTATTGTGTTTGGCACTTCTTTTGTGTACCTACTCGTTGTTTATCGCGATATCTGGATTACCAACCGAGTGGCAATAATTTATATATTACGTTTTACTTTTCTTGTAACATTTACAACGTTCTGTTGATTTTTTAATCTTGGATGAAATCTACGTACCAAATCTGTTGGAAAATGGTTTTTAAGTAAAAATATCATGTCATTAAAGAAAGTACCCGTAATAACTGGTTTAAAAGCAAACAAATAACGTAATCAAAAGCGAATAACAAAAGAAGATAAGCACAAGCAGAAAAAATGTCAGAGGTACTTTAATATTATGAAGCGGAAAATCATAATCCAAAATCATGAAGAATACCTGTTTCTTCCGCACGAGTAACTTCTCATTCGTAATGTTATTTATGTAAGTTAATTTTGTAATGTGCAACTTCTATTAAATACAAAATCTACCTGGAGTGTTAGTCAATTTATTTTATAAGTAGGTACAGTTAGTACTTACATTCTTCATAATCACCTTGTCCTTGAGAGTTATTTAAAAATAAGTAATTCCTTTATCATGTTTCAGCTGCTTTAATAAACCGTTTTTCTAGAAGTGTATCAATTCCCGCTTGCCAAAATCACCTCTGAAAATAAACCCAATAAAAATATGAGTAATTGGATCATCTAGGCATTAACGTTATTAATTGCGAGAAGAAATTAGCAAGGTGTGAGAGTAGAGATAAGACCTTTCGGTTTTATTTAAGGACGCTAGTAATTAAGATACAGAGCTCGATACAGGCGCCCCCAATAGATACATTATAGTACTCTAACGGCCTATAATTGCCCGTAGGAGCATTATGAGAGCTTTACGGGAAAAATATATCGTTATTTCAAAATATTGCTGTTCTTTTGTAAGTGCTTTAGTGAGATAAAGGTAATAGCTCGAATACAGTGGTAGATAATGGAGATTATTTTTTAATGTTTTGCTTTGTTTTTACTTTATCTGAGAATACATGTAGTTGTCCAAAGTTCACAATTTTAGATCCTGGAATGAATAATACGCATTATATGTTGCATAAAATTGATAAGGACATTTTGTTTAATTATCTATTATCTTCATTTTTTATTCCACTTTGTCCAGATAGGTGAACGAAATTGTCACTTTAAACTACTTACTTTTGCTGGTTAACTATAATTGGCGACGATGTAGTCTTAGTAGTTTTATAATTACCTTAACTGTACACAGAAGCCGTAGGAAAACCTTAATAATTAAATAAATTAACTTTGGCGTCTTCATTTCACCTCGGAAGAATTTCAACTAAATGATTATATCACCCAGGTGAAACGAGTGGACATAAGCGGTGTTCTTTGTTGACCTCGAAATTTATTTACCCAGGTGAAGGCGACTTTTCTATTAATTTACGAGTATTCATCTTGTAGACTTGATTTTTTCCTAGGTGAAAATGGACACAAAAGTGTCCATTTTGTCCAACCAGGTGATATCAGTCGAACAAAATAGAATAAACCTCCAAAATAAAGGATTTTTTTGTTGGCAGCGTTCAGATGGTAACAAAACGCTTAATTAAATTTATTTTAAGTGTTTTCTAGATTATAATAACAGTTACTATAGCCATTTCAATCACAAAGAGCTTATTGTAATCCTCTTTCTAAAAGCCTTGTCAATTTTCTAAGAGGAAATAAGTTTACAGATGTCTGAATTTTAAGTATAATCATTATTTTTAACCGACTTCAAAAAAAGGAGGAGGTTATCAATTCGACTGTATTTTTTTTTTTTTTTTTTTATTGTTTGTTACCTCATAACTTGCGACTGGGTGAACCGATCTTCATGATTCTTTTTTTATTCGAAAGCTGGTGCTTCCCGTGTGGTCCCATTGTCACCATTTCAGGATCTGATGATTGGATCTTGGAGAAATCGAGGGCAACCCTCAAATTTTATTGGCTGACACATAGTTTTTCGCAAATCTTATGAAGTAATTCAAGTATTTGCGTATGGAAATCATCATCTCATGTACCTGAGCTGATGATGGAAGGTACAACTCCTCAAGTAAGAAAACTATGTTTGTGTTCGCATTCTCCGGAACTACAAGTCCGATTTAAGTAATTCTTTTTTTGTTGTACTAGGTATCGTTCAACTTAGGGAATACTGCAAATTTCATCAAAATCGGTTTAGGTAGTAGTTTTTGAGATAGGGAATGAATTAAAGAGATGTTAACGATGTTATTACCGGTGCTACGGATTACAAAATTCTAGTGCACATGGAAGAAAATGATGTATTTGACAAGAATTTTGGTTGAATATTTAAACTAAAAAGAGTAAAATAAAAACTTTTTCTAAAAAAAATGTGACCGCCTTCAAAAACAACCACAAAAAAGGGTAAAATAACCTACAAAACTTTTCTTTCGGAAGTCGGTGGCAAAAGAGACAATGAAATTAATAAAAAAAGTCACCGACTTCCGAAAGAAAAGTTTTGTAGGTTATTTTACCCTTTTTTGTGGTTGTTTTTGAAGGCGGTCACATTTTTTTTAGAAAAAGTTTTTTCTCACCGCAACTAGATTGTGGAAATTAACACGTATTTTTCTAAATATTAGCAAGGTTTCTCTATTAGAGAAATGCGTGCCATTGAGTCCATCCTTGCAAAGAATTAAATGGAATGGTTGTTCCTATACATCACCGCGTAAAATAATACAGCCTGCAACTTGAATAGATGTCCATGTTCAGCAGGAAAAATAAAGGCTTATAAAGCAATTTGAATCAGCAATTGAGGTTTCCTTTTATTTTTTAAACAGTAAGTATACTTACAAATGCGACGGGCGAGAAAAGAAAGGAGAAAAAAAAGAAAAAGCGGCTTATATTCTCCATGGTGGCTGGATTTGGGTTTAAGATGACAATATTATGCGTCAGATAGATAAATAAATCTGTACTTACTTTTTTTATACTAACACCAACGTTTTATTTATTCAAGCACCGAAAATAAAGCTTCGTTTCACGGTCAGTAATTGAATGAATTTTGATATGGTTCCAAGCCACATTGGGTTCATTCAGCTTATTCATTCAATTTATCTGATACCTATACGTCGTTTTTTAATCTCGTAGACTGAATTGACAGGTGCAAATGGCGAACTGACACGAATTTCTATAGAATTTATGTCAGTTTTGACATTATCATTTGTCAATTTGGTCTACGAGATTAAAAAACGGACTTTAGTGTGTGATAGATTGAATTTATGTCGCTAGCTATTTTTAATCTGTGCCACTGTTTCGCATTGTGTCAAGCCCTAGCATGACTTTTCACGAAATTGTGACGTGAAGTAACCTGAAACCTAGACGTAAAGGTACAGATACACATGCTTTAAACTAGCATGCTAAAAGAGCATGCTTATGAGCATGCTTATAGTTTACAATTAAATTAGCATGCTCATTATTAACAAATGGTTTCGATACACATGCTAATAAGTAGCATTTGCTTAAAAGTAGCATGCTCTCGTGCTTTAGCGCGCTAGTTTAAAGCATGTGTATCTGTACCATTAATTTGGTCGAAAAAAATTAGTTACTCGGTTGTTCTCTGGAGGTGCTTTACATTTTCCGTACAATTAGAGTAAGTAAATACTTCAAGTAAGCTGTAAATAAAATGTAGAAATCTTGTAATCAGCCTCGGAGTAGGTCGCGGGACTCAGTCTTATCAGGTAACCGTGAACTCGGAACGTAGGGATCGCAAAATGTGTTGCTAAGCTCATAACTCGTAAACGGCTGGACCGATTTGGCTACTTCTTTTTTTGTTGTGTTTGTAACCATCAGCGCCAGGTTTTAGAGGACGAAAATCATTATATCCACCCGTGCGAAGCCGGGACGGGCCGCCAGTTACAAATAAAACCGCTTCGGATCGCATTCGCTTCGCCTGTCTGTTTGACAATAGCTTAAAGGATTTTTTGTTGGCAGCGTTCAGATGGTAACAAAACGCTTAAATAAATTTATTATAAGTGTTTTCTAGATTATAATAACATTCTCATTAGCAAGAACGACGCGTAATTTACCATGCATACCAGTTTTAGGCGGGCTACCCATCTTGCGCTTACCTCCCCTAAAGGGCTATTGAAGGACACCGTGGATTTTAGCCAGTACGAGTCTGTCCCTCCCGTCTCGACCTGGGTGGGAGGACTTATTTGATGATTTAACCACGTAAAAAAGGCGTATTCTTTTTTTCTTTCTATATATTTCTCGCAATCGTTTGTGTTTTCAACTTTGAAGGTAATTTTATAATCATGCACAAGCACATGCAGAGCAGTGGTGGCCCAGTGGTATCGGTCCCGACTTACGGGTTGTAGGTCGTGGGTTCGAACCCCGCCAGGCGCATTACTTTGTGTAATTTATTTCCTCACCACTGCTCTCAAAACGGTGAAGGAAAACATCGTGAGGAAACCGGCATGTCCTAGAACCAAATATTCGAAGACATGTGACATCTACCAACCGGATTTGGATTATGGCCCACTCCCTCTCACAGAGAGGAGGCCTGTGTCCCAGCAGTGGGAACATTATAGGCTGATGACGATGATGATGACATGCATTAATACTTGTATCGGCCAATCAAAGTTGATACTCATCCCCATTCCTAAGAGTCTACTTAGTAGTCCGCCTTAGTGTCTTTTTTAGAAATAGGCCTGAAATATAAAAAAAATCTCGTTATCCTTTTCATGCATTGAAACATTAAGGATAACGACCGAAAGAGAAATATAATTAGATACCCTTACAAGTTCAATCTATCCTTGCAAATCTCATAATAAAAAGGATTGATCCCTACTTGTAAAATATCCATGAGCAGACAAAAAAACTGGGCAAGTGCGAGTTGTTCTAACTAGCTGAGGTTCTCTCTGTTACCTATATGTTTTAATCTGTTTAACTGCTGGGCAAAAGTCTCCCCTATAAATTATTTCAAATACTTTTTGATTATTTTTTTGGTAGAAAATTCTATTTTTTTCAGAACAATAATTCTTCTGTGTCCCAGCAGTGGGAACTTTATACAGGCGGGTTAAACAAAACTTTTATGTATAACTAATTGTTTACTGTACTCGTATGTCAAAAGTGTTTAAATACTTATTTATTACAAAGTCCTTGGATTCTCCAATTTAAATATTACCAAAATTCTAAAGAAAAAGATTTGGGTACTTGAAATTAATTTTGGCTTTACTTGAAAGACGTTTTTGAAAGATTTTTTTCTCTTTAAGGCAGGGAACTCTACAATGAAACTCGTTAAATAAACTTACCCTTCGAGATATTTTGTCAGTGTCATAGAATAAAAGGAAACGGGCCATTCCGCTACTGTTTACATTTTGTAATAGAATTCTAGTGGCTTCATAACTGAGTTCGTTGTATCGAAATGAAAATGACTTCGTTCTTCGAAAATTAATAATTTATCAGAAGTAATCCTCTCTATGAAATGGGATTTAGTGGATATTATGAGGTAGGTTGGATTTAGGTAATTGCAAATAGGCCGACTGTGACTTTAGCCAAGTGGCCGACTGGCCGCCTGAGCTACTGAAAAGCCGTTTGTAATTACTTCGAAAGCTGATTATCAAAAAATATTTCACTTTTTTATAAACTAAAATTGACGAAGATACAACGAGCGTTTTATCTTTGTCGAAATTAATTGATTTAAAAAAAAAAAAAAAAAACAAAAAAAAAGTGTCCTTTATTTTCAAAACTGTTTATGCCTTTGTCAAACTGAAAAGCGTGCCTAAGCGTTTTTGTTTGTAATGTATAGAATTGTTTGAAGCCTGTCACATAGACTATCGGACCGCTTTCGCTTTTTTATATGACAGGATTCGGATCGCATTCGCTTCGCCCTGTCTGTTTGACAATACGGACAGATTTTCACTTTATTTATGCTGTAAAATACCCTTTTTGTTAAATTCCTTATCAATTTTCAAGCGTTTATTTTTTATGTAAATTTAAATACAGCAGATCTACTTATGACATTCCAAACTACTGCAGGTCTATGTTCTCATGCCAAACCAAGTTGCTTCACCACGAATTTGTAATCAAAAGGAAATTCGATTGCACAGCTTCCATTTCTCGCATATTGGAGTCAACATTCAAGTAAACTAAACAGCTTGGTATTATTGAGAAGCTGTTTGTACCGCAGAACGTAACCTACCCTGGCTTTACAAGCTCATGAATATTCGCTTACATGTATTGTGTTCATTTGCATGATAGCAGTGGATGCACGCGCTTGCTTGTCGCACTCCCAGCTCACACATTTACACTGTACTAAATGTTGACTTTTGGAAATATTACCGTTTGTTTTGGCCTCTTAATGCTTGAGAGAGATTCTTGAGTTTGTGTTGCGTTAGTCCCCTCTTGATTTAAGTTAGAATGTATTATAAGTCTCACAGAGACCCACATGGAAACTCTTACTGCCTTACCACAAAAAGATACATCTGTTGAACGCTTGTCTAAAAAAAATGTAACTGTAAAACGACCCTTATATCAACGTGAAATGTCGTTTTGACGTTGACAGTTTTAGACAAGTGTTCAACAGATGTTAAGAGCGCTATGACATACTGAAAGAACACAGTTTCTGTCAATTTGACATCGTGATGCCCTCCGCATAAAAACAAAACACTAACGAAACAGCTATGCCTCGTATACCAGGAAGAAAACAACATGAGCTTTTGCCACTTTTCTTTCGAATAAACAAAGTAAGATTCCGAGCTTCTAGACACTACATTTAATCTTAAACGAATAGATACTATGACAAAATAATGTATACCTATCAAAATAAAATAAGGGCCACTCATTATATTACACTTTAAACCGCACATTGTGTCACACTGCGAATTGGATATATGTATTTGTAATTTACAAAGTGTGCATTATAAAGATTATTCAATTCCATTCTATAATACATACGAGTAAATTATCTTGATATGATATCTTTCAAGTGTTAATTTTGTTTCTAGTGGCTAATTTGAATTCATAACTTATTAATTAGATTTTTGAAATTATTTAGAATTTACGATTTGGTGTTTAAAATTTTTTAAACTTTTTCTTTGACTACACCAAACAGTCATTTATGCCATCTATTCAGAGACATAATTATGGACGCAAAACCAGCCACTTGGGGTGATTACGGTGACATAGATAAGGAGATATAGCCAGAAGTGGTCGGTTTAATGCTCGAATATTTCCAACCAGTGGTACAAAATATTTGAAACTAGTGTCAAAAGAGACGGGTAATATCACCAAACGCCGTGATCCAGGAAGAAAGTGAGTAAGGCCCAAGACGACCATCAAGTTCGTTAAACCGCGCAAAGAGAGCGATAATCTACTGCGCGGATCATACAAGCTCCATTGCGACCAGCCACAAGCTCCCCTATAATTGACAAGACAATTTCGAATCGACACCATGAAGATTAAAAATTAATATTCAAGAAGATTCTTGGTTCGCCTGCAGTTAACTGTGAGCGGATGGTGCAAATCGTTAAACATTTGCAAAGGAGAAAATTTATTGAACTGTTTTGACTGGGCTTCAGTGCTTCATATACTGGGTTACAGCTGGATTATTTTTTAATAAAGACAGATCTATCAGAGTTCAACAGGTTTCAGATCATTTCACTCTTGAAACAGAATGTTTTGGTGAACTTCAAATTATAATCTATATCTCGCAAAACCGAGCTTTCACTTCCTAACGAAGGTACGTAACTGCTCAAAATTGCGTAGAAAATGTGGTTCAACTCCACATTATTTCATTTGCACAGCAAGTAGTACCTGATTTCATCTTCGATCAATCGCGACTAACAGTGCATAGATTCGTTTATGCTCGAATTACGATGCTACAATTGGTCACTCAGGCTTTTTACCTGATTTCTATTGAAATGGTCTAGAAAATGTTCGTTATTTAATACAGAACATTTCACCTTCAGTAAAATAACACAGGGTTTAAGAGAAAAAAGAACTCTTTAGAACATTGAAAACATTATTTTTGCGATTTCATTATTTTATTTATGAAACTTGACACATTACTGTAATTTCTCACTTTTCATTCAATTTCGCTTATTTTTACGATTTATTGGAATGCTAACTTATTTTTTGTATGTTTTGTTCTGAGTAGTATCTGTATTCATGAATAAAATTCACAAAATAATATCAGGCGAAAGAGCCATGGCCGGTTGAGTGCTTGAACTGCAATGCTGCTAAGACGTGAATTTTTCCGCAAAAAGGAGCCAATCCGACTCGGTTCTATCTTTCTGAGGTGTAACCGTAAAAATGACAGGCTATCTTGACCTTTTTGGGGTGCCGTTAACATCGACCCACAATATTAGTCCACTTATTGAGTTGACTGCAAAAAAGTTAGGTACATGGAGTGGTACAGGTTTGCCAAATCCCAACTCGATGCAATTGAGGCCACGATCTGCGGGGCGAGACGGAATGGGAAGTAGTCCTCGAATCATTATGCAAAGCAGTCATGCTAGCGAAGTAGGAGGTGGAACACGTGAGGGAGAGGACAGCCGCGTGACCTACGACGCCGAGAAGCGATTTCCAATCAGAGAGGTACGCCTTGGAGGGCCGGAGCTTGTCTTGGTCACTGGACTGTCTTATCAGGTAACGGTGACCCTGGAACGTAAAGGGCTACTGGAGGATGGAGGAAGTCCCGCTCGGGAGGACACATTTGATGATTTTAATAAAAAAAAAAATTATAAATACAATGCAGCTGCCAAAACGGAACAAGACTTCAACTCTCTTCGATCAAACCTAATAACAAGAAATCGACTGATAAAAAAAAAACTTTTTGAAAAAAAGTACCGACTTCAAAAACGAATACAAAAATGTTTAAAATAACTTTTCTTTTGGAAGTCGGTGGCTTTGTTATTTATTTCATTGACTATTGCCACCGACTTCCAAAAGAAAAGTTATTTTAAACTTTTTTTTATTCGTTTTTCAAAACGGTACTTTTTTAAGAAAGTTTTTTTTTTTAAGTTACTTTTCTCTGGGTTAACCGCAACCTCAAAACGATCAGATCAATTTTTCACGGATTTTCGGGGCGCACGTTAGAGAGCCAAATCCTGCCGGCGGCGTCGCGGGACTGTCTTATCAGGTATCTATGGCCCCGGATCGCAATGGGTTATTGAAGGACACCGTAGATTTTAGTCAGTAGTGTCAGTACAAGTTTGTATGTCCTTCCTGTAGTCCTGTCCTTCCCTGGGTGGAAGGGCTGATCTGATGATTTTACCACGTAATAAAAAGCCATACCACCAGGGGCATGGCCGGTGGTATGGTGGGTCCCGCAGCGAGCTATATTACCCAAACGAACTGGAATGTTTGGGAAGTTAGCAAGTCTGAAATTACATTTAATTACCAATTCAGAAAAAAAGCTATCAGAATTATTTACATTATTTTATTATCTACAATTATATCCACATTCGATTAGAGTAGGAAAATATAATCAACACATTTATATATTTACATTGCAAACAGATCAAAATTAAATAAATTCAAAATATTAGCTTGTATCAAGAAAGGTAGGTTATGCTGTATTCTTGGCGATTGGGAAAATTACTGGCCGCCATTCTTGACCTGCGGAAAATTCGAGAAACTACATTTTTCACATGGAATTTGATGTCATGACAAAGACACTAGCGCCGCGTATAAAGGTCATGAATGGTGGCGTGTATTTTAAATTTTAATAATTACGTGACTAATGTCAAAATGGTTGCGAGCGATACGTCCTCCCTCAAAAGGCGCCCCGCGCCGTCTAAATCAAAGAACAAACCGTTCTTGGTTTTATGTTGAATTTTGTCATTGCTTACTATAATTGTTTAATACTGTTATTTTACTTTTAAATGAGCTAATTATTTTTTTAATGCAAGTTAAGATAGTAACCTTAGTTATTCAATACTTTTTGATTGAAAATTCAGTAAATATTGATAGATAAAAAATATAATTTCGGACGAAAAAATGTCAAATTCTTCCTGTTTTGAAAAAATATTTTTGGTGTATTTCTGAATGGAAAATAAAAAAGTGGTTAATGCAGTCCAAATATAATCTTTCAGATGTACCATGGACATTTTCAAATATTATTTTACTATTATACCTTCTATGTAATTCGGTACCAAAGTATGACAAAAAGTAGAATTTTATGAAACATCCTTTGCAGAGACAAGGTTTTTACTCATGTATGTAAACAAATCTAAAAATTTGTTTAAAGCACTCCACACAAAAATAATCAAACTTTCTCGAGTATATATCTTTTTTTATTTGTGGCAATGACATACCCAGAATCAGGTTCCAAAAGTCGCACAAAAACAACGAAACGTGTGAAAGCCCTCTTAAACTTTCTTGTAGTAAGACTGCAGAACTGTTTCATATTGTAGGCCGCATCCAATTTTCAATGTCATTCTATTTGCACGCAGAGAAATGTCTGGCTACCTATACGAGAACTTCTGGTTGCAACCGCGACAGCAAGATTCACTAGTTGACTTTACAACATTTCTAGCAATAAAAATACTAAGTAAGTAGTACACATATATAGATGTAACAAGAACTTAGTATTTATTACTAGAACGTTGTAAAGTCAACTAGTGAGTCTTGCTGTCACGGTTGCAACCAAAGTTCTCGTTTACATTTCTCTGCGTGTGAAAAACCCGGACACATGGTCGCGCCGACATGGCGACAGAGAGCAATTTTCAATACAAGCGCCTTTCGAAAAATGAATGCTATAATCGTGTTACATGAATTTAAGCGACCGATAGCTTTGCAGGGGGAACAATGGTATACAGCCTAAGTTTATAAGTTATTGAAAGAAATGGAGTTTTCGATTAATTAAATGTTATATTATGTTACTAGCTTCTGCCAGCGACTTCGTACGCGGATCCTGTTGCTTATGCCAGCGACAATGGGGTCGTCAAAATCGAAGATCTGAAACGTCTGATGTCGAATTCTTAGAGCCTGGGACGGGAAAACAACGGGACGCGCATGACTATTCCAGACGTTCCAGATCTTTCATTTTGTAAGTCAACAGGAAATGCCCATCAGACTAAACAACTCTTGCTGAGATGTTATTCATACATATGTTATAGTGTAGCTGGGCTCTTGGAGTTCCACATCAGGTGTTCCAGATCTTCAGTTTTTATCCGACAACAGGGAGTGCTCATCAGGCTGAACAACTCTTGTTAAGACGTCATTACTGTATATGTAGTAGTGTAGCTGGGCTCTTGGAGTTCCACACAGGTGTTCCATATCTTCAAATTTATTTTCTTAGCAGAAAATGCTCATCACGCGGAACAATTTTTGCTATGGCGCTATTTTTTTATCTCTTATAGTTTAGCTGATCTATTGCAGTTCTGCATCAGGTGTTCAAGTTTCCAAAATAAATTATAGCCTATATGTTGTCAGACTTAATAGCTATACAACAAAAAAAAACAATCAAATCCGTCCAGTAGTTCCGAAGATTAGCGTGTATGGAGTAACTTCTCCCGTTTTCCTAACATTTCCCTTCACTGCTCTGCTCCTATTGATTGTAGCGTGATGAAAAGTATACTATAACCAGCGCAGGAGTATGAAAAATAATTGTACCAAGTTTCGTCAAAATCCGTCGAGTAGTTTCTGTTTCTATAACGGTTATACAGACAGACAGACAGACAGACAGACAGACAATAATTTTAAAAATTGAATTTTTGGCATCAGTATCGATCCCTTTTCACCCCCTGATAGTTATTTTGGAAATATATTTCATGTACAGAATTGACCTCTCTACAGATTTATCATAAGTATAGAAGAAGATAGATAGAAGATAGATAGATAGAAGATGACAGACTTAATAGCTATACAACAAAAAAAAAACAATCAAATCCGTCCAGTAGTTCCGAAGATTAGCGTGTATGGAGTAACTTCTCCCGTTTTCCTAACATTTCCCTTCACTGCTCTGCTCCTATTGATTGTAGCGTGATGAAAAGTATACTATAACCAGCGCAGGAGTATGAAAAATAATTGTACCAAGTTTCGTCAAAATCCGTCGAGTAGTTTCTGTTTCTATAACGGTTATACAGACAGACAGACAGACAGACAGACAGACAGACAGACAGACAGACAGACAGACAATAATTTTAAAAATTGCATTTTTGGCATCAGTATCGATCCCTTTTCACCCCCTGATAGTTATTTTGGAAATATATTTCATGTACAGAATTGACCTCTCTACAGATTTATTATAAGTATAGATATAGATAGATAGAAGATATTCGACACGGTTGGCTCTGCAGCGTGTCACGGGATCGATCCCCGAGCGGAACAAATATTTGTTTAATATGCAAGTAGTTGATCCGGGCTGCAATGGGTGTTAATGAATGTGAGTTTCCGTGTTTGTAAAAGCACCCAAGACACAGGAGAAATTCTTAGTGTAGGTCATGGTTTAAATAAAAGTATTGTGATATCAAATCTCGTATTATAACGTATTTCACTACTGCATAGATAAACTTACCTATTTGTCAACTACATAAAGTCACAACTGCACGATTTGGAAATACGTTATAACCATGATGATCCCGGATATGTTATTCATCATAAAACATAATGTATAAACTATCCAAAAGAAATCAGTAGGCATATAGTAGAATAGAAACTTACAACACAGATGTTTATCAGAATTTGCTTTTAATGTTGTTTTTCCCAGGCGACAAGTCATTAAATTCATTAGTCACGCACACAGTTTTACTGCCTATAGACTTCCATAACCTTCGCTAGAGTTTTACTTTGGACTTTATTTTATTTGGTGATTGACCTGTTTTGATTTTTTTCATTACGGTGCTAGTAAATATCTGTGTTTTAATCAAAAGAAAGTAAAAGTCAAAACATAGCTAAGTATTATAGGTATTATAAGGCAATTAAAAATGTTTAGTAATAGGTAATAAGTCTCAGGAATGGCTTCTAGCAACGTCAAATTATTTATCTATGTCTAGCTCCCTTATGTGGAATCAGGAAGACTGGCTTTGATTAGGCAGTGATGACGCTTTGGGAAACTTACGAAAAAAATCAGATGATTTGGTGAACATTTAACTACCAATTACCAGATATAAACTGCGATTTTCAATTAAAAACATTAGGAAATTGTTGTAGTTTTAATATTGCCATAAGCAATAAACTGAAGAACCGTTTACCACGACAAGACTATACTAGAAACTAGTTCGAAAACTACACTAGCGAGCAAAATTATGGAATCAGTTACTTGGAATGGATCCGGAATATTTCCTTAAATAATGGAATGATCTGAATGAGTTTGGTATCAATTTAAAGTTAACAGTTAAACCTTTAAAATTGTACTATTTTTTTAATCTTAAGTTATTAAATATCGAGAAGATCGTGCGGAATCGGAGTAAAGGACTTTACTCATGGCGCGACGCGATATCGAATTGCATCGACTGACGATATCGGTCAGATATCACACAAGCGTCCGGCCGAAGAAAATGTATGGATATTGCTCATCTCCTCGATATCAAATTGCATGTACGTCCTAATGACAATGCACGTGATTCTCTGTTCGAAATTCGATTACGCAACTACTCGTCACGTGCGATATCTTTTGTCTTTGGTTTGCAGCGCCCTTATGTCGTAGTTGCAAAATTCAAAATAAACATCCAATCAAACCTTATCAGCAGACTTTCCTATATCACAAGTTGATAATATGGCCTCAATATACATAAATACTCAGATCTATACATAGATACCTAATGTAATGTATAGACAGACAAAGTGCGTACAGGGTAAAGCCCTTAGCGAATAATTATTGGTTCATTAATCGTACCCCTGCGAGTTTAAGAGGCTTTACGATCTGTTATTCACGATAATATATGTATATATTCGTAGATATGTATAGTCTACCCTACCGTCACGGTCTATCGCTGATAGATTTCATTGGTGGTTATATAAACCTTTGTCTGAATTTAATTTCTTCTAAATAGGAAGTACCTACTGAAAACTTTTGAAATGACTGTATTTTTTTTAACTAATACCGGCCACACACGTTTCAATATTGCGCAAATCCAGACTTGGGCAAGTATACTGAAACGTGTGTGGGAAGATACTTGCAAAAACTAACATTGTCACAATCCTGTGTTTGTGCAAGTCTAGATTTGCACAAGTATACTGGAACGTGTGTGGCTGGCTTAATACTTTTTATAACGTTGTAAGCTCATCCGTGATCGTGTCACTTGTAACATCATTAAAATATCTATATGTCGGAGAATCAACACAGAAGCACAACAATTTAGAATAACGCCATCTATATCGTTGCTGCGGAATCACAATTTATAATCTCAATTGATTATTGTTAATTTAGAATAACGCCATCTATCTCTCATTGAAGGAACTATGTAGTTAAATTTGACAGATAACGCTTGGGAACTCAAGTTATTGATGAATAGACTTGGGGAAGGTTAGCATGGCGAGCAATGGCAACACCGAGCGAATAGTCGAGTCAAAATGTCGATCGGAAGTTTAATCAGCTATTCGACGTTGACAGGTAGTGACATTGACAGATGTTGGCTAATCTGTGTGGGGTAGGCCACATAAGCAGTGACAGTTGAGTGAAGGGGACTTGGAATCGGGCCGGCAAGCTGGGTAGACATCTTGGTTGCTCCGCCATGTTAAACTTCCCGTGTTCCTAAGTTTTAATCGAGCGATATCTCGGGCATCCTTGATTATTTTGTATTCAGTGTGTGTTAGCAAGTAATTAAAAGTGTTAACAAAGATTTTGTGAGGATTATTTCCGATATCCCCACCCCTCTGATAACGATTCTCCGTTATCAGAAGTGGGATTGGACCACGACGGCCCACGTGTTCGAAATAAAAACGCTAACGACGAAAAATGGATGCGTTTGTTGGAACAACAGAACCGCAATTTTCTGATGCTGATTCAAGCCGTGAAAATTCCTACTGCGTCGTCACATGGCTATCGTTTCCCGGATTTCGATCCTGAAAAACAAGATGTGGATGCACGTGCTTGGGTGACGACTACAGTGATGTGCTCTCGGACCAAGACCAACATAGCGGGTGCCCCGCTTATGGTTGCTCTGAGCCGCGCCTTGAAGAGAGGAGCTTCTACCTGGCTGCCTACCGTGTCGTTTCCTGGGATGACGTGAAGAGAGATGAGATGAAGAGAAAGCGAATAGTGTTGTGAAACCTCTGAAGTGTTTTACCTGCTGCAAGCCGGGTCATAAATCCGTGCACTGCTACCGCGAAGACATGAAACAGAATACTCAAGCTACGTTGAAGCACCACAACCACAGCAATGGCAACGAGAGGGGTGCATCGACAACTGCGAAGCCTCATGCATCCAGGATCACCTGTTTCCAATGCCACGGCGCAATGAGAGGAGCAGCGCCGACTCCGGGGAAAAGAGGGTAGACCTGTGCCTCCTGAACGCGTCGACTGGGACCCTATCTGGTGAGCAATTTTCATTTCGTTACGATTCTGGTGCTTTCGCTGTTTAAGCGTGTTATGATGCGATTTCGCTGGTTAAGCGTTGGTGGGTTAATATCGCTGGTTAAGCGTTATTATTATCACTGGTTAAGTGATAGGATTTGTAACGCTGGTTAAGCGCTACAATGTTAAGTACTGGTTAACTACTACAGTGATTTAACTAGTAAAGTTTGATGTTGGTGATTTAGTTCTTATGAAATGAGGAACAAAATCAAGTTAAACTCTATCCAAATAACAAAGGTCCTTTTAAGGTTATTGAATTGCTCGAAGGTGATTGCTATGTTTTAAAATCTTTAACTGACAACAGAACAGACAAGTATGCTCATGATCGCATAAGAAGGATGCCACAAGGTCATGTCAGCGACTTAGACGTAATTAGTGAAGAATTGGTTCTAGATTGATGCGGGTGAAGGCCCATCAACTCGTTCCGAATAATGTTAGTGCATAGAGTAATGTCTTAAGCAGACGATTTACCGGAGAGAAGGCCTGGTAACATGCGTCCTGTTTAGAGCTTATCGGAGTGAAGGACTGATACTGACTCTTTGGTGCTACTTGGTGCATTGATATTGTGATTTAGTTTAGATCATTTGAATTTTCTAAACCTTGTTGTGTGGCTTCAAATGCAAGTCCTTTGTTTAAGGTCAAAGTATGAGCACTTCAACATTTTAATGAGTTTCCTATTGTTTGAATGAGTATGGGTGGTGTTCGACATGTCAGCTTTGAGAGAAAGAGTTTGTTGTGATTTTTATTAGACCCTGTAATTATTTTGAAGAGAATACCTTTTCCATTTGGGTCAGGAATGGCCGAACGAGTAGAATGGTTACTGTTCGAGAATTTTCTTTCATTCCAGGTTCCTCACACGAGGACGTGATGTCTCACACGAGGACGTGATGTCTCACACGAGGACGTGATGTCTCACACGAGGACGTGTGAATTGTCAGAATGGCCGTGTCGGAGAATCAACACAGAAGCACAACAATTTAGAATAACGCCATCTATATCGTTGCTGCGGAATCACAATTTATAATCTCAATTGATTATTGTTAATTTAGAATAACGCCATCTATCTCTCATTGAAGGAACTATGTAGTTAAATTTGACAGATAACGCTTGGGAACTCAAGTTATTGATGAATAGACTTGGGGAAGGTTAGCATGGCGAGCAATGGCAACACCGAGCGAATAGTCGAGTCAAAATGTCGATCGGAAGTTTAATCAGCTATTCGACGTTGACAGGTAGTGACATTGACAGATGTTGGCTAATCTGTGTGGGGTAGGCCACATAAGCAGTGACAGTTGAGTGAAGGGGACTTGGAATCGGGCCGGCAAGCTGGGTAGACATCTTGGTTGCTCCGCCATGTTAAACTTCCCGTGTTCCTAAGTTTTAATCGAGCGATATCTCGGGCATCCTTGATTATTTTGTATTCAGTGTGTGTTAGCAAGTAATTAAAAGTGTTAACAAAGATTTTGTGAGGATTATTTCCGATATCCCCACCCCTCTGATAACGATTCTCCGTTATATACATATAATAAAATAGTAGGAAAGTCAAAACTGTACATTGAATATTTTTTGAAAAGAATACTTGGGGTGTGATCTACAATCGATACCGAAGCCAAAAATATAGTTTTTAGAATTTTTGTCTGTTTGTCTGTTTGTCTGTTTGTCTGTATGTATGTCCGGGATAAACTCAAAAAGTACTGGACGGATTTGAATGTTTTTTTTTTTTTGTTGTATAGGTATTAAGTCTGGCCAACACATAGGCTATAATTTATCTTGGAAACTTGAACACCTGGTGCAGAACCGCAACGGACCAGCTAAACCATAAGAGATACAAAAATGGTGCGATAGCAAAAATTGTTCCGCGTGATGAGCATTTTCTGCTGAGGGAATAAATTTGAAGATCTGGAACACCTGATGTGGAACTCCAAGAGCCCAGCTACACTATAACATATACAGGAATGACGTCTTAGCAAAGTTGTTCACCCTGATGAGCACTCTCTGTTGACGTATAAAAATTGAAGAACTGGAACACCTGATGTGGAACACCAAGAGCCCAGCTACACTATTACATATACAGGAATGACGTCTTTGCAAAGTTGTTCAGCCTGACGATCACTCTCTGTTGACATATAAAAACTGAAGATCTGGAACACCTGATGTGGAACACCAAAAGCCCAGCTACACTATAACATATAAAGGAATGACGTTTTAGCAAAGTTGTTCAGCCTGATGAGCAGTCTCTGTTGACGTATAAAAATTGAAAATCTTGAACACCTGATGTGGAACACTAAGAGCCCAGCTACACTATAACATATATAGGAATGACGTCTTAGCAAGAGTTGCTCAGCCTGATGAGCACTCTCTGTTGACGTATAAAAATTGAAGATCTGGAACAGCTGTTGTGGAACTCCAAGAGCCCAGCTACAAAGGAATGACGTCTTAGGAAAGTTGTTCAGCCTGATGAGCAGTCTCTGTTGTACGTCACTAACAAAGTAAGATGCGTATTTTTTTTTTTGTTTTTATTGTTTAAAATCCCATTTGACTAAGACAACACTGCAACACTCAACGTGTTCGTAGTCATGAAACTGTGACAAAGAAAAGGTGTTTCAGGATTGTAATGTAGTCGTCTTCCCCTGGAGGCGACGGCCCTCCACCGCGTCTATCGAGGCGCATCGCCAGGAGAATGATCATATCATCCGCACGCAAAATACGCCCATATGACGTGGAGTTGCGGATACCAGCCCGCTATACAATACAATACAATCGCCAGGATGAATCCCAGGAAAGAGCTCAGGCGCGATCACAGGGCAATATGGAGAGAGCGACTGTCGCAACCGAGTTCCGGGCACGCCCCAACTAGGGTTGCCTACATTTTTTTGTGAGAATATAGTATAATTTTTTTTAAAAAGCCATAAATAAATGTAGTACGCTTCAAAAAAATATAGTATTTTAGTAGGGAAGAATAAAAAATAGACTAAAGTTGTATTTTTACTTATTTATTTTTTTAAAACTATATTTTTTTGCACTTCTTCCAGATTTTTTAAAAACGTGTTCGTAAATTGCAGGAAGTTTTTTTATTTTACTAATTTTAGTAATGAAATAGAAACGCAAAATATAAACATTTAGCTATTGTACGGAAATATAGTATTTTCGCGTACTATATACATATTTCTTCAAAAGTATATAGTACGGAGACCCTAAATATAGTACAATGGGTACTATATATTATAGTACGGTTGGCAACCCTAACCCCAACCGCGGTGGTAAGACCCGTCTTTAAGGAGTGGCTGGATAGGCGTCACGGCGTCCCGCCTGACCTACCACATGACGTAGGTCCTCAACGAACACGAAAGTTTCGGGAGGTAGCAGTGTCGGATAGGGAAGGAAGAATCGCCTGGGTGTCACCACTGCGTGGATCGCCTGGAGGACACGGTGGAGCATACGGTGCAGGATTACCCACTTGGGCAGAGAACCGCCGTGTCCTCACTACGACGATAATCGGTGACCTCTTGTGCTTAGTATTGGTCGAGACCTGATGCTGCGGGGCGAGACAGAATGGGAAGCAGTCGCCTCCTTCTGCGAAGCAGTCATGCTAGCGAAGGAGGAGGCGGGACGCATGAGGGAGAGGACAATGTCCACCTACAGCCCAGCCGCAGCGGTAGACGCCGATGGCGACAGACGTCGCTACACGATCTCCAGCCACTGTAGGCGCGGCCATGCGGGCGGCGAGTAAGAGTGCACGTTGTGTTCCACGTGATGTATTACCATGCTAAAAAAAATGTAATCGTCTGAATGTACCATGTCGAACAAAAAAGCCATCGAGGCCGTGGACAGAACACTTTGAGACATTCGCCATGATGATAGACCCATTGACAATATCACGGTAGGTACTGTTCTCCGGAAAATTCCGGCAGACACTGCCCGTTGTAAGAAGAATTGATAAGTTACGTATTTGGTGTCCCGTCAAGTATAACACTTCAGGAAAATTCTTGGCTATTTGATCGTGCGATACTAAAAAAAATACCGAACCGCTGCAATAAATGAAAACATATTAGCCGAAATTGTTGGGAATGATGTGGTTCACACGTCATACAATAACGTCGTCAATCAGGATGATGCCAGCAACTACCCACTCGAGATTTTAAATTCATTAACTGCCTGTGGTCCTCGAGCTCATAAAATAACCTAAAAGTAATAATAATGCTTCTAAGAAATCTAACTCCACCAAAATTGTGCAATGGAACGCGACTAATACACACATCAAAAGTGTCTAGGGATCAAGCATTTTTATGCGGATTTCTTGAGATTGAGATGTGGCTTTGTAATAAATTTATGATTTTATAAATTTATATGGATCCTTTTTGGTGCATTTCATAATTTGAATCAGGAACTGTAAATCAAATTCGAGTAAAAGATGAAAATCAGCTGTCAATATTTTCCCTATAAAAACATACAACGCATTGAAGACATTATTAGTGCAACTGTTTCCCTACTACTGATTAAAACCAACGTTATTATGGAGCGGCGACGTCATTTAAGCAGGGAAGAAATGCTCAGAGCCGTGGGAATGATAGAAGCTGGTTCCCGGCAACGTACTGTGGCTTTAGCTCTGAATACAAGTCAGAGTGTTATCAGTCGACTTTGGACACGTTACCGAAGCACTGGTACCGTGGCTGAGCGCCATGGAGGACGGTATCGCTGCACCACACGGAGACAAGACCGATACATTCAAATCTTAACTCGAAGAGCTCCAACAATAACCGCCATGATGTTAGCCGTGAGGCTTCATCACTCTTCAGGGAACTTAATTAGCGACCAAACAGTCAGAAACCGCTTGCATGAAGTGAACCTTCATTCCCGAAGACCGCTACGGGTACCACCTATAGCAATGCACAATCGTAGGATTCGATATCAATGGGCTCTTGAACACAGAAATTGGGCCGAAGAACAATGGCGTTTCGTGTGCTTTTCTGATGAGTCTCGTTTTGGTATGAGACCGGATACAAGACGTATACGACACTGGAGAACCCCTGGACGCCAACAGCGATTAAAATCCTGCCAGGAAGTCCATCCTTATAGTGGTGGAACCATCATGGTATGGGCGGGTATTTGGATCGGCGGAAGAACTGAGTTGATTTGGATCAGAGGCAACCTCAACGCTCAAATTTATGCTGAGACGATTGTATCAGACGTCATCGTTCCTCTACAAGTGCAAATCGTTCCCTTATTTCAGTTAATGCATGATAATGCACGACCGCACACCGCAAGAGTTGTAAGACAGACTCTCGCCGCAGCTAACATCAATGTCCTGCCCTGGCCTGCTCAGTCGCCAGACTTGAACCCGATTGAGCATGCATGGGATATGCTACAGAGAAGAGCTCTGCCGAATATGGAGGGTATAGTCGCAAGAAGACCTTTTTTTGTTGTTGCAACGAACATGGGCGGCCATTCCACAGCGTGATTTGGATGAACTCATTTTGAGTATGCCAAACCGATGTTCTTGTGTTGTTAGTGTTCGCGGTAGAAACACGGATTATTAATTGTTTAAGTTACCCAATAAAATTTTAAAGAAAACTGTTATTTCAGTCTTTTTTTCGAACTTTAATGTTAGTGGTTCAAATGTCAAAAATCCCTTTATTAGGAAAATGGCAAATTTCTTTATGAATGCAAAGGTGACTTGGTTTATCGTTACTGTGACAAACGATAACACTTTATTTGATGAATCCTTAAAGAACATTTTAATTAATATCAATCAGGAGAAAAGTTATTGCAAAAATATATGTTGATCCCTAGAAACTTTTGATGTGTGTAGTTACTGCATTACACAGAAATTTAAGCGAAGCTGAAATTCTCACCGGATGTGGCTCAGGGGAAACTGCATTGATACCGTGAATACCACTCATCTCCAACAATTTCCTTTTCCAGTTCAAACTCACACAATTCCCGGTAGCCGCTTACTTCGCGATGACCATAAATAAGTCCCAAGGACAGACCCTGAAGGAAGCTGATGTCGACCTAAGGTCCAACTGTTTTTCCCACGGCCAACTATATATAACACATGCTCGCCTGTCAGTAATGCTGACCAGCTTTTTATTTTAGCACCAGAGGGAAAAACTACCAAATGTCGTATATAAAGTGTTGTGTCTGGAAGTTTTCATTTCATTTGCTTTAAAGTTTGTTATAGATTCTATAACAAACTTTAAAGTGGGACATCAGGTACCCTCACTTTCTCAACGAATTAAAAAGAGAATATTGGTATAGGTGCCATAAAACCAAATACAATGCGGACGAAGTCGCGGGCAACAGCTAGTCTGTAATAAAAAACACATATTAAACATGGTAAATATGGTTTTGACTTTAATGATGTAAAATAATCAAAAGAACTTCTAAGAGGCATTCTGTTGATCTGTATAATTTTATGTCAAAACGTATCTAATATCTGTTTCAAATAAGCCTGTTTAGCACTAATTAAACATTTAATTGCAGTTGGTAAAATGCGCGGTAAAATCATCAAATTTGTCCTCCCACCCAGGGCAGGGCGGGAGGGACTTCACAAAATCCACGGTGTCCTTCAATAGCCCTTCACGTCCCGGGGTCACGGTAATTCGATAGTCCCGCGACCCCGGCAGGCTTTGGCCCTCTATAGAGGGGCCCCGTCATAATGCTGACACTCTTTGAGGCGCGCGTGGAACACAACGCGCCGTCGACCCGGGCATGGTCCATGGTCGGACTGCGAGTCGCACATTACTCGCCGCCCGCATGCCCGCGCCTACGGTGGCCGGAGATCATCTGGCGACGTCTGTCGCAGTGGGCGTCTACCACTGCGGCTGGGAGGACGCTATCCTCTTCGTTTCTGAACATAAACCATCATCATCTGCCTAGCCTTTTCCCAACTATATTGGGGTCGGCTTCCAGTCGAACCAGATTCAGCTGGATATCAGTATTTTACATGGAGCGACTGCCTGTCGGACCTCCACAGCCCAGTAACTGGGTAATACGATACCCCATGATAAGACTGGTTGTCAGACTTTACAGCTTCTGACTAACAGTAACGACTGTCAAAGATCTACAAATGACAACCGGGACATAAACCAAATAGCCATAATTTGTAAGTAGTTGCTTACTGCCTCGTTGGCATAAGGTAGTTTCGATCCCCGGGTCGGGCAAATTGTTATTAGGTTTTTCCATTAGGAATTGCCCAGTAGCAGCCACAGAGTTGTGCCCAGTTGATGGGAATAGGCGCCTTATTACACGGGACTTAAACATACTTAACTGGCAAAATGTGGGTGTACAATTAGGTACTTCTCTGCCTCACCATTCGGGGATGTTATTACACTAACTAACTAATAAGTCATGAACGGGGCTGTTCACCACTTATTACTTTGACGTCCGCGAATTTGCCAGTGACGGCGCGTCGTGGCGTCTTTCCAACATTTCTATACATTTGATCTTACCGCTCGCTGCCCCGCACTAAGTCGCCATGCATTTCGCAAATCACAGCGGCAAGGTCGTGATCGGGCTGAAAAAATTGAAATTGTACTGAGTAATAAAATAATTGATTCAAAATATAGATCTGCCTAATAATATCTAAGATTAAGCCGCTTAACCTTGACTAATCGACTCATCAAATGTAGCTCATTAATCATTTACATAATCCCATGTTATACTATTTTATATACGTATATTACTCCCTCCTGAATAGCAGCCAGAACCTACTTACGTAACTTTATCTCCCGCGAATGAGGTTATCCTTCCTATATTTCCTCTATTGTTTTAGGTTCAGGATAAAAAAAAATACAACCACTTCATTCCACCTTATTTTGGGTTCTCATACGTTGTTAAAAAAATATTCGTATAAAGAACAAAGGACACATTATACATTTTTTGATAGCATTTTGGATTTGGTCTGTGATTGAATAGGAAATTGAAATATTTTTTTTTTCGAGATATGTACGAGATAGTGAATTTTTTTTTTTTTTATTAATAAAAACAATATGTTGATCAAAATATACCAGTTAAAACAGTTATCCTTCCCTCGTGAACCTGTATTTGGACGTTTTGTAATACCGTCCGTATTAAAACGTTGAAAAACAGTTGCATAACAGATGCGGTTCGGGTTGATCAATAACCTTGATGGTTAGTGGTAACTAAATGCTAATTAAATTTTCAATTCCACAAATTCAAAGATACCTCGAGCTCCACTGAACTGAATGTAGCGACCTCCTATTCCCTCTAATCAGCGCCCAACCAATGACCGATTTATGACAGTTAAATCCATTGTACTTGCTTTCTGGAAAATCATGATAAACTATCGCTAGGAATCACGTCGCTTTCACAACTCAGACCAAAGGTAAAAGGAGAACGGACGTATTTGCTAAACCCTTTGTGAAAATGAATGTTGGCATAGAGCCGAGAACATTTTTGGTAGAAAAATAAGATTTTGTTACATCACATCCATTTAGATTTAATTTAATAAAGAAAAATAAAATACGTTCCTACACGACGATGTAAAATAATATTTAAAGTATGTGGTTTTTAAAAAAAGCAAAGTAAAGTGTGCAATTTCACAAAGAGCTGCAAAGTTCAACGGTCCTCGTGCAGCCGGGTAGATCTCCCACCCTCGGGCGTCTTATAATATTCTCCAAGAAATTTTTACAACGAAACTGCAACACTGACGGAACTCTTCGAGCAATTTCAGTACACATTTCCAACACTCTATTCTCGGAAGACACTGTTGGCCGTGAAAATATTTTAGGAGGGCGGGAAATTGTTTCTTGGTTTTATACATTTGTTTACGTAGATTTATTATACTACATCGGCAGGGGTAGGTACTTAGTAGCTCATGCAGAAGGCTCGCTTTACAATGTTCAAATATGGGCGTATTTTGATGGCACCATCGAAAACCCGTAATAATTTTCCCATAAACTTAAAAATAAACTGCTTAAAATGATGTGAACAAAGGATGTAAACCGCGTCAACTTTTTTCCCTCTCCGTAGAGATGAGGCACTTAAAACGTTGTAGACGCACAAAGTTTATAAAAGCCGACTTCATAAGGCGGCTTTATTAGACAATTTCCAGGTGTGGAGCAGCTGACGTCTCAAATATAAATTTCTGATGGATCTTGCCCAAACCCGCCTGATCCCGAATTTTAATGACCGTTTGTCACGCCCCAACGGTTTTCATCGGTTGTTACATTCGTATTCAGTTCATAATTGATGCTAGAGATTAGTGCGAGTGTGATTCCAACTATACGAATAACTCGTTTAAACTAACCATTCTCATTACTCATTCAGATACCTCGACGATTACTTTGTTCAACTGAAGCAATTCTGTCCCTCGATGATAAGCTGCGAAGTAGGTACTTTGCCAACTTTGGGGATGAATCGTCCTCGTAATTTCGTTATGAGTTATGAGTAGTGTTTGTCATTGTCAGTCGATACTTTATAGATCACTTACTGGAACTATGTCAGTGTTTGATAAACGGTTACCGAGCTGCAGACCGAGAAAGGACTTGTTATGAGATGTTCGACCTGAATTCGATTCGTCTGTCGAACTGTTCGATATAAGTAAATAAACTTTAAAGGAGGTGCTGTATATCTTGTTAACGACTCGGTGGTGTTTATCTGTGAATCAGTTTCTGTGTATCTAAGGGCTTTGCGACCCAAATAAAAGGGTCGACACAAAGGTGTCCCACTAAGCAGATTGGGGGTTACGTGACGAGACAACCAAGTGGTGTAGGGTGCGCTAATCATCACCTCCGGGTACCCTCACAAGCTGTTTGGTTTTCGACTTTACGATCATTGCTTACACTATTATTGTCGGGTTGATTATACCCGGGATAATACAGAATACTAAGCTATGTTGGTCTGAGATTAACGAACCAATTCGTCAACAGAGCCTGACTAGTTGTACATGACATTGGATGCGTACGTAGTTTTTAATTGTAGAAAGCATAAATGTGTAAATAAAGCAGGCATGACTTTTATACCGAACTATTATTATTGTTGTTGCTATCCAGAACTACGCATGCTAAAAATAAATTAGTCATTTAAAAAACTATGTCCTTTTTAAAAACAAGCTTTTATTGTTAAAAAAATACTACCATAAACAAGTGCTCGTCAAGACGAATCAAACGAGTCTAAACTGTATGGGTCTTGTGGCGTTTAATTACTGAATTCCTATCGCCACCTTCCAGCTCCATCATCAAATCAGCTCCGGGTATAAACAAACTCAAAAAAAAAGTGCATTGTCACGCCATCTATATATTTATGTGCTAAATTTCAGCTCAATCGGAAACTGGCAAGTGGATCAAATTTAACTTCCAAGATTTGATTGCAGACAACGAGACAGGTGAAAGTAAACAAAAGCTTGTAATGAGACATGTTTGAAAACAACGACAAAGGCCTAACCAAAAACCACATGTTACAAAATTACTAGGTAATTTTGTAACACAAATGAATAAAAATGTTCATCAGACAATGTTTTAAATTTTAAGCCAGTACATAATTCACTCAACGTCCAAAACTTTGTAACGTTATTCAATAACTTGTAAAGCAAATTTAGAATAGGTAAGCCTATGTAGACAGCGAAGATATTAAAATTTTGTTTTCCAACGCAAACAATCTGACACGGGACCCTCGTCAGCTGCGGTCTCATGTGCACACCCCGACACCCAGTTAAATGTAGCTCCAACTTAAATGTTATTCTCTTACTAATTTTACCAACAACGAACCCAATTGTACTTACATACACAACTACACATAATCATATTTTTAACAAACAGCTGACAGCACTCCGAACAAAATAATTGATCATCTGAACACTAAATTAGAAAACGAATTTAATTCAACACCAGATTAGAAGAATTTACCAGACTATATGTAGTTAGTACAACAAAAGTAAGAGCCTTAAATAAATAAAAAGCGTTTTCTTCAAATTCACAGAGATTTACATTTCAATTAGAGGAGAAACCTCTCGAAACAGCACTTAAGTCACGCCTTTTCAAGTGAATTTTGTAACCAGAGAGCACACTTGTAGAAAATCGTAATACCTAATGTTAATATATTATGCTAAAACAGTTCATAAGTAGCGCGTGATACGGCGCTAAGCGAGAGTAGAAGGGAAACTGGAAAGTCACTCAACTTTCGTTTACGTTGCTAAAGAGAGCAAGGGTCTCCTTATAAAACGGTTTCATGAATATTTATACAGATTTAAGGATAGTGTAGTGCCGTTGTGTAAATAATTGCGGTCGAGTGGGGTCTTGAATTTAAATTGCTTTCGATTGCTCTTTGTTCAAAGATTGTGGAGTGTTGTGAAATAACAATCACTTTCAAGAGTTACGAAAGGCGCCATGGGTACTCTTAACTTCTCTTATTACGGTGCAAAGGTGAGAGGTTGCCTTTGAGATTGATATTAACTTATTATTAATCTTGGTTAGCACAAGGCTACCCTTATAATCCACGGATTGTGCAAATATTTTTATTATTCATTCCCTTCCGAACACAACGAGCCTTAATATAACACCTTACTCGGTTACTGGGGCCTTAAAAATAGAAGTTTCGCTGAAAATTGTTTCATAATTTTAATGAAAAGTAAAGTAAATTACATGTGGATGCTTTTTCGCAATAAGTTAGGCTTCTACAAAAAAGTATCACGCAACTTAACCATTCCAAAAACTGGATTCAGCTGTAAACAAATAATATTTTTCCTTTCAGTATTTTCTTCTGTCAAATATAATTACTTTCGAACCTTGTAGAAACAGAGGAACAAAGTTTGAGGCATCCAAGTATAAACGAGTTTAACCGAAGCTTTTACGTGAACTCGCGACAAATATAATTAAGTAACTGAGAAATTAATAATTCCTTATTTTGAAGAGACCGATTAATTAATCTACAAGAAGTTATGGTTACGACGACTTATACTGAAGTTTAGGAATTTCTGGTTTCATGTGAATTTGAAATGAAGTTGAAATCGATTAACTACTTCATGGTTTGACTTTCTTAAACTTCAGTTAATCTTTTTTCGCTTTTGATCAATCAATACATTATGATTTGGCAATATATTTATGGATGATTTGTGACTTGGTACAAGTTATTGACTTAAGAGGCTAAATATCGGTTCTTAATAATTCTTAAAATAAAGAAGTAATCTTTTACTTATCAAAACAGTTACAAACAAAAAATAACCAACGGCAACGTAGCAAACAAAAAACCATGAACTTACCTAACGTTTGTTCGAAAATCAGCAAATACTCCACTCCATTAACAGCGAGCACTAATGAAAACACAATTCACTACCAAAACAGTAAATTAACTGTCTTAAGATGACTGTTTTGACAAGTGGAGGCAATTTAAAGCCGATCTGAACAGTATCGTGGTTCGTGGGGCTGCGTCGTAGGATTAGGGTGGACGGTTCGCGTGCAGGACATCCTGCTTATCTTGTTACCCGCCTGTCCCTGTCACGACATGTCCCAGCGAAGGCTAGCTAAATGCCGAGCTTTGTTTGCCATTGTTCTGTTGACAAAATAGACGTTAGCTGGTTATTTCGGCCATTTTGTCGGCGGGAAAAAATGGCGCGTGGCGGGACGGGAATGAAGTTTGACGTATGGAGGCTTTTTAAAAGGGTTTTCAGATAGTTGGTTGTTGAGATTTATGAGTTTTAGAATTATGTTATCTGTTAAACGTCAGATTGGATAAAAGTGGTTTATCCCATTTTTTCGTAGATTTAATTTGGTTTTAAATATAAACGACGAAAAATTTTAGCGTTCCTCAGTGTAAAACACAACAGTTCTAACTTTCGCCTCGAATTCTTTATATTTGGATTACAAATCCAAGTATGCAAAGAAGTTGCAAACTTTCACAAAGTTAAAATTTGATTACGAACTTTTTCTTCGCTATTTTTATCGTATTTCCCAATTTTGTAAAGTCTCAATTATTCTTGAAAATTGAAGTCTATTTATTTATATTCATTAATTAACGAAGTTTAGAGTAGAGATCCATTAAGGGACTGTTAGACTTTCATCGCTAGACTTTCTTATTTAATCAGTAATCAGCTTAGCTTAGACTATAAAAGTAGAAAATAGAAAACTATCGAGTGCAGTTCTATGAATAGTTTTAGTTTAATGTGCGAACTGGAACTTGGTCAACAAAGTCCGAGTAGTTTTAAAGTGTAACAGAAAGTTTGAACTCAGAAAAACTATAAAGAAGACGTAATAAAAGTAAGTAGTGTGCGATTTTTCTCGCAAATTGTAGCGAGTGTCAAGTTTGTTCGCGTATCAGACGGATTTAGGAATGTGCCGACTTTTTTTGTTTGTCTTGAGCTCGTCTAAATGTCTACATCGTTGACATCTTGTTATTCTATTTATTCTGGGACTATAATTATTATTTTATTACTAAACACGTCTGGTTTTCGGGTCTAGTCACACCTGCCATGCTAATCTTGTTGGACAGGTTTGAGAGCCTAAAGCGTTTAGTTTGTTCTCCAAGTTTATATATACACAATATTAAGCCCGTAGTCCCCGGCAGGTTTACCAGAGGTATATTATGTGTAAAGGCTAGAAGTAGCCCCTACGTTTTATCAGATATTTTTAGAAACATACATTAAGGAAATACCCTATTTCCATCGATTGGGCACAAAAGCCCAATAACACTGCTCAACCTGTGAATCGAACCCTGCATCTCTTGCTCAGCTAACTCAAATCCACCAGGTGGCACTAGATTAATATTAGTATAATAGTATACGAATAGTTCTTCTCTCTAAAAATAAGTAATCTAACTATTTATGAATCCTTTCCACACAATTACAGTCGATTAGTTTTTTGCTCGCGGCTTCACCCGTGTGCTACTCGGAAACGTCCCTCGGGATCCTAATATCGGGATAAAAGGTGTCTGTTAATTTTTTTTTTTTCAAATCTCCTCACCTGTGTTTGCGTGAAAGAGTAACTTTTAACATTCATCCATCCATCTATCCTCACAAACTTTAACATTACTAACAGTAGTTGTATAATATCTTGCCATCTTAGAGATTCCTAGTCAACATTGACTATTCCTTTGTAACCGACATGGGACAGAGTTCCGGGATCTCCGGTAGACCGCACCAATGCATCTTATGTGCTACGCCTTAGACATGTTCTGAGGAAAACAAAGTCGCTTCCACTAATGCCGTTACAGACGCTACATGCTGCTGTGAACAGTAGTACGATTCACTATTGGTTGATTTACATAACATCCTTACTAATATTATTATAAATGAGAAAGTGTGTGTTTGTTTGTTACGCTGTCATGTCTAACTTACTTTACGTCTAGGCATTTGTGTATGTGAGTCTATGTAAACGCACCCACGAAACAGGAGAAACTTTGCCCCAAACTAGGATTTAGTTTGGGGCAAAGTTTTAAATATTATATTTATTAAAAAGAAAATTCTTAGAAAAATGTCCAGAATTTTTGTGAAATGAAATGTTGTGTTATGAAAATAAATACTTATAGTACATGAATTTAAAGATATTGTCGGGTTTTATTTAGAAGAATACCACAATACCTAATATAATACCTATACGGCTAATATACCTAGGGTTCTATGTACACATAGGTGTAGGTAACGTGCGATTTTACAGTAATGAGCAATCCAATTATCCAATATGTAGGTAGCCACTCAAAGCTGTGCTCAGTCATAGTGCTATGAGCTTGAAGAGAATCGTGATAGGCTCGTATATAATATAACTATCTCAATGTAATCAAGATATTGTCACGCTTTTCATCCAACACATTTTAATATTTATGTTTTCCTTAAAACGAAACAAAAAAGTGCCTTAACATTTTCTGTCCCACAGCTGGGCAAAGATCATTCCCAATTTCTTTCAAGAACGGTTCTCCCTCGCCTCTTAGAACAAAGCCGTCGCGATGCACTAAACTGGTCGGTCACCAATTCGTAGAAAAATCGTATTGTAATTTGCTATATGCCAATGGAATGCTTTGCGATATTTTTAGTTTCAAAAGGCATAGCAGATCAGAGTCCGAAACATCACGCCGTGTTAAAGAAACAGGCATAGAGGACATGGTAAGCAAGCTGACAGGATGTACTCGTATATGCGTCTAACGTAACATATAAAAAGTGAATAAATCGTACCATTCTATTTCACCTGATTAACGATGACCGGAAAGTTGAATAAACTTACTGTCACTTTTCTTTGCGTCTCTTGTGCTTCTTGAAGAATGACTTTTAAGAAGTATTTTGTCATCCAGCCATCCTTTCTTATAATGCCACTATGTCCAGTCTAAAACCCCGGTTACATGGGAAACCTAGTAAACGGTCAGACCTTTACAGCATTTTAAAGAATGAATACAGTATACTTTTCTCAGGATTCAACAAAATTATGAATTAATCCGTATGGCGAAGCGAGGATAAACTTATCAGTAGCAAAAGCAGGGCTTCCTATCTGGAACTTATTAACTGGTTTCCGTCTTAACTCGAGACCGCTCGTCGATTAATCTGGGATGCAATCAAATTGTGCTTCCATGTTTTACTTCTACAGTATTGAGATTTAAGATAAAAAAAAATTTATTAATTTGGAAGAAGAGAATGGGTGCTTTTATAATTTGCCGTTTCACGGCACGGCACGATATTACCGTGGACGAGATAGAAGTTTTGTGGCAGTGGACGGCATGCCGTGCCATAGGGTGATTTTATAATTCGCCGTGAAATTATTACGCTTTGCGCGTCTTCAAAGTGCAGACATGTTCTCGAAGAGACAGCGACTACTTATGCTCTATTTGTTATATTTAAGACGTAAAAAAAGACATATTACTAGAAAGTATTGGCAACATCCGCTACGAGTATTTAGAAGGGTCATACTACACGCTATTTGATACGTTCAAGGAAGACCTAAATAAGTTTTTCAATTATTTTCGGATGTCAACAAAATCGTTTTATTACAGACTTTCTCCCTTACATACTTTCGCCCTGCCACCCGCGCCTCTTGGCTACGCACGCACACATACAAATTTCTTGTACGCACACACTACACTCTCAACAATGCCGCGACGATTTGATAGGGAGCGCAGTATGCTACGGCAACGGCACGGTAGATCGTTGCTGTTCACGGCGTGCCGTTGCCGTGGACGGTAAATTAAAAGCGTTTGCATACAAATGCATACATTTTGCTTTCCTACTTTACCGTGACGATAAAAACGTGCCGTACCGTGACGTGCCACGGTAAATTATAAAAGCACCCCGTTGGATCCCATATGCTTTAAAAAATCTGAATGCGAGTACTTTCAACGACTAAATTGCTTTTGTTTTAGAACTTTTTTTGTAAAATTCATTAATTAATAACAGAGAATAAATCTTTCAAATAAAGGTAACACTTTTCTTCTGATATACTACGTCATGTTGTCATAACGTGGGATTCAACGGGAATTAAAAATGGGATTCATCGGGAATACCTAAAAAATGGGATCCAAAAGTGGGATTCAACGAGATTATATCACGAAAACGCCTCGCTTCGCGTTCGCCACGCCTTTCTGTTTGACAATAGCTTTAACGAAATGATATTAAAGATACATACACACATCAAAAGTGTCTAGGGATCAAGCATTTTTATGCGGATTTCTTGAGATTGAGATGTGGCTTTGTAATAAATTTATGATTTTATAAATTTATATGGATCCTTTTTGGTGCATTTCATAATTTGAATCAGGAACTGTAAATCAAATTCGAGTAAAAGATGAAAATCAGCTGTCAATATTTTCCCTATAAAAACATACAACGCATTGAAGACATTATTAGTGCTACTGTTTCCCTACTACTGATTAAAACCAACGTTATTATGGAGCGGCGACGTCATTTAAGCAGGGAAGAAATGCTCAGAGCCGTGGGAATGATAGAAGCTGGTTCCCGGCAACGTACTGTGGTTTAGCTCTGAATACAAGTCAGAGTGTTATCAGTCGACTTTGGACACGTTACCGAAGCACTGGTACCGTGGCTGAGCGCCATGGAGGACGGTATCCCTGCACCACACGGAGACAAGACCGATACATTCAAATCTTAACTCGAAGAGCTCCAACAATAACCGCCATGATGTTAGCCGTGAGGCTTCATCACTCTTCAGGGAACTTAATTAGCGACCAAACAGTCAGAAACCGCTTGCATGAAGTGAACCTTCATTCCCGAAGACCGTTACGGGTACCACCTATAGCAATGCACAATCGTAGGATTCGATATCAATGGGCTCTTGAACACAGAAATTGGGCAGAAGAACAATGGCGTTTCGTGTGCTTTTCTGATGAGTCTCGTTTTGGTATGAGACCGGATACAAGACGTATACGATACTGGAGAACCCCTGGACGCCAACAACGATTAAAATCCTGCCAGGAAGTCCATCCTTATAGTGGTGGAACCATCATGGTATGGGCGGGTATTTGGATCGGCGGAAGAACTGAGTTGATTTGGATCAGAGGCAACCTCAACGCTCAAATTTATGCTGAGACGATTGTATCAGACGTCATCGTTCCTCTACAAGTGCAAATCGGTCCCTTATTTCAGTTAATGCATGATAATGCACGACCGCACACCGCAAGAGTTGTAAGACAGACTCTCGCCGCAGCTAACATCAATGTCCTGCCCTGGCCTGCTCAGTCGCCAGACTTGAACCCGATTGAGCATGCATGGGATATGCTACAGAGAAGAGCTCTGCCGAATATGGAGGGTATCCAGTCGCAAGAAGACCTTTTTTTGTTGTTGCAACGAACATGGGCGGCCATTCCACAGCGTGATTTGGATGAACTCATTTTGAGTATGCCAAACCGATGTTCTTGTGTTGTTAGTGTTCGCGGTAGAAACACGGATTATTAATTGTTTAAGTTACCCAATAAAATTTTAAAGAAAACTGTTATTTCAGTCTTTTTTTCGAACTTTAATGTTAGTGGTTCAAATGTCAAAAATCCCTTTATTAGGAAAATGGCAAATTTCTTTATGAATGCAAAGGTGACTTGGTTTATCGTTACAGTGACAAACGATAACACTTTATTTGATGAATCCTTAAAGAACATTTTAATTAATATCAATCAGGAGAAAAGTTATTGCAAAAATATATGTTGATCCCTAGACACTTTTGATGTGTGTATAATCAAAGATACATTCGAAAATGAATGCTAACAGGAAAGAAGGTGTATGTTTCCTTACTGTAAACTGGTGAACTATACGCTTCGGATTATTTTTTCCTTAAAGAAACGTTGCCCCACACTAGGAATTTCTCCTGTGTTTTGGGTGCATTTACAAACACAGAAACTCACATACACAAACACCCAGAAACAGAACAACTACTTGTAGGTCATGTATGCACCTTAAATTTTCTTAAGGCTCGCTTTCAATTCAAATCGCTGCCTACATCAACCACTAAAAGTCTTTAAACCCAACCCATTAAACTTTCCTACATATGCTACTAATTACACCACTAATTAAACATCCATAAAAATAAAATTGATGTTCAGTTCCATTTCCTCTAATAATGAACACGCTTCAATAAATGATTCGTGTGTTGTGTAACTATTGACATTATGACAAAATTAATACTTAAAATGCTCAATATACGTGCATGCATAACGCATTGAGCATTTTAAGTATTCTCTTATGCATTGAGCATTTTAAGTATTCTCATATACATCTTCTACTCATATGCACTGTGGATTAAACAAAAAATATTCAAAACATTCCCATTGATGAGACACTGGATGGATATTGACCTCTTTTTTTAGGCTCGGTTGAAAGAAATAGGGGTTAATATACCACGTGGACCTGGTACAGCTAGGTGGAGTGGGATAGACTGTTAAAAACACTACCCTTCCTTTTGGCTTCGCCGTAGTCAAGAAAAAGTTAACACATACAAAAACAAGATAACAGTTGAAATTTTGACCTTCAGTATCTCAGTAACTAGAAGGTTCCAGAACAAGAAAATGAGGACAATAACAAGAAGAAAAATCCTCTTTCGGTATTATTCACGGTATATTTATACCTTTTACAAATCTAGGTAGATACCTATAATATAATAGAATAAAATAAGCTTTATTTTCTTACCACAATATACGCAACAAAACTAAGGAAAAAGTGGATACAATAAGTATGTTGTCGGAGACTGGTGCCTAAACTAGATTTGGGGCCTGTATTTTAGGACACCAAGTCTCTTGCTTAGATCAGACAGCGAATAATTTATTTTAGATCTAATTTCTAAATCTGTATATAGACTCTATGTCTACATATCAAGATTTACATCTGTGTAAACTCAATATTGGAATAGCAATTCAACTATCTTGTAGATCGTACCGCAGCGGATGCTATCGAGCACGGGAAATGGCATGCCATGTAACCGAATACGTCGGTGACATATCTCACGTGTGTTTGCATACGACATTCTCTAAAGCTATTGTCAAACAGACAAGCGAAGCGAAAGCGATCCGAAGCGTTTTTATTTGTAATGTATGGAATTGTTTGAATCCAGTCACATAGAAAAGCGAAAATGATCTGATAGCCTATGTGACTGGCTTACAAACAAAAACGCCTCGCTTCGCGTTCGCCACACCTGTCTGTTTGACAATAGCTTGAGTCCTTGTATTTGAACATCAGGGACTACAAATAACCTCTTGTAGATTCTGCATGTAAAGCAGTTTATGTAAGTGTTTGTTTAAGTTCTTTTTTTAACGTCTTCAAATTAAACCGAGACACAAATTACTAATTCAGCCTCGAATATTACAACTAAGCAACATAATTACATATTATAGTTTTGAAGGCACCACGAGGTTCGGTTTGGTTAGGTTCCTTTAAACCCTGCAGACAGAAATAGGAGCCCCGCTACGTCGACTACGCTTTGTTTTGGCCTATTTTTGTACATTTACTGATCAATCAATTTATTTGATTCGTGAATAACTTAGTAATTTTGTCACCAATGAAGTTTTAGGAGACAATAATGCTATCAAATAGAAGAAATGTTAAATAGTATTTATTGTCAAGTGAAAGTCTACAAGTTGAATATTTCTTGAAATGGTTAGCATCATCACACTCATCACGGTTTTAAGCTATTGTCAAACAGACAGGCGATAGCGAACCGAACCGAATCATGTCATATAAAAATGCGAAAGCGATCCGATAGTCTATGTGACAGGCTTCAAACAATTCCATACATTACAAACAAAAACGGTACGCCACGCATTCGGTTCGTCTGTCAGTTTGACAAAGGCATTAGTGTCTGCTTGACACTGAAGAGATCAAGGACGAACATCAACTTAAATACACAAACTTATGTGGCGCGCATATCTAACTTGCGAGATCTAGAAGAGGCTATCTGCGATCAAGACTACCCGTATTACGGAAAACATTTTACTATGAAACTACCTGCTAAATAAGTCACGGACAGAACTGTTTATTATTTGATATTCCATATTAGTTAGCCACCCTACCCTAGTTACTTTCAACCCGCGCCTCTGGCATGTTCGGACCTACTTTGACCGGGTATGAGAAAAAATGAAATATTCAATAACTTGTAGATTTACCAAGGTTTGCACATTTTTTTTAGCGTGGTAAATCATCAAATGAGTCCTCCCACCCGGGCAGAGCGGGAGGGACTGTCAGACTCGTACTGATTAAAATCCACGGTGTCCTTCAATAGCCTTTTCCATTTCGGGGTCACAGTAATTCGTGAGCCCCGCGACCAACCAAGGTTTGCACATAGCAAATAGATGAACTGTGAGTATTAGGATAACTTATAACTAAATGTTACGTTTAAATAAGTTAGTACTTCATTTCAGAAAATACACACAAAAGGCCCTTTGACCTAACTCAGTTCACCTTAATTAAGCAGTGTCGATGTATTAGAAAATTATTCTCTGAACTTCCAAAGTTTCGACAGTTTTGGGACGATCACAATTAGATTGATTCCTGAAATAGTGATTGAAAATAAACCATCGAGTGATTGGTTGAAATTCCTGGGAAACCAAAAATTAAATCAAACTTAAATGTTCAACAAATGTGTTTATTTATTTATTTATTATTATAAACACACTATCTTTACAGGCAGATACCCAATACAATAGTGATTTGCAAACACTTACAAGATACTTTGAAAATAACTTACGACTAATGCTATAACTAAAACAGTATACTTTAAAAATAACTTGTTGAACATAAACAAACAACACAAAAACAAAAAAAAAGTAAAAATTAAATGTAAGAAACAAAATTCAACTAAAACTCTTGCGAATTCACTCAAGTTGCACGAAAATATGTCTGTCCTCTCATGCACTTCATTTAGTCTAGTACACGTATTGTACGGGGAGGGCTGTTTTTGACAGCAGGTTAGTTTTGGCAACAGGCACGGCCAGCAGTGGCGGTCGCCGCCGCCTCCACACATACCGGTCCCGGCACGCACAGCTTCAGGTGTCGCAGTACTCCCGGGTTATATGCAACTCCACGCAGGAGCTTAAGCACATACGCCACCAGTGTAAATTCTCTGCGCACTCTGAGTTCATTGTACCCCAACATGCCCAACACAAACAGTGTAGGTCCTGTAGGATACATTAGCGGGTAAAATGGGAAAACTCCATAAAGTTTGAAATACGAGTACAAGTGTCTTGTTAATTTATTCTGTACTTGCTCCTGCATGACATTGTATTTCGCTTCATGAGGAGCCTAAATCACCGCACTGTGTTCTAAGTGACTTCTCACCAACGCGTCAAAGAGCACCTTAAGCGTGGTAAGGTTCGTAAATCCTTGCGACTGTCTCAGGACGAAACCCAGGTTTCTGTACGCCTTTTTGCAAATCTTAACTATGTGATCCCGGATCCCGGTGTTGTGGGTAGCTTACCAAAGAGCTGTCAGCAATACCTACGACGGGGTCCCCTAGCTTAGAGGGCCATTGCCTACCGGGATCGCGGGACTATCGGGTAACCGCGGCCCCGGAACGTATATGGCAGTTGAAGGGAACCGTGGATTTTAGTCAGTACAAGTCTGACAGTCCTGCTCTGGGTTCTCGAGGACTCATTTGATGATTTCACCACGATAAAAAAAACAATAAACCTATACGGCTTTATTACAAAACGTGGTTTAACTTAGACCAAGCTTTAAATCAAAAATCAATTTTTGAATTTCGAACTTTATTCCAACTGCTATAAAATTCTAAAATGCACATTGACAACTTAGACCGGGATCTAAACTCGGTTTTTGTATTAATAACTTTACGACAGTAGAAATAAAGTTCGAAATTCAAAAATTCATTTTTGATTTAAAGCTTGATCTAAGTTAAACCACGTTTTGTAATAAAGCCTATAGAATACTCATGAACTTAAATCAAGACTTAAAAAAATATTTCTTATGATCACATTGAGTGCATCGGTGGCTCAGTGATATCAGCCCGACATACGAGGCGCAAGTCGTGGGTTTGAACCTGGCCATCGCATTTTTTCCATTACTTTCAAACGGTGAAGGAAAAAAACGTGAGGAAACCGGTATATGTCCGAGAGTCAAAAATTCGAAGACATGTGACATCTACCAACCCGCTCCGGGCACGCATGGTGGATTATGGCCCACTCCCTCTCACAGAGAGGAGAGCTGTGTCGCAGCAGTGGGAACATTAGGCTTATGATGATCACATAGAAGGCTGACACATTTGTGAACCTTCGATTTTCAATGAAATAAAGTTAGGCATGGAACTGTTTCTTTATTGAAAATGAAGATGAAAAGAACGAGGAAACTTTGATCTCGATCAAATAAAACGATTCTTTGAAATTGCAATAATAATCTTTAGTACCCACGTGCCTTGGATCTGAAACGTTTGAAAATGGCTGAAAATAAAGTTGTATCTACTCAAATGTAAATCGAATTCGAGGTTAAATCGAGATCGTGGAAAATTAATAAAATATAATAACGATTAACTCTTTTCATTTTGTAATAATTGAGTGGAACTCAGGAACTAAGCTACCTACTAAAGAAAAAGTAATAAAATCGACTTAAAGCAAAAAGAATACTCGTCTTTGAAAACGTACGCGTGGGATAATCTTATTCACGAGGGTCAACGATTGACCCAATAGTAAAATATTATTCGGTAAGCTAAAAGAAAAGTGATGAAAAGGTCAGAGTAAATGTACCTAATGTCCACAGGAAGTAGATGTGTTCCTCTTTCCTATATTAATAATAAAATATATTTATGATCTTGGGAAGGAAAGTATCGTTAATATATAATTGCATAATTATTTATTTTCCACATCGGTAGCGAAACCATTAAGTAATTATCACACATAGATAGATAGATAGATAGATAGATATTTTATTTAGTGCAATAGAGACACAAGGAGAAAAAAAAAAAAAACAATAGTTTCTGATCACAGCAACAAGAAAATAAATTAAATTAAAACAATATGACAGATAAAAAAAAAAAAAAAAAAAGGTGTAGGTATCTTTTTTTTTTTTTTTTTTTTCCTTACTACTGACATTAACTAAATTCAGACGTGACACAGAAAATGTGCGGTGTGTGTGTCTCAGGATTGCACCAAATGGGTGTCCAGCTCAGCATGTGTCAGGTTGATACCTGACGCTGGTATTCTGCTAGACCCCTACAGTGACATACGGACGCAAAGCAGGCGCGACCACACAGTCATCTAAAATGTGCGGGTGAACAAGAAAAACGAACAACAAAAAAATTAAAATTCGAACGGTCACGAATTAAATTATTTTCAAAGTAAATACTGTCGTGTCCACGGATAGCACGGGTGTGTTCTCAACATGGACATCGTATGGCGAAAAAAAAAAAAAAAAAGTAAAATAAAAATAAGGTAAGTTGAGTTTAAAGACCAGATAACTAATCTCATAACAATGAAAGTGAAAGCTAAAATGTATATTTTTTCCTTTTTGTGTGTCTTATTTTGTGTATATATATAAATATGTATAGATTGATTTAAATGCATTTGTGTGTGTAAATATAAATAATTTGACGAGTAGCTAGTAGGTTTACTCATTTCACTCTTAATCTGAGGGTATTAAAAACTGTGACATGCGGCAATTCCTACTATAGTATTGAGGAGTTAGAAATAGTGTCACCTAGTTTTTTTTGCGAGTCAATAAGAAATTTTCGCAACTGACTTCTAAAGGTGCCAAGAATTTTAATATTTCTAATCGGCGGGGGAATATTGTTCCAGCATTTGGATGCAGCGTACCTGAAACTGCCCCTGAATGCCGCTGTTTTGTGTGGTTCTGTGGAGAGTTGTAGTGAGCACTGCCTGACTGAGCATTCTCGTTTGCTTGCGATCCAGCGCAGTTTGTTAAAGAGGTAAGATGGCTGTTTGAACTTTATAACCCCAAAAAGTAAGCACGCTAAGTGTAACTTGCGGCGTGATTTCATCCTAAGGATGGAGTGTTTATTGAGAAAAGGTGTTACGTGACTTCTTGGTGGCATCGAGAAACAGAATCTAGTGCAGGCGTTTTGAACTCTTTGAATCAGTCGATCAGTTCTTGCCAAGAGACGAGGACCAAAAACTGTATCAGCATAGTTCAAATTTGACAGCACAAGAGACTCAACCAGTTGGATCCGCAGCTCCTCAGACAGAAAAGGTCTTATTTGGTACAGAATCTTGAGCCGGTAAAAACAGTTACGCACCGATTCTGCCACATGCCTTTCGTATCTTAACTCAGCATCCATTATCAACCCTAGATTACGCGCTTCACTTACTCGACTAACCGGCTCGCCCAATAGAGTAACATTGAGTGTAGGTGGCACAGCACTGGTTTGAGACTTAGTTCCAAACAGCATATATTTCGTTTTGGTAGGATTAAGTACCAAACCATTTTCCTCAGCCCAACATGCTATCCTATTGAGATCATCGTTCAGGTCCTTCAATGCGCTATTGTAGTCACTGGGCTTGAATGAGATATATATCTGAACGTCATCAGCATAAATGTGGTATCGACATCGCTTAATAGAATGTATGATATCTGCACAATACAAAATAAATATGATGGGGCCCAGTATTGAGCCTTGTGGAACCCCTCTTTTAACAGAGGCGAGTGTCGAGACAAGAGATGACCCATTGCTTAGACGTATTTCTACACGCTGCTGACGGTTGTGGAGATAGCTGCGAAACCATTGTATTGTGTTACAGTCAAAACCATAATAATTTAGTTTAGACAGGAACAGATCAATATTAATACAGTCAAAAGCTCGTGAAAAATCAAGCAGAACTAAAAGTGTACACATGCCTTTATCTTGTGCAGACAGAATGTTGTCAGTGACATCAAGAAGAGCCGCAGCCGTACCACGTTTCTTGCGGAAACCAGACTGAAGTTCAGGTAGTATGTTGTTGGACTCTAAAAATTGCGTTAACTGCTGACTTACAGCCTTTTCTGCAATTTTGGATAGACAAGGCAAAATACTAATTGGCCTGAGGTCCTTTAAATCAGCCGGATTCTCTTTTTTTGGCAGCGGTCTTACGATTGCAAGTTTCCAGGTGTTCGGGAACGTTGCAGAGGCAATTGACCGGTTGACAATATCTGTTATGACTGCTAAGGTATGTGGAAGGGTTTGCATAAGCATATTCAGAGTGATCCTATCACAGCCCTCAGCATTTGATTTCAGCTGTCTAAAATATTGCAAAACTTGATCAGAACTTACCGGGAGTAAAGCAAAACTGGCATCGCTAAAACGATGGGACTCAAAAAAGGTGCTCTGCAATAAATTGCAGGTTGGGTTACCAGGTACACTCAGAAAATGATTATTTATTTGATTTGAATCCCTTAGGTGAGTAGGAAGGTCATCCATTGGCTTACTTGGCAACACATCGGTTTTCAGATTTTTCCACAACGTTTTAGGGTCTTTAATTTGATAGTTGATATTGAATTTGAAGTATGCAACTTTTTCTCTAAATATTGAACTTGACACAAGAGATTTAAGTTGCTTATAATATATTTTTTTTTGACTCCGATCTTGTCCTGCGATAAATAGCCAGGGCCTTGTTCCGTAAATGCATCATGAATTTTATTGTGTCAGTTATCCATGGGTGTGAAGGTTCCTTAATTTTACAAGTCTTGAGTGGAGCATGTTTATCAAAAATTGCTAAAATGTTTCTATTTAGTTCCTCAACCATGTCGTTCACAGTAGGCAAACTACTAATGTTTTGCCACTGGATGCGCGATAAGTCACTATCTAGTTCTTCTTTGTTTATTTTCTTAATAGGTCTATATGTAACCGAAAAAGGTATATACTTATTGCGCTTGATGTTAAATTCACAAACAATTAATGAGTGACCATTTATTGAGCTAAAAGGCTCAACAGATACCCCTCTGTGATTGAGGTTAGTGCATACAAGGTCAATCAACGTTTGGCTGCGGTCTGTGAAATGAGTGGGGGAGCTCACCAGCTGTTTGAGGCTGAGACTATTCAAAAACTCACCTACTTTTTTAGATTGCGCGGTATTGTTTAGTAGGTTTACATTAAAATCACCGAGTAGAATATAATGGTCACATTTAACTAGAGAGCTAATGGATTCGGTAATTCCATCAAGAAACAGGTCTAAATCGAAACGCGGGGGTCGATATGCTGTACCAATCGCAATTTTTTTTCCATTGAGTGTAATGGTTATCCACATTTGTTCAACGTTACCGTATCTAAGGTCTATTGGCGTTGGCCAGGTGCGAGCGGTCATGCCACATTTGAGGTAGAAGCCCACACCACCTCCCCGACCGCCATGTACACTCAGCGGCCGAGGAGTGTGTCGCAGGCGGTATCCCGGCACAGACGGTGCGCGCCCCTCCTCACCCGGTCGCAGCCAAGTTTCATTGACTGCTAGCACATCGAAAGAATGCCTTTTCACGGCTTCTATGAAATCGTCATGGTTAGTGCCAAGGGAACCCACATTTATCAAACCAATCTTTAAGTATTTTTCAAGCATGGTAATTGTAACAAAATATACATAAATAGTAGTACAAGATCGCAGTATGTAATATATTAACGTGTTCATTTTTGATATGAGACCAGAAGGAACCACTTAATCTAGTCACACAGAGTAAAAGAAGTAGTTCATTAATGTGCATAACTACAACTACAAGATGTAATTTATAATAGTAACTCAGGTGAAAAATGCGAGTAATAATGACATTGTATATATTATCAGATACGAGTTTAAATAATAATTGTGCAGATGTCATATTAATTAATATAATTTTAAAAGTGTATTTTGTGTAAATAATATTTTTATAATAACTGTAATAAAATATCATAATATTGTGATTGTAAATAATAATAACTGTAAAAAATAATTGTACAAAAGTCATTAAGAGGCCTTTTACCCATTTGCGCGTAGAACTGAAATTATGATCGTCTAATTTACCATATTAAGTAAAACTCCAACATTTTTGAATACCTGCAAAAGAAAGACCAGTCTTTCGTGTTGTAATTATACGTAACATATTTCAAAAAACTCTTTTATTAACTTTGTGGTAATTAATCTCCGACAAGTAGTTTACTGAAAAATCAACGCAGAGTCGATTTGCGACTCCTACATCTACCATTAACATTCGTAATTTTAACCAAAAAAAATACACAAATCATCAGACATACGTTTTTGTCGTAAAACTACGTAGTAGAATTTATATTTTTAATAACACAAATTAGTAAAAAAATAAATTCTGAGGTCAATTTTTACGTTTTATATCGCTGTTTTATCGCCATTTTTGGTTCGAACAAAGCGTAATTACATTAAAAAAACTATGTAAATATAAACTATGTTTACAGACTAAACTAATTTCTAAATTTCATTAAAATCCCTTCATGTAATTAAACATACTATCGTTTTTAAAATCACTCTAAACTAGTATAAATTACGAAACATAACCGGGCTGCAATCAGTACGGCTCCAGCGCCCGTCGACGTAGGACCTGTATCACTTTTTTCCTCGTCCTGATTATAGAGCGTACGTATCGTGAACGGAATATTATACTGCGACTGCCACATTTTGATTCTCTCCATATTTTTTTTCATAAGGTAAGATTTTCGTTACTTTATCAAACTAAAGTATTATTATAATTATAATAGTAGTTTGTAGAATTTGTGCATTTAGCCATCCGTTTTCGTTTTATTAGTTTTTGCAATGGGGCGCAAGAGTGGTGAGAAATCCAATATGGCGGCCTCCCCAAGATCGCGGTCGGGCTGTTTGAAATCCACCCCCATGATATGGGTATCAAATGAAAGGGTTTGCTGTCAGAAATATGATAAAAATAGTCACGTACCTGAAATCCAGCATGGCGGACATCCAAGATGGCGGATTGGCTATTTGAAATGCATCTCCATGATATGGGTATCAAATGAAAGGGTTGCTGTCAGTAATATGAAAAAAAAATAGTCACGTGTCTTAAATCCAACATGGCGGACATCCAAGATGGCGGATTGGCTATTTGAAAGGTACCCCCATGATATGGGTATTAAATGAAAGGGTTTGCTGTCAGGAATACGAAAAAAATAGTCACGTGTCTTAAATCCAACATGGCGGACATCCAAGATGGCGGATTAGCTGTTTGAAATGCACCCCCATGATATGGGTATCAAATGAAAGGGTTTGCTGTCAGAAATATGAAAAACCCACGTTTTTAATTTTCTTTAAAAAAAAAGAATATAACCCTACGGGGCTGAGAGAGGGGCCTGGGATATATTTAGATGACGTGTATAGATCGTGGTTGTAACTTGCAAAGATACGCTCCCACGCTTTGAGTGGCTCTTGTCTGCCCCGTAGCACAGTAAAAATATGGATGGTCCGGAAATTACGTACTAACGTTCGAAACGGTGCACTCACACAAACACGCGCATCTGCGAGGCTTCTAAGCGGACATCGCAGTGCTGTCAGTTCTGAGTGCCGCGTAAAGACGAGTTGCGTTTATTTATGTTACGTATATGGCTGTTTGAACTCGGCTTCATCATAACCGGAGATTTTGTTTTTTAAACTCCCTGCTTATTTTGAAGGTAAGAATGATTTTTATCAATATCGAATTCTATATCCGCGTGACCGTTTAATAAATTCGTAAATAAATAATTTGTAAAAAAAAACAACATGGTTTCTGCTACAATTTCTCATAATAGGCGTCTTTTTATAGTTTTCGTCTTCGAGGGTTTTGAATCCGATACAGCTGTCAAAATGTAAATCCAAGATGGCGGCTAAAAAAATATCGAGGTTTTCGTCATGGGTGTCGTTTTCATGGTTTTCGAGGGTGTTGAAACAGATGTTGCAGTCAAAATGCAAATCCAAGATGGCGGCTGCATAAATTATCGAGGTTTCCGTCATGGGTGTCGTTTTCATAGTTTTCGAGGGTGTTGAAACCGATGGTGCAGTCAAAATGTATATCCAAGATGGCGGCTGCATAAATTATCGAAGTTTTCGTCATGGGTGTCGTTTTCATGGTTTTCGAGGGTGTTGAAACCGATGTTGCAGTCAAAATGCAAATCCAAGATGGCGGCTGCATAAATTATCGAGGTTTTCGTCATGGGTGTCGTTTTCATGGTTTTCGAGGGTGTTGAAACCGATGGTGCAGTCAAAATGTAAATCCAAGATGGCGGTTGCAAAAAATATCGAGGTTTCGTCATGGGTGTCGTTTTCATAGTTTTCGAGGGTGATGAAACCGATGGTGCAGTCAAAATGTAAATCCAAGATGGCGGCTGCATAAATTATCGAGGTTTTCGTCATGGGTGTCGTTTTCATAGTTTTCGAGGGTGTTGAAACCGATGGTGCAGTCAAAATGTAAATCTAAGATGGCGGCTGCAAAAAATATCGAGGTTTTCGTCATGGGTGTCGTTTTCATAGTTTTCGAGGGTGTTGAAACCGATGGTGCAGTCAAAATGTATATCCAAGATGGCGGCTGCATAAATTATCGAAGTTTTCGTCATGGGTGTCGTTTTCATGGTTTTCGAGGGTTTTGAATCCGATAGTGCTGTCAAAATGTAAATCCAAGATGGCGGCTGCAAAAAATATCGAGGTTTTCGTCATGGGTGTCGTTTTCATGGTTTTCGAGGGTGTTGAAACCGATGTTGCAGTCAAAATGCAAATCCAAGATGGCGGCTGCATAAATTATCGAGGTTTCCGTCATGGGTGTCGTTTTCATAGTTTTCGAGGGTGTTGAAACCGATGGTGCAGTCAAAATGTATATCCAAGATGGCGGCTGCATAAATTATCGAAGTTTTCGTCATGGGTGTCGTTTTCATGGTTTTCGAGGGTGTTGAAACCGATGTTGCAGTCAAAATGCAAATCCAAGATGGCGGCTGCATAAATTATCGAGGTTTTCGTCATGGGTGTCGTTTTCATGGTTTTCGAGGGTGTTGAAACCGATGGTGCAGTCAAAATGTAAATCCACGATGGCGGCTGCCAAAATTATCGAGGTTTTCATCATGGATGTCGTTTTCATGGTTTTTGAGGGTGTTGAAACCGATATTGCTATCAAAATAGAAATCCCAGATGTCAAATAACGAAAATCACATGAAAATAACATGAATAAGATAAATATTAAGTATTGAAAAGTAATTTGCGCAAAGTATTTTTCGTTAAACACAATTGCAGTTACAATATGGTGCCAAGGTCATCTTATACTTAGTTGAAACGCATAGTAAGGTGCGCAGCCACCGGGTTCATCAAGCATCAGCGCCACATAATTATGTTCCATTCTCCGCGCTCGTGACAACCCTAAGGCTGCAGTTGAGAGCGTAGGTATTTATTTCTACAATTAGGCCTTGTTTCCATACTATCCATATTTGGACTGCACCATCGGTTTCAACACCCTCGGAAACCATGAAAACGACACCCATGACGAAAACCTCGATATTTTTTGCAGCCGCCATCTTGGATTTACATTTTGACTGCACCATCGGTTTCAACACCCTCGAAAACCATGAAAACGACACCCATGACGAAAACCTCGATAATTTATGCAGCCACCATCTTGGATTTACATTTTGACTTCACCATCGGTTTCAACACCCTCGAAAACCATGAAAACGACACCCATGACGAAAACCTCGATATTTTTTGCAGCCGCCATCTTGGATTTACATTTTGACAGCACTATCGGATTCAAAACCCTCGAAGACGAAAACTATAAAAAGACGCCTATTATGAGAAATTGTAGCAGAAACCATGTTGGTTTTTTTTACAAATTATTTAAGAATTCATTAAACGGCCACGCGTTTATCTGAGGAATTAAAATAGCGGTTTGACATATTTTCTATAGATAAGCTGTCGAACCGCCATTTTTATTCCTCAGTTAAAAGTTATCTGACTATTGTTCAAACTTCATTTCTTAGGTTAATCGCAGATTCAGTTTTACTTCCACAACAATAAAATATAATTAACTTTAACTCACAGGTTATTTTTAACACAAAATTGAATTAAAATCACCAGAACAGTTTGTTAACATTCGACATCAAACGAATTATCTAACAAATAATTATGGCGGCGCCGCCGCCGGGCACATGACGTTCAACCAATCAGCGCGCGAGATGCTTTCCGTTCTATACCATTTAACAGTCTAATAGACTGAATTTTTTTGTTTTCTCTTTAGATCTGCCATCGGCTTTATAGCCATAATCAGATGAGGTCTTAGTTCGAGATAGTTTTTGTGATGATCCATCGAGCATTCACATTATAATGGTTTGTTGTTGTGATTTTAAGTTTTCATAGTCTCTGATCCAAGTTCAGGATTTGCCATCTCTTTAAGCGGACTGTATCCCCTTGTCTATTCAGAAGGTTCTTGGCTAAGACATTACTGTGTTTCTTTAGTCTTTCTTTATATGATTTGCATTTTTCACATAGTTCTTCTTTCACTGTTGGTATATTTAGGTGCTCGTGAATTTCTGTGTTTCTGACGAACCAGGGAGCACTACAGATTGTTCTAAGTGATACATTTTGGAACCGTTGCAAAATTTCTATGTTGGAGTTGCTGGCAGATCCCCAGAGTTCTATTCCGTAAGTCCAGATTGGTTTTACTATTACTTTGTAGACAAGTAGTTTGTTGCGTAGTGATAATTTTGAATTTCGCCCTAGAAGCCAAGATAAATTTTTCATTTCAAAGGTAGCTGCCTTTTTTTTGGCCTTAATGTGATTGGCCCAGGTTAGTCTTTTGTCTAGGTGTAGTCCAAGGTATATTACTGTGTTACTGGTTGGCAGTGGTTTACTTTCCATGTACACTGGGGCACAATCGCCCGTTCGAAGACTGAAAGTCACTTGTACTGACTTAGTTACGTTAGGGCGTATTCTCCATTTTTTTAGCCAAAGTTCAATCTTATTCAATTGGACTTGTAATTTTTGTGATGCCTGCGTTGGATCTTGGTCACTCGTAAGACATGCAGTGTCATCTGCGTAGGTCGCTGTAGTCACACCATCAGTATTGGGCAAATCTGCAGTATAGATAGAGTAGAGCACAGGTCCTAGCACCGAGCCTTGTGGGACTGATGCTTTCATTTCGTATAGATTAGATAGTTCATCTTCATACTTAACTTGGAATTTTCTCTGGTCTAAATAAGATTTCAGTATCATATAAAAGGAGTTGGGTAGTAAAGATTTGATTTTGTACAAAAGACCTTTGTGCCAGACTCTGTCGAACGCCTGTTGGATGTCCAGGAACACCGCAGAACAATATTCTTTGTTTTCTAAGGACTGTCTGATTTTGTGGACCACTCTATGCACTTGTTCTACAGTTGCGTGCTTTTCGCGGAATCCAAATTGGTGGTCTGGTATTATACCATTTTCGATCAGAGCTGGTTTCAGTCTACGTGAAAATATTTTCTCAAAGACCTTCGAGATTATTGGAAGAAGACTTATAGGTCTGTAAGAGCTTGGTTCGGTTGGTGGTTTCCCCGCCTTAGGTATCATACATATTTGTGATATCTTCCACTTTTTTGGGTAGTAATGGACTCTGAAGACAGCATTAAACAATATTGTAAGAAATACTATAATTTTTCTGGGTATGTGCTTGAGTATCTCACCTGTGATGAGATCATACCCAGGACTTTTATTGTTCTCCAGATTTTTTATCGTTCGTATCAGTTCTCTCGGTGTGACCAGTTTAAGCAGAGGTGATAGTTGTTGGTCACTATTAAGATAGTGGTCAACTTCTGCTTCAAAGTCCGCCATCGACGACTCATTTGGAGTGAAGACCGCAGAGAGGTGTTGTGCAAAAAGTTCAGCCTTCTCACTTGCTTTTCTGGCCCAAGATCCGGATGGTTGCTTAAGCGGAGGTATGAAATTGTGGGGTCTTTTGAAGTTTTTGGTTATCTTCCACAAGGAATAGTTGTCCTGTTTATGAGCGGATAGATTAGAGAGTTTATCTTGGAACATAGTGTTTTGGTTTTCATGGATAAGTTCTTTCAGTTCTCTTGCTGCTTTATTAAACTGTTTCCTGGCTTCTTCAGTTCTGGTCAAATGAAGCTGTCTCCGCAATCTTCGTTTGGACTCAAGTTTATGTCTTATTTCTAGTGGTACATTATTTTTACTCACTAAAGTGTTCAGCGTTGGGGTAGCACGCCAAGCTGCTGTTTGGATAAGGTTGGTAATGTAGAATGTGGCAGAATCTATATCTTCTTCAATTTTAAGTTTTATTTTTAAATCAACTTCTTCTTCTAGGTAGTCCGCAAAGGAATCCCAATCAGTTTTTATATTACAAAGTGTTAGTTTTGACTCTCTCCGAATTGCCGAAACACTAAACATAGCAATAACTGGGGAATGATCAGAAAGTGCATCAAATGACGACTCCACACTAAAGTTGATATCTGACATTCCCTTGACTATAAAAAAGTCAAGAAGATCGGGTGTTCTATTGGTGTCAGTTGGCCAGTAAGTTGGTTCGCCAGTAGACAATAGGTTTTGCCTGTGGGTGTCAACACTCTTTTTCAGTTCACGTCCTCTGGTTGTGATGAGTCGAGATCCCCAACAGGTATGTTTGCAATTCCAGTCTCCGCCAGTTATGTACCTGTGGCCCAAGGTGTTGAAATATCTGTTGAACATATCAAATTTGACCTTGTGGTTTGGTGGGCAGTATACTGCACTTACGTTTAAAGGGCCAATTCTCTCGTCTATGGTGACTGTTGTTGCTTGAAGCCAATTTTCTTTGAACTCGGAGTGTAGGTGGTGTTTTATATTGTTTTTTATAATAACAGCAGTCCCACCGTGAGAAGTATTGTCAGGGTGGTTGGTGCAGTATACACAATAGTTATTCATATTAAATAATTTACGATCATTGAGGTGAGTTTCGGATATTAAGGCAATGTCCACTTTATTAATTTTTAAGAGTACTTCTAGTTCTGTCTTGTTTGGTGCTAAGCCGTTTATGTTCCAGGTGGCTATACGTAGAGAGGTCATGGTTGTTGTTTACTTATGAGTGTCATGATCAGGCTCATCATTGTGCTCATTTGAGATATAAGTTGGTCTATCCTTTCAGTCTGTTTAATAATGAGGTCTATCAAGCTATGGTTTTCTTCAATCCAGATGTTGTCTTTTTCCTTTTTGTTGGAAAGTGTTCTCTGTGACCCTGTGCGGTCACTGTTGTTTAGACTTTTTCGAGTATTACCTCCTGAAGTCTGAGCGCTTTTAACAGCTTCGCTGTATGATTTGTTGTCTATGTTGGGATATTGTTTTACATTATCTTGATTCCAATTAGGGTTAGGTTTTTCAAGGTCTACCTCTTCACATTTCTCCATGTTTGATGTGACTTTTGTTAGTGATTTCTTTTGTTTTTGTCTATTTCCCCATTTTCGAGCAGCAATTTCTTTGTAGACTTGGCACCCTTTATAGCTTGCAGGATGGCTTCCGGAGCACAAAGTACATACTGCAGGAGTATTTCTGTCTACAGTACATGCAGTCGTTTTATGCTCACCAGCACACTTGACACATCTGTAGGGTCGCATACAATTATTTTTAGTATATCCATACTGTTGACATCGCGTGCATTGTACAACAGTGTTTTTCCTTTTTGGGTCTTCTATTGTGATTTTTTGATGATATATATATTTGATCTCTTTAACCTTTCTGTTGTTTTCGTGAGGAAACAGGTTGACAAAGAACGTATTTAACGGCTCTTTTGTCCCATTTGCGCGTGCAGTCACTATTTCGCCTTTAACTTTATTGCCAGTTTCTTCTATTGCTCGTACTATAGCATCTTTGGGAGTGCTGAAGTGCAGGTGTTTAATGACAATTCTCATGCACTTTTCATCCTTTTGGGTGAAAGTGTGACCAATGAGACCTTTTGCTCTAATATGTTCTATCAGTTGTTTATAAGTTTCAACAGAGCTTGTCGAGATAATTAACTGGTTTTTAGTAACCACTTTGTATGTGTAGTCAGTTTTTTTAACCACTTCTTCAAGGAAATCTGTTAATTTCTCTAGGTCATCAATACCATAGAGCATAATTGGTGGAGGTTTGGATGGTTTTCGAGTTTTGTTGGACTCAGTGGGAATCTGGGTCGGTTCGTCCACATTTAACAATGAGAAACTGTTGCTTGTGTTTAATTCTGGTGAAGCAGGTTCTTGAATGTTTTTAGTGTTAATTCCTCTATGTTTATTCAGTTCTTGCTCTCTTGACTGAATTCTTTTAGCAGAGATTTTATTCAGTTCGGTCTCATCGGGTGATCGATTTCTTTTTTGTGTCTGTATGGGTACTCTTTGCCAGGGCACTGATGGGTTACGCGGGGTACTTTGTATCTCTTTGCTGGTACTAGGCAGACAACTCGATGCCGTGGTATGAGTTTGGTTAAGATTCGCTGGTTCAGTTCCATTGAAAGGATTGGCATTGTCAGTCTTTTGTCTGTCGGCGCTGCTTTCCGACATAGAAGATCTTGTTCTAATAAACAATCCTGGATGGAATACTTGTTGTGTGAGATTTTTATTTGGACTCATTATGGTGGAGATTTAAATTATTATTATGGCAACACTTTTCCAAACGTCAGATGACATTTCAACAAATATGAAAAAAAATGTGGGTGGATGGAAAAAATTTAAAATTTTTGATGATCGATTCGTAATTTGTTCACTGATTTTTGTTTGAATCACTAATTATTTTAGTCCACAAACAGTTTTACACAGTTTTCACACTATAAAGTTCATTTTCACTATGTTTCTGAGCATTATACTTAAAGTTTAACGCACAAAATCGCTAATTAACTAACAGCGTATCTACGCGTGTTGACAGTTGACAGCTGAGTGATGAATAATAATAATAATAACTAATAGACTGAATAAACAAAAAAACTTGAGAGGTGTCAAGGGACACCCGGATGGAACGAAGTTCCTTTCGATTAATAATTAGTGAAGGAATTGTAATAAAATTTTATTTTTTTTAAGTTATAATAATATTTTTTGATTTTTGTTATTTGACATCTGGGATTTCTATTTTGATAGTAATATCGGTTTCAACACCCTCAAAAACAACGAAAACGACATCCATGATGAAAACCTCGATAATTTTGGCAGCCACCACCTTGGATTTACATTTTGACTGCAATATTGGATTCAACACCCTCAAAAACCATGAAAACGACACCTATGACGAAAACCTCGATATTTTTTTCAGCCGCCATCTTGGATTTACATTTAAACTGCACCATCGGTTTCAACACCCTCGAAAACCATGAAAACGACAACCATGACAAAAACCTCGATAAATTTATGCAGCTGCCATCTTGGATTTACATTTTGACTGCACCATCGGTTTCAACACCCTCGAAAACCATGAAAACGACACCCATGACGAAAACCTCGATATTTTTTGCAGCCGCCATCTTGGATTTACATTTTGACTGCACCATCGGTTTCAACACCCTCGAAAACCATGAAAACGACACCCATGACGAAAACCTCGATATTTTTTGCAGCCGCCATCTTGGATTTACATTTTAACTGCACCATCGGTTTCAACTTCCTCGAAAACCTTGAAAACGACACCCATGACGAAAACCTTGATATTTTTTGCAGCCGCCATCTTGGATTTACATTTTGACTGCACCCTTGGTTTCAACACCCTCGAAAACCATGAAAACGACACCCATGACGAAAACCTCGATATTTTTTGCAGCCGCCATCTTGGATTTACATTTTGACTGCACCATCGGTTTCAACTTCCTCGAAAACCATGAAAACGACACCCATGACGAAAACCTCGATATTTTTTGCAGCCGCCATCTTGGATTTACATTTTGCCTGCAACATCGGTTTCAACACCCTCGAAAACCATGAAAACGACACCCATGACGAAAACTTCGATAATTTATGCTGCCACCATCTTGGATTTACATTTTGACTGCACCATCGGTTTCAACACCTTCGAAAACCGTGAAAACGACACCCATGACGAAAACCACGATATTTTTTGCAGCCGCCATCTTGGATTTACATTTTGACTGCAACATCGGTTTCAACACCCTCGAAAACCATGAAAACGACACCCATGACGAAAACTTCGATAGTTTATGCTGCCGCCATCTTGGATTTACATTTTGATTGCATCATCGGTATATACACCCTGGAAAACCATGAAAACGACACCGATAACGAAAACCTCGATATTTTTTCATTAAGGATTCATTATTATTATTATTTTTTATTATTTATTATTTACAAAAAACCTGTATACACTCAACAAAAATAATCGTCGCGACACCACACTGTTCAATGCGAAATAGAAATGAAAAAATATCTGGCTTGCTTTCTATAAGAGAGAGAGAGACAGACAGAGAAACATATCTGTCTGTCTCTTACTATAGCAAAAAGTGTCGTGACAACTTTTCGTAAGAATTTTTTTCCGTCTAGCCCCCTTTCACAACGCGCGATAAGGAACTTCGTTCCAAAAACTTTTTCAGAAATGTAACCAAAGTGCATTACGATTATATCGGCTCAAGATTGTTTAGTCCGTCTCAACACTAGCGCTACACTGGTTGCGTTGTGTATGTGTGAATAGCTACGCACACATGAACATTGCTCCCGTCTTTTACCTAAACTCGAGCGTTCGAATTTTGTGAACTGGCTCTTAAGAATAGGATTTTATAAGGGCGTATGTAAATAAGTATGTTGAATTCGTGAAAATACATGGTTTTGTGTTTAAGCAATATCATAATAATGTACACGAATGCTTTTATCAAGTAATTTAAACGCCTCGTCTTTAATGTTATTATATAAATGTAAGGCACTGTTAAAAGGTAACATTTGTTATGAGACTGTCCATCCATAATACAAAGCTGGTAAAAAGTATTATCAACGTAGTTTTTAAAGTGTAGTGGCCATAATTGTCGCTGAGAATCTATTATTATTAATGATGCGTAATATTTAAAAAGGAATTCGATATATCTATTCGTTATCTGTACCGGAGACACACACCGCTTTGTCACAATATCAATTATCTTACGATAATACAATACATAAATGAATTTAGTTTACTACATGCAAAATAAAAACAAAAAGAGGAGAAAATAAAACTAATAACAAGTGATCCATAAAAAAGAACGAGAGGACTCGGTCGCTTGTTTATACTACAGTGCCAACGGATAAAACACCAAAAATTCGACAGATATCGTCTTGGCATCTTATCCGTTCCACCTTCTGACGGTCTTCTCGACGAGCGAAGATCTTCCCATCCCTTGTCCAGACGTACCTCCAGCCGTGTTTACTACCAGCCTGACGAGCATGGTAGAACAGCTGTCGATTTATCCGAGTGAGACGTTCATTTATGTAAACACGATGCGACTGCCCACTGTTTATGTCGAGGTCGTCTGTACTCAGACCGCGGCGCACACGAGCCGCGCGCAGTAGTGCGTCACGCGTTGCCCGCCTGGCGAAGCGCACAGATATACTACGCGGCCGCTGCGCAGCGGGGACGGCAGGGATGGAGCCGTCTGAAGTCTCGACCTGATTTCGACGTGTGGATCCGACTCGCTCAGCATGGACGACATCCCAATCGTTTAAGTCTACTCCTAATTTTATTGAAACAACCTTAACAATATGAATGGCGCTCTCGTCTTTGCCCTCAGGAATGCCGGTTATCTCGATGTCGTTGAGCAGTAGCTCCTGGTCACGTTCGTTCAGTTGGCATTTTAGCTCGGATATAGTGTTTTCCAGTGGGTCCCTATCTGATGGCATAACTTTTTGCTCCAGTTTAAATTCCAGAGCGCTCACTCGCTCCTCAAAGCCATCCATCCGCTCATCCGAAGATTTAAGGGATTGCTTGAGCTGAGCCATTTCCGCTCGCAACTGCTGGAATTCATTGTGCATGAGGCGAAACTCTGCACGAAGCTCCTCCTTGAACAGCCGCAACTCATCCGCCAAGTCAGGTGAGAAATGTATGGTGGCGTCCAGCGCAGTGCAGTTCAGTGCGCTAGTGTCCATGAGCTCCTCGGAGCTGTATTCCTCCGTCTGGACTAGATCCGCCTTGCCTCGAACAGGTGTCTCCGCCCTGTTGTCCCTGACTACATTTTTACAGCATTCTGGACAGCGCCAAGTGATCGGAATATTACCCGTACCAGGGAGGCCAACACAATGCCGATGATAAAAAGCATTACACCGATTGCATTTAGCGGCATCTAGCGGCGATAAAAATTTTGCGCAACCACCACATTTCGTTGCAGGCATGTTGTCCTTCGTCTTGAGCAAGGAACAAAGACTCGGTTAACGATTTGAGACAGAGACTCCAATTAGGATCAATAGATGGCGCTGTTTCGATATAATTACTATGGTGTTTTATGGGAGTCTATGGTTTACAAACACCGTAAGTTGACACCGAGTTATGAAGATTAGGGTGCACACTCCCGAGCGACACTTTTTACGTTGATATTTAGTCCACTCACTTTAACTTTATTAAATATTTTTAAGGTGAAGGGTAGATTTTAGGCACTGTGTATAGTTTTTAAGTTAAAACAGCAATTATAATGTTTACACTGCACTTGCACACTGGATAACGTTTAGTGATATATAAAACTGTATGCTCAAACTTTTTGTAATATATTGTTCTAGTTTTATGGGTTTTGTTTATTTTTAAAATGCAGACAACTGTGAGGAGCACTGACCAACTCGACGTCCGTGACGTCACCCACATCTGGCCATACACCCACGCTGAATGACGTGACGCTATCTGTTTCTAGAAATCAACTTTAAACTTGAACTTGACTTGAGAATTAAAACTTGTTTATTATAATAGAAGACGTTCTACGACAGCACAAAATTTAAAACAGAGTCGTCCAATTGGTTTGCTGTAAGTTTGCCACAAAGTTAAAATGCCGCAGTTTTTTAAACCTCGTCAACAACGTAACATCATCCATCCGCGGGGGTTAACAACAGGGTAACTCAAGGAACTGGTTGGTTTTTATTCAATCAAATGTTACAGCCCCTTCCACCCAGGGCATTTGATTTAGGGTGCTTGTACACGGCGCATGTAACCCGCGCAAGTAAAGGTGCGGGTTACCCGCGCGAGTAACGTACGCAAGCTACTTGATCAAGTTACCCGCGGGGTGCTTGTACACGGCGCATGCAACTCGCGCAAGTAAAGGTTCGGGTTTGCGGTTTACCCGCGCGAGTAACATGCGCAAGCTACTTGATCAAGCTACCCGCGGGGTGCTTGTACATGGCGCATGTAGCTTGAGCATGTTGAGGCACTTGCGCGGGTTACATGCGCCGTGTACAAGCACCCTTATACTCTAACAGTAGTAAGTAATATTGCCACTATCCTGTCTTAGTTTAAATATGAACTAGCGACCCATCCGGATTTCACTCGGTACCAATTTTAAACAAAAAATAAGTGCTCTAACTGTACAATTATTTTGTAACCGTCACTAAACAAATATTTGCATAGCTTGCAGGTTGTAGTTCCGGGTCTGGCTGTTTGTGTATGTGAGTTTCTATGTTTGTATACGCACCCAGGAGGAAATCCTAGTTGAAAGCCATGTTAACAAAAACATCTTTATTTTTTGGGCTGTAAAAGGCATCAGATGAGTCGCCCGGCAGAGACTGTCAGACTCTTGCTGACCAAAAACTACCCTGCTCTTTCTCTTGCGTTACAGCTTGGGGTGTGCTAACCTGCTTAGACTGTCTTGCATCCCCAGAAAGTCCCCTGACCCCACATTGTCCTGCGGTCAATTGCGAAAACGTCACCAGGTGACTCGCAACCGCCATGCACTAGAGGCACGCGTCCTTTAAAAATTAAACATCGTAAAAGTAACCCTCGTCAATTACATCGTCAATTAGTCAATGGAGGCTAACAAGCGATTTATAAAACACATGATTGTTTGCTCACACACTATATTTACGTAGCTCACATTCTAAGTTAATTTATATTAATTTATTTCTAAATTGCTCAAATAATAACGACATTATCTGGGTATGACTTTGTTTCTATCATCATTGCTGAGTATAAAACAATAATGAGACCAGTCTTCTTTTAGTTTTAATCCACAAAATAATACGTACGTAAAGAAAAAGTACATACATAACTATGTATTTTATTATTGACAATTTATTTTATCAATTAATTCAGGCTCCCCTTTCTCTTTCCAAACCTCTCTATTTCGGCCAATTTCTGACCACCTTTGCGCCGCAAACATGATCAGCAGTAAAACGCGGCCGCAGTACTCACGCCACACTGGAACTAAAGTTTGCTATTCACTATACTATTGACAACGACACTATCGCTCATCGCTCGCGCAGCATGAATGGACAATCTCATTGTCGCTTCGTCGAAGATTCGTCGTAGACTCCAGAAATGAGATTTCTTCTACGAATAAAATAGAGTAGCTTATCGTTACACCATCACACGCGGTCGACCTCGAAGGCAATGTTCAATAAGTTTCATCATCATCAGCCAATGTTCCCACTGCTGGGACACAGGCTTCCCCTCTGTAAGAGGGAGCTGGCCCAGTGCGGGTTGGCGGATGTCACATGTGTTCGAATTTGATAGTTCTAGATCATGCCGGTTTCCTCACGATGTTTTCCTTCACCATTTTGGGAGCAGCGGCGGTGAAATAAATTACACAAAGTAATGCGCCTTGCTGGGTTCGAACCACGACCTACAACTCGTAAGACGGGCCCGACACCACGGGCCACCACTGCTCAATGAACATAAATTTATTTACATGTAATTATTCTATACAGTTTCATATAATAAAGAGTGACACAACGTGCTTGCATATTTCATTCATGTAGAGGCTCACTGACACGGCTCCGCGTTTCGCTGTCATCAGAACATTATTCATACTTAATGAAAAAATGTCACTGACAGGAACATAGCATTGAGAAAACACGCATGGATTTGTTACAACGTGTGAACATTATTTCTATGATCTAGAAATTGTGGTAATAGAGGCATTAATCATAATGTGAATTAGGGTACATATTTGAATATCGAAGATTAATTCTATTCTATTTTTCTTAAATGGCAAGTCAAGACGATGTCGACTATTCTGCCAGTGTCAAGAGTGACTTGGAGAAACAAGTGTGTATGCTAAGTCAAAGTTTAAAAGCTAAAAGGATTCGATTCCTCGATTGATATAGTCGAACACAACGCAGATCTTGTTGGGTTAGTACAGGACTGAAACAAACAAAAAGATAAAAATAAATATATACATTATAATTTGTTAGTACATAAAACACATATACCACATACAGCCGTGACAGATTACAGTTTAATATTGTTGTGGCGGATGAAAATCATCAACGCCAGGAGTACTTCTGAGGAGGAATAAGTCAACAAGGAGGGGAAATTAATTGGGAGAGGGATTTTGAGTTTAGGGAGGCGGTTATATAAATCTAGAGATGGAAGATTGTTTCTGCATTCAAAAAAGATGTGATCCAGGGTGCCTTCGTCTAAACCACACTCGCAGAGAGAGGAGTCACGAACACGGATTTTGTGCAGAAAGACAGGAGAGCAGCAAAAACCTAATCGGATTCGACAGAGGACTGAGATCACCGTTTTGGAGACTTTTTTATGTGGAAAAAACCAGGGTTTAGGCTTTATGACTGGCTGAACCGCATAATAAAACTTTCCCTTTCGTCTTCCAGAGATATCCCATTGCTGTTGCCACGCAGATTGAAGCCTATCTTTTGGTGGGCTCAAGAGGTCATAACCCTGATGGGTGTTATGGGTGAGATCAGCCACCGCTGATGAGCAGGCATCTTTCGCAAAAGCGTCAGCGTACTCATTTCCCTTGATACCACAATGACCAGGAATCCAGACTAACTGAACCTCCTTCTGACAGTTAGCACAAGAGAGTAACGATTTTTTAATTTTTAAAACTAGAGAGCTGTGCAATTTACTTTTGAAGGGATTCTGAACTAGGGCTTGCAGGCAACTTAGGGAGTCCGTGAAAATAACAGCTTTGTCGATGTTATGGTGTGACTCTATAAAGAGACAAGCCTCCAATAGGGCCACACACTCACCAGTAAACACAGAAGACTCCCTAGAGCATCTGTATTGCAGAATAATTCTGGAGTTTTGGTAGTAAACTGCAGCGCCAGTGTAGCTGATATCATTAAGTTTCGAAGCATCAGTGAAAAATCTTTGGAAACCTGTCCATCGTTCTCCCACCACCGCGTCGAATCTCGAATCCGCTGAAGGGGAGTTTTTAAAGATGCCGATGTCAAAAAGGATTTTAGGGATAAAACACAAGACATCATAGGAAAAGTTAAGGAGGGGTAATGAGGAATACTGGACTACAGGACAATCTAAATTTTTGATTTGACGGAATTCTTTAATAATGAGGGGGATTTCTTTATTTTTCCAATAACTTGAGTTTCTGCATAAGGCATCTAACTCAGTCAGTTTTGTTAAAAGGGGATGAGAAGTTCTAGGAATTACCCTAGCCAGAAAACGAGAAGCTAAATACTGTCGTCTTAAAGCCAGGGGGGGATCAGCACATTCGACCTGCAACGCGTTAACGGGAGAAGTCTTCATACAACCAGTGATGATCCGAAGGCATTTTGACTGGACTCTATCTAACCCAGCCAAGGCACCCTTGTTGCAAGGAACTAAATGGAACGTACCATAATCTAAAATACTACGAATTAATGCGTTATATACCAGTTTCATGGTATACGGGTGGGCACCCCACCATACTCCTGCAAGAACCTTTAAAATTGAGACCACTCTTTCACATTTTTGTATTATTGAATTTAAATGATGGTGACCTTTTAATTTTGAATCGAGAATAACGCCTAAAAATTTTACTTTATTAACTACCGGAATAACATGACCTGAAATGTCTACTGATATCTGCGGAATTAGTCTTTTGCGAGAAAAGATTACTGCCGAACTTTTTGGGGCTGATAATGTCAGGCCGTGATTTAAAAGCCATTGATTCAGGGAGTCCAGGGAGACACAAAGAGATGACGCCGCGTCTATGATAGAGGAATCTGACACATATAGAGCTAAGTCATTCGCGTACTGTAAAATGTGACAATTACTATTAACGCAGGAGCCGATATCTACAGTGTACAGATTATAGAGAAGTGGGCTGAGTACGGAGCCTTGAGGAAGCCCCTTCCAAGTCTGCCTTGTATCAAAATGCTCTCCCTGAACTCTCAGATCCAAAGAGCGTGAAGTAAGCAGTCCACATATGCAATTTATTATCTTCACCGGAAGCCTCAGCTGGTGCAGTTTCTGCCTGAGTACGGGAAGAAGGACATTGTCATATGCAGAGGAGATGTCTAGGAAAGCGGCCACAACAGATTCATTTTTTGAGAACGCTAGACGTATATCGGTAACTAGAACGCCAACGCTATCCATTGTGCCGAGTCCTTTCCTAAAACCAAATTGATAGTTCGGCAGTAAATTCCTCGATTCGACTGCCCATTCTAGTCGGTTTTTAATCAGGTGTTCCATTAGTTTAACCAAGACTGAGGACAGAGCGATTGGTCTAAAGCCATTCGGATCATCTACGTGTTTGCCTGGCTTCAATATGGGAATGATGGTTTGGAGTTTCCACTGATCTGGAACCCAACCATGAGAGAAACAAAAATTAATGATATTCAGGAAGTACAGTTTAGCGTTCTCTCCAGAATTTACAAGAAAAGAATATGGCACTCCGTCAGTTCCAGGGGCTGAGTCCTGGACATGCCTGAGCACCACATTCAGTTCTCCCAAAGTAAATGGCACATCTAGCGGGTCCTCTGAAGCGATTTGCAGGGACATGTTGGAGAATTCAGAAGAGTGGGGAACATATGGAGGAGCAATTCTATCAAAAAAAAGTTCAGCTGTTTCCCTAGTCATTGGTGAAGAAATTGATGGAGAGCAGCCTCGTCTAAACCTATTGATCTTTTTCCAGACTAATGAGGCTGGAGTAGAAGGAGATAAGGAGGTACAAAAATTGACCCAACCCATGCGTTTCTTCTTACGAAGGAGACGTTTCGTTTTAGCATTAATCTGCAAATACGTGAGGAGATTCTCAGTGCTCATATCTCTATTATAGCGTCGCTCTGCTTCTTTCCTTTCTCTGATTGCAGAAGTGCACTCTGGATCCCACCAAGGAGGAGAGGGGATCTTATTGCGGGCACTGTTCTTCAAAGGGAAGCAGGCATCCGCAGTGGAGGTGATGGCTGTAACAAATTCCTCGTAGCAGATCTTGGCATGATGGTGACCTGAGGGATCTAGGAGAGTGGAATTTAAATTTGGAAGGACAGCAATTTTATCATCCAGTAGTGAAGCAAACCTGGTCCAATCAGGTTTGGATAGGTTATACTTCAGAAGTGGAGGGGAAGTCTTCTCTAAATATGTCCTATTGACCAAGGATATAACAATGGGATAGTGGTCACTACCATGCGACAAGGACGTACATTCCCAATTGGTGGAAGATGCCAACTCAACCGAGCAGAATGTTAGATCAACGCAACTCTTTTGTTGACCAGGGGAAGATCTGCGTGTTGGGCAACCATTATTGAAGATGCATAGGTCCAGATCATCCAAGATATCAACCAAAGCTAAACCAAAGGCATCACAGCGCTCCGATCCCCATCTGTAGTGATGACAATTGAAGTCGCCCATGACCAGAATTGGTCCATCAATGTTAGAGAGCATTGTTCTTAAAAAAGGCAAAAATTCATGCTTAGGGTGAGCAATGTAAACTGAGAACACTGTGATGCCTTCGACCCTTCCTGCTACAATACTCATATCACCTGTGAGCGAAGGTAAGGGAAATGGGGAGAGAGATACCCGATTGTTGACTAGGAGAGCCGATCCTCCATAGCCATCAGATCTGTCACATCTGAGAATATTATAATGTGGCATACGGAAGCTGAGGCTTGGGGTTAGCCAAGTCTCAGCTATAGAACAAGCCAGTGGCTTGTACTTATTTAATAGGAATATGAGGTCGTGCTTTTTATGCCACACGCTCCTCACATTCCACTGAAGGAAGGTTTGGCGAGACGCCATTTTTAATATTTAAAAGTAAAGATACAATTTGGTCGGCAACGTTGGACGGTAGATTATTGTTAGAAGTAGAAGGAATAATTATGGGGATGAGTTTAATTAGTAAGTCAATAATAGATGAACTATTATTGGAAGAAACATTATTTTGAAGAGAACAGCCATTCGGCTGTGTAGGTTGGGGAGAACTGATTATCTGTTGGTGAGCAGTTTTATCATAGGATGGGGAAAGGGGGGCATGTGTCCTGGGTTTAAGTGTCACAGTTTTGCGATAGGACTGAGAAGTTGGAGAAATTTGAGCTTTTGCTACAGTAGCATAGTTGCGGGAGACTGATGGGATAGCCTTGTTGGCCTCAGCATAGGGGATGTTTTTTTCTGCCATAACTGTCTTAATTGCCCTCTGCCTGCCATACTCAGGGCATGACTTGCTATTGGCATAGTGATTACCCGAGCATAGCACACAGAAAGCCTCACCCTCAGAAATACTGCACACATCACCTGAGTGATCATGGCCGCACTTACTGCAGCGAGGTTTCGACCGGCATACATTAGCTACATGTCCAAATCTGCAACACTTGCGGCATTGGATTGTCGGGTATATGTATTGCTCAACAGGGAGAGATGTATAACAACAGTAAACCCGTTTAGGCAGAACTTGTCCATCAAAAATCAGGACACACGTTTCAGTCGGTTTCCACTCATTTGTACCGTCTTTTTGTATTTTCCTATTAATACGTCTTGCTTTGAGAATTCGCCCACAACCTGAGGGCACAGTTAGGTAGGTCATAGCTTCTTCTTCTGAAATCTCAGTAGGAACACCAGTTACAACACCCATCCTGGTTATATTAAATGTTGGAATTGTTGCAGAGTATCCATATTTTGACAACAAGTTATTAACCAGGAAAGAGTTTGCATCCTGAGGGGAAGCAAACTCTACTGAAACGCGGTTTCTACCAACTTTGGTTACACCGCCGCGAACAACATTCGCTACGTTATTGTTAAGCAACAGTTTCCCAAAGATTACCGGGTGAAGGGTGGTGCCAGCGTTTGATTGGTTCTCTAAACGAGAAACGTGCACAACATATGGAGCCTTATCTAGAACCGAATATTTGGAACGTCCGATTTGAGTTTTCAATTGTTTGGTAGGGAGGGACAGGGATAAAATGTCTTCGTCTCCGAGACGTTTGCGGGAACTTTGTGCTGAAACATCCATTTGTGTTACGCTACATACAACATCTGCAAATTGAGACAGCGGGTTCGGGGACAGGGAAGTTGAGGGGACTGGAATATCCGGGGGTTTGGGATCCGGGGGTTTGTTTTTATCCATAATGGATTACGGAGGCTATAAGTTAGACGAACACAATACAAACCTGTTTACAAACACAAAGACAACACACTTATACAATAACAAGTCACAGAAGGGTCAACAGTCACTCGAAATAACTTCAAAATCACAAATAAAATTGAGAAAAATCCTAAACACACGTGTCTACCAAGAACTCGTCTGTCAGAATCCATCGAAGATTAAAATATCTACGCTTAAAATATCGATGTTCAGAATATCGAAAATTAAAATATCGATTGTAACAAAATATCGAAAAATGTTACATCTACGCTTAAAACGTCGAAGATTAAAATGTCGACTGATTTAAATGTCGAATGATTCAAAATATCGAAAGACGTTATGTCGAAATTCAAAATATCAACGTTTAATGCATCGCAGTTCATAATATCTAAGTTCATAATATCTACGTTAAAAATACCTACTAGAAGAAATATCGGACAGAAACCGGATAAAAAGTCGGACTCGCTTTTGCATCCTTAGTCAAATTGCTGATAACCACCTACCAAGGAAAGTCGACGGAGCCCCGCTTCGCGGGGCTCCTATTTCTGTTTGCAAGGTTTAAAGTAACCTAACACGAAGAGCCACCCTCTTCGAACCTAACCTGTCCGAGTCGGGGTGCCCCAAGTTCCGAACTCGCTTCGCTCGCTCTTGCGTCCCTAGTCAAATTGCTGATTACTACCCAACAAGGTAGCTGGACGGACTTCGGATGCAAGAGCGAGCGAAGCGAGTTCGGAACTTGGGGCACCCCGACTCGGACAGGTTAGGTTAGTTAGGTCGTGTTACGTTACTTTAAACCTTTCTCACAGAAATAGGAGCCCCGCGAAGCGGGGCTCCGTCGACTTACCTTGTTAGGTTCGATATTTCGGACATTCGATAATCTGTACTTCGATATTTAGGACATTAGATAATCTGTATTTCGATATTTAGATCTTTCGATGTAACTTTTGTAGATATTTAGATTTTAGATATATTGGACGTAGATCATTTAATCATTCGATATTTTAAACATTCGATATTTTAATTTTCGATTTTATGGTCATAGAATGTGAATTAGTATTTTTTATGCAAGATGGGTTTGCTCTTGATCTTAGACTATAGATAGTTGGAGGAGATTGGCAGGAGAGCAGTCGGGTATTGATTCGACATATCGGTCAAAATCTCTGTTGTGTTATGTAAAATACGCACTTTCATAGAAACAAACTTTCACTATTGACTTTATTTGCTGTTTAGAGAGCATTCATCTGTTCGTAATTTAATTGAACTAATAAAAAACAACGATTTCATTTATATTTTTCGGTTTTCAGAAGTTATGCAAACCGCAAATGCTGATGTTCCTGATCGCATTTTAAACATTTATAAGCTTGAAATCAAGCTTATAAATGTTTAAACCGACGCTTTTTAATCAGAAAAAATACACATCTTTCCTTTTCTTACCAAAAACAAAAACCAGAATTAGTATTAAAACTAGTTAAAAGTGACCAAACAAAAAGAATAAAAAATGCTATAATAATAAATATTCTTTCACACCAGCCGGAGCCGCACCGTATAAACAAGGTAATAAAATAAAACTTAATAAGAAAGAAAAGCTGAAAATTTGTTCCGCTCAAAAAGCAGGTCGGTCTAAAGCGTTCAACGATGACTACTCGGTAAGCTAAGCTGGTTTAAAACGGCTAAGGCAATGCAACCGAACGTGCTTGTTGCTCTGCGGCTCGCCTTAGGGCACTTCCACACAATATCCTCTATTTTTATCTTGTTTGCTCCTTAGCGAGTGCAATAAAGAGGGTAAGAATGTGTGATAGAACGCGTTATAATGAGGAAAACGATTCTTGTATGCTGTTCACGAATAGCTATAGAAATTGCGATAGGGTTTGAAATTTAATATCAGGGAAGTTTTAAAACATACCTTTTTCTAAAAAGAAAGGAAAGTCATGCATTTAAAAAATTACAAATGGGGCGAAAAAAAAACTAGTTATGAATTGTTTAGTAAATATATACTCCTCAAAACAAAATAAGGGCCACTTAATAAATTTCACTTTAAATAAGTATTGCTCTTATTCTGGGTACATAATAAATAGCAAATATCTTGTTATGGATTCTTTCAAGTATTAATATTGTTTCTACTGCATAATTGGAAATTCATAACTTTTTTTTTATTAGATATTTGAGATTACTTAGAATTTACGGTTTGGTATTTTTAAATTATCAAACTTCTGACGGAGTTTTCTTCGACTTACACAGCAAGAAGGCTATAATGATCTTTCAATCTCATAATGTCATGTATTCGGAGACATATGGACGCAAAAACAGCCATTTGGGGTGTCACCTTAATCCAGGGGGCCCATACCCAGAAGAGGTAGGTTTAATGGTGGAATATTCCCAATGAGTGGTTCAAAACGCTTGAAACTGGTCTCAAAAGACGGGTAGTATCACCAGACGCTGTGATCGAAGAAGAAAGTAAGTAAGTATAGCCCAAAAAGACCATTAAGTTTGTTTAACCGCGCAAATAGAGCAAAAGTCTACTGCCCAGACCATACAAACTCCATTGCATCGACCTACAGCACCCCTAAATTGACTAGACTATTTTTAATCGACTCCATGAAGACTAGCAATACTCAAGGAGATGCTTAGTTCACCTCCAGTTAACTGCAGCATATGGTGCAAATCGTTAAACATTTGTAAAGGAGAAAATTTATTGAACTGTTTTTACTGGGCTTGAGTGCTTCTTATTGATGACAGCTGGGTTATTTTTTTTTATTAAGGACTAATTCATTAGAGCCTAGAGAAGATCTAAACAACAGGTTTCAGAACCTTGCACTCTTGAAACAGACTATTTCGGTGAGCTCTGAATTATGCTCTGGGGCGGTTTTCTCTATCACGCAAAACTGAGCTCGCTCTTCTTAATGAGGGTGCTGTAACTACTCAAAATTGCATAAAAAATGTGTTGCAACTCCACATTATTCCATTTGCACAGCAAGGAGTACCTGAGTTCATCTTGAAGCAGGATAATGGTTGAGAGAACACGACGCGACTGACAGTGCACACATTCGCTGACGCTCGAATTACGATGTTACAGTGGTCACTCATGATTTTTACCTAAATTTTATTGAGCATTTATGAGATGAGTTAAAGATGAGTGCAAAAGAAAGTAAAATTCCCATCAAAACTCAGCCAGATCTCATAAATTGTCTGAAAACTTGTTGGTAGAACATTCCAAAAGAAAATGTTCGGTAAACACCGAATTAAACACCGTATTAAATAATCCAGACCTTTCCATCTCCAATCAAAAAACACAGAGTTAAAAACAGAAGCTTTAAAGAACACTTTAGAACATAGAAGCCGTTATTTCCTCGATTTTTTTACGTTTTATGTAACTTGATACATTCCTGCAATTCCTCACTTTTCATTCAAATTCGTTTATTTTAACGGTTCATTGGGATACAAACTTAATTTTTGTGTATTTCCATCTAAAATCGTTAATACTAATCAGATAAAGTCATTATAACTAATAACATTTAAATATTATCTAATAAATCAATAATAATCAGGTGGCCCTTATTTTGTTTTGAGTAGTATATATATATATACTAGCGACCCGCCCCGGCTCCGCACGGGTGCAATCTTTATAATATTATTAAAATTGCGACTATAATTTGAGATTTAAACTATCCTATCTCTCAAGTTGGATCGAACTGCACATGGTGTGCGAATTTTATTATAATCGGTTAAGTGGTTTAGGAGTCCATTGAGGACAAACATTGTGACACGAGATTTATATATATACTCCTCAAAACAAAATAAGGGCCACTTAATAAATTGCACTTTAAACTTATTCTGGGTACATAATAAATAGTAAATGTCTTGATAAGGTTTCTTTCAAGCATTAATATTGTTTCTACTGCATAATTGGAAATTCATAACTTTTTTTTATTAGATGTTTGAGATTACTTAGAATTTACGGCTTGGTGTTTTTTAATTTTCAAACTTCTAACGAAGTTTTCTTCGACTAATACGGCAAGCAGGCTATAATGATCTTTCAATCTCATAATGTCATGTATTCAGAGACATTTGGACGCAAACACAGCCACTTGGGGTGTCACCTTAATCCAGGGGGCCCATATCCAGAAGAGGTAGGTTTAATCGTGGAATATTCCCAATGATTGGTTCAAAACGCTTGAAACTGGTCTCAAAAGACGGGTAATATCACCAGACGCCGTGATCAAACAAGAAAGTAAGTAAGTAAAACCCAAAAAGACCAGTTTCAAGACCACACAAGTTTCTTTAACCGCGCAAATAGAGCAAAAATCTACTGCCCAGACCATACAAACTCCATTGCATCGACCTATAGGCACCCCTATAATTAACTAGACTATTTTTAATCGACTCTATGAAGACTAGCAATACTCAAGGAGATGCTTAGATCACCTCCAGTTAACTGCAGCATATGGTGCAAATTGTTAAACATTGGCAAAGGAGAAAATTATTGAACTGTTTTAACTGGGCTTCAGTACTTCTTATTGATGACAGCTGGGTTATTTTTTTTAATAAGGACTGATTTATTAGAGCCTAGAGAAGATCTTAACAACAGGTTTCAGAACCTTGCACTCTTGAAACAGACTGTTTCGGGGAGCTCTGAATTATGCTCTGGAGCGGTTTTCTCTATCACGCAAAACTGAGCTCGCTCTTCTTAATGAGGGTGCTGTAACTACTCAAAATTGCATAGAAAATGTGTTGCAACTCCATATTATTCCATTTGCACAAAAAGGAGTCCCTGAGTTCATCTTGAAGCAGGATAATGGTTGAGCGAACACGACGCGACTGACAGTGCACACATTCGCTGACGCTCGAATTACGATGTTACAGTGGTCACTCATGATTTTTACCTGAATTTTATTGAGCATTTATGAGATGAGTGAAAAAGAAAGTAAAATTCCCATCAAAACTCAGCTGGATCTCATAAATTTTCTGAAAACTTGTTGGTAGAGGATCCCAAAGGAAAATGTTCGAAAAACACCCAATTAAACACCGGATTAACTAATCCAGACCATTCCACCTCCAATAAAATAACACAGAATTAAAAACAGAAGCTATAAAGAACACTTTGGAACATAGAAGCCGTTATTTCTTCGATTTTTTTATGTTTCATGTAACTTGATACATTCCTGTAATTCCTCACTTTTCATTCAAATTCTTTTATTTTAAAGATTTATTGGGATACAAACTTAATTTTTGTGTATTTCCATCTAAAATCGTTAATAATAATAATAAGATAAAGTCGTAATAATTAATAACATTTAAATATTGTTTAATAAATCGATAAAAATCAGGTGGCCCTTATTTTGTTTTGAGTAGTATATTAAGATAACATTTATAGGTACATTAGATGTAGTGGAATGAAAGTGAATATAATTTAGTGGTAATTTATTAGCAATGAATGAATTGAAATACTTTGAACATAAGGCAGTAATCAGATTCTAGGAAAACCCGCTATTGAAGTAATACCTAGATTTTCTCCAAAACTCAGTGAGTTCGTTACCTTTTCAAAATCTAAAAATTGATTATTTATTATCTAGCCGTACTTCGGTTCATATAATCGGAACAGGGAATAAACCCAATATTTCCCACGCATTCAGTACAGATGTAGCATTTCACGAACGCTTCAACAGTAATGATTAATGATTGAGTTACAATCAGAACCCCACTTTCGGTGACACGCATGACCTGTCCTAATTCGGAATTCAATCTTCGGCAGGGAACACCACTAGTCGGCAAACAGCTGGTGCGGCTAACAATCGAATGAGAGACATCGCGAGCTCGTTACGAGAATCGATCAAACTCGGATTTCGATGAATCGATTACGACGTGTGCAAGTACAGCGCAAACGAAGCTTGCAACATTGTACAATCAAATCTAAGCAACTAGAATTTATAGCTTAAGGTCAGCAAGGGTAAGTTAGTTTTATACCACAGTTTGTTTACAATGTCGGTTATGTTGTTGTTTCGCAAAACATTACCGATATTTTCTAAAATTACGGAAATCCGATAAAGTCCCTCACCGCAAAGCGAAGTTCCGTCATCTTAGGTACCAAAATCATCAAAACAACTCAGCGTTAATTGACGAGACGACTCAAAAGTCGGTCAATGCGGGTGACAAGGTTTTATCAGGTCCGATAACACCAAGAATTTAAATTAAATTATTATTCGTTACAGAAGGTGTCATCTTCTTGATAAAGTTAACCGCAAAGGTGCTGAAGAGCTGTAACAAAATTTGCAACTGTGAAAGAGTTTATAATTCAATTCAATTTTTAACTAACTTTATTATTGAATTTGTCGTTCAGATTACCCTGGATTTCGAGACATTCGAATACTATAGTTACATTACAGTTTGATTACACTAAAAATGTATCTATTAAACTTTACGATTCCAAACTACACATATCGAACTCGTAGTTATATAAATTCTGCCGAAATTCAATCGAATAAGACGGTCGGAATCCGCAATGTATCCGCGGGGACATCACTAGTGGCTGTGAAACGTATGCTCAGTGCGGATCTTTGCATTCCGCGTTTATTTATCCACAGCCGACGTTCCTGTTAACTTGGGCTCTCGACACGAATGTTTTGGTAAAGAGTGTGAACTCTGTTTCTGTTAGTTTGAAATATTTGTACGGAGACATGTCTTTGAAGTTGGCATAAAAGTTTTGGTACTTGGCTTGAAGGATTTATTTAGTGTTTGGTTTTCTCGGGTGTTTGCACTGCAGTCGTGTTTCTGACAGGTAGTAGTATTTTTTATTCGTGGTAAAATCGTACTGACTAAAATCCATGATGTCTTTCAATAGCCCTTTACGTTCCAGGTTCACGGTTGTCTGACGAGTCCCGCGACCAGGTATTGAAGTAAACTTGTGAAAAAATATGTTTAATAATACCATCCGTCAAATTATAATTATGACAACTGCCCCTAATATTGGTACTTAGAAGTAATTAGTAGATAGATTAATTTAACCGAAATAATGAATAAAATAATTACAAAACTTTTCAATTCTACGTCAGATAGGTACCCATTGTAATTCATTGTCTAGACTGTTGACCGTCTCTAAAACTTAAATTATTCATTAGTTGTAAGAATAAAGTTTTCAAATGCAAACATTTACATAATTAGACACTTTGAAAACTTGTTATTATAAAGTTCTTCGTAAACGTGCAACGTTTAATTAACACAAACATTTAAGTATTGGTTAGTCAATGTTATGGTGGGTTACCGTGGAATGCCGTGTTAATTACCTATCCGTAAATTGTTCACTTAAATATTTATTTTAAACTAGCTTCTGCCCGCGACTTCGTACGCGGATCCTGTTGCTTATGCCAGCAGTCGGGGTCGTCAAAATCGAAGATCTGAAACGTCTGATGTCGAATTCTAGGAACCTGGGGACGGGAAAACAACGGGATGCGCGAGACGATTCCAGACGTTCCAGATCTTTCATTTTTGTAAGTCATCAGGAAATGCCCATCAGACTAAACAACTCTTGCTAAGACGTCATTCCTGTATATATTATAGTGTAGCTGGGCTCTTGGAGTTCCGCATCAGGTGTTCCAGATCTTCAATTTTTATACGATGACAGAGAGTACTCATCAGGCTGAATAACTCTTGCTAAGACGTCATTCCCTTATATGTTATAGTGTAGCTGGGCTCTTGGAGTTCCACATCAGGTGTTCCAGATCTTCAATTTTTATGCATCAGCAAAAGGTGCTCATCAGGTTGAACAACTCTTGCTAAGACGTCATTCCTGTATATGTTATAGTGTAGCTGGGCTCTTGAAGTTCCACATCAGGTGTTCCAGATCTTCAATTTTTATACATCAACAGAAGGTGCTCATTAGGCTGAAAAACTCTTGCTAAGACGTCATTCCTGTATATGTTATAGTGTAGCTGGGCTCTTGAAGTTCCACATCCGGTGTTTCAGATCTTCAATTTTTATACATCAACAGAAGGTGCTCATTAGGCTGAAAAACTCTTGCTAAGACGTCATTCCTGTATATGTTATAGTGTAGCTGGGCTCTTGAAGTTTCACATCAGGTGTCCAGGATCTTCAATTTTATTCTCTCAGCAGAAAATGCTCATCACGTGGAACAATTTTTGCTATGGCATCATTTTTGTATCTCTTATAGTTTAGCAGGTCTGTTGCATTTCTGCATCAGGTGTTCAAGTTTCCAAGATAAATTATAGCCTATATGTTAATCGAACTTAATACCTATACAACAAAAAAAAATCATTCATCATCAAATCCGTCTAGTAGATCCGAAGATTAGCGTGCACAAACACACAGACAAACAGACAAAAAAAAAAAAAAGGTTGCACTCCAGGAGTGCCGGTAGAAGTGAAAACTTTTTTGTTACTATGTTTTATTTTAAAACTGGAGTAGTACAGATATGAAATTAACTAATTTGAATGACGTCTTACTCATTTTCGATCAGGGTCACGTGACCCTGACGCGAGTTTTAAATTTTTTACCCATTACAGAAAAAGTGTACAACGCCGCTAAAGAAGTTTTCACTTCAAAAAAAAGGTTGCACTCCAGGAGTGCCGGTAGAAGTGAAAACTTTTTTGTTACTATGTTTTATTTTTAATTTGAATGACGTCTTACTCATTTTCGATCAGGGTCACGTGACCCTGACGGTCACGTGACCCTGACGGTCACGTGACCCTGACGCGAGTTTTAAATTTTTTACCCATTACAGAAAAAGTGTACAACGCCGCTAAAGAAGTTTTCACTTCAAAATTATAATTACAGTTTCGGGTTCGGCATCGATAAAATAACAACACCTGCTACTTTTTTTGTATATTTCCATTGTACAGACACCACTTTTCATTATATTTATAGACTAACGACCGGCCCCAGCTTCGCACAGGTGCAATTTAAAATTTAAATATAGCCTAAATTACACGCTGATAATGAAGTTTCCATAGGTGAAAGAACTTTCAAAAGTGGTAAAATATTTTTGAAATCGGCACAGTAGTTTTTGAGTTTATTCGTTACAAACTTACTCACAAAAAAATCCAAATCTTTTCCAAAGATCTGTTCATTTATTGCTTGTATTTGTGTAAAAGTTAGAGCCTTATTACTTACTAGTACTATAATAGTATTATAATCAATACAATAACCTAAACTTATAAATTGGATAACAAATAATCATAACTATGCTCTTCATTTATTTAATCCAGTATCAACAATGTTCTATTCAAGAGCTCGCCGTTGTATACCGACATCGAAACGACATCTCCTGCGATTGTAATTTCCGCAATATTCTGTTACTCTGTTATCGTTTCCTAATACCACTATGTAAGTGCGTATCGAGGCAATTTAATCCCTCAGCCAAATAAAAACATACTAAAACTCTTGTCACGGAGTCGCGTGATAGTAAGTAGTGGGCGTGCCCAATAAAATGGCAGAACATAAGCAATTCAAGAAAGTCAACACGAGACGCCGAATCTGTGCGTAGTTAATGGACGAGTTAACCTAATAGCCAAAAGCACTCAATGCTTACAAAGTCGCGTCGGCCGCTTTATGGGCCCACTAACTGTTAATTTCCTACATTTCGTTAAAGAAAATTCCTCTCCTAGGAAAATATTACCCTTACTCTGTATAAGCATTGTTTCGTTTACGCTATATTTCCATTTTCATTGTTCGATAGTTGCTTTGTAAGGGTGCCGCGTATTTAATAAGAGGTTTCTGAGCTTTTATTGTTGCTTGTCGGAGGCGTTGCTAACGTTTATTGGAGTAGTCTGCGCTACCTTTTACGCGAGAAATATTAAGCGCAAAAGATACAGATAAGTGGTCTTACCTCCGAGGATAAATCCGCTACATATTTAATAAAAGAAACCGGCCAAGTGCGTGTCGGGCCACGCACAGTGTAGGGTTCCGTAGTTGCCTATCAAAATACTTATGCGAACTAATTAAACTGATTCGCTGAATTTAATTTTAAAAAGAAGATTTTTCAAAATCGGTCCAGGCGTCTATTTGAGAAATCGGGGAAAATACATAAAGCAAAAGATTACGACGAATTGAGAACCTCCTCCTTTTTTCGAAGTTAGTTAAAAATAGTTGACAATAAAAACCTACCTATCCCCAAAACATACCCACCTAGCTGTAAAAATAAAGTTGACAAAGTTACATTTGCAGTTGAAGAACAAGTTCTGCGATACATTTTGTTTAGGAAAATATGTTATCCAAGTACGTTTTATAAGTTGGTCGACGATTACTCGTAAACTTGTAAAGCCTACTTAGTCATGATAATTTTCCTTAAAACTTCGTTATATATACTACTATTGTGAATTTTTCCACACCCCCAAACATAACTGTTTAGCTGGTAGAGGGGGGGGGACACTCGAGTCGAGCAAAAATTAGCACTTTAAAGCTTAATATTTCACAAACAAATCTTTTTATCAAAAAATTGTTAATGGAAACTATCAATATTTTTTAAAGACCTATTTAATGATACCCCACACTAAGGGGTACGCGAGAAATAAAAAAAACATCCCCACTTTACGTGTACAGGAGGTACCCTAAAAAAAAATATTTTACGAGATTTTATTTTACCACTTTTTCGGCGCAACAAATCCGTATATTTACACCAAATTACAGCTTTCTAGTACTGGGCGTCTCTGAGCTAAGCTGCGGACAGACGGACGGACGGACGGACGGACGGACGGACGGACATGGCGAAACTATAAGGGTTCCTTGTTGACTACGTAACCCTAAAAATTGAGAAAACTGTACAGTTTATACGCACTTTATTTTGCTGTAAAAAATATTTTATGCGCCATTTCTCATCACGATTATCCTCTTTCTAAATTCAAGGATATCTGGAATTGGTTAAATGTTTTACTGGCGACGAATTTTAAATTGTATTTTTGGGTTAACAACAAGGCATCTGTTCGATATATTGGGTAACCTTGGTCCCTATTCGAGAGGCGGAAAATCGAGGCTGGAGCAACAGCAGCGGCGGCGCGTGGCGTTGTGTCGGAAAATCGGAAAATCCCCCCAATCCGCTTCGGGCGTGACACTCACTACCGAGAGCACCTCTGTCGAAGTTAAGCCTTTCTGGATTTAGAGCATATTCGGCTTCAGAAATTGCTTTTGATGCGTTTTTATTTAACACAAAAGGAAAATAAACCACTGGAACAATTTTAGAACCAGAAGCTGCGTGCGTTTTATGATTGCCATCCACGTTGGTTGCAAAGGGTTTTTTGTTTATGTCACAGTACTTTATATACCTCCTGTACTATAAATATGTAAAAGGAGAATGCTCCCAAAAAACCCAGCTCCGGCAGAAACGAGTTGTATCTCAAATTAACCATAGTATAGTGTAATAAAATAATAACCGGGTATGATCGTGATCCTTACTGACAAACATAAAAAAAAAATTGCCTATTTTGTTATTCAGTCGTCCATAGAAAAAGTACTTCGTAGTACTAGTTCGTTCCCCTATTTCTCAAAGACGCCTTTACCGATTTGGAAAATTCTTTTTTTGTTTGGAAGGGTATACTTTCCAGGTGGTCTTATAATCGAAAGGTCAGACAATTTTTTGTTTTTTGTGTAAGTACCGATTTTGAAAAATCTGACCGGTTCATTATAAAAAGTATATTTATACAGGGTGAAATTTTCATGGTTGTTCTCCCGCGGCAGGACGATTACCCATCAGTAGTACTATCAAAACACAAAGTTAAACTTTAAAAAAAAAGTTCTTTTTTTTTTCAAATCTTTAAAAAAGTATTCATAAACTCGAAAGAGCGAGAATCGATAGTAGTCAGTATGACGTAGGTAGGTACCTTCACGAAAGTCACGACGCGGCAAACTACAAAAGAAGAGTGAATAATAAAATAAATGTTCAGAGCAAAATAAGCTCTCTCGAGCCTGCACGAACGCGGCGGTGAGGGGGGGCCGCGGCCTCCCTCACCCGCGCCCGCGCCTCTGCGTTTACGTTTAGTTTAGTCCTTCCGCGAACGTCATAAGTGTAATACGTTATCGACATCTTTTCAAAACTGAATCGTCATTACAATTTTTGTGACTTTTGACCTTTATTTGTGGTCTGAGCTCAAACGCCTGGTGTATTGTGAGGTATAAATCAAACTCGTGACGTGTTGTTATGTGCGATAGTGGACGCTTTCAATATCGTGAGACGTGATAACTCTTATCAAACTGAAAGACAACCAGTTAAAACGTGCTCGTTTGTGCATTGAAAATAGTGGTTTGCATTTCGAACAATAACTCCGCTACCGGGAAATGTAAGTACCTACTCACTCGTACCTCGTAAATAAACATTTAAAAGTAGGTTAGGTAATCAAAATCATTGTAAATATTAAGTTGATTCCATTTTTTTAATACGCCTCAAATACTTAATTATCTAAATCAGACTTTTTTAAAGATAATTATTTATGACGGTCCTAAATCCGTAAAAGTATGAAGGGAAAATTGGAATAACTTATTGGGTTTTGTGTTTGATTAAGTCAGGACTCAGGCGTATGATCAGCTGATTTAAAAGTGCAACGACCGGGCCAACCACGCGCCCGCTCGCGTTCCGCGTATCATATCGCGCGATGCCCTACTGTTGGTTCAAGTCACTTTCGAGTTTTGTTTATCACAATTGTAAATCTGCCATTTATTGAGTCTAATTTTTTTTATAAATATGAATCGATTGTATTACCGATACAAACTCATTTCGCTTCGGTAGAACAACCATTAGAATTTCACGCTGTATATTTCAAATAAAAAAGAATTTTCCAAATCGGTGCAGGCGTCTTTGAGAAATGGGGAAGATACTACTATTTCGAACTACTTTTATATGGACGACTGCGAAACAAAACTGGCAGTTTTTTAATGTTTGCCAGTAAGGATCCCAATCATTCCTGGTGATAATTTTACTACGATATACTATTGTTAATTTGAGAAACAAATCGTTTCTGCCGGAGCTGGGTTTCTTTTCTATGAAGCGTGAGCATTCGCCTTTAGTTTTTCGAAAGAACTTTACTGACATTTGGAGGTTATCACAAAAATATTTGCTTTCCAAGATAATTAAGTCTGTACTTTTCATACTGAAGAACAGATTAAACGAACACGACACACGACAGAGAACTTAAAAAGTATCAAAAACACCAAAGTAAATCCTTAATTATGTAGAATACAATAAAATTACATCTCGGATGGCATCTGAATTCAAGACAATCTCAATGTAATGAATATGCAATAACTTGTATTGCCCTTTATTAGATTACAAAGAACATTGGCAGTACGCTCTCGAAATAGCCCAGCCATCATCTTGTAACAGATATCGTTATTATTTAATTAAATAATAATAAGACAATTATTATGGACGAAACGTCGTGTCTCGTACCAAATTCTGATGCTACAAGAACTCATGAAGAGATTATTAGATATTAATTGAATATTATTTGGTTCAATCTTGTCATTTGTCCTCATTTTAGTTAGGTATGTCGTGTCGGAGTGTAATTATTTTATAGTTGCCTATCCAACCGTTAAATAAACTGATACTAGAAACCAAATTAATGTTTATTTATACTGTACTGTTATGCTGTTATGTTTAACGTATGACATTTTTTAAATCTTTTTGACTAATAGTTAACTACCGATCAAACAACAGCTGGCCCCAAAACAAGTCTATTAAAATAGACAGAATGAATAAATTTATTTCATAAACTTAACATAATACGGCTTAAAAAATATTCATCTACTGTTAAACTAACAACATGATACAGGGAGAGTTTAAATAAATGGTTTGTCTAACTACTGATTAAACAATTCACCCGTAAGGTGAATGCTCCAGCCAGCCCGCGAAATTCAAATTTTCTTACGTTTTTTGCAATTTGCAGGCCAGTGATATGGTTGTATGTTGATTAAAATATTATTCGCGGTTGTAAGACGTATGTAGTTGCAAAATTATAATCATCAAAATCATCAATACAACGCTCTAAGTTCATAAAGCTGTAGGAATGACTTTTTCTGTTTTTTTTTTTTGTTCCTACGCCTTTATGAACTTGGAGGGTTGTATTGATGATTTTGTTGATTATAATTCTGTAACTACATACGTCTTACAGCCGCGAATAATATTTTAATCATAAAACTATAAGTTCTATTCAAACTACATCGATCCCACAAGATTCTGTACGTCGAGCGTAAGTACAGTTCAAACTGATTGAAACTGAACATATTTGTTCGACAGTTGCTCACAAGCTCCGTGATACAATAATCACAATATGCGAGAGCCATACATCTCAAACTTGAGAGCACGAACTTGAGAGCTTGAACACGCGTTTGCCTGTTTTACGATCTAATATTACAAGTAATAATAGTGCTTAGTAAATTTTATAGCTAAATTGTGCGTTGGTTACATTAAAAGTTTAATTTTACAAGTAGGTAACACAGTTACATAATTTTTTGTTTTTCTAATCATACGCAAAGCTTTTGAATTGAATGCATGCATATGCTTCAAGTACCTTTTTGTGACCAAATAATATAAAAATCGCTTGTTTATTTTTATTAATGGTCCCATTGGAAATATTTCGCTTATTAAACTTACATTTTAAAAATGTTCTTAAAGGTTTTTATTTCGCAAAGCATGGGTACTATCGCACTGCTGAGTAAAGATCTCCCCCCCCTTTTTCTTCTACTTCTCTCGATGGTTCACTTCTTCTCATCAATTCTCGTTAAATTATAATAACATAAATTAAATGTTATAATGACAACAAAGACACTTTCCCGTTCATGAAACAATGAAATCTTTCACTGAAAAGCATTATATTCTGAAAATTCAAACTGAAGCCGAGTTCTGATAAAGTCACAATTTTTCCCAGAACATTTCTTATTTCAAAGTAACACTTGACTAGTAACAATTATGAGTTTCACTATAATTGCCAATATTACCATGTATAAGCAAAGGCCATGGTCTAGGCTTTAACGATGTCATTTCTGAGAACAGTAAACAGTGACATCAATACTGATTACATCAATATTGCTGGAACACATAAACCTATGACTGTCAAACGAAAGGGGTGTGTACTTACGTAGGGGAGTGTGAGTGTGTATGTTCATGTGGGTGAAAATGTGTGTGTTTGAGGGTGTAATTTATAAATATTGTTATGTTAATTTGAGGTTTTATAATTATTCTTGTCAACTAAGAATTTGTTTAAACAAGTCGTGCAGTGTTAGAAATGTGTGCAATTTAAATGTACAAGATTAATGTTTCTAGTACAAGTTTATTTTTCAAACCTTACTTATTGAGGTAGTACCAGAGATAGGGACAAATGGGATCAATTTAAAACATCGGTACAACAAAACAAACTAATACAACAACTAATACAACTAAATATCTTCCGACAGTTTGATGCAAAACCCAGTGGTTAGTGAAGGCTTTATTTTTTATCTCTTAAATGAAAGGTTTTTAATAAAAACATTTTATTGATGGCTGATATCCAAGAATTTAATTTACATAATTAGGCGTTTTGTCAAATATACCGTGGATACAGTGCGTAGCAACAAAATACTTTTATCCTTATCCTCAAGCTTTTTGTATAATCCGTCCCCGTTCTCATTTCGAAACAGTCACGTCTTGATTTTATCATAACTATTACTTTTTATTGCGTTACTAAAGGATTAGGAGCTCGCTGTTAGACTTGTAGAAATACGTAGATACTAATCAAGGTAATACAACATTGTAGATTTAGATACTTAGACAGTATCTAAAATATTTTGTTTACTGTTCAAAAAGTATAACCTTGATGTGTGGGTGACACTTGGGGTGTTTTTTTTAAAACGTGGTAAAATCATCAAATGAGTCCTCCCACCCCGGGCAGGGCGGGAGGGACTGTCAGACTTCTACTGACTAAAATCCACGGTGTCCTTCAATAGCCCTTTGTGTTCCGGGGTCACGGTAAGGAAATAATCCCGCGACCCCGGCAGGCTTTGGCCCTCTGAGATGGCCCCGTCATTATGCTGACGCTCTTTGAGGCGCGCGTGGGACACAACGCGCCGTCGACCCGGGCATGATCCATAGTCGAACAGCGAGTTGCCCTTTACTCGCTGCCCGCATGCCCGCGCCTACGGTGGCCGGAGATCATCTGGCGACACTTGGGGTGTTTGGATAGAGATTTAAATGTGTTTTGATACCAACGGATACAGAAAGTTCGGGACTATTTCACCAACACCGATGGGTACTGATTCGTTCGGACTTGTGCATACTGAGAATTATATAAGATATGTTAGAACCCTTACATTCGTAATGTGACTTACGTCCGTCTCGAGGCAAAGGCACTTTATTAAACCATCGTTAAACAAGGAGTAGTTGACGATGCTTAGTAACAATTTTAAGTGACAATATATTCTCTCATTAAACAAGCCATAACGATTTTATATCGCACCGAGGAGCGACCGTATACATGCTCTAAAAGCCATCCGAGCTGAGGCGCGCGTAAGTGGCGAACTTTAATAGTCATTCGTGTACAATCACCCTCAGACTCCAAAAAGCGTAAAAAGAATTCTCAGTTCCGTCACTTCACTATATAAAATCTCATTGTACGTGACATTTCAAACACTTTAGAGCTCCCCAAAAGGTCTGAACACACATCTATGCTATTCTGTATGTTCTGTTTGCTATCATTATAAAATACCGTGAAAATTAATTGTTAATTATGGGATTAATACCTAAATAGCCATCAACATCATGAAAATACTCTTCACGGATTATGGCTTCAAATTTATTAAGTCAAGAAACAAAATACCGGGAATGGAGCGCGGTTCAGGGCGTTCAGCAAATTGGTTAATAAATTAAAAGCGGCAGTCTCAGCGCCGTCGCCGACAGATGGCGCCTGAAATACGACAGGTATTTAGCGTGTTGCAACACCGTCCGCCGCGATCCACGTTTTAATTTTATGCTTTACGAGCAATTTTTATATCAATTTTCCCTCGTCGTACTCTACATAATTCAGCGGCTCTTTTGACTGCGAATTTCTCGAGGTCGATACGGCAATTTGCGCCGAACGGGACACAAAGTCGCTTGTATAAAGAATACAAAATTGCTTATAAGGGTAAGCTTGATGGTTACTAAAAATAGGAAACCATTGAAAAGAGAACCTGTAGGAATACAGTACGGGTCCTGCATTAGTTTCAAGGAGATTATATTCGCCATTCTCTATAAAAATGTGGTTGCTTACAACACATACCCTAAGCTAAGCTCTTTTAGCTTCTTATCTGATATGAACAGCTGACACAAAAAGAAACATTCAAATAAAGTTATGCGTACTGCATATAAAGTACAATCACAATGTGTAAGTATTTAATCACATTTCCTCCAAGAATAATTAATCCGCGTACAATATTTACAATCTTGGGATCCCTAAGGGTTCAAACAAAGCGGTAATCGCAAACAACGCAAATCTTTTAGAATGTTTAACCCTTTAAAAATTAACTAGCACAAAAGCTGTCCAAAGTAACTTAAGTCAATGTCTAAACTTCAGCCGTGGGATGTAAAGGACGCTCTAATAAGCCATTTTATTTTTAACTGAAGTCATTTCACTGGAACGTAATAGCACCATATTTTTGACTCAGTATTACTCGTTACCTTTTAGTTCATATAGATTTTTTCCAGCACTCACAAACATTGTTGTAGGTAATTAGAGAGGGTAGAGGGTAACAAACTACAAAGGTACGCTTATTAGAGTTTTTGTGTTTCGTCTTTATAGTACTTTTGTTGATTATTTACGTCTGCTAGTCCTAATTAAATATATTTTTTCGTGTAAAATATTTTGTATCTATTTTTCTCCGATTGTTCTTTTTATATTTGGAACTGATACGATAGTTGTACTTCAAAGATATCCTACTTATCACTACATTTCAAGTATCGGAAGTAAAATTCCCGGAACCTTTCTGAGTGCTTTCCACATTTTAATAAAAAGTTACTATCAAATTACGTTCCGTGTGAAAAGAAAATATGTCATCACAAAGGTTTTCCGATGACCTTCAAAGATTTATGAGCAAAATACCACAGCCATAAACTTTGAAAGTACGTGCGTAGTATTGTATACTGGGAATACTGGTAGAATGACATATTGATGTATATCCGGTCCGTAAGACCTATAAAACTTGGCGAAGAATTGATAAAAGTGCACCCCGGGATTTTTTACTTGACAGTAACTTCCAGGAAGCAACAATGAGTTAAAATATAGATTTATTCTACAATAACTTAAAATGGCAGCGGGCTATAACGTCGCTAACTAATGACGTTTTTTCATAAAGTTACATAAAACCATCTGTATGTGTATGGTCATTACAACTTTGAGATTGCGGGCGTCGTGAAAATTGTAACTTACCTAATAGGTACATACCTTCACGTATATTATCAATAATCCGAAAATGCAATTGTGAAAATAACATTATTCTTAGTTAATTCCTAAAACATTTTTTTAATATTCTTACACAGCCTACATTTCAACTCACTACTTAAAACCTTACCGAGTAAATCCAACAATCCGTATCGCTTTACAGAAGGCTACACCAAAATTACCCGTTCTCGGGAAGCCGTGAATAAGGCTGGCGGAAGCCGACTGACGCAGATAGTGTCATTACGCAAAAAATGACGTCGACGTCGGGCTGGTGAGTTGTCGCGCCAGCTCAACGCCACGACAAAACACGTAGTACACGTCCGGGCGACGGGTCTGGGCGTTTGTATATCTTGATACTGTCTGTTTTGCTGTGCACTGATGATACATGGCAAGAGCTGTGGCTGAACTTAAATGGAACATCGATTATTCGGTTATGATTAGTAGAGAATTGGAATAATTTGTCGCAGATGATGCATGGTTAGAAATTAAAACAAATAAGCGCCAATATTACTGTTGATGCAAAAAAGGGCCTGTGTCCATACAAAGCTTAATATACATGCATATTTATTGTTGAAAACATGTTAAATTAATTTCGTATTAGATCATTACTTTGTAGCACATTGATTAACGCACCCTTCCCAATTAGCTTGTCTAACAACTATTCACGCATACCTGTCAACAACAATGCACAAACTCAGCAAATTTCAACCTCACGGCGCGCGTGTTCAAGTGCATGGTCTCCATAGCTCAAAGCTCCATTCACCCAATAAAAACTGCATAAAAACTGCACACTTTCCCCATATCCAAGGGAAATCGTATCTTTCCAAAGTATATGCACCGTGAAGTGAAAAACCAACGGGAATTAACAAGAGTAAGAAAAGTGTTTTGTCACGTCGCATCCCTGACCGACACGACAAACGCGTGACGTCACGTGCCTCTGTGATTTATGAAAGGAAAATCATCGGCCGGACGTACGACGGCCTCCGAAAAATGTTGCACCCGATAGCCTTTGCAGGGACGTGCGACCAACGAAAGAACGGAACTCATTTTATTCTGTTAGTAGTAATGCGATCGTGGATGTTTATCGTATCGGGCTCTTGGATACTGGACCTAAACTGAAAATCAGTGCTGTACCTAGCCTTGTATGCGCCCAGTGCGAGCTTCTTTAACCGCCCTATCTGGCCAATTCTAGTCCAGGCCATTTCTGTACCGCTCTTGTGTCTGCATCCTGTGCCTGGGTACCGTTGATACACCCCTGTTTTCGGCACTTCTGAAAATGTACGGTGTCCATCGATTCTTTCTCTACAAATTGATGCGTGCTTTTCTGTATTTGCGCACACACTCATGCCCTGAATATTTCCTGCGTAGATGTCTAGATTGGCCGTTATGACCAAAAATAGTAAAGCGCGGCGTGCCAATTTTTTAGGTACCTAAAAAAAGATTCCATGAACATCACAGGTTTCAGCTACAGTTGAAGCAGAAACAGAGCCCTTTTAAGCTATAATGTCAGCGACTGTGTGGTATGGTTATTTTTAAACAATCCATACACATTTCCAAATCAACCGAGAGCAGTTATTTGATTGTTCACCATGTTTGTACTTAGATGGAATACGTAATACAGCTTAACATTACCCGTGCGGTTCGCCAATCATTGAGCGACGTTGTTTATGCATATTACAAATAATGTCTGCCGCCGGAAGATGGAATAATTTGCGTAAGTACCTTCATTATATCATGAATTAATTATTCAAATCTGTATTGTGTATATAGTAGTGACTTGAGGTATGGAGCCACTATGTATCCTATTATATTGTAATAGAATTTAAGCTCTCTTACCTCGAATCTGTAAGTAGAAATAAATACATAATTGAAGCTCTGTTACTAGGCAACGGGATTGTAGTTTTAGGAAATGTTTTTTGAAATTCGTCTCTGTGTGAAGAAGTTAAAATGAACTAGAGAGGATCCGACTAATCTCGTTACAATAACTATGGTTATACGCGGAGACCTCTCGCGCCCGGCATTGGTTGCGGCCATGCTGCGGGGCGAGACGGAGTGGGAAGCGGTCTCGTCCTTCTGCGAAGCAGTAATGTTCGTGAAGGAGGAGGCGGGCCGCTTGAGAATGAGGACAGCGTCCTCCCTCCACCCCAACCGCAGATGTAGGCACCCGCGGCGTCGGACGTCAGCAGACGATCTCCGGCCACCGTAGGCGCGGGCATGCGGGCAGCGAGTAAAGGGCAACTCGCTGCCCGACCATGGACCATGCCCGGGTCGACGGTGCGTTGTGTCCCACGCGCGACTTAAAGAGCGTCAGCATACTGACGGGGCCCCCCTCTCAGAGGGCCAAAGCCTGCCGGGGTCGCGGGATTATTTCCTTACCGTGACCCTGGAACATCAAGGGCTATTGAAGGACACCGTGGATTTTAGTCAGTAGAAGTCTGACAGTCCCTCCCGCCCTGCCCGGGGTGGGAGGACTCATTTGATGATTTTACCACGTTAAAAAAAAAAAATGGTTGTTTCCCATCTTTTACAACGTAAACTTTAGGTTTATTTTCACTTTTCTGAAGTTTCTTAAGCCGTAAGCCGAACAAAAAGATAATCACTTCATAAAAATACTTATAAAGAACAACTGTGGCGCCATAAACTCATAATAGGTTAGAACTGCAAAGAGTGAACCGAATTAGCCAGGCTTACCGCTTAATCTAGACCCAACCAAGACACTCTCGCACAGGAAAAACAATTTACCCAGTTAATGACAAAGGAACTCGGGGAAAATAAGGTTTTCCTTGTGACCGACGGCATTTCTAGCGAAGACGTACATCAGGCGTTTCTCGCTGCGAGAAGAAACGATTTCCCCCAAGGATGTTAGTTATGAGTTAATTAAGACTTAGTAAGAGTGTGCCGTACATGTGCCCTTATCATTTTAAAAGAGAATTCAGTCTGTCAGCATCCGAGAAAAAATATTTTCACAACAAAATACATTCTTTTATAAAACGAGAAAAACGTACGCCATTTGGTTGCTGAACAACTTCACGTTGAAATATGTTGAATTATTTTAATCCTATTCCATTCTTACGAAGATTCTTTGTTTCAAATGAAAATTGGATAAAAATGAGGTCTTTCCCACAATGTGATTGTTCCATTCACACAAGCCCGTGATTAACATTCAGCTCGGCGCAGTGGCGACGCTCTTTAATGGTTTCAATTGTGCAGAAAATTTTATTGCATTCAATGAATCTACGGAGGTATTTCGCCACGGGCGCGGCCCTTTCAAACCTCACCTTTATCGATTTGAGCTCCGAATATTATTCTTGCATTCAAAGAAGGCCGTGACATTTCGATGGTCGTTATTTCTCCTTGGTTTTTTAACTTTTAGCGATTGTTCGGCCGTCTACAAGTTTTCAGTTAACTTTAGTATCTTGAAATGGGTTTATTCTGATGATTATATTTGTACTTATTATTTGAATAATCTGTTATCTCGCTACTGGAAAACCTAAACTAAATTAGATGACGTCAAACTGCCCCTCAGCTTTGATCTATGTATTATGCGGTACGGAAATGATTCGAAAGATTATTTCAATCAGTTTTGCAAATCATGCTTTAATGTTTGCCTCATCCTATTAACCTAATTTCTATAAAAAGTAGGCATGCTTTAATGTTTGTCTCATCCTATTAACCTAATTTTTATTCTAAGTAGTCTTATACTGAAATAGGTAAAGTAAAGTCATAACAAATTACTAACTCAGATTATTTTCGCCCAGTGCATTGCTCATCTGTAAGATGCAGAAAGCTAAGATGAGAAAGGCGTCTGCGAAGTTTTCTGCTTTCAACATCAAAGTTCAATGGCATGGCAAGCAATTCTAAAGTAATTTATTACAAGATAAACCATTGGATAAACTCGTAAGACAAGACGGAGCGGCCTGAAATAATGCAAACGCGTAAAAAATGTTAGCAGGTTAAAAATTGCAAATTCTAGCCTCATTTTTAGTTCGACCTAGGAGCAGCTGTCGCAGTGAGTAGGAGAGATTAGAGGTATTATTTTAAGCAAGCTGGCGCTCGTGGCTTTGTCGTCGACTCCGTACTTTCGAGTTCAATCAAACTAATATTATAAATGCGAAAGTAACTCTGTCTGTCTGTCTGTCTGTTACGCTTTCCCGCTTAAACCTCTCAACCGATTTTGATGAAATTTGACACAGACAATCTTTAGACCCTGAGAAAGAACATAGGCTATCAAAACACCACGCGGGCGAAGCCGCGGGCTAAGCTAGTTCTTAATATTTAGTTTACATAAAAATATTTAGGAATCTCAGCTATGTAGTGGCTCGGTTTACTTCACGAGTTGTATTTTTCATTCGTAAAATACTTTATTTAGATAAAAAAAAATATATTTTCTATTTTACAGCCATGGAAATGATATCAGTAAAAGCTTTATAACATGCCCAAAAACGAATGAAAAAAACAGACAATCATAAAGTAGCGGTTATAAAACTTTTAGCCAAACATGGGTAGCAAAATGTTCAACAGGAAAGGAAAAGAATGTAAAAGTGTCGGAGGTTCTCGTCGTGTCGAAAGTGGCGCCGCCGCTGGCCCAACACTGACCATCACTCTATTGTTCTATAAAGTTTAGTTTCGTCGCCCCCAAACAACGAGAACACTTCTCAACAACACAGACGGTCTATTAAAAGCCTTACTTGTGATGTGCACCGCGCTGTATTCTTATTTTACTTCAGACGAGCAGGTTTCTGAAGAAGATAGCTTTTTTAGTTGAATGTAAACGAATGCATTCGCAGTGTCTTATGTTTTTTTTTTCTCAAAGAATTTTTTGAATGAGAAGTTTTTGTAATTTTCTTCGGTGTCTGCTTCTATTAAGGAATTTTCGTATTATTTTTAACAGAATTTAATGGAATTTTTAAATCTTATTTAGGTACCTTTAAAAAGTTAAACATTATAATATACAGTTATAAAATTATTTATATTAGCTTCAAACAAAAAAGTATCATATTGAATCGATATAGAAGATATGAGATCTTCCGCTATTATTTATTTCAATACAAAGGAAAAATCTTTCTCGTTTTCAAGTTTAGCAGTAACATCACAGACGAGTCTGTTATTCAGCTGACTGAATACTTCGAATTAATAGCCGACTTGACTGACTATTTAGAGCGACTCCTTTTCTTGTAATAAGCAATGAAAATTTAATCGTAAAACAACACTAATAAAGTCCAAAACGCAACAGCAAATCGATGTTACTCAGTGAAAATATTTTCATCTTTATCTCGTCCTTATTCCTTTCTCCGCCACAATATTGTAAAAGTGTATTCAGCACTGCCGCAAAAATTCCAAAACTTGGCGAAGGTTATAGAAGAATGTAACTTAATAACATTCTTGGGTGAGCCACGTACGAAGGCTCGACTGAAAGACTGTTCACGGTTCAATGTCAGCACGTGCCTTAGATCCCTTCTGTAATATAAAGACGTGAATACAAGCCCGGTCCGTTATTTCTATCCCAGATCTAGAGATCTAGGGCCAGACTTGTTACTATCCGGTTAGTCCATTTACTGGAGAGAAATCAAATTCTTTCACGCTAACTGACCCAAAATTCGAGGATCGAAAACAATTTTACTTTCACTGCTACAGAACAGTAACAAAAACATTTTATTTTCTTCGGAAATCTAGTTACAGGGTTTGATAAAGGTTGGCTTGAAAATGTTGAAATAACCTTTTTATTACAAATGTAACAGCCACACGTTTCGAAAGAGTGCAGTGGAACAATAACAGACTGGTATTAAATGTCACATAAATACTTCAGGAACCGCGCTCTACGTCGGCTGAAACGATTCTTCATACGATACGAACTGACCGGCAAAAAGAGTCCCACAACGGATTATAAAATGCAACCGGCTCAAAATTCTTGCGGAGCCATTGCCCGGAAGCATCTCACTAGTTTTAAAGGCCTGTTAATGAGGCTGGGAGCGGCTCTTGAATTTTTTTTCCCACTTCCTTAACATCAAAAGTTCCCCTTTGCGAAACGCTAACGAGAATTTCCATGTTAATTGCCCCGCGTTTCCGGAATATATAATTGCATATATTGTTTCTCTTGTTTCAACGACGGGAAGTGGGAAGAGATTTTGCGATTATTTGTGTTCTCTAATTAGAGTTGAGATAAGAAAACTCTTGCGGAAAACAATTGTAAGAACTTAATTGAGCGTTACGTGGGCAAGGAAGTGACGACGACTTTGTGTGTTTGGTCCTTTAGTGAATTGTCGGTCTAACACTTTATATAAATAGGATTTGATTTACCTTGTTCATTTTTTACTAAAGTTGTTTACCAGGAAAATGTTAGACTGAATTAACAACTTCGAAGTCATCTTGCTTAGGTACAGACGTTTGTTTGGAGCCCTGTATGTTTGTGACGGTCAGATTAATCGATTTGCTTGTTATGGCGAAGTATCATAAAGAAGTAAAAAGTAATATGTTTTAAATTTTTATTTTATATTTCTTAACACAGCAGTCTAAAAATAAATAATAATGATATTTCATTAACAATGTCATCTCATTCACTCACTTTAAACGTACAAACTCCAGCTATGCATTTATAATAATGCCAGTATAAACTGAAAATAAAGTTCGAAATAATATTCTGTGTTGTTTGTTCCCACAACAATGCATAATATTTTCTGTAACACTAGAGTATGTATATGAAATGGGTTCAAACAAAACATAACGAGTGATTAAAACAAAAACAACAATGTAGTTTAAACAAATTTGTAATTTAATGTTACCTACAGTAAATTATTATATGCTAGCGATGCCGGGAGGTTCACTCGTAATAGTAGTTTCATAAAAGCAGTCTGTTGTCATTTTGTTAACTCACTGCAAAAGATTAAAAAGTAGATGGAATCGCCAAAAAAAACTAGTGCCTGCGACAATTGTTTTAATATAAGAATCGTAATAGTTTTATCGTAAAAATCATCATTATGATTTTCAGAAACTTAGAGCTTCTAAAACTCAGAGCCTGAAAAGCAGAGTAAATAAATATAAGCCAATATTAGGCCATTATTAAAAAAAAACATGGAAGTTGCTGGTCAGCTGTTTAACCTCACAAAAGAACAAGGAGAACTATTTCGAATTAATGGATAACATTTTCAAGAACTGGAAAGGTACAGATACAGTACACTCAAAGAAAATTCTAAACGTGGCGACTAAAATCCCTTAACAAATGGGAGCCGTCTAAAGGCCTCAGATTCCGCGTCAAAGGAAATTTAAACACTACCGACAAAGGAACTTAAACGCGATATATTGTCGTATTGTCGTCTTTTTAAAGTGTTTTGTCATAGGCACAAATGGCAAATGACAAAATACTAAATATCATTTGTTTCTGCGTTAGTTTGCACATGTCGCTGCGTCAAATCGTACAAAAAAATATTACGCTACGTTCAAAAGAACGTTTGCACAGTGACAAAAATTCGTAAAAATGCATTCGACAAAAAAAAAGTTGATAATAAAGGCCTAAAAGCTATGTCGGGAGCACAAAAAAAAATCGACAAAGGGATTTTGGACCTTTATCGGCCGTTTTTTTTGAGTGTAGGCTTTTAAAAAAGGTAACCACATCGTGAAGCTGAGTAGTCATAGTTTTGATGTAGATTTTGATAAAAAAAAAAAACGGATTACTTAATTCCTTTAAATAATAAATGGCCTTAGCTCAATACATCAGCAGCACTAATCTATTGAATTAACGCCATTAATTTATTACCAAATGATAAAAAATAAAATTTTCAATTTCCAAACACGAAACGTGTACAACTTCATTACATATTTGATTTATAGATATTTTAGTAGTTTTAATCACCGTTCTGTCTCTGTCAATCACTTGCAGTTGAAAGAGACAACGATGAATGCAATTTACCTTAATCAGTGATTTGAGACAGTGATTCACTTTATCTTACGAGTACTACTGTTAATGTGAATGTTTTTGGTGAGGGATGTGTGTTTGTTTGTCAGAAAAACAGTTGAACTAATTTGAAACTTAAATAATTTATAAGTTACATTAACAAAAGGGATACCTCGACCTCTACGTGTGTAAAATCTCAGGCATAAATGAAGGTATAAATGATCGTAGGAGGTCACGTTCTATAGTTTCTGCTTAACCCCATAAAAAGCGTGGTGTGTGTTCATTTATTCTGTATCCTACCTATTCATATTACTCACAATAACAAGCTTTTATGAAATCAGAATCAATACATTCAACATTCGCGCTTACAAATGCCAAATGGCTGTCGATTTTCTTTTGTTAGTCACATTTGTTCCGATTCCGATACAAGAACGTCCCACATTCATTCCAATTTCATTTCCGTGGCACTAAGCGAATACACGTGTTTCACCGCAGGAAGCCTGGCCTTAATATTATATGTACATGTGTGAAGCTAATGATGGAATGCATGTTTACAACATTTTTATACCAAAGACTTATTATTGTGTTTTTTCCCGCGACCTCGCTCGGGTGTTATTCCACGATCGGAAATTATTCCACAAGACTTTTCTATTCCTATGCCAAAATGTTATTTAAGACAAATGAAACATTAAAAACTTAAATCTTACCTAGATTCAAGTGTTTCATTTTTTAACAATATTAATAAACTTTTATAACTAATTCAATGAAGCCCAATAGAATGCCTGCTTTTAAGCTATTGTCAAACAAAAAGGCGAAGCGAATGCGATCCGAAGCGTTTTTATTTGTAATGTATGGAATTGGTTGAATCCAGTCACATAGAAAAGCGAAAGCGATCCGATAGTCTATGTGACTGGCTTCAAACAATTCCATACATTACAAACAAAAACGCCTCGCTTCGCGTTCGCCACGCCTGTCTGTTTGACAATAGCTTTAACAATGGAACTTCCTACAAAAAAGCGTAAATTTCTAGAATATCTATACTTTCAAAATCTTCCTAGTCATTTAGCCAGCCAAAAAACAACATTTCACAAATAGAATACTTAAGTAGACCGCCATCAGGCCTATATTTACAAAAACATCAACCATCTCAAACGATTAATTTGTGTCAGTTTTCTAGTCATGTTTTTCCACTTCATTGAAGTTCTTAGATATCTTTTAACGCGGTTTATATCTTATAAGAATGGCATATTTTCTCCTAATTTTATACAACAGCTAAGTTCTTTAGTTAGTCGAAGTATATCGTTACAGTTTATTAAATCAGCTTTGTAGTTCGCAAATTCGAATGAACGTTTCTTGTAGCGGGTAGCGCTATCGGGGCATGACATAAGTTTATTCCAAAAAACGCCCCGCTGACAGCTACAAAAAAGTTCCTCTGAATTTGCGGCTTTAGACAGTCATTTGGACAACCCAGAGTCCAAAACTTGACCTTTACCTTGACGTTCTAACTTAACCTTTATATATTCCAGCAATAAAGGTCACACGTCAGTCAATCCATGTAAAATATTCACCTACGAGTAGTTGGAAAAACGTTACGCTACTGAATATATCAAGCTCCATGTATTTTGTTAAAGAAATTTTGTATCTACATCACCTCAAATTCTTTAAAACCGCAAACTTTGGTGCTTACAAAGGCCAAAGGTAATTATAAAAATATTTTATTAAAAGCCAGAGTCGACGGATAAAGTCATACTGATAAGACGAAAACTTTAAATCGTTTGTCAAGAAGACATTTCAAATTGTTGCGAAAGTGCGCTTAATTCTTCTCTTGAGATTTCGAGACGAAATGTTTAGGCTAGCGACCTTTTCTGCATCTTTTGTTTTCATAATTGAAAGAGATTGCGATGAAATAATCATTTTGTTTTGTTTAAATCAAGTTGGTTCCATTTAAATTGTATTTTGAATTATTCATGATCACAAAAGCGCTGTTTAACGGTTTTTTTTTTTTTCCTTTTATGTTTTTGATACTATCTGATTTATTTAAGTCCCAAACTTGTCTATACATATAAATAAGTAATAAGTAATACGATGGACGGGCGCATCTTTACCAAAATACAATAATGCCAAAATCTCGAATATAACCAATGAATACACGAAAAATAAAAATCTGATTAAACGAGACGTGTGAAAAAGAAAATAGTGGCGAAAGGGCACTATTTTCACTTGTTTTGCACGTCTTTTGTTTAGTCAATGAAACGGGAAAGTGATGAACCGGAATGTAGCTACGAGTATCTTGCATCAAATGGCAGAATGAAACAAAAATATTTTTTCACTACTCACACATTCACTACAAATAAACTCTTACTATTCTAGGCCGTTGACCACAACCGGCAGATAATTTCGCTACTCGTGTTCGCTCCTACCGAACCTAGTCATATTGACCGAAAGTCAAAGTTAAGTTAGTACTTCTGTTGAACTACAATTGAGTGGATAAGTGAGCGACAGCCTTTACACCAACAATGGTTCAACAACCACGACAGGTTGCAGAGTTGTGGAAATAAGATTAGATGGACGAATGATTCGGCTTTGTATTGTAGCACTTCCCTGTTTAGTTTCTCTACGATACTAGTTTCGTGAGCTGTGTTCTATTATTCATCAAGTTGAGGCTAATACAAAGAGGTTTATTATTACAATAGAAGATTTATAAATAATTTGCTTTTGCCCCCGGCTTCACTTAACGTGTCGCGAGTTCAGTTCCCAAACGGAACAAATATTTGTAGTTTTGGCTTTTGTGCATGTGAGTTTAAATAAAAACACCCCCACGACACAGGTTAAAATCCCAATGTGCAAAGTTAAGATCAAAAATAAAAGGTTTCTGAATGTCATGTGTGTCATGGATAACAGATACAAGGCAGTGTTACTAAAAGTTGTTAATCCGTACACACGGCAACACATCAAGCAATACAAAACCAGTTTATCGTGGTCTCGCTTTGTATGATCATTTCGCTCATACAACGATCAGCTTGTATTGGTTTTGTATAGCTATGTGTAGCCGTGTGTACGTACTAATTCAACGGCGGTTCTCAAACTTATTTTACACGAAACACTTTTGGAAAAATAAAATAATATCCAGAGTCTATAAGGACCCACGGAGCACACTTTCAGGATAATTATACTAACTCAGGGGTTCCCAAACTGTGCGTCGTGACGTACCAGAGCGTACGTACGTTTACTATCTAGTACAGAGGGGCGCCTGTGAGACGCGAAGGTTGACCATTCTCCGAATTGATATTGCGTGGAACCAAGATTCTATATGTATAAAATATCTACCAGAAAAAAAATTAAACCTGTATGTGCGCCGCAAGCTGAAAAAGTTTGGGAACCCTTGTACTAACTGCTTATTTTTGTTACAAAACTTATACTTAGATACCTACATCAAAAAGCTAGTTACTTAGAAGTACTGAAGTACCTATTCAATCAAAGTGAACCAGTGGCAGGATCCTGAAACAACTAAAATAAAAATCACAACTTCAGAAAACTTTTGAAAGGATAGTAATGATGAATGAATAATGTTCTTTTGAAGAAAAAACGGCGAAGTTTTATAAAAAGGGAATGGTAAAATAACCCTTTTTTATTTTTTTCTTTTGCGTCCTATATTTACTTAAAGATGTGCAGTATAAGAACTTGAAAACAATTTAAACTGTTAGATACGTTGTATCACGTCATTAAGACCTCGTTGCTATTATTTTGACAGATAATATAATCGCCGGATTCGTCTGCAAAACAACAAACAGTTCAGTTCAATAGTTTGGCATCAGTTCGTGAGACGACCGGGCATTGTAGTAACCAATTTGGATTTTCTAACTCGCTTTAAAAAAATAGACTAAAAGCCACGGATATCTCATTTATTCATTGTATTTATTACTGTTGCTCAAATCGAGATATGTAATGATACTAACTAATTAATTGGAATTATACAGAAACTACCTTCTCGAAGGCTTTAGTAGACAGCATCAAGTATAGGTTAATTATACACCAATCTCATTATTTCAAGGAACGGTGAAACAGGTACATTCCGAATTGTTGGTAATACTCCTAGCTACTTCAATTTCACACCTGTCTAGCATTACTTAATCAAAATGTATTACATATCCGACTATAACATTAGATGGATTACCTATTTACATATATATGGTATTAAGATACTGAATTAACGTTGAGTAGCATTACACATTCCTCGAATTGCAGTTCTATAGTCATTAACAAAAGTGCCAAGTTCAAGGTCTCGTTATTTTAAACTCTTTATGGGCTTCAAGGAAATTGTAACCTGTTGATAGAACTTATTAAAAGTTGGTAAAATTGAGTGATCCAATGGAAATCTGCTACAGAACATCAGGAAGACAAATTGATAAGAAACCTCTGGATGTAGTCTTACTAAAAGTTTGTTAATTAATTACTTCCCCTCGCCCACCTTTAACTAATAAACGTTGTTTTGGATTCGCGATGTGATGAATGGCTTAAGTATAAATTAAACCAATTAGAGAATTTCCGAAACCTCTTGAAGTTGTCAAAGTGTTCGAATTAATTAATAAATCTTGAAATCTGATTAAGGTACGTTTGCCAGCGGTGCTTAAGGCACGACGTTGATAAACAAACCTTTTATTAATTCGTTACGTTCAACATGGCGACGCTACTTATCTTGTTGACGCAATTTCGCGTTCTAAACAATAAATAATCTTTTCAGCACCACTTTGAATGTTGTACAAAATAAACACAGTTATTAAAAATGTAATCAAAGTTTTATATCCCATTATTTTGTTTTAACCATAAAATGAGCAAAACTAACGAGATGTAACTGAGTTCATTATGATGAGAAAAAAGTATTTTCTTACATTTTATTTGTAAATATCAAGAGTCACTGACCCAAGCTTTAAGCACTGTTTAAAGCTCCGTGTTCTCTGTAAAGGAAAAGTTGCCAAAATCTGCTGTTGTGTTGGCGAAGCGGCTTTTGTACTTACAGTCACTAGTGCCTACGTTTCCCGTATTATGAGAAAAATCTGGAAGCTATAAATCTGCAAATAAAGACTGGTTTTTGTTTCAATAAACACATTTTATAGCAAATGGTAACAAGCTACTAAAACAGTATTTTTATAGCTGCAAATACACACACACATCTGAAAACAAAGGAAACAACCTTATCACCCAACAAAGTAATCCTGAAACAATCCACGCAACATATAATTTAAAATGTCACGAACAGTAATGTGAACACACAAATAAATCCGTCGCTAGGGCCCACCTCATCATCACGCGAACAAAACGCAAATCTAAGTAACGACACACGCCGTACGTATAATCGTCGTATTTGAATAAGCATGCGTTACGCGCTCTGAGTAAACACATTTTTCCTAATAAACGTTATTCTGGCTACGGCTTACAGGGCAATGTTTTGTAAAGCCACCGCTGGCTAAATGGCCCATTGCGGGCCGAATGCGGATTTCTGCTGTATTAGCCTAATAGCATTCTACTTCTTCAATTCTCATTTATTGCCCGTTCTTAGCAATTAATTCGGTTTTCATTACGTTGTCAGCTTATATTAAAATTACGGGGACGTTAAGAGATGAAGATCTTACTCTGTCTGGGACACTTAAAATTTCGTGTGTAATTAAATTTTAATTTGTTTCTATGCGTAAATATTTGTATAGAAACGAGCCTTTGAGGGAAAATGTTATTTTGTATCAAATATAATACATACATAAATGATTAAATTTTAACTCATCAGCTTATTCTAATATTACAACTTTCTTGAGACAGACACTTAATGTTGCCATCATAATCTTCTCATTTATTTTATTGAGATTTCTTTTTTTTTTTTTTCTTTTCCCCTCTCTAAGAATATCTCCTGTGTCGTGACTCGTGGGAGCGTTTACAAACATTGAAACTCACAAACACCTAGACCCAGAACAACTACTTGTAGGTCATACAAATAAATTAATGTTCTGTGCAGGAATCGAACCCGCGACGCCGCTGCGCAGCAGTCCAAGCGGTCAGCCACTAGACGCTATTTTCATACTCGTAGTACAGCCGTAAACAACATAATAAATAAACAATATGCCTACCCTCGATATACTTTATAAATAGCACTCTTGTGAAGCCTCAATGTAAACTTACATTGTGTACAGAATTCAATTGTAGAAGCTTTATTGTAGAAGGGTACTCCCGTTTCAGGAGTAAACATCGAACGCTTACGAAATGTGTATTCTTCTTGAGTATGGTTGTTGTTTTGATCAATACAGTATTGCCACAAAATTGGGACAGAAGGCATAATATCACACCTGTAATCCTCGAGGGATTTGGCAAAGGTGTGTCTAATATAGATTCGCACTTCGCCCCAATGTTACAGGATACGAGCTTATAGCCTGATGGCTACAAGCTCGCCTGATGGCTATAAGGTCGCCTAAACTGTGCCTGGATTATACCAGGCACAGTGTAGACTCCTTGGTTTATTGAATTTATTGTAGGAAATCATAATTTAAATTACACATTAAGAGGACTGGAGGAATTCAAGTTCAATAGCCAACATACACAAAGACGCGTAAGTACAAATATAATATATATATTGCTATGTACAAACTCGGTGCCTGCCGGGGTCGCGGGACTTATCTCATTACCGTGACCCCGGAACATAAAGGGCTACTGAAGGACACCATGGATTTTAGTCAGTACAAGTCTGACAGTCCCTCCCGCCCTGCCCTGGGTGGGAGGACTCATTTGATGTTTTTACAACGATTAAAAAAAAATGTACAAACTCGGTGTTATGGACTGTCAAATCGATTGCAGCGCGCGATGTGGCATAAATGTGAAATACCTAGAAAATTTCGGAAGCGACGAGAGTTACGTTCCATATGCACGATAAACCTTTTTAGATTTTATTTAATTTTTAATAAAAAACAAGCCAGAAGCATGGGCTGGTTCTTTCTTTGGCCAAAGAAAAAGCATTGCTATTCAACGTGGTAATGCTGCCAGTCTTCTGGTCACGTTACCAAATGACAGCGATGCCGAGGAGTACTTCGACGCCTTTTAAGTGTCTCTGCCAATTTGTACTTTTTTTTTAATATTAGTCTTAGCTTAATTTAGTATCTTTTGTGAACATTTAGCTCGTGGCTTAATAATAACAGCCGCACAGGCCGATCTTCCAGGTTAAGCCGCGCTTGCCGAGGTTGGTCTGTGGATGGGTGACCATCTGTCATAGCGAGTTTCCTCCGTGCCTCGGAAAGCACGTAAAGCCGTTGGTCCCGGCTGTCATTTGTAGATCTTTGACAGTCGTTACTGTTAGTCAGAAGCTTTAAAAAGTCTGATAACCAGTCTTACCATGGGGTATCGTATTACCCAGTTACTGGGTTGTGGAGGTCCGATAGGCAGTCGCTCCATGTAAAATACAGATATTCAGCTGCATCCGGTTTGACTGGAAGCCGACCCCAATATAGTTGGGAAAAGGCTAGGCAGATGATGATGTGAACATTTAGTTAGTATGTACACTTATTTATAATATGTAAAATTTTTAGCTAAATATCTTGTTGCCAAGAGTTGACAGATTTTATGAGACCACATTCGTCACTAGGAGGCGATATCATTGCGCACGCAGCGAACACATACACATACAGCGGCGCTTTTCAGCCAGGGGTCTGCAAAATTGAAAATGACAACCTTAGACTCATTTATGGCATCCACGGAAAAGTCCGGTCAAGCAGCTCACAACTTCCTCTAGCTTGATCTGAAAGACGCCAATCCCACAAAAAAACTTCACAGACTGCGCCTGTGTGTGTGTGTGTGTGTCTGTGTACGTATTCGTTCGGTGTGTAGAGTTGAACTTCTGTATATATTTATTGTGAAAACGCTTCACCCAACTCGTTTAAATACATTTTGTGAGCAAACGTTACGGAAATAAGGGAGAAAGGAAGCGTGGGAATAAATGATTTATCGTAATGACGGTACAATTGCTTACATGTTGGTGTGTTGTACAAAAGAAATTTTAAGCGAGTGTTATTTTTTAAACGTGTTCTACCTCATAGAAATGTTCTGGATTTCTTCGTTTTAATTTAAATTTGTTTTCTTTTTACCGACTTCAAAAAAAAGGAGGTTTTTAAAACTGTTATAAGGTTGGATGTCATATTAGAGAGGTGAAAACTTTGAATAAAGAATATAGACCGTATTTCAGCAAAGCTTTATTGATGAAGTAAATTGTTTATTTTTTTCGACGCGTTCTAGTATCGAATGTATTCCAAACATATTTGTATTGAAATACCTTTTCCATCATTAGTTCTTTGTACGTGTTTTCATTAGCGTATGAAGAAAAAAACATATTACGTACGTAAGTATATTGAAAAATAAGCATACCTCGATAAAAATTCAGAAAGAGTTTTATTTTCGTTTTTTTTTCTTTAATATTTATACAACAAACAATATATGTTTACGAATGTAAACATCATAATCACTGAACAAATAGCTTCACAAAACAAATCCTCTCCACGTGTTTGGGATTAATTAGAGAAAAATACTGGAGCGACATATACACACACTCAAAAATACTCCACTCCGACTCAACAACCTAAAACGTACCAAACCCTTTCCTGCATTTTCCCTTCATCTTTTGCAGCTCGAATCTGATATAAAGGAGGGATACAAGTCACTAATTACACGATGACCGGCTCGTACTTGACCGTTTTTTTTGTGCGAGGCGAGGCGACAAGACGGCTAACAAGCGCCTGCATCATTAGGCTCCGGTTCTTAATGAGCAGCCTGACCTGAGCACGACGGTTTATGACGTAGCCATGTGTGACGTACCTATATATTCTCTTACACGGACTAAATTGTCATTATGTTGGTACTTAAGACCCAAAAATAGGATGAAAATGTCAAGTTGTTTGTTAATAACACTTACAAAGATGCCAGAGTTCGAACGAAGGTCTACGCCGTAGACCTACGTAGGCTTGCTACGGCGTAGCATGTGCTACGCAAAGTACACATAATGTTCGTCGATTAGAGATGTTTATGAATGTAGCAATATTTCACTGCAGTCCTTATCATATCAATGTAGTTGATGCGAAGATTAACAAACCAAACTTTTTGTTAGACAGGTGGCAATTTGTAAACCTTAACATGTGCTAATTATCTCAATATTTATGTGAAAGATTAATATTTAATGTGTGAAAGAGACAAAACGGTGTTCACCGAAATTAAAAAAGTCTTTTATTAATAAACCTTTTAAGAGGAGTTTCTCAGTACGAACGTTCACATAAAGAAATCATATATTTCTAAGAAAAAAGACTGAACATATGAAGAGAATAAATTATACGTGTTGACCTTTTCGGTTCAAGATCCCCGACAAGCGATTTTCTATGTGGCTGAGGTTCAAGCCGCCTTTCAAGTGTTTTTATGTCAACTGGAGTGGGCTATACGGTAATTAACACCTCATTACTTAGGCGATTCTCACACTGCCCCGCATGATGCAGCGTAGCGCGTGGATGCGTGTTCCGTTTGTATGGAAAACACGCACCGCATCCGCATGAACGCGCGTGGATGCATTTTCTGTGTGTTAGACTGAGTTAACATCCACGCGCTACGCTGCATCATGCGGGGCAGTGTGAGAATCGCCTTAGTGTCGTAGCTTTTAAGACTTAGATACTGAATCATTTTTTTTTGGTTTCGGAAAAAATCTCAATGAAAAGGTATAAATTTGAAGTAGATTACATGACGCAAGGAATTTTTTTTTGTGAGAAATATTTTCTTTCTAAGATTTCAATGACTTGTCATCTTAATGACTTGATAGTCAGTCAAGATTATCATTATTATCTCAGTAGAAAGATGTAAAGAAAACATCGCAATAACGGCTATTTAATCTCTGTCTTCTGGGGTTTAGATTCTGTAGTCTGAAATGAACCCTTAATAGTTTCGCCATGTCTGCCCATTCGTCCGCAACTTGGCTATAGAAACTTTGATAGTTTTTCCTCTAGTAACGCAATTAAAAGGAAAGGAACTATCACAGGTAGGCTTATCAGACAAACTTATAAAATATACCAAAACAAGCTACTTCCTAAACATAATGTCTATGGGGAAACATGTTTTTCAACCAAAAATGTAAGTTTGTTTTCATTATTCACCTTTCCGTATTCCGACAAGCACTTAATTTCTTTATTTGTATCTTAACATATGAATTAGCTCGCCAACACTACTTAACCGGTTGGATTATGGCCCACCGTCCCTCTCAGAGAGAAGACCTGTGGCCCAGCAGTGGGAACATTGGATACTGAGTATGTTTAATAATTTTTTGACGTTTTAATAAGTCAACATCTATAAGTCTAGAAACTAAACACTTTATTAAGACCTCTCTGAATCTAGACCCAAACACATTACGTCGTACCGCCTGCGATGTGTCCCAAATAGGCGATGTTACAGCCGCCATTTTGTGTCCCTGTGTAATTGTTGTCTAAATGTCAAACCTACTTAGGTGATTACATAATATCATGACTGTATTCCCTTAGGGAATGGACAGAGGCGGTTAGTACCATATTTTGTCAATTTTGACGATATTAGAAGGACTTGTTTCACAGGTATGTCAATTAAGGGACGGTCCAACCAGTAAAGACAGATAACGGACCGGTGACGAACTGACATTCTTCACAATATTTACTGAATTTATACATGGCTAAACTATAAAAAGCATTTTTATTTAATATTAAGTAATTTATAAAAAGCAAATCCGATAGCACTTCATTTCTGTTTATGCACAAACAAAGGCGTATTTAATGCCTTTGATTTGACTTTGAGTGACCTAGACTTTAAACCCGAAACCAGTAGTAGCTCAAGACTACATAGATGACCACCAAAACAGTCGAATTAGGTTAGCAAATTACCTTAACAAATGAGCCAAAAACACTAGCGTCTTAACAAAAAACATTCCGTAATATTCGCAGCTGTGAGGGATTACAGCTTTATACGAAGTCAGTTATTAATTAACATCATTTGGGGCACATTATGAAAGTTTGACACGAGCCAACGGATGCCCGTATTAAAAAAAGTTTTTCTCTGCTTAAAACATGCAACATCGTTGAATTACTCATGATTTGGCTCATGTGTGAACGGCCAAATTGGAAGTATAAAAATACACTTGACAGCGTTCGTTGCGGCTGTTTTAATGCGGTACCTATTTTAAAACCGCTTTTCCAGCTTGGCTTTTGATAGTATTTTGAAATGGTTAATTCGTTCGGTTCCTTTGTCATATCACAAACCCGTAATTCGCTTTTATCATTTAAAAATCCTCAAGGTTGGGTACTGGCGAAATGTAGGTGAAACTACAGTTTTAACTAACTTTACGAGATTATAGACATGATGGGTTGTTAATACTGTTAATTCAGACGGGTAGCGTAACCGACTGGTATCTTGTAATTTGGTCGTGAAAGTAGAATAAACTTTCGTTAAAAAAAAATGGTTAGGCTGCGTCTGGTTACACTGGATGCTGACAACAACAAACTTGAGAAAAGGGGCCTAGACGATGATCAATTTTATAATACCACACAGTTGCTACTACATCAAAATGGAATTTTAATTAACCCAAAATTAAGAGCCAGTAATAAAACTGCCTCGTTCACAACATCAAGTGCCTACTAAATACACGTGTTAAAGAAATAAACGTACGAGCTGTCCTCAATGAGGGCTCAATTCTCACAAAGCATGTTTCTCCGCCTACAACATCTATCAGAAACTCGACTCGCTTGTAATAATAGTTGTAATGGTCAGCTCTTTACAAGGATATTAAAGCCTCCGGCTTACTAACTGAGGGTCATAAAAGAAGCATTCTTTTAAGCGGCGTTAAGAGACGACTTACATGACTTTTTGTCCAGTAGAACATCATCATCTGGCTAGACTTTTCCCAACTGTATTAGGGCCGCCTTTCAATCTTATTAGACGTAGCTGAATACTAGATTTTTATATGGAGTGACTGCCTATTTTCGTCGATTAAACATTACTACCAGAAGCAAAATAAAGTTGAAGGTATATGCGTCTTTTGAAGCGTGATAATAATTGAAACTAACGCCGCCATCTTTTATATAAGCAACTAGTTTCTACCCGCAGCTCTCAAGATTTGTGCAAAAAGAAGTAGCATTATCTTGTCTATGTATCAAAATTCGTCAAATTATTGATTTAACGATTTATGCGTGAAAGCGTAACAAAGAACCTCTCTTTTGTATTATTTTATAAAATTATAATTAGTATTACTTATATTTACCTGCCGACATTCTTCCTAACTTTATTATTTAAATGCCAAAAGATCCGTGCGGACTGTATAAGGTGGTAATCACTAGGATAAAACACGTCTGTTATATCCCTGAGTAAAGAGCAACAAAAAATAGAGCCTAAATTAATTCCACTCTATTTATAGAACACGTAACCTTTCAACAGAACCTAATTCCATTGTGAAACCTAAACAAAGTTAATACCTAAAATTAATCTCAACTTTATTTACATTTAAATGTTTTATGTTGGTTCAGTAGAACAAAACGATGTTTGTAGTACTCGTATGTATTTGAATGGGTCATCCTACAGTAGGGTCGCGAGTAAAGTGTGTAGTTACCCGGTTAATTGGGACATCACTATGCTTCACGTTATTAAGTGCCCAAGGCGCTTGCCAACCTTTGTGGGCCCCGTGACAACACGCTAATTCGACTATAAGTAAGTATATAACGTACTTAGTAGAATGGCTCGGTGTGTCGCAAAAGTTAGCTTTGACGTGAACATTACCTCCTCATTATTATCGTTGTAAGTCTTACACGTGCGCAGTATTAAGTTCTCTATACCTTCGTATTTTATTCGGTTTTATTACAGGACTATCTGTTGCCGGCGGCTTCGCCTGCGTTTTACAGGAAAATTGTCCTAAGGGAACATTATACCGGGCTAAACGGTATCCGATATGATATTCCAGAATATATACAAATAGGAATATTTAGGGGAGGCCTACGTTCAGCAGTAGCCGTCTTACGTCTGATATGATGATGATGATGTCTTCAGTCGTTCTGACGTGATTGACAAAAAATCTTTAACTCAAACCAAACTCGCATTTATAGTGTTTATAACAATATTTAATAAGTTCTTAGGTGCTTATAAAGGTAGTGTAAATAACAGCTTAGTTTTAAGTTAGGATACACATAGAAAATAAGTCTTTTACATATCTAAATTTGTTTACTTTGTACCCTTTTTATGTTGTTATTTAAGTTTTTATTCTTTACTCATTGTACTTACCTTTTTTAAGCTTTTTATTGTGTATATAATGTGTATTAGATATAAGAAACCATTTACTTTATAAATAAAGCAACTGCATGAGGTACACAATACAAATAACACACACACACACGCCCAGGCGTGCTCAAACCTTCTGATTGGTTAAGAGATTTAAGGCCTTCCGCCGCCCACGATTGCCGGCGCCACTGTCGCCGGCTATAAATATTGCACAACTTTACGCAAAAACGACACTCCACTGACGACCACGGCCAAGTCAAGACGCCACTATACACCTCCGCCTTCGCTCCGCACATGCAGATTTTCTTCAACCGAGTCTTTCATTTTGCTGCCCTGGACACGATCATCCTATACAGTTCTTCAAGGTTAGGAGGCACGGCCCCGCTGAGTTCGCCTGCCCCTAACAAGTGGTCCTTTGCTCGCCGGATCGCTGTTCCAGTTCATCAAGACTCCAATCAAGAAAGAAGAAAATCAACAAGCAGCCGGGTGTACAAGTTTCAAGAAAGAAACCCAACAAGCAGCCGGGTGTTCAAGCACAAGAAAGAAACCCAGTAAGCAGCCGGGTGTGCAAGAAAGAAACAAGTACGCGCGAGTGTTGGCGGTTGGTTTTGCTTGCCACCGTCAATCACGTTGAAGAAATTATCACAACGTACGTGGCCACCTAGCGGTGATAAAGGCCCCTGCAAAACGTACGGAAGCACTGTGGACGAACTGACGACTCCACGCACCTACTCGGTGTAACAGTCAGACCCCGCCGGTACGGTGCGGTAACGCTCTGGGACCACAAGTTGGTACGCAACGACGTGTGCGGTTTTCCCCCCGCACGCTGATGCACCCGTGAGCGCCCGTGTCCTCTGCCGGGAGGTTCCTACCCTTCCTTTCCTCATACATTCCCATTCCTGGTCCGGCATCACCGCGGTAGGAGTCCGGCCAGGCCGCTAGGCAAGGTAGGTTCGTGAAGAAGATACAGAAAAAGTGCAAGTGAACCAGTGATAAAGTGTTATTTTTAAGTAAATTGTTAGGAGTAGGGCCCCCCTCGTGCGTAATGGAGAACACGCGAGTGTTGCGTTCGGGCAAAACTACGCCTACCACAGACGTCACGCCGACGTCCGGTCAAACGTCGACCGAAACCAATACGTGGAGTAAAGGCACCGGCACAGAGGATACGATCGGTGAAAGCAGCACGCGTACCAACGAGAGAATCATAGAGGATAGGCCCGCGCAAGTCGACACGCAGGTCAGGAGTGCACCGGGCACAGTCGTCAACGTCCCCGTGGACAGAGCAAGCAGTAGGCTATCTATGTTAAAGGCCGAATTAGAGTTACATAATTCCGAACTAGCACGGGCTAGGGCTGCGTCCGCAGTTGCCATGAGTCGTTTGGAAATAGCCAGGGTCGAACTGGAAGAGTCCAACGACGCGGAGCCGCAGCCTATTGCTGAAAAGTCGCGTGTAGAGGGATGGATATCGGAACAACATGTAAAAAGTAGGCTAACGATAACGGATAGAGCTCAAATCCCGGGACAAGACACCCGACCACCCGACGCGGTCAGGAACGAACCACGCGCTAGTAATGACGTGCCGCTGAATAAAAGCAGCAGCGACATGGCTATGCTGGCTAGCGCGATAGTACAGGCGGTTAATTCCGGTAGGTCAGACAACGCGGCACCTAGATTCATCCACGAGCTACCCCATTTCGACGGGGCCATAACCGAATGGATGGCGTTCAGATCGGTATTCAACGACACCTCGGAAATGTTCACAGACGTACAGAACGTAGCGCGATTACGAAAAGCGCTCCGAGGCGCGGCTCGCGAAACGGTAAGAGCGTTATTATTCACAGTTTCCGATCCGTATGAAATAATTGATACACTAGAAAGACGGTACGGCAGACCGGAATTGCTTATTCTGTCCGAATTGGAAACGATAAAACGCATGCCCCGCATGAATGAAGACGGGCGCAACATAGGAAGTTTCGCTAGCAAAATATCGAATACAGTAGCGGCAATAAAATCACTCAATCAACCGCAATATCTGTATTCACCTGAGTTAGTTAGCAGAATTGTAGAGAAACTCAGCATAATATTAAAGTACAAATGGTACGAGTTTAAAGCCGAGCGCACCGGCGCGCCAGAGCTAGAGTTGTTGGCTAGGTTTTTGAATGTTATGGCAGATCAGTGCGGGGCAATGTTCGCCTTCGAAACCGCACGTGACGATAGGAAAAGTAGGCCAAAACCACGCGCGGTAAATACGACACGCGGTAGGAACGGGCGACCATCACGCTCGCACGACAGCGGTACCGACAGCTCGAGTGATCGTTCAGAAAACGAGCAAAATACGTCGTCCCGTCGCGAAACCGTGGCCGCCGCGAACAAACCATCGAATAAAAAGTCGAGTAAACAAAAACCACGCCCATCACGCTCGAACGCGGAGGCGTCGGCAGAACCGAGCGACAAAAAATGTCCCGTGTGCGCGGGCTCCCACAAAACAGTTGAGTGCGCGGACTTCACTAAACTCACCGTGACCGACAGGTGGAACAGGGCTAAACAATTTAAGCTATGTTTTCGTTGTTTAAATAACTCGCACGGGCGACCATACAGGTGTAAATACGTACCGTGCGGTGTAAACGGGTGCGAAGCATCACACCACAAACTGCTACACGGTCACGGCAGCGAGAGCACGTCTCTGCCTACCCGCGGAAACGTAACTTCAATTAACCACGTACGCGAATCCAATACCTATTTAAAAATAGTACCGGTAGAATTGAGCGGGCCCGTCGGCACCACCACTGCTTACGCCTTACTTGATGAAGGTTCAACCATGACGCTTGTTGAACGAGGCGTGGCAGACAGCGTGGTGCCCCGCGGACGGAGCCAGCTTTTAATGCTAGAAGGAATAGGTGGAAGTAGAGTGGACGACGCGGAATCGTGTCACGTTACGTTAACGATACGCGGTTTATGTAACAGAAATTTAGAAACAATGAGTGCGAACACCATAGAATCATTAAACTTATCCCCTCAGGAGGTTAGCAGGGACCTAGTGCGGCAGTGTAGCCACTTGGTCGACCTAGAGGAAGAACTTTGCTACGAGAGAGCCAAACCGACCGTGCTCATAGGGCAAGATAACTGGCACCTAATTACGTCACGAGAACTACGCGTCGGTAATAAATCTCAACCTGTAGCGTCACTAACTAAACTAGGGTGGGTACTACACGGGCGGAGCGCGCGGCCCCGGAACAACGTAGCCATAGTTAACCACGTGCGACCGACCCAACATGAAGACCCCGCGCTACAATTAATCAGGGACTATTTTAGTATCGAATCGTTGGGAATTGAGCCACGCAGGCCAAAGTCGGACCCAGATCAACGCGCCCTAGCGATATTAAAAAAAACCTGCAACAAAATTAACAGCAATAGATACGAAGCTGGCCTATTATGGCGAACAGACGACGAGATAATGCCAAACAACAAAAAACAGGCTCTCAGTCGTCTACACAATTTAGAAATAAAATTAGACAAAAACATTGAATTAAAAACCGAATATACGAAACAAATAGACCACCTCATCCGGGCTAATTACGCAGAGCGGGTCGATGCCCCGGCCACGTCACCACGCACCTGGTACCTACCCCATTTCTCGGTGGTACACCCACAGAAGGGAAAAGTGCGTCTGGTGTTCGATGCAGCGGCCAAATATGGGGGCAAAAGCCTAAACGACGCTCTCTTAGCAGGTCCAGATTTGCTTCAGTCATTGTTCGGTGTACTAGTAAGATTCAGAGAAGGTCGGATAGCGGTAGTAGCCGACATAAAAGAAATGTTTTTGCAAATTAAAATACTCGAGTCAGACCGTGATAGCCTGCGATTTTTATGGAGGGGCGAAGACCGGGAGGGACCCCCACAAGAATACAGAATGACGTCATTGATATTCGGAGCGGCGTCGTCACCCTGTACCGCCATATATGTTAAAAATAAAAACGCAGAAGATCACAGTCTAGAGCACCCGGAGGTCGCGAAAAGTACGGTTAGAAATTACTACATGGACGATTACTTAGGTTCGTTCGACGACGTGGACAAGGCGAAACAAGTGATAAACGCCATGTACAAGGTCCACTTGAATGCGTCATTCGAGTTACGCGGTTGGGCGTCAAACGTACCCGAGGTGATAAGTGACGTCACTGATAAACGTAGTAGCGACGCGACTACTCTGGGAAAAAGCGACACTGAAAGAACGTTAGGTCTCATATGGAACCACGCACGTGATACGTTAGGTTTTAACGTGAACCTTAGGAGCACACCCGCGAACGTCATTAGAGGTGAAGCTCTACCTACCAAGCGACAAGTTACCAGCGCGGTCATGTCAGTTTTCGACCCGTTAGGTCTAGTCTCGCCAATTACGATGATAGGTAAGTGCCTCATACAGGAAATATGGCGCAGCGGCATAGGCTGGGACGATCCCATAACGAAAGAGCATCACGTGACATGGCTCTCCTTCATAAAAAACATAGAATTATTGAGACAACTAGAAATAGCCAGATACGTTCCTGCCCCGCCCTCTGGCGAGGGAGAATTACATATTTTTTGCGATGCGAGCGAAAAGGTCTATTCCGCCGCGGTGTATTTCGTAAGCTCGGGTACAGACGGGAACAAAACGTCGAGATTAATAGCCGGCAAGGCAAAGGTAGCTCCGTTGAAACCCATATCCATACCTCGCTTAGAACTTCAAGCCGCAGTGTTAGGGTGCCGACTGGCCGAATCGGTCAAGCGCGAGTCGGACTATAAAATAACGAAAAGTCATTATTGGTCGGACTCTAAAACCGTACTGAGTTGGATAAAATCAGATCCGCGAACCTTTAAGTCTTTCGTCGCGCATAGGTTAGCTGAAATCGAAAGTACTACCACGCCAGTCAACTGGCGATGGGTGCCCAGTGCTGAAAACGTAGCGGACGACGCTACCAAGGGCATACCAGTCAATTTCAATTCGAAACACCGATGGTTTACGGGACCAAGTTTTATTAGGGACGACCCCTCGACATGGCCACAAGAGAGGCAGGTCGCGGCGCCGTCACCCCCTTCAGGGGAGGAAAGAGTTATAAAACAAGTTCACGTAACGATTAAACACGATGTTAGCGACTACCTACCTAGAGTAGAACGATTCTCAAAGTACATTCGATTGGTACGCGTTGCTGCCACCGTTCTGCTCGCCGCTGAGGTATTCAAAGCCAAACTACTCAAAAGAAACACGAGTAAAGAACTAGCACCAAGTCACATGAAACTAGCTGAGCTATTGCTCGCTAGAAGAAGCCAGTATAATTCGTTCGCTGAAGACATAACGACAATAGAGGCTGGGCGGCGACCACCGAAGAAATCACCGTTCTACAAGCTCTCTGTCAAGATCGACCGCAACGGAATCCTGTGCTTAGACAGCAGAATAAAAGAAAAATGCAACTTGCCAGTCCTACACGCCAAGGAAGGCTTCACCCAGCTGTTAGTGCATCACACGCACGCAGCCTTCAACCATGGCAACCATCAAACTGTCATGAACGAGCTGAGACAAAGATATCACATAATAGGACTGCGCAACGCTATACGCTACATAAGCAATAAATGCCAATGGTGTCGGACCTATAGGGGTACCCCCTCTAAAATCCCCTTAGGCGACTTACCTGCAGAAAGGCTAGCCCAGAGTCAACCGCCCTTCACAGCTACAGCGGTGGACTACTTCGGGCCCATACAAGTCACAGTCGGAAGAAGGCTAGAAAAAAGGTGGGGCGCATTATACACATGCCTCACCACGCGCGCAGTACACCTGGAGCTGGCCACCTCTCTCACGGCCTCCTCCATGATTATGAGCCTGCGTAGAATGATGGCGCGTCGCGGCACGCCGACTGTGCTATACAGCGATAATGGAACAAACTTCGTGGGTGCTGAAAGAGAAATCACCGAAGCCATGCAAAGCAACGAAGACAGCTTGAAAGCCTTTGCATCTGAGAAGCTGATCACCTGGAAGAAAATACCCCCCGGTGCCCCAAACATGGGCGGCGCCTGGGAGCGATTAGTCAGGTCGGTGAAGACAGCACTAAGAGTCACCCTCAAGGAGAAATTTCCCCATGATGAAGTGCTGCACACGTTGTTACTAGAAGCTGAACACGTGATCAACTCGAGGCCATTGACCCCGGTGAATCCCAACCTAGAAGAGGAAGCGTTGACACCTAACCATTTTCTAATTGGTCGCTCAAGTGGGATGTCACCCTTCGGCGCATTCAAAGACGTGCCTATTGATTCACACTCCTGGAAGGCAGTCCAAGCATTAGCTGACACGTTCTGGTCACGCTGGTCGGCGGAATACAAACCTCTGCTGATGCCCCGACTAGGCAACGCCCAACATAGTAACGTGAAAGTCGGCGATATCGTCATCATTTGCGACGGTACAATGCCCAGAGGAGTGTGGCCTCGAGGAGAAGTAATGAAGGTCTACCCAGGTCCGGACGGACGAGTTCGAGTCACGGAGATCCGAACAGCTGCTGGATTGATTCGTCGCCCGGCCTCTCGCCTCGTCGTGATAACAGCTGTGGAATAAAAACGTTACGGTGCTTACGCACGAGGGGGAGATTGTAAATAACAGCTTAGTTTTAAGTTAGGATACACATAGAAAATAAGTCTTTTACATATCTAAATTTGTTTACTTTGTACCCTTTTTATGTTGTTATTTAAGTTTTTATTCTTTACTCATTGTACTTACCTTTTTTAAGCTTTTTATTGTGTATATAATGTGTATTAGATATAAGAAACCATTTACTTTATAAATAAAGCAACTGCATGAGGTACACAATACAAATAACACACACACACACGCCCAGGCGTGCTCAAACCTTCTGATTGGTTAAGAGATTTAAGGCCTTCCGCCGCCCACGATTGCCGGCGCCACTGTCGCCGGCTATAAATATTGCACAACTTTACGCAAAAACGACACTCCACTGACGACCACGGCCAAGTCAAGACGCCACTATACACCTCCGCCTTCGCTCCGCACATGCAGATTTTCTTCAACCGAGTCTTTCATTTTGCTGCCCTGGACACGATCATCCTATACAGTTCTTCAAGGTTAGGAGGCACGGCCCCGCTGAGTTCGCCTGCCCCTAACAGGTAGCATAAAAATAAATCGAATGGAATGTTTAACATTGTTATAGTAGTTCGAAGCATTTTTAATACGGAACCTAATACACTCACGCCTCGTTGCGAAAACCTTGTAACTATATGTCTCCGTATAATATCCGACATAACTAAGAAGACACGATCTCAAAATGCTTCATAAAACCTCTGGAGAATTCTTCATTATGAAGACTACTTAGTTGTTGTAACGAAAAATCCAATATTGTACACACGCCAGTACGAGTTAAGAGCACGTTTTATATTTCACAAGACCCCCCGCCGAAACTACCACTTCGGTGGGGGGTCGACTCGAAAAATTTATGAAGTAGACCATTTTTTCCCCAAAATCATGTTATAATGAAAGACAAATGTCCATAATCTTGATAAACTATGTGCTCGGGCAACAGCTAAATTGAATTACAAATTTCGGCCGGAGGTAGGTGAGATATTATGCAAATTGCTGAGTCTTGCCGACTACAAACATGACATTATGGAACGTTGACGCAATGTTTACTGTGCCAAGGAACTTACGGCTGTAAGAATCAGCATTTGGGCACAGTTTCGTGTTATCTACAAGATCGTTGAAGAAAAAGATAACTGCTCTATTAAATAATTGTAGAGGACTATTAAACGCTCTAGTTTCGACTATTTACCGCAATGAATTGCTAGCTGTATAAACATGGATCTTATGCTCCGTTTTGGTCACAAGTTTAGTATGCGGCAGCTTCATTTCGAATTCTGATTTGAGCTCTCACTCGACAGTCAAAATGCAGGAAAATTAAAAAAAGAATTGTGTGGTTTTATGAAACCACGGTAAAAGTGAGATATTTTACTACTCCGCGGCCGACCGTCATGCGACATGCAACACGTACAGACGAAAAAGTTTGAGACGATGTAACAAAAGTTTCACTTTAATAATTTAAAAATAGAAACTGCTAGAGTAACTTCCTATATTTTCAGACAGTTTCATAAAACATAATTTGTCATGCTTACTAGCTAAATTCATTTGTTAACATTAAAGTGAACCTCGAGTACGCCACGTCGCCGTCCACCACACACCATACACGTAGCGTGTTCTTCATAATTTAATGAGACCTGAAATATAAATTAATTGTACACAATTATTAACCAACGCTACACACAGTAGCTCACAATAAATCATTTTAATGAAACGAGTAAAATTTTGTTCTTTCTCGTAATATTTTGCGAAAATTCTTCTAATAAATATTAGGATCAGCGACGAAATATTACGTCCATAATCACTCGGCGCTACTATAATATCTTTAGGTTGAATAACTAATGATAGGTGCATTTATCTTAGAGGGCCGTGGCTGGGTCACTGGGAAATGATGGGCGTTCTTCAAATCGCCACAGATTAAATAAGCCCCAGAGGAGACGGAAAATTCCTTAAATAAATTCTGTAGATTTCTTTTGCGAAAGTAGATTGATTATGCCATCCGTACGGAATAATAATTAATTAGGAGAATGTTATTTCTTTGGACCAATTAGTTTCCTCTTCGGTAATCGTTTACTTAGGTCGAGTCATTAATAAATGTAGGTATGGTTTACTTACCTATATCCTAATTCGGATTACTCATAAATAATAATAATAATATTCCACAACTATCACACAACGCCATCTAGTCCCAAGCTAAGCAGAGCTTGTGTTATGGGTACTAGACAACTGATATACATACTTATATATTTCTAAATACATACATATTATAGATAAATTACACCCAGACACAGAACAAATGATCGTGCTGATCACACAAACATTTGTCCTGGGTGGGAATCGAACCCACGACCTCCGGCATAGTAGTCAGGGTCACTAACCACTACACCGACAGGCCAGTCAAAAAAAATAAAAATTAATTCAAACACCATTATTGTGTTACACCACTCATTAATTAATGTGGGTTTAGGTGTGATGCAAATATTCGTGAACTAACGCACCGCAATTGAAATATACGGTTCAGTTAAAATGAATATTTCTGCGAGTGTCTCACCGCATGCAGTTTCGTGTATCGATCACCGAGCGAAACCACTACGTTAATACTTTAACACGTAATTACATACAAACGATCCATTACTTTAACACGTTATTGCAAATATGCGATCCATTACTTACTCTCATTATTCGGTGGGACAAACTTTATAAAGTAACAACATTAAACTGCAATTTGAATAAATGAGATCCATGGATAGTATTATTCTTTAACGGGATAAAATCAATTGGTAGAGTTCTTACCTGTCACAAAACAATCGTCAAACATCAACCCCAACGATAAAATGTTATCTTGAAATGACCTTAGGCCTTACCACGAGCTCAGATTAGGCTGTGGGAAAGAGACAGAGCAGTACAAGTCGTCTAGCGCCATCTCGTTCCCTGAGCGTAAACTGGATCGCGTTATGAGCTCGTGGTAGGCCACCTGCTAGCTGGAATTGTTCATATAATTCATGCTACCATTGACAATGCTTGCTAAATATACTTAGCCTGATCGTACAAGAACCGACGCTAAATTATTATTGTTTTAATTAATAACGTCAACTATTTTAAGAAGTTGGAAGTTTTTTATTACTCATAAAGTAAGCTAAGTAACAAAAAAAATATAATTTGTATCCAAAATACTTGTACGAATGCATGTTAAAGCGCAATTGACGTTATTTATCGTAACTAATAAAAAATATGAACTAATTCCTTTTTAAAGGCAACTCTGATAAGAAAAATTAAATTAAATTAAATTTACAACTAGACAATAAAAAACCTTTAAAAATTCAAAGACTCAATTCACGACAAAAACATTTCGAGTAGGTACCACAAAGTCGATTAAGTCTCCTAAATTCAGTATAATATGAAGTCTGACTATAATAATGGGTAGAATTATGGGCAATATTGAAGACGATTAATTTGACACCAGTTTCCCTCTCGACCGTTTTGACCAATAAATTGAGGTTAAACCCCATTGATCTACCGAATGCCCGGCCATTCACTACGCTTTAGATCCACCCTGTCCGTATGTCTTAGGAGCGGTCAGACCTTGGATAGGAATTTGTAAAGCGTGAATATATGCGATACGGTAAACGGTATTGGTCTAAGCTATGGTCAAACAAGATTCATGTTGTATAGCTATTTATAGTTTAGACACAATAGCAAGTAAAGGACAAGAAAGAAGTGTACTTTAGTCAATAATTGAAGATTAATTAATAAATAAATAATAAATAAATAAATATTCCACAACTATCACACAACGCCATCTAGTCCCAAGCTAAGCAGAGCTTGTGTTATGGGTACTAGACAACTGATAAACATACTTATATATTTCTAAATACATACATATTATAGATAAATTACACCCAGACACAGAACAAATGATCGTGCTCATCACACAAACATTTGTCCTGGGTGGGAATCGAACCCACGACCTCCGGCATAGCAGTCAGGGTCACTATCCACTAGACCAACAGGCCTGTCGAACAGGCCTGTCGTAATTGTACTAATCATTTGCTTGCCAAATACGGAAGGTAGCCGTACCATCGATAAAGCCGCGGAGGTGTGAAGTTTGGATCAATAAAATAATGCCATGCCAGCGACACGAATAAGTAGATAGTAGAACAAATACTGCTTCACTACGTGAAGTGCCTGTTACTTAGGTGATGGACCATAATAGATGCTACATGTATAAATGTTATGAAAAATATCTAGTTATCAGGCCTGATGCAGGATGCAATCCCACCCTATGCAATCATGCATATGCACATACAGCAAAGGAAACATGCATAAGCACACGTGCAAGAAAAACGCAAAAAACATGCCATGCAATCAGACCAATACTCAATTATAGGCTATACTCGAATATAGGTTTGATTGGGCGATGTTTCCTTTGTTGCATGTGCATATGCATGATTGCATAGGGTGGGATTGTATCCTGCATCAGGCCTGGTTTTTTGTCGCGGAATTAAAACTAGATATTTTTCATAACATTTAATGTCATGGATTTCCGCAAAGTAACGCTTGATTCTATAATTCAATTATAATTCTCAATTCGTCCTACTGAGGTCCACTACTGGGCAAAGCTCACGTTCAAGTTGCATCTCAACACTATATTCTCTGCCTACCATGGTAGGCAGAAAATGACAGGACAGACAGGAGGGTCATACTGCAGTATGACCCTCCTGTCTTTGTAAGGTCGTTGGACCATCTAGCTACGGCGCCAGCTCTCAGCAACCCATCATCATCCACACGTTCGTTCGGCCTTCATATAAGCGTGGCCACTGACCAGTCTTTTTCAACTTCGGCTTACCTACTTAGCAATGTAGGAATGTAACTTGGGCCTAATTTAAAGCCACTTTAAAATTTATTACTTAGGCATAATTTTAAGGCAAAATAAATGCTAAGTAACTAAAATACCATTACTAAATCTTTCAAGGATTTTTTTAAAGAAAAACTTGAATTGAACTTTGACAATTTATGTATTACGTAACTTTTTAAACCTTCAAAGAAACTCTACACTACATCACTTACAGACTGATACGGCAAAACGTGTCTCTCAAATAAATCCAGTACGTTCTACCCTCCTCTGCTCTATAAATATGGAGTTCATACATCTCTCATACTATCAGATATGAATGTCGAAACGTCGCTCTTATCGGCAACGAGTAATGCACGATATTTGTCTTGTTACTCGTCCCTGTGGCATTCTTCTCTCATATCAACTTCATTAGAAAATACATTAACTTAGTTGCTTTATGTTTTATTTATTACTTGCTTTTCAGCGTCTTTGCTCTAGTAGAGGTTGGAAATTAACCCTCGGAGACATTCTGCCGAGATCAAATGTATAGTCATATCCTATACCCAGAGGGAATCATCTTTCCGTGTACCAGATTTCATCGATATCCACTAACCCATTAAGAAGTAAACGAGTGACAAATTCACTTTCACGTTTTTTATAATTTTACTCAGATAAAATAAAACAATATGAAGACGAAGCATATGTATAATATCTTTTTTATTTTTTATCTGAGTATATAATAATCATAAAGATACATTGAAAAAAAATACTAAGAAAAATATACTAAAGGAAAGTTTCTCAGTCGGAAAATCAACTTGGAAATAACGTTCTTGAGGTTAGACATTACTATGCTCTTATGGGTTTACAGCACTGCTTATGTGGCAACAATTAGCCAAGCATTGTTATGTTAGTTTTGGACCCCATTCATTCGCCTATGTGGCCTATTTTCAGGTTCTTAGTTCAAATGTGAAATTACATTAATGTATCTGTAAATAGGCATGATATAGTAGGTAATAGTCTTCAAATAGGTAACGACATGTTTGCTACAAATGCCTGCTTCGCGTAAAATTGCTTTCCGTTTGCTACACGATAAGTTATCAAACTTTTTACATTATAACAAAGATTACTTTGTATCGTTCTTTTTAAAAATACTGTTGTTGAACGTGGTTGTTTTTCTAGCACTGAAAGCTATATTTTTACAAGTAATTAATAATATTTATTGGGTAGTAGGAGAAAACATGTATACGATTATAGTCACTAAGATATTTTAATTCAGATCTTCATTAACATAAACGACTATAAACCCACACAGAAATCGAAATAAACCTAATCTCAACAGTAAAAATAATTAATGTTTCGTTAACTACCCTTAATTAGCCCATAAAATGACTGTAATAATAACATTCCATTTTACAGATACTATAACACTTAATCAAACTTAAAAGTAGGTACATAATGCTTATATTACACCGCTAATTGCCACAAAAGAGCACATAGACATAAAACATTAAATATCGTACATAATTACGCGCATTTACAGCATTAACCAGACCATTACGGGTCTCCCTGTGTCACCTTCAAATATGTTCTCAAGATCAATATAGTATATTAATGAACAACAGTAAAGATGCGGTCACACAGAATATAGCTACGGCTACACGACCGCAACAAGCCCCTTTATCTTAAGGAAATAGCCACGACACGATTTCGCCCCAGCCCGTGTTAAATCATTTCACTCCGTGTCGTGTATTATCGCTTGAGGTCGGTCGTATTTTGAACACGAAATTATGTCACAATTTGGATAGAAAACTCTACATTAGCTTCTCGAGAAGAAACCAAGTCCGCAAAACTAGTATAAAACAGCTCTTAAGGCGCTCCTTCACCGCGAGCATTCACCTGTAATGTAACGTTACAGATTCGAACATTCGAAGACTATAGAGCATCAAATTGCTCACTTTTATGTAAAATTACAGATTCGAGCATTTCATCGGTGAGGGAGAACAATCGAGCATCACAATGCGCACCTTGTATCAAATCTATACTACTTAAATGTACGCGAATGCTCGTCAGTCAAGGAGGTAGTATTGTAATGTAATGCTCAAAGTCGAATCTATAATGTTACATTATACGCGAATGCTCCCGGTGAGGGAGCGCCTTTAGATCGTACAAACATGTCAGTATTTAAGATCTCTTATCTCCGAGCTTTCCGATCGATCGTATCAGAAAAACAAAATCAGTTCCTTATATATCGACTTCGTTTCGTACGAATTCATATTCAATGTGCACTCATCCGTATATAGTTTAGAAGATGGACGTTCATGCAGACAAGTTCTCATTGTACTTTCAAAGTCAAAGTCATATTTGTGTTTAAATAAGTGCACGCGATTTCGTGCTGACAAACGCTACATATCGCTGATAGATCGGTACATGCTATTCACATACTTATGAATATGTACATAAGTATAATTTTCACATTGCACTGAAATCGGAATACTAACGTCAAGATAAACAGACTAATATTCGATACTGTTCTGTTCGAGTAATCAAACGAAGTAGCGCTTTGAGTAAAATTAATGCAATGTTCGGGTTTGTGACATGTTGAATGATAAATTATTGTTTATAGCGAGATAATATAAATCACATACTCGTACAGTCAATCACATAGAATAGTTTGAATTACAGATCACGTTGTTTCTGTTTATCATGAAGAAACTTGATATTTTTAATGAAAACAGCCGTCACTGAATAATACGACATTTCAGTTATATTAGATCGATTCGGTTCAAGCTATTGTCAAACAGACAGGCGTGACGAACGCGAAGCGAGGCGTTTTTGTTTGTAATGGAATTGTTTGAAGCCTGTCACATAGACTATCGGATCGCTTTCGCATTTTTATATGACATGATTCGGTTCGGTTCGCTATCGCCTGTCTGTTTGACAAAGGCCTAAGCGAGAAACCCGTGGATTCGGCATTAGGGACAGACATTTTGACAATGAGCCCACAAATCAACCTTGCCAATTAGAAATAAAGATGCAATTCGATTAACTTGACGTTGTCATGGCCATCGTGTTTTGTTTTTCATCTACCCATAGATAGCAACGTGTTTTATGTTTTATGTCATAGTGGTAAGGTTGATTTTCACTTGTAGTTGGGATTCGTTCGAATCGCGTCGCATTGCGTCGCTACGCGCCATGAGTAAAGTCCCTAAGAATGAATGATATTACGATTTGACAGATAGTTCTTTAAAGTCCGCGCCACCACTCATGACCTGCGAAAAATTCGTGGTCCCTACTACATTTTTTTAGTACAATTTGATGGAATGACATAGACACTAGCACCGCGTCAAAGTGACGTCAGTCGTGGCGGTGGTATTATTCGTCTGCAATTTGATTTTATATTTTCTTCATAAGCACTTTTGTTTCCGTTCCTGTGTTTTCGTTGACGGACTTAAAAAGTACCCAGTAACCAACGGTATTCAAATGTAACAAAATTCCGTACGTTCGAAACGAAGATAACCGTAGTTTCCGTGGTTTGACGTCGTTAGATACCGCAACATCAGACAGTTAAGTCCAAAGATAGTTAGTGTGAGGTTTGGTGCGAAACGAAAACCAGATCCGGTCACATTGAACCAATGGACAAACTAATTCCGTGGTCACAGTAACCGCTAGGATTACACGGACGTGCAAAGACTGGGCAAACAAAGTTAACGTGCTACCTACTGGGCAAATTAACTTAGTTGACATGTATTGATTTATTTGTTCAACTTTAATTTACTCGTGGTCCAGATAAAGTTGCGTTTGAGTCTGTAATGCATTATTTTTTGTGAGTTATTTCTTATGGAATTGAGTTTTATAAGCTGAATGTGAGAATAATATAATAAAGTAAAAGAGTTTTCATTACTCATGCTCTGAAAGTAGGTCATTACATGCTCGATGAGCGGGTTGAAAATTATGCTTGCAGCCCTAGGGAGAAACGCTTTCAACTGATAGCTACCAAATAAAATAACTGTCTTCTGTTTTGACATTTCTATTTAACTATGTTCTAACTTTTTATATAGCCACTAAATTACGGCGCAATTTTATTTAAATTCACTAAAATATTGATTATTGACATAGATTTCGGCAAAATTATTATCATTTTTTTAAATTAGGAACTTCTTATTTTTACTTTCCTCGTTTCCTAATGAAAAGCACAGTGTTTACCTCGGGTAAATTACTTATTTAGTCCCTCGAACTATTGGCGCCTCCGGACTAAATAAGTAACTTTCACCCCTTGGATTTCAATGTACAATTATATCCATATTAAAGGAAAACTCGAACTAGATTTAGGTGAAAACCACAACTGTGTATCTGTTTATGGCTTTATAGGGAAATATTATACGAAAAATAACATGAAAGAGTCTGCGGTGTTTTCACCAATTTGATGATCTTTATTATAATTAATTAAAAAGATAAAACGTAATATTTTGATCTACAATAAATTAGCGACTAAAAACCAAACATAATTAACTACATAACTTGTTAAAGTGACACAACATTATTATTTATCTATACACATGAGATGCTCAAGTTTAGTCAACAAACAAATTACAGTAAATAGAGTATTAATTAACCACTTGATCCTAGTAATTTCGCCGCAATCATTCATGCATAAGTGGATCTTGTGTGCAACATCAAATAACGTTTATTGGACACTGAATTACTAAGCAACAGAATACTAAGGGTCGGCGCTAATATGGCGCTTATATATAAGAGTTAAACATTTTTCAGTGTCAAACTATTATCGACATTATCTTCATTGGAATAATAACCAATGTCAATTATTAGAATAGTGAATGGTAGTTAATTTATTCGGTTAAGTTGTATAAAAAAAAAAAAGATAACTAGAAGTATTTTTGTGTTTTATAAAAAGTAAGAAGTGTTATTAGTAACTTATATTGTTTATGAATAAGGTACATTTTAGCTTATACTTCTTATATCTAAAATTTAAAAGCTTCCGTAGTCCACACTGGCCTGTACAACATAGAGGTAAGTACCTACATAAATATGTAAAGGTAAACTGGAAAACCTGAAAACATCACGAAAAATGTAATGAAAAAGCCGTACATTCCTCAATTCCCTATACACTGTTAACATTGAAGGTAAGCATATAAAGAGTCAATTTAAGCAGGCCACGAATAAATGGTACATAATGAAAATATATTACATGGCCTGCCCTCGTAAACGGGCGACGGACTTGAACGTTATTCAAATAAACATTACCCTGATCGAACGTCGTCACAGAGTTCCAGAAATCGTAAAATTTACAACTGTACTCATGCGAACATTTGCATGTGTGTGTAGGTAGCTAGGTATTACCCTACTCTGGTGTACACGAAATCAATGAGTCATATAAAAATCAATGGCGCGTTCTATAACGGCGCTTAGAGTGATTTAAACGTTTGTTTTTTATTTATTTTGAAAATTGTATGAGGTCGTGACTAAATAAGAGGAACTTGTAAATTCAAAACGCACAGGCCAGTCTTCAAGGTTAAACTATGCATAAATTGAAGTTGTTCTTTAGATGGGTGCGACCATGTATCAAAGCGAATTTCTCCGTGGCTCGGAAAGCACGTAAAGCCGTAAGTCCTTTGATTAGGTAGGTTACTAACAGAATAAAAGCCCGATATTCTGGCAACCAGGGGTTTATGTCCAAGTTACTATTTCGCTGAACTCATATAGACAATCGCTTTCAGCTGCAGCCCGTTAGACTGGATTCCAACCCTAAATTAGTAGGTAAAAATCTTGGCATGTGATGATATTTTTTTGATAACTTAATGGTGACCTTTGAATAAAAAAATCGACTTGTAATTCATAATGAGGCGAGTAGTCTTTCTTTACTTTTTTCGCAATTTTACCAATGATCCACTCTAAATTCACAAGTTTTAACATTATTTTAGGGAACATTCACCGATATGGATGAATATGCAAACGCTTAGTTTACTTAAGACTATCCACCGAATAAATTAATAAATGGAAACTTGACTGCTTAGAGATAGGTCCAATATTGGCTGGGTTATTCTAGATTAAGTATTCAGATTAGTTGGCTATTTCAACCGTAACTGAATTGTGGTTTGTATACCTGAAATTACATAAATACTTATAATGTGGTTCAAGTCTTCCCAACGATTTCAATCGGCTTTAGGTCAGGGTTTTCCGAGTCGTCGGCTTTGAGACTTAACTTGATGCAGCTGAATATCACTAGTCAACATGAACTGACTGTCTATCTGACCTGCACAATCCAGTAACGTGCTTCAGACACAAAAACGGCTATCAAAAAATCATCGATCTCGCTCATAGTACACAGTGAAAACTCGCTAAAGCTATTGTCAAACAGACATGGCGAAGCGAATGCGATCCGATGCGTTTTTATTTGTAATGTATGGAATTGTTTGAATCCAGTCACATAGAATTATGTGACTGACTTATGAACTTGATTATGATAGTCTATGTGACTGGCTTCAAACAATTCCATACCATTCCATGCTTCGCGTTCGCCACGCCTGTCTGTTTGACAATAGCTTAATAGCAGAATGTCCAGTATTTTCCAAGGAGCGAATGCTTATCTGACCTCCACATTCCAGTTGAAATGAGTAAAACAATAACTGACTAATTACTGACGTTTAAAAATCTACAAATAATGACCAAGGACAATGGCTCAGCATACTTACAAAGAGTAGTACACCCATCCTTGCTCGTCGTGGATAAGTGACTATGGCACTACTTAACCTTGAAGGTCAATCCTCATTACCGTTTTATCATTTAGCCACAAGCTCTAATTGCTATAAATAATTCAGATTTATAAGTACTTTTCCATTCCTTGATTTGGGATCAGACACGGAAATTAAATTTCTACTTATTCATAATCGCTTTAATTAGGGACTAAGCGGTTTTACAACGATTAACGCGTATTCTCCTTCAAAAATTAAACGAACGGTAGATTAGATGTAGATATAAAGGTTATTTTTGTAATAACAAGAAGAAACTTTCTGCGAAAATACTGTCGTTTTGAAAAAGTAATCTTTGATCAGTAGTAGAAACTTTTTGAGAAACAAATAATAAAAAACTTGACACAATGAAGTAGCATAGTACGGTACAAAGTGATAGCAAATCCAGGATGCATATTCGGTCCAATTTTCGGTCGGGCCACTCACAGGCCGGATTCCTTCGGTATTTGTTCTTTTTCATAGACTTTGTTCGTTGTAGTTTCCCTGTGCATTTGCAGTGCCCCAAAATCATAAAACAAGTGAAGTTTTACTAGGTTTTCACATTATTACGTTTAGCAAAAATCTCTTCATACGGGTAATTCCAGTCATTATAAAGCCAAAACTAGATCTAATTTCTAAAATAAATATGCCGAAAAAATATCTTGATATTTTTGTAAATCTTATCGTAGCAATCTTTTAAACAGCTTATGCATCATGATTGGGTTGTTCATTACTTGATAGGTTGCCTACAGACGAGCACTAAAGCAAAATTGGTCACGGGTCCCGGGAACGAGCGAATGATTGATCGTGAGTAGAGAGCCTGCGGTGATCCATCAGTCGGTCGGCCGAGTCCACCCGATTAACGCTATAACCGCATCGCATTTTACTAATTTTTCGTCGCAGAAAGAAGTAAAATTTAATAAAAGTATATTATTTTTGGAATACCTCATACATTTCTTCTTGATAGGCATGATATGAATGGCTGCACTGCTGGGCAATGGCATTTCTCTGATCTTTTCAAGAATTTCCATAATTCGATAACACAAGCTACACTTTTTATTTTGTACCTCAGATTGCTAACCCACTTTTCAACCATTTTTGACAGCCTGCATCTAATTTAATGAATCAACTTTACTCTCGTTGCGTCGACGACGTATTTGCCAATCTACGAGTATTACTTTCAATAAATAGAAATGAAAATTGTATTCAAACCAAAGTTTGATGGTTTCGCTACCATAGTTCGCACTTCCAATTTTATGTTTGGTGTGGTTTGTAGCAAAAACCTTATAAATAATCAAAATGCAATATAAGTTTTGTAAGTCTAAGTGCTACTTTTTAGTCGATTATTAAATTTCATGTATTTTCTTCGTTCATCCCCTCTTTTTAAACAAGCACAACTCTTGGACAAAATTTACAAAATTATTCGTAATACATTAACATCCATTCTTAGTGTGGCCCTGGATGACCGAGCGTGGCTTCAAGCCACCCTTCCAATTCGTTTTTGTGGGCTCGGTGTCCGCAAAATTTCCAGTGTTAGCTTACCGGCGTTCCTGTCCTCTGTCCACAGCACTGAAAAGATGACCAGGAAAATTTTATCCTTCTCCCTGGTCGCCCCTTTTTTTTTTAGCTTGGCAAAATCATCAAATGAGTCATCCCGCCCAGGGCGGGACAGGAGGGACTGTGAGACTTGCACTGACTAAAATCCACGGTGTTCCTTCAATAGCCCTTTATGTACCAGGGTCACGGCTACCGGCGGGTGAGACAGTCCCGCGACCCCGGCAGGCTCTGGCCCTCTTAGGGGGCCCCGTCAGATTGCTGACAGCTCTTTGAGGCGCGCGTGGAACACAACGCGCCGTCGACCCGGGCATGGTCCATGGTCCGACGGCGAGTCACCCATTACTCGCCGCACGCATGCCCGCGCCTGCGGTGGCCGCAGATCGTCTTGCGACGTCCGTTACCGTGGGCGTCTCCCGCGGCGACTGGGTCGTGAGGTGGACGCTGTCCTCTCCCTCACGCGTTCCGCCTCCTCCTTTGCTAGCATTACTGCTTCGCAGAAGGAGGCAACCGCTTCCCATTCCGTCTCGCCCCGCAGCATGGCCTCGACCAGTGCCGGGCGCGAGAGGTCGCCGCCTATCGCCTCCGTGAGGACACGGCTGTGCTCTGCCCAAGCGGGGCAGTCCTGCACCGTATGCTCCACCGTGTCCTCCGGGCGGTCCTCGCAGTGGTGACACCCAGGCGTTTTTACCTTTCCCATACGACACAGGAACCTCCCGAAACATCCGTGCCCGGTGAGGACCTGCGTCTAGCGGCAGGAGAGGACGCCGTGACGCCTCTCCAGCCACTCCTCAAAGAGGGGTCTTACCGCCGCGATTACGGCGTGCCCGATCCCCTGGTCGACCCTGAGGTGCCGTGTTTAACGGATGCCGAGAACGCCTGGAAAGTGGCTTGCCCAGAAACGGATCGGCCGTGAACCCGTTTTCCCAGAGACAGTGGGATGAGCCGCTCTGCAGGTTGCTACGGAATAATCTCCTTAGTACGTCCACCAATACTGCGGAGCGTGCCCGCCTCCTGGCTGTGGGTGAGTGGGAATCGGGCCTTTGGCTTCAGGTGCTACCTCCACCCAACATAAGCACTATGTGGCACCAAACGTAGGCAAGTAGCGACCCGGAATGTTGATATTCCGGGTCGCTACTTGCCTACGTTTGGGCGCTCCTTGTGATGCTCCACACCGCTGTCAATGTGGTGAAGTAGTCGACTGCCTCGGGCACCATGGCCTTTCCTGCAGCAGTAGTGCAGGTCGGTTAGCACGACACGCTAGCTTAAATGACATAATCCGTCGTGCTCTTGTCACCGCCGTGGTGCCAGCCGTCTTAGAACCCAGTGGCTTGGCACGCGACGATGGGAAGAAACCAGATGGTATGACTATAATGCCATGGAAGCTGAGTAGGCCTTTGGTGTGGGATGCAACATGTGTCGACACCCTTGCGCCATCCCATCTTCCTAGTTCAGCGTGTTGTGCTGGCGCCGCTGCTGCATGTGCTGAAAACTCCAAGCGGCGCGAATACATTGGCTTAGCTAGTAGCTATGTGTTTTAGCCGTTTGGGGTTGAAACTCTAGGGCCATGGCGTCCGAGCCGAGTGCCCACAACGTTTTTAAGGATATCGCTAGGCGTTTAGTCGACTCCTCAGGTGACCAGAGGGCTGGCCTATTCCTAGGCCAACGAATCAGCATTGCCATACAACGTGGCAATGCTGCCAGCGTTCTGGGCACTGTTCCCGTTGACAGCGATGTGGACGTTTTGAATGTTTGAATGTTTTTTCTTTTATCTTATTTTTTTTTTGTACATATTACTTATAAGTTTTTATTTATAGTTTGTACATAATTTTAGTATTTAGCAACATTTGAGAAATTAAAATAAATTGCTATTTCAATTAAGTAAATAGATATTTATTACTCGTACTCTGAAAGTAGGTCATTACACGTTTGAAAGTTATCCATTGCAGGCCTAGGGAGAATCGCTTTCAACTGACAGCTGCCAAAGAATAAAAAACTAGTTGGATGGCGACAATCCAATATTAGATAGAGCTAACATATTATTTATGTTTTTATTTTTACTTTCCTCGTATTCGTAATGAAAAGCACAGTGTTCACCTCGGGTGAATTACTTATTTAGTCCCTCGAACCCCGACTCGGGACTTAAATATGTAACTTTCACGCCTTGGATAACAATGTATTAATAAACTGAGTAAATGTCAAAACATTTTGAGTCATTTATTAGGAGAAAGTTCAGATAGTGTGGATGTTTAGACCGGACTAGGTACGTCTGGGTACTTAAGAAATGACTCTATTATTTTAAAAAGGTTAAATTTATTCGTCGCCTTTCCCAGTTATTAGCACCTGATTTTGATATTCAATGGTTGGAAAATATGGACTTTCGTTGTATTTATGTAGACTAATTCATTTCTTATCCGAGACATTATTACGACTCACACAAAAATAGGTCATGCTCAATAACTTATCGAGTTCTTCTTTCAAACTTTTAACCCAGGTTCAAGTATTGTCCGACTATCCAAATAATATAATGTACATTTCTTGAGATTCTTAATATACAAGGATGAATGATAACGAAGTGATCTGTCAGTGGGTGCGTGGCTAGCTGACATACTGATGACGGCTATTATGGGAATTTGGCGAATTCGTAGCCCACCCCTTTATGAGACGTGACCCGACGCCCAAGCGGCGCGTGAGCCGCATAACTAGACCCGACACATTTACACTTACGCGGAAAAATGAGAGATTCATCCCGTTTTTAAAACTACGCCCATATCTAACCCACGTTACACTTAGTTAGGCAACGTTAGGCAGAGTTTGAACCAGTTCAGTAGCGAGCCAACACTATGCTAAAATAGTTTTTGAGGCCGACTTCACAAAGTGGTGTTGAAGCAAGGAGCCGGATTAGTTAGTCAACATCCGAGGCCTTGGCAAAAGGAAAACTTGGATCGCGTTGGCGGGGAATTCAAGAGTTAATAAATAGCATTTCCGTGAAAGCCAAATGTTTATCCACGTGTACATTTAAATAGACGTAAAACGTGATTGATCGGCAATTAGAGAGGGTTGGTTTTAGTAGCGTACGGCTTACGAGTAAATGGCTGGATCGAGTAGTACGGTCTGGCTGTAGTTGATACATCCCGCTCGATGGATGACCGATCACACGTCACATCGGCATCCCTCCATTCTCGTGTGCATAATACTTGGTATCTGGACTGATGCTAGTATTCAGCGTTTATAGAACGCATGTATTGGAGGTGTTGGAAATGGACAAAAGTATAGTTAGGTTAGTTTGATATTTGTCGTTTCATAAAATAGTTTGGCAGCTATATAAACATAATTTTTACTCTCGCTAACGCTTTTCGTTTCAATATTTTATTTCTGTAGATCTCGATAAAAGTACTCGTCTCTGCAAGTTATTTTTTACGGTGATGTGGTAATGATTATTCCTTATATTTCAAAAGGATTTATTTTTACCTGCCTATTGAATAGATCAATGATTACCTTACTATCTATCCTTGCCAGACTGGTACTGCTAAACTACAAACCACTTAATCCTTAACAGGAATTGACTGATTGGCCACAAGCAAGTGTATAGTGTCTATGTACTTACTGAATAAGTACATAGACACCATAACACATAATATGTTATCTAAAACACACATAATGATAACTACAATGGATCTCACCATGTTATGTAGCAGTAAAGACGGCTAATAAGTCAAAATTATTTTTGACTCGTATCAACCAAAACTCTTTTATTAAATTACTCTTTCTCTATTTAAAATAATGTTGTCTAAGACCAGAAAATCATACACATTCCCACAAAAATTCTATTAGGTGTTAGCAAAACTGTAATTTGCATGATGAAACTCATTGGCTTCAATAGCAGTATAGAAAATTAATTTTAATACTTTTACGGATAACTTTAGCTGCTGATGAAGAAAACGGCTCGTTATTTATATTTGTTTCTGTTAAAATAAAACCGAGTGAAATGGCGTTTGAATAGAGAGAACTATGTCCTCTATTCTACCAAGAAAAGACAAGTAAGTTATTTCTTCCTTATTGACACGATTCTTACACCATTAAAGAGTAGAAACATTATCTTTTCTATATTTTAAACATTGCTATGCTTAAATAGATAAAAATCTTTTACGTTCTGTCATTTTGTCTAGTCTCCCGTCGAAAAAACCCGTTTCTACGGCGCCATGCTACGCGTGCAGTAGAGGACATAGTTCTTTCTATTCACCACCATGAGCTATATATGCTGATGATGATGATTATAAAAATAGTGTTATCCGATCAAAATTAGTTCTGACTGATGAACAGGTTTGACCGCATCTTATACACGAGCTTGTTATACAGGAAACATCCGTGTTTCGCCACATAATTAGAAATTCGTTGACCTGTAAATTTCCGTTTTCCGTTGTGGATTATTCTGTTTGCAATATGAGCAGCTGTGCCTTCATTTGTAATAATTTCGTCATTAATTTCTATCGCTCGGGTGACCAAAGTAGAAATTGATTACATTGTGGTATATGCGGGGGATGTTAAACATGTTTTAAATACTCAGACGTTATTACTGAATCTCATGTAACGTTAATTACTGGGAAAATTATCGTTTGCTTATTTCTATGTAACAAATTAATAATGAATTATTAATTAACGTAATTTTACAAAGTACTCGAATTATTAAATGAAAGGGTTTTCCAAAAGATATGAAAAATGTATATGGCTCGCCAATGGCAATTGAAGAAACAAGGTTGTTTTTAGTCGGTCAAGTCTTCGGTCCTACCCAAATCCGAACGACTAATTTTATTCGTTAATTTTCTTCTGGCATTGTCGTGAATTCGTCGAAGGCTCTTTGGCAGGACTTTAGCCTATAAATATAATTTTAACTGAATAAAACTTCTATAAAAGTTTTATCTGTTACCAAACTTATCCTTTGTAAACTTTGAAACTGGTTTTACAATATCTCCTTTAAAGACAAGCCGATTCCAATCGCAACCTTATTTCTCCCTACGATAATTAATAAAGTGGTTGTGAGGATGGATAGATGGATGTGATTATTACCATTTCCCGCAAGAGCTACGTAATGGAATCCGCATACACAGGTAGTTAATAACCAGAATCAGCACGTATGATAGTTTTAATATTGTAACACGATTCTAAGAGACAATTACCGACTTCCATGCAGGCAAAGCCACATCAAAACAGAGCCACTTTAAAACAGAGAAAACGTTGTTCCTGTAATAATATATTATGTTCATGTATTCAGGATACATCAACATGTTATCGGATTAACAGCTGCCAATCCGAGCTTATCTCATTGAGATAACACAGAAGTGCTAATGCTGCTTAAAACCACATTGAGCCATAATTCTGTGAATTAGTGGCTTGATGAACTGAACAGGGTTAGTTGCTTTCATTCTCTTTGTTACAGTTATTTTGCTTTTGGCAGTAATAATCGAACAGCAACTTTCATAATCATCATTCTTGCCTTATCCCAATTAATTTGGGGTCAGCACAGCAACAGGGTTTATTTTACAGCCCTTCGCAAACTTTAACCATGCTTTCAGAGCCTCAACATTCACAAAGATGAAAAAAATCGACTCTCTATACTAAATATACAAATCAGTTCCTAATTAAGTATGGAGAGTCTATTTCTTTATTATTATTTTTTTATATTTATTATATCAATTTTTATGGTCTCAACGATACGCTGCACACGCAGTGATGTCACTTGGTGACGGCGCTTGCGGCGCCTGTAGTGCTGATAAAAATGCGACTACCTTTCAATGGACTAGAGGCCACTCGGCTTAGCTCAATTTGTATTGAGCCAGCTTGGGGTACTAGTGCAAATGCGACGTGTTAGAAATTGCCTGGACAGGCAATGAAAAAATTGTATAACACTTAAAAATGCAGATTTAGTACTATACATATGTAGGTACTACATTTAGTAAATCTACTTTTTCTCATGATAAAATTTAACAAAAAAGTATTCGAGGCCTATTCAGCGAACCAGTCGATAATTCCAACCAACACACGTTTTTAATAGGTAAAATATATTCATGCCAAACCAGTTAATTACCCTTCACAAATTATGACATGAACAAATTAAATAAATATTGGTTTTTATCCTCTAAATAGCACAACAATAACAATTAGATAGAAAAACTTGTTTATAATAGTTCTTCGTAATTGTGTTTTTCTGTGAATAACGTAATAGCTATGTTCAACCCAGATACCGATGTATGTTACCCCAGATAACACGTGGAAAAAAACACACTCGAATTGTTAATCACAAACATTCATAATTATTACGAAATTATCAATAAGCTATACATACGAATAGCTTGCCAAAACTAATATTCAATCATTGCTTACATTCGTAACGGTGTTTTAATGTAAAGTACCGAACGGTTAATTTCCCGTAAATCAGTCGTCAAACGCTTCCATTAGGTATATTTTTACACTCAATTTATTAGATTTCGATGCAAATGTACAACATCAGAGATCGTGAGCTCCCCGCCGTACCTATATTGAACTTCGAATAAATTAAAGGGATACTTTCATGGAAATCCCCTGTTTTATTGAAAGCTTGGGAAAATTCTGTCTATGTGTCCTTTTTGAGTATGTTACCAATAATTTGCAATCGCTTAAGGCTCAGGTCTTGTAAAATTCACTCGCGCCGAATTATTTGCGTAACTTTGTTTGTGATTTTTGAACAAAATAGTGCAATAGCTTGAAATATTATTATTGCACATAAATAACCATAATATAAGTAACAGCTAGTTATTTTTTTTAGGTTGATTTAAGTGGATTATATACGGTAAATCAAGCGTTTAAATCAGCTCTTTCCTGCCCAACGTCATTTCGAGTTACGTTGGTGCACTCAATCTGAGACAATGAAGAATTAATTTAAAAATCTGAGCAGCGCATAATGACCGCAATATCCTCGTCTTCAAACTGCGCTGATTAGTTTTTTATATTTATCTTTCATTTTCTAAATTAAGATGGCAGAATATTATCAAAATACTCGGATTTTATCTCTCAATAAATAGTTTTTTTCATAAGAACTATGCATCGTAGGTATGTAATATTTAGATTATTTTGATGTCGACAGATCAATAAAGCAAATACAAAAAAAAAATTGTACCTAAAGCACTTTTTTTAAACAATAAAAAATATCTCAAATAACCTCTCAAAAAGTGTTTATAAACGAGAATTGCAAGAGAAATTCCTTAGTGGCCGGTGGACGGCCGGAGCGATCGGACGTGAGGTCCACGACGAATTTTTATTGGTCCCTCTCGCTCGCACCTTCTCTCGCTCTAACGGTGATTACGCACAGTTACGCATCTCAGGTTGCTCTACTTGATTAAATTAAAATATATTTTTTAACCGACGGAAAAAAAGGAGAAGGTTCTCAATTCGACATGTATATATATATATATATACACACATCAAAAGTGTCTAGGGATCAACATATATTTTTGCAATAACTTTTCTCCTGATTGATATTAATTAAAATGTTCTTTAAGGATTCATCAAATAAAGTGTTATCGTTTGTCACAGTAACGATAAACCAAGTCACCTTTGCATTCATAAAGAAATTTGCCATTTTCCTAATAAAGGGATTTTTGACATTTGAACCACTAACATTAAAGTTCGAAAAAAAGACTGAAATAACAGTTTTCTTTAAAATTTTATTGGGTAACTTAAACAATTAATAATCCGTGTTTCTACCGCGAACACTAACAACACAAGAACATCGGTTTGGCATACTCAAAATGAGTTCATCCAAATCACGCTGTGGAATGGCCGCCCATGTTCGTTGCAACAACAAAAAAAAGGTCTTCTTGCGACTGGATACCCTCCATATTCGGCAGAGCTCTTCTCTGTAGCATATCCCATGCATGCTCAATCGGGTTCAAGTCTGGCGACTGAGCAGGCCAGGGCAGGACATTGATGTTAGCTGCGGCGAGAGTCTGTCTTACAACTCTTGCGGTGTGCGGTCGTGCATTATCATGCATTAACTGAAATAAGGGACCGATTTGCACTTGTAGAGGAACGATGACGTCTGATACAATCGTCTCAGCATAAATTTGAGCGTTGAGGTTGCCTCTGATCCAAATCAACTCAGTTCTTCCGCCGATCCAAATACCCGCCCATACCATGATGGTTCCACCACTATAAGGATGGACTTCCTGGCAGGATTTTAATCGCTGTTGGCGTCCAGGGGTTCTCCAGTGTCGTATACGTCTTGTATCCGGTCTCATACCAAAACGAGACTCATCAGAAAAGCACACGAAACGCCATTGTTCTTCTGCCCAATTTCTGTGTTCAAGAGCCCATTGATATCGAATCCTACGATTGTGCATTGCTATAGGTGGTACCCGTAGCGATCTTCGGGAATAAAGGTTCACTTCATGCAAGCGGTTTCTGACTGTTTGGTCGCTAATTAAGTTCCCTGAAGAGTGATGAAGCCTCACGGCTAACATCATGGCGGTTATTGTTGTAGCTCTTCGAGTTAAGATTTGAATGTATCGGTCTTGTCTCCGTGTGGTGCAGCGATACCGTCCTCCATGGCGCTCAGCCACGGTACCAGTGCTTCGGTAACGTGTCCAAAGTCGACTGATAACACTCTGACTTGTATTCAGAGCTAAAGCCACAGTACGTTGCCGGGAACCAGCTTCTATCATTCCCACGGCTCTGAGCATTTCTTCCCTGCTTAAATGACGTCGCCGCTCCATAATAACGTTGGTTTTAATCAGCAGTAGGGAAACAGTAGCACTAATAATGTCTTCAATGCGTTGTATGTTTTTATAGGGAAAATATTGACAGCTGATTTTCATCTTTTACTCGAATTTGATTTACAGTTCCTGATTCAAATTATGAAATGCACCAAAAAGGATCCATATAAATTTATAAAATCATAAATTTATTACAAAGCCACATCTCAATCTCAAGAAATCCGCATAAAAATGCTTGATCCCTAGACACTTTTGATGTGTGTATTTTATTTATGACCATTCATTACTTTTTCTTACGTGGTCTAATTTCAAAAATTCATTTTTTTGTTGTTGTACGTAGTGTATCTGAAAGTTGGTCCCATTTAAATATCAAAACTAAACGCGGCCTATATGGGTAGAAAAAAAGGAATTAATTGTCAATTTTCCTACAGAATTTTCAGTTGTGAACCGATTCTGTTGAAATAAAGTTAACATAATGTAGTCCTGAGGACATTATAATTATACTATATAGCAGAGATATGGAGAAGTAACTAAACAGGTCCGAGCGAATTCCGACCTTAATGACATTTAAAAATTTAGTTTGTTTTTTCTCACATTCACGTTTGCTAACATTGCTCCTTCATTAAAATCCGGTTTTTGCATAAATGTCAGTAAGGTCGAAAATCGTTTGAACCTGTTTTTTAAATTGCTTAACGATAGCAAGTTAAAAAAACAGCTTCAAGCGATTTTCGACCTTATTGACATTTAAAATTTAGTTTGTTTTTTCTCACATTCACGTTTGCTAACATTGCTCCTTCATTAAAATCCGGTTTATGAATAAATGTCAGTAAGGTCGAAAATCGTTTGAACCTGTTTTTTAAATTGCTTAACGATAGCAACTTATTGTATCACATTCACGTTCGCTAACATTGCTCCTTCATTAAAATCCAGCAATGAACAAAAGCGTTGGTTACTCTGTCTCCAGGTGGTAATGGACTGTGCCTATGACAAGGAGTGCAGTCCTTGGATATTACTGTGGTACCCCGGCCAGGGCGGGAGGGTCTGTCAGACTTGTACTGACTAAAATCCACGGTGTCCTTCAAATAACCCTTTCATGTTCCGGGGTCACGGTAATGAGATAAGTACCGCGACGCCAGCAGGCTTTAGCCCTCTAGAGGGGGACCCCGTCATCATGCTGACGCTATTTGAGGCGCTCGTAGAACACAACGCGCCGTCGACCCGGGCATGGCCCAGGACTTTTTATACCCGACTGCGCCAGGAGGGTTATGTTTTTCGAGTGTATGTATGTATGTATATTTCTTTGTGTTGCTCTGCAGCCTAAACGGCTTGATGGAGTTTAACTTGAGAGGTGTCGTTAGATTCGTCTTAAACGTGAGAGTGTCACTGGGTACATAAAACTGGCCAAGTGCGAGTCGAACTCGCGTGCAAAGGGTTCCTAACTAAAAATATTTTTTTAAGATCTCTCACACTCTATCAAGTGGGGTGTCAAATCAAAGGATTTTAAAAATGGTTTACCAAAATATATATAACATAATTATGTTTCAATTTAATTTGGACTGATAAATGCTAACAAAAACTAAAAAAGTAAAATAAAATAAATATTTAAAAAAACAAAAAACCCAACTGCGTAAAAAAACTAAAAAGAAAGTAACAAGCCCAGTAGTTTAGAATTCACTCATTCACACTCACAGTCGGGGCCCCTTGGGAAGATTTGATTGGTATAATTTGAATGGGCCCCGACTGTGAGTGTGAATGAGTGAATTCTAAACTACTGGGCTTGTTTCTTTCTTTTTAGTTTTTTTACGCAGTTGGGTTTTTTTGTTTTTTTTAATATTTATTTTATTTATCATGGTAAAATCAACAAATGAGTCCTCCCACCCCAGGCCAAGCGGAAGGGACTGTCAGACTTGTACTGACTTAAATTCACGGTGTTCTTCAATAGCCTTTTACGTTCTCGGTTTACAAAGGGTATACAAAGCGCCGTCGACTCGGACATGGTCCATGGTCGGACAGCGAGTCGCCCATTACGCGCTTACGATGGCCAGAGATGACCATGACCGAGTCACCGTGGGCGTCTACCACTGTGGCTGGGATGTAAGGTTTACGCTGTCCTCTCTCTCACGCGTCCCGCCTCTTCCTTCGCCAGCATCACTGCTGCACTGACCTTTTTTTAGGTTTAATTAGTTAAACACGATTGTTATTATTATTATTAAAACACTTGTGTGATACTCGTATTATTACAAACCAAGTCATATTAAAACTACTTATTAAGCAACAATTAAACAAAACAATTTCTATAACTCCTTTTAAATAATCCTTAGTAGAGCAATGTTCTTACCGCATCAAAATTGTTTTATAATAATTCAGTAGGCAGGATGTATGCGGGGGGTTGCGGGAAGGGAGCCCGAAATTTGACGTACGATCGACTGGCCGAACGCGATTCTATTTTGTGCAAACCAAGACTGAAGCCTTAAGGTTTAACCATAACAACATGTTTTTGTGAGAAAAAAGAACGGTATTTATTCAATCAATAGCAGTATTACCAGTTTAAACAAAAAAATAGATTAGAGCTATGTGACAACAGTTTTAGCTTATCGACACTAAATGAAGAAGAAGATGGAACCGAACTAACAAATATCAAGTAAATCCTATAAACAAGAACTGCGCAGATAACAAAATTGTTAAGAGTTTTTTAGCGTGGTAAAATCATCAAATTAGTCCTCCCACCCAGCACGCATAGCATGGCGCCGTAGAAACGGGTTTTGTAACGCGAGAATAGACAAAATGACAGAACGTAAAAGATTTTTATCGATTTAAGTATAGTAATGTTTAAAATATAGAAGAGATATGTTTCTATTCTTTAATGGTGTACGAATCGTGACATACTTGAGCAAAAAAACAGTTGATTTGTATAGGAATAACGATGAAATAACTTTGTCTTTTCTTAGTAGAATATAGATAGAATCGCCATGCTACGCGTGCAGGGCAGGGCGGAAGGGACTGTCAAACTCGTACTGACTAAAATCCACGGTGTCCTTCAATAAAGATAGTGAAAGAAGTAGCTTGGAGATCCAAATGTCTATCTCTAGCTAGATCCACATTTCTGTGAATGAAAAGAAATTAGTGGCGCTTGTCGAAGATCGCAGTGGCTAAATACTACCCGAACCGTGAACAGTTCTTGCTTTTGTTTGACATTGTCGTCCTGAATATGAAAATATCATGACAGACAATTGAATAAACTCCATTACCTCTCCTTCCTATACTTTTCGAGAAAATTATTCATTATATGACCTTTTCAACTTTCAAATTAGTATTAAATGTCATGATTGTATTACGAACAACTAATAAATAAATCATGAAATTTTTGTGACATTTGTATGAAATATCATAATTGATTTATCGTGTCGGCTAAGAATAGAACTCAGTTTTGACGAATATAATTACATATTAGAGAGGTACACAATTAATCCTCTTGTAAAACAGGTTATACAATACATACGCTTACATGTGAGATTTTCTTATAACAGTAGGTAAGTTGTTAACAAACTTCTTAGTAATAGGTCCAAAAACCCATATTTAACGCAACAAACAATGAGAACATTCTCCAAAAAGTCGTGACTGAATTCGCGTAGACACCAATTGTACGGAGCACTTAATAAATTCATAAAACTTTGCTCACGTAGAACCATTATTCCTTATTATAAAACATTATGGTAAAATCTGATGGTCTAAACGGTCCAAATGAAGTCGTTTAACTAACAAACGTGTCGAGTAAGGTGAAGTGTAATAACGTAACTACAAACAATTACAGAGCTTTCACTCTCCGACGTCTAAACCCGTAATACATTACAATTTGTACAACTCGGCTCATACAGAACACTCCCGTCAAAGTTAAACCACACAACTTCGTACTAATGAATGAAGACTTTGCAAACTAATTTGCCACCACGCCGCAATGACAGCGCCCCTTAAAACTATTAATATTGTCGTACGTAGGTACCTCAGCAGCGTACGTGTGAGTTCAGAGCGTGGCGACATGCTTGCCTGCATTTTAATAATACTTGCATCATTTTGTATAAGGCACTTGTCTGTAGAAAACTCATTAGCAGTTATCATGATAATGAAGATGATATATATGTAATCTTCTTCTAACCACAACACATGTTTTCTCCACCGAGAGTTTGTGGATACATATCTATACTAATATTATAAAGAGGTAACATTTGTTTGTAAGTTTGTAAGTTTGTATGTAGGGGGTAATCTCCGGAAGTAATGAACCGATTTTAAAAATTCTTTCACTGGTAGAAAGCTACATTATCCGTGAGTGCTATAGGCTATAAATTATAAAGATATTTACTGCCCAACGAAGTGGGCACGGGTCAGCTAGTATTATATAAATTAATATATAACTTCGCACGAGTCAATCGAAGGTTAAAACTATGCTTGACAGGGTAAGCCCGTGTGACTACCAATATTAATCCGTAGTAAAGGGTATCGTAATACCCAGTTACTGGATTGTGGAAGTTATATAAGCAGTCGCTCCATGTTAAATACTGAAATTCGGCAGTGTGCAGTAGTTAGACTGGAATCCAAACTCAACAAAGTTGTGAAAACACAAGCAGTAAGCACGAAAAGTTATTTTCACTGAATGATGAAATAATTCGGCCAGAATCTATCGTATCGATTGGTAACAAAACAAGAAAGTTTCATGTACAGCTGTTGATCCGACGTATCTACTAATGATGATAAATGTACATAGACTTCTTAAACAAACTACAAGATATTATTAACTAATAAACAACTCGTGTAATCGTCAATCGAACATGCAATGTACACTAGTATAATTTAATAAGGGCCGGAGGGTACGTCCCCTACGAATTATATCGGGCTGATCTCAAAGGGTAACTCGATTCGATGTAGATAGAGTCTGTCACGGAGCCTGGGTCACATAACTTCACACTAATGAATGACAACTTCACGGTTGTCGCCCCGCGATGGAGCTCTTTGCGACTAATGAAATTGCGCTTCCACGAATACTGAGAAAGCGAAGTGTATTACGCCATGACAGTTTTAGAAGAACGAAGAAACCTCTCGTGTAAGTTTCGTTTCGTACTCGTAATGTTTGCATGGTCAAAGCGCGATAATTTTGTGGAGAGTTTCATTTGGATCTGTGGGTAACCTTATTTCGTTTATTATGTGCTCATTAGTGATTACAGTATTGTAAGATTGATTCGATAAACTTGATATATAGCCTAAATAACAATTTATGGCATCACGCGCTAAGATAGTTCTTAAAATCACTGCTTCAATTATAAATGCAGCATTTATTTAACATTGTTCGACATCAAACACGCAAATATCCAACCAGAAATAATCTCATACTAAAAAGCCACTCCAATCATATTAGCAATTAAAAACAAGCCGCACAAACCAAACTCAATCAGAAAAAATCTCATACACATATTTTTATCCTCGGCAAAGAGTGAATGGATCGGATTTTAAATGAAAAATAAGGATTAGAGCGAAATTTGCATGCAGCACATCGATGGTAAATTATCGGGGTGTTTGGCAAACAGCCAGCCGACATTTACCAGCGGTATTAAGGACACCGAATGTTCTGCTACCGAAGAGGAGGCGCGTGATCCTAATCTGAATTTTGTGAAACGATAATATAATCGAAAGGTCAGCGGTGATAGCGGTTCCAGTTCGTTCATTGGGAATTGTGAGATAAGGTGTTGGGAAAGGTGACAAAAGCCGAGTCGATAACATTACTTTCGCTTCGAGTGATCACTGATTTGTTCGTACTTTTTTCGAGATTATTTTTGCGCTTTTTGTGAGGATAAAACACAGTTCTAAAATTCGTGAAATAAGTAGTAATTTAATTATAAACACGCCGAATGTTGCAAGCAAAAGTCTGCCCTGCACTGTATAGATTTAATTTCAAAACATAAACACACCCTGCTTTCTCCCAAACAATTTCACCACGGTGTTAATGACCTGCTCTTGTAATTCATACCGCTAAGTGCTTACATAGCAAACCTCTCAAGACAATCCCAACAAGGCGTCCACTTTGCACGTCCTTACGTTTAAGGAGCGTAAAATTTATCTAGTTGAAATAATCGCGGCCAAACAGCCACGTCGGGCCACGTCGGCCCATTATGTCTGGCGCCTGGCCAGACATGGAGCAAGCGAACCACTGCCGACTATTAGTTATTGCGTTTATTTATTTAAAAATACTATTGCGCGGTACGGTTGCAACAAAAAAGCAAAAAAGGGATGATTAAATATTGTTTGTGCCTTTGTGGAAACGTCTATTATCAGGGAATTTTTTTTTTTTCAGGATTAAAAAATATTATTGTGAGTGTATAATCGACCACGGTTTAATGTGGGCTTTAAACCTACACCCACGTATTTAATGATCATTTATGGCTTATTTTGTATAGGAAATTCATGTCTGATTCAAGTCAGCGTTATAGTTTTATTTTAAGGAATCCATCCCCTTAACATAGTAGTAATTCTTCTTCAACAACAACGAAATAAGTATTCAATAATGAAAAGTTAAATTTATATTTTTCAAAGCATGCCCCACGTTCACTTTGAACACAAGCTATTTCAAGGCAATACCCACAATATCTTGTTCCGCGTATTTTAAATGCAACGAGCAGACAATGCGTCTGCTAAGTTTCTCAAACAAAAGCTGTTCAAAGAATATTGGTTGCATTGTGCGGAAAAACGTTTAAATTGTGTCTCCCTCGCTTTATCTTGCTATGCAATAAAGATTTGCAAATGAAATGAAATATGGTATGTAAATTGAAATGTAAGTATTTTGTTAATATGTAATACTAAATAAATAAATGACAAAATCTAACGCGATAGAATATAAAAAAAGTCAGTAGATATCAAACAAATGCGGGAAAAAGGAAAGAAAGTCTTTCCTTCAATTCTCAACATCGTATCATAATCCCTGGGTCATTAAGCCCAGTACCTACTCAAATCTCAAGATAATAATACCTAATTGAACTCAGAATCCAATCCAATTAGATCGGACACACTTATCGGCATTTAATTGAATGATTTTGATTACGCTTACCTACGGCTACGCATTGCGTGTTCCAGTCGGTCATCAAAGAGGCGTATTTCGGAAATAAATCGTTCGATTTACGCCCATTATTATTATTATTTAGAGTGTTTTGTTTGAATCGAATCTATAAATAATCCTTATCGTTAATGTATTGAGAATATTCAATATGGTAATGCTTTCAAACTTTTCCTTTAAATCACAAAAAGTATATTTTTAACCGACTTCAATAAAAAGTAGGTTCTCAGTTTGACCTGTATGTATGTTTGTATGTATGTTTGTCCGCGATTATCTCACGTTTGACTGAACGGATTTTGACGCGGTTTTCAGGAAAGTGTTCATTACATTCTGGAGAAGGTTTTAGTATATAGCAATATTGGATACCTAGAGAAGTTGCCCGCATAGATCCGTTTTTGTTGCTTACTAGGATTGTAGATTTTCAAAGACGCCGATTATATGAAAAATTTTTTTGAATATCTAAACTTAAAAGGGAAAAATAAAAAAAACTTTTTGAAAAAAAGGGTACCGGCTTCAAAACCAAACACAAAAAACTGTAAAATAACTTTTCTTTCGGAAGTCGGTGTCCATAATCAATGAAATAAAGAACAAAGCCACCGACTTCCGAAAGAAAAGTTATTTTACAGTTTTTTGTGTTTGGTTTTGAAGTCGGTTCCCTTTTTTTAAAAAAGTTTTTTATTCTTTTTAAAATGACAGGCTTGAAAGACTAACTAAATAGGATAGTACCAAAATCTATCCTACTAAGCCAATTTGCCGACCAAATTTTCTTACATGAACGGAAAAAATAATACGCACATTGTTATTACTACAAGCAAATAAAGTTTTAACTTAATTCAGCTATACGTTCAAGTACGTAAGTATACAAGTCGTAGTGATGAAGCGGTCCCAATATTCCGTGCAGTTACCCAATATTCCCCGCGTTGGATCGGAGCCAGTTAGCGTTACTTATTCCTACAAATTCCGGATTAACTACGACTTGCCTGCCACCTGCCGTTAATTTACTCTCTTACTAATACAATATTATGCTCCGTCCGATGTTGGTGAACGTAAACAAATTTTGAATGGTGTCGCTGTAAAATGTAGATTAAAGAATAAGTTTGCCACAAACACGATTCTGTTTGTTCGGAAAGTCCAAGAATTTTCTTTCCCTCGCGGAGAAAATACTGCATAGACGGTTACGGCCTTCATGTTATTGTGTCTTTCTTCTCGTGTGCGACGTCTAGCAGTTCCATATAAGTAAATTAAAAGCCTTGATGGGAACCAGTTCCATACGAGTAAATAAAAATCCTTGATGGGAACCAGTTCCATACAAGGAAAGTCTCGTATGGAACTGGTTCCGAAACTCTGGTTCCATACGCGGTATCGCAACCGGTGTGCTTTTATGACCTTACAAGTGGCACCCTGTAGCCTATCCCCGTGGGAAAAATATATAATACTGACCTGATTTTTGAGAAACTGCTTATAATAGGGTCCAGTATTCTCAGGTCTATTAAAACTGGTACTCAGTATCATCCAGTGTTTGTCAAATTATTGGTTATAAGCTGGTACCCAATTGTGTACGTGGGGTTGAAACATACACCTCTTCCCATCTCTTCAGGGAATACCGGTGAAAAAGTTTGCTATATCATTTATTTAATGAATCATTCAAAAACGTCTGTGGAAAATAGGAAACCTTTTTTGTTTTTCGTATCTATCTTCTTTTTATATATATATAAAATCAATGCCACTTTTCGTTGTTATTTTATAACTCAGGAACGGGCTCACCTATCCAAACAAAATGTTTAGGCTTTGTTTGGACTATTTAGTAGATGGTTTGTGTGAAGTCTGCACAAAATCGGTTGAGTGGTTCTTCGTTTATCACATTTTTTGTAACAAATGTATTCAATAAATGGCGCATCATTTTGTTTTGTTTGTTTAATGGGGATTTTACTGTCAAAATAGCGAAGCACGTAGCGGGCCGCTAGTTGTGTAATAAAGCTTTATGCCAATAGTCTATAGTTACCCTTTTCAGCTTACCTCAGCTGTGTATTTAGGGTGACAACCCTGTCTCTTAAATATAGACATTGAAACAGTTTGAGCATTTCTCCGGTAGGATCTTCATTTTTGCAAAAACTTGTAAATTATGAATATAAATGGTCAAATTTAGAAGTGCTGTTAACACAAAGAAATAAAAACAAAGTATTTAAACAAGTACAGTTATGTAATTGTTTTGGGTGTACTCACATACTTGTTACACAATAATCTTGAAATCTTACTTAAGTGAAAAGTATTCTGCGTATCAGCTTGGTCTACTTTTCTTAAAACTATTTTCTCTGTTTACGCAGTAACACAGTCATATCAATTCGTACCACGCCTAAAACTCTATCATACCCTAAAGTTATTGCCCAATTTCATGAACTGAGGATATTTCGGGTACTTTAATCTTGAGTAAAAATGGGTTCGAAGAAAAACCATTTCACGGAATAACGGTCCATTCTCTAGGCCAGAGAACTACATAGCTAGACGCAATAAATTCACTCGGTGTAGATTTTCGCCACTATCATTTCGTAACATGAGATTGTCTCAATCGTTTTTCTCTTAAGCCTCTTAATGATGATTTATAACTATAAGTAACAAAAATGTTTAGGTCGAGGTCAAGAAAATAACGAAACATTATGGAGATAATTAGTTCAGCCGCTACCAACTCTAATTAAGCCTCAGCAATCATTTATTTAGACAAAAGAATTCTCATAATACGGTCAGTGACGCAATACAAATTATATTTTTAGTTTTTGTTATGACTTTATGATATTTTTGTTATATTTCCCTATGGCAAAACCAGAACACTTTTAACATTCAAAATATATGATAATAATTTTACCAGTAGGTAGGTAGTAGGTACCTACTTATTTACTTAATGTTTGTTGACATACGAAGGCGTTCAAAATCAGAAGTGATTAATAACCTAAGTAATCAATTAGTAATAATTGAGAGCAAATGAACTCTTTTTGAACGCCCGCCGGTAGGTAAAATGCTTCCTTCACACTGCTTTTGTTACCATGCCTTGTCTTTTATTTCAAACTACTACTTTTATACAAAAAGTACATGCGCCAGCCCGCATCGATGCACCGTGAGAAGCCTGCTCTAAACAAGGCAATCCCCAATAACAATGCTTATTCACCAGTTCCTAGAATTTAGCCATAATTTGAAATGACGGAACAAATTCCCCAGCACCACACTTCCAACAAACTCTCAATCAATTTATCGCAAAAAATCTTTATAAATCTTCGTGAACAATGAGTGATTTTAACCAGTCAGTTTTCATTATTTTCTGTTCAAATTCAGATTCTAAGAACTATTCAAACTTATGCAAAATACAAATTAATTCAGTAATATACTATTCTGCACAAGTTTCAATGATTTTTCAATACACTTTTATATTTTAAGACTTTAAAGTAAAAGATTTCAATTTGCAAACTTGTTGAAACTTTTAAGAAAATCAGAATCTATTAAATAACGAAACCACTTACATTTACACTCATGAAAAAAATACCTACACAAACTAAACACGGTCTAACTATACAGGGTGTAAGGGACAGCCCTCCACAAACTTTCAGGGCTTGCTGAAAAAAAATCGGCCTCTCCATACAAAATGTCCAATCAAGTTTATAATTTTGTATGGTGGGGCCGATTTTTTTTTTCATTTCCTGAAAAAAAAATGTGGAAGATTGTTCAGTTTCGTCTACTGAGCAATCCCTGAAAGTTTGTGGAGGGCTGTCCCTTACACCCAGTATAGTAATTTTCATAAAGATAAAGAGATATTTTCTGAATAATAAATACTTAAACAAAGTTGTTGCTAGCTCGCCTAATAAGTTTTTGGTATAATATTTAACATTTTAGGGCACGGTGAGATAAACTAGTTTTTGAATATTTTAATCCCATATTCATTCCGTTACGGTCAGCTTTTTTGAGTAATTAAGTGAGTAAACATTCAAAATTTTGCGCTCGTAATATTAGTACTAAGTACGTTGGTCTCGTGGACGCAGGCGCGACTGCTGAGTGTGGAATCCTGGGCTCGATGCCCGGGTCGGGCAAAAAGTTCTATTGGATTTCTCCCTCCGGTCGTGGCGGATCGCCGTTCGGACTATGAGAGTAAAGGAACAAAGAGTGCATCTGTGCCTGTGCTGTGCATACACTTATGTACTAAAGTATGTCCCGCGCAGATGGCTAATATCCGTTGAGATTGGCCCCCGTTACCGAAATCGGTCATGAGGACCATTACTTATGAAATACGCAATACTCACCCTAGTCAGGGTCACCATCTCCCCTTATACTAAATCATATGAATTACTGTTTTTGTCGTTAAATGCCATTAACTTACTAAACATTTATAGAGGTCTGCTGCCAAGTTATCCAGACAAAGATGTCCATACTACCTACTAAATTATCACACGTCCAACTACTTACTACGTACTTACGCACATAGTCATTCATTTGTAATGTCAGTCGACATTGCGTAACTATGGTGTGTCCAGATGCTACTGTTCCTTGCAGAGAAACAACTTGGCTTCCAGCCAGCACCCAGCCTGGTTGCAAACTGGACAATGGACATACGCTACAAAATTACAACCCAATATTTTTATTCGTTTATTGCACTGAACATTTTGGCTCATTTCTGTTGTTCTGCTTATGTATTTTTGCACTTTCAGAGTTGGTTAGCAGTCGTGAAATATCTGTAGTGGATTTAATCAACTCAATAAAGGGAATACTAGCGACATCTATGGTGTAAATGACGAACTAAAATTAAAAAATCAGAGTCCCTAGCATGAATTCAATGTATTATGACGCAATTTTATGGAAAATCGAGGAACTAATTCTATCCATCAAATTGACGTAAGATTCCCCGTTTACGACTCTTGATAAGGTATTTGTATTTCATTAAATTTAGAACAAACCCAACAAGTAACAACTGTTGGGCAGTGGCCCACCAGACACAATGTCCGTCTGGTGGGAGGGTCTTCCCTTTTAACGTATCTACTATTAATGAAATTTGTGCCCTCTACCTGATACTCTCATAAGTTTTACATACCGTTAATATATTTCAGTTTCAAAATCCTAACAAACCAGTTACTAAATTCGGCAAAATCAAACCAAAATCTAAGGAAAACTTTCATTCTTCGCCAATGTTGGACTGAACATTCTTGTCATATTTATTAACTGTTTTAATGGTAATATACTGTTGAAAGTAGAAAAAACAGTGGATAATTAATAACTAATAAGTATAATTATTATTTATAAATATTTTAAAAAAAACGTTGTCCCACACTAGGAATTTCTCCTGTGTCGTGGGTGCGTTTCATCATCATCATCAGCTGGAAGACGTCCACTGCTGAACATAGGCCTCCCCCTAAGACCGCCACGCCGAACGACAATTCGCCACTTGCATCCATCGGTTACCCGCGACCCTCACGATGTCGTCGGTCCACCTAGTGGGAGGCCTGCCTACGCTGCGTCTTCCGGTCCGTGGTCGCCACTCGAGAACTTTTCTTCCCCATCGGTTGTCAGTTCTACGAGCGATGTGGCCTGCCCATTGCCACTTCAACTTGCAAATTTTATGAGCTATGTCGGTGACTCTGGTTCTTCGTCGAATATCCATGTTCCGGATTTTATCCCGCCAAGAAACTCCGAGTATAGCTCTTTCTATTGCTCGTTGAGTGACTCTTAGTCTCTCTAAAAGGCCAGCAGTCAAAGACCGCGCGTGAGTTTACAAGCATAGAAACTCACATACACAAACACCCAGTCCTGGAACAAGTACTTGTAGGTCATACAAATATTTGATCCGTGTGGGAATGGAACCCGCGACACGCTGCTGCTGTGCAACCGCTCAGCCACTGCGCTAACCTCGTCATAAGTAAATCGTTTATTTTCTCTAACCATATAATGAAATACTAGTATGTAGATTCTAGATACACATTTTGTTATACAAATAGCAAACAATTAAACACAACATAGGGTTTTCACTTAACTGTAATTGTATGAAAGCACTGTGTTACAAAGACGAAGTTTACTCATAATTGTCAACAAACACCTCATAATTCCTATTTCAAAAGCAATATTCCATAACAAACAGTTAATTCAATTATGTTGGGAATAAACTAGTTTTAGATTCCACGTTCATCATGGAACTGGCTATTCTAACGTTCTAGTACGCAAACTAAAACACTAGATGGGCAGAATTGAGGGCACAAGCAATAGGTACCCAAACTAATATGCTGCAATAGTGCAACAGCATTCGCGTCTGTCCGACTTTTCCTACTAAGTACAGTCCACAAAAGAGTAAAGGTATTACTAATATGTTGAGGTCCAGCACGAAAGCATATTATTATTACATAATGGCTACCTTCGTAAATACTAGGTGTGGAAAAACATTGTACGCTTATAAATGTGGGAAATATTGGGCATGACAGAAACATGCTAGTTTGTATGTTTTTGAATATTTTAAAACATGCTTTTTATGAACAATGTGGGTAGGCTACCAAATTAAAATTTTATCAAAAAAGATATAGGTATTATAATATTTTTAAGATTATGATATACTTAAACGAGCGATGTAAATTACTATACATTATACTTACAACATTTAAATTACTTTTGAATTAGCAGTCTGTACACTTATTTGTGTGACAGTACCTAGGTACCTACATTCAATTAGACTTCCCCCAATTTGTTGGGACACGTTCGAACCGACTACGGACAGAACACACTTTGTCCAGCCAGCGCAACAAAACTTTTGTTGTGCAATGTACCTAACCTAGCCAAAAAACGGTGCCACACAAAAGGCCGCTTACGAACAAATCTTTTGGGAGTTTGGTAGTAAAGTCTGCGCTACGACTGAAGTCCTTTTGACGTGCGCTAGTGTAGTATGTCATTATACATCTATATCAAATTGTTATAAAAAAACACCACGAATTTTCAGCAGAACTTCAATCGTGGTGAGGACTCTAGACTCTAGTAAAGAATAAAATGAACTAGAAAATAAATAACATAGTCAATACGTACCTATCTAGTATTTGCAATAAAACTGAAAATAAAAATTTTAAACAAATTAGTACAATTTACGTGAAAACTAATTGCTTTGACTTTGTAAAGTTTAAAGAGGAGATTTTAAAATTGTAGATAAAAACCTTAAGACACACTAACAATACGAAAGCGATAAAAACTCTGCGAAAATTAATAATTTTGCGTGTAGCTTAACATAACCGTATCCAGTGGAGGTTGGATGGCCGCCAACTCGTTATGAAGCGAATTATCCACACGATCGGCTGCGACCAGGGACACGCGAGCACAACCATCCCGCACACATGCCGCTTTCATTCCAATCCCACTAAATATCATGGACATCTCAGAAGCGCGAGTTAATTATCGCAATTAATGGGGGCCTGAATATCCAATATCATCAACATTACGAAGGCTTTGATATTTGATATTATGGCTCAATTAGCTCTATACGCTGTGGCTTTAAGTGAACTAATCTACCTTTGTTGCCTAGAAATATTAAGCTACATGTCTCAAATGTGCAAAAGGGACTAACGTATCATATTAGAACACAAAAGGGCGACATCAAAATGATAGATAGCGTACCTTTATATCCCTTACCACAACCTAACAAATCCTTAAACATTTCAAAATATATTATAACCACTGTTACATCTATCAAAGTAACGTCTGTCAAAAGCTTCCTGGTCGCTGATCCATTCGGGACCCATAGTTTGTTTTAAATTAATGACATCCATATCTCATGATCCCAGGGAATAGTCCTTACTATTTGTCACAAAGATTATCTACTTTTTCTGTTTCCTTCCCGTGATATATGTTATATTCATCTCCCTTGTCTTCATTCCAGTTATGACGTGCTACATAAAGTAAGGGCTATAAAAGTGTCGGTACATCACCGCAGGTATGAAAAGATGAAAACAAAATTGATAAATTGGTGAAATACTTCAAAGTGTTTGCACACAGTCATTTATTTCCACAGCGGGAAGTTCCGATATTTTAAAACGTATCGATGTTGCTGCCGTTGTAAAATGAACCGTATCGCATAGTAATTAAGGTGATTTGAGAATAATTTCAATTAATCGGACCGCAGTAGGAGCTCGCGTGACGTCATGAAAAAATGTATTCCCGAATTATTGAGAGGTTAACGAGCTGTAGGTCTTCGTCGTTAAAGCTGCCATAAACTGTGCTAATGCGACGTGAGGTCACACCTCCGGGGACTTACAAACGTGCCTACGAGGAAGTAGTGAAAACTATGTTTTACGTATTGAAACATTGAGTTCATCATCAAGAAGTTGTATATACTCGTAAAAGAAAACTAAATAAGTTCCATGAAACTGAACTATGTCTAAAGCATTCTGCGCGTCTACTAATTTAATTTAAAAGCAGTAATCAATTACTGGGCGCTGAATATGACTGCAAGTAAATTAATGAATTTCTGCTATTACCCGTAGATGGAATCATTATTTCACACAGAAAATATGAGTTTTATTTACAGAGCTGCAAAAGTATTTGGCTAAATTACAGACAGTTTCTTTGCTGAAGCAATTTCAACCTAAATGTTTACTTGTGCTGTCATTATTTTAAGTTGATTTTTGTCTTAAAATCTTTTTTTTAATGTAGTAATTAAAGATGCAACAAAGGATAAAATATACTGTGTCGAAAATCTTAATCCAACAGTCTCGTGAATCTCCCCAAGAATTTCACTAAGCGGCGACATGCATTCTTGAACGCTCACGAAACATCAAGTCCCGGCGTCAAGGCCTCTTCTAATTAATTTTAAGCACAGCACTTCCCAACTTGAAAATTATCTTTAAAATAAAATTTAAAAGTAACAATATAAACACAAAACGCTCATAAACTGACTTGGATGGAACTAAAATTGTGGGTGGCGCTTACAAACAAGCCGGGGCCGTCGGTATTAATCCCGCGAGGAACGCAACTTTTTAATAGGTTTAAGACCAAAAATCCCCGGATAAAATACGAAACAAGCTTTAGATTCACCTGAGTAATTAGTTAGGTGGGTAATGAGTTTATTTTTAATGGTTAGACAAGTTGTAAATTTTATTTGTCGCCTCCAGCGTAATGGGATTTGAAACAGATATTACTCGCGTGTTAATGAGAACTTGTTTCTGTTAGGATTATTATAATAGAGTTTTGAAAGTTTTCAGTATTTTGTTCATTAAATTTGTATGTGGGAGTGAGATTATTTGGGCTTAGTTCTGTCATAATGAGATAACCCACAATCTCTTATTATTTTTAAAAGTATATTATTTGCAAAATCAGCTTAGAACAGATTTATATGAATAATTTAGCTTTAACAAACCTAAATCATTACCATAAGTTCCAAAAATAAGATACATTTCGGTGTCGGTTGGCAGAGCTGAGGTCATTGCTCTGATAAATGCATTGATAGATACATAGCGATCACATACACACACGTCACTCAAAACGTCTGTAATTTACGAACCACTTGCACGTTTTGCAAACAGCTGTCCCGTTGGTCTAACACTAGCACTATTTACGAAGCTATACGGATGGATAGCTTCACGGGTATTTACGAATAAGCTACCGTCCGGACTGGGTCGCAATAGTCGCGATATTGGAACGATGCGTACGACGCACGATGTGTAGAACCATCCTATCGTTATGAGCGGAACATTCCGCAAACTAAAATGCATCTATAGATACGACACGAATTGTTTTCGTGCTTTTTTGTTTTGCGCTATATTGTTTTCTGTGGTGTTTTTTTGTTCCTTCACAATAGAGGTCATCAATACCCTCTTATCTTAATTTGAAAATCGCAATAAAAATACATTATCTTTTCATACTGGCGACGTACTTACTTGTTCACGTACACCGTGACTGTGTTGCACTTGCACAACGATAGTCTTTTAAAAACAACAAGATTGATCGAAGCGCACACTTTTTCTGGTTTATTTTAAATTTAAATTAATTTAAATTTAAATTAATGCGTATGAATCCAATAATAAATTATAGTTGGCAGTACACATAATTTTAATGAAACCAGTATGTAAGGATTGTTTGCGGGTAAATTTTTGGTTCATTAAAATATTTCCAAGAATATCAAATAGTAAACGTTGACAGAGGTCGAGGGAAAAAAAATATCTCCATTTTAATGATGATGTCTTTTCTTAATTATGTACAAAATTATGTTGATAATAATATTTTGAGCCTGGTTCAAAAAGCAGTTCTATTTGATACGATGTGCATTTTTAGGTTTCTAAATCACGAATCCATCCGAAGTTTAAACTGTGTCCATATGGGTTATTTTTATTTAAATTCATTTACAAGTGAGTTACAAAAAATACTAAATGTAATTGAAACTTTCACATACAAAGTATAAGTGAAGCAAAATAGAACAGATTTTACGTTTCTTAAAATTAAGCAATGATTAAAATCTGCTTCGCCGTACAAGTTTTAACTTTATCAAAACTTGTAATAAGGAGTAATTTCATAAGTGCAAAGCAAGATTGTATAATTTCTAGACATGTGTCGTGAATAACTAAATCAAACTTAGCCTTTAATTTTTAGTACCACTAATAAAAACAACGTGTCCCTAGTTCTCAAGTTGCAAGCCGCGATTCATCATTCTAAAGATTTGGTGAAGACGATCGATCAATTAGGGTGTTCAAAACGCAACCCTGAAAAAAAACAACCATCTATCATTCTTTGTCTCTGGTTGCTTTGTCTATACTTGTTGCTATAACTAGGGTTTCCAAATCCGTTACAAAACTTTCCAGAGATTTTTGGAAAAATAATCTGGAACTTTCGTTCCATGGGATCAATATAAACTTTAAACAGCAAAATTATTTTTTATGATTTAGGGAAATATTTTTGCAGTTATAAAGGGTACTTAATTTTAGCAACGCGTTGAAGGGCACGATACCCTACGATGATTTAGTTACAAAGAATTTATATATCAACAATTAATGTAGTCATTTTCTTTTTTTTTTCTAAATTCCAACTGTTTTTAACTCTTCCCGTGGTGACGGTGACCTAAAATTCCAAGCATGTTTTGAAAACTGAGAAAGTTTACCAGCCCTAACTGTTAAGCTCCGCCAAATTTGCCAACAGTCAGACCAAAGCCCTTGGGTCTAACAGTCTGACGGTCAGACCAAAGTATACATTGAATGCGGCGCAATAACAGTCGGTAAAGATATTCATTGGGTAGTTCTCCGATCTCTAAATGGTTGACAAGTACTTTTGAACTATCTCTAACCACAATTCAATGATTGCCACAATTCTACACAGGCGTTGACCTAAACAGCGTTTGATTTTATTTTATTTCCTTGCATAAATCTTTAACAATATTTGATTTAATATTACTCTTATTCATTAATATATGTAATGGAGTTTTGTCCAGTGATATATTTTAGTTAGAGAAATAAAATATCGATCAATTTCATTCATATAAATGAAAACAGTACGAAAAAACTAGCCAAAAATAAAAATGCAGTCATGATTTTAATCAAAATATATTCTTGCCATATTTATCATTTAAAAAAGTGGAATAAAAATACAGTCGCAAAAAAAATGGATATATATTTTTCAAGCAATTCGCGTTCAGATTTTCGGCCGTGTTCGTCGGTCGTCCCAATTTCCACCGCCACCGCTGTAACCATACGGGCATACAGCGTAAAAGCGCGTAAAGGTAAGCAATAAACAGAACATTTCGACTTGGTCGTTAATCACAGTAACAAACGCGATGTCTGTCAACGTAATCACATCTTTTTCGAGATACGCACTCAAATAGGAAATGGTCTCAATGATTTATAACGCTGCTTAACCACTTATGAGTTTTGATCGTATTTAATAATGAATTATGAATAACTTTATCAAGTTTTTTGAGAGATCTTATTTCGGATTCGGACTCAATGGACTGTTAATTTGTTTTTTCATCTTTTCTTAAACTTGGGTAAGTATTTAATGGCTATGTTTAATAAGACGAAATGACTGCCAGCATTACCTTAAAAGTCCAAGTATAAGTTAATTTGCCACAGTTTTTTAAACCTCATACATTAAAAGTTTATTCGTCACAGCTAGATTTTTTTATTGTAAATTTGCAACATACATTACATATAATTTTTACTGAAGACGGCGGCACCAACACCTCCATGATCCTCCTTCTACTTTCTGTTCAGATTCCACTTTGGGTGCGTTTAGCCGATACAACATCTTGGCAGCACTAAAAGTAAAATGGCGACTGCTGATGAGTAGCATAGGCTGAGAAGGCTGAGAAATGCTTCACTCTCGTCTGAACTCAGCATGGTTTCAGCCGATAATTTAGTCAGCATAGCTGCTGAAGAATGCTGTTCAGCATTTTTCGAGATCTGTCCAGTTTTTGTATCGGCTATACGCACCCGTTGTGCCCTCGTTTTCTGTAGTTTTGTGCTGGATTTTAATATTTAATTGTTCTGCTATCCGTGCGGAAAAAAGAAATGGGGCGAATTAATACTAAACAAAATTCAGAAATTAAAAACTGTGGTGGAAATTAAAATCTAATTTACACATACTTTTTTCATGGCGAATTAACTTTGTGGTAAACTTACAACAATCCACATATTCAACTACAAACGTTTAATATGAAAAGAGTTTCAAACAAAAACATTAACTTGTGATATATTCAAACGGTAACCAATTCAATGGTATTGTTCGCTCAAAGCATATTGATTTAGGTTGAAAGTGGTACTCAATAACCGCTCTATCTAAAACTGAGGTCCCAATGAGCCGAAGTTAGCTATCTATTGCAAAAGTTTAGCGTAAAATTACATCTTTACCGGCGATATTAAATTTCTGTTGTCTCATGTGATTTACGATGTCTTCGTTCACTTATTAACGGTCTATCTGATATTGATTTTCGAAAATTTGCATTATGTACAGTACTTAAAGAATACCTTACTAGATTTTAATTAAAACGTGTTTAAAGAAGCCAAAAAAGAGTGCCTCGAAGTGTTTGAAGATTCGGTGACTGATTCATTATACAATATTCAATAAAAATTCAGTACCTATAAAATACGCTATCTTATCCGAGGTAAAATGCTCATTAATTCCTAAAACTATTAATAAAAAAAACTTTATAAACCAATGAATACTAAGCAGGAATTATAAATATTAAAATGTAATTTATAATCTGTTTAAAACTGAATGCGGCGTCTTCGACCGATGGCTGAAAACTTTGTTAATAAGTTCATATTGCGCGTCACTCAAGCCCTGCAATTGATTTATTTGCATTTGATGAAGTCTTACTTAATTTGATTACTTTTAAGAACAAGTTTTTTAATTTGAAATTCTTCTATCAATTTTGTGGGAGACGTTACTTCAGTTTACCCAATGGCACTGATAACATCTGACTGGCTAAAGGGTAAGTCTGTTAGATGAATTCAGTTCCGTTGTCAATATTTTTCAATTATGGGTCACTTCTGCAGTCACCATCTTGGTATATATCATTCTGAACAAGTATCCAAATAAAACTGTCAAAATATTTATAATCCTTAAATATTAAACGTACATGTATAAAATAAGTAGGTTGGTTTAAAAATGATTTATGTTTACCTACGACAAACACATAAACGACCATTTATTAGTTCAACAACAGTTCGGTAACATTTAATTAGGCTAGCCTATAATTCAATTGTGATTTCAAAACATTTGTCGTAAATGCATGTCATGTTATAGCTGAAATAACTCGAAGTCCCAATTAATCGGATATTACCAATAAATTAACATTTCATTGAGGTCCTAATAAGTACGTAGAGAGTAGAGTTCACTGAAAGAAAGAAAGAAAGAAAGAAAATTGCGTTTATTGGCACTTGTGCTAAAACTTAAAACTATAACAATACAAACTTAATAAAAATTAATGCCAAAGGGCCTCAGCTCAGCATAATGTCAGGCGGCAACACACAGTTTGCCACCTGACGCTGATTTTCAGCTGCAGCCCAAGAGTGCCATACGCTCGAAAACAAATACGTATTGCAATAATACGTTTTACAGCTAGGTACGAAATTTGTACATTTTTTGGACAGAAAAACCCACATGAAAAATAGCTGAGACAACAGTAGAATATACAATAACAGATAATAACAATATATAATAACAGACAATACTAACCACATTGTTCTTACAAAAATATATTCAGTGCACAGTGTACTTACAAATTAACTGCCTGAGATAAACTAGGCGAGTAGCTATCGGATCATACCTCAAAAAATGGACTCAATATTAATAATAATACATTACATTCATACAAAAATAAAAAATAAGTAGGTAAACATACATACATTACAGGTTTCTCAAATAGCTGACATGTCGGCTCGAATGTTTTCAAATTCTTTTTGGTGAGTTAGTAAAAATTGCTTCAATTTTAACTTAAATGTCGGGGAACTTTTACTATCTTTAATAGGAGGAGGGATATTGTTCCAACACTTACTAGCTGCGTACCGAAAACTGCCTCTAAAAGCCGCCGACTTATGCTGTGGGATGGAAAGCTGTTGCGAACATTTCCTGCCCTGACCAATTCTATGTCTACTAGTCCATGAAAGCTTATCGTACAAGTAAGCAGGAGTCTGGGTTCTGATAACTCCAAAGAGTAAGCTCGCCAGGTGTAGTTTACGTCTAGCTTTCATTTTTAAAATACTGTGCTCGTTGAAAAAGGGTGTGACATGTCCTCTAAAAGGAACTTTAAAACAAAAACGCGCACAGGCATTTTGAAGTCTTTGGATCAGCTTCTCAGTTTTAGAAAGTAGTCGTTGACCGTACACTGTATCCGCATAGTTTAATTTAGATAAAACTAAAGACTCCACAAGCAGCACTCGCAATTCTTCACTGAGATATGGACGGGCTTTATATAAAATCTTAAGCCTATAAAAACAATTACGGATACACTGAGTCACGTGTTTGTGGAAACGAAGATCCGCGTCCATCACAAGACCCAAATTACGTGCTTCATAGACTCGTTCGATAGGCTGCCCCACAACAGTTACACAGGAGGCGCAGGGTTTGATTTTACTAAGCTGGTTTGCAGTACCAAAAAGCATATATTTGGTTTTAGTCGCATTCAATGCAAGCGTGTTGTCATTGGACCACTGTACTATGCCCTCAAGATCCGCATTTAAATCATGTAATGCTTGTTCGTAGTCTTCTGGCTTAAACGATATGTAAATCTGAGTATCATCTGCGTAAATATGATATTTACATTTATTTATGATTTTAGTTAAGTCTGCACAATATAAAATAAAAAGTACTGGGCCAAGTATCGAGCCCTGCGGTACTCCTCTTTCCACTGAGTAACGCCAAGAAACAACCCTTGACCCATCTGCGCGTTGTATTTCAACAAATTGCGTGCGATCGCTAAGGTAGCTTTCAAACCATTTTATTGTGTGTTCTCCAAACCCATAGAAAAACATTTTGGATAACAATAAATCAACGTTAATACAATCAAAGGCACGTGAGAAATCTAGTAAAACCAACAGCGTACACATTCCCTTATCTTGAGCTGACAATATGTTATCAGTCACGTCCAACAAAGCCGTAGCTGTACTACGACCTTTCCTAAAACCTGACTGAACGTCAGGAAGGATTTTATTGTCCTCCAAATACTTGACCAATTGTGCACATACTACTTTTTCCAACACTTTCGAAAGAACTGGTAGAATACTTATAGGTCTAAGATCATTTATCTCCAATGCATTAGGAGTTTTCGGCAATGGGTGCACTTTAGCAACTTTCCATGGCTCAGGAAAGGATGAGGTTGCGATGGATGTGTTTATTAATGCGGTTATGACGTCTAAAGTCGCGGGTAGTGATTGTAAAATCATATTGATAGAAATGCCATCATAACCTTCAGCATTGGTTTTAATAGTACTCAGTGCGTTAGCGACTTCCCTGTGTGTTATGGGCGACAAGTTAAAAGTAGAACCGTTGTTTCGATTGCATTTAAAAAAGTCAAGCATTGAGTCACTAACCGTATCCGCTCCCGGCACACTGAGAAAATGATTGCAAATTTTGTCGGGGTCGTCAAAGTGCATTGGTAAATCTGTACGTTTAGATGGCAGCAGGTTCGACTTTAAATTTTTCCATAGAGTTTTGGAATCATTAATTTTGCTGTTGATTTTATGTCTGTAGTATGCAGACTTTTCGTGAAATAAACACCTAGAAACGAGTGATTTCAATTCTTTATAATAATTCTTCTTGGAAGATGTTTTTTCTTTTAAAAAGTCAGCATGTGCTTTGTTTCTTAAACGCATCATGAATTTAACATTGTCAGTAATCCAGGGACAAGAACGCTTTCTAACATAACCAGTCTTTAGAGGTGCATGGGCATCAAATATTGTAAGTAAGTTAGTATTAAATTGATTGACCATATCATTTACGTCTTGCAGCTGGGCAATCGCTTTCCAGTTTAGCAATTCGAGATCCCGATCAAAAATTTCTTTATTTATATCTTTAATTGGTCTATAGGTTATGGCCCGCAGGGGAATTTTCGGGCGTTTAAAATTAAATTCAGCAGAAACCAATGCATGTGCACCTAGATCCGGTATTATGTCAACTGATATAGATCGTGGTTTAACATTTGTACAAATGATATCTATTAGAGAGCTGCCGTGTACAGTAAAATGTGTGGGTGATTGCACTGATTGCTTAAGGCCTAGGCAGTTTAAAAATGAGACTAACTTGTCCGTCTTTGAGTCTGAGTTATTTAGCACGTTGATATTAAAATCACCCATCAGTATTGTGTACTCACATTGTGTTAGGGAATTGACTGAGCCAGATACAGCATCTAGGAAAAAATCAACATCCTGCCAGGGCGGACGATAGGCAGTTCCTATTGCGAGCTTGATTCCGCGGACACTAATTGTGATCCACATCTGCTCGACAGTGGCGTGGGATGCACTAGTAGGCGTTGAGTGGCTTCGAACGTTAATACCGTGCTTGAAATAAAAACCAACACCGCCACCCCGACCCCTCTTAACAGCCAGTGAGCGCGGTATATGCCGCAGCCTATAACCCGGTACTGTGGGCGCACGCCCCTCCTCACCTGTTCTCAACCACGTCTCATTTACAGCCATCACATCTACGTCCAGATCCAGTAAAGCTGCTATAAATTCATCATGTTTTGTGCCCAAAGATCCCGCGTTCCAAAAACCAACCTTAAGGTGTTTATTAGACAACATTTGTAAAATGATTTACTAACGAGAAATAAATCGTCGCAGAAAAAAATACTAAGTAGAATAACTCAAGGATTGATTCAAGGGGATTCCTAAGTGCCTTCGGAAATTGTTGGAAAAGATAAAGCGCATGTAAAACATTGATAATACAATAAATAAATAACATGTAGAGTAAATTGGTTATTTCAATCGATAAAAAAACAATATACATATATTTCCTAGCACCGTGCGCAGCATAATTATTAAAAACTAATACACATCTTAAAAATCTAGCAACGTTAGTAGAATGACACAAAACACATAATAAAAATGAAAATACGTTAATTAGAAAATCCTTACGTGGTATTATATAAAATCTCAACACATCAGAAAAAACGTCGACATCAAACATTATGAACGTAATCATAGACAAACCTAATGTGTAACAAAAAAACGCGAAATGTCTTTTTCCTTTCTAATGTGTACGGCTGACTGACCCTCTTCCTTACGCGCAAGTATGCGGCCATCTTTAGTCCAGGCGTATTTCCACTGTAGGCGACCAGCAGCTAGACGTGTTTCGCGGAATAAAAGCCTGTTAATTTTTGTTAGGCGCTCGTTGAGGTAGATGCGGTGTGGCGCTCCTGGTACTTCAACGTCAGCGGTAGTGAGGTTGCGGCGGACGCGCGCTGCGCTCAGCAAACTGTCTCGCACCGCCCGCTTTGCTAGTCGGACAACGATGATTCGAGGGCGAGGCGCTTCGCCTTCGGTGTGGTCACGAAGAACGTTGCCAACCCGCTTAGCAAACACAATATCGTGGTCCTCGAGCTTAACCGCTAGTTTAAGCGCTAGGGTGTTCATCAGCTGTGCTGGATTTTCTCCGCTAGTCTCAGTAACGCCCGATAACTGAACATCATTCAGTAGCGACTCTTGCTCCCGCTCGTTTAGCTGCTGCTGAAGTTCCCCAATCGTTTCCTCCAATTTAATTATACGTGGGGAATCCAAGTTGTCGGGTTTCTCCTCGAGTTCTTTGACACGAAACTCTAGGGTGTCTATGCGGTTACAACACTGATCAATCTTAACGGTCATACCCGAAAACTCATCTCGAAACTGGCGTAATTCTTCGCGCATCGCAGTCACCTCGCTTCGCAAACAGCGGATTTCCATCGCGAGGCTGATTTCGACTTTTGACTGAGTTTCGGGCGTGTTTTCGTTTGTTCTACTTTCAGTGATGTGCACCGCTGCATGACTGGCGGACGAACTCTGCTCATCGATTCCCTTAACAGGAGTCTGGGAGTTGTCCGTTCGGGGCACCTTCGCCTTACATCCAGGGCACATCCACTTTGCAGAGGCTGGTGCCGTGGGGGCAAGGTTAACGCAGACTCGATGATAAAACGCCGGACATTTCGAGCATTTCATGCCCTCATTCACTGCCAAAAATTTACCGCAGGCTCCGCACTTCAGCATTATCAAATTTCAGATTAACCAAACAAAAACAACAAAATTTTTGGAATCACAAAAAGAGTTCTTGCGCTTGGCTCAGATTCGAACCCACGAGTAATAGGTTAGTGAATAATGAGACAGGGTCTTAGCTACACTCGCTATTTCGACACATAAGTATGTAGTTAAATTAGTGGTCCGCGTAGCACAGGGATGGCAGTTTTTTGAAACAAGTAGGGTGAGTTAAATAAAATTCTAGTTCAAAGACACAAAACACCGTACACTGTTCACTGTATTGATATTTAGAAATTATTGTTTTTTGATATTTACACTATGTTTACTGTTTATTTTATTATATATTGTTTGTGAAATTAAAGTTATTGTCACAATCACCGTTTTTATGTATTGATCAAGTCCAAATATTACTGATTATTACTATAAAATATTTTTTATTACGGAGCAAAAAGAAATACGTATTCGCTGTTTCGAGCGTACGACGCGACTTGACTGTTCACCGAAACTAATGGAATTTAAACTAATTTAAATACATTAGGCATACGACCTTTTCGTATAGCTACCCAAGTTATACGTCGCCTGTCGTTAGAATCGCCTAAAGGTCAATGTGTGAGGATTTATCGAAACTTTCTACGGCGCATAACCTTACCTAATACGACCCTTTGAGAAGGGAATACTAATTTTCAGGCTCCGTAACGCCCTCCAACGTGTTAAATAGTAAGTTTAAGAGCTGTGACTGTTTGTTTCAATTGCCTAAAAACTAAATGCTTTAACAACCTTTTTATGCGACCTATTTGGTTCCATCACGACTTGATTAAAACACAAGTATTTGAGTTTAAAAGATACTTTATGTTGACAGGCTATTACGAAGCTCAACGTAAATAAGAGAAAATCGGTTTAAAATTAAAATCTTATTCTAATTTTTCGCTTAATTGCTCAAATGCTCACCCCTTAAAATAACATCACTCTCCTCTTTGATAAAACACAGCGAATACCGAGTACGTCATTCTTGCTACCTGCAATGGAAAACATGAAAATTTAATAACTACATATTTCGGGGAAACCCCTCATAATTTCTCGTCGTTTCAATTTTCAATCTCGGAAGCTCGTAAAAAAACATTTGCATAACACGTTTACTCTTATTCTGTGAAATAATCTTGCAAAATAAAACATAATCTACCGATTTTGCAAAATATATCTGTTTCATCAAATATGTTGAAGTTTAAGATTATTCTGGTAAGGCTAAGTATAATCATACTTTTGACTAGCTTTTCCCCACTTCTAAGCCCAATGCCAATAGGTATGTTATAAAAAGTATTCCATATGCAGGGTTATTTGTAAAACATCAACAACCTTTCATAACCTGAAAGTACTTACGGTTATTAACAACTTTTACAATAAAACCAAACCCGAAAGATAAAAAAAGTTAGGTATTTCATACAAAATGGAATATTTTGTCGTTGACAATGTTTTGACAGCCCATGAAAGGTTGTTAATGATTTAATGTAACCCTGTATATATATGAGATGAGATACACCTTTTAACCTTTATTATGCATATACCAATTTTTGGCAAAAGCTTCCTTCAACTCCTTCCATTTCTCACAAAACCATCTTTTGGTCTTCAGTTTGCCCATGCGGAAGATATATCATGCCTAGTCTCATCTAAGTTGTTCCTATTTGTGACCATCATCAGCATTTCAGCCATGGATCACCCACTGCTGTGTATAGACCTTCCCCTTTTTCTAGCATACTTCTCGATTCTAACTATAGTTCTATGTGTGTCCATAATTCCAAACCAAATGTGAAAAGTTAACAGAGTTACTTTCTAAATTCATACATGGGTAACTTACCGAAACAAAGGTTTCATAAGACAAGTCCTGGATCCCAAACGCTTTGAGGATGAGTGGTTTCTGTGCCTGCGTGCAACCAATGAGCGTCAGACTCCGAATCTCTCGGTGAGAATCCTTTTCTAACTCGCAGAAATGCCAGCCACAGTTGTAGAACATAGCACTTGATAGCAAGGAAGCCTGATAACAGAAATGTAGTCAGTGCCGTAGATGTACTAGTAAGAATGATGTCAACTCTGATGTTGTACTCCACTCCTTTGCGACTGACAATTAATTATTAAAATATAAGGTTTATTTTGTGTATTTGATAGAATAATATTTTCAACATAACCTACAGCATACATAATTGAATTTTTCGTAGGAAAAATAGTTTATTAGCATTTTATTTTTCATACAGTCCCAAAAATTATTCGCTTTGTTTATTATTTACGTACCTGGAATCAAAAACAGTATAGGTTTGTTGAAATTAAGCTTTGTTGCAGGCATCTGTTTCATATAGTTTCATAAAGGATTTATTTTCCATTTCACATGGGTATTTTAACATAATTACCTATATTTTAAAATATTTCATAAAGCATCATTATTACAAGCTCTTACTAACGTACTACCCCGTACGTTCTAGTTTATTATTTTGTAAAAATTTGTCAAATAAAAAGTCGTGGCTGTAATCCCTGAATGGTTAGGTAAAGATGAACCTTTACCTATACCGTATGTAAAGATCACCTTTATCCGTGTATGTTTAAGCACCATGTAATTTATTATTGAGTATTTTTAAAACTACCATGCTTTAAATCCTTTTTTTTAAGATAATATAAAAAAACTGGATTTTCAATCTATATGAGAAGGAAGAAAAGACGCGACGAGGCGAAATGAACGGATGAATGTTGCTCACGTGTCGTCCCAAGAGACATCGCAAGGTACACAAAAATCCTTGCAGTAATTATATAACTTTGCGTGACTACAGTCTTTGTGTTTTGAACCGGTTAATGTCTAGAGACCGCACCATGCATCGCAATTTTTCTAAAATATGTTCCAAACGATTTTAATAGAGTCTTCTTTTGAATTTAGACAGTCAAAATATGTATATAGAATTACGAACAATAAAATGGAACCTCTTTTTTTTAAAAAACGATGAAAAAACTCAATTGTTTTTGTTAATTACTAACTTAAAAATGCTTGTCTATTTTTAGCCCAAAAACTTCGAAGGCAAAATGAAAGTTCTAAATGGAAATGTACATTCAAAAGCAGAGGTTCATTTACAAGAGATTACTGCAGACTAAGATCGTTATTTGTAACTCCAGACGTTTCTACGCTGAAAGCTATTTCTAATTCATATAATATTCAGGGCATGTATTCGAACCCATTTCGTATCGAGTCAATAGTCCGACTAAAATCGACAGGATAAAGCTCTCGTGTTGGAATAAACCTTTGTATACTTACAATAAACCTTTCTGATGTAGTAAGTAAAGTGGTACCCAATATAAGACCCTGCGGGACGCCTAAATACAGAAGATTTATACCGCTTAAGTTAGATGAGATTTTTTAATACATTTTAGGATTCTTTTAGGTAATAAAAACATAATTGTTTACCTGATAAGTAACTTCCCCTGCGTTCCACAAATTAAGTGCTAGCAGTAAAAACAGAGAACCGACGAACGTGTAAGTCATGAAGGCATTCGTCAGATCTAGGTGTGGGGAAAGCTGTAATTAAGAACAGTAGGTACATCAGTTAATTTATCATCATTATTTTCCTTTTTTGCCCTTATCTTACTTTACTTTGGGTCGGGGCAACCTGTTTTCCCCTTCATTTTTCCCCTGTCAGACGTTACGGTATTATTTACTCCATTTACTTTCATGTAATTCCTCACACTATCCATCCACTTTTCTTCAGCCTTTCTCTTTATCCATAAACCATTCAGTTTTATCATCATCATTGCCTTTTATCACTTTTTTTTTAGCGTGGTAAAATCATCAAATGAGTCCTCCCACCCCGGGCAGGGCGGGAGGGACTGTCAGACTCGTACTGACTAAAATCCACGGTGTCCTTCAATAGCCCTTTATGTTCCGGGGTCACGGTAATGAGATAAGTCCCGCGACCCCGGCAGGCTTTGGCCCTCTAGAGGGGGGCCCCGTCATTATGCTGAAGCTCTTTGAGGCGCGCGTGGAACACAACGCGCCGTCGACCCGGGCATAGTCCATGGTCGGACAGCGAGTTGCCCTTTACTCGCCGCCCGCATGCCCGCGCCTACGGTGGCCGGAGACCGTTTTGCGACGTCCGTCGCCGTGGGCGTCCACCACCGCGGTTGGGGCGGAGGGAGGACATTGTCCTCTCCCTCATGCGGCCCGCCTCCTCCTTTATACTATTTTACTTTGAATTGAGCAGCAAATCGCACCCTTCCTGTAAGAAAGCGGTAAGTGAATTCGGACAACTTTTCAGGAGCTAAAAAAAATGTGTTCAACATTGTAAAAAAAATCCCACGAAAACCTTGTAAATAACAAAAGATGGCATTTTGCAGCGGCGAAATGATAGAGTTTCCGATTTTTCATTGTGTTATGTATACTGTGAGATATGGTTGAATTATACGGTTACTTAAATAATCCCCGAAACTGTTACAAAAGAAGCCGATGTAAAAATGGATATTGCTTTGTTGTCATCTTTGGTGTACCGCATTGGCTGCGTTAAGTGTAGTTATTCCATTATTCATGCTTCAATTTTAGGCTAGTCCGAAAGTGTAAGTATCACTTACGTAGTTTTTACACGAAGAATTCATTTAAGTAAACATAAATACATACTTTTTGCATGCGAAAGTATCTACGTTATACTGGAGCTTCTGAATAAACTTGTTTTTTATTAGAAAAAATATTCAAGTAATGAAGTATAACATCGTAAACTTCTATTTTACTGTTCACAGATTGTCATGTATAAAAATTGTATGTCAATACTATATAGATTTAAAATAGTTAAAAACAAAATAAGCTGCTGCGTTTTAATCATATTAATCGATTTAGATTATGTTTTTAGGTGTGCGAAGAAAAAACATGCTGTAGAAGCCTATGGTATTTTATACTTAAGAAGTTTTATTCTAAATCGACACCAGGTTTCCGCGGCGTAGGTGAGTATTGGTAAAACTAAGGCCTTATAAACGCATATTTTCGTATGTAGTTTCAGGTCATGAGAGGTCCACTCACGCTTGAGAAGCTTTCCAAAGACAGCGGCTGCTTTAGCAATCCGTTCTAGAATTTCAGACGCCAGTCGATTGTCGTTGGTGACTTGACTTCCGAGATATTTAAAATGCGGTACTTCTTCCAATGATACAGAATTCAACTTAACGGTTGAGCTGACATCGACGCGTCCCCTTGGTGGTTGTTTTATAACTTGGGTTTTCTTTACGCGTATTACAAGCCAAATCTAGAACAGCAGGCCTGAAGGTTATTATGATAGTCTTGGAGTTTCCACACGGTTAACTGACAGGCATACATCATCAGCATAGATAGATAGATGGAATATACCTTATTGTACACCAAAATTGTTACACAACTATTATAAACATTACTCATTCTATAATATTATCTAATTGTTACAATGGCGAGTGTGTCAAGCACAGGAACCCTAGACGTCTTAGTTTTCGCCAGCTCAACCTGAAGCGTGAGATGTCAAAGACACTTTTATCAGTGCGAACATTGAGTTCAATCTGTCCAAGACTTTGCTGTAAAGAATCATTAAGCAGAGCCGAGAAATAGAGTGAAAATAACGTGAGAGACAACAAGACACAGCCTTGTTTCACATCGCTGGTTATTTTAATTAGGTCTGAGAAATCGTTTTCATGTTTTCATGTCATACCTTCGTGGAACTGACGAATTATGTTGACGAATTTCTCAGGAAATCTAGCCTTTTTCAACACTACCCAAAGTGGAGCGCGCGACACGCGGTCGAAGGCCTTTTCTAGGTAAACGAAACTCATGTACAGAGGACAATTTTGTTCAAGGCTTTTCTCTTGAATTTGTTTCACTATGAAAATGCCGTCAACATTTCCTCTGCTGGGTCTAAAACCGCATTGCGTCTCTGGAAGTATCGGTTTGATATGCGGCTATCGGCAATATGAGCTTCCCAGTAGAAGACAGAAGATAGATGCCACTGTAAGAACCACGGTCCAATAATTCATCATTACCCTTATAAATTTTGCAAATGGAGGCATTCTTCCGGTCTTGGGGTACAATTTCGGCTTCCTATACCTTGAGCACTAAGTTGAAGAGCCTACTTTGTATTTGTGGACCAGCATATTTGTAAACCTCTGATGGTAGACAGTCGGCTCCTGGTGTTTTACTGTTCTTCAATCTTTTGACCGCTGACATGAATTCACAAAAGCTTGGTGGATCAGCTAAGTCTGCCTTGTAAATCAGTTGTCTGAAAGCAGAGATTAAGAGCGTCATTGAAATGTTCAGCCCATCTATCTAGGATTTGCTTATGATCTGTCAGTTTACAGTCCCTGTCACGAGCGCCTTGTGCACTTGGTGCCTTTTTCTCAATTTGGGTCCGAAAATTGTTTTCTGATCTTAATTTTAATGATTTTCGTCTATCGGTGTTTGATAGAGATCTCAGTTCTAGTCTGTGGTGTGGCTTTCAAGAAATGCCCTGATTTCCTTGTCTATGTAAGTCATGGAACTAGTTCTGGTTTTTCTTCAGTGGTTTTGGTATAGTATATGACACGCTATCATGAAGATGTTTGGCATATAAACGCCTTGGCACCGAAACAACACAAACATTCACAGGTTTCTTATGCGCTGCGCGTCGAGGAGCTTTTATTTACAGACGTATATTTGATCGAATAAGTGATGGTCTGACCAGCACTCCACACCCCACATAGGTCTTGTTATCAAGACGTGGTTCAGGTCTTTTTTAACATAAAATAATAAGGAAAAAATAAACAATAAGGTGCCATTGCTTGGATCTAGGGTGCATCCACGAGGTCTTATATTTTTCTGCTAGGCGAAAAATAAGTCAGGCACAGGTCAAACTCCAAGCCATTAGCATTGCAGTTCCCAACTCCATGCCGACCAAGGACACCACGTCATGCTTCGTAATCAGCCAACACGTGTATTAAAGTCACCCAGTAGGCCAATTTTACCTTGAGGTGGAATTCCCGTAAGCAGGGAAGGTTCCGATAGAATTTTGCTTTATTATCATCATTAGCTATTAAGGTTGGTACGTAGATACTGATGAGGTGCAATGGATATATTAAGTATCATTAACTGGCAAGCGCAAGGTCATTATGCGATCATTAATTCCTTTCGGAAGTTGTGTTAAGAGTGCCGCAATTTTGTTACGTACTGTGAAGCCAATTTCCGCTAGCTGCTTGCTCTTCTGCTGGTTTTCCAATCCAATAATACGTACCCATCTGCTCGCAAAGATTTCCGCTACCACTAAGATGGGTCATGTTGTATCTTGAGAGTTTCCTTGCCACGATGGCAGTCTTCCTCTCGGGACAAAGGTTAGAGTCATCATCCAAGAGTGTTCAAACATTCCATGCTCCTATTATAAAGTTTTTCGAGGTATTCTGATTATGTCTCTTGCGAGCGTAAAGAAGTAAGTGCAGCTACGCGTCAGATGTTTATGACATCTCCTTGGTAAAACTACGTAACGATATAAAACGCAAAACAGTCCCGCAACCAGTTTCGTGCAATAAGTAAGTAAGTGGACTTGCAAGACACGCCTTCGTAATAGTATCCAAGAACAAATGCCTATGTTTATTTACTTTTATAAAGTTATTTTAAATCTTCGTGTTAGATAAGGGTATGTGTGTTTATGGCTTTATACCGAGGGAAAGTTTTAAAATAAATAAATGTATGTGTGTATACATCTTTATAAGAATGGAAAACTATTTTATTTTTTGTCGCAAAAATACACATTTTTTGTGACAGTACCCTTATTTTTGGCGCTAGCTTCATGAAAATTTGTGAGAAGGTGTATTAGAGTACGGTCGATTTTTTGCATTAATAAAAAAAAATTGACGCAAGTCGAGTTACGCGTTTTTTCCAGGGGGGGTGCGAAATGTGTTTTCTTCTTTAATTCTCCTCTGTCTGATGTCACGGCTTTATTTAATCCATTTTCTCTCAAGTAATCCATCCTTCCGCTTTCTTTCCGTCCATAAAACTTGCATACAATCACTCTTTGCGAGTCACCCCTCCTCATCACAAGTCCATACGAAGGCATACAAGTCCCTGTCAATTTGTCTATAACAAATGCAACTTTATAGCATTATTCATTTATATTTATCTAAATAGCTGTTCATTTGTTTATAATAAGTACAATTAACAAATTAAACAACTTTAAAGTAGAATATTTTCATATTTTGTATTTCGAGTTCGTTATATTGAGTGAATGAACACGTGTCCGTGAACAAAGAAGCAACAGCTTACGAAACTGAAAAGTGACATACCAGTGAAAGAAATGAAAGAAACACCAAAAGATTTTACATACCGCTAAACGTAGCAAAAGTAACACGGCGACGGCTGAACTTTCGCACACTTGGAGTGACATTATTATTCCAAAAACACGATGTATCTCGTCTGCCAAACTAAATAAAAAAACATACATGATGTCTTTACTTTTCTACAAAAACTACTCTCGGTTAACGTCAAATTGTCAATTTGCCCAAAAAAACACACCAATCCGCTGAATATTATTGCTGATGGTTTCAGAAATGGCCAATGGGCATTTCATTTCTGTTATTACAGTTTTATTACTCTCGTTTACAGAACCAGGTGTGCTGTTTATTTAGAATTAAATGAACGCGATTTTTCCTAAAGCGATTTATCCAATTTAGCTTTACCAGTTTTCCATAACACTATTCCGCTTCATTGGAATATTACTACACATAATTTTGTAAAAATACTTTGTGTTTTTGATCCATTTCTTTTCATGCCCGCTTCCACAAATATTTATTGAAGTATCGATAAAATATACTACATGAAAACAAGGATACAATTCTATAGAGACTAGACTCATTCATTACGTTGTCCGTAAATCCTGTTTATTTCTTGTCGGCGAACAGTAGGTGCTCTGAGTAATACAATAACCAAAGTTAAACAAAAGAACTTACTACAGAAGTTTCTGATGCATCCGAATACCTTCCAAACATCCAGCTTTTAGTTTGTCTATAGCTTGTCTTTTGTTCACTACTTTAACATCCTTCTCAAATTCGGCGCGTATCCGTTCAAAATGATGACAGAGAGTAATAAACTTGTAAGTCATGGTGATCAAGTGCGTGATTGGCATGCAGTCGGCCGACATCATAGGCAACATCATGTACAACCACGTTATGTAGAAGAATATTCGGAAAATCGATGCCACGACTGAATTGTCATCGTAAACCGGTAAATATGTGACCACGGTATAAAAAGGGGCCCCTGGAAAGAAAAAGATAAAATAAAGAATTTATGATTATCGTTGATCTGGCTGCCCCCGGATGATATCATGAACGTGACTTTAAGCTAGCTGCATAGCAATAATAAGGGTGATAAAAGGGAGGGACCAGAACATACGCATTACATTACTCAACAAAACGTAGTTTGAAGGGTAAATTACCAGTAGTAGAAAAAAAATGAATACGATATTTTTGTTTACAAGCCAGTACAAAATGCAGGATTAGCAAGGTAAGGGAGGCACGGAAAAATAAAGTATAGTAACTGAAACTTACCTTCAACAATCGACCTCCTTGCGCTCTCTATTCCGTACGCACCGAGAGACAGGTACACAGAAATGACATACAACCATATCCCAACCGTCACTTTACGGTATTGTCTCTTCATAACGCTATCCTCTTCAAAGTCCGCCCCAACAGAAGCCATTTCATAATTTAATTTCTTTATTGAAGCTTTATAATATAGGAGCAAAAACATTTTGGTGAGAACAATGTTATGAATGGCGGCAAACATCACTGATGAATTCTTTTCTACCTCAGGAAATTTTCCGAACAATGCTGCTACGTTTTCAAGGAAAATCATAGTGGTGTAGATAGAGAAGGAGATTATTTTGTACAGCTGATAAGGAATAGTTTCATGGTAGATTTCTTCGCACCAGCAGTTCCCACAACCCGCGTAGTACACGTACCTACAAACTTTTCTGAGTAAGCTTTTAGTATTTAGAGGCATTTTCCTTCCAACACAGAGAAGTTCGTTAATGCTTTTTATTTGAGAGATAATCCTCAACACCTGCTCACTCTATGAAGTTTAAGCGCTTTATGATAAAAGTATCTAATCTAATGTTACACGTTAATTAAGCATTCATTAAAACTAATTAGGGTAATTCGGACTTGTTTTACGTAAAACTAAAACGAACATTTTACTAATTTAAACGAGAAAAATAGAAAAAAGAACCTGAAAAGTTACCTTTAATTAGTGCTTTCAGACGGTATCGAATAAAAAACGATCGAATATTCATCGTTATTAACAAACCTCCTTAGTAATTTTGTAAGTCGAAAATTGAGAAAGTTTGCCGGCATTATAACATATTGTTTATGATTAATTAATCACTAAATTAATTAACGCGAAGTGTGTTATATTGGTACATTTTATTGCTCGACGTTGCAGTAATAAACTTTATTAGGTACTACTCTATGTTTAATAAGCTAAAAGGCTGTTATTAAATTAATTATTTCGAATCTGCCTGTACGTTTCGAATTATGTGTAATAGAATTATGTTCGAGACCAAAAACTTAACTAAAACTCTTGCATACATAATATTTATGTATGACAAAGCTAAATATGGGTGTAAATATAATAAAAACGTGGGAAAATAAACTTAAGATGGCTATCCTTAGGCGCGGGCATGCGGGCGGCGAGTAAAGGGCAACTCGCTGTCCGACCATGCATGGACCATGCCCGGGTCGACGGCGCGTTGTGTTCCACGCGCGCCTCAAAGAGCGTCAGCAAAATGACGGGCAGAGGGCCAAAGCCTGCCGGTGTCGCGGGACTTATCTCATTACCGTGACCCCGGAACATAAAGGGCTAGTGAAGGACACCGTAGATTTTAGTCAGTACGAGTCTCACACGTGGTTCACCCTAGTTTTACATGTAACCCCACTTATAATAATTATATTCAGTTACAATGTTTATGAAATAACTGATTTCGATTGAAGAATAGCCATCTTTTTTTTTTTTAGCTTGGTAAAATCTTCAAATGAGTCCTCCCACCCCGGGCAGGGCGGGAGGGACTGTCAGACTCGTACTGACTCTAGATTATTGCGATAACTAAGCTAGGCTAGGTTATAACTGTCAAATCAAATCAAATCAAATCAAATCATTTTATTTGTGTAACTGTGAAGTGAGAAGTACCTAAGCGGTGGTTGGTATTAGGTGGGTAAGTTGGTTGCGACTTAACCTTATAGTAGCCATACACCATCCTGCCTATCGACGATCGATTTGACGCTTGCAATTGTTTCAAATTGCAATTGTTTAAAAATGCCAATTTGATGGCATGACATGCCAATTTGATAGGTCATCAAATCGATTTGACACAACGTCAAATCGGCAGCAGTGATGCATTTGGCTATTATTCGGTGACGACAGCTACAAGTTTATAAATTTGTAGCTATCGGTCACCGAATAATAGCTAGATCTAGCTATAAAGTTGCTAAGTTGGCATCGCTGCTGCAGATTTGAAGTTGTGTCAAATCGATCGTACGATAGGCAGTATGGTGTATGGTGTATATGGACGAACTGCCAATTTGAAACAATTGCAAGCGTCAAATCGATCGTTCGATAGGCAGGATGGTGTATGGGTACCATAACACTTAAGTTTGGTCTGTCAAACAATTATATTTCGATATCTGTAACTCCATATATGTACATTTTTATGCAAGAAAAGTGCAATAAAATGGTAAATTTTTAAACCGTTCCAAAATAAATACGATATTTGCGTTTGTTCTTGTATCTGAAGTCGTAGCTACCGTTGTATCAACCGTGTCTATGGTACGCCCCCAATTATCTAGGAACCCAAACTTTTGGAATAAAAAAAAAAACGTAAAATGTTGCTCTTAAATGAAAACTTTTCGCGGTCTATAATTAATCTCAAATTATCGAGCTCATAACATAGCTCAATTTTCAATCCTACTAATATTATAAATGCGAAAGTTTGTGAGGATGTATGTATGTGTATGTAGGTATGTTTGTTACTCTTTCACGCAAAAACCACTGAATGGATTTGGCTAAAATTTGGTATACAGATAGTTATTAACCTGGATTAACACATAGGATAGTTTTTATCCCGATCTTATGTTCCCGTGGGATCATTTTCGAGTTGTAGCGGGTGAAGCCGCTGGCAACAGCTAGTATGGCTGTAATTGTCATAAATTGCTACGATTAGTCGATCAGCATTTTCAATTTCTAGCTGCTTTCTAAATTCCCAAAACATAACACAATAGCATTAGCTGTACAAGGTAGGGTATTTTCTTTACTCTGCAAAACTTGGATTAGAAGTGCCCTAAACAAGTTTCGATACGGGGCCCTTCTGGCCTAGCTAAGAATAGAATAGAATATACTTTATTGTACACCAAAATAAATAAATACAATATTGTTAATTCTAAGGCTACAACGGCGGTCTTATCGCTAATAGCGATATCTTTCAGACAACCTTAGGATAGACTTAAAAAACTTTTATCAAAAACGAGATAACATGATAATATAATATTAATACAATACACATAAATATCAATTGTAATATAGAATACACGTACACATTTAAATATATAGATATATAAATATAAATGCAACTTCTCTGCTTATATCTATAAGTGTCTCGTTAACAAGAGGCGGGCAAACGAAAAAGTATATACATAAATATATCATCTACGTACGATAATACTGTTATAAAATGCAGGTTATTTAAATATAGGTGTATTTTTCTTCAGAGGGCCAGTATTATATTCATTGTTTTTACACTCAATTGGATCCATTTAACGTTGACTTTATTTCACAAGTTGTTTCCATGGGAAGCCGCTCTGGGTATCATCCTAAAATATTATAACAATAACGTTTCTGTTTAAGCTGTTTCTTTCCATTTGTTGCTTATATTATAAGCCCAAGATTTGCCTAATATTACGGGTATAATATTCTTTGTTTTTTTTAAAAAACTTTTAAATCTACGTTATTTCTTAAATACCCCGATATACAGTGTGTCCGGGCACGGGTTAGCGATATTTGAAGGGGATATACTAGGCTCTTTTTTCATCGACAAAAATGCTTAAAAAAAAATTCTAACTCCAAAACTTCGCGAATGGCAGCCATTTTAATTTTTTGATCTGTTGAACTGGGGTGTGTACAATAAAATTCAAATATCTTTAAATCCAAGAGACCTACATTCATGCAAATGACTTTATTGCAAAGTTAAACGTTGAGGCTTATCAAAAACTTACGAAAGTTATCTAAATAATATGTAAAAATAACCAACAAACATGGGCAAACACGAAATTGTACACAAAAATTACTGAATAATTTCACATTTTTAACTCTAGCTCGATAAGTACCCCTGAATTTTTGCATTAAATTAAAAGTGTTTGAGTCAGGCTATAAAATGATATCAAAATTATCACTCTACGTTAAGTATCTTAGGAGTTATTCTCACTTGAACATCACCCGTCCGTCTCGCCCCGCAGCAATAATTCCTAGAAGTGGTTTCATATAATAAAAAAAATGTACCATTTCAGTTTATGGATTATGGTGGTCAATAATGCCAGCTGATAAATATTCGTTGGAACGATTTAGCTCGCCCAAAGAATGCGACGCCTGTAATATTGGGGTACATGCGCTAAGGAAGGGTGATGTTCAAGTGAGAATAACTCCTAAGATACTTAACGTAGAGTGATCATTTTGATATCATTTTAAAGCCTGACTCAAACACTTTTAATTTATTGCAAAAATCTTATCAAAATTCAGGGGTACTTATCGAGCTAGAGTTAAAAATGTGAAATTATTCAGTAATTTTTGTGTACAATTTCGTGTTTGCCCATGTTTTTTGGTTATTTTTACATGTTATTTAGAAAACTTTCGTAAGTTTTTGATAAGCCTCAACGTTTAACTTTGCAATAAAGTCATTTTCATGAATGTAGATCTCTTGGATTCCAAGATATTTGCATTTTATTGTACACACCCCAGTTCGACGGATTAAAAAATTAAAATGGCTGCCATTCGCGAAGTATTGGAGTAAGAATTTTTTTTAAAGCATTTTTGTCGATGAAAATGAGCCTAGAATATCCCCTTCAAATATCGCTAACTCGTGCCCGGACACACTGTATAATTATAAACCTATCCCGATTGCTGTCAAAAGTTAGTTGTAATTATTTCACTTCAAAAGAAAAGAAAACAAATGTAACATTCATTCATTTATTATAACATCTTTGTGTACCTACCATATACTCACAAATAAATGATATTCTATTCTATTGTATTCTATTCTATTCATCACCATATGTATAGTTTACCGATAGTGCAAGCACGTTACGCCGAGAACGTATGTTTTGAAAGGTGCGTCTGATGCCATCAACCGAGCACAAATCCTGCTTTCGGCCGCTAAGATATTATTATAATGGGTAAGTCAATAAAGCATGTGAGGCAGTCAGATTCACACCTCGTCTCTAATGCACGAGTTTGTGAGTTCAAACTCGCTTATGTACCAAACCAATATGTAAGTATTTTTAATGCATAATACGTATGTACTATCTAAGTTTATCTTGGACTAGCTGTTGCCAGCGGCTTCACCCGCTACAACTCGAAAATTATCCCATGGGAACATAAAATCGGGATAAAAACTATCCTATGTGTTAATCCAGGTTATAAACTATCTGTATACCAAATTTTAGCCAAATCCGTTCAGTGGTTTTTGCGTGAAAGAGTAACAAACATCCATACATCCATACTTACAAACTTTCGCCTTTATAATAGTAGTAGGATATCAGTGATCGAAAAACGTGGTGATGAAAACTTGACTTCATATGAATATAATCACAATAAGCCATGTCAGAGGACTGTGGGGTTCCCAGTAGTGGCTTCATTGTCACTCGCACCTAAGACTGGCTGGCTATAACATCACAAGAAAAATAAAAGAAATAAGTCAGTTTCTAAAAATAAATATGCTAGGTATTATAGACGGCGAGAGGACAGTGTCCACCTCACAGACCAGCAGCAGCAATGGTAGGCGCCCACGGCGACGGACGTCGCAAGACGATCTCCGGCCACCGTAGGTGAGGGCATGGCATGTGGGTGGCTTGTAATGGCGACTCGCTCTCCGACCATGGACCATGCCCGGGTCGACGGCGCGTCGTGTTCTACGCGCGCCTCAAAGCCCACCCCCCGCCCCCCCTAGAGGGACTAACGAATACCGTGATCCCGGAACGTAAAGGGCTGTGGAAGGACACCATGGATTTTAGTAAGTACATGTCTAACCGTCCTCCCTGCCCTGCCCAGGTTGGGAGGACTTATTTGATGATTTTACCAAGCAAAAAAAAAAATGTATTGTAGACAGCAGACAAGTTGTCATGTATTAAACTCGATCATGTCCGTTGAGACTCATCGATCTCGTCAAGGTGAGCAGATATTTCCGCTCAGAACGCGATTCATTACATTGCAAACAATACGAGTGTTACCGGTGTCTACACGTGCCGTAGCTAAGAATTGATTGATTGCTTTAACTTTTTTTTAACAAGACAAATGTCGTCATTTTCCTAAGGAGAAAATCCCACTGTGAAATGAGTGTCAAGGGTACAGTCTTGGGTCGCGGGACTGTTTCAAAAAATAACCGAGACCCTGGAACGTAAAGGGCTATTAAAGGATCACCGTATATTCCATTGAACTTACCCATTAACTTCGCAAAATACGAGTAACTCATTCTTTGAACCAGAGTTCTAAAAAACTCTTAATGTATCACTGTATAAAAGCTAACCTCTTTGTCCTCATGAAATTCGATGGCTTTCATAAAAGTATTGCTAGAGAAGCCTCAAATGAATGGATGTTTATTACTAAAATCACTTCAGAATGGATTTTGATGAAATTTGGCTAGTCTGGAATAACATGGATACCGTTTATCTTGGTATTACGTACTCGTAACGAGTTACAAGCGGTGAAGCCACTGGCACCAGCAGTAGTAATTGAATTTACAAAATTAAAATACAATTGAAGACAGCAGCTGCGCTGGAAGGAGCCTTTCTGAATTGCATTTTCTTTTCCGCGGCATAAAGCTATTGTCAAACAGACTGGCGAAGCGAATGCGATCCGAAGCGTTTTTATTTGTAATGTATGCAATTGTTTGAATCCAGTCACATAGAAAAGCGAAAGCGATCCGATAGTCTATGTGACGGGCTTCAAACAATTTCATACATTACAAACAAAAACGCCTCGCTTTGCGTTCGCCACGCCCGCCTGTCTGTTTGACAATAGTTTTATACTTTCATGCCCATATTTGCCAAGAAATTGCAATTAGGACCTACATGTGTATCTACTATAAGCCTAAAGGCTCTTTGACTAACGTTTAATATTTGTTTAAGTGTGAAATACCCACAGAGAAGTTTTCTTTCTGCAAAATGAATTCACCGACTTAAATAAAGCAAGCACCTTCACAAGCGACCCACATTAACACCTGCAATAAAGCGTAGGGTCTTTTAATTGACCCGTTACGAAACCACTAAGTATCCCGTGCTATAATAAGCTCACACGGAAAAACACTTAGTATTCGTCACTATATTAAAGTACCTGATCACGTAGAAGGAAATCTGCCTGACCAATAATACACCTTTACCCTTTACCTAATTTGTATTCAGGGCGTACATAGAACCCGGCAAGGATTACAAAACTGTGTTCGGGAAGAGACTGTAAACAGCTTTGGCGCCTTTATTGGTGTTAGGCCCAGTTTTCAAGTGGAGCTATATTGAAAACTATGTTCCCAACGAGACTAGCTTTCAAGATGCTAATCTTTAGGTTGGCGAGCAGTTGCGCATAGTAAAACGCAACAAGGATAAGGAGATTTATTATAAGAGTTACAGGGTATCAATGTTTCAAGATACACTGATCTTGATGAAAACTCTTACGCACTCACATGTGACAGAAATGTTTTTCTATGAATTTTATCTAAATCTCATCACTTAAGCTATTGTCAAACAGACAGGCGTGGCGAACGCGAAGCGAGGCAGACTATCGGATCGCTTTCGCTTTTCTATGTGACTGGATTCAAACAATTTCATACATTACATATAAAAACGCTTCGGATCGCATTCGCTTCGCCTGTCTGTTTGACAATAGCTTTAGCATTTGTACCTTATAAATAATTATCATAAAATCACGCCTGTAATCCATCAAGGGTTTCTCATTAGGTACGAGCCTATAGTCATCAGCCGGACACAAATCCAGACTCTGTGTCTGCTAAGTGTTATTGGGTTCAACCATCATGGATACGTCAGTAGAAATTCCTGATATTCAAACCCAATAACAGTTTGTCCAACATGAGCATCGAACTTTAGGCATCTTATTCGCCCTTGGGAGCACTAAACCAACGTATGAAAACGTGAACACATATAATCGTAAAAGATTTCAGTCCTCTATGATAACGTGAACACATATAATCGTAAAAGATTTCAGTCCGCTATTTTGAATCCAGAGCGAAGTGAGCGCTCTGGATTCAAAATAGCGGCCTCGCCGTAAAAATATTATTTTGCTCTCTTGTCATACAATCTACTATTCTATACGACCATGATTTTACATTTTTCCATTCACAATTTATATCAATAGACAATCCAAACTCCAAACTAATCCCAATGTGTCATATTACTTTACAGAAGAAACTCTGCCTTTCCTTTCAAAATTGTTTCTTACTCAAACTTTAATGACACTCACGGGAAGAGTGCAATGTTCTGCTGTAGACTTGTTTTTCCTATTTAACTGAGAAAGAACCGTAATAATCGCTGTTCTTTTCTTTTCATTTTGTGACAGCGCGGCAGCGCTTCCCTGTCTCAAGTCAAATAGATATTGTTTTCAGTTTGCGCAGAGTTCCAAGATCTCATTATTTTAATTACTTAATTCTTAGTATCTAGTTCATGATTTCAGTTAGTCAACAAAAGTTTGGAATAGATATGTAACAGACAGCTTTTAAAATCGGTTTCTAAACCGTACAATCGAAATTCTATTGTGGCTATTGGAATTCCTCTATATTTTATCTATTACAGAGGCTATTGGACGTGGCTAAGCCGACTACGTACGGCATGTGGACCGCACTATTTGCTCCTATGCGGATCAAACAGGGCGTGCAGAAAATAAACCTATTGGAATATTTATACGTATACGCAGTTTGAATGGATTCAACGTGAACTGCCGGCCTAATTGATTAAAACAAACAATTACCTAATCGAATTGAACCTTGATTATGAATGTTTGGATTTATAACTAACTGTAACCTTGTATTTTATGACATAGTTATGTATTGTTTGAGTAATGTAAGTGAATCTGATTGCGATCCTTTAAGTGAACGTCCACCTTTTAAGCATTGCAATTAGGGAATCGAGAACCGGTCCTTGTTGGAAGACCCGGGATTTTCGGGACAGGCGTCCAAGGAACCGGGAAATCCCGGGATTTTCGGTACTTTCGGGACAAAAATGCATTTTTTCCATGGCATTAGAAAACAATGAAAATAATAAGATAACTTTAGGGCATAGTATTTATTCTGATTAAAATCATACAACCAACTTATTCGTCGGCCTCATGGACATGGGTTTGCTCTAGCCTCTTTTCTATTCAGAGGTGGCAAATCTATTCACTCTAACTGTACTAACTATAATAATTAAAATGGATGGAAACTTGCAGTTCATCTAGATGTCTAATACTGGACATTAGATGTAATGCAAGTAGGCCGGTGGAAAGAGGTTGTAGAATTCATGAGTTCGACCTATTTTAGGTCTCATCTTAGCCACGAGCGAACCCATTAAAAAAAACGAAAAGAGGGTAAGCTTGCGTCGATGCGATGAGCTAAGCTGTAGAGTAACCATCCACCAGTTTCACGTTGCCAATTAGTCAAAGAAGCTCTGCGTTCTCCGTACGTTCTGCGTACTCAACTTAATCATTGGGATGGCTCAGATAAATACAACTTACTGCACTAGACCCATCTAGTGCAGTAAGTTGTATTTATCTGAGCCATCCCAATGATTAGTTGAGTAAGATTGCTGCAATACTCCGTAAGAAAAAACATAAGAAACTATGAATTTCGCGGGCTACTACGACGCAATCACCTTATGCAGAAATGGGCTTACACATAGGCTATCCAGGTGTAAGGTATCGCTCACTCTATTTAGGATGCCCACGTCAAAGTTGACACCGGATGTCAGCTCCATGCCCAGAAGCTAAAGGTCATCAGTTATAGAAACAGGAAAAAAAGGAGTTGGTCCAAATTACTCTATAAAAGATGTAGTTTCGATTTACTCCTACTTCACTAAGGAAATATACCCCTGTATATTGGTGGCGTTAAAAGAGAGAAGTTTCTTGTTCGCTCACTGGGATTCTAAGTATCAAATCTTTTCGCTCTACCATGGTCTCTCTGAAGCAATGAACTTCATCCCCACTAGATTTTGCAGTGGGCAAGTATGTCACTGAAACAGTACTGCTATCTACCTATCCAACAATACCAGGCTGAAGTGGGTAAAAAATGTGCAGCAAACTAAGAGTTGCAAAGAAAACAGATAACTGTTGAACTCCAGAGTCAATAACCAAAAGCTCAAAGGATCAGTCATCAACGACAACTCTGATTGATCGTTCACTAAGAAAGTCTGATATCCAGCTACAAAAATCAACTGGGATACCAAAAGCAAGGAAGCTTTTTGTCTCGAGACTTTGTCAAAGGCTTTCGAGATATAACCATCAGTACTACATTATCAACTTTTCTTCTCTGTCAACCACACCTGTATCTGAACATGTTATTCCGTATATAACGACGAAGTTTTTGACCTTACATCCAATTTGATTCTTTTGTTCTATAAAAGAATTAACAAGTTTAAACTAATTATTTATACTGTTTTTCTGAGTCCCGAAAATCCCGGATTTCCCGGTTCTCAGTCGCATGTCCCGGGTTTTAAAATATATTTCAAGAACCGGGAAATCCCGGGATTTTCGGGACCGGGATTTCCCGGTTCGATACCCTAATTGCAATGGACGCCTTTACCAAGCTTCGAACCAACTATAATTCTTTTTATGGAACTAACTATTGAAATGTACTCTTATAAACGTCGTAAAGGACGTGAATCGGATAGTACAAATGTTCAAAATACAAGCTGAAATCCCTAGACTCCTTTCTCTAAAGTAACATCAAACCGCACGACAATAAAAATAAGTCCACCTTATCCTATCGGTAGATCAAACACACGGTTTCTAACAAAAACATAAAATATAATGTTTATACTCAAATAATCTGAATTTCATACAGAACAGGCCGCGTGAACAAACATGACAAAGAATAAAGCCTCAACAAAATTTGCTTCGCCAACATCTTGTTTCAATAAGATTATCTGCGTTTTTATACGGCCATGCTTTTGTATAAAATTTACTGAGCTGTTTACATAAAGAACCTTAGTTTACATAGTACAAAGGGGATGAAGCTTTAGGCCTTTGTCACATAAAGCTTCTCAAACGAAACCGAACCAACTAGAATTAATGAGTCATGAATAGAACAGCGTATATAAAATACATATACTGTTTTTAATGGAGGTCTGCATAATACTCGTATACGTCGATAGAGGCCCTAGAACGACTTTTCACGTTTTTTTAGGTAAAGTTTTAGATTGAAACAATTACCAACTTTCTTCAGGTTTTATAGTCGTTAATACCATCCAGGCCAAGCAAGTGTTTGATGGGCTCCTTTCCCATCCTTTTAGAGGGCCAAAGCCTGCCGGGGTCGCGGGACTGTCTTGTCAGATAACCGTGACCGTCACCCTGGAACGTAAAAGGCTATTGAAGGATTTCCGAGGATTTTAGTTAGCACGAGTGTGACAGTCCTACCCACGATTTCATCATCATCATCAGCAGCCTATAAATGTTCCCACTGTTGGGATACAGGACTCCTCTCTGTGACAGGGATTGGGCCATAATCCACCACGCGGGTCCAGTGAACCCGCACTGGGCCCGCGTGGTGGATTATGGTAGATGTCACATGTCTTCGAATTTTTGGTTCTACGACGTGCCTGTTTCCTCACGATGTTTTCCTTCACCGTTTTGAGAGCAGTAGTGATGAAATAAAATACACAAAGTTATGTGCCTATCTGGGTTCGAACCCACGACCTACAACTCATAAGTTGGGGCCGATACCACTGGGCTGGGCCACCACTGCTCACCCACGATTTACCACGATAAAAAAGTGCTGTGAATGTGATATGACTGGTGACTTGCCACCCGGCTAAATCGACTGAAAAGTCGACCTACCCAAATCCCCAATTAGTCAGTAAACTAGTTATAGAAGTGTGAATAGCTACAAGTGTAGAGGGAGGTAGACCAAAGAAACGATTGATGGACTGTGTGAAGGATGATTTGGGACAGAGGAATAATGATGACCAACAAATTAAATGTCCCTTCTGAGTACATGTGAGAAAGGCCTTACTCCTTACAGTTCGATCTAAATCGACTGGGGATTCAATAGCTAGATATTTAGCGGGCTTTCTCCGACACGTCCCAGTCGGCCGCCTATTCATTGTAAAGTTATAAATCACCGCACACACCTACGGGATACAGGTTTAATTTCACCGATGTCGGCAGTGAGCACTGTACCTATTGGTCAGGCGATTGATTGTGAAGTGTACTTACGAGTACCACAAAAGATAACATTTATCACTTCTGAAAGGACGGTACAATGTATTGATCAACAATTTACTATTTGTTTTCACTAACTGGTACAAAAAAGGTCATGTTTCATAACTGTAACAAGTTTTTATATGACGTTAAATTGTCGTTTTTTGTAATATTAGATTTTTTTTCAGGCATAAAGAAATATCAAAAAACCGTATTTAAGTATACGTATACGGATACGAGTATCATACCTATACATAATTATCCATCGATATAAATGAGGTAATCTAGACACGCGGGAGCGTGGCCAGCCAAAGCAAGGCGCGCTCACAGTGTGTAATATTACACGAACCATTTGGAGGCACTTTTCAGCCCCTCATAACTCAGAAACTATTTAACCTAGACTGTTGAAATTTTGCATACATATTGAGACTGGCGAGATACAAGTGTGTTCCAAATTTTATAAACATATCTCAAACGGTTATTTAGATATTAACGTCCAAAAATCGTCACTTTTATGACTGACCTATAGATCAAAACTATATCCCAGTTCCAGATGACCTAGAAAGTTCAAATTTGGCATGCAGATAGGTAATTAGGTGAATACAAAGGGAAAAATCAGAAACTGGTAATTTTCTTATATTTTATTATAATTTTCACTTAACTTATAATTAGTGCCTATAAATCTCTATTTGTGGATTTTATGATCTTTACGTGAATATTACAACGAGTAAAACACTACCCTTATTTTTTTAAATCGAAATATTCCCGTTCTTGTTCTTATAATTAAGAATATAGTAGATTTTCGTATTTATTACGCGTAACTAACCGTATTCTACAACCAGTAGCGCCACCTATTATCATTTTCAGAAACTCACTGCTCGATGCACATCAATGAAGGACTGATTTGACAAAGTGACACTAGATGGCGTTGCTAAATAAATGCTGAAACTCTATTTGTGAAATGTAGATTTTTATGATCTTTTACGTGAATATAAACGAGTTAAATACCACCCTATTATTTTTAATTCAAATGTTCTCAATTTTGTACTTATAATTACGAATATAGTTGATTTTCTATTTATTACGCGTAACTTACCGTATTATAAAACACTAGCACCACCTTTTATCATTTTCAGAAACTCACTGCACCTTGCACTAAATCAATGAAGGATTGATTTATTCAAAAAACATTAGATGGCATTGCTTAATTAGTGCCTAAACTCTATTTGTGGAATGTGGATTTTATGATCTTTACGTGAATATATAACGAGTTAAACACCACCCTATTTTTTTTAAATCCATGTATTCTCGTCTTTGTACTTATTATTAAGAATAGTTGATTTTCGTATTTATTACACGTAAGTAACCATATTATATGACACCTAGCACCCACTAGATGGCGTTGTGCAATTACGTCACGATCCTGAATCGCGGTGTTAGGATGGGCAGGCGATTAGAATAAGGTTTAGTGAACATGGAAAACTACAAATGATACTATTTATGCGGGTTGTTGGTATTAACTCCTCGGCCGAAAAAACCGCACTTCCTTTCTTGCCGGCAACGAACGGAGTCCCGTCCCGTGTCTAACATCCCCTACAGTTACTAACTGAGGTTTATTATTATTTATTGTTTCAATATTTAGTAATCAACAGTGTAAGATCATTGTTTATGTACAAAAAGTAATGATATCCCATCAAAAACATAAATGTGAAATGAGAGCCAAAGCAAAGCCAAGCACAATAGTTTGATATTATGCCTTGGTTGTTGACTTCCACGAAAAAAGAAGTGAAATCTAAATGGGTGCCAAGTTCAATGGTCAGTTCTGAAATTTATTTAAAACGACATAAACTATATTTCTTTTTATAACTAAGGATCATACATTGTAGCCTAATTTCTTGCTTGGCTAGTTCTCATATACGAATTATTATGTTCGATGGTTAGTACTACCAGCAAACCAAATTTTCTATATAATATAAAATAAAGTAAAAGGTTTAGAACTTAAGAAGGATATATAATTCGTATATGAGAAATAGCCAAGCAAGAAATTAGGCTACAATGTATGATCCTTAGTTATAAAAAGAAATATAGTTTATGTCGTTTTAAATAAATTTCAGAACTGACCATTGAACTTGGCACCCATTTAGATTTCACTTCTTTTTTCGTGGAAGTCAACAACCAAGGCATAATATCAAACTATTGTGCTTGGCTTTGCTTTGGCTCTCATTTCACATTTATGTTTTTGATGGGATCTAATATTATACAAGTAGTCAAATTGCACATTAACAAGTAACCCGCAGATTTAAAACCCGTTTAAAATGAGATTAATAGATTTACTAACAACTGAAAATAAAAGGCTTTAAAAACAATTTATTTAAATAACACTTGAAACACATAAATTACCATTATTGCCAGCACAAATACTTAAGAACTAAAGTCGTTTGTTTAGCATATTAGACTTTCAATGTAAGCCCAAAGTTAAGTGGGTATTTATTTTGTTAAATATTTCATAGAACTTGTTACGTTAAGTGTATGCGTGAGGTTCAGAAGGACAACTTCTACAGATTCGAATTAAAAATGAAATCCTAAATGCACTCTAACTTTGCAGACCGCCACTTTAACCACTAGTAGCTGAAAACGTTTGATGAATTATAATTATTCACTTTATTTAAATTTCTACAAACGCATAAATTCAGCTATTATGCCTGATATTTGTTGGTTAGATTTGTTATTAATTTGTTGGTTTATTATATGCCTTTAGAACAAGAAAATATACCAGTAACTTAGATGGAGTGACTGACTAACTAACCACTTTTTAATATTAATATAATATATAGTATAATATTATGCTACACATCTACACACAATGCGCTTTCTTAAGGCTGACTGCCAAGCTTTCGGAGTTATGACTGCACATGCACATGCAGAACAACTCTTCAACGTACTTTCTAAAGTAACTACAGAAGAATTTCTATATTTATTGAATAGATATCCACAAACTGACCTCATAAGAAGAGGTGACAAAAAAAATAAAGTTTTACACAACAATATGGCTTACAAAACCCCATAAAAGAATCCTAACAACCTATCCTAACACAACCTTTAAACCTTCGAAATACGTTTAATGAACGATAATTCTCGTTACCGCGAAGATTTACACACTCCACAAGAATAGTTAGGTGAGATAGGCTCCTGAGAGCTCCATCCGATACTACAATATATCAATGAGAGGTTCCCAAAGGATACACCGTTGGGTCACGTATCAGGAGTGTTTTTCGACGAACCCTACATTATTTGGAGGTGAGAGAAAAAGTTCAGTATCAGAAAATTATAGGGGTATTGGGTGTTATTAAGATGAAAGTTACTTTTATGTGTCTATTTACAAAGCCTTTGTCTTGACCCTACGACAGGTAAGAACCTATATTCTAGCCTGAATAGGTAGCTGATAAAACAGGTTTTATTTTGTCATCTCAGTATACTTCTCGTGGAAAGTAAAAAGTTTCACAAAGGTTTCGTATTTTCAGCATATTTCTAGAGTTGATGTGAAAAATGTCAAAAAGAAAGCTGACGCGTGTGAATGCATGTATTTTCTCTCAGTTTTACCCGTAAATATTTTCTCAAAATTTTGTGTCCTTTATTTTTTGTAATGTTTTTGTAGGGATTACTTACAAATTGGCCACGAGGTACTACGCGTAAGTGCCACGTTTATTGCTACAATCAAATGTTAACATTCTTTGGCACAGTGACGCCAGTATCTTTGCGTGAAGAATACGAGCGGTCAATCCACGTGTCGTTTGACGCAAGTCGCATCGCCTGAGGCCGTCAACGGGACATTCGACGCACAAGCTCCAGCCGATTGGTATCGTATTTGACCCTGTCTGGACACACTCATTAATTATTGAACCAATACGAGTGAAACTCGAGTAAACTACATTTAACATTTACAAAACTACATTACTCTCAACGGTACACATTTCGACCTGAGTCTAGACAGGATTTTCTAATACGCATCTAACTTTTCTCCTCAAAAAGATTTCAAGAAACTGTTTAATATTTTTTTTGGAAATTCTTTGGATCTTACGGATATTATGTTATTATATTATAATAAAGCTGACGATTTTATTTGTGTTTGAACCCGCTAATCTTTGGAAGTAATAGTTGGATTTTAAAAACTATCTTTGTATTATGAATATCCAATTTCATGATGAGGTTCATAGACTTTGAACATCACGCTTTGAACTTATGGGGCTGAGCAGCGGGTAAGATCATGGATTTGATCGTTTGTTTGTTCGAACGCACTCTATTTTGGAACTACCAGACGAATGTATTATTTAATAGGTGTTTTTTACCATTACCTTATTACCACGACCTTTAGGGGCCTTTTCAGTAACTACAGAGATATCGCAGTATAGCGACGAGATTAAATACCACATACCGTATGGTCTTTTCATAGTTTTTTTACCTATGACAACGACAAACGACAACCTATCAACAATTTTCTTGTAACGAGAACAAAATTACGATTTTGACAAACTTGTCAGCGGCAGCAGCGCGATAGCGGCACAGCGGCTTTATTGAAAAAACCTCACTGTGACTGTGACAGTGACACAAAATCTGAGAAAAACTAAGGCCCTTCGTACATAACGCGATGCAAGTCTCCGATACCTTACGATTTTTTTTTTTTATCGTGGTAAAATCATCAAATGAGTCCTCCCACCCAGGGCATGGCAGGAGGGACGGTCAGACTCGTACTGACTAAAATCCACGGTGTCCTTCAATAGCCCTTTACGTTCCAAGGTCACGGTAATTGGATCAGCCCCGGCAGGCTTTGGCCCTCTAAAGGGCGCCCCGTCATTATGCTGACACTCTTTGAGGCGCGCGTGGAACACAACACGCCGCCGCCGCCCCGGCGCGGCGCCGCCGCCGACCCGGGCATGGTCCGTGTTCGAGCAGCGAGCCGCCCATTACTCACCGCCCGCATGCCCGGATACCTTACAACTTTGGTATCCATTGACGTACGTATTTGTATAGCGGTAGTCGCCTGGATATCAAAATCATAAGGCGTCGGAGACTTGCGTCGCGTTGTGGACAACAGAGCTTAGTTATTGTATGCGTTAATCCAGGTTATAAACTATATGCGTGCCGTAAATTTTATCCATTAGTGGTTTCACCTCCACTACTAGGTTTCTATTAGTCGTAGCGTAGCGATAAATGGATCATCCAACACAAAAAGATTTTTTTTATTCCAACTAATGCAATCAACGACGATATAATACTAGACTCGTAATAACAGGCGACCGATGTCTGTCAACACATTAGGCAAAAAAGTCTTATATTCGTCTCATTTCGACCAATCCTGTGAGCCGTAAACATACGTTGAGACAGAACAGACCTTGAGTTAGCCAATCACAACGCAGTACCCCGTCCCCCTCGCTTACGTAGTACCTCAGCGAGTTGACAGAATAATTTTCGTTCCTTAGATCGTGCATGCGGAGTCTAGTATTATATCGTCGTTAAATACAATAGTTCCTGAGATTAGGGCGTTCAACCAAACAAATTCTTCAGCTTCATAAAATCACTACATAGTATAAAAGAAAGTCGCTTCACGCTGCCTGTCCCTATGTAGGTATGCTTAGATCTTTAATGCGGTTTTTAATAGATAGTGTGATTCAAGAGGAAGGTTTATATGCATTTAACATGCATAATATAGTAGAGATTGTCGTGCGGAGCCGGGGTGCCGCGGGTCCCTAGTTACTATATTATAACACCCTTCTTTTTCCGTCGGGGGTTAATAAATAAGTAAGGATTTACGCTCATGTGTACACAGAACGTTAAAATGTCAATATGAAAACCAAGATTCATTCAAATGTCACTTAAATAAACAGTGTTAGCGTTTACAAGTCATTCATAACCACGATGAAAATGAATAAAGACGAGTTCGAGCAAACGGCATTGAAAATTAACAGATATTGATCTAATTGCATTAGTATTGAGTGAACGATACTGCTCAAAACTTATGTCAGTCAGTTGGAATTCCGGGAAAGATGTTACTCGAACTGTTTAGTTTCGTGACAGTACTGAAAAGGAATGCTAATTAAAATCACTTGGGACATTAACTTTACGTTGACGTATATTATAATTTTATAAACGTGAAAGTTTGTTTGGATGGTTGGATGTTTGTTACTCTTTCACGCAAAAACTACTAAACGGATTTGGTTGAAATTTGGTACACAGATACTCGTATATTATATAGACATAATCAATGAAATATAAAAAACAAAGCCACCGACTTCCGAAAGTAAAGTTATTTTACAGTTTTTTTGTGTTTGGTTTTGAAGTCGGTTCCCTTTTTTTCAAAAAGTTTTTTATTTTTCCCTTTTTAGTTAACATATTCAATAAAAATCTTCATACAATCGGCGTCTTTGAAAATCTACAATCCTAGTAAGCAACAAAAACGGATCTATGCGGGCAACTTCACGAGGTATCCATTGTTGTTATATACTAAAACCTTCTCCAGAATGTAACGAACACTTTTCTGAAAACCGCATCAAAATCGGTTCAGCCAAACGCTACGCAACGATAATAGCGGACAAACATGCAATCGTCTCTGATAATCTACAATCCAAGTAAGCAAAACACGGATCCACGTGGGCAACGTCACGGGATATCTATTAGTGTTCTATACTAAAACCTTCTCCAGAATGTAATAAACACTTTCCTGAAAACCGTGTCAAAATCCGTTCAACCAAACGCGACATAATTGCAGACAAGCATACATACATACAAACAAACATACAGGTCGAACTGAGAACCTACATTTTTTTTAAGTCGGTGAAATTGAGGTAAAATTGTCTCCGGAATCCCGTGTCCTTTTCCCTCAGCCTCTCTCCGTCTGAACCGATTTTTTTATTACTGAGCGCTGAAACCGAAAAAACTAAAAACGCACAGTTTTCAAACTGAAAACTCCTCTATAACTGTTTGATTTCAAACCTAGTTTCAATATTCAAATTTTTTGAGTTTATCTTTTCAAAAAATGTATTTACTTTAGAACAGTTAATCTTTTAAACGATCTTATAATCCGTTTAGAATCAGCCGACAGACGCAGAAAGACAAGTAATTCTCATATTACTATCTCGAACATTAACTTTTTCTCACTTAATTCCAACTTAAACAATCACACTTGTTATTGTTCAAGTTTCGCTGAACGAACAACATCTACATACTTTAGATTTTACAAAGTTAAATAGTTCTGTTGTCGGTGTTTTGGGAGAAGGTTATAAAGACGAGTGGAATAATATTACGTCACATTCATTGCCTACAGTTGCAAAACTTTGTGGAACTTATGTACTTAAATAAAGATTGTAATGGTATTAAAAATATCACTGCCTTATCTATACTAATATCATAAAAATTTTGTTGCAGAAGTCCAACCGGAACGACAAACAAACAAACAAGAAAAGTGAGTGTATAAAAACGTGGGCAAAATGAAGAGTTTGTTTGATTTAACGAGCTAGTCTCAGGAACTGCTGGTCCGTAACTGGTGGTACCTAAATATGTTGGTCACCCCATTTATTGAGGAAGGCTATAAAACATCATACTACGACCAAAACAAGTCGAACAGCGGGAGTGAAACATCGGGAAACATTTTGCTATTATGGTACAAAAGAAAGGCAATATCTATTATCAGAAACACCGAGAACAAGACCTCTAACAATGGATACACGATAGACATTAGTTATTTGGTGATGGTTTTAAGCTCGTCAAGTCTGACAGTCTCTCCCGACTAATTTGACGATTTTCCAACCAACAGATTCTTTTTTTACATCATCAAATGAGTCCTCCATCGCTGGGTTGAGTGAAAGGTACTGTCGGACTTGTACTGACTAAAATCCAACGTATTCCTTACTTTCCAAGGTCACACGGTAACCTGCTTAGACAGTGCCACCATCAAAACATTCCCTGAGGCGAGATTTCTAGGAAGGTTATCTGAACGTAGCCTGTGCCACGTGTAACGGATTCCTGTGAAAATAAACACTAATTTACTCATGAATATGTAAGTGTCACGAAGTTGAAATATACTACAGACTCAGACTTTATAAACCCATGTCAAAGATAAATATTTGTTACTACCTTTGATATTTAAGTGTTCATAATTTAAATGATATTATTATGTAAGTAAACGTATCACCTAAGTATCATTTGCCTTCTTAATATGTGTTTGTCGGCTTCAAAATTCCACCAGGCTTCGAATCAGTGACGGATTAAGACTACTTGATGCCCCAAGCAATCGAAGCTTTTGGTACTATCCAGTTTTTTTTTTTCGTGGTTAAATACATCAAATGGCTCCTTACACCTAAGGCGGGACGGGAGGGGCTTGTCAGACTTGTACTGACTAAAATCCACGGTGATCCTTCAACAGCCCTTTATGTACCAGGGTCACGGTTACTTGATGAGATAGTCCCGCGACCCCGGTAGTCTTCTTCAGTTTGCTGACAGCTCTTTGAAGTGCGCGTGGAACACGACGCGCCGTCGACCCAGGAATGGCCCATGATCGTCGGCCGGTCACCCATTATTCGCCATCCGCATGCCCGCACCTACGACCATTGCCGTGAGCGTCTCCCCCCTGTCCACGGTAGTCCTATTTCTGCCTTTAATCTTTTTTTTTCGTATTCTTTGTTGATAAAGAAGGTGTAATGTAGGGAAGTACTTCGTTTAGTAGGTAAAACAGAGTCCTGTCCTTTCGAAAACTAGGGGAAAGCAAGAGCGAGCGAAGCGAGCTCGTTTTTATTTTGGAAATTTCAGTTTCAGAAAGTTTTTGGTGACGTGAGAGTAAGACGTAAGACATTGTGCTTCTTCTGGTGCCCCCCCAAACATGATGCCGTAAGAAATCGCTTAATTGGATTAAGGGTTTATCCGTCACTGCTTGGAATCACACTTTTTTCCAAAGACATTAAACTATTTAAGACCTCTCTTTGCTTTTTTCTGCTTTTTTCGAATGTGTTGGATGATATCGCCCAGGTTAGGTTAATTTGACCATGTATTTTTGAGTCACAAACAAAAGTTTCTCATGTCAGTCGGTCAGGTAAATGACTTGAAAGTAAATGAATCAGGAACTTGACCGCTGTTATGTACGTCATCCACAATCTACGGCACGTGTTCACCCAATGCTGCACTGGGTGTTAGCCTTTTTTAAACTGGTTCTCCATTATTATTATTTTTATTTTCAGTGCAAAAAATATCTGACACAGAGTCGTGATCCGTCTTGTGACTTTTGCTAATAGCCACCGACATTACTGTACCTATCTGTTAACTTAAAATCTCTATTCTTTACAATAGTCTATTGTCAACTTAGACAATAATGGCTCTGAAAATAAAATAGGTAGCTTTAAAAATGTTACAAACTCTACATTTAGTCATGAGCCCGTAAAAAGTTCAATTCGTTTGACATTTTGCGGGCCGATGTGTCGGCACAGCAGAAAGGCAGCTTACAATCGAAATGTGCAAACTTTAAACTAATTTAACTTTGAATTGCTTTTCCCTAACTCTAGAGAATATTTGTTGATTTTTCTGATCTTACATTGAGCTTTTGTTTATAGACACACACATAAATAAACACATTGTCAAAAGTTAAGGTGTTTTAAAAATCATACTTAAATTGGTAAATTCTAGACATATAAAAAAGTTTAACACTTTTTCCTATAAAATCTGAATGTAATATTGTGTGTCCTCCGCCACAAGGCAGTCAGACTATAACTCAATAGTGGTGTACGAGCGCCTCGGCTTATGTTTCGGCCACACATTCGGCTTCGGGTGATATACGGTCGAAACTTTGGCCAAATCCCCTGTCATACAAAACACGATCGCGTAAGAACGCGGACTGAAAACAATGAAAGTCGGATTTGTGTGATCAAGAAAAATTCTTTTGCCAAATAATAGTTTTGCACAAAATATATCTGTTGTGAACATTCGTAGCGCTCATAGACGTTTTGCTACGAAAAGCGTAGCAGCGGATTTCAAGGTGCAATTTATTTTATAGCAAATCATTCATTTAGCTTCAGTTTCTTTATTTTTTGGTGCCCTATTTTAAAGTAACGTTCATGAAGTAGTTAAGAAATACATAAAAATCTCGATCTAAAAAAAATAATCGGAACTCAGCGTTTACCAGAGTAAATACAAACAAATATCCGGGATTAATCGAATAAGGTTTTTTTTTTTGCGTGGCAGGGACTGGGCAGGGCGGGAGGGACTGTCAGACTTGTACTGACTAAAATCCACGGTGTCTTCAATAGCCCTTTATGTTCCGGAGTCACGGAAAGGAAATAAGTCCCGCGACCCCGGCAGGCTTTGGCCCTCTGAGAGGGGGCCCCGTCATTTTTGCTGACGCTCTTTGAGGCGCGCGTGGAACACGACGCGCCGTCCACCCGGGCATGGTCCATGGTCGGACAGCGAGTTGCCCTTAATCGAATAAGGTAGGTATAAATATGTGCTGGGCCATAACTTTTGGCTCTTTTACCCTTACTTAATAGGGCAATAGAAGTACCAGAAGATAGGTAAATTTATTCCTTACGATACCGTAAAGATCGCCACTTATGATAACGATATTTATTTGGGTACCCATTTCGTCCATCATGCTTTCATCCCTATCTACAATCCTTATATGGGCTGCGATATAAATATATAACTGTCTATTGTAGACACATAAAACCACAAGAGCGGGTAGTGAATTTAATTTTTATGGTTGTGAACCTGTAGAAGACATGAAAGCAGCATAACCCTCACTTTTATGACTCTCTATATAAATCATACTTTTATTATTCATTTGTACTTGCTCATAAATTGGTTCTCTATAAACAAATGTGGGAATAATTTCACAAAGTCGAAGCTGAAAATGTGGAATGGGCTTGGTATCGGATAGTCGACGCCAATCCAGTGCCGAAAGCAAGAACCGCGCAGATTTATTCCACCAGTTATTGCACATTCCCAGCAAATGTGCACTGAATATGCACCCGGCCTGAATATTTCACAGCTTCAAGTGCGCGCTAAGCACCAAATAAAAAACGTCCGAGCTCGTTCGTGATCTCTAATTCTCGACTAAACTGCCAGAATTATTTTATTTAGACCTCTTTGAATGTAGCAGATGAACAAAATGTTTTACTGTAGAGTTTAAGTATATTAACAAACTCACGTTTTTTTCCCATGGGTAGAAACTACAGAACGACACCACTTGTGACGTGCCTAACATCTTCTCCTGGTCCACGTTCTTACTTCTGGGTGTCTAAAAAAGCACCTTTAGCAGAATCAGAACATGTATGCGATAATGGTTATTTATGCAACTGTTGTATAATCAGGGGTATTAAACACGAATGTGGGTTTATCACACGAGGCGTAGCCGAGTGTGATAATAGTATCACATGAGTGTTTTAATACCTAATTATAACAGTTGCATACAAGACTTTATCTACAATCATGATGTGAATCCTCCTTAAAAGAATCTCATACCATAGGGTGTTGTACAGTGTTGTAAGAACTATGTAAATTCAAGAAAAGTCTAATTGCGAAGCATGTAAAATAAACAAACCTTATGTAAAAAAAATAATTGTTCTTTTTTCAAAATTTTAGCGATCTGGTGGTGAAAAAATGTCATTGCATGAGAATGTTCTTTTTTTGAAATTCATAATATCACGCGTTTGGATGATCTAATGATCATAATATCATTGAGTGTTTTAATGTTGGCAACAAGCTAATTGTTTTATAGAGGATTAATAGCATGATAGTAGATAATAGTAGATTAGTAGCCAAGGGCTGTAAGGAATCAATTGCAGCCCGAGATATTTAGGCGCACGAGCGCAGCGAGGACGCCTATAGTTCGAGGGTGCAATTGATGCTTACACCCGAGCTAACTACTCTGCTTTACATCTCGATTGTGAGGTAAGTAGAAAAAAACCGGCATTGCAAGAGTAAAAGTTTTTATTAGTTAATTGCTGCTTCAGCTTCCATTTTCATTGATTCGGGAGTGCAGCTTAATTAAATCTTCATCACTTGCAGTACTCATGTTTTTTTTTCCTAATTATCACGTAATTATAAAAAAGTCCCAAAAACAAACAATATAATATTTACTATAATATTTAAAGTAAAAGTTTTCTATTCCCGCCTTTTTTTCATCTTTTTTTTTTCAAGAACGGGATTTGAGCTTCGCCGTTCGATATTTAAAATTGATGACTATTATACTCGAAGACAAGGCTGAATAGCGAAGCGACCTCTTTTGTCATTAGGCTGAATGCATGATGTCTATTGCCAATATGATGGTTAGATATCCGCAAACTTTTTTTTAAATTACTTACCGCCCTAGGGCCTTTTCTAGCTACATTAATACCCTAGAGCGCTAATTGGTTACTTACAAGCCCCATTTGGGGGTAATAAGGACCTACTTACCGAACATGAGAGATGTCAAATACTTTTTCACACCACTTGCTCGTAAATGTCACATTATAAGTCATGCAAACTGGCCGTAAAGCAAGTCATTGTTCCTAACACTCAAACCAGGGAATAATATATGTACTGAATTTCATTATTCCCTGGGAATAATGTGATTTGAATTTGGAACCTCAAACAAAACATAGTATGAAAACTTGGAACGAAGGAATTGAAGCAGCGGCGGCTGCCCCCCGGCAGTCCCCACTGCAACAGCTGATCGCTTGCTGAGGTGGGCACCACAGCATGCTCACGTTCGAAGGTTGTCGTACCACATCAAATTTCAAAATTCGAATTTATTTCCTCGCAGGTGGTGTGAAAAGCAGAGTACTCACCTCAGGAATAAAGCTGCCTTTGTCTTGGGCTAACTTAAATCCCTCGCTACACTAAGGATTCTTATCTTAATTCCCTCGTTTCACTCGGGAATTAACACTTGAACCTCCTCGCTGCGCTCCGGAGGTTCACCCCCAGAATCCTTAGTGTCGCTTCGGGATTCAATACGCCCGTGACGTAAGGCACTGCTTTATTCCCTTGGTGCGTAATCTACTATTATATCTATTTTCTAGTCTATGCTTGAACAATAGATCGGGCACCCGGCGGCGAGTAATGGGCGACCCGCTGTCTGACCATGGACCATGCCCGGGTCGACGGTGCGTTGTGTTCCACGCGCGCCTCAAAGAGTGTCAGCATTATGACGGGGCCCCTCTACAGAGGACCAAAGCCTTTGCGGTCGAATAAAGACCTTTGGGTCGCGGGACTAACGAATCACCGTGACCCCGGAACGTAAAGGGCTATTGAAGGACACCGTGGATTTTAGTCAGTACGAGTCTGACAGGCCCTCCCGCCCTGCCCTTGGTGGGAGAACTCATTTGATGACTTTACCACGCAAAAAAAAATGCTTGAACAATAGAAGTCAGAATATTTCATGTTACGAATTTTATCGCAATTGAAAATACGATTTCGATTGGTGTTTTTTGTACGGGTTCCCCTCTGCCCTTGCCCTACAGGCCTACAGGAGTAAAGTTATGTTATACACATAAAGAGCCAAATAAAACACGATATAGGTACTCTTATTACATATTCGCTGTGAACAAATTCTAAAGCAAACATGCATTGAATTAGTTGAGCAAACATGACCGATCCTGCGATAAAACAACATTTTACTTAGTTACACGTTTCGCCTAAATATAATATGTATATGTGTGTCATTTTAGCGACTGCATAGAGTCCAATATTCTTTATTTCGACATATTCTTGAGTACAGTCACGGGAATTGTTATTTAATGTTGATTTTACCTATTTAATTGTGTGTTTCGATGACTTTATTTGGATTGGAGTTTGATAAACGTAACTTAGTTTTATTCATTTATTTATGGAAGTTAATTCATATATTGCATGCTATATGCCTTTTAAAAACTATAAAATGTAACATAAACGAGTAAAATATACGCAAACTAAACATGTCTAAAAAAATTGTATATTCACAAGCTCAAGCTCGTATTGTTTTAGTTTCAACCAATGATATTCTAATATACAGATATGTTAGCCACTTACAAAACAACAGAAAAAACTGTTCCGCGCCGAGCGGCAGCACACATACACACTTTTTTATTCACACATTACATTTCACTACAAGTAAAAAGAATAGCTTGATAAAACGCAATAAGAAAAAAAAATAACAGCTAGATAAACAAACAGCGCCACGCGTCATCAATCCCCCCGCACGTCGGCATCATAGACTAGCAAATTGTCCCACGTGGGACATTTTCTGGTCTTCAAGTTTTGCGCGCTCATAACATATCTGTTTACTAAAATATCATTGGATTCAACATAACGAATCCCTAAAGTAAATAAAACACAGACAAACATTTTACTGACATCACACTGCCTTTGAATAGAGCCTTCCTATCGAGGCTCAAATAAAAACGTACACATCAAAAGCCGCAATCAGTTTATAGATCCGAATGATTCCAAACAAATACATAATATATACAATATTTACGTTTTGGTGCGCACCTAAATATTGAAACAAGTTGTCAGAAATACTCGCTCCGGAAATTGAATGTGACTGCCTCAAATATTTAACCATCACATAACTGTTTGTATTTACAAAATGTAAATTTACTCTTTCAATAAAATAATAGTGTTTAGCTTTTCGTGTGTTAATTAACAGTTATTTCTTAACCATTTTGATGAAACAGTTTTGCCATGTTTTGCCGACCTAATTAGTATGTCGGCGCGCCTCATTGCTATGACCTTCTTAACGAACTCTGAGTACTGGTGAGGTGGCCATTAGCTATTGGAACGTCAGTTTTTGACAGTGAAGTAAGATGAAATCGACACACAGGGCACACGGCCATGTACTCGGCAGACGTTATTTTCCAAAAGTGATAGTTACAGGAGAAATCCTATTATAGTATCCCTATGACTGTGATGACCAATCCTTCAACATCTCACCTACGCCCCGCACGCAGATTACATCCCTCTCCCACATTTGCATGAAGAAAAATCAGTTTAGAACAACAAGCAATGGACATTTTTTTATTCTTTTTTAAAAACGCTGCCCACACTTAGATTTTTTTCTATATCTTGGGTACGTTTACAAACATTCTCACAAACACAAACACCCAGACCCGGAACTACAACTTGCAGATCATACAAAATATTTGTTCCGTGCGGGGATCGAACCCGCGACATAGTCGATCGCTCAGCTACCAGCCGTGTTGTCGTCTAAATGCTTATTCCATGTCGACAATAAATGTTTATTCAATGGTTGTTTTTGTTTATAAACAAAAATTAAAACGAAAAATATATTGAGAAAATTGACCTAGCTATGTCGGGAAGATAAATATTTACCTCACATAGCTAATACATTTAAACCCAACAAGCTTATTTTCTCGTAACTCAATGTATGGCCATAACCACCGCGCTTTGGAATACGCTGAGACATTGCAATTGTGAATCTTTGCACATCAATTAACAACCAATCAAAGCGTTTACTGCATCTCTCGTAATTACCAAATTATATTAAAGAGTTTAATAAAAGTGAATAAACGTAAGCTTTCAACTACCGGTTGGCGGTAAATCAACATTAATTAAAACAACGAGGGTGTTCCGAGTACCTATCGTAGGTAGTTTAATTACAGGCAGCAAACAAAGGTCACGCTTATTGATTGTCGGAACTGGAAAGTGGGCACGGGAAATTCGCGCCTTACTACATTAGTGGAAGTAAGGTTCTGATTACTTACTAAAGCTAAAACATTAAGGAACGTACAATTATCTACATGGCATGATGAATATAGAACATTAAAGTGTCTAGTTGGCTATGTTAACATTCCGGTCATGACCTCATGTCAGTCATGTGACTTGAAGGCGAATTTCATCAAGAGACACTAGCGCATGTCACCTGGGCACGCCGCAATCGCGGCGGTAAGACCCCTCTTTGAGGAGTGGCTGGATAGGCGTCATGGCGTCCTGATCTACCGCATGACGCAGATCCTCACCGGACACGGAAGTTTCGGGAGGTACCTGTGTCTCATAAGGAGGAAAGAAACGCTTGGATGTCACCACTGCGAGGATCGCCAGGAGGACATGATGGAGCATACGGTGCAGGTGCTGCTTGGGCAGAGCATCAGCCGTGTCCTCTCGGCGGCGACAGGCGGAGACCTCTCGCGCCCGGCATTGGTCGAGGCCATGCTGCGGGGCGAGACGGAGTGGGAAGCGATCGCCTCCTTCTGCGAAGCAGTCATGCTTGCGAAGGAGGAGGTTGGCCGCGTGAGGGAGTGAATAGCGTCCTCCCTCCACCCCAGCCGCAGTGGTAGACGCCCACGGCGTCGGACGTCGGCAGACGATCTCCGGCCACCGTAGACGCGGGCATACGGGCCCCCTCTAGAGGGCCAAAGCATGCCGGGGTCGCGGGACTTTCCAATTACCGTGGCCCTGGAACGTAAAGGGCTATTGAAGGACACCGTGGATTTTAGTCAGTACGAGTCTGGCAGTCCCTCCCGCCCTGCCTTGGGTGGGAGGACTCATTTGATGATTTTACCACGATTAAAAACAAGCGCATGTCACCTGTTTTCTTCCTATGGAAGATACCGCCATCTTTCTCATCGCTGTCTTGTAATATGTTCTTATGCGGGGTCCACACTAACGGAATATGCCGTTTAATTATCGCTATATTAGACTTTATATATTAATGGCGTATCAACTAGTAGGTATTAGTAATTATGTTCATACATTTTTACTGCAGTTACTTTTGCAAACCAGTACCCTTAGCACGAATATTCACTCTTTATGACGTAAAGTAAACTGGAACTTTGCTGTAAATTTGATGGAATACTGCGATTTCTCTGTATAACTCGTGCTACCTCAGACTCTGTAAAGTAAAATACTGCAAAGTTTCTGTAAAAAATACTGGGATTATTGTCAGCCGAACTGACGTCACTGAGAAGTCACTAAAATCCGACCCACCACTCATGACTTTCGGAAATTTCGAGGTACTAATTTTTTAATGCAATTTGATGTAATGAAATAGACACTAGCGCCACGTCTAAAGGTCATGAGTGCTGGCATGGCTGCTCCATAGGATCGTTCTGAAACTCGACTTTTTGACTAATATTATTTTAATTTTAAAATACCCAGTTCTAATCCAAATTCAGTGACTAAATAAGAAAATATTTGTACAAAAAGTGTTAATTATTTAATAGATTTGAATTAAAAAACTAAACAAAAAATTTCCGCATTTCATTTCACATTTAAAGTAGTAGACAAACGTTTTCAAACGCACCATGTCTAACATGCGTACATGCAATATAAGACAGTGTTCCCACTTTATAAAATTTTCCCTTTATTTAGGGTTAGGGGGTCCTTTCAAATAATGACAACTCATTATTTTAGCGAAAAAATTGTAAAAGAAAATAATAAATCTAAGGAGGTCTTTATGAAATTAACTACCCAAAAACCAATTTTCAAATCACTGCAATCCTATTGCTGGCTGGGGGGCTGCCGTGTACCATTTTTGAATTCTATCAGACAGGCTGATAGAATTTAAAAAATATACACGAAAACAAAGTTGATTTTAAGGAGAAATTTAATTTTTATATAAAAACGAGAAAACAATCAGTTACATTTTTCACAAGGATACGCGGAAATCTAAAATCAGAGGCTGACAATACGGTAACTATGACAACGAATATTCAATTAAATAAATCATGAAAATAATAAATCTAAGGAGACCTCCTTAGATTTATTATTTTCTTTATTATTTTATTTATGAAATTAACTACCCAAAAACTAATTTTCAAATCACTGCAATTCTATTGCTGGCTGGTGGGCTGCCGTGTACCATTTTTGAATTCTATCAGACAGGCTGACAGAATTAAAAAAAAAATACACGAAAACAAAGTTGATTTTAAGTAGAAATTTTATTTTTATATAAAAACGAGAAAACAATCAGTTACATTTTTCACAAGGATACGGGTAAATTTCAAAGCAGAGGCTGACAATACGGTAACTATGACAACGAATATTCAATTAAATCAATCAATGTGTACCAAAGATGTCAAAGATGTGTACCTACGTAAATAAACAAACATTAAAAAAAATGTTTAAAATACGCTATGAAATTCAACAAATAAAGTTGTGTGGTTCGTTTCACTAAAATCGAGAAGCGTAGATACCTACCTAAGGGAGAAAATCATCGACGACTCAGCTCTGGAAAAATATTATTATCTGGAAAACTCGTGGTCCAATTCTGGCCCGACTCAATTTAGATTGCCATCGACATGCAGAAGAGGATCAGCACAAAATAATCGTAGAACCTGCCATTCTTCAGACATGAATAAAGTGAAAGATAAAACCAGCTGACACAGTGATATACCTAGTGTGAAACCACTACTGTATGATCCAAATGTTTCCTAATTACTTCATGCAAACAATTTGATACAGAAAGTTGAGAGCCATTGGATCAATGTGTAATTCTTCATCATGGATTTAGGTACTTTGATTAACAAAAAATGTACAATTTTACATCTCAGTGAAGTGAAATTATTCTAATATCATATTCAATATTGTAATTATTAATAGTTATTTAGTGACAAACTGTTGTAACTTACAGAATGTAAATAATTAAAGTATTAAATACCAACGACTTTCATTTTGATATGGTTTTAATAATTGTAAAAGCTAAGCAGCTCTCTCATTGTAAAGCTAAGTCAGAGCAAAATAAATATTTAATAATTATTTTTGCATGAAAATATTGGTAAAAAGGTGACTACTGATATAATGAGTAGAGAAAAATAGACGGTTGAATTAGAATAAGGGCAGGAGAACGATGAGACGACGAGTTATTTAGGCCGTGCGCTGCGTTAGCCGGACGCCCGGCGCGGGCGCCCCGTGGCGTGCTGTTTTCATGTAATCTCATCGACGCGCGACCCGCTGCACGCAGCGCTGGTCTATGAGATTACATGAAACAGCGAGGCCACGCGGGCGCCGCCTAACGCAGCGCACGGCCTAAGATTTGTAAATAAAATATAACTATTCATATTTCTGTATGTATTTAAAAAATTGGTTAAAACACAAAATGTACCTAATATTAGGTAAACTACTACATATTTTGTCTTATTATTCAGTGTATTTTTCTTGCATGATTCACAGGGCAGCAGCGAAATTGAGAGTAATCCTTGCTCTCAGTAGAGTTACCGTCCAAACATAAAATAATCTGTAAACATAAAGAAATTACCATTAAATTAACCCATTTTTCTAGTGTAAAAGACTTGTAACTAAAATAGTACAGCGAAGATGCTGGCTGAGTGGTGGTGGCCCTTGCTTGTGAATTGTAGTTCAGTTAATTTATATAGTGTGACAGATTCGGACAAAAGTGCACACCATATAGGTACGTTTTTAATCTACCAGTACCTATAAAGGTGTAGAAATAGGTCGTGAGACTGTCTTCACCAATAAACGTAATCAAATGGTTGATAACATATGAATGAATGAAGCGATGGTTTTGCATTTGATAGCTGTTGATGTATATCATCACATCCTGCATAAACTTATGGTAGTAGTAGGTGTGGTTAATAATCTTTGGTTATTCTTACCTTAATTTCCAAGCTGATAACTGTAGTAGTTTGCTTTTTAGCATACATAAAGTTGGTCGTTTTCTGTTAGTAGAAATCCTGTTTTAAATTCGGTTTTGCACAGATTCAACACATTGAAAGTACTTGGTTGCGTTTATATGGCCCTGCGCTTGCTTATTCTGTAAGTAAGATAAGGATTTTAATAATAAAAAATAGGAAAAACTAGAATACAAAATGCAACAACAACTTTTACAAACATTGTACAAATATAACTTACCAGACGTCCCGTATATGTTTTGACTCATTGCTTGCTGGATAAAATTGACAAAGACGCGAAATATATCCATTATAACGGATTTATTTTTATTTTAACAGTATTTTCATGTTTATTATCTCGAATAACATCTGTCACAATAAATACGTGACAGATAGCATTGACATTTTACAGAATTTTTGCAGTAACGTACTCCACAGTAAATTGCTGCATGCTCGTGCTAGCATTTTTTGCTGTAAACAGCTGTAAACTTGCATATTGTATGGGATCACTGTAAAATTTACGTCCCAAACACAGCGTTCTCATAATTTACTGTGATTTACTGAAAAAATTGTTCCTGCTCTGCACACCAGAGGCGCTGTTTCATTTTTCATACAAAAAACGCTGTAAATACTGGAGCCGTTCTGTAAAGTAAAATTACTGAAAATTCGTGCTAAGGGTACAGTTCAGCTTGTAAGCTCAGAAGCTCAGGCTTTCTAGTACCAGCAATGCACCTGTTTTCGCATTGTAAGAGATCAAAATCGCTTCAACCGCGTTCAGCCCCTGCAGTCTCGACATTAGACAGCGACAAAAATCGGTCGCAAAGTCGTATCGTTGTCAAATTCCTATAATAGACTTTCATATTTATTTCGAAAGCATAAGGTTGAAAATCTATTAAAGAAATTTGACATCGATTAGACTTAACGAGCGATTTTTATCGTTATATTTGTCGAGACTGCAGGGCCAGGAATCTTTCAGTGATACTTCATTCTTGAACGTGCACCTTTTATAAGCACCTTAACTCTGATCCGGGTGCGTTGAGTTGATGACCATGAGCCAATAAGTGAGGTGATACGGATCCCGGGCAGTGCTAAAACGTAAATAGTTTTCGTGTGTATATATGAATGCATTGCTAAATCGTGGAACAACTTTCAGCTTAAAATTGAGATGTTATTAATAAGCAAAAAAAAAAATTTTTTTTTATTATATATCTTATATCAATCGTTTGAGTTTTTTCAAACGATTCATTTACGATTTTAAGAACATTATAACTTTTCAAAAAAAATGTCTTCTTCCGCCATAGATTTTTTTAGAATTTTAATAAGTCTCTATTTGTAATCATCATCATCATCATCTCAGCCGTAGGACGTCCACTGCTGAACATAGGCCTCCCCTTTCGATCTCCACATATACCTGTTGGATGCGACCTGCATCCAGCGTCTTCCGGCGACCTTTATAAGGTCGTCTGTCCACCTTGCTGGCTATTTGTAATAGCTCACTGATAAACAATATTGTCTAGAATTCTTGACACCAACTAGATGTTTGATAGAATAACTAATTCAAACATTAATTAGTAATCAAAGATCCTGTCTACTGTCTACACCAATTATGAAACCTTCAATTGATTAATCTAACTAAGTAGACTGAAAACACGACCCAAACAGATAAGTTTTCACTTCATAAACTATACATGAAACAAGCAATTCTCTGATAAAACGATAGCTTTCACACGCAATACTGATGACGTACAAATCCCTAGTAATCTGGGATCCAATTACATAAAACGAATCCCTTTAGAGGTTTTAACACTCAATGTAGCGCCAGAATGCAAATCAGTTAGTTAACATCTGTTTGAAATTAATTTATTCAATTTATAGAGTACCGCTGTACGATAATGTCAGGGGCCAGGATTGGACGTAATTCTAAATAGGTAAATGATAAATTGCTAATTTATTTTCGATCTTTAGAAGCGTATCGTGGGTGGGGTTATTGAGTAGGATGTTTTTTTCTTCCCCATTCTAGGTATATTTCCTGTAACGTGGGTGTAATTGATAACAGCTTTTACATCAGAGAACTGTATCATAAACTTCGTGGACGTCAGCTGTGGGTTCCAGGGGTGGGATAAGCAATCATTCCGTTATTTCCTGAAACCTTGTTTAAGTAAGTTAAGTAGATACCTTATCAATAAAGGACTGAATGACTAGTGTAATATTCAAGTATTATACGAGTCAATCAAAATTGTCCTAATTGAAATAAACCCCTCTCTCATTCATACCAATTTGAAAAATCTCTATAAATTCCAAACTACAGATATAGTGACCCATATCAAGTACCCATACTATTTTGATAAAATTACCTCCCCTCGCCGAAGCTTCGCTCGACCGCAAAACTCGGTAAAAACTTTATCTACTCCTGCACAACAGTTCTTTATAAATAAATTCGAAACAAGTTATGGTCCTTTTTCAAATCTTTATGATACGTTAACCGTGTATACCTCGGGGATATAACAAGTTCTAGAATGCAGAATCCAGCTCTTTTAGAAAAGTACATGGCTGGACATGTTTGTAATACCCACGTCCTCTACTCAGTAGACTTTATTTGAAAAATAAAAATGTCATGATATGCACTATTTATCCATTCTTAACTATACGAGCAAATGAAAAAATCTGCATATCTAATCTAGCCTTAGGTTAGATGGGTTCGATCTAAATATGCAGATTTTTCGACGATAAATATTGAGTTAAGACTTGAACTCTTCTCGTACCCTTCAGTGTTCCCTTCAACCTTGCAAAATAATTAAAAGCCTGCCCTAAGAACTTATTGAAGTAGGTATACAATCAAACAACAGCCATAAATCAGCCACACAGCTTTCTCATTAAATAAGAACAAGATTCTTTATCTCACGTAGCAAAACTCCTAAAGTTTCATTTATTATTATTTAGTTAATTGAAACATTTATCTAAACGTAATCAGCGATCTCTAATAATATCTGCAGAATAAGATGGAGCCTACTGACAGTGGCTGGCAATTCTTATTTAAGTTTAAATAGGTTTCACGATGCAGCGATCTACGTGAGCTTGGCGAACGCCGGAGATTGAGCGCGCGGGCTCGCGGTGAGCGACCGGCCAACTTTGACAAAGAGTAATGATCCCTCACGATCGGACCGACACCTCGCACCGTAACCACACAGACTCGCGATTTTACCACAAAAGAAATAATGTTTCTTGACAACATTCGACCTGTCGCTTGTTATTACATTTACCTCGTTTTCAGGTCACTAGGACCCATTTTAGCAAATATTTTTGCAAAATTAATGGAACAGCTCTACTTACATAACGAAGTACACTCCTTCGAGGAATATCTAATGTAACCACGTAGGAGGTAATTCTAACGGAAAAACCATACGTCTAGTCGAATAATAAGTTGTTGTGTACGCAGAACGTGGGAGAAACGCCATTTTATCGTTCGATAGCGAACCATTGTATCGACAATCTTCGAAACGAAGTTGTTATCTTGGCGGCTCTCACGTTTTGTTGAATTAGTAAGAGGGTACAGACAAATGGCCCTGTAAGAAACACGGAACGATCTCCGACTCGGTCCGAAAGCGATAGTGCTCCACTAGTTACGATAATAAATAGGGGCTTAACGCTAGCAAATGGCCGATTAGGGCATTCTTGACTACAACACGGGCATTCTGATAAAGTTAGCGTTTGCTGTGCAACGACTCTCATGGGTTTTATGGCTAACTTATGGCTAACAAATAGATTGCTCCCACATTAAATCACTCACTTGTTCTAAGGTTAGAAATGTTTATGTGTACGGTACACTTTAAACTGCATCCGAAAATATTCCTGACCATCATTGAGCTTCAACAAAATATAATTCGTTGTTTCTATCGCAATGGCAGTTATTCAGTGAAATCTAGAATAGAGTAAGTTATTTTTAACTTTTTTGCATAACTCCACTTCCAGTTTAGAGTACCAATTTGAAACAGTATAAACAGCTGAATGCAAATCGTTCAATTGTTCAAATAAGGTTAGGTACTGCGTGAAATACGTTTTCGCCAAAATTAATTCAACCTCATTCTAACGAGATTCAGCCATTAGACCTTTTATTAAAGCCAATTCGACAAATTGAAAGCTTAATGTTTAATTAAGATAATTTCTAAGTCCATTACGGTCCCGTCGCTTATTTCGATCGTTGTATTTAATATTTTATTTAATGAACCATTTTAATTTTATGAAAAACGAACCATGTGAAAGGCGATCAACAAAAGGAATTTATAAGAAGATACGCTGGAACCCTAAGAAGACCTACACTGACCTTATTGGTGAAGTGCTTCAAAAAGATCGGGTACGTAGTAACCGCAGTCGGTGTGCTTGTCTGACCAGATGTATGAATGCGGATGAGGCGAAAGGAGTAGGGGAGGTATTCCCAAGACGGGTAGCCCGCCTAAAACGGGTATGCATGTTAAATTACGCGTCGTTCTTCCTAATGAGAGTCTTTGCGTGCAGAACGCGAGCCTTCATACGAGAGGCGACGCGTCCTGCACGCACACATTCTCAAAAAGTAACATGCATACCCGTTTTAGGCGGGCTACCCGTTTTAGGCTTACCTCCCCTACTCCTTTCGCCTCATCCGCATTCATACATCTGGTCAGACAAGCACACCGACTTTGTTATTTCTGCCTTCCCCCATAGGTATAGAGCGTGTGTTTATGTGTGTATGTAAGCGCAGCCAAAATCAATGTTAGAAAACAATTAAATTACATAAACATAACATCAAATCTGCAATCATCGATATATTAGGCAGAACCTAATAGCGACCCACATTTCACAAGTAGTCTTTATATCTATAAGTCCCATAAAAGGGGGCGAGCCTATTACCATCAAATTCCGTGGCTGCTATTAATAAATTCCCAATGGAACAACTAAATAACAATTTACCCGACCTGGGAATCGGGTTTATTCCACTTTGTTCACCTGGGTGATATCACCTGGGTGAACAAAGTGGACCACTTGGTGTCCTCAATTCACCTCGGAAAAATATCACCTGAGTGATATCACCCAGGTGAATTGTGGACACCAAAGTTGTCCACTTTGTTCACCTCGGAAAAATATCTGGGTGAACAAAGGCGACTTTTCTTACGCGATTTAGCGGACTTTGGTGTCCGCAATTCACCTGGGTGATTTCACTCAGGTGATATTTTTCCGAGGTGAATTGAGGACACCAATGTTGTCCACTTTGTTCACCCAGGTGATATCACCCAGGTGAACAAAGTGGAATAAACCGGGAATCGAACCGGTCCCTCATACTCAGCAGTCGCACCTGTACAATTGATTGACAATGATTGTAAAATTAAAATGACTAAAGTGCTAATAACACTTATCTGATTCCCTTGAAAAGTTATTTCCAAAAAATTATATTCACATTATTTCACAGGTATATTTTAGTATTTTCCATAATTTCAAAAAGAAAACAATAATGATTCACCTATTATTTGGATTAGTATCTCAATTGCCTATTATATTACAAAATATGAAGGCAAAAGGGACCATTGTTAGGATTATTTTATAAGATTACTACAATAGCCTATTCTTTTCGTTACAAAGAATACAATTTGTACATACACAACAAGTTACTAAGTATGCTACAATGTAATAAAAGTACGATAATGTTAATACTTATTTTCAGAACAAAGTAGGCCTACTGAGACGTATATTTTTATATTTTATACTAGCTTCTACCCGCGACTTGACCCGCTTGACCGCATGAAGTTTTGGTCCTGGACCCACTGCGTCGCATCCCATCACTTGCCGCGCTTTTACTTTTTCCGACATAAACAAGACTAAAATTGTAATACATAGCTTGGCAAATATGCACTACTAGTTGTTGCTCGAAAGCTCTCTGTAGCTCGACAATTATCCCATAGGTACACAAAATCAGGATAAAAACTATCCTATGTGTTAATCAAGATTATAAATTATCTGTGTACTAAATTTCATCCAAATCCGTTCAGTAGTTTTTGCAGGAAAGACTAACAAACATCCATCCATCCAAACAAACCTTCAAGATTATAATATTAGTAGGATAGTAGGAATAGGAAGTAGGATAGAAATATATTTATAGCCTAGCACTCAAGCATAGTGTAGTTTCTAAAGAGTTTCCCAAAAAAAAATTGGGTCATTACTTAAACATAAAGTCACGCGTTCCAATGCGCGTAAGCAGAAAACACAGAGCGACTCCTGGGTCGACTCTTTGTCCGTCAACGAAAATACAGTCCCGTACGCGAAAATTTTAAGTACCTATTAGTTCTAAATTCAAAAGTTCTGACAACACATCGTGAGTCGGGACAACTGTTTAAAGACGCTGTCACCAATTTTGAACTCAACCCACTAACTAATCTCGTGATAGACAGTGTGTGTGTCCACACTGGAAGCCTAGCGCGACGGCGGTGGCGGGCGCGGTGGAGGGCGCGGCGGCGGGCGCGACCTGTGTCCATACTGCCGATCAAGCATTTGTTTTTGTAGAGGCGATTTCAGGTGTTGCAAACCCGGGGTAGACGTTCTACCACGGGACAGACCATCGCCGAAAATGCTTCCTTCGTACACTTCCGACCATGGCCATAACAACAGCTGGAAGCGAGGGATCGCTCCAATTCACGGCGCTGTATAAATTCAGGTTTTTCTAACCAACAACAGACTAATGTGTTCCTGGGAAGCTTGCTCCGCAGCAGCAGAGCAACTACTTACTTATTTGTAAAGTTTGAAAGACCTATCAGCCTACTTTGAATAATAAATAAAACATTGAAAAAATAATACATTTGATTGATTTTAACTAACATCGAAATGGTTTGATACTCCTGCCACCCGCCCGTTGTATCGGTTGTTGCCTAGCAACGCCTAGGCTTGCAAAATCGCTTGTAGCCATCGCGCTAGGTCCCCGCCTTAGTCACTTCAGTATGGCCACGAGCGGCGTTTTCATACATTCAATATTATCGCGCCCGCCGCCGCCACCGCGATAGGCTCGCAGTCTGTTTGAGCACAGTTAGAAACGCCCGAAGCTTCCGTCGAAGCTACGGTTTTCATGGTTAGATAGTAGTACCCCTGCTACGATCCTTACATACTCCTTTCGTCTCATCCACATTCATACATCGGGTAATTTGTTCCAGGTGTTACCACCTCCAAACAAATTTTTACCTCTTCATAGTATTAAGGACCGATGAAATCTGTTTCTGCCTTATGATTAAGTAGGTACTAGGATACTAAGCTAGGTAAGTAAAGTTCGCTCCTCTATTATTAGAAGTCGATTATAATTCCACGAACCTTTCGTCTTAAGTATAAATCCTGGATTCTGAAGAATTACTTTTCTGTTGAAATACTAGAAAGAATGAAAGACTTAAACTAATGTTAGAAAGAGTTTTATTTTTTGTTGGGGAGCACTATTGTCACACACTAGGAATTTCTCAAGTCGTGGGAGTGGTCGCGGGATTTTATTTCCTCACCGTGACCCCGGAACATAAAGGGCTATTGAAGAACACCGTGGATTTTAGTCACAAGTCTGACAGTCCCTCCCGCCCTGCCCGGGGTGGGAGGACTGTGGAGGGTGTGTTTGCAAACATTTTATCTCACATACACAAACGACTTAACCATTTTTTGTAATACTTTCAGCTATAAAAAGCTACACTATCTGTTTTATTCAATTTGTTAAGTAATATATTTTTAATATTAGCACAATAGTTATTTGTTATGCAAGGCTGCAAAGTTGATTTTTGGCGCGAGTACTTGAATTGAAAACTGAGCGAGCGAAGGATTCTAAGATTGAACCGCGAGAGAAACGAGCGGTTCAAATATAGAATCCTGAGCGATGCGAAGTTTTCAAAGGTACGAGACGCAGAAAAGCTTTGCTGCCGAGTGCAACACACAACTTTTCACCTCACACAGCGAGGAAATGCAGTGGGGACGGCTCGCCTGCCAGTGTAGAAAAGTAGAAAACAATTGAATACAAGACGTGTTCGAATTTTAAACAACACTTTGTGCTCTAGAGCACAAAATGGAGTTTTGCGCTCAGATTTTGAATGAGAAATAGAATCTTTCCGAGCGGGTGAGGTGAAAATAAAATTATGTAGCCTTTCCCGACTATGGGCGTGGACCAATGTCTACGGTGCGGCGCCGTGCCGCGCTACGGCGTCGTGTACGTACGTACCCGCTCAGCAAGTGTATCCAAAAATAAAAATTACAGATTTGGTTTGATATGGACCGCGAAAGACGTATCCTGCTCCTGTTGCTGTTAAGACGACGAGAAATGAAGAAAAAACAAAATTAAAGAAAATATTGGGTAACGCAATATCGGGTACGCCGCCCGTGGCGTGGCACGGCGCCGTGCCGTCCGGCGGCGGCGGTGCCGTGCCGTGGACATGGGGCCACGCCCTATGTTGGTCTACGATCAGCTTTATACCCATATAATAATTATGATATTAATATTCTAGTTGCAAAGTTATTAACTCAATTTCATTTATTTTTTCTGTTGGTAATAATTTAGTTCATTTAGTAGCATAAATACATGCAACAAAGCTTGTAATACATTTATTATATTATTTGGTAAACTGTCGACATTGTTGGTTATAAAATTGATAGTTAATTATAAAATGGCATTTAATAGCAATACAACTGACCAAAATGTTTCATTGAATAAATACATGCACGAAGTGCTGAGATCATAAAATGGCGTATTTTTAACCATAGGATTTCGTAGACATTTTATTTTAAGTTTTGAAGGATCACACACAACTTAAAATACGTAAAGTCCACGGAATTCTCGACCTAACTACGTAGCGTAGCTAATGCTACGCCGTAGCAAGAAGAGCTACGCAGTAGTAGCTTACCGGCTACGCAGCTGTTGTAACTTAATTTGAATGAAAAAATAAATCGACATAACAGCTACTCCACGGTTTTTGAAACGTTATGATTGCGCTGTCATTATAATCACATTATAATTTTACGTCCCCAATAACGACTCCAAATAATATTTGTGGCGTAGTTGATAATTGTGGCGGTATTCGGTTCTCAGCAACAAAAAAAAAGCCCGTGGCGGTCTCAAAGCCAGTGCTTATCTAACCGTTGAAAATACCCTTGCAAATTAATTAAAACTAAGTATGTTACGAATAACAGTGAAAGAAAAGCCTGTGTTTAAGAAGAAACGTGATAATTACGAGCGCCGGCTAAAGACTCAGAAACTAATCAAGTATTTACAAAGCGAGTTAAGATCTTCCACCACTCATGGGCTGCCTTACATCGCCAATACTGACATACATTGGTTTGAGAGGTATATACGTAAAATATTATTTAATTATCCTTTCTTATGTTATGAATGCGAAACCAAGTTAATTTATTGCATTCTCACGCCTAAACCACTGAAATGATCATCCTGAAAACCATCAAACTTTCATCTTAAAAAAAGTACTGCTCCCGAGGGAATTATAATTAATAACATTCTTATGAAATGTGTCGCCAAATTTATTCTTTTTTTTTTATTTTACCTGCTTTTTTCTCGTGATAAAATTATTTACTGTCCTCCCACCCATACTGTCAAACTCGTACTAAAATCCACGGCGTTCCTTCAATAGCCCTTTACGTTCCAGTGTCACAGTTACGTGTTGAGACAGTTCCGGGACTCCGGGTTGTCCTCAAAAACTCTTTTCGCCTCGTTCACGTTCATACTTCTGGTCACAAACATGCCGATTGCGACTTGCGAGTACTTACTACGCACTCGACCTTTCTGAAGAACCTCACTCATAAGGTCAGTTTAGGCAGGGTGGAACCGGGCTAGTTGTCTATTGACCGGCATTATATTTTTAACAACTAGAGTGCTTTTATCAACAAATGGTACTTAAATGTATAATCTAAATGTGTGATAAACTATATAGTTTGCACGTTCGGTGATGTCAATACCGATATTGGGTTCCGATTTTTGGCCACCGTAAACGGTTTTCTTGACGGCGAGTAACGGGTCACGGTTCACCGTCGGATCAAGGTCCAGTACCGATTGACGAGACCTAAAAGGGCCAAATACCTGCCGAGCTTTCGGGAATGCCGTTCGCTCCACCCAGAACGGGGGAGGACTCATTTGAAAATTTTACCCAAAAAGTAAGTCGTAATAAAACCAGTGTAAGGTGGCCTCGCATTCTAATAAAGCTCCGTTACAGCCCAGCTCAACATCAAAGAGTTAATACCAACATGCGGCAATGATTCTTCACGGCCTAGGTCAAAAATATTTATGTTTATCTCCCCAACTTGTTAGAATTTAATCTTGTTAGAACAGGCTAGCTTAACCGTTATTTATTTTAAACGAGCCTTTTTGTCTGTTCCTCTGTTCCAGAGTATTTTGGGCGGCATGTTTTGGCATATCCTGCGCTATTATTTTTGTTCTTTTGTCTGCTCAATATACCAGGCTTGTGGTAAGTAGATATCCAGAAATAAATGAAGTATTATGTATTTTTTTTTCTACTAAAATTCAATGTGCTCTGCCAGTTTTATTGTCTATTAATTTAAAGATGATGTTACCGTAACATTTTTTTTATTTCCAGGAGCAACCAATAGTGAACAGTGTGGAAAAAGACTACTTGAACTGGAACGTGTCTTACCCAACGATTGTGTTGTGTCCCGTCACTAAAATCGACGATGAAATGTTCACTTATTACGTCAAGTACGTTTTTTTTTTAATAAAACTTACCAACATGCCTGTTATTGCTAAAGCACGGTTGCCGCAGTAGCTAAATGATGCTGCGCAACCTGTAGCGGGTTTAAGACCCGCACGCACTGAACAAATATTCGGATGATTTGCAAGTAATTTCTCCTGAATCGTGAGTGCACGATAAATTTCTGAAGCGGGGCAACGTTTTTAAAAAAAAGGATTAAGCCGAGGACGCACCAATATTTCGCTACTTTGAAAGCTACTTAATTTGATGTTAGTTCAAATCTAAGCTATACATTAGTTAGTCTTGCTTAGCAGTGATATCTGTTCATTACGTTTTTACACAAAAATGTTTTTTTCAGTGAAACTCTTAACAGAACTGGATATAACCTGGAGTCATACTACTCTGCGATTATATCGGTGTCTTTGGAGGCACTCTATGTTCTAGATCTACCTCCACCTGAAATATTAAAGGTAACCATTAGGTACCATTTATTTATTTGCTGCGGGACTGTCTCATCAGGTCACCGTGACCCTGGAACGTTGCTATTGAAGGATCATCGTGGGTTTTAGTCAGTACAAGTCTGTCAAGCCCTCCCAACCCGCACTGAGTGGGGGGGAATCATTACCACGACAAAAAAAAAACTACCATTTATTTACCTATTTAACTATACTGGTGTGAGTTACAACGACGAAGCATTTTATATTTTTATTATAGCTTATAAAACCAGAAGACTACGCGACAATCGCAGCAGACTTATTCATGAGATTTAACAACCAGAGTTTGACGAATAATTTGAAATGGCCCATAAAGATCGACACTACCATGACTGAGATGGGAATCTGCCATTTTATAAACTCCAACGTTGCGATACTCGACGATCCCACGTAAGAACCTCATTGCACACTAGATAAACCATGAATCTTGCTGACTAAAGTTTAAGGAGGCTCCCTAAATATACTCACCTAAATACTTTATTACAAGCTACATTTATATTCTCAGCATGTTTTACATATCCCACTAATCAAGTATCTATGTACTGAAGTGGGATACTAATATTTTAAACGTGAAAGTTTGTTTAGATGTTTGTTACCCTTTTACACAGAAACTACTGAACAGATTTGGATGAAATCTGGGACAAAGATAACTTATAATCTGAATTAACACAACGGATAATTTTCGAGTTGTAGCAGGTGAAACCGCTGGCCACAGCTAGTTAATTATATTTTACGAAGTTTATAAGGCGTACAAGTATTATCCTACTTCACCGCTATTTTTTTTTTATCTGATTAATTCGTAGCAGGATCCAAGACAGTTAAATTTATTTCCCGGACATCCACCGGGATTCATTGCCTCGACACTTTTCTGATGGTCGCCACTGTTGGTTCTGGCTTTCAGGGGTAGCAGTGGTTTGAGAATAATGCGGTCTGAAGGCATTAAATAGTCCATCTTTGAACCACTATTTGTACATAAGGTTTAAATAAATAAATTATGTTGATGGAATGGTAACAGTTTGTCATTACATCGTATTTTTAATAAATGATCGATCAGTTTTACGTTTTACTGCGTGTCCCATGCCGAATCAGACTCCTAAACCCCATGTCTACCCAGACCCATGTCTCGGCAAACACCTTAAATAGAGAACCATCCAAACCCATTCCATTACCATTTCCCTCTTGACGTATGAATAAATCCGATTTGATGCTATATTTGGCTCCATGCCCGTTTTAATGAAAAACAAGTTTTCTTCAAATAACAATTTTATTCATTATATAAAACTGTCGTGCGGACGGAAAACAACATTTATTTTATTCTCATAATAAAATTAAATGCTAAACTGCGCTAATAATGACGGCAATCAATTTACCAAATCTAACCAACCTAAACTGAAAACAATTTACATTCACGTCCTAACAGCTTTTTCATTTGTAGGCAATGCACTTACATTGGCATGACGAAGCACCACACGAACCGCGTTCCATTAGGTCCTCGTATCATTCTCGTTTTGTATTGCAGCAAATGGAGTGACAGCACTGTGGCATACGCCAAAAACAACATTGAGCTCTCCGTGCACGACATTGACTTTTTTGTACAGTTAGTTAACTATGCCAGTGTCTTTAAGGTGAGTTATGGACTAGACGTTTGCGTATATATCATCTTCCATGGTCTACAGAATGTAAACTGAAATTAAGTAATAGGTGTTTAGCGGAGCGGAGGTTTAAAATTAGTATCTACAGTTGAATTTGACTTACGGCGGTCTAGTGGTCGCAAAAGCGACTGCTGAGTATGAGGTCTCGAATTCGATTTCTAAGTCGGCCAGTGTTATTGGTTTTTCTATTAAGATTTTCTCAATAGCAGCTACCGATTCGAGTCTTGATTTGGGCCCTCTATTGACACTTTAAAACATAGCCAAACCCTACGGGGGATCACAGACGTCAAGTTATGTTATGTTGGATTTAAAACTTAATTTTAGTTTGTTTTAGTAACATTTTATGTAGGTACAGTCAGCATCAAAAGTTGCTGACCACCTTCAGATTTTTAAAATCACTGTACACCGTAATAATACGTAATACTACTTAGTACAGCGATTTTAAAAATCTGAATGTGGTCAGCAACTTTTGATGCTGACTACGTACTTAAATATTATAATCTTCACTTTTTACATATAAACTACTGAATCGATTGCTATGAACTGGACCGATAGGCAGTCTGGGACCTAAGAGGGCACATTGCTTTTGATCATGTCTACTTTTTACGCCGAGGGCATGGGCACATTAGAAACATAAGAAGATAACAATTTTGTCTTCTATCGAACGCACTTCATTTGAAGAAAGTTATTCTACAACATCATAACAGCCATAATTAATTAATTAATAATTTAATAGAATCTTCCACTATTGGGTTATCCTTTAATTGATAAGTTAATGGATTTCCGAAGCCCTCCAGTTCGTGTCTAATTAAAACAGTTGCCAACTCGATTATGTAGGTAAATAATCCCTCTGAATTGAGAAGAACTAACATAATATGTAAAAAGTTATAGTAATATGGATAAGATATACCTAATAATTATTATAAGTTTGCCATATAGGTACCATTACTTCCCAGAATTTGATCCGTATTAACGACTCTATCGAATGGTGTAATAAAACAGGGTGAGATTTATTTTTTCCAAATTCAGCGGGTTTGTTTCCTGAAAATCTGACCAGAATTATTGATTTTTCTAAAATCCAATGATGAAATTTTTGTTTTCGTCAAAATCGGCCTCGACACTCCTTTCAGAATTTTTCCATATTCCTCATAGTTTCGAATATAGCATCCACTCCACGTTGGAAAATTCATCCTGTATACTATTTAGATACTGCATATTTTAAGGGTCGATTTATACTAGCGCAGAGTCGAAGCGCATCGAAGCGAATTTCTAAAACTGAACATAACAATTTCTACCTTAACTCCACAGCGTAACGCACATAATTACTTCTAAGATTTTAAAAAGTCGCGCGCATTCTTCAGAATTCGCGCGTCTGCGCGCGAACAACGCCGATCGTGAATCGTGAAAATCTTAGAATCTTATCTGCGTTACGCTGTGGAGTTAAGGTTGAAATTGTTATGTTCAGTTTTAGAAAATGCGCTTCGATGCGCTTCGACTCTGTGCTAGTATAAATCGACCCTAAAACTCCAGGTTTACACTGTGAGCCCCGACGAAGTAATTCTGAGCGGTACGCCAGCATTAACTTTCGAAACTGAAGGGTTCTTGTCTTTTGGAGTGCAAATTACGAGCACTCGGACTTCAGAGGATGTCAAGTACGTTCCTTTGCATCTTCGAAAGTGCAGGTAAGGGTGGCGTCAGAATTGTAAGAGTAGACTTGTAGTTCGTTTCGATGGAGTTGCTTATTAATTCATTATGTACCAATCATTTAATCTACTTGTGGATGATCTTGTTTTTTTTTTAAATAAAACTATACTTCTCATCAAAAAAATCGAAACACCTCGCAGTTTATGATTTGATAAGGATTATCAGAAAAATGTGTATATTTAGGAATAAATGTAAAATGTCATTTAATAGTGAGTAGTATGAGGTTTTTAAATCCTAATGTTAATGTTCTAAATTCAAATTAAGTCTTCATAGGTTTCGTATTTTGTATAATGAGTAATTTTTACCCTGTATGGAATATGAAGGAAATGGGTAAAACAACACGCGTAAATGAAAAAAAAATGTAAGAAACGTTTATTTAATAACTTGTATTCCCTCCGCGAGCTCTTATTACTGCTTCCATACGGTTCTTCATCGATCGGATGAGAGTCACGATCACATGTTGTGGTATATTATCCCATTCCTCTTGGATTGCATTTTGCAGCTGGCTAAGTGTTTCTGGGGCTGGATCTCTTGCTCGAATTCGTCTCTTTAATTCATCCCATAGATGTTCAATGGGATTCATGTCCGGGCTTCTTGCTGGCCATACCATAATGGAGATACCGACTTCGGTAAGATAATCTCGTACGACGCCCGCGGTGTGAGCTCTAGCATTGTCGTGCATGAATATGAAGTCGTTGCCAATAAAATGTGCATAGGGCATCACATGAGGTTCAAGACACTGTTCGATGTACCGATGAGAGTTTAGTGCAGGCAGCCGTGGCCCAGACACAAAGGCAAGTTCTGTCTTACCGTCGGCGCTGATTCCTCCCCAAACCGTCCACGAACCGCCACCATAGCTGACCTTTTCTTCAATGCAGCATTGTGCAAAGCGTTCTCCATCTCTTCTGTAGACCTTGTTCCTTCCGTCGTTACCATACAGCATAATTTTACACTCATCAGAAAACAGTACTTTGCTCCACTGAAGGTATGACCAAGTTAGGTGCTCGCGTGCAAAGTTAAGGCGCGCTCTTCGATGGTCTGCAGTTAATTTCGGCCCATTCGCTGGCTTATGCGGTGCCAATCCGCGTTCCTTCAACCTTCTTCTTATTGTAGAGTCACTTACAGCTACTCTTCGTACAACGCGAAGCTGCTGCTGCAGTTGAAAAGCGTTAAGGCGTCGATTTCGTAAAGAAGTTGTTACAATAAATCGATCATCTCGCTCAGAAGTGACCCGATTCCTGCCAGATCCTGAACGGCGCGTGAACGAACCAGTCTCCCGATAGCGTTTGTAGACTCTATGAACAGATGATAAGCTTAGATGCAATCTTGCAGCCACAACACGCTGACTAAGTCCAGAATCCAGCAATGCCACCACTTGGGCGGCTTCTGCGGGCGAAGTATCCATATGTTTTATAAAAAAAAGTTTTTTCAGACGTCCCAAAGTCACAGTAAATGAAATAAGAAACAGAAAGTTTAAAGACAAGCGCTAATTTTTAGTTTTTAAACGAGAAACGTACTCCAACCCTAAATACACATTTGTCTCAAAACAGTGATTAATTTCATTTATAGGATAAACAAATGAAATTATTTCGAATTTTGATTTTTTTCTTCTTACTGTAATGACCAAACTGCCAGCTACACAGTAATGTTTTTTTTTCATGGAATTAATTCTCTTTTGTAAAAAATTAGGACAAAAACAATAAAAACGAAAGTGTTTCGATTTTTTTGATGAGAAGTGTAGCTAACATCGTACCGCCTCAAAATCACCTTTTAAACCTTTCCTGGGCTACAAAAAAAAAAACAGCCGTTTCCGAGTTTTAGCGAGACAAACGAACAGCGATTGATTTTTACATAGGTATATAGATTAGATATGTAGATATTATAAAAAACTAGTTGTGCAAGTACTTGCATACGAATCTAATAATCTATCAATGAGATCGTCTTCAAGTTTGGTTGATTTTAAATTATCTATCATTGCAGATTTGGCCACGAAACAACAAGTGAAAGATACCCTATTTACTCATACAACCGCTGCTTGTTAGACTGTCGCATCAGAATGATATTCAAACTGTGCAATTGTATACCACATTTCTACAAGCCGTTGGGTAAGTACTTAAACTTTTTTATAGTCAAATCTGTAGGTCATTTAGATATTCGTCCCGAACGGGATTTGAACCCGCGGCTAGTAACGTAGCCAAGACAACCGCTCGGTCACTGCGCTTGCTGCTACCACACTGACAACTGGAAAAAAAATGAAAAACTATAAGTATATAAAAAGCGTATTATATACTAATAATCTACTCTATTGCTCGAGCAATAGAATAGAATATTCCATGTTAACTACTTTCAGTTACCTACTAAGTACAGACGCCAGCACATCAAGCTACAACAATTTGTCCGGTTTCTTTAATAGAAATTCAACCTTCTAACAAGAGTCGAAGGTTAATGTTTGACTGGTAAAATCTGACAGATTCGGGTAGGTTGACCTGCTGGCGTCTGTACTTGCTTAGTAGCAGTAGGTTTGTGTAACCTTTTTATTTTAATTTCAGATCACGAAAGAATATGTAACTTAGCTGAACTCAAGTGTGTTCTCAAATATAAAAGAGAAATTATAAAACTATCCATTGACAACGAAACTATGGGAAAGTTTGATAATACCGACGACTTGCCAAGATCTTTCCATGATTGTGGTTGCTTGCGTAACTGTGAAGAGGATGTGTTTAAAAACGATCGTGTGACGTTCCTGCCCCAAGTGTCTATGAACCGGCTAAGAGTCGGCGTGTCTGCATTTCCCAAAGTGCGAGTCAAGAGGGAAATCATATTTAGCTTCTATGACTTTTTCTGTGAGTATTTTGTAAAGAAATGAAAAAAAAAAAGAAAATGTTATTGGAAAAACTGAAGAGATGTTGCAATTTTATCCGAGGTAAAAAAAAAATATGCGTGACTGAATCAGTTGTAAAATGGGCTCTAAAAATATTGTCAACTCTCAATGTTCTATGCATACTAATCTGACTAAATTTTCATTTGCAGTGCGAAGTGGAGGCGTTGTAAACCTGTGTGTCGGTGCATCAGTCATTTCAATAATGGAGTTAATGTTAACCGCTCTAAGGATTCCTATCTACGAGATAATGCAAATTACAAAGGGTGTCTGGCGGAGGTACAAAAGGATAAAATTCTCGAGGTTATCTTACAGTAAAAAACAAACATAAATAAAGATAAAGTACGATTTATTCAATTTCTCTTAATTACAAGTAAAAAACACTTAGCACTTTTATTATCAAAAACGGTACCGCAAAAGACGAAATACCTGTAACAACAAAATAGAAGTATGTGAGTAAAATATCGTGCTGTAAATAAAGGCTGAAAACTATTCAGCCAAAAGGATAGATTTAAACCATAATACTATCAAAATAATTATACCATAACGTCTGCAATGTTTTCACATGTCGCCGTCGTTTACCGTCTTCCTTTCCACATTAAAGGACCATATTCGCCATCTGTAAGTTAGTTACACACTAGTTAAGGGGATGCGAGTATTTGAAACAACTAGTACAGTGTTTCATTCTATTATAATAAAATATCATGATATTGATTATGTACTAATAATTATAATCTATACGAAACTATGAGGAATATCAAAAACGTTGAAAGGAGTCTGGAGGCCGATTTTGACGAAAACTAAGGGCTCCCACACAAAACTGCGATGCGATTTTCTGCGATGCGATTTCGTGCGGCAAATCGTTTGGTAGTAGGGCAACCATACCTTCAAGTATAGTCAGCCATATTGGACGTGTTTTTTAGGAAGCTTATGATGGGTCGAAAATAGATTATTGCACTGCTGTTATTGTTAAATAGATATAAAAGAAAAAGAAGATTCTGGGTTCATCCATTAACCATTTATTACGATTATGAACTCTGACGGGAACTAGAATCGACTTTTATAAAAAAAAAAAAATGTTAATAATTTACAATTCAAAACATAAATATTTTTAATAATTCTATTCAAACTGCATAAAAAAATAATATATTGTTCAGAGTTTCACAGGATTGTCTCAAAGCGGACTGAAATGTTGTCACCAAGTATGACGTCACATCGCAGAAATGCACGATGCGAATCAGATCGCAGAAATGCACGATGCGAATCAAATCGCAAGTTTTTGCGATGCATTCGTGCGAGATCGCAAAAATTTGCGATGCGATGCGAATTCGCGGTTTTGTGAGGGAGCCCTTAAACTGGATCATTGGATTTTAGAAAAGTAAATAATTCTGGCCAAGAATCGAACCCACTGGTTTTGGAAATAAATAACACCCTGTATTATTACACCATTCGATATTGTTGCTAGTAAGGAACAAATTCTGGTAAGTAATAATAATACAGTGCAAAATTGTTTTTAAATCCAATGATGCAGTTTTAGTTTTCGTCAAAATCGGTCTCGAGACTCCTTTCAACGTTTTTCGATATTCCTCATAGTTTCGGATATAGCCATCCACGCCCAGTTGAAAAATACACCCTGTATACTAAAAGTACCTTCACTGCTGTCAGATCCATGGGTGGCGAAGTCTCATTTTAATTGTATTATTTTCCATTTTATGAACATTCGACTGTCTCGTTACAACTTAGCTCGTTGTATATCACCTGCAATAGATTTTTATTAAAACAAAAACGTTTAAAATGTTACGTGTTAAAAGTAGACAAAAAAAGATTTACGAAAAATCCAAAGTTCAACTAGGTATTCAACATGGCATGGCAAAAACGAGACCATCGAATAGAAATGACAAAGTACCTACATCAAAAACAAGTCACAAATCGTGAGTCTAGTACATTATGTCCGCTAATGTGAAGGATAACTCATTAGGCAACGGACAGTACACGGACCGACCAAACCAATCTTCTTGCCAAATTGACTGATAACCAACATAATAAAGTGATCAAAGCTCACTTCATGAAACGCTGGATACGCCATGACATGTTTGAGGGTATTCGTCTTAAAAATTTGGAAACCGCTCCGATCTAACCAACTCTATACATACAGAGTGATTCAAGTGAGTTTGGACATTTTTCTAAGTATGACGGATCTATAAAACCCCATGCACACCCGAAACAAATAGCAAAATTCCAAGTTCGATGTCAGAAAACTTACCATTCGAGTCGAAGAATTCTGAAGACGTATTTCATAGTAACTGCGAAGCATCACAGACCCAACTTTTGCAATCTTCAAAAACTTTTCTTGGCGAATGAGACAGCTCAATGTGCAATCTTTAGCTACTTATTGCAAAGTAAACACATGGATAGCTACATATCTACGATTCCAATTTTATCAATAACAGGTCGAGAGATAAAAGTAACGAGTAAATTACAATTATTGCAACCAATGGAAGTCATAGCTCATATTCAGCTATTTTTGGCTTAATGATGAAACATTTCTCTCGTTAAACATAACCAACAAACCAACATAGTGCGGCATAAGCAGATGTCGTCCAATTCGATTTTTTTAATAATACACAGTAACACTGTGTTACAATAAGTTAATTTATCACCGGGACTTCGTCAATGTAAACACGTACCTAGTAATAACCAGTAGCATGCAGTCGAAAATATTAACCAAATATAAAAATCTTTATGCGTTCTCAACAACAACATGTATGTAAGTTTCAACTGGCAATGGAAATGGAAAATCAAAAGCAATTCAAAAATACAGGCTCCGTTGTTTGCTGATGCTGCAAGATTTTCAAAACTTAATAAGTTAATACCTTGTCGTTTTAGAAATTAAGTCGATTATCCACCTTCTGTCATGTCCGCCATGTCTTCTATCATTTCATAACTAAATTAGAACACCGCGCTGGCAGGACCCTATTGCCAAGTTGTGACTTACAAAATGTACCAAATTGGATTAATATTCCAAAAACAGTCGCCTCAACAACTTGTACGATTGTTTAGATACACACTTAGCGACATCACCAGTTGCACAATGACACTATTTTCCTGACACCTCGAAATAGAATGAGACGTAAATAGTGTAAATATTAACAAGGAACTCATTCATTACCAACATTTTAGATCCATAAAATAATTCATGGACTAGTCGAAAAAATATGGATGGAACGTACATAACATAACAATAGGTTTTCCTCAAATGAAATTTATTAAGCTTTTATCATTAAGGCTACATAAAACATTCAGACGCTTACATTAACTTAACCTAAAATACAGGTTTTTATGGATAATTCAACGTCAAACGAGACAAAGTTTTGAGACACATCACCAAACACAATTCAAGACGAAGATGGGAAATCATTTCTTTATCCAGGCAGCTGAGTGTATACAAACCCCAAATCAGACCGACTTCAAAACTTCCCTGAAAACACAAAAATTAAAATATTTAGATGTCTTTCCAAGACATTCATCTCCATTCAATTGCAACTTATAGACGCCAATTTATTACGATGAGTAGATTTTTCAGCAGTTTCTCCGTATTGTACGTTTAAAATTTCAAGACAAAGACAGGAAGCAGGTATTCACACTTCCATTTCCTAGGTAGGACAAAATGTGCAGGCCGGACGAACGACGTAAGCAGGAAAAAACATGCTTATTGCTATTGATGGAACCCGACAGTCGATAAATGACCCATCATCAAATGCACACAAAACTAAGTCGTTTTCATATGACAACAGTCAATAGGGTACGTAGAGTTGTAAAAGTCTAAGGATAAAATATACTGAGATCTTACGCACCCAACAATGAGAAAAGAAGTAGAAAAACAAGGTGTAGGCGCGGAAAATCTGGGCAGTGTTAGAAAAATCTACTCATTGACTATTTTCCCGAAGGCACGAGTCTAACATTTACGAGAGTTAAGAAAGGAAATTGCAAGAGTATACCTAGAAGCAAGGGCTTGAGTTTCCTCTGGAATAAAAAACCAACGCAAGGAGTATAGAATGTAACAAAATCTGTATATCAGTAAAATAACTCACTCTCCTTCTTCCATATGCTAGAAAAAGCGAACATCTATTGTCCTGCCATCAATGCGTGTCCGGTCAAACATTTCTGAACATATATTAAGGAAATTTATCACACAAAAAGAATTTTCTTTAATCCATAATTTTGGACTGTGCACCGAGTGCCAGCGCCTCATGCTAGCCCCAAGTGTAGAGTTACGAGTCAAGTGTGGTGACATACACATAGGTTTGTGAATATTCTTTCCTTCAGTATCTGTTAATATGAAAAGCCTTTAAATCAAAATTCTGCAATGAAAACCGTAATAGCATGGACACATAGATCCTGAGACAAGTAGTCTCATTGTAAAAAGGATACTTATTGCCCTATCGGCATCCCATTCCTTATGGAAGCGGACCACAGCCGTGTCCGGAGCAGTCATCTCGGCAAACTTGACATCACCGCATTCGCTGAACTTCTCGCGGATCAACTGCCAAGTCACGGTTGGTGGCAGCTATAACCAAAATACCTTTGCTTTTAAAACTGCATAACTATTGTTAACATGTACCTAGTCGTTTCTGGAAAGTGGCTATCTCAACAATTGAACGAAAACTTGATGTAATACATGTGTATAGTGGTTCCACAAATTATATTTTATTGATTCACCAACTGTACACACTCACTACTCAATTCTTTTTTGCGTTACACAGTGTAGGCTTAGGGACTTTAATCATGGCGCAACGCGATATCGAATTGCATCGATTGACGATATCGGTCACACATATACACAAGCGTCCGGCCGAAGAAAATGTATGGACAATCGCTAGTGTTTGCTAATGGAGTCGCACGGATTGACAATATTGCTCACAGATCTGCTCGATATCGAATTGCATGTATAGCCCTTCTCCCATTAGGATACGCACAGGCGACTCAAGTATCGGAGACTAGTCGCCACCAGGTATCTCACATTGAATGCAGTCTCGCACACTACGCTACTGGTATCCTACGCGTCCGCGACTAGTATCGCGCAACTCGCCGTGTCGGTCGCTTGGGCGTCGCGTCTTTTACGAGTCTCGACAAGATGGCGGCGGAGCAAGAAATGAATATTAAATTTGTGCAAGAAGTTGAAAAAAATGCTTGTTTATTTAACTACAAATTACCAGAATATATGCGAAAAAATAAAATAGACAGGACTTAGGCAGAAATTGGGAACAAATTATATTTTGTATTTTGTTGATGTATAGCAGGCTTTAATAATGCAACAAGATGCAGATAGGACTCTTTAGACATTCGGTAGAAAGATAAAAATTTATTATCATCATGTTGTAGTTCTTGTGCTGCTACAAAAAGTCTAAAATTTATGTTTCTTTCAATATATGGATGAATCCAGAATTTTCTACACTTGCGGTGACGTCTTCTGTTTCTATAGATAAAACAGAAAAACCGCAAGTGCTTCTTCGTCACTTGAATCGCTTGACATAACGTCCGTCCACAAAAATCGAGTTAGCACAAATGATAAATTTAGTCATTTTTCAGTAGCATAATATGCGAACGTCGAGTGGCGAACTAGTATCCAACCAGTATTCTACTCGAGTATCGTACCCTACAAGTATCGTAATGGGAGAAGGGCCTTAGTCCTAATGACAATGCACATGATTCTCTGTTCAAAATTCGATTGCGCAACTAGTCGTCACGTGCGACATCTTTAGTCTTTGGTTTGCAGCGCCTTTATGTCGTAGTAGTAAGGTGGATTTTTGAAGTGCACGGTCGAATTGCATCACATCATTCCATTAGTAAATACGTGCGACTTAAATCGGCAATCGACTCGATATCGCACGAATAGCGTCGCGTCGCATCGCGCCATGAGTAAAGTCCCCTAGGTGGTAAACATTTTTCAAAAAGAAACAATCATGGACCATGTCGGGCACATCAAAAGAAATGGTTTAATGTTAGAACTAGTGATGGTCCAAATGTTTGAATTTTGACATTCGCGAATGCGAATACGGATGCGAAATTTCAGTATTCTCGAATGAGAACGCGAATATTCAGTTTTATTATATTCATTTTTTATGATTGACAACAAATCAATCACAAACGGTGATTGATTTGTTGCAGTGGCTGAATAAAAGATGAATGGAGATAAAGACGAAAGATAAGAATGAATGAAGTGTGTGAAAGAATTTTACCTAATATTGGTATTTTTTCAGTCGTTCATATTCGCAAAATATTCGCATGAATTTTGCGAATACGAATGGGAATGTCTAAAAATATGCGAATATATGCGGATACGAATGCGAATATTCGTAACATCTCTAGACATAGTAAAAACATGTGTAGACTTACAATTGTCAAGATAAAAGAAAATCTGAAAATCTAAAATGTTGAGAGATAAGATTACAAAGCCATAATGATGCTTACATTAGTGATGATGACCATGTCAGATGTCTTCTCCCGGTTGGACTGTTGCACACCAGGATCCCGCCCATATTGGGCAGACACTGTCACACCACCCATTTGTCTGCCAGTGCCTTTCAACAATAAAAAATATACATTTAATGCAAAGAATTTCTTTTTTTGATTGTTACATTGTTTTCCAGCATAATTATATTGACTTCACCACAAAATGTTTAACAAATGGAATGAGAGTTGATCTTGCTGAGCAGGGCTGCAATGGCTTAATTGAAGGACTCAGATTGGTCCTGGGCCTCAAGTCTGCTAATTTTGTTTAACTCACATGCTATTGATTTCAATTGAGAGTCAATCACGACTCCATTACGATTAGAATTAATTTGGTATTCTGCAAAAACTTGTATGTAAGCTCAATAGAGTCGTAATGGAATCATAGTGTAAGTGTAATTGACTCTCAGTCGAACAGTTATAGGTGTTGCCATTAGAGAGTAGAATACCGATAAAGTCCACAATCGATTTACAATTGTAACACGATTGAAGAGCAGACTAGCAAATATTCTGATAGCAGTTCAATGGAATGTCACTGGTTACAAATGAAGTTGGTTAATAACCTCGACGAATGACTCTTGAAGCAGCATTATTATAAATTCTAGTATGATTTCTGCATCAATACCAACCTGAGAGAGGTCCAGAGCTAAGTGAATTATTTCCCATCACACTGCTGTTCAATCCAGCATTGTTCAAATTTAGACCTGAGCTCAAATCTTGATTACCAAGTCCCAAATTATTTGAGTTCACACTGGCCTGAGCACTGAGCACTGTTGCCAAGTCATTAGCAGTTAAGCCTTGTTGGAGTAACTGATTCTGAAGAGCTCCCAATCCTGTCAGACTCAGAGCCTGAAAACCAAATTACAATTTATATATTATTTCCTATATTTGTCCTTTACAAATGATTTTAGTATCTCAAATTAAGACTAATTTATAATCTTACCTGAAGACCCAGATTTCCACCCAAAGCAGTGTTAGTATTCAGTTGGTTTGCAGATAAACCTGCACCAAGACCATTCAGGGTTACACCAGCAGTTGGTACAGCCCCCAGAACTCCAGCACCTAAAGCTGTTCCAGTATTGGCAAGAGTCAAGTTGGTTGTAGCAGGTGTCTGAGGTGGTAGATTCCTGGCAACATCCCTTAGGGGCTCCCCGTTGGGGCCCAGACCAAGGCCAACACCCTTAAGACCTTCTGGAAGCCTGACTTCACCTTTGTCTGTTACACCCCTGTCCATGCGCACTGTCATCCTTCTTTCATAAAGCATTTGTTTATCAAACATTGAAATAGCCTGTGGATAGAGAAAAATGGTATATTATCCATTATTTTCCTAGAGTGGATAGTAATACCATAGTATTTAATATTTGTTAAACAGCTTACCTGGACGGCTTCAACAGGATGATCATATTCAATAACAGCAAATCCTCTGCTATTGCCATCTTTGTCTATGGCGAGATCAATGTTGCGTACTTTACCAGCCATTTTGAAAATCTCCTTAATTTTTGGCCTGTCTGCTTTGTAATCAAGCTGAAAATAAACCAATTGATGACTGTTGATTTAAAAAATCAAAACCCGATTTGAATGGTCTTACAGTTTGAACTATCCAGAAGTAAAATTTATACAACAGCTAAGTATCATAATACTTACATTAGCAACAAACACTTTTTTGACAAGTGGTGGTTGTACATTGATAGACTCCAGAAACTGGAGACTGAGACCATAAGTGTTGTAATTCTCTGGTTCCCTTGGTTTGCTGATACCCCAACTGAAATTACTGAGAAATAGAACAATATTGTTAAAAACAGAAAACAAGGCAAATAAAGATCAAAACTAAAACTGGTATTTTTGTTACTAATCCCAAATTTTAAAAATTTTAAAGTATTAGATTGTTTAAAAGGATGATGCCAGTAATTGAATGGAATCTGATACCCTCTAAAGTTGCTAGGTGTAGTTAATCATTAGAAACCTTTTTTTGGACTAATTAGAAATTATTCTCATAGTAGTAGCAGAAGTAATAACTTTGATAGTTAAATGTTTAATTAATTTTGATAGCAGGCAAAATCAGTCATTAGGTACCTAGATGTTTGAGTTCTGATATTTATGTCAGTATTTGAGGCTCAGCCCACTACTAGCATGAAGTGATAAGTTCTTTCTCAGAGTTTACACAGCTATGAAATGTTGGCAATAAAACAAGTGCTTAAACAAAAATGTACTTAGTGAAGTACTTACTCCTTATCATCTCGAGTGTTTCGGCCACCACCGCCGCCGCCGCCGCCACCACCGCCTGATCTCGACGAGTTAATCCTGTTCCTATCATTCCCTGAAACTTCGGTGAAATAAAACAATGAGCTAAATTATACACTACCAACAAACTATTAAAGGTAAGGCACAAAAAGTAAAGGTACCTGTTTCCTCTTTCAACACCAGTTTCCGTCCATTCAACTCATATCGATGCATGACAAAAAGAGCTTTCTTCATTGCCTCCGAGTTTGTAAATTCAACAATCCCACATCCCCTGGGTTTGCCGTTCTCATCATTGAATAGCTCAACGTAAGCCACATCTCCAACCTACAGTGAAAAACAAAGTTAGACAATGTTGTGTACAAAAAACCACATCAAGTTAATTTATGTTATCTTACCTTTTCTTTGAATAAATCTTTCAACTCAGTCCAACGGAATTCATAGGGAATGTTGGATACAAATAATCTTTTCCCTTCAGGGCGTTCGCGGTCGTTAGAGCGGTCCCTTGTTGCGTCAGAAAATCTGGATGGCCGGTCACCACGCCTCGACCGGTCACGCTCTTTCTCTCGCTGATTATCCATTATGGGTTACAACTGATAAAGATAGCCAGTAAATTACTTGATGAAATGATTGATGAAATTTATCTAGGCACCTAATTAATAAAAGCCGGTTAATACTTCGTTACAATCGACAACACAAAATCGATTTCATACTTTCGACATACCTAACATAATTATCATATACTGCGACTTACCAAAAGTTTACAAATATTATCTGAAATAATCACTAGCCACACAATTTTATTTTATTTTATTGATTAAATTTATTAAAAACACGAAAAGTCACATTCACTGAACTTGCTTACAAAATGGCGGAAAGCTAAGCTTTAACCAAAAAAACACTCATGACCACATCATGACTCGACTCATAAATGTTGCCATTGGGCAGAATAATCGACTATTTGCTGATTGCGATAAGATTAATCCGCGTAGCACACGTTCGCCCAAAGAATCGTAAAGCCCAATTTAGAAGAAATAAAAACTTGCATGCAAGTTTGACTACCATTACGGTATTTGTTCAATCAACTGAATTCATTTTCCATTATTAGTCTGCACTGTATTTAAAAAGGAAAATGTACTTTGAGTAATGTAAGGAGACGCTCTAAACTTGGAAAAAACAAAAACCAAAATTAAGACACGAAAAAAGTTAGATATATAATAGAAACAACTGAAATCGCGGACCGTCATGTCATTGTATGAACATTGGAGTAGGCAAATGGGGAAGGCAAGTGTCAAAGTGACAAGTGACAGTTTGGTCCCAAAAAAATGTCAAATCAAAGGAATTTTTTGAAAAAAATCGATTTATTGATGTAAAATGACTAGATGTTGTGTAATAAGCTGTAAAAATGATGGAACATACAAATTTCCGACAATTCACACTATCAAGAAATAATGGGTAGCTGCTGTGACTGCCTCGAGAACAAAAATTGAATTATAACTAAGGAAAAGCTATATAATAAACAAATATCCAGCCTTGCGAAGCCGAGACAGGCCGTTAGTTGAGTTTATCAATGAAATTCTATGATTATACTTTAACTAAACAATCGAATACACTTTTCAAAATAATATCTACTTTTCTATTGGAGGTTAAGTACCAGTATTGCATTGCTCCATAAATCATGAAATGGTTCGTCTGGCGGAAAAGTTATCACCTGGAACGAGTTTTGTGATACTTGTGGTGTTAAGAAATTAAATATATTGTGATATTTCTCAAATCCAAACAGAAAAACGGGTAAAATCACTGACTTAAAACATTATGATATTTTATCAAAATAGAAAGTCAGAAGCAGCATTATATTCTTGTTATAAGAGAGGACAGGTAAAACATACCTAAACTCAAAAATTGAAACCTGAACTACAAGTAATTGTGGATTTATTACGGTAAAATCAAATGATTACCACTCAATTAAATCACTTTTTTTCCTCTTGTAGATGCACCGCGGCGTCTTAATTCTTCTTTTAGTATATGCACTTGCATTGACGAATAATTTTCCATATTTGTTTTGTATTTATACTCAATTTATATAACAATAAATCTTGTTTGTTTTTTGTACAAGGTAGACGTAGGGACCAACTATCGCAGCGCCATCTATGATTAGCTTTGAGTTGCCATCCCCATTGACTAAAGTTACGAGCAGTGTTGCCAGGGCCCCTGAGTCGTAAGTTACGTTTCGTGTCCTGAAATGTTACATTTTTGCTGCAAAAGTTACATTGTTGTTTTTTTTTACTATTTTTTTATTTACTTGTTTTTGTGGTCGGAGGTCGAAGGCAAAATGATGTCAGCATACAAAGCTTTTTTTATGCTGACAACATTTTGCCTCCGAAAAAAAAAATTAACCGCCTTCAAAAACAATCACAAAAAAGGGAAAAATATAGCCTTGTATTTGATACCTTGGCTTTGTTTTTTTATTTATTTTTCTTTTTGCCAGCGAATTCCGAAAGAAAAGTTATTTTGTAGGTTATTTTTCTTTTTTTGTGGTTGTTTTTGAAGGCGGTTATTTTTTTTTAGTTTTTTATTTTACTCTTTTTAGTATAGATATTCAACCCAAATTCTTGTCAAATACATCATTTTCTTACATGTGCACTAGAATTTTGTAATCCGTGGCACCAGTATTAACATCGCTCATGTAAACATGCCAATAAAATTCCCTAACTCTAAAACTGCTGAACAGATTTTGATGAAACTGGTATTCCCTAAGGTGAACGATCCCTAGTACAGCAAAAAAAGAATTTTGAAAATCGGTCCGCAGTTGGCGGAGTAATCGCGTAACAAACACTCAAAAAGTAAAGATCATCATGTCATCTAAGTAGCCGAAATCAATAAAAAAGCTCACAAAATATAATTTTTTATGGGATCACACTGCAAGCAAACGACGGGAATTCGCGAAAATTCAGAGCCATCTCTGAATAATCATGGAGGTGGAGTGAAATACTTTTTAGACGCGCCAGTTTTAGGTGCGTTCAATTTGGATGCGTTGAATTGAAACGCGGTCGTAAACTATTTGGAATTATTACAAATCTCGTTGTTCTCAAAAGTTACGAAATTTGCGTTGCATATAAAAATTACTTACATGTTACGCGAGGGGGTCAAAAGTTACGAAAAATGTAAGAAATGTAACCTTCTGGCAACACTGGTTACGAGCGCTCTGCAAAAATATATAACAGAACGGATACCCATTCGTCTTATCTTATCCAGACTAGAGTTATGCAAATTCAATTAGGAATGGCAACTGAAATGGAGTATATAAATATAGTTTTAGCCAGCTTTTATCCTATTAAACTATCCTTGCCCCCTACATTTACCCTGAAATATTCAATTTGGTAGGTAGCATGGAGAAATAGCATGGAGTTTTATTCTCCATGCTTAGTAGGTAATCTGCTTGCCTGGGTAACGCAGTCATTGCCATGAGAGTAAAGCCGGAAACACATTATTAACACCCGACGCCACCCGATGAAACGTGATGCGTGTTGGGTCAAATCAAATGTATTGTTTTCTATGACCAGAATCACACTATAAACACCCGGACGCGACGACACGCGCTCACTGCACATCGTGTGTCGACACGTTGCGTCGCGTGGCGTGTTAAATAATGTGTTTCCGGCTTACAGCTTCCATCCAAACCAACGGCATGTAAAGTAATATTATCTCAAAGATGAATACATTTTATAATAGGTAGCTTTGTGTAACTCCTCTGATCTCTAAATAAAACAACGAATATGTAGACAAATAAGAGAGATAGAAGCCAAAGGCTTCCAATGATAAAATATACACTTGTAAGTCCACCATACGCTGGGCTAAGCGCCCACCCACTCTAATTTAATTTGTGATGATTTCCAAGGTTTGGCCACAGGGTTTGGCAAGCACGTGGCTCCAACACGATGTGTGTAAGGTTTAAGTATGTTACAGGCTTAATTAAATAGTAGCATTTAGTTCGTTATAGTGGCAACTTCAAAAAATGTCGTGACAGCCAATCAGAAAAGGGGCGACGTCATGACAAAATGTCTTCTGCAATTGTTTCACCCAATCAGGTTTTAGATCCTTCTTCATGTATTACCGATGTTGCAAGTATTTTTGAAATAGTGAGTAGAGTTTGCAAAATTTGTACCATGAAATTCTGTTTTTTTTAATGCATCACGTCAAAAAACTACTGAAGCGCTATCTGTCGGCATTTTCTAACTTTTGTTTGCTCCTCACGGTCGGTGACATATACACGCACACATTCATGTTTGTGATTGTATTGCTTCATAAATATTTTTCGCTTACGATAGCCATGCAGGAGGCAACCTGCGCTAAATTTTTATTAAAATAAGTAGTTTTAATAATCTACAAATTATGGAGCAGAGTAAATCTATTTCACCTAGACTATTTGTGTGCACCGCCATAGAAAACAAGGACGAAGTTGAGGAGGTACTGTGTAAAATTTCGCAGTTTCTCAACAAAGAATATCTATATAGTCGGCCATGTACAATCGTATTTTCTAACACTAGTAGTGGTGGCGCTGCAGTGTGCGTGGCGCGAAATTCAATTTTAGTGAATGGTTTCAGTGATCTTATTAGATTTTATCGTTTTCAGAGGTACGAGAGGGCTTACAACTATTTCCAATCACTTGTGGCTGACTGCAGCGAGAAGGAAGCTCACGACGCGCTCAACAATGCCGTATGTAAGAATCATGAAGACGTATCTCTCGGAATGCTGATGTCCATCCTCACAGAACCTCACAATGCAACCAAGTGCTACAGAGATTTGACGCTGGTCACTCGGGACGGCCTGACGTGCGTGCTCAATAACCTGTCCACCTTGATCCTAGAAAGGTACTTGAAGTTCCATGATACTACTCGCAACCAGCTGCTATGGCTGATAAAGGAAATGATAAGGAATGCTGTAACCGGTGTAGACAGTGTCTGTTGGAATCTAATGCGTTATGCATCTGGAGGAGATATTACTCCCAAGAACATAATACTGGTTGAATCTCTTTTAGATATTTATATTGAGAATCGGGCATGGTTAGACAAGTTTCCTGTACTTATATGCATGGTGGTGTACACATACATGAGATTGATAGAAGATCATAATATACCACAGCTGATGAGCTTGAGACAAAAAGAAGTCAATTTTGTTATCACTCTCATAAGAGAACGCTTCACAGATGTACTAACTCTAGGTCGAGATTTAATAAGACTGCTACAGAATGTGGCTCGAATACCTGAGTTTCAGCAGCTTTGGCAAGATATATTGTTGAACCCGAAATCTTTATGTCCCACTTTTACTAATGTGCTACAACTCTTACAAACAAGAACATCTCGCAGATACTTGCAGTCAAGACTTACTCCAGACATGGAGAGGAAGCTTGTATTTCTGACATCACAAGTTAGGTTTGGCCATCATAAGAAATATCAAGAATGGTTTCAAAGACAATACTTGGCCACTCCAGAGTCCCAGTCACTAAGAAGTGATATGATTCGCTTTATTGTGGGTGTAATACACCCTACTAATGAACTCCTGTGTTCTGATATCATTCCACGGTGGGCAGTCATTGGATGGCTACTTACTACTTGTACTTCAAATGTAGCTGCATCAAATGCAAAACTAGCACTTTTCTATGACTGGTTGTTTTATGACTCTGAGAAAGATAACATAATGAACATTGAGCCAGCCATTCTAGTAATGCACCATTCAATGAGATCACATCCTGCTGTAACTGCCACATTACTTGATTTTCTATGTCGAATCATTCCAAATTTTTATCCATCATTTGCTGAGAAGGTCAGGCAAGGCATTTTTAATTCACTTCAACAGATCATAGAGAAGAGAGTACTTCCGAATTTACATCCCTTATTTGACTCTCCAAAGCTGGACCGTGAACTAAGAACAACAGTAAGAGAAACTTTTAAAGAGTTTTGCACAAATGGAAATGGTGAAGGTGTATCAGGAATTCGTGATGAAGGAAATGAAGACTTACCAAGAGGAGGTCCTGATGAACCTGCGTTTTCTGATGACGAAGAGGACAATACTCCTAATATTACGGAGGATACCGATGATGACGATTTACCCCTATCAGAAGTACGAGCGCGGGAACGGCCCGAATTATCGGCTGCAATGCCTCTGATGTTACGACCCCTTGCTGAAACATTGCTAGATGATCGCACAGCTGCGGCAGCCACTGCTCTGATCAACGCATGCAGCGCGCCGATGCCTACGGCTGTTGCTCTTGCTGACCTATTTACAGCAGCTGTGCAAGAAGTACCACCTTTGAAAATAAGCCGTACGCCTACACCAGCCGAAATCGAAGTGGCTCTTAATTCACCAATCTTTTCCATGTTTACTTTTCTTACCAGCAATGATGAACCCAAACGAAAATTAGTACTAGAAACGTTTAAAGAAATTCAAGCTCAAAACACCCTTCGCACTGTAGGTTTCTGTTTGCTGTTTTATTTAAAAGTTTGTTACGAGCGCGAAAGGCGCGGAGAACGCGACGCAGCCAAAAGGAGAAACGTTAAATTTAAAGCAGACGTATATAAAGATTATTGTAGCTATTTAGAGATTAAGTTGGCCGAAAGTTTAGCCGACGACTTCGAAAAGTGTCAAGAATGTGATGCAAATGTGTTGGTGTGGTTGATCCCTGATGTGTACAGAGAATTTAAAGATCAGGCGCAGAACCACATACGATTGTTACATGCCATTGTTTCAACATTGGACGCGGGTCAACTACAACGACTCGTTTGCCTGACCCTACAGGGCACTTTGATGATGTTCAAGTCCGATGACATAACATTAATGCTATCGACGAGCTTAGGCTGGGAGACGTTCGAACAATATTGCCTTTGGCAACTTCTGACAGCACATGATATATCAGTTGAGGATGTTTTACCTATCATACCGAAATTGATGTATAAAGAACATGCTGAAGCCTTGACATCAGTTCTTTTGATGTTAAAACAGGAGAAACCTACTGCTGATGTAGTACGACAGTTATTCTGCAGAGCTGTAGATGATGAAGATACTTTTGTAGTGTCGACTTTAATGTATTGGTGCCAAGATTATGAGGACAAAGTTGGCGATTTACTTTCTGTTCTTTTAAGCACAAGATATCCAGGTACCAGTCCCAACAAAAGAAAACGTCCCGGAAAACATAGCATTCCGCCTAACGCTCCGCCTTCTGCTGAACTGGTAAATATTTCGCTTTAAATAATTTTATTTACTTATAAGAATATTTCTTCATCCTAAGTTACATCATTATTCATGTTTGTCTTAATACTCTATTTACTTCACTAACGGGATGACTAGAACTGCAAAGCAGAAAATCACATGTCGCAGGCTCATGTGAGTTTTGAAGAAAATATTTGGTTGCTAGCCTATGAGCCTCAATAGAAACCAAGATCCTAAATTGCTTTTTGAATATGCACAAGACACAAGAGCAAGCTGAAAACCTCTACATCACCAGATACCCATTCACTTTAGTTGTCTTTAAAACTTGTAGAATTCCTTCGCCTAAACGAAAAAGAGATTCTGACTAATCGACTATTCATCTGCAACCTGTATCGTGATATATATCAAATCAGAACACACCGCATCTCGCCGCTTCAATTTCACGGCGAAGGTTTGCTACAAGCCTAAAATGGTATACACTTGACGAAGCATGGGATGACGAGCAGCTATAACACTGTGCTTTTCTTATTATTTAATATTCACGTGAACATTCGTTGTAAAGAAAATGCCTTGTGCTATATGCATATACCTATCCGCAGTCTCCAATCATTTCGACCGTAAGCCGTATTACGGTGTGTTAGAGGCCATTATTATAATTACAGCACAAGAGGGAAATCCAAAGCAAGAACTTAACTAAAACACTTTATTTTGATGATCACACTAATACATTTTTTATGTTAATCAGGTGCTCGGCCACTTGGAGCAAATGAGAGTGTGCTGTGTGGAACAAAACGACATGTCAATTTTTAATATGGAGTGTATGCAGAAAGCGCTGCAGCAAGCACAGTCGAATAGTAGTGATAGTTTAAGGGTAAGTTTTAGTGATATACTTATTATAGAATGTCCTTATATCCATCCAGCATTTTAGCCGCATCTTCAAAGCGTCATCATGTTCCTGCCCTTATCCCATTTTAATTGTGGTCGGCACAGCACGTTTTCTTCTTCCATTCTCCCCTATCAAACCTCACAGCATCATTCACTCCTTTTTCATTCATAACATTCCTAAAGGTAGCGGTGCGCGCGCGAGACCGCGACCGGAGACAGCGACAGGAGACCGCGACACTACTTAACATTAGGCAATGTATGAGCGGCAGTTCGGACAGTTACCACATACATCAGTTTTCCTGATCAGGAATCCTGATCCGTTTTCTGTCCGAACACAGTGAGTTATACGAATGTGTGTGCATGTTTTGTATGTGTTGAATGAAATTATGAATGAAATGTGAACATTTCATTCATCATTTCGAATTCCGAACGGAAAAAAACTGATATACTCGTATATGGTCGCCTTTAGACAATCCATCCATCTTTTCTTTGGCCTTCCTCTTCCTCTCCATCCAACATCTTCAAAGCGTGACAGATTGAAATCATCTTATGTGAGTCCTACCATGTGGTCAACCAAGTTGCGAAATTTTTTTCAGAACTTCACTTTCATAATACCTATTAGTATAATTCATTGCTTATAGTTCTTTGTCCACAAGAACAAGAAACAAAACAATGAAATATACGAGTATATATTCAAATAGCATAGTAGGTAAAGACCTAGAGACTCACTGCTGGCTCTCTTTGAGAGAAAAACAAAGAAAGAGCAACAACTTCTGTTGTTAGATATGGGTTAAACTATTTTAGACGCTCTGTGGGAAAATTACAAATACATCAAAATTACATTTTAATTAACTTAACCACTGCATCTAAACACAGCCCGCCGCGCCGTACCGCTAAAAGGTAGCAGGATCTTGCAAAGCGCTCGCACTAGCCCAACATTTTGTATCGCCACTAGTGAAGGGTATCTAGCCGCATCCTCTACTTCTTTAATCAGATCATTGCCAGCCCAATAGTTTCAAATCCGCTTTTCCACTTCCCTTTTATAGGTCGCATTACGATAGAAAAAATTCATGCGAAAAATTGATGGCATTCCTTTTATTAATTCTTATTCCGGATATTTGGTATTGGTATCCAGAATCTCCAGTTTGGAGAGCCAGAATTCTAAAAATGAATAAATCAAATCTTCGGTCGTAAGGTATGGCTTGGACAAATGGACAATGATTGATGAAAATCTTGTTACATAATTAATTGCAGAGTTAGTGGGGATAAAATTAATAACCAACAGGACACACGTGTTACAAGGAAAACTGAACTCAATATTTTATTAGAACAGGACAAATCGTACTGTAGAAACATTTGCATAGCGCTGCTAGTTCCGATAAACTCGTTTTAACATCTGGGTTATCTAAGTAGTATGTCCAGATATTAATTAAGTACACACGTCACGTCGGCGTCGTTTAAACTTAATTTGAGTTCTCATTCCGAAACCACAAGAACTGAATTGTTTATAGCTTATTTTACTTACTCTTGATTCAGTCCTTTAGGGATTTAAAACAATACCCAGCATTAATTTTCATGAAATAGTACATTTACTATGCATAATTTATTATAAAGTAGGTGCTTACGTGATTATAACGGTAACAAGGTTAGCTTGAAAGAAATTATAATATCTACAATATATTATTAACTGCGGTCCATGAATGAGAAATGCGATGTGTGACGTAATAGATCATTAATAAAGAAACTTTTCCCTTTCACCTTTAATCAATATAAAGGCGGTTGTTCTGTAGGTGTTAAACTAGTATGTAATAAATTTTCGAAAATTCATGGTTTATCAAATCTATGCAAAAATGCTGTACTATTAAAGGGAATGTCTTGTGGCATTTCCCCTTTAACCTTCTAGCTAGCCAGCATAGTCCCACTGCTGAGCAAAGGTCTCCCATTCCTTCTAACGGTTACGAATACAATTGCTACCCTCTATTTCTCTATTCTTCATTCCCGTCATCTCCTTCGTGGTCTATTGCTGTTTCAGGGCACCAATATTACTTTTAAAAAATGTGCATACTAATATTAATTTTGTTTCTTTTCAGAGACAATATAGTGATTTACTCGCTTTGGCGTGGGAGGACGAGTTGCCTATATCAAGACGAGCCAGGAAATTAGTTTCTAATTCATTACCAATTAACCAGAATCTGCATTCATCTAATGAAGATAGTGAGGTAAATGAAATTTGTTTATAAATAACTAGCTTTTGCATTGGTCTGTATATCTCCGGTGCATTGAAGAAAAGATTCTAAAATGGCGGCTTGTACTTGCGTTGACAGATAGTACAGTCAGCATATAAGATTTAAAATTAAAAATAATAAAAACAAGACTGGATCACAATAATTTCTCAAACTTAACCTAAAATAAAACAAAATTAAAACAACAATAATCAACAGGTAACAACGGAAAACTATAGTAAATATTCTTAAAAAAGATCACTGAGCGCGTCAGACATCAAGACTAATTTTTTTTTTCGGCTTACGCTACGCGCTGGAGTGAGTATTATAGACGGCACTAGTGTGCGAGCGAGAGAACACGATAAGCGCCGCCATTTAAGAATCCTTTCTTCAACGAACCGGGTTATATATTATTATATATATTGGACTGTATAATGTATTTATGTTGACGGCACGATTGGTGCAGTGGCTGAGTGATCGACTGCCGCGCCGTGGGTTCGATCCCCGCACGGAACAAATATTTAATTTTGTATGATCTGCAAGTAGTATTCCGGTGTGGGTGTTTGTGAATGTGAGTTTCTATGTTTTTGCTAAATAAAAAAAGAATGCATAATACGCTTCTTCACGCATAAAGATGTTACGAATACTCTAACACCTTTTGCATTAATTATAAGCCAGAGACTACAGATTACCTGCTACAATCCTACATACTCCTGGTAGTACAAGTAGGTGTACCTTGTCTTTAGTACAGTAGGAATATTATAATGATTGTTTTTTTTCAGGAGGAAGAGATAGTTAAACCTAAGCAGGCTAAGCGAAGAAAGAAGGCAATCTCGGATAGTGATTGACATATCTTTTGTAGAAAGGACGGTAATTTTAAACACCAAAGTGCAACTCTACAATACAATAAATATTAGTAGTACGTGTAATACATTGTTTGTTACCTTATGTTATTACACAGGTGCAATTCCAAGAATGGTACCTAATTCACTGTCACATAATTTTGCCTTGGTACTGTGTAAATGTAATTTATGAAGAGTTATATCCATGGTTTTATCAGATATTTTCGGTGGTTTAATTTTTATTTTGAATGACTTATTTTCAAATCCTAACAGCCATGGTACTGGCATGTTGTGACGCAACAGAACAAGCTCACTTGCAACATTCAAACTGATCAAACCACCATAGTTTCTTCCAATAGCTGCATAGTTCAAGCTAACTCTGGGGAGTATGTTCTAGGTCAGACATGCACTGTAAATTTTGCCACGGTAGTCATTTATTGTAAATGTAGGTACCCTATTGTTGTACAGATTTTTTTATCCCCAGTACATGTTGAACTTATTTTAAGTATAAGGTATGAGACCAAGAATTTTATTCAAAGGATATATTGTATTCTGGAATTTTCGAAATACATTTTACACTAGGATCAATAAAGTATTTCCCCTTTATTTTATGTTTTAATTGACCTTATAAAATTGTATGTCTGATTAAAACAAAGTGTTATGTATTTTCGTCTTATATTTTCTTTTAAAACATCCAGAATATAGGGATACTGATTGTAAACAGATAGTTTAAATATTTCAGTATTTAACATAAATTCAAAATATTTTCTAAGTACAAAACTAACATAACTATATAAAAATACTAAACATGGATTAAATTTTCAGGAAATGGTAAATATTTTATTACAAACCTTAATTGCAATTGCAAAAACTTATTGATGAATAATTTGTAGTTTAAAAATGTCTTTTCGTCAAGTCTTTGAAACAAGAACTATCTATCATTATTGGACTAGCAGAATCTTTAACAACACAACACCTCCACCCATCAAGCCACTGATACATGCTTACAATCTAATAAATCTTATAAAAATTGGATCATCAAATATAAGAAAGATTCTTATAACTAAAGTTTCCCTTGCTTATATCTTTGTCTAGCTTGAGCCTTACTGTACTTTGCTTTCTTCTCAGGTACTGTTGTATCTTTTTCACTTGAATTGTCATTTACACCTGTAATCAACAGTTTGCATTTTTATATTTTAAAATATACACTCGGCGGCGGTGTCACAAAAATCGCACCTCTAAAAATTCCCTTCAAAGTCATTTTAACCCTATTAATCAATGGTAGACATATGACTATAAGGTATCATTGGAAAGGCAATTCAATTTCAGAATAAATCAATGGATTTGGTTTTTTGTGTACCAGGGAATAAAAAAAGCAAGCTAATGCAAATGATTAAAAAGTTAAATTTTATTTTATCAGCAAGTATTACAACAAAGTCTTTAAAAACAACTTAAAACCTAGTGTTAAGTCCGACCATGGACCATGCCCGGGTCGACGGCGCGTCGTGTTCCACGCGCACCTCAAAGAGCGTCAGCAAAAATGACGGGGCCTCCTCTCAGAGGGCCAAAGCCTGCCGGGGTCGCGGGATTTTATTTCCTCACCGTGACCCCGGAACATAAAGGGCTATTGAAGGACACCGTGGATTTTAGTCAGTACAAGTCTGACAGTCCCTCCCGCCCGGCCCTAACTAAAAAAAAAAAGGTGCTCAATAGGGTTCAGGTCTGGACTTCGCGCCGGCCAGCGCATAACAGGGATTCCAACTTCTTGCAGGTAGTCTCTTACAATTAAAGCGGTATGACAGAGGGCGTTATCGTGCATTAACGTGAATCCACTGCCAACAAAACCCGCATAAGGGACAAACCTGCTCCTCTAAGATGAACTAAGATCTCTGTTATGTACTGAGCACCAGTCAGAGACCCTGGCCCGCGAGCACTTCCAGTCCGAGGAACACACACAAGGTTCGTTTTGCCTTCGATTGACATGCCGCCCCAGAACATGCACGAGCCACCCCTGTATTCCACTGTATCTTGAATACAGGTTTGTGCGAATCATTCCTCTTGCCTCCTAATAGACCCCGTCGTTGCAGAAAAGACACACCCTCGTCTCATCCGAGAAGAGCACAGCCCTCCATTGTTTTATTGTCCAATTCACATGGTCACGGGCAAATTGCAACCGGTCTCTCCTATGCTGTGCAGTCAATTTTGGCAATTTTCTTCTCCCGCAGTCTTCTTCTAATCGTGGAGACGCTTACAGAAGTCCTGCGAGCTGATCGCATTTGTTGTTGCAGCTCAACAGCATTGGAGAACCGATTACGTAAAGACGTCGAAACAATGAAACGATCGTCTCTTTCGGATGTGCACCGTTGTCTTCCAGATCCACGTCTTCGGATATAGCCACCAGTCTCTTGGAAGCGTTGGAACACTCGTCGAACGGCAAAACGACTCAAGTTCAGTTGCCTAGCGACATCACATTGCCGCATCCCTGATTGCAGTGTAGTAGTGCAATGACTTGAGCGGCTTCATCTGCAGTGGTATCCATCTTCTGGGGTATTTTTCTTGCTGTAGCTGTTCACGTGTGTCCACTTCAAAGGTTGAATAGCGAATGACCCACATTTAACCCGGGTCGCCCGTTTTACCCTTGTGTTGTGCAATTAGTGGCCGTTGTAATGCGTATTTTAACAACTTTTTTTTTAACGTTACGTGCTAATGAGATCTTTTGTGTTTATGAATTCTAACTGTTGTTAATTTAAAGGTCGTTAGGCTGCGTTTCCACTGAGGCGGAGCGGAGCAGAGCGGAGTGCGATTCACCAATCACATGACTTGACTGGAGAAGAGAGGTGGATTTCAAGCCGTGATTGGTGAATCGCCCTCTGCTCTGCTCCGCTCCGCCTCAGTGGATACGCAGCCTTAAACATACTTTCAATTGATACCAATATTAATTGGGTTTAATGTATTCGTTGCTGGCGGGATATGCTTTAAACTTATTTTCGAAGAGGTGCGATTTTTGTGACGCCGAGTGTAGTTACACTAGATTAACTTTACTAGCCCCTTGCGTCTAGTTCAAAAGTCGGGTAGATTAAGAATAAGGGTTCCATCTTTTCACTCAGATGTACTAAAACAGTGCTTTAATTGACTACAACTTCTGAATACATAAAAATGCACTAGACGCGAAATTATGGGTTAACGATTGGGACAAAAATTCGCGTTCTTCAACACTGTTAACGAGTGGGGCACAACATTCTGTCGTTAATAGTGTTGAGCGGGAAACATCCGTGAAAACAACTTGAAAGTGTTGTTTTAACTAGCTGACTTATGCCCTATTCATTGGGCTTCAAACATTTTTTTTTAATGGAAGTGAGAGTAGGCAGGTAAAAGTCGAGCCGTTTTTGAGGGGTGCATCTACAAACATCGTGACACAAGATTAAATTAGACATTGTTACTCCAATTACGAGTTTCTCAAAAATACTGCAAAGATGGTTATATGTTGTCAACTTAGTATCTTTTGTTGACTTAAACATGATTCAATCAGATAAACTGATTAGAACATTTGCTTGGTAATGATGATGTCATTTTTTATCTTATTCTAAGGCAGTTTTTATCTAATGTAACTAAATAGTAAATCTCGATTTATAATTAGAAACTTTAATGGCTACCAGTTCATTCTGAACTTCATCAGAACTATGTTTGAGGTAGTGAAGGACATCACAATTTATTACTGGTTTTATTTTATTGTATAAAGGGCTGGTATCTGCAACTCCACGTCATAATGCGCGTATTTTGCGTGTGGCGTACTGCTTTGATACTCAAGTAGCAATGATAGAGGAATTCAAAAATTTCAAAGTAGTCTGGGGTACAGATTTAATTTTGAATGGATGGTTTTAGTAGCCTGGAACACAGATCAACTTAAGTGACAAGGTGGTTTTTACCCGACTGCGCGACGCAAAGGAGGGTAATGTGTTTATCAGTCTGTACATTTGTTTTTAATTAGTATGAAAAAATGGTGAAATTGGCTTGTGCTGGAACAGTAATTTGCTTTCAACATGTATTACCTATGGATTTATACTAAAGGTAATCTAACTATCATGTAATATAAAAATAGCAAGATGAATTACCTAAATCATCAGGTGGCTGTAGAGATTTGCCAGCAGTCCAAGAACTCATCAGAGTTACACTTTTTCCTATTGCCCAGCCCATTCCTGCCAAGGCTAAAGAAAATGCTAACATGCTGAATGGATGCTGAAAAATATAATAAACAAATTAAAATCAAAGCAAGCATGGTCAGAAAGGTTCAGAAGGATAAAGGCCTTTAACCAGCGGTGGGATATTATAGGTTACCAAAAAAATTATTAAAATCAATAATAGCTAATAAATCTAGGTCCCAAAAACAGGTTGACCTAGATTATAAAAGAAAATTAAGTAGGTAAAATAATGCTTGGTAAATTTTATCTTAGTACAATTTTATCTATCCCACTTTCGAGATCTAAATTTTAGAGCCATACTAACCGATAATGTAGGGTTTGTGGTTAAACTGTAGTCCAGTACCACAATTCCAATTCCAAAGATTAGCCCCACACAAGTGCATATCCAAATTATATTTTGATTATCTGGAAATAGTAAATGATCACTTAAGATGCAATGCTTGATAAGGCAGATAAATTAATGAGTTAAGAAAATTCTTTCCTATTTGTATCTAGTTGAAGAATATTATGGCAATTTTGCTACTGCTGTAAGAACCATAAAAAACCAGCATCTTATTCAATGTGATTTTCTTACTTACCTTTTATTTTTTTTCTCTGCATGTCAGTAATACTTTTAATTGACTCCATTAATTTAACATTGTGAGGATCTAGTTGAAGTGCCCTTGTGTATGATATTATGGCTTCATCATAAAGTTCACTGGCTGCTTCAACCTCAGCACGACGGAAGTATCCCTAGAATATAAAGAAAGATTGTTTTATGCTTAAGAGCACATGATAGCTTTGCATAGTCGACAGTGACAGCTATTTTATTCTATATACAAAATAAAATGTCCAGTGCACATAGTTTTCACTTTAAAAATTAACACGTTTTAAGTATGGAATAGACTCTTTTAAAATTAAAATATTTATCAATCCAGAATGTTACAGATACTATACGGCATCTTACCTTAGCCCATTGAGGTTGCAGTCTAACTGTTTCATTAGCATCTTGTAACGAGAGATAATGCTGATCCAACTTAAGAAATGCAAACGATCTGTTACTGTATAGGAGGTAGTTATTAGGGTCCATTTTAATGGCTTGAGTATAATGTAAAACAGCTTCAATAAATTTCCCTTCTTTAACACATTCATTACCCTTAATTTTAAGATCTTCAACGCTCGACTGAGTACCTTTCTTATTTTCCTCCATGGCTCTTGATCAAAATTGAAGAGTTCTGTTAATAAGTTGTGAGAGTTATCTATGAATAATACAAAACAGACTTCTTCTATCTTTTTTGTTGCTATCTCACAATAAATAACATAAATTGAAATATTTTCCCGGGATACCAATCACACTACAAGACAACAATAATCCAACAATGACATCTGATGACATCACAGATAATGACATTGACATTTGACAATTTTAATGCATCTTTTTTTAATGTTTATGGCATGACTTCGAGGCCTTCTTCATGCCAGAGTAGGTTGACCTGCTGGCATCTGTACATGAAAATGCATTTATTTTGTTCTATTTCGACGCTTTTTAACGCCGCCGGAGAAAAAACACAAAAGGGGAGCTAAGTTCCATTTAGCACGAGCACCTTGAAAAGGTAGATTGCGTCTTCCCTAACCAACTGACAGATAAAATTGGCCAGACAGACTAGATGGAGAGGAGACCCACTCACTATCTCACCCCGATCTCTTTCCTGTAAAAGACCTAAAGGACCAGCTCTTCGATAATCGATTCCTCTCTTTATATTTGAGTGGCGTTACTTTTAAGGTGAACACAGACCTAGCCGCGCCTAGTCTGTGTTTACCTTTAGGTAGCTACTGCGCAGTTTAGCCCGCGAAATTCAGTTTTTTTTACGTTTTTTGCAATGTGCATGTTAAAATGCATGTTAAAATCTCCGAAATCTAACTACGATGCACCTTTTCTATGTGAGAGCTGATGGAGCGAATTTTTTGATAATTTTTATATTTAAAATTATACTTGTTATTACCGCAACACATATATTTATAAAGTTACAACATGTCACTGGCCTGCAAATTGCAAAAAATGTAAAAAAATTTGAATTTCGCGGGCTACATCGAAGCAATCACCTTAAACGGCATGGGCTATTACAGCTTGGCAAATTAGAGCAGAAAACCAGAAGTCGCCACTGTTCTCGCGCTACCAGCACTTTGAATGATTTTTTTTTTCACTACGTTAGTTTTATGGCGCAATAATAAATCTAACAAACCTGCGTTCTTTGTTTACATCAAATGTCAAAGATTTTAAAACGTTGTCAGCAAACAAAAAGATTAGTTTCGTTAGTGGTTTCGTTTCAAGCTTGGTTTCAAGACGTTCTGGCCAAGCTGTGCAAGTCTATGGTTTAAGAACCAAAAAAAAAAGTCTATGGGTATGGTACAAGTGACAGCTCTGTGCATTAGAGCTTGAGTTTAGGGATGGGTCGTTGACAGTTTTTCCATCAACGAAACATTAACGTTGATTTACGTTTGTCAACTAGTTAATTAACTACTTGATTGGCCTGTTGGTCTAGTGGTTAGTGACCCTGACTGCTATGCCGGAGGTCGTGGGTTCGATTCCCACCCAGGACAAATGTTTGTGTGATGAGCACGATCATTTGTTCTGTGTCTGGGTGTAATTTATCTATAATATGTATGTATTTAGAAATATATAAGTATGTTTATCAGTTGTCTAGTACCCATAACACAAGCTCTGCTTAGCTTGGGACTAGATGGCGTTGTGTGATAGTTGTGGAATATTATTAAAAAAAAAAAAAAAAAAAACTAGTTAAATTCGTCAACGAGTTAATGTAATGTCAACTTGCAACGTAAACCGTTGATTCATTAAACGGTTTTTATTCAACGATTGCGCGTTCAATTTTAGAAACAATTTGATTCAATTTATGTATTGGTTAACGTTTGATTGATGGTTCTACTAAGATGACCTTCCCTTCATACTTTCTCTTCTGTCTTAGGACTGACTGAATAGAATACTTCTTCTTAAAATAAACATTTCGAAAATCAACTCTTGCATCTGTTACTTAGAGTTCAAAAAAGTAGTATGACTGTAATATGATATGACCGTCGCGACGGTCATGGTCATATCTTAACTACTTTCGTTTATTGGACGAGACGCACGAGTTAAATTCATAAACGTTGCTGACGAATTCAACTAGTTGATCCATGAATAATTACCGTGGTACCCGGAGACGGTTACCGTTACCGAAAAAATACCGGAAAATTACCAAAACATAAACGTTATGTTACGTTAAATATTAACGTTAAACATAACGTTAATTTATAGGATTTACCGCTATTTAAGTATCGTTACTAATAACGTTAATTCAGTAAAAGCTAACAATTTCTGGTGCGACGTTGCCAAACCGATGACACGCCGCCGCGCCTCTTTTCGTTCGTACCACGTCGTCTTTCTGTGCATCGTAACGTTAAACCAAAATACGAATAAAAACTTGAGAGGTGTCAAGGACAACGATAGCAAGTCAAAAAAAGTTCAAGCGATTTTCGACCTTATTGGCATTTATGCAAACACCAGATTTTAATGAAGGAAAGGAGCAATGTTAGATAACGAGAATGTGAGAAAAACAAACTAAATTTTAAATGTCGATTAGGTCGAAAATCGCTTGCACCTGTTTTTCTTAATTTGCAATCGTTAAGCAAATGTTTTCCGACCTTCAAGCGACCTTATTGACATTTATGCAAACACCGGATTTTAATGACGGAGCAATGTTAGCTAACGAGAATGTGAGAAAAAGCAAACTAAAATTTAAATGTCGATAAGGTCGAAAATTATTTGGTCTGTTCGGTCTGTTATTTATCCTTCGTTGCCTATTTTCAGCTTAGCCAGAACGGATTGAAACGGAACTAAAATTTTTATTTCTGACAGCGTTTTAAAATCTTTGATATTTGATGTAAACAAAGACCGCAGGTTTGTTAGATTTATTATTGTGCCATAAAATTAACGTAATAAGTGAAAAAAAAATAAAATAAAATCATTCAAAGTGCTGGTAGCGCGAAGACAGTGGCGACTTCCGGTTTTCTACATTTTTATGTCAAACTGTACTGCTCTGTACTTGTTTGTATCTACAGTACTAAGTTGCAAACTTTGGTGATGAAAGACGATGGGGGTGGTGGCCGGTGGCGGCGACCGACAATTTTGTAACTAAATTACATCGCACCTACCGACATCGTTTGAAAGAGATAGGCATATAAATTACCGGTATATGTATTGTTACTTTTACCGATACTCATTTAAGTTATTAGGTAACGTTAACGGACTTACAGATATCGTTATTAATACCGTTACTTTTTTATCGTTACCATAACGATAATTAGTAACGTTATAAAAAAAATAACGGTAATCCGGTCCCTGGTGGTACCACAAAAACTTTTAAACGTCTGTTGAACACTTGTATAAAAAATGTCAGATAATAAATAATAAAATAAAACAATACACGTGTGTGTGTTTAGACAAGTGTTCAACAGATGTAGTAAAGCTGTTAACGTTAATACGTTGACAGGAGATCAACGGTTGATTCAACTAGTTCGTTGATTCAACGCTCATCACTACTAATTTATTGCAGAATTTGTTTAAAAAAAAAAATTATACTTGAGTGTACTTGAGTTTGACGTCTTGACCGGTTCCCCGCCCTCGCAGTTTTATTCACGTGAATTTAAAAAAGATTCACTCTGAATAGAAAGAAAACTAAGGCATGGCATGATTGGATAAACGGAGCTGTTTATCAGCAGCTAAAGTACCTATAGCAGTCCCTTTATCAGACTGGGTGTAAGGCAAGGTAGTACTACCAGGTATGATGCAGTGCAAATATTGTTTTTTATTTATTATTGTGCTTGGCTGAGTTTTACGGTTTCCTTTTGCCGATAATCTGGAGTCAAGGTACGTGCTGAACGCTTGTCTCTTGTTTCACACTCACATTAATATTAATTTGGGTGTAAGTTTATCAAAATATTAATCTGATCCTTTTTTTTTTGTAGTGGTAACGATTAAACCGCTCTGCAAGTAATTTCGAAGTGATACAATCATTATGTCAATATTGTCTACTTCGGAAAGGAACAGAATAGATATGCAGCAGATAGAATTTCGTGCTGTCATCAAGTTCCTCACTAAGCAAGGGAAAGGCCCCCAAGCTATATTAAATGAGATGAAAGAGGTTTATGGTGCACAATGTCCCGGTAAAACCATGATCTATAAATGGTGTGGAGCCTTTCAACTAGGCAGAGAGATGATTGAAGACAAGCCTCGAACTTTGAGCTTAAAACGCCGTCGTGAGACAGGACGCAGAGCACTCTCTCCTATCTTTGATGATAGTTTTATTGATAAAATACAGAATGAACTTCTGGATGCTGAACTGTAAAATCATCATGTGAATTTCAAGTTTGTAGTGATGCCAACATTGTATGGGATTTAGAGAAATCTCTTGAACAATAATTTTTCATTATTGTAAAATAATAGTAGGCCCATTAATAAACTGGAATAATGGAAGGATGTATGCACTTGAAGATTGTACTCAGATCAGAAAAAGATGTATGTCCTGGAAAGTCCATTAATTGATGAGCTAAATAGATGTATACTCAGCAGATTATGCACATATGAATGTAAGGAGCACAGCTTGAGACAATTCTTGAACACTTGTGACTGGGTTGTTAGCAGAATTATGATTATTTTGAAGAGAAAAGAGGTTTTAAATATAGCTGAGGACATTATACGTTACTAGACACAAGTACTGCCATAGTATTCCACATTTTATTGACACCATATTACATCTAAATTTACCAACTTCTACTCTATCAACCATTTAATGATTATTTTTATTAAATATTATTGTGTAGTATTTAATATGCATTTAAAGGAACTTGTAAACATACTCTTCTTTTATTGAATTTAGCACTCACTTGTAGTAACATATTATGACCAAATCAATGTAATACTTCAATCAACAGTAATACATTTTTAATGTAGCTTTAAAAAAATTCAAAGCATGTTACAATATCAACTAAATAAAATATAATCAATTCCTTCAGTGAGATTCAATGATTTGAGATTTTTTTCAAATTCCCCATTTGTTAGATCTAATTTAATACATATCAATAATGGTGGCTTTGCATCTGTGAAATGTATTACAGGTAACTTTATAATAACTCTTCTTTCAATGGGACAATACAGCTCAATATCATGCCCTATTTTATTTTTATCAACATCACAGAATGCCACAACTTTGTTTAAGTTATCACAACTTAATGAGCGAATCAATCTGCGACCTGCTTTTCCTGCATTCCAAACTGTGAATTGATCCCAATGTGGCAGTACAAACTTTTGTAATCTGTCAAGCTGTATTTTCCAAATCTGTTCTCTTTTAACAGAAAAAGTAGCTGCAGCTTCATGGTAAGTATACACAACTAGTTCTTCATCTACTCTATGTAAATCTCCACCAGCATCTAAATGTTCATAAAAAAATATCAGATCTTCAGGTGTTCCATGCCCAGTTTCAATGAATCCTCCAACTCTATCATATACAGATCTATGGCAGAACCATGTTGGCATGAGTAAAGTAGGCCCATTAGAGGTATATATTTGCAACTTCAACTCCTCACTTGTAAGACTGTTAGCCCAATGAACATAACGAGGAGTAGAATTTACAGGTGTTCTACATATTTTACTTCCAATCAGAGCATTATGATTTAACTTTGCTGCTTTCCACTGTAAATGTATTCTCTGAGGATTCATCACATCATCAATGTCTTGAAAGCATAGATATTGGCCAGTACTAACTTTAACTGCACCATTTTTAGCAGCACCCACACCTTTTGATGTTTTACTGCCTGTTATCACATATCCGACTCCATGAGTCTGAAAGTATTCTTTCCATTTCTGTAATAATTCTTGAGTCTTATCAGAACTGCCATCATTGTAAACAGAAATTTCTACCTTGTGACTAGTAGTAAATATTGATTGAACTGCTATTGAGTTCATGCAAGTATCTATCCATTTTTCTCCATTATGTATTGGTATTATTACAGATATTTCTGCCATTTTAGAGAGATTTGTCAGGAATTATTTAAACAACTCTGTTATTAATTTTCTTAAGATCATGCAGAAGGGTCCGCATCATAGAGTGTTAAGCACTGAGCGTGGAGTTATTTGTACTGTAGAGGCCATCACAGCGGGGAGTTGCAGAACGACTAAATAATAAGGCATGTGATTCAATCGAAGGGTCGACCGGTTGAGCCCTTCCTAAGATGACCCAATTATTAATTAATTTATTCATTAAAACAATTTTAGATTTTTAATGGAAGTAACCGTTGCCGAAATCAGTGGCGTAAACTGAAAGGAAAAGGACACCTTTTGTTACTGAATACAATAGAGGTAGTGCTGTATAAATTGGACCGATTTATGCAAAAATGATCCAACCCACAATCTCGAAAATTTCGAGTTTTTGTGACTTATGTACTCTAAATAAGGTATATTTTAACATATCAAAGACTCGGAACTCTATGTTAATAATTGACGAAAATCCGTATGGTCCAAACCACAACTGTCATAGCGAACATCATTTTTTCATAATGCATAAATGTTTCAAGCTATTAGAATCATTTTTGCATTTTCTTGGTTGCCCTGATATAGGTTTTTTGTTTTTTGCTATAATGATTCAAACTACTTGGAACAATAATGCTTTTTATACAATATGGAAAATATTATAAAAATCATTCTGCTTAAATGTTCCAATAACCTTGAATCATTTTAACTCAATTCCAAATAACATTCGACTACAGAAGTATACTGATTCAGACCACATGACTATTCTATTTAATTAAAGAAAAACGAAAAATTCAATTCTTAAAAAACGATTCACGGTTAAATATAAAATTATCATTAATATCTCGGCTAGGCGAGGCAGGCAGAGGGGCCCAAGAAGTGGGTTCATGTTTGAGGAAATATATTAAGTGCGTGCTACCTCCTACAGTAAAAAAATTGATTTTGTGGAGTGACTGTTGCGGAGGGCAAAACAGGAATATCAAAATCGTTTTGATTTTAAAGGCTTTATTAAATAGACACCCCACTCTCGAGACAATCAGCTTCCGTTACCTAGAATCAGGACACACTTTCCTACCAAATGACAACGACTTCGCTAAAATTGAGACTCGACTCAAGCAATATGAAAGGATATACTCCGTGGATGATTATATTGCCATTATGAAACAATGCAAAAACAAAAATCCTTTACAGGTCCATAAAATGGAAAGTTGTGATTTTGTTGGATCTCAAATTCTAGAAAAGAAAATAGTTAATAGAAAAATATTTAATGATAAGAGCAAAGTAAACTGGCTCAAAACAAAAGAAATTTTAATCACAAAAAAGACTCAACATTCTTTGTTCATGAGAACTTCCTTTAATGAGGACTACAAAGAACTGAATATTAAAAAGAAATTAAAAGGTGTTGATTTGGGTGTCATAGAAGAAGATTTGCAAGAATTATGGCCTTCAGGAAAACTGATTAACAAATAGAAGTTAAACGATTTGAAATCGTTATTCCATCTCATACCAAATGATTGCATTGGTTATTATAAAAAACTGAAGGGAGACGATGCAATAATAGACGATATAGATGGTTATTGTGATGAACCCGACTTTGATTTGGATGAGGAGTAGGGTAACATTTGTGTTTTTTTAAATAAAATAAAAATAATAAACATTTTTAAGCTTTTATTTTTGTCATAGTTTGGAACATTTTTGCATTTTTCTTTCCGCAGCCTACACAGCTAATTCCATACAAAATGTATTATGTAATAATGATCCACGCGCAAGTTTTCTTGAATATCTACGAAACTATTAAAATTTATTTACTAAATACATGCATGTAAATTAGTTTAGAACACTTAGAATAACATAAAATTAAAAACATAACATTTAGAACTACAAAGCCAGAGAAATACCGAAATAAACTTTAAACTCTATTATCTCGAAATGAGGTTAGTGTGGACTGAATCATTTTTGCTTAAATCGGTCCAATGGGGAAGGCAAGTGTCAAAGTGAAAATGACAGTTTGGTCCCCAAAGAACTGTAAAATCAAAGGAATTTTCAGAAAAAAAAACATTTATTGATGTAAAATGACTAGATGTTGTGTAATAAGCTGTAAAAATGATGGAATACACTTTTCAAAATAATATCTACTTTTCTTTTGGAGGTTATGTACCAGTATTGCATCGCTCGAAAATCGAAGAATTATCACCTGGAACGAGTTTTGTAATAGTTGTGGTGTTAAGAAATTAAATATATTGTGATATTTCTCGAATCTAAATAGAAAAAAAGGTTAAAATTACTGACTTAAAACATTATGATATTTTATCAAAATAGAAAGTCAAAAGCAGCATTATATTCTTGATAAAGGAGAGGACAGGTAAAACATACCTAAACTCAAAAATTGAAACCTCAACTACAAGTAATTGTGGATTTATTACGGTAAAATCAAATGTATAACCACTCAATTAAATCACTTTTTTTCTCTTGTAGATGCGCCGCGGCGTCTTAATTCTTCTTTTAGTATATAGTACTTGCATGGACGAATAATTTTCCATATTTGTTTTTTATTTATACTCAATTTTTATAACAAATAATCTTGTTTGTTTTTTTGTACAAGGTAGACGTGGGGACCAACTATCGCAGCGCCATCTACGATTAGCTTTGAGTTGCCATCCCCATTGTCCCCGATAGCCACAGAACATAATTATATACCGATAGCTCTCATTGTTAGAATTGACCTATTGACTATGTGCGAAGTGGGTGGTGGGGAACGGCAAATCGATCGTAGCGCACGACGTGGCAGAAATGTGAATTAATTCTGGGCTGTCATGTGTCAAGTTGCTTTATTTTCATAACTTTCTTTATAATTTAATACGAAAACTTTAACTTTAACTTTTCCCGTTCGTTCTAAGCTCTTCCACTTCTCTCACATGCTGTGCTAATACTAATTTTTTCCCTTTTTGCTCAGTTTGAGGTTGGAAATGTATTTTATGCTTAACCGATTCAAATCCCGTGCGTATTATAATATCCATATTTTCCACGAGGAAGAAAATCGCTAGGTATAATATACACACTCACTTTTTACACTATTTTTTCAATTTCGTTGAAAAACTAGTCGAAATTTAATATCACAAAGATATCTTATCATCTAGTTGACATGATTTGACAGATGACAAGTCCTGAATAGTTGCGGCCACTAGGGGCGCTGTCATCGCGCACACAACGAATATACAAATGTACTCTATGGAATTGACTATGATTGACAAGTTCATGAAGTTGACATAATGACAAGTTTGACAACTGAGTATACCAACCAACAAGAAGGTGACAACTATTAATTATAGCTTGACATAAAAATGTAGAAAACCGGAAGTCGCCACTTTCTTCGCGCTACCAGCACTTTGAATGATTTTATTTTATTATTTTTCACTTATTACGTTAGTTTTATGGCACAATAATAAATCTAACAAACCTGCGGTCTTTGTTTACATCAAATATCAAAGATTTTGAAACGCTGTCAGAAATAAAAATTTTAGTTCCGTTTCAATCCGTTCTGGCCAAGCTGTACCCCACACACACCCACACACAATCATGTGCCACTAAGGCGCCATCTCCACGAGCGAGAGAATCGCATACAAATACAGCTCGACATAAAAATGTAGAAAACCGGAAGTCGCCACTGTCTTCGCGCTACCAGCACTTTGAATGATTTTATTTCATTTTTTTTCACTTATTACGTTAGTTTTATGGCACAATAATAAATCTAACAAACCTGCGGTCTTTGTTTACATCAAATATCAAAGATTTTAAAACGCTGTCAGAAATAAAAATTTTAGTTCCGTTTCAATCCGTTCTGGCCAAGCTGTACAAATCACACTGTGCATAGAGCAACATTACTGTGTGTCCGCATAGACCATAACGGCGTTTACGCACTACGTCCGATCCGAACCCGTGAAAATACGGTCCGTCATAGCCGTAGAACTATTTCTATGGTAGAGCCGTAGAACTATTTCTATGGTAGAGCCGTAGAACTATTTCTATGGTAGATGAGTATTGCTTCGGTCCGTCATTTTTTATATATATATATATATATGGCTACTTAGCCATAGTATTATTTGTATGAACGCTCGCGCACTGCGTCCGAGTTGAATCCGAGCTGCGTACGAGCAGAGAGGCAGCGGGGCGGGCGGGGGTATGCGGCTGGTTGTCAGAGATCGGAGTAGTGCGTAAGCAATATCCGAATTCTGTCCGTGATATTGTTTCACGGGTTCGGATCGGACGTAGCGTAGTGCGTAAACGCCCTAAAGCTGCGAACATATTATCGGGCGTGACCGTCAGCCGCGGCTAAATATGATCACTAAGCGATTTCTTTACCGAAATTGTTTTATTTTATGTAGTTTTGCATGAAAACCTGTTACTAACCTATGCAAAGTCAATTCAGGCTGGTTTTTTGTTTTTCTGGCACGACACGACTCAATAGAACATCCAGGCATGTTAAATTACTGTTTTATATGAAGTAACACTCACTTGTAAAAGAATACACTCCATAATTTACACAAAAATCTAAATGTAACAAAAAGTAAACAACTGTTTGACAGCACAACTACCACAAAACTGCGCACATAAAATGGCGAAACCGGCACGTTTTTCTATCGGAGGCAAATGTGCCAACAAAATATTCCCATTTTGAGCAACAACTGAAATATTGTTGTCTCTTTTATCAAATGTGATTACTGCATTAGAAAGAAAGAGACAAACCAATATTTGTTCTGTGTCTGGGTGTAATTTTATCTATAATATGTATGCATTTAGAAATATATAAGTATGTTTATCAGTTATCTAGTACCCATAACACAAGCTCTGCTTAGCTTGGGCCTAGATGGCGTTGTGTGATAGTTGTGGATTATTATTATTATTATTTCACTCTCTGTCTCGTATTTGATTGACTCATATTAATTTGTATAAGCAAAATGTATGTATAGAACATCGGGGCGCCTCCATAAAATTTTATCTCAATGGTGTCCTGTGACAGTCTGTCAAGTGTGTATGTAGTGTTCTGTGGTATGTAGTCTGTGGTCTGTCACAATCAATCACGGTCTGTCACGCAAGATTTTTGTTCCAATATTAAAGCATTTGCTGTGCGTTTGCTCGTGTAATTACGTGTGTTATCATAAAATGGGTATAAAGGAAGCTAACATTTATTTAGATAATCAATGGAATACATACTACGCTGGGCAAACCATCAATGGAAGAATAGAATATGTTTTCGATAGTCCTAAAAAAGTTCGAGGTATGTACACATATTAGTTTATAAGGTCTCTGTCTCTGACTCATCCATCAGAATGAGCACAAAAATAGAATTTGATTTTTACTATTATCAATACAGTAAATACACTGGATTTCAATTATTACGACCTGGGTTGTAGCGACTATTACCTAAATATCGACGTTAAATCTTAGTCCCTTGAATTTAAAGCATACTTTAGTACAAAATTCATGTGGTAGCGACTTTGGATGTAACGCCGAGTTCGGGTGTAGCGACTGTTTTTAATGAATCATTTGTAACAAATTCATAAAAATCCCATCCAGATATTGCGACCGGAGTCGGCCGCCAAAGACAAAGATTTAGTTCACAAACATTTCTTATCTTGTTTTTACATCCACATAGATGATCAGCAAAAGTGGAGACCTCTACCTTTTGTTTGTGGATACCAGCTAAGTAGATAGGGAAGCATGTACCTTTGGGAGTTAAATTTATGGTTCAGTTACAAAGTGATGTTCTGAGTACTAATTTTTTTTAAATGAACCAGTGAATAACTATGTGCAAATATTTAAACTATAAATGTGTACATGTCTGTATCTCTTTACCTTTGCCTGTAACAACTTCTGGATATAATGACGAAAAAAAGTGGTCCCTTTATCGTCATTATAACCGAAATCCACTGTAATCTGAATTTCTATTTTATTTCTTAGGTATCCATGTGAAGATTAAAGGAGAAGCACATACAGAGTGGCGTGAGAGTGAAAGTAGAGATACCTCCGATGGGAAGACAGAGAATGTGGAGAAGTTGCACACTGGACATGAAGAATATTTCCAAGTCTCATATTATTTGCTGGGTAGCAATTCAGGTAAATAAGAATCATCATACAATACCTAGGACTACACATTCAATAAACTATCGCTGACTTTATAGCCATTAATTACATATTTTTATTATTATCTATATGTGGGAGAAAACGTTTGTATGAAGAAGATATGACTAATTTTCTTAATTCTGATATCAACCTTCAACCAGGCATGTAAAGAGTGTATTTGCATACATAGTTATTTTTGGAAGATAACAAGATTGCCAAGTGAAATTACCTTGTTTACACTTTTATAATAAAACATAAAAAAAATCTTATCAAATTATAATATAGTTAATTTGCATTATGTTTAATTAATTATAAAGTCACATCAGTTTTATGCCAGACAGTTAAAGGTCAATATGTATAACATTGTACACAGGTATGTTTTCATAATGCTTACGCCAATATTGTCATATTTTTCCTGTATTTCTTAGTAAGCACATGCCTTAATCATCAGTATGAAATTATGAATAATGCATGCCACTACCTAAACATACTAATCTTAGAAGTTACAAGAATTATTTTCTTATCCAAACATATTTTTTCACATTGTATTTAAAACGGAATGAAAATTTTTATATGTAAAGATGGGCAGAACATTTGCATACAATTTGGTAACATAATTTCTTTAGATTGGGCCATGGGGCGCCGGCTTAGAATTGCGCTCCCACAAATCATCCCGTGGGTGTCGTAAGAGGCGACTAAGGGACAAACCGGAGTTCGGGCAGCAGCGTCCTCCGTGTACTGCACATCCTCACTGCGATCGCCAACCCGCCTGCCAAGCGTGGCGATTAAGGCAAATTACCCCAAATGACAACCACAGAAACTAGGCCCCCAGTCCCCGGCAGCTCCGCTATCCCTGGCGCGGGTTCGGGTAGCGGTCAAGGTAACGGCGGAGCAGGGGGTGCTAAGAATCTCCGGAAGAGATCCGGCTACGCACCCCCACGACGACTGGCCCTGGTAACTCACAACATACGCACATTGAGGACTGACGAAAAGATCTGCGAGCTGGAAGAGGAGCTGAGCAAGTTACACTGGGACATTATGGGGTTATGAGAAGTCTGAAGAGAGGGGGAGGACACCGTAACCCTGAAGTCTGGTAACTTGCTCTACTACCGGGAGGGCGACCAACAGTCCCAAGGTGGTGTCGGGTTTCTCGTTCACAAGTCCCTCGTAAACAACATAATAACCATCGACAGTGTGTCGAGCAGGGTGGTATACCTAATGCGCCAGCCACACACTCGACGAGTGGTATGGGAAGTAACAAGTGGCAACATTACTCGTCATGCCACACGTCATGCTCCTCGTCCTGCCCACTGCTCCCTATATTGTCGCTTTTTGCGCGCGAGTCAAAGGACCGGCAATACGAGTGCGAGTGGCTGGCCACATAATCGCGCGGCCGCAGTCCGCATCGAGCGGTCGCGCAAGACGCACGCGTTTGTAAAATTGGAAATTATGTCGTCGCCAAGCGAGGAATGGTCAAATGAAAAAGCGTTAATGTTTATTGATTTTTACTACATATTTTTTTTTACTACATATTTCTTTTTACTAAATTAATATAATTAGCTATATACTAAAAATGCATAGCGCGCACGCTGCCACCGTTTCAACGTCCATTGTCTCACCAAGGCAAATGACAAGTGAGGAGCGTCGCGATTAATTGCGCGAGTAGAGCAGTCAGCAGTGTGTGGGCAGAGAGGGCAACATCGCGGCAAATCACGGCAGCGCGAGGAGCAGAGCGATGAGCAGCGCAAGGAGCATAGTCTGGCAGGCGTATATACGCAGAATATCTAAAAGATATTCGCTGAAGGTCATTCAGGTGTACGCACCGACCTCGTCACACTCCGATGATGAAGTGGAGACTATGTATGAGGACGTAAGTAGGGCCATACATAGCTCCAAAACCCACTTCACTGTTGTTATGGGGGACTTTAACGCAAAGTTGGGTAAGAAAAGCGGTGATGAGTTGAGATTGGGGCAATTTGGGTATGGGCAACGGAACCCTAGGGGACAGAGGCTGGCCGACTTTCTGGAGAAAGAGGAACTCTTTATGATGAACTCTTTCATCCAGAAGCCGCCTCACAGGAACTGGACCTGGCTGAGTCCCGATGGTTTCACGAGAAACGAGATAGACTTCTTCATGACCGACAAGAAACGGATATTCAGCGATGTCTCTGTGATCAACAGGGTAAAAACCGGTAGCGATCACCGAATCGTAAGAAGTTCGCTGAATATCAATGTTAAACTTGAAAGGTCCAGCCTGGTGAAGTCTACGCTCCGACCTACTCGGCCCCATATTCAAAACCCCGAAAGCTTTCAACTCGAGCTCTCTAATCGCTTTGCTTGCCTTGAGAACTTAGTGTCAGTGGACGAGATCAACGACGGGCTAGTGGAAACTGTCCGCACGGTAGGGTCTAGGTTTTTTAGACCCTGTCGTAAAGATAAACCCTAGAATTTGACCGAGCAAACCTTAAACCTCATGGCTGAACGACGTTTGCTACAGCTGAAGTCTTCCGATGACGCGAAGTCATATAGGCAGCTCAATAGACGGATATCTAAGTCCTTGCGACATGATCTGCGTCTCTTTAATACGAATCGTGTTAAAGAGACCATACAGCGAAACCAAGGCTCTAACGTGTTCGCAAAGGACAAGTCTATTGGGCAGAGCCAGATGACAAAGCGGAAACGTATGAGGATGGCAGCATAGCGTCGACCAAAGCAGAGATTTTAGGCGAGATCGAGAGGTTCTATGGACAGTTATACACTTCGGTCGCAAAGCCCGTTGACCGCTTGGTAGGAGATCCAAGAGCCAAGCTGTCCCGACATTATACAGAAGATATCCCGGACATCAGTCTGTACGAGATTAGGATGGCCCTTACGAAGTAGCTTAAGAACAACAAGGCGCCGGGCGAGGACGGAATCACTTCAGAGCTTCTGAGAGCGGGTGGAACACCGGTACTTAAAGTCCTCCAGAAACTCTTTAATTCCGTCCTCTTTGAGGGCAAAACGCCTGAAACATGGAGTAGAGGTGAGGTGGTGCTGTTCTTCAAAAAAGGTGATAACAGCCTATTGAAGAACTACAGACCCATCACGCTTCTAAGTCATGTTTATAAGCTGTTTTCAAGGGTTATCAGGAACCGTCTCGAACACAGACTTGATGACTTCCAGCCTCCCGAACAAGCCGGTTTCCGAAGAGGCTATAGTACCATAGACCACATCCATAGGCTGCGGCAAGTTATACAGAAGACCGAAGAGTATAACTTGCCATTATGCATAGCGTTTGTGGACTATGAGAAAGCCTTTGATTCGGTGGAAACATGGGCGGTACTTGAGTCACTCCAGCGATGCCGTATTGACTATCGATACATCGAGGTGTTGAAGTGCTTGTATAATAACGCCACCATGTCGGTCCGAGTACAGGAGCAGAGCACGAAGGCGTTTCCATTGAGAAGAGGCGTAAGACAGGGGGACGTTATCTCTCCGAAACTGTTTACTGCCGCAATGGAAGACGCCTTCAAGCTCCTGGAATGGCAAGGACTTGGCATCAACATCAATGGCGAATACATCACTCACCTTCGGTTTGCCGACGACATCGTAGTCATGGCAAAGTCGATGGAGGAACTCAGCATGATGCTCGATGGCCTCGACCGAGTTTCACAACGGGTGGGCTTGAAAATGAACATGGACAAGACGAAAATTATGTCAAATGCCAATGTTGTGCCCACCCCAGTCTCTGTTGGATTTCGGTACTCGAAGTTGTTGACTGGACTACTTGTCCTAAGTAGATATATGAGATATCTACTTAGGACAAGTAGTCCAGTTAGGTAGGTCCAACTTCGAGAAAGAGGTCAACCGCCGAATCCAACTCGGTTGGGCAGCGTTCGGGAAATTGCGCAATGTCTTTTCATCCGACTTACCTCAGTGCCTCAAGACGAAAGTCTTCAACCAATGTGTGTTACCAGTGATGAGTTACGGCACCGAAACGTGGTCTTTCACTATTGGCCTCATCTCAAAGCTCAAAGTCGCTCAACGAGCTATGGAGAGGGCTATGCTCGGTGTTTCTCTACGTGATCGAATCCGAAATGAGGAGATCCGTAGACGAACTAAAGTCACCGATATAGCCCACCGGATTAGCAAGCTGAAGTGGCAATGGGCAAGCCATATTGCTCGCAGAGCAGATGGCCGATGGGGTCGAAAAGTACTAGAGTGGAGACCACGGACTAGCAAGCGCAGCGTAGGACGTCCACCGTCGCCGGAAGACGCTGGATGCAGGTCGCTTCCAACCGGTATAAGTGGAAATCAAAAGGGGAGGCCTATGATCAGCAGTGGACGTCCTACGGCTGAGATGATGATGATGATTTCTTTAGATTTGAATTATGGACAACTAAGTCATAACTATAACTTACTCATTATCTGAGTTATTTCTTGTTTACTAATGACTTGGTCAATTATCATGGATGGTATTTAAAAGTACTTCAATTTATTCCCATTTCATTTACCTAATTTTGCCTGTGTTCCACCAAATATACTGAATGTGCACCAAAATATGTTCATTAAAATATGTCATAACGAGGTGTAATAAAAAAAAAAACCTAAGCAGCGTCGACGAAGCCCCGCTTCGCGGGGCTTCTATTTCTGTGTACAAGGTTTAAAGGAACGGAACCTAACCACACCGAACTTCGGGGTGTCCCTGAAATCTTGCTAAAGCGAGTTTTAGATTTGGTGCACATTCAGTATATTTGGTATACAAAAAGAATTATTGATGCGCATTTAAATTTTGGCCAATTATCATTTCTATTTCTCAATACCTTAGTCAACTGCTTAAATCAATAACTTTTTAAGGTGTAACCCGTGTGGGTTTGGGTATAAGTAGACACTCATAACAGTTTTCAAAAATATGTATGAGCAGGGACCCTTTGGTGCTGCACATGTACCTTTGCAAGTTTTACTAGACACCTAGGCACACTACATAATTAACTTTTAAATCTATGTAGTTTCTTACAGCAAAACTTTAATTTTAGGAAATGAAATAGAAATCCCTGCTGGTAAAAATGTGTACAACTTCACTTGTACATTGCCACCTGTGCTGCCTTCATCCTTCGAGGGTCAATATGGATACGTCAGGTATACCGTCAAAGTTACTCTGGATCGGCCATGGAAGTTCGACCAAGAAACTAAGATGGCTTTCACTGTGATCAATGCATTTGATTTGAATCTCAACCCTTCATACAAGGTGGGTTGCTATTTTGTTTGTCAATAATATATTATGTCTCCTTAGGATTTCAGGTTGCTTAAAACTGAACTGAACTTATTTCAGGGTTAGGCAGAATTTTACTAAGTACAACATCCACATTTGAGCTGTTCTATGTAAGTCTTATGTCATACCCCCTATGACATAAGACTTATTGCCATCAACTCAAGATGATAGAAACCAACAAATTGCTAGCTTTGTACATGACAATCACTCTATCTTCTAAGTTACATTACTCTTTTTGAAACATTTGGAGAAAGTTGCCTACACTTTATTAGTTTATTTGTGTATGCAATTTATATGTCTATGGCAGACATTCCAGCAGTCAACGCAATACTTCAAATTCAAAAGCAAACTGTTCTACTTAGTTGCACTTACACAAAATGTTACACAAAACTTTCATTTAATTTCTACTACTTGTACAGCGCTGGACTTGATAAGCCACACGTAGCATAGCAGCCGATCGATCGGCCTAAAATCGTTCTGGGTGAAATCCACGGTATTCCTTCGGTTAGCTATTTAGACAGACCCCGGCAGGCACTGCACCAACCATGCCGTCAAATTTTACATCGCCTGGGTCTCTATAAAAAGTCCATTTTCAATAACTAATTCAAAGACGAATCGCATTCAGCATTCTGCAATCTCAATCAGGCTATTTTTTATGTTTTTATAAAAATGTTTATTAATACGAAATTTCATAATCCAGGAACCAATTCACATTCAACTAGAGAAGACTTTCTGTTGCTTTTGTTGCGCGTCGCCTCCACTGTCCGTTGACGTCCGAGCACCTGTGTCGGGCTATGTTCCTGGTCAAAAAATACCTATACGAGTGGAAATTGATAACAAAAGCAATGTGCAGTTGCACCTTGTCAAGATCTTCTTGAGGAAGGTAAGAAAGCAATATATGTATATAAATAATAATATAATGTCGTATATTTTTTAAGATTGGTTATAGAAGATATCCAATGTATCATCATTATTTGATTTCCATTCTTCTTCTTTCATTTAAAGACTAACGCCCGCCTTTTCTTCGTATAGTTTAAAGATTAATTTTTTTTTATTTCGGAACCATATCAAAAGAATAAATACGTTGCAATTAGAAAATAAAATAATACGCTATGTGCGCGATGATAACTGCCTTCTAAGGACTACATTATTTGGGGGCAAAATCTGCCAATTCTTGCCAATAGGTACCAGATATTTTGATAAACATTTTCGCCTTGTTTTTAATTAAACATTAGTAAAACCTAAAAGTACTTGAAAAGTTTGTGCTGCATATTAAACTTGACAGCTACGTCACTCAGCGGGTGTCCCCAGTTAGTTCACATCTCTGTCACACCGCGCGCTACGATCGATTTGACAGTCGCTACTTCACTATTTTATTTGCTGAAGTGGCACAGGCACAGTATGTAGTTTTTGAGTTTATGCTGTTTATGTTTAGAATAAACAGAATTATACAAATATTTTCTCAATGATATTTGTATTTAAAGATACAGAATCAGGCTCTATGTGTCATGGTTCTATTTATTATGTAATTTATATTTTGAAATGGCCAACCAGTTCGATTTTTTAGCTGAAAGACCTCTTAACAATTTAATAGCGTCTGTAAATGGTTTAATTGAAATGAATGCTTTCAATTTGAGTTGTACTAAACTGAAAAAGTTTTCTTGCATCAAAACTAACAATTTTATAATAGTATCACAAGGCCGATTTATTATTCATTATTTTTATTTCTTTCCGATTTATTATTCATTCAAAATACACTCATAAAAACATCAAAATAAGCTGTAAAAAAAAATAATGAATTAACCAGCTCAATAAAAATACTTTTTTTTTGAATAAATGATGAATGAGTATTACTAACTCGAGTGGTTTTTATGAATCAAACAAACATAAAAAAAATTCTAGACTGGCGTTTTTCTACATCAATTTATTAAGTTCTCGTGTCCCATGCTCTTGTGTTAACGAAACTTGATTACGTACTTACTACAGACTGTCTGTCCTTGATAGCTAGTTAGCTGAGACTTTTGGTAATTGTCTACTCTACTGGTATAAAACGGCCACTTTAAGCAATATTCCTAATGATTCACTTCGTGCATATCCAGCAACGTCATTCATCGGTAATAAATTCACGAAGTGAATCATTTGAAATATTTCTTAGTGGCCGTTTTAGACCCTCTGGTAGCAGAATAAATATTATTTAAAAGAACTCGCAAGTTAACTACTCCATTCATGTGATTAGTATTTAAATAGACAATTTAGACCTTCTATTGTAGTATAATACGTGTGGGAATAAAACTGTGTTTCCTTCATTTGATCCACACTAATTTTGTAAGGAATGCGAAACTTGTCTATCTATACATATATCTGTTACTTTTGACAGCATAACGCCTGATTATATTTCGACAGACTTGGTTAGGACTAGGGTACATTAATTTAAGCCCGGAAGTATAGGCTACTATACTTCCGGGCTTAAATGTTGATTTCTTAGACCAATTTGGGCAGAACCACAGTCAAAATTCAGTGTTTAATAGTTCAATCATATACATTTACTAACATATTATTACATTGTTTAAGGTGGTGACATACAGGGCTACATCACCATCAACTCAAACTAAGAAAATAAAAGACATAGTTTTAACCATTCAAGAAGGGCCGGCCCCCGCAGGTACCACAAAGAGCTGGGAGCTGTTCATGGAAGTGCCCCCGATACCGCCATCCGATCTCGTCAACTGTAACATTATCGATTTGGATTACGATTTCAAGGTAAGACTGATTGAATTACCATAATGATGGCTTGTCGGCGCTATTATGCATTTATCTTTCAGGGTCGACGTAACCGCAGGCTACACTTTTTTTTTGACTTCCTATACACAATATAAGGTCATATTTAATGTGTTAAAAACTCTGCAGATGTTCTCCACATAATATTTTTTTTTAAGTCAAGGTACCTAACATAAGATAAGGGACCCCAACAAAAATACCAAATACATTGTGTATTTTTGTCTGTCATGTTTCACTAGGTATTTTTTTCCTTTTTTGTTGTGTGCAAGTAAGAAAACTCTTTCGGTTACTACAGAGTTCAATGGTATAGATAACTGACTCATTCATAAATGCATTTTAATAGTTTAGCGAAAGTAGCAAGCCATACGTACCCGTATATCAATAAAAGTGCCGTTGTATTCCAATTTTATTTGAAGTTAACTTTAACTGTATGTCTATAAGGTTCAATTTAGAATGTCAATCAAAACTGGAAAACAATATTTTGAATTGTATGCATACATTTCTAGACATAAATGCAACTTGCATTCCAACAATTAGCTTTTTGTATAGAAGGACAATACATTCAAATGGAATTGGTTCATTGTATAGTTCATAGATCTATTCTGTTTTGTAGTTTCCAAGGTAACTTCGTTATGCAATATAGCTCGGCTTATCTTGCAGCGTTTTTTGTAAATGATCTCATGATGATGTCATACTTGACACTAAACAAAAATTCACACGGAACATATCTACGAATAAAATTAAATATAGCCATTGAAACTTGAATAATATCTGGTATGTTTAGCATACTATAGTAAGCTAAACGAACCAGACTTAATTCAGAGTTGCGGGCTTCTGCCCGCAACTTCGGAAGCATGAAGTTTTGGTCCCCGACCCACCACGTTGCATCATGTAATAGTAATAGCGCGGGCGGGCCTCGCTATTTCTCTTTTTGACTTGCTAGAAAATTGTAATAGCTCGCCTTTTATGCGGGAAATAAATATAATGTAAGGCACAACACTTTGAGATAAAGTATCTTCTTATCACAGAAAAACAAAACTTGATCATTAGACGGTTAGGTACCCCTGCATACAAAACTTACGAAAAAACAGACTTTTATTTATTTTGTATAGAAAAAGACTTTAATAGTACAACAATTGGGATTTTGGGACATAGCTGTTCACTATGTGCCTTGACGCGGGTTATGTCTTCGAATTTTTGCTCTTATAATCAGACATACCGATTTACTTGCAACGCTTTCATTTTGAGGTGTCTATTATGTTATTCTATTTGCATGCAGTGCACATAATTTAACAATTCAAGTGATTTCGAATAAGTATCAATTAGTATGGCCTGGCAGACTTTCACTAATTAGCTAAGTAGTATGCATTGTTTTGCGGAACCTAGCGAAGTTTAGCTCTAACTCCACTTGCCAAAAAGTAGCACAACCCCGTTAAAGATATATTTTGTGTTTCTGAACAAGCAATGTAGTCTACAATTCAAAGAAATGTGCCTAATACTGGGCGTAAATAACTCATTATTCACTCGTTAATGTCTCTAATAGTGAATTATGTGTCATTAACACTCGCTATCTGGAACAAAAATCAACTTACAAATTGTCAACGCGCGGCAACGATTGTAATTGGTTAATGTCGACGACAACGTTGATGAATCAAATGACTCTTTATGAAAATAAACTTTAAAGTAATGGGGCTAAAACTTAAAACTCCATTTTAAGGTTTTGGCACTTGATCATTGTTGGTGTCCATAGCAGCTACAGGCACATCCGTATTCAATTTTTATTATTTCTGGCGCGTTTCAGAAACAAAGTCTAACAATACTTGCTTTCTTTATTCCACAGGTAGAATGTGTGGTATCGGGCATGCATATGAATATGAGCGGCAAGAAGTACATTGCCATAGGCACGGTGCCATTGGTGGGTATGGTCGGACAAGCGACGCCATCTGCACCATTATCGGAGAACGTAGGGAACGGAGAATCTGGACCGTACTCTCCAAGCCAGCCCGCTGTACTACCTGTTAGTCCGGGACAACCTGTGGTAAGAACATCAAAATATTTTTCAAACATTCAATTACGTATTGAAAATAGAAATGTTTGAGTGACCTGCTTGTCTAATGATGAATTTTAGGCGGTTTTACTGTCACGCTGACCGCATGCTGATGGTCAGCGCTGATGGGTCATATGCTATGTAGTAAGGTAGCGTTTCTGAGTATCGCTGACTGCTCAGCGCTGACGGCTGTCCGATCAGCGCTGACAAGCTACGCGCCGACCGTCAGCGCCGGCTGTCAGCGTGACAGGAAAACCCGCCTAAATGCTGGTGGATCGAGACAGCAAAAATAAAACAAAATATGGATGGTTTGTTTGGGGAATGATATGACAGTTGACAGGAAAGATTATGATCTGGGGGCACGGCAGTGCCCCAGCCAAGTCTCGAGCAAAACGGGCACGGCCGTACCATCTTTTCTCGAAGCGATTCGCGGCTGTTTCGCCCCCCCCTATATCTTCGACGTGGACAAAGCTAGGAGTTTAGGTTTTCGGTGAATAATAGTAGGCATTAGAACAAGCTTAAGTTCGAAATTACATGCCAATTGAATTAATAGTTTAGGCCCGACGCTGCGTTAAACGGGCGCCCGCGACGGGCAACCGTCGCGGGTCCACGTCCGTGGTCCCGCGCGTGGCCCCGTGCGTGGCCCCGCGCGTGGCCCCGCGCGTGGCCCCGTGCGTGGTACCGCGCGGGGACACGCGCGTGGATACGCGGCTGGTTTCCGTGGGTATGCGACGGTCCCCGTCGCGGAGACCGATTTACGCAGTGTCGCTAGTTCAATTTCAAGATTTTTATTTCAATTTCAAGTTAAAGCGCGATATGTAAAAAGTTTATTTGGAGTGACACTGAAACCGAACATTTGTTGGATGTTTGAGACTGAGGAATTTTTCGCAGAGAGTTGTAAGCAATTTTCATGTTTTGGTAAAAAAACAGAACTTCTCGGCTAAAAAAATGTTGGATTATTGTGCATCTATAATCTGTATCACCTACTCTCACCATATTCCAAATTTCAGCACCGTAGGAATTTTTCGAAAGTCTTCATACAAAAAAAAAAATGCACTCTGTTTGCTCCAGTTACATGCACCGTGTATAAGCACCCTTATTGACTGAACAAGCCCGTGCGTGTTACCGCTGGCAGGCACCGCGCGTAGACCCGCGCGTGGCTCCGCGCGTGGCCCCGCACGTGGCTCCGCGCGGGCCCCGTTGCGTGGGTGCGGGGCAAACCTCCCCGCGACGGACGCCCGCGCGGGTCCCCGCACGGGTCTCCGCGACGGAGCACTTTTGTATAGAACCGCGCGTGCATCCGCTTAACGCAGCGTCGGGCCTTAGGAGTTACGGTCGATCAAAGTAACACCATTTTGTCACTCACTGACTCACTGACCGATCATCAAAAATCTAAGCTACTTCTAGCAGACTTAGAAACTTCAAATTTTGCACCAAGATAAAGGAAAAATTATAAAAACATTAAAAAATAATATACCATAGAAAACAATTTTATATTTGCGGTTTGTCAAGAACATTGTGTATGGATTTTGACTGCATTGTTAACTTTTTTCGTTGTTTAAGTATTCAATTGGATGAATACATACATAGAATAGAAAAGAATAATATAAATGTAATACATAGACTATAATTAATACAAATTAATACATAAAGTTCATAATTAATTGTATGCGCGCTCGATAGATGGCGTTGTACCTGTCTGAATCGCGCTATGGTTTTGTTACAGAGCGCAGTCTAAAAAATGAAAATAATTCGATAATTTTCATTTGATAGCGCCATTTATCTATAAAAAAACCATTTCGAAACTAAAAAAATATTGTAGCGATATTCGGAGAACATAAGTTAGCCGGATTAGATAGTAGATTTATTATTGTTACTGAAACAGTTATTTAGGAAAATAGTTTATTAATATAACATAGACATAGTTACATATCTAGTTGTTTACGTGTAACTTAGTTTAGTTATATTTAGTTTGTAAGTTAGTAGCTAAATATATATTTATTTAGTTATTTGTTAGTATAGTTCTATTTAGTTTGTTAGATAGAGAATGGGTCCTAAGCAAAGCAGTAGCTGAAGTCCAAGAAATTATGAGGTCACCTAAAAAAAAAGAAAGAAATACACTTACTTACAAAAAATAAATGAGATCCCACCAAAAACATTACATGTAAAAGAAGCCAAGTCTCTCGATGCAGTCTTTCCATCGTAAAAAGTTTGAGATCTCATAGACGCCAAGTCCTATTCAAATTATTTTGTAGTTATAAATCAACATTTAGTAATTGTGTCAATAGTTTTCTTTATATTATGTGTGACTTGGGCAATAAGCACAAATTAAAAGCTGCTTGCTGCCTGGAATTATGTGCAAATGTTACTGACGAGACCTGTGATCAGATTATTTGTTATGTGTGAATCATGAGGGTCTCTACCGACTACATGTTCCAATACAATAATTAAAAATACCTTACGGGCCATCGCTTTATGAAAGTAAATGAAACGAGAGTACACTAACAAATTTATGTCCTGCGCAGTTTAATAGTCTTGGATGAGACTGACTGCCGTTGCCGAAATTCGGTAGGGACGACGGATAAACCAAAAGAAAATTAATTTTGTGATACTAATGTTTACGCATGCGGTGTGTGTAACTTTCAACTCCTCCAAATATGCCGTTTTATTTGTTTCTTCTTGTGCTCATTGCCAAGTCACTATAATTATAATATAAAGAAAACTATTGATACAAATGTTGATTTATAACTACAAATCAAAGTTAAAAATACTATTATTACTAATCCAACAGACATTGCTAACGCTTTTAACAACTTTTTTATTGACCAGACACAAAATAATATGACAAAACCACCGGACACTACAAACTTGACATATAACCCCAATTCCATGTTTATGCATCCAGTAGTACCGCAAGACATTATGAGAGCGATACAATCATTAAAAAATAAAAGCAGCACTGGATATGACGGTATGTCAACTAAGGTTGTAAAGTTCGTATCGGGCGACATCGCTACGCACTTGTGTCATATAGTTAACTTATGTATCAGTACTGGAGTTTTTCCTGATAGTTTAAAAACAGTTATAGTGAAGCCACTTTAAAAAAAAAATCATAAAGAAGATCTAGCAAATTATAGACCAATTGCTTTAACACCCATTTTTTCAAAGGTTGTAGAAAAAATAATATATGACTCACTTAATAACTTTTTATCCAAATATAATATTTTAAGTGCGGAACAAAAGGGTTTCAGGAAAAATAAAGGTATAAATATGGCCGTTTACGACTTATGTCATACTCCAAAATGTCGATAAAAAAGTGCCAGTTTGCGCAATTTTTACGGACATGACGAGGGCGTTTGATTGTGTTGATCACGAAATTCTTATCAAAAAGCTAGACATCATAGGCATCAGAGGAAATGTACTTGATCTCATAAAATCATACCTTAATAATCGTAAGCAGCACACAGAAATATCTAGAATATGTCAAAAAACTAAGCTCGAAGAAAAATATTTATCTACGGCTAGAATTATTAGGTATGGCGTGCCACAGGGCACTGTGCTGGCCCCCCCACTTTTTTTGGTATATATTAACGATCTACCTCGCCACATTGAACATCCTATGGTCTTATTCGCTGACGATAGTACTGCCCTGATTAAATGTATTGACAAAAAAACATATGAACATGACATAAATGATACTTTAGAAAACATTATACGCTGGCTTGACCAAAATAATTTAATGATTAATATAACAAAGACTAATATTATGCATTTTTATCAACGGATTCCACCAGAAGTCTTGCATTTACACTATAATGGACAAAAAGTTGACCAAGTACTAGTTGCTAAATTTCTCGGAATTATGATAGATAGCCAATTAACTTGGAAGCCACAAGCTGAAGAAGTATGCAAAAAGCTTAGTGCAGCTGCTTATGTACTCTTTAACTTGTCTAAAAAAGTAGGCGTGGCCACAAGGTTAATTGCATACCACGGATTAGTTGCGTCGATTTTGAGATTCGGCATAATATTTTGGGGAAATTGTAGCCTGAGGGAACAGGTGTTCAAGGCCCAAAAACGCTGCGTAAGAGCTATGAGCAATTTAGTTGTAACCGATAGCTGCGTACCTGTATTTAAGTCCCTGAAACTACTAACATTCCCATCACTCTATATTTTCGAGGTGGCTGTTTTTGTCAAAACAAATATGCATCTTTTTAATAAACTGTCTGAAAACAGAAACCGGCCAATGAGGAGACAGTATAAAAATTTACTGATTGTCAGCGGTTCCGATACAGCGTTGTTAAAGAAAAGCATTATATGTATGGGTCCGATCATATTTAACAAAATACCCGATGTAATAAAAAATGAGACACTTCCAGTTTTAAAAAAAAAAATGACAGATTTATTGATTGAAAAATGTTATTACTCAATTGGCGAATTTTTGACTGATAATATAATCTGAAGATAATATGACATCTCTGTATTCCTGACTGGTATCAAATCATTTATATTATAATTTAACTGTATTGACCTCGAATTTGACAAATATATAAACCAATTTTATTAAATTTGACATTATGCATTATATTGCTTACTTCAAATTATTTAGTGAATTTCATCTTGACATGGTAAACTTGTATTGATTGGATTTAATTGTGTTAGTAATATAATTATTGAGCCAGTCTTTTTTCTACTGTAGTTTGAAAACTGTTTGCATGCCTTAATTAAGGTAGTTAGTATATGGATAATCTTAAACTTAACATCTGAAACTTGTACCTACTTTCTGTGCAAATAAAGAAATATTCTATTCTATTCTATTCTAAAATAATTTGAATAGGACTTGGCTTCTATGAGATCTCAAAAATTTTTACGATGGAAAGACTGCATCGAGAGACTTGGCTTTTTTACATTTAATGTTTTTGGTGGGATTTTATTATACTTGATTTTGTTGTGCGGTTTTATGGAAAAATTATGACATTAAATTCAGTCATATACAGGATGAATTTTTCAACTGGGCGTGGATGACTATATCCGAAACTATGAGGAATATCAAAAACGTTGAAAGGAGTCACAGAACAAATGATCGTGCTCATCACACAAACCTTTGTCCTGGGTGGGAATCGAACCCACGACCTCCGGCATAGCAGTCAGGGTCACTAATCACTAGACCAACAGGCAGATGGTAAGCTTATGCGTTTATTTTTTCAGGCGCCTTCTGCACCGAGCGGTGAGGCAGGCCCTGGAGGGTGGGTAATGCCAGGTTCGGTTCCCGTGCAGCCATACCAAACATTGTACCCGACTTTAAGTAAGTACAAATTTATTTATTACTAGCTGTTCCCCTTGATTCCACCCCCACTGCATGGCTTCTTTTGGTCGTAGCGTGATAATGCCTTCCTTGAAAACACAGAATTCCATAAGTTCCTAAGATTAGCGCGTTCAAATAAATAAACTCTTCAACTTTTTATGTCTTGTGACTGGGACTGTAGCACCGTAACTATTTTTTTAACTATTTTATTTTAATTTTGTCTTTTGACAATTCAAAAGTGCCTGTATCTGGCCTACTACTGAAATAAATGATTTGATTGATTGATATGACGCATGGTTTTACTATTGTCTGGGATAAACTGTTGATTGACGCTACCCAAGGGCTGGTACAACAGAGATAGGCTGAGATAGGTAAAAAAGTTTAATGGATGTGAAAAACAGATTTTTTCAGAGCTTGTTAACGTTTTAGGTTTTACTGCCATACTCATTAAACCCAATCATCTTTAATTTTTTTAATCGTTGTAAAATCTTCAAATGAAGGCCTCATTTGATGATTTTCCTTCCACCCAGGGCGGGGCGGGAGGGACTGTCAGACTTATACTGACTAAAATCCACGGTGCTCCTTCAATAGCTCTTTACATTTCAGGGTACGGTTATCTTTTTCAACTTGGCGCAGAGTTTAACATTATATTTTTAATTTTCAGCTTCTCCTGTTTACAAAGAATCTCCTTACTCAGCGCGCACAATTCAAGACAGAGGCGAGTCAAACCACATGATGATCCGAGGCCCGAACAACTTTGCTCCATACTATCCTACTTACGCTGCCGTCCAGCCGCCTCCACTACCTCAGTAGATCTGAAATGTTTTAACCAGCAGAGCTTAGCATTTTGTAAACATATTTAGTATTTAAGCCACATTTATAAATGTTTATATTTTATCTAGACTAGGCCTACCGCCTTTTGGCAATGTCACACTTTATTAGGTTAGGTTGTGATACTAACATTGGTTATACATGCTTTTGGAATATGTACTGTTTTCTAAGGTATAAATGTGCACAACTCCATAATTGTATCTCAGAAAATACAAGTTTTATAATCTCGAACAAACTCATAAAGTTCGACGTGATGGTAAGAAAATTATTTTTCATCCTGTAACATCAGTCATTTTGCGATGGTAAATTGTGGTTCCACTGTGCATTTAGAACATAACTATGTTACTAGGCTAGCAGGCTAAGTATGTGTATTATATTGAGAGTATTGCTCGAGTCTTCACCGCTTGATCTTATGCTATGGTAGCTAGAAAAAGTATTTTTTGTCTTATGAAATTTTAGATTATTTTTGGACTGAAATAGAATAGGATTCAAAAAGAAATTGTCTTTGCACAATATTTGTTATGATTCTGAAAAAGTTGTATAAAATTACCTTTTTTGAGTAATAAAGAGGAACTAGAATATTATTTTTTTTAATAAAAATTGTGATCTGTCTAAACCTGATCTGTATAAATGTTATGTATAGTCTGCGCCACGGCTGAAGTTCTTTTAAGGGTCAACTCACGTCGAAAGGCTGCCTGTCTATTGATGTGGAGCGAGCTGGCGGAGCGGAGAAATGAGGAAATATTAACCAATAGGATTGCACCATTGAAGAGGAGCGGAGATTTAGTACTATCCTATTGGTTAATATTTCCTCGTTTCTCCGCTCCGCATCAATGGACAGGCAGCCAAAGAGCGAAGGGCAGCGAAGCGGAGCGCAGTTTCAGTGTCATATGAATTTTAACTTTATTTTCATTACTATAATACTTATTATCGCATGAGAAACTTGAACGAGTCGCGCGAATGCCCGCGGCGCCGCGGGATTTCCCTTTTCGGCGAATTCCATAAACGGAGCCGTGCGACTCCGCGCTTTCGATTCGCTCCTCTTCGCTGCGATTCGACGCTCTTTTGGTGTGAGTTGAGCCGCAAGTGTCCTTGCAGCAAATTGCATTGAAGTGTCGACCACGAATTTTCCGCAGGAGTTTAGTCGTGGCGCGGACTTATGTTAATTTTGTTTATAAACCGGATGCCGAAAAGCTTTAAAGCCTGTGCCAACGTTACTGGACAATGTTTTCGTACCTAATCACTGTGCCACTCGTACTGCAATATTATGGATCTACACATTTAAAAAGTATTGTTCCTCGTTTTATTTCAAAGTTATATTATCTAAATACGTATAATTCTATAATATTATAAAATGTTATATTTATCTGTAAGTTGTCCTTTGTTTTGCAAATTATAAATCGTAGATTGCCGGCGTTAACAAGTTTGGATATTGAATTTAATTGTGCGGGGCACATTCGATTACTGGATTGGTGAATGAAACACTGGTGAAGCTTGAACTACTTGAAGAGCTTTATTCTTCTTTCTTGTTCATGTTTCTTCTTCTAGGTTTTTTCTTGCTTGCTGCTGCCCGCCGACTGTGTCGATCGCCCGGACCCACCCGGTATTTATACGATTTTCGCTAAGAAATGTAGGACCTCTGATTGGTCGACCAATCAGAGCGCACGAATTTTGTCCAATAAGAAAAAGGGCGGATTCGACACAGTTTGCTTAGGTACAGCGAAACGTTACCGTAACGAGAGCCGCGTGACAATTTTCGCGTATTTTACAAGTTTTTTCTATAAAAACATATGACAAACTATATATTTTCTAATTCTATAAACTTATTTCTACTGGGGAAAAATAAATTCAACACGAAAAACCAATATAATATTTACGAACTATGTACACAATACTTCGTAAAAACTATCAAAAAAACTATCAAATATCAAGACTTACAAACTAATTCCTATAAGATATAACGAAATCTATCATAAAAACAAAGTTCTAATAAGAAAAAGATTCACTTATTCTAATAAAAACACTATCTTATAAGATTAACTGTTATCACTGTCTTATCAGTTTGTTTGCACTATTCACTTATACACTTTACTATTTACACAATCAACGATAGTTCATTCGTCCCGCACATCACTCCCGCCGTGCGACTGAGTCGCATCTCGTTCCGGTGCGGGCACGTCGTCCGTAGGCAGGGGCAGGATCACCAGCTTCCTCACTGGCCGGCGCAGGACACCTCCCTTGGTCTGCAGGTCCACCGTCCGCACGATGTTGTCGGGGCCAGGATACACCGCGATGACTCGCCCTCGTATCCACACGTTGCGAGGCAGGTTCGGGTCGACGATCTGCACGAGGTCATTCACCTTGACTTGTTGACCTCGGCCGTTGGGCTCCCGCCGGTGTTGGAGTTCGGGTAGGTACTCTTTTACCCAGCGGAGCCAGAAGACGTCAGCGAGCCTCTGTGCAGCTCGCCAGCTGGACCTGGAGATGGCGTCTTGCTCGGTGAATGTGCCTGGCTGCGGCACTCGCCCAGGACCCCCCAGTAGGAAATGATTGGGAGTTAGGGCCTCGGGATCTTCTGCGCTGACGGAGACGTGGGTCAGCGGGCGACTGTTGACGGTGTACTCTACTTCAGCTAGTAGAGTGGCGAGGACTTCTTCGGTGGGGTGGCGCTCGTGCAGTGTGGCTGCAAGCGCTGTCTTGACTGAGCGTACCATACGCTCCCAGGCGCCTCCCATGAACGGTGCTCCAGGCGGTATGTAACGCCAGGAGATGGTCCTCTTTGCGGCTTCTTCCGCCGTCGCCGCGTCGATCGATTGTCGTAGTTCCTTGTCGGCAGCCTTTAGGTTGGTGCCGTTGTCCGACCAAATTTCAGCCGGGCAGCCACGTCGTGCGATCATGCGTCTGACCGCCATCACTGCTGAATCTGCGCTGAGCGAGCCGGCGACCTCTAAATGGATGGCTCGCGTCGTGAGACACGTGAAGATGGCCACGTATCTTTTCTGTTTGGTGCGTCCGACGGTCACGGAGAGAGGCCCGAAATAGTCGACCCCAGTGAAGGTGAAGGGTCGCTTGTGATGTGCTAGTCGGCATGCTGGCAGGTCCCCGGTTCGTGGGTATGGTGGCGCTAGTGTTTTCACGCGGCAGAAAAGGCACCGTCGAAGGATTGCGCGCACAACGGGGCGCAATCTTAGTACCCAGTACTGTTGGCGACACTCGTTTATTGTTGTCTCGACGCCGGCATGATGCAGCTGCCGATGAACTGCCAGTATCCACAGCTTCACCGTCGGATGATCCCCGTCGACGACCAGTGGGCTCTTGACGTTTTCTTCAATGTCTTTGGCTGCTCGGATACGGCTCCGAAGTCGAAGTGAGCCGTTTACGGATTCGACGCTGAGTTGGTGAAGGCGGCTCTCTTTTTCGACCGGCTTCCCGTTGTTCAATCGTTCTATTTCTGCTGTGAAGGCCTCTTCTTGTGAAGATCGCATCAGGAGCTCTTCGGCTTTCTTGAGGAGCTCGGCCGTGACTGGAAGCAGATTGCTTGTAACTATCTTCTTTGGCGTGGGTACCTGCTGTTTCACCGTCTTAGGCTTGTTCTTCCGCCATGTAGGATCCGCTTCCTTGTTCTTTTTTGTCCGTCGGTAGTTGACCTTGTGCGTGGCAGTCCTACAGAGTTCGATAAATTGTAGGACGCGTGCTGTCGTGTACCGGAGGCGGTCCCAATTGGAAAACTTCGTCGGATCAGGCAGGCCCTCTGTAAGCTTCGGTCTTTGTTTGCTGGTTATGTGATGCGTCTTCTCTTCTTCGGAGGGCTCATCTTCTGTGGTCTTCACAGGTTCTGTTGGCCAGGAGTCCTCTGTCAAGTACAGGAAATCCGGCCCTTTGTACCACCGATGATCTTTGTTGAAGGCCGTAGGTACGTCTCTCGTCGCGTCGTCGGCGACGTTTTGTTTCGTGGGAACCCAGCGCCAGTCGTTGACCTTTGAACTCTCTTCTATAGCTGCCAGACGATGAGCCACGTACGGTTTGTAAGACCGTGACCCCGGACCCGGTCCTTATCCATGTGAGTACTGTTTTGCTGTCGGTCCAGAACACTCTTCTGTCGGGTTTCCTCTCGTGCTCTTCGATTACTGCGTCGGAGAGTCTGGTTCCCATTACTGCTGCTTGTAATTCCAATCTTGGTATACTAGTCAGCTTGAGCGGAGCAACCTTTGCCTTGGCCATTATTAACGACACTCCTACTTCGCCGTCCGGTGTCACTGCTCTCCAAAATAGGACCGCCGAGTAGGCCGACTCGCTGGCGTCGCTGAAGATGTGAAGCTCGAGGGAGGCGGCGTCGCTGTAGTGTAGGTACTGCCGCGGAATTGCTATGTCGTGGAGGCCTTTCAATTGTCCCATCCACGACTCCCACTGCTCCGCCAGATCTTCGTCGATGTGGTCGTCCCAACCCGTTCCCCGGCGCCATACTTCTTGGAGTATCTGTTTCGCCCTGATGGTGACGGGCGAGGCGAATCCCAATGGGTCGAAGAGTGACATCACTATGCGCAGGGCTTCTCTCTTGGTGGGTTGTCTGCCTTCGATGAGTGTTGCAGGTATTCTTGTCATGTTGAGGTTGAACGTCAGCTCGTCGGAGTTCATCTTCCATATGACGCCCAGTACTCGTTCGGTTTGCTCTTCACTTTTGTATAGTTCTAGGTCTTCGGTTCGATTCTCTTCCCCCAGTGCTTCTAGGAGTGGCGCTGAGTTCGATTTCCACTGTTTCAACTCGAAGCTGGCCTTCTTGTGTACTTCACGTACACTTGTTGTCACTTTGACTGCCTCTTCTATGTTTCTGAAGCTGTCGAGGTAGTCGTCCACGTAGTGCTTGTTTACGATGGCGGCTGCGGCTTCCGGATGAGTGTCTTCATGTTGTTTGGCATTCAGGTTCTTTATGTATATTGCTGTAGACGGTGAACTTGATGCCCCGAATATTAGCGATGTCATCCTATACTCTTCCGGAGGTTGGTTGTCGCGGCGATCTCCGCGCCACAAGTACCGCAGTGCGTCTCTATCTTCTGGGTGAAGCTTGACCTGCATGAACATCTCCTTTATGTCCGCCGTGACCCCGATGCGATGCTGTCGGAAGCGCATGACGACACCCGGCAGCGATTGAAGCAGATCCGGACCTTTGAGGAGCATGTCGTTGAGAGCCACCCCTCTGGTCTTGGCGGCGGCGTCATGCACAACACGCAGCTTGTCCGGCTTCATGGGGTTGATGACCGCGAAGTGAGGCAGGTACCACGTTTTCTCAGGAGTTTTCTGCGGCGGCGCGGGCTCGGCGTAACCCTTTTCTATAAGAGCTTCCATTTGTTCGACGTACTTCTTCTTGAGGGCTGGGCCGCGATCGATCTTCTTTTCGATGTTGAAGAGCCTCTTCAGCGAGTTTTCATAGTTGTTTGGGAACTTAACGTCTTCTTTCTTCCAGAGGAGGCCGGTCTGGTATCTCGTTTCGCTGATCTTCTCAGTCTTCTGTTCGAGTATTCGAAGTGCCTTCTCTTCTGGGTCAGTTTTCGGTCTCTTCGGGTTGATGCAGAGGGCGTCCATCTCGAAGTATCTCTTCACCATGTTCTCGAGGTCATCTTCTGCTTCCTTCATGTGTGACACGAAGTCGATCTTCTGACCGAAGGAGTTTGTCTGACTTCCGTGGAGTACCCATCCGAGCGGCGTGAGAGATGCCACTGGATGGTTCTTGTCTCCTTTTCTTGTCTCTTCAGTCAGCAGGAGATGCCAGTTATCTTGACCGATGAGGATGCGTGGCTTCGCATTGGAGTATGTGAGATGTCCCTTGATGTCCGATAAGTGTGGACATCCTTCCACTAAGTCGCGTGGAACCCGTTGAGATGAGACTTGTAAGTTCTTCACTGTTCTTGCTTGTATTTGCTCTTCATGTTCGTTGACCCCTTTCAGCCCGATGGTCACTCTTCTTGATGCCGATTCCGCAGTCTTCAACTCGTTGATGGTTTCTATCTTCAATGGATCTACGGGTCCTGTAGCTCCGATGCTCGCAGCGACGTCGTCGTCGACGAGTGTGACCGTCGATCCGTCGTCCATCAATGCGAATGTGTTGATTGTTCCCTTTGGCCCCTTCACTTGGACCGGCAGAATCTTCAGATAGGATTGCTTCTTTACTGTCCGTGTCGAATTGATGACTTCTGTTTTGTCTTCATTTTCTGTCTTCTCAGCCTGTTCTGTTTTCTTTTCATAGTGAAGCAGCTTGTGGTGCGTGTACTTGCATCCGTTGACACCACATGGCTTCGTTCGACAACTGTGAGTCTTGCTCCTATAACGTAGGCATCTGAAGCAGAGGCGTTTCGACTTCGCCGCATCCCATCTTGAATTGGCTTCCATCTTCTTAAATGTGTCACACTCTGTCGGGTTGGTGTGACTTGTCTCGTCGCACACGAAGCACTTCGATGTGTTGTTCTTCTCTGTGACGTTGGTGACCCGCTGAGTCTTCTTTGGAGGTGCGGATGTCGATGGTGCTGCCACCTGTTCAGGCAGCGCGTAGGGTCCGCACAGTTCTGCTTCCCTCTTGAAGAATCTCTCCAACTTGATGAGGCAGGGATCTTCTTTAGGTTGCATCGATGAGAAGTCGTAGTAGCGGTACCGGAGCGTCGGTGTCAATTTGTCCACCAATGTCTTCGCAAGTTCGGGGTTGTACATGTAGTTGAAACAACCCAATGTTTTCAATGTTGCTACGACGTTGGAGACCTTCGTGGCGAATATGCAGATGTCTCTCGGCGACTCGGTGAGACGTGGTAGACCTCGAAGCGTTTCCATTTCTATCATTGCGATTGACTCTGGTCTTCCGAATCTTGATTCCAAAGTCACCCTGTGAGTAGAGTAGAGTGAGTAACCCTTCAACTGCTTCTCTGGCCTTCCCTTTCAAGTTTCTTCTTAATCTGTTGATATTCTCGACGGCGCTGAACGTTGATTCAGACTCGTAGTAGGCGGCGCGGAAGGGTAGCCACTCCTGATGCGACCCACTGAAGAAAGGTAGCTCGATAAATTTGGGTCGCTGGGCGGCGCTGACAGCCCGAGTGATGGCTTCAGCTAGGAGGGCGAGGTCCCCTTGACCTCCCGCCGGTGTTTGATGAACCTCTTCTTGCTTCGGTGGTTCTTCGTGGACAATCGTCGGCTCTGGTGGCGGGCGGTGAGGCTCGTTGGCGATGGCTAGGACGGGGCGAGTCACCTGGTTCTCCAACCAGTTGTCCACACGGGCGTTGACTTCTGAGTAGAGGGAGACTTCATCTTCGACTCCTTCTTCCTCTTCTTCTTCATCTTCTCTATCGGTGTCTTCGGTTTCTAGCGCGGCCAGGCGGGCAGCAGCTAATTCAACCTGAAGGCGGAGCAAATCTTCCTTTGCTTTAGCGATCTTCTGTAACTTCGTCTTGCTATAAGTCGATCCCCCCCCTCCCCCCTTCTTGCTAGGGGGGCGGAGGGTCTGTGTGCCGGTTGGTTTCGACGTACCGGCGGCGATATTCTTGACAACTCGTTGCTTCACAGTCGAGGCGTCAGTATCACGGCGAATTTCTTTCGATGCGACAGCGGCGGGCGGCTTCATCAGCTGTTTCGATTTCGCACCCGCGGTGAGCGTCGTCGCGGCGGAGGGGGTAACGGAAGGTGCGACGGCGCCGGCGGGGTGCGAGGCGGGGGGCGCGGTAGCGGCCGAGGGGCGAGGCACGGTGGCTGCCGGCGCGGGGGGGGCGCTGGCGGCTGATGCGGATGCAGCGGTCGAGGCGGTGGCGGCGGAGGTCACGGTGGTGGGATCAGTCGCCGCGGAGGTGGAGGTCTGTTGAGAACTCTCCGTGGCAGTCGTCCCCGATTGAGTCGATTCGGATGTAACTTCCGTGCTGGTACCGGTCGCAGAGGTCTCTGGAGTGGCCTCGGACGATGACGGCTTCTGTTCACTCGACGGCTTGCGGCCCCTTCCCTCGGAGCGCGTAACGGGCATGATGTCAGCTGATCTTCAAGGTCGATGACACGTAGACACGAACACGGAGTACGTTCTTCAAGTAATTTTCACTGTAGCACTATCTTCTATCTTCAAACTAAAGCACTATCTTCTATCTTCACGCAGAATTCTTCACGTATCCGGACTCGGCAGGACCATTAATGTGCGGGGCACATTCGATTGCTGGATTGGTGAATGAAACACTGGTGAAGCTTGAACTACTTGAAGAGCTTTATTCTTCTTTCTTGTTCATGTTTCTTCTTCTAGGTTTTTTCTTGCTTGCTGCTGCCCGCCGACTGTGTCGATCGCCCGGACCCACCCGGTATTTATACGATTTTCGCTAAGAAATGTAGGACCTCTGATTGGTCGACCAATCAGAGCGCACGAATTTTGTCCAATAAGAAAAAGGGCGGATTCGACACAGTTTGCTTAGGTACAGCGAAACGTTACCGTAACGAGAGCCGCGTGACAATTTTCGCGTATTTTACAAGTTTTTTCTATAAAAACATATGACAAACTATATATTTTCTAATTCTATAAACTTATTTCTACTGGGGAAAAATAAATTCAACACGAAAAACCAATATAATATTTACGAACTATGTACACAATACTTCGTAAAAACTATCAAAAAAACTATCAAATATCAAGACTTACAAACTAATTCCTATAAGATATAACGAAATCTATCATAAAAACAAAGTTCTAATAAGAAAAAGATTCACTTATTCTAATAAAAACACTATCTTATAAGATTAACTGTTATCACTGTCTTATCAGTTTGTTTGCACTATTCACTTATACCACAGAATATATAATAGTACCTAACACTTTACTATTTACACAATCAACGATAGTTCATTCGTCCCGCACATTAATTGATATGTTTTTTTACAAATAAAACTGCAATATACTTATGACATTCTTTATTGATTTTCCTTCACAAACAAAAAAGTGTAAGACCATCTAAGATAGTTCATAATAAACTTAATAACAGGACATACATATTTTATTACTGACTAATAGCCACAGAAACCATTTCACAATATTGACTTACTTCCTGACTAAAAACCTGTCTTGAAGACCACAATAAAATTTGATTGGCATCCTTTAACAACAATAGTAAGAAATATGTATAAATAAGATGTTTCAAAAAGTACCTTGAGGAATGTTTATAGCGTGAATTCACTTAGTAGAAAACAAAAGAATTTCTATCGAGTGTTTCATTGCATTTTGAAAGGAAGAAAGCATAACAATTTACAGCGAATTTTACAATTTGTACATACATGTAACAGCCATCAAATAAAAAGTTAATTACATATTTTCTGATCGTCATGAATAAATAAGTACATCAAAATATTTGATTTCAAGTTGATGCCATGATAAGATTGAGAGAATTGGATGAGAAGGAAAAACAATATAGCCCGGTAAACATTGATATTGTTTGTCTAACATGTAGATCTGACACTGTTGGAAATTATCAATGATAATGAAATTAAATATGAACATCGTGAATTTCCCTATGACGAAAACAAACCATTTACTAGAATTTGTAAGTGTAGCCTAATAAATGATTTTCAGAATAACTGGCTTAACATTTTGTTTTTTATTTTTGTTAAATTAAAAATGAGTTTAAATTTCTATGATGCGAACTGAGGTGGTATTCGTTCGTGTACCTATTTTTGGTACATCGCGATTTCTAATACACCTAGAAACGAGAAAACAAGCCTTGTCATTACATAGTCAAATAAAATTGGAATATATGAATGATTTAGAAATGACAGCATTTTACTGGTTTTCGGTCGAAAAAAGTACCGCACAATCACTACAATGTAGGAATTTTATGAGGTTCTTTCAACATAGTTTCTTTTCTTGGTTACTTTTTTTTACATAATTATCCATCTTTCTCCCCTCACAAATTTACGCCAGGTCTTCAAAATTTCGACCCAGGTCACCATGGTTCTTCCTTTAGACGTCATTGTCTACTCGTTTCTAATTGTTACATAGTAACGCGTGTAGTAATAGAGGATAGCAACAAGTTTAATAGCAATGTCGATTTGGTGCATATGTGTCTAATGGAATTACATTTAACATTTACGACCAATTTTGCTCATTGAGCTTGCATTGACTTTGCATTATTTTAATTAACCCTTGTAGTTACGTCGGTTTTATTTCAACCTCCTATAAAAATACTATCCCTGTAATGGAACGGTTACATTTTACCTTAGGCAACGAAACTTGTCGCTCAAGTATGCTCCGCGCGTGACACAATTTCTAAGTTTGAGTTTTCACTCTTCAATACGGTCGATGAGCGAAGACTAACAAAGTCGCGGTCGGATTCCGCCGCCGGCGCAACCGATTCAACCCCGCGATCGTAACGCACCGCGGGGAATACTCCGGCTGTCTCTACACCCGAGCTGAGGTCGTCGTCGTCAGGCGTGCGGTGCGCTTCGGCGTCTGTCGTCAGTACCGTGGATCTCCACCCCGGCGGGTGTGTCGGCAGTTGCGGCGCGGCCCCGCGGCGGACGCCCGGCACTCTCAGTACTGGCTGCAGCGCGCTCGGAACCCGCCCTGGTACGTGGAGTCCTGCGACAGGAGCCCGTCGGGCTGCGACGGGCAGTCGGGCGCCGCCGACTCCTGGCTGAAGTCCGGCTGCGACGCGCCCTGCGACAGCGACAGCGGCGGCTGCTGCGACAGCGGCTCCTGCGACAGACGCGGCGGGCGGCGCCGGCCGGAGCGCGCGGCCGCGGCCGGCGGGGCGCGCGCCAGGCCGCGGTGCGCCGAGAAGGCGGCGGGCGGCACGGGCGCGTGCAGCATGGCGGCGCGCTCGGGGCCCACGTAGGCCAGCGGGTCGCGCAGCGGCCGCGCGCGGTCGTACACGGAGCCCGGCACCATCGCCTCGCGCGCGTCGAACATCGACGTCGACATGAAGTGGGATCCCGGATTTTGTGCATTCACCAACTTCTTTGGCTTCGCGAATTGGATGGCAGACTCCTTGAGGTTAGAAAGCGGACCCTCGGTAAGGACGCGGCGCTCCTTGTAGAACGCTAACAAATGATTCCACAGAGGCTGTTTGCTCAGTACCTTGGGATTGCCTACCACTATGAGACCGTACTTGGCGCGTGTCAAAGCTACGTTCAGACGACGAGGATCGCTCAAGAATCCGATTCCCTGGTGCTCATTAGAACGAACGCAGGACATGATGATGATGTCCTTTTCTCTGCCTTGGAATGCGTCCACACTGGCCACTTCTATCTCTTGGTACAGTTTAGCGTGCAAGCTTCCTTGATACTGCATATGTTGCACGAGGTACGATCGTTGACCCTCGTAAGGTGTGATGATGCCGATCTGTTCGGGACGTACGCCCGCTTTTAAAAACCGTGTCGTAAGTTTTTCAACATTAGCAGCTTCAGTTCTGTTTAAGTAAGATGTTCCAGAACCGGCAATTTCCTCTTGACCCTGCGTAACATAGAAAAACATTGGGCGGTCGGGTCTCGGCCACGGGAAGTCAATTTTATGCAAACGACGTTCTTCAGCACTCACTCCGTTTTGCAGAGAGCCTTCATAGAAGAAATCAGAAGGGAAACGAGATAGTTCAGGATGCATCCTGTATTGAACTTCAAGACGGAATGGACGGATGCCAAGGACGACCAAACGTTCGAAAAGACTCTGGCTGAGACCAGCCTTAGCCGCTTTCTTGCACATGACGACGGGTCCCAGTTGGCAGTGATCTCCGACGAGGATAAGTTGCCTCGCGCCCAGCACCACGGGTACCATGCATTCGGGCTCGGTGGACTGCATGCCCTCGTCGATGAGGATGGACTGGAAGCGCATGCGCGCCACGCGCGGGTCTCCGGCGCCCACACAGGTGGTGCACACGACGTCGGCCGCGTCCAGGAGACGTCTCTCGGCAGCGCGACGCAGCGCGCGGTACCTTCTCTCGTCAGCAGCAGACAGTTCTCCAGCTTCTTCCTTCAATCTGGTCAGTTTCCTGAGCTCGCTGTCCGCAGAGCCCAGTGCTCTAGCTTGTTCATGGAGTGCCAAAAACGACACTGAAGACTCCATAGCTTCACGAGACTTGGCGCAAAGTCGGACAACCTTGAGTCCGGTTCTATGAATCTTTTCCGTAAGTTGATCAACGGCAGTGTTGGACGGAGCGCAGACGAGCACCGGGCCGCTGTTCTGTCTGACAAGTTGGTACACAATTGTAGCTGATGTCACAGTTTTACCTGTTCCCGGCGGCCCTTGAATGAGCGACAACGGACGTTGTAGAGCATGCTTTACTGCATAAACCTATACACACAAACAAACCATAAAATTAGCCACTAGCATTTCAAAAAAATCAGAAACATGTTTGATTGATTCTGTGAGACATAATGCAATATTTACCTGAGAACGATTAAGATCAGGCAAGTTAGGAGCGCTGAAGTGTTTCGGCAGATGAACGCGGAACAGAACTTCTTCAACTTCGTGTCCCAAGAGGCGGCGGTAAATGTAGCCAGACACCGACGAGTCGTCCACCGCGAACTTGCGCAGAGCTAGTTGCATTCTAGAACGAATAGGAAAAAACAATGATTTTTTTTTATTTTTATAAAACGTTTCCCCACGCTAGGAATTTCTCCTGTGTGTCGTGGGTGCGTTTACAAACATGTAAACTCACATACACAAACGCCCAGACCCGGAACAGAGGTTCAACCAAATACTCGCAAGTTAGGGCTGTTATTACAATGATCAAAAGTATTATTCAAATGCACAATTTAAGCTACCTATCAAAAGAAGTACTCTTCCAAATGAAGTCGACGACAAAGTTCGAGGTGCAGTCTAGTGGTGCGCCGGCGCCGCTCTTGAGTTCGAGTCCAACGTCATCGCCGTAGTTGTCCGGCACCTTGATCACATGGCCCACGCCCGACCACGCTTTGTGCAGCTCACCTACATATCTGTAATAGAACATAACATATTAATTTCATTGATGATAATTGTCCGTAAATGAATGGTTTGTCTAAAGAGTATTGCAATTCCTATTCTTCCAAATTTCCTTTTTTTTTCAAAATTACTTTCATTATTTGATTTTAATGTAACTTCATAAATAGCTCAAGAAATCATTTAAAAATGTCTTTCAGTAAAATATGTTGGTAGATGATAAAGAATAAATTCTAAAGTTACCTCAATCTCAGTTCATCACCATGCATCAGTTTCATATCGCTATCAGTTTTAGCGAGCGTGAAGTACGCGATGGTCTTCTTGTTAAGCCCCACATCCCAGCGGACTTCAATGCCTTCTTGAGTCTGAGACTCCTTCAGCCTCTTATCGTAGTCCGCTTCCAGCTTCACGAGGGGACCAAAGATGTTCTGGTATTGGTAGCCATCCTCATATCTAAAACATAAAAAAAGTAAAACTTAAGATTAAAAATAATGACAACTTTTATTGCTTTTTTACATTACATGGCCAAACTGTGGCTCAGCTGACTCAAGAAACAAATTAATTTTGTTTAGCTTATTTAGCCAATTATATGGTTAAATATTTTACAATTAACTGTTATCGTATGGTACAACACACAGATTGGTGCCAAGCAATGATTGATGAAGAGAATGATACGACAATTACAAGGCTCTCTAGTTACGTAGCACACACTTAGAAAACTTCGTTGCTACAGCTGTAATATCGGCCGCCGCCGACGCACTTGTGAGCATTGCCAGTGTTTTGCAATAACTTTTATTCTAATACTGACCTCAAGAGTACTTGATGAGGTTCCTCATCCACACCAGGCTTCTCCAGATCTTGGAAGGTAGCATCCACGTTGTCACGCCACAGCTCTTCAAGGCGTCCTATTTGCTGCGGAGTCACCTAGAAACCACAATTAACTAATAATTAAAATACCTATGTATAACTACAAGGAAAATAGTTACCTACTCCTTGTATGGCGAGATTTCCTGGTAATTAGTTTGTTTTTGGGCATTGTGGTCAATGCAGAAGGAAAAATTAAATATGAGTGAACTTTGATTAACTTATGTTTCAATTGATTGAACTCTTATTCTATTTTACTGTCCCATCATTTCTTGTGGTTTTATATGTGATTTTGAATTATCAGCATCCTTTTCAGCATTTGATCCTTGAGATGACCAGATCCTTGAAAATCCAGTTACTCAACTGGATTTTCGACTGGAAAATTATCTGTACCAATCCAGACATTATAATTTTATTTATAAAGATGAATAAGCTTACCTGGCGAGCTCTCATCTGCTCAGCCTCAGAGGGTACTTTTACCAACCAATATAGAAAGGCACGATCAGCTGCAAAATACAAACTTCTTGAATACAAACAAAGTATCATATCATGACTATTGATTGGTTTTAAGTTAGTACTCATGAGGAAACAGGTAAAACAGTTTATTTTATTATATATTAACTTTTGGCAGTGTGAGTAAGCAATATTTATGGATAAATAGTATGGTTAAATTAGTCAAACCTACATATCAAGGGCTTCCACTGCTCTTGATCCCAGTTCATATCCTTCAAGGAGCTTTGAGCTGCACATGGTTGGCTGAAAATATGAAACACTAGTTTATAGATAAGTCAACTAATGTTCGCAAATCCTCAGCACTAGAAGGTTGCTCCAAGAAGCCTGTGAACATCCCAGGACACTTCTAAGCTTCTGAAAGGAGCTGGGTTGACTCATGCATTATGTCACCCTAGACTAGAGTCTCAATGCGGAAATGGGAACCAAACAATATAATAGATAAAATAACATTATCAATTATAATTCCTTTAGAAAAAACTTGTTTCATATTTCTAAAGATTCATAAATTTTGTCAATGTGCCAGCATTCGATAGACACCAATTTTAGCAATAAAAAAATATTGCCTAACATTATGCAAAAAATTTAATTAAAGTGTGAAGTATTATCTGTTACACATGTTTATATAAATAAGTTTTTCTCTTACCGGCAGAGCAGCACAACAACAGAGTCGGCTTTAGCTGGTATGAAGCCAAGAACGAACACATTCCTGGCACCACATGAGTAGCATTCCAGCAGCGTCTCCCCAAGTGGTCCGTCTCTATGCAATGCAGCTTCCTTGTGCTTGGCACGCACCAAGTGGTTGATGATATGTGAGCCTGAGGTGTTTCCACGCCCATTGCAGAACCTATAATACACAGCAACACATTGCTCAATTTATTATAACTTTCACCACCTGTTGTGCTAAAGCTTCTAAATTGAATTTTAACATGTTGACAGTCCAGTCTATTTTTAATAATCTTGTGTTACGTCCAATAGTTTTTGTTTTTTATAAACAGCTTTGTTTATTTGTCTCTAGGAATCTTAGCTCTAGCTCACACGTCCAGCCCAGAAAACACATTTCCGTTGCCTTTGGTGAATGCATGACATTTAATGCATGGATGTCACGGCTAGACCAAAAATGCATTATGTGTAAAGCATGGACAGTCAACATGTTAAGGTGCAAATAAGTGTTTGGAAGTTATTTATATCATTGATGACTGACAGTATATGTGATATTTTACTAAGTTAATCTTTGTAACTATTTTATATCTTGCTGCACATTCACTACGAAACAAGGTCAGCTGATTGAGTCACAATAATTATATAACTACACCGCAATACTGACTCTTGATGGACTTCCCACAACATACTTCTTGTTTATGTTTAGTTTTTAGCATTGTTTCAATATTTAGTTTTAGAAGGTACTGGTGTAATGCAAATTACTGATATTGTGATGTAAATTAGACTTGAAAACTTAATTCCTATTCTAGAAAGTTCAAGTCATTCCAAAGGACGGGAAGGTTAAAAATAACAGTTGTTTTGTTTTGTTTGTTTTGACCTTCATAAGTGGGTAAAACCAACATTTCTACATGGAACAATGTAGTTCATAGAGAATTTCAGATGCCATTTGGCCAGAGGTTGTACAATAACATATTATTGTTTGAGGCCCTAAATCATATAGGTTAGTGATAAGGCGCGTAGGATTCGACTGTTTAGTCTGACGTGACACTAATCGTAGATAGTACTTAGGTGTAACAAGGCACTAAGGTGAGAAAATGACTCACCACTTGTTGCAAATATTACACATGACAACAGTGGCCGGATCATGAATGCCACAGTACTTGCACGCGTGGTCAGGTAACTCCTTGCTGTACAAAGCCTCATCTTCTTCCTCGAATTGCAATTCCGCTATGGCATTAGTCACATTGGAAACTTTTAATGATAAGTCAGACCGGCCCAAACCGTTCACCTGCAATAGAGACAATACCAAATAAAATACTAATCGAGACAAGTTACGTAGTTACGTATTCACCACAATAAGGTTAGAAGGAAAACAAAAATATTGAACTATGTTTTCACTAACCTGATTTGAAGATGACAAGCCATGATCATGTTGGGAAGCCTGTGTTTGGCTTTGAGAAGGAAGGGTGAAGTCGGTGAATTCGAATTCAGAGCCCTGAGTATCAGCTCCAATAAGATCCGCTTCCTCAGTGTCCAAAAACGTGAGTGTTTGTGAGCTCGGTCCGTAGGCGTCCACACTCATTTTTCCCCGAAATAATTATAATGAACAAAACAAAGAAAATGTGTCAAAAAGATAAAATATTGCACGATTATACCAAATTCCCATAACAGCCACGCAATAATTATCAAACGACATGCGAAGAATGATGAAAAATCGCCATGTTAGCACATGGTTTGTTTCCGTTTACAAACTAAATGATTATTGGTTCAGTCATAATAGTAGAATTTTACCACCAATCAGCAGCTCGCATTATTACATATGGTAAAAATGAACCAATAAGAATGTAGGAAAACAAGAACAATAGACAAATAAATGTTTTTTTTACATTTTTTGAAGTATGTGAGCTTGGATACGTGGATTTTAATCAACCACTAAAATATTTTTTTGAAGACTTCGTTTTTTTCCTTGGTCATAAATACACAGTGTGTTTGGTTTCGGACTACCGATACTTGAAGGGGATATTTTAGACTCATATTCATCGACAAAACTGCATATAAAAAAAATCTTAAAAAATAGCCGCCGTTCGCGAGGTGTTGGAGTAAGAATTCTTTTATAAGCAGTTTTGTCGATGAAAATGAGTCTATAATATCCCCTAAGTATCGGTAGTCCGAAACCAAACATAATGTATATTGCATCTAATAAGCTAGAAATCATTGGAGGTTTTTTTCCAGTAAATTATAGTACTTAGGAAGAAGTGTAATAAAATTGTGAACAGGGGATAAAGGGTAGTTCACAATAACTGACAAAATGGCTCATTCATTTACGACTTATGAGGGATCTAGATCGTTTTTGTGTATATACGACGAAAGAAAAAATATATACATATTTATGAAACAAGTTTGCGCCCTTAGTTCTAATTTAACCTAACGAGCCAACATCTCTCTTCTTCTTCAATCGGTCCCTCATTACTGAGGATCGTGGTCACTGGACCCCTTTACACGTACAATCTGCCTCCATCGACTCCGGTCCAAAGTTGCCATCACCACCTGCTGAAATTTGCTTGAGGACATAGCCTCTTTTACTTGGTCGGACCATCGCGTTGGCGACCGGCCTCGTGCTCTCTTGCCTTCGGTATTGCCAACAATGACCAGCTTTTCAAGGCTGCTATCTCCCCTTCGCATTATGTGGCCGAAATAGGTTAGAATACGCTGTAGGCAAACTGTAGACAATCGGGTCTTGATATTGAGCTGGGAAAGGATAGACACATTTGTGCGTTTGGCTGTCCATGGAATTCGGAGCATCCGCCTCCAGCACCACATTTCGAATGCGTCGATCCTTTGTCGTTCTCTTGCTCGGATTGTCCACGTCTCAACTCCATAGAGGAAAATCGGGAAAACTAGTGCTCTGACCAAACGGGCCTTCGTTTTATAGCTTATACCACGATTCTTCCAGATGTTCTGGAGGCGTGTCATAGCATCTTTAGCCATGCCTATCCGCCGTTTTATTTCTGGGACGCAGCTACCTTCATTATTGATACTAGATCCCAGATAAACGAAACTGTCCACAGTATCAATGCCTTGGATGTTAAAGGCGCCCGAAAGCTTTCCCGCACGATCTATCACCATAAGCTTGGTCTTCTGCCTATTTATTGCAAGCCCTAATTTGCCACTTTCCACCTCCAATCTGTGTAGTATCTCCTTCATGTCGCCAAATGTTGTAGCAAGGAGAACGGTGTCGTCAGCGTACCTCAAATTGGAAATGCGCTTTCCACCAACAGCAAACCCCTTTTCCCAGCCCTCAAGAGTCTTCCGGATGATATACTCCCCATACACATTGAAAAGCAGAGGTGAGAGGATGCATCCCTGCCTAACGCCTTTCTTGATGTGGAACACATTTGAACAGTCGGTGTCTATTTTGACGAAAGAGCGATTGTTGATGTAGAGGCATCGGACTAGGTCAATAAGATGTTGAGGCGTACCCATGTCTTTTAAAACCTCCCATAGCTTGTCCCACTCCACACAATCAAAGGCTTTGGTGTAATCAATGAAACACAACAATACAGGGCTGTTAAATTCCCGACTCTTCTCGATAATTTGACGAACGTTCAGGATTTGTTCCCGCGCGCCTTTGCCTTTAACAAAACCTGCTTGTTCTTCTGGAATTTGTGGCTCGAGAAAGTGTCTAAGCCTGTTGTTTATTATGTACAGGAGTATCTTGCTGACATGTGGAATAAGTGCTAAGGTCCTGTAGTTGCTGCAGTCTTTGGTAGAGCCTTTTTTATAAAGTGGAACAAAAACGGATTCTGTCCACTCTTCAGGCCATCTCCTGGTCTTCCAGATAGAATTGCAGATGCTTAGAATCTGATTCACACCTTTGGAATCTAGGTTTTTGAGTAACTCGGCGGGAATTCCATCTTTACCTGGAGATTTTCTATCCTTGAGACATCCAAGGGCATGTTCGACTTCCGACCGCAGAATTTCGGGTTCTTGCAGTGTAAAGTCTGTCTGCGCACTGCTTGTGATAGGTTGACCCGTGTCATAAAGTATTGAGCAGTACTGTCTCCAGCGTTCCAGAACCTGATTTTTTTCACTGAGGATGTTACCTGTTTCATCTGCGATTGTGCAGGTTTTCGTTTTACGAGATTTAGTCAGCTCCTTGACCTTGCGGAAAAGATCTCTGGTCTGATGTTTCGCAGAATTCTGTTCGAGCTCAGCACAGACCTTGTTGATGTGTTGGTCATAGTCTTTGCGGCAGTTTTTCTGGACCTCAGTACTGAGTTGGTCGTATGACCTTCTGTTCTCCTGTATGGTTAGACCTTTTTCCTTTAACTCCCGTCTACGAAGAATTAGGTCAGCTGTTTTCGTAGATATAAAAGGCTTCATGGTAGGTTTTGGAAGCATGTTCTCTTTGGCAGTTTGCTTAATAATTTTCTGCAAGGCTTTCCAAGCGACGTCTGGGTCAGTGGCGGTATCTATGGGACATTCAGGTACTTTGTGTTCGATAGCTTTTCTGAAGGCTTGTAGGTCAACATGGCGCATATTCAGCGTGCGTTCTAGCTTGTGGAGTTTTCTCAGTCGAAGTCGGATTGTGGCAACTAAAAGTTGGTGATCAGAGCCACAGTCCGCCCCCGGGTATGTAGTGGTGTTCATGACAGACGATTTCCATCGGTTTTGGATAAGAATATAGTCTATCTGGTTTCTAAAACGGTCGCCAGGAGAAATCCAAGTGTACAGTCGCCGTATATGTTGTTTAAAACAGGTGTTTGTCACGGTAAGATTTTCCTCACTACAGAACTGAAGCATACGTTCACCTCTTTCGTTTCGGTTGCCGATTCCATACTTCCCGACCACCCGTCGAAGATGTTCGTCGCTGTCCGTTTGGCCGATTTTGGCGTTAAAATCACCTAAAACTACCGTTATCTCCCTTTTGGGTATTTCTTGGAGAGATTTTGCCAAAACACTGTAAAAGTTCTCAATTTCATCCTCGCTAGATTGAGCGGTAGGCGCATAGACCTGTAAGATGTTCAATTTACAGGGAGTTGTGTTAAGTTTAATGGCAATTATCCGGTCGTTTATCGGCTTATAACCGCTGACATACTTGTCTATGTTAAGTGGTACCACGAAGGCAACACCATTAGAGCTTTCATTTTCAGGTCCTGAAAAGTAAACTTTATTTAACTGGTCAGTTGAAAAGTATCCCGACTTTCTCCAGTGTGTCTCGCTGAGTCCTAGGATATAGTGACTTCCTTCCTTTTCATTTCACTCTCTATTATCTGGAGTTTTCCAGGTTGGTTTAGGCCGCGTACATTCCAGGTGCCAAGGCGGTGAGGCTGCCTAACTGATTTTGTTTTATCAGTAACATAGTTTCCATGTGTTGCCTGATCTGACACAAACACATGGCCGGTAGCAGATTTCACACCACCATCCCCGGTTTGGTGGCGCCGGGCGTCAGCCGGAGCGCTCAACAGATCTAGATCGCTATTTCTTAAATCCATTGTGACTCTCATGGGAAAACTAGTGCAGTGGTTTCCCGTTGCCTTCTGCACCAGACATTTTAAGGGTTATTTAGACCCTAAGGCCGCTGCAGCCTCTTCCAAACCAGTTGCCCGGATGGGTGTGTAGTTATACCGCTACTGCTCGGTCGCCATGGCCTCGTTCGTTATCTAGCAGGGAGCACCACGGCTGCAGATCGCAGCCGCCGCCTTTCAGCGCGTGCAGGTGAGGATGACACTTGGGGCCGGAAAGATGTTATGTCCGCTCTCCCCCTTACTCCCCGACAAACGAGCCAACATAGCCATAATTATTATCTTATCAGGCCCATTTTTAGCGGTTGGGTCGTGAGGTCCGGACTGACATGCCTTCAGGACGCGATGCCCGCCTCCTCCTTCGCTAGCATGACTGCTTCGCAGAAGGAGGCGACCGCTGCCCGTCCGTCTCACCCCGCTGCGTGGCCAACTGGCCACGATCAATGGGTACAGTTAGCCGATACAAAATCTTTACAGCACTAAAAGAAAAATGGCGAATGCTGCTGAATAAGCTGAGTAGCAAGCTGAGATGACTGTCAAAATGCTTCGCTCTCGTCTGAACTCAGCGTGGTTTCAGCCGATAATTTAGTCAGCATAGCATACTGTTCAGCATTTCTGTCCAGATTTTGTATCGGCTAACCGTACCCAATGCCGGTCGCCGAGCGAGAGGCAGTACCTATTATGTGTACGTAACACATAGGCACTGCCTTACCTTTCGGTCAGGCTGGCGTACGTGATATTGGGTTTTGTTCATGAGATAGTTTAATAGGCTTTTTTACTCAAAAAGATTAATTAGTCCGAAAGATAGACCATAAAAAATATTTGACCCGTATTTTTTCTTTTGTTACGTATGTACCTACCTATACAGTGTGTCCGGGCACGGGTTAGCGATATTTGAAGGGGATATTCTAGGCTCTTTTTCATCGACAAAAAAGCTTTAAAAAAAATTCTTACTCCAAAACTTCGCGAATGGCAGCCATTTTAATTTTTTGATCTGTCGAACTGGGGTATGTACAATAAAATTCAAATATCTTTAAATCCAAGAGACCTACATTCATGCAAATGACTTTATTGCAAAGTTAAACGTTGAGGCTTATCAAAAACTTACGAAAGTTTTCTAAGTAATATGTAAAAATAACCAAAAAACATGGGCAAACACGAAATAGTACACAAAAATTACTGAATAATTTCACATTTTTAACTCTAGCTCGATAAGTACCCCTGAATGTTGATAAGATTTTTGCATTACATTAAAAGTGTTTGAGTCAGGCTATAAAATGATATCAACATGATCACTCTACGTTAAGTATCTTAGGAGTTATTCTCACTTGAACATCACCCGGTAGGCGGTGGCGCTGCGCTGGTGTCCAGGTAAGACGACGTCTCGTCTGTCAGATCCGTTAGTACTTTATCAGCTAGTAGCAGATTTCGATAGTGATTGGGTACGGTTAGCCGATACATAATCTGAACAGAAATCGAATATGCAGCATTCAGCTTATGCTGACTAAATTATCGGCTGAAACCATGCTGAGTTCAGACGAGAGTGAAGCATTTTGACAGCTGTCTCAGCCTATGCTACTCAGCATTCGCCAATTTTCTTTTAGTGCTGCTCAGTTGCTCAGATATTGTATCGGCTAACCGTAATACCCATTGTGTTTATAATTACTAGCTGACCCGGCAAACTTCGTACCGCCTCAGAATGAATTTTTATTATCATAATTATTTACTCACCTTTTAAAACTACCCTGGACTTCCAAAAATAATTCAAAACCAAAATTAGTCAAATCGGTCCAGCCGTTCTAGAGTTTATGCGAGACTAACGAGCAGCAATTGATTTTTATTATATAGGTAGGTAGGGTAAAGTACCCAATTGCCGACCTCCCACCAACTACTGACCGCTTAACAGTTTTTATCAAAAATAATATTAAATCTTCTTGCAGTGTCGCATAAAAAGTACACAAAATGAGGTATAATTTATCTTTTATTATATTGGTCTTATAGAAATCTATATAAATAAAAATGAATTGTTGTTCGTTAGTCTGATTAAAACTCGAGAACGGCTGGGCCGATTTGGCTGATTTTGGTTTTGAATTATTTTGGAAAGTCCAGGGAAGGTTTAAAAGGTTTTGTTTTTAATCGTTTCTCAGGCGGTACGGAGTTCGCCGGGTCAGCTAGTTTTAAATAAAGCAATGTTGCGTCCGTAAACATATGATAATAAAATACCCTGCCAAAATCAGTACGAAATTTAACAATTTGCTAAGCTGAGAGTTGTTTTTAATGTCATTTTATTTCAGTTTTACATGATAGATTCCTTAGAGTTTGGTATTATTTCCGTTATTTAAGACAAATAAAATGCTTTTCTACATATTTCTCAAGTTTTTGTGAGCCTTAATTTGTTAAAATGATGGGGTCAAAATCTGGTACACTCAAAGTATGAAAAACCATTTAATTGACATGAGATGTTAATAGTTGGTAGTTAACCAAATGTACCAATATACCAGTAATTATCACCACTATTTGTATGTAAAGTCCATTTTTAATGGTGAGATATCTTTACTTTATTGCATCTGTATAATGCCCATGGGCGTTGGCTCCCCTAAGGCTGTGTATATCTGTATAGTCACAAACATAAAAAAATGCCTTACGTAGTAACCTGAGAACCTAACATAACTTGAGCGAGGGGCTTACATTTTCGGTCTACTGTTAGATTCTATAATATCTGGATCCTCCTGAATATTTTAAACTTCTAAGTTTATAAGAAACGTGAACAACTGAGTGGATTTTGAAAAAAATTGGCTTGCAGATAGTTTTATAACCTGGATAAGTGGTTAAACCTGGGCATAGGATACTTTTTATGCCGGAATATTGTTCCCGTGGGGCTACTACTGAACATAACGCGAACAATGCCGCGGTAAGCGGTCATAAGTTGGTTTAATACATAACAGTCTAGCAGAAGTTACTCTAACCTGCATGTTTGAATAAAATGACCTATTCTATCATATCCGAGGCGAAGTGTGAGCTAGTTTTTGAATTGTATCTATGTTCTCTTCACTTGTGAGGTCTTCCACATAAATTTAGTAAAATAAACTGGTTGCAGCTACCGCAAATTGAATTCAACGGGACTGCGATACCCTTAAGCAAGAAGGTCAAGAATCTCGGGGTCTGGATTGACGAACATCTTTCTTGGGGCGCTCAGCTGCAAGAAGTAAGTCGCAAAATTTTTGCATCTGCTAAGTCCTTGAGACGATTACGGAACTTTCTTCCAACCGCCACTAAAACTGCGCTTGCGCAATCCCTCCTACTTCCCATCCTTGACTATGCTGATGTCAGTTATCTTGATCTTACTGAGGCACAACTTGATAAACTTGAGCGACTTCAAAACTTTTGCATAAGATTCATATTTGGCTTGCGCAAATATGATCACATTTCTGAATTTCGTGTAAAACTCAAGTGGCTTCCTATACGTCTTCGCCGGAATTCTCATATCTTGTTTCAACTCTACAGTATTCTGTTCAATCCTAAAACCCCCTCTTATCTTAAAGAACGTTTCAAGTTCCTTCATGACACACATAATAGATATCTGAGGTCATCGGAAAACCTGAAACTGGAAATGCCAATGCATTCTAGCCGTTTTTACGACAAATCTTTTACCGTCGAAGCAGTACGTCTATGGAATGCCTTGCCCCTGTCAATAAGGCGCGCTCAAAGCTTGTCCACTTTTAAAAATCTGGTCAAAAACCACTACCTTTCCTCTTGAACGTGTGACTCGAACGTTTATTAGCGATGTTCCATAATTATTAATGTATATTTATATATAATTATATGTGTTTATATATTTTGTGTTTGTATGTGTATGCTTTTGTTTGTTGGTAAATTGTACGCCGTAGACTACCTACAGTATTGTTTCTCCTATATTTTTCAAATCCATCCAAAGGTTGTCTTGAAAAGATCGCTTTTAGCGATAAGACCGCCCATTGTGTCACCCTATTTATAAGATATTGTTAATTGGATGTATCCTGTAATTTGTATGGTGTACATAATAAAGAGTATTCTATCTATCTATCTAGTAAGTTAGAAACGTCTTTTGTAAATGGGAAACCAGTTTTTTTTGTAATTTAAACTTTTTTAAACTCTCTTTCTACATTTAAAGCCGTATCCATTCAAATTATTTTGCTGGCGAGCGTTTTAATATATGCAGCATGATACAGAAAAATGAGGTAAACACTAATCAAGAGGAAAAATGGGTCAAAAAGATACAAAAACAACCAAAAAACTTCAAAAATAGTTGCAAGAATATTATTCGCCGCGTTTGGAGACTGGAGATCTAAATAGTCTGAAAAAAGGAAGGCTAATGAGGACAATAAGATTAGCTTTATTTGTTTTTCATCGTATAAAACCACCTATGACATTCAAAATAAATTATTTTTAAATTTATTCTTGTAATACAGGAGGTCAAAAAACTGGTCACTTGCATGAGGGTAATTGGTACAAGCATGACAGTAACTGGTCAAATGGCCTGTTTTTGCTAAACTCGAGAAAAAAAAACACTTTTTACCTTTGGATGAGTGTTTATAATGTTTTAGTTACATTCTCCAATGTTTATTTTATCTACCAAAAACATTCATTTCCACTTGCAACTCTTACATTGGTTTATTTTGAGAAAGAAGCAAGGAAAACTGCTTAAAGGGTCAGTAATTGGGTGTTTTACCCTAGTTTATTTTCATTTAAAGTTTTGGACTGTAGTGTAACTTATTAAGTAAACTTAGGGTCAACTCAGACCGAGACGCGGCGCTGCGTGCACAGTTCAATAGAGCTACTCAAAATCTAACTCTATTTCCTACACGACAAGATACACATTTCGCAACGCAGCGAAACGCAGCGCGGCGCCGCGCTGCATTTAAAGGCAACTCAAAATCTAACTTTATTTCCTACACGATAAGGCACACATTTGCAGTATCGTTACGACACGTCGCGCCGCGTCGCGCCTCGGTGTGAACTGACCGTTAATCATACAAAAACAAACGTTTTGATAACTAGAGATTTCCACGAGGCGAATAGAAGCAAACCGAATGGGCACTTGAATGCACAGAATAATATACCTAGATGATTTGTCGAGTCTGGCTGTCTGGTTCTAGTTCACCTAATCTATTTTCGATTCATATGAGTAAGACGAGGCCTGCAAGTATAAAACATAATGCGAATAATATGATGAATATCAAATAAACATAAAATCCATATTTACGTATCGATTTTTGATCGTTCAAATATATCATGGGTTCATAAAAGCGTTTATTGGTTTGAAGACCTCAACTCGTATTTCTAACAGGTAAATATGTATGAAATTAGTTTAGTTATAGAGAAAAAAATGTATTTGTTGCTAACCAGATTTATTGTGTAGTTGCTGTTCTCCGCGGTTCCAACCTCGCTGCACGGCTCCTCTTGGTCGCAGCGTGACGATATACAGTCTATTTTAGAAACAAAATTAAAACAAACTCTTCAGCTTTATAATATTAACAGATAAATGTTAATTAAGGAGTGGGTGCCTAAGTATTCCAATTTAGTTTTTGATTGGTTAATTCATTACGATTCTCTTTTTTGTTCTAATGTGCACCGTTACGCTCAAAGACATTAAACTAAGTTTAAAGGTTACGTTATATATCTGAAACTTGTTTTATGAATACCATGAAATTGACTTTTTTGCCTTTCCCATTTAGGCATCTTTGTGTTTATAGAATTGACTTGAGAGATACCTAGGTATAGGTTAAGTCATTGTTAAGTCTAGTTTTGCAATAAGACCTAGTTTCGATCTGCTAGTAGAACAAGTACGAAAATTGTACGTTTGTGTGTGTTTTATTTATTTGTATCTATTCGAAATGTTTTATTTACTTCTGAGTATTAAACGTTACTGTTTGTGAGTATTAACGATGTAATAAAATGGCGATATCTTCCGGCTCAGCGATCTCGGCTACTGGAGCATAGGTCCGCTAACTCTCAACATGTCGGCTATTTTCGAATGATCTCAAAAACCGGGTCTTAAGAAAAATTTGCTCGTGTAAGTCGTGTACATCGTAATGATGTGGTATATCTTTGACTGAACGCCAAACTTTTTATTTGCATTTCTCTGGAATCTTGCGGCGACAATGTTGTTAAGTGCCTACGCGTTGTAACTGTGCTTAGAATCAGCGGTGTTAATTATTGCTATGAGTTTTCTTGCCAGAATCTGGTTTACAGGTGTAAACAGAACAAAATGTTTATCGGAATATTCTCTCTATTATGGAATCACTATGTCTATTTTATTTTTATTGGATTGTTTCAGAATATTTAGATTATTCGTGTAGACTCATCTTATACTTTCCTGTTCAGTAACCTACATTCTGTCTGAATAATAAATGAATGCATTAAGATGTTTTGATTTTTTACGTAAACTTTTGCGAAGAATCGAATCGATAAAAATACAAAAAAAATTTCGGTAGTCGTAGATTTTCTTTTCGTTTCGTGTTTCGCTGGAAATATCACATCACGCTACTATGACCAATACGAGCTGAAAAGCGGGTGGCCGGGTTTAACTGCGGGTCTGTAGGTAGATGATGCACTCCAAGCTTTTTTATTTAACTTTTCCTTTATACCTTATTTGGGTACAATAGGTAGGTACTGTATTGTTGATTCGATCAATCACTGTTATGGCTGCTACACACCTTACGATAAATCGTTACGATTAGTCGGTACAGTTCAAACTGCAACGATAAATCGACAAGTGTGTATGAGAAAAATCGAACAAACTGTACAGTTTTCCTCATACACACTTGTCGATTTATCGTTGCAGTTTGAACTGTACAGACTAATCGTAACGATTTATCGTAAGGTTTGTAGCAGCCATTAGGTTGGTAACATACTTACCTGAATTACTTGAATTGATGACCATTAAGGAAGATCGGGTGTCAAATATACTTACTTACCTATGCAATTAAATTACTAATTACAGTCTTCAGTTAAATTCATTTATTCTGTTTATGCATTTTCCTCGGTTTTTATTGAAAATCAAAAGTCCCAATTTATAAATACACGCTTTATTTTCCCATTGTTTACAGACACCTGGGTGCCAATTACAAAAATGGGTAAAAGGCACATAGGCTACCTACCGGAAATCTACCTATCTGCAATATTATTCCAGTATATTTTAATGGTTTTGGAAAACGTTGACACTAGGAATTTCTCCTGTCTTGATTGCGTTTATAAACGTAGAAACTTACATGCACAAACACGCAGACCCGGAACGATTACTTAGATAGTAAAGTCATACAAATATTTGTACCGTGCGGAAACTGAACCCACTGCGCCAACAGTGCTGTCCTCCTTATCCAGAGTATAAGTATCATTTAGGTATGGAATTTTAAAAGTATGTCTTAAAAATAAATCCCCATTTCTTTGGACATTAAAAGTTTTACTTATAACCACAACCACTCCACGATACCACAGTCCCGCTATTACCTAGTAACAACCACAGTTACGTATAAATAGCGATAATTTTATTAAAGCAAATAGACACAGTGCATTTTCGTCTAATTTAGAAGACCGCTTCTTGGCGTCCAGCCAAGTCTAGATTATCATCAAAGAGTTTTAGTTTTACTTACACAAATGTACATTTCACGAGACATGCAATGATGGCTGCGTCTGGTAATGTATTGGACACTTTTTTTTTAAATATTGGAGATTGAGTTGCTACAATATATATTTATATAGGGTAAAACACCCAATTACTGACCCTTTAAGCAGTTTTCCTTGCTTCTTCAAAATAACCCAATGTACGAGTTGCAAGTGGAAATGAATGTTTTTTTTGGTAGATAAAATAAACATTGGAGAATGTAACTAAAACATTATAAACAGTCATCCAAAGGTAAAAAGTGTTATTTTTTTCTCGAGTTTAGCAAGAACAGGCCATTTGACCAGTTACTGTCATGCTTATACCAATTACTCATGCAAGTGACCAGTTTTTTGACCTCCTGTACACTAGTAGCCCCACGGGAACAATATTCCGGCATAAAAAGTATCCTATGCCCAGGTTTATCCACTTATCCAGGTTATAAAACTATATGCAAGCCAATTTTTTTCAAAATCCACTCAGTTGTTCACGTTTCCTATATACTTAGAAGTTTAAAATATTCAGGAGGATCCAGATATTATAGAACCTAACAGTATCCGAAAATGTAAGCCCCTCGCTCAAGTTATGTTAGGTTCTTAGGTTACTACGTAAGGCATTTTTTTTATGTTTGTGATTATGCAGATATACACAGCCTTATGGGAGCCAACGCCCATGGGCATTATACAGATGCATTAAAGTAAAGATATCTCACCATTAAAAATGAACTTTACATACGAATAGTGATGTTAATTACTGCGGTATATTGGTACATTTGGTTAACTACCAACTATTAACATCTCATGTCAATTAAATGGTTTTTCATACTTTGGGTGTACCAGATTTTGACCCCATCATTTTAACAAATTAAGGCTCACTAAAACTTGAGAAACATGTAGAAAAGCATTTTATCTGTCTTAAATAACGAAAATAATACCAAACTCTAAGGAATCTATCATGTAAAACTGAAATAAAATGACATTAAAAACAACTCTCAGCTTAGCAAATTGTTAAATTTCGTACTGATTTTGGCAGGGTATTTTATTATCATAGGTTTACGGACGCAACATTGCTTTATTTAAAATTTCTATGAGACCAATATAATAACAGATAAATTATACCTCATTTTGTGTACTTTTTATGCGACACTGCAAGAAGATTTAATATTATTTTTGATAAAAACTGTTAAGCGGTCAGTAGTTGATGGGAGGTCGGCAATTGGGTACTTTACCCTAAGTACTTATTTTAAAAAAAGTTGGCCCACTGTAGTAAATTCATATGTATAAACAGCTAGTCAGACCCGGAAAAACTTGTAGGTCAAACAAATATTTGTTCCGTGCGGGAATCGAACGTCCGACACTAACTAATTGTTACCCTACCTTTCGTTATTACCTCTACTGCAGACATTTTCTTGTCCTCTTCTCTTTCTCATGCTTTATAATCTTCAATGGGAGCTTTTAAAAAAGATATGTTTAATTCCTCTGAAATTCTTTAGGGTGGCACTGGGGCCACCGAACACAAACACAAAACGACGCCACTGCTATATTTCTTGTATTTTTAACCGACTTCAAAAAAAGGAGGAGGTTATCAATTCGACTGTAGGTATTTTTTTTAATGTTTGTTACCTCATAACTTGCGGAACCCAAGAAAAACTTGTGAAGACCCGGAAAAACTTGTAGGTCAAACAAATATTTGTTCCGTGCGGGAATCGAACGTCTGACACTAACTAATTGTTACCTTACCTTTCGTTATTACCTCTACTGCAGAAATTTTCTGCTGTCCTCTTCTCTTTCTCATGCTTTATAATCTTCAATGGGAGTTTTTAAAAAAGATATGTTTAATTCCTCTGAAATTCTTTAGGGTGGCACTGGGGCCACCGATTACCGAACACAAACACAAAACGACGCCACTGCTATATTTCTTGTATTTTTCATATAAATGGACTCGACGTATTTACACAGTTGTCGCCAGTGCATCACCGCCACAAGCTACAAATCGCTGCTACGGAAATCTACAGGAAAAATGCCCGTACCCCACTCTCCACTGAGTTCATAAATAGGCAGTGGAAACTACCTACCTAAATTTTTTTGGGAGGCAAACTTATGTTAGATAGGTACGTCGACGGTCCGTCTACTGCCTTGCTTTTCAGCTATGTAATGTAGCGCATTAAGTAACAGAAGGTGAGAACGCAAAATTTAGCAGTAAAATATGTTACTTCTAGGTCGAACTCAATATCCTATTCCGGCGCCTGTCGTATGTTTTCTGAAATGGGCCTAGCCTACCACACGCACAAGCTTTTGTACCACAGTTTTACCTGCGCAAGCTTCTCGCATGAAAAAATAATACACAGTCGGGATCCGCAGGTATAGATATACCTAGATAACGCAAGTATCACGATCTGTATGAAAACAAAGCGTGCCATTTTTTGACTACCTGTTATGACGTCACAAAAACTACTTGTATTTAGTTAGGGGAAAACCAAATCGATTGAAATACTCCCCGCTTGCGGTGCCCCCCTCGTCCCACAGCATTTAATATTAAAACTGAAGTCCAACTAACGATAGACCGATTTAGACGAGCGCGAAAATGGCGACTTACGATTTTTGGTCGTAGGCTAGCACGGATTTTTGGCATGCGAAGTATGTATATAACTATGGCTCTTGCGTTATCTAGGTAAATCTATATCTGTGTCGGCAACACTGAACTCTGAACGCCCAACCACACACAGGCAAGTACGCGCAAGCCGGGCTTGCGCAGGCAAAACTGTGGTGAAGCTTGTGCGTGTGCATACGAAAAGAAAAGAGTTCAAATTAAAAAAACTGATTCTGTAAGAGCTCCACAAGTCCACAGTTGCAAGTGCCTCTTCATTCTTGTACCCGCAGTTCCTTACCAACCTCTTTGATTAAGCGTTCGCGATATCCACAACAGAAGCTGATGACTCACGAAAAGAGGCGCCTGTGCCCACATAAAACTTTATGTTAAACGTTAGGCATTCACACAAACGTCTGAAAAGGACTGTAATGATATTTTTATAGGACGTTAATGCATTCTAAATCTCAAAATAATGTTTATGATGAGTGGCTGAGTGTTTCTGTATCAGTTTCTTGGTGCTAATAATGCAAATAAGATGATCCTTAAACTTCTTGCACCGCACCCGTTTTGGAAGCTGTACTTCCTTTATGCAAATTGCTTTAAGTGGCGAACATAATTATTGTTTGGAGACAAAAAGATTTTGTGGAGGTGTACTTAGAGAAAAATACAGGATATTTAAAAAAATATTTTTCATAATTTATTTTACTAAAACTCAATCATTCTACAGTCTCCGTATTTCTATCAACTGTGCTTTAATTAAATCACTACCTATGTTGTAGTGCTCAAATAATTTACAACACTACAAATGTCAGTGTTAATTTGCTCTCTAAAACCAATTTTGTGCATGCAATATTTATTCTTCACAATATTATCGACCCATTTCGACTGAAGGTCGTCTGGATCCCTTCCGCCTTACAATCTCTCATTTTATGCTTTATTACACCTTTCGTCAGTTCGCGTGACGGTAATTATCCATCCGAGAAATTCGCGTCGTTTGACCACCCGTAATAATCAAATCGAGCGCCATAAGTTCTTTATCTCGGTTAGAATAAAAACAAAACTTCAATAGCCGCTCAAAATGTCATGTACACACATCCAATTAAGGGCCTGCAAGTGGGTAATGTTCAACAGTATGGGAGCATATCAGATTACGCTGCAGTCTCGCAGTTAACTCTCAAAAGCTAATTGATGCAAACGTCTTGATTGATGAGAGCGACGACCTTCAGTCGTATTTATACATAAAAACTCAAGGAGACCGGTTATGTCAATTAAGATTTTACAACGCCCTTATACAATGGGAGTAAATATAATTATTACTGTGCAATGATTTCATTAGGTCGTTTAGCAAATTGTACGCGCGACGTACTGTAGGACTAGCACGAGACAATTGCCGACAATTGGTGCGCAGCGGCGCCACTCGTGATGTCACCGAGACTTCACAACCACTCTAAATCTTAATGTAATAATAACATTTGAAACGGTTGCTCACATATATTATATTGACCCTGCAGTACCAGCGTTAAAAGATTTCTGTGATACCCAGCCAGCAATAAGGCTCGTTCAATTTATAAGTTCCACTGGCATTATGATTGTGGACTTTTGAATCCAGACCCTAATTGGTAGATATTATGGATATGGCTACGCTTTCGTGAATTTAAGCGACGCTAAGGGTCTACAACATTTCATGTTGAAACATTAATGTCTATTACTATCGTCGTAAAATTGTGTAACATGAGCAATAAACGATGTCGTATAAGTCGACACATTTTTATTGAATGATTGTAATGAATATAGCTCCTGATTAATGGCTACATTTGACTTCCTGCATCTGTCCAATGACATTCATATGCAAATCTGTAGTGAAATCGTTCCAGTACCGTAACATGAAAGGTATAAAACATAATGAACGCGATGACGCCACAGCCTGTATTCTAACTCCACAGTTGTAAATGACGGCAGGACGATGAATTTGTCTCGTAAAATATAGCAGTACTCGTAGTCAGTTTGAGAATAGATCATGATGGATGGCGGAAAGTTTCACTTTCACATGTTGACAGATATGTTCACTTATGAACACTGAAACATTGTTGGTGCTCGTGTTAACGAACTACTTGCCCACGAGTAAAAAGTGAGCCACTTTAAGTAAACACAGACTGATGCTTTCCAGAGGAGTGGAGTAGGCGTTTAGTAACATTTATTTTTGTTATAAGCAAAATAAAAAGTTAACATGCCAAATGAGCTTAACTTATCCTGTTTATTATTCATCGTATCGAATTGATCAACGTTCAAAGGTGTATGATTTACAGTTTAACATGCGCCCCATAGCAGCAGAATGATTAAAATGTTGTGATTGTGGCTGTAACAAAATTCTTCGTAACTCAAATTCCTAACAAGTAACTGTTTGATAAATTGATTTGGTTATATCTTCTGGGAACATATTGACACTAAAGATTGCGCGGAATAAGTAAGTGCGTCGAAGACAGAACTACATGGCACGTTTTAAATAATTAGCTATGCCTGGTTCATACTAATATGAAAAGGTGGCGCCGCGCCTCATTCGGGATTCATGGCGTGGTTCGCTGACTCTAGTTCGTCTCTCAAACTTTATGGACATATGAAGTGCGCTTTACCTATTTGTATATACTGTAACACAGTGTGAATGTATGCAAATGTCCTGTTTATCTAAATAATTTATGATTTTTCCGCATATTTCTTGCTGGTTTGTGCAATATTAAAGAACTTCGTTTCAAAAAAAATCTTTAATCATAAAAATTTCATAAGTTCAAGTACTTAGGGCTTACGCTTTCTAAGTACCGAATAGGTAGCTTTTTCATTAACAAATGAAACAAAAGAGTGTTATTATTGATTCCAAATGGGAAAAGAGGGTCCACCCTTTATAGCAGAACTTTTTACGTCATAATTTTATTTTGCATAGCAACGGATAGCATAAACCTCTTTTCGCAGAAAATCGTTTGGCATACACTCATTTACCATAACATCGAAATCCATAATTTAGTACCTAAGTCAGAATCATCTTTAGGCATAAATTTCATTTCCATAATAATCAATAAGTATAACCATCATATCGTAGAAAGTTCACAGCCAAAATCATCTTTTGGCATAATTGTGTGGTTTTTATTTCCCAGACAGTAAGATGATGCAGTAAGCATGCAGCAAGCATTCAGCATACAAGCATGCAGCATGCAAGGTTGCAACATGCAGCAGGCATGCAGCAAGCATGCAACATGCAGCAGGCATGGCTTCTGTCACGGCTCCGGCGCTGCGGGTCTCCGGCGGTCCCACGCGAGCTAATCGTCGCAGATGATTTTACGCCCACCACCGCAGCTTCGGCTTACTGGCCACCTGCTCCTCAGCTCGCGGGCCGCCTCGCCCCTCCGCGCCTACGCGATTATAAATTACACTCTAGGGGTAGGGCCAGAGGCGTCTTTACCTATAGTGCAGGGTGTGCGGCGCACACGGGCGCCGGGTCTAAGGGGGCGCCGAGCGCCCTCTAATGCGACACTTCCAAAGATGCGTCGATGTCGGCGTTCTCAAAGACCCTGCGCTCGTGTTATGGCCGACGCCGGGCGCGCGGTAGCAAAGCAAGGCTACTCCTTTTCCTACTCTGTTTATATTTACACAATAACTTTTGTTTCAACGTGAAATCAGCCTTAAAACAGATAATTAAAGATTAAATTGGCGTAATGTCGCATCGCTACCAAAGGCGCGTGCCGGCATCGGCACCTGTTTGTTTTGATTCGTTTGACAACACGCCGACAATAATTGCTAACCCGGCTGTATTATAACTCTAAAGTTCAAATTAAAAATTCCCAGGGACGTGCGGCGGTCATTTTCAAAAACTTGTGTACGCGTGCCGCAATTTTTGTTTTACCGCTACACTTTAGTTTTGCGAAATAAGCCTTTAAGTATCATTTTTGAATAAACATGTAAATATGAAGTAAATCGGTTTTTCCTTTGTACAAGGAAAAATTTATAAAAGATTTCTTCCTAAAAAAAGCTTTTTGCTTCCCGACATCATTTAAAATTGTACCAATTGCATCCGAATTTCCGTTTGAAAATACATATTAATAAAACTGTTAGTATTTCATTTTGACCCCGCTCCTACTAGACTAGAGGGCGCCAGGGTACTGGTTGCACAAGGGCGCCACAAGGGCTAGAGACGCCTCTGGGTAGGGCAGACAAGACTACGTGAAGTCGGTTTTGCAACGATTCATTTCTGTCACTAACTTTTGTAGCACACCATATTGATTTTATAAAACAATTTTTTTATTTTTTATTATGACTATTAAATTATTTCTATTCTGAAATTCTGTGATCTTCGAAGTATACTAAGTCAAATTATTCAAAATAATCGGCGCTCTAAATAAACGTTATGCTAAATGAAAATATGCAAAATTGTAACTCTGACAAAGGTAATTATGCCCAATACAATTCTGCCATCTTAAAAGTATCCCAATTTAAATTCGGACATAAAAACATTAGGCCAAAAAACAATTATATTAAATATTTTTTATACCATAACAATGTTCGTTTAAAAAAGTTTCTGCCAAGTGAGTTCTGCCAAATAGGTTTCGGAGCAACAAGTTTCTGCCAGATAGAGGGCACCCGGGAAAAGATAACGAAATAGGCAGTTATGCTGGAAAGATGAAATAAAAATGATAGCTGGGACAAAATGGACAAAAGCGAAAATTTTAATAGAGTGAAAAGAAATGGAGGTGATCTTTGCCAAAGTTGGACAAATAGACGCTATGTCGGTGTCACCGACTCGATTGAGTCATTAGAATGATATTGAATATCAATTTAAAACTGTCGTCTAATTGAAGGCTTATACATATAATATTGTAGACATTTGATACATTTTATAACTTCCTCATTTGCTTTATTTACCTAGGTTATTATTTCATTCGGGCAACTACCATATGACATAAACTTTGAGACAGGATAATTAGATAATTTTAGAATTGTTTCGGGTTTTTATGTTACACATTAATAACGAGCATTCCATGTTTGGTAAGGAAGGATGGAAAATCAAACCAAGAGGTTTGATTGTCCATAGAATTTATTAGGTACTATATAAAACTTTACCTTAACTCGGCAATCTTAATATATATAAATCTCGTGTCACAATGTTTGTCCTCAATGGACTCCTAAACCACTTAACCGATTATAATAAAATTCGCACACCATGTGCAGTTCGATCCAACTTGAGAGATAGAATAGTTTAAATCTCAAATTATAGTCGCAATTTTAATAATAATATAAAGATTGCACCCGTGCGGAGCCGGGGCGGGTCGCTAGTATATTATAAGTATTACGAAAACTATCAGACGTTAACGAGTATCGTAGAACCCGGTCTAGACTGTAGACAGTGCAGTCGTATTTACCTAGACTAAATTAAGAACAATTTACGATATGGTTGTTTTATGTTTCCAGACAATTTGGTTCACGGCCCATTCGCAACTATGAATTGCAACAACTAACTCAACATTCTTAAATGCAACCTAAATACCTCCGTGTGGTTAATTTTACATAGTAATATAATCTGAAATCTAAAATATTATGACAATAATAAAACGGTATCTATCTCTTTGATGCAGCTTCTCTGCGTGGTTTCGCAGTAACTAGGCACTTTGATTAATCTGATACAGAAAGAATATTTTTATGGCGTCGTTTCAACGTGAAGTTTTTATTATCATCGATTTGATCGTGTGAGCAAATTTAAAGTTATTGGGCTGTTTGATGATTAAAGTAGGCAATGTATACTGACAGGAAGTTTTTAAGGCTCACGTTTCGTTTTATAGGTAAGAGTCACGCATTAGTTATTGGTAGGCTTTTTTTTATCGTGGTAAAATCATCAAATGAGTCCTCCCACCCCGGGCAGGGCGGGAGGGACTGTCAGACTTGTACTGACTAAAATCCACGGTGTCCTTCAATAGCCCTTTATGTTCCGGGGTCACGGTAAGGAAATAACTCCCGAGACCCCGGCAGGCTTTGGCCCTCCGAGAGAGGGCCCCGTCATTTTGCTGACGCTCTTTGAGGCGCGCGTGGAACACGACGCGCCGTCGACCCGGGCATGGTCCATGGTCGGACAGCGAGTGGCCCTTTACTCGCTGTCCGCATGCCCGCAGTTATTGGTAGGCTTAGCTTATTGTGATAGTATGACCGTGCACAGAAACTGTTCGTTTTGTTTTCAGAAATAGAACGAATCCTAGATGCATGTGTGTTTATGATTCGTCGGTGACAAGGGTGCACTTAAGCAGGCAGATAACAGTGCAGTAGACATCAATTAATATCACCAAGGCATGTTAATTATTCCCTGTTCTGAAACACTGATGGCCTCCTTTCCGGGAAAGCTCCTTTTGGTGAGCTATGCCCTTTGCACATTTTCCATAAATCCGCCGCTTTTCTAGGGGTTTAAAAGCACTTTCAGCAGAACTAAAAGAACATCGACAAAAAAATGTAGAATCAAATATGTACAAAATTAGAATATAAAATTTAATTTAATTTAATTTTTTATTTATTAAAATATACTGGCATTGTATTTAATTTTTACTGCGATGAATTTAAAGTGGCTCCCTGAACGGGTGGGGTATGTTCGACTACAAAATCTGTCACCATTTTTCAGAATATTGACAATACTGTCCCACGATAATTCACAATCAAGAAGGCCAAGAGTCTACCAACTCAACTGATGATGATGAAAACTATGTAACACGTGTTTCATATTAAACAAATCTCTTTCAGCATTCAATCGGTCGATAATTTAATAACTTTATTGGATGAATTGGCGCATGCCTCTAGGCGTCGATAAAAAACACAAGTCATTGTCGCTTACTTTATGCTTTATTATTTAACACTATGAAAATATGGGTTTTAAATTTTTTAACGACACATGATGAGAAAATGAAGAGGTTATTTTGTAGAAACTCCATTTTGTGAGTAAGTATTTAATATTGCCTAAGTAACAAGGTTACTTCTAGTAACAACTTATCTTCTGTCAATTCGCTTTTTTTTGTTAATTTACATTGGGTTTGCCCTTGGTCTCAATCTAGTTCAGAAGCAATGATAATTTCAAGATGGAATCAACTCACCAGGAAGGAACTATACTACTCTTGCGCACCGAATGTAGGTACTGACGGATCCGTCCGTCACTACATTCGGTGCCAGGTGCCGAACAGTTTACTATGTTCCGACACAGTAAAAACTTTTCGGCACCGGGCTCCGACAGGATTGTGGTCACGAGATAGGCGGCCCCAGTGAGGCCTACCTACCACAAATTACAGGTGGCCACTAGCCAGTGTCCGGGCTGGACCATTTTTTTTTTTAGGTGGTAAAATCATCAAATGAATCCTCCCGCCCTGGGTGGGGCGGAAGGGACTGTCAGACTCTTACTGACTAAAATCCACCCGTGTTCCTTCGGATGCCCTTTGCGTTCCGGAGCCACGGTATCCTGGGTTAAGAAAAGACCCCAGCAAGGCATTTGGCGCGAAACACGACGCGCCACCGACCCGGGCTTTGTCCTTGGTCGGACGGCGAGCTACCCATTACTCACCGTCCGCAAGCCCGCTCGCACCAGACGTATACGAGAGGGAACTCCAGTCCACGGGCGCACGTGGAGGTTTCCTGTCTTAGCACCCCCGGACCGGCTGGACCCTAAGGAGGCGAATCCCAACAATTGAGGATCATTCAAAAGTGTTACCAGTTTAACGTCTTCAACAAAGAGGCGTCAAACTAATCTGTGGAATATATGTATGTACAGACGCCAGCACGTCATAGGTTGACCTCAATCTGCCAAAGTTCTGAAATAGATTTTCAACCTTATCACAATAGTAGTAGGGGCGGCGAGGAAGGGATTTGTGTTGTGACTCGAGCGCGTCAGATTATTATAGGGTAGAATCCTTGCACCCTTTAATGTACCTGTACCAAATATCAACCCTTAATATTGTGGGGTTTGTTTGGGAGAACCCGTCAGATTAGTAAAAAAAAATCGATCCGCAAAAATACTCGAGCGCGTCATATTAAGAAAAGGTAGATTAATTACGTTCAGGAGAGTGTATATCTCAATAATCTGACAATTTGAGCATGGCATTTGGAAATGAGCGAGTCCTGAAGTTGTAAAACAAAAACGTAACGCCTGCTCGTTTTTTATAGCAATCAACGTTCCGTCTAATTAATTTTTATTATTTGTAAGGCGTTTTCGTTTTTGGGTCTTCAACCGCTTGTTACGGACAGCCCCCTCGAATTAATCGTCAGATTAATATGTAATGGTAATCAGAAATATAAAGCGCGTTTACACTGTAAACGGCTGACGCGCTCGAGTATTTCTTTACAACTGTTTTTTTTTACAGTTTTAAAAGTGTTTACACGCTCTCCCCCCCACTAAAATAGAAAACTTGTCAGAAACTTTTTTCTTTTTAAAACATAATCTTTCAAATCCAATAGATTGCCATGGCGCTCGAGGAACTGCAGATTTAGCATCTTCGGCTCCCCTACTATAGTATACGCGGATAATATTCGATTGGTAAAATTTGTCAGATTCGGGTAGGATGACCTGGCGTCTGTACCTTTTTTAAAGTGAGCGGACTGAAATGTTGAGGCAGAATTTTAGTTACAGCAACAGAATTATTTAGGGATTTTAATCTTTAAAGTATTGGAATTAACAGTCACTGTTAACTGCAGACTATGGAATTTGTAATAACCTATTTTATTTGAATTACCGGCTCATAGGCAGGATAGAAATATATTTATTACAATCCGCCCAATACAAAACAAAGGCGCCAAGCATTTTGTAACCACTCACCGTCTGTATTTCATCAGATAACTAACATTTTTTCAACCCACGGGCTTTGAGAACTATGACCATTGTTTCAACTTTTATCACGATTGCATTCTCCAAGAATAAAATCCTACAGGAATGCGCTTAGTTGCCTACCCACTTGTTGCTGTTTCAATTTCAAACATAAAAATTATTTGCTTCAATTCAATTCACACACTACGAAAATTACACCAGCATATTTAAATGTCAAATTAGTCGAGGTTCTTACTCGTATAATGGTAAATTAATTGCGGCCATTTGGTCGACATTTTTCTCAAGCTCCACTCATTTATTTTCTTGGTTAACCATATAAGAACTCGCACAATTCTATACCATTTTAGTTTAACGAGACCTTGACAGTCCTTAGTGGATAATAATATAATTATGTTTTGTAATCCATTACAAGATGACATGTGAACCCAAATTTATACTTATGACGTCTCTGGAGGTAGTTTGGGTACCATAAAGTTCTTTTTAGGGTCCAAAGTACAAAAATTAAAATAGATAATTGCGTGACGCCATTCTAAAGAACTAATCCGGAGTATACCGGACGTGCATTGCCTTTCGAAGCGTGGCTTAATGCAACAATGTAACTTCTAGCTACTTAATTAGACAAGCACCATCTCAAATATTGATCGATACATATTAATTGCTAATCAATCGCTTAAAAGCATGGTGCATACGATTAGTTTGCTAAGCACGTTTGTAGGAAGTACGTCACAGCCTGAGGGAATGAACTTACGACAAAAAGTTTAAAAACAGTGTTTTCATTGCGAGAATTGGTTAAGCACTTTTATTTGTATTCCTATTTAGTACAGTCCACAATACGTGACGTACCGGTGTCTTGTCCCTGGGCGGGAACTGACGCCGATTCATCGGTTATGGTGGCCTTAAAATTGATTCGTCACTGGATGTCCGCTGGATGGCCTTCACCGTCTGCGCTTGCGCCGGTCGTTCACGCATCTCCCTAGCTAATTATAGAAACATTGAATGGGTTGCGACACATTCTCTTTCGGCATTCTTTTGAGCAACCTGGATGGGCATTGTTATCTTTTAAAATACAGACTTACCTAAACCAATCTTCCAACTGTTAAATGCGTTCTTCATCTGAAGATACCGATTTTTCCTATTAAACAGGTCATCAGGAGGTGAGCAATATTAAAACTGACATCGATTTTGATTAAATGTAATCTTAGATAGACATAGAGAAGTAGAACCAAATCATTTGAGCCGGAAAACTCTAAATTTTTCTCGCAGATCGAGTGAACCAAAATCTAACATCTATTGTAATGAAATCGTAATTGTTTCAGATCAATTAGGTAAATGTTTTTGACCTATACTGATATTGGTAACTGATAACTCTGTAGGTAAATTTATAGAAATACCTACCCAGTTTATCACTCATTTAGGTTTGTAGTAATAATTTTTAATAAGTGTTAGTTGTCTTTAACTAGTAGTTATTGTTGAAGTTTTAAATGCTGTGGTGGACGTTTACGTAGTATCTACTTTTATTTATTGGATAAGTTATTCTACGATCGTCACTTTTTAACCCCCAAAAAAAAATGCTTTCTTCAGCATCAAAAAGATATGTCATCATTATTATGTTATTACTCTGCCGGCTATTCTTATCCTAATAGTCGGCGTAATCATTTCATACTTCTCTTTAGTCGTATTCATGAATAACATTCCCTACCTATTCACATTATCTTTGACATGCATTGATGGTTAATTTGGTTACAAAATTAGTCAAAAAACGGAAACAAACTCGTCTGACTTAAATCCTTCAATAGCCCTTTGCGTACTCCTACCTTTCACCGTAACCTGATAAGACAGTCCCGCGACCCCGGTGGAACAAACATACACTGGTAAATTCGTAACCCGTTTAAAAAAAAATGCCTCGAAGGAAAGCCTCATTGACATACCGCTTTAGTTTAAGGATCAGACAGGATAATGATAGCCTCTTCAGTCTTCATCATTTCCTAGCGCCGTTGTATGAATGAGCTCTTCAGTCATTTTATCGCGATAGTGTCACCTACCGACCCCATTGTCGATCAAAGCTAAATTGTTACGTAACATAATCATTAGGACCATTATCTAAGACAGGATGGGCAGGGATATAGATACTTAGACTCATGTCGATCATTGACCTAAGTTTCTATTAGAAGGAGCGCCAGTATTTAGTGAAGAACAGAGAACTATAGAGCCCTCATTGTGTGGTTACCGAGAGGCAGTAGAATGTTGGTACACCATCAGCCACATAGGTGAAGGATATTAAAACCTGGCTAAGACTCGACGCAGGCCTACACTTGGTAGCGGTTAGAATAGGACTGCCGATGATGATAATATATCATTTATTGAGAATCAAAGCTATTATTTCCTTGAGCTATGTCGTACTATTTACGAGTGAAAAGCAATAGATCTAAATTCATATGAATTAATAGGTATCTCCTGGAGTCATGGCCGGTTGACTATTGAAATCTGGATTTGAAAAGAATGATTAATATGAAGAATGAGACACAATATGGAAAGAGAACAGGAATCAAATTAGTGTCTGGTGCTAAGCTATTTTGTATGAATAGATAGGTACCTACTTAGATGTATTGTTTCTCACGAGACTGATTAATACGTAAACTAGCAATAATAAACCGTTTTCTATACATTGTGTCCTCGTTTTTATGAAAACAAAGACTCATTAATTTCCCTAGGTTTGCTCAATGGAGTATGTCTTGCTTTGTCGAGTCGTTGATCGAGCTCCTCGGCCCACACCCAATGATACTACCATTACACGCGCCATTACTTCCAAATTATGTTCCAGTAGTTCCATGTCGCGATCTTAGATGAGCATCGTTCAAGATCAGATGACGGATATCAATATAGACTAAATTGTCTATGTTTTATAAGTCCCGCATAATTTTCAATTTGGCTTCTTCTTTGAATTCTGCACGTCCTTCATTGTATTCTAATTAATGAGCCGCGTGACCCATGTCTTATTTTAGGCCCTTCTCATTACATCGAACGGTGTCGTGCATTGAATTTAAACGATTTCCAAACAGACACGCGCCTGTGGACCACACAAGAGCGCGGCCCTAAATCCGAATACCTGCTGACTTAAATTCCACAAGGCATGTTATCGTAGCTTATCTCCATTCGTGAAAGAACTTGTGAAATGTTCACATGAATGTTTGCCTTATGCAATAAAATTGTTAATGAATGACATGGTTGCATCAGAGTGCATTGAATCGTATTACATTAGCATGGACACAATGAGCCGCTCCATACAATGCCGCGCGGACTGAAGAACCTCTGAAATCAATGCACATGCATTAATACGCATATGAGCTTACACAATAAGCTTTCTCGTTCAGAAACAAACGCATTAACGGACAACGTAATTGTTAATGAAACGCTGTGCTGCATCGGTAAACGTTCTGAAATACAAAAGGATGAGAAATATCTCTTGTACGTCCTTATCAGCATCATCTGGAAAAATAAAGAGAAAGTAACTGTTTACTGAAAGGTTAATATATCAGTTCAATTGTTTCAACTGCCAATCGGATGAATTAATTTGGGGCACAATAGATGATTGACATATCAATATCGTTTATCGAAAATTGTATCTGAAAATATCGAATCTTTAGTTTGCAGTGGGTGTCGGTACGTCTCCTACGCTCTTTACTGGTGGAGGAAGTTGAGTCACGCCTAAGCTATAAATTTCAATTTGTTTAATATTCCGGGGACGACCCTGCGCAAATCATTCTGCGGAAAGCCGGCAAAGCGTACCTACCGGGGGAATTGATGCGACTGTCATACTAAATATTCAGGAAACTAAAAAATTGACTGTCAATAATGTACGGAATTTATAGCCGTAGGTTATGATCGCAAACATAAATTGTTAAAGCAACGACCAGATCATGTAGCTTTGTATGTAATCGAAATCGATCTCATCTGATATTCTCTGACTCAAAACACAAATTAATAATAATGCGAATAGGAAGATACAATCTGCAATTCAAGCGTGACAAAGGTGCAGATATAAAATCGATGAATATGATAATATTTTAACAAAAAAATTTTTGAAGGGACGATTACGTGTTTAGCTAGGGCATAGTTTAGATTAGGTGGTAGAGGAAAAGTGAACGAAATAAAATGAAGATGAACACAAGGTTATCATCAAATAGGTTCAGGATATATGCCAAGGTGTTTGAGCCAGCATTCCAGTGGTTGCTGAGAGAAGGACAGACACGATCACAAGAGATAGTGGATGCAAGAGACCGGAAAATTGGTGTGAAAAAAGAAGGCTCGTTTATTCCAAAGTTGTCTTGACTATTGAGTAAATGTGGACTGAATACCTTACGAGATGTCCACAGACAGATAGCCAAGTATGTTCATGAAACTATTGAACACAGAACACATAACTGCGCGCCGCGCCGCTGTCTCACCATTCAGTTGCTTTTACAAATACGAATCCGTATTTAGCGTTAAAATCAAACAAACAGTCAACAGAAAGGACTCAGTATAAGTTGTATGCAAGCCTGTCTTACGTAACAGGTGGTAATTGGTAATTTGTGGACGGCATTATGCATGCAACGACCGACGTCGCGGGCGCAGGTTTGTTGCACAACGGACACCTCGTCTCACACCTAACTCACCAACATAATCATTTGCAAACGGTCTTACTAACATAAACTGTCAAAACGTAGTGATTACTTGAAATTAAGACGGTTTTAACAGCAAATTGCTTGTTACTGAACCGATCAAGAAATGCTGGTATACTATAATTACTCAAGCGTTAACAGTTGGTAATTTGTCGGTTTGAATTAAGAATTGAATGGTCAACAACCTATACTTGTTTATTTTAATAGTTTTCGAGTATTCATTCGTTGTAATTTGTGAGTTAATTATGAGGTAAGGATACAGGTAGGTTTTTGATTGGTATCGATTGAAAGCCACCTAGTACTCATACAGCCTCATAATGAACGTACATAAATGGGATAGACTAGATAAGGTAATCAAAGACCTTTGGAACTTACCGATTAAGGATTTCAATGCGCTGGCAGTTTAAAAACCGACCAAGAGCGAGGGGCTCTGCACCATTTTCTATAAAACGGCATTAAATCATATCTGTTGCATTAGAACCCCTTAAATATTCATTTTATTCTGTTTTTAGTATTTCTGTTGTACCGGCAACAGAAATACTTACATCTTAATTTCACGGTTCATGAGCTACAGCTTGTTGGCAGACGGACAGTGAAGTATTAATAAGGGTCCAATTTTACCCTTGGAGTACGGAACCTTAAAAAGGATGACGAAGTAATAAACTATTCCTTAATTAACTTTAGTTTTCCTCATCTCATAAAATATATATTTCGCGGAATGAGGAAAACTAAAGTATCTTAGCTTCATTGAAAATATGAACATAATTTCCTCTTAAGAAGTTGTGTTGCTCTTCATTCCAACTACTGATCTCCTAAAAACAAGATACTTTATCTTTTTTTTCTTCAACACAAGCGAAGTTCACTGGATATCAAAACATATGAAGCATCGAGATTATCGCTGTAAGTAGGTACATCATGAACGAAACATTCAATTGATTTCCAAGAAAAGTAAAACAGTGCATCTTGTTTTAGTTTCAGTTGTAGCAAAATATTTTCCATGTGTTCTACGAACTTGACCTTCCATACAATAATAATATACGTAGTTTAGACATCTAGTTACTCTTGAACTTGGGTTTTCCAAATCCCGAACTGGTATATTTTCCTCTCTTGACTTACCCCTTCAAAAGTCGGCAACGAAATAACCTGTACGTTAAAATTAAACGAGTTGTTTAGATGTCATCCTAGTACTAATCGAATATGGGAAAAAAGTTACAACGTGTGGGTTCGTTTTAATTGTTGAACTGGGTAAGTCTAAGATTAACATGAATAATGAATAGTGTTTTGTATTTTATTTTAAAGTCTTTTCAGTTCTTGGCCCTAGCCCTATTCTTAGATACTGCAAATATGAAGTAAAATAAATTCTACTTGGTCTCACTTGTGGAATAACTCGATGAAACATAGATGAAGCGAGCGACCCCCAAACGGTTTAAGGGTATTGGGATGACCACCGAACTTTGTTGAAGGGTAAACGATCGTAGTTTGTTTTTATACAGTCAAGAGGATGCTGTTTCACATCATAAAATGCTAGAATTTGTTGTTCCAAAACAATTTACATAAATCAGGTGACTTAACTCGTACCTAGTACCCTTTCCTTGTTTTCGTCGATTTTCTTTGTTTAATTTCTGTGAAAATTACATAAAGCTCTGTGTCTATCTATGTAGTCCATTACCTAGCATTTGTGAGTCATATGGCGTTTCTGGATTCTGTTTATGAATACATCAAGTTTCCTGCACATGTTTTGGAAAGAAAAAAGATGAAATAGTAAATGTTTCGGAAACAACGGCTGTTGTTAGTGGATCAACGAACGTTAATGAACTGACTGCGTGAATAAAATGAAGAGATTTTAGTACTTTACTTACAAGAAGATTTTTAGCAGCTTTACGAGTACTTTTCTATTCCCTGAGAATTTTCAAGAGTCACCTACTTCTCTCTCCTGGCTTCAATTGGCAGGCTTAGTTTATTTTTTATGAAAATGTCTCAAATTAAGTCTCAATCTAGCCAGAGGCAAACATGAGGCCTAAGATCGAGGGAGCGAGAAAAGGAACTGGAACTCCTGCGCACCGACGGAACCCAGTAAAAACTGATTGTATTCGACAGGATGGTGGTCGGGAGTCAGACGGCCCTGGTAAGGTCTACCACCGCCATTGGGATCACTGAGCCATCAACGCAGGTTATAGTTAGCCTGGGGTGTCATTGCCCGGGGTTGACCGCTAGGATTGGGACCCCATCCACCCCAGAAAAATTCACTAGTTTGTCACCTTCCATCATTCTCTTCTGTCAGCTATGGTGTCTGTGTTTGTTTCTATGTAGATCATGTCGTCTTTCAGACAATACCTCAAGAAGAATTTCACTTTTGCACCACCATAGGTATCTAAATTCACACTGACAGCTCTTGAATTTCACTAAAGCAATGATGAATTGCTTGAGTGAAATTCGCACTCAATTTGATACCAAATTAAGATTTCTTGTATATGGGTAACTATTTTCTTTTCAATTTATATAAGGCCCAATTACTTTTGAGATTACATTCGTCAATTCTGCTCCTCAACACCAAATATGAAAATAATTACACTGTAGGATGTTCATGAGGTCTCGAGAACAATTACGCTTTCACAAAAGCCACAGAGCTTTCTCTGTACAGTTCAATCTTTACCTTGAGTAAGCAAGTAATGACTCTAATGCTTATTATGGTTGCCACTTGCCACAGTTCGTACCTTTAATCAGTAGTTATGACTACCTTGGCTTAGTTAACCTTAAATAATTACTGCTTTTAAAAACAGCTAGTTGCTAGATAGGTAGATAGAGCGACGATCTACGCAGAGTGGCTGGTCGCAGTTGTATCAGTATCGACATGTTGGCGTACAATTGGAGAGGCCTATATCCAACATTAGACTGTCCTCGGATTTCGATGAAAGAAAATGAGATTTAAATTGAAATGAGATTTCTGTTCAACACTTTGACTGAAATACAGTACAAAGAAAGCCCATGAACCACGTGTTACAAGAAATTGTTTGCTTTGACAACAAAACGTAAACGCACAAGTTTATCTAAAAAGACACAAGTGACTAACCCCCGCCTGTGCGTGCGGTGCGTGCCCCAAACGTAAACATGAAAATTCACAACAAAGTTTCCATAAACACGTTTACTGGAAGTGTGTGGTGATTACATAGTTTCGGGGCTTGTAGTACAAGGCGAAGGTTAATTTTCATTGCTAATATTCTCCTGTAAGTAAATACAGGCTGGTACAACAATGTTAATAAGTATTTACTTAGCAACTCCGAGTATTGGGTCAATGACGGCAGACAGACAGATTAATCGTCTTCGAACATCGTGAACTTAGTGACATCACGTTACGATTTGTGTAAAAAAATAAAAGTACATCATATTTGTTGAGCTTCATAAAATCAGACGACTTTTCGTCCTCCAATGCCATGAGAGCTTTTAGACGGAAGTATTGCAGTGACTCATGAATTTATTAATACTCGTACCTAGTATTCGATTTTTGATGACCTAAATGGGTTCCGTTAGAGCGTTCCTCTATATTGAAGGGAGCGATCGATTTCCGCATAGGAACAAATCATTCGCATGGCAAAAAAAATATAATTATGTCTATGGAAAAAATGCTCAGATCTTTGATGTTCCATGAAAAAAAAATCGAGGAAATGACGTAGCCAGGTCGTTGTATGACTTTGTTAGTTATTCCAATATAGATCTTTGTTCGCAGTATGTAATTGCAATTATGACGTGAAGCAATAAACTCGAAAGTATACTGTTCTCCTTTAAAATGAAGTGTGAACCTCATGATATCACTGCCAGAGACTAATTAGGGCGAATTATCCTAATTAATACCTCTAATTAGCATGTTGAGGTAACAGACTGTGTGCGTGTATGTAAGGAGCGCCTGCAGGTACATTGGTACATGCTAACACCTACTCATATATATAATTTTACAATCTGCTAAAAGCCTTAGGTGTTTCTATTTTGACAGGGTACTCTGTGAGCATTAGACGTTTGCGCGTGTATACGAACTTAGGTAATAATTGGTAACCTAATGTAGCAGACTGCGGGGCGCTTGATGTTGCATTGTGTTCTCATTAGATTGTGGTTTTAATTAGCTTTGAGGATTTAAACCTTACCAAGAGGGCTCGTACATCCAGTTACTACGGGACAAATATTTGTATGTACTTATGTGAGTTTCTATGTTTGTAAACGCAACCACTATAAAGGAGGAATTCTAGAGTGTGGCAAGCATTAAAAAAAAAAAGAAAAGGCGGGGTACATGACGATCTAAGTTTTTGCGATGAAAATAACTACTGGACATCGGCCTTCCATAAGAATAGTCGAAAGGCAAAAAATTGGGTAAGATCGCTGAGAGCAAAATGTGTTTACAGAGAGCTTTCAAAATCTGAAAATATACCTTTTTTTAGATAATATTTCACCAACAGACACTACGCTTGCATCACTAGTCAGAGGGGAAGCCTTTGTCCCAGCAGCGAGAATATAACAGGCTGGTCGTGTTCTTCAGAGAAATATTCTGGGTACATATACCTACATACATAATAAACATAAACACTAGCCTGATATTAGTTTGAGTTCATATCGGTACAACCCAGTATCAGGTTAGTGACCAAACCCTCTTGTGTCATCACCAAATTTAAAAATTACATATATTCATCGTTGTCATCGATTATAAAAATGTATATTTCATGCGAGAAAATCAGTTCATCAAAATTCATTCATTCATTGTTACATTACTGGGAAACAATGGGGTGTTGAGAAGTTTTGGCAATGCGTTGAGTCCTGGCCCACGCTGCATGCCATATTAAGCGGCTTTAGTATGATGAAAGGTACCGATAGGCCATAGACAGCATGTTAGCCCATAGACTATAGGACGTACAATGAATACCTAACCATTTTCGATTTAATTTAAAAGATCAGCTCACCTAATTCCAGGTTTATTATATGAAAATAAAAAGTGCATTTCCCAAAACATGTTTTATCAATTTTTATGTTTATTATTTCCGAGAAGTCTGGGTAGTTTTTATGAGTCAGAATAATGTTTCCAACTAAAATTAAGAGTGCGATTTCCTCAGTTGAAAAATAAAAGTAAAATCAAAATTCCAATTTTATATCCTCATCAGATAATAATATTCAATAGTTAATGCTGCTGCTTATGGTGTTAAGTGTGGGGCTGAATACTACTAAAGGACAAAATCAAGTTATGAATGCAAGAAACGTTACATTTGCTGATTTATTTCGGACGCATTTATTCAGTACACACACATGCTCGCTTCGACTGCACTTGAGCGAGTCAGCGCGCCGCTGTGGTTTACAGCCGCGCAAAGTTAAACATACGCGGAAAGATTTCAGACGTGAACGCTACCTAAACAAAACTAGAGCATCCAGTTTCGCCTGAGAAAGCGTTCCATAAACAAAGTCAATTGGTCTAAACGAGTGAGTTTTTATTCTGGGACGATGAGATCATTAGGTTGAATGGCCGATGGCTGAATTTTTGTAGAAATGGGTCGCGGGGACTCCACCATGACATTCATGGGTCGGCTCGAGAGGCCTGCTAAGAAAGCAATTACTTGTTTTATAATTGTACCTATCTTTATCGAACAAATAGGAGAGTGGCAAACGTCTGCGTTATTTCTGCGCACTATGTACACGCCTCTCAATTTTTACTGCTCATAAAACTAGGTTGCATTATATGCCAAATCACTGGTGTTTAAATTCGATCATGTGAAAAACGAAACCATTACTTTTAACACAAATCTTATTGCAACTGTTTAGTTTAGTTAGAGCGTCCTGAAAATTAAATGAATGAATGCTTGAGGAACGGAGAATAAATGTAATTCTGACGCTTACGAGCAAGTTACGAGCAATGAGTGAGCAATAAATATATAAATTCTATGCACTAAAATCATTTTTATTATCCTTGTGGCGCCTAGACAGAGGCTTGAGAATTTAAATAAGTCCTATGTATGCAATAAACATATTTTTATGAATAGATACTTTACTTTTGGCAGACAAAAAGAGCTCTTAGTTTTAAAGTACATCGTAAAAAAACGTTAACCATTAATCTCTTTGCCAATACCTAAGATTTTATTCAAAAAACTAGCTTCTGCCCGCGACTTCGTACGCGGATCGATCCTGTTGCTTATGCCAGCGGCAACGGGGTTGCCAAAATCGAAGTTCCGAAACGTCTGATGTCAAATTGTAAGTCAACAGGAAATGCCCATTAGACTAAACAACTCTTGCTAAGACGTCATTCCTGAATATTTTTATTATAGTGTAGCTGGGCTCTTGGAGTTCCACATCAGGTGTTCCAGATCTTCAATTTTTATACGACAACAGAGAGTGCTCATCAGGCTGAACAACTCTTGCTAAGACGTCATACTGTATATGTTATAGTGTAGCTGGGCTCTTGGAGTTCCACATCAGGTGTTCCAGATCTTCAAATTTATTCTCTCAGCAGAAAATGCTCATCACGTGGAACAATTTTTGCTATCATTGTTGCGGTTTTTCACCAGGTGTTCAAGTTTCCAAAATAAGTTATAGCCTATGTGTTGGCCCGACTTAATTGCTATACAACAACAAAAAAAATGTTCAAATCCGTCCAGTAGTTCCGAAGATTATGTAGCGTGCACAAACATTGCTTTTCTACAATTTTATTACATATATGTATAGATATAGAAGATATAGATTGCAAGCTTCTATGGATAGATATCGTGCCGGACTCCAGACCGAAGAGACCGGAGACAATCGGGTGATTCTGAAAGACTATAGCCGGGAATTTGACTACATTGTCTTTCTGATACGAAGGGTTTGGTTCAGCTCAAGTCAAGCTCGATCAGCCACAACTCCGCCCAATTAACATTGACAGCAATAGTTTGTTACAAATTGACGAAACACCCACGAGTCAACGGATTGAATGCACATGCACAATCAATTTTAGCCAATTCCGTTCAGTGGTTTTTGTATGAAAGAGTAATAAACATACCTACATACACATACACATACATACATCCTCACAAACTTTCGCATTTATAATATTAGTAGGATTAGTAGGAAGGATTACAGGTGAATGCTCGCGGTGAGGGAGCGCCTTTAGGGTCATCAGTTCGTACCTAATTGTTTGATTTTCAAGGGTTTTTACTGTTAACTGAGTATAAAGAACCCTTGATTTAGGTATGGTTAATTCAATTAGACCTTCAAGTATAATTAGAGCAATCTGTGCTTTTCCAAGTCTTGACAGGTTGATTCATCATAACAAAGGCTTGGAATCGTGTTGAAAGATTAATTGCAATATGAGTATGTTTGTTTATTTAGAGGAAAATGGAAAGAGCATTTAGCTTTTCATAACATTAATCTTAGGGTTAGTGCCCACCGAGACGCAAAGCGACGCGTCCTAAATACGTCGTAGTAAATAGAGTTAGATTTTGAGACGCTCTGTTAAAAAGTGCGCGCAGCGTCGCGTCTCAGTGTGAATTGATCCTTAGTGGCACACTCTGATGTTCAAGGCTTTTGTTGAACCCAAATCGTGAACGAATGACTATTTGAAGAAATTGAAATCCTTTGCTTGCGTGCTGGAGAGCACTGGTGGCCAACCACGTGAGTGATTCCGCTCAGGGAACGAGATGGCGCTAGACGACTTGTATAGCTCTGTCTCTATTCCACAGCCTAACTTCTCACGAAGTACTACTTAAGACGTCGTGGTAGACCACCAGATGTACTCTTTCAGTGCTTCGAATGTGATCAAGAACAGTGACATTCGCAACCGCCCAAAAGAATTAAAAAAAAACACAACAACTTGATGATGGTGATGATGCATGATTTTTTAAAAGGAAATTTATTTTGTGTGTAAAATGTTTAAACAAACCTTTCCGATTGGGTAATCCAAAATGATAAAAGTATTTTACAATTTTAGGATGAGGAAAAACATTTTATTTTATTAGTCTTCTAATTCTTGTATAATTTAGTGATTAACATGCATACAAAAAAAAAGTATCCCTAAGATACTTTTTTTTTCTCCCACTCGGAGCAGGGCAGGAGGGACTGTCGGACTTGTACTGACTAAAATCCACGGTGTCGGTCTCCTTCAATAGCCCTTTACATATATAGTTTTAACACTCCCCTGCGACGCACCCGTCACACACCAATGTTCCACGTACCTCGGCGCTCCACTAACTATGCTAGTAACAGTGTATTGACTCGCATTGTTCGAACTTACAACTCAGAATTTTCAGAGGTTGATATGTTTAATTGTAATAAACCTTCATTCAAAAAACGACTAGTGAAATCTATAGGCGGCGACGAATGACAGACTACCATTCCAATCTAATCTATATCTCATTCTTATTTTCTTTTCATTTTTTCAAAATTTAAAGAACTACCTAGATTTTTTTTTTTTGTAATCATTCAATTATCTTAATAACCATATAACGTAAACATATAACATAGTTACACAGGGAAACCTAAAATTGGCCATATTATAAACTGTAATATTCATATTTTGTAAAACATTATTATGTATCGCTGTTGGTTACCTAAATAAAAAATAAAAAAATGTCTTTGCCCTTTACGTTCCGGGGTCACGGTAATTCGTTAGTACCGCGACCCCGGCAGTGTGCATTATACACTTAATCCAATATATACTAGAGGTGGCATTTATCATCCCAAAAATAGCATCTAAATTAATAAAGAAAAACGGAACGTTCGTTTTAATTTTATTAGAATTAACGCAAAAGCTAGACCGTAAATTCTTAAAAAATCTAGTATATTCGTGTTTTTGATAGACTATGTACGTCATACCACAGCTCAAAATTGACTGGACTGATCTATTTTCTTGACATTTTTCCGCTCTAATTACTATCTAGAAATAATTTATTTGCATTTTTTTGCAAAATTGATTAGTACATGGACAGTGGCATATTAATTACATTTAAGAGATATTTTCTTTTCTAGACATTCTGTATAATATAGATAGATCTAAATTCCTAGTACACACGATATCTTTTTTGGTAAGGCTGGTTCAGAGGGTTTAATCACTAAGCACGAAACCCCGTAGTTTCGGTCTTGGTTACGGGCGGTTTCTACGCCTCTTGACATCGGTCCTAAACTTAGAATTGATGGTAATACGATTTGACAGATTGCTCTTTATAGTCCGCGAGAATTCTCATAACCTGCGGAAAATTCGTGGTACCTACTTCATTTTTTATGCAATTCGATGTAATGTGTAGCGCTGCGTCAAAAGAAGTTCAGTCGTGGCGCGGTCCCTAAGTTTTGCTCGTCTGCAAATTTGATTTTGACGTTAGTTACGTTCATTTATCAGTATCCGTGTTTTCTTTATCGGACTTAGAAATAAGACTCCCTAAAACGTAAAGAAAGCTATACACGAAAACTCTTGGCATTCATATACTGAATGAGATGTCACAACATCCACAATTCCTCCCTGTTCTGTAAAACCTTTGGATGCCTCATGTACTTTCCCAGGTGTAATTGCCCAATAAAGACGAGAAAAAAATGTAGTAATCTGGTTACCCCCCAGGCAGTAGGAAAAGAACGAAATAATTGTTAAATGAGAACAAAAATTCAACGGAATCTGAATTAAGAAATATTTCTAGTATTCAAAACATCCTTATTCCAAAAACTTGCACCGATTAAGTCTGATTGGTTTATTTTTTATTTTGATTAGTGCTCCATTTCTCGTCTGTCGACATAGGATCGTTGATAGATCGCGCGCCATCAATCTGACTGATTGGTGAAATTGATAGGCGCCGTCTGCTTCGCTAACAACTAGATGCACTGAGAATATAAATTAAAGAAAAGCAGAAGCCCAACTACTTTGAACAAAACGGAAAAGTTTATTCGAAACGTTTTTCTCAATCAATAAGCTACTCGATAAATCTGTCAGTCAATCGAATTGCTTTGATTGCTCGAGTGTGAAATGCGTAGGAAGGTCATTATTATAATTTTATGGCAATTGCAATTTGTAATTTATCTGCTGCAATTCTGAGAATTAATGTTTGGTAGCTAGGTAGTAACAGCGAATGTGGCTCTAAAGAAAATTGGATTAAGAAAAGGGTTGACAGACTGATTAACCAAACCAATTGAGTTGAACATTTTAAAAAATATCGGTAAAATGGCACGAATTATTGAAGTCTTGTTCTTCTGTAGTCCCCTGTATTGTGCTGCGTCGTCATTGAGAGGTCTGACTCATTGTAACCACGTGAGTGCCCCATTTGCCATGGAAATCATCTAGGATATTGCCTTCCGTCGCACTAACGTACAGAAAAAGAAGTCGTTTCTAGACCTTTTTACGTGATTTGTGTGAGGATGGCCTGATTTACAGACTAATTTATAATTCCCTCTACAAGCACACTTTCGCTGGGGTGCTGGAAACCTCCACGTGCGCCCGTGGACTGGAGTTCCCTCTCGGATACGTCCGGGGGGAAGACCAGTTTTTCGGGCCGGTGCACCCTGGGATGCGGGCAAAAACTCTTCCTTAGGCACTGTGTGCCTAAGGGGTCTCTTTGCCCGTATGCAAATAGCCTGTCAGGTGGACGCTCCAACGCGTGTCCCTCTGAATAGCAGAGGGCACAGCGGCGGAGCGGGCTTGTGGACGGTGAGTAAAGGGTAGCTCGCCGTCCGACCAAGGACCAAGCCCGGGTCGGCGGTGGCGCGTCGTGTTCGCGCCAAATGCCTGCTGGGGTCACGGGTTTTTTCTTAACCCAGGATACCGTGGCCCCGGAACGTAAAGGGCGTCCGAAGGAACACGGGTGGATTTTAGTCAGTAAGAGTCTGACAGTCCCTTCCGCCCCACCCAGGGCGGGAGGACTCATTTGATGATTTTACCACCTAAAAAAAAAAAAAGCACACTTTCGCTGCAAATTTTATGAAAATAAACGAAATGCTTGAACCATAGACTAAGTAGATGTAAAACAAGAGCTTTAGATTTAACTCTACTGTACTTTAACTTTTTTATTTTCTTAATGTTTTGACGTTGTTTTTAACCGAAGAGTCTCTAGGTATTCTCCGACAGCTGCAGATGTTCAAATATACCTACTCCTTTTTTTAGCTTAGTAATATCATCATATGAGTCCTCCCAGGACAGAGCGGGAGGGACTGTCAGATTCGTACTGACTAAAATCAACGGTGTCTTTCAATAGCCCTTAACGTTCCGGGGTCAAGGTAATTAATGTGTGGCCGGAGATCGTCTGGCGAGGTCTGTCTCCCTCAAGCGGCCCGCCTTCTCCTTTGCGAGCATGACTGCTTCGCAGAAGATGGCGACCGCTTCCCATTCCGTCTCGCTCCGCAGCACGGCCTCGACCAATGCCGGGCGCGAGAGGCCAATATACTGCTTGGCCTATTTTATAAGAAACGCGTGTTAAACATGTTGGCTAAATATTTGAAGTAAGAAAACTAATTTGCTTTTCTCAAACGTACTGTTTACTCAGGTCTCAGTAGTCTCAGCTTGTGTCTATTTTTTTTCTAAAACAATCACACAACCAATTGTGATTCTTTTATGTCGAGCATTTGACACACTTTGAAAAACGTTGGTGTTCTCGGCTTATGAAAGTGGCGCCTACTGCGATCCAAATCGTAAATCATAATATTTGGCATTGCGCCGGGCAAAGATTAGCGACTAGAGCAATGTTCAGACTGTGACAAAAAATATATTATGACACACTACGTAACAAAAATAATGGAAAGTTGAATCACGGTGTGTAAAAAGTGTATTTAGACAACAGAAATATCCTCGCAAGTAGAATGATTGGTAATCTTCTATCTTAAAATATGAACATTAAATATAACGTGTCCTAGATTTGGCGTAACATATTGCGAACTACCGGATGTAAGTAAAGCGCATCCCGGGATTAATAGTGTGGTACATACTAACGTGAATGAACTACCCATTGATCTTATTTACTGAAGGTACTTATAAAAGAGCGATTAGATTTTTATCGAGACCCTGATTTATAGGAACACTTCGATTTTGCTGTCCATTTGTCAAGACTATTTTTCCCTTGACTAATTTTGACGCCCGCGACGTAATCAATACATAGAGTATTTTATTTCCTGGTGTAGTGGCAAGAAGTAAGAACTTACAAATAAAGTAAAAATCGAACTTTATTTGTAATTTGTAGTTATATCACAGGAAAAAACTATTACAAACTTACGAGTATAGTTGTTCATTTCATTTAAAATGAGTGCAATCTCCCGCTTTAATTTTGTCAACTCGATTCCCGTGATGAACGAACCATTTACATTTATACTAATTGTACGGAACACTACATCTCGCACTTGACCGATTTATTTTTTAATTTATCTTAAGCTTTGTAATAAAATGAAGGGTCCATTTTCGGTCTATAACGAACCACGTAGGCAGTTACAACAGTTGTGCCTACTGGCTTGTTTACAAAACAACAGAGGTGAATGAATTTGCGGAGTGTATCGTAAACATGTTCAGAATTATAACTATTTTTGAACATGTTAGCAGTGTACGATCTGCTTTTATTACGGGTAGAGCGACTAATATCAGCCAGACGGCTTAGATACTAGGATGAAACGTTAGAGCAAAATTAGTGGTGCAATAACCGACGGACATATTTCAAGCACTTTACGCTGACATGAGACATATCGTGCCGGAGCATATCATTTTTAATAGTAACGGATATCTTGTTCATTGGTTTAATAGACTTATACCGCGGAAGTAACGTCGTAGAATTTAGGTGATGATGTTATGTGGCTCCAGTTTTTTTGGGCGAGATTTTTAACGATTTTAATTGAAATGATTTGCATATAGTACTGTCTGGAATTGAATATACCTTAAAGAAGTAGACAACACTTAGCGATGTAATCAAATCTAGGTCTCAAGGAAAAACTTAGTTTTTATTTGCCAGAATATCTGGTATCCGTTAGAAATAGATATGTTGCAAACTCGACGTTGTTAGAAGTAACTATAAATAAATGCAATATGCCAACAACTGTCCGATGAAATATTCACTGTTATTCTTTCATTTCTCTTTGATTTTAATAATTTGTGTATCACTATGACAACTTAATCTGTTCAAATGGCCATTACACGTAATAGTCTGAAAGGGCCAATGAAAAAAATAATTTTGGTAATTTAACTTAACAAATGGCGGATATATTTTAGATATGAACAATAACGTTAGCTCGGGGTTATTTCTGGAGCTAGTAACGGGCACTGGGTTTGTTTAAGATATCTTGTTGGAAGTATCTCGTGGTTGCTAAATGGGTGCGATGTTATGACAGACAATCGTCTCCGCAAACGACTGCTCCCGTTTCAGACACTGCACAACATCATAGAACTTCGCAAATTAGCTAATTAAATATACTTGTTACGGCGACTGTTACTGCAAATTATTTGACGGTTCGATTCAAGTTCTATAATATAATCAAAGTCTGGATTTAACTGGATCGTAAGTATATCAAATTATGCAACGTTGAGTCTATTAATTATGTTCTAGCATACATTATTAACACATAAGGAGGGATTAGAAGGTATTAGGAGTACGTGGTGTGGCGGTGAACGTGTTGATACAATCACTGACAACGAGTGAATGCTATTGTACATCAGAGGTGACAATTGATATTATCTGACAACTGGTTGATGGCTGAACGGGACCACACACCTCCTAGTGTTGTGCTTCTATACAGTTGATTATATTGAGACATGTAGTTTTTTTATTTTCAAATCCGCTTGAATTGCTCTTACTAACATAGTTTCCAAGACTTAGGTTTTTTCTTCATATATATAGGAAAGCCAACTTTCCGACTACACGTTTCTTAAGATCTTTAAATCTAGGTAGACTTGATCGGCTAGCCAGGAGGTAAGTACTAAAATTAGTATTCAATCTAAATTCTAGCCTACAACGTTACCGTACGAATCTCATTAATTGAAACTACTAAAACGTTGTTACTTTCGGACAAGTTCCTGATTCATTTGAGAAACTTGATTGAAGGAATTGGGTTACACTGCATTGTTCTTAGATGAATTACACTATGAGTCGCCAGATAATAATGTTGTCCTTTGTACCAATCCGTAGCACTTACATTTTATTAGGTACTGCTTTCTATTTAATGTTGAAATTCCATTCCTTCGAGCTTAAAACTATTCTGATAAATATTTCATGTCAACTAGGTTCTCATGCAGGATTAGAGCTATGCTAATGACTGGCACGGGTAAATGACTAACACCTACTTTTATATGTACTCGTTACAAGACTCAAGGTGCGTATTAATTACGGCTAAGTAGCTTCCTAACTCACGAGCAAAATATAAAGTAGACATTAGTTCATTGACAAGAAATACCCGTTTCTTAACTGAAGACATAAACATTTTCTAAACGTAGTTATAAGGCAGACACCGGTAACGTTTTGTTACCGTAACATATCAACGTTCCCAGCCATATGTCGGCGAACAAACCCGAAATCTTTGGTCATGTACACGAACATTTACTCCAAATATTTGTTTATATGATGCCAACAGTTTTTATTTATTGCAACACCACATTAAATTTTATCTTCGCGTAAAATTGAAATATGTTACATTAGTTCAGGCATGTTTATGTTTGATGAAGGGCCGTACGGATGTGGAGTCCGGGTGAACGGTAGTGGCGCGTACGCAGCGCTGGGGCCCTAATCCTGACAAGTGGTGCCGATAAATCAGTCGCAATGGTGATTGGTGACATCATCGTCTGCTACGACGACCTTCGACCTTCCAACTAATAGTCTCATACATTTTCATGGTAAACAGACACATGTAGGTCGAGATGCCTTCAGTAATTGTTAATGGGTTTATGAAAATTTACACACATTATTTTGGTAACGAGTTCTATGTCATAAAATACAGATATTAGATTGCATTAATCAATTGATTTAGGACACAATTGTGTTTTGTATTTATAAACAAATGTACAGAGTCTTCGGTCAACTGGATCGCTTCACTTGACGTACAAATCAGTACAAATCACTTTAATGTTGAAATTGTTTGCATACATTACTCTCAATCTCAATTATCTTGTGAAGAGGTAAGTGGTAGTAACGATTTTATTTCGGACTTTGTTTTTCTGATAACTATATTTAAGTAAGTTTATTTTCGAGCCAAAAAATACGGGTGAGTAATTATTGAGGTGACTTGTTGCAAAATGCGTACAAAAAGTACCTACAGTGCAGAAAAATGTAACGGCGCATCGGTATGTAATGCGGTGGGAGGGAGGAACAAAAATCTTCAAAAATTGCGTTCTGTGGAATTTACACGGGTCGATTTTAGCCGCATAGCTAATCGACTTCTCAATGGTAATTCGACTGGGCCGTATGGGATTTTAATCGCAAGCCCTGCATTTGAGTCAAATTGTTAACGACAATAAATCGACACGTATCGACGTAGTCAGTTGCAGGTGTTAACCCGCCGCGCCGCATGGGTTGTGTTTTACACTGTGTTGTTCCGAAAATGGACAAGTCGCATGCGAATTGTGGACTAAAGTAAATGGGGTGGCGATTAAATTTACACCGCACAGCTAAATCGACCGAAAAGTCGACCCGTGCAAAACCCCCGACAGAAAATCTTCAGGCTTTTAATGTCATCAATATTTTTTAGATTATTTACCGGCCTTGAATCCCAATCGTCACTCAGGATTCTGAAAGTTTAAGTTCAGCAAGGAGTTTTAGCTAGCCCGACTCTGGCAGCTTTCCCCAGGAAATACTCTATTGAAAAAATAATAAATGAGTCCTTCCATCCTGGGTCCAGCAAAAGGAACTTACTGACTAAAACTCCACCCTGTTCCTTCAGCTGCTCTTTGCCTTCAAGGGTCACGGTTACCTTTACAGATGGTCCTTACGCGCCGTCGACTAGGGCCTGGTGGCCTATGCATTAAGCCAGAGTAGTTTCAGTGTAGGAAAGAGACAGAGCTATACAAGTCGTCTAGCGCCACCTCGCTTCCTCACTGGAACTACTCTGGCTTTAAAAGAGGTAATGGTAGGCCACTTGGTCCGTGCCAACGGCTTCCGCCGCGGTGGCTGGGTCACGAGGTGAAGAATGCTTTCTCTTACTGCTTCGGAGAGGGAATTTCTTCCCGAATTATGTTCCGTGAGGACCTGCGTACCCTATATTTTACCGATTTCTACACCGGACTGCGCACTACAGCATCCATTCAGCTGTTGCGATCATCAGCCGCCATAACTGCTACAGATTAAAAATAAATTGAGTATTTTTACATTTTCGAAAAATTACATCGATCGACTTTTTTTGTTAACCTACCTATTTCCAGGGTCGCGAGATTTATTTCCTTACCGTGACCCCGGAACATAAAGGGCTATTGAAGAACACCGTGGATTTTAGTCAGTACAAGTCTGACAGTCCCTCCCGCCCTGCCCGGGGTGGGAGGTCATTTTGATGATTTTACCACGCTAAAAAAAAAACCTATTGAGAAATTAAGTACAATATTATTGCCTGACCTAGAATAATAATGACTTTCCTTAACCTTAAGTTTGCATGACATCTAATTTGATATTTATGAGCAGTTGGTATGAAATATTTTTAACTTTAGCTGTTCATTAAGAAACTGGCTGTAAGCATTCAATGACTGGATAAAAAAAAAATCGGGGTAAGGCTACAGTCACACTGCATGAGGATGAAAGCACCGACGGCTGGCGGGCGTAAGAGACGGACTTTAGTAAGTGCTTCCGAAAGCAGAAAGCGCGCAGACGCAGCGTACCGATATTTTAAAATTGGATACGTTGAAGATCGCAAGCGAGTGCTCGCGCACAGTCAGTGGCACGCAAGTCGCCGCGACGCGCGCTTCGCTCTCAGAGCCGCTCGACTCCTCGACGCACCCGACTCATTTTCCGAAAGCACTTAACTTATTACTCTATCACAGATGCGAACGAAAATACCGATTTATTGAATTAAAATAAAGAGGATTATTTTATAAAAATCGTGTTTATTAGAGGACTCGAATAACAAATAATAAAACACGTGTTTATATATAGTTGGCGCGAACAGAATACGGTGTTGCTGATCCACGTTTTTCACATCGAGTGAACAAATAATTAACGGGCGACGACGTCGCGAGAAATTTCACTTTTTACGGCGAGGATCCTCCGTCTACGGACTGTCTATGCTTATTGGAACGGAGATTGTACCATTAATCCAAGTGAGTATCCACCCTTATTTTATTCTTGCATGTCATTAGTGTTATATATTCTTATGTTCATATTTTATTGATAAATTACTTTTATCTCTACAGACAGATAGTAGTTTACGTTAAGATAATGATAATGATGATTAAAATAATAAATATAATTTTCTGATAGCAATTTTCGAATTCATAGCTTTATGTGGGGGCTTTTTCATTCAAATTTAAAATTGAGTGGAATCTTAAAAATCCACCTTAAAAGATGTTTCGGTAAGTAATATGCGCCGGGTACTTGTAAATTCAGGAAACATTTTCAATAACACATGAATTCGAACTATCCTTGTCGTACGAGTAGCAAGACAGCCACTGAGCCAACGGGTCTGTCAATATTGTGTAACGTGTTTGATATTTGTTCGAAGGCATTATCTATTGAGCAGAGGCGTTAGATAATCGGGACAGGACCATTAATTGACTATAAGTGCTTTCTATTTGCCGATGTGCTCTATGTGTACAATCAATATACACGAGTAGACATAATTTTATATCACCTGAACAAACTTTCGTTATCTACTACAAACCTACCATTTTCGTTCCTTTCATACGTTAATTTTCTTTGCACCCACTGTTTTTCTTAATTTTCAACTTAAGTATGCACATAATAATATGCATACTATAGTCGTAAAACGACTTGAAAAAAACACATTAAAATAAAATAAAAGTTAAAAATTAAATGGATGTACAAGAAGTCAGAGAAGCCGTTCAAAGTCGTAGAATTAATTGAGTGTAATCTCACTGATTGTTTTGTCGTACGTATCACTATCAATAAACGCGACACGGCCAATGAACTAATTAAAATTTAAGCATTTTAAGATCTATAGCTATTATACGTCACGTCTCGTCGTACGACAAAGTCGATAAAAATAAATTAAGAATATTTGAAGTGATCAATTTTGTTTTATCGCACAGGTGCATGACCCCTGACATTTGACACCAACATCAGAGTGACTTCGCGTAATACCTAATATCCAAGTATGAATGAAATCGTTGTTCCACAATTTTACTGATTTGTTTTTCTGTCTGATCGCGCACGTAGCAACTGTCTGGTTTTATGAGTACAAATGGTATTTTTTTGGGTATGTCCTTAATTTTATAATCCTTTCCTTTTACCTTTGCTCTCTTTTTTGCTATATTTTAATAATATTACTACAAAAAAGCGTGTTTTTTTCGTATTGTACGCAGACAAGTTCCTGTCACAGAATTTATCAAACTTCTAAGGTTGAGTGATTTTTACGAGCGTTCATAATACAGTACAGATAACATGTATTGCAGGTGAATGAACAGTATTTCACATGTGCTAATTTTCGCCTCTGTCATTGGTTAGCGGTATTGTTTTCCACCATTACTGAAAGAGACCTTGTAGAGCCGACTTGCTAATTGTTTGCCATTTGCGAATATGACGTTAATGCACTGTGCGATACTGAAAAGAAAAAGAAAAAAAAAAGCATTTATATTTCTGTACGCACTTTAAAGACGTCATCTGTTATAAAATGTATTTGCATTTTTGCCGATATCGATTATGTTATATGCGGAACTACAATCGTAAATTCAAATTTTATGTCTTTATCAATTGGCTAAAGATTTTGGGGCTCAGCGTCTGTGGCGCCTGCTCACTAAATATTTTGTTTGATTGGTCTGTGAATCTGTCTTCTCGTCGTATTGGCGACACTCATCGAGCCAGTTAATGCTGTCAGGTCGTGGGCTCGTGGCCACCTCGCAGCAGTTTGTATCAATTAAATCGTCGTTGTTAATTTTCGCGTTAGGCTCGTGAGAACGACATCGAACTGAGGGTCGCGCGGTCAATGTTGTGGTGACGAAGCCTAAGTAATTGTGCTAAGATATATAAAAGTCATTATTTCATTAAAATGTACTTATCTAAAGATTGTGTACTTTCTTCTTGTTGTTTGTTGCTTATATCAAAAACCTGATGGAGCCTAATTTCCAACAATGATATATTTTTTTTTTTAGTTAGATATCATCACGAGTTATTTCTCCTCGTAAAAAGTTTTAAGAATCATAAACCACTATAAATAAAGAATAATTTAGCTCAATGCATTATTTATTCGTACGATTATTAGATTTTGTAAAAAATCTTGTTGCAGATGTTTGCTTTTTTCAAATCAAACAAAATTTAAAGTGGATTGATGTTAAAAGCGAGCTTCAAGAATTTAAACTTGCTTTTACAGAGACGTCCTCTTCTGTAGGTCATGGACTAAAATAACAGATTAATGAAGCATAAATGAATCGCTGAAATGTATCTATGTGCTTCTAAACGACTGGGCCAAATTGCATAATAATTTAGTTCGATAAAGTCAGGGAGCAGTGGTGGCCCAGTGGTATCGGTCCCGACTTACGAGAAGCAGGTCGTGGGTTCGAACCCCGCAAGGCGCATTACTTTGTATAATTTATTTCATCACCACTGCTCTCAGAACGGTGAAGGAAAACATCGTGAGGAAACCGGCATGTCCTAGAACCAAAAAAATCGAAGACATGTGACATCTACCAACCCGCACTGGGCCCGCGTGGTGGATTATGGCCCACTCCCTCTCACAGAGAGGAGGCCTGTGTCCCAGCAGTGGGAACATTATAGGCTGATAATGATAAGTCAGGGCACGATTTATATGTTAGAAAATTTTCAGAAAATCAGGAAAGTCAAATTTTTGAACCCGTGCAAAGCCGGCGCGATTCTCTAGTCTGTCATAAATTTCAATCAGCAAGAAATGCAATAGCATATCAATATGCACTATGTGTTTATTTTAGTAAAAATGGCTGGAAGAGTTTACGTTACAAGCGCAAGCGCGTGTGTGTTTTTATTTCACAAAAATCCATATGGCGTTGACTGAGATCTATCGTACGGCGAAATAGGGTAATAATTTATTCTGATTTAGGGCCAGATGTTAAAAAATTTATAAAAATTTAATAATACGAATTGTTAGCTTAACTACTGATCAAATAACTAGCACTTAGAAATGGTTTTAACTATTTCGTTGGTCCAAAGATAGAGAGGACTAATGGTTAAAAGCGCGACTGTTGAGCATGAGGTCCCGGTTTTGATTTTCAGGTCAGGCAAAGTATCATTGGATTTTTCCTAATTCCTCATGACATTAGGAGTGCCTCTTTTATGTGGGACTCAATCATAACATGCGAAATATAGGTATACCGTTAGGCACACCTCTGCCTTACCTACCCTTCGAGGTTTACAGACTTGATGTATATAAGTACTAAAACTGGTATAGTTTTGTGCACTCACCCAGCAACTGCGCAGACGCAGCGATAAAAGAGCGGCTGGATTACGTCAATGAAATGGGTTAAATGGACTGAAGCAATAAATGTAGCCCTCGCCGTGAACTCGCGGAACCGCGGCCTCTGTGGCCCGACGAAGGCCACGAAACATCTGAACACTCTTTGTAAATATTAATCGTTGAATATTGTAGTTTTTGTCTCCTTTTTTGAAGATGACAATTTGAATAATAATGATCATTACGATACACCTTGTATCGTATTTTTCTTCTTCTCTCATCTCAAAACTACGTTGAGAATGAGGCGTGAATATTTGGTAAAAAAACCAGAACGAATTACTGATTCTGCTTAAATCAAATTAATACTATAAAATGTTAAAAAAATTCATTGTCATTTCAGAGCCCTTTTTTCTAAGAAGGTCGCCGACAGACTGACTGATAGACAGACGAAATTGGCAAAACTGTAAAGGGTTCGAGACCGCATTAAAATAGGCCCAATGTTCAGTGGTTTCGGAGTCCTTTTTTTAGGTGGTACCTAAAATTATCAAATGAGTCCCCCTGGGTGGATCGGACGGGACTGTCAGACTCTTACTGACTAAAACTCCACTTTATCCCTTCGATTCCTCTTAGCGTACCAGGGCTACGGTATCCTGCTAAGTGTAATTCTACGAGTACAATTGGCAGGCAATCTAATCCAATCTTTCCATTATTTGAATGCCTGTAAAGTTCTAATCTACTACCTATCATCAAAAACATTTTAATGTAAATTTTATTTTTCCTCATACGACGTAAAAATTAAACAAAACTTCTTTTGACCGTTTATGAATGCATTTTCGTAATAGCCCGTGTGACTTTAAATATGCAGATGAGATCGTAAAGTGGGTTTCGAGCTCTTGTAAATTAAAAGTTAAACGTTCCTTGAGCTGACCGCGAAATTCACGCACAACTTGCGATTTACAAGCTATGTGCGGAATACCAATGCAGGACTTCAATTATGACCAGAACATATAAGTATTTATTTTACATTCTCGCACATTTTTTTCACCTACTTAATCATGCAAAAGTGAGGAGTATAATTCTTTTGCTTGGCAATAAAACAATCAAAGATATGCGATATACTCGTACACCAGCATTGGGCCTGCGGAATGGGTGACAGCAGTCAAATCTCACACATGAGGTCAGGTCTGTATCCCAGCAGTGGTTAGAATATAGGCTGATTTTGCTATACTTTGCTTACACTGAATAAATATTAGATACTTCTAACTTTACTAGTATAACACGAGGAAAAAATATTTCACTATTTGTACTATTCATATTCTATTGGAAAGTAGGTGAAGCACATTGTATACACACAGCTTGATAGTTTGCAGTTTTGCGCAATTAAAGAATCAAACTTGCGTGTCAGCAAATCGTCCCCTCGATCGACAAACAAGATATTTTGGCACATCATTTTTGCACGATGCAAAGAATCGTGTAACAAATGAATGTATTTAAATAAAGTGTTAAAAAATGGTAATCATTTAGAAATCGAACGCGTCGGTAATGAGCCGGGGCTTCGCATTGAATGGTAATGATAAGAGCGGTCGTTGAACGAAGCCGTGAACTTGGCTTTGGCCTTCGTGGCTCGCACCATCTTATTGTTAAGGTACAAGTCTACAAGGTATTGTTACGTCACCGTTTTTGGTTCTAAAATTTAAGTGCGCCGTGTAGAAGATTTGTTGCGGGTGCGACTGCGCTCCGAAACGGGCTCGGGCAGCTCGGGTTGTCTCGGGTCGACTCGGGTCGTGCCCGCACGAGTTGTCTCACGGCAAGAGTGTAATTAGTTAATAGTTCAACGGCATCACTTATAAGCTGTGCAGTCGGTTTTGTGCATTTTGTTGGGTACATTATTAAGAAAACTGTAGAGACATATAAATTACAATTTTAGGAAAAAACTATTATTAGGTATAAATTAGAAATACGCGCAAATAAATGCACAGTGGATCACATGATCCATAAGGCATCCCAATACGAGAACTGAAATAAATATGGTAAATACAAAGTTGTTTTTACGTTTTTTTCCCGTTTTTCTCTCAGCCGAAGCTATTTTTTTCAATAGTACAGGAAAATATGTAAAGTTTATGAAAACAATAACGAATTCGATTAGAGTTAGTTACAAATTAAAATCGTATGATTAGGGTTTCCTGTAAACACTATTTTTGTACCTACCACACTTAACCAGAATATGTATTTCGAACAAGAATTAAAAAAAAGAATTACGTTCTTTTTTCATAGACATTTGTAATTCGAAACCTAAACGTCACTACAGCGGAAGAGAGCCGTCAATCATCACCCTCGTTTATTATCGTCACGGTTCCTACATCTAGGTCTAGCCTATACACGTACAATCGGTAAAAGAGTTAGGTATGCAGACAGCAAATGGCGACAGCTTTCCAATTTTGCTATAACTTTCAATCTTTTTCCATACCAAATACTTTTTTCTGCAGTAGTATGCAAGAAAAAAGTGTAGAGGGCACAGCTTCTAACGTGCATATAGAATTCAGGAAAACTATTCAAACTTGCTGTTTACATACATACCTACCTCTTTGGCTGACTGTACCTAGCTAATTAGTGGTCACACGTGACACGATAATAATGACTCAATGCAATTAGAGATGTGCTGAGCAGTCATCGACTAGTCGATAACCCCGACTAGGCTGACGTGATTAATATGAAATTATAACCTTTCTAAATGTTTTACTAATAATCAGTCTTTTTCAGGGGTTTTTTTTTTGATAGTGTACTACTTAATTTAATTCAAGTTAATTTTTTTATGTCAATGTTTGGTGGCTTGAACTCTAAACCCACGAGAAAAATCAACTTGGCCGACTAGTGGGCCAATCAACTAAAAATATTTTTTAAGTACTAAACGACCGTTGTTTTTTTTTTTGCTACATAAATCAACAAGTGGTTATCGCCAGGAAGTGGACATTATAAATACGTTCACGTGCCACACATGTTCATCTATTAGATCATAGATATGCTCAGGCGCAGGTCTGTTGACAGAAAGTACTTAATGATAAGCTTAGAAAGGAGGAGGAAGAGTAATGAATCAGTTGTACAGTCATACATAGTACGATTGTTTGAATACGTTTTAGTGTTTGTTGTGATAAATATAGTAAGGCGCCATTTAGTGGTAAATGTTAATCATCTTGTAGTACAAACTGAAGTAAACTATTTTATATGACACTAGCTGTTCGCCGTGGTTTCACCCCCTCTCCTCGGCTCCTATTGATCCTAGCGTGATGTTATATAGCATATAGCCTTCCTCGATAAATGGACTATCCAACGCAAAAATATTTTTTCAATTCGAACGGGTAGATCCTGAGATACACGCGATCAACCAAACAAACAAACTCTTCAGCATCATAATATTAGTATAGATGACTTCAAAATCCCAGAAAGGTTAGGCAAAGGTTAACCTATGATTCACCCAGGTTTTGCCAGTTAGAAGTAGGTAGCAACACTAATGAAAAAAAAATATTTATCAAATACGCAATGTTACTACGAGATTTCCTTTTTCTGCCAATTCTTGGGAGTCGTTGTTATACAAGCTAGACCCAGATGATCAAAGATTAAAAAGAAATATATAAAAAAAAAACTCACTGGCCACATTAGTTGCGGTTCTACTTTCAACTTCTAACTCGTTTCAAAAGACTAAAATTCTAAAAAACATGCGATTCTGAATGCCATATGCGATTCGTACCCACAGCGCAACTATGTTAGTCTAGATTTGGGTCGAACGTGATTATATCCGAAACTCTGAACTAGTTTAAGACTAAATCTGTTGGGACCCGTATAACTGACCTCAATTGCTTTAATAATTTGGAACCATTAAACCTCTAGCGTATTTCGGCCGATCTATATTTGTTTAAGACATAAATAGCTAATGTATCGTGTGACTGGAACATGAATTTCCTCAAACAGTCTTGTCAAGATGTATATAGATGGGTTGGCATATTGGCCTAATTTTCATAGTTCAATAAAACATTTTCCCGAGAAGTTTCCCTGAACTTGCACGCGGTCGTACTGATGCGAACCGCTGACCGAAAATAGATTGCAGATTCATGCGTCAAACTACTATGTTATACGTATCGGAGGAGGCATATAGAATGTAGATGAACTACATTTTATTACCTGCAAAAATGCTTCTGAATAAATAACTAGCTAAAAAAATCTTTTTAGAGATAAATACTGTTCCGACTGCTTATTTTAACCAAAGCGCAGATTTATCCTTATAAACAAAGCAACAAAAAGAGTAAGACCAGCAACGATAACATTATTTTTTATATAAATTAAATCAACCGTGTTCCTATCCTCATTACGTAGATACATTTTTCACAGAACATGTGTTTATATGCCGCATCTATTCAGTGAACTATCTTCTTACCTAGTAAAAAGGTGTACAGAGTCGTTCGATTTTTATTTTGGCCGGCAGCTTCGGCACGCGGACTATGTCGTTAAAATTTTACTACTGGACGTACAACACCGCAAATGTTGAGCTTTGCTTACGGTCGGGAGAAAAACTGTACAGAGCATATAGGCCAGTAAAAGTAGTGCCGTAGTTTCGGTATCCAATAGATCTAAAAAGCTCCGGTTGGGCTTAATTTGTCGCAAATTTAATATTCTATATATAGATTTTTCCTCATTTTTTTAAGAGTTAAAATATTTGGTATTTATGAATAGCCCTAATGGGTCCAAACAGCATACTATAAAATCATAAATGGTTGATTTTGACTGGTCTAATAATAGACAAACACTTTCATCAGCTGTTGCTACGGCAGTCGCGGAACTAACGAGCTACCGTGACCCCGGAACGTAAAGGGCTTTTGAAGGACATCGTGGATTTCAGTCAGTACAAGTCTGACAGTCCCTCTTGCCCTGGGTGGGAGGACTCTTTTGATGATATTACCACGCTAAAAAGAAACAAGCTGTTGCTACGGCTTATGAGGACGGAAAAGGAAACTCGTCATCGAAATGATCTTAGGACTAGGAAATTCTGAAAACTGATGATAACAAGGGCATAAACATCAGTTCACATGACGCAAAGATAAATAAAACTATGAATAACACTGATGTCAGATAACAGTCATTATTAATTATCTGCGAACGGAAATGGAAAACACAGATTTAACCTAGTTTTCCGATTCTTAGGCCGATCATCGTGATAAATTCATATTTTCAAGTACTTTCATCAAAGTAGGTATTCAATCAATCATGTTTACATGATTTTTTTCCAGCACAGGAGTCGACATGTCTGATATTACTTACGTCAATGGCTTTATCTTTGTTATCTAAGATGAATAAATTGCACCTTAATACCAGGATGTGCGATTGCACTAAATTTAAGAATGGCTCACTCTTGCGATAGTTACGAGGTGACTTTTGCCTAAGATAAAGGGCAAATATGATGTAATTTGGAGGTTATCATTGTCTAAAGTCTTTCAGTTCAGTTGCATGCGAAAGTCGATCACAGGTTCATAAAACTAGTTAATGTTAATAAGATAAGCACAAATTGTTAATTTTAATCAATTAAGGAGGTTTTATAAAAAAAAAGTACAGCGCTACGGATGTGCTACGGAAACCACACATAATACCCCGACGCTCCTAAAGCGCTACGAATACGCTACGAAATCGCTACGAACCGCTACGTAATCGCTACGAACCGCTACGAAAACGCTACCCTTTATAAAGTAAGATTTAAAATTCAAACAATAATAATTACTATTTTTCTTCGCTACAATATACAAAGACGGTCTTGTCTACTTATAAACCAAAGTTTTGATATTCTTAGCGCCAATAATAATTATGTACTTCACTCTCGTGGTCTCATGCGGGAATCGCTGCAGTCAATCGCCCTGCCATTACCACAGTGCCGTCTCATGTATCTAAAACTTCATTAACTTTCATAAAAGTTAAAGGACCTATGTATTAATTAAGGTTAATAGAAAATAGACGAGCGTAGGCGTTCGTAGGCGATAAGTTCGCGCCTACGACACAACAGACACCCATTTTACTCTATAGGCTTAAAATAGATCCGTTAGTATCCGGTTCTCTGCTACCGTTTTATCATTATTATAATAAAACTTCTAATTATTACGCGATATGACATGAGACGGGCGATAAAGCTGGCGCCATCATGCTTGTAACTCATTTTCCTTCTAATTTTAATGTTAAACACGTTTACATCTACACTAATATAATTTAATAAAAATGAAGAGTTTTTTGTTTGAACGCGTCTCTGAAACTAGAGGGTGGATTTAAAAAAGCTTTTAGCATCCGATAACCTGTTAAGCAAGTTTATACTCGTACAGAAAGTATTTAACAACGTACTACGGCTCTAAGATGCCAAGTAAAAGATGTAAAAGTCTGAAAAGACGGATGAAACCGCGGGTCACAGCTTGTTTATTCTCTCCGAGTAAAGTTTATCCGTAGGTCTTAGATATGAACTAATTAATACCTAACTAATTAATATAACTTTGTAATAATTTGTTATATTACAATTGTTAAAGACGTTATTTTTTAATGAGTATTGGAGAGCCAATGTTTTGTATTTCGCGATATTAATAACTTGTGATACGAGAAAAATGTGACCCCAATGATCGTTGTTTATATTATTTACGATGTTTTAAATGGTTTGTTTTCAGTTTTTTGTCAAAAACAAAGTAAATGGTTGTGGAAGATTGAGACCTTTTCAAAGTTGAACAGAAAGGACAATGGGTCGTTTAAAATTTTGTTTGCGACCCCATTTTTCTTTTTCTAAAAAAGTGGGATGTTGCATTGTTACAAAGTTATTGGTAAGTCATAAAATATGAAGTTCGTCATGCACTTCCTCTGCCTGGGGAAGGAGGAGACTCAACTGACTAAAACATACGGCATCCTCCATTTTCTTACGCCCAAAATGCGGGTGCGCGCGCGCAATTACCGTTCTTCGGATTCACATGCATTTCGTTAGTTATGGTATATTAGGTTCCATCAAATAAGGAACTACCATAAATACAAGTTGCGTCTTTAAAAAAACTCAAGAACTAATAAAGTTGTAGTGGGTTAAAAACCTATTTAAATAAAATAGTTTCTAATGTACGAGTTTTATGTATACCGGATTATAGATAAAAGTTCAAAGAAACAGTAACAACACCGAAGTAAATTAACTTGACGTTATCTTTGTCACATCGCCATGGAAACGTTTAACTGTTAATATAATCTCCGCTTAAGTATCCACTCATTAAAAATTATAACTGCTTCATGTAAAACACGGCGGGTTTTGATAATCGTGTTAGTAAAATAAATAATAGATAATAATCAGCCGACGGATGGCCTTGCGAGGTCATTATCGCTATGAAAGTGCTGATAAGAGATTATATCGCGACATCATAAGTTTTGGAACTGATCTGCATGTTATAGATGAAACTTCAAGTACTTGTCGCTACTTGTAAAATTATATCGAGAGGTGATATGAGATGAGATCACGAACAGACTGATCGTCTTTTGTTTGCTAACTAGCTTTTGTCTGCGGCTTTGCCCCCAAAAAGATCGAATTATTCCCACGAAAATAGCGTGCTTATTTTTTTTTTTTGACTTGTGAAATGACTCTGGATTGAGCGAAAGAGAGTGACAGACTCTTACTGATAATCATAATAATAATAAAAAGACGTGTGGCACTCGGGGACTGCCGAGGTAAAGCTATTGCATAGCATTTTGTATCAACTTTGTTGTTGTTGTTGTTGTTGTCGTTGTCGTCGTTGTCGTCGTTGTCGTCGTTGTCGTCGTTGTCGTCGTTGTCGTCGTTGTCGTCGTTGCCGTCGTTGTCGTCGTTGTCGTCGTTGTCGTCGTTGCCGTTGTTGTCGTCGTTGTCGTCGTTGTTGTCGTTGTCGTCGTTGTCGTCGTTATCGTCGTTGTCGTCGTTGTCGTCGTTGTCGTCGTTGTCGTCGTTGTCGTCGTTTTCGTCGTTGTCGTCGTTGTCGTCGTTGTCGTCGTTGTCGTTGTTGTCGTCGTTGTCGTCGTTGTCGTCGTTGTTGTTGTTGTTATTATTAATAAATTAATAATTGAATTAATTTAATAAATTAATAATTTAATTAAATGAGCGTGAGGTTTTTTCGTTACGGAATTTCTGGATTCGATCCCCGCGCTCAAGGCCCGCGATAGAAGCTATGCAATAGCTTAATAATATTCCACAACTATCACACAACGCCATCTAGTCCCAAGCTGAGCAGAGCTTGTGTTATGGGTACTAGACAACTGATAAACATACTTATATAATTCAGAATACATAAATATTATAGATAAATTACACCTAGACACAGAACAAATGATCGTGCTCATCCCACAAACATTTGTCCTGGGTGGGAATCGAACCTACGACCTCCGGTATAGCAGTCAGCGTCACTAACCACTAGACCAACAGGCCTGTCAAAACCTTAAAACCCGACCTGTCCTTTCGATTGTTCTTTGCGTCCCAAGGTCTCCGTTACTCTTTTGAATATTCTTGGAACCTGAACCCGATATTTCGTAGACCGAGTAATGTGACCCCTGTGTCTCACCGAAGTCAGTTCTGCCATTAAAGTGTAAAAGGTTGGTAGTACTGAATAAGTTTCCTTTCTCACGTTATTACGTCATTAGTATGTCTGTTAATATAATTTGTTTTATAAAAAATTAGTATAGATTAATATAATTATCTCTCTACCCATAAATAACCATTCCGGGAATTAAGAGCTCAAAAAGTTTTACAAAAAGATTGATAAGGTTATCGCATTAATATTTGTATAACCATGCACCACTGCTCTACTTTAAGATTTACGTCCAGACATTATATTAACTTTTTTTCTCTTCTTTTGAATATATTCATTTACTCAACCTAGTCTCCTTATCATAGATATTATCTTATCAGTTATCACTTACCTAACAGAAAGTTGTATGAAAAGTACGTGTAGACTTTGTAAACTAAATAGTAAACATTAGATAATTTGGCACAGTTCCGAGAAATATAGCATGAAAGAAAAAAACGAATAAAGTTTTATTGAAGACTAAAAGCGGAAGAGTGATAAAATGTTTAATACTATGATATCGAACTAGGGTATCCTATCAGCTTTCCGGATTTCAGATTTGGGTTTCGAGTTCAATTCCTGGTTCAAACGGAAATGTGAACATCCCGCGTTTGAGCCGGCTTTTTGATCTATAAACTGACAAATAATAAATATTCCCCAGACAAAAATGATTGGTTCTAATATCTCTTTTTTGTAGTTTATTTTTTTCATTTCTAATTCGAAAAAGAGGGCAAGAAGAAAGGCAGGAAAATGAGTTCTTGATAATTACGGTTATATCCACCACAACATGGAAAGAATGGTTGAGGGAACTTCAGGGTATTTTCTCAACAGTTCAGGAAACATTAGAAACGAAACGTATGTTTAGCTTTAGCACTAATGATTTTAGTTAAAGTGAGATATGCTTAATCAGCAAAGCAAATAGAGATCTACGGATGTGGTGCGAACACGGCACAGCTACTGATTTAGGTCCGAAATCCACTAAAGCTTATACGAGCGGAGCGGAGAGAGAAGATCAACCAATCACAGGAGACATCAGACACATGATGTTGGTTTCAACCAATGAGATAGGTCGGTTTCTTCATGTCCGTGCTCCGCTTCGCTTTTCTAGGAGACGACTAATCTGATTGTTCGGTTAACGCTCATCTCCGCTCCGCTTTGCTCGTCTCCGCTTTGTGTAGACTCTGCGCCTTACCGTAGCCTGCGTCTGCGCCGTGTGTACAAATGTTCCACTTAGCCAGTTGACTTGCAACCTTACACCGCAGTTGATGACTGAATCAACAAGAGGTTTCTAAAAATACATCCTCCTGTATGCGGTTTTCTTGTTAATAATTGCTACTGCTGTTTAAATAATGCAAGGTGTTTTGTCGCCCATCCGTAAACAATGTTACCCTTAGGCCTGTTGAAAAATGTTTACGTCAAGTATGAATCTTTTTTCAATATGATAAGTAATGTACAAGTAGAGTAATAGTAACAGTTTAATATTGAGAATTATGTGTTCTTATTTTGAAAATACGCCCTATAACGTTGATCAGGGTTTTTTATGATGAATGGATTGGCATAGCCTGATAGTGATTAGTGACACTGTCTGTCTAATGCTTTCATTTATGAACTCCAACTCCTTCTTCGTTTCTTTGTAATAATAACCTTTTCTAGTTCCTTCTATGTTGTTGACCGTACTTAAGGTTAAATTGGTTATCCGCTATTTACTTCTAGACACTACATGGTTATAGTTACATTTATTATCAGCATCACAGAGGTTATCATGATACCAAGTGGGGTTAAATGTTCATTCACAACTTACATTCATAGTTGATGATAAGATTTTCCTGAATCACTGCTCGTGAAGTTACAAAGGTACGTTTAACATGATAGTCTCATTTACTTAGGTACAACTCAAAGACTAAAAGGTTAAGTATATTTGATAACTTGGTTATGATTAAATCAGACTAGAAACTTAAAATAACCCGAGGTTTAATCCCCAGAGTTGCAGACAGCCGAAATATACGCGGGGCGCACAACTTCTGTCACGATTCGCCATCAAAGCCGTACTAGAAAATAGTGACATGCTTGGCTTGCATGGAAAGTGTTAACAATGACGGCTTTAGGAGTCACTCGTCTCCATGCTCTGTGGTTTAACCCATTTCCTGAATTATTTACACTCAAACCACGTCTTTTGGGCGCAAGTTTCAGAGAAACAGATCTTTATTACAAATTCCGCAGTGGCTAATGCGTTCGCGAATCGTAAACGTTATCATCAAGTTTATTGACCAACTTGTTTACACTGATGTGCAGGAGTCGTAAACAGTTTACTGGCTTCGTCGGTAGGTGTGGACGTTTAACGTGACCACCAGAACAGTTCCAAGAAGTATGACATAATAGCTTCTAATCAAATCTACGGAGAATTGAAAATCAAGGCCGGAAAAACACCAAAGTATAGAGCTGATTTGGATGGCAACTGCAACAAGAAAGTTGTCTATTTCAATACTTGGCAGCTTATCTTTTATTGAGAAGGAATGTATAGTTCAAAGTCTCTTTCTTAATAGCTCTTCTAATAAAATTCGGCTCGACGAAAGGAAAGACAAGAATTGCATACAATTCCCAACGAAATCTCCAAGCTCCGACATTATAAATTGGCACTATTTTATATTACCCGCAAACAAAAACATGTGAACTGTGCAATATGCAAGTGCAGCTGTTGCTAAGCCAAAATTATTGCATAAAATTCTCTACAATGTATAAACCGTCTATTTTAAAACAACAAAAGGAAAAGTAGCTATAGCAAAGAGGTTTGTAGACCCACACAATTTGTTGTCTTTTTCGATAAAAGCGGGGTTATCGTCACATTTTTAACCGACGAAAAAAAAAGGAGGAGGTTCTCAATTCGACATGTATATATTTTTTTTTTATTTTTTTTTTTATGTATGACCACGCATAACTTTTCCTAACGTGGTCCGATTTCAAAAATTCTTTTTTTGTTGGAAAGAGTATATCTCAAAGTTGGTCCCATTTAAATTTCAAAACTAAAATCGGCCTCTGAGGGTAGAAAAAAAGGAATTAATTGTCAATCTTCCTACAGAATTTTCAATTATGAACCGATTCTGTTGAAATAAAGTTAACAATTGTAGTTCTGAGGACATTATTATATAACAGAGATGTGGAGAACATAACATGATGGCGTCACCATCATCAGATCAACTCCAGATCCCTGTTATTTTGTGAAGTCAGTCCCAAGAGTTTCTTAACAGTTAACAACAGCTATATCGTGTTTGGGCTCATTTCACTCAGCTTGATGAGAACTTTAGACCTAGCTGAGGTATCATTGCCATCGAGGGTCTGAGGATGGTGACGGACAGCAGGGGCAAGAGGTCCTCAACAGTTAACAGCGCCTTTATCGTGTTTGAGCTCATTTCACTAGTCTTGATGAAAGCTTTATACCTAGCTGGGGTATAATTGTCATCGAGGGTCTGAGGATGGTGACAGAGGGCAGTAGCAAGAGATCCTTAACAGTTAACAGCAACTATATCGTATTTGGGCTCATTTCACTCATATTGATGAGAACTTTAGACGTAGCTGGGGTATGACAGTCGTTGAGATTTTTTAGTTACAGAAATTGACACGAGATAGGAAACTCAAAAGTAAAAAATAAGTCCTTTTAAAAAAAAAAATCAAACCGACGAAACATCGAACTGAAAAGCAAAAAATAAATTTTGAGGCGGCGCCAAAGAAACAACGAATAGCTACGACGAGCTATTCAACCACGACAAGCTATACAACGAGCTATTCTGCTCTTCAAATAGTTAATTTATATGTTTGTTTGTTTGGCGCCGCCTCAAAATTTATTTTTTGCTTTTCAGTTCGATGTTTCGTCGGTTTGATTTTTTTTTTTAAAAGGACTTATAGGATATAAAAACCCAATTACAATCTGTTTAGTAATTAGCAACATTCATAATAATTGTTGGTGATAAGTTATATGATAGTATTTTAACGTTAAAATTTTAGTCAGGAATAGTTGCCTAGGCACACGAATCTCGTGATTCATGTGCCTATAAATATTATTGGGCCCATTGTCTAGGTAAAACAATCTTTAGACCAAACATGTTATTTAATTATCAGCATAATCTGTTGGGAGTGTTGGGCTATAGGCTACCTTACCTTTCTTCTGTACTTCTCGGTTCGGTGTTAAAAAATAATCCTGCAATTCTATTAGAACAATAAACTGCCTCATTACGTTGAGAGACTTAACTAAGACATCAGTTTCTATCTTCAGAATATTGTTTTCTAACAAGATATTAGCAAGTTGCAGGGAAAAGATATAAATAATTTCGCCCGCCCACGGTCTTTCAAACGGTGCCACAATCCCAAGTTCAGTTTGTTGGTTTCACGATTTTCTCCCGACAATCAGGGACAGATTTATGTATCCTTTTCACGGCCTACGCGTTACTAGATCTCGTTCTATGTTAATGGATGCACCTTATTCTCAAAATAAAACAATGTAGAATAAACATGCCGTCTTTTGTTTTGGCTTTTGATCTCAATCAATTTTGTTGAGTTTATAATCAGCATTTGTTATTGTTTATTTTAAACTGCGTCAGTCATGCATGATTTTGGGGGGTTGAAGATTTATTTATTTAGAAAGAAAAACGCTAAATATAAAAAATATACATTACATAAATAAAATATATTGAAATATCTTCGACTATCAGACTATGTACATTTCTACAAAGTATAAACCGTTTATATTCAAACAACAAAAGGAAAAGATGACAGCAAACAGGTTTGTAGACCCACGCAATTTGTTGTCTGTTTCGATAAAAGCGGGGTTATCGTCTCATTTGAGGATAGAAAAACCCAATTACAATCTGTTTAGTAATTAGCAACATTCATAGCAGGTATCTAGGGTTGAAAATGGCAAGAACGGAAGAAATCTAGGCTTGTCCATTTCTTGTGTCTTGTTGGCTTGTCTTAGAGTGCCATTTTTAAATGCCTATGTAGGTTGCTTAGTTGCAGGTTAATATAAAATATTTTGATTTTGTTCCAACGTTGTGTCTTGTATGAAAAAAAAGTCTGACTAATATAACGTTGCAATTGCCACTATTTTTGAACATAGTGTGTATAAAAGGCACAAATGCGAAATAACCTTAAAAAGGTGAAGATCAATTTGATTGCTAATACCATTTAATGTGTCTATGAAACGAACATTTTGAAGAACTAACGTAGAAATGTGGGTGTCTCATTTTACATTGATGGCTTCAAAAACGTTAAAGATGTGCAATTAACCTAATACCATCTTTAAAAGGTGGCTAGAGTTGGAAATGGTTTATGTAAAAGAGGTGAATGTTAAACGAATTTCAGTGGGTTGGTCTCAAAGTGCCTTTTTTATATCAAAGCAATGTCAATTAGCAATGTCAATGGGGAGCAGTGGTGGCCCAGTGGTATCGGTCCCGACTTACGAGTTGTAGGTCGTGGGTTCGAACCCCGCCTGGCGCATTACTTTGTGTAATTTATTTCATCACCACTGCTCTCAAAACGGTGAAGGAAAACATCGTGAGGAAACCGGCATGACCTAGAACCAAAAACTTCGAAGACATTGTGACATCCACCAATTCGCACTGGGCCCGCGTGGTGGATTAAGGCCCACTCCCTCTCACAGAGAGGAGGCCTGTGTCCCAGCAGTGGGAACATTATAGGCTGATGATGAATGTCAATTATAGGCAATTCTGAAATGTCATAAAAATAAAGCTCGATCACACGGCATAACAACTAGTAAAAGTACTATAGCATTAAGTTAATTTCAGTTTTGCATTCCTGATCTAAATTTAGGTACCACTCTGTTCCATTTATCCTTATGAAAAATCCTTAAGATCGAAATGTATTGATTGATTCTTTAGTTTTGGATTTTATATGGTTAATAGGTTATAGAAATCAAAGGAACTAATGACAAAATTCGATGTAAAAAGGAATTTACTATTACGTTGATACCTGATACCTTCCCACTGTTCTTTCATTCAAGCTTATTTAATAGTCTCGTAAAACTAAAAAGGTCTTACTTTGTTGCTCTCTGATTTAATATAAAAGGCAGAATAAATAAATATGTGCATACTTGTCTATGAGTGGGCGAACACCACGCGATGCCATTAAACTACGGTGGAGTTTACTCTGGACAATGTTAAGTGTACTTATTTTCTTCAAATTTGCATATAAATTGAATAAATTGGTTAACTTATTGATTGGGATTCTTGTATATATTTTTTTAGTTAGTTCAGCCACAAAACTCACAAACTGTGGTGAAGGCACGTCATGGAGCTTTTGGCATTTGGCTTTTGCTTTTTAGGGCAACAACGGATCGTCTATCCGTATTGTCAATCAGTTGTGCCAGACTAGGTTTATTACAAAAGAACAATAGGTAATGCTATAAATATCGCGTGCCCACAACGGTACATATTACGACCCAGTATTCTTAAAACAGGCAAATCATGTAAAACAATATGAAATACAATAGACCTAACAAAGCCTACACGAAACAACGTTATAAATACTACAATTTTGTTGCTAATGTCGTAATCAATTTTACACATAATCCATTTATTTTCCGCCTTCATATCGGGCAGCGGTATAAATCATGAATGTTCACCTGTTGTACTATGTCTTACATTTACGACGCTTGTGAATGGGACATACAAACTAGTGTTGTCCGGTGTTGAAACGATATTTCAGTTTCCGCACATTCACTAGCGCCACCGTGGGACTTTAGCGATGTCGATGAATAGATAATTCAAAGCTTTTGACCATAAATTATGTGAGATAGGTATTTATTGTTGGCAGCTCTGAATCGAGCAGTTTTATTGTTTGCTTGCAAAATAAATAAACGTTAACTTCCCTATAATCTGAGTAAATTGAAGCAGAAACATAATATGTTTAAGATTCTGATCAATTGTAAGTAATGTCTTGGGAAAAACCTAACAAAAAAAATTGACAGAAGTATAGGTACCTTCTGATAACAACATTAACTATAATTTATGAACATTATATTATAATTAACTAAAGGTCAGTAGCATAACCTTACACTGTTATAACAAAAGGATAATTTGTTGAAAGAAATAATATTTTACCAGTCAAAATAATCTAGATAATTCATTCAACTAAAATGTAGAGAGGATAGCAACTGTCAATGATTTGAAAACAGATTCATGACGAGTAGACACAATAGAAATCGTGAGTTTTTTACTGCAAAAATGTTTTCTACTGTTGTAAAATTTTTGAAGAAAATGTACCTATAAATAAGAAATTGTCATTCAAAAAACCCGTCAACATGAAAAGCATAAAAAGAGTAAGGAAATTCGTGAGCTATTCCTGTTCGGTCATTGTATTATCGACAAAAGGAACTAAAGTCGTGGTTGGACAACACTAGTGGTCGACCTTTCGGTCGGCAGGCAGGCGTGTGACGAGACGAGCTGCAAGGCAACGATCTCTGCCTCATGCAAATCTTATGCGGCTGACAATCTAATTAGCACCTTTATCGCGTGCCCGTGCGCCTGTAATGTCATAATCATTTACTACTTCATAAAAGGGAAAATTAAATATTTATAAGTAACGATACTTGACAGCCCTTCTTCTATACTAATATTATAAAGAGGAAAACTTTGTTTGTTTGTTTGTTTGGTTGTAATGAATAGGCTCAAAAACTACTGGACCGATTTCAAAAATTCTTTCACCAGTTGAAAGCTGCTTTGGTCCTGAGTGACATAGGCAATAAGGGGGGGGGGGGGGGCGAGCGAAGCCGCTGGGAAAAGCTAGTATTTTATAACTACATAAGAAATATGTATTACAAAAAGCCGTTTAATCCGACATATATTCTCATATAAATAGCGTATAACAGGGCTAAGTTGAATGCGATTTATTCACAATGTTGTAAATATTAAACACTGGTTTATGTAAATCATGTAGTTGTGGTACGAATTCTCACACAGTCCTCGTACGACAACGGTATGACCGAAATAATTTTGCTGGCCTATTAACATTCTTTCTATTAAAACCGGTATATAGAAATAGGCACCCAAATACCGAGTTTCCAAGTATGTCCGTAGATAGAAGCAATTAAAAAAAAAAAAAAAAAAAAAAAAATTAAAAAAAAATCTGACACTGACCCTCTAAACACGTGGCACATCATGCAGGGCAACCAGTAGCCAGACAATAGACCGAACATGATTTGCTTGTTAAAGTGTCTGAATAATTTATTAATTTAATATTTATATACATGTGGACACTTTGATGCTTCGTGGATTGTTGTTTTTAATTATACTAACGCTGTTGCTATGATGAAAACCAAGCAATGTTACATAAGCCCCAATGACTGCGCATTGAAAGGATTTTCTGATTTAGATCCCTTACCACCAAGCGCAAATTCAAACACAACATGTTTGCATTAGATATAATTTATATCGAAATGTTATTCTACATTAGCTCAGAAAAGGAATTCGAACATAAATAACGAAAATATTAATTTGCAGCGATCAACTGTCACATCAATTAGGGTTTGTGTGGCGGACTATTGATCTCTACAATACTCTGATATATTGCTTGTTGCTCAATATTCCAAATAGTCGCTTTATAAAATTAATTAAAGCATTCAAGTCTGAAATTCTACTATCTGTTCTATTATTATTCATAAAGTACGATATGTAGGTACCGCACCCTTTAAATTCCAGCCACAAATTGCCGTGCGACTGCACATTTGGATGCAAACGGGTGATTTGTCTTGGAGAAAATTATCTTCACAGAGTAAAAGAATATCTTATCATATGCAATTTGTAACCCGAATAATGTAGATTTCTATCGGTAAAGGTGAATACAATAGGACATTACACGATAGGTATTCCGATAAATCTCGGCCTACGCATTTCAAATGTGTTACATGAACGAACATGCGCTTGCGATCCTAAATCGGTGTTCTACGAAACTGACGGTTGTCAATGTAAACGATGAGGGGCAATGTCATCAAACGCCTGCACGACTCAGGTTTCATTCATACGTCGGTACGTCTAGATCATGTAAATATGAGTAAACATAATATTATGTATTTAGGCATTTACATGTCGTTCAACTTTAACAGCGAAAATAAGTGCAGTACCGTCTGCAAATATGCGAGGAGCGCGACTGTACACATTTCCTAATTGAACTACTTCAGAGATTTTTCCATAAAAGGAAAAATTTAATGACATTTTTTTTAGTAATTTTAAAAGTTTATACTTAACTCGTTGGACGTAATCACTGTCAATCATATACGGCTGTAGATTTATAAGTAACAACTTAATAATTGGTAAATAAGGCCACGGTATTAAGTTCGACTGAATTCCATTACATGGCGCCTCCTAATGGCATGATGAGCATAAATGTTGAGAAAAAAAAATCCCATCGTATTGATCTAAATATTTATAAACCCACAATCAGTGATCAATTTTTATTCCAATTCTCATACCTCAGGCTTACTTTACTTTACAAACAATGCTTTCTATGAATAATTCATAGTGTCTCGCAGACAATGATGGTGTCAGTATTCACCTAGTGACGATTGTGACGAACCTCCCCTTTTGATCTATGTTGACTCACAACCATCACACTTCTCACACATAATCTAGTTCAACCGCAAACCAATACTCGATTTTCTATTCAGAAAAACTGTTATGCTGTTTACATTTAGAATAAAGAACCTACTTTTCGCGGACTTCTTTGGTTCATTTTCTCCCTTCTCATATTTATTATCGATTACCAATACAGATGGCCATTCAGAAAATGCAATTGCAAAGTTAATGTGGTCGGTATCCAGTTTGAATGGACTTTATTCTGATGGATGGCCTCTTCGACTGATTTCTTGACCCGGACTATTGATAACAAAGTGACAAGAATGACAGGTGAATGGTTGACAAATACTTTTTGTAGTCTCAACATGGTCAATATTTTCATGAGAAGTCATCGGTCTCCCACGATTGTTTGCTCTTTCAATTCACGCATTCCGATGTTTCATAAAAAAGGATTGCTGTTGTCATTGATGGTGTAATATGTGGGGTAAAGATTTCACGTATCTGTGTTTGATAAATTGGCACAAAACGTGATAATTTAATCACCCGTCAGAGTTGTCACATTTTAAAATATACAAATTCTGTCTCTATCTGTTTAATTTACGAGTAGGAAAAAACTATATTCGATATTATTTAAAGCTTAAATTCACCAAGTCTGATGCAGATGCGATTATAGTTGGTAAGTAAAGATTACAATTAAGCCCAAAGTAATGGACTTTAATATCAAATGAAGTTCATATATTATTATGTATGAGCTTAATATTTTTTGAGCTCGATAGTCAACATTACGTAGGTACGTATGAGACAAGATTAATCTGTTAAACAGGATTTGGCAGGATACACTAGTTTACAGAATTGAGCCGAAGTTCAATACCGTCTGTGACGTAGCCTGTACGTAGCAGATTTACTTTTAAGATAAGATAATAAATGTAAGTATACGTAGGTGTTAGAATTTGAGTAAGAAAAAGGCGTTTACTTTAAATAAATTATGGAGCTTTTATTATTGCACGCATTACACAAACCAAAAAATTACTGTGACAGTTCCATATTCAAACTTAAAACAATGTTGCTACTTAATAAAATGATACCACAATACAAAAATAAATGTTTCCCAATTACTTTTTAACACCCCCCTTAATTTGAGAAACATTTTAAAACACAAACTTACATTTACTGCAACCCACACCTAGCTGTGAATTTATATAACAGTTCTTTACCTAAAGCTTTAGTAAACATATCAGCTGTCTGATCTTCACTCTTAACATATTCTAAACACAACTTTCCCTTTTTAATTAATTCCTTTAAATAATGGTATCTTATATCCACATGTTTCAATCGCTTTAAACAATCTGTATTTGCTACCATTATGGCTGACTGATTGTCACAAAACATTGTCGCTGGACAAACATCTTTATAACCAAAATCACTTAATAAATTAATAAGCCAACATGCTTCGCTACCAGCCATACTCATAGCAACATACACTGATTCTGTAGAAGACAGACTTACTGAACATTGTTTCCTAGAACACCACGAAATTAAACAATTTGAGAATTTAAAACAATAGCCCGTAGTGGACTTCCTATCCTGCAAATCTCCTCCCCAGTTAGCATCACAATAACCTACTAACTTATCGTCATTACATTTATAAACTAGTTTAAAATCAATAGTATGTCTGACATAGCGTAAAACCCTTTTCAATGCAGATAGCAACATATTATTAGCTTTGTTCTGGTACCTACTTAAAATAGAAACTACTACACTCAAATCTGGTCGAGTTCTGTGCACTGTGTCAGGTCACAGGTAACATTAGAACAACCTATACCCAACCTAAATTGAACCTATTGTCTGTCTACATAACTACGCTAATCTAGACCTTTTACATCATTATTATCACTTTTGATACTTTCTAACATTTTAGAATTAAAGTTCTGATCCATAGGACATGGACTTAGAATCATACATTTTAAACTTCCTTAGAACATTTTCTAAGTATTCCTTTTGACTTAATTAATATACATGTATTTGTTTCAAAATTCTAAACTTTAAATTACAAACTCGTTTCTCATCACATTACCAAAGAACAAAAAACCTTCAACACATTAAAAACATAAAGCATTACAATTTGTATATAAACAAGAATCACTTACATCTCACTAATCCATTATTTGATAAATACGTAACATTTCATTTTACATTTCTTGACTTTAAGTACCCTTTTACAGCTTACAATGCTTTGCCCTACTGGTGCTTTACAAACTACCCAAGTATTATTAACCTTCAATGTATCAAGCTCTCTAGCAATCGCTTCTTTCCATTTAAAAGCCTCTGACCTTGATATTGCCTCTTGGTAGGTCTTAGGTTTGTCCTCAGCAGTATAAACGTTATGACACTCATAAAACTGTGTTTGTTTTCTGTTACGTTTGCTTTTTCGAGTAATTAAAAGGTTCGACCCATCATCTTCACTATCACTTTCTTTTTCTTTCTTCTTTCCACACGAAGATGACTGATCTGGGTTTGAAGAAATAAAACTATCTTCACCTTCACTGGTCTTTTCAGCTTTCTTTAACTTTTCGCCTAAATTCTCTGTGACTTTTTCTTCATTACTATTTTGTTTATTTACACTGTCGAGTAACACAACTTGTTCTCTTTCTTCCGGCTTACTTTCCACCGACTGCTCCTCCATGGGAACACAAACATTGACTTCAGAGGTTCTCGTTGTCTTACTTTTAGTAAACTCGAAGGGCTGTCGACGAATTCTACCCTCCAAGCAACTCGGACACTGTCCATTGCGATCATCTTTTAGTAAATTATACTTCGCGAGAACTAACTTGACATGTTCAAAATTTTGATGTACCAGCCTCTCATGCCAGTCTTTTAAATCCGCTTTAATCTGCGTAACATTTGCCGAACAGCTCTTGTACCGAACATTCATATAATATAAATTCCCGACTCTTTTCGCAACAGCACAAATTCTGTTTTGTTTTGTAAAAATACACGAAGTGTCATCTGTCATCATTTTATAGCCTCTGTCGGTCACACAGTTCACTGAAAGCAGGTTCGTTCTTAATTCCGGAACATAAAGTACGTTATCTATGGTGGTGTCCACCCATTCACCATTCCCGTTCAATACTTGTAGCGACACCTGTCCGCTTCCTAGCGCACTAATCGCTGTACCATTCCCGACTATGACAGATTTTTTACCATGTAACGGCGTATATTTTGAAAATAATTCCCGGTCACGACACATATGTTCGCTTGCACCGGTATCGACTAACCAGCTCGAATGCTCAAAACAACCTACATTTTCCGACCCCCGCATTACAAACGCGTTACTGTCATTTTCCTTTCTAAACCGGCACTCACTTTTATAATGTCCGAATTTGTTACAATAGAAACACTTTTTACCCGTATTCTCTTCCCTACTTTTGCACTCACTCTTATAATGGCCATATTTATTACACTTAAAACACTTAATATTCTTCTTGTCAGACCGATTAACTGAGAAAGCTTCGACTGGCTCAGATGTAGTACTGCTCCTGCTCTGTAGCCGCTCCTCTTCAACTAATAACCTCGCCGTTAGGTTATCAAATGTCTGCTGCTCCACTGCCGCCGACTCCCATGCTGACACGAAGTGTCTGTAGTCATCAGGCAAAGACATCAACACCTTAGTGATGACAAACTGGTCCGATACTTCTTCTCCCATCTGTTTAAGTTGATTTCTTATTTCTTGTAACTTAGACAAGAACACCGCCATCCCGGACTTTTCATCAAACTTGTATTGAAAAAATCTTTGCTGAATTATATGCCGGCTTGTCTCCGACTTCTGCTCGTAGACCGATGCTAGTTTGCACCACATCTCTGCTGCAGTATTGCATGTTAATAAGTGTAACATTACTTCCTCCGACATTCTTGTCACTATTAGCGCTTGGGCCTTCGCATCTTTGCATTGCCACTGCAAAAAATGAGGATCATCAGCTTTTGGTTTGCTTCGACCCTCGACGACATCCAACAACAATTGACTGCGTAACAAAACCGTGGTTTGAAATTTCCACACGTTCCAATTTTGGGATCCCAGCAGTTTTACACCAACTTGCTGACCCTGGTTTACCTCCATCCTGCCTGCTTGTCTTCTTTCCTTCCTTCCTTGCCGAACGCAAGTTTTCCTTCCCGTTTTCACGCAACAAAGATGGCGAACGTGCCGTTTGCTTTTCTCGTGAAAATTCGGTATTAAACTGACAAACAGTAATTACGCCGAATTCTTACCCAAAATAGACTGGTTATGTGCCTGGGCCCATAACCTGTTAGAATTTGAGTAAGAAAAAGGCGTTTACTTTAAATAAATTATGGAGCTTTTATTATTGCACGCATTACACAAACCAAAAAATTACTGTGACAGTTCCATATTCAAACTTAAAACAATGTTGCTACTTAATAAAATGATACCACAATACAAAAATAAATGTTTCCCAATTACTTTTTAACAGTAGGAAAGTACACAATATCATCAACCTGCCTTTGGTAACGTACGATGGTAGCGTCTAGTGTTTTAAATAATTATGTATCTTTAATGTTTGGCAGACTTTCAGATAATCTCGCGAATAAATTGTAGCTCCCCTCGATGATTCAAAGTCTATTTTAAAAGCAAATTATAAATAAATAAAGAGAATTCTATTAAAATCACAGACTGATAGGGCCGATGAACTGAATGAAAAATTAGGTCGATAATATCTATAGCGTCTTTAATACCCATAGGCCTCCGCCATATACATATTACATACCTACATCAATATAAAGCTATTTTAAACCACTTGCTCTCAAGTGGTTACGGATCGTTAAAAAGAACGAGTGCTCATGAAATCTGGATCCGACAGTCGCCATTTGTCGGCCGTCTTTACTAATGGCACCTGTCAGAGAGACGCCGTGCCTCGGAGACAATAGGCGACAGAAAAAAATTGTGGCATCGCCGGTCTATACCACATTCTACAGATTCCCTTGAAGAATTTCCGGGTCTTTTTGTTCTACAATTGTATTTGAATGTCTGTCCCGCCCCTGATTTGCTCATTTGAATAAATCTATTCGGGAAAAACCCCACTGTGTGTTCTGTAAGATATCACTGACTCTAATGTACATAGATCAAAACAAATTGATCTACCAATCACATACTTCTTTATTCATAGACTTAACGCTGTTAGGGGTTCCCACACTAATATCATACCTACTAAATAACGAATCAATCAAACTCTAGGTTGACAGACACCGTGTAGGCTGCCTCTGTGCCTAATGGATTGATTGAACTATCAATTTTGTTTACATCTGACCTCTGTATCAATTAAGCTTGTTATGTATAATCTTAACCGTCTTCAAAAAAGGAAGCTTTTCATCATTCAATGTCAAATTCATTAACTGATGTTGGTATTACAATTAAAATGTTGTAGTAATCAATTAGGCAAATGTCAGTTTGTATTTTTAGATTATTAATTTATTCTATCAATTGGTTGGTAAATCACATTTTTTCTTGATGTTCTCAGAGATGTCTTTTACACTGAAGCAAGTAATTCCTATGCTACATACCTGTAGATATTTTCGAACGATCTCGGCAGGGCAGTCAGTTCATAAAGGGCAATAATTCGAGCCGAGCATAACCGGCGCTACCGGTCCTCACAATGGCTCCAGACAAAGCGCGAGTGCGCGCGAGACGATGACGGATGCCCCCAGCGGCAGCGCGGCGCAGCGCCAGTACTAGCGCATTGTTAAGCCTCCTTCACATCATGGTACTAAGCACTTCATGGAGTTGATTATTTCCGATATCTTACTACTATGTCTTTTTTTTGATGGACGGATTTAGATGATTTTTGGTACACTGATAGTTTATAATCTGGAATAGGCTATTTTTAGCAATAGCTTGACAATAAATACCTCAGATACCTAACTCTAGAAATAAATTACACATAATATTATCGAGCACCACGTGTCTTTTAATTGACAAATTATAAATACAGTTTATCTGTCTTTAAATGCAAACGTTTTACAACATCCGATGTATAATCGTTTATAGGCACCTAAAGAATGCTATATATAAGATAATAATTATTAATCATTTCAAATATTACATAAGAATCTAAATCAAGTAGTATTTGTTAAATGAAGACGTGAGTTGTTATCATAGTGCAGACGAAAAAAACGTGTATAATTAACCAGTATCATACTTAGTTATAAAAATAGCACATTTATGATAAGGGACTTAAAACGTCAACTTACGTTATGTTTTTCATTAATCATTTCTGCGAATAAAAATCTTATATAAATGGGAAAAACTCTGCAGCAGTTTTTTTTTATGAATAAGTTTATTTAAAAATATCGACATACCTAGTTGGTTAAAGTAAGTTGCAAATTAATTTCCTTAGTGTAGGCATATAATAGTGACTTAAGCTCCGCTCTCCTACAAGTAATGAATATTTTAATTTAATGATTCATATCTTAAATCTTGACGTAGACACAGTTGTTGTACAGGAAGTGATGCCGCTCTACGGAAAGGTTGATTTTTATTGAAAGTATACGTAGTTTTCAAGAGACTCGTTTTCATTGTGAAAGAAAAACAACAAGAGTATGCGTTCTTCTGAATCCTATCTCTGTCCTTCGATGGCGGGTGTTGGCGCCACCGACCTGTCCGTCTGTCCGTCCGCACCACTTTTTGTTACCCGGGACCATCATATTATCTATATTAAGCATGCTATTACAAGCTGTAATTTAAATTCACTTATTCGTTGCTTAGTCGGAGTTACGAGCAGTAATTCTACGTGATCGAATCCTAACCGGCGGCTGCTTTGAACATGATTAGAGCTTTACGCCTTAACATTTTCAGTTTAAACTGGGGCCTCTCAAGTCTTGTTTCATCTTATGCAGATAATGTTAATCATAGTTACACAAAGATATGAATTATATAACTGTCCAAATGACTACATGACCTCAATAGCGACGTCTGCTAAGTCTCATTATCAGGTGTTTAAGTAAGACAGTGGAAGAGATTGAGTCCAGGTCATACGTCATTATTAGCCTAGGCATGAATCGGGTCAGCACTAACTTTAGGTGTTGTACACACAGATATATTATTATCTTTGCTGATAACAATGATACTACGTGATACCGCGAAATCAGAGAGTTGTAAAGATTAAGATGTGTATACTGAGTGCGGTGTCATTATTTTACATGTTGTATTATGTTAAAATTGATGTAATTTATTGATAGGTACATTGGTTATGCTATTAAATACAAGTAGGGCAGACTTGAAAGAAAGTTCTAGTCCACGATAAAATCTGCATTTTATGCTCAAAATTTAATATTTCGATTTTAAGAACTCGTGATGTGTTCTATACAAAATGTGTAAAATTACTTTAAATACCTATAAAAACTATAATAAACAAGCGCTAGTATCCAGGGACCGTTACATATTTCCTAGTAAAAATACCGTCAGTCTTACTTTACAGTTTCATATATCATCAATTTCATTAACTGACATTAACTTTCCTATGGCAGTCAACCTTTAAAGTCCTTGTTGTTACTACGCCGATTGCATTAATGAAAGAATAGTTCTAGAAGTTGACACAGCTGTTAATTTAAGCGTGTTGCTGTTGTAATAATGTACGTAGTAACCTAGTGTTTGATACAGGTGGTCCATACTGGCACGCGGGCAAACGAATGTTTACTCACAAGTAAATAAAAAGTGGTGGGCCAGTGGTATCGGCCCCGACTTACGAGTAGTGAGAGGTCATGGGTTCGAACCCAGCCTGGCGCATTACTTTGTGTAATTTATTTCATCACCACTGTTCTCAAACGGTGAAGGAAAACATCGTGAGGAAACCGGCATGTCCTAGAACCATCAAATTCGAAGACGTGACATCTACCAATCTCTCGCGTGTGGATTATGGACCACTCCCTCTCATTAGAGGAAGCCTGTGTCCCAGAAAAGGGAATATTATAGGCTGATAATGATGATGAAATAAAAAGTGACACAAACGAAGTGTCACGGTTTTTTACATTAATTAAAAGAATCAAATAACAATATGGATCATAATAGTTGGCATTTTTAAAGATTTTCCACCTTTATTCGCAAAATATTGCTGCCACGGACTTTTTAGCCTCGTTACTCTAAAAGTGTAAATGATTGTCACGTCCGCAATTGCCTCCATTATGTCGAGCCGTTAACTCTTTTGTCTTTATATGTAGCACTTTCATTCATTGTGTGGCTGGATCATTGTTTAAAATGCCATAATCGTCAGGTGAAACCGCTTACTCCTAAGATAAAGTAGGGTAAGTTTGAACTCTTTGTCTCCACCATATAACGTTAATATGGAGGCATAAAGCGTCTCGGTAAACATTTTTAACAATCCGTCATGGCGCCGGCCCTCGCCTCCTGTTTGGAGGAGCTAAACAAAAACAAAAGCGCATCGAGGTGCCGGCGCCTGCGTTATCGCGGCACGTGGGCTCTACGCCCTTTGATTCTTATTCCTAAAATACATTCCTTCATAGAAAGGCACGTCATGTCCCGGCTATTGTTTCACCTACTCTTTTAGCTTAACGACTAAAACATTTCAAGACACTATGGGAATCCACTTTCATGTCAGAATTATAACGGCAGTTATATATGTGCATAATTGTCGGGAAGACTGCTTATTTATGGTTTAAAATTGTAAATAACTCTACAGGCTGTCAATCATTCGTGTTTTGTCGCGATGCCGACGAAGAAAGCTCTGCCTTATAAAGAGAAGCAGTCAGCTATTTGCTGTCCAACGTTTAATGGGGCCAGTTTTTTTGGCATCAATAAAAATAAAATCATGTCTCAATCTCAAGCATCTGTATCTTGTAACATATTATTATGTTAATATGTCCCATTGTCACTTCATTAGCAATTTTACGTGTTCAAATTCACATATTTTTGTCATAACTTGAATTTATTTTTGTGAGAGAGTCGTCTCCTGGCATAAACTGTGTTGTTTTAGTGAATGGATTTCATAAAAAGATTACTATATCTTTGGGACGTATTCCCAAATTGTGTGTACATACAGAGTGAAGAGATAATACGTAATTATGAATAATTATATAACCTACGAGCCGGCTCTCAGATAGAGATAGTAATCTATAGACAGCGGTCGCGTTCATCGTACGACGCTACACGTAGGACCGGCGCGTAGTCTCGCGCTTCAAATTATTTTAACGTACCCATTTTTTTTTATATTCCATCATTATTTTAAATAACTTTATAACAATAAATTTTAACATAATAATGGTAAGTGTCAGTCGTTCTAGTTTTACCGGTACTTTGCTCTTAATAATTCTAGGTGTCTTACTCGTATAATTTGTGTAAATATTCAAATGTCAAGTCTTAATTTTAGTCATTTTAATTATTTTTATAAAATATAGCTTCTCCAATATTGTGACATTTAAGTTGTCCCGTGACTTTTAATATAAAGTCTCATTCATTAAACGGAAAACCAATAAATGTCGTGTATAAAAAATCCATTGACGAGTTCAAAGTAGGTAAGATAAAAAACTATAGGTTCGAGTCGTGATCTGATTATGTATATTTTTTGTTCCAGGTAGTGTATGATGACAAACCAGCTCAGAAGACGGATGATGAGCACATTATCAATATCCAACTACAAGCATAAAGCTTCGTAAATGTTACGACGAAAATCAGAAAAAGAAATTTGTCGGTAATAGTGTGGTGACTTAAAAAAAGTGAAATTCTAAGACTACTATTTTAAGCGTGGACTCAAAATGCTTGTAACTGAGTGTCGGGTGCTGAGAAAGATGGAAGTGCGGTGTTCGTTGTTCAAACTGTTATTGTTTCAAATGCTGGTGGCCTGGTGTGCTGCCAAGCATGTCACGATAAACCTGACGAAGGACCCTGTGGCTGGCGACGTGGATAAGGATGTCCAGGATAGCATACGAAACCTATTACATACTGGTGAGTTCGATATTCGTTTTTTTTTCTTTTGGCAACTGAACCGATGACTTTTGATCTGCCAGAGTTTTTACTAGTTTATTTCGCCGCTCGTGTTGCTTTTGAGATTTGAAGGTTTCAAGTTCTTTTCATATTCCCATGATTATCTGTGTAAAAACTATTGAAGTAATAAGTAGTAAATTTCAAAGCAACACCGGTTTTTTACAAGTTCTGAGCCTAAAACCTGAAACATAATTAAAACACGTAATAAAAGATGTCAGTAAACTTGAAGGATTTATCTAAGATATATTTCTTATATTTATAACTGTAAATTCATTTATTTTCTTGCATTTTTCCTCTTACAATAATAACAACGAATGACGTTCAAACAATGACATACTTTTCATATATGTCTTTGCCTTGTATCAGCATAGAAAATGTGTCTATGTGACTAGTTGTTTGTCTATAAATATAGCTAATTCATCTTTTAAAAATAATAGCTTAGACAAGACTGATTAAACTAGGCATTTAGGTCATATTAGGTGATTATCTAGTAGGTATTTTTAAATCAGGTGATTTATTTTATTCAGATTTCTTGTAGAATATTTTTTTACGTTTCGAGTCAGCTTTTAATAGGAACAAGTTAATTAACATAAATTTATTGTTCAGGATATATATAGAACAAAGGTCAACTTATTTCTTTATTCAATTTAGGATGTTTGGGTTATTTCAATAAGCAAAAGGAGTTTTGATCGTTACCTTGTTTACGGCATTTTAATTAATCATTTTCTTTAGGTAGGTAAATTTTTCGGTTTTTTTTTTCATTCACAGCTCATACTACTACTCACACTTTTAAAGGTATATGCAGCTTTCGTTTGGTACCATTTCCTGGTTCAGAGATAGATTGTTACGCAAAATCTTACACGAATATCCACTTAACGTTTTGATTTTTCTCAGCTTGTTACATTTTCAGAAGATGAAAAGTAATAAAACATTAATGCATCAGCTGGATTCCTCTGCTAATTTAGTTAAATTCAACAGAGCAATGTGGGTTAATAGTATCGTAGGCGACGCGCCGGCCATTTGTCTTATTTATACAGTAATTGTGATTTTTAAATTAACAACTATAACTCTTCTTAAACATTTTGTTTGGCACCACTTCTTGTTTAGCTTGAGTGCTCTATCGTCTTAATAAAAGTGATTAAATGCCTGTCCATTCGTTAGAGTAGACAAACAGTCATTATAGGTGGTCTGTGATAATTAGGTCATTAAAAAAATAATGAAAAACACGAAAACTGAGTCACTCGTCGAAAATTTGAAGAATTTGTTTAGCATATCCATTAAGTCATAAAACATAATTTTACGATTACAGGTCCATGTATTTAACCACTAGAATGCCCATTCAAAATATGTAAATCAAAGCAATATAAAACATGTCATGGCGTTAGAGGTCAAATCTCAAATCTTCGTATAATCCGATCCTATCGGATTTACAATTAAAAGTGACGTGTGACATGCGTCGTGACATGGGTCTACCATAACCATCAGATAAAGTATCATATCCTCGGAGATCGTCACGCTAATCTTACGCCTTGTTTTGTAAATGTCACTAAGTTTGAAATACTGATAATTGGATTCAGAGCATGCGTGACAGCCGCGAACTGAGAGTGTTTTAGGGTTAATCCATTTTGCCCTTTGGTCGTTCTTTGATTAATGTTTATCGCAGGCAGCCATCCTAATTTTATGAGCTGTAGAGTTTATGTAGATATAAATCTTTTAAGCTGAAAGATTATATACCTACTAAGTAAAATTAATCTGGAGAAACTGATTAATAAATGATTAAAAACCTTCATATTACGGTATATCATTCACAAGAAATTACACTATTTGTTTCCGAGCAATAATTGTAGAATTATTCGATGTGATACTACACAACACACTACGTAACTCAAGACCAGTAACCACGAACATATAATTATTTTAATTACGATTTTCATCTACCGACTTACGACCACACCAGTAGTTATACTCGTACCTATAGTCATTTCGAACTTGTTATAAAATACTCGAATCTCAAAATTATGTTGCCATTTTTAGGTCGTTCGTTACCTACCGCATAAAATCGGCTTATGAAAGACTGTAAAATAAAACCCTAAACTATAATATGACACAGTATTTTGTTACTGTTACCAACTGACATTTTGCTGCACACTCTGCGCCTACGTGGTAGATGTTTTTATTTATAAACCATAGCTCAGTTAAGGTCAAGATTAAAAATAAAATAACCGCAACTTTTCTTTAACATCAAAAACTCATAAAATAAAATATGTAGGTAGTCAGAAATAATTATTATAAATTCTCAAAAACAATTATCAAATATAATGATTACGATGCTATTGGTAAAATCATACGATGTCTGGCCGATTTTTCTGTCGACCTGTACAAAATAGTGATGTAATTTCTGCGTATGCATTTGTCCGTTTAGACATGCTGGCAACATGAACACTCACATGACGCACGGAGGAAATACAAATGAATAACACATCTGAAGAGAATTAATAAGCGGCGTACTTCGTTGATAAAATTAATCGAGCCTCAAACCACTAATAAGAGGCCGATGGAACATCAATTAACCAAAGCACTAACGCAGTAAGACGTTCTATTTGCAGATTTAAGAACACTTCAAAAATAGACCGCGGATAACGCAAAGTGAGTTGAACTGAAAGCTTCAAAATGAAGCATAAACGTAATCAAACCAATAACCGTAAAGCTGCAATCGGTGGCGGGATTTATAAAACAAAGCTGTTAGTGAACGACACGGTCGTCGAACTTTCTTCGTTCTAAACTCGTACGTGTACATTATACCTACCTAAAGTTTACATTTAATTTCGAGCCCCAATTTTATATTCGTCCTATAAATTACCTTCCTAATGTTTGATTATCATATCGTAAAAGAACTTAATTATTGCCTAATTTTATCGCTGGAAAGTGCAAAGTATAACGATCCTGATTCTCTTATCTTATAAACTCAATATTTGCTCTGGCAATCTTATCAGTTAGTGCAGAAAAGGCGCGAATCTGTTGATCTTGGTGACGTGAACCATGACGTAAAGTTGAAGTTGTCACTTGTCGCCCGAGGATACGCTCGTAAAGTGATCGTGCGCCTGTTCACGCAAATACAGTAGCTGAAAACATTTGGTGTAGTTTATTATTTTGTAGAATTTTGTATGAAAATGGGAAATTCTCACTTGCAATTTTACTGAACTGTTTTAGGACAAAAATAAATATGATAGGCCCTCGTTATTTTAATTGACAACTTGATTATTTTTAGGCATGTTTAGTCACAGAGTCAATAGTTACGCATTTTAATTTTTTACAGGAAACGACGAGTGTATTATTAAGACGTTTGTTCTTGTCACATCACACATAATACCTTTGTTTGAACACTCTGATTATGTACAATTAAGGGTGATGTAACACATTTATCACCTCTCACAACTTAGTACCTACTGTTGCTCGGTGACTTTGAAATGGGCACAGTTTTACGAATTTGATTCTCTATTATAAAAATAAATGGTAAAACTGATGTCAATTATAGGTTGCCTTGACCGAAGACCCGAAATATAATGGCGACCCAACAGAATGGAACCAATTCTGAGACGCGAAGATTACCTACCAGAAGACTGGTTCCTATCCGGTATTCGAACTTGATGAATAATAATTAACTCTATTAGATTATATACTTATTATATCCACAGGGGGTACACGCGTCTAGATAAGGACATGCAGACGGATCGATACAAATTCTTTACATGGTGAACAAATTAGTTTCTGGGGCCTCGTACGTGGCGCCCTACAGTGATAATAACTTTAACTATCAGGTTACCTGCCTACGTTAATTGAATGATGTAGTGTATATGGGCATAAAATTAATTTACGTAATCGATATATCGCAACAAATGTGCGTACATAGAAAAGTAGGTAATCAGTTTTAAATGTATTCCACACAGTCCACACTGCGGTGATTACACGTTATTTCGAATGAATTGTCATGTTAGGTCATTAATTTTTGTGTTAATTCATCACGATTCATGAAGTTTTATCAGACGCCTGTAGAGAAAATAGATATAAAAGTTGCTGGGCTATTAAGTCCACCCATTCATAACGCAGTGATGTGCTCTGTTGTCGCCCGGTAGGGGGCGTACCTACGCACTGTAATTACTTGTAATTGCAGCCATGCATAACAACAGCGACGGTGAAATACTGGCCCACGCCTCTCATTACAACACTAACATTATTGGTTTAAGATTCATATCATAGCTGAGGTCTACCTACTCGAACATGTAGCTTACGGCTGCTTTATGGAAACTCGGCCTATTATAACTTTAATTATACCTTCGATACGAAGACGTCTATAATAAAAAGATGGGTCTTTGATTACGATTCATTAATTAGAGATCGTTTAGATAATTCAGAATTGCTACTTTTAATTTCCAAAGCTACATAATAATAGCAAATTTTTACATGTTGTATTATTCTAAATTAGGATGTGTATTAATAAAATTCTGGTTTTCACAAAAAAAAAACTCGAGCAATTAAACATCGTCTGGGCAACAATTTTCAAGGCAAATTCTAAGAAAATTATCGCTCTATTAATCCATTTATCGTCTAGTCTAGAGCACTTAAACCAGCTAAGGCTTGAACTATTGTAGTTTTTACCTTAATTAAATTCATTATGTATGAGTCTCGGAAGACTAATATGGAGTGAGAAAAACACGAGTAGCAAGTAGAACCTGTGTGGCCTTACCAGTCAGCGAGTGTCGAGTGACTAGCGCCGCTCCGTCGCTGACCAAGCACACAGATTTCATATGAAATCGTTCATATGATGAGTGATAAGCTACTAATTATGATTATCTATGAAAAATTGAACGTATTACCGAGAATTTAGTTGTCTAGGAACGTGTCAGGCTAGCGCGCCACGGGGTTATGTTACGGGCTCGTAACTCCATGGATTATTATTGTGGGACACATCGCACATTCTTCCTTATTAAGCTCTAATCATTTATTATATTAGTAGCTATGGAATGTGGTGTAAATTTAAAAGTTAATTATCTTAATTATTTTATTTCTGACAAGGGTTAATGTTATCTCACTTATTCCAAACTTCGGGACAGTAAAATAAGATTACTCATTTCCATTACTCACTTCTAAAATCTTATCTTAATACGAGGTTAACCCTTACTTCTTGAATAAAAACAAAATATTAATGCATGAAATGTCATCATTATTTATTAGAAGAATGCTGTTAGTGTATAATTAAGGCGTTAATCGCTATGAGATATAAAAGTACGAGTGCAATGGCGCCTGGAGATGGCGCCATGTTTAGGCGGAGGCGCATGCGCAGGGAACCACATAACTTCATAAATACAATGTCATTATAACCCTCCGCTCTTTCTACGTAAGGAGTTGTTAAAGTTCCATTGTCATAATATTATTTAAAATAACTGGATCGTTTTTCGCATTAATAAAATAATTATAATAACTTAATCGGAATTTAATACAATTACAACATTATTTAAATTTAAAATAGTTGAAATTTCAAGACGCGTCCTATTAATAAACAATTGAGAAATAATTTTATGAGCCTCTAAAATTAGATTTGTTGAGCAAAATGCTGAGCAAAAAAAAATAGTGTCTTGTTACGAGTATGGTACGATTTTTACTTACATCAGAGCTCGTACGACTTTTATTTATTTACTACCGTCAGCAAAGCCGGCAGGTTATTGTCTGACGATATTGTTTATTGAATTTCCGTTGTTTCTGGAAAGCACCGTCATTATATCCTGGCAGGCGAAACAGCAACGCCGTCAATATTATGACTTAAATCTGGGTTATCGTTGTTAGTTTTCAGAATTTATGATGCATTTCGTAGAATTTATACTTGAAGAGTTAAGTTGTTAATTGGCTTATGTTATCTCCTAAGTTCTCTGCATACTTAAACGATATAACACTACAAGACGCTTCCAAGTTAAGAGGATCGTCTAGCGAGCGCTCGTCCATACTAAAAGAGAAAACGTTTTCCTACCCCTAAATGTTATCCTATCTCAATGTTTTTTTAGAATGCTTCTGACACAGTAAAAAACTAGGTTTATAGGTTTTAGGCGCCTGTAACTTTCAAACTATTATAAATTTTGAAAAAAAGAAAACCTGTAAACCTAGTTTTTTAATGTGTAGGAAGCATTCTAAAAAATCATTGAGATAGGATAACATTTAGGGGTAGGAAAACGTTTTCTCTTTTAGTATGGACGAGCGCTCGGTAGACGATCCTCTTAAATATCTCGGTCGAGGGACTTATCTCATTACCGTGACCCCGGAACATAAAGGGCTATTGAAGGACACCTTGGATTTTAGTCAGTACGAGTCTGACAGTCCCTCGCGCCCTGCCCTGGATGGGAGGACAATTAGATATCTCATTAGTCAAATGATCATAATTGGTTTAAAAGTTCTACTACCCTCCTAGCTTCGCCATAGTCGGGTAAACAATGCTTCTTCTTCTAAACATTTTGAAAGTTAGTTTATTCAGTTTTCTTTATTCAGCTGTTGCTTGTTGATATACCTCTTTGTTTAATCACTGGTAAAACCCATACGTTCTTACATACTATGAGTCTACGATCGTTATCACAATATACACTTTTTATTTACGTGAGTAATAGTGCGTATAACCCTTTCATCGTTAACGCCAAAACGTTACTACAGCAGCTATTTTCATCCCGCTGAGTAAGATTTACAAATACAAACAATGCTGTAATAGTTCCAATTTGCTTATGAAGTACAGATGCCAGCAGGTCAACCTACCCAAATCTGTCAAATTTTACCAATCGAATATTAACCTTCCACTCTTGTGATGAAGTTAAAAATCATTTTTTTTTTTTAAATTGACAGATTGTGGTAGGTTGATGTGCTGGCGTCTGTACATACCTAAAGAAGTAGATATACTCACACCTTTTCAACTTAGAATGCACTCTCCAACTCTTTTAGCAACATCTTGAGTAAGATTATTCTTTGACAACTCGTATCCGGTTCGAAGGACCACACCACCATTTATTTTCTATGTTGAAATTATACATTACTAGGTATTCTCTGCTCCTGCACTCCTAAAGGTCATAGCGTGATTGGGTTGCCAATTGAATTGGGTTACCCAACGAAAAAAAAGAGATTAACGCATTGAACAAAAAAACTCTTCAGTTTTATTAGTTCAAATAAAACATAGATTTATTCATAAAATGATTCTTTTTTTCCAACAGGTATCTACTCCCATCGACACCTGGACACGTCGAAAGTGCAAGTAGTGCATCCAGTGAAGGTGACGAGGCATGGCGAGCTGGTCTCGCATGCCGTCGAACACGCTCATGCGCATGGGCATGCGCGCGCACGGAGGGACCTTCATCATACGGAGCAGCATCAACCACACGTCGTGCATTACAACCTTACTGTTGATGGCCGAGAGCTCAGGCTGGACCTGAGGTAAGAATTTTTATATATTCCAATTCTATAATCCTTTTTTAGGCAATATCTGCAATATTAATTATTCAAACACCATGCAACTCCTGAAAGTCAGTATCAACCACCAGAAAAGCGCAGAAGCGAAATATATAACTCAGCGAAGTCCGGGAGGATAAATTTAAGGTCAAACAAGTCAACATTTTTTCCATAGAAACTTCGTTGGGGTTTTACTCCACTATTTGACAAGGTACATCCAAAATTAAACATGGTATCGTTTTGTCTCATTATTAATTTTGTCTGTACGGAAGCAGCATTGTAAAATATGAAGCTATTAAAAAGTTACGAGCTTCTAAAGATTCGTTTTTTTTGCTAATTTTAACACAACTTTAGGTGTAAATTAGAAGCTAAAGAAGCATCAAATTTTCAAAACGAACCGACACAGCAAATTTATCGAAGAATTTAATAAATTTTATTTGAAATTAATTGGTGCAGTGGATTTTTCATAAAACCCCTTCTTCCAAAGGCTTTTTCGTATTTTTTTACGCGCGCCTTTTACTCTGAATGATCGTGCATCTCACTGAATAATGTTTTCCCCTGTTTTCTCCACGGGGGGATGACGCTCGCGCACACATGTACAATATGGCTCGATTTCCGGTGAAATATCATGGTTTTTGACCATGCCTGCCAGTGAGTTCGAGCTCGCGACTAGCGCCGCCTTAACTGATCAGGATACGACAGCGTAGTTAATTAGAAAAGAATAACTAAGGAGTAGGAAAACGTATACGTATACCGTGTTCATGTGCTACATAATTTTGCAGTCTGAGATTGTTAGGTGAGGCTTCTGTTAGTTTGATATTGCTGATTCTAGCACAAAAGTATGGATTCATGAAAAGTTACTAAGTTTTTACCCAGATTTATGCAGCGTATTCGGAATCCTTATTAGTAGGTAGAAGGCTGATAAAACACGCAGACTTGATGGACAGTTAGACAATAAATCTAAATCAATACGAGTGAAGCACCATGATTTATTTACAAGTTGGAAGTTCGTAATAACCTTTGTATTCCTTCCTTAAGAACAAAGAAAAACAGTGATAAAACGCCAAAACATTAAGAAGCTGTCAGTAATAAAAACACTAAACTAACATGCAATGTTAAATCTTTCCATATTTTTTGCAAAAAGAATACAAAATGTACAGTTTAAAGAAAACACACTGTTTGTATATGTCGTTAAACTCAAAGCGGACCAAACAGATGGCGAAAATCACCTTGTTTGTAACTTGTGTAGTTACTTCTATTACTTAAATAGATAAGATTATGTGTGTGACAGTATCTGGAGTACAAACAGATACAGTTGAAGTTCACGGGCATTGGGCAAGTGATATCAAAGAGTACATTGGTCGTACAATGTTAACTAAACATGCGGATTCACTTGTCTAAAGGAAAAAAAATGGTATTTACCATAGAGTGGGAAGATTAAAAAAATATCCATAAAAAGATTTTAATTTAGTGAGGTCTCTTGTGTTAACCTTTTCATATGCTTGATTGAAATCATGAAACGAATAGAAGAAGAATACTGATAACGATCTGAATGTAAAGTTAATGGATTTAACAAAAAAATCCAAGGCAATTTTTGACTGAATCATTACAAAACCAAGTGCAACGATGCATATAAATACACAAAAGGGTGATTGATTAGCCGCTTCTTATAAGAATAACGTTTTTTCAACAAGAGGAAAATCAATCTAATTATCTAAATGTTTTTGTATGTTTCATATTTCCTCTATTACAAAAATCTATTCTAAAGTTTTTATTTTATATAGTGGTTACATGAGAACATAATTCGGATTGTCGTATCTCGCAGTGATAACCCGGGCCATGTGAAATTCGGGCATCAGACGTATTACAATAGATAAGAGAGTGCGCGTGCGACCGTGCCGCTCTCTGTTGCCGACTGGACTGACATAGTTTGTTTTTTGCCTATCGCGGGTCGACCTTCTCAAATATTTGAACTTGGCTTTGCTATCGTTCTGGGCCACATCGACGTTTATCTCAGAGCAAAACTACCACTAATGACACATTATCTCTCTTATCATTAATGTATTCCATTATGCTTTCATGTACAGGTAGTTTTAATTCTATCACCTGATTGTATTCTTGTTTTTTGTGTTGTACACCCACTTATCTCAATGTTGTTAAAAAAAACGAAGTTGAAATAATCAATCAAGTTGAATTATGGCCGTCTGTAAGCTGGTATTGTTCATATTAGGAAGTAAATCTTTATTGTATGTTTGAATTTTGATGATCGTTGAAACTACTTCTGCATACTGGGAAAGAACGTTCATTTTGTCAGCTTCTGTATTCGAGATTCCCATGAGGAAGTCGAATGGGAGGGTTCAATGAAATCGTGCAAAATGTGTCTGCAGGCGCCCAAAATCTACAGGACCGATCTGGAAACGTCTTTATTAATGTCCCTGTTAATTAGAACATGTCCAGCTAAACGAGGTTGGCAGGACACACACAAGACCCAGATTGGTTTTGGTCTTTCGGATCAAATAAGATATACATAGTATACGTGTATAAATATCAGCAAAGGAGGATTAAGAGCTATTCAAAATTGCAAAATGTTTCGATGTTCTGTAAAAATCCACAACAATATCTTCTTCGCCGGGACTTATGTGATTTTAATAAGTATTAACCTTGAGACGGTCTCTGAGCCCGTTTCCGAGGAGTATGCACATAAATCTTAGTAAATCTGGCCGCTGCGCGTCTGACGCAGCATTAATACTGTTGTCGCTACCGGCAACAGAATCACTAGAAGTTAAACAAATGGCTCTTTGTTTATTTTAGCCTTTTTTATTTAATCGCATTAACAATCTACAGTTATAATAGGACGGTTTTTATGTTTATTTGGCATATGTTTTATTTGAATGTCTTCAGCTCAGTCTTAAGATCTAATGTTTTAGATTGGATACTATAAAAAAATGTATCAGCTCCTAAATGTCTACCATCGAACATCTGGATTTGTGAATCATTATAATTATGTTTTGGCACGCATTTCTTTTTGGTATTGGTACTCGTAATCTTGTTACTGTGGCCGATACCAACAGGGGAAGCCTCACACGTCGAATCGTGTTATTCAAAACTAGTTTGGCCAGCGGTTTCATCTGCTCATTTCACCTATGTCACTCGGGGCCTATGAAGGTTTCTACCCTCTATATTACTTTTGCTTATAGAAAATATCGTTAAAATAATCAGTAAAAACTAGAGAGACCAAACCTACTCGGTACTTCTTTATTTCTAGGAGTCTCTAAATCCATTCTTCGTACAAAAGGAACAATAAATAATGGAGCAACATATGAGGTCTAAACTAAAACGTAATCTGAACGGTTGATGTCGATGATCGGGTGTTCGATACAAGATATTAATTTCGGACATGTAGTTGGCCCCGCGCCTAACACACCGCACGCACTACTTACTCGAACGCATAAATTTCGAAGGCTATTTCCGTACATTTTTAACAGCAAAACTTGTATGTGTATCCTAAACACTGACTAATTTTTAAGCTTTACTGAGAAAAAAAAAAAATTATGTAGAATGCAGTGTCAAATAGTTGGAAACACAAAAACGTTGTAACATAATCTAGCGAATGTAGGTCTTTCTGTCACAAAATAAATCACAAGACATTTTCTTATCTTAATTTAATTAAGATGCTGCCTGGAACATTAATGGCCTAACGCCAAATAAACAAGAACTAGAAATACTGTTGAAAGATAACAAGGTTGATATTGCTCTCATAGCTGAGACACACCTTAATGACCGTAAGAACTTTAAGATGGATAATTATTGTGTATATTGTACCAACCATCCTGATACCACATCTCACGGAGGGTCCGCTGTTATTATAAAAAATAACATCAAACATCACCTCCATAGCCAGTTTCAGGAGGATTGGATGCAAGCAACTACCATCACTTTATACGAAAGTATGGGCCCTATTAATATAAGCGCTATCTACTGCCCACCAAAGCACAATTTGAAACAACAAATGTTTGACTGCTACTTTCAGAGCTTGGGAAACAGATTCATAAGCGGTGGGGACTGGAACTGTAAACACACTTACTGGGGATCTAGATTGACCACTACTAAAGGACGAGAACTGAAGAAATGTATTGACCAACATAAACTTATAACACTAGCAACAGGCGAACCAACTTACTGGCCAACTGATGTTAACAAGATACCCGATCTGGTAGACTTCTTCATCGCAAAAGGGCTGTCTGATATATATTTTGATGTAAAGTCATCGCTTGATAGCGTTTCTGACCACACCCCTATCATAGCAACGTTTAGCGTGTCGGCAATACACAGACCGCAGAGCCCAGCATTGTATAATCACAAAACAGACTGGGATACATTTGGTGAATATCTGGAAGATGAAGTGAACCTAAAGGTCAAACTTAAAACAGAAGAGGATATAGATGAGGCCACGTTTTATATTACAAACCTTATACAAGTAGCTGCGTGGCGTGCTACTCCGACGTTAAGCCTCTCCGCCCATAAAAATAATATACCGCTGGAAATACGTTACAAGCTGGAAGAAAAACGGAGACAACGGAGGAAATTACACACAAGCAGGTCCGATTCAGACAGGGCAGAATACAATAGAATTTCTAGAGAACTAAAAGAGCTAATCAAAGAGAATCAGAACACATCTTTTCAAGAAAAACTTTCCACACTCTCAGCCCATAAGAAGGACAACTACTCATTATGGAAATTAACTAAGAATTTTAAAAGACCAGTTAGTCACGTTCCACCTTTAAGGATGTCCACTAGCGATCCTTGGGCTAGAAGTGGAAAAGAAAAAGCTGAGCTTTTCGCTAAACATCTCAGTAAAGTCTTCACTCCAAACCAGTCATGTATGACAGAATTTGAAGAGGAAGTTGATCGAATGATCAATAGTGACCAGCAGTTATCGCCACCACTGAAACTTGTCACACCAAAGGAATTAACCCGAATAATTCGTTATTTAAAAAACAAAAAAGCTCCTGGCTTTGACCTTATAACGAGTGAAGTCCTTAAGCAACTGCCTAGAAAAGCAGTGGTATTTCTAACAATGCTATTTAATGCCATTCTTAGAATACAGTACTATCCAAAGCTATGGAAAATATCCCAAATCTGTATGATTGCAAAACCAGGAAAGCCACCAACAGAACCTAGCTCATACAGGCCTATAAGTCTTCTCCCTATTCTATCTAAGGTATTTGAAAAAATTCTCTTACTAAGACTCAAACCAGTCCTGGACGAAAACAGGATTGTACCTGATCACCAGTTTGGATTTCGGGATAAACATTCTACTGTAGAGCAAGTACATCGTGTGGTTCACAAAATTAGACAGTCACTAGAGAGAAAGGAGTATTGTTCTGCAGTATTCATTGACATCCAGCAAGCATTCGATAGAGTCTGGCATAAAGGACTGCTGTACAAGCTAAAAACCCTCTTACCAAACTCATTCTACATGCTCCTGAAATCATACTTGGATCAAAGAAGATTTCAAGTAAAATATGAAGAAGAGCTGTCACAGCTTTACTACATTACCGCCTCAGTTCCACAAGGTTCGGTGCTTGGCCCGGTTCTTTACTCCATATATACAGCCGACTTGCCTGAAACAGAAAATGTCGTAACAGCAACTTACGCAGATGACACCGCATGCCTTGCCAGTGATACAAACCCGAATAAAGCATCGCTGATGCTGCAAGAGCAACTCAATAAAGTTGATTTATGGCTCAAGAAGTGGAGAATTAAGGCTAGTGTAACTAAATCGACACAAATAACATTCGCGCTCCGGAAAGGCGACTGTCCGCCTGTGTGTATGGAGGACAAACCATTACCAAACAATAACAGCGTCAAATATCTCGGCCTACACCTAGATAGAAGACTTACCTGGGCTAACCACATCAAAGCCAAGAAATCAGAAGCTACCCTACAATTCAAAGGACTATCCTGGTTACTGGGGCGTCAGTCCCGGCTGTCCCTCAGAAACAAACTACTTGTATACAAGGCTGTTATAAAGCCAATCTGGACCTACGGGATAGAGCTCTGGGGCTGCGCTAGCAACTCCAATATCGAGATCCTTCAGAGATTCCAAAACATTGCTCTAAGAACAATTTCAAGTGCACATTGGTTCGTGAGAAACACTGAAATTCATGAACACTTGGAGATGCCAACCATTAAGGAAGAAGCTTGTAAAGTAAGCAAGAGATACAAGGAGAGGCTCCACAAGCACACAAATGAACTGGCTAAGAAATTATTAACCCGACAGGAAGATGTGATTCGCCTAAAAAGATGGCAAATATTGGACATAGACCAAAGGAACTAACTATTTAGTCTCCACTGACTTATACGGTGCTGTTTAATGGAATCGCACCAAATCCAAATTAATCCCAGACACCATCTGATTATGGCTTAAAGCCGATTGCAGATAAAAAAGGAGGAAAAAAAAAAAAAAAAAAAATTTAATTAGTTGTAATAGTTCAATTTATTGGCTTTTTCGGACAGACTATAAATCACACTACGTATAATGAAATACAAACCTATTATGTTCCGGCCTTTCGCTCGCAGAAATCAACATACGACATTATGTTCCTTGTTCGACAACTGTTTTTTAGGCTGTTTTTGCTAACTGGTAGTAAATAATACAGTCATTAGACACAATGATAAATTGAGAGACAGCCAAGCAGGTGGCCTGACTGACTATTAAATTCATACAATTATATTTCCCACTAAACAGACGCATATAAGGTAGTAAAGATGTAAAAGACCAAGATTAAATCTCAGTTGATTACTCCTTAAGATAATGTTGCCGTAATAAATCAATAACTACTGTTAGTGTTACCAGCCGCAAAATAATGCTTAGTTTTCCTAATCGAGCTTAAAGCTTGTTTTATCTTAACTTAGATATAATGAATTCCAAATCTGGAAGGCATAACAGCATTCCTGTGCCGAATAGTGTTAATAATTTATGAAACGCTAGATAGTTAATAAAATTAAATTTGTTCGTGAACATGTACTAAGATTATGTATCTAGTTATAGCTACTTACTTCCCGGGGTATATTTTACGATAACTATTATGTCTGCAGTGTTATCAAAGACTTATTTCCCAATACTCATAAAGATGGTGCAAAAATTGCATGTACCTATTATGCCTATCTCATCGAATAGATCTAATCTTAATAAAAAACACAAGTAGGAATTATAATGATCCCTTATCCAGACCAGACATTGAGATAAACGAACATTCAAATATCGTTCAGTTTTTTTGCAATCATTATATTCATGCGGAATCAGCATCGATATATGCCTACAATATTTTAGTTTGATTAATTGAGTTGGTCGAGCTTACGCAATACACTCGGCAGTAATGTCGCCATCGACGGCATCGGCTAACGCAATCCCAAACGTAGGCTATGCACACGGGATCAGATACATGAGCCACTCATTATTTCTTTCGAAATAGATAAACCCTTGCTCACTTGCACCGACACCAAGATTATTATTATTTATTGCTATACTATTACATCACGCTCACCGACATCTTCAGGTTTGCGACATCAACCAAAAAGACGCATATTGTTAAAATTGCCATAACCCTAAAAGAAGACTGACAGCCCCTTTTCCTTTTGGTCATGTCGAGAAAATTGCACATAATTCGAGTTCTGTGTCCAATTAATTTATAGTTACCGATAAGGAGTAGATAATTATGCTCTTATAGCTACATATTAAAGTTGCGATTTCATAAGTAGCTTGACGTATTGATTTATAGCCGCACCGAGGTAATGAGACAAATCTAATTATGTACAAAGAGAAGCTTGTTCTTTACATAGAAGCAGCTGGTAACTGACTGCCATAAAATAAGGAGGAGTAAAGTGTTATCTTGTTGTGTATGCAGTGAGCGGACGATCAAAGTCGTACAGACGCATCGGGTCGCGTTTTCGCCGCGCAATAGTTTCGCGGAAGCGTCGCTATCACTCGCACTCGTGTGAACGCAACACTAGCTAGAAGCTGTCCGTGCACTTTTTGTACCTACGCGCACCGACTTGATTGCAGCCTACATTTTTAAAGAAGCTCACACTTTCTAAATTATATTTCTTTAGCTTCATTTTTCAGATATAAATAAATAGGTAGACTATGTAGTACTTTCAACCTACTAGGCAACTTTCGCACATTTAAAAAGTAAAATCGAATGATTTTTTAAAAACAAATCGATAATCGATACCCCTTCCCTAGTCTATGGCGTCCGACCGCGCCGTTCAAGTTTCATTCTTTTTTCGTGCGAGGCAACGAGCACGTCTCTGTTATAAAAATATTTTTTTCTAAGTGTTTTATAACAAGTTTCTGTGTGTACCTGTGATTTCTACTGCACAATAATGCCGAAGCGAAAACAAGAGAAGAAAATTCGTTATTACGAATCGAAATTGCAAAAGTTGCGGGATACACAAGTACCTGCACCTATAGCACGCAGACGGTGTATTATTTATTCGGATTCGTCTTCGGATGAGAACAGTTTAGGTAAGTTTTTTCAAACGATTACTTTACATGTTTATTTTGTGTAAGTCACGTTATTATCCTGGGTGTTGGCCGCGAGTCAACGCGAAGGAAACTCCTGAGCCGGGGTGCTGGCCGAGAGTCACCACGAAGGCAAACCTACATCTTTAGGTCTAGGTGTTGGCCGTGAGTCAATGCGATGACCAGTTAAAAATATAAAATGTGATTTTTTCATTTTTATTTCTGTCTACCCTCAAATTTTAACAAACGTTTTTACGTTGTTACAGACCAAGAGGTAAGAACGACAGTCGAGGAAACACCTCAACAAGACAATTCTAATGTGGAGGTTCCACCTGAACCTGCCACCACAGACGCAGAACACGTAGAAGAACTTGACGTGGAATTTCTTTCTGCGTTGGGTGATTCAACTACCGATACGCCTACTTATGGTGAAAAAATACACGAAACGCTGGCACAGCGATGGCTACCAATTCTACGTCGAGGTATCCCAAAGGAAGCTAAGGAATCATTGCTGAAAGAGCAAAAAATTCCCGAAAACTGTAAGCTTTTGAGGGCTCCAGTGCTAAATCCGGAAATATCAGCGGCACTCATCGAATCGACGAGAAACCGTGACAAAAAGATAGAAACCCAACAGCAGCAATTGGGCCTCGGTAAAACAGCCCTTAGTCGAGCCATGGACGTACTTGTCACTGGCGGAGAAGACAAGCAAACCAAGGTACAGGCTGTCAAAATTATGTCTGATGCTTGCCGCATACTATTGGACCTCCATTATGTGGAAACTAAGTCTAGAATAAATCTAATTACACCGGCATTAGATAAATCATTTATCACCCTTATTCAGGACATGGAAAGGGATGAATCACTCTTCGGCAACAAACTGGCCGAAAAAATCAAGGCTTCCAAGATGATAGAAAAACAAGGACTCCAAATTAAAAAAGGAACCGGTGCTCAAAAAGCTCCCGTGTCGTCCACATCACAACCAGTATCAACAACACGGACACGCTACCAGGGAAACTGGACAGCCCCTTCCCGCTATCAGCCGTCGTCGAACAGGGGGGGGAGGGGAGGTGCTCAGAGGACTCCCTCGGTGACACAAAGAGCGTCGAATACGACAGCACAAGGCAAAAGCAGCTACAACAAGCAGCGTGCTGCTCCACGGCAGTAAACACGGTATGTCATGCAGGCAGAATCCGACATTATTTCGATTGTTGGCTTAGAGTTACTGCTAATCCTTTTATATTAAACGGGATTAAAGACGGTTTTTCTATACCATTCGATACCGAAGTCAGCCAATCGATAATACCTCATAACAGGTTCTCCCCATCAGAGATATTAGATATGAGGACTGCTATTAATAAATTATTAGACTTAGGCGCCATAAATAAATGCCAACCATGTGAGGATCAATTTATTTCAAAAATTTTCTTGATTCCTAAGACCAATGGGAGTAAGAGGTTTATCCTCAACTTAAAACAACTAAATAGGTTTGTCTCCAAATTACATTTTAAAATGTAGGACTACCGAACGGCAGCAAAACGAATACCTAAGGATGGCTTTATGGCTACCATTGACTTAAAAGAGGCATACCTACTTCTTCCCATTTCAGTCAATGACCGAAAGTATCTGAGGTTCCAGTTTCAAGACGAAAATGGAACTGTTTCATTGTATGAGTTCTCTTCTTTACCATATGGTCTTTCTATAGCTCCTAGAACGTTTACGAAGGTCATGAGAGAAGTTATAACTAACCTTAGATCACACGGCCTTACCTCAGTTATGTATTTAGATGATATCTTGTGTATCGGCAAGAATTACCAAGACTGTTTAGAGAATGTTAGGGAAACAATCAATTTGTTACAGTGCCTAGGGTTCATAATAAATTATGAAAAAAGTTCAATACAACCTAAGCAGTCTTGTAAATTTTTGGGCTTTATTTACGACTCAAAGAATATGACAATATCCTTACCTAACGAGAAACGTGACAATATAGCACATCTGATCAAAGAATTCCAGTTATTACCTTATTGCTCCATCAGAGATTTTGCACAATTAATCGGTACTTTAACGGCTGCTTGTCCGGCAGTGCGCTACGGATGGCTGTACACCAAATTGTTAGAAAGGTACAAATTTCTTACTCTGAAGAAACTCATTTCTTTTGATGCCAAATTTAAATTATCAGCCGATATATTATTACCTGATTTAAATTGGTGGGCTAGAAACATTCAATCAACGTGTAACTTAATAGGCACACTTGACTTCGAGTTTGAAATGTTTACAGACGCCTCCAGAACGGGTTGGGGTGCATATAGCAACCAAAACCGTGTTCATGGTGGTTGGACAGTAGAGGAGCAGAAGTTCCACATAAATTATTTAGAACTTTTGGCAATATTCTTAAGTCTAAAATGTTTGGCTAGAGATAGGTCAGAGTGCAATATATTGTTACGTGTCGACAATACCACTGCAATCAGCTACATCAACCGAATGGGCGGAATTCAATACCCTCATCTCAGTGAGTTAGCTAAGAAAATTTGGCAATGGTGCGAGACGCGAAAGATTTGGTTATTTGCTTCGTACATAAATACCCGGGAAAATAAGGAAGCGGATGAGGAATCTCGGAAAATAAATAATCCAGACATTGAATGGTCTCTATCTAACAAGGTCTACTTAGATATTGTAAATAGTTTAGGTACCCCTGAAATAGACCTTTTCGCTTCTCGCACTAATGCTAAGTGCGATACTTATATCTCATGGATACCAGATCCAGACGCGATTGCAGTGGATGCATTTACTATGAATTGGAATCAGTGGTTCTTTTATGCTTTCCCACCCTACTCATTAATTTTAAAATGTCTACAAAAGATAAAAAATGACAAAGCGAAAGGCATTTTCGTTTTTCCATTTTGGCCTTCACAACCTTGGTTTCCTCTTCTAAAAAGCATGTTGACATCGGAGATAATTTTCTTGAATAGTGACGCCCTTCCTCGGTCTCGTTACAGGACGCGTCGGCAGCAGGCTTCCCTGGCTGCAGTGAGACTCTCCGGCACGCGTTTTCTAGAAGAGGGACCCCGGAGGCCGCTTTAAATTTAATGATTGCGTCGCTTGCTAAGAACACGTTAATGCAATACAGTGTAACGTATAAACTATGGTGGATATTCTGCAGAGATAACAATTTGAACTGCTACGATGCTGGGATAGCCCAAGTCATCTTGTTTTTAACTGAACGGTATAATGAAGGTTCAACATTCGGAACATTGAATAGCCACCGCTCAGCACTCTCCCTCCTACTAGGAGGTGAAGTCAGTACTGACGTCAGAATTAAAAGACTTCTGAAAGGCGCCTTTAAACTTAGACCATCAGTTCCCAAGTATACCAGCACTTGGGATCCTCAAGTAGTGCTGAATAACATATCCAATTGGTATCCCAATGAAGATCTCTCCATAGAGAAGATAACCAAAAAGCTGGTCACCCTATTAGCTTTATGCACCGCCCATAGGGTGCAGACGCTATCACTTATAAAATTAGACAATATTATTATTAATGCAAGCGAAGTTAAAATTGTTATCCCTGATATTATTAAATCTTCTGGCCCGGGACGTGATCAACCAATTTTGATTTTACCCTACTTCATTGAGAATAAGAGTATTTGTCCAGCCACCACCTTACAAAATTATCTAGAACTCACAAAAGATTTAAGACCCGTGGGCGCTAAAAATCTTTTACTAACTTGGAAACGACCCCATAAAACTGCTTCTGCTCAATCCATCAGTAGGTGGATTAAGCAGGTGCTGGCCGACAGCGGCGTGGACGTATCAGTGTTCAGTGCACATAGCACGAGACATGCGTCCACGTCGGCTGCCAGCTCAGCGGGTGTATCTCTAGAGGTTATTCGGAAAACGGCGGGCTGGACAAAAACATCAGAAACATTCGCTAATTTTTATCAGCGGCCTATTTCTAATGATGGGGATTTTGCAAGAGCAATTCTATGTAATGATTAAGTTACTTATAAGTTATCATAATAATTATAAGATAAATATTTTGGTTTTGTTCCTAGAAGACAATGTTTATTTAATAAATTCTATTTTGATGGACAAAACTTTTTACTCTAAACATCTACATAGTCTACCTATTTATTTATATCTGAAAAATGAAGCTAAAGAAATATAATATTATGATCAAATGAACTTCACATGTGAAATTCGATCATTATTATATGATTTAGCTTCATTTGAAGATATAAACCCGCCCACCCATATCCCTTAACTGAAAAGTTTTGTCTTCTCTGAAATAATGAAACTTGAACGGCGCGGTCGGACGCCATAGACTAGGGAAGGGGTATCGATTATCGATTTGTTTTTAAAAAATCATTCGATTTTACTTTTTAAATGTGCGAAAGTTGCCTAGTAGGTTGAAAGTACTACATAGTCTACCTATTTATTTATATCTTCAAATGAAGCTAAATCATATAATAATGATCGAACTTCACATGTGAAGTTCATTTGATCATAATATAATATGTTAATGAAAAACCGCCAATAAATACCTAAGGCGGTTTCGTTTTGGTACCGCACCATTGACAATAAAAAATACACATGATCACCTTAATGCAGGCAGTTGTCACCAAACTTGACAGACTGGGGTGCGGGCCGCATGACCTCGTCGAATTTCTTCTTATTCAGCAACTGGGACGCTGGGCTCATGCATTTTTAATGTGCTGGGGACAAAAACTCGACAGTTTGAAAGTTGCTGTATGGTCTTCGAAGTTCAATTCATACATATTTATGTGGCAATTATTGTAATACAATGAACGATGAATATTGCAAGGATTGCACAACATGACCCTACGTAGCGGGACCGTGCACCGAATATAGTAATACCCAAATATATGAAAAACGATTGTTTAATGCATTCTGTCAATTATATTATGTAGACATACGGTGGCTGCGGAACATTTAGCTGAAGTAAGCCTTTTACGAGAACTGAAATAATTCAGAATTCCACCAACAGAATTTCAAAAACGTAAACAGTTATTATTTGATCAGTTTATTAGGTGTACATTTTCCTGAAACCGCTAAAGATGCCTTTGCTGAGAACTGTAAACTTTACCGTTGGCTTATGAAATGACTCTGTTACTCTTGAACTGGATAATTATACGAGTAAGGCCAAGGTTAAACATTGTTTATGTATACGGCGATCAAACGCCTGAACTATTTTTGAATGCATAATGTAATGGTTACAGTTACCACATAAAATATAGTCCTACATAACAGATTTTCAGTATGATTCAGCAGTATGTAGATTTTTTTCAGGTGGAATATAAAAAAACTTGATTTAGGAAACACATCTTTTCTTGACGTTCGCGTTGTTAGGTTGAAATTTAAAATTACAAATTAAATGGAATAAATTGCCCAGGCCTGGGTGACTAGAAAACTGCTTATTTTCATAATGTGGAATATCGTTGAGAGCCTATATAAATATAGTATTCTTCATTATTGAATAATATCTTTTACCAGGTTTACATCCCTAATAAAATCCTAGAATTTTGTAATAACTATAAACATGCAATATAAACGATATAGGCTTTGGTCCTTTCACCCTACTAAAATAGTAATAGTTGTCGTAATTTCTAATTTATATGCAGTCCATTAGGGTTATCGAATTATAACATTTTATAGCTGCGAATTAAGATTGCGAACAGCGAATGCTATTTGCCAAACACTTAACGAGTGATAATCGCTGATAATTTACTTGACCGTTGTTGTCGACTCAGAGAACCCAGTTAAGGGTAAGAGGAAAAATGCCCGAGTAATTCGACCACGTACAAATAAATGCCTTATTGGAACATTTTATGGCTTAGTAGAAACTTGTAGCAGTTGCGAAGGTTATTTCGAAAATTGCGCCCGTTATCGCCTGCAGATCGCTGTTAATATTTTTATCGTGTAAAATTGGACAAGTGATCGCTCCAAAGCGGTCTAATGATTGTTGTAAATTTCACCAGTGTTGGTAAATTGGGTGCATCGATAATAAATTTTCGCATTCGTAACATCGACACGGCGCGATATCAGACAGGTTCTCCGTGCCAAGTCGTTAGGTTCAAATGATTTGCATAACAATTTGTAGGTATTTGTGTAATTGCAACGAGATTGAAGCTTTTATAACAGTGTTCCTTATTAGGAACAGCTTTATGATTTATTTGATGTTTGAATGTGTTTATTTAGATTAGATCGTTTTGGTATAATTAATTTATATGTTATTGATATGATTTGAATCCTGGTTTCATTCGTCTAAATGTTAATTTTATCTTATTGAATACACATAAGACCCACCTTCGCAGGTGCCGCTTGATCTGCGTAGGTGTTTCTATTTCGAGAACTAAAATGAAGTAACAAAATGAGCCGCGGATACTATTATAGTTCACATACAAGTAAAACGCATTGCAAGTTCAAGTGCAAGGAACTCGTAAGAGGCAGTAATAAAATAAAGGTTTCGCACGGCAGGGCGCCGAAACCACAGGGCTCTGAGAGATTTATATCTACACACGCAGTATATATCACCGTGCGATATCCGATACGATGCGAAAGCAACAGCAGAGTCAAAACAATACGCCTTTAGTTTTACTCTTTTATTTCGTGTCGCTGAGGGAGTGTCGGGACGTTGCTCACTCAGGAAATACTAAAGGTAGGTATTACAAAAGCTAACACCTCCTACGTTTACCTTCATTTAGTTTTGTAATGCTTTCGCGTTGACATTTTACGCATGACCTATGACACTTGCGAATGTTAAACATCTTGAAATTACGCTATTACAGCGGTAAAAAAGGTAATGTTTGCAGTATTTCATTTATAAATATGTGATGAAAATGTCTGTCTATACTTTTCTGAGAAAGTCACCCTCCTACGGATTTTCTTTTGAAAACGCTCGTAAAAGTTCTCTTTGATCGTTTATAGCGTGTGTTGTCAGTACAAAGTAACGATAGATACTTAATTTCTTAGATGTGTAGCTATCTATGGGTGAAAGTTGATAGAATAGTATACAAGTGAGAGCAGTGGTGGCCCAGTGGTATCAGTCCCGACTTACGAGTTGTAGGTCGTGGGTTCGAACCCCGCCTGGCGCATTACTTTGTGTAATTTATTTCATCACCACTGCTCTCAAAACGGTGAAGGAAAACATCGTGAGGAAACCGGCATGTCCTAGAACCAAAAATTCGAAGACATGTGACATCCACCAATCCGCACTGGGCCCGCGTGGTGGATTATGGCCCGCTCCCTCTCACAGAGAGGAGGCCTGTGTCCCAGCAGTGGGAACATTATAGGCTGATGATGTGATGATGATATACATAGATTACATTATCAACCAGCTTTACAATTCAACAAGAAAACAATTCATGCAACGGTTTTCTTATTTGGAAAAACGTAGAGGCGTTTAACAAAAATGGAAACTTCTTTTCCGTTTACTTTTTCCCACGTTTTTTAGAAATTTAAATGCATGCTTTGTGATGTTAAAGAGTGTGTTAACGATATAGTCTACGAAAATGTGAAGGTGGCCTATTCTTCAGACAGGAACTACATAGTACTATCAACATTAGGCGGCATAATGATAGTATTTCAGAGATATTTGCATGTTAATCGCAGCTATTAGACGTGTATAGCGCGTTTATCTCGTAAGGTCTCGCTTCGGCGCCTGTGTTACCACATATAAGGATACACGTATACTTTACAAACAGGTCTAATCACCATAAACCAGCTTTTTAATGTTACGTAAATTACCCATTTAGCGCTATTTTTCTAGATCTGAGATAAAAAAATATTTATTAATTTAATTAATTAATTCTATTATTATTTCCTTTTGTGAATGAAATACCTATTGTCTCGAAATAGCGGACTATACTATAAATAGTGAAAGAAAATGGCTCTATCTCAATGGAACAAAACCGATTGTGTCAGCAACTTGTTAACATGTATGGCTGATTAATTTGTATGCAAACCAGTAGCATCGCATGATAAGACTGTGAAGGCACATACATTATCTTTAATTGACGACATGAATTAATTAACAGGTTGCTACCTCTCACACACAACAAATTGAATGCCTATAAAATGATATACAGCCACAATATTTGGAAGCTATCAGACTGTATCGGACTAAACGATGTTCACATGCAAATCGAGCATTGTTGTCAATCCGTTAACTTTTCAACAATGTTACGCCATAATGCAAGCACTCCTTTACCGTTTGAAACAATCAATCGTCAATTATGACAGGCGCGTATATCTAGTTGCGGTGACGACGACGCCGACGGCGGCGGCGACGTATGCACAGACGAACACACACAGACATTTGTGTCAACACGTATCTGGGGCGACTGTGTTTACCTCTACTAATTGCCGTAATGAGCCTTATCTGTGTGCTTAGGGCCTTACTCGCCACTCGAACTGTTTGCTTCTGATCGACAGCCCGCGACCCAAGGCTGATAATGTCCACAACAAGTTAAAACAATCGCACTTGTCCCGTGTTCGCTCAGCGGCGTTGAGTGGACGATACATGCATTTGTGTTACCGTGTTTCATTGAAACTTACGTTTATTCAGAAATTATTAACAACCGTTACGTAATCTGCAGGTTGTTGACCGAATACAACCATCAATAAAATTATTATTCAACGCCAATTACTGGCTCATAAATTATTGTCACTTACAGTCAATAAAATAGGACATAAAGGTCGGTTAGTTACAAATACAGTGAGCAGCCGTATATCCTTTCCTTTTTCTGCGCTTAATATATCTTTACATTCCACAATTGCAGCATTCTGCCCGGTATCTAAGGCCAGTCCATACTGTCCGATAAATCTTGACCGTGTGCCAGTGCGAAATCTACTTTTTATGGTCGTCGCGGCCGTCGCCATAGTGGACAGATTCCTTGGACGATATGCGATTAAACCGCAGTTTGAATTTATTGCCATTGGCTGGAGTTTTTCAAAGTTCGATTGTTAGTTGAACGCAAAAATAAAACAAATACGATCCACACAAAAATAACGATAGACCGCTCTGCTGGAATGTTAATCACACTACTTAGTTTCATAAACAATCGAGAATCATCTGTTGTCTAAGTATAGTTTGCATGTACCTAATTTATTCTTGTTTTATTTGCGGAGTAGTCACATAGTTGTGCGGCGCGCGCAAGAATCCGAGGCTCGCGGCGCTGAGCAAAGACCTGGTGGTAATCTGCCTGGACCTCGTCGAATAAGGCGCGCCTTCCGGCCGAGAATCCCAATTATGTCGTTATAATCCTACAAGGGTAATACATCAGCGAAGTAAAAACGAGGAAACGTGCAAATGTTTTACTATGTTTGAACTATGTGGATTGCTGGAATTGTTGAGGTCTAATAAGAAGGTCTAATTAATGATCCATTCGGGCTCTTTGTATCAAAACTTCTGCTCCGTAGGTTTCATGGAGTTCTTGCGTTCGATTTTAAATATCTTGACTGTTCAGACTTCGGTCCCGGAACTGAAGGTCTACTCTCTTATTTTACTAACGAAAATACGGGCCCGCCGCCGGGCCGAAATCGAGTGAACACTACTCCTTATTAGTTCTGAATTCAAAAGTTCTGGTAGCATATCGGGAGTCGGGACAACTGTCCAATCATGGTATCACCAAGTTTTAGTTCTACTAACTAATCCTATGTCCATATGTGGTAACGAAATGTTCGTGCTTAGATTGGTAGTACCCCTGATCTCTGTCTGTGTCCAGCCCTGCCATATCCGTCTATGACAGTGAAAGAGAAAAAAGATTTCTGTCGCATCACGGATATGGTCTCTTTGACCAAAAATTTATCTTGGAAGATTGTTATTATTACAAAGACAAGAAGTAGTAACAAGTTCTATTTGTTCCAGGCCATCAGTAACGTTCATCACGCCTGCGATGGTGATTGAGCGCCACAGTGTGGGCAGTCGGACTCGAGAACATCCACACGTTGACTGGACTTCGTGCCACTACACCGGCTCCGTGAGAGGTCAGCCCGCGTCAAGTATTGCGCTGTCAGCTTGTGATGGACTTGTGAGTATTCTGGCTATAGTTTTCATCAGGAATCGATAAATTGTCCAATTAGTCGAGTCTCTCTCTAGAGTGATGATAGTCTCGTCTGTGATTGGTTGAGTTCTGCAGCTCTACTCTCTCTAAATTTTTGTCATTCGATTTTTACGGGTTATTAAATTAAAAATTAAAAAACTTTAAAAACCGAATGTCTACATAATTACCATTCTTTTGCGGGGATCGGTCTCTAATGGGATCCGGTAAAGTGAATTGCGATGAACGAAGGCATAATAATGATTTACTTTGATCAGATCTACTGCTTCGAGTCATCAATCAAAGAATACAGTGGAAAATTTGTTTCATATCTATTTAACATGTTGTGATATGGGTATTCTGCGCTTCAAAGCAAAAGTCATTATACAGCATTTTAACGTTTTGTTTCTTTAAGATAACTTTCGATTGTATCTCAAATTACCCGTCCGTACCCGTACGTTTTTAGAGGTATTTAGGGCTTTAAATTGATGCCTAAGCATACTAAAGGCATTGGCCCTTATCAGTGTCCCAAAATAAAACCCGACAGCGATTAGCTGGAATCGAAAACACCCGACATGTTCAAGTTTGAAAAAAGTGTTGCCCAAATATTTAGCATTCATTGAAAACAAAACCAAAGTTAGCCAAATGATGCGTCGACTAGTCAAATATCCAAACTTTTTATGTCTACGGCTAAATCGTTAATTTTATCGTCAGGTATAAATAAACGGAATGTAAGATAAATCACTATGAGTCTGGCTCAGCAGTGTGAAGTTGTGCAATAAAATATATTCGACACAAAATGATCAGTACCAGGAATTCACCAAATCAATCAGGCAAACAAATTAAATTGTGTTTGTACCTTCGGCCTTATACATTGTAACGTAGACCCTACCTTTGGCATGTGTGGATGGTCGTCATGGTCTTTTTTCCTTTGCGCAAGATTCGAACCTTTGATCCCGGCTTGCATTGTAACACTTCTTTTTTGCGATTGGTATCTAAACTAAGCTTCAGTAAAGGGTTAAAGTGATTTCCTTCCTTTGTCTTCTTAATTACATTTTTATTTTATACATATTTTTCCCTAGCTTCTGCCTGCAGCATCGTTCGCGTCAAATTTTGGTCCCTGACCCAACTATTCGCATGAGTCGCATCCCACGTCCTCTCCCCACCGCGCTTTTATTTCATTTTTTGATCTACTAGACAAAATTTTAAAAGCTCGGCTAATATGCATGATAAAATAAAATTTGTGATTCATCCAGAAAACATTTTTAGAGTAATACCAGAAAAAAGTACAATCTTTAAGGTACCTTTTTAAAATATTAGCATAGTCATTTTCGTAATTTCGCATAGAAGTTTACGAAACACTGCGTTTATTTATTGATTTTGGGTACCTAATAGGTATTGTGATAGGTAACATTAGAGAAGCTATCTAATAACGATAGCAAATTAATTTATGAACAAATGAGACGCCAGATGTCAGAGTTCATTCACCGATAACTACTTTAGTTTAGAATTATTATTATTTCGATTTTCGAAAAATCATTAAACATAAACAATATTATTTGATGTAATTGAAACTTGAATTTTCACGCAAATAAGACCATTAACTAATATTGTGGTAATTTTAAAACTTATCTTAGCGTAAATTATTTTTATAAAAAGTAAATTAGTGTATTTGTTGCGATTTAACGCTTTAATCGAACCGATTTAGATTTATTTTGTTATAAAGATAGGTGAGACCCTGGACACGGTTATAGGCTACTTTTTTGGAGAAAACTTGAAGGGGGATGGGGAGGGAGCGAGAGATGCCGCGGGGTAAAGCTATTCTAGAAATATAATACTTATCATGAAATCAATTGCTGTGAAACTCTGAACTATACAGGTAGGTAGGTACCTACAGTTTATTCTAGAACTTTTTTCAGTGAGTTTTTGTGTTCCCAGACTAAATAATGAGGTGATAGACAGATGAATGAAGCTATAGGTACCTACAGATAAAGTGTACGTATATACAGTCTAGACATTAATATATTTTTATGTCCGTCTATATTTAATTTATGTAAATAGATCGTCTCAGATAAAATACACTTATTCAGCTATAAAATAAAAATTCACATAAAAATACTTTTTTCTTAGTGTAGATATTTCCCAGAAGTTTTTAATTGGCACTAACATAATGACTTTTAAAGCACTCTGGAGCTACAAATACATATTTTAGCATTTTTATTAAAATTATGTATGCAATAAAAATGTTGACAAAGCCACTCAGGTCATTAATAATTATATCTAGATTTTCTTGAAAGTTATTTATAGAAACTGACTCGGGTAAGAACGGTATTAATTTTGACGAAGTTCAAGTTTTCCGTGAAGCCTTGTATTAGGTACCTTCGCTTTATATTTTATTATCATCTAATTTAGTGACACCTGCATGGTTCTCTTATGACTTGACCAATGTAAAATGTCTAAACTTTAAAAGAGGCTGAGACCTCCGACTTTATTTCGGCTGTTTCTTTGTGACGTTTGAAAGAGTTAAAACCAATTTACAAAATAAATATCGTATGTCGCTTCACTATAACCATCCCTAATTCCGAAAACAAATTAAAAGCTATCTCGTTGATCAGTAGCTGCTAAGGGCTAAACCACAAGGTTCGATTCCCAGGTCAGGAATCGTGTTATTTAGTTTACCATTAAGAATTCGTTAGTATGTAGCCCGGATCTTGGATTATGATGAACAATATGGGCTCGCTCCCTACAAATAACTGAAATATTACTAGCGAAATGTGAGTTCACCATGGTAGACATGTTTATTTCATGAAAAGTTTAATCGAGTCTTTGAAAGCTTTTTTCACCTGTTAGCTTTCCTCAAGTCTACATAACGCTACAAGTATACTACATTTACTTTCATATTCAATGATGAACTTGATGGAAAGTGAAACCATGATTTAGAGGTGACCAGACAGCGTCGGGTTTCGAAAACTAGTGTTTGTTTAATTGCTTTTCGACGATTAACCGTTTATTGACGAGTATTTGGCATAAATTAGCAATAAAACATGCTTTATTGATTGGCCCGTTCATGTCTTCATATGTTATATCAACATATTTATGTTAATTTGGGTAATTTAGCTTTGCATTGAACGCAAACCTTTGAATTTATTACGTATGTCAAACATTTTCTATGGAAAGAAAAATTCAAGGGATTTGAACCCACCCCGCAAGTTGCAGGAATGGATTGAAGAATTTGACACTAGTAGGTAAGAACCTGGATGGGTCGGTTGGTAAGAGCATCGGATGTACTGAATCCGTAGGTTCAAATCACGCTCGCGGTTCATATGTTTATTTCCATAGAAAAGTGCGCTCACTTTAGTAAAGTGAGCTCGTGAACATAACAAGAATATCACTGAGCTCAAAATTTAAAAATCTCAATACATCCTAAATCTCCATTAATCCAGTCCATTTTAGTTGCCCGCTACTCTTATTCATCGGATTTCAGAATAAAAAGTGGTCGATGACAAAGAAAATCCAGGTGCGGAGCTGTATCGTTTGAGAAAATTAAAAATATACTTCGTACATTAAATATAGTCGGTTGATGACACCTAGTGTTCGTATTATTAGCCAGTAGGTCATCGACAGATGACTTGTAAAGCTTTTGATGCCGGGGGCAAGCATGGCGGACAGGTGCGCGAGCGCAGCACACGTCATCTCGAACTAAACGATTGACAAACAGCCAGCGATTTAAATAAATATTAAAGCCCTAATGATACCTCTTTTAACGATTTATTGCTAATCGACTACATAAGTACTACTACAGATTATGAAATAGTCTAATGCTTTAAATAAAATACACTTATCTTATACCCGCGGCTTCTCTCACCTTGATATAGCCGTTTGTAAGGTCCCATCTATTTTTGTAGGTACCAAAATTCATCCAAATATATTCAGCAGTTTAAGTGACTGAAAGAATAACATCCATTTATCATCAGAAACTTTTGCATTACTAACAGTACTAAAAATATATAGCCTGTATTGTCCCACTGCTTGGTCAGAGGCGCTACTTCTTTCCTTTTCTCAAAGAAGACATCCACTACGTAACACTACCGTGGAATGGGGTTAGTTTGATCACTAGCTTGTAGCGCGTGGCAATAATTTGTTAATTTTGAAAAACAGTCTGAATATATGTTATTTTTACAACACATACTTGCGTTCTTCGATAAATACTCCAGCTGAAAAAACTTTATATTTTACTATTTCTATATTTAGGAAAAATTACAAAATCGGCTGTCACGTATATATTTTTATTAGTAGTTTCATGCCGACCTATTAATCAATGTTACAATTAATCCAAATTAAATCGACATGTCGGCTTAATGTATAATTTTAGCCATTCTTTATAGTTCACGTGCTACATAATAAAAAACTAATTGCTTGCTACGCACGTGGGCGCGGTAATATAAATTTATTCTTCTTCGAAACAAACCTTTTTGTAAACGATCGAGACGATAACAAATTGAAATTATAGTTCCAAGTGTACGCGATCAAATTAAGATAATACCGCGTAAACTTTACTGTCGAGCAATATGTATGTTCGTAGATAGATTTGTAATAAATCTAAAAATATGATAAATGTCCAACAAAAAATATTTCTGCCTACACAAATATTAATTTCGCACCTGACGTTGATTGAACTCTTGTATGTTTAAATCCAGCAGTGTATAATTATTAAGCAGCTGAAATCATCGGCCTAAACCATGTATTTACAGACGAGATTATCTGCAAGTTACCTTACTTTATCTGATTTAAGTACACAAATAATTATAATATCAGATAGACTGCGCTTATTTTTTACAACGGCCAACAATAACTGAACAATTACATCTTCGTAATAAGTATCTAATAGAGTAGATTTTTCTTGTTTTACAACTTAATAGCCTCGCAACGGATGTGCTTCATTATATCTAAATAGTTACCAAACAGTTTTTATTTTTGTTTCAACCTATACGGTCTTACAAAAAATTCTGTTTTCCTAGCTTAGTTCAAACTGTCAGTTCTACGTGGAGGCATTTTAAGTAGTTTATAATACTAGCAATCTTCTTGGTTATTACGCCGATTGTGATCGGAGTCTGAATTCAGACGAGGGTGTGGCAGTGAGTTGGGTTATGACATCACGACGATCAGTCACTTGAAATCACTATAAGCCCTAATTTAGTCGCACGACAACCATCTGGGTTTTAAGCCCCTTTTAAAGTTATAAATTGGATCGGAACACCGCAAGCACGTCACGTAGTTGCAGCTTTTCCGAAAAGCTCTAATATATACTGCGATTATAGGATACGTATTGCGCAACATACTTTTTCAAGGATTTAATATTATTACTCGTAAGTTTTTTTTGAAGTTTGTAATTTATTTAACAGCTAGATAATAAAATAATATAAATATTATTTCGGCATATAGGTTTTACTATGTTTTATTTTAATTACATGTTTTTTGCTATTAATTAAAAAGATGCTAATCTTTTATTAATTGACGTATGTTTATGCGTGAGGTAGGTGTTCTACCTACGGAATGACTTTCAGAACGCTTATTAATTAGTCCAAACATGTTCATAACTGTTCTGGCTTCTTTAAACATTAGTGTTTAATGTTCGATTTCTATGCAAACTTTACAAATAACACATAATATATGATTTGTTCATCTCCTTTAACGTCTGTATAAAGATTTGTAACTCAAATAAATCCCTGGTCAAGGTCTATAACCGATCTAGTACGCAAGATAAGCACTCAAAACACAAATCAAAGAGCTATCGTGATATTTATAGATTTTGCTATCCGCCGAGCACTATCGATGATAGATGCCTGCTACTAAGGATTATTGATACGATAGTAACTACTTATCTAATAAACCCAGTATCTAGGTTTACAAAACAACATCAATCTTCAAAATCGTTAGGATGAATGAACTTTGACAGGTGAATGAATGCTCAAGTTAAAGGGGTGTCAAACACATGAAATATTAAACTCGTTCGTTTACAAGCTATCCTTTGTGTTCGTTAAAATACCGGTTAGTTAGAAGTGCCTGGAACATAAATTAATGTTTGTTTCTTGTAAAATACGAAACTGTTGGCAGCAAACCCATTTATTTACAAGAGCAAAAGTAATATTAATAAACTGAGTGCTATCATAATTAAGATTTTGATGCATGTTTTTGCGGTTGAATAAAGTGTGCAAAAAGAAGTAGACGCAGCCCTATGACCCTACAATCTGCGATGTATTCAACATCTCATTAATCACGTCTCAGAACATCATTTTGATAATGCCAACTGTGCTTAATTCTCCGACTTTTTATTTTACACTATAAACAAAATGAAGATTCATTTAATTGAAAGAGGCGGACACTAAAAATAAACATAATGCATGTTTTTTGAACGGAGAACACGGAATTCGAATACCACACAGACCATTTTTTTATATCATTAAAAATAATACACACATCAAAAGTGTCTAGGGATCAAGCATTTTTATGCGGATTTCTTGAGATTGAGATGTGGCTTTGTAATAAATTTATGATTTTATAAATTTATATGGATCCTTTTTGGTGCATTTCATAATTTGAATCAGGAACTGTAAATCAAATTCGAGTAAAAGATGAAAATCAGTTGTCAATATTTTCCCCATAAAAACATACAACGCATTGAAGACATTATTAGTGCTACTGTTTCCCTACTACTGATTAAAACCAACGTTATTATGGAGCGGCGACGTCATTTAAGCAGGGAAGAAATGCTCAGAGCCGTGGGAATGATAGAAGCTGGTTCCCGGCAAGGTACTGTGGCTTTAGCTCTGAATACAAGTCAGAGTGTTATCAGTCGACTTTGGACACGTTACCGAAGCACTGGTACCGTGGCTGAGCGCCATGGAGGACGGTATCGCTGCACCACACGGAGACAAGACCGATACATTCAAATCTTAACTCGAAGAGCTCCAACAATAACCGCCATGATGTTAGCCGTGAGGCTTCATCACTCTTCAGGGAACTTAATTAGCGACCAATCAGTCAGAAACCGCTTGCATGAAGTGAACCTTCATTCCCGAAGACCGCTACGGGTACCACCTATAGCAATGCACAATCGTAGGATTCGATATCAATGGGCTCTTGAACACAGAAATTGGGCAGAAGAACAATGGCGTTTCGTGTGCTTTTCTGATGAGTCTCGTTTTGGTATGAGACCGGATACAAGACGTATACGACACTGGAGAACCCCTGGACGCCAACAGCGATTAAAATCCTGCCAGGAAGTCCATCCTTATAGTGGTGGAACCATCATGGTATGGGCGGGTATTTGGATCGGCGGAAGAACTGAGTTGATTTGGATCAGAGGCAACCTCAACGCTCAAATTTATGCTGAGACGATTGTATCAGACGTCATCGTTCCTCTACAAGTGCAAATCGGTCCCTTATTTCAGTTAATGCATGATAATGCACGACCGCACACCGCAAGAGTTGTAAGACAGACTCTCGCCGCAGCTAACAACAATGTCCTGCCCTGGCCTGCTCAGTCGCCAGACTTGAACCCGATTGAGCATGCATGGGATATGCTACAGAGAAGAGCTCTGCCGAATATGGAGGGTATCCAGTCGCAAGAAGACCTTTTTTTGTTGTTGCAACGAACATGGGCGGCCATTCCACAGCGTGATTTGGATGAACTCATTTTGAGTATGCCAAACCGATGTTCTTGTGTTGTTAGTGTTCGCGGTAGAAACACGGATTATTAATTGTTTAAGTTACCCAATAAAATTTTAAAGAAAACTGTTATTTCAGTCTTTTTTTCGAACTTTAATGTTAGTGGTTCAAATGTCAAAAATCCCTTTATTAGGAAAATGGCAAATTTCTTTATGAATGCAAAGGTGACTTGGTTTATCGTTACTGTGACAAACGATAACACTTTATTTGATGAATCCTTAAAGAACATTTTAATTAATATCAATCAGGAGAAAAGTTATTGCAAAAATATATGTTGATCCCTAGACACTTTTGATGTGTGTAGTTTGTTGCCTGATTAAACCGAGTTGGATACCAAAATGATCAACCTTCCTAGAACTTTTTAAGTGAATACCTTTTTGATAGATGCAATCTAATAGTGTCTGAAACGGTTGATTGGTTAGATGACGTCACATGACATTCGCTAATTTTAACCCTAGCATACATGCTTTGCAAAAATGCCCTGATAGCATTTTATAAATTAAAATCAATTTGCAACCCACATCCAGTACTTTGCGCATGTTTGTTTAATAGCTAATGTATTTATTTAACGGAAAGTTTAACCAATGTTTCGGACTACTTAGACAAACAAACGCAGTAAATGGATGTCTAAAAAAACTGTACACGAACATCAGTGAGTCGACTGCCGGCACTTCTGAAGGAGCTCGCAGGCACTTGATCGGCGCAGCTGGACACCTCTAGTGCTCACATCCGCCTTACTTCATGACCATGTTCACTTTCTACCTACAACCGTATCGTCAACATAATAAAATTGAAAGTGATACCGCTAGAGGCCAAATGAGAGTCCCTCGGAGTCGTAGCAGTTATTCCAATGAACAAGTGCGATTTCGATTACTGAGATCAACAAAATGAGATTTTAATGTAAACCAGGTTCGGTTTTATAAGCTACAAAAAACCGCGAGTCACTTGACGATCTTTAGGAATTATGTAAAAGATATTTAATAGTAGTTAAGCAACGTTTGCGTAAAGTTTTAGAAGATAGCATCTATAAAGCGACTTGTATGAATGTCTTTCGATTTTCCGATAATTTGTTCAGCTCTAGTTTACTATGAGCCGGAAAACAGCTTTCCACTCAGAGAGGCTTAAAACGATTAGCGTGACTCATAGTGCATTAAAACATCCAGCGTTCCCAAGAATCTTAAACTCAAACCACAATATAATGTTGCGGCAACTAAATTAAAACTGCTCACAATCAAAGTCACACCAGCTAAGTGCCGTTAAATAAAGTTTTACATCAATCAATTTAATGAGTTAAATTGCGCAGTACGACTTTCGCGGACGGCCTTCTGGCGGCAAGGCCGGCGACACACAGGCTAGGCAGACCACTCCACATAGTCATACACTCATACATAACTTTAAGATCTCTTACACATAGGTGTCTCAGATGTGCGATTTCGCAAGAAGGCTATGACGTGACTGACTACACGATCATGTGCTTAAACTAACGGTGTAAAATAGATAATTTTATGTTGGAAACCATTCAGTTTAGAAATACATTTATTGCTGCAACGACACAGAATAATTCTACTTTACGTGAAAGTTTCCTAGTAATACTGATGCAGAAGATAAATCAGAAATATAGCGTACTAACTTGAGACAGATTTCTCAGTATTACAATTTATTCTAAAAATATTTTAGTAAACATTGCCAAAGTCAATAAAATTCTTGTTTTAGGCATGTTTTTATGTAAATTCAAGGGCTCGTCCAAACTATTTGATGTAGACAAATCAACGTGGAAGTGATTTACTAAAGTGCCGCAACACCTGTGCAATATTAATTAGAACATGTACTTATAATTGCGCGCCTAAAAAACCACTTGTTGTATTTGATTACCAAATAAATTTGAACGTTTACATCCAAATAAGTTCTTAAGCAAATATGTTTTGACCTTAAAATCAAAGCAAACAATTATTCTGACTTTATTTATTGATTGAATGATTAAAACAAAGACACGGAGACCAGTACGTTTATATTTTAAAACAAAAAGCTCATCTTTTAAAAAGATATTCCTTTAGCTGATTATCTATCGAGAATAAATCATAGTACAATCACGCAGACCACTAAGTTGATCAAGATATCCGTTCAGATGGAACAGTTTCCATTAAATTTCGCGCAAAGCCGCCTCTGGTTCGTTATCAATCAATTTATCTAGCTTTACTAGCAAACATGCCAGATTTGTTGACCCACTACTCGCCCAACCGGTTTGAAGCTCTCAATGGACCGTAGGCCATTCAATGTTATTTAAATGTAGGTATATTATGCTGATCGGTAACCTCTATAGTTTTTTTTAACTATTTAAATAAATTATTTTCTAATAAATCTACTCTGCAGTAGCCAACAACATTAAGTATGCAACGTTAATCTCCGACCCATACCTTTCAATATAACCTTCGCAGATAAGTTCCCAGTTGTCCGTTATTTTGAGAGTATCATCATAATGCTTTATTATTTATTATATCATCACGCCATGCATCGCCATGACGCAAGTTAGATAAGCTGTCATAAGAATACCGAGGTCACCGACAAGAGGTTACAGACGTTTTGTTACCTTAATCAAGGTGATTTATTTAATAGGTGCCCATTTTTGCACGCACAGTGCGGTTGTGTTGTAATTTATCATAAGTTATTTATTACACTTTTTTATTACACTTTTTTGACCTGAAACACAGGTTTTTATAAACTTAGTTCAGGCACACACACATAATTTAAATGCCCATGTACATATTTTTAACATGTGAATAATGTCATTTATCTTTACACTATTTTTAATGTAGGCACTATTTCTATTATAGTTTAATCAACTTTCTGTGTCGTTTTATATACATATCTTTGTAAAATGTTTTATGAATAAAAATTATCTTATTATCTTATCTTATCTACAGGCGGGTCTCTTGAGAACGGAGCACGGAGAATATTGGATTGAACCATCCAAACAAGCACCGAAAGGTAGTTCAGAACCAAGACCGCACGTAATATTCAAAAGAAATGCCGTTGACAAAGTTGAAGCGTGGCACAGAGCTAAGAGAGAAGTAGACAGCAGATATAGAAGCAACACTCAAAACAAGCGAGGTTATCATGAGAAGAATACACAAAATCAATATAACAACAAACGAATACGACCAAACACAAGACGATTTCGCGAAAACAAAGAAGCTATGGACAAGCGTAGAAGAGAATATTTGGAACAGAGGCGGAGAAGAATGGAAATGATGAGGAAGAACCCTGCAGAATACAGGAGACATCAGAGCATCCTTCGCATGGAAGAAAGAAGGTTGCAGCAGTCGAATTCCAGAAGTAATTCGATAGAAAGTAGTAGATCGGCAAGTCTGACGTCGTTGGAAGCGAGAAGGAGGAACCGTAATAGGTTGACTGATGAGCAGAGGATGCGAAGAATTAAGGCGAATAGGCGAAGAAGACGAAGATCGAAGAACTGCGCAACGAAGCAGCCGACATACCTGTGGAAAAAACAGAACATGATCATAGAAGAAGAAAATGCACGACGCCATAACAATCATAGTAACAAGGTAGGCATGAAAAGTAGACAAATCAAATGTTTTGTTTTAATTTTGCGCATTCACCAATAATATGCCGCGGTAGTGAAACATGTGTTAAGATTGCAGCTCCTCTGCTGTATTTGCAGCCTAGAATTAATCCTTATATCAGACTAGAAACACACAATTTGTATTATCTTTATAAATTCGAATACGAGTAATAGTTGATTTATTTTGTCTTATACTGCTGAACTTTGCTGAACCCAAACATCCTCTTGCAATATGCTGAAAGTTATATTTACCTCTGTTTACCCAAATAGCTAATCTGTAAATATTATAGGTGCAGAGCTACCCTCGTTACGGACATCATCACAACTCGAATGCACAGCGTTCACAAGATTTCGCAAGGCGTAGAACGCGTTCCGTGAGCAAACCACGCCACGTAGAAGTTTTATTGGTCGCCGACAAGTCTATGACCGATTTCCACGACGCCAGTTTGGAAACTTACCTCCTTACTATTATGAATATGGTACGTCTTAACCTTTAAATAAGTTCAGTTTCATCCCGTTACAGTGGCTGTAAGAGGTTTTTGTATAATCTTGCAGTTATCACCAATGAATCAATCTATCTATAATAATATAATCGCTTTCGTAAAGTTACCTGGCGATGATCCTCCGATGATTATGATTTACACACTCAATATCTTTTCAAACAGGTATCCTCACTCTATATGGACCCCTCAATTGGTAACTACATAAAAGTGGTGATCGTAAAGATCATCCTTGTAGAACAAATAGAGGCAGCCCCTGATCTGGAGGTATCGTCGAACGCAGACATAACCCTGGCGTCGTTCTGCCACTGGCAACACTTACTGAATCCAGAGGACGACAACAACCCCCACCACCACGATGTTGCCATCCTCGTGACCAGGCAAGACATCTGCAGCCAACACGATGCTCCTTGTAGGTACGAACGTTCATCCATCATTTTGTTATTACTTTGCATACTCTTATATCAGAAATCTACATTTATACTTAGATGAAAAAAACGAAGACTTTTGACCGGAATGCCATCTGGTCTACCAGGTACAGTGCAAACACATCTCTCGCTACGTACGCTCGGATCTCAGGGGGCAACAGCGTATTAGCATTTCTTTTTTACTAAACGTCGAGACAAGGTCAATGGCAGGAGCAGCCGTCTGTTAGCAAAGTAAACAGAATCGCGATGAGTAACCGACGCACAAATAGAACACTTTCAGATTTAAACGCCGACACCTTGTAAAATAGGTGTGTAACCGTTTCTTAGGCTGTAGGCATTTCCATTAGTTTACGTCACAAGAAATACCTGTTGAATTAAAATAATGTATACGCCTACATCTCAAAAAAACTTTATTTAAATAAAACAGAAATGTTTGCGTTTCTTTAAACGATTTTCTAAAGCCAGTGTTTTGGCTTACAGTGATAAATAGCCCGTAGCCGGTACATTTTAGCTCAACTTATTTCTAGATCATGCGTTTTTTATACAGAGTCAAAAACACGATGCATTAATCTCAATGAAAGTGCTAATTTTACAATTTTGAATTATACACATGTTATTAAATCATGTGTGCAAACGGAGGAGATACAAACACGATTGACTTACATATTTTGAAGGCTTTGTGTATATATTTTGACATACGCTCAAATAACTTTACCTAGTTCTTGGATGAATAAATGTAAAATTAGTTTGTAATTAAAATAAATCATATTGTGTTGCATTTGGTTCTTGTCGGTAAGAGGCCGCTGGCCTGTATACGCACATGTTGCATCACCGGCCGTGTTTAGTCTGTAAGCTATTTAGTTTGAACGTTTACTTTGTCGATATAATCCGCAGAACACTCCACGCTCAGCACTCAATCAGATCGGCACCGCCGTGTCTGACCAAACACACTTGTCATAACATTCAAACATTCGTTCTTATCAACACCTACTTTCATCGTGCAATGTTTCTATTTTTAAACAAGATAAAAAGATTAAGATACATTTACGCATTTCGCTGGGTGCAATGAATATTTTATCTTTTACGCAAACCGGGTTTTCTAGAAAGATTTGATAGCGTACGGTTTGTCATGGGGAAGGCAAGTGTCAAAGTGACAAGTGACAGTTTGGTCCCAAAAGAACTGTCAAATCAAAGGAATTTTCTGAAAAAAAAAACGATTTATTGATGTAAATTGACTAGATGTTGTGTATTATGCTGTAAAAAAGATTAAACCATAACTAAACAATCGAATACACTTTTCAAAATAATATCTACTTTTCTATTGGAGGTTAAGTACCAGTATTGCATCGCTCTATAAATCATGAAATGGTTCGTCTGGCGGAAGAATTATCACCTGGAACGAGTTTTGTGATAGTTGTCGTGTTAAGAAATTAAATATATTGTGATATTTCTCGAATCTAAATAGAAAAAAGGGGTAAAATTACTCACATAAAACATTATGATATTTTATCAAAACAGAAACTCAGAAGCAGCATTATATTCTTGTTATAGGAGAGGACAGGTAAAACATCCCTAAACTCAAAAATTGAAACCTCAACTACAAGTAATTGTGGATTTATTACGGTAAAATCAAATGTATTACCACTCAATTAAATCACTTTTTTTCTTCTTGTAGATGCACCGCGGCGTCTTAATTCTTCTTTTAGTATATGCACTTGCATTAACGAATAATTTTCCATATTTGTTTTGTATTTATACTCAATTTTTATAACAATAAATCTTGTTTGTTTTTTGTACAAGGTAGACAGTAATCTGACGTAGGGACCAACTATCGCAGCGCCATCTACGATTAGCTTTGAGTTGCCATCCCCATTGAACGATTGCAGGTCAAACAGAGATGGTGAGAAGTGAGTGACACTGGCCTCTTAAGTGAAGTGTGCTTAAGTGATTTGGTAAACTGCAATTAAGTTAGATGTGCAAACAGACTAATGACATTAACAGAGCTAAGAAAGGCGGTAGTGCCACAAATAGCTTAAACACGGTTTAAATAAATACAGCTGCGATTAAACGCGTTAAAAGAATGCAAGAGCAATTCATCAAGTTCACAGTTACGTACAATGATTGATAAAAAACGTAGCCAAAATGCTGAACCTCTCGACAAATTGCTGTTTACATCATTATCGGTTTTTTGCGTATATTTGCGAATCGCTAACGGCGATGTGCCGACCCGAGCGGTCACATCAAAAACGCCGACATTAAGGCCAAGGATGCTGGATGGCTACAAATTGGGCATTCATTATTTTAACAAAAGCCTTCCATATAGCGTTATATAATAATTACAAGTACAATTTTTTGGTCATGCGAAGTTTGTATGTTGCACAAGATGACTTGTTACAGCTTGTAAATGGCATTGATTTTAACCGCAGAGATGAATTGAAAACTAATAACGAGCAACGCTATCAATTAGTTTAAAATATATTATTACGAATCATATATTTCAAATTGTAAAACAAACAAGATAATTTAACGTTGAAATGATTGTATGAAAAATAACGGTTTTTTAACACTCTCACTCATACATTGTTTTTTTATTACCGATTCTGAAACAAAGTATTCAAGAAGTCACTGTGATTGGAAGTTTTACTACATTAATCTTACAAAGTTCATATGCATTTTTTAGTAGACTAACTATTCAACCAAGTCTTGTCTAAATGATAAAATAGTCAACAGTTTTCACCCCTCGTAACTCTTCGCTAAAAGTTTTAAATCTGAAAATCATTCTTTATAAAAACGAAGTGCACGATTTATCATTGTTCAGTTTAGCAAAAACCTTTCCATCAAAGAGAGAAAAAAGTGATTTACGTAATACTGACAAGGAAAGCGGATGTTGAAATAAAATTATATTTACTATTGTTATCACGGTGTATAAGCCGAATAGATAACACTTGGGTACATAGCGTGGTCAAACAGAGTTAGATATATCATACAGAAATTAATTTACCATGGGTTTTATACAGGAGGATTTTCCCGAAAAGGAGTCGGAAAAACCAATCTTTAACCTCAAAAATTTCGTACACCTTAGAATTTCTTTTTCGGGCTCATCGGAAAGTTTTCTCACGCTCATAACCTCTCAGTCACCTTAGTCACAGGTGCTTTAATAAACGATGTCGTCCATTACAAGGCGTTGAAGCGAAACGACAAGCCGACAGCAGCACCGCGACTTGTTAACTACATTAATTCGTATCCAGAGCACGCATGTCCAAAAACCAGTGTGTAATGAATGCAATGAGGAAGCTTACTGCGTTCGGTAAACGGTACAAACGAGTAGTCGAATGTTCTGAGAAGGCGGCAATCAAAACACAATCGTCGTAAGTTCGTAACGGTGCCGATGCAGGCCCAGGGCGGGCTGGGGACCGCGCCGTCATGCATTTATGCACGATTGCATAAAAATTGCAATCATCAATATGTTAACATCTATGAATAATATTAACTTTTTTTGTTGAGCATACGTGCTTTTAATTTAATTTTTACTGTCGGTCTTTTTTTTAACTCTAAATAATTATAATTAAGAATTATTTATGCTCGTGTTTAAGTTTAAAGAATCAGTAATGTCTGTAATAATTACCAAGTGAATTCTTAAAAAAGTACTTAACATTTTAATTATTGCTTTACATAGCAAATAATTAAATAACAATTTTACCTTCCACAGCCTAGTAATTGGTTGTTAAATATGCACATTTATTATTTTATCTTCGTTTCGTATTCATACACACGAATCGCTCATAAATTATTTTATTTTAACTAAATTACGATCTTAATTGAGAGAGATAAAAGCATGCTTTTTACGTTTGGTTACTAATGCTAACACTTGTTTTCATAGACTCGAATTTAGGCTTATTTTGTCCCATGGCCAGAAAAAGGCCTCTCTTCCGTGGACCGATCCTGCCAGTAGGTCCAGCATAATTCAGTTAACTACAGCCAAACCTCCGGGTGTTCTCATAACGCATAAATGATCCGTTTAGCTTATCATCTAATCTGTTCTTGTATTAATCTCCTGCATAATCGAAGTTTCTGAGTAGCGGCGGTTGTACAAAGGGGCGCTCGTTAAAAATAATGATGTCGGTTAATTTTAATTCGTAGTTGTGTCGTGTCGACGCCACGCTGTCTCGGGTGTCCGGACCTGCGCCCGAGCTTATCTCTTCCGCTACACGAATACATGATCACTAATCTTATAATGTACATACTTTAGATTAGACCACCTATTGATTACTGTATTATTGATATTTTTTATAGCACAAACATCGATAAAGCTATAAATGATTTAAGATGGATGGATTTGATGGATTAAACATCCTTTAATCGTGATAAAAAATTACGTAAATTAGTTTTTTACTTTTTTATAAGCACACGTGTCGACCTAAACGTAAATCCGTCTGATAAACAAAAAAATAACGATATCTTGACCCTATTCGATGCAATTATTGACCAAAAATGGTATTGTGTGCCAAAAAATGTATGAATTCACAATGCGACTTTCTCCACTTGTTTGATCAAGCCGCCTGAAGCGTACTCTCAGGCGATGTCATGTTCGGGTTCAATTAGCATTTTTTTTTTTTACAATGTCTTTTTCTGTAGCGTTTTTCATAATTATGTGGGAAATGTGGACTCGGATTCCATTCCTTGGTTGAAAGTTTTAGCTAGATATTACCACTTTTCCTCCTATTCCCATAAGGTTAAATATCTTATTTTTATATACTGGCTGGCAGTTTATTACTAGGACGGCCTGCGTACTGCATTGCGTTGACGCAACGACTGTAGCGGTATAGTCGTTGCGTTGACGCAGCTGTTACATAAAATGCGTTGATCCGTTGCTGCAAGGGAACGCAATTATTGTCAGGTCCCATTAATAGATTCTTATCTGTCAAAGACATATGACATAGACGATTACTACTGATATAAATCTAAATTATAATATATGTAACTTGTGCAGATAATGTATGGCTCTGGTGTTCGAATGTCCAATCTTGACCAAACTACTAGACTGAAAGGCGCGTTGCCAATGTTACGCATACATTAAAATAAAACAAATATTTAGCACCTACATGTTACACGTCGATTTTATGTGACATAACAACGACTAAGTTTGTGTTATATGTATGGGAAAACTTTGGTCTATTTTCCTAAATAAACCAAAGTTTTCACCTTTTTCTACCTTTTTCGTATACAGCCATTCCTATGGCTGTATACGAAAAAGGTTGTTTTTTTATAATCTACCTACATAATCCAATTGCTAGTTAAAGGCCCCCTACCTACAATCCTTACGCGAACTCTAGACATAAGACAGATGTGAAACTTATTCATCATCAGCCTATAATGTTCCCACTGCTGGGACACAGGCCTCCTCTCTGTGAGAGGGAGTGGGCCATAATACACCACGCGGGCCCAGTGCGGGTTGGTAGATGTCACATGTCTTCGAATTTTTGGTTCTAGGACATGCCGGTTTCCTCACGATGTTTTCCTTCACCGTTTTTGAGAGCAGTGGTGATGAAATAAATTACACAAAGTAATGCGCCTGGCGGGGTTTGAACCAACGACCTACAACTCGTAAGTCGGGACCGATACTACTGAGCCACCACTGCTCTACCGATACTACTGAGCCACCACTGCTCTTAAAACTTACTGCACTGCTCGTGAAACTTATTAACAACGAATAATAAACAGTCTAAGCTAGAAGCTTTAAAGAAAAATGTTTTCAAAAAGTGAATTAATTAAAAATGATTAAAGTAATTCCACATTCCCATTTAGGTAAATAAGAAACTATGATGATGAATATTACAGAAAACCTGTTTCAGAGGTAGGTGTTGTTCATATAAAACTTTACTATACAGTAATATACTACATGTCATCGAGGCGCCTTTTGACTGAAATCAACGGTCATTTAATTTCTCATTAATTTCACACCCGCCTTAAAACAAAGTGAACAATTAACGAAGTGGTTTGATTTATGAGCGTTCACGTAAAAGGGTATATCCATCGAGGCTTTAAAGTCATTAAAAGGTGATTACAAGTTATTGCGAATTGTATTACAACAATAAAATGTTCGGTGATTTTATCGCTGTTAAGCTGTTAGTTAGCTTTATGGCACCTTTTTAAATTAATTACTATCCTTACACTTGACTGTAACTGTTAAGAAACGAGTTTTCATTTAGGAAGTTATCAAACTTTAAGATATATTTATTATAGATTGGAAAATAGCAAGAGAAAAGCCATTTAAAAAACAGAACGTTGAAGGATTCAACGAGGAAACTTAACAGTAAAGGTGTTATAACGCCATACTGTGACGTTTCATACCAGTTGCGCGCTCTTAAGAAAACAATAATCATAAATACCATAAACAAAATAATGCAAATTAATTTACGCAAGGAAGGAATTGGGGGAGGCGTTTGCTCAGCAGTGGGACAGTACAGGCTAGAGAGAAAAAAATAATACAAAAAGGTTTTTTTTGTCAAAGCTAATTGTCGACACAATATTGATGGCCATCAGATGTTGTAGCATAGTGCAATCAGTGCCCGTCATTATAGAACCCATCGTAGACGGCAGAGTGTGTCAAACAACAATAGCCACAGACTGTACGTGACTGTACAGTCCACTGTCCAGTCTGCGTCGTTAGATCATTTACCCTTAATATTTCATGTCATCTAACTCTTTCAGAGAGCGTAAATTTCAGCGTGTATCAATAATCGCCCACACTAAACCCACGTTTAGCACCCGCGCTAGGTTAATGATCCAAATTGTGCGTAAATAGTGGCCAGTGGTTGCCTTTGTTGCCCAGCGCCCAACAACATTGCGCGACCTAATTCCCAAATTGGACTTTTATAGCACGCACTGAAACGTTAATTAAGGATAGCTCAGCATTTTACTATCTCGAAGTAATTGGACAACTCATTTCTGTTTATGATTTCCCCAGTATTTCACTTAAGAATTTTAATTGGAAATAATATTTTTATTAGCAGTTTTGTTTTAGTTCTATACGTTGGTGGTCCCAAATCTTGCCCATACAAAAGACATCAACGCGTTATTTATAATTTAAATATTTATTAAAATCTTTTTGGTGAAAACATAAAATTGAGAACAGTTGTCATATCAATTTTATCCAACAATAAATCAAACGCATAAATCTTCGCCAAAATCACAATTACTTTAGTGCCGAGACATATCGATAATAAATATCGATGTGTAAAATATTTTGATTAATCGAGTCTCGTAAAGTGGAGATGCCGTTATAAATAAACATATTAATGTATAAAAAGTATAAGTAGTATATGAGTGTATTGAATTTATTACAAGGAATTTATAGAGCTTTTCATCGGCTTCCGCGTGAGTCAGCGAGGCGCGCGTATTCTTAGCCGCCTATTCCCGTCCTCACCGACTTCAAAGAATAAATAGACTCTCATAGATATGACAGCGTTCCCTTTCTATCTATTGTAACGTAAATTGAATTTCACTTTCGTCACTATTCATAAATGTTATTGTTGCAAAACGATCGCTTTTCTTGAACTTTCCGAATTTTGAATGCAAGTCTGAAATCGATTTTTATTAGTAACGTTACCGGAAGAAAACTACAATGAATGACAACTTTTACTTTTTTTACGATGTGATGAATCAATACTACGGCTTGTCACGACTTCGCAAGTTCGATAGAGTTGCGCTTGCGTCGCGTCCACGTCGGGTTTAATAAAGCCACGCCCACTGTGTACTGGTATAATTAGCGAGCGATTAGGAGTCTCGACTCGCATTCTTCATTAGTCGCTAATTCATATGTAAAACAATAATTATTATTTTCTAGTTTCCCGCGTAATAACCAATTATTTAACCACGCACTTTAAAACCTTCATAATAAATTGACAATTCTGACAAACAATATTGTTTGAAATATATGTAGGTACCTAGTTATGAATATTTAACTGTAAATAGACAGTTATAATATTAAATATTATTATATACGGACAAAGAGATACACGAATCTGTCATGGATAATAATACATATTGATTACATATCTATTATGTTAGTACCTAATAAGGTCTGAATTTACATATTTTACGAAAAAAAAGTGACAGTTATCTATTCCATATAAAGATTTTTCTTATGCTTTTGTTAACTATATTCCAGGGCTTACTAGGCCAAGGTCAATTTTCTTGTGTTAAAAATCTATTTGATCTTCTATGTATTTAAATTATCTTTATGTAAAAACAACGTAATGTATTTGTTATAGCGTCAAGAAATACAACATAGATTATCCTTATAAAATATGTTTTTGGGGTAACTGTTGTATAATTTGGTCCAAATGCTACACAGAAGTTTTGAAGCAATTTAAACAATCAATTAAAATTGGTTCTTATAGTACTCCTCTATTGAACTACTAAAATTAACCACAGTAACAGTATCTTTCACAGTTATTACGCATTTACGAAAATATAAAAAAAAAGTTTTTGACAATGCGGAAATACATTATTTGAAAGAAATGCTTTATTCTCACTTCAGTCACCCACCGCCGCCACTTTAACGAGATCGTCTATCTACAAAACGTCTAATATCTATTGCTTTTATTGTGTCACAAAACTTTCAAAGCTTATCATATTTGCGGACATTCACTCGTAATGTGATATATGAATAGCTAGAACAATATTGACTAATGAGGTACGTATTACTTAACGTAGGTTTCTTTTTCAATGTCGATAGGTATTTGCCTATAATTCTTGTTTGATTTAGAGAAATCATCATCAGCTGCCGTTAGGAAAAAACTACCTTTACGTGCTGTAGACAGTCGTCAAATATTGCTGAAAGCTGAGAAAACAGTACCATTTATTTAATATATATTTTTAAGGCAGTATTTAAACATTCTACTGCATACATCTGCGTGTATAAGTTAGTGCAGCATGTTAAAATTCTGTATTTAATAAAAAATATTTACCTATTCGTATTCAACGGTGTAGGGAAGCATTTTTATTATTGCTGATCCCTGATCAAATGAAAACTTAGAAAATGAAATAATAACAATAAAATATTCATAAAACAAATTAAAAATTCCTTAAGAAAACTCGAATAACAGTTCTCCAGCTGTACACCATTGTTTCTAAAGACAGTGTTGTATTTTATGCCACATTTCTTGGCTTTTTAATGACTTTTACTTATTACGTTAGATAATAAAAAAATATTTCATGTCTTTATAGACATGAAATAATAAATAATGCGGTAATTATTTACCGCATTCAAGCAGCTTAATAGTTAAAGCTACGTGATAAATTGACACTTACAATACAGACGGTATAAAGAAATGACTTAAAAAACATTTCGCGCCGTTGTATAATTAACTTTCAGTGATTATCCGAAGACAGCAAATCGAAAAGCTTGGTCATTGTTTCTAATATTTATTAATCGTAAGAAATGCCGTAAGAGACATTGAATATGCTTTCGGATATGCAACGTTCAGTTTAATGCGTAAAGTTGATTATCGAATGGTATAGTAAAACCGGATGATTGTTACAGCACGCTGGGAGTCGCGCACGTGGCCGGGATGTGCAAGCCGGATCGCAGCTGTTCTGTCAACGAGGACAACGGCATCATGCTGGCGCATACCATCACACATGAGCTGGGACACAAGTGAGTATAGCTTTTTTAATTAACTTTCTTTTTCGTTTTTTTTTTTTTTTTTTTGTTGAGGAAGCACGAATGTGTTTGTAAGAACCGAAAGAAAGATGCTCGTAAGCTGGTACTACCCATATCACTGTTCACAAACAAATAGTGACTTGACGAAAAATGCGTCAAATAGGATACGTATAATATTAAAAAATGTAATGACCGTTTTGTCAGTGCTTGTTATCGAATTATGCGATAGAGCTGTTATTTTTGTAATGGGAAAATCCTTGCCAAGTCCTTGTCAAATAAAAATATTGCAATTCTAGGGATAGAGATCCCTAGAATTGCAATATTTTTATTTACCTACAGTATAAGAAACAACCATTGTCTCGGTATAAGTACTACCGCAGCAATTGACGACTTTAGGTACGAGTAACCACAACAACGTTTATTTTCTATCGCAATGGATAAAATGTGCAAGCATTCTTATTTAATTACGATTAACAGACATACCTAATTACCTACATAAAATGCTAACTGTGCAATTAGACACAGATAAAGGATAACCGCAATTGCGTGTTAATTGTATTTACTTAACGATTATTATTTGTCTAGCCGGTTTTACGCAACGGAAAACCTCAAGATCTTAGGAAAGAACTAAAACAACCAATCAAGAGATTTTATCAAACATACAGTTTATATAAAAAAAAGAATATAGTCCCATAAAAAATACGCAAAAAACCAAAACGTAAGCAGGGTTTATCTCGATGAATTTTTTGGGAATAACAATCCACGTAATTCCCTAATTCCATAAATCTTTTAAAAAAATAATGAGGTCTATCTGGTGGTATAAAGAATGATAAAGTAAAAATGACAGTTCACAAGTACCTACTTTGGTCGCACTCATAATTTTAATTGAACGACTCTATAAATCTACGCTAATTTGCGAATGCACATTTTTTTTTGCATATTTCTCGGAATCTCAATTCTTAGGCAAGTGGCCAGTATTGCAAACTAACTGCCTCCATTAATTAATGTCATGTGGTTAAAAAAGACGCTTTTACAAGAATAAAGCTTTTGTATTTAGAACACAATATTTTGTGATTCCTTCTGGATTATTTTTTCTAGAACGATTCCAACTAAAATACTGTCTAACTTGGAAATTGTCATAGATGGAACAGCAAATAAATAGTTATTTGAATATTTGAAAGTGTTTCAAAAGCTGTCTCAAGTAAGTTCTCCAGCGTATAACATTGAATTGAAAAATTGATTATGCCCTTGAGTTACAGACACGGCTTATTTATAGATTACAATGAGATTAATTTCCTGAAAAATCGATTAGATGACTCATCCTCCATCGTACTATCGAACGAGAAATATTAATCGCAATGTAAACACACGGCTTACATAACACGTAATGTGCGCCTGGAGTAGTTACTACAAAGTTTGTATAGCCAATGGCCACACACCCGAAATAGATGTCTTCAGTCCCCCATAAATTCGGCATGGATTTACTGACCGTTTTATATGCCATAAAGAATCTAATGTAGGATTAGATATGAAAAATAATTTAAACCATAAGATTTATGTTAAAAGCGCAGCATTATCAAATCTGTAGTAGCCCCTCCTGAATCGAAGCACAGTAACCCAGGAATCATAAAATACTAATAGGCACCAATAAATTCTCGTATCTTGTGTAGATTTACGTCGCAAAGATTTTTTATTGTGATTTATTGATTCATCGCTCAAGCTTTGACTCAAAACATTTATAACCCATTACTGTTCTGCATAAATAGTGGTGTGATTGTGAATATTTGCCGCAAAACACACCACAAACCAGGTGATTAGTTTGCACTATACAACAGTCATAGATAAATAGGTTACATAAACAGCGCTTCAATGATTACTAGCGTCGGTCGTGCGTGATCACTTCGGTCGGTCAAAGTTTATGTGTCGAAGGTACAGTCAGCTTGTGCCTTCATCTTGCTTGTCTCTTCATTCATGTCAACACACTGATTTCGATTTTTATTAACTTCTAAAACCGCGTGTGGTTTAGCACATTTGTACACGCATCTACAAAATTTTACGTTATTACTTACGAAAGTAAATAATTAATAGCGATAATAAGGTTCACCGCGAATTCTTCTTTCATAATACCACATCAAATGTTCGACTTTTTTCTAAAACAAACAATCTATCAAAACGAACGTATCGTCAGTTTCCCACACTACTCACGCTATTTTGTGTATTTTAAATTTATTTTAAACAAGTATGCGTAATATTGTTAGTATTATTTTGGAAATAAGTGCTAGTTTTATTTGGCAACGGCTGCCGAGTGCTTCGGTTATCGGCACTGGGCACTGAGTCATGTTTCTAAGCCGAGATTACCGCAAGGACGTTGCTTTCAAGATATAAACTTATGAAACAGTTGTATTGCATCTGAGAATTTAAGAGTCCTTTGGAGTGTTGTTATAATTCCGAACAAACAGGACATTGTCACTGGTATTAGACAACGCCCACAATCATAATACAAACACAGGTTATGTAATGTGCAAACAGTGCGAGTCAGCCATTGACCTTCTTGTAGACATGAATGCATCATTCGCCGCGTACAATGCACTGCGCACCCGGTGCATTGACGTCGCACTATCGGCCCACACAAGTTCATTATTTTTTCATGGCGTTATCTTGAATAAAGAATAAGGGATTCAATAATAAACTAATTAATTTGCATGCGGAGACTTGTACACGGGTTGCAAGGCATGTCTCTTGACATTTACCTTCATGTCGTATGCAACAAACACGGGAACACTTGGATTTTATGGCTAAATGCAATGTCGTTTTGTTTTAACGAATTTAAATTTAGATAAACTTTGCTGAACATTTCTTTAAATTAAACCCGTCGCAGCGCATCTAGATAAAATTAATTGCGACGATATTTTTCCTCCTACCAAATTTGTTGTAACCTCGCGTGCCGACACTTCCGGAGTTTCAATTCGTTTGGCTGAGAGAAGCAATTAAATTGATATTTTTACACACTATAGATCCGTTTAGATTTATTTAATCTCTATAGATTTGTTTGCGATTTGAATATTGATTACGATTCCAAGGTCCCGTAATCAGATGTTTGGCAAGTGGATTTGCGAGTGAAGACGCGAGAGTCAGCGTCGGTTTCCACGCTTCAAACTTCTATTGATTTGATGCTGGATTCGGGCCAATAATTTTTCATACACATTCGCGATAAACTTAGAGTATAACGCCCTGGATATCGTCACAGATTGACAGGTGTCTGTACGACAACACTACATACATAATAGTGATGTGATGGGATCTGGTGGCCAGTGCCAAATATCACTGACTGACTGACCCACTGTTTTATATGTCTGGTCGAACCGTGTCTGGGCTGCAAATAGACGCGTGCCAACGCTTCCTGTAAATGTCAATATAATGAATGAATACCTACTTCGAAAGATTTAGAAGGTTTTGTACGAGTATAAAGGGAAATAAGACCTATCTACAAAGATTTGTTAATTTGCTTATAACCATAATAATCTGTATTCGATTTGAGAATGAGACTATCGGGCTCTATAATATTATTATATACTTACTTTGCTACTAATATTCAACTATCTGTAAGTATGTTCATTATCAAGTCATTCATTAACATCATTGGAAACATACTTAACTTTGTTTATAATCAACTTTCCAAGAATAAACTAGATACCTACTAATCTACCTAAGATAAATAATTTATTTATTCTATCTACTAATAATTAAAGAGAATACGTCATAATAATTATACAACATTATTTATAACGAGTCAAGATACTCTTTGACTTAACACTGTAACCTGAGAACTTCCAATCAAGCTGCTGACAGCAATTACAATTAAATGTTTCCGTTTTTCCGTGAGTGAACACGCTTACCTACTTCATAAGAAAAAAACTTGAGAGGTGTCAAGGGACACCCGGATGGAACGAAGTTACTGTATACACTCAACAAAAAGAATCGTCGCGACTCCACTCCACTCCACTCCGCTCCACTCCGTTCCACTCCACTCCGCTCCGCTCCGCTCCACTCCGTTCCACTCCGTTCCACTCCGTTCCACTCCGTTCCACTCCGTTCCACTCCGTTCCACTCCGTTCCACTCCGTTCCACTCCACTCCACTCCACTCCACTCCACTCCACTCCACTCCACTCCACTCCACTCCACTCCACTCCACTCCACTCCACTCCACTCCACTCCACTCCACTCCACTCCACTCCACTCCACTCCACTCCACTCCACTCCACTCCACTCCACTCCACTCCACTCCACTCCACTCCACTCCACTCCACTCCACTCCACTCCACTCCACTCCACTCTTTGAGCTCTAGCACCCTTTCGCAACGCGCGTTATGGAACTTCGTTCCAAAAAGTGTCGTGACAACTTTTCGTAAGAATTTTTTCCGTCTAGCCCCCTTTACAACGCGCGATAAGGAACTTCGTTCCAAAAAAAATTACCCGCGACTTTGCTCACGGATCGGTCGCGAATTGTTTACTTTTCATTCCTCTTGTCTTCTCCTAAGTACTCTTTCACCTATTACTCTTTACACCTATAACTACCGATTACCACACAGCTTTACAGTCAAAGCCTATAATACTGTTTTATAATGATTTTAAGATCAGCTGTTGTGACCGTGCCTTTACAGGAGCGCCATCGCCACCGTTCATGCAATGAGATAACGATAACAGGCGATGCTAATATAGCTATTAAGATTACCATGTTGTTGCTACACTGACGATAAACGATAAATGTCATTATCGTTGCATTAATAACGGCTCATGAATGATGTGGAGTGCATAGATTGTACATACGGGCTGTATCGATAAAAACTATTAAATTATTAGAAGTATCAATGGCTCTAAATAGAGGCTGTTTCGTAAATTAATAAAATTATGATGCAATGTCTCGATTTATTATGAAGATTCTGTATTATTAACATAAATCAATTATTGACAGCTCCGGTGAAAATATGTATTTTAAAAACTTATTAATTATATTATTTACCTAAATTAAACTAATAATATCTGCTCTTCGAATGTCAAAATATCAATAAACCACCGATCTTACGTTAATCAAACTTGCACATAAAAAATACAAAATGGACATTGCAGATACTTGAATCATTATTATTTTAAAATAATCTGGATACATGTTTGACTTGTTAATCGTTTATAGCACTTCCTTGTTGAGTGCAAATGGGCTACAGATATCGCTCACACTTTTAAAACCAACGGTATATGCAAAACTGCAAGAGATACCAACCTCTGGCAATCTAAGTGGGCATTTCTTGAAGCCTTGTAATGAGCACATTCTAGGATAACTTTATCAATGTACCGTATACATTATTCCTCCAACCATGAAATGGAACAGACTGAAATAGCGAGTCTTTCAGTCTGTCAGTTGTCTCGTTTGATAGACAGTTCGATACTATAATGTAACTCCTCATTAGTTTGGTATGTAGGCTGACCTAGAAAATAGAAATACGTTTTTTTTTCGGTCGTACACAGAGACTAATCGCTGCGAATGCCTAATACTCTCCGCGAGTATTCGCTGAATGTGACAAGCTATTCGCAGCGAATTGAATGTTCAATGTGTGGCAGAAGCTTTAGAATCTTTAGACAGCTTCCCCATAGACCCCAACTTGTCCCTATGTACGGTTTTATCTAGTCAATTTCCCGGAAACTCCTCTTAGTCGCCATACAAACGCTTTCTATTTTCTTCCTCCCACAGCGACGACACCCGTCTTCTGGCACCCACTGTGTGGCGACTCTGGGAGTCTACGTCTCACTAAGTCTAAAACTAGTAGAAACACCAAACAACGGGTTTCGTACTTTGAGACTAGACCTCCTGGTCCGATGCTTTATACAAACATGGTAACAACTACAAGGGTACATTTATAAACGTTTTTCTTTATCCTCAGCTTTGGACTGTACCATGACACCGAGAAGATAGGCTGCCGTAGTCATGAAGGATCAACGATGCACATCATGACGCCCATGTTCGCCTCAGACTCGGTTCAGGTGGCTTGGTCCAGGTGCAGCAAACGTGACGTCACCAACTTCTTGGAGTAAGTGACTCTTTTAATTATTTTAAGAACTAAGATTTTAGTCTTTGCATTAATAAATGGCTGTTGATAACACTATTACTATTTTTGTTTCAACAATCGGTTCAAAAATCCGTTCAAGTTATGATACCTACTCGTTTTGTTTTATGCTTAAATTGTTGACTCATTCAATATCGTCATCAACGTGAATTGTGAAAAGCTTTTACATACCGTATTTCGAGTATTTTAGATACTTAGCAACATATAAATTGCGGCGAATTGTAATACAAGCACATACACTACGTATTGTAGGTTTGCTTACCTACTTAATTTACTGAATGGTCAAGCCTCTTCCGTAGCGTTTTCATTGATAATTTAGGTCACTACTCCGTTAATGCAACAACATACATAATTTAATTCCAACATCATTTACACATGAAAGTGGACTCGTCTTTACATAATACTGTCTTTACTAGCAACTACATAAAATGTTTTATAGTCACAATAAAATTGAAAGCAGCAATCCTACGCGCACATAAATAAAGATTTTGAATCGAAACCTAATACCGGATGTCGTTACAACGATCTCGAAAAATTAATTATTGAATGTCGCAACGGAATCTGCATTTTACATCAATCCACACACGCGTCCAACTTATATTTTTGTCATCATCAAACCGGCTAATCATCATAAAGCATCAAATTATGGCGCTTCTATAAAGAATTAAATTTAAAGCAGTCCGTGATAAATAAAACGGAGACTGTTAAAAATTGATGGATCTAAATGTGACATGTTTATTAGAATTAGACGTCCACGTCTGGCCAAAGGCCGAGCGGTTGTGAAACCGTACGTTTATTGAGGCGTATTCGCTATTCGCAGTTTCGTACGCACAAATCATTGTAAAGTGTGTAAACGCGCTCGTAATAGTGCGAAATGTGCCGAAATGGATCCAGTAGGCGCGGTCGGAGTTCTGCTTCAGCTGTTATTTGCTCGGCTACGTAGAAAACATATTGTGCTACAATTTTATGGTCGACTATTTCCTAATCCAGTTGGAATGAATTTAACGCTGAATAACTTTGAACGACTTTTGGCATCTCCACATTTAATCATACGGAACGTTTGTTTGCTTGCATACATTTGGTACACTAGTTACTGCTATGTTATGTTTAAACATGGGCGTTTTATACGATATATTTTAACTTACCTGCCTTACCTTACCTTACTTACTTGTCTATTAATTGGATAAATTATTTTCAGTGCGGGATTGGGCGAATGTCTCAGCGATCGTCCGTCTCAAGAACCGCTGTACGTCTATCCCAAAGATCCTGCTGGTAAGTTTCGCATCCATCGTCTTCGAAACTTGTTCCTCGTTCATTACGAATGATACTCGTAGGTAGGTAAAAAACTATATTTTTCTGTTCAGGTGTAACATTCGACGCAGCGTATCAATGCCACTTGCAGTTCGGTGCTGAAGCGGTAGTGTGTACCAAGCCGACTGAATTGTGTCAACATCTGTGGTGCCAAGTGAACAACGTGTGCAAGTCCATGCTACGCCCCGCCGCGCCCGGAACCACTTGTGGACCCGATATGGTGAGGCACGCAGGAAACTCATTGAGCTTTTTATACGACTCCCATTCTAACATGTTTTTGTTCTTGCTTCATGCGATTTTACATTGGAATTATCATGTTATGGATCGAATGATGATTTAGTTGGAATCTATGTCCGCTAGGTACTGGATGTAAGTAAGTTATAGAACCAGGTGTTACTTTGTGAAAATGCTGGACAGTTATTATGGGAAATTGTGGTGAGCGAAACTACTCCGTTTTGCTTTCTATAGTTCCAGAAAACTACTTCTACTATACTACAATATCCCAAGATCTTCACTTCAAACATTTTTTTCTTCTACAGTGGTGTCAGAATCAAACCTGCGTCCTTCGTACGCCATCCCCGAAACCACAGAATGGCGAATGGGGCCCGTGGTCAGAATGGAGCGAGTGTTCTCGAACATGCGGCGCCGGCGTCTCCACGCAGTCACGCGAGTGCAACAACCCAGAACCCCACAACAATGGCAACTACTGTATTGGTGATAGAAGCCGGTAAGCATTCAACTATTCACTTGGATTTCGGTTTTACCGTTTTTAAACGACTTCATTTCGGAGCCTTTGTGTCTTTGTATAGCTAAGCGGGGTCTGGAGGTTCTGAATTTGGGTTACGAGTGTGGCGGAATAATTAGTAGTATGTAAAACACCGTTATTTACAAATGTTTATTTTTATTGAAGACTAGCTTAGCTTGTGCTCGCGGCATTGCCCGCGTTGATATCGGCAATTACTTGACGAGATTTTACAACCGAGATAAACAGTAGGTATCCTATGTGTTAACCAGGTTATGAGTATATATTATATCTAATGTAGTAAAATGGTCTTCACAGTTCAGTCGTATGATCTGAACTGGAACCCATTTTTTTTTAACTACAATTTCGATGTGACTTGTTCTAGATACAAGATCTGCAACACTCACCCGTGCCCTATCAACGAGCCATCGTTCCGGGAAGTACAGTGCTCCAGACATAACAACAGGACGTATGGCAACGAAACATCTCATACCGTATCTGAGTGGATACCATACTTTGATCAAGGTAAGTTCAGAAAATAAATTTACCCTATTCTATTCCTACCCACATTTCGCAATCACAGGAACGTGTTCATCTAGAACTCTGGTATACACGGCTTACGCATCAAGCTGCACAAAACCAATTTATCGTGGTCTCGCTTTGTATGTTCTTTACGTACATTGAACGGTCAGATTATACTGGTTTTGTATAGCTTGATGTGTAACCGTACAAATCTAGAAATTCCGTTGAACTATTTCAAGTTCCTACTTTTAAAACAATAATCGTGTTACCGTATTCAACAAACCTTACCTACTGCTTTTCTTAAAGAGGTCAAAGCAATAACCTGTTAATAACACATTAAATAGGCACCATTTAATCGAACCATCGATATAAGTAGTTATAAAACGTATGCGCATTGTTACAGACAAGCCTTGCGAGTTACAATGCTTGCCGGGCGACGGCAGCGATGAGGATATGCTGGTAGGCGGGTTCGTTGCCGACGGCACTCCTTGCAGACAAAGCGAGGGGGCGAGGGACATGTGTATAGCTGGTGAGAATTTCACAACTACATTACTGTTTCTATTTAGAAATATTATCGGATTTGATGTGTACTACATTTAGTTGCAGTGCAGATAAAAGACTGGGTTACTTTTAGACTAAATGACCTGACGATTTAGAAAAGATACGGTTCAAATTGAAAAATCAGCATATTCGCACCTCCGATAAAATAGGGTTACAACTCGAAAAACCTGGATTTTCAGAAAAGCGAAAACAAACTCACAGATTTGTTAATCAGTCCTAATTCTTGCAGCATTATTATTATGTGATACAAATTATATATACCTAGAAAGCTTACAAAAAATACGTTTTAATGGCATACGCAGTTTTTCAATTTTCCTGAAAAAAACCCTGAAAATTCCCAATTGTAACAGTATTTTAGATAGCTATTCGAATTTTTACTTACAAAAATACAACATGACAAATGTAACAACTCTTATTATAGTAAAAATCAGGCAGTTCTTTAAACCTTTGTTAACTGAATAAGTATTCATATTGCTGTAGACTTCGAAACAAAATCAACTTTAACACAAACATTCAAAATTCTAACCAAAAAAAACAATTTCAAGAAACTACTTAACAGAACAATTTTAGGTAGTGTTTAATTTATGCTAAGCTTAAATAATATTTGTTCTCCTTAATGAAATATTGTTTAAATACAACGTAGGAACTATAATCATCACAATAAAAATCAAAATCACAGATTAAGTTAAGTTTTAGTCGTCTTTTAATAGCTATATAAAAAAATGCTGGTATTTCAATATTCAATAATAAATTGATTATAAAAAGGCGCATAGAACCGTCGTTTATGATTACTATAAATCAAACTCATCAAGTCAGCTTTCTTCCTCACTTTTATTGAAATCTGTCTGATGTAAGTAGGCTTTATTAAATAAATATTTAACTAGTTTAATTCAATCCTTAAACAATAAACTGTAATAATTCGACTTGTAACTGTTCATTAGACAAATTGATGTAAGCAACACGATTTGACCTATCTGAAACACTGTTATATTTTATTTTGTAACACTAATCGAGATCATTCTAGAGTCAAAATGCTTTAGTCATGTAGCGTTACAACTCCGTCTAGCGGCGAATTTTAGAGTTACAGATGTAACCTTAATGGAGAGGATAGTTTATAAAATTTTAAGTATTTCTGTATTGATAACTCAAAAATCGACTTTTTCGAGTTGTAACCCTATTTTATCGGAGGTGCGATTATGTAGGACACAGATTAAAGGCGCCTTTAGATAAAACTGACGATGAAATAAAATACCACGGCATGAGCTTCTTTCGGCCATAAACTATTTACAGCCAATCTGGCAAGTATAAAGCTACAAAAGCGCCACAAAACAGCATTTAGGGCGCTCAACCGATTAACTTACTTAATCGTTCAAACGTGCCCGACGGTGACGCTATAAACTTGAAGTAATCCAACCGTTTCCAAAATAAAATAACGATGTCTGCCTTTAAAACGGGCCTAGATTTCTTCAACGACGGGCGTAAGGAGCTTGTAAAAATCTGACATTTTCTTACAGGCGTATGCTATAAAGTCGGATGTGACTGGATAGTGGGTTCTGAAACGGAAGAAGACAAGTGTGGTGTCTGCGGCGGCAACGGATCGGCTTGTAAGACGGTGCAGGGCATCTATAGCAAAGCTAGCACAAAGCAATCCGGTTTTAGCGAGGTAATTTTATTACTATTTGAAGAGTTTTCATCGGTGGTAGACCATGAAATCATCTGACAGCTACTTATTTTGCTTGGTCATATTTTTCTTCTTCTGTTATATCAGAACAGAAAAAATAAACTTTTGTGTTGAGAATAGTTGCAGTAACCTGATAGCGGGCTAGTTAGCCCGTTATCAACACAGCTACAATGTACTAGCTACAGTGTACCTCATGCAGTTGCATGAGGTACAGTACTGTATTGCCACTCGTCAATTACATTTTAAAGCACCCCCTTTCCCATTATAATCACTACTTCCATCTTCGGACTGGTCGTAGCTTATCCTACTTATAGCAAGGTATTCAATCAGATAGTCCATAACCATGAGCTTGTCATACGAATCCTAATCAAATCTACATCAACAGGTTGCAGTCATACCCGCTGGGTCGAGGAATGTGAAAATACAAGAGAAAGTTAATCCAGGCAATTACATCACTATTAAAAGCGCCAAGTCGAATAAGATATACCTGAATGGGACACGGTAAGTAAAGCAAAGAAATTATTTTTACAATAAAATGTTTTTCTTTGAAAGGTTCCTTAGCCGCCATTTTCTTAACCTAAAACATTTTGTTACAGAAATGCTATTTTGACGGAATACTTTGTAGCGGGAACGCCAGCTATTTATGAACGAGACCGTGATTGGGAGAAAGTCAAAATAGTTGGACCTCTCGCAGAAGACATCAAGGTTTATGTAAGTAAAACACAAATACGAACTTTAGAGGAACATGTTTTGGCATTTATATTGTAAGTATGAAGTAAGTACTTACTCCATCCTGATGAACGACATTTCTTTCGACAGAGGTAGGTATTACAAAATACATAAGACTCTCTCGACAGGTCTTTTGTTTTCCAATAGGGTAGGCAGAAGCTATACAGAACACCATAAATATGCTGCGATCTATATATAGGTACTTACCCCATTTGCTTTGAGGATTAAGCTACGGGAAAATAGGAGCCCAGCCCAGGCTGTATACCCATCCACCGTTGAAAAATGAACTTAAAAGCTCTGGGTTCAAATTACATCGTATTTTTTATCTCCAGCAAATGATATACCGTGGCCGTCACCGCAACCCTGGCGTTACGTACCAGTATACAGTGGACAAGCAGCGCGTGCGGCGTCGGTACAAGTACCGCTTGTCCGAATGGTCGGCCTGCTCCGTCTCCTGCGGCCTCGGCTACATGCGCAGGAACTATGAATGCGTCGATGAACATAATAATCGTAAGTTGATGCTACTTCTCACACATCTATATATCTATATTTTAGAGGTATAAGGAACAAGGTAGCAAGTTCCTCATCTTACATAGGGACCAGTGTCGACCAGACGTGTGGTGTATTCTTACCTTCAGGATAACTCTACTTGCGCGATGTATGATTTTTGGTTTATATGCTGTGCGGCAGATGGCACCAGGTCGTTATAGGCCTAAAAAAGTCCTTTATTAGGCTATATACTTACTACACTCTCATCCAATTACTTGAAGTCACCCTGCGAAAGTGTGCCAAACAAATCTCTGCAAAAACTCTTCTCCTTCTCATCTTTCCATTTTCGTGTTTCACTATACAGGTGCAGTAGAGCTGTCCCACTGCTACCACATCGAGCCGCCGCGACACGAAGCCCTGATGCAGCAGTGCAAGCAGCCGGCCTGCCCGCCGCACACACTGCGCACGCACTGGTGGGTCGGCGCGTGGAACCCTTGCTCCAAGCCCTGTCACATGCCGGTTTGTATCGCTACTCTATAGCATAAACAACTAAGAAAATTTGACTTCATTTCGATTATTTAAGGTGTGTTTCAGAATAAAATTAGTATTTAATATGCTTCAACAAATTTTAACCTTTTTACAGGGCGAAGACGCCACGAAGCAGCGCAGCATATACTGCGTAGACAAAATATCGAACAAAGTGATAGACGACTCCCAATGCGACGTACTCAGGAAACCGGTGAGCACCATCAGATGTGCAGACGTACCAGCATGTTAAAGGGACTATATAACACACCATGGAAATGAATCCATACGGTCATCGATCAACGCGGTTTTATGATACAGAATCATATCACACGGCGACTTTCAAACAAGAGTGTTTGCAACACTTGAGATAACAATCTCGTCGACCTCCCAGGCGACGGCTCATACCTGCTACCAGGTACTACAGCAGACATGGGTCTGCGCAACACTGAGCGAAATAGGGTTCAGAAAGGAACGCAGAAATATGGAATCGAGACAAATGCATTTGAATAGGCAATGGTTGAAGTGAGATGTGAAGTGATAAAAGTTAGTGTAGGACTCTATGGAGCAACACTTGAATCGCGGAGTGACTGTGAGCGTCAATGTTTTGTTCTTGTTACGTATTCTTTGCAATATGAAATAAATAACCCATCGAATAGACATAAATCAGTTACGTGTAAGTACTCGAATAGTATCCCTACGTGGTGACGAGAGAATCTCGCGAGTACGGTCAACAATGCTCTGCAATTACCACATACTGCCATATTATAGGTAACTAGTTATAACATAGACTTCGCTTAGTTATTAACTACTAATAAATAATATTTTATATTCTGTAACATCAGTATTAAAGTGGTGTATGTATTTCTATAAAATAATGCAAATTATAAAGTAATGTGAAAGGTTAAGTATAATATAAATTTTTTGGACCAAAAATATTTTAGAAATCAAATTCACGTTGCCATAATCACTGTTACTGCCAATATGACACTTGTATGATATAAGTAGGTATTTACATTAGTTCTTTTTATGTATTCATGAATGATTCATATTTTTGTACAAATGAATTATGAATTTTGTGAAATATTTAAGTGGTTTAAAGGAACACATATTGTCACACTGGGTATCCATTATGTTAGAGCTGAAATCTCTTTATTCGCTTGCATTGCATACCTATAGACAATAATAAATCAGCTAGTCAACAACTTAGGCATTTGTACACCAGGCTATACACAGTTGTATTGTGTTGGAATCCATATGTAATTCGAATAACTTATAGTAGTATTAGAATGTAGAATCCCTTACACTATACAGTAAGTACCCTTTTAATATTAGAAATGTTCGTAAGGTTAACTTGTAAACATGTCATTTCGATTAATAATTTGTGTGTATAAAAATATGGACTATATACAATTGTGCCTAATTCTGGAACAAATAAGCCGATAATATTTATGAATATTATTTTAAGAATCATTGTTTGTGTCCTCCTTTATGTGACTATGCATAATTTTAAACGTTAGTTATACTTTTATTTATCACCTATCTATTATAAGGATAATAATATCAATGTAAACGAGTTATCAATTTTCTGATGTTTCGGTTCTAAGATACATCAGAAACGCGTCGATCAATTGATACACAATTTTAATTTTTAAATAAACTGCTTTAGGAACTAACCTTTAATTGTGCACAGATTACTTCTCTAGGTAATACTTCAACTGGTTACATTTCTATTGATTGTAGTGACTTATTATACTGTACCAATTATAATTGTGTATGTAATAGATATGGCAATAAAATCGTGCATTGTTTTAAATAATGTTTTATTTTTGTCCATACAAAACTTATAAATTCCTAAGTAAACCCACTTACTAAGAAATAAATCACAGTGAAATATAGAAGCGAAATTAACACAGTCTAGGCACCAAATTAAAAAGTCTTACAATCAAGACAGTAATCAGAATCATATAATCAAATTTAAACAACACAAAAAAAAACAAGATACATAATCCCATTTCGAACTGAAATAAATAAAATATGCAAGATTAAGAAAACGTAAATCAAGGTAGAACTGAACTGTTTGCATTTGCCACATAAGTGGCAAAAATTTTATAGAAAATAGTATGTATAATGAAATTAATTTGTGCTCGATTCAACATACAAAAAAGACGCAAGCAATGGATGGCCGCTAACCAGTAAGCTACTGGTTCTATACATACAACATCAAATTATTCTGACAGCAATGTGTACATTATACATGAAAAAAAATACTACAGGTATGTGTGTGCAGAAATAATAATAACATGTTGATCAGATTTAAAATTAAATTAAAGTTTAAATAATTCGTATAGGCAGAATATCATGCATTTCTTAGCTTATAAAAATTTTAAATGTTCATTTGAGGTATTTTATATGGATTTTTAAATTTAAATTCAATAAACGGGGCTTACAAAATCTCTTTTAAAAATACTGAAACTTACAATTAATTTTACCCCATATAAATATTTTTGTTAGCTTAAATTGACGACTCTTAAAATAATTGAGATTCATAATTTGAGTATCATCTTACCTATAGGTATACATCTAGAGTGCAAAAAACATGAATTTACTATAATTAACTTTAAATCAGTAGTGTCTCGTTTTTTTTAATTAAAATTGTCATGGTATTAATTTTGTTTTTGGGATATGACGTTTCTAACGGCCTCAACTTAAACCTAGTCTTACATTAAAAAGAATAAAAATCTCACAGATAATTTTCCGTTTATTTCGGTTTTTATAACATTAATTAGTTTTATTAAAAATACGTATAAATCTTTAATTAACCAGTTCCGGAACTTGAATCTTTTACCGGTAAAGCTTCTGATGATACGTCAAAACGTATGTTTTTCTTTTTTGTGGTATTTTTCTGTAAGAGGAGAAAAATGCTTCAGACTACAAAAATTTTAGCCTTGAAATTAAGAAGTAAAAGCCGTTATAACACTAAAGATGAATATTTAAAAATGATACAAATCAAGCATACGACTTCAGAAAGAATAATCGCGTAGTAACGTAAAGTGGCATTCGTATTTGACGCTTTGTGTCCTTTTTTTTTATCGTGGCAAAATCTTCAAATGAGTCCTCCCGCCCAGGGCGGGACAGGAGGGACTGTCAGACTTGTACTGACTAAAATCCACGGTGTTCCTTCAATAGCCCTTTATGTACCAGGGTCACGGTTACCGGGTGAGACAGTCCCGCGACCCCGGCAGGCTTTGGCCCTCTTAGGGGGCCCCGTCAGATTGCTGACAGCTCTTTGAGGCGCGCGTGGAACACAACGCGTCGTCGACCCGGGCATGGTCCATGATCGGACGGCGAGTCACCCATTACTCGCCACCCGCATGCCCGCGCCTACGGTGGCCGAAGATCGTCTTGCGACGTCCGTTGCCGTGGGCGTCTCCCGCGGCGGCTGGGTCGTGCGTTGGACGCTGTCCTCTCCCTCACGCGTTCCGCCTCCTCCTTTGCTAGCATTACTGCTTCGCAAAAGGAGGCGACCGCTTCCTATTCCGTCTGGCCCCGCAGCATGTCCTCGACCAGTGCCGGGCGCGAGAGGTCTCCGCCTATCGCCACCGTGAGGACACGGCGGTGTTCTGCCCAAGCGGGGCAGTCCTGCGCCGTATGCTCCACCGTGTCCTCCGGGATTCTCGCAGTGGTGACACCCAGACGTTTCTACTTTCCCATACACCACAGGAAACTGACGCCTCTCTAGCCACTCCTCAGAGGGGTCTTACCGCCGCGATTGCGGCGTGCCCACGCTTTGGGTCCTTGGGTCTTTAACGGTCCTCTACGGCGAATTAAGGCACTGTCCTACCACGAAGCAACTAGCTATTAAGTATTGGTAAATTCCGTGAATATAAAATAGGTACAATATACTTTTAGTTGTCCGCCGTCTGTTTACATCGTAGGCGAGTATTATTAGTCACTGTGAGAAAAACTATCAAAAAAATACTTGCTATACCAGCGAGTAATCGCCAGTTGTTGCCGCGCACCCATAATGCGTTACCTCAATTTTCATTTACTAGGTAAAACTCGCTTTTCGGTAATTGCTAGCAGTAGGACAGGTGCCATGTAACGCCGAATTCTGAAATCGTTAGGAAGAAATAACCCTGCAGGCATCAAATAAATGGGTTTTGTCGGCGGAAAAACAGAGAAAATGAAGAAACGTAGAAATTTTTCTATCATTCCAAAGCATAGCGATGTTTAAAGGATAAAAAATATATCTTTAGTCGTCTACTGGTTGTACCTTGCTTGGCCATAAGGAGATCGGGCGGGTGTGGCCCAAGTGGCGGCGGAGCATGACGTTCATTTTATTTGAAAGTTCCCTACCTAAGCTTACTTTTTTTGTATGGGTACAAAAAAATCTATCCTGGGAGAAAAAAGTTATAGCGTTAAAAAGAAATACGCATTTATAGAGCTTTCAAGTATTAATTCAATTATATCTAATTATTTTAACTTATGATGATATGTTTGCTATTATCTAACATTCATGATGACTAATACCCGTGGAGTCTACTTATTTTTTTTATCTTGGGAAAGTCATCAAATAAGTCCTCCCACCCAGGACAGAGCGGGAGGGACTGTCAGACTCATACTGACAAAAATCTACGGTGTCCTTCAATAGCTCTTTACGTTCCAGGGTCACGGTAATTCGGTAAGTCCCGCGACCCCGGCAGGCTAGTTGGCCCTCTAAAGGGGGGCACCGTCATTATGCTGACGCTCTTTACACAACGCGCCGTCGACTCGGGCATGGTCCATGTTGGGACAGCGAGTCGCCCATTACTTGCCGCCCGCATGCCCGCGCCCACCGCGTCCGGAGATCGTCTGCCGACGTCTGTCGCCGTCGCCGTCTACCACTGCGGCTGGGGTGGAGGGAGGATGCTGTCCTTTCCCTTACGCGGCCCGCCTTCTCCTTTGCGAGCATGACTGCTTCGCAGAAAGAGACGACCGCTTCTCATTACTTCTCGCCCCGCAGCATGGCTTCGACCAATGCCGGGTGCGACAGGTGCTCCGCCCACGCGGGGCAGTCCTGCACCGTATGCTCCACCGTGTCCTCCGGGCGATCCTCGCAGTGGGGACACTCAGGTGTTTCTTCCTTCCCCATCCGATACAGGTACCTCCCAAAACTTCCGTGTCCCGTGAGGACCTGCGTCATGTGGTAGGTCAGGACGCCGTGACGCCTATACAGCTACTCCTCAAAGAGGGGTCTTACCACCCGACGTGGTATCTACTTTAGAAATATGTTACTACTCCATTGTTGTAAGGATTCTGGTTCAAGTGTTTGAAGACGAGGCTAAGTTATAATGTTTGAATAAAATACTGTTTTTGAGAAATGATTTAAAAGTGTTTAACTTACTTTATAATATAAATGTCATCGTAAGTACAGTCCCACATAACGGTGGGGGGTTCGCATCGGTGTCGGGGGGACGATGAAGTACCTGGGACTCGTCCTCGACAGCCGGTGGAACTTCGGGGAACATTTCCTGCACTTGGCCCCAAAGCTGAACCGGGCATCAGCCGCGGCCTCTGGAGACTCCTGCATAATCTCGGCGAGCCAAACGCCCCGTGCCGGAGGCTGCATGCTGGTGTCGTGTGATCCATGGCCCATGCCCTGCGCATGCGGACGCGACCGGCAAAGCTGGTCGCATGCCAGAGGGCCATGGCTATCCAAATGATCCGAGGATACCGCACGATCGCCGGCGAATCGCCCGACCTTCTCGCCGGATTGCTGCACTGGGATCTAGAGGCGACGACCCTCCTGCGCGTCTATTAATGGCGTGCGGAGGCGCATCGCTGGGGCGAATCCCGGCTATAACTCCAGCGCGATCTCAGGGCAGTAAGAAGGGAACGACTGTCACAACCGAGGTTCGGGCAAGCCGCAATCGCGGCGGTAAGACCCATCTTTAAGGAGTGGCTGGATAGGCGTCACGGCGTCCTGACTTACCACCTGACGCAGGTTCTTACCGGACACGGAAGTTTCGGGAGGTACCTGTGTCGGATAGGGAATTAAGAAACGCATTGGTGTCACCACTGAGAGGATCACCCGGAGGACACGGTGGAGCACACAGTGCAGGAATGCCCCGCTTGGGCAGATCACCACCGTGTCCTGATGACAGCGATTGGCGCCGACCTCTCGCGGCCGGCATAGGTCGAGGCCAATCTGCGTGGCGAGACGGAGTGGGCAGCGGTCGCCTCATTCTGTGAAGCAGTAATGCTAGCGAAGGAGGAGGTGGGACGCATGAGGGAGAGGACAGCGTCCTTCCCCTGCCCCAGCCGCAGTGGTAGACCTGGGGGTGACGGATGTCTCAAGACGATCTCCAGCCACCGTAGGCGCGAGCATACGGGCTTTGATTATGGACGACTCGATGTCCGACCATAAACAATGCCCGGGTCGACGGTTTGTTGTGTTCCAGGCGCGCCTCAAAGAGTGTCAGCACAATGACGGAACAAAGCCTCCCGGGGTCGCGGATCTAACAAATACCGTGACCCCGGAACGTAAAGGGCTATTGAAGGACACCGTGAATTTTAGTCAATACAAGTCTGACAGTCCCTCCTGCCCTGACCTAGGTGGGACTAGGGTACTCATTTGATGATTTTACAAAGCCAAAAAAACGTCGTCAGGAAGAAATCTAATACAACACAGCCGATTAAGAATAGAGGAATAACAGAATAGATAACGCAGTTCAAACACAACACTATCACATCAATCAGCAGCGAGCGGAGAGAGTAAGTCAGCTGCAAATCTGACAGAACTGCCATATATGTTGCGTTAACCGTTGAAGTATTTGAATATGCATAACTTTTTTTTCCCAGGATAGATTTTCTTTTTACTCGTAAAAAAGTAAGCTTAGTTAATGAACTTTCAAACAATATAAGTGTCATGCTCCGACGCCACTTGGGCCAGAGCCCATACAAAAATGTCCGATCTCCTTTCGAGTTGTATGGAAGTAGCTGTCTTTTCTAGATCGGAATAAGTAGAGTTTATTTGCCTAAACTTCAAGGAAGCAACTAACATGGGAAAATACCTCCCTTTAATTTAACAGCTTTTATTTCGGAAGTCAATAATCATTCTGTCATTTCATACGGAGGTATTATCCACATTATGTGCTTGAATTTAGACAAAATAATCTTTTCACTTCGATCGCTGATAATAAATTAGTGAATATATCTGACCTTGTCTTTGTTGGCTCTAGGGTCTGTGTTCTTGGAGCGTTCCTTCTCCAGATCTGTGTGTAGTGAAGCTATCTCCGCCGTCAGTTCAGCTTGCACCGACCGCAACCGCTCCACTTCTATCAGCACTTCGGCTTTGTCTTTCACTGGAATTTGCACATTTTGGTATTTGACTGAATAAAGGCCTATCCGCACACAACTGACAGTGCCGACACGTTCCGTACCGTACCGTTCCGTGACGTGATCAGTGCCGTATCGATCAGTGTCAGTGAAATATGATATTGTACCATACATTTTGCGACGCTATCCGTACTGATCAGAGACAGTGCAGTTCAGTCATGTTCGTTTACTCGTCTAAATGAATAGCACGTCATGTCACGGAACGTGTCGGCACTGTTGTGTGCGGATAGGCCTTAAATCTAATTAGTCCCGCGTCAGTTACATTATCAAAAAATATTTGACAAGTATTTTTTCTTTGTTTACGTAAACCAAAATTGACGAAGATACGTCACTTTTAATATTGCCTATATTACGTCACAAGTTTGCAGTTTTCACTTGCTCCTGACGTCAAGAGCCCCGACTATAGAATTTTGATGATGATGCATTAAAATTCTATAGTGGTGGGTGTTGTACAATCGACAAAGTCGAATCATGACCCACCATAAGCTTATTTTCTTATAGACTTTCTAATACAATTAGGTCCACATTCGCGTAAACATACATATCCATGGTAACGATTTTGATCTTTGTCAATTTGACGGATTCAAACGATTTATTGTCAAAATGGGTCATGATTCAACTTTGTCGATAGTACATACGCATTAATTCAACAACAAAAAAAAACTATGCTGTCAAAATCCTATAATAATTAACTATACGAAAAATAAACATGTTTAACAATAAGTTTAACATGTTTCAAAGGTGGAAGGACAGAAATGAATGGAGCTATACGCCTCTATAAAATACATAGTTGATTAATAGGCAAGTTGAGTGAAAAAATCAAATTAGTCCCTGAGTTATATTACCTACTAAAAAATATATGACCCGTATCTTTTCTACGTAACCAATATTGACAAAGATCAGACGCTTTTAAAATTCAAACGTCACGCCGTGATATATGTAGTTTTAGTTCGTTCTGCGACTGCTGTAGTGGTCAAGATGTTAATGACGTAATTGATTAAATACTGTCAGTGAAGAGTAAATAAGTTCTAACTTACTCTCTCCCTGTCCAAGTATATTACACAACTTCTTATTTCGGGACTTGACTGTATAAAGCTCATGTTTGAGGGTAACAACCTCTTCTTTCAGCGCCGCTATTTCTCGATCCTTTCTCTCCAAAGCGTCGGCAAATTGTACTCGAGTGATTATTTCATCGGAGGCTGGTTGACGATTCTTTACTCTATCATAGATTTTATCTTTTAAAAGTTCGTTTTTGGTCTCCGTTTTCACTCTTTCGAAAAATTCTGTGTCTTTGTCGGGTGTCTTGGGATCTTCTAACTGGCACTTCTCATCAATATGGTTGACTGAAAATACGAGTATTAGTTGCAAATTAGGCTCAACTTTATTCAAACAATTGGTGTGGATTAGCCTTGTAATAATTGGAAAAGTTTGGAGGACCTCACACTTTTGAACAAGTTACCTTGAAAGTTACTAGCACACACAATGTTTTTTTAATTATTACTGCAAATTAAATGAATCAGTAACTGACTAATTAATAGCTTCATGACTTTTTATTAGAAAAATGTTCTTTTGTTAAGTTTTTTATTTATTTACAGGGAACTTTAGCTACATCTTAAAAAAATCTTGAAAAACTCACATTTCATATTACTATCCTCCCCTACATTCATCATATCATTGAACTGGTCGAGACTCATGACGTTTTTCTTCTTCTGCTTCTTCGAGCCTGCCTTAGCTGTCTGTTCAATAACCTTCTTCTCAATGTCTGCGTCCTTCTTTGACTGTTTGTAGACATCTTTCTTTTCTTCAAAGTCAAGCTTTGATAGTAAGATAGCCTGGAAACATGTATTTATGATTTGTTAGAGAAGCTCGATATATCGAGCATGAGAGTGATACAGAGGTATACTAGTTATGTATAAGGAATGCACATTGACCAGTAAGAAATGGGCTATCTTTTCTGTCGGTCGACACGAAACTTTAACCAACCACAAGCCACAACAAACAATGTATCAGCGGTAAACGTCATATTGGTAGAGTGTGACAGAGATATTGATAGAAACTAGCTTCTCTTTCCAAAGGCCGATGTGCATTCTTCTTGGCCAGTACCTCTTGTGATTGCAAGGAACACTACAAAGGATGGGGTCTCTGCGAGAACAGACAGTTCAATCAACAAAATAGACAGTGCAGTTGGGAATTTTTAGTACTCTAGTATGAAATAATGAGTAGGAGCTGAAAGCCTGGATACATTCATGTGGGTGGTGGTCCTGTAAAACATAATGTTGCGGTACTATGGCGGGAGAGAGGTTCGAACAATGCAGTATGCTATATTTTTTTATTGTTTGCCACTTTTCTAGAAGGGCTGGCCCTATAGCCAAATGGCAAGCGACTTTTGCTAACGTTCAGCAGTCGCTATAGTTATTTGTTATGCAAGGCTGCAAAGTTGATTTTTGGCGCGAGTACTTGAATTGAAAACTGAGCGAGCGAAGGATTCTAAGATTGAACCGCGAGAGAAACGAGCGGTTCAAATATAGAATCCTGAGCGATGCGAAGTTTTCAAAGGTACGAGACGCAGAAAAACTTTGCTGCCGAGTGCAACACACAACTTTTCACCTCACACAGCGAGGAAATGTAGTGGGGGCGGCTCGCCTGCCAGTGCAGAAAAGTAGAAAACAATTGAATACAAGACGTGTTCGAATTTTAAACAACACTTTGTGCTCTAGAGCACAAAATGGAGTTTTGCGCTCAGATTTTGAATGAGAAATCGAATCTTTCCGAGCGGGTGAGGTGAAAATACATTTTCAACTTTATACCCCATTGCATAAAGTTGAAAATCTATCAAAGATTACAGATCATTTTCGTTTGTTTCGTTCGCTATCGCTCAGTAGTCTTTACTAGATTTTCAACTTTATGCGATGGGGTATAAAGTTGAAAATGTATTAGCGACTGCTGAACGTTAACACATCGTCGTTGATAGTCCAATAATGCGTAACTAACATTGTCAAAAACCGCGTAACTACAAAAAAAGCAAAAATGAGATTTCGCGGGTGTAGGTAACTGATTGTGATTGGCGTCGACCTGTGCGACCAATTTTTGAATAGATCAATAAAATGAGGAGTAAATCAAAAATAACAATACCGCGGATCTTTGGACGAACAAGTTACGACCAGAAAACCGCGTATATGCGCCAGTTTGTATGAGAATTTGCAGTGCTTATGTGACGCTTCAGTTAAAAATTGCTTTTTTTCGGCATCACTGGATTATTTTGAATGTAAGTATATTACACGTATTCTAAATGTTATGGTAATTAAAATTGGAATGTTTATTATTCTAAAATTGTGTAATTTGGTGTGTAAATAGCGACGACAGGAACTACCTCGGTTTGAAAAATTTTCGGCCTAGCCTATATTTGAGGGTAGTATGTAAATAAATGTGTACTTATTCGATAGCTTGATTATTTATTAACACGTTTCATTGTAAATTGCGCTTTTTTATTTCAGGCAATCTGCTACTCTGCCAGGTAATGGAAAAAATCTTAAAGTGGCTCCATGACTAATACTTTGTCAAAAACTTAACCATGTTGAAATTGCAAGATGGTATGTGACGATCAGATACCAGCAATGTGTAATGAACATCTATGATAATCAACTTTCCTATTACATTCCTGAGCAATTGTCAAAAAAGGGGAAACAGGGAGATTTTTCTCCCTTGAAAGAAGTCATGTCACAAAAATCGCTAGGAAATGTGAATCAGTTTTGGGGTCCATGGATTCTTGTATTTGTCTTGTTTCCCAAAGACCAATCTATAACAGACTAACAGTAAGCTAAATTGTTTGATAAATTCACTGAAAAAAGTCCCGAAAATCGGCGGGGATTTAGTAAAAAGTAAGGCTTTTTACAGGATACTGCAACGGCTCACCATTTATTTTTTTAAGACGTCTATTTAATGTATTTCTTATTACCAAGTATCTTCTTTCAATAATTACCTATATTTTTAACAAATTGACTTAAAAATATAGATCATTAGGGGAGAGATTTGTTAAAAAAATAAATTATTATTGTTGAAAAAAATATTGTTTCTAAATAGTTTTAGTTAGTTATAATTTTGAGACTGATTTATTTCTGTTCATTTAAGACTTATTATATGTAATAATAACTATGTTTATTTCTTATATGATGTTAAACTTTAGCAGCATTAATAAATAAGCTGAGGAAGTTTAAAAAAGTAATAATGTTGCCTATTTATTACTTCTAATATGTTTTCATACCTGTTAGTATATATTTGTTGTTCTTCTATAAATATAAACTATTTATGATTAAACATAATCATTTATATACTTAATTTCATTAAATAAATGATTGATTGAAGTTGTAGAATTTTTTTAAATATCACGTAAGTACTGTCTATAATCCAAAATCGTTTGAAACTATACAGCGTAAGTGACTTTCTAATTAAAATATTGATAATATTGTCTTCAAAATTAGTACATTACATGAAAGAAAACAAAATGATCCTCTACTCAAGTTCAGTCGAAGATCGGTCGATTAGTCTTTTAGAAAATTAGTTTTTTGTCTCTCCTGTAAAATCAGTGAAAGTGTAGTTAAGCAGTATTTGACAATGTTAGTTACGCGTCATTGGACTATCAACGACGACATGTCGCTTGCTGTTTGGCTACAGGCTCAGGTTAGGCTAGAAGTAGTTAGTAACAGCATAGTTAAACAAAAATAATGACTACTGACTTGTTGCAGTTCAGTCTCAAAGTTGCCATCAACCATTTCTTCATCCTTCTGCTTCCACTGTTCCCACTGGTCGGCTGAGACAGGCTGTTGCTTGGACTTCTTCTTCTTGGGTACGGGCTGATGCAAAAAATGTATACATTTATTCTTTTTTACTGGACAAGAAGTGTAAACTCTCAATTGAGTTACTCATTGTCATGATGAAGCCAATAATAATATGAAGAGAAGGTAAATAATAATATGAACAGAAGGTAAATAATAATATGAACAGAAGGTAAATAATAATAACAGAAGGTAAATAGCCAGGGTGAAAGGTCAAAGTCAAACATTGAATCATGCAACTCCCATCCAATACAATTCGAAATTGAAACCAAGAGAAAAACTTGGAAAAATGAACAGTCTAAGAAACCACACAGAAAATACATACAAGCAGATTTTAATCTGTAAATCAGCTAGCCTATTTTTTGCCTTTTTTTAGCATAGCATAATCCTCAAATGAGTCCTCCCACCTAGGGCAGGGCAGGAGGGACTATCACACTTGTATTGACTAAAATCCGCAGTGTCCGACAATAGCTCTTCACGTTCCGGGGTCACGGAAATTCGTTAGTCCGCGACCCTCTAAGCCCCGTCATTGTTCTGATGCTCTTTGTGGCGCGAGTGGAACACAACGCGCCATCGGCCCGAGCATGGTCCATGATCGGACAACAAGTCGCCCATTACTGGCCGCCAGCAGGCCCAGCTAGCCTACATAATACTGTTCAAGCCAAATTAGCAATTGCCTCAAAAGGCACCATATCCTTGAACCAAAACAAATATTTATCATGTATGCTGTGCTGGCAAATCCTGCAATAACCATAACCAGATTCAAACATCTCATTGTTTTATAGCCAAAAGAATGACTGATTAATGACAATAGGATAACTCATTAAGCATAACAAAAAATTGGTCTGTAGGTTGCAGGTGCTACTGCTCAGTTTGAGATATTGGGTTCATACCCAGATCGGACAAGGTCTACAGAGCTGTTTTTTTTTTATTATAGATAGGTTCGCATTTGACCACTATCTCGCCTGATGGTAAGCAATGTTTCACAAGGTTTCTCAATAGCAGCTACAGGAACTGATTAGAGAAGTAAAAAAATGGTAATAATTTTGTAACAAAGTGCTACAGTATAAAGTAAAATGCAAAAAAATCTCTTGACAGAAAACAACTGGTTTAGAGATGGTTCCTTTCTACTAAACTGTGATAAAAATCAGTACCCTAAGACGACCCACTGACCAATTATTATTTTTTTAATAAATTAACTGAGATAACTTTCCTCCAATAATATACCAAAAATAGATGTTAATAGATAGATCAAAGTTTTAGAAATCACGTAAGATCTCAAGCAACTAAGCTCAAGCTTTGTAAGTTGCACTTAAAGACAGACTATTCTTCCATGTCAGATAAACAGGCCCTAGCCTAACTTACAGTTGAAAATAGTTCGGGCAGATGATGAGTTCCCACTAAGAGTTACCTGAGGCTTAGCAATGACGGTTTTCGACTTCTTAGGAGGCTCGGCCTTCTTGGTGGGGACAGGGTTTATCTTATTAGACTTTTTCGCCTTCTGGTTATCGCTGTTAGGAGGGTAGTCATCATCCTCGATCTTCAGACCAGCAAAACGAGATTGTACGACCAATGCAGCCATTTTATTGATAGTAGATCTGTTTGTAAATATTTAGAAAAATTAAGGAGGCAGTGATATTCACACATTTTTTAAATAGTAGATTATTGATTTTGCATGTAAATACCGTTCGATTATAAATTTTATGACCCATAAATCTCCAGCAAAAAAATCATGGATTATTACACTTAAAATATAATTTTTGCATAAAATATTTTGCTCTTTGCACTTACCTAATAGAATTGAATTGGAATCGAATATCTATTGTTCTTTCTGTAATAAATAAACTCCCAAGAAGCGGCGTTACGGTATTCAACGGGATTTGACAGCTGAAAGTTATTATTGCCAGATTATAAATTAACAAATTACAGAGTGGGATGGAGTCATGGACCTAAAAAAAAAGGCGGACGGAACTTCACTAAGAAACGATTGAAGCACCACAATGGCGGCGGCGTAAATATGTGTGAGTGTGTATAGGGATGCCAGATGAAGGAAAAAATTACCCATTTTTAAACAATATTTAATTAAGATCTCCCTTGAACTTAAGTTTAATTACAATTTTTTTGTGACGGATACCTATTTTTAAAATAAAGGTAAAATCATTTAAGCACATTGGATATTAAAATATTTACAACTCGTTTAATGTTAATAAAGTTTTACAATCCCTTTTGGTGATTCAAATTTTTGTAGACTTGTCTTTTGCTATCGACACATCTAGAAATCCCTTCTAATTTACTGAAGTGGTGAAAACGAATGTTTAAGTATTTTTCGGCTATAAATATTTAATTAAAGCTATTTTATGTTCCATTCCTACACGTCTACATTCCTATTCCATGTCTACACTCCCTTATTATTTTTATACAATCATTTTTCCATGCATCATTTGCCGTGGGGAAATCTGTAAAAATATAGAAGAATACAATAACGATAAATAGTAACATAAAATATAAATCTCCCAATTTTAAAATAATTTGAACCTTGAAATAGTTGCAACACTGATTGATTTCGAGATGTTTATTAAATTTATTGACGTAAAATCGAGAAATAAGCTTCAAATTGACATGCTTAACTATGAAAAGTGATCCCCTGGCTTTTTTAATTGAACTACTATGGTTTAGACAACTTTCTGCAACACATGACGGCATACTTTGGTTTTTATTAGACAAAATAACACCGTATAAAACCGCGAGCGTCGTTCGAAGCGTAATGGCCGACGGCTGACTTACTATGGTGTGAATGTGTGCGTGCTGGCTTGTCCACATTAGCGCACTGACTTACTATGGGTGCTTCAATTGTTTCTTAGTGAAGTTCCGTCCGCCTTTTTTTTTAGGTCCATGGATGGAGTGTGGGTTTGAGCTTTGAGCAGTTTGAGCAGGATCGTGTAGAAGGGGTTTAAAGGTGAACGCAGACCTAGCCGCACCGCAGTCTCCGCAGTCCCCGCATTACGAATTCTTTGTATGAAGTTCTATAAAACCTCGCACACTCACCCGCATCGCAGTAGCCGCAGAAGCGGTAAGAAAACGATGACTGCGGGGACTGCGGAGACTACGGTGCGGCTAGGTCTGCGTTCACCTTAAAGGTTCTAGCAATACAAACAGACACCAATACCAGAATAACAATATTATTTAATCGCAAATTATACATTACAAATTAGAAATCACTTTTTGAATTAGCTAGTACAAATTGATACGAATCAATAGCTTATAAATTCCGTTTTTGTGTTCCTATTGGTAAACCATTGGCAAAATGAATTTTCAATCTTCTTGACACCACTTGACAGTTGACACTGACGGATCACGGAACGGAAGTGCAACAAAACATGTGTTTTTGGCGGTTTAGACTTTTTTGTTGACTTTGTTGAACATCTAAAAAAGGTCGATAAATAGTATTAAAATCATGAAATTACAGTGCCAGGTAGAAGTTATCAATAGACTACACAGTGTCCTAAATATTAGAGCAGGTGGAAAATATTTAAGATCAACATTGGCTCTGGGAAAAGAGCCGAAAGGTGAAACAGAATATTTCATTCTTCATTTCTCATCTGTTAACAAAAGTGGTACAAAGTACCGCGTAAAATGTATAAAGCAAGTATTTGTGAAGTGTATAAACGAAGGCAAAGCAACCATACGTTTTGAAGAACCACCTCATGACCTGTGTATAAAAAGTGAGACACTACAGCTTAAATGTTTTATGAGACTGTTAAAATCTTGTGCTACTGGTGACACGAAGAATATTCAGCTTGCGCCTCTGGCAAGCTTGAGTGTAACACATAAAGATAATGCCCCTACTAAACTAGTGATTCGTGATCGAAGTGAATTTCCTATCAAAGGTCTCCCAAGAACATTAGAATCTCTTTACATAAATGGGCTGAGCCTTTGTAACTTTAGGAGAGACATATTATTATTAAAGCAGCTTGTTGTACTTGATCTCAGCAATAATGCCATGGAAAAGATACCTCCAGAATTTGGTAAGCAACTCAAAATAGTTCCTGCTCTTAGTAACATAACTGTTGTATTGTAAACAAAGTTTCGTTACAGGAAGGATGCCGAATTTATGTGAATTGTATCTTTCAAATAATCAACTTGGTGTGAAAGGAGAGGTGGACTGGAGATGGTTGATGGGACCTCAGGTAATTTTATCTATTGTAACTTTTAGATATTCAACCAGACATGTAAATAACTTAGTAGAGGAACTAAGTGGATGTTTCTCATCCTCCTTAGAAAGGGGATCCTCTGAATATTGTTTCTGATCAGCCAATGCAATGGTTTTTGTCAGGCTGTTGTAATAAAAGTTAGAAAGCACCAAATGCTCCTACACAGATAATATTATGTCACAACGGAGACTGACTGCAACAATTCTTTCTATGTGGCAATATTGTTAGCGACGAATAGTAATCGTACTAGGCAAATCTTGTAAATATGTATCACTTAGAGATTAGGATAGTTTTAAACAATAAAACTATTAGTTATAATGAATAATAAGGGTCGGGTAAATGTAGAAATGTGCATTTTGTAAGTACCTTCTAATAAAATGATAAGTTGTTCTGTTTTTTATTTGTCCCTCCTGGTGTCTCTGCTGATGCCACAAAATAAACCCACAGTTGGGTAGACATATAAATGCGCATTTTACATATACCGTCAAATAAATTGAGAAACTGTATTGATCACTATTTTTGCCGCTTGGAGCACCACTTGTCCCAAAAAAGTAAGCGAAATGTTAGGTAGTCATAAAAAGTGTACATTTTACAAATACCCTCAAACACAGTGATAAATCGTTGTAATTCCTATTTCTGGCACTTGGTGTCTCTGCCTGTAGGTTGATGTAAATTTAGTTTTTCACCATTTTTTAGGTCTAAAAATTAAGGTTTTGCTAAGGTTTTTATGTAATTAGATAGACTAAGTTAACCCTTAGGCTATAAGATAAATTGTAAAACAAAAAGGGAAGGTTTACTATAGAAAACTGCCAAATTAAAGTTCCCCATACAAAGTCGCATTAGTGCCGTGTGCAAAAATGGATTGCTCTGATTGGCTGAAGGGAAAAATATTAGGAACGTGTGCAAATTTTAAGGATTCTGATTGGTCAGAGCTTTCTATAAAAGAGGAGCAGTTTTCTATGGGATTCATTCCGAAACCAGCAGTATTATAATAAACAAGAAATAAGAAAAGTACTCCGAAGTCTCATTAGCGCCGAACCTACTTCAAGCCTCCAGTTTCTACCGCCAGCGAACCAATCCTACAAGTTCAACAGTTTACAAGTGGTCCTTCGTGAAGCCGGATCGGGTTCAAGAAAACTGAAGATGCCTTCTACAAGATCAGGATCAGTGCAGTCCAAGGCTACGGGAGATAGTACTTCGTCAGTCGACGGGAGTGCAAGCACGCCAAGTGAAACCACAAGCGAAGCGACTACGAGCGCGTCAATTACAAGTCGGTCAACGCTCACTAGAAGATCGCCGCCGCCTAGCGTACGAGCCCACCAGTCGTCTATTCGTCAGCAAAATACTGCCGGGAGGGAATCAGCATTGGGGGGAGCGACTCGCACCGCGCCCCTAGCCAGCACCGTGGAAGAGGAAGTTGAAGCGTCTGATCCCGCACGCCGAGAAGAAAGCCACAACACTACGCTGCAGAACCCAGACAGAAGTGTTGCCGTGAAGTTACGTCGAGATGAAGGAAGTGTACCGACGTCAATAGAAGGGAGTCTGCAGCAGCCTCGCCCTAAGAAGCCGACCCGCGAAATAGACACGCAGTCCGTCCGCTCGTCGCATAGGAAGAGAGCAGAAGCGCAAGCAAAGTTAACAGTGGCACTAAGGGAATTGGAATTGGCAGAAGCGCGATCAAGAGTGGCTCAGGCTGAACTAGAACTAGCAACAGCAGAGTCAGAAGAAGAAGATGGTGCCGGAGAAGAGATGTACGAGCAAACTCAAGAAGTCGAGAGGTGGTTCATCCAAGCTGGGGTCAAGCCTAGCAATGATAGCAGGCCGACTGAAACAGAAGAAAAGAAGAGTGACATCCACGAGTTAGCCCAAGTTATAGTCAAGCTGTCCGAGAAGTCACGTGATGTTGCAACACCGAAGCACTTCGAGCTCCCTCACTTCAGCGGGTCCTGTGAAGAATGGTTGCCGTTCAAGAGATCGTATGAAGACGGGGCTGCCTCCTTCAGCGACGCACAGAACTTAGCGCGCCTCAGAAGAGCAATTCAAGGCGCAGCCAGAGAAGCCGTCCAGAGCCTGCTGTTTACAGCTGAAGATCCACGCGAAGTTGTCAAGGGACTAGAAGCCAGATTCGGAAGACCTGGGGCATTGGCACTGGCAGAACTAGAGAAGATGAAGAACCTGTCAAAGGTGGGCGAGAACCCAAGCGACATATGTGTCTTCGCAAGCAGAGTGAAGAACGCCGTCCAAACTATCAAGGCATTGAAGAAGTCGCAATACCTCAGTTCTCCTGAAACTCTGAAGGCCATAGTAGACAAGATGCCACCGTCAATGAAATTCCGATGGTTCGCCTACCATAGAACCAGAAGGGAGGAAGAAATTCAAGAGTTGCTACTCATCGAAGCGTTTCTAGAAATAGAAAGCGACATGTGCGGGGACTTTGCTCCACCTGAAGTGTTTTCGGAGCAAAAGAAGGGGTCAAGAAAACCTGTACACACAGTGCAAGAAGTGTCTCAAGAGAAATATAAGAAGTCGTGTCCAATCTGTGAAGAAGAGCATTTTGTGATAGAATGCAAGAAGTTTAAAGAAGCCAACATAGATGAAAAATGGGGCATTATTAAGAAGGCTAGACTATGCTTCAAGTGTCTTCGGTTCAGGCACTCAAGAATCAACTGCAAAGCTCCAGTCTGCAAGAAGTGTAGAAGATGGCATCATACTATCCTGCACTCTGAAAAACCACCAGAGTCAGCAGAAAAGAAAGAAGACAAGGAAAGTGCATCAGAAGAGACAGTCGCCTCGATCCACAACAGCAAAGGGGAAGAGAAAATTTATTTGAAGATAATTCCAGTGGATCTCTACGGACCGAAAGGTCACGCTCGCGTGCTGGCGCTGCTAGATGAAGGCTCAACAGTCACACTCTTGGACGCATCAATAGCCAAGAAGATCGGAGCCGAGGGAACTAAAGAAACTCTCGCAATCGAAACAGTCGGCGGGAAAGTAATAAAGAAAGATAGTTCTCAGAAGATCCAGTTGAAGATAAAAGGGGCTCATAGAAGAGACAAGAGGCGAATCATAGCAAGAACCATCGACGACCTGAAGCTTTCAGAGCAAAGCATTAACAAGAATACTGTGAAGAACTGTCAGCATCTGAAGACAATTGAAGAGCAACTTCTCTACGTCACAGAAAGGCCCAAGCTGTTGATAGGTCAAGATAACTGGGGACTCATAGTTACAAGAAGACTGAAGAAAGGCAAGCCAGCCGATCCCGTGGCTTCTCTCACTAGCCTCGGGTGGGTGCTGCATGGATGTGAATCAGGGACGAATGCCATTGTAAACTTCATTCACCATGGCAAGTCTACAGTCGAAGAGCAGAATCTAGAAGAGTTAATAAGAGAACACTTCCAGTTAGAATCGCTTGGGGTCCAGAATCGCTTACCAACTAATGACAGCGATAGAAGAGCACTAGAAACCCTCGAGAAGACTACGAAGAGATTAGCCAGCGGTCGATTCGAGACAGGGCTCTTGTGGAAGAAAGAAGACGAGTCCCTACCCAACAACTACAGACAAGCACTCCGTCGCCTAGTCAATATTGAAAAGAAGTTGGATCAAGATGAAGAAATCAAAGAGTCCTATGAGAAGCAGATCCGAAGCTTGATTGAAAATGGATACGCAGAGAAGGTTCCAGAGTCTGCGAATAAAAGAAGATTATTTTACTTACCACACTTTGCCGTCGTGCACCCAGTCAAGAAGAAGCCAAGAATAGTCTTCGACGCAGCTGCCAAGTATGAAGGGAAGAGCCTCAATGACGCCTTGTTATCGGGGCCAGACTTACTACAATCATTGTTCGGCGTATTGCTGCGCTTCAGAGAAGGGCCAGTGGCTGTCATGGCTGATATCCAAGAAATGTTTCTTCGAATCAAAGTAAGAGAAAGTGACCGAGATAGCCTCCGATTCCTGTGGCGTGGAAGTCAAAGAACGGGCAAGCCTGAAGAGTTTCGAATGTCCTCAATCATCTTCGGGGCAGCATCATCACCGGCAACAGCAATATATGTGATGAATAAGAACGCAGCAGACTTTAAGAAGACTCATCCTGAAGCGGTGAAAGCAATAGAAAGGAATCATTACATGGATGACTATCTCCAGAGCTTTCCAACTACAGCTGAAGCAAAGAAGATATCAAAAGAAGTAAAGGAAATTCACGCAGTAGCAAGCTTCCATTTGAAAGGCTGGGCCAGCAACGACGCGAAGGTTCTGTCAGAAGTAGAAGATACTAATAAAGAAGACTCCCTACAACTGACGAAAGAGGAGAAGACACTGGGGCTAAGATGGCTGGTGAAGGAAGACGCGCTAGCGTTCAATGTTGGTCTGCGCAATACATCACAAGACCTTCTTGAAGGAAGAAAAACTCCGACGAAGAGAGAAGTTACAAGCGCCGTAATGTCAACCTTTGATCCTATGGGCTTCGCGACGCCAGTCTTAATACAAGGAAAGAAATTAATTCAAGACATTTGGCGAACAAAAATTGGCTGGGATGAAGTAATCAACGAAAACCAGAAAGAGGCCTGGTTGAAGTACCTAGAAGAGGTGTCGGCGCTGACGAGACTTCGGATACCAAGATGCTTTTCACCCCGCAGTAGAAAAGGGCAACTGCACACATTCACCGACGCAAGTGAAGAAGCATACGCAGCGGTAGTTTACTGGAGGACGGTTGAACCTGGTGATAAGATTCACATCTCCATGATCGCCGGCAAAGCAAGAGTGACACCAACAAAACCAGTGTCAATTCCAAGGCTTGAATTACAAGCAGCCTTGCTTGGCACCAGGCTGGCAACCACAATAGAGAAAGAGATGGAACTTGAGGCAACAGTCCGCACCTACTGGACGGACTCCAGCACAGTGCTTCAGTGGATCAAGGCAGAACCAAGAAGGTTCAAAACCTTTGTGGCCAACCGACTGGCAGAGATCGAGGAGCAGACCAAGCCCGAAGACTGGAGATGGGTACCTACTAAAGAAAACCCAGCAGATGACGCCACGAGGGGAACTCCGACTGAATTCGATCACAACGCAAGGTGGTTCCAAGGTCCGTCATTTCTCCGTCAACCAGAAGAAGAGTGGCCATATAAAGACTTCAAACCAGAGAGTACTATGTTGGAAGAAAAGAACAAGCAAAGAGTGACGGCGATAAAGGCTGAGGAGGTCTTACTCAACCTGGAGAGGTTCTCGAGCTGGGAGCGACTGCTGCGCGTGACGGCCAGAGTGGTTGCTTTCGCATGCCTCTTATTGAAGAAGACCCGTAAAGCAACCAACGCCGCCGTCCGTCAGAAGGAAGAACCCTGGAGACCCCATAGAAGATCCCAGAAGAAGAAGACACAAATCGCCAAACGACCAGTCAGCAAAGAGAAGAAGAGGTTGTACCTGCCGCTGGAAGACGAACACTTAAGAAAAGCAGAAGAATTATTAATGAAAATAAGTCAGAATGACAGTTTCAAGTCAGATATAAGGAATTTAAAGGCAAAGAAACCCTTGGAAAACGCAAGTCGGCTTAAGAAAATCGACGTCTACCTAAATGACGCCGATATCATTAAATTAAGAAGTAGAACAATGAAGTTTCAAGGCGAAGAAAGAAGAAAAATGAATCCTATCGTCCTAGATGGGAAACAGAAAATCACGCGTCTCATCATACAACACTATCACAAGAAGTTTCTCCACGGGAACACTGCCACAGTAATGAACGAGCTACGCCAGAAATATTGGATTCTGGGCTTAAGAGCGACCTTAAAGGCGGTTGCCCACAGCTGTCAGCGATGCAAGACAAAGAAGAGTTTGCCAGAGGTGCCCCCGACAGGAGATCTACCAAGCGAGAGACTGCAACATCATCAGTTTCCGTTCGCTTGCACTGCGGTAGATTACTTTGGGCCGATGCAGGTCACTATCGGGAGAAGAGTCGAGAAGCGCTGGGGGGCGCTATTCACTTGTCTTACAACCAGAGCCATTCACCTGGAGTTGGTACCCTCTCTCAGTACCAGCTCAATGATAATGGCACTTCGACGAATGGCAGCAAGAAGAGGTACCCCAAAAACCATATTCAGCGACAACGGAACCAATTTTGTTGGGGCAAGCAAGGAGCTGGAAGAGGCTGCGCAAGAAAGGGGCATCAAGTGGAAATTTATTCCCCCGGGAAGTCCAAACATGGGGGGCGCATGGGAAAGACTCGTGCGAACAGTCAAGACGGCACTAGCGGCAGTGCTCAACGAAAGAAACCCCCCTGAAGAAGTGCTTCATACTCTTATGACTGAGGTTGAACACATAGTAAACTCCAGACCTCTAACCCCAATCAGTATGGAGCCAGAAGATGAAGAAAGTCTGACACCAAACCACTTTCTACTGGGAAGATCGTGTGGAGCAATGGCGCCGGGAGAATTCGACGACACAGAGTTGATCGGGAGGCCAAGCTGGAAAACTACCCAAAGGCTTGCTGACCACTTCTGGAAGAGATGGATCAATGAGTACCTACCACTCTTGATGCCAAGGCAAATCAAAGGGAGGGAGACAACCGACCCGAGGGAAGGAGACATCGTGTTAATAGTCGACGCATCGCTACCCAGAAACTCATGGCCTCGAGGGGAAGTTATCAAGGCGTACCCTGGGCCAGATGGAAGAACCAGAGTGCTGGACGTGAGGACATCAGGCGGAGTTCTTCGGCGACCTACACGACGGGTCATCGTGCTAGTCCCCGCGGCTTCGTCGCTTCAAGAAGATGATGTGCTGCGCACCGTGGGGGAGAATGTTAGCGACGAATAGTAATCGTACTAGGCAAATCTTGTAAATATGTATCACTTAGAGATTAGGATAGTTTTAAACAATAAAACTATTAGTTATAATGAATAATAAGGGTCGGGTAAATGTAGAAATGTGCATTTTGTAAGTACCTTCTAATAAAATGATAAGTTGTTCTGTTTTTTATTTGTCCCTCCTGGTGTCTCTGCTGATGCCACAAAATAAACCCACAGTTGGGTAGACATATAAATGCGCATTTTACATATACCGTCAAATAAATTGAGAAACTGTATTGATCACTATTTTTGCCGCTTGGAGCACCACTTGTCCCAAAAAAGTAAGCGAAATGTTAGGTAGTCATAAAAAGTGTACATTTTACAAATACCCTCAAACACAGTGATAAATCGTTGTAATTCCTATTTCTGGCACTTGGTGTCTCTGCCTGTAGGTTGATGTAAATTTAGTTTTTCACCATTTTTTAGGTCTAAAAATTAAGGTTTTGCTAAGGTTTTTATGTAATTAGATAGACTAAGTTAACCCTTAGGCTATAAGATAAATTGTAAAACAAAAAGGGAAGGTTTACTATAGAAAACTGCCAAATTAAAGTTCCCCATACAAAGTCGCATTAGTGCCGTGTGCAAAAATGGATTGCTCTGATTGGCTGAAGGGAAAAATATTAGGAACGTGTGCAAATTTTAAGGATTCTGATTGGTCAGAGCTTTCTATAAAAGAGGAGCAGTTTTCTATGGGATTCATTCCGAAACCAGCAGTATTATAATAAACAAGAAATAAGAAAAGTACTCCGAAGTCTCATTAGCGCCGAACCTACTTCAAGCCTCCAGTTTCTACCGCCAGCGAACCAATCCTACAAGTTCAACAGTTTACAAATATAAATACTGGTTCTCTAATCTCCTTTTATTTGCAGATCACTAGTAAGCTGAAGTTGTTAGATATAAGTGGAAATAAGTTAGGATACTTACCAAAGTCAATATGGAAATTACAAAAGTTAGTTACTCTGAAGTTAGATAATAATATGCTAGACAAACTACCAACAACCCTGGGTCGAATAAGCAGTCTCAGGTAAGTTTGTCATTTCATCTATAATAATGATCGTATATTATAATGTTAGAAAAAAACTAACTTTTCTTAATACAAATGAATGAATGTACCATATACCAAAACCAACCTCAATAAAACTTTTTGGTTTATAATAATAATAATAATAAAAGCCTTTATTCAGACATAAGCATTTTTACAAGTAATGAATAATATTAGTTTGTATTTAGTAATTAGTTGGATAGCTTCCTGTCTGTTTGCCCTTTGGCAAAAGCCTCCTCCATCTGTTTCCACTTAACCCTATCTCTGGCTGTTCTTGTCCAGGTTGCACCAGCTATGGCCCTTATGTCATCAGCCCATCTTTGGACAGGTCTGCCCCGATTTCTTTTCATGCCTCTTGTGAACCAGTGCGTTATGGTTTTGGACCACTTCTCCTTCCCTCTTATTGTGTGTCCAGTCCATTTCCATTTGAGCTTCTTAATAGTGGCAACCACGCTCTTTGTTTTTGCTTGTTTCCTTATGTTTGATATTTTTATTCTGTCAGACAGTTTTATTCCTAACATACTCCTTTCCATGGCATTTTGGCAAGTCTCCAGTTTCAAATGTGCTTTTGTAGTTGCCCATGTCTGGCAACCATAAGTAAGCACAGGCAATATGCATGTGTCGAAGAGTTTACGTTTTACAGTCATGCTGGTTTCGCTGTTTTTCATGATCTCTTTGAAGCTCCAGTACTGTTTCCATGCATTTCCTATTCGACGATCGATCTCTTTAGAAGTGAGCTCTATTGGTGAGATTACTTGACCCAGGTAAATGTATTCATGAACATACTCGATTGTGTTGTTGTTGACACAAATTTTTTCTTGCTGCCCATTTGTAGTCATGGCTTTTGTTTTCTGGGTGTTCATGAGAAGACCTGCTTTGCGGCTTTCTCTGTCCAAGTCATTCAGCATTCTTTCCAGCCCATCCTTCGACGGTGATAGGATAATCAGGTCGTCTGCGAACCGGAGGTGTGACAAGTTCTCTCGTCCGTTGATGACCAATCCGCACTTTTCCCAATCCAGTCGACGAAATACCTCTTCCAAGACCGCTGTGAAGAGTTTCGGTGACAGAGGGTCACCTTGACGGACTCCTCTTCCTATTTTGATTTCTTTGCCTTCTGTCTCAAGTTTGATTTTAGCTTTGCTGCATTCATATATGTTTTTCAGTATTCTTATGTATTTGTTCTCCACGCCGTGATTCTTGAGTGCTTGCCATATCTCTTGGTGCTCCAGGGAGTCAAAGGCTTTATTGTAGTCCACAAAGCAGCAGTAGAACATTACATTGAATTCTCTGGCTTTTTCAAATAATTGTTTTACGACATGTATATGGTCAATGGTTGAATACCCGCTCCTGAATCCTGCTTGCTCTCTTGGTTGATTCTCGTCGAGCGTCTTTGTTATTCGATCCAGGATGATCTTCGCAAAGACTTTGTAAATGTTCGACATTAAGCTGATAGGTCTGTAGTTATTGATGTTGTTCTTGTCTCCTTTCTTGTGAAGCAGTGTTATATTTGATATCGTCCACTGGTCAGGTATTGTCTCGCTCCTTAGTACGTCATTAAATATATTTGTTAGGACTGGAGTTAATTGGTCGCTGTTTTCGATAATAAATTCATTGCTGATTTTGTCTGGCCCTGGCGCTTTGTCTTTCTTCAGAGTTGTCACTGCTTTTTCTACTTCTTCCTTTAATATGTCTGGGACTTCCTCTCCGCCTGCGAGGTTTGTTAGTTGTCCACTGTTTTTATTTGCGTACAGGTCTCTAAAGAAGTTCGTGGCTAGTGTTAAGATCTCTGAGCGTTTGCTTGCGTTCTTTCTGTTTGTGTCCGTAATTTTAGGTATCCATTCAATTTTACAATTTAATTGCTTGGCTGCTTTCTTGATGCCCCCGGTCTTCTGTATGCATCTTTCCAATAATCCGAGTCTGTACTTGTGACGGTCTTTTCTCATTTGAACTGTAATTCTCTTGCTAATTTCCATTATGTTTCGTCTTATTTCTTTTGTCTTTTTGGGTATCGATATTAATTCAGCTCTATTTTTCAACAGGTCAACTGAGGCACTTGATAACCATTTTATAGTAGAGTTATTGTACCTTGTTTTGTTCTCTGTTCTCGTTCTCAAAAGCTCTTCGAAATAATTGTATTTAGTTTGTAAGTCTAGATTAGCCGTATTTTCTTTGAAGTGTTCTAACTTTTCTTTCTGCTCTTGACTAACTTCTGGTACTGTAAGGCTGGGTTGCTTGATTTTAAAAGGCCTACTTCTCTTTGCTATGTTTAGTTGCAGTGTAGCTCTGACCATTCTATGGTTTGTATTGAAGTTCAGTTTATTTATGACCCTGCAATCTTGGAATTCGTTACTTTTGTTAGTAAGAATGTAATCGATTTCATTTTTGTGACGACTGTCTGGCGATATCCACGTCCATCTATTACTTTCGCGGTTTTTGTATAAACTATTCAATATTTTCAAATTGTTTTCGTACGCCATTTGTAAGAGTTTATCGCCATTCCTTGACCTCTTTCCTGAACAGTATGAGCCTAGAATTAATTCTTCTCCTTCTTTCCTCTTTCCTGTTCGTGCATTGAAGTCTCCCATTACGATTAGGTTTTTATGCGTATGGTCTTTTATAGCTTCTGATAGCAATGCGTAGAAGGTGTCGATTTCCGTGTTACTAGATTGTTCGGTTGGTGAGTAAATTTGTACAATAGACCACATTTCATTACTTGGAGGTAGTTTTATGTTGAGAATTACAATGCGTTCGGATATGCCGATAAACTCATCGATGAGCTGTTTCATATCTTTAGCGATGAGAAATCCTGTTCCATACAGCCCAGGTGTTTCACCTTTAAAGTAAAGTATAAAACTACCATGATCCTCTATTCCTTCCCCAAGTCGTCGGACTTCGCTCAGTCCTATGACTGACCATTTTATATTGTCTAAAGCCAACAGCAGTTCTGCCAGTTTTTCGTCGGTTCTTAGGGAGAGAGTGTTGAGTGTTGCAATGTGAATTGTTTGAGTTGTTTTGAGGTGCGCAGGTTTATGTTGTTTGGGTAATTTAATTGGAGGGTAGCGGTCTTCTTCCCCCACGGTGACCGGCCGGCTTGGGGTGCTGATTTCAAAAGTTGATGCTGATGTAATGTTTTGTTTGCTTCTGTTCCGGGTGTTGATTGCTGCTGTTTTATTTGATTGTGTTGTTGATTTTTTCTTGCTTGGGTTCCGATTGTAGGGGGCTGTTTTTAGTTTTTTGATGGATTTGGCTCCGACAGCGATGATGCTCTTCCTCGTGCTACATAGTTGAGTATGCTTGGTTTTACTATTCCTTGTGTATTAGTTGCAGGTGAATTATTAGTTTGTGCACTTGTGTATAGCTTCTTAGTGTTTGTTGGTGATGCTTCAGGTGACTCTGCCTTATCTCTTTTCCTCTTCTCTCGATTAGAATCTTTTGGACCTTTTACTACCAGCTTGTCGTAATTCAAATATGCAATGTTTCCCTTCTTTTTTTCTTCTTCTAACAACGGCTGAAGTTTTTTGCGAGTTTCAAGTACCTCTTTAGGATAGTCCTCTGCGAGATAGATGCCTTGGGAGAGGTTGGATCTATTTTTCTGAATTAGGTGTTTTTTCCATGTTGTAGTAAAAGAAACCACTAGTGGTCGGTTTCTATTTGAACGCTGTCCAATTCTATATATTTTTGCTATTTCCTGACTATCTAGGTGTACGCCCATCTCCACTATTATTTCTTTGAAGTAGTCTACTAGCTCATATTCCGTTTTCTCTTTCTCTTCTATACCAAAGAACACTAAGTTATTTTTTCTCTTGTCTTTTTCCATAGATTCTATCTTCTGTTCTAGATTTGTTATTCTTGTTTTTAAGGTGTTGTTTTCTTCCAGAAGCGTTTTCATTTTTTCATCAAGTGCTTGCATGACATTATTGGTGACATTGGTAGTTATTGTTAAAGCTTGCTGGTTCAACTTCTCATCCAGTTTGGTTAGCAGCCATTCCATATTTTGATCCATATTTTAGTATAATGTACAATTTTGGTTTTAGCTAGCAACACTAGAACTGTCAAACTACACTTATTTCGTTGTTTATATGTTGGCACCAATGCTGTCTATGATGAATGACGTTTCAAGCTTGTTCAATCACTTTTTATTTTAGGAGGTAGATTCGTATTTTGACACTACGAAATTTTTGTTAAAGTTAGCTATTTATCACTTTTTGCACTGTTTTTCACCAAGTTTTCTTCTTAATTCTGAAGCGGTGATGGTTTTTTCTAGATATTTTCACGGTTTGGTGATGAACAGACTGTTTTTTGTGGTTTTTGTAAATATTTTCGTCGGAGCTGACAAGTATACGTGTTTACGATCCAAATACCGGAACCGGATCCTTTTGGTTTAATAGAATGCAAATGTAATGAAAAGTAATGATAAAGCACAGTGTTTTTTTTAATAAAAACTTTTGCTGCTAAACTTGATAATTGAAGTTTTTGAAAGTTAGCGTCACTTCTTTTTAATAAAATGTTGAAAAAGTTTTTAATATTAATCCTAGTGTTGTTTTTTTTTACTAAATAACACTGGCCATGAGTTGTGAAAAACTCTAAAAAAACCATTACTCTAGAAAAAAAAAATTGTATTATTCTTTTTTATTTTATGGCAGTAATTTATACCAGCTGTGTAAATGAAGTACAAAAAAGGTTTTGAAACTGACTTCTTTTTTTATTGTTCCTGTTACATTCTAACAAAATCACTTTTGATTTACAGGTATCTAACAATGACCCAGAATGAACTTACATCACTGCCATGCAGTTTGCTGCAATGTCGCTTGGAGTACATAGACCTTTCTGAAAATAAACTCGATGTCACAGAAACAGTACCAGAGCCAAGTAAACATAGTCCTTGGGAATTTTATATTGGCAGTTTGGTAGATTTGGCATCTAAAATTGTTCTAAAACATAAATTATATTATGCTCCTAATATTATACCTTGGACATTAGTGGAGTTTCTAGATAATGCCAATATGTGTGTCTGTGGTGCACCAGTAGTTAACAATACATTTTATATGAATAAGGAATTTCAATTAAAAGACTATTTTAGAGTTGTTGTATTCAATAGCAATAGAAAGAGTACTGTTACATTCCAATGCTATTTCTGTTCACCTAAATGTTTTAACAGATAATCTAGAAGTTTAATTTTAATGAAACAATTAATTGAATAATAAGAATATAATTATTTATTTTCAAAACGTTCTTGTTTTATTATATTACATACATGTCGTACATATTATTATGAATTAAGACCTTCAAGCCTCCAACTGAAGACTGGAATGACAGGAGCTATCCTTACATGTGGTTCTGAAAGGTTAAAAACATATATTTAAAAAATTACATAGATTTAATTCAATGTATTTAGTAAATCCTGGTTATATCTAACAGTGTGTTAGAGAGAAAAAAATTGACTTGTCCCATCCCATGCTACTTTGTTACAATTAATAAAAAAAGAACTCACCAAGGGTGGCAATGCCTTGTGGCATTAAGCTTTGTCCTTCTGGTACATTCTGGGCAGCTATAGACGCATTAGTCGCCTCTAAAACAAGTTCATTAGTCCATATGTCCTTGGCACTGTCCTTCATATCTTTTAACACTTTCTCTAAAGTACCCTGAAATCATAGATTTTTCATTACTCATACTCTGAAAGTAGGTCATTACATGTTTGATTAGCCGTATGAAAGTTATCCATTGCAGGCCTAGGGAGAATTGCTTTCAACTGACAGCTGAACTAACTGATTTAAACCCCTTCTACACGATCAAACCCGACCGCCGACGCAGCCTGTTGGGATGGATGCGGTCCCGACCAAGGTCATCCAAAGGACGTTTGACTCCGCCCATATTTGGTCGGCCGACCAACGTCTACACGGTAGATTTTCACATCAACCGGACCAAGGTCACCTCTGTCGGGCGGTCGGGTTTGATCGTGTAGAAGGGGGTTTAATATCCCCGTGTTTTCACCTCCGCTGAGATCGGTACCTATTGGTCGTAGCGTGATGTTATACAGCTTATAGCCTTTCTCAATAAATAGATTTTCCAAGACATAATTAATGTTGAATTGCAACCAGTAGTTCCTCAGATTAGCATGTTTGACCAAACAAACTCTTCAGCTTTGTAATATTAGTACCTATAGATAGGTAAGCGTTTTATCTGAATAAGCCTGGTGGAGTTGTGATCAGAAACAATGTTACCGGTAGTATACTGCCATTGACAAATGAAAATTAATCAAAGATGGAGCTCAAAATAAAGGCTAATGAGCCAATTTTCTAATAAATCATGTACCATTTGTCGCGACAAACATTTTATATCAGGCTAGATGTGAGCTAAAATAAGGAGCAATGGGTGCCCTTATTTAGTTAATTGTTTTATGTTTGTTAAAACGTAGCAGCAGTAAGAATCTATGTACCTGTAAAATGTAAGCTTCTTTGTCCTTGTTGAAGTAACACAAAGCAATCAGCATTTCTTTTACTTGCAACCTCAAATCATACGTAGCGACCACCAAGGTGTGTAAAGCCATTACTAAGGCAACATCTTCATACTGGGAACCTTCTTTGAGCGATGCTACTTTGCGCTCGTGTTTTCGTCTGTTCTTACTCGAACGGAAAGATCGACTGGAAATTAAGTACGGATTGTTGAATGTTCAAATGTATTTCAAAATATTAGTACGGTAACGCTAAATTAGTATTATAATAACAAAATTTATCTAAGCCTTTTTACTATTGAATTGGAATATTTTTATATATTTCTCTCTCACAAACCCCTTGATGTTTCTCCCTGAATTCATCAAAGTACTTAAATTAGATGTTGATATACACAATAGAAGCCTTTTAAAGAGTCAAAAAGAATAATGTACAACTATTTCAGCAATTGTGTTCTGAGTGTTCCACAGGGTTCAGTTCTAAGTCCTGTTTTGTTTCAAATTAAACTAAGGACAGACGATGTAAATATAGCAATTAAAAATACATAGTTAAATCGAGCATTACATTAACAACTTTGAATGTAAGCATTAAAAGTATTTTTTACTTTACTTTTTTTCGTATGGGAATCAAAGCCGCACGTGCAGTGCCGCTTAGACTGTGCCAACTGTACCGACATGAATAGTGCCTCTTCTACAGAAAACTTAACTTTCAAGTTATTTAAAATTGCTTACCTTGAACCTCTCGAGGAGGAGGCAAGTGTACTTCCTGCATCTGAATATAAATCGCTATCCTTATTGGTATAAAAGTCGAATGTATCCACTGGATGTTTCGTTTTATTTTCTCTTACAACTTGTAGACGATCGCGGTGCCTCATGAATGTCGCCCAATTCATTTCGATTAATTCTCTCAAATTTTTATATTCTTCTGATAAAGCTGGTAGAATCTTTTTATCTAAAAAGAAGAACCAATTAGAAGGCAACCATAGCATGTGTAAACTAAGATAAAGCGTAAGTACCAGTACAAACCTTTCAGGTGAAACTTATTGTATTGAGAACAAAGTCTTAGTGCTGTTTTATACTGTCCACAGTCAATTGCGTAAGAAATTGTTACTTCACAGTTACCGTAAAACTGATCCAAAATTGTCAACGCTTCTTTGTGCCGCTTCTCTTGTTTAAGACCTTCTACCAGATCCCTGATGAATAAAAAAGAAAGGGATTAAAATATGACATGATAAATAAATATGAAGCCTCCAATAATAATAAACTATCATAGAAAAATGTTCAGTCTTCATTTTTGTACAAATACATACCAACACAACTCCGTAAATTTTTCTTTAGGCCATGAATTTGCCAAACTTATTGCTAATTCCCATTCGAGAGCTTCTTTGTAGCACTCAATAGCTTTATCTATACTATTTGCTCTTTCATATACTATTCCAGCTTCTGTAAATTGTTTCTTTAATTTTAAGTAGAGTCCAAAGTCATCTGATAACTCATTGAATATAGCATCAATTGGTGAAAACAGAGCCAAAGCTTCACGGTACAGACTATGGTATTTTACAAAAGTTTTTAACTCGTTATATCTGCTAGCACCACACGCCACCAGACTTTCTACTGCCCTCTCAAACCTTTTCAGGTGTTTGTTGATTGTAAATCTCTTGTAATTCTCTTCCATTTCATTCAGTTCATCAAGCATGGGAACATATTCTTTTGGATCCTTCTGTGATTTATATGCTACTAGCAAAACTAAGTCAAAATCATACATGCCAAGAGCAACATCAAAGAGCTGATTCACATCTACCATGTACAGTAAGTACTTCAATGCTTCATCTGATCCTACTGGCAACTTGGACCCATTCGTTTCTTGAACCTTCAGTTCTTTAATGATCAGTAAAGCACTTTCTAAGTCTTTTATTGTATTTTTCTTTACATAAGTTGTCAGTAAAGGTAAAATTTTAGTGGCCCTGTCTGATCTCTTTTGCAAATGATCTCTGACAATATCACATATACATTGTATTTTGGTATCTGTACTGCTTTTGGGCTTATCTGGTTTCCCAGCATAGCTACTTGAGTACATAGTTTTTGTTACATCAGAATTTTCTAAATCTGATAGGAAGAGATTCAACCATGATATGTTTTGAATAGATTCCAAAAATATTTCAATGTTACTTTCAAATTTTTCAGGATCGTGGTCATAGATAAGATTCAAATTTATTCTCTGTTTCCTCATGAGATCAAATGCCTCATAATACTGAAGATGATCTAGATATTCTCCAATAATCTTCAATGATAAAGGCCTCGGCTGGATGGTTTCAAGATTTCCTCTTGGCATTTGAAACACAGCTCTAGTGTCATTTGGAACTACAATTACCAATTTAGCTCCTCTTTCGATTTTTCGTTTATAAACTCGATCAGATTCAGTTTTCTGGTACTCCATAATAGCTTCTAGGCCTGGTTTGGATAATTTTGTGCACAGCATCACATGTTGCAATGTTGTTAACAAAAGAAAATGAGTATGAACAAAGAATGAACTAACATTGTTCATTATCATTTTTTGATTGATATAGAGATGACCTTTATGTGATAGTCCAATAAAATATATGTCATTTTCAACTTGCAACACATCAAATTTTGGACATGATACTCCAAATGACTCATCTGGAATCTCTAGGTCTTCTCCAAGTTTACCTTGTACAATATCACCATCCTGAAGTTGCAAAAATATAGAAGTTGGCTCAGTAGGATGGGATTGAATTCTTTTCACAGGTGCAGGCAACATAGTTTCACTTTTGTTTTCTATTTTCTCGGATATAATTGAATACTCTATTAAATTGCTAGTGTCAATATCATGAACAACATTGGCTATGACGGTATCAGCACTAACCCAGAACCAATTAAAACATTGAAATGGAAAATCATATTTATCAGCTTGAACAGTTTTGAAAACTTCATACTGGAGAGGAAATTTATCTGTTTGTTTATAGAACACCAACTTATTGTCTGCAGTATAGACGAAAAAACAATTAGGATTGCAGTCTTCTTCTTTCTGTTTTTGTGGTGCAAAATGAACAGAGTTAATATTGGTATCAAGGTTGACTTCAAAGGCAGACATTGGAGGTGGCATTACAGATTGTCTAAAGCCTGTCAAGAGGAGCTTGCTTCCATCAATAACAGCCACCACTGCATCATCTTCAGAACCATACCCTCTACTGTGGTCTACATTCCAAATCCATGTGTAAGAAAAATGTTGCCCATTGTGCAAGAAAACATGCAGTTTTTTATTGTTGGCAATATCAAAGTCATTGTCCCACAATATCTTGCTAATTTCCTGACCATTATTGAATGGTATAGTTTGTTTCAAATACCAATGATAATTACCAATTGTATAAAGCAACAAAGTTTGTATACTCTTTTCTGTGTCCCTGCATTGTAAGGTCAATATTTCTGAGTCAGAGCTCCAATTGATATCCTCAACTACTGTATTGGTATTTACAGGAACCTCAAATTCCCCATGTTTTAAGCCATTTTTCTCAAAGAAAGAAACAAGATATTTGTCATTAAGTTTTTGTGTTGTAGCAATAAGATTTCCACTGGGTCTCCAAGACAAGTTGGACTCCAAGCCTTGTTGTTTTTCACTTGTATATTGTAAGTTTCCTTCTTTGTCAAAAACTTTAAACCTTCTGATTCCATCCATTATGAATCCAACAGCATACAGGCTGCCATCTCCTCTCCAAGATATTTTTACTGCATTATCACTTATTTTAGGATCTGAAAAGTAAATGATTCTTATAATATTAAATTACACATTGTTTATTTGAATAGATCAGTTGTGTGAATTACCAGCAGTGACTTCATTTTTCACCTTAGCAGCCTGTTTGCCTGCAGACCCATGGAACTGAGTTTCTTTTTTCCCCCAACCTACTGTTATGAACTGTTTCTCTCCAAACTCCTCATTAAATAAATTGATCTCATGAATAGGATCAAACATATTCATCAGAATCATGTTCATATCTTTGGTAACTAGTACCAGTAGTTCTTGATCTGGACTCCATTCCATTGCCTGTAAATTAATATTAATAGTGTACACTGTATATTATGGGTATTAAGTAGGTAATGGTTTGGCAGGTAATGGTAAGTGATGAAAATGACCGGTATTATAGAACTACAATGGTATAAGATGACATGCTTAACCCAAATAAATCTATTCCATTCAATAATTGACTGGTATTAGAATTAATAAGGAAGTGGTCAACTATAAAAATTAAGTGATTAACTCAGGTCAAAATAATAAGTTTTTTTATGGAGAAGAACAGACAAGAAACGAAACAGCATCAATTATTTTTTTGTGTCAGATGGCCACATGGTAAACAGCTGTACCCTTGTCAAAGTAATGTACTAAGAGTGTTATAACTTACCAGTAATCCATTTTCACAAACTCCTGCTAAGTCTAAAGTACTGCCATTGTTGCTGATGGTTATGAGCTCTCCATTAGCAAGTCCTACACACAAAGTGTTAGTAAGTGTAAGAAATGTTATGTTTATAGGTTTATTATCAGGAGACGCAATATCTGAAAGATTCTTTGTCCACTTTGTTTCATTATTTGCATCGAAATTGATCGCATTAAGGTTATGTGTACAAACATACAGTTCGTTGGTAGAACTAACTTCATCATGTCCATTACAAACTATGAGTTTATCTTCTGACGGCAGTTTAAGATCTCCCACGGAGACTTCCCAAAGATTTAAGTTTCTCATGGTTTTAGAATATGTAAAACTACGAACATAAACACGTTTTGTATTCCGAACCGATCTGTCACTGTCACATTCTGAATTGATTATCTGTCAGTGTCATCAGTACCCCTAGCACGAATCACTTTCGACAAAGTATTCGTATCGTCTCCGAAAGCATTTTGTATGGGAACTTGAACAGCGCCTCTGGTGAGCGTAAATTGAACTAATTTTCAGAGCACGAACAAATACATGTACGTTTCGTATCGTCTTCGTACGTAAACGTAAACGTTATTTGAGCCGTTTGTATGAAAATAGGTAGCACAAAGACATAAAATGACGGATAGTTTCGTAACTGTCGAAGGCTGGCTTACGAGTTTTACGAATATAATATTTATTCACTTCAAATTTGACAGTGAGAAAACATTCGTCGTATTTTATTTTAGCGATAAAATTATAATTTTAGTGATTGTGTTGATATATTTTGTTAGAAAATGAATGTGTGCTCCAATATTTATTATAATAATATGTTACCTTTCTATTTATGCTGCCATAATTGACAAAAAATAAGTGCACCGAGTGCGGGAAGCATGACAGGATTACGTAGATCTTTTAGCAACCGTATTATGATGGCCCTCAATCATTGCTTGATTCATTGAGTGATATTATTGTCATGATTAATAAAATAAATAAAATCATCGAACACAGAATATTCATAAAGCTTTTCTTTATTTTTACATTACATTTTACATTAAATGTTATAACAAAATATGCTCCTTATCCTACGATCGTCTCCCTGGGGTGCGTTTAAATCTTCCAGCGATGTTTCGCCGGAAAAAAATTAAACTAGCGAGGGTTCGCTGAACGGAGTCATATCTTTTTGTCAATGTTAGCCAATGATATGTTAGCTGTCAAATTCAATTGACAGCTCAGTTTATTGAACAAATAATCAATGGGGATGGCAACTCAAAGCTAATCGTAGATGGCGCTGCGATAGTTGGTCCCTACGTCAGATTACTGTCTACCTTGTACAAAAAACAAACAAGATTTATTGTTATAAAAATTGAGTATAAATACAAAACAAATATGGAAAATTATTCGTCAATACAAGTGCATATACTAAAAGAAGAACTAAGACGCCGCGGTGCAACTACAAGAGGAAAAAAAGTGATTTAATTGAGTGGTTATACATTTGATTTTACCGTATTAAATCCACAATTACTTGTAGTTGAGGTTTAAATTTTTGTGATTAGGTACGTTTTACCTGTCCTTTCCTCTACCAAGAATATAATGCTGCTTTTGACTTTCTATTTTGATAAAATATCATAATGTTTTAAGTCAGTAATTTTACCCCTTTTTTCTATTTAGATTCGAGAAATATCACAATATATTTAATTTCTTAACACCACAACTATCACTAAACTCGTTCCAGGTGATAATTCTCCCACCAGACGAACCATTTCATGATTTATAGAGCGATGCAATACTGGTACTTAACCTCCAATAGAAAAGTAGATGTTATTTTGAAAAGTGTATTCGATTGTTTAGTTATGGTATAATCATAGAATTTCATTAATAAACTCAACTAACGGCCTGTCTCGGCTTCGCAAGGCTGGATATTTGTTTATTTTATAGCTTTTCCTTAGTTAAAATACAATTTTTGTTCTCAAGACAGTCACAGCAGCTACCCATTATTTCTTGATAGTGTGAATTGTCGGAAATTTGTATATTCCATCATTTTTACAGCTTATTACACAACATCTAGTCATTTTACATCAATAAATCGTGTTTTTTCACAAAATTCCTTTGATTTGACAGTTATTTTGGGACCAAACTGTCACTTGTCACTTTGACACTTGCCTTCCCCTTTGCCGGTGTGTACAGCTTGAGCTTGACATAAAAATGTAGAAAACCGGAAGTCGCCACTGTCTTCGCGCTACCAGCACTTTGAATGATTTTATTTAATTTTTTTCACTTATTACGTTAGTTTTATGGCACAATAATAAATCTAACAAACCTGCGGTCTTTGTTTACATCAAATATCAAAGATTTTAAAACGCTGTCAGAAATAAAAATTTTAGTTCCGTTTCAACCCGTTCTGGCCAAGCTGTAGCTCTATTGATATGTGTGCGCAGCCCATAATCGCGAGAAAGGTTCATATGATAATAGATGGCATCACATGTGGGAAACTAATTGGTTTTCAGTCTAAATTAACGGGAAGCCGTGGGTAAAAGTTAGTAAAATAAATGAAATCACAGCCTGGTATTATTAGTTAATTGTATATATTACAGAAACACTACAGCTAATTATTTAAGTTAATAAATTAAATCTTAGGGTAATAAGTTGTTTCGAAAGTCTTTCTGCTCCTAGGATATGGCCTTTTAACTTTAGGAATATAAGGTGGCAGGTGATCATCCAATCTTCTATTGAATGGATTGATACCAAGTTCAAATGGCCTTCTCTTAGGTTCAAAGAATCTAGTATTGAATTTCATCTTATAAATTCTCTCCCACAAGTATGTTTCAGGGAGTAGATCATGTCTGGGTCTATTGGCCACTAGGTGTTTATATCTATCTTCCAGCCAGCAACGTCTGTTATCATCTTCAATATCTGCTACAACTTGCTCTTCCTGGCCTAAATATGGTTTCATTTCATGGTCTCGTTCTTCTGGAGCATTTAAGTAGAACTGAATAACCATCTTCAATACATTTTCATCAAGTCCCTGAACTTTTCCATTATCTATGCTTTCATACAATTTCAAAGGCTTTGTTCCAAAGCAGATGTTGCTTTTTGGGTTATCAACATTGTCAGTATGCATTTCAATTGTATTCAATTGGTATGCATACAGTGACCATAGCTGTCCATTTGTGATCACAGTTTGTGTAACCAATGGATAAGTTATGTCATTGTAGGTAGTAAATCCTAGGTAATTTGCTTGAGCGAGTAGCCATCCAAAGCTGGCCTTCATAGCTTGACAATGCAATGCTTCAAGATTGTCCTCTGGGCCAAATGATGGTTTTCTTGCAAGGATATGACCACGGCCATGATACGACAGCAAGCCAAATTCATCCAAGTCACCAGGCCAGAAACCTGTAAAATGAAATAGATAAAAATTCACTAAGTGTCCTTCCCTCTCTAGACTTTCTGCCGGGGTCGCGGGACTTATTCCGTTACCGTGACCCTGGAACGTAAAGGGCTAATGAAGGACACCGTGGATTTTAGTCAGTACAAGTCTGACGGTCCCTCCCGCCCTACCCTGGGTGTGGGAGAACTCATTTGATGATTTACATGAAAAGTGTCTGTGGAAAATTGTAAAAAAAATCTATAGTCAGTACAGACATGCATAACAAAATTTTGAAATTGTGTGAAATTACCTGGTATGTTGGTACCATGCCTAAAGTTTTCAAAATATCCAACTGTTTTTGGTATATCTGTGAACTTTGGCACTTTGAATGCAGGATTCTCAGCTTCACTGTATGGCAAAATAGGGTTGAGAGGATGGCGATTCCTTATAGTTATCATTGGAGTTCCTGAAAAATTTAGAATATACACTAAGAAATTATATTTTTTTTTAAATAAAATTGTTATTTCTCCCTCATAGCACAGGTTTTAGCTTGTGAGATAATATTAGCAGAATAATATTAATAATCCTTATTAGATACAAAACTCTGATAACAATAAATGAACTCTCAAACTTTGTGTGACAATGTTTATGGCTTCACAAATTAGCTACCCTAGTAATGAAAGGTGCTTTCAAGAAGGTAACCACATTGTCACGCAGACTACATAATATAATTCTTCGTTTTCATGAAAACTTAGGGACTTTACTCATGGAGCGACGCAATGCAGAATTGCATCCATTGACAATATCAGTCAGATATCACACAAGCGTCCAGATGAAGAAAATGAATGAAAAATCGCAAGTGTTTGCTTTTGGAGTCGCACGGATTGACAATATCGCTCACAGATCTGATTGATATCAAATTGCATGTACGTATTAATGACAATGCACATGATTCTCTGTTCGAAATTCGATTGCGCAACTACTCGTCACTAGCAACATCTTTTGTCTTTGTTTTGCAGCGCCTTTATGTCGTAGTAGTAAGGTGGATTTTTGAAGTTCACGGTCGAATTGCATTGCGTAACTCCATTAGTAAATACGTGCGACTTAAATCGGCAATCGACTCGATATCGCACGAATCGCGTCGTGTTGCATCGCGCCATGGGTAAAGTCCCTTAATCATGTAATATTTACCTAAATACTGGACTGCTTTTTCAACAGGCTCATGCAAACGGTCTTTTAGAGCTCCATACTGTTTCCTCCAATTTATTAGTCTTATTTCAGGATCAATACCACCAACAAACCAGAATGCTTCATGACGTGGATCATAATCAATCTGAAATATTACAAATAGTCTTTGACATAATAAAAATATAGCCTAAAACTTGGACACAACTTTCTTATTCACATAAAAAAAACCTATTGCAGTGAAATAGGTCTCCACTCTATGAGAAATAATGAACTGTAATTCATAATAAGGGCTGAGAGAGGGTAAATGTCTTAAACATGATTTTGCAGTTTTATCTACTTACTTGAGAAGTAATGACATGTTCCACTTTGTCAGTCAAGTTGTTTGTAATGATTCTATTTATTTGTTTTACTATGCATTTAGCAAAATAATCTTCTTTTTGTGAAATTTCAGGTTTATCATTAGTGGTAGTGAATGTTCGGCTGGAATAAAACATACTTTTAGTTAGTATTCATATTAATTAATTTAAGTATCTCCAGACTATCACTTGAAACTAAATGTATCTTTTATTGAAAAATGTGACATCTAGGTAATAAAATAAAAATATTTCTAAACATAATGGCACCTCTGCCAACTCCTTGACTGTAACTGTAGTACATTGCAAGATAGTTATGTCATAACACTGAAGCTGTTGTAGATATAAGATTGATAGCTAATTTAGATACTTACTCCACTCCATCATTTTCTATAAGAATAGCTTCTTCAATAAGGGCCTTAATTTCTTGAACAACGGCGTCTGCTGCCGCGCTTGTTTCACTGTAGTATTCGGGAAGCTTATCCACAGGTACGAAGTGACTTCTTGTGTAATACTGCACTAAGGGCATAGCATTGTATGGAATTTTATCTTCGTTTAACATAACACACCTCCAGCCATAATACCGTGGTATATTTAGAGCTATTTGTTTCTCTTCTACAGTGTTTATTTCTTTGATTTTCTGATATAGGGCTTGTCTTTCTCGTAATTTTCTGCCCTGCAGCGACGTATCCAAAATTGGTGGATATTCCGGTTTTTCAGTGTATTCGCTTTGCTCTAATAATGCTGCTTGAGACTGCGGTCTGGTTATTAACTTTTTTAATTTAGGAATCGTTCTGTTGACTTTGTTTAGATACATTTTGAATTCAGCTGTGGAATGATCGATCACCAAATACCAATCACTCTGTCTGGAAATTATTATTTTGAGGTTATGTTTAATATTTCGTTCGGTACCATCTTGAAATGTCAAATTGATGTCAAATCTGTACGAGTACAAAGACAAATAATTTTTAATTAATTTCCTGTCAATATGGTATTTAAAAACTAAATAACGAAGTCTCGCATTTTAGGCATAGGCGTAGCACTAATAAACTTTGAGACAAAACTAAGACCAAGCCAAGCTACCAATTTTATGAGATTAAATCACATGAAAATTCATTTAATTTCTAGACGAAAAACTACAAAGCTGATGCAACGTTTTGACATTAGCCACAGCCTGCCACCTGCCAAATTATTTCAATTCTAACCATTCTCTCAAGTATTTAACGTTATTTATCGAATAATTTGATACGCAATCATGGACGACGATATGGTATTTGATCCCTCTTTAAAGAAGAAGAAGAAAAAGAAGACCGGTTTCGACATAGACGCGGCTATGGCAGGCGAGCAAGGTGAGAGCACGAGCGTGGAGGCGCCCGCTGGGACGGGTGACGTCGACTTGCCTGAGGATGATAACCTCGATTTGGATAATTTTGGAAAGAAAAAGAAGAAGAAGAAGAAGGGAGTGTTCAATATGGAAGAATTGGAAAACACGTTACCGGAAACACCTCCGGCCGAGGAGCCGGAACAACAAGAGGACGAAGTTATTGACGATTTGGACCTAGACATTGACTTCTCGAAAACTAAAAAGAAGAAGAAAAAGAAAAATATTGAGGAGTTTGTCCTTGAAGATGATAGTAAGGGAGAAGACCAAGAAAATGTAGAAGACGTAAGTGGTGATTTGTGGAGTGGCACAGACCGAGATTACACGTACGACGAGTTGCTCGAGCGAGTGTTTGATATCATGCGTGAGAAGAACCCTAGCATGGTCTCTGGCAAAAAACAAAAATTCATTATGAGACCTCCCCAAGTGGTCAGAATTGGTACCAAGAAAACATCCTTTGCTAATTTCACAGAGATTTGCAAAACTCTCCATAGACAGCCTAAACATTTACTAGACTTTTTACTGGCTGAATTGGGTACAAGTGGTTCTGTGGATGGTAACAGTCAACTCATTATAAAAGGCCGTTTCCAGCAGAAACAGATAGAGAATGTACTTCGTCGGTATATCAAGGAATATGTAACATGTCACACATGCCGCTCCCCTGATACCATCCTTCAGAAAGATACCCGATTATTCTTCCTCCAGTGTGAAACTTGTGGATCCCGTTGCTCTGTAGCCAGCATCAAGTCTGGTTTCCAGGCCGTGACCGGGAAGCGTGCTGCCATCCGTGCAAAGACTGCATAGAGTATTAGTGCTTAGTGGTAAACTAATTATACAGTCAAGGATCTGGGGTACATACAGCAACAGTCCTTATTTATGTTGTAATATTTTTTTGAATGTTGTCAGCTGTAATCTGATGCTGATTTTTAACCGACGAAAAAAAAAGGAGGAAGTTCTCAATTCAACATGTATATTTTTTTTTATTGTTATTGTTGTGCAATTATAAGTAGATAGAATAAAACATTACAGAGGTATTATACCTAACATTAGTCATATTGTACCTAAAAGTATTGATAAAGTGTACTTAGAATGAAATTATTTTCTTTCAAATTTCTTGTCAGTGAACTTCAGTTGTATCATTGTTCTTCATGATTACTGAAAACACTAGTGGTGTGCTCAAACATTAGTGATTTGTTGCTGAATGTACTCCATTCTAACCCCTATATTTATGTATAGCTCACTTCTGTATTAAGGTTGTTACTCACATACCACAACTGCACACATGTATGAAAAATAAATTGTAGTATTCACATGGACCACATCAAGTTCTCATAACCAACGACCATCTACACTGTGAACTAGTAGGAGCAGGTCATTTGTGATTATCTTTATTACAAGAATAAAGACAATCACATTCAAATGCTGGTACCACAACCCAACTTTAAAAAACTGCAGTCTTGTGACCACTGCTTTGCTACATTTTGTCACTGCTATGTGATGTTGTTGTGATATGTGTGAAAGAATGCTTATTCTCATTGATACACAATGGTTTTATAAATTGTTGTTTTATTTCTATCTTAAATAAAACACATTTTTATCATATAAGTTGTATAATTTATTATCAAAGTAAATGTATTATGTATAAAAATAGAAATTTTCTGTTTTTAGTGCATACATTGAAGATACCCTTAGACTAGCTGTAAATAGCAAAATATTTTGAGAATAGATGACAAATGGCAAAAATGCACATGTGTAAATAACAATAAAATACAAACTTAACAGCATTATAGCTAAAAGCATAATGACATTTTTCAAAAAAATAAAAGATAAGTATACAAAATGTAAATAAAATTCGAAAATTGCAGAAATGCATAATCAATGCAAGACTAGTAACAGTACCATTATTCACAAAAACAAAAAACATTATTGAATAATTTGAGGTTTAAAATCTTGATTGATGGCCTTGTTGAGACCTTCAGCATATAACTCAAGGCGCTGAGTCATTCTGAAACCCCATTTATCCTTAATTTGACGACATAAATTCAGATCAATCCGTGCTATCAATAAGCCATCTTTCACTCTGGACAAAGCCGGAGTTCTGGCACCATCTGGTGCAGTTGCATAACTTGAGCCATAGAAGTGGCCAAATTCTTTGTGGGCTGGTTTCCCATCTCCTGATGTGAATTCATTGGGAAAGTTTTCAGTTCCAACTCTGTTTATGGCAAAAGTGTAATAGCTATTTGCTATAGCAGCATTTCTTGCTTCAATGGCCCACAAATGCTCACTAAGTCCTGCTACAGTAGCTGAAGGGTTAAAAACAATTTCAGCTCCATTGATTCCAAACATGAGCCAGTTCAAAGGATGATGACGACCATAACAAATGTTTATGGCTATTTTGCCATACTTTGTATCAAAGACAGGATGGCCTGTATTCCCCTCAAAGTAATATGTTGACTCATTGAAATCTCCAACCCTTGGAATGTGGTTCTTGCGATGTTTGCCAAGAACATTTCCTGTTGCATCAATTACAACTGCAGTATTCCAAATTGTATCCCCATGAACTTCATCTCTTTCTAAAATGGGTGATACTATAACCATGTCATATTTAAGGGCATAATCCTTTAAGAACTGAGTGCTGGGTCCATTCTCAGCAGATTCTGCAAATTCACACCAAGGCTGTTTCTCTCTAGTGCAAAATGCAAAAGGCATGCACCACGCTTCTTGGAGACAGAGAACATTAACCCCTTCCTGTCCAGCTGATTCGATGATTTTGCGTATTTTATTAAAAATAGCTTGTCTCTGTTCATCTATTGGTTTATCAGTGGTTGTAGCAATAGAATGCTGGATAACTCCGACTCGCACTACTCGTGAACTCCTCGTTTCTTCCTTCTTGGCAGGAAAGTCATAGGCTGCAACTTCAAAGTCGTCTTTTTCATGCTGGCATTTCTTTAAAGTTAGTTGATGATGGTCAGCTCTTCCGTAGTGAATTCTATTGTATTCTTTCAATTCGTCGCCGGATAGGGTCTTCGATATGAGTAAATCCAAGCTTGGGAGTTCCGACGACGCTGCCATTATACCTAGTAAAAACTGTATGAAATCTTAATACTTTCCTTAAAATACTACTGTAAATGACGACTGTGACGTTCTAATCTGTTTGTTAGTGATATCTCTTATCAGAAGGAGTCGCTAGAACTTGTAGATAATACGACTTTTGTTTTGAATTTTTGATAGCAAACAGAAAAAAAAGATTGATTTCATGGATACCATAGACTTAGAGGATGGACGGTGTCTTCATTCACAGGGTGGGGTGGGGTGCCTTATCCAAATCGAAATGATTACCAAATCATCTAGAAAAAGCTAAAAAAATGTATTGCTTGCACATTATGTAAGTATGTGAATGTGGCTATCTCTTTCCATAACAAAACCATCAAGCAAGATTTAAGACAATACATAGACTTAATGTATGGAACGGACTGCAAAAAAGATGGCCGAAATTAATCCCACTTTTAGAGCCCATTCGCACGAGCACTAAAAAGCGTTGCGTTAAAACCTCGGCGTTAGCGTTTATTATTGAGCACTGCCGTTTTAATTCCATTCGTACGGTAAAACTGCGGCGTTGGCACTTTTTATCGTATGTACGCCAGCACGAGATTAACGACGGCAGCATCATTTCGTCGAAACCGGAGATCCTAAGAGAGCTTGAGAGGTTTTACGGACAGTTATACACATCAACACGACAACCCAGTGTCGGTACAGCTCGAGACGCAAGAGCTAAACTGACTCGACACTACACTGAGGATATCCCGGACATCAGCCTGTACGAGATTAGAATGGCTCTTAAACAGCTCAAGAATAATAAGGCGCCGGGTGAGGACGGAATCACAACAGAACTTCTGAGAGCGGGTGGAAAACCGGTACTTCTGGTCCTCCAGAAGATATTTAATTCCGTCATACTCGAAGGTTCTACGCCAGAAGCATGGCACAGGAGTGTGGTTGTTCTTTTCTTCAAAAAGGGTGACAACACCTTGTTGAAGAACTACAGGCCAATCTCACTTCTGAGCCATGTGTACAAGCTGTTCTCAAGAGTCATTACGAACCGTCTCGAACGCAGGTTTGATGACTTCCAGCCTCCCGAACAAGCCGGTTTCCGAAAAGGTTTTAGTACTATAGACCACATACACACGCTCCGCCAGATTATACAGAAGACAGAGGAGTATAATCGGCCATTGTGTTTAGCGTTTGTGGACTATGAAAAAGCCTTCGATTCAATCGAAACCTGGGCAGTATTGCAGTCCCTCCAACGATGTCATATCGACTATAGGTATATCGAAGTGTTGAAGTGTTTGTATAGGAACGCCACCATGTCCATCCGACTTCAGGAAGAGAGCACGAAACCAATCCAATTGCAGAAAGGCGTGAGACAGGGAGACGTTATTTCTCCGAAACTGTTCACGAACGCGTTGGAGGACGTTTTCAAGCTCTGGTATGGAACGGACTCGGCATCAACATCAATGGCGAATACATCACTCACCTTCGTTTTGCCGATGATATAGTCATCATGGCAGAATCGTTGGAGCACCTCAATGCTATGCTCAGCGACCTCAGTATCGTTTCCCAACGAAGGCCGACCCTTAAAATGAACATGGACAAGACGAAAGTCATGTCGAATGTCCATGTGGCACCCGTACCGGTTGTTGTTGGGAACGATACTCTCGAAGTTGTAGACCAATATACTTACCTTGGACAGATTGTTCAGTTAGGTAGGTCCAACTTCGAGAAAGAGGTCGCCCGAAGAATCCAACTCGGATGGGCAGCGTTTGGGAAGCTACGTGATAATATCTTCTCATCGAGAATCCCACAGTGTCTCAAGACAAGGGTGTTTAACCAGTGTGTGTTGCCAGTGATGATTTATGGCTCTGAAACGTGGTCTTTGACTGCTGGCCTTTTAGAGAGACTGAGAGTCACTCAACGAGCAATGGAAAGAGCTATGCTCGGAGTTTCTTTGCGGGATAAAATCCGGAACATGGATATTCGGCGAAGAACCAGAGTCACCGACATAGCTCATAAAATTCGCAAGTTGAAGTGGCAATGGGCAGGCCACATCGCTCGTAGAACTGACAACCGATGGGGAAGAAAAGTTCTCGAGTGGCGACCACGGACCGGAAGGCGCAGCGTAGGCAGGCCTCCCACTAGGTGGACCGACGACATCGTGAGGGTCGCGGGCAACGGATGGATGCAAGTGGCGAATTGTCGTTCGGCGTGGCGGTCTAAGGGGGAGGCCTATGTTCAGCAGTGGACGTCTTCCGGCTGATGATGATGATGATGATGACGCCAGCACAAACTGTACGCCAGTATGACCATAGACTTGACCCACTTGACACCACAGCTTGACACTGTCACTGACACTGACTGTCATGCTGTCAGTGTCACTGTCATGTAAACAATTGTCTTAAAAAATCGCTTGGTCGTGTGGTCGTATCTCGTTATTTTTGGTTTTGGGTCGTTTCATCTCATAAAATCCAAAAGATTTGTTTGCTTGCATCAAATTTATTATTTCCTGCTTGACTGATTTTGCCTATACCTTCATATTATTCAATAGCAACAAAATAAAATTGTTTTGTGGACGAACAAATTCGTCAAAATGAATGTGCTTCCAGCTCAACCCGTTGGGATACAAAGCACAGCAGGTGCTGTTCCCATTCGAAATGAAAAAGGTGAGTTCTGTCTATCTTTGTACATGTAGATAATTTTTCAGGTATAAACCAAATTGAAGTAAATAGTGAAATCTACAGTTGTTGGTTGCCTTTTTGTATGAATATCTGAATGTTTTTGTTTACAGGAGAGATTTCTATGCAAAAGGTGAAGGTTCAGAGGTATATATCGGGTAAAAAGCCGGATTATGCTCAAGGTGCATCTTCTTCAGAGGAATCTGACACTGAAGACTTTATAGAACAACAAAAACCAGACCGTAGACAGCAGACCTTACCACAAGTTATTAGCAAGAAGGAAGAGCATCAGAGTGATGAAGAAAAAGAAGTAAGTGTTCCACACGGTTTTAATTACCCGTACATTAAAAACTCATTATTTGCAACAATTATTGTAACAAGTATTTGCATAATTTTTCAAGGTTGATGATCCGCGTCTACGTCGTTTAAGACAAGCCGCACAATCACCTCCAAGACGTGCTGAACACAAACCAGAGATTATTGATGCAGAACCAGAGGAAGAAGTGGAGAGTAGTGTTGAGGAAGCAAGAGACAGTTCAGAGAGTGAAGATGAGCTTGATGAGGAAGAGATTGAGAGGCGCCGACAGGCTCTTAAGGCTAAACTTGCTGCCAGGTAAAATATTACTACTGCTTGATGGCAAAACATTTTGTTAACATTACTAAATTCAGGGGTATTTATGATATTGAGTAGCCAATGTGATTCTACTATAATATTATGAATTTTATATACCTATAAACCTTCATCATAAATCACTACACCTATTTAAAAAAAATTGCATCTGTATCCCTTTTTTACGTGGTAAAATCATCAAATGAGTCCTCCCACCCCAGGCAGGGCGGAAGGGACTGTCAGACTTGTACTGACTAAAATCCACGGTGTCCTTCAATAGCCCTTTATGTTTCGGGGTCATGGTAATGAGATAAGTCCCACGACCCCGGACATCTGTATCCCTTGCATAGTTTTTTATTTATTTATTTATTTATTTATTTATTTATCACTTACATACAAATATCCTTACAGGCTAGACCCAATGCGATATTGTAGCATACTTAAAACTATTTAACCGTAACAAATTCTATACATAGCTGTTCTTGTAAATTCACCCAAAGAGCAACAGAATATGTCAATGTCATCAGCAATGAGATTGAGTGTGCGGATCGCGTTGGTGAGCGGCGCCTCTCGCAGTAAGTTAGTACGCGCGCGCGGTTCCGCCAGCAGCCGCGGCTGACGACGTCGTCCCACATACCCGTCTGGCGCGACTAGCTCCATCCTTCGTAATATATCCGCATTGTGTATCTTCCCTCTAATTACCTTAAAGATATAAATCACTAGTGTGATTTAGTTATAAATATCTAAGCATACATAGGGAGAGACAGCGAGAAGAGACTGTTTTAAACTATGAAGTGATATTATTCATGTATATTTAAGTATTGTTTCCTTTTTAAAACTAAAATATTTCTTACTTGTTCACATCTCATCTTAGGGAAGCAGAGAAAGAAGTTCTTGGCAGAGATGATGATGAAGAAATGATGGATGGTGATAAAGAAGAGAGTGGCTCATCAGATACTGAGTACACAGACAGTGAAGAAGATACAGGTAAATTAAATTGATAAACCTACAATTCTCATATGGTAGTATGTTGATAGTCAGGAGTAATAGTTAATTTTGTTTCAACAAGTTTATTTTTCTTTACATTAAAACAAAATTGTTTGTACCAACCACTTTAAGCATGTCATCCGTTTTTTTCCGACTATGTTGGGCTTTGTTGTCTAAGCAGACACAGCTAAATATTAGTATTTTTCATGAAGTAATTACCTATCAAACCAGTTCACCTTTTACATAAACATGAGCCTCTCCGGTTGAACCCATGGTAACACAGTTTATAATTTTTAAACCTTTTGTAGGACCCCGTGTTAAACCTGTATTTGTAAGAGCATCAGATAGGATGACTGTGCAAGAACGAGAGAGGAAAGTTAAACAGCAGAAGAAGGAAGAAGTTGAAGCAAGGAAAGAGAAGGAAGAGAGGAGAAGAGAAGCTTTAAAACTTGTGGAAGAGACTATCAGGTCTGAACAGAGGAACACACAGGTTTGTATTTTATTACCATACTTAAAACATGCTGCATGTTAAAGCAATGAAATAAAAATGTAGTTCTTAAAACTACAATAAACAGTGCCAAAACTACAAAAAGAGAAACTAAAGAGTTTGTTTGGTTGAACGCGCTAATCTCGGGAAGTACTGGTTCGAATTGAAAAATTGTTATGTGTTGGATAGTCCATTTATTGAGAAAAGCTATAGGCTACGACTAGGAGCCGAGCTGCAAGTGAAACCGCAGGACACAACTAGTTGTGTAATATTACATTATTTGACATATATAATGATTTCAGGGCGAATTAAAAGAAGGTAATATCAACGATGTTTGTACCGATGATGAAAACGACGAACTAGAATACGAAGCATGGAAATTGCGTGAAATGAAACGTATCAAACGCGACAAGGAGGAAAGAGAGGCGTAAGTACTATTTGTCTTGTACTAACCCGCTCCATACTGGTGTCACTTTAGAAGCAAAATATTGTTAATAACTAGCGACGCGCCCGGGCTTCGCACGGGTCAATCTATACTATATTATGCATGCTTAAACCTTCCTTATGAATGACTCTACCTATTAGAACAAACCGTATCACAATCTGTTGCGTAGTTAAAGATCTAAACATACATACATACGGACAGACAGACAACGGGAAGCGACTTTGTTTTATAATAGGTAGTGATATCGTGTCTTCTTTTATTGACAGTGTGGAGAAGGAGTTGTTAGCTATCGAACGCATGCGCAACATGACGGAAGAGGAGCGTCGTGTGGAGCAGCGCCTGAACCCCAAGCTCGTAACCAACAAGTCTGTCAAGGGCAAATACAAGTTCCTACAGAAATACTATCACAGGTCAGTAATTAATATTTACCATGGTTAGTATTACACTTCATTGTACCATCAACCGTTAACTGAACCTCTGAGATACTGAATGTTTATGTATGGACATGGAATCGCCTTATTCAACTGGATTCTGTACTACAACAACTCTCATCCAGCTTTACCAGCTAGCACGCGCATTAAGCTGCGAACAAATTATCGGACGCGTCCGTCAGCCGCGGCTGAGAGACGCGGTTTATTCATAATCTAGCCAGTACATTTAATACTACAATGTGCAAACTGTCGGTCGTAAGACGCGGACGTGACCTTGAGCGTTTGGACGTCCGAACAGAATCTGGCCGGCTGTCGTCCGAACTACCGTGCACATTGCTAAGCCGCGTCCCTCAGCCGCGGCTGACGGACGCGTCCGATAATATGTTCTCAGCTTAATATTCCACTGAGAGTTATAAAAGTCGTCTAGCACCTAGCACCATCTCGTTTCCACACTGGAATTACTCTCGCTTTAAGTCCGTTATTTGTTTTCGATTCCCGCACAAAACAGGTAGTTAGTCTGGGTGTTTGTGTATGTTAGTCTCCATGTTTATAAACACACCTACGACACAGGAGAAATTGCTAGTTTGGATACATTTTTTTGAACAAGAAAAAATATTGCTGCTCGCTTAGTGGTGGCAGAATCACTAAGAACTTCGTTTGACTTGAAATGTAACTGAGAAAACACGAAATGGCTTGTACGACATGTAACACAAACGCTAATGTTTTATGACAGGGATTCTGAAATGTTTTTCGGGAGGAGCGTCTCATTGCGGCGGTGTCTATCCCATATTCTACAAGGATAGCAAGTAATATTGATTATGATAATTAAAGCCACCTTTATTTTTCAGAGGTGCCTTCTACCTGGACAAAGAGGAAGAGGTGTTCAAACAAGACTTTTCAGGTCCTACCCTGGACGATCACTTTGATAAGACTGTTTTACCTAAGGTAATTATTTTTATATGTTCACAAGTCACAAATGATTATTTGAACTTTAAACTTAGTTAACAGACAATAAAAAATGAATCAACGAAATTGGACTTACGCAATTTTTTTTTGAATTGCGCCAATTTCGGGGAAAGAGTATGAAAAAATAATTCTATAATTATTGCAACAGTAAATTTTGTACTATTAAATTTTGAAAAGACAAATTAATTTTGTTGTATTCGCTATCAATACGCCCACATGCCACGTGGGCGGGCGGGGACATTAGGGATCTTCCACATAAACACGATACGACGTCGCTTCGTGTTACGACGCGGCAAAAAATCTTAAATCTTTCCGGGATTCATTTACAAGACGTTATATTTCTTCTTAATTACGCTCGTTATTTATAATTGAAAGAAATGTATGTATCCATTATCTTCTGTCACTATAGATAATATTCTAAAAGAAAAAATTCAACACGTGGTTTCTTCACAGGTAATGCAAGTAAAGAAATTCGGCCGGTCTGGTCGCACGAAGTACACGCATCTGGTTGATCAGGACACGACGGAGTTCGACTCGGCTTGGAGCAACGAAGGTGCGGCTGCTAGACTCGCTAACTTCAGAGGCGGAATGAAGCAAGTGTTTGATAAGCCTTCCGCCAAGAGGAAGCATAATGTGTGATATTGGTACCTTAGCATTGTAATTCCAAGGCACTTGCACGGGCATGCGGTGTGAACGTAATGTAGATATTACATTTTACTTTCACAGAAGTTTTTCGATATGACAGTACCGGTATTAATGGGAACTTCATTCCCATAAGCGAGATACGTAGGTCTAAAATGTTAATAAATAACATGTGCTGAGCCTGTAGCCAAACGGCAAGCGACAATCGCTAACGTTCAGCAGTCGCTAATACATTTTCAACTTTATACCCCATTGCATAAAGTTGAAAATCCATCAAAGATTACAGATCGTTTTCGTTTGTTTCGTTCGCTATCGCTCAGCAGTCTTTACTAGATTTGAACTTTATGCGATGGGGTATAAAGTTGAAAATGTATTAGCGACTGCTGAACGTTAACGATTGTCGCTTGCCGTTTGGCTACAGGCTCTGGCCCTATAGACAAACAGACGACGACAGCAGACGACAATCGTTATCGCTCAGCAGTCACTAATACATTTTCAACTTTATAGTACCCCAGCGCGTAAAGTTGAAAATCTATTGAAGTTCACAGACGTTTGTTTCGTTCGTTATCGCGCAGCAGTCTAATCGATTTGTAACTTTATGCGCTAGATTATAAAGTTGAAAATGTATTAGTGACTGCTGAGCGATAACGACTGTCGACTGCAGCCTGCTGTCGTCGTCTGTTTGTCTCAGTACCCTGTTGTTCTTTTAAAATGTTAGGACACATCTGCGGTCCTTGACGGGTTGGACATAAATGCCGTAACAATGTAAAACCTCCTTCGGCTTTCCATATACAGTGTGTTTGGTTTCGAACTACCGATACTTGAAGGGGATATTATAGACTCATTTCACTCCAACACCTAGCGAATGGCGGCCATTTTAGTTTTTTGATCGGTCGAACTGGGGTATGTACAATATAATGCTAATATCTTTGAATCCAAGAGACCTACATACATGCAAATGACTTTATTACGAAGTTAAACGTTGAGGCTTTTCAAAAACTTACCAAAGTTTTCTAAATAATATGTAAAAAGAACCAAAAAAACATGGGAAACACGAAATTGTACACAAAAAAGATTGAATATTTTCACATTTTTCACTCTAGCTTGAAAAGTACCCCTGAATTTTGCTTGGGTTTTTGCATTAAATTAAAAGTACTTGAGTCGGTCTATAAAATGATATCAAAATTATCACTCTAAGCTACTCTAAAGCTGTATTGTCGATGAAAATGAGTCTATAATATCCCTTTCAAGTATCGGTAGTTCGAAACCAAACACACTATCATTTTTTTCACATTGTTTGAGAGTGCTTCCGACCAACGTAAAACAAGTCTGTCTATTGTTATCTATAATCAACAGGAGTTAATGAAATAGGAGGAAAACTGGTGGCCTACCATGAACTCTTAACGCGATCCAGTTCAGGCTGTGGGAAAGAGATGGCGCTAGACGACTTGTATAGCTCTGTCTCTTTCCCACAGCCTAAACTGGATCGCGTTAACAGCTCGTGGTAAAGCCTTTGTTCCTTAAATCGAGACAAATGATTGTATTGATTGAGTTGTTCGACTGTACAGTGTATTGTTGCGTTTTGTGTGCTGTGGTACTTTTAAATGTGTAAATAGTTAAGAATAAGACTTTAGAATTAAGTTTTGAGAAATAAATTGTGTAAAATTAATTTCGTGTTTTAATGAACGTAAAAACGCTTGTACTAACGTAATCTCCAAAGAGGTTTTGCATAGGTGCACCTAATAGTACACCCACATTTTGTTATATTTAAAGTTTTATATTTTAAGTCTCATAAAATAGAGGGCAATGTTATTGCTATCAACAAGACAATAGTCGCGCTGACGACCACTCAATGAGGCAGTTTTTATTTATTTTTTGATGGTGTTTCTCATACATATTTATTTAGGTGTCATAATGAAACGTGGCTATCTAAATATCATGAAACATGATTACAGAGCGAATAGGGCGCACTGCAGACCTTTGCGATTTTTTAAATTGTGGTAGTTAAAAAAAGCAAAATATTCACGGCTCGCATATTTTTGTCCGGTGACTATGTTCGATACGGATCCCTCTGTCGGTTTTGTCAATAATCAATATCATCATCATCAGCCTAAAATGTTCCCCACTGCTGGGACACCGGCCTTCTCTCTGTGAGAGGGAGTTGGCCATACAATCACTCATTACCTATTAATGTGTTTCAACTTAATGTGATTAAATTAATTATTATAAACACTGGCAAAAAAAAAAAAAATTGCACGCACTTTATATCGCTACCTACCTTCGTCAGAACGCTAAAGTCTCGCAGTGGATTCTTCGCATGAACCCTATATTCATCAGCCATGTCTTACGACTTCGAGCGGATTTAACAGGAAACTTCTATCGTTACCAAGTTTTATATAACGCGCGGACGACGACATGGGAGATTTTAACTTGATTTATGGCTTTTAGTTCTTACGGCTTACTAGTATCTGTTGTACTGAGTTTGCCAACTTACGCTATTTGTTCTAGTTTCTTAATTCAACCTAATAAGTTCCAAGTTCGATGGGATTAAATGGAGAAAGACTGGAATGGTAAGACTGGTTGTCGGGCTTTCGAGCTTATGACTGTGATTAAGTTTTTGCCTATTGCAGTCCACTGCTGGACAAGTGGACATAGGCCTCTCCCAGGGAGCGCCACTTCACACGATCTTCGGCATTTTTCATGCAACCACTGCTGGTACCATCATCTTCATTCAGGTCAGGTCCATCTTGCTGGGGGCGTCCTACCCTACGTACATATTATTATTATTAACGACTGTCAAAGATCTACAAATGATTGTCGGGACCGACGGATTTACCTGCTTTCCGAGGCACATTCATACGAAACTCGCTATGATAAATAGTGACCCCTCCACAGACCAACCTCGGCAAGCGTGGCTTAAACCGCGTACTATCACGACCAGTGATGGTTTTTATAAAAAAAAAAGTATCGTACTGTTTCTGTTCAGGATGACGGCGCGCATCACCAGATGTGCATCTGGACTGAGAGCCCGTTTTTTTTTTATTGTTGGATCAACTTGAAACTTACAGGGGTTTTAATTAAAAATAGTAAAAATTCGATGCCGATAGTGGAGAATTTTGGTCATTTGGTGTTAGAATTAATGACATTTTCGAATTGGCGGGTTGGTGGCATAAAACCTAAAAAAGTTTCAATTTCCTCACTCTGTAGGCTAGGTAGAGGCTACACGTGCTTTGCTGATCAGTTTTCGTGTTCCGTGGTCGATTCCCGCGTTGTGTTTGTTTCTAGTGGTGTGTGCTATTGTTTTAAACATTTCTAAGTGAAATAAACAATATGTTTACTTCGTCTTCGCCGGCTTTCGTCATTTTATCGGTAAGTACCCAGGCTTGTAATAGGTATTATGAGGAAAAGTGCTGCGAAACAATTTATTAGTTTTCAGTTAGACATGTGACATCCACCAATCCGCACTGGACCCGCGTGGTGGATTATGGCCCACTACCTCTCAGAGAGAGGAGGCCTGTGTCCCAGCAGTGGGAACTAATTTGTTTCCTTTGATTGAATTATAATGTGCATACCTTCTAGATTTATATTAAAGTAAAACTATAGCCATGGGCCTATGCTCTCCTAATTCAAACCTTAACACAAGAATGAAATCATAGGTAATAGAGAACGGACAAAATTATACGTAAGTGCATACTTAATTTAATTTTTATATTGAAGGATAATTTCAAATTAAATCAATTTTCCAATACATATTTCACAACAATGTAATTAAAAGTAATAAAAATACGGTCACAATATTTTCTGTGGGTAGAAGCTGTGTTATAAATCACATTTATTAGGTCCTGGGACTTCCACTTCCCTATAATGGTCTGGATCTGGATGCGGTCCACTGCGGCTTTTAGTTCCATGTGTCAGGTGCCACACGCGCCCATATTTAGGCGCATTTTTACCAAAGAAACTATCTTTAAGGCGCCATCCATACGTCCATCCCATAGATGGGTTAAAATAATACTTGTCTTCGGGAGAAATTCTATTTCGGCTCTTTATGTAAGCCTCACGGCCAAATTCTGGTATACCTTTATAAATAATTCTCTTCTGTTTGGGATTAATTGGGCGCATCACAGGGTCAATATGGAGATCAGTATCAGGCCGCCCGAGTCTCGGATCTTCTTCTGCAGTGCCGAGACCGACATCAACGATAGAATGTCCTTTTCTCATATCAGCTACAGCTGGTATGTGGATAGTATCACGAATTGGTGTTTTCTTCCTATTTCGCGCGCCGGACTCATGGTCTCTCGTTATAGTAATCATACCTGCCGCCATGGACTCTTTCAAGACATCGGTTACGTAATATCCTTTCTCTTCTCGATTTAATGTAGCTGTTTGTTTCAATTTGTCCTTGTTGAGGAAATTCCATCTCATGCGAAGATAAGCTGTCTTTTCATAATTTTCTATTAAAAACTTGATTACATCGGGATTGGTAATATCAATAACAGGCATCGTGAATGTTAATACAATTATAAAAACAAATCTTTGAAATATCAAAAAATAAACAAATAGTCATTAAATGTCACTTGCAATGTAAAGTTAGAAAACAAATGAGCAACATCAAAAATAATAATAGACAAGCAAGTCATGTCCCTTCTACCAAAAAGTTGTATAGGTAATGGATTATTGGGAGGAGGATACATAGATACAAAAAGATCTAAGTATAATCGTTTACTGCCAAATTCTTCTTAGCGTGTCGATGGCAAATGATTTTATATAGGTATTTTGTTTAGCCCAAAATTCAGCTACGCGAACCTCGCTCACTGATGCAGTCATAAGGTCTTCAAGTGTACAGGTGACAGGACTTGCGGTGCAGGAGAGAAGGTGAGCCATTGTCTGTGGGGACATATACGAGTATATGCGACGTACGTCGCACATACATTTGAGGTCTGAGCCGTCAGTGAATCCCCATCTGTGAAGGTTATCTTTGCTGCGACCGACCTGGGTTCGCAGTCTATTAAGCGACTTCCAAGTCGACCACGGCAACGCGTGACTGACGGAAGGTACTGCCAAATTGATCGTGTGCCTCATTAATTTATTTATTAAAACTTCATGCAACACTAAAGGCACATATACGGACTTAATGCCTGAGGTATTCTCTACCAGTCAAACAAGGGTAGTGGAGAAATAACATGGCAGGTGCATAAAAAGAATGAGATTAGTCACATTAAATTTAAAAAAAAGAAGAAAAAAATAGATAAACATAGGTACAACGTTACATATATTTACTATAATATATAAATAAATAAATACATTATCTTCTTATAAATAAAATTTCCGTGTCACAATGTTAGTTACCGTACTCCTCCGAAACGGCTCTACCGATTTTTACCAAATTTTATATGCGTATTCAGTAGGTCTGAGAATCGGCTACTATCTATTTTTTTTTTAATTTATATGGCAAAACAACGTTTGCGGGGTCAGCTAGTGTTTACATAAATAAGAAAGGATATTGAGACGACTCTGCTAATGGTGTAGAAAATAATGACGCAACTTCCGCTTAAATGCATATTGACTGGTGGCCGTCCTGATAACGAGAGGAAGCGCATTCCAAAGAAGAATTGGACTGAATGTGAAATGAAGAATGAATAAAATCAGAACTATGAGAAGGGCAAAGTAAGAGAAGATTGTTAGATGAACGCAGATTCCCAGCATGTGAAGTACATAGGAATTGAAAGTGAGGGATAAGTTAAGAAGGAGGGGTCGGAGAGTTTAGTAGGGAGAAAAGAGTGGCCAAAGCACGCAAATTACGTCTTTGTCGGATGGGCATCCAATTAAGCTTTGATCTATAGCTCGAAACATGATCATATTTCTTAAGGCGGCGCTAGTCGCGAGCTCGAACTCACTGGCAGGCATGGTCAAAAACCATGATATTTCACCAGAAATCGAGCCATATTGTACATGTGTGCGCGAGCGTCATCCCCCCGTGGAGAAAACAGGGGAAAACATTATTCAGTGAGATGCACGATCATTCAGAGTAAAAGGCGCGCTTAAAAAAATACGAAAAAGCCTTTGGAAGAAGGGGCTTTATGAAAAATGCACTGCACCAATTAATTTCAAATAAAATTTATTAACCCTGCAGTGGTCGCGTCCCTAAAAGTTACATGAGTGGTCGCTTGGACTACATACGTAATCCATAACACAATTTAAAAAAACAAAAGATTTTTTCATAAACTCTTTATTACATAAATGAAAATATAATCAGTACAGTTTTCTTAATAAAATATAATTATCACAATTTCATCACAACCCCTGTGTTACAAATAATCAAAAATATTTCAAATCTCTCTAACATGGCATGAAAATCACTTAGACTGTTCTTATTGAGATCACAATTTATAAATAATAGTAAAAACTTATATCCAAATGTTATTTTTAGCACAAGATAGGCACATAATCTTGAAATGATCCCCAGATACAAACTTACTACACTTGGTGCACATCTTCCTAGTGCTTATAATGCGCGCTCATCCACACTCACGGCAACGGCGCACAACATTGCTCGATGCTCCTTCCGAGGTAGTGGGTTGAGTTTCTGCATATATAATACAAAGTACCAGTACTTTTCTTTTTCCAACTACTTCACCCATTAGTAATATTCCTGTAAAGCCTTAAATTTCAGTTTCATTGGTCTGTGTAGTATTTCGTTCTCTTCTATGTTTCTCCTCGATATAATCAATTTTCTTCTTAGTATAATATTAGATAAATCAGTCTTCTAGGGTTGTTTTTTGACGAGCTGTTCCTTTCGGTTATAAATACTATGTTATGGCTTTGTATTATCCCTCTGTTTACGAGAATTATTTTCGACCATATATGTGTCATTCACTTCTTTGTAAAAGTAAGTGCGTTGGCGACGTTGCTGAGATGGATATATTCTTCAGAACTTTCGTCAGATCCATCACCTGGTATCTCTTGCTCTTGCTGGGATTCTGATTGATGGTCTTCCTCTTGTAAATTATCAATTTCTTCGTCGGAGCCATATTTAGCTTCATAAACATCATTTCCCACATCAACTTCAGCTAGCCACGACTAAATTAGTGCATCACGTGCATTGTCCATTTTTTTTCTAAAATCAAACATCATAAATAACAATAATGTGACAAAACAAAACAAAATAAGGTTTTATTTGTCTACAATAAACGAAAACATGACAATTCAATGTAAAAAAAATACTTACGTAATTGGTCGCGCGGATTACAATTGTAGTCCACGCACTTTACTGAGCTCCTGTGACACAACCGAGTGAGTCCTACGCTTATGCTGCACGGAGTGTGTCGCTCAATCATTCATTTGAAAGTACCTGGAAGCTCAACAAATTAAAGCAAATCGATTGTTGGAAATTATCGATTTTGTATAGGTGGATTACATATGTAGTCCACGCGACCACTCCAGGGTTAAATTCTTCAATAAATTTGCTGTGTCGGTACGGACTTCGTTTTGGAAATTTGATGCTTCTTTAGCTTCTAATTTACACCTAAAGTTGTGTTAAAATTAGCAAAAAAAACGAATCTTTAGAAGCTCGTAACTTTTTAATAGCTTCATATTTTACAATTCTGCTTCCGTACAGACAAAATTAATAATGAGACAAAACGATACCATGTTTAATTTTGGATGTACCTTGTCAAACAGTGGAGTAAAACCCCAACGAAGTTTCTATGGAAAAAATGTTGACTTGTTTGACCTTAAGATTAAATATGAACCGGATGCTGTTGTTTAAGAGCTGATCAAGCTTATCCAGCAAAACTGCGTTAAGGTAGTGTAGTGTAGTGTCAAAGTAGCACATATCACCATAGTCGATTATAGAGAAGATTAAAGTCTGCACAAACATAGTCTTGGTTTTTACAGGCATAAAGTTCTCAGACGATACAGGCCACGCAAGGTCCCTGACAGACACTAGAAACTTGATTTTGCCAGCCGAACGTCGAATCAAGATAAAGCCCGAGATCCTTTACACTAGGGCTGATGGGGATAACGGTACCATTAAAAATAATAGGAGGAAGAGAGCTTATCCCCACCCGACGCGGACTCTCAATCAGAAGAATCATAATAAAAGAATCCTTAAATATTCAATCAACTCAAATTAAACTTTTTTTAAATGTATTCTTTTTTATTAAAACTGATGGTTTTGGATAATGTTTATCACCTTAATAAATGGCCGAGCCTAAGGGTCTACGACAGTGCACCACCTACGCAGTCATTTATGGACTAAACAAAAGTTTACGAACTCCAGTAGGTGGTAACTGGGGCTAGATGATAAAAGTTTTGGTCCCGTTGTGACCGTAAGACAATGTTTTGTTGAAACGTGCCGTGCTCCAGGGTTTTAACTACACTTTGTTCGGGGAATCTCAAGATACTTTCAAAAGCAGCTGCACGTATTTACTTTTAATTGTCGCGATTTTAGATGTTTCAGCATTAATATTTGTACAAAATAAGAATAGGTAATGGTTTATAAGTAAAGGCGCTCCCTCACCGTAAACATTCACCTGTAATGTAACGTTACAGATTCGAACATTTCATCAGTGAGTGAAGACTATCGAGCATCATAATGCGCACCTTGTATCAAATCTTTATCTTTATCTTCTTTATCTTTCTTTACATATAATAAAATCGTAGAGCTGTCATTCCTGTACATTGAATATTTTTTCTTTTTGTATTTTTTTCGAGATGAGGGATCGATTCTGATGCCAAATCAACTTTTTTTTTTCGATTTTTTTTATGTTTTTTTGAGTTGAGCTATCTCCGAAACTACTGTAAAGTTGTCGATCAAATTTTCCTCAAATATTCCTAATAATATGCTTCTGTTAATAGGCTATGTATTATTTCGCTATTTGCCCTGGGAGATAAGCAATTTTGAATTTTGTTGTTTTTAAATGTTTGTTGGGAGTTGGAAGCTAAACCACTGGATATTATTTATTAAATTTTTCCGCAAATATTCCTTAAACTGCTCTTAAATTAATAGGATATGTATAATTACGCTATTCCCCTTGGGGGATTAGCAATGTTATAATATGTTGATTTTCAGTCATTGTTGACATTTTGTATAAGTACCGCTATTTGAAATATACTGTCAGCGAACCAGCCAGTCTGGTTGGTAACCCGCTTGACTTTCGTGCAATAGGTCTCAAGATCAAATCTTGAAATTTTCTTTTTCACTTTTTGTGTTTCTTTTTTCATTGTTTTTATTTAACCTGACAGTTTCAAATAATTAAAAAAAATTATGCATACTTTTATCTCAATATTATTCGCAATTTTAATTTATTACTATTTTTTTTTTAATAGTTCTCTAGGATATATTTACGCTGATTTAAATTGTGGGTAGTAGGTAAGTTAGATATTTTTTTTAAATTGTAATTGTTTCGTTTATTATTTTTGTTTTGAATTGGTGCTCAAACCAGTGCATAGATTTTGTTTTAAACGACGACAAGTTGTACTCATCGAGTTAAATAATTAGCTATTTTTAAGAATCACGCGGTATGCTAAAGGGAGAAGAGCAATGCTATCGTTCGTTTAATTTCGTTAACAAATTGCAGCGATACTGTAAATTGACCAAAAAATGATACTCTAATGTTTAAGATAAAAACGGATCTTTGAAGTTAGTGTCGCTCAAATGGTCAAAGGATGTTTCCTATGCAAACTATGTATCTATAACATTATTGATCTAAACTAATATTATAAATGCAAGTATGTTTGTTTTTTACCTTTTCACGCATTACTACCTATTACTGAATCGATCGTCCCAAAATTTAGCATATACGTTTTCAGGAGTATAAACACGGATATAGGGTATCTTTCATCCCGAATAACAGAAGAGAGCTGTTGCCGAGAAAACAATTACGTTCATATTCCAGATGGCGCCACTTATACGATCCGTATTGTTTCTCAAATTCTAAATTAACGCAAGCGAAGCCGCGGGCAAACACTAGTCTATACTAAATTTACGCGAATTTTCGGCAGTCAGGGAGGTAGTATTGTAATGTAATGCTCAAAGTCGAATCTATAATGTTAATTACACGCTCCCGGTGAGGGAGCGCCTCAATGGGACAGCAGTCCTCAACGCAAGTGCAATGAGATAAGTATATAGTCATCAACTTTCTCTACAATAACAATGTCGGCACGGTTAGCGCAGTGGCTGAGCGATTGGACTGCTGCGCAGCGTGTCGCGGGTTCAATTCTCGCACGGAACAAATATTTGTATGATCTACAAGTTAGTTTTTTCGGGTCTGGGTGTTTGTGTATGTGAGTTTATATGTTTGTAAACGCACCTACGATACAGGAGAAATACCGTGGCGCAACGTTTCTAAAAAAAGAAAGAATAGGCAAGCAAGGTGCGCTACCTACTGTAGATCATAATCTTGCAAAGCAATGATTGCAACCATAAATCAAGTTCGAAATTAACACCGTTATTTTCAATTGAATTATACTGAGATATTTTTTTATTCTTCTGAGGTATTCTCCCGGGATATCTCTAACTCAAATTCACTTGTCGGTAGCGTAAAAAAATAAAAAACAGTGTAAGTATGCCGCTAAGACTGTATTGATAATAATAAAATTGAGAAGGTGTAATGCTTAAAAAAAGGTCATGCGGCGACTAAATAAGATGACACTAACTTGTAACAATTAGGAACTTGCAACAAATTTTTGAAAAAACGCCATTCAACACCGTGTGAGATTAATAAAGTTACGAGCTTGGTGATTTATAATGTGCTGGATCCGGGTGGACTCCTGATTGTCTTGTTATGTTGCGGAAGAAAGTGGCATAACGTTTGTGTTCCGGCGCACTAGGTCTAACAGAACTCTCACTCAATGCCCATCCATATTCGTGGTTAGTTGTTTGGCAATCACTGTATTTCTCTTCTGGTAATTTATATTTTCTTGCTTTTAGGTAAGCTCTACGGCCACCACCAGCGCCCAAAGCTGTGTAAAGGATGCTAGACTCTTTTGTATCCACGGGTTTCATAACGGCGGAGTCTTCGCCTTTTGCAAAGGAAAAGGCGGTTGTATCCGCTGCTCCTGTAACAACACTCTTTCTTCGATACTGAGCGCTTACTTTGTGCTGGTCACTCAAAGCTAAAATTTCAGCTCCTAATCGAGTCTCTTCAATCTGTTCTGTAGTATAATCTTTCTGATTTTCCTTAGGTTGAGTTCTTCGAATAAGTTCTTCTTTGTGCTTGAGAAACCAATGCGTTCTCTGTTTATTGGCTGTATTGTTGCTTTCAATTATAAACTTTTGTATGGCTGGGTCTGAGTAGTCTAGCGGCATTTTCATATTATGAAAACATTAAAAAAATATTTAAAATAAAATAAAAATAATATAAACTAAGCTTATGTAATTACTATAAATACTATTAAAATGACATTTTACACTACTTATGTGACATTTTGACGTCTGAGGATAATATTTGGTATGGACAAGGTATGGAAAAAGTATGTACAAAATATATAAAATGCTCTATGCTTTTTCCTCAAAACCAGCTGGCTGGCATTTTGGGTAGGTGTTTAAGGCACTCTCTGAACCAATAATAGTACAGTCAAATTAGGTCATTTTTTAATAAAGATTGGAATAAATTCTCTGGAGAGACAAAAACATTTCTGATGATTTTGTATGAGTCAAAGATCAAGTTTAAAAAACAAATTTCATTTACCCCCCCTACGGAAGGGGGTGAAAACTGTGTTTTTTTTTTGTTTGGTCATAACTTACCAGAGAATACAGGTGTACTCAGCGTAATTTTTTACATGCTTTAGTACACCTCAATCTACATGATTACATTTTATTTATTTTAATCGGACCAACGCAGTACCAGAAAAAAAAGAAAAACTAAGAATATTTTTTTTTGGTCATTGCGGCCTCGGGGAAAACTGTGTAGTTTTGTAAACTGAGGAAAGGGATATACATTTAGACCTAAATTCATTATTGATTTTGAACCCTAGTGTGACATTTATGGAAATTAGTTTTTCACGCTTTTCTGCCGCTGTACTTCGGGGGAAATTTTGATTGCTTCAAAATCATCACAATCATATTAATTTGGTTTCCTTTATATTTGCACCCTATAAAAAATTAGCATTTTTTTAAGGAACATACATTTTTCTAGTGTTTTAGTGATAGTCAAAGAGCAATTATGCTATGGAAGTGACAAGCGCGCGACACGGAATAATAATAAACTGACAAGAAGAGAAAAGCGTCGTCGTAACGTATGCGCGTTGTGGGATGTGTTTTACGAGGAAGGAGTACTTTCTGATTGTGAATGCTCTGTTAGTAAGTAACAGTATACAAACCAAAAGATTTTTTTACAATACAAAAGCAGCTGGTTAAACGAAAAAAAAAACGGCAGTGGCCTCCAAGTAGGGCTTGCAAGAACCGGTTCTTTTTTAAAACCGGTACCGAAACTTCGGTACCTACTGGACATGGAACCGGGATTTCCCGGGAAATTCGGTACTTTCGGTACTCACGTACAAATGTCGCTATTAACTTATTGTATGAAAGGCACGAGCGTGCACACTAACTACATGACGTATGTAATTATCTAAATCGGTTGAAAAATGAACTCATTACAAATGTGGGTGGGATGGTGTAGTTCATAAATCATTTTTTTATTCATAAATCTATAATTGACAATAATCATCAGAACACAATCCCAAGGAGCCGAAATCAAAGCTTTTTTTAAGCTGTTGCATAGCTTTTATCGCGGGCTCTGATCGCGGCGACCAAATCAAGACATTCCCAACAAAAACCTAAAGAAAATACCTAAGACCACGCATCGTATAACGTCTTTTCAGTTCGGGAGACTTCGGCAATCATAAAAATATCCGTCATAAAAACAATTTGCTTCTTTGAATTCTTAGTATTTTGTGATTAATACATATTCCTTGCCGTAAATCATAATGACATGTTTTTGAAAAAAGACCTGAAAATCTTTGTTTTTCGAGAAAATCATGAAAATCATATGGCCAGTAAACTGGCCACCGAACGTTCTGCGTCACTAACTATGACAGCAATATGGCTATCACGGCAATACTGGCCAGTAAAATGGATACTAATGAAATATATTTATTTTTTACGAAAAGATGATAATAATATTAAAATAAATGTATTTCCTCATCAGTATTTAATAATAGAACATCAATTGACAGTCCGTTTTTATTATAGATAGAATTAACATTACATTTTCTTCTAAAAGGAAACTTCATTTTTAATTTGTACTGTTCTTGTATACTGGTGATTCTCGAATTCTTTTTTTACTCATCTTACTTTTTTATGTATTATATCTTCATGCATTATTTACTCTCGAGGAGCTACGTCTTCGGGAGAAATTATCTCGTGATACTTGGTGTTTGGTGATAGCAGCTGTGGCCGTAGAGATGGCGGCGGCTGCAGAGGTGGGGATGATGGTAGAAAATATAACTCCTGTGGTGGTTGCGATGAAAACGATGTTCCAGAACATGAGCCTTGATTTCAAATACGTGTGCTCAGTGTTCTGGTACTAAAACTTTCGTCGAAGCAATCATCAGTATCGGAATCACCACCGATGTCTGATTGTGTGGACTGGTCTTCAGTCATACCCACGAAGTCATTCCATTAGACCTTCTTTAGTGACTCCAACTCTCGCCAAGTGTATGTGTATCTGGCATGCGGGCAGCGAGTAAAGGGCAACTCGCTGCCCGACCATGGACCATGCCCGGGTCGACGGCGCGTTGTGTCCCACGCGCGCCTCAAAGAGCGTCATAATTTTTTTTTTTTTTTTTTTTTTTTAATAATAATTATAGTTTTATTTTCTCTCACAATGGATTTGTAGCACTTAACAGTTTTGTACATCACGTGGGTTCACATTGTGAGAGCTGGTGCCTGATGAAGGTTTAGAGAAAACCTGTGTTACAGGTCACCAGACCCCACGTAGCGGTAACATATCTTTAAAGACACGTATGTAGGTACTAAAGTAAAAACAAAACAAGAAAAAATAATATTAACAAAACAAAAATAACAAAAGCAAAAACAGTAGAAAGTCTTTTATACAGTCGGAGGGTATGTGGTGAATCGTGGTGAGTGTGTGTGCGTGTGTGTCTAAAATGTGAGTTGTGGTGAATGTAAAATTTGAATACTGCGTCTATTTGAACGCTAATAATTGGAAAAGTTTAGCAACAGCATTAGGTAGTAACATTATCCGTAAAAGAGATGCAGAAGAGGAGTGAGATTATTTTTTAAGTTTGTGGTAGCAATTTCTCTGTGTCATCATAACAAAGGGTTTTCAGGAATTGGGATACTTTTTGTTTACAGTTATGTTTATTTAGAGGATAAATATTATGGCTTTTATTAATTATATTATACAGATAGTCCCCTAGGTAACAGAAAAACTTATGTGCCAGACATAAACGGAAATATTCAGTTCTGCACACAGTACCCTTTTTTCGTTTATCTTTCAGTAGATTCGAATCATAAACTAGTTGTGAGTGCTTTTTGAGGACTGTGTGCAGAATGAAGGTTTGTCGTATTGACAGTAAGTCCCACTTTTTGTATAGGTCGACTGTAGGGAATCGGTAGGGGAGGCCCGCAGCAACCTTTAGTATAGCACGCTGAGCTCTTTCCGCCTCTATCAAGTGCGTCTTAGCAGCATATAATACAGTAGTCGATGAGCGACTGACATAGGGCGTGGTAGACCATTTTGATGGTACGAAGGTCGGCTACGTGTTTCAGACCCTTAAAGATGTAAATGAGTTTGCGGAGTCTCGTTACTAGGGTGTTAATAATTATGAAGCTTGAAGCAGAGGAATTGGTCCAGTATAACTCCAAGATATTTAATGTGATCAGTTCTTTGGAGAGAGGGACATGCACATGCTTGGTAGGTTGACGAGCACGTGTGGGCCGTTAGAGAAAGTGAGCGTGGGGGTAGTCCGTTTGAACGAGGTGCAAATGTTATATATTTAGTTTTTGTAGTGTTGAGAGTCAACACATTGCTATGTAACCAATCAACGACCCTATCCAGCCCCCGCTGAGCCACATGGAAGACCTCATGCCAACTGTCACTGGAAAAAAGGAGAGCCGTATCATCGGCAAATGTAAAAATCAGACCACCCCTAAGACGAAGCTGACAGAGGTCGTTGATATAAATCAGAAAGAGGGTCGGGCCAAGTATGCTACCCTGAGGCACTCCAAAAGTTACTGGTAGTTCATCACTTACCCTACCATCAATTTTGACTTGCTGCTTCCGATTTGATAGGTAGTCTTCAAATAATTTTAGGGGAAGCCCGCGTATACCCATTTTTCCCAGTTTACCCAATAGGTGTGGGACAGAAACTGTGTCAAAGGCCTTTGTCAGGTCCAGGAACAACGTGAGACATTTTTTTTTTCTTATCGAGGTTCGTTATGATCGAGTTGACCAATTGGCTTACCGGGTCATTGGTAGATTTTCCTTGTCGGAACCCAAATTGAGAAGTTGAAAGAAGGTTATTTGACTCGAGGAACCTGATTAATCGATTATTTATTAGACGCTCCAGAACCTTTGAAAGTGTTGAAAGAATAGAGATGGGTCTAAAATTATTGACACAGTCCCTGTCTCCACCCTTATGTATGGGTTTTATGACTGCAGATTTGAACGCCTGCGGAAATCTCCCTGTTGTTATGGCAAGGTTACAGACATGAGTAATGGCGGGGGAGAGAACGAGGGCATATCTTTTGAGAAACCGGCCCGGGATCTGGTCATTTCCGACAGCGCAATTGTCCCTTAGGCCTTCAATGAGTTGAAGGACTTCAGAGTCGTCCGTAGGAAGCAAGACCAAAGAATGAAGAGGAGCGGGGTCCGTGAAGTCATCTAGTTTATGTCTGAAAGGTATTGAATGAGCAGGGATTTTCTCAGCTAGGTTGCGTCCAACGTTTGTAAAGAAACTATTAACTTCATTTATGTTCTTGTCGGGATTAACACCAGAGATTAGACAGGAGGAGTGATCTGTTACCCTACTGGAGCCGCTCATCTGTTTTATTACATCCCATAATTTCTTCTTGTTACCACTTGCGTTCTTAATCTCTTGCCTTTCATAATTTCTTTTAGCCTTTTTTAGAAGCAAAGTACAGAAGTTTCTGTAGCGCTTGTATATAGTCTGCAGTACTTCATTGTCTGGGTCCCTTTTCAGCTTTTTATACAAATTGTCCCTGTTGCGCATGCATTTTAAGAGCCCTTTTGTAATCCAGGCCTTACTAACTAGTTTCCTTCTAGGTATTTTTATAACTTTAGTGTTGTCTTTTATGGCCCTAGAGAGACAGTCAACTAGCAGGTCCGTTACTTCATTTACATCACTACAGTCTAAGATAATTTGGAAGTCTGTCTTACTTAGAGTGGTATCTAGGCTATCATAATCAATACACTGACTTATTTTGTTTGAGTAATTTCGGTGAGACTTAGATCCAAGATCAAGGGTAATGGCAACACTCTCGTGATCCGTAATTGATGACTCTACCACGATGCACGTAGCGTTTAGTCTGGTCTTAACCATAATGTGATCAAGACACGTTTTTCCGTGAGTAGGAATAGTGTGACCAGGTAGCATGCAGTGACTAGCTAGTATATTAAGGTATTCTTAAGAGCGTTTATCTGGGCTGTTCATGACTATGTCTATATTGATGTCACCGCAAAGTATTATATTTTTGAAGCTACTTAAGGAGGTGAGGAGTCGATCCATTGCGTTAGTAAAATTAATAGTGTTATGTTGGCCTGGAGGACGGTAGATCCCAAGAATACAGGTATCTGGGCTTAATTTCAGTAATAAACAGTTTGCGTCAACAATTTCTGGTTCTTCAAGTGACACTTTGAGTTGTTCCTTGTAATAAATCACGACACCTTCGTTTTGTGTTCTATGCAGAGTAGTTGAAGCATAGTTGTAATTTTCAAGGATTGGTATATCCTTACTTGAGCGCAGCCAGCATTCCGAAAGAACTAACACGTCCCATGATACATTTGACCTATGCAGAAGTGTAGTGAAGTTTGGCATATTACACGAAATACTTCGGATGTTTTGTGAGAGAACGTTGAGATGGCAATTATATTTTACATGGCTTTTTATATCTTCTACATCACATCTAACAACCCTAGTCACCGCCAAGGAATCCAGATCTGAGTGTATAAAGTCAATGTTTTGCATCATGAGAATTTATTATTATTGGAGAATATACAGATCACGCTTACATCGTGACCCAATAAGCATGGTAATAGGTGGTTAACACTCAGATCTGATATACCCTTAAAGGCGATATTTGGCATGTTTTGATGTGAAATAATTCTTTGAAACGGATTTATTGATAGACAGTGAAGTTACTAATGATGGTTATAGCTGTTTTTCCCAATGCTTGATTCAAATTGTGTGATGTGTAAATTGTAAGGGGTTCGTGTGTAAGTTGATTGTATTTTGTGGCAGGTTGTATACTTTGTAAAAGACCGCAATTTAGTTTTCCAAAATGTAAGACATTAAAGTAAAAATATAAGAAATATAAGAAACATAATAATATAATCCTAGTTGAGACTATGTTTAAATCAGATAATAACAATGAAAGGCAGATAACAATGGCTATATTAACCAGTCACAAAGTGAGTTTGTTTAATTCAGACTCATTGTCGATACGCACCGGCGACGATGCTTCTTCCTTCTTAATGTAGACTTTCCCGTAGGATGTCCAAGCCGCAAAAACCTTTTTATCTTTGACATTCTGGCGGGCCACGTAGAACAGTCTCCTTGCTTTGATTGTCAAATACTCAGATAAAAATAAAGTCCGTAATTCGCCAGGAACATTGATGTGTTTCGAGTTGAGACATGGTTCCTTATGGTGACGTTTATAATAATGACGGGGCCCCCCTCTCAGAGGGCCAAAGCCTGCCGGGGTCGCGGGATTATTTCCTTACCGTGACCCCGGAACATAACAGGCTACTGAAGGACACCGTGGATTTTAGTCAGTAGAAGTCTGACAGTCCCTCCCGCCCTGCCCGGGGCTGGAGGACTCATTTGATGATTTTGCCACGTAAAAAAAAAAAAAAAGTGTATGTGTGTCTAAAACAATGAGAAAATTACAATGCAAAACTAATAAATTACGATTTTCATAAGTACCCACACATTTGCAAAAAAAAAAAACGGCAATAGAAACCGAAAATTTTCATAATAATCGGTTATAACTTCCAAACAAGATTGTTTATCGCAAATTTATAATTATATTATAAAACATGGTTATATACTTGTTGTAAAACTAAATGTTTCATACGGATCACTCGAAAATAAATACTCAACACAACATCTCAAAGTTAGGTAGGCAATGTTTAGGTAATCATTTTTCAGCAAGCCGGTTTATATTCAATCCCAAATAATGTATATTTTTCTTATTATCCTCGATTAGATTTTCACCTAACATCGTAGTATACAGGGTGAAATTTTCATGGTTGTTCTCCCGCGGCAGGACGATTACCCATCAGTAGTACTATCGAAACACAAAGTTAAACTTTAAAAAAAAAGTTCTTTTTTTTTCAAATCTTTAAAAAAGTATTCATAAACTCGAAAGAGCGAGAATCGATAGTAGTCAGCACTAGATATGACGTAGGTAGGTACCTTCACGAAACTCACGACGCGGCAAACTACAAAAGAAGAGTGAATAATAAAATAAATGTTCAGAGCAAAATAAGCTCTCTCGAGCCTGCACGAACGCGGCGGTGAGGGGGGGCCGCGGCCTCCCTCACCCGCGCCCGCGCCTCTGCGTTTACGTTTAGTTTAGTCCTTCCGCGAACGTCATAAGTGTAATACGTTATCGACATCTTTTCAAAACTGAATCGTCATTACAATTTTTGTGACTTTTGACCTTTATTTGTGGTCTGAGCTCAAACGCCTGGTGTATTGTGAGGTATAAATCAAACTCGTGACGTGTTGTTATGTGCGATAGTGGACGCTTTCAATATCGTGAGACGTGATAGAGACACTCTTATCAAACTGAAAGACAACCAGTTAAAACGTGCTCGTTTGTGCATTGAAAATAGTGGTTTGCATTTCGAACAATAACTCCGCTACCGGGAAATGTAAGTACCTACTCACTCGTACCTCGTAAATAAACATTTAAAAGTAGGTTAGGTAATCAAAATCATTGTAAATATTAAGTTGATTCCATTTTTTTAATACGCCTCAAGTACTTAATTATCTAAATCAGACTTTTTTAAAGATAATTATTTATGACGGTCCTAAATCCGTAAAAGTATGAAGGGAAAATTGGAATAACTTATTGGGTTTTGTGTTTGATTAAGTCAGGACTCAGGCGTATGATCAGCTGATTTAAAAGTGCAACGACCGGGCCAACCACGCGCCCGCTCGCGTTCCGCGTATCATATCGCACGATGCCCTACTGTTGGTTCAAGTCACTTTCGAGTTTTGTTTATCACAATTGTAAATCTGCCATTTATTGAGTCTAATTTTTTTTATAAATATGAATCGATTGTATTACCGATACAAACTCATTTCGCTTCGGTAGAACAACCATTAGAATTTCACGCTGTGTACTATAAAATAATAGTTTCACTTACCTTTTCCAAGAACACATTATTTGATATCACCATAAAACTTATAAACACATAACGTACACACGCGATGACAGCAAATGTTACTGCCCATGTGCACGGTGGCCAGTTCACTAGCCATCTTGAAAAAAGGTGCGAATATAAAATGTCGCGCTGCGAACTGGAATGCTGGCCTGTTGACGGGCCAGTGTGCTCTATTGTGGGTCGTAAATGTTCATAAGGTTCAATATATAAACAAAAGTCTATGAGATACCGACCTTGAAGTGACAGTCCAGTTTACTGGCCACTTTGTATGAGCCGTCCTATAAAGGGTTAATGCGACAAAATGAAATGAGATCATCAATAACAGTAACATAGTCATTATAAACTGTTTTTTCTAAAATCTGAATCGTTAAAAAAATTATGCGATTATCGTTTTCAAAAGGTCAATTGATGTTATTATCTTTATTTAAGTACGAATATTATCGGTATTCCAGCATTTAATATGAAAAATAAATAAACAGAAATTAAATGTTGGAATACCGATGATTCGTATCAAATAAAGTTAATAACATCAATGGATCTTTTGAAAACGATAATCGCGTAATTTTTAGTAACGCTTTAGATTTTAGAAAAAACAGTTTATAATGACTATGTTACTGTAAATAAAGCTCCCAGCTCATTTTGTCGCATTAATTCAAATTCACCCTGTATATTATTAAATTATTAATTTGTTTGTATTTATAACTGCCAGCTTAAGCCATATCATAATACCGGTACAGGATTGCTTTAAAAATTCCCGGGATTTCCCGGTATTTTCGGTACCGGGATTTCCTGGTTGCATGCCCTAGTCAGTATAAATTTAAACTGGATAATTGATTTAAACGCAGCCCAGCAGTATCTTCTCCACTCAGTAAACCTTCACAACAAACAATGCAATACCTACACTTCATAATCCATTTTTCACATTTATTGAACACAGCTACATAAAAAGTCTGTTAAATAAAATAAAAAAGAGGTGATGATAGTAGGAAATGAATTTGCGTAGAGCACCTATCGCTTCTTGCCACAACAATGATGAACAATTGAACATGCATGCCCTCGCCCCCGCCCCACCGCGCCGCCTCCCGCTTCGACCCCGCGTTGGCCTTACGAACGCCACGAGGCGCAGTATGTATCCACGTTAACTCTACATAAACTTCCAGTTATATATTTCTTATTTTTATTAGGTGCGAATGTAGTATATTTAGAATACATTGTCTATTTAAAAAAACCATGACTACAAAAATTTACCCCGAAGTACAATTACAAATATTGTAAAATGCCGGTTTCCTAGGGGTGCTAAAGGGTGCTAATGTAACTAGGTGGGTGCAAAAAAAAAGGGTGCTTATTATGAGTTTGCACCATCAGACTAAATTTCCCTTGAGGCGCAAATTAAAAATAATAATTTATTAGCGTTTCTTACACCTTACACTTTTTTAGTGAAAAGTAATTATCCACCAACGGGGTATCTACATATATCCAAACATACCAAAATAAGGCATTAATGAAATTTCAAAATTTTGGGACTTTTATGATAATACCTAATATTAAACGATGTTCCGTACATAACAGGAATAGTGCAAACTAAGAGAAAACTTATATTCATGTCTTCTAATGATTCCACAAAAATTTACAACTACACGAGTTCCGTCCAATCTTTTTGCTAATTTGACTGTACTATAATACCCAGACACAATATTGAAGATCTGGCTTGGGAGAAGCGGGAAGTATTCATCATGTTGAGGTCCTTGAGGCATTTCGACGTAACGTAACGTTGTGCGCTTTGTAATTGAATAATAATAGAGTACAAAAATAAATAAGGCAGATCTTTAAGTCGAGACGGGGTAACTTTGCCAGGTTACTTTAACACGTAGATACTCAAAGACAGCTCTCGGGCCATATTGCGGCTATAATATCATAGCAACTAAAATATTTTTTTCTCCATATCATTTGTTCTTCTTCTGCTTTAAAAACAAATTTAATTAAATAAGCGGCTAAAGCACATTTATTTTCACGTCGTCTATTCTAACCTAGACTTCATAAATAGATGAAGTAGTACACATAACAATCACGTCATTCTTAACTGTACAACTGTTTATTAATATAATGTTCTTTCACTACAAAATATAGTCTTTCATGATCCGAAATATCGCCACAATATTTCAACCGGTTGCTCGTTCACTGATTTTTTCTTCGGGTAACGGGAAATGAACTGGAGTGCCGTCACCTAATCTCTTGGCCATAGCATTGATGACATCAGCACTTGCTTCCCGCAAGTCGTATGCCCAGCCAATCTTCTCGAAGAACCTTATGAAGTAAGTAGCGAAGTTTAGAACATCGAAATGTTCAGCCGCTTTGTAGTCGAAGGGAAAGGCGTGGTGGTAGTTGTGCCAGCCCTCTCCCAGTGTGCACGTAGCTACGAAGCGATTTTCTGCCGGTACTATATATCTGTAAAAGTACCAATAATTACAGCTCAATGAAAGTAAACAACGCTGCTGCTATAGGAGAACAGAAAAACACAATATTTTATCGAGAAGTACGTAAGACTTAAGTGAGCTGTCAAGAAAAGCCTGAAAGATATTGGAAGTTTGTAATTATAAAGGAAATTGCGTAACAATGTTTTGGTTATAAATAGACGCTGTTTACAAACACACGAGTGTAAAATTATACAGAATCATCGCTGTGTGATGAACAAACATAGATGTTTATAAATAGAATTGCTTACTTGTTGTAAGGCTTGTATCCATAGGCATGTGCGAGGCTATTAACGGTGAGTTCGCTGTGGAACATTCCAAGGAACCTGATGAAGCACTGCCACGCGACGGCACACTTCCAGTCCTCGTTCCAGAGTAAAACACCAATTATTGTTGGTAGGATGTAGCAGAAAGTCAGCTTGAGCGATGTGAAGTTTCTAGAAAGTAATGGGTAATGAATTTAGCAAAGGTCCTCCTCCGTATCTTATGGTTGAATATCATCAAGTTATTGTCGCTCGTACTTTGAAAATCCAGCAACAATATTCTGGTTTCATCACTAATTTAGTTGTTGTTTTTCGATAGTGAACTTAATAGAAAGCGAACACTTCCCACTGAGTTTATCGATGACTCTTTAAAAGAACAACACACACACAGAAAACAAATGAATAGTTAATAGATATTGTTCATGAAATGCTATGTTTTGTGTGTTCAACTACATAATGTTTCTGAAAAGTGGTGAAACATAATGGAATACCTAATTTAGCGAAACACTGAAACAAATGGCGGAAATTTCAGTTAATTATAAAGTTTTCATCGGTTTATTAATTCTGTGGTAAAACTGAAATTGACTGCCAATGGAATTAATACTTTTAACATGGGAAAAAAATACATAGGTTTTGGTAATCGTGGTAAGCACACGTAATTTAAAACTTAAAATTTATTTTACTTTAACAACTGATAAGATGATTTAAACGTTTTGAATTCCCACTGGCTGTTATGTTGTGGGGAAGTGATGCTGAGAAAAGAAGTTAACAAAGTGAGGAGAAATTATTGAGTACAAAGAAATCATGGATGGACTGTGTGAAAGATGATACGGCTAAAAAGTAGGTGATGGATGGCTGAAATGACAAGTATCTAATAAAGAAGTATGGATTTGGAAGAAGAAGACATTCAACCGGTATCAATGAATTTAGATAAAAGCAGAAAAATTATGATAGATGATGGTAACTTACGATTACGTACGGGTATGTCAACCAATCCCAAACTTTAAAAATACCCTATTGAACATGAACCTTCTATTTTTGTAACTAAAGTTGAAATTCATTAAAGAAACACAGATTGGGGTAGCTTGATGTTAAGCGCTTGTTTGGCAAATTCTGTCGAACAATAATCACATACTATAGCTGTGCCCGCGACTTCGTTCGCGTGGATGTCGGAACTTAACAATGTATTTTTTATCAAATTGACAAAGTTTCATACAAACTTCTATCCCTGTTTTCTCCCCTTGGGGGTAGAATTGGTCAAAATCCTTTCTTAGCGGATGCCTATGTCATAACATCTACCTGCCTGCCAATTTCAGCCCGATCCGTCAATTGGTTTGGGCTGTGCGTTGATAGATCACTATGTCAGTCAGTCACCTTTGAGTTATATACTCGTATATTTAGATAGATTAAAAGCGTACCTTTCATAAAACTGAATAACTTGATCGTTCTCAATATCGCTCATGTCCATCTGCTTCCCTCGAAGAATTACTTCACTATTCTTCTTCATCATCAGCCACCCAATGTGTGAGAAGAACAGACCTCGGTTCGCGTTGTGTGGATCTGCATCAGTGTCACTGTATTTGTGGTGCACTCGGTGATCGCGGACCCAATGGAGGAGAGAATTCTGGAAGGATTATGATTGATAAAGATGATGAGAAACAAATAGATTCAACTAGGAGAACATAGTTAACTTAGCAGTAGGTACAGCAAACGCCAGCAATATCAAAGTGTTTTTTTCCTAATCGAACATTCGAGCTTTCTTCTGTTGTGATAAAGTTGAAAATCGTGTGAAGTTTCACAGGCTGGGCTAGATTGATATGCTTTTTATTTTATCAGAAATATTGTTTACCGAAAGTATTTTGGTGAAGACTCACAAATTCATCTTACAAGACATTTTTAACTTACCTCAGTGGAACTGAAACTTTCTACATATAATATGTAGTTTCAGTCGCCAGAAGCTAAGTAACTACAAAATATCCCCCGAGTTTGATATGAAATGCAAATTGCACAAAGTTAAAACGGTTTTTAAATTGTTCTAAAAATCACGCTACAAGTTTAGTACAAACTATGGCGACATCAATTTTACAACAGACTAGCATTTGCCTGTGAATTCCTAAAGGTAAAATTTTTAATTCAAGTACCTTATTTTTATTTTGGTCTAAAAAATCAGTAGCAATTCTCAGAGCTCACTGGATCAGATTTGAAATAGCTTAGCTTATGTAGAGAGCTTTTTTAATGCTCATACGAAAGAAAATATAAATTCCTATGGTAAATAAAATGTTTTAATTAAGGTTTTGTGTACCTGGCCCGCGCTGGAGAAACATAAAAGCAGGAATAGTTTGAGGGGCAGCGTTGCTTTGTAAGATTTGTGAGTCCACAGACGGTGTGCGCCCCCAGTTATTCCGAATCCAGATGCCACGTACATAATCAACGCTGGAAACATAATTAGTTGTTTAATTAAATCGCTAGAAAGTAAATTTTGTTAAGTTTTTAACCGACTTCCAAAAGGAGGAGGTTCTCAATTCGGATGTTTGTATTTAATTTTTTTTTTTTGTATGTTTGTTCGGGCATAACTCCGTCGTTTAACAACCGATTTGAAAAATTCTTTTTTTGTGGATAGGATATACTTCTGGAATGGTCCCATTAAAATTTTATCGAAATCGGACCAACACTTTTTGAAAAATCAACATAAATCAACAAAAACCTAAAAAGTTTTCAACTTTGTCTACACCGATTACTCCGAGGTTTCTGGTCCGATTTCAATGATTCTTTTTTTGTTCGATACAGTATATCTGCCATTTGGTCCCACAAAATTTTCATTAAGTTTGGTGCAGTAGTATTTAGTTTTTATACATGGGCGTTGTTATTACCGGTGCTACGGATTACAAAATTTTAGTGCACATGTAAGAAAATTATGTATTTGACAATAATTTGGGTTGAATAGTGAAACTGAAAAGGATAAAATAAAAAACTTTTTCAAAAAAAAATGTAACCGACTTCAAAACAACACACTTTTCTTTCGAAAGTCGGTGACAAAAAGTCAATGAAATAAAAAAGAAAGTCACCGACTTTCGAAAGAAAAGTTTGTTGTTTTGAAGTCGGTTACATTTTTTTTTGAAAAAGTTTTTTAAGATATTATGTTCATTAACTTGTAACTTTGTTCTTCTCCGTAAGTACCTACATATCTATGTAACATAAGTATCTATATTGACAAAATAACTTATTTTATAATATTTATTTCGTGTGAACGCAAATAATAGGCTTTTGCTATCAAAAAAGCGCTTTTTAAATGGAAAATTTTAGTATTCCTAGAAAGAAAATAACTATTAACGTAGTAATAGAAAAAAAAGAAGCACGAAAATGAAAATTAAGTGCTCCTATAACTATGATTTAAGAAAGGCTTTTGTGTGATAAAATGAAAGATCATTTTCTCAGAACTTTCTAAATAGCTTTTTTGTAAAGTAGAGGAACGTGAAAGTTAGTTGAAAATAAGTAGATATCTAAAGGGCAAGAAGGCTTTAGGTTCAATGACTCATCATTACTTACCAAATACAAGGGTCTGCCATTTTACAGGAAAAGCGTAGTGGTAACACCAGTACACAGCTAACACGTGATACAGAGTTATAAATATTACACTAGTCCACTTTATCTCATTTTTAAATCCTAGTTTTTTTTCAAAATCCTGAACTATGTCACTTAAAGTTATACCGCGTTTATTTTTTTCGGTTTCCATAATGTTTTTGACTGGTAACTGCTACCGTCGGGTATACGCCGACGCCTGATTTAAATGTAATGTATGAAGCAGCTTAAATAAACTTTACTGACAGTACTCGTATGTTGCAATACAAAATTTGTTTTATGTATTCAGGACATTAGGTAAATAGATTGCGTTTAATTATTAACGTTCATGCGACTGATTTAAATATATGTATAATGTAATTTAGGAGTCAGTGAACAATAAATTTTATTACGGCAATTAGTTATGCTAAAATTAAATCATGAATGTTCATCGCACCAATTTATTAGGATACCTTTGTTAATACAGGTTTAGTTTTGATTAAATATTTGAACGATTGATTCCACACGATTGCTCGGTATACAAATGAATACTAAAACTCATGTAAACATACATATAATTTGAAAAGCTAACCCATTAATTAAAATATTTCAAATTAAATTCACTGGTAGGTTATCAGAGGTGAATGATACGCGAAGGAAAATACGAGTTTTAACTAATTATGTTTTTCACAGTAAAAACAAATTACAGACAGAACCCTGAAGTTTAACCGAACTAAATTCGATTATCATGTGGAACTAATTAACATTCAATCGTTCATTGTGTTCCGACTGTTCCTATTAAGAAATGAAGCTCTTCTAAATGTAAATAAATCCGGTGTACATAAGTTTTCAGGTTAAACATTTATACGTTTGTTTGGATTTCGTAATCGTACAGAGGCACTGACACCAGCGCGTGTATATTTTGAGTAAATACTTCGATTTTAAAATTGAAGTTCAATATTTTGAAAAAAAAAAAGAAAATAATTAATCATCACGGACGATATCCGATATCACGAAGAAAAAAAAAACAATCAGCTAACATACCATGGTGGTAAACACCCATATTCGGTAAATGCACTAATTGTTTTTTTTTTTTATTGAGAAGAATGATAGAATACGATATTTTCCGACGGTTTATTATGTAACCTGGAGTGGAAGTAAATCTGCAGTATATCAATTTTTACACTTTTGGTGCCTAGCACCCAGTCTATGAGTCAAGCAAGAATTCATTCGCATGCCCCCACAACCCGGTATCTAAATCGTCGTTATACTGCAATTAGTAAGGTAATAACACCTACTATTTTATTATCCAGCAGGTTCACTAGTGCTACTGACAAAAGTAGGTAATAACTACAGAACATAAATAACTGACGTAAATTTGTGGTAATAACTGATACCTACCTAGTTCTCATAAGACAAAACAAAAAATCGGGCACATTATAACAAGGCCTGCTACGCTAGACACCGATATATTTCTCTTAACACTTTTATTCAGAAGCAAGAACTTTCCTACGATTCTCCAAAGAGTAAGTTACAATAATCTTAGAAAATCTGTATTAATGTTGCGGGTATCGAGTATAAACGCGGTTTCTTAAAGGAATTTATAGCCTCCCGTGGTGTTACTTATTACCGACCAACGTTCACAAAAGTTTCAAGGTAAATTTTCTTTCTTAGCTTTTCTAAATCTTTGTTCTTTGCGTGAGTTCGGATTTTAACACTTTATACTTGTTTGTTTTGTCTTATTATTTTCATTTCTTTTTTTTGCAAGAATTTTTCTTTTGTGCACTGTGTTTCTTTGTGCTGAAATGCCTTAATTTCCTGTTCTTATCTGAAATGGAACAGTAGGGTAGCGGCTGTTCTTTTTCATTCATCAAAAATGCCTGAGTTAAGGAAAATCCTTCTCTTGGTTTTTGTTCTTTTCTAGGTTGAAATTTTTTACGTCTGTTTGGTTTTTATTGTTGCCACGCATTGTGACTAAGGAGCTAAGGAGCTGCTGGAGACCACGATTTACGAGATGTGGGTTTGAACAGACGCATTACTTTGTGTAATTTATTTCGTCACCACTGCTGACAAAATGGTGTAAGAAAAGACCGCGAGGAAACCAGCATGTTTTAGAACTAAAAATTCTAAGACATGTGACATCTACCAACCTGTACTGGCCTCGCATGCTGGAATACAGCCTCTCCTACATTACCTCTCACAGAAGGGACGCCTATGTAGCAGTATAAAGACCCCATAGGGTAATTATTATGCTATATTATGTCTAAAAAGTTTCTAGTATTCTTGCATTTACATAATTATAATTATCTAAACTTTTCACTTGATTTTGTTGTAAGTTTACTTAGAACATAAAAGTGTCTGTTAAGATTCCTTGCTAGGAACTTTAACAGTATACATTTATCACTGCAAATAAAAACTGATGGTGCATTAAAATATATAAAAAACCATTTCCTTTCCAATAGTGGGGCCTTTTAATGGGTCCATTATCGGAAAACGTTTCGTTACTTGGGGCCCTTATCCTACGCTCTAAATGTCCATGATTGTGTACTTGCTGATATTATTTTATAGACGACATCGTTATGAAGGCGCGACCAATTTATTTTGAATACTTCAGTTTTATTATGAAGATTTTCATAATATTTTCGTCAACCTTATGGCTTCCTTTTTGCGTCGCGTCGTGACGTTTTTAGAGAGCAGTTAGTATTGTGGTATGAAAGTTGTTTAAAGTCTGATCATACGTCTGTCTAAGGTCTACTATTCTCATTTTAAAAGGAGTATGTAATATGTAAGGATCTTAGCATTTGACGTTCTGTATTTTCTGCTTACCTCTCTGACCACGTGAACTTGTGTTTTATCTTACTAATATTATAAATGCGAAAGTTTATGTAGATAGATGGATGTTTGTTACTGTTTCATAAAAAAAGAATAGGTAAAGGAATACTTATTTTAACGTGGTAAAATCATCAAATGAGTCCTCCCACCCCGGGCAGGGCGGGAGGGACTGTCAGACTTGTACTGACTAAAATCCACGGTGTCCTTCAATAGCCCTTTATGTTCCGGGGTCACGGTGATGGAATAAGTCCCACGACCCCGGCAGGCTTTGGCCCTCTGAGAGGGGGCCCCGTCATTATGCTGACGCTCTTTGAAGCGCGCGTGGGACACAACGCGTCGTCGACCCGGGCATGGTCCATGGTCGGGCAGCGAGTTGTCCTTTACTCGCTGCCCGCATGCCCGCGCCTACGGTGGCCGGAGATCGTCTTGCGACGTCTGTCGCCGTGGGCGTCCACCACCGCGGGTGGGGCGGAGGGAGGACACTGTCCTCTCTCTCACGCGGCCCGCCTCCTCCTTCGCGAGCATTACTGCTTCGCAGAAGGAGGAGGTAAAGGAATACTTACAGATAGTTACCCGACTGCGCCAGGAGGGTTATGTTTTTCGAGTGTATGTATGTATGTATGTATGTATGTTTCTGTGTGTTGCTCTGCAGCCTAAACGGCTTGATGGATTTTAACTTGAGAGGTGTCGTTAGATTCGTCTTAAACGTGAGAGTGTCACTGGGTATATAAAACTGGCCAAGTGCGAGTCGAACTCGTGTGCAAAGGGTTCCGAACTAAAAATATTTTTTTTAAATCTCTCACATTCTATCAAGTGGGGTATATATATATAAATTAAAGGATTTTAAAAATGGTTTACCAAAATATATGTAACTTATATATGTTTCAATTTAATTTGGACTGATAAATGCTAACAAAAACTAAAAATAGTAAAATAAAATAAATATTTAAAAAAACAAAAAACCCGACTGCGTAAAAAAAACTAAAAAGAAAGAATCAAGCCCAGTAGTTTAGAATTCACTCATTCACACTCACAGTCGGGGCCCATTCAAATTATACCAATCAAATCTTCCCAAGTCTTGTATATTCATGTAATAATAAAATATATTTGTTATGTACGTTAATGATTTAAAAACTTATCAATCGTCAAGGCCGTGACTGTATTTGAAACATAAGTTAACGGTTTCTTCTTTGAAATAATGTTTTTTTTTAACTCAGTAATTTCGTATTTCTGAATAAAGTGCGATTGTTGAGACTACAAATCCAGTGAAAAATTGAAAACTATGAATTTTTATATGTAAATAGATTATGGCTCAGTAGTAGTTAAATAACATAGAAAAATAGCAAAAATCTACTATTTCTATAAGTTTGCCGTATAACATTAATTTCCAGAATTTGATACTTATTAGCAACACTATCGAATGGTGTAATAATGCGTGGTTTTTTTTTCCAAAATCTGCGGTTTCGATTCCTGGCCAGGATTATTGATTTTTCTAAAATCCAATGATGCAGTTTTAGTTTTCGTCAAAATCGGTCTTCAGTCATCCTGTAATTCCTGTATAATTATACACTTTTTCTTATGTGTTAACAAATTAATGTTAAAAAAAAAACCTAAAATTTTAGAAAATAATCGAAATTTAAAATGTGTTAATAAGTTTCGGTTTCGGTTTCGGTTTCGGCCGAAACTGAGAGCTAGGCCGAAAGTTCGGTTTCGGTTTCGGTTTCGGCTGAAAAGTCAGTTTCGGTCGGACACTAGTTTCCTCTACTCGTGCTTAACGTTTAACGCGTCTACATTGTTTTCGTTTTTGATTATGTTTATTTTTTCAATTTTAGTTTTTCCCACAATATTTAAAAAAAAAAATTAACCTACAAAATTAAATCATCATCTTCCTGCCCATCCCATTCTACTTGGGGTCGGCGTAACAAGTTTTTTTCTTCCATTCTGCCGTATCATACGTCACAGTATTATGTATTTCCTTTTTCTTTCAAATCATCCCTTTGATAACCCATCCATCTTTTCTTTGGTCTTCCTCTTCTTCTCCATCTATCAACAATCTATATCTTCTATATCTATACATATAATAAATTTGTAGAAAGGTGGTGTCTGTACAATGGAAATATATAAAATAAAAGTATCAGGGATTGTTATTATATCGATGCCGAACCCGAAAATGTAGTTAAAATTTTTTTTGTCTGTTTGTCTGTTTGTCGGTTTGTCTGTTTGTCTGTTTGTCTGTGTGTTTGTGCACGCTAATCTTCGGAACTACTGGACGGATTTGAATATTATTTTTTTGTTGTATTGGTATTAAGTCCCGTTAACATATAGGCTATAATTTATCTTGGAAACTTGAACACCTGATGCAGAACCGCAACAGACCTGCTTAACTATAAGAGATACAGAAATGGTGCCATAGCAAAAATTGTTCCACGTGCTGAGCATTTTCTGCTGAGAGAATATACAGGAACGACGTCTTAGCAAGAGTTGTTCAGCCTGATAAGCACTCTCTGTTGCTGTATAAAAATTTGAAGATCTGGAACACCTGATGTGGAACTCCAAGAGCCCAGCTACACTATAACATATAAGTGAATGACGTCTTAGCAAGAGTTATTCAGCCTGATGAGTACTCTCTGTCAACGTATAAAAATTGAAGATCTGGAACACCTGATGTGGAACTTCAAGAGCCCAGCTACACTGTAACATATACAGTAAAGACGTCTTAGCAAGAGTTGTTCAGCCTGATGAGCACTCTCTGTTGACGTATAAAAATTAAAGAACTGGAACACCTGATGTGGAACTCCAAGTGCCTAGCTACACTATAACATATACAGTAAAGACGTCTTAGCAAGAGTTGTTGAGCCTGATGAGCAACCTCTGTTGTCGTATAAAATTTGAAGATCTGGTACACCTGATGTGGAACTCCAACAGCCCAGCTACTTTATAACATAATATATAGGAATGACGTCTTAGCAAGAGTCGTCCAGCCTAATGAGCATTCTCTGTTGACGTATGAAAATTGAGATCTGGAACACCTGGTGTGGAACTCCAAGAGCCTAGAAACTCTATATATAACATATACATATAGTAAAGACGTCTTAGCAAGAGTTGTTGAGCCTGATGAGCAACCTCTGTTGTCGTATAAAAATTGGAGATCTGTTACATCTGATGTGGAACTTCCAACAGCCCAGCTACTTTATAACATATATAGGAATGACGTCTTAGCAAGAGTTGTCCAGCCTAATGAACACTCTCTGTTGACGTATGAAAATTAAGATCTGGAACACCTGATGTGGTACTCCAAGACCCCAGCTACACTATAAAATATATAGGAATGACGTCTTGGCAAGAGTTGTTCAGCCTGGCTCTTAGAATTCGACGTTTCAGATCTTTGATTTTGACGACCCTGTCGTCGCCGGCATATTATTAAGCAACAGAATCCGCGTACGAAATCGCGGGCAGAACCTAGTTTTGAATAAATATGCAAAATTAAATAAATTGATTAAATAATATTACATATTTAGTTACGGTAACTTAATTTACAATAAACAAAATGGCGGACAATGAAAATAGAATTATAGTACGCTAAATTGGTGTATAATGGTTATATAAAAAAAAACGAGTTGAAAAAATGACCTCCTTTTTAGCAAATTCATTAAAAAACTTCTAAGTTGCCTCTCATTTAAAATTATTTTTTTCTATATTTAAAGGCCTCGAACAGTGTTACCCTATCTCTAATTCAGCATCACTTGGTCCTCGCCGGCCAGTGTTCATGCATAAACGATCGATCAGGCAATTATCTATCGGTTGCGGTGAGGTTACCTTGCTGTACATCACTACCTGTAGTTTGCGGCTTTGGGGGACGGCCAAAATATTTATTAATATTAGTTTGTCCTGTTGAGGCATGAATTTTGAATCGTGGTTAGTTTAACAGATAATAATAAATGATTGCGAGCTTGTCTAAGCGGGTTACCGTGACCGTAGAACGTAAAGGGCAATTGAAGGAATACGGTGAATTTTAATCAGTCACTCTCTTCCACTCACAAAAAAAAAAAACTTTTCACTCCACCCCTTTTTTTAAATGACTGACAGCTTGTGTGGTAGTAATCTTTCGTCTGACGCGTTCAATGGAATATTGATGAACGTTATACATCATTCTTTAAATTCCCACTCTTACTTCCAATAGTTAGATTGTCAAAAACAATTAGACCCGTATTTCATCTTTGTTACGTACGCCACGAAGATACGACGATTTTAAAATTCACAATACGTTACTTCCAGGTACGTCACTTCATAGTGTAATTTTTTGATGCTGCCTCGTCTATTACAGAAAATTGGTACTCATGATCGAAACATACTACAATATACGTTTTCAACAAAACACCAAAGCAAATCAAAGGGCCAAAGCAAATTCGAGGGATCTATCAACCTCATTGCAACCTAAGTATATTATCAAATCACCTCTGTTGTTACTTCGTATCTGCATTTTATATCTACTGTTTTACGCCGCTAAGGGGTTATACAGAATTACAGACACACTGTAGGAGCTTACTATTGAAAAAACTAACCTCAAAGCCACAAACTGAATAAAAAAAGAAGCCTTGCTGTGTGGTTCGATCGTGGCCAGAGCTAAATTGCGGTTGTGTAGACAAACCACGCTTGGCTTCGCTACATACTAGTGCCTTACAAACCGATTCACAGTAAAGAGACATTATTTTTATGTATTAACAATAGTTTTTATGTTCAATCTATTATGTAGCTGTTTTTTTAAGTGTGATCGATAGCACTTGTAATTCACAATTAAATTACCAAAACATTATAATTAAATAATTATAATGCCTATAAATCACTAAGTTTGAATCGTGCCTGAAAGTCATTTGAGTTTCTTCAGTTATACATATTTATGTCACCTGTTTCAACTTTATACAAATGCAGCCAAAAAAACTCGGTAACACAATTTTTTTTGGTTGGAAGATCATCAAATTCTGACCGGAAGGGATTTTCAGATTTGACTGAAAACTAACCTGCGTCTTCCTCTTCAGTTGCTCTTTTTAGGGTTCCGTAGTCAACAAGGAACCCTTATAGTTTCGCCATGTCCGTCCGTCCGTCCGTCTGTCCGCAGTTTAGCTCAGAGACGCACAGTACTAGAAAGCTGTAATTTGGTGTAAATATACGGATTTGTTGCGCCGAAAAAGTGGTAAAATAAAACCTCGTAAAATATTTTTTTTTAGGGTACCTCCTGTACACATTAAGTGGGGATGTTTTTTTTTTCTCGCCTACCCCTTAGTGTGGGGTATCATTAAATAGGCCTTTAAAAATATTGATAGTTTCCATTAACAATTTTTTGATAAAAAGATTCGTTTGTGAAATATATTAAGCTTTATAGTGCCAATTTTTGCTCGACTCGAGTGCCCCCCCCTCTACCAGCTAAACGGTTATGTTTGGGGGTGTGAAATAATTCACAATAGTAGTAACGAAATTTAATAGAAAATTATCATGACTAAGTAGGCTTTACAAGTTTACGAGTAATAGTCGATCATCTTATAAAACGTACTCGGATAACATATTTTCCTAAACAAAATGTATCGGAAAACATGTTCTTCAACTGCAAATGTAATTTTGTCAACTTTATTTTTACAGCTATAATAGGTGGGTATGTTTTGGGGATAGGTAGGTTTTTATTGTCAACTATATTTAACTAACTTCAAAAAAAGGAGGAGGTTCTAAATTCGTCGTAATCTTTTTTTTTATGTATTTTCCCCGATTTCTCAAAGACGCCTGGACCGATTTTGAAAATACTTCTTTTTAAAATTAAATTCAACGAATCAGTTTAGTTAGTTCGCATAAGTATTTTGATGGGCAACTACGGAACCCTACACTGTGCGTGGCCCGACACGCACTTGGCCGGTTTTTTAGTCTGTCTTGTGACTGGAACGCAACCAGTCACGAGAGTGACTTAAAAGAGCACCTGGTGCTTACCTGGGAATTGAACCCAAGACATCATTATCAGCTGCTCTGCTTGTGAACACTTATGCAACGACGCTTTAAATTAGCAAAGAGCTTCCAAAACTTGATCTAAAGTTTTCCCTCTATCAAACGCTCTGCTATACGGTAGGAAGAGCACGTCTAAAAGGTCCTTAGGGACATAAAAGCGTTAGGAAACAATAACAAGCAAATATTATCAGCAGGGGTGCTTCATAACCGTGTTTATGTCTTTATCGACGGCTAAGGTTGCTCGGTTGCCTCATAAATCGACGTCATTTGCTGTTCTCTCATCTATGGTTTGTAATAAGCTCGGGTAGGTTGTATGGGCCTGATATTTTAATTTATCATAATTATAAATAGTTGCAAGTATAGAATAAAATAAAATCATAGGCTTGGGGTTCCTAGACGTAGGTTAATCAACTTTAACATCATCATACGTAAATGAAAGAGAACATTTTCAGAGAGAAAACTAACATAATCTTTTCATTAGACTTGAAATAACCTGTACCGATTTTACCAGGACCCCTAAATAAAACAGACCATTACATACCAATAAAGAGGCACTCAGTAATTTAATACGATTCATTTTCATTTCTGCTCCACAAATCAAATTAATATTCGCCATGTTGTTATTACAATTGAGTATTATGTGTTGGCGAAACGAAATTACCTAGCGCCGAATTTGGCTAATAAATACATAATTACGTAATGTTGTGTTCTCATTCAAAATTTTCCCGTTAATAATAATTATGAAACAGTGCATTAAACTTAATCAGCGAACGATATACGCTTCGAATAATTAGTTCTTTGTATTTACGTCATTGTTTAGTGGTTGTAATAGACTTAAATAGGTTCATTCATGCATAGCATAGCAAACTTAGGATGTGGTAATCAACATAGTTTTTTTTTTCAAATTACTTTTTTTTATTAATTATCTTTGGCAACATGATGTAGCGACAACACTTAAGCCTTTGTCAAACTGACAGGCGAAACGAATGCGTGCCGAAGCGTTTTTGTTTATAATGTATGGAATTGTTTGAAGCTAGTCACATAGACTATCGGATCGCTTTCGCTTTTCTATGTGACTGGATTCAAGCAGCTCCATACATTACAAATAACATAACGCTTCGGATCGCATTCACTTCGCCCCTGTCTGTTTGAGAATAGCTTCATTGAAACGAAGCATACAGATACGTATGTACCCGTATCTACAGGACAGCATGTTCAAAAAAGCGTTAACTTCACCAGATTTCTCAGTTAGGAAAAGGTATCAGTTAGGAAGAAAAAGTTGAATAACCGCAAGATTGAAAGTCGACCATTAAAAGCGAACATTGCAAGCTCGCATCGGGAATCAAGTTCCAAGCTAACGAAATCGCTGTGCATATTGTTTGAAACAACAATGAAAGAAGAAAACATAAGTTTCCTTCAACACTACGAAGAATAGATCCATTTTATTGATTCAAATAAAGACTTGCTTACTCAGAGTTTCATATAAAGTTTGTCCAATACAAATGCGAGCTCAGATCGTAAATGTTTCGTTCAGTTACAGTGGGAAGGTGTTTTTATATTTAGTCATAAAACACACGTGCCCGCCAACCCTAGCATCGTTACTTTTAAAGCACTATGCCTGTAACAAAGACTGTTCAAAGGTCGTTGAACCAAATGGTTACATTCAAAGTAAAAACGGACCCCATCCCTTTTTTTAATACGAACTTTTCCGACTGTATTATTCTTTGTTTAAAACCATGAGGGTCAAAGTTTTTTGTAAAAATTGAAAAAGTTTTTTTTTGTGTTACTCTAAAGTTGAAGTGTTTGAAAAAAACTCCAACTTTGAGGTTACACACCGAAGTAATTAATCAATGACGACTTCAATGTCCCGGCAGAAATTCTTGGCAGGTTTGAAATATCTGAACTTTGATTCTTTCGGATAATTTTTGTTGGCGTTTCAAAAATACAAAAATAATGATGATATTATTTTAGAAACTACTTGTGATTTCAATATAAGTATTCTCTACTTTATTATTAATTCAAAAGTGTTTCTGTCTAACCTTGAGCGTACCTTTTTTAATAGAGGTAAATTCAAAGGCCAAAACATGTTTACATCTTACCACTTGCTCTTTTACCCAAGTCTACGATAATTTTGCTGATATTTGAGATGACATTACTTTGTTTGTAACAAAACAATTTTAATAAGAAAGTGTTTAAAAAATAGTATACATGTTAATGAAAAAACCTTTTACGGTTCTCATTAGCATAATATATGAAAAAGGTCACTTAAAGTTACGGCTGACGCTCTTGAAAAATATGAGTTCATCTTTTTTGTTTTATGTATCTGGGAATAAAAGAACAATGGGTGTTTTAGATAAGGAAAACCTTAGATAACGTAGTAGTAGGCCTTAAGAGATTCTCACTTTAGTGTTTTTCTTTGTGTCCGCAGTTTTATGTACTTTCACGCACATTATTATTCTTTATTCTACCCAAGCCAAGTAAATGAAAAATCAAGGCGTGGCTGTTTACATGGATAAATGAATAAAGTTTTTTAAAATCCAGAAGGTCCCATTTAATATTAATAACTATAGCGCAGTGTTGTCTCATATTATTATTATTATTTTATTTTTTTGGGACAAACCCTCTATTCCCAAACCACTGCAACTCCTGAAAGCCAGAATCAACAGTGGCAACCGCCAGAAAAGCGCCGAGACAATGAAGCTCGACGTGTCCCGGAGAATGAATTTACCTGTCTTGGATCCTGCAACGAAATTAATCAGAAAAGAATAGTGGAGGAGTAGGAAAAATATGTTTCCACTTTCCTCCATGCAAGCAGGAGACAGAACAAAACAAGGCCAATAGGCACAAAGGGATATTACAACTGTCTCATATTACTCGTATTATGTATATTATCCAATGGCAAGGCCGGCAAGTCTTGCCATCGTTAAAATTTTATTGCTCCGACAGATGTTTATGAATTATGTCTACCCGAAGTGATTCATAAATCTTATTTCTCTATTTTTTTTTTGTGAAAATGTTAATTTATTGTTCTAAATAAAACCCGGAATTTTGTTTTGTGCCTGGTCATTAAAAAGGAAGAATAAGGTTGACTTTGGAATCAGTGCCCCAGCGCTTTCTCATCATTAGATACTCGTATATAAGTAATAAAATTCGAAAAGTTTGTCAACTTAGAAAAAATTTGAAAAAAAAAAACACAAAGTACATTAAACATTTTAATAATTTACTTTTTTATTGATGACATGAGTTTGAATGAAACATGTTTTAAAATAGAATTTGTTCACGCATATTTTAGCTTTAGATTCAAAAGACAGATTGCACTTATAATTACTTCACTAAACTTGTTTGGTTTCCCGTATTTAGAGCTATATCGTTGTTGTTTCTGTATTCAACTAACTTTTGTTATAAATCATGTCACTATCAGTTAGTCTACCTTATTTGCGAGCAGACCGACTATTGATAAACTTGTGATCGATAAAGTTTAAAGGCAAAAGTTTGGACGGTGTTTAAGGACATGTCCGGATAGTTGTTTGATGCTAGAGTACACCATCCAATAAATGTGGTTGTTCATGTACATCTGTAGTTTCAACTTCATCCCAAGTTCAACCGCCTTACTTGAATACAAGTGAACACATGCATGTGTCTAAAGTATTTAGGGTTAAAAGCTACTCTCCATAATATGGTGTGTTTTCATTTCTCATTTTCATTTTAATAGACGTAATTTTTTAAAGAAGTGCACCGTAATTTAGTCTGAGCTTCGGAAAGAATTTCTGCTCTTAAAAGATAATGAGATTCTTGTAGAACGCCGTGTGGCATCTGAGATAATGCGACCGCTTAACGTGACGTTATAAAACTAAACTGGCGACTACGTAAAACGAAAAAGAAAAACGAATACTAATTTTTACTAGGAATAAATATTAACATTCTAGCATCAAGTTTCAAGTACGCTCGCTACACGATCCTTAAAAGTAGGTACAAAAAACAAGACATTTTCACTTGCAATTGCCTCGAGCGTTAGAGAACTGCATTAATGTTTTTCACGTAGGGTTTTAGTGGGTTATATTTAGAACGTTCCACTACCGTCTGGCGAACGTGAAAAAAAGGACAATAAATGACGCTGTCACTTGCAGTCACCGAGAGCTAACGAATATGAATTGTGCAGCGCTGAGCCCCGGTCAACGGCATACTAGCTACTTTAAAAAATTGACATTACGAATAGAGAAATTAAATAATAGATTCTACGAGCCTTAATTAAGGAAAAGTTCACTGGGCAGTGAAACTTAATAAAATGTGGTATTGTGCTGGATTTTATTGTTATTGGACACGAAACATGTACGGGTTTATTCATTTGCATCACTTTAGGGTCGAAACGTGGTGTTCGGCGATCGGAACAAAATTTGGGTCAAATTATTAATCATTTTGAATACTTTTGTCATTTGTAAAGGTAAATTATTATAAACATTGAATTTCTTGGTTTTCAGCGAAATGATAAACCTATTTTACCTCTTACTGAGACAAAATCCCACACAAATAAAGACACACCTTACCTTTAAGCTTCTTTAACCGAAATTGAATAAATACTTTGATAAATTCAAGTATACGATTTATACCTTCATTCTGTTAATGATCTCTGAGAATTAATTATCAGTTGTAATAATATTATTATATCTTGTCTATATTCTAAAGCAGTGTTTTTCAACCTTTTTCATGGCGTGACCCCTTTAGTATACATATAAAATATTTGGCAACTTTCCGCAGTTAGATACAGCTGTCGTACAGATACCGGTTAAATGCATTATTTTATTTTATTAAGACTTAAACCAACCGACCACATCATGTCGAGCACATCTTCGCTTACCATCAGGCGAGATAATGGTCAAACGCAAACCTATAACTAAATTAAAAAAAAACACCAGTCTTGAAAACGAAAATCAGGCGCACGCTTCATACTACATAATATTGATGCAACTCGTGGGTTTTTACTTTGGTCTTCAATTATGTTCTCCAATTATATATTTTTTTTTCAATATTTTGATTAACTTTATTTTTTTTACTTTGTACCTCTCGCGACCCCCAGGGGTTAAGACTCACACTTTGAATAACACTGTTCTAAAGTATACAAAGTATATGAAGACAATACCTCAACACAGAATTATCTGCTCACAACTTAATCAGATTAATTTTAATAACCAACTTCTGAGGTCTCAAAACTTGTTAACTAACGGAATTTAATAATCTTACAATCGGCAACATGGTTTAAGTTGCGAATTTAATAAGTATTATCTGTGTATTGGGACTTTGGAACTTCAAAGTTATGTCAAAATCTCTAGACCAACTGTTCGAGGCATCTTTGCCTTAAATCTCTCTAAGAAAGTATACTTCGAACTATAGCTTCTAATACTTGAAGTAAATTACTGGGAAGTACACTTTCTAGCAAGATTAGGCGAGTAATAATAGAATTTTATGGATCAGAGCCTTTAAGATTATACAATTTTAGATTTTGTATAGTTTCGTGGTATTACTCGTATAAAGTTCAGAATAATTTGTTAGATCTTTAATCATAATTTATCGTTCTATTGTTATATTTCGGTGTGTGATGTCATTAGTTTTTGTATATTTCCGATTAAAAAGGTAATAAAAGAGAGGCCTAGTTGAAGAAACAAATCGTAAAAACAGTCACACCGCTACGACTGTGACAATTGGGTTAATTCCCCTTTTATTGAGAGCATAATGTTGTCATTTTATAAAACCACGTATAAAACAACGACATACTGTAAACAATTTAGTGTAAGTTCATAAATCTGTATTATCATGAACCGTTACAGCCGTACTGATGTAATGCACGGAATTAGGATTTATTCCGACCATTTCTCATTGCTGGCCGGCTCTCGTTTATTATGTATGACCTAGCCATGACTAACGAAAGCCTGAATTTTTGTACGTGAATCTACACTTATATAGGCTATATAGGCTAGTTAAAGTTGAAAGCTGTCTCTAGTCCTCATGTTACGTGCCGTCTGAATTACTCCTAGATGTAACAACAGTGGCTAAAAATTATGGCTGTGGCGTGTTTTATAGTTGGTGGCCTAGTGGCCTACCATGTCTTGTCACGTCTTAAAGCGTGAGTCTTTAGTTTGTGGAAAAGAGATAGAGCTATACAAGTCGTCTAGCGCCATCTCGTTCTCTGAGCGGAACTACACATCTATACTTATAATAAATTTGTAGAAAAGTTGTGTCTGTACAATGGAAATATACAAAAAAAAAGTAGCGGGGGTTGTTATTTTATCGATGCCGAACCCGAAAATGTAAATAACTTTTTTTTTGTCTGTTTGTCGGTTTGTCTGTTTGTCTGTTTGTCTGTGTGTTTGTGCACGCTAATCTTCGGAACTACTGGACGGATTAGAATGATTTTTTTTTTGTTGTAGAGGTATTAAGTCCGGTTAACATATAGGCTATAATTTATCTTGGAAACTTGAACACCTGATGCAGAACCGCAACAGACCTGTTTAACTATAAGAGATACAGAAATGGTGCCATAGCAAAAATTGTTCCACGTGATGAGCATTTTCTGCTGAGAGAATAAATTTGAAGATCCTGGACACCTGATGTGGAACACCAAGAGCCCAGCTACACTATGTTATATACAGGAATGACGTCTTAGCAAGAGTTGTTCAGCCTGATGAGCACCTTCTGTTGATGTATAAAAATTGAAGATATGGAACACCTGATGTGGAACTTCAAGAGCCCACCTACACTATAACATATACAGGAATGACGTCTTAGCAAGAGCTGTTCAGCCTGAAGAGCACCTTCTGTTGATGTATAAAAATTGAAGATCTGGAACACCTGATGTGGAACTCCAAGAGCCCAGCAACACTATAACATATAAGTGAATGACGTCTTAGCAAGAGTTATTCAGCATGATGAGTACTCTCTGTCAACGTATAAAAATTGAAGATCTGGAACACCTGATGTGGAACTCCAAGTGCCTAGCTACACTATAACATATACAGTAAAGACGTCTTAGCAAGAGTTGTTGAGCCTGATGAGCAACCTCTGTTGTCCAATAAATATTGAAGATCTGGTACACCTGAAGTGGAACTCCAACAGCCCAGCTACTTTATTACATATATAGGAATGACGTCTTAGCAAGAGTTGTCCAGCCTAATGAGTACTCTCTGTTGACGTAAGAAAATTGAGATCTGGAACACCTGATGTGGAACTTCAAGAGCCCAGGTACACTATAACATATACAGGAATGACGTCTTAGCAAGAGTTGTTCAGCCTAATGAGTACCCTCTGTTGACGTATGAAAATTGAGATCAGGAACACCTGATGTGGAGCTCCAAGAGCCCAGCTACACTATACTTAATATACATACATAGGAATGACGTCTTAGCAAGATTTGTTTAGTCTGATGGTCATTTCCTGTTGACTCACAAAAATGAAAGATCTGGAACGTCTGGAATCGTCTCTCGCATCCCGTTGTTTTCCCGCCCCAGGCTCTTAGAATACGACGTTTCAGATCTTCGATTTTGACGACCCCGTCGTCGCTGGCATAAGCAACAGGATCCGCGTACGAAGTCGCGGGCAGAAGCTAGTTCTTTAATACGTCTTGGTAGGCCACCTGGTGCCCCATAGAGTAGAGAGAACAGAGGGACGTCTTTCTGTTCTCTGCTCGTTCGACGCTCCTGTTGACTATTCTCTGAATCGAATTTGCTTGTATTTAGTATTCTTTCTATGCACAAGATCCAACAGAAAGACGAACGGGGTCCCTTCGAACTCTCTCGTAGCTTACAGCAGATTCACGTGTTCCTTTTGTTAGAGTTTTCAACCAGATATCATCACGGGATAAGCCTGATATCGACTAGCTAGATGGTCAGTCAGTGGCGGATTAACGTATAAGCACTACAAGCACGTGCTTGGGGCCCCTGTTCTCCAGGGGCCTCCATCCTCTGCTGGCGTTTCATTTTTACCGACTTCAAAAAAAAGAAGGTTATCAATTCGACCCGCATGTGTGTAATATTTCCAGAACTGCCCAGTTTTCGGATATGTTAGTCTATATTGAAGCGTCTGAACAAATGTGCAAAATTTCATAAGTGTATGCAGGGCCCCCGCTACCATATGTGCAAAGCGCCATCCTTTAGGGGCGCCAAGGTCAAAGGCCCAGAAAAAAAAAATGAAAAAAAAACCAAAACTAATTTTTAAATAAAGGTTGAGAACTTAAATAGGATTAGGTTTAAGTATCTACTAAAGACTTGTTTGATCTCACTTTTAAATTAAAACTTGAAGTCCGGAAACATTGAACTTTTAGAGCTCATTGCGTTCGCTCTTATGTATATGAAGAATTGCCGTGTCCTATTCCGAAAAGCTAAAAATTTTCGCGCTCGCTTCAAATAAGGTTGACATTCGCTTTTCATGGCTTCGTTTTTGATAGCTCATTTTTCAATAGCAAATGCTTCTAATGTTAGTTAATCTTGTCTTGGTCTACAAAAATTTAAATTTGTCTTCTCTAAGATAAGAGAAGAGAAAAAAATGTTTTTTAAGTTTTAAATTATACCCAGGTTTCTATTTTGATGAAACTTTCATTTTATACTTTCTACCTTCCCAATTTAAGCAATAGAGGGCCTACACAGGATTTGTGCTTAGGGCCTCGGAAACTCTTAATCCGCCACTGTGGTCAGTGCATAAAACTACAATTGGTTCGCCGTAAACTAGTGACCGACCGAAATTTCGGTTTCGGTTTCGGTTTCGGCCGGTTTCGGCCAAAATATCTAGTTTCGGCCTTAGTTTCGGTTTCGGCCAAAATATAGCCGAAACTTTCGGCTCTGCCGAAACTCAAGTGTTCGTGCATTTTCGTGCCTCGTTCGGTTAAATTCGTAGCTAACACGTGCTTGCTCGCCGGCGGGGCGCCCGCCGGCTCAGTTCGCCACCGTTCATTTAATCGTGAGTTGAGGTTATGTTTTTGAGTTTACTGCCAAGAGTAGGTAAGTCTTGTATATTCATGTCAGAATCAAATTTGTTACGAGTGAGTACATTAATGAATAAAGAACTTATCAATCGTCAAGGTAATGACTGAATTCGAAATACAAGTTAACAGTTTCTTCATTGAAATAATGCTACGAGTATTTATTTATTTCAACTCGAGTAATTTCGTATTGCTGAGTATAGTGCGATTGTTGAGACTTCAAATCCAGTGAAACATTGAAAACAATGAATTTTTATAATTTAGAATACATTATGTATGGCTCAGTAAAAGTTAATAGCATAGAAAAATAGCGATTTCATAAAAATCTGCTATTTTCATTACTTTGCCGTTTACCATTACTTTCTTTTCGTTTTTCCAAAATTTCGATAAAAATTCAGCAGTTTCGATTCCCGGCCAGGATTATTGATTTTTCTAAAATCCAATGATACACTTTTAGTTATCGTTAAAATCGGTCTCTAGACTCATTCAACGTCTTTCGATATTCCTCATAGTTAAGGATATAGGCAACTACGCCCAGTCGAAAAATATTCACCCTGTATATATAATAATTTTTTTCATGTCGAAAAATGTAAAAAAAACATTAAATTTCAGAAAATAATCGAAATTTTAAATGTGTTAAAAAGTTTCGGTTTCGGTTTCGGTTTCGGCCGAAACTGAGAGCAAGGCCGAAAGTTCGGTTTCGGTTTCGGTTTCGGCTGAAAAATCAGTTTCGGTCGGACACTACCGTAAACTGAAATAGTTTTGGAACCTCTGTCTGTTACCCATTGACCAGATGGAATATTCTTTATTATTTACATGTACCAATCACATAAGTACAATGGGGAAGCCCGTTCAAGACTTCAATTTCACAATTAATTGAATGCTGAAAGAAATATCTATATCTTAACATTAATTCTATATATTCTAAAAACTATCTTCAAAATGGCCAAACTCAATTCTGAGCTCCACTGAAACATAAATAAGTCTTTATAACATTTCGACTCTTTCCGCACAGCACAGCGCTTCCTCCCGCGGCTGCCTGCCGTATTCGTACATTTCCGTAATACCGTCAGCCCATATCCTCAAGCTGACGCGACGTCTCAACGTAGCGGCATTGCATCAAAGTCGATATTCATACGTTACCTTAAGTCAATACAAATATAGCAATATAGGTAAACGATTTTGTTGGTTTGACTCGTAATACATTCAAGATTCAAATAATTGATTTGAAATAAGCCAGTTTTGAATAGTCAAAAGACAAAAAATATATAACAAAAATAATTATGGTACAGTCAGCAACAAAAGTCGATGACCACATTCAGATTTTCAAAATTACTGTACATTAAATCACCCATAAATCGCTCAACAAGATAGGCACCAGTATTGAATGAACATCATTAAAGTTCAAAATTAACTGAACACTACTTGTCAAAAGTCACTGAACAGCATTTTGTCAAAAATTGCTGATCGTTATGATACCCGAAAATATCATAACATTCAGTTTTACAAAAGTCAATGAAAAATATTAAATGCTTGTTTTGGTTATCCATTGTAATCACGGCAACGTCCAAGAGTAACTTAACATCACAAATAACAAAAGTCACTGAACAATATAAAATGCTTGTTTTAGTTATCTAGTGAAATCACGGCAACGTCCAAAATTAGCTTAACATCATAAATGACAAAAGTCACTGAACATTACTTTGTAGCGTGTAACTTATAACTACTATCAAAAGTAGCTGAACTGCAAACAAAAAAATCTTCAGAGCTATAAATCCAATCTTGTCCTATCCAAACTAAATCATGTAAAAAGAAAATTAAATGGATGTAAATTACGAATTTAACTTTCCAAAATAATTTTGTTTTTTTTTTTCATAGTATCAATGAGAAATATTTGAAAAGGGTGTTCAAGCGACAATCACATTTTTTATTTTATGGCTCTGTAGTGCTCTAAAAATGAAAGTAAATGAGAAATTAGAACTTGGCTCTAATTTCACATTTATGTTTTTGATGGGATTCCATTACTTTTTGAACATAACTATTATTAAAGTAGCCTGTGCTGATTGTTACATGTGTATTATAGTTACAGGCAGTTATTATAAATGTATTGTTCCTAAGGGAAAAAATATATAAAACTAGCACTCCGCCGAACTTAGGTCTATTCCTCTGTGAATTTCAATTTAATTTTTTTCGTGGGATACTTTCGGAAAATCTAAATACATACCATGTCACCTCAGTTGATTTTACGTTTTCAAAAGGAAGGGGTTGTGGACGGGTCAAAATTAAGTCCAATAGGGCTTAATTTACTTATTTTTACTTCATTTTGAGGGAAAATTAATATATGTTTTCTAGATACTAAATCGAACGAATAAGATATACCACGAAATCAGAATAATACGCATCTTTTAATTGATTGAAAGAATATATAGATCAAGTTTTGCTTTTATTAAAGCATGCAATCAAATCCTTCCTTTAAAACTTGAATACCCCTTATCACTAACATGGGGGGTGATTTTCTAAAAATCTAAAAAGACGTGTTTGATCAATTTTATCTTATTTCTGTAGGTATACTGAGTTTCAAATTCACCCGCTTGCGTGTTATGTTATTTTCCCATACAACTTTTACGTCATCAAAATCACCAAATGAGATTAGTTTTAAAGAACTAATAATGCCAATCTTTTTTTATTTGTCTTGCCGTATTCATGGCAAGTTTTAAAATTATAATCCAAAGGTATTAGATGTCACTTAAAAAGGTTTTCACTCTCTTAGAGGTGGATTTTCGTAAAATCCTTTCTTATTGATCACTTACCTAATAAACTGCAAACACCACCCAAAATTCAAGTTTCTACGTTTAGCGGCGGCAACCTTGGGGGGTGATATAAGAAAAAATCCTAAAATACGCGTTTAATTATTTTTGATCAAGTATATAAGTACTGATTATTTAATTGATCGGCCCGCGCGTTCTGATTTCCCATACTTTTATAATCATCTAGATCACCAATGGAGGGTAGTTTAAAAAGTAGTAGGGCCAATCTTTTTGATTTACTTATTTTCATATTCATGACAAGTTTCAAATGTTTAAACCTGAGGAATAAGATTTTTCATACAAAAGTTTTCACCCCTTTTCACCCTTAGAGGAGGATTTTCGCAAAAACCCGTCTTACTACCCCCCTACAAAGTAGACGCGACTACTGTCCAAAATTTAAGTAGTATACGTTTAGTGGTTTTGGCTGTAGGCAAGTCTTATGCTGCTTTTCCACCAGAGGTGCGCTATGCTACGTTGCTGCGGATGCGTTTGATATCGACCAATAATATTCATTGGTTTACATAACACAGCACTGGTGGAAACGGATTCAACAAGATGTGTTTTTTATATGAAAAGATGCATGCTATGGCTGCGTGCTGTGGCTGCGTGCTATGGATTCGTGCTATGGGTCGTTTTCCCTACAATCGATACATCGCATAGCTCGAGCTGCGCATCTTCGTAGCGCAGCTACCTTGTGACAGCGCATCTTCGTAGCGCAGCTACGCATCTTCATAGCGCAGCTACCTTGTGACAGCACATCTTCGTAGCGAAGCTACGCATCTTCATAGCGCAGCTTCCTTGTGACAGCGCATCTTCATAGCGCAGCTACCTTGTGACAGCACATCTTCGTAGCGCAGCTACGCATCTTCATAGCACAGCTACCTTGTGACAGCGCATCTTCGTAGCGCAGCTACCCATCCCCATAGCACATACCGCACAGCTACATAGCGTAGCATTGGTGGAAACGGTCACACAGTTTCGTAGCATAGCTTTTACATTTTCGTAGCACAGCTACATAGCGCATCTCTGGTGGAAAAGCAGCCTTACGACCATTCCCTGTTCTGTTTTAAATTTATATAGAGAAAATGGTAAAAAATTACCAAATTCTGATTGTTTCCTTTGTATTCACCTAATTACCTATCTGCATGCCAAATTTGAACTTTCTAGGTCATCTGGAACTGGATTATAGTTTTGATCTATAGGTCAGTCATACAAATGACGATTTTTCGACGTTAATAACTAAATACCCGTTTGAGATATGCTTATAAAAATTTCAATCTCAATATATTATGATCCAAATTTGTCAATTCTAGGTGAAATAGTTTTTGAATTATGAAGAGCTCTAAAGTGGCTCCAAATGGTTCGTGTAATATTACACACTGTGAGCTGCACGCCTGAACTTTGCTTGACACGCTCCCGCGTGTCTAGATATTAAATGACAGTTAATAATAAAAACAAATAATTATTATTAACTGTATTGATTTATCGAACATATTAATTTAATTTTAAGGGTTGTGATTTACATGTGCATGTGTCTACTTAATTTATACAGGGTGACTTTTTTAGCACCGTCCAAAATTTTTCTAGGCGTTAGGTATCAATCACTAAGCCCATTTTTGAAAAAAAAATCGATACGTCAAATTGTCATATTAAATCATTTTCTCATCCGCTCTGCGTGGTCACTAAGCTAAACGTTAATAATATACACTTGCCGACACATGAAACGGGCAGAGCGCATCCCGCCGACCCCCCGCCCCGCCCCGCTACACCTGAGCGACACATCACAGCGCGGTGTCCAGGTTCATCAACTTTTTATAGATAACATTGAGACGTGATATCTCGATATTTTTGTATTGAGTGATACAAAAAGAAAAACACGTATTCAATGATTTTCGCCAAAGATTAATATATTAAAATTTGGATGGTGACTAAAAAATCACCCTGTATAGACACCAAACACATATGTATACCTACCGACACGCATTTGAACCCAAAAATATATCATTTTGTTCAGGGACTTAGATATAAACGATGGTATGCTATTTTTGTCAAAAATTAGTTCAGAAACTTTAGAGACGAACAATGTTAAGCTTTTTTTACTATAACTTTGTTTAGCGACTTTTGAAAAGTGATGGTCACCTACTAATGCCCTTTTATGATAATCATTAATTTCTGGCGCTTGTCATGTTGAGCAATTTAAGAATAATACGGTGTATAGCGATTTTGAAAATCTAAATGTGGTCATCAACTTTTGATGCTGACTGTACTACAGTCCCAGTCACAAGACGTAAACGAAAACAACGCTGAAGGTGCGTAACAGTTTTTTCTCAGTTAATTATGAAAGCTAGCGTGATTGTTGTTAAGAGCACGTATTCTGAAAGTTGGCAACGTCAGAAATAGCTATCAAATACACACATCAAAAGTGTCTAGGGATCAAGCATTTTTATGCGGATTTCTTGAGATTGAGATGTGGCTTTGTAATAAATTTATGATTTTATAAATTTATATGGATCCATTTTGGTGCATTTCATAATTTGAATCAGGAACTGTAAATCAAATTCGAGTAAAAGATGAAAATCAGCTGTCAATATTTTCCCTATAAAAACATACAACGCATTGAAGACATTATTAGTGCTACTGTTTCCCTACTACTACTGATTAAAACCAACGTTATTATGGAGCGGCGACGTCATTTAAGCAGGGAAGAAATGCTCAGAGCCGTGGGAATGATAGAAGCTGGTTCCCGGCAACGTACTGTGGCTTTAGCTCTGAATACAAGTCAGAGTGTTATCAGTCGACTTTGGACACGTTACCGAAGCACTGGTACCGTGGCTGAGCGCCATGGAGGACGGTATCGCTGCACCACACGGAGACAAGACCGATACATTCAAATCTTAACTCGAAGAGCTCCAACAATAACCGCCATGATGTTAGCCGTGAGGCTTCATCACTCTTCAGGGAACTTAATTAGCGACCAAACAGTCAGAAACCGCTTGCATGAAGTGAACCTTCATTCCCGAAGACCGCTACGGGTACCACCTATAGCAATGCACAATCGTAGGATTCGATATCAATGGGCTCTTGAACACAGAAATTGGGCAGAAGAACAATGGCGTTTCGTGTGCTTTTCTGATAAGTCTCGTTTTGGTATGAGACCGGATACAAGACGTATACGACACTGGAGAACCCCTGGACGCCAACAGCGATTTTTTATCCTGCCAGGAAGTCCATCCTTATAGTGGTGGAACCATCATGGTATGGGCGGGTATTTGGATCGGCGGAAGAACTGAGTTGATTTGGATCAGAGGCAACCTCAACGCTCAAATTTATGCTGAGACGATTGTATCAGACGTCATCGTTCCTCTACAAGTGCAAATCGGTCCCTTATTTCAGTTAATGCATGATAATGCACGACCGCACACCGCAAGAGTTGTAAGACAGACTCTCGCCGCAGCTAACATCAATGTCCTGCCCTGGCCTGCTCAGTCGCCAGACTTGAACCCGATTGAGCATGCATGGGATATGCTACAGAGAAGAGCTCTGCCGAATATGGAGGGTATCCAGTCGCAAGAAGACCTTTTTTTGTTGTTGCAACGAACATGGGCGGCCATTCCACAGCGTGATTTGGATGAACTCATTTTGAGTATGCCAAACCGATGTTCTTGTGTTGTTAGTGTTCGCGGTAGAAACACGGATTATTAATTGTTTAAGTTACCCAATAAAATTTTAAAGAAAACTGTTATTTCAGTCTTTTTTTCGAACTTTAATGTTAGTGGTTCAAATGTCAAAAATCCCTTTATTAGGAAAATGGCAAATTTCTTTATGAATGCAAAGGTGACTTGGTTTATCGTTACTGTGACAAACGATAACACTTTATTTGATGAATCCTTAAAGAACATTTTAATTAATATCAATCAGGAGAAAAGTTATTGCAAAAATATATGTTGATCCCTAGACACTTTTGATGTGTGTATTTACAAGTTTTAATTAATTTGGCAAATTTGACTGTATGAAAAAAACTTTTTGAAAAAAAGGGAACCGACTTCAAAACCAAACACAAAAAAAAATATAAAATAACTTTTCTTTCGGAAGTCGGTGGCTTTGTTTTTTTTTTTATTTCATTGACATATGGCCACCGACTTCCGAAAGAAAAGTTATTTTATATTTTTTTTTGTGTTTGGTTTTGAAGTCGGTTCCCTTTTTTTCAAAAAGTTTTTTATTTTTCCCTTTTTAGTTGAGATAATCAACAACAAAAATCTTCATAAAATCGGCGTCTTTGAAAATCTACAATCCTATTAAGCAAAACGGATCTATGTAACCAACTTCACAAGATATCCATTATTGTTATATACTAAAACCTTCTCCAGAATGTAACAAACACTTTTCTGAAAACTGCATCAAAATCGGTTCGGCCAAACGCGAGATAATTGCGGACAAACATGCAATCGTCCCTGAAAATGTACGATCCAAGTAAGCAAAACGGATCCACGCGGGCAACGTCACAGGATATCTATTAGTGTTATATACTAAAACCTTCTCCAGAATGTAATGAACACTTTCCTGAAAACTGCATCAAAATCCGTTCAGCCAAACGCGAGATAATCTCGGACAAACATACATACATACATACATACATACATACATACATACAGGTCGAACTGAGAACCTACTTTTTTTTTTGAAGTCGGTTAAAAATAAGAAATATGGCTCTGTAGTGCAAAAACCAAGCTCCGGGCTGCTACTGATAAATTCTTGATGGAACTTCATGGAACCGCACGGAACAATTATTTCTATGACCTGCAAGTAGTTGTTCCGGATCTGCGTGTAATGCGTACCTTTAAAAAGAGGAAATAATCACTGGCACTTCAAGATACACCGGTTTACGCGAACGTATATGCGTACCTATGTACTCTGAAGGATTGAAAATATAGTTTTCTAGAGTCATAGTTGGTAGTTTCATTTGTTTCATACAATTTGACGTCATAGCATAATTTTGTATTCCTTAGTACCCACGTAGGGCTTTATAATTATTCTCTGTGCTTGAAATAGGCACATAATACAGAGGTACGTCATCGACACGAAATTTTCCATCTTACGCGTTCTTTGCTTATAGAAACTAATTGGCGGTTACGCTAAGAGGTTTAGTTTGATACAATATTGTTTCATTTCATCTATAATTATAATTGTATCCTTTGATTAGAATAGACAAAAGACAATTGGCAGTCAATGTCATTGTTAGAAGTTGGTTCTAAATTAATTATTGTAAATGTCGATTGAATCATATGAATAAACGGTTAGTTAATTAGTTTATATGTATAATCAAACATGTTTCAGGATGTTTTGAATATATACAGACAGTGACAAAGTAGAATATAATAAACTACCCTTTAAAATGAAATTCAATAAATTATTTCAAAGAACACACGTTTCTAACAATCATAAAATATCAAGCACCGGTATATATGACAAAGTACGCAACCAATCACATTACATTATGCGGAAGAGACAGCCATGCCACATAATACTTATATTTATCAATTTCAGAAGCACCCTTCTGATGGGGTGATGGGGGAATCTCTTTGCAATGCAAAGATGAATTGCGATTGAAGACTCTTCAAATTAATATTCATTCCTTTCATTATTTTCATGACGAAGCTATTAAAATCTCAAGACGTTTACTGCCAGTAATCTCAATATGTGTGTGCGTGATAATATTTGATTAATAATTTAAGATGTTTTAATGAAAGGGATGATTAAAATTTTGGTTAATTGTTTGGAATGAAAATATAGTTATTAAAGAGCACGTGCAAATGAAGGATTTGTTTTTAAATATGTTTTTTAAACACTGTGGGACATTAAATTAAGATAAAAATACTAATTGTTCTCTTCACATTAATATTCATTCCTTTCATTATTTTCATGACGAAGCTATTAAAATCTCAAGACGTTTACTGCCAGTAATCTCAGTATGTGTGTGCGTGGTAATATTTGGCGTTTAGTCCACTCTCGTCCCCTCGACCCCCAAGAATTAAAGTGTCCACTCGACCCCTAACTACAGTTTTTTCTCGACCCCTGGGGGTCGAAAGTGGAGTTAATTTTGAAGCCAAGTTTTGGTTTCCACTCGACCCCCAAGTACAGTTACGTAGGAAAATCATCTGTCTACCCTATAGTGTATGCATACTATTTAACTAAAATACCGTCATTATATTTTGTTTTAATCCTTATTCGTAAGAATCGACATTTGTGTAGTTACCAAGTGATCGGTGAGTGCACAAGTACTTCAACAAAGCTGTACCTTATAATTACACCCAAAATCTAACGTAAACCTGCCCAATATTGCCATCAGCCAAGAATAAATCCAGACTCCGTAGTTGCTAGTGAGAAATTCCTAATAGAAAACCTAGAAACACTGCCTGACCCAGGAATCAGTGCTTCAGCAGTTGCGCTTGCGACCACTAGACCGACGAGGCAGTCTTTTTAAATACCAATTCCTGAATTTCGCCTTTAGTACGTCACTGTACCAAAATATTAATTATCATACTAGGGGACGAGAGTGGACTCAAAGTGCGGGTCCTTTGTATGAAAATGCATTCTCACCCCCTAGGGGTCGAGAGTGAACTATGTTTAGGGGTTGAGAGGAAACCAATGAGCAAATCTTTTTTTAGGGGTCGAGGGGTCGAGAGTGGACTAAACGATATTTGGTTCATAATTTAAGATGTTCTAATGGGGCGGCTTCAAATATTAATTATTATAAATTATTAATTTAAGCCATGATTAAAATTTTGGTTAATTGTTTGGAGTGGAAAAATAAAAATAGAAAATGAAAATATAGGTATTACAGAGCACGTGCAAATGAAGGTTTTTTTTTTTAAATAGGTATATCTTAAACACTGTGGGACATTAAGATAAAAATAATAATTACTCTTTACACTCAGTGGGTGCCAGAAAGCAACCTTTGTTGCTGAGAGACGCCTACAAAACGCTGGCATCGACGCATTTCTACGAGACTCGTTAGAAATAACTGAAGTAGAAGATTATGGAGGCCTCTGTCCAGCAGTATTCTATAAAGGGTCTATATACAAGGTCGTCTACTTTTGGATAGTTATGTGTGATGCATGCATTGTTAAATGCTCAACTGCACTCGCAATTGTTACCAGTATAATGTGTCTTATAGATCCTTAAACTTTTTTATTACATTTTATAGTCAAAGAAAGACAATGAATATCAAGATAAAGTGTAAGAAACTCTATAATAATATAGTCCTCTGCGATATTAATACGGACCTTGACATTAAGGAAAACTTTCCCAGTTCGTCGTCCTCGTTATTTCCTTACATCCGTTCTGTCTAATGTATGTGTGTTCTCATTCATTCTTTAGCGAAAACATGAGACCAAATAAATAAACATGAAAATATCTATGTATCTTCTATGTTCGCCGGATGTTCGGATGTTCGTCTAGCTCAATTATAAGGTCACGGTGGGTCTTTATATTGCTTGACCCTTGTTTATAGATGTGAGCTCCACAGACAGAATTGTAGAATTGTATTATTTGTCACTATGCCCATGGGTTCGTCCGCGTATTATAGAGTTCGGTCATAGTACTATAAACTAGCTTAAGTTATTCCTTATAATTTCAACTATCAATACAGCCTTTTAGGAGATTATCTCAAAATCCGTTGCAAGATCCAAGACAGGTAAATTCATTCTCCGGGATACGTCGAGCTTCTTTGTCTCGGCGTTTTTCTGGTGGTTGCCACTGTTAATTCTGGCTTTCAGGAGTTGTAGTGGTTTGGGAATAGTGTGTTAGTCCCAAAAAAAAGAGATTATCTCAAAAAGAAAGAGGCAAAAATATTTTTTTTCCTAAACTTTAAGTAACAAACATATTAGTTTTGTCTATACTTTCGGGTAAAAAGTAGTTGTTTTGTTTTTAAACAGATTCTTCAACTTTATTTATTTTGTATAGTTAACTCACGTAACGAACGTTGTCAACTTGTCACAAGTCACAAATATGACATTATGTTCGAAGTCAAAGAAAAGTAAATAAATTAATGTTGGAAGATGTCAAAGTGTGAATGAACGGAAGGTTCTTTGAAAAAATAGTCTCTCTGGACGCAACGAACTAATCCATTTAATAGGAAGTTTTACGTCGCCGGAGTTCAAGAACAAAAAGTTTGAGTCACTACGATTACACTTGTGCGGTGTCCACAGAGAGTAGTCACCGAGTGATATGCTACCATCTCACACCGACTTTTCCTACAAACAATTTCACGCTATTCTCGACACTATTCGAAATTCGCGTCATGTTCAATATTACCTCGTTCATCCATTCATCATTTTCTTATCGCTCAAGCGGTAGAGCATCGATCGTAATCTTTATAAGTTGGAGAATTTTCCCGAAGATTCCACCGTTCGAACCCAGATTCGATATATTTTACGTGTTTCCTCTTCCTAGTCGATTTCCATGTACTGTTTATCGTTCCTTTGGGAGCTATAAACTAGCGGATCCAAGAGTGTCGTGTCACTCAATACACTTTGATTGAAAAGTAGGGCTTTATAAATAAAAGATGCACGAAGGTGGATTGTCATGTATTGAGGGAATGACATCATCAAAATTGCAATATAAAGTGGAAGTCGAGGCGTACTGTACGTAAATAGATCAGAATTCGAGTTGTTATAAATTAGAGGTTGTTTTGATTTAAAATAAAGGTCGGACCTAGCATTTTTTCTGTACCTAAGTATCAAATGTGTGTTTACATTTAAAAAAAAAACAATCATTTAAACCTACATGGACGTAAACAGCCAGACCAGGTACAAGTACAACTAACTGTAACTCATGCAATTATTATAGTACCGTCCGAAAATCGAATCCGTGCACGCTATCAATTTCTTTATGACTTTAACAACTGTGCCGTCAAAGTTCAATATTTGTTGGACCCTATAAAATACAAAACAAACTACCTACAAATACAATTAACCAATGAATCCGATTCCTCCTTTCTCCAAAACAAAGAAGTAAAAAAAAATTAAAACAGTTAACACGTACCCAGCTATCAATTCCTAGTATACGTGTAGCAGCTTCGCAAGTCCAAATTGCGGTCAGCGTTACAGACACAAAGGCGGTACACCGAACAGTTTTGTGAAACTTTATAGTACCTTTGTACGGCGCCGCCTGAACTTCTTACAAACATTGGCATCGGGCCAGCCTGAAACTTACCTTACTTAGTCCGCGGTGCACGTCTAAGCAGTTTTCAGCGAAATCATTTCAGGCTCTCATTGTAGGAGGGGCTGAAGTTGATCGAGGAAATTGTTTCTTAATCCTTTTGAGAGTTTGTTTATTTTGAGAATGTATTCAAACTTCTAAAAAAGTTTATTTATTGTTAACACACTTTTTTACATTTTGCATCTCTGTTTTACTTTTTGCTTTAAAGAAATTAACAGATTATGCTAGTGTTCAAAAACAAACCAATGTTAAATATATTCTTAAGTTACAAATGCATATTTTTCAATTAAGATACGTATCGCTACCCATAATTATATCCTAATATTTGTGTAGCGATATCTTAATTGAAAAATTGGCTACTAAGCCACTTCATAAAAAGTAGCATCTCTTCTATAGACCACGGGTGTTATATTCACAATACCAGGAAACAAAAAAACCGTTTACTCTCGTAAAACACAGAAGATATTTCCCATTATCGGTACATAACAGTATGAAGGGTAAATGATACGACTGGCAGGTATTCTTTGCGACACGTGACATTTTTACACGCGCTCTTTTTACAATTTAATACTGGACAAAAATGTTCTATTGGTTTATATCTACTTTCCAATTTTCCATACGCACGATTAACTTCTTGCAATTTCTAACTTATAAACAAACTGGTGGCCTACCATGAACTCTTAAAGCGATCCAGTTCAGGCTGTGGGAAAGAGATGACGCTAGACGACTTGTATAGCTCTGTCTCTTTCCCACAGCCTAAACTGGATCGCGTTAAGAGCTCGTGGTAGGGCCTCTGAGCATGTTTTTTTTTAAAGAAACGTTTTCCCACACTGAATTTCTCCCGTATCGTGGGTGCGTTTACAAACATGTAAACTTACATACACAAACGCCCAGACCCCGGAACAACTACTTGTATATCATAAAAATATTTGCTCCTTGCGGGAATCAAACCCGCGACACGCGACACAGCAGTCTCATCGCTCAGCCACTGCTCCGACCGTGCCGTCATTACAAACATTCTGACGAAGGTTTCGATACCGATTTTTCATATTTTTTAGAAATAAAAACATAAAGTTTTAACATTTCAATTAGAAAAAGAGTAACTATACTGGGTGTAAGGGACAGCCCTCCACAAACTTTCAGGGCTTGCTCAGTAGACGAAACTGAACAATCTTCCACAATTTTTTATTTCGGGAAATGAAAAAAAAATCGACCTCACCATATAAAATTATAAACTCGATTGGACAGTTTGTATGGAACGGTCGTTTTTTTTTTCATTTCCTGATGAAAATAATTGTGGAAGATTGTTCAGTTTCGTCTACTGAGCAAGCCCTGAAAGTTTGTGGAGGGCTGTCCCTTACACCCAGTATTGTACCTTGTATTTTACTGTACTTTTTACATAAACCCGAAAATGAATGTGTCCAACATTCACTGCCAGTCTGGAGGTGGACATGGAGCAATCACTTTGACTGAACAAAGTTGTCAACGTAATATTTTATTCATAGTTAAACTATTTATTAATTCTGCTCCTCGTAATACACTTTGATTGATAATATTCAATCAATGCAATCTAGATTGATTTAAACCTATTTACATAAAATCCATATTTTCAATCAACGAAAAATTAATCTTCTCCTTAGACAAATCAAGTCAATTGATTTCAACCCAGCAAAGTCTATTGGGAATTATTTATGATAATCGAGTTTTGTATTCAATTTCCTTTCCATTACGAATAATAATCCATGAATTATGGCTAATAGAAAGTCATCCCTTTCTTGTTGACTCGAGTTATAAACAACTTAGGTTCGATTGTGTATCTTTTGTTGTTTAAAATTGTAAGACCAAACATTGTTTTACCATAAGACCATTTTATGTTATTTTCAACATCATATTCGTTTGCTTTCCTTTTAAATTTTCATGCTGTATATAAAATGAGTAACATTCCATTTATTTTCAAAAGAAACTGCTTCACATTTCTGCTAGTAAACCTTGAAATCTGCAATGTATTATTAGAAAATAGAATTCTGATACTTGTTTGCTGTCTCATATCTCGACAAATAACGAGGATCAGATTATTAAAATATGGTTGCGAAATGCAAACACAGCCAAGTCTTGATACTCCGATGCCCGTTGTTGGTTTGCTATATCCACTACTTGCACATACATATAGATTGAAGACATTACCTTTGTATCTGAATTGGCGAGCTGGTATTATGGGACGTCGGTGATTGCGCCCGAGGCTTCCGATGCCGCTATGCTGAGTAAGAGGCGTGTCGTCTATTCAAATGGTCCATTTCAGTCGGTCCTATCTTGTTCCTCCGTGCATGTTTCAATGCATTCGAATGGGGAATAAGTTCAGTCTTTGTTTTGCTTTCGACAAGGATTTTATTTTACGTCGTATGTTGAAGTTGGTCTTGTAAGGATTTCTGCAGAAGTGGTTTGAAAATATTTTATTACCAGTCTTTGTTACCATGCAGTTTTCAGTAGCTTAATAAAATTCACTTTGCCATAAGCAGTATTATATCCTCACTACACATCACTTATTTATTTATTAGGTTCACCAGCAGTAAAACATACAAATATCAGATTCATCCGCCGCGCCGCCTCCTTAGATAACCACGCCGAACGACAAACCACCACTTGCATCCATCGGTTGCTCGGGTTTCTCACCATGCAGTGACTCTCACGATGTCGACGGTCTTCCTAATGGACAAATCAGACTATGAATATAAAACATAGACACTGGAAACTATGCCTATTACAATGCTTATTATATTCCGCAGTGACAAAAAAGTACATAAGTGACTCCCAAAACCATTTCCATATCAATAATTTCCGCCAAGTTTCCAAAACACAAAATGAAAGCGCGGTTTCGTTTAAAACGTTGATAGATTACAGCATGGCTGTTGACGTCAAATGAATAAATCTCCCGACATGTAGCATCAGCAGCAGTGGGTGACAACTGGCCGAGTGCGTTTGGCACGAATGTTAGATGACCCCGTACGTCGATATGTCGCTGAGTAATATAATAGCTTGGCTGAATGGATCGCTGGCTGTGTTTTAGTGGTCGCTAATCGTATTATGTTTGGCTGTTGGCTTTGATTTAGATTAATATATTGTGACAAAAACAGAGCAATCTTTGTTTGTGCAAACATTGATAATATGTGGTCAATTTTATCGGAATAATATTTGGTCGCTGTGTTCTACCTGAATATTTGCAATTTGTCAAAGATAGGTGCAAAATGTGTTAATATTTTATTGTCATTTAAGCTTTGCGATTATTTTGAACTTTGTCCGTATTCTGAACTAGCGACCCGCCCCGGCTTTCAACTTCACATACCAGGGAACCGTCTTTTATTCTAACTACGTAAATATCTAGTATTCATACTATCATGACAAACGATAAAAGCGTACGGTCAGTGTCCATTGCAGACGGTGCCAAGGGACGGCTGCGCAAGCTGGGAACATAGGGGACTTATATTGACTGCCTTTGAAGTATACCTCTAAATGCATGTCTGTAATCGAGTGACTGCTTCTGACGGTTGGTTAGTAATCCCCGGCGTACTTCGCTGGAGATTAATGACATTACATCCGCGTTTTGGTTGGAATGGCTGATGCTAATATTCCAGTTTCTCTTACACGGTGGTTGTGGTCAGGGAATGTAATCTACACTAACATATACATATAACCATAATGCCAGGTTTAGGTTAGTTTGGTGGAGTAACGGGGCTGTCCAAGCAGGATACCGTGACCTTGAAACGCAAAGGGCAACAGACGGAACGACAGAAAACAGACGGAAAAATACACCCTGGATCTTTAGTTAGTAAGAATCTGAAAGTGTGGATGAGTCCTGTGAGGACTCACGTTATACATATGTTTCATCAGTTTGTATTATTTTGTTAAGTGTGAATGAATACAAATAAGTCCATAGGAAAACCGAAACGATAAACGTTTGAGACGTTCAGTAACATAAACTTTACAACGGAAAAACAGTAACAGCAAATTATGTGATGAAGACGAACTAAATGGTGATTATGAAATTAAATCATTGTTATAACATTATTCCACAAAACATTGTTCAAATAATAATTATAAAACAGAACCTATTAACGTTCTCGAGTTATAAAATACTTGTGAATAATAATTAATTCACGCTTCTATGAAATACGGTGTTTTAATTAATTAAATGGTGTTTTCAAACGGTACGACGATAAATCGCGCGATTTGTCGCATTCCTTGCGTTCCGTTTCTGAGTGCGAACTGTGAAGTTATAGGTATGAATTTTAATGTTTTGACAAACATTGAATTATTATATTGTTCTGTTTGATGTCGTATTCGGGGCTGAATATTTAAAAATACGGTTAAAGAATACGGCTTAAAACATTTGTTTATAATTATTCTTCTTTAGTTGTTTGCGTATTATTACTCGCACTTTGTGCCTATGCGGCTTTTATTGTGAGACTTATCAATGGGGATGGCAACTGGGGAACTAATGGCGCTAGTATAGCTTGTTCCAAGCATCGTCATTGGTTCAAGTCAGTTCAAATCTTGAAGGTACTTCAAAATAGTACTACGTCATTGGTCGGATTAGGACTACTCTTTGGTGGCGCCATCTACAATATCTTTGCGTTGCCAACCCCATTGACGGTACGGTTAGCGGAGTGGCTGAGCGATGGGATTGCTGCGCTTCGTGTCGCAGGTTCGATTCCCGCACGGATCAAATATTTCAATGATCTTCAAATAGTTGTTCCGGGTCCGGCCGTTTGTGTATGTGAGTTTATATGTTTGCTAACGCACCCACGACTCAGGAGAAATTCCTAGAGTGGGGCAACGTATTATTACAAAAAAAATAAAGAAAATGTAATAAAATGGCGATGAGAACTGGATGTCTCTGTATGGAGTTGTAAAGAAGTATTGCACAATCGTATTATTTTTCCAGGGGCGCTTGTAATAATATAATCAATCACTGTATTAGCATTGAAAAGCTTACTCAGTGCTGTGGCAGCTAGGCCTGTATGCTGCAGGCAATGTTGGTGTAAAAGAGCTTGGCGGGTACGATTGCCACTAATTGCTACGTTTTGTGGCAATGCTTAGCATCTAGCCAAGCTCAATGCTTGTCCTAGGAAAAGTTTTGTGAAACACACATTTCTTTGAACATCAAGGGTCAATTTACTTTCCCTCCCTAAACAACGTGCAGCATATACAACATTATTTTTTGTTTATGCGAAAGAAACCTGATACACCTGTCCAATATTTTTGTGTAAAGAATATATTAAAAATTTTAAAACCGTATCATAAAAAATCAAAAAGTTAAAAGCTTGTATATAACCTGTAGTACAGTCAAATTAGGTCAATTTTTAATAAAGATTGGAATAAATTCTCTGGAGAAACAAAAACATTTCTGATGATTTTGTATGAGTCAAAGATCAAGTTTAAAAAACAAATTTCATTTACCCCCCCTACGGAAGGGGGTGAAAACTGATTTTTTTTTTTGTTTGATCATAACTTACCAGAGAATACAGGTGTACTCAGCGTAATTTTTTACATGCTTTAGTACACCTCAATCTACATGATTACATTTTATTTATTTTAATCGGACCAACGCAGTACCAGAAAAAAAAGAAAAACTAAGAATATTTTTTTTTGGTCATTGCGGCCTCGGGGAAAACTGTGTAGTTTTGTAAACTGAGGAAAGGGATATACATTTAGACCTAAATTCATTATTGATTTTGAACCCTAGTGTGACATTTATGGAAATTAGTTTTTCACGCTTTTCTGCCGCTGTACTTCGGGGGAAATTTGGATTGCTTCAAAATCATCACAATCATATTAATTTGGTTTCCTTTATATTTGCACCCTATAAAAAATTAGCATTTTTTTAAGGAACATACATTTTTCTAGTATTTTAGTGATAGTCAAAGAGCAATTATGCTATGGAAGTGACAAGCGCGCGACACGGAGTAATAATAAACTGACAAGAAGAGAAAAGCGTCGTCGTAACGGCTACTTCCCATTTGGTAAACTTCCCATTTCGTAAACCTCAAACTGTACCTACTAAAAAGTTGCGTTTGGTAAACATTTCGTTACTTCATACATTTAATCCCATTTGGTAAACTTTGTTAGTATTGTTATTTTTGTACGGTACAGTCAGTGTCAAATTAGTATTAAATTAGAGATGTATATATTTTTAAATGCTTCAGTCTTGAGATAGTATCTCGACCATCAAAAAGAATGGCTGATCAAGAAGAAGTAAAAAAAACGTATTAAAGTCTGTAAAAATACCACGATGCTACTAAAAATACCACGTGCTTTTCCTGCAAAAGAAGCACCGAGCGGGTTCTCAGGTAGGGATTTATTGTCCTTACCATCGTTTTAAACAAAAGGTGTGAATGAGATAGACATAAGTAAGTATACGTAAATTATATCTATTACCGGGTTTAACTTATCAGTTCACTCGTTTTATGCATAGTGCAAGGTCGTTGCAATGTCGGGTGAGGGATCTTCTAGTGGTGCAGTGAATTTAAAAATTATTAATAGTACACGAGGCGGTGAAATTTTATTACGCGCTGGGCATCAATATTATAAACAGAAAAATAATAAGGACTCAAGTTGGTGGCACTGTGTTAATAGAAAAGATGGATGTTCAGCAAGTGTAACTTTGAATTCAAATCGAAGCCATGTATTAAGAGAAAATGCTCACTGCAGTTCTTGTATTCCGAATTTTGAAAAAAATGAAGTGAAAGTAGCCATCGAAAAATGTAAACAAACTATATGTGAAGATCTGAAGCCGATTCCAGCTACATACAGGAAATGTACTAAAAAGCTGAAAGATAATGGTTATGAAATTATTAAAGAATTACCAAATTTTGACAAAGTTAAAGTTATCATTAGTTTCGTTTTTCTTTTTTTACTTGACTGTACCCATTTCATCTGAAAGTTTACCAAATGGGATATAACACAAAAAAATATTGAAATGTTTTCGAAATGGGACTAAATGTATGAAATGTATGTATAATGTTTACCAAACGCAACTTTTTAGTAGGTACAGTTTGAGGTTTACGAAATGGGAAGTTTACCAAATGGGAAGTAGCCGTCGTAACGTATGCGCGTTGTGGGATGTGTTTTACGAGGAAGGAGTACTTTCTGATTGTGAATGCTCTGTTAGTAAGTAATAGTATACAAACCAAAAGATTTTTTTTATAATACAAAAGCAGCTTGTTAAACGAAAAAAAAAAACGGCAGTGGCCTCCAAGTAGGGCTTGCAAGAACCGGTTCTTTTTAAAAACCGGTACCGAAGTTTCGGTACTGGACATGGAACCGGGATTTCCCGGGAAATTCGGTACTTTCGGTACTCACGTACAAATGTCACTATCAACTTATTGTATGAAAAGCACGAGCGTGCACACTAACTACATGACGTATGTAATTATCTAAATCGGTTGAAAAATGAACTCATTACAAATGTGGGTGGGATGGTGTAGTTCATAAATCATTTTTTTATTCGTAAATCTATAATTGACAATAATTATCAGAACACAATCTCAAGGAACCGAATTCAAATGCTTTTTTTAAGCTGTTGCATAGCTTTTATCGCGGGCTCTGATCGCGGCGACCAAATCAAGACATTCCCAACAAAAACCTAAAGAAAATACCTAAAACCACGCATCGTATAACGTCTTTTCAGTTCGGGAGACTTCGGCAATCATAAAAATATCCGTCATAAAAACAATTTGCTTTATCTTACTGATTCTAGACTACAAAAGCTACAAAATGTGTTTTCACAATGAAACCTACTTATAAAATTCTCCTGCAACAAAGAAGTTCTATATTACAGTAGTGCATCACAAACATTTCATTTTCTTTTAAAATAAAATAGTATTTGTTATGCAAGGCTGCAAAGTTGATTTTTGGCGCGAGTACTTGGATTGAAAACTGAGGGTAGCAAAATTTTCAAAGGTACGAGATGCAGAAAAACTTTGCTGCCGAATGCAACACACAACTTTTCATCTCACTAAGCGAGGAAATGCTGTGGCGGCTCCGAGACTCCAGGCGAGTCTCGGAGCCGCCTGTGAAGAAAATAATTCACTACAAGAATTTTGAACAACACTTTGGGCACTAGCGTGCAAAATGGAGTTTTGAAACAAATCAAAAATCTACTGACATCTATAAGTAGATTTTTGATTTGTTTCATCATAACTGACCCCTCACTTAAATTGCTGATTAGTTTTATTTATGAAATTCTCATTATTTTCAAATAAAATGTTTTATATCAACAATATTGTAAAAGAATAGTTTATTGGATATGATACGTTACTATATATTGAAAACAAGAAGGAAAATAATAAAGTACCGAAAGTATCGAAAGTACCGGGACTACGGGTTGAAGAACCGGTACCAGATTGCTTAAAAAATTCCCGCGATTTCCCGGTATTTTCGGTACCGGGATTTCCCAGTTGCATGCCCTACCTCCAAGGCTTCAAGCACGTCCTTTACTTATTTCAAATACTTAAATTAATTATACATATTATTTCGATTGTCTTTGGAGCTTTAGACCATGTGATAGCAGTCATTATCCTACGTCATCAAGTAAAGTAGGATTAAACATTTTAGTATAAAAAAATACGGAGTAAAAAATTTGGTATTATCTATCAGCTACATCTCCATTGTAATGGACAGAAAAGTGAAATGGTTATCATTTTCTTATTAGATAAGATACGCAATACAGGCCCCTCTGTGAAAAATGGGAGGACGGGAGCATTGTAAGACTATTACAGTCCTATTTTCTACCCATGACCGGCTGCGTATTGCCAAACTGTATACTGACACAGACACCCAATAGTCTGTACTAAACTACGTCGTGCTCATTGAAATCACAAACAAATTGGAGCAAACTACATACGAGCTCAGAGCATTCTGAGATTGTATGCACTTTACTCGCTTATTTGTAAAGCAAACTGGGACACGCGAATATCTGTAACTGACTATAAAACGTGTTTCATAATTTCCCGTTATTTTAGGACTAGGTCTAACCTCGATGCTAGCCGGCACCCCAACTCGGACAATTTAGGTTAGAAGAGGATGGCGTGGGCTGGAAGACCCCGCCATCCTCTTCGTGGTTATTTTTTTAAACCACACAGAAGTAGGAGCCCCGTGAAGCGGGGCTCCGTCGACTTGTTTCTGTGAATGAAAGACATACCAAAGCAGCTTGAAGCAAGTTTAGGGATAAAAGCGTTATGATAAAAAAGATTGAACACTCGATTGGCTCAATTTGTTTCATTTGTGAAAGAATAATCTAAACACGTGTGTTCATTGCTAGTGAAGTCACGGTCACAGTCGCAGAAGACAAGGCAGACATGATAGCGCGCCGCGCGGGAGTAAAAGAGATGAAACGTGTCTGCAATCGCATGCATTTTGCTCTAAATTATCAATGCCATATTACATACTAAGTACACCAGATGCTGGACGTCTGGACTCGTATTTTGCTCTAGTATTTTATAGCAAAATGTATTTTGACTCAGACACTCTCTGAATGCGTATACAGTTTGCTCTTCATCTACAAAGGCAAACTGAGATCGAACTCAGAGCAACCCCTGTCTGGGTCAGTATACAGTTTGGCAATACGCTGACCGGCTAGATTGTGGAGTTTTTTATTTTTATTACATTACTGGTAAAAAAAAAATATTTTACGAACTTATAAATAACAAAAGAAATATCTGACCCTAAAGATAAATAAAAGGTTTATACAGGGTGATTTCGGTGTCCCACAAGGAAGTTTGGTTAGTCCTCTTCTTTTCTCCATCTACGTGAATGAACTCTGTGAGCTCTCACACCCTTCAGCACATGTAGTAGCCTATGCTGATGACACTGCAATTGTAGCATACGGTCATGACTGGCAGACCACAATAGACACTGCAGAAGCGATTATGAGGCAGATAACTTTCTGGTTGGCTAAAAATAGCCTTACTCTAAATGTACACAAAACCAATTTGGTCACTTTCAGCTCTCGCCCCTCAACTCAACCGGCCGAACACTCAGTCACAGTCAAAGCTCATAATTGTAACACTCCATGTCACAACTGTGAATGTCCTACTTTAAACAGAGTTCCGGTTGTTAAATATCTAGGGATTCAAGTTGATGCATGTCTATCGTGGAAAACCCATCTGCATTCCCGCGAATCAGAAAACTCATATTTGTATTCAAAAAACTTAGATTGGCAGCTCACATTGATACCTTAAATATGGTCTACTGTGCACTCTGCGAATCAATTATGGGCTACTGCATCACTGCCTGGGGGGGAACTGCAAAGACTACCATTTTGGATGTGGAGCGTGCCCAACGCGCTGTGATTAAGGTTCTCCTGGGAAAACCTCGCCGCTACCCGACACACCAAGTATATTCTGAGTACAAATCCCTAACAGTCAGACAGATGTACATCCTCCGCACAATCACTCGCAAGTATACGCTTGCTACGCAAGCTACCCTTTCACCTCCAGACTCCTCTAAGCCCATCCGAAGAAGAGCAATTCCTGCTTGTCCAAGAGTTCGAGTAAATACAACCTTTGCACAGCATCACAATCGATTCTTGAGCTCTCTGCTGTATAACAAACTGCACACAAAACTCAACATCCACTCACTAAATGCCTACCAATGCAAAAAACAAGTCAAGGAATATCTACTGTCGCTTGACTACGACGATACAGAGGAACTCATAAAACCCTTACACACGTGAATTAAATCATCGCTGTAACTGGTATTACCCTTTGTGTCAATCTACATAAACTAACATCACTCACACTCACTACACTCTCACCCTGTCACACACATCTCACTACACTCTCCTACTCACACCCATCTCACTACACTCTCCTCCTCTCACACACCTCACTACTATCACACCGATATTATAATTTGTCATTAGATACTATATTTGTTGGTTCCTAGCAATGTTATTTATCTGTCGTCAGTACAAACTACATTGATTTGTAAACTATCTTCTACTTTTAAAAACACCGCTGTCATATCATTTGGTCGGTTGAATGATTCCCATAACACAGGATTTTCCTAGCATGGGGGTCATTAATCTATTTTTTTTTTTATCTTTGTTTTTTAAGTACTATGTCTGTGTCTACATTACTCATGTACAAATGATGACAAATAAATGATTATTATTATATATTAATATTTTTAATTAATGCGACAAAATGAAATGAGATCATCAATTAGGTACAGTAACATAGTCATTATAAACTATTTTTCTAAAATCTGAATCGTTAAAAAAAATATGCGATTATCGTTTTCAAAAGGTCCATTGATGTTATTATCTTTATTTAAGTACGAATATTATCGGTATTCCAGCATTTAATATGAAAAATAAATAAACAGAAATTAAATGTTGGAATACCGATGATTCGTATCAAATAAAGTTAATAACATCAATGGATCTTTTGAAAACGATAATCGCGTATTTTTAGTAACGCTTCAGATTTTAGAAAAAACAGTTTATAATGACTATGTTACTGTAAATAAAGCTCCCAGCTCATTTTGTCACATTAATTCAAATTCACCCTGTATATTATTAAATGATTTATTAATTTGTTTGTATTTATAACTGCCAGCTATATCATAATAGGTGCCGGTACAGGATTGCTTTAAAAATTACCGGGATTTCCCGGTATTTTCGGTACCGGGATTTCCCGGTTGCATGCCCTAGTCAGTATAAATTTAAACTGGATAATTGATTTAAACGCAGCCCAGCAGTATCTTCTCCACTCAGTAAACCTTCACAACAAACAATACAATACACTTCATAATCCATTTTTCACTTTTATTGAACACAGCTACTTAAAAAGTCTGTTAAATAAAATAAAAAAGAGGAGATGATAGTAGGAAATGAATTTGCGTTGAGCACGGATCGCTTCTTGCCACAACAATGATGAACAATTGAACATGCATGCCCTCGCCCCCGCCCCACCGCGCCGCCTCCCGCTTCGACCCCGCGTTGGCCTTACGAACGCCACGAGGCGCAGTATGTATCCACGTTAACTCTACATAAACTTCCAGTTCTATATTTCTTATTTTTATTAGGTGCGAATGTAGTATATTTAGAATACATTGTATATTAAAAAAAACCATGACTACAAAAATTTACCCCGAAGTACAATTACAAATATTGTAAAATGCCGGTTTCCTAGGGGTGATAAAGGGTGCTAATGTAACTAGGTGGGTGCAAAAAAAAAGGGTGCTTATTATGAGTTTGCACCATCAGACTAAATTTCCCTTGAGGCGCAAATTAAAAATAATAATTTATTAGCGTTTCTTACACCTTACACTTTTTTAGTGAAAAGTAATTATCCACCAACGGGGTATCTACATATATCCAAACATACCAAAATAAGTTATTAATGAAATTTTAAAATTTTGGGACTTTTATGATAATACCTAATATTAAACGATGTTCCGTACATAACAGGAATAGTGCAAACTAAGAGAAAACTTATATTCATGTCTTCTAATGATTCCACAAAAAATTACAACTACACGAGTTCCGTCCAATCTTTTTGCTAATTTGACTGTACTACTGGTTGTCCGTTCAAAAACATGCTCATTTCGCGGTACACCCGTGTAAACCGCGTCTACTGTGTTATACACTCGTGATAATAGTTTGGCAATAGGTACCTAACCGTACGGTGATTTTATTGTAATTAACTGGTAATAAAAATTAATTAATATACTCATATTTTTGAAAAAAAAAATATAACATGGTGTAAAAATTATTGGAATCGAATCAGTAACTGATTCTGAACAAACTATATTCAGGTTTCGCATATACTAAAAATAATGTTGTAAATACAGTTCAGTAGATACTGGTTCGTTTCACATGAAGAGCTACAACGACTTCTCTGTAGATTTTACACTAACTTAGTTTGTTTCTTTTACTTTTTAGTTTGCTTTAACTTCTCTTTGAACTATAGGAATCGCTTCCTCCATTCGAGTTTTCTTTAGATTTAGATGGAAATGGATATTTTATTTAGGTGCTGCTGGACGAAAATAGCGCTGGATTTTACTTAAAGAATCCATTTTTTTATAATATTTATTCATATTTTTAAATTACCATCACCGCAGTACGTAGGTACATGCAACTAATCCAAACTAGTATTATAAATGCGAAAGTAACTCTGTCTGTCTGTCTGTCTGTCTGTTACGCTTTCCCGCTTAAACGTCTCAACCGATTTTGATGAAATTTGGCACAGACAATCTTTAGACCCTGAGAAAGAACATAGGCTATCAAAAAGCCACGCGGGCGAAGCCGCGGGCGGAAGCTAGTATTTTATGTAAACCTTGAACAGAGGCTCCTTCGTGTAAACCTAGTTGAGTAAACTACCCTATTTAATCTATTTTTAATATTACTACAAACAGTAATAAAGTTACTATAAGTGTAACTTGACTTAACTGAAAGTTATTAGTGTAACTTGATTTGTTTAAAAATAATAATAATAATATCAATGTAACCTATATAACACGAAACTAGTTTTAAGACAATATTGTTCTGTATCAGTGACCGTTACCTAAGAATTTTTATGTTATCTTATGTTCTCATGTAAGTGACTCTTTTGTCTTTTTGAGAATAAATTGCTTAAACCTAAGTTCGGGCACGCCGCAATTGCGGCGGTAAGACCCCTCTTTGAGGAGTGGCTGGAGAAGACGTCATGGCGTCCTTACTTTCCGCCTGACGCAGGTTGTCACCGGGCACGGGTGCTTGGGAGGTACCTGTGTCTAATGCGGAAGGAGGAAACGTCTGTGTGTCACCACTGCGAAGATCGCCCGGAGGACACGGTGGAGCATACGGTGCAGGACTGCCCCGCTTGGGCAGAGCACCGACGTGTCCTCACGGCTGTGATAGGCGGAGACCTCTCGCGCCCGGCATTGGTTGCGGCCATACTGCGGGGCGAGACGGAGTGGGAAGCGGTCGCCTCCTTCTGCGAAGCATGAATGCTCGCGAAGGAGGAAGCGCGCCGCGCGCGAGAGAGGACAGAGTCCTCCCTCCGCCCCAACCGCGGTGGTGGACGCCCACGGCGACGGACGTCGCAAGACGATCTCCGGCCACCGTAGGCGCGGGCATGCGGGCAGCGAGTAAAGGGCAACTCGCTGCCCGACCATGGACCATGCCCGGGTCGACAAGCGTGTTGTGTCCCACGCGCGCCTCAAAGAGCGTCAGCATAATGACGGGGCCCCCCTCTCAGAGGGCCAAAGCCTGCCGGGGTCGCGGGATTATTTCCTTACCGTGACCCCGGAACATAAAGGGCTATTGAAGAAAACCGTGGATTTTAGTCAGTAAAAGTCTGGCAGTCCCTCCCGCCCTGCCCGGGGTGGGAGGGCTCATTTGATGATTTTACCACGTTAAAAAAAAAAAATGACTTTAAAAAATGACATTAAACTGAAAGGATATTTTCAGCCAGTAGTACATAGACCTGCATATAAGCTCCTGTTATCCTGCTTATGCCCTATTTATCGGTGGTGTTATACTACATCTGGTTAGGTTGAAAGTTATTTCCAGCTTAGTTGGGATAATTATAGGCAAGTTATGATGGTGATGGCATTTTCTTTTTTTATCGTGGTAAAATCGTCAAATGAGTCCTCCAAACCAGGGTAGAGCGGGAGGGACTGTCAGACTTGTACTTACAGACTTAAATCCATGGTGTCCTTCAATAGCCTTTTACGTTCCGGGATCACGGTAATTCGTGAGTCCAGCGACCTCGGCAGGCTTTGGGTCTCTAAGGGGGGGGGGTCATTATTCTGACACTCCTTGAGGCAAACGTGGAACGACGTAGAACTCATAATAATTGAGCACAAAAGATTTAGAGACCGCCCTGCTAACTGTAATACTGCTGGAAAATCCTAATCATATTTTCTCCGTCCTGAGCATTAACCTAACCTTCCAAAATTTACTTTACAGTCACACAATTTTTATTTAAGTTTGAGCAAACGACATTTATCCAATCACTGTAAGTCGGTTGTTCAATATCCTACTCCGCTTGTCATCACTTAACTACCCACCGAGTGCCTTAACTACGTCATGCTCCATCAATTACTTAAAGGTCTACACTTTTCTGAGTAGTTGTATTAGGGTACACTCCATTAGTTTGTTCGACAGACGCGCAAGTGGCCACTTTTACTGTAAATAGACTAAGTGGGCGCCGATTTAGTTTCTAATTCTGGAAACAAATATTTATATCTGGATTTCTTTCTCGTAGGAAAAGTTAAATTACCATCAATTTAACTTAATTACTTAAATTCATGAACGCTCAAATAATATGCCTGTGTCCCAGTTGTGTGTCTTCCAAAGAGTAGGAACATTCTTGTTTTCGATTGATCAACACGTCAAAATATTATTAGGTGCTCAAACGGGAACACAATCGTTGCTCTAAACATGATAATATATGTGCCCTAAATTGCTCAAACAGGAATATCTTGATTATGCTATGCGATCAAATGGTCAATCATTTCGATAACAACTTAATTATTTAAATTGTATAAAGTTTATATTCATTCAAGTGCAAACACCAATTGGAAGTAAGGACTTCAGGCCCTTTAATTTGTGCCCTCGTGCGTACCGGGTCTACCTTTACGTGTCGAATGTCAGTCTTATGGACTCCTTTGGGCATACACGACGTTACGAAAACTGGATGTGGCAGCCGTCTCGAATAGGATTAATGGTTTCTTGTCTAATCTGGCGTAATTTACGCATGGTTGTTTATATGGACATGTTTTTTGTGCGGTTTTTGGGTATACAACATCGAGATCTAGCTTAACCTGACTTTTAGTGATTTTTTGCCTAGATCAAATTAGACATCTGCTCTCAATCTAGACAATCGTTAGTTTAATTTACTGAGACCTTGCTGAACCTATTTTCATTGTTAGATTAGTTGGTGCATAACTATGCTGGTTGGAGTTGCTACTGTTATACTATATCTATTAGGCATTATTGCAAAATTGTTAGTTATATTCAGGGAATAAAATGAATAAAAGTGGTAAATGAAAAAGGGCAAGTCAAAAAAAGATACCTATGCTATGTAAACATTTACCGACCCTCACTGGACACGCATGGTATACCTATTCCCACTTATGAAAAGAAGGGATGTTTCTCAGTAGTATGACCATTATAAGCTGATCATACTTATGCTATGCTACGTAGATGGTGAAGAAGTCACTCTTGATTAAAATACCGCAGGTTGTAACTAGAAGTTAACTAACATTTGGAAATAGAGCTTCATGGATGCAATTTCCAGGCTCCACCTTGGCCAAATGTAGGCCTAGCCACTTCTGTAATCTGGCTCTGTTCCAGGGACCTACTTGATTATATCAACGGTACCGTAGCCCGCAACGTATGCCCGGCATACCACCGTGCGAACCAATCAATCTGCCACATTATCTTGAGGTGTTCTCGTCTAGCCAATGGACAGTGTTTCCATATTATAGACATAACTTTGTAGCTAGGATAATCTATCAACAAAATGCTGCTATCGTTTGAAAATAAGTACCTACCATAAATCTAGCCTGCTTTAAACGTAAACTGTCATCAATCGACTCTCAACTTAACATTGTACTATTTATTTTAATTTAAAAGTGAAAATCCTTTGAACCAAGACAAAGATTCCTCTAAATCCTCTGACAAATAATAGTTTAGTTATCAGGATTAATAGAGATTACTTAATTGTCTTTATATCCGATGAAACGTTGGGGCAGCAGTCTCCGTAGCCGGAAGCGCCCTATTAGGTCAAGTCACGTATCTGTAGTAAATTAGTTAGTCGTTAATTGCGTACTGTTTATGTTGTTAGCCAAGTAAACAATGATGGTGTAATAATAAACATGTTAGATGGCCTTTTAGCTTAGGTGTTTATTGCGGTTCGTTGTGTTTATAAGGACATTAAACAATGACTTGGTTATTTGAATGCTTAAGTTCAATTAAAACTTTGAATACAGTTTAAAAGTTAGAAACGACAGAAATATTTATGAAAAAACAATTTTTTGCATTTGCTAACTTTGAATTATAAAACCATTTGGCCGCGGTTTTGTTTGCTTGGATGTTGGGAAATACTTCACATGAGAACGTACTACCGAGATTAAAATATCCTAACCTAGAGCGCAGTCTACTTGTATTCCAAATTCCATTTAAATTAGTAGAGATAATGAGTCGTGAAAGGGATAGAAAGACACTTACTTTCATCTACGAAATATCAAAATGTCTTTCAATATTATCACACTTCATTGGCAGCCCTATTACAGCCCCCGGGCGCTGCAAAAATCCCGTGAAGTGACGGTAATCACTCTTCAGACGCGTCTCGGTCTCAACAATTGCACAAATTGAAAGCACCCTAAGCGGCTAAACAAACTGGACCCGTGAACGGGGTCTGCGATTACAAGCTAATTGGAATAAGTCTGTCTATTTAATGGCAGAGTACTGCGACAAAATATTATTTTGTTTGCACAGTTAATAGCGAAGCCTTTGTATAAACTTGTGAGCTTTGTTCAGTTTACATAACGTGTGTTCAAATAACATAGCCTATGGTTTTAGGCTTAGTCTGGCAATATTATGTTCAAATTTTGAATGTACCTTGTGTTATTTCGAATTCCGAAATAGTCTACGGTTTTCCTGAAATTTAAGCTGGGTTCCCACCGTGCGTGATATTGCGGACGGACGCGGACCAGCCCGCACCGAGACGCACCATAATCATCTGCCTAGCCCTTTCACAAGTATGATGGGGTCGGCTTCCAGTTGAACCACATGAACGTGAATACCAGTGTTTTACATGGAGCGACTGCCATTTAGATCACCCCAACCCAGTACTCGTAACTGGGTAATACGAGAACCTTGGGAAGACTGGTTGTCAGATTTTCGAACAACAGCAACGACTGTTAAAGATGTACAAATGACAGCCAGGACCAATAGTTTTACGTGCTTTCCGAGGCGCGGAGGAAGCTCACTTATGATCAATGGGCACCTATCCACAGACCAACCCTGGCAAGCGCAGACCAAGCCACGAGCTCCGCACCGACGCAACATGGGAAGAGTATCATCGGTACGAGATAACGTAGGCACCTTCGTCGAAGAGTGCCTTGTGTGCGGTGCGTTGCTGTCCCTAGTCGTTGGCTGCGTGCGTCCAGTTGCAATATCATTGCATGCACCATGGGAATCGAACTTTACGCACTGAGGAATGTATTGATTTAACCTTGTACGTATGTAATACTATAGGTAACAGATTTCTCACTATAATTTTATTCATTTAAGTTAAAATAATTAACATCGATCGTCTTTGTTTGCTTAATTGGGGCCTTGAACAAATGGTACGACATGTAATACGCTTATTGACATGAACATTGTTAAATACACATTGAATATGTATCGTATGTTCTAAATAAGATGTTATGTCTAAGCATTATAGGTTATTCCAGTACTTTGTTATAATTAATTGTTAAACGTACTTCGATTTATCGATTTATAATTTCGTTAAGTACCTATCGCTAATTACAAATTAATAATATAATTTTCGATCCAACGAGATAAATGGCTTGTTGTAGCTTCTGATGTAATTAAGCATAATGAATTTTTAACTGCTGATAAGGTTTGATTGAAATATTATAATTATAAAATGAGATGGGGGTTAATGTATTGCGCAATACAATACTGAAACGTATATCCGCCATTATGGAAAATATTTAAGAGCAAATGTATTTAATTGTATCCATTAACCTTAATTTGGGAACTGAAATCTTATTTAAAAACTATTTTTCTCACCAGGCAGTAGATTGCTTCGTTGGTCAAGTATTCGTAACTACAACAACTAAACACGAGTTCCTGGGTTCAATGCTCAGCGGGGCTATTGCGTATCTCGGTGTTTGTGTGGTGATCATCAAATAGCTGTCAAAAGGTAAATTTCGTATTGGCTTTTGCATTTGCAATGAAACTAATAAATGTAAAAGTCCCCTCAAATCAACCATTCTAACGCTCTTGAGGTACTCCACTCCTCAATTTAGCCTCATAACAGATATCAAGCCGTCCAAGTTCAGTGGAGAACCGCTGGTCAGTGACTATAGTTAAAAGTTAGCCAATAGCCCTGCAGGTCGGGCAAAGTGTTTTTGGTTTGTTTTATCAAGAATTTATAAGATGCAGCCGCAGATGTAATTGGATCTGTACCCTTTTCATGGCAATAGAGAGAGAAAAGGGTAGTTTCCAGGGTCAAAATAATTAAATTCTATTTAGTCCGTATTTTAGATTATAAAAAAATATTGGACACGTATTTTTTCTTTTATCGATTAAACAAAAAGAACAAAGATAAAAGCCTATTTAAGTTACCTGTGACGTCACTCCGCGCGAAAAATGCCATGCATCGTGACGTCACACGTAACTTTAATAGGCTATGTCTTTGTCATTTTTGGTCTAATTTACAAATAAAAAAATACGTGTCCCTTATTTTTGAATAATCTAAAAGACGGACTAATTACATTTTTTTAGGCAACTAGCCTAATGTAAGCATTGCTGAAGAGGGTTCAGCAATTCTTGAACGTTTTAATGTGACCGAGTAAGATACATGTATTCATAAGCACATGCTTACATTCATTTTAAAGCAAACACGTCAGAAAGCATATTAAAAGCTTAGTGGAAAGCGATAACTCAGTACCATTTCATATACACGTACTATAATGAGCATTATTAAAACTGACAAAACAATGGTGTTTAGGAAACCTCAATAACGAGGTTCTCTGGTTTACTGCAGCATATCGTTCGTGGCTTGAATGAGCGTAAAGATGGCCGTCATGTATAATTTTATGGATACCACACTATTCTCCTAGTAAGAAGTTGTTGATAAATGTGGAATTATGTAAGTGCTTACCAGTGTTTGGTCTAAAATCTGGGTTCACTGAACCATGAACCATTGACATATTTTACTGGGTTTATTATCCATAGATTCTAGTCCTTATGTAGAAAAAGGAGTCCAAATGCCTCAGTGTGAGAGTTCTTGCTGCTGGAAAATGGTTTTTATGTTTTTCCATTACAGTAAATATCTGATTCTATATTCAGAAAGCATACAAATATAAACCATGTTCCACATACAGTATGAAAGTGAATAAAGCTTATTGGCTGTATCAAAACATTATTTATTAAGATATTCATGCGGGAAGGAGCATGAACTGATAAAAAATACGAGGTTATCCTAATTCCTTAATAAATATTTAAAAAAGTAAAAGTAAGTTTGTGGTAACAAACAAACTTAGTTTTACTTTTTTAATTATTATGAATATAAAACCTGAACTATTGAACCGGTCATCCTTATATACGTTGACAGATATACAGAAAATGACATAGGGTAAGGCAAAAAACGTACTGTTCCCGCGGAAGACAACATTATCGTTCTTATGTTATGATAAATATCAGGTTGACCGAGCTTCGCTCGGTTTTTATAATGTCTATATCTTGGGAACCGAGCTTTTCTCGAACCTGGGACCTTGATAAATCGACCATCAAAAACATAAATGTGAAATGAGAGCCAAGCTCAATAGTTTGATATTATGCCTTGGTTGTTGACTTCAACGAAAAAAGAAGTGAAATCTAAATGGGTGCCAAGTTCAATGGTCAGTCCTGAAATTTATTTATAACAACATAAACTATATTTCTTTTTATAACTAAGGATCATACATGTAGCCTAATTTCTGGCTTGGCTAGTTCTCATATACGAATTGTTCGATGGTTAGTACCACCAGCAAACCAAATTTTCGGAATAATAAAATAAAAACTGACAAGTAAAAGGTTTAGAACTTATGAAGGATATACAATTCGTATATGAGAAATAGCCAAGCCAGAAATTAGGCTACATGTATGATCCATAGTTATAAAAAGAAATATAGTTTATGTTGTTATAAATAAATTTCAGGACTGACCATTGAACTTGGCACCCATTTAGATTTCACTTCTTTTTTCGTTGAAGTCAACAACCAAGGCATAATATCAAACTATTGAGCTTGGCTCTCATTTCACATTTATGTTTTTGATGGGATATCATTACTTTTTGTACATAAATAATGATCTTACACTAGGTACTGATCGCTAAATAGATTGAAACAATAATTATTAATAAATCCCAGTTAATAACTGTAGGGGATGTTAGATAGGGATGAACGTTGAATCAACGAACTAGTTGAATCAACCGTTGATCTCCTTTCAACGTATTAACGTTAACTGTATATGAATCAACTAATTGAATTCGTCAACGGCGTTTATGAGTTAATTCAAACGAGACGAACGCAACGAGTTCAACTCGTTCGTCTCGTTGAATTAACGATTTGCGTTCTCGTTAATTCAACGAGACGAACGAGTTGAACTCGTTGCGTTCGTCTCGTTGATTCGCGCAACGAGCTGAGCAATTTACAAAACTTACGTTGATTTCAACGTTGAGTTTTTTGGTTCGTTATTTTTAACGTCATAGATTGAGACTTTGCGAGCGGTTGAAAGAGTTGATTTTCGAAATATTTATTTTAAGAATAGTAATTTGGTGCAATTTGTTTACATACGTTTACCACAGATACAGATACCTAATCCCAATGTATTATTTGAAATGTACTATTATTTAAGACGCAAAGGTATGGCGAACTCTATGAAAAATTGAAATAATAACTGATTTCACACAATTTTATATGTTAGTTTGTACATAAAAAAAATTACGTATACGTTGCAAGTTGACAGTTAAATTCGTCAACGAGACGAACACGTTAAGTCGTTCAACTCGTTGACGAATTTAACTAGTTGATCAACTAGTTGAGGAAAAACCGTCAACGACCCATCGCTAATGTTAGACACGATTTAATTCCAACAGACAGTGTGCATCAATGAAATAGTTAAAAATTTACATGTTCACAAAACCTTATACTAATCGCCTGCCCATCTTAACACCGCGATTCAGGATCGTGACGTAATTGCACAACGCCATCTAGTGGGCGCTAGTGGTTGTAGAATACGGATACTTACGTGTAAAAAATACGAAAATCAACACTATTCTTAATAATAAGTACAAAGACGGGAATATTTGGATTAAAAAAAAATATCTAGTGTCACTTGACTAAAACAATTCTTCATTTATTTAGTGCATGGTGCAGTGAGTTTTTGAAAATGATAATAGGTGGCGCTACTAGTTATAAAATCCGCTTAGTTACGCGTAATAATTACGAAAATCGACTTTAATCTTAACTTATAAGTACAAAATCGGGAATATTTGGATTAAAAAAAATTAGGGTGGTGTTTAACTCGTTATATATTTACGTAAAGATCATAAAATCCACAAATAGAGATTTACAGGCACTAATTATAAGTTAAGTGAAAATTATAATAAAATAATAAAAAATTACCAGTTTCTGATTTTTTCCTTTGTATTCATATAATTACCTATCTGTATGCCAAATTTGAACTTTCTAGGTCATCTGGAACTGGGATATAGTTTTGATCTATAGGTCAGTCATAAAAACGACGATTTTTGGACGTTAATATCTAAATAACTGTTTGAGATATGTTTATAAAATTTGGAACACATATGTATCTCGCCAGTCTCAATATATGTGCCAAATTTGACAAGTCTACGTTAAATAGTTTTTGAGTTATGAGGGGCTAAAAAGTGGCTCCAAATGGTTCGTGTAATATTACACACTGTGAGCTGCGCGCCTGCTTTGCTTGGCTCTGACACGCTCCCGCATGTCTAGATTCCTTGAGCCGAAAAACCCCTAATCTGTAACTTTCATGAAAATCCTTGGAGCCGTTTCCGAGATCCTGATTATATATAAATATATATACAAGAATTGCTCGTTTGAAGATATTAGATTAGATAGATTGCACCACGTGTGGCTTGCCTAGCAAATTCAATAGGTATTAACGCAAACAAAGCCGCGGGCAAAAGCTAGTGTGTAAATGAATGCGGGTAGACCCATGTTACCTACATATCAGTTACCAAATACCTTTTGTCCGGTTGGAGAACACAACATAATTACGTGTGTCAAAATATTACAGGGGTGGAGTTTCACACCATGTTTTTATTTGTTTTAAAGTACCGGAGTCTGAAGGGGTGACGTTGGGGGAGCAAAACAAACGGAGCACCCGAAGTACCTAATTAAGGACTGGAATATTTTGTTTCTCCAGTTTTATATTTTCTGTCGCAAACCTAGTTGTTGTGTCCTAACTACTATCTATTACAAAAAGATATAATATATTGTATATATTTTTATGACTAAAGCAAAAGATAGTTTTAAAATTAAATTTTTATACTGAATTGGTCATACAGCTTATGCAATAGAGCTGGAGTGCGTAACTGTTATAAATCTACACATATAAATAAAATTGGAGTGTCTGTTTGTAATGTTGAAATAACCGTTTTTTACTACATGCATACGAATATTTATATATACGGTACATACACCAAATTGACATTTTTTTCAATTTTTGTCTGTCTGTCTGTTTGTAATGGCTAATCTCTGAAATGGTTGGGCCGACTGACGGAACTTCTATTGGCAGGTAGCTGATGTAATAAGGAGTAACTTAGGTTACTTTTATTTTAGAAAAAAACCTTTGTTTAAAAAAAAAACATTGTTGAGTTCCGACATCCACGCGAACGAAGTCGGGCACAGCTAGTATAACATATAAGCAATCCTCAAAACACAATATTTTTTAACAATGCTCTGTTTTTTATTTATTTTTAACGATGAAATGAAGATTAAATTAATATTCACTTACTTGACGAGGGAAGAAAAAAGCTAGTCGCAAAGAATAAATATGGTGAATATACTTTAAACCTTAAAGCTATTGTCAAACAGACAGGCGAAGGCGAATGCGATCCGAAGCGTTTTTATTTGTAATGTATGGAATTGTTTGAATCCAGTCACATAGAAGAGCGATAGTATATGTGACTGGCTTCAAACAATTCCACACGTTACAAACAAAAAACTTGAGAGGTGTCAAGGGACACCTGGATGGAACGAAGTTCCTTTCGATTAATTAGTGAAGGAATTGTAATAAAATTTTATTTTTTTTAAGTTATAATAATATTTTCTGATTTTTGTTATTTGGCATCTGGGATTTCTATTTTGATAGTAATATCGGTTTCAACACCCTCAAAAACAACGAAAACGACATCCATGATGAAAACCTCGATAATTTTGGCAGCCGCCACCTTGGATTTACATTTTGATGCAATATTGGATTCAACACCCTCAAAAACCATGAAAACGACACCTATGACGAAAACCTCGATAATTTTTTCAGCCGCCATCTTGGATTTACATTTAAACTGCACCATCGGTTTCAACACCCTCGAAAACCATGAAAATGACAACCATGACAAAAACCTCGATAAATTTATGCAGCTACCATCTTGGATTTACATTTTGACTGCACCATCGGTTTCAACACCCTCGAAAACCATGAAAACGACATCCATGATGAAAACCTCGATAATTTTGGCAGCCGCCACCTTGGATTTACATTTTGACTGCAATATTGGATTCAACACCCTCAAAAACCATGAAAACGACACCTATGACGAAAACCTCAATAATTTTTTCAGCCGCCATCTTGGATTTACATTTAAACTGCACCATCGGTTTCAACACCCTTGAAAACCATGAAAACGACACCCATGACGAAAACTCCACTCCACTCCACTCCTCTCCACTCCACTCCACTACACTCCACTCCAGTCCACTAGTGGAGGGGAGTGAAGTAGAGTGGAGTGGAGTGGTCCACTCTACTTCACTCCCCTCCACTCCACTCCACTCCACTCCACTCCACTCCAGTCCATTTCATAAAATAAAATAAAATAAAATTCCATGGTAATAAACACATTACCCTCCTTTGCGTCGCGCAGTCAGATAAAAGTGTCGTGACAACTTTTCGTAAGATTTTTTTTCGTCTAGCCCCCTTTCACAACGCGCGATAAGGAACTTCGTTCCAAAAACGCTTCGGATTGCGTTCGCCACGCCCCTGTCTGTTTGACAATAATAGCTTAGGTCCTTTCGGTAGTATTGTATCCTAGGATAACACTCAGACATCTTGAGTTGTACTTGAGATTGCATGTCACTCGGCTTTACAGTCAACTTGCCGAGTTAGTTAACAGAGATTAAGGAGTTGCTGAATACATAGTAAAGCTATTACTACTGGTTGAACCGGACCTAACTCGAGTTGGAAATGCTCTAATCAAGTACGTGTAGTGCATGTTTTGATGAATGACGAAAGCCAGAATAATGTGAAACTACACTACCAACAGCTGTATGTTCAGTTTTGTTACTTAGGGTGCTTGTACACGGCGCATGTAACCCGCGCAAGTACCTCAACATGCTCAAGCTACATGCGCCGTGTACAAGCACCCCGCGGGTAGCTTGATCAAGTAGCTTGCGCATGTTACTCGCGCAGGTAAACCGCAAACCCGCACCTTTACATGCGCGAGTTACATGCGCCGTGTACAAGCACCCCGCCGCGCGGGTAACTTGATCAAGTAGCTTGCGCATGTTACTCGCGCGGGTAACCCGCACGTTTACTTGCGCGGGTTACATGCGCCGTGTACAAGCACCCTTATCCAAATAATTTTGTTTTACAAATAAAGATAGTTTTTTTTACATAACTGATTGGTAACTATTACGGTAATCGTTGGCTTGTAATAAAGCCTTTCATGTTCCTGTATCACAAGAACTGTCCCGTAAAGGACTTGTCTATCTATCTTTATTACCGGTCCATAATCATGTCCTCGTTAAGCACAAACAGGATCGTGGCTACTGTAATATTTACAAATGCAGTGGATTTACTTCTCCCGTGACAACGTGAGTTGACCCTAAGTCTGAAACAGAATATCAAAGTCGTAATAAAGCTGATGTGCCTGGCAATATGAAAGGACACGTCGTACGTTGCGGATTCCATTTAATATAAATTATTAATAAGTTTCCATATTTTTGCCGGAAAAGAGGCAATTTTACGCATGTGCTCCAAACAGTCGAACAGGTCCAGTGTTTACTGAATTAAGCCGTAGACAACAGACGGACGGACATGGACAATGCGAACCGTTTCGTTATTAATGTTGGCCGACCCCTATTATTATTATTATCTGTGTCTTTTCGGCCTCTAGACTGTGGGTACTGAACCTTTTTAATTTGTGGTAGAAGTATATAAATTATTCTCAGACACGTTTTTGTATAAATTATTGTGTTTGTTTCTACGACCAATTTCTAGAGTCGTGCAATATTGTTTGTACCTATTTTAAGTTGTTAGCCGCTTAAACTAATTGCAAAACATTGTAGAATTAAGGGATAGAGAATATATTTTTCAAAGCAGTTGAAATCTTAATAGAAACTTTTACTACTTAGTTTATCTTCTTTTACTATATGTTTAGTCTTTTATTGTTCTTTGAATTATTCGAACTTATTAGTTTTTCAGGTCGTAATGTTTTCAATTTACATAATTTTGTTACTGCAAGCTGTGATGCGAAGGCATTGAGCCTTACTTCTTCGAGTGGAGAGTCGTTAAAAGTCGGTCCATGAAATCGGCCAATTACGTCCGATCGCCGTCAGATTTATGGTCTTACCAGCGAATATTGCCAGTGCCGGGGCAACAGACGCCGGACAAAATCCTTTTGCAGGTTTATCGCGTGTAAAATCGACCCTCGCCCATGGTTTGCTTGCGGATTAATTGAGGTTAAGCAGCCAAGTTCTGTGTTTAAGACCGTGCCCACGCGTAAAGAAAGCAGAAAATATTTTTTCTTGTCGTTCATGGCACAAGTCATTCGAGATTTCATGTTCCGTTTTATTATTCAGTTCGATTTGTGTGCGTAAACACACTAAAACGGTCCTTTTTATCGAAGAGAGTTATTATTCCTCAAGATTTACTGCAAACAAGAACACGAATTTTGGCTACTCCAAGAAATATAAATCGAAAACATATTTTTCTCCCAATAGGTAGGTACATTATCTTCGAATAAATCATAGCAACACAGTTTTCGATACTGATAATTGTGTCGTTCGTGCCGTAATATTATTTTGTTAAGAGGTTACATTACGTTGCGTTGCAGTGAAATTGCTTAGCTGTGTTTCATTGACGCTTTTATCCCAATCACACCCCAATGTTGACTCGGTCATAGTCATAAGAAAGGAATGTAACTATACATCAGTAAGTTGTTTTGTGTCGAGGAACGGATGGAAATGGGCGTCGTGGTTGCTGTGTTGTCTTGATAAGAAAACGTTATGGCTATAGCTGACGGCTCTCCCCGGGGTCCTCATGCGTAACAACACGCCATACTGTTTTTCCCTGGAGTCACTTTTAATCTGCTTTCTAGTTTATTGCGAAATTCCTAGATTCGAGTAGTTTATGAGAAAGTTTGACTCGCAAAACATCACCTTGACTTATTTTACTATACTTTTTAGAAGGTTTTTTTCTCAATATTCTGATAAAGGCTTCTCCGATAAATTAATGTCATTTCATAAAGTAAGTATAATAAATCTTTTCTTAGACGATGTGAAATTACACCCAATTTACATAGTTTGTGGGCTTTCTGGTGGGATTATTTTTCAAGATAAATTCTATAAGATGCTAGAAATATAAAAGTTAAGTTTTAGCTCCCGCTCTAGAGATTTTCTGCTGAGGTAGAAGACGTAAATCAGTCCGAATAATACGACTGCGTTTTGGTTTGGTCCAGCAAAGTGCACTTCTGGAAATTACTTGAAAAAAGACAGTCTTACTTTTTTCTAGCAATGGTGTTAGTATCTTTAGATTCGTATTGCAACAGGAAAAGGTTTTAACAAAGGACTTTGGAGCTAAGTAAGTGGATCTACGTCGAGTTCCGAAGTCGACACCTTTTACTTGATTGGCCAAACGAAACATCGGGGAAGCGTAAACAGGAACAAATAGATAATAGATAAACAGATAGATAGTTTAAATTGAGAATATCGACTGCAGAACTACTGAATCAGTTTAACAGAGAAACAGGTAAGTGTTTATAGTATTAAAATAAAATAGTTAGATAGTTTCACAAAAAAAACTTTTTTTTTAATTATACATCTTGGCAACGAGCTTAAACTGGATTGCTTTACCTTAAACAAGAATGAAGTCACTATTTAAAACACCCAGCACATTAAAAGAACGATACGATCAAAACCTAAAAGAAAAGAAAGATCTAGAGCACGTCGGAATCGATCAAGTCAGCTTAACTATCGCAATTCAGCCAGAACGCTCGCTATTCCCACCGACATTTATTCCAAGCACTTTTACAGTATTTTAACATCAATTACAGACGTAAAGTTAGTCACAACTCTCATCTAACTTTGGGTCTGTCTAGCTGATAGTCTGTAGTCTGAAACTAATTTGAACTTGTCACGGTGTGTAATAGTTGCAGTACTGTGCAAATGCCGTGTTTAGAACGTGAGCATTGTCAACTTTGCCACGTTTCCAATTATAATTCGTGATGGTGTTGACTATGCGCAGTTTACATTACCTGTGTCATTTATATGCGTGAGGTTTATTTACTATGCCAAGTCTTATTTTGTGAGGATGGAGGAATGTTTGATACGGCACGGGCACACTGCGCGTTGCGGCGTCACACCGCAACAATTTCGGCGTATGCGCCATATATGTGATACAGATCGTGTATGGCAAAATCTTTACGGTGCGGTTCCTCAACGCACCATTTGTTCGCGCTGTTCCTCTTTTAAACAAGAACTATTGAACGATTTTTTTTCAAACACATAGGGTAGGGACATAAAAGATGTCGGTATGACGTTCACGTGAGATAATTACTGAGATTCACGCCAGCAACGCCGCCGTATGCATAAGCTGGTTATAATTACAACTACTGTGAATCTTTGCAGGATTTCCTTGAAGTTGTGTCTGTTTTGAATAAAATCTCTGCTTTTTGCTATTCAAATGAGAAGAGGAAATGACTCACAGAACGGCAGTCCTTTCTGTAAGATATTCTGAGATGTTGTTTTCTGGAATATAACTTGTAATGAAACCGTCTTTGCATTGAAAGCTGTTCGTGCTCCGTATAAACTAATGCAGGTCATCTACCAAGCAAATCCTAACCTATGAAACAAAAATCTGTAAAAACGGGATTGAATAAACGCAAAGTAAAATAGTGATGAAATGAATGTATAAAAATGAAATAGTGCTGAAGCGGCATTTTTATGATGCTATTTTGTTTAGTTTATTAAAAGGGAAAAATCGGGATTTAGCCAACAGGTACCGGTGATATTTTTTTTTATCACTTATAGCTTTTAAGGCTTGAGTCCTCCCGCCCAGGGCAGGGCGGGAGGGACTGTCATACTTATACTGACTAAAATCCACGGTGTCCTTCAGTAGCCCTTTATGTTCCGTCGGTAGCCCGGAACATAAAGGGCACGGTAATGAGATAAGTCTCGCGACCTCGGCAGGCTTCGGCCCTCTAGAGGAGGGGGCTCCGTCATCATGCTGACACTCTTTGAGGCGCGCGTGGAACACAACGCGCCGTCGCCGTCGACCCGGGCATGGTCCATAGTCGGACAGTGAGTCGCCCATTACTCGCCGGTGGCCGGAGGCCGGAGATCGTCTAGCGACGTCTGTCGCCGTAGGCGTCTACCACTGTGACTGGGGTGGAGGGAGGACGCTGTCCTCTCCCTCACGCGACGCGCCTCCTCCTTCTCGAGCATTACTGCTTCGCAGAAGGAGCCGACCGCTTCCCACTATGTCTCGCCCCACAGCATGGCTTCGACCAATGCCGGGCCGGTCGTGAGGACACGGCGGTGCTCTGTCCAAGCGGGGAACTCATGCACCGTATGTTCCATCGTGTCCTCCGGGCGATCCTCGCAGTGGTGACACCCAGACGTTTCCTCTTTCCTCATCAGACACAGGTACCTCCCGGAACATCCGTGTCCGGTGAGGACCTGCGTCAGGCGGAAGTTTAGGACGCCGTGACGCCTATCCAGCCACTCCTCAAAGAGGGGTCTTACATAATTGTTTTCACATAGCGGTGTTCACTTGTCGAATCGTCAATGACGGGTTCCATCCCATGTGTAGTAAGGACTCCACTTAGGTGAGTTTTAAACAGCTCACTCTCACACCTCCGCCACAATAGCGAAGTAGTTATAATTTTGCCTCAGAAATATAACAGAAAAATTACCGCTCAGACCAATTTAAAGTTATTGATATAAGCTAAATCATTCAAATAGAGCTAAATTATTCAAATTATTATGAAGACTATATTTGCCGGAGAACGTTGTATGTTTGCCAAGATGACCACTTGGATGATGTATATGAGAGTAAACACACTGCTTACCCATTTATATTGCGTGGTCCGCTTCATTGAACCAAATTAATCATAACTTACAGAACACGCTGCATCCATACATTTGAAACTTAGAAACTTCCTTTCGCTGCAATATCAACTCTATACTAAGTGACACAAAGTTGGCTTTCAATTGCGTTTTGGAACCGCTTAATTATCGTCTTGAAATGCTTTGGACCGTAACCGTTGGTAACTGCCTAAATACCCCCAGATACATGAGTTACAAATGATATATGGTGTACTGTTGGATGAATGGGATTGTTCAATTTGATATTATCCTTGGAAACATCGTGTTTTGTGTTCTAGAAGACACATTCGGAATAACATCCTATAATTTGTAATATACAATTTGAAAAGATTTCTACGAGTATTTAAGACCGTTAAAATTAATCTTATTTTCTTTCGGTCCGTAACTTAATTCCATTCATTCGGACAAATCGTTCGGTCCACTTTCCGTTAATGAACATAAATATATGACTCTCGAAGTTACCCCATTTCTTGGTTATCGTGTTCCTTGTCCAAGCGCTACTAGCTTGACGTCTTGGGTTTTTGAACCCAGGAACTACCAACCAAAATAACATTTTGCTCGACCTTCTTTTTTTTTTTAGCGTGGTAAAATCATCAAATGAGTCCTCCCACCCCGGGCAGGACGGGAGGGACTGTCAGACTTGTACTTACTAAAATCCACGGTGTCCTTCAATAGCCCTTTATGTTCCGGGGTCACGGTGAGGAAATAATAAAATCCCGCGACCCCGGCACCCCGTCATTTTTGCTGACGTTCTTTGAGGCGCGCGTGGGACACGACGCACCGTCGACCCGGGCATGGTCCATGGTCGAGCATTACTGCTTCGCAAAAGGAGGCGACCGCTTCCCACTCCGTCTCGCCCCGCAGCATGGCCGCAACCAATGCCGGGCGCGAGAGGTCTCCGCCTATCGCCGCCGTGAGGACACGTCGGTGCTCTGCCCAGGCGGGGCAGTCTTGCACCGTATGCTGTACTGTGTCCTCCGGGCGATCTTCGCAGTGGTGACACCCGGGCGTTTCTTCCCTCCCTATCCGACACAGGTACCTCCCGAAACTTCCGTGTCCGGTGAGGACCTGCGTCATCCGATAGGTCAGGACGCCGCGCCGTGACGTCTCTCCAGCCACTCCTCAAAGAGGGGTCTTACCGCCGCGATTGCGGCGAGCCCGGGATAATTCAGATAGGGCAAAAGTGTTTGTGCTGCTCTCAGTGGGATTCATGGAGTCTGAATTTGTTCATGGTTGGCAACAGGCTGGTCTATAATCATGCTTGACTTAAATATAACGTAGGTGTACTATTAGGTAAAACTCTGCCTAATCCTCTGGGCATTACTACTTGATCTTGTGTTCTTAACCTTTATGTTTCTGCTCTACATAGGCACGTGTTTATTATTTATTAGCCTATATTATATTAGCTTATAACCTTTCAGTTTTTCAGTAAACAACTCAAGTATTTCCAAGAACTCCTAATACTTGAACACGTGTAAATGTTCTTTGCCAAAGTCTACAGTAACACAATTTATTCCTACATCGTTCAAATATCCATCAAAGTGCGTTACAAAATTCCGCAAAGCGAAGACAATACATCAACTTGAAGATTTGTCAAACTACGTCAAATCATCTCTGGGATCGGAGCTCATACATAAAAAACAAATTCCTTATACGTATGAATGTATTGGTATAAATATATAAGTTTTATATGGCACCAAGTCCGCGCACTGAATACGTTATCAGGGATCAGCAGAACCTCACGTTGGTATACCAAGAGAATGGAAATGACATCTTATTCCACAAAGCTTCAAGTATAAGGAGGATACTTTTACATAAGAAGTACACTGATTGGTTTTCTATGAAGTAGACATCTGGTTTGAACATTTGTTTGATGATAAATAATGAGAAACTGGTTTATTTATTTTTTGTTCCGTTTACAAACATTTTTGTTTGTGTATGTTTGTAAACACATTCGCGATACAGGAGAGGGACAAACAATTTATTTAAAAAAATACAACAAAGCATCACTTAGATAATTGGGAATTTAAACATTAAAATTATGTAGCTGAAAATCTATGACAATGTGAAAAATTTATAGCGGAGGTCCTATGAATAATATTGAGAATTTAAAAAATCTTGCTTCCTTTTTACCCGATTTCGCTAACGCTGACCAACATTTCAAATTACAACGTTGAATAAGCAAAGGTGTGTTTCTATTTAGACATTCATTTGTATCTAAAACGGCGAACATTTATATTTTTACTGATTACTTAAAAACCTTCAAAGGTATTAAGGGTTCTATGGTATCATCAAAGAATACCACATAAAGTACGAAATAAACGCTCCAGTGGCTTTATACAACGTAGCATGACTATTTGAGTAAGTCTCAAACACGCTCATTAATTTCTTTGATTTTCCGGAACCGAGAATCATTTGTGGTCAGGTTCATATCCACAACTTCTTTTATGAAAATCTTATATTGTTCAGTGAGTTTTCTGGTACCTATTTCATCTTTCCGAATGTAACGAAAACTCATGCGAAATTACTCAACTTCGTAAAATTCAAAAGGAATTTTCTTTGAAAGTTATTGGAACGAAGTTCCTTATTTTTTGATGTCATGAGAACATGAAGCAGCATCTGTAAATATGATCATAACGAGTACCGAATATTTGAAAGTAATCGATACTAAGTGAATGAATGAATAACACAAATAAAGGGTAACCCTTAAAATACCCAAATTACGGGAAGTCAAACATTACGGTCGTCAATAACTCCAGTCTTTGTTTAGTTTATGAGCGAAAAGAAAGAACGAAGCCTTTTTATTTACTTCCGAAACCCTGAATTACGGTGCGGGTTTCCATACAGCCTCTTCGGTATACAGTTGTGGGGGAAAATGCAAATTGGACGTTTTCCTCGCTGGCAATACCGGTACTTGCTTTAATATGACTCCGTTGTATTGTTGGCCCACGTTCTCGTTATGAGTAAGATACTCGGGCTTTCGAGTGGTGGGAAATAGAATCGATAGCGAATAATGACGAGCGATAAAGCTGAACGTTTTGAAATACGAATCGTTTGTCCTTACAGATCTTGAAGAGTGGAGCTGTGGTACGGAGATGTCTATTTTAGTCCATGAGGTCTAAAAACCCACTTTATCAGAATCATAATATAAATTGATATACTAATCGTAAAATGGAATGTTCTGTTCCATTGCTCAAGGAATAGAGTAGGCAAGAGATAAAAATATATTTGGCCTTCTAGACCCCCTGATGCCTTTGTTACTACGCACGACTTCTCAAGAAACTTACAATGGATCAAAAGAGTACCTACATATTGTTTCCATAAGCGTTAATATCTTGGCAAAAATAAAAATATCTTTGTAGTGTATTTGTAAGAATAACGAGTATCCTCATAATTTCGAGATGAAACAAATAAGTGTTAAAATCAGCTAATGGTTCTCGGCAAATAAGAGGTCGCGTGACTTGGACGGAATCCAATACGGGTTGGATGGGAGCCAATTGAAACCTCTCACTTTGGTCCTGTGGTAATGGCGAGGATGTCATTCGAGCCGGCCGGTCAGCTGACCTACAGTTTTCGTGGGATCAAAGAAATGTCACGACGATTCTCTTGCAATAAAGGAACGTGGAACATGGCTATGTAGTATGTTTGCATGATTTTAAGCATGAATTGAGTATTTGTTTTGTTACGCTGGGGCTACGATAAAAGCCGTTCGCGTTAATCGACGTTTACACAAACATTTAAACATTATTATCGGAAAAATTAACGGAATTTCCTGTTCCCCTCGCATTAGAGAAAGTTTTAAATTAATTAAGAGAGAGATACCAACTCTCTTCTCGATTTTGGTTTCGTCTAGTGCGAGGTATTTGTATCAGCTCTATGGTTTATTTCTATAAATACCTTCAATGAGCTCGAAATGCCCGGTTCCTGGAAGGTTCTTTCAAGGGTTAGTAGAACCGGGTGCATGCCTAATTATGGCTCATTTTGGGCCTGTAAGCATTGAGAACGTTACGTAGGATGATTATGTTTGAAGTTTATATATTATGGTTTTAATAGTAGTACGTGCTATCTAAGTTATTACATGGTTCAGAATTAGGTAGAGTTATTCATGTACTTATACAGCGAAAGAATAAAGTGGATATGCCCGAAATCCCAGAATTACTTTTAAAGAGCAGAAAAATTCCGTGATTTTATTAAATAAAAAGTTTTTACTTTCACGCAATTTAATTACCTATCTAATATATTTCTGTTGTTTTTACTATTATTATTTTGTCTTTTATAAAATCCCGGGAAGATCCATAATCTATACATATAAATAAAATTGGAGTGTAAGTTTTTAATATTGAAATAACCGTTTTTTACTATATGCATACGAATATATATACGGTACATACACCAAAATAACATTTTTTGCAATTTTTGTCAGTCTGTCTGTCTTTCTGTCTGTCTGTTTGTAATGGCTAATCTCTGAAATGGCTGGGCCGATTTTGACGGGACTTTTATTGGCAGGTAGCTTTCGAGTTAACCCAGTTTGTTTTTATTAACATTTTATTCACATCAGCTCAGCGGTTTTTGGGTGATTAAGTTACAGACATACGAACTTTCGTATTTTTATTCTGAATAACATTCTTTTTTTTTTTTTGCGTGGCAAAATCATCAAATGAGTCCTCCAACGCCGGGCAGCAATAGCATTCTGGGCTTCTGAGTAGTTGGCATTTACAAGGCTGATTAGATAGTAGCTGTGCTCGCGACTTCGTTCGCGTGGATGTCGGAACTCAAAAATGTATTTTTTTTTAAACAAAGGAATTTTTCTAAAATGAAATCAGCCTAAGTTACTCCTTATTACATCCCGTCAAAATCGGCTCAGCCATTTCAGAGATTAGCCATTACAAACAGACAGACACACAGTCAAAAATTGTAAAAAAAATATATTTTGGTGTATGTTCCGTATGTATATTCGTATGCATGTAGTAAAAAACGTTTATTCAATATTACAAATAGACATTCCAATTTTATTTATATGTATAGATGTATAGATTATTTATGCTTTCAGTTTCAATGCTTTTAAAGTAAATCTATGTAGGAATATCAAAAAGGCTTTGTAATATCAAAATTCATTCGTCATACACCATTACTGAAACATCTTGCCATCAAAGCTGTGTGCATTTCTTTTGTTAGGAAATTACGTGTGCATTTTCACATCGTTATAATAGAATTCAAGATAAATTGTATTGCAAGACATAATATAAAGCTTTCTTTGTTCTGTGCTACGTTTGTACGTGTTATGTGTATTTTATTACAGAGAACAATTGTGAGATGGAGTTACTTTTGTTTGATATTATTTTATTGTAACTTTATAACGCAGAGAAACTTAAGGGTCTTTGGATATCTGAAACTTATTATATTCAAGTGCATAAACGTATTTAATCATTGGGGTAACAACAGAACGATACCTTTTACGATACTCATACTTCTCTTGCTGCGGTCACGAATTAGATCAGAGGCGATATGAAACGAGTACATGACGGAAAAGTAAAGTAAATACACCAAAACGGTGTATTTACGTAATAATTTAATTAGTATTCATAAATTTTTCATTTTAATTTTCATTTCGCTAATATTTTTGGCGAAAAGCAAACAAGTATCCCCATAGATATAAATGAAATCATAACATTTAGAAAATATTATTTGAGAAACGAGAATTTTCAACTTAAAAACGAAGTATTTATGTTAAGTTCACATGAGATATACAGTTTACACGTACCTATTTATTATTGTCTTGAATCAAATATGTTTTTTTTTTTAAATAAACTCTTTAAAATAAGAAATAAAATCTAAAACTAATACCAAACTTAAAAATCTCATTTCCTAATTGACCTAATTCTCTTTATTTTTCACAACTTCAATTTATCAAAAAGGCTTTTCTATTCAATAACCTTTTTAGGGTTCCGTAGTCAACAAGGAACCCTTATAGTTTCGCTATGTCCGTCCGTCCGTCCGTCCGTCCGTCCGTCCGTCTGTCCGCAGTTTAGCTCAGAGACGCACAGTACTAGAGAGCTGTAATTTGGTGTAAATATACGGATTTGTTGTGCCGAAAAAGTGGTAAAATAAAATCTCGAAAAATATTTTTTTTTAGGGTACCTCCTGTACACGTAAAGTGGGGATGTTTTTTTTCTTTCTCGCGTACCCCTTAGTGTGGGGTATCAATAAATAGGTCTTTAAAAAATAATGTGAGTTTCCATTAACAATTTTTTGATAAAAAAATTCGTTTGTGAAATATTAAGCTTTAAAGTGCTAAATTTTGCTCGACTCGAGTGTCCCCCCCCTCTACCAGCTAAACGGTTATGTTTGGGGGTGTGAAAAAATTCACAATAGTAGTATATATAACGAAATTTAAAAGAAAATTATCATGACTGAGTAGGCTTTACAACTTTACGAGTAATAGTCCACCAACTTATAAAATGTACTTGGATATCATATTTTCTTAAACAAAATGTATCGGAGAACATGCTTTTCAACTGCAAATGTAAGTTTGTCAACTTTATTTTTACAGCTTTTATAGGTATGTTTTTTGGGGATAGGTAGGTTTTTATCGTCAACTACTTTTAAATAACTTCAAAAAAAGGAGGAGGTTCTAAATTCGTCGTAATCTTTTTTTTATGTATTGTCCCCGATTTCTCAGACTCCTGGACCGATTTTGAAAATTCTTCTTTTTAGAATTAAATTCAGCGAATCAGTTTAGTTAGTTCGCATAAGTATTTTGTTGGGCAACTACGGAACCCTACACTGTGCGTGGCCCGACATGCACTTGGCCGGTTTTTTTAGTTCTACAAAGGCATTTAGCCCAACTAAACGAAATAGAATACCGTATTCACCATTCGAAAATAAAGGTCTAAATGGGTTTTTAATTAGTCAGGTAAAAGGTAATTTAATAGCGAACTCGCACTTAGCCGTATTAGGTACTACCTAGGTATATATTAAAAGCTTGTCTCTTTATATATTTAGGACCCGCGGCAAAAGTACTTATCACCCTAAACTTTGTGCTTTTAATGTAGAAACTTTTTAAACGTTTGTTTATCTCATGTCAATGTTGTTTCTAGAAGGAAAAGCGACAAAAGCGTATATTTTATCTTAATTTGACCTTAAATCTAGTCTGTGCCTCCTTCTGCGAAGCAGTCATTCTAGCGAAGGAGGAGGCGGAACGCGTGAGAGAACAGCGTCCACCTCACGACCCAGTCGCAGCGGTAGACGCCCACGGCGAATATTTGACACATTTGACATATTTGACGTTGCGTAGACGTCGCAGGACGATCTCGGCCACCGTAGGCGCGGGCATCCCGGTGGCGAGTAATGGGCGACTTGTTGTCCGACCAAGGACTATGCCCGGGTCGACGGTGCGTTGTGTTCCACGCGCGCCTCAAAGAGTGTCAGCACAATGACGGGGCCCTCCTTAGAGAGCCAAAGCCTGCCGGGGTCGCGGGACTAAACAGTTCGGGAACGTAAAGGGCTATTGAAGGACACCGTGGATTTTAGTCAGTACAAGTCTGACAGTCCCTCCCGCCCTGCCCTTGGTGGGAGGACTCATTTGACGATTTACCCAAGTTTAAAAAAAAGGCAACTACTGACAAATTCTTAAGGAATAACACTTTGATCGGCCTTGGAATGAAACCTAATGCTTTAAGGACGTATTTACATTATGAAAGAACACAGTTTCTGTCAATTTGACAGCGTGATGCCACACGAATAAAAACAAAACACTAACGAAACATCTATGCCTCGTATACCAGAAAGAAAACTACAAGAGCATTTGCAATGTTTTTTACGAAAATTTAAACAGAGTGAGATCCCGTGGCTTCTAGACACTAGTTTATTTTCTCAGTAGGTAACGAATGGATAATACGTTATGTATTTGTAAAATACTGCGTTCTTGCCGCAGTTGGATAATTGACCTATTCACAATATCAGACGAACCATGGCCGGTTCAGCGCTTGAACTTGCCGATGCCGAGCCGCCAATCTAGTCAGGATCAATGCTGCTAAGACCAAGGCGTGAGTTTCTCCGGAAAAAGGAGCCAAATCCACCCGGTTCTATCTTTTTGAGGTGGAACAGTAAAAATTACGGACCATCGTGGCCATGATCACTCGTTAGTCCCGCGATCCCGGCAGGCTTTGGCCCTTTTGGTAATTTATTCAGCAGCTTGGTAGAAATTTTAGTACTTATCTATCTGTTGTATATGAAGCCTACAGAGGTGTTGATGCAAAGACAGTTAGATTCACACTTGTGTATTCGACGCCGCCGCGCCGTGCCGTCTATTAGTATGTGGCGTAGCGTAGCCATATTTATCTACTTATAACTAGATACTGAATCCGTGAATTCTCGGCACAATACCGACACTGATCGGGGAACAGGCGCGAACGCGCGTGAACCCCGCGAAAACCATCCACATTCTCGTTCGCGCATATATAACGCGCGTATATATAACGAAGTTTAAAAGAAAATTATCATGACTAAGTAGGCTTTACAACTTTACGAGTAATAGTCGACCAACTTATAAAATGTACTTGGATAACATATTTTCCTAAACAAAATGTATCGGAGAACAAGCTCTTCAACTGCAAATGTAAGTTTGTCAACTTTATTTTTACAGCTGTAATAGGTATGTTTTTACGGTATGTTTTTTGGGGATAGGTAGGTTTTTATCGTCAACTATTTTTAACTTACTTCAAAAAAGGGGGAGGTTCTAAATTCGTCGTAATCTTTTTTTTATGTATTTTCCCCGATTTCTCAAAGACTCCTGGACCGATTTTGAAAATTCTTCTCTTTAAAATTAAATTCAGCGAATCAGTTTAGCTAATTCGCATAAGTATTTTGATGGGCAACTACGGAACCCTACACTGTGCGTGGCCCGACACGCACTTGGCCGGTTTTTATTTATTAAGACTCATAAAAGGCCTCGCCGTTAAACCACCACGCCAAACGACAATTCACAATTTGCTTCCATCGGTTGCAAGTGACTCTCACAATGTCGTCGGTCCACCTAGGAAGAAGCCTGTCTATGCTGCCGATTTTAGGGGTAGCTGGGTAGTAAGGTGGAGACTGTCCTCTCCCTCACGTGTCGCACCTCCTCCTTCGCTAGCATGACTGTTTCGTAGAAGGAGGTGACTGCTTCCCAATCCGTCGCGCCTCACAGCATGGCCTCGACCAATGAGTATTCTTGCGGACGACAAACACTTAGAGATTTGTGTATCACTGCTACTAAGAGGTTTCAATCAATCGTAAATTCTAATTAGTTTCAAAGTTAGAGAATTTAATTAATTTCAATCTAGAGGCATTGGTTGTTTACCTGAACCCGAAAAGTGGTCGTAATTTATTTACCGTATAAGTTCGCACCGACATTATCAGAAGTAAAAAGATTGAAAATGATCTCGTCCATGCCTCAATTCGACTTGAGTTATGTTTCTAGAGACATGTTATATAAATACTAGCTTCGCGGTTTCACTCGCGTCATATCAAGTATTGGGCCCTATGGCCCCGTCCGCATTAGTTCCCTTAAGGACCGCCTGGAACACGACGCGTCATGACTCGGGCCTAGACCTTGGTCAGACGGCAGCTACCCATTGCTCCCCGTCCGCAAGTGACTGGAATATGCCCTGCGATTTCCAACACCCAGGGTGTCTGCAGCGGTGGGTGGGAGAGAGGTAGAGGATGTCCATTCCCTCACACGTTCAGACTCTTCCCCATCCCCTTGCCTGCCGCCGAATCCCTCCCGAAACAACCGTGCCTGGGAGGACTTGCGCCAGGTCGAAGGTGGAGAGGAAACCACTCTTCGAAGAGGGATATTACCGCCGCAATCATGACATGCCCTGCCCAGCCCGTCATTATTTTGATGTGGTAGTATTTTGATACTGTGATATCTCCTAAGATATTCATTCAAATTAAATGAAGTCAAGGGCAATTTTGTTCAAACTCAAATGCTTCTAATGAATAACGTATTTACTTGGATAAGGATCAACATCATGTTAAAAAAATTTTCCTAAAAATAAAAATAGAATTTTAGGTGTGGATAACCCTTATCACTTAGAGGTACGAAAAATAAATAGTAGCCAATTCTCAGACCTATTCCATACGCCTATAAAATTTCATGAAATCGGTCAAGCCGTTTCGGAAGAGTATGATTACTAAAGCCGGGTCCAGACTGGTGTAAAGTCCGAATCTTACGATTACGTGTAATCAGCATGAAAAGTGTGGGCGGCACACGAACTCAAAGCAAATTGAGAACGCGAATACTGAGTGCGCCTTTGTGTTCGCGCAAAAAACGACAGCCGATGGATAAGCCGCGAGCGTTACATGTAATGCTAGCGGTGCCGTTCACACCTACAATTCGCGTTACATTACACGGTGGATTCGCGTTACATTACACCAGTCTGGACCCGGCTTTACACAGTGATGGCGGCTCCACATTAGTGCCGTAAACCCCCGTGACCAGGCGCGAACGAGAATGTGGATGGTTTTCGCGGGGTTCACGCGCGTTCGCGCCTGTTCCCCGATCAGTGTCGGTATTGTGCCGAGAATTCACGGATTCAGTATTCGGGTGTGAATTTTTTCACACCCCCAAACATAACCGTTTAGCTGGTAGAGGGGGGGGGGGACACTCGAGTCGAGCAAAATTTAGCACTTTAAAGCTTAATATTTCACAAACGAATTTTTTTATCAAAAAATTGTTAATGGAAACTATCAATATTTTTTAAAGACCTATTTAATGATACCCCACGCTAAGGGGTACGCGAGAAAAAAAAAAACATCCCCTCTTTACGTGTACAGGAGGTACCCTAAAAAAAAATATTTTACGAGATTTTATTTTACCACTTTTTCGGCACAACAAATCCGTATATTTACACCAAATTACAGCTCTCTAGTACTGTGCGTCTCTGAGCTAAACTGCGGACAGACGGACGGACGGACGGACGGACATGGCGAAACTATAAGGGTTCCTTGTTGACTACGGAACCCTAAAAAACAAACATTTTTGCATGAAGTGCTTTTCCAGCATGCTCTCAATGATTGGGACCATAAAATACTTTTTTTTATGATCGTTTACTCCTGCATGCATTTGCGTACTGGTATCATTGCAATACCCGTGATATTGCAGGTTTTCTTTATTTTTTGGTTGCTTTTTGCATTGTATGGTGGAAGCTGTTCTCCTCCTCCCTTACGCGTCACGCCTCCTTCGCTAGCATGATTGCTTCGCAAAAGGGGGCGACCGCTTCCCATACCGTCTCGCCCGGCAGCATGGCCTCGACCAATGCCGGACGCGAGAGGTTGCCGCGTATCGCCGCCGTGAGGACACGGTAGTGCTCTACCAAGAGGGGCAGACCTGGACCGTATGCTCCAGGCATTTCTTCCTTCCTTATCAACACACACAGGTACCTCCCGAAACTTCGGTGTCCGGTGACGACCTGCATCAGGCGGTAGGGCAGGACGCCGTGACGCCTATCCTGTCACTCCTAAAAGAGGGGTCTAACCGCCGCGATTGCGGCATGCGTGCCCTATGGAAGTCAACCCTTAATTAAATTAGGTTACTTAGACGCCAGATTCGGGCAACGAAATTATAAAACACTAGCTGTTGCCAGCGGTTTCACCCGCTGCAACTCGAAAATTATCCCACGGGAACATAAAATCGGGATAAAAACTATCCTATGTGTTAATCCAGGTTATAAACTATCTGTATACCAAATTTTAGCCAAATCCGTTCAGTGGTTTTTGCGTGAAAGAGTAACAAACATCCATACATCCATACATCCATACATCCATACTTACAAACTTTCGCCTTTATAATATTAGTAGGACTAGCTGACTCGTACCCACTTCGTTGGGCGGTAAAATATACATGATAATTATCTTTATAATTTATAGCCTATAGCACTCGCGAATAATATATCATTTGACAAGTGAGACAATTTTTAAAATCGGTTCATTAATTCCGGAGATTAACCCCTGAGTATAGATATTGTTCGTGTAAATCTTTATGAGTGTAAATACGGAAATAACAATTTTTCCCAGACATGGAACATTTACCTAAATTGATTTTTCGTCCCAATAAATCCTTGTACTTATTCCAAATTTCATCGTTATCGTCGGAGTCAGTTTCGAGAACCGTAAAATATATTTATTTTTATGCGCGTTTAATAGTATAGGATAAGATACAGTTACATCCGCATTCAACACATTGATACATTTACATTACAATCAGATCAGAATTAAAATAATTCAAAATATTAATTTGTATCAAGAAAGGTTGGTTACGCTGTACTCTTCGCGATTGGGAAAATTCCTGGCCACCATTCATGACCTGCGGAAAATTCGAGTTACCACATTTTTCAAATGCAATTTGACGTTATGACGAAGATACTAGCGCCGCGTCTAAAGGTCATGAATGGTGGCGAGTATTTTTAATTTTAATGATTACGTGCCTAATGTCAAAATGGTTGCGAGCGATACGTCCTCCCTCAATAGGCGCCCCGCGCCGTCTAAATCAAAGAACAAACTGGTCTTGGTTTTATATTGAATTTTGTCATTTCGTATAATAATTTTTTACACTATTATTTTACTTTTAAATGAACTCATTATTTTTTTGATGCAAGGTAACATAGTAACCTTAGTTATTCAGTACTTTCTAATTAAATACCCATTAAATATTGATAGATAAAAAATATCATTTCTGACGAAAATTTGTCAATATCTTCCTGTTTTGCGGAATTATTTTTGGAGTACTTCTGAATAAAAAATAAAGAAATATTCTCTAAGGTTTAAAATAGAATATATTTGCCTACTTTCAGTAGCTTTAGGAATGTTAAAATATGTTATTTGTAGAACAAAAAATGTACCTAAACACAACACGATATGGTAAACACGGCAACGGCAGATCGTTTTTAAAGTGTTTAAAACTATCATTTTCAAGAAAAACGTCTCTATCATGGGAAGATAAAGAACCAATCTGTTTGTATTCGTTATTAGTTTTATTCGATTTGATTCAGTTTAGTCAGAAAATGTACCGAAAAAAGGCATAATTTTGTGTCAATTGCAAACGCGTCCTTAAGTTCAGCGTACATCAAGGAGGCAGTCAAATGTACATATTTATTATAATCGAGTTATTTTGTATTTCAGCAGTAAACTTGGCAAAGGGAAAAGGTTATGGTGGTCGTAAAATATGGGTTAACAACTTTACACTGTAAACTTGAATTCGACACAATTTTTTTATGTCGCCCTTGGGGCTGATAACTTTGCGTCTTGCGTCCCTTCTTGTGCTGAAGTGTAAGTGATCAAAGTCATTGTATCAAATGTTAGAAGAAATATGAAGCTTATGATTTGAGAAAAAAATACCTATTTACAATCGATCACATTTCGGTGTCATTGACCTTTGTCTAGCGTAGTTGTACAGGTTGTACTTAGTTTATTGACCTCATTTGGACATCCAGCAGACGTGGCCAACCCAGTCCCATATTATGTTGGCAGCTTTTTGAGCAATGCCACTAATCTACCTTTTTTGGAGCTAATAGTTGTGTTTATCGGATTACGTGGATGGGTGACCATAGTGAAGGAACTTTTCTAAAAGTCTGTCTTTAGGTTTGTGTGTGTGTGGTTGGATGTCAGATTTTTACATCGTAAGCAACTTTTACAATGTTCGCTCGTTTTTTGCATTCACCTAAACAAAACTAGTAAACAGATAATATTTATTAATTGCATTTGATTCATAGTCAGTTTTATGGCACCCAGGATAAACAGTTATTAATTTTCAATCCAGTAGGTTTTATAAAAGCAAAGTGATAATAGAATTCAAAGCCTAAAACGGCAATAATCTGGCCTTTTATTGCTAAAACATAAATATTTCTAAGAAGACAGAGAATTCAGCTCATGAATTTTAAGCACCTACTTAAAGGATGTTCCAAAATTTAGGTGTCGCGAGGGTCGTCCCTCTCCTTACACGGCGCCGCCGCTCGAGTTTACTGCGCCGTAAGACCGGTCGGTCTGCAGGTCCGACGGTCCAGTGACCGGACAATGTGTTCCCAAATATATACATCTCATTAGGTATTCCTAGAGGACACTTCTTTAGTTTATATGTATCACACACTTGCCAGAGGGCAGAAAAGGTCTTTGTTGAAGTCCCAAATTTTCGTAAAACTTTTTTTTTGTGTACATGTTTTTTTAGACTTTATAATTAATTTTACATTTAATCTGAATAAGGTCCACTGAGACTCGGCTTTAAAAAAAAAAAATAACTGTAATTCTGAAAACGATTTGCCAAAAATTCGGATCGCTCGGACCGATATTAATTTGGTGAGTTAAAATTCACGGTGTCGCCTCTTTTTTTACGCAGAAGTAGGGATACGAAATCCTGTGTAGGTAATTGGTTTTCGACACAAATACGCAATAAGTTACCCATGAAAGTTTATGTGCGAGTCGTGATCGGAATACGTGGAGAAGTAGGCTCATGGGCTGATGCGCTCAAGTAAGTGTTATCATCTACCCTGAATAACAAAGGCCGGGGTACTTTAGACCAGTGTTTTTCCACCTGTGGGTCGTGACCCCCTGGGGGATCCCGAAGCCTCTTTAAGGGGGTCGCGAAGCTTCTATAGGGGAGTTGTAAAAGGTTGGGAAGCTACGGCAGTAAAAAAACAAAATATTTATGAAAAAAGATTAGGGAAAATGTTAACTAAACGACGAAATATTTTTTTTAAGGAAAATGAATAATATTGGATTGAACATTAATATTTGTCACAAAATAAAATACATGAAAGAAAGTAACGGTCGCGAAATATTTATTCATACTAAAGGGGCCGCGTCATGAAAAAGGTTGAAAAACACTGCTTTAGACTATAGACATGCCCCTGCCGATAGTTATACGTGAGACATGAAGATAGATTTGAGTACGTGGATGTTTGACGATTTTGTGTTGTTAGAGGATTGTTTAGGAAGTGTTCTTGGGTTAAGTTACGAATATTGTCTTACCAAGATTTTCTGCATATCAATCAGACCGTCACATCCTAGGACCTGGGTAGTGGAAATCCGGTAGGCAACCGCTCCATTTTATTTTTGATAAGACTGGATTAAGCCGATCCTAACACAAATGTTAAAAGGCTAATTAGATATTATCTAGTTAGTTTTAATTTAATTTAGTATTTTATATTTCTTTAGTTTAATCTGGGGGCACGGCAGTGCCCCCGCCAAGACGAGCCAAGCGAAGCGCAAGGGCACTACCTACCTTTTCTCGAAGTGTTTTGTCGTTTTTTTGAACCCTCATAGAGTTGGTTTTAATATTTACTGTTAGTTTTCAAAATAATCTAAGTAAAATCCACAAAATATCTGTATACACTGCCATCAAAATTGAAATTCAACGATATTTAAAGTTCTTTGAAACCCAGAAATTTCCCCATAATATCTGCGTTCTCACCCACATTTAATACCTTGAAAAATCTGTAAATATTTCAGCGCAAGCTTAAAAATAGAAGTATACTAGTCCTTTGGCTGTAGAGTTTTTTTATGGTAACGTATACATGCTCATAGTAACAGATTGTTCACCAGAACTCTTACTCTTCCAATAAACTTTTACGATTTCGCCGGCACGGCAAATATTTGACATTGCGTTTGTGGACATACAAACACTTTCAGCTTTCTACCAGAGCGGGATAAAATAAAATACACGAACCACAAATCCGTGTAATAAATAAACAAAAAGTATGGTGTGCTTTCACTTTGTTACCGGTGGTTAAAATTTACAGTATTCTGCCATCTAGTCTCATAATTCTCTCTCTTAATCTCAGTGGCCCTTAACTCATAATGAGAAGATTAAAAATTCTCCCTGTAGTAATTGTTTAAGTATTTAAAACAAATTTTCTTTATGTTGGGTTCGGGTTTTTTTTTTTTTTAATAGATAGATGGTACTTATCGTATATAAATAAAAAAGATGGAATCTAAGTGGAAATTAAGCTAAATAAATATAAATATTAACTTATGTTAACTATTTATTTATAGTTTCATTTATAATAATAAGAGATTGTATCGTGGCCGTTCGCAACATACAGACGTGCTCGTTAGCAATATTAAATTAAAGCAATAAATAGTGACCTACATTGTAAATTTGCTAAGTGTGAAGATTCGTGAATAATGGAAACATAAACATAGTAAACTATTCTAAAATGGAAAACAGCCCCGGTAGTTCGAGCAGCCGAGAGCTACCTTTTGCCTCGCCAGCAAAAAGTCTTCAGTCTGACTTCTCTGTAGAAGTTGTATCCACACCCGAGATCCAAAAATGGATGTCATCCATGGAGCAGCAACTAAATGACGTTTGCACTATTGCCACAGACGGTAAACTCAACTCGGAGCAGAAACTCAAAATTTCAAACCTGTGCCGTAAAATAGGATCTGGAATCTCGCAAATGGCAGTTTTATATCAGGCCCTGAAACAGAAAGCCCACCAAGCCGTTAACATAATTGATGAACTAAAAGAAAAACGTGACCTGACGGAACAGATTTCGGAGCTCAAGCAGACCATCAAGGACTCAGGTGCAGCGAGAAATACTTCATTTGCTGACATGGTGAAGAAGGGATCAAATGAATATGTGCGCCCGAATAATTTAAGCTCTGTAGCTGTTTATCCCAACGATAAACTTAAGTCAAGTGACGAAACAAAAATTTTGGTTCAAAAAATGGTTCGCCCTGAACAAATAAAGCTGCAAGTACGTGGAGTCCGCAAAACTAAAAATGGGGGTGTTATAATCAGCACTGAAACCAAACAGGATGCTGATAAACTCAAGGACGAAATCCATCTGTCGCTGTGTGGACTTATAGTCGACGAACCCAAGAAGCGCCAGCCACGGATCACGGTTATAGGAGTGCCGAATTCTTTGACTGATAGTGATGTTCTAAAGTGCATGTATGAGCAGAACGTAGCTGATAAGTTTCCGGAAATGTCTTTTGATACCTATTTGTCGATGGTTAAGCTCAGCCACAAATCCGGGAAGAAAGATGCATCGACCTGCAACTATATAATTGAAGTTCCAGCCAAGATTCGTAAAGCCCTAATATCTCAACAAAGGATTTTCATAAATTGGACTTCCTGCCCTGTTAGAGACTTTACCTTGGTTACCCGATGCTACAAATGTCAGCAATATGGCCATGCAGCAAAAACATGCCGAGAGGTCAACTCATCGTGTGGGCACTGCGGAGGAGCAGGACATACAATGTCCGAGTGCACAAAAAAAGCGGAAGCTTCTAAATGTGCAACTTGCTCCCGCTATAATAAGCCAAATAACCACAAAACGGGAGATGCTGACTGCCCTGCAAGGAAAATCGCTGAATATAGATTCATCAACTCGATTGACTACGAGATCACATAGAACGTCATTATGGTCACATGTCTGTTGATTTGCTGACACAACAATATCAGGCTACTGACCTGGACTTCACTTTTATTTATTTGTTGCTGTATAGGCACATTAGTTACCAGCTGTGTAATTGTTAATTAAGCATTTTGTGTGTTTTTTGCCACTTGGACTTTACCTTAGTTTATATTTTTATGTTTCTGACACTTTAATTTTGTTATTACGTGTCTTAGTTTTAAATTAGTATTATTTTAGTTATTTTATATAATTATATATATATATATTCTTATCGACCAGAAGTCTATTTAATTTTTTAAAAAGAAAAAGCAAATCTACCTAGAACTATTTGATTTTAATTTATTAATCACAAAATCAGCACTAATATAAAAACCGTTAGACACCGAAATAATTTAAACTACACGGCTCCCAATTAACGTCCGTCGCATCCGAGCACCGAAGCAAAAGTGATCGAGCTCCGACACCGCACCGCTCACGTTGTGTCGCCCCCTCTACTCGCTGCGTCACCACTATCGGACGATATCCCCGCCCTCTCAGCTTGCGAATCTTCTAAGACGGCCTTTCCTGACAGCTGCACGTCCTCGTCAGCTTGGCTTTCTCTCCTTGCTTGCTGATCCTCGCTCGGCCCATCCATCACACACGGGCTGTTTTCTGCCTGGTCTTCTGCACTTTGATCCTCATTGGTAAACTCGTCATCTAAAACATAATGGATCAGACACTATTATGAGCTATTCTGCGAGGCTGAAGTCTAACTGTCCATAGAGATGAAATTACAAACAATTGCATCAAAATAGACAGCACTTTGTGAATTGTATCGCCAATGAAAGAGTTCCGGACCTCAATCATTACCGAAACATCCACAACATCACCCTGGAATCCACTAGCAGGGCTCCAGGCAGCCATAATGTCGAGGCCATAAGAACCAAAATTGCCACTGGTCGGGGCAACTAGCCACTGGTCGGGGCTAAAATAACAATTGCCACTGGTCGGGGCAACTAGCCACTGGTCGGGGCTATAACAACAAATGCCACTGGTCGGGGCAAGTAGCCACTGGTCGGGGCTATAACAACAAATGCCACTGGTCGGGGCAAGTAGCCACTGGTCGGGGCTATAACAACTAATGCCACTGGTCGGGGCAAGTAGCCACTGGTCGGGGCTATAACAACTAATGCCACTGGTCGGGGCAAGTAACCACTGGTCGGGGTTACTTAAACTACTCACCGTCACCGAAAAACGCTTCACACGCATCCGGGGTCCACTCACCACGCCACTGAACCATGTGTTCTGCGGCAGTTTGAGTCTTCTTCCCGTAAGAGCCAGCCAACAGCTCAAGCTCGTACCGGTGATGGGGTAATGCTTGCACAACCCTATAGGGGCCGCGCATCCCGGAGTCCAACTTCCCAGTGCTTTGAGATCCTTTGCTAACAAAAACGAAACTGCCGACAGTGAACGTACGTGGCTGTCGACGACGTTCGTTCACATATGCATCCTGTCGCTGCTGATTTTCAGCCAGCAACTCAGATGTCCTCTGTCTCCTTAGTGTGAGCAGCGCTTCTCGGTTGGAGTGAGAGTCATTCAGGGCGACATCTCGTACCAGAGATCTCAGGGCTGGTGTCGTGCCTTCGACACCAGTCAGCAACTGTAGGGGTGAGGTGTGGGTCGTGGCCTGCTTCGTTATGTTCAGAGTTAGCTGAATCTTCCATAATGTATCAGACCACTGAGCACCCTTGTTGTTCACCTCGATACGCAACATATTGAGGACCGTCCGGCAGTAACGCTCGACCTGCCCATTCTCACGGTGCATTTCCGGCGTGATAAAATGCACGTCACAGCCTAACTCAGTGACCCAGCTTTGAAAGGAAGCGCTTTCAAACATCCTGGCCCGATCACAAATAATTGTTGACGGAGTACCAAAAAGTGAGATTGTGTTTGAAAATACCCGCTTCAATTCAACTGTATCTTGCCTGTATAGAGCGTATAAGAGGCAATATTTTGAGAAGGAATCTACAACGAGGAGTATATACCGGAACCCGTTTGACTCCGTTAAAGGTCCAAGAACGTCAGTGTGAATCACTGAAAATGGTATTTCGGGCTTCGTCCAGGATTCAATAGGTTGGCTGGGGGCTCGAGGTACTTTCTTGTGCGACAAGCAAACAATGCAATGACCGATATATTTTTTTACAAATGGTCTCAGACCGGGAAACCAAAAATGACGCAATATGAGCTCTGTCGTTTTATCTATTCCAATGTGATCGTGATCATCGTGGAATACTCTTAACAAACTAAGTCTGTGACCTTTTGGAATAAAACATAAAAAGCGCGCATCCTCACCAGTAGTCACATACTTATAGTATAACAAATCATTTTTGATTATAAACCGGGAGGCATCTAATTGGCCATCTCTCAGCCTTTCCATTAAGCCTTGAGTTTCCGAATCAGCCGTCTGAGCAATCTTCGCCCAATTTCTTGGATTTTGTATTTGGAGAACAGTAGCGGGCTGTCGGCTCAAAAAGTCTGCATGTTGCATGAGGCAACCCTTCCGATACTCTAATGTGAAGTGAAAATCCTGCATGTAGATCCACCAGCGCGCAACACGTGGCAATAAGTCTCTTTTACGCTCGGTCAACTTCAGTGAGTTACAATCGGTGACAATTTTGAACTTAATTCCAATTAAGTAGTGCCGAAAATGTTGTAATGCGCGAACAATTGCTAACGTCTCGAGTTCGTAGCTGTGGTAACGAGACTCTGCGCCCTGTGTGGATTTACTAAAATAGCCGACAACTCGCTTCCGTTTACCCTCGTGTTCTTGCATTAGAATCGCACCGTAACCGATAGCACTCGCGTCGGTATGAAGCTCGGTGGGCAATTTGGGATCGAAAATTGCTAAAACTGGCTCCTCTGTTAAACTTTTTATAACATAGTCACGTGCCAGGTCTTGTTCCGCTCCCCATTTGAAAGGTTCGCCTTTCCTGAGCAGCTTGGCAATACAAGCGGTTTTTGAGGCATAGCCTGCTATGTATCTGCGAAAGTAGCCCGCCAATCCCAGGAACTGACGAACCTCTCTTACATTAGATGGTTTCGGAGACTTAACAAGAGCTTCAGTCTTACTTGGGCTCGGCCGTACCTGACCATGACCAATAAGTCGACCAAGATATTCAAGCTCAGTGTCCAAAAACGTACACTTTTTCAGATTTACTGAAAATCCGGCGTCAGTTAGGGTTTTTAACACCTCGCGTAAAGTTTTCAGGCCATCATCGACAGAATTGGACATTATAAGGACGTCATCAATATAAATTAGCACATTACCGGTATCCATAAGCTGCTTCAAAGTTTTGGTAATGACTCTCTGATAAACTATGGGAGCATTAGCGAGCCCATAAGGCATTTTTAAATATTCGTAATGCCCTTCAGGCGTTACGAATGCAGTTTTGCTTATAGAGTCATCATCCTTCATCGGCAACTGATGGAAGCCGGTGGCCATGTCTAGACTGGTAAAATATCTAAAACTTCCCAATCTATCAATGTGGTCGTCAATAAGCGGTAACGGGAATCGTTCTTTAATAGTGACAGCGTTTAGAGCCCGGTAGTCGACGCACATCCTATCAGACCCGTCCTTTTTCTTAACTAGAATGATAGGACTCGCGTAATCGGACTGCGACTCTCGGATCACGCCTTTACTCAACAGATCATTTATAATCTCGCGAACGCGACGTTTTTCATCTGCAGAGAGTTTATAAGGCCGATAGTTAACTGGAATATCACTGTTCAGCTTGATTTCCATACTACCCGTATTAACCGTAGAGGTCGCTGTCCCAGTGGTGAATGTTTTGGGAAATTCATTTAACAGAGCTAGCAAACGCTCTTTTTCATTGCCGACCAAAGGCGTGTTTATCTTAGTGAACTCCACAGTTAACACGTTTTGTATTTGTGATACTCTAATCAAGCGTTGGGAGTCATTCGTCCGAATATATGTAACCCCAGCACGATTTAAAACATCTGTGCCTATGAGGATTGGGGCTTGGATACAATTCGGGGATACGACATACAAGTCTATGTCTAAAGAAAGTTCGGGAAACTCAATGATAGTGTTTACAAATGATGTAGACTCTATGTCCTGACTTCCAATACCTCGCATGCGGCGATAGGTAGGAATCTTATTCAAACTAAAATGCTTCAAAACGGAATCAGATATAAGGGAAATATCAGAACCGGAATCAACTAAAACATCTACGGGTACATTCTGAATGACGGCAGACATCACATTGTTTTGTCTGGAGCAGATTCTGAGCAAAAATTTACGTTACTGGTTTTATTTTTGTTCTGAGATTTAGATTCTGAACGTTCTTTAATAAAGCAGGTTTCGACAGAATGCCCAGTCTTCTTACAGAAGGTACAAATTTTCGCGACTTTAGAAACCGACTTGGTAGTACGTGAGTCGTGCTCGGTTTTTGCTTGGGAATCCACAGAGTTCGATTCCTTAGCAGACCTTTTGGGACAGTGAACCTGTTTATGACCTACGTCTCCACAGGAAAAACAAGTCAACCGACCATATTGCGCAGCGGCCTTGCGCTTACGCGGATCAGAAGTATTTGAGTTTGACGTACGAACAGGATTGCTTGTAGTGGAAGGTGCACTTTTAGGTTTCGAATATACCGACAAAAACTCTACTAGATCTTTTGACCCCAGTTTTGCGTTTGTGGTCGCGGCTTTAACTTGGGGATCGGAAATACCACGGATCACTATGGCAGCTTTCAGTTCATCCGAAAGCCCCCTGACGATGTTCAATCGCAATAAGGACTTTCGGGCATATTCTGCGTATGTGGTGAATTTGTTTGAATTAGTGCTCATGACCTCATATAGCACAGTGGCCATATCAACTTCACGCGGACACAATGATCTAAATTCAGATTTAAAATTCGTCCATGTTCGGTCACTGGTCACCCAATCATTCAGCCATGTTTTCGCATCACCACGCAAACAGCCACCAATTCGTCCCAAGCATTCCCGATCGCCCCAATGACTTAGTTCGCGCCCCTTATCCACTTCAGCACACCATACATCAAAGTCATGTATACTGGGATCAAAATTTGAAATATAATAATGGTTCGATCTTACTTGAATCAGGGACGAAAGTGCACCAACAATCCTGTCCGCAGCGTCAGCCTCACGCGACACCTCGGAGGCGGCAGTCCCCGCTGCGCGTGTTTCCATATTGGGAACAGGTTCCCCGGCGGCCGCCGACACCGGCGCTGGCGTGTAGCTCTTCGAGCACGGATGCGACGACATGGGAGTAGACGTCTGTACTTCGTTAGGAGGCAACCGTTCCTCTAAAGCGTTCAATCGATCAAGAACTTCGTTTATAGGATCGCGGCGATAGTTGTCCTGACGCCCATAAGAACACTCGCGGCGCCTACGTGGACTTTCAAAACTCACTGATCTATCGCGGCGATGCCTAGAGGACCTGCTACGTGTCTCACGATAGCGGTCTCGACGCCTCGTATGAACATCGCGACGGCTATGCGACACATTACGACGGTGGTCGCGAGAATTACGCTTAGATGAATTTTCACGCGGTGTTTGCTCACGATCCGACATAATTATTATAACCTGGTACGCTACGTTACTTAATTAACGATGAAAACAAAACTCAATATAGCCAACACGAGGGCGTTAGCTTGAACACGCACAAAACTAAAAACTGATACACTAATTAACACGCGGTAGGGTACTTTTAAATTGCACTCAAACTTAATCACTTCACAACAAAACGAAACACTTCACTGCAAAAATAGATGGCGAACGATCAAAGTCGCGTGTATTTTTAAGCCTATCCCACTTCTGATCTTATCGACCAGAAGTCTATTTAATTTTTTAAAAAGAAAAAGCAAATCTACCTAGAACTATTTGATTTTAATTTATTAATCACAAAATCAGCACTAATATAAAAACCGTTAGACACCGAAATAATTTAAACTACACGGCTCCCAATTAACGTCCGTCGCATCCGAGCACCGAAGCAAAAGTGATCGAGCTCCGACACCGCACCGCTCACGTTGTGTCGCCCCCTCTACTCGCTGCGTCACCACTATCGGACGATATCCCCGCCCTCTCAGCTTGCGAATCTTCTAAGAATATATATATATTTCAAATATGTTTTTTCAGTTGAATCCATGTAATACTTGTTTAAAAAAAAATGTATGTTCTAAAAATATTTCATTGTTTGATCTTCTTACGCCTGTGATACAGGATTATCCTAGTACAGGCATCTAACATTGTAAGATCTATAGTTTAAGCCAGGCCAATTTGTAATTTATTTATACCAATTTTCAGTTTGAATAAAGATTTATTATTATTATTATATTATTATTTAAACGACTTCAAAAAACAGAGGTCCTCAGTGGACCCATATGTTCGTATTTATTTTTGTTTGTCCGAGATTATCTCGAGTTTGGATGGAACGATTTTGATGCGGTTTTCAGAAAACTAAAGTCTTCAAAAACAAACACAAAAGAGTATAAAATAACTTTTCTTTCAGAAGTCAGATTATTGTATTTTTTGATTGCTGGTTATGTTAACTATTTAACTGTATCTATATAAATGTATAATGTATTTTACAATGTAATAAATGAGTCAATATGTAAGTGCTTTCATCATTCTGCTCATAAAGCTCTGCATTTTTACAGCCAAACATTTAAAATAGTCTCTTTGAAGTAGTATTTCAGATTTAATAACGTAAAAAGATTTTATTTTCGTATTGAATTGAATGTAATAACGAAGTATGGGGTACTCAAAAAAGATTTCTAATGCTGCGATTTTCAAATTAAGGCACTCCAGTTATCTTTGTGCATAATTTCGTCACACTTTTAGGGTCGTTATATTTATTTTTTCTTAAATAGAATATTATGTGACTAAGAATATAAATATACTTTCACATTGAAGTGGGGTATTGAACTCCTCGCGTAGCGTTTTAATAGAGTGTCACACTATTTGATGAATTTCTTGAACTCTATAGATTTTAAGTCTTGATATGGCTATTTGGTTGAAGCTAATGGAGTTGATACGTGATGCGAATATCAATATTAGTTTAATATCATTTGGTTAGTGTGGGGTACACGTACACCGATGAAATAAACTGCAAGCCATATTAGCAATTATGTCCTGCTGCTTACGTCGTATGCTCGTAACTCTACTTGCTTTTTAAGGGGAGGTTGATGTGCTTTTACGATTTTTGAAGGGCTCAAAATTTAATAAAAGGTGAGATTTTTGATAAATAAAAATCATTGTATAAAAATTGAACAAATTCTCAAGTAAACGGTAAAGGTAGAAACACGATTTGAAATTGCCTATCATGGCACTAAATCACAATTTTAAACGCGTACTGTTAAGAGATTTCACTATGGATTTACATGCAAGTTATATCAACAGATAGAGCTTTTTTAATTTTAATGGTGTAAACGTATTAACGTATTGTATAATTCATTTTTTGTTTTACTACAAGAAGTGAAAAACGTTCAGAATGCGGGTTGTTTTGCTCGCGATTTGGCGGGGATGATAAAAATCCCATAAGGCGAGATTGTTTCGGAGTTTACCACTGTAGATTTTGCTTCTGAGTTCATTTAAATGGGTTTTACCCAGTGGTCAGACTAGTCTGTCCAATGGGACTTTTTTTCCCGTTGGCAAGATTTATTTGACAGCTGCGAAAACAACAGAAAAAGTACAATGAAAGTAAAGTTGAAAAAAATAACGTACCTTATTATAAATAAAATACCTAAACTTAGAAGGAGATCCAACTCCAGGCTAGATCTAAATGGAATTGAACTTGCATCCACGAAACAAGTGCCGTTATCCGTATACAAACACTGTATAAGGCCAACGGCACTTGTTTCGTGGGTGCAAGTTCACAATCACACGATCACACCCGCGGTAGGCTTCACAACGTTTGCATTAGATAACAACCTACTTCACACACTATTCAAATAGAATCCTTTAATACTTCTGATTTGTTTACATAATATTTCATCAAAACAACACGTACTACCAACTAAAGTAACAAAATTTAGATTTGATTTAGGAGTGCCGTAGTAACTACGGCTTTTGTATAACAAAAGCTGTTAGCCAGCAAGCCACCGACGTCAGTTCCAACTATGTCGTGTCATGCATAGCGGGCAGGCGCCTGCAAAATATTCTAAACGAGATTGCGAGACCAGCCACGCTCTATTGTAGACCGGTGGGACGTACACCCTGTGTACTGTGTCCCCCACTGTAAAGTATTGAAGGGATTTTTTTTGCACTGTTTTAGTACTGACATGGTTACTGAACAAGGGAGCTTGGCTTTCTAGTTTCAACCTTTTCAACCTGCATTTAATATGCCTGGCGTATTTAATTTTAGTGGAAAAGTTTGTGGAATTTTCACAGTTATATGGTTGCAGTTTCGTTATATGCTACTAACTTCGCGAATTTGGTATCGCTCTGGATTATTTTTAGTTTGATTACTTGACATACATTGTAACAACAATAATTATATTTAATTCAATTAGGCCATGAAAATGTTGTCGTAAAGTTAATTTCATTTATAAAACTGCAGTAAACTATACTAACCAATTTAATAAATGACCCCTAGTTCCATTAATAATTGTTGGTTATGAAGTCGAAAGGAGCGTTTATATTAGTATAGAAAGTACATAATGTATTATCGTCTTATTCTTATCGCACACTAGTTGGGACTCTAGCACTATAATTCCACAAAATTCATCCATCCATCTTTACTTTGGGCATGCGGGCGGCGAGTAATGGGCGACTCGCTGTCCGACCATGGACCATGCCCGGGTCGACGGCGCGTTGTGTTCCACGCGCGCCTCAAAGAGTGTCAGCATTATGGGGGGTCTATAGAGGGCCAAAGCCTGCCGGGGTCGCGGGGCTAAGGAATTACCGTGACCCCGGACCGTAAAGGGCTATTGAAGGACACCGTGGATTTTAGTCAGTACGAGTCTGACAGTCCCTCCCGCCCTGCCCTGGGTGGGAGGACTAATTTGATGACTTTATCTCGCTAAAAAAAAACCATCTTTACTTTAAACTTCTTATCCTCCTCAAACCATACCATACCCGCTCACTCACTCTTTTTTTAAATGAATAAATGACCTTTTTTTCTAAAACTAGTAACTTTCTATTTCAAAAACACATAACTCCCTCATACAAACACAGCTATGATTTGAATATAATTAGGTAGGTCTGTAAAAACAGGAATGAACAAAGACTGTCACAAACCAACAAAATATGTTCCTTGTTATGCCTGTTAAATGTTTCCCAGCAAACATTCCCAGTTTCCAGCAAGTCGTTACTATAATTTGTAAACAGTAGTAAACATTAAAACAAAAACTGTGAGTGCAAAGTTAATAGGGTGGATACTTACAGCCGCAATTTAGGTGGTACCCAGAATTTTAAGTGCTTTAGAATTTTACTCATTTTCCGCCTTCCAGAGATGTCCAACTAAAAGTTGAATGCCTGGTTAGGTAGACGAGGTTTTCAAAAGTTTTAAACTAATTTTCGAATCAATTTTCATTAGAAATTCGTTTGTGCCCGTTCGATCAATTTAATGGATAATATTTTATAGGTATACCTATTATATATTATTTTACCAAAATTATTGAATAAAAGAATAAATTGTGTTTTATTCAAAACAGTTCAGTTTCTGTCATTTAATTGCTATTGATCATCGGTGAATATTATGATTGATATACTTTCTATATGACTTGAATGATATTGTTCCAACTAATGGTTACGTATTTATGTTATTCGTTCTTTATTTTATTACTAGTTTTTGCCAACGGATTTGCCCGCTCACTTCCCTCCCCCCCTTATTGCCTATGTCACTCAGGACTAAAGCAGCTTTTAACTGGTGAAAGATTTTTTGAAATCGGTCCAGTAGTTTCGGAGCATATTCAATACAAACAAACAATCAAATATTTCCCCTTTTTAATATTATTATTAGGGTGGATTTTCAGTTTAATTTAATAAACAAAAACACATTAAGCCCGCCTTACTGAGTTACTTACTTACGCCTTACTAGTTAGCAGCTGCTAAATACGAGCAGTGTGTCGCGTGGAGGTACCAAGCATACCTACTATATGAAAATGTAATCAAAGTAAATTTTGGTGAACAACATATTGTTGGCACTGGAATATTAGAACTAGCCGCAATTGCCTTAATTAACTTGAAGCATACCTATTCTGCAAATACAGAATAAGCGAGTCTAAAAGGCTATTTTAGCAACATCATAATATAAGCATTACGATGAATGGAATAATCTATTCTATTGCTAAAGCGATAGAGTTGAAAAATTGATTTAAATTAATTTTATCGCAATTGTATTAGAAATACGAGTATTGCAAGATCGTTGTTGGATCTTAAGGTTAGCAACGGATGAACGACAATCAAATAGATAAATAGTACGTATTTTAGAGATTCACTTGCTGTGCTGGTTTGTTCTTTATATGATCCGTTTTTAGGGTTCCGTAGTCAACAAGGAACCCTTATAGTTTCGCCATGTCCGTCCGTCCGTCCGTCCGTCTGTCCGCAGTTTAGTTCAGAGACGCACAGTACTAGAGAGCTGTAATTTGGTGTAAATATACGGATTTGTTGTGCCGAAAAAGTGGTAAAATAAAATCTCGTAAAATATTTTTTTTTAGGGTACCTCCTGTGCACGTAAAGAGGGGATGTTTTTTTTTTCTCTCGCGTACCCCTTAGTGTGGGGTATCATTAAATAGGTCTTTAAAAAATATTGATAGTTTCCATTAACAATTTTTTGATAAAAAAAATCGTTTGTGAAATATTAAGCTTTAAAGTGCTAAATTTTGCTCGACTCGAGTGTCCCCCCCCTCTACCAGCTAAACGGTTATGTTTGGGGGTGTGAAAAAATTCACAATAGTAGTATATATAACGAAGTTTAAAAGAAAATTATCATGACTAAGTAGGCTTTACAACTTTACGAGTAATAGTCGACCAACTTATAAAATGTACTTGGATAACATATTTTCCTAAACAAAATGTATCGGAGAACATGCTCTTCAACTGCAAACGTAAGTTTGTCAACTTTATTTTTACAGCTGTAATAGGTATGTTTTTACGGTATGTTTTTTGGGGATACGTAGGTTTTTATCGTCAACTATTTTTAACTTACTTCAAAAAAAGGGGGAGGTTCTAAATTCGTCGTAATCTTTTTTTTTTATGTATTTTCCCCGATTTCTCAAAGACTCCTGGACCGATTTTGAAAATTCTTCTCTTTAAAATTAAATTCAGCGAATCAGTTTAGTTAATTCGCATAAGTATTTTGATGGGCAACTACGGAACCCTACACTGTGCGTGGCCCGACACGCACTTGGCCGGTTTTTATTCTAAAGTCGCGTGTTGAATCCCAGGAAGTTGCCAACGTATATTTTGAAATTCTTTAAACGTTTGAGTTTGTGACTTTATCCCTTTATACATAATTATACCTATGTAGTTCTAAAATCATTAACCAGAATTCAGCAAGTGTGAAGATCATGCTCATTCCTTTTCTGTAAGAGAATCACAGCTATAAAATTCTTTCTCTGTGTCTTTCTCTTTCTCTGGTGTTTTTGTTTGTATGTGAGCTTTAGCCCGATACCGATAACACCAGAAATTACAGGCATTTAAAATATATTTCAGTGAATCATGGTTTAGCGAGTCGCATTGGTCCCATTCCATTCTCAAAGCTCACTAGTACAAAGGATACACAGAGCATTAATTCTGTTAATGAACTGCAGCAGTGCTGTACTGTGGCTAGGAAGCGGGGTCATTACTGCCTCTACTTCCGTCTTATTATCACTAATGACATAATTCAGTCTTTTGTTATCGTACAATGCAGCGGCTGCAACGACAAATGGGATGGTAATGATCAAACAATACACATGTTGGCAATGATTGTTCCGATTGTTTTATAATAGAGTTTCAATGACGAGTGTGTATTGGAGCGATGTAGTTCTACTTGAGTCGAATGCATAACTGGTTTTGATAGTAACGCCACTTTGTTATGGGTGCTTTTTATAAAGAACCAGATTGTCGATGCAGACAGGTCGGTATGGGTTGGACTGGTCGGTACTGATCGGTGCAGGTAAAAAAAACATGTTATCCATGGCTGTTCTCAGTATTCATCAGTCATGGCTGAGCGATCGTCTGCTGTTCAGCGCATGGCGCGGGTTCGATCCCCGCACATAAAAAGTACTTGTATGACCTACAAGTAGTTGTTCCGGGCCTGGGTGTTTGTGTAAGTGAGTGTCGATGTTTGTAAACCCACGATTTATGAGAAATTCCTAGGAGTGGGGCAGCGTTTTATAAAAAAAATCTTATGTGCTAGTACATAAAAGACACAGGTTGAGATTTGACATACTTGTCGGTTTCCAGTACCGACACGTACCGACCTACTTCTTTATGAAGGTATCCTATCGAGGCAGGAAGAAATAACAGATCGCAACTTGTTATCCTTACCTATTCTTTTCGCTTTCTCAATGTTCATATATCTGGTTAACTGCGACTAAGACTCAACTTGCTTACACTGGATAATTATTTCTAATTATGCAGTTTAAGCAAATTGAGTTTTACAGATTGTTCATCAGCTTGAAAGAAAAACCTGCCTTTAGAATCAATTTTGATTCAGCTACCTGATGATTATTTTGATCGAAGTTAGTAGGCATTACATGTTTGCCAATACACGCAGTCAAAAATCTTTTTCCTGTTCAAAGGGAAATTCCTTGAACCAGCTACTCCTACATATAAATGAATACAACGGCTAACGTTTGCAACACCTAGACTTCTCATTTCCCTCACAGTCGACGCGGAATTAATTTACTTGTGAAGTTCTGAACCATTTCTCCGTTGCAAATCTTTCGACAGATGTACAGTCACGAACGTTAATCCACACGTGAAACTTTTAAAAGTGATTTCCTCTTTGTATTGATTGCAAATGTTAGATGTGTACCTACTTAGAATTTCATTTTAAAGTAGAAAAGTTAACTTAGAAAGTTGTATTAATCTGAAGCTTACTCAAAAATGGAAATAAAATTAAAAATTGCTATTTCTTTGTGCTACGTGCAGACCAAATAAGTATTCTGGGTTAAGCGGAATGGACTATGTCAGACGCGAAGACTGACAATGGGCGTTTTTCCAATAGACGGCACGGCACCGGCACCGGCGCAGTGCCGGTGCGGGGAAGCAAAAATGTATGAACCGGGCCGCCGGCGCCGGTGCCGGTAAGTGCAAAAGCGAGCCATACGTTTTCATACATTTTTGCTTCCCCGGGACCGGCACGGCGCCGATCCGTCGCCGTTGCCGATGCCGTGCTGGCTAATGGAAAATCGCACATTCTCCCGAACACCCATTCCTTCTGAAGAAAATCTTCAACAAGGTCAATTCAAATTGTCATTTTTTTGTGTACACGATATTAGTGTCTCTGACTGTATGTAGATGTTTATGGAGCATGATATGTAGTGGATTTTGTAAATGTAGTATTATAAGTGGAGCGGGTCTCTCCCTCGGCGGGAAAAGTTGTGTGTCGTTTGTAAGTTTGTGTGGACCATACTCCCGAGGGCGCCGCCATTGAAACTTGTTATGAGATAAAATTGTTCTGTTTTATGCTCTTAGTTGGTTGCAAATACCGAAACAGTGGAGCACTTAAATTGTATACGATTATTATTTCTTTAGATGGTATACTTTTCAATGGAGTAGGTAGAAATTTAATTTTATATAAATCAGCTGATTATCTAATTACGTTTCTATAATTAGTGTCTTCGGAGGAATTCCGATTGTACTTAATTTTATTGCAGAGAGACTTCCGTATTTTTGCTCAGGCAGCCGTGGATATTTCTCAATTCCCTCGAGTTTTAAACTCACACAGAGGTCCCGTTAAATTTTAATGATGAACTCTTCATACCAAACTGTTCACGTAATCACAAATGTGTTACGCCCAACATGTCATACCATTTAATTAAGCTATTTGTTCCTCTTTGGTCCAAAATCTTTCTTCAGTACAATTTCTCACTGACGATGTAGCGAAAATTCCACCAGAATATTTCATTCCATAAAAATAACAACCTACAATATTTCCCACGAACTTAATAGAAAAACCTAATGGACTGTCAATGTACGTTACATTGCTAACATGCCTGTTAGGCCCTTTGTACATTCGGAAACTCAAGTTTCCGATACCTTACGACTTCAGTATCCAGGCGACTCTCGCAATAGAAATGCATATACGTTCGTACACACGCACGCGACGCGCGACGCCAATCGCGCGCTACCTATCTGCTGACATCGCGGCGACTTGAGTTTCCGCGACTTTCAAGATGGCGGAACAATTTATTTACCATTTTTAATTTTATTCACAGAATAAAGGGTTCCGTAGCATATTCTTGAATCATTTTTGGAAAGTAATTATTTTAAAACGATAGAAAAATATTTACAATCCTCTATCAAATCATAATTTTGTATGCAGTTTTATTAAAAAGTTGGGAGAGATGGTTTTTTTTCTATTTTATTGAATAAAAATTTTAAATTATGTTATAGTGTTTGGATTTGGATTAATGTTAGGTTCCCAGGAAATTAACTGTGAAGGACGGACTGTCACACGACTGATCTTATAAAGATTCCGTTTTTTTTTTGAACCTTCGGAACCCTAAAAAGTATACTTTGATCGTCACAGTCATGCGTCAGCCATTTTATAAATTCATATTCTTGACCACCCATCATGACCTTTTGACGCGGCGCTAGTGTCTATGTCGTTACATCAAATTGCATTATAAAAATTTAGTACCTCGAATTTTCCGCAGGTCATGAGTAGTGGCGAAACTCTAGTATCGGAAACTTGCGTCGCCTCGTGTACGAAGGTTCGTACACGAGGCGACGCAAGTTTCCGATACCTTACGATTTTGGTTTCCAGGCGACTATCGCAATACAAATCCATAGAGGCTCGTACACAGGTCGCGTCGCCGACATGCGTCGCCGACTCTAGTCGCTCGCTACTCATCTATCAAGATCGCCGATACCCAAGTCTTCGCGATTTTTAACCGACGAAAAATTTGTATCTATTATTTTAAAATTTATTATTAAAGTATCTGAGGTAGAAAAATATCCTTGTTTGTATCATTACAATTAATAATAATAATATTCCACAAATATCACACAACGCCATCTCGTCCCAAGCTAAGCAGAGCTTGTGTTATGGGTACTAAACAACTGATAAACATACTTATATATTTCTAAATACATAAATATTATAGATAAATTACACCCAGACACAGAACAAATGATCGTGCTCATCACACAAACATTTGTCCTGGGTGGGATGGGAATCGAACCCACGTCCTCCGGCATAGCAGTCAGGGTCACTAACCACTAGACCAACAGGCCAGTCAATGGTGTGAGCCTGTCTCATGGTTGTGTTTATGAGAATAGCACTCGACGTCGTTGAGTCAGTTTATATTCGAAAGATTTTGAACTTTATTCTTTACCTAGTACCTATAGACCAACAGGCTTGTCAAATTCAAAAGAATATTCTAATACATAATAGTATGGAATAAGCTTTTTTTTTACGTGGTAAAATCATCATATTAAATGAGTCCTCCCACTCCGGGCAGGGCGGGAGGGACTGTCAGACTCGCACTGATTAAAATCCACGGTGTCCTTCAATAGAACCTAACAAAACGATAGCGCGATCTAACTCGACGACAACGCCATCTATCGAGCATGGTGTCAAACTTTTTGCACTTTTATAAATTGTTATGGTTTCGTTACAAACATTACTAATTTAACCCAGCTTCGTCGTGTACTTGCACATACGACAAAAATCAAGTAATTAAGAAAACGAAAACATTAAAAAAAACCTATTCAAATCTGAAAGAAACCACGGTCATCATCATAGCAGTAAGGGCGTCAGCGTTCCGGTGCAAATAAAAGAAAACTATAAAAAAAAACCTAAAAAAAAATGGAATAAAACTCGAAAAAACAACTGAAACACGACAAAAGAAAAATTCTATGTAAACCTGGGGATCGAACCCATGGTCACCACCTCGAAAGTCAAAGCTTAAACAAATCGAGCTACCTTGTAGCCGCTTTGCATGGCGAAATTAAGAACCATATTCTTTCTTTAAATTTTTTGCTCCTCTATACGCGCCAATTTTTAATTCCAAAATTTGAAATAGGAATGCGCTCGCCGTTTTTAAAATAGAAGCATTTTAATTTATGTTATGAGATGTACATTTTGTGTTTTGTACAATGTATTATTAAGGTTGAATATAGAATGGTGGCCGAATAGACGATTTGAGTCTTACGACTCGAGTCGCCGCTGTGTACGGATCGTGCGCTACTAGAGTCGCGCGACTTGGGTATTCGACTGGAGTATCGGATACCCGAGTCGCCTAATGTACGAAGGGCCTTACGTTCCTGTTATTCTTCTCCGTGGCACGAGTACCGCACCGAGACACAGTAATGGCACACCATTTACGAACACGATCACCCACTCTTCTCAGTTTATCTACCTGAAAGTGCAAACACCCCGTACATATAACTTATCCTTTGCCAAAACAACTTCGCCCGTAAATATCGATAACAAAACTGCGTGAATCACGAAGTCGCTGCATCCAGCCTCAGTTACAATCTCTGTTGTTGTTTTAAAGCAATTTACTGCTTTTGTGGTACAAAACTGGCGAAACCCGTTCTCGACGGGAAATTGTGACTGTTTACGTCATAAATTAGCCGCGTTGATTACTTTGGGAGCAGATGGAGGTTCTGTTTTAAGGTGATACGTGAGGATTAGGTTTATGGCATGCGTGAGAATACACGTGGATTCTAGAATCCGTGATTGGTGGAATTAAGCGGAATTTGTGATAACTCCCACACGAGAGCGCGCCCCGACTTTCAAATTGAAATGTGGATTAAATGTCAGTGGAAAGTAATGTTTAATTATTGAAATAAAGTCTCAGAAGCACTTAATTTGAAAGTACTCAACGATCGCAGAGAAAAAAAACGTCTAGGTCATATAAATTCATTCTCAGTTTTATGAAACTATTTTTCATACATTATCTGCTCGGCAGGAAGTCGCAAAGACATTTTTATACTTAAAATATCTTCCCCGAGGCGAAGAAATTCCAGTGAGCATCCGGGCATAGTTTGTGCATTCCGCGTAGCTTGCGGCCGGCATATCATTGCAGTGAGCCGGCGAGCAATATAACTCTGGGCCAGTGCACGCCCTACTTCGTCTTAGCAGCAGTTTCCTTTATGGGTATAATTTGTTTGTTCTGATTTTAGCTCAGTCGTGGGACAAATGTTTGCTGAGCATTTTGTAAGACGCAGATTTCTTCTTGTTCTTTTTAAGCACTGAAACTGGAGGGTATGGATTGTTATAGAAGATTCGTTTTTGAAATATGAAGAAACGGTCGTAAGGTCTACATCGTCTATTTGAAAGTACTAGCAGGCAGGTGTTGCTTCGGGTGAGCTGCAAATTACTTACTTAGAATTTGTTCCAATCGGATAACATTTGCATGCGCAACATGCGATTTATCTGTCAGCAGATCATAGGGCACGGCAGTGCCCCCAGCCAAGTAGTATACTTTTCATGTTGCAGTATAGATTTCACCAAATAGCTGTAATTAAACCTGAAAATGTTCTGATGATCCAGTAATATGCATTTAATACATTTATGTTACGTGAATGTTTTCCCAAAAATGCTACTCACAGGAAGAGGCTGTCAAAACTAATGGCTGGTCGGAAGAGATAATTGATATTTATAGGTGTTATCGGTAATTTCAACTGTTATTTTCCTCTTCAGCAGTGTTGCAAACAACAGATTAATTTCAATTAATGGTCTTCAGTCTGTGACTTTGTGTTGCTTATATGAGGCACACTTGACTGTTATAATATAATAATGGTATAATACTTTAAAACTCACATCTTCTATGATTAAATGGTCACCTAAATATTGAGATTAATGAGGAGAAATATAATTAAGTAGTTTCAACCTGTTTTTCAGCTGACTGTTACTAACCCGCTGTTTATATTGTTGTTAGTACCATTTATTTAATTTAAACTTATCATTTTCAAACAAAATTGCAAAAACTAGACAAGACATGAGTTGTGTTTACTCAAGCTGATCACGTAGTATCTAAATATACATGGTGCATTTTTCAACTGGGCGTGGATGGCTATATCCGACACTAGGAACGGAAGAATATCGAAAAACATAGAAAGGAGTCTTGAGGCCGATTTTGACGATAACAACATTTATAACTGTAAACATCTGTATAACTTTGACCCTATGTTCACAAAATTCGGGCACGCCGTAATCGCGGCGGTAAGACCCCTCTTTGAGGAGTGGCTGGAGAGACGTCACGGCGTCCTGACCTTCCTGACGCAAGTCCTCACTGGACATGAATGTTTCGGGAGGTACCTGTGTCTGATTAGGAAGGAGGAAACGTCTGGGTGTCACCACTGCGAGGATCGCCCGGAGGACACGGTGGAGCATACGGTGCAGGACTGCCCCGCTTGGGCAGAGCACCGCCGTGACCTCATGACGGCGATAGGCGCAGACCTCTCGTACCCGGCATTGGTCGAGGCCATGCTGCGGGGCGAGATGGAGTGGGAAGCGGTCGCCTCCTTCTACGAAGCAGTCATGCTCGCGAAGGAGGAGGCGCGCCGCGTGAGGGAGAGGACAGCGTCCACCCTCCACCCCAGCCGCAGTGGTAGACGCGAGTGGTAGGCGATCTCCGGCCACCGTAGGCGCGGGCATGCGGGCGACTCGCTGTACGACCGTGAACCATGCCCGGGTCAATGGCGCGTGGTGTTCCACGCGCGCCTCAAAGAGTGTCAGCATCATGACGGGGCCCCTCTACAGAGGGCCAAAGCCTGCCAGGGTCACGGGACTAACGAATTACCGTGACCCTGGAACGTAAAGGGCTATTGAAGGACACCGTGGATTTTAGTCAGTACGAGTCTGACAGCCCCTCCCGCCCAGCCATTTGATGATTTTACCACGCAAAAAAAAATGTTCACAAAATTGATAAATGAATTAAATTGAAAAATAAACGATTTCAAAAATTAAGAAATTATCTATGAAATTAGTATTTTCCAGGAGCAAACTGAGCTATTTACCTAGAATAGTAAACACAGACTATCTCTCTAATTTCAACTACTACGAAGCAATATTAAAAGTAAATAATCTGTAGTTCATTACAAGATTTCGGTTTCTCTATCAGTGTAGTATTTCACTTTGCTGATGAGTATTAGCAGCAAGTTTTAATATTCACGTATTTACCTCATTTTGATCTATGCCAATTTAATAATAATTGTTTAATCTGGCAATATTGTGGTGAATCAAGATTACAAGGTTAAATTCACATTGAATACTAATTAGCAGATAACTAGAAGTTAGAAGATCATGGTAGTAATTTGAAATGAATTACGTCATAGCTTGAACAGAGCCAGATGTGGGTATAGTTAAACGAGTAAATATATTATGTGCTTCAATAATCACTGGGTCCGAATTATCTCAAGTGTCGCGGTATGGAGTAACTCCGTAGAGACAGTGGCAAAGTTTCTAAGTTTTGTATTGTTATACTTTGTATCTATGTATAGTTGCGCGTTTCGGCTATATACTGTTTCATCATTTTCCCCATTCCAAACACATGCGAATGTATGAAATTGAAGTGGCTTTTCGCCCATATTTTGATCTAGAGACATTCAGTCTCGTTTCGACACCTACTCATTTCAACCTTACTTTGTTACCTGCCAATCAAATGTGCATGTGAATTATTTTGGAATTACATAAATTGATTAACCTAATATCGCTATTTATCAATAATACAAAAAACAACCTTGGGGTCTTGAAGCCAAGAGTGAATAGGTTACTTTTAGGCAAGCGTGCTTCACCGTCGACCACATATTCGCTTACCATCAGGCGGTGACCAGGATAGGTCAAATGCGAGCCTAAGGCCCATTGTCCACGTAACCGCACGTCATACGCACGCTTTCGTCAATTGACGATTGCAAGACGAATGATTGCATCTTGCGTAGAAACAATGAAATCTGTGTCCACGAAGCGGCAACGTCACGTCAACCGCTCGTGTTGCGTTCGTCATGCGGTGCGCGCGCGCGGCAACATGTCACCAGCGGTGCCAGACACCTTTCTCGATGCTAGTTGAAAGAAAACTGAGACCTTTTGTAGCGTGAAAGACTATTGCATGAAGCAGCGTGGACATAACAAATATGCAAAATACGCCTATCTTCATTTGTAGGTTACATGCATCATACAAAAGACGACTGTGTGGACAGTAGGCCCTAACAATTAACAAAGTTATTTTATAAGTTTTTATAGAACTCATCCTTTCCTATTACGGAATAGATAGATGATGGTTGCAGGAGCCCATTCTTTTTTTAAGTAATCTATACATGGCATTGATGTGAAGTCTGTTACTATGCCATACCAAATACGACCCTAATTAGAATTATACGGCAATTAGATCGGTCATTCACTTGAGTATATAGTACGTAGTTATCTTGTCCGTTTATCAATAATGTATCATACAAAGCGATGCTAATAAATTAGCGTTATAGTGGCTCTGTAATAATGTCCAATTGTGCGAGCCAATTGTATCTAGTTCGGTTGATCATTGCTTAATTATGCACGCCTTTGTACGTGATTGTAATTAAAGATCGTGTAGCTAATTAATCACAGTTTAATATGAGATATAGTTTCCGTTCCGTTTCTAGTCTTGAGGGTGGAACTCAAGACCAAAAACGGCCACTGGCTGCCAGATACTGGCTCTGAAGTGAAATTGGGATCTGGGAGTCATGATTTGTGCCTGGATCGTGGTGATACACTCACCTTTATAAGGCACATAGGAGTTAAACATATCCGTCGAAACATTTGTTCCTAAGGGAATAAAGGCGTGATATCATTATTAAACTTATTCAATTTCTTAACAATTTTACTATAAATATATATTACAAAATTACAAAAAAAAAAAAACATTAAAAATAGTATCTACAACATAGTGCAAGTTACCGTGTGTGGGTCAAGAACTACTGCTTTCTGAATCAGGTTGTGGCAGTACTTCCGTCCCGCTGACGCTAGTGGTGACGAAATAAATTACACAAAGTAATGCGCCAGGCTGGGTTCGAACCCACGACCTACACGACTCGTAAGTCGGGACCAATACCATTCGGTCAACACTGCTCTAAAAGCGTGGTTCACCGAATCAACGACTTCTTCGATCTCGGTCCGAAAAAATGCGTACAGCATTTCTCGTATCCTTTGTGCTCTCCTGACGATGAAATTTGTTGAGCCCCTTAAAAAATGTTGCACCCGCGCCGCGTCCGGAAAAAGTAAAATTCATTAAACGAAGAGTACCAAAGCAAGCAGTAATAAAGCAAGGTACACCAGTTAATTAAAACTGGCCAAGTGCGAATCGTACTCGCTCACAAAGGGTTCTGTACCATATACACTAAGTTATATGTATAAAGAGGAAATATTTGATTGTTGGTTATTTTGAATAGGTTCCGAAATTACTGGACCGATTTCAAAAATTCTTTCACCAGTTCAAAGCTGCTAGTTATCTATTAAATGGCAAAAAAATCACGTCTGCTGTATGGGAGCCACATTAAATGTTTATTTTATTCTGTTTTTTAGTATTTGTTGTTTTAGCGGCAACAAACATACATTATCAGTGAAAATGTCTAACCGTCACGGTTCATGAGACACAGATTGATGAGAGACGGACAACCAGACAGACAGATGGACAGACATCGAAGTCTAAAATAGGGTACAGTTTTACCCTATGGGTACGGAATCCTAAAAACTAGTATTAAACTAGATACACTGTAAAAACGTCACAATGCAATAAAAAGTCATCGTGTCACAAAAAAAACTAACTCGAAACTTATTCAATGATGGCGACACGGCAGCGAAAATTCTCGCATTTTAGATGGCTTCATTTTTCAAGTTAGTGTTCCGAAGTTTCCCGGTCAGCTTGTCGCTTCAGCTATCGAGATCAGTAAAACAGATAGACGTGCTAACATTGTAACTTGTAACCACCGCTCACGGACAACCTTGCCGAACTGTGATAGGTACATACTCGTTAAACATTTATTCAACTTTCCGGAAATGGATAAGGTATTCAATTCACAAAGCAGTAACTAAAAATATTTTTTATTGATTTATTTTTTTGGAAATTCGTATTTCGAATTTTCAATCTGTCATTGGATCACTTTCAACTCTTTTTTTATTCTGTACAATTTTAACAAGCCTTGCAGCTGCATCTATTACCTGCAATTAAAATAAATTCAGTTATATTGTGCTTCCTAGAACTGTAATAAAGTTTTAGAGAATATTTGATAATGTTGTGTAAAATAACTGTAATATTGTCTACCCTGATAAAGGTTCGTAATGTACTTAGATTTTAAATAGTTACTTTAGGTACAGGTTCTCAAGACCGTTGCATGATTACAATCATGATATTAAATGTTTTTATTTCCTATTGTTCATTGAGTTTCACCTTTGGAGCACGTAATAAACTGTATTGGACTGGAATAAACTGTATAACAGATCTTGTAGTGGCTACTTTAATTATTTGTCCCATACCTCTTCCCTCCATATATATCGTCCCCGTAGTTGGAAAATTAAATGAGTCCGATTTTGGCGATATTGACTTTTCCCTATTTTCAAAACACCTAAAACATGCCGCATATTTGAGCCTTACAGGCGTTTTCGTATCTTATTCCGTTCCAAAAATATAGCCATTTTTGTCGGACAGATGGAATAATAAATATCTTCAGACAAACACTATTTTTTTAAAGGAAAAATAAATAACTCAGTAAATAAATCAATAACTGTGGTCAATGATAAGTTGAATGTCAAAAAAATTAAATAACATGAGTTGTTGAATATTTCCTCAACTTCAAAATTCTTTCACAAAACAAACTAAGTTCCAGGAAAACTAAATAACTCTATTTATTTAATTCTGCTATTCAGAATTCTGATGTAACGTACTTAATTTATAAATACTTGATGTTATCTATTTCTTCTACAACTAGATAATGATTAATTATACGATACTAGGCAAATAAAATTAAATAAATTAAGTTGTTTACAATTGCCATAAGACAAAATGCACCTGAGGAAAGTTATCATTAAATTTTTAAGAGAATTTGGCGCGAAATATTCTGATCGGGAACGACGACGGATAGCGCGGGGGTGAGCGGGTGTGGTTTGATGCATCGCTCGCGTGTGCGCGATGGGATATCTTGGGATTATCTGAAATCCGAAGAGAGGGTCAGGATACGATAGTACTAGATTCCGGCAGCATGCTCTTCTACCGGGAAGGAGACCGTAAATCCCAGGGTGGTGTTGGATTTCTTTCTCGTCCGCAGGTCCCTCATCAACAACGTTGTGAAAGTCGACAGTGTGTCGAGTAGGGTAGCATACCTTATACTCAGAATAACCAACCGGTATTCGTTGAAGGTCATACAGGCATACGCGCCGACCTCGACACATTCTGATGATGAAGTAGAGGCATTGTGTGAGGAGATATCCGAGGCCATACATGCCTCAGAAACATACTTCACCGTTGTTATGGGGGACTTCAACGCGAAGGTGGGCGCACGGAATGGCGATGAGTTGAGAGTGGGGCCATTTGCGTATAGGCAGCGAAACCATAGAGGCCAGCGACTGGTCGACTTCATGGAAAAGGAAGAACTTCATTTAATGAACTTCTATTTCCAGAAGCGGCCATCCAGGAAGTGGACTTGGATGAGCCCCGATGGTACTTTTTTTTTTTTTTAGCGTGGTATAATCATCAAATGAGTCCTCCGGCCCCGGGCAGGGCGGGAGGGACTGTCAGACTTCTACTGACTAAAATCCACGGTGTCCTTCAATAGCCTGTTACGTTCCGGGGTCACGGTAAGAAAATAATCCCCCGACCCCGGCAGGCTTTGGCCCTCTGAGAGGGGGGCCCCGTCATTATGCTGACGCTCTTTGAGGCGCGCGTGGGACACAACGCGCCGTCGACCCGGGCATGGTCCATGGTCGGGCAGCGAGTTGCCCTTTACTCGCTGCCCGCATGCCCGCGCCTACGGTGGCCGGAGATCATCTGCTGACGTCCGACGCCGCGGGCGCCTACCACTGCGGTTGGGGCGGAGGGAGGACGCTGTCCTCTCTCGCTCGCGGCCCGCCTCCTCCTTCACGAGCATTACTGCCTCGCAGAAGAAGCAGACCGCTTCCCACTCCGTCTCGCCCCGCAGCATGGCCGCAACCAATGCCGGGCGCGAGAGGTCTCCGCCTATCGCCGCCGTGAGGACACGTCGGTGCACCGCCCAAGCTGGGCAGTCTTGCACCGTATGCTCTACTGTGTCCTCCGGGCGATCTTCGCAGTGGTGGCACCCTGTCGTTTCCTCCTTCCCCATCAGGCACAGGTACCTCCCGAAACTTCCGTGTCCGGTGAGGACCTGCGTCATCCGATAGGTCAGGACGCCGTGACGTCTCTCCAGCCACTCCTCCAAGAGGGGTCTTACCGCCGCAATTGCGGCGTGCCCAGCCCCGATGGTACTACCATAAATGAGATCGACTTCATCATGACGACCAAGAAGCGAATATTTATTGAAGTCTCTGTGATCGCCAAGGTAAAAACCGGTAGCGATCACCGAATTGTCAGACGCACACTGAAAATCAATGTCAAGCTTGAAATGTCTCGTCTGGTGAAGTCCACGCTCCGACCTGGTCCTGCCCACATCCGGAACCCCGAAGACTTTCAACTCGAACTGCACAATCGCTTCCAGTGCCTAACAGAATGCGAAACTATGGACGAGATCAACAATGCGTTGGTGGAAACTGTCCAAGCTGTGGGGTCCAAGTTATTTAAGACCCCGCGCCGTAATAAGCCTCAAAAGCTCTCGAACGGAACCATCAAGTTGATGCAAGACCGGTTCGAGATGAGGCTGCAATCTTCAGCTGATATGTCGGAATATGGCAAACTTAATAGACGAATTTCTAAATCAATGCGACGTGACCTGCGTTCCTTTAGTGCGGCACGGATCAAAGAGGCAATCGAGCGGAACCAGGGCTCAAAAGTCTTCGCAAAGAATTCGTCTATTGGGCAGAGCCCAATGCCAAAGCTACGAAACCGGAGATCCTAAGAGAGCTCGAGAGGTTTTACGGACAGTTATACACATCAACACGACAACCCAGTGTCGGTACAGCTCGAGACGCAAGAGCTAAACTGACTCGACACTACACTGAGGGTATCCCGAACATAAGCCTGTACGAGATTAGAATGGCTCTTAAACAGCTCAAGAATAACAAGGCGCCGGGTGAGGACGGAATCACAACAGAACTTCTGAGAGCGGGTGGAAAACCGGTACTTCTAGTCCTCCAAAAGTTATTTGATTCCGTCATACTCAAAGGTTCTACGCCAGAAGCATGGCACAGGAGTGTGATTGTTCTTTTCTTCAAAAAGGGTGACAACACCTTGTTGAAGAACTACAGGCCAATCTCACTTCTGAGCCATGTATCTCATATCTGTAGTGTTCTCAAGAGTCATTACGAACCGTCTCGAACGCAGGTTTGATGACTTCCAGCCCAAGCCGGTTTCCGAAAAGGTTTTAGTACTATTTTAGTACTATTTTAGTCTATAATAAACCACATACACACGCTCCGCCAGATTATACAGAAGACAGAGGAGTATAATCGGCCATTGTGTTTAGCGTTTGTGGACTATGAAAAAGCCTTCGATTCAATCGAAATCTGGGCAGTATTGTAGTCCCTCCAACGATGTCATATCGACTATATAGGTATATCGAAGTGTTGAAGTGTTTGTATAGGAACGCCACCATGTCCATCCGATTTCAGGAAGAGAGCACGAAACCAATCCAATTGCAGAAAGGCGTGAGACAGGGAGACGTTATTTCTCCGAAACTGTTCACGAACGCGTTGGAGGACGTTTTCAAGCTCTTGGAATGAAACGGACTCGGCATCAACATCAATGGCGAATACATCACTCACCTTCGTTTTGCCGATGATATAGTCATCATGGCAGAATCGTTGGAGCACCTCAATGCTATGCTCAGCGACCTCAGTATCGTTTCCCAACGGGTCGGCCTTAAAATGAACATGGACAAGACGAAAGTCATGTCGAATGACCATGTGGCACCCGTACCGGTTGTTGATGGGAACGATACTTTCGAAGTTGTAGACCATTATACTTACCTTGGACAGATTGTTCAGCTAGGTAGGTCAAACTTCGAGAAAGAGGTCGCCCGAAGAATCCAACTCGGATGGGGGCAGTGTTTGGGAAGCTACGTGATATCTTCTCATCGAGAATCCTACAGTGTCTCAAGACAAGGGTGTTTAACCAGTGTGTGTTGCCAGTGATGATTTATGGCTCTGAAACGTGGTCTTTGACTGCTGGCCTTTTAGAGAGACTGACTTTTATAATTAGGTCTGATTTTAGAGCCATAATGTTATTTTTTGGGTTCAAATTAGTTTCTGTTTTGATTTGAAAGAATACTTTAAGTTAATTTGTTTCCACTTGTTATAATTGGTGTAATTTTGTTTATTTTTTTAAGTTTGTGGTAAGAAAATTATCTGATTACATACACTTTTTCTAAATTTTAATGTACTTTTCTATTTCTTCCTGAATATAACTTTATTAATATCATAAAATAACTTTTATTTTATATAAGATCAATAATAGTTAAAAAAATATCGAAGTAATAATAACGTACAAAGCCACTAAATTTTACATTTCAAAATATTTCGAGTTTGATAAATTCAATAACTGCATTTATTTCACCAAATTTTACTCTACCAAATGTATTTAGTTTGTAGGAAAACTAAATAAATAGCCGAAATAAGTAGATAATTGTAGTACGTCATAAATAACAGTTGTGCCAAAATTAAACAACTTGATTTTTTATGTGTTATTTAGTTATAGTTAAAGATTGAGTTCAGTTTGTTATAGCATAATGTAAAAGGTAATCAGGTCCACAAAATATTAAAAAATTAAAATTGTCTCACATTTTTTAACAAATGTACATTAACTGAAAAAAAAAACACTAAATCGCGTTTATCTCAGTACTACAAAATCAGAGTTATTTAATTTTCCAACTACGGGGACGATATATAATGCGGCACTGCTCTCAAAACGGTGAAGGAAACCGGCATGTTCTAAAATCATCAAATTCGAAGACATGACGACATCTACCAACCCGGACTGGGCCCGCGTGGTGGATTATGGCCCACTCTTACAGAGAGGAGGCATGTCTCCCAGCAGTGGGAACATGATGCTGATGATGATGATCCACGCTTTTGAATCAGAAAGTTGTCCGACAGAGCAGCGTATCCGTGACGTAACTTCGATTCATCAAATCAAATTCGTCCGTTGAAAAGGCTTTTTGTTTTCACTTAATAAACGTAATTTTACCTGTTGGTTTAAGTAAACAAAATATGATGCTATAAACTTCCTTAATATGTATTTAACTTGTCTGCTAAAATTACTGGATAAAAAGAATATAATATTATCTTTTAAAAAAATAATGCGATGACAGCAATACTAAACGTCTACGTGTTATTGCCTCGGAAACACCAGCATTTTTTGAAAATTATATGAAACATTTGGACAGCACATTGTCTCACAATTTCGTGGATGGTTCTCTTTTTATGGTTATATCCAACTATTTTTATTTAAAAATGTTAAAGTTTTGTTAGGTTAAAGATTTTGTTATTCATTTACATAAAAGCGGCTGAAAGGGACTTGAATAAACTTTGGTACACAGATCTTGTAGTGATATCTTGTAGTGAATCTGGATAGAACATTTGGTATTTTTTATCCAAACTCCGGTCGGAAGTCGCAGGAAAAAGCTAGTTCAAGCATATAATATGGAAATGAAAGAAAACAAAATGTAATTTCCCAACGGAGGTGATGAGTCATAGGACCACAATTTTGTAAAGACTCGGAAGCCATCGATAAAGGATATATCATCAATTATACATAAAAATTTTTCATGTAAAGTGTGCGTGCATGTTAGGAATAAGCCATGAAATTATATTTCTTAGCCTTGAACAAGAAAGGCAAATGTTACAAACTAAATATAAATAATATAAATAAATAATATTCCACAACTATCACACAACGCCATCTAGTCCCAAGCTAAGCAGAGCTTGTGTTATGGGTACTAGACAACTGATAAACATACATATTTCTAAATACATAAATACTATAGATAAATTACACCCAGACACAGAACAAATGACCGTGCTCATCACACAAACATTTGTCCTGGGTGGGAATCGAACCCACGACCTCCGGCATAGCAGTCAGGGTCACTAACCACTAGACCAACAGGCCAGTCAACTGTAGGTACTTAAAAATTGCAAACGTTACAAATTTTAATACGTGAAAAATTGCATGTAAAAAGTATATTATCGTCCATAAGTAACGCTGCGCGCTGGAAATATAGTACATTACTGCCGCGGCCTATAATGGCTACTTTGCTGGTCGCACTGATGATGGCCGACAGCGCAGCGTAGCGCAGCTCCAGGCCGAGGCCGTAGGCCGAGGCCTTTACAGCGAGGACAGCAAGGGCTGCAATGATGGCCAAGCAGGAAGGCCTAGAGCGTAGCTAGACTATAGCTCGAGGCAATCATAGCGTGACCAGCGAAGTAGACATAGTGGGCCAAGGCTTGTATAGTGCTTTACTCAAAAATGCAAGTACCTAACCTACATAAAACCAGCAAGTGATTTAAATAAATTATATATTAATTAACTAGAAATTTAATTTAAATAACAATTATGAAAAATACAGGTACTAAAATTCAACACCGACTTTCCTGGTTTCATATTACTTACTAATAGTTTGCGATAATTTTAATGCGATGTTTGACTGCTATATTTTCTTCATTTATTACTTCATTTACTTAAAGCAAAAAAGTCACTAAATAAAAATAAAAAATTCGCTGAACCGCGCTTTTGTTCCTTCTTTGTATTTTTTTTTAATAATATGGAATACAATCTTTTTGTGCCTACCTCTTTATATACAAACAGCTGTTTTTTAAATAAAATCTTTTTGCATTTGTTTTTTTAAAACGTTGAAACGTCAAAATAGCGGCCGGCAATGTTTTTGCCGGCCTGGTAGAGCGGCCAGCAAAAACATTGCTGGCCGCTACTTGAAACAGACCGGCAAAGTCTACTTTGCTCAAACAAGATTGTCAAAATAATGACCACATTACATGTATTTTTGAGTAAAATAATAATCTATCTCGTTCATAATGGTCGAAACGCACCCACGAAACGGGAAAAAGAAAAGTGGGGCAACGTTTCTTTTACAAAGAAAATCTTCCTCATAACTCCTATAAATATTCGCAAAACAAATCCACCAAGCGATGCACACTATGAATATCCCCTTTGGCCATTTTTATACAGCTTATATTATAAGCTCCTTGACGTTTACTTTCCTTTTTTCAGTGTCCAGTTTTCTCACAATTTTATTTTCACATCCTCAGCGTCCGCCGTTTAAAGGTGGTCGCACATTTACAGTGCCAACGCGCCGTATTTTCCCACGTTTTTATAAACTCACTTTTCTTGTTTGTTTATTTGTTTGTATGTTTGTTTGTTTGTTTGTCGTTCCGGTTGGACTTTTGCAACTCAATTTTGAGGCACTTTCCGATAAGCTAGCAGGCTGAAATTTTGCACACGCTCTGAATTCTGATGACAATACATGACTAGCTAAGAAACGTCGCGGCCTCCCCAAGATATGGCGGCCTCCCTAAGATGGCGGACTGGTTGTTTTAAATCCACCCCCATGATATGGGTATCAAATGAAAGGGTTTGCTGTCAGGAATACGAAAAAAATAGTCACGTGACTTAAATCTAATATGGCGGACGTCCAAGATGGCAGACAGGCTATTTGAAATGTACCCCTATGATATGGATATCAAATGAAAGGGTTTGCTGTCAGGAGTACGAAAAAAAATAGTCCCGTGACTTAAATCCAATATGGCGGACGTCCAAGATGGCAGACTGGCTGTTTGAAATCCACCCCCATGGTATGGGTATCAAATGAAAGGGTTTGCTGTCAGGAATACGAAAAAAATAGTCATTTGACTTAAATCCAATATGGCGGACAGGCTTTGAGGCACTTCCCGATAAGTTAGCAGGCTGAAATTTTCAGGGTAGCTTCAAACCCGATGAACAAAGATAAAATTAATAAAATAATTAATAGATTAAAAAAAAATCTAAAAACCCACGTTTTCAAATGTCCTAAAAATAAGAAAATAGTCACGTGACTTAAATCTAATATGGCGGACGTCCAAGATGGCAGACAGGCTATTTGAAATGTACCCCTATGATATGGATATCAAATGAAAGGGTTTGCTGTCAGGAGTACGAAAAAAAATAGTCCCGTGACTTAAATCCAATATGGCGGACGTCCAAGATGGCAGACTGGCTGTTTGAAATCCACCCCCATGGTATGGGTATCAAATGAAAGGGTTTGCTGTCAGGAATACGAAAAAAATAGTCATTTGACTTAAATCCAATATGGCGGACAGGCTTTGAGGCACTTCCCGATAAGTTAGCAGGCTGAAATTTTCAGGGTAGCTTCAAACCCGATGAACAAAGATAAAATTAATAAAATAATTAATAGATTTTAAAAAAATCTAAAAACCCACGTTTTTAAATGTCCTAAAAATAACCCTACGGGGCTGAGAGAGGGGCCACTCAAAACGTGGGGGCGTATCTTTGCAAGTTGCACCCACGATCTATACACGTCATTTAAATATATCCCATAAATAATCCCTTAAACCTTACGGCCCCACGTTTTGAGTGGCCCCTCTCTCAGCCCCGTAGGGTTATTTTCTTATTTTTAGGACATTTAAAAACGTGGGTTTTTTAGAATTCGTTGTATAAAATCACATGAAACCTCGCACACGACACTAGCGCCGCTTTGCGGAAAATGAGCATGAGTATACCTGACAGTGCTAATTACGTCATATTATTATAATGCGTTGCGTACAGTGCGTGCGGCGCGTACTGCGCGGATAAATGTGCAACCACCTTTAGTATATCCTCTGGCTTTGGTACCGCTTGTATGTGATAGCGTCCTGATTCGCTATAGCCATCTTCCATTTGTCATACTTGCTACGTGGGCGCTTGCTGCCGTTTCAGGTGCTTTGTATTCTGAAAAGCATCCAACAGGATTTGGAGACGGCGCAAAGTTATGCCTAAAAGATAATATGAAATTATCTAGATATACTAAATGTAACAGAAACCTGATTTTGCCCGCCACATCAAGCGTGTGAAGTTTGCTAATTGTAACACAGGACCGCAATACTAAAATCGAAATAATAATTGTTGTTTTGTGAGCACGATAGGAGCAGCTGCTGAGCGATTTTTTGCTGAGCTACGTGTTGAATTCGATTCCCGCATGGAACAAATATATGTATGCCCTACAGGTAGTAGTTCCGATTCTGATTGTTGGTATATTTGTAAGATTTTAATGTTTGGTTAACGGACCAAAATCACGTTAGATCATGTCACGATTCCTAGATATTTTGCGACAGTTGCAAAATTTGTAGGCCCAAGTTACATAGTATTAAAAGTGTCTTAATTACTCAACATAAGTTGAACTAACTAGTACGAACTAAAGCGAGTTAGTGCGAGTCGGGCGCGACATGCAAATAAGCTACTTACACATTACCTAGAGATGTGTACCTCGCTATAATGGGACTAAAGTACTCCGTAAGTAAAAGATACTGCTTAGAGTATTGATAAGACAAGCTATAGAACTGTAGAGCTCATACTCTAGCTGTCGACAGTGTCAACAATGCGTCCAAAGTGATGTTCTCGGCTCCTTTTACCCTCGCCTCATGGGCTCGGGTGAGTACTGAGTATTCCGCCTCGAATACAATAACGAATTTTCCCCACTTTTATCGAAATGTGCTTTATGCTTTGAATAACATTTTATATTATAACTTAATTAAAATCCTATACATTTTTCTAAAAAAACTTTTTGAAAAAAAGGGAACCGACTTCAAAACCAAACACAAAAAACTATAAAATAACTTTTCTTTCGGAAGTCGGTGGCTTTGTTTTTTTTTATTTCATCGACATATGGCCACCGACTTCCGAAAGAAAAGTTATTTTATAGTTTTTTGTGTTTGGTTTTGAAGTCGGTTCCCTTTTTTTCAAAAAGTTTTTTATTTTTCCCTTTTTAGTTGAGACTAGCTTCTGCCCGCGACTTCGTACGCGGATCCTGTTGCTTATGCCGGCGACGACGGGGTCGTCAAAATCGAAGATCTGAAACGTCGAATTCTAAGAGCCAGGCTGAACAACTCTTGCCAAGACGTCATTCCTATATAATATATGTTATAGTGTAGCTGTGGTCTTGGAGTTCCACATCAGGTGTTCCAGATCTCAATTTTCATACGTCAACAGAGAGTGCTCATTAGGCTGGACAACTCTTGCTAAGACGTCATTCCTATATATGTTATAAAGTAGCTAGGCTGTTGGAAGTTCCACATCAGATGTACCAGATCTCCAATTTTTATACGACAACAGAGGTTGCTCATCAGGCTCAACAACTCTTGCTAAGACGTCTTTACTGTATATGTTATAGAGTATCTAGGCTCTTGGAGTTCCACACCAGGTGTTCCAGATCTCAATTTTCATACGTCAACAGAGAGTGCTCATTAGGCTGGACAACTCTTGCTAAGACGTCATTCCTATATAATTATGTTATAAAGTAGCTGGGCTGTTGGAGTTCCACATCAGGTATACCAGATCTTCAAATTTTATACGACAACAGAAGTTGCTCATCAGGCTCAACAACTCTTGCTAAGACGTCTTTACTGTATATGTTATAGTGTAGCTAGGCACTTGGAGTTCCACATCAGGTGTTCCAGTTCTTTAATTTTTATACGTCAACAGAGAGTGCTCATCAGGCTGAACAACTCTTGCTAAGACGTCTTTACTGTATATGTTACAGTGTAGCTGGGCTCTTGAAGTTCCACATCAGTTGTTCCAGATCTTCAATTTTTATACGTTGACAGAGAGTACTCATCAGGCTGAATAACTCTTGCTAAGACGTCATTCACTTATATGTTATAGTGTAGCTGGGCTCTTGGAGTTCCACATCAGGTGTTCCAGATTTTCAAATTTTTATACAGCAACAGAGAGTGCTTATCAGGCTGAACAACTCTTGCTAAGACGTCGTTCCTGTATATGTCATAGTGTAGCTGGGCTCTTGGTGTTCCACATCAGGTGTCCAGGATCTTCAAATTTATTCTCTCAGCAGAAAACGCTCATCACGTAGAACAATTTTTGCTATGGCACCATTTCTGTATCTCTTATAGTTAAGCAGGTCTGTTGCGGTTCTGCATCAGGTGTTCAAGTTTCCAAGATAAATTATAGCCTATATGTTAACGGGACTTAATACCTATTCAACGAAAAAAAAAATATTTAAATCCGTCCAGTAGTTCCGAAGATTAGCGTGCACAAACACACAGACAAACAGACAAACAGACAAACCGACAAACCGACAAACAGACAAAAAAAATTTTAACTACATTTTCGGGTTCGGCATCGATATAATAACAATCCCTGATACTTTTTTTTTATATATTTCCATTGTACAGACACCACTTTTCTACAAATTTATTATATGTATAGATAATCAACAAAAAATCTTCATAAAATCGGCGTCTTTGAAAATCTAAAATCCTATTAAGCAAAACGGATCTATGTGAGCAACTTCATGAGATATCCATTATTGTTATATACTAAACTAACTTTTCTGGAAACCGCATCAAAATCGGTTCAGCCAAACGCGAGATAATTGCGGACAAACATGCAATCGTCCCTGAAAATCTACGATCCAAGTAAGCAAAACGGATCCACGCGGGCCACGTCACGGGATATCTGTTAGTGTTATATACTAAAACCTTCTCCAGTATGTAATGAACACTTTCCTGAAAACTGCATCAAAATCCGTTCAGCCAAACGCGAGATAATCGCGGACAAACATACATACATACATACATACATACATACATACATACATACATACATACATACATACATACAGGTCGAACTGAGAACCTACTTTTTTTTTTGAAGTCGGTTAACAAATGTGCTTGTGTGTGTGTGTGTGTGTGATGTAACCTAAATACTTTACATATTGATCAAACAACTGGCCTTAAGAGCAGCCTTTAACAGTCAAATTCAACAATATAACGTTTTTACAACCTTTCTGTCTAAACCAACCCTGCGTCCTTTACTATCCGTGGCATTTTAAACCTTACCTTACCTTATTACTACTTAAACGTTAGCTAAGGCTGTGAATGCCTTAATTTAGGGTGCTAAATAACCTCCCCTTCTTCAGTGACGAGCTTTCAACTAACTCCAGCATCGTAAAGAGCAGTCTTTAGTTAATTAGCCCACGTTTATAAATAAAATAGGCTTTCAAGGAATACAAAAGTTGTAGGTCAGTTTTTTCAGTACTTTTTCAAGGGAAATTTTGCTGTGGTTTTTTCAAAACCTGTTTAGGAATCTTGTTAGTCAGAAAATTGTTAATCGAGCAAATCTTTTTGTACAGTGTTTTTTTACTTTCTATAAGGGTCCATGATTGTATGCGCGAAAAAATATTTGATTCATCTTTCTCATATCTTACACCTTGCTTTTCATTGGGTGCGGGGCAGTGGTCCAACTGCTCTATCCAACTAGTTGGACAATGACCCTTCACTAGGGGCAGTTGTCCAACTTTAAAAATAGTTGGACCACAGCCACCTGTTAAGAGTTCCGTGGTCCAATTTCTTTAAAAATAATTTGCCCACCCTAAAAGCCTCAACTTTAGAATTATATATTGTATGGTACAGTCAGCATCAAAAGTTGCTGACCATATTCAGATTTTCAAAATCACTGTACACCGTATTACTACGTATTATTCTGGTGTACGGCGATTTTGAAAATCTGGATGTGGTCAGCAACTTTTGATGCTGACTGTACCTACTGGTTTGCGGTTATATTCATATCACACTGCAATAGTAGAAAAACTGAGCACATTTAACATTTAAATAATTCTTTTGACTCTTTTTATTAATTTAGTTTTTGATATACCATTTTTTTTTGCTTTTCTCCAAATACATTGTGATCAATGATAATAACAACCTACAATTTTAACTGTCGGACATAATTCTATACTTATACATAATTATACAGTTGAGGCTAATAGAGTGGGCAAATTATTTTTAAATGAATTGGACCACGGAACTCTTAACAGGTGCTGTGGTCCAACTATTTTTAAAGTTGGACAACTGCCCCTAGTGAAGGGTCATGGTCCAACTAGTTGGATAGAGCAGTTGGACCACTGCCCCGCACCCTTTTCATTCACGATGTTAGGAGTTAAAAACCAGGCTTTCACGATTTTTTAATCTATTATGTCGTAATTGCTTAAAAATCTTTACTTAACAACAAAATAGGCATACCGTACTTACAAGTCTGCCTTAGCTTTAGTGGTAAGCATGAGGCACTATACATCTAGGTAGACGGTATATAAGCCCAACTTCAAACAAAATATAAATGGTTGTTTTCCAGCAACAGAAGTTTGCAGTTACCCCACGACCGGTATGGTAACCGTAAGTGTTAAATTCTCATTTTGGCTTTATGGGGTTTTTGCCCTACTTTCGGCCAGTCAAAGCACCTATTTGCATATCCCTTCGAGGATTACCAACAACACTAGGACCAGTCTAAATTAAGCCATACACGGAATTGATACAATTAGAGCTACAAAATTCACAATACGCCCGAACAAATCGAAATTTGCCTAACAATCCTTTCCAAAATGCAGCATCGCGCTGGATGAAGATATTTCTTACACAAACCAGTTTAATTAATTGCTTTTCCGCTTCGCAGAGAGATTTAACTTGAGTCGAAACTGCTTTTATTGTACACTCGATATCAGACAAACGTACAAACGCAAATTGGAGATTGTGATTTAACCGTGATTTGAACAGGCGATCTTCTGAATTTTGTCGGAATTAATTTGTAACGTATTTATCAAAACAATTCGCCTTCCTGGAAATTGTTGATTCGTCAATTACCATCTATTTTGGTTCAACTCTTAGGCACTTAGAAATATCCGTTTATCAACACTTTAATTTCAAACACATTTTGGGAACATCAATTTATAAATTAAAGTGAAATATGGCAAGACCACGAGGTGGAAATAACGTCGATTATTTTTTTATGGTCGAGTTTTTGATTAGTTCGTGGAATTTTGTGGAATATCTACGTTTAGCTACGACCCTCCTGGCAGGTGATTGAAGCCCGTCAAAGTTCGGAAGGCGTAGGTAGGTACTTCGTATTTTTACTTGAAATATGAAAAGATTTTTTGTGACCACTCAACCTGAAGTTATATCAGATGGGAAACTGGATTGGAAGCTTAAAGAAAAACTAACTATTGAAATTTTAATAAAGAAAAAAACCGGCCAAGTGCGTTTCGGGCCACGCACAGTGTAGGGTTCCGTAGTTGTACATCAAAATACTTATGCGAACTAACTAAACTGATTCGCTGAATTTAATTTTAAAAAGAAGAATTTTCAAAATCGGTCCAGGCGTCTTTGAAACATCGGGGAAAATAGATAAAAAAAAAGACGTGTGGCACTCGGGGACTGCCGCGGTAAAGCTATTGCATAGCATTTTGTATCAACTTATGCAATTATAATTTTATTTATTTATTTTATTCATGCAGTATTGCTTTTTCTTTGATATTAATTCAAGTTACACTTTTTGAGCGTGGTGACCGATAAGAAAACAAATTTTTCTATTATTAAATAAATAAAAAAAGTTAAAATATTGATATGTTCCATTAACAATTTTTTGACAAAAAGATTCGTTTGTGAAATATTAAGCTTTAAAGTGCTAATTTTTGCTCGACTCGAGTGTCCCCCCCCCTCTACCATCTAAACGGTTATGTTTGGGGGTGTATATAAAAAAAATAAAAAAAACTTGAGAGGTGTTAAGGGACACCCGGATGGAACGAAGACCTCGATAAATTTATGCAACTGCCATCTTAGATTTACATTTTGACTGCAACATCGGTTTCAACACCCTCGAAAACCATGAAAACGACACCCATGACGAAAACCTCGATATTTTTTGCAGCCGCCATCTTGGATTTACATTTTGACTGCACCCTCGGTTTCAACATCCTCGAAAACCATGAAAACGACACCCATGACGAAAACCTCGATATTTTTTGCAGCCGCCATCTTGGATTTACATTTTGACAGCACCATCGGTTTCAACACCCTCGAAAACCATGAAAACGACACCCATGACGAAAACCTCGATATTTTTTGCAGCCGCCATCTTGGATTTACATTTTGACTGCACCCTCGGTTTCAACACCCTCGAAAACCATGAAAACGACACCCATGACGAAAACCTCGATATTTTTTGCAGCCGCCATCTTGGATTTACATTTTGACTGTACCCTCGGTTTCAACACCCTCGAAAACCATGAAAACGACACCCATGACGAAAACCTCGATATTTTTTGCAGCCGCCATCTTGGATTTACATTTTGACTGCACCATCGGTTTCAACACCCTCGAAAACCATGAAAACGACACCCATGACGAAAACCTCGATATTTTTTGCAGCCGCCATCTTGGATTTGCATTTTGACTGCACAATCGGTTTCAACACCCTCGAAAACCATGAAAACTACACCCATGACAAAAACCTCGATATTTTTTGCAGCCGCCATCTTGGATTTACATTTTGACTGCACCATCGGTTTCAACACCCTCGAAAACCATGAAAACGACACCCATGACGAAAACCTCGATATTTTTTGCAGCCGCCATCTTGGATTTACATTTTGACTGCACAGTCGGTTTCAACTTCCTCGAAAACCATGAAAACGACACCCATGACGAAAACCTCGATATTTTTTGCAGCCGCCATCTTGCATTTACATTTTGACTACACAATCGGTTTCAACTTCCTCGAAAACCATGAAAACGACACCCATGACGAAAACCTCGAACACTCCACTCCACTCCCCTCCCCTCCCCTCCCCTATATATTTTGTATTGTGTATATAAACCTTATATTCAATCACACCTCCTTGCCCGTCGGAGTGGGGAGCGTGAGGTTTTTTCGTTACGGAATTTCTAGATTCGGTCCCCGCGCTCAAGGCCCGCGATAGAAGCTATGCAATAGCTTAAAAGATTACGACGAATTGAGAACCTCCTCCTGTTTTTGAAGTTAGTTAAAAATAGTTGACAATAAAAACCTTCCTATCCCCAAAACATACCCACCTATTATAGCTGTAAAAATAAAGTTGACAAACTTACATTTGCAGTTGAAGAACATGTTCTCCGATACATTTTGTTTAGGAAAATATGTTATACAAGTACGTTTTATAAGTTGGTCGACTATTACTCGTAAACTTGTAAAGCCTACTTAGTCATGACAATTTTCTTTTAAACTTCGTTATATATACTACTATTGTGAATTTTTTCACACCCCCAAACATAACCGTTTAGCTGGTAGAGGGGGAGGACACTCGAGTCGAGCAAAAATTAGCACTTTAAAGCTTAATATTTCACAAACGAATCTTTTTATCAAAAAATTGTTTATGGAAACTATCAATATTTTTTAAATGCCTATTTAATGATGACCCCACACTAAGGGGTACGCGAGAAAAAAAAAACATCCCCACTTTACGTGTACAGGAGGTACCCTAAAAAAAAATATTTTAAGAGATTTTATTTTACCACTTTTTCGGCACAACGAATCCGTATATTTACACCAAATTACAGCTTTCTAGTACTGGGCGTCTCTGAGCTAAGCTGCGGACAGACGGACGGACGGACGGACGGACATGGCGAAACTATAAGGGTTCCTTGTTGACTACGGAACCCTAAAAAGGGGTTAAAATAATGATTGAAGTATCCGATTATTAAAACCGTAGATCAAAAAACTATATAAACCAAATGTTCAATTGCAAAAATGCAAAACTCTGGAACGATTGACGCAAAGATCAATTCAGTCAAATGTAGTTTCATTACATAATTATTTCTGTTGTTCTAACAGCCGTCGTAGTAGTTCGGTACGGCAGGTCAATGGGCCGTTCGTCAGCACGCTCGCACTTGACACGAGTTCCACATTCAACCGATGGTTTATTCATGGGATCGTGAGCCTCTCAGCGGAGTAAGAGCAGACGCGACGCCCACAACTATTCCTATTCGATCATATACATAGTATATTCCTATACTTCACTAGTTGTTGCAAGCGGCTTCGCTCGCTACAATTCGAATATTATACCACGGGAACATAAAATCGGGATCAAAACTACCTATCCTATGTGTTAATTTAGTTTGGTCGCGGGACTCACGAATTACCTTGACCCCGGAACGTAAAGGGCTATAGAAGGATACCGTGGATTTTAGTCAGTACGAGTCTGACAGTCCCTCCCGTTCTGCCCTGGGTGGGAGGACTTAATGTGATGATTTTACAACGATAAAAAAATGTTTAGGTTATAAAATATCTGTGTACCAAACTTCATCCAAATTCAGTATTTTGTCTGAAACAGCAGTAACAGATTCCTTTTGACAGCACGGTTGGCGCTGTGGCTGAGTGCTCGACTGTCACGCAGCGTGTCGCGGATTCGATCCCCGCTCGTAACAAATATTTGTATGATCTGCAAGTCGTTCTTCCGGGTCTGTGTGTTTGCGTATGTGAGTTTTTATGTTTGTAAACGCACCCATGATACAGGAAATATTCCTAAAGTGGGACAACGTTTTTAAAAAAGATCCATCCATCTAACTCCACAAACTTTCGCATTTATAATACTAGTTATATACACATAGAGATACTTTGTAACGATTTCACGAAGCGCATTAAAATTTAAAAAGCTGTTTTTTGTAGGCTAATTTTTTTTTTTCTGCTCATAATGTGTGTTTGTCTCTAACATGATTACAGCGTATTTGGGATTTCATTAGTACTAACAAAGGGGAATGTACCGATTACTTTTTTTTCATAACACACGCTAAACCTATTTACCCAATTAAGAAAATTACGGTGACTTTGTATATATAACATAGAGCGAAGTTAATAAATAGGTGCCCACAATATTGGTGGATAAAATTTAATAATGTTTGTGGAACCAACTAACCTTTGGTACGGGAATGGGTAATGTTAAACATAGCTGGTAATTTGTTGATTCTAAAACGTAGAGGTATGAAATTACCTGTAATAATCAAGTGCCAAGAATTAATTGGCTTCATATAGGCAAACTTGTGACCGCCAAATAAGACCGCCAAATAACATCTATGAATTTCAAATCCACTGTTATCTCGTTCAGTCACATTTTTCTGAGCAACCTATTTTGTTGGTAAAATCATCAAATGAGTCGTCCTACCCTGGGTGGCTGATTGCCAGACTCATATCAACTAAAATCTACCGTGTTTCTTCAATTGTCCTTTACATTCCAGGGTCACGGATTAGTTTGCACAATTTCGGTAAGCGGCCGTCAGATAACTGACAGCTCTTGAGGTGAGACTCGACGCGCTATCGACCGGGGTATGGTCCCTGATCTTCGTCACCCTAAAGAATGACTGCACTCACCACCATCAGCCTATTAATGTTCCCACTGCTGGGACACAGGCCTCCTCTCTGTGAGAGGGAGGATTGGTGGATGTCACATGTCTTCGAATTTTTAGTTCTAGGATATGCCGGTTGCTTCAGGATGTTTTTCTTCACCGTTTTGATAGCAGTGGTGATAAAATAAATTACACAAAGTAATGCGCCTGCCTGAATTCGAACCCACGACCTACAACCTACCTACGACCTACTCGTAAGTCGGGGCCGATACCACTAGGTCACCACTGGTCATGACTGCACTATTGACGCGAATATTCAACTCAAACCTCAGTGTCGTAAGCCTGTTTGAAAATCCTGACAATAATGTTGGTATGTGGTCATAAATCGTGGCAGTGGTAATTACTCTGTCTCATAAAGCTTGGCCATTGCCGGAGCCAGATTCAATTGTCCAGTTGAGTGAATAGGGGCTTTTTAGGGTTTCCTAACTGCTAGGAATCCGTATCAATATGGTGAGTGGACACTTTCTGGCACACGCCAACTTTTAGGCGACTGCGGAAATTACACTTTCTGATTTAGGCTGTTTTATTGGACTTTTTTTTTTTTTAACGTGGTAAAATCATCAAATGAGTCCTCCAACCCCGGGCAGGGCGGGAGGGACTGTCAGACTTCTACTGACTAAAATCCACGGTGTCCTTCATAGCCTGTTATGTTCCGGGGTTACGGTAAGGGAATAATCCCGCGACCCCGGCAGGCTTTGGCCCTCTGAGAGGGGGGCCCCGTCATTATGCTGACGCTCTTTGAGGCGCGCGTGGGACACAACGCGCCGGCGACCCGGGCATGGTCCTTGGTCGGGCAGCGAGTTGCCCTTTACTCGCTGCCCGCATGCCCGCGCCTACGGTGGCCGGATATCGTCTGCTGACGTCCGTCGCCGTGGGCGCCTACCACTGCGGCTGGGGCGGAGGGAGGACGCTGTCCTCTCTCGCTCGCGGCCCGCCTCCTCCTTCACGAGCATTACTGCCTCGCAGAAGGAGCTGACCGCTTCCCACTCCGTCTCGCCCCGCAGCATGGCCGCAACCAATGCCGGGCGCGAGAGGTCTCCGCCTATCACAGCCGTGAGGACACGTCGGTGCCCCGCCCAAGCTGGGCAGTCTTGCACCGTATGCTTCACCGTGTCCTCCGGGCGATCTTCGCAGTGGTGACACCCAGGCGTCTCCTCCTTTCGCATCAGACACAGGTACCTCCCGAAACTTCCGTGTCCGGTGAGGACCTGCGTCAAGCGGTAGGTCAGGACGCCATGACTTCTCTCCAGCCACTCCTCAAAAAGGGGTCTTACCGCCGCAATTGCGGCGTGCCCGTGTTTTATTGGACTTGTAAAATAAGTACTAGTAGAGTAATATTTTAATTTAAAAAAAGTTAGTAGAGTAGACTTACGTATCAGTATAATTAGCTTATAATGTTCCCATTGTTGGGACGGCCTCTTCTCTATGAGTGGGCTTTAATCCAACACACACATCAGCCACATTTCTTCGAAATGTTGGATCTTTCTTACGATGTTTTTCTTGATCGCTTGGAGAGTGTGATGTTGAATGCAGTGGTGATGAATAACTTACATAAAGTAATCTCTTGGGTATAAACCTAAGACCTACAAGTTTTAAATCTACGTCGTTACCATTTGCACACCTTGGTCTCTGAAATTAAAACAGCACTGAGATGAAATACCGTGTTGAAGTAATGTTTTTTTCTCCATGCATTATACCTGCCACTTGGTCCCATAAAAAATCATTTAGTTTGGTTCACAAGTTTTTATTTCATGAGCATTTTTAGCTTATTAGCTGCATAGCTGTAAATGGGATGTTATTACCGGTGCTACGGATTACGGAATTCTAGCGCACATGTAAGAAAATTATGTTTAGTGAATATTTAATCTAAAACGGTAAAAAGCTCTTTTTATTTTTACAAAAAAGAGCTTTTTACAGTCACGGCCGGTGTTGGTTACATTTTTTTGAAAAAGTTTTAGGCGATTATGTCGCCTAAAACTTTTTCAAAAAAATGTAACCTTAGGCAATGTAGGCTAAATATTCTAGCGAGCCAGGTAGGCTGGTGCGCAATGAATATGCTAACTAGTTCTAGTTTGTCTAGAATCTAGTACATCTCTTGCCAAAGTTAAGGCCTATGTACGACTAGTTACTACATTGCTTTTGTCTTGTTGTGTAAGGGTTTCCGACTCATTAATAATTTCAAAGTTCGCAGACGGACAGGGTGTTAAAATTTCCATTTCAAAATTCATCTATTCTGTGTATTATTTTTCTGAGTGAAGCGAAATGCTAGTTATAAAACAAAATGGTAGTAAATTCCAATTAGTTATTCTCTTAGTAAAACATGGATTTACTTACAGAAAGAATCAATGAACTCGTGTGTATTTGCATTGTTTTCTGTTTACCATTAACCTCTAGATTTATGATGAGAGGTAACTCAGTTGTTTCGTAAATGCGTGTTGTGTGTCCGACAGACGGAGGCCCGTCACAACCCTCTTGTGGCCGTCGAACACAGAAATCAAATTAGCCGAATCCCTTTGACGTACTTGAAGTTAGTTCAGCAACTGTGAAATTATTAACTACCTAACTAGGTGAGGCTATAACTAGACGGAGACATTTGCTTACGTACAAACCGTTAGGATTATGAATGGATTAAAATATAGGACGAGTATTTAGATTATGCGAGGTGTTAGGTTTGTTTACCCGGTATTATCATCTCTGCAAACAATTATGTTGTTATTTTTATGTTAAACCTCCATTCGTTTTTTGTTTTCATTTTTTATTGTTATTGCTCGTTACCCATGTGGATGTTGCCGTAATTGTGTTTTCTCTAACTCTTAATTGTTTCAAACAATTACGTTTATGTTTATTAGTTACTTTATTAATAAATACAGCTTTCGCATCCCTAAGCTGTGTTGTTTGAATTTACAGTTGGCGTTAATCGCTACAGAAGTTTTACAATGTTCTTTTTTCGTTGTTTAACCTACAAATCCCCAAGTAAGGAGCGAATGCAGCGTCTTACAAACAAAAGCGTCTGAAAAATTAATGGCGGCGACCTCGTCACACTCCACGGGTTTGGTAGCCGTCCAGCAAACTTTTAAATTATACGTTTTGCAAATTAATTAAACTGTCTGCTGCAACTTGTACACTAATGAATTAATTCTTGTTGCTAAGCTCCCATATTTTGTTTGTTACGTCTTTTAATTTTTTGTCTTATTTGCAATTTTCATTACGACAGTGTCGCCATAACTTTCAATAAAACCAAAATATTTTCCCGTAACAATTCAAGTTGGGTTCTCTGCAAAATTGAAGTAAAGCAAAGTCAAAACTCTAGAGGGTTCTGGATTGCTACTGTCTCATTAACTGGCATTGGATAATCACATTACACGCTCACCAATTTTCGACCATCGAAACCGGATCAGAGAATGCACCAAATGCAGGATCAATGAAGAATCTATTATGCTGAAATTCATGTGTAGATGTTTGGAACAACTTGTGCGTTTGTTAGCGTATTTCAATTGTATGCGGGATCTATTGTCAGATTTCCAGGACCGGTTCCGAGTTGTTACTGAGAAATGTATACTAATATATTGTGACATAAATGTCTGTAAAGGATTTCTCCGTAGCAGCTCGCAATATGCAACAGCCTGTCAGTATAATAAGCTATCACGCGTAGGATTCAACATAACTAACGAAGAATGGGATTGATACATACATGTGTACGTATTTGTATATTTGAGGAATACAGTCTTGTTGTATGCAAGGCTGTATTCACAGCGGCCGAGCGATCGAGTGCTGCTCTCCATGTCACGGGCTCGATACCCGCAACAAGGTACAGATATTTGTATAATTTACAAGTATAATTATTCAGAGTCTATCTGTTTTGTAGTAAGTTTATTCCTCGTACCACAAAAAGTTTAACATCTGTTAAAAACTTGCCTAAAAAAATTGTTACTGCAAAAGACTCTTAGGTATATCAACGTCAAATATCATTTTGCAGTTGGCAGTTTTTTAGACAAGTGTTCAACAGATGATTCACTTTTTCGTAGTAAGACTTATACGTATGTAAACAAACCCACGATACATAAGAAATTGTCTTTTACCGAGGAATTCAGCTGTTCTGGAGTCGGATTCCAGTCCACACAGTTGCAGCGGAATACCAATAAAAATCAAACATCTGCAAATGATACGCAGAAAAATGCCTTTCATGATTTCCGAGGCACTAAGTAAACTTTGTATATAATGGTTAGTTACATATCCACGAACCGTCGCGGGTATGTTAATTGGTAAGAGCTGTTTAACCTTTGAAAATCTACCCGTGCTGCTGTTATTCTTGAATGCGTGACTAAAAAGTTACGGCGAATTAGTTCGCTATAATATTTGAATTCTATTCAATTAATTTTCTCGACGGTGGCACAGGTTCCAACGATATTGCAGTAGTTGTGTCGACACGACGACAGCGTTTGAAGGCGCCGACTAACCGCAGAAGTGAGCTGGGCTTACCGTCTGCACTGTGACGGCAGCGAGTAGCGACAGACAGGGTAAATTACTGCCTTAGATTGTTAGCTGCAGTTTCGATTGAACGGAAGAGCTGATTGTTTACTAGAAGTATAAGCGGTATGTAAGAGTATTAGTTCAAACATGTATAGTTTTAACTTACATAATTATGTTAGAATGTGTCGTGATTAAGTTAATAGAATGTGAGTATAGTGTTGAATTTTCTAACTGACTAATTAAGATCTGTTATCTAGATACTCACTATCTAAAATGAAAAAGTTGTAGTTAATAAAGACTTTTGTTTTACGTATATTTTTATCACTTAAATAACCGTACAACCGTACGCAAAAGACGACAGCGTATCAAAAATTCAAACCTTAACTTTGCAATACAACCTTTAGCATCTTGAATATTCAGAAGCAAACATTTTCAAGCTCTATTTGATTAGCTCCTCTTCCACTACTCTCTGATATTATTTCTACAAATTCATATTCCCTCACTGAAGTGGAACGCCTTGCTAAAATTATACAGAATACATGTATGTAGGCATAAAGTGATCATTACTTAGATAGAGAGAACAAAGCGAAAGTCTCAAACATCTAATTTACTGATCGACTCAAGATAATTGGTTTATGTTGTCACAACGGAGTACCATCCGAAGTATTAACTAAATAAATTGAACTGAGTTAATTTAGGGTACACATTACACACACACAGTCGTACGGTAGCTTACTGAATATTATAGTCAGACGTCTTGCACTAAAATTCTAACCGGGTTAGTGTTTGACCTGACGTTGTCAATAAAATTGGATTTAATAAAACATGAATAGTTTATTTGGTTAAATTATTTCGGTGTTCTGATTACTTAATTTGGAAATCTGTTGTTAGTTTTAGAAGCGTATTTATCTTTTTGTGTCAAATTAAGTACACGGAATAGAATATGTAGTCAGTTTCAGTAATTTTCCTAGATATCAGTACTTAAAAAAGTTTCAGTTTCAGTTATGATAACCCAGAACCACAGACCTCGAATATTTTAGTGAATACTTACTCATCAGACATTATATGTTATTTTTAGCACCCGTGATCAGTAATTTTCCATCTACTATATCAATATTTACTATAAATTAATATCAATGTATATTGGTTTGCTTTTAATGGGATCCGAGTGCTCACCAAGTTTTTAAAGAACTTGCCAAACGTATAGTCAACTCTTCGTGTGACCAGAGTGCTGGCCTATTTCTTAGCCAAAGAAAAAGCATTGCCATCCCACGTGGCAATGCTGCCAGCGTCCTGGGCACTTATCCCGTTGACAGCGATGTGGATGAATTTTTTGATGCTCTTTGTTAGTTATTTTAATTTATTAGTATGAATTAATTAAATTATATAGTAAATTAAATTAATATAAATAATATATATAAAATTAACATAAATTATATATTAAATTAAATTAATTTTATTATTATAAATAAATTTAAATAAATGATTTGGCTTTTAATACATTCAATTTAAATTCACGTCCTCCTAGAATTCATAATAATATGTACCTACCTAATTCCGATGTAGGCTATATCTCAATGCCTGATTTAGCGCGAATCAAGCTCGACACGCTTTAAAGTCGCAGCTCATTGACACATTGTCAGTTAAATATAATACCATTTGGGAGTTTGTGGGCGTGTTAAAACATTGTCATGTCGACTTGACTTCTATCTGAGTTGAGCACTTGATTTAAGACAAGTCATAGAACACTCAAAGTGATAGTGTTTCTTGCATACCGGTGTATTATACAATAATAATAACTTCTTACTAATAATACTACTATAAATACTAAATATCTGGTTGACCGAGCTTCGCTCGGTTTTTAAAATGTCTATATCTTGGGAACCGAGCTTTTCTTGAACCTGCGACCTTGATAAATCGATTCCTTGAGCCGAAAAACCCCTAATCTGTAACTTACATGAAAATCCTTGGAGCCGTTTCCGAGATCCTGATTATCTTTACATATAATGAAATCGTAGAGCTGTCATTCAATATTGAATATTTTTTTCTTTTTGTATTTTTTTCGAGATAAGGGATCGATTCTGATGCCAAATCAACTTGTTTTTTCGAATTTTTTAATGTTTTTTTGATTTGATCTATCTCCTAAACTACTGTAAAGTTGTCGATCTTTTCCTCAAATATTCCTAATAATATGCTTCTGTTAATAGGCTATGTATTATTACGCTATTTTCCCTGGGAGATAAGCAATTTTGAATTTTGTTGTTTTTAAATGTATGTTTGGAGTTGGAAGCTAAACCACTGGATATTATTTATTAAATTTTTCCTCAAATATTCCTTAAACTGCTCTTCAATTAATAGGATATTCTCCTTGGATTACGCTATTCTCCTTGGGGGATTGGCAATGTTATAATATGTTGATTTTTAGTCATTGTTGACATTTGTATAAGAACCGCTATTTGAAAACTACTGTCAGCGTACTAGCCAGTCTGGTTGGTAACCTGCTTGACTATCGTGCAAGGGGTCTCAGGATCAAATCTTGCGACTTTCTTTTTCACTGTTTGTGTTTCTTTTTTTTTTGTTTTTATTTGTCCTAAGAGTATCAAATAATTAAAAAAAAATGTGCATACTTTTATTTCAATATTATTCGCAATTTTAATTTATTACTATTTTTTTTTAAATAGTTCTCTAGGCTAAAAATCTACGAGTACAGTGATTTAAATTGTAGGTAGTAAGTTGGATATTTTTTTGAATTGTAATCGAGGTGTGGGAATTTGAAAGATTCGAAAATAATCAGTGTTTCTATTATTTTGTATTTATTTATGTTTTGAACTGGTGCTCAAACCAGTGCATAGATTCTGTTTTAAACGAGGACAAGTTGTACTCATCGAGTCACATAATTAGTTATTTTTTAGGTATCACGCGGTATGCTAAAGGGAGAAGAGCAATGCTATCGTACTTTCAATTTGCAGCGATACTGTAAATCGACCAAAAAATTATAGTCTAATGTTTAAGATAATCACGGATCTTTGAAATTAATGTCGCTCAAAAATAAGGATGATTCCTATGCAAACTATGTACCTAGGTATAACATTATTGATCTAAACTAATAATAAAAATGCAAGTATGTTTGTTTTTTTACGTTTTTTCACGCATTACTACCTACTGATCGTCCCAAAATTTAGCATATACGTTGTCAGGAGTATAGACACGGATATAGGGTATCTTTCATCCCGAATAACAGAAGAGAGCTGTTGCCGAGAAAACAATTACGTTAATATTCCAGATGGCGCCACTTACACAATCCGTATTGTTTCTCAAATTCTAAATTAACGCAAGCGAAGCCGCGGGCAAACACTAGTATATAAATAAATATACAAGAATTGCTCGTTTAAAGATGTTAGATATAAATAATAAAATATCGATACACAACGTTCACAAAGTAGTAACATCCACATGCATGATCGCTCGCCGTCCGATAAAGCAATATCTTCATAACACAAGATATACGAGTATAATATTAATTGTAAGTAGTACGTGCTTATTGCCAAGCCAGTGACCCGAACATGAGTGGCCTTTACGTAAACCGTTATAAAACGACCTTCATATTAATAAAATTGTTTGTAAACTAAACTTGAACTAATAATGGGTAATAAAAGGAAAGGTTTTAATGAAACTTAGCATTAATGAACGTGGGTTTTGTTCAAGACTGCGAGCCGAAATTAATTGAGTACAAATAAATGTTAATGGAATATATTTGTTTAATAATTTTGAAAAGAGTGGTGAGACCTGGACGTGTACGGCGAGGGTTTTTTTTGTATAATATTTATTTACTTGGTAATGTCATCAATGGGTCCTCTTGCCCTGCACGCAGAGAAAATGTATAAGAGAATTTCTGGTTGCAACCGTGACAGCAAGACTCACTAGTTGACTTTACAACATTTTTAGTAATAAGTACTAAGTCCTTGTTATCTCAACTACTTACTTAGTATTTATTACTAAGTACTTGTTATCTCTACTACTTACTTAGTATTTATTACTAGAAATGTTATAAAGTCAACTAGTGAGACTTGCTGTCACGGTTGCAACCAGAAGTTCTCGTATAGGTAGCTAGACATTTCTCTGCGTGTGAGTGGAGTGTTAGGGGCTCTCAGACTGGTGCTGTCTGAAATCCACGGTGTTCCTATAATAGCCGTTTACATTCCAGGGTCACGGTTACCTGACCCCGGCAGGCGTTTAGCCCTGTATGCGGGCCCCGTCAGATCGCTGATAGCTCTTCGAGGCGTGTGCGGAAGAGACGCGCCGTCAACCCGATGGCCCATGATCGGTCAGCGTAAACCATTACTCGCCGACCGTATGCTCGCGAACCGCGAGGGTTTGGTTTCAAATGGCGCAGGAAAAAGTTCTAGAAAATTATTAATCAAAATTTTTGCTCATTAGTGGGAAAGTACAGCTAAAAATGTTATCTTCAGGAGATCTTCTATTACTGCAAATGACATAAAAAAGAAACATAACACTATTTCATGCTCGCATGTTCATTGTCGCGCAAATTGACAATGTCCACACAATAGAGCCGTTTTCTATTACTCTTCCAGCGAACACGTTAACACAATGAAACAAACGCTTCAATACAAAGCTAATAAACCTGGAGTGTATGGCATCAAGTTGTTGAGTTACCTGTAAACGGAGCGATTCGAGCCTCGACCAACTTACTAGTTGTTACTCCTAGCGAACTACTCGAGGCGAACTGTAAATTAAGATTAGAACTAACCGGCTGCACTGGCAAACTTGTACGAAAATATTTGTCGTCTCCAGCTCGTGTGCTCCTACAAATGTACATAGTACCACGCTGCGAATTTTCAGTGTAGCAACTTGTAACATTTGTTGAAAACTTCGCTGTCATGTTCCAAGTTTCTGGTTATTAATTGTAAGGATTGTGTGTGTACTGGAGTTATGGTCACGATTTATAGTAGCAGTTTAACGAATCTGTTTCTGGACGAAAAGTCGTTTTTTATACTGCAGTTTAGCTTGCATAAACGCATTTACGAAATAAAATAGTTTATTCATAATAATGCGCAGTTCATGCTTACACATTGTTTTATTGGCAAAAGTACAGTCATATACAATTGTGCCCAGATTCTTAAACTAGGACAATGATTAGGTTTGTATGATTTGGTCGTTGGTTTGCCGGAATCGGAACAAACTCAATTAATAAGTACAAGTACTGTTGATCAATGTTTATTAATTAAATACTTCATCACAGAGAATCTGTAAGCTCAAAACGTCGTCGTCACATTCCAAATATTTTTATTTAATGAAAGGCAAAGTTGCAGTTTGCATAAGGCCATACATATGCATGAAGTGACAGGCATGGCGCGGCAGGCGAATGTAAATTCAATAGGCGATGCGACTCACGAAAATAACACAGTGGAAAACAGAGCTGTGACAAATCCGTTTTATATTAAACAAGCGAATGATTTCCGCTACGGGAACTACAGTATTCGTAATAAAACGTTTTAAAATTTCCATTATGAAAGCAAAGAGTTTCAGCATTGGAAAAATTTAATTTGCGACTAAACAAATATGAATCATGAACGATTTCGGCAAAATAAGTCATTGATAAAATGGCTACAGTTCATTAGTAATTCGGATATTAGTCTATTTGTAACAGGAATAAATGACTAAACATTTTAGAGTGAGTGATGAATTTTGTTACAAAAATATGCAAAACAACCTGTGCTGTGAAAGCCTGATCGATGCGTTCCCAACTTTAGCTTATAAACTATTTCAAACTTCGTGCTTAGTTAGTGAGTTGTCATACTGTTATTCAAAATAATATTGGCTTAGCCGGTAAATACCCCATTCTTAAAATGCAATGCAATATTGTCCGACAGTCACGTTAAATAGTTACTGTAATCGCTGATAAAATGGTAATTAAAGTAAATGGAATGTTTACACAGTTAAATGTCGCATTGCTGACACAATGATTAACGCCCCACGAGCCGTTTAGCCTTCACTTTGTCGTTTCCATAAAAACCTCGCTTCTGCGGTTGACGGAGTCAATTACATATTAAATTCATCGTTTTCATGCGACTTTCAATTTTTCATAGCTTACATAAAGTCCTTTTTTTGAACAAATCCGACCACATCAAATCGTCCGTCCAAAAAGATTATGCGGGCTCACTTCAAACGCCTATCTTGAAACGCCAACCGTTCGGAATTGACTTTGATACACCAATATTCGTTTCCGTATATGCGCATATTTTAAAAAGTCCATAATCCAGCAGCATTCCGGTTTTCATTTGAATTCATCCGCGAAATCAGATTAAAATACACGCCAGTTACTGAAATAGATTCGGGTGTCGCAATCGAATGGGGACGAATGAGGTAAAACAAACCCATCAATCAGGATCTTTTACATTTTGATTTTACCGATATTTTGTTGATTTTAACCCGTTCTATTTCGTACTGCATTTCGTTTGTAATTGCGAGCGATTGAAAACGTAAAAAGAACATTCTTGATTGACCGTTTGAGATTTAAACTGTGCATTCCGGTCACTGAGCATGGATTATGTTGCACTCCGTGTGTGTTTTTTTTGTTCTTTAACGTTTAGTCTTTGATAATGATGACTTTTCATTATCACACTCTGATTAATATTGATTTGTGCTTGTTATGTGAATGTGTTTAATGTAGAAAATGAAGATTTCATTATTACATTGACTAGCCTATTTAAGTCATGGCATTACCACTTATTGATCTCGGTATCGTGATTCTAAATACTTAGTCTCCCTGCACTTCCGTACAAACTTATTCCATTTAAAAACTCCCAAGTCATAAGACGCGCATGCACTGCATTTACCACGACTTCGTGAACTAACCAGACAATGAAATTAATAGCAGTATTATACGAACAGCGCCACAGCGTCACCCATTACCAAGTTAGTTACAAAATGTGATACCAACGTACCAACATTACGAAGCTAACTTCACAGATAGGGGCATGCAAATGGTCGGCTGTCTGCTAACCTGTTATATCACGTCGTTGACAAATGAGTGCGGCGCTGTCAGTGACAGCCCTGCGGACGGGCGCACTGCCATTAAATTATTTATCGAACTTGCATAGGAGGGACGTAGGGCTGCCACCAAAATAGATCAGGATGATTTTCCTTTTCTTTTTGGTGTATACGGCCGTGATTGGAGTTTCCGTGAGCTGGTATAATACACGAGAGGTGATGATGTGGAATGATTCGATTTTAGACTGGAAAACTGATTACTTAGCAAATTAATTAGGAAACTTAAATTACCCGAATATGAAATAGTGTACAGGTTTTTTAATTACGTACGAATCAGAAAATTCATCCCGCCTCTCCGAGTCTTTGTTACCTTATTTCATCGTCAATCTCATTATTGCTTTCCATCAGGCGAGATAGTGTTCAGACTCGAGTCTACCGCTATGGCTTTACATAGGGTGGCATTCTGGCAAAACATTCCCTTAACTGTAGGTACTGGTTGTTTCCTAAACTCTCGATTTATTGATTTTATGTTAAACGTAACAAACAAACAGTACAAAAAGTGCTTCGTCATTGCAGTAACTCAATTACTCACTGACCCGGCTCTGACTTTTACAAACGTTTCATTTTGAAATTGAAATATATACTTGCACCAACCTACTGCTGTATTTACTCGTTTTACAAAGTGGTTACTTTGTTGTAAAATATAATTGTTATATATAAATAATTTTTATATATCAATCAATTAGACCTCTTTCAATTATGTGTTGTGGCCTTGGAATGTCAGGTTCTGGCCAAATAATTATGTCCTTCGGCGCAGTAATTATGTTATTAAAATACTCATGAGATACGGGTAAAATTGGGTAGGCTTTTTTTAATTTATCAATTTATTAGGGGAAGGCCCATAATTTGTTAAAAAAATCTTAAATTAAACTCATTTTTTTAATCATCCATTCTTAACGGTACCTAATTTTATTGTTAGGTTAGGTTAAACCAGGAACATAATCCTAAGGTGTAAATACTTAATATGATAAATGAATCTACTGTTCTGTTCGGTATGAGACCAAGAAATCTCAAAAAAAGCATCACTCAAACGAATAAATTCTAGACCTTCCTAAGGTAAATCCCCCGTTTAACTTAACACCCTGCATAAAATAGTTCTTCAACTAAAACTTTCTATGCTGCATAAATCAAAGGAGTTCCTTTCAGCTTCGCAGTGGGCCTTAGTTCGAAGAAGAATGTCAATTTTTCACGGCACTGAGCGCACATCGCGCGCCGATTGCATTCTGATGGGATGAACTGACCGGGAAGAGGCGGTGATGCGAGTGATATGCAATCCTATTACTATGACAGTTGGAACTTAAATGGAGTGGTTATTATGAAGAAGTATGAATGGTAAGTGTTTGGTTTGTTATGTCTTTTTGTGAAAGACTATCATATTCAACCGGATTTTACTATCAGAATCAAAGAATGTTGTACCAAGATTATGGTTTGCTCAAGTTTCGAATGTCACTTATATTCGCCCGTCGTTTATGTTTGTGTTTTCAGAAATAACTTTCTTAACTCTATAATCTATAATCAATGATACCTTTGTATGATTCAGAGTTATTATATTGTTAAAGACTTTCAATTAACAATTAATATCAAATTCAAAACAACTTTATTGTATGAAAGCAGCTGATGCCGTGTTGATAAATTGAAATTAAACTTAAGTGTGCTTATGAGATAAAAAACATGCCAAAAAGAAAACCATTCGAGAATCTGAGCTCGCAACGAGGCGAGTGTATGATTGGTGACGTGCTACGACTTTTGCTACGAGTACTACGGCGTAGCATCCGTAGCCGTAGCGCGTTTATCGTAGCACACATTCGTAGCAATGGTAAATGTTGTTTCTTCAAGTATTGTTGAATGTAAATGTTTTTTGTATTATTCTTTTTAGTATTATTTGAATGTGTCACATAGTGGCTTAATTTTTATTCATAACTACAGAAACATAGTTCATACTATTAAAGTATTCAAACCGTTTTACTTTTGCGTACTAATCCTAGCTACTTAATCCATTACTCCGGCACGCTACGAGCATTTACCGTAAGTTTATGTCTGTAGCTTTACGTGTGTTACCGAGCATTTTGACTGTTTTATGAAAATGTTTCGCAGAGGGTCAGGAACCCATTAGTGATCCCGCGAGGGTTACAAATGTTTGCAACGCTCATTCGTAGTAACAGGCCACACAGAGACAGTTCATTATACGTAACGTAAACAAATATAATTATGAACGTTTTGATCAGGGTATGACATTAGCTCGGCTCATGTGAACCTACTGTTTTGTGCTGGTGAAAATCGTACCTATATGAACTGTATGAGATAATTTGTTTTTTCGGTGATGGCTTAATTTAATAAGCTGCGGTCACGATTCCTTTTTAAGGCGGTGAATATTAGGTTGAACATTAACTTTTTTTTTTAATGACATACCAGTCGATTTGGAAAATAGCTGTACTACAAAACTTTCTTTCAAAAACAAAATGGTGAAGTTTCTTCTCAACAAATTTTGTCAAGACCTCCTATATGGAGATAATATAGATTAAAGAAGAATGCTCGTTTTTGACCTGACTATGTATAGAAATGAAATAAATCTTAAAATATAGCTTATTGAATTGTATATTTATTTCACTAATCACATTTTTAAAAGAAACGCAGGAAAAAAAGATTTTTTAACATTTATTTATGTTAATTCTACGTAACGCATTGACATATTTTGAACGCATCCAAACTATCCTTTTTTTAAAACGTTCCATTTTACACTTTGCTGCTTGAGTCTTCCACTTTGTCTCTGAGTTTGATGTTTATTGTACGTTTAATTTTATCAGTAAGTATTTCTTTATTAGTCATGTGATAAAATAAATTATTTAAAAATAATACTGTCATTAAATTAAATTATTCATGCAGTGTTTCATTGAGTGTGCGCAATTGAAACGGATTTTTTGACAGATGACAATCATGACAGTTCTGTGATTTTCATCGGCGCAATCCTTCGTTGTTGTTGCGCTTGCGTCTTGTTGTGTACTGTACTATTTCGGTGTTTCTTCTTATAACGACCCTATTTACCGTCTCTGGACCCCGATGTCTTTCTTCATCTGATGACCTTTGCTTACCATACCTGATACCGTTGTAAATTGTGAACCTTGTAATAAACTCCTCATGAAAAGCATAAACGAGCAATTATCAACAAGCTGTGACGGTGCTCAAGCTTCCGAGTTATCTCAACCAGGACGTAGACAATTGTGCAGTATGGTCTGTATGTATTTAACCGTCAGAGACATGCTATTGTTATTGATTCAGAAGAGCAAAGACAGATAAATGCTGCTAGACAAACAAGGATTGCACTATTTCAGGTATTTATGTTTATATATTGTTTATCATGTTTCTTTTGGATAAAAATGATCATACCAGTCAATGATTGACCTATGCTGTACTACTTTTAAACACAAATAAATATAATGTACATACTTACCAATACTTTTAACATGAAAATAATAGGTGTATGCAGTGATGTCTATTCTTTTATTAATATATACAAAAAGTAACATAATTGATATTAATTCAATGTTTTCTTTCACAGATATCATCATCTGATCGAATATGCCATGTATGCTGGATAAGTTGCAAGCATGTTGCTATGCATATTGAGTGTGCTGATGATGCCTGTGGAGTTTCTATTTCAGACGAAGTGGTAATTAAAACATTAATAAGAGGAAAAATTAAATCCAGGCAAATGTCAGGAAAAAATATATTATGTCTATGTTTTCATAGAAAATAATATGTCTGGCAGAACCGGGATTGTTGAATAATGTTGAAATTGTTTGGTCGGTCGATGAACACTGGATGATGCACTCACTTGATGAAGTGATGACGGTAGTGTGGTACCTTTTATATTTTACGAAGACATATATCTGCTCCAGCAGAATTTCTGACATGACGTTATAAGAAAACTGGATGAAAATAATGAGTATAAATATAACATTCTACTGCAACAAAGTGTTTTATTTATTTTCCCCGTTTCATTCAACAGGTATGTGGGTTGGTAAATAAGTGACCCCTTTTGACAACAAGATTTGGTTTATTATATCAACAGTATTTGAAGGTAGGTATAGCAACTATCTAACTAGGGTAGGTATTGTTTTGTACCTACTAAAAATGTAGTTAGTATTGTAAGTACTTTTGAGAAAGTACTTATTTATGAACAGCTGTGTTATTCTCATAAATAAATTATTTATTTATGAATGTTATATACATATGAATGTTATTTTCATTAATAAATTATTTATTTAGGAAATTATCACAGCTGAATTATATTGTTAAATTAAAAGTAATGTTACTGTGATTACTGTGACAACAATGTAGGTATTTAACCACATATTGAGCATATTATGTGGTGCTAGCCAGTAGGTAATGAATTATTAGTTTTATAGATGTATATTAAATAATAATAATCGACTCTCATTTTATAGTGGCAATCATCGAGTCTTAGCATCGACTTAGGGCCATTTGGTTTTAAGGAATTAACAAAGTAAAAAAGATGTTTTAGACCATAGTCAGGTAAATGTTCCTATTTTAGAATAAACTTCGAGCGTTATTGATTACTTCATACACGTTGGTTTCCTTATTTCTGGTGACGGCAAATCCTAACCTAAAAACAAACATTAGGTAATATTTTTCAGACTTCGTGGCGTTTAAATCACCAAAGTAAATATAAGACATTATTTTCTAAACTTATAGAAAGCATTTCTACTATATCTTATATTTATACATATACTTTCATTATCAGGTTTTTCAATGTATGGAACGTGGGCATTGTTCTTTATGTCCTACTTAAACTTCTTACCTGGTAACTATTATGTGTGAATTACGATGTCAAAGGTTTTTATTAATTAGATTTAGTTATATTATTTAAGGGAGCTACATCTGCCACCAAACTGTTTTACAGTTTGGCAGAAGTAATATTTTTTGTAAACCATGTTTATTACCTTGAATAAACGTTTTTTCATTTTTTTTTCATTCATTAGTAGACGAATTATGTTTATCAGAAATCACAATATCGCCTAATAGACGACATATTATCTATGCTGATGTGATGCTGTGGTGATGATGATTTTAAATCAACAAATGAGTTTGGGGCGTGAGGTGGAGGAGGTCCTCTCCCTAATGTTGTCCACCTTCTCCTTCACTAGCATTACTGCTTCACGAAGAAACAGGTGAAACCTCTCGTTAATACCGACACAGGTATCTCCAAAAACAACTGTGTTTGTAGATCTGTGTCAGGCGGAAGATTAGGATAACGTGGCGCCTTTCTAAATGTGCTTTGAGGAGTAGATTTAGGATCCGTGCTTTGACCGTATGCGTTTGGGGCCTGAGCTGGCCTTCACCTTTACCGTGGGGAAGTCCCCTGGCAACATGACTAAATTTTAAAATCGTAATATATCTTCATTGAAGCAAATAGCAGCTAATCAAAATCTCTTGGCACTTACTCAAATACCCAAGCAAGTATAAATTAAATTATTTGACAGTAAAAGGTACGATAATCATCCGGACCATTTCAACACGAACGATAACAATAAAGTCTTTTCTTTTCCATAATTTTCACAACGTAGAAGCGATTTACGTTATATTGGTAGGAGCGGCGCGTCGTTAACCTCGCATTAAAATAAAAACGTTCGCTCTCAACACCGAGATATATCACAATTGAATTGAGCTAAATTGTATTTCTTAGCTTCTTATCGTAAACGTTTAACATTAAGATCTCGGAATAAAACGTGTATATTGTACATTATCTGTTCACTTTAGTCTCTCGACTGGTTTCTTCGTTCCTTCCACTCAGTACATAACATAATTGAAATGGAGTATCTTTGTGCAGCAGTATTTCCGAGTAAAAACCTCCAGTGGCGCATTCCAGCACGATTCACGCGGCTAAGTCTATCGTAAATAAGGCGGATACACAATAGTTTTAAAGTAACGGATTAGTCTTAGACATATTACACACATGCGAGAGTTAGGAGGATATGTGAAGGATTTATCTTTTGTAGACAAAGTGTCTTTATTCTTTCATATGAGCAAAGTAATGACTTTATTATCTGTGCTCATTCTAGCGTCAAACCACTTAGCTGGTGACCTTTACAAGATAAGCTCTATTATGATAATAATAGGCTTATACAGTTTCTGCTTGAGTTAATACGTTTGTGCCATAATAAAATCAGCACCGGTTACGTAATATTCAAACTGGGAGAACGTATCAGCGGAATTTCTTTACATCTTATGATGGTACTTGGTCAGGAATGATTCTGACCTTGCGGAATGTGGACTGTATAGGTAATCTGCGGAGCGGTTGGAAGAGTTGGAACGGGAGAAAGATGATTAGGACTCACCAGTTTTCTGAAGCTCGTCCAGCATCAGCGGCTCGTGGACACACTGGAGTGTAGGTACCTCGGGTGCACGGAATGTTCTTCACTCTTCGTTTATTTATTTAACTGCCGGCCGGCTTTATTAGCACACTATTATGAAAGCACTCAGAACCCGAACAGTTTAATAGCGGAGATAGTCTTTTTGTCAGTTTTTTATAAAAATTAGCTGCTAAGACGCGCACTCAGCCATGATGATAATTGCACTGAACTGTTCCCTTTTGAATTATTAAAGCTGTGTTGTTAGCGCTGCAGTCGCACGTTGACATCGAGCTCTCTGTCCTTTTCTAGCTCGGCGTTTGGTGATGCGTGTGAGTGGGATAAGGACAGGAAGGGATACTCGAGACCACATCCCGCGCGCGAATTTAAGTAATTCGGTTAATGGCGTAAACATCCTCCCGGGGTTGATAATACGTAGTATTATCGAAAAGCGATTAAATTGAAAGAAATAAAATTTATGCAATACCTAAATCATAATTACCTACCTAAACTAAGAAATTAAATTAAGTATTATTAATTTACTGAGAGGGCAATGGACAAAGTTTGACGATAGGTCGTTTAAAGATGCCAGAAGCTGTTTTAACTAAGGCCACGCGTACTCTACCATCCTTACCCGGGTAAACCTCCTGTATAATGCCCAACGGCCAGCGAAGCGCGGGAACATCATCCTGATGTATCAATACAATAATACCGGGTTTAACGTTATCCGAGTTAGTAAGCCATTTTTGTCTCACTTGTAATGAATTAAGATATTCCAATCGCCATCTCTTCCAATAACTATGCACCATTTGATCTAGCAGTTCTTTCCGATGACGTAGAGTCTTGGTTTCCTCAGAAACAGGCGCGGCAGGTAGGTATGTCAAGGGAGAAGCCATTATAAAGTGAGCGGGAGTAAGAGGCTCAGGATGTGGGTCCTCTGATAAAATACAAAGCGGTCTGGAATTTAAAATGGTTTCGATCTGAGTCAATACAGTTAACAGTTCTTCATAAGTAAGTAACTGAGATCCAATAACGCGGTATAAATGAAGCTTCATGCTTTTAATATTAGACTCCCAGAGTCCTCCGAAGTGAGGAGCGCGGGGCGGGATCATATGCCATTCGATGCGATGGTCGGTAAGTAATTCGTTTATCTGAGACTTAGCACCAACAAAATTCGTTCCATTATCGGAATACATGTGAGAAACCGGACCACGCCTCGAAATGAAGCGTTTAAACGCGGCAATGAAAACTTCAGACGACAGATCGGAAGCTAGTTCGATGTGAACTGCTTTGGTTACTAAGCAGATAAACAAACAAATGTAAGCCTTCTGACTTTTTTGACCTCGGCGTCTAACTAGAGTAATATTTATGGGACCGGCGTAATCCACGCCCGTATGAACAAAGGCTTTGGTTTCTTGAACACGGTATGCTGGTAAGTCAGCCATTTTCGTATTAAGGTGAGACGGAGAATTTTTAAAACAAGAATTACAAGCGTGAACACGTTGCCTTATCACATTCCTTGACGCTAATATCCAATATTTTTGGCGCAATAAAGAGCTCAAAACATTGGCACCAGTGTGACAATGCAGGCGGTGATAGTAGTCAATTAAAAGGTGAGTGACATGATCATGTTTAGGCAATAATGCGGGATGTTGAGCTTCGTATGGTAAGTTACTATTTGAAAGTCTACCTCCTACTCGTACAATTCCATGTTCATCGATGAATAAGTCTAATTTTCTGAGCGGTGAAGGAATAACTTTATTAGTTTTTAAGTCATGAATTAATTGAGTAAAGTGAAAACCCTGAACAGCGCGAATTAAATACCTTTCAGCTATTATGAGATGAGAGGCGGAAATTCGATTATTGCGCGGTAATATTTTAACAAATATCAATACATATGCAATAATACGTATAATTTTATTCCAGGATGAAAACTTTTGAGTCAGGTCATAGAGAAAACCAGGAGCGGATTTAGAAGTCGAGCAAACGAATGTTTTACTTTTATATTCAGGTAAGGTCTCACATGCCTCTGGAAGGAAAGGTGTGATCGGCCAGCTTGATACAGGAGCACAAAGCCAAGGAGGGCCATGCCACCATAGCGGATGAGAGAGTAATTGTTCTGGCAAGAGACCTCGAGAAAGACAATCACTGGGGTTCTCTATCCCACTGACATGATAGAAATGACGCGAATCGAGGTTTTCTTGGCATTTCGCGACGCGGTTGCTAACGTAAATATCCCATCTATGCGGTAAGGAATTAATCCATGAAAGAGCGATTTTCGAGTCTGAAAATGCGAATTTATTATCAATTTTTGTACGGGCACTGTACGTTTCATAAATCAGACGCACTAGTTTCGACATAAGGACTGCGGCGCATAATTCTAATCTTGCCAACGAAACGACTTTGACAGGGGCGACTTTGGATTGGCACATATTAAATTGACATGCACATTTCCCTCGCCGTCGGTGACGTGGAGATACACGACGCAACCGTATGCCTTCATACTTGCGTCCGCGAACGCGACAATGTTGGTCGTGCAACCGATGGTTACACCCAGATGACGTGGGATTTTACACGCTGAAAGAAGCGGCAATTGCTCATTAAACCTTTGAAATAAGGAAAGTATTTCTTCGGGTAAGGGATCGTCCCAATCGACTTTAAGTAGCCACAGCTCTTTAATTAAGAGTTTGGCGAATAATATCACAGGAGCAGCGAACCCAAGTACGTCCCATAAGCGGGCGATGCTCGAAAGAATTGTTCGTTTTGTACATTTTTCCTTTATAGGAGCGGTTGAAAAGGTAAATATATCCTGTGCGGGTAACCATTTAAGGCCTAACACCTTCAGGTTTTCATTATCTGAAAATTCTATTGCGGCGCGGTTAGACTGCGGCACAGCGTCTAATAACTCAGGAGAGTTACTGGCCCATTTAGTCAAATGAAACCCACCAGACTTAAATAAGTCAATGAGTTCGCGGGAAAGAGATTTTCCTTCGTCCACTGTAGGGACAGAAGTGGTTAAATCGTCCATATACAACTCATGAGACGCCACCTTAGCGGCTCTCGGAAAACGGTCGCGTTCGTCGATAGCTAGCTGTCGCACAGTGCGCATAGCTAAGAAGGGGCTGCATTTTAAACCGAACGCGACTCGATTAAACTGAAATTCGCGTATAGGTTGCGCGGGGTCAAAGCGGAATAAAATCTTTTGATATTTGCGGTGCTCAGGTTTAAGAAGAATTCTGAGATACATTTGTTTTATGTCCGCAGCTAACGCTATTGCAAACAAACGAAAATTAAGTAGCAAAACAAAAATGTCCGCCTGGAGATTCGGTCCTGTATGAAGAATATCATTGAGTGAAATGTTGTTATGACATTTAGCACTAGCGTCGAGGACAATACGAACTTTAGTAGTCTCTTTATCGCGGCGAACGACGGCATGATGCGGAATGAAATATCCTTGCGAATAATCCTCGCTGTCAGGCGGGACCTCGGACAAATAATCGTTTTCTATGTAGTCCTGTACTACCTCATTATAACTGGCTCGCAGCTCAGGATCATGAAGCTTGCGCTCCAATGAGAGCAGTCGGCGAACAGCGACGGAGCGAGAGTCCCCTAACTCGGACGGATCTCGGCAAAAAGGTAAAGCGGTGCAGTAACGACCAGTCGCGTCACGTGATACGGTAGAGGAATAAATGTCTTCAGATTGACTATCCTCTGGACTAAGAAAACCCTTGCTAGACACTTCCTCCATTTCCCAAAACTTGGTCAATGTCTTATCCAGTTGAAGTTCATCGAAGCGATCACGCATCTCCACGCCACTAGAACACGTCGTGAAGAAGGTAGCGGAGTTTATATTTTGCAACGGGTAAGCGGTATTATTTTTATTAAAATTGCTAGTAGGAGCCTCACCCATTAAAAGGTACCCAAACACAGTTTCAATAGCGGACGGTGCGGGGGGCGCGACAACCCTACCTCCCAATAACAAGTGCGGAAACAGCTGAGCGCCGAGTATTAACTCAACCTCACCCGGAATGTGCCAATACGGATCAGCGAGCGGCAAATCAACCAAATGTTGCACTACCGAAGTGTCAACATATTCGGAAGGCATGCGGTCGGTAATTTTATCAACTACCAACGCGGTAACGTTATAAGAATATTTTTTATCTTTCGTGGTTACAAGCAGCGGGATGTATCCATGAACCGTTTGTGCAGCGGACCCGATGCCTTTAATAAACGAATTTGAAAGCGAAATAGGTTTTAGTTTGAGCTGTTCACAACATGCAGACGTAATCAAATTATCCTGCGAAGCGTTGTCAATTAAACACCTAACAGAAATATTTTGTTTGTCATTATTTAAAATATTTACTTGAGCGGTTGAAAGAAGTACAATGTTACGCGGCGAGTTTGTACTATGAAGCGAAGGAGAGCGAGCGCAAAGCGACACGTTCGCGGGAGCGGTGTTGTTCAAATCCGAAGCCTGCGAGTGCGAGCAGGACGGCAACGTCGCGGCGTCGGCCGCGAGCGCGAGCTGAGGTGGTTGTTGATTTGACGACTTGTTATTGTTATTAATACCATCTAAATGTAATAAGGTATGATGGGCCTTTTTACAGGATTTGCATGTGTACGTGGAATTACAATGCGAAGCGGTGTGCGATAAACTTAGGCAATTAATACATCCTCGTTTGGATTTAACGAAATCGAAACGGCTTTTGACGGGAAGCGATTTAAATGTGGGACATTTGTATAACAGCTGATGATCAGACTTATTACACATTAAACAAGACTCAACACCCTTGCCATCACTCGTAACAAACGTCTGTGATTGGTAGGTATTGCGCGGGCGGTTATGTTTCGCATTGTTGTTATTAGGGTGCAGTTCCACTGCCGAGGCAGGACCGCGGCTTGATTGTGATGACGACGAGGTACGATCTAGTATTTTAACTTGACTCTTTGTAAACTCAATGAAGTTCTTATAAGAAGGATTTTTTTTATCTCTGACAAAGGATTCAAAGGCATGTGCGGTAGCAGAATCGATTTTACGCATTGCAATATTTAATAACATAAAATCTTTTAGATCGTCGAATTTTAATTGCTCCAATGCTGAAACCGCGGCGTTGAAAGTTTCAACGAATGTATTTAAAGAGGACGAATTATTCGTCGCGGGTTTGATATTAAAAAGTATAGACATGTAATGACACCCTAAAGCTCTCTTATCTTGGTATTTTTCAACTAAACTTTCCCAAATAGATGAGTAATTTTCACCTGATGGAATGATGCCCGCAATTATTTTTAATGCAGGACCCGTCAATGTTCCTGTTAAATATTGAATTCTCTGAGAATCATTTAACGACTCATTTAAATGTATGTTAGCTTTAAACGACTCATAAAATATAGGCCAACTATCCATTTTTCCATCAAACGAAGGAATGTTTATCGGCGGTAACTTGATCGGTGGAAGCGCACCTTTATTTTCGTACGAGTGCGAGTTTTGATGAGGTGAATTCTCACTGATACGGGAACGAACCCTCTGTATTCTAGCGTAAATATCTTCAAATGCATTGAGAGGTTCGTAATTAGGTGCAAACTTAGGATCACCTTCAAAGCCTAGCTCATTAATGGAGTCTAGATTAGAAATGAATTCCAGACGTATGACCGATATTGTTTCGGTTCCCGCCATGAATGATTCCGAGGAACGGAGATCTGCGGTGGATAAAGTTATTTTCTTACCTAAATCATTGAGACTAGTCAAACGAGCGAATATTGCATTGTTTTTTGCCTGTAATGTTGCTATTTTAGTTGCCATGTTGAGCAAATGATGCACAGGTACTAAGAACTATGTCGGTAACAAGCTAACTTTACTTATGTTATGTAGGTATCTTCTACCTAGGTAATAAGCGGTCAGAGAGCGTTAAATGTAAACGAGCGGGACGTAGGTATATTATGCCTACTAAAACGGATATTAGGTTATTTAGATAGGTAAATACCTGAATATTCGAGTGAATATACCTATGTAGGTAGGTTTACGGAGTAAGTATGGTAGCTATAACTCAAACGCGACCTATGTAGGTACTTAGGTAGGATGGATAAGCGGTAAAATTCTACGTTTTTCTATCACGATTGGCGTGTGAAAACAGTAATTATGCAATTATTTAGTTATATCTGACTTGAGTTACTACTTAGACAGCGAAATAGATCAAATAAAATATTTAACTACGCGGGAGAAGGGAGATCGACACGCGTAGGTAATTACAAGATGGCGGTTTTATTACGTGCTAAGCTATCGGAACTTAGCACCTAAGCGGAGTGAAATATGCGGTTTGAATACGTGTAAACTATCAGAGTTATCACCAAATAGGATAAGAACGCGAAAGGGAGGTTATCCGGTTCGAAAGGACCATCAAATGGTCAATATAACATACAAAATATATATTTATATATAACATACAAAATATATATTTTTACACATTTGTAGTGATACCTTCTAAGTGAGAAGTGTAAGCTATTCTCCATCCTGCATAAACTTGAGAAGTCTTACACGTGTTTTCTTGATTCAACATAAACTTCCAGTCTGTACCTGATGTTTACACTATTACTATTTGATATTTAATAGATTGCTTTGTTAACGCCTTTTCGCAATGTTGGTGGTGAATAATAAAACGATTTATACATGAATTTATCCGTTGTAACACAAGTCATAAGTTAAAAGACAAAGGCGGCAATCTTAGCAAAGCAGAAAGGTAAACCTAAGTTGAAACCAGGAAAAGAACATAAAGTTCTTCTCATCTCGGGAGAATCAAAACTTTCTCGGCTTTGCCAGTTGCTCGGAAGTCTGAGAAGGCAATAACTTATTAGTAAAGAATGAAATAAAGAGTTCAATTAAATAAATGAAACCAGCAAATAAAAATAAGTGTAAAAATTAACGCTGGTTAACAATAAAACTTTGTAGATTAAATTTGATAATTATGTTAATTTTTAGGGTTCCGTAGTCAACAAGGAACCCTTATAGTTTCGCCATGTCCGTCCGTCCGTCCGTCTGTCCGCAGTTTAGCTCAGAGACGCACAGTACTAGAGAGTTGTAATTTGGTGTAAATATACGGATTTGTTGCGCCGAAAAAGTGGTAAAATAAAATCTCTTAAATAATTTTTTTTTAGGGTACCTCCTGTACACGTAAAGTGGGGATGTTTTTTTTTTCCTCGCGTACCCCTTAGTGTGGGGTATCATTAAATAGGTCTTTAAAAAATATTGATAGTTACCATTTACAATTTTTTGATAAAAGGATTCGTTTGTGAAATATTAAGCTTTAAAGTGCAAATTTTTGCTCGACTCGAGTGTCCCCCCCCTCTACCAGCCAAACGGTTATGTTTGGGAGTATGAAAAAATTCACAATAGTAGTATATATAACGAAGTTTAAAAGAAAATTATCATGACTAAGTAGGCTTTACAAGTTTACGAGTAATAGTCGACCAACTTATAAAATGTACTTGGATAACATATTTTCCTCAACAAAATGTATCGGAGAACATGTTCTTCAACTGCAAATGTAAGTTTGTCAACTTTATTTTTACAGCTTTATTATGTATGTTTTTACGGTATGTTTTTTGGGGTTTTTTTTTTTTTTTTTTTTTTTATCGTGGTAAAATCATCAAATGAGTCCTCCTACCCCGGGCAGGGCAGGAGGGACTGTCAGACTTCTACTGACTAAAATCCACGGTGTCCTTCAGTAGCCTGTTATGTTCCGGGGTTACGGTAAGGAAATAATCCCGCGACCCCGGCAGGCTTTGGCCCTCTGAGAGGGGGCCCCGTCATTATGCTGACGCTCTTTGAGGCGCGCGTGGGACACAACGCGCCGTCGACCCGGGCATGGTCCATGGTCGGGCAACTGCCCTTTACTCGCTGCCCGCATGCCCGCGCCTACGGTGGCCGGAGATCGTCTGCTGACGTCCGACGCCGCGGGCGCCTACCACTGCGGTTGGGGCGGAGGGAGGACGCTGTCCTCTCTCTCTCGCGACCCGCCTCCTCTTTCACGAGCATTACTGCTTCGCAGAAGGAGGCGACCGCTTCCCACTCCGTCTCGCCCCGCAGCATGGCCGCAACCAATGCCGGGCGCGAGAGGTCTCCGCCTATCGCCGCCGTGAGGACACGTCGGTGCTCTGCCCAAGCGGGGCAGTCTTGCACCGTATGCTCTACTGTGTCCTCCGGGCGATCTTCGCAGTGGTGGCACCCGGGCGTTTCTTCCTTCCCTATCAGACACAGGAACCTCCCGAAACTTCCGTGTCCGGTGAGGACCTGCGTCATCCGATAGGTCAGGACGCCGTGACGTCTCTCCAGCCACTCCTCAAAGAGGGGTCTTACCGCCGCGATTGCGGCGTGCCCGAACCTCGGTTGCGACAGTCGTTGTCTCCATACTGCCCTGAGATCGCGCCGGACCTCTTCCCGCCGCGCCTCGACTTGTCGGGGCAGCGGGAATTCTCCCCGACGCTGCGCCTCCACGCGCCACTCATAGACGCGCTGGAGGGCAGTCGCCTCCAGATCCCAGGGCAGCAATCCGGCAAGGAGGTTGGCCGATTCGCCGGCGATCGTGCGGTATCCCCGGATCATCCGGATAGCCATGACCCTCTGGCATGCGACCAGCTTCTGTGGTCGCGTCCGGATGCTCAGGGCCCACACGGGGGCCCCGTAGAGGGCCATGGACCGCACGATACCGGCGTACAACCTCCGGCAGGAGGTGTTTGGCCCGCCGATATTGGGCAGGAGTCGCCTGAGGGCGCCTGCTGCCCGGTTCAGCCTTGGGGCCAAACTCAGGAAATGCTCCCTGAAGTTCCATCGGCTGTCAAGGACGAGTCCCAGGTACTTCATCGTCCTCCCGACGCCGATGCGAACCCCTCCCACCGTTATGTGGGACTCTGACCGCGGCGCATTCAGACGGCCATGAAAACACATCGCCTCTGACTTGTGCAGCGCCACTTCGAGTCCCAACTTCCGGATCCTATCAACGACTGTCGCAACCGCTTCCGTCGCCACGTCGGCCGCCGCCTGGTGCGACTCTCCCTGTGCCAGGACGAGCGTGTCGTCAGCGTAACATATTACGCTGACGCCATCAGGGAGGTCACTGCGCAGCACCCAGTCGTATCCGATGTTCCACAGGGGCGGTCCCAAGACCGATCCCTGTGGAACACCGCACGACATCTCTCGCCGGTTCCATTCTCCCCGGTGACCGGGGTAGATGACGGCTCTGTCCGTCAGGTAATCCTCGACTATACGACGGAGGTAGGTCGGCACCCGGTGATACCGGAGTGCCTCCCTGATGCAACTCCAGGGCAGGGTGTTAAAGGCATTGGAGATGTCCAAGGACACCGCCAAGACGACCCTGCCCCGGGCCACTGCATCCCCCGTCGTGAGGGCTCTCACATGTTTTTTGGTGATAGGTAGGTTTTTAATGTCAACTATTTTTAACTAACTTCAAAAAAAGGAGGAGGTTCTAAATTCGTCGTAATCTTTTTTTTAATGTATTTTCCCCGATTTCTCAAAGACGTCTGGACCGATTTTGAAAATTCTTCTTTTTAAAATTAAATTCAGCGAATCAGTTTAGTTAGTTCGCATAAGTATTTTGATGGGCAACTACGGAACCCTGCACTGTGCGTGGCCCGACACGCACTTGGCCGGTTTTTTTACATTTTTGTTTCACACATGATTTCCCTAACAATTTTAGAAGGCTTCTAGACAATATCCACTGAAAGTAGTACCATAATTTTATATGTATATCAGTCTAGTACATAATTATACCTACAGTTAAGCTGCGTGCAAAATTTTATTCGAATCCATCCAGCCAGTTAAACATTGATAGAGTAACAAACATACATTCTTACACAAACAAACAAAATATAAGAAAGATTTCGAGTCAGCAGTCAGACCAGACAGCAATCGTCTTGATGGCTCAAAGGTCGTAAGCCGAACCGTTACGTTTAGTGGCAGTCGCGTTTTTTGTTATAATAGGTTAGGTACACATGAAACTGAAGCACCCATGCATTAGGAGTTTTTGTAGGAAATGATTACTAAGACTTTCATAAGACTCGGAGAATGTTTCCTTTTGACTTATTATGGTTATATGGTTTTTTGGGGCGTGAGATATTATTAATGATTATCAGTTAAGCTTAAAAAAATGGTGTGGGTACTGAAGCTCGTTTTATAGATCTGCCTTCCTTCAGGGGGTTTAGCTTGCAGTTCAAAAATCAATCTACATTTTCCCATCTGTGCTTCTTGTTTTTGGATAATAATCATCAAACGAGTCCTCTCGCTCTGGATGGAGCGGATATGACTGTAAAATTTTACTTAAAATCATCTTTCTTAAAAGTCAAACCTTTTAGACCAAAAAAAGTTAAATGTCTAAATAATGCTTATGGTGTATTATGTGTACTAGACTTTACCTTTGCCTTCATCCAGTTTCATCTTAAGCGACTTGTTAATTTTCACTGCCAGCTTTTTGTATTCACTAAAAAAATAAACCCGATGTAAATACTCGACGCAGAACTGCAAAGTCTTGATTAATAATAATGACTTCCCCACTCAATATAATTTGTTATACGTAATTATGAAAAATTAATTACTTATGAGACGTCCTGTGTTGGACGTTTCTAGAAGGGTTGGAGCACTTCATAATTAATATTATATAATTTAAACTTCTTGCGTTTATGGGTCACGAGAAAGGCGATTGCAAACGAAAGATCAAATAAATCATATTTTTATAGCAAGCGTTTGCTGAAGTTAATAGTGGTCATATTTTCTATAGAAAATGTTGCAGTAACTATAATTTATCGCATTTATATTATATAATTTTTTGAAATATTGTCTGTTGTCTACATCTGGTAAATCTTGTGAACTATCTGCGCAAAATAAACTTAAAGGAATACGAACCACAATAAAACACTGAGTGTAAAATATTTCTACGAGACAAAGGCGAGATAGGGTTACAGAATAAAACTTGTTTGTTTTGTGTTAAAATTATGCTTTAATTTTTTGCGTTAACAATACAAGTTTTTTATCGTCAAAAGGCTTGTGAAGTTTTTGCTCTGTTGTTAAGGTACGATCACATTAATATAGTCAGTTAATTAGTTATTTGTTTTCTTTATTTTAATGTCAACGTCATGCAAAAAAAAATATCGTTATACAAAAATACCAATAAAATGAACGCAAAATTCAATGTCAGTTTCATCTGCTTTACTGTAGTTAAAACATCATGTCGGACTTTAGGATCTCACATCTATATTAATAATTTCGTGCAGGGCTACGGTAGACTCGATCGAAAGCTTGCCTGATTAATAAAACATTAAAAAATAAAGATTTCGAGTCGACAACATATATCCGCAAAATTCGGATTGTCGAGTATTTTGTACATTTCTAATGATTTTCTGACCAGACAGATCGCAGCCGCCATTTTTGACATCGGGTAACATGTTGAGAAGCTTTTTTAATTTTCTTTGTTTTTGGCAACCGAGTCGATAGCACTGTTAGCATGCCAGTGTCATGTGGTGTATTAAGTACTAAACCTCCTCGACACGTTGCGATATTATTTAGAAAAAAAACTATGAACTGTAAGGCCAGGTTCTCACGGCGATTATTTTCCCGTATACTGTATAAACAATTTTATCGAATAGAGGAGTGACAACAGAATATATGTGAAAACTTAAAAAATGTTTACACGGCGTTCATACGGGAAAATCCCGTGTTCGAGAAATATATTTTACCGTATACCGTGCGAAGTTGTTACCGGAACGCCGCGTCTCGAAACGATTTTATCGAATACGACTCGCAGTGGCGCTTATGTTCATGTTGTGTCGTTCACACGACTCGCCCATTCGAGAATCGTACGCACTCGCATGCGTGGCCCGAAAAAATCGAATCGAATGGTTGCCGTGTGAACGACTGCATCGTATACGGTAAAACCGTATACGTGAAAAAATCGAATCGAATGGTCACCGTGTGAACCTGGCCTAACTTATGTCAGTGTCAAACAAACGTGTAGCCGTAAACAATGATGACAGTGGCAACCACGAATGCCTTTCTGATCGAGAACGATATTACCTCCGGCTTCTTCACGTCAAAGGGCCGACTTGCTTCAGAGAGGAAAGGACCTATGAAAATATTATTTACTGGCTTCCAGTCCCGGCTTCGCACGGGTGGACATGATATAATAATTATAGCCTATGTTACTCGCTGCGGCGCGCAGTATGGAGGGAGCGACTGTCGCAACCGAGCTCCGGGCATGCCGCAATCGCGGTGGTAAGACCCCTCTTTGATGAGTGGCTGGATAGGCGTCACGGCGTCCTGACCTTCTGCTTGACGCAGGTCTTCACCGGACACGGATTTTTCGGGAGGTACCTGTGTCTGATGACGAAGGAGGCAAGGTCTGGGTGTCACCAATGCGAGGATCGGCCGGAAGACACGGTGGAGCATACGGTGCAGGACTGCCCCGCGCGCAACAGAGCACCGCCGTGTCCTCACGACGGCAATAGGCGGAGACCTCTTGCGCCCTATCTCTGTCCGACCATGGACCAACGAATTATTCCCGTTGGATCCCACTTTTGAATCCCACTTGAATATTTTTCGACGGCGCGTTGTATTCCACGCGCGCCTCAAAGAGTGCAGTCAGCATTATGACGGGGCCCCTCTGTAGAGGGCCAAAGCCTGCCAGGGTCGCGGGACCAACGAATTACTGTGACCCCTGAATGTAAAGGGCTATTTAAGGACACCGTGGATTTTAGTCAGTACGAGTCTGACAGCCCTGGGTGGGAGGACTTATTTGATGATGTTACACACTAAAAAAAACATACAAAAATACAAATCTTTCCTCTTCATTATAGATATTAGGAGTCTGAAAAGTGTTGGTATGGTGGTACATGCATGAACTGTGTTGGTACGGCGAATCCCCGCTGCCTCGACAAGTTTAGTGCGGCGGGAAGAGCTCCGGAGCGATCTCAGGGCGGTATGAAGGGAGCGACTGTCGCAAACGATCTCCGGCCAATAGGCGCGAACAATGGGCGAAAAACTGCAGTTTTTATTTAGGTACTATATTTATTAAACACAATGAATGAAGCTATACGAATCTATGCCTTGCATACCTTTAATACCCATTCCTTGAGAACCGATGACTACAGAAATATCTACCTACATTTTGTACCAGATCTGTAGTTATGAGTCATGTTTCACCCGAGCGAAGCCGGGTTTTCATCTAGTAAAGAATATTTAGTTACGCAGGGTAGCCCCGTCGTGTCACGCAACGCGGCACTAATATGATAGGACCTTTGCATCAGTACGACAGACACCTAATTAAAATGCTAAATCATAAACACATTCCAGTCGTTATTTCCATAATGAATCCCACGAGGTTACACAGTCTCATATAATACACACAAAACATTATAAAAAAAAAAGGTTGCACTCCAGGAGTGCCGGTAGAAGTGAAAACTTTTTTGTTACTATGTTTTATTTTTAATTTGAATGACGTCTTACTCATTTTCGATCAGGGTCACGTGACCCTGACGGTCACGTGACCCTGACGGTCACGTGACCCTGACGCGAGTTTTAAATTTTTTACCCATTACAGAAAAAGTGTACAACGCCGCTAAAGAAGTTTTCACTTCAACAATATTTCTCCTCATTAATTTGCTTCTATTATGCTTAATTATGTTAATTATACATAATCATATTATCTCGCCAATATGGAGGGTTCTCGTTGTACGTTTAATTACTCGAGACATAAATGGAATCGTGGGACATTTCTGTGGCGGCTTTTAAATTAATATAAATAAATGGTTCTGAGGAGAAAATATTATGCTTATGATTATTCATTTCTGGAAAGTTCTCGTCTCATATTTTGAAAGATGTCATTGTGCTTAAGATATTTATTTTTGGGTAGGATTTCAAAAGAATATTCTGCTTTGAAGACGTTTTATAAGACGTGTTTAAAAATAAGTGTGCTTATTTATTACTATTTACTTATAATAAATAACTTCACTTATTAAATTTACGAGCCACAAATATCTCGTGAAAATGCGTGTTAATGATAATCGTGAAAGAAGACTAAATTTAAAGTGAATGATAGATATTGCATCGATTGCGCCATTCTCTGGAACAGATAGCCAGCGATGAACATGCGGGGGTAGTTCGAGAAGTCAGTGTATGCCTTTGGAGCAGTAAAATCATCAAATGATTCCTCCCGTCCTGCGTGGAGTGGAAGGGCTGGCAGAGCTGTCAGACCCATATTGACTAAAAATCCACCCCATTCCTTAAAATGCCGTTTGTGCACCAGAAGGTCTAATCAGTACGCATGAAACCCATGGTTTCTGCCTTAGTTACGGACGTTTTCTACGCCTCGTAACATCGAGCCCGGACTAAGAATGAATGATATGACGATTTGACAGATAGGTCCTTAGAGTCGGCGCCACCACTCGTGACCTGCAGAAAATTCATGTTACTACAATTTTTTAATGCAATTTGATGACAAATCTGTCCGCGATTTTGACTTTAGTTACGTTCGTTCATCCTTATGTCTTCGTTAATGAACGTCAGACAGTGACAGCCCTTTTTTATCGTGGTAAAATCATTAAATGAGTGCTCCTACCCAGGGTGGGGCGGCAGGGACTGTCAGGCTTGTACTGACTAAAATCCATGATGATCCTTCAACAGCCCATAATGTTCCAGGTCACGGTTGCCTGATGACACAGTCTCACGACCCCCAAAGTAGATCCCCTAAGTCGGATAACCTGCTCAGACAGTTCCACAATCCCGACGGTCAGTGTATGTCTAGCGACTGCTTGACCGCAACGGCCGCTAGAAGAAATTCGAGTGATCGAGTTGTCCGTGTATGTGTGTGCGTAGAAGACTGTAGTTTACAATGCAGCTTGAAGCAGTCTATACTAACCGTCTATGGCCTTTCTAATACACGATTACTTGTCTCACTAGAACCCGTGACAAAAATAAAAAAATCGCAACAAAAAGACTGAACAATAAAAGTTTCAATTTGAAGAGTTCAATTTATGAAAATCTCATAAACTTGTACTACAAAATATCAGGTGTCCTTGCGAATATTACAAATGAAGATAATTGCTTCAGTGGTAACAACTTGTTCACTAGTCAAGACCGTTTTCATCGAATAAATAATTCATAACACGACACCCTTTGGACCTTCTTGTACTGTTTAATAACGAGTTCAGCATAATTAGTTTTAGTTCTAAGCCGTGCCTACAATTACTGGAATTGTGTTAGCAATGATAATATAGAAAATAAATGTAATAACGGTTAAGCTTCAGGCGCTGTATGAAAGCTAAAATTAAATTCGGTGGCTCATGTACAAAGTAAATATAAATATTATATACAGGGTGACTTTTTTACCACCGTCCAAAATTTTTCTAGACATTAGGTATCAATCACTAACCCCATTTTTGAAAAAAAATCGATACGTCAAATTGTCATATTAAATCATTTTCTCATCCGCTCTGTGTGGTCACTAAGCTAAACGTTAATAATATACACTTGCCGACGCATGAAACGGACAGAGCGCACCCCGCTGACCCCCCACCCCGCCCCGCTACACCTGAGCGACACAATCATCACAGTGCGGTGTCCAGATTAATCAACTTTTTATAGATACCATTGAGACGTGATATCTCGATATTTTTGTATTGAGTGATACAAAAAGAAAAAACACGTATTCAATGATTTTTGCCAAAGAATAATATATATGGTGACTAATTTAAACTGATATTTTTGTTCACAAAGGTGAGCTTATCTCTTTAAAGAGATCTCTTCCAGCCAACCTGTAAAAGTGATACACGAAATAAATAATACGGGACAGGATTGTCCATACAAATAATAAATAAGAAAAACTAAAAAAATGAACAAGAAGAAATGACAATAAATATATAATACTTACATAATGTACTGGTTACGATGGCCTAATTGGTTAAGGCGTCTGGAGTACCTATCCAGAAGACGCAGGTTCGAACCCTGCTCGCAGCTGAATTTTTCGTTTCCATATCATACGTCTTGTTCAGCAGTTCATGTCTGCTCCTCCATCGCTTTTGTTTTAACAACTTTATTGAACAACATTTCAAACACCTTTTTTTTCAACATTCGTCCTCATTATTGTGAACAGATAAGTCAAATTCGAGAAGGAATATCATTTCAGTTAGAAGGTGACTGGTCGCAAGACATGATCACAACTAACCGATTCACAGTGTATGCAACAGTATTATGCTCCCGGCCGTAACATCCTAACGCTTATCATTGACTGTCACCTTGTCATCACCTATGATCTTGATAACACCGGTTTCAAAGGGACTATTCCCCCTTAGCCGTTCATTGTAGCAATCTATTAATTAGGTGGCACATGTTAAACAATTGAAAATCATGGGCTGCTATGCTGATGAGGACATCATTGTTTAAGGGCCTTTTTTTTTTTTTTTTCTCTTTATTTGTTTAGTTTAAGGGCCTTGTCATCAAAACTTTTGTCTCTTTGCACCCAGTCTTTAGTGCCTATAATTCTATTTTAGTTAGGAAGCGAAGATTTTTAGATGCTGGAGGTTTCTTTGAATCTAAAATTTACAACAATTTTATTTATTTTTTTTTTTTTTTCTTCACCCCAATAACTGGTGACACTGCTGTCAGAGGCACTAGTGACTGTGGTGAGAATTAAACCGTCTCTGGGAACGTCACAGGGCTAATTAACTTTATTAACCTAAAGTGTCCTAGGCTTATAATATCCAGGATGTTACAGTAGAATAACTTTCGACTGTAAAGTGAGGGAAGCCGTGGGAAAGTCTCAAGTAGACTTAACTAACATAAAGATAAAATGAAATAAAAATCTTCATTATAATAATTAAGTTGCTGTTAACGTGTGGAACCCTGTAATATAATGTTGAAGTAGTAGACGCTTTGTCTGTGAGAGTTACAGCTATGAAAGTTTTATTCATTTTAATATTTATTATAGTAATATGAATAATTGTGTTTGGCAGAGAGATTTGATTAATTAAATATGTATTATCCTCGGTGTTTCTGCTTCTATGAGATAGTTCAAGCACTTTTATTTATTTTGTTTTTACCCTTTGTTGTTTTTTGACAGCGCCACGACAACACAATAGTAATGAATCGTCCTTGATCTCTCGTGTTTAGGACCTCATTAGTGTTTGAAAAGAAAAGGTTAACTTCCTTCCCAAAAAAAGGATTTCAAAGACATTCCCTCGTTTTGTTCGCGAGATACACGGCAATAAGGGGGACATTTTCTTCCCAATACCGAATGATATTGATAACTACGTTCTAGTGTTCCCATTGTGTGAGTTCGTATCAAAATTGCATTTTTGTTGTATTGCATTGCTTCCAATGTATTGCAGTTTCTGAGGATGTATGTATTGTTACGGTTTGAAAATACACAGAAGTATCTCTTTCTGTTCGGCAGATAATAAAGCGAGGGGGGTATGACAGTGCAGGTACCTAGATAACTTGAACGATTTCATTCCAATCTGAAATGTTCGTAGTAGTTTCCAATAGTATTTTTACTTAGATATGAAACTCTTATAAATATATATTGTGATGAAATGTGAAGGTTAACTACCTGCTTAAGATATAGATTAATTTTGGCTAAATAAGGAACATTTGAATGGTGAAGAGCGAGTTGATGAATGACCAGTTACCTAAAGCCAAAAATACCTGCAAAACCCAATTAAAAAAGCAATATAACTTACAAACCAACCTTCGCCTTGGAACGCCTTCGACTAAAATACATCAAAGTTTGAACCAGAGACGGCTATCTGAAACCCGAACCTCGAAACATCACTTGCAGGATTTTCAGGAATTATTAAATTTCCCGAAGCGTAGAAGTCGCAAGCCGACCGGAGCAAAAAGCGACCAAACCGGACCGGTGAAATATTGTGATCCAACTGTGATCACACCACTAGAACAAACTGAAAGGTCTATTGGCTTTGTGCACGACTCTTAACTTTGTTGGTTCTGACCATCTAAATAAAATCAGAACATTTTTACAAATCACTTGGTTTTGGGTAACGAGGTGATCCACGGCACTGAAACAAAATTAAATTTAAGTAAGCAAAATGCATTCTATGAGAAAAAATCAGGATTATATAAATTCAGGATTATATACTTCCAGTGTAGAATTACTTTTCTAAGTAATTCTACACTGGAAGTAACATCGCATAGGCTTACCTCAAGAAATATTTAATCTCACGAACAAACATAAAGAAGAAAAATAAAACATTTCGTGGGAGAACCGAAATGAATAGAAGTCGCAAATAAAGTCGATTTAAAGTTAGAAAGAACTAACAAAGTACTACAAACAGTAGAACCAGGTGCTCGACGTTTATCATTCAACAAAATCGTATAACTAAGCCTTTTCAGAAGAATTGGTTCTGTTTGCAATCGATTCAGAAAAAGTATTTATAGATGTAAATCGATCAAATAAGAATAGGTAAATACTACTACTGGCAGCCTGGCTTTCAATCTGTGCGAGAATACTAACTTGAATACTTTAATGTTGTTAAGAATTAGACATAATATATTCCGTATTTTTTTAATCGTGGTAAAATCATCAAATGAGTCCTCCCACCCAGGGCAAGGCGGGAGGGTCTTTGAGACTCGTACTGACTAAAATCCACGGTGTCCTTCAATAGACCTTTACATTCCAGGGTCATGGTAATCCAGTAACTCCCGCGACCTCGGCAGGCTTTGGCCCTCTAAGGAGGGTGCCCGTCATTATGCTGACACTCTTTGAGGCGCGCGTGGAACACAACACGGTCGTCTACCCGGGCATGGTCCATGGTCGGACAGCGAGTCGCCTATTACTCGCCGACCGCATTCCCGCGCCTACGGTGGCCGGAGATCATCTGCCAACGTCCGTCGCCGTGGGCATCTACCACTGCGGTTGGGGTGGAAGGAGGACGCTGTCCTCTCCCTCACATGGCCCGCCTTCGCGAGCATGACTGCTTCGCAGAAGGAGGCGACCGCTTCCCACTCAGTCTCGCTCCGTAGCATGGTCTTGACCAATGACGGGCGCGAGAAGTCTCCGTATGTATTCCGTCTTACTACAAAAAGATAAACACCTGTTTAACGCTTGTTTAAAAAAAGTGTAACTGCAAAACAACCCTTGTTTCAACGTGAAATTTCGTTTTGACGTTGACAGTTTTTTTAAGACGTGTTCAACAGATGTTTATCTTTCTTATGGCTGGTATACACGGCAACGATAAAACTGCGCAAACGAACTGCACAGTTCATTTGCGCAGTTTTATCGAACGTATATACAAAAATCGGCGCAGTTTTTTTGGTTGGTGCAAGCCATCGGAGTAAGGATTAAAATCTATTCGATAAATCGTTGTCGATCGCGTTTGCACAGTTTTATCGTAGTGTGTTTACGGAAGTCAGGCCAATCATTCAGTTCGTTCACAGGGCTTGCTGTAAGTGGACGCGTCAGCGCACGTAAAAACATGTCGGAAGAAGATAGTAGGGGAATCCGTGAGTTATTGGAAGAGTTTATTCTGTGCTATAAAAATGAAGTTTGCTTGTGGATTAAGAAAAGTAAAGATATATCTATATTATCACGACCGGAACAAGAAAACTGAGTGCTTACGATGGGCTAATTATTAAGGCTAATTATTAATTACCTATTGATCCTAATACCAATAGGGAGATTGTAGTAAAGAAAATAAATAATCTGCGGACTTCTTACAAGAAGGAACTCAACAAGGCCAAAAAGTCCTTAAAATTCCATCACGAATGACGTGTTTTTCGTCTGAGTTTCTGCCGAGAACTGCCGATCGACGCAGATATAGGTAGATGTGTGGACACACTATGGACTTTCGATACACTGCGCAAACCGACTGTGCAGTCAGATCGCTACGATAAATCGTTGTCGTGTATACCGGGCTTTATGGTAAATCGGTAACTGTCTAAAAAAATATCAATTTCAAAACGCCATTTGACATTGATAAAGGAGTCGTTTTGCAGTAACACTTTTTTTGAAACAAATGTTCAACAGACGTTTAACTTTTTGTGGTACGACTGAAAAAGTTCAACTTTTTTATTAACGCAACGCTAGAATATAATTAACAGGTCAATAACCCTCCTTCTGGCGCAGTCGGGTAGAAAGAATAATGTTGTTTTTTATCACCTTCATATCTCAAAATAAGTCATTGTGTAGCGATTCCCGCGATAACAATGATCCAGACTATTTTCTCCGGTCAATTGATATTGGAGTATCACGGAAATTAACCATTACGAAACATAATAGTTTTATGGCTCCGAAGGATATTGCTTCGTAGAGGGTGAAAAGAATAAATAAGTAACTTAATATTTATTCTTTTTCAAATACGACCTCTTTTTTGTGAAAAACAAATGTTTTGTTAAAAAAAGAAAACAAAGTGCTGCACGATTGTTTTGGCTTTTAAATAAAAATACTTCAGTTGGTGCTATAGGTAAGCATTTAGAAGTTGTCTGGGAAATGTAAGATATCGGCAACGTAAGGATTTCAAGACCATACAACACAGGAACATTGGAGCACCGTGACGTCACGTTGCTCTAATGTGCTCCAATAATGGCGGCGTTGGCGCAGTGGCAATCGACTTCTGCGCAGCATGTCGCGGGTTCGATCCCCGCACGAAACAAATATTGAATGACCTAAAAGTGGTTTAGCCCGGGTCTGGTTGTTTATGTATGTTTCTTTGTTTGTAAACGCACCCACGACACGTTCTAGTAACGTTTTACGCAAAATAAACGATATCATCTACCATGCACTGAAATTTCTAGAATCCAACCCAAAACTGGGTTCCGTGAGTACAGCACTGAAATATTTAGCTACCTACTCTAAAGCTTTCCTTTTTTCTTACAAAAACCGCGAAAACGGATTAAGTAACACAAACATAAACTAATTAATATAATTAAATGTTAATGCGATGTTTTAATACAAGCTATTAGTAAGCAGGGCCCGTGCTCAAAGCCGGCATCGCGAAAATGTATCTTTATGCCGTAGTGCACTCAGTGGGACGCATAAAGTGGTCTTAAGTCTGCCATCTTCTGTTCCAAGCGCTTCACTGGCTTACTGTATCGTGCTCTAGCTTAAAGGCGAGAGAAATACACTGTGTAAATACAAAAATATAACGTAAAATATGATTTGGAAGTTTGTCGTCGCTCGGGATATAATGTTTTATGATAGAACCGTGGAACACGGCGCGGGAAGTAAGTGCCTGATTTGCGATCAAGACGCAGAGCATTATCGACGGCGCTTGTTTGAATTTCATCTGTATTGTTCAAGTGCCATCGACGATAAGACTCAATGGCACGTCGGTTACCCCACTTGGGTTAACTCGACGGCTAAAAATTCTTTCCTGCCAATCTTGTTAAGGTCTTACCAACATTATCGGCACTTAAAGATTCCTGAGTTTCGGAATTCCAGAATGAATACTCAAAGTTCGATGGACCTATGGATTAACATTGTAAGTAAGATGTCCAAGTAGTCATACATAATAATATAATAACAAAATAATAATAATATTCCACAACTATCACACAACGCCATCTAGTCCCAAGCTAAGCAGGGATTGTGTTAATGGGTACTAGACAACTGATAAACATACTTACCTATATATTTATAAATACATACATAATATACATAAATTACACCCAGACACAGAACAAAATGATCGAGCTCATCACACAAACATTTGTCCTGGGTGGGAATCGAACCCACGACCTCCGGCATAGCAGTCAGGGTCACTAACCACTAGACCAACAGGCCTGTCAATTATACCAATATTAATATATCAATATTGTCAATAATACCTTCTCATATATTTGCCAAACTAATTCTGGTCATTCAGGTCAGCTGTAACAATAGCTGGGAAAAAAGTAGGGAAAAAACTACGTAAGTGGAGGAAAAATAATAAGTTTCCTGTAAATATAATAAAAACGCTCAAGACGGTGTTAAATTGTGTTAATTTCCAACATCGTTATCTCGAGACTCATAATTCTTAGCTTCCCTTGAGTAATTAGTGGCCAACGATAGGTACGAACAATTGTAACAAAATTCAATTTAAATAGAACGCTGGGTTCTGCACTGAGCCTTAATTAAAATAATGTTGCCCATAAAATATTTAAGTAAGAGATTTGGGATTTGGAACAAGTCAACTTCATTACACTGAATTGCATTTGGAGATAAGATTAAACGTATTCTGTAAATATATCTGGAATACTTACGTTACATCAGAAATGCGAAAAAAAAACATTGCGTAAGAAACATACTCGTGGCTTCTATTGCCATCGTATCTTCTATTGTAATATATTTCGTCTGGGCGCGAATGTAACAAACGTTTACGACTCTGGGGAAAAATTGGGCAAAAACGCAAGCTGTGTAGATAAACAAAAGGCTAATCGAGTTCGCTGACAGCCGTCTGAATATTATGAAATATTTCTTCGTCAATATTATAAGATAAGGCTAAGTATTTCTTGTCGACTCGCTTCCCTTTACGGGCCTGGCGTTATCAGTCTGGCCGATAAGCGGCAAACGAGGCTTCTCCGGGAGAAAACCGCTATCATTTTTTATAACGCAATATGCCGGTCGTAAATAGTCTGAGCCCTTTACTCTAAGGTTATTTGCTTTTGTCTTGGGGGTGAGTGAAGCAAGAAGCAGCAAATGTATTTGATTGTTTGTTTAGTTTTGTAGGAACATGGACTTCCATGGGATATGTTAAGAGATGATAGGTTAATAAAGATTTGAAAAGGAAGAGGAGAGCACGTTTTAGTATCTACTTTTTGTACTGAAAGTCCCGATATTAAATTTCAGAACATTAGTTACTGTTCCTCTAAATGCACACGATTTCGTTTACAACATAAGAAAATCTAACTCGCAAAATACTGTATCTACGTAAAACCTATTTCTCGTTTGGTAAAAGGGAAGTAACCCAGAAAACGGAGAATCATTGGGTATCAATCATGTCTGTCACGCGATCCGGCCACAGCGGTGCACGCCCGACGTGACAACAGCGCCACCTATCGGCGCTATTGTTCTCAAGGCATTACACACGTTGCACCTTAGCTTTTATTACGCGTGGGTTTTCCCACTACTTCCAACTAAGTCGTTTGCAGCCGGGGGAGACACGTGTACGTGTTTGAAAAAAAATGTTTTCAGCATATAATAATAATAATAATAAAATCTTTATTAGACCAGAAAAAATATATATGTTTACACAATTAGTCAACATGCTGCTTAATTATTATTAAGTTATACAATCACTAAAATTGTGTCTGTTTTAGCATCTGCTACCGAACTAGGTTTTTAAGCCTGTGTTTCAGTACGCAGCGCCTCAAGCCCTCAAAACTAGTTATGCAGGACAGCAGGAGTAAGCTCACGATTACAGTTAACTTTAAAAATACGACAGAATTAAATATGAACAAGATTTAGATTTTTATACATGCAAAAAATACTTATATACTAAATAGTGTAACTGTCCTCTGGGTGTGTAATATGAGAAGAGTGAATGTATGTATGTGAGAGGGTGTGTTAGAAAGTTTAGATGGATACTTTTGCTAATTGATTCTTATATAATATCGCCACTACAAATATAGTACACTAACAACAAATTGAATCACATTTTTATTTTAAACTACTTCATGATTGTCAGCAGACCCTCAGTCTGATCGTACGTTAGCCTCCCGATCCAATTGGACACTGACGTTTTTAATGCTACCCTGTTCAGGCAGTATATATGAAGAATCTTATTAATTTTATTATATAAAAATGGGCCCAAAAAGGGGAAAAATCTACATATGAAAGCAGTTCTTGATTGTGAAATCCTCTTACATACAGGTAAACCCCTTCGCCGTGTTGTCATACTCGAACTGTACTCAATGGCTTTATGTTGTTTCATAATGATGCCTAAGATAAATAGCTGGCGTACAGTCAGGACCTCACAGTATTCATAAAGAAGCTTGGTAGGGTATCGAAAAGGTTTAAAAGTACTGAGTTTGAGTATTGACCTTTGTGATACCTCCAGTTGTTTTAAAATAGTCTTTGGCGCACCACCCCATGATGATATGCAGTATGTAATCAGCGACTGACAGAGCGCATAATAGATTTGCTTTAGCATCATAGGGGTGACTACGTGTCTCAATGTTTTAAATATATACGTAAGCTTACGTACTCTTTTACTTAAAGCCTGAATGTGAGCTTTGAAACTAAAATTATCATCAATAATTACGCCTAAATATTTTATTTTTTTAGCACGTTCCAAAAGATTACATGAACATTTTAAGTTAACTAAGGTATTAAAAGAGCAGTTATGTGCGATTAAATTTAGATTAGCATGAGAAGGCGCTCTAATCGAAAAGGTTAAGTATTTGGTTTTCTCAACATTCAGGGTAAGCACATTATCACAAAGCCACCTCTTAACCAAATCAAAACCCCTTTGGGCCAGTTGAAAAGTCTCATTCCATGTTTTAGCAGCAAAAATGAGGGCAGTGTCATCTGCGTATGAGATTATCTTACCATGAAATGAGTCTAGACAAAGGAGATCGTTTATATAAACGAGAAAAAGGGTAGGCCCGAGGATACTTCCTTGCGGAACGCCGTAGGTAACTGGAAGATCAGAACTAGTGTAGGCACCAATCTGAACACATTGAGTTCTGTCGGATAGATAATCAGCCAAAAGGTTCAGCTGTTTCCCCCTAATACCGATTTTTTCCAATTTGTTCACAAGGATTGGAACGGAGACCGTATCGAAGGCCTTTGTTAAATCGAGGAATATTGAAATACATTTATTACCTTTATCCAGACTAGTAGTAATGAAATCTGTTAAACTGCTTACTGCGTGATCAGTGGATTTACCACGGCGAAAACCAAACTGATGATCGGATAGAATGTGTTTGCTTTCGAGATAGTTTACTAAGCGACGGTTAATGATTTTTTCCAGAATCTTTGAGAGTGATGGTAGAATTGAAATAGGCCTAAAATTCTCGATACGGTCTCTGGCTCCACCCTTGTGAATTGGTCGGATCTGAGATTTTTTAAGATCTTTGGGAAAGCAACCATTTCCTAGGCACCTATTGAAAATGAAGGTTAAATGTGGCACAAGAATATCTTTATGATCTTTTAAGATCTGATTTGACAAATTATCCCACCCAACAGAACATTCCGTTTTAAGCGTATTAATCAGGCTTCTAACTTCATCTTCATCGGTGTCAAAGAGGACAAGTGAATCATGGATGCTTTCAGTAGGTGTTACATTATGGTTTCGAAAACAAGATTGTACTGGGGTTATTTTTTCAGCAAGTGATTTACCAACATTGGAAAAATACCGATTAATTTCATTAACAGAAAGCTGGGGAGTGTCAGATAATGTTAATAATTCCTGTGGGTAGTTTACATTTTTAGTCGTATTAGTGATATTTCTAACTGTGTCCCATAATTTTTTACTATTTTTACCAGCCTTTTGAATAAGTTCTCTATCGTAGTTACGTTTCACTTTTTTAATAATTGAGCTGCAGAAGTTTCTATACCTAACGTAAGTTTGTTTTAATATAAGATTATCTGGAGACGATTTAGATTTTTTGTGAAGTTTATCCCTATTGCGCATACAGCGCAACAGGCCTTGTGTGATCCATGGCTTTATAATCCTTTTGCGACGCGCAAGTGTTATGATTTTGGAGTTGTCACTCAAACTTCTCTTCAGTTCACCAATGATATAGCTAACAGTGAAATCACAGTCATCAGTTTCATATATCGGGCTAAAGTCGATTTTGCCTATGTCCTGCCTTAATTGCTTGTGGTCTATTACGGTACGCGTTGAAACGGCATACGCACGCAATTGTTGCTTTTTTATACAAAAAATAACCGATTTGTGGTCAGTTACTGTAGATTGAGGAACAATAGTAACCGAAGGTAGTCGGGTTTTCAGCAGCACATGATCTAAACAGGTACCGCTAGCATCACGAGTGACGAAACAATGAGCCGGCAATAGACCGTGGTAGGCTGTGAGAGCAAGATACCGACTAGTAGACGTACTCATGTTCTCAGAAATTAAGTCCAAGTTCACGTCTCCTATTATTGCGACATTTTTAAAATTAGATAAGTTCACTAAAATTTCATCAAGGGACGTCAAAAAAGGATCAAGGTTAGTGTATGAAGGAGACCGATAAACAGCTAGTAAGGCTGTCTCATTGTTACCTATTTTAATTAGAAGGCAATTAGAATCTTGTGAGTTTGGTTCCTCAATACAAAAGCTCAATTCATCTCTAATATACACGACAACGCCATCATTTTGAAGAGGATTAGATGCAGTTTTGAATTCACAATAACCACTTACTTTCGGTATAGAAGATACGCATGAGAGCCAGCACTCGGTCAAAATGATCACGTCACAGTCAATACCAATTCTGGTCAATAAAATCTGAAAATCTGAAAAGTTACAATTTAGACTGCGAACATTTTGAGTAACAACTGACAAGGATGTATGATGTGGTAATATTTTACTACAACCATCAACTTCACATTCAAATGCTTCCGATACAGCAAAGTCATCAATGTTATTGGAAAAATCCTCAAAGTTAGCCATTTGTACGGAAAAAACGTAAATGATCAAGCTGACCGTTCTCAAAGTGAGACCAGTGTTTTACGATTTTAAATTTAACATGATGGATAATTACTTGTTCTTTGGCAGGACTAAAAAATATTATTGAATGATAATATTGAAAATGATAGTGTTTTATCATAAAGTATACCAATGCGAAAAATATAGAAGTTATTAAGGCACTAATTTCGAAAGAATCAATAGCTGGCAGGTAAATATATGTGTATAGTTTTGTATGTGTACTTACAATATAGGAAAACCTTACTTGTAAACAATGAATACTAATGAGTAGATAGCCGGAAAACGTAACTGACGAAAACATTAAAACAAGCTTAACAATTATATGAACATGCATATCTATCAAACAAAATAGTCATTCAGACTTTCTCAAGTTGTCGAGATCTTTCTCCGAGGTAATTCTGACATGCTGATCCTCTTCCTTTTTCCTTAGATAAACAACACCATGTGATGTCCAGCAAAAGGAGTAATTGTGCTGCTGCTGGAACACTCTGGCCAGATAAAAAAGCTTTTGCGTCTTGGCAGTTAAAGTTTCAGCTATATATACGGGTTTGACAGGGCATTGTAAACCAAGGACAGATGTATTAAGTTTTTCTCCTGGTTTTTTCAACTTATTATATTTTTTAATATTTTCCAGTATCTTCTCTTTATGCAATACGGTAGTAAGTTCCACGATGATAGGGTTTGATGAATCTTTTGATTTTTAACCGACTTCCAAAAGGAGGAGGTTCTCAATTCGGATGTTTGTATTTTTTTTTTTTTTTTTTTTTTATGTTTGTTCGGGCATAACTCCGTCGTTTAACAACCGATTTGAAAAATTCTTTTTTTGTTGGATAGGATATACTTCTGGAATGGTCCCATTAAAATTTTATCGAAATCGGACTAGCACTTTTTGAAAAATCAACATAAATCAACAAAAACCTAAAAAGTTTTCAACTTTGTCTACACCGATTACTCCGAGGTTTCTGGTCCGATTTCGATGATTCTTTTTTTGTTCGATACAGTATATCTGCCATTTGGTCCCACAAAATTTTCATTAAGTTTGGTGCAGTAGTTTTTATTTTTAGTTTTTATACATGGGCGTTGTTATTTTCCGGTGCTACGGATTACAAAATTTTAGTGCACATGTAAGAAAATTATGTACTTGACAATAATTTGGGTTGAATAGTGAAACTAAAAAGGATAAAATAAAAAACTTTTTCAAAAAAAAATGAAACCGACTTCAAAACAACCACAAAAAAAGTTCAAAATAACCTACAAAAAAACTTTTCTTTCGAAAGTCGGTGACAAAAAGTCAATGAAATAAAAAAGAAAGTCACCGACTTTCGAAAGAAAAGTTTTTTTGTAGGTTATTTTGAACTTTTTTTGTGGTTGTTTTGAAGTCGGTTTCATTTTTTTTTGAAAAAGTTTTTTTTTTAGGTATGTTGCGGATTTCAATTCCCGTCGATCTGGACTTGCGTTCAAGAGACTCAAGTTTCCCCTCAAGAGACTCGATTGTTTTTTTATCCGCTCGACTTTCAGATTCAAGCTGAGAAATTCTGGACAAAAACTCGTCATACTTGTTAGACATGAGCTCCACACTTTGAGTTAACTTACTATTTTGCTCTGTAAGGCTACTTATAGTTGACTGTAATTCCTCAAACCTGTATGCTTGCTCTTGTGAAAACAAGGCAAAAATCTCCTTAATAGCGTCGGTAGAACATGTATCGCACTCATCAATCTTCCGCTTTTTGTTTCCTGCAATATTCTCCAGCATCGACCGCAAATCAGGCGCAGAGTTATAATGTTGAATTCCCACTGCTGGATCGCATTCGCTAGCAACGGTTAAGTTCTTGTTTACATCCGAGAGCGGGGAAGTCGACAGCGGCGTACGGTTCAGTGGCATCTTCATATACGAACAACGTACTCAACGTAACACTCACTCGTCGCGGTATTATTCGGTGCAAGCTCGGTACAAGCCACGCGCAAGCGGGATGGCAATTATGACGACTATCTTTGTCCCTCAGGTGGGCGGGGCTCGGTGGATACTACGGTGAGAGGCGCACAGGCAACGCGGTGAACCGATCGAAAAATAATTAATATTTTTAATTATCTTCAAGCGATATTGACCGTTTTGACTTTACGGTTACGGGTTAAAGCTTTTTGCACAGTTTCGCAATTATGCAGCTGATTTTACGCGTTAACTGAACACACGTTCGCTCACTATCAAGGCGACGGGCGAAGGAGGAGCATCCATCATAATTATTTTCTATTTCATACTATTTATTTTTACTCTGGGCGGTGTTTGAAAATTTTTAAGCTCACAAATCATAAAACATCTTGTATCTGAATTTATTATGATATCATACACCGTAAAACGTCAGAGCAATATGTTATATGAGTAATGACAAAATTATTAATGACGTCAGCTAATTACCGACTGTAAATTAAACCTTCCGAAATTAATTTTTAATTGAAATTTAATTAATGAAATAAAATTGCCAGACAAGGTAAATATTTGAAGGCGACTGATAAAAAAGCTTCATATAATTAGAAATAGAAGGATTTAAAGAAATCTCGTTGTAAATACTTTAATATTAGTAGTCAAAAGGAAGATTAAAAAGTAGGTTCAATCACTTTGTAAATTGCTAGATTTAAACGGAATGAAAGGTTTTACTCTTTTGCGTACTAACAAAGAAAATATTTTAATGAAACACCTAGAGGACAAAAATTAATTTCGTTTTGGATTACATTTTCTTTGCGCCAACACCAATTTTAACGTGTTTCTAATAAATTTTCTTATTACAAAGCTTTTTATGAATATTGCTTAGGTTTAAGTTCGTGGAAAAATCAAATAAAAGCTTTTCATTTTAGAAAATATGTTTAATGTGTTTGTTTCACAAACAAGGCACACACATTATTTTGTTTTGCTAAAGTTTACGTAGAATCGTAAATTTTGTAATTTTGTTGCCTTGTTTTGTATAGTAGAAACACTCGTAAAAATCTTATTTTATACATTTTCAAACTTTCACGAAGGTGTTGTTATAAAATTTTCTCACCACATTCGTTTTTGTTTGCTAACTTTAAAATATGCGTCTTTAAAATATCTTTGCGCTTCTGCTCCAAGTTTTGTCTTAAAAGCATAAAAAACCGCACTAAGAAACTTTGTTGACCAAGTTTCTTTGCATTCGAGCCCCAAACTTGGCCTGCGAAAGGATTTTTCCCGTATCCCGCTATATTTTAAAGCTTATATGGCGTCCTCAGCTTCATCTCGAATATCCTTCCGTTTCATCTCCATTTTACTTTGGGCTTATCTGAGGCTCTAAGATTTTTCTCCTAGACAAATGAGATACGCTGCGGTCCGTGGAAAGTTAATTTTTTCTTTCTTGTTTATCGTCTTTGTATCGTTTTTGTCCTTCAAACCTTTTTTCTAGAATTCAGGTCATGTATTGTGTACAGAGGATATGAATATGGCCCATTACTACGGGGCATAAGACTACACTTTTTGTGGAATGAGAAATGAGATTGGATTTCATGTTCATGAACCACGTAACTTTGTATCGTAATAAAATCCGGGTAGACGTAACGTAACACATGTTATTGCTTGTTCTGTGGGGCTGTCACGGGGTGACGGATCACGAGACTGTATCCGGCTTAGTTGGAACACTCACGATCATTTCGGATATATACGTACATAAAGAGTTTGTTTGTGTGCGTTTGTAATAAAATTTTCTTCTTCGTCACTGACTTTGTTGTTCTTCGTGTTGATACGAGAGTATATCTTAATGTTTTTACAAATCATGTCAAGATTTCGGATGTGGCTTATTCAAAAGTTTATTTTTGAGACAAGATTAGAAGCTTTGCAAATATGGAAGTATTACATGAGATGCAAATTCCCAGAAAGCCGCATAATAATATAATTTACGCTTCGATACCAGGAAACCTTGTCTGTTTCAGGATAACCGTTCTATTAACGGCGTATGGCAAAGCGAAAGCATCGTTTGATGAGTCGGAAAAGTTGCCACGCACCGCCACCAGTAGGCGCCAGTATCACGAAATTAACGCAATCCAAAGTTTTATGTATTTCATTTCGTCAACTTCGACATTTCATAAATTAGTGTTCCCTTTACGCAAAATACATGTATTACTCTAGTAGAAATATTTTGATATAAAGATATTGAAACATTTACTAAAACAAAATGATAGAAATACTTATTGATGTGGATAAATATTTTGTAAATATTTTCATCATTCACACAGTCTTAAATTTATTTTATAACACTTGGACACAGATTTTGACGTCTCGAGATAACGAAAAAACTACTATTTGGTAGAAAATTAATAAAATTGGCACACGTTGCGAAAGTGACCATTCCCAATTATCTAAAGCCCCAAACACATGCGCGCACGGGCATAGGCATGTGAGCATAATGACGTCGCTCCCCCTTAGAGGGCCTACCGGGGTCCCGGGACTAACGAATACCGTGACCCCAGAATGTAAAGGTCTATTGAAAGACATCGTAGATTTTAGTATATACCCGCCCTGCCCTGGGTAGGAGGACTCATTTGATTATTTTACCACGCTAAAAAAAGCCCCAAACACACGCTTCTTTTATTAACGTCCGTTCAGAAAGCTGTGATGACGTGTGATGCATTTTGTTATAATGACAGACACTAGCGCCGCGTAAAAGGGACTTAATAGTTTTGTTACTCGTATATTATGAGGTACAGGTACACAGATTATTGTAGTACAACAATTTTATTGTCTGTAACTTCTTTATAATTGAATCTTCATTTTATAATATCCTATAAATTTTTTTTGGGACAAGGTCTTAATATCACTTTTCTCATAAATGAAACCTTTGAGAGATATCTATCGGCTCCAAAAGAATGAGCCCAGTGCTAATCATTTTTTTTGCCTCCAAAGCAATTAATAGTGCGAGAGCAACTTGTACCGAACACGCGGTGAGACAGCAATGACCACAAATTTTTCTTCGCAGTCGCAGCATTATACTATAGGCGATATTTAACAGGGTAGTGGGTGCTATGCCTTATATGTAGTTGACATGTAATTTTGAAGTATTCAAAATTTTGACAATAGCAGTTTTCATTTAATTTATTTTAATCCTGTTTCTTCGAAATTGTTATAAATCTGTGACGAAACTAAATAAATAATAATAAGAGTGAAGTGTTTCTTATCCTATAACGCAGTTTGATACGATTAGAAATTGTTTTCAGTTACATATTGTCTCAAATTGTTGACTGCAAATCAGTGCATTTATCATTAGTTCATGTGAAATGGTATTTGGATGCATTTATAAAGATTAGATGAGAGGAGGATGGACACAGAGGAACCATCCGACAACAATAGTACGATATCACGATAGCATTGATATAATAATCACTGTGAGTAATTTATTATATTGATAGGAACAACTCGTAATGTATAGTATCATACGTATTCTAAACATTTCCCTTGTTTGCTCTGTAGGGGTCGTCAGGAATTTCCTGCGATGATATTCAGTATGTTTAGTTTATTTTATACTTCATTTATTAATGAAAATAAAGTGTTATTGAAAAAAGAAAGTTTATGTGACTTATTTACAGTCATGTCCGTTTAATCACGTCCCATTGAACACATCGAAACATAGTTTTGAATAATGTCTAAGCCTACGTATCATTCGTTTTTATTTTCTCGATCTTTTTATACATTTCCAATTTTATTATTACGAAAATCTGACAGCCGCGATCTGAAAAAAAGTGTCACAGGTCTAGCCTGTAAGAGCCACGCTGGCTGACTGATGTGTCAAGGAACGAAAGTGATGACACTACTTTTAAAAGGCAAAAGATGAGAGGACGATAGTGAATGTGTGCTCAGAATAAAATGGCGTATGTGCCCAAACATATTGACGCCTTTTTATGAATTAAAATTGTTATTAATTGAAAAACTGTCTTTACAGAATTTAGATACTAGTATTTTCTACAATTTAAAACAACATCCTTTCAATAACTCATAGTAGTTACGCCGTAAAGTCCAAAAAATAAAAAACATAGACTGAACTTTGCATTTTTTTTGTATCGAGAAAATTTAATTGAATCGTGTTTTCAACTTTGTGAGAATTTAGATCATATAGTTAATAACTGTATTCCAAGTTGTAAGATCTGTAGTCCAGTCATGTACGACAGAAAGTAAAATATAAAAACCGTATAAGCACTGACTTAGCCCCTTAATACTTACATCTCTCACATCATATTCTAACAATAGATCATTCTATTTACTAACACATTTACTGAAAATCACACTGTAATTTCATTGGTCTGTTGATTAGAGCTTCGAATAGACCGCTCGAACTCCTTAGTTACTGGAGCCGCTTTGAAAGATAGATGTCGAAGACATTATCTGATTAGCCTTTTTCCAGACATGATGATCGCTTTCCAGTCTAACTGGAGGCAGCTGAATACCTTATATTTTTCACGAAGTTATTACCTATCTGTGCTGCCTACCTAGGCTGTAAGAAAGAGACAGAGCTATACAAGTCGTCTAGCGCCATCTCTTTCCCACAGCCTAAACTGGATCGCGTTAAGAGCTCGTGGTAAGGCCTCTGATCTCCACGGCCAAGTTAGTACTGCGTTATACGATATCCCTCGACTAAAGTTAACCCTTGGAAACTGGTTTCCATGCTTTCAAACCACTGACTGGCTGTAACGACTGTGTTAGATCTACAAATGACAGTTTCAATCAAGGGCTTTACTTGCTTTCCAAGTCACAGAGAAATCTCTTTATGTACAGTTTCACGTTGAGAATTTCAATGATTTTCTTTTCTTTGGAAAGAAAAAATCAACCGAGCAAGATTTGAATAGGCAACCCCCGGATTCAGTACAACCGTCCAATAAAAAATATTGAATAATGGATGTCATATTCTGTTTAGACATTTTCACAGATTTGACGGTTATGTAAATTTGTTGTGGCAGTAGTTTGATAAATCGGCAAGTAATAACGTAATCGTCACCGTAAGATGTTGAAATGGATCGGAAAGTTCGATTTGTACTGATTGGTCAACCATCCACGAACCTCTAGCCAGTTCGACCCTTGCGGCTGTTATTATTTAGCCGAGACTTGTCGAAGACATCAGGGAATTAGTAAAGTTAGTAATATTGTGCTCGAGGCATCGCCGGCAACACAAGAATCACACTGAACGTTAGTCCTTTGAGATTGAACTTGGTCAGAGCTAATACTCGTATTACGGTTTGGGTAAGTTGCTGTACAATTTTAGTGAGGTAGGTTTTATTTCATTGGTGATTAAATGAAGAAACATTAAATGTTGTGTAATTATGATCACTGATATGTACGTACATATTAAGCAACTTCAATGTCTTAAGTATTAGCACTTAGCTATTCCTTTAATCGTTTCTTCTCGTATATTAATTGTTTTGTCAAGTTTATAAGTAAATATATTTTAACTGTAGACAAATTATGAATAGCTTTTATGCGGGGTAAGTAACTAAGTGTATACACTGTTTTCTAACTCGTTTACTTTCGGGTAGTACTAAACCTAGGCATGGTCAAGGACTATTCCTTCTTTTTGTTCGCAGTGTTTATGATTATTGTGATTCTTGTGTCCCATCCAATGCAAAGGCTTCCATTCTCTTTCTATTGTCTGTGACTATGTAGGTCTAATCCCTTTCGCAAGAGTCCAACTTGTCACTATCTAGTTCTGAGCCTACTGCTTCACCGTTAGTTCCATTGTCCGGATCTGTGGCCACTTTCGCCCACATGATTTCGCTGTCCTTAGTTTTGATAAACTCATATTCAGTTCCTAAGCAACACAAAGGCCTAATCTATGAACTAGCCTATTCCCAAAGCCAAGTTCTTTAATATTTACAAGAGAAAAGGTCAAATATTTTCAGGCCAAACAGAACACTGACTAAAGAACTATATTATTTTCAACAATAGCCACCATATTATTGTCTGTTGGTAAAGGCTATCGTAATCTATTTGGGAGGAACTTGTGTCCTTAGGGAGAGAAGTTTTTACTTGTGAAGGTACTTTTATACGTATTATGAGCTCCTGGGAAATCTACACTTATACCTCTCACGACCTTTTGATGTAACATACGCTGTGGATATGTATGTAGACTTGCGAAGCGGGCAGTATTTCAAGTGAATATTTTGATTCTTTTGTTATGTTGTTTTTTTTTTGCTATAGCAGTTATTTAGTTAGTTCTTCAAATGTGTTATCTAAATTAAGGATGTTTAAAAACTAAGGTTTTTTTATTAAAGGTAATATTTTTGCTATTAAATATGTTTTATTACATAGTAATGGATTCATTGCGAATAAATTTTAATTTTTCTTTAAAACCTTAGGACCTTACCTTTTCCGTTGATGACAAGTGTAAGTATTACTCAAAATTAACTTAACTTCATATTATACTATATAAAGCTCGATTTATACTATATAAAGCTCGATTACCACTCACTCACTCACTCACTGACTGATTGACATCATTGTTCTCCCAGATGGTGAAGGGGGAGGTGGGTATATTTTGACAGATTCGTAAACAAGTAACTCTGGTGAGTATGGGAAAAATCCCAAACCTCCCCTTTTCGCCCCCCCTCCCCCCCCTCCCTATCGTATCTCGGAAACTAAGAGACCCGTATTTTGTTTTTTTTACGGATTCGTATAGAGGATGCTCGGAAAAGTAAAAACCATTTTTCAAAGTTCCCCCCCCTTGCCCCCCTTCTCCCCCCTTTAGGCGGATCTCGGAAGTTGACAGACTTGCAACGTTTCTTTTTCCAGATTCATATCAAGGGGCCCAGAGTTGGTCAAAATCATTTCTCAAAACTCCCCCCTCTCCCCCTCTTCACCCCTCCCCCCATCGTATCTCGGAAACTAAGAGACCCGTGTTTTGTTTTTTTACGGATTCGTATAGAGGAGGCTCGGAAAAGTAAAAACCATTTTCAAAGTTCCTCCCCCCTTGCCCCCCTTCTCCCCCCTTTAGGCGGATCTCGGAAGTTAACAGACTTGCAACATTTTTTTTTTCAGATTCATATCAAGGGGCCCAGAGTATGTCACAATCATTTTTCAAAACTCCCCCCTCTCCCCCTCTTCACCCCTCCCCCCATAGCGGTATAGCGAAGCGCAGCGTAGCGTAGGGATAAGGTCATGATAGCTTTCCGGTGGTAGGTAGGAGCGAACCTGCGAGACCGAGTGGAGCGAAGGGGGGAGGTGGCGAGCGAAGCGAGCCGGCGACCACCGTAGCGTAGCGAAGGTTGAGTGGGTGAAGCGCAACTCGGGGGTGACGACATGCAAACTTACAAGTAACTCTTATGAGTAAGGCAAAATAACCAAGCCTCCCCTTTTTGGCCTTCCCCCCCCCTCCCAATCGTATCTCAGAAACTAAGAGACCCGTGTTTAGTTTTATTACGGATTCGTATAGAGGAGGTCGGAAAAGTAAAAAGCATTTTTCAAAGTTGCCCCTTTGACCCCCTTCTCCCCCCTTTAGACGGATTTCGGAAGTTAACAGACTTTTAACACTTTTTTTTTCAGATTCATATCAAGGGGCCCAGAGTTGCTCAAAATCATTTTTCAAAACTCACACCTCTCCCCCCCCCTTCACCCCTCCCCCCATCGTATCTCGGAAACTAAGAGACCATTGTTTTGATGTTTTAAGGAATCGTATAGAGGAGGCTCGGAAAAGTAAAAACCATTTTTCAAAGTTCCCCCCCTTAACCCCTTCTCCCCCCTTTAGGCGGATCCCGGAAGTTAACAGACTTGCAACATTTTTTTTTTCAGATTCATATGAAGGGGCCCAGAGTTGGTCAAAATCATTTTTCAAAACTCCCCCTTCTCCTCCTCTTCACCCCTACCCCCATCGTATCTCCGAAACTAGGTAGCGGTAAAGCGAAGCGTTGCATAAGGATAAGGTCACGGTAGCTTTCCGGTGGTAGGTAGGTCCTGAGTGGAGCGAACCTGTGAGACCGAGCGTAGCGAAGGGGTGAGGTGGCGAGCGAAGCGAGCCGGCGACCTCCGTAGCGTAACGAAAGTGGAGTGGGTGAAGCGTAACTGAGGGGTGACGACAAGCAAACTTACAAGTAACTCTCAAGAGAAGGGCAAAAGTACCAAGCCTCCCCTTTTTGGCCTCCCCCCCCCACCCCTCCCAATCGTATCTCAGAAACTAAGAGACCCGTGTTCAGTTTTCGAGGATGCTACAGCCGATAGAGAGGTCAAAATCAAAATCCAATATGGCGGCTGCGATATTTTTAAATGTTCATCATGGGAGTCGTTTCCATGGTTTTCGAGGGTGCTAAAACCGATGGCAAAGTCAAATTGAGAATCCAAGATGGCGGCTGCGATAATTTTCGAATTATTCATCAATTTCACCATGGAAATCGTTTTCATGGTTTTCGAGGATGCTAAAGCCGATAGTGAGGTCAAAATCAAAATCCAAGATGGCGGCTTCGATAATTTTCGAAATGTTCAACATGGGGGTCGTTTTCATGGTTTTCGAGGGTGCTAAAACCGATGGCGAGGTCAAAATGAGAATCCAAGATGGCGGCTGCAATAATTTTCGAAATGTTCATCAACGGAGTTGTTACCATGGTTTTCGAGGATGCTAAAGCCGATAGTGAGGTCAAACTCAGTATCCAAGATGGCGACTGCAAAAAATTGAAAGTTTTCATCATGGATGTCGTTTTCATAGTTTTCAAGGATGCTAAAGCCGATAGTAAGGTCAAACTCAAAATTCAAGATGACGACTGCAAAAAATTCAAAGTTTTCATCATGGGAGTCGTCTTCATGGTTTTCGAGGATGCTAAAGCCGATAGTGAGGTTGATATATAATTTTTGAATTGTTCATCATGGGTGTCGTTTTCATGGGTTTCGAGGGTGCTAAGTGCTAAAGCCGATAGTGAGGTTAAAATCCAAATCCAACATGGCGGCTGCGATAATTTTCGAATAATTGTTCATCATGGGAGTCGTTTTCATGGTTTTCGAGGGTGCTAAAACCGATAGTGAGGTCAAACTCAAAATCCAAGATGGCGACTGCAAAAAAATTCAAAGTTTTTATCATGGATGTCGTTTTCATGATTTTCGAGAATGCTAAGACCGATGGCGAGGTCAAAATGAGAATCCAAGATGGCGGCTGCGATAATTTTCGAATTGTTCGCAATTTTCATCATGGGAGTCGTTTTCATGGTTTTCGAGGATGCTAAAGCCGATAGTGAGGTCAAACTCAAAATCCAAGATGGCGACTGCAAAAAAATTCAAAGTTTTTATCATGGATGTCGTTTTCATGATTTTCGAGAATGCTAAAACTGATGGCGAGGTCAAAATGAGAATCCAAGATGGCGGCTGCGATAATTTTCGAATTGTTCATCATGGGAGTCGTTTTCATGGTTTTCGAGGATGCTAAAGCCGATAGTGAGGTCAAAATCAAAATCCAAGATGGCGGCTACGATAATTTTCAAATTGTTCATCATGGGAGTCGTTTCCATGGTTTTCGAGGATGCGAAAGCCGATAGTGAGGTTTAAATACAAATCCAAGATAGCGGCTGCGATAATTTTCGAATTGGTCATCATGACTGTTTTCATGTTTTTCGAGGATGCTAAAGCCGATAGTGAGGTCAAAATCAAAATCCAAGATGGCGGCTGCTATAATTTTCGAATTGTTCATCAATTTCATCATGGGAGTCGTTTTCATGGTTTTCGAGGATGCTAAAGCCGATGGCGAGGTCAAAATCAAAATCCAAGATGGCGGCTTCGATAATTTTCGAAACGTTCATCAATTTCATCATGGGACGTAACGAAGGTTGAGTGGATGCAGCGTAACTCAGGGGTGACGACAAGCAAACTTACAAGTAACTCTCATTAGTAGGGCAAAAGTACTAAGCCTCTCCTTTTTGGCTCCCCCCCCCTCTCCCAATCGTTAGATTGGATTAGGGGGTTCTTAAGGGGTTTCAAAATCTTTTAAGTGCTCTAACGGATTTTAATATTCTTTTAACTATCCTAAGGAATTCTCAATTTATTTTGTTTTTTTTTTTTTTTTTTTTTTTAATTTTTCAGAATATTAAAAATATTTTGTATAATTTAATAATTTACAAAATCTTTTAAGGACTATGGACTACTTCCAATTCATTTAAAGATTCTTATGGATTCTCAAAATTTTATTAAGGTAAGGAATACTTCTCCAAAACACGACCCCGCGAGCTGCTTGCAGCTCGCGCAACGCGCAAATACTAGTTATACTATTATACTATATAAAGCTCGATTACCACTCACTCACTCACTCACTGATTGACATCATTGTTCTCCCAGATGGTGAAGGGGGAGGTGGGTATATTTTGACAGATTCGTAAACAAGTAACTCTGGTGAGTATGGGAAAAATCCCAAACCTCCCCTTTTCGCCCCCCCTCTCCCCCCTCCCCATCGTATCTCGGAAACTAAGAGACCCGTGTTTTGTTTTTTTTACGGATTCGTATAGAGGAGGCTCGGAAAAGTAAAAAACATTTTTCAAAGTTTGTCCCCCTTCTCCCCCTTCTCCCCCCTTTAGGCGGATCTCGGAAGTTAACAGACTTGCAACGTTTCTTTTTTCAGATTCATATCAAGGGGCCCAGAGTTGGTCAAAATCATTTTTCAAAACTCTCCCCTCTCCCCCCCTTCACCCCTCCCCCCGTCGTATCTCGGAAAATAAGAGACCTGTGTTTTGTTTTTTTACGGAATCGTATAGAGGAGGCTCGGAAAAGTAAAAATCATTTTTCACAGTTCCCCCCCTTGCCCCCCCTTCTCCCCCCCTTAGGTGGATCTCGGAAGTTGACAGACTTGCAACATTTTTTTTTTCAGATTCATATCAAGGGGCCAAGAGTTGTTCATAATCGTTTTACAAAACTCCCCCCTCTCCCCCTCTTCACCCCTCCCCCCATCGTATCTCGGAAAAATTATGTAGCGGTAAAGCGAAGCGTAGGGATGAGGACACGATAGCTTTCCGGTGGTAGGTAGGTCCTGAGTGGAGCGAACCTGCGAGACCGAGTGGAGCGAAGGGGGGAGGTGGCGAGCGAAGCGAGCCGGCGACCTCCGTAGCGTAACGAAGGTTGAGTGGGTGAAGCGTAACTCAGGGGTGACGACAAGCAAACTTACAAGTAACTCTCATGAGTAGGAAAAAAGTACCAAGCCTCCCCTTTTTGGCCTCAGCCCCCTCCCAATCGTATCTCAAAGACTAAGAGACCCGTGTTCGGTTTTTTCGGATTCGTATAGAAGAGGCTCGGAAAAGAAAAAAACATTTTTTCAAAAGTTCCCCCTCTTGACCCCCCTTTTCCCCCCTTTAGGTGGATCTCAGAAGAGACATAGAACATATAATTTTTTTCAGATTCGTATCAAGGGGCCCAGAGTATGTCAAAATCATTTTTCAAAACTCACCCCACTCCCACCCTTCACCCCTCCCCCCATCGTATCTCGGAAACTAGGTAGCGGTAAAGCGAAGAGTAGCGTAGGGATAAGGTCACGATAGCTTCCAGGTGGTAGGTAGGTTATGAGTGGAGCGAACCTGCGAGACCGAGTGGAGTGAAGGGGGGAGGTGGCGAGCGAAGCGAGCCGGCGACCTCCGTAGCGTAGTGAAGGTTGAGTAGGTGAAGCGTAACTCGGGGACGACGACAAGCAAACTTACAAGTAACTCTCATGAGAAGGGCAAAAGTACCAAGCTTCCACTTTTTGGCCTCCCCCCCCCTCCCAATCGTATCTCAGAAACTAAGAGACCCGTGTTCAGTTTTCGAGGATGCTACAGCCGATAGTGAGGTCAAAATCAAAATCCAAGATGGCGGCTAGAATAATTTTTAAAATGTTCATCATGGGAGTCGTTTCCATGGTTTTCGAGGGTGCTAAAACCGATGGCGAGGTCAAAATGAGAATCCAAGATGGCGGCTCCGATAAATTTCGAATTGTTCATCAATTTCATCATGGGAGTCGTTTTCATGGTTTTCGAGGATGCTTAAGCCGATAGTGAGGTCAAAATCAAAATCCAAGATGGCGGCTTCGATAATTTTCGAAATGTTCATCATGGGGGTCGTTTTCATGGTTTTCGAGGGTGCTTAAACCGATGGCGAGGTCAATATGAGAATCCAAGATGGCGGCTGCGATAATTTTCGAATTTTTCATCAATTTCATCATGGGAGTCGTTTTCATGGTTTTCGAGGATGCTAAAGCCGATAGTGAGGTCAAAATCAAAATCTAAGATGGCGGCTGCGATTATTTTTAAAATGTTCATCATGGGAGTCGTTTCCATGGTTTTCGAGGGTGCTAAAACCGATGGCGAGGTCAAAATAAAAATCCAAGATGGCGGCTGCGATAATTTTCGAATTGTTCATCAATTTCATCATGGGAGTCGTTTTCATGATTTTCGAGGATGCTAAAGCCGATAGTGGGGTCAAAATCAAAATCGAAGATGGCGACTGCAAAAAATTTCAAAGTTTTCATCATGGATGTCGTTTTCATGGTTTTCGAGGGTGCTAAAGCCAATACTGAGGTCAAAATCAAAATCCAAAACGACGGTTTCGATAATTTTCGAAATGTTCATCATGGGAGTCGTTTCCACGGTTTTCTAGGGTGCTAAAACCGATGGCGTGGTCAAAATGAAAATCCAAGATGGCGGCTGCGATGATTTTCGAATTGTTCATCAATTTCATCATGGGAGTCGTTTTCATGGTTTTCGAGGATGCTAAAGCCGATAGTGAGGTCAAAATCAAAATCCAAGATGGCGGCTGCGATTATTTTTAAAATGTTCATCATGGGAGTCGTTTCCATGGTTTTCGAGGGTGCTTAAACCGATGGCGAGTTCAAAATGAAAATCCAAGATGGCGGCTGCGATAATTTTCGAATTGTTCATCAATTTCATCATGGGAGTCGTTTTCATGGTTTTTGAGCATGCTAAAGCCGATAGTGAGGTCAAAATCAAAATCCAAGATGGCGCCTGCCATAATTTTCGAATTGTTCATGAAGGGACTCGTTTTTATGGTTTTCGAGGATGCTAAAGCCGATAGTGAGGTTTAAATCCAAATCTAAGATGGCGGCTGCGATAATTTTCGAAATGTTCATCATGGGAGTCGTTTTCATGGTTTTCGAGGATGCTAAAGCCGATAGTGAGGTTTAAATCCAAATCCAAGATGGCGGCTTCGATAATTTTCGAAATGTTCATCATGGGGGTCGTTTTCATGGTTTTCGAGGGTGCTAAAACCGATGGCGAGGTCAATATGAGAATCCAAGATGGCGGCTGCGATAATTTTCGAATTGTTCATCAATTTCATCATGGGAGTCGTTTTCATGGTTTTCGAGGATGCTAAAGCCGATAGTGAGGTCAAAATCAAAATCCAAGATGGCGGCTGCGATTATTTTTAAAATGTTCATCATGGGAGTCGTTTCCATGGTTTTCGAGGGTGCTTAAACCGATGGCGAGTTCAAAATGAAAATCCAAGATGGCGGCTGCGATAATTTTCGAATTGTTCATCAATTTCATCATGGGAGTCGTTTTCATGGTTTTTGAGCATGCTAAAGCCGATAGTGAGGTCAAAATCAAAATCCAAGATGGCGGCTGCGATAATTTTCGAATTGTTCATGAAGGGACTCGTTTTTATGGTTTTCGAGGATGCTTAAGCCGATAGTGAGGTCAAAATCAAAATCCAAGATGGCGGCTGCGATTATTTTTAAAATGTTCATCATGGGAGTCGTTTTCATGGTTTTCGAGGATGCTAAAGCCGATAGTGAGGTTTAAATCCAAATCTAAGATGGCGGCTGCGATAATTTTCGAAATGTTCATCATGGGAGTCGTTTTCATGGTTTTCGAGGATGCTAAAGCCGATAGTGAGGTTTAAATCCAAATCCAAGATGGCGGCTGCGATAATTTTCGAATTGTTCATCATAGGAGTCGTTTTATGGTTTTCGAGGATGCTAAAGCTGATAGTGGGGTCAAAATCAAAATCCAAGATGGCGACTGCAAAATATTTCAAAGTTTTCATCATGGATGTCGTTTTCATGGTTTTCGAGGGTGATAAAACCGATGGCGAGGTCAAAATGAGTATCCAAGATGGCGGCTGCTATAATTTTCGAATTTTTCATCATGGGAGTCGTTTTCATGGTTTTCGAGGGTGCTTAAACCGATGGCGAGGTCAAAATGAGAATCCAAGATGGCGGCTGCGATTATTTTCGAATTGTTCATCATGGGTGTCGTTTTCATGGTTTTCGAGGGTGCTAAAACCGATGGCGAGGTCAAAATGAGAATCCAAGATGGCGGTTGCTATAATTTTCGAATTGTTCATCAATTTCATCATGGGGGTCGTTTTCATGGTTTTCGAGGATGCTAAAGCCGATAGTAAGGTCAAAATCAAAATCTAAGATGGCTGCTGCGATAATTTTCGAAATGTTCATCATTTGTTTTTTTTTTTAGCGTGGTAAAATCATCAAATGAGTCCTCCAACCCCGGGCAGGGCGGGAGGGACTGTCAGACTTTTACTGACTTAAATCCACGGTGTCCTTCAATAGACCTTTCTGTTTCGGGGTCACGGTAAGGAAATAATCCCGCGACCCCGGCAGGCTTTGGCCCTCTGAGAGGGGGGCCCGTCATTGTGCTGACGCTCTTTAGCGCGCGTGGGACACGACGCGCCGTCGACCCGGGCATGGTCCATGGTCGGGCAGCGAGTTGCCCTTTACTCGCTGCCCGCATGCCCGCGCCTACGGTGGCCGGAGATCATCTGCTGACGTCCGACGCCGCGGGCGCCTACCACTGCGGTTGGGGCGGAGGGAGGACGCTGTCCTCGCTCTCAAGCGGCCCGCCTCCTCCTTCACGAGCATTACTGCCTCGCAGAAGGAGGAGACCGCTTCCCACTCCGTCTCGCCCCGCAGCATGGCCGCAACCAATGCCGGGCGCGAGAGGTCTCCGCCTATCGCCGCCGTGAGGACGTCGGTGCTCTGCCCAAGCGGGGCAGTCTTGCACCGTATGCTCTACTGTGTCCTCCGGGCGATCTTCGCAGTGGTGGCACCCGGGCGTTTCCTCCTTCCCCGTCAGGCACAGGAACCTCCCGAAACTTCCGTGTCCGGTGAGGACCTGCGTCATCCGATAGGTCAGGACGCCGTGACGTCTCTCCAGCCACTCCTCAAAGAGGGGTCTTAACGCCGCAATTGCGGCGCGCCCGGAAATGTTCATCATGGGAGTCGTTTTCATGGTTTTCGAGGATGCTAAAGCCGATAGTGAGGTTTAAATCCAAATCTAAGATGGCGGCTGCCATAATTTTCGAAATGTTCATCATGGGAGTCGTTTTCATGGTATTCGAGGGTGCTAAAACCGATGGCGATGTCAAAATGAGAATCCAAGATGGCGGTTGCTATAATTTTCGAATTGTTTATCAATTTCATCATGGGAGTCGTTTTCGTGGTTTTCGAGGATGCCAAAGCCGATAGTAAGGTCAAACTAGCTTACGCCGCAATTGCTGCCTCAAACAAGCCAGCTAAAGGGGGAAAGCAGAACCGTCGCTGTGAAATCATTCCAAGGAATCCGACACAGCCCTGTTCAGCGAAGCAAGAGTGTGACGAGGATGGCTTCATCAAAGTTCAGAAGAAGAAGAAGAAGAAGCCTACCTGTCGCAATCAATGCGGTACTGGACTGACAGGACCAAATATGCTGCTACGTCCAGCGATACCCACGACGTTGCTGTATGTGTCCTGTCTACATCACTCCACGAAGGTTGAGGAGATCGTGGAGTATGTGAAAGTGAAGACCAATTGGACCTTGAGAGTCGTGAAGTTGGAGCCGCGTAATATTACCAGCTTCAACTCATTTGTGGTGCGGGTCCCAACACAGCATCTCGACACGTACCTCAAGGAAGAGTTTTGGCCGAAGGGTGTAGTCTACCGACGTTTTCGCGGCAGGCTACGCGACACCGCGCAGTGTAACACGACACCGTCACTTCGTGTGCCTTAGTTTTAAGTTATTATTGTCATGTTTTATGTATTAGTTTATTGTTTATTTTTAATTTTTATTTTTGTATTGTATTTTATATGGGCCATTGATGCCTGCAATAAATGGAATAATAATAATAAAAAAATAATAAAGTCAAAATCCAAGATGGCGAAATCGATAATTTTTGAAATGTCCATCATGGGAGTCGTTTTCATGGTTTTCGAGGGTGCTAAAACCAATGGCGAGGTCAAAATGAGAATCCAAGACTGCGACTGCGATAATTTTCGAATTGTTCATCATGGGAGTCGTTTTCATGGTTTTGGAGGATGCTAAAGCCGATAGTGAGGTTAAAATCCAAATCCAAGATGGCGGCTGCGACTATTTTTGAATTGTTCATCATGGGAGTCATTTTCATCGTTTTCGAGGATGCTAAAGCCGAAAGTGACATCAAAATCAAAATCCAAGATAGCGACTGCAAAAAATGCAGTGTTCGAGGGGCAGTAAGCGCGTACCTAACACAATAATATTTTGAAAAATCATATTTTTATCTGAACTGAAAAGTTTGTTTTGTTTGGTTTGGAATTGAAAAATTCTTTATGACATGTGATGGATAGTTTTTGTGTTTTCATCATTAGTGTCGTTTTCATGATTTTCGACGGTGCTAAAACCGATGGCGAGGTCAAAATGAGAATCCAAGATGGCGGCTGCTATAATTTTCGAATTATTTATCAATTTCATTATGGGAGTCGTTTTCATGGTTTTCGAGGGTGCTAAAGCCGACAGTGAGGTCAAAATCAAAATCTAAGATGGCGACTGCAAAAAATTTCAAAGTTTTAATCATGGATGTCGTTTTCATGGTTTTCGAGGATGCCAAAGTCGATAGTGAGGTCAAAATCAAAATCCAAGATGGCGGCTGCGATCATTTGGTTCTCGAGGATGCTAAAGCCGATAGTGAGGTCAAAATCAAAATCCACGATGGCGGCTGCGATAAATGCAGTGTCTGAGGGGCAGTAAGCGCGTACCTTACATAATAATATTTTAAATATATTTTTATCATAAACTGCAAAGTTTGTTTTGTTTGGTTTAGAATTGAAAAATTCTTTTTGTGATGGATTGTTTTTGTGTTTTCATCATGGGTGTCGTTTTCATGGTTTTCGAGGGTGCTAAAACCGATGGCGAGGTCAAAATGAGAATCCAAGATGGCGGCTGCTATAATTTTTGAATTGTTCATCAATTTCATCATGGGTGTCGTTTTCATGGTTTTCGAGGGTGCTAAAACCGATGGCGAGGTCAAAATGAGAATCCAAGATGGCGGCTGCTATAATTTTCGAATTGTTCATCAATTTCATCATGGGACGTAACGAAGGTTGAGTGGATGAGGCGTAACTCAGGGGTGACGACAAGCAAACTTACAAGTACATAACTCTCATGAGTAGGGCAAAAGTACTAAGCCTCTCCTTTTTGGCTATCCCCCCCCCCCCTCCAATCGTATCTCAAAAGCTAAGAGACCCGTGTTCAGAAAAGTAAAAACCGTTTTTCAAAGTTGCCCCTTATGCCTCCCTTCTGAGTTTTAAATAAGGTTTTAGATTGAATTAGGGGGTTCTTAATGGTTTTCAAAATCTTTTAAGTGCTCTCACGGATTTTAAAATTCTTTTAACTATCCTAAGGAATTCTCAATTTATTTTGTTTTTTTTTTTTAAATTTTGTTTCTTTTTTTTACTGAATTAGTTATAAGGGTTTTCACAATATTAAAAATATTTTACATAATTTAATAATTTACAAAATCTTTTAAGGACTATGGATTTTCCAATTCATTTAAAGATTCTTATAGATTCTCAAAATTTTATCAAGGTAAGGAATACTTCTCCAAAACACGACCCCGCGAGCTGCTTGCAGCTCGCGCAACGCGCAAATACTAGTATTATTTATGTTTTTACTGTGTAACTCCATCGGATTATGTTGGCCTAAAAATATACGAAGATTGAACGGTAGCCGAAATCGGTGAGTTTACTAATTGATTGATGGTTGACAGGGACACGTTCTTTATGAACGAAATGTTAGTTTATTCTATTCTGCTAGCTTTTATCTACTTCGTGGACACAGCATCAAAGCAATCCCTGGAAAATTACATTATGATCATAAATAAATGGTTCCTATATCATTTAGTATTCGTATTATTGCAGCAAGTACGCTCGTTTAATAAAGCCAATTTACGTGCAATTTACGATTATAGCACTTTCCACTACAATTTGCGTGTGTCACACCGAACACTCAGTAGCTGTTAAACAAGTCTACGAGTATTACAGCGAACTTTAATAATCTGCTTTATTGTTTAAGAGATAGAGTTGGTTTTGTAAGGCCAAGGTGAAGTTGAAGGGAGGTGAAATAACTTTTACCGCTATGGGTGGCCTTATATTGCACAGCACGCGTTGTGTTTATGGAGATTCCGACACACGTGATGACAGCAATATTTTCGTGGTATCTTCAAAAAAAAAAAAATTGAGTAAAAAGTCCGGAACAGAAAGTCGGGAAACGTAATGCAGTACTTTGGAGATAACTAACGCTAACTACTTTGAAAATTAAGTACTGCGACAAACGCGGTACCGCGGTGCACTGTGAAGTGGCGTTCAGTAAGTGCGTAAATAAGTTTAAAACGAATTACCATAACCTAACCGCGTTTATACCGGGAAGTAATTATAGGACGGTAGTTACTGTGGGTGCATACACTTTGAAACAATTTATTAAGTTTATTTGAGTAGGTATATTGTTGGCTTAAAGAGTATTATTATGTACAGCAAAAACACTACGATGAACTGTGAGAAAGATGAGATGGCCAGAAAGACTGCTGTGATGAAGAGAAGTATGGAAGATGATGACATGATACCCTAACTCAAATAAATTATGATAAGGACAGGAGAGTGATAGTAGTGTCATTAAGCTGTTTGTTTTTGTGGAAAAAAAATGATTACGAGCACTGCTCGTAATCATTTTATTCGCAGTTTCAAATCCTGCTCGTCGAGCAGGATTTGAAACTGCGAATAAAATTTTATCAAATATACTGTTGCTTTCGTAATTAAAATGCTAATTACCGTATTTCTTACTAAAATATTCAAATTCTAATTATTATTCACGCACGACATTTTCTTTTGTTTTAGATCGTTACTAGGTACCAAACTAATTTATAAATTAATAGCCCACTTATTTAAATTTAAATTAACTTTTTACATAGTGATTGACTATGTAGTTACGATGGTATATTATGAAGATTTATTTATAAGTAAGGTACCTGGTAAAATTACCTAAAAAATAGTAAGTACTACGCACGTAAAATACGCGCATATGACGTGGAGTTGCGGACACTAGCCCGATAAACAATAAAAAGTAAGTATATGTTGTGTAATATATACTTAGTTTCTAGAAGCCCATCTATTTCTGTGTGCAAGGTTTACAGGAACCTAACCAAATCGAACTTCGGGGTTTCCCTTAAATCTTGCTAAAGCGAGTTTTAGGTTTGTTGAGCATTTTGGTATACAAAAAGAATTATTGATGAGCGTTTAAATTGCAGCCAAAGAGTAACTTGATCATTATCATCTCTGCTTAGCTTGGGACTAGATGGCGTTGTGTGATAGTTGTGGAATATTATTATTATTATTATTATTATTTCACACATTTAAACATAAGGGTTTATGTGTGAACGATATAATAAATAAGACTTATTATATTGACAATTCCCAGTGTTTTCACCCCACAGCTTGGTTCCTATTGGTCTAAGTGTGATTTTTTTTACCCTACAGCCTTTCTCGAAAAATGGACTATCTATTAAAAAAAATACAATTCGGACTCTTCGTTTTCGGACTATTATCCTGAGATTAGCGAGTTCAACCAAACGAACAAACTCTTCAGCTTTGTATGTATATAGATTCCAAATAGAAAGTGAGAAAGTAATCGTAAAGTTCTCTGGATTTTGAAAAGATTGGATTGAGGAAGTTAAAATCAAACTTTGGTAATTTATTTTTATATTAATATGTTCCCATAACTCGTCGTTTATTTAAGGGAAGCTGATTCATGTTTAGGCATTTCATTATAAGAAAACTTAAAAATATTTTGGGTTTATGTATTATATACTTACGCGCCCGGTTTCGGTTTGTACGAACATAAAGGGGAGGTAGCTTGCTCAGTTCTCTCCATTAAATTAATCTACATGTGGGGTCGGAACCGGTAATATGACTTTTCACACAAATATAACGCATACGTCACCTATCTTCACGCCAAGTTTCCAAACCAATTAGTGGTATTAGCATCTCCAATGAATCGGAAGAGGTCAGGTAGCGCACGTTGGTCACTTCACATCACTGCGCCGTCCATCACGACACTAACGAAACCTCTTAACGGTTCATTGAACTTTTTTTATGAACATTTCAAACCTACTGACGCATATAAGGTTGTGTGATTTTAGAGGGTATCGGAAATGTCCATTTTTACTGTTAGCATTGGTGAGTCGGACACATCGAGTACACTTTACAAATTACTCATAGCGGTCATAGAAATTTAAGAATCCTGAGTTAAAAGTTTTAATAATCTACATTTATATATTTTCGGATTGAAGTTCAATTAATTACCTACAAATTATTTAACAAACTGCATGGCGCGGGCCACATAGAAAAGACGTAAGACGCAAACGGGGCGGAGACATATTTCTCTTCGGCGTCTCTTTCATACAAAATGTATAGAAGCGTCGCGACAAAAAACACAGAGAAGAGACGGGGCGCGGACGCGACTGTCATACATTTTCGTCGACTGTCTTACGTCTTTTCTATGTGGCCCGCGCATAAGGTTGCACATAAAATGATCTTCGGGAGTATTTTAATAAAAAGTAAAGTAAAGTAATCTATATGTCCAACGCCGGATGTAGCGACGTCGGTTTGAGTAGTGCCAGTCAACCTGCCACATCGCTGGATGTGCAACTGGTAAGATGTCCCCATTGCTCCCAGGCTCGTTATTTTAAAGGCGAACGGGGTCTAAGGATACACTATGGCAAGGTTCACAAACCACATAGTGTACCTTTGGACCCCCCAGCCTCATCCACGACTTCAACACCTTTCGATCAAGCTTTGTGGAAAACATTATCTAAATTCAAAAATTCCACTCCTATACTAAAGAGAGTTCCCCGGGGCGCGAGACGGTCTGTTGCGCTGAGTTTGGCACGATGTGTCCGTCTCGCGACCCAGGAAAACTCGGAACGAGCCTGGGAGCAGTTACTCACCTTTCCTTACAAGATTCTACATGTGGAAAAAAATTTGGCAGCAAAAAAATCTTTAACACAATTGGTTAAAGAAAATTGTAACAATACATTACACAGTTTGGACTCAAAATTACCTTTTTTTTCACACTCTTCACGTAAAGGCGTTTGTTCACATGTAGAATCAAAATTAAGTGAGGGTGACATTAAGGGGGCCGCCCGACTTCTGTTCAGCAGCGATGTGGTGGCGCCTTATTCTCCAGAGACACTTTCAGCCCTGGAGAGTAAACATCCGGCGCCTGCGGATGGCTTAACCTTCCCCGACCCACCTACCCACCCCGACCCCCTTGTTCAGGACTCATTTTTCCAAATTACCGCTCCCCAGTTGATCGCAGCCGTGAGCTCTTTCCGCAGTGGATCCGCCGGCGGCCTCGACGGCCTGACTCCACAGCATCTAAAGGATCTGTTGAGTTCAGGCGCCGGGGACGCCGGTGTGTCGCTCATGAAGGAGCTTGCGGCTTTGGTCAACTTAATGCTTTCCGGCGGCGTGAACGATGATGTCGTCGATGTCTTGTACGGGGCTAACCTCTGCGCCCTGCGCAAGAAGGACGGCGGCATTCGTCCCATTGCCGTCGGTTGCACCTATAGGCGTATGGCAGCCAAAATATGTTGCAAGTTTTTTAGTGAAACGCTTGCAACTAAGTTCCAGCCCCTACAACTTGGTTTCGGTTCCAGAGGGGGCTGTGAGGCTGCCGTACATTCCTTGTCCTCTTTTTTAAATTCAGGTAGAGGTGAAGTCATCCTCAAGGTTGACGTGAAGAACGCCTTCAATTCCGTTAACAGGGACACTTTGTTGGCAGAAGTCAAAAAGGAACTACCCGAAATTTATGGTTTTATTTGGCAATGTTACAGACATCCTTCAAAATTACTTTACAAGGACAACGTTTTGGAATCTGCAGTTGGTTGCCAACAAGGTGACCCCCTTGGGCCAGTCATTTTCAGCTTATGTATTCATCCCATTATCAAAAAATTAAATTCAAAATTTAACGTGTGGTACTTAGACGATGGAACCTTAGGAGGTGACGTAAGTACCGTACTAGCCGATTTACAACTCCTCAAAGAAGAATTTAAATTAATAGGCCTTCAATTGAACCCATCCAAATGTGAAATTTTTGTTACTGACGCTACCGACAGACAATCGACATTAGATAAATTTAACGAAATAGCTCCAAATATCACCATTTTAGATAAAAGTTCCTTGCACCTCCTTGGTTCCCCTATTTTGGCAGAAAGTTTCCCATCATTCATTGACAACAAAATTAAACATTTTAATGACATTTCGGAAAGACTCTCCCAAATTAGTATACATTCGGCCTTCACCCTAATTAGATATTGTTGTTTTGGTCCAAATTTCATGTATTTTCTTCGTTCATCCCCTCTTTTCAAACATCCACAACTCTTGGACAAAATTGACAAAATTATTCGCAATACATTAACATCCATTCTTAATGTGGCCCTGGATGACCGAGCGTGGCTTCAAGCCACCCTTCCAATTCGTTTTGGTGGGCTCGGTATCCGCAAAATTTCTAGTGTTAGCTTACCGGCGTTCTTGTCCTCTGTCCACAGCACTGAAAAGCTGACCAGGAGAATTTTGTCTTTCTCCCTGGTCGACCCTGAGGTGCCGTGTTTGACCGATGCCGAGGACGCCTGGAAAGTGGCTTGCCCAGATACGGATCGGCCCGGTAACCCGTTTTCCCAGAGACAGTGGGATGAGCCGCTCTGCAGGTTGGTACGGAATAATCTCATTAATACGTCCACCAATACTGCGGAGCGTGCCCGCCTGCTGGCTGTGGGTGAATGGGAGTCGGGCCTTTGGCTTCAGGCGCTACCGTCACCCAACATAGGTACTATGCTGGGTGACACAACCTTCCGTGTCGCTACATGCTTGCGTTTGGGCGCTCCTTGTGGGGCTCCACATCGCTGTCAATGTGGTGAAGTAGTCGACTGCCTCGGGCACCATGGCCTTTCCTGTAGCAGGAGTGCAGGTCGGTTGGCACGACACGCTAGCTTAAACGACATAATCCGTCGTGCTCTTGTCACCGCCGGGGTGCCATCCGTCTTAGAACCCAGTGGTTTGGCACGCGACGATGGGAAGAGACCAGATGGTATGACCATAATGCCATGGAAGCTGGGTAGGCCTTTGGTGTGGGATGCAACATGTGTCGACACCCTTGCGCCATCCCATCTTCCTAGTTCAGCGTGTTGTGCTGGCGCTGCTGCTGCAGGTGCTGAAAACTCCAAGCGGCGCAAATACATTGGCTTAGCTAGTAGCTATGTGTTTGAGCCGTTTGGGGTTGAAACTCTAGGACCATGGGGCCCGAGTGCCCACAACGTTTTTAAGGATATCGCCAGACGTTTAGTCGACTCTTCAGGTGACCAGAGGGCTGGCTTATTCCTAGGCCAACGAATCAGCATTGCCATACAACGTGGCAATGCTGCCAGCGTTCTGGGCACCGTTCCCGTTGACAGCGATGTGGATGAATTCTTTGACGCCCTTTGAATATTTCTATTATTATTATTTGTACATATTACTAGTTAGTTTTTATTTATAGCGTAAATAAGTACAATAAATCTGTAACGGAAAAAAAAAAAAAAAAAAAAAAAAAAAAAAAAAAAAAAAAAAAAAATAAAAAGTTAATACATGAGAATATATGACATACTTCGTGGAGCGAACGGCGATTGTACTGAGCACTGCAAACAGATTTCAGCAAATCAACCGTAGATGTTTTTTTGTGTGTAATTTCTCCTAAAGATGCACCTGCAAAAGAACTTACACTTGCACACAAGAGACGCAACAATTAAAACTTATTAGAGCATAGCAAAGTATAAAACGAATTAAAAAGGCGCCGTTGCTTCATCGCAAGATGGGACACGTGCATTCGTGCAACTTGGCTGACTTGAAGCCTCCACACAAGTTATTCGACTGGCACGCGGAGGCGACGTTCGTTGCATAACTAAGCGCTCCACTAAACTTATGCTACTGAAACTTAGCTTCTTGCTTCCTATGTCGCGCTTTCATTTATACCATTAAGAGCTGACGGCGCTATGTCGCGGTTGCCACGAAATGCCGTAAATTTCACACTCGAATGGTCCATTGTGCCTTTGTGATTCTCTGTTTTATACTCAGTTTTGCGGTTTTTTGGTGCTCCATTCGAATAGTCCGCTAGTTAATCAGGTTAGAAAACATCGGTGTTATAATGACCTTTAAGCTATTGTCAAACAGACAGGCGTGGCGAACGCGAAGCGAGGCGTTTTTGTTTTATAATGTATGCAATTGTTTGAAGCCCGTCACATAGACTATCGCATCGGTTTCGCTTTTCTATTTGACTGGATTCAAACAATTCCATACATTACAAATAAAAACGCTTCGGATCGCATTCGCTTCGCCTGTCTGTTTGACAGCAATTATATTATAAGTAAAAAGGTGTTTGACAGTAACTTAATTGCCACGTAACGTGTCAATAAATTGAGCATCCACTCTCCTTTAAAATACGCTCTATTTATCGTTACTGGCTGTTCTTGGAAAAGTAATTTGTGCTAATTATGAATAAATAAATGTAGTCCTTTAGTCAGGCAAACAGTTTTGCGTATTCCAAGTTACGAAGAAAAATAGATGAACATGATACTCGTATGTGCAGAATTAACAAATATTAGTTTATATCTTCAAGTTTTAAACATGCGACCAAAAAAAAAAAAACAACATGATCCGATATTCAGCTAGTAATTAAGTACTTCCACTAAAACTTTGACGTATTAAGGGATTGATAATTGAGTCCACGTCATTAAGTGTCATTAAAAGTTTGAAACTCAAATAAAATAACGAAGTCTTCGTAAAAAGATAAGTAAATAATTGGGCGCCACCTGAATTCCAACCGAGAGGCATTTTATCGTTTCGAGTGTTGACATCCGAGGCGAAATTGCTCTCAAGAAAGTCTGTGTACACATCCTGTGGAAATCAGATAGAAAATGAAATACGGTGTATGGGACGGGGCGACTGTCAATGAGATGTTTGACTTTACCATTAGGGGAATATTTTCTGAGAGATTGCGTTTTGATTGGACATTCAACGCAGATTTTGAAAAAGGCTGCAATCTTGCTTCTACTTTTTGTACTAACTGTTGCCAGCTTCACGTGAGTTCGTCACGAAAATAATCCCAACGGGTCGTCATATAGGGTTAAAAGGTATCCCATGTGTATATTTCGGACTATAACTTATCTCTGTAACATATTTCTTCCAGATCTCTTTAGCCATTTTGACGTGATTGAGGAACAAATGTTCGTTTTAATATATTGTGAGTAAGTGAGGGATTAATAATAATTCATATTTTTTCGTACCACTGTTATAAAGCAGTGAAGTAAAAAGCTCGCTGATCCAACAAGTGCTAATCCAAAAAAAAAATGTGATAACATGAACAAACTATCTGTAAGTACACCAGAATAATAATAATGTGTCAGTTTGAACATTTAAAACTACGTCCATATGTTTTTATAAAAGTCTGACTTCCCAAACACTATCTTTCATAACATTATTTATTTGTTTCTCTTGTTGAAAAAAAAAGACGGAATACGTGCTTTTGAAAAGACTTCCTGGCTTTTTACTGATTTAATTTATTGGTTCAACTTTTGTGCTTTCTTTTTTCTTATTTGTAACTCCCTTTGAGGAAGTATTGAGTGCCGACCATTAAGTGGTCAACAGTTCTATCGTTGGAGTTTTCAAATGGTACTAGCAAATAATAAAATTTTATTTTACTGCCCTTTCCAATTACGAGCTACAAAGTTTATGTTTTACCTGGGGTATAATAAAAACCCTTATCATCACAGATTCCCGGATTTTCAATTAAACTTTAGGTTATCATCATTTGTTTAGAACACGGCCGAACAACTTTACTCAGTAAAATGGCCAAGTTTCGTCAATCTAATCAAAGCCTTTTTGATGGCCGTTATAATTTCATGCTTGAACTTTGTTTTAAGTATGAAATATAATTTGTTAGTCTCAGATGAAACCTACATACAATTTATTAAGGTGAACAGTTCCGTTTACTTTTCGGTTCGAGTTCAGAAATTGCCTGTGGGTACGATCTTCGCAAGTTTATTCAGCCTTCAAAATCCTTCAAAGTCGATGTTACCACCTGAAATAACTGTAAAGCATTGACACGGACAGAGGCAAGATAGTCAACACTTATTGCCTTCTTTAACATCGAACCTTATTTCATCATTGTGTAGAATTTAAAAAAAACAAACACACTCACAAGATAACTAGTTCATATCCGCTCTTCGGTCAGCGAAATTGCTAATATTGGACGTCGAACGTTGAGCCCTTTACCGATCGTTTTGACCTAACGTCGCGAAACAAACCTTCGGCCAAGCTGAATTTATTGCCTCAGCGTAATAAATTGAGTGATGTTATAAATATCGCTTTATTGGAGACCTACCAATTTGGAACTAATCACGTTAGGGGAGATTTTCGGTTGAGTTCACATTGAACTACGGGCTTACTGTAATTAATTCCCTTGTGTTATTAAATTTTTAATTGTTGTTGCTAGTCACCAGTAAGTCTGTTATGTTTTTTTTGTATGGAATATAATTAGTGATAATTAAAAATACGAGTATCGTATAATCTGATTTTCAGCTGGGTAGCCAATTGGTGCCGAGATTAGAGTTTTAAAAACGTAAATTCGTGGCGATCCCCACAAATATATTAGCTATAGCAAAAAGAGGTTATCCCGTTGTGAGACTAAAACACTGCGTATTTTTTTTCCTACAAATATTACTTAAACTCTTTTCTGCATGGACTTATGTTTTGAAACCCAACTTCGTAACAAATGTGTCAAACTTATTGAGGATCAACAGATATTTTTGAGGAAACTTCGGAAAATTCGCACCCGCTTTTTACTTTTTGGAACTTTTTTGTTAACACTGTCTACGAGACTTCCAGGAAGATCAGGCTAGAGATAAATCCTCCACAATACTATGATGTAACGATAAGCAGGTTCATTTTATGTGCATAGAAAATAATTATGAGGTATAAAAAAGCTACTATTCAATCTCTTCATTGCCCTTAAGTCGAGCGAAGCTTCCCGTTACTTTCTTATTTTCTACAACAACCATAGCATTATATTATACAATAACTTAGACGTAAGTTTTCAAGTGACCATAAACGGGTTATTGATGTTTTGCGACAGGATTTAAGTACTTCATATGTAAGATATGGGTTCACTACACTTGCCGGGCGTCGAAATGAAAATCTGGCTCCTAGACAAAATATGAGTGAGTATAATGTTAGAATCTTGACCATAAGGCGAAAATAACATGATATTCTGGCACGATCGCATGATATAACGTTCATATAAATCCGAATGTATGTAAGAAGCGGCTATGTGGTGGGAAACCCAAGGATATTTTCGTTAGGGTCGTTCCGGATATCTCATTTGTCAGGAAAACCTCAAGAGCAAGATAAAATGGACGGATTTCGAGTTGGTGAATGTACGAGTTGGGTGTATTATAATTCATGCCCAGTTTTACAATAATACGGGGTTCGGTGCGCGTTAGGGAACGATTTGTCTTTAGAGAAGAACATCCGACAAATTGATCAATTCAATTGCGCCTGCTGTGCCATTGATAGATTGGAAGAAACAGGATTCTAATTTTAACTACCTACTTTTCCTATTGGCGTTTGCTTTGTATTGAGAAATTGTTAATTGTAGTAAATATTTATCGGTTTACGCCCCTCAAAAAATACTGTGTTGTCCCTTGCCATCCGACCCTTCATAAAGATAGTAATCATCAGACCTGGCGTGTGTTGGCTGCTGCCCAACCCATCTCATTAAATCTTTAACGATACCCACGGGAAGAGCGTGCACACACGCAGCCTGATCAGTTTCAACGAAAATAACGATACAATCGGATGTTCACGCCCGCTGCGTCGAAGTAATTACATGTAAAGTAACATGCAAAAAAGTTTTAACACACATTGTACCCATTTAAAAAGTATCGGTAAGCTCTTCCGTTATTACAACGCTGAATCGGGAGTGCTCGTACTTTTTTAATTGTAATAGCATAGCATCCCATTTTATATGAGACTGTAAAGTTGTAAAATAAAAGTTGTTCCTCCCCAAATATAATAACTTTGTTTTTTAATGTTTTGCGCAATCAAAATTTAACGCCACTGTGGGTACGTGCGGCAATACTGCTTTGGACTTCCATGAGAACAGTCCGCCTAATTTCAACTTTATTTTTATAGAAGCAGAGTGAGTTTTCCGTGTTGATAAAAGTTGCTCAAGGTTATGTTAGGGATAGAAGTTTGATCATATTTTGAGTCTTATGGCTTAAGGTCTAAAATTGATCAAGCAAAGCCGTCTTCTGTGAAGTATTTTCAATAAAAATCATTTTGAATAACTTTAGCATAATATGTATAACACAATTTACAGATAGTTCTACTGAAATAAATTAATCGTAGAATAAATAAATTTAATGTTCCAGTAAAATGGAACTTTGTGTGTTAAATATAGGTACAGGAAGTTAAGCTAACTCTTAAGCATTTAAGTTTTAAAACAACTTTGGTTTAACAGCTTTAAAGATTTTCTGTGCATTTTGCCTTGTTAACAGAATAAATTATTCTTAGATGACCAGGGAAATGAATTCTTTGGTCATTCGAGTTTGCATGTAAAACGATTCCTCCTCATTTCGATTTGGTCTCCTGCATTCCGTTAAATGAAATCTGCATTCAGAATATTCTGAAGACAGAGAACAAGGAATTCAATTTATATTTGCGTTTTCAACGAGAATCTTGAAAGAAATCGATATGTGGGTTTTAAATATTTTGTTTGAAATCGATTGTTTTACAATAATGCCTTTGTCAAACTGACGGACGAGGCGAATGCGTCCCAGGCGTTTTTGTTTGTAATGTATGGAATTGTTTCAAGCCAGTCACATAGACTATCGGATCGCTTTCGCTTTTCTATGTGACTGGATTCAAACAATTTCATACATTACAAATAAAAACGCTTCGGATCGCATTCGCTTCGCCTGTCTGTTTGACAATAGCTTAATAGTTTGCTATTATTGTAAAACAATCGATTTTAACTGTGGGATTTCTTTGTTTGTTATCGGTTTGTTGTCATAAATAGCTTCCTATTTATAGATAGTAATAATAATTATGTCTGTATATTTTCGTAGGCTCTTACGACTGGTGTGGTGTGTGTGATCTTAGAAAAGGTGAAAAGAATTACATATTAGTTTCTAGATCAGTATGGGTTCATTTGTAAACATATTTAAATTCACACGCAAAAGTTAAAATATTTTTAACCATAATTAAACATTTAAAGATTGTTGATTACACTTTTAAACGAGGGTCTCATTTTTCCCTGACTTATAAAATTTGCGTGAAATGGTGCGATATAGCAAACCTTGGGTAATGAAGTGTTCTCAGCTGGACCATTCAAAAGAAATAAATTATTTTAACTGAATATGGGCCTTTTCTTCGTCATAAATTATATCTTTATCCTAGATATTAATTCAACAAGCCGTTATATAAAGCCAATTGCGCACATTCAGCATTTGCACCACGGTTCCCATACAAAAAGGGGGCTTTTGTTAATGAGAGCACAAAAAGTTCCATTTCAGAATTATTTGTCCGAATTTGCATTTTAATTGGAAAAAAGCGTTACCATTTATGTGCAGTTATTGTGTTCACTATGTGTATCGTTACATTTACAGACTGTGTTTTATGTCATAGTTTTATCTGCAATTATCTGTAGTTAGTTTATTCCAATAATTCCATGCAAACATTTTCCGTCGTACCACAAAAAGATAAAATCTGTTGAACTCTTGTCTAAAATAAAAACAGCGTAACTGCAAAACGACCTTTATGTCAACGTTAAATGCCGTTTTGCAGTTGAGAGTTGTTTTTGACAAATGTTCAACTGATGTTTAACTTTTTTGTAGTAAGACCAACACTGTACGTCCTGGAATGCCTTGTTCTTTTTTAAAATAATAGTTGGCTAAATCTAGCGAGATTAAAGGAAAAGGAGCATCTATATGCTACCGCTATCTCTTTTTTTATGTCAAGACCACCAAATGAGTCTTCACGTCTTGGATACAGCGGGACAGTCAGACTATTATTGCCTAAAAATCACCCTGTTCCTTCACACGTCCTTTATGTAACAGGGTCGCGATGCACTTTAAAGACAGTCCCGTGCCCCGTTGCTACACACATCAAAAGTGTCTAGGGATCAACATATATTTTTGCAATAACTTTTCTCCTGATTGATATTAATTAAAATGTTCTCTATGGATTCATCAAATAAAGTGTTATCGTTTGTCACAGTAACGATAAACCAAGTCACCTTTGCATTCATAAAGAAATTTGCCATTTTCCTAATAAAGGGATTTTTGACATTTGAACCACTAACATTAAAGTTCGAAAAAAAGACTGAAATAACAGTTTTCTTTAAAATTTTATTGGGTAACTTAAACAATTAATAATCCGTGTTTCTACCGCGAACACTAACAACACAAGAACATCGGTTTGGCATACTCAAAATGAGTTCATCCAAATCACGCTGTGGAATGGCCGCCCATGTTCGTTGCAACAACAAAAAAAGGTCTTCTTGCGACTGGATACCCTCCATATTCGGCAGAGCTCTTCTCTGTAGCATATCCCATGCATGCTCAATCGGGTTCAAGTCTGGCGACTGAGCAGGCCAGGGCAGGACATTGATGTTAGCTGCGGCGAGAGTCTGTCTTACAACTCTTGCGGTGTGCGGTCGTGCATTATCATGCATTAACTGAAATAAGGGACCGATTTGCACTTGTAGAGGAACGATGACGTCTGATACAATCGTCTCAGCATAAATTTGAGCGTTGAGGTTGCCTCTGATCCAAATCAACTCAGTTCTTCCGCCGATCCAAATACCCGCCCATACCATGATGGTTCCACCACTATAAGGATGGACTTCCTGGCAGGATTTTAATCGCTGTTGGCGTCCAGGGGTTCTCCAGTGTCGTATACGTCTTGTATCCGGTCTCATACCAAAACGAGACTCATCAGAAAAGCACACGAAACGCCATTGTTCTTCTGCCCAATTTCTGTGTTCAAGAGCCCATTGATATCGAATCCTACGATTGTGCATTGCTATAGGTGGTACCCGTAGCGGTCTTCGGGAATGAAGGTTCACTTCATGCAAGCGGTTTCTGACTGTTTGGTCGCTAATTAAGTTCCCTGAAGAGTGATGAAGCCTCACGGCTAACATCATGGCGGTTATTGTTGGAGCTCTTCGAGTTAAGATTTGAATGTATCGGTCTTGTCTCCGTGTGGTGCAGCGATACCGTCCTCCATGGCGCTCAGCCACGGTACCAGTGCTTCGGTAACGTGTCCAAAGTCGACTGATAACACTCTGACTTGTATTCAGAGCTAAAGCCACAGTACGTTGCCGGGAACCAGCTTCTATCATTCCCACGGCTCTGAGCATTTCTTCCCTGCTTAAATGACGTCGCCGCTCCATAATAACGTTGGTTTTAATCAGTAGTAGGGAAACAGTAGCACTAATAATGTCTTCAATGCGTTGTATGTTTTTATAGGGAAAATATTGACAGCTGATTTTCATCTTTTACTCGAATTTGATTTACAGTTCCTGATTCAAATTATGAAATGCACCAAAAAGGATCCATATAAATTTATAAAATCATAAATTTATTACAAAGCCACATCTCAATCTCAAGAAATCCGCATAAAAATGCTTGATCCCTAGACACTTTTGATGTGTGTATATCCTTACGATGTACCTATACTTGAGTTAGATTGAATCGATTCACACAAAATAGCTTTTAAATAAAGATGAGACAGTAAGGGTCAATTTATACTAGCGCAGAGTCGAAGCGCATCGAAGCGAATTTCTAAAACTGAACATAACAATTTCTACCTTAACTCCACAGCGTAACGCACATAATTACTTCTAAGATTTTAAAAAGTCGCGCGCATTCTTCAGAATTCGCGCGTCTGCGCGCGAACAACGCCGATCGTGAATCGTGAAAATCTTAGAAGTAAAGTGTGCGTTACGCTGTGGAGTTAAGGTTGAAATTGTTATGTTCAGTTTTAGAAAATGCGCTTCGATGCGCTTCGACTCTGTGCTAGTATAAATCGACCCTTACTTGGGAGCACCTTATCAAAATAAACTCATTAAAATCAGCAATTATAAAGAAAAGTGAATTTCTTTACAACAAGGAAATATCATCGCAGCTTATATTTTCCGTTGAATCGCTTTGGGAATAGGTAATCGTCGGAGCATTCTTGGTCCCGTCAAAGCGTTTTATCGCACGTCTGGGGAGACATTCCGTCGTCCGTTTTAATAATGATTAAAATTTTGTTTGTACGCAAGGTCCTTAGGGCTTTGAAATAAGCGGATGTGACCAGATGAGGAAATAATGGGGAAAAACAGATTGATGTTAAGGAAATATAGACTTAAATGTGGGGTCGTAATAAAAGTGGAATTTATTTTCAAAGTTAATTTTTGTTCAAATTTTTCTAACCATATTATCATATTCAGGCACGCCACCGCCGCAATCGCGGCGGTAAGACCCCTCTTTGAGGAGTGGCTGGATAGGCGTTATGGCGTCCTGACCTACCGCATGACTCAGGCCCCCACCGGACACGGAAAGTTCGGGAGGTTCCTGTGTCTGATAGGGAAGGAAGAAACGCCTGGGTGTCACCACTGCGAGGATCGCCCGGAGGACACGGTGGAGCATACAGTGTAGGACTGCCCAGCTTGGGCAGAGCACCGCCGTGTCCTCACGGAGGCGATAGGCCATGCTGCGGGCGAGACGGAATGGGAAGCGATCGCCTCCTTCTGCGAAGCAGTTATGTTCGCGAAGGAGGAGGCGGGCCGCGAGAGGGAGAGGACAGCGCACTCTCTCCGTCCCAACCCCAGTGGTAGACGCCCACGGCGTCGGACGTCGGCAGACGATCTCCGGCCACCGTAGGCGCGGGTATGCGGACAGCGAGTAAAGGGCAACTCGCTGTCCGACCATGGACCACGCCCGGGTCGCCTGCGCGTCATGTTCCACGTGCGCCTCAAAGAGCGTCAGCAAAATGACGGGGCCCCCTCTCAGAGGGCCAAAGCCTGCCGGGGTCGCGGGACTTATTTCCTTACCGTGACCCCGGAACATAAAGGGCTATTGAAGGACACCGTGGATTTTAGTCAGTACAAGTCTGACAGTCCCTCCCGCCCTGCCCGGGGTGGGAGGACTCATTTGAGTATTTTAACACGCTAAAAAAAAAAAAAAAACCTTATCATTTTAATGTCGACTGCTTCGTTGATCTAGTGATACCAAGCGCTTCTACTGAGCATAAGGTTCTGGGTACAACTCCTAGATTGGAAAAAGTGTTAATAGGTGCTTCGATTAGGAATTTATCACTAGTTTCATAAGCATTAACTGGTAAAATATGGGTGTACGGTGGGTGCACTTATTACTACTATTATCTCAAAATCCTTCTCGTAAAAGCACAAGAAGCTTGTAAAACTAAACTTCGTACTAATTCGAAATTTCGGACATTCCGCTCCGTTATCGCGTCAGTTCTGTGTAACGTCCCCTTTATACATAGTGATTTAGTAGCGCGAACAGATCTATTACAGTTTCATTGAACTACTGGATGAGACACGACGATAAATCGACGACAATCTCTAATCCAGCGTAAACAGAGACAGATCTATTCATGTATTAGTATTGTCTATATTTGTTACTTTGTATTGGTTGAATATCTGTGTTATTGATGAAATATTATTGCTTTCACACTGTTAACTTTGTCTAACGATATAGATGTGTAGAAAATATGAGGATATCTTTAATTTTAACTTTCCTTTATTATTATTTTTTACTTTACATTCGTTACATTATCAACATTTTTTACAAAAAGTAAATAAAAAAGAAAACTTGAAATACTAAAAATAATAGTCCACCAGGCTCGGGAGCAAGGTCCGGGCTACCGGTGCGGTGGTTAGGCCTCTTGAGAGAGAAACCTCCTACCGAAATTTGCCGTGTCCAGGAGTACCTACACTATAATTATAATTTTATATTGCAAAAGTATTTAGAGAAAAATTAAGCTTTAATTACACTTTAATATAAGAAAAATGTTCGGTTTTTATTTCAGAACTTATTGTGTATCGTTGTGTGATAGAGCCAAAATAATAGTAGATTACGCAACAAGGGAGTAAAGCATTGCCTTACGTCACGGGTGTATTGAATCCCGAAGCGACACTAGGGATTCTGGGGGTGAACCTCCGTAGCGCAGCGAGGAGGTTCAAGTGTTAATTCCCGAGTGAAAAGAGGGCATTAATTTAAGAATCCTTAGTGTAGTGAGGGATTCAAGTTAGCCCAAGACAAGGCAGCTTTACTCCCGAGGAGCGTACTCTGCTTTTCACACCTACTGCGAGGAAATAAATTCGATTTTTTAAATTTGATGTGGTACGACAACCTTCGAACGTGAAGTTGGCACCACTGCAAGCGATCAGCTGTTGTGATCACCGGCCGCGATTACTGCTACAACTCCTTGATAAAAGTTTTCATAGGTACTGTTTTATTTGAGGTTCCAAATTCAAATCACATTATTCCCACGGGAATAATGAAATTCAGTACAATATTATTGCCCGGCTCGAACGGGGGCAGCAATGACCTGCTGTATTCCTTGTTTGCATGACATATAATTTGACATTTACGAGCAAGTGGTGTAAAAAATAATATAAAATTTTATTTCAACTCGATAAGCATTATAAAACATCAGAAATTCAAATCAAAGCAAGGCCTTTTGACGACAATCCGTAATTGGGCAATTCTGTGGTTTACATAACGGAACAAGATATACCTATGTGTATCTTTAGGTCCAACTAGACATAAGACAGTGCCCCTAACTACCCGTGACTAAGACAGCTGAATATATTTGCATGATAGAAGGTGTCAGCGGGTTTAAAGTGGCATCTCAGACCCCACTATGCTTTTGTCGTTGGTAAATTGAGTACAGCATCTTTGGTTAACCGCTGAGGTAATGGTGATTAATGTGCGTTGTATACAACACATATAATACACGGGCTGATTGGTAATTGGATGCTACGAGTAGCCTTTAAATGGGTGATTGATAGAAATAATTGGAAATAGTTTTATCACCTTTTTTAAATAGTTCAACAACGGTTTCTACGTGGGTAATTTTTAGAGACTGGCTTTTGTCTGTGACACTGCAAAATTTAAACATTTCAGAGCAAAATGTTTGCACAAGCAAAAGCTCTAGTTTTATTTAAGCCCATTTCAAGGAATCCACTTAATTACTAGTCATCCAGTATAGTCGTCAAGGAGATAGTTGTCATGTATATCTGCTGTGGCTTGCGGTGTCTAGTCCACAATGATGTCCTTAACTACAATGCAATGACGCGTCTGTCTCCTAATACATATTCCAGTTGTACCAGCCACAATCGCTGCGTTCGTGGCCACACATATTTAATTACACAGTCATTGTAAAGGTTCAGATTATCACTCCTTTTAGTTTGTTTAGATTTAGATCGCGAAATATAATAGTCGAATAACTGTCATAATTGCTTAGACCCGCGAAATGGGCTGTTTGGGCTGAATAGTGTTTTACTTTGGGCTTTGCACGTAAAATATGTAGATAGTTCCGTTTTAAAACGAACCTTTTATTGTGTTAACTCCGTATTTTTAAATATACCAGCATTTTGTGGTTAGCATACATTGTCGACAATGTTTACTTACACATTGTTCGGTAAAGTTTATAGCAATTGTGTTGTCTTTGTTCTCTAAAATATTTATCACGCCACCCCGTTTTAATCTGAACATTTATAATATTCTTTATGTTTCCCAACATAAGTGATTGGTTACTGTCCGTTGTGCAAATGTTTATTTTTGTTGTTGTTGACTGGAAAATACTTCGGCCTTTATGATTTGTGCGGTTTCCTGCGGTTTTCATTCATTCCATTTAAATTGTGGCACCCCATTGTGGTTGTAATATTTGGTCCATTCAAACAGGATTGCAGACAGTATTTTGTTTCCCGTCATTAATCGTAAGCCACGCGTCTCGTTTTGGTTGGCTTATCTTAATGGGATGGGAGCACGCAACAACGCAACCGTTTCCACCAACCAATATGTATTGAGTGAGCGGATATTGTAGCTTTTGTTGCCATTGTAAAAAAAAAAACGATTTTTATTTGTTTTCGTAAACGCAAGTTCGGATGTGTTGCGTAACGTAATTTTCGGAAAGCTTTTTCTAGGTCGTGAATCTTGATTTAGATGCAGTGTTAAGCTTAGACTTTATTGGTAACTGAAATATTACCGCCATTACATTAACACAATGGATTTCTACAATCTTGAATAGAAGCTAAAATGGTTGAGTTATAATATGTGCGATAATTTTGAAAGCTATGAGTATATTATACTGTAGACAAAACCCATGCAAACACTCTCGAAAATAATTCATTCAACGTAATGTTTTCATCAATTGCCAGATACGTAAATACTAAAGAATTCAGGATTCAACGATTATGTGGTACAAATAGGTATTCCTTTAAGAATTTCGGTCAACATTTAGGGAGTGAAAAAGTGAGGAGATTTTTCCCAGCGCTAAAAACAAATGGAACTTTACAAATACTTCAAGAAATTTAATGAAAAAACTTGGGGAAATCTTCATAAAAAATTGCACCCTTTGGGCTAGCGGGTTTGATAAATTTTATTCTGGAATAATTAATCAGGAAACATTAATTTGGAAGTTCGGGTATTTAGAAGACCGTTGCTGATTGATTATGTGCATTTATTGAATCGGGTTTATGCTTTATAACTGGACTTTATTTTGAATTCCTTTGCGCGCATGTGAAGAACCGAATCCTTTGTTATGTTCAGGAGCTTCTTCAACTCGTCACATGTTACAATTATTATCAGCAAATATTTTATGTTTAATTAAAACAAATTACAATCTTATAAAACTCGTTGAAATACAACATGACGATTTAATAATTCTAAGGTGAAACTATAAATCAAAGACGTAGCCTTCAAATTCCACATTGTACACTAACTCGTCCAATTGTCTTGAAATATTCTATTCTACAGTAACCGAACTATTTCGTACTGCATTGAAGCTAAGGGATTTCAAATGCCTATGGTGCGAACTAGTTTCCGTTAGAAAATGGATCTTGGTTTACGCATACACGCAATTTGACCAAAAGCTACCAATTTCCCGACCCTTGTTGATTGTTAATTCATAGACATTGTTCGCTGGTAGTTACAAGTTGGCTAGTATAAACGATGTTTGTCTTGTCCTCAAATTAAATGAAATTATAGCCAATGAACGAGGTCCTTGTACATCGTTAAATTTTAATTGAGTTGTAAAATCGGTAATTGTTAATTTAATTTTAAGATTTGACAATTAATGTCAATAATTCTGGGTAGCAGTGTTTTTTTAATAAATAATTGGCAAGTTTCTAATCTTTTAAGAATCTATGTTGATTATAAATCATAAATAAAGCTTATTTTACAAACTGTTTTGAATAGAACTTCGAAAACTAAAACGCTCAGCAGCGTTATTAATTATTTTGTGAAACGGGCTCTTCATAACGTGTTAATATTAGTTGAAAATAACTTATTAATATGGATGGCTTTTGTCGACTAACTAACTAATTCAGTAGTTGGATGCATTTTGTCCATCACAGCTAATAAAGGTGCGAGCTCGTATGTGAACTATTAGTTCTGGCAACTGGTTTCACCACTAGGTAATGTTGAAATGGGAGTGGGCACGTATTGATTAATTTTGGACTACAAGCGAGTACTAGTTACAATTCTAGGAAGTTAGGCAGTAAAACAAGGTTAAAATCATGGTATTACACCACAACTCATTTCTCTTTTTTGCATGTACAAGTACATTTGTTATTGTGACTCAAATTTTTGGTTTCATTTTTCTAACATTCGAAACGCAACGATAACATGTGAATTCAGTATCCATGAATGTAGACATACAACGCACGTCGAAATCGAATAAAGTGCCGATTCGATTCCAACGAACGACGATTCCAAATAATAGTAACAAAATTCGAATCGGTTAATATGTTACAAAAATACGTCACGGAAACACAGGGACGTGGTAAATGGTACGTGGAGGCCATATCAAAATGTTCGGGAGCTCGCGGTAGTGTGACGATGGCCTTTTTTTGGTGAGCATGAATATAGGGTTTGGACGAGCAGTTACTCATCTTTTGTGTCGTGATATTTGAAAATTGTTCCTCTTTTAGCACAAAACTTTGAAATCATACCAAACTTGTATTTACTTTTTATTTCAAGTAAAGTCACTTTTTTCAGTTTGTAACAGAGCAGAATTCATAGAATGCTGTGTGTATATAATCAGTTTGGTGTACAACAAAATATATTCAAATTCAAAATACTCTTATATCTTTGACAGAATTAGCACAACAAAAAGATGTAACTACCAATAAATTGGAGTGTATATCGTGTACCTCCTGTAATGTTATCCCCATTTTTCGCTTGACATCTCAAGGCTCCTTAACAATAATGATACAAGGAAATAGGAAACGCGTGGAACCCGGTATTCGTTTGGGTTGCGGTAATCCGTCGGTAAACAAAACATGCAGTGTATCAAGTTATCTCCCCGTCTCGTAAGAGAGCAAGTGTCGGGGAAGGAAATTGATGACTGCGGTGGGTTCAGCGACATCTGGCATTTCAATCTTGGTGTTTTATTGATGTAGTATCTACTAACAACGACATCTTTGAGTATCAGCTCTGAGGTAGTCGTACATCAAGTCAGGTTGTCATTCGTCGAGCAGTACCATTCAGTCATGTGGTTCTTTCTACTGAAGTTTTGATTTGATCTTGGTTTACTTGGAGAAACATTACAATTCGATTTACTCTTTATCCAATTCTCGGTAGTAAAGCTACTATTTGAGTTTGTGCCTCACATTATGTTTCCGAGAACTTCTGGTTATACAATGTAGTTAAGGTGAATACACTGATGAAACTAGGAGTAAACATAAAAAGAGCTTGTGTCTGCAAGTTAATAGGATAATTTATAACACAAATTGTGATAACCCTGTCTTTGCCGTCTTAAAATAAAAACAATCCCTTCAGGATTAGGTATTACAGGTACCTGTATTTTAGGACAATAATCTCATGTCTAGACGAAAACTGATTTTATGGTCTATAAATGCCAGCTGTAAATCTGACTTATAAATAAAAGTCTGAGCTTCTGTCACTTGCGACCAAATATTGTCAGTGATAAGCTTTGAAGGTACGATCCGCTCCTTAGGGAACCCCTTTTGGGATTACAGGCCTGTACATTTTTACCTTTAGATTTTCTCGAAACATTTTATTTCCAGTATGTACTCGTAAGTCCGTGCCAATTGTGTTGGCATTTATATTGTTATGTTATTGGACTATGAATATGACGTTAAACTAAATCTGCAACCCAACTTTGTTGAACGTTTTCAATTTTCATCTTCGACATACATATTGCTAGATTAAAAAGTTCATTACACAAACACGATATAGTCGAAGTTTGAGACTTGTGTATAGACATGGAGTTCGACCGAACAGCAAGTTTCTTTCTCAACTCCAAACAAAGTAGGTGTGAGTATGAAACTTTTGAGTTCAACCTCGTTGCTTGATTAACAAACGAACTTGTAAATAAACTTCGAACTAATAATCAAAGTTCAAAATATCTTTATAAACAAGCTTTATGAAAAAATAACATTAGATTGCTTTTTATGCTGATGAACTTAAAATTGAATTTAGTTTTGGGACGCAACTTTACATTAAAGATTGCAATTTTAGTTAGCAAAACAGAATTAGTTTTGTTTGCTTGTTTATAAGAAGTATTAAATTGGCTCTCAAATATTTATAGTTACTGTTAACAGTTTTTTTTTTTATTTCAAAATAATTAAAACAGATTATTTTTTCTAAGATGAAGTATAACTTTACACGATCCATTTAATGTAGTTAACTTTATAAGTTTACTTTAATCAAAATAGTTAATGCTTTCAGCTGTATTATTTAACTAGATTTTAGGTTTTACAAATATTTTTTTATGATTAATTAATTCTTTTAGCAAAAGAAGTTTCTCCGTCAATATTATAACTGTATTATCAATAAACATAAAGACCAAACTACCTAAAACAAACATCGTAAGTAACTAAAACAGCTGGTTCATTTTCATTTATTATCTTTTAATTAAAAGAAGCTCACTCTTCCAGTACCCAAGAGAAATACAAGAAGATATTAATAACCTTTAAATCAAATGTGATAGGAACTATTTTCTTTCTTTCACGAACACATTTAATAATAACTGACGTTTGAAGTTGCTATGGATGAATTTCACGTTTCTTTGGTGGCTTTGTGCTTTCGAAGGTTAAATACAAAGGCTTAAACTTAACATTCATTTATTAAATTATAGTTTCTAGGTGTATTGATAATAGCAAAACCATTTTCCATGTAAGGTCTTCAATAATAGTGGTAGGCTTGCGTTTGGTGAAGCCAAAATATTCAGTTGTTTTCCTTGGCTTGTAGGTTTCATGTATCTACAGAATATGATACCTACCTTTGTTTAGATAGCTTCATAGATTAGAATTGTGATAGGTTGTAATGTGAAACAGGGCAAAAAAAAAAATACCTGAAATGTGACAAAGAAGAATACGGCCCACTTGATGGGAAGCCGATGCTGGATGCGGAGTCCCACGGATGAAACGCTATAAGCTTAGAGGCAGAATATAATTCACCTTTAGACTTTAAGATCTTACCATATAAACAATGTATTTCATTGGCAAAACATTTATTATTAATTAAACTTTTTTCTTATTTACATTATTAATGAACAACTTAATTAGTTAAAAAAATAAAAACTAAAATATTTACAAAAATGACTAAATTAAAACTAAAATTAAAAATTTATAGTGCGTCAAAAAATTCATCCACATCGTTGTCAATAGGGAAAGTGCCCAGAACGCTGGCAGCATTGCCACGTTGGATGGCAATGCTAATCCTTTGACCAAGAAATAGGCCAGTCCTCTGCTGGTCACGAGAGGCGTCGACTATACGCTTGGCGATGTCTTTGAAGACTTGGTGGGCACTCGGACCCCATGGCCCTAGTGTTTCAACCCCAAACGGCTCAAACAAATAGCTACTAGTCAAGCTATTGTATTTGCACCGCTTGAGGTTTTCGGCACTTGCAGCAGCCGCACCAGCACAGCATGCCGCACCAGGAAGATGGGATGGCGCAAGGGTGTCGACACAAGTTGTATCCCACACCAAAGTTTGGCAAGTAAACTTTTTGATTTGATTTGATTACATAGCAAGTGTTTGCATGCGTGATTAGAATTGCAGTACGGATATCAGTAGACAACTAACTTAGTAGAATATAGTCTACAATTTCAGGTGACATCTGGGATACTCAAATAAACTACAAAGATAAATGCAATAAAAAAACAGCAATGGTGCTTGCCTATTACATAAACTGTCGTACTTTATCATTTATCGCCGTCGCTCAAGTCCCCTGCAATTTATAGTTCAGCATATGTATAATTCAGTTTCTTATAAGAATTTACCGGATACCCCTCCAATAGAGTTCCAGAAAGTTGATTTATGAAGACACCCTCTGGCAACACAGTCTGTAAGAATAGCTGTAATAAAATGACTGATATGTTATTTGAACGAACAAGTGTTTATATCTCGCAGTAACGGATTATGAACACTGAAAGTATAGTGATAAATCTTCATTATCATACTTACGCCGTAGGTACCTACTCAGCATGTATTTCGGCAAAGGAGAGAATTGTTTCGGTCCAAATACAAGATAAGGCGTGTTCCTCACTCTACACGCAATAAATCTTCAGGGCACCTCGCATCCTGATTTATTCAGTCGATAATCTCGACTTGTCCGGAACTTATCTCCTCGAAAGTTCGATTCGAGACGAAATGTATGTGAATGAATTACAACGACAATATATTCAGGACTGACAAAATATCGTGTCGCCTACTTACGATGAACTGTATTATGGAAATCAAACGGGCTCGTGTTTGAAACCTGGTTTGGATCAATGTGACAATGCGCAAACTTATGGATTGATAGGAAGTGTAACCGTGTAGGTAACATGTTTACATTCATGAGCCATTTTTTTCATATTTGTACACACCTTCTCAGTCTTGGCGAAAAAAGAACAAACAAAATGTCCTTTTAACACTTTACGCCGTTTCTTGTTAATCTTTATAAAATAAACAGCACTATAACCGCTGCCGCAAAAAGCACCGACGTTCGCGGCCGCTAATAATTTCACAGTTTAACCGAGTTGCCAGCAAACACGAACTTCGTCAAAGGGATTTGGTTAATTCAATTTCTGTGTTCAGCCACCGCCTTTCCATGCTTAGGTGGAAGAAAATTTGCGTAATATTTAATTTCAATACCATCTTAGGCTCGGAAAGCTTAGCGAAATCTTTCTAAACTTTGAGATTTGCTCTTCAAAGTTGATTAGAATCTGAAAACTCCGCGGTGGTCGAGGTTATGCAAGTTTTTCGTCGTGAACTATTTGTGGCTACTGCGGTAATAAATTGCTTTGAAATTGGGGCAAATTGATAGCGTTACTAAAACAAAGAGAATGGAAAAGAATTCTTTGTGAAGCCGAGCTTGAATTAAGTCCCAGGAGACATTAAGCGCTTGTCCCGACGTAATGTATTGTTATCATATTATCCTGGCCCGAGTCTCAGATCTCGCTAATGTAACTAATGAAACGTGGACTTATATTCACAACCTCGTGATAATCCGCCCTCGCTTTATGGATACCTCTTCTTATCTTTATTTACAGAAACGCGTACAAATTGCGTCGCTTCCACGCGCTTGTTACGTTCTGTCAATTTACCGTTTTTATTGTATTACGGTAAATTGCTCATTAAAATTTTATTCGATGGCTAATAATGTGTGCAATATATCGTACATTTAAAATGTATTACCTGATTAGCAAGTATAAACAGGGTTCTCGTTAGTGGTATTATGCGGGGATGGAATCAATAAATAATTTGGGATGTTGATTCGCGAGCCAACTAAATTAAGTATTTATAGCACTTAACTGATAAAATACCCCGTATAGTACAAAAATTAAGCTTTAAATGAAAAACTGGAGCGGAACTTGGTATTAGTTCATAAGTGTGCACTTCTGCGCTAAAATTTTGGTTCGTTCTCAATTACATATGTTAACACTGGAAACGGAATTCGCAATTTAAATGCGCTAAAGCTATTGTCAAACAGACAGGCGAAGCGAATGCGATCCGAAGCGTTTTTTTTTTTAATCCAGTCACATAGATAAGCGAAAGCGATCCGATAGTCTATGTGACTGGCTTCAAACAATTCCATACATTACAAACAAAAACGCTTCGGCACGCATTCGTTTCGCCTGTCAGTTTGACAAAGGCTTTCATGTGGAGAGCTTATGTATGAAAGATCTCTATGTAGATGGGTAGATTTTTTATTGCAGATGCCTACGCTTTTACTTTTATGACTACTTAAACAGACCTACTGGCTTATTGAAATTCCTCTTGTGTTAATACTTAAGGCCACATTTTCATTAAAAGCCAGTATTACTCGTATTATTCGACCCTTGAACAATTTCACTAAAATCGTATATTTTGGGTTCACCAGTCAGGCTCATAAGTGTAGAAAATTAAATCCCTAGAGTACTATATTATCCTTGAAGTGCATAACCTTGAACTAGTTGTTCAACACGAGGCTTAGGAGACGAGTTTGAGCCACAAAATTTAATTAGCTGAAAAATGAATACCTGCTTTTGACACCGGCCCGAAATTGAGGTAGAGGACAGGCATTCATTTTATAAAGCTGTGTCTTAAATATCTTAGCGTAGTCTTGTGGGTGTCATTATTTTTGATGTCTTCTTCACTGGTTGCTTTTATGAAATCTAGGTTATTGTGAATTGGGAAATAAATGCCTATTTTTAGGGTAGTACTAAAGTGTCGAAGATTACAGGGTTTATTTGAAGACCTGGTTATTGTTTGCAGTTTTTATTTTATTTTAAAATCAAGCTTGGTTACTACTAAAAAATTAGCCGCTTGAATAGGAATAATAATACAAAAAACAGTTAAAATAACGTTGCTAGACACTAGGCATAACTCTTGTATTGTGGGTGCATTTTCCAAATTCATTAAAATCAGATCCGGAACTACCTGTACAATGTCATCATACAAAGATTGGCTCAAACCGAAATCGATCCCGCCACAGTAGATAGCTCGGTCACTGCACTAACGGAACCGTGTCGTTAATCGTGTCGTAGACGGTTTGTGTGTTATTGTAAAATAAACAAAACATCCATATCAATTATTTTTAAACGCATTAACGCATGCGAAGCGCATCGTAAAGATGATAATTGAGGAAAGAAAAATTCAGTTGCAAGTGGGATTCGAACCCGCGTCTTCTGGATATTTATCAACTACAATGAATTAAGTACAAATCCAAGTAATTATTTCTGCGATAATTGCTTCATATTCAAGTCAAAGCTTCGCACCACACAGTGGCAACTTTATGAGCAGTTGCCACCACAGCAATTATATTTAGTAGCATAAACTACTTGTAGTAAATCTCTCCTAAGGGATTTAATCGTGGAGTAAATAAGCTGGATTTTGGTAACATATAAGAGCCGAGAATATGTGGATATTGCTTGTGTCTGTTCATATTTAATTATTTATTATAGCCTCTTATTAGTATTGTCTCAATATGTTTCCAGCTATTTTTGCTATAAAATATGTATATGGAAATGTTTAATAATTCAATTATGTATTTAAAATATTATTAACTGAGAGGTATTAGGTACACTGTATTCTCAGTTGTTATTACGGGTCATGGTGTTCTAAGCGTACGTTGGCTTTTGTATCTAAACGCATCCAAATAAGTGCACAGTAAAATATTGGAACTTACTACATGCATCTATGTGTCCGAACGTATACAACTCAAATTTCTTTAAACTTAGGTTGAACATGCGTCTTCTGTTTAACCTCAGCGTCGATTTTGTCACTGTCACTGCTGACCTAGACTAGACAAGGTTCAAGGGCAAACCCATCTCAAGTAAAAAAATATCCGTTTTGTGAGAGTGTGGGCTGTAACTCACATGTCCCAGATTCTAAAATTATTGGTTACCTGCTATGTTATCTCTCCACTACCCTTGGTCGACTGGTAAAAAATGCCTCAGGCATTAAGTCTATGTACAGACGCCAGCAGGTGAACCTACCTGAATATGTCAGATTTTACTAGTCAAACATTAACCATCTACTCTTGTGATAAGGTTGAAATTCTATTAAAGAAATCTGACAAATTGTGGTAGCTTGATGTGCTGGCGTCTGTACCTTTTGTGTTGCATGAAGTGTTAAATAAATAAAGTAACTGTTCAAAGATGGGGCTTTCTCATGATGTTTCTCTTCACCTATTTAAGAGTATTGGGCCGCTAAAATCCTCAATTCGACGAAGACGGCGACGATGCACATGTGTCGTCATATTTTGGACGTAAGACTTGCCTACTAAAAACGTGCCCTAAGTAAATGACATGTCTGTGTACGTTGACGTATCAATAGACTATTCCTTAGTATAACCTAAGTAAATCTTCAGTAATCTTTACATGTCGACAGCGAAAATACTCTGTAGGTACACAGTATAAATTACGTAATTAATAGGTAGACGTATTCTTAGAAAATTGGTATCCTTTGGTAATTGAATTACAGAGGTCAGATGATGATTTGGTCTTTGGGTAAAATACATTCTGATTGGGGACCGATTTCGACATATATCTGGTTGGCAAAGGTACGATAGAAAGAGAATGGGGACTCATTAGTTTGAGTCGTACAATCACGACAGGATAATCGGGAGATTCTGTGGGTTTTATATTAGTTCTGAATTAGTGACTATTGTGTAGTTATCAGTCAGCCCCAACATGTTACGCTTATATCAAATGAAATTTAATCATTATCCATATGACTGAATGACTGAATTTGCCTATTTGATTCTTAAAGATATCCAATAAAAGCAACCGTCATAAACCAAGGAACACAACGGTTGGGATTGAATCAGTGTGATGAACAGTGATCGCAATAGACTGAATATATATATTTACCTAAACTTCAAAGAAGCGGAGAAGAAGACCCCGAGGAATAGTTTTTACGAAAAATATTAACTATTCCGATCTATGGTAATAAACAGTGAAATGTAGTAGACAATAATAGACAATAACAATGACCCGACCTACGTTTTTATGGCCTGTTCACAAAATATAAAATGAAACGAGGATAAAACGGCCTCGCTTTATCCTTGAGAAAATAAGACTCAGGTCCAGAACATGCAAATGTGAAGAGTTTGAAAGATTTTAACGTTGGGGAATAAAATGAAATATTCAATGTTGTGTCGAGCAACCACTCTCCTCTAAAGAAAACCACAAAGTTTTAATCCACACAGTTGTTGTCTTGTCAAAAAAAGTCACCACACGATCTGGCACTTAAAAGCCACTGGCCATTCTGGTCTTCTAACTTACTCTTGTCGTTACATATTATGAGAAAATATTTCAGACAAAATGTTCATTTAAACGTTCACTTTATTCCTTTTAATAATCAAAATTGCATACTTTGTAAAATTAATGTATTCAAGAGTTTGCAAGGATGCTTAAACTTTATGGAAATAACTGTGATAAAATGTAGACTTTTAATTTAAAAAAATGGTTTTCTTTTTTACAAGAAAACATTCTGTTTTTTTCTACAGCAAATGTGATTGTATAAGTCTCTATAATAAGTCTAAATAAAACACATTTGTAGTCTATCAGTCATTTTGTACTATGAGAAAGTCTTGAGCGATCTAAAACAGGTTGGGTCCGTATTTTTCTTTATTCTTGAAAAACAGATTTAGCAAAGGCGTAATAACGTTAGGTCGAGGATTTAGGAAATTGGAGCTTGTTTTTTGAAGCCGTTTAGTATAAACAGAGTACGGTGGAACCTATCAGCTTACCCGGGTGCATTATGAGCTCGGGCCGTACAATCTGCCCTAGGGATTTCTACACAAAGAGGCTTCGTTCAATATCTATGTGTATTCCTGAATACGAGACACTAATTGATTCTTAAAGTATGTGTAAAAACAGGTATTAGATTTTGTAGGCCTTGAATATGCAAACAAATAACTGAGTAAAAGAATGATGAATTTAATTAAATAATTTAAATAGAAACTAAAGCTGTATGTTTTTAAAATTAATGTATGTTTCATTACATTCTATGAAATGCAATGGATATTAAATATAAGACATACATTGAAAAAAGTATATGATAGAATTAGGCTGCTTTTCCACCAGAGATGTGCTATGCTACGTTGCTATGGATGCGTTTGTTATCCACCAATCATATTCATTCGTACACATAGCACAGCACTGGTGGAAACGGATGTGTGCCATGGATGCGTGCTATACAGGATGACTTTTTTACCACCGTCCAAAATTTTTCTATGCATTAGGTATCAATCACTAAATCCATTTTTGAAAAAAAATCGATACGTCAAATTGTCATATTAAATCATTTTCTCATCCGCTCTGTGTGGTCACTAAGCTAAACGTTAATAATATACACTTGCCAACGCATGAAACGGGCAGAGCGCACCCCGCTGACCCCCCGCCCCGCCCCGCTACACCTGAGCGACACATCACAGCGCGGTGTCCAGATCCATCAACTTTTTATAGATAACATTGAGACGTGATATCTCGATATTTTTGTATTGATTGATACAAAAAGAAAAAACACGTATTCAATGATTTTCGCCAAAGATTAATATATTAAAATTTGGATGGTGACTAAAAAATCAACCTGTATATGTGTGCTATGGATGCGTGCTACGGATACCTGCTATGGGTCGTCTTCCCTACTATCGATACATCGCATAGCTCGAGCTGTGCATCTTCCTCGCGCAGCTACTTTACGGCGGCTCATCTTCATAGCAAATCTTACTCCGCTACATAGCGTAGCATCAGTGGAAACGGTCACACAGTTTCGTAAATCAGCTCGGCCGAAGCGCTTTTAGATTCTCGCAGTACAGCAACATAGCACATCTCTGGTGGAAAGGCACCCTTAGACTAAGCTTTCCACTCTACATTATCTTCCTCATCGACGATCTAGATTCTTCTTCTTCATGGTTCTTTACCACGACTATACGCCACATGTCTTCAATCTAACTAAACAATCTTCTGCAGCGTAGACCGTTTGGTACAAGTTACCTCCAACAAACTTGACTGGCCTGTTGGTCTAGTGGTTAGTGACCCTGACTGCTATGCCGGAGGTCGTGGGTTCGATTCCCACCCAGGACAAATGTTTGTGTGATGAGCACGATCATTTGTTCTGTGTCTGGGTGTAATTTATCTATAATATGATTGTATGTATTTAGAAATATATAAGTATGTTTATCAGTTGTCTACTACCCATAACACAAGCTCTGCTTAGCTTGGGACTAGATGGCGTTGTGTGATAGTTGTGGAATATTATTATATTATTAAACTCACGTTCAAGTCTTTTCGCGAAACACAGTAGGTAAGTAAATACACCGTCAAATATTTTTGTAGTTTGTGTAATCTTTCACCACTGTAAGCAAGCATAATAAATTTGCTTTTTGATCATTACAAGGACATTTGAAAAGGGACATGGGACATGAAAGCGCTTTCAGACATCCGTTGTGCTCTAATTGCGACAGTCCATGACGTGACAGGCAAATTATGCATTGTCGCAATTTAAATCCAACACCAACATGTACTTGTGTGAGGACAGAAATGGCCATGCATTTTCTGACACATTTGCAATTGTGGGACAGTCAGAGATAAGTGTTAGGTTCTGCAGCTGATTGTCTGTTATATTTTATGTTAGTAGCAGTTGCAAGTAATTTAGATAATTTAAGTCTTCTTTTGTATTGACATTGAAGGGGGAAATGCTTGAAGGTGGATTATACCAGCATCTATCTCGCAAAGAACAATGGCAAATAGATTATACATTTTTAACTGTACAAAGTCAAGTATTATGAGTTACGATAGTGATGTAAGGTTTGATTCCTGGTGGCCTACCACTTCCGCTCAGGGAACAAGATGGCGCTAGACGATTTGTATAACTGTCTCTTTCCCACATCCTAAAGACTCACGATTTAAGACGTTATGGTAGGCCACCTGTACGCACGATTGGCGCAATGGTTGAGCGATTGGTTGCTGCGCGATACAGGTTTGATTCCCGTAGAGAACAGTACGGGCTACAGTTATTGATTCCAAGTCTGGCTATTTTTGCATGTGAGTTTATGTTTGTGAACAAATCTGCAAGACAGAAGTAATCCTGGCGTGGGGGCAATATTTTACAATTATAGGGTGTAAGTACATTTTTTTTTGTCAGTGTTAACAATTCCGTACAAAATAAGTAATCGCTAAAGTGTGCTGAATATGATTAACAATGCCGTGTAAGATATTAATGGTTACAGACGGAGTAGACTATTAATAACCTACACCTTTCTTATGACGTCATAACGAAGTAAAGCCTACCTCTTGCCTACCTACATAATTCTCAGGTACCTTACTCGTTGAAAATATTACAAATATATGACTGTATGAACAAGAACATGAACCTCATGAACCATCGATTTTCTATTTTCGATAATGACCTAGTAACCTTTAATAACATGACACCTACCACAACCCACAACCTAAAGACTCACGGTTTAAGAGTTCATGGTAGGACACCAGGGTGGATTCCTAGTCAGTAAGAGCCCGACAGTCCCTCCCACACCACTCAGGGCGGAAATCTCATTTGACGATTTTCCCACCACTAAAAAGTGATACTTATAAATTCCGAAAGGCCTGACCTTTGACCTTCACAAGTAAACCTTCAATTCGCCATATATAATGAAGTCTGTAGGAGTTCGGGGCCAACCAGTTTTTTTGTGTTCCGTCGATGCGCAGGAGTTCCCATTTCTTCTAGATAAGCTCGCTCCATCCTAGGCCTCATCTTTAGAAGAGAAAACCCATTTCCAATTATAAAAAAAAACACTTCCCAGTATAAAACCCAGACTCCGAGCTGCCACTTCGAAATTGCAAAAAAAAAAAAAATCGGACAACAATTTCCTTATCTAAGAAATCGAACTTATGAGCTCCTGCAACACCGTAGTGCAAGCAGCCACTGGACCAAAGAGGCAAACACCCTTCATAATACTTAAGATAAATGGACCTTTAGTTAAATGGCTCGAACGTTAGATTACTATTTGGGCATCCTCGTTGTTCACGAAACATTTGTTCTAACTATAGATTAGTTATGGTCGAATGCGGTTACTACAACAATGTAACGTGAACGCCTATCAATTTGCCCAAGGGAGTGACTAACGAAGTTTCAACGGATAATTCTAGGCTCCAATATTAGCATACGTATTACTATAACACTGCAGTTATATTAAAATTTTAGGATAACGCATACATAACTACATGAACTATCGCCTTTTTCCCAAGGGGGCAGATGGAAAACACAGAACGCTACCTGTAAAGATTCTAACATACTCCTTTCGCGTCGTTCAAGTCAAACATTTGCAGTGCTATTTTCTAAGGCCTTGTGTGCAGCGCTGTCCTAGCGTCGAAACTACAGTTTTCGTATTTACTAAGCTGTCTCGATGATGTCGTCATAGCGCACAGCCTACAAGTAGTCTTTTAAAGAATACAAGCACGTACGTAGTACGCATCCATACTTTCAGAATAACCTCTTTTAGGTTCTTATGGCTTTCCCGTCCCGGCGTTGTTACTCACATCTGCTTTTTTCAGGATAATAACCTCATCATTTTCATAAAATATTATATTCACAGAATACTCTTTTTTACTCGCGTCAGGAGTTAATTTAATTTTTTTCAGAGTGTCAAAGTTTGTGTCGGGTTGAATTTATGAAGGGTACTTTTTCTCTAGCATCTTGAAATGAATTGTAACTTGGAATTTAGAGTGACGTTTTTTAGATGAAAACTTTTAGTTTCTCATCTTAAATGTATTTAAAATCAAGATTAGTTATAATATCGGCTTAAGGTTAGACAGCTGTTTTAATTTTTGATGGGATAATCTCTTTGACCGACACTCGAAAAATGTTCGGTGTTAAAAGCAGTTATTGTGCTTACAAAAGTTTGTAATAATGTTCGTTTTATGATGATGATTTCACTCTATTGCGTTTAAGATTAAGGATATTTTTACTTGAAAAATGGCAGTTTTGTTATGTTCAGCACTTACAACAAAGTGCGGAATGCAGTTACCTACTACTTACGACATAAGTATTTTCCATTGCATGAAATGCACTTACATTTTACTCTCACACTCACGAGTAAAATTCTACGACTGTCGTCGTAGTCGTTATAGTTACAGAAAATTAAAATATTTACAGTGTGATAATTACTACGACATCAAATAACGAATACTTCAACAATTTTATAATTAGCCCCTTCGTACAATAAGCGACACAAGTGTCCGATACCTTACGACTTTGGTATCCAGGTGACTATCGCAATACAAATTCATGGCCTGACTGGCCTGTTGGTCTAGTGGTTAGTGACCCTGACTGCTATGCCGGAGGTCGTGGGTTCGATTCCCACCCAGAACAAATGTTTGTGTGATAAGCACGATCATTTGTTCTGTGTCTGGGTGTAATTTATCTATAATATGTATGTATTTAGAAATATATAAGTATGTTTATCAGTTGTCTAGTACCCATAACACAAGCCCTGCTTAGCTTGGGACTAGATAGCGTTGTGTGATAGTTGTGGAATATTATTATTATTATCCTCTTTATTTATCTTTAGACTTATAAATTAAATTTTTTAAATATTTTTACAAAAAAGAAACAAAAAACATTTAAAAATATAAAAAATAGCATTCCACCAGCACCAGGACCAGGGTCCGGGCCGCCGGTGGTCAGGGCTCTTGAGAGAGGAACCTCCTAACAATACGCGCCGTGTCCAGGAGTACTGCCTTCTGAATCAAGCGCCTGATCCAGCTGCCAAGCGAGAGCCTCTTCAGATGTTGTTCGAGGCTCTTGGCAATTAAGCCATTGGCAGACACGACTATCGGCACAATGATTGCCGTATTTACGTCCCACATGTCAACAACCTCGCGAGCCAGATCAAGATACTTGAATTGCTTATCCTTTTCTGCCCTCACGAGGTTCTCATCATGCGGGACCGTAATATCAACAATCATTGCGCGACGCTCCGATCGATCTATCACCACAATGTCAGGTTTATTGGCAACAATAGTCCTGTCAGTGATGATTATTATTATTATTTTAAATTTCTTTTAACATCTCGGGATCATGGGATCCCGGACTTTTGAAGGGCGTGCCAGGAGCCGAAGCCATCTTGCAGAGGCCCATTACGCATTTTTAAATGAAATGAGGCTCTAACCGGCGGTTATCCCTGTTTGAACTATACCAGTATAACCAAGGACAACCCCCGGTTGGAGTTGGACTATTGCGGAATATGGAAACAAAAGACAGGGTTATGGCGTTTGGTGGGTTCGGTGGACTGGTTAAATAATGATTATGGAAAAACTATGGCCCCTGCCTAATCAATGTTTTTTATACATAGATACGATGGCAGGGGGTGACTTGCACACTCAACAAATGGACCCCCAAACATATCGCTAGCACTAGGTGACGTAGCGACAAGGGGGTAACATATCCTGAGGTGCTTGAGGAGTGGAGAGGTATTCCACGGTTCTCAGAATCGACCAGGAACCCGGAAGTATGGTCGATCCCTACAAACACTTACTGGAATACTTCCTTCCTCCGAGCACGTTTGCTCTTGCGAATCTCCACTCTAGCCAGCCAGTTAAGGCAAGAAAGAGGTGGGAGGTCTGTTCCTCGTCAGTGTTCACTCTGGCCGGCCAATAAAGGCAAGCCAGAGATGAGGAACAAGATATCTCCCGGGAGATCAGGTCCGTGGGGTCGCAACTGCCCAACAGCTCGCCACAAGCTGCCCTGCGGGTTTATTATTATTATTATTATTATTATTATTATAGAGGTTCATATACAGGCACGCTTCAATTGATAGCAAAGTCGTAAGGTATCGGAGACTTACGTCGTGTTGTGTACGTTTCATCACATGAAAAATAACTTTAGTTTTTAGAATTGGAAATATGAAATACGTAGACTACTGCTTATGTAGGTACTTAAATTGCTGCAATAACCATCTATACAAAAAAAACTGTAATGCATCTTCATATGAAATAAAACAAATATTAGTTTGTGAAACTAAAATGTATAGAAACCGTCTGTAATAGAGATAGAATGCTTTTCTAAAGTCCTTGAGCGCTGAGCTTGTGAAGTAGCTAGTGCTCCAGTAAAGTACACCGCAAGGCAAAAGGCAAGTGTCTTTGCTATCTTCTAAGGCTGAGGTGGGAGCCATGGATCACAGAAAAAAAGGATAGGGAATATTATGGGTTATTTTTTAAATTCTACTTCTTTTTAAAATTTTGGTGAAGTTACGTTACATCCAAAGCCTGCCGGGGTCGCGGGACTCATCTCATTACCGTGACCCCGGAACATAAAAGGCTATTGAAGGACACCGTGGATTTTAGTCAGTACGAGTTTGACAGTCCCTCCCGCCCTGCCCTGGGTGGGAGGACTCATTTGATGATTTTACCAAGTAAAAAAAAAAGTTACGTTACATGGTATCAAAGCGGTTGTAGAAGCGCCGCTTTTTAAGTGAGACCTGCATCGCATAATTTGAGTTGTCCGTGAACATTAGGATATATTTATTAAGGAACTGTTGGATAGCAGCTCTTGTCTGGTTGGAGGATATTTTCTTTTCAATGAAGTGTGTCGAATTTTCTACCATATTCATTACATTTATCGAGGCTTTAGACTGTTCACAAATGGGAAAAGAAAACTGGTTTTAGCCTCGCCTTAAGTTGTTACGTTTTATTGATGTCGCAATAAGCTACTATATAACTCATCCTTGTTAAAAAAATGGCGTTAGTAAGATTGAAAATTAAACTATTTATTTTTGTTAATCATGACGTTGTAGGCATTATATTATATTAAACTGAGTCAAATATTAAGTTTAGGACTTTTTTATTGCTGGTAAAATCTGGAAAAAATTGGAGGAAGGAAATGAAGAAGAAATTTTTAGGCTCGTACTGACTAAAATTCAAAGTTTCCCGTTTGCACAGTTCCGCGATCTCGGCATATAAGTGCACCTACTGCTATATTTCACGATCTTAGGCACGAATCTACTAACGGTAACTTCATCAAAGTATTCGAAACACTTCGTTTGCTTCTCGCTGGACTTTGTATTGTGGCAAACATGGACGGTGTTGACCAAGTTTAACGGCAAATATTCTATAACTCGGTAGTGAACGTACTAGTTTATATGAAAATATTCAGTATCATGCGGATGGCGGATAACTGAGCATTGCGGCGTGACTTTGGTGAGGAATAAACTAGTAGGAATAATAGATTTAGTATTTGAGATAATGGCTACCGCTGCGAACTTATGTGTGCCTGGTAAGTGTCATGTGGGTGAAAAATAATGTCTTTCTCTTATATTTATAAAGTTCGACATTGAAAAGTGCTTTTTAATGGCTTAATTGAAATAAGTGGTTTCACTTGAACGAAATTAAAGAATACATATTTTTCTTAAAGAATACTATTGAAGCAAGTATTTACATTCACCTACTTAATATTTTTGTTGGGTTAATAAATGTTTCAAAGAAATATGCCGGCCGTCGTCTATCTTCAAAATATGATTTTATATTGAGTCAGACTTTCGTTACATAAATAATTTGAATTTAAACAATGAAGCCTGGATTTGTTTTTTTTTGAATATCTACTTAAATGGTAATTAATAAAATCTAAATGCAAAGACTGCTTTGCTGATTCCGTATCAAATTAATATTGCGCTACTCCTTTCTACTATATCCTTTCATTAGTGAATGTTCTTGAATAGTAGTAGATTGGTTTTACTAAAAACATGAAGATCAAGTTCGTGTTAAGTTACACTTAAAGATCCTCTGTTTGTGTACATTTAAAGCATTCGATGCGTATCCTTATTCCCAAAACCACAGATACATACTACGTACTGCCAACCGATCAAAAAAGGAAAGTCGAACCCAAATCCCATGCGACTTCCTCTGAAGCAAAACACCGCCTATCCATAAAAGGGAACAAAAATAAAAAGCTCAGGAAATACCAAAACCCTTCCTTCCTCCGCAAAGTGGGGAGAAAGAAAAAACAGGTGTGTTTTCTTTGTGGAGAAATAAAAAAGTATTAGTACCCAATTCTCGTGTTGGGGGACGATTTCACGCGTGTAGACTGGTTTCCGCGGTGTGGCCGCTTCGCCAATGAGAACAATAAATTGTGGAGTGCTCAACTCAGCGAGAGAGATTTAAGGCAGTCGATAAGCGAGTGTTGTTGAAGGTGCTCCCACAATGTTGAAGGCGACGCGCGACGCCGGATTTATGCGTCACGGGAATTGGTAACCGTTCAATATTTTGCAGGGAATATAGTGCTTGTTGAAACAGTAACTGAACACGACTTGAAGTTAATGTAGTCGATAATAATGGAAACTGAAGTCTTACAATGCTCGTTGTTGGATTACAGCTTAAAAAACTGATTAATTAAGAGATTTATATATTTTAGAATAGGTATACACCGTGACTTTTTAGTCGTCTTAAAAAAGTGGTAAAATGCCTCCAGGCGAGTTTTTTTTTAATCGTTAATAAAATGTTTTTTTTTTTTTTTTTTATTTATTTATCACATGCTTCTTTGCCATTACAGATACTTAATAATCTAATGCGACAAAGTAGCTTAAATAAAATATAGTTATCTAATTCTTACATGCTACACAATATGTGGCCCTTGTGAACTCACTCAGTGTACAGTCGAATATATCTATGACCTCCGCCACCGTGTTGAGAGTGCGCAGCGCACGAGTCAGCGGTGCGCGCCCCAGCAGGTTAGTGCGTGCCCTCGGAACCACCAGCAGCTGCGGCTTGCGCCGCCGCGCCACGTACCCATCCGGTAAATTGAAGCCTATTTCTGATAGTAAGTCCGAGTTTTGTACAATACTTCTTAAAACTTTGAAAATGTATATTGCTAGTGCAACTTCACGTCTAATTTCCAATTTGTAATATCCTACCATACCGAGACAGAATAGGGTAGGATATAGTAACGGGTATCCCGGGTATCTTCCATACAGCTTTAAATAAATAAATCTGACGAATTTATTTTGTATCCGTTCGAGCATGATTTTGTATTTAACTTCACTAGGACTCCAGACGGCCGCATTGTACTCGAGATGACTCCTCACAAGAGCCTCATACAAAGCCTTCAATGCTCTGATGTTAGTGAAGTCATTTGCCTGACGCAGCATAAATCCCAGGTTCCTGTACGCCTTTTTACAGACTTGAACCACGTGTTTGCGGAATTGCAGATCACTGGTAAAATATATGCCTAAGTCCTTAACCTCCATGACACGCTGCAGCGTTATTATTAATAAATAGGTACGTCAGCAATATGAAACACCCTGTTAAAATTTTGACGTATCAAGCTGTAAAGTATACCTACCCAGCGCAATAGTCGAGCAGATCATTCCATCTCCATTTTCTGTGAGACAAGGGTGTTTCTAACCACTCCTTGCGTCATAATAACGAACTATAATTTTAAATTTTTCAAATCTCATAAATACCTATTTTTTTTTATAAACGTGTACAATCATTGGATACATGAACATGGCTGCCGAGACGTTTACGTCACGTCACGGTGTATAATTACGACGACTTTGGACATTAAGAGATAAATATGAAAGCCTAGTAAGACAATTTGAAGATATCAGCATTTGTTTATCTTAGTTTAAAAGAGAATATTTTGAAAAGAAAAAAATGAGCTATTGGAGCATGTTTATTATAATTTGTTTTGAGTTTCCGATGTTTCGGGTCAGTTTGAAGACATAATCTGGTGGCCTACCATAAACTCTTAACGCGATTCAGTTTAGGCTGTGGGAAAGAGATGGCGCTAGACGACTTGTATATCTCTGTCTCTTTCCCTCAGCCTAAACTGGATCGCGTGAAGAGCTCGTGGTAAGGCCTCAGGTTAACAGTTTGATGCGTACTCAGTCGTTTTATTTAGGAACTTCTCGTCGCATTGACGATGTGCTTCGGATCAATATAAATTAAAAATACTCCTGGAATCATCAACATTTTAATGACTCAATAAATACTCAAATTCGTTTCATTGCTGTAGTATTACGGCAAGCATGTACAATCGACAAAGTTGAATCATGACCCATTTTGACAATAAATCGTTTGAATCCGTCAAAATAACAAAGACCAAAGTTGTTACCATGGATATGTATGTTTACGCGAATGTGGACCTAATTGTATTAGAACGTCTGTAAGAAAATAAACTTATGGTGGGTCATAAATTAACTTTGTCGATTGTACTTCAATTCAGTCCACAGAAATACTTCTGCGTTACTATTCTACAGTAAAAACTTGTTCTATAAATTCATTATTCACCTTTTGTAGGTAACTTTACTTTCACAGAAGTAGTGAAACGGTTTACGGTAGCAATTACTTCGCAAATGCACTCGCTATTACTTCAGTTATATTAATCAAGTTTACAGAGGAGTTAACGCAATATATTAATTAACTGCTGCTATGCGGTGCCTTATTTTTGATAGCTTAAAATGTATCCCACTGCTGGGCAAAGGACACCGCCCATTTTCTTTTACCCCTTTCCCTTATATGAAATTTCAAAGGACCTGTTGATTAGAATAAAGCAACTTGCATTTCAAAATCAAAACTACATAGTGATGTAGATTTGATTTTGATATGAAAGTTCCTTTATTATGAAGTGGATAACAAATTGAGCATTGATCAAATTATTAGCACTTTTATGATTAAGGTCGACATTAATATAACACCAAGATTTATATAGTTAAAATGACGTGGGGAGTCAGATGAGAACATGAGTTTTACACTAATAAAATAACAAATTATGAAAAATAATAACGTTCACTTATTTGCCATAATATATTCCCATAACTAACGTGAGACTTAATTTATATAACCGACAAAATAGAGTGGATTACAAACTCCTTCTACCTTTACACTTGAGGTTACATGTTATATTATAATTATACACAAACTCACTATTATACTGTAATTATAAATCTTTCGAATCAAGTTAAATCTCTTTCGAAGTTCTCATTTTATAGCACTTCCAGGAAGCTGAAATCTGCCAACATCCCAAACTAAAACAGATTTTATAGCTAAAACGCAAAGGTAGAATGTCACCAAAGCATATTTTCGTTCATAACAGTGCAGCAAATAACTTAGTTCTAAAGAATAACCAACGGTTTAAAGCACTTTCATGTATGTAGGCGTACTGGAGTACAAAGGGTGCATCTATGCGTTAAATGCATACTAAATCGCTCGGAAGCAAGCGCAGGTAAGGAGATCTATTTTTAGTTTATGACAGTTTTAGATCCATACTGTATAATAATGTCAGTGGAACATTTTCTGGGGACAAAGCATACCTACTTTAAAAGTTGGATGCCCTGGATATAAAGCAGCAACTGTTCGCATAAGCGAGTTAAAACTTTATACAATGTAATAGTAGTGACGTCATAAAAGATGGATGGAATTCACTATTTTGAGAATGAAATGTGTAACGAAAACGGAATGAATTTTAATTTTTCAGCATGTTTTCATTACACTTATTTTTTGTGGATCCTGCACGATATGGGCTTCGATACAGTTATTTTAATAAAAATGTTTTTAATTACGGTTACCAACATTTGCATTCCTACTATCTACTAGGACATGTGCTAATACGAAGCAGGTTATATTTTCAGTTGTATGTGAGAATGAAATATGAATTTACTAGAAAATTGAAATTTAATCATTCTAATTTTAGATCTCATGGATAACCAAACATTTTCATCGAAAAAGTCGGTTTTGACGTTAGTTTTATCTTTGTTTCTTACGAGTTGACAAAATTTTGTTCGGACAAACAGTACATGCTTTGGTAGCGTTCCAAATGCTGTTCTAATATATATAAATCATTTAAAAATCTGAATTCATTACAATTATGTATTAACGAAATTGGGAATCATAAAAATATGTGAGAAACAAAAAGGTACCGGTGAAGTGGACCTACACTGCAAACCAAATAAAAATCGTAATCAATATCAGAGAACAATTCGAGGAAATAAATACCGCGAAATGAAAAACATAATTCTGTATTTTCTTCCCTATTTTTTTTTAAATACCGTAGAACTCTACACCAAAGCTAAACCGCCCTAAGGGAACTCTCCAGTGAAACATAGTTAGTTTAAATAACAAAACTATTTGTTCCAATAAGTGGTGCTTCAGAGCTGAAAGTATGTTCGCAGTTCATATTATTACACATTGTACGGAACATTCCGGGATTGCAACCAAGTTTTCCGTTTGAAACTTGTAATTTAAATAGCTACTAAAATGGTTAAAATGTAGCTCAAACGAGATTTCTTGTTATTTCATTTTGTTATATTATATTCAACTGAATAAAATTATTCTGTTACACACTATAGCATTTGTTGAGAGAACGTTCCTACGTTTTATTCGTTTTTTGTAAGGGGAATATAGTGCGAGAGCCGGCTGCAAAAATACCTACCTTATCGGCTACCCCAATAGGCTATGTATAGATCGTTAACCGACACCTAAACACGTAAAAAAAATCAGGTCTGCCAGAGCCGATCCTGCCGGGTCATAGAAATAATCGAGATTTTTTGACGTAATTTTTTAGTAAAAATTACGTCATAAGATACCCGAATGAAAGTGCTGGCAGCAGTTAACCATTGATTAGTTATGTAAAAAAAAGTGGGTCTGCCATTGCGCACCTTGCCGGAAGTACTTGGCAGACCCCTAAAATATGCCCTTCTGAAACACTAAACCTACCTCATCGAGTACCCGGATGGGACCAACGCTAAATAATAACCAAGATGCCTCTGATAATGGATCAAAAGGTCTGCCAGGTCTAAGCTTGCCGGAACTTAGTGTTCAAAGCATTTGAAGTTGATAGGGAGCATAATTTCACCTGAAGTCAAAATAACATTTAACATTCAAAATAACATTTTTTAAACATTATTTTGTTACTAATTTTATACAAAGGGCATTGTCTGAACTTGGCCATGTTTGTACGCGATGCTATACAAAAAAGTAATTTACCAATATTTTAAATTCTATTTTAGTAAACATCTGGTGCAAATAACTTTGTATCAATCGGCATTATAAAAAATAACCTTTTTTTAAGTATTTGATTTGATGCTACACATGAACACATGAATTGGATTTGGTTTCAGTGTTGCCAAATCAAAACTCCATAAACCAACAAATTCAAATCGATTTAAAATACAATGCAATCTCTCCACTATATTGAAATATAGTTTTCATAACATAATATATAAATAACATTCTAATAAACGATATAATTAATAGGACTTCAAAAATGATAAAACTGAGGTTTTATGCATTATTTCTGGAGAAATCATAGCAGTATATATAATCGATTTCATATGAATCGATATACAAATACAAAAAAATGTTTTGTTGAATTCAAAATGACAATTGTTATTTTGAATTTGCATCGTGCGTGTTGATTTTGTGACATAAAAATGGAACACTAGTTTTTTTTTTTTTGTAATGGATTCCGATTCTTCCTTTCTTGGCGACCCCGACACTTCTTTGGAAAATATCATTGAAGGGAGGTCAGGTCAGCAATAAAACAATATTGCTGCAACTGTCTGGTGGGCCGTAGAACAGTAGGTTGCTGTGCACATAATTATGACAATTATTTGGTTTTTAAGTTAGGAAAGATATCAGGAACATATTAATCCACCTGCTAAGTTCCTTGACAATGTTCTCATAACTTATGAATCTGACTAATAAATATAATTATATATAAAAAAACAAGTTTTATTTCATACATTACCTGTTTCAATTAAATGTTAAAAAAATATCTAAATAAAAATCTTGATACAAAACTAGCTGTAGATCCTCATTCTTACTGATTTGAGCTAATAAATCAATCACATATTATTAGCTGAACAGATTGTTTAAGAGTGGCCAAAGTCCCATAGAAATTGAACAATTCCCTTTATGAATATTAAATATTTTTTATCAAAACATTAAATAAAACAACATGTGTAGAGATAAAAGATGTACATTCAAAATTTAGCAACAATCACTACGAGTTCAATATCATGCTTACAATTTAAATACTTACAACTATCAAAACTTAGTTTAAGTTGGCATTAAAATTACCTGAATTCTGTATATATGTAGGTTTAGGGAACTAAGTAGGCTCAGTACCGGCGTTAGGGTAAGGCGCGGTTAGGGCGCCGAATACGAAGGGGCGCCGCAGGCCTACTTTCTCGTTAATTTCCCAATTTCTTTCATCCCATTTTTAGGGGATAAACCCAAAACCCGTCTAAACAAAACACAAAACTTACACAATAAATTCAAGGAACGTTTAAGTGCAAAATTGACAGAGAGTCACGTTAGTTGAACTTTTTCATTCTGTTTGATCGAACGGAAGTAAAAGTCTTCAGTTTTATTTTTCATCGAAATAACGTGATTTATGAGTGTAAATGGATAAATATAAGCTATGGAAAAGGAAAGATAATTTTTTACTAAACTTACTTCAGCCAGGATCTCGTTGCTAAATAATTACAGCCGCACAGACCGATCTTCCTGGTTAAGCCGTGCTTGCCGAGGTTGGTCTGTGGATGGGTGACCATCAGTCTCGCTTGAGCCGCGTATCGATGCGGACGTGTTTACAATTTCTTTATTTCGATTAGCACAGCGCAAGCTGTCGCTCGTAATTTACCCGCCATGAGTACCGAACTAGTGGCGAATGAGCTGCTGGCGTTCCTGCAACAAAAGCTGGACGTGATGGACGAGGTGTCCGCTATCCAGATCTGTGCAACGAACTTCAGCGAGGACGACATAGCTGCTGCCAAGTTGTTATTGTTCAGTGTGCTGAACAAGCGCGAACAGATGGTGTCCCGCCGGCGTGACGGGACTAAGAAGAGCCTGCAGGATATTATCACGCTGTTCAAGGAGACCGACCCAGACGACGTGCCCACGTTTGTGGCGAAGGAGCTACACAAGCTGCCTCCCGTCACCTTCGACCACGTCGACGTAACCAGCCCTTTGAAAGACATTGTCTTTCTGAAGGCCCGCCTGGCGGATGTGCTAACGAAATTAGATGCATCCCACAACACCGTATCTGATTTGCGTAAGGAAGTGAGCGAATTGCGCAACAGTGTGGCGGTAATTAGATCACCTGCCGATGCGTCAAACGTTAACACGTGTCGCGGAGCCGGCCTCGATTTATCGTCGTCGAATTCCGCGTCAGCAGTTTCGTCGCCGGCGCAACCGTCGATTGCTGAGCTTGCAGTGCGCCCCGCCTGCGTGCCCCGCAGCCCCGCTCTTGTCACCGCGGCTCCTCCGAGCAGCGCCGCACGTACCCCTGGCCCCGTCCCGCTACCAGTGTCTACAGTCCTGGTGAATCCCCCTCAAAGGGATTTTGCTAGCGTCGCCTCGAGTGCCCCTAAGGCTCATAGTAAGCCCGTGCTTGAAAAGGCACCAAAACGGGCAGTTGATGATGATGGCTTCGTGACGGTGCAAAGGATGAAGCGCCATCAACGAGCCAACAAGAACCGCTGCGGCAAGGCTCCTGCGGAGCCCAACACTATACGTGCTGCCATGCCGAACACTCCGGTGTATATCTCCCGCCTACACTACACCACTAAGGCTGAGGACATCGTCGAGTCAGTCAACTGACGTGAGCAACGTCAACTTTAGGGCGTTCGTGGTGCGTGTACCAACGTGTTTTCTGCATCTCGTCATAGAGGAGGACTTTTGGCCGAAGGGTGTGGCGTTCCGTCGCTTCGGCGGACAAGTGCCACCAGAATGCACAATCACGTAGTGCACAGTGAAGTGAAGTTTTTGCTAACATAGGCTTAAGTTTCTATGTACTAACGCAAATTGTTTTTATTTGTTATCTATGTTAGTTTGTAAGGTCTATGGGCCAAAGTAGCCATAAATAAATAAATAAAAAATAAATAGCGAGTTTCCTCCGTGCCTCGGAAAGCACGTAAAGCCGTTGGTCCCGGCTGTCATTTGTAGATCTTTGACAGTCGTTACTGTTAGTCAGAAGCTCTAAAGTCTGACAACCAGTCTTACCATGGGGTATGGTATTGCCCAGTTACTGAGTTGTGGAGGTCCGACAGACCACAGGCAGTCGCTCCATGTGAAATACTGATATCCAGCTAAATCTGGTTTGACTGGAAGCCGACCCCAATATAGTTGGGAAAAGGCTAGGCAGATGATGACTTCAGCCAGGATCTGCCGTTAAACGAGCACGTTGGGCAGAGCACCCCCGCGGTGGTGCTCTGCTCTGCGCCGTGTCGTCACGACGCGCGACGGCGATAGGTGGAGACCTCTCGTGCCCAGCATTGGTCGAGGCCAAGCTGCGGGGCAAGACGGAATGGGAAGCGGTCGCCTCCTTCTACCATGCAGTCATGCTCGCGAAGGAGACGGGCCGCGTAAGGAAGAGGACAGCGTCCTCTCTCCACTCCAGATACAGTGGTAGACGCCCACGACGATGGACGTCGGTAGACGGTCTCTGGCCACTCTAGGCGCGGGCATGTGGGCGTTGTTGACTCGCTGTCCGACCATGGACCATGCCAGTGTGTCAGCATAATGACGGGGCCACAGCCTGCCGGGTTCGCGGGACTCACGAATTACCGTGACCCCGGAACGTAAAGGGCTATTGAAGAACAGTCTCTCCTAAGATGATTTTACCACGATAAAAAGTACAGCTAACACGACATGGTGACCCCCCCCCCCTGATGTAATCTGGATCCGCCCTTGCAGTAAGTGGGCGCCGTAGAAAATCTCGCCCAAGGGCGCTGGTAGTGCTAAAACCGGCACTGAGTAGGCTTCCGAGTGTAGAACCTGTTATTGCGTAAGTCATCGTAGGAACGCCGAAAGGTAGTCAACGCCTACTCAACCTGACCACCACCAGGATCTTTCTCATCATCTCAGCCATAGGACGTCCACTGCTGAACATAGGCCTCCCCTTTAGATATCCACATATATATATAATATACCGGTTGGAAGCGATCTGCATCCAGCGTCTTCCGGCGACCTTTATAAGGTCGTCTTTCCATCTTGTTGGTGAACGTCCTACGCTGCGCTTGCTAGTCCGTGGTCTCCACTCTAGTGCCTTTCGACCCCATCGGCCATCTGCTTTGCGAGCAATATGGCCTGCCCATTGTCACTTCAGCTTGCTAATCCGGCGGGCTATATCGGTGACTTTAGTTCGTCTACGGATCTCCTCATTTCGGATTCGATCACGTAGAGAAATACCGAGCATAGCCCTCTCCATAGTTCGTTGAGCGACTTTGAGCTTTGAGATGAGGCCGATACTGAAAGACCACGTTCCGGTGCCGTAAGTCATCACTGGTAATACACATTGGTTGAAGACTTTTGTCTTGAGGCACTGAGGTATGTCGGACGAAAAGACATTGCGTAGTTTCCCGAACGCTGCCCAACCGATTTGGATTCGGCGGTTGACCTCTTTCTTGAAGTTGGACCTACCTAATTGGACTACTGTCTTGTCCTAAGTAGATAATAATGTTCAACAACTTCGAGTACCGAGTTTCCAACAGAGACTGGGGTGGGCATGGCATTTGACATAATTTTCGTCTTGTCCATGTTCATTTTCAAGCCCAACCGTTGTGAAACTCGGTCGACGCTATCGAGCATCACGCTGAGTTCCTCCATCGACTTTGCCATGACTACGATGTAGTCGGCAAACCGAAGGTGAGTGATGTACTCGTATTTACCGTTGATGTTGCTGCCAAGTCCTTGCCATTCTAGGAGCTTGAAGGCGTCTTCCATTGCGGCAGTAAACAGTTTCGGGGAGATAACTTACGCCTCTTCTCAATGGAATCGCCTTCGTGCTCTGCTCCTGTACTCGGACCGACATGGTAGCGTTATTATACAAGCACTTCACTTTAGAGCCTTGGTTTCGCTGTATGATCTCTTTAACACGATTCGTATTAAAGAGACGCAGATCGTGTCGCAAGGGCTTAGATATAGGTCTATTGAGCCGCCTATATGACTTAACGTCATCGGAAGACTGCAACTGTAGCAAGCGTCGTTCAGCCATGAGGTTTAAGGTTTGCTCGGTCAATTTCTGAGGTCTATCTTTACGGCAGGGTCTAAAAAATATAGACCCTACCGTGAGGACAGTTTCCGCTAGCCCGTCGTTGATCTCGTTCACTGAAACTACACACAAACTCTCGTCTTTTTTAATTTATACAGTTATCGTACCTACTCAGGTATTGACAGTAAATGGCTAGTCAACCTAACCATTAATGTTTAAACTTTGACCTGATTTCGGTGGACTAGAAAGATCCTGGTGGTGGTCAGGTTGATTAGGCGTTGACTACCTTTCGGCGTTCCTACGATGATTTACGCAATAACAGGTTCTACACTCGGAAGCCTACTTAGTTCCCTAAACCTACATATATACAGAATTCAGGTAATTTTAATGCCAACTTAAACTAAGTTTTGATAGTTGTAAGTATATAAATTGTAAGCATGATATTGAACTCGTAGTGATTGTTGCTAAATTTTGAATGTACATCTTTTATCTCTACACATGTTGTTTTATTTAATGTTTTGATAAAAAATATTTAATATTCATAAATTTGTATAAAATTAGTAACAAAATAATGTTTAAAAAATGTTATTTTAAATGTTAAATGTTATTTTGACTTCAGGTGAAATTATGCTCCCTATCAACTTCAAATGCTTTGAACACTAAGTTCCGGCAAGCTTAGACCTGGCAGACCTTTTGATCCATTATCAGAGGCATCTTGGTTATTATTTAGCGTTGGTCCCATCCGGGTACTCGATGAGGTAGGTTTAGTGTTTCAGAAGGGCATATTTTAGGGGTCTGCCAAGTACTTCCGGCAAGGTGCGCAATGGCAGACCCACTTTTTTTTACATAACTAATCAATGGTTAACTGCTGCCAGCACTTTCATTCGGGTATCTTATGACGTAATTTTTACTAAAAAATTACGTCAAAAAATCTCGATTATTTCTATGACCCGGCAGGATCGGCTCTGGCAGACCTGATTTTTTTTACGTGTTTAGGTGTCGGTTAACGATCTATACATAGCCTATTGGGGTAGCCGATAAGGTAGGTATTTTTGCAGCCGGCTCTCGCACTAATACTTATTTCCCGTTGTAAACTGTTGAACTTGTAGGATTGGTTCGCTGGCGGTAGAAACTGGAGGATGGTTCTTCAATGAGGTTCGGCGCTAATAAGACTTCGGAGTACTTTTCTTATTTCTTGTTTATTATAATACTGCTGGTTTCGGAATGAATCCCATAGAAAACTGCTCCTCTTTTATAGAAAGCTCTGACCAATCAGAATCCTTAAAATTTGCACACGTTCCTAATATTTTTCCCTTTAGCCAATCAGAGCAATCCATTTTTGCACACGGCACTAATGCGACTTTGTATGGGGAACTTTAATTTGGCAGTTTTCTATAGTAAACCTTCCCTTTTTGTTTTACAATTTATCTTATAGCCTAAGGGTTAACTTAGTCTATCTAATTACATAAAAACCCTATCAAAACCTTAATTTTAGACCTAAAAAATGATGAAAAACTAAATTTACATCAACCTACAGGCAGAGACACCAAGTGCCAGAAATAGGAATTACAACAATTTATCACTGTGTTTGAGGGTATTTCTAAAATGTACACTTTTTATGACTACCTGACACTTCGCTTACATTTTCGGGACAAGTGGTGCTCCAAGCGGCAAAAATAGTGATCAATACAGTTTCTCAATTTATTTGACGGTATATGTAAAATGCGCATTTATATGTCTACCCAACTGTGGGTTTATTTTGTGGCATCAGCAGAGACACCAGGAGGGACAAATAAAAAACAGAACAACTTATCAATTTATTAGAAGGTACTTACTAAATGCACATTTCTACATTTACCCGACCCTTATTATTCATTATAACAATAGTTTTATTGTTTAAAACTATCCTAATCTCTAAGTACTACATATTTACAAGATTTGCTTAGTGCGATTATTATTCGTCGCTAACATTCTCCCCCACGGTGCGCAGCACATCATCTTCTTGAAGCGACGAAGCAGCGGGGACTAGCACGATGACCCGTCGTGTAGGTCGCCGAAGCACTCCGCCTGATGTCCTCACGTCCAGCACTCTGGTTCTTCCATCTGGCCCAGGGTACGCCTTGATAACTTCCCCTCGAGGCCATGAGTTTCTGGGTAGCGATGCGTCGACTATTAACACGATGTCTCCTTCCCTCGGGTCGGTTGTCTCCCTCCCTTTGATTTGCCTTGGCATCAAGAGTGGTAGGTACTCATTGATCCATCTCTTCCAGAAGTGGTCAGCAAGCCTTTGGGTAGTTTTCCAGCTTGGCCTCCCGATCAACTCTGTGTCGTCGAATTCTCCCGGCGCCATTGCTCCACACGATCTTCCCAGTAGAAAGTGGTTTGGTGTCAGACTTTCTTCATCTTCTGGCTCCATACTGATTGGGGTTAGAGGTCTGGAGTTTACTATGTGTTCAACCTCAGTCATAAGAGTATGAAGCACTTCTTCAGGGGGGTTTCTTTCGTTGAGCACTGCCGCTAGCGCCGTCTTGACTGTTCGCACGAGTCTTTCCCAGGCGCCCCCCATGTTTGGACTTCCCGGGGGAATAAATTTCCACTTGATGCCTCTTTCTTGCGCAGCCTCTTCCAGCTCCTTGCTTGCCCCAACGAAATTGGTTCCGTTGTCGCTGAATATGGTTTTTGGGGTACCTCTTCTTGCTGCCATTCGTCGAAGTGCCATTATCATTGAGCTGGTACTGAGAGAGGGTACCAACTCCAGGTGAATGGCTCTGGTTGTAAGACAAGTGAATAGCGCCCCCCAGCGCTTCTCGACTCTTCTCCCGATAGTGACCTGCATCGGTCCAAAGTAATCTACCGCAGTGCAAGCGAACGGAAACTGATGATGTTGCAGTCTTTCGCTTGGTAGATCTCCTGTCGGGGGCACCTCTGGCAAACTCTTCTTTGTCTTGCATCGCTGACAGCTGTGGGCAACCGCCTTTAAGGTCGCTCTTAAGCCCAGAATCCAATATTTCTGGCGTAGCTCGTTCATTACTGTGGCAGTGTTCCCGTGGAGAAACTTCTTGTGATAGTGTTGTATGATGAGACGCGTGATTTTCTGTTTCCCATCTAGGACGATAGGATTCATTTTTCTTCTTTCTTCGCCTTGAAACTTCATTGTTCTACTTCTTAATTTAATGATATCGGCGTCATTTAGGTAGACGTCGATTTTCTTAAGCCGACTTGCGTTTTCCAAGGGTTTCTTTGCCTTTAAATTCCTTATATCTGACTTGAAACTGTCATTCTGACTTATTTTCATTAATAATTCTTCTGCTTTTCTTAAGTGTTCGTCTTCCAGCGGTAGGTACAACCTCTTCTTCTCTTTGCTGACTGGTCGTTTGGCGATTTGTGTCTTCTTCTTCTGGGATCTTCTATGGGGTCTCCAGGGCTCTTCCTTCTGACGGACGGCGGCGTTGGTTGCTTTACGGGTCTTCTTCAATAAGAGGCATGCGAAAGCAACCACTCTGGCCGTCACGCGCAGCAGTCGCTCCCAGCTCGAGAACCTCTCCAGGTTGAGTAAGACCTCCTCAGCCTTTATCGCCGTCACTCTTTGCTTGTTCTTTTCTTCCAACATAGTACCCTCTGGTTTGAAGTCTTTATATGGCCACTCTTCTTCTGGTTGACGGAGAAATGACGGACCTTGGAACCACCTTGCGTTGTGATCGAATTCAGTCGGGGTTCCCCTCGTGGCGTCATCTGCTGGGTTTTCTTTAGTAGGTACCCATCTCCAGTCTTCGGGCTTGGTCTGCTCCTCGATCTCTGCCAGTCGGTTGGCCACAAAGGTTTTGAACCTTCTTGGTTCTGCCTTGATCCACTGAAGCACTGTGCTGGAGTCCGTCCAGTAGGTGCGGACTGTTGCCTCAAGTTCCATCTCTTTCTCTATTGTGGTTGCCAGCCTGGTGCCAAGCAAGGCTGCTTGTAATTCAAGCCTTGGAATTGACACTGGTTTTGTTGGTGTCACTCTTGCTTTGCCGGCGATCATGGAGATGTGAATCTTATCACCAGGTTCAACCGTCCTCCAGTAAACTACCGCTGCGTATGCTTCTTCACTTGCGTCGGTGAATGTGTGCAGTTGCCCTTTTCTACTGCGGGGTGAAAAGCATCTTGGTATCCGAAGTCTCGTCAGCGCCGACACCTCTTCTAGGTACTTCAACCAGGCCTCTTTCTGGTTTTCGTTGATTACTTCATCCCAGCCAATTTTTGTTCGCCAAATGTCTTGAATTAATTTCTTTCCTTGTATTAAGACTGGCGTCGCGAAGCCCATAGGATCAAAGGTTGACATTACGGCGCTTGTAACTTCTCTCTTCGTCGGAGTTTTTCTTCCTTCAAGAAGGTCTTGTGATGTATTGCGCAGGCCAACATTGAACGCTAGCGCGTCTTCCTTCACCAGCCATCTTAGCCCCAGTGTCTTCTCCTCTTTCGTCAGTTGTAGGGAGTCTTCTTTATTAGTATCTTCTACTTCTGACAGAACCTTCGCGTCGTTGCTGGCCCAGCCTTTCAAATGGAAGCTTGCTACTGCATGAATTTCCTTTACTTCTTTTGATATCTTCTTTGCTTCAGCTGTAGTTGGAAAGCTCTGGAGATAGTCATCCATGTAATGATTCCTTTCTATTGCTTTCACCGCTTCAGGATGAGTCTTCTTAAAGTCTGCTGCGTTCTTATTCATCACATATATTGCTGTTGCCGGTGATGATGCTGCCCCGAAGATGATTGAGGACATTCGAAACTCTTCAGGCTTGCCCGTTCTTTGACTTCCACGCCACAGGAATCGAAGGCTATCTCGGTCACTTTCTCTTACTTTGATTCGAAGAAACATTTCTTGGATATCAGCCATGACAGCCACTGGCCCTTCTCTGAAGCGCAGCAATACGCCGAACAATGATTGTAGTAAGTCTGGCCCCGATAACAAGGCGTCATTGAGGCTCTTCCCTTCATACTTGGCAGCTGCGTCGAAGACTATTCTTGGCTTCTTCTTGACTGGGTGCACGACGGCAAAGTGTGGTAAGTAAAATAATCTTCTTTTATTCGCAGACTCTGGAACCTTCTCTGCGTATCCATTTTCAATCAAGCTTTGAATCTGTTTCTCATAGGACTCTTTGATTTCTTCATCTTGATCCAACTTCTTTTCAATATTGACTAGGCGACGGAGTGCTTGTCTGTAGTTGTTGGGTAGGGACTCGTCTTCTTTCTTCCACAAGAGCCCTGTCTCGAATCGACCGCTGGCTAATCTCTTCGTAGTCTTCTCGAGGGTTTCTAGTGCTCTTCTATCGCTGTCATTAGTTGGTAAGCGATTCTGGACCCCAAGCGATTCTAACTGGAAGTGTTCTCTTATTAACTCTTCTAGATTCTGCTCTTCGACTGTAGACTTGCCATGGTGAATGAAGTTTACAATGGCATTCGTCCCTGATTCACATCCATGCAGCACCCACCCGAGGCTAGTGAGAGAAGCCACGGGATCGGCTGGCTTGCCTTTCTTCAGTCTTCTTGTAACTATGAGTCCCCAGTTGTCTTGACCTATCAACAGCTTGGGCCTTTCTGTGACGTAGAGAAGTTGCTCTTCAATTGTCTTCAGATGCTGACAGTTCTTCACAGTGTTCTTGTTAATGCTTTGCTCTGAAAGCTTCAGGTCGTCGATGGTTCTTGCTATGATTCGCCTCTTGTCTCTTCTATGAGCCCCTTTTATCTTCAACTGGATCTTCTGAGAACTATCTTTCTTTATTACTTTCCCGCCGACTGTTTCGATTGCGAGAGTTTCTTTAGTTCCCTCGGCTCCGATCTTCTTGGCTATTGATGCGTCCAAGAGTGTGACTGTTGAGCCTTCATCTAGCAGCGCCAGCACGCGAGCGTGACCTTTCGGTCCGTAGAGATCCACTGGAATTATCTTCAAATAAATTTTCTCTTCCCCTTTGCTGTTGTGGATCGAGGCGACTGTCTCTTCTGATGCACTTTCCTTGTCTTCTTTCTTTTCTGCTGACTCTGGTGGTTTTTCAGAGTGCAGGATAGTATGATGCCATCTTCTACACTTCTTGCAGACTGGAGCTTTGCAGTTGATTCTTGAGTGCCTGAACCGAAGACACTTGAAGCATATTCTAGCCTTCTTGATAATGCTCCATTTTTCATCTATGTTGGCTTCTTTAAACTTCTTGCATTCTATCACAAAATGCTCTTCTTCACAGATTGGACACGACTTCTTATATTTCTCTTGAGACACTTCTTGCACTGTGTGTATAGGTTTTCTTGACCCCTTCTTTTGCTCCGAAAACACTTCAGGTGGAGCAAAGTCCCCGCACATGTCGCTTTCTATTTCTAGAAACGCTTCGATGAGTAGCAACTCTTGAATTTCTTCCTCCCTTCTGGTTCTATGGTAGGCGAACCATCGGAATTTCATTGACGGTGGCATCTTGTCTACTATGGCCTTCAGAGTTTCAGGAGAACTGAGGTATTGCGACTTCTTCAATGCCTTGATAGTTTGGACGGCGTTCTTCACTCTGCTTGCGAAGACACATATGTCGCTTGGGTTCTCGCCCACCTTTGACAGGTTCTTCATCTTCTCTAGTTCTGCCAGTGCCAATGCCCCAGGTCTTCCGAATCTGGCTTCTAGTCCCTTGACAACTTCGCGTGGATCTTCAGCTGTAAACAGCAGGCTCTGGACGGCTTCTCTGGCTGCACCTTGAATTGCTCTTCTGAGGCGCGCTAAGTTCTGTGCGTCGCTGAAGGAGGCAGCCCCGTCTTCATACGATCTCTTGAACGGCAACCATTCTTCACAGGCCCGCTGAAGTGAGGGAGCTCGAAGTGCTTCGGTGTTGCAACATCACGTGACTTCTCGGACAGCTTGACTATAACTTGGGCTAACTCGTGGATGTCACTCTTCTTTTCTTCTGTTTCAGTCGGCCTGCTATCATTGCTAGGCTTGACCCCAGCTTGGATGAACCACCTCTCGACTTCTTGAGTTTGCTCGTACATCTCTTCTCCGGCACCATCTTCTTCTTCTGACTCTGCTGTTGCTAGTTCTAGTTCAGCCTGAGCCACTCTTGATCGCGCTTCTGCCAATTCCAATTCCCTTAGTGCCACTGTTAACTTTGCTTGCGCTTCTGCTCTCTTCCTATGCGACGAGCGGACGGACTGCGTGTCTATTTCGCGGGTCGGCTTCTTAGGGCGAGGCTGCTGCAGACTCCCTTCTATTGACGTCGGTACACTTCCTTCATCTCGACGTAACTTCACGGCAACACTTCTGTCTGGGTTCTGCAGCGTAGTGTTGTGGCTTTCTTCTCGGCGTGCGGGATCAGACGCTTCAACTTCCTCTTCCACGGTGCTGGCTAGGGGCGCGGTGCGAGTCGCTCCCCCCAATGCTGATTCCCTCCCGGCAGTATTTTGCTGACGAATAGACGACTGGTGGGCTCGTACGCTAGGCGGCGGCGATCTTCTAGTGAGCGTTGACCGACTTGTAATTGACGCGCTCGTAGTCGCTTCGCTTGTGGTTTCACTTGGCGTGCTAGCACTCCCGTCGACTGACGAAGTACTATCTCCCGTAGCCTTGGACTGCACTGATCCTGATCTTGTAGAAGGCATCTTCAGTTTTCTTGAACCCGATCCGGCTTCACGAAGGACCACTTGTAAACTGTTGAACTTGTAGGATTGGTTCGCTGGCGGTAGAAACTGGAGGATGGTTCTTCAATGAGGTTCGGCGCTAATAAGACTTCGGAGTACTTTTCTTATTTCTTGTTTATTATAATACTGCTGGTTTCGGAATGAATCCCATAGAAAACTGCTCCTCTTTTATAGAAAGCTCTGACCAATCAGAATCCTTAAAATTTGCACACGTTCCTAATATTTTTCCCTTTAGCCAATCAGAGCAATCCATTTTTGCACACGGCACTAATGCGACTTTGTATGGGGAACTTTAATTTGGCAGTTTTCTATAGTAAACCTTCCCTTTTTGTTTTACAATTTATCTTATAGCCTAAGGGTTAACTTAGTCTATCTAATTACATAAAAACCCTATCAAAACCTTAATTTTAGACCTAAAAAATGATGAAAAACTAAATTTACATCAACCTACAGGCAGAGACACCAAGTGCCAGAAATAGGAATTACAACAATTTATCACTGTGTTTGAGGGTATTTCTAAAATGTACACTTTTTATGACTACCTGACACTTCGCTTACATTTTCGGGACAAGTGGTGCTCCAAGCGGCAAAAATAGTGATCAATACAGTTTCTCAATTTATTTGACGGTATATGTAAAATGCGCATTATATGTCTACCCAACTGTGGGTTTATTTTGTGGCATCAGCAGAGACACCAGGAGGGACAAATAAAAAACAGAACAACTTATCAATTTATTAGAAGGTACTTACTAAATGCACATTTCTACATTTACCCGACCCTTATTATTCATTATAACAATAGTTTTATTGTTTAAAACTATCCTAATCTCTAAGTACTACATATTTACAAGATTTGCTTAGTGCGATTATTATTCGTCGCTAACACCCGTTGTAAAACTTATTCACATAAGTTTATTAGCGTCGGAACCTCTCGTGAATGTAACCGCAGATTTTAATTTCGCCGCTTGTGCTCTTAATTTAGTGTGCGCTACTTCCGAGCCTTGCGTGCCAGTTTCGCACTCTCTCACGTAGGTAATATAAAAATGTTCTGGAACATGCTTGAATACCTTTTTTATATAGAGTAATGTTCTCACAAGAGTACGAAGTGTGCGAATGAAACAAGCGATATCCCCGCCGGTCTGATGGCTATTTATTTACGAGGTTAACCACGTAAAAGGAAATAAATGATGTAACTAAGCGAACGGTTGTTTTAAAGCGACTTCTGCTCTTTATTTTCAGCTAGTGAGCAGTCCATTGTATTGTATTCCCGAATTCGATTATGAAACGTTAATTAAGTTGAAACTCGTTTGACATCAAGCTGTTGCAATAATTCAAGCTGTTGCAATAATTAATGTGAGTGGTATATTTTAAAATGAACCTAATGCAAGTTAATTAATTGAACAAAGCTAAATGAAAAATCGATCAAACACACTAACCGTTCGATCACAAAGCGTTCAAATGGTTCAATTAATTATATCAGTTAGTTTTCCAATAATTGCTTCGCTACTTGCCAACGTTCGGCTGAAGTACGTTCTTCCCCCGCTTTGACTTTTTTCATTGACTTCGTTTGTAAAGCTTTGTTGATTTCCCTTAATGGAAAATTTTCAATTTCTTTGGGAAGCCGGTCTCAACCAAATACGAGATTCTATTTCGGTTCTTTACCTCACGAGTTTGCAGATATACCTTTGTCGTAATTGTACTATCTGTGTAGGTGGATATGTGGTACCTATTTATCTTTGTATTCCATTCCATTCCGATTCTCGCTATTGTTTTGTCGACGTGCTAAGAACGATAGAATTGGACGGGAAGACGCTTCGTTCTTATTTTTTAACTTTGTCCTATTTAAGACCTTTGAAATTACTTCTTAATGCCATCTTGATTGGTAAGATTTGATGAGAATTTTAAGGAAATTAAACGGGAATTTTGTAAACATTTTAACAAACGATTCCGATCCCATTTCACCTTTCATAATACCTAATTGTTGGAATGCCTTGTTTATGGAATGTTGAATGCTGTACAAATAACTGAGAAATGTTGAAGATCTGTAAACTCGGGACCCACCTCAGACACATTTCTCTACTTAAAATGGTGACTTAATAGTTATAAATAAAGATTTATGAAGAAGAAGAATTTGGATATATTTCTTTATTTATAAAGTAACGGAATTGAAAATATTCAAAGTTTTAAAATAATATGTACGGAAAGATACTTAGCTACAATATTTCCGATATTGTAATAAAAAACTTTCACAATAAAGAACTGCCAACCTTTTCAAAATTGTTCAAAATATACAATCGTCGAGAGGGAAGAAGCTACTGTAAACTATTTATTATTTACGACACTCTTCCGGAGAACCAATTGTAAGTTTTGCAAGCTGCTTGGAACGGTGCGATTGGTTAAGGATGAACTCACATTGTTCTAAGCTGAGTTAGTTCAAGCACCCATAAAATAATGTGTTTTTCGCCATTATGACTTCTTGGATAAGATTCTTAAATAATTTTTAATTAGTAGTCTATTATACCCTGGTGAGGTGAACCTTACCAGAGCATTGCTGTTTTTTACTGTGTAAAAAACAGCAATGTCCCTAAATAATGTTGGAGATTTTAGGATTGCCACAGGTTATAACGTGTTATGTATACGACTACCTTCACTTTTTACTCAAACTTCAATTACTCGTGTAACGATTACACGTTAAATTCCGTTACGATAAATGAAAAATTACGTCTTTTAATAAAAAAATAATGTAAGGTACTTCACAGTCAGCAAATAAATTAGATAGAGGCAGGGAATTGACCATAGCCAAGCAAATTGCTTTGAACATGGTGAAGATAACTCCCAGTTTAGCAACGTAAATATTCCCAATTTAAACTACATTTTGTGAAAGCCAGAGTTCTTTTCCAGCAATGTGTACGGATCCTTTGAATTTGTTTACGTAGGTGTGGCTCGAGAGGCGCTCCGGAGCAGCTTCTATTTCAATATGCAAGTGGGTGGCCAGATCGTGTCATGTTACCTAGTATATTTACAGCTGAGGACTTGAAAAGTAGAATCTGAATGGAGTAACATGAATTCTTTTACATCACGATTTTTTATCGAAATAAAGGAGGTGATTCTCAATTTGACACGTAGGTATTTTTGTTTTATGTACAGACGCCAGCACATCAATCTACCTCAATTTGTCAAATTTCTTTAATAGATTTTCCATCTTATCACAATTATAGTGGAAGGTTAAAGTTTGATTGGTAAAATTTGACAGATTGGGGTAGGTCGAGCAGCTGGCGTCTGTACGTTTTTTGCTATTCATTTAAAATGGATTTATTCCTGATCCTTTATCTAGCTCAGAAACAAAGATCTAAGATGGAGCGAGCTCAGCCAGAAGGTATTAGAATTCCTGGGTACCGATGCAATATAGTTAAAACTGTTGTGTGTGTCAACCGACTACAAAAAGGAGGAGGTTGTCAATTGGGATGTTTAATTATATTTTTTATGTTTGTTCGCGCATAACTCCATCGCTTACCAACCGATTTGATTTTTTTTTGTTGGAAAGTGTATACTTCTGAAAGGGTCCCATCAACATTTTATCGACCCCGAACAAGCGGTTTTTACAAAAAAAAAAAATCTAAAAATTTATAAACATTGTCTAAATCGATTAATCCCAGATTTCTGGTCCAATTTCGATGATTCTTTTTTGTTCAATGTAATATAGCCTGCCATTTGGTCCAAAATATTTTTCATTTAGTATGGTTCAGTAGTTTTTAGTTTTAAGAGCATTTTAACCTTATTGTGTACATGGGCGATGTTATTACCGGTTCTACGAATTACAAAATTCTAGTGCACATGTAAGAAAATAATGTATAAATTGTCAATAATTTGGGTTGAATGGAAAAAAAAGTAAATGAAATAAAAAAACGAAAAAGTCACCGACTTTCGAAAGAAAAGTTATTATGTAGGTTATTTTAAAGATTTTTGTGATTGTTTTTGAAGTCGGATATGTTTTTTTGAAAGAGTTCTTTTATTATTGTGGTAAAAGGTAAGCGTCCACAAGTCGCATCGTACGTATCGGACGCATCGCATCAAACGGATTAATTAGACTGCGTCCACTGCATCGGCAGCGATCGGATTGCCGACGTGAGTACCAGCAATCGGATTGCCGATTTTTTTTGTGATAGTCCGTTCGGAAAGTGTTTGTGAGAAAGGAGGAAAGCGATGCAGAAGTTGTTATTGCTTGTTTATTAGCAGAAGAGGAATACAAGAAAAAAAAGAACAAATGGCTCAGTAAGCGTGCGGGGCGCGTCCACTGATCGGCATTTCGTATGACGTCATCGGTACGCATCGCATGTAGGCATTGCCGATGAGGCGTCCATACGATGCGGATCAGTGGACGCTGTTGTATGAGTTTTAATACGTGGCAAACTAAAATCCGTTACGTATGACACGTCCGATACGTGCGATGCGGACCTTGGACGCTTACCTAAAATCATCAAGTGAGTCCTTCTACGCAGGGTGGCGCGGGAGGGACTGTCAAACTTGTAGGTACTGACTAAAATCCACGGTGATCCTTCAATAGCCCTTTACGTTCTGGAGTTACGATTAAGGTAAGCGTCCACAGGTCCGCATCGCACGTATCGGACGTATCGTACGTAACGGATTTTAATTTGCCTCGTATTAATCCGTTTGATGCGATGCGTCCAGTATGTACGATGCGGACCTGTGGACGCTTACCTTTATAAGACAATCCCGCGACCCCGGCAGGCCTTGACCCTGTACATCAGATTGCTGGCTGCTCTGAAATCTCCTACCTTACCTTTTCGTTGGTAAGACTGCTTGTTAAACTTTTGGGTCTGTCAAAGATCTACAAATGGCAGCCGAATGATATAGGCTTATTAGGCTATGTTTAATGTAACTATTTAGAAGCAACATTAAATATTATAGACGAATATATGGCCGTGAGAGTTTGGAATTGTAACCATTTTTAACATAAAATACATTTCTCGGCTAGGTGCAGCTACCGTAAACATTAGAACACATGCTAGCGATAAGCAATGCCAATAGAAAATGATGACTTGGAGTTTGCAGCAGTGCAGAAGTCGTTAGTCTAACTCCTGTGTGCACTATTAGGCAACCCGCTTTCCCATAATTGACTCCTGCAACTTGTGCATGGCAATAAGCAGTTCATATTGACTGTTTGTGTTTACGTCAAAGACAATTTTCGTAAGGTTTGTATTAGGAAATTGTTTACCTACTGTAAAGCTTTTAAGACGATGAAAATGTATTAATTATAAAAATGAGAACATTAGTCAGGATAAATGTATGGAAGGATGTTTGTTATTCTGTCACGTAAAAATGAACAGATTGGGGTGGAATTGGCATACCCACAGATAGCAGTTTATAACCTAAATTAAATCAGGAAACTTTATTTCGGTAATACGCTGAGGGACAACAATAACCGTACTCCATGCGGACGAAAACGCGTCTATAAGGTGGTAAGTACTCGTACACACTTTTATAAACATTCTAGCTGTTGCCAGCGGATCCGCCCGCTACAACTTGAAAATTGTCCCACGGGAACATACGGTTTAAGGGCCGAAACTGCGTTAAGCGGATGCCCGCGCGGTTCTATACAAAAGTGCTCCGTCGCGGGGACTCGCGCGGGCGTCTGTCGCGGTTCGGTGCGCCCCGCACCCACGCAACGGGGCCCGCATCCGTGCGATGGACGCCCGCGCGGGTCCCCGCGCGGTGCCACGCGCGGTGTCACGCGCGGGCTTTTCCAGTCAATAAGGGTTCCTTGTTGACTACGGAACCCTAATAAAAATCTTCAAATTGAACTAGAGACACTGCGTAAATCGATCTCCGCGACGGGGACCGTCGCATACCCACGGAACCCAGCCGCGTGTCCACGCGCGGGTCCACGCGCGTGGACACGCGACTGTTGCCCGTCGCGGTCGCACGCTTAACGCAGTTTCAGGCCTAAGAACTTTTCTCATAAAGAATTTACAATAATTCACTTAATGAGAAAACATGTTTAAATACAAAAGTAAAATGTGTAAGCGTATAATAAATAGACGTTTAAAACTACTTGGGTACAACAATATCTACTGATACATTTGTAAAAACGAAAAATAAGCGGGTAGGCAATCATAATATACAAGGATCTAAAAAGTGATAATAACTAGATGTGGCATCTATGGCAAAGTACTTGTATGTATTTTTTTTTAATTGGTGAGTCTTAAATAAATAAATGAAATTAAATGAAATGTTATTCGGTGACGTGATGTTTTAATAGTTTTTTAAACATTATCATTATTGGGAAAAAAACTACCCGTGTACTAAATTTCATTCAAATCGAATCAAATTAAATAGGTATCCCTACATCTATCCAAACAAACTTTCACGTTTATAATATTTGTAGGAAGTAGGATAGCATACACCAACGCGGAAACAACAAAACATCACATTGGGAATAAGTAATGAAGTAAAAATATGTCATCTAACCTCACGACACACGGTACAAAACTACGATGACTGCTAAATACGCATCTTGATAACATCTAACACAGCGCAAACATCCTTACTAGAACAAAATTCAGTCCCTAAACTTGAGTAAAAAACGTAACTTTCACTATTCAATCTACAGAACTGAATTCCGGTCACGCGTCCGAAGCCATTCTTTTTTTCATACGTGACAAGCACACTGTTTCTAATTTCAACGAAACTGCGGTAAAAAATACGGTGACAGGTAAAAATTTAAAGCGATATCCGATGCTACCGACCGACTTCGATGCGGTGAAATGCCTTTTTCAATTCTCCAACGGTATCGGATGCGTGGAATAAAATTCACGTCTTTGCTACGTGATCTTTGTGGCACAGATGCCACGCAACCGTGACTCGAGTCTTGAGTCCCCTTTGCAGGATGCAAAAATTCGCAACTAAATATTGATATTTCAATACGTCACTAGCTTCACCTTTGTTGAAATTTCTTATGTAACGTTATAGAGGACTTTTCGGTCTTAAGCTCAGTATCCAGCCGTTAGTCCCAGGGATCGTAGTATCGGATTAAAGGTGATTGGATTTTCTGTGGGATTTAAAATTTGTTCAATATTGAACACAACATTCAAGTACAATTTTATATCATGGAAAATATGCTTCGGTGAATTTCATCTATGTTTTATTCGGAAAATGTCTTCCTTATACCAATTAATTTAGTTGCCAATTGTATTGTTGTTGTTGATCCTTGTTCATTTTCGCTTTGATCTAAGTAACTATTAATTCAACTTAAGAGATCATTCAATATTTACCTTTCCCATGATAATAATTCTACCTCACTATAATAGCAAAGCAAAGCTAAATTATTAATCAAATACAAATAATACAATTCATCTCAATTTCGTGAAAGCTTTAAGTACGTTTGATAAATGTTTGTTTGCGCAACTAACAAGTTGTGAGTAATCTCTTAATCTCGCCGTTGTCGCTAAGACGCTGCACCGAGTCCCGACACTTGCATCTCTTATTGTCACAACTTGAATAAAGCCGTCCAAACTTCGCCTGTTATTGTTCTGAGATCAAAGGTTTCAAATTTCAGTATTAAGTCGAGGAACTATTGTCCTGGAGAATTTCAGGCCAATTATATAATTTAAATGAAAACCTCTTTCGTTCATAGTTCATTTGAAAGCTCCATTGCACAGTATAGATTAGGTTACTGTGCAACGGAGCTTCTCGGTCTTGCTATCTGCAAATACGAAGAAAAAACCCTACTTTTGAACAAAAAGGGGATTAGAATTCGATAGAACTACTCATTTTTACAAATGCAGGTAATAAACCAAGTTTTCCATAACTTTCACGAGACTTAAACTGGTTGCGTGAAAACTAGAAAGGTTTTTTTGAGAGACTTGTTTGTGACACATGATCGTCATCGCGTAGTCGCAACAGCATATTTCAAAGCATGAAAAGGTCTGTTGCGCCGATGCAAGACTTACCCTTTTTCTTATAAAAACTTTGTTAGTGACTGCAAATAAAATGATACGAAACGTCCTGCACCGATCAAATCCTTTTCGATTTTCGTCTTACTCATAAATAATTTACTCAAAAATATGGTCTCGTACGAAGCAGACGACATCTCTTGAGGGACGACCTTAAGTAAATGTAGTAGTAATGCGAGCTCAAACCGCCGCGGGCGTAAAGTTGCGGACACACTGGGGACCGCGCGCAACATAGTTCTGTGACACGGATTGTGCATAACGAGAGCGTCTTCGCAAAAGTTGTGCCACGATTATAAGGAGCTGTGTATGTTTGAATGTATTTTTCAAAATAAGTTTGGTATGCATCTGGTTTGTTTTGTACTTTTGTGTTAAGACACTTTTGAAGGTTCGAAATGGAAGCAGTTTCTAATGTTTTTTCTAATGTTTAATATATTTTTTTAATAGTTACGCATTAAACTCGGTAAATGATTCAAATAAATCGTATTCATGATGTAGTTGTGAAAACATGTTCAAGTTAAATAAAAATGAAATCGCTTAAAACTCAAGCTTTTATTTTAAACTTTAAAATTCGCAAACCCAATTAGTTAATTACGGTGACGTTTCAGTATTAATTAGTAAGGTACAAGTTAAATGAATTATTCCCTCGACAACGAAGGAGAGGTAAAAACCAGTTTCAAACTTTCTTAAAAGAAAACTCGTAATCTTTCTAAAAATATTATAAAAGAAAGCAACTTTCTTCAAACATCGTTATGATATCAATTGAGTTTAAGATATCTAAGTTGTTAATAAGGCTTTTAGTTAACTTAGCAAAAGAAACGAAGTTTGCAGGCTAAAAATAGTTATTTATGATACTAGTGCGGTAAGTTGGTTTTTACAAACGAGTAGATCGAATGTAAGCCCGAGCGAAGCCGAGGGCTTACCATAGTCACGAGTTTGTAAATACCAATTTCTGCACGTGTGTCATACAATGTTTTTCAACACATTTGCGAGAAACGGTACAATAATTATATAAATAAACAAACTTTTTCATTTGACTATTTTTAACAGCAAATGAAAATAACCGTTTTCTGCAATTTGCGCCTCATTCAAAATATCAGGTGAAGTAGATTGCATACTTATTAATATAAGATTTCTCGCTTGAACTCATATTATTATTTTGTTTATTTAACAGCGAGAAAGCCGCCACAATTTTTGAAGTTTCTATTATGAAAATGGCGCGAATTTGCAAATGTCGCCACATGCATGTGGTGAAAAATTGAACTACATGTTTCGTCTCATTTACTCTTTAGTATTAAAGTGAGACAACGTATTGAGCAAAAGCGCTTCCAAGGAGGTTCGATCAGTCAGGTTGTTTATTCTCTTAATGTGAAACTCTTTGGTGGTATTCTTTTTTTTTTATGGAAATTAAAAAAAAACCGTAAAGAAAACGCACGGTGCTATACAACGGGGTGTGCCGTAAAATAGGTACTTAGGTGAGAGTACCTATTTTACCGCACGCTCCGTTGTATGGTGCGTAATTTTTAACTTTCGAACAATGTATACAGGCTTTGTAAATGCATTTTTCGAGCAAATGTGTTGAAAAAGCATTTTACGAGTATTATATAAGGTGCTTTATTATTATCTGCCACGGCTGCAATGGGAGATAGTATTGCGTTTATAGATTACAATAGTAAAGATAATTAATTGATTATTTGTCATTTTTTTTTCATACAAAAAAAAAATACGTATAATAAAAATACAAATCTAGTCAGCTGATTTCAGTTTTCATTCTCAGAACAGATAGAAAGAGATAGCAGTTGTTTTCATTGACGAAGCGACACATCGCGCGTATTTTGTGAACCACGTTATGCAGAGTAGAGCCAATGTTAATTTAACTTGTTTACTGTCTCAAATTGAATTGACTGTTCCGGGGTACGAAATTTCTTCACTATTGTAATCTATAAACACAATACTACCCCCCATTAAAGCCCTGGCAGATATTAATAAAGCACCTTATATAGCATTTTGTTTTACAAATATTGTGGCATCCTTTTAAAACAGTTATTTATGATACCAGTGCGGTAAGTTGGTTTTTACAAACGAGTAGACGAATGTAAGCCCGACACGAAGTCGAGGGCTTACCATAGTCACGAGTTTGTAAATACCAATTTCCGCACGTGTGTCATACAATGTTTTTCAACACATTTGCGAGAAAACAGTACAATATGTAACTAAAAAAACTTTTTCATTTGACTATTTTTAACAGCAAATAAGAAAATAAACAGATAGGACGGCTCTTGGAAATTAATAGTAAAATTTAAACAATTTTTTAAATTCAGTCAAATTTGCTGAAATTTGCGCCTCATTCAAAATATCAGGTGAAGTAGATTGCATACTTATTAATATAAGATTTCTCGCTTGAACTCATATTATTATTTTGTTTATTTAACAGCGAGAAAGCCGCAACAATTTTTGAAGTTTCTATTATGAAAAAGGGCGCGTATTTGCAAATGGCGCCACATGCACGTGGTGAAAATTAGAACTACATCTTTCGTCTCATTTACTCTTTAGTATTAAAGTGAAACAACGTATTGAGCAAAAGCGCTTCCAAGGAGGTCCGATCAGTCAGGTTGTTTAGTCTCATAATGTGAAACTACTAACTACTAATTTTGTCAACACTGTACTGTATGACAGTCAATTGAATATGGTAATATTATCACAAAACGATATGACTTTTTGAGATTTATAAACAATCATATTTATTTTTATCACTTTTATTCAACACTACATTTTGCCTACAGTTTGGCTTTTCTTATGCTTGAAAACTGCATCAGGGGAACGTCGTTAATTTCGCTTTTCATTTGTTTAAGAATGTTTGGAATAGGACTGAACACACACACACACACATTACTTCTTTACAATAATATAAATGAAATATAAGGCACTTTCACAAAATCATTATTTTTAACCCCCGACGGAAAAAGAGGGGTGTTATAAGTTTGACGTGTCTGTCTGTCTGTCTGTCTGTCTGTCTGTCTGTCTGTCTGTGGCACCATAGAGCCCGAACGAATGAAGCGATTTCAATTTAGTTTTTTTTGTATTAAAGGTGACTTACGGGCGAGTGTTCTTAGATATGTTTGATGAAAATCGGTTGAGCCGTTTAAAAGTTGTGGGGGTAAAAGTGGGGAAGGGTAACCGAGGTTTGCAAATAAACTCGAGTGGGGTCTTAAATGAAAGCGCACTGAAAGGGAATATTTATGACTTAATCGAGACTGTTCTTAGCATCGTTTGATGTCGCGGGACTAACGAATATCGTGACCCTGGAACGTAAAGGGCTATTAATGGACATCGTGGATTTTAGTCAGTACATTAAACCCCGACGGAAAAAGAGGGGTGTTATAAATTTGATGTGTCTGTCTGACTGTCTGTCTGTTTGTTTGTATGTCTGTCTGTCTGTCTGTTTGTATGTCAGCGATTTCAATTTAGTTTTTTTTTTGTAATAAAGGTGACCTACGTGTCGATTGCTCTTAGTATATAGATGTGTTTGATGAAAATTGGTTTAGCCGAGTAGTAGGGGTTAAACGTGGGGAAAAATAACCGAATGTCTGCAAATATACACGAGAGGGGTCTCAAATGAACAGGGCTCCCGCTACCATATGTGCAAAGTGTGCAATGCACACGGCCGCCATGCTCTAAGGGCGCTAAAGCCAAGAGAGGGCCCAAAAAAATTTTTAAAAAAAGGTATGAAAAAAATAATTTTGAAATAGTAGTTGAGAACTTATAGTACCCATATATAGGATTAGGTTTAAGTACTAAAGACTTCAAATATTTGACCTCACTTTTAGATTAAAACTTGAAGTCCGGAAACGTTTTACTTTTACAGCTAACTGCGTTACCTAAGTACCTTGTACTATTCCAAAAACCTAAAAAATTTCGCGCTCGCTTCGCTCGCGCTTGCAATAAGGTTGACATTCGCCGTTCTTGACCTCTCTTCTGATAGCTCATTTTTAAACCCCGACGGAAAAAGAGGGGTGTTATAAATTTGATGTGTCTGTCTGTTTGTATGTCTGTCTGTCTGTCTGTCTGTGTGTATGTCAGCGATTTCAATTTAGTTTTTTTTTGTAATAATGGTGACTTACGTGTCGAGTGTTCTTAGTATATAGATGTGTTTGATGAAAATCGGTTGAGACGAGTTGTAGGGGTTAAAAGTGGGGAAAAATAACCGAATGTCTGCAAATATACACGAGTGGGGTCTCAAATGAACAGGGCTCCCGCTACCATATGTGCAAAGTGTGCAATGCACGCGGCCGCCATGCTCTAAGGGCGCCAAAGCCAAGAGAGGGCCCAAAAAAAAATTGAAAAAAAGATATGAAAAAAATAATTTTGAAATAGGAGTTGAGAACTTATAATATATAGGATTAGGTTTATGTACTAAAGACTTCAAATACGAGTATTTGACCACACTTTTAGATTAAAACTTGAAGTCCGGAAACGTTTTACTTTTACAGCTAACTGCGTTACCTAATTACCTTGTCCTATTCCAAAAACCTAAAAAAAAAAAAAGGTTGCACTCCAGGAGTGCCGGTAGAAGTGAAAACTTTTTTGTTACTATGTTTTATTTTTAATTTGAATGACGTCTTACTCATTTTCGATCAGGGTCACGTGACCCTGACGGTCACGTGACCCTGACGCGAGTTTTAAATTTTTTACCCATTACAGAAAAAGTGTACAACGCCGCTAAAGAAGTTTTCACTTCAAAAAAAAGGTTGCACTCCAGGAGTGCCGGTAGAAGTGAAAACTTTTTTGTTACTATGTTTTATTTTAAAACTGGAGTAGTACAGATATGAAATTAACTAATTTGAATGACGTCTTACTCATTTTCGATCAGGGTCACGTGACCCTGACGCGAGTTTTAAATTTTTTACCCATTACAGAAAAAGTGTACAACGCCGCTAAAGAAGTTTTCACTTCAAAAAATTTCGCGCTCGCTTCGCTCGCGCTTCAAATAACACGACGTTCGCTTTTCTTGACCTCACTTTTGATAGCTCATTTTTCAATTACATATGCTTGTAAGTTATTCTTCTTTAGGTCTACAAATTTTAAAATTTTAAGTTTGTCTTCTCTAAGGTGGTATGGCACTCTGGGTGTGAAGTTTGAGTAGCACTTGATTGTTTCTTTTGCGTTTAAGTTCCAAGGCGGCAAGCTTTACAGCCCACGGGCGCTGAATTTCAAAATACACCACTGACCTACCTACAATAAAAAAAGATAATTCAAAATGCTTTAAGGGGCGCCAAAATCCGTTTTTGCACACAAGCGCCAGTAGACCTTACGGGGGCCCTGCAAATGAAAGCCACTGAAAGGGAATACTGATGACTTAATCGAGAGTGATCTCTTTTTTTTTTTTTTTTACGTGGCAAAATCATCAAATGAGTCCTCCCACCCCGGGCAGGGCGGGAGGGACTGTCAGACTTGTACTGACTAAAATCCACGGTGTCCTTCGGTAGCCCTTTGTGTGCCGGAGTCGCGGTATACGTATGTCCCGCAACCCCGGCAGAGAGTGATCTCAGCTTCGTTTGATGAGAAAATTGGTGGAGAGAAAATTGGGACATGGAAATCCGATTGTTAAGTGAGAGTGTCAATTAATACATCTCAGTCTTTGCAATTATTCTGCTAAAGATGATTTATGACGTGGGTTATTAAATAAATTGTGCTGTAACCGCCCAACATAAAATGATATACTCAATAATAAGTGTTTACCTATAAAAAGTATCAAATAAAATTAAATTAAAAATTTAAAAAACCCCCGACACAAAAAACAAGATCCCTTTAAAAAGTACTAAATAATCAAAAAACTCAATCTTAAAGTACCTATTATGTATTAATAACTATAAAAAAAATACGTCACGTTGGGGGACCGAAAAAAATCGTAGATAATAAATAATTTGGAGCGGTCCCCCAACGTGACGTATTTTTTTATAGTTATTAATACATAATAGGTACTTTAAGATTGAGTTTTTTGATTATTTAGTACTTTTTAAAGGGATCTTGTTTTTTGTGTCGGGGGTTTTTTAAATTTTTAATTTATTCCTACAATTTATTACGTTGGCTCAGTGTGCACAGTGCGTTACGGTAGCAAGCGCATATTATGATAAATATGAAGTCGGTGCTCGCGTCGCGATGCCACTGACATACGAAATTCTAAGATAGACTTGACCTTACTCAACAATTTATTTAACCTCTTGTTTTTTCATATAAAACTGAAACTATATACCCTTTACGGCTCCTCTAAAATATACTTGTTTAAATGTCTGTTTGGCGACTTGCGTAACAACAAATATTTTCAAGAAGCTTTAAACTTATTTTTTTATAATTAAAATCGTTAAAATAATTAAAATTACATCCAAAACAATGGTCCTATTAGTGTTGTTACCTCCACCTGTTATTTTGCCACTCTGCGGATATGGCAAAGAAAGATAGGTCCTAGCACGATTTTTCACGTTTTTATGACGTAAAGTAAATCGGAACTATGACGTTAATTGGATCGAAAAAAATATCTCTTTGTTCGCACACTAGAGGCATTTTCATTTTCCACACAGTAAACGCTGATAAATGATATTTATTTTGTAAGTTGGTTATAAAAAACACTTTTACACGTCACAACCAATATTTTTAAAGCTAGATGGGGCCGGTGTTTCGTACCTGACTACTCTGAGAAGAAACAGCCGAAACTCAGAGGTCACAGTCTATTTTAAAGTCCAGACATTGTATTGCTCAGGTCATACGATGACCATGCGGGTGTCTGAGATGGTCTTTTGAGGAAAGAACCACACAGATTTGAGTGGACCTATCCAGTCAGTGCAAGCATTTGTCGGTTATCGTGTAGCTCGACTCAGAACACAAGGAGCTCAACGACATGACGAACAATACCAAAGAAAGGACATTTGGGTAGGCCGCTTAAAGTACTCAAATTATTTTAAATCAAAAGCAAAACTTCCCCACATTCGTACGGTATAGTACGGAAAACTTATGCTAACCACTCCGGACATTGCCCTTTACTGAAAAAGTTTCTACTAAAAAACTCTCAATGAAAAAATCCAATCATGCTCAGTTTCCTTCACTTTATCGAGTTTAATTCAAAATGAAAGCAACGTGCACAGTGTAGTAAATTAAATAAATCACGCTACAATTGAATAGCAGGGACTCAGCGTGCACATCGCGTTGGCAAGTGCATTTGATAAAATTGATGTCAGTGCTAGACGACGTGCACGGTGACACACGGCAAGTCGCGACAGCCGTGACTTTACTCACAGATTCTACGTGATTGCTCCCTTTCTCATTTCGAATATTATTTGTGGAAATAACTTTCTTTGCAGCACAATAAATGCTGATTTTCTTTTTTAAATATCGAGTTTAACCCTAGATTCATAATCATATGTAGGAAGAACACTTTTCATAAACATTCGTCTCAGAGACGAACTTATAAAGATATCGTTATTTATGATTTTTTCAATAAAAGAAAAATAATAAATTATTTTATTGTTTAACTTCTTTAACGAGCTATTTAAAACTTATGAGATAAAACAAAAATATATTCATTCTGATCATTCCTGACCACATCAGGCCATGGTGGTCCATATACATCATTTTTTACAGTGGTTACATTGGAACTTCGTCATTCGACACTTTTTGTAATTACAGAAGGAAATTATTTTTTTCCGTGAGTCTGTTTGTCCAGGCGTATCGCTAGTAGGCAGTTCATTTGAAACTTCTGCCATCTTCCTTTTTAGGCATCGCCTCAAATTTGGCATTTCGCGAAGCTTGTGTAACCACGGTTCGGTCCTTTCACAAGCTAAGCTCAAGCCCGCATCTCCTCGCTGAGTCGAGGTAAAACAATCGTCATCATCAAATTCTGATAAACAATTCAAATGATGCGATTTTTGACGATCTTTTGCGTCCATTTGTAAAAAAAAAAGAAATAGAAGAAAAAATGCGAATATTTACATGTTCACACGATTTTACTAAATAAAATGTGGTTGAATTATTTATAACTAATTTCAAATATTATCACAAACTTTTCTTTTACTTCATCAAACTAGAAATCTTCAAAATCGTATTTCAGAAATTGCATCTCATACTCATTTCTACTCGTCAATCGTCTATCTATTCATAAACATTCGTCCCTCAGACGAATAAAACTCTGTAACTGCTCAAGGACACGTCATTGTGAGAAAAATGCACTTGCGATACTTATGGTCCTATGACTTAGGAAGGTACTGGCAATATCAGCTTTCTATCTCATTAGCTCTAAAAATGAGAATCATTTTTACGTTTTGCGCGGTCTGTGAGACGAATGTTTATGAATCTAGGGTTAAGTAAGTTAATTTTAATAATTATTCGTAATTTTTTAACTATTTCTATATGATTATGTTAAATTTGTGCACCGTGTTCCCTTAGTGTTCGCAACAAATAAAATTCTTAATTGATATGTTTGAAAGTTGTAAACTCAAAAAATATTTAACCTACTTTCACACAGTAGCTGAAGTTACTCACAAGTAAGGTTTAATATGTTTTACCAATTAGATTTTGTGTAAATTGGTTGAAATAAGACGATTACTGTCAATCACATCGAAAAATAAGACCGTCTATGTGGGATAACACGAGAAAAGCTACGAGCAATAGCTACTTGATGATACAGAGACCCCTTGATGTGCATATTTTTAGAGAAAATCAACATTCTTGTTGACATGACCTATTCACCGTAGAGCGAAGATACAAGAACGTATGAGGTTGATTCGGCTCCTCGCCTGCCCGGTATTGTTTACCTTTGAAATTGGATATAACAGCGGCATTATCAAAGGCATAGTGGGGTGAAAATTTAATTACGCTCCGTTGTTCTACCGTTTTGGAACTACAGAACAGTTCCGTCTGTGAAGAATTTTAGTGAAGCCTTTGTAACTTGATTTTGGAGAAATAACCCTGTTCCATTGCGTTTATATAACTTAAATTATAAAGATATAAATACTGATATTCAGAAGTGCTATTGTTAATTTTTTTTTTCTTTGAGAAATTAACTAAGACAAGAAGTTCATCAAAATTATTTTATTATTTTTGATAAACTCTTTTTCTAAGTTAATTTTCATTACTAGTTGCTGTTATTTTTCTTAAAATAGAATAAGAACGTTTCAATGGTGAAGTAATTGGTCCTTATTAAGATCTTACCCACAAAAATTATGTTAAGGTGTGGAGAATAGAAATAAGAGCTACCCACCAACTCAACTTTGTAGGAAAATGTCATTCTTTGTATTTATGAAAAATAATATTTTATTGTTGAGAGTAGTTCACAGGAATCAAAGCCTAAGCCTGTATAGAAAAAGATGATCTTTTTCTATACATTAGGTATAGTAACTACTTTTAATAGCGAGAGCGTCACGATGTGGTTATTACCTTGAAAGACCTCGCCTCGGGACGCTGTCTGTACTACTGATGAATTGTGTGACTTGTCTAAAACTATTACTCGAGAGTCTGCGTTAACATGCAGAAAAGGTACTGATCCCATGGGCACCAGCTCTTCTAAGTCAGTGTCAACATTTATGTTGACCATTGGTTGTTCATTTCGTCTAGCATCCCTATCTACGAGATCTGACAAGCTTTCTGGCACACTACACTTCCTTTCGTGCAACCGCACAGTGTAGAAGTGATTTGTTTCGCTGCCGATAATAATTAATTTTTACGTGTTTCATCGATCGTCCCGGCTCGTGAATTGATCCTAGCTGTGTGCTTTTGTGCTTAGTGGTGGTATTGTTAAGTTTTTTAAGTGTTTTACGCGCATTTTGTTGGTAAATATAGTTTTAATTCAGTTCATGCTCAGCGCTCGGTGAGTACTTTTATTTTTTGGGTGTGGGGGTACCGCGCTAAAATTTTTCTTCGTTATTTTTTCTTTTTTACGTTTGTTTTTAAATCCATTTGTTGTTTTTAATTTAATATGTTGTCCAGTGATGAACCACCTGATCCGATACCAGGAGAAACATCGCGCCGAATAAATAAACCACACAGGAGGCCAATCGCGCTATTTTTTTTCAACGAAATCGCAACTGAACCGCTACCATAACACAACTTTTTGACCGTTTCGTATCGCGCTAAAATTTTGACAGCAAGTTGAGACGCAACGCGATCGTAGCTGGAACGTAACCGCTGTCAAACGTAAAGTTGATAGGACGCTACTTTTTTATGATCGTTACTACATCGTTGGAGTGTTTTGTCTTTGTTGTGAAGTGATTCTACACTACATCCTACTGATATGATATTATCTTATTATGAATTTATCTATCTAACTTTGGTTAGCGTTTGAACTTATAACGCAATACCAAAATCAGAAAAAACTGAATCGAAACGTAACCACTGTTGCAATCGAACCATAACGTTATCGTATACGTTTGCAGACGTTTCAAATTAGCGCGATTGGCCTCCAGGTCACCGACCTCCGCTTACTCTAAACGTTTGTTTACTGAAATGTCTCCGTCATACTTAACACCCGAAGAAAGACCAAAGAGACAACATTTAACCGATTCTGTCGAAAAATCTCCGCCGGTAACAGTGAATATCAGTAACTCGAATGAAGAGTACTACGATTTAGTTAATCAGGCGTCTGCATACTTATCGAAAATAAACGACCTTGTGAATGATCAGGGTTCTCGTATTAATGTAGCCAATAAATCCGCGATTATGGACATGACACAGCGGATTACGTCCATTGTTTCTTTGTTAGCCATACGGTCGTCTTCCAATGAAACTAAGTTAGCCAATATGGAGCGAGAATTGGATAATGTCAAATTAAATAATAATGTCAGTATTGTTAAGACAGACAGTACCAACAAACTTTCTTATTCAGATTCTCTGAAACTTCGTCTGCCGAAGGTCGCTCCAGTGATGGAGTCGAGACCACCGCTGCCGCGTTTAATAGCATACCCCTCGAACGAAAGGTCAGCTGAATTCGCGACTTCGTCAGCCACTAAAGAAGCGCTTAAAAAAGCGATTAACCCAACTGACGATGGTTTTCAAATAGTAGGCATGAAAAAAATCGCGAAATCGGGCGTTGTATTACGTGTCGCTAACGACAGTCAAATAAGTAAACTTCAATCGGTTGATGCTATTAAGACCGCCGGGTTAAGGCTTGAAAAACCGAAAGGCCGCAGGCCACGTTTATTAATTAAAGACGTCCCATCCTCAATGGAAGACAAACCTTTTTTGCATGCGTTGTACCGTCAAAATATCAAAAACGAATTGGCAATTAGTGAGGAAGAATTTATTAAGTCGACAAATATTATACGTAGACGTGCATTAGATAATGGTCGGAAGTGGGTAGGCATTGAAATCGACAACGCCATACGAAAGCATTTAATTAGTACCAAAGAGAAGCTTTTTATTGACTTCGCGACTTGCCGATTTTTTGATGATATCGATGTAGTTCGCTGTTTACATTGCCAGCAGTTCGGTCACGTGAAAAAATACTGCGTTAATAAATCGCCTACCTGTGCTAACTGCTCAGAAGCACATGAAACAAAAGAATGCCCGCATAAGGATGATTTAAATTTTACACCGGTATGTGTGGCGTGCAAACGTATTAAAAAACCGTTCGACCATCGGTGCGGGTCCCAACAGTGTACCACCTATAAAGTTAGGCTCGAACAGTTAATACGCAACACTAATTATTAATAAAATGGATAGTTTAATAATAGGACAACTAAACCTTCACATTGATAGGGTGGCGACTTCTGAATTGGACAAATTAATTATCGATTACAAATTAGACATTGTACTGGTTCAAGAACAATACCAAAACACGCGCTTACGCCACAAAGTAGTTCAGTTGGATAACAAGGCACGAGCCGGAATCTACGTGTCGCGTTCTTCTAACTTTACAGTAACGTCTTTGCGTAACCTCATGACGCCCCACTGTGCAGTTGCGGAAGTCTAATCCGCTACTTTTAAAGTTTACGTTGTGAGCTGCTACTTTCAATATTCAGACCCTGTTGCTCCTCACATACATAACCTCCGTCACGTCTTGCGGTCACTCGCGGGCTGCAAAGTCATCGTTGGCGCTGATGTAAATGCGTCATCGTCACTGTGGTATGGCAAAGTTCGGTCCACGGATTACGAACGCCGCTGCGCTGTTGAAGATTTCATTGCTGAGATGAACCTAACTATCCATAACACCCCCGAAGCACCACCTACTTTTTGCAGCCAAATGGGCGAGTCTTGTATTGACGTCACACTTTCTAGTGCAGACGTACACTTGGATAGGTGGCGTGTCCTACCGGACGCGTCTTGTAGTGATCATCGCTTGATCGTGTACGAATTTGTTCCGGTTTTTATTCAGGGTTCCTCACATGTCAGTGGTAACTTTAGGTACAAAAGTAAAGGTGCTAATTGGGAATTCTTTAGATCACTTTTTGCGTGTCACGCCAAAGAGTTCACTCGTGATGGGCTGTCAGCTGAAGAAAGTGCTGAAATTATGTCAGACACCTTCACTTACTGTGCTGACATTGCTATTGGTCGCGGACCTATGACCAATGTACGTAGATGTGATTGGTGGTGTGACTACCTAACCGAACAGCGTAAAACTTATCGTCGAGCGCGTAAACATCTTAATAAGCTTAAAAAACGTCAAGTCACCGGAGACTCACTAACCTCTGCTTTAAATACATTTAGAGTTGCCAGGTCCCGTTACAGAGCATCGGTTGAAAAGTCTAAGGGTAAATTGTTGCGCAAAGTAGTGGATAAATTAGAAAAGGAAGGTCCGTGGTCTCCTTTATATCATGAGTTTAAAGCCAATCGATCGGTCGACCTCGCGTATGTTCAGAATATTAAAGTAAATAATAAACACACCACCGGTATTGAAGAAACAACGGAAGTTTTATTAAATACTCTTATCCCTGATGATTCACCTGTTAATGATACTGACTACCACCAACAGATTAGAGCATGGGCTACAGTCCCGCCTGAATCACCAGCGTCAGACCTTCCAACCACTGACGAATTCATTAATGTTGTCAGGAGGCTGCCCCTTAACAAATCATCAGGTGAAGATAAAATATCCAATCGTATGATAAAAGAAGCGTGTAAAACAGCGGCCGACGCGATATTAACTGTTTACAACCGGTGTATTGCTGAAGGTGTTTTTCCTCGTATATGGAGACATGGCTTTATACGAATAATACCTAAAAGCGGCGACAAGCCACCAGATGACCCTAAGTCTTACCGGCCCATAACATTATTACCATCTTTGGGAAAGCTCTTGGAGCGTCTTATCGTCCCACGATTGTTACCGGACGGACCCAAATTCCATAAAAATCAATTCGGTTTTACTGTCGGCAAATCAACCGTTGACGCGGCACTTTCTGTTAGAAAAATGGTTAATACCTCCGAGCACAAGTACGTAGTAGGAATCTTTCTAGACATTTCCGGGGCTTTTGATAACGCATGGTGGCCAATGCTACTACTTAAGATAAAAGCTCGTGGTTGCTATAAAAATATATTTAATCTTCTTTATTCGTACTTTTCTAATGGATCCGCTAAACTTAAACTCGGACATCATTCCGTATCGAAAGCTCTTACCATGGGCTGTCCTCAAGGTTCGGTTATGGGTCCTCATTTATGGAATCTAGGCTTCGATGATTTCCTCGCGATTCCTCTTCCAAGTGGTTGTTCTTTAACTGGTTATGCGGACGATGGCCTTCTGCTCATTCAGTCGAGTACTCGTGCTGGACTCGAGAATTTGGCTGACACTTGCCTACGATTAATATCTCAGTGGGGCGATCGAAACCGCCTGACCTTTGCACCACAAAAAACCTATCAACTCATTTTAAAGGGTGACCTTAAATCGTGGCCTAGTATTAAATTCAATAATGTTCCCGTTAAGAGAAAACAATCGGTGTGCTATCTTGGTTTGGTCTTAGAGAGGAATTTCACATTCATAGAACATATAAAAACGGTTGGTGAAAAAGCTAAAAATAACTTTTATGCCCTAACGAGAATATCTAAATCTACTTGGGGTTTGTCATTTTTAACCTTAAAAACTATTTATGGGGCTACTTACTTGGGCTGTGTGTGCTACGGGGCACCTGTTTGGGCCGATAGAGCCACCATAGGTGCGGCACGACGTAAATTGCTTCAAAGTCAGCGCTTGGCTTTGTTATTCTTAAGTAAAGCGTATAGGACCGTCAGTACTGAAGCTTTACCGGTGCTTGCTGGTGTTCTACCAGTAGATCTTGAAGTGCAACGACGCGCTGCAATGTACTTTTCCGCACGGGAGACCACTGACGCTGATTTTCTACCGCAACGTGACCGTGATAAGATATCTCGATTATTCAAACCCCAGAGCGACGTCTGGGAGGATCTTTTATCCGAATGGCAAAATAGGTGGGATAATTCTATCAAGGGACGGCACCTCTACCAGTTCTTTCCATCCGTTCGTGAGCGGCTGGCTAGGACGTGGCTGGAGGTGGATCACTGTGTTTCCCAATTTCTCACCGGACATGGTAACTTTAAAAGTAAATTGTTTTCCTTCAAGCTTGTTCCCTCGCCTTTTTGTCAATGTTCGACACCTGACTGTGAATATGAACAATCAGCACATCATATTCTTTGGGAGTGTATTCTTTGGCAAAACGAACGCAATATTATGTTGGATGCTGTTCAGACTACAACTGGAGTCATTTATTATACGGACCTTGTCGAAACTCGAACAAACTTCCGTGCGTTCAAGCGTTTTTGCCATACCTATTATTGGAATCAAATATAGCAGCTCACAATTTAGGACCCATTAATATTAGTAGTCATTTTTACCCGTGGTGCTAGGCAACTGGGCTTCTCCCAGTTGTAATGTCCCTTTGTGCCTATTGGCCTTGTTTTGTTCTGTCTCCTGCTTGCATGGAGGGAAGTGGAAACATATTTTTCCTACTCCTCCACTATTCTTTTCTGATTAATTTCGTGCAGGATCCAAGACAGGTAAATTCATTCTCCGGGACACGTCGAGACTTCATTGTCTCGGCGCTTTTCTGGTGGTTGCCACTGTTGATTCTGGCTTTCAGGAGTTGCAGTGGTTTGGGAATAGTGTGGTGGGTTTGTCCCAAAAAAAAAAAAAAAAAAAAAAGCTTTCTGGCAGAGTCCGGGCGCCACATTTCAAAAACAAAAACTAAAAAGCTCAACTCAACCTATCACAAAAAAATATAAACTTTTTCATCGCAAATCTTAAGTACTTTATAGCGTTTTCGTGTACCACTACCTACTAAATGTGTGAAGAGAAACTGAAAATCAACTCATGTTTAATATATCATTCTGATACATAAAGCGTTCGTTGAAAATGGTAGTAGAAAGAGAGCTATCAACATAAAGTATTTAAGATAAGTGATTCTATCTCTGTGTTTGTCAAAAGATATTTTAAAGTGTTCTTTATACTTGCACGTGCGTTTGTTTTAAAATAATATATAATTATGATAGTGGAGCATAATGTCATGCCCGGGGTAGATGTTGATAATATCAAGTTTCACTAACATAATTATCTATGCCTAGTTATTCATCGTCCACTGTGGTTATCACACAAATCTTACAGGCGATTTTGTTTCTTAAATAAACCTTTTAAGAAGAAAGAAAAGGTCTATTAACATACAAATAATCAGTGAGTTAGCAGTGAATGATGATATTCAAACAGGACTTAAATGCAATTTAAACGAGGAGAGAATATAATTATAATTATCATTAAGAAAGAACCATAAATTCAGAAGCAAACCGCACAAACAATTTCATTTATCAGATTTTATAGCTATAAATTTTGAAACGACGTCATGGAATAGTACAATCATGCACATCGGCTTCCTGAGGATGCATAGTGGTTTATGACGTCACTACAAAGTTATGGCGGGTGTCGACGACGTAGAGTGTCGGTCATAAACACACGCTATAAAGCGGGCGGGGCCGGGTAACGACACTGCATTACAATGGGTATTTGAGCTTTTATGAAGTTGAAAATTTTAAATAAGTATTATAAAGCTGTTTTCGCTTTTGTGCTTGGTTGTACTTTTATGGATTTTGAATAAAGTTTAGTTTTGTTATTCTATCATTTATGGTTAACGGATTTTGTTGGAGTTTGAGATGCTGCGTCTTTTGACATACATCATTAGTAAAAATTATTAAGTCCTCTTAAGTGCCTTCAAAAAGTAAGGATGTAACAGCAAAATGTATAAGATTGCCAACCCATGACTTGAGTGTTGAGAAAACAACTTACTTGTGCACGGGAAGTGCCAAAGGCGGTAACAGTGTGACCGGTGTTCCCGGAGTTTGAAGATTGACGTTACCCTTTGCTTTCCGCATGCAAAAGGGTGTTCACAAAGTTTACATAAGTAGCAATTGCTTTCAAAATGCTTCGTATTTTAACAACGTCCTTTAACAATATAAAGATTAATAATGTTGGTCAGTAATTTCATGCCAAACAGCCTTCTAGTACTAAGCATCTCTGAGCTAAGCTGCGGCCAGACAGACGGACGGACGGATATGGCGAAACTAAAATGGTTCCTTATTTACTACAAAACCTTAAAAAGCAAACTTTAATGTTGTATACTGTACAACGAAATAGGCGATAACATAATGTTTCTTCTTGATGAAATTAAAGTGAAAATCATAATATCTTTTAAAGGTTCAAACTTATTGCCGAATAAAAAATACTTAAGAGCTTGAAGCGTATTCTTTTACTCATTTCCCTCAATGCAAAAACACGGCAATAAAGAAACGGATTTACAGTTTTCAATAACGCGCAAGCTGTAAAAGTTTGCTCGGCTATAAAAGTATTTTAGTAGAATGTATTGAACCCGTGAACTTGCCGTATTGTTGCTGTTGCTACCATCTACTTAAGATGCAGAACTTTCTTAATGGAATACGTTTTTCATAGTCTGTTAATCATCCACCACTAAACATGTCTGTAATGATCGCTGCAAGGAACGGCCAAAAGGGAAATTGCTGCAGTTGTTTATAACAGGCTCAAAGACAGTACAACTCTTAGTGTAATCAACAGTACCTTTAGCGTTTAAGCCAGGCTAGGTTGAGAAAGGGTTATTATTGTTTTTTTGCCTACTAGACCTGTCAGTTTAATCCTGCCAACATTATAGACTAGGGCCGCCTTACTTACGATCACTATTCTGTTGGAGTCTTAGTGCCAAACACGTGATGGGTCTCTGTGTCATGTGAGTTAAAATGTTTATAAATGCACCCGCGATACAGGAGAAATTCCTATTCCTTCTGGCTTCCAGTTCCTTCTACGAGGTGGAAATATAAAGTTATGAAAAAAAAAAACTTGAGAGGTGTCAAGGGACACCCGGATGGAACGAAGTTCCTTTCGATTAATTAGTGAAGGAATTGTAATAAAATTTTATTTTTAATAAGTTATAATAATATTTTTTGATTTTTGTTATTTGGCATCTGGGATTTCTATTTTGATAGTAATATCTGTTTCAACACCCTCAAAAACAACGAAAACGACATCCATGATGAAAACCTCGATAATTTTGGCAGCCGCCACCTTGGATTTACATTTTGACTGCAATATTGGATTCAACACCCTCAAAAACCATGAAAACGACACCTATGACGAAAACCTCGATAATTTTTTCAGCCGCCATCTTGGATTTACATTTAAACTGCACCATCGGTTTCAACACCCTCGAAAACTATGAAAACGACACCCATGACGAAAACCTCGATATTTTTTGCAGCCGCCATTTTGGATTTACATTTTGACTGCACCATCGGTTTCAACACCCTCGAAAACCATGAAAACGACACCCATGACGAAAACCTCGATATTTTTTGCAGCCGCCATCTTGGATTTACATTATGACTGCACCATCGGTTTCAACTTCCTCGAAAACCATGAAAACGACACCCATGACGAAAACCTCGATATTTTTTGCAGCCGCCTTCTTGGATTTACATTTTGACTGCAGCATCGGTTTCAACTCCCTCGAAAACCATGAAAACGACACCCATGATGAAAACTTCGATAATTTATGCAGCGACCATCTTGGATTTACATTTTGACTGCACCATCGGTTTCAACACCCTCGAAAATCATGAAAACGACTCCCATGACGAAAACCTCGATATTTTTTGCAGCCGCCATCTTGGATTTACATTTTGACTGCACCATCGGTTTCAACACCCTCGAAAACCGTGAAAACGACACCCATGACAATAACCTCGATATTTTTTGCAGCCGCCATCTTGGATTTACATTTTGACTGCACCGTCGGTTTCAACACCTTCGAAAACCATGAAAACGACACCCATGACGAAAACCTCGATATTTTTTGCAGCCGCCATCTTGGATTTATATTTTGACTGCACCATCGGTTTCAACACCCTCGAAAACCGTGAAAACGACACCCATGACAATAACCTCGATATTTTTTGCAGCCGCCATCTTGGATTTACATTTTGACTGCACCATCGGTTTCAACACCTTCGAAAACCATGAAAACGACACCCATGACGAAAACCTCGATATTTTTTGCAGCCGCCATCTTGGATTTACATTTTGACTGCAACATCGGTTTCAACACCCTCGAAAACCATGAAAACGACACCCATGACGAAATCCGGTCCGGTCCGGTCCGTTCCGGTCCGGTCCGGTCCGGTCCGGTCCGGTCCGGTCCGGTCCGGTCCGGTCCAGTCCAGTCCAGTCCATTCCATTCCATGGTAAGAAACACATTACCCTCCTTTGCGTCGCGCAGTCGGATAAAAGTGTCGTGAAAACTTATCGTAAGAATTTCCGTCCAGCCCCCTTTCACAACGCGCGATAAGGAACTTCGTTCCAAAAATAACAATGTAGCCTACAGTGTGAACGCGCGACTTGTCTCTAGATTTTTCTCCTTACCCAGCAGGGCTAGCATGCGCAAGTCGACAAAATTTTGTCGACACATTATCTCGTGCTGAGACGACTTATGTCTGTTTGTCGATGGGAGGGGCTAACATGCGCAACATTATCTCGTCCTGAGACGACATAATGTCTGTTTGTCGATGGGAGCTAACATGGTGACACTTATATGTCGTGTCGTTCTGACATAGAACTCATGTCGTTCTGTCAAACCTGTTTTTGTCGTCATGCGCGCTATATTTAGTCGAATTTTGACATTTTCCTATGACAAGTTTCTCGTCGATGGTTTTCGAAGACGAGAAATCGCGACAACAGTGACTAAAAACTGAAAACAGTGTTCTGTAAACTTTTAAGTATAATGGCGGTGCCGTACTACAATTATCATTTATCTGTGTATGAGGAGAGGGAAGCATGAAAAATACAGAGGAAGGTGATTCGCGACGTCTGCAACCCATTTGACCTAAGGGATAACGAGTTCCAGTCCCTTTGGCGAATTACAAAGCCTATGGCTATTTATGTTATAGATAAGCTCCAAGCCGATTACATTTACAGTTATTTACAGTTCAATTTGTAACTATCAATCTATCTCTTTCAATTAATAAGGGCACTATTATTGTACAGTACCTACGTACACACACGACAAGTAAACTTTCGTTCGTATTACGAATAATGTTTCGCAGCAATTTCAGAACTTTGTACTTTATGAATAGTCAACATTCAATCTTGATTTATGGTTGGCATAGTGTTTATTTTGTACATTACATTTAGGACATTTCATCGAGATAATTTAATGTTACATAGTATTATGATTACATAACTTAGAACTTTGAAAAATCCATTATTTACACGGTTTGTTTTGTAAATCAATTACAACATTCATCATCATCATCATCAGCCTATATTGTTCCCACTGCTGGGACACGAGCCTTCACTCTGTGAGAGGGAGTGGGCCATAGATATATTATAGAAGGAGATATGGCGTGGAGTTCAAAATGTATAGAAAACCGGTGAAGCCACAACTGCCCCACCATAAAGATAATATTACGCATGTAGTATATCAAAACAATACTACGAACAAGTGCACACACGCGCCGTCGAAAACTCTGTCATTTAAATATAAACCTTATTCTTTAAACCACAGCGTACTTTTTCCGTGTAATTTACTCACACTAAAACAATTATCATTGTGTGTCGTCGGGACACGGGGGCGGACTCGACAGTGTTTGACTAAATCGAAGAGTTCACGATAAATATATCGATAAATTATAAAGGTTTGGAAATAAAATTAATAAAAAACGATATGAAACCGTTTTTATTATCTTTATTGTATAGATTACTATTAATTTAGTCCATAGATTACTAAACTAAACATTAATTAATTTACTTAACCATCTTCGGTTTCGCATTTATTTAATACTCTGTAAAATAATAAAAAAATGTAAAAATCCATGAACCACATCGGCCTTCCAGCCTTATTACAAGATAAAAAATTCAAAAAAAAAAAAATAGCAATTAGCAGTCGACTTTCTTGTCGATAGACTTTGTCGGATTTCTAAGAGCACGTCACTAGCCAGCGGCCGTACCATGCGACATTACGGCTGATTGAGGTATCGTTATGTCAGTTTTACATTGCTTGTTCAGTCACTATGTGATGCAATGATGTGGTTGTAAAAGAGCAATGTATTTATTGCAAAAATAATACCGTCGGAGTAATGTAGGAAAACAAAAGTACAGTAGTACAAGTCAGATATATTTTACTGCTTGTTGTTTTTCGTGATTTTTAAGACAAATATTGTAAAATACTTGTAATTACATGTGAAACCCGATGCCATGACTTCTAAAATATTTGTTTTGGTTTCTATTTTTGCACAAAAGCACCGAACAAGACGGCATAATCGTTTTTTTCACGAATGCGGTTGACAACAGACTAACTCGCGGTGACGGCCATTTTTTCACTTTCTGAGCGTACCGCTCAGAACCACATGGTAGCGGACACGTCCCCTTGCCACTTCTCCTGTTTTTAATATTTCTGTGGGCCCAGTGCGGATTGGTGGATGTCACATGTCTTCGAATTTTTGGTTCTAGGACATGCCGGTTTCCTCACGATGTTTTTCTTCACCGTTTTGAGAGCAGTGGTGATGAAATAAATTACACAAAGTAATGCGCCTGGCGGGGTTCGAACCCACGACCTACAACTCGTTAGTCGGGACCGATACCACTGGGCCACCACTGCTCTGGGCCATCATTGAATAGGTGATAATAAACTAAATTATGCATCTCCGCCATCTGTAACGGGATTTTGATCTAATACTTATAATTTCTTTGATGCCAAAGCCATCTAACAATTATTTCAAATTCGAAAATATTTAGCACGAGCGAACCACAGGGGGTGCGTTTAAATCTTCCGTCGATGTTTCGCCGGAAAAAAATTAAACTAGCGAGGATTCGCTGAATTGAGTCATAAGTTTATGTCAATGTTAGTTGTCAAATTCAATTGACAGCTCAGTTTATTGAACAAATAATCATTTTGCCGGTTTAATATAAATCCATAATCCACAAATAATATTCACTCTCTAAAATAAAAATAATATTCGTTTTTACGGCGCGAATCGAGCAAAACAACAAAACTTAATGTCAATCTGACAGCAGGATAAAATTTTGCGAGGTAACTTAACTAATACGGTTTGTTTTCATGAAATGGTAATATCGGTTATCTCGCGTCGTGAAGGCGAAGTCACGACGAGATATCTTCTCGTGGTGCGCATGTTATGAAAAGTGACAAACGAATCGAGAACGACAAAATAAGAGATAATGTCGCCTTGCGCATGCTAGCCCTGCAGGATTGCGATCATTATCTCTAAAGCGGAGATACTGCCGTGAGTCTTGTCTCACCCGTGATTTACAAAAGATTGTGTGACGATACGATGTCTAATGTCCATACGGCTTTATCTGTAGTAAATAGCGAATAACGTGCCTCGTACATTAAAATTTCACTGCAGAAATAGGTCTCTCTAAAGGAACAGCCGCAATCATTATGCAAGTACTCGTATGTCCTGTTGTTCGTCACTGGCCGACTGTACTTATTCCGGCAAGTTCAATATTTAGCCCGCTAGCTGGAGCCCCGTTCGGTTAGGTTAGTCGGTAGCAACGCATGCAAATGAGAGCGTGTGACATGAACGTATAATTACGTTTTCAAAACTTAACTCTAATTTGGTAGCGGTACTTCATCTGCTGAGCCTTTTCACAACTATGTTAGAGTCTGTTTATAATAACCGAATGCAGCAGAATATTAGTAGTTCACATGGAGAGACGTACGACGATGACGATGACGAGCGTATGGAACACGTGAGCATCTAAAAATCAGCATCAAATGGCACACATGTTGGGGACTCTGACATAATGCCGAGACCTTGAGACCCTTTTAGCATTAATATTTTGTTAATTTATCTAATGTTTTTAATGCGTTTAAACACACTTTTCTTACCTATTTTTTTCAATCTGACCTCTATAAAACAGTATTGTGTAATACGTTGCCTTGAAAAGACTGATTTTGAGGCTTGATGAATGTCCTGAGACACATAGATAACCCTATACATAATAAATGGTGACCCATCCTTGGAAAGCTACTTAACCTCGAAAGTCAACCCGTGAGGATGTTATTAATTAGGCTTAGATTACTCGATGTTAAATTATAAAATCAGAAGTTACCTTGCGGAAATTCATGACATTAAATGTTATGAAAAATATCTAGTTTTAATTTGGAATTAAAACTACTTATATAGTTTTCATAACATTTACTCAACGTTGCTTATGATAATCAAGAAAATACAATGTAGTTCATAACATAAATGTTAAATCAAGTAAATACTGAACTTGATTACAGCCAAAATCACTACCAGCTTACCAGATTTTCTTATTCCACGAAAACAGTTTGCGTTGAGTGTGGCAGAGACCACAATATTGCATGAAACTAATGCAATGTACTTACTGAAACGCTGTAACGACTCACTGTAAGCGGAATAAATTACATCGAGCTACAGTTACCAACAAAATTGTTTAAGGATTATTTGACTTGCTTTTATTTTATGGCATGTATCAAAAAGGTGTGTGTTATGGGTATTTAGGTTTGTAGTACAGATCATCTACCCGATCAACTAACTTTCTTTATGGCTGTAGCCGTGTTGTCGTGGTTTTTTTAAGCTTTTTGATTTTCGCGATTACAATAGAGGTCACACAACAAACAAACGTTGTACAACTTTTTGTAGAGTTTAATAATTTTAAATACGCATGCGCCTGCTGCATCGCGAGTCTTTGCCGGACAGGACTGCAATAGCCTAGTTAAGAAGGTGTCTGGAGTATTTATTCACAAGGGCGCAGGATCGAGTCCTGCTGGCAGTCGAATTTTCCTTTACGTAAAAAGAATATATAATCTATTTCAAGTCCTCAAATATGGCCACGTTTTTCTGGTTAAATGCTGTATACATAGAAAGCTAAATCAACCCTTCTTTCCTCATTTAGAACTCATTATTTATCAATATCAATCAGATAGCTTTAATCTCAGGTGTGATAAGGAAAATTAGGAAGATAACGAGCATCCGATATTGGGCATAAACATTCCTCCTAACCCGGGAAAAATAGTCTGTCATGCCCAAACAATGGCAAAGACAAATTGGTAAACAGTATCGTATCGAAAAGTCTTTGTTCGACGTAATTTTTGCTAAGAATACTATGAACAAAAGACCTTTTGTACTCGTAACGGTTACCTGAAAAAAAGCTAATTGGCGACTGCCTACTTTTGTACTAACTAAAGGCGAGGAAACGAGCTAAAACTATGACTGGCGATCGGGAAGTTACGCTGACTTGTGCTAACTTCTGATGACAAGCAATTTTGATACTTTAGCTTTTGTTAAACGTTTTCACTATAGTTTGCGAATACATTTTCCAGCATTTTGTTATTTTAAGATTTAGGGTCAAGCAAACCAGAAAAAATCTGGGCCTTTGAACAATTTTTTGGATGATGTTGAAATATTTCTCATAACGTAAAACAAAAATAATAGTAATAAAGACGAGTGAAAGGCAAATAACCTACACTGACCTTATTGGTGAGGCTTTCAGAAAAATCTGGTCAGTACCTAGTACTTGCAACCAGCGTTCTTGTATGACTAGAAGTAAGAAAGTAGACGAAAGGAGTATTTTAGGACCGTAATAGGTAGCTTTCTTTGGTTTTGTACAAGAGGAGTGGGTTTATTTATGTGTCAAACAAAGATATGTGTCAGAATTAGCAAAATCGATAAGGTAAAGATGTATAAAATGTGTCCGATTTCGTTCTATACAAACCTAAAGAGGAGGTAGAGTATTTCAGAGTTAAATATAGTCTCTACTTACCAGAAATTTGAATCGAGTGTTTATCACAAGCTCAAAGGACAATTATTATCAATGCCTTCAAACGGTCAGAATTGAAATTTAATCTGGCTAATCCCCCGTCAATAGGACTAACTAATACAGTAAGTGCGGTTGTATTGGGGACCGAAGGGATGGACAATTTCCTTTGTGAACTTAAACTAAGTTAGTCTGGTAAGTTACGTGGTCAGCGGTTTAGGACAAATTCATCACGTTTCACAGCCGACTTCAGCGTGTTACAAAATTTTACATGACTTTACATCACGCCTGTAATCCCCGAAGGTTTAGACAAAAATGTTCGTACCTGTATTTTATTACTAAACATAATAGGAACATAATTATTGACAGTCTCACTTACCAGCGCTAACTCAATAAAGGACCTACAATATTCCACACCATTTTTTGATTGTAAAATCATCAAATATGTCCTCTCGCCCAAAGTGGAGCGCAAAGGACTGTCAAACCCTTACTGATTCCTTTTCTTCAGTTGCTGTTTGCGTTCCGGGATCACGGTGTCCTTTAAAGATGGTTCCGAGACCTCGGCAGGTGTTTGGGCTTAGGGGGGCTCTGTCAGTTTGTGAGGTTTCCTCGAAGAGCTGCTAGGAGCTGTCAACCCGGGCTAGATCCTTGATCGCGCGGCGAGGTATCCATTACACGCCACCCACAATCCCTAATACAAAAACTTTAATTCAGTAATTTTTCCGTGCATTTTTCATTTTTATTTATTCGATTTTTGAACGCAGCTGTCGATTTAAATGTTAGTGTAACAACGTTGACGATTTATAATCTGAATGTGATTCCATATTTTTTGGTTGGAAAGCTCTCATGCTGACGTAAATGGTTTGCATTTGAAATGTTTGCAAAAAACGTTTGTACCATTTGTGTTTTTCAACTTAAGCTATTAAGTTAAATTGGAGTTTTTAGTACTAGACGTAGACATCTGTGATCTTTTTAGTGAAATATGGATTTGAATAAATGTTTAATTAGTTAATGTAGGAATATTTAATTTAACTTATCAATAAAGTTTTTCAGGTATGGCCGATTTGCTGTTAAACAAACAATTTAATGATTAGTTACCTACCAGAATTTGACATAATATACGTTAACGTTTTTACTGGAGATCGCTCAGAGTCGCGTCTTTACCTTATTTTGATGTCTTTGTATAATGATAATAATGAAAGCGAAAAAAACTAAACAGCTTTATCTTTTTTTAATACATTTGTAACTGAAACATCATCACTCATAATGAAAGAATAATCTTCACAGATCATGTACCTATAGTTTTTTTTTTTCACCCAGTACGATCTTTTTTAACTGCGCCCAGGTCTTGTCAATTGTAGTCCTGAGGCCTTACCACGAGCTATTAACGCGATCCAGTTTAGGCTGTGGAAAGAGACAGAGCTTTACAAGTCGTCTAGCGCCTTCTTTTTCCCACAGCCTAAACTGGATCGCGTTAAGAGTTCATGGTAGGCCACCTGGCCTTTATGAGCCCTGTTGGCCAGAAATAGCCAAAGGATGAGTAGTACCGGTCAGGGAACGAGATAGTGCTAGACGACTTGTATAGCTCTGTCTTTTTCCCACAACCTAAAGACTCACGCTTTAAAACTTCATGGTAGGCCACCTGTGCCTGAGCATTATTGGCACACTCCTATTTTTGCCATTGGGTGTAATTATAATTTAGACAATATGCTATTAATAACTGCGACATGTAACTTACATTAGCCTTAGATTGAAAGAAGCTGTTTGTGTAAGTGCACACGATATAAGAGAAATTATAAAAATAAAAATTTGAAGGGGGTGTGGGGGATAAAAAACGTGTTTTTTCCCCAGGTATTATGTAGACTAACATAAGGTAGTACGATAATATGTTATTGCTGATACCGCGACTACAGTAAATTAATGTCCCACCTGTCTATAGATGCCGTCTTTAGTTATCTGTGGCGCGACGTTGATGGATGGCGTCCTAAACAAGCGGCAAACTTCACCAAATACGTCTCTGTACATAATTATTTGCTGAATTAACATATTTTTGAAAGTCTTTTGCGAGGAAAATTAATCATGTTCGAGTTTTAAAACTAATGAATAGGATTTTGACAGTTAAGAATTCATAATCCATTGATTTTATTTTTAATGTAGGATTTTTTTCAATTGGTAAAACATTCGCATGGTTCTTATAAGTTAGCGAAATTAAAAAAATATATATTACCAGCTGTTGTCAGCGGCTTCGCCTACTAAAACCCGAAAATTATCGCACGGCACGAAATCGGGGTAAAAAGTCTTATATGTTAATCTGGCAATAAACTATATGTGTTCCCAATTTCATCTAAATCCGTTTTTGCGTGAAAGAGTAACACAAACAAATTCATAAAGACTTTCGCATTTATAATATTAGTGTAAACTGTAAAGTAAAAATAAAACTGTACAAATTATTCAAGACAATTTCTGAAATCTTTTCTAAAACTGTTGTGAGGAGAGTTTATTTATTTACCCTAATGAATTAAAAGAGAAGTGTTTGTACTGTATAAAACACATTGTTTATGGTTCGTAGTATAATATTATGAACGTACTTTTCCTTTTCTTATCGGGCGCCATATAATAATATAAAGAAATATTATGTTTATTTTATTTTAAAGTCACACTTGAATGGGTAAATTACGGTTATATTTTTAAACATAATAAAACATTTCACCAAGGAAAATATGTTTAAAATTATATTAGCAACAAGTACAACCGTAATTGTGATGACAAAATGGGTGCAAAATTTTACATACAAATTGTGTCTTCGAAATTAACGTATATACTATGTAAATATTTACTTATTAACCTAGCCCACGCACAACTAATTAAAAACATTTATTACTGGCACCCTTAACAAACACAACATTATTCGTACACGATTCTCTTTAATTTTACAAAATTCGGTTAGTCTAAAGGTAATAAAAAAGAGGCCGTAGAGAGAGTACCTTTAATAATATAAAGCCACCAAAGGGGTGCCAAGCATTATTAAAATTAATATTATAGACTTTATTGCTCATAATATAAATATCACTGTCATTTACAGACAATTTGCGAGTTAATTGAGGCTAAAGGCGTCTTACTCGCAATTTATATGAACATTTCATGACTAAATGTATGAACGTGAATGACGTAAAAGAAGTATGTATGTGCGGGTCGCAGCAGTTGTTCTGCATTCCCGATGGGAAAAGGCATGAGGTTAATGCGTGTACCTAGTTTACGTAAAAATAAAGTCGTAATTAAATAATTAAGACTACCTACATCTATTTTATTTTTTATAAGAAATATAATTCATATTTAGTAATCACAAAATATGTTCTTTGATAATCAAGAGTGGAAAGAAACAGTTCGTTAAATAATTTGAGTTTATTCCACCTATTTTATTTAAGAACTGTAAATACTCATGTTTGCTTTTATTTATTTTGATGTCTATTTGTTAATTTGTGTAAGGCAACGGGTACAATGAACCTGAAAGAAATGTTTATTAACCGACTTCAAAAAAAGGAGGAGGTTCTCAATTCGGTCGGTATGTTTTTTTTTTTTTTATGTATGTACATCGATTACTCCGAGGTTTCTAGTCCGATTAGTGTGATTTTTTTTTGTTCGATGCAGTATACTTGCAGTGTGGTCCCATAAAAATTTCCAATTTGGTTCAGTACTTTTTATTTTGTGAGCATTTTTATTGATTTCGGCTACTTGGATGACATTACTTTTTGCGTGTTTGTTACGCGATTACTCCGCCAATTGTGGACCGATTTTCAAAATTCTTTTTTTGTTGTACTAGGGATCGTTCACCTTAGGGAATACTGCAAGTTTCATCAAAATCTGTTCAGCAGTTTTTGTGATAGGGAATTTTATTAGCATGTGTACATGAGCGATGTTAATACCGGTGCCACGGATTACAAAATTCTAGTGCACATGTAAGAAAATGATGTATTTGACCAGAATTTGGGTTGAATATTGAAACTAAAAAGAGTAAAAAAAAAAACTTTTTTCAAAAAAATTTAACCGCCTTCAAAAACAACCACAAAAAAGGGTAAAATAACTTTTCTTTCGGAAGTCGGTGGCAAAAAGACAACGAAATAAAAAAACAAAGCCTTAATTGTGACTAAGAAAAAAGTTTTTTTATTAGTCACAATTAAGACGCAAACCACGACGCATGTATTTTGGCAATATGTAAGACCATGATTTTAAACCAAAGGATAGTTTTTATTCCGTTAAGAAATTTCTATGGGATAGTTCCAGACGTTCGCGGTGACCAATAGTTGAATATAAGACTTGAAAAGTTTTTTTTTCGTAAAGGTTTTTTCGCAAAAGAAATTCAGTTGTCTGGGTAATGTTCTAGCTAGACTGTTGATTAGGAATGGCAGCTCTACTATAGTTTTCATTTATTTTTCTCCCGCTAGAGCCTAATGCACAACTGCAGTGCAGCAGCCACGAGAAAAAGATCCATTTAAATTCATTTATTCGTATAAAGTCGGTGCACTTACGCACGTTCAAGAGCTCACTGCTTTCAGGAAATATCTTGACATGCAAATATTAGAGGTTTGGTTTGAACTTTCATAAATATGGACCTATGTAAATATTGTATTATCTGGAGGCAGAATAAGCAGAAAGTAACAGAAGCTCGAACTGCAGACTCTTGATATCATTAAAAATATTTATATTTAATCAGTGCCATTCTTTTATAATATTTTTTTATCTTTACTTTTCGCTTGATTTTGCACAGAACGTGATGCTTAATTTTTAAGTTAAATTAAAAGTCGTATTATTGAAAAAATATTTGAAAGATATTATAATAAATCAATATGAACGAGTCCCTAAATTACCTGCCAATGATTAGCATAACATTTTCTGCAATTAATTTAGTTTTTGCCAATTATTTTATTTTATGTTTAAATTAGATATTAAAGTATAAAAATGATTACTATGATACGTTTAAATTAACGAGACGCTTAGTTATTAAACCAGGGCTATAAAATAATAAGCTTAACATTTTATTACACTGTTAAAGACGAGCATTATTTTGTAATACCAAATTATGAAGGGATAAAAAAGTTTTTTTTTTGCAGTTTTTATTTTGTTGGATGTTGGTTGGGTAGCAGGCAAATAGAATTAATTTTTTCGACTAACAAAAAAAAAACATGTTCGCAACATTGTTAACTTTATCATCTTATCTAACACAAACAAATTATAAACCAAAGGGTAGATTAACGTTTTAAACAACATTATAATATTCATACTTGTCATTTTGCATTAAGAACAATAAGTAGGATGTTATTAATAACGTTAAGAGCTCAAGACGACCGCATATTTCACTTTTAAGTATACATTAAAATGTAAACAAGAAAATCCGCCATCTTGTTTGCAGTTATTTTAATAAACGACGCGTCGAACGCTACGGAACTTTTTGTGTGGATTTTTTCACGAGTTAAGTAGTTGCCTTTTAGCCCGAAGCGGTTATCTGTCGACGTCAGGACTTCATTGAATTGACATTGTGTTCGTTAATATCAGTATTAGTGGTAAGATGGCCGCAAAAGGTCCGCTTGGGCTACGCTGAGAATGTGGGAAATTAAATAGCATTCTAGCAAGATTTTTGTATTTCTTGCGAAAAGATATTGTAAGGATAGATTTCAGAACTACACAAAAAATCGTGATTAAAAGCATCCTAAAAAAACTGTACTGTTTCATTAAAGAAAAAAAAGCACCCGAAATTTTTTACCATCCTTTGATGAACCCAAATAGATTTATCATTGTTAAGAGCACTTCCGGGTCGGTCTGCCCAATTCCTTTTCAGAATGAAAGAGCATTTTTATGTCATTCATTTCCGCTTCTAAAATAAATCGTAAAAAAACTTGCCACACCAATGGAGATTTAGACGTTGAATTCGTTTGCGGGACTCAAAGAAACAAAGCTGACGGTAGTGACGTCATCACATGGCTTTGAGTCTACAGAGCCACACTGTTTATGTCCGTCTCTGAATTGCATAGCGCGACGTTACCCAAGTTTTTTTTTTCTCACAAAGCAATCATGGAATGTTTATTTCAAAAGATTTTTTTTTTTCTGTTTTGCTGTGTAACCAAACATTTTAATGCAAACATACTGGAATGTTAGGAGAACGACGCTTTTCTTTGTTCCCGTATTTTCCGTCATTCTGAAACTTTTGTTGACTGAGTTGATGTGACATGAAACATGTAAACTTGTAGAAGAGTAATTTCGTATGTTAGACTTGTGTCTTTATTTAGAAAAAGTTAAATATTCATCTGCTATTTTGTTGTCTTTCAAGTAATTGTGTTAAATAATTATAAATTAAAACTTAACTAGTAAAAAGAAAATACCTACATATACATACTACATTTAAAACTAAAATATTTACAAAAATGACTAAATTAAAACTAAAATTAAAAATTTATAGGGCGTCAAAAAAAAACAGTCCCTTCTGAAAGAGGCCACAGATTTTTTTTTTTATTAAAGATAGTTTCGCGTTTGACCACTATCTCGCCTGATGGTAAGCGAAGATGTGGTCGACGGTGAAGCACACTTGCCTAGAAGTAACCTGTTCACTCTTGACTTGAAGACCCCAAGGTTATAGCTGTCGGGAAATACAGATGGCGGCAGGGAATTCTACTTCTTTTCCTTTCATATCAGTGGCCTGCGGAAATAATAGTAAAAATGTTTAATTTATTTAATAATTTGCGTTAAGGAAAATGTTTCTTGCGTCAACTTAAATAGCTTATTCTGGAAATGTTTTAAAAAGCTTAATGGCAAACAGCAATTGGGTGGGTGAGTTTAAGGCCTTTGTCAAACAGACAGGCGATAGCGAACCGAACCGAATCATGTCATATAAAAATGCGAAAGCGATCCGATACTCTATGTGACAGGCTTCAAACAATTCCATACATTACAAACAAAAACGCTACGCCACGCATTCGGTTCGTCTGTCAGTTTGACAATAGCTTTAGTCAGTACGATTCTGACAATCCCTTTTGCTTTGGCCAGAGTTAATTACCGGTAGATGAATATTAAAAAAAGCTCATTCTAAAGAAATACCTTTTAGTAAAAATTCATTTAAAAACACACGGTGTATTTTTGCATTAACGCCATATCCCTAAAAAGAGCTCATCTCTACAGTTCTAATCTCTCTAGACTGAGTCACAGGGTTCAGTTGTAAGTATGTACGTGTATATGAAGAGACTTTGCCCCCTTTCCTTAGGGCATTAGCTTAGTAATCTTTATTAACGAAGGGGCGCACCGTCGTGCCATGGGCTTTTAATATAGTCATGCTCGTTTACCGCAAAACTCTTTATCTGCTCTTACCCACTGTCATGTCGTACTGAAATGGGTCTTGTAAAATAAGCTTTGTTAGCTACAGATTGTGGTTTTTATTTAAGGTTTTCATAAAATGGTGTAGATATGGCAGAGAAATAGATTAGACATAGTTTTTTTTTCTCCTTTTGTCGTTCCGCCATAAGGAAAAGATTTTTAAATGTTGTATAATCCTCATAATTTTCAGCTGAATATAAAAATATCTGGTTTACCGAGCTTCGCTCGGTTTTTAAAATGTCTATATCTTGGGAACCGAGCTTTTCTCGAACCTGGGACTTGATAAATCGATTCCTTGAGCCGAAAAACCCCTAATCTGTAACTTTCTTGAAAATCCTTGGAGCCGTTTCCGAGATCCTGATTATATATAAATAAATATACAAGAATTGCTCGTTTAAAGATATTAGATATAGATATATGCCATAAAATCGGTGATGGAAATAATGTTTATTATTTTCAAAATCCAGGCCTGTCAAAAAATAAAAGACAAGCTGAGAAAATAAAAAAAGGTAATTAAAATTATCACCAATCATTTACGAAGATGACCCACTTGAAAACATGATTGAAACGTTATTCGGGTCAAAGCAGGTGTCAACCACCAACCTCGATCGATTATGATTACCTTGTGACCTCCATCACGTTAACTAAGCATACACATGTCTCACACATTGTAAAAATGTAAGAATATCCTAGAAAGGCATACAAAGTAAACTATACATAGCTCATAAAATGTTGACAACAATTGAAGTCAATTCATGGGTATTCAAAAACTAAAATATAGGTACGAGTATATCACCCTAAACTTGAAATTTCAAAAGGTTAAACCCCTTTATAACTTTTCCTTACTGATTCGCGGTACATTTTATTTTAAAGGGAACCGTCTTTCTCTACTGATAAAATAACTGGTAGTTTTCAAAGCAAATTGCGAATCAAATTACTTAACCTTCATTATTCAGAAGAATATCTTTAACTGCTCAATATACTTCTCTAACATTATGAACCGTGCTCGCAGAAGCAACAATAATATTCATCGCAACTTTCTCGATGTCTAATTACGCCGATCTCCCCTTCAAACAAGTTACAAAGAAAACAAGATTCTATTACAGCAGCTTCATAAACTCTGATTAAATAAGAACATGATCTTGATCTAATGAATGAGATTGGTCCATAAAAAATGGAGTCAGTAGTGTAATTTATTAGCAAAATGCTACAATCCCCTCATTTTGGCTTCGATACCAGACAATGTTTTGGATGTGATCCAACTAATGTTTGTTCCGTTGTTTCCACTCCGATACGCCGAGTTATTGTGTCAATGTCATTATAAAACTGTTATTATTTAGTGGCAGTCGTAAGGTTTTATTTGTATTTGATTTCGGGAGTGATAATAAAAAAACACATCGGAATAAATCAATTTCAATCACGTCGTTATTAGGCTTCTGAGGTTCCAGCATGAAAATATAGCTATTCTATAGCCTTTGTCGTTTAAAGACGTTGACGTCTTTTATTTTTATAAACATAACATTAAAATTAAGTGAAATATTGGAAATAAGTATTTAAGATTTCCGTGACGTTTACTCGGCAAGTTGGCGAAGTTCGTGTCTACTAAAGCTTATCAGACACTTTTAGATGAACTTTGGAACTTAAGAGGGCTTTCACACGTTTCGTTGTTTTTGTGCGACTTTTGGAACCTGATTCTGGGTATGTCATTGCCAGAAATAAAAAAAAGATATATACTCGAGAAAGTTTGATTATTTCTGTGTGGAGTGCTTTAAACAAATTTTTAGATTTGTTTACATACATGAGTAAAAACCTTGTCTCTGCAAAGGATGTTTCACAAAATTCTACTTTTTGTCATACTTTGGTACCGAATTACATAGAAGGTATAATAGTAAAATAATATTTGAAAATGTCCATGGTACATCTGAAAGATAATATTTGGACTGCATTAATCACTTTTTCATTTTCCATTCAGAAATACACCAAAAATAATTTTTCAAAACAGGAAGAATTTGACATTTTTTCGTCCGAAATCATATTTTTTATCTATCAATATTTACTGAATATTCGATCAAAAAGTATTGAATAACTAAGGTTACTATGTTAGCTTGCACTAAAAAAATAATTAGCTCATTTAAAAGTAAAATAATAGTATTAAACAATTATAATAAGCAATGACAAAATTCAACATAAAACCAAGAACGGTTTGTTCTTTGATTTAGACGGCGCGGGGCGCCTTTTGAGGGAGGACGTATCGCTCGCAACCATTTTGGCATTAGTCACGTAATTATTAAAATTTAAAATACACGCCACCATTCATGACCTTTATACGCGGCGCTAGTGTCTTTGTCATGACATCAAATTCCATGTGAAAAATGTAGTACCTCGAATTTTCCGCAGGTCATGAGTGGTGGCCAGTAATTTTCCCAATCGCCAAGAATACAGCATAACCTACCTTTCTTGATACAAGCTAATATTTTGAATTAATTTAATTTTGATCTGTTTGCAATGTAACTATATAAATGTGTTGATTGTATTTTCCTACTATATTCGAATGTGGATATAATTGTAGATAATAAAATAATGTAAATAATTCTGATAGCTTTTTTTCTGAACTGGTAATTAAATGTAATTTCAGACTTTCTAACTTCCCAAACATTCCAGTTCGTTTGGATAATATAGCTCGCTGCGGGACCCACCATACCACCGGCCATGCCCCTGGTGGTATGGCTTTTTATTACGTGGTAAAATCATCAGATCAGCCCTTCCACCCAGGGAAGGACAGGACTACAAGAAGGACATACAAACTTGTACTGACACTACTGACTAAAATCTACGGTGTCCTTCAATAACCCATTGCGATCCGGGGCCATGGATACCTGATAAGACAGTCCCACGACGCCCCGGCAGGATTTGGCTCTCTAACGTGCGCCCCGAAAATCCGTGAAAAATTGATCTGATCTTTTGGAGGTAGCGGTTAACCCAGAGAATAGTAACTTAAAAAAAAAAAACTTTTTGAAAAAAGTACCGACTTCAAAAACGAATAAAAAGAAGTTTAAAATAACTTTTCTTTTGGAAGTCGGTGGCAATAGTCAATGAAATAAATAACAAAGCCACCGACTTCCAAAAGAAAATTTATTTTATCTTTTTTGTTTAAAATAACTTTTCTGAATACAAAAAAGTTTAAAATAACTTTTGTTTTGGAAGTCGATGGCAATAGTCAATAAAATAAATAACAAAGCCACCGACTTCCAAAAGAAAATTTATTTTAAACTTTTTTGTATTCGTTTTTGAAGTCGGTACTTTTTTCAAAAAGTTTGTTTTTTATCAGTCGATTTCTTTTTATTAGGTTTGATCGAAGAGAGTTGAAGTCTTGTATCAGGTTCGGCATCCAGTCAATTGCGGTATTCCGTTTTGGCAGCTGCATTGTAATTTTTTTTTTTGGTAAAATCATCAAATGTGTCCTCCCGAGCGGATTTATTACCAGACTCGTACTGACTAATATCCATGGTGATCCTTCAGTAGCCCTTTACGTTCCAGGGTCACCGTTACCTGATAAGACAGTCCAGTGACCAAGACAAGCTCCGGCCCTGCAAGGCGTACCTCTCTGATTGGAAATCGCTTCTCGGCGTCGTAGGTCACGCGGCTGTCCTCTCCCTCACGTGTTCCACCTCCTACTTCGCTAGCATGACTTCCGTCTCGCCCCGCAGATCGTGGCCTCGATCAATGCCGGGCGCTATTAAATTGACTCAATTGCATCGAGTTGGGATTTGGCAAACCTGTACCACTCCATGTACCTAACTTTTTTGCAGCCAACTCAATAAGTGGACTAATATTGTGGGTAAACGGCACCCCAAAAAGGTCAAGATGGCCTGTCATTTTTACGGTTACACCTCAGAAAGATAGAACCGGGTCGGATTGGCTCCCGGAAAAATTCACGTCTTAGCAGCATTGAAGTTCAAGCACTCAACCGGCCATGGCTCTTTCGCCTGATATTATTTTGTGAATTTTATTCATGAATACAGATACTACTAAGAATAAAACCTACAAAAAATAAGTTAGCATTCCAATAAATCGTAAAAATAAGCGAAATTGAATGAAAAGTAAGAAATTACAGGACTGTGTCAAGTTTCATAAATAAAATAATGAAATCGGAAAAATAATGTTTTCAATGTTCTAAAGAGTTCTTTTTTCTCTTAAACCCTGTGTTATTTTACTGAAGGTGAAATGTTCTGTATTAAATAACGAACATTTTCTATACCATTTCAATAGAAATCAGGTAAAAAGCCTGAGTGACCAATTGTAGCATCGTAATTCGAGCATAAACGAATCTATGCACTGCTAGTCGCGATTGATCGAAGATGAAATCAGGTACTACTTGCTGTGCAAATGAAATAATGTGGAGTTGAACCACATTTTCTACGCAATTTTGAGCAGTTACGTACCTTCGTTAAGAAGTGAAAGCTCAGTTTTGCGAGATAGAGATTATAATTTAAAGCTCACCAAAACATTCTGTTTCAAGGGTGAAATGATCTGAAACCTGTTGAACTCTGACAGATCTGTCTTTATTAAAAAAATAATCCAGCTGTAACCCAGTATATGAAGCACTGAAGCCCAGTCAAAACAGTTCAATAAATTTTCTCCTTTGCTGTTTAACGATTTGCACCATCCACTCACAATTAACTGCAGGCGAACCAAGAATCTTCTTGAATATTAATTTTTAATCTTCATGGTGTCAATTCGAAATTGTCTTGTCAATTATAGGGGAGCTTGTGGCTGGTCGCAATGGAGTTTGTATGATCCGCGCAGTACATTATCGCTCTCTTTGCGCAGTTTAACAAACTTGATGGTCTTCTTGGGCCTTACTCACTTTCTTCCTGGATCACGGCGTTTGGTGATATTACCCGTCTCTTTTGACACTGGTTTCAAATATTTTGTACCACTGGTTGGAAATATTCGAGCATTAAACCGACCACTTCTGGCTATATCTCCTTATCTATGTCACCGTAATCACCCCAAGTGGCTGGTTTTGCGTCCATAATTATGACTCTGAATAGATGGCATAAATGACTGTTTGATGTATAAGTCAAAGAAAAAGTTTGAAAAATTTTAAACACCAAATTGTAAATTCTAAATAATTTCAAAAATCTAATTAAATAAGTTATGAATTCAAATTAGCCACTAGAAACAAAATTAACACTTGAAAGATATTATAACAAGATAATTTACTCGTATTATAGAATGGAATTGAATAATCTTTATAATGCACACTTTGTAAATTACAAATATATCCAATTCTCAGTGTGACACTGTTGCATATAGTAGTATATATTATCTGTGGATGATCTGGCAACACAGATGACTCCAATGCTCGGTGACTCTTTGGTTAGATTTTTATGTGCTCATAAATCATGGTAAAATAATAAAGACACATGGCTTTCATCACACGAGAGTTTTATTGAAGACGAAGCACGTATCGAATATGGTGTCAGGTGAAAAAGATACGCCTGTGGAAAATAAGAGACTTCCTTAGTGGAACTGGATTTTGGATTACTTGTGCCGCCATTTTAGTGAAGCGTCCTTATAGCGCCGCTTCCGTGAAGACTTGTTGTAAGCAAAAAGTTGCAATAATACAGCGCTAAGTATGGAGGGAATAAAACCACCACCACCATTAATTTTGAGTGGAGAAAGTGCCAACTGGCCGATATTTAAACAAAAATTCAATTTATACATAAAAGCCGTTGGTCTGTCACAGGCGGACGGAAACAGAAAAATAGCGTTATTTTTAAATATTGCTGGAGATGAAGCGCTCACAATATATAACAATAATAACAAGTTAAGTGAGGTAAAAGAATTAGACGACCTAATTGCAGAATTCGAAAAATTGTCATCACCGTCCAAAAACATTATAGCTAACAGTTACAAGTTCTTCAATCTGAAACAGAAAGAAGGAGAGTGCTTTGAATATTTCTTAAATGGAGTAAAATCACAAGCGAAACTTTGTGACTTTGGAGACCAGGAAAACAGGTTAGTGAGAGACATGATTATTATAGGAATTAGAGACTTGGGACTCAAGGAAAGGCTTCTAAGAGAGTCAGATTTGACGTTAAGTCAAACTGTGGATATTTGCCGAGCGGCAGAGGCTGGTAAGCAGCAAGTGGAAACATTAACCAGAGAGAGCGAAGTAGCAGCTGTGGCTAAGATCAGACCAAGGGAAAGATCAGAACGAGATATTAATTGTGAGTACTGTGGGAAAATACACATGAAAGGAAGATGCCCAGCGTATGGTCGGAAATGTGCAGCATGTGGTGGAAAAAATCACTTTGCAGTGAAATGCAGGAAAAAGAAAGCAGATCACAGAGTTGAAGAAAGGAAAGGAGTGAAATCAGGATCAGGAAAAACAGTGAGAAGCAAGAAAGTGTATTTAGTAGAAGAAAATGAAGAAACAGGAAGTGAAGAAAGTGTGGAAATCGATAGTTTGTGTACAGTGGACAGTGTAATGCAATGGAAAGAGGACATTTTAGTGGGAAATCTTGTAGTTACATTTAAGATAGATACGGGTGCAGATTGTAATACCTTACCTTTAAGTTTATACGAGAAAATTAATAAGGAGAAAAACTTGGATTTGGTAGAGTCAGATACAATATTAATAGTTTATAACGGAGAAAGAATTAAGCCAGAGGGCAATGTGAAAATTGATTGTAAAGTTAGGGAGAAGAATGAGAAATTAGATTTTTCAGTTATCAAGTTAAATGTTCAACCAGTGTTAGGATTAAAGGATAGTGTGAGGCTTAACTTGGTACAGCGTGTTGATGAGTTACAGTCACAAGGTGTAGACTCTACAGAACAGTTTGTTAAATCAAACAAAGAAGTTTTTTCAGGATTAGGAAGTATAGGTAAATATCAGATAAAGTTACAGGAAAATGCTGAACCGATAGTGAAACCTATTAGGCGCATCCCACAATCTGTAAAGGATAGGCTTAAAAATACATTAGACAACTATGAACAAAGAGGAATAATAGAAAAGGTAGAAGGTCCTACGGATTGGTGCAATAATTTAGTTATTGTAGAAAAACCAGATAAGTCGTTAAGATTATGCTTGGACCCCAAGGAGCTGAACAAGTGTATTAAGAGGGAGAGGTACCTAATACCTTCGCCTGAAGAAATTTACAATAATTTAGCCGGAAAACAGGTATTTAGCGTGCTAGACTTGAAAGATGGATTTTTTCAATTAATTTTGGAAGATCCTCAGAGTTTGTGTACATTTGGCACCCCATATGGTAGGTACAAGTTCAGGCGTATGCCTTTTGGTATTTCATCTGCTCCAGAAGTATTACAAAAACAAATGCATGAGATTTTTGGTGACATAAAGGGGGTAGAATGCTATTTCGATGACTTAATTATAGCAGGGAAGGATAGTATAGATCATGACCGAATAATGAAGGAAGTATTAAGTAAAGCCAGGAAACATAATGTTAAATTCAATGGGAAGAAATTACAATATAAAAAAGATCATGTAAGGTACATAGGGTTAATAATTTCAAAATCAGGCATTAAAGTAGACCCAGATCATGTGGAGGCTATAATAAAGTTGAGTCAACCTAGGAACATTAAAGAATTGCAAAAGTTCCTTGGAATGTGTAACTATTTAAGTAAGTTTATTCCTCAATACTCAGAGACCACAAAGCCTCTTAGAGACCTTTTGAAAAAAGATACTTTGTGGAACTGGGGAGAGCCACAAATTAAAGCTTTTAATTTAATTAAATTAAAATTGAGTTGTACACCTACTCTGTCTATACTAAAAAATAGGGGTACTATTACTATACAATCAGATAGTTCCAAGGATGGCATGGGTGCGTGTCTGCTGCAAGAGGGCAAACCTATATCATTCTACTCAAGATGTTACACTGACTGTCAGAAAAGGTGGGCACCCATTGAAAAGGAACTGTTCGCTATTTGCTGTGCAGTTGATAAATACCATCAATTTATATATGGTAGGGACATAGTTGTAGAGACTGATCATAAACCGTTGGTATCCATCATAAATAAAGATATAAATAAAATTAGTGCAAGATTACAGAGAATGGTTTTAAAACTTTTAAAATATAATATAACAATTAATTACATACCTGGTGCTAAAATGTTTGTAGCAGATTATTTGTCACGCAACTTCTTAACAAATAATGCAAAGGTTGAGCCTACTTTGCAAGAGGTTGTACATGGTTTTGAGTCTAAGTTAGCAGTGAGTAAAAATAGATTAGAAAAAATTAAAATTAATACAGCTAATGACCCAGTTTTGTCTCAAGTATTAATGTGGTATAATAACGGATGGCCAAAATCAGATAAAAAATTGTCTAAAGAGTTAAAAATTTACTTTAAGCTAAGATTTGATATAAGTGTAAAAGATGATGTGTTATACTATAAAAACAAAATTGTAATTCCGAATTTGATGCAAAAGGAAATACTTGAAATCCTACATACAGGACATTTGGGCATAGTCAAATGCAAGGCAAGGGCAAGAAATGCTTTATATTGGCCAGGACTATCTAATGATATTGAGCAGTTCATACTTAAATGTAAACCATGTCAAAAGTTCAGACCGTCCATGGCCAAAGAGCCTCTCTTGTCACATGAGGTTCCAAGTATTCCTTTCTACAAAATTGGTATGGATATTTGTTACTATGGGGGCAGGGACTACTTAGTTGTTGTAGATTATTATAGTAAGTGGATCGAAGTCAAAAAGTTAGTACAAAAAACATCTGAATGTGTCATAAAAAAGCTTAAGATAATTTTTTCAACCTATGGCATACCAAAGTTCATAGTAAGTGATAATATGCCATTTGGAAGTTATAAATTTAAAGAATTTGCTAATTCATTGGATATACAACTAATAAATTCCAGTCCTCGCTACCCACAATCTAATGGACTTAGTGAAAAAGCTGTGGGCATTGTAAAAACAATGTTAAAAAAGTCCAAGGAAAGTTCTACTGATTTCTTTTTAGCCATGCTAAATTATAGAACAAGCCCAGTTGCAGGGCTTGAATATAGTCCATCACAACTCCTCATGTGCAGATTGCTACGTACAAACTTACCCTGTACTGAAAACTTATTAAGACCTAAGTTACCAGAAAATGTAACTGAAAAAATGATGAAAACAAAGGACAAAGTTAAGACTAATTATGACAAGACTTCTCGGACTAGACAAACCTTCTCGCCTGGACAAAATGTTATGTTACAGAGCAGACCGGACAAGACTTGGTATCCTGGCCAAATAATTTGTGAAAATGGGCCTAGATCTTTTAAAATAAAAAGGGAGGATGGGACAGTAGTAAGGAGAAATCAAAGACATTTATATTAATTGAAAACAAAAATAAGTTTATTGTAAAATCTGATTGTAATGCTTCAAATAACTTGATCAGGAGTCCTGATAATTATAGTAGAGTGATGGTTACTGATAACGGTATATCAACTAACACTGATAACACTAGGGTGTCCAGGAATACTGATAGTGGGGTGACCATGACTCGCTCAGGACGTCTGATAAAAACACCTTCATATCTTAAGGATAATTTTGTGATGTAATTAGTTTAGTTTATGGGGTTTGTAAGGTTTGTTTCATCTCATGTATAATGTTAGTAAAAAGGGGGGGGATGTTGCATATAGTAGTATATATTATCTGTGGATGATCTGGCAACACAGATGACTCCAATGCTCGGTGACTCTTTGGTTAGATTTTTATGTGCTCATAAATCATGGTAAAATAATAAAGACACATGGCTTTCATCACACGAGAGTTTTATTGAAGACGAAGCACGTATCGAATAGACACAATGTGCGCTTTAAAGTGTAATATAATGAGTAGCCCTTATTTTATTTTGATAGGTATACATTTATCATATTATCCATTCGTTTAAGAATATAAGTAGTATCTACAAGCACGGGATCTTACTTTGTTTATTCGAAAGAAAAGTGGCAAAAGCTCATGTTGTTGTCTTCCTGGTATACGAGGCATAGCTGTTTCGTTAGTGTTTTGTTTTTATGCGGGGGGCATCACGATGTCAAATTGACAGAAACTGTGTTCTTTCAGTATGTAAAAGCGCTCTTAACACTATCAAGAGCCATTTCCTGTGTATACAGTTAAACCTATGTAGGTTTACCCGGCATTGGTAGAAACGATGCTGCAGGGCGAGACGAAATGGGAAGCGGTCGCTTCCTCCTGCGAAGCAGTAGTGGTGTCGAAGGAGGAGGCGGGAGGCGTGATGGACAGGACACTGCTGCCAGTTGCCGCGGTTGACGCCCACGGCATCGGACTGCCAGATATGGGTGACTCGCCGTCCAATCATGGACCATACCCGGGTTAATGGCGCGTCGTGTTCCACCTACGCTTCAACGAGCTGTCAACAATCTGACGGGGGCCCCGTATAGGACCAAAGCCTGCCAGAGTTGCGGGACTATCTTTACAAGTAACCGTGATCCTGGAACTTAACTTCTGCTCCACCTAGGGTGGGAGGATTCATTGGATGATGATGACTTCACCACGTAAAAAAGGGCTTCTCAACCCTAACTAATGTTCTGATAACAAACTCTAGTGTGCTTTAGTCCTAACGTTACAGCTAAATTAAGCTTAAAACAGATCCGAAGTACTTTGTCTTAATACATTGCATGAGGAAGCTCTGGCTACAGTCGAGGTCACAGGTGGCTGTAAGCGGGAAGTCTTGAGCATAGGATAACCGTGAATTAAGGAAGCCTGAATAAACAGTCTTGGTCCGTGCTCGTAGATAGTCGGTGAACTAGGATGTTTATAAATCCTAAGGGAGTACTGTATCCTTGTAGGTGCCTATTACTCGTAGTATTAAAGACTCAATGAGTTGTCGCAATAAAGAAGTGGGAAAATTATAAAGAACCAGGTGTTAAATGAAACAGTAACGAACTTTTGAGTAACTCCGTGGGAACTTAAAAAATTAGTTCCAAGAAAAAAAGAAAAGTCTATTAAAGCTGAAGTTTTTTGTCATCAAATAGTTTATTGAAATACTACTTTTGGTTTGTTGTTTGATATTTTTTATCGTATAATACTTTACTTAACGACTGATAAAACAATTGGCTCTTAGCGTGTCGTTTCATTCCATGGCCTAAATATTCAAGCTAAATATATTTTATAAAATATAAATGCACAAAATCAAAAAGCTAATCGAACCATACAGCCGAATAATGTAAGATTTAAAACACATTTACATGGCACTCTCAGGCATAACACGTTTAGAATACAGGAAATTGTCGACCTCGGAAGTCAATGTACGTAAGTGGAAGACATAAAATCTTCGCCATGAGCCGTAAAGGGGCAATTTCTTGTCTACGAGAGAGCATCGACGCTGTATGGCTCTATAGTCGGACGTGTTCAGAATCACTCGCAAAAGTATGTCCTGATATCGGAAAAAACATCTTTTACAACAAGAATTTGGTGCCGCACGAAATCTACGTTGATATTTTTATGGAACGAGCCCTTAAGGTTCAATAGACTCACGTGTCTCTAGAAGTAAGGGAGGCTTATTACACAACGAAGTTTATCGATATGTTCAGTTCTTTTATTGATTTGGGTACTTTGTAAGTTCGGTTATTGATATGATAAAAGGTAAAGTTTTTGGAAACGTATGTCGACTAAATATAATATCATGAAATAAGCCAGGTTCATTCGTTCGTATCTTACAGTCCTACACGAAAATATTAAAAAGTTAAATTAACTGAAAATATCTTAAGTTATTCTGATTAACCCATTAGAGTCGTGTTTCATCTTATACTATATTAAATATTAACCTAATTTTATAATCATTAGTAATTATTTTAATTAACGTGTTGAAATTGCTCGAACCAGATTTATGATCGAAACAAGTAATCAAGCAACTAAAGACGCTTAATTTTTCTGTTAAGAAACACAAACTGGAATGGAAGTATATCCATTTCATGCTGAATCCTTAACTCTAGTTCAAAACAAACCAAAGGAAAATGGATATCTTACACGAATCTATTTCATGAATAAATGTAATGTGAACGAATGCATGCATTCGCCTCCAAACATACGTGATTCGAATGTCCGACTAAACGTTGGCCTCATTGGTCAAGATACGTATGACAAAGCCAGCAAGGAAAATATTTTCTATAAAAATATGAGGGAACGGTTTAAATTATATTAGATCTTCAGATCGAGGACGTAAAGTTCCGGAAAATATGAGCATGAAAACTGAGAATGTGAAAATAGTTTGGAGCTATTAAAGTTTCAGTTGGTTTGGTTGAGAATGTAAACAAAGTAATTAGTGCTAACATACTATATTAGGGCATGCGGACGGCGATTAATGGGTGACTCGCAATCCGATCATGGACCATATCTGGGCGCGCTCTAAGAGCTGACAACAATCTGGTGGGGACTCACTTAGAGGTTCAAAGCCAGCCGGGATCGCGGGACTGTCTCATCTGTTAACCGTGACCCTGAAACGCAAAGGGCTATTAAAGGACAACGTGGATTTTAATCAGTAAGAGTCTGACAGTCCCTCTTGTATCACACTGAGTGCGAAGACTCATTTGATGATTTTACAAAAAAAAAGTTTATTAGAGACATTTTCAAATGGTGAAATACAGCGAGACTTCTTTTTTCATAGTTTACGGTTTTGACTCCTGGCTAGACGTATTGATTTTTCAAAGATCTATCGATGTTGGGCATGCGGACAGCGAGTAAAGGGCAACTCGCTGTCCGACCATGGACCATGCCCGGGTCGACGGCGCGTCGTGTTCCACGCGCGCCTCAAAGAGCGTCAGCAAAAATGACGGGGCCCCCTCTCAGAGGGCCAAAGCCTGCCGGGGTCGCGGGATTTTATTTCCTCACCGTGACCCTGGAACATAAAGGGCTATTATCATAGTTTCGAATTCAGCTATCCATGCCCACTTTTTTTTTTAGCAAGGTAAAATCATCATATGAGTCCTCACACCCCGCGGGCAGGGTGGGAGGGACTGACAGACTTGTACTGACTAAAATCCACGGTGTCCTTCAATAGCCCTTTATGTTCCGGGGTCACGGTAAGGAATAAGTCCCGCGATCCCGGCAGGCTTTAGCCCTCTGAGAGGGGGCCCCGTCATTTTTGCCGACCCGGGCATGGTCCATGGTCGGACAACGAGTTGCCCTTTACTCGCTGTCCGCATGCCCGCGCCTACGGTGGCCGGAGATCGTCTGCTGATCCATGCCCACTTGGAGACTCGCTGCATACATTCAAGGCTATAAAATATTGAATCTGTCGTATTTCTATGCCTACAGGCAATTGAATAAATTCTATAAAGTCACAACTTTCCCAACCAAATCGTAAACAAAACCCTAACTCAACAAATTACCTTGTCCCACAAACGACTGAACTTCCTCAAAATATATTAGTTAAACAACCGGCATATCAAGTCGTAAATCAACTGAAAGGCCTTTCACGGGGCTCCAAATTTTTTATAAGCGTATAATAAAATGCATGCGTCACCGTACGAATTGCTAGTCTCACCAAACCGAAACCAGAGCTACGCGAAGCGATCCGTGCTACGTGCTCGATACGACATCACGTAACGCGCATTACTGCTCTCAATGACTCTGGAGTTACGAGTCTTTTCAGCCGACGTTAAAAACGGTGGCACCCTCAGCTATTCTTTCGCCATTATTCACAGGGCCACAATCCGTTGAGTGTTAAGCACCCTTTTAATGCGACCGTTAAGTGCGTAACTACTTGTGTCATTGTACTGCGGATTATCGGATCCGATTGTGGGTTCGGTGTTGGGCTGCGGTAATTCTGTTCTTATAGTGTTTACATTAATGGTTTATTTGTTGGGTGCAATTTAATGGAATGTAAAAATAATTTAACGTAATGTATTTAAATATACAACTATTGAAGAATAGTGACATACTTTTATATAATTATGTGGCAAACAAAGACAGAATAAGTGCTGTCAAGAATAATTGTCTATCTTCGGGTTATCAAATCAAATACTAAACCATTGCTCGCAATACTCTCTTTAAAAATATTGTATCATAGAAAAATCAAACCTATTCAAGAAACAAAAAATGTATTATGAAAATACTTATATAATTCTTTATTATTCATAAAACTTACTGTTTTTCTGTCTCTTCTATAAATATTTAGGTGAATATATTTCAACAGTAAAATTAAACGAGCATAAAATTACTCTCAGTAAAACTTGTTCACGCTAAATATAAATCCAAACAAAACATTAAGCAATGTTAACAGCACTCCAGTAGACAGTATTGAATACACCCATTTTCTCAACAGGCAATCCAGCTCAATTTGAACGTCAAGATTCGGAAAATTAAAAATGTATTTCGATTTTCACTAACGACGCCCTCAAAAGATAGACCTATAATAATTATTATTTTCGTTGGCCATAATAGCTGGCGTCTAAAATATTCGTGGAAATTATTCGGTTTTCAGTGGGCGAGTCATTAGCAAACATTTGTCATTTGCAAACTCAGCTTGACGTTTATCTCTCTACAATTGATGAACGGATGTTAGGGCATGTAATCAATTGTCCCCGGAGGATGATTGTGACAAAATTTTCACGAAAATATCAGTGAATATTAATTTGTTTGATGCAGACCAAACAGCTTAAAACAGGAAATGACGAGGTACGATGGTAATGATTATGTTTTGTTTTGGTTTGCATTGTTTTAATTGAACGCACGGTAATCAATCATTTCAATTAGATTATTTTGATTTAGTTGATGATTTGTAGCACTTTCTATCTCTACGGCCTGATGTGATACAGAGGAACTCGTAGAGCAACAGGACTAACAGACATAGCATTTGTAAAACAAGAAAAAAATGGAAGTGGGCGGGCCATATGTGTCGCATATTGGATAAAAGATTGGAGAGGAAAATATTGGAGAGAAGACCGACAGAAAAGAGAAATGTGGGAAGACAACCGAGTAGTTAGACAAGCGATTTCATTAAAACCAGTGTCGGGCACCAGTTATCCGGCATTTGCTGAGCTGGGCCTATTTGGCGCAGCTGTGAGTCACACGATATTTGATGTGTAGTTGTAAGTTTTCTTTTTAATATTTTCTTTCTTAGGTCTGTGCCGGCAGTGTTAATAAACGTTTTTTTCTTTCTTTATTAAGTGGCCGGAAGAAACTGGATAGCCAAGACACTTACGCCGGAAATAAGTAATCTATCTGGGTTGATATTTTGATTCCGAATTTCCGATCTTTGTGTGTAACCATTCAAAAACCGAATTTGCCTATCCAAGTTTTAAAGATGTCCAATTATAAGCAGCCTTCAAAACAAAGGAACAAGATGTGATTTGAAATAGAATATGAATTTTGGGCAAAAGTCGCTAGAAGTGGAAATATTTGAAAGACACCTACGCTCGGTAGTAGGTGAAGCACTTTTAAACATGAGTATTCTTTAATATTTATTTATTTATTTATTCAATACATTTAGTACAGTTTAAAATGACATTAACACTAAATGAAATTTAATGATCCTTTCATTCTGTGTCCTCACAGAATCGCAGACATTCTAACATTTTTGTCTTCTTTATACCGCCCCGAAGACGAGCAAAGCAAAGTCCTTCATAAAACTTCAGTGTTCTTAATTTAATCTTAGTAAAACTTCAAAATAAACGTTATAGCCGCCGTCATAAATAAACAATTCTGCCTATTAAAAAGTTTAGCAAATAAAAATTTACGATCACAATGTTGTTAAGTTATTTGAGCATTTAGCTCAAGGTTCTTTTATATTTGGGACTAATTAACTTTAACTAGTTTTTTTTAGGGTAGAGTGCTTGGAAAATAAAATAAAAAACTGAACTTTTCATACGTTTTAACACCTGCGTTGCGTATGGAATGAAGAATTTGACCTTGTGATAATGGTTTTAGTGGAGTGCCGTAAGGTTTATACCTCGGAATCCAGGACCAGTCAATGAATCTTCATATAAATTTTTGAAATGTGTTTTTAACAACATACAGAAAAATGTTAATAAAAAGAAATTTGCCCAATCTCATTTTTTTAAATATTTTTTCATAAAAATTGTATGAACGAAAAAAATTGGCAATTCTTGCCAATTTTTTTATGATTTTATTTGATCTAGTTTCATGTAAGGATCATTTCATTGTATGGGAAGGAAAATGTCTGTGCAACAGAAGTGGGTCAAATCTAATGAAATATAGACCACCTACTAATACGACTTTTTGCTGTAAAATATTTTGGTATATTTGACTAACTTCCGCCGTTCTGATTTTTTTCTTCCGGTATAATGAAATGATCCTTAAATGAAACTAAGTCGAATGGCATTAAAAAAATTTGGCCAGTTTCACTCATTTTTGTGGACAACTCACACTTGACCAAAAAATATAAACGCCAAAATTGTCTACATAAAAAAATAGTTAAAGGTTCTCAAGAAAGTCTCGTATCTCTTATGGATCCTGATTTCTCCCTTTTGGCCAATTTAAAGAGAGTCTCTGTATTCTATATTATTCAATATTATTTCAATAATAATTTTAATAATAAAAAAATTGAGATCGGCCAATTTTTTTTTTAACATTTTCTGTATGCTGTTAACAACACATTTAAAAAAATTATATGAAGATACATTGACTGGCCTTGGATTCCGAGGTTTTACTATTTTTACGCCTTACGGCAATCCACTATTTGCTGTTAGCTTGTTGGGTAAAAGCATCGGGTGTACTGAACCAGAAGGCCGTAGGTTGAAATCCTGTTCGCAGTCAATTTTTTTTCCATATAAACCACTGACCCGTTATTTAGTTTATTTGAGTAGGACATGTTTTGAAAATCCACGACGAAATAGGCAAGGAAGCTATACTACTAAAATAGTACACCCACATTTCACTTTTCTAATCCCATGTAGTAGGGCAAGCTTCAAGCCATTAACGTGCACAAATCCAAACTGCTTGATTGTCACTGAATAATTTCTGCTAGAAAAATCAAACCTGAGAATCGAAAAAATCAACTCTCGACTTCATGCTCAACAGTAGAACTTATGACCACTACACCAACGAGGTTGTTATAATCTGTGGTAATATTAATAATATTGATCTTTAGTATGGCAACATCATCGCTTCTTGTCAACATCCGTCATGGCTGATACCTCCTTTTTGCTCAGCAATATGTCTAATTTGTGAAACCAAATTATTATTAATTTTTTAGTTAATAAACTTAATAAATATAGCTGATGGCTTTATTTCACATCCACCACTCCAAAAGAGGTAGTTCAAAAGTTTTGAAAGCTAAATAAACTGTTAAACTAAGTAACTTGTTCGAGTAATAACGTATCATATTTATACGTGTAGGAAAAGTGTCGTATCTAGCCTTAATTTTCTTTCATTTCGTATCGTGTGTATATTAACTTTATTACCATGATACTAGGGAAAAAGTTTTGAACGTGCCCAAATGTTATCGAAATGAATTCGATGCCCTTACAGGCAATAATAATTAGAGAAATAAGTTATAAATAGGTACCGCCCACTTACTTTAAGTTTTAATGCCCACGTCTTCACCAACTGTTAGGCCAATATTGATCCCATTGAAATTACTGGGATAATAAGTGTAGTGGTCTAAGCCAGGCCTGTCTGAGAGCCAAACTTCATAATAGTGGTTCGAATCCAAAGGCGAAACAAAGTGATGGTTTTGAAATATACTTTATTATATTATCGTACTGAATTTTGTAGCAGGGTAACAGTTTAAACCTTGAGGGCTGTGTGTGCAATACTGAATTACTGGTATTAATTAAAATCAAATATTAATAAAATCATTGGAGTTTATTTTTATTGCTACTGAATTATTAGTTATATCGTCGTCAAAATTAATTAGTATTTCAATAAGGCACGTGTATCTTTATAGTATTATTATCTTTGTTCACATATAATAGAGTAACGTTCCAGCCAAAACCATTTGCTTTGTATCGGCTCATAAATACTGTTACTTAGGTAGGTATATAATATATGTGTACAATGTTTCAATTATGCTGAAACTTCTATTGTTTGGTTTGCCATATTCTACCGTAGTATCCAGTTTTACTGAATGGCAGTTGCCTCCTTTGATGTTTGCCTTCACCGTTTTGAGAGCAGTGGTGATTAAAAAAGTCGCAGTATCACCTGGCTTCTCACCTCAGTAATTAAAACTCTTTAGTTGGAATCGTTGCCCCCGGAACACCACTGCTCTCCATTTCATGTATTTGCATAATATCGATATGATTGGGGACACGAAATGCGATTCGATCATCATCAAAAGTCAATCTTCATTCAACCATCGATACGAGTTCAATAAAAATCTAAATCGATCCAATTGTGCGTATCAACAATGGCATGAATAAATTAGTCTCTTTGTGTGCTGACCGCACTATAACGGCTGATTGGTTCCAAATAAAATTAAAAACTTTGCATTGTTATCCAACCAGTGATTGTTTTCACAGAATAAATAATGAATGGTTTAATTCTGTTTCGATTATCCTCGCTAATACGAAAGTGAGTTAGCTCATAATGTGCGGAATTGGATTGTTAAAGCGTGTTTTCGTCAGCTAATTCCATCGTTACCTATTTCCAATTTAGCGTTGAGGTAAAATTTTTGTGGGCTTATTTTTTTAAAGGCAGCTTTCTATTTTTACAATGATTTACCTTTATTGTTGACTTTAAGAAGCTTTTAATTAAGTTCATTTTTAGCAGCGTAAAATTGTTTATAAAATAATAATTGTAAATCCAGTAGAGCATTTTGCTGTCAGCTAAATATTTTTTCAGGGTGGTTTGGTTTCTGTGTGGAATTACAATAAATAATAAATCAATATTTCAATGCCTATTTATTTGACGCCGAGGTTATGTAGATACATAATTGAATTTCCAACTGCTGGTTAAAGGAAAGTTTAACTTTCTGTACAATGATTGTATCTAGAATAATTAATTATCCAAGTCTCAGGCTAACTCGAACCAACAGTGGAGATAGTACTAGGTAGGATTTTAGTCACGTACCTAATAGTGGACAAAAAATCTGTGATTTGGAGGAATATGTTTACGCCTAAGCGCCTTTATAATGTTATACCTAGATAAATTATTTTTATTATATAATTAAAAATAAAAATTGTTTTAAATGCTGTCGCTAACTAGGATTTTTTCTGTCTTGGGTGTCTAATAAAACAACGCTTTGTAGTGCAGAACAGAACTGAACGTTTAATTTTTAAAATCTTCCACCAAGCCATCACAGATGGCAGCAAATGTATGTATAATCGTACACAGATAATATAACATATTAGATATTACTTTTCAACAGGGTGCATTTCAATACATATAATTTTCTTACACTAACGCCTAAACCCAAAAAACTACTTGTAGATCATAAAAATATTTTTACCCCATCCATGAATCGAACCCGCAACACGCAGTGCAGAAGTCTTTTGCCTGACAAATGCGCCAACTGTTCAAAAAAAGGTAGTTTTTTTTTTTAAATTTATTTTAGTGTATTTTTCTTCCATATTTTCTCTAACTGCTCCTTACAACAACAATACAACCCCATGTTCTCACGAAGCTTGTTACCAGACCGTAGATGTAAGATCCACATTCGGGTCGAACTAGGAAATTGAATCGGGCAAGCAAGGCAAATAATGCCCGATAAGCCACGTCGACAAATGACCAATGCAAACAGCTTACAAGCAACCAGGGTCGCACACAGCTTGAATCTATAAGCAATCTGTGTACGCTGTGTTGTCTGTGTGATTTATAAATAAACAGGTTCAGGCACAGATCCGTATAATGGATTGTAATTGAGAAGTTGACTGAAAGTCGATAAGGATATTTTATTTTGTTTTTACCCTATGTTCTTACCCTAGATTCTTTTAGCGTGCACGTTATACATTGTTCTCACACATGATATGTATATATGAACGCACCGTCAAAGATGTAACTTAAATTTTCTTACATTGATTTTCTTTGGAAATAATAAATTCGAACCGAATGCAGGATTTGAAACCGCGACCTCCGTATTCAGTACATCCGACGCTCTTTCCAACCGAGCTATCGGGATTCTTACCTTCTTCGGGGTTTCTCAAACATATTGATTGAAAAGAGTGCCCTTCGAGTTTCTTGCCCATTCTTCTCCATAGAGATCTACGCTTTGGAATGTGCAACTACAGTACTTTCACAAGATATTATGTCTTGTGTCTGGGACTGTAGTCAAGCTTAATTTTTTTGATAAATCAAAAGAACCTGTAAAGGTCTAACTGAAATAAACGCTTTGCGTCTCATTTTGTGTTATTAAAAAGGCTATGGAATTAATTGATGAGTGATTGTAACCTTGCAATAGCATATTTTGGTCACTCCAATGTAAAATGCTTGTATTTAGTTGTATTTATTATACTGGTAGGTCAGTACAATACAGTCGGGAAAAGGTGAGCAAATGATGAGCTAGAGAAATATCATTCATTGTGGACATTATTATGTGGTCTTATTTATTCCATCACTACGGCATGATCATATTAGAATATCTTGCCCAGCTTAGCTTAGGGTAACTTTTTTTTTGTTACTTAGATGTTTTGCAATATTATTGATAAAAAGTCGGAGCTCAGTGGAGAACAGCAGAGAAGCATTCAAAATTCTTCAATTTAATCAGTATCCGTCTTAGTCTCAAATGAATTTCAATTAGGTTTTTACCTTCCACAGTCGATCTTCCTCCGACAGACGAAGCGGTGACCGGTACCAATATTGTTTGAGAAAAGAAATATCTTCAAGCAGCTGATCGTAAAAGCCACTCAAAAGATTACGCATTATTCCTTTATATCGAGTCAAACGATGAGTGGAGTCTGCAAATACAAAGGGAACTAAGTACCGGCCTATGTAAGTAGGTAATTTATTTTTAAACAGGTTGTTTGGTATTGTGTTTCTTTTATTTTGTTTCTTAATCTAAAAGCGGTTTTTGTATGTTGTTTTTGGATTAAATTTTAATAACGTAATGGAAAAATAATACCTTACAGATATACGAGTCGATCTTCAAAGATAAGCAGCGTTTTTTTTTGGTTGGTTCGTGAATGAGTGGCCATCAATTTATATTTCAAGTTTTCTCCATTTCTCGAAAAACACGTCAAGCCGTTGGTCCCCGTTATCATTTGCACATCTGTGACAGACATTACAGGTGGTCAGTGACCCAAGTCTGACAACAAGTCTTATCAAAGGGTTGAAGCGAAAAAAGGTCAGCTACTGGTATTCAGCTGCATCAGGTTAGACTAGTAGCGAACTCCAAAATAATTGGATAAAGAATAGGCACATGAAGGATAAAGCTTGCAACTGTTTGTATATCTTCCATGACATTAGTGGCTCAAAAAAACAATGCCTGAAATATGGAAACGTTAGAATAAATATGACATTTTGATTATTAATAGCCGCCAATTCAGAAATCTTGAAATGAACATTTGAATATCATTATATGCTCCTCATATATAAGCTTTCTAACTAAACAGACAAGATAAATATGTATTTTACACATTCGTGAACAAAAGTTAGAAACCGCAAACTGAGTCGTCTATTAGCTTTACACACAGCGCACGCTTTCACTTAATTATCCAAATACCATTTCTATAAATAAATAAAATAAAAAATAAGTTAAAATAACTAAAACCCGACTACGAAAAAAACGCGCACTGAAAAGTATAAAACAAGAACAATATTCATTTAACCGATATTGTGCTAGCCGTGGTCGTATGCCACCTACCCAATAAGACAGTGTGAAACAACCGCTGGTGGCATACGACCACGGCTAGCACAATCTCGGTTAAATGAATATTGTTCTTGTTTTATACTTTTCAGTGCGCGTTTTTTTCGTAGTCGGGTTTTAGTTATTTTTAACTTATTTTTTATTTACACTATTTTGGGGTTATATTATTAATTATTTGATAAGTATAATAATAAAAGCAAAGTAGCGAGTGAATTTCACATATACTCATTAATCATTAAGCCTTTTCATTTGATACTCATGTTGACACTGTTAGAAACAGGCAAAGTAGCTATTAAAAGATATATAATGTGTATATATTTCAAATGTGCACATCAAGCCCTTTAATTTGATACCCATGTCGATACTGTGCAAAAATATTTTTTTTTTCGGTTACTACTTTTCATCCCCTAGAGGGCGCCATATTGGATTTGGTAACACATCACCTACCCTATAACCAGCGGACAACTGAGACACTTCTAACAACACCTCATTTGTTATGTAATGATAAGTAGATAGAAGTAATGAGGGAACAAACAAACATACATACCGGTCAAAATCATAACCCTCCATTTGGCTTTACCGTAGTCGGGTAATAAGTTCATTTTGAAGAACACTAATGTGAGTATTTTCTGTTTTAATGAACTTATGTCCGCGGCGTTGCACGCATGAAGTTCAGTAATTATCCCACTGAAACGTACTTGCTAGTACGCTATTAATGAGTTGCAGACGTAGAGTTGTGAGCAGGAGAGCCTTATTTTGATTTTAGAGGTTTTAACCTCTAAATATTCGCGGCTGTGAGCAGGAGAGCCTTATTTTGTTTTTGGAGGTTTTAACCTCTAAATATTCGCGGCAATCACACAATGCAAGATTGTGGAACTTGTCCGATCCGACAGAAATCGTGGCTGAACGTACCGTAAAAGTGTTGGCTTCGACAGTTTTGTCGGGTCACCCTAATGTGAACGACGCTATTGACATACATATGCCAATATGGATCGGACGCGTTTGTCGGTCCGATAAAACTGTCGGTCCGACCTAATGTGAACCCGCTCTAACACATGCACCGTCTGACCGCGCGTTTGTACGATGCTGGCTTATACCGCCGCCGAATGAATTTGCTTCACCGCCTCCGCGACCACGAGGTTCTTAAATCACTAATTCATGTTAAGACGATTCTATCCTAATAACCGCTAATAGGCAAACAAAGGTATTTTCATTCATGAATAACAAGTTTAAGAACAACTCCCTGAATTTGTTTTTTTTCAAATATTCATTATTGTATTTAACAAGATTTTCCTTGAGAAGTTCTGAAGCGTTCGGTAAATATTAGCTCAGCGTAGCTTTAGAAGAAAGAAAGTGTACGGATCCCATTTTTAAACGCTGATTGCTCGAACGTGCTCGGAGAATTAAGATGTCGCTCATCAAAAAATACAAAAAAAAAAAACAATTCGACGCCGCGGTTGGCGACGTGGCAGTTCGATCTCCGCACGGAACAATTAACTGTCTACTACTGGTTTGGGGGAAATTTTGGGGTCTTTATAAAAGCATCCACATCGACACAGGAAAAATTCTTGATGTGGTGACAAGTGTAAAAAAATAGCTGCGTTAGTACAAATACGTTATTATTAAAGTTTAAGTTTTCTTTTGTAGAACTAGTTAAGAGGTCGGTTAATTCATATCTAAAGGGAAATTGCGTACGCGGTTCCGGGTTACACCTCTATCAAATACTAAACTCAGTGACCACGTTACGAATTTCCGCAACCAGTGCTTGACCGACCCATGACATATTATCACACTTATAATCCCGAGTTAAGAAGATGTGTACCTATTTTATACCCACATTTCTCCACTTATATAAAAATCCCATTTAAGAGCGGGTGAGCTTATTACCAACAACGGGGCACGAATCTAAACTCCGTGGCTGCTACTGAAGCTTGCTTGAATTGGGGATTGCACCCAAGACCTCTGGAGCAGTGGTGGCCTAGTGGTATCGGTCCCGACGTACGACTTGTAGGTCGTGGGTTCGAACCCCGCCAGGCGCATTACTTTGTGTAATTTATTTCTTCACTAACTGCTCTCAAAACGGTGAAGGAAAACATCGTGAAGAAACCGGCATGTCCTAGAACCAAAAATTCGAAGACATCTGACATCCACCTATCCGCACTGGGCCCGCGTGGTGGATTATGGCCCACTTCCTCTCACAAAGAGGAGGCCTGTGTCCCAGCAGTGGGAACATTATAGGCTTATAATGATGATGATGACCCAAGACCTCTTGCTAGCAATCGTGCATAAGACCAAAGAGATAGCCTGACTGCTTCCGAGTGATACATTTTTGTAAATTAAAATATATAAATGATAAAATGTCGGTAAAGATCCACAGATGAATAGAGTTCATAATTGGGACAATAGAGACCCTGATGGTTTACGTAGCCTCTAGCAATGAGGTTGTAAATAAACCAATCTTAACTAAAGTGTCACACGACTTGCGCTGTTTCTGCCAGGAATTTAAAATCCTATTACCGCTTAAACCACAATGTTTGCAGAAAATGTGCAAAGAAACGTTCTTAGCTTAACGTTCTTGCTATTTTTCTTCTAAAACTTATCTTAAAGAAAGTTATAACTTGGTTTACCTAAGCAATCCATCGAATCAATATTGATATTGAACAAATTACAAGCAGATAAAAGAAAAACTTGAACAGTCCAAAACCTGAACAAACACAAAAGTTACAAAAGAATTCAAAATCGAATCAACACCATGCTGAACAGATATCATGAATACTTCATATTGGTTCAATCCCAACGTTAAATTAACTTTAAAATATGTGTGTGAATATAGAATGTAAATACTCAAGTGAATGCGCAGGCGAGAGGCGATACTTGCCGGTGCCAACGCGATCGTGTTTGCTTCTCAATTCCAATGCTAATATTTATTTTGAAACTCTGGATTATCAGTCTCTCTCTCCCCATCGTTTTATTTCTATTTGCATCTCTCTGTATTCAATGTTAATACGAAAAAGAAACATAAACGCACACCGCAATTCTACATATCTCGCTCTCAAACGAAACGGGCATTCTTAAATAATAATATGAACGTATCAAGAAAAATGTTTGCGTAAATGCGAATAGCCTTTTATGAATGCATTGCAAACTTTTTATATTGAATGCATTCATAAACATAATAGCAGTAGCATGGACCTTTACATTTTCATTTACTTTATTGAACTACTCTAGTACGTTAAATGGATTCATTCGCTTCACTGAAATAAATTTAATAAGACGAGTTTTACGTTTTGAATGATTGTAAAAACTTTTCGAATCGAAAGAAAATTTAATTTGAAAATTGAATTTATGTATTTTGGGATTGTTCACAGGTTCGTATATAAATAACTACGTATTTTTAACTCGTATAAAAGTAGTATTTTTATTTGAAAGCCCACTGATTTCTGTTGTTCAATTCATGAATCATCAGTAAGCGATGTTTTCTATACTTCGAAGTATGATTGTTAACACTGAGCAACTTTTCCGTAAGTAAAAAATAATATTACTTCAAAACAACAGGGTACTCCATTAACGGTCATTAGTTTGTTAAAATCGATACTTGAACATTTGAGTGTCAACCGCATTGCATTGCTGCTCGTTAGTGTCATTACGACGTCCCCCATAAGGGAGATATTTATGTATATCATTTTGTACTGACGTGCAACGTCATCGTTTTGTACAAAAATAATAGGCAGTAGTAAGTAGTCGATTAGCGGAGTAGAGCCTATAAGCCGTAGATAGAAGCAGGCATTCGAAACCAGCCAGGCATTACTTATTATATTTTCATTCTTTTTGTTACTTTCTTGCGTAAAGGCATCTGTGTCTTCTAAATCTATATTTTTTTTTTGATTTAGTGACCATAATCATCTTTCTGCCTTTATCCCATTCTAGTTAGGGTGGGCGTAACATACTTCTTTCTTTCATCCTCCCCTGTCAAACGTTCCGTCATCATTTACTCCTTTTTTTACCGACTTCAAAAAAAAAGTAGGTTCTCAGTTCGACCTGTATGTATGTGTGTATGTATGTACGTTTGTCCGCGATTATCTCGCGTTTGGCTGAACGGATTTTGATGCAGTTTTCAGGGAAGTGTTCATTACATTCTGGAGAAGGTTTTAGTATATAACACTAATAGATATCCCGTGACTTTGCCCGCATGGTTCCGTTTTGCTTACTTGGATCGTAGATTTTCAGGGACGATTGCATGTTTGTCCGCAATTATCTCGCGTTTGGCTGAACCGATTTTGATGCAGTTTTCAGAAAAGTGTTTGTTACATTCTAGGAAAGGTTTTAGTATATAACACTAATAGATATCCCGTAACGTTGCCCGCGTGGATCGGTTTTGCTTACTTGGATCGTAGATTTTCAGGGACGATTGCATGTTTGTCCGCAATCATCTCGCGTTTGTCTGAACCGATTTTGATGCAGTTTTCAGAAAAGTGTTTGTTACATTCTGGGGAAGGTTTTAGTATATAACAATAATGGATATCTCGTGAAGTTGCTTACATAGATCCGTTTTGCTTAATAGGATTGTAGATTTTCAAAGACGCCGATTTTATGAAGATTTTTTTTGTTGATTATCTCAACTAAAAAGGGAAAAATAAAAAACTTTTTGAAAAAAAGGGAACCGACTTCAAAAACAAACACAAAAAAACAATAAAATAACTTTTCTTTCGGAAGTCAGTGGCCATATGTCAATGAAGTAAAAAAAAAATAAAGCCACCGACTTCCGAAAGAAAAGTTATTTTATAGTTTTTTTTTTTGTGTTTGTTTTTGAAGTCGGTTCCCTTTTTTTCAAAAAGCTTTTTTTTCATATTATCATTCCTAACACAATCCATTTGTTTTATCATTTTTTCTCTAACACTCAATCAAACGGCGAAGAAAAACAGCATGGGGAGGTCTGTATATGCCGAATTCCTGTAACTAAAAATTGTGAATTACGGCAATTTAATACAAACTACAATAATACGTGAACTTCCTAACACGTACACTTGATGCTATTTTAATTAATTGCTTCCCTTCATTGACTCTTACCTCACTTTTATTGCTACATTGAGTACAGTATTTCTCCTCAAATAATACAACTAGTTCTCCCTTCCTTACTGCGTTGTATCATTTCCTATTATTATCCTTATATACTTCGAAAATATACATTTTTATGAACTGAACAGGTTCCCTTTTATGATGTCAGTTTATATACCTAACTTAAATGGAGTAGCGGTGGCTCAGTGGTAACGGCCACGACTTACGAGTTCTAGCTAACTAGCCGATTTTGCCACGATAATATTCCACAACTATCACACAACGCCATTTAGTCCCAAGCTAAGCAGAGCTTGTGTTATGGGTACTAGACAACTGATAAACATACATATACATTTCTAAATACATAAATATTATTATAGATAAATTACACCCAGACACAGAACATATGATCATGCTCATCACACAAACATTTGTCCTGGGTGGGAATCGAACCCACGACCTCCGGCATAGCAGTCAGGGTCACTAACCACTAGACCAACAGGCCAGTCAACGATGTTTTCTTCCACCGTTCTAAAACAGTGGAAGGAAACATCGTGGCAAAATCGGCTTATCCTAGAACTAAAATTTCGAGAGATATTATGACGTTTACCAATCCGCATGCCATTAGAACAAGAGAGGAGGCCTGTGTCCCAGCAGTGAAATGGCATAACAACATTGTAGTCTGATTATGCCATGCCATAGGTAGCTGAAACAGTTTATTATTTCATTAGACAATAATTTCAATTAGTTACAAAAGAATGCTGTTGTCCATAGCTTTAGGGTCACACCGAGACGCGACGTAACGCGACGATATTGAGATGTGTAACTTTTCGTGTCGTAAATAAAGTTAGATTTTGAGTCGCTCTATTGAAATAGACGTGCACCATCGCGCCTCAGTGTGTATTGACCTTAAAAGTCACAAATTCCTCTCACTTTGTCACAAGCTCAGTTTTGAAAACTTAATTCTCTCATTTCACATTATTTCCAACTTTATTAGTCCTACACCCGCCTTTGTCGAGCTGCAAACACGCTCTCATAAAACAACATAAAATCCAATATCCCACTAAACAGTTTAATGAAGATACTTCACGGAGTTAAAATGAAATAGTTAATAAAGGCATGTCTATGCAACGACATTGTATTGTGGGGCATACATAGGGATTGTGTGCATTGTTTGTCACACAGTACACACTTTGTTCACAATAATGGTGACGTGAAAGTTGGGCTGAAGAACTAAGTAGGCCACGTTGTAGCTTGACGCGGATGAGTTTGTAATGTTTTAGTTAAGATTCTGTTTTTGGAGCAAGCTTGCTTCAAAGAAAGCTTGCTCCAAAAACAGAATCTTAACTTCTTAGAAATCTATCTCAATCTCTCTCTCTCAGAATCTTATCTTCAAAGAAAAATAACAGATTGAAAAAGTGAGAGATTTTTAGGTAATGCATAATGGGACCAGATGGTCAACTGTTATGTAGTATAATAATTTGGGAAAAATCAGTTCTTGTCTTGTATTGAACTTTGAACATGAAGGAAACTCAGATGTGCCATATTTTTAAAATAATACGTTGAAAAAGACGTAAGTATGAGGATTGAGATGTATTCTCATGAAATATTCCTGAAGAGATAATTTATTCTAGTTACCTACTTTTATGGCCAATATTTCCGTATATGTTTTTATTTTCAAAACAAATTCTCGCGTGTGAGTATCCTGCATTTTACCCTTGTCAAAATATCAACAATATTTCTTTAATCAAATATAACCCATGTACTTAGTAACCTCGAATATTATGTTCGGTCATGTTGCAAAATAGGCCCCTGAGAGCAACGGCAACGGAACTCAGTCACGCGTGTCGATAATAAATCTAACTGGGGGCATTGCCGATTTGGTCCCAGGATATTCAATGTTCTGTACAGTGCGGCATGTGTAGGGTTATACCAAAGCGTAATTAGTTATAATTATTTCATTAGTATACTCCTCATAGTCAAACTAACACTATGCAAAATGAAGTATAACTAGTTACGCTGTGGTATAACCCCTGGGATGGTAAAAATACGCTGCGAAATGTGTAGGTATGTATTTCGTTGTTTAGATCGATTTTTAACCGACTTCCAAAAGGAGGAGGTTCTCAATTCGGATGTTTGTATTTTTTTTTTTTTTTTTTTATGTTTGTTTGGGCATAACTCCGTCGTTTCACAACCGATTTGAAAAATTCTTTTTTTGTTGGATAGGGTATACTTCCGAAATGGTCCCATTAAAATTTTATCGAAATCGGACTAGCATTTTTTGAAAAATCAACAATAAACAACAAAAACCTAAAAAGTTTTCAACTTTGTCTACACCGATTATTACTCCGAGGTTTCTGGTGCGATTTCGATGATTCCTTTTTTGTTCGATACAGTATATCTGCCATTTGATCCCATAAAATTTTCATTTAGTTTGGTGCAGTAGTAAATATTTTTAGCTCATTGTGTACATACATACATGGGCGTTGTTATTACCGGTGCTACGGATTACAACATTTTAGTGCACATGTAAGAAAATTATGTATTTGACAATAATTTGGGTTGAATAGTGAAACTAAAAAGGATAAAATAAAAAACTTTTTCAAAAAAAAATGTAACCGACTTCAAAACAACCACAAAAAAAGTTCAAAATAACCTACAAAAAAACTTTTCTTTAGAAAGTCGGTGACACAAAGTAAAATAAAAATACATTTTTTTTTGAAAAAGTTTTTTATTAAGGTTGTGCCCAAGATTTCGGTGACAAAGTTCGTAATACAATAACGTTGAATGAAAACACTGTGTGGAAAGATTGCAAAGAAGTCAAATATATGTAAATACGACCTCGGTCGCTGCCGGATGCAGGCCAGTGGTTTATGAACATAGGAACATTCCCGTTCATAGAAAGAAAGCCTACGTCTTATTGTCAAAGTAGTAGGAATTATATAAATTGTGTTTTATTTTTTCGTATCTAGCAGAAAATACTTGTATCGTATTGTATAACGGGCTGGTATCCCACAACTCCACGTCATATGCGCGTATTTGCAGAAATAAAACCTTCCTCATTTTATTGTGCCACTTTTATCATGCACGAGGAGACTGTAATGATGTTAATGTCTGTTAGTATCAGTAATAAACCGCTGTATCGCAGACCAATATACTGCGATTTGACGACTAACTGTTGTCCTTAATACCAGTAATGTATCACTAACATCTGTTCTGTGTCAAAATGTTTATGTTTCCCACATAAATAAGAGAGTGATCGTTTAGATCTATGTTTATGTTTTTTCCGGCTGATATGATGGAAATATTGACGTGTTTTTTCCGTGAGATAATGACAAATTGAACCGAACACTGTTGAAAGAAATACTTTTTATTTGGAGGAGAAAAAACATGTCACACCTAGACTGAAGGGCGGCGTAATCGTATCAAGTATAATTTATATGAGCCTTGAAAGATTGATAACAGCCTTTTTTTCTCCTCCTGGCCTCGCGAGGCAGTTTTCTCGCGTGGCAAATGCCTCGCGAGGCAGCTCGCTCTGTGTGGACGCACCTAATCGCTAGTGTTTGATTTTAGGCTGCGGTGGTGCGGTAGCGGCGGCGGCATCGTGTACAGGAGCCGAATATTGTATCAACGGACAGATCTTATTTTATTGAGGCTGTTACTACTTTAGCTCCACGGTTTCCTAACTAAATGTTATAATTTCGAATCTCAAACTAATCCCCGCTTTCTGAAAGCCTAATCAATTCAAATCCGCTTTCAGATTTAACGTCGGCTGTCGTAATTGGTTGACAAAAATGCCATTAACCAATCATTTAAGTTGTCACTACATTTGACAGTTGAGTTGATTGATTAAGTTGACAAAAACAGTGGGTACAAAGGTTAATCAACCTGTGTTTATCGTATAGAATGATGTCATGATGAGGGAGTATTAGGTGTAGTACACACTTGTTTTGTTCAGTCCATTCGATGTGGTCGTATTTGTTCCATAAGGAAGTTGATCCGGGTAAACTGAATAGCCTCATGGTCTCATAGAAGTGGATAGATTAAAAAAGATGTTAGCTACACTCAACTTTATAGGGAGGCAAAAGATGGAAGAAGTAGAGAGAGAACTAAAGTCGATCGGAAGCAATGATTTTGCACAAACTAACGGGTCGGCACACAAATTTAAGAATTGAGTGCCGACCCGTTAGTTTTCTAGCGGGTTTGGTATAACCCGAGCCCTTTTTATCCGAACGCATATCAACAATTATTTGAACTACGGCTATGCTAAATGAAGTCGTGCTAATATGTGTAGCTATCCTAACGGGGTCCTAATATTATTTACAGATCTGAAATGAGAAACCAATTTATTTCTCTTACTCCATTAAGATGGCAGTTACTTCCAGGAAATTCTACGCCATCCATTTGATTGAATTATGATTATATATCTTCACATAAAACTTTATTGATTGTGAAGGAAAGGCAAATGAAGCAAACTTTACTTCACTTCATATAAAAGAGAGAATCAGTATTCCCAAGCATATTGTTGTCATTTTCAAAATAACCAATGAAGCCATTTGTCAGCATTTAAATTTAAGTTAAATGTAAACTAAACATCATACTAATTTCCAAATATGAACCTGTTTGATAGTTTAAATTGTAAATAGGCCAATATCTACAAAACAACAAATTTACAAATTGAGCGCCCACAATCCAATAAGTTGTTTTGAACAACACTGATGAAAACCATCGATTCCTGGTAGAATCATAATAAAATGTATGAAATACTGAACAACAATAAACTTCGTGGCACTTTGCTATCAGAATTTTTCTCCCTTTTAAGTGCAGAATCAATTTAACGACAAAATCCTATTTTATCAACCAATATTTACCGGGAAAATTGCATCTAGCACTTGATTTTTATCGAAAATTTTCCAATATACCTGACCTAAAGGTTGTTAAGTTCAAAGCTTTTATTACGGCATGTTCCCATCAGTCGCTGACGGTATCGCCTCTAAAATCTGTAACAGAGCGAACACCGGAGAATTCATTGCTCCTGCTGACTACACGCTCCGGGAATTATAAAATATCTTTTATGTGCTTTAGGACTTTGTAAGCTGAATCCTGATATAGGATATGAGTTTGTGTGTCCGGAAATAAATAATAATAATATTCCACGACTATCACACAACGCCATCTAGTCCCAAGCTAAGCAGAGCTTGTGTTATGGGTACTAGACAACTGATATACATACTTATATATTTCTAAATACATACATATTGTAGATAAATAACACCCAGACACAGAACAAATGATCGTGCTCATCACACAAACATTTGTCCTGGGTGGGAATCGAACCCACGACCTCCAGCTTAGCGGTCAGGGTCACTAACCACTAGACCAACAGGCCAGTCAATAAATGAGAACGAATTTTTTGAAATATGATGGTGATTAAGGTGTTGACTTCAAATACTTTTTCTCTATTTACTCAACGTCAATTTTCCGACTGACTGAATCATAAAATATCTCTGTAAACGTTTTTAATTTCGAAGTCGAAAGTTATACGTGATTGATTTGCTTCCTAAAAGTGAAAGATTACGCTGGAGACATAATGTTTGTCATCCATGTCGTGTCAATATCATTTTTCGTCGGCGGAAAGATTGTTATTTTTGTACATGTACGTTCATGAACGTGTTCATATAAAATCTTTGATCAAATACTATAAGTTCACTTTATAAGAGACACATCTGTATGAAATACCACTGGGAAACGATTAATAATAAACTAGAGCGTCACGCTCCAAAAACACAATACTATGTACGGCGCTACGTCATGCGTAGCGGTGCTACGAAGCTCGTAGCGTCGTAGCAACTGCCATCTCAAGTTTGCTGTTTTCCAATAATTTTGATGGGATAATTTTTAAGACTAGCGATAGCAAAATTGCAGCGAATACATGAATGTTATTCATAAGCAAACATAAATAAATATTAACCTTAAAGCAAGTCACGTTTCTTCAATTTATTATAAAATGAAGCACTTTATTTTAAAATATACTGAAGCGGAATATTGGTGATAAATCATTTTTATTTCTCTGTATTTCTTAGTATGAAATAAAAAGAATTTAAAAATGTGTTCAGACGTTAAGACTATTGTCTACCGAGCGCTCGTCCATACTAAAAGAGAAAACGTTTTTCTGCCCCTAAATGTTATCCTATCTCAATGATTTTTTAGAATGCTTCTGACACTGTAAAAAACTAGGTTTGTAGGTTTTATTTTTTTCAAAATATATAATAGTTTGAAAGTAACAGGCGCCTAAAAGTTACTATTTTTATGACAAAATCTTCATTGAAGTAAAACCTTTGTATTTTAAAAACAGAGAAGTTTTAGAAAAAAAGCAAACCTAGAATATAATATGCTGAAACGATTGACACCAGAATCTAAGAGATTGGACGTGATTTAGTATGTGAAAAACGTTTTCTCCCGAGAGACAAATTTCATATAAAAAATACTCACAGTCAGTCGCGAGCTGCAACGCTCTCTATCGCACGATCGGGGGTTTTTCAACGCGCGAGAGGGACAGCACGAGTTTTTCTAAATACCTATTTTTTGAAAAGGCAGCCGCTATACAATCCTCTTAATTGTCGATTCATTGCACGTACAAAAACACTGTAAATTAGTGACAAACAAAAACGCCTCGCTTCGCGTTCGCCACGCCTGTCTGTTTGACAATAGCTTTACAGATAGGAGTTTTTAAAATAATGTTTTCCAATATAGCTGTTACTTAATTATTCTTTAAAATCCTTCCCAAATAAATTATTAATCTTCCAATTCTCAGCATAGTTAGCCGACTTCCAAGATACCTTTAACTTAGAATTAGTTGGTAAGTCTTTCATATTTACAACAGGCAATATAATACCCTCTATTGGCCGGAGTTACTTATAGTTCTATCTTCCGAACAATTTATTAAGGTAAGGTATCTATTTACTTTCCGTGCTCAAGCGAGCAGAACGGACATCTCAATTATGCGGCGTGAGCTTAGCTTAGATTATTTTTTTGTTTAGTTATGGAGCTAGAAATGTTCAAAGATGTGAGGCTGATTTAACACTTTTCAAGCGTTGAGTGAATCGGTTTGTTTGGCAAATGTACTTCACCTCAGGTTAAGCCAGAAGGTCAAATGCAAGCCATTCAGCCTCCAAAAACAGTAACGCAGCACTATAATACTTTCGGTAGTCATCGTCATCTGCCTTTTTTGTTTTTGGTTTGGAGAATTAATCATCAAATGAGCACTTCCCGCCTTGGGTGGAGGGGAAGGGACTGTCAGACTCTTAGGCGCGGGCAACATAGAAAAGACGTAAGACGCAAACGGGGCGGAGACATAATATTATGTCTCTTCGGCGTCTCTTTCATACAAAATGTATAGAAGCGTCGCGACGTAAAACACACAGAAGAGACGGGGCGCGGACGCGACTCTCATACATTTTAGCACGTCCGCGATGCGTCCTCGTCTTACGTTTTTTATACGTGGCCCCCGCCTTACTGATTGAAAACGCACCTTGTTCTTTCAATTGCTTTTTACGTTTCAGCGTCACAGTCGCCTGTTAAGACAATATTGCGACCTTGGCGAGACACTCTTGAACGCTTGAGTGAATCAGTTAGGTTTTATTCAAGCGAACTCCACGCCAGGTCCCATCAGATCCCTTCAGGCGGGACGGTAAAATTGCAAGCCGCATTTGTAAAAAATAGTTATCGTTTGTACCACCATTATCCTCCTGCCCTCCTCCCGTACTATTTGAGGTCAGCGTTTTCTTTTTCTCTTCTTCTCCTTGTCAGACGACACGGAATATTTTATTTTTCTTTCATATATAATTCCTTCTACTACCCATCCCTCTTTTCTTTGCCCTTCCATTCTATCCGCTTTCATATCTATTGATCTCTTAGTCAAGTTTGAACGTTTTGTAACCGTTGGATTAGCAACAGTCCAAAATAATAAAGTAGTATTAAATCAAAAGTAAAAGTAACAAACACATTTAACACAGCGCGATATTCTAATAGATACAATACGTATCAAATAAGTATCCGTCTTAGTTTAATTTCGCCAAAATAATGTACCAATGTCAGTGACTAAATCTTCTTCGAGAATACGCAAAGGCAAGTTACGTAACTTTCAGACCGCTTGACTAGTAATGTCGTAATTATTAATATTTCTTGAACCAACAAAGCTATCTCTAAGGACTATTAAGAAAACTAACAAAAATCGTAAGAGAATCACGAAAAAACACTGAAAGAAATTCACAGTTCATAAACTTCAGGCTTTCTTGAAAATAAACTTGGATAAATTCTCTTTTCCATTGTTATTGGTAATAAAGTATGGATGCGGTCACCCAACCGATGTAAATGTACTTATTATACAACCTCTTTTGTCTCCAAGAAGTACTAATAACACTTGTTTATGCCCGTGTCGTTCGCGTTTATACAAGCAATAATTGTTTTTATTGGACGAATTTCACTGCAACCGAGTCTTAATATCCCATGAATACGATTCGCTGAATCGTTTTACTGAATTTGTATTGGTTTCTCAATGTATCATCAAAATTAAATTTGTTTTAATCTGGGCTTTGCCCGCGGTTTTACCTGCACGTAGGATGGAATTTATTTGTCGTGATCATACTAGTCTGATTTTTAACCCAAAGCATTCTAAAATTTAGATCAAACATCATAATCTATCAATGTGGAAAGGTGTGCTTGAATCATTTCATTTGACTTTGTCAGAGTTTACTTTCTTTGCGAGCTAATATTGAACCTAGTTTTGCATCGTACCGCACGATAAGCAAATACCGGCCACATATCAGTGTGACGTCACAAAGGTTACGTCACAACATTGCCTACGACCTCTATCGTATTTCGGATATTACGTGCACGTGTTGACAGCTAGGCAGAATCCGGCGGACACTTGCGGACTTGTGTCGCATACTATCTGACATGAACGACCGTGACTGTACATGGATCATAAACCATACCAGTAGACATTTATAGAAAACTAGCTGACCCCGCAAACGTTGTTTTGCCATATAAATAAAAAAAAATAGATAGTAGCCGATTCTCAGACCTACTGAATACGCATATAAAATTTGGTAAAAATCGGTAGAGCCGTTTCGGAGGAGTACGGTAACTAACATTGTGACACGGAAATTTTAAATATAAGATAAGAAACTGCGTATTAATAGCTTTGGTTATGAAACCTTGCCAAAAGTAAATACAGAAAAAGTGTGTGAGTCATCGCTTAAACGAAGAAAATAGTTCTCACGGGAACTATCTCTAGATATTTAAAGATTAAAAGTATACTTTCTCTAGAGATTGAAGTCTTTAGCCAAAGTTTAATTTTGGTCTCATGAACAAAGTTTTAAAAGTTTATCTTTAAACATTTTTATAGGCTCAAGTACGAAAAAAATAAATCAAGATTAACAAGCTTCTGCACTCCTTAATCTCCGCTGAACCAATATAAAAGGCCATCATTTTCTTATCGCTTTCACAGCAATATTTTATCCGCACCTTAAAATTACTCCCTAGGAATATAACGCGATGTTTTCCTTTGCTGAAAAGCGTATGATAAATGTTTGTGCATAAATTTCAAAAGCTCATCGAGGCTTGCTTTCCTGTTTACGAGTCATCCCACGTGTACCCTCTGCTTTAAACTTGTATATTTAATTCGTCATAGAGCATTCAGCTAAAGCGTTTCATCCTGACAGTTTTATGACGAAAAATAGCTGCAGAAGTGTTAGTTATAACTTGCTTTTGCTTGTAGGTTTGCGTTTCACGTAAACCGTTCTTTCTGGGCAGAAAGAATGACCAGACTCCTGAGGATCTTTTTTATTTAAGATGATCTTGCCTTAAACCACCATCTCGCCTGATGGTGAGCATAGTGATAACATGGTCGATGGTGAAACACGTTTGCCTAGAACTAACCTATTTACTCTTGACTTAAAGACCCCAACTCCGTTCAGTTACTAAGGCGTAAAGGCGTGATAAAGAAACTAACCCTTTTCTTCATTTATAAAACTAGTAAGAATGTCTGAAGAAAGTGGAATGTCTGTCTTCATTAATCTGACTAGATCGATGGATTCAATTAACTGTCCAAATTAGAATTTGAAGGAGATTTCACTGACTATCTTCGGCTTAATTTATAAGGGTGATACTTAACCAAATTAATGATCTAGTAGAAGACGAGGTGTTTCCGTAATCGCAGCTATGTACTTGTTCACGTTGGAACGCGCGGGCGCAGTGGCGGGTGCGGTCGCGAAGACGTGGCGGGTTCGTGTTCACATTGGCCGCCAGGCGTTTGCGCGGGTGAGATTCTAGCGACAAGTTCAAACTGGTTGAACTTACCTGACGTCGCGAGTGAATCGCGCGCTCCGCCGCTAGTTCGACGTGAACACACACAAACATCTCACGCGTTTGATATTGACGCGAGCGGCGCGCGCGCGCCAGTCGCTAGCTTGCCCGCTACTTACACCGCACGTGCGTTTCATACGTGAACACTTGGATATTACGCCATATGTTTGATATTTCGTGACCGCGCCCGCCACCGCGCCCGCGAGTCAACGTAACAAGTACTTAATAACTATACGGGATATTTAGTTGAATATTACTACTCATCGTTAAGATAATATTATTATCTCTTAATCACCCCTAACGGCATACACAGGAAGACATGGGGTAATAAGCCCGGACTACACGACACTTTTATATTGCTTTATTTATTTTATACCCACTAAAAGTTCCCTCCTAAGTTCAAAAAATAGAAGATAAAGTTACGGTTAAACTTAAAGCGGTTTTAAAAGGTTCAACCAGCAAAAAGCAGATTGGACCACTTTAACGTTCTCCAGTGTAACAGTCGAGTACCAGCACTTTCTCTAAAACACTGCCCTTGAGTAAAAGTTAATCAAACGTGAATTTCACTTACTGGCCAGAGGTCGTTCGTTTTGAAGCACCATTACATTGGCGATGGAGAGACCCATCAATTTAGCTTCACGCCGACCGCACGTGGTCACCGCGACTGCGGCCGACATGTGAAACGTTTTATTACGGTCCAGGAAAAACCGTTACAATAACGCAACTCGAGAATACTTTAGTCGAACTAAGGAACAGCTGGAACAACGTAATATGCGTCACTTTTTTGATGGATGCTGAAATTATTCAATTGAAGTGGTGTGAGGCGGATATTAAAGTAATTTGGATAGATTAATAGCACTACTAGTATCACTCCTGTACTTATTTCCTTTTTATAATGGTTAACACTAAAATCATACTCTTTTTCATTTTGTTCCTAGATTAAAATTTCGACGTTACTTTGGCCAAGTGGTGCGATGTGGGCGTATTAATTAAGAAACCAATTGAACATTTTATTTCTTAAAGTTCAACGCCAATATGAAATTTCTCTCTCTTGTCCGTTATTTTTATCGTTAGAAAAATATCAAATAATTTCTGAAATCGAAGACCAACGAAAACCTTTTCCTTGATCTTAGAAGGAACTTTGATAGATAATATCACCTCATAAAATTTACCGAGTGGAACAATTTAATTCCTGTCGAACCAGTTCACAAACAGTTCGGTAAGTGGCTGTCAATTGAAGGAGCGTACGGCTAAATCGACGCAAGTCTTTCAATTTGACGCGAATCAAAGGAACAATGGGTAAGCTATTTAATAAATGCCCCCGATTCAAATTTCTAACGGCAACAGTTGGCGAACACGATCGCCGACGCCTCGAGCGTGAATAATTTCCGTCACAACATTACCCCCCCCCCCCCCGTTGTCTCTCTTACCCCCAAATAATTCCATTCTTTATGTTCCACAAGAGTGCTGTCACAAATAAATTGAAAAGTCGACGTGGGACTCTCTATTCAGCTACACGATTTAAATGTTTGAACACGCAAATACACTTTATTATTTCAAAGAAAACATTAGAACTGTCCCAGTTTTCGGATGTACAAATGATATTTAACGTTAATAGAAGTTCTGAAACTGACGAATATTTATGTCGGCTTTTCATTCTCACTTTATCGTCTGGCCAAGATTGAAAAATATCGAATAAATTATAATAAGAAGACGTGCTTAGGTAAAACGGCTGACAAGAAATATTAATGCCTTCTGTGAACAAAAGATATTTGATTTTTGACTCAGCAAGTGGTTGCTACTTATGGTAATGGGTGTCTATATTGAGATAGATGTTTTGTTTCTTTTATTGTTGTATAAGTGCTCTTTTAAAGCTTTATTGGATTCGACAAAAATAACTCATGAAACAAATATAGCTATGAGATAAGGTTCGATACAATCTAAGATTCTGCAGTTCATCTCCCATGTAATAACTTAATTACACAATGACGCTCTAAACACCTTTAAATTCAACATGGCTACCGCTGAATCACTTTCACATAAAGAGATGATGCTGCATAATCGTGAGCTAAATACAAAATGTTATTATAACCTGTCCATAGACACATAGGTACCTAAGTATATTCTACCTTGGGGTGCACCCTTGTTACGACCACGGCAAATGCTCCGTGACAGGGGTCGAAGGTACTAGACGAAGCTAATAAACACGTGCTATTATTAGTCCAACATTCGGGTTATTATAGGAAATGTGAACTATTGGAGCCTTTATTATTTCTGTAGATTTGTTCCGGTTAATTAATAAGGTTCTATTATAATAGGGAAAGTCAATAATAGGATATAACTTATATTTGTTCCTGTTGTTGGTTTGCCCTTTATTTTCTGGCAGAAGGGAGAGCACTCATTCTTTATTTTTTTATCAATATTCCCGATACCATTAAGAAGATTGGTCAAAAGATAAACTATCGTCAATGAGATAAGATTTCAACAAGATATAAGAGGATCAAACACAAAAAGATATTATTATCCTTTATTCTCAAAACATAAAAGCACAAACCTTTCAACCGTTAACCTGTAGCTAATGGTTCTAAGTATGCCTAAATATTTCCACCTACATAGCTTAGATAGATGAGATTGTTGAACCTATACTATAAATTGATGACCACTAGGCTATAGAATTATTATAAAAATGATAGCCTCTTTGGATATAATCAATCTATTATAGACCAAAACTTTATATGATTCTTTCTGACTAAAAGGATCGGTAAAATTTCGGATTTGGTGATGTATTGCCACTATGAGCCATAATAGATAATAATCTAGCTAATTAATAAAGCTTATTTTCCAGTCATTAACAGACAACCTCAAAGTTTTTGAAAAACGAGCTCGCCGTGTAAAGTTCAGTTGAGTTCAGTGACCTGTTTGAACCCAAACTTCAAGTAATTACGCGGCAAAGAGTTCGTTATTAATAATAAAATTATGTTCATGTTATTAGATTTTTATGGATAGCTAATATAATTAGGGTACATGATCAAATATGTGTAGTAGAGAAATTGTTTGCTAAACTTGCACCTTTAGAAAAGGATGTTTGTTTATATTGGCATAAATAAAGGAAAATAAATAAGTAAGCTAAATATTGATAAATTTCGGAATGTAGGTGCCGTTGGCGATATAGCTGGGTGATCGACTGCTAAACTGCGTGTTTAAAAATTCGATACCCCTCTCAAAAAAAAAACATATTTGTGAATGCGAGTTTTATAAACGCACCGATGCAGGAATTATTCCCAGTGTGGAGCAACGATTTAAACAACATATTTGCACTAACTAGGCTAAGTTTTTAAACCTTCAACGTGTCTCAAAACAATGAACTAATAAACACTAACCCAAGTTATATCGTTCGTTAGTTTGTATCACGTGAAACGGATGCAGTAATCGAGTAACAATGTCAAAGCCAAAAACGATTACCCTCACTCTCACGCATCCTAATCCACTTTCCCCCAACAGTTTCATCGGAATATCGCCGGCCTATTTCCAACACACGTGCGTCCAAATAGTTGGAAAATTTGAAAAATGTAAATGTTATTTTTCAGTGCACACGTCAATTCCGTCCGGCCTTGTTTCACAGTGAATTCACTCCATACATCACTTTGTTAGTTATCTGTTTAGCCGGTTGACAGTGATGAATGTTCAAGTGAACAAGCGGGGTTCCGTTGTGCTCGCGGTGTCCTGGCTTAGGGTTCCGTCGTTTGCACTAATACGGGAGCCCGGAGCCGCCGGGAGCCTCGCTTGTACGGAAACAATGAGCGAACAATATCTCGCAACGTGAGAGATTAATGAGGTATTTACCTTGAGGGTTTTTTGTCTTATATTTTAAGCAATGTTTTCTTTTATAAATTGTTCTACTTACTCATACTGTAATACAAAAGCCTAAAGTGTTGGTATGGTAGGTTGATCCCGCTTAAGTGGATTTGAATATTCATTTTCTATGTATATCAAGCTTTCTAGAAGGCAATGAAATCGAAAGACTTGAAAAAACACGCGAACGAAGCAACAGGCACTGTTTGCGAGACTTAATAATGTTTTGTGCAAACATGCTGCATACAAATCTGCACATTGAATCTCTGATTCAAAATATAAAGCTGAAGAACAAACGGGTGTCTAACTAGGCCACGTTTGCTTCATAACGTAGTTACATACACGTTTGCTCTGAAGGAAATTTCATTATAATCAACTCGGGAGATTAACTCAAACAGAAGTCCAAATCAAATGTTCCGTAATATTTCGTTTGCTGGGGACGGCGTACTCGGTTATTATATTTGAGCAGTATAATTATCGTAGCTTCTGGGTTGAATAAAATTCATGCACATATCTTTTTCATATATGCACCCACAAACCGATGATAAAACTCGTCGCTACACATCATATCGAACATACCTTTTTATCGAAGTCGCGATTCTAAGCAAAAACATTATGTAAATCACAACTCGTGAAGAGGGAGCACGTTTTATTTGCTTTTCGAATGCCCTCGTTTTTGTGACGAGAGCTCTGGAAGAGGCCATTTGAATCAAGGGTATTTTGATAATAAAAGAATCATCCACTCGGCTCTAAAGAGTATGCGTACAATACCGCCGTCTCGAGGAAGTTAAATTGTAAGGAACACTCGAGATACTCGTATACCACGCAAATATTGAGCAAATTGGGCCCTCATCTAGTGTGATTGAATTAGATTTGATGCGATAAACGCGGAAATTGTTATTATCACGACTAATATAATTTTGATAGTTACTTTTTAGTTTTACATGATCTATGTTTAATTTTTCCTAAAAAATATTCTAGAAAAGGTGTTACAAAGGGGCTTTACATTCCACTAAGTGCATTTCTTAACGGCGTTGGATATTTTCTTGAATTTTGTGAAGTTTGTTTTGATGTTCGAGCTCAAAAGTTTCAACGTAGAACGAAGAAGGGATTCAACAAGATTGATTTATGTTAGATACATCAGTGTGCAGAATTTATCTAAAATTGATTTATTTCTATAACTCAGACAATTGTAACTTATTGTTAGCCTTCTGTTAAGACTTGTATTTATCTATGTCCAGACTCATTAAACATCAAAGACTGAGTATAGTGGGTATACTATTGAGTTCACTACTACAGATTAATTTTCTTTGTTTTTTTTTTTAATAGAGGAATTTCCCTGTGATGTGGATGCATTCAAAAATTAACATATACAAACACCCAAACCGGAACCACTACTTATACAGAGTACAGAGGAATACAATCTGTTAGTATGTACTCAAAATATGTTAGCCTAAAGGCCATATAAGTGAATAGTATCTCTATGGTCAAGGAGAAACAAGAGAATAAAGTTACTTCCGTAAAAGCAAATAATCGAGCACGTCGTTTCATTGAAATCTCCTATAATAAATTACATTATTAAGTACCTGTAATTTATTATAGGAGATTTCAATGAAACGACGTGCTCGATTATTTGCTTTTACGGAAGTAACTTTATTCTCTTGTTTCTCCTTGACCATAGAGATACTATTCACTTATATGGCCTTTAGGCTAACATATTTTGAGTACATACTAACACCCCCACTCTCAAAATACAAACCTAAACATCCCTGGTAACATCTAAATGAATAAAGCTCTACTACTAATGTAAACACTAACATTATAGCTATATTACATACTACAGATCGTATTCCTTTGTAACAAGTCTAGTACCAAAACTAATGTTATTGTCTTTAACACGTTTTGAACACCTATCACAATATTTCCACTTTTTGGAGCATCTACAAGCTCTTACACCATTATCACCGAAGCACTGTAAACCTTCTGAATGTTTTAGAGCTTTCTCCAACCTTAAATCAATTACACATCTTTGAGAAGTCATACCTTATTATATTTGTTCCGTGCGGGGATCGAACCTGCGATGCTGCGCAACAGTCAATAGCTCAACCGCTACGCCAACCGTGTTGCCAGGATATTAGGATAATAGCATAATATACTTTGAAGGGCATTGAACTAAGTTCTGAGTATTTCAGTGGTTTGGCTATCAATGAAGAGAAGGGGTTAATTAATTAAGTAGACCCTCTTAGAAGTCAGTGACTGAATGGGAGAATTACTTCAATGCTACTCGGAACTTTGATGGCACTCATCAGTACTGTGAATAGAAATTATTATGTTAACTTGTAAATTAATTCAGAACTTACGAAATATCTAAGGAAATTATTATCTGCTTAGTTTTTCCCAACTATGCTGGAGTAGGCTCCAAGGCGAACCAGATTATAATGAATATCAACAGTATTTTACATGGTACGACTGTATATCTTACCTCCACAACTTAGTAACTGGGTAATACAGACCCATTGGTAGGACGTAATAAACTGCTTTACCATTTAACTAAATAATTATTACACAAATAGTTTTTTCCCCTAATCTTATTCGTAGGCAATCTGCCCATTATACAAACAAATAGGTACCATTAACGCGAAGTAAATGGGATCAGTTAACACTGTGATAACTTAGAGCAAGTACAAATAGAGGTCGCCGAATGTAGCATTACTATGCAAATCGAATATTTTAACTATCTACAACAAAGATCTCCATGGAAATGCTCTGCGACACTATAAAACGTGCTATTAATTCGAAACAGACAGTCCTTTGCATAGAAATACCTTTCTTTTGTCTTCCCCTCCATTGTAATAGAAATAATCAATAAATATTTATCTTCTCCGTCCGGTTCAGATTGTTTCCTGACGTCTCAATCGCATCAATAACATTTCTATTACCACCCGAATTTCATTACCGTACTTTGTGAGCAGGAAATCATCTAAATTTTGTAAGAAAATTCGTCAGACAATGATTGGCTATAAATCTGCGTGTGATATACTAAAGGACTTAATGAAATGATTTATGAAGATGCAGTATAAATCAATACTAAATGTCTGTGACTACCTTTTTCCTTCATTACCTTTGAAAAAAAAACTTTTTCCAAGAATAATCACTTAGGCATCTTGTAAGTGGCCAGTAATACCTCATATTTTAGCTAAACATTTCATTAACCAAAGGCGCTGCCAAAAAAAGCAAAAAGAAGGCATTTCAAAAATTAAGATAAAACTTTGTTGCTGGCCGGCTAAAAATTTTGGCGAACCTCAGAAACTTTTTAATAAGATAAGATGTTATAAAAAATTGCTTCGGTACTTAGAATCAGGAATTTTGTCTGATCTTGAGTTATTTAATGGAATCCATAAACTGCTTACGTAACTTGATTATAGGTAGTGAAAACTTTTTTTTTAGGATGAGCCGAAATACTTTGAAGTTTGTTAAGTATGCGAGATTATATTGGTATTCTTTTGTAAAATTATCAGATTGCCTTTTATAACCTGTGTGTTTTACGCAATTATAGCCTCCGGTGCCTGCTGTATTAGCACATTTTTAGTTTTCATTATTGTTCTCTTTTCCGTGCCCAAATTAATACTTCGACAACCCAGGGCAGACTGTCCTGGCGCCGCAGAACAAGGAGAGCTGACCCCAAATAATGGGATAAGGCTAGGACAAAGAAGAGAAGATTGTTCTCTTTTCCATAGTAATTTTCCTGTGGTTGTTCCTTTTTAAAGAGTGCTTCAAATTTAATAAAAGTAAAATTTAGGTAGGATCTAGGTAAGTTAGGTTAGGTATACTAAGTGATACCTTAGTAGGGTCGACGGCGCGTTGCAGTTGTGTTCCACGCGCTCCTCAAAAAGTTTCAGCTTTAGAGGGCCACAGCCCGCTGGGGTCGCCGGACTCACAAATTACCTTGACCCCGGAACGTAAAGGGCTACTATAGGACACCGCGGATTTTAGTCAACGCACACCTTATGTCAAAGTGACACCTTAGTAATTGCAAACGTATTTATTATGCTGAATAACAGATTATGCATTTAAAGTGTTGCCCAGTGTTTTCGAAAATGGGCATTAGTTTAACAAAATTTTATCATAAATCATCTATAATGCATGAGAATCGATAATACCTTGTTATTCAAGCCTACAGGTAACCTTATCTAGTTCACTTAAGGACGAATCTGTCGATGTTCTCACGACCCCTCTCATTTTTGAAGTCAGTGATAAATGGTGTTCATATGTCTGAAAAACATATTGTTGTACGCTTGAGAGTCGAACACGTGATAGCTCAATGTACTCATACTAACATAAAATTGAAAACTGTTTTGCATAATTTTTTTACACTTAGCGGGTGGATTAGGAAAAGCAGCCATTAATTTTAAGAATTTCAACTCATAATATTTTCGTCATTATTTTTTTAATATTTCTATTTTAAGCTTAATTTTAACTGTAACCTTTTGAAAATGGAATAACTTTTTGTCTCAGTCACCTCTGACCTACACTAGAGTCAAAAGCGCAAACTTATCTCAAATAAAAAACATACTGAAAAGAACTTTTTCTTCGCAACCAGCTCTGTTATCACTATTGCTGGTTTGCATTCAACAAGGCACCACTGACTTGTGACTTTCATTGGTTGTTATCTCGCATGCTAAGACTCCCCGTATGCTGTATGCCGAACGAGTTAACGACCAATGAAACTGCGCCATTAGATTTACTCTTTATTTTTTTTAATTTAGAAAAAGAACGGCAACATCAAAATACTTAATTACGACTGGCAACATAAAAAGAAATGTATGTGCCACCTTTCCTGAAATAACTTCAACGTACGTTTATTTATTTTTTATCTTTTTGGAGGATTCGCTTATTCCATTAAAATATTTCAGTCTTTTATTATTGCTTCCTGTTAAAATGGTTGGGCTTAAAACGGTGTTATTAAGTAATAATACTGAGTACAACTAAATAACGTTTTACTGTTTTCTTTATGTGTAACGCGTGGCCACATTTTTATTTATTGAAAATTGCAACTATAAGCTTACAGTTTTAAACAAAATGCTTACATGCTAACGATTCATATATTTCAAATTAAATCAGATCGTGGATGAAGGATGAAGGATTACATACAACCATATAATACTATTTATTAACTAAAATAACTAAACTATGTGTTATTTTAAACTATTGCATATAAATAACATACAAATAGTAAATAATTACGTCAATTAACAATTATTATCCTCCATTTAAAATATAAATGAACAAATTCCGTAAATTATATCGTCCATGTAAATTATAGTGCGATATAGAATTTCATTTGCATCAAAACTACTGCGTACAAAATATTATGTAGATTTCATCTCAGTTATATTTTAGAGGGTTTCCATTTCGCGAAATACAACACGCAGTAAATGAAGTGGGCAGTCCATCAAAATATTTGAGGGATAAACTCGAGGGTTACTTTGTTTGCCATAATTATTTGGGACGGTCGCATTTCCTTGATCCGAGGAATTTTGCCAATTTTACTATGCGCATAAGTTTGTATTAGTTCAGTAGAATGTTTGGCGCGAATTTGTGGCGACAGCATATTTCTTGACTCCTTGAGAATGAAATGAACTTTGCCAATAACCTTTGTAACGAAAGGTTCGGCGTGTTAACAAACTCGAGTGCTGTTCCTATACAATATTATACAAAGTTAAATGCAGTAGTAACAGGTTGCCAGTCCATCACAAGCTCTTAGGCAACCCTTCTCCTTCACTGACTCTTACAAGAGGGTGAAATGGCTGTTACATTTTATATTATCTTGTACTCGGAGTTGTGAAGTCAAAGAAGAAACTCATTCAATTCAGTTAAAGAGGTTTTTTTATGAATAAAAATTCATAACTATCTTCTGCTTGCCTGTTCCTCTAATCCGAATTTACATCGCAGACTTATAGCTCTTTTAATTTTTCACCAATTTAGTTCATATTCCATTCTCTGAAAAGTTGAAAAAACCAGTGAGTGTTTTTTGTCAAAAAAATTATACCGAACAATATTAGATTGATTTGCTTTAAAGATTAATAAAAAGTTTTACTTTATTAATAAACATGGATGTATAACGGTTGACAAATATTTCATAGAAAGAAATATATAGTGTTCAAAGGTAATTGGTTCGCGAAGGGTAGGATGAATTCCCATCGGGTCACTATAGTCTTTTATGAACACATAAAATACTCACAAGTTTGCTACCAGGACTGAGTCGTGTTGTCTGTTCTTGATCTGGCACTGTTTAAATGACATTCTGATTTGAAATCTGTTGTGATTTCATTATTCAATTTCTTAGAAGGGCTGCATTTGCAGATTTGAAGCATTGCCATTCAACATGGCAATGCTGCCAGCGTTCTGGCCACTGTTCCCGTTGACAGCAATGTGGACGTATTCTTTGACGCCCTTTGAAAGTTTTTTTTTTGTTTTCGTTTTATTTATTTTTTTGAACATATTAATAGTAAGTTTTTTATTTATAGTTTGTATTTAATTATAGTACTGTAGAATATATATTAGTAGGTACGTATGAGTGGCATTGACTTACTTGGAACCAAAACAATGTAAAGAAAAATAGAAAATAAAAATTCCTGAACCGTTGCTTTCAAAAGCCCAATAAAAACACATGAAGCGTCCTCATACAAAACAAAAGAACGTATACGCAACGTAATGTTAGCGACATTTTAAACGTCAAAAATATTTATTGCGACGACTGAGTTACGCATACTTACGCTCAACAGCACAATTCGCACGACATTCCGTGGTAACAAATGAAAGCGCGTTTGCTTTCATAATCGTTTAACGTGTTTGTGAATTTCGTTTTAAACAATTGTACGAGAGGTACATTTTCTTTGGCAGAAACCAGAGTGAAAAGACTTATCAAAACAAAATCTTAATTAGTATTTTAATTAGAATACACCTTTTTTGCACGTACAGACTTACAGTGCTTCTGTATTGTCTTAAATATAACGGTTTTCGTTTAAAGTTTATACAAATATATGTACTTACGTTTGGATTGGGTGTTTTTCATCTGTTATGTTCTAGGCTCGAGGCGCACTATCACCGAATAATAAAATAAAACTTTATTGCCTTCAGACGTAACTAACACTGACCTGAACATTGAAAAGAGGAGAGGCTTTAGCAAAAAAAAAAACAAAATTTTACTTACATCGTGCCCGGGTCGACGGCGCATTGTGTTCCACGCGCGCCTCAAAGAGTGTCAGCATAATGACGGGCCCCTCCTTTAGAGGGCCAAAGCCTGCTGAGGTCGCGGGAGTTATCGAATTACCGTGACCCTGGAACGTAAAGGGCAGGAGTCTGACAGTCCCTCCCGCCCTGCCCTGGGTAGGAGGACTCATTTGATGAATAATTGAAATTAATATATTAATATTATTAAATAAGTAATTGAAGTAGGTATTTATGGCGTTTGATAAGTAAATTGAAAATGAAAAAGCGCTTCTAGTGGTACGAAAGAGGAAACCTTTTTGATCTATCAAATTAACTTCAAAGTTCCCGTTTACTTTACGTCAAAAAAAGTCATACTAGGGCCACAGTTAAAAACAAAGGCTGCCGCTGTAGGAAAATGTTGTGTGATACTAACATTACACTGCAAAAAAATATGCAACTCAAATCCGTGTGATTGTAGGCTTACTCACCTCTCCTTCAAATCAGCATAAAGCAATTCATAAACACATTTCGTTGGCTGCACGCGACCTTTCTTACCGGAAGACCTTTCCATTCGCTATTACTTCGAAGGGAAGCTGGATATGACCGGGGTAGCATTGGACGTGATGCAATCAGAGAGGAGAATGGACACGAAACTACTCAGGAAAATATAAGGCAGGATTTTCTATTCCAGAATATTGTATCTATTTTGAAATAGTATCTTATTTTTGTCTTTTTATTTGGATTTGTGTCTCAGTATTTGAGCTTTTGAAAATTGAATTCAGAGGTTACAGCGGTCTTCATAAATAAAAGACAATTGAGGGAACAGGATGGTTTTGACTCAATGAAGTCTGACAGACCCTTTTGCTCCACTAAGGCGAGGCGAGGCAAGCGAATCCGGAGGCAAAAGTTGGATAAAAGTATGTATCGTAAAACGGGGTGATAGAGAACGCAGAGGTAAATAGAGAATAACCTATAATAGGGATTTTAACCTTGAAGACGTGTAATTTATAGGATATTTTACGAACATGCAACTTATTTATTACCTTCAAAATGAGCAGAACTTGTGGACAGATCATGCACCATAAGATTAAAACCATTTCAAAGTTTGGCGCCGATTCACCCCTGTGCGTTCTCAATTCACCTCATTTTACTGTACCTTTGTTATTAACCCAAAACACTGTACGTATATTATATCAACCAAATGAAATTATGTACTTTCAGCATAACGCCATTTTTATGTAACTTTTTTAAAAATACTTTTTTCATCTAAAAAGTTTAAAGAGCCCTTCCATTGCCACTTACAAAGAAATTAAGGTTTTAAGAGGCCGAAAACTTTTCATTTAGATGATATCCACTCCTGTAATGAGTTATTTTGGAGTCCACTTTATTTTTTTAAAGCCAAAAAGCTAAAAAGATTTACATTTATAACCTTTTACTTGAAGATTTGAATAGAAAGTTAATTCTACAGAAATGGAAAGGAGAATACAACTGAAATTAGTTTTTTTTTGTTTTGCAAACAATGCTAACACTAATTACAGTTGTTTATTAAACTCAATAAATAAAGTTTATGCTACATAATGGAATGATATTACGCTAGTTAATTATTTATTTTAAGTAAAGCCATGTAAGCGGAAAGTTGTACAATTTGTAACTTTTGTTATGAAGTTTTTTTCTGAATAGGTCAAATGTAGTACGCCTGTGTTTTATTGATCTAACAGGCTTATATTTTGTAAGCTTTCACCAGCCAATATTTTTTGTTTTATAGCGAACCCATCATACTGCAGTAAAACGAAAGTAAAATATATGTAGAGGCAATAATACCGTACTTGGACCCTTATCTATCGCTACTTAAATAGTATGTAATAAACTATGTCTATCTATACCTACACTATGTATGTTGGGACATACGTCTCTTAAAGTTTGAAAAGAAAATTCTCATATAGTAGTTTGATGTCTGCTTGTTTTTCTCAATTCGTGCATCAGTGAGTGAGAAAATGTATGTGGTAATTTAGCCCAAGGAGACATTGCTAATATTTTCTTTTGTATTTTTGAAATTCAACTCCTCTTTTCATTTCATAGAACACGTGACGACGTTTAGCAACTCGCCGGATTAGGATATTAAGTTCGAGAATTCAACGTTTTTCCGTACTGAACCAAACTGAACAGACAGAAAGAAAAACAGATCGACAGAGTTAAAACTTCATCCATGCGTGTCTGAGTGGACTCATTAATTTTTTTCTATCCGCTTTCTTTATTTGGAATCTGTATTACGCGTCTTCATTTTATCTTTATTCAGCACAAATAACTTTATCCTTTTAGTTTCCTTTTTTCTTTCATGACTATACTTGTTACAGCGCAATTGTTATGAGCTGTGTGTATGGGCCGTTCAGATAAGTTTGACCAATCTCTTAATAGTGTGGCATGTTCTCGGAAGTAGGGAAATAAGGCAGGACTCTACGACGCCGTTACATCCTGTTGCGGCTTGCCTAGTGATTAGAGCTTTATTCCCCTAAGGGTGTTTATAGGATCAGTTTGTTACAAGTTGTAGGACTAGCTGCCTGCTTAGCTTTTATTTTAGTTTCAGAATAATTTTGGGCTAAACACATAAATGAAAAATATTATCAACATGCTAAGATGAACATGTTATGACTTCTTCCTACTTTAATTAGCATTAGCAGTGGGCTAGCGGCATCCCTCGCAGGACAGACAACCGCTGGGGTAGACGTGTCCTTGAGTGGAGACCACGACTCGGCAAACGTAATGTGGGACGCCCGCCGGCCAGGTGGAGTGACGACCTACGAAAGGCTGCCGGCGGAGACTGGATGAGGAAAGCTCAGGACAGGGTTCAGTGGCGCACATTGGGAGAGGCCTATGTCCAACATTGGACGAATACAGGCTGATGATGATGATGATTTTTGCTCGGCAAGCAGGAGTTTAAAATAAAACGAATTATTAGTATAATCATTTGGAAATAAAACGGAATCATAAATATTGTTTACATCACCCTTTACATTTAATAGAGGATTAAATGTAAAGGGTGTTGTTGTCTCTTCTTCTTTCTCTTTAAAACTCAATTTTTTGCTGAAATTGGGATATCATAGGTGCGCAGTGAAAAAGCCATAATAATAAAAAAATAGGTGTGACACTCGGAGACTGCCGCGGTGAAGCTATTGCATAACATCATTATTTTAAAAGAAAAAAATCGCATATCGCGTATATTTAACGAGAATATAATTTATTTAAAATGTTTGTGGTACTACTGTAATAAAGAACTTCTTTGTTGTAGGAGAATTTTGTAAGTAGGTTTCATTGTGAAAACTCCTTTTGTAGCTGGCCGTTTAGAATCAGTGAGAAAAAGAAAATTGTCTTGACGGATATTTTATGATTGCCGAAGTCTCCCGAGCTGAAACGACGTTAGACGATGCGTGGTGTCAGGTTATTCGTTTGGTATTTTCGTTAGGTTTTTGGAAAAAATCTTGATTCGGTCGCCACGCCGCGCCGTGCTCAGTGCCCGCGATAGTAAAGTATATATGTAGTAGAAATAAGTACCAATGAGTTATTAGTGTGGATTTTTTTAAGCTATGCATTAGCTTAAAAAATCCAGACTAATAACTCATTGGTACTTATTTCTCTACTGTCTAATAAGGGTTAACAGTATTAAGGCTTGTAGGCATTTAGGCGAAATTACACCGAACCTAGATTTCGACGTCATTTGTCTCAGTTACCTGTCTGTGAAAATTTCATTACAATTTGGCACAAAGAGACTGAAAACAAATCGGTTTCAAAACAGGTTATTTCATTTTAATTATAAATTCTTGGCAATGTTTGTAAGAATGCTAGAAGTTATGTTAAGAAGATAATATTTGTAGACTCTTGAAAACATGTTCACAATAAACACCAATTATTTTTATAATTTTTAATTATTGGAGAATCACAAAACAGTACACAAACTCACCCTTTTCTAAGATCCAGACACTTCTTTCTAAAAAAATCTGGTCATACATGCACAATGATTACGAGAACTACAGAGAATTTTTTTGAGCAATATAATTTCTCCACTCTTTCCGTCTCATCTTTTCCCATTCATAGCTCCCTCTTCCCAGATCTATTGTTGTCAATCTATAATGCTCAATCCTAAAAATAAAACTAGTCCCTAAAAAGGTTTGCCACCCATTTTTTCCTGTCTATTAACCGCAAGTCATTCTTAAAACGTGACGCAACACTACATCCCTTTCAGGCCAAATCAATGGCCAGGCCAACGTGGCCCATTGTCTAATGTGTGGGTGTTGTAGGAGCACGGTTAAGCTCTTTAGCCCTGTGAACAAGGGCCAGGCGTATTTGGGACATAGAACGATATACTGATACAGCTAAAACATTTTATTCAAGTAAAATTGATGTTTAGGTCGGAGCGTGAGTGACCAAGTGATGAAAATTTGAAAATAAAAATGTAAAAAATATTACGTTATTAGGTAACATGTTCGCCATTTTGGATTCCTTGACAAGGAGTGTTAGATAGTAGATATCGTCGACGAATCAAGAGTTTTGCAAGGATATTGTACACTATATACATAATCTGTTTGAGTAAAAATAAAAAAAAAATGCACAGTATGACGTTCTATGCGTAGACGCATAATGCCAACCCTACGAATATTACAATTATAATAACCCTACTTTTACCACGTTACAAATGTTTCCGTGGGACTCTTCACCTAGATTTGTATTATATTATTACTTCTGTGAAAATAACTAATTTTAAGTTTGAACAGAAGTATCAGTAATTCAACAGACTGTGAGAGTATCAAGCCAACAAATCAGAATATTTCTTGTTACAAGAGCTTTGAAACGAAGTGTGAATTCTGGGAACTAAAACGACTCCCAGTAAGGCTGACTCCAAATTATTTTACACCCGAGAAAATAAATAGACTGGTGTCTGAACTGTAGTGTTCTACGCCTATTAGGAATTCTTAGAAACATTTATAAGATGTCGCGTCAAAGAAAATTATTTCAGAGAAAATACCGAATGCTTGATAACAATGTTTTTTCTCTGTGATTCTTTTCATGAAAAACTTGTTTTTTTTTAATGTTCGAAGCAAAAACATGCAAGAATGTCAGCGACGTACCCGTACATCCTTTAAATATTTGACATAAAATACAAAAACAAAACAATACAGATATAACAGCAATCTCACCTCATAGACATCCATACTCCACAAACACATTTATATTTGACTGAGATCCCTATTTACCCATCATAAAACTAAACCGTATCGTACAATCGACGGTTCCACAAGCCATAAGGAAAAATTGTCACCTATCTCGATGAGATGAAACAAGGAAAGTTAACAGCATGTTTAGGTTGATATTAATACATCACAGCGGTCGGACATCAATTTATCAAGTAGACAAGGGACTGAGAAGGACCGTAGTGATACTGTCTCCAGCTGAAATTACATGTAACCTTACGAGGTTAGTCTTCATTCATCTTGGAACCATTCATCAATCGTTCGTTAGAAACAACCGACGTTCTAGCTTCTATAAATAATTTTTTTTTTTGAATTCTTAAAACAATAAGAGAAAACAGTAATAATTAATAGATTTAAAAAAATCTAAAACCCCACGTTTTTAAATACCCATCCTAAAAATAAGAAAATAACCCTACGGGGTTACGGGGTTGAGAGAGGGGCCACTCAAAACGTGGGGGCGTATATTATTTAAGGGATTATTTATGGGATATGTTTACATGAAGTGATCGTGGGTGTAACTTGCAAACATACGCCCCCACGTTTTGAGTGGCCCCTCTCTCAACCCCGTAACCCCGTAGGGTTATTTTCTTATTATTAGGATGGGTATTTAAAAACGTGGGGTTTTAGATTTTTTAAAATCTATTAATTATTTTATTATTTTTATCTTTGTTCATCGGGTTTGAAGCTACCCTGAAAATTTCAGCCTGCTAGCTTATCGGGAAGTGCCTCAAAGCCTGTCTGCCATCTTAGACATCCGCCATATTGGATCCTAAGTCTCATGACTATTTTTTTCGTATTCCTGACAGCAAACCCTTTCATTTGATACCCATATCATGGGGGTGGATTTCAAACAGCCAGTCTGCCATCTTGGACGTCCGCCATATTGGATTTAAGTCACGTGACTATTTTTTCGTACTCCTGACAGCAAACCCTTTCATTTGATATCCATATCATAGGGGTGCATTTCAAATAGCCTGTCTGCCATCTTGGACGTCCGCCATATTGGATTTAAGTCACGTGACTATTTTTTTCGTACTCCTGACAGCAAACCCTTTCATTTGATACCCATATCATGGGGGTGGGTTTCAAACAGTCAGTCCGCCATCCTGGGGAGGGCGCCATATTGGATTTGTCATGACGTTTGTTAGCTAGTCATGTATTGTCATCAGAATTCAGAGCGTGTTTAAAATTTTAGCCTTCTAGCTTATCGGGAAGTGCTTCAAAATTGAGTTGCAAAAGTCCAACCGGAACGACAAACAAACAAACAAACAAATAAACAAACAAGAAAAGTGAGTTTATAAAAACGTGGGAAAAAGCTTAAACTGGTCCTCATAGACAAACAAAACACGAAATGAACATTTTCAATGAACTAATATAAAAACAAATTGTTTTCGAATTCAATCAAATGGTTTCAAAAACTAATTAGGACCGGGGGATTATTCTCAAACAGTTTTCTTTTATTTACTAAATAATTCTAAAGAAACAGCGAAATTCACGGGAGTAAGTTTGAAGTTTAATTAGTAGGGTGAAAAGTTTCCCTCTCGATACCGAACAGGTACGCATTAAATCGATAAGTGAAGTTCGAAAAGTTCTGCGTTTCGATTGTGTGAAAGAACCGCATCGATAAACAATAATTTATTTGCAAATAGGTGAAGTGAGACTAATGATTTTACTTTTGGAGAGGGTGAGTGTGAAAATGACTTTTGAAATGGTTAATTAGAATTCAAATTCAAATTCAAATTCAAATTATTTATTTGTGGAACATAGGTAGGTCAAGAAGATGAAATTACAATATTAGTATCACTATGTTTAGCCTAGTAGGCATACAAATTTTGAGCATTTAAGATTATAATAACTATTACTTAAATTAATTTTATGCATTTTAATATTTGAATTAATTATCATTATAAACAGATTAAAATTTGAATGTTATAGGAAATTAAACAAATCGGACATTACCCCCACATTACGCCAAACTTGATAAGAATATTAATTTATTTGTCTGTTAAGAATTCACCAATGGAATAGTACGCTTTTTTAACCATGAAATCTTTTAACATTCTTTTGAATTTATTAATGTCATTCTCTGTTCTAATAGGGGTGGGTATCTTATTAAAAATTTTGGGAGCCATCCCCAGAAAGCTTTTTGAGTATAATGCTGTCTTGTGGGCCCTAGCGTGAATTTTGTCCGGGTGACGTTTACTAGATAGTGTTTCAAATAAGTTGACAACAAACTTATAAACTTTAAGTGAGAACGTCTTCTATTGACTCTCGCTCGCTATTGAGTTAAGAGAAACGAAAACTTGACAGAAAACGATATAGAGGCAGGCCTAGATGATAATAGGACGCCATTTTTTTTGAAGTTCCAAAATCATTAAATGAGTCTTCTTATTGACTAAAAATTTACCCTGTTCCTTAAGTTAGTCATTGCGTTTCAGGGCCACGGTACCCCTTTAAGAAAGGCTCTTGCTTATAATGGAGTACAAAATCAAATTAAATTAAAGAGTTATGGTTCAAAACTCAACGCGTTTGGATACGAGCGAAAGCGACAAATCGCGTTATACTGAAAATAATTTTATTATTAAGGTATTGTTAATTTGATAATTATACCTTGATAATAACTAATTATACCTGCTCAGATGATGAGTAACAGAGAAGTACATCCGTAACGAGTAAGGTAAGGACAGATTCTATAAAATGACAATGAAATTATTTGATAAATTTTGAATGACAATAGTTATCACTTGTTGAAACCAGTGGAAAATAATGATGGACAAAATAGGATTGAACTAATATTAAAAGCGAATTTTCTAGATCTAGCACACAACAGTTTGGTATATCTAACCCGTTAAACAAGTTTCCACACGACATTACGTTTCAAATATCATTCCGAAGCATACCCCTTGAGTCGCCGTCAAATACTGAAAAATGTTTCGCCTCAAAGGACTTGAATGTTGGGAGCGAATGCCACGAAAATGGTATGCCACGGAAAAGGTTGCTCGCATCTGTGGTACCACTATTTGAACATGTAACGCTTCGGCCGACGTTTCAAGGGGTCTAATCTCCAAGCACAAAACAGATAAATAATTTCCCGGTATCTGCCTTAGTTGCGGGCGTTTTGACAACGAGCCCGAAGTGAGAATGAATGATAATTACGATATGACAGATAGTTCCTTAGAGCCTGCGTTTAGTAAAATTCGTGGTACTACATTTTTTTAATGCAATGTGATGTAATGACATAGACACTAACACCGCGTTAAAACGACTTCAGTTGCGGCGCGTCTTGTCTGTCTGCAAATTTGACCTTGATGTTAGTTACGTTTGTACATACGTTACCATGTCTTCGTTAACTCATGACCTGCGTAAAATTCGAAGTACTACATTTTTTTAATGCAATGTGATGTAATGACATAGACACTAGCGCCGCGTTAAAAGGACGTCAGTTGCGGCGCGTCTTGTCTGTCTGCAAATTTGACTTTGATGTTAGTTACGTTTGTACATCCGTTACCATATCTTCGTTAACTCATGACCTGCGTAAAATTCGAAGTACTACATTTTTTTAATGCAATGTGATGTAATGACATAGACACTAGCGCCGCGTTAAAAGGACTTCAGTTGCGGCGCGTTTTGTCTGTCTGCAAATTTGACTTTGATGTTAGTTACGTTTGTACATCCGTTACCATGTCTTTCTTAACCAACTTAGAAAGTAGATCCCCTGTGTCGATGTCTAAACGTCACTATAGTATGTACCATTTAACATGGCAATAGAGGTCATTCACTCCCTCCTACCAAGTTTTTCATCACTAAGCGATAATGACACTTATTGTTACCTAAAACTACTAATAAGCGATAGTTGCTTCTATCGCTACAGTATCGTGGTACCAGCCTGCTTGACAAACAGAGGTTGTGAATCTTGTGTTGCTCTAATTCAAAATTATTATTTTTTATTTCTAGAAATCAAATTGTGTGCTTATAAATTTACGCGTGACGTAAAAAATGTTCCACTGTGTGTGACGGATTTAATGGATGTAGTGATATAACGGCCCTTTTCTCGTCATATGTATTTTCGTCCGCGCGCGGATCATAGTACATTTTCAAAGTCGATTGTATGTTTGTTCACGATTATCTCGCGTTTGCCTGAACCGATTTTCATGCGGTTTACGGAAAAATGTTTATTACAGTCTAGGGAAGGTTTTAATATACAATAATAATGGATGTCTTGTGACGTTGCCCGCATAGATCCGTTTTTGTTGCTCGCTTGGATATAAATTTCTAAAGTTGCCGATTATACGAAGATTTTTGTTGAATGTCTGAACTAAAAAGGGTAAAATAAAAACTTTTTGAAAAAAGTACCGACTTCAAAAACAAATGCAAAAAAGTGTAAAATAACTTTTCTTTCGGAAGTCGGTGGCAATAGTCAATGACATAAAAAAAAAGCCACCGACTTCCGAAAGAAAAGATATTTTACACTTTTTTGTATTTGTTTTTGAAGTCGGTACTTTAAAAAAAAAAGTTTTATTAATACTAAGGGTACAACGGCGGTCTTATCGCTAATAGCGATATCTTCCAGACAATTATGATGGACTTGAAGAATCTTAAAAAATTGAGGGTAGACAGTGATGCACATCAAATAATAGATAACCGATAATATAAATACAATACACACAAACATTAATAATAAAATAAAATACACATACATACATAAATATAAATATGTATTATTAGAGAGAAAGGAAATGATTTAAGACTAAGCTTTTAAAAGAAACCAGTGACTTGGCTTGTCTTACTGATACAAGCAATGCATTCCACAAACGACAGCCTGGACTGTGAAAGAATCATCATAAAAAATGTGGAATGCGCGGCATCAAAAGAATCAAATGTATATAGGTAATTATGTGTATACAACGTGTAACGTTAATAGCGCAAAACCTCTCGTGGAGTAACTCAGCCCATGATGTTACTGAACAATGTTTGTTCAAAAACTTTCGGAAAAAAAATAAAAAAAATGATTTTTCATACTGATGGGCTCGATCATTTTCTCATTTTTAATGAAAAATGTTTGTTTTTTTTTTTTTCCAAAAGTTGTCCGTAATTGCCGATTTATCAAAATCATCAACTTTTTGGAGAACGTTTGGTCTATTCCTTTTACCTTCAGGTTGCGTTATTTTATGAGTATTTCTGTATTCACGTAATACCCGATATATCGATCTCTCACTCACCCCACATATTTCTGACGTACGTTTGACAAGATCATGGTTAGTTAAATATTTATCCTCGGGCTTTGTGTTTTGGACATATTTAAAAATATTAATAATCATAAGACGTTCTCCGCTGGTGAGAATCGTCTTCTGTCTTTTTGCTGGCGGCGATGTCAACGGTATCGATTCCGAACCTTCTTGAGGTTGGAATATGTTTGGACGACGACGGCGTTTACTGGTTTCACCAGTAGATGTTCCAGCTTCTGGTTACATGCTTCTTTACAAGCAACAAATGAAGTAACAATAACAACACAGAACACAAAAACAAAACTGTAACAAACTCAAAAACGATAACATTAAAAGCAAAGAAATTATAGCACAGACCCAAAGAGATTTAAAAGAACCTATAGAGCGGGCATTGGGAAAATTGTCATACAAAATTATTGATGCCGTGTGTCAGTAGCACAATCTAGCGTTGCATAGCAACGCGACTACTATACCGAGCGACTTTTTACCTAGTGGTAAAAAGTTTTGGATCACAACTTTCTTCGTGATGTCCCGTCTATTGCTCGTATTTAGTTTAATGTCTTTGCACAGACCGAACGCAAGCGAACTTCCACACGGAATGTCAAATCTAAATGGCGGCTGCTGCCGGGGGTGCTGCACCCCTGACGCGATGACCTCGTAAAACAAAAACGACATAAGATCAAAATTAGCATTTTCTGTGATGAAATAGTTTTTGTAATTTATTTTAGGAAAAATAAGGTGTTTTTACCATTCTGATATCAAAAGAATATTAATACACTTATATCCATACAATATGCACTAACTTTATATTTACTCAGTATTGTATTATAGGTTAATGCAAAATTATATGATGCATAATAATATATTTACTTTTTTTAAATTGTCTCAGTGTGATAAACTTGTGTAAAAACGAAAATACAATATTTAAAAAGAAATATTTCGTAGGGTACGTTTGCTAGATTTTCTATTATTTTGGGTTGTGCATTGTGTTGTTTTTGTGGTAATTTTTTATGTATTATGAGACTCAAGCGATGTCAGTTTTGCGACAGTTTGCGACAGATTTGTACGGGTGAAGAGGAAGTATCGCTAATATTGAGATATCGGGATGAAAGTCGGAGCAATGACCGCTTTTGCCGTGTTAAATGGCACATACTATAGTTGATGGTGTAACGTGATGAAGCCGGGAAGCGGTTTCGCAGTCGAGTGTCTTTTGTTTGCTATCAGAGCTGATAGTGTAGCTGTATTTGTGTGGTGGGTTATGCAAATATTTGCAAGGTATTGTGTGCTCATGACTGTGTATATAATAATGAAACTGTTATAATTATTATTATCTTTTTATTTATTTGTACCATGTACCATTTATTTATAGGTAATATGTTAATATGAACTATCGTTTTTTGAAGTGAAAACTTCTTTAGCGGCGTTGTACACTTTTTCTGTAATGGGTAAAAAATTTAAAACTCGCGTCAGGGTCACGTGACCCTGATCGAAAATGAGTAAGACGTCATTCAAATTAGTTAATTTCATATCTGTACTACTCCAGTTTTAAAATAAAACATAGTAACAAAAAAGTTTTCACTTCTACCGGCACTCCTGGAGTGCAACCTTTTTTTTTTTTATAATTTAATCTGTTGTTTCGTCACTTAAATTGAGGTTCATTGGAAGGTCAGTGTCAGACAGTTCACCTGTCACTATGCTGAATTGAAATTTTTTGACGTAGCCACGGATCACACAGCATCTTATACTCTGATTTTTTCACGTTTTTTTGTTTTTATTTATTCATAGCGCTTATTGCATTGACGTCAAATAATATAATTATCGTCTTTCTTTCTAAACAATAAATAATATTGATCATAACATCGCGCCTGTAATCCCCGAAAGAATCAAACAGAGGTTGGGTACACCGCTACCTATTCCATCGGGGATCAAATTGTTTTAATATCCTAGATGGTTTTAGAAACTCATTTTCAGTACAAGATTTACGTAAAAAACTTTTCAGTACTCATGCTCTGCAAAGTAGGTCATAACACGCCTGATGAGCGAGTTGAAAGTGTTTTGCTTTAGTTTTGCAGCCCTAGGGAGAATTGATTTCAGTGGACAGCTACCAATATATAGCGCGATTTAATATAAAATAACATAAGGTTAAGTATTAAGAATAAATTATGACTTTGATATTATTTAGTCGCAACTCTTTTTTTAGAATATTTGACTAAATTTGGACAAAATGTTTGCATTTTTTTTAAACTTTGCCACCCCTACAATATTTCCAATCTTAACTTAAACCATCTTTTAGAAGGTTCGTTATATTTAGCCACCAGTTAAATGGGTACTCGTTATTACATAAATTCCACACGAAGCAATATCTGTGTGCAATTCTGTTGCTAAGTGCTCCCCGTAGGCGGAGACCTCTCGCGCCCGGCATTGGTTGCGGCCATGCTGCGGGGCGAGACGGAGTGGGAAGCGGTCAGCTCCTTCTGCGAGGCAGTAATGCTCGTAAAGGAGGAGGCAGGCCGCGAGCGAGAGAGGACAGCGTCCTCCCTCCGCCCCAGCCGCAGTGGTAGGCGCCCACGGCGACGGACGTCGCTTGATGATCTCCGGCCACCGTAGGCGCGGGCATGCGGGCAGCGAGTAAAGGGCAACTCGCTGCCCGACCAAGGACCATGCCCGGGTCGACGGCGCGTTGTGTCCCACGCGCGCCTCAAAGAGCGTCAGCATAATGACGGGGCCCCCCTCTCAGAGGGCCAAAGCCTGCCGGGGTCGCGGGATTATTCCCTAACCGTAACCCCGGAACTTAACAGGCTATGAAGGACACCGTGGATTTTAGTCAGTAGAAGTCTGACAGTCCCTCCCGCCCTGCCCGGGGTTGGAGGACTCATTTGATGATTTTACCACGCTAAAAAAAAAAAAAAAAAAAAAAAAAAAAAAAAAAGTGCTCCCCGTAGACAAAATAGTGCAGAATTTCCCTGTTTATGTTCTTCTGTAATTGTTATTATAGCACTGATTGGTCGAATAAAATGTTGCATTACCTGCACAATTACGTTGTATTTTGTTTTTGGTATGTTTTGGGACGTACTTATGGGACTGATGGCGTCAGCGTAATATTTTACACTGTCGACACGCTCGCCCCGGCGGCGGCGGACCTCACAAAGACAAGTCGGACAAGTCGAGACGCGAAGGTAAGAGCTCCAGCGCGATCTCATGGTAGTATGGAGGGAGTGACTATCGCAACCGAGGTCCGGGAACCCCTCTTTGAGGAGTTCCCGGACTTTTAGCTTTTGTTAATTTTGTTATATTTAATACCAAAGCAATAAGTATAACAAAATTAGATATTCCAAGAAAACACAAAGATATCAAATTATTCATTTGGGCTATGACATAGAATTAACAACGTAAAAGTTCCTCCACTTCTTTACAAAAAGAGTACACACTATACTCGTATTTTTGTACTCACTACCAATATCCGGACCCGTGTCACATCCTCATTTCCTTTAATTCTGAAGTTCCACCTAAACGACTTTTATTATAAGTCAATTGGTTTTCATAACAGCTTTCGTGAAAAAACTCTAGTATGTGGGGGGTTAATGTGGTTCCAAACTTTCGTACTAACAGGAAAAAACTTTTAATTTGATTAGTTCCCTCCATCTTAACTTTTTACAAGCGGGATTTTTTCAGCTGCAACTAGTTAACATGTTGAACATTATTAATTGTTGTGGTGTATCAGTTCAACGCTAGCTTAAATAATAAATACGAGAGAGCATTGTGTTCGGATACTCGCCAAGCATAAAGCAGTTTAAAAATGTTAACAACGTATTTTCATTATGCTCGCCCGATGAAAAACAGCAAAATTCCAATTTCAAACCCCTGAAAAGAAATATGCAATTACGTGGATATTTTTTTTTGTTATAACATGGTACATTCTTGTTTATTGTGGCATAAACATAAAACAAACATGTCTCAGAGAATTACAGACTAGTTAGGGAGTCTGTTTAAGTGATGAACTTGAATTATGTTTAATTTAGCCCCTTGTTTACATAAGCTATTGAACATCAAACTAATCTCCAAAGGCTTAAGAGAATTGATTGATTGAGACAAGGGTTTTTGGGTTTCAGTGTTTAATTTAAGTTAATTGGGTCATTATTAAACTTTAAGTGTTTGGAGCACAACAATTTATTACTCTAACAACTATATATTGAACTCGTTTTAAAGGTAAGTTTTCTTTCCAAAAGAGGATTTGATTTCAGATAACAAACTTTATGCTTTTGTAGATTGTTATCTAGAACAATCGTGGAAAGACGAAGATGCTGTTTTCGGAAGAAAACAATGTAGAGTTAATGGCGGATAAAATGGAGGTTCTAAAAGTTAAATTAAGATAAATTATAGCTGTTTGGAATAGGACATTGCGAAGCTCTAAAGTCTAAGGGAAGAGTTGTGCGTGGGAGTGACCTCTATCTACAAATTAATGATTTCGAATTTAGAGCTGATTGTTGTTGCCAGAGTTTAGGAATTTGTTTACAGAACAGAGTAGTTTATTCTAAGGGAGTCTATTCTAAGCTACAAGGTTGTGAAAACCTTAACCATTATGTGTAAATACAAATACTTTTCCGATAATGTAAACCCAATTCATCAATTCTTTATTGAATTAATTTCCCCATCTTGGCTTCTAAGGCGTATCACATACATTATTTACGAAATCCGAGAAACAAAACAAATAAAACATTGAAGACGTTTCAAAACACAATATTTGAAGTTTATTGGGAACAAGTTGAAAGCATTTTATTTACCTGTTCCTGAAGACTTTTAGAATTGAACTTTACTGCTTCATCTTTATGAACTGTTCCTACAGTCATTTAATCTGAACTACAAAGTTCTCCGAATTCGTAATGAAAACTGTGCGGGTGGTCCGAAACTCTGAAACTTCATCGGACATCACAGCCTAATAAAATTCTCTTTGGCATCAAAACTAGCCAATGACAACTCGGAACTACCGTCGAACAACAAGAGTAGTGCCGGGCACACACATTGAACTTTTAGCATAGCTGAATAGCGTTTTCTCTACTTTCAGCGTTTCGGTCGAAGTATCGTCGCGTTTTAGCGACTGCATCGATGCAGCGTTGAATGAAACATGTTTCCAAATCCCTGCAGCGTTCGGGGAAAACTTTTGGTTGTAGCCTTTTTCAAACGAGATCGGCTTGCTACCTCGCCACGTGAATAGCTGATGAATAAGGTTTCTGTTTGAGCCTAAAACTAGTTGGACAATCATCGAATACGTTGTAGATGAAGAAAAATCCGTAAAATCAAAACACTACGAAAGCAACATTAGCAGACTTTATTGCCGAAGAAAGGTGAAGAGCGTAGGACTATACAACCGGGTTGAGTTTATGAAGAACTGTATGATAGTGATCGAAGGTATGGTTTGTTCGCTGAATTCATTTTCACACGGCGACAAATCATGTTTAAATAATCTTATCTGCACCAAACGCAGTAGTCAATTGCGGTAATAACATTCAAACTGAACAGTAATAGCGGCGAATTATATTCTTGTTTGCTTACCAAATGCGAACTTTATAGTCCAAATATACGGAACAGTCTCGTAATTTATTGACGTCATCCTGCCAATAAATGGCCATCAATGAAATTAGGGTTATTAATTCGTTTTAGTCAAAGCGATGGTAATTTTAGTCAGAATTTGTTTTCGCCTGATTACTGGGTAAATAACGGGTGTTCGTCAACTACCTAATGAGTGCCTATTTAGGAGAACAGGTAAGTTTGTGTTAAATAACTGTTTGGAATCGGTCTTGTTTTAATCGAACATTCTACGGTGTTTGGAAATATTTCGGCAGGCGCTTTAAACTAAATTGGAAAATGATTTTAAACTGCTAAACTATAAATACCAAAGTTTTTACGAATGTTTATTTTTTTCTTGCACTTTCACGCCTAAAATACTGAACGTTAACAGGTGTCCAGAAACAGACAGGAATTTATACCGAAAAAAAACCTACAGAGATGATAGATTTTTGATGATTAGACTAACTCATATGCTACCCATCACCACATCATCATCATTTTCCTGCTCTCCGTTCAAATTTTTTAGTTACACATGTAACGCAAATTCCAAACAACAAACAGTAACAACTCATTATAAAAATCCAAAGAGTTCATGTAACATAATAGTACCTACAAAACTTTCGTCTGTAATTTCCAGTCCAGCTTTAAACGGAATGGAGGTAAAAGTTTTGATTCACTAATAGCACATTAAATGCAAGCAAAAGAACTGCTTCATAACGAGGCATAAAGCTCGTAGCACCGTTATTACTCACGGTTCATTTTGAAGCAATCTGAAATACTTCATTCTTTCGTAGTGATGCGAACGGGCCAGCCGGGATTGCCTTTGAATTCGAATATGCAACGGTGCAATGAGAATCGATTTGAAATCTGAATGCATGGTTTAGTTGAACTAGTGTCAATGAATGATTTGTGATTCATATTTGGTGTTGAGTTTACCTGTGAATATAGTATGTTTAGTAACTGATGAATTAGGATGAGTGGATAAGGAAGCATTGATTGTGATAATAATATGGTATAAGCTTGTCATTATTTTAGATTTTCAAAAAATATTCGACACGTATTTTATCTATACGTAAATTAAAATTGACGAAAATACGACACTCTTAAGGTCACCATTACGTCAGAAGTATGATTTGACTCTAGAATTTTGATGCGTTACATCTCTGTAAATATGCATTCATTTAACAAAAAAAAAAAAATTCATATTCATTAAAACTGCAATTTATAGAAGTCAACATGCCTATTAATCACAATCAATGCTTCCTTCATAATTATGTAGTCAAAAAATACTAAAAGCGACAAAATCAAACTTTTATTTACTACCCAAAATGATAAACATTTCCAGTATCGTCGTGTCACGTGTCTCGGTTTGAACTCACCTTAATAAGAGAACAATCAGTACGTTTTCTAATGATTTCCTTCTATTAAAAACATTGATAGTGTACAGATTGTTGTGAGTTGTATAATTAAATCTCTAAACCATAGAGTATGTACTTAAGAAAGAAAATCGCTCTTGAATTTAATAAATGTTTGTGACTCCCTATATACTGTTAAGCTATTGTCAAACAGACAGGCGAGGCGAACGCGAAGCAAAGCGTTTTTGTTTGTAATGCATGGAATTGTTTGAAGCCAGTCACATAGACTATCGGATCGCTTTCGCTTTTCTATGTGACTGGATTCAAACAGTTCCATACATTACAAATAAAAACGCTTCAGAACGCATTCGTTTCGACTGTCTGTTTGACAGTAATTTCAAGGTGTTTTCTGAATTGTATATAATTATATTTTTATTACATACAAATTATTTTTCAAAAAATCCTCGTAAAAGCTCAACCCTATAAATTCTTTGTTGGATACTCCATTGGAGGAGCATAGCTTTAAAATGATTTAAAGTTTTTTTTTATTATACTTATTAGAAAAGAATAATTTAGAGGAGGAAATATTTTATGCTTATTAGAGATATTTCTAACTTTTCTCCAGGTATTTTTTTTCTGATAATGTGCACAGCAAGACATTTTAGAAAAAGCGTTTTATGCAATGTTAATCGACTTTACCCCAACATTAAAATGTTGTAAACGTAACCAGCATCCGGTGGGTGCACCGGGCTAACATCACAGACGTGAGCAAAATAAAATATTTATTGCATATTTCTTACACACTGATAAAAATATGTTAAATTGCAGGCAAATAAACAGGTAAAGATAATAAAAATGTTTAGTATAACGTAACATCGTGAAGGGTAAGAAAGAAAGAAAGAAAAAACGTTTATTTGAGAGCCCGTACACACAACAAACAAGCAAGTAAAGAATAAATAATAATAATAAAAAAAGAACATGAAAGGTAGAGATGTATGTACAGATCTATATTTTGCCAGTTAACTTTAGTTCCCATATAAAAGGGGGCATATTTTTTGCCAGGCAGTATGCAAACTTCGTGACTGCTATGGACATTTCAATATTTTTTATCCTGCCTGGTATTTTCAATACCTTGCCTCACACAGGAATTTCTTCATATCCGTGCGTGCTTTTACAAGCATTTAACTCATATAAATAGACAGTCAATTGTTGCACACCGATCATTGAACTCAAGATCTCATGTTGAGCAGTTCAACTTGCAACGAATAGACCAACAAGTCGAATTCCAAGTCAAATTGTTTTGTACGTAGCACAAGTCCATAACTTGTACTTGAGTCTTGGTTAGCGAGATACATGGTTTTCCTATTAAGGTTAACATGACTATTACCGTAAACTAACACCATCGTCATCAATTTTGTAAAAGCTTCTACAATTAACGACTTGATTAAGTTTCACAATATAGAAGAAAAAAAGCTATTGAAGCAAAAACGGAACAAATACTGTAAAAAATGAAATTAATACACCGAGTATTAGCTTAAAATTTATTTACTAAAAATAAGTAGCTATTCGTCAATAACTTCCCATTCTGCTTAAAACAAAGAACCAGAACAAAGAAACTATTACTTTCGTAGCGTTCATAAATGTTATGGTTACTAAACTACCTACTCGTGGTCATGTAAATTGCCATTCGCTAAACAAAAGGTGCTTGCCTTTAGTTCACTACTGATTTGCCAAGCCAGCCACAACGACACCAATTTCCGTGCCACGAGAAAATTGGCTTCCGTTCCACCTCATATCGATATTTTTCATTGATTAAGTTTAGTGCCCTCTCTATTACAAACATTAATTACTATGCTAATGGCCCCGGCACGGAGTTTCGTTCCAAAAAATGTCATGTGTAATTAATTTTATGCGTTTTGTACGCCTTTTGTAGTTTTGACCGGAATCTTGTTTGCTTTTGTTTAACTCGGTAAAGCGGATGTTGTCTGTGACACTTCTGTTATATTTTTATTAAATATTCTTATATTCTCATATAAACAAAAGATAAACCACTGAACCTAAATCGTGAAATCTAAAGCCTTGGAGTCCTTAGATAACGTAGCGCATTCACATTAATTTTTCGTCATAAGATACAAGTTATGCTGTTTGTGGTATCACACTTGTAACGTTGATTTATCTAAATAATCTTTTTTGATTTATTATCAATGGCCATTTATTTTTTTTACAGATTTCCATGACTATAATTACCTTACCTAGACGGCTACATAAATTAAGGCAATTGACAGTTTTTACCCGACTGCGGCAGTAGGAGGGTTATGTTTTTCGAACTAATACATGAATTGTGAAGACCAACGTGCAAATCAAAAATTTGATTTCAAGGGAATAAAGAAGAAACTTGTTGTGTTGTCATTTATGATAAAATTCTTAAACGACGTGACTTCTTTATAATTTTCTTATCTCACGTCAGTTCCACACTTAGTATTTATAAAAGTCTTTGAAACTTTTTTAGCCTGACAAAAACAGACCACTATTCGAATATAATTAAGCGTAGTACGTTATTCTGACTATAATACTAATTAGATTGACTAAATTTAGTCGTAATTACGCACGGTCTTTACTTTCTACGAGGTGTCAAATAACACAAAGGCATAAATTGAAACATACACACATCAAAAGTGTCTAGGGATCAAGCATTTTTATGCGGATTTCTTGAGATTGAGATGTGGCTTTGTAATAAATTTATGATTTTATAAATTTATATGGATCCTTTTTGGTGCATTTCATAATTTGAATCAGGAACTGTAAATCAAATTCGAGTAAAAGATGAAAATCAGCTGTCAATATTTTCCCTATAAAAACATACAACGCATTGAAGACATTATTAGTGCTACTGTTTCCCTACTACTGATTAAAACCAACGTTATTATGGAGCGGCGACGTCATTTAAGCAGGGAAGAAATGCTCAGAGCCGTGGGAATGATAGAAGCTGGTTCCCGGCAACGTACTGTGGCTTTAGCTCTGAATACAAGTCAGAGTGTTATCAGTCGACTTTGGACACGTTACCGAAGCACTGGTACCGTGGCTGAGCGCCATGGAGGACGGTATCGCTGCACCACACGGAGACAAGACCGATACATTCAAATCTTAACTCGAAGAGCTCCAACAATAACCGCCATGATGTTAGCCGTGAGGCTTCATCACTCTTCAGGGAACTTAATTAGCGACCAAACAGTCAGAAACCGCTTGCATGAAGTGAACCTTCATTCCCGAAGACCGCTACGGGTACCACCTATAGCAATGCACAATCGTAGGATTCGATATCAATGGGCTCTTGAACACAGAAATTGGGCAGAAGAACAATGGCGTTTCGTGTGCTTTTCTGATGAGTCTCGTTTTGGTATGAGACCGGATACAAGACGTATACGACACTGGAGAACCCCTGGACGCCAACAGCGATTAAAATCCTGCCAGGAAGTCCATCCTTATAGTGGTGGAACCATCATGGTATGGGCGGGTATTTGGATCGGCGGAAGAACTGAGTTGATTTGGATCAGAGGCAACCTCAACGCTCAAATTTATGCTGAGACGATTGTATCAGACGTCATCGTTCCTCTACAAGTGCAAATCGGTCCCTTATTTCAGTTAATGCATGATAATGCACGACCGCACACCGCAAGAGTTGTAAGACAGACTCTCGCCGCATCTAACATCAATGTCCTGCCCTGGCCTGCTCAGTCGCCAGACTTGAACCCGATTGAGCATGCATGGGATATGCTACAGAGAAGAGCTCTGCCGAATATGGAGGGTATCCAGTCGCAAGAAGACCTTTTTTTGTTGTTGCAACGAACATGGGCGGCCATTCCACAGCGTGATTTGGATGAACTCATTTTGAGTATGCCAAACCGATGTTCTTGTGTTGTTAGTGTTCGCGGTAGAAACACGGATTATTAATTGTTTAAGTTACCCAATAAAATTTTAAAGAAAACTGTTATTTCAGTCTTTTTTTCGAACTTTAATGTTAGTGGTTCAAATGTCAAAAATCCCTTTATTAGGAAAATGGCAAATTTCTTTATGAATGCAAAGGTGACTTGGTTTATCGTTACTGTGACAAACGATAACACTTTATTTGATGAATCCTTAAAGAACATTTTAATTAATATCAATCAGGAGAAAAGTTATTGCAAAAATATATGTTGATCCCTAGACACTTTTGATGTGTGTATTAATCCTGGAATGTTAGTAACATGTTAATTAAGCCGGTTGATTTATTTGACGAGTGATAGTTTCAATTATGTACTAATTAGCGATAGTCAATTACATGAATGTATAATTGAAATTTCTGTACAGTGATTGCTGCGAGGGACTTGTCTCTCGGGACTATTGTGTCTTAGTACGTTCCCGCATGCGGGATCCGCAAGTCAATTGTAAAAACGCAGGGGTATTTTAAAATTTTTGGAAAACCACAGTTTTAAGGTTTTGATACGACATAAAATACAGTTCCTATAATTATGAGAATTTTAACTTGTACACACTATTTTTTTATTTTAAAACTTCACAACCATTTAAATACCATTAAAATTAAAGATACTAATGATGTTCAAAAATTATAACAACACATCATCTTTGAACATTACTATAAAGAAGAATAGCCAAGATACAATAACTAACTTATACAAGTTTATTTATTTATTTATTTATACTTCATGTACAAATCATGGTACATAGGCGGACTTAATGCCACAAGGCATTCTCTACCAGTCAACCTTTGGGTGTAAAACAACACTGTGGTAGGGTTTTTTTTTTTTTTAACGTGGTAAAATCATCAAATGAGTCCTCCCACCCCGGGCAGGGCGGAAGGGACTGTCAGACTTTTACTGACTAAAATCCACGGTGTCCTTCAATAGCCCTTTATGTTCCGGGGTCACGGTAAGGAAATAATCCCGCGACCCCGGCAGGCTTTGGCCCTCTGAGAGAGCGGCCCCGTCATTATGCTGACGCTCTTTGAGGCGCGCGTGGGACACAACGCGCCGTCGACCCGGGCATGGTCCATGGTCGGGCAGCGAGTTGCCCTTTACTCGCTGCCCGCATGCCCGCGCCTACGGTGGCCGGAGATCATCTGCTGACGTCCAACGCCGCGGGCGCCTGCCACTGCGGTTGAGGCGGAGGGAGGACGCTGTCCTCACTCTCAAGCGGCCCGCCTCCTCCTTCACGAGCATTACTGCTTCGCAGAAGGGAAGACCGCTTCTCACTCCGTCTCGCCCCGCAGCATGGCCGCAACCAATGCCGGGCGCGAGAGGTCTCCGCCTATCGCCGCCGTGAGGACACGTCGGTGCTCTGCCCAAGCGGGGCAGTCTTGCACCGTATGCTCTACTGTGTCCTCCGGGCGATCTTCGCAGTGGTGGCACCCGGGCGTTTCCTCCTTCCCCATCAGGCACAGGAACCTCCCGAAACTTCCGTGTCCGGTGGTAGGGTACAATAAAACAAATAAAAACTAGTAAAAAAGTAAAATAATAAAAAATAAGCTATACAAACTAAAAAAAATAATAATACTATTACATATATACAAATAAAATAAACTAAACAATATTATAACAAATAAAATACTTAAATAGAAAGAAAAAAAGACGTGTGGCACTCGGGGACTGCCGCGGTAAAGCTATTGCATAGCATTTTGTATCAACTTATGCAATTATAATTTTATTGATTTATTTTATTCATGCAGTATTGCTTTTTCTTTGATATTAATTCAAGTTACATTTTTAAATATTTCTTTAAAAAAAAAAGAAAAAAAAAAGAAAAAAAAAACAAAAAAAAACAACAAATTATTATTATTATTATGGTTTTTATTATTTTATTATTATTAAATTAATAAATCAATAATTAATTAATTTTAATAATTAATTTAATAAATTAATAATTTAATCAAATAAATAATTTATTAATTTAATTAAATTAAATGAGCGTGAGGTTTTTTCGTTACGGAATTTCTGGATTCGGTCCCCGCGCTCAAGGCCCGCGATAGAAGCTATGCATATTGAGCTTAAAAACCTAATAATTTATGACATGACTCGACTTTTGATAGTTGAGAGCAAATTTATTCTGACGTTTCGTACTTTTCGCTTAAACAGCTTTTTTAAAGCTAAAGGGTAGTTCCAGAGCTTAATGGTAGAGATAGTATAAGAATTAGACATGAAACAAGTCTTTGATTTTGTTGTTCAGAGTATTTCGAAATTTATTAGCGGACAGAGAGAATAAACGCAGAATATGGAATTTATTTATTCTTTAAAATAGTTTTACCTACATATTTTTTACGATAATCAACGTTTAGATATGTAGAAAAAACAACGTGCAAAACAAAAGATTTATTACTAAGTCGATTCTTTCATGGCACAAGTCGCATTGTACCTTCGTGATCACCAATCATTGTTGTCACGATACGATAAGACATCAAGTCATCATGATTAAAGCCAGATGTCAAATACTACCTGGTTCAGTTTTTGATAAGGATCAATAAAGTTCTACTGTTTTTTTAGACTGCGTTATCCTACTGCTAATAAAATAGAGTATTAAAAGGATCGTCTACCGAGCGCTCGTCCATACTAAAACAGAAAACGTTTTCCTACCTAGTTTTTCACTGTGTCAGAAGCATTCTAAAAAATCATTGAGATAGGATAACATTTAGAAGTAGGAAAACGTTTTCTCTTTTAGTATGGACGAGCGCTCGGTAGATGATCCTCTTAACGTTGCCCCACACTAGGAATTTCTCCTGTGTCAAACATAATATAAACTCTCATACACAAACACCCAGACCCAGAACAATACTATTGTAGGTCATACAAATATTTGTTCAGTGCGGGGATCGAACCCGCGACACACTGCGCAGCAATCTGTCGCTCAGCCACTGCGCTAACCGTGGCGTCAAACAAAACAAGTTACAAAATGGCACCCGGCGGGCGTGGCCGTAAAAGGTAAGCGTCCACTGGTCGGCATCGTACGTATCGGACGCATCGCATCAAACAGATTTCTGTATCGGCAGCGATCGGATTGCCGACGCGAGTATCAGCAATCGGATTGCCGATGCCACCTTCATCGCGTCCACTGATCGGCATTCCGTATGACGTCATCGGTACGCATCGCATGTAGGCATTGCCGATGAGCCGTCCGTACGATGCGGATCAGTGGACGCAGTTGTATGAGTTTTAATACAAGGCAAACTAAAATCCGTTACGTACGATACGTCCGATACGTGCGATGCGGACCTGTGGACGCTTACCAAAAATGAACAGAAGTAAACCAAATAAACGTTGGGAAGTATCTTGATTATCGACAATATTAGCGGAATTTTCATTTATTTACCTTCTTGGACGCTACTTTGAGTTACTCGTTCAACAAAACTTAACCGAGTTAACGCTTATATTGCCTTCTCTATGTAATATTGGTTTACTTCGAAAATCTTTAAACCAAACTATGAACTTTTAAAGTAAAGAAAGTAACAACACACTTTTAATATCGGGACAAGATCTTCCACTTTCTCAACAGTCTCCCTACATAATAAATGTCGCACAAGAATAAATTAAGTTTTATAACACCAAACTTACTTTGCTGCATGCAAAATAAAATCTTACAAGGGCGCGCCAGGTGCTTTAAAATTCCTTCAACATTTTACACGTCAAGACAGGACGAGAGGTCTTATTTACCTCTAGAATAAATGACCGTAAAATATTGCCTTGCCTTAAACACCAATGAAAGTTACTAAGCGTGGCTTATTCGCCGGAAAAAAAGAAGAAAATCGCCTGATTTCTCTAAAGCCTCAACATTAGCTTTAAACGGTGTCCGTTCATTTTTATTTTAAAAGAACTTTTAAAGTTTTATCTAGAATGCAGATTTGTTTTTTAAGCTATTGCATAGCTTTTATTGCGGGTTCTGAGCGCGGCGACCGAATCAAGAAATTTCGTAACGAAAATAAACCTAACACCCCCCACTCCAAACGGCACATCTCGGTGCGACGTTGAAAGCCGTGCATCGTCTAACGTCGTTTCAGTTCGGCAAACATTGGCAATGTGTTTGTGTGCGTTCGACTAGACGTATACGTGTAGACAAGTTGCTAACTGCTCATAACTGATTCTATCTCTTAGGGTGCTTGTACACGGCGCATGTAACCCGCACAAGTAAAGGTGCGGGTTACCCGTGCGAGTAACATGCGCAAGCTACTTGATCAAGTTACCCGCGGGGTGCTTGTACACGGCGCATGCAACTCGCGCAAGTAAAGGTGCGGGTTTGCGGTTTACCTGCGCGAGTAACATGCGCAAGCTACTTGATCAAGCTACCCGCGGGGTGTTTGTACACTGCGCATGTAGCTTGAGCATGTTGAGGCACTGGCGCGGGTTACATGCACCGTGTACAAGCACCCTTATAGCCACTACTGAGTCATATCAATTAATGTCGTTATAACATCTGTCATGTCAACGTGAATGAATGATTTTTTTTCTTGACGTTTCACTTGATTGACGTGGCTGACCATAGCCTTATTAATAGAATAATAAATAAAATAAATAAATAATTGTAACTGCATAAGTTGATAAAAAATGCTATGCAAAAGCTTTACCTCTGCAGTACCCCGAGTGCCACACGTACTTTTTTTTGTTAAACCGATTCTGGAAATGTTTTCCTGTGTCGTAAGTGCATTTACAAAAATTTAAACTTACTTTAAATATTTTTTTTTAAATAAAATATCATCGTCTTAAATTTTCAGTAACGTAAAGAAGTCTTAGTTAGGCTGAGAATAGGTAAGTATGCATGGCGAACTTATTTTTGCTTTTCCTGCATGAGGGCGTGAGGATAGGCCTGTATCCTGCATCCAATCCTAGATTTTTGTTTCGCTGAACTAAAATTAAATATTTTACATTACATTATTTGTCACGGATTGCGGCAAAGTTAAAATTCATAATATGTACACAAACACAATCACACCCTTGACACGGAGTGCAGAAGTCAATCAACCAGTGCACCAACCGTGTTGTCAGTAGAAATTCGTGGAAACTCTACGTGCAATGTAAAGTATAGGTGCACTATTTCGAGTTCCAGCTGAGCGCACACCCGCGTAACATTAAGTTACGTGGTTGCGCACCATTAGCGAAGATTTCGCAGTTTCACCCTGTCCCAATTCCGTGGACTATTAAAGGGGAAATTTCATTATAAGAATGGTTCTCTTGAATAAGCGATGAACGCGAGGTGCGTCTGAGACTTAACGGTTGCCTCTGATTAAAGATTACATAGGTAGTCGGGAATGGTGTTAAATTTAATTTGCTCCCGCGAACATTATGCGACGTAAGCCTTCTGGCGTTGGAGTTTATTACAGAACTTCGTCGCAACTTTTGACTGGAACACCTAATTCATAATCACCTTCAAGAATTTAGTATGTAGATTCTGAGAGGTGCGCACATTAAAAGTAGAAGTGAATTATATGGCGTAGGAGTGTGAAATAAATAAATCTTTCCCTACGGAAATTTTATTTTTAAAAATTAACATGTATTAAGTATTTTATTTAATTGGAAAAAGCTCATCCCTTCAACAGCAAAGTAAAATGATACGCTACGAACTAACGTTTTTCCGTCCCGGCACCAGTCTGGACATAATGTAATGCATGTATAGCTGCGCTGAAGACACAATTTAGATTGACAATGCAGAGTACGTGTCATACAGTTATTTATTAAAAACTTTTCACAGTGATTTTCCAATAAAATGTCAGATGAAAAGTTAACGGTTTTGACTGTCTACAGATTAATTATTATAAATTATAATATTCTTGGCCCTTTCTCCTTGATGTATTTCAAAGTAAAATTCTTGTTAATCTGATTAGTGGCTTTATAAGCTAAGATTGATTGAAACTAGAAGATGGAAACAATCGTGTTTTGTAAACCTTCCGAGCCGTCGGCGGCGTCGAGGTTATCATAATGAATTAGTAACAAAATTAAATGAAAACAAGGGAAGGAAATTATAAACTTTGTTTAGTCTTTTGTTGCTTTTAATTAAAACTTATTAATTTACGTGATTGGTTATAGATTGTTTTCTGTTTGAGCGGATTCGGTAAAGATAGGCACTCTTAAAATAAAATGTTGGTAAAGATGTGTACATGACTGTCAAAATTGTAAATTATATCTATATTTATCTTATCTATATTTCTTTTTATCTAAAATTGCCATTTGGTTGCAGCGACCATAGGTCAAATATCTGAAAGGTCTGCAAGTTTCAAACAATTTATTGTGCCTATATCCCGTGAAAGTTTTTGCATACCACGACTTCCAACTGTTTAGGTGAAATTAACTTTATTTTTGATAACATAAAGTTGCTGTGGCGTTGCCCCACCGATAAAATTACTTTAAAAGGACGTTAAAGACACAAAATTTTATTTTTTAGTGTCAAGTTTTATATTTTCGCTTTAGTAAACTAAACCGTCCTTTCAGAATAAAACCACTCTTTTTGTAGAACATATTTTCGTTTTTCAAACTATTTTGATGCTTTCGCCGCCAGAGTATAATTTGGCACGTGTATGAAACGCGTATCTAATACGGTTCTATTCTCAGATATTAGGGTCGCTATTTACATGACTCCGCAAAATCTCGGGTATTCGATTCATCAACCAGGATTACCTAAAAAGTTTTCGTTGTTAGCAAAAACACGAGCCTTTATCCTGTACAGACTGTACAGTCAGCGTCACGGTGTTGTTATTCTCCTCGAAAGCATGAATTTAAGGGGCTAACAACATCATGACACCGACTGTACATGGATATTTTGGCATGTCGAAGCAAGAACTGCTATTTAAATATTTTATATTAAACGCATTATTAACGCACGCGTAGCGAATTTTCAAAGATTTTCCTTGGAAAGAAAAATTCGAACCGCGGACAGGATTCGAACCTGCGACCTTCGGATTCAGTACATCCGACGCTCATTTCCAACCGAGCCGGATGTACTTCGTTCCTACGGTTCGAATCCTGTCCGCGGTTCGAATTTTTCTTTCCAAAGAAAATCTTTGAACTACTATTTTGTCTTCTTGTTTTTTATACATACATTTGGAAACTAAAAATGAAATACAAGTGTTTTAAATAATAGACTTATTTAATATTTTTGCCAGACTCACTGTTTTGAGACAAGCCAAAGACAGAATGGCTTGCAAACAGCTGGTCTGCGTTTCCGTGAAAGCCTTTCAAGGGGCAAACAACAAACATCAATCAAAATCATCATCATCATCTTCAAACATCAAATGTGAAATAATTTTACCAACTGCAAAATAAATAAAAATTTCCCCTGATCAAGACAAAAATTCCTGAAAAACTAATGAGGGATCGTTTGTCCAGCAATGTGTTAGTAAAGCCTGGACAAAAAACCCTTGATTTATAATCCTCTAAATCAACTTCTACTATTATTGATCTCTGTGTCAACGGCATTAGGGCGTCAAAATTTCCAAGTGAATCAGTGAGGAGTCTGTATTTGCACATTAAATGCACATAGACTAAACACCTACGACAGCATGTCCGGATTTAAAAAATGTCCAACACGTTTATAAATATTGAATTTGACACACTGTTCGCTATCTATATTTTTCATGCTTTTTGTACGTAAAATATTGGAGATTAAAAAATATAAAGCACACTGTACCGCCCGCATTCGCTTTACGTCGCGCAAACAATAAACATTTTTATCAGAAGTGTGTTACGCGATAAAAAATCATTATTTTATTGTAACTGACAGTTTTAGGGAAATGTTATTTTAACAATTTGGATTGTAACTGCTTCTGTTTTATTTACAATGTAAAAAAGAATATCTTTTATTCAGAATACCTCCAAGAATTAAAAAAAGACGTGTGGCACTCGGGGACTGCCGCGGTAAAGCTATTGCATAGCATTTTGTATCAACTTATAATGCAATTATAATTTTATTTATTTATTTTATTCATGCAGTATTGCTTTTTTTTTGATATTAATTCAAGTTACACATTTTGAGCGTGGTGACCGATAAGAAAACAAATTTTTCTATTATTAAATAAATAAAAAAAGTTAATATTGTTTAAAATATTTTTATTATTTTACAATACATGTGGGTTTTATTATTTTACAGTAGCTGTTGGTTATTCAGGAATATTTATCATTGAAACTATAGGTTTATGATAACTGAAATATCCTCAAACACCCTCGAAAACCATGAAAACGACAACCATGACGAAAACCTCGATAAGTTTATGCAGCTGCCATCTTGGATTTACATTTTGACTGCACCCTCGGTTTCAACACCCTCGAAAACCATGAAAACGACACCCATGACGAAAACCTCGATATTTTTTGCAGCCGCCATCTTGGATTTACATTTTGACTGCACCATCGGTTTCAACACCCTCGAAAACTATGAAAACGACACCCATGACGAAAACCTCGATATTTTTTGCAGCCGCCATCTTGGATTTATATTTTGACTGCAACATCGGTTTCAACACCCTCGAAAACCATGAAAACGACACCCATGATGAAAACTTCGATAATTTATGCAGCGGCCATCTTGGATTTACATTTTGACTGCACCATCGGTTTCAACACCCTCGAAAACCATGAAAACGACACCCATGACGAAAACCTCGATATTTTTTGCAGCCGCCATCTTGGATTTACATTTTGACTGCACCATCGGTTTCAACACCCTCGAAAACCATGAAAACGACACCCATGACGAAAACCTCGATATTTTTTGCAGCCGCCATCTTGGATTTACATTTTGACTGCACCATCGGTTTCAACACTCTCGAAAACCGTGAAAACGACACCCATGACGAAAACCTAGATATTTTTTGCAGCCGCCATCTTGGATTTACATTTTGACTGCACCATCGGTTTCAACACCCTCGAAAACCATGAAAACGACACCCATGACGAAAACTTCGATAATTTATGCTGCCGCCATCTTGGATTTACATTTTGACTGCACCATCGGTTTCAACACCCTCGAAAACCATGAAAACGACACCCATGACGAAAACCTCGATATTTTTGCAGCCGCCATCTTGGATTTATATTTTGACTGCAACATCGGTTTCAACACCCTCGAAAACCATGAAAACGACACCCATGATGAAAACTTCGATAATTTATGCAGCGGCCATCTTGGATTTACATTTTGACTGCACCATCGGTTTCAACACCCTCGAAAACCATGAAAACGACACCCATGACGAAAACCTCGATATTTTTTGCAGCCGCCATCTTGGATTTACATTTTGACTGCACCATCGGTTTCAACACCCTCGAAAACCATGAAAACGACACCCATGACGAAAACCTCGATATTTTTTGCAGCCGCCATCTTGGATTTACATTTTGACTGCACCATCGGTTTCAACACTCTCGAAAACCGTGAAAACGACACCCATGACGAAAACCTAGATATTTTTTGCAGCCGCCATCTTGGATTTACATTTTGACTGCACCATCGGTTTCAACACCCTCGAAAACCATGAAAACGACACCCATGACGAAAACTTCGATAATTTATGCTGCCGCCATCTTGGATTTACATTTTGACTGCACCATCGGTTTCAACACCCTCGAAAACCATGAAAACGACACCCATGACGAAAACCTCGATATTTTTTGCAGCCGCCATCTTGGATTTACATTTTGACTGCACCATCGATTTCAACTCCCTCGAAAACCATGAAAACGACACCCATGACGAAAACCTCGATATTTTTTTGCAGCCGCCATCTTCGATTTACATTTTGACTGCACCATCGGTTTCAACACTCTCGAAAACCGTGAAAACGACGCCCATGACGAAAACCTAGATATTTTTTGCAGCCGCCATCTTGGATTTACATTTTGACTGCACCATCGGTTTCAACACCCTCGAAAACCATGAAAACGACACCCATGACGAAAACCTCGATATTTTTTGAAGCCGCCATCTTGGATTTACATTTTGACTGCAACATCGGTTTCAACACCCTCGAAAACCATGAAAACGACACCCATGACGAAAACTTCGATAATTTATGCTGCCGCCATCTTGGATTTACATTTTGACTCCAACATCGGTTTCAACACCCTCGAAAACCATGAAAACGACACCCATGACGAAAACTTCGATAATTTATGCTGCCGCCATCTTGGATTTACATTTTGACTGCACCATCGGTTTAAACACCCTGGAAAACCATGAAAACGACACCCATATCGAAAACCTCGATATTTTTTCATTAAGAATTCAATATTATTATTATTTTTTATTATTTATTATTTACAAAAAACCTGTATACACTCAACAAAAATAATCGTCGCGACTCCACTCCACTCCACTCCACTCCGCTCCGCTCCGCTCCACTCCGCTCCGCTCCGCTCAGCTCCACTCCACTCAGCTCCGCTCCGCTCCGCTCAGCTCCACTCCACTCCGCTCCGCTCAGCTCCGCTCAGCTCCGCTCACAACGCCGTGTCGAAGACTGCTGAACTGAAACGACGTTAGACGATGCACGGCCTTCAAGCCACACCTCCTTGCTCGTCGGAGTGGGGAGCGTGAGGATTTTTCGTTACGGAATTTCTGGGTTCGGTCCCCGCGCTCAAGGCCCGCGATAGAAGCTATGCAATAGCTTAAAAACTGTATTGTCCGATTATTGCTAGGGTCTTAATAGAAACAGTGCAGATCCTATTTTAAGAAGTAGTGCAAAGTCAAGGGTATGCACCCAGACAAACATATTACTTTGGATAAATATTTGCATCATCAGCATCTGCCCATTTCCCAACTAAGTTGAAGTCGGCTTCCAGTCTAACCGAATTCATCAGAACAGGAGTATTTTATATGCAGACTGCACATAAAGTACAATTAAATTACAATTTCAAGACCCAAAAACAGATTGATACACTTTGTCTTCAAGATCTATGAATGACAACCGGAACAACGGCTTGATATGCTTTCCGAACCACAGAAGAAACCTGCTATGATAGATGGTCAATAAAATTGGTCACCAATCCACAGACAAAACGCGGCTTAATCTCTTACATTCAGTTCTTAAAATGTTTTCAATACCCTTAAAACTGGAATAGATTTTAATAATGATCATGATTAATTGTAAGCAAACTAGGGCAGTAAACAAAACGTGAATACTCGTAACGTCAGGTGTTTATGATACCGATCAATTAATGTCAGTTGAGGTTCTTTTGAATTATTACGCCCTTCTAATTAAACTTTGCCGATTTCGATTACAATTTTATTTATGGTATGATGATTATGATAGTGGAATATATTACTGTAATTAATTTGAAATATGTTTCTAATTTCGCCGTTTATGTTATGTTGATTTGCTCAGTAGTACTGATTAGAATTTACTAAATGTATGTTATTTGATGTGTGCTCACATCAAATACGATTTGGTAGAAGTCTGCGTTTTTTTTTTATTCTGGTAACATTGATTTTATTCCAATGTTCTCCGTCACAGAGCAGTGGTCATTAAATTAATTATGAACCTAAAGTTATTCTGCTGGATTCGTAAATCCGGGCGTCTAATGGGCCAATGTTGTCAAAATTCATTATTTTTTTGTAATTTTCACCTTTTCTTCGTTCCTCCCATCATCTTTTCAGTCAGTCATGACTACATCTGTCTCAGTTCTCTATTGTTATAGTTAATTTAAATAAATATTTTAAAGTGATTTATTTGTACTGATTTAATGCCTGAAGTTTTTAGGAATTAAGCCCGCCTTACTACTATTCCCAAACTCCAACACTTTTCCGAAGACTTGTTATATGCAACCGTATTCCTAATTTTGCACACATTGTAATCACCAGCCTGTTAAACATACATGGTGAATATATTCAATATTTCGCGTAAAATTCGCTGTCCACGTTCCGATCAATATGACGGTGATGAGGTTACTTATTCGTAGAAAAGATTCAGCATTTTTCATACATGTTGTAGTGGCAGACAGATGTCGCGCTCCAAAACTTAGGAAATTGGATTGTGACCGGTGCGGTGGTTCGTACGGAAATAATCCGCTTTCATCGTATTATTTTTGTACACTGGCAACATTTTAGTTTTTTAGTGTTCAGAATATTTTATATCACTTTGTCGACGTCATTTCGAGCGTGGCAGCTGTCAAAGCCAAAAACTATCGCGATGCAATAAATATTTATAACGAAATAATATGGTATTCTGTTTGTACAAAAGTTTTTAGCTTGAATTTTAACTAAAATGATTAATAAATTAAATATTTAACCTGATGTAAAATTTTTGCCGAGGTGTCGGTTATAGAGATATTTTTATATCGTTAATGTTTGCTCAAAATTGTTAAAGAACTTCTAGCATTAAACAAAATTTACACACACCATCTCTTACGGCACTTAGTAAGTAACTACAAGAAGAAAGTTACAATACTTTTCAGACCCCATACAAAGTAAGTCAAGATTTTAACCACATTAAGGTGCACGCCTTAAGCTTTACCATTTATTTCACACGGAACCGACGTCCCAAGTAAAGGCATTTATACTTGAGTGGCTTTTTCATTTTACTTGCTTTCACGGCCAAATGGAATGTGCGCGCAACATTTCAAAATAGACGTTGAAGTAAAAAGAGTAAAAATCACCGTCCACGATATAAATCATGTCATTTATCGGGTGGTCACAATGGCGTTGGCGAGTAATTGTGAAATTAGTGGATATGACTGCTTGGATTTGTTCGTGTATATCAGATAGCTAGTTAAAAGTGGAAGAACATGCTTTTAATCTATTTTGTTATCAAAATTGAAGGCTATTTTTAAGAATGTCCAATTATACTAACAGGGCTTATTTACGAAGGGAAAGTATGGAGCTTGTTAGTAATTGCCTCTTGTTGTCATTCTATTATCTAGTTCTGGGAATTTCAACTCAGTTTCTATTGAAAAGTGTTCTAAGAATTACTTCACTCTAGACCACTAGAGAACCTACCTGTCTCGTTATTTAGATGTTTTGTTGTGTTTATAATAGCACATTTCTGATGACTTTGTTTGAAAATGTTTTGACAAGGCAATTCATTAAGCGCTAGTTTTCACTGTCAGGAATTCAGGATGATAAAATTGGTACATAGTAAACCCGAATTCTGTTGAATAGTTTTAGTGAATTTAACTTTTAGGTAGGTAAAGTGGCTGTCGTAGGTTTGGGTTGCCATTTTAGTTTATTGTTTTCTTCTTGCTTATAAAGTGATTTGATAAAATAATAACTACTCATAGATGTTACATTTATTTTGTAAAAGAAAAATGATATTGACTTAAATACAGTGAAACCTGGTTATGTGGGACCTGGATAAGTGAGAAACCTCCATAACTGGTACTCATGCTGAAGTCCCAACACTTTGGCACTGTATTACCTCTGTTAGTGGGACGAAGCGAACCTCTATAACTGGGATTCGTTCTTTCGATTTTATCGTCATAGTTACCTCTGTAACTGAGACAACATCGTTTTGTTTGTTTAATTACTTAGTCTTATTCTACCCGCAAATTCTGCACTCTAATTTTGAGCATCAATGACCTTCAGTTTTAGTTTTGCTTTACTATCATACGGATGTTTATTTGAAAAATGCCGATACGAAGGCTCAAATTATCAATAGTCCAGAATAAAAAAAAACTAACATTTTTATTTGATTCATTTTTGTACTGCATATTAAAAAAAATTACATTACATAATTACATTCAGTAACTTTTTTACCGACTTCAAAAAAAAGGAGGTTATTGATTCCTAATAAATATTAAAGTTAACGTATAATGTTTACATAATACGTTATTTTATTTGATAAATCGCACCTCTTTAACTGAGAGAACCTGCATGCTGACCTCTATTATTGGAACCCTCTGTAAATGAGGCAGATATTTACTTATACCTGGATATCTGAGACACTGCGTAAGTGGACCTACCTCTTTAAGTGAGACAGATTTGCAGGTCCCTTGAGGTCTCACTTAACCAGGTTTCACTGTATCTAGCTTCTCCATGTTTTGAATAAAGAAGTGAGTCTTAGAATTCTTTTTTTGATAACTTGTTTTTTTTAGTGTCTGTTGTAATTTTCAAATAAATTTCGATGTCAGTATCGTTTCAGTTTGTTATTAACATTGTCCAGTTTATTTTTATTACATCGGATTATAAAACTAAAGAAATGATACTCTTATAAATATACTAAACAGTGTTGTTTTAAAATTACTTCAGATAATTATGTCCAAAAGTAACAATTTTTCATCGATTTCAGTTGCTGACCGTACGATCATCATCATCAGAATTGTTCTAGCCATTACTGCGTAAAGGCATAGTATAGTAAAGGCCTCCTGCCTTTTCTTCTATCGTTATTTTATCTACGCGGCTTCAAGCCGAATGTACTTGTGATCTCTTTTCTAATGAATTTTGCAATTTTATTATTTTTATACGCATTAACGCCTGCGTCATGAATCGTAAAGCTTTTTGAGGAAAAACCTTGCAATATTTTTTCTATTCGCTTTTTGACCAACATTTGTGTATCAATTTATATTTTTTTGTTGTTCCCCAAATGCGACAGATAGAAATCAGCCAATTGTTTGACGTGTCATCGTTTTTCACGCTTTTTATTTTCAAGTATTTTGCTCTTTACGTATTCGAATGATTACCATTCATACGTTTTTAGTGTCGGTCGAACTTTTGTTATGTTTATTGAATTGTTGATCATAATGTAAAATGTAATAAAATAAATGTACTTTTATTTTAAGTCTTAACTTGTATTTCTTATTAATACAACTTTACGGCTTCAAGCTATCCCCGAAGGGTTACCGTACCGTAACCTGTAAACCCCAGAAGGGGAGGTTATAGTAGGTACACCTAAGCTGTGCTCTGACGGTGGTGCGGCACAGTGTGCGGCCACGTGCGGCACAAATATTCGCTCAGGTCGATTCACTCAAGCGAACACTAACAAATTGTGCTTGGATCGTACCTGGATACTTTGTGCGCACACACGTGAGCAGCAGACTCTTTATTTGTGCGTGCACATTGCTAAACTCGGGTCAGTGAAGATGTTTGCGCACAAATGTGGAGCACTGTCCGCGAACTAAAGTTATGCTCAGCCTTGCCGAGAGACATTAAGCCTCAACGTGATACTGGCTTAGTACGCGCACTGTTGAAATACAGCAAACAAAGTGCCGAACTCTATTTTGGTAGAACCGTACCATAGTATCTTTTCAGTAAAAGACAGATAAAGCGTTTGTCTCTGAAACGTGCGATAAAGCCCTGCGAAGGACTTAGCACTATATCCCTTAAAAAAAAAACAAATCTCAAACACGAAGAAAATAAATGAAACAAAATTTTAGAGGAAGCCTGTGTGAAGCCCAAAAATATGGTAAAGATTATCCTAAAAACTTACTAACTAGACCAGTTGTAGTGAATTGAAAGTGAGTGATGGGTAAAGGAAAACAAGCCTAAGAAAACGTTCTATGCGATTTAGGTACTACACTTTTAGTATCATCCTCATAATTCTTAATTTGCCTTGCATAACGCCAAATTAAGGAAGGTGAACAAACATTGTCAGGGCAGCGAGAATGTCAGGGGGTTTCACTGCGAGTTTTAGCCGTCAGTGGCGCTACCAGCGCATAACGTAAGAAACAACGTTCAAGTGTAGCTTCGAGTGTGTAGTTATATTATCTGTGGTGTAGTGGATGTCAAGTTAATCATACAGTAAATGACATCATGGCGGAACAGGGTGAAATTGAGTCAGTACAAGTCTAACACTCCTTTCCACTCCAACTAGAGCGAGAAGAGTCATTTGATAATTTCTCATCCGAAAAAAAATTGGCTTTGGCAACCTTACCAAACAAAATATCGAAACTAAAACACTCAACAATGCTAACTCAATTTTAAAGGGAACGCGAATCCGTTCGTCGCGTCGTACCTCAACTCGTCGAAACAAATTCAAACAAATTATATTCAATTCGAAAATAATAACAACTAATTATAATTATGAAATAACTTTATCAAACAGGTAGATAATCCATTTACAACTTGAAATATGAAGTTGTCACAAGCAAAACAATACAGCAAGTAAAGTAGCATTTCAGAAATTGAAATAATTATGTATTTAGGTGGTAACCTGGTTCAATTGTTAAATTTTGTTTAGAAGTCGTGATGGCCCGGAGGTTTAGCACCTCGCTTCTCATGCATGAGGTTGCGAGTTCAAACCCAGGCAAGTACCAAAGTGTCTTTTTCAATTCTTCTGTATTTTCTTAAATCTTGCACAGTAATGACATCGGTGATGGAAAACATCGTGTGGAAACCTGGACTTAAATAGTAAAAATATGAGTCCAAAGCCATCTCAGAGCTCTGTGGTGTTCCCAATGAAAAACAAGAACTACCTGTAGATCATTCATTTTTGCGTGCGGGAATCGAACCTGCGACACGCAGGGCTCCAGTCGATCTTATTGCCACTTCACCAACTGTACCGATAAAAAGTGTATAATTACTAGCTGACCCCGCAAACGTTGTTTTGCCATATAAATTAAAAAAAAAACATATAATAGTAGCCGATTCTCAGACCTACTGAATATGCATACCAAATTTCATAAAAATAGGTCAAGCCGTTTCAGAGGAGTACGGTAACTAACATTGTGACACGGAAATTGTATACAGGGTGATTTTTTAGTCACCATCCAAATTTTAATATATTAATCTTTGGCGAAAATCATTGAATACGTGTTTTTTCTTTTTGTATCAATCAATACAAAAATATCGAGATATCACGTCTCAATGTTATCTACAAAAAGTTGATGAATCTGGACACCGCGCTGTGATGTGTCGCTCAGGTGTAGCGGGGCGGGGCGGGGGGTCAGCGGGGTGCGCTCTGCCCGTATCATACGTCGGCAAGTGTATATTATTAACGTTTAGCTTAGTGACCACACAGAGCGGATGAGAAAATGATTTAATATGACAATTTGACGTATCGATTTTTTTTCAAAAATGGGTTTAGTGATTGATACCTAATGCACAGAAAAATTTTGGACGGTGGTAAAAAAGTCACCCTGTATATAAGATGTTACGGGCAATTTGATCAAGTCCGGGCACTATTAATAATGGACGACTCAATTGGGAAATGTGATCAAAACAGCATGATTAATCACTTTTCCCGGCCATTATGAATAATGCCCACCCTATCTTGGGTAATGTAAAAAAATAGGTGAACTGTAGAAACTTACAAAATTTTCATCAACAAAAAAGCGGGGCTCCGTCGAGCTATAGGGAGTTCGTATGAGGACTACACTAGGGTGTTCCTAAGTCAGGAGAATTTTGTATCAAATCAATTGATAGTATCGGCAAAGCGACAGACGTGACCGCTGACCACTATCTCTGTATACAAATCGGGTTGGTTACATTTGTGATTAGATGATATAACCACCAATTGGCCAGTGTGGTCCCTAAATCAAATGTAATTAGGAATTAGCCTTTCCTTCACAACGTTGTAATTAGCTGAGATGTCAGAGAATTAATTATGTTGTATTATTTCAATTTGTATGGAGATTCTGTTAAATACATATGTGCCTAGATTATGTATGCAAATAGATATCAAGACATAACACGGGAATTTGTTATGCATGCACGCAGTGTAATAATTGACATCGACGTGTAATCAGTATATTTTACTTTTTTTTTTATCTCTGTAGTCTTCTGGGAAAAAAAATCAAACCCGTGCCACCTTCCTATTCATACGTCCTATGAAACATTGTTTATTAAAAATCAAATAAATAGTTTTACTCTGATTGGTCTAAACATAATTTTCGTCACAAAAACGTAATAAGTCGTGTTAGATCCTCTGGAATATAATAATAATAATATATTCCACAACTATCACACAACGTCATCAAGTCCCAAGTTAAGCAGAGCTTGTGTTATAATAATAATAATAATAACCATTTTATTTCAGGCTACTTGGGCCCATAGATAATATACCTTATAGACTAACATATATATTCTTATAGTACAGTTATGGGTACTAGAAATTTCTAAATACATATACATAATTATATTATAGATAAATTACACCCAGACACGGAACAAATGATCGTGCTCATCACACAAACATTTGTCCTAGGTGGGAATCGAACCCACGACCTCCGGCATAGCAGTCAGGGTCACTAACCACTAGATCAACTGGCCTGACCAATATAGGTAGAAAACCTCTTCGATAACTTAAGAAAGTAGTTTTACAAAGGTTAACTATCAAAAAATTTCGCCTCTGATACCTACGCTACGTCGATCCACGTAAACAATATTCGAGCTAAAGGCACGGATCATTACGTAATACCGGTTACGTGCAAACCGGTGTAGCGAACACTTTTGGGAATATTGCCATAATCATTTGGCAGTTGAATTGGTGATCACTGTCTTAGTTATTTGAACTTTATGGGGCTATATAGATACCGCAATTTATATTTGGTTCCTGAGCTCACAGGGAATTGGTTAACGATTGTATGATGTTCTAATTTTTTACGTCCATATTATCCTACTAATATTATAAATGCGAAAGTTTGTGAGGATGTATGTGTGTATGTAGGTGTGTTTGTTACTCTTTCACGCAAAAACCACTGAACGGATTTAGCTAAAATTTGGTACACAGATAGTTTATAACCTGGATTAACACATAGGATTGTTTTTATCCCGATTTTCTGTTCCCGTGGGATAATTTTCGGGTTGTAGCGGGTGAAGCCGCTGGCAACAGCTAGTATTACATACTTTTATAAAATGCGAAAGTTTGTGAGGATGGATGGATGGCTGTTTGTAATTCAATAACTAAATCTGGCAAAACGGATTTAGATGACATTTTGCAAACAACTTTTCTCCAGGTATTCTACATCCGTAGGATAATACTCCACTTCCACACGGCATAGGCCGCCTGCAAAAAGCTTCATGAAGTTGGGAGTTACTCGTATGTTATGTACTCAAAGAACAATTCTCAGTTTTTAAAATTTAGAAAAATCAGACAAATAAAAAAATACAAAATCGAAAATAAAAAACTTTTTAAAGGTTCTAAGTTTATCAAGAAGATATTTTAACACTAGTTTTATCAACTAACTTACAAAGACAACACTAAATCCCACTTTTCACTTAAAATTTGTTATCCCTAAGTTTAGAAATACAGTGGATAGGCACGTAGGCCTTTGGGTTTTAAATAAATATTTTTAGAGGATTTTAGGTAAAGTCTGATGTTCTAGAAAGAGAAATAGGCCTGATTTCATTCCTTATTCTCTCTAGATAAATAGAGAACACTTTGTAACTGATTTTATTGGCGAAACTGATTTTCATCTTAAGCTGGTGAAATACTCGTAAAATAATGACATGTTTTTATTATTGCCTTCTTACATAAGGCGCCATATTAGTTACTTTGGGTTGGCTGAATCGTTTTTTCTTCTCTCACTAGATAAACGTCACGTCTTCATTTTACTCCTTTTCTTTCGACATTCATCAAAATCAAAAAATTGATTTATTCCCGTTGGATCCCACTTTTGGATCCCATTTTTTAGGTATTCCCGATGAACTCCATTTTTAATTCCCGTTGAATCCCACGTTATTACAACATGTGTACATATCAGAAGAAAAGTGTTACCTTTATTTTAAAGATTTATTCTCTGTTACTAATTTATGAAAATTACAAAAAAAAGTTCTAAAACAAAAGCAATTTTGTCGTTGAAAGTACTCGCATTCAGATTTTTTAAAGCATGTGGGTTCCAACGGGAATAGTTTTTGGGATTCAACGGGAATAAAACGTTTTTCTTTTGTTATGGGATTCAACGGGAATAATTCAAAAAATTCCATCCATGTTTTCAATCTCCTTCCTCTCCGTCTAATCTATAGATATAAAAATCAATGCCACTTTTCGTTTGTAATTTTATAACTCAAGAACGGGCTCACCTATTCAAATCAAATGTTTAGGCTTTGTTCGGACTATTTATTAAATGGTTTATGTGAAGTTTGCACAAAATCGGTCGAGCGGTTTCTTCGCTTATCATATTTTTTGTAACAAATGAATTCAATAAATGGCGGATCATGTTGTGAATAGGGATTTTGCTGTGAAAGTAGCGAAGCACGTACCGGGCCGCTAGTTATCTATAAAGCTATTGTCAAACAGGCAGGCGTGGCGAACGCGAAGCGAGGCGTTTTTGTTTGTAATCTATGGAATTGTTTGAAGCCTGTCACATAGTCTATCGGACCGCTTTTGCTTTTCTTATAAGACAGGATTCGGATGGCATTCGCTTCGCCTGTTTGTTTGACAATAGCTGAAAGATTATTATGTACAGCTGATGTTTAACAGAAGATGGTGAAATATTGCTTTAATCATTTTCATTTAGGTGACTCATTTTTCTTTTATTATTTCTACATCAATATCTGTCATTTTTGACGCACAATAATATATTCAGGTTCTAAGCTGCAAAGTGCAGTGTCAAACATTACTTTCAAGTAAAAGATGTTACCTGAGATTACGTTCAATAAAGTTGCCAACTCCCTATGAATTAATCACACTGGGATGATATGTTGTGCACTGACCTGTTTGCTAACACATCAAAATATTTGTTAAGAATAAAAAAAAGTTGTAAAAAAAAAAGAAAATAAACCAGCGTAGAAATAGAAACATTAGTTCATACTAAAAATAACGAAACACGAGAAAATTTAAATCACACATAAAGATATGAACCGACCTTCCGTTGCCAATAGTCTCTATTTATAGCAGAAGTAATAATATTACTAGCTGGAATTGTTCCTACTGTTAACCACAGTACACAATTTGTGTACGAATTTCTAAAGAAAGCCAATTACTTGCATAAAAATATGCGAGGCTGCATTGTATGCTGCATGATTTTTTCTGCAGAATAAACAGTATAATATATGTTTCAGCAATTCTTCCTAAACAACTTGCATACTATTTTGGTCAAACCTATTTTATTCCGAATTAAAAGGAAAATTCTCAGTTCTTTAGAACATGCGCAACAATCTGTCAAATAAAATTTAAGTTGAAAACAAAATATTAAAAATTGAGCAATTTGCCTATAAATTTTAAGTTCATATTACCTACATCATTTCAGCCTATTCCAGTCCACTGCTATAATAGGCCTCCCCAAAGAGCGCCACAGCGAACACCTACTTTTTCATCCGGCTACTGCCAGCTACCTTCTTGCCGGGGACATCCTACACTACATTTACGGTACAAAAAAAAAAAAACAAAAGTATGCCAGCTACTAGTATATATTTTTGCCAGCTACTGGCACATCTATTCCTAGCCTTATAACGTCTACAATTTCATGAATATTATCTCCTTTACAACTAATTTAGGTTGCTATAAACTTTCGTCTGCGATCTCGGATGCCCTTTGTGTAGATAACGAACGTAACTATTAACTGTTAAACTAAGGATTTAATAACTTACTGTCTTTCTTATTGTTGTCTTTGATAATCGTCTTTTGCATAACTTTGACGGTTGAAGGATTTAGAATAACTTTTGGGTGGTTGTTACTTGTTTCTTTCAGATGCTAAGAAGATCATGAAATATTGTAAATTCGTCGGCCAAAGATGACTTTCTTTTATTGAAATTTTGTGTGCACTATTGGTTAAATTAATTTGTTGGTTGATAGTTTTCATGTATTTATTGATGTCATGAATTTGTTCGCAATTGCAGATAAAAAGTCTAATCGTTTGCCTACCGTTGAAATATAACACGGTACCAAAAAAATAAGGTTTTTGTTTGTTTAATTATATTTTACTATGTATTGCGCATTGGATGACTAAGAAACTCACTGATTAATTAAAAAAGAAAGGTGTAACAAGAATCTGACCTACAGATAAAACCCAATTTCAAGTTAGAAGTCAGCGAGGGACAGCTGCATTAGGACTAATTTAGTTGAGATTACATCGCAATGCAGTGTGGGTGTGCTCGGCATTTTAATTTGGGAGTGACTTCGATTACCTAATCAAGAATGAAATACCGAAGATTACAGTGCGAGATTTGGTGCTGAATTCGTGATTACAACACTCGCTATTTTTTTTCTATTGCTCCTCCTTTTCGCCCTAATGTGCCCACTTTTGCTAGGCAAATAGACATTTTATAAGCAGAAATTAGGTCTGTAGTTAAACTACATGCCTGCTGAATTTAGGCGCGAAGCACCATCTTTGTCTTTGCCAATTAATTTGTAAATAAGAAGAAAGATGACCGATTGTATGCGCATAAAAATCTAACAAATATCTCTGTCCCGAAATAAGACCAAACCAACATCACTTTACAGGAAAACATACCGTTTGCCTCGCATTAAACTTTTTGTGGTACAACAGTGCATAGCATAATTAAATTAGTAGTTCTAGCTATTGTAAACTTCAACTTAGAGAAGTACAATAAAAGCCGAGCCGTAGCTTTGAACTTCGCTTGCACGCCGTGTGACCCATTTTAACCTCACAAATGAACATTCTCCACACGAAATAGAGTCAAAGTACCGTACATCTGGATGACGGCGAGCGTGTCATTACAAGAACTTTGCAGGATTGACGGGGTCGATCGTGAAATGCATGTTTGGGAGTTTGTACTGTTAAGTCCGTGATAGTTCGTTGCAATGCTTTGAGGTGATGTTTGTGGTTTACCTTAATTTACTTCAGGTATGCTTGGAAGTAAATTAAGTTTGGGAAGTTTTTGTCTAATAACAGATTTTTATTTGCAGTGTGGCCAAGTTAATAAATGTGATTCAGACCATCAAACTGAATAATTACTTATAACTTTCTTTATTATAATCACAAAAAAATAAATTGGATGTCTCAAACATTCGTCGAATTGGAACTAAAGTGATGTGGGTCAGCTGATTCATATTTGTGCGATTACTATAAGTGACACATGTAACCAGTGACCATGCTATCGTGTCACCTTGTATAATAATTGTACATATTCAACGCCTTTAGTTGGCATGTCGATGTTAGATCAAGGATCCATAACACTTTGATTTCTTTTCCTCAACCCCGGAAAAGGCGCCTTAAGAACATGCAACTCATGACAAGTATTTCCCTATTCAAAAAAGGTTCCTCATGATTGAGGGAAAACTTTTCCATAAGGGTTCCACACACAATCGTATGAAAATTTTATATTATATAGGTTCCGCTTCCAATCGACAGCTCCTGACAAAGATCGACAAGGGATCGGAACGGGCAATCTTTTCGAGTGCATACCCGCTTCGTTTATTATTTACAAATGCAAATTCGTTAACCGCCGAGGTGTGAAAATTTTACGAGAGTACCATTTTATTCAACACATTATTATTTTTCTTTGCCATGCCAGTTACTCGTGCGATGTATTATTAATCAAGTTCAGAATCGTACCGCTGGAATTTTAAATGCGTGCATTTATTGTTTTGTAAAGCCAATATTTTTAAATGGAAAGCTGCGAAATATATCCGACAGTAAAGCCTTCATGGTTTGAATATATATTCCGGTGTGAAAAGTGATATGGTTACTGAGATGACAGGTATGATAAAAGGAAATGTCGATTTCTGTCATTTTCAAAATATAAGATATAAAAATAAAAAATGAAAGTTTAGTCATTGGTTTTAAAATGTCAATACAAAACCATTGGACTAACATTTCGCCATGGAGGTTCTACTAGATAGATACTCTTCGAGCACAACGCGGCATACATATTCAAAAGTATCGAACTCCTGTTAATTTGCATAGGGCCCACGAGTAAGCGTCACTATTGCAAGTACAGTCACTCTCAAAGTCTGTGGATATTTGTTGTATAAAATCATTTGAGAAATCCTTCTCCGTTTACAAATTCACCTTTTAACCTTTGTCCTACTTAGGTTAGTTTGTAAGTTTTTTTTTGTTATTAATTGTACTTATTATAGTGATGATTAAGTATTTTTTTGTACTTATAGTGATAATTAAGGTACTTACTTTGCTTCATTGAAATAAAATAACATTACATAGCAAGTAATTAATGTTTCAAAGGACATAATATTATCGTGTTACATTATTTTTAACTTATTTTGAACACACAGAAACCTGGAAACTCGTCACGATTGTACCTTGTGTGGACGGAGCCTATGTTTTAGGCAACGGAAGTTTTTTCCATCCAGCGAATGCCTATCACTCACTTCGTCGGCACCAATAGCGGTGTAGCAACGTTTTTATTCCGTGATTGTTCCACATACAGTTTGCGTTGTGGGGAAAAATGGGATTCAATATTCGTTCTGTTCTCTAACGGATTCACAATTATTTTTACTGGATTACAAATGTTTGTGGTTGAATTCATTTTGGTGTATCGTGTCACGTATATGTTTTTTTTTCATTTTCATTTAAACTAGCTGCACTCGCAGGTGTAACATTTATAAATTGGGTTTATTTTTGGTTCGATTTTCTGACTGTTTTACTGAATAACAGTATCTTTTTCATATAGGTCTTCAGGAAGTGAATAATGAAGTTTCAAGGTATCATGTTTTTTTTAGAATGATTTTTTGAATATTTTTTTTTTACTTTAAATAGTCCGCAGAAAGATAAAACTATTGTGATTTAAAATATGTTTTGAAATGACCTTTTATCAAATCGATCTCACAGGTAGCCCCTTTTTCTGCAATCATAAAATCATGATTTTACATCGCATAAAAGGGGGGAGGCCTTATTTCGTGTACCTAATGAGTCCTCCCACCTTCGGTGGAGCGGAGAGACTCTTGGTCCGGTATACATAACAGAACATCGCTCAATACTCAAGCATAACTTAAAACTAGATTCAAGTCATTTGACTGGTTGAAACTAGTTTAAGTAACGCTTGAGTATTGAGCGACGTTCTGTAATACGAGCCTACCTACAACTCCTACCGACTAAAACTACGGTGTTCCTTGCCCTTTTCGGCCCAAGGCCGCAGTAACCTTTTAAGAAAGTCTCGCGACGCATCGATATGCACTTTAGATCTGATTTACGATTGTTTCTTGCATAATTTGGTGTCATCTGACCGGAATGAGAACAATTAATAAGTATTGTGACTAAGTAATAAGAAGTAGTGTCAGCGCTCATGTAGGTACACGACGCCGCCGCCGTGCCGCTGCCGCCACCACTCCACCACCGCTCCACCACCGCTCCGCCACCGCTCCGCCACCGCTCCGCCACCGCTCCACCACCGCTCCGCCACCGCACCGCCACCGCTCCGCCACCGCTCCGCCACCGCTCCGCCACAGCTCCGCCACCGCTCCGCCACCGCTCCGCCACCGCTCCGCCACCGCTCCGCCACCGCTCCGCCACCGCTCCGCCACCGCTCCGCCACCGCTCCGCCACCGCTCCGCCACCGCTCCGCCACCACTTCGCCACCGCGTCGCTTTGATGTGTATACCTTCGCGACCGCGCCGCCACCGAAAATCAAACACTAGTGAATGGCGGTGGCGGCGCGGTGTACACAGCTCTAAGCAATATGATGAAAAGACGAAGTAAAAACCGAAAAGAATCATAAACAAACAATTATGCATCTATCAAATTATACAACACAGCAAAGTCCACTGACCTGTCCTACTGACTTCCGTCAGAGAAGACGATGATTTAACACATCCGATTCTATCAGGTGACAGATAGCTAAATGTGTAATCGTCTGTATTAAAGGCGCCACTGGGTCCTCCCGCTAATCAAGCCATCGTGCAACGGCCCGTGAACGTTTTATTATGATTGATAGTTATTTTATGGTTCTTAGAGCATTGAACTCTGTTTGTGTCTTAATTAAAAGGGATAAAGTTAGTATTTTGAGTTTTCGTTGATCAGCAGCGTGGGTTATTAATATAATAATTAAACCTCGAGTGGGTAAATTTATAGATTGTACTGGAATTTTGTAGGTTGTTAGACAAAAGTTTTGTCCAAACAATTCGGTAATTAATAAATCATAGGTTATAAGTTAAGCCAAGAGTTAGAAATAGTACCTACGAGTACTCCTACGGGAAGTCTGTATTGGTAAATGAAGAAGTAACAAATACTCACAGCTTGTTTCTTAAAGCTGCTCTCAATTAGAAGTAATATCAAAATCTGCCATCCGAGTCCCGTGAGCATATCAAAAATAATTATGTTTCAATTATTGGCTCTATCAAAATTTCCTGCATCGACGATGTCTGCCTTCATCCGAATCTTAATAAATATGTAGGCAGGGATCTAACTGCCCAGTTTGATATGGAATGCCATATCAAACTGAACTCCTAAGGAGTTAGTTGCAATTAATTTATACCAAATAGGGTATTTTAAATATTCATCGCAACTATTAGGAATCGTTAAAATATTTGTCGCAGAATGAACACAGAAGCACAATAATTTAGAATAACGCCATCTATTATCATGCTGCGGAATCAAAACAGAAAGAATTTGGTATCTCTATTCATTATTGTTAATGTAGAATAACGCCATCTATTATCGTTGACCTGGAATCAAAACAGATACTCAATTTAGAATCTCTATTGATTATTTTTAATTTAGAATAACGCCATCTATCTCTCATTGGAGTAACTATTAAGTTAGAATTAACAGATTGTTTAGGAGCGTCAAATTAGTGATAATTTGGAGATGGTTAGCGTGGGGAGCAATGGCAACACCGAGCGAATAGTCGAGTCAAATGTCGATTCGGAAGTTTAATCAGCTATTCGAAGTTGACAGGTAGTGACGTTGACAGATGTTGGCTAACCTGTGTGGGGTAGGCCACTTGGGCGGACAGTTTAGTAAAGTGAACACTTTGAATCGGTCCGGCAAGCTGGGTAGACATTTTGGTTGCTCCGCCATGTTAAACTTCTCGCGTTCCTAAGTTTTTAATCGAGTGATATCTCGGGCATCCTTGATTATTTTGTATTCAGTGTGTGTTACTAAGTAATTAAAAGTGTTAACAAAGATTTTCTGAATGTTATTTCCGATATCCCAACCCCTCTGATAACGATTCTCCGTTATATTTATTAAGGAAGTTCAACATTGATTTAAAATTAACTTTCACAATAGAATACGCTTTTACAACAGTTTCCTAAGTTATGATATTATAACGACTGAAGAAAAAGTGCAATGGATTGTAAAATTAAACGGTTATCGTCACTCCCTTTACTTTTATGGTAGTTTCATAGTAGCCATTGTAGTCTCAGTAATTTTCTTAAGTGGGAATTTTATCACTTCGCTGCTTTTTTCTCTCGTTATAGAAGCATGACTACTGGAAGCTGTTCCTGATAATTTTACTAGCTAGTAAAAAACTTTTTAATGCCTTCATCTTATTCATCATCATTTGAGACGAAAATTATCTCTACTTCTGAAAGCATTGACTTCTTACACCTAGCAGCGGGCCTCATCAGCTCACTATGTGAAATGCGTTTTCCGGCAAATAGTCCCCAGCTTGCCACTCCATTATATGTACGTATCGGAGTTTTTTAGAAAACCTCAGAGAAAAAACGAACAGGAAGACTGTTTCGAAGTTTGGAAGACAACGTTAAAGTTATTTTGCCAAATTCATGTAAAAAAAAAACAATTGACTGCGAACTCTATTAAAGGCCTTTTTTATTTTACCTATATCGTGTTACGGCTGGGCAAAGGCCAAAAGGCTAATGTACTTTGGTCTTTGCCCAGCCGTGGTTAGTCCTAGGAATCCTTAATGGCATTTAGTGGTAAGCGTCCACAGGTCGGCATCGTACGTATCGGACACATCGCATCAAACGGATTTCTGAATCGGCAGCGATCGGATTGCCGACGCGAGTATCATCAATTGGATTGCCGGATGCCACCTGCAGGAAAGCGATGCAGAAGTTGTTATTGCTTGTTTCTTTGCAGAAGAGAAATGCAAGAAAGAAAAAGAATAAATGATTCAGTAAGCGTGCGATACGTACGATACGTCCGATACGTGCGATGCGGACCTGTGGATGCTTACCTTAAACTATAAAATTTATAGTTTACAAAAAAAAAAAGTTCATAAGTGTCAAATGACGATCGCTTGCACTGAAAAATATTTTTCAAACCACAAACATGATCGCAACATTGAGATTTTATCAGCTAGACTCGACAATCAAGTGCAAAACTGATAACATCTTACTACAGTCGTCTACATTCCCAAAGGATGAGGTCAGGCGACAGTTTCTCTGCGTTAAACATTGCTACGTTAAGCTGACGTAGAACTAAAGACTGCACTCGGCACTTTTGTATAAAGATCTCTGGTGTCCAAGAAATATTGCTTTTTTAAAAACATTCTTTTTTTTAACGCAGCGGTAGAATAATCTATGAGCTACCATTAAATTGTTGTCGTTATTATTTATCTCTTTAATGTTTTTGCTATTGTAAGACAGAGTCTGCTGTGCGAATCTTTTCGTTGCAGCAAATATTTACCACGCTAATAATGTTTTGTGTTTGTAATAAACAATAACATGGCATAGGAGACAGCAGCAGTAAAATTAAACTTTAATAAAATTTGTAAATGGTATTAATTCAATCTTTTGGACTCCCAGTGCTGGTACACTGGCCTCCACATTGCAAATTGAGGGAGTGAATGTTCATAATCATTACTCGCCAATTGCATAAAGGTACTATACAGTAAGATTCACGAAAGATGACCACGGCGCAGAAGGCATATTTTAGGCCCCTTTGGAGGTGCGCGGTGACGCACGGGCGGAGTGCGTCAAGACCGGAGGACGCCATTGGTGCGCGCGCATCTCGTAATAGGCCGCTCAGTAGCTATTCGTCTATCGCGGCGTTGACGCCACATTCTACCGCCATTTGTGGTCATCTTTCGTGAATCGTACTGTACACTTGACCCTTCTAGAAATCACTGACGATCAGTATATGCCCTAGAGTGTTAGCACCTGATTTTCCCAATCACTGTCTTCTCACCTGACTGTCCCACTCATTGGTCTTGTAAATCTCCTGAAAAAACCCTATCCTATTAAAATAACCAAATTACAGCCTTCCTCTGCCGTTACGCCTCATCAGTTCGCAATAATTAATTGTAACACGTTCAATTAATCTTTTCCTCCTATACGATCAATGGTACAGACGCCAGCACATTAACCTACCTCAATCTGTCTTTCTTTAATAGATTTTCAACCTTATCACAACAGTGGAAGGTTAATGTTCGATTAGTATTTGACAGATTCGTGTAGGTGAACCTGGAGGCGTTTGTACATTTATTGATGTAGTGATACTATAATTATGAATGCCATTACCGTTTCATCTCTTATAATACTTAATCACATTTCAAGTTATGAACGTTTGGTTTTAAATAAGTACAATCTGTAAAATTGTATCATGATAATATATGATTTAACAAAAAATCGTTTGAAATCGTCAAAATAGCAATAATTAAGATCGTTACCATGCAGTATATTTACGTAATTGATTTTAAAAATGATAAATAAGATACGTAAGAAAAAACTTTTTCAAAATAAAATGTAACCGCCTTCAAAAACAACCACAAAAAACCGTAAAATAACCTTCAAAACTTTCCTTTCGGAAGTCGGTGACTTTTTTTAATTTCATTGTCTTTTTGCCACCGACTTCCGAAAGGAAAGTTTTGAAGGTTATTTTACGTTTTTTTGTGGTTGTTTTTGAAGGCGGTTACATTTTTTTTTTAAGTTTTTATTTTACTCTTTTTAGTTTAAATTCAACCACAATAATTCTTGTCAAAAACGAGTACATCATTTTCTTACATGAGCACTAGAATTTTGTAATCCGTAACACCGGTAATAACATCGTTAAAATCTCTTACATTCATAATTCCCTATCTCAAAAACGACTGAACCGATTTTTATGAAACTTGCAGTATTACCTAAGTTGAACGATACCTAGTACAACAAAAAAAAAAAAATATTACTTAAATCGGACTTGTAGTTCCGGAGATATGCGAACTCAAACATAATTTATTAAATCAGTCGATGCCAAGTCCTAACTAGAGGAGTTGTACCTTCCATCATCAGCTCAGCTACATGAGATGATGATTTCCATACGCAAGTTCTTAAATTTCATAAGATTTGCGATAAACGATGTGCGAGCCAATAAAATTTGAGGGTTGCCCTCGATTTCTCCAGGATTCAATCATCAGATCCTGACATGGTGACAATGGGACCACTTCAGAAGTATCTCCTTTCGAACAAAAAAAGAATTTTCTCATCGGTCATGGCGTTATAGATGGCGCTTCTTAAAACGCGGTTTGTAAAATGTCTATATCTTGGGAACCGAGCTTTTCTCGAACCTGGGACCTTGATAAATCGATTCCTTGAGCCGAAAAACCTCTAATCTGTAACTTTCATGAAAATCTTTGGAGCCGTTTCCGAGATCCTGATTAGGTATATATAAATAAATATACAAGAATTGCTCGTTTAAAGATATTAGATAATAACTTGTATAAACCATAATATTATTTTTTGAGTAATGTTTTCTATTACATACTTTATAAATATAGTATGTTTGAAGCCATACGCTAAGCTATCTACTGAAAAAAAAAACTGTAATCCTACGAGAAAGTCTAGTTGTAACGAGTTTACACTCAAATTTTTGTATGTGACTGTACACAGGTAGATTATCTCTTACACGTGTCTGTCGCACGTGACTTTGACAGAACAGGGCCGCTGGTTTTCTTTTTCGTATTTCTTGGAAAACCTTAAAAGCATTATATTTATAAGTAGTGTAACATGAATCGAGATTCGCAATATTTTTCTGCTTTGACGATGTTTTTATTTAGAAAAGGAATTACCAGTGTAAAGTTTTTTTAAACTCATCATTATGTAAGATGCGATGATGCTAAAATTGTCGAGAACTATGTATTTGAAGAACATATATTTATATAAACCATGAACCGCACAACGCAGCAGGTCTCTCTCGTAAGTCACGGGCAACCGCGTATGTGGCGGGTTTCCGTTATGCGTGTTGGCGTTTGTTCCGTAGTGGATGCTTTCCAGCTGATGATGACGTTAAATCCATGGCAGATTGGTTAAGACACATCCAGAAAAGGTCTCAATTCACAGATTTTTACTGTGTTCCTTTTGTTAATTGCTCATCTCACGGTAAGGTAGATTTTTCAGGTGCTGCTGTAACGTAACACGCGTTTATGTGTCGACTCTTTGATACCTAGCTGTAACTCAAGAGTTTCAATTTATAGAGATTTTATTCCTAAAATAGCAAATAAATAACGAGGGCGAACGAAACATTTTGTAACAATGAAACGTCTCGACAGTCGAAGGATATTAAAGGTGCGACTGTCTAAGGACTTTCGACTATTGTTATGAAAGATTATATAGATCGGTATTGTCACAGTGCTGAACTGTTTGATAATCGTAGTAATTTAAGATGTATGAAGCAGACTGGATTTCGGAACTATTCTTGAAAAAGGATAGATTGTATTCTGTTCAAAATTAATTTATTACATTTATTAAAAAATAGAGCGGTTTTAGAGATCATTTATTTCTAGAACATGCCGGTTTCCTAGCGATGTTTTTCTTCACTGTTTTGAGAGTAGTGGTGATGAAGTAAATTACGCAAAAGAATGCGCCTGACTGGGTTTACTGGGGTCGACCTAAAACTCATAATTCGGGTTGATCGAATCCGACCCTCAGGCCACCACTGCTCTTATGCCGACCATACTAAGGCAAAGCTAAAGCCTCGATTCCCCTCGAGCCTCGGGTTTTGGTAACACCATATATATTGTGGCTACTAAAATTGTGCGGCAATTCTCGAGAGGAGAATTATCTGAAGCGGTACTTTAGGGGGATATGCTCCGTAATGAATATTTGTGGGCTGGTGTACCCACAACAATTAACAATTTAGGCGTTGCTAGGTAGGTAAATAGGTACTGAAATGAACAATCAGCTCTACAAGAAATATGGCTAAAACAAAGCACCACTCCGTTTCTTAAACATTTATGCCTTAACACGAGGCATTCCCACTGGTTTCAAAATTATATCATAAATGCTTAATTATAAATACTTATTTATTTAGATCATAATTATGCTTTGTGTACATGTATAAGTATATTTTTAAATGGTCATATTGTTTTTTTTTTTGCTCTGATTCATCCATAATTATTTAGGTTAATATTTTTATCAATCAATACAAGAGAATAATGATTTAGAGATTCCTTTGTATGAAAACAATCGAACTTGTAAAATAATCATATTTCTTATTATCGACTCGGTAGTAGATATATAATTTCGTGTGTATAATATAACCAAATTAAACAAACACGAAAGTAGCCCCTTCAATGTTTGTTTAAGCCATAAATCAATACTCAAGTAAGTTCATTAAATATTGAAAGGCTTGAACACTTTTTTAACCGACGAAAAGAAAGGAGGAGGTTATCAATTAGACAGAAATATTTTTCTCTACGGTTTTCTCTTCTAAACGGTGGTTTATTAAATAGCCACTAATTGTTATGTAGAAGTGTGGTAGTAGTATCTAGTAAAATGGCGTAAATAGAGACGTGTGATGAAACGAGACTGGGCTTTGAAAGGAATTTTAACGTTGAGTTATTGTTATTATATTACCATCAAGTATTTTTAACAAGTAGTACTTTGAGACAAGAAAATTGAAGTAAAAATCACTACTGCCACAATTTTCACTACTGTTACGATCATTGTAGATGTAAACCTACATTCTGTAACACACGTAATCAAACTTTCTCGTAAACTAGAGTCAGACTTCCAGCAAGAAGTCCAATGAAACCTCTAAATAAAAACATTGTATCCTATAAACTTACCTGAAGAACAAGTGCAAGTAAAGTAGTGGAAGTTAACGATCATTTGTCGCAACTTCTCGCTGCTCTGTCAACAGACGCTTATTTCTACGTAGTCTTCGGAAACCTGAGTAGTATTTCATTTCTTGTAAAGGTTATACATAGAGTTTTCCAAAAAAAAGAAAAAAAACTGAAGAAACTAAATACAAGAATGCAATGTTTTCTATGTATTTGAGATGGGTTTGCTCTTGAATCTAGTCTAGGTCCAAGGTGACTTCAAGGAGTGTTAGCATAATGACGGGGTCCCCCTTTAGAGAGCCAAAGCCTGCCGAGGTCGCGAGACTCACGAATTGCCGTGACCCCGGAACGTAAACGGCTATCGCAGGACACCGTGGATTTTAGTCAATACGAGTCTGACAGTCTCTCCCGCTCTCCCCTGGGTGGGAGGACTCATTTGATGACTTTACCACGATAAAAAAAGATCAAAGGTCTGAGACCAAACACCTACGATGGGGCGAGCTTATCCAGAGGAAGTCTGTTCACTCTAACTTTGAAGAGATTCGGATTGTATGCGTTTGGGAACACCGTCGCAGGAAGTGAGTTCCTCTTATGATCTTTAGGCTGTCAAATGACGTTGTATTGTGAAAATTATTTTGTGTCATACAAAAATAATATAGTAGTGTTACTTTGGTTATAGCCCTAAGTGCCATTTTTTACACTTGATGGATACACACAGTGTTTTTTGTTACCAAAAACTGGAACAGCATATGGCCGACACTTTTACAACTGAAATTTAAGCTACCAGAAACATAAAAGGTATCAATATTTTTACCACCTCAAAAAATCTTCTCTTTGAATTTTTGTTTCCATAGAAAACCTTTATTCAATTAAGGTTTTAATAAAGAACACGAGATAGGCAGCTGTCTGATGTGCTTGAGTGGGTCTACTTGTTTTCTCTTTAAAAACATTTCTGTATTTGTACAATAATTTTCAACGGAATTGACTATTTTTTAAATTAGGATTGAACTTTTCGGTAACTTATGACACCATCATCGTTATTGTATCTTCACTAAGTCTTAATGGATAGAAAACCAAATGAGTTCTCTATTTCTCAGTCCTGGAGCTGAAGGGATTTGATTGATTAAAAACCAACCTGTCTCTTTATTTACGTTTTAGGACGCGGTAACATTTTAGGACTATTCTGCGAGTCTCGGTCTAAGCCTTAGGTCACAGAGGCTTCAACTGAATATTTATGAAGTATAACCACATTCCTAGTAAATAGTGTTTAGTTGAGGGTAATGACTTTCAATGTTGTCAATGTCAAGGTTCATGAACCATTATAAATTCTACTCTGTGGCTTGGTTTACTCAAGTAGTTCTAATATATGAGTCTATGAGTGCCTAATTAGTGTTCTCAAACAAAACTGAATAGTTTTTTTTTTCCCAACTGCGCCAGAAGAAGGATTATGTTTTTAAAGACACTATGTTCCATGATTCCCAAATGTCACTAAGATTTGTTGTGATTTTTCGAAATAGTATTTAAATGGAAAACTGTCATAGATAACCAAGCAACACAGGTTCACGACTTTAATAGCTATTAATTTAAAAACTAAAAGTTATAATAACCAACTTATTAAATCTACTTGGATAACATATTTCTATAAACTTTAACGATTTTTTTTTGTACCCTGGTAAATATCTCCCCTAGTTCTTTCAAAAACTCTTTCCGTATTCGTTTTATACAGGGCATCTCATAGCCTCTTTTCGTCACCCTTAATTTGAAGATAATCAAATTGAACTGCAAAAATGCTTCTTAAATTAATGTCGACTACTATAAATTCAACTGTGGTTATTCAATTGGTGCTCTGTAGTAATGCCGTTAGTATTAGCTTTGCCCACGAGTAGGCGTTATGGGACAAATTCTAATGACAGCCTAACGGATTTAGTTGAAAATAGCCGTTCAGGGACTTAGGGTCAGTTGAAATTAGCTTTCTTCCATCAGGCGTAACTATTAATAAAGTTCATTCGATTGAGTCTAGCACGATCGCTTATTAGATTACAGCGATCAATGCACTATAATGTAATAACATTTCATTTGATATTGGTTTAACAATCAAGTGGCACTCAAATATGGATAATTTTCATTTTTTTACGTGTCATGGTACCCTTATTTACGTTACAAAAATCTCTCTAATGCCTTTGTCAAACTGACAGACGAACCGAATGCGTGGCGTAGCGTTTTTGTTTGTAATGTATGGAATTGTTTGAAGCCTGTCATATAGAGTATCAGATCGCTTTCGCATTTTTAAATGACATGATTCGGTTCGGTTCGCTATCGCCTGTCTGTTTGACAAAGGCCTTAATGAAGTTTACGTTCCAAAATAAAATAAGGTAGCCACGTAGACAAAAGGCTTCCCTATTTATCTTTGTAAGAAACAAAAAGGCATCTTACGCAGCGATATAATCAAAGAAGTTCATTACGGCTTCCTCCGTGGTTTGTCTTTTAAAGGCTGGTTACGCGGTCACGTTTGGGCCCGGTCGGTACAGCTAGTTTGTTTATAGAATCAAATTATCCCGCCGGCCAATTACTGCCTCAGTTGTAGATAAAATACGAACCCTAGATACGACATACGGGCTTTTAATTTGGTGGACCGATGATATTTCCTTGAGGTAATCCCTAGTGTTCGTTCCTGGTTTTTAAAACCGTTGTGATATTGATAAATAGTCACGAACAAGATGAAACTATGATTTTGATCCACAGTATAGTTTGCTAAATGAATATATTGTTGGCTATTCTAAATAACATTATTCTGCAACACAGTGCTGAATGCTTCGTTAGAATTGTTTTTCAACAGTCGTTTCAAAAATACAAAACGAACTTAATCAATTGGCCATTGAATTAAGTTCCACTAATGTCTTAATTAGGAATTCGTAATGTAATGGCCTTTGCATTTCAATTAATTATGCACGAAATACTCAAGTGGCAATGTTTCTGAAATAGAATTTTAAATCGGATTTGTTTATAGTGTTGTACAATAGGAATGTATGATGGTATATTAGGACATGTTTAATGTATCGTTTAATGGATTACTTTTACAGCTTGATGTAATTTTTAAAGGAACACATCATCTATATTATATTAGTTAGTTTATAGCAATAAATCCCAAAAAAAACATGAAAGCTAAACTTTATTTATTTATGTAGGTACGAAGAATAGCATCACATAAATTGAGCCCTTGTTTTTTTTTTTCGTGGTAAAATCATGAAATGAGTCCTCCCACCCCGGGCGGGAGGGACTGTCAGAATTGTACTGACTAAAATCAACGGTGTCCTTCGTAGCCCTTTGTGTATCGGAGTCGCGGTATACGTATGTCCCGCAACCCCCTAGTATTTGGTGACATGATTCCTCAAAACAAATTTATTTTGCAACAAAAATGTTGTTAACAAAGTTTTATCTTAATCACTTATCGTAAATTTCCGTAATACCCTCTTAGTTTTTATAATAGTTAAACACAGAAGTTCTGTTTGTACTCGTAAATCATGCTTTAAAACAAAATTGACGCATAAATCACCCTGGGAACAAATTAAATATAAAATTATAGACAAAGTTTTTTTCGTAATGGGAGTTACAAATTGTTTTGTGCATTATTTCAATTTACTTTTTCCCTTTAATATACAGGGTGATTTTTTAGTCACCATCCAAATTTTAATATATTAATCTTTGGCGAAAATCATTGAATACGTGTTTTTTCTTTTTGTATCACTCAATACAAAAATATCGAGATATCACGTCTCAATGTTATCATTAAAAAGTTGATGAACCTGGACACCGCGCTGTGATGTGTCGCTCAGGTGTAGCGGGGCGGGGCGGGGGGTCAGCGGGGTGCGCTCTGCCCGTTTCATGCGTCGGCAAGTGTATATTATTAACGTTTAGCTTAGTGACCACGCAGAGCGGATGAGAAAATGATTTAATATGACAATTTGACGTATCGATTTTTTTTCAAAAATGGGCTTAGTGATTGATACATAACGCCTAGAAAAATTTTGGACGGTGCTAAAAAAGTCACCCTGTATTATGTTCTTACTGCCCAAGCACAAGGAAAATAGCTTTATACACACATCATTTAACGTATTTGCCTTATTTTATTATAAAATCCTTGTAATCATATTATTGCTCACAAAATTGTGACTCTGTAAAATATTTAGTTCAGACGAGTAAATTACTTTGTAGAGCCAAAGTAATTAATGTCTGCTATTATGCGGTTCTATAATTATTTCTACCAAGAGAGATTTAGGAATAGAAAAAAAAAGATAATTAATGTGATACTGATAGGTAATTATTATTATGTCTTTTACTTTTCATGCTCACTTCACGCGTAATTTTAAAAGCAGAAAATAAAAAATTCTAGACAAAAGTTTAACAAGAAAACGCGAAGGAAAACGCAGTTTATTTTGTTACACAAAGAGACTGATGCACTATGCGTAGATCACCTAGTTTACAGTTGAAAATTGAAACTTGTCATTATTTATACAGTTTCTGGGCAATAAACCTTATCCCTAATGTATTCACGGATATATTTTAACTCTGAACAAAATACGGAATGTCACTTTTATAGCTTTAAAAGAACCTTAAACTTTTTATTTGGCGGTCTGTAACGTTGAGATTGAACCTAAGTCGGTTGCTCTTCGTTCAATGGGCAAGTAAATAAATGTTTAAATGTCTGCAAGCCGACGGGATAGATTTACATTTGAAATGCGAGGGTCAGGGCTTTATTACCTTTTTTGGTGAAGGTAAGCCGAGAATATGACCCGGCAGCGGATTTATCTCCGGTTATTTTTCAATGAATTTACTTAAATTTTACTTTTTCTTAAGTTGTGGGGCGGGCTGTCTTGGCCTTTGTTTAAATAGTCTCATAAAAATGTGACAGAAAATATTCAAAATATACACTATCTTTAATAATAAATATGAAAAAACCTTTCTACAAGGCAGAGAAATGTGGATATATTTTTCTTGCTGTTTTTCTTTCCTTTCACAAAATAACAAGAAGATTAAGCACATCAGAAGCTTTTGGTGATTGCCTTTCAAAGTCCATGGAAACCGCATTACTATCATGAAATATGTGTCACATCCTCTCTCTCTATGGGCCAAAAACTTTGCGACAAAAGCACTTTCCTCATTCCGACATTGTTCCATTTATCGGATAAAAGTTGGCATAATTCCGTTGAAATGTGAAAAAAGTCTTATGCAAGCGGGATTAATCTGTCCGGGCCCGTGCAACGGATCGTCGATTTAACACGCGATAAAGTCGGAAACTAATCTTTCTTCTTTTTTCATACTGTTGATCTTTGTCGAGAGTAATTTGCTGTGAACCAGGAATGAGTAAAAATACAAAGTGATCGTCGAAAGTTTCAAGTTTTTAGTATTGTTTTTTAAAGAAGTATCAGTGAACGATAGGACCGTAATTGTTAGGCCACCAATTGATTCTATAGTTAGTATGACTGATTTATAAAAGAAATATGCTGACGTTAAATTGTATAGACAATTTTCGCTTACCATGGTACTTTTGTAATAAGATACGAAGTATGAGAATCCCAAAATTGCTAACTAAAAAATATTTTATGATAAAAAGCTAAGTCAACTTGTATTTCTACATACTCCGCTTTTACATTTTAGCGGCGAAAAAAGCAAACTTAGGCAAGGTATGCACATCATATTTATTTTTCACGCCTTCCTCTTTACGAGATAAATAAAGTTTTTAACGTATGTGCTGCTATTATTTGCTGTCATAAATATTCATAACTAGTAAAAATGTGAAAACTTCGTGCTGGAAAATGTTTATATATTTTTTACGGTATTTTTATGGGTGTAAGAAAGGGAAGAATTTTTAACAAGAATTTATGTATTTTCGACAACACTCTTTTTTGCAGAATAATAGAATAATAATAGCAGTTCCTTCGAAATTGAGAGTTCCAAAACGACGATTACTGTTTTCATAATTACTGAACTCAGCAACTGCAGTGAATTACAGTAAACGGTTGGATTCCATTGAAAACAAGAATCTGAAGCATTAAAAACTCAGTTACTCTTCAACGGCAATAAACCAGATCTTCAATTTCAGATAAAACATCTCCGATCAAAGAAGGAATAGATAATCCTTTTATATCTTTTGAAGATAGTTTTTGATTTACTTGGCGGGTTCCGATAGTGATGAAATTATCCCCGCCAGCCAAGTTTATCAGGGTAAGCCCTTTCCCATTCGGACCCGAATCACTTCCGACACACTGAATTGTAGGTTTGACGTGTCTTCTTTCAGATTTATCAGTGGTTAGTCTATTTTTATAATTTCGTAAGTATTCCTGAATCCGCACAAGTTCTTTTGATTTTTATGTTTATTTTAATTCTGTTCGTTTATCACTTGTTTTTTCTTAAAATCTGCGGACACTGGATACTTTTAATGGTCATTGGTCATTGCAGGCTTAAAAAATCTTTTATTCCTTAGTTTATTTGTGTATAGATTTTATTAACAAAAACTCTGTAATTAAATTTATAATACGAGGTAGTTCAAAATTCAGGATGTGATAAGTCGACAGAAGAGGTAACAAGATTTTGGCTCTTTCGATTAAAAGTTTTAGTCGTACTCAGTGAAGCGACATGAAAATTATACCTTTGAAATATAAAAGAGAAATAAATATTACTGTTGTTGTACGTTACAATATTGTTTTTATTAGAGTAATAACTCTAAAAATTATTTTACAATACACAGTAATCTCTCGTAGTTCTAACTCTCATTAGCCACAATAATATGCACAAGATACAATCTTGTCCAATCACTATAATACCATGTTTTGTTAACAAACAACTGAGTCGCACAACGGATTGCTATGTCTAGATCATGTTCACATCCACTACAATTAACTCGACAATCTTATCTCGTACAGTTGCATCAATTTACAGAAGCACCAACTTACAAAACGAAAACGATGAAAACGAGCAGATAGTTGCATTTTTATCTTCGGAGAGCAGGCAAGCTATGCAAACGACTTCGCACTGGGAGACCGAGACGGTTTTATCTAAGGCAGATGTTCCTCGGCCTCTATTTGGTTTACAATTTAGTATGCAAATTGTGGACTTCGCATTTGTAACTACTGTAAAGCGAATTAAAGCGGTGTTTCATAAAACCTTTGGTGCCGTATCGTTATGTGCGAACTGTGACTGTGAATGTGCGAACGATCGCAGCACGTGTTGTGGAAGAGATGTGAAATAACTCGGGACTCTTGAGAGCGACTTGAAACAAGTTTAATGGGCACCACAACTTTTAACTTTTTTCATTTGGTTTATTTTATTATTAACTAGCTGACCCGGCAAACTTCGTACCGCCTCAGAATCAATTTTTTCTCACCTTTTAAACCTTCCGACTTGGACTTATACACTCTGAAGCGTTGTCAATGCAAACAGCGAATAAAAGAAAGAAAGAAGAGTGAAGTATCGCCTCTCTAAAACGTCAAACCGTGAATTAAATTGCTTTGCATATTCAAATGAGATTCTGATTAACGAATACACATGTTTGGTTTTGTAAATGACGTCACATGTAGTTCTAATTGGAGGTTAACTTTGAGTAGTTCTGATGAAATATAATTTAATTTCAGTGAACATGAATTGTGGTGGCCACGGAATGTTTTAATTTATGGTAATGAGGCGGCTGGGTTCGTCAAAGTTTATTAGATAAATTAATTTTATGTGCGTAGATACCGCTAGTTTTTGTTTATTTAATTATAATGTAAAAAATTGGGACTTGGTTCATTTCGTGTACATATTAGACGTAGACGAGAGTAGCTGGTGATCAAGTAGAATTACTATGTACAGTAGTGCTATTGGGTTATCATGATGATATAGGTATTATATTCGACGACACTGTTACAAATATTTGTATGATCTATAAGTAGTTGTTATAGGTCTCCCTGTCTGCATATGTGAGTTAAAATGATCTAAATTCTTAGTGTGCTGCAAAGTTTAAAAAATAAATCAGTGGTACCTATTCGATAGTTAAATTTTTTGCCTTTTCAATTTCAAACCTATTGTAGTTCAATCTTTGGAATTTAACGTAGGTACGTTTAACTTGCCTAGTGAGGTACATTTAACTATACAACATTTATAGCTTCACTGAAATATTTTTTTATAACAATCAAATTGAGTTCTTCCAAAACAAAAAGCTCAGGAAAACTCCAAATTGGAATACAGAACAATGTACAAATGTTTCGTTTTTCAATTTCCTCTCCAAGACACAAAAAAGGGAACCACTTTATTTTTCACATTAGAAGGTATTAAAACAATTTGCAGAAATGGCTGAATCTTTCCTGGGAGTTTCTTTTCTTCAAGTTGTGAACAGTTGTAGGTACTCAGCAGTTGTTCTTGAACAAACCAGTGATTCATTTACCTTTTCTGTATTAAAAGCATTGTGTTGTTAATTATGTTGAGAGAACAAGGAACTTTCTTCGGGTTAATTGTTTGAAGTATATGCAGAGTTGCATGTTGATCATGTAAACTGTTGATCTTCTTTTATTCCGAGCAGTGGTGGCCCAGTGGTACCGGTCCCGATTTACGAGTTGTAGGCCGTGGGTTCGTACCCCGCCAGGCGCATTACTTTGTGTAATTTATTTCATCACCATTGCTCTCATAACGGTGAAGGAAAACATCGTGAGTAAACCGACATGTCCTAGAACCATAAATTCGAAGATATATGACATCTACCAACCTGCACTGGGCCCGCGTGGTGGATTATGGCCCACTCCCTCTCACAAGAGAGGAGGCCTGTGTCCCAGCAGTGGGAACATTATAGGCTGATGATGATGAGGTTGTTCCTTTTGCCTGCAGCTTTACTAAGCACTTTCCCTTACCTTTCAGTACATAATTCCCTCTCCAATTTTAATATTAAAAATAGTCTTGCCCAAAACTGATGCAAACCGGTTCAGCGATGTACATAGACGCCGCAAAAAACAAACAAGTTATATTTATAGATAATATTTATAGCAATCGTGAATGACTCCTCTGGGGTCCTATAAACGTCAATAGGTGATTGTGTGACAATAAAATATGATAGTTGGTTAATATGACTGTTCTACACATTTCAAAATAAATAAATAACTTACTTAATCTGTTGCATATTATAATAGGTATCTGCAACAACTTAAAAAAAAATTGGTAGCTTTAAGACACTGGACGTTTATATCTTCTCTAGGTCACTGTATTTATGCGTTTACTAAACCAGCAACTGTTCTAGTTATCCATTTCTCTCCAAACACACGTACAATATTAAGATCCACTATGTACAACTGGCTTTGTTGCTTACACTGGGATCACGACCGCTTGGACGCGTCGAGATATCCATTGTAACTTGGGAATATTCTAGAAATGGACTGCATTGGATTGTTTTGGTTGTTTCAAGTGGTAGTATATTTTAATGATTTTACACTAACAATGTGCCAATGTTTGCCAGTTTAGGAATCTTTAGTAATATTTATTTACGCAAGGTTTTGTAAAAGATTTGTAATTTCGGAAGACAATAGATTTAAAATTATTCAAAACATCCAGGATGAAAAGAAACTTACGTCATTCTCTAGATGTGTTTTGACTTAAATAACTATCGAAACAGGTAGTTTGGGCATAAGCAAGTCACAGTCACATTTTGTTTACTACGTAGAGCCTATGCACACGACGTTTTTTAAACGCGCCGTTGACGCGCGTTTGCAGCAATACAGACGCGATACGCACGCAAGTCAGACGCAGCCTGTAGACCTTTGCACACCTGTATAAATTGCAAACGCGCGGCCCCGGCGCGTTTGTATCGATACAGACGCGCCGGTGCAGCGCCTTTGACGCGATACAAACGTGCCGGTGCAGCGCGTTTGACGCGATACAAACGAAAACAAACTGCTCTGAACGAAAAAAACACACAGTCGACGCACGTTTCAGAAACGCGCGTCGACGGCGCGTTTAAAAACGTGGTGTGCATAGGTTCTTACGTGCAAAGTATATTTTTTTTAATTTAGTAATATTTTTCGTTATTGGATTGTCTATAAGTAATCTCTAAATTATGTAAGTAATAATAACGTTGGTCTAAAATTAGGCACAGGTTGGTCACAACTAGAAGTTTTTTAAGGTCAACGACCAGATTTCTACTTTCTTGACAGGCGCGTGTAAATTCTCCGCATTTAAATCCTGCCTTTATTTCCTCGTTCTCAACGCTGTCACACAAAGTTCCCTTATCAAATTTTGAAACCGAGGGCCGTGTAAGTTTTAAATTAATGTTTTAGCTATTCATCCATCACCCGAGTGTGCGGTATCAGTTTGTCGTGACGGCTTCCCTGCGAAGACTGATCGCTGGCAATAATAAATCTGTTATATCACCTCGTGTTTGCTAATAACATTAGAACTTGTTACTTACCTACGCATATTAAAAGGTTGATAATTCATTAATCATTTAATATTAAATCCAATGGAAGTAATCAATGTTGTCATTAATAATGGTGAAGTGATATTGTGAAGGAAATCATCATGGAAACCTTAAGGTCTAACACGTAGCACAAATTATGCGGCGTGTCTGGGGTTTGATCGTCACAGAAGAAATAGTTATTCTGGGTCTGGCTATTTAATGAAGTGAGTTTACTTGACATTCTTTAATTAAAAAGGCTGTCGCGACTCCTGACTCTTCTAGAGCTTCACATAGTAGCTACTTTGGTATATTAAGGACTCCATACACTAAAATCGCTTAAATGTGAAAGGAAAGAAGGGTGAATAGTTTACTTCTAGGCAAGCCAAACTATCAAGCGGCACTGGGCCCGCGTGGATTGTTGCCCTGGGTGGATTATGGACTACTGGGCCAATCAGGCCTGTGTACCAGTAATGACAAAATTATATTGGTGATGATCGAAAGTATGTCGACCGGTCATGGATGATAGTTGTATCTTTGCTGTGTAGAGTACATAAGGCTTTAGGCTTTTATTACTAGGCTAAAAGTACTATTATCGAAAGTCACATCATACCATGCTACCATTTTCTACAAAGGTTCTGCCGTCTTGCACTTACGATAAAGAAGGAAAGTGGTACTACTAGTGTGAAATGAGCTGGTATCGGTAAAAGTCATGCATACCAATGGTATCGCTTACGACATTCAATAGCGCAAATGGGAATAGCAGTGTCACCGTAACACTGGTATAGAAAACATTAGTATCGAAGAAAATTCGTATTTATTTGGCACAAATATGCACAACATAACAGTGTCCAAGAAACTGTATAGATAAATATTTCAAGTAACATACACACAAAGAAGCATGTTTTTGTAAAACTAGGTGCTTTTAAATATTAGGTATTTAAAAGGAAGGTAACGGTCTCCTTCACTTTTCTTAATTTAATCTTGAATCAATGTGAAATATTTTATTAAAATATTTTAGAAATTTTATTGGATACCATCACTATTTAATTGTAAGTTCAAGAAAAATAGAAAAAGTAAATGCATTTGTATTTTTGAAGAAGTTGCTTCACAAAGAATTTGATGCGCGGTGGATATAATTATGTTACCATGATAATATTACAGGATTCATTTTTACATCCTGCCAAATCACCTTACACAATTTTGAACTTTGTAACAATCTATTTAACGAGACAATTTTCTTAAGAGGCAACCTCATCTAATAGTTATACCTCGTCTCTATTGCCAGGATTCTACCAAAAATAGTCCAGACGGTTTAATCAACCACTTGTGCAATATTGCCTTAGTAATGAGAGTTTCGGTAATCTAGATGATTCCCACATTGTCTCAAGGCAGAAAAGACAATAACAATTACTATTAAGGATCGTCGACACACTGAGTTTGCGATTAAGTCTGCCTTAATATGTTTAAAAGCGTCGATATCAAGCACGCAAGGCAGTATGGAGGTACGTGGGAGTTATAATAAAAATAATCATGGTAAAACATTGTCATGAAAGACTTAAAATAAATTGAACTATCGAATATTTTCATAGGGCCAATGAGGAAAGTTTGTACAGTCAGCATTAAAAGTCGATGACCACATTCAGATTTTCAAAATCACTGTACATTATAATCACCCATAAATCGCTCAACAAGATAGGCGCCAGTATTGAATGAACATCATTAAAGTTCAAAATTAACTGAACACAACTGTCCAAAGGTCACTGAACACCATTTTGTCAAAAATTGCTGATCGTTACAATATCCGAAAACATCATTACATTCAGTTTTACAAAAGTCACTGAACAATATAAAATGCTTGTTTTGGATATCTAGTGTAATCACGGCAACATCCTAAAATAACTCAACATCATAAATAACAAAAGTCACTGAACATTATAAAATGCTTGTTTTAGTTACCTACTGCAAAACGTCCAAATTTAACTGAACATCATAAATAACAAAAGTTACTGAACATTACTTTGTTTCGGATACGTAGCGCTAGCGTGTAACCTTTTACTATCAAATTCAAAAGTAGCTGAACTGCAATCTAAAAAAGTGCCCGTTACTATCTTCAGAGTTATAAATCCAATCTTGTCCTATCCAAACTAAATCATTGTGTCACTTGGGGACAGCCACGGTAAAGCTATTGCATAACAATTTAAAAAAAAAAAACAAGAAAAAAACAAAAAACCCGACTGCGTAATAAAACTAAAAAGAAAGAAACAAGCCCAGTAGTTTAGAATTCACTCATTCACACTCACAGTCGGGGCCCATTCTAATTATACCAATCAAATCTTCCCAAGGGGCCCCGACTGTGAATGTGAATGAGTGAATTCTAAACTACTGGGCTTGTTTCTTTCTTTTTAGTTTTATTACGCAGTTGGGTTTTTTGTTTTTTTTTTTAATATTTATTTTATTTTACTATTTTTGGTTTTTGTTAGCATTTATCAGTCCAAATTAAATTGAAACATATTAGTTACATATATTTTGGTAACCCATTTTTAAAATCCTTTAATTTGATACCCCACTAGATAGAATGTGAGAGATTAAAAAAAAAATTTTAGTTCGGAACCCTTTGCACGCGAGTTCGACTCGCACTTGGCCAGTTTTATGTACTCAGGGACACTCTCACGTTTAAGGCGAATCTAACGACACCTCTCAAGTTAAAATCCATCAAGCCGTTTAGGCTGCAGAGCAACACAACGAAACATACATACATACATACACTCGAAAAACATAACCCTCCTGGCGCAGTCGGGTAAAAATTATCGCCTACCGCGAATATTTTACCAGAATATCATTTACTTAAAATGTTTGTGGTGCGCTACTGCAATAAAGAAAAACACATTATAATGAAGATAAAAGTGGGTCTTTTATATAAAGGATTCCCATGTCTCACTTCCAAACTGGGTCAAAATTTTCAACAGGTTATGGGCCCACGGGCACGCCGCAATCGCGGCGGTAACCCCTCTTTGAGGAGTGGCTGGATAGGCGTCACGGCGTCCTGACCTAACGCATGACGCATGTCCTCACTGGACACGGAAGTTTCGGGAGGTTCCTGTGGCTGATATCCCAGGGAAGAAACGCCCGGGTGTCACCACCGCGAAGATCGCCCGGAGGATACAGTAGAGTCAAATTAAAGGATTTTAAAAATGGGTTACCAAAATATATGTAACTAATATGTTTCAATTTAATTTGGACTGATAAATGCTAACAAAAACCAAAAATAGTAAAATAAAATAAATATTAAAAAAAAAAACAAAAAACCCAACTGCGTAATAAAACTAAAAAGAAAGAAACAAGCCCAGTAGTTTAGAATTCACTCATTCACATTCACAGTCGGGGCCCCTTGGGAAGATTTGATTGGTATAATTAGAATGGGCCCCGACTGTGAGTGTGAATGAGTGAATTCTAAACTACTGGGCTTGTTTCTTTCTTTTTAGTTTTATTACGCAGTCGGGTTTTTTGTTTTTTTCTTGTTTTTTTTTTTTTTTAAATTGTTATGCAATAGCTTTACCGTGGCTGTCCCCAAGTGACACAATGATTTAGTTTGGATAGGACAAGATTGGATTTATAACTCTGAAGATAGTAACGGGCACTTTTTTAGATTGCAGTTCAGCTACTTTTGAATTTGATAGTAAAAGGTTACACGCTAGCGCTACGTATCCGAAACAAAGTAATGTTCAGTAACTTTTGTTATTTATGATGTTCAGTTAAATTTGGACGTTTTGCAGTAGGTAACTAAAACAAGCATTTTATAATGTTCAGTGACTTTTGTTATTTATGATGTTGAGTTATTTTAGGATGTTGCCGTGATTACACTAGATATCCAAAATAAGCATTTTATATTGTTCAGTGACTTTTGTAAAACTGAATGTAATGATGTTTTCGGATATTGTAACGATCAGCAATTTTTGACAAAATGGTGTTCAGTGACCTTTGGACAGTTGTGTTCAGTTAATTTTGAACTTTAATGATGTTCATTCAATACTGGCGCCTATCTTGTTGAGCGATTTATGGGTGATTATAATGTACAGTGATTTTGAAAATCTGAATGTGGTCATCGACTTTTAATGCTGACTGTACGTGAGTATTTTACTCGTACGAGTATTGAAAGAGATCTCAAAGACTCTCCTATTTCACCAGAAAGCCAGTCGCCCCTCATATAATATTAGTATTCAGCATATGCTTAGATTGAAACCCGACCTCAATAAAGTTCGTAAAAGGCTAGGAAGATGGTGAAATGTCCACTGCAAGTTTTTACTTAGTTGCTATTCCATCAATTTCACACTGAGCGTTTTCAAACATCTTTCAAAACGAACAGCAAAACAAGTAGAACTTGTATCGTGTTTCCGAACGCACACAACCCACATGTTTTCAAAGTTAATGTGAACGGGCTTCTTCTGGGTAAGCTCACTCTATCGTTGACTTTGTCTTTGTCACTTTTGAGCTAGACTAGAATCAAAGAAAACATGATTAGAACACACTGTATTACTTAGACAGTAGGTATCTCTTTGCCTTTTATAGTTTAATCCACTTAACTGTTAATGACTCATCACTCTCTACACTACAAAGTAATAATTTAATTCATTTAACAGTGTGTTCAGCTGTTAACTAACAAACAACAGCCATTCTAGGAGCTTTCTGAACGGATAAACATGTAGTATGTTTTGGAATTAGATGGGTTCAAGTTAACAGGTGTAAGAAAGACTTTAATCAACGAATAAATAACTTTGGATACTTTTATTGAGCACATAAAAGTAGTAAGTATTTAGCGTTTTTTTTTTGTTGGGTGGTTAAAACCATTAAGAAGGTCTCTCACCCCTGGTACTTGAGGGACTGTTAAAAAAACTCCGTTTTACTTCGGTTGTTTTTTAAGTTTCAGGCCACGGTATCCTGCTTATATAGTCCCGCAACAGTACCTATTCAATGGCTAAATACCATTATTGAAGTCAAAGATATAAAATTATTACATTTCTACCCTTACCCCAATTTGTTATAGGTTAGCGCAGCATTTCTTTTGATCCCATACTTCTCTATTATTCGACATCCCCTTTATAGCCGTATCATCTTTTTTACAAAGTACATCCATCGTTGATTTGGTCAAACAACGGTAAAAAGAAATATACTTGAGGACCGTGAACAATAAAATAGTAATACAAACGAATTTCTTCCTAACCATGAAATACAAATGAAAAAAAAAAACAAAGAAGAACTTACAAGTCATCCTGATGCCCTAGGCCAATTATCTTGCCAACACAAAAATACTTACGTCTACAAGTCAAGTCACCCTATGTTCATTCCGTATGCTGTTAATTAACTTCCAAGGTCGACAGTACATCCCGCAGGGGAGTTATCAAGGATAGTCTTCACTAGATTCTCACCCAAATATAATTACAGTTACTATCTTTCCCTACGTTATAGCAGTCGTTAGGGTAAATTAGTTTAAGGAATATCAACAACCTCGAAGGCAGGCGTGAATGTATGAATATATTAATTTCTTCGTGAAGTTATGCACTGGAAAGGCTTTGATCTATATATCTGGATTGAGTTTTAACTAAGTGGAAATAAAGGTCAAGTGCAAACTTATACAATTTTTTTTTAGCTTTGCTCGTCCCTAGGAAGTTTTCCTATAACTTCGGTGTGTTTATGAATTTGAACTCACACTCGCGAACAGCCAGACCCGGAACAATTACTATCTGTAGGCCCAACAATTATTTGTTTCGTGAGGCGGTTAAACGTGAGACGAGCAGCTCGCTAGTCAGCCACATCTGAAACTAGATTTTTATAGAGGGTGACTTTTTTACCACCGTCCAAAATTTTTCTATGCATTAGGTATCAATCACTAAACCCATTTTTGAAAAAAAATCGATACGTCAAATTGTCATATTAAATCATTTTCTCATCCGCTCTGTGTGGTCACTAAGCTAAACGTTAATAATATACACTTGCCGACGCATGAAACGGGCAGAGCCGCAGAGCGCACCCCGCTGACCCCCCGCCCCGCCCCGCTACACCTGAGCGACACATCACAGCGCGGTGTCCAGATTTATCAACTTTTAATAGATAACATTGAGACGTGATATCTCGATATTTTTGTATTGATTGATACAAAAAGAAAAAACACGTATTCAATGATTTTCGCCAAAGATTATTATATTAAAATTTGGATGGTGACTAAAAAATCACCCTGTATATACGGCTCATGTACAATCAACAAAGTTGAATCATGATCCACCATAAGCTTATTTTCCTACAGACATTCAAATACAATTAGGTCCACATTCGCGTAAACAAACATATCCATGGTAACGACTTTGATCTTTGTCAATTTGACGGATTCAAACGATTTATTGTCAAAATGGGTCATGATTCAACTTTGTCAATTGTACTTAATTAAATCTATAAACTTGTATGTGTCGACAGCAACTACATTCTATCAAAAACAAAATAATGATTTTTACAATATAATGGAACAAGTACTCAAGAACCCCATCAGCCATATCATCACCATAAACTGTACTGTCAAGAGCCTAGAATTACAAAATGCTCCTCGAAATGGTCATTAGAATACGGCATCGTACAATCAAGGGAACTGCCTCGTTTTGTGGGTAAAAGTACCATTTTCTTACGTGGTAATGTTATGTAAACATATAAAAGAGACAAGTGACATATAAAGGAGATAAGTGACTATGGCGAATAATGTTGGCTGAGCCATAGAAGCGAGAACAGAGTATTCATATACCGTAAAAATAATATTGTGTAAGGGTGCGTGTAGACGAGTAATTTTAGAAACTCAATCCAGGTTATCGTTGTTAGGTTACGGGACAATTCGCTACAGCGAAAATATGCCGGTGGCAAATTCGAATTGCCTTGCGACTTACACAAAATTATAGAAATGTACTACACATACATTCATTTATGCCTTTGTATTTACATTTCTAAACGTTTATTTAAGTCGCAAGAGGGTTCGTCGTTTGCTCGCGCCGTGCGATTTGTCCCGTGACCAAGTATCTAATGCTGGGCATATTATATTGGGCACTTCTAAAGTACGCTTTAACACCCGATGCACCTTCCGTATCCAATCTGTCATTTCACAGCTTCAATTTACTAATAAATATAAGGAGAACACGAGAAAAAAAATTGTACAAATCTTGTTCAGGAAATTACGAACTACGAAATAAAAATTAGCCGAATAATTCTTGTGGGTGCAGATTTTCTGAAGCGATGCTTTAATATAAATTCAGTAATTTATTTACATTTTATCTAGTAACGATTGCTATCGATATCATCAAATATGATAGATTTGTATTTGGATAAATTGGTTAATATTGTTTCGTTGTGATTACCTTTCAGATCACAAGGAAACAATATCCACCAATTTATCCAACTACAGTTGCTAAGCAATATAGCCCAATTTATGTCAAAGCAGGAGGAAAGGAAATACGGAATAAGCAATCAGATATCATTATTTTCATCCTCTCTCTACATTTAATTGGAAAACAGGTTTAATTTTCGGAAGCAGGGCAACTAATGTTGGCTGGACTATACGAGGGGTGATCAAAAAGTAATGATAATCGGTTACTTCAGGTCCGCATAAAAATCCAAAGAATATGTTTTTTGCTTGCTTATATACTCACTACATCAGCCTAAAAAAAACATATGAATAGATCACGATTTCCGGGAGATACATTCATTTGAGTACGAACATGTCGAAGAAATAACATCAACATGGAGAAAAATGAAATTAGAGCTGTCATCAAGTACCTCTGTTTGATAAAAATGTCTATAAAAGACACACACAGTGACTTGTTGAAACATTGGGGGACTCTGCTCCTCCGTATACTACAGTTGCACGCTATACCAAGGAGTTTAAACTGGGCAGAACATCCACTGAAGATGAACATCGCGAATGACGCTCATTCACGTCCCTCACTGAACACAACGTGAAAAATGTCGAAGAATTTGTGTTGACAGATCGAAGAGTGACCATTAGGCATGTAGCTGAGGTCACAGGGATCTCATATGGCAGTGTTGATAAAATCCTTGCAAACAAATTTCATATGAAAAAGGTTCCTGCGCGATCGGTACCGAGAATGTTAACTGACGAGCAAAAGAAAAAACGAGTTGAGCCGCAGTTGTGAGGGCTGCCATTCAAGAAACGGAATTGGAACTGCTCGAAAACCCTCCCTATTCGTTAGATCTAGCTCCTAGCAACTTCTACCACTTTCCTCTGCTTAAGGAACGCCTCCGAGGCAAGAAATTTGAAGACGATAGTGAAGTGATGGCCGCTGTTAAGGAGTTTTGGGAGGGTCAAGACAAAGAATTTTTTTCAAAGGGAATCTTGGGTTTAGAAAAAAGATGTACTAAATGGATTGATTTGTTAAGAGACTATGTAGAATAATAAATTATTATTTGGACTTTAATGACCGTGTTTTATATTCATTATCATTACTTTTTGATCACCCCTCGTACAAGTGAGCACACATCACTAATTTACTGTAAAAATATCATGTAAGGCAGTGTATATACGAGCTGTTATCTCCTTGTGTTCGTTGCACGCACTTCCGTTGTCACATAAAACGTGTGTGCTACTCGTACGTCTGTTGTTAATGTTATTGCTTTGCCCTGTATATTCATTGTTCCTTGTGTTCCGAAGTTATCATTTTCACTACTTTGCTGAAAATTGCACTAGGATTTCATTTTTTGCCTAACTTTTGAGTACAGTTACAAGTTAAAAATCTGATTGACTAATAATTATACACCGTGTTCTTCACGTTATCCATAAACTTTAGCAAATACTTCTATGGCTTTTACAAATCAAATCCAACAAAGGAAGTAGTACTTAAAAAGGCTTCGTTACAAAGATATTTGTAATTTCATTTAATGAAATTTAATTGAGCTATGCAGTGAGAAAGTATCTTAATTTGGCCTATGTTGCCGCTTAGTGCAATTAAAATGATAAATCTATCAAATACTATTTGCATTTCATTTGCACGTACGAGAGGAACCCGAGAGTTAGCGAAGAAATACGATCATTTGCGATAACGAATCTTTCAAAGAGATTAAACTGGTCGCTATGGATACCTAAGTTGTTATTTGTCATTGTTTGTCATGCATGATTTTAACTGTCAGGATTATTGTTTATTGTAATTTGCTTTTGGGTTTCCGACTAATTTAATCAATCATTTTGATTACAACTTTCACTATGCCGCACGAATATTCTGCTCAACACCAAGCTGATATTCACTTCGTCTACGGTTTCTGTGACGGAAATGCTACAGCAGCTGTGCGAGAGTACCAACGGCGATTCCCTGGTCGGCGCGTTCCTGATATACGAACATTTATTAACATACACAGGAGATTTTGTGAGATCGGAATTAGACCACGCCGCCCTGAACGAGCAATCAATTTGAGCGTCGCTCAAGAAAACAGAATAATGAACCTTATTATTCATGATCCTACACTCTCAACGAGACGCGTTGGGAGAATCGTGGGTGTATCTCATAAGCTAGTGTGGAAACTGTGGAAAAGATATGGTTTGCATGCCTACCACTACAGAAAATCCCAAGGCATAATACCACCTGATCACTTCTCAAGAATTGTTTTTTGCCAGAGAATGAATCAAGAACTGATAAATAATCCAATACTGCTTCAAAAAATTCTTTGGATGGATGAAGCCCAGTTTACAAGAGCGGGAGTATTCAATTCCAAAAATCAAGTGCAGTGGCATGAGAGCAACCCGAATTTACATTGGCAGGCGTCACATCAAACTGAATTCTCTGTAAACATGTGGGCTGGTGTTTTTAACAATCAGCTGATCGGCCCTATTGAGATTCCCCACCGCCTAAATGCTGACAATTACTTAGAGTTCCTAAGAAACGTCACTAGCTTCGAATTTTTCGAACAAGTGGATCTTCAAACTCTGCGAACCATGTGGCTCCAACATGATGGGGCCCCTGCACATTATGGCACACAAGTGCGTGAATATTTAAATGCAACGTTTCCTGGCCGTTGGATTGGACGAGGTAGCACAAATATCGCATGGCCAGCTAGGTCCCCAGATCTGACTCCTTTAGATTTTTATGTCTGGGGAACCTTAAAGGAGAAGGTGTACTCCGTACAAATTCAGAACCGTGAACAGCTCTTAGATAGAATATCTCAGGCTGCTGAACAAATAAGACAAATGTCTGTAAATTTAAATGGCCAAATTAGGACTCGTTTGAATATTTGTGTCGAAAAAGAAGGTGGTCATTTCGAAAACTTTTTACATTAAATTTATTTTTTGCTTTTTAGAGTTTATTTTTTATTAATAAAAATATTTTTGAATGACATTACGGCTGACGTAGTTGTCTAACCTACAGTGTTATATGGATCTTTGGACACTCCATTGAGGTTGACAGGAGAGCGCTCATTTGTGAAATGTATTGAAAAATAAGATGGTGGCGTTAGTTCTGATGTTGCCCACGCAACAAGTGTGCTTGTAAATCATAATTATTCTACTCAAATGCATAAAAAAAATATGCTGTGATTACCATTTATCTTAATTTGACCGAGACCTATCTTTTGAGAGTATTTTTACGAATGTACGTGAGCTCTAAGCGTGGTCCCCAGATTGCGTGTTGAGCTGCCCCTCTTTTAGTCAATAATTTTGAGATTGAATGGTCGTTACTTAAGCCGAAACGGCAGAATGGGAAGATAATTATGGTAGCCTACTCCCCTTCCCGTCGTTGGAGGTCCGGCGTTGCTTTAAGCCTAGACTAAAAATAAGGACTGCAGAAACGTTTTGCGAAGGCTGCATGTCGTGGGAAGAGGTTATCATGATTTGGTTATGGAATTTTGTTTTTTTTTTATTCCTCAATTAAAAAGACAATTCGAAATACGTATCTACCTGCTTGGTAGCCTTATACGTTCTCTTTAGATAAGTATAGTACATTGACAGTGCTATGAGGAACGAGATAAAAAATCAAAGAAACTGTTTTGACAAGTTTCAGCCCGCCAAATGTTATGAATGAAAATACGACGTTGCCAATTCGGATAAAGAGGCATGCATATCGGGTTATTTACGTCTAGGTATTTAGTTTGTATGAAAATTAACAAAAAATAAAAAATAAGAATTTATTAATGTGTCCATAATGAAAAATGCTTACTTCCGTGGTCTGAACATCTGGTCGAAGTTTATGTATATCGTCCGGAACACGGTGTATTTAGTTTACACAATAATTTTCTCTTTGCTTTGTAATCGCACCCGTAGTAACCGTTTAAATACTCTGTGTACTTTTTAAACACAGAATGACTGACCTACGGCACGTTCCAGCTATTTACAACCTCCGTGATCATAATATGAGGTTTTGATATCATAGCCAAAACATTCGAATATAGAAAGTTATAAATACAGCCCTGGACTTCTCTGAAGTTCCAAAAACAAATCATTTATTTTAATTAAGTCATCAAATAGGCACTTTTGAACGTCGAATATTAAAATGAAAGTAAATAAGAAGGGTAGGTTCGTATGGAGAAGAATGGGCAAGAAACTCCAACTCTAGCCAGTCTGAATTATTTTTTCCTTCTGGAATGTTCCAGTGACGCGGTCAACCTTAAAATACTTTATTTAAAAAACCCTTTTCACTATTGATCTAGCTCTATTCTGAACCTACAGAATTTCTGATCAGGAATAATAAAAGGATTCACAAAATTGAAGAATTCTACGCCATTGTAAGTTTGAGATAAATTGGTTTCTTGAGAATCCAGCAAACTGACAAAAGTTTTCACATACTTTTCTTAAAGATATTATTACATTCAATTTCTCGCTACAGAGAATACGGGTTTATCATTTAAGCTGAAAGAACATATTCTTAAGAAGGAATAAATAAACATTTACTATTTACATTGTAGATTTTAATAATAAATCTTTATACTGAAAAAAAAAATTAAATTTACTTTTTTTGACTGCCTTTTATATTTATACTTTTTGTAGTGTCAATTTTTTTTTTTTTTTTTAATATTGTAAAAATCCAAAGAGAAAATTAAACACACTGTACTTCTTTACCCTACAAATTAATATACTCGCACATACATACGAAATAAATATACAACAGATAAAAATGCACAAAAATATTATCCCAATATCTCACTGTTACATGACAATGTCACAAACATATCCATCTTTAAGTACAGCAGCGTCTTGTGCTTGTCCCAAGATGCAGTCGTTTGTACCCGATCCAACGTACAATTTCCCAACTTGAAGAATCAAGTGCTGAAACAATTTTGATATTACGTTTCAATAGAAAAATGGATGAGAATATAAGACGCTTCAGGTCAAGGAAATTCAATTTGATGGATCGATCTTTCAGGGCGATAAATAGAATAAATTGTGTGTTAAAAGGTGGTTTTGTCCAATTTAACTTTGGTTTCACTATCTCAGCAATATTATAAAAGTGAGATGGTTTGTGAAGATGTATGAATATTTATTGCTCGGTTAATACTAAACGGTTGTGAATGGAATTGGGTACAAAGCTTGGTAGTAGTAGAGTAGGTAAGTACACTTAGATTAACACATTATGAAACTTTTTATATTATGGGGTATAAGCTACTGACAACAGCTAGCGTTAAACTATGACTACAATGTCGGCTAATATTATCAATTCCTTTCAAAAAGTAAATAAGAAATTTGAGATTCTCCTAGATTAAATTTTCTCATAAAATAGACAAAACACATTTTATCATGGAGATTCTTGAGTACCTTTTATTCAGAATCATAATATTTGAGTTTTATTTTATCTAATACATTTTGTGAGTGAATATTCTGCATAACATTAGCATGAAAATTGAAGGAATTCTAAGCAGATTGCCAAGGGCTATTATGTTCTCTCAGGTATTCGATTTTCTGAGAAATCTTATTTCAAATTGAGTCTATTAATCCTTTGCAGTTTCTGAGTAAGCTTTATAAAACTCGAAACATAAAACGAAACTGTTGAATTCTGTGTAAATCTATCAATTTGATGTAGCAAGATCATTTCAGCAGTTCTTGAAATAGTTGATACATTTTATTACAAAGATTGTTATTTTTAAGACTATTCTATTTACTGAGAAAATTGAGACAATGGCTTACAAATTTATTAGATGTAATGATGTAATAAAAATCGAATCTTAGATATTTTTTATTTTTAATGACTACCTAGCATTACTTTATAGATTTACAACATTATATTGTGCCTGTATAAACGAAAGGGTTAAACAGGGTTGTATCTTTAGGTGCACCCATGATTCACCAGTTATGTTTAAGCCATTCACTTGCTAGCAGCCCTTCTACGTTTAATAACCAACCACTTACTTATCTTACTTTGTAGATGAGTCGAGAGAATAAGATCCATAATCGCTTACACCTTTGATTAGTAGTATTTTGTATGTTTTTTAGAACTTCAATTCTTAAAAAACAATACAACACTGCGAACAATCTTTCATTATTTTATGAGAACATAAAAAGCTTTTCTCACCACGTCTCGATTCCGTTTGTGGATTTTTACAGTTTTCTTTTAATACTGTAAACCTCTCAACGTAAGCTGTTGGTAGTTGCGATTTGCTACAATAAGTTTAACTGAAATGAACCCAGACTTGAGAGAAAAAATAAATTTCAATAGTAAATAGTTTCATAGCGGAGCTTGTGGTTAAATAACTGCATGTCGATTTTCGAGTTTAAGCCCTGCTTACCAAGGTCGATCTATGGATGGGTATAGTCACCCATTAATAGTCATTAATTACATAGAAAGTTTCCTCAATGCCTCAACAAAGCACTCTAAGCTATTGGTCCCGGCTGTCACTTGCTAATCTTTTGCAGCCGTATTTTTAATCGTTTGTAATGTTTTAAAATTATTTTATGATTATACATTTTATTGATTTCTTTTCAATTTTGAAATTGAATCTTATTTTGCACACCCATGTCCCGGCAGAAAATAAAGTACTATGCTATGTTTGCGAAAACATAATAATTATATGATCTTAACAAAAAAGGCTGTGGAATTTCGCTGACTTTTGTCATAACATTATTCTTGAAATAACAAAGGGTTGAGTATTATCTTGATAAAACTATGTAATGAACCCTCTAATGTGTGCAAAGCCCTGGAAACGCGATAAGGTCTTAAAGCCTACCTTGAATATAATCTGTGCTTATATGCCCTCTGTGCTACGGGGTATGTGAATCCTTCCAAAGTGTTACTAAGAGTACTTACGTAATGTCTTGGTAAACAAAAAGCTTTTCTGTTTGATGATTTTGATGAACAATCAAAGCAAATCGGTATGAAATGCTTTAGTCAATTGATTTGTTCAACTCATTTCTGAATACAGCGCTTTTTAATATTGTGTCACGAATTTTATAAGAATTCTGATCCTAAGAAAATAATGCGTCGAAATTGTTATAATTGTTCATTCAAATCCGTCAAAAATGTTCTTTAATCTATATCGTGTGAGTTAGCGCAGAGGCTGAGCGGCGCTACGTGTCACGGGTTCAATTTGGGCATGGACAAATTAATGTTTATGTAATCTATAAGTAGTTGTTACGGATCAAGGTATTCGTTTATGTATTTAAATGTTTGTGAACACAGCTACGTTACATTACAATTTTTTAGTGTGAGACAACGTTTGAAAAAAGAAAAACTAAGCGAGAATTTTTAAAATCTGAATTCAATTCGAAGAGAAAATTCCAATTTCTATAAACTCCAAATGTTAATACAAAATGCGATCATCGTTTACGCAAACTAGAGCATAACGGATTACTGAAATATTTACCTAGGATTTTTTAAATAAAAAACATATGTTTACTTTAAAAGATATCATCCTATCTTAGGATTATAGACTTCGAAGTCTAAAAAAGGTTTTTCATATCACCCATGTTCATCGTAAACTTAGGGCTCTGTAATCGTAAAATGTGTATTGCTCATGTAGATATTTATTCTACTTTGCTATTATTATTATTGTAGCATTTTTTCTTGCTAGATATAGCTCACGTAGATTAAGACTTAGAAGGGACATAGCAGTTGGTGAATAAAGGATAAATAAGAAGAATATGAAGAAGGACCGCGATGAGGAAAGTGATAATTAAGGTCTTGAATGAGTCCCGCATATACAAGGTGACTAATGCAAGAATGGCACAAAAGGGGAGATGCCCTATTTAGCACTGGGTGGTTTAGAGCAAGGGTGATGACGATAAAGCTTTTTTAGTGATGGTAAAATCATGCAATAAATCGTCCCGCCCTGAGTCCAGGTACTGTTATATTCTCACTGACTAAAAAACCATCCTGTTCCTTTGGTTGTCCTTGCTCGACTTGCTCTAATTTTCCGATTCGAACATTTGTACAATTTTGTCTTATAAGAGTGTAAAAGACAAAAATTTGTATACAATCAAACATCGATCCAAGTTCACTCTCACGTGACATTGGCAATTTCAGATTGATTTCACATCGCTGTTTCCGTGTCACGATATCGTTTAATTAGTTTCCTTTATAATATTTTGATTAATATTCCGTAATGAAGACTAAAAGCTCACAAAATTAACATTTAAGGGGAGGATGCGATTTACCTGATTTGCTAATGACTTCATTTAAGGTAATGTAGGTCAATTGCCATCCACTTACCTTTATACTCATGCCCGCGGTTACCAAAGTTATTAAGAGCTGCTAAATTCTATGTTAACTGATGTTGATTTTCGGCACCGGTATAATATTTTCAGAGGAACAATATCATAGAACAGACTCTTGAGACTAGTTCATTAGTGCTTAAATGGTTGGCAGACGTATAAATGGCCCTTAGCACGTAATAACGTATTGTATTTCGTCTGAATCCTACTAAAATAGACAATGAAGATAGAAGTATTTTATAAGTACTGGAATAATGTAAGATCTAGTAACCTAGTTTTCCAAGATAATATCTAATGTTGGGCCAACATTAATCAATTTATCCTATCCGCTTAGTCTTAGATTGAATGAAGAAACGATTTATTTAGGCGATATTAATATCGGGTAAATATTGGAGCTTGTCTATTTTTAGAAAACTTAGCGCTATTCGACATCGAACGATGTATTTCAGAAAGAAATAAAAGACAATGAAGCAGGGTAATGCTACAGGTGTGTTCTGTGTTCATACTCTTTTTCTTTGTACAAAAATAGGTAAAAAAGAACTTGTGTTGCCGAGTATTTTTCATTTTTTATACAAAACCCGGTCGTTAGTCTCCCCTTGAGCCCTTATCCCATAACTTTTGAGGCGACAAAATTATGTAAGACCGAAATCGCGAGGAAAAAAGTCGGTGAGAAAATTTCGTAAACTTAAAATCGATTTCTCTTTGTTTTTCTAATATAAAAGTTCGGAAATTAAAGTTTATTGAATTAGGAATGGCTTCGGGGACGTCGGATTGATCCGATTCTCATTTGTGCGGTTGACACGCGATCGAAAATGGATTCCATTTTTTTGTTTCTATAAAAGTTTCAGATTATGGAATCTTCGTAGATTAAACGCCTTGATAAAAATATAACATTTGTTTTGTGGGTATATCATGTTATTAATAAATGTAACATAACAACAATTTATCACTATCACTATCATCATCACTACATAGTATAAAACAAAGTCGCTTTCTCTGTCCCTATGTCCCTTTGTATGCTTAAATCTTTGAAACTACGCAACGGATTTTGATGCGGTTTTTTTTAATAGATAGAGTGATTCAAGAGAAAGGTTTATATGTATAATAACATCCATTAAATAGTGGAGAAGTACTGTTATTTTTGAGGTTTCTAATGTGATGTCGTAAATAATTACATTTTTTCCGCTTACATTGCAAACGCAGGCTGAACCCTACGAGTTTTATCAAAATAATGTACTAAGTATTGTACACATTGAAAAAGTCTACAGAAAAGTCCGTGATGGTATATGTCTATCTCTTATGGATAACCCACAATAACTTTTTTTTGTCATTTACTTTTTACGACAAATAATGGCTAATTTTCGAAGCGATTTTAACCAATACAGCATTAATCCTTAACCAATTAAATACCTTGAATACATTGTTCATTTAATATAGATCTATATGGCCCTTTACACCGTATGATTTAAGTGAATATTTTCGAAGATATTACAGATTTAAAAATTGCGGGACGTAGCGTTTGCGGCGGTACCGGCCGGCCGCCCGGTGCGGCAAGAGCGTGTTATAAGACAATATCTTGGTTTAAAGAAAGAGCGATTCTGTCACCAACTAACGAACAAGCAGATAAAGTAAATAACCTGATTCTTTCAAAGATTGATGCGCCGACGAAAATATACTACTCGGTCGATACTGTTCTCGATTTGGAAGAAGCTGTTCATTTTCCTACAGAATTTCTAAACTCTTTGAACCCGTCTGGACTCCCTCCTCACAAAATGGTGTTGAAAGTAGGTTGTCCTGTTATTTTATTAAGAAACCTGAATCCACCTAAACTTTGCAATGGCACGCGTTTGCTGGTAAAATCATTGAAAACTTTCATATCATAATAGAGTGCACAATACTCACAGGATGTGGTACCGGAGAAGATGTATTGATTCCCCGAATCCCTCTGATACCATCGGATTTACCCTTCCAATTTAAACGTTTATAGTTTCCGGTAAAGACATCTTTTGCAATGACCATTAATAAATCGCAGGGTCAAACCTTCAAAGCGGTCGCCTCCTTCTGCGAAGCAGTAATGCTCGCGAAGGAGGAGGCGCGCCGCGAGCGAGAGAGGACAGAGTCCTCCCTCCGCCCCAACCGCGGTGTAGGACGCCCACGGCGACGGACGTCGCGAGACGATCTCCGGCCACCGTAGGCGCGGGCATGCGGGCAGCGAGTAAAGGGCAACTCGCTGCCCGACCAAGGACCATGCCCGGGTCGACGGCGCGTTGTGTCCCACGCGCGCCTCAAAGAGCGTCAGCATAATGACGGGGCCCCCCTCTCAGAGGGCCAAAGCCTGCCGGGGTCGCGGGATTATTCCCTTACCGTGACCCCGGAACATAACAGGCTATGAAGGACACCGTGGATTTTAGTCAGTAGAAGTCTGACAGTCCCTCCCACCCTGCCCGGGGTTGGAGGACTCATTTGATGATTTTACCACGCTAAAAAAAAAAAAAAAAAAAAAGGGTCAAACCTTCAACGTTGCAGGCTTAGATTTGAGCGTTGACTGTTTTTCACATGGACAACTGTATGTCGCTCTTTCAAGAGTGACTGTTGACGACCACCGCGCCATCTGTGCACCGCGGTGGTAACCAGCAGTGCGGGGGCCGGGACGGCCGGGGAGGGGCGGGTACGGTCATTGCGAGACCAACAGTGCGCGATCGTTCTTGACCTTTTGTGACGCGACGACGACAACATCAAAATCATTGTAAACCATCTTAGTCAATATAATTGTAACGAGCACAACCGCAGCTTTATTCCAAAAATAACCGACAACGCCGACGACCCAACACCACCAAACTCCAAACATAATTCTGAACCTTCGAGCCCGACAAATAATTGGACCAACCTACCGGCACAACGATTGAAATAAAATCAAACGGCAGAAAGGCCTCATCAACACCTGAGGCAAGGGACGGATCAACAGTTCCTGCGCAACAACGGCCAGATCAACGGTTTCCGGCGCAACTACGGCCAGATCAACAGGTTCCGGCGCAGCGGCCAGAACAACACGTTCCGGAGCAACGATCAAGTCAACGACTTCTGGAGCAACGGTCAGGTCAATCCATCCAATTCATTACCCAAACCCAGAGCTCAGTTCAATTTGTGCTAATATCGTTATTTTTCTCAAAATTCCAGTATACGGTGTACAATTGTGCGGTCTACCTACATCGGATTCGAACGCACGTCGATTACCGGTTAACTGTAAGTACTTGATTCTTTTCTCTTGCAAACCACCAATATGAATAACAAAAGGCATTCGATTGTAGAAATAGAAAATAGTGATGATATAATTCGCGATTTAGTCAAAAAAAGAGGTACCGTTAAGCGAAAATTAACTTTATTCTCAAAATACATCAATTCATTGGATGAATCGCAACTAACGGGCGCTCAGAAAGCGGAATTAGAAGAGCGTTATGAATCTTTTAAATTACTTATCGATCAATTTTCTACTTTACAAGATGAATTAGACTGCTATGTAACAGATTGTGATCTAGACGCGGAATTGCTAGAGAGAGAAACGTTTCAGAATCAGTTTTATGCTATTGTGGGCAAGGCTAAATGTATTCTTAAGGATAATATCAATCAAAATTCTGGGGTTCAAAGTCGAACTTTTAACTATATGAAGCTACCCACAATTTCGTTACCCAAATTCGACGGTTCGTATGACCAATGGCTTGAGTTCCGCGACACCTACTTGTCCATGATTCACAATAGTGACGGTTTAGATAATGTTCAGAAGTTTCACTACTTACGTTCAGTGCTCACAGGTGATGCATTGCAAGTAGTAAAAGCACTCGAATTTTCATCTGATAATTATCTAGTTGCTTGGAGTCTCTTAGAAAATAGATTTAATAATGATAATTTGCTAGTTAGTAATCACGTCAAAGCTTTATTCTATGCGCAATCAATGAATAAAGAATCAGCTGCCCAAATTCGTAGGCTAATAGATACAGTTTTGAGAAACATTCGGGCGTTAAAAACGTTGGATGAACCTACAGACTCGTGGGATACATTAATTATCCACATTGTCACTTCGAAGTTAGATTCTTCAACCGATCGCGAATGGGAAAGTCACAAAAGTACCCTACCGAAAATAGGAAAATTAAAACTGTCTCAACTGATGAAGTTCCTCACGGATCGTGCTGATTTTTTGGAATCTATTAGACCTCAAAGCAAACAATCGTCAGACTCACACACAAAGAAACAGTCGCAGTCAGTCACAAAATCACATAGTCATGTTATAACACGCAAAGATAACAGTAATAATAAAAAATCACCACGTTACAAATGCGCTCAGTGCGGTTCCAATCACCCAGTGTACTCGTGTGAAGATTTCCTAAACCTGTCTCTTAAAGATAAAATGGACTTCATTGAGAACAAAAAGTTATGTCGTAATTGTTTACGATCAGATCACGCTTTAAACGATTGTTGGTATGGACCGTGCAGGCTTTGCAACAAAAAACATAATACTTTAATTCACACAGATGCAGACGCTCGTACATTATCAGCTGTTGCTCAAACCACGCAAATAGTGCCACTGTCTGATTCAAATAATACGAGTGCCTCACACAGTCAAACGTCGCTAACCACATCATGCAAATCACACACAGTTCGCAAGGAAGATAATAATAATATCGCGCATTATGTATCAAATACAGTATTATTATCGACCGCATTAGTGGAAATAGCGGACGCACAAAATAATTATCACACAACGCGCATTCTTTTGGATAACGGGAGTCAAAATTGCTTCATATCCGAATCGCTATGCAAGAAACTTAACCTTCCATTGATACAGTCCACTGTTCAAGTTATAGGTGTCGGTAATACTATATCTCAATCCACGCAATCATGTAGTGTTCAAATACGATCCAAAACAAACAAGTATATCACGCGCTTTAACTGTTTAGTTTTACATCGTATAACGGCACAATTACCTTCACTTAGAAATTATCACAATATTTCTATACCAGACCATATTCAGCTTGCCGATCCTGAATTCTATCTGTCTAGCGACATTGAGTTGTTGATAGGAGCAGATAGGTTCTGGGACTTGCTTGGAGATGGTCTCATACGGTTGCCGAATGGTCCATACCTGCAAAACACACAACTAGGATGGATCATATCGGGAGTTGTACATGAAAAGGTTTCACGCGTTAACCTAACTCATTGTAATTTCACGCAAACATTAGATTCAGAGCTCAAACGATTTTGGGAACTGGAAGAAATTCCTTCAACAAATAATTATTTAACTGATGATGAAAGTGCATGCGAAAATTTATTCAGAGACACGACTTTACGCAGCGATAAGGGCCGTTTTTCTGTACGCATTCCACTTAGTCAATCAGCTGATGTTTTAAATGATACATTTTCTATGGCAAAAAACCGGTTCCTCGCACTCGAACGTAAACTGCTAAGGAGCTCACCTAGCTATAGACAAATGTATAACGATTTTATGAGTGAATATTTAGGCCTGGGACACATGAGTCGCATAACCGAATACAATTCACCTTGTTATTTTTTACCACACCACGGTGTTTATAGGGAACATAGTTCAACAACCAAACTTAGAGTTGTCTTTGACGCAAGTGCAAAGTCTACTTCGGGCAAATCATTAAACGATATACAACACATTGGACCCACGTTACAAAATGATTTGTTTTCAATTTTGCTTCGTTTTAGACAATTTAAATATGTTGCATGCGCGGACATTGAAAAAATGTACCGGCAAATACTAATTCAGCCTGATCAGAGAAATCTACAACTAATACTTTGGAGGGCAGATCCGTCGGAGCCGCTCGGTGTATTTCAACTTAACACTGTTACTTACGGAACGGCTTCCGCGCCATACCTGAGTATTAGGTGTTTAAAACAACTTGCGTTAGAATGCAATGATGACGTCATCGCACAGATAATCAATGACGACTTCTACGTCGATGATTTGATAACAGGTCATCAGGATCAACAAAGGTTGCTACAGATATGCATGGACGTTTCTAAAGTTTTAGAATCTGGTTGTTTTTCGCTTAGAAAGTGGGTATTTAATTCAACATCTTCACAAATCGAACCATTGTCTACGTCTAAGGAATTCACACTAGGGGATAACTGTCATACCAAAACACTTGGCATGGGATGGTTCAATTCATCTGATGAATTGCATTTTAGCACGAAATGTGATCCTGACGTCACAACTCACGTTACTAAACGCAACATCCTCTCAGTAATCGCACAGATTTATGATCCCTTGGGTTTACTCGCACCAACTATAATAATTGCTAAAATCATTTTGCAAAAACTGTGGTTATGTAAGATAGGGTGGGATGACTCAGTTCCAGTAAATATACTCTCAAATTGGCACAATTTTATTACAAAATTATCACACTTAAAAAATATACGTATTCCACGTTACGTCATCGGAGAGAACTCGAATATTATTGAATTACATATTTTTTGTGACGCCTCTCAAGACGCATATGGCGCCTGCGCATATGTACGTAGTTATACAGATGCACAGCTGATATCGGTCAAGTTGTTATGTGCGAAGAGTAAGGTCGCACCTGTAAAACCGGTTAGCGTACCGCGTTTGGAACTATGTGGCGCGGTAGTAGCTGCTAAGTTATTTACTAAAATATGTAACTCATTAAGATTGAGTTTTGATAACGTATACTTTTGGTCGGATTCAACGATTGTTTTAGGATGGCTTAAGATGTCGCCTAATTTATTGAAGACATTTGTACAGAACCGAGTTGTGCAAATTAATGAACTCACAAGCGACAAGCCTTGGCTTCACGTAGCCGGGAAACAAAACCCAGCCGACCTGTTATCGCGCGGTGTACATCTCGATTCACTTATCAATAATAACTTATGGTGGCACGGCCCATCATTTTTAAGTTTTCCTAACACGCAATGGGAACATGATGTTAATGATAATATTATGAATCACGATGAATTACCGGAATTAAAACCAAATAAAATGTCATTACTTGTTCAAATAAAATCAGATTCGTTTCTATTCGATAGGTTCTCACGTTTTAATCGTTTGCGGCGAGTAGTGGCGTATATGATGCGTTTTATCAATAACAGTCGTACTAAATTAAAACAACAACGTCTCACAGGTTGCCTATCCGTAGACGAATTGAATTATTCGATTAGAACTTTAACTCGAGTCGCACAACAACAAAGTTTTTTAAATGTTTATGACACTTTAAAAAATAATCGTCAAGTAACAAGCCCACGTAGTATTTCTAGTTTAAATGTCTTCCTAGATGAACACGATTTAATTAGAGTAGGTGGCAGATTATCATATTCAGACACATTCTCTTATGATAAAAAACATCCATTGTTATTGTGCGGTAAACACACATTCACTCGCCTTATATTTGAACATCAACATGTAGAATTATTACATGCAGGGCCTCAGCTATTATTGGCCACAATTAGAGACACTTGGTGGCCTACTAGAGGGCGTAACTTGGCCAAACAAGTGGTTCACACCTGCATGAAGTGCAAGCGCATGCGAGCTAAACCGTTGAACATACAAATGGGTAATTTACCAACTGAACGTTTGGAGCCAGGGTACCCATTCATACGTAGTGGCGTGGATTACGCTGGGCCATTGTTCATGCTGAACCGCGAAGGTCGAGGGGCAAAACTAACGAAATGCTACATCTGTCTTTTTGTATGTTTTACTACGCGCGCAATACATTTAGAATTGGTCACAAGTCTTACAACCAAAGCATACTTGCTGGCACTGAAGCGTTTCATCTCTCGACGTGGCAAACCATTACAGATTTATTCTGACAATGGCACAACCTTTGTAGGAGCTCTAAAAGAATTTACAACTTTTTTAGAGTCATCGCAATCTGATATCATAGATTTTACAACTGACAATAATATAAAATTCACATTCGTCCCTCCATATTCGCCTCATTTTGGTGGTTTGTGGGAGGCAGGGGTCAAGTCCTGTAAGTTTCATTTGTGTCGCATTGTAGGCAATGCACATTTCACATATGAGGAGTTGACAACTATATTGGCACAAATTGAGGCTGTACTCAACTCCCGACCTATGTACCCAATGTCCACAGACCCGAATGACCTGCTTCCTTTAAGTCCTGCCCACTTCCTGATTGGCCGACCGCTCACCGCTCCAGCCAGTCAGGACCTCACCGCAACAGCCACGCAGCGCCTGCCTCGATTCGATCGCGTAGAACAGATGAGACAGCATTTCTGGCAACGCTGGTCAACCGAGTACATCTCTGAGCTTCAGAAGAGGACGAAGTGGCAGCTTAACAAGGACACACTTACTCCTGACACCCTAGTCGTAATCAAAGACGACAACTTACCACCCCTGAAGTGGCGCCTCGGACGAGTGCTGCAAACATTCACCGGCAAAGATGGCATATCACGCGTGGCTGCCATCAAAACAGCGACGGGAGTTATTCGGCGATCATTTCCGAAAATCTGCCCACTTCTGCATCCGGATGATGACCGCAGCAGCTCAACTCCATTGGAACCTGGTGCTTCCAAGGCCGGGGGCATGTTGACGACCACCGCGCCATCTGTGCACCGCGGTGGTAACCAGCAGTGCGGGGGCCGGGACGGCCGGGGAGGGGCGGGTACGGTCATTGCGAGACCAACAGTGCGCGATCGTTCTTGACCTTTTGTGACGCGACGACGACAACATCAAAATCATTGTAAACCATCTTAGTCAATATAATTGTAACGAGCACAACCGCAGCTTTATTCCAAAAATAACCGACAACGCCGACGACCCAACACCACCAAACTCCAAACAGTGACCTCCAGAGAAAACATGTTTGTATTGTCTAATGACAAGAAAGCTGTGAACGTTGTTTATAAAGACATTCTGTAATATGTTGTAAAAATAAAATAAATAGTTAAAAATGTAAAAAGTAAAATATGTAGTGTATGAATTTAGATATTCCAAAGATAGCAGGAAATCTTCATGGTATAGGGAAAGGGGGATTGTTTTACTCCAAATTTAACGCGTGCGGGCCACGGGCAGAAATGAATAAATCAAAACTACTGGATCGATTTTAATCACATAGGCTATATATTTTATACCCGTGCGAAGCCGGAGCGGGCCGCTATGTTTTTATATACAACGTTCACAGTTTTTCTGTAGTGTATTTAGTATCAGCATTGCACCCGTGCGAAGCCGGGGCGGGTCGCTAGTAAATTATAAATGTGATTATAAAGTCTGTTTTACTTCTTCATGAATGAACCAATTTTGATGATATTTTAGCACAGGTAGACTTTTACTCCAACCTATTTAGTACTCGTAAGACTTTTTGACGCAATATTGCATTTCCGTAGGATAACTTCTGTTACACATAATATAAACAAAACTGAGGGTAAAACGTATTGAAAACATATTCTATTGCTTAGATTATAAAATAAGCTATTCGACATCATTAAAACCTAATACATGTTACACTGTAACTACTACTGGTTAGTACTAATGACTACCACATCTCGCGAACAATCTAATTCGTTTTGCACATACATGTATACTACGCTTAAGTGTCACCGTACTTAGTAACCTGCCTTAGCTAGAACACAATTCGTTACTGTTCTAAACTGTACACCGTTGTATTTATCTAGCATTAGTTTCACTACATTAATATCGGACTTCTTCGTATGAAACTCTCGTGTTTATTTGAACTAGATTTTCTATGACTTTACTTGTTATATCAGAAATGATGACTATTTCTTATTATGATGGTGATTTTAATCAATTTGTAGTAAATGTCATTGGCATTAAGTTTGCCTTCATAACATGAACTCATAAAAGGGTGCTTGTATGATCTGCAGGTCTAAACCGCTACTTTAGCGATAGTGTTTTCTTACAATGTTGCGAATTGATCTTTAACAACTTTCTACTCTATTGCTTGAGCACTAGAATAGAAGATTCTGCTTTACTAATTTTATCAGAATTTCGTTGGCAACATTTTTAAAAAACAGTATTTAAGAGTGTTTAAATTTGCCTTCATCTTTATAATGTTTAAAGGAATTATTTTTTATAAATTCTTAGATTAAAACTAAAGAATTTATCTCCATATTTTCGGCATAGAAACGGTTTGCGTAATATCAATTCTAAAAAACGTTTACTTAGCGAAGGATTACTACCTACGCAACTTAAATAAATCCAACTTCAATGATAGGATTATGACGTTAGACAGTTCTAGACTTATAACCGTACCTAGCAACTTCAATATCACTTCAGAACTTAGCGCGTCTATTAGGTAGGTACCTAAGTACAACATAGCAGAAACGCAATCCCCCTAACAACGATAGCAATCTAAATGAAGCAACACATAGCGAAACCCTATTGTGCGAGCGTCGCAAATACTTAACCCTAAAAAGAAAGCGGCGACCATTCTTTTGTTCAAAGAAAACCTAGCAACTTCAGGATGCAATTTGGCGTAGTGCAATTGCACTTAACGAGTCGACACAGAATGAGATTATACTCGGTCCCAGCAAATGGCGACAATTGGAAGATTCATTTACGCCTTCCAAATGGGTTCGTGAGCTCTATTTGGGTTATTCACAATAGGAGTAAAGATTGTGAATTATATTCTTGGATTATTAAAACTTTGCCAACTTTGTGTCTGGAATGTAAAATGAGAAGATTCAACTGGACTTGATTCTGTGTTATAAGCTGTTAAATTAAGTTAAATATTTTTATTACTTTAAAATATACTTGCACTAGCGACCCGCCCCGGCTTCGCACGGGTGCAATGCTGATACTAAATACACTACAGAAAAACTGTGAACGTTGTATATAAAAACATAGCGGCCCGCTCCGGCTTCGCACGGGTATAAAATATATAGCCTATGTGATTAAAATCGATCCAGTAGTTTTGATTTATTCATTTCTGCCCGTGGCCCGCACGCGTTAAATTTGGAGTAAAACAATCCCCCTTTCCCTATACCATGAAGATTTCCTGCTATCTTTGGAATATCTAAATTCATACACTACATATTTTACTTTTTACATTTTTAACTATTTATTTTATTTTTACAACATATTACAGAATGTCTTTATAAACAACGTTCACAGCTTTCTTGTCATTAGACAATACAAACATGTTTTCTCTGGAGGTCACTCTTGAAAGAGCGACATACAGTTGTCCATGTGAAAAACAGTCAACGCTCAAATCTAAGCCTGCAACGTTGAAGGTTTGACCCTTTTTTTTTTTTTTTTTTTTTAGCGTGGTAAAATCATCAAATGAGTCCTCCAACCCCGGGCAGGGCGGGAGGGACTGTCAGACTTCTACTGACTAAAATCCACGGTGTCCTTCATAGCCTGTTATGTTCCGGGGTCACGGTAAGGGAATAATCCCGTGACCCCGGCAGGCTTTGGCCCTCTGAGAGGGGGGCCCCGTCATTATGCTGACGCTCTTTGAGGCGCGCGTGGGACACAACGCGCCGTCGACCCGGGCATGGTCCTTGGTCGGGCAGCGAGTTGCCCTTTACTCGCTGCCCGCATGCCCGCGCCTACGGTGGCCGGAGATCGTCTCGCGACGTCCGTCGCCGTGGGCGTCCTACACCGCGGTTGGGGCGGAGGGAGGACTCTGTCCTCTCTCGCTCGCGGCGCGCCTCCTCCTTCGCGAGCATTACTGCTTCGCAGAAGGAGGCGACCGCTTTGAAGGTTTGACCCTGCGATTTATTAATGGTCATTGCAAAAGATGTCTTTACCGGAAACTATAAACGTTTAAATTGGAAGGGTAAATCCGATGGTATCAGAGGGATTCGGGGAATCAATACATCTTCTCCGGTACCACATCCTGTGAGTATTGTGCACTCTATTATGATATGAAAGTTTTCAATGATTTTACCAGCAAACGCGTGCCATTGCAAAGTTTAGGTGGATTCAGGTTTCTTAATAAAATAACAGGACAACCTACTTTCAACACCATTTTGTGAGGAGGGAGTCCAGACGGGTTCAAAGAGTTTAGAAATTCTGTAGGAAAATGAACAGCTTCTTCCAAATCGAGAACAGTATCGACCGAGTAGTATATTTTCGTCGGCGCATCAATCTTTGAAAGAATCAGGTTATTTACTTTATCTGCTTGTTCGTTAGTTGGTGACAGAATCGCTCTTTCTTTAAACCAAGATATTGTCTTATAACACGCTCTTGCCGCACCGGGCGGCCGGCCGGTACCGCCGCAAACGCTACGTCCCGCAATTTTTAAATCTGTAATATCTTCGAAAATATTCACTTAAATCATACGGTGTAAAGGGCCATATAGATCTATATTAAATGAACAATGTATTCAAGGTATTTAATTGGTTAAGGATTAATGCTGTATTGGTTAAAATCGCTTCGAAAATTAGCCATTATTTGTCGTAAAAAGTAAATGACAAAAAAAAGTTATTGTGGGTTATCCATAAGAGATAGACATATACCATCACGGACTTTTCTGTAGACTTTTTCAATGTGTACAATACTTAGTACATTATTTTGATAAAACTCGTAGGGTTCAGCCTGCGTTTGCAATGTAAGCGGAAAAAATGTAATTATTTACGACATCACATTAGAAACCTCAAAAATAACAGTACTTCTCCACTATTTAATGGATGTTATTATACATATAAACCTTTCTCTTGAATCACTCTATCTATTAAAAAAAACCGCATCAAAATCCGTTGCGTAGTTTCAAAGATTTAAGCATACAAATGGACATAGGGACAGAGAAAGCGACTTTGTTTTATACTATGTAGTGATGATTACTAGCGACCCAACTCGACTTCGCATGACTGACTGATTGAGATCAGTGGTAGCCCAGTGGTATCGGCCTTGACTTACAAATTAAAGGTCGTGGGTTCGAACCCAGCTAGACGCATTATGTAATTTGTATTTTCACCATTACTGCTCTCAAAACGGTCAATGAAAACATCTGTGGAAATCGGTACGTCTTAGAACCAAAAATTCGAAATATGACGTGACATCTACCAGCTCGCACTAGACCCGCGTGGTACAATCGACAAAGTGGAATCATGACCCATTTTGACAATAAATCGTTTGAATCCGTCAAATTGACAAAGATCAAAGTCGTAACCATGGATATGTATGTTAACGCGAAGGTGGACCTAATTGTATTTGAATGTCTTTAGGAAAATATTAAGCTTATGGTGGGTCATAATTCTACTTTTTCGATTGTACATTATGGCCCACTCCCTCTCACAGAAAGGAGGCTTTTGTCCCAGCAGTGTGAGTTATAAGCTGATGATGATAAAACTTTTAAACCTTCTTCTTGAATCACTCTCTCTGTCAAGCTATTGTCAAACAGACAGGCGCGGCGAACGCGAGACTATCGGATCGCTTTCGCTTTTCTATATACTACCTATTACTATTGAAACCTAAATAGAGAAGAATTTTAGATTCAAATTCAGAAAAGGTTTTTCTAAAACGTGATTGATAACGCCAAAAGTAACCAAAAAAGTAAAAAGCCAGCTCTTTTGAAAAATTGAGTTCCTTTTTAGGGACTATTAGTCAGGAGAAATACCTAATTCCTAAGAAAATAAAGCTACCGGTCTCTATTATCCGTTCCCTCGTTAAGGAAGCAGTCTACAAAAGCGTTTCAGAAAGGCCTATGCGAATTATTCAAATGTATTCATATGTTGGATGGAGAGCCATGAGACGTATAAAGGTGTGCATATATTTACTACAGCTTAATTTAACGGTGATTTTTTGTAGTATAAAATAAATGCATAATATGGTAATGTTGGGTTATGTGGACAGGGTTTTGGTTGTGCTATTTAACGAGCTGAAATATTTGGTCAATTACGTTAAATACTTGATGTCGGATTAATTCATTTTGAATTAATTTCGTTGATTACATTTGATATTTTTGAAAACCAATGCAAATAATTTAATAAATACTTATTTTACACATATTTCATTAAAATCCAAGTCCTTAAATAGGTATTATAAATAATTCTCAGTGCCTTTTTGAATCTAACAAAGCAGAGTAACAAAAACAAAAGAGAAACGACTTTCCGCAATGAAAGGCATTAATCAAACGAAAACTCAGTTGGAGACAAAAAATAATGCTGAAAATTTAGCAATATAAATAGACAAAACAGCTAGTCTGCATCTTAGAGGCAGTAGACTTGTGCGTTGTCAAAAGGACAATGGACAAAAAAAAAAATCCCCGGAATATTTTTCTCCGCGTCATTTTCTCTCATAATAAGTATTCTTTTGAAGAGAATCGCTGGCACAATGAGCACTGGCGTAAAACGTCGCAACGAGACTTGATAATGTAAGTTGCCGCTTAAAACGGCTTATTAAAATTGAATCACCCTCTCAAATGAGATCTTCACGTATCTCAAGAATTCGTTGACTCGCAACGGTTTTGATTACCGACGGTTATCAAAAGATATGGTGAGCTTTGTTCGCTATCCAATGGATGGAGGATGCTATGTTTTCATAATATGAGATTAAAGTGAAAATAGCTTCCGTAAGTATTAGCTGAAGATAGGAAAATGGTAAATACATTTTGGAGTGAGATTTTACCTTAATGTGTGTTCATCTACAGCGTGTTTTTTTTTTCATTTGAAATAGGTTTGCTCTTTGCTTCGATCTAGCTCAGAGGGAAAGATGAGGCCCAAGATGGAACTCGCTCAGACGGATCACAGTAAAAACTTTGGCGTCGGACTCGTGAGGATGGTGGTCGCGCTCCAGATGCCTAGCCTAGTGAAGCCTAAAACCGTCATTGGGATCGCTTAACCGGCACCGCAAATTACATGTGATCGCTAGGAGGTGGATCTCATTTACCCCAAAAAATAAAATATAATCTTCAGTTCTATCAGGTTAACTACATATTGAAATTACATGAGACAGTTGACTATTATTCGTGATTACAATAATTGCTCCTAGAAACAAAGTTATTCAGCTACACGATGTATGTTTGCTATCATGCGCCGTATATACCCCTCTTTTTCCATCGGCGGTTAAAAAGATTTCAACGTGTACCAAAAGTGATAAGTAACGACTTCCCGATAAAACAAAAGAAAAAATCAAAAGTTTCTTATGTTCAAAAATATACTCCCTTATTTCTAAATTTTAGTAAAACTGATATAAGTTTTCGCTACTAAACTCAACTTAGTTCTGTCGTATGTCCCGTGAGAATCCAACAAAATATTGTACGAGATCAAAAACAAGGCAAAATAAAGATGTTGCCGACCGAAAAATGTTTTTATACAACAAGAAAACATTTCAATTAGTAAAAGTAATATTCATAAGAAGAAAAATTAAAAAAGTAATTATTTTCAACAGTAGAAAATGAAAACAGTTTTAATTGATATTGTGAAAGTTTGTTATGTAATATTTTGATGGATAGTTGTTTTATTCATAATGAATTTTACGTGAAATATGTAGTTGCGCAAATAAAAATTATGGCCATTCTGAATATGAATACAAACAAAAGTTATCAATCAACGTTGAATTGACTGGGGTTGACAAATTCATGTTTTTTGTGTAATATTTCACAGTTGTGACAGCAGATAAAAGTTATAACAAACTGTTAACTGTTAAAATATTATTGTTTAAAATGTGTAGTTGATGAGTGATCACCTATTTGACAATAATGTAATATGATTTTAGGGCTTTAGGATAGTATCATACCAAATCAGGTTAAGACTATGTGTTAAACAAATTGTTAAAACATAAATAAGCTCACAATAACATTATTTACAGTGACAAAATATTACTGATAAGTGACAATAAGTCCACCACCCTTACGTAAAAAACGTTTTTAACATAAAAATATATTTTCATGGTGCTTACAGGTAAGGAGTGAATGTCCCAGCCAGAGTCTTGTTTCCAGATAGCTACAACCTTGGAGTCTTTAAATCAGGAGTGAAGTGAAGATTAATTCTAAGATTCTATTGAGTTAATGGTCAAACGCAAGTCTATATATATATATTTAAAAAAGAAAGAAAATCTAGCTACGTAAACGTATTATTATTATTAGCTGTGTTTTAAAATTCGATAGTCCACGCAGTAACCATCTCTTACGCTATTACTGCAATAAGGTGTGAACAAAGATTGAATTAGGTTATCTAACAAACGAGGCTGCACCGTTACCCGTATAGAAATTCTATCCAAAATGGCAGCAGAATATCCTAAGATAGGGTAAAAACCTTTTAAAAACATCGCTTACTCTTTTGGGAAATGACCTCATTTGGTGAATATTCTGTTATCTATCTATGCATCGGAGAACCTGCATGTTAGTAACCCATTTTGTTAGTTTAAAATCAATGCGAAATTTTAAGACCCACTTTTATGTTGACTGCCGTATAACATCACTACATAGTATAATAACAAAGTCGCTTCCCGCTGTCTGTCCCCACGTAGGCTTAGATCTTTAAAACTACGCAACGGATTTAGATGCGGTTTTTTTAAATGTTAAAGTGATTCAAGAGGAAGGTTTTATGTATAAGACATGCATAATTATTATAGTAGTGATTGCACCCGTGCAGAGCCGGGGCGGGTCGCTAGTAGTATACAGGGTGAATTTTTCAACTGGGCGTGGTTGGCTAAATCCGAAACTATGAAGAATATCGAATAACGTTGAAAGGAGTCTCGAGGCTGATTTTGACGAAAACTAAAACTGCATCATTGGATTTTAGAAAAACCAATAATCCTGGCCAGGAATCGATCGATTTTGAAAAAAAAACACACTCTGTATTATTACACCATTCGATAGTGTTGCTAATAAAGATCAAATTCTGGGAAATAATTATATACGGTCGGTCTTTCGCGTAGTGTAGATCAAATTGAACAGGGCAATGGGCGACGTATTATCCAATATTTTTATCTCTGAGACATTCAGTGGTATTTTAACAGTTCAAAAATTGTGACCACTTTTCATATTTAGATAGGCAACAAACGTCTAGAGATTGCAATTAAATTAAGTTCTGTTTAATATTATGATTAATACCTCCTAAGAATCTGCAAGCCTTAATATTGCCTAATACGTGGTCATCTTTCGCTAGTATATATTATTATGTGCCTACGTCTTGTCTGTCTGTACGCGCATAAATCCTTTTTGTTGAATTTTTACTTGTAAGGAAAAGGTAGATAATAATATGTGAGAAAGATTCAAAAAGTCTAAGACTTGAAGGCCAGAGTCGAGGAGGGCCACATGTTTATAATAAAGTATGTGGCAAACTCAATCGCAATTATTCTGGGCAAAGTCCTTATTCCAAAAATAGACGATCTTCATTAAAATTTAGGGCTATAAACCGTAGTCGGAAACAAAAAGGCTCAGTATCCAATATTCTAAAATTGGGTTAAAATCTTGTCTAAGTACCTATTATCCCTGCTCCTTTAAGTGCTGGCAACGTTTCAGTGGTTAGTAATAATTAAGGTCGCATGTTTTACATGTATCTGCTTCTAAACTTTAAGCGCTGTTAAATGGTAAATTTTAACGAATTTGCAGTAACACAAAGCAATATGAATTTCTTTTTTTTTTGTCTCCAATTTTCTGATCAGCCAGATCACAGAGAGGTAAATAAAGGACAGTCTTCGTGATATTTTAAGTAAAATAATTTAAAAAAAAACGAGCAAATAAGTTTCAATTTCTGTACCTATATCTGTTTAACCTGAAGACCAAACAAAATGATCGCAATGTTGGTTGGGAAGAACAAATGCCTTCGCCTACGCTAAGGCTCATTCATGCGAGGATGTTTGCCGAAACATCTTCATTCATGATTTGTATTTTTTTTACGGTGGTGGCTCTTGTTTACGAATCAGAAATCGTGTTTTTTTTTGTCTTTTTAATAGGTATATCGACTTATAATATCACGTCCGTCAAAAAAAATAAAAGAAATGTTTGTGTCGTCGAATTTTTGTGTCGGTTCAAAAAGAAATCCGATTCGATTCCGTATACAATGTGAACGCCCATTCGTCATGACATTACGTATCGTGTTTCTTTACGAATCGTTAATGATAGGCGCAGTGTGAATGAGCCTTTATTAATGTATTTATAACCTTCATATCAGTAACGTTAAACATGTTCTGAAAACTTACCTTGAACAGTAACAAATACTTTTACAAACGCTGCAAACAAACACACTCGATGTATAGTTTCATTAACCTAGAGAAGAAATTCAACGCTCCGCGGTTAGAAAACATGTTTCTGCGTAGACGTTATATTCAAGGGCCCTTAGAAGTTTAGTCACGAAAAAGAAAGGTGGATGCGAATTGGAGTGTAAAAAATATTGGTCTGGATGTACGCTGAATATTCAAGCTGGGATCAATAGACACTGAAGGGTTTGGATTAAAACGGATTTTTTTTTAAGAAAACTGTTCCTTTCTTTGTGCCGATGATATTGGGAACCTTCGGTAAATTCAATTGAGAATATGGCCCATATTTTATACGCTTTCATCGACTCTTTGTATTTTGTATCAGCGGTGTATGTAGATTTAAAATAAGCAAATAAATACTTGGTAAACATACAGCAAAGTTGAAATTATAATAACGAACTTTAATATACAGGGTGAAATTTTCATGGTTGTTCTCCCGCGGCAGGACGATTACCCATCAGTAGTACTATCGAAACACAAAGTTAAACTTTAAAAAAAAAGTTTTTTTTTTTATCAAATCTTTAAAAAAGTATTCATAAACTCGAAAGAGCGAGAATCGATAGTAGTCAGTATGACGTAGGTAGGTACCTTCACGAAAGTCACGACGCGGCAAACTACAAAAGAAGAGTGAATAATAAAATAAATGTTCAGAGCAAAATAAGCTCTCTCGAGCCTGCACGAACGCGGCGGTGAGGGGGGGCCGCGGCCTCCCTCACCCGCGCCCGCGCCTCTGCGTTTACGTTTAGTTTAGTCCTTCCGCGAACGTCATAAGTGTAATACGTTATCGACATCTTTTCAAAACTGAATCGTCATTACAATTTTTGTGACTTTTGACCTTTATTTGTGGTCTGAGCTCAAACGCCTGGTGTATTGTGAGGTATAAATCAAACTCGTGACGTGTTGTTATGTGCGATAGTGGACGCTTTCAATATCGTGAGACGTGATAGAGACACTCTTATCAAACTGAAAGACAACCAGTTAAAACGTGCTCGTTTGTGCATTGAAAATAGTGGTTTGCATTTCGAACAATAACTCCGCTACCGGGAAATGTAAGTACCTACTCACTCGTACCTCGTAAATAAACATTTAAAAGTAGGTTAGGTAATCAAAATCATTGTAAATATTAAGTTGATTCCATTTTTTTAATACGCCTCAAATACTTAATTATCTAAATCAGACTTTTTTAAAGATAATTATTTATGACGGTCCTAAATCCGTAAAAGTATGAAGGGAAAATTGGAATAACTTATTGGGTTTTGTTTTTGATTAAGTCAGGACTCAGGCGTATGATCAGCTGATTTAAAAGTGCAACGACCGGGCCAACCACGCGCCCGCTCGCGTTCCGCGTATCATATCGCGCGATGCCCTACTGTTGGTTCAAGTCACTTTCGAGTTTTGTTTATCACAATTGTAAATCTGCCATTTATTGAGTCTAATTTTTTTTATAAATATGAATCGATTGTATTACCGATACAAACTCATTTCGCTTCGGTAGAACAACCATTAGAATTTCACGCTGTATATAATTTTATTATATTGATAAAACCAGGACGGAAAATCATATGAAATGGTATTCAGATTAATGAATGCAGCCATTAATATAATTAATTGATCTGGAGTGAAGTTATTTTATTGAATACAAAGCGTGTATTCTCTTATTGGTTAAATTATTCAGTGAATCAGAAAGAAGAGATGTAAAATAAACAAATTAACGCCATTTCTTTTCTGGTGTCCGCATTTTGCAAGTGCAAGCGATTAATGCCGACAACGCTGAATGTTGTTTAACATTATTTCTTGGAATTTATTTACCAAGCGGTTGCAGACTATGGCAGCGTACTTAATTACAAATGAAAGACTGTATAATTTTGTCTTGCAAGGAATTGAAGACCAAAATTATATTATGTTCATAATTTACATTTTGCATCGTAAAGTGGCCTACACACGGCCCTAAAATCAGAGGCGATATCGGGGAAGTGGTGGGGGAGCGCCCTAAATCGTATCGTGTGTAGGCAAATCGCAATCATAATGATGTTGCGATTTGCCTACACACGATACGATTTACAAGCGCGACAGCTGAGCGTGTGGTCGAGTGTTCAATTCCCAGGCCAGGCATAGAGTAATTGGAGTAATTTTTATTTCTTAGAAGAGTTACGGAAGTTTGAAAGCGTAAGGCTTCTATAAGAAGTATTAGCTTTATCCAAGCATCTATAATGCTATTGTCAAACAGACAGGCGTGGCGAACGATAAGCGAGAGAGATAGAGCGAACGTTTTTGTTTGTAATGTATGGAATTGTTTGAAGCCAGTCACATTGACTATCGGATCACTTTCGCTTTTCAATGTGACTGGATTCAAACAATTCCATACATTAGAAATAAAAACGCTTTGGATCGCATTCGCTTCGCCTGTCTGTTTGACAATAGCTTAAGCGAGTGCTGCTGTTGTCATTTTTATCGACTGACCTACTTGAAAAATATGAATGTTTTTTTTTACACAGGCATAAGTTTTTTTAGGCTTACAACATAGTCACTCCAAGGTCCAAACAAGGTATCTGGCCCTGAAACGCAAAAGGGCATTTAAAATAATACGGTGGTTAGTTTATTAAGTAGCAGTGTTTTCTGTTCCTGCCAGAGCGAAATGAATCATTTTATGATATTTGTACCCTAAGAAAAGGTTTACAACCAAACTACTAAGAATCTAGTTACCAGCTGACAGCGATGAGGATGAATTTTACGATGGTTTGTTATGGTTTTTGGTGAATTTTACATTTAACCGACATAAAAAAAAGTAGGTTCTCAGTTCAACCTGTATGTATGTGTGTAATTGTGTATGTATGTTTGTCCGCGATTATCTCGCGTTTGGCTGAACCGATTTTGATGCGGTTTTCAGAAAAGTGTTTGTTACATTCTAAGGAAGGTTTTAATATACAATAACAAATAATAGATATCTCTTTAAGTTGGCCGGCATAGATCCGTTTTTGTTGCTCACTAGGATTGTAGATTTTCAAAGACGACCATTGTATGAAGAATTTTGTTGAATACCTAAACTAAAAAGGGTAAAATAAGAAACAAACCCTTTTTGAAAAAAAAAGGAACCGACTTCAGACTAAATATAATAAAGTGTAAATAAGTTTTCTTTCGGAAGTCGGTGGCCTTAGTCAATGAAATAAAAAACAAAGCCACCGACTTCCGAAAGAAAAGATATTACTTATACACTTTTTTGTGTTTGGTTTTAAGCTATTGCATAGCTTCTATCGCGGGCCTTGAGCGCGGGGACCGAATCCAGAAATTCCGTAACGAAAAAACCTCACGCTCCCCACTCCGACGGGCAAGGAGGTGTGGCTTGAAGGCCGTGCATCGTCTAACGTCGTTTCAGTTCGGCAGTCTTCGACACGGTGCGGTGTTCTGAGCGGAGCTGAGCGGAGCTGAGCGGAGCTAAGCGGAGCGGAGCGGAGTGGAGTGGAGCTGAGCGGAGTGGAGCGGAGTTGAGTGGAGTGGAGTGGAGTGGAGTCGCGTTATTTTTCTTGAGTGTATACAGGTTTTTTGTAAATAATAAAAAATAATAATAAAAATCAATTCTTAATGAAAAAATATCGAGGTTTTCGTTATGGGTGTCGTTTTCATGGTTTTCCAGGGTGCTTAAACCGATGGTGCAGTCAAAATGTAAATCCAAGATGGCGGCAGCATAAATTATCGAAGTTTTCGTCATGGGTGTCGTTTTCATGGTTTTCGAGGGTGTTGAAACCGATGTTGGAGTCAAAATGTAAATCCAAGATGGCGGCAGCATAAATTATCGAAGTTTTCGTCATGGGTGTCGTTTTCATAGTTTTCGAGGGTGTTGAAACCGATGTTGCAGTCAAAATGTAAATCCAAGATGGCGGCTGCAAAAAATATCGAGGTTTTCGTCATGGGTGTCGTTTTCATGGTTTTCGAAGGTGTTGAAACCGATGGTGCAGTCAAAATGTAAATCCAAGATGGCGGCAGCATAAATTATCGAAGTTTTCGTCATGGGTGTCGTTTTCATGGTGTTCGAGGGTGTTGAAACCGATGTTGGAGTCAAAATGTAAATCCAAGATGGCGGCAGCATAAATTATCGAAGTTTTCGTCATTGGTGTCGTTTTCATGGTTTTCGAGGGTGTTGAAACCGATGTTGCAGTCAAAATGTAAATCCAAGATGGCGGCTGCAAAAAATATCGAGGTTTTCGTCATGGGTGTCGTTTTCATGGTTTTCGAAGGTGTTGAAACCGATGGTGCAGTCAAAATGTAAATCCAAGATGGCGGCAGCATAAATTATCGAAGTTTTCGTCATGGGTGTCGTTTTCATAGTTTTCGAGGGTGTTGAAGCCGATGGTGCAGTCAAAATGTAAATCCAAGATGGCGGCTGCAAAAAATATCGAGGTTTTCGTCATGGGTGTCGTTTTCACGGTTTTCGAGGGTGTTGAAACCGATGGTGCAGTCCAAATGTAAATCCAAGACGGCGGCTGCAAAAAATATCGAAGTTTTCGTCATGGGTGTCGTTTTCATAGTTTTCGAGGGTGTTGAAACCGATGTTGCAGTCAAAATGTAAATCCAAGATGGCGGCTGCAAAAAATATCGAGGTTTTCGTCATGGGTGTCGTTTTCATGGTTTTCGAGGGTGTTGAAACCGATGGTACAGTCAAAATGTAAATCCAAGATGGCGGCTGCAAAAAATATCGAGGTTTTCGTCATGGGTGTCGTTTTCACGGTTATCGAGGGTGTTGAAACCGATGGTGCAGTCAAAATGTAAATCCAGGATGGCCGCTGCATAAATTATCGAAGTTTTCATCATAGGTGTCGTTTTCATGGTTTTCTTAAACAATATTAACTTTTTTTATTTATTTAATAATAGTAAAATTTGTTTTCTTATCGGTCACCACGCTCAAAAAGTGTAACTTGAATTAATATCAAAGAAAAAGCAATACTGCATGAATAAAATAAATAAATAAAATTATAATTACATAAGTTGATACAAAATGCTATGCAATAGCTTTACCGCGGCAGTCCCCGAGTGCCACACGTCTTTTTTTATTATTTTTTATTCCTATAGTTAATTTTGTTGTATTGTATAATATATTGTGAGTTAACTATAGTGCCTAGTTACATTGAGTTGTAAAGCTCACATCATTAAACCGTTCATGTTTGCCTTACTACCCATGATAGTTGAGACCTAAAGGTACAACAGGGCGAGAGTCATTATCCTTACACAAACACATTAATAGACTCTCTATTTACGTCGATTTCTCATTAAAACCTCTATACATCTCTTTCATTGCTTTCCACCTTCAAATAACCGCGCCTAATTATTGGGGCGGATGCCAGTCAAACCGGTTTATTTATGGGTGGAACTAAGGAACTCTCTCATTGCATTCGACTGACTTGGGAATGACAGTGCCTACAAACCTTCGGTTTAATTGCTGCCAATTCAAGTAGTCCGTAAATACAGCGAGGAGAAAATTTTGCCGAATTGAGATTTTCAAGGAAACGTGATTTTGTGAAGAGCACTAATTGGACGGATAGTGTTTTTTCGATTTATTAGTTAGTGAGTGACTTGGAACGATAAAATGAACTCCAGGAATGTGTCATCTTGTTACTGTAGTGTCCTAATCTGTAATGGACATCTTGCTTATTCCCAATTACGTATGGGTCTTTTACTAGTTTCAAGTATAAGATCCTTGCGATTGACGATTATTTTATCTGCTGAAAATGAGTATTTTTTATTTAATTTTTATTTTAGTTTTAGTAATTGTAATAACACGGTATTTTAATTACATATACCTAGTAGTGTGGGGCAACGTTTTTATAAAATACTGATTAGAAAATACCTCTTTTTTATTGATATTTTTTCGTTTCACAAAACATTAAGTCAAAACACGACTCCTTTAGGAATAAGTCATAGATTATTTATTTACAGAGCTTGCCTTTCATAAGATGAATATTAACTTACTCTATTGTCAAGTTTATTTCACCTTATAACAATAACTTAACTCCATCAATCGCAGATTAGCACGGAAGTAAACATCGTCACTGTACCCTTTTTGTTCGACAATATTATTCATTGTCACACTGAATAAACTTTCTCTTGGACTTTGATGAATAACCTGAAACCATGATGCATCATTAACTATGAAAAGCATTTGTACAGACATGCGATACATCAAAGAGAACATATTTTATTGCGAAAATAGAATAAATATATCTTTTTTATTGCAATCACTTTTCATGCAACATTGCGTAGACAGAAAATGTAATGTTGAAACTCGAAATTCATGTATATTAATGGCCGTTTGAATTGAGATTGGTTTTACCTATTAATTTGAGCGTGAGACAACAAATTAATCTAGGCTTTAATAACGAATTGAAATAAAATTCTGTGAAAATGTGTGGCTGCTATCAATCCCTATAAATCTGACAAAACTAAATTCACTGCGTTGCCTTTAAATGTAACATAAACAATAACAGACAAGCCCACTCTTCTAGATATTTTCTCAGGCTAGGTCCTAAAGATACAAATTAAAACGTGAAATGAAAGTAATAAATAAAAGGTGAGCTAAAGGACTACTTAGGTCCGTTTTAAAAGTCTACAGCTTAGAGTGGCACTTTCGTGGTTCCGTCAGAAAATGGTTCTAAGAAACGCAAGGAAAGAGTTATATGGAATAGTTAAAACGGAATGATGGTATCCTACTTTAAATTTATTAAATGCCAACATTCCAGGGATTTGTTACAAGAGCAAGTATTTTTATCATATTATTGCCGTGTGTGTGACGGTTATGTATAACGTTGGTAACTTTCTGTGATTGATATTATGTCCAATGATTCCCCGTACGCGACTACATGCTTATTTCCAACTGTTTGATTTATCGTTCGCAAAAGTTTTTGTATTTAGTATGTTCATTTTCAAAAAATTGATTTTTTTGGTTAAATATCTATACAGCTACAGTCTATTGTGAAAAAGCGACCCGCCGTATACTAACGCTATATTTATTTATGAAATGAGAAAATGTTGAAATTGCCTGCTGTGGAGATATCAGGGATCATCAATATTTGCAAGGATACGACACACTTTTCCTTCTTCAATTTACAATACTTTTTACGACTGTTTTATTCGGGTAGGTAACATAATTGGTAGCAAATTAAACTGTTACAATTAATTAAAGTTAGTTCTCATTCTTTAAAAAGCCTTTGAAAATGTAGTCAGTTTATTAATTCAGGAATAACAAACGGTGAATGCAGGACAATGTGGCATGCGTCAGGTTAATAAAAGCATACAATGTATTAATTAAAAATGTGTTTACAAACTCCGTCAGCCTTGTCGAAGGGGCCATTATTTCGGCATTTTAATTAACTGTAAACAATAACACATTGTCGAGAGCATGTTTTAAACATCAATCTTTAAAATTCATACTTTGAAAAATTGCTGAATTCGTGCCTAATAAACCAATAATAACAGCTGTACCAATCGATCTCTAAGGTCAATTAGCGCTTGCATTGGTCTGTTCGTGGATGGGTGACCTATCATCTCTTCTCTACCTCGTATAGCATTTGAAGCCGGCTATCCCAGCTGTCATTTTTAAATCTGCGACATACGCTACAGGTAATCATCATCATCATCTGCCTAGCCTTTTCCCAACTATATTGGGGTCGGCTTCCAGTCAAACCAGATTCAGCTAGATATCAGTATTTTACATGGAGCAACTGCCTGTCGGACCTCCACAACCCAGTAACTGGGTAATACGATACCCCATGGTAAGACTGGTTGTCAGACTTTAGAGCTTCTGACTAACAGTAACGACTGTCAAAGATCTACAAATGACAGGCCGGGACCAACGGCTTTACGTGCTTTCCGAGGCACGGAGGAAACTCGCTATGATAGATGGTCACCCATCCACAGACCAACCTCGGCAAGCGCGGCTTAACCCGGAAGATCGGCCTGTGCGGCTCTAATTATTTAGCCACGAGCTACAGGTAGTCATGCCTCGAAAATCTCTCTTCCTAAGCTGACATTCAGTCTTACCGAGGGGTATCCCAGTACTAACGGGGTTATGGAGGTCTACGAGATAGTTTTCTATTTAAAATACTAGAATTGAGGATACAAGAAATATTCGGATATCGCCACGCTACGACGCCTTGGGCGTCTCATGCGTCGGCTGGGTCGTATCGTAAGTTGGAGGATGTCCTCTCCCTCACGTATTCCTCCTCTTCCTTCATTTACTTTTAAGCAGTCGATTCACGACAACACTCATGTATTTCTCCTCTTCCTTCAATGACTTTTAAGATTCACGAGGATTATGACAGTAAATAAAAAATAAACACTTAAGAATACTTTACAATGATTACGTCTGTGTATGTTAGTTTCTATGTTTGTAAACGCACCCACGACAAAGGAAAAATTCCTAGTGTGAGGCAAAGTTCTTTTTTAAGAAAAAAAAATCAAATTAATCTTATCTTCGAGATTTTTTTTGGATAATCTCAAATAATAGCCCAGAACTGTAAACGAGTTTGGTGAATGTTTTTGACGTAAAGAGTTGACAACATGTCTTTTATCGATGTTGAGGTTTTTAATTTGTCAGTGATAACAATTTTTAACAATACTCTTAAAATATAATGACAAAAATTGTAAATTTCGATATAAGCGGGAAAAGTTTGTTATGGCGTTTGAGACGGAATATCGTCGGCCGAGCCTTAGACGAGGCTGATATAAGGATCCGAGAACAGCAGTAACAAATTCCCACGTGTATCAAACGACGATGTTTTACAATATAATTTTGAAGAAATAAAATAATACTTTAGAAAATAATTGATTTTGTTAAGATTGAATTTCGCTTAACTAGACCGAGTTTCCTATCTTCATGGTACATTAATTCCTTGCAGGCATTATTAATTTTCCCGATATTGATATCCACCGTTTAGCAATACCTGATTCGAAGTCATATCATTGTGTTGAACTTAATATAAAATAACATTGTTGCCAACGTGTAACGTTAATAACGCAAAACCTCTCGTGGGGTAACTCAGCCCATGTTCAGTAACATGAAAAATCATTTTTTTTTGAGTTTTCATATAATTTCTCTTTTTGTATGAAAAAACAATTTTTTTTTTTTGCGAATTTCTATGAGTCTTGGAACAAACATTGTTCAGTAATATGGGCTGAGTTGCCCCACGAGAGGTTTTGCGCTATTAACGTTACACGTTGTATATATTATCACAAGAGAAAAGTGTTCTTTTTTTTAGGCTAGTTTACTATCAAATGTGTCCTCCCGTCCTGGGTAGAACAGAAGGGTCTACCAGGTTTGACTTACTAAAAACCAACTAGTTCCTTAAGTTGCTCTTTGCGTTCCAATGCCTTTTTAAGATAGTCAAATTGTTACACTCACGACCCCAAGAATGGTTCTGTGTCTGTATAATTATGTAGAGGAAAATTGGAACGGCGACCAATAATAACAGAAAATAACTTCTGTTTGAGTAATCATGCTCGGGGCAAAAAAGATGGGATGTTTTCTTAAATAAAATTAACCCTTTCCAACTTTTATGTTGCGGAATAAAATTTATTTTACAGTTTTCTTCGTTTGCGACCTGCAACAAAATAAGTTAGAAAGATAATGTTTCACTATAAGGCACAAAGGAATTCGTTTTTAGAGAGAATTTTTTGGCATTGGCTGAGTGATTGACTGCAGCGCTGCATGCCGCGGGTTCGAAATCTGAACTGCACGGGGAATTGTATGGCTTACAAGTAGCTTTATTTGGAGAATGAAAAATTCAGCTGCGTGTTCAAGTTCATTATACAGGGTGATTTTTTAGTCACCATCCAAATTTTAATATGTTAATCTTTGGTGAAAATCATTGAATACGTGTTTTTTCTTTTTGTATCACTCAATACAAACATATCGAGATATCACGTCTCAATGTTATCTATAAAAAGTTGATGAATCTGGATACCGCGCTGTGATGTGTCGCTCAGGTGTAGCGGGGCGGGGGGGGGGGGGGGGGGGGTAAGCGGGGTGCGCTCTGTCCGTTTCATGCGTCGGCAAGTGTTTATTATAAAGACTATCGTCTACCGAGCGCTCGTCCATACTAAAAGAGAAAACGTTTTCCTGCCCCTAAATGTTATCCTATCTCAATGATTTTTTAGAAAGCTTCTGACACTGTAAAAAACTAGGTTTATAGGTTTTCTTTTTTTCAAAATTTATAATAGTTTGAAAGTAACAGGCGCCTAAAAGTTACTATTTTTATGACAAAATCTTCATTGAAGTAAAACCTTTGTATTTTAAAAACAAAGAAGTTTTAGAAAAAAAGCAAAACCTACAAACCTAGAATATAATATGCTGAAACGATTGACGCCAGAATCTAAGAGATTGGACGTGATTTAGTATGTGAAAAACGTTTTCTCCCGAGAGACAAATTTCATATAAAAAATAATCACAGTCAGTCGCGAGCTGCAACGCTCTCTATCGCACGATCTGGGTTTTTTCAACGCGCGAAAGGGACAGTACGAGTTTTTCTAAATACCAATTTTTGGAAAAGGCAGCCGCTATACAATCCTCTTAACGTTTACCTTAGTGACCACGCAGAGCGGATGAGAAAATGATTTAATATGACAATTTGAAGTATCGATTTTTTTTCAAAAATGGGGTTAGTGATTGATACCTAATGCCTAGAAAAATTTTGGACGGTGCTAAAAAAGTCACCCTGTATAATGATTGTAGTAGTTCGACACCGAGAAGTGTCCAAACAAGGGAATGAAGAATTCAGTCTCGACGAGGGGTGTTGCTATAGCCTCATAAAACTGGTAAGGTGTCTGGAGTACTGATCCAGAAGGCGCGCGTTCGAGTCCTACTTGCAGCTGATTTTGCTATCCTCAAAAAAAGCTTTACGATACGCGATGCTGGCGTCGTGTCGTATAAATATATTTAAAACATTGCAGATAGTTTGTTCCGGTATTTTTTTTTCATTTCTCTTGAAAACTTCCTTGCGTGGGGTTATGTTTTTATTGGAAATAAATATGTATTTGGTCTTCACCTACGCATTAATATACATTTTGTGATTAGACACTTACCTAATACCCGACAGTTACAAAAGGGTATCAAAATTTTGTTAATTTCAGCTACAAATAAATAATTAGTAAACTTATTATTTATGGAAATTGCCTACAGCTGTCAATTTACCGGGAGACGGAATTAACTTACGAACAAACTGTTGTTACCGCTAATTGAGAACGACGCCTACATAGATTTCTAAATAATTACCTTAATTAATGAGTTTCTGATGTTTAATCTGCCTCACTAGCGTGTAATTTGTGATGTTTTGTGTATTTAGAAATGATATTAGTGTATGTGTTAGCGACGCGCTCAGGTTTTTTATAAGTAGATACATAGAATACATAGATCAGTAAGTAGTAATAACATAATTATAAGTACATGTAAGTATAGGTGGACGGGCCGCTGGACCCCCACCTAGACGCCGACAGTTCAGTCCGTGCGAGCACAGCAAGCGGGTGCGCTTGTATGTGAATTACCTTGTTTGTTAAAATATTATCTGTGTCTTTGAAAATATAAGTCTCCAAAGCTACCAAATCGTTTAACTTCGCCGATAACCACCACAACAGTTACAAAAGTGGTCAATCGAGCCAGATCAGCGTTTTGTCACGCCAACAGTGAAAAAAAAAAATGGTGGGTACACGAAGTATGGTGCGACGCGAGCTCGCGCAACGTAAACTTTTTGAAGAACAAAAAGGACCTCAAGAAACTGACGCTGAAGAATGTCAGTCTTCAACCAGTGCAGCAACCAAAAATAGGGAGTTCAAAACCCCTGTGGCAGGACCGAGCGTCAAAACGGAACACACGTTGCCAAGGTCAAAAGGTCAATCCGACACATCATCGGTTAAAGCGCGGAAGGCGCAGTTGCTTTTGGATGCTGCCAAGCAAAAGGCACAGATACGACTGGAGCTCATAGACAAACAGCTAGAAGCGGACTTAGCTGAACTAGAGGAAGAAGAAAAATACAGTCCACACGAAGAACGCGCTCACAACGTGGAGCAATGGCTGGAACGGAGTCACCACGATTTAATGCAATCGGCCCCCGATCATGGCAACCCCTTGGGCAAGTTGCATCCACCCGAGACAGAACCAGCCGCGCCTGCTAATGCCGTCCTCTTTACGGCACAAGCAGCACTACCAGGGTTAACCACGTCACCTCAAAAGCCACCACCTTCAGTGCAACATCTGCCGATGGAGTCGCACCCACACACTGTACCCGCACCGCCACCAACGGCGGAGGCCACCAGTATGCAAGCGACTATTCAGATACTAGCTGGCGCATTAAAAGACCTGGCTTCTACGAGTGCACCGAATACCAACCTTATAACTCGATTAAGCACGCCGAAGGATCTTCCAGACTTTTCAGGAGACCCACTGGAATTTCTGCAGTTCAAACAAGCCTATAAAGAGTCAACCGAGCTTTGTAAATTTTCTCCTGAAGAAAACCTGTGGAGGTTGAGAAAGTGTCTCCGAGGAGCTGCCAAAGATGCTGTCGCAGCCTTACTCATTTCTGCGAGTCCACCGTGCAAAATCATGTCAACTTTAGAGTTACGTTTTGGAAATCCTGATCTAATAATATCCAAAATATTGCTGGATATCAAGAAATTGCCCTCAATGTCACAAAACTATCACAGTGAAATCGTGCCCTTTTCAGTGAAAGTGCAAAACCTTATACAAGCAGTGCGAGCAGTTGGACGCGAAGAGTACTTACAAGGTATGAGCATTGTTTCAATCATATTGTCCAAGCTGCCTACAACACTGTTATCTAAATGGTCTGATTATAGTTTCGCACTCATTACCGAAGGAAAGAAATCCCGTATGGTCATTTTATCTGATTTCTTGCACGATGAGGCCGTAAAAATATCAACTACATCAAATATCTATTTTACGAGTCCTCGCACTGACCAAAATAAAAACAATCATCATAAAAACAAAGATAGTTCCGGCAACCGATCTCAAACCATATTATTGCAAACAGATGATGATACCGAAAACTGCAAGTTCTGCCGTACCTCTAAACATAAATTAACTGAATGTAAACCATTCAAGAAGGCGTTACGTAAGACCAGATGGGAATTCGTAAAACGTAACGGGATTTGTTATAAATGCCTACTATCGCGCCACGCACGAGACACGTGCGCCGCACCGCCTTGCGATAAAAATGACTGTGGCGAGGGGCATCACAATCTACTTCACTACGTCGGAAACAAGCCGAAAAATGACGCTGGAAGTAGCCAGGTTCCAGAGCCGAGGTCAACGCCTGTACAGGCGCCGACGTCGGCGACGCCTTTGCCGACGTCCTCCGCCGATAATACACAAACAGTGACGCATATAAACGCGAGTGAAAACAAAGTGTTACTTAAAGTCGTACCTATACGTATACATAGTGCTAACGGTGTGTTCAGTGCAAACGCCCTCCTTGACGACGGATCGACCGTCTCACTTATCAGTGCGGGGCTAGCGAAGCGTGCGGGGCTTCGTGGGCGCTCAGAGACGATGCGAATTCGAGGAGCCTGGTCTGACGATGAACTGGTGTGTAAAACGACCATAGCGAATGTTAAATTATCGGGTATGGACAATAAGGTATATAATATAGAACTTAGGTGTGTAGAAAAATTAGACTTACCTTTGCAACAACTTTCTGTTATCGATTGTAATCATTATAAAAACCTGTTTGGAATTAATGACAAGTTATGTAAACATGATGTAAAACCTGAAATTTTAATAGGTCAAGATAACTGTCACTTATTGTTGCCTCTCAAAGTTATAGTAGGGAAATTATATGAGCCGTCCGCTACATTGACTCCCCTAGGTTGGTGCATGCATGGTATGTTGCGAAGGCAGCGCGCTCGGCACGCGCAGGTCGCCGCCGGCGCCGTCGAGGCGCACGCCACACTGCTGTTGAGCTCGGCAGCTAGCACCGCCGCGGACTGGGACGAGCGCATACTGCGGGACCTCCACGAGGAGGTGAGGCGTTCATTCGCTGTAGACGCCTTGGGAGTGTCAGGTAAGCCGAGACAAAATATTAACGATACTCGTGCCGTCGCACAGCTGGAAAAGTCTGTCGAACTCGTCAACGGTCGCTGGCGTGCAGGTTTGCCTTGGAAGGATGAGGCCTGCACTATGCCCGACACCTATCCTAACGCTCTGAAAAGGTTAAAAGGGATAGAAAGGAAAATGGCACGTGACGATGGTTTCGCCGACAGATACCTCGAGCGTATAAATCATTTATTACAAAATGACTACGCTCACAAGATGGAGAAGCAACTGTCAGCACCCAGGACGTGGTATCTACCTCACTTCGGGGTAGATAACCCCAACAAAAAGTCACTTAGGTTAGTGTTTGACTCGGCCGCTCCAGTTGGTGATAAATGTCTAAATGACTACTTACTCACAGGCCCGGACTTGTTGTCATCTCTGTTTGGTATAATGCTGCGCTTTAGGGAATATTCAATTGCAGTAACCGGTGACATCAAGGATATGTTCCTTAGGGTCAAAATTCGCCCTGAAGATCAACACGCGTTTAGGTTTCTTTGGCGGAACAGCCCTGACGAGCCAGTTGATACTTACATTATGACGTCACTAATTTTCGGCGCTAACTGTTCTCCCTTTGTAGCTCAGTTTGTTAAAAATGTGAATGCGCGTCGTTACGAGTCGTCATTACCCGCAGCTGTTAATGCGATATACAAATCGCACTATATGGACGACTATATTGACAGCCTGCCGGATGACGCGACGGCGATAGAAATGGTTAAAAATATAACGAAAATTCATAGCAGTGGTGGCTTCCAAATCCGTAACTGGACAAGCAACAGCATTGCTGTTTTAGATAGTGTTCCAAAGGATACCTTAGGTACTGCTAGCGTTAGGTTCAAATTTGAACAGGAATACCATGGCGAGCGCACTTTAGGACTCATCTGGTATCCCGGAGAAGATGAATTAGGTTTCGACGTGTCTCTGAAACGAATACCGGAAAATATTATTTTAAATAAGGTTAGGCCGACTAAAAGAATCATGCTTCAAATAGTTATGTCGATTTTTGACGTGTTAGGATTCTTAGCACCATTCACTATTCAGGGCAAAATTATGTTGCAAGACACTTGGCGCTTAAACATAGGCTGGGATGACGTAGTACCCGATGGTATTTACAATAAATGGTGCAAATGGATCGAGTTATTACAGCATATAAAACACATACGTATACCTAGGTGTTATAATAAAACGATTGTGTCACAAGGTGGGAGCGAGACGGGAAGAGAACCGGTTGCCGAGCTTGTGATGATGAGACCACCTCCTCCCGCTGCCGCACCCGCGACCCCCGCGCTGGAGTCATCTACTACGAGAAACTGCTACGGGACGTGTAGACCGCCTACGACAAACGCTACGTGTGCTACGCCGGCAAGTAATAATTATACACGCTTACAGCTGCATTTATTTTGCGATGCCTCTGTTCAAGCCATGTGTTGTGTGGCGTACTGGCGATGGATAGTCAATGGGATTGTTAACGTTGCATTTATAGCAAGTAAATGTCGTGTTGTACCCGTTAGACCCATGACTGTGCCCCGAGCTGAGCTACAGGCGGCGCTGTTGGCCGCACGATTGGCTGATACCGTTCTGAAGGAACACAGATTAGCGCCCGAGCGACGATATTTTTGGTGTGACTCCACCACCGTTTTGCAGTGGATTAGAAATAACACACGTAGGTATAAAACGTTCGAAGCAAACCGATTGGGAGAAATTGACGAACTCACGCGTACTTCCGAATGGAGATATGTACCTACTAAATTAAATGTAGCGGATCTTGGTACTCGTGATGAATTTAACCACACAATGTTTGACAGTGAGTGGTTTACAGGGCCTGATTTTTTATACAAAATGGAGTCCTTATGGCCTGCTGACGTCGTGAGCCCCGACATCGACAGAGACGAAGGAAGTTTAGAGTGTGTAGCTGTGATGCATGAGCCGACATGTAACTTACCTGTTCCTGAGCCGCAGCGGTTTTCCTCCTGGCTTCGCTTGCAGCGAGCCACGGCCGTCATTCTGAAATTTATTGACAGATGCAAGAGACTTACCGTTGAGGTTGACTGCGATGCGATGGCTCGAGCTGAGATCCTGTTGTTGAAGAAGGTGCAGATGGAATCGTTCTCCGCCGAAATATCTGCAATCAAAAATGGAAAACAATTATCACGAGATAGCAAGTTACTCACCTTGTCACCGTATCTAGACGAAACTGGTTTACTCCGCCTCGGTGGTCGCATCGATGCTGCGACAGACGTGAACCTAGAAATGAAGAGACCAATTATACTAGATGGAAAGCATGACATAACACGTCTACTTGTCCTGTTTTTTCACATTAAGGCAGCACACGGGAACCAGGAAATGGTCGTCAATAACCTGAAACAGAAGTATTGGATTGTCAGAATAAGGCCAACAGTTAAAAGAGTGGTTTCGAATTGCATGCTTTGCCGCATAAGAAAATGTAAGCCTCAAGTACCCAGAATGGGTGACTTACCTCATGCTCGAGTAGCACATCACCAACAACCATTTTCATTTTGTGGCCTGGACTTGTTTGGTCCAATGGAAGTGACTGTGGGCAGAGGAAGGCAGAAGAGGTATGGCGTTTTGTTCACCTGCCTCACTATACGAGCAATTCATATCGAGCTTGTTCCATCACTCACGTCAGATTCTTTGATAATGGCGCTGCGACGCATGGCAGCACGGCGAGGATGGCCCTGTCATCTGTACTCTGATAATGGCACCAACCTAAGAGGAAGCGATAAGGAAATGAAGCAATCAGAGCAGGCACTTAACATAGATGCTCTCAAGGCCTTCGGCGTGAACAACGCCATGCAGTGGCACTTTATACCCCCTTCCAGTCCTCACTGGGGTGGGGCCTGGGAGAGGCTGATTCGAAGCGTTAAAACTTCACTTCGAGTAATAATGAAGGAACGTGCTCCTCGCGAAGAAGTGCTACTTACCCTGATGGCGGAAGTGGAGAACATGGTAAATAGTCGTCCGTTAACACACGTCTCCGTGGACCCTGAAAGTTTAGAATCTTTAACTCCTAACCATTTTCTTTTAGGCAGCTCATCCAGCACACCTATCATTGGGACTTTCGATGATTCCGACATGTTTCTACGGAAACAATGGAGAAAGTCACAAGCGTTGGCGGATATGTTTTGGCGTAGATGGGTGAAAGAAGTTCTTCCTGACTTACTGCCACGAAGAAAATGGAACGGGGAGGTGAAACCTTTGCAGGTAGGTGACGTAGTGCTTGTGGCTGATCCTAACAATCCGCGTAGTACCTGGCCGAAGGGTGTCATTCAACAGATATGCCCAGGTAAGGATGGACGAATCAGACTGGTCGAAGTGAAAACTAAGACTGGTGTCTGGAAGCGACCTGCAGCCCGCGTCGCGCGAATTCCTCTTGTTGAGGAGTGCTGAGCCAGCACTGGGGGGGGGAATGTTAGCGACGCGCTCAGGTTTTTTATAAGTAGATACATAGAATACATAGATCAGTAAGTAGTAATAACATAATTATAAGTACATGTAAGTATAGGTGGACGGGCCGCTGGACCCCCACCTAGACGCCGACAGTTCAGTCCGTGCGAGCACAGCAAGCGGGTGCGCTTGTATGTGAATTACCTTGTTTGTTAAAATATTATCTGTGTCTTTGAAAATATAAGTCTCCAAAGCTACCAAATCGTTTAACTTCGCCGATAACCACCACAACAGTTACAGTATGTTTTAGTTAAACTAATTTGATTTTAGGTAGATGAAATTGACGGTATGATGAAGTTTATAATTTACTTTAACTTGCCTCTAGTTGTTCATAATTACACAAGAGTTTAGCAAACTTCTTAATTTTTAATAAAATCAAATCTATTTTTTGATGTGCTTATGTTATAGAAAGCTAACTAAAGTAGAACAGGATTGGTCAGATAAAATACCAATGAGCGCGCGATGGTACAGTTATCCGGTCTAAGAGAACAAGTCTTGTGAGGTCTGTCTTTGGATGACTGAGCAAAGTTAAACAACGCCTGTCTAGGTCTGTATTTCGTTGGCATTTATAGTTGAGTAACTCGGCTCTTTGGTCGTTTGACCCCGCTCTGGCGGGGCCCGCGGGTCCAAACGACCTAAGGTATGTCCCTAGATAAGGTTATCATCAAAGTCAGTCTGAGCAGATGTTACACTTTCTTACGAATTGTTTGTTTTTTTAAGCTATTGCATAGCTTCTATCGCGGGCCTTGAGCGCGGGGACCGAATCTAGAAATTCAGTAACGAAAAAACCTCACGCTCCCCACTCCGACGGGCAAGGAGGTGTGATTGAATATAAGGTTTATATACACAATACAAAATATATAGGGGAGGGGAGGGGAGGGGAGTGGAGTGGAGTGTTCGAGGTTTTCGTCATGGGTGTCGTTTTCATGGTTTTCGAGGAAGTTGAAACCGATTGTGCAGTCAAAATGTAAATCCAAGATGGCGGCTGCAAAAAATATCGAGGTTTTCGTCATGGGTGTCGTTTTCATGGTTTTCGAGGGCGTTGAAACCGAGGGTGCAGTCAAAATGTAAATCCAAGATGGCGGCTGCAAAAAATATCGAGGTTTTCGTCATGGGTGTCGTTTTCATGGTTTTAGAGGGTGTTGAAACCGATGGTGCAGTCAAAATGTAAATCCAAGATGGCGGTTGCAAAAAATATCGAGGTTTTCGTCATGGGTGTCGTTTTCATGGTTTTCGAGGGTGTTGAAACCGATGGTGCAGTCAAAATGTAAATCCAAGATGGCGGCTGCAAAAAATATCGAGGTTTTCGTCATGGGTGTCGTTTTCATGGTTTTCGAGGGTGTTGAAACCGATTGTGCAGTCAAAATGTAAATCCAAGATGGCGGCTGCAAAAAATATCGAGGTTTTCGTCATGGGTGTCGTTTTCATGGTTTTCGAGGGTGTTGAAACCGAGGGTGCAGTCAAAATGTAAATCCAAGATGGCGGCTGCAAAAAATATCGAGGTTTTCGTCATGGGTGTCGTTTTCATGGTTTTCGAGGGTGTTGAAACCGATGGTGCAGTCAAAATGTAAATCCAAGATGGCGGTTGCAAAAAATATCGAGGTTTTCGTCATGGGTGTCGTTTTCATGGTTTTCGAGGGTGTTGAAACCGATGGTGCAGTCAAAATGTAAATCCAAGAAGGCGGCTGCAAAAAATATCGAGGTTTTCGTCATGGGTGTCGTTTTCATGGTTTTCGAGGGTGTTGAAACCGATTGTGTAGTCAAAATGTAAATCCAAGATGGCGGCTGCAAAAAATATCGAGGTTTTCGTCATGGGTGTCGTTTTCATGGTTTTCGAGGGTGTTGAAACCGATGGTGCAGTCAAAATGTAAATCCAAGATGGCGGCTGCAAAAAATATCGAGGTTTTCGTCATGGGTGTCGTTTTCATGGTTTTCGAGGGTGTTGAAACCGAGGGTGCAGTCAAAATGTAAATCTAAGATGGCAGCTGCATAAATTTATCGAGGTCTTCGTTCCATCCGGGTGTCCCTTGACACCTCTCAAGTTTTTTTATTTTTTTTTATACACCCCCAAACATAACCGTTTAGAGGGGGGGACACTCGAGTCGAGCAAAAATTAGCACTTTAAAGCTTAATATTTTACAAACGAATCTTTTTGTCAAAAAATTGTTAATGGAACATATCAATATTTTAACTTTTTTTATTTATTTAATAATAGAAAAATTTGTTTTCTTATCGGTCACCACGCTCAAAAAGTGTAACTTGAATTAATATCAAAGAAAAAGCAATACTGCATGAATAAAATAAATAAATGAAATTATAATTGCATAAGTTGATACAAAATGCTATGCAATAGCTTTACCGCGGCAGTCCCCGAGTGCCACACGTCTTTTTTTTTTCAGTGTTTATAACTTTATTTAGGTCTTTATTGAAAATCAAAGTGCACCATAAAAACCGAGAATAAATTACGTTTTACGAAGACAAAAGCCCAGTATTATCGCAGTATCACTTCACATTAAACCCAAAATCATCGTGCCACAGGCAAATCGAATGCCAACTAGAGCGATCATGTACACACAATGGTAATCCAAACTGGTCAATAGAGCGTACACCATTTACGGCCATCATTGGTCGTTATGTGAATCGCAAATAAGATCCAGATTCGGCATACGATTGGGCGACCAATACGTAATATAGAATTCAGCAGAGTAGGAAAGGCAGCGAGATGGCCACAGAGATAAGCGCGTGTGAATGGGTAAAAGGAAATTTTTATCACTCACATGTATATGGACGATGAAATGAATGCTATCGGTGTATTGTGACCATAGACGTGTCATTGGGGATATTGGGTTTTTGGAATAGAAAGACAAGCTTTATGACTATTATGTTTTGCAATAGGCACAAGTTGTATGCACTCGGGATGTGCGGCATCTTGTCTTTCACGACCATAATTATATTAATAACTCATTTTAAACTCAATCTAGCTTTGTTCAGTTTGTTTAATTACGTCAATTACAAGCACACTTATGAATTAAGCTAGCTAGCTTGCACTGTATTAAAACTCGAGATGATTATGACGATAGATGATGAGGTGAGTATTAGATAATCTAAAATACTTAATAGATTATAATTATATAGATACTAAAGGACATCTCAAAGCTACATCTTTAGAACTACAAATACATAAAAAATAAGGTAAATAATAAAACTCAAGAACTCCTTAGTTGGCAATATGCCTGCCAAGTTCATTGATACACTTTCGTTATACTCCATTTCTATAAGAATTTTCAATGATCCAATATTTGATATCACGATGTGCAGCTTGCAATAAACCTTTATTGGGTTGAAAGTGGAACAAATAATGTACACTCGAAAAGTTATTAAATGAAGAAAGAAAGTAATGCAAATAATTCTACAATGTTTAGGGTTCCGTAGTCAACAAAGAACCCTTATAGTTTCGCCATGTCCGTCCGTCTGTCTGCAGCTTAGCTCAGAGACGCCCAGTATTAGAAAGCTGTAATTTGGTGTAAATATACGGATTTGTTGCGCCGAAAAAGTGGTAAAATAAAATCTCGTAAAATATTTTTTTTTTAGGGTACCTCCTGTACACGTAAAGTGGGGATGTTTTTTTTTTTCTCGCGTCCCCCTTAGTGTGGGGTATCATTAAATAGGCCTTTAAAAATATTGATAGTTTCCATTAACAATTTTTGATAAAAAGATGCTAATTTTTGCTCGACTCGAGTGTCCCCCCCCCCCCCTCTACCAGCTAAACGGTTATGTTTGGGGGTGTGAAAAAATTCACAATAGTAATTTATGTAAAACGAAGTTTAAAAGAAAATATATCATGACTAAATAGGCTTTACAAGTTTACGAGTAATAGTCGACCAACTTATAAAACGTACTTGGATAACATATTTTCCTAAACAAAATGTATCGGAGAACATGTTCTTCAACTGCAAATGTAAGTTTGTCAACTTTATTTTTACAGCTATAATAGGTGGGTATGTTTTGGGGATAAGTAGGTTTTTATTATCAACTATTTTTAACTAACTTCAAAAAAAGGAGGAGGTTCTCAATTTGTCGTAATCTTTTTTTTTACGTATTTTCCCCGTTTTCTTAAAGATGCCTGGACCGATTTTGAAAATTCTTCTTTTTAAAATTAAATTCAGTGAATCAGTTTAGTTACTTCGCATAAGTATTTTGATGGGGAACTACGGATCCCTACACTGTGCGTGGCCCGACACGCACAAACACCTTACAATGAGTATTGTCGAAACATGGTGAGAATGAAGAGTATCAAGTGGAAAAACTTACAATATTGTTTAAGCTGTCCGTTGCCCCTCGCGATGCAATATTCTACGTTATAATATATAAGGTCTGTCAGTCAACAGCGTTTTGAGTTAGGTCTACAGCAGACAGATGGACTGACGGGTCGTGGGTCGACCACGTTTTTTTACTCTGTGACAAATGGCCCCTTTTGCCGCTCCCGTAATTGGTCGAATTTATGATATAGAAGAAAACTTAGACGCACTTTTTTCACGGCCTGTGAAAAACGGTGTTTTTTCTCTGATTTTTGTGTGAATATTTTTGAGTTAGGCACTTTCTGTCACGGATTAAATTGTTCCGGTAGAGTTATTGTTTCTTGTTTTTCTTTTCATAAATGTATTGAATTATACAATAACCATTAAAATCGTTAAGTGACGATGTGTTACGAGTACGACGAAGAGTTAGATAAGCCTGTGACTTGTCGGGCACGCCGCAATTGCGGCGGTAAGACCCCTCTTTGAGGAGTGGCTGGAGAGAAGTCATGGCGTCCTTACTTTCCGCCTGACGCAGGTCCTCACCGGGCACGGATGCTTCGGGAGGTACCTGTGTCTAATGCGGAAGGAGGAAACGCCTGGGTGTCACCACTGCGAAGATCGCCCGGAGGACACGGTGGAGCATACGGTGCAGGACTGCCCAGCTTGGGCGGAGCACCGACGTGTCCTCACGGCTGCGATAGGCGGAGACCTCTCGCGCCCGGCATTGGTTGCGGCCATGCTGCGGGGCGAGACGGAGTGGGAGGCGGTCGCCTCCTTCTGCGAAGCAGTAATGCTCGCGAAGGAGGAGGCGGGCCGCGCGCGAGAGAGGATAGTGTCCTCCCTCCGCCCCACCCGCGGTGATGCACGCCCGCGGCGACGGACGTCGCAAGACGATCTCCGGCCACCGTAGGCGCGGGCATGCGGGCAGCGAGTAAAGGGCAACTCGCTGCCCGGCCATGGATCATGCCCGGGTCGACGGCGCGTTGTGTCCCACGCGCGCCTCAAAGAGCGTCATCATAATGACGGGGCCCCCCTCTCAGAGGGCCAAAGCCTGCCGGGGTCGCGGGATTATTTCCTTACCGTGACCCCGGAACATAACAGGCTACTGAAGGACACCGTGGATTTTAGTCAGTAGAAGTCTGACAGTCCCTCCCGCCCTGCCCGGGGCTGGAGGACTCATTTGATGATTTTGCCACGTAAAAAAAAAAAAAAAAGCCTGTGACTTGTGGCCTTCTAGGTATCTCCTAATCCTTTCAGAAAAACAAGTAACGGTAAGTTATATATCTAACATTTCACTTGATATTATGAGATAAGTTTCAAGCTGACTTTAATAGAATTTCCAACCGCAACTTACCCGTATTTCGAGATTAGCAAAGTTAATGTCAACAAAAACAACTACTCGGAACTTTGAAGATGATTTAGATACAAACAGTTAAACTATAAACGCTTGGCCACTACCTGCACGACTATAACACGCGTGTCGCAACAGCGATTGTGTAGAAAATAAATGAAGGAAATTGGTTAGAGCATGCCACGAGTCACTGTGATGTTGACGTATTGAAAATACTTTCTTTACTTACACTGTTAGGAGTGGAATTCTGTGTTAGAGTATGTTTTCCTATCCATGTAAGGATAGTAAAATACCTGTAGCAGTAAAGTAACCTGTTCGCTCTTGAGTGAATAGGTTACTTTTAGGCAAACGTAAATACGTTTACGGTGAAATCACTGTCGACCACATCGTTGCTTACCATTATGGTGGCAAATAAAATAAAGACTTGTGACTCGACAGAAACAAGTCGCTTGTCGCAAGTCGTATTACTTATAGTCGTGTACGGGCCTATAAATTGGGCTACTGTTTTGTGCGCTACATTAATTTATTTTAATGTCGGTATGCTTGATTGTTCTACACAAGTACAATTAATATCTTCATTGAAAGCTACTAATTAATAATTACTTGCATGAATTACGTCTGTCTTGATTCAGATCTCAATCTAAACTTGACTATCAGTATATTGGATCGTCAGTCTAGTTCTACGCTTTGATTAAATTAACTAGATAACACTTAGATTGACCTTGGTTCTAAGTTGCGGATTTAGTTTAAAGTAAAAACTACCACATAATAAATTGGTTGGTAGAATAAGTCACGTCTGTGATCATAGACTTTTCGGAATTATATCGAGTTTTTAAGGGATACGAAGGTATTATTCGAAACTCATGGCTAAAAGATAAAAACTGCACGGGTTGTCTTTAAAAGTTAAGCAACGTTTGCCGAGGTATGTCCATAGATGGGTGACCTATAAATGACCATCACAAAAAATAACGAGGTACCAAGATAGAATTTCAGACTCTGAAAAACCTAGTTACATTATTTATTGTACTCTTCGTTTATACGGACTTTAGGATAGCAGTAAAATACTTGATAAAAAAAACGAGAAGAGACCCAAAGCTTTATTCAACAGAAACATTCACACGTTGGAATTAGGTTTCCTGCATTCATTAAGGTTGTATCTGATGAAGCTAACTGCCCGTTTCTGCGGGACCGTCCGCTGCCACAATGGTATTTACCTTTATAGCTCTGTCGGTCCGTAACGCTTACATCTTGATATGCATCTGAGCCAGTTCCCTCGTCAGCTGAGCGCGAAAATCGGGTTAATTCAGGACGGAAACGTCCGAAACGTGAGCGACTCTTATTCTGTTTTATGATGAATATTTTTGGTGAGTGAAAAACATTTTTGTGATTTTGACGTTGTTTTCGGGTTATGAATGTTGTTGTAGTTGTAGTCTCATAGAAACGTTTTTTTATGTATTTTACAACAAAAATCACGTTTGTAATTCTAGATCGGTAACGCAGAGGTACTTATATACTTTTAGTTATGTTACATCTAATAGCAGTCGGCTCCATTTATCCATCAACCTGATACAAATTCTGACTCTCCACTGATACAGTACATTTCACGGAAAAAATCGCTAACACTCTATTAGACCTTAGATTTGAAACAAAGACCTCATTTAATTGTGTAGTTGCATACCTACTTGTAACCACTTGGTGATTAAATCAGTGTCGATGCAATCAATTCAGTAGTTTACCTACATACACTATTTATATTTACGTCACCACAACAACACCGAACGACCAGTCATAAATATTTAATGATTTAAAAAACAATGTTCCATTTACAAACAATTATACCAACTACCTTCCAGATTGGAGGGCTTCACAACAATTTAAAAAGGTTTAAATTAAATAAATGCTTTGTCTTTGACCTCTCAAAGGAGGACAAAGTTAAGTACTGACATAGTTGAAGGTCGTCTAAAGGACATACAAATTATCTATTGTTAAAGAAAAGTGGAAGTTTTTCCAGTTACCACAATGTCTGGTTTTGTTGACAAATTTATCCCACATTGTTTAGGACTATAAATAAATTGTGGTACGTGGGTGTACTATTGGGTAATGATTGAAGGGTTTAGGGTAGAAATGTATCTGCCAAACTCTCTGACGATTCGTTTCGTTTTAATTATATTTCCTACACTAAGAGCTTGTACAAACCGAACGTTTCAACGCATTTTATAAAAAGTTAAAAGTCATTATTTTTGGAAATGACTGAACAGATTTTATTGAACTTATCACGGGCAAACAATATTCATAGGTTTAAAAGTTATCATAGAACATTTTATTAATTCTTGTTTAAATATTGTAATCATTGTATATATCTGTTTCTATGGAAAGTTTATGATCAGAGTTAATTTAGCTGAGACATTATTTTTCGAAAAAATAAAATGATAAGTTTTTAAACTTATGTGAAAAGTTTTACTAAAATCGATGTAATAATTTCAATTTTTTGTAATGCCGCTCAGCGTACATGCTTTTAAAGAGACCTCTGATACAAAATGTCTTACTAGTAATGGATGTACTCTATTGTATTCGTACTCACCCACGCATCGCATAAACGTACATACGCATCGTTATAGAAATCCTCAAGGGAAGTTCCCCATATTCTTTCAAACTTATTTGCTTTGGCTGGTGTTCTCGAATTTCTGTAGTCAACTTTGACAAATCTTTTATTTATGTCTTCACATTCTCCATTATCCTTTAAGTCTACAATTAAATAGCCAGTACGAATGTGGATGGCTGATACAAGTAGATTTATGTGAAAGGGAAGATGATTACTAAGTGCAGGAGTGGTGAGAAAGAAGGAGAAGTAAGAAAGAAGACGACTCGTTGCCGAATTGAAATAAATTGGAATGACACTGGTGTTATTCAACAATTTAATTCTCGTATTTATTTTATCCAATTTCAAATCGCAGCAGAACGATTCATTTAAATTCAAATCAGTTCCTTTTTTAAAAAGAAAAAAAGAACAATTCTTCGTCTCGATGTCACGAAAAGAAATCAAAATCGAATAAAACCTCCGTTCAGAATAAGCCCTTTGATGCAGAGCCCGGCGCACGACCGCAAATATAGATGGACCTAATTAACTTCGGATCGATTTTGTCCACATTCCGTACCCAGTTCCTTTATTCTCTGTTTATGTAAATAATTGACCAGTGCTTTAACCGAAGTAACAAAAACTAGACTGTAGAATTTCCATTGATATCGTGTGTGATCAGCTTTTTAACTCTTTGCCTTAGTTAGCTAAGCTAATTGACCCGCCGATTAAGCCTCAAAAACTCGGACTCAGTTCTTTCCACTCGACTTAAATACACTGCTATTAGAGCTAAAGATTCCAATCTAAAATGGAATAAGAAAAAAAAGCGTTTCGTTTTAAAATTCCAGATCACAGGTTCGCCATAGGGCTGCCTAATAAATATTTACGTTCTTTCACCATAACTACTACAAAATTGTATGAAACGGAATTATTCATAAAACTAAAGTAAACGTCTTGGGAAAGAAACGCCTCAATTTTGTTGCTTAAACGTTAAAAGCTGCAGCTATGAATTTTGTATGAAAATTGACGTAACCGAAGACGCTGTATGAAATTTAAAATCAAGATAGGATTTATTGCAGCGGCATCATGTTTTATAGTTCCGTGTTTTACGTATTGTGTTAAGGTTTATGGGAATAACATAATGCCTTTGTCTTCATTGTGTGAGGAGCCGGATACCACGGCAGGGCTTTCATTTATTTCCATAATTATTATTAATAGTATTTTACTAGCTCATAAGTTTGTTCAAAGATTGAATACTCGCGTATATGTATCACGTATGTATAGTAAGTCGTTTCAAAGACTTTGTGTGGTGACGTGAGAGTATAAGATTAAAATAATTATGGCAAAGCTATAATTTTTATTAGCGTCTAGTGTTGAGTTAAGTATGGTCACAGAAGTCGCTTTGTATTGTAGTTACATACACCCGCATCGTCATAATATTTGGCTGCTAAGGCTTGTTAAATGTCCAAAGTTATTTCCACGATCGCCATAAAAAATTACGACTCAGTTTATAGGAGTAACAGCATTTACTGGGTAAAGGTCTTGTCGCATTTATATTTAAATGAACTTTATTGTGAGTCTGGAATACAAATTTGTGATCTCAACACCCGTCCAACGCTTCGTTCTACTATGTAATTACAAAATGTAAAGTCTTAAGTTTTCTTTTATGTTACATTGCGTCTTCCAGGGCTTTCAAATTTAATACTTGCAAATGAATTTGTAATAAGGGCGCAATATATTCTGAAATGTGACTTAGAGTTTCAACGTTTCGTATTTTCTTAGTACAGTTCCTTGCAATTCTCAATTTTACATAACTTCGTTCCGTAGCAATTGGCGAGGTCATTTTATTCCGAGTTTTGCTATCGCGACTTCTAAGTCTACTTAAAATTTCAACTTTGATTTCACATTCATTATACTAAGCGCTTTGTTCTCAATGTCAATTACATTGAGTCAAAAGTTTGTTTTTAAAATATACTGATTAGGTCCAAAACTGAATTATAGTTTTAAAAGAAAATGTATTTACTGTTATTTCGAAATTGTGTGATTAAGAGGCTGTATGATGTATATAATCGGATTATAAATAAAGGTTAGATTTTTGGTTAATCATAGACTACTACATATTTGGGCCAACTAATTAGAGCTACGTAGCCTCCAGATACACACCCACTTTAGTGAATGTGTATCTGGAGGCTCCGTAGCTCTAATTAGGTGTACCTAATGATAATAATTAAAATTATCGAGAGAACGTTCATGCTGGATCGGGGTAGGTACTAGATCATAATATGCAAATGGTAACCCATCGTATTACAGTGCGTGCTGAACATGTCTGAAATACATGATGATGTCATGTTCATGTCACACAGTTGAAGGGATCTAATTTACAAGTTAATGAGGAAGAGAGACGCTCTGCTTTGTTGTTTTGCGTTTGAATGGGGTTCAAAACGGTTGCAGTGTGTTGTGACCGTCGTCGGTGTACTTTTGTTTTGACTGTGTTGCGTTTGGAATTGGATTGAAAAACAAAAGCAAATCGCGCAAAATAGAGGTGCAGTGCTTACCTATTCTCAGTTACCCAATTCAAAAATACATAGTTTTTGGCTTATAGTAGGTAATTCTACAAGGAGTAAGGGGAATGCGATATAATTAAAGGTAGCAAAGTAACCAGGAAAATTTATAACTTTAATGAGCGTGGTCCATGATCGGACAGCGAGTCAGCCATTACTCGCCATCCACATGCCCGCACATATTATATTTCGTTTATTCTTAACATTATTTAAATAGTTAACGTTCACTTATATTTATGATAGCCTACTTTGCCATACTTAACGTGGTGCTAAAACTTAACATCATGTATTTCTTTGGTTATGGAAAACATACATAATAATAAAAACTTTAAAGTAATGTAAAAATTGTCTTGGAATACAATTTAACTTTATAAGATTCTGAGGAGCTATACTGCGAGATAAAAGGGTAAAAATAAACAAAATTACGCTATTGTGTTGGTATTGAAATAATTTATTTGGGTACTGGATCACTTTATGCTAGACAACTTTTTATTCTTATTTTTCGATCAGATGCTTGTTGACTTTTCTTATAAGGTTATGTTTTATTCGATTCAACGTAATATATTAAATTTTCGATCTAAGAGCCATATTTACGTCTAAGTGACCTCTATGTCATTTGGGAGACACTAGATACAATGCCTCAGTAGAATGGCTTGTGGCAATATTGGCTATCATATGGATTAGAGTCCCTTGGGATACATTGATATGAACTGAGGTATATTAAAAAGACATTTTTAAGGGCAAAATAAAAGGACTAAGGGTTAAAGGGACCAGTAAAAAAAAGAAATGAAATGAAGTAGGGGATTTCAGACACAAAGGTTGACCCATTTTAAATTACGATGATAATAATAAGGAGACGTACGAGTATATTGTAAAGTTGAGTGGTACCTAACTGCTTTTCATAGTACGTTTAATGTGGAGGAATGAAGTCTTGGTGAGGACAATTTAAAGGACAAATGTGGTATGAGTGTGGAGAAAGTCAAAGATACGATGTGTGGATTATACGAGTATTATTAAGAAGGACGTCAAAAGACGATGAGTGCTGAACTGATGTAGGGCTGTAGAGTGGTTGGATAAATAAATTGGGTCAAGGAAAGAAAAATATTAATCCTATACTACGAGTGTATTAGCTAGCTATAGCTTTTTCTTTTTCTTTTTTTACTAGTTTTTTTTATTGTACCCTAGTCCCTACCACAGTGTTGTCTTACATCCAAAGGTTGACTGGTAGAGAATGCCTTGTGGCATTAAGTCCGCCTATGTACCATGATTTGTACAGACATAAAGTATAAATAAATAAGTATTAAACCTTGTCCAAAATACTTTCTCGTAGTCGAAAACGGCTGTAACGATTTCGATGGCACTGCTTTAGGTTTCCAGAGGCTAAAAATCGATCTAGCTAGGTGTGATGTCTGGGATAAATCGTTTTCTGCGTAGGTATTCTCACACAAAAAATACCGCACGATGTCATTAATTATTTCGCCACAACCAGGAACCAGCGTAGGCTTTCTACCCTAAAACCGTGTGTCCCATGCCAGCGTTGAAATGTTTGTTTGCTTTTTTAAACAGGGCTCGATCGACTAGCAGGTGTAGATGATCTTTCTTATAATGAAGGTCGATTAACCATAAATCATATTATATGCAGGATAGAACGTTAGAGCTTAGATATTATAATTAAAAACATACATCCTAATATTACGAGTACATCATAACTTCATTAACACTAAACTGCAGAGGCTGTAGCATATCCCTTATGAATATGCAAAGCACGTGGTTAAGACACTTAAATTAGCTCGTTATTCAGTGATTTACATACATAATTGTATTGTTTTAATGAGAAAATACAATGTTGCTCTATTATCTACTGAATAATGTATTGAAAGTCGTATTTTGTGGGGAAGCTGTTAATTAATTCGGAGAATATGTTTTGATGACAGTTTTGGGTGTAAACAATGATACTAGCAACAAAAATGTGGTCTTTGCCCATTTGTTTTAAGATAATTACAAACATAAAGTCCAACTTTTTTCCATGGAAGTACGCAAGAACTGCAGAACGTCACTTGTTAGGCCAATTTTCCATGTAACCGCACGTCATACGCACGCTTTCGTCAATTGACGATTGCAAGACGAATGCTTGCATCTTGCGTAGAAACAATGAAATCTGTGTCCACGAAGCGGCAACGTCACGTCAACCGCTCGTGTTGCGTTCTGTTATACCCCTGCTATATTAGGCCCTTAAGGCTAGATCAGCACCCCTACCTAAGCATCATGCTTAGGTCATCATTATGCAATTTGCCCTACGCGTCCCTATGTTGCGCACCTCAGTCTACTCCCGACCTCGGTCATAAGCGGTTGCCTAAAGATCTTTTAATCTTCAAAGTGTTTGTAAAGTGGTTAATCAATAAACCCTTTCCTTTAAATCAAAACGCCTTTTTTTTAAAAAGACATTTCTTCAAGGCCGTATAACATTTTGGTGGCAGCGGTGGGATTCGAAAATCTCCAGTGCCCGGCAACCGCTACGTAGACTCCGGATCCCTAACCAGAAAACCTAACTTTTATGTGATAAGTGCATATCGAAATCCAGTGCTAAAAGTGCATATCGAAATCCAGTGCTAAAAATGCATGTCAAAATCCAGTGCTAAAAGTGCATAATTCAAAATCCAGTGCTAAAAGTGCATAATTCAAAATCCAGTGCTCAAGTGAAGTGCTACAATCGATCTTCTGAAAGGGAAGTGTCGCATCCTTCATCGCGAGTACTTACCCTTTTCTCCGTCATCGTCGTCGTCACGAAAAGTGCCGATACCTGTGGGAAGACTCCCACAGACTCTCTTCGCTTCAAGGTCATCCGAGATTTAAATCGAATCTCATTTCGTCGCCTCCCGGTGCGCAGTCGCACCACCTTATCAATCGGAATGTTCCTGTTCGCCGTTATCGTCGCCGCCTACGCGTCATTCCTGTGAGTCTTTGGTCATTGTTTAGTCTAAGTTTTAAATACTAGTGATTCTAAACCTCTTAATCTTAAACTGTTATTTTGTATCTAGGTGGATGCTGACAGTTTGTTAATGAAAACTTATGATATACTGTGTCTTCACTCGTTTTATAAATAGTTCTGGAACATTTTATTATGAAAAAAGCACCTAAGTCAGAAGACAGTAAAACACCACTTACTTTAAATATTCCAGAACCGGAAAAACTAGTAAGTGATAGCGAAATCGTGAAGTCACCCATCACTTCTCCTCGTGTAACTAGGCAAACCAAAGCTTTCCTCACAATGTCAGAAATCGACTTAAATATCTTATTCAAATTCATAAAACCTTATGACGGTAAACGGGAAACCCTAAATTCATTCCTAGTGAACTGCGACAATGCTTATGACCTTGCTTCAGAATCTCAGAAGCTAATCCTTTTTAAATTCATTCTCAGCCAATTAAATGGCAAAGCAGAAACTGCCTGCTCAATTAAAGATTTTTCTTCATGGGAGCAACTTAAAGACTTCCTAAAAACGCAATTTAGTGAACGCAAACACTATTCCCATCTCCTGACTGACCTTCAAGAAAGTAAACAAGATCAGTCAGAAAACGTAAGCCAATACGCATTACGCGTCGAAACCTACCTCTCACAACTTCTTACTGAAATATCCTTTTCTAACAACAAAGCCAAAGAGCTACCTGGCCGCACAGCCGCCATGGAGGATCTCGCCCTCCATCATTTCCTCATGGGATTGCATCCCAGAATTTCAAACATCGTGAGATGTAGGGGACCTAAAACCCTAAATGAAGCTATTAATTTAGCCGTATCTGAAGAACGGATACAACAAACGTTATATAAACGTCCACAACTGGAACACAAAACCAGTAAGTCAGCTAATGCCAAACCAAATCCAAACAATTCTCAGAAACCACAAAGTGTTTCTCAAACTTCTTCTAATGTCGTGTGCCGCTACTGTAAAATTCCAGGCCACGATATATCCAATTGCAAGAAACGGGAATTCAACAATCGGAAAACCCAAAACGCAACCAAACCACCTACTCAGGTGAATTCAGTTGAACCAACTGACGAATCAGGTCTCATAGAAGACGATGATTCCGATACTTTAAACGAGTAAAAGTCTCGAATCGGTATCGCGCGAGACAGTATCCAGAAGCCGATACCTGTCATCCTCCTAAATCTTCAAAATCCAGGGACCACACGGGTAACCAGCCCCAAATAAGCGCCCAATCTTCTAATTCCATGACTAACCGACAGGGTAACCAGCCCCAAACTGACAGTCAATCTTCTATTTCCATGACTAATCGACAGGGTAACCAGCCCCAAACGGACAGTCAATCTTCTATTTCCATGACTAATCGACAGGGTAACCAGCCCCAAACTGACAGTCAATCTTCTATTTCCATGACTAATCGACAGGGTAACCAGCCCCAAACTGACAGTCAATCTTCTATTTCCATGACTAATCGACAGGGTAACCAGCCCCAAACCGACAGTCAACCTACTAACTCTACTAATTCTAAGACCAATCAACAGGGTAATCAGCCCCAAACCGACGGTCGATCAAACAATTCTAATTCTAACTCTCAATCTAATACTATATCTACTAAATCCAACAAGATTTATGAAATTAATCTTGACACAACTAAAAGGTTATTACCTCATATTCTGGTCGAATCCCAGATATCCCATATCCCACTGTCTCTCCTAGTAGACTCAGGTTCTGCTATATGCCTGTTAAAAGAGTCCAGTATCAATAAAACCCAGAGACTCGTCAAAGAACCAATTAAACTAAAAGGCATTGACCCTGGTGATGAACCAACACCAACCGAAGGTCACTTCCAACTCAAACTAAAACTAGGCGGGAAACATTCAGCCACATTCAAATTTCATGTTGTAAAAAACATCAACTTACCTTATGACGGTATAATAGGTACCGATTTTCTAACGGCCTTTGGCTGCAAAATCGATTACATCCAGGATACCCTCAAAATAGGGAACCTGAACCTCAAACTACATTTTTCTGATCCCTGCTATTTAATTCCTCCCCGAATGGAAACAGTCATCGAATGTTCAGTTCGGAATACCAACCTGACGGAAGGTATCATAATCGATCAGCGTCTCTCTGAAGACTTGTTGATAGCCAATTGCATCGTCAAGGTCAAAGGCAACAACCGCGTTAATTTGACTGTTGCCAACATCTCTGAAGTGCCCATAACTGTCAAATCGAATCTAAATCTCGATATCATGCCTCTACCCTCTATTGCATTCCAAACCTTTGACAACTCCCAAAAAACTACAACCTCAAGAACCAATGAGGTTATCAAATCATTAAGAACAGATCATCTCAACCAAGAGGAATCCGAAACTCTCCTCGAACTCTGCGCTCAATACTCCGACATCTTCCATTTACCTGATGATCAGCTAACGCATACTGATGCAATTGAACACAAAATTAAAACCACATCAGATAGCCCTATTCACGTGAAAACGTACAGATTCCCCGAGTGTCACAAAAAGGAAGTCGACACTCAAATCGAAAAAATGCTAAAACAAGGCATAATAAAATCTTCTATGTCCCCTTGGTCCTCACCAATTTGGGTAGTACCAAAAAAACTTGATGCATCCGGCCAAAGAAAATGGCGCGTCGTAATCGATTACCGCAAACTCAACGACGTGACCATCGGTGAAACCTACCCTATCCCGCAAATAGCGGAAATTCTTGACCAACTAGGGCATAGTAAATATTTCTCTACTCTAGATCTTACATCCGGGTTTCACCAAATTCCTATTTCCTCCGAAGATGCACCTAAAACAGCCTTTTCCGTGCCCCAGGGACATTACCAATTTAACCGAATGCCATTCGGACTTAAAAATGCCCCATCAACGTTTCAAAAATTAATGAATAATTGCCTCGCTGGCCTTCAAGGAACAAGATGTTTCGTTTACTTAGATGACATTGTTATCTATTCGTATGACTTACAGTCCCATATTAATAACCTAAAAGCTGTATTTGAAAGACTCCGCCAATTCAATTTAAAATTACAGCCAGACAAGTGTGAATTTCTCCGGAAGGAAGTCACATATTTAGGTCACATCATAAGTGAAGATGGTGTCAGACCAAATCCCGAGAAAATTAAAGCCGTAAAAGATTTTCCAATTCCAAAATCACCTAGGGATATTAAATCTTTCTTAGGGTTAGTATCATACTATAGAAGATTTATACCCAACCTTGCTAAACTAGCAAAACCTCTTACATCCTTATTAAAAAAGGATACTCCATTCAAGTGGCAAAATGAACAACAGCTTGCCTTTGAATCCTTAAAAAATAAACTAATCTCTGCTCCAATCCTTGCATATCCCGATTTCACCCAACCTTTCCTCCTAACCTGTGACGCCTCTAATTACGCTATCTCTGCCATTTTGTCCCAGGGAATTATCGGACAAGACCGTCCTGTTGCGTATGCTTCACGCACTCTTAATAAGGCAGAGTGCAATTACAGTGTCATAGATAAAGAATGCTTAGCCATAATATTTGGCACTAAAATATTCAGACCCTACTTATACGGCCATCAATTCACAATTTTAACAGATCACAAGCCATTACAATGGCTGTTTAATTGCAAAGACCCGGGATCTAGACTCATCCGCTGGCGTTTACAGCTAGAGGAATTTGAGTACAAAATTCAATATAAAAAGGGTAAAATCAATGCTAATGCCGACGCCTTGTCTCGATTCCCTGTCAATCCTGTCAATCCTGAAAATGCCCAAGAATCAGATCCTAATCCAGAATTGGATCCCTCTCATAATATAGATAGTGATCTAATGGACTTACTAATATCCCCACCGTCCTTTAACTCTGACGAGTTCGGTCTAGATAACGTCGGAAATGACCTATCCGACTTACCTGAGCTGCAAGAACTTGCAACCGACGAAATACCAACTCTCGATGATCAACCTGAAACCTCTCCACAACCATCGACGAGTGCATGTCCAAACTTACCTGCTGATAATTATAACACATTCCTGAAAGCAATGGTAGATAAAAATAAATCATACAACACAGAAATCATAGAGCACAATGAAAGCCTCCTAAAATCTTCGTCTAAGGTCATACTCATACCTACCGCTATCGATTTAGACGAATCAAACCCTTATGTACAAGAAATATTAGACAATTTTGAAAATAGCGAAGATATAATTAACACTGAAAAGGAGTTATATTATTACCAAAAAATCACGCTAAACAATAAAACATTTTATTTCCTGTTCATAAAGGTTCATCATTTTGATGAATCATCATATACTGAAATTTTCGAAACGCTGAAACATGTTAAAAACGAGATAATTACAAGTGGAGATATAAATGAAATTGCTATATCCGATTTGAAAAATCCATTTGAAAAACACTCTTTCATTAAAATTTATAATATCCTTACTTACCTTTTCCATGATACTAATATCAAAATTCATATATACCATAACAGTATTATGTATCCGACTCCCACTGAAATTAAGAAAATCCTACACGATAATCATGATATCCCAATAGCGGGTCACTTGGGATCCACTCGCATGTATAATAGGATCAAAGAATCCTACTACTGGAAAGGCATGCGCAGTGACATAGAATCTTACGTCAAACAATGTAAATCGTGTCAAGAAAATAAGGCTCTGAGAAAAATAAACCGCAGCCCTATGCAAATTACTAGTTCTTCAACTAAACCATTTGAACGAATCTCGTTAGACATCGTAGGCCCACTGCCTGAAGCAGGACCTGCTAAACTAAAATATATACTTACAATACAAGATGATTTAACTAAATTCTCTTCCGCCTATCCTATCCGTAGTACTACAGCTGAAGAAACTTCAGAATGCTTACTCCATTATATATCTATTTTTGGTATCCCTAAAATAATTCTTACCGACCAGGGCACCAACTTTACATCAGACCTGTTTAAAAAGACCTGTGAATTCCTAAAGATAAAAAATCTTTGGTCGTCGCCATACCACCCTCAAACACAGGGCGCCCTGGAAAGAAGTCACTCTACTCTTAAAGAGTATTTAAAATCCTATATTAATGACGAACAAACAAACTGGCCCCGTTACATCTATACAGCTATGCTCGCCTATAATACCAGCATCCACACTACTACGCATTACTCACCTTATGAACTCATGTTCGGAACTAAACCATTCATTCCAAACTCTGTTTACGACGGAAACCTTGGTGCAACTTACCCGGATTATGTTCGTATGCTCCAAGGTCGACTGAAATGTTTCAACGATACTTTGAATAAAATAAAAACGAATGAAGTAAATTTAAATGAAGCTATCGACAACCTCTCCGTAAATATAAAAAATATTTCTGTAATTACCAATGGACTTCATATATTAACTAAAGTCAACAGGATTCTGAATGTATTGGAAACATCAATACTTACCTTATCATTCCAATTGGAAGATATAATTAATGCCATTTTATTTAGTAGCCAAAACATATTGCACCCGTCTATTATGACGCCCACACAATTACATAGAGAGCTTGCCGATAACTACAGACATTTGCCAAGCGACCTTGAGCTACCTGTAACCTTAGATATTAAGTCAGTACATTTAATCTTAAGTATTTCTAAGTTGTCATGTTATTATATTAATAATAAGTTAATATTTGTACTACAAGTGCCACTGGTCAACATCAAAGAATACATATTGTTTCACAACATTGCTCTCCCAACTCCGCACAGTACCAAGGCACCGAATTCGTTTAGCTTAATAATACCTAGTACTAAATACATAGCAATGACCAAAGACAAATCTCAATACTGCGTTTTAAATGATCTAGAACAGTGTAAAATAATCGGACCCGGTAATTATATCTGTGACGTAGAAAATGTTTATTCTACTGAAGCAAAACTTACCTGTGAAAGTGAACTTTTAACAAAAGTGATTAGCCAGAAACCATTACAATGTGAAATGAAAAATATATTTGGCAAATTAGATATTTGGAAACCATTAGTAAACAATAGATGGATCTATATACAATCAGAGCCAAACAAAATCTCAATTGACTGTGTAAATTCTAACTTGTATGAAGCAACTGTACTAGGAACAGGAATACTTAACATTCCTAAAGGCTGTATTGGTTACTATAGAAGTACCACACTTATACCTAAGTTCAATGTTTTAAATATTACCTCACCAATTAACCATGTACCAGATTTTAATCTAATCAATGACACTTGTTGTAATATCGTAAATTTAAGTAATGTATTAGATAATGTGTCCCCTGTTTATCTAAGTGACATAGATCTGGATGATCTTAATAAAGAAAATAATAATAAACTGCAATCTCTTCTCAACGACGTTAAAGTCCTCGAACACTCTCAAGACCATCATATTATTAAATATGGAACACATTATTCTATCCTCATAATCATTGTCGTAGTTATAGTCATATTATATGTAACTTACTTATTCTTTAAGAAAATTTGTAAATCTGGCAGCAACCGACATTTCCAATTTAAATTCAATGTCAATAAGACACCGGACCCTCCTGCTTCAGAAATTATGACCATGACTGACAGACCGGATCCAGAACAGGATATATCTATCCCCATTGCTCCACTTAGAACTAGAGTTTAACGAGACTTGTATAAATTCAACCCCAAGTCTCTTCTTAAAGGGGGAGGTGTTATACCCCTGCTATATTAGGCCCTTAAGGCTAGATCAGCACCCCTACCTAAGCATCATGCTTAGGTCATCATTATGCAATTTGCCCTACGCGTCCCTATGTTGCGCACCTCAGTCTACTCCCGACCTCGGTCATAAGCGGTTGCCTAAAGATCTTTTAATCTTCAAAGTGTTTGTAAAGTGGTTAATCAATAAACCCTTTCCTTTAAATCAAAACGCCTTTTTTTTAAAAAGACATTTCTTCAAGGCCGTATAACAGTTCGTTATACGGTGCGCGCGCGCGGCAACATGTCACCAGACACCTTTCTCGATGCTAGTTGAAAGAAAACTGATACCTTTTGTAGCGTGACTGACTATTGCATGAAGCAGCGTGGACATAACAAATATGCAAAATACGCCTATCTTCATTTGTAGGTTACATGCATCCTACGAAAGACGACTGTGTGGACAGTAGGCCTTACAAGATTTCCATACACCTTGCACCGCATACATGTTTATACATCTGATCCATAAACGATTTATTCAAACATCTCCCGTATTTAATACCCTGGGAGTTGAGTTTTATGTTGCAATATTTTCTACTCCAGTCTAATCCACCGTGCCGGGTTTCACAAATTTTACAACTTTTTCAGAATAAGTGTTACTCAGTTTATAAAACAAAGTTTGTTCCGGCCGTCCAAACGATTACATCTTTCAAATTATGCAACGAAATGTAATACGGTTGTAATAGAAAATGTGATTCAAGGCGCGGCCACCTAGTAGTCCAATTATAAAAATAAAGACTAGGAATTAGATCTCTAAATCAAGTTTCTCTTAATATAACAGTCTTGATTGCAATTCATCACGCCACTCCAAAGTTCGTTTCAAATAAAATTCTCAAAGTTAGACAAGATTTATCCATCAACAGGATGGATGTTCATGTTCATACCACCGTAAAAGTAAACCAGCTTAAAAATTCTTTTTTCTTATTTCGGCTAACAAAGTAATTACGTGAGAAAAATAATGCCTCCGCTTAACTTTTTAATCCCCGAGGAGCCCAATTTATGAGCCAGAATTGTGACGCTAAATTCTTCTGAACGTTGGCAGTGGCAAAAATGTGGCTAGGAATCTATACATAATAATATATGATATTATAGTTTTGACGGGGGTATAGCCAACTCTGCCGGGGTCGCAGGACCGTCTTAAAAGAGGACCGCATTCCTGGAGCGCAAAAGGCGACTGACGAAACAGGTTGATAATTTACCCGACTGAAATAGAAGGATGGTTTTGCTGTCAAGCTGAATCTTTCGCTGTACCCGGGGCGTGAGGACTTATTAGATGATCTTCTGACCTCAAGCAAAAGCTATCTATTTAATTCATGAAGTATTTTAATACCGATGTTGAACCATATAATTTTGGTTTTAAACGGAACCTCAATTAATTTGTAAGATTTTCTAAACATTTGTATAGCTGTTCATTAAATTGTATTATAGTACTGAACTTTCAACTAATCTAAAGGGTTTGGCAAAAAATTTGTTCGCTTGTTATTGCCCTTTGTTGCGGAGAGGTCAACTCAGCAAAAATGCAAAAAAAAGCTGTTTCATGACTTTCATGAATCTACAAAAAAGATTTATATTTAGAGATAATTTTTAAATTCGGCACGTTACTTGGCGGTAAACATACCGAACAAAGGGCCGCTCCCGAAGAAAGTATTTGTGAAGAAAATTAATGTTTAATATAAGATCGAAATCTTAGCTTTCTACCCCGGAGACCGTCGGGTATTTTTGCATTAAGATGAGGATGCCGTAAATTTTCTGATAAATATTCTGCATAAACAATGCGTAACTTCTTTTATGGTAAAATGCTCAATATTGCTGATCTGAGTCGAATTAGGCATTATTATTTTGATAAATTCTAATTCAATCTGTAAAATCTAACTTTTTAGAAATATTATCAATAGAACAACTATATTATCTTTGTACAATGTTTTTTTTTCTTCTATATTATTTTCTTAGGTTAGGTACTGAATAAAAATGGCGGGCAAAAAAAACAGAAATGTATTTTTCATAGCAGTTTGTGATTTTACTGAATTGGAAATCACAGAACACATGACTATGCCATCGAGCGGTACGTCTTGTTTGAAATAGATTGTCAGATTGTTGAAACATGGTCCCAAAACCTTTCACTAATACGACTGATGACATATTTTCTCGTTCATTAGTTCCCACTTCGACAGCAAGTGCTCTCATGCCCATTACAATGTCTGATCATGTGTCTAGCTCAACTCACTTGAGCCCCATTATTCGATCGCCGACATCTTGGACTTTCGTCTGATGTCGGATTTGCGAGAAACCTTGTTACGATTTGAAAAATCCTGCAATACTAACAATCTCTTGTGCCTGCAATACTAATAATGACCCCGGAACGCAAAGGGCTATTGAAGGACACCGTGGATTCAATACAGTACAAGTCTGACGGTCCCTCCTGCCCTGACCTGGGTAAGATGACTCTGATGATTTTCCAACTCTAAAAAAAATAATAAGTTTGTCACAATTAGTAATTTTGACATTAATATTATGCAAAAGGTTTGTATTTTACCTTAGTTCACAACGAATAAAATCTGTAAGCACTAAAAAGCAGGATATGGTTTTACCATGTCCATCAATTAAATAAAAAAGGCAATCACTCGAGTTCATTCAAGAATGAAAAGGCATTGCTTTTAAAAACTGGTACCTGACTATGGATATTCTCTGTGACATGAATTTCAATGGCAAAACACTAGCTTTGGGATAAAAATGCAAAAAGCTTCAACATTGCGAACATGGACGTTCAAATGAATTGTTGAGTTGCCTAAAATTGAAAGATTACATTTTTCTTACTACGTTATGGCAGAATTATTTTGTAAGTATAATAGTCACACACAGATCACCATACGATTTCAGAAAATTACTTGTATAGATGATAATTTAATTGTTTTAATTTTTTTCATTGGTTCGCATAATAATGAACCTAGCACACACATCAGACCTTACCAACTACGATCCTCATAAAATGAATTATTTGAAAAAAAATCTAAGACTTTTTAATCTTCGACAATTTGTATTATGCCAATACCTTTATATTATTTAAGTTTTGGGACTCACGAAACAGGAAAGAATCTGAGCGCTGCAAAATATGCCTAATTAGGAATGATTGCGTGTATTTTTTTCTACTCTTGTAACAAAAGCACTCCGCCAATATTATTCTAAAACTGCTAAGAAGTCTGCAATAATCAAGTTACGCAAGTCCTTCCTATAAAGTGCACGCACCGCATTTGGTGCGCACTTGCCCAAGGACCCTTGACCTGAAACCTCTTTGTCGGACGAGTGTAGTTACAACACTCTTCAGTCCCGTTTTTATGGATGAAACAAGTATGGCTCCGTTTTTTTTCTTGGTATTGTTGTACGTAGTAGTTCGTGGCGTCTTGGAGTTAATTGCTTTTGTGAAAAAAAGACAATTTGCTTGGAGCTCCGAGTTTTTTTTTTTTTTTGAAAATTAGGTAGTGCAATTTAAGGGAAAAAATCTACATTGTTTTTAGGTAACTTAAATTAATTTTAGCATTTGCAAAGAAAATTATGTATTTTTACTTATTTAAATAATGCTCTTCTCAAAAATTAAATCTCAAATATTAAATCGAAATATTTCAGTTTTTGAAGTGTTTGGGTTAGTTACACATTCAAGTACGTTGTGTTATATTTCATATTCCAAATTATAATTTTAACATCAAAACATTGTAGGCAGTTTCAATCGTGAGATACTCGTAGATACAAGATAAAGGCTTGTACTAATTAAACTTACGTTGCCATTTAAACTTTGTATCAGTTCATACTCCTTACCGAAACGAAACAAAACACAAACATAGCCAAGACAATAATGTCCACAAGACAACCAACCCACTTACCCTCCATAACCTTCGGATAACAATCGAAACACATTTCTGTGTTTAAGTACATATCTGGGAGACCATATTATAGAGAAACACGGTAATAGAAACGGGCCACTTTAATGGTTCTCCGGACACTATTTTGTCACTAATAATACTGGGTTAAGGCCACTAAACACGGCTGTTACGGGGTACGTCAACTGGAACATTTAAATGGTGTTTAATGTGTTTGAATTTATGAATAGGTATTTAAACATAATACAGCTTAATAGTGATATACACTATGTAAATTTTAGTGTCATTATAAATATTTTAACCATTTTAGTGTTATTAAGAAAATATTAATTGTAGGCCATTTAAAATTTAAATGGTCTTTTATTACTTTTCTTAAAAAGTTTGGATGCGATAAATGTTAACACGCTTAAATTCTATGAATGGTAATTTTGAATAATATTTTTTTCTTAATAACATTAAAAAGGCTAAAATATTTACAATAACACTAACATTTACATAGTGTATAATAATATCACTATTAAGCTGTATTTCTTATTAGCTGCTGTCCGCGACGTCATTTGCGTGCATGCGTTGAAGAAATAAAGGTTCACTGCTCGTTCCCCGTAGGTGATAGAGTGATAATATAATTATAAGTAAATCCATGTCGCACTTTTTGAGTTTATCCCGAAAATCTAAAAACTATATTTTTGGCTTCGGTATCGATTGTAGATCACGCATCAAGTACTCTTTTAAAAATTATTCAATGTACAGTTTTGACTTTCCTACCATTTTATCAGATAAACGAATTTCCATGTTTAAGAACAGACACTGCACATCATCCTACCCCAAATTGACACTCTTCTCAAAAGAAAAAGGTTAATGTTCGTTTGGGAAAAATTTAAAGTCTTGAATAGATTGTCGTGTCTGTACGTATAGGGACGGCTAACCAGCGACACTTCAATGGTTCTCCGGACACTATTTTGTGGCCAATAATATTGGTTTAAGGCCACTAAACCGACCGTTAAGGAGGTGTGACGACAGACGCTACTGGAAAATTCGAACGGAGTGTTCTATCTGTTTGAATGTATTAATAAGTATGCGAGAATTTTAGAAGAACTTAAACTAGCTTTTGGTACTTTTTTAACCTGAGAACTTTATAAATTCTATGTTGGTTCTGTTTTTTTTAGCACATCATCATTTATTTTACTTTGGGTCGGCGCTTTTCTTCTTCCATTCTGTTTTGTCTAGCACATTTAATGCTGTGCTTATACATAATTATATTGAAATTCTGGAAAAAGATATACCTATATTTAGTAGCAGGTGCGTATTAAAGGCTACAGATCTGACCTGAACTTTGCGTTGTTATGACTGTTTAAGACAATGTTTGCGAAACCTTGACATTCTTCTGAAAAAGTCGAGAATAAAATCTCTCTGTAAACGTGATTCTTGGAATTATTCGCTTTCTATTTATTCAAAGGGTAATCATGGAAAAGTACGATACCACTAACATATTATATTATAATGAAGCCTAACGATAAAGTAATACGGCTGATATTTGGTTACGTGCTATATTTGTACCACTTCGTTATCCGGACCACTTTGTCAAAAGGCACACCTTGAATTTATTTTTGTCACAATCATTTTATTTGATGACAATTATTTATCGGTTTCCTATAACCGAAGAATTTTTTTCGGTCTACTTAGGACTAATGTATTCCACGGGCTTATTAAATAAATACGTTATTACCTTATGAAGGCTTTCTTTCTTATACGGAGGTTCAAATCTGAGAAGAAAAATGTGTGAGGGAAAATAGCTTGAGGAAACCTGAACTTATAGTTTATTTTTATTTTTTTGACTTTGCCGTACTCTCGAAGGTTTTTCCTAAACTGCAAGTGGCCTACTCTCTGGCTATCAAGATAGACCTTGAACAACTATCAGATCTGTAGGTCATACAATAGATGTCCCGTATGGGAAGCGAGCCCGTGACACGCATAAATTGGCCTGAAATCGTGCTGGGTATGTTTTGAATTTGTCAGAAAGAGTTTTCTACTAGCTGATTTTCTAAAAGCATCAGTTATAAATATCTTTCTTGCCCTATTTGCATAAAAAACACATTAATCCACAATTTTGCTTCTCGTACTCTCAAAGCCAAAAATCCCTGAAAAGTGATGTTAGAAACTTGAATAATTGATCGGTTCTTACATGAAACTGAATCGTGTCGGAAGTAGTTGGCTTTACTTTAGTTGATGCTTGATACCCAGTTGGATACCCACATTAATTACACAAACAAATTGGATTGACTTAACACCTACAAAAGTTGAGCGTATCAACACGAACAATAGTTTAATGGAGCTATTTCGCTATGGAACTGAATTCTGCGGCGAGGTTTGAAAAGTGAGGTCTAAGGACTGAGTCGACTGCATACGAAAATTATTATGTGAGCGGGTATTATTTTACTATTCAGGGAATCGTGCGGTTGCCAGATAAGTAGGTTTAAGTTATAGATACTATTATGATCCTGGTTGTCTTTCTGAGACGTAAGCTGTTATCAGGGAAACTAGTCTTATTGACATACCTTGCAGAGTAAGCAAGCTGAAATTATAGTGGAGAGGTCATGTCTGTCTAAGAACCGTTGAAGCAAATTAGTCAGATTAGAGTTAGTGTATTGAAAAGCAAATAACTATAAACAGTTATGATTTTTAAACATGATTATCGCTTATTCTATGTAGCATGAAGTTAATAAGTGATTCCCGGTATTATAGTCCAAACAAAAAAAAAGATTTTATGTGATTTTAAAGTGTGTAAGTATAATAGACGAAGCTCGATTACGTCAATTTCTGCTACGATTGCAGGCTCTATAATGCGAAGGACACTACACCTACACTTCCCATCATGGTAAATAAAGGTAGCATAACAGATTCTTTAAAAAAAGCACACCATGTTTACACAGAATCAAAATTAATTAATTTACAGTAAGTAGATCAGAACAAAAAACCTTTACAAATCAACATTTATTGAAATTTAACATAATTTATGACCTGTTAATAAGATAAATAAACAACATTCATGTCACAATTTACCAAACATAATAATTATGTAAATTGTGAAAAGGAATACAAAATGAACCTAGATTTTCCAATTCAAACACATTTGAAGAAATAATAATAATAATAATAATAATCATTTTATTGCAAGTAACAAGACTCATAGAGTTAGTAACAATATATACTTATAAACTATGTTAGTAAAATAATTACAGAGACAAAAACCAGACATACAATGAAAAACATAAACAAATTACGACATCACTGCTGCAAGGTTACAGGCGCAGCCGAAATCTTGCAGCAGTGATTTATAAACACACAATCCAGCCTACTTGCTATCATAGACAGGATGCTGTTGGCGCTGCCCCGCACCCTACGGACCAAGGATGCACATCGCTTTCGCATAGTCGAGAAAAAGCAGTTTACGCGAGCTTCAGCGAACATCCCTGATGCGCTGCAGTATCGGGGCAACCCCATCAGCGCCCTGAATGAATTATTATACTGGACGCGAAGGGCGCTGTATGATTTTTGAGTATATTGTACCCACAGTGCACAAGTGTAAAAAGACGTGCAATAAGCACTAAATATAGTGCACTTGACCTCTTTAGAGGCACGCCTGAACCTGCGGGCAATCATGTTAGCTCTCACACACAGCGCCCTCCGCTCCCTGTCAATATCCTCATCATCCTTGAGGCCAGTGGTCAATAAGTGACCCAGATATTTAAAGCGGTCTACCCTCACAAGTGTAGTACCGTCCAACTTAACTGGAGGTACCGCTTCTGTGTAATTTCCCCCGGCCCCAAAGACCATGACGACACTCTTTTTTACATTGTATGTCAGACCATGTATTCTGGCATACTGTTCGCAAGTGGCTACGAGTTTTTTAAGCCCGCAGATTGACGCGCTTAGCAGCACCATGTCATCCGCATAGCTAATGTTATTGCAACATACACCATCAATATGACATCCGACACGCATGCTGCTAAGCGCGCCAATCAGATCGTTCACGTATAGGTTGAAAAGCGTAGGGGAACACAATCCCCCCTGCCTCACCCCGCACTGCAACCCATACGGTCTAGACAGGGCACCGGCCCATCTCACACTATTGACTTGGTTTCCATACCAGTACTTTATTGTATTTATCACCTCTGATGGCAAGTTCACCTCTTCCATCTTCTGCCATAAAATGTCGTAGGAAACCAAGTCAAAAGCTTTGCTCAAATCCAGGAAACAAGCGTAAACTGGAGTGTGGCGATCCGTGTAGTACTTCACAGTGTGCTTCACACTCAATATAGCGCTGTCAGTGGATAATCCTGAACTAAAGCCAAACTGGTTATCGTGGATACGTATATGACTACTAAGTTGAGCATTTAGCACACTGTCAAACACTTTCGACATGATTGTGGCAAGAGATATTGGCCTATAATTGTTTTTATCGCCCAAGTCCCCAGTTTTATTTTTGACGATGGGCACCACTGTTGTTGTTATCATGTCACTTGGCATATAAGCATGACCCAAACAAAAAGTAAAAAGCATAGCCAGCACTCTCGGCAAATGCGGACCAGCAAATCTGATACCTACGAATATTATGTTTGGATTTCGCTACAGAAATGCTCGCAAATTGTTTCTTTGGAAGAAATGAGGTTAATCTCAATGCGAAAGAAAGTTTCCTAAGAAGTTTAGTGGTGCTTGTTACATTAAGTATAAACCAAAAGAATGATAAAGTAGGTAGGGGAATAATTTTCGAGGCGTGGTACACATATTTTTAGGTTCCCGTTATTATTTTTGATGTTATAAATATTTTTCTTTAAATATTTATCTTGAAGTGTTTGTTTCTAAATGTTGAGTGTTTTGCTGATATGAGATTGAGTATTTAGTTTGTGAGTGGTTGAAGAGGAAATTATTTTAGACTCATGTTTATTATGCTCTTCAAATGTTATAAACACATTCCAAATAACACATAATTGGAATTACAATATAAATTAAAACTTTTTGAAACTTAATTAATTTCGGCGCTCTTGGCGATCTGTAATACAATATTAGAATATTACTAGCTTCTGCTAGCGACTTCGTACGCGGATCCTGTTGCTTATGCCAGCGACAATGGGGTCGACAAAATCGAAGATCTGAAGCGTCTGATGTCGAATTCTTAGAGCCTGGGGACGGGAAAACAAAGGGACGCGCGTGACGATTCCAGACGTTCCAGATCTTTCATTTTTGTAAGTCAACAGGAAATGCCCATCAGACTAAACAACTCTTGCTAAGATGTTATTCATATATATGTTATAGTGTAGCTGGGCTCTTGGAATTCCACATCAGTTGTTCCAGATCTTAATTTTCATACGTCAACAGAGAGTGCTCACTAGGCTGAACAACTCTTGCTAAGACGTCATTCCTATATATGTTATAGTGTAGCTGGGCTCTTGGAGTTCCACATCAGGTGTTCCATCTCTTCAAATTTATTTTCTCAGCAGAAAATGCTCATCACGCGGAACAATTTTTGTTATGGCTCTATTTTTAACCGACTTCAAAAAAAAGGAGGTTATCAATTCGACGGTATGTTTTTTTTTTTTTTGTGTGTTTGTTACCTGATTACTCCGCCAATTGTGGACCGATTTCCAAACTTATTTTTTTGTTCGAAAGGAGATACTTCAGGAGTGGTCCCATTGTCACCATGTCAGGATCTGATGCTTGGATCCTGGAGAAATCGAGGGCAACCCTCAAATTTTATAGGCCCACACATCGTTTTTCGCAAATTTTATGAAGTACTTTAAGTATTTGCGTATGGTAATCATCATATCATGTAGCTGAGCTGATGATGGAAGGTACAACGTAAGGAATTGGCATCGTCTGATTTGGTAAATTATGTTTGTGTTCGCATATCTCCGGAACTACAAGTCCGATTTAAGTAATTCTTTTTTTGTTGTACTAGGTATCGTTCAACTTAGGGAATACTGTAAGTTTCATCAAAATCGGTTCAGTAGTTTTCGAGATAAGGAATGAATGTAAGAGATTTTAAACGATGTTATTACCGGTGTTACGGATTACAAAATTCTAGTGCTCATGTAAGAAAATGATGTACTCGTATTTGACAAGAATTGTGGTTGAATATTTAAACTAAAAAGAGTAAAATAAAAACTTTTTCAAAAAAAAAATGTAACCTCCTTCAAAAACAACCACAAAAAAGGGTAAAATAACCTTCAAAACTTTTCTTTCGGAAGTCGGTGGCAAAAAAGACAATGAAATTAATAAAAAAAAGTCACCGACTTCCGAAAGAAAAGTTTTGAAGGTTATTTAACCCTTTTTTGTGGTTGTTTTTGAAGGCGGTTAATTTTTTTTTGAAAAAGTTTTTTTGTATCTCTTATAGTTTAGCTGATCTATTGCAGTTCTGCATCAGGTGTTCAAGTTTCCAAGATATATTATAGCCTATATGTTGCCCAGACTTAATAGCTATACAACAAAAAAAAAAAAACAATCAAATCCGTCCAGTAGTTCCGAAGATTAGCGTGTATGGAGTAACTTCTCCCGTTTTCCTAACATTTCCAATAAAAAGAGTAAAATAAAAACTTTTTCAAAAAAAAATGTAACCTCCTTCAAAAACAACCACAAAAAAGGTAAAATAACCTTCAAAACTTTTCTTTCGGAAGTCGGTGGCAAAAAAGACAATGAAATTAATAAAAAAAAGTCACCGACTTCCGAAAGAAAAGTTTTGAAGGTTATTTAACCCTTTTTTGTGGTTGTTTTTGAAGGCGGTTACATTTTTTTTGAAAAAGTTTTTTTGTATCTCTTATAGTTTAGCTGATCTATTGCAGTTCTGCATCAGGTGTTCAAGTTTCCAAGATATATTATAGCCTATATGTTGCCCAGACTTAATAGCTATACAACAAAAAAAAAAAAAACAATCAAATCCGTCCAGTAGTTCCGAAGATTAGCGTGTATGGAGTAACTTCTCCCGTTTTCCTAACATTTCCCTTCACTGCTCTGCTCCTATTGGTTGTAGCGTGATGAAAATTATACTATAACCAGCGCAGGAGTATAAAAAACAATTGTACCAAGTTTCGCCAAAATCCGTCGAGTAGTTTTTGTTTGTATAACGGTTAATATAGACAGACTGACAGACCATAATTTTAATAATTGCATTTTTGGCATCAGTATCGATCCCTAATCACACCCTGATGGTTATTTTGGAAATATATATTATGTACAGAATTGACCTCTCTACAGATTTATTATAAGTATAGATACCTATAGATAGATTAATTATACATTACTGTCTCACAATGAGAATCTCGTGAAAGCTGAGTATGATACAAAATAAGTATTTTGATAAAGGACACGATGTTGTAGTCTCTACCAACTGCATTAGAAGGTTCTCATTGTGGGGATGAACCCAATATTGTACGCATAGTGTGATTCCATTCCCTGGAACCATGACCTTTGGCAGCCCGGACGTAGTTCAATATACATGTTTGATCCATAGTTGTTTTTTTTTTCAATGTTATTAAAGAAAAAATTAGCCTTCACAGAATAAGAAACCTACATTTACACGTTGTTATTTTTTATGCCAAATTTACCACAATCGAGGTTGCAAACCTGAGCTTTCGAATAGTAAACAAACACCTAGAATTCATCGAATGATTTGAATCTACTCGTACACTTTCTCCAACCGTTAGTCAGTTGTCGCCCCAAGTTAACCTACCACTGTGTCAGACAAATAATAGGATAGTGCCCACGGACGGTTGTTCAAATACTACACTAGGCTATTGGTCTTCCCGTACGTGACAAGATTACCTAATACAATACTTGTCGCCCCGGTCTTAGCGCAATTTAAAAAAAAACATGTAATAAGAGAAACTACTGATATTAATCCGCAGCTGGGTTTTATTGAAAACTGGACGTTCGCCTTTGAGAGGAAACTGTAGCGATCAAAATTTTTCCCGGTTTTATCACAAGGTTTTTATTGAGGAAATTCCGTTTGCGGAGTGTTTGGGCAAAGTGTTAGCGACTTATCTTTTTTTTTTGTATTTTTTGTTATATGTGGTGGTCCTTGTCCATCTAAATTCTAACTAATCTGATAATTTGATGGGTGGTAATTGGTTGTTACTCAATCATGTCAGAATGGCTGAACGGATCTTTAAGAAATGTGGGTCAGAGATGATGAATTATAGCCTGGAATAACACGTAAGAACCGTTCAACCCGTTATTACTTACCTTTGGGATAATTTCCCAGTTACACACGAGAGAAAACGCTGGCAACAGCTACATAAAATTTATATTTTAATCCCACTATCAAAATTGTAATAATTTATATTACAACCATATCAAAAGATGAATTGTTCACTACTTAGTAATATCGATGGATACGTATGTAGGTGTGTATACCATGATTATGTACAGTCAGCAAAAGAGGTATACATGCAGCAAGTTTTAAACATTTTTCCTGTTTACCTTATGCATACATTATGATGTATAATATGTATGCACATTTTGGAAGAATTTCGTATACAGACAATTAATGAAACTTATAACACAACAATGAAATAAGGGAAAACCGTTTGAAAATTGCTGCCTGCACATATTAAACTTTTGCTGACTGTACACATCAAAGTCACAAACTCGTGTGAACACAATATTATTTTATGTGTAGATACATATTGTATGTCTTCGACGCTTTGACTTTCGAAAGTCATCTAGTTAATGCAGGCATTATGCGTTTAACTGATCTAGATTCAATATAATAGATGTAGAGTGGATTATTCAACTCAATAATACATAGTTGAATTGAGTACGTGTAAGTTTGTACTAGGTTGATTAATTTTGTCAGTACCTATTAGTTCCATGCATTTAGTTTATGCTCGTGGATTCGCCCGTGTGTCAGTCGAAAATTATTACTATCAAATTCATTCAGTAGATTTTGCAAAGAGGAAAGAATACCCCGTCCATATAACTTCATAATTTTCAATAATAGAAGTAATAGAACTTATTTTGATTCTCTTCTAGAATTTCTTTTAGAAACTATTTTGTGTTTAAATCTATCACGAGTGAGAGTACCGCTAGTTAAGATGGGCTCAAACATTTTTTTTGAATAATATGCCTGTAATCGTGGTCTATTATAACCTCCATTTTTTCTTGTTTAAATAGACTTAAGACATCCTTTTGCCCTTTTACCTCAGTCATTTTCTATTTAGAAAGAAATAAATTAGTTTTCTATTCTTAGTTCAAGAAAACGATTTGGTAATGGTCCTATTATTTCAACTCCATTTTAACCAAATGACGTACTTTATTTTTGGTTGGTAACAACGTCAAATGAGTCCTCGACAGACTATTACTGACTTTAAAATCCATTATATCAATTCAGTTTTCTTTTGTGTTCCAGGACCGCGGTGCCTTTTTAAGATATTCCCGCGAGTTGAGACTTTTTAGAGCATCGTTTAGTTTTACAAAAAGCAAATATTGACGTCCATTACTTGTTTTGGCGTCTTGCCAAATGTATGAAGGGGTTCTCGAGATCCCCTTTGTTTTTAGAGTCTTTGTCAATATTGTTGGAATTCAAAACGTCTGCTGCTCTTGTTGGGACTTCGTTACAGTTTTCTAGAGTGCTTTGATGCTTTGGATGTTAGCTGTTATGTTTAGATTTCGAGTACTTACAGTTTGTCTGGAAAATGTTTTCCTAGGTATTGAAAGAATACTGTTTTAGAGGTAATGCTCTTGCGTTGTTGATGCTGTTTATGCATAGTAAGCTCTGATGATAGTTTAAGAGAAAAGTTGCAAGAATGATGGGGCCTTTTGTTAACTAGTTTTACTCTATAATGGATAAGACAGGAATAAAAACTTAATAAAGGGTTACATCAGCGGGTGCAACGATCGCTTATACATAGACAGTAATCGTTAACGTTTACTTAAATCGTTCATGTTAAACAATAAAATAACTGACCTAATTCATTATCATCATACCAGCCGCTGGACGTCCGCTGGTAAACATAGGCCTCCCCTAACGAACCAATAGGACTGATTGGAAGAGACTTGCATCCAGTGCGACCCTGAAGTCTTCATCAGTTCGTCTGTCCACTATCTGACCCATGGGTCTGTAAGGTTCTCGAATGGAGAACATGCACCGGCAAGCGCAACTTAACTTATTGCTATATGCAGTTTATACATAAAGAATAATAGTTCAAGTTAATGCTCTGAAAACTAAAACAAATTACTAAACAACTCAACTTCCATAAAGCAACATGACACTCATACATTTAGTTAAAAAAATGTTCTAACATACGAATGAGTTATGAAAAACTTTGTTCTCGTAGTCAAAGAAAAGCGGTTCAGCCAAGTACCATATAACAGAACACCTTAAAGAAATTGCTTGACTTTTTAAGGGTATTCGCGCCCGCATACGGTAGGCAGATTGATGGTAACCGATTTTTCAAGCGGCATCTTGGTACAGAGACCTTTTTCCTTATCATCTCGTAGAACCTTTAATGTCTTAGATTCGATTCTTCAGTACAAGATGGCCTAGGGAGATTGATGTTAATATACGTCTGTTGGAGTGAATGAGAAATTTGTTTTAAAAAAATCTTTTTGAACTAAGAAGATTTTACTAGCGTCGTCCCGGCTTCGCACGGGCGGAAATTATGATTTTCGTCCTCTAAAACCTGGCGCTGATGCTTACAAACACAACAAAAAAAAAAAGTAGCCGAGTTGGTCCAGCCGTTTCGAGTTACGAGCTATAGCAACACATTTTGCGATTCATTTTTATATTATAGAAGATAGAAGACAGATAGATATAGAAGAAGAAGATAGAATATGTGACTAAGCAGTCGCATTAGTAAGATAAAAATATAACGTTGGATATTTCGCATAACACGCTTAGCCCGGCTTCCACGGGCATGCTGACGACGAGTAATGGGTAGCTCTTCGTCTGATCAGTAACCATTCTAAGCGCGCTTTAAAGAGCTATCAGCAATCTGACAGAGCCTTCATACAGGCCTGAACGCCAGCCGCGGTTGCAGAAATGTCCAAACTGGTAACTATGAGCATGGAACGTAAAGCGCATGTGAAGAAACAGGGATATTTTTAGTCAGTAAAAGTCGGACTGGACCTTTCGCTCCACACAAGGCGTGAGAACTTATTAATTGATTATTATACGAACCAAAAAAAAACTCCCACGGGAGTTCCGTTTTAGTATTACCAGATTATCTAAACATACTTTATCTGAGATTATTATTTTCCCGAAAAAAAACCACTTAAAAATTTTCACTATTCATTTGACTAATATTAAGTCAATTACCGCGTGGTCTATCAACCTTTTCCACTCATATCGTTATTGGGCACCTGGGTAATTGTAATTCGGAGAGACAACTTTACCATTGGAAAATTGATAAATCCCCTGCATTATCCCGATACAACGTTAAATCCCGCAAGTTCGACAACCCGTAAGGCTTGGAACACATAACCTCTGGAACAGATAGTGTTTATCTTATCAGCGATATTCGACCCTTAAAGGGTGTGTATGTAAATGTTTGATAACAGCCGCCATAGAGGTACTAAGTTACCCTCGAAACAGTAAGGCTTAGATATTAAAGGATTAGTGTTAGGAGAAAGGTGTGTATATGTTAGTATAAACGAGGACGTTGCCCGTCTTACCGCTACCTGTATCGTAGGAATATTTCTTTGGTTACATTCTAATACTGCGTAAGTCAAAATTTGCAATTTTACAGGATAGTGACAAGACTGCATTATTTTATATTAACTATTTCAATAATAAATTGGATCACACTTCAATTTTTTTTTTAATTGTTTAGCTGAAAATATGCCTTACCAGTGAATCGAACCTGGTACCAGTTTAAGTCTTGCTTGCTCTTTCCGCTTCTCTTCCTTTTCAATCTCGTTTGCCACTATCTAGACCAACGAAGTCATCAAACTGTTATTGGCTTTTACTCAGTAGCAACCAAGGTCTGGATCTAGAATGGTTGATGGCAATAGATTAATCCCTTATACTATGGGGCTCATAAAAATATAACTGGTGCAATGTGGGTATACTATTTATTAAACTCAAAGTTCAAAGTACATACAATATAATTTGATGGTTTAAAAAATACAAAACATAAATAATAATAGAATAACACTAGTTCACACGAAGAGAACAGATGGCCACGCGGTGTCAGTTATCCGGCCTGGGAATCGCAGGAACGCCATCACACCTCTCGGCCAAAATTTCTCTTAAGTGAAAGTTGACAGATGTTCAGTCGGCAATAATATCACCATCAAGAAATTCGACTCGTCTTTCGATTATTTAGCAAACGGTATCGAAATATCAAAAACGCCAAAAAGGTCAACGGGCGAATTGTATGGGAAAAAAACCCACGGCGGACAGAAATCAAACCTTGAGGATATATAGCTAAGTGTCTCTTGGTTACCATGGTAAGGGTCGCATTCTTGTGGGCTGTGGGAATTTAAAAAAAAAATTGAGTATTTTACTTTTTTTATTCGGCGTAATTAATGCAGTTTCATCTAAAAATATGGCAGGGGTTGATTTCCTGCCACCGCAAGCCGAATCGCCCGGAGGATACGGTGGAGCATATAGTGCAGGTCTGCTCCGCTTGGCCAGAGCACCGCTGAGGCGATAGGCGCAACTTCTCCCACCCATTGTTCGAGGTCATGCTGCGGGGTGAGACGGTTTGGGAAATGGTCGCCTCCTTCTGCGAAGCAGTCATGCTAGCGAAGGAGGAGGCGGGATGCGTGAGGGAGCGGATAGCGTCCACCTCACGACCCAGCCGCCTCAGGAGAGGCCCATGGCAACGGACATCGCGGGACGATTTTCGGGCATGCCCGGGTTTCAAAGAGCTGTCAGCAATATGACGGGGCCCCCCTCTTTGAAGGCCAAAGCCTGCCGGGGTTGAGGGTCTATTGGGTCAACGTGGCCCCGGAACGTAAAGGTCTATTGACCATGGATTTTGTTCAGTACAAGTCTGAAAGTCCCTGCCATTTTTCCCACGTTTTTATAAACTCACTTTTCTTGTTTGTTTTTATTCCATAAAGCTTCTTCAGTGAGCTGAATAATTATTGTCTTGACAGTTTAAATGTTTGATTCAGTCTCGGGCGATTTAATAAATAAATGTATTACTGCATTTGGGATACACAAAACGATATCGAAAGCATGTTAATATAAAACTTAGTGCGTATGGTGTTATTTATTGTATTACACGAGGTAAGTTAACTAGTGAATAATACTAGGTGATTCCAATGTCATTATAAAACAGTTCTGAAAGTATGTATTTTCTGCGACGTAACATGGATTAAATACATTAATCATAAAGCAGGTCGCAGAAGGCATTCTGTTTGCAAAATATGAGGACCGCAATCTGTTTTATGAAGTGTGCAATGCAATGGATTCTAGGACTATTTAAAAACATGTTGCCACGTGCTGGAGTGGTCTAGTCTGCCACACCTCATCCCTCGGACGCCGTATGATATGAACCCAATCACTATGTACGGCAAGTCTATTCTTTGAGAAAAGCAAGCCAAATACTTAGGTGTGACCCTCTACAGTCTCCTTACCTTCCGTGCCCGGGTGTACGTCATTACTGCGAAGTTCGTTACCGCGATGTACGTTACAGCGAATGTTCATTACCGCGAAGTACGTTATCGCGAAAGTTCATTACCGCGAAGTACGTTACTGCGAAAGTTTTTCACTGCGAAAAATGTTGTCGCGAAAGTTCGTTACTGCGAAGTACGTTATCACGAAAGTTCTTTATTGCGATGTACGTTATCGCGAAAGTCACGACAACGTATTTCGCAGGAAAGGTCCTGCGAAATACGTTGTCGCGAAAGTTTTTTGCTGCGACGATTGCATTTTCAGTGTGCGTTATGGAAGCTGATTGCTAATACTGGTTACAGTGGTATTATATTGTTGGACATGATTAATGAAAAAATTATCGTCATCGAAATCATCGTAATAAAAAAAATATTACAATCGTCGCAGCAAAGAACTTTCGCGACAACGTATTTCGCAGTAAAGGACTTTCGCGATAACGTACATCGCAATAAAGAACTTTCGTGATAATGTACTTCGCAGTAATGAACTTTCGCGACAACGTTTTTCGCAGTGAAAAACTTTCGCAGTAACGTACTACGCGGTAATGAACTTTCGCGATAACGTACTTCGCGGTAATAAACATTCGCTGTAACGTACATCGCGGTAACGAATTTCGCAGTAATGACGTACAGTCGTACACCCTCCGTGCCCATGTAAAGGCAGTTCGCGTTCGGCTGCCTTTACCGGAGGTAGGCTTCATTTCTTGCTTACAGCAAGAAGCAAATTGTCACTCAAGTGCAAATTGCGTCTTTATAAAGCTGTCATATCCGTCCTATTCCACGTACATTTTTTTAGACCATGATAATTGCTGACAACATCAAAAATATACATCTTTACAATCCTAAGACTACATGAGAAAAGGTAAAACTTGGTCCTCATATTTTGCATACAGATGTCTTATGGCGGCCCGGCCTAATAAAGAAATTCCAAAAAAAACAATAAAAACTAAAAAAGGAACCGACTTCAAATCCAAACACAAAAAAGTGTGACTTTTCTTTCGGAAGTCGGTGAAATAAAAAACAAAGCCACCGACTAGACTGGATATTGTTTTTTTTATTTACCCTTTTTTCATCGAATATGGCCACCGACTCCGAAAGAAAAAATATTTTACCCTTTTTGTGTGTTTGGTTTTGAAGTAGGTAGGTTCCTTTTTTTAAGTTTTTTTTTGTTTTACTGTTTTTAGTTTGGATGTTCAACAAAAATCTTCGTATAATCTACGTCTTTGAAAATCTACAATCCAAGTAAGCAACAAAAATGGGCGGAAAAATCTATGCGGGCAATGAGATATCTTTTCCAAAATCGGGTCAGTCTATTACTGCGGGCAAACATACATACGTACAGGTCGAACTGAGTACCTATTTTTTTTTAAGTCGGTTAAAAATCAGGTTTCGTGGCTTGTAAACTATTGTATCTAGTCGATAAAAACAAAAGAGAATCTGAAAACGTACAGATCAAGAGGAAACACAATGAACGGAGATTTTTCGATTAAATACGTTTTTGGTTAAAACTTTGTTCTCCAAAGGATTACAACAAAAATAATTGAGTGTATTATTATGTGAATTATGCTCTTTCATTCTAGACCATTTTCATTCATGTCCGCAACCGGGTCGGATTGCGCCCGATGACCTTTACTTATGCCTTTTTAGAACTACAGCGATTTGTGAAAAGGAAAATGTGTGTAGATAGCGGGCCTCAGACTTATATATTTTCGGAGGTGCAAACATAATTACGGAACCGAGTGAGGTGAAATGAATATTTGACGTGTAACGTTTATAAATGGAAGATTTTTGAAGGGTAACCTCGAGGTCACGTGGTTACACGATCTCTTAAAATATGTAAATACTCGTAGAAACCAAATTAATAACGTGGATCATGAATCTTTAAATAATTCTGAATGATTAACTAACTTTGACGGCACGATTTGCGCTACACTGCGTGTCACGGGTTCAATTCCCGGAAATGGAAAAAATATTTGAATGATCTACAAATAGTTTGGATGTGAGTGTTAATGTTTGTAAATGCACCCACGATACAGGAAAAAAAAATGTAAAAGAAAAATCTTTTTGTGTTTGATTGATTGCACTAGGTTCACTGTCACATGAAAGTTAAAAATAAAATTTAGGGCGTCTTTTAAGTTATTCTAATTATAAGGTATATCTACGTGACCCTTCAAAATTTTGTTAGCTTGATGTTGTATGTATCAGTTCTAAATCTCTCAACATCCTCTCACAGGTCAATTAATAATTCATAGTTCGGATACGCGCCAAATCGGAACCTATGAGAGTAAGCACCTCTATTTACCTAGTACCTATAACTTATGTCAAGTCACCTTATGTAACGCGAAAACTTATTACAAGGTGTACACTTAATCAGGATTTTAAATTAAACTGAGAAACTAATTAGGTAACTGTCACATTTTATTTACTACGTGGATTTACTTTTTTTAACACCAACAGCTGCCTTTCCATTACTTACTACTTCTATTCATTTTTTTTTTTCTCCACCACCTGGAAGACGGCAGTATCTCAGTAGTTCGATTGTCTTGTTCCATTATGGAACTACTGGTTTTTTTTTCTCCCAGTAATTCCATGAAACTAGAATATCTTTTCACCTCATCCCATAAGTTCCATTAAGTAGTTTAGATACATACCCTGTTGAACTTATGGCAAGCTGTTCATTCGGAATTATTTTAAAATATATCACCTCGAACTTAGCCTAGTAGTTTTGTTGGTTCGTAACATTATTTCAAAGAAAACAGAACGCCAAAAGTTCCATGGAACTACTGGGAGAAAAAAATCCCAGTAATTCCATACTGGAACTGGACAATGGAACTACTGGGATGCGGCCAGGAAGACGGACATGCATTTCAGACTCGATTGACTAAACTTGCCTGATTACATTATGCCGGGAGTGTGGCCGGTCCACATGCGCAATCGCCACTACCCGGCAGACACAGCTGGGTCACGTTGTAAATTTAAATTAAAAAGAGATCAAATAAAAAAAAAAAAACATCAATACTGATCCAGCAGTTGAGGAGATCAGTGAAATACACAATATACAGAAGAATGTTATAAATCAAGAACGTTACCAATGCTAAAGGACCAATTGATTCCTAAATGAATTGAATCACGTTACAGTCCTTATCTTTCACCAATCACCTACCGCTTCGACATCGAACTAATTGATATGCAAAGGGGAATGAAGTTTAAATTAATTCCAGATAGCATCCAACTTCTTGTACAAGTCAGTAGGTACTTGTCTTGCTTGTAGGTTCATTGGTCTATCTCAAAGTTCTGGAGTTGATCTTTTTGGATGCAGAACCGGTGTAGCAATTTTTGAGTAAGTATAGAAGATCGTTTTTAATGAAATCTTTATTCACAGCCAGAATACTCAGTCTTCCCTAGATTCTCGTTTTATGAAAGCATTATTACTTTGCGGGGAACATGGTAACTTGCGATATTTCGGTGTTTTATTATGCTGGCTTCACACGGCGCTTAATATCATGAGCCACGTAGTGCCCCGCGCACGCCTATACCTTCACGAGTGCGAGCCGACTTCTACGTATCGGACGCGCCAACACAAGCTGCGGCGAGCCATGCATTACCTTCTCGAGGGCTTAGTGCGACGCATATTACGCGTCACCGCCATGTAAAGCGACCATTATGAAGTACACTTGTACCCCTTGTACTCTCAGGCGTGATTTAATCTTTTGTTTTTGAAAATTCATCCTTTGTAATATATAAATAAAGTTTGTATTTTTGCTGATAGCTTCGGGCACAAGGCTTGTAAGTTTAAAATTGCTTAAACGATCTTATGATACGGCCCTCGTTTAGGATAATTATTATAACGTTTCGGTGATCTCGCATAGCCTATAGGGATGTTTTTATTATTGCATATGGGTATGATTCCTGTTGCCCATACCCATAACGTTGAATAAATTATCGTAAGTACCTATTACTTATGAACCTTTATACGCACATTCATTGTTATGGGGTTATCCAATGCAATGGGTTTATCTTATCGGAATGCGTGCTTAGGTGTGTTATGGCGGAAAATACAAAAGGTGTCTTCCAAGGTGGGTTTGACCCGTTAAAATTTGATCAAAAAATTGTAAGTAAATAAATTGTTAATGTTTTCCAATGTAAATGGTTTTCTACTTCTGTGACGTATTATGTAGTAAACAACAGAATTCTACGTTAAATAATGTTATATTTTTCAAAACATTTTTTCTTGTAAATATTACAACAAAATTCTTGCTTGAAACTTGGGTAATATTTAGTGATTTATCTTTTCCGTCGTGCACTGCGAAAGGCAGTAAACTAGCTGAAAGTGGCGAATCTCATCCCCATTCCAAACATGAACATTTGAAATTGCTTTTAGAAACACTTCAGTTGGAAGGCGTCCGTTCCGAGATGTAGCTCCATCGCGGACCGTCCTTAATAGCCTGTATTTACTTTTATGAAACTTCGTAGCCCCCGAAATTAAAAGCAACGCCCTAAAAAGGAGAAACAAAATTAAGGCGGAGGTGAACATTGATAATAACTCCCCTTTGCCCTCGAGTGCCTTAAAAAGACAAGCCACTTTCATAAATCTCCGTGGTGGTTAACGCCTCGTCCGCAATACGAGAAACAAGGGGAGAATGGCTTCAAGCGACAACGGGAAGGGACCAAAGTTTTAAGTACTCTCCAGTAAAATGTTTTCAGCGAGTGATCTCTTTTGGCATTACTGCGAATTTACTTGTTAATTGTCTAAGATGTGAATTGGAGTTATAATGTTATGGAGATCGGGTGTTATGAGCTCAGAAACTTTGCCGCCTCTGAATATAATTGTAATAATATATTATGCGGGATGATAAAGAGGGAGCACAATAGCTCTACTGTAAAATTAAACAATCTTAACGATCTTTTAACAAGTTCAGTGTAAGTTCTTAACTATAAAACTGTAAAGTTGGGGAAAACTATTTTTCAATCTGTTAAGCAAACTAATTAGTAAGCAAACAAGTTTCGTTGGCCAAGACAAAGTAGTTAATAATGAAAACCGAAAAGGATAGAGGTCTTATATAAATAGTGCTGCGAAGATAAAATCACTAAGGCACTCCTCCACCGGTAGCGTACCATTTATAATATAAAGATGTTTTTTTAATGTTCAGATTTGAGCATTAAATCTGTAATGAAACAATTTGTAAGTCACTCGATTCGGTACAAAATCGAATGTTGGATTTTCTTCCTCTTCTCTTTTTACCAGTAAATGTTCGCAAGATCGTTTGAATTTACTTTGAGTTAGTCCCCTGCCCCTTCCCCTCGGACCGCCAACTGGTGTAGACGTGCTCATACCCATATTTCTTAATTTATTTGATTATTAAATCGAAAATTCAACTCTGTTAAATCGCGTACAATAATAGGAGTGCATAACCCAGAGAGATCGCAGCCCGACCTACGAGCAGCAGCACTCATCAAACTCTTCGCTACTCCTGGTATTCTAATACATCGCAATTAGTCTACCAATCTCAAGGTACGATTTTTTAATTTACCTGCCCACGCGCACGGAGACGCCCCAAGGAAGTGCAAAGCCCCGCCTACTTACGTGTCATTGGACCGTCAAGGACAACCCACCGAGAGGGCTGGACAACTACTGTAGTGCGTTAACAAATCCGGATATCGCACTGCTAAAGTACCTGATCTCTGCGGTCGACGGTCTGCGCACGACCTCCTCGCATTTATTTTCTCCTGGTACACAAGCCGTCCTTACACAGACAAATTCGTAACGTCTGTAGTTTCAACTGGTCACAACATACAACTGTAGTACTACTGTTCCGGTTCATTGTTTCCTGGTAATCAGAATGGAAGAAATGAGTGGCAAATCCCTTTCCGAGTCGAATATTGCCGAACAACTTGAACAAAAAACCCCTCCTAACTTCGTGTCTCGACGCTTCAAGAGGTCGGTTGAGGATCTTTATAACTACGAGTCTGACTTCTGCGCCTTCAAGGAGGAAGTCAAAGCATTAATATCGACCATAATGTCACCACAACAAGAAGAGATCAAGAAGATCTACCAGACTCTAGTGGAAATTAAAACCACTAATAGCAGCATAGAATCCTCCATGGCTTTTCTGATGACACAAAACGGGGAGTTAAAGTCAAAAATTGAGCAACTCGAAGAACAATCGAAAAAAGATAGAAATTACATCACTGTATTAGAAGACAAAATAGAAGACCTACAAAGAGGGAGCAGAAAGACGAACTTCGAGATAAAAAATGTACCAATTAAAGGTAAAGAATCCAAAGAAGACCTTATAAAAATGACATTATGTTTATCAAGCGAGGTCGGCTGTTATATCACAAAACCAGATATTAGTGACATATACCGAGTTATAAACAAACGAACAAAGACTAAAAATAGCTCCATCATAGTTGAATTAAAGTCGACTATTTTGAAATCAGACCTCTTAAAGTCAACCAAAGCTTTCAATAGAAAACAAAATGATAAATTATGTGCGAAACACCTCGGATTTAAGACAGACGTGGATACACCAATATATGTCTCGGAGCAACTAACTATAAGAGGAGCTCGACTTCACTTTCTTGCGCGCGACTTGGCAAAATCTAAGCAATATAAATACTGCTGGACAGCCCACGGGAAAGTTTACATCAAGAAGGACGATGACTCTCCCACTATTGTTGTGAACTGTGAGTCGCAGGTGCATAATCTCCTACAACTTAAATGACTAGTATTTGTCGTTAAATCGACTTATTTTTGTAAATCTTTTTTCGTACAGTTTTTTACCACTTTATCAGAATTGCATTGTTTTTTCATACTCCTAAAATTGACTAGAATTAAGTTACACAATAAGTTAAATAACAAGCTATGTTCTGTTTATCAATCGCGCCATTACACTCACTCTTCGTCACTTAAACTATTACACAATCCTACCAATTTCACAAATTTTCAGACCAGTTACACTCCGACACACTCACAGACACATACACCCACCCTCACCCACATACAAAATAATAAGACTTCAAATATGTTACCCTGCATAAAAAAAAACCTGTCTAAATGGATAATACTCTACTTACCTTAAATGACATAGACAATTCAGAAATAGCTCATGTGATTGATTGTGACATTTCTGACTTTACTAAGCATATCGCAATCAACTCGTCCGACTTCACCATAGTTTCACAGAATATTAGATCAGTCTACTCAAATCTTGACGATCTTCAGTTAAACTTACTCAACTTGAAAACGGATATTGATCTGATTATCCTTACTGAATGTAGGTTAAACCCTAGTAAACCAATCCCTCAATTAACTGACTATCTTTCGACTCAAACTACAAACCATCTGAATAAAGCTGACGGGGTGGTTGCCTATATTAAAAACTCCCACAAATTTAAAACAAGAGAAATAAAATTGGCTAACGCGTCTTGCTTAGAAATTCACTTCCCGCCTGACCTTATAGTAATCGCGATCTATCGTTCCCCCTCAATCTCAAATGCAGACCAATTTATTCACTCCCTCAACAATCACCTAACCACCCTTGCCTCAACAAAAACTATAATCATCACTGGAGACATAAATATTAATCTTATATACAATGAAAATGAACAGTCCCAAGAACGCACAAACAGACTTAATTACCTCAATATGCTGGCAATGCATGGTCTACTCCCAGGTCACTCGCTTCCCACTAGAGACAAAACTTGTCTCGACCATTTCATACTAAAGCTCAAACCTGGTAGCCAAAGTGCAACCATAGCAATAATTCATACAACAATCACTGACCATTTCACTACCTTCTTAAAAATCTCGAACAGCACTAACATTGTTACATGCACAAAAACAAAAACAAAAACTAAAACAGTATTTAATTTGGATAAGGGGCTTGAACTCCTCGAAGCCAGTAACTTATTGGACCTACTTAAGCTAGATAACCCTAACGTGATCACTAACAATCTCATTGAAATACTACAATACTGTGTAACACTCAGTACATCTACTATCATACTACCTTCGAAGAATAGAACGCTAAAGCCATGGATGACTGCAGGTTTGCTGCGTTGTGTTTTGAATAGAAACCGTATGCAAAAGAGACTGAGACTCGACCCATACAATGAAGTCCTTAAAATCACGTACAAAAGGTATCGCAACCACTGTAATTCCATAATTAGAAAACAAAAACGTAAATATGACAAAGAACAACTATCAAAAGCACATAGGAATCCCAAAAAAACATGGGACGTTATAAACAACATCACTCAACGCAAACCTAGAAAGACAAGCAACTTGGAACTGCTAGAGTTATGCCCTTCCCCAAAAACCTCTGTTGATAAGGTCAATGACTACTTCTGTAACATAGGCAAACATCTCGCGGAAAACATCACGTCTTCCCTGTCCCCAGTAACAATTCACAATAACCCTGACTCATCATTGACAGACAGTCCCTTGACCTCATCTTTTGTTCTTCTCGATACAGACCCCGACGAGGTACGATCCACCCTAATCAGTTTGAAATCTGAAAGTGCTCCTGGCTGGGACAAAATACCAGTAAATTTCCTAAAATCTGCACAAGGAAAAATTGTACCAATTCTAACCCACTTAATTAACCTATGCTTCGAGCAGGGAATTTACCCTGACGCTTTGAAGGTAGCCCTTATTACCCCAGTGTATAAGTCTGGGGATAAGTCTGACCCGTCCAATTATAGACCAATTTCGGTCCTGCCATCTATCTCAAAAATTATTGAGAAACTCATAAATTTTCGCCTTATTAAGTTCCTCTCTAAATACAAAATACTATCGCCATCTCAGTTTGGATTCAGACAGGGCAGGTCTACTGAAGATGCGGTTCTGTCACTAACCTCTGCTTTAGTGGACGGCGTGGATAGTGGAGCCAAGAGTCTAGCCGTTTTTCTTGACCTTAAGAAGGCTTTTGACACAGTGTCTGTCCCTTTACTTTTAAAACGACTAGAACGCATCGGCATAAGGGGACCTGCACTTAGACTTTTTACATCCTACCTTAACAATCGAAAGCAAACGGTTAAAATTGCGGAGTACACCAGCTCAGAGTCAACTGTCACTTTCGGGGTTGGCCAGGGCAGTGTCCTGGGCCCGACTTTATTCCTCGTCTACATCAATGAGCTCTGTAATATGAAAATTGAGGGCGCGACCATCTTCTCATACGCCGACGACACTGCCATCGTTTTCACTGCTAAGACCTGGGATAACGTCAGAGAGTGTACCGAGCGCGGTCTCGCAAAGATATCTGCCTGGCTAAACCATAGTCTTCTCACTTTAAATGTCTCAAAATCTAACTTTATCTGCTTTACTAAGTATAATAACACACAACCGCCTCAAGATTTCGAAATAAAGATCCATAACTGTCCCAATAACCAAACCCCTAACTGCTCATGTTTAAAAATTGACAGGCTACAGTACACTAAATATCTAGGTGTTATGATAGACCAGCGCCTGTCTTGGCACATGCACACCGAACTTATTATGAAAAGAACAAGGAAGCTGATTTGGACCTTTAAAATACTACGACATGTGACATCAAAACAACTGCTGAAGCAAATATACACTTCGCTGGCACAATCTATTCTTATGTACTGTGTACCTTGCTGGGGAGGAACGACTAAAATAAAATTTCTAGAACTTGAAAGGGCCCAAAGAGCCTTGATCAAGGTCATGATATTTAAGCCCTACAGGTACCCCACCCACAGTCTCTACTTAATATCTGAGGTCTTGTCAGTAAGAAAACTTTATGTGCTGCAACTCATACTGAAAAAACATACATCCCTCCCATACGATCCCTCCAAACCAAAAAGCAGAAGGAGCTACTTAGTTGCTCCCACCACAAGGGTTAGATCTGCTTTTGCTAAAAGGCAATTTCCAAGACAATCTTCTTACCTTTATAACTTGCTGAATAAAGAATTACATATACATTCTATGAAGCTTCGAGATTGTAAAACTGCTGTAACCGAGTGGCTTAAAAGTAAGACCTACGATGATGTGGAGACTATTGTATCTACCCTGCAATAAAAAGATTGGAACACTCGCATTGTTGGCCAAACCTTGATAAGGGAAACCAGTCTTACTCACTCACCACGCTATATCATTACGCACATTTATACCCACACACACACACACACACACACACACACACACACACACACACACACACACACACACTCACACTCACTTATACATTCGCACACTCACACTCACTTACACATTCGCACACTCAATCCTCACATACATACATATTATTTTAATCTATCATTATTACACTTACACGCGCGCTTTTGCCCTGTTTCTGCACAACGCTCATGCATTTGCAGAGCCGTTTGTATATTATTAAACTACTTTAGTTATATTTAGTTATTATTTTCTTTACTATTAATATTATATAAACTTGCATGATCACATTAGTCTACATTTCAATTGCTTAAAATTAACGAAAAATGGAAGTGCGGGGACTCCTAATACAAGCAATTCCTTGCTTAAAAGGTGATCTCCAATAATATGTATCAAAATGCCTATTGTAATTGAAATAAACAATTTATTATTATTATTATTATTATTAGTTAGTAATTTATTTTGTGTTATTACTTTTTACTGTTGCAAATTTTTCAAAACAAGTTATGGAGCCATGGACGGCAATAGGCTCGACCTGTATTACATGAAACTTAAAAAGATATATCTGGCGAAATGTGGGTGTAGGAGCACTTTCCAACACTTCTGGAATCACTGTTATGCTATAATCAAGCACAGGCTAGTTAGTCATAATTACCTCAAGCCATACAATTGGCACTATAAATTGCCTTACTAGGAAAACAGACGAGCACGCTACCTCAAAGCGATACATGAACACATTTCCACGAATGATTTCTTAGCTAGCCATAGTAACGTGGCGGCTATAACGCTCGGACAATCAAACAGATAGACGAACAATAAAAATATACATTCAAACAAATGGATCATCATCTCACAAGATATAAAAGCTTGATACAGTGTCTGGTGTTATACTTAGACGATTTTATTGATTCGACGACGCTATCAGTCAAGCGGGTACGAACGGGAATCCTTAAATGAATAATTTATAAGGTTAGGCTCCTGTCGCTTTTCTAATAGTGGTTAGTGAGACAAGGCTCGGATGAAGGTTTGGTCTCGAGCTTTTATAGCATGGATTTAGATAGCCCCCAGGGGTCCAAGTCATATTGAAACAACGCCGTTACCATTGTGACAAAACTTTGTAAATCTTCTGCAATGGAGAGGTTGGTTGAACTTGAATGTATTGTTTTGAAAATGTACTTTAGAAAGAAGAAAATTATTAAAAAATCTTGTAAAAAGCATGATTTAAAAGCCACAGTGTGTCCGTGATCGAAATAATTGTCAAAATAATGGGAGATTGAAAAAGTGATACATACTGGGATACGAATAGAATTTTCGGACGATTTAGCTGTGCGGTCTGCCGTGCGGCACGGCAAGCGGCTAACCCCAGTCGATTAGCCAGTCGATTTTCGCGGCACGTTTTGTAAACACCTATCAATTAATAAGCTCACCGTCAACCACATCATTGCTTACTATCGGGCGAGATGGTGATCAAGCGCGAGGATTCGTGGAAGCATATCACAAAAAAAAATCGGCTAATCAGATTTCATTAGCAGACTCGGGGTACATTTTATTCCTCTCTCCTATTGTACCCCGTACGTAGCAAGGGTCATATTGCCTTGACTGTTTACAATGGGAGGGAGTCACGCTGTGAAAGTAAATAAAAATAATATTATGATGTTTATCACCGTATACACAAGCAATATTATCTATGTTTATAGCCGCTTTATTTGTTCAGCGTGATATTTTGTGAGCAATCGGTTTAACGGTAGCGTTTATTTTAATGATTATGTTTTGTTTATGAACGATGAAATGGTTCGAAGGTTCTGTTTCAGGGATTTTGTTTACGGTTAAAGGTGTAATTAGGACAATTTTATTTTAATACGGCATTATAATTATTGTATGGTTTGAAATATTTACACATAGGTATTTCTGATCTGTTTGGCTGTTAGCAATATAGGTACTAACAGACGTTCTAAAGTGTGGTAATTACTTTGGTAGTTATTGCGAAGTAACTACCACAATAAATTATTATGTTGGCCACATCAAAAAGTTGATCACTACATAGTATGAAATAAAAAGTCGCTTCCCGCTGTCTGCCCTATGTACACTTAGATCTTTAAAACTACGCAACGGGCTTTGATGCGGTTTTCTTTAATAGAGTGATTCAAGAGGAAGGTTTAAACGTAGTATGTATGTAACATGTATGTATAATAAATAGTAGAAATTGCACCCGTATGGAGCCGGGGCGGGTAGATAGTTGATTAATAAAATCAACGATCTCAACATGATCTTTTGCTACGACAGCGTAGCTCGCGTAGCAGGGACATTGGCTACGCCATAGCAGCCGTCTACGGAATCTGACACTTGAAAAATTGTTTAATGACGCCTTTGTTAGCTCAGGTAAATTCCTGACTAAATTTCTTTACCTTTACAAAAGCGTGTAAGCTAAAATCGTTCAAAGTTCGTTGTCAAATTCACAAGAATACGAAGAAAATCCTTTCAGGGACAAACAATCTGTTTTAGACAGGTATGTTTGGCACGACATTGATGCGGGTAACACAGATAAAGATTTCTCTTTCTGGCGGATAATACCAATTACGAGAGCTAAGTGAGTGTTAGAAAATATATAATTCTTCGGGAAATCACGTTATTCAATAAATCCCAATGAAAGGATCATGGTTTTTCCCACTCGTCGTAATATCGCATTCCGTTCGTCATAAAAACGGGCCCATCTATTCCACGTAGATGTATGGTTGGTAATAATTCACGTCAATATTCATTCGTGTCAAACAAATCGTAAAACGTACGGAATCCAGGTTTGGAGCCGAATGTTGTTTTACAATATAACATACAACTTTTGTAACGACCGGGTTTGATTTGAATTCCATATTTGACAATTCTAATAAATCTGGGCATGTATATTGATTTGACCGCTGTATATAAAAAATCAAGGGATACCGGGCCGTAGACTATAATTATATAAGTATTTCCTAGACTTACTAAATAAAAATAATTATACATACAAGTCAATATTAAAAGTAACATGCTGCGTGGTCCACTGAGTCATATTAATAATCAGACATTTTCATCAAAGCAATTAGCTAAGTTGTACTTATGCTTCAAAATTTAAGCGACCTAATTTTTAATCTAGGGCAAAAAAAAAATGTTTACTTTTTAAAGATATAAAAGATTAAAGGATTTCTTGCTGAAGTAGCAACATAAAAGATGATTCCTTTCGTCCTTATTTTTTACGATCTTCCAAAAATCTGCTTGTCGACCTAAAAATGCTAAAACTTTGTACATTTAGGGTGAGCGACTTGAGAACTCAATGTAAACCTACACATCTTACCAAGTATTTGCTATTGTAAATTACTTTCTAAGGTTAAATAAGAACATATCAAATGAGTCCGAGGCTTTGTAGCGGAAGGACCTGTCACTAACTGACTTAAACTCACTCTGAGCCTTCACTTGCTCGTTACCTACGTTCCTGGATGCGGTGAAATAAGACAGTGCCACGATCCAAGATGTACATAATGAGGTAATTTTATTTTTTTAGCAGTTTTTTGCTGTTGGGGGAAGACTATATTTCACAAGTACTCTTTTCTAAAAGCACCTTGAACCAGCCATCGTAGTGCGCGTTCAATCTTCGGATTGAATAGGCAAATAAAATGGACATTTCGAAAATGTGTTGAAAGGAAAAGTACTTTTACATAAATCGAACTCTTTGTTAGACAACAATAGTTAAACCCATGTCCACAAAAAAGGGGAAATCCCTTTGCATCCTTTATTCCATGCATTTGTAGATAACGTATTTCACGGTCCCTTTTAACATTATCCATTATGTTAATCTAAGGTCAACGGTTTATCGTGTCTGAAATTCTGAATGGATTAAACGAAAATGTTGTTTTATCACTCCATTTTATGAAAAAGCCTTGAATTTTGACATATGACAAAGGGGGCGATACTTTTGTGTTTCCTTTGTGGTCTTATCCATGGTGAGGACCAGTTTGTATTAAAGACATCTTCCGTTTGATGTTTTAACATATTCACTTTATGTTCCTTAAAGCTGACTTCGATATTCGCTTCTTGATACCGCATTAGTATATTAGAGGCTTGGTTCGGTTTCGATATTTATTTGTTTGAAAATATTTCAAAGACATTTATGTTATTATTAATGACGTAATACACTAAAACTAGGCAGAAGGTAATATTCGAAATAGCTCTACCTTAAAATCATAAACGTAAAGTATAAATATAAATAGAGTGTGCCACATTAGTTCTGCTATTTATCTGTAGTTAAAAATATAAATAATAATAAAAAAGACGTGTGGCACTCGGGGACTGCCGCGGTAAAGCTATTGCATAGCATTTTGTATCAAGTTATGCAATTATAATTTTAGTTATTTATTTTATTCATGCATTATTGCTTTTTCTATAATTTTCTATAATAATTTAATTAAATTAAATGAGCGTGAGGTTTTTTCGTTACGGAATTTCTGGATTCGGTCCCCGCGCTCAAGGCCCGCGATAGAAGCTATGCAATAGCTTAATATTCCACAACTGTCACACAGTGCCATCTAGTCCCAAGCTAAGCAGAGCTTGTGTTATGGGTACTAGACAACTGATAAACATACTTATGTTATATTTCTAAATACATACATATTATAGATAAATTACACCCAGACACAGAACAAATTTTAATGATCGTGCACATCACACAAACATTTGTCCTGGGTGAGAATCGAACCCACGACCTCCGGCATAGCAGTTAGGGTCACTAACCACTAGACAACAGGCCTGCCAGGGATTCGAACCATTTTCTTAACACTGGACTTGAACTGAGCGTTAACTTGCTTGTTGAAATTACAAGCGACAATGATTGAAGATAAGGCAAATGAGATGAACTTTTTAGAGCTCTTTTTTATTAAAATGAGAAGTCTTTAATATTAAGGGCGTACTGACGTACTAAAAAAGTAAATCAGACTTATCACAATAAAACCTTAGAATGACTTGTTCTTATGTAAGTCTTCAAATTTTAGGTACTTACTTTTTGTGATCTTTTATTTGAGGTGGATGGGAACCAACTTCAAACAATCCGAACTGGGTAACATAGGCTACCTGTTCCTTTTGGTCGACGGCGCGTTGTGTCCCATGCGCGCCTCAAAGAGCGTCAGCATAATGACGGGGCCCCCTCTCAGAGGGCCAAAGCCTGCCGGAGTCGCGGGACTTATTCCATCACCGTGACCCCGGAACATAAAGGGCTATTGAAGGACACCATGGATTTTAGTCAGTACTAGTCTGACAGTACCTCCCGCCCTGCCCGGGGTGGGAGGGCTCATTTGATGATTTTACCACGTTAAAAAAAAAACCTGTTCCTTTTGACAACAGCTGAGCGATCCCACTGAATATCGTAAGTCGTCTGGCTTGCGACAATGAATTATCGAAGTCCGGCGCCAAACAGTTTTTGTTGTGTTCCGTCGATATGCAGAAGTTCCCGAGTTCCAGTTCCATTCAGATGAGTTTGCTCCGTCTTAGGTCTCACCTTTGCTTCTGAGGCCAAAAACAAAATCCATTATAAAAAAAAAAAAAAAAAAAAAAAACGTGGGAAAAATAATATCATCTTTGTTTCGCCAATATCCTAGATAATGATCCGCCAACGAGCTTTAAACGAGTGCCAAGTGCTGTCTCAAAAAAACCTTAGCCTTGCTTTCGCTTGGCAACTATTCAGTTTTTCTAAGTATAAACGGACACAACATACTTAGTGGTAGCCACGGCACGTGAAGCAAGAACTTTATGCTAGAAGTAATACTTAAAACAGTTCGCTGCCTCCTGTTTTTTTGATTCCAACTTTTCTTTACATTTATTTTTATTAAAATATCAGTCAAACATGTCAGAAGGGGTTAGAGGTCATTACACATTGCAAAATTTCTCGATTTTGTAAGTGTTCGGAGGAGCCCGTGTAGTTTGTCCGCAAATTACGGTGCACTTAGATTTGATACATTACCAGATGATTTTTGTGATACACAAAAGTGATAGTAAAATCTCAGAAAATGTAACTTTTGAGTATGGAGTTAACTTATGACCAAACATATCTTATGAAAAAATAATGAAATAACTTATGAACTTACAATATGATTATCGACTCATTCTGCTTGAATATTTTTGCTAGATAATTTAGTTTGACCTTGTTTACGTAAATATGATACCATATCAGAAACAGGTTTGATCTACAACATTTAATTTCAACGTCACTCAAACAAGATAGGATATCTTTTTAACTTTGGAATATAAAAATGCTTATTTGGTTTGAAACTTTTTTCTTAACCCTAAACTGCTGAAGGTCTCTAAATAATACCCTTTGTATCTTTTACCCCACTACCTAATTTCTTTAAGATTTGTATCCCACAGATGTTTTCTGAGAACCCATAGCCAAAAACCCTATCATAAAGTTAGCAAATCTGACTACAATTTTGTTGTATTGATTATTATTGGTAAATATTATTTTAAATATCATGTTAGCTTATTTACTCTCTAAATTAAGATTACATTAACTAACCGCGTCGGACATTGATTTTTCATTGAAATTATTTGTTTCTACAAACATTTCACATTTTTCAGCATTACATCCCCATTAATGCATAATTATTATGAAAACCGATTTGTTCAAAATAAATTATGGCACATTTTGTTGGTATTTTCGTTTCTAGAATTACTGATACTAACATTACAGTCAAAATATTTTGCTATTAACTTATAAATGACGAAATATAACAAAATAGGACCAAGCAAAATCATTTTGTCATCTGTAGATATTGATTGAACATAAAAAAATCGTAAATATCTGAGGCATGAAAGAAAATAGGTATTTCTGTGGGTGTATCAGTTCCGGATTTTTCTTACAGAAATGTATGATTATGGAGTGACATAATCAATGATCTGGAAACCAGTCACTATATCCAAACATTTCTTTATGTCAATGTGTTTTGGAGTTTTTATCCCGCATAAAGAAAATGCGGCGTGATACTTTCAATCGGGACTTGAAAACTCTCCTATTATTAGCATACTGTGTAACAGAAATAAATACCTAGAGCACTGAATTTCTAGGTTAGATTTTAAATCCTCTAAAATCATAAAAGAGTTATCAAATAATAAAATTTAAGATACGCAGAAAACCTTTTTTCTTAAAACCATATTAATGTAAAAGTAAAACCAATAAATTCTAATAACAAAGTCGTAATTCTATCAAAACATTGCCAAGAAAAAGAAATATTTTAGCCTCAAACAGAGTTACCGAAGTCTCGTTACTAATACTTGAACTGTCATATGTTTTTATTAGCGACGGAAAAGTTTTTCCGATACTCGCATTTACCGAAGTAAAGTAAATCTAAGCAATGAATTACCAATTTTCTTCATAACGGAGTCGTGACTTTCTCAGTTTTAACCCTTTCAGTGGCTAAGTTCGTTCATTACGCAGCGAGGCTACCAAGTTCTTGAGTGTCGAATATTCAGAAGGAGCAAATGGGAATTTGTTTAGTATATTTTGATCAACACAACGGTAGTAAACGGTGGAGGTGGTAACTTTCTTAAGGAAAATAGTCAAGAAAGTTTGTTAAAAATATTTACACATTACACATAGTTCATAATTTTGAAAGATTTAACACGTTTTAGGAAAAATATACCTAATTAATTTACATACGGCAAACTTCCCTACAAGGATATAATATAATTAGATTGCTTCGGGGTGGTAAACGCAACTGTTGTTCATGAGGTTGAGAAAAGTGTGATTCGGATAATCTATTATGGCTTTCCCAGTACTGTAGCGGTTACAGAGTTTTGAGTTTGTGTTTCGACTTGCACCTTATGACATGGGAGTAAAGCATAACTGGCGAATTGCGAGTGTACTATTGGGTTCCCTTCTGCACAACCCCTCGGTGATTACTGGCGTTACGTAATCTAATACAACTAAAAAGTAACAAAAAAAAAGTTGATTTTTTCTAAACATGTTATTTGTCTATACCAGTGTAAAACTATTTTCGCAGAATAAATCTAGGTGATATTTACTCACTGAAATCGAACTCATGTAAACCAAATATTAAATACACGCCCGCGTCGCGAATTGTAAAGCTTTTTATCGAAAGAAAAAAACCGATTGCGACCAAGATTTAACCATACGACCTTCAGTATACCAGACACTCATGTAAACGAGTTCAATTTCAGTAGGTTATTGAAAAGACTTCACAAGATAAAATGCGCATATTTACTTTGTCAAAATTGAATATACCTAATCGATAGTATTGAAAAATGATAAAAAAAAAAACAAATAATTTTGAGAAGTATGAAACTGTCAGTGTGAGTACATTATTATGATAAGTAACTGAATAAAAACATGAAAAACTTAATCATAGAATTCTACAAAGACTGACACAATAAACTGTACCCTTAGCACGAATTTTCACTCTTTTACTTTACAGCGTCTTTCCAGTATTTACAGCGTTCTTGTATGAAAAAATGGAACAGCGCCTCTGGTGTGCAAAGAAGGAACTAATTTTTTCCTTGAAAATTATCAATTTGAAATTGTCAAAGTTCCAGTTTACGTCTCAAATACTGAAAACTCGTGCTAAGGGTACTGAGTGATAAAAATACCTTTACTAAAGATATTAAATTAAAAAGGAAGAAAAAGAAACAGTTTGATAGGACTAGCATGTACATTTTTGTATTAAAGTTTACAATTCTCCTAAAAAAGAATCTTATTGAACTGATGTGAAAGTTTCCTTCCTACCTCCGTGTCTTATGATGTATGATTTTGCACATGTTTCGAGGCACTGAGCCTGTTCCTCTCAACTTGGCAATGAGAACAATTTATTCTAATTATTTTCTGCCGCCTCTCTCCACACACCGAACGCTTTTACGTAAATTATTTTTGATACACTCTGTACTACTCTCGTGACCCACGCAGAATTTTATACAGCAGATGAATTTTTGAGATGAGGGAAAAGCGTAACGAGATTCAGAAAAATAAGTTTTCAAGACTACCCTTGGTGTTTCCCAAGGGTACCGTAAAATGCGAATAAGATATAATTTCAGTAAATATTTATATCTTTTAAATATAAGCGGCCATATTTTCCTATCCCGAAACGAGAAATTGCGATCGAGAATAATTAGTTTTCCCACAATTTATAATGTTTTTTTTTGTGACAATTACCCAAGGGAAGAATGCTAAACCAACCCTTGTAACAAAATCTGTGAAAAGTTTTTTACTGCCTTTAATATTAAATTAATAATGCTGTGTTATTGATATAATCCAAATAAACAAGCTTTTACATAAAAATAAAATTAAATTCCAAACAAAAATGACAGAATAAGATATAATTTCAGTAAATATTTATATCTTTTAAATATAAGCGGCCATATTTTCCTATCCCGAAACGAGAAATTGCGATCGAGAATAATTAGTTTTCCCACAATTTATAATGTTTTTTTTTGTGACAATTACCCAAGGGAAGAATGCTAAACCAACCCTTGTAACAAAATCTGTGAAAAGTTTTTTACTGCCTTTAATATTAAATTAATAATGCTGTGTTATTGATATAATCCAAATAAACAAGCTTTTACATAAAAATAAAATTAAATTCCAAACAAAAATGACAGAATAAGATATAATTTCAGTAAATATTTATATCTTTTAAATATAAGCGGCCATATTTTCCTATCCCGAAACGAGAAATTGCGATCGAGAATAATTAGTTTTCCCACAATTTATAATGTTTTTTTTTGTGACAATTACCCAAGGGAAGAATGCTAAACCAACCCTTGTAACAAAATCTGTGAAAAGTTTTTTACTGCCTTTAATATTAAATTAATAATGCTGTGTTATTGATATAATCCAAATAAACAAGCTTTTACATAAAAATAAAATTAAATTCTAAACAAAAATGACAGAAATTGTATAATTTTTCGGTTGGTATTTTTATCTTTTTTATGAAAAAAGTAAACAAATTGTACATTTGTGATGCATTAAAATGTCCATGAAACAAAAAAAAAACTATTTTTTAATTATTTCAAAGACAACAACATTGTACAAATAAAAATAAAATTAAATTCCAAACAAAAATGACAGAAATTGTGTAATTTTTCGGTTGGTATTTTTATCTTTTTTATGAAAAAAGTAACAAACTAATACAAAAACTAACAAAATAAACAACCTTTTCTCCAATTAGCTTTCAAAATTTCATTCTATAAAATGAGCACTTAGTCAAACGACTAGTCTAACTCTAGTTTCACAACTATCCAACTACCATTAACATTTAACGTTAGCTTGAAGCTAGCCATCAATTCACATCATTAAACGAGCGTTTAATTTTAACAGCCCGTCAAACGACGCGTAGTATCTGTCTCACATTACTCTGTGGTCCCACTAACGTACGTCAACCGGTCATAGTCACAATACTGCGGTTTGTTCGCATGATAAAATACGCACAGGTCTGTATTATTTGCGGTCATCGTAATGTAAGCAAATATAGAATTATTAAGCTATAATTATGTACCTAGCTATAATAATAATAATACACTGATGACATTAAAAAGGTACGACTCATCGTTCACAGGTTAAGGACGGCATTATAATTTTTAAGAAATGTACCTATCGGTAAACTCTGCTCTATCTATCCGTTAAAATAAATTTACTTCGTAAAAACACAAAATGCCGCCCACACATGCTGTCTGTCGGTATTATCAAACAACTCAATAGTAATCAAATAATCAAAAGTCTATTTTCATACCGTTTAAAAATTCAAGATTGATATCAGTTTCGTATTCCAACAATTGCCTAAAGCAAAGCAATTAAATCAGTTTGGAAAAAAGTATTCGTTTTTTAATATTTTTTTATGGCAGCGTAGTATTATTCGGGCACGCCGCTATTGCAGCGGTAAGACCCCTCTTTGAGGAGTGGCTGGAGGTGGTGGCAGGCGTCACGGCGGCGGCGTCCTGACCTACCGCATGACGCAGGTCCTCACCGGACACGGAAGTTTCGGGAGGTACTTGTGTCTGACAAGGAGGGAAGAAACGCCTGGGTGTCACCACTGCGAGGATCGCCCTGAGGACACGGTGGAGCATACGGTGCAGGACTGCCCCGCTTGGGCACAGCACCGCCTTCATGGCAACAAATAACTGTTTCTCTTTTTCTTGCAATGTGCTAGCAGCTAACGTTACTGAAAAATTAAATTCTTCACTGCATTAGAATAAAAGTTTTCGTCCACTATCTGAACTTAAATAATTATCTTAATTAATAAAACCATTCACATTGCGGCTTATATCAATGACTGCATCAAAGCTATGCTATGTTTATTAACAGAAGATTATTTCCTGTGGTTTCGTTTGTACCTAATGGTCGACGTTTTGATTTCAATTCTCTGGAATTCTATTGTCATTTTGCAATGCATGCATTTGATTTTTGTAATGAATGTTCGTTTCACCTCATGTTTTCATCAAAGCGATCGCCGCAATGATACGCGAACAGAGTTTTTAGCACAAGTTTTGGCTGTTTTTTATGTAAAGTAAACTGGTACTTTGAGTTTAATTTGATGAAAAAAAATAGTAGCTGGAGAGCTACTGAACCCTGCGACTAACGGTCTTCCTGTAAGGTTAGAAATTTGTACACGTAATATTTATAGCATGCTAAGAGCAATAGCGACGACCTGGCAGGCGTCAGCCGTGCACATCATTAGACAATTTAATTTTCAAAGTGTAAAAAAAATTGAAAAAAAAAACTTGTTCCTGTAAGCTTCAAAATTTAACAGGATGTAGTTTATTTATTGTGAATCTTGGAAAAAAAATGACAGGCGATTACAAGGTGCACAAGTAATAATAATATAATAATATTCCACAACTATCACACAACGCCATCTAGTCCCAAGCTAAGCAGAGCTTGTGTTATGGGTACTAGACAACTGATTAACTACATATATATTTCTAAATACATACATATTATAGATAAATTACACCCAGACACAGAACAAATGATCGTGCTCATCACACAAACATTTGTCCTGGGTGGGAATCGAACCCACGACCTCCGGCATAGCAGTCAGGGTCACTAACCACTAGACCAACAGGCCAGTCGTGACAGGTATGTGACAGGCGAATTGAAAAGTGCAAAGTTGATGAGGAAAAATAAACTCAGTTCAGTAGCTCTTGGACTATAGTTCCTTATTTGTATGCTAGAGGCGCTTTTTCATTTGCCACCGAAGTTACGTCGTATTATTCGTATTCGTCGAGTACGAAGTACGGCTAAATACGTAGAAATCGTGTTAGGGACTTGACGTATCACATCATCAGCCCATAATGTTCCCACTGCTGGGATACAGGCCTCCTCTCTGTGAGAGGGAGTGGGCCATAATTACAACGCGGGCCCAGTGCGGGTTGGTAGATGCCACATGTCTTCGAATTTTTGGTTCTAGGACATGCCGGTTTCCTCACGATGTTTTCCTTCACCGTTGACCGACCTTCAGCAGCGGTGATGACATAAATTACAAGTTATGCGCTTGGCGGGGTTTGAACCCAAGACCTACAACTAGTAAGTCGGGAACGATACCACTGTCCACTGGGCCACTATAATTGACGTATAATGTCATTCATTTATTTCGTAAACCGAAACATGACTTTATAGTGAAACTACAGTCATTTGTTTGAGGTACGGGATCGCCGAAAAAAAAAAACAGGTGGTACCTACAATTATAACTTTGACGTGATATTATGAAGTTTGTTAAAACTGATTTAGATAACCAAATCAGTTGAAACAAACCCCTTTTCATGCTAATATGCTATACCATAGTGGGTATAACCCACTATGGTAAAACTTGAAAAGGGGTTTGTTTCAGTTAGTTTTTGTCAGTTTGCCATTAATTTCCTACCCAGCACAATGCAATGATTGTGAAAAATATCTTTAAAAGAATTTTTGAAGTCAAGATAAACCAACCGGGCTTTTGATTAATTTTGGAACATGGAAATTCCAATCACAATAATTAAATCCATAAATGTGTAACCATATTTATATACTTACATAAAATCGGTATTTCAATTTTATTCTAAAAGCCAACTCCGTGTGCAAAACAATTTGTTTGGGATATTTTTTTTATCATGAGAATACGCTGAAATATTCATTACAGTAACCAGTAAGGTCGTGTTCATACCAAAGGTTTTGTTGTCAGCCGACTATTAATGAGAATGTATAAAAAACAAACGTTGTTTTTCTTCCATACGTTTTGAAGCTCACTTGGCGACAACTTTGTGTAAATTCGACCTATGAATTGCTCAATGCATTTTTACTGTCTCACATTTTGACTGAGTTTTATGTTCTGCCTGAGATAGAATATTAAAATGAACAGTAATGGGTCGATTACACCTAACGAGTACAGTGGTGAGTCAGTAAATAAGCTCTCGGCCGAGAGAGTAATATTAATACGCACTCGAACAATAAGCACTCGTTAAAGTGTTCATACCAACCGAGCACTCGGCCGAGGACACTGACTCGCCGCTGTACTCGTTAGGTGTAATCGACCTATAATGACCATGTTATTTTTATTTGTCACTATCAATTGCAATAACGTTATAAATAATAAAAAAAATGTATTTATAAATAATGAAATTAATAAAAAACCCATTCATTGAGAAAATATTTATGACTTCCATTGATATTATAGATTATACTTCCGGGACCAGTTTGTTTGTTGAATTTCCTTCATTTGATTCTATTGCTTGAATTAAATTAATTTCAACTTCATTTCCGACTTTTCACCCAAAATAAGAGCTAGTTTTGCTTACCAAGCATGCCATTGTTTCTTTTCTGACGATAGTTTTGCTCCGAATGTGTCAGCCCATTAACATTCCAGTGGTATTGTAGTGAAATTCCTTGCTTCAAGATTTGCCCCAGATTCGGTTTTCGGGTCGTAGGCTATTGTACGACATAGATTGTGGACTATTGTTTATAAATTAATATCCGGGTTGCGATGCTATAACAGTTTGTGGTCGTTATAAATCATTGTTTATCTTATTTGTAACTATCTTGATATAATAAAGGACGATATTATTACTTATTTATTTGGTTGAAGATACAATGAAATTATATAAAACGAATGAATATTCAACAGATGATATACTGACGATACGCGATGTGTCTTGCATCACGACTTGCGTCAAAATTGACATACAAGCACGTCACTTTTTTGTTTCGCCGGAGATTGGGCGTTTTTCCGTGCCGGTGCCAGGGAAGCAAAAATGTATGAAAACACATCACGCACCGGCACTATGCCGGCGCCGGCGCTGGTGCCGGTGCCGGTGGTAAAGTGTGATATCCGTTGATGCGTAAAACATGCACACAGCACACGATCGCGGTTGCGACCGCTCTACCGTTTCTACGCGCAGAGTACCTATCTACTATTGTAGGTTTGCTTCACTTCTCCCGTTCAACCGCGAAAACCATCCACGTCGCTTTGCAAAATGTGTCGTCATGGTTGCGCTGACTCGTAGCACTTTATCAAACTCAATGATTAGTTTTCTAAGCAGTCGCTGTTACAGCACGGTTCGCAAGTGGATAATGAAATGAAAGTTGTTGAAGCAAGAAAAACGAAGATTGTTTCATTTTGTTAATGTTAAAAACTACTCAAGTCCAACTTTTAACTATGTCCTAGTAAATTGCAAAATACTTTCAGTCCTTCATTCAGGAGCTACTAAGTAGACGAACGAGAATTCACATAAAATACACTATTTATTTCTTTTCTCTTTCTCATCCACTCCTCGTGATTTCAATTTGTCTGATGATTAATCATCTAAGCCAAAATACGGTAGGAAACAGAAACAGTATTTTGGAGCAAGAAATCTGAAACTAGGCCCGTTTTTAGTGACGATGAGCTCGACAGTGTTTGACAGTGACAAATTAATTGTCATAAAGCTGCTCAAGTATACCGTGAGTGAAAAATAGGAATTAATATTATGTCAAAATATAAATTACTTACGCGAATAAAGAGCAATGATTCATTGCGCACCGTAGTATTTAATACCGGCTTTATACATTAACTCACGTCTTTTTGCAATGAACGTGAAATAAGTTTCTGTCTACCGGAGACAAACACTAGAAAATCCCATCGGTTACTGCTTATAATCCATTTTGTTTGGGTTGTAAAAATCGTCAAATGAGTCCTCCCACTCTGGTCAGAGCGTAGGAGCCTGTCAAACTCTTACTGACTAAACACCAGCCTGTTTCTTCACATGCCATTTGTGTTCCTTGGCTGAAGGTGCACCTTTAAAACAGTTCCGCGAATCCGTCAAGCGTTTGGTCTTCTGGACTCCATCAGTTTGCTGACAGCTCCTTGAAGTGCGCGTGGAACACGATTCACTGTCGACTTGGACCTTCTTATGATCAGTTGGCGACTTATATTCATTCAATACTCTCCGTTCGCAAGCCCGCGCCTACGGTGACAAGAAAACGCCTCATGATGCCAAATAATTACTTCTCACATTCGTAACTGTCAGCCCCATTCTAGTCATTGCATTTTTACCCAAAAATCTAGAATAACAACGAAAATTAAAAATAAATTCTGTTCGGATAATAACCGGTTATTTTAAATAGTCTATTGATAAGTGGAAACAGTGTTTTGTCAACAACTTAAGTGTTAATGAAGATAATCATTTACTTCTTCACTATCTGTTCTAATACAGCTTGAAACATAAAATTAAAGTCCAATATTTTTTGTCTTAAAAAACCGTATTGGTTATGGAAAATTAAAAACAAATTATTTGTTTCATGCTTCACATCAAAATCGCAATTTAACCCACTAAATATAATAAATTATATATATACCTATATAAATTATGATGCAATATTTTTCGTCGCTTGTTCGTGTTCGTGACAAAAGACGAACCAGGAAACATCGGAAGTCACGTGTACTTAATTCCACGCATCCTTGCGTAGTATCAATCTCAGTACTCTTGAAGAGCGTGACTTTGATAAGTAGAAAAGCTCACCTTCTTTTTATTTTGACAAGACCGTCCCTGCCCTGGATAACTTACTTTTTCAGTTTCAGCAGCCTATTATGCTCAACACAATTTGTAAAAGCTTTTAAAAGCTAACCATCATTAATACCCGTCTTATTTATAAATATTCCTTTCAGTAAAATTTCAGTATCCCTAAACTTGTTCATAATTGAAATTATCATTATTTAGGACAGTAGCATGGATACTTTATAGTCCAATAAAATGTTGGCCAAACTGACGGTTTAACTGAAGTACCGAAGGTGTTTTTACGACGTCGTAATTATTATCGTACTAAATAATTAATTGCAACGTCAGAATTTTAATACCGGTACTAGAATAAAATTAAACTGTGCCTAAAATAAACAAATACAAAATTTTATCTAAGGTGGTAACTTCTCAAGCATCGTTCGAAATAAAGTCGGTAGGCTAAAATTAAAAATAACAAACCTACTGGGAAATGAGGCACCTTGAAAGAGGGCTCGTTATCTTCGACGCGGAGGCACGCGGAGGCTTGAAGAAAATAATCAGCGGAAAACAAAAGAAAGCGGTAGGTAAGTGGAATAAATTCCAATCTTCTTTTGAATTCAAAGATATGGTACGGGGCAAGCCTGCGCCGTTTTCTCGTGGTCCTACTATTTTGTCCTACTTGTGATACGCCTTGGGGACATATTTTATTGTTTGCAACATTGGAATTCAATTTACTTTTACAGTTATTAAAAATTATCTTGGAAATATTTAGGATTGACTCTGATATTCAGTAAGAACCTTTCAATAAAGTTCACACTGAGAGAAGTAGCTGATACGTGCACCCCTAAGATAGCTCATTAGTGGTGTCAGAGAGATCTAATTAAACTTTCTAGCAACGTCCTATTACCCACAGCTCGTGCAGTTTCATGATTCTGAATTCATTTTCCGAAGACTCATTTGCAGTCTATTTCTATGTATACCTATAAATTTTCTAGCTAGCCAGAACTTAAATTAAAACGTCGACGTTCATTCGACTTAATAACTTGGAATAACACGTCTCCAACGGCAGCACAAAGACGTGCTCAGGATTTGAATCAGAAGTTCCTGAGAAAAAGAAAACTTGTCTTAAAAAATGTTTTTCTACCAATTCGTGTCTGACGATACAATAATATTAATTTCATGTGTTATTTTTTAAGGAATTTTATAGATTTTTCTTTTGGAATTGATTTCATTAACATTGAGCTGTTTTCATTTCATTTCATGAATTATTGATCTTGTGAAAATTTGATTACTCCAAAAGTTTCGAAGTAATATTTTATGTAACTATTCACGCAACAGTTACGATTGATAAAACTTATAATGTGCCAGTCCATGGCCATGTCTTTGACCTTCTTTAGTACTTTTTTTTTTAGCCCCCCACCCTGGGCAGGGCGGGAGGGACTGTCACACTCGAACTGACTAAAATCCACGGTGTCCTTCAATAGCCCTTTATGTTCCGGTGTCACGGTAATGAGATAAGTCCCGCGACCCCGGCAGGTTTTGGCCCCCTGAGAGGGGGCCCCGTCATTTTGCTGACGCTCTTTGAGGCGCGCGTGGAACATAACGCGCCATGGTCGGACAGCGAGTTGCCCTTTACTCGCCGCCCGCATGCCACCTTCTTTAGTACTTAGTCACAATTCGAATAAACATACTTAAATGTTTTATTTAATACCCACTTCATCAGTTATGGCAAAAGCAAAGTAATATTTATTTACAAAAATAAGCACCTTTATATCCGTTCATAGACAAAACGACTGAAAGAAAACAGTAGAATCCTTTTTCTCATTAATTTCCTGGAACTGCAACGAGATTCTTTGTTCTAGGTACCGTTGCAGCTTAGGATTTTGTAAAGCCGTTCCCATACGATGCTAATTTCCCTGGAGGACAACAGTATTTGTCACACTCTATTCATTACTCACCCTTACTTACTTTACCGCCGAGAAAAAATGTTCGAGAGCACTAGTTTTATCTCTTCTGACTGCAAAGTAACCGTCATAGTTAATACTGGCGCGAATAATAAAAAGTAATTTTCTTTTTCGTTCCCTTGTTGCAGCAGATTACGGCAATCACGAGGGAATGACGTTAGAATTGTGAAAAATAACGTCAAGCTGCTGCCCCCAAGTCAATCGAAGACTTCCTCAACTTTATAATCTTTGTAAATTACCGCTCGCTCTAGCAGATGGCGCAGCAAAAGTATTTTGCATTAATATGGCTTGAGTTTTAAATTCGAATTTATTGGCACTGGCAGTCGAGAATCGGTCGGGAAATTCGATAACCCATACTTTTGTGGCGTAACTACGAACTTTGATATCTGTCTTGTTCACTTGTTTTGAGGGTTCCGTACCTCGTAAAAGAATAAATGGAACTCTTATAAGATCACTTTGTTGTCCATTTTCTAAGGTGTTCCTTATTCAATTCTAACGTCATGTAGGTATCAAACCGAAATTAATATCAAATACTCGAGTATACGATCCCTTGGAGCAGCAAGAAAATAAAAATTCTAAGTCAACGCAATTAGAAGATACGTACTTGTATTCTCCCGTTGAGCTAGAATCAGAAAAAGCAAGAAGTGAGAACTTATAGTATGCATAAAGGAAAACGTTTAAAATGTGGTTTTTCTATGAGAAAAACCTTTACTTACACACTTATATGTGTAGTTCATTTCATACATATAGGGTGACTTTTTTACCACCGTCCAAAATTTTTCTATGCATTAGGTATCAATCACTAAACCCATTTTTGAAAAAAAATCGATACGTCAAATTGTCATATTAAATCATTTTCTCATTCGCTCTGTGTGGTCACTAAGCTAAACGTTAATAATATAGGTACACTTGCCGACGCATGAAACGGGCAGAGCGCACCCCGCTGACCCCCCGCCCCGCCCCGCTACACCTGAGCGACACATCACAGCGCGGTGTCCAGATTCATCAAGTTTTAATAGATAACATTGAGACGTGATATCTCGATATTTTTGTATTGATTGATACGAAAAGAAAAAACACGTATTCAATGATTTTCGCCAAAGATTAATATATTAAAATTTGGATGGTGACTAAAAAATTACCCTATATAGGTACAAGTGCACACGCCCGCAAACAGGTTTTCAACGTTTATTTTTTTCTACAATATCAAGTTTGTTTTTGGGATAAAATATATTCAACTACGGAACACTTCATTGGTTGTGATCCAACACGCACTTGTCCATTATTTTTTTGCATCTCTCGATCTCGTTGTGTTTCATTTTTTCCGACAAACGACAATTTGCATAAATATATGAAAGGACGCCATATTTTATCATGATTCTTCGTGTTTGCGTCCGAATATACACGGGCTACGCTAAGATATACCTATGTTGCAGCTACCATCATGTGATAAACAACATAACGTAATATAATATCATGACTGTGATAACCACAAAGATACACTTCTTATTTGGAGATGATGCAATATCGTTACTGTGCAATGAATTTGTTTTCTATAGAGCAGTTGAAGTAATAGGCGAGAAGGATGAACCAGAAATGGCTGTGATACGAGTATGGTTGATAAATAAATATGAATACCTATAAATCTACACTTAACATTATAAAGAGGAAAGATTTGTATTTTTGTGTGAATTGGACCGATATCAAAAAAAAATTCAGCACTTGAAAGCTGCTTTGGTCCTGAGTGACATAGAAAATAAGGGGGGGAGGAGTAAGCGGGCGAAGCCGCAGGAAAAAGCTAGTAATACATAAAGAACTGATACTCACTTCGTGTATTACAAGTAGATTGGTAAATATTGATTTTCATAGCAAAGGTTTCGTCAAGTTGGGACAAATAGACACAAAAAAAAAAACAATATAATTTTAATTTGAAAAATGCATTTATTGTGTCTTACATAATGAAAAACGAAATAACAAAATTGAAAATCTGAATTAATAACAATCAATAAAATTGCCAATTCGTCGCCTGAGTGCTAGATTGTCCAAATGACCATTGACCAAATTTTTCACTAGACAGGTTTTTATGTTTATTTTTGTAATGCATGCGTAGGCGACCAATTACTTATACTGACTATGTTTATAATGATAAATGGAATCAAAAACTACTTCTTCAAAATCAAAATATGATGACGTTTCGTTTATTTTTAAGTTTAAAAATGGAGGTTGAACAAAATACCACCAACAAAATTACGAATGTGGACTTAGAACAAAATTGCATTGCACTTAGCACAAATTGCAAAATAATCCGTCAGTGCTTCTTTGTTCAAGCTACCACTTCAAGGTACAGGATGTTTAAAAATAATTATCTCAAATTTTAAAAATTTATTGCAAAGTCACAAAATCTAACTGAATATAACTATAAATCGAATGGCGAAATGTTATATCCTACCTAAAAATAGTATTAGCAGTAATAAGAAAATGCATCTGCATGAAATGTGTAAGGTGAGTGAGTTTATAATGAATGGGGTGTGCAGTGTAAGATAAAAAAAAATGCATTTATTGTGACACATCACATCACACACAATACATGAGCGAAAAAACTTATCACTAGGTACCAATGAGTATATGATCACACAGTAGCATAAAGTATGTGTCACAATAGGTGATAGGCTCAGCATAAATGCTGGATCGACGCAGCGTTCTCAGCGCTGGTTTTCAGCCAACACCTTTTGTGAGACGGCAAAAAGAGAGAGAATGACACTTAATCTTAATCTAAGTACAACGACAACCTTGCACTTGCACATAGGTAATCTTACCATAAATAACCAGTAAATAATTCCTTGCGGACAAACGCATAAAAAATTATCAAGAAAAACAAATGAGTATATTTGACTATTAAAATTATACAATGTGTATTGTCAAACTTTGATCAGCGAAATGTATGTGCTCAGACGACAATACTGAACAACTTTTCCAAAGAATTATGGGTCAAAATCGGAGTTTTTTTTGCTTTTTGAGATAGTTTACTTTACGAAGAACCCCGGTGACTTCTTGGGACAACACAAACAGAAGGGATACGCGCTATCACTTGAATTTTTAATATTCTGGGCACTATTTAGTTATTTTGTTGCATAATGCACTATCTTCATTATCCACCAAAACACCTTAGACACAGGAATTAAAATTCAATCAACAGGTCCGAACCACTCCCGTCGAGTTCCCGCCAAAAAGTCCCCTCTTTTAATTACTTAGGTGACGTAATCTCAACATCCTGTAGAAGAAACACGAGCTACATGAGAGATAGCTTAAAAGTACTTACCGTTCAATTTCGGCAGGTTCTCGGGTGGTATTTCTTTTATAATATGTTCGGGACATATTAGCAGATTAAAATCAGATGCTTATTTGTAAATCAAACACTATAAAACAATATTTTTGTGCCTCAACGAAGTGTTCTTCCCAAGACGCCGAGCCACACTGAATCGCGAAACAAAATGGCGGGCGCTTACGTCATGCCTATAGCGAGCTGTGATTGGCTATATAGCTGGAGGTTGACCAAACAAGCACGCAATAACCAAATCGTGGAGGTTGGATTAATAAGCAGGGAATTAATATTTTTTCGCTGTGAACAAAAAAACTTTAAACTTAAAAAACAGCCCTTTTGTTTGGGAAATTAAACCTTATCGTTAGTGTAATAAAATCGATTTTTTTCCGTTGATCATCCTGCATTTATAACTCATTTTTGGTCAAAATGGTCGGTTGAACAATCTAGCACTCGGGCGACGAATTATATGACAAAGTTTGAAAAAAAGAACAATATTATTATTTTAATATGCCATTTGCATTTTGTCAAAATTCAAAAGAACAGATATTAAAATTCATTCAGTTGGAACATGAGTTTGATTTCATAATTATACAGACAATACCATAGAAAATTACTTCTTTCTATATAATTATGGACTACTAATAAGTATTTACCTACCAACTTAATTAAGTTTATTGAACCGAAAGCCAACTCACCATAAAGTTAAACACAAAAGCGTATTGAAAACAAACAATGCTATGCAGTACAATAAATACAAGCACTTCCATTTATTTCCTGCTCATATTCTGTTCTATTAATTTAATATACACATTTATACAATATAAATTACACCGAATACAGAATATTATTGCACGTGATTTTAATTAGCAAGCACTATGAGCTTACTTGCAAAACGTGCAAGCAGTAATGTTCTATATAAGTTTGTGAGTTTCTTGTTCCTACTGCACCATACTACGCCTTTTTGCTCAACGATATTTTCAGATTTCTGCCGTACATTTCTGGATAGAATGATAGTAATTTTCATAAACATTCCTGCTACACGCTCGGCTGTGAGGTTCCAACGTAATTCTGTTTTTCTTTTTTAATATAAAACAATAACGCTTCCTTGTTTATCATTAGGACGCTACGATATAGTACTACCTTTATAATTATGGGAACCCTATAAAGCCTTCCAGATCTACGCCTTTAACAAATCATTTACGTACTTATTTTTGGTTTGAGATGGATTCGCCATAGCTGGGATTTACTGAAGAGGGTGCCAATTTATTTAAGACAGTCAAATATTTATGAAAAAGAATATACTTGTATGTAAAGGGAAAAAATATATAAATGTAAAGTAAAAACATGAGTACATTATTAAGCTTTGCTTTGCTAATTAAAGCAATAAAAAATTGGACTGTTTTGAGCATCACCTGCGTAAATCGAAAGGAGAATTTAGGGATCGTAGATTGATCGTAGCTGTAGTATTTTATAGTATACTTAACCCCACGAAGAAAAAGTATATGATTGTACGTAAGATATTCTCAAGAAAATACCAAATAACAAAATCAGGAATCCCAGCACCGAACTACACCGAATTTCTCACATTTTAGTATTCGCTTTCCCGGTTGCAAAGTTTGCATGTTTTGCTTTAAATGCATGTAGAATAATTAATAAACACGGCTTCGGCTGTGCCGAGAGCGGAGGACTGGAAGGTAGGAGCGTCGAGTTGAAAATTTACGACCTTCATACGGACAAAAAAAATCAGTTTGCTTTTTCGAAAGTCGTAGTCGGTCCGTTTCGCTTTCAGTGCTTTAGTTTCACTAAATCCGGTTAGAAGGTAATTCGGAATTGTGTTTTGGAGTAAAAAAAATTATTTGGTTTTAAGTCCTGTCAACGGTAATTTATTGAGTAGCCTAAAAGTTTACTTTTGTTTGGGTAGACTAATGTTGACATTTTTAATATTTACTAAGAAAAGCGGCTAATAAGTAGTTCGTTTAATATTACAAACAATTCGCGCCGAGAACAGCGAGCTATTCAACATCTAAGTTCTTGCCTAAACCGAGTTGCCACCGTAGCTGAAAAGACAAATTTCAACTAATTTACATTTTACAAATAGACTACATAGAACACCTATAAAATGTTCAAAGTACTAGTTACCAGGGCTTTATAAAATTTGTCGTTACTCCATAATCTAGAAAGGAGATTTGCGGTACTTGGCATAGTGTATGTGGCAAAGCAATTAATTTGCATAGTTGAAACGGCCACCGCGTCAGGCACAGCCCTGTTGTCTCCACTATTCGTAAGTGCTGTATTATATAATGTATGACTCAATATAGCTGTATGTCAATACGTTTGGTTAACTGGACACACACAGCCCGCTTCTGTCTTGAAACTATGACGTCAGAGCTCTGGGATCTAGATCCTAGAGACCTAATTCGTAGAATGATGATATTGAAATAGTTTTTCGCGGTATCGTAATTACCTTTCTTCCCTTTTCCCAATTTGGTACGGTCAGCTTCCAGTCTGGCTAGCTGAAACTAAACACAAGGAGCGTCTGCGTATCTGACTTACCCATTTCTACAATCTACAATCTAGTAATACGTTTATGTTACGGTAATACGATGCCCTTAAGTAAAACCGGCTGTCAAACTTTTGGACTCCCTTCTAACTCCTCGCAACGGCTGTCAAAGGTCTCCAAATGACAGCCGAGACCACCGTGCTATATCAGAAGGAGAAAATTAATAAAATAAATCATTTCAAAACACCAGGAAAATTAACCAGTCATTTTCCTTTCAAAAACCGCTCTCTGCGAACACTTCAATGAAGAAGTTATTAACAGACTTGAAGTTTTTCAGCGCGAACAAAACCCAAGATATTGGATAAAAAGCGTTCTGAACTAGTTAGAGTACAACATTACCCAAGCTTCTCTTGTAGCTAATTGCACTTTTTTCTTACAGCATATAATGAATTTAATAAGCGCTGAAGCAGAGTTCTTAGTTGGCCGCAGCAAACTGCTGTATGGATTAAACAGGTTTTAAAACTTATTTAACCCAGATTAACTTCAATATTCCAGCAGGATTTGTGGCCCGGCTCTTACATTAAAACGTAATTTGGTAGATAGAAAACACGGACTTACGTAATGGGACTTTATGAATTATTATTTCCCACCAGTTGCCCGACTGTACTGCCCTTGTAGAAAACTATTCTTATTATTTTGAGCTAGTTTTCCAATTTTATTGTTGAACTTTGTATAACGTATTTATGAGGTGGGAAAGTTTTACCGTAATAGTTGTTCTGGAGTGATAATATTTTTAACAATGGTTTTGATTTTCTAAGGCTTGAATTCCGTTCGAATTGGTTGTCTGAAAGCACTATTTATACTGGCAAAATACTTAAATCATTTTGGTTTTAAGGAAAAAATGCTGAAGGATATTTAGTAAAGTTGAGACGGATTTCCGCGTTGGATTATGCGCATCGATATATATTACGCATTACATCATGTTTATGGCAATAATTATGGGAAGTATGATTACGACATCAATTATGCATTTGGTTGCAAACCTTTTGTGACCTAATAATTATGTATTCAGTAGAAACTGTATTGCTATAATTTTGAAGAAAAAAAACGGCAATCTGACTAATATTTTATATACAATAAATACAAATAATGTGAAAGTTGGCGATGATGGGTTAATGTATGGAATTATGGATCCATTTTTTGTTACAAGTCCTGAACAGCTTTGACTTTGTACTTCGATATTACGATCCCTTAAGAAAATTAGCGATGTTCTTGCCGTAGGCTGAGGTAGTTGGTTATTTTTAATTGCTAGAAATTGTTATGTTTTACGTTCCAAGTTAAATTAATTCTGTCCTAAAAGGCCCGCATTGAACAAATATTCATCTGGATTTAATATTAACATAGCTTGTGTACTAGACAACCAAAAGGCTTCACTAAATCCTGATTTAATTGCAAACCGATCAAGCTCCTACACGTTGAATATTGCTTCTGCATCAATCAAGTGCTACGGGTCAATAAACGGTCGCTGACATATTCGTTTATGATAATGTTAGTGTCTCCACTAACTAACAATCTGACAGTTTTACTAATACAATAGTCTTATTGTATTAGTGCAACTGTCAGATACCAATAACTAAGGCCTTGTTTAAAGAGACGCGCCGCCCCGCGCCGTATTTATTTGAACCTGGCCTAAGGCGTTATGTTAGGCGACGATTACACGTAAGGTATTTACTGTGATCCATCAGTAAATAATGACGTATCGTGGTATTTAATTAACGTGTAACATAATGTATTGATGTATGTCATTATTTATTCATGGATTTCTAGATTTCTTGATTCTGTATTGATGATCCGTCGGATTATGATAAATATTGATCGTGTAGCCTCGCGTCAATATTTATTACGTCAGTACGCGTTACGCTAGCAATGGAGGAGTCCATTGCTAGCGTAACGCGACGACTTTTTGGATCTTGTGGCGGCGACGGACGCACCGTCGTTGTCGCCGCCCCGCACCCTCTCGAAACTTACTAAAGATCAGGAAGTTTTAAAAGAATTTATCCTAAATTTAGAAGTATTGCCAGAGATATGGGATAGTTCTTCAAAAGATTACAAAAATTTAATAAAAAAAAAGGAGAAGCACTACAAAAATTACTGGAAATTTACAAAAAAATGAAAAGTGATGCCACGATTGATGATTTCCCTTTGTTGTAACCAATTCTTTGCCCATCGCTTTCGCTTGACCTTTTTATTTAAACTAAGTGCTAAAATAATAGCCACGCAACCTTTAATTTTCAGCTCTGTTGCCATTTTAGACGTTTAAACAGCAGGAGACCGAACACAATACTGACTTAATAAATATTGAACGTGTAGGCTGGTGTATTAATCCATCAGTAAAAATTGAAATCCATCAATAAATACTATACTGACGGATCACAGTAAATACCTTACGTGTAACCATCGCCTTACTACGTCAAGTTCTCGGACACGAACAACACGGTGGCGACGTGCAAAGGGACAATTGCGTTCACTTGTTTTCTTCCAAGACATGTCATCCAGTGCTGTGACATGGTAGCTTAGGCTTAGCAATTTCTGTGATTTTTTTCCCAAAATCACAGAAGGCTGAGCGAGGAGCGTGTCAATCGTGGCTATTTTTTTTTGGGAATGGTTTGTAGCTGGGCTACCAAGAAGGTCAATGTATGCTTTAATTAATATGCTGAAAACCTAAAGACCTAAAAACCTCAAGATTTACCTGTAGGTTTTTCACTCAATATATTGAGTGGAAAACCTACAGGTAAATCTTGAGGTTTTTATAAACTACATATAAGCAACTACAGGAAAAGGGCAGATGAGCATCCCCTGCGAAGAACGCGACTCAGCGAAAGGTATCACTGAGAAAGGACCACTAGGGCTATAGTTTGTATCAGAAAGATGCTAGTGACACAGCACGAATAACTCCACAATTCCGCATTCTTACTAAGCGTATATTATATTCGACCAGACGGTTGACAAGCGTGAGAGTCAAAATGGCGGGTGTACCTCAACGAATCAAATCCTCATAGGTATCAAAAAATTGTACCAAAACTGTACTTGACGTCAAGATGGCGGGTGTATTTACATTTTGATATAATTTTGTTCTGATGAAGGTACTATTTTTTTAAACCCTGGTACTGAATAGTACAGTTTTGGTACAATTTTTTGATACCTATGAGGATTTGATTCGTTGAGGTACACCCGCCATTTTGACTCTCACTGACAAGCTTCAAGTTTCAAACTTTAAGAAAAAAACAAGTATACTTGCCATCTTCGATGTCTTTCATAACCCTCATTTTCGAGGTTTGACCGTGGCCTAAAGACGATTCCAGCTAAGATTCTTCAAGGTTTTGCTCTGAACTGAATACTAAGTAGAATTTCAGTGAACATGTTAAAGCTAGTAGAAGTATTCCTGAGGATAATTCTCAATCGTAGTGCGCAGCTGTTTATGAATGTTAATGAAGGCGCTACAATATAAAAAATAAAAAAGGGTAATAAAAAGATTTTTTGCAAGAACGCAAAGAGATAATTTTAATTACGTCTGACTTTAGTTTTAGTTTAAAAAATGTTGTCAAAGTAGGTAGTAAAGGGTCTTTAAGTAGTTTGTCTTTTTATTTCAAATAGGAAAAAGCAGGTTTGCTCTTGGTTTCAATTTAGACGTCAAAATGTGACCTAAAAAGGCACGAGCTCTTCCAGAAAGAGTTGGCTTACTGTGGTGCACCTCTGTGCACCGCCACCGACAGACCACAGTAACTAACTGTTTGGCACCGGACTCCGGCCCTGATGAGGCATCACTGCCATTAGGATCACAGCTGTCACCGCCGGTTAAAGGTGGCCAATGGTGCCGTTCCCCGGGTCGGATTGCCAGGAGGTGGATTCCACCCACAACTAGGTCTCCTCAAATGCAAGGTATTTTCCTCGATCCTGGGTCTTAGCACATGCATCTGTTACCTACAACCTTGATCATTCGTCGAACCACCTCCCTCGTAGTTTGTCTACAGTTTTTGCTACGTTTTCAGGCCCGTAATATTACAGAACGAAACTCAAGCACTGTACCCTTAGCACGAATTTTCAGTATTTGAGACGTAAACTGGAACTTTGACAATTTCAAGTTGACATTTTTCAAGGAAAAAATTAGTTCCGGCTTCGCGCACCAGAGGCGCTGTTCCATTTTTTCATACAAGAAACGCTGTAAATACTGTAAAGTAAAAGAGTGAAAATTCGTGCTAAGGGTACTGTACCCTTAGCACGAATATTCACTCTTTTTGACGTAAAGTAAACTGGAACTTTGCTGTTAATTTGATGGAATACTGCGATTTCTCTGTATAACTCGTGCTACCTCAGACGCTGTAAAGTAAAATACTGCAAAGTTTCTGTAAAAAATACTGGGATTATTGTCAGCCGAACTGACGTCACTGAGAAGTCACTAAAATCCGACCCACCACTCATGACTTTCGGAAATTTCGAGGTACTAATTTTTTAATGCAATTTGATGTAATGAAGTAGACACTAGCGCCACGTCTAAAGGTCATGAGTGGTGGCATGGCTGCTCCATAGGATCGTTCTGAAACTCGACTTTTTGACTAATATTTATTTTAATTTTAAAATACCCAGTTCTAATCCAAATTCAGTGACTAAATAAGAAAATATTTGTACAAAAAGTGTTAATTATTTAATAGATTTGAATTAAAAAACTAAACAAACAATTTCCGCATTTCATTTCACATTTAAAGTAGTAGACAAACGTTTTCAAACGCACCATGTCTAACATGCGTACATTCAATATAAGACAGTGTTCCCACTTTATAAAATTTTCCCTTTATTTAGGGTTAGGGGGTCCTTTCAAATAATGACAACTCATTATTTTAGCGAAAAAATTGTAAAAGAAAATAATAAATCTAAGGTCTTTATGAAATTAACTACCCAAAAACCAATTTTCAAATCACTGCAATCCTATTGCTGGCTGAGGGGCTGCCGTGTACCATTTTTGAATTCTATCAGACAGGCTGATAGAATTTAAAAAATATACACGAAAACAAAGTTGATTTTAAGGCGAAATTTAATTTTTATATAAAAACGAGAAAACAATCAGTTACATTTTTCACAAGGATACGCGGAAATCTAAAATCAGAGGCTGACAATACGGTAACTATGACAACGAATATTCAATAATCAATCAATGTGTACCAAAGATGTGTACGTAAATAAACAAACATAAAAAAATGTTTAAAATACGCTATGAAATTCAACAAATAAAGTTTTGTGGTTCGTTTCACTAACAACGAGAAGCGTAGATACCTAAGGGAGAAAGTCATCGACGACTCAGCTCTAGAAAATTTTTATTATCTGGAAAACTCGTGGTCCAATTCTGGCCCGACTCAATTTAGATTGCCATCGACATGCAGAAGAGGATCAGCACAAAATAATCGTAGAACCTGCCATTCTTCAGACATGAATAAAGTGGAAGATAAAACCAGCTGACACAGTGATATACCTAGTGTGAAACCACTACTGTATGATCCAAATGTTTCCTAATTACTTCATGCAAACAATTTGATACAGAAAGTTGAGAGCCATTGGATCAACGTGTAATTATTCTTCATCATGGATTTAGGTACTTTGATTAACAAAAAATGTACAATGTTACATCTCAGTGAAGTGAAATTATTCTAATATCATATTCCATATTGTTGTTAGTAATAGTTATTTAGTGACAAACTGTTGTAACTTACAGAATGTAAATAATTAAAGTATTAAATACCAACGACTTTCATTTTGATATGGTTTTAATTGTAAAAGCTAAGCAGCTCTGTCAGAGCAAAATAAATATAATTATTTTTGCATGATAATATTGGTAAAAAGGTGACTACTGATATTATGAGTAGTGAAAAATAGACGGTTGAATTAGAATAAGGGCAGGAGAACGATGAGACGACGAGTTATTTAGGCCGTGCGCTGCGTTAGCCGGACGCCCGGCGCGGGCGCCCCGTGGCGTGCTGTTTTCATGTAATCTCATCGACGCGCGACCCGCTCCACGCAGCGCTGGTCTATGAGATTACATGAAACAGCGAGGCCACGCGGGCGCCCGCCTAACGCAGCGCACGGCCTAAGATTTGTAAATAAAATATAACTATTCATATTTCTGTATTTATTTTAAAAATTGGTTAAAACACAAAATGTACCTAATAATATGTAAACTACTACATATTTTGTCATATAATTCAGTGTATTTTTCTTGCATGATTCACAGGGCAGCAGCGAAATTGAGAGTAATCCTTGCTCTCAGTAGAGTTACTGTCCAAAGATAAAATAATCTGTAAACATAAAGAAATTACCATTAAATTAACCAATTTTTCTAGTGTAAAAGACTTGTAACTAAAATAGTACAGCGAAGATGCTGGCTGAGTGGTGGTGGCCCTTGCTTGTGAATTGTAGTTCAGTTAATTTATATAGTGTGACAGATTCGGACAAAAGTGCACACCATATAGGTACGTTTTTAATCTACCAGTACCTATAAAGGGGTAGAAATGGGTCGTGAGACTGTCTTCACCAATAAACGTAATCAAATGGTTGATAACATATGAATGAATGAAGCGATGGTTTTGCATTTGATAGCTGTTGATGTATATCATCACATCCTGCATAAACTTATGGTAGTAGTAGGTGTGGTTAATAATCTTTGGTTATTCTTACCTTAATTTCCAATCTGATAACTGTAGTAGTTTGCTTTTTAGCATACATAAAGTTGGTCGTTTTCTGTTAGTAGAAATCCTGTTTTAAATTCGGTTTTGCACAGATTCAACACATTGAAAGTACTTGGTTGCGTTTATATGGCCCTGCGCTTGCTTATTCTGTAAGTATGATAGGGATTTTAATAATAATAAATAGGAAAAACATGAATACAAAATGCAACAACAACTTTTACAAACATTGTACAAATATAACTTACCAGACGTCCCGTATATGTTTTGACTCATTGCTTGCTGGATAAAATTGACAAAGACGCGAAATATATCCATTATAACAGATTTATTTTTATTTTAACAGTATTTTCATGTTTATTATCTCGAATAACATCTGTCACAATAAATACGTGACAGATAGCATTGACATTTTACAGAATTTTTGCAGTAACGTACTCCACAGTAAATCGCTGCATGCTCGTGCTAGCATTTTTTGCTGTAAACAGCTGTAAACTTGCATATTGTATGGGATCACTGTAAAATTTACGTCCCAAACACAGCGTTCTCATAATTTACTGAAAAAATTGTTCCTGCTCTGCACACCAGAGGCGCTGTTTCATTTTTCATACAAAAAACGCTGTAAATACTGGAACCACGCTGTAAAGTAAAATTACTGAAAATTCGTGCTAGGGGTACAGTACCCTTAGCACGAATTTTCAGTAATTTTACTTTACAGCGTGGTTCCAGTATTTACAGCGTTTTTTGTATGAAAAATGAAACAGCGCCTCTGGTGTGCAGAGCAGGAACAATTTTTTCAGTAAATTATGAGAACGCTGTGTTTGGGACGTAAATTTTACAGTGATCCCATACAATATGCAAGTTTACAGCTGTTTACAGCAAAAAATGCTAGCACGAGCATGCAGCGATTTACTGTGGAGTACGTTACTGCAAAAATTCTGTAAAATGTCAATGCTATCTGTCACGTATTTATTGTGACAGATGTTATTCGAGATAATAAACATGAAAATACTGTTAAAATAAAAATAAATCTGTTATAATGGATATATTTCGCGTCTTTGTCAATTTTATCCAGCAAGCAATGAGTCAAAACATATACGGGACGTCTGGTAAGTTATATTTGTACAATGTTTGTAAAAGTTGTTGTTGCATTTTGTATTCTAGTTTTTCCTATTTTTATTATTAAAATCCCTATCTTACTTACAGAATAAGCAAGCGCAGGGCCATATAAACGCAACCAAGTACTTTCAATGTGTTGAATCTGTGCGAAACCGAATTTAAAACAGGATTTCTACTAACAGAAAACGACCAACTTTATGTATGCTAAAAAGCAAACTACTACAGTTATCAGCTTGGAAATTAAGGTAAGAATAACCAAAGGTTATTAACCACACCTACTACTACCATAAGTTTATGCAGGATGTGATGATATGCATCAACTATCAAATGCAAAACCGTCGCTTCATTCATTCATATGTTATCAACCATTTGATTACGTTTATTGGTGAAGACAGTCTCACGACCCATTTCTACCCCTTTATAGGTACTGTTAGATTAAAAACATACCTATATGGTGTGCACTTTTGTCCGAATCTGTCACACTATATAAATTAGCTGAACTACAATTCACAAGCAAGGGCCACCACCACTCAGCCAGCATCTTCGCTGTACTATTTTAGTTACAAGTCTTTTACACTAGAAAATGGGTTAATTTAATGGTAATTTCTTTATGTTTACAGATTATTTTATCTTTGGACAGTAACTCTACTGAGAGCAAGGATTACTCTCAATTTCGCTGCTACTCTGTGAATCATGCAAGACAAATACACTGAATTATATGACAAAATATGTAGTAGTTTACCTAATATTAGGTACATTTTGTGTTTAACCCATTTTTAAAATAAATACTGAAATATGAATAGTTATATTTTATTTACAAATCTTAGGCCGTGCGCTGCGTTAGGCGGGCGCCCGTGTGGCCTCGCTGTTTCATGTAATCTCATAGACCAGCGCTGCGTGCAGCGGGTCGCGCGTCGATGAGATTACATGAAAACAGCACGCCACACGGGCGCCCGCGCCGGGCGTCCGCCTAACGCAGCGCACGGCCTAAATAACTCGTCTTATCGTTCTCCTGCCCTTATTCTAATTCAACCTTCTATTTTTCTCTACTCATTATGTAATTATAAATAATAATTATATTTATTTTGCTGTGACAGAGCTGCTTAGCTTTTACAATTAAAAATATCAAAATGAAAGTCGTTGGTATAATACTTTAATTATTTACATTCTGTAAGTTATAACAGTTTGTCACTAAATAGCTATTACTAACAACAATATGGAATATGATATTAGAATAATTTCACTTCACTGAGATGTAACATTGTACATTTTTTGTTAATCAAAGTACCTAAATCCATGATGAAGAATAATTACACGTTGATCCAATGGCTCTCAACTTTCTGTATCAAATTGTTTGCATGAAGTAATTAGGAAACATTTGGATCATACAGTAGTGGTTTCACACTAGGTATATCACTGTGTCAGCTGGTTTTATCTTCCACTTTATTCATGTCTGAAGAATGGCAGGTTCTACGATTATTTTGTGCTGATCCTCTTCTGCATGTCGATGGCAATCTAAATTGAGTCGGGCCAGAATTGGACCACGAGTTTTCCAGATAATAAAAATTTTCTAGAGCTGAGTCGTCGATGACTTTCTCCCTTAGGTATCTACGCTTCTCGTTGTTAGTGAAACGAACCACACAACTTTATTTGTTGAATTTCATAGCGTATTTTAAACATTTTTTTATGTTTGTTTATTTACGTACACATCTTTGGTACACATTGATTGATTATTGAATATTCGTTGTCATAGTTACCGTATTGTCAGCCTCTGATTTTAGATTTCCGCGTATCCTTGTGAAAAATGTAACTGATTGTTTTCTCGTTTTTATATAAAAATTAAATTTCGCCTTAAAATCAACTTTGTTTTCGTGTATATTTTTTAAATTCTATCAGCCTGTCTGATAGAATTCAAAAATGGTACACGGCAGCCCCTCAGCCAGCAATAGGATTGCAGTGATTTGAAAATTGGTTTTTGGGTAGTTAATTTCATAAAGACCTTAGATTTATTATTTTCTTTTACAATTTTTTCGCTAAAATAATGAGTTGTCATTATTTGAAAGGACCCCCTAACCCTAAATAAAGGGAAAATTTTATAAAGTGGGAACACTGTCTTATATTGAATGTACGCATGTTAGACATGGTGCGTTTGAAAACGTTTGTTAGAATATGGTTAAAGGTGTAGTATTTTGACAGAACTTTTGTAAATATATCAGTATTTAGTATAAAAAACCGAGTTCATTTATAGTGTCCCACAAAACGGACCTTGCCAACTTGAAGTATGAACTAGTGTATTCTTTGACTGTCCCATGTAACGGACATTGTCATTTAGGCCTTCTTGCAAGAATTCTTTTTTCTTGTCCCATACAACGGACGACGCAAATTAATTGTCACTTTTAACTTCATTGTTATAATTATATTTTTTAGTTTTTCATCATATACATTTATATCAGGAACATGGCTTGGCGATCAAAGAAAATCTTCTCACTATTACCTCCGGTGGAATCTGAAAAGTGCACGCAAAATACGCGCATATGATGTGGAGTTGCGGATACCAGCCCGTCATTCAATACAATACAATCTGAAAAGTGTAACATTGAGTCTTAATGACTATTTGGAAAGCAACTTTGAACGACATGAGTATTTTCACGATGATGACAGTTGCAGATCTTCACTCCGTACCGTATCTCCGGCATTGTAGGGTGTATTGGCTGATCTCAGTGACTTGAAAATCACGAATACATAAATGCTGCAGAACAGCCATCGCAGACCACGCCAGATGAATCTTCTCCACTCCCTGGTAAGCCTTCAGTCCCATCATGTTATATACCAAAAACACCTTCAACAATAGTTGGTGCACCACCATCCTTCAGTTTTCCAGACCAACATTACCTACTTTCAAATACGGTAATATGACACACCAGGCAAACCGCCATCATAGACTCTTCGTCTATGCCTCCACCAACAATAACAACACCACTGTAGCTAAGAAGCGTAAAATGAATACTAATATTTAGAAATGATTATATACCGGAACCGTACACACAATACATCAGACTACCCCAACTTTAAGGAGCATCATGACATTCTTAGCCACAAGCGATATTTCAAAAAAAAATCTTCGTTATCATAGGCCTGGTCCAGACTGGTGTAACGTGTAATGTAATCCACCGTGTAATGTAATGCGAATTCTATGTGTGGACGGCACTTCGAGCATTGCATGTAACACGGTTGATTACATTATGCTTTACACCAGCCTGGACCCGGCTATAGTTGAAATGACGAATACAAATTCCGTACAAACTACCAGAAATTTTCTATGTGATGTGACCCAAAAAGAAAGGAATTATTATTAGGCATTGATGACTAATGGGTATTGTAGACTTGCCGGCAGTTGAAGAGAGTGCTCTCAAATATAAGTACGTAATATATTCGGATGCAGAGCTTGAAGACAGAAGAAGAACGTTCCTTCGCCATTAGGGAATCGAGAACCGGTCCTTAATGGAAGTCCCGGGATTTTCGGGACGGGCGTCCAAGGAACCGGGAAATCCCGGGATTTTCGGGACTTTCGGGACAAAAGTGCATTTTTTCCATGGCATTAAACAAAAATGAAAATAATAAGATAACTTTATGGTACAGTATTTATTCTGATTAAAATCATACAACCAACTTATTCGACGGCCTCATGGACATGGGTTTGCTCTAGCCTCTTTTCTATTCAAACTATGGAAGCTTGCAGTTCATCTAGATGTCCAATACTGGACATTAGATGTACCTAATGCAAGTAGGCCGGTGGAAAGAGGTTGTAGAATTCATGAGTTCGACCTATTTTAGGTCTCACCTTAGCCACGAGCGAACCCAATAAAAAAAAACGAAAAGAGGGAGGGCTTCACACACAGCAGCTATAATGTATATTAACGTACATTACATCCCGGGATGTATAGCTTTAAATTATCTTAATGTATCACACACACAACAGGTAATGTAATGTATATTTCCCTACATTTCATAACATCCTTTTCGAAGAGAGATATACGGAAATGTATTGAGATGTATAGGTGTATCGAAATATAAATGTATATTTTCGTATCGCTCAGTACCTTAGATTCGAAGATGTAAAAATATACATTATTGCTGCAGTGTGTGGTCTCCTGACGATTTCTATGGAAAGATGTAATGAGATGTATCGTGCTATAATGTACATCTTTACATTATAGCTGCTGTGTGTGAAGTCCTTAAGCTTGCGTCGATGAGATGAGCTAAGCTGTAGAGTAACCATCCACCAGTTTCACGTTGCCAATTAGTCTAAGGAGCTCTGCGTTCCACTGGGTCTAGTGCAGTAAGTTGTATTTATCTGAGCCATCCCAATGATTAAGTTGAGTAAGGTTGCTGCAATACTCCGTTAGAAAAAACATAAGAAACTTTGAATTTCGCGGGCTACTACGAGGCAATCAATGCAGAAATGGGCTTGCACATATCCAGGTGTAAGGTATCGCTTCACTCTATTTAGGATGCCCACGTCAAAGTTAATACTGGATGTCAGCTCCATGCCCAAAAGCTCAAGGTCATCAGTTACAGAAACAGAAAAATAGGAGTTGATCCAAATTACTCTATAAAAGATGTAGTTTTGATTTACTCCTACTTCACTAAGGAAATATACGCCTGTATGTTGGTGGCGTTAAAAGAGAGAAGTTTCTTGTGTGAGCGAACAAGAAACTTCTCTCTTTTATGGGATACTAAGTATCAAATCTGTTTGCTCTACCATGCTCCCTCTGAAGCAATGAACTTCATCCCCACTGGATTTTGCAGTGGGCAAGTATGTCACTGAAACAGTACTGTTATCTACCTACCCAACAATACCAGGCTGAAGTGGGTCAGAAATGTGCAGCAAAATAAGAGTTGCAAAGAAAACAGATAACTGTTGAACTCCAGAGTCAATAACCAAAAGCTCAAAGGATCAGTCATCAACGACAACTCTGATTGATCGTTCACTAAGAAAGTCTGATATCCAGCTACAAAAATTGAGATACCAAAAGCAAGGAAACTTTTTGTCTCGAGACCCTGTCAAAGGCTTTCGAGATATAACCAGTACTACATTATCAACTTTTCTTCTCTGTCAACCACACTTGTATCTGAACATGTTATTCCGTATATAACGGCGAAGTGAATAAATACCTTACATCCAATTTGATTCTTTTGTTCTATAAAAGAATTAACAAGTTTAAACAAATTATTTATACTGTTTTTCTGAGTCCCGAAAATCCCGAATTTCCCGGTTCTCAGTCGCATGTCCCGGGTTTTAAAATATACTTCAAGAACCGGGAAATCCCGGGATTTTCGGGACCGGGATTTCCCGGTTCGATACCCTATTCGCCATCGATGACTAAAAGCTGGCGGCAGAAGGCAATATGTGCCAAAAAACCTAACAAATGTGTTTTAAATTTCTTTGGTGTATAATTTCTTTGCTTACGATGGCACAAACACATTTCAAGGTGTCCAATTTAATTTGATGTTAATTTTGAATTGTTAAAAACGTTCAAAATGTTTATTTTGTTCATGTACCACAACTTCACATATAATACGCGATGTCCGTTTTATGTGACGTAGTTTCATGTACCATAACTGCACTTATAATTGACAATGTCCGTTTTATGGGACATTGTAAAAACAATAAAAAAAATATAAAAAATTCGTTTTTTTTTCTTGGTCCTCTTTTTTATCCTTATTTCAACCCAAATTCGCAATTTCAACATTATACACACTAGAAATCTAAGGGTGACAATTTAAGGGTTAATTGAATATTCGTTGTCATAGTTACCGTATTGTCAGCCTCTGATTTGAGATTTACCCGTATCCTTGTGAAAAATGTAACTGATTGTTTTCTCGTTTTTATATAAAAATAAAATTTCGCCTTAAAATCAACTTTGTTTTCGTGTATTTTTTTTTTAATTCTGTCAGCCTGTCTGATAGAATTCAAAAATGGTAAACGGCAGCCCACCAGCCAGCAATAGGATTGCAGTGATTTGAAAATTGGTTTTTGGGTAGTTAATTTCATAAAGACCTCCTTAGATTTATTATTTTCTTTTACAATTTTTTCGCTAAAATAATGAGTTGTCATTATTTGAAACCTAACCCTAAATAAAGGGAACATTTTATAAAGTGGGAACACTGTCTTATATTGCATGTGCGCATGTTAGACATGGTGCGTTTGAAAACGTTTGTCTACTACTTTATATGTGAAATGAAATGCGGAAATTTTTTGTTTAGTTTTTTAATTCAAATCTATTAAATAATTAACACTTTTTGTACAAATATTTTCTTATTTAGTCACTGAATTTAGATTAGAACTGGGTATTTTAAAATTAAAATAAATATTAGTCAAAAAGTCGAGTTTCAGAACGATCTTATGGAGCAGCCATGCCACCACTCATGACCTTTAGACGTGGCGCTAGTGTCTATTTCATTACATCAAATTGCATTAAAAAATTAGTACCTTGAAATTTCCGAAAGTCATGAGTGGTCGGTCGGATTTTAGTGACTTCTCAGTGACGTCAGTTCGGCTGACAATAATCCCAGTATTTTTTACAGAAACTTTGCAGTATTTTACTTTACAGAGTATGAGGTAGCACGAGTTAAACAGAGAAATCACAGTATTCCATCAAATTTACAGCAAAGTTCCAGTTTACTTTACGTCAAAAAGAGTGAATATTCGTGCTAGGGGTACTGATCTCTATTTAATAATAATAATAATAATAATAAATTCGTTTATTGACATAAGTTATTACATTTACAGTTATGAATTCTCTAACACCAACGCTAGTAAAAACTGTGTTGTAGGTGTTAGTGTCTTCCCATTTATGAAGTGACAAATCTTTATGTCTGACAGAATTAATCTAACAAAAATTGATAGAGAAAATGAAAAAAAAAAAATATATAAACGAAAAAATAAGATAAAAATACGGAAGCTAACAAACAATAAAATTAAGTATTAAGCGTGCTGCCATGTGTGTGTGAATGTTATGTGTATAAGTGTGTGTGGGTGTGTGTATGTATTTAAATCTAGATTTCAACCAATCAAATGCCTTGAATCTAGTTTTAAGTAATACTTGAGTATTGAGTGACGTCCTGTAATACGGGCCTAAGACAGAGTTCTACAAAATAACTTTGGTCAAGATTAGCTCAGTCACGTTTCATCCAAAAATATTCCTAGTCGTGTGATACACTTGATTATTTACTGTCGTTCGACAGAAATATGCACTCTAACTTTATGTTAATAAGTTTGTTTAATAAGTCTCTAGTAAAATGGCCCAGGTATAGACAAAATGACACAGAATAAATAAAAAATGTAATAACCATACCTAGCGATAAATCTTTGTATGCCAGATCCAGTTTTCAATTAAATTGCTGATGAGAAAAAATATGCTCAGAAATTTTACTGCTCTCAATATAGCAAAAAGTACAACTGTATTTTTGAAATGAGCAATCTGAAAAGCAATAAATAAATCATTGATTGTTTGGTTTTATTAAAAAGAGAAAATTGATTTTGAATTTGTAACCTGTGAAATGATTTACAGGATGTGTTAGTAAGTTTTTTTTTTTGTTGTTACTTTGTGTAAATCATAACATCTTACATGTAAATCATTACACTTTACTCAGAAAGGAAAACATTGTGAAGAAATCGCCAGGTACTTTAGACCCAAAAAATCGAAAAAGCATAATAAATAATTGTGACTCGCACTGGACTTGTTATTTTTGTGCCAAAATAGCTTTTATAGAGACAAGGACTCTGCAACCGCAGCAGAGTGGAAACATTACCTGTAAGTAAACTATGCTTGCCTCATTATCTTTTATACATAAGGAATATTCTGCAACGTAAAACTATTTTCTTTTCATTTGTTGTACCTTTTTAACTGTGCTCGTTCAAGCAACAATATATTTTAACCGCATGATTGTGGTGGATCTGATAATATCATAAATACTTTGTATCTAGTTCACGTTCCTGAATAAATCAACGTGTGTTGGTGAATCGACTTTGTTCAGAGCATTTAGTCGGGTCCAGACTGGTAATGGTGTAATGTAATCCACCGTGTAATGTAACACGAATTCTACGTATGGACAGCACTGCGAGCATAATATGCTCGTAAGACCATGAATTTAAGTTATAAAGAATTTAAGTAATAAAGGATAGTGATAAGGAATAAGTTCATGAGGGTTTGTAACCTTTAAGGCTAGCAAGTACAGTGAGCTACACGATGTAGGTAAAAGTGAAATACTGGGCTACTCAATTCATGAAGCCACTGTAAAACATTCTAATTGGTATTGCAAAGTTTTTTTTTAATACATATCATTCCAATAATAACTTTATTTGCACTTACTACGGTCGCGATAGCACGAATAAAATCAGAACACGTAACGGTCTTTCAGCCAGTGCTAAATGTCATAAAATGGCGACTGTGACCTACATGGGAGATTGACAGGGCAATCAAAATGACATTCGGGGCGCGGAAATTGTCAAAATGGCAACAATAAATGAAAAGAAATAATAAATATCTGTTGTTGCGATGTCGTTGGGTTTTCAAACTGTTATTTACTGGGACATCCTTTATAGCTTGATATTTCTTTGACTGCCTCGTTGTTCACTGGACCAACCAATGGACCACTGGGTCGCAAGCGCGAATGCTGATGATAAGGTCCTGGGTTTGAAACTGTGTTTGGTTTTATCCGCTAAGAATTCTTAGTAGCAGCCGCAGATTTCGAGGCTCTAGTGTACGAAGTTGAGTAACTCGTATTTTACGTATTTGACCGTAGGTACTTCACACTTTTTTTATCGCGGTAAAATCATCAAAATAATGAGTCCTCCCACCTCGGGCAGGGTGGGAGGGACTGTCAGACTTGTACTGACTAAAATCCACGATATTCTTCAATAGCCCTTTATGTTCCGGGGTCACGGTAAGGAAATAAGTCCCGCGACCCCGGCAGGCTTTGGCCCTCTGAGAGGGGGCCCTGTCATTTTGCTGACGCTCTTTGAGGCGCACGTGGAACACGACGCGCCGTCGACCCGGGCATGGTCCATGTTCGGACAGCGAGTTGCCCTTTACTCGCTGTTCGCATGCCTGCGCCTACGGTGGCCGGAGATCGTCTCTGCCGACGTCCGACGCCGCGGGCGTTTACCAAGGTACTTCACACTTGGAATATTAGCACAATTGTATGGAAAATGTAAAAGCGCCTAGAAGCGCCTACTTATGATATGCATTTAACGTCAAAATTTTCGTTTACTTTACGTCAAGAAGACGTGAAAACTAGTGCTAAGGTCTCAGAACGTGTACGCGATTGATGGCAATAAGCTCGCCCCCAACTACTATAAGACTAAAACATAACTGGCGGAATGTGAGTGTACTATTTAAGTGTACTACCTAACCCTTCATGGCTGGATGTAGTGTTATATTTTCTTTAATAATATATAATTTAACTTTGGAAGCAAATTTTGTAAAGTTTTAGCTTTGTACCCCGAGGGCCCTGACGAAATTTTCGAAATTTGTTGTGCTCATGGGAGGAGATACAAATTGCCCGACTTAGGTCAAGACGCTCGCATTTTAGTCTGTAAAGTTGTTGCATTTGTCGTTGTGGGAATAACATTGAATTGATCATTGTTTGACAACTTTAGCTGCTGATTGACGCTGCTTAAAACAACTCTAAAAACATAAATATATTTGAAATTATCATTAAAATAATTACTCTTTATGCCAATGCATGCTTTCATTTACAGATAAAAGTTTTTAATATTAACTGTGCTTAATGGAACATTTTCATTGAGAAAATGTTTCAATTTATCGAACCATCAGCCACTTAAGTGAAACAAATAAAAAGTAACGAGTCTGTAATTAATAAGCCTAGAGAACATAATTCACAAAGTTCTCCAATAGAATTCTTAATTGTTACTAACATCTAACTCATTTTTTTACCCTTTATCGTATTTGCGTAAACAAACATAACAACTCGAATTCACAAACTTATAGACTCGAAACAACTACTTTTAAGTCTTACAAATATTTTTTTCCGATGGAAATCGAACCCGTGATACGCAGCACTGCAGTAAATCAGTTAACCACTGCGTCGTGCTTTTAAAAATTTAATTACACTGAATCCTTTTCTCTTTATATATAAACGGCTCTAAAAAAAAGTTTCACGCCCCACGTCCATATCTTGACCTTTTCAAATATTCACATTAAAATCTGTTCGGTTGTTAATGTTGAAAGCTGTAAAGACAATAGAGCAACTTAACTGTAAATCAACAAATTGTTAGTTTGTAAAAGTATCGCAATTTCTTTGTTGTTTCTTTTATTCAACTTTTACCAAGTTTAAGCCTGAATCAACATTGAAACAAAATTTGAAATTATGAAGTTAAACATTTTGTAACTTATTTTAGTAAAATTGTTAAGGCGTTCGGAGCACTGCACTGATCCGGAAGGTGGCGTGTTAAAGTCAGACTCACAACTGAATGGTAATTTATTTAAATATTAATAACTATGCTTTATAAAAAAGGGAACATAGTTTAAAGGTAAACAAAGAAACATGGTAAATATCCTATCTTGAGATCTGATGAGGAAAAATAAATTAAAAATAACTAAAACTCGACTACGAAAAAAAACGCGGACTGAAAAGTATAAAACAAGAATAATATTCATTTGACCGATATTGTGCTAGCCGTGGTCGTGTGCCACCTACCTTATGAAAATTGTGTGAAACAACTGCAGGTGGCACCACGGCTAGCACAATATCGGTCCATCATAACCTCCTTTTGGCTTTGCCGTAGTCGGGTAAAAACATACACTAGTTTCTAACGCAACTATTCGTCCGTTTGCTGTACCCACAAAGTTTTAACCATTCTGACAAAACTTTGGATATTTTTCTGAACGCTAATATTAGAACAACCGGTTTCTAACAACATTTGTTAACAAAACCCTCTGATACCGACGCCTATATTTCACAGAAACTATTTAGATCCCCATGCTCCATGAATGTCAAATGAAGTAAAGTGTTGGGCGTTAGATGAAAGAAAGTTGTTTTGAGACGTGTTAAAATAGGAAAGTCTACTTTGAATATTATTTATAGTTTGTAATGGATGTTATCTGTGATGGATATGAAGTGTCATATTTAACGTAAATCTGAAGTAAAAATGTTTAGTTTTTTGACCTGACCGGATTGATAAACTTCCAACGCAAAGTTCTTGTTCCAATAATTACAAACTTATGCAACTTTTTACTTTATTTTGAAGAAGACTTATAAACATTTATCACTCGTGCTCAAGATCCGTTTGCGCCGCCCAGCTTTATAGCGTCATGACAACGGTTTAAAATTGTATTCTTACCGCAATTATGGTAGTTAACTCTGAAAGATGCTTTTTTTTTGCAAACTGTTGAATGGATTTAATGGATTTTATGTCAATTTATTCATAAACTATACTTAGCTATCGTTGTCTTAAGGAGGCTATCGAGTTTTATTTGAGACGAGTTTTATTTGAGATTACCAACGGAATAAGAACATCAGCCAATTTTAGTGTTAGCTAATGTAGTCCCTATAACTATAACGGTCAGAGCATAAATTTTAAATGCCTCCATAGAGACAAATACATTTTTTTCATCTACCCGGTGTATTCCCTGAGCAATAACAACACAACAATTAAGAATAAACTGTCACTTTGCTCTCAAAATTACCATTCTCCTGACAGAAGAAGAGAAAGACCTTTAAAATATAATACCGTTGACAATAAATTGATCTCAATATTCACGTCGTGCCGTCATTCTCAATTTATTTGGATGAAATCGAAACAATTTAACTACTTTGTCGGTCTCTTTAACTTTGATTATTATCTTTTTGTCAGTGGTTGCGTAAGAGATCTAAAGTCTACACGGTTGCCAACTGTTCGTTCATTTGCAAAAGTCGTTTTCGTGACGTGACTAAAAATACTTCCAATAATTTTAGTCGTGGTACCTAATTTATATTTCTCACGTATTTAGTACTTGATAATAATTTTATAGTCCGCCAAAAATTATCTACTACGTGACTATCAGATTTTCTATAAAAGGACATTTATTTTCTACAAACCTAATTAATAAAAATAAATTACACTTTATTCTGCGAAATAATATATTTTAATATCTAAAGTAAATTCTGTCGAAATTCTTCATAAAATTAAATACTCATTTTGAATAAGGCTATTAATATTGCGGAAGTGAATTCAGTTGAAATTTTTCTTTTATGTGGGACGTATTGTTGAAAGGTCCTTTAATGGGATTAACCTAATTATGTAGTAAGCACCTACCTCATATTAATATCCTAAGGTTATGATTATTGCTCTTTTATGCCTTTTAAGTGCCTACTTTACCACAATAACTCCAATTTCTTACAAAGAGATACTTATAAGAGTTCTTTCCATGCCAATTGAAAGCCGAGACTACCCCTCGAATTAATATCCTTATTCCTTCGACCGCTAAGTAAATACGGAAAATATACCCATTGTCTTATAATAGAAAGGGCGAGGAAAAAAGTTGATTTATCTTCCATGATTTAAGATGATATTATTTATTAGGGGAAATAAAGTAAACAGTATTTTCAAAACAACTTTTAAAAAACTTTTTCATCTGTCTGACCGTGCATCATGATAGCTTTCTTTCTAATTTATGAGACGAATTAACCGCTCAGGCGCAAAATGTCCCTTTCGCAAAATGTTCATAGGTAGCAAATTGTCCCGTTCGCAGAATGTCCCTTTCGCAAAATGTACCTTTCGCAGAATGTCCCATTTCTCAAAATGTTCCTTTCACAAAATGTTCCTTTCGCAAAATGTACCCTTCTTCAAAACAAAGTTAATAACTGTAAAGGCTGGATTCTATAAACCTCATTCTCAGTTTTTGTGTCAGAATTATTTTAAGACAAAATCCAGCAGACTATTGTATCCCAGTCCCATTACCAACATTCCGTAAATCTCCATACAAAAACTAGCTATCTCTTCCAAACCCATATGTTCCGCGATGCGAGTTCCACCCATTACTTTTTACTGACCCTTTTAACTTCACTTCACATTTCAAGACTTGAGATCCCGGTACAGAAAGAACTACCGACCGCAATAACTCACGTCAGGCACTGGGATCCAGCTTTTATTACACACCTTATCTAAGGTACGTTTGAAGACTGAATTTCGTTGTAAACGATCCAATATTTCGTATGTTCGTGTTAAAATTTTCGCCCGCTTCTGTGAACCGGAGATGGATTAAGTTGTCTGCATAAACAACGATGTAGGTAGGACGGTGTTTGTAGAACTGAAACTTTGTGCGGGATTTTGATAGATTCGGTAGAGGTTTTTAGGGTTCCGTAGCCAAATGGCAAAAAACGGAACCCTTATAGATTCGTCATGTCTGTCTGTCTGTCCGTCCCATGTCACAGCCCTTTTTGACGAAAGCATAAGAGCTATCCTGTTGAAACTTGGTAAGTAGATGTATTATGTGAACCGCATTAGGATTCTTACACAAAAATAAAACAAAAACCAAAGGGGGTGCCCCCCGTACTTAGAATTAAAACTCAAAAAATTTTTTTCGCCTGACCCATGCGTGTGGGGTATCTATGAATAGGTCTAAATGATATTGAGGTTACTAACATCATTTTTTTCTAAACTGAACGGTTTGCGCGAGAAACACTTCCGAAGTGGTAAAATGTGTGCCCCCCCCCCCTGTAACTTCTAAAACAAGAGAATGATAAAACTAAAAAATATATAATGTACATTATCATGTAAACTTCAATTGAAAATTGGTTTGAACGAGATCAAGTAATTAGTTTTTTTTAATACGTCATTAATCGTAAACCGCAATTTACCTTTCAAAGTTACAACCAACTACATGAAATTTTATATTAAATACTTGCTGCTACGGAACCCTTTATGGGCGAGTCCGACTCGCACTTGACCGGTTTTTTTTGTAAAAGGATTGCTCGTTCAACTGTAGTTTGGTGTAATAACATTAGGTGAAATGAAATCATTCTGTTTTCAGCCACACATTTGATTTGTTTTAGCCGAACAGAAATATTGATTGTGAATGTTACTATTATCAAAATGTGAGGCGTAAAGTTAGGACAAATTGGAAATTTATTACTAACACAAAAACAACATTCAAAGTTTGACATTTATTTACTTAGTATATCGATAAAACTTTAATGTAATCATTTAAAACAATCTGAAAACTCCGGGACCTTTAAACTTAATAAAAATATCACTGATTTTACGTTGCTTCTCCATTTAGTACAAATCTCGAGGTTTGTGAATAAAAATAAATGAGAATAAGTGCAGAATAGGTAGCCATAAAAAGTTACACATGAACATAAACATGAGTAACAGTACCCCATAAACAATTTTATGTAGATTGTTGGGCCCTTTAGGGAGATACCGAGTGTACCAACTAATACTATTCTAAGGAGAAAAAAAAATAGATTACATTTGGCTAACCCATCTCGAGCGAATAGAGAGACTGTATTGAGTAAATATTACCATCTATTGTCTGCGTTTTTTCTAGAATTAAATTGGGAGGAATATTTGTCTATTTCTTTCATTCATTTAACATTTATCTTCATAATATTGATTATTATGGTCGCGGGACTAACGAATACCGTGACCCCGGAACGTAAAGGGCTATTGAAGGACACCGTGGATTTTAGTCAGTACAAGTCTGACAGTCCCACCTGCTCTGCCCTGGGTGGGAGGACTCATTAAAATTTGATGATTTTACCATTGTAAGAAACAAAAATGTTATTATAACAAACAACATGACATGCTTTTTCAAACGTCTGACAATTAGTTTTACCGAGAAGTATCGTGCTATCCAGTTTTATTGAGTTGTGGAGGTTACATCAGGTACCTACCTAGAAAAAGGCGACAATGGTATAAGGAAAATACTTTTGTTTCATAATTCACAAACTTTTACATAAATACCTACTATTTCCCAGCGCATTATATTCCCGAAGTATTATATTGTTATAATAATTTTCAAGATAGTATATGCAAAACCGGTGCATGCACAGTTAGGTTAACGCTTACAATAGCTAATGAATAATCATGAGACGAATGACATCAGTTGATAAATATTCATTATTTAACTAAATCCGTGCAATAATACACCAGTAAAGGCTGTGTCTTCATTAGGCTAAATATCAGTGGCTGACTGTTAGCTTTCAGTTCACTTTCCTATATTTTATGCTGTGTCCCCCTGTAGGCGAACTGTTAACAGCCGACTGAGTGAGTCGCGTGGCGAACTGAAATTTGAGATAGCTGCAAACTCAGATCAATTTTCTTGCGTGGCAAGCAAACTTTTATGAGATGGCCGCTTACTTAGATCGACCGCCTGAACAGTTTGCGGCAAACGGACTCGCTACGCCCAGCGCAAAAACCATATCGCCCCGCCGCTGACTAGAATCGGTTTTGCTATGAGTCGGCCACCAACTGAGACAGTCGGTGCATGTAACATTGCAAACTGCGTAAAGTTAGCGCAAAACGAGCAAACCTACTAAACCGATACGCCGCAATCTCAGTCGGCTGCTAACAGTTTGCTTACTAGGGACACAGTGTAAATGTACTTTAGTTTGAATCTGAAAATGGAATGAATAATTATTAGAAGTCGGTGATCAATGACAACATACGGGACCGTGTAACAGAAACAGATAGTCTGCTCGACTGAAGGCCAGTCAATGTATCTGTATCTTCATATAATTTTGAAGTGAAAACTTCTTTAGCGGCGTTGTACACTTTTTCTGTAATGGGTAAAAAATTTAAAACTCGCGTCAGGGTCACGTGACCGTCAGGGTCACGTGACCGTCAGGGTCACGTGACCCTGATCGAAAATGAGTAAGACGTCATTCAAATTAAAAATAAAACATAGTAACAAAAAAGTTTTCACTTCTACCGGCACTCCTGGAGTGCAACCTTTTTTTTTTTTTAAATGTGTTGTTAATCAAACAAGCAAAATCCGTTTTTTTTTCTATTTTATTCGATGTTTCATTGTGTTTGTATTTATTTATTTTAGCGGCTCTCAGTATAAATATATTATAAAACTAGCTTCTGCCCGCGACTTCGTACGCGGATCCTGTTGCTTATGCCAGCGACGACGGGGTCGTCAAAATCGAAGATCTGAAACGTCGAATTCTCAGAGCCTGCGGACGGGAAAACAACGGGATGCGCGAGACGATTCCAGACGTTCCAGATCTTTCATTTTTGTGAGTCAACAGGAAATGACCATCAGACTAAACAAATCTTGCTAAGACGTCATTCCTATGTATGTATATTAAGTATAGTGTAGCTGGGCTCTTGGAGCTCCACATCAGGTGTTCCAGATCTCAATTTTCATACGTCAACAGAGGGTACTCATTAGGCTGAACAACTTTTGCTAAGACGTCATTCCTGTATATGTTATAGTGTACCTGGGCTCTTGAAGTTCCACATCAGGTGTTTCAGATCTCAATTTTCATACGTCAACAGAGAGTACTCATTAGGCTGGACAACTCTTGCTAAGACGTCATTCCTATATATGTTATAAAGTAGCTGGGCTGTTGGAGTTCCACATCAGGTGTACCAGATCTTCAATTTTTATTGGACAACAGAGGTTGCTCATCAGGCTCAACAACTCTTGCTAAGACGTCTTTACTGTATATGTTACAGTGTAGCTAGGCACTTGGAGTTCCACATCAGGTGTTCCAGATCTTCAATTTTTATACGTTGACAGAGAGTACTCATCATGCTGAATAACTCTTGCTAAGACGTCATTCACTTATATGTTATAGTGTTGCTGGGCTCTTGGAGTTCCACATCAGGTGTTCCAGATCTTCAATTTTTATACATCAACAGAAGGTGCTCATCAGGCTGAACAACTCTTGCTAAGACGTCATTCATGTCATAGTGTAGCTGGGCTCTTGGTGTTCCACATCAGGTGTCCAGGATCTTCAAATTTATTCTCTCAGCAGAAAATGCTCATCACGTGGAACAATTTTTGCTATGGCACCATTTCTGTATCTCTTATAGTTAAGCAGCTCTGTTGCGGTTCTGCATCAGGTGTTCAAGTTTCCAAGATAAATTATAGCCTATATGTTAACCGGACTTAATAACTATACAACACAAAAAAAATCATTCAAATCCGTCCAGTAGTTCCGAAGATTAGCGTGCACAAACACACAGACAAACAGACAAACAGACAAACCGACAAACAGACAAACAGACAAAAAAAAAGTTAACTACATTTTCGGGTTCGGCATCGATAAAATAACAACCCCTGCTACTTTTTGAAGTGAAAACTTCTTTAGCGGCGTTGTACACTTTTTCTGTAATGGGTAAAAAATTTAAAACTCGCGTCAGGGTCACGTGACCCTGATCGAAAATGAGTAAGACGTCATTCAAATTAGTTAATTTCATATCTGTACTACTCCAGTTTTAAAATAAAACATAGTAACAAAAAAGTTTTCACTTCTACCGGCACTCCTGGAGTGCAACCTTTTTTTTTTTTTGTATATTTCCATTGTACAGACACAACTTTTCTACAAATTTATTATAAGTATAGAAGATAAAGCGGAAATAATGTGACAACATTACTTTTAGAGTATTATCATCTTATTCAATGGAAGTGAAAATATTTGCCTCTATATTAACAACATAATAGAGTCCAATACTCATGTACACATAGACTGCAGCTTTTACTCGTGTAAATGCTGTTATTTAGTATGCATTCAAATGAGATACATGCAGAAATATGATACTCAACCGATTTCTAAGAAATTTTGTGAACTTTCTAGTTTTAAAGTTGAGTAACTCTTAAGCTATTGTCAAAGAGACAGGTGTGGCGAACGAAAAGCGAGGCGTTTTTGTTTGTAATGTATGGAATTGTTTGAATCCGGTCACACTATCGAATCGCTTTCGCTTTTCTTTGCGACTGGATTCAAACAGTTCCAAACATTACAAATAAAAACGCTTCGGATCGCATTCGCTTCGCCTGTCTGTTTGACAATAGCTTTAACCCGATAGGCGGAACTGAACTTAGTTAATTGCATTTGTGCGAAGCTAGCGCCTTTACTCAGCTGCAGGTGATCCCGGGGCTGAAATTATGATGATGATAATGAAGAACGGCCTGGTGCTTCGGTAGTATTTTTAAAAGCATGGAATTTTATGTATGTGAATTCTCGTTTTTTCGTTGCAGGATGGCGAGAACTATGGAATGGTAGTTGCTACGATAAATTACATAAAAGCTTAATTATGCTTCAAACAAGTTTGTAGTCAAGTTTACTAAGCGAAACAAACACTATATCAGCTTTGCATACTGGATGAAAAAAACGCTTTTCCAATGATTATAATTACAGAAAATTTTCATGTACTTTAACGCACATGTAAGTGATGTATTGTAATTGTGTGTTACAATTACAATACATCACTTACATGTGCGTTAAAGTAAAAGAAGTTCACTTTATAAAATATCGCTAACACGCATTAGGTGAACGCGTTGATTAATGCTCTGTGTGCGTGAGAAAGGCATTAATAAATTACATTTTGCATCACTACTGTTTTGAAAGTTTCTCGGGAACTGCTGAATAGATTTAGATTTTAGCCACACAAACAGATGGATTTGGACAGGTTTATAAAAGGATGCTTGTTATGCCAACAGTGTATTCACGTTATATTCATAAAATGTCGCAAATTTTCATCTAGGAGTAATCTTCAACACTCATTAGTGTCGAAATAGGGTCATTACCCAATTTCGAGTTCTTTTACTAATGAAAAGTTTAAAAGCATTCAAATTTCTTACGTTACCTATTTTCAAAACGTTCTTGTGGTATAATTTTCTGCCATAATACGAGGGAGTCTGCGAGTAAAAGCTATTGCCTACTAAGCTATTACTAACTAAGGTCAAGATTAAACTTCCCTCTTCAGATTTCCTTGTGAATTCTAAACAAAATAATATGAAGGTCCTTTGACGACTCTGTTCCCCATATTTACAGCGGTTATGCCAGAAGGGAGAGGTCTAAAACACCCCCTATAAAAGCTGTGCAAACTAAATTGAAGCGGAAACTATCCACATTTTGTTTCTTATCACGTACGTAGAGGGCTCCACGATAACGACCTTACGTTTTCGGTTTATTTAACAAAATATATTAGAGAAAAGGATTATTCTATTTTTGTGCAGAGTCTGTGAGACGTATTTAATTTTGTACATTAAAGCTATTGTCAAACTGACAGACGAACCGAATGCGTGGCGTAGCGTTTTTGTTTGTAATGTATGGAATTGTTTGAAGCCTGTCACATAGAGTATCGGATCGCTTTCGCATTTTTATATGACATGATTCGGTTCGGTTCGCTATCGCCTGTCTGTTTGACAAAGGCCTTAAATCTTATTCCATCAACAAAATTGAATGTGACAGGAATTCTAATGTCGTTGTAAAGAATAGGTGGTCACGGGATTTTATTTCCTCACCGTGACCCCGGAACATAAAGGGCTATTGAAGGATACCGTGGGTTTTAGTCAATACAAGTCTGACAGTCCGTCCCGCCCTGCCCGGGATGGGAGGACTCATTTGATGATTTTACCACGTTAAAAAAAAACCATCAAGAATCGTTGAACAATTATGTGGCATGATTCCGTCGTATATTTTGTAGCAGATCTACATAAAGCGCTACGCTAACTGCGTAGCATAATTGCTACGCCGCGTCGTAGTGCACTCCCGTAGCTCACTATTGCAGCATTCTTGTGCAGCGAAAATGTTTTTATAACAATAAGACTGTTACTCAAATATTGTACTGTATAGAATTCCATGCAGTAGCTAAGATATTTTATTTATCCAAAACAGCCTGATCTCTCTAAAATTGCAATTAACATTTTTCTGCATTTAACTCCGTTATAAATTCACCCATAAACACAAATTAAGACAAAAACACAGATTTTACTCCTATCACCGTTCTATTTGGACATTCATATAAATTACTCGCGGTAAAGCTTTTCGGCGACACAAATAACAATTAAAACCGTACCATGAATGTTTTATTCTTTACATATTTCGAGATTAGCGTAACAACAAAGTAAAGGGCAGTGTGGTATGAGCATTACTTTTGGTACGACCGTTTATAATGGGTGCTTTGACCCTTGGATTAGGGGTAAAATGAACCTGACAATGCTAGGGACATGTGTGGACATCCCTAAATAGGTACGTTGTAAATGTCGTGTACCACGTTTTGGGTCTCAACATGTACAGAAATAAATTGGTTTTCTTTGTAGTTGTATTTATGCCTCATGAATGTAGATAGATGATAAATGATTACTTTTTTGTTTGTTTCCACAGGATTCCTGTTAGTTTTAATTTATCCCAGAGGCAAAGATGATACAAAGATGGAGCGAGCTCACCCAGAGGGAACTTGAACTCCTGCGCACCGACGAAACACAGAACAAAATATTTGGTGCCAGTCTTTGCCCGTAGGATCACTCAGTCGTCACCGCAGGTTTAGAGGTAGCCTGCGATTGCTATTCCTATGACGTTGCCCAAAGTCTACTTTTTCGGTCTACTGTTAGGAGGTGGGTTCTGATCATCTCAAAGATTACTCGATATTTTTTATTAAGACTATATTTGTGTATTATATCTATGGGGCTTCGTTGCCTGACAACAAATAAATACGTATAAGTTAATAAAATAAGGACGACTTCGGCAAGCACTTGCTAAACTTTGAAATTCAACTAGTTTCTGTGTTACATATTATTGAGAACAAACTCTTTGAGATTAAATTCACATAACCTTTATATTGAGCGTATTTAGGAACTTATATTTACATAGACCTAAAACTGTATGTTGAACGTTGCCTTTTTCCTTGAACATAAAAAGTCCGCTAACTTCAACGGTCCAACGAAGAACTAATATTACATTATCGAGTTTTGTCCATCAAAAGGACGCCGGCGTCGTTTGAAAGAGTTCCGTTAAACCAGGTTGATTAGTTGGCGATCTGGCTGGTAAAGAAAAAAAGTTTGAAAAGTTAAGAAAACTGTAGCCGACAGGAAACTTCTAAAAGAGCTTTCTAATATCGAAAAAAGATAAGATGATAATGTTCGGATACAGTTTTAATTTCTTTATTAAGTTGTCTTTTATGAAGAAGACAAGTGAACCGAAAGAACCTTTAAAAATATTCGCTTAGTAAGATGTTTTTCTTAAAGCGGATGTTCTTTTTATGGCTATTTCCTTTTAGGAAATCGGATATTGGTAATGGGAAGTCAAAACAAGGAGATAAAAGACGAGCTTTTATTTTATTTGTTCTAGTTTTGAGAGTAAACAAACTTAAATGGTCTGGTTTTAGCTGACGTTAAGTTTGTAATTTAATTAAAAAGGGTTTCCAAAACAAAATTCAATACTTTAGTATAGACAGGGTCACGATTTGGTTACCCCCATAAAGGCGTAAGTGCTTCCAAAGGGTGAAATTTGAAACATGAAGGCATTACAATAGATAGGTACCGAACGTACGATCGTTACCTACTGTTCTTACATCTGAAACTGCAGAATATATTTTATTGACGTGGTTTTCTACTGGTTTCGCAAAAAATACCAAAGCTTAGCTTAAAAAGGTTTCTTTTTTATGCTTTCAACGAGTTCTCTATTTTAAATTCCAGATCGCTGTTAAAATATGTGGTTCGCATACTGTTTTTAATTTTTATTACAGAAAACGAATCCGAGCCACCACCTTATGGTAAGCGTCCACAGGTCGGCATCGTACGTATCGGACGCATCGCATCAAACGTATTTCTGTATCGGCAGCGATCGGATTGCCGACGCGAGTATCAGCAATCGGATTGCCGATGCCTCCTTCATTTGGATTTTTTTAGTGATCGTACGTTCGGAAAGTGTTTGTTAGAAAGGAGGAAAGCGATGCAGAAGTTGTTATTGCTTGTTTTTTAGCAGAAGAGGAATGCAAGAAAGAAAAAGAACAAATGATTCAGTAAGCGTGCGGGGCGCGTCCACTGATCGGCATTCCGTATGACCTCATCGGTACGCATCGCATGTAGGTATTGCCGATGAGTCGTCCGTACGATGCGGATCAGTGGACGCAGTTGTATGAGTTTTAATACAAGGCAAACTAAAATCCGTTACGTACGATACGTCCGATACGTGCGATGCGGACCTGTGGACGCTTACCTTTAGTCCGCATCCGTGCCACTGTTAGCGATCGCTAAAATTATGTTTGAATGAATGAATGTAAAGTTCAAAGCATGCTGCTGCTGATCTTGGCTGGTTAATAAAACTACTTTGTTATTAAAAAAAAAACTATATTTGCAAAGAGTTTGGTTACAAAAGATGACCGATAGGAGGCGTCGGTGAATGAGACAGAAACTTGTCGATAACTTTGCAGAACAATAACATTGGTGTTATTCTTAACTGTTACTGAGTCACTAGCATAATTATACAGACAAGTACAGAGAACCGTGGAACGTTCCATGCTTTACATAAAATGTAAAATCAGGAGTTGTTCGAAGTTCTTCGATATCGCGTGTTTTTGGAGTTGGGCATCGACACCTGGCAAAGCATGATGCTGGCAGGTAGAGTAAAGCTGTGACCAAGTAAAGATGGTATCCAAGAATAAAAAAATATTTCAGGCAAGATATAGATGGGGTGCTAAGACAGGAAACCTCCACGTGCGCTCGTGGACTGGAGTTCCCTCTCGGATACGTCCGGGGGGAAGACCAGTTTTTCGGGCCGGTGCACCCTGGGATGCGGGCAAAAACTCTTCCTTAGGCACTGTGTGCCTAAGGGGTCTCTTTGCCCTTATGCGAGTAGCCTGTCGCGTGGACGCTCCAACGCGTGTCCTGATCAGCAGAGGGCACAGCGGCGGAGCGGGCTTGCGGACGGTGAGTAGTGGGTAGCTCGTCGTCCGACCAAGGACCAAGCCCGGGTCGGAGGCGCGTCGTGTTTCGCGCCAAATGCCTGCTGGGGTCGCGGCTTTTTCTTAACCCAGGATACCGTGGCTCCGGAACGCAAAGGGCATCCGAAGGAACACGGGTGGATTTTAGTCAGTAAGAGTCTGACAGTCCCTTCCATCCCACCCAGGACGGGAGGACCCATTTGATGATTTTACCACCTTAAAAAAAAAAAAAAAAGGCAAGATATAGATAGATAGCAGTAAATTAAATAATAAAATAGAATTAAATTACAAAATTATCGGTTCCCAAAATTAATATTAAACGCCGCAGCACCGTGTGGAAACCGTCTGTGGGTGGGTGCGCAAACATGGCAGACGCACTACAATAGCGTGGAAGCCCCACCAGCACCCTGAACGCGTTATTATATTGTATTCGGAGGGCGATGATGGCCCGTTGAGTGTAGCTGACCCACAGATTGCAGGTGTAGAGAGTTTGGCAGAATGCTTTAAACAGAGTGATCTTTATCTCTAAACTACACCTCGCAAATCTGCGTGCCAGCATGTTACAGCGGACCGCCATCGCCCTCTTTTCCCTTTCAATATCCCAATCATCTTTTAAATCCTCGGTGACCACACGGCCAAGGTATTTAAACTCAGACACTCTTCGAAGAGCGACAGCGTTAAGCATCACAGGTGCCACCTCTCCCAGTTTACGACCCCTGGCTTTAAATACCAAGAGTTCACTTTTCCGAGCATTATACAAGAGACTGTGTACCCTAGCATACTCTTCACACACTCCTATCAGCTTCCTGAGCGCGGCACTTGATGGGCTGAGCAACACCATATCATCTGCATAGCTAATACTGTTGATACAATGCCCATCAATCGAGCATCCCACTCCGATCTTGCTCAGTTCAATAATCAACCCATTCACATACAAGTTAAAGAGTAAAGGGGATGTTAACCCCCCCTGTCTCACCCCACACTCCAAACCGTACTCATCAGAAAATTCACCAAGCCATTTGACCTCGTTAGTTTGGTGGTCATACCAATATTTAAAAAATATTGATTAACTCACCCGGCACACCTATATTGTTCATTTTACGCCAGAGAATATCATACCTAACCAGGTCAAATGCCCTGGAGAGATCAAGAAAGGCTGCGTAAACAGGCGTGCTCCTATCTGTGAAATACCTGACAGTCTGCTTGAGAGACATAACCGCACATTCTGTGTCTACAGAATGTGCGGTTATGTCTAATGACGCACAGTTCGGTTTTAGTCCAGGACTGTCTAGTCCTGGTCTAAAACCGAACTGTGCGTCATTTAAATTTAAGTGTTTTTTAAGCTGTGGTTGTAGCTAAAGATATCGGGCGTTAATTGCACTTGTCGGAATTATCTCCCGTCTTGTTTTTAATAATAGGCACTACCACCGTCTTCATCAGCTGATTTGGCAGGTAGGAATGCCTAATACAGAGCGTAAACAACAGTCCCAAAAGCCTCGGGAGGTGTGGCCCTGCATGCTGAAAATGTTCGATGCTGAGGCCGTCGCGTCCGGGCGACTTCCCTCGAGTCATGCCTTTTATTATTAGAGATTATTATAGGAAGAGGATTGATGGTCTTTCGGTGCTGGGAAAGGTGGACGAAATCGTTGCGGGTAGGTCCTGGATGACACTGGCACGGGAACGTAGATGAGTCATTGGTTAACACATAAAAAAGCAAGCCAAAGCTCTTAATAACCTGCACTCTATTAAGGCATATAATGCAGTAATTTTAACCGAAATAATATCATTATCATCAAACTGAGTTCTTATCACAAGTTTTCTTGTTATTTTTAGCTAAAGTAAACGGGCACTTTGAAAAAAATAGTTTCTCGTTCGTACATTAGACGCGCTTCTTCATTTTTCATACGTCATATACTTCAAGTACGCTGTATGCTAAAATACGGAGATATTGTGTTATGGCCTATGTTATATTATAGCACACAAAGGCTATAATTATACGTAGTACAACGTTCACAAGTACCTAAGCCAAAACATTGTACTTATGGAATCCCTTTTAATGCAGGACAACAAATAACATGCCACGCGAATGCTGCGACTCCAGAGTACAATTATACAGAGTCAGACTCATGCGAGCTTTTCATGAAAATATTGCAGTACTGGGTTTCAACGTAAGTAGATATACGGTTAATTTTGGGTTCAGAGATGGTCTGTTAAGAAGTGTCAATCAGTAGACGATATTATGGAAATAATAACAATCTAATTTAAGATTCAGTTAACTCTGTAAGTGTTCCTACAAAAAACGATCTTTCACTATTTAATTTATTATGATATAAAAATGCAGTTTAAAAGAATTATTATTGAACAGCAAGGAAGGGTCGCGGCAGGCCGAGGAAAATATGGCGGGATGCTTTGGATGATTTCCTTGTGAATTGGCGTGAAGAGACACACCTATGATAGAACAGGAAGAGAGTTTAAAAAAGAAAACCTTGCCTGACACTAGGAATTTCTCCTGTGTCGTGGGTGCGTTTACAAACATAGAAACTTACATACACAAACTCCCAGACCTGGAACAACTAGTTTTAGGTCATACAAATATTTGTTCCTTGCGGGAATCGAACCCATGACACGCAGTCCAATCGCTCAGCCACTGCACCAACGGTGCCGCCGTTTTGATCAGGAGTAGGACAGAGAAGGCTAGCAAAAAAAAAAACAGAATACTGAGTTACTTTTACTCACTAAATTAGCATCACATGTCACTGTAATACAATCTAACAATTTACCTTGCTCTCATTTAAATATTTGTAAGCTATATACAAAGTTTATACCTAAAAATACAGTATCACATGACAAAAAGTTTGAAAAGACATTATCATGACTTCGAAAAAGCTAATTCAATTTGCTTGTATAAATAAGACCTTCGTCTATTTTTGAGTAAATCTCATATCAAGTTCTACGAATGATATAATAAGATTTTTTTGGCAACCAATTACAGCAGCTCAGTAAAGTTCATCTTGTAATTATTTGTATGTGCTCAAACAGACTGCGAGCATAACGCGGTGGCGGCGGCGGGCGCGATAATATTGAATGATTGTATGAAATCGCCGCTCATGGCCACACTGAAGTGACTAAGGCGGGGGCCTAGCGCGATGACTACAAGCGATTTTGCGAGCCTAGGCGTTGCTAGGCAACAACAGATATAACGGGTTGGTGGCAGGTGTAGCAAACCATTTCGGTTTTATAGTCAGCGCCATCTAGTTATCAGTATATGCACTAAAAAAACCGTAGGAGGCATTTGTAAATATTTAAATTATTTTTACTGTACTTGACTAGAATCATGTATAATGGTTGATAATTTACTTGTATACAATCCTAAACAACCTATAAAACATTTTAAAATGAATTTCTTTAAACAAGATTTATAGAAAGTACTTTGTACCACCGGTTTGCAACATCTGAAATCGCCTCTACAAAAACAAAATATGCTTGATCGGCAGTATGGACACAGATCGCGCCCGCCGTCGCGCCCGCCACCGCGCCCGCCGTCGCGCCCGCCACCGCGCCCGCCGCCGCCGTCGCGCTAGGCTTCCAGTGTGGACACACACTATGGATGACTTTCTAGAAACCTCGGAGAGATGATAGATACCTATTATTATGTCACTGTGGTATTGCTTAAAGCGTTTAGAAAGATGTCTAGAGTGCCCAAACTGTTTTGTCCTGTAGCTAGAATAGTCTCCCTGTAGCTTTCCAGTATTTTATTTACCAACCATAGTATTTTATAAACCAATTCCCATAATTGGTACAACATCCAGACTCGCCAATATAAAAGTCCCATTATAAAAATCTCAAAGCCTGACCTGAGTATCGAATTCTAGACCTATGTTTAGCAATCACGCTTTTTATTAATAAACTAGCTGTGACCGCGACTTCGTTCGCGTAGATGTCGGAACTCAACATTGTATTTTTTTTTAACAAAGTAATTTTTCTAAAATAAAAGTTTATTACATCAGCTACCTGCCACTAGAAGTCCCGTCAAAATCGACCCATCCATTTCAGAAATTAGCCATTACAAACTGACACTCCAATTTTATTTATATGTTTAAAAAAATAGATCATTAGCTAGTTATGTTACAAAATGACAGTGTCAAATAGAAAAAAACTAAACTTATACAAAAACTGTAATCATTTATTAAAATGACATGTGTCACTTCTTAAGACTAACAACTGTCTCACTAAAAGATAAAGTAAAAGCGAACTGAAAAAGGTTTCCGATATCACACGACTGAAAGCAAAAGGCGGCGTTTCAAAGGAAAATTTTAGTTGTAGTTGTATGCCTATCTGCTTAGTAACGTTTGAGATATTCTCCCTAGGGCTGAATGTCACCTTGTGACAATATTTACGATATTCATGAACAATTTTGAGTTTAAGTACTATGTACTTCAGATATTGCTTTAGAAATCATTTCTTAAGTTCCTTTGTGATGTAAATCATTTTGTTGAATGTTGTATTAAATGGTTTTGTAGGAATGATTTGAGCGATATAGTCTCTATAGTGATATTTTAAGAATTTGTTTGAACAAGCTAATCTCAGGAAGTACCTACTGGTTCGATTGGAGTGTTATATCTATCATCATCAGCCTATAATGTTCCCACTGCTGGGACACAGGCCTCCTCTCTGTGAGAGGGAGTGGGCCATAATCTACCACGCGGGTCCAGTGCGGGTTGGTAGATGTCACTGTCTTCGATTTTTTGGTTCTAGGACATGTCGGTTTCCTCACGATGTTTTCCTTCACCGTTTTGAGAGCAGTGGTGATGGAATAAATTACACAAAGTAATGCGCCCGGCAGGGTTCGAACCCACGACCTACAACTCGTAAGTCGGGACTGATACCACTGGGCCACCACTGCTCTCTTAAACATATTGTTACGTCGATCGAATTGCGAGACCTATCTATAATCTTCTCGAAAGTTCCACAAGGTTCTCGACAATTCTACTAAAGATCGGTCAGGAAATTTCTAGAAAATTCTACCCTGTTCTAGATGTTTCGAGATGGTTCTGGAATGTTCCAGAAGGTATGGGACTATGTCGAAGTCTATGGATGTTTCCAGAACATTCGACCACCTTCTAGAAACATCTAGTGGGTCCGGCCGGGGTATAAAAAGGGCGTCGATCACCAACCTGGGTCAGTCTGGTTTTGACTACGATCGAGGCGACTCGAAGTGAACAAGCGATCTCTAAGTGACTTTTACGTGTGATTAAGGGTGTGTATAAGTGTTTAAGTGTTGAGTAGTGTTAAGTGTTTATTTTAGTTTGTGATTCGTGTGTGATTAAAGTTTATTTGGTTTTAATTGGTGTTAATTAATTTATCCCAATACCCAGCTCGTAACATTTGGTGTCAGAAGTGAGGGATAAAATGCCGATTTTACCAAAGAACGACACGGACGGTATTCATGGACCATGGGACATGGACCAGAGGCGGTTTGGAGGTTCCCCGATACAGACGCCGGGTGGTGCTCAGCTTACGACGGAACCAGCCGCTGGTCCATCTGCAGTCTCTTCAGCACCAGCGGGTCCAGACCTGTCTGCGCTTATGGCGCTTCTGCAGGAGCAGGCTCGCCGCCAGGAGGAGCAGGCTCGACGCCTGGAAGAGCAGCTACAAAAGGACAAGGAGGAGCAAGCCCACCGCCAGGAGGAGCAAGCCCGCCGCCAGGAGGAGCAGGCTCGCCGCCTGGAAGAACAGCTACAAAAGGATAAGGAGGAGCAGGCCCGCCGCCAAGAAGAGCAGATGTTCCTGATAAAGAACCTCCACTCAACATTTGCTAAGGAGTTCAAGGTGATGAAAGAACAAGTTCACCAGCTAGAGAGTCGTATCTCAGAAGCTGAAGTTCAGATTGCTGGGATGAAGAAGACTTTGGGTGAACTTAGGACTGGAGACGGGGTTGTGTGTCCAGTGGTTGCTGCCCCTTCGGTACGAGGGTTTAAGGTGCCACCATTCGACGGAACATCAGCATGGCCGGCTTACAGGATGCAGTTTGAGGCCGTTATGAAAGCGAATGGGTGGACCAAGGAGCAAGCTACGACCGCGCTCATCTTGGGTCTGCGAGACCAGGCTCTGACTGTACTTGAAGTTCTTGGCAAGGATGTGACATATGAGCAGCTGCTGGAAGCGTTGGAATCCAGGTACGGCGACGCGCACCTGGAGTACGTATTTCGTGCTAAGCTGAAGGATCGGGTTCAACGTAGTGCCGAGAACCTACAACAGTGGGCCCTAGAAATTGAGAAGATGGTCCGGAAAGCATATCGGTCCGTCCCGGCTCTCATCGATTGCAATCTGGTACAGGCTTTCATCGACGGGATACGTGACTTGGAAGTTAGAGCAGCCGTAAGACTTGGGCATCACGAGACCTTGAAGGGCGCCTTGGCCCATGCTTTGGAAGTGGAGGCAGTGAGGCAAGACCATCGAACTCAGCGTAGTAGGGAGGTTGTGCCATCTTCTGTACGCGACCGTTCGAAAGGGTACGGCCCTAGGTGCTATACTTGCGGAGAAAAGGGTCATCTGCGCTCAAGCTGTCCAAAGCGAAGGGCAGCTGATATGACTGCCCAGCATCGCAATTGGAGATCGCATGGTAACGCTGATACACCGTCTAGAAGACCTTGTTCTGCAGACAGTAAGCAAGAGCCTAAAGAAGAAGTGCTCGTGAGGACGCTAAAAGGAAGCACGGTTCTCGGTAATGAATGGAAGGGAACCCTACAGCCTGCGCAAGAAAATGACATGGACAACTTTATGAAAAGACCCCAGACAAACGGTAGTGGTTTTGACGAAGCGTCACTTGTTGTGCATAGCCCAGTGCGCAGGAAAAGGAAGTCCCGTAAAGTAAAAGTAAAACGGGATGGACCATACCGAGATGTGACCAGGAGCAATGATGTTCCTTACCGCATACAGAGTGGTCTACGTGGCGCGCCCAAGATTGTCCATGTTGACAGTTTGGCGCGATACAACGGGACTAACGATGCTCGGGACGAGCATGTCTAAGGAGGGGGCAGTGTTACGTCGATCGAATTGCGAGACCTATCTATAATCTTCTCGAAAGTTCCACAAGGTTCTCGACAATTCTACTAAAGATCGGTCAGGAAATTTCTAGAAAATTCTACCCTGTTCTAGATGTTTCGAGATGGTTCTGGAATGTTCCAGAAGGTATGGGACTATGTCGAAGTCTATGGATGTTTCCAGAACATTCGACCACCTTCTAGAAACATCTAGTGGGTCCGGCCGGGGTATAAAAAGGGCGTCGATCACCAACCTGGGTCAGTCTGGTTTTGACTACGATCGAGGCGACTCGAAGTGAACAAGCGATCTCTAAGTGACTTTTACGTGTGATTAAGGGTGTGTATAAGTGTTTAAGTGTTGAGTAGTGTTAAGTGTTTATTTTAGTTTGTGATTCGTGTGTGATTAAAGTTTATTTGGTTTTAATTGGTGTTAATTAATTTATCCCAATACCCAGCTCGTAACAATATGAATAAAACTGGAGTGTCTGTTTGTAATTCTATATAACATCACGCTAGGACCCTATTGGTGAGCAGCGGTGGTGAATCCGCGGAGAACTGCTAGTTACGTAATACAGTTTTCTTTGGATAATTGGAATTTTCTACCGTCTTTTCTTACCGTGACCCCGGAACAGAAAGGGCTATTGAAGGACACCGTGGATTTTAGTCAGTAGAAGTCTGACAGTCCCTCCCGCCCTGCCCGGGGTGGGAGGACTCATTTGATGATTTTACCACGCTAAAAAAAAAAAAAAATGGTTAACGTGCTCACTGCTCCACTCTACTTTGGGCTGCTATGATTGCTTCACATCAGGCATGTCACGATAGAACGCAAGCCAAATTTGAAAAAAAAAACTAGATTTACAGTCAGGAAACCTTTTCATAAGATACTGTAGCAAATAACGAACTAAAAAGGGAGGAAGACCGTTTCGTCTGCTCATAAACCACAAATACAGAGACGAAATATCTCTCTATCTATACTCAAAACAAATAATAATAAAAACATGATAATTGATCTGGATGATCTTGATCTGGCTCGCGAGGTTATTGACATGTGGGACGTGAATCAGCAGTTATTGTGCCGATAGTCGTGTCTGCCAATGGCTTAATTGCCAAGAGCCTCTCTTGATTAAAATATTATTCGCGGCTGTAAGACGTATGTAGTTACAAGGTTAATATAGTCACAAGGTGCATTTAATATATTTTTTTAATTAGCCCCCAAAACTTTTGAACGCAACTGTACGGACAACAGCTTAGGTATAATACGTCCAATAAAGAAGGTCATCTATAAGTATGAATCCGTCGCTTTTTTGTTTATATTTACTTATTGCGAAACATTCCAAGCTCAATATTTTCACCATATATTTTTGACTAAAGGCACATGATTTTGGTTTACACCTACACATCCGAGATTGAGCCAGTTCCTTGTATTTTGCCGTCAAAGTTATGACACCATCGTTTTGACTTTTAGCAAGATTATTCAAAAACGCATGCATGAAGCGTTTTGAAACTTTGTATGGTTATTATTAGCGTCAAGAAGGACCGAATGCAGTTTTCAGCAAACTTATACGTTGTCTCATTTAGGCGCTGCGATGTTTTTTCGGGTTTTCATAAAACCGCGATAACTTGAAAACTATAAATAGTTTCTTAAATCTAATTTGGGGCACATAGGGGCACACATTAAGAGCTACTCGTGTATGTTTATACTACAGGGGCACATGCAATGGTTTTAGAGATATACGATTCATCAAAACGTTACTCCAGCAGGAAACGCAATATCTCGAAAATCTGAAGGGGCACAGATTTTATTTTTGAGGGCACATTGTGGCACACATATAAGCTATCTGGCCATGCACAATTTTTCTCTTTCCGATCACTCGTTTAGAATTTTCCTGCTAGAAAAACGTTACCCTAGCAAGAATCGTTTTTTCGTTTTTTTTTCAAAACGGCAGGGGACACACATTTTTTATGTGGGGGCACATTTACAGCAGATAAGGCACCAACTTTACGTTCTACTCTTCTATCTCTAGGAGATACTTTCTTGCTGGGGTAACGTACACCGACCAACACCTTAGGAGGCTCTCGCTGGGTAGCTGGATCAAGTGCCTGATTCAGAAGGCAGTACTCCTGTTCACGGCGCGTATCGTTAGGAGGTTCCTCTCTCAAGAGCCCTGACCACCGGTAGCCCGGACCCTGTTCCCGGTGCTGGTGGACTGCTATTTTTTACCCGACTACGGCAAAGCCAAAAGGAGGGTTATGATTTTGACCGGTATGTATGTATGTATGTTTGTCTGTTCCCTCATAACTTCTTAACTACTTATCATTATATGACAAATGAGGTGTCGTTAGAAGCGTCTCAGTTGTCTGCTGTTATAGGGTAGGTGACGTATCACCAAACCCAATATGGCGCCCCCTAGGGAATGTAAAGTCGTACGCGAAAAAAAAAATATTTTCGCACAGTATCGACATGGGTATCAAATTAAAGGGCTCGATGTGCTCATTTGAAATATATAAACATTACATAGCTTTTACTAGCTATTTTGCCTGTTTCTAACAGTGTCAACATGAGTATCAAATGAAAAGGCTTATTGAGTACATTTGAAATTCACTCGCTACTTTGCTTTTATTATTATATTTTATAATACTTAACAAATAATTAGTAATACAACCCCAAAATAGTGTAAATAAAAAATAAGTTAAAAATAACTAAAACCCGACTACGAAAAAAACGCGCACTGAAAAGTATAAAACAAGAACAATATTAACTAGCCGTGGTCGTGTGAAACAGCCGCAGGTGGCACCTGCGGCTTTTATACACAATTTTTATTAGCTAGGTGGCACACGACCACGGCTAGTTAATATTGTTCTTGTTTTATACTTTTCAGTGCGCGTTTTTTTGTAGACGGGTTTTAGTTATTTTTAACTTATTTTTTATTGCTTTTAAATGTTTTTTTCTTTTTTTTTAAACATATAAAAATGTAACTAATACGTTATGAGAATAATAAAACATGGTATTATCCGGTTTTAGGGTAATAATCTTCAAATACATGTTTAATTCTAATATCCGAGTAGAGGTACCTCATTCGTCGGGGACCTTTCTTGTTTTCTTAAATTTTTCACACATGAATTCATCCAATTACTTTACTATGAAAGAATTTTATATTACTTAGTTCAATGATTTTTAACAATGTGAAAAAGATAACGATGTTCCATGTCGTATGAAATTAAAACCTGAAAGAATCTAACCCAATTTTCATCCAGCATTCCTTTATAGATATCGTCGCAGCTGAAATGCGGGTAGATTAAAAAAGGCCTCCTAAAAGTGACTGTGACGACCTAATTACTGAATAAAAAATTACTTTGAATTTCATCCAAAAGCTGACGGCATTGTTTTGGTTCCGAAGAGCTTAAAACTCATTGTCTTTTTGCAATATTTGCTGTGGTTAGAACAATGGAAATGACGTTTGGTAAAAAATAATAATGTCATCATGGAAATTTTAAAAAGCGACGACACTGTTGACTAAGTGACCAAGTAATCAACAGCTATGCTGAGTGTCTCAAGTTAAGGTACAAGTTGGTAGCCGACTGCACGCAGCGGCAGCAGACGACATGTCGCTAACTACGAAGGGAATTTCATAGAAATACGTAGAAACCAGTAGTGTCACTGCGAAATGTCGTTTCTGCAGCTTCATGTCGTCAGCTACCAACTTGTACCTTTATAGTAGCCGTACACCATACTGCCTATCGTACGATCGATTTGACGCTTGCAATTGTTTCAAATTGGCAGTTCGCCCATATACACCATACACCATACTGCCTATCGTACGATCGATTTGACACAACTTCAAATCTGCAGCAGTGATGCCAACTCAGCAACTTTGTAGCTAGATCTGGCTATTATTCGGTGACGACAACTACAATTTTATAAAATTTGTGGCAAAACTTTATAGCTACTTTTTCTAGCACCTTTTCATTTCATCATGAGACTTTCGAAATTAGTCAAGTACCTAGTGTCCCGAGTAGAAAGACATGATAATGCAACAGTGGCTCATTCTACATATAAATAAGTGGCATTCTGAAGAAATAGTTCAGTTTTGGGTTAAAATAAAAAAGTTCCGGGTCTGGGTGTTTGTGTATGTGAGTTTATATGTTTGTAAACGCACCCACGACACAGGAGAAATTCCTAGTGTGGGGTAACGTTTTTTTTTTTAATGTTCCTTGTGTATGAGAGTTAAAATAATTGCAAATGCACTCACGGCTCAGGAAACATTTCTAGATTTGAAGAACATACAATTCAAAAATCTCTAATCTACAATGTATTTTTTTTAACAAAGGATTTTTTCTAATTTAAAAGTAGCCTAAGTTACTCCTTACTACATCAGCTACCTGCCAATAGAAGTTCCGTCAAAATCGGCCCAGCCATTTCAGAGATTAGCCATTACAAACAGACAGGCAGACAGACAGACAAAAATTGTAAAAAAATATATTTTGGTGTACCTATGTACCGTATATATATTATATTATGCATTTAGTAAAAACGGTTATTTCAGTATTACAAACAGACACTCCAATTTTATTTATATGTATAGATGTATAGGTAAAACGTGCGCGTTTCCTATCTTTCCGAGTATCGTAAAGCCTGATTGCAAGGGCAAGGGTTTCCCTTTGATGTTTTGGAAGACAACGCGATGCCATAACAAGGGCTTATTTGCAGCCATAAAAATAATCTTATTTTCAGTGACATTTTTAAAAATCTTTAAATTCGAAAAGAAAAAACTGATTTGTGATAAAGCAAAAGTTATTATTTTGTTCAAAGTTATCATGTCTACGTCATGGTTAAAGTAAATAAGTTTCTTTATATTTAACCATTTAGATTATCTGAACTGCGTCAAAATTAGTGGTATAAAACATAAACATCGTTACTCCAGTTTGTTACCAATTCTTTGCCTATATGAAGGGTTGAATTACGGTTAGCTTCACCAACTTTAAAACCAATTACCGTTCGATGGCGACTGAAAAGGGACAACAGCGATTCATCGTTAATAGAAACATCAAAGTTTGCCTTCTTTATTACTCTTTGTAGTCGACTATACCATTGATTTTCTACATCACCGATTCTCTTTCCCATTTTCTGCTGGAAGGTGAAGATACTCGTACATAGCTCAGTGTATAATACAAATCTCAGTAGATTGCATTTTTTGAGGTGCGTCTTTTCAAAAGGGTTCTTTGAAAGTGAGTGTTTTTGCTGATAAAATGTGGACCCAAAGGACCGAATTGGACATTTTTCGTGGAAGAACAGTACCTACCTATTGCTCGAAATAAAAACACCAATGTTGTGGAAAAACCCAGAGGCGGCGGACCAAGCAATGAATTAGGTTTATATGGGATGGTTCAATTTGGTTGAAAGCTACACAAACTTATGGGAAGGGTTTTCAGTGTTTTGTTTACACGATAGCAGCTTGGTGAGTTTGCCCACATATGTACATACGGAGAGTAAATTGGTAACCAAGTATTGTTCCGTTTCGAATAAACAAGCCCACAAACCCCCAAAGGTTTTATACTACAAGAATACCAAATAGGAAAGAAGTTCGTTAATCAAATTGATAGTTTCTTTATCGTTAACCAATTTGCTGAAAGTCATAATAAAAAAAGAATATTGTAATAAATCACCCTTTTTAAATTCTAAGCATTTGATAACATTGAATAACCTATTGACATTTGATCGTAGTAACGGCGTGGGTTGAAACTCCAATAAAAATGCTTCAAAGACTTTAAGATAATTTAAGTTTATTTTATAGTTTACAGTCATTTAACATAGTCTTTCTTTTGTTTACAGATGAGAGATTTGTGTAGTATTAACAAAAATGTGCAACAACATATAAAATATCTTACAGTTACTATTTTGGCTTCGCCTCATTTTATGACTAAGTTTATATTACAAACGAGAAAGGTTTCTATTCCTTATTATAAGAGTTCAGTAGCATTAACTGTACATTTTGTATTAAAATACACGTTAAATATAATATTTTTATGCTACAGATATTACATGGAACTTAACCTGCTATTGGGAAATTAAATCATAATCATCATGGAATTTCGTTTATGTACAATCTACGTCGTATTAACCTCACTTTAAGTAATATTTTTGTCTTAAAACTAAATACACTTTGTGTAAACATTTCGAATCTTGATAAAATCAGAACACAAAGGTCAACAAATCATAAATCCAAATATTCAAATATTCCAACAATAAAATTATATTTACACAACACTTTTAAAAATTACATGTTCACGGATAGCACTTTACGTAATATCACTCATTGCATAGTAAAAAAAGTACTAAAACAATTTTACGAGCATTTTATACATTGTCGTGAATTACCTACGTGACGTCTCTTGCAAATCAACGGAATTTTTACAAAACTGCGTCTTTACATCTTGAGAAAATGATTATTTTGATCCATTAAAGATCCACGGCCTATTCGAGTTTAAATTACAACAGATTTAGAAGAATTTTCATTTTTCTATGCTAGTTTTATATGCATGGTATTTAAATTTAGTTAAGACTAAGTCATGGTCGAATGCGTCGTACACTAAAATTGTATGACGAAGTAAATATATTTTTACAGATTATTTAGATTTTCTAGCTGTTTCAAGAGCAACTTACTGTTAATAAGCATGAGCGAGTACCTTGAATTTCGTCTCCCTTCGAACAGTATCTTTATCTCTAATCTTCAATCAAGGATTTATTTATTACACACCTATTTCAAGTAACATCGGAGCGATGCTTTACAATCTGAAATCTACCAACAACATTCGATGAGATTGCAGTAACATTTCCAAGTCAAATTGCCCTCAGCTGAAACATCTATAAAAACATTTTTACTGAGAATGAAAATAAATAATCTGCTCGAATATCAGCAAACATCACATTTAACGCCTTGAATCATTCTGGCGTTCATTTCAACTTCAACGAACTTCAACGAAAACTAAATGTTTCGCTTGCGTGGAATATTTTAACATCTATATTGAGAAATTTTCACATCATCAAGGGTCAAACAATAGAAGAATAGCCAAGAAAATTAAAGCTAAGATTTGTGGTTGCCAGAAAAGTGTTCCTTTGTTCCCCGTGTTATGCTGTACTGCTGCTTGATTCTCGCCTGATAAAGATAACGAAATTATTAAAGTTTTCAGTTTCCACAAAGTGTCTCAGTTATCCTATTATATTGTACGAAACTATCAACGACAAAGTTCTACTGACACTACACATTATTAATTTATATCTCTTCCCAACATCTTTGTTCGGTGCCAAATAGTTTCTGTGTCACCTTAAGCGACAAAAGAGTGACTAAGTATCTTGTGAATTTTGATACTAAATCTTGAAAGGATTCTTAATACCTCAGCATAATTAAAATTTGACCTTTAGAAACTAAAAAACTGTTAATTAAAAACGTGAAAGTGACTCTTAAATTGCTTTGTATCGCTTTATTAGAATATCTTATGAACAATTTGAATAATAAAATTAGTACAATAGTATTAGTGCTTTTATGTTAAATCTCTTTTATGTTTTCACGCTGTCTTGTAACACAAAAATATAACCACTTAATATAAAACAAAAGATAAAAGAATTCTCTTTTTTAGTACATAGATCATTATTTAAGGATCATAGAGACCAACATACTGAACAATTTTCTTCTGAGGACAAACATCGAAATTGGAAAAATACAGAATTAAATAACTTACCGATCAAAACGTGGACATTGATGGTCACTTGAGAATGGTTCTGCAAATGACATGAGTAGGTCCCACTATCATTTTGTGATGCTGATGCTACACTGATAGTAGCGCTGAAAGGAAATGTTAGTTTATAGCAACTCATTATTTTTTATAACTTTAAATGCTAAAGCGGTTTATGCTGTAGGGAAAAACCGTTTCTGTGAGTTGAAAATGCATAAATAGTAGGCAACTTTTTGCTTGATGCTGTTTATAGACCAGGGATAAGAAACCAGTCGTTTCCAAATCCTTTGGAAAAGCAGGTGCCTGTAAGGCTTATAACAGTGTTTGTATAGACAATCATTAGTAGCCAGGTAACATTACCATATATACAATTTACGCATTACAAGTTGGGAAAAGCTATCCGGTGACCAGGTGGTAAAACAACATTTTCTTAACATTTTAAAAGGAACTCTCACCTCATATTCCGCCAAGAAACATTTTCAGTAAACTCCTTCCCTTGTTTCTTCCAAACAATTCCATAAATATTATTTTCTACTGGAGGTGTTGTTGGTTTGAGAGTGGTGAGTTCAGTCGTGGTCTTCTCTGGTGCTTTCTTAGTAGTACTTACACTAACAGTCGAAGTGATCGTTGTCGTCTCGACACTCCAACTTTTATTCATCATTATATCTATTCTATTGAATATTGTACTCATTTTTGTTGTTAATTCTGTTGTTGTTGTTGTGGGTAAGGGAGTTGTTGTAGGTAAAGGTGTCGTCAGTGGTGCTTTCGTGGATATAGATGAGACGTACTGTTCTGATATGATACAGGATAATTTTATCGCGCTACCCGCTTTGTAAAATCTGTCTTTCACATCATGTGTGTCGTCACCGTTTATGGATATAATGGGAGCTGAAAATAAAATATTATGAAATCTGCGTGAAAAATATTAACTCAATTTTGTAATACAAACAGAAAATTCGTTTGATAAGGCCAAACAAATTAAATTATTAAATATTTTTTCCCTTTCATAATTTTTTAGGTTCATCACGGTCCCGGAAAATTTGAATTATTTCCTTCACTGACACCCAAAACATAATTACGTTTCATTTATTTTCCCAGAAAAAGCACAAACAGGACTTCAAGAGTCTAATAAAAACTTTATTATCTATTTTTTAAGGCCTTACCTTTTCGCTACTGTTGACAAAACATAAGCAAAAAAAAAGGAGAAAAGTAGGCACAGAGAGGTAACTATAATAAGTCGAAGTAAATACGTTAATTTGTCTAAATCACATAAATACTAAAAAACGACGTCATTAAGTGCTGTTACATGCAAATGAAGATTAAGGTTATTTTCGGAGAAAAATAGGTTACCTTAAACGGTAATATCAAAAGCGATTAAGACGAAATGAAATGGCGTGCCAAAATAAAGAGCGAGGAGAAAAGAAGATATAATAAAATAAAATAGAGACGTTTTTCAAACATGCAAATAATATACACAATAGAATGGCTTAATTAAACGTTTCAATAAAGGAACTGTGAGTGAGAATTTCCATTGATTTTTAGTACTTACGTAAAACGGTGAGGTTTGTGAATATCGTTCTTGGGGGATGTGTGGATATTTGGCACATATAGTGGCCAGCGTCGGTTAACTTCACTGGGTTCATACTTAATCTCCAGTTGTTTGGGTATTGGAATTTGACTGCTATCCTATTGTCGCCGGCGTATAAAGCTGGACCGACAGTGAGGAGTTGGGCTGACTCAGTGGTGTTTCTCAACCACATCACCTGTGTAAATAAAAATTAATTAACATTAACTTGTACTTACAAACATAAATGCACAAAAACCCTCATTAACTCATGCGTTTTTCTCGAACTTAATGGAAATTATAGATTGCCCTCTCCTACGATTTGTACCATACTTCGTTTATCTCGCTCATTTTAACAAATCTGGTTATACACACGATGCTCATTCATAATGTTATCTAATTAATCACTTTCATACATAAAAAATATGTGTTACATGAGTATACAAGCTACCAACTTAGAGCCTGACTATTGGATTGCAGACCACTACCGTTTCAAGAGAGAAGACATGTGTGTCTCAGTTGTGGAAACTTTATAGGTTGATAGTACAATTTTATATTCCTGGTGTTTGGGATTGTAAAACAGCTCAATCATTTTTTTTTCAACTCACTTAATATTACGGGTTTGTGGGACTGTCTTATAAGGGCACTGCCTCACCGCGAGCATTCACTTGTAATGTAACGTAACAGATTCAAACATTCGAAGACAATAGAGCATCAAATTGCGCACTTTTATGTTACATTACAGGTAAATGCTCGTGGTGAGGGAGCGCCTTAACGACTCTGAGACGTAAAGGGCTATTGAAGAATACCGTGGATTTTAGTGAGCACTAGTCTGACAGTCCCTTCCGCCCTGAAGCTATTGTCAAACAGACAGGCGTGACGAACGTGAAGCGAGGCGTTTTTGTTTGTAATGTATGCAATTGTTTGAATCCAGTCACATAGAAAAGCGAAAGCGATCCGATAGTCTATGTGACGGGCTTCAAACAATTGCATAAATTACAAACGAAAACGCCTCGCTTCGCGTTCGTCACGCCTGTCTGTTTGAAAATAGCTTGAGTGAAAGGCCTTATTTGATTTTATTACTAAGACATATTAATATTAATACCATTATATTCAGCCAAATAAATGGTTATGATTACGATGATTATGATACCACGTAAAAAAAACATACTCAATATTAATCTAAATATTATGGTCGATTTTCTGAATTCATTAGAGATACTCCGTCTTTAACTTACATTTCTTTTAAAGAAGCTAATTTGGGTACCGAAATAATTACAAATTCTTTTTCGGTTTGTAACGATGAAAAAGGAAGAAAGATTTGAAATAAAAAGGTCATAACAATTTCGAACAAGGAAGAAATTCACACAAAATAAATTTTTAGAAGTTTTTAGAAGTTAATGATAGGCGATGCGACCGGCATTATATAGCATTTCAGCTTTATAATAAATTCACTAACACATGTTTTAAGAACTACTGCTCAATTTTGATAAAACTTTATTATTTTGGAATCATCATCTATAATGTTCCCACTGCTGGGACACACGACACACTCTTTGTGAGAGGAAGTGGACCATAATCCATCACGCGGGCCCAGTGCGGGTTGGTAGATGTCACATGTCTTCGATTTTTTGGTTCTAGGACATGCCGGTTTCCACACGATGTTTACCTTCACCGTTTTGAGAGCAGTGGTGATGAAATAAATAACACAAAGTAATGCGCCTGGCGGGGTTCGAACCCACGACCTACAATTCGTAAGTCAGGACCGATGCCACTGGGCCACCACTGCTCTCTACTACACTATAATTACAGACTCATGATAATAAATCTTAACAAATATAATAATACTAGCTGTTGCCAGCGGCTTCACCCGCTACAACTCGAAAATTATCCCACGGGAACATAAAATCGGGATAAAAACTATCCTATGTGTTAATCCAGGTTATAAACTATCTGTATACCAAATTTTAGCAAAATCCGTTCAGTGGTTTTTGCGTGAAAGAGTAACAAACATCCATACATCCATACTTACAAACTTTCGCCTTTATAATAGTAAGTAGGATGAAATACAGGTAGTTGTTCCAGGTCTGGGTGTTTGTGTGTGTTTCTATGTTTGTAAACGCACACACGATAGTCGAAACGACGGATTAATGTTTAAAAAAAAATTGTTTTGTTACTCAAAACGAAAACACATTTTTACAGAATAAGGTTGTTACATAATGTTTTTGTTTTTAAATTATACTGAATTTGCTGTTACTTTTGGAATCATATTATTTTGAGTATTCATGACGAGAAAAATTAGTATTGAGGCATTTTAAACTAAACTCAGGTCAACTGTCATTTTAATATAATAAAAATTACAGAGAGAGAAAGGAACGGGGGAGGCCTTTTACCAGGAGTGAGAAAATATAGGATGGACAAAAAAATAATGTAAAGTAAATAAAACTAATTTTACGCTTTTTCTTCAACTGGAAAGGCCAAATACAGGCATAAATGAAAAAGTTTCCTGAACTACATAGTACCTAAAAACAAAGGGCATGTGAAGCTCACAAAAACTGGAATATGTTGTACTACGATGTATTTTTTCTCATATAGCGACTCTGAGACAGGATGCACTATTTTTTGTAGAGGAAACCCACTATGATCCGATTACTTTAGCTTAGTTTCGATGTAGTAGTTAAACACGAACCTCTAGCTTAAAAAAAGTGTTCACTTTTTTTGCTCTCATTCCATTTTACATATTGCAATAGGTACGCATGCAGTGCAACATGTACCTACGCTTCATTCACCTCTTTTCTATAAAGAAACAAAGAGTTTCTATACAAACAGAATTTTCCTAAACTTTCTTTAAGAATTGGGCTATCAAATTCAGAAGTTTGACTGAATGGTAGTTTTGATTGACCGGCGACACGCAACGCAGTGTCAGAACGATCAACTGCTGTGCAAGGTGTCGCGGATTCCATTCCTACACGGTACATACTCACAGATATTTTGGTTGGTTTTTCTAGTTTTGGCTCTTTGTGTATATGAGTTTAAAGCCCGGTTCCCACTGCAAGCGGAGCGGATACACGAAGCTCAGCGAGTGAAAGAGTAAAAATGAGCTCGCATCAAAAAGAGTAAAAATGAGAACGCAAAAACGATTTGTTGGTGGAAATACAAGTATGCAGTTTGCGCTTACGAGTTTAATGAAGGCAGTAAAGGGTCCGTTCCGATCGCGATGGAAACCGGGCTTAAATGTTTGTTAACGTATCCACGACATAGGAGGTACCTAGAGTAAAAAATGCAAAGATTATGTTTAATAGTTACCGTTTTGTCCTTGAGCATGACGACTCTACAGTTCAACAAGGCTTCCGCCCCGACATGGGCCGTCACTTGAGTATACTTCTCCTCCTCAAAGTACGGGCCCCAATGGTGCTCATGGTGGTGATCACGAGAATAGCTTTGAAATGGAACATATGGACGAGGCTCTTCTACCTTGTCTGTTGGGTAAATACGTATAATTAACTTCAATATTAACTTCTATGTAAAAGGAACTTGATTGATCACCAAACAAACAATTGTCATCTGATCCTTATTTGTCAACATTTTGGGGATCATATATGACTGAATAGCAGGATTTAAAATGAAGTGACCTCCAATTTGACCTCCATAACTCATCTAGTGCCGGGTAAAGCGATACATGTTACCAGAATACCATTAATTTCAACAAAAATTAAATGTATTTTTTTTCAGTCGTACGAAATAACGTAGTTTGTCAGTCTGCTCATCAATCAAGTTTGCTGTACTTATATAAAAATAAAATAAATGAATGCTGTCAAATATAGCCTTTCAAAATGCTAATGTGCATGAATGAGCGAAAACGGTGCAGTGATTTGTGTATTTAATTAATTAAATATTGTATTAATGATGAAATTAAGTCAAATAACTAAACAAACAGGTACACAAGTGACGATGATAAATTTGATTTTAATAAAATTATGCTAGTTTAGTTTTTATTTAGTTTATTAGTACAAGCCCGTGCAAAATGTTGCTAACATTTTGGTAGTCCTAAAAATATTATGCAAAACGAAACGACCTTTTTCAGATAGTAAAGTGTTATCTGTTTCAACTTTGTGAATAAATTGTTTTATTGCAGTACCGGAGGTAAATTAAAGCAAAAGGAATGTAAATTGCTTTGACAAGAATCGTGGCAGAATTTAATTATTATTCAAAGTTTTATCGGAAAAACTATGCCCTAAAAATGTTTGATTATTGAATACTTACGTTATTCTTTTTTCTTATAAAACTTTTAGGTATTATTTTATTGTGTAAAACAAGAAGGTGCTTTTTGTGTTTCAATAAAACTTACTGAACGGGATAGAATAATTGCACTGCATTATATGTCATCAATACTACATAAGGGCAATTAATTTGGGACTGTTTATTTCGTTTAGTTTCAATGGCGAAATTCTTAGGGAGATTGTTTACTTAAACATTTACTAGAGGTATAATATAATAGAGGTATAGATAATTAAAAACATCACTATTTCCCATATTTTAATGAAACAAACTAAGATGAACTCAAAAAGTAATTTACTTAATCTGCCTTAAATCAGGAAGTAAAGCAATTTGAATTTCCATTCCGATAAGATGGTTTTCAGCGTCGTAAAAGAAGAAATGTTTAAAATCTGATACTGCTTCGCTTTTAACGTCTTAGATAAAGTAAGCAGATTCATATTTCTTTATGGAAACGAGACCACGGGCATCCAAAACTTAGGCCACTTTCACATGCACCAAAACCACATCACACCACTTTACAATGTTAACATCGTGAATGGGCAAAAATATTAATATTATGTTTTATTCACAAGGACGACATTTTGCTATATAAGCAAACCGTATGGACGTAATTACCACGCAAAGTAAGTCATTGTAATACAGGTTCTTTCGTTGAGACGGTGCTTGACGAAGCTGCGCGGCTTTCGTGGCGTCTCATGAGAGCACAGTCATTCGCTCACTGACGGTCGTCAATGCTCTTCCCATAGCACGCTTCTACATCAGGCATCGTCTTAGTAATGTAGTAAGCCTGTGGTTTCCACAGCACATCTTCAAGTTGTGCGCAATTTTGTCGTTGTGGTGTGGTGTGGCTGTAGTACGTGTGTATGGCCCCTTACTGCGGACGCGAAAATCGATACTTACTCTGTAACAAATGATCGTTCCTGTCAGTTGCTCCTTCACGCTTGATATTTTCGCGTAGTTGCTTGGTGATGTTTTTGAATATCTCTCTGGACAAGGCGAGACTGTCCTTCTCATCGCTTCGCCGTCTCCGAACGACATTTGTTCGATAATCTTCAGGAAAGCGCAACGGTTCTGCACAGATCAATGTCTTGCTTTTATAAAAGGATTTCTTTTTTTTTTGTTATTTTAGTAGTTGATTGAGTCTATTTCTTCATTTGGGTAACGCTGTAACTTCTGTTACCTTTCAATAAACTTGTTTTTAACATAGCGAGATGGAGAATCGAGAATGTGTGAGTTGTGAGGCACTTTATATACGTGTCGATTTCACTTTCGATATAGCCGTGCGGCAAATCGCCAGTAACTTCGATTTTTAAAATTGAATCAACCCCGCCCCATTTACATCAGGGGTACTACTATCTAAGTACGAAACTCGTAGCTTCGGTTGAAGCTTCAGGCCTTTATAACTGTTTATCATCGTTAACGATTCGGTAGTGGCATGAGCTAAAAAATGATAAGATGATTAAAAAATTGTCCCGACTCCCGAAGTGTCGTTAGAATGCATGAATTCAACACTAGTAGAGAGTTGATAACCGTATTTTCGTTGACGGGCTAAGAGATTAGACCCACAGACTTGTTTATTTTAGCGGAACAACACAGCAACAAAACACAATTTTGGTATGCGGCGGGCAATGGCCTGCAACTGACAATTTACATGGTCGATTTAGTCACCCGCCGCATGCGGCTTGTCGCCACATAGCAGGGGTCGGACATTGGGGCGATTTTAGTCTTATGCGGTCTAGTATATTGACACAGTCGATTTTCACCACACTGTTTGACCGCAAGGTTAAATTGACCCGTATATATTTCAGATTCATACATCAATATACGAAAGTATTGAACGCCTAAAATGTAGGTATTGTTAACGATGATTCTTTGAATATTTTTTTCTACTTCAAAGTATTTACGTTGGATAGTTCTTCAAAATGATGAGTGTGGGTGTTTTGAATTTCTAGTCACGACTTTCTGATTTGTTTAACTTCCTGTATAAGCAAAGAACTCCGAACAAACGATGAATATCCAAAATGGGTTTGAATAAAAACGGTACACTCAAAAAGAGTTTTCATCCATCTCTTAAGACGAATCGTGGACGTTTTATTTAATATTTTTCAGAGAAAATGCTTTAAGTTCGCATTTTAATAATACCTACCGTATCTAGACCGGAATAATATCAGACCCGGCTCGTACCTTAATACCAAGGAAACTTCAATAACTTTAGAACCTTTTTACTGAAATTATTTTTCATCACCCTGGTAAACTTATCATTATAATTCCAAAATAGGCACTAATTTTTTTAATGTACTTACTTTTAACGTTTAAAAACAAATTGAATACGTCAAGTAACTATATCGCACTTAAAAACTAGCCTAAAAAGTAGTTAACTAATTTATTTAATATTCTCAAATAAATTCTCTACTTGAATGGCGCTTAATTAAAAACTAATTCAATGTTGAAACGCCATTGAACAAACAACTTAATTATTATTTATTTCAAAAATAATTTAATACAGCAAATTAAAACTTCTGCTGTTTTAACTTTGTTCAACTAAGTTTTGAATACCTGTGTGTTTAATTACCAAGTTTTGAAAAGTTTATTAGAAACTTCAGAATTTTAAGTAGGTAGGTATAACATGTTCATGAAAATATTCATTGCATTATCGAAGAAAAATTACACGCAGAAATATTGTATTATTTTAAATTAATTTATTAAGATCTTTTAAATTAATTTATGAGCTTTAAATTAACACAAAAAAATACTGTAAATACATTGCTAATTGAAAATAAGCTATTATATGACATCGTAAAAATCTCTTCCACAAAGATTGGCGGCGTTGTTGCCACGATGTATCTTTGCTACTTTAAATTAAATTAATTGTACAACTACAATAAGTACCTACAATTTTATAATGAGTCCTTCATAAAAGAAAGTGGATCTTAAAATAGCTTTCTTAATAATTAACACTTATTAGGCTTTCGTGGTGCTTAAACATTACTTTGATGTTTAATAATTCCAAATTGAAATAATATCAAAATTGATAATAATGTAATATTTTAAAATTAAATAATTATTAAACATCAAAGTAATGTATAAGCACCACAAAAGCCTAATAAATAGCCTCCGAAACTGCTGGACCGATTACAAAAAACCTTTCACCAGTTGAAAGCTGCTTTGGTCCTGAGTGGCATAGGCAATAAGGGGGGGGGGGAAGGGGGTTGAGCGGGTGAAGCCGCTGGCAAACTAATATTATTATTAGTTTATATAAAATATTAGTTTGCCAGCATATTTTATATTTGCATATAAATAATAATATTAGTTTGCCAGCGGCTTCACCCGCTCAACCCCCTTCCCCCCCCCCTTATTGCCTATGCCACTCAGGACCAAAGCAGCTTTCAACTGGTGAAAGGTTTTTTGTAATCGGTCCAGCAGTTTCGGAGGCTATTCAATACAAACACACCATCAAATCTTTCTTTTATTAAATAATAGTGTAGAAAAAAACAGTAAATATCGCATTGAACTTTACACTAAATATAGTTTGTAAACCAGTAGTGAGTAGAGGGATCGGTCCGTAAGGCATCAGAAAATTATTATGATGTAGTAGGCATCCGCCAAGAAAGGATCAAGAAAGGATTTTCAAAAATTCAAGCCTTAAGTGGGTGAAATTGGGGTTCAAATTCGTATAAGAATCCGTGCGGGCCAGAAAGTATTGCATTCACTCAGTTTTCTCTCTAAATTCACCACAAAACTACGCAGTGAACCTATAAAACTCTCGTCAAACGTTTCAAATATTCAAAAGTCGATACAGAAACCAGATATTGGTTATACTGACCGTCAAATAAATAAAGTATTGATGCACTAGTGGTGGTTCGAGGTCGGTTACGTAATTGCCATTCGCGAATCTCATTCAGTTCTGCGATTGGCTTTTGTTTCAATTTTTAATTTTAATTTAATATTAGGTTGCACTGAAAAATGGTTATTCTGTATTTTTATTATTAGTGGTGAGGAGTTGCATTTGTGCAATTGCATGCTAGCATTATGTTCTAGAATTTTAATGTTCTGCTTTGTAGTTTATTTCATCTAAATGTTTGCTTTTATGATGCTAGGTGCGAAGATTTTTATGTACCTATATTGTTATAAAGCTTTAGTCTATTTTATGATGCTGTTTTAAAGGCTTGTTGACACGACATGCTAGGCGTTATAACTGCGGCGGCTAAGAATGTTCTTTATTTATTTACACACATTTTTAAGTCATATTTTTAGAAATATTTTAAAGTGATAAGCATAGTGCTAACTAGACAGTCAGAGTATATTTCATTAAGGTACATTTTAGCTTGTAGAATTGACTTACCAGATGCAGTATGAATGCAGCATAACGCTAGAAACACGAAGTAGAGGCCGTCCCACTGCATATTAGAGACATCACAGGCGTGGACGCATTACGCTCGCCGTTTACCTGTAAAAACGATTTAATTTTTAAATAGCGTAGGTCTAAATAAACTAAAGAGGCCTATATGGAATAAGGCTCCCAATGATGATGAATAAAGAAAAAATATTTTTACAATATTATTTATTAGGTTTGCGAGATACTCAGTCTAGTTACTCGTACAATCATAGGACTAGGTGATTTTGTTCTGATTTAATTGATTTAACAATTTTTATTTTGATACATTAGAACTTATTTTTCTTCCCCATTTTTCTCCTGTAGTTCCGTATTATGGGAAACTTACAAACATTTAATATATAACAAATAACACACTTTGATTGCTGTTTAAATGAATTGGTGGATTTTATTCACAAAAAAAAAAACTTTTACCATTTTTCCCGTAGGCTGATACTTGTCCTCCCTACCGCCCTGCCCTGGGTCATCATCAAAAGTAAGGAATGTCAGACTCGTACTGACCCTTAATGCTGTAAATATATATACAACGTGTAACGTTAATAGCGCAAAACCTCTCGTGGGGTAACTCAGCCCATGTTACTGAACAATGTTTGTAATAAAAGTTTTGGGAAAAAAAATAAATTCATACTGATGGGCTCGATCAATTTCTCATTTTAATCTCAGCCCATGTTACTGAACAATGTTTGGCTGAGTTACCCCACGAGAGATTTTGCGCTACTAACGTTACACGTTGTATTTTGCTGAAATACCAACATTTTGTAACTAGACCTAAATAAAACACATAACTGGATACTACCTCCATAGATTTCTAGTTCCCCTATTCTAAGTATTCCTATATAATCTATACGGCCTTTTTGAAGAAACGTACAGAATCTTAATACCTAACTTATCGGAATGTGCTAGAGTTCGCCACAATTTATTGGATAGATTTTGCGCTATTGCTTATTGAAGTTGTAGAAGTCGGTTTCAAATGGCTGTGAGACAGTTTTCGTAGTATTTGTTATTATAAATTCATACATTTTGTGGAATCTTCAACATTATTACGAGTATAATATATTCGAACGAATACGAATCAAGATTCAGGATTTGTTCCAAAATTGAGACCCCTTGGTGGCTGCTTTTAGAGGTACAATATGTCAATATCCTCCGTCATTTAAAATCAAATTAACAAATAATTAAAAATGAGCTCAGTTACGAGCCCAGTAACTCACACAAGTTCCACTCAACACTATTGGCTTAAATCAGCCTTTTCAATTTTTTTGCCGTTTTACGCGCTACAAAATGAATAACGCCTATAAAACTAACAGAATTCAATTTCAAACTGAATATAAGTTTATCTATAAAACTTGTAATGTAAAAACGGTAAAATTCACAATACAAAAATAGCAATATAACTTAGCGTAAAAGGCACATTAAAATTTCGTAGAACTGTCTCTAGACGCTGCCGCCGGCCACATAATTCCGAGCCCACTTATCAAAGAGGTCCATAACTAAGCAGATCTCACAAAATAGTTAACAAACTTAGATTGCCTCAGATATGTTACTTAATAATTTAAATGAACGTAATTGGTTTGTGCGTGTTTGTGAATAAGAAATGTTTCCGTTGCCTACGAGCTAAAGTTTCAGGGTTGTGGTTAACGTTGGCCGTAGTCAGCTTATAAAATTGTAGCAAGGCAATTTTCATTTTATATCACGAGGTGTATGAGATATTTAGTAGGCACTCTGTTAGCCCGAGGAGAGGAAGCCACAACTAGCGGTTTGCGTTTAGATAGTTAAGGTATTGCGAGGACTGGGGCGCTTGCGTCGATATAAGGGGTAATGGAGTTTGGTGGCTAGCTGCGACCTGAACGTGTTCCGAATAACCTATTAAGGGCCTTGTTTTGATAAGGAAGTAAGTGACGATGAGAATGGAATACTTACAAGACGATGGAATATTTACAAGACTATGTACCTGTTTTACTTTTTTTAAGGTCTTTCTAAAATAAATGCGACGCGATTGACATAACTTATTCGGTTACGTCAGTTTACTCAGCTCGGTTAGCTATAGTTATACATTTTTTTTATCCATAATTTTTATCGTCACTTTGTCTAGACTCTAGACACTGTAATCAATTTGTCTATACCATTATTTTGTAACTCCTTCCAAAGTACCTAGTGCCTTGTATTCGGTATCAGTTTAACAGTGGCTCTAAGTTTCACTCTTATTACTTATTTTTTAAACTTTTAATAAGTACTTAAGCAAGTTAAAAATACGTAAAATAAGTTCAAGAAATAATTATTTAGAGCTTATAGGATTTAAGACTAAAAACTGTATCACAGTGTCTCAATTTTTTTAAAGATATCATGTTTTTTTTTAATAATTTTCAAATGCCGCCCTATTGTTTTAAGGATTAATTTCTAAGACTTGGTACTATTTAAGAGAATAGAATAGAAAAACATTTATTTGATATTGGACACACACACAGAAATAATAAAAATAATAGAATTAAAAATTCACACAATAAGAATTCTGATTGAGCATGTCCACACAAGAGCATGTCCAAGAAAAAAGAGAAAAGTAAGTAGGAGTTTATGTCAATAAAATTTTGTAACTCATAAAAAGGGAAATATAAGTTCTGTAAAATGCTAAAAATAAACATTTCCAAAAACGAGTCTGAATTTTTAGATTAAGATTAAACATTAAATTTTTATTTGATTACACATCAAACAGCAGCAAATAAAACCCAAATTCGTAAAGCAAATAAACACTTGACCTGATAAATAACAAGGAATAAAGTTATAACGTATGCATGGCACAACTCACACAACCCAAATATAAGGAGGTAAACTCATTTACATTTCTCCCAGGAATCAGCAAAGCAATCAGTCAGCGAAGTCGACACAAAATTTCGAAGTCAAACTTGAAGATAGCCCCTACCATCAAGACTTTCATTGAGTTATCGAAGTACTTCAGAAAGAACGAGGCAATTTTTTATAGCTTATTTCGGATTCCGTTTCTTGATGTCATGTCAGTTTAAAAAAGTGAGTTAGTATTAGATCCTGTTTGACTTGCTGAATTGATTAGAGTAGAACTCGTATCAGTTTTTTGGAGTCGTTGATAAGACTGAAATGTTTTATTATTGATTTAGATTCAGCGTTGCTGTTTATATTTTTCATTTCTTAATAACTCTGATTTTGTGAAATAAAGAAGAGCTTTAATAAAGGAATTTTCTCTCGGAGCTCTTTCAAAAGATTTCTTTCATTTGATAAGAATTAAAATAGACATAATGAAAAATAAATAAACATTTAGGGCTCAGGATCCCTTATAAATGTATTTGTATCACTTTGATCATTATTTGTACGTGATCAAACGGATCTCATCGTTTGGTAAATTTACATAAACCCCAAACAATTCCTCACGAACCTCATAAATAATTCGCATGTTTTGATAAAATCAATGAAATATTTTTACTCGCAATCTGGAACTGTTAAATTCTGCTATAATATTACTGCATAAACCTTTAGTTTGAAGAAAAGTTCTAAGGAATAATGTAACGAACGTGATATGCGAGTAGTTCATAAGATATGTACATTTTCATTTTTCTCAGAGAGAACGTGAGACGTAGACGAAGCGCAGAGATTTTCAGAAATTATAAGATTTACTACAAGAAAATATGTTCTTGTTTGTTTCATACGGAACTTTGCTAGATTTTCTCTTCTTTTGGAATTTGGAGCCTAAATACAAATAAAGAAGTTTCGTTGACAAAGGTGTGAAAAAATACGAAAAGAGGATAGAGAAAACTGTAGATCAAACATCTCGTTCTGCTGAATCTTTGATCATAAAGAGCACACTTCCAAAAATGGTTTTTGGGAGTGCCGTTAACATCCCTTTCAAGTGGGCTTATAGAACTTACCGTGTCGGCAAAAGGTATATTAAAGAGTGCTTTTGGGTGCCTTTGCAAGTAAATGCTTACGTTATTTCAAATTTAGGCAATAAAAGCTGTATCAAAAACGTTTAACCGCCATTATGTTGTGAAACGGTAAAATGTAATTCGTTGGTTAAAATATCCTCGTTCTCTGGAATTTAAGATTCAAATTCAAAAATTTTAACTATTTTAACGAGTTAGTTGGATTTTAGTCTGTACTCTAAGACGATCTCCGGCCACCGTAGGCGCGGGCATGCGGGCGGCGAGTAAAGGGCAACTCGCTGTCCGACCATGGGCCATGCCCGGGTCGACGGCGCGTTGTGTTCCACGCGCGCCACACGCGACGACGCTCTTCAGCATAATGACGGGGCCCCCCTCTAGAGGGCCAAAGCCTGCCGGGGTCGCGGGACTTATCTCATTACCGTGACTCCGGAACATAAAGGGCCATTGAAGGACACCATGGATTTTAGTCAGTACGAGTCTGACAGTCCCTCCCGCCCTGCCCGGGGTGGGAGGACTCATTTGATGATTTTACCACGCTAAAAAAAGCTCTTTTTTTAGGGTGGTAAAATATTAAATTAAATTCTACCAGCCTAAGTCAACCAGCCAGCATCAGAAAATTCTTCTACAGAGGAATTCTTCAAAATCCCTTTTTTGGTGATAAAATCATTTATTGAGTCTTCCCTTTCTGGATGTAGCGGAAGGAACTATTAGATTCGTACTGATTAAAATTCACGGTGTTCCTTCTTCAATAGCCCTTTACGTTTCAGGGTCAAGGTTAGCTGTTTAGACATTCTCACAACCCATCTAAACTCTTTCCGTGTTACCACAAAAACTTTTAAACGTCTGTTGAACACTTGTCTAAAAAAATGACAGATTATAACGTTGAAATAAGGTCCGTTTTGTAGTCACACTTTTTTTAGACAAGTGTTCAATAGATGTTTAAGTTTTTGTAGTAAGGCTGTTTAGGTTTAATTGTAAAAACATAAGCTGTTCCCACATTTTGACGAGTTTAAGGGAAAGCAAATCCTTGTCAAGATATCAGGTCCGTAAGCAAAATTTCAGATAATAATAAAAAAAAGACGTGTGGCACTCGGGGACTGCCGCGGTAAAGCTATTGCATAGCATTTTGTATCAACTTATGCAATTATAATTTTATTTATTTATTTATTTTATTCATGCAGTATTGCTTTTTCTTTGATATTAATTCAAGTTACACTTTTTGAGCGTGGTGACCGATAAGAAAACAAATTTTACTATTATTAAATAAATAAAAAAAGTTAATATTATTTAAGAAAACCATGAAAATGACACCCATGATGAAAACTTCGATAATTTATGCAGCGGCCATCTTGGATTTACATTTTGACTGCACCATCGGTTTCAACACCCTCGAAAACCGTGAAAACGACACCCATGACGAAAACCTCGATATTTTTTGCAGCCGCCATCTTGGATTTACATTTTGACTGCACCATCGGTTTCAACACCCTCGAAAACCATGAAAACGACACCCATTACGAAAACCTCGATATTTTTTGCAGCCGCCATCTTGGATTTACATTTTGACTGCAACATCGGTTTCAACACCCTCGAAAACTATGAAAACGACACCCATGACGAAAACTTCGATAATTTATGCTGCCGCCATCTTGGATTTACATTTTGACTGCACCATCGGTTTCAACACCTTCGAAAACCATGAAAACGACACCCATGACGAAAACCTCGATATTTTTTGCAGTCGCCATCTTGGATTTACATTTTGACTGCAACATCGGTTTCAACACCCTCGAAAACCATGAAAACGACACCCATGACGAAATCTTCGATAATTTATGCTGCCGCCATCTTGGATTTACATTTTGACTCCAACATCGGTTTCAACACCCTCGAAAACCATGAAAACGACACCCATGACGAAAACTTCGATAATTTATGCTGCCGCCATCTTTGATTTACATTTTGACTGCACCATCGGTTTCAACACCTTCGAAAACCATGAAAACGACACCCATGACGAAAACCTCGATATTTTTTGCAGCCGCCATCTTGGATTTACATTTTGACTCCAACATCGGTTTCAACACCCTCGAAAACCATGAAAACGACACCCATGACGAAAACTTCGTTATTTTATGCTGCCGCCATCTTGGATTTACATTTTGACTGCACCATCGCGATGGTAAACCGATGCATCGGTTTAAACACCCTGGAAAACCATGAAAACGACACCCATAACGAAAACCTCGATATTTTTTCATTAAGAATTGATTTTTATTATTTTTTTTTATTATTTATTATTTACAAAAAACCTGTATACACTCAACAAAAATAATCGTCGCGACTCCACTCCACTCCACTCCGCTCCGCTCAGCTCCGCTCCGCTCCACTCCGCTCCGCTCAGCTCCACTCCACTCCGCTCCGCTCAGCTCCGTTCCGCTCAGCTCCGCTCCGCTCAGCTCCGCTCAGCTCCGCTCAGAACACCGTGTCGAAGACTGCCGAACTGAAACAACGTTAGACGATGCACGGCCTTCAAGCCACACCTCCTTGCCCGTCGGAGTGGGGAGCGTGAGGTTTTTTCGTTACGGAATTTCTGGATTCGGTCCCCGCGCTCAAGGCCCGCGATAGAAGCTATGCAATAGCTTAATAATGTATTTATTCTTAAAAAAAGTACAAAAGCATTACACGAAATAAAGTCTATTTTAGTGATGTTAGTGTACAAAGCCATTTTAATTAATGTCTACGACCCCAAAACTGAGACATGTTCGTATCTTGTGTAGTCGGTGATCGGCCGTTTTAGATGTCATCGCCTTGTTTTGAGTTGGACATTAGTAAACCCTGTGCCACTGTCACAGTGTAGGTACTTTTAAGACACTCCGGTGAGCCTTATAATTTCATAACCAAAAAAAATATTAAAATTAAATGTGATGTGACATTTCAAAATAATAATAATTGTGACCTCATACTATTATTTCCGAAGTCACTACATTACAAATTGACGCGAATGTCAGAAGACATACGGGAACATGGGTATGATGGGGGTAAGGGGCACAATGTGGCCTCTCTCTGAATATGTAATTTGATTTTATTTGACGCTGACGGTCAATATAGAATTCCCTTTTGGACTAAAACATATTGTTTGTGCCTTACATTATGTGAAAATTTAGTACAAAAGCTTGCAGGTTCGCTTCGGTTCACTTTTTCTTATTGACCATAAAAATATAAAGACATTTGACCAGAGTCAAACCTTGCAGTAATGTGTCGCGAGATTTGAAAATCGCGCTTATGCATCGTTGCCATAGGTAGCTTTTTAGATGCATTAATTGCAACGCGTGACAGATATGATGCATAAGCACGGCAGCTTCACTCATCGATGAAAACTTATGACTGTGTTGGATGATCTTCTTTGGTAACTATACGAGTCATGGTAGGATGGCTTTAAAATCTACACGTTTTTCTACAATTTTATAATAATGAAATGATTTGAGATATCAAATGAGTTTCAAACAAGTTTGGTTTCCAGTGAATACTTCAATTTCTGCAATGTGAATAAGTAATTGAGATATTCATGAAAGTAATTGAGATATTCGTAAAAATTGACTCCTTTAAAAGAAACTTATTTAAATAATTTATATAACTGAACAAGAGCCATACAAAAAACAAGTAAGTATTTCGATTGTGAAATATACTATACTACTACTGCAGGGAAACCAAGTGTATTTTCCATAGGTTCTGACCTACAGGAAATATACTGGAAAGTTTTAACAATATGCCAACGTTATTTGGTATTTCATTTCAATCAAAATATAATTATTTACATCTACGTGCGAATATAAATACGTATAAGTGCCAAATAAAATGTGGAGTCATTTTATTTGGCACTTATACGTATTTAAATAATCTAGGTTCTTAATTAAATGTCAACGCCTTTTAAAATTATTAACCTAAATCTTTACTTTTTTTGCATAGCATACATACGCATAATCATCCTATAATAGACCCACTGCTGGGACTCAGGCCTCCTCTCTGTGATCCCAGGCGGTAATCCACCACGGCGACCTAGTGCGGAATGCTGGATGTCACATTTCTTCGAATTTTTGGTTCTAGGATAGCGGTTTCCTCACGAGGTTTTCCTTTACCGTTTTAAGAGCATCATCATCATCATCATCATCATCAGCCGGAAGACGTCCACTGCTGAACATAGGCCTCCCCCTACCGCCACGCCGAACGACAATTTGCCACTTGCATCCATCCGTTGCCCGCGACCCTCACGATGTCGTCGGTCCACCTAGTGGGAGGCCTGCCTACGCTGCGTCTTCCGGTCCGTGGTCGCCACTCGAGAACTTTTCTTCCCCATCGGTTGTCAGTTCTACGAGCGATGTGGCCTGCCCATTGTCACTTCAACTTGCAAATTTTATGAGCTGTGTCGGTGACTCTGGTTCTTCGCTAAGAGCAGCCGCGATGAAATAAATATCATAAAAGCTGAGTTCGACATATCTACAATTCAAAAGTCGGGGCCATTATTACAGGGCCACTATTGCTTCACCTATTTTACTGCTTCCTGGTTCGTTATTTTGTATGATGATGGTGAATTAATGATTTCAATCAATGCTTTGTCATGAAAGTAAATGAATTTTATTAGGAAATCCTACTTTGATAATAACCTTCTACATTTGCTGAAGGTTAATTAGCCTGTATTCAAAATGAATAAAATAAAACACATAAGCATCAATATCGTAAAAAAGCAAAAATACAAGATGAAAGCTGTTATTTCTAGTCTTGCATCTACTTTCATGTTTTTTTTTGTATTGTAGTACACATTCTGACATTGACAGTGACACATTGTACTTCAAAATCTACTTGTTGTTTGCAAACATGTTTACAAACTTCTTTTCATGTAGAACTCATAACTTACATAATCACCTTTTTTTTGTGGTTTAAATTGACTTTCTTGGTGTCTGCCCTGGATCTCAGAACTGGTACGTGTACTGAGTACTGATTTGTGAAAGCACTTACAATTCAATTTATTCAAATCGTTGCTTTAGTTCGCAATAAAAAAAAATACTTTGTCGCTTTCTCTTCTATAAAAATAGTATTTTAATTCTTCATTTTATTTTCTATAAGAAAAAGCTCTTGGCTAAATAATTACAGCCGCACAGGCCGATCTTATAGGTTAAGCTGCGCTTGCGGAGGTTGGTCTGTGGATGGGTGACCATCTGTCATAGCAAGTTTCCTACGTGTCTCGGAAAGCACGTAAAGCCGTTGGTCCCGGCTGTCATTTATAGATCTTTTTCAGTGGTTACTGTTAGTTAGAAGCTCTGAAGCTCTTAAGTCTGATAACCAGTTTACCAATGAGGTGTCGTATTACCCAGTTACTAGGTTATGGAGGTCTGACAGGCAGTCGCTCGATCTAAAATACTGATACTAAGCTGGGTCTGGTTCGACTGGAAGCCGACCCCAATATAGTTGGGAAAAGGCTAGATGGATTTTATTTTTATACATTAGGTATTTAAAACAATACAAAAATAAAATTAATTACGTTCAATATAATTTTAAACGTTTATTCTAACGCTTATCTATCTTGTTTACATAACTGAAACACAAATATTTTAATCAAAACCTCAAACAAATATCACAAACAATAATGGTAATAATATTTCATTGAATACCGAATAACGTTTCGAGGCTTAAAATTAGAGGTTGGTTAGTAAAGGAAAATTTTGATTTGAAAATTTTAACGCTTATCCAAAAATGCTTGTTAAAGGTGAAGGTTTAGGTAAGCTACTAAATAATCTGAAATGTTATAAAAGCAGTTTGCTTTATTATTGTTTTACTTGTTCTCAGACTGTTTGCGAGTTAAATTAAAAAGGAATATATTTTGTTTATGGAGTTTCTTGCCCGTTCTTCTCAATAGAGATCTACTCCTTGGAATGGTCATCTACGGTACTTTCACAGTTTTTATTTCTTGTGATTGGGACTGTAGCACTATAATTTTGTAGTGTTGAATTACTTTTTTTGTATTTGACAATTCAAAAGTGCCTGTAACTGGCCTACTTGAAATAAATGTTTTGATTCTGATTTTGTTCTAGATAAATAAGTCTTTCAAATTAAAATAGATAGCCAATCAATTATCGTCACGGTTGAATCCGTGCCTGATATTTACCCCCAAGGGACAATTATTTATTTTACCTGCAAGTATTGTTCCAGTTTGGCTATTTGTTTATGTGACTCTGATTTATCAACATATTCACAACTCAGGGGGAATAAAATTGTGAGACAACGTTTATTTAAACGATAAAAAAACGGAATATAGAATGATAGAAACGTATTTTAAATAATTAAACTAAAGGTATGTATTTTTTACAATTAAACTGACAGACATAGATCAGCCACCAAGTCGGAAAATTAACTTAATGTTACTTTATCCGGTATGCTATATTGTGAAGTCATTATTAAAATCGCTACCCCCACCGAATAATATCGTAATGTGATATAACGATACTTTGCGTTTTATTGCATATTCATCATGTAGGTACTCTCTTACACCTTGTCAATTTTTTTCACATTTTTACTACGAGTACTTCACAAATTAGTATTTTTTTAATAACCATAGCCCTAATATTCCGTTACAGATTTATTGTACTTATTTACGTGAATAACATCGCTTCTAGTGATTACGGATAGCACTGCTAATAAGAATTTCAATATGTTACGATAACGATATTATTCGAGTAAGAACAGCAAACTCGTTCTATAGTAAAGTTTTTTAACAATACTATTCCTGTAGAGATTTTATTTCAAAAGTACGGTAATGCTGGTTACTGTTTAATAATGTATTTTTAAAAAAATAGCAATTACTTTTGCAATAGTTTACCGAGGTGATATCTACACTCAATCTACGATTGCTGTATTATCTATTATGCATTACGCATCGCTTTCTTTTTTCCTAATGATAAACAAAGAGATAGAATAATATCGAGTAGGTGGCGTTGGGGGGTGGTAACCCCCCAACGGACATTGGCCCTGGTAACACACAAAATCCGCACACTGACGACCGATGAGAAGATTATTGAGCTGGAGGAAGAGTTGAGCAAAATGCAATGAAATCCGAAGAGAGGGTCAGGATACGATAGTTCTAGATTCCGGCAACATGCTCTTCTACCGGGAAGGAGACCGTTAATCCCAGGGTGGTGTTGGATTTCTCGTCCGCGGGTCCCTCATCAACAACGTTATGAAAGTCGACAGTTTGTCGAGTAGGGTAACACACACCTTATACTTACAATAATCAACCGGTATTCGTTAAAGGTCATAGAGGTATATGCGCCGACCTCGACACATTTTGATGATGAAGTAGAGGCATTGTATCAGGAGATATCCGAGGCCAAACATACCTCCGAAACATACTTCACCGTTGTTATGGGGGACTTCAACGTGAAGGGCGCACGGAATGGCGATGAGTTGAGAGTGGGGCCATTTGGGTATGGGCAGCGAAACCATAGGGGCCAGCGACTGGTCGACTTCATGGAAAAGGCAGAACTTCATTTAATGAACTCCTACTTCCAGAAGCGGCCATCCAGGAGGTAGATGTGGATGAGCCCCGAAGGTACTATCAGAAATGAGATCGACTTCATCATGAAGACCAAGAAGCGAATATTCAGTAATGTCTCTGTGGTCCCCAAGGTAAAAACCGCTAGCGATCACAATATTAATGTGAAACTTGAAAGGTCTCGTCTGGTAAAGTCCACGCTCCAACCTGGTCCTGCCCACATCCAGAAACCCGAAGATTTTCAACTCGAACTGCACAATCGCTTCCAGTGCCTAACCGAATGCGAAACTGTGGACTAGATTAACAATGGGTTGGTGGAAACTGTCCAAGCTGTGGGGTTTTTTAAGACCCGCGCCGCAATAAACCTCAAAAGCTCTCGAACGGAACCATCAAGTTGATGCAAGACCGAATCGAGATGAGGCTGCAATCTTCAGCTGATATGTCGGAATATGCAAACTCAATAGACGAATCTCTAAATCAATGCGACGTGACCTGCGTGCCAATAGTGCGGCACGGATCAAAGAGGTAATCGAGCGGAACCAGGGCTCAAAAGTCTTCGCAAAAAATTCGTCTATTGGGCAAAGCCAAATTTTAATGACGAAGCTGAAGATTAATGACGGCAGCATCATTTCGACGAAACCGGAGATTCTGAGAGAGCTTGAGAGGTTTTACGGACATTTATACACATCAACACCCAGTGTCGGTACAGCTCGATACGCAAAAGCTAAACTGACTCGACACTGCACTGAGGATATCCCGGACATCAGCCTGTATGAGATTAGAATGGCTCTTAATCAGCTCTAGAATAACAAGGCGCCGCCGGGTGCGGACGGAATCACAACTGAACTTCTGAGAGCGCGTGGAAAACCGGTACTTTTAGTCCTCCATAAGTTATTTAATTCCGTCATGTTTGAAGGTACTACACAGGTTGTTTTCAAAAAGGGTGACAACGCCTTGCTGAAGAACTACAGGCCAATCTCACTTCTGAGCCATGTATACAAGCTGTTCTCAAAAGTCATTATGAACCGTCTCGAACGCAAGTTTGATGACTTCCAGCCTCCCGAACAAGCCGGTTTCCGAAAAGATTTTAGTACTATAGACCACATACACACGCTCCGCCAGATTATACAGAAGACGAGGAGTATAATCGGCCATAATGTTTAGCGTTTGTGGACTATGTAAAAGCCTTCGATTCATCCGAAACCTGGGCAGTATTGCAGTTCCTCCGACGATGACATATCGACTATAGGTATATCGAAGTGTTGAAGTGTTTGTATAGAAACGCCACCATGTCCATCCGACTTCAAGAAGAGAGCAATTGCAGTAAAGCGTGAGACAGGGAGACGTTACTTCTCCGAAACTGTTCACGACCGCGTTGGAGGTCGTTTTCAAGCTCTTGGAATGGAACGGACTCGGCATCAACATCAATGGCGAATATATCAGTCACTGTCACCTTCGTTTTACCGATGATTACAGTCATCATAGCAGAATCGTTGGAGCACCTCAATGCTATGCTCAGCGACCTCAGTATCGTTTTCCAACGGTTTGGCCTTAAAATGAACATGGGCAAGACGAAAATCATGTCGAACGTCCATGTGGCACCCGTATCGGTTGTTGTTGGGAATGATACCCTCGAAGTTGTAGACCATTATACTTACCTTGGACACATTGTTCAGTTATATTGTAATGAGGTCACCCAAAGAATCCAACTCGGATGGGCAGCGTTTGGGAAGCTACGTGATATCTTCTCATCAGAATCCCACACTGTCTCAAGACAAAGGTGTTTAACCAGCGTGTGTTTCCAGTGAATACGTAGGGCTCCGAAACGTGGTCTTTCACTGCTGGCCTTTTAGACACTCGGAGTTTCTTTGCGGGATAAAAATCCGGAACATGGATATTCGGCGAAGAACCAGAGTCACCCACCGTAGCTCATACAATTTACAAGTTGAAGTGACACAATGGGCAGGCCACATCGCTCGTTGAACTGACGACTGATGGGGAACAAAAGTTCTCGAGTGGCGACCACGGACCGGAAGACGCAGCGTAGGCCTCCCACTAGGTGGACCGACTACATCGTGAGGGTTGCGGGCAACCGATGGATGCAAGTAGCGAATTGTCGTTTGGCGGGGACGTCTAAGGGGAGGCCTATGTTCAACAGTGGACGTCTTCCGGCTGATGATGATGATGATGATGAGTGTTCCTTTATCAGAAACCCATAGTTTTATTGAAAGTTATATTTCTAATAATGGATATTACTTAACAGGCAATTTAAGAATAAAATAGTATTCAAACAATAATATAAATTAAAATGTATATTTTATAGGCGAAAATCCCAGTAACAGTCAATTACCGTCTAAGTTTGGATGTCATTTTTTGACGAATAACATTGTAGTATACTATTATTGTGCACGCTGTCTTTTTGTTTTTACGCGAATAATATCGTTATGTTTTGTTGCGAAATAATGTTTTTCTAACGTATCCAGTAAAATACATTTTCTTTAATAACTCGGTCCTAATAAAATAAAAATTTAATATGTTTATTTAGAATGATCCTATAAAAAATTAACTTTCATTTGATATATAAATCATTCTCTTAGGTTGGATAATTTTTACAATAACCATAAAAAACACTGTTTTATTTTTCCTGTAAAATTTGAATTTATCGATTACGATATTATTCGGTGGGGATAGCGATTAATGACTATACGGTTATAATTATTTAAGTTCTCAATTTTAATATTAAAATAAATATAGAAGGGCTGGCACCCTTCTACAAACTACAATTTTGTTTGAAAACAATCCTGCAATAGATCAGGAGTGCTATTCTACAGCCTAGTGTGCAGCGTAGCCCCAGCATTGAAACTATGATATTGATAATTATTCACAAGGCTATTAAAAGGTACGTGTTGCGTCATTATCACTTATTCAAAGCTGTCTCAACGTCGAGTTCGAGTATAGTCTAGAAATTATTTATTAGTGAATAACATAGCGGTACTCTACCAAAATTTCAAGAAAAATACCAAACATGATAGTAAGTAGTCTCTAACAAAAAAAACAAATCTCAAATGATAAAGTTTCTAAAAATAATGATCATTATTCCTTCAAAGTCTTCGAGATGAGTGTTATGGAGCCCCGGTGTCTGAAGTAGATTGATGAATGGATCAAATAATCTTTCTAATAACAAATAACAAGACAAAGTTGTGAAATCTGCGAAACTTTTTGAATGAATTTATCGCTGAACCGATGCAAAGTTTTTGTAGCGTAAAGTAAAAGGCAAAAGGTCATGGTTTTAATTTTAGATAAATGAGTTGCTGTTTTATAAATAAGATTAATTTTAAACCGAAACACGTGATAAAGCATTTGTTATTTCGATTATTATTCAGAAGAACAAAGATTTTGTTTGATTATTATACTCGTATAATCTTTTGGATTGCGTAACAAAACTTTCAATCTGAATAATTTTGAAGGAAGTTTCTTAAACATAATTTTTAATGTTCATTTGTTTAATAGTGTATAGGATGCAATTTAAAATTTCGAAGTGTTAATTGGGAAGCAATTGTCCTCAAAAATATGTTACGCAATTTTCTCCGTCGGTGGTCACATAATAGTGTCAAGTTCAAATAGGTACTTATTCAGTTTAAAGTGTCAAATTCTTAATCCATAGACCAGATAGTGCCAGTTTACCCTATTTATATCCGCCATTTTCTGGCAGAACCGTGTAATTCGAATGACGTGTAGTGTAGATCTTACTAAGTGACACCTTGGCACAAGATTTTGGGTAACAAGCCAGAATCTGTTTACCCTAGTCCTGGCTTAACTAAGCCCCATTATTGCTCTTTGGCTTGAATTTCATTAATCTATACTCACTAGAGGTCGTCTGGTTACTATAACATTATTGTTCATACAATTATATTCGGACGTTATTTTCTGAATTAAATATACTCGTAATTATAAGGGTGCTTATACACGGCGCATGTAACCCGCGCAAGTAAAGGTGCGGGAAACCCGCGCGAGTAACATGCGCAAGCTACTTGATCAAGCTACCCGCGGGGTGCTTGTACACGGCGCATGTAGCTTGAGCATGTTGAGGCACTTGCGCGGGCTACATGCGCCGTGTACAAGCACCCTAACATTCTATTGTCAAACACATTACTTACAACTTTTTGAACGACGACGTTGGAACTTCAGTTGACATTTTTCATTCAGTGTGTGTCCGTCGCATGCATGGTAATTTTTGTAAAGTTTTAATTACTTTTATGTATTTCTCTAAGGCATAAAATTAACAGTGCCAAGTTTTCCGTTACGTATATTAAAATTAAAAATACAAAAATATTAACTCTGCTGTATTAATTACTTTATACAAAAGTACAAAGAGAAGTCGTTCTGTAACGGCTGAACGGATTGAAAAGATAATAATGTAACACAAAGGGTCATTACTCGGGTTAGGACGACATTGGATAAGAAACTTTTCATTCGATATTAAGTTCCCTGAGAAATATGATTATCTGACCTTCAAGTGACATAAGTCGTGGGCCTAATTGGATATAATTAAGATATTAACATTAAAGTTTCAACCAGTATGAATAAAACTTAATTTATCATTTATGTATTCGAAACGAAACTACACACATAAACAAATTAAACACACCAGTCAAATGCTACACGTGTAAATCTAAATAATTAGAGCCTAAAATTATTTATGTTAATTAGTAAAAGTGAACCTTAATGTTATTTGAAACAAAAAACAGTAATGTTATTCTACTCATCTCTTTGAAAGTGCCTAATTTTGTTAAGCTGGTTATTTTAATTAACATGACAAAATGTTACTTTTTCTTTTGTCCCATTTAAAAATAACCTTCTACGCCGCTTTTGGAATTCGAATTTCAGAAATAAAATATTTATGTATTCAAATCGGTTCCACGTTTTTTCGCCATTTAATTTAATAGATTGACATTTAAATGTGGAAAGACAGTTGGAATAATGTAAAGGTTCGAAATACGAAAAAATACTTTTTTAATATTAATCAATATGGCATTTGAGGAGATTTCAGAAAACATGTAGTTGATAAACATTGATCTATTGACCTATCACCGAGAAGAATCAATTCTTCCTTTTAATATTGAACATTTTATTTAAATATTTGATTTGGAACCTCTTCCACGAACATACTTCTAGCGTTAAATAATTTAAAACCTGCGAATCATAAAAGAAGTAGGGTGACCACAATAAGAAAGTATTTTGGGAATACTAAGTCTTTGTCCCGTTGCCCTATTGTTGTCTTCGTATAGCCGATATATAGGTATGTATACCGATATTATTTCGTCGAGGTACTTGCAATCCTGTGGGTATTCAATGTGTTTTCAAACGAAATCTGTATTCAATAAAATCTAGGGCTGAATAAAGGTTGAGGAATTTCGGACGTAATACTTGAGTTTCAATTGATGACACTCAGATGAAAGCAGAGGTAGGCTGTCGTGAGGCAGGTATTATAACGAAAGTTAAAGGATTTTGAGATTAATGTAATTTGTGTTATGACAGAAATCTAGCAAGGATCGTTATAATAAAATACAGCATTATATATAATTTATCAATTATGTTTTATTTCACGTCGACTTCTAATAAAGGAAGAAAATTTTACCTTGTATAAACAGTTGTAAAAAAAAATACTTTTCGACAGCAGCCATAAATTTTACAACTTTCCTCGAAGAAATCGGTTTCTCGAAGGGCTCGATTCATAAGTATTCATTCAGAAATAAACTAGGCACACAAAAAGCTGTTAACTTTTGTGGAACAAAGTGAAATTGCTCAACGATACTTCGAAAAACTTCATAACATTTATTATTATTTGTCTGTATCTTTCCTGTGAAACTTATGTAAATTGAACGAACCTTGAATGATCAATTGAACGAAGATGAAAGAGTTATAACGTCTCCAGAAAATCACTTGAAGAAAATATCTCATATCGATCAATGTCTTTGTGAAATAAATGATACCTATATGTTATCTAACAAATTGCTTGGAATACATAATCTATATTTTCCTGCATTTATACATGAACCTGTCTTTCAGTATATGCTCGTAAGTATTGCGATTTATAATGTCGACATTTAAAAGCGGTTGCCAAGTTTATTTGCCAAGCGCTTAAGGTAAAAGTTGTGCTGGCATTGGTGCTGGATAAATACGATCTAGTGAAAATAAATGAGCTAAAAATCGAAACACGATGTCCTTATCTTTAAACTGACGATGAGAACAGATGGATCCAGAAGTTGGTGGTGTGTGTACCATCTATATTACACTAGTCGTTCCCCGCGGTTACACTTCTGCTTCTCGGCTCCCGTTGGTCCTGTCGTGATGATATAAAGCCAATAAAATAATGAGCTATCCAACACAATTTTTTTTTTCTATTTGAACCAGTAGTTCCTGAGATTAACGTGTTCAACCAAACAAACTCATCAGCTTTATATCTACTACTACTATTTACATTGTGCCGTTCTTTTTAACGTAACGCAGTACCAATGTGTCAATTATGTTTAAAATTTAAAGGATTATCGTATAAAAGTTTGTTGAAGTCCCACTGATACAAAGTCTAAACTAGAGACACTCAAATGCAGTCAGAAAACATTGTATAAAACGAGGTTCATACTTAAAAGATTTATTATCCACTTACATTTTTACGTATACGAGTATACCTACCTACGTAAAGGTAATAGTTTCTTCTTACTGTTTTTCCAACTAATAGATTTGAATCCCGACAAATATGAATAATAAAATCCTCAAAATAATCTTCGTTTGAAATTAAACAAAACATTTTATTACCTTTTACTGATTTTACTAAGTCTTTATGGAACCAAGCTTTTCGACTTAGATCTTTATTTCAAGTGAAGACATCTAAATACAGTCTCTTATTTTTTTTTTTGTTTTTTTTTTATAAGCTTGCTAGAGGCCTAAGAGACATTTAATGCATCTACAGAAAAGTCCGGTTAAGCAGCTCGCAGCTTCGTCTAGATCGACCTGCGAAATTCCACAAAAAAAATCGTATTAACGCCTCTTAGTCACGTAAATATTTTTGAATACGAGTAGGACCGAGGACTTGAACTTGCGACGAACACATCACCATAAGATGTGAAGAATGGAATATAAGATGCGGCTTTGCCGATCATGGCTGCGATAGCCTAGTTTGTGGCATCTGGTGTACTGATTCAAAAGGTAGCAGGTTCCAGTACTGCTCTAAAAAGATTTTTTATTTTCATAAAAAGCCATACATAAAGTACTCTAGAAATATTTTATTACTTTAAAAAAGTACAGCAGTGTTTAGATAATCGTTTCTTTGTCTCAGATTAGCAGGCACAACCGTATTTTCATTACAGAATCTAATTATCTATTTTATTTTTTGGACCTTACATAACGTTTGGGTATTGTGAAAACGACGGTTTAAGGCAGGATTTATATTAAAGAATCTGGAACGGAAATCCTCTTTCGTCTAATTCTTCGATTTCAAGATTATCGGCTCATCCATTTTTGCTTCCAATAACAATGTTCGAAGAGCTGACACCGTAAAACGTTGTATAGTACTTTCGATTCAACGAGAAGTCTTCTTCTACGTTGTAATTGAAATATTCTAAGTAAAAATTAGTATTTATTCAAATCCATTTCGACTTTTTTCTTTTGTACGGTCAGCTTCAGAGAAAACTCACCCTTTGTTAGAGTTGGTAGAAGCTTATCATACCACGTTAGTTTCAATTTGTATTTCGGTAGTTCTAACCGTTCATCATCATCATCATCATCATCTCAGCCGTAGGACGTCCACTGCTGAACATAGGCCTCCCCTTTTGATTTGATTTCTAACCGTTACATCGATTTATTCTTGAAACATTCTGCCTTTTTTCTCATAGAAGAGGTAAAAAATAGCTCCAATATTATAAGTCAATTATGTTATTTTCTATTTAGTCAGACAAAAAACCGATTCAATAAAAAAAAAAAACACAACAACCCGTCACAACTGACTAACTGTCGAAGTTGATCAACGTAGCGCAGATTGAAATTGAGATCAGTCAGCAATATCAATGCCCAAGCTTAGGTTGCTGAAATAACTTTTTTTTCGATTAATCGTAAATGATAGGGCAACAAACAAATGCGTGGATGTCATTTTTTTCAAACTGAACGACAGTAAAACGGCTTAAATTAGAACGTAAAAAATAGTGTACAGTTCAGATTGGTCGTTTCTTATAGAGAATAGTTGGAGTCTACTTTGGTTAAATCCAGTCTTTCTTTTCTTTTTTAATCCGCTGGATATTATTACCTATCTCCAACATAGAAAAAATAAATAACTACAGCAAGTGTCATACTTCTCTCTTAAATATGAAAGAAAAGCGTCGGCCTGATCACCTTTGGGATTTTTTTAAGTAAATCATAAAATAACGTAGAAAAAAGAAACAGTTATATTCGTTACATTCGTTCCTTTCGTAGAAGAAAAGGACAAAGCACTAACTGCCCACCGTCTGCGATTTGTCACTTTTGTGGATCACGCTTCAGAATTTATTCTCCTAGTCCGCGTGACACAAGCATGCATCAAACGCTATATTAAGAATAATTTGTCATTTTTATAGGTCTTTCTTCGAAGGCGTCGAGTGCCGACATTTGATCTGAAGGATTCTGTATCAGCCTGTAATGTGCGACGTTAACAGTGTGTAAGCAAGAATTATGTGCTTGAACTTTTACGACTGCGGAGTAATGAAGTTACTTTTTATAGCTATTGGTTGAGGTTCTCAGAATACATAACAAGTATCTTGTCTACCTACGTAATACGTTACTTATTCTATTTTGCAAAAGTGAATAAAAAAATGTATGAAACTAGCTTTGAATGAATTTTGTTGAAAGAATGACAAGGCACACATCACAACAGTTTTTTACATAATTATGGAAACAAATTGCAAAAATAGATCCTATATCCGAAGAAGAAGAGTAAATACAAAAAGGGATTAAATCTAATGACCACCATAAAATGCTTTGATACCCTTAGCTACTACACTTCAAATTGTATTCGAACACCAAAATATAGTAAATGATCACCAAATCTAAAACTCGCTTTAGCAAGATTTCAGGTACACCCCGAAGTTCGGTTTGGTTAGGTTCCTTTAAACCTTGTACACAGAAATAGAAGCCCTGCGAAGCGGGGCTTCGTCGACCCTGCTTAGGTAGATTTTTTTTATTACACCTCGTTATGACATATTTTAATGAACATATTTTGGTGCACATTCAGTATTTTGGTGATCATTTACTACTTTTGGGTTGACAATGATTTATTTGGAGTCATTTTGATTAAATAGGATAGCGAAATGTTAAAACTTTGGTTATAATTTTACATTAAAATGCGGGTTTCATTTTGGTGATCATTTACTATTTGTCTGTTATATGTTACTATATCTGGTGGTAAGTTAAACATAAGCCATACAAAAACTTCATAAAAAAAGTATAATGTTGAGGGCCTTCAATAATGTATGAAAATTATTGATCTTAGAAGATTACACATAATGGCAGATAGTCTTAGCCTTTTTTTTTTTTTTTACCGTGGTAAAATCATCAAATGAGTCCTCCAACCCCGGGCAGGGCGGGAGGGACTGTCAGACTTCTACTGACTAAAATCCACGGTGTCCTTCAATAGCCCTTTCCGCGACCAGATAGTCTTAGCCTTAGCCTGAAATTCAAACCCTTCATTTAGTTAAAAGAAGTCGTAACAAGTATACATCTCAACTACTAACGAACTAAAACTACAAACCATCCAAAGAAATGAGACGGAAAAACACCAGAATAAATTGTATCCCCTACTTTTTTGTTTATAGCTAATACAATTAATAAAAACGTGTGTTACGGTTTGTCGTAGCAAAAGCGCTACGAACTTTTCTTTTTATACATTATTTATCAGGAAAAACAAATTAGGATTAAAGCACCGGTTTTTAATCCTAATTTGTTTTTCCTAATAAATTTTCAGTGGGGTACGAATGTACTGGCTTGGAACTAATGACCCCCAAGAGGGAAATGTGGGGTATTTAGGAATGAGACACACCTATGGACATTCTTTTTTTGTTTGTCACAAACATAGGTACTCCTTTACGAAAATTTACGAGTTTTTGTAATATATTACTTTTGAATAGAAAATGTAAATAAAGAACTTCGGCTGTTCAGATTGTTTTTTGTTAAAAAATAATTATATTCATAGAAATGGAGGAAAATACCAGAACAGATGTCTTCATCGTGAATATTCAAACTATTCTACTACTTAATTAATCTGCGGCTGAATAATTGATTACACATTTTTAAATTTGACACCGTGACAAAATAAAATTTAAAACATATATTTTTAAAAAGTTATGACACTTTTGATTTAAATATTACAATTAATTTAATCTAAATACTATTAAAACAATAATAATAATCACTAAAATATCGACATTGTGAGAGGCAGTAATTATAGCTAATAGCTATAATCAAATAAACAAACCTTTTTGAAGTTCTGTGTTTATTCAATCACTTCTTGTTACTTAGTAGTAATAAGTAAGTATAATTCAAAATGGCCAACATGTTAACAAACTGAAAATGTAGTTTTATTATAATATCGGTTTTTCCATAGAAGCATTCTAGTTTATTATAAGCGCAGCGTTTGTTGTAATTCCAGAACTATGCCTGAATCGTTTCAGTTTATTTGTTTGTTGAAAATAATGGCTATCCTCTCAAATAGGTATGTAATTTTTGGAACACTGCCACTGTTGGTGGTCTACATATGTATTTAAAGTTTATTTTATTACTACAGTTTCATATCGGATATCATTCAGTTTCCTGGTAAAACAAATGAAAATAATTACTAGTTTCGTTTTAACACGTCATTTATCTCTACTATAAAAAAATAAGTCGGGTTTTTCTTCCTGACGCTATAACTCCAGAACGCACGAACCGATTTCCACGGTTTTGCATTCGTTGGAAAGGTCTCGGGCTCCGTGAGGTTTATAGCAAAGAAAATTCAGGAAAATTTTATAAAATAGTCACGGAATATCTAGTCTTTAGGTTGATGTAGGATGTGTAAAGGAATCTCACCATTATTGTTGTTTCAATGAAATTTTCGAGAAAAAGGCTCTTAGCTTGAATTGATCATAGTTTGCCGAGAGGCATGAGTTAAGTATCAATCAATCAATACCAAATAAAACTTAGGGTGCTTGTACACGGCGCATGTAACCCGCACAAGTGCCTCAACATGCTCAAGCTACATGCGCCGTGTACACGCACCCCGCGGGTAGCTTGATCAAGTAGCTTGCGCATGTTACTCGCGCGGGTAAACCGCAAACCCGCACCTTAACTTGCACGAGTTGCATGCGCCGTGTACAAGCACCACGCGGGTAACTTGATCAAGTAGCTTGCGCATGTTACTGGCGCGGGTAACCCGCATCTTTACTTGCGCGGGTTACATGCGCCGTGTACAAGCACCCTTATTTGCAGCAACTCCTTCGGGGCGGATTTTTCGTGTAGAAAATACTACTCCGTATCAAATATAATCCCAAACAAGTGCTACCCTAATTCTGTGGAGATTTATTTTCAACATAATAATCATGATGTTGTGACGTATGTAAAACTATTTTTTTGTACACGGAGCAAAAAGGTTCTCAATAAACGTCAACCTATCAAATAAGTGCTTATAAAATAATTTCATAACAACCCAGCCAATTTTATACCTACACGATGTAGGTATAAAATTTCATTTTCGATTTACGTCACGGAAGCTGAAGTGGGTCAGAAACTAGTTCGCAAAAAGCACATCTACTTTTAAGCTACGTAATAAGCAAGTCTCGGTTATCTTCCACAAGACTTGGCAAAAAATGTATAGAAAATACTGGGTCGGGCTTACTCGTTACATTTATGCGGTTGGTGCGTTTGAAAATTAAAAACATGCTGTATATAATAGGATTAAAACACATTAATGCTCGAGAGAGCGGGTTCACGTCGAGCTAAATGTATTTGTGCTGCAAAATGCACTTCATTTTCCACATTATATTCCTTTTCTTTTCATTTTGTTGACTGAAAAATTACTTTTTGACAAGTTTGAATGAGCTGTTTATGTATTACTTAGTTTTTTTGTTGTGTTAAACCAGTTGATCTCTTGGTTGCAAGCGCAACTGGGTAAAAAGTGCTACAGGATACAGGGAAGGCCAGCAAGTTGATTCGTTGGTCCAGTACCTGATCTATCTCCAGTCCTGTCAAATCGTCATCCAAAATACTGTGAGCTTAAAGGAACAGAGAGTGCACCTGTGCCTGCGTAGATAATCTCCACTATAATAAGGCACCGTGGCCGAAAACTGTCAGAACCAAGGCCTGTTACAAGATTTATGTATTTTATTTACAGCGTACTTGAAGTATTTTCTACTTACTAAATTGAAAGAGCGCATCCAGTGTACGATCGAAGAACAATTTTTTCACTTCAAGTTTAAAGTCAATGTTCCCGTTTACTATATGTCACAAAAACGGGAAAAGCTTAGGGCTTCAGAGAGTGCACTTGTGCCTGCGTGGCTAATACATACATATATTATATAAATAAAATTGGAGTGTCTGTTTGTAAAATTGAAATAACCGTTTTTTACTGCATGCATACGAAAATACTACGGTACATACACCAAATAACATTTTTTAAAATTTTTGTCTGTTTTTCTGTCTGTTTGTAATGGTAGCTGATGTAATAAGAAGTAACTTTGGCTACTTAGGGTTTTTATTTAAGAAATAATCCTTTATTTTAATAAAAAAATACATTGTTGAGTTCCGACATCCACGCGAAAGAAGTCGCGGGCACAGCTTGCTAGTCTTCACTATAATTGGCCGCCGTGACTGAAAACTGTCAGGAGAACTAAGTATATTATTATTTGTTACGTTACTATTTCAGCTTCCCATTTATTCAGCCGTATCACTCGAAATTGTTTAAAACCAAATTTTACATTGCTTTGTCTTCAGGCAACCGACAAACGGTGTTCGTGTAATTTATATCACAGTTATAACAGGTATTTAGCTTCAAACTCAGTATCTGGAGCTCCCAACAAGTACTATTAACCTAAAAACAGACAACTCTCTTATCTTTCAGCTATTCTAAGTAAAATATGAGTAATAAGATACTTCAATATGACATCTAACTTTACAAAGTGTAGTCTCAAGTTTGGTTTCAAATCATGTAACTTGTGTCTGAAATAGTGAAATGCCACTTTTAATTTAAAAACACCATTATTATTTAGGCGCTGATAAAATTTAGCATTCACTGCGAATGTTACATTACAGAGAAATTAATGAGAGCGTTTTAGCGAGCATTCTTTTTGCTGAGCCGGCTGTCAAGTCGGACATTTTCAAAAGAAAATTTTTTTGGACAATCACCGACAGGAGCGTTCGCTACAATGATCGTGAAGATATTTAGCTCTAAGCACAGAGCTAAATATCTACAGGGTGAAATTTTATTAATTTGCTCATTAATAAAATTTCACCCTGTAGATATTTATTTATTTTAAACTTGGGCATTACTAACGATACTAATCGTTTTACGGAACTCAAAAACATTATTAATGCAAGTATCTTCGCATAATATTATTTTCATCCCCCCATCTCGGAAAGGCTATTTTTTCTCTTCGATATCTGAGCGTAAAAACCGTTTTTATCCTCTAGTGGATAAAGTAAATCGAATTTAGAACATGCACGTGCACTAAAGAGTTGTACCAGTAATGGCGGCTGCTGACCCCTACAGCTGATCGCTTGCTGTGGTGCCAACTTGACGTTCAAAGGTTGTCGTACCATATCAAATTTCAAAAATAGAATTAGGTGCCCCGCATTAGGTGTGAAAAGCAGAGTACGGACCTCGGGAGTAATGCTGCGTTGCCTTGGGCTAACTTAAATCCAAAACCAGAATCCTTTGGTGCGTATCTACTATTATTTTGTTACAATCTCAGACTCGGAACCTTCTTGCCTCAGAACTTTTTTAACCCTTTTTTTTTTATTTGCTTTGTGCGGTTTTCTTTTCACGTCATGTTGTTAAGACAAACCAAGATAAAATAAGAAACTTGAAACTACTACATAAACTATAACTATATTTGTTTTAATTTAAAAATTATTCTGTAATACTTACCTATAATAATGTAGTAGTCAATACCGAAACTGAAATAAAAGTAACTATCTTGTGTCGTACAATGTACATCTTTTTTTTGCGTAGTCATTTCCTCGCTGAGGTGGGATGAAAAGTTACGTGTTGCACTCGAGTGCAAAGATTTTTCACCTTGTGCTCTTTTGATTCCGTCGCTATGCCTCATGATTCTAATTTTTGAATCACTCGTTGCACTCGTGATTCAATTTTAGAATCATTCGCTTGCTCGGTCATCAAAATTGAGCACGCGGTTAAAAAGCAACTTTGCACTCTTGTATAACAAATAACTATTGATGTTAGTTTACTTTTAGTTCCGCGCGCGGTGTAATGCCCTTTAAAATTTTGAAACTACAACTTTTGGGGCTTATTATTTATTTTTTATTACTTTTAGTGCTTATTTGCAATAATAAGCCTCTGCAATGTGACATACTACATTTTTAAAGGTGTCCATAATTGCATTAATAATATTTTTGATTTGCGGTTTATTAGCCGTAATGCAATCAGCATCATGAGTAGAGCGTTAGATAAAAATATTGCCCATGATTTCGATTACACCCTGTTTATATTTAGTATCGATATTTAGCTCTGTGCTTGGCTTTGTTCGTTGTTTAGTTCGACAAAATTAAAAAAGGCTAATGTTCTATTTTCTCATAAACGTGAATGCTTGAGTCATATTCAACTAGCACCTTTAGCTATCATGCTGTCGTTTACAATCTTAAATAAAAAATGTCGATGTAGTCCTTTGAAATTAATGTTATTTTTAAGCTTTGCCTGCATTTTTCAGAAGACGCAAATTTTATTTTTCAGATGTCAATCATCAATTCTCGAGTTTTATTTTAGTTTTATTTTTGGTTTCAGACTAAAAGTAGGATGAATGTATAGAATTTCCCAATGGACTCAGTTTCACTTTTTCATCGAAAGTTTTAGTCTCAAAAGACCTTAAAAAGTGCCTTTTGTTTTAAAATAAACGAATTGAAAGTTGTAAGAGTGGAAGCCGGAGGGTTGTTGCTGATAACAAAACTGTAATTATAATTATACAGCAACAATTTTACTAAGCGTGGTAGGTGGGTAATTATAACAATTGGAATCGTTTGCACCAACTACTTAATTACTTAGTAGGTACTGTAATAGTTGTACACATTTCCAAGTGAACGTTTACCAACCAAGGCGATACTACGAGTAAATCTTATCTTACTGCTATTAAAAATGCGAAAGTTTCTAAGGGCTGGTTTTTCAATAGTCAGATAACCGTTAACTGAGGAATAAAAATGGCGGTTTGACAGCTTATCTATGGAAAATATGTCATACTGTTTGGTTACGCTGACAGAACGATTAAATCTGTTTCACACTTCATGTCATTGGACGTCTAATCTGATTGGCTGTGACGTCCTACCCTAATTGTCCTTTTCTTGCACTTACCTACTCGCTTGCGCACGAGAGAGTGTGCGTTTGCTAGCTCGCAATCTTCGAGACGAACGGTATCGCGTCGCGCGCGCCCGTGTGGTGCTACAAATTCGCAAGTGCCGCTTCTTAGCTCTAAAACCCTTCAAGACGGTCGTCACCACGCGCACCTGAGCAGCCTTACAGCAGAAGAAGTGGACCCTCGACCACAAAGACTATCTCCGGAGAGAACAAGGTACAGTGCACTCCTTCTTTAGCTTGTTCTGCATTCTAAACCCTCTGTGTCTCCCGACAGAACGTCAATTCCCGTTTTTTTCGTCATAGCCAATTAGTCTCTAGCTAACCCGCGCGTCCACTGTTATTTTTATTCCTCAGGTAACGGTTAACTGACTATTGAAAAACCAGCCCTTAGTATGAATTAATGTTTGTTACCATTTAAAAAAAAACTACGAAATAGATTATGATGTTTGGCAGGCGGATAATATATTTGTAACCGAGATTAAACAATAAAAGGCGCACAGATCGATAGATTTAAGGTTAAGCCGCTCCTGCTGAGGTTGGTCTGTGGATGGGTGACTGGTTACCTCATCACGTTTCATCCGTGTGTCGGAAACTCTCGCTCCATTTAAAATACTGATATCGACGCAAGAAAGCAATCTTGTAGTATCTCGAAAAGTGGAACTTTACACCAGAGCCAAAAAACTATTTAAAAAATTCATAACTCGTAAACTAGCTGAAATCGAGAGGTAATTTTTGGAACATATATTTCTTATATTGAAATTTATTAGATAACACTGAAGTTAGTGGTCTAAAGTTGGTATAACATGAGTTTTTGCTAGTTACAGCAATTGGTTTTTCAATTTGAGTCATCAATATTGCTGTATCTTGGTCATAGACATAGTAATCATATCGACGCCAGAAAGCAATCTTGTAGTATCTCGAAAAGTGGAACTTTAAACCAGAGCCAAAAAAATATTTAAAAAAATCATAACTCGTAAACTAGCTGAAATAGAGAGGTAATTTTTGAAACACATATTTCTTATACTGAAATTTATTAGATAACACTAAAGATAGTGTTCTAAAGTTGCGAGTTACAGCAATTGGTATTTCAATTTGAAGCATCAATATTGCTGTATCTTGAAAAAATAAAAATAAAATTTAGACAACAATTATGATGTTGATTTTGTTGTATCTATTTCTTTTTGTAAAATAGCTCATTTTATGGTACTTACAGCATATAGAAGTATGATTTCATAAAAAAGTTAAGAAAATTCCACGTCGTATCTAAAAAAAAAAACCTCCTAGGAAAACATGGATCAGACTGTCCGACGCAGTATTTTTTTCTGAATACAAATATGCAATAAAAAAAAATCCCATTTTGCGAGATACGACAAAATCGCTTTCTAGCGTCGATATGCAGCTGCATCGGATTCAACTAGAAGCGGATCCTAGCATAGTTGGCAAAAGGATAGGCTTTTTATTTTAGCGTGGTAAAATCATCAAATGAGTCCTCCCACCCAGGGCAGGGTGGGAGGGACTGTCAGACTCGTACAGACTAAAAACCACGGTGTCCTTCAATAGCCCTTTATGTTCCGGGGTCACGGTAATGAGATAAGTCCCGCGACCCCGGCAGGCTTTGGCCCTCTAGAGGGGGGCCCCGTCATTATGCTGACGCTCTTTGAGGAGCGCGTGGAACACAACGCGCCGTCGACCCGGGCATGGTCAAAAGGATAGGCTAGTGATTATTGATTTGATTAAAAGTAAGGATACTTTTTATTCCGTAACTTTGTTCCAACGGGATAATTTGGTAATTTGCTATAAATAAGCAGCAAGAAAAAACAACTTGTGAAATAAAACTACGACAGACATGGGATTGTTATTTTACAGCACTCGAGGTTCTTTTTCAAGCGCTGCAAAGTGCTAGAAAGCTGCACAATCTGTTGTAAAAAGTAAAATAAATCGCGGAATGGTCCGACAAAGTTTCCTACAGGTATAATACTTCACTGAAAATGTCAAAGGTTTTTAGTTTTTCAGTCGTAAAACTGACTGCGAATCAAAACTGTGGTCTAAGTTATTGCTTAACAACTCGATTTCGTGGCTTGGAAAGCACGTTAAATCGTTAGGTCCCGACTTTCAATTGTACATCTCTGATAGCTGTTTACAAGTAGTGACCAAAAGTTAAAAAAAAACATTGGATTGTAGAGATTAGAAAGACTGTCGCTGCATGTAATATTTGATTCATCAGTACCCTTAGCATGAGTTTTCACTCTTTTACTTTACAGCGTCTTTCCAGTATTTACAGTGTTTCTTGTATGAAAAAATGGAACAGCGCCTCTGGTGTGCGAAGAAGGAACTAATTTTTTCCTTGAAAATTGTCAGTTTGAAATTGTCAAAGTTCCAGTTTACTTCACATCTCAAATACTGAAAACTAGTGCTAAGGGTGATCTGAGGCTTTAGCACGAATGTAATGTTTCTATGACGTAAGGGCGCTCCCTTACCGCGAGCATTCACTTGTAATGTAACGTTACAGATTCAAACATTCGAAGACAATAGAGCATCAAATTGCGCACTTTTATGTCACTTTACAGGTGAATGCTCGCGGTGAGGGAGCGCCTTAAAATAAACGAAAACTTTGAATTTAATTAGCTATTTACACTGGCGGCGCTATTTCTTACTTAAAAAACGGTAAAATGTTTAATTGAAAGCCGACCAAAATAGTGTGGAAAAGGCTTGGTAGATGACGGACAACACTCGATTTTTCGATTCAATATCTATCGACATACATTTGATGTCAATTATAACCTTTTTAACACACCGCCTGTCATTATACTCGAAACCACTCATCAATATTATACTGCTTGACATACCAAAGTGGTGTTTGATTACTGGGTCGAAACTTCACTCGTATTTAGAACTCCGGCCTCACAAATAAGTCTAGACTTAGATTGATTAAAAATTTTGGCTGTATACGTAGGTACCTACTATCTATCAAAATTTGTCTTAATTACTTTAGACTTTACTAAGTGGCCCTAATTGTATCAGGCACTAAAACTTCGTTACTTTGTCAGGTGAAGTTTTGTTGTCGAATTTTTCCTTAAGGTAACTGGCAAATGACAATTTGTCTTAAATAGCTGGCCCGTTGTTCTATTAGTCTTAATTGCGACTGCTAAGCAAGAGGTTCTTAGTTGGATTCCCAGATCTGGCAATATGTTATTCGGTTTTTCCGTGAGAAATTCTCAGTAGTAACCACTGACCTCTGGATTCGTAGAACCTAAAACAGTTGGCAATAGGCTCTCCCCCTATTCCTCATGATTTAAGCACTACTAGCGGACGGTAATATTGGTGTACACGTACAGTCAACTACACTTCTGCTTAATTCTTTAAGGGTTCCTGTAATCCTTGTGACGTCATGGTACATAGCCAAAACCTCACGCTATTACATGTTATACATTATAATGTTCTCGGTGTCCCTTTTTTTGTATAGGTAAAATCATAAAATGAGCCTTCCTGCCTTGACTGGAGCGGAAGAGAATGTCAGACTCCTACTGACTGAAATTATAATCCTGTTTCTTCAATAGCATTTAACGTTGCAGTATCATGATAACCTGCTTAGATACTCCCGCAAGCGTTCTCAGTATCTCAAATCAGAGAATTGTTTGTACGAATCTAGACAACATTTCTCTATAAAGCCTATCGGAGATTCAGCAGATAGTAAGCCAAGACGTGCCCGTAATACAAGCGCTTATCTCAAAGATGGCGTTCACCTTTTCATGAATATAATTCTAGAGTTCTAGTCTTAACAAATTCCCGTTGTGAGCACCCCCTAAATGAATGATAAGGAAAACTGTTTTCTTGGAATGGAATATTGGCAATGTGAAGACGGAATTCAACTCTGCGAGTGAAAATCCTGTGGTTAGGTAATATGGTATTGTTTAACGCAAACTCTGTGCTATTTTATGCTTCGCAAAATCTACCATTAATTAGAAAGTTCTCGTTAACCCTTTTCGGAGAACCCGGATTTGTGATAAAACTCCGCGGAACTAAACATGTCTTTAATACTTCTTTACGAGTGAGTTTAATATTGAAAAAACAATTTTATAAATAATCGGTTGATCATTATTTTATAGGTATTCATGGGAGCATTACTACGAATTGATTCTGTTTTTAGGCTCTTTGTTTCGAAGAGATTTGAATGAAAACAATCCATACAATGGGTGAAACTAGATAGATAGAATATCTTGCTGAACAAAGGAGACTATTACACAGAAATTTCGTTTATTGCTCGTGGTCTACCCGCCTGGTTTAACTAGGTGTACCACGGGAAATTATTATTGCCCGTGAATCATAATTTCCCGTGGTACACCTAGGTGAATGATGATGAAATGAAAGAAATTCATATTATTCTATAGCACTGTAATTTTTCCATTCAATATAAAATTTAAAGTAGATACCACTTCACGGGTCCATATTGGCTCACCTAAAGTTGTTTACCCGAAATTGTTCTTCCTAACGATTTGTAATCCGAATGATCACTCTTCCTAAAATTTTTCATCCTAAAGTTTTTATTCATACTTTTTGTAGTGCTACCGGCGATGTTCATAACACTCATTTTTCCGAAAATTGTTATCAATAATATCGTTATTGTAAATATATTGAAACTCCTACTGTTTTTTATCATAACGTTTTTATCCCTAAACATTATTACGGTGATATTTTTATTTAGTCATTTTACTGGATTTAGTCAAACTAAATCCAGTAAAATGTCGACAATTTAGTCAAACTAAATAAAGTAAAATATCGAGAAAATTCGACGGAGCACCGCTTCGCGGTGCTCCTACTTCTGGGTGGTTAAAAAAAAAATAACCACGAAGGGGATGGCGGGGTCTTTCAGACCCCGCCATCCCCTTCTAACCTAACCTGTCCGAGTCGAGGTGCCCCCAGTCGTTTTTGGTCACCGCGTTTGTTATTTCCATTTCGATGGATCTTTGTGTATATAGAAGGAATTTGCCATCACATGGCAAAAACTACGAAATTTTAATAATTAGCCTTCGAAGTAGCATGGCCTTCCATGGTCCACGCACCTTATAATAAACAAATATCCACCCTTGCGAAGCCGTCGTGTTGGGGTCACTATGAAAAAATACTGGCGACAAATTTCCAGGTTGCGCTCGCCGGCCGCTGCCGCGGCTCCGCTCGCTTTGCTCGCTCGACTCGCGAGTAACTGGTCACAGGTTCTAACCTAACCTAACGTATAGATATCTTTTCAGGTACACACCGCTTTAAATAAAATTAAAAAGACGCTTTAACTAATTAAAAAAAAAAACAATTCATATAATTAGTGAGTGCGAAGCAAGCACTTTCTCAAGTATACGTGCTAATATGCTAACAAAATAAAAATAAATCTAAACAAAAAAGATATGACTTTGAATAATAGTGTAAAAGAAGGTTATGTTGAGAAAATATAGGAAAACAAATAATAGTATAATAGATGTTTATTGCTACCGATATTATGAAGTCGAATGATTCGGAATTACGAATATTAGTGACAGTGCAATTAGGAGTTGTGATCATTAGGATTAAAAATGTTAGGAATACAATTTTCGGGTTTCCGATGATCGGACTTTAAATTTTAGGTGAACTTTGGCGCGCCCACCACTTCACAAACCAATTTTCAACTCGAATATCACGCGATAAATCGATACAGTACTAAGAATATGAAATCTAGAACGAAGTTATTAGAGAACTCGTAAATCTGACATATTTTATAGTTAAGTGCCCATTATACGTAATCATTTTAAGCTTGATACACTGGCGTGCTCGATTAATACCAAGAGAATACTAGATTAACGTACCTAAGTGTAGGATTTGATAAGTATAAACATGTGGTAATATAAAGCTTTGAACTGCTCTCAAAACGGTTTGGAAAACATCGTGAGGAAACCGGCATGACCTAGAATCAAAAAATTTAAGACATGAGATATCTACCAACCCGCACTGGGCCCACGTGGTTATGGGCCCACGTGGTTTTGGGCCCGCGTGATAACATAATGATATTTAAAAGTTGTTTAGTCTTACAAGAAGTCGGTTTAAAAATAAAAGATCTCGAACGTCTCAAATCGTCTCACATATTCCGTTGTTTTCCTGTCCCGGGGCTCTTATAATTCGACATCAGACGTTTCAGATTTTCAACTTTGACGATCCCGTTGTCGCTGGCATAAGCAATTGGATCCGCGTACGAAGTCGCGGGCAGAAGCTAGTCATCAATAGTTTAGAGTACCGCAAGTTGCTTAATAATCCCCACGATATATGGTTATGGACCGCGTACGGGCGAGAAATAATCTATAGCGAGCAGGATTTGAACTGCGACCATCTGATTCAGTACATCATAATAATATGCTCTTACCGACCGAGCTATCGCAGTTATGCTCAGAGTTTCGAACTCTTCATCTTTTTAATCGTTTTTTTTTTTCAGAGTTATTACAATTCGTAAAACAAGTGTTAATGCATCTGCAATCTCTGAAGGCGCAGGCAGACATGTACCTAAAGTACATTTACTTCTCATCAATAGTGTAAACATTTCTTATATTAGGGATCGACTCTATTACCGTCAACGTTGAACAAAGTTAAACTCCGAGGCTACTCCTTAGAAATTTCTAATGAAAAACCCAATAACACTTTACCCGACCTGGAAATCAAACCAGGACACACAACAGTTAAAACTAGTACACCAGTGAAACAGTCCTAATATAAGTAGGTTGTAGAAATTGGATCTAAGGCATAAGTTATAAGTTGTAGTGTGGAAGTAAGTATTCAATAAAAGGGATTTACAAAACTAGTTCGAGAATATAGGATTTCGGAATTATTTTGTGGAAGTTTGGTAAAAGTGAAGTTTTAATACTAGTGTTTTATTTCCGTGGGAAAGTAGATACGTCATACATAAGTTCTGAAAAAGGAAAGTTAGAGGCCGGATAATCGTGTTATCAGTACTAGCACGATCATTTGTTCTGTGTCTGGGTGTAATTTATCTATAATATGTATGTATTTAGAAATATATAAGTATGTTTATCAGTTGTCTAGTACCCATAACACAAGCTCTGCTTAGCTTGGGACTAGATGGCGTTGTGTGATAGTTGTGGAATATTATTATTATTATTATTATCTCTTTATTCATTATTTTACATATTTATTACATTTTTAAATATTAATAAATAGGTACAAAAAAAGGTTAAAAACATTTAAAAATATAAAAAATAGTGTTCCACCGGTGTGGGAGCGGGGTCCAAGCCACCGGTGGTTAGGGCTCCAGAGACAGGAACCCCCTCACAATACGAGCCGTATCAAGAAGTACTGCCTTCTGAATCAGGCCCTTGATCCAACCCCCTAAGGAGAGCCTCGAAAGGTGACCGTCGAGGCTCTTTGCCATCAGGCCATTGGCAGTCACGACAATCGGCACAATGATAGCCGAGCTCACATTCCACATGTCGACAACCTCGCGCGCCAGATCGAGATATTTGATTTGTTTATCTTTCTCTGCTTTCACGAGGTTCTCGTCATGCGGGATGGTAACATCGATTATCATTGCGCGGCGCGCTGATCTGTCTATCACCACTATGTCAGGCTTATTGGCGACAATAGTCCTGTCAGTGATGATAGGCAGATCCCAGTACAACGTGACATGGTCTTTCTCGAGAACTGGGTCGGGCACATACCTGTAATACGGTACCTCAGATTCCACAAGATTGTATTTCAACGCAAGTTGCTGGTGGATGATTCTGGCTACTAGATTGTGCCTGTGCAAGTACTCGCCGTTAGCAAGACGAGAACAACCAGAGATAATATGTCTAATGGATTCACCTGGACGATGGCATGCCCGACACACGTCAATCGTGCCATCCTTTATAATATGTCTCCGGTAGTTGTTCGTCAAGATAACTTCGTCCATAATCGCACAGACAAAACCTTCAGTTTCCCCGAAGAGGTCACCGGAACGTAGCCAGGACACGGACGCTAGGAAATCTACATCAGGCCCATGAAGAGCCCGGTAGAAGCGTCCGTGTAGCTCCTTGCCTTGCCATACCTCCCTGCGGTCTTCAGCACTGAGTACTACAGGTTTGTGCCAGTTCTCTTTAGCCATGGACAGCGGGGTGAGTCCCTTGTCCACCGTGACCACATCTCGGTGCATACCCACTTCCATTTTCAAGAAATATTCTCTGAGGCTGCATACCTCGCGGTTGTGGAGGGTCTTAGCATTTAAAAAGCCTCGACCTCCGCACTTCCGCGGGATGTACAGCCTCATTACCGATGAACGTGGGTGATGCATCCGGTTTGCGGTCAACAGAGTACGGACTCGCCTATCCAAGGCGTCGAGTTCAGTTTGAGTCCATTTGAGTATGCCGAAAGAGTACATTAACACCGGCATGACCCAACCGTTGAAGGCGCGCACCTTGTTTCCGCCTGAAAGAAGGCTATTTAAAACCCTTTTCAGGCGTCCAAAGAAGCGCTCCTTCAACGATTGTTTCACGTCCGGTACAGCAATGCCTAACGCTTCCGACATACCCAAATACTTGTAGGTCTCGGATGGGGAGAGTGATCTAAGGTGTATGGAATCTGAAAGCTGAATCCCTTCAGATTCCATAATCTCCCCTCGCTTTACATGCATGACTGCACATTTGTCCACACCAAATTCCATCCTGATGGCGCTACTAAAAGTTTCAGTTACCCTTAGTAGCTCCATTAGTTGCAATCTGCTGGGGGCAAAGAGTTTCAGATCATCCATATATAGAAGGTGAGATATGACCTGACCGCCTCTCCTCAACCGATAGCCCAGACCTGAGTCCTCCAGCAATGTGCTTAGAGGATTCAGGGCTAAGCAGAACCAAAGTGGACTCAAACTGTCGCCCTGGAATATTCCCCGCTTGATCCATACAGGTTCATCGTTCGCCTGGATCTGTCGACACCCTGGATAGCGAAGGACCGTTCTCCATTGCCCCATACATGACTCAAGGAAGGCGCGTAGAGTTGCATCTATCTTATACAACTCCAGCACCCTCATGAGCCATGTATGTGGCACCGAGTCGTAGGCCTTCTTATAATCTATCCAGCATGTGGACAGATCCCTGCGAGATCGACGAACCTGTTGGCTAATGGCCATGTCAATGAGGAGCAGCTCCTTAGTACCACGGGACCCGTTCCTACATCCATTTTGAGAGGCAGACATAATGGAGTTACTTTCAATATGTGTATTAATTTTCATTCTCAAAATGGACGTAAGAAGTTTATAGACCGTCGACAAACAAGTGATCGGTCTATAGTTCTTGGGTTCCGTGGTACTACCTGATTTATGGAGCAGGTGGGTAACACCAGTTGTTAGAAACTGGGGTAGCGACCCAGACTCTAAGGATGACTGGAATTGAGATGCCAGGCAAGTATGTGAACTAGTAAGCCATTTAAGCCAAAAGTTATGCAGTCCGTCCGGCCCCGGAGATTTCCAATTGGGTAACGGACGGACCGCGTTAGCTATATCTAGTGGCGTTATAACAACTTTTTCCATTTCTGGAATAGTTTCACATACTCGCTCGACATCACGCATCCAGTCAGCCTCAGCATGACTGACCGGTACCGACCAAATGCTGCGCCAGAATGTACTCGTGGTGCTGTCATCCGGATGGCACAGGTCAGCCAAGCTTTGTTCAGGTCGCTCCCAAGCTCTATATACCCACCTCTCATCGCTCCGGAACATGCGATTCTGTGAGTAACGATCAACCCGTCGCTTATATCGCCGAATACGGCTTGCCCATGCACAAATTTTTTGCTTCAGGAAGTCGATGCGCTCTGTGACACGGGACATGTAATCTTGAGGACCGATGTCAGTCCCCGAGAATGCCCGTCTCACAAAGCGCATCACACGTGGTCGTGTATTTCCCTCCCTGAAGCAATATAGTTTGCCGATGAGTACCCTGGCCTCGCCGATACGACGCTCAATCCTGCATTGCCAGGCCGGTACAGCTGGTTTTGGTCGATTAGCTGTGTCACTGTCCGGAAACTTGACATTAGCTAATCGACATGCTGCAACAGCCCCGCAAAACAGGATCGAATGTGTATCGGTAAGATCCTCGCTGCTCTCGAACTGATTCTTAAGCAGCGAGTTCAAGGCACTCACCAGCGCCCTATTTTTTCTGTGCATGGGTAGCCGTGGTAATCGGGGTCTAAGCATAATGGGAGTTGAGCGGTACTCACAAAGTGCATCCTCCAGTGCGCTCCTCACTCGTTCGTTGCACTGGCTACTTACCGTGGCAACCGCATCATCCTCCTCCACAACAGAAGAAATAACAGAGCGCGGCGGGACTCTGTGTACAGACACGGGCGCCGGCGCCGTTGGTGGTGGTGGAGATAAGATGGTACGGTTGCTTAGTACCTCTGAGCGCAGCCTATCAAGTGCGGTGTCGTCCAACATGTGATTACGTTGGATGACCCGCACCTGATCCGAAAGTCGTTGGGCCGAGACGTTTAGGGTTGGTTCAAGTACCTGGAACAGAGACAGCATCCTAACACGGTACGCAGTAAGGTTAGTTCCCCCCTCTGTAGACCCGTAGTATGCGCGCATGACATTTTCATTTATGGACTGAGTCCATCTCATGCGCTGCACACAACCACCGGTAGCGGGGACCCGGCTCGGGGCCGGTTGGCCCCTAGGTCCCAAGCTCTTCGGCGGCCGGTGTCTCCCCTGCCGACGTACAGGTGTTGGCGACGTCGGCGGGGAGAAATACTCGTCGCTCGAACTCGACGCAACTGCCGCTGCCGGTGACGTAGGTGATCCTGGGTCCGGCGGTGGCGAGGCGGAGCTGAGCGACGATTCCGGAGGTGGTGGGCGTGCGTTTTGTCGGGCTCTGGCTCTAGTGAGCATCTTCTACAAACCGTTTTTCATATTTTTCGTATTTTCATACATTGTGAAATTGTCGTGACATTTGTCAATCACTGTCATAATAGGATTTTTTTCATAAACGTTGTTTTTGCCATTTTTGAAGCGGTAATTCACTATTACTGTATTATAAAAACGTTTCTGGTGTTTAGTTGCTTGATTTCCAGATAAAATTTATGGTTATTATGTAAATACAGAATTAATTAATAAAATTGGTTTGTATTATTATTATTATTATTATTATTATTATTATTATTAATAATAAATACACAGACACACTGTGCTTACTATAAATAACCTATTTAACTCAAAAACAATATTAGTCCGAAAGTTAGATTTTCTTAATGAAAAATAATTGACACGTATTTTTTCTTTTTTTACGAAAACCAGAAACGACGAAGATACGACGCTTTAAAAAATTACAAAACGTCAATCGGTCGGTATAATTTTACAGGCGTTATGACGTTACAAGACCCACCCCCCCTCTCGAATTTCGAAGCATTTTATCTTTTGCCAATATTCACTGACTTAAAAATACAATAAATACGTGTCCATCATGTTTTAATATCGTAACTGACTAAACTGCAGTTTTTCAATTTATTTATGCAGTAAACTACCTTATTGTAGTACATAAATGACATCAAAAAATCATTAGCATCCAAATGTACATAAAGGGTTTGACAACAAAAAAAAAAAGTTCCCAAAATACTGATACTGATACTGCTAGCCTACATCATCCCACTGCTGGGCAAAGCCCTCTCCCCATGACTTCCAATTTTCAAGATCCAGGGCCAAAGTGGACCACTGGTCATCGGTTTTGTCAAGCTCCTCCCGCCATCTTTTACGAGGTCTGCCGCGACGCCACCAAAATAGAAAAACTAATTCATTATTACTCGTAATGGAAATGTAACTGTCATCAGTCACAGGACGGTGACGTATGTGGGACAAAATTTTAAACCACAAAAAAGTGTAGAAATGAAAGAAACAAAAAAGGGTTGCCATCTATTATAAACTGACGACAATAAAATATAAGAACCGCAAAAAATATTCTTCTTTGTAGCACTTGTTTTGTAAACGTCGCTTTATAAAATAAACATACATTTCAGGTGACAAAAAAGCCTAGAGGGGCGTTAACAATTTTTGTTACAAAGTTTAAATCCACAGAAGACTTGTCTCGCGCCATACCGAAAGCGGATCTTTACAGTAAAACCTCGCTAACAACACTGTGTAAAAGAATTTTCGTATTTATATGAAGGTCTTTGCACAGAAGTTTGCCTATCGAGTGTTTGGTTGGAATATTTATTGGTTTATTTTGTAATGAACGTATTTTGTAACATATCAAAAGAAGAATTATATTAAAATTAATTTTTGTATATGACTGTGCCTATAGCTTTGATTTTTGTGACAATGCAATAGTATTCTATTCGTATTAAAATTAACGAGTATTGAGTTTTTTTTTATGTAATTTGTATTTAGGAGTTTTAATCCTAGATATGACAACCCTATCATACCTTTTACCACGTTAAGTAACCTAAAATGTTTTCAATTTAAAATTTCGAACTCGGAATAAGAAACCAAACAAACAACGGTACTAACAACCAGCAAAAGTTATACTAAATCGTAAATTACTAAACTACCCTTAATCCTCGTATTGAGAAAACTCCGACAGTGAGTATAGTATAAGTTTCTACCCTAGGATTATAAGGGTACAGGAAGCATCAGCGATTTTCTTTGATTCCGGCTTAGCGACTAAATACTGTTTTCTTTTTTTCTGAGAAAGAAAAATATAGCCATGACAAATGAAAAAAAAAATGGTAAGCTTAACAAAATAATATTGTAAGTCATCATCAGCCGAACATTATAATAAAGACATAATTTTTATTAATAAAAATATAATAATTATGGCAAACACTTTCTACTGACAAACGACAGGGCAAGAACCTATAAAAATTACTAGACATAAATTAAATAATAATTTATCGTCCTCAAGAGACAATGTCAGAAAGATTAATGACAGTTAATTCCCAATTGTGTAAGTAATGACAGCATTATTGTTTGAATACATTAAATTCTACGTTGCTTCGGTTGTGGTAATGTCCTTTCAAGGTCAATTTTTTTTTTATCGTAAAGAATACAAACCGATACATCCACCTACGAGTGTAGATGCCGGACGTATATTTTCAATTGGCGTGACCCAAATGGCATCCGAAAATGAATGTCATAGCTGCGTGAATATACCGAACCGATCAAAATCATCATCATCATCAGCCTATATTGTTCCCACTGCTGGAACACAGGCTTCCTCTCTGTGAGAGGGAGTGGGCCATAATCCACCACGCGGACCCAGTGCGGTTTGGTGGATGTCACATGTCTTCGAATTTTTGGTTCTAGGACATGCCGGTTTCCTTACGAGGTTTTGACCGATCAAAATGCAGAACTAAAAATATACACCTACTATTTTTATGTGACCGCAAGATCTTGTATTAGATAAAAAAAAACAACTATAAAAAAGTAGCTTTTTCCAGAATCATGTCATGAATACGTGTTTCAATCATCTACTTATGTTAAATGAGTAAAAGTTACATAATAAAAGCTTGCCGTTAAATTATATTAGTGAGCCGCCCAGGCTTTCCATCAAGTTTGTACGTCGAGTCATTGAGCTCATTGTTGCTCCTATAACCGACAAATGCTTCACTGACTGGACAGGTTCACTCAAATCTGTGTGGTTGTTTTCTCAAAAGATCATTTCAAACACCTTCATGATCCTCGTATGGCCTGAGCAGTGAGCAATGCAATGTCTGGACTTTAAAAGAGACTGTGACCTCTCAATGTGGTTCCACCAATTTTTTTTTTCGTGGTGCTAATTTCAATGAGTTGTACCACATAGGGCAGGACGGGAGGGACTGTCAGACTTGTTCTGACTAAAATCCACGGTGTCCTTAATAGCCCTTTACGTTCCGGGATCACAAAATAAATAAAATGTATCATTAATTTATCAAATCGTGACCGCTGAAATAACAAACTATTTGAAAAAAAATTACGGTTGGATAATTTTCGAGGTATTTTGAAACTGTATTTTTTTAAATAAACGTGTTTGTTCACAGTATTAGATAACAGAATGTTTCTGCTAAAGGAAATCAAGACATCCTCAGTAATATTATACGGAAATATCGAGTACATGCAACGAAATGCGTAACTTTTAGGCGTAACCATCCATCGTGTGTCTGTGCGCCTTCTTAATATTTGTGTTAATGGATTGCCTTTTTCTATTTGTAAGTACACATTATTAAGTGCTTGTTTTTTCGAGATGGCATCACTAAACCAATCTCCACGATTAAGTATTTTATAAAATTAATGCAATTAAAGGGTTAAACACGTTATTTTGAAAACGGTAAATAATGTCAAATAGCTAGTATATTTAGTCATCTATACATATAATAAATTTGTAGAAAAGTGGTGTCTGTACAATGGAAATATACAAAAAAAAAGTAGCAGGGGTTGTTATTTTATCGATGCCGAACCCGAAACTGTAATTAAATTTTTTTTTGTCTGTTTGTCTGTTTGTCTGTGTGTTTGTGCACGCTAATCTTCGGAACTACTGGACGGATTTCAATGTTTTTTTTTTTGTTGTATAGGTATTAAGTTCGATTAACATATAGGCTATAATTTATCTTGGAAACTTGAACACCTGATGCAGAACTGCAACAGACCTGCTAAACTATAAGAGATACAAAAATGATGCCATAGCAAAAATTGTTCCACGTGATGAGCATTTTCTGCTGAGAGAATAAAATTGAAGATCCTGGACACCTGATGTGGAACTTCAAGAGCCCAGCTACACTATAACATATACAGGAATGACATCTTAGCAAGAGTTGTTCAGCCTGATGAGCACCTTCTGTTGATGTATAAAAATTGAAGATCTGGAACACCTGATGTGGAAGTTCAAGAGCCCAGCTACACTATAACATATACAGGAATGACGTCTTAGCAAGAGTTGTTCAGCCTGATGAGCACCTTCTGTTGATGTATAAAAATTGAAGATCTGGAACACCTGATATGGAACTCCAAGAGCCCAGCTACACTATAACATATAAGGGAATGACGTCTTAGCAAGAGTTATTCAGCCTGATGAGTACTCTCTGCCAACGTATAAAAATTGAGGATTGGAACACCTGATGCGGAACTCCAAGAGCCCAGCTACACTATAATAGGTATATACAGGAATGACGTCTTAGCAAGAGTTGCTTAGTCTGATGGGCATTTCCTGTTGTCTTACAAAAATGAAAGATCTGGAACGTCTGGAATCGTCTCGCGCATCCCGTTGTTTTCCCGTCCCCAGGCTCCTAGAATTCGAGATCAGACGTTTCAGATCTTCGATTTTAACGACCCCAACTGCTGGCATAAGCAACAGGATCCGCGTACGAAGTCGCGGGCAGAAGCTAGTTTAAAAATAAATTTGTAATTATCCCATGTGGATGTCAAATTCCCTTAAATTCAGAAGCTAACTCACGGATATTACAGTACACAATAAACTGAATCCTTGAAGTCTCTATATTTAGGATTCACATTCCAAGCTCAGATGACCGTAATATCTAGCTGATTCCTGTTGGAAGATTTTTATGTTCAGAGCTTTTCCCATGAAAAAGGAAAAAAATAATTTCTCAGTGAGCTAAACCTATTTCACTTTTATTTCCTCGCTTCATACGACTTTGATGGTTATGAGCAAATCTACCAGCTGGAATCTTACTTTTTTCTTATTGGTATAGTTGTATGTCCAGTAATTTTTAGTTAGGGCCATTTTGGCACGCGAGATCAAGAACTACAAAATGATGAAATGAATTTTGATAATTTATTATTGTACTGATAACTGGATTTAATATTTCATATAATTATCTATCTATTGGCAACGGCTGCAATTTTTATTACTACCAGACTCCTTTTGAATAAAGAATTTGTGAGAAATGAGCAATGGATAAATACCTTCACAAAATTGAAAAGCCCTTCAACGTAGATGATTGGTTCCTCTTTTCAGAGATTTTATTTCTTTTGGAAAAGTGTTGTAAAAGAAAAAGAAATACCTATTCATCGTAAGACTAAAGCTTAGAAATTTTTAAAATAAAACCGGCTGAAATAAAAATATCGAAGCATTTAGAATTTCTGTTTAAATTACGCTATACAGTAATAATTTCACTTTACCTGTTATTATTTTTAACTTCAAATAAAGAATAATACGATTGTAATTTAGTAAAATTTTTGTAACCGTTATGAGTTTCAAATTTTTCATACAGTAATATTTGTTATTATTGTAATAAAATTAACAGCTTCATTAGACCAACTTCCTAAGAAAAAATTACAAAAAAGTACTTACATTTTTAATTTAAAAGCATAAGTCCGTTTCGGTACCAGGCGACCATATCATACGAAGAGCACTACCACGTTTATTCACTGCACTCCACACGACAATGTTCGGTCGAACGAGGCGAATTATAACAGGGGCGTGTATCTACCGCGGAACGATGTTACCTCGACAAGAGGCTGCGTGGTACTGAATAAGGAGCGGACGGGAGCGCACTGACGTATACGTCACTTTGGGCCGTGGATCCCATACACTGCGTACAACTTGAACTTGTAATAGTTGGTAACAGTAGAAGACTTCTGTGAAATCCTTTCGGTTTGTATAATGAATCTTGAAACGTCTTAAGTCGTGGAACTCTGTCTTCATGTGTATGGAACTTGCGATTATTTTAAGCACGCGTTTATTAGGTCTCTGTTGTTTTACGTGAAAGGGTAGGCTGTTAATGGAATTAAAACCTCATTCATGTTGATAAACATTAGTAGTGGATGGTTAATATTATTTTAACATTGAACCACGTTACCAAATGAATAAGCTGTTTTAAAAGTTTATTCATAGTTATGACATGCCTGTCCCTGTGGCTTAGCGAAGACACTTTGATATACTAGATACATAAGTAACAAGAAGATAGGGAACCAGAACTCTATAATCTTCTTAGGTAAACTGGAAATGTGCGATAGTAAACCTTGGCATAATCCTTCCAAGTTCACAAGCGTTGTACTTCCTTATTATACATTGCGGTTGTATAATGTAGTACAACACATATATTTTGCATGTACCAAGCATTGTACGTTGACTAAGATTGAATGTACGCAACGTTGCAGCAACTGCCGGGGCGTCATTTGAATACGGAACTTACATAGACAAGCGTAATTTTTTTCCGAAATTAAAATGTTCTATTAGGTTTTTGTAGCTGCTGGTCATCAAGATTTTTTTGTAAAAATGTTTTAAAACCAGAAACCTTTTGTAGAAGATTTTTGTTTTCTTTATTTTTAACCATGATGAGATAAGGGATGGATCCTTCTTTGTTTTCGGCCAATCACTTTTTTTTATATAATTTTTATGTGTTTTTATTAACCACATAATTATATAATGAAAATTACGATGTTGAGTTTACTACAGAAGTTTACCCCCTGTTGCCTAATTAATTTGACGTTCATTTAAGATCTCAGCCATTTAGTTAGGCCTGACCTTGCTACCCTTTTAGTAACTGCTAAAAATTTTCTGGCTAATTCTTCGTTCATTTTATGCCAAAGTAGGAAAGATTAGTACTCCGAAATTTTAAATACATATTTCTTCAAAACACTCTTAGCATAATGCTTTACTCGGAATACTAAGTTGTTAGAGAGAGTCTATCCTATGTTTTATTCGACGTTGAAAGGAAAACTAACTTTTTAATCATATTATTATCCACACAGCGTATAGTACTTTACAGCGAACTTCTTTTTCATGACGTCCAGGATCTAGTAACGGGGTAAAATAATTTAATAATATTCTAAGACACTATTATTTAGGAATCTAAAAGGACCTAATGTGTGTAGAACCTAACTATCCTAGGTCCCTTTAGTAGTTTGGTAATGGTTCATAAAACTATACGTACCTATGTGCTATGTAATAAACCGCTCTAAATCCTGTAGGTAATGTTAAAAGCTCGCCATCACTAACCTAAAAATGAGCGTACTTAGCATAATGTAAGGGCCGCCTAAACTGCGGTACGTTCACTCAGGTCACGCTCCGTTTTCTTCACTCGCTCATCACATCAACCTTTATGTAATTAACTAAAGATAATTTTCCTCAAAAAAAGAAAAAGCTTTTGTAAAAAAAGACATTCCTATGTATGTTCTCCGCTTATCTTTGTAACAAGGTAAGCCGGGTTCCAAGTGAGAAAAGTACGTCTCTAGGAATTTTTGCGGGAATAGTCACAATTCTGTTTCAGGAATTTTGTTTTAGTAAGATTTTGCTCGTAAGCTGTGCTGAATTGCGAGCTGGAAACATTATTTCTGCTAGATTTACGTTTATATTTCTTCATTTGTCTCTTAATCCATTTACATTTTGTTTCCCAAATAAAGCAGTATTTTGAAATCTTATGAAGTCAACAGGTAAAATAAAATGTTGCATACTGGTTTGAAACGAAATTTCATTGTCAGAAATTTTATATAGTTGGGTACATATCTTCGGGAGTATTTTAAAGTTATCTCTAGGTACGATCGTAAAACGAGGGAATCAAACTACACACTCTCAGAATTACCAGTCACAACTTTCATCTACATAAATGTACCAATCTATCTTTCCGATTTCATAAAATGGATCAATTGTCAATAATTTTAAAATCATCTTTTTTGAAATTATGTTTGAACTTAGAATTTTTGTCATTTTTATCACAAATTGCTCTGATATAATTAAACTCACTGAGGCATAAAAATTCAGGATTCAAGTGAATGAAAAGGAACAGGAAATTACACATTTTTTTCTCCTCTCTTTCCTGGCCTATTTTTCATATTTTGATTCGGTTTTCTACACAAACTAATAGTACTCATACCAATAAAATCTATTCATACCTATTACTATATTGCTGTGCCTGTCTTTGTTCTTAACTATGCAACTGATTTCGATACCGTTTTTTACCATAATTAAGAGATTTCATTCCGGATTTGTTTCATGTAAAGTGCCTTAATACTTATTGGAGTCACAAATATACACAGAAAATGAATTTATGTGAACAAAGCAGGGGCTTGTTGCTAGTATACCAATAAAGTCAGTGTGCCAAAAGTAGGATTATATAAAAAGAAAAACCTATCCAGTCCTACAAAATCCTATTCGTAAAATATATACAATTATAATTAAAATTATTACAGGCAAAGATGGTCACTAATTAAAACAATTGTCTGGAGAGAACGATAAGCAAACAAGGGTTGAAGGGTACTTCAATAATGCTTGGAACATCGGCTATTTTGATTAAGTTGAACATGTAAAATTAATTATCCGTGACTCGATGGGTCAGAGACCTGAAGGATACATCATTTGTTTTCATGATATTTGCTTTCGATACTTCACCTTTAGCACTATTCATCAACTCGTCTTAAAAAAGAAAGGACAAATAACTTTGTGTGATATATTGTATCCTTTTTCTATCCGATTGCTTTCGCAAGGAGGGTTGTGTTTTTCTAGTACTTGTATATTTTATTGATTGAAATATTTACCGACATGTTTGTATGACAAAAATGTATGAAAGTGGACTAAAATAAAGCAGGGCGTCCCCGTGGAAACCAAATTAAATGTTTCCGCAAATTAAATTCAAGCCTTTTCTTCCATGGGGGTGTCCTCATGTAAGAAAAGGCTTAAATTTTATTTAACGTATCTCCTGTAGAATTTATCATTAAAGTTTTAAGTTTAAATTATTTCCTACATTATTTTAATTTACAGTGAAAAATAATTGTATATAAATATACACACCGTCTTATATTATTGTTCCACTCCTTTTATTAAAAGGGTTCAGTAATTAAATAGTTAATATAATGTTACCTTAGGCGCCTTGTGTCTCTAATTGGCCATTAATTAGGTATAACAATATGAGACACTTGAACACTTGTCTGGAACTTTCCGTACAGTCCATCGACATTGACCTAGTTGTCCTTTAAAATACAAAAACTATCTACTCTCAAAACAGTACCCTTAGCACGAGTTTTCAGTATTTGAGACTTAAAGTAACTGGAACTTTGACAATTTCAAATTGAAAATTTTCAAGTAAAAAATTAGTTCCTTCTTCGCAAACCAGAGGCGCTGTTCCATTTTTTCATACAAGAAACGCTGTAAATACTGGAAAGACGCTGTAAAGTAAAAGAGTGAAAACTGGTGCTATAAGGGTACAGGATTATTATCATCATTCACCATTCAATCAGATGTGAAATACTTCTCATCATCTGCTTAGCCTTTTCCCAACAGCTACATCCCGTTTCATCACTTCCTAATCCGACAACTAAACAAAAGATGTCCAGTTTTGGATATCCTTTGTTTAGTTGGACTATTGGAGTCGGCTTTCAGTTGAACCGGATACAGCTGATGTCAGTATTTCACATAAACTCCCACTACATAAACTACTATGACATCCACAATCCAGTTACTCTTAATAAGACTGCTTGTCAGTCTTTCGAGCTTCTGACTAAGCGTAAAGACTATCAAAGATATACAAATGACAGCCGGGGTCAGAGGCTTTACATGCTTTCCGAGGCCTAAAGGAAACTCGCTGTGAGGAATGGTCATCCAACCTTGACAAGCGCGATTTACCATTAAAATTGGACTTATGCAGCATTTATTATTTTAGTCACAAGCTTCTCTTTATAATACAAAATATTTGCAAACAGAATAACAACATTTAAATGCAATGCACAATGTAGGTTGCACAAGAAGTTTCAGTCAGAACTGTTTACACTTGGCTTCTTCATTATTAAATGTGTAGTTATGATAACACGGTCTGTTTGTGGGTACAGACGCCAGTAGGTCAACCTATCTGAATCTGTCAAATTTTACCAATCAAACATTAACTTTAGATAGGTTGATGTAGGTAGGCGTCTGTACATCAAATAACCTCAATCTCGATCTAACTTTAATATATTTTAAACTTTATCACAAAAAAGGTTCATGTGTGATCGGATGTAAGTTTGGGATAATTTGAAGTGATATTGTCTGTACATAACATACCCAACAATTTTGTCTTGAAAGTTATTTTATTTTGCATAATTAACATTAATTTACTACAAATAGTCATAGTCAACTTCCTGTTTTAATGCCAATATTTCGGCCAGCGAAGCAACCAAAGGCAAACAACTTCATTTTCACTATCACTTCAATAAATTCCTAAAATTGAGTCGCACTATTCAAATTTTAATGTTTGGCTTAATAATAGGTAGTCATGAAACTTTGAAACTATTTAACGAAGCATCTGTAATTCTGAAACCAATTACTGCCATTCAAGTATAACCAAATCTGAAACTTCAAGTTTCAAGTGATGGAATAAAATGCCTCATAAAACTTAAACAAATCGGTTTACTCTAACAAAACCATCACCAGCAATTGAACAAAGAATCACGGCAGTTTCCCCGAGAATACCAGTTTAACAACAATAAAAAGGACATAAACGTTTGTCTGTGTTACAGAAGAACTGACCATAAGTAGCAATTCACACAAATACTTATCGTATACTGTAAAACAAGGGGATACCATACGTCTTGGGGGAAAAAGGGCGCGAATTTATTTGTAGGTAGTGACAGAGGACCGAATAAATGGGGATGGTGAGTGATGGATGCGACGAGGGCAGTTGTTTGTGTTTGGAGGCAATTATTTTAATAAAAATATAACATTCTGTCAGGAAATGTCCTTTGTCATGAAAGCGTTTAGTCGCTTATATTATAAATCTGAAGCTTTGGACGGATGGAAGGATTTTTGTTATTCAATCACGACAGAACGAATCTTGATTGTAATTTGACTCTAGATAACACATAGGATATGCAGGATATCCGTTTGTCCTGTGTTTCCTACACAGGTATAACTGGTATAAACGGTATCAGGTTCTCGTGAGAGACGTGAGATAATTTTCTAGTAGCGAGTGAAGTTAGTTTGTTATAAACATTAATAATATTGATTAATAATATTGACTATTAAGGTACTATGTATGAATGTGGATGAGGCAAAAGGGGTATCGTAGCATAATGGCGGTCTGTAGTGTCTGCCTACCCTCATGGGAAGAAGGCGTGATTTTATGTATTAAGGTACAAAAATACTTTATCAAAGAGAACGACTAAGCATAAGGATTTTAAGGTTGAAACTAAACTGCGACTTAGGGCTTTAAAGGCGCTCCCTCGCCACGAGCATTCACCTGTAATGTAACAAAAAAGTGCAAAATTTGATGGTCTATTATCTTCGTATGTCCGAATCTGTAATGTTACATTACAGGTGAATGCTCGCGGTGAGGGTGCGCCCTAAGACGTGTCACGTAAAAGTTTATTGATAACATTTAGTTTCATCACTAAGGCCTTTGTCAAACAGACAGGCGATAGCGAACCGAACCGAATCATGTCATATAAAAATGCGAAAGCGATCCGATACTCTATGTGACAGGCTTCAAACAATTCCATACATTACAAACAAAAACGCTACGCCACGCATTCGGTTCGTCTGTCAGTTTGACAAAAGCATTAAATCTGCTCTCAAGACGTTATTTTCCTCAAAAAGAAATAATGCAGTTCTAATTTTTAACCGACTTTCAAAAGGAGGAGGTTCTCAATTCTGATGTCTGTATTTTTTTTTTTTATGTTTGTTCGGGCATAACTCCGTCGTTTAACAACCGATTTGAAAAATTCTTTTTTTGTTGGATAGGAATTACTTCCAGAATGGTCCCATTAAAATTTAATCGAAATCGGACTAGCTTTTTTTGAAAATCAACAAAAAGCAACAAAAACCTAAGAAGTTTTCAACTTTGTCTACACCGATTACTCCGAGGTTTCTGGTCCGATTTCGATGATTCTTTTTTGTTCGATACAGTATAATTATCTGCCATTTGGTCCCATAAAATTTTCATTTAGTTTGGTGCAGTACCTAGTTTTTATTTTTAGCTCATTGTGTACATACTTTGGTTTGATGAATATTCACTGTTTGGAGTTAATAGTGTTTGTTTATTTGACCTGATAGGCAGCAGGTCTTTGTTCAATGGGAAAGAGAATTTATTTTTCGCCTTTGTTATTACCGGTGCTACGGATTACACAATTTTAGTGCACATGTAAGAAAATTATGTATTTGACAATAATTTGGGTTGAATAGTGAAACTAAAAAGGATAAAATGGAGTTTCTTGCCCATTCTTCTCCATACAACCTACCTTAGCGAATGGGTGTAGAATCAATCCCATCCCATCCCTTTCCTTAATTTTAATATTCGACGTTTAAAAGTGCCTCACTGATGGCCTATTTAAGATTTGACTTTGACTTTGACATTGAAAATAAAAAACTTTTTCAAAAAAAAATGTAACCGACTTCAAAGCACCACAAAAAACGTTCAAAATAACCTACAAAAAAACTTTTCTTTCGAAAGTCGGTGACAAAAACTCAATGAAATAAAAAAAAAAACTTGAGAGGTGTCAAGGGACACCCGGATGGAACGAAGTTACTGTATACACTCAACAAAAATAATCGTCGCGACTCCACTCTACTCCACTCCGCTCCGCTCCACTCCACTCCACTCCACTCCACTCCACTCCACTCCACTCTTTGAGCTCTAGCACCCTTTCGCAACGTGCGATAAGGAACTTCCTTCCAAAAAGTGTCGTGCCAACTTTTCGTAAGAATTTTTTCCGTCCAGCCGCCTTTCACAACGCGCGATAAGGAACTTCGTTCCAATAAAGTCAGTCAGTGTAGGTTATTTTGAACTTTTTTTGTGGTTGTTTTGAAGTCGGTTACATTTTTTTTTGAAAAAGTTTTTATTACACAACATGGTTTTTTAAAAGAGTCTTGTTCAATTTGTGGATATGGTATATTTGAAAATGGTAAAAGTACAATGACTTTCGAAGAGGAGAAATTACTAGAACCCTCGTACAGTTTGGTTCTTTGTCACTAAATCCAATAGCTTGCTGATGGCTGGCGAACCTTTGAAACTTTACACCACGTAACACTGTTGTAGAACTTTCGTTCACAAGCTCCCTCACTCGACACCCGTTCTTTCGGAATACAGTTACAAGTTACAGCAACACGTTGTACATTTCTCTCTAAAAACGGGAAAAAAAGTAATTTTAATTATAAGTAATAGCAATAAAGTCAATATAGAAAGTGAGCGTGCGAAGTAACTGTTACGTAATTCCGACGATTATGTAATTGAAAAAACTCACTTTGAATAATAATGTTCGTTTACGTTTATGCTTTATTACAACACTATGAATGATATTCATTAAATTATTCGCGAAAAATCAAGCCGAAATATTTTTAGGTAGCGTATTCGTGCTGGAGTTTCTGGATTTACATTTATTTTTAAAAACAAAAGATAATTTGTGAAGAATGGATACAAAAGTGGGCGAAAAAGATAATCTACTGAGAATACACTTAAGAGAAAGAAGTGTGGTGAGCAACTGAGCAACCGCACCTCCTTTTGCCGACGCGACAATTCTCATTCCTTTCGTGGATTCTTTGCCTAAGCTTCCCATTTTTCATTTTCACTTGCCGGCTTGAAGACAGCTTAACTTTTCTGGGGACACCGCTATTGTTATCGCTTGGCGGTTTGTGTTGGCTACCATTGCTGATTCTGAAAAGGAAACGAGGGAATTTTCGTGAATAATGCCCAAATTTGAGATGAAAATGTTTCCGCGTTTGTTATTTATACATGTATTTAAGATTTACGTATATAAAACGGTAGAAAACGATTACTTATTTGTATTTGAAATATATTTTACCGAAATCTTTTTTCTTGTGAATTATAGATAATACTGGCTCAGCAAGTAGCATAAGAAAAGCATTATTTTCTTACAGCTGAAACACATAGACTTCACGTTGAGGATGGAAGCACGTCGGACCTGTGTAAGTTACCGAAAAATAACTAAACAGTATTAGCACTGTGATGTAGATGATGTCTATGACGCATCAATCTACCTAGTTATGATGGGTCGTAATCTAGTTACTCATTCAATTGTAATTGAATGCTTTGATCTGGCTACCGTTTATGCAGACAAGCAATTAAATCGTGTAATTAATCGCTTAATTGATTGAGAGGCCCACGCCTTAGTGCTGTTAGACAAACTGTTGTTCTCTATTCCTATACTTCTTATTTTACGTTCATCATTATTTTGACTTTTCAATTTACGTTAACGTTTAACGTTATCTGTGCAGAATGACACTTCTTATGTGTTTTTTTTATTTAATCCTTCAACCATCTATCTATCTCGTTTCTTTGGTCTTCTTTATCTACTCTCACAGTATCTAAACAACATAATCAAAATGACAAGACATAAAACAGCATGATAACCGATTACCATACAACTTCTTCGTTATTCGTAAAGAATAGACAACAAAATCTATTCTTTAGTTTTCACGGAATATATCAATCTGCTAGAGAGTCTACAAGGTAAATTTTTGTTCCAAAATTATTTACATAGTTATATTTAAAGAGGAAGACTATCGCTTACTATCTGAAATTATTTACAATACATTGTTCCTTATAAATTCTCGCCATAAAGGATAATGTATCGAATGAAGGAGATTGGCCAATAACTGTCCACGCTATAAGTATTTTCTTATTTATGGACGGATAAGGGTAAAGTTTTCAGTAAATAATCCAATCAGCAACAGATTTTCTTTACGCAATTTCTTTAGTAAGATTTATTTTATGCGCCGTGTGTCATATGTTAGTTTCTCACACGGAACATAATTTTGAATGGTATAAGTGTCTGGGTGTCTACTTTCTAAGACCATCAACGAAGACACGAGAACGGATACATAAATGTATTCGTACGTAACTAACGTCAAAATCAAATTCGCAGAAGAATAATACTGCCACGACTGAAGTCATTTTTACGCGGCCCTAGTCACTAGTGTCTATGTCATTACATCAACTTGCATCAATAAAATGTAGTACCAAGAATTTTCCGCAGGTGGTGACGCGGCCTCCGAGGAGCTATCTGTGAAATCGTAATATAATTTATTCTTAGTTCGGGCTCGTAGTCATAACGCCCGTAACTAAGGCCGAAACCACGGGTTCCGTGCTTAGAGATTAGACCCCCTGTTTCGAGTTTTCCTACATAAGTATGTGAGTTATAATGTCTGTGACCGCATTCACAATAAATTCATAGTGTAGGCCAGTGTTTTCTGAGGTAATATACGGGTGGCTCTACACATAAGGCGTTCACAGACAGAGATTTTTGTGTTGCGTGTTCTGTTCGGTTGTATAGTATGTAATACAATAAATATAACTTACGCGTTACGTGAGCCCATGAGATGAACGTTTATTTGTTGAATGATTATAACTACAGACAAATAAGTAGAAATAATAAACCGAATACGAGATACAAGACTATTGTGTATATTTTGCAGTTCCATTGGTCATTGGAAAATTAAGGAAAGAAAGTCGTTTTGGGGATACATTGAATTATGTTCAAAAAGTGCTGTGATTTGACCAACCTTTCATCTAAATGACATGAGATTTTAAAATTAACTGAGCAAATTTAGCAAATTAGTGTTGGCCCTGTGGTGACGCCCCGGAGTTACGAGTTGTATATCACGGGTTCGAATTCAATCTAGCGCATTCATCATCGTCATCCTTATAGCCTATTGCTGTCCACTGCTGGACATAGGCCTCTCCCAGGGAGCGCCAGAGCGTACGATCGCCCAGAGCATTACTTTGTTTAATTTATTTCAACACTACTGATCTCAAAACAGTGAAGGAAAATATCGTGAGGAAATAAACTTGTCCTGACATGATCTGATAACTATTATAACCTTGGGGTCTACAATTAGTCAAGAGTGAAAAGGTTCCTTTTATTCAAGTGTATTCGAGCGTTCCACATCATCGCTTACCGACAAGAGAGATGGTGGTCAAGCGCGAAAATATCGTTGAAAACCAAAACTTTGAAGATATCTGACATTTACCAACTAGCACTGGATCTAACGCTTTCTAACTTCTAGCCTGTACCCCAGTTGTGGGAAGATTATAGGCTGATTGAGCTGAATGTAGAGGATTACCAGAGTATTAGAGTTTCGGGTAGGTGTTACGTAGTTACTATCAGTACCATCAAAAACTCCTTAGCATATAATCTTACATAATCGTTTTTCAATACCCGTTGTAAATCTTTGCGGCTGCCGATTGTTGAAGGACTAAGCAAAAATAGGTTGTCGTCCAAGATTGACAGATTACGGAGAAAAATCTGTGAGCAACAGTACGTTTTTTGAAGTTTTATTCTGTACCCAAACTCATATTTCAAGTTGGGGCAACAATACAGTTTTCTTTTTATTTTTGTTTGTGGCTGTTAGCATCGTATTTTAGAAAAAATAGCGATATTTTCAACACGTATTTTATGTTTGTCCCTGGTAAAAAAGTTTAAGAAATATGCTAAAGGCATGAAGGCTTTAAAAGTTGATTTATATAGATTAGAGTCGGGTATATTATTTTATAAATATTTTTAAGTTCTACCACAAACATAATTACTCGTAATCTTTTTAATTTAATTTGTTGACGTTGACAAAACGTTCATAATTTTTCTTGAAAAACTAAAAAAGTTTTTTTTTTTAATAAAGGGCATTGCCCCACACTAGGAATTTCTCCTGTATCGTGGGTGCGTTAACAGACTTTTAAACTCACTACATATACAAACAGCCAACACAACTAATTCTAATCATACAAATATTGGGCGCGCCGCAATTGCGGCGGTAAGACCCCTCTTTGAGGAGTGGCTGGAGAGACGTCACGGCGTCCTGACCTATCGGATGACGCAGGTCCTCACCGGACACGGAAGTTTCGGGAGGTTCCTGTGCCTGATGGGGAAGGAGGAAACGCCCGGGTGCCACCATTGCGAAGATCGCCCGGAGGACACAGTAGAGCATACGGTGCAAGACTGCCCCGCTTAGGCAGAGCACCGACGTGTCCTCACGGCGGCGATAGGCGGAGACCTCTCGCGCCCGGCATTGGTTGCGGCCATGCTGCGGGGCGAGACGGAGTGGGAAGCGGTCTCCTCCTTCTGCGAAGCAGTAATGCTCGTGAAGGAGGAGGCGGGCCGCTTGAGAGTGAGGACAGCGTCCTCCCTCCGTCCCAACCGCAGTGGCAGGCGCCCGCGGCGTCGGACGTAGCAGATGATCTCCGGCCACCGTAGGCGCGGGCATGCGGGCAGCGAGTAAAGGGCAACTCGCTGCCCGACCATGGACCATGCCCGGGTCGACGGCGCGTTGTGTCCCACGCGCGCCTCAAAGACCGTCAGCATACTGACGGGGCCCCCCTCTCAGAGGGCCAAAGCCTGCCGGGGTCGCGGGATTATTTCCTTACCGTGACCCCGGAACATAAAGGGCTATTGAAGGACACCGTGGATTTTAGTCAGTAAAAGTCTGTGTGGGAGGACTCATTTGATGATTTTACCAAGCTACAAAAAAAAACATACAAATATTAATTATTGTTCCTTGCGGTTATAATAATCAAACCCGTTACACGCAACACAGCAGTTCGTGTTTCAGCCTTTGCTCCAAACATGCTGTATTTTAGTTTTCGCCTTGCGCCTGTCTGTTATTCATAATATAATCAAATATAATATGCTATGTGCCACTCTAACCTTTCCAAAAAATAAAATAACCAAAACAAAGTTTCTAGAAACACAAAATCCTACACCCACTGGTTTTTCAGAGTAATGAAAATGTTTTTGGTTTGATAACTGAACTTGTATGAGATATTTCCGTACGAACAATGGAGGGATTAAAATCATTGTTTCTATCACAGGTTCAGTTTGTGTCGTATTTCTATACTAACGGTTTAAAATGCAGTTTACGATATGAACTATTTTTAGAATAGTATTTACATGGAAGTAGATATTTAATTTTTTTCCGCGTACCAACCCGCACTGGGCCCGCGTGGTGGATTATGGCCCACTCCTTCTCACAGAGAGGAGACCTGTGTCCCAGCAGTGGGCACTTATAGGCTGATGATGATGAGATATTTTAGGCGGGCAGATTTTTTCTTTATTCTACTATTTATAGTAAGTGAATTATTATTTTATTCTGTGACGCCCTTTGAAAGTCTATTCTTTGTTTTTGTACATATTACTAGTAAGTTTTTATTTATAGTTTGTATATTATAATGCGGCAACTCACCTATTACTCACCGTCAGTGAAAAACGCTATTTAAGAATGTTCTATCGATATCTTAGTTTCGATTTTCAGGCCGAGCAGAGTGATTTTCTAATTTGATGGCAATCATTTTGTCACTGCTAACCCGGTTTATGATAAAAGACTTATCCCATAGGAAACTTATTCGATTTAGAAACAAAACAAAAATTAAATATGTGTTAATCATAGAAGCACCGATGTTTAACCCTTCTTGTTTGATAAATGTTATTATCAAGCCACTATGGCATTACTCCAAGTATCTACATGAAAACCACTTTTGTTAATTCTTCGTACATCAATTATATATGACATCAGTGCCAACGTCTGAAACGAGCGGTTAAAAGTTGATAAACTCTATGTTCTATGTGCCAAATCCAATAGACTAGACTTTAGCTGATATAGACTACTTACTTAATAAGGGAAAGTGTGTCAGGTAATGTAAGGCACTACTTGTTTGTGGATAATAAGTAGGTATATTATGTTTTAGTTTCAGTAGGAGATGAGGGGACGAGCTGCATAAAAACAACGATCAGTGGTCCACACTGACTTTAATCCAAGGGATTATGAGGTCATGGCTTTTGTCCAACTATGGGATGACACAGATTAACAAAAAAAAGTATATATATATACGCAATAACGCCTGCGTCGCAAATATATAACGTGTAACGTTAATGCCTTTGTCAAACTGACAGACGAACCGAATGCGTGGCGTAGCGTTTTTGTTTGTAATGTATGGAACTGTTTGAAGCCTGTCACATAGAGTATCGGATCGCTTTCGCATTTTTATATGACATGATTCGGTTCGGTTCGCTATCGCCTGTCTGTTTGACAAAGGCCTAAATGCGCAAAACCAAGAAAAAAAATAAAAAGTCTTAGAACAAAAATTGTTCAGTAACATGGGCTGAGTTACCCCACGAGAGGTTTTGCGCATTTACCTTTACACATTGTATATTCGCTTCTTCTGGGTAAGCTCGCTCCATCGTCGACCTTGTCTTAGTCATTCCTGACCTAGACTAAGGTCAAGAGCAAACCCATCTCACATAAAAAAAAATATATTCCAAAATATATTTACAGATTAACAAGGCTACATAACAAAGAAACTGTTGCTGAGATAGAAAAACCCTGAAAAGAAAAATACGTAAAATTATGATTCCTATCAACATACGTTAAAAAACCTTCTCAGTAAATCAAAACATTACAAAGCCAGCCCTTCACAATAGGAGGAAAAATAAAAAGAAAATCCCGGTTTAATTTAAGAACTTACTAATATTTTATTTACAGGCAATATGGCCAGTGATTGGAGGTACGGAACACCTGTCTGCCTATGGATATTGACAAGCCCTGTTGGCTACCGATGCCGTTGTCATCCTTGCCAACTTTTTCCTAAAAATAGCCAGTATTTTTATTGCAACCATTGGAATCTTTTATTACTTATATCCGAGCGCACGATATTTTAGTAGCTTTAATTTTATTTTTACGTTATTTGTGGCTGAAATAAAAATATTGTTTATGTGGTATAGTTTAATACTATTGTAATGTAGCTAGAAAATGTGAATTTAGCACTACCATTCATAAAATTGAATTGAAACAAAATTCGAAAAGATATACGATGACTTGTGATTAATTTTTTTTTGCATAATTTAAGCAAAATATAGTTTTGTTCTTTGGCCAACAGTGGGTACGGTTTTTCTCCGTTTATGGATTCATGGTCATGCTTAATGGGTATTTTTGAATTAAGCCAGATTTAAGTCTCTATCAAACGAATAAAAAGAGTATTAAAATTTAATCTGTTTACATTTCTGGTTGTCATAACAACAAACAAAAACATAAAAAATATTTGGCCTCGATCGAAATAAACATTAACATAGACAAATCATCCTTTAATGGGGAAAAGAAAAGATCGTTATGATACAACCATTAAAGTCAAACGTTAATGGTAGCGCTCATAATGCCAAGTTACAATCGATGGCCACCCAATTGAACTGAATTCAGGCCCCGATGAACTTTGTTGACCGGACTGCAACCGAAATCAAATTATAACTTTCAGACTGTATATTATTATATATACAGAGAGTTCTGTGGCTGACAATATTGGTTTTGAAATCAGATAGCTTTTAAATAATACTACCTGACCCTGCAAACGTTGTTTTGCCATATACATTATTTCTAGTCCCACATTATATAAAAATAAAAAATAAATGTTAGGGATGAAAAACCTTATCACTTAGGGGGTATGAAAAATAGGTAGTACAATTATAACATTTCATAAAAATCGGTCAAGCCGTTTCAGAGGAGTATAGTAACCATCACTGTGACACGAGAATTTTATATATATTAGATTTGACTAACCTGATCTTCTTAGTTGCTACACTCTTGCCAGAGTCGTCGTGGTCGTCAGATCAGGGTTGGTGGCTAGTTTCATTGTCGCATCGCACCGTCGTCGCCATTCCTCTCGCACTGCTGTCTTCCTGGTCCATTCGTGTAAGAAACCATTCAATGCAGCCTTGATCTGTTGTACCCAGCGCATAAACTCTTTTGAAGTACTTTTTTTTGGATTTGCTAAAAATGGAGATTCAAGGTTAAGCAAAAAATACTGACTCCAAGGCAAAATACATTTTAACATAAACAAAGAAGGCGTAATAATCATACGCTTATAAAAGCGATTGGCGAGTTCAAACATAATTATATTTACTGGTACAGGTTTACTCGACACATTTACCAATTGCAGAGATGTTTTATTTGAATGTGTAGTTCTTGACTATAAATGTTATGAAAAATATCTAGCTCTAATTCCACGACAAAAATCCAGGCTTGCATGCAGGATGCAATCCCACCCTCCCGCCCTCAAGCATTATGCACATGTAGCAAAGGACACACCGTGCAAGAAAAACGGAAATACATGTCATGCAATCAAGCCGACACTCGACACGTGTTTCGCCCCTCCACGGGACATCCTCAGAAGATGTTAACTCAACATCTCCTGAGGCATATGCATGTTTCCTTTGCTGCATGTGCAACGTATGCATGAGGGCGGGAGGGTGCTATTGCATTCTGCATCCAAGTCTGGATTTTTGTCGCGGAATAAAGCTAGATATTTTTCATAACATTTAATGTCATGGATTTCCGCAAAGTAACGCCTGATTCTAATTTTTCTTGACTATAGTCTAGCTTAAAGGTGACAAAAAAAAGTCAACCGCACACAAAACAAGTGAATTTTGCTTTTGAGGCATTTATGACAGCTGTTACCCATCACGACATGGTCTCTCTGACATTCCATTATACAGTATCTCATAAAAAAATAGTAGCTTACGATTATGAATGATGAAACAAAAGCCGGAAACATGCAAATGACATGTGTCACATTAATTCTTTGAAAGTCATAAAAAGGGAGTGGTGCTGAATATAGTTCGTACTAAAAACTGGAACCAGTACTTATCCAGTTGATAAAAGTGACCAAGTTACAGCCGAAATAAATTTACGACATTTTTGGGTTGAATGATGCGGAAATTTTACGTTTCAGTTGCCCAAATTGATCTTGTTTAATGAGGGTGGGTGGGTGCACGCGTGTCCAGTTTAAATGCAAAATTTGGTTTATATAAATCTGCCGTTAAAGGGAAATATCAATACTTGCCTATTACAATGTTGCTTAACCAAAATCAATTCTGATCAATTCGAAATTAATCAACTGATACTGTTCAAGACTTCCACTTCTGAAATTGAAACAAATCTTAATTCCAATATAAACAATGCCAAATTGTCTAACAATTCCAAGTATCTAAGCCTAAAATGTTCAGAAATCCTTCATCGCCTCATCACAATACTGTTTATCTTTGTTAATAATTTCGACAACGACCAACTTATTCCGTATGCCAGAAGAGAAGTAACTTAATAAAAGTTTCTGTTTTCTTTAATTAACAGCGAAAAACTAATCCAATTTGCAATTCTCAGTAGGGTAAGAACTTTTGCCATGACAAAGATAATGCTCGCTAAGATTAAGGCAATAAGTACTTATTTCGGTGAACATGTAATTAGGAATATTCATTCCATTGAACATACTTACTCGCATGAACAATATAGGCTTATTGCATTGTGCTCTCGTTAGACAGCGAATACAAAGTCCAATGATAAAATAGCAGTCAATCTGTTTTATTCAAAGTTTTGATATACAACAACACGCAGAGTACAATGGGGCATTGTTTCCCCTAATGTTCCCATATATCGTGGCTTGCTTTTAACCCACACACAAAAGGGACGCTAAATGAAAAAGAATTTATTTGGTATTTCCTTCTCTATTTCGTTTTCGTATTCCTGTTTGAGATGTGGTACATTTATAAATACGTTCTTGTTTAAATTTGCTTTGCTCATCATCATAAATCTGTCTGTACTAAATACGTAGACTTGCTCCTACAGAATTTATATGACGTACTTGAGCAGACCATTTAAAAAGTTTACGTATGACGTTTAACACTTTGTCTAAGTCAATTGCAGTCTTCAGCCAGGACTCAGACTTGGCGATTTTTCTTTTCCATACGAAAAAAAAAACTTCAGAGCACTATTACATCATTATACATGTATGTATTCTTGACGAGATGGAGCCTGTGGTGACGCGCTATAAGTATTTCTCCTTAGGCTTATCTGAGCTTAGTATCCAGTCTTCTCCACTCGAAGCGATCATTTATATCCTGAATAATAGAGATTATTGGCTTCTTATATCGACCTTCACGGCATTGAGCTGTCGCACAAGGCATCTAGACTTTCGGCTTTTTTTTATTTACCGAGTTTTCGCTCTATTTGACTGGTTCTGCTTTTGCGTAAATGATTCGGGAATATTTTATGGATTCACGTTATTTTTTAGTATTTTGGTTTGCATGGATTCTTTAGTCACGTTTGTTATGCGTTTTTGTTAAATTTTTTCCTTCATCATTGAATCTAACATCTTTTTAAGACTTATATTATGATAAGCTTTTTTTTTACTTAGCATTCAGCTTTTATATTTTGTGGTCTTACCTAAGAATTATCTGCCTGCTTAAGTACAAAAAATTCATTGAGATTCTGAGTACATATTATTTCCATCAACTTTTCTCGTAATTGGACTCCTAGAAGTGCCATTATCATCTTAGTCTTTTAATGTTCTGTTTTGTGTTCCATTTGAAGCTTTCCAGAGAATTCTACAATCTAACCTTGAATTAAATACGAGACTTGTGGCTTGATAAAATGTAAATTATTCATGTCTCTAGAGACATAGTCGAGATATACTGTCACCGTGTTGTATGTTAGGCAAATAATAACTATGAAAAAAAAATATCTTAGACATACACTATCTAATGAGATTTTTCGAGACCATACCTGTTTAATTTATTATTATTATTTATTTATTTAGGATTTCCAACAAAGAATACACAGACAATAATAATTATGTATACACAACAATTTATGTATTTCAATTGTTAATTCATTTTACATTTCAAATTACATGTTTTAGCTAGAAATAATAGTTGTTAATATAATTCAATAGAATAAATTAATTTGTTGTCTGTAACAAACATAACATACGTGTTGAATCGGTAAATAGGTTCTAAATTGCAATATTTGAACACAGAAATGTAAATCTACTTATATTTTGTATTTATTTTACTAAATTTTATGTGATATTCCAAAAGACGACATAAATAAAAAGTTAATAAACATTCCGTTAAACTTTGTTTAGCAAAATATCTCTATTTAATCCTAAATTCGTTCATTCTTGTGTTAGTAGCTACATCAATCTTGTTGGTTTGGTGTTAAACATAGACATTGAAACCGAAGTTTATCTGTGATATATTTGATACTAAACACGAAGGTTTATTTACAAAGGGGTAACAAACAAACGACCGCAAAAAGGTACATGAATTTCGTCGATTTTCAAGAACTCGATTCTAAACCTGTGGTATTGAAATAGAAAACTCAACTTTATTTAAATGTTAAAGTTCATAATAGACTGAATACATTTGGAGATCGTTAATGTTAATTAACTAATTAATTAATGATTTAAGCGGACGGATGCGGACTGCCCAGCGTCTACTTTTAAGTCCGTTATCGAAGACATAGGTACGGATTCGGATGTACGAACATAACTAACGTGAAAATCAATGTCACAATCAAATCCGCGACATGTGACATCTACCAACGTTTTGCATCACATTCGCTGAGACAGGAAGCCTATGTTCCAGCATTCAGAACATTACATGACTGGCCTGTTGGTCTAGTGGTTAGTGACCCTGACTGCTATGCCGGGGGTCGTGGGTTCGATTCCCACCCAGGACAAATGTTTGTGTGATGAGCACGATCATTTGTTCTGTGTCTGGGTGTAATTTATCTATAATATGTATGTATTTAGAAATATATAAGTATGTTTATCAGTTGTCTAGTACCCATAATACAAGCTCTGCTTAGCTTGGGACTAGATGGCGTTGTGTGATAGTTGTGGAATATTATTATTATTATTATTATTATTAAAGACTGATGAGGTGTAGCGGGTAAATCGTAAGGTTATAAAAATATTAAATAAGTAGCTATATTCATAAATTATCTGATTCCGTGACCTTCCATTACGTAAGTTTTTTTTTTTTCGAAAGCCCTATTATGTTTTAACTGTTACGTAGTTACAATTTAACTATGTCGAGCCTTTAATAATATGAATACTATCATGGAATTTCCTGGAAAAGAATCTAAATTGTATAAGAGGTCATTCAATAACCACAAATCGCCTACACCAATGACATAGGTACTTATGACGGAAAAAATCGGAAGGTCGTTCGTGTATTGAGCAATAAAAGGTTTGACTCAATAACACCAATCAAGTAATCATGATCTTTCGCATCATTATGTTCAATAGAACGTTTTTGTTCCATACTCGCTTTTGTACCTGGCTTCTCCCGGTTGGGATAGGAAATTATACCACAGAAATGCTTAAAAAAATAAACTATCTAGTTTTTTGAGGTAGTAAAATCATCAAAGGAGTCTTGCCACCCTAGGGGCGGAAGGGACTGTCTGGTTCGTACTGACAAAAATTTACCGTGTTTCTTCAATAGCTCTTTACGGTCAATGTTTCTAGTTTGACTCCGGCATGATTTTAAGACCTGAAACCGTAATGAACATACCAAGTTTCTTTCCCATTCTCATTTAAAATGTGGCCATGGACTCAATATTTTAATTAATGGTAAACCATCCACGGAACGAACTCAGAAACCGTAGTTAATACCATATTATGATCATGGATGAAAATTATAGCCCATGATCCCATGGCGGTAATCCAGCAGGGAGGTTTGCCACCACATTGGAGACTGTGCGGTATCCCCGGATCATCCGGATGGACATAATCCTCGTTGATTTATTCTACAACAAGACTTTAAGTTTTAAAAGAAAAATGTGGGCCGAAGATTATTCGTGTAGTATAAATATTAGGATTTTAAAATAACAGAAGCGTAATAACTGCTGTTATGATACGGGTATTGGTTTCGCCGTATTTATTTAAGGGTTAACTCACAATAATGTATGAGATATACTGCGCTATAAAAGCTCGCAGTGACCATGAAACTTAAAGTTTATTGAAGGAGCTAGTTGTATTTAATTTGATTTGATCGAATGACTGTCAGACTTTTCCACTGCGTCAATCGATTTATGTTCGAAGTATTATATTTGTCTACGCCATCGTTCAGTGTCCTAGTGCCAATTCACGAAAGCATCATCATGTCCGCCTTTGCCCTAACTAAGAACCCTAGTAAACCTACAATCAACCATTATTATCGAGCACTCAAACCAAATTGTAAGCGATTACGTACAATCGCTGAGAACCATTCAACGTGGATCGATCATGTGCCTATCAAAACGCAATTATATCCACTATTGGTACGTTAATAGGACCGATAGCTGGATAACAGTAGTTTTCCATTCTTTTTGACGATAACATGTAAGTCAAGGTTGTAGTGTGTTTGATTTGTGTGACATTGTTTCCTGGAAGCTACCTCTCTCTGATTATATGGTTACTGAGCTAATAGAGGAAAAAAAAATAATGTAGCTTTGTTTTCCGATGGATTTTTGATAGTAAGTAAGAAGTAAACCTTGTGTTTTAGTTTTTAGTACCTATAAATAAAAGTTAAATCTTGCAAACAATTTTTAATTCGTATGACTAACTTATCTTGTCCTTAAATGATAAAGAATAAGAAACGTCCGAAAATTCGACCGAAGCTACGGGTTTCATGCTTAGATAGTTGTACCTCTAGTCCAAGTCCACGGCGCGTCTTATTCCACGTGTACCTCAAGGAAACTGACGTGGCCAACATAGGGCTAAATGCCTAACACATCACTGAAATCGCGAGACACAGCTACTATTAAAATATGCAGTTACTGTAACCTTGCCTTTAAGCCACCCGCGTCTGGGGATCGTACAATGCTTGCAACGGCCCTGCTGTATTATTTTTCATTCGATATCGCACGCGCTAACGATCCCGCTTCGATTTTAATATTAAAAATAGTTGACAAGTTTTGCTTTTAGTGGTTCTTGTCGACTTTTATTCTAAAATCGGAAAGAATTACTCTGATATTGGATATTGATATAAGATGGTTTTATGGCTTTCATCGATGCTTGTTCTTATTTTAATAATACTACCTAATATAACATCAAGACCGTTCTTCTGAATCTGTAGGGTTAGGCAAATTTGTACTTATTTAAGCACAGTTTTCAAATTATATTAAGTAACATGCACGCGTAGCATGACTATTCTACAAGATATAGACAAAGTCATTTCTTTATAGTATGAAATATTATTTCCCTATTGCGGTGAGACCCATAGATGACTAGCTAGACCAGATATTTCTACATTTTAAACATCGCTATTATTCGCTTTGTGGACTATGAGAAAGCCTTCGATTCGGTGGAAACATGGGCGGTACTTGAGTCACTCCAGCGATGCCGTATTGACTATCGGTACATCGAGGTGTTGAAGTGCTTGTATAATAACGCCACCATGTCGGTCCGAGTACAGGAGCAGAGCACGAAGGCGATTCCATTGAGAAGAGGCGTAAGACAGGGGGACGTTATCTCCCCGAAACTGTTTACTGCCGCAATGGAAGACGCCTTCAAGCTCCTGGAATGGCAAGGACTTGGCATCAACATCAACGGCGAATACATCACTCACCTTCGGTTTGCCGACGACATCGTAGTCATGGCAAAGTCGATGGAGGAACTCAGCATGATGCTCGATGGCCTCGACCGAGTTTCACAACGGGTGGGCTTGAAAATGAACATGGACAAGACGAAAATTATGTCAAATGCCAATGTTGTGCCCACCCCAGTCTCTGTTGGAAACTCGGTACTCGAAGTTGTTGACTCATATATCTACTTAGGACAAGTGGTCCAGTTAGGTAGGTCCAACTTCGAGAAAGAGGTCAACCGCCGAATCCAACTCGGTTGGGCAGCGTTCGGGAAACTACGCAATGTCTTTTCGTCCGACATACCTCAGTGCCTCAAGACGAAAGTCTTCAACCAATGTGTGTTACCAGTGATGAGTTACGGCACCGAAACGTGGTCTTTCACTATCGGCCTCATCTCAAAGCTCAAAGTCGCTCAACGAGCTATGGAGAGGGCTATGCTAGGTGTTTCTCTACGTGATCGAATCCGAAATGAGGAGATCCGTAGACGAACTAAAGTCACCGATATAGCCCACCGGATTAGCAAGCTGAAGTGGCAATGGGCAGGCCATATTGCTCGCAGAGCAGATGGCCGATGGGGTCGAAAAGTACTAGAGTGGAGACCACGGACTAGCAAGCGCAGCGTAGGACGTCCACCAGCAAGGTGGACAGACGACCTTATAAAGGTCGCCGGAAGACGCTGGATGCAGGTCGCTTCCAACCGGTATAAGTGGAAATCAAAAGGGGAGGCCTATGTTCAGCAGTGGACGTCCTACGGCTGAGATGATGATGATGATTATTCGCTTTGCTCAGGATGATATTAATATTTCTATAAGCTCTGTAATTTGGTCGCCACTCGAGAACTTTTCTTCCCCATCGGTTGTCAATTCTACGCTGTTAACAAAATACTGAAATCTTCTTCGATCATTAAAATCAAAAAGTTATTTGTAATCATCGAAGGAAATCTTGCGAAACGGTCTCAGTATTATAAGGTTATTATCACTAGCTTTATAATGTGACTGACTGGTTTAACATATAGATGCCCAAACAGTAATAATTAAATATGCTTTTAGGTTCCAATCCAAATATTGATCAAATACCCCTGTAATAAATCTTAACAGTAATCATACACCCACGTCATTATATACTGATTGTGCTCCAAAATAAATCACGGAAAACAACGATAACTTTAACATGTGAAAGTTTATCCTGTGTATACAGAATCTTATATTTAGATATTTCCTCTACATTTTATATACTCTGATGTAGCAAAACACGCACCGAAATTTTCAATAAAAATCATTCGGTTCTGTTTTTATTTTCCACATTCCCGTCAATTCCGTATCACATCCATTACTTTCAGTTTTGCTAACTTGTACCTCTGAGTTTTTATCCGGGCGACATGAAAAACGTCTATCGCTCGAATGAATCTCAGTCGTAAAACAAATCCGTGCCATTTTTCGGAGTACATTACACGCAAACCCACTTCCTTTGGTATAAACATAGTACGTACCTAGTATTGTTTAAAAAGCGTTTATCTCTTTGTGTTTAAAGGGCTTTATTTACACACAATTTCACGAAAACCTTCACAAATTCGACAGATTACTTTGGTGCTAAAAAAATTCGATTCGTAATTAGAAAGCTAAAATTAACTTTATCGCTTTTACTTTTAGTTGAGACTTCGAACGTTTACCGGAACTAATTTTGCCTTCCGGGAACTAAAATTGCCTGTCAAGTATCCCTTTCCCACTAACGCGTCACGTTTGAGAGTTTTTTATGTCATCCCGTGACACCAAACCCACTCGATCCCATTACGCTGATGTCAGGAGCAGAATGACTCTTCAAGAATAAAATTGTGTCTCGTGATTTAAAGTACAGTCGTTATTACATTTTTTACTTCGATGGATGATGTATAGATGACGGTACTTACAAGAATAAAAGATGTTAGTGGTAACTGTGGTAAATAAACCACGAAGTTGTTTTACGATTTCTAATTCCATGGATTGATATACTGTATTATTTTATTATAGTACCACTGTTCTTATTTTACACAAATTGCCCCCAAATTGAGTAGAGGCAGTAGGCAATGTCCCCATAAAGCCAGTAACTATAAACATTGATGGTTTCTAAATACAGTTTATTCATCAATCGAGCTCGACATTTTTTTTTTTTTTTTTTTTTTTTTATTTTATTTTTTTTTTTTTTTTTTTTTAGCGTGGTAAAATCATCAAATGAGTCCTCCAACCCCGGGCAGGGCGGGAGGGACTGTCAGACTTCTACTGACTAAAATCCACGGTGTCCTTCATAGCCTGTTAAGTTCCGGGGTTACGGTAAGGGAATAATCCCGCGACCCCGGCAGGCTTTGGCCCTCTGAGAGGGGGGCCCCGTCATTATGCTGACGCTCTTTGAGGCGCGCGTGGGACACAACGCGCCGTCGACCCGGGCATGGTCCTTGGTCGGGCAGCGAGTTGCCCTTTACTCGCTGCCCGCATGCCCGCGCCTACGGTGGCCGGAGATCGTCTCGCGACGTCCGTCGCCGTGGGCGTCCTACACCGCGGTTGGGGCGGAGGGAGGACTCTGTCCTCTCTCGCTCGCGGCGCGCCTCCTCCTTAGCGAGCATTACTGCTTCGCAGAAGGAGACGACCGCTTCCCACTCCGTCTCGCCCCGCAGCATGGCCGAAACCAATGCCGGGCGCGAGAGGTCTCCGCCTATCGCAGCCGTGAGGACACGTCGGTGCGCCGCCCAAGCTGGGCAGTCCTGCACCGTATGCTCCACCGTGTCCTCCGGGCGATCTTCGCAGTGATGACACCCAGACGTTTCCTCCTTCCGCATTAGACACAGGTACCTCCCGAAGCACCCGTGCCCGGTGAGGACCTGCGTCAGGCGGAAGGTAAGGACGCCATGACTTCTCTCCAACCACTCCTCAAAGAGGGGTCTTACCGCCGCAATTGCGGCGTGCCCGGCCGTCGGTCGCGACAGTCGTTCCTTCCATACTGCCCTGAGATCGCGCCGGAGGTCTTCGCGCCGCGCCTTGACTTCGCGAGGCAGCGGGGTCACGCCCCGGCGCTGCGCCTCCACGCGCCACTCATAGACGCGCTGGAGGGCAGTCGCCTCCAGATCCCAAGGCAAATCGAGCTCGACATAACAATCTACTAAGTTAACTACAATGTATCTAGGGTACCACTTATCCAAATTGCTGAAAAAATATACCGTTTTTAGCTATACGTCTTGTTTAATTTTTCGCGCATTTTTGGCTTCACCTGTACCAGGTAAATGCGTGTGTGTGGGTTTGCGTCGGTATATCATACCGTACATTTTCACATGTGTGGTATGTAGGTAGGTATGCAGCCTTTGTCCTTTGAGACGGTGGCTGTCCGTGATTTGATGTTGTCGCTTAGATTTGGGCGGTTTTGCATCATTAAACGGACACCAACTTCTCAGCGCCCCGTAGTTTATGACTCAAGTTCTCACTCTGATTAATGAAATTAGTGCTAACGAAATGAAGGCGGGTCACAGCTATTAGGTGCTTCATTGTCATCTAAATTAGTATTGTTTGTATAAACTGTAAAAAATAAACTGGGGCTTGGGATATTTTGTCAAGATTTCCTTGGGCCAAAACATGAAAAGAAACAACCAATGAAAAGGACCTATAAATGTGCTTACACCACAGTCCTTCAAACTGGACAAGACTGTTAAGTAACTCACTTCACCACATTCTCGCTTCATAAATTTTCTCCGTAATCCGTTTACTATTAAAGGGGGTTTCATCAAAATAATTGGCCAATAACAAAATAATGTGTTACGACAGGCGAGAAAATCTGTTACTGGCTATAGTAGTCGGGCCTGTGAGACTGCCAGTAGTTGTTAACTGGAACATTTCTTGTCGCAGGTTTCCTCTAACTGACAAGTATCAGAGTAGTTTGTTAAACAAGAGGGGATAGAGTGTAGAGAGGTGTTCTCTGTTCATTAGTTACTCGGACGTTGTATGCGGATCGAACTAATGGAGAGACTTGCCTGATTTTGACCGTGTGCTTGTTTGTGTTACTTTTATTGTTGACACGTCTATCTGGGCGTTTTTGTTTGTACTGTTTTGTGTAAGTTAGTATCTTTAGGTTGACACTTTTGGGTAAGTTGGTTTTGTAAACAATTTTGTTGTGTTAGCACGCTAGACTGTTAACATTTCCAATGATACATCGATATTTATGTGTTTTTATAAGTTCCAACAATTTTTTTATCGTGTCTTTATCAAAATAGTTTTCTTTGGGTCAGTAGATAGGTATATAATATATATCTCCTTTTGAGTTCGTTTTCCCACATTAGGTTTTTTCATTATTACTTTTTTTACAAGCATCGAATATACTGCTAGACCTGGAATAACTATCAGAAGGCCAAACAAATATTTGTTTTACTTTTTCAGGTCAAATCGAATACGTCAAAATACGCAGCCAATCACACACTGCACCTAACGTACATTCTATTAAGTATTGTGCTAAATAATTATGTGAATCTCTAGATATTTTTCAAAACATGTAAGTTACAAGCAAAATTCGAGTACCAAGCAAAGATCATTGCTACCTTTTTTACATGCAAACTGTTCAATTTTTTGTACTAAATGCAATATCCTACCAAATTATCTACGTATTGGTTCCTCTATGAAATAAATAATCGTATAATAACATGAAAAACAATCTGTTATATAGAACATCGTTATTTATCGGGGTCGTTCCAGTCGAATAATACTTAAAGGTCACCATGATTTATTTCATTCTGATTTCTAGGCAAATAGATTTCAGTGAGTAAATAATATATTACAAGATGGTTACTTTGAAAGTTGTGACCATATTAGCAACAACCTTGAGAATATGTTCAATTTTTATAGGTATAATGGTTTTATTTATTAAAATTTTACATTTTATTACACTTTCAGACGTCAAAAAATCTTAAAAAGTACTGCAACCTCCTCTTAATAATAAAGTTTCAAGAATGTGACAAACTAATACGAAACATTTCTATACTAAACAAGTAACAAAAAGGAAAATTATAATGTACCACTCAAAAATGAAGCAACAAGAGATATTACTTAGTAACAGTACAACTGAGAACAAAATACTTTCAATACCTATCCTAAATGAAAATGGAACCAAAAATAAATGGCAATCACTGTCCTGAAACTACGACCTCTGTAAATATTTTAGTTAAACAACTTCACTCGTTGTTGTCCCTCCTAAAATAATTTAACAGTTATTAAAACTCTGTTCTCGATTGTACCTTTTACTATGTTAGAAACGGTGTACACAACAATGCACTTTACGTTATGTAGATACTTTTATATTAAATAGCAGAATGCACGGCTTTTTTGTTTTCAATAGAATTGCAAATATTTTAGATTTACTTACAACAATGAACATGGTAATTTGGTTATATGTTTTTTTTTTCACGGGTCTGAAATGGATATCATTTCAGAGCATGACTGACCGATTGACTATTACTACGCTACGTGAAGCAGGTTGGGTTTCCGAACGGAACAAATATTTGTCCGGGTTTGCCGGTTTGTATAATGCGTGTAGGCCAATGTTTTAAAAAAATAAATAGAAAATTAACATCAATCATAAGGTTTAATTTTGGCAATGTAGCAATTTCCAATCTTTTAAAGGTCAGTATAAATAAGTATCTGCTTATGTTATTTTCAGTAATATAACAACATTAAGGTGAAACAAGTCAACATTTTTTCCATAGAAACTTCGTTGGGGTTTTACTCCACTATATGACAAGGTACATCCAAAGTTAAACATGGTATCGTTTTGTCTCATTATTAATTTTGTCTGTAAGCAGAATTTTGAAATAACAAGCCATTAAAAAGTTACGAGCTTCCAAAGATTCGTTTTTTTTGCTAATTTTAACACAACTTTGGGCTTAAATTAGAAATTAAAGAAGCATCAAATTTCCAAAACAAAGTCCGTACCGACCGTACACAGCAAATTTATCTAAGAATTCCATAAATTTTATTTGAAATTGATTGATGCAGTGGTTTTTTCATAAAACCCCTTCTTCCAAAGGCCGTTTCGTATTTTTTCACGCGCGCCTTTTAATCTGAATGATCGTGCATCTCACTGAATAATGTTTTCCCCTGTTTTCTCCACGGGGGGATGACGCTCGCGGACACATGAACAATATGGCTCGATTTCAGGTGAAATATCATGGTTTTTGACCATGCCTGCCAGTGAGTTCGAGCTCGCGACTAGCGCCGCCTTAAAATCTGATTACATGTCATTATTATTGACAAATTCTATAGGAGCTAGAAAGACATGAAACAAATCTCTAGTTCCATATAAGAAACATAGACGACATAGGTGTCATCAAAATCTGTAGACTCAGGACAAAGGTTAAGGTATCCCTTCTGGACATGTCGACCGAAATCTAAATTGAGTCACCCGAATTTTTTTTAACCTACATAAATTCAGCCTTAGCAGTAGCAGTATTAGTTCCTATTATGAATTTGATGTAGCCGTCTCACACTTAAGTTTCAACACAATTATAAACGAGCAATTTACACCTTTAAATCTGAAGTAATTAGCATAAAAACAAAACATAATCGCGTGTCAAAATTAGTTTGCGGTACACCTTCCTTTAGCATTACGGTTTGGTTGGAATCCAGCTTGGAAACCGCAATCAAGACGTGTGATACAAGTACCTACCTACATAATCATGTACGTGAAGGGATATAGCACAGGGTGAAATGTTTCATGTACTGTGTATGATAATGTTGGGTAATTGCAAATATGGATCGACATAGAACATGATTAGTCTGATTGTCCAAACAATTGGCTAATTAATGTCATTGAGAACATATTATAATATCGTTGCCCAAATAGCGAGCAGTAATTGAAGAAGTTTTTCTATTACTCGTTTATCTAATTTGTTCTGCTAGCTTCTTATAAACGGGGTGCTAAGACAGGAAACCTCCACGTGCGCCCGTGGACTGGAGTTCCCTCTCGGATAAGTCCGGGGGGACTTTGTAAATTCGAGACAGGTAGTCCATCACTGTCATTTTATTAGAGCTCAAAATTAAATGTAAGTTTGTTTAAAGTACTATTAGCAACAATAATTACCTAGTCATTATAAGTAACATAGACTTCTAACGCATAATAATTAATGTTTAGTTACATTTTGTAAATCAGGGTACTGTTTGAAGTATATCTCTTCATTATTTCAAATGGTAATAAATGAGGTAGGCTCTTTGTAATAATATAAATTAAGCCAAATGAGGTATTATTGAGGCCACATAAAAGATAGTGACAGAAGGCCGACTACATACAAATAGTTAAAACTAAACGCTACTAGGCGATTTTCATAATTATCATTTTTCGCAGAGCGAAGATTGAAACGAAGAGAATACAAAAACAATGACAAGAAAACAAGTGTAGTGCGTTTGTCAAGCATTGTAAATGTCAATGCCAGTTGCAGTCCGAACTATGAACAGAAAGGTCCATGACCTCAACATGATCTGTCAACTGTTATTTGAAAATGTTAGAAAAAAACGCAACGATCATCCAACGGGCTATGAAGAAGGCTATGCTTGGAGTCTCATTGCGCGATCGACCCAGAAATGAGGAGATTCGTAGACGAACCAAAGTTACCGACATTGCCCAACGAATTAGCAAGTTGAAATGACAGTGGGCAGGCCATATAGCACGCAGAACTGATTTCCGATGAGGCCGTAAGCTTCTTGAATGGAGACCACGCATCAGTAAGCGCAGCGTAAGACGTCCACTCACAAGACAGGTAGACGATCTTATGAAGACCACAGCATCACCAAAAAACACAAAGGTGCAAATTAGTTTACAATAATATTTTTTACTAAAGATTTTTGTGGAACGGAAATTTCGAGTGTCGACTTGAGCCAGCGACCTTCAGATTCAGTAGGTACACCAAGCCACCGCATTCATGTCTTGCTAGCTCGAATCTTTCATTCTAAGGGTGATGTTTGGCGCCATCTATTTTATTACGAGTACTAGCTGTTGCCCGCGACTTCGTCCGCATTGTATTTGGTTTTATGGCACCTATACCAATATTCTCTTTTTTAATTCGTTGAGAAAGTGAGGGTACCTGATGTCCCACTTAGTTTGTTATAGAATCTATAACAAACTTTAAAGCAAATGAAATGAAAACTTCCAGACACAACACTATATATACGACATTGGTAGTTTTTCCCTCGGGTGCTAAAATAAAAAGCTGATGGTCAGCATTACTGACAGGCGAGCATGTGTTATATATACTTGGCCGTGGGAAAAACAGTTGGACCTTAGGTCGACATCAGCTTCCTTCAGGGTCTGTCCTTGGGACTTATTTATGGTCATCGCGAAGTAAGCGGCTGCCAGGAATTGTGTGAGTTTGAACTGGAAAAGGAAATTGTTGGAGATGAGTGGTATTCACGGTATCAATGCAGTTTCCCCTGAGCCACATCCGGTGAAAATTTCAGCTTCGCTTAAATTTCTGTGTAATGCAGTAACTATTAGTCGCGTTCCATTGCACAATTTTGGTGGAGTTAGATTTCTTAGAAGCATTATTATTACTTTTAGGTTATTATATGAGCTCGAGGACCACAGGCAGTTAATGAATATAAAATCTCGAGTGGGTAGTTGCTGGCATCATCCTGATTGACGACGTTATTGTATGACGTGTGAACCACATCATTCCCAACAATTTCGGTTAATATGTTTTCATTTATTGCAGCGGTTCGGTCATTTTTTTAGTATCGCACGATCAAATAGCCAAGAATTTTCCTGAAGTGTTATACTTGACGGGACTCCGAATACGTAACTTATCAATTCTTCTTACAACGGGCAGTGTCTGCCGGAATTTTCCGGAGAACAGTACCTACCGTGATATTGTCCATGGGTCTATCATCATGGCGAATGTCTCAAAGTGTTCTGTCTGTGACATGGTACATTCAGACGATTACATTTTTTTTAGCGTGGTAATACATCACGTGGAACACAACGTGCACTCTTTACTCGCCGCCCGCATGGCCGCGCCTACAGTGGCTGGAGATCGTGTAGCGACGTCTGTCGCCATCGGCGTCTACCGCTGCGGCTGGGCTGGAGGTGGACATTGTCCTCTCCCTCATGCGTCCCGCCTCCTCCTTCGTCAGCATGACTGCTTCGCAGAAGGAGGCGACTGCTTCCCATTCTGTCTCGCCCCGCAGCATCATGGCCTCGACCAATACTAAGCACGAGAGGTCACCGATTATCGTCGTAGTGAGAACACGGCGGTTCTCTGCCCAAGTGGGTAGTCCTGCACCGTATGCTCCACCGTGTCCTCCAGGCGATCCACGCAGTGGTGACACCCAGGCGATTCTTCCTTCCCTATCCGACACTGCTACCTCCCGAAACTTTCCGTGTTCGTTGAGGACCTACGTCATGTGGTAGGTCAGGCGGGACGCCGTGACGCCTATCCAACCACTCCTTAAAGAGGGGTCTTACCACCGCGGTTGGGGCTAGGGTTGCCAACCGTACTATAATATATAGTACCTATTGTACTATATTTAGGGTCTCCGTACTATATACTTTTGAAGAAATATATAGTACGCGAAAATACTATATTTCCGTACAATAGCTAAATGTTTATATTTTGCGTTTCTATTTCATTACTAAAATTAGTAAATTAAAAAAACTTCCTGCAATTTACGAACACATTTTTAAAAACTATGGAAGAAGTGCAAAAAATATAGTTTAAAAAAAATAAATAAGTAAAAATATAACTTTAGTCTATTTTTAATTCTTCCCTACTAAAATACTATATTTTTTTGAAGCGTACTATATTTTTTATGGCTTTTTCAAAAAAAATACTATATTCTGACAAAAAAATGTTGGCAACCCTAGTTGGGGCGTGCCCGGAACTCGGTTGCGACAGTCGCTCTTTCCATATTGCCCTGTGATCGCGCCGGAGCTTTTTCCTGGGATTCATCCTGGAGATTGTATTGTATTGTATAGCGGGCTGGTATCCGCAACTCCACGTCATATGCGCGTATTTTGCGTGCGGATGAGATGATCATTCTCCTGGCGATGCGCCTCTATACACGCGGTGGAGGGCCGTCGCCTCCAGGGGAAGACGACTACATTACAATCCTGAAACACCTTTGCTTTGTCACAGTTTCATGACTACGAACACGTTGAGTGTTGCAGTGTTGTCTTAGTCAAATGGGATTTTAAACAACAAAAAACAAAAAAAAATACGCATCTTACTTTGTTAGTGACGTACAACAGAGACTGCTCATCAGGCTGAACAACTTTGCTAAGACGTCATTCCTTTGTAGCTGGGCTCTTGGAGTTCCACAACAGGTGTTCCAGATCTTCAATTTTTATACGTCAACAGAGAGTGCTCATCAGGCTGAGCAACTCTTGCTAAGACGTCATTCCTATAGGTATATGTTATAGTGTAGCTGGGCTCTTAGTGTTCCACATCAGGTGTTCAAGACTTTCAATTTTTATACGTCAACAGAGACTGCTCATCAGGCTGAACAACTTTGCTAAAACGTCATTCCTTTATATGTTATAGTGTAGCTGGGCTTTTGGTGTTCCACATCAGGTGTTCCAGATCTTCAGTTTTTATATGTCAACTGAGAGTGATCGTCAGGCTGAACAACTTTGCAAAGACGTCATTCCTGTATATGTAATAGTGTAGCTGGGCTCTTGGTGTTCCACATCAGGTGTTCCAGTTCTTCAATTTTTATACGACAACAGAGACTGCTCATCAGGCTGAACAACTTTGCTAAGACGTCATTCCTTTACATGTTATAGTGTAGCTGGGCTCTTGGAGTTTCACAACAGGTGTTCTAGATCTTCAATTTTTATACGTCAACAGAGAGTGCTCATCAGGCTGAGCAACTCTTGCTAAGACTTCATTCCTATACATAAATGTTATAGTTTAGATGGGCTTTTGGTGTTCCACATCAGGTGTTCCAGAGATCTTCAATTTTTGTATGTCAACAGAGAGTGCTCGTCAGGCTGAACAACTTTGCAAAAACGTCATTCCTGTATTTGTTATAGTCTAGCTGGGCTCTTGGTGTTCCACATCAGGTATTCCAGATCTTCAATTTTTATATGTCAACAGAAAGTGCTCATCAGGGTGAACAAGTTTCCTAAGACGTCATTCCTGTATATGTTATAGTGTAGCTGGGCTCTTGGAGTTCCACATCAGGTGTTCCAGATCTTCAAATTTATTCCCTCAGCAGAAAATGCTCATCACGCGGAACAATTTTTGCTATCGCACCATTTTTGTATCTCTTATAGTTTAGCTGGTCCGTTGCGGTTCTGCACCAGGTGTTCAAGTTTCCAAGATAAATTATAGCCTATGTGTTGGCCAGACTTAATACCTAAACAACAAAAAAAAAATCATTCAAATCCGTCCAGTACTTTTTGAGTTTATCCCGGACATACATACAGACAAACAGACAAACAGACAAAAATTCTAAAAACTATATTTTTGGCTTCGGTATCGATTGTAGATCACACCCCAAGTATTCTTTTCAAAAAATATTCAATGTACAGTTTTGACTTTCCTACTATTTTATTATATGTATATTATTATTATGTATTTAAGAGAACGTATGACGTCACAATATGGTGCCAGTTCAGGTTTGTCTAAATTTAGATTTGTAGGAACATTGTAAGTAGACGCGTGTGTGTGTGAGTTTTTCTCACTTTGACTTTGTATGTAAAACTTCTAACTTTGCATGTAGAATTTCTTCTCTTCTAACCTTCTGTAAAGTATCTACTTGTTAATTTTGGTGAACTAGTATTACATTAATTAATTAACGACCACATTTCAATAATTTCGGTGTTACTCTAATAATTATTTCGAATCCTGTAATTAGTGAAGTCTAATGCACTCAATATCTAAATGAATCCGAATTTTCACATTTCAATATTAATTTGTAAATTTCAATATTCGTTTGTATTTGTAAAGACTATGCTTTACTTATCAATCATTTTTTTTTTAATTTAAAAAGGTGGGTTATGAAATTATTCACGTAATAATAATAACTGCTCGTTGTTTCGTATGTACAAACGCCCGCTAGCAGGTCAACCTACCCAAATCGAACCTTCCATTAATGTGATAAGGTTGTAAATCTACTAAAGAAATTTGACAGATTGAGGTAGGTTGATTTGCGTCTGTACATGATTCTTAATTATAATCGTTTATGATCATGATTTTATTTTTACACCAAAATATTTAAAAACGTGTGTAAATAAGTAATAAGGCCTATAAAAGACAAACAACATTACTGTAAGTCACTTATGTGGGACACAAACCATTGATGTACAAATAGAAAAAAAAAAAACGGCGTACGATCCACTATCAGTTTAAGCACAAAAACTCCGACCAATATCAAAACGGCTAGCATTCCCGGTTATTATTCCGTTCTATGCCGGGAAAGATCCATCTGAAAAGTTAATTGCTCAGCTCGCAATACCTGTCTGCGGCTTTTCAGGGTTACCGCCTGAATAATCTGCGCATTGTATTGGTATTTATTTCCCATTCCTGATTTTGTTATCTACTGGGTATTAAGATGCTGATAAACTTGAGCATTTACTAGTAATGAGCAGTTTTGCGAATGCAAATGAAAAAAAAGGGGAGCTTTTGAGCAATTATTATAAAGAACGCTCTGGTGAGATTTTTGCCAAGTCGTCAGTCAAGTCTGACATTTTCACGAAGGGAATTATGGTTACATTCGTCCAAGTGTTAAATTGTCCACATGTCATTACGTAAAAAAGTCAAAAGTTTTGTTATAAAGATCAAGTGGCAAAATGTCCATACGACAAAAAGTGAAAATGATTTTACATCTACAAATTAAATTGTTTAACGACATTAGAACGTAAAGGGCTTTTGAAATATAAAATAAAGAAATTTGTTCTATTACCTTTTTAAAAAATAATCCAGGCGTCGTTTTATCACAAAACCTAGGATTTTAAAACATGTACAATATGACTTTTGGACATTATAACACTTGTTGATTTTTGCAAAACTTCATTGTAACCAAATAGAAATATAACATTAGGTTATTTTGACATGTGGACATTTGGACGAATATTTACCATAAACCAATTTTTTTAATGACCAGGGACTAGAGCGTTTGCTAGTCATCATCATATCAGCCGTAAGACGTCCACTGCTGAACAAAGGCCTCCCCTATAGACTTCCAATAGGATCGGTTGGAAACGGCTTGTGGTGTTCATAAGCTCGTCTGACCAGCTTGTTGGTGGACGAGTTGAAGGACGTTTGCTAGTAAGATCGTGAAAATGATCGCAGTGACGTTGGGCTCTATGCTTTGCTTTGTTCGTTGTGCATGTACAGTTCGACAAAATTAAAAACGGCGAATATTCTGTTACAAGTGAATGCGCAAGTCTGTTTTAAAAGTTCGTATTAGAATTAAAAGCAGTGATAAACATAGTTGTGATTTAAAAATACATTTTTGCTTATGAACTTTATACTAAATTTTCCAAGGTTTTTGTTTTGGTTTCAAAAATAATAACAAAAGCTATGAAACTTACAGCACATATCATCATTTAGTTTAATCACGTCTACTTTTAGGCAGTTTCACAAAGGCAAAGAGCCGAAAAGAGCAAACGTTTGCTACTAAATAACTTATTGAAGGTAAAATAAAGTCACTGTAAAATGGTCTAAAAATATAATTGCTTGAATCAAAATCATTATTCGCAGCAGTCTAAGTTTCAGTTTTGAATGATAATTAGTAGCTATTATTACTAACATGAATATTGATATTGACAAAGTCTAGGGAACATAATTAATTGCGAACTACATTACCTGCCTGTAATTAGTATCAAACTGATATTATCAACTGATTACATATCATTAACATAAGTGTTAAGTATGATGCTAATTAAGATACTCCATTTTCATTGGTACTTTCTATTTCATAGTATCTAGTGTCATGTTTTAGTTCCTGTAGCACAATTGGTGAGTAAAGGGAAAGAAAAACAACTTGTTTTTTTTAAATGCCGTTTACGGGATATCTTCCGTGATTAAATATTTCTTTGATTTCCCGATATTTTGACGCTGTTGAAAGCGCCATGATCGCAGGTTGACTAAGAGTCGTCGCACACGAGTCACTCGCGACAACCACAAACGCCGCGACGAGAAGCTAAAACCGGCTGCAGAGGTAGCTGAAGCGCGCGACAGCCATTTGTGGCCGGTGGTCGATACTTGCGGTCGTTGGCTGCTACTTTTTTAAACCAATGCATGCAGTCAGGTTTACTGAGGTAAGGGAGAGAGGGGTGCGGAATCGCGCGAGTGGCGTGTGACGGCGTTTAGTAGCCGGTGCGGGCCACAAGAAGCGAGCAACGACGATTGTAGCCTGTGCGGCCACCGGCGTCAACCGTGTGCAACACCGTATAATTATTTCCTGTAGATTTCATACATTTAATATGGACTATATTAAAATTCAATATAGTCCATATTAAATGTATTTTGTACATTTAATGTACAAAATCTACAGGAAATATACGTTTGAATTTAAATTAAATATTATGTGATTTAAATTAAATATAATTAAATAAATTAAATAGATGTTTTGTGGTCGTGGCCGATGGCCCGTGTGCGGGAGACCAAAAAACCGTGGTCATTAAATGAAGTTTAATGACCACGGTTTTTTGGTTTTAATGACACGAAAGTTTCGTAAGCAAATAATAAGCTAGCACTTCAAAACTGCCGCCAAAGTTACCAGCACTGCCACCAAAAACACTGCAAGTTGCAAAATTATAAAACTTTGCTACCGATACAAAATTATTTGTCTATGACAATTTATTTGTCTATGACAATAATTCAAAAGTGCCTGTAACTGGCCGACTTGAAATAAATGCTTTGATTTTGACGTTAAAAAAAGTTGTTATATCTAAAATATTCCGATAAAAATACAATGCTCTCAAAACACTAGGACACTAATAATAAACATTTTTTGACCCACTGACATGTCAAGTACCCGTCTAACTATCTAACATATTCAACTGTCTTTATGATGTATAAACGAGTGATTCGAATGTTGTTTTTCCTTATTTTTCGTGGAAATGTAAATATTATACAGCATTGATATTCTTCGAAGACCTGTTTGATGAACAGTGTCAATATGTACTTGGATTGGTTTTATTTTTTTATCCCACTTCCAAAAGAGGGGAGGTTATCAATTCGCCAGTATGGTGTTTTTATTCAGCAATATTTGAGAACTACGTCGAACACAATGATTCTTTTTTAAAAGTAAGAGAGTATATTTGAGGCCGTGCCATACTAATAGATGAGTTTTGTTGACTAGTTTTTGAATATCATGACCTGGTCCTGGGCTGGGTAATTGCTCTTTGAGAACACGGCGTTGCTCCACTCAAGTAAGACAAACCTCACCGTATCCTCCAAAGTGCCGCGGGACTGTCTTATCATGGAACGTAAAGGGCTATTGAAGGACACGATTTTAGTCAGTAAGAGCCTGACAGAGTCTGTCCCTCCCGTCCCGTACAGTCACGAGCAATAACATGTAAACACTTTACAAAATTCAAACGCAACTTACTCGGATAATACTGGTTTCCACTTTGAAATAAGCCCTTTTTCGTAAAAGTACGAGTATGGCTTCCAAAATAGAAGTCTAATGAAAAGGCAAAAGTTTAATCAATATGGTGGCAGAACATCGCTTTTGATTACTGCTTAGTGTATACATACTATTGCTCGTGACTGTACTGGCTGGGAAGATTCATTTGAAAAAAAAAAAAACAGTAACTTCCAAACACAACCGTGTTTGTTAAAGACCTACATCAGGTAGAAGGTCTTTTAAAAACGGCAAAGAGACGGAGGCAAAAAAATAAAATAATTAAAGAACGTCACCGACTTCAGTAATTAAGACGGCGCTACAAGCGAAATCTTCAATTTTGGATTGGATTTTTAGAGTACTAAATCGTGTTTAATTCGGAAAAAAAGTATATGTTGGGAACCTTCATTATATTTGCGAGGGCAGAGTCAAACAGAAAACATAATAAGACAAAATTTTCTCGATAGAAAACGATCACAAAGTTACCTCTGATTTTCACGTTTTTTTGATTTCATTCTATTTTGGTTCGTCCTACAGAAATATAAATTAGATCAATATGAACACAATTACGTAGCCGAGGGACGTGTATAGCACTTTTTTGAAATATTGTTTATAATAAAAGTTATCATTCTTCTTAGCATTCGGCGCTTATGACGTTTTTAAACCGTGTAGAATGCTATTTTCCATTTCGTGTCACACTAGAATCTGCGTCACGAGTGAAGGTCTGCGGAATCTCGTGGTACTAATTTTTTTTAATGCAATTTGATGTAATGACATAGACACTAGCGCCGCGTCAAAACGACTTCAGTCGCGGCTCGGGTTCTAGTTTCAGGCATCATTTTGTTTCACCTGCCAGTCGGCGCCGCTCTATTGAGACGGGAGGACTATGGGCCTGGCCCCATGTCTCCGGCGCGGCGCCGTGCGCCGTGCGGCGGCGCGGCGCCGTGCCGAGCTACGGCGCCGCCCGCCGGCGCGCGGCGCGGCGCCGTGCCGGGCTACGGCGCCGCCCGCCGGCGAGCGGCGCGGCGCCGTGCCGAGCCACGGCGCCGCGCCGCGCTTCGGCGTCGTGTACCGGCACGTACCCTATGTTCAGCAAGTGTATCCAAAGATAAAAATTACAGTTATATAACATGTTATGTTACATAGTCTGTACGCACCGTAAGGTAAGAAATAAAAGAAATTATTTTAACTTATTTATTCTTATCATAGAATTTTTTTTTGATGTAGACATACGTATGACTACATACATACATATGTAAACACTAGCAACAGGACCAGGATACGCCTTTCGCGGTCCATATCAAATCAAAACTGTAATTTTTATCTTTGGATACACTTGCTGAACATAGGGTACGTGCCGGTACACGACGCCGTAGCGCGGCACGGCGCCGCGCCGCGCGCCGGCGGGCGGCGCCGTGGCTCGGCACGGCGCCGCGCCGCTCGCCGGCGGGCGGCGCCGTAGCTCGGCACGGCGCCGCGCCGCTCTCCGGCGGGCGGCGCCGTAGCTCGGCACCGTAGCTCGGCACGGCGCCGCGCCGGAGACATGGGGCCACGCCCTATGACAGTTTGCTCTGCGCCCGGCGGCTATTAAAATAATAATATTTTTGTTGATATAATCAGAGAAACAACACATATTACAACATAAACACTAGAACTAAAATATTAAAAGACTGAAATAATTTCAAATAGCCGAAGACCATTTTTTTTGAAATTTCTTTTGCCACATGCGCGCAAAATACAGTTAGTCAATTGTACTGCTGGTCGAGTATTTTTCAGCACGAGGTCCGCTTGTTTCAGATTATCATTTTTTTATGGATCTCTTCATTTTAAATACTTATAAAAAAACATAGTGAGGTACAGATTACTATTTGATAAAAAATGGAAAATAAAATTAAAAGTTAATTTATCACATTTTGTTATATTACCACAAATAATGTATGTACGAAATACACTCCTAGGTATTTCAATAAGGTCGAAAATAGCCTGAACCTTTTTTTACCTATCTATCGTCAAGCAAGTTAAAAAAACCGGTTCAAGCGATTTTCGACCTTATTCGAAAATAGCTTGAACCTTTTTTACCTAGCTATCGTCAAGCAAGTTAAAAAAACCGGTTCAAGCGATTCTCGACCTTATTGACATTCAAAATTTAGTTTGTTTTTCTCACATTCTCGTTCGCTTACATTGCTCCTTCATTAAAATCCGTTGTTTGAATAAATGTCAATAAGGTCGAAAATCGCTTGAAGGTCGGAAAACATTTGCTTAACGATAGCAAGTTAAAAAAACAGGTGCAAGCGATTTTCGACCTTATCGACATTTAAAATTTTGTTTGTTTTTCTCACATTCTCGTTCGCTAACATTGCTCCTTTATTAAAATCAGGTGTTTGCTCAAATGTCAATAAGGTCGAAAATCGCTTGAATCTTTTTTTTAACTTGCTATCGTTGTCCCTTGACACCTTTCAAGTTTTTAATCGTATTTTGGTTTAAAATAAAATGAATAACACTTTTTTTACGAGTGTACATGCGCGAACGTTCGCAAAGGCTAACTTCACGATCGCCTCTCTCGTGAATCGTACAGCACGTGCGGCAACGCAGACCGTGGGCGGAGAGTGGACGAAGATACGTAAGTTAGCGTACGGAGAGCCGTCAGCGAGGGTACGGAAAGACGACCACTAGTCGACCATGTGCGTTGCAGTAAGGAGTTTCATACAAATAATACTGAACGGCTTGAGTTGATACAGTGACGATCCCTTTCCGTTTTGATAAGTGTGTTGCGACCCTAAATCTGCTCTTTCAACAGCGTTTGGGCTCTTACACATAAACACGTTACGACGACGCAACGCACTGGCACTGCACGTTGCGTCGCCGTCGTAGTAACGTGCCACGTTGCACGGCACGTAAAATCTTGGACTTATTGGATCACGGATTTTCTTTAAATCTGTTTCTGCTTTATCCGTCTTCATAATATTAGCAGTAGGAGAACACATCTAGTGTGGTCCATTTCTCGAAACTAACTGGGGCAATTCTAAAAATCCGACACCGTCAATATGACGTCGTTCAACGTGGCACATTGCGTCGTCGTGACGTGATTATTTACGTTGCTCGACGTCGATTTCCACGTCACGGCTCGTTACAACGACGCAACGTGCAGCGCCACGTTGCGTCGTCGTAACGTGTTTATGTGTTAGAGCCCTTTCCTGGTGAAACTCGGTAGAAAAATGCTATGATTAACTTATTTCTTAATTTCGCCGAGAACTATCTATTGAGGATATTTTCATATGATTGTGAAGGCGAGCTTTGACCGTGGTACCCAGACTCCACAGACGCCTGCCATTCTCTTTTACTTTGTAAGTAAAGCGCGATTCACACAGAGAGAGTGTGCGGGTCGGGCGCGGGGCGGGTCGTGCGCACGCTTTCAGTGTGATGTCTTTCATTTAAATACAAAGAACTAGACCCGCCGTACTCCCGTCCCGAAACGCGCCCGACCCGCGCCCGCTCTCTGTGTGAATTGCGCTTAAGATTCGATATTAGGTAGAAGTTTTGGTTCCTATAGATAGCGCACACGCGATATATTGTTTGATTCTAATGCCGTTTGCAGAGTACAAAGGTAGAGAAAAACATGCAATATGTGTTTTTATTAAATACTTCTTACATCATTCACAACAAATGAAACATTTTTAAAACAAAAAACATAACAATTTCAATCACGCAACTACAATTTTATTTTATTTTTTATTTTTATTTGAAGGGACAAAAAACAGTTATACGTTACAATATTATAGTAAATTACAAAAAAGGGTTAAAAACGTATAACTCACACCATTGTCCACGGAATAATATTAATTCTTGAAGAGATAAGGTAACGGACGATAAAACATGGTGTACTTAGTAACTAGTAACAAAAATTAAATGAAAAAAAGTGCCGAATAAAATATACCACACAGATCTGGTAGGAAGTCCTCGGCCAGATCCGGATGGCATGCAATCACAGCTGTATCAAATAACCATCATCATTGAGGTTGATTATTAAGAATTTCGATGGCCATTTTTTTAAATCTGTTCTGAGTGAGCGCGAATATATCTAAATTAATAAAATGTGAGTTGTACGTTTCCAATAGGCGGCGGAGAGGAGCCCGCTCCCCAGCGTTGGTTCTACACGTCTCTGTGTAGAAAAGTCGAGGAGCGCGAGCCTCCCGCCGAATAATAGTCCTGGGTACAATGTAACATAACCTATTTGATAATTCGGTACAATTAAACTTATTATTACATATGCCATACAACATCATTACCATTAAAAGTTCACGTCTGTGCTCCAAGGTCAATATTTTGTATTCGTTTATCAGATCCGCATAAGAGGTCCGGGTGTGGTAAATTTTATAGTGAGTAGAACGAAGAAATTTTTTCTGTACCATTTCCAGCCTGTGCTTATATTTATCGTAAAAAGGACTCCATATGGGCACTGCATATTCCAGCTGGGAACGAACTAAAGTTTTATACAAAAAAATAAAAGTAGAAGCTTTTTTAAATTCCTTACATGACCGCATCACAAATCCGTACATCTGAAAGGCTCTGTTAATAATGTTGTCAATATGGATGTCAAGATGTAATCTACAATCCAGCAGTACTCCAAGATCACGTATACAGTCAGTTTTGTTTAAGTTTATGTCATTTAATTTGTAAGGGAAGTTAATAGTTCTTTTGTTTTTGGTGAAGGAGATATAATAACATTTTGGTAAACTGAGATGAAGTTTGTTATTAAGACAGTATTGTGAAAGTCTGCATAGATCATCCTGTAGTAGCATGCAATCATGTATGTTTGTGCAGGACTTGAAAATTTTAATGTCATCAGCATACATAAGGAATTTAGAGTTAACTATACAAGACTGTATGTCATTAATGAACAGAATGAATAATAACGGACCCAAAACGGAACCCTGGGGCACACCGGACTCAACAACTGCATAATCAGACTCGTATCCATTGACAACAACCTTCTGAGTTCTACGTATTATGTACGAAACAAACCACCTGAGTAGATTTCCTCTTATACCGTTAAAGGCAATTTTGTCCAAAAGTAGTTTATGGTCCACCTTGTCGAAGGCCTTCTGAAAGTCAGTGTACACAGCATCAACCTGCGTGCCTTTATCCATATTCTCAAATAAAAATTGTGTAAAAATAATTAAGTTTGTATTAGTGGATCGGGAATTTACAAAACCATGCTGTTCGGGGATAATGAGATGTCTTAACTGTGGAAACAAGCTGCTGTGCACCAGACTCTCAAAAAGCTTAGACAAGGTGGACAGAATGGAGATAGGCCTATAATTTTCAATGTTGGATTTGTCCCCACTTTTGTGAATGGGAGTAATAAAAGCTCTTTTCCATACGCAATGAAAATCAATTAAATGAATAAAATTAAAAATGCAGAACTACTGCGTGCGATGGTACCGTGCGGCGGTACACACTTATTTCAAGAACAGAGGCCGAGTCACATACTTGACATACTGTAATAATATTAGGTGCACTGTGGCACTGCAGTTGTTTTGTTTTTTCAAAGAAGTTTTGCAGAGCGCGTCGTCACAGCGCCCGTGGTTGTTATTGGTACTAGAGCAGAGGCATGTGAGACGCGAGGGTGAAATCTGAATTTTTCCTGGCATTATACCCGCTCTTAATGTAATTTTGCTCATAGTGTTTTGACAAGGAGCCACTTCCAATATATTTTGTCAATCCACTACAAATCTACACATACTTACACAGCACACTATTTTGAAAATGTGACACTGTATGTAGTTTTCAACCTACATTTATGGCTCTCTATCATTATTACCTCTCAAGAATGTAATTTTGTTTGATTTCTAGGCTCTCTACACTCCATAAAATAATGATCTATCGTTCATAAATAATATTGATAGAAAGAAAAACACTAAGGTGACAACCCTAACACTCTAAGCGCGGAACAATTCAACGCATGAAAATGTCGATATTGAGAATTTTTTGCATTCAATACTTCGTTTTGAGGGAGAACTGAATTGTTAAGATTGGTATACAAAGGGAAACAGTCAACAGAACACATTCTATCTCACGTGGATTGAGTGGCTTTAAAGTTTTCTTGTACTCTTAAGTTAAAATAAAGAACAAAAATGATACTACAAGTTCTGTTCTTGCTCTTTTTGTTGAAACTACTCGAGAAAGAATATAATTATGTTGCGCTTACAGTGCAACATAATTATATTTATTCAATTACAAAATTATTTCACTGAAAGAGTAAGACTGACGGCAAGTTTTCATGTTAATGAAAATTAACTACTAAGTAATTCATAGAATAATCAATAGGTGCCTTATACCTTAAGTGACGTAACCTCAGGTGCCATTTTAGCTGGTGCCTAATGTAGAATACGTCAAATATCACCAAGATCTGCTGTTGCACAGTTGAAGCGAAACACAAAGCAAAAGCAGAACGCCACGTTTTTTCGAAGAAATATAATCTTGAATTGTATACATAGGTATAACGAAATACTCGTACATCAATAAATTAACAACACACTAAAATGTGTGTAATAAATTACAGTTAAGAACCGTGTAAAAATATGAGTGATTGAGCAGGTAATTACCTGCTCAATCAAGAAATACTTAGCAATTTCACAATCCTCATTGTTAGGGAATCAACACAAATGAGGATAATATTTTAAAATTAATTTGTGCTCATTTCTCTTGAAAGATATTTTGCACTTCTACGATATTTGTCACTAATTTACACTTCATTTGATTGCCTAGAGTTTAGGCAAATAAGGTATTAATATTTGTGGAGGTGACTATTATTCCTTGAATGGCGCAAATTCAAAAACAAAGCAAAATTAACTGAGTATTTTTATCAAATAAAACGATCAGATGAAGTGAAGGGAGCCGGTCTTTATTAAACCAGAGGCCCTAGCATGAATTTTACGTATTTGGCCATATCGAAAATGAAAAAGGTTATTTTTCTATTGCGTTAAAGGTTATTTAGTGCAAGAAAACTGCACTTATTCTAAATTTGGCCGCCAAACTTTACTGCCGGACAAACGTCACCGGTTGTTTGAAAAGGGAAATTGTAAATAATTTAGAATTTCTTCAATAATTACGTAAGTTGAAAAGTGACTTTTTTGTTTATGGTTATTTTTCAATTAAATTATTTAAAAGGGGTGTGTTTCATTATAAAAGTGATTGCACAAGTTGTTTCATGTAAATCGGATCAGTAGTTTTTAAGTTATTGTACTTTTTGTATAATCAAACTTTTGTTCCTGTGTAATTTTTGTAGTTTATGTTCTAGGATTTTTTTGTATTTAGACATAGGTACATTTTGTTTGTTTTATATAAAAATAGACTTAATAAGGAATCTAGAAAGGTACAATACATAGTTATAAGGTTTAAATTAATAATAAAATAAAGGCTACGAAAGCCTCGGTCTTAGTAAAAATCACAAGGAAAAACGGGCTCAAAATACGTGTGCCTCTTTAAGGTAAGGACGGGCGGTATAAAAGGCGGTACGACCGCCGGCACTGCGTTCAGTCGCAGCCGAGCCACCGAAGAAGAAACATCACTAAAAGAAGACCGAAGCCTTCAAAGTGAACTCTTCAAATTGGTGTTTTTAGGGTTCCGTAGTCAACAAGGAACCCTTATAGTTTCGCCATGTCCGTCCGTCCGTCCGTCCGTCCGTCCGTCCGTCTGTCCGCAGTTTAGCTCAGAGACGCACAGTACTAGAGAGCTGTAATTTGGTGTAAATATACGGATTTGTTGTGCCGAAAAAGTGGTAAAATAAAATCTCGTAAAATATTTTTTTTTAGGGTACCTCCTGTACACGTAAAGAGGGGATGTTTATTTTTTTTCTCGCGTACCCCTTAGTGTGGGGTATCATTAAATAGGTCTTTAAAAAATATTGATAGTTTCCATTAACAATTTTTTGATAAAAAAATTCGTTTGTGAAATATTAAGCTTTAAAGTGCTAAATTTTGCTCGACTCGAGTGTCCCCCCCCTCTACCAGCTAAACGGTTATGTTTGGGGGTGTGAAAAAATTAACAATAGTAGTATATATAACGAAGTTTAAAAGAAAATTATCATGACTAAGTAGGCTTTACAACTTTACGAGTAATAGTCGACCAACTTATAAAATGTACTTGGATAACATATTTTCCTAAACAAAATGTATCGGAGAACAAGCTCTTCAACTGCAAATGTTAGTTTGTCAACTTTATTTTTACAGCTGTAATAGGTATGTTTTTACGGTATGTTTTTTGGGGATAGGTAGGTTTTTATCGTCAACTACATATTTTTAACTTACTTCAAAAAAGGGGGAGGTTCTAAATTCGTCGTAATCTTTTTTTTATGTATTTTCCCCGATTTCTCAAAGACTCCTGGACCGATTTTGAAAATTCTTCTCTTTAAAATTAAATTCAGCGAATCAGTTTAGTTAATTCGCATAAGTATTTTGATGGGCAACTACGGAACCCTACACTGTGCGTGGCCCGACACGCACTTGGCCGGTTTTTTATTATTTCCGTTGTCCGTGGTCCCCCTATTGTATTTCCGTAATCTTCCAAAAACGTACGCATTCAGGGGTGCGTGCGTGCATGCGTCACCAGCGAAGGCAAGGCACGTGTGCACAACAATAAGTCCTGTAGTGGACGCGCTGTCGGAATCCCAGTCCGTCCATTACAACTTACTTTCGCATAGGCGGATCGTGTCCTCTATAAAATCTGTTTTCATCTGCCGCTTGGCCTTCGGCAAACATCCTCCAAGTGAAATATTGTCGCTCAGACATTTTTTATAAACGAAAAACAATCAAAAAATACTTCTCACAATAAAAATACCGGTGAGAGAAGTAACCACAGTAGTTACAGTAATTTACTGTGACAACCACGTGACATCGGTCAAATCAGTGACTCATGGTACCGATTTGTATGCAAAACGCTACGTAAACTACACTCTCTACGTAAACTGAAACGAATGTGGTAAAGTAAATTTTAGCCTTCAACTCATGGTATAGATTTTAGTTCCGCTACTACCCAATAGAGGCGCTGTACAGATTCTCATACAAATTATTTTACGTTTACTGTAACGTAAACGTAAAAAAAAACTCATGGTAGAGGTACAGTGTACTAGATGTATTGCTGCGTAAATTATATGGAAAATAAAATGGCACCACTAGTTACGTGTAACTTGGAACTTGCTAGATTAGCTAGACATATTAAGCCTGTCAGAGCTTACATAGTCTGACTTTACTTGATACATATAAAATAAGAAATTACTTTAATCAAAATAATAACGTTACTTAACTATTAAATTATTGAGGAGTATAGAGAGGGAGTAGAAACGGTGCCATTAACGGTGCTTTAGTTGAACCTGTTTGTTCGCATAAACAATAAGGCATGCTAAGGATCACATATTTTTTATTTGCCTAATTAATTAGGTATTGCTATTAATGAATAGGTCTACTAACGAAGCTGCTCAGTCTTTGTTTGGGCTCAAATCTAATATAGTTTTATTATAATAAGCCTCCATTTAATGTAACTTTATTGATTGTCGCGTCGTAACAGTAAAATGATTGAACAATTTTAAATGTGTTGTACAATGAGTAAAATTCTTTAAAATGACGCTGTATATTATTTAATTCAGCAGTTTCAAGTGAACATTCCTGACTTTAAACTACCCCGTTTACAAAAGCAATCAATTCAAAACCATTACTGTACGTTGTTGTCAGTGTTCAAGAGCTCAAGCGCGTATTCATTGTGCTACGCGTAGAGCTACGACATGGCATGCTACGCCGTAGTAAGCTACGCCGTAGCACAGAGAAACAGGGCTACGAACATGTTACTTCTACGCTTTGCCGAGCTTAAACGTAACAGACTGATTAAGTTTGCAATTCGTAATCACAAAACTCTTTCTCATCGGTGATTTATAATAGAATTACGGAATCATTAATTAAGCGCCATTTAGACGGGGAGAGTTTCTCGAACGTTTCCGTTCGAGAATGTCGAAGCAACTTTTGCAAGCAAAAATCGCCATAACATTATCGTATCAAGATGTTTACACACAGGCAAGATCTAAAATTTCGTATACGATTATATCATACCAGTTTCGCATATGACATTATCGTAGGCGATAATGTCTTTGTTTGTTTACACGGCGAAATTATTGTAAGAAGATTCTTGCATACGAGAATCTCGACTTGTTTAAACACAATCTCGTATGTCATTTCTTCTCGTTCATACGATTATCGTATAAATCAGTTTGAATCGTTTTGAGTTCGAGTTTGTCATTCGAGTTTAGCGATTCCTAGGCTATTTGCGGAGAACATTTTTCTTAAAAATGTCACAAAAATCCTTTAAATTTGGATCTGCCGACAAATAAAATTCATTGAACTATTATTTTTTTTTATTCATCTTTGTCTTCATATAATTTACATTTTTAAATATTTCTATAAAACTAAAAAGAAAAAAAACATTTAAAAATATAAACAATAGTGGCCCACCGGTATCGGGAACAGGGTCCAAGCTACCGGCAGTCAGGGCTCCAAAGAAAGGAACCTCCTAACAATGCGCGCCGTGTCCAGAAGAACTGCTCTCTGAATCAAGCCCTTGATCCAGCTGCCTAGCGAGAGCCTCCTTAGGTGTTGGTCGAGGCTCTTGGCAATTAAGCCATGGGCCGACACGACTATCGGCACAATGACAGCTGAATCCACGCCCCACATATCGACAACCTCGCGAGCCAAATCAAGATACTTGATTTGCTTATCTTTCTCAGCTTTCACGAGGTTCTCGTCATGCGGGACGGTTATGTCAACAATCATTGTGCGCCGCTCTGATCGATCCACCACCACTATATCAGGTCTATTAGCTACACAATAGTCCTGTCAGTGATGATGGATTGATCCCAGTACAGTGTGATATTGCCACTTTCAAGAACTGGGTCGGGAACATACCTGTAGTACGGGACTTCCGATTCGACAAGGCTGTATTTCAGAGCAAGTTGCTGATGGATTATCCTGGCTACAAGGTTATGTCTATGCAAGTATTCTCCGTTAGCCAGACGAGAACACCCGGAAATAATGTGACGGATTGATTCGCCAGGACGGTGACATGCCCGACATATGTCAACCGTGCCATCCTTCACAATAAATCTCCGGTAGTTATTCGTCATCATAACTTCATCCATAATTGCACAGTCAAAACCCTCGGTTTCACCAAAGAGGTCACCGGATCGAAGCCAGGCCACGGACGCTGACAAATCTACATCAGGCCCATGTAGAGCCCGGAAAAAGCGTCCGTGAAGCTCCTTGCTCTGCCATACTTCCATGCGATCATTAGTGTCAAGCACCACAGGTTTGCGCCAGTTCTCTTTAGCCAAGGAGAGCGGGGTGAGGCCCTTGTCCTCCGCCACTACATCTCGATGCATCCCCACGTCGGCTTTCAGGAAATATTCCCTGAGATTGCATACATCGCGATTGTGGAGAGTCTTAGCGTTTAGAAAACCTCGACCTCCACATTTTCGCGGGATATACAATCTCATAACCGAAGACCGTGGGTGATGCATTCGATATGCAGTCAGCAATGTACGGACCCTCCTATCCAGGGCATCCAGTTCTGCTTGAGTCCATTTGAGTATGCCAAAAGAGTACATCAAGACCGGCATGACCCAGCCGTTGAAGGCGCGCACCTTATTACCACCTGATAGAAGGCTATTAAAAAAATAAATAAATAAAATAAAATGCATTTATTTCGAGTTACTATGACTCATAAAATTAACATAATACTAATACCATAATCAAATTAATCAAACTTAAAATCATCCTAATAAAATAAAACAATAATAATAGCTACTAGTGGTCAAACAACACAAAAATCAAATTAAATATGAATAAGATATAAAATAAATTAATTGATTGACTGAATAAAATAAATTACTATTATAATTAAAAACAAATTAAATTAAATTGTAATAAAATGTGAAATAATTAAATATGGCATAAAAACTAAAATAGAAATACGCTACTAGTCACGTGTTTATCAGCGCAATTCCTTAGATAAGGACAGTCCACCCTGTCTGCAATCATCGACAAGACAATGTTAGGGCTGCCCCGCATCCTGTGCATCAACGAAGCCGCTCGCTTCCGCATGATGGCGTGGAAGCCGTCTACCCGCGCCGCCGCGAACATGCCTGAGGCGCTGCAGTAGCGGGGCAACCCCATCACCGCCCTGAACGCGTTGTTGTACTGGATACGGATTGCGCTATACGACGCCTTTGTATACCTGGCCCACAGACCACACGTGTAGAGTGAGGTACAGTACGCTCTGAAGAGCGTCACCTTCACCCCCTCGGAACACCGCGCAAATCTGCGTGCCAGCATATTCGCCCGGATGGACAGCGCCCTCCGTTCCCGTTCGATGTCGGCATCGTCTCTGAGGTCGGATGTCAATATATGGCCAAGGTATTTGAAGTGATTCACTCTTTCAAGTTGAGCCCCATTGAGAAAAACATCCGGTACGCTTGTGTTTCGTTTTGTTCTGGCCTCAAAGACCATGCACTGACTCTTTTTGACGTTATATTGTAACCCGTGACTAGCAGCATACTCTTCACACGTCCTAATAAGCCTTCGCAGGCCGCAGACTGACGCGCTCAGCAAGGCCATGTCATCCGCATAGCTAAGATTATTTACGCTTACTCCGTTAATGTGGCAGCCGACATGCTGCTTGCTGAGCTCGACAATAAGGTCATTCATGGACAGATTGAAAAGTGAGGGAGACGTCAATCCCCCCTGCCTCACCCCACATTCCAACCTATACGGCTTCGACTCTGCACCCGCCCACCGGACTGTATTGACCTGGTGCCCATACCAATACCTAAAGATGTTCGTTAGCTCGTATGGTAGTTTTATGCTTTCCAGCTTCCCCCATAGGATATCGTATGACACCAAATCAAACGCTTTAGAAAGGTCTAAGAAACAGGCATGAACTGCGGTGTTACGTTCAGTGTAATGTCTGACGACATGCTTAAGGCACAGTATTGCACTCTCAGTCGATAGATTGGGCCGAAAACCAAACTGATTATCGTGCAGAGACAAGTACCTGTTTAACTGTGAGTTAAGCAGGCCGTCAAACACCTTTGCAACAGTTGTTGCCAATGAAATCGGCCTGTAATTACTCCTGTCTGATAAATCCCCGGTTTTATTCTTAAGAATAGGTACAACAACTGTTCTCATGAACTCTGAAGGTAAGTAAGAGTGGCTCACGCAGAGCGAATAAAACATTGCCAGCACTCGAGGTAAGTGTGGACCTGCATGAAGGAGATGATCTATGCTGAGGCCGTCGTGGCCAGGAGACTTGCCTCTTGCAATGGTTCCCATCGTCTTTCGAACATCTTTGGCAGTAAAACTGATCTCCACCCGCCCATTCCGCCTCTCAGCATCGATCAGCCCCCCCGACTGACTTAATGGTGACTGCGCTTTAAACTGGTCAACAAAGCTGTCAGCAACACCCTTTAAGTCGTTCACACCACCAACACTCACTGGAAGGCCAGGTCTTGCGTTCATTTTCTTAGTACTCTGCCAAAACTCTCGAAAGTGCCCCCGTGAGTGCTTGGCGGCGAGAGCATCCATTTTTTATCTGATCTTGATGGTTTTGGCACCATTTTAGCCGAGACTTGAACACCCTCTTCGTCCTTACCATATCGTCATACAGACAACCCGACTTTGGTCTACCACTCAGTACCCACTCACGAAAACTAGACCTGGCCTCTTGGTGAGCCCCACTGACGTGCTTGTTCCATCCCACCACGCGCGACCCCCTCCCCCCCCTTTCCGCAGTTCTCTTTTCCCGACCTTCCCGAGCGGCGTCTCGAAGGGCGGTCACAATGTCTGAATACAGGCTATCGAGAACCTGCTTATGCCCCTGGTCATAACAATAATTGTCAGCACAATTCATACATTCTTTAGGAAAATCTAGACAACGTAATCTTTTATCACATTCACTGGTATAAAATGCTATTTGGTCACCATCTCTCTCTCCCCACATTATTTCTTTGTCAAGGGTTACATTTTGTTTCAATTTTGGCATAATTAAATCAAAATTGCATTCAACTACAAGAGGAAAGTGGTCCGACCAAACAACATCATAATTAACATAAATCCTGCTAATGGTGCGCTCAGCTGATTTTGTCACAATGCAGTGATCCAACCAACTACACGTGCCGTGTGCATCACTCATAAAAGTGTATGTATCAGAGTTGCAACCCAGTAACTTAACGTCAATACACGACCAAGACTGTTCGTTACAAAAATCAGTCAGCTCTCTGTAGAATAACTCACACGGGTCCGCATTAAAGTCGCCCAAGATATGAACACTTTCTATGCCATACTCGTCTATAATAGAACTCACCGCACCGAGGCAATGCGTAAACTCCGGTATGTTATCCGCAAGATTGGTCGGCATGTAAACACTAATAACTATTATAGTTCGATCACTATTTACGATTTTTATCGCACAAACGCGAACACTTTCACATGGTATCACTGATACATTTTGGAAAACACTACTACGCCAAAGCAGGGCGACGCCCCCATGGGGCCTCCCCCTCAGGATTCCCGCCGACGTGTCCACTGCTGACTTCCCGGTGTACTCGAAGTCACTGCTGATTGAATTTAGGTAAGGTATGTCATCAGGTAATAACCATGTTTCCTGTAAAGCAATGATATCACACGAGTTGCACAACTGCCTTACACTGTCAACAGATCGCTTAACGTTCTTGCAATTATAAGTTGCTAATCTACTTAAATGACTTTTATTCATTGCTTAGTTTGATTGGACCGGTCACGATTGTGTTCGACTCTGTTCGTCAGTTTGTGGTGGTTCACAAAACGTCTAAAAATAATCCCTTCCGGCCACATTTCCTCGTCTAGATACTTAGCTAAATTGGCCGGTGAAACATAGAATTTATACGACTTGTATTCTTTATGCCCTTTCATAACTATTTTCTGTAGTATCACAGATTCATGGGTTCTTGAAAAGTTGTAATTGGTAATATCATTTTCAGTCGTGTCACTATGGATGTTCGTTATAAACATGGGTATTTTTCTTTCAGCTGCCTTGAATTTACATTCAAAATCCCGCGCTAACCCGGCTTTCCCCACATATCTATATCGGAGTGGTTTCTTGTTCCTATTAACGAGATGCCATTCACTGTTATCATTCGTTCCAGTTACACACAACTCATTAGCGGTATCAGTCAGCTGTTGTCCGCTCGGTGACGTCATCGCCTCGGGCGCCCGCGCCGCTTCAAAACCGGTTACGCGCACCTCCCTCTGCCGATTAGAAGGGACACAAGTATTAACAGCTGTGTTGAGGATTGTTACACATTTAGTTTCTTTGGCTACCGCTTGATTCAGCTGCACCGACAATGAGTCAGCAAACGAACTATGTTCAATTATCTGCGCAGACTCCTCCCTCCTACGAGAGGTGTTCTCGGTCCTTTGGTGCAGATCCTGAGGGTTGTCATTAGTGTCCTTCACTACAGAGTCTTGCAGGTTAGAGAGCCCCATCGGGCCGCTATCCAGTAACCAAGCATCTCTTCTTACGTTTATATTTTTCATGGGGGTAGAAGGCAATAAATCGGTCTTGGTTTTCAGAAATTCACATTTTAATTCATTTAACTGATTTAATGTCTTTCTTCGATGTCATTTTTCACTTGTAGCACATCCTTCAGAATCTTCGTGCAATCAAGATTGTTCCATGTAATCGGCGGTAGCCGTTCCAGTTGGCGGGCCACAAAAACCGGAATCAGATCCGGTTCCACAGATTTAAACAGGTTAATAATGTCCGCTAGATCCCTTTCTTCCTTGCCCTTGTTTTTCCTTTTCACTTTTCGAATGTCGGATGGAATCGAATCAAAAAGCAAAGATTTCGATTTTTGAATTTCCACCGTTGAGAAGGACGTAGTGCATAATCTCACTAACGTATCTTCATCGATGACAGAGATTTTATTCTGGATATACGCCAACAAGCAAGCTCGTCTATGACGATATTGCAAGCACTACACTTTAGCACGTTTGACATTTTCGATAATTATTTATCGCACACACTACGGGTGCAAACCGACAGACGCGTTCGCAACGGTTGGCTGCGCACGCGCGACTGAACATTAATTTCATTTATTATTAAATACTTTTTTCAGGCGGCCAAAGAAGCGCTCCCTCAACGATTGTTTCATGCCAGTAACATTGATGCCCAACGCTTCTGACATACCCAAATACTTATAGGTTTCGGTTGCTGAGAGGGATCTAAGGCTTATGGAATCCGAGAGTTGGGTGCTCACGGATTCCACAATCTCCCCTCGCTTTACATGCATGACTGCACATTTGTCCACACCAAATTCCATCCTGATGGCGCTACTGAAGGTTTCAGTTACCTTCAGTAGCTTCATCAGTTGCAAATTGTTGGGGGCAAAGAGTTTAAGGTCATCCATGTAAAGGAGATGAGATATAACCTGACCGCCTCTCCTCAACCGAAAGCCTAGACCTGAATCCTCCAACAGTGTGCTAAGAGGATTCAGGGCCAAGCAGAACCAAAGTGGACTCAAACTATCTCCCTGGAAAATACCTCGCTCTATCCTTATCGGTTCGCTAGTTCTCTGAATATGCCGACATCCTGGATAGCGAAGGACTGTCCTCCATTGCCTCATACATGACATCAGGAAAGTGCATAGAGTTGTATCAACTTTATACAAGTCCAGCACCCTCATGAGCCATGTATGTGGCACCGAGTCATAGGCCTTCTTATAGTCTATCCAACATGTCGACAGATCCTTTCGAGAACGGCTAACCTGTTGGCTAATGGCAACATCAATGAGGAGCAGCTCCTTAGTACCGCGGGACCCGTTCCTACATCCATTTTGAGAAGCAGACATGATAGAATTTTCATCAATGTGTTTACTAATTTTAGCTCTCAAAATGGATGCAAGAACTTTATATAAAGTTGGTAGACACGTTATCGTTCTATAATTTTTGGGTTCCGCAGTACTACCGGATTTGTGGAGCAGGTGGGTTATTCCTGTCGTCAGGAATTCAGGTAGCGATCCAGACTCTAAGGCTGACTGGAACAAAGCCGCCAGGCGAACGTGCGACCTTTTGAACCACTTGATCCAAAAGTTGTGCAGTCCGTCCGGCCCCGGAGATTTCCAGTTCGGTAACGGACGGACTGCACATGCTACGTCTTGGGGGCTTATCGAAATTGCCTCCATTTCTATTATAGGATCGCACGCTCGCTCGACGTCTCCGGTCCATTCACCTTCAGTATGGCTGACAGGTACCGACCAGATACTACGCCAAAATGAACACATGGCGTCATCATCTGGCAAATCCCCGTCAGCCACACCTTGGTCTGGTCGCTCCCAAGACCTGTAAACCCACCTTTCATCTCTTTGGAACGCGCGATTCTGATTATATCGCTCCACACGTCGCCTATACCTACGGATACGGTTTGCCCATGCATACACTTTTTGCTTCAGGAAGTCGATGCGCTCTGTGACACGGGAGAGGTAATCCCGAGGATTTATATCAGTCCCCGAGAACGCCCGTCTCACAAAGCGCATCACTCTAGGGCGAGTGTTGCCCTCCCTGAAACAGATGAGTTTGCCGATGAGTGTTCTGGCCTCACCAATACGTCGTTCAATCCTGTACTGCCATACCGGTATGGCTGGTTTAGGTCGTGTAGCTCTGTCAACCGAGAATTTTACGTGAGCTACACGACATGCCGCTACAGCAGCACAATACAGGATTGAATGAGCATCAGCAAGGTCTTCGCAGTTATCAAAATAGTTTGACAACTGCGAATCCAGAACAGCCACCAGCATCCTGTTTCTGTTATGCATGGGCAAACGAGGTAACCGTGGCCTAAGTTCAGGCGACATGAAACGATACTCTCGAATCGCACCCTCCAAAGTACTCCTCATTTCCTCACTGCACTGGATACTTACATTAGTAACCATGTCATTGCTCACTACGTCGTCAGCGTGATTGTGTATTTGGTCGGACTGTGGAACCACAGCCTGTGACGGCGACGGGGCAATGACATGGTTCCTCTGCATCTCAATTCGCAAGCGATCAAGTACAGAGTCGTCCAACAAACGGGTACGCTGGATGACCCGCACCTGATCCGACAGTCGTTGTGCCGATACGTTGACAGCTGGCTCAAGTACCTGAAACAGAGAGAGCATCCGAACACGGTACGCGGTCAGGTTGTTTCCTCCCTCCGTAGCCCCATAGTATGAGCGCATGACGTTCTCATTGATGGATTGAGTCCATCGCATGCGCTGCACACTTCCGCCGGGAGCTGGGACCCTATCAGAGGCCGGTGGGCCTCGAGGTCCGAAGCATTCCGGTGGCCGGCGTCCTCCCCGTCGGCGCGCAGGTGGTGGTGTCGTTGGCGGGGAGAAATACTCGTCGCTGGAGCTCGACGCAACTGCCACGGCCGGTGTCACAGCGTTCACGATGAGGCTGGGTTCCGGCGGCGGCGAGGCGGAGCTGAGCGACGAGCCCGGGGATGGTGGTTGTGTTTTTAAGTTTCTGGCTCGGCTTCTAGTCAGCATAGGTCAATCATAGGTGACACATTTTATGTAGACATGTTTCTCTTGATTCTCATTTTTAGAGTCCGGTTTTTTATGATTATTGTCTGATTTTTCATTTTGCACATTATGTAGAAATTAACTGCTTGAAAACGAGTAAATATTGAGAGAAATTGAAATTAAAATGAAATTGATGAAAAAATATGTCTTGTCACTTTGACACTCGAGCCACAGAATTAATTATTAATTAACTATTAATTATTATAAGTATAGATAGATATAGATAGATGTATTTTCATATTCCAATTGTAAAACAAGGCAAAACGTGTTAGATGCTCCCAAATTATTTTGACTCGCTATCCATTATTTAACCAACACTTGTATTTCTTTTGCCGTTTAATTACTTCATGCCTGAAGAGCAGAAATAATCAAAACACCCTCACGTACTGCACTCATGCTAGCAACTGTCATAAAAACTCGAAATGCGATTATTGCTTCAAAATTCTGTTTAGACGGACACTTTCCCTTACGAGAAATCTTCCTATGCGAGGCAATTATCGACCAAGTCAACGGGCGAGAAGAGTGAATGTTTGGACGAAGACAATATTTTATATTCCTTCGATTATCGTATGTTCGAGTCGTGAAACTCTCCCCGTCTAAATGGCCCTTTAGAATGCAATCCATGTTTCTGTCGAATATAAGATAATTTTTTTTTTAAGCATGGCGTGTGCTTGGAATGCTTACCGACTATGAAAATTATTCATCACATAAAACGCGCCACGCTACCGCCGACGACGGCGGACGTGTCACGGCCCGCTAGCCTTGGCTTCGGCTATAGCGCGGCGCGACGGGATCGCTAGGCGTGGCGGGGCGCGGTGTCAATGCTGAAGTACAAATTAATATGACAACCGGTACACAGGGCGCGATGCTGAGCACGAGCCCGTGGCGTATTTCCTACAGCGTGACTATCACGCCGCGCTTACAACCCGTCCTACTCGCGTCGCGTCAGCGCCTTGTTCGCTAATTATCAAAGCCTTTAAAGCATGAGCCTGTAATATAATATCTGTGTTCACATAGAAGGTATACGTGCAGGCTACCAGCACTAAAATAGTGCGAAGTGACATAAACTGCATTGCGGCTTGCTAGTGCATATTTGTGGGGAGAAAACGCCGACACGAGCATTAGTGCATGCGTCATTCGCTGCCTGTGTTTGTACTCTCATTGAATTACCGTTTACATACCGTTTAGCGAAATGTAGGTAAGGGTTGGTTTTGTAATCTCGTGTTTAGTGTTTGCTGTTGAAGAATGGGAAGCTGTATTTTGTTACGGTGAGTTAAAATGAAACAGCATTGTTTTTGTGCAAAATAGAGATCAGTTTTGGAAAATTAAATGTTGGGTTTTTTTTTGGTAAATTAAATGCTGGGTTTTTTTTTTGGTAAATTAAATGTTGGGTTTTTTTTTTAAATTTATCTTCACACCAAGGCATTTTTTTCGTGTGCTTTAAAAACATTGAAACTCACTGTTACATTTAACCGGACCTGAACCTGTAGGTCATACAAACACCGAGCAGTAGCCAAGTTAACAAAAACTAAGTCAGTTGTTCACTATGATTAAATTAGTTTTATTTTCATTTGATCATTTAGATACAAGAAACATAACGGTAATTAATATACTACTTCAAAAACAGATCCAAAGAAAATGCTTGTAAAAAAGTTTTTCCTAATATCGTAACTATATTTATCCCGATAAAGCCTAATAACTATCAAACGGCAACCCAGAAAAGATATTCAGCGCCGTATAAAATAATTAGCAGAAGGATATAAATCATGTTATCTCCGTGTAGGCAACGACAGCCAATAAGCGTTTTACGCGAATTACGCCAAGATAAATTGCTTGGCCTGACATTAATGCGAAGTTTCTTAAGCTGTGTCTACACGGGCAATTTTTGTAGAAAAGTTGATCAGCAACTGTTGCCGGTGGTGGAGGAATCTAACAATGTTATTACCTAAAGTTTCTTAGTCGGCGTGGACAAGAAAAGTTTGTAAAATATTTAAGGGTATGTTACAAAAGTTATAAGTCAGCTATTCCATATATTTATTTGGGTGTTGCATTTGAATTTTTTCTCGTTAAATAAATTTAGCGATTATGATGATGTTCCTATCGAGTATAAAAAATATGGTTTCTACATAATTTTTTAATTGTAAGTACTTTCATTACAGTACATTTACATATTAAATTGCAGTTCCTTATACAGGGTGATATTTTAATTAATGCGACAAAATGAAATGCGATCATCAGTTACAGTAACATAGTCATTATAAACTGTTTTTTCTAAAATCTGAATGGTTAAAAAAATTATGCGATTATCGTTTTCAAAAGGTCCATTGATGTTATTATCTTTATTTAAGTACGAATATTATCGGTATTACAGCATTTAATATGAAAAATAAATAAACAGAAATTAAATGTTGGAATACCGATGATTCGTACCAAATAAAGTTAATAACATCAATGGATCTTTTGAAAACGATAATCGCGTAATTTTTTTTAACGCTTCAGATTTTAGAAAAAACTACATGATTGAGCAACTAAAGTTGCCCATCTATACACAGCTTTATGAAAACAAATTACAGGTAGATACCTACCTGTATCAGTCCTTCGATGAGACGACGTTGTCCGCAATAGGTTTTTTAGGCGCTACACGACAACTTTGTCACTGTCCAACCCACGTGACACTTGGAAACAAGGTAAATTATTGGTTCTACAAACGCAAAATAAATTGCCAAACTGAAATGCTAGAATGTTTGACGGCTTTTACTAGAATTGGAAAAGGGACTGCTGTTCTGGAAATTGAAATGATTTAACTTTAGTTTTATCAGAACTTTTTATGATCTTTTAAAAGTGTTTCAATGTCTGCAAGTAGTCTTTAACTTAGTACCTATCTATTACAACTTTGAAAAAACTTAATCGCCTTATTTTTCACAGACAGCACATAATTTATCTTAAGTGATATTCTTTTATACATTATTGTACGATATTAATGACATATTTTTGACGAAATCTCCAATAACACATTTTTTATATTTATCTTCATAGGTAGATATTACCCAATAACTTTTCCTTACTTTATTCTCAGCAAGAAATCTTACAAGGACTGGAATTTTTCTATTGGAAGCGACGGGGTAGGCTTAACGACAATATTGTAACAAAGTTTCCTTATTGTAAAGCGCATTGTATTGGAAAAAACCCAAATGCGGATCTATCGTAGTCTAATATTTTGTCAAACTGATTTAGAGACAGCTTTTTGTATATTTTTAGTACCTACTTTTTTTTAGCGTGGTAAAATCATCAAATGAGTCGTCCCATCCAGGGCAGGGCAGGAGGGACTGACAGACTTGTACAGACTAAATTCCACGGTGTCCTTCAATAGCCCTTTATGTTCCGGAGTAACTACTTAGGGACAAAACATAGAGGGCACGCCGGTTTCATTAGAGTTTTGTTTGATCATTAAATGTATTGAATCGATGTAGTAATTTACAACTTCAATTCCCAGCCAATTAATGACGGATTTTTAAACTCAAATTTGCAACATTTCAAAACCGCACAGTTTCACAAAATAGCTACCAAGGAAGCCTTCACGCTTCTAAGATCCTTGTAACATTGTTCCATTTGTAATACAAATGAAGAAAGAAAAAAATGAATTTGAAGTTTTGTTCAGAATCCCGCAAATCTGTCGAAAAATAAAATGATAACTATATAGCATGTAATACGAGCATTTTCAAGGTTGAATATTGAACTTCAAAATTGTATCAACCAGAGGAATATTTTTACAATATAATAAGAGTACCTAAATCACTCCTAATAAACGTCAAAATGCAAAAACAAGTGAGATTGTGTGTAGGTCTAACCTATTTTGTAGTCCATATTCACTCAAGGACTTTTGGATTAAATTTGAGGGTAGTGGCAGTGAAAAAAAGACCAGGCCAGTGCCAATTCATGATCATAATGGGGTCATTAGCTACATTGCACGGGTACCAGAAAATCGTGTGAGTAACCGTGTTGAGCATCTCGACGTCTTTTCGTCAACTGTTCCAAATTTCTGGGTTTTTATACTCTATTTGGTAAATATTGTCAGAAAAGACTAACAATTTTCCACTTTGCCAAATTAATCTGCATGCATCAGTGCTGTACTTAACAACCAATTATAATGATAGTCATTGCGAGATTGCATGAAACCGCAGTCACTAATTAAGGCCTCATTATTAAACACAGTCATGATTGAGGTACACTTGATAAATTGGTAACTATGATAAAAAATGTTTTTGGATCATTTAAAATATCTTAGATACTCGTACCTTGGTAACCCTAAACCTTTATCGTAATTTTATCAATTTCAGATCAAAAGGAAAAGGCCGCAGAATTTCTTTTGAATTTCTAGCAACGAGTATTTGAAGTAAGATGAAACGATTATAATAATCGAGGTCCCCAAATCTAAAGGCACGGTCACACAGAAGTCTTTCAAGACTTCTTATCGCTTGTGAACTCGTTAAGAAAATGTGAGTTTTCCTGGTACCAATGTGAAACTCGTTTAAAAGCGAGAATGGCGTATATCAGGCCGATATCGCTGTTCCCTTTCCTCTATTGGACATAAACAGGAATTATCATCAATATCCTTTGAGACAATACTGAACGACTCTTTATGGGTGGCTCAAATGCTGCGTTCAGAATCCAATTTCTTAGTAAAAGAGCGATGTCTTACTTTGTTTATATGGATTTATAATACGGTCTAATATTTGTCACTGTCACTTATGTTTACGTTGTTATATACAATGGTAGAATTTTATTGAATTTGCAGAAAAATTTCTGAAAATCTAGAATGGAAAGTTGTTTTTTTTAAGTAAGAAATGAAGTTAATATTGTGGGTCAAAATATTTATGAAATGTAAAATATTATCAAATATTTAAAATAAATAATCTTCCTACAATATAAAAATCAATTGCTGTTAGCTAGCGCTAGTCTCGCTAAAACTCGAAAACGGCTGGACCGATTTGGCAAATTTTTAAAACGAATTATTTTTAGAAGGCCAGGGAACCTTCCCTGGACTTCCTTAAAAGGTGATTTTGAGGCGGTACGAAGTTTGCCAGGTCAACTAGTTTATAATGAATTTAGGAATTCACCTACACTTTAATTTAAACATACTTATACCATACTACGAGTATACCATCATCATATCATTCCGTCCGTAGCTGCGCTCTGAGGCGGACGTTGCAATACGGTGCATATTATTATTAATATCGTACAGCGCGGCGCAAGCCGACGCTCGTTTGCATTGTCATGAGTGATAAACTTGTGCCAAATGAACTGCTGGCGTTCCTGCAGCAGAAGCTGGACGTGATGGACGAGGTGTCCGCCGTCCAGATCTGTGTCACGAACTTCAGCGAGGACGACATTGCTGCTGCGAAGCTGCTGCTGTTCCGGTCGCTTAACAAAGTAGACCAGATGGTGTCTCGTCGGTGCGACGGGACGAAGAAAAGTGTGCAAGACATCATCACGCTTTTGAAGGCTACCGATCCAGACGACGTGCCGACGTTTGTGGCGAGGGATCTGAACAAGTTACCCCCAGTCACATTCGACCACGTCGACGTTACGAGCCTGTTGAAGGACATTGTTTCTTTGAAGGCAAGTCTGACTGATGTGCAGAGGAAGTTGGAGGCATCCCAAAACACCGTCACGGACCTGCGCTCAGAACTCGATGAGTTGCGCAACTCAGTGGCGTTAATTGGGTCACCGGCGGCGCGTGTAAGTAACGTAAATACGCGCCGAGGTGTAGGCTGCCTCGATACATCGGTCACAAGTTTTGCGTCAGCAGTTTTGTCGCCGGCGCCGATTGCTGAGCCAGCGAAGAGCGCTACAAGTGTGCCTCGCTGCCCTGCCCCCGCCCCCGCAGCTCCTCCCCGCAGCGCTGCCCGACCGATGCGACCATCGCACCCGGTGGTCACACCCCCTGCTCCCCCCGCAAAGCCCATGTCTACAAAGGACACGGAACGGGCTGATAACGGCTTTGTGACGGTGCAGAGGAAGCGCCGCAAGAGTAGCTGCAAGAAGCGCTGCGGCAAGGCTCCCATAGAGCCTAACATGAAACTGCGTGCTGCGAAGCCGAACACTCCGGTGTATATTTCGCGTCTCCATTACACCACTGACGCGGAAGACATCGTGAAGTACGTGCGCCAAAGGCTGAATTACTCGCCGAGAGTGCAGTTGCTGGAGTCTCATCGCAACGTCAACTTTAGGGCGTTTGTGGTGCGCGTCCCAACATGCCACCTGCCTCAGGTCATGGAAGAAAGTTTTTGGTCACAGGATGTGGTATTCCGCCGCTTTCGCGGTCAAGTGCCACCAGAACGCACAAAGACTTAGTGCAGCTCAGTGATACTAACATAGTTTTAAGGCCAGGTAATCAGGAATCGACCTATTTTTGATTCAACAATAAACAATCAAATATTCTTTTTTTAACCGACTTCAAAAAAAAAAGTAGGTTCTCAGTTCGACCTGTATGTATGTATGTATGTATGTATGTATGTATGTATGTATGTATGTTTGTCCGCGATTATCTCGCGTTTGGCTTAACGGATTTTGATGCAGTTTTCAGGAAAGTGTTCATTACATTCTGGAGAAGGTTTTAGTATATAACACTAATAGATATCCCGTGACGTTGCCCGCGTGGATCCGATTTGCTTACTTTGATCGTAGATTTTAAGGGACGATTGCATGTTTGTCTGCAATTATCTCGCGTTTGGCTGAACGGATTTTGATGCAGTTTTCAGGAATGTGTTCACTACATTCTGGAGAAGGTTTTAGTATATAACACTAATAGATATCCCGTGACGTTGCCCGCGTGGATCCGATTTGCTTACTTGGATCGTAGATTTTAAGGGACGATTGCATGTTTGTCCGCAATTATCTCGCGTTTGGCTGAACCGATTTTAATACAGTTTTCAGAAAAGTATTTGTTACATTCTGGGGAAGGTTTTAGTATAATATAACAATAACGGATATCTCGTGAAGTTGCTCACATAGATCCGTTTTCCTTAATAGGATTGTAGAATTTCAAAGACGCCGATTTTATGAAGATTTTTGTTGATTATCACAACTAAAAAGGGAAAAATAAAAAACTTTTTAAAAAAAAGGGAACCGACTTCAAAACTAAACACAAAAAAACTATAAAATAACTTTTCTTTCGGAAGTCGGTGGCCATAATTTGTCAATGAAATAAAAAAAAAACAAGGCCACCGACTTCCGAAAGAAAAGTTATTTTATAGTTTTTTTGTGTTTAGTTTTGAAGTCGGTTCCCTTTTTTTTAAAAAGTTTTTTTCGATCCGAAAAAAATGTATGTTGTAGTTCAATGAACTATCTAAATTAATTTGCAGTTGAAAACGCGATATTTATAACTTGCCTTGATCAAAAAAAATCGCGAAAATAGAGATTTTTTTAACGTTTTTTCAGTGGTACTTGAAGTAGACCATGCTTTTGGTCCTAAAAACATATCAATAGATAGGTAATGATGTTTGTCAGAGGAATTTCCGGTTACTTTTTTTCTAAATATTTCTGTTTTTTTTTACCCTTAACTATATAACGACGTGCCCTACGTGCATTGCTTCAGTCGCCCGCGAGGCGTGTCCGAGGTAGAACCTGTGTCGCTTTTGCTGGCTCGCGCCATTCCCCCCGCTAGTGATCGATATAATATACGTAATATCATTTATTTCTGAGTTTTAACCATTTAGTGTAATTTTGTAGCCACGTTAACAGGAAAGCATAAAACGCAACGGTTACATTACAGACACAGTGCAGGCGGCATCAAAGTATATTTCTGTCACTGTCGTGTGACAGAGACACCATGATATCTTCGATGTTTCTCTCTTATGGTATCTTTGTCTCTATCTAATCTGCCACATAAACTATACAACACTGCTCTAACAAGTCATACACGAAGTTTTTGGTACTAGGCGATCATAGATATGAAAGAGTTTCTTTGACATTAGCGTAAGTAAACAAACATTTATTTTCACGAAGTTCCTTCAATCATTTTTAAGGGCATTTTTGACAATCTTACCAGGCAAACATATTACGCAAGATATCATAACGGCGGTGTTTCAAACTATTTTAGACTTTCAAAACATAAGGGGCAATTTACACTGTCCTAAATTCAGGCTCCGATATTCAGGACGTCCAGAATTCAGGAAAGTGTAATTGCATTTAGGACGAGTAGCATCCTAATTAGGACACGATTTAGTACATGCTTTGACGACTAAGTTTCTTACTCTTTCTTACTTCTTCGCCTTCTGGATTCATCTTCTCGCGTTCCACCGACCACTAACACTTACTTCAGCTATTGATACTCGACGTATCAAATATTACTTAATCAAACACCTCGATAATTATCGCGTCCCGCATGTCGGGCGTCTCAAACCGAATCTCCTGAACTTTTCTCCCGGGTCCACCCGTGTGTCCCTCAAGACGTTCTCAACCCAACTGCCTCGAGTAATCATCAGCGTCCCCTGAGTCCAGCTACCTGCTAAGGGACTCGCCAAGCCATTTGAAAAGCGCTGTGATGCCACGTGACAGGGGGGGAGGAAATTACTCTAAATGCCTGCTGCGCTCTAAGATATGGGCCCCTTAAGTTATATTTACTAACACAATTGTAATAAAACATATTATGTATACTTAGGTTAAGGTATTTATCTATGGGTCTCTGTAACCTGAAAATAAATGGTATTATTATTATTATAGCAAGATACATAGCGTACACAATATTTAAAACACACATAAACCTAAAAACGAACCAACAACACGGTGAATGCGAGCTTTTCCTTAGAACCACCTGTCACGTTTGGCTCGAGCCGCGCAAACTGGATATATCGTGAAGCCTAGTTCCACCGCAGCCACTGATAATATTTATTTTAGCTATCACAACTCCAGGAAATGGTCTTTGCAGACTACTCAATCTAACGCAGTTTATTTCTAAATAAAACCCTTCTGAAAGGAAGTATTTATAGGTAGTTGTGAATACCTTTTATTTTTATAAAGATTTCAATAAAACCATTCGGAGTTAGAGCTACACAAATTGTTTGAAGACTGATCAAAGCTTTACCTATAGAACACATTTCAATCAGGAAACGCTTTATTAGAGTGCTGTTTTGATGTTTTCAAGATGAAATTAAAGTTTCGAAATTAATACTGCGAAGTTGAAATATTGTTTCTCCTGAAACTAACTTAGGCAATGAATTTATAGGGTTTATTGACAAAGCTAGAATATTTAGCCGTGAATTGTTTTGAGGTCAGCAAACAGAAGGGGCTCAGAGTTGTATCGTAATGAGGGGTAAATAAAAAAAAATGTGCAGGTCAGAGCCACGTGGATGGAGTTACATCTCCGCAATGTGAATCTATTTACTGTCTCTTCCTTTAAGTCGGCGTTGAATGTTCAAACTAGTGTTGGTATGGAAAAACGCCATCTTGTAGTTCGAAAATAAGCTATTGTCAAACAGACAGAGCGAAGCGAATGCGATCCGAATCCTGTCATATAATAAAAAACTTTTTTAAAAAAAGGGAACCGACTTCAAAACTAAACACAAAAAAACTATAAAATAACTTTTCTTTCAGAAGTCGGTGGCTTTGTTTTTTTTATTTCATCGACATATGGCCACCGACTTCCGAAAGAAAAGTTATTTTATAGTTTTTTTGTGTTTAGTTTTGAAGTCGGTTCCCTTTTTTTAAAAAAGTTTTTTATTTTTCCCTTTTTAGTTGAGGTAATCAACAAAAATCTTCATAAAATCGGCGTCTTTGAAAATCTACAATCCTATTAAGCAAAACGGATCTATGTGAGCAACTTCACGAGATATCCATTATTGTCATATACTAAAACCTTCTCCAGAATGTAGCCAATACTTTTCTGAAAACTGTATCAAAATCGGTTCAGCCAAACGCGAGATAATTGCGGAAAACCATGCAATCGTCCCTTAAAATCTATGATCCAAGTAAGCAAATCGGATCCACGCGGGCAACGTCACGGGATATCTATTAGTGTTATATACTAAAACCTTCTCCAGAATGTAATGAACACTCCTGAAAACTGCATCAAAATCCGTTCAGTCAAACGCGAGATAATCGCGGACAAACATACATACATACATACATACATACATACATACATACATACATACATACATACATACAGGTCGAACTGAGAACCTACTTTTTTTTTGAAGTCGGTTAAAAAAGCGAAAGCCGTCCGATAGTCTATGTGACAGGCTTCAAACAATTCTAAACATTACAAACAAAAACGCTTCGGCACGCTTTTCAGTTTGACAAAGGCAATAGTATCTTGTGCCGGCGGCGATGTGTTGTATGACAAGGATGTTCTATGACTTATAAAGAGCATGGAATTGCTGAGGCAGATCCTAGGCGTTATGTCACCTGGCTGTCATATTGATAAAACAAAAACAAAAACTTTCACATCTTACCAATAAAGTGAATTACTTCATATTTGAGTGCACAATTTTTCTGCTGTCTTATTAAATTTTGCTCAGAGGTATCTAATTCTTATAGCAATATTGATTTGTCTGTTTGAGAAAGATATGGGTCAACGGAAAATGCTGAGTTGCGTTTGTCAGAGCCAATATATTGAGAGTCGGTGTACGGCTCTCAAAACCGGGAGGCGCATTCGTGCGTTAGAAAATATATTTTGGAAATATCTCACGTCATAGTTTTATAAGAAATCTTTTATTGAATTCGGCAATGTAGGTCTGACTAGGCATCACATTTATTGTCTATTTTTAAAGAGAAATGCTTCGTAATTTTCATCATATTATTCTTCTATAGCAAATATTTATAACTACGGGTGCACAGACCAATGAAATGTATTTTGATCATTTGCCATTTTGAGAATTAGGCGTTCAGTGAATTGGCCATTTTGAGAATTTGTCCTTTTGCGACTCGATTTCCATTTTGCGAATTAGGCTTTTTGTGCCTAAACCATTTTTTTTTATAGTAAATTAGCCAATTGCTCGTGAGTATGCGCCAGAAGCCATAAGTCAAAAATCACAAGAACACGTAAAATATAATATAATATTAAAGCGCTCCCTCACCGCGAGCATTCACCTGTGTAACGTCAGTGAGGGAATACAATTGAGCATTGCACTTTCAATGCGCACCTTGTACCAAATCTATACTATACGCGAATGCTCGTCAGTCAGAGAGGTAGTATTGTAATGTAATGCTCAAAGTCGAATCTATAAATGATACATTACACGTGAATGCTCCCGGTGAGGGAGCGCCTTTAAATTTTTTTTCTGTTCATAAATACTGATACCTATTTATATCAAACAAATTAGAATTTTTTGAAGAAGTAACACTTCAAGTCTTAATAAATAAAAAAAATCAAATCATTTACATTTTCATCCACTCCAGACTTTTACGTAAACAAAAAAAATCACAGTCGCTATAAGAATAAATTATTATTTTCAAATCCTGCCGTGTAAACTCCGTGGTTTTGCATGCATGACTGTTGCACGTGTAACTTGTAGTTTTACTTCTTACACGTGTTCTTATGACCAGAACACGTGTAAGAAGTAAACAGCTGTGTGCTGTGTTAACTTGTTTAATAGTTTTACTTGTAAACAGAACTCTTTACCAAAAACCTGAATTTGTAACTCACATTAATATGTTGTGTGTACACATAATTATTATCTTACACGTTTTGTAAGAAACTATACAATACTAACTTCATTAGAAACATGGAGTAAAGTTAAGCCAACACTGTTTCTCTGAAATGCTGCAATAACTTTATTTTTACTATCAAAGAACACATACATAGGGGGCAAGGCTTTAATAGGAACTTACTCATTTTATCTAGCCCACGTTTTCTTTATTCATTTACTTTTTCGGTTTCATTTTTAAAATGACTGTGTTATTGGCAGCATCATGCTCAAGTCAGCGGCGCGTATCGATGCTATGTATTTCGCGCTAATGTATACGAGCGATGGCAGCAACCGACATCAGCGTAAGAGTAATTAATAATTAAGGCTTTAGTAGTATTTAATCTCACATGTTTCTTCTTTCATAGAACATATTATTCGTATTTACGTTTACACTGACTAGCACAAAGAGATTTCACAATAAATCGCGCTTTTAGCTGCTGTGATTGCTAAGGATGCTTAATGGTGTGAAAATTCCTCTCAACAATGTCTAAGTGGGCAGAATAACCATTAGTATTGCTATTCTGTGGTAAAGCTGTAATATTTTACTTTATTAAAATAACTGTGTCTAGGGAATACACGAATATTATAACGCCTAATTTCACTCTCCACTTTTAAGTATTATTTGAACGTGAATTATGGTTATTACGCTCTAAGATTTAAAGTGTACGCGTTATTTATTTTAATAAGCACTATTTTATAGGAGTTTATCTTAATTACTGTTTGTTATTTCATCAGAAAATTCGGATCAAACCCAGGTTCCTACCTTGTGGGTGAATAAACGTATTATTCAGTCTGGCTCAAATGTTTGTGTTAGCCAATCCGATGTCAAACGTAGACAACGTTAGGCAATTAGACGATCCTCAGGTATGCTAGATTGGCTATTGCAGCCAGTTAGCCTCACATGTTTCCTCTCTAGAGAATTAATTGGGGATAACGGTTTAATGAAGTGCTTCCAGGCAAAGAGAAAGCGGACCGAAAACTATCAACTGTGAGTTAAATACAGAGTTTGTCCCAAGTTTCAGTATTAAGAGAATCTTATTTTGCTGGTCCATTAATTAAGCTAATAAAGGGTAGAAAATCATTGGTAATAACATAAAAATATAATTCATGTTGTACATAAATTAAACATTTAATTTTCATCATTGTGTCCATTCTATTTAACATTTAAGCGCATTTCACACATAGAGCGGGCGCGGGTCGGGCGCGGGTCGGGCGCGTTTCGGTGTACGGGCACGACCCGCCCCGCGCCCGACCCGCGCACGCTTTCAGTGTGAAGTCTTCCATTTAAATACAAAGAACTAGACCCGCCGTACTCCCGCCCCGACCCGCGCCCGACCCGCGCCCGCTCTCTGTGTGAAATGCGCATTAGTGTCGACACATATTATCTAAATAATATTATGATTGTATCTTAATGTACATTCATTTTTGGCAACACAATAATATCATAATGAGCTGGCTAGCACCTAGTATTGAAAAGAAATCAAGAAAGCAGAAGCGTCACTAAAAAAGTGTGTCACTAAAGCGACATTGTTAAACCAAAAGAAATCCTTAACAGCGCGTTGAGGAGAAACTGTCATAATAAAGTCTAATTAGTATTCCATGCCAGTATAGAACCGTTTTTTCATGGCTAAGGAGGTAGAAGTTTAGCTGACTAAGCTGTTACTTTCAAGCTTCTCCGGCCGAGTAGATGTGGGAAAGTTATAAGAATGGAAGTTATGGAAAGTTACTTAAGGATGGTGTAGCTGTAGTACTTGCGGCGTGTAAGTGTTGTACTTTTTTATTAGAAGAAGAATGTTTAAGTACAGATTAACTATTTCAAAGTATTTAAGGAGATAGTGTGATAGTAAAACTATACATTTTTATTTTGTAGTAAATGAGTTGGTCACTATTTTTTCTCCACTCCACTTGCAATGAGTAGAATCTGTAGTAGTATCTTAGCTTTAAGCTATTGTCAAACAGACAGTCGAAGGCGAATGCGATCCGAATCCTGTCTTATAAAAAAGCGAAAACGGTCCGATAGTCTATGTGACAGGCTTCAAACAATTCCATACATTACAAACAAAAACGCCTCGGCACGCATTCGCTTCGTCCGTCAGTTTGACAAAGGCATTAGAGTAGAAGTGCACTTCAAAGTAAAAGCTTCCATCAATATCAACTGCACGCGTACGAAAACGCCTCTCGATGTGTTAATTCCATGATAGATAAGGAGTACCCGTTAAAGTAGTAATCACAATATCAAACAGAATAAGCTAGTTTAGTTGCAAATCTGTTTACTCCGTTAATGAAAGTTTTGAAACATTAAGGACAAACATTTTTTTGTTATTTTTTTAATTTATGAATTAGCATAATACATCAAAACTCTACTCCCGAGTTTTATTATTGTATATATAGTAATATTTATTAATGTTATGAGCTTAACGTCATAAAGCTTAAATTGTACCAATGCCGACGGCGTTTGCCGCGGGACTCACGAATTACCGTGACCCCGGAACGCAAAGGGCTATTGGAGAATTTCGTGGATTTAGTCAGTACGAGTCTGACAGTCCCTCACGCCCTGCCCTGGGTGGGACCTGGTGGGACTCATTAATTTGACTATTTTACCACGATAACAAAAAATGCTGACGGCATGACGTATTATGATTTGAAAGCGTTAGTTATATCTTCCTCAAAATTGGTTTCAGAAAAAAAAAATCCTGGTCATGTTTTCTATATTGTTACTGATGGAATAATTACACTTTTTCAGTAAACTAGCCTATTTCCTCCTACATACTCATCCTTCTAAAACAGAAAATTAAAAGAGAGCCGTGAACATTTCCAAAGCACTTAACTCCTAACTTATTCTGTAGCAATCCTTGTTAGCCTTATGGTTCTTACAATTTTATGAGTTTGCAAGTGCCATAACTCAACAAGTTAACTTTACAAACTATTGGTGATCGGAAAGCGATTAATATTCCACGGATGAGTCTTCTGTCGTTAGAAACTAATTTTGGAACGGATTTATTGCAGTTTTCAACTGTTTTCAACCATTCGGCATGTTGTTCAATTGTAAGTTTTCAGTGCAAGGCCCGAACAACAAGTCACAGACGAGAGAAGAGGAGATTTGCAGATTATTACACTAATTAATTCGTCATAAAATTTAATTGTAAATATTTTTTTCGTATCTGCTTATGTTTAGGGAAAACAGTTGAACAAAGGGGACAAGAAATATCTCATTATTGTTTAGGATTTCATAATATGCACTCGGTGACATACAGATACACTCTCAATACTTTGGCTCTCCAGTCTACACCCCAGCCACTATGCATCTTCTATCGGTTTTGCACATCATAGCAAGACTCCGTTTTAGTGAACTCCAGGCTCATACTTTTGTGATGTAGGTATGCAGTTATGCACTTCGATGAAGAATCATTGTTTCGATTCGTTGTATAAAATTTTGTAGTGGGAATTCATAACAGTTTGTTTTTGTAACAATCACGTTTTTTGTCTGAAACTGAAAGTTTTAAAACTGTAGTAACAGGATATTGGATTTACCTAAATATAGGATAAATATAAAATAATTCATTTTAAATTGATGTTTATTTTAAAACACACATAATTTTTATCGCCATTTTCGTATGTAGGTACTCTGGAAATATCGAATTGCATAAACAATGAGTCCTTCAAATATTTGGACGGTGATATTTTACAGTATGTTGATCTCGATCTGTGTTTTAATAATAATTATAAATACTTTTAATATTATACGTCACGAGTTCATTTTACAAGTTTTAATGTGCTCACTGCACACTGCTGGAAAACAGACCTCCTTTCTGTGAAAGGCTTACTTACGATGGTTTCCATCACCGTTTTGAGCAGTGATGATTAGATAAATTACGCAAAAAATACGCTTGGCTAGAATTGTACCTACGACTTACAACTATTAAGTCGGGGTCGTTACCGCCCGCCACTGCCCTCGATGAAACACGAATGAAATTACATTAAAAGCTGATGAGGACGAAAATAGGAAATTTACATAAATAATAATGCTGAGTTACGTCAAACAACCCTTTTATTTGGTTGTCAGTTTTAATTAAATCGATCACAGCGGAAAATAGATGAACGACAAACTGACAAACTTTGCTTAATAGTAACACAATGAGATTCAATTTATTCACAATTTGCTGGTCGATGTGTGCAGTAGTTATTTCATTACTGATCATTAACTTCCATGCAGATTGCGATAATGTAGTTAAGGTAAGGTCTCATTGTTTCTGAATGTTTGGACTAATTCAATCCTTTAACAAAAGAGAAATTTATTTGGGACAATGTTTTGTTGTCTCTAACGGAACTAAGTATGTGATGTTTTTTTAGTAAGTTTTCAGTTCTTTAGCACCTTGGTTTTTCCTCTTTTCGTAACAGTCGGTGACTAAGTATGCCAGTGTCGAGTAGTGACGACCGGTGTTAAATGATTCCGATTTGTATATGTGTTTTTCTAGAATTTCACACGACGCCATATACAAGATTAAAACTTTTATGATTTTTGATTCTGCAACGAACAAATTGTAATGCATGTTATTTTGTATAAAGATACAACAGATCTGTACCGGGTCCAATAAAAAAAAATTAAAGATGGAAAGATGAAGTTATCTATGAGAAAAGGAAAAACTCAAAAGGGTTTTCAGCTCTTAGTGATAGACTTAATCCTTTCAGATTGATAGAAAGCCAATGTCTAGACTTTTTCATTGATTCTATTAAGACCAAGCAGCTGTCTAGGTCCTAGTTAATCCGAGAAAATCCTTAATCCCCAGTCATCCTACTCTTGAACATTTAGTTGAGATAATGACAGTTTCAGTACTACGACACTCATTAATCCAAATGTTCTAGAAGTTACTTCGACAAAGTATCTAAGTGTCGTCATCATTATTTTCTATTCTAGTTGTACACTTTTCCAGAATTGATGTAGGATCTTTATTGGATTAGGAACGGACCTTTTAGTCCAATTACTGTCACTCGTCTTACGTAAGGCTCTAGTTCTGTTCACATCCTTAGTTTAATTTGGAGATCCTTGCTCAAACCTTTACGACTTGATATGTACGGAGCTTGTTAACAATCCTAATGAAGCAGTCATTTCACTTCTGTTCATTTATGATTTATGAGAGGGAGTAGATGTTATTCATTCTAATGTAATCAATGCATTACCTAAAGTAAAACATCAATAAATAAGTCAAAAGATTTTTGAGGTGGATGGGATCTAAATTCCCAGTCATTCACCCTGGGCAACGGCAACTTAAGCTACCTGTAATCTACGGCGAGGGCTGAGCGATCCCACTGGTGGTGATCACCTGGCTCGCTCCTACCATCCTGTCGCAGTCGTTTTTTACTCCGTCGCGTCAGTGCGTAGGAGTAAGCCCCTTCGTACACAACACGACGTCAGTTTCCGATACATTACGACTTTGATATCCGAGTGCCTGTGTAATAACCTCTATGGATTTTATTGCGATAGTCGCCTGGATACGAAAAATCGTAAGGTATCGGAGACTTGGGTTGCGTTTTGTACGAAGGGGTACATAGTTTCTTCGGGGAGAGGTCGTTCCATCTTCATCATTCAGGTTCCATCTTTTCTCTTGGTTAAATTAAGGCCAAGAGTATTTATCGGATAAAAGAAATTAATAAAAACGATGATGATGACCTAGATACTAACATTCCGTTAAAATAAAACATAATTAAGACTTTACCTGTAAACTTACCGACTTGAGTCCCTTAGACATAAACGTAAAAATCTCATCCGAACTAGTTGAAAATGGCCTGAAGTTTTTACGTGCTACTAAAAAGTCTGTAAATGAGTATTAACGAAAAAACAAATTGTAAAAGTAAAATAGTTCTCTGTAATAGAGATAGGTGCTTCTAATTATATTTATTTTATGAGCAATCAGAATTTTGAACAATATTTGACTGACTCTTCTACTCGTATTATTAAAATTAAAATACTAAACTAAAGCTATTGAGTGTCTTACTCTAGCCATACAGTAAATGTACGGCTAGAGTGTCTAGTGTTGAGCGAGGCGGGACGTACAGCGTTCGACGCGAGGGCAAGCTAGCTTCTTTGGCCGGTTGCACGCTCCACTGGACGCTTTGCTACTCCGTCCGTTAAAAAGCATTTTCTTCCTATGTGAAAATCTTTACTACCAATCATCTAAAACATCAAATATCATTACCTCTTCGAGAAATTCCCCTTAAACCAGTTAAATTTATTTTCAAAATTCATTGAGTTATAATGGTGCCCCTATATACGAAGATTTTATGAAATTATCAAGAACCAGAAAAAGTTATTATTAAGTTTCGTTTATTACTACACTTTAATGGGTGAGAAGAGAATATCTGTGTACCTTAAACATTTAGGCGTGGTGTGGTACGTCTCATTACGGTTTTATGCTCGCTCCATAGAGGACGGATAAGGCCCGGTATCCACCAAAGCGGAGAGGAGAGGAGATGTGTTTGAATAACCAATAAGATGGCCATTGAAAATAAGCGGAGAGGAGATGTGGACATCTGATTGGCGCCTAACGCTTGTTTAGGCACGGTGGGTGAACGCCTAGCGCGGTGCGACACATAAAATCACGCGCCGCACCGTGTGAAGCCAGCATAATAGGTGCTTGTCTGATGATACTGATTAATTCCAGTTCTTATCATACTTATGATAAGAGGCAAGATTTTATTCTTTTTAAACCACTTAAGAAACCCAAAGGCTCTGTTGATATTCCAAGAAGAAATAATAAGCAAAACGCGGTTTACAAAAAATACTTTACAAATTCTCGGTCATAGGGGACAAGATAAGGCGCTAGAGTAGCAGCGATGATGATATAGGTACTCAAAATTATAAAAAAAAAAACCGGCCAAATGCGTGTCGGGCCACGCACAGTGTAGGGTTCCGTAGTTGCCCATCAAAATACTTATGCGAACTAACTAAACTGATACGCTGAATTTAATTTTAATTTAATTTACGTACATTAACATTTATTAGGTACCTAAGTGATTCAGTAGTCAACTCATAACGTCTAACCAGCAAGGTCTATGTAAAGACGAATCAAATAGGCCCAAACTCGATGGGATTGCGTTATTATATTACAAAGATGCCATGGCTACCTTCCATCTCCATCATAAGAGCCTGGAAAACATCCAGTACAAAAGCCCATGTAACGATGAATCAAATGATCCTAAGCTCAGTAGGATTGAGTTGTTGTATAAGAAAGAACTCATGGTTACCTTCCAGCTCTATCATCAGACCATGGACATCATCCAGCATTAATGTCTATGTAATAAAGACGACTCTAACGAGCCGAAACTCGACGGGATTGAGTTGTTATACACACACACCCACACTAAGGGCTACGTAAAAAAAAACATCCCCACTTTACGTGTACAGGAGGTACCCTAAAAAAATATGTTTTACGAGATTTTATTTTACCACTTTTTCGGCGCAACAAAACCGTATATTTACACCAAATTACAGCTTTCTAGTACTGGGCGTCTCTGAGCTAAGCTGCGACAGACGGACGGACGGAAGGACATGGCAAAACTATAAGGGTTCCTTGTTGACTACGGAACCCTAAAAACAAACTGAGATGGCAGGGCAAAAAAATTGCCATCAGGTTTCCAAAGGTTTTTCATGCGCTCAAGTTGATTATGAATACTAAAACGGTTTCACAAGCAAATTCTCACAAATCGTTCTGATGATGATTATCTAGATTAGAAATTGATCTGATATTGTAAACATTTCCATCAACACGTTCATCACGTAGTAATTTGGTAATTGACGAAAATTAATATTGTTTTATTTATGAAAACACTGTCGATGTCAAATGTTACCCGGATTAAGCCTTTTCATTTCAGATTAATTGCAGGTTGATATGATTATTACTGATTAATCAACTTTTCATGTAAAAACTATTGAAATATTCTGAATGAAAGAATATGAGCTCATTATCATTGTACTGAATGTCGTAACGGCCAATAGCCTGATGATGATGACTAATTTACGAACATCTTTCGAGGGTCTCTATCAAATCAATTCGAAGGGCCTGATTTAGAAGCCAATACTTCTTAATAGGGCTAGCAGTAGAAGAAGTTCCTGTCTCTGGAGCCTAACGAGCAGTAGCTGAAACACCTGCTAATACTGGTGGATTAGTAATCATAAAAAAGTAACTGTTTAGAAATAATCTGTACAAACACATTTTTTCTCTCAAAAAATCACACAAATTGACATGAAACCTTTTAGTTGACAGATAATTGAATCTTTTGACATTTTCGTTTTTTTTTAATACTTTCGTCAGCCAGATGATTGCCCATTTAAAATGCAGAACGTTTTGCTTTTCATTCACGAATTCAATTTTATTTCTGTTGCGAATGGCAATTGTTTTTTTTATTTTTTTTTGTTAGTTCATTGGCGAATGGATATACAGCCTGTCGTTTTGAGTTTGGCGTCAAGGGTAGAGTGGCTATGATAAAATAGCGTTACTTTTTCAAATAGAAACAGATATTGTAAAAAACAGAGTTCCATGTGCTTTCCAGATTTTATTTAGTTTAAACCTTGTGCTCTTTGAATGTCAATACACTTTTTTATAGTTTAGAAAAAGTCCTATCAATTCAGTTTGAGGGTTAATCACGTTATCTCTGTACTGATCAACGGTACTGATCTTGACAGCAATGTTGCCGAAATCGGAATCATACTTTTATAGCGTTTACCAAGTGTATTATTTTGAAAAATAACAATTGCATTTTTACAACGAGATCCACACAACCCCTACAATTTAAAATCCATAAATAAAATTACAATATTCATATATTTGCGGATTGAAAAGCGAAGCCGCCGATGTGTGTACAGATAAAACAAATTCTGTCGATGAAACCCGCAATTTCATTAAAACAATATGTGAAAATAAACAGTATTAACGTTTCACAATGAGTGTAAACGTGCACAATCCTCAACGGGCAACTAATAAAAGCAGAACACGTTTTCGTACTAATTTAACTTGGTCTGACGTAGCTCGACGAAGATGTATTATACGAGGAGCCGATGACTAGATGTGGTTGCGTCTTACTAACGAAGCTGTTGGATTTGTACAAATATATTTGGATAAGTTACGTAGTTACGATGTACGTTTCGTGGAAGTAACATTACGTACTAATATTTGGAATCGTACGATAACCAATTTGTAACATTTTGTTTTTTAAATTAAACCAATTAATATTTGTGAATACATTTTTTTTCTGTAGGTATTACGTGAATTTGTGATTTGAATTCTGATCAATAAATATTTTATCTCATTTCATAACGCATGTGTTATGAATGCATACGGATTGACTTTCATGGTATGAATATGTGGTGTAAAATGTTTAACATTAATATAATCTGGTTATACAAGCTCGTTGGTTGCGAGTATTGCGCACCCGATCTGTTTGAAGAACCGCACTAAAAAGGTCAACGTGACTTACGCTTCTTAGGTCGTAAACTACCGACGTTACCACTCTCACACCTGCCTTGTAAATTGCTTCTTCTTGAACTTATTCTTCCATTCTTCTTAATAATTATTATTCTTTTTAGGTTCAGTCGTCCTCTAAGGGCGATAAAAAAACTCGTTGTAAATACCATGCATATAAAACTTGCTTGTAAGGGTTAACTTTGCCTATAATCATAAAACATATAGGGTTATATTTTCAGACTAGTCTTCATTATATTTAACCCCTCCGACCGCGTTTACATGAAATATGACGTCATAAAACACCTCGTAAATAAATAGTGACGAGCTCATCAATTGTGTGAATAGTCGAATACCTTAAAGGCATAAACATCGGCATTTGAGCTACCATAGTTTACAACTATGTACAGTACAGCGAACTACAAAATGTGTGCCAATTTGTCAGAAGGACGTCAAACCCAAATGGTTATACTGCAGATTTTCAAGTCCATACATCTTGTATGATCTATTGTTGTTTTCAATTGTGTATTTGTAAGGTTAGTGTGTACATGGTGTGGTGGTACAAATTGAGTAGGCATGTACTTGTACATAATTGAATTAATGTAGGATTTGAAACTAGTTTGATCAAAAATTTGAATTGAAAATAAGGTGACTTTTTATAGGTGTTTGTGTGATTAAAAGTTTGATTTAGCATTCCTACATTTTGTAGAAAGTAATTTAATTTTTCAGATTTATTTATATAGTTTAGAATTTATTATTAAAGTATTATTTTTACCCATCACGGAACGGAGCAGGTATATGCGTTTAGCGTGAGAGATGTTTGTATGTGTGTTTGTGCGTTTGTGCGTTTGTGCAAAGAAATGTTCCCACCTATCTTCTAAACTAATGATCCGATTTTTAACGGGTTTTTGATCGATGAGTTCATGTTCTTAGTCAATAAGTGTCATGGCTGTAACTCACTAGGGGGCGCCACAATATTAGTGCAAAACAATGTTGTAATATAATCAAAACGAAATGTCCGATTACAATTCTGTTTTAATATTGTAGCTTAATGCATGTTCCCAAACAATAAAAATTACGTCTGTAACTCACTAGAGGGCGCTACAATAGTAGGACAAAATAATATTACAATCATATTAAAACGAATTGTCCGATTTCAATGCGGTTTTCATCAATCGGTTCATAGTTAAATGGTGCAGGTCTAAGATAAGTCTTATGATATTAACTCACCAGGGGGCGCTGCTATATTAGTGTAAAACGATTATATTGCAATGCTTTTAAAATTAAAACGTATTATATATACATATAAACGTATAATTCGTCTATTCTCTCTATAAAGTCTGAAATAAAAGTAACAAAATTAAAAACCCACGACGGTAAAAATCTAATTGAAAAAGAATAAAATAACTCAAAACCCCCGACTTAACCCAATTATTATGTAACAAAATATTATAATAGACCTAAAATTAATAACCGATGAATATCCGTCGGGGGCTGCCTTTTCTATATGAAATTTCAACAAAAATTTAATCATCCTCATAAGTGTATAGTAACTGTATTCACGTCACTAGAAAACTTTTAGCTAGTTTAATGACAGCCCTCGACGGATATTTCTCGGTTGTTTTTATAATATTTTGTTACATAATAATTGGGTTAAGTCGGGGGTTTTGAGTTATATTATTCTTTTTCAATTGGATTTTTACCGTCGTGGGTTTTGTATTTAAATATGAAATTACACTTCACGAACTTGTTACAATTTAATCCATTCACGAGTGATCAAAATTATGGAGAGGTTTTAATCATGCCTGTGCTCCACAAGGTAAGTATTTATAGATATCGATTAAAGGTATTGGAGATGTATTCGAGCGAAAATACAAAAAGATATATCAAGTCCCAAGGCAGACACGTGGGTGTCTTCTGACGATTTTATAAGTATTGAAAGAAGGTGACTTTATTGTCGTGATTTACAAATAAATAAAATAATGTCAATGTAGGTTGTAGGTAGTGTCTAAAAATGTGCCTACCTCAATCGACAACAAGAACATTTCAGAGACAGACATTGTCTATTTATTAGAAATTTAAGGCTAGACTAAAGTAGACAATATTGGTGTTTCATGCACCATAACTTTTTTCTGATTTAACAACGCTATTAACATTAGATTAGTAAAAAGTCGTGGATTGAGTATACAGAACAGTCTAAAAATATATTTCAAATCCCTAACGAGACCACTACTTAACAGAAAATTGTCTTTTTGAAAGAATCAAATCACGATTTCGAATATAATCAATTCGAAATTATATTATAATATCTCATTAATTGTAACCACATTCCTCACGTACAGTATTCAACCTCCACACTAACTATTACTACACCTAAAGTGATCGCAGCCACGATCTGATCGTCACGTAAATGTAATTTAACGCACCATAGCTTTTGAGCAATGCCCTTTATATGTAGTTACGATGTTCCGCAGGATTTAATAATTATTCGTAAGAGCACTTTGCATGATTATACACGCAACTATAACATACATATATGCTAATAATGCCACGACGAAGGCGTATACATGATTAATATGTGTTAATACGATTATTTACAGTAATTATTGTCACGATGTTTACATAATAACAATTTTGGTAATGTTATCTGAGGCACCTTTCATAAATATTTATGACCGTTTATTTGTAGCAGCTGTGTTTTGAATTAATTTTCGATTTTGTGTAGGTTCTGATAAATTAATCAGCTTTGAGCATAAAATAAACAAAGGCAGGCTTTATCAAGTTAGTAATAATAAATGAATGAAACTATTTCTAGAGGAAAATGTACAAACTAATCCGATTGTTATTTGAGTCGTAAGTGCTGATACAAGTTTTTGGCAATGTAGCCTGTAGGCCAGAAAATCAACCTTAAGCGAGTTCAAAATTAAACAGGTGTACCGTTAATTTTACTTTTTAACCGACTTCCAAAAGGAGGAGGTTCTCAATACGGATGTTTGTATTTTTTTTTTTTTTTATGTTTGTTCGGGCATAACTCCGTCGTTTAACAACCGATTTGAAAAATTATTTTTTTGTTGGATAGGATATACTTCTGGAATGGTTCCATTAAAATTTTATCGAAATCGGACTAGCACTTTTTGAAAAATCAACATAAATCAACAAAAACCTAAAAAGTTTTCAACTTTGTCTACACCGATTACTCCGAGGTTTCTGGTTCGATTTCAATGATTCTTTTTTTGTTCTATACAGTATATCTGCCATTTGGTCCCACAAAATTTTCATTAAGTTTGGTGCAGTAGTTTTTAGTTTTTATACATGGGCGTTGTTATTACCGGTGCTACGGATTACAAAATTTTAGTGCACATGTGTGACTGTTCGTCATGGACCCTTGTTTTAATAACAAAATAGGTTATTTATTTTAAAATCACCACGTGACGTCGGGCGCCTAAATTCACATTAACTTACTTATTTTATGGCCTGACATTTCCTTGTGATAAATAGCTGGTTTAAAACACCCATTCCTTTATTTCAATAGCTACAAAAACTATTGACTAGGAGATAATTCTAAAGAAGCGATTCTAAAACTTGCTTATCAGCACATGTGTTCGCAATAAACCAAGCTCCGGACGAACACTCAATAGGACCTCTTAAACAATTTAAAATTATGAATTCTAAGAAGGTTAGAAATCTTTCGCCAACTAATATTAAAAAAAGGCCGCATCTGGCAATCCTTATTCAATCCTGCACTTAAAAACAAAGAGATACTCGGACTAAGGGTGATAAAGTGGGCATAGGCCGTGAGAACTTGGAAGGGCCTTGCGGGTCATTTAGCAGGTAGTTGGAGTGAGAAGACGGGGATGATTCCTCGGGGCAGTTGGACTTGGAACGTCTTGAGGGACACACGGGTGGACCCAGGAGAAAGTTCAGGAGATTCGGTTGCCGTTGGCCGAGTGACCGGACGCGATATTACTTTGTTGTTTATTTGAATTATGTTTGATTAAGTCAAATATTAGTCTGTAAAGTAAATTCAGTGCTTGTGGTCGGAGGAACGCGAGGAGGTGAACCCAGAGGGCGGTCTGATGATGGAGATCATACGGGTGGTATTTGAGCAGTGTCTGTAAGTTAATTATAGACTAATTCTCTCCTATAAACACTTGGTAAGTGTTAATTATAGTAAGTACTTTATAGTAGCAGTTTGCTGAAGGCGCTGGATGGCTGTTAATAATCATTTATTTCAGTACAGCGGGGCGACGCCTGAGCAGTACCTTATTTTATGTTATTATCTTACGTCTTATTTGTTATGACTCCTTATCCCGTAACCTAGCAGTGATGTATCATTGGTGTTTGGTTATAGTGACACGGGGAAAGCCTTTGGCTACACTCTACATGCATCCCGCGCATTTCGTTTCGTACTCTGTACAACGACTCATCTGACTCCTGACGAATATAGACTTTTACGTGACGTCTCACATAAATCAAAGGCAGAACCATGTCCATAGTTCGATTATACCAAGTTATATTATCACCAGCTAATGCGGTGATAATGTAACTGCCGGTGATAAGTACAAGAGATAATAACAAACATTGCTATTAATTGGCAAACTAACCAAATGCTGTTGATGATTACTGTTTCCTGCAGTCTTGCTCAGAGACTTTGCGTGTTGGTTGATGGATGCGCATTTCAAGTTGGGGTAGGCACCACCAAGTATGTACCTGTATCTCCTATGATTTGCTAGCTCCGTTCCAAGAGAACGCTAGGGACTGACAAACGTGTCCCGCTAAAAACAACTATGGCTAATATGCCCAACATTGTCGAATCGACACTATATTATTGGCACGACACGTTACGACTGGGGGGGCGCTTAAATACGAAATGTGAAGTGACGATATTACCCACTTCGGTGTCCAGCAATACAAACGTAAAATGTTCTGCTATAGACTGTTTCTACGAAGCGCTTGCGCAAGTTGTTTGTTGTGAATGTGATTGCCAATGGGGTAGAGCCGTAAGGGTATTGCGATAGTACGCGTGTGTAGGAGATTAAATGGAAACGTGTCTTCCTCAATGACAGATGAACTTCTCAGATCTTTGTCTTAGGTGTTGGGTAGGACATGTAGAATAGTGTATAGGGAGCGTGATCTGTTAGGATTCGTAGCAGTGTCCTTAGTGGAGCTATGCGCTTAGGCCTAGCGGTCGCGTACTGGGGCAGTTATTGTAACCGGATTTACATGCCATAGAAATGGGTTAGCTTTAATCAAGTGTAACTTGTTAACGTAACTTAATTAAGCGCAAGCGTGACGTTTCCCTATCACATTTATATATTATATCTTTGCTGTCCTCTTGTCTTACTAGCTTCATAATTATTATTTGATTTGTTAACATGACTTGATATTATTCATGTATGTATTACTGTGAACTCTCAGCACTAATCTACTTTGGTCCCCTCCCCTTTGCTGAGAGTTCAGTCCTCTCTGTCCCGGCGGAGGTCGCAGTTGTCAATGGTACGTGCGCCACGGAGGTTGGGCGGAGGCGGGGCCCTACCTCGGCCCCCCCCAGGGGGGGGGCCCCATCTTCATACTTTCCACTATATTAATGTAATTTAGGAAAAACGAAAATTTTATCAGCCAAGGGTATTTTATGAACAGTCACATGTGGTGCCGTGACCAGGATTCTCGTCATTAAATGTACTGATTCACTTCAGTGCAACGAGAAAGAACAATTTATGGGTTACTACAATAATAACACAACGTAATTATAATTATGGTTCTCGACCTTGCGAGAGGCGGCTTTAATTTACAGCGACAATAATAAGTTTAAACATTCTGATAACTCTGAATGTTCTAACAATGATGACGGGTTCAACTCCCGCCTATACTATCAACGAATGTGTTAGAGTTCCTTACGTACAAACGGAACACAACGTTAATTTATTTTCCTAGAGTAAACGAGAGACGGTTTTAAATTACAGTGATCACATTAAGTTTGATCGCCATTTATTGAATGAATCAAATACTGGTATCGGGTTCAACCCCCGCGTAATTTATCAATTGATGTGTTATTTTTTAACACAAAAATAACACAACACAATTTGTACTACTCATAGCGGGTTCAATTCCCGTGTAATTTTAAAGAGAGTGAATTAGTTTACGTTGCCATGGAAACAATACAACGTAATATTAGAAATTGTGAGAAACAATCGTGGAGTTCATTTTAGGAGCTCTAATAAATTATAGTTGATTAGATATAATGGTCTGACGATGGATTCTTCAACCATTGACAGCGGGTTAAATTCCTGCTTGATTTATTTACTGTTGATGAGATTGCGCTACTGTGTCAATGATCTGGTTAGACACAATAGCTGATGAGTGATAAAGTTCCTGTGTCACGGCTTGAGTTCTATGTTCTCACAGAAATTATTGGTTGGAAAGGGTTGAGTAATAAAGCTACTGAATACTGATTATCATAACCATAGGCCAGGGCAATTCGAACTACATGAAATGAGTGTTTGTCAGAGTTACTGTGCTACTTTTTACAAGGGTTCAACTCCCTGTTGACGTTAGTATGATATCCGACAAATACACTAATTGATTATGAAATGAGCTTGTAATTACACGTGTGCTTGTGCGTATGTGTCACGATATAATTGTGATGCGCGAGTTTATACAGAAAGAAGCATGCAGCTTGAAGATTACAATTGATTTACTAGTCATTAAGTGTCACCGTAAGAGATTAACCTTTCAGACTCTAAGAAATAAACCATATACATGAATAGATACTCGTGTGGTCTAATTTCGAATTCCAGGTTGCTTGAGACTTCGCTGGGCTGTCACTTCCCTTTGTCTTAGCGTTTGGGTTACGCGTAAGCACGAGTCAAATGCAGCCGACATCTGCGGACTTCCAGGGCAGCTGTGTCGACGTCAGCGTGACTTCTTTTACGAAGCTAAGTTTCACTTATATTATACTTCACAGTTACACGATGTCACGTGGTTTGACCTCGTCATTGCAGTAAAGGTACGCGTGGTATTGTTTTGAATTTTTAGACAATGCACCTATTCAATGCCGACAGACAAAGGAACCTACAAGGGAAAGTTGATGTGAACGTTTTGTCGAGACGAGTGGCGCAGTGGCTGAGTAGTCAACTGTTGCGCGACGTGTCGCGGGTTCGATCCCCACACGGAACGAATGTCTGTGTGATCTGCGGGTCTGGGTGTTTGTATGTGTGGGTTACTGTGGTTTTGGATGCACACGCGATACAGGAGAAATCCCTAGTGTGGGGCAAAGGCAATGTTTAATTAAAAGAAACGACTGATTTTCAGTAATCAGATTTATTTTGTTACATCGTAGAGAACTAGTAATTGTTTGGCCAAACTAGGATGCTTATATTTTAAAGTCAAAGACAAACTTAATTCTGAAATGAATTAACACGAATTGATATTCGAGAAACGGAGCGGGAAGTAATGTTTATTTATCTTAACAGCACGATTGTGCCTGACCGATTGATTCTGTGCTAAGTGTAACGGGTTCGATTCCCGCATAGAACAAAGATTTGTAATTAACTGCAGGCAGTTGTTCTACATGTGGCTGTTTGGGTATATGGATTTGGATGTGTGTGAATGCACCTACGAAGGAGAAGTTATCCGTAGTGTCGAGCGACGTATTGTTGCGAGAAAAGTGTGCACATGTTAATAGTACAGGTTACAGAACATGTTCATTTTCTGATAAAATCTCCCCACACTAGTAAAATCACAGGGCTGATCCTTCCTCTCACTAACGGAGGGGGGAGGCTAATCGGGATTAAAACTAATAATAAAAAGGGATTTATTTATAATAACGAGCAGGTGATAATTACTCAGATTACATAGCTAAAGTTTTCTGATATGAGTTCTTGATTCTAGTTGGAATCCTGGAACTGGTCTTTCCTCTTAGAATCAGAGGGGGGCGACTAATTGGAATTGAATCTAATATGTCTATGTGCCGACTATTTCAGCCACTGGATACAACAGCGAGCTGTGGATTGAGCTCGCTCAACGTTGAGGAAAGGCCTCTGTCCAGCAGCAGCTGCGATAGGCTGAATTAAGAACGATGGGACACCGTAGAGGTAGCGTCACTCACAAATACTCTTGAAAGAGACTCTGGTATGTAAATCAACATTATAAGCATGCACAGGTCTTTTGAAATAAATTGAATCGCGGTTTAAATATACAATTTAAATACAGCAGAGTATTTTACTGGACGACCATCTCGAAATTAATTAATTACATTTATGATTGAAGATGCTTATGCAAAATTAAACAAAATGGCTGATGCATCTTATTAGATTCGTGCTCCAGCAGGAAAATTTATAATAACCAGTTTATAGCAATATAGTAGCCGGTGTATCTGTATACGGTATTATAACGTCATGGAAATGCATAGGTTCACCCTAATGTGAAAGCTCATCCGCTGAACTGCGTCACGCGTCTGATTTTCAGAGGGGGGAATGTGACTGTTCGTCATGGACCCTTGTTTTAATAACAAAATAGGTTATTTATTTTAAAATCACCACGTGACGTCGGGCGCCTAAATTCACATTAACTTACTTATTTTATGGCCTGACATTTCCTTGTGATAAATAGCTGGTTTAAAACACCCATTCCTTTATTTCAATAGCTACAAAAACTATTGACTAGGAGATAATTCTAAAGAAGCGATTCTAAAACTTGCTTATCAGCACATGTGTTCGCAATAAACCAAGCTCCGGACGAACACTCAATAGGACCTCTTAAACAATTTAAAATTATGAATTCTAAGAAGGTTAGAAATCTTTCGCCAACTAATATTAAAAAAAGGCCGCATCTGGCAATCCTTATTCAATCCTGCACTTAAAAACAAAGAGATACTCGGACTAAGGGTGATAAAGTGGGCATAGGCCGTGAGAACTTGGAAGGGCCTTGCGGGTCATTTAGCAGGTAGTTGGAGTGAGAAGACGGGGATGATTCCTCGGGGCAGTTGGACTTGGAACGTCTTGAGGGACACACGGGTGGACCCAGGAGAAAGTTCAGGAGATTCGGTTGCCGTTGGCCGAGTGACCGGACGCGATATTACTTTGTTGTTTATTTGAATTATGTTTGATTAAGTCAAATATTAGTCTGTAAAGTAAATTCAGTGCTTGTGGTCGGAGGAACGCGAGGAGGTGAACCCAGAGGGCGGTCTGATGATGGAGATCATACGGGTGGTATTTGAGCAGTGTCTGTAAGTTAATTATAGACTAATTCTCTCCTATAAACACTTGGTAAGTGTTAATTATAGTAAGTACTTTATAGTAGCAGTTTGCTGAAGGCGCTGGATGGCTGTTAATAATCATTTATTTCAGTACAGCGGGGCGACGCCTGAGCAGTACCTTATTTTATGTTATTATCTTACGTCTTATTTGTTATGACTCCTTATCCCGTAACCTAGCAGTGATGTATCATTGGTGTTTGGTTATAGTGACACGGGGAAAGCCTTTGGCTACACTCTACATGCATCCCGCGCATTTCGTTTCGTACTCTGTACAACGACTCATCTGACTCCTGACGAATATAGACTTTTACGTGACGTCTCACATAAATCAAAGGCAGAACCATGTCCATAGTTCGATTATACCAAGTTATGTTATCACCAGCTAATGCGGTGATAATGTAACTGCCGGTGATAAGTACAAGAGATAATAACAAACATTGCTATTAATTGGCAAACTAACCAAATGCTGTTGATGATTACTGTTTCCTGCAGTCTTGCTCAGAGACTTTGCGTGTTGGTTGATGGATGCGCATTTCAAGTTGGGGTAGGCACCACCAAGTATGTACCTGTATCTCCTATGATTTGCTAGCTCCGTTCCAAGAGAACGCTAGGGACTGACAAACGTGTCCCGCTAAAAACAACTATGGCTAATATGCCCAACATTGTCGAATCGACACTATATTATTGGCACGACACGTTACGACTGGGGGGGCGCTTAAATACGAAATGTGAAGTGACGATATTACCCACTTCGGTGTCCAGCAATACAAACGTAAAATGTTCTGCTATAGACTGTTTCTACGAAGCGCTTGCGCAAGTTGTTTGTTGTGAATGTGATTGCCAATGGGGTAGAGCCGTAAGGGTATTGCGATAGTACGCGTGTGTAGGAGATTAAATGGAAACGTGTCTTCCTCAATGACAGATGAACTTCTCAGATCTTTGTCTTAGGTGTTGGGTAGGACATGTAGAATAGTGTATAGGGAGCGTGATCTGTTAGGATTCGTAGCAGTGTCCTTAGTGGAGCTATGCGCTTAGGCCTAGCGGTCGCGTACTGGGGCAGTTATTGTAACCGGATTTACATGCCATAGAAATGGGTTAGCTTTAATCAAGTGTAACTTGTTAACGTAACTTAATTAAGCGCAAGCGTGACGTTTCCCTATCACATTTATATATTATATCTTTGCTGTCCTCTTGTCTTACTAGCTTCATAATTATTATTTGATTTGTTAACATGACTTGATATTATTCATGTATGTATTACTGTGAACTCTCAGCACTAATCTACTTTGGTCCCCTCCCCTTTGCTGAGAGTTCAGTCCTCTCTGTCCCGGCGGAGGTCGCAGTTGTCAATGGTACGTGCGCCACGGAGGTTGGGCGGAGGCGGGGCCCTACCTCGGCCCCCCCCAGGGGGGGGGCCCCATCTTCATACTTTCCACTATATTAATGTAATTTAGGAAAAACGAAAATTTTATCAGCCAAGGGTATTTTATGAACAGTCACACATGTAAGAAAATTATGTATTTGACAATAATTTGGGTTGAATAGTGAAACTGAAAAGGATAAAATAAAAAACTTTTTCAAAAAAAAAATGCAACCGACTTCAAAACAACCACAAAAAAAGTTCAAAATAACCTACAAAAAAACTTTTCTTTCGAAAGTCGGTGACAAAAAGTCAATTAAATAAAAAAGAAAGTCACCGACTTTCGAAAGAAAAGATTTTTGTCAAAATAACCTATATTTTTTTTTGTGGTTGTTTTCAAGTCGGTTACATTTTTTTTTGAAAAAGTTTTTTTTAGTCAATTATCTTTTGCTCGACTTTACTTATGTTAATTTTGAATTTGAAAATCAATTCTATAATTACTCGTATTATTATCTTAAGCATGTTATTGTTGTTATTATCAGGAACAGATCTTTTTTCGCCTTGAAAGGCACATTGTGTCCGTCTCTGTACACCTGACAACTTATGTAAAATGTCAATATGAATAGTTCAGTGTGAAAAAGTAACAAGCAAACAAACAAATTTATTTTTGCATTTCCTAATGTAAGATAGAACAAGAATTTTAATATTTAGTAAAATTCGATTATGATACATTTTTAATAATCCTAAAAGGATAAATATGTAATTAAAATTTGAATACTGTTATTTGACGCCAAATCATATTTTTTAAACAATTCATATTTGTAGGCTTATTCGATGCTACATCAATACAAAAAAAAGGAAAATCGAAAATATGAATTAAATCAACCAACCAGCAAACACTAAAAAATTCCAACATCAGCACTGTCCGACAAAAAAGAGGTTCCTAAAAATTTATAACAAGTGAATGTCGGTAAATCAGAGATATGATAGATTTTTTGCCAGCACCGACCATCGACGTTTATCCTAGGAAAAGTTGGAATCGTTCCAGAGTTGAGTGTGGTCCGAGAGTCACCGCTGATTTCATGTTTGAATTGTTGCCACATTTTATATAACGGGTTTTATATACGGTACATGCGGTATAATGGAGAATTGATATGTAGGTACTCGTATTTACTTTGTAAAATTGGGTTGGTTTTTTTCCTGATAGCCAAAGCATTATTATTTTGCATGTGGAATTGTTGATTTAAGTCAATAAGATCAATAGGGTTTTTTTTTCTTTTTGCTTTTTAGCCGTTACTAAGTATTTCATAATTTTTATTTGGCACCAATGCTGAGAAACAGGCCCAGTGTATGTCTAGCAATGCAATCGAACACGCGGGCCCATTGTGGGTCGGCTAATGTCACTTTTCTTCGATTTTTGATTCTAGAAAATTTGAGAGCATCAGATGAAGATATATCACAAAAAGTCAAATACTTGTCTGCGTCAAAACTCTGCGACCTCCAACTCTTATGTCGGGGGGCCATTTCCCAAATTCTCCATTAAATATCCTTTCACCGTATTTCCTTTTTTTTCATACATTATAGTTCGGTCGGCTCACAATAAACTTCTACTATTTTAACGTAATACCTCATTTTAAAAGTAGCAGAGAATAGTTTGATCGAGCGTCTGTCGTGTTGGTCGATGTTTGGCGATGTGCACAATACGCCATACTTTCCCAAGATGGATGGGTTCCCACTTTCCAAGAATTAAACACTCAATTTATTACTAAAATCAACATACTTCGGTATTCTCAACCTATTTTATAAAATAACATGAATATTAACTAGTTCCTTTATGGATTTTTTTTAATGATGGATGAGAGTGATTTCCTATTGAATGTTTTGGATTAAGTAGAGTCTTAGGAAAAGGTTATTTTTATTTCACAATAAATCCAGAAAATTATGAAACGTATACCTACATCATTGTACTCAAAGTGTTTATAATTTTATCGATTGCAATGACGAACTTTGATACAAAATTAAATTACCTACCTGCTCAGCTCTATTGAAAAAGTTTTTTTTTTTCCCTTTTCTTTAAATTTCTTTCGTTAGTAATAATAGATACTTTAACTTCATAATGCTATGTTAATAAGACGAAAACAAATAATTATGTCAAAAGATGAAATCGGAACAACACGTGCCAGCTTTTAATTTGTTTGCAACTCAGTTCATGTCTTTTTCCACAATTTTATTTCCATACTGAAATATAACTCAGCTGTTTATTTAAAATTTTCAAATCGGAAGCTTCAAGTGTTGGTTATTTATTATTAAGTTTATTCGAGGCGGATGGTTGGCAACTTATCACTGCATGAAGCTTTCAATATAAAACTCCTATTTGGAGCACAGCTTTAAAATATTCTTCGATACGGCTTGATATTTATATCAGCTTAGAGAAATGTGAACGAAAACATATTTTCAACGTAATTTCAGACACAGGCACTTTATACTTGAGCATTCACTTGTAACAGAAAATCGAGCATTCACCATTTTTAATTTTTTCGAACTGAATATCGAACAGAACCAAGCATAGAGCAAAGTTATAGCGAACGCTATGATCGATGGACGCCAGCTTATTACAGGTGAATGCTCAAGTTCAAGAGATAGGCAGTGTTAGTGGCTACCCTTCGATAACTTTATGCTTAAAACCACGAGGAACTGATACATGACCGACGCACAGAACCGAGAAGTATGGCAGTAAAAGTGGGAGGCTTAAACCCAATAGTGGGTGAACCTGGGCCGAAATGATGGTGATAACAGTATTATAAAATGGTTGTTTCAAAAAATTGTGGTCATATTATTATGGACATGTTTGCTATCAAACTGGTAGATAAGTTTCCTTCATAGGACTAATTTATAATTTGCAAATTTTCAAAATCACTGAGTACAAAGAGACAGGGAGATGCCAACTATCTTTTAAATTGTGGCCCGGCAATTTATATTCCTCTTTGTGACTTATCTCAGGACTAAGTTCACGAAATTACATTTCAAAGCCATAGTTTCTTTAGGATCTCTGAATAGGTGCGAAAAGGTTTATCCTAGTCACTTGACCCAAAAAAAAACTTCTCCTGAAGAGTCGTCATCTGATTAATGGTTCACGCTTATAACAAAAGGTTGACCGACTGACCGGCGAAAGGCTGACTTGAGAGGTCCTAAGCCCATGAAACGGTACAGAAAATTCTAATTTATCTCACGTATTATCACTGTAATTTATTACTGTCCACGCTTCAAATAATGCTTTTGTGCTCTTTGCTAGACTAATAATTGAGTTGAGCCCTTTCTGTTTAGCGACATTTTCTTATTGTAGACAGTCTTTATTGCCGGATTTAGTCCTTCTTTTCTTGGAAAAATATTCAAGACTAGATAAAAGCTATCTTCGGAATTTTTTTAGTAGTTACATATGTTTACGTATAGCTTCAATGAACAAAATCTTCCAAATTTTATTTAGCAGGATAAGAAATCAATTTTCTACGGATCTAACATGTAACCTTGAGTCAACGAGACAGAATCTTTACATTGTGCACGTGTTTGCCGTTAACTGAACAAAATATGAAGCGAAAAACGAAACCTTATATAAAACATATCGAAATCAAATACTGTGAACGAATTTCTTCTTTGAGACTAGTAAACAAACGCTCTTTTTTTCTTATAACAGTTTCTGATTCAATCGTCCTAAAAAGCTTAAGAACAAATTGAAAATCAGTAAAACGGGAATAAGTTTTCTAGACACGTTTGCTACTCTCAACCACTGAATTGAAACTAGAGTAAAAGAGTAGTAGTGGTATTTTAGGTAGATTACATAATAAGTGGTTAACCGTGGTCCAATGGTAAATGTACCTACTTAAAGACTATTGAAAGAACAAAGTTAGAGAGAAAAAAGTAATTTGATGATTACACACATGACCCCAAAAAAGAATGATGGTTTGTAAATTTGAACCCAAACACACCTTCATCATCATTATAATCATAACAGCCCGGGATTAAACACACCTTACCATGAGTAAATTATTTAAGCACCACTGCTCTCAAAACTGTGAAGGAAAACATTAAAAAATTGGCTAGAATAAGACTAAATCGAAAACAGCTAACGCGACAGCCATCAACCACTTCTCAGCTTGTGTGGTTAATAATGGACCACCTATTTTCTAAGCAGCTGATTACAATGTCAGTGGTCAATCCTTTTGACCTCAATAAATGACCGCCAAATACTGTATTCGTACTCGCAATATTGGCTCAAGTAGGTTAGTTATTTTTGGTATAATAAGATCTTTAGTAGGGGACCCGTCCTAGATCTTTCAGCCACTTTTGAATACATTCAAGTTCAATGCAAACTTCTACGTGAAATATTAACTTTACCAAATAATCTTGAAACCAATATCAGAGTTAGACATGCGAGTTTCACTTTACATCGAAATATAAGACTTGGCACAGAGCACTGCAATGCAACAAATGAACATACTGCATAAAATTTGTGCTACCAGGCTACCCAGACGAAGAGAGAATATGATCACGTGAAAAATAAACCAGCGGTGTCGGGATTTCCTTCTTTTATGAAATCGCTTGAAACAAAATAAATGAGTCAGTTTGGTTTGCCAGAAATCTTTTATTTTTTTGTAGAAAAGTTTTATAGGTTGTTGTATAGATTGCAATACTAATTAAACGTAGACAGATCTTTAATTGGAAACTGCAAGGACCAATAAGTTATCCGAGACTTCCAATTAACTCCTACAGCTTGCGTGTGACGTTGTCTATTGACAACTTCGTAGGGGCCTACCCTATTGCTATTGCCTATCGCTTCTAGATTGCTCTTGAATTCCTAAAAATATATTATTATGTACTTTGAGTTTTTATTTGGATTCAGTTAGAACATAGTTGTGGACGTTTAATTTACTGTTCTGATTTTGAAATAATCGAAAAAGTACTATTTATGTAGAGAAAACTGGATATGGGTCCACAAAGACTGATGATAACTGTCTTCGTAAAGGAAGATAGGATAAATTATCAAGTTTTAGGAAAGTAAAGGTTCTGTGGAAGCAAAGTGTAAAACAAGATGGCTATCAATCCGTATAATGTTCCACATCAATTTCATTGTAAACAACTTGATCCTGCAAAAGATCCCTTTGTAAAATGTATCAGAGATTTAACATCCAATTTTTACAAAAGCCGTGGGATTATGTAGGAAATAGATTATAAGGGTGCCGACCCACTTTGCCCAAACTGTTGATCAAGTATCAAATGTTGGCCGCACCGACCCTAACAATAGACTTAGTTCCAAATCTTTATTGGTCTAGCCGCCAACAAATTCGCTGACCCTCCCATTTATTGGGGATTTTTTTGGACTGAGATGGATAGGCTAAGCGCCTAACAGTCGCTACGTGTAAAGAAAATTCGTTAAGGAAAAGTCAGTGCGGTTAATAATCAATTTCTGTACAGGAAAAGTCGACAATATTATTCTCAAGTGGTTTCTTCGGTATAATCTTGTGATATGCAAGAGAAACGCTTTGTGTAACATTGATACCATCATGATACGATAAACTTAATCATATTTTATAAGACAAAGATCTTAATTGATGCTCTCAAAAATAAAACGACCAAAAGCAAAGCCATATCGTCTCCCCTACTGACAATTCGACCATTATCACGCACAAAATACGCACAAGCTCCCATAATTACTTATGAAACCCAAGTTAATGCGTCCAAGTTACCCTAATTACTCCCCTCACGCATCATAATACTTATACCATTAAATTTGTTTGATCACATAAAGACAACGGTATTATCAGTGATAATAAGACGCTCGTAGTTACTCGGATTATTTCACGGCTGCTTCCGGTGTCTATAACAATTGAAGCCGTTTCTGTGGGCGTCAGAGGGGTGAAGAAAGGGGGCGGTGTTCCCGGCTGAGGGGAAAGAGCATTCAAGTCGGTGCCTTGGAATTTGAAACGGGCTGAACACCCCGTCAGCTTCTGTGCCGGTATCTATTCAAAGTACGTTCCACTTGGGATCCGATTTGTTTGAGGTCGTTCGCATGGATGATCATTATGAGCCTAGTTAATTTTCACGCATGAGCCACTTTTTATACAGTCCAAATAATAATTTAGAAACAAAAGCCTACGAACAGTTGTAATAGGATTAAACGTTGAATCAGAATATAGAGTAAATGCAGGCTTTGTAATACATTTTGTTTGTTTTACAAAACGAAAATGTACACGAAAATTAAATAATTCCTGGAATAAGTTCTCAGAATATGCCAAACACTGTTATTGTTTCCAAAAACACGTATATACTGTTATTAATTTGTTAAAACGAGTCCAACATTCCATTAGTATAAGCTAAAATAATTTTCATCTGAAATTCATTTCAACGCTCTAAAGTTTAAAGTCAACATCGAAATTGAATTCACAAATGTCATAGAATATTGAATTCGTACTCATAACTAAGTATTAATGACGTTGGCAAGTGGAACACAGCATTGAGCTGAACGTCTTATTAAACTTATGTACTTAATGCACTGATAATGAAGAACCTTGCATCTAGTCTGCTACAGATTGTTAAAAGTTACCGTTATAGACTGTTTGGTTTTCCTGCAAAACACTGATGTCCTGAAACGTTTTTGTGGTCAAAGGTCGTTCGGGAAAATGGGTCGAAATTTTTTATTAGAATTTTCAAATTGTAGGACGACTATTTAACTTAAAAAATTACGCTCAAGGGACGTATTTGGGGTTTTTAAGGAGGCAATTGAAATGAATAAAAAATATACTTTTTTACTTTTATTGTAGAACCTTTTTGGTTAAGCGACCTTGGTAACTGAGCGTAGAGTTCTCATGGGTTCGATTTTTAAGTCTACCAACCTACATCTTTTAGGAATTTGTAGCTAGCGAATATGTATTTTTATGTTAACCTAATACCTAATATGTATTTTTTGTTAACCTTGATACATTCAGAGCTTTGGAGGAAAACTCCAAAAATTGCTCTTCAACCGCAAACATATTATTACGACTTACTGATGCTTGTAATATGATCTTGTTCTCATAAAGAATACGAATAGTATACAAGGACAAAATAAATGATTCCTACCGCAAAATAACGCAAAAAAAACTTTATTGTAGCAAAATAAACTTCATAGTGACTGATTGCTCTTCCTCAAAACAACATGACTTTATTCTACCGAAATTCCAGGAGCAAGTATTTGAAAGGTAATTTATATTGCTTTAGGCCAGCTTCTCCCGCGAGGGTAATAGATTATACTTATGGTGCTAGTCTTATTATAACGTTACGTGAGTATAAAGTATCTGTTGTACGGAAAAATAAATATTGTTCGCGTAAAATGAAATAATAACTCCTCCTAACTACTATCCTACTTACGGGTACTGTTTCTTCGTTAGGAAGTGCTGGGAAGCTCGTTTTCCCTAAAGGTTCTGCTGATGAGTATTGTACGGGTGAACAGTAATTGTAAGTAGTCTCAAGCACAGGATAGACACATGGGACTTCCCATGTGATAACTAATTTCAGGAACAAAATTATAGTGATGTTTCAGTTGGTCAATATGGTCTTTAACTATGTTAGTCGAATTATCACGTTTGGTTATCTAAACATTATATTTATACATGAAACAAATTATGCGAATAGCAGTATTTATTATTATTATCAAAGTTTATACGAAAAGAAAGAATGCAGAAAGTTTTTTGTAGGACTGGTATTGAAATGTGAAGTTTTTTTTTTAAATAAAATCAATGACATCGCCGATGTTCCTAAGAAAAAGTTCAACTTATGGCAGTGGTCCGACCGCCGACGATGAACGAGTAACGAGTAGAACTAGAAACTATAAAAGAGTTGGCGATCAGCGGGAAGCTAGTGCAGTTTCGATAGTTTTGTCGCCGGGCTATAAGCGAGTGTGCAAGTGCGATGAGCGATTACTCGCGCCACTCGCCCGCGGTCGCTCAGTCCTCTGTAAAGAAATGATCAAGCGAGCCGAGCGAGCATCGCTGAGCGAACTTATTTTTGAAAGCTCGTCGCTCAGCTACAAAACGAGTAAAGCGAGTCGTCGCCGGCAGTGTGAACAGTCAGAGAGCAACTATTAATATAATATGCATCTCTTTCGTTTACACGGAATGTACATTATTTTATTGTGCGTTTCTTGAGAGAGAAAATCGCCGATAGTTACTAGTTTTCTCGCCGCCGGTCGGACCACTACCTAAATTTAGTTACATAACATAACCCTAATATAATTCATAGTAGCAAATAATTCTAGACAGATAAATTCAGCAACTTCAGCACTTCTACTATATTGTCAACTTTCAACATTTTGGAACATAACAGCACCGAGGTATAACCAAGTTTCCATTCGAAGTCATAAGGTAAGTCGTCCAATGACTAAAGAACTGGGAATTTTATGCGTCGTTTTATGTTAACGGTCTGTTTTATAACATAACAGGTCGTAATGTTCAGTGAATGCAGGTATAAAAGTCTCCACACAACACTACAATCAATTTAAGGGAAGTTTGGGGACATGTCAACGTCAATGTCATCCGTTTTTGACGATCGTACTATCTAGTAGTTTCAGCGTAAAAGTGAACAGATGCCACAATGACTTCTTTTCAATGTCACAAAAATTATAAGGAGCTAAAAAGGTCCAGTTTTTTTGGTCAAGCAGTCGTAAGTGCAGAATGAAGGAGGTACTTTGTGCAATTGTATTGACATCACGCGATAGACTAAGTGTTTTTTTTTGTTTTTATTCTGAATTGGTCGAAGTCTGGATTAGTACAGAGTGGCAGTGGTTCGGTTGTTAGTTAGGTTGATCGAACTAACGCAACTTTTTGTGGCAGTAGTTTGGTTGACACAAAATCACCGAACTAGGGATACTCTTTAATGTCGGTTTACAATATTGGGGCAGCGAAATATTTTTTTTTGTGAATTTTAAAATGAATAGATGTAAAGGGAATCATCTTAGAAAGTTCTCACAGGTCTCTTCTCGAAAATAAAACCATTAATTTTCCAAACATTGTGAACCGAACTTCTGGCACTACACCTCTGCTCAAACCTCACTGGCTTACCATCATAGACCTCCATCGAATGCAGGCTTAATGTTGTATTTTCCTTAGACAATTTTCAAAACAAAAAAAAAAAGAAAATGGAACACCAAGAGCGGAACCTCACCTTTATGATTACCCTGGCTTGTTTTCGTTTTCATTGAGTAAATGTTGGCTCCACATCCCCTGTAATTTCGTTAAGGGTTACAGTCTCACGTGCACACACATGTACTTAAGTTGGTACTTTGTGACGGCCGTGCCGGTCACCAGATGCGTAAATTGATGTGTACCTACCCTTATTATCATTGGCGTGGCGTATTGTTACTGCTTTGTTTGAATAATTGGTTTATTCTAATTGGAGTTTCGGTTGATTGATTAAGAGCGTAAGGTCGCAACTGTGATGTCAAGTTGGTATGTTGTTGGAGTTGGGTCAATATTGGTTATTGTGTGTGTAAGGGATAACACACCTTTGTTCAGCAGATCATTGTGTTTGTAGTAAACTAAATATGTGCTACCTGAAGCCTTATTATGATAAGGCTTCAGGTAGTTTTTGTATTTTATTTACAGCGTACTTGAAGTATTCTGTGTTTATTGTTTAGAAAATTGAAAAAGCGCTTTTAGTGTACGACTGAGGAACTATTTTTTCAATCAAAGTAACATTAACGTCCCAGTTTAATTTCACTTACATTTACGTGAACAGTCTGTATGAAATAAATATTTGCCTCTAGATTAGTGTTATGTTGATTTTAGTTACGGAGCTAGAATATCAAATATCAACACTGTACGTTAGACCTCAATCACGCAAAAACCGCTAGATCAATATTAATGAAACGGCAGAAAGATAGGTAGTATAAAACCTGAATTAACGCAGGATACTTTTATCCTGTTAACACGACCTGAGGGACAGCTACATAAGGATACTACGAGGGCGAATCACTTGATAAAATACCTTAAAATTAGAATTGGTTTCTCTGGCTGCTATAGGCGTACTAAAAAGTGATAATCGAATTTATTAGGTTTAGGCAATCACAAACGTCTTCCTGCTTTAAATGTAGAGTTTGTAGAAACAGTACTGATGTGATTGTCCTATAAATCTACCTAAATCGAAACATGAAAAAAAAAACTTCTTTGTATGTATCGTGAAAAAGGTAGTCATTATAGGTTCCTCACTTATTTCACGCCTCGACGAGACCACGTCGAGAATTGATTGTCGTCTGCCAAGACATATTTTACATCAATGAATGGAACACTAGAATAGGGACAGATTTATTTTTTGTCAGAAAATTTGCGTGCCTTTAGAAATTTTGTATTGTTGCCTGTATTTGCAAAATGCCTTGTAGTTTTTTGAGACTAAAATAATTTGATTTATTAGACTTAAAATATTAACTAGTAAAACTTTTTACATTTTATCAGAAGCAGAACAAAAATGATGCCACTTGGCAATGTCCTTACAGACTGTGGGAATGGAAATGGAAAGAGAAATTTTATTATTGAAAGCGCAACCCAGCATTGGGCACGCTATAATCATGGCAGTTGTCCCCTATTTGAAAATTATCTGGAGTGACCGCATCATGCAGGCCCTCAGCGGACATCATTGTTTCTGGAAGTTCCTGTTTTGGATTCAGAAGGACGATAAGCCCGGCTGTTACCATTATTTGGACAGCTCGGAGTACACGGTGAAACATAATAAGCATGGTATAATAAGATGTGCCCTGTTTGTAAGTGTTCAGCGACAGCGACCTCTTACGTACATTCCAGGACAGGCCATGGTACAAATCGAGGGGTCATGGGAAGGAGTCACCTAGTTCTGTGAGGCAGTTATGTGAGAAGAGGAGGAGGCAAAACGTGTAAAGAAGAGGCGATCTTCCTTCTCATGCCCAATCCGCCGTTGGAGGTACTTTGGGCCTCGGAGATCGCGAGGTGATTTCCATTCACCTTAAGCAAGGCTTATAGACGGCGGGTAATGTGTGGCTCGACGTACGAATGGCGCGTTTCAAGGAGCTTTTAGCATTACTGATAGACTTCGGTTGGATTAAATATCTCTCAGGTTGAGGAAATAATATCACAAATACTACCTAAACAATTTTATTTGCTCAAAGAATTTGAATTAATTGACACAAAAATTGGTTACCATGATGATAGGTACTATAAGATTCCTTGATTGAATTCACTTGGTGTAAAGAAAGGTCTAGATGATATATGGTATTTATCAAGATAGATTGTCCTCCAATCTCCACAGGTAATTAGCACCTCTTCGATTAAGGTCAGGGAGTGCTACGTGTATGGTACGTATGCCTTTACGTGTAACAGACGCTGGAAGAAATTTGATGGTATGGCGATTGAAAAAAACGAATATTTCGTCGTATTAACGTAAATCTAGCTTTTCTGTATCTCCCAGCTCCGCTATATGGACGATTTCGTTGGCACTTTTTCTTATCTACAACGTGTAACGTTAAATGCGCAAAACCTCTCGTGGGGTAACTCAGCCCACGTTACTGAACAATTTTTGTTCTAAGACTTTTGGAAATTAACAAAAAAAAAAATATTTTTCATACTGTTGTGCCCGATCAATTTCTCATTTTGTATGAAAAACCAAATTTTTTTTTGCGAATTTCCAAAAGTCTTAGAACAAACATTGTTCAGTAACATGGGCTGAGTTACCCCACGAGAGGTTTTGCGCATTTAACGTTACACGTTGTATAAAATAGTTAATAGGTTCCGGTAGACTTTCTTTTAAGATTTTGGAGTTTGTACGTCAAACAAGTGCTGATTCTTTAGCCTAATATGAATCAAATTGTTAGTGTATTTTCTTGAGAAATTGTAACTGCTCTCAAACGGTTTGAGCATTTTAAAATAGCTATCATTACTAGAAAACTCATCATATCCACTGCTGGTCGTAAACCACTCCCAAAAAGCATCAGCCGTCCCAGTCTAGTGCAGTCCACATTATTTTATGTTTTACCAAACAAAATTTTCAGAACACGATTTCACCCAGAATCCTAGCATTCTTGTAAGATCAGTATGGGAAATATTAAGTACGGGCCTTATTTTGTTTGTCTTTAAAATTAAACAGCTGTTGCCAGTGTCTTCATCCGCGTGTAGCGAAGAAATTATTCCATGGGAAAGTTATAATTATCAGGATAAATGTTACAAACAGACTATTATAACCTATCTCTGAATCTTTCGACAAGATGCGTTCAGCATCAGCAGTTCTGACGTGATTGAAAAACAAACACAGCTATTCATCCAAACTTTTGAATTTATAATATTAGTTCGATTTAAATTTATCAGCACGTATGCAGTAGGTTACAATACTTATACTAGCGTTTGTTCTCCCATCTTTTCTATGAAAACTTTTGCTTTTATAATAATGAAATGGATCTCAACTGGATCATTCAGTGGACGGCCGATAGAGACGGACAGACATTTCGTTTACGAGCGCTCTGACTGTCTGATTCCATTAGCCAAGTTTTACAGCTCACTCCAAAGGACTTAGCACGCTATTCCGTTTTGATTCTCACTGGCTCACTCGCATCAACGTTAACGGACAATTACAACTCTCCGGCCTTGTCATAAAATCACGTGTTTGGTGATGTTTGTTTTAAACTTTAACCGTTGTACCACATTTAATCATCTGTTGAACACTTGTCTAAAAAAAGTGTAACTGCAAAACGACCCTTATTTCAACGTTGAATGCCGTTTTGCAGTTGACAGATTTCAGCTACTAGCTTGAAGCTACGGGCTTCAATCTAGTTAGCTGTAACTTATACTTACACTATTTAGTTCATGGAATTTTCAACTACTTCCAATGAAAAAAGTTATACTTACGCTTCAATCACTTTGAGTTTTGGGAACTATACAATTGAGACATGAACTATCAATCATGGCTACTAAATGTAATTTCAACGTTTACTTACAAACAGTTTAGTTTGATATTTTCATTCTAAATATCAGACTGCTATTGCAGTAAAGTCTAGAATTCTCGATATTCTTAGAATGGGTCAAATTATTACATTTATAGAAAAACTAGCATTTGCCCGTGGCTTTTCTTGCCAGGACGTTTCATTGAGGATCATCCTATATAGCTTTTGTGTGCCAAAAGAGTCGACATAACGTCTAAGGCAAGTCTAAGGAGTGGAGGCAGTAAAAACAAACTTAATAATGAGACAGCACACTATGTTTTATAACAATTTTTTTATTTAGTCAGCATTTTACATTTATCCATTCAGATGGTGATTTTTATAATCTATTTTCACCTTTTAGTTTTTTTGTTTTTCGGACATGCTAGTGTCCGCGTGCTTTTTTCATCGTTTCAAGCGTAGAATTCTGAATATTTTTCAAGACAAGCCAGCGATTTCACACGGGCGGCACACGTTTGCCATGTTTTGTTCAGCTCGCTCCCAAGCTCTATTTTCATACTTTCATCTTCTTCTTCATTGGACCAATGACTGATTACGTAGCTAAAGATGTAGGTATAGCAGAATATCGACTCCCTATTTCTCTATTGAAATGTATCTCGCTCACATAATCGAGATCGCATTGTTCCAAAAGGTTGAGTTTATTCGAGATGATGTAACAATGTCGTAATATTAAAAAAAGTCTTACAAAGACGCTAAGCGGACCCTTATTTAATAAAGTACCCTTCTCTTAAGAGGCTACCTATTTAAACGCAATTGTAAGACTTGTTTACTTTATGACCTTTGAGGACCAAAAGTTAAGTGCGGGGTTCTTATTAATGGTCATCTACTTCTTTTGGCTTTGTCGGCTACTGTGCGGTGGTTAACGCGAAATGGTACTTATTTTTGAAACAATGAGGTTGAAACTTTAAAACTATTCTACGTAAGTACTATTAATAAGTTGCACAGAAGCTAATGAAAAAATTTTAAACAACCCTAACAAAATAAAAATGAGACCTAAAATAGTATGGAATCTGCATAGTCATTGGTTCATATAAAACTGTCAGATTTCATAATAGGATTTGTGTCAACTTCGGCTATAATATGATCAAAGTTACTCTTTTGTTTAACTTTGACTGAATTCTTGGTTATACATTTATAATATAAAATAATTGTAGGTGTAAAAGAAGGATTTGGTTTAATTTTCTTTTCACCTCACCCGCTCGGAAAGATTCTATTTCTCATTCAAAATCTGAGCGCAAAACTCCATTTTGTGCTCTAGAGCACAAAGTGTTGTTTAAAATTCGAACACGTCTTGTATTCAATTGTTTTCTATTTTTCTACACTGGCAGGCGAGCCGCCCCCACTTCATTTCCTCGCTGTGTGAGGTGAAAAGTTGTGTGTTGCACTCGGCAGCAAAGTTTTTCTGCGTCTCGTACCTTTGAAAACTTCGCATCGCTCAGGATTCTATATTTGAACCGCTCGTTTCTCTCGCGGTTCAATCTTAGAATCCTTCGCTCGCTCAGTTTTCAATTCAAGTACTCGCGCCAAAAATCAACTTTGCAGCCTTGCATAACAAATAACTATTTCACCTCACCCGCTCGGAAAGATTCTATTTCTCATTCAAAATCTGAGCGCAAAACTCCATTTTGTGCTCTAGAGCACAAAGTGTTGTTTAAAAATCGAACACGTCTTTTATTCAATTATTTTCTACACTGGCAGGTGAGCCGCCCCCACTGCATGTCAGTGCACCGGGTTGTTGCAACCTATTTTTTTTCTGAACATTAGTGTTAAGTAGTAGATGTCGTAAGTTTGAGTTTTTAACATTCGAGAAAATCGTCTCGAACCGCCTGTAAATCTGTCTCTGTCTCCAACATTCACAATGGCGTAATACTCGTAATAACACACAAGTGACAAAAACAAGTATTAATGTTCCAAAAAAACATTTAATTTTCAATATTAACAATTGTAGTAATTTTACTTTTAATTTACTTATCTATCTTCTATCTATCTATCTATCTATATCTATCTATCTATCTATCTATCTATCTATCTATCTATACTTATAATAAATCTGTAGAGAGGTCAATTCTGTACATGAAATATATTTCCAAAATAACTATCAAGGGGTTATAAGGGATCGATACTGATGCCAAAAATGCAATTATTAAAATTATTGTCTGTCTGTCTGTCTGTCGGTCTGTCTGTCTGTCTGTCTGTCTGTCTGTCTGTCTGTCTGTCTGTATAACCGTTATAGAAACAAAAACTACTCGACGGATTTTGACGAAACTTGGTACAATTATTTTTCATACTCCTGCGCTGGTTATAGTATACTTTTCATCACGCTACAATCAATAGGAGCAGAGCAGTGAAGGGAAATGTTAGGAAAACGGGAGAAGTTACTCCATACACGTTAAATCTTCGGAACTACTGGACGGATTTGACTGTTTTTTTTTTTTTGTTGTATAGTTATTAGGTCTGGGCAACATGTAGGCTATAATTTATCTTGGAAACTTGAACATCTGATGCAGAACTGCAATAGATCAGCTAAACTATAAGAGATACAAAAATAGCGCCATAGCAAAAATTGTTCCGCATGATGAGCATTTTCTGCTGAGAAAATAAATTTGAAGATATGGAACACCTGATGTGGAACTCCAAGAGCCCAGCAACACTATTACATATACAGTAATGACGTCTTAGCAAGAGTTGATCAGCCTGATGATCACTCCCTGTTGTCGTATAAAAACTGAAGATCTGGAACACCTGATGTGGAACTCCAAGAGCCCAGCTACACTATAACATTATGAATAACATCTTAGCAAGAGTTGTTTAGTCTGATGGGCATTTCCTGTTGACTTACAAAAATGAAAGATCTGGAACGTCTGGAATCGTCATGCGCGTCCCGTTGTTTTCCCGTCCCCAGGCTCTAAGAATTCGACATCAGACGTTTCAGATCTTGGATTTTGACGACCCCATTGTCGCTGGCATAAGCAACAGGATCCGCGTACGAAGTCGCTGGCAGAAGCTAGTATATAATATATACTTATATAGTAAATTGTTTAAGCTATTTCTCTTACACCTACCATTTCCTCGCTGTGTGAGGTGAAAAGTTGTGTGTTGCACTCGGCAGCAAAGTTTTTCTGCGTCTCGTACTTTTGAAAACTTCGCATCGCTCAGGATTCTATATTTGAACCGCTCGTTTCTCTCGCGGTTCAATCTTAGAATCCTTCGCTCTCTCAGTTTTCAATTCAAGTACTCGCGCACAAAAATCAACTTTGCAGCCTTGCATAACAAATAACTATTATTGATAACTGTGTGAAGCCAGTCTTACTACTATTATAAATACGAAGTTTTTATCCTCCTTCGTACAAAAAATACTTGACGTATAACACATTTAAGACACCAAATATCCCGATATTATGTCCCCGTGGGATCATTTTCGTGAAGCCGCGGGCACACGCTAGTCGCTAGTATTATATAAATAAGTACAGCTACGGAGGTACATACCTAATGTAAGTACATACACCTCTTGTTTGACCATTGCTGTGTTTGCGGACAAACACAGCCCGGCTTGCTTGTTTAGACCGTCCCTTGGAATCGAACCTACAGATATATTCGGATACGATTCGACAGGGGGCTTGCTCTACGGGCAATCGATTATGCGTGTTCGGACATTAGGCATCAGATTGGAGTGCATGACTTTGATGCGGGGAATTATGTCCGGGCTGGCTTTTCGATGGTTTTGTGAACTATTGTAGCGATCATTAATTACTCTGTATACCTAACACTTATCAGCTAATTATGTAATTATGGACCTAACAGGTGCGTAAACAAACTAACAGTATCTACCAAATGTTAATCGATTCAGTATTTCTTCAATACTTATACTCTCGGCTCACGAACAATATTTACACTAAAATCTGTTATTGCGATTACGAAATAAAGGCGTTCAAAATGTTATCAATGGTTAGTTAAATGCCACCATTGATGTGTGGTTATCAATAATTATTATCATGCAACTTTAATTTGTGGCATACATAAACTCCCCACCCATGAAAAGCACAAATATTTCTTTAGAAAACTTTAACCAAATATGAATTTAATGTGGTTTGGAAGTTATAGCAATGAATATGATAACTATATTTTATCAACAAAATATTACTCAAATAAATTTCCATTTTCTCAAGAAACTCACGGTGATCATTTTACGGTCTTTAACTTCCATTTTATTCGGAAAACTCTGACAAAACTTAGTCATTTACGAAAACATCAGAATGGTAAACATGTTTCGCGTAAATGAGCACTGTTCTTTTATTCATGGGTGCAGATAAAAAACATTGGTTGAGCAAATTTGATCCTACTTCCATAATACATCACGCGGTCGGCAAATACGGACGGTCAATTCCTTTGGACGGGCGTAATGATAGGAAGATAAATAACAGCTATATCTATTTTTATTTAGTTCATGTTTCTGTTTCAATGATTCTCTATGAGCAACACAACGTTTTACAATTTTTAGGCACTTATATTATTTTGTCTAGGTTTACGAACAGTACCCATAACACGACGAGTTTTCACTATTTTACTTTACAGCGTCTTTCCAGTATTTACAGCGTTTCTTGTATGGAAAAATGGAACAGCGCCTCTGGTGTACGAAGAAGGAACTAATTTTTCCTTGAAATTTGTCAATTTGAAAATGTCAGAGTTCCAGTTTACTTTACGTCAGAATAACTGAATATTCATGATAAGGCCTCAGTGAAACGCTTCCAATGAGAGTCAAATTGACAAGGATTGTATGCCAGACTCGTCATTAGAACAATATTAGAAGAAACGTCATAGAGAAATTTTGATTTTCTGATATAAAAGCAAGTCATGGCTCGTCAATTGAGGCCTCTCGCCCTGTGTGAAGTGGAAGGGACTGTCGGACTCGCACTGACTAAGGGCTCCCGCACACGGGCCACTCGCCACAACCACAAAACGCCGCCACCGGCATATTTCTTGTAGTTTTCATACATTTTATATGGACTCGCCGCACACGGTTGACGCCGGTGGCCGTCATACGCTACAATCGCCGCCGCTCGCTTCTTGTGGCCCATACCGGCCACTAAACGCCGCCTCAAATCGCCGGCACACGCCTCCACTCGCGCGATTCCACACCCCTCTCTCTCTTACCTCAGTGATACATTGGTTAAAAAAAGTAGCAGCCAGCGACCACAAGTGGCTGCCGGTGGCGACCACCGGCGCGGCGGCCACAAGTGGCTGTCGCGCTCTGTGGCCGTTTCTAGCTTCTTTTGGCAGCGTTTTGTGGTTGTGGCCAGTGGCCCGTGTGCGGCGACACTTAAATCTACCGTGTTCCTTCAATTGCCCTTTTCATTTCAGGGCTACGGTTAACTGTGTAGACAGTCCAGCGACTCCGGCATAGTAAACGAGTAATACTATGGGTAAATTAATTTTTTCTATGGTACTACTATATCGCATGGTATTTTTTTTTTACCTGCGGTACTTATTAGGCATATATCCTAGTAAGTTAAACAGTGTCGTAACATTTCCTCACATTTTACAAAACCCTGTTCGAAAATTTCAACTTAAACACTCACACTCAAACAGAGTTGCTCAATTTCGTCAAAAGTAAACAACGATAAATGGTCGTCAAGTGTCCTTTTATGTCGTGTTACGGGATACAAGTGTAGTACCACTCGATCAAGTTGGACCTCATTTGTCTGCCCAACATTCGATCCGGTCGGAATGTGTTTCAGGCTGGATTTCTTCAGTGCTTGTTGATTGAGCATTATTGCTTTTGATATATTACTCCAAGTGGGTTTTGTAAGAGTTACGTCTTTTATGGTTAGTGTTTGTTCTTGTAAAATGATGGATGGTTTTTTGACCTGATACCTGGAAAGAACTTATACTTGCCATTACAGTGAAAGTTACAGTTAATTAGCAGTAAATTTTAGTTTACATAACAGTATTGTGGGCTGCAGCTGAAAATCGGCGTCAGGTGGCAAACTTTGTGTTGCCATCTGGCATTATGCTGAGCTTGAGGCCCTTTGGCATAAAATTGTTTTTAAAGAAAAAGGGCTTGAGGTCCTGTGGCATAAAAAGTTTTTATTTTCCCTTTTTTTACTAGCTATCTAACTATCTTTATAACTTTATTACTATTGTTTTCGTTTTAAGTTTTAGTGCCAATAAACACAATTTTCTTTCTTTCTTTCTATTAAAAAATAAAAGTTGAAATATCTTTTGATGGTCTATCTGACGGACGTACAGTTTTCAGTCAAAGTCAAAACCTATAAAAAACAAAATAATAGAGATATTAGGTAATATAACAAAGACTAAAAGGTGTTAAGGTTGAACATAAACAATTTACGAGGATTTTATTGTTTTAGCTTGGGTCTAAAATTTTTGTTATGAGAAAAGACGGAGTAAATGACGACATCACACTGTAATTAAAAGTTTTACAGCCTAAACTTATACTGAGATTCAGAAGTGTTCAAAGTAATTTAAAATTAGGTAGGTAGCTTGTTTGTCAAACAAAGTTGTGTTTAAAGTTATGATGCTTTATGATTTGAAGCATGATAATGAACGAGAAAATGTTATAAGAATTTATTTATTTATTTAAAACTGGAATAAAGGAAAACTAAAGAATAACTGGAGTGTAAGCTTTTTAGACAAAAAACAAAAAAAGTAATCATTGTTGGAGCAGACATTTTATGAATACATAAAATTAAATATTATTTGGCAATCAAAAAGTGCAAAATTTATAGCAGAAAGAACACTCGAAATTATTTTACAACTCCGGAAAAATATGAACACAAAACTTTTAAAGTCGTACACTACATATTCTAACAAAGTTACCCATAATACCCTACTGTCGAGAGGGAGATAGTTTTGGGGTAATTCAATTAGCTATTATGTGGCCCTCTGAGGGAATCGAACAAGTTTGTTGTGGCCTGTGTTCATGTAAAGAATAATTAGTTCGTATCACGCGAACAACTTGCAGGTTCTCCAAAAAATGTAGGATATTTACAAGATGTAAGAGGATTGTATTCTTTTATTTTTTACATATATATTTCCATACATTAATTATTATTTCCATGGGAGGTAGCCAGAAAGTATAAAACGATACCTGGTCCGATCTTCCGCCTTTTTTCTTTTTATGTTTGGAAATGTTAACATTTAAAAATATAGAAAACTGGAAATCATCGGTAAACGAGTTGATACAGCTTGATAAATCGAATAGTTATACAAGGTGTTGAGTCACATCGTTTTATCTTTTTTATTGGATATACGGACTATGTGGTGTGTATATGCCAAGCTTGATGTAAAAGAGAATGGGCAAAAATCTATGAAACTTGGGACCACCCTCCAATAGCAATAAGATGTATGTCGTTGGATAGGGCTTTTCATTTGCAACAATAGTTGTCAAGAAACCTTTGTTGTTACAATTGTCCGTTCGGAGTTATAAGACTTATAAGTTACATTAAAAACAAGTGTTTAAGGCTGTCTACAGACCTACGTGTTTTAACCATTAGGGAATTTAGAACCGGTTCGTGTTGGAAGAACTGGGAACTTCGGGACAGGCCTCCAAGGAACCGGGAAGTCCCGAATTTTCGGGACTTTCGGGAAAAAAATGTATCTTTTCCATGATATCAGATAACAATTAAAGAACTAGATAACTGTTAAGCATAATATTTATTCTGATAAAAATCATAAAGCTAACTTTTATATTTAACTTGGGTTTCCTCAGTCCTGTGTCTTTTTGATATCAGAGGTGGCTTAGATAAAGTCTACTAGTTTACCCAGAAGAAGTCTATTCTTTGTCTTTATCACTCTTACTTTGAAGATATTCGAGTTGTATTATGCCTTTGGGAACGCAGATGCAGGTAGGTAGTCAGTTCTATTATTTTGCCATGCTCAATAAGAAGATTATTTGAAATCGCTTAGTGCGAATTAATGGAATGGCAACTAGAGATGGATGGAGACTTTCAGTTCATGTACATGTCCGATGCTGGACATTTTTCAGTTTTGATGCACTGCATTTGGGCTAGTGGAATAAGGTAATGGAATTCGTGAGCTCGCTCCATTTTAGGTCTCATCTTTAGCAAGAGCGAACCCCATCTATACTTATATAAATCTGTAGAGAGGTCAATTCTGTACATGAAATATATTTCCAAAATAACTATCAGGGGGTGATTAGGGATCGATACTGATGCCAAAAATGCAATTAATAAAATTATTGTCTGTCTGTCTGTCTGTCTGTATAACCGTTATAGAAACAAAAACTACTCGACGGATTTTGACGAAACTTGGTACAATTATTTTTCATACTCCTGCGGTGGTTATAGTATACTTTTCATTACGCTACAATGAATAGGAGCAGAGCAGTGAAGGGAAATGTTAGGAAAACGGGAGAAGTTACTCCATACACGCTAATCTTCGGAACTACTGGACGGATTTGATTGTTTTTTTTTTGTTGTATAGCTATTAAGTATGGGCAACACATAGGCTATAATTTATCTTGGAATCTTGAATACCTGATGCAGAATTGCAATAGATCAGCTAAACTATAAGAGATACAAAAATATCACCATAGCAAAAATTGTTCCGCGTGATGAGCATTTTCTGCTAAGAAAATAAATTTGAAGATATGGAACACCTGATGTGGAACTCCAAGAGCCCAGCTACACTATTACATATACAGTAATGACGTCTTAGCAAGAGTTGTTCAGCCTGATGAGCACTTCCTGTTGTCGTATAAAAACTGAAGATCTGGAACACCTGATGTGGAACTCCAAGAGCCCAGCGACACTTTAACATATATAGGAATGACGTCTTAGCAAGAGTTGTTCAGCCTGATGAGCACTCTCTGTTGACGTATGAAAATTGAGATCTGGAACAACTGATGTGGAATTCCAAGAGCCCAGCTACACTATGTATAACATATAATTTTATGAATAACATCTTAGCAAGAGTGCAAGAGTTGTTTAGTCTGATGGGCATTTCCTGTTGACTTACAAAAATGAAAGATCTGGAACGTCTGGAATTGTCATGCAAGTCATGTTGTTTTCCCGTCCCCAGGCTCTAAGAATTCGACATCAGACGTTTCAGATCTTCGATTTTGACGACCCCATTGTCGCTGGCATAAGCAACAGGATCCGCGTACGAAGTCGCTGGCAGAAGCTAGTATAAAAATAAAACAAAAAGCGGGCAACCTTGCGACGATGAGATGAGCTAAGCTGTGAAGTTTAGCTTCCACCAGTTTCACGTCACCAATGAATCTAAGGAGCTCTGCGTTCCACTGGGTCAAGTACAGAAGTTTGTTTAACTGAGCCATCCCACAGGTTAACTTGGGTTAGGTTGCTGCGATACTCCATGCAGAATTGGACTTGCGCAAAAACTATGCAGGCGTAAAGTCACTTCACTCTATTTAGTTTGGGCTTGTGCTGGATATCAACTCCATGCCCAGAAGTTGAACAATGTACCCGGAAAAGTGGAGTTGGGCAAAATAAATCCATAAGGGATGTAGTTTCGACCTACACTACCTACTATTATAGTTGGTGGCGCTAAAAGAGAGAAGTTTCTTGTTCGCTCACTGGGAGACATTTTTATCGTGGTAAAATCATCAAATATGTCCTCCTACTCAGAGCAGGACGAGAGGGATTGTCAGACTTGTACTGACTACACGGTGATCCTTCAATAACCCTTTATACATTCCAGGGTCACGGTTTCCTGATGAGACAGTCACGCGACCCCGGCAGGCTTTAGCCCTCTAAAGAGCTGGCAACAATCTGACAGTGCCCCACTCTCAGATTGCTGCCAGCTCTTTGAGGCGCGCGTGGAATACGATGCGAGTCACCTCCGGCGAGACGTGAGTCCTCTAAAACGTTACCGTCCGCATGCCCGCGCCTACGGTGTGGCCAAAAATCGCCTCGCAACGTCCGATGCCGTGGGCATCTCTCGCGGCGGCTGGGTCGTGAGGTGGAAGCTGTCTTCTCCCTCACACGCCCTGGCTCGCGTGTTAGAAATGTGCAGCAGAATAAGAGTTGGAGAGAAAACATGGCAGACTCCTGTTGAACTCCGAAATCCATAGACATAAGCTCAGAGAACCGCCATCAATGATTCTCTGATTGATCGTTCAATGAGAGAGTCTATTCAGCTGTCAAAGGCTTTCGAGAATAACCAGTATATTAGCAAGTTTTATTCTCGGTCATCTATACGTGTATCCAGACATATTATCCCGTTTACTAATAACACGTACCGTGGATTCCGTACTAGTCTAACAGTCCCTACCGATTCACCCAGTGTATGAGGACTTGGAAGTTTAAAAGTTAAAACGGAAAAAAAAATGCAGGGGCTACGTCGCCTCCAGACGCGTCCCGAAGATACAGTGTGTACGAGACTAAAATAAAGCATAAAACACTAAACATTTGGAAAACAAAGGTTTTTAAATATATTTGTTTCTCTGGCCTAATAAGTCTCATAACTCCGAACGGACAGCTATCACAAAAAAACTGTCTGAACAATAGTTGTTCCAAATGAAAAGACCTATCCAACGACATACATCTCATTGCTATTGGAAGGTGGTCCCAGGATGCCCATTCTCTTTCGAATTTAAAAAGTTACGTGAATGATTCTGTGTCATGTGTAATTTTATCTGTCACTGCTTACCAAAATTTTCTCTGAATATATTTGCTACGATATATTTTCCCCTTGTGTTTGCTTTTCTCCAACATTGGTTATGGGCCCAGTACCCAGAAACCACGAGAGAATATAAAGCATGAGATCAAGGGCGAAAAGAAGTAGTGTGGAATAATTGTCGATATAGTAAAAAGGTATCTGGACACATTAGGTACGGAGAAAATTTTTATGTTCAAACCAGTAAATAATTATTTGTGAAAAGGAGCAAAGATGAATAGTATGTTCAGAATTGAGCCCCTGAACAAAGAAAATTATGACAGTTGGAAAATACAAGTGCAGGCTATTTTAATTAAAAATGATGCATGGAAGTATGCAAGTGGAAGGGCACCTAAACCACTTAACACTGAAGAAGCTAAAAAATGGGAAACGGAGGACGAAATTGCAAAAGCTGATCTTATTTTGTCAATGTGTGGTACTAAACGTGAACTTCGGCATATAAGAAATTGCAACACATCGAGAGAAATTTGGCTGAAATTGGAGTCAATTTATGCTTCGAAAGGACCTGCTAAGAAGGCCACACTTCTGAAGCGGTTGATGTTGCACAAGCTGTCTGACACAGGTGATGTACGGGATCATTTAAATAGTTTTTTCGATGCTGTTGATAAACTATCAGAAATGAATATACATATCAATGATGACTTGCTGTCTATAATGTTGTTATATAGTTTACCTGGAAAATTTGAAAGCTTTAGATGTGCCATTGAGTCAAGAAACGAGTTGCCGAAACCAGAGGCATTGAAAATGAAAATATTAGAAGAGCACGAATCCAGAGAGATAAATAGATCTCAGAATGAAGGCGTAATGCATACATCTACAAAAAAAGGTTTAAAGAAATGGATAAAAAGCGCAAAAGTTGGAAACAAATCTAACCCAGCTACCACCGGAGAAGGATTTAAATATAAATGTTTTAAATGCCACGAGCAAGGACATAAGGCATCAGAATGTCCGAATAAAAAGAAGGTACGAAAGGATATGATAGCACATCATGTGGTCGTGAACGAAGCACTAACTACTTTTAATGTTTCAGATTTAGAATTTAGTTATGCTGTCAATGTACAAAAAGGCGACTGGATTTTTGACAGTGGGTGCACGTCAAACCTTTGTAATGATGCGAGTATGTTCGGGGGCACTTTAACTGCAACTAGCGGGGAATTAAATTTAGCTACTCACGTAAGTACGGAAATAAGAGGTAAGGGTTCTATAAGATTGTCAGCATGTAACAAACACTCAAATATTGATTTACATGATACACTTTATGTTCCGAATCTGAGGACAAATTTAATATCTGTAGTCAAGTTAACCAACGATGGTTATGATGTCACATTTAAGCACGATGTAGCAAATGTCATTGACAAAAAGAGCAATATTAAATTGAGCGCTTATCGCAAAGGGAACTTGTATTGTTTAAATAAGTCTGAATATTCGTTTAGTTTAAGTAATGCAAATGTTGACATAAAGAGTTGGCACGAACGTTTGGGACATTTAAATGGTAAGGATGTCGATAAACTTTTAACCAAATTAGGTGTCAAAACTGACCCAACCGAAGTACAAAGCTTACGTGATTGCGATATATGTGCTAAGGGAAAAATAACCGCGTTACCATTTTCTAATTCCGGGGGTCCTTGCGCTGAAAAACTTAAAATTATTCATTCTGACATCGTAGGTCCTATGAAATGTGAGTCAGTAGGAAGTGCGAAATACATTATTACTTTTATTGATGATTGTACACGTTGGTGTGAGGTATATTTCCTCAGTGCTAAAAATAAAGCCTGAGAAGCTTTTAAGGTGTATAAAAATCAAGTTGAGAATCTAACCGGATTAAAAATCAAGTATCTTCAAAGCGACAATGGAGGTGAATATTGTAACGCTGAGTTCGATGAATTTTTGAAACAAGCGGGAATCATACGAAGACTGACAGTTGCTCGGCCACCGCAACAAAATGGAATAGCTGAACGAATGAATCGAACTTTGGTAGAAATGGCCAGGTGTATGTTGCTAAGTTCTGATCTTTCAGCAGGTTTTTGGGCAGATGCAGTGGATACCGCGTGTTATATAAGGAATCGTTGTCCTACAAGCAGTCTACATGGTGATACTCCTTATGAAAGATGGTTACAGAAAGCAGTGAAGATGATTTCAGTAAGACTTTTATTTATACATACAACTACAACAAATTTTTTTATAAAAAAAAAATACCTACATATATATACATACTATTTATAAAAACTAAAATTAAGAGTAAAATATTTACAGAAATACCTAAACCAAAACTAAAATTTAAAGGGCGTCAAAAAACTCATCCACATCGTTGTCAATGGGGAAAGTGCCCAGAACGCTGGCAGCATTGCCACGTTGGATGGCAATGCTGATCCTTTGGCCAAGAAATATGCCAGCCCTCTGGTCACGCGAGGCGTCGACTATACGCTTGGCGATGTCTTTGAAAACTCGATGGGCACTCGGACCCCATGGCCCTAGTGTTTCAACCCCAAACGGCTCAAATACATAGCTAGTAGTCAAGCCATTGTATTTGCGCCGTTTGAGGTTTTCGGCACTTGCAGCAGCCGCACCAGCACAGCATGCAGTACCAGGAAGATGGGATGGCGCAAGAGTGTCGACACAGGTTGCATCCCACACCAAAGGTCTACCCAACTTCCATGGCATTATAGTCATCCCATCTGGTCTCTTCCCATCGTCGCGTGCCAAGCCACTGGGTTCTAAAACGGCTGGCACACCGGCGGTGACAAGAGCACGACGGATAATGTCATTTAAACTTGCGTGCCATGCTAGCCGACCTGCACTCTTGCTGCAGGAAAGGCCATGGTGCCCGAGGCAGTCGACGCCTTCGCCACACTGACAACGATGTGGAGCCCCACAAGGAGCGCCAAGACGCAGGCATGTAGCGATCCGGAAGGTTTCGTCACCCAGCATAGTGCCTATGTTGGGTGACGGTAGTGCCTGAAGCCATAGACCCGACTCCCATTCGCCCGCAGCCAGCAGGCGGGCACGCTCTACAGAATTGGTTGACGTATTAATAAGATTATACCGTACCAACCTGCAGAGCGGCTCATCCCACTGCCTCTGGGAAGACGGGTTCACGGGTCGATCTGAATCCGGGCAAGTCATTTTCCAGGCGTTCTCCGCATCGGTCAAGCACGGCACTTCAGAGTCAACCAGGGATAGATTTAAAATCTTCCTGGTTAAGGTTTCAGTGCTGTGGACATAGGACAGGAACGCCGGTAAACTCACACTAGAAATTTTGCGGACGCCGAGTCCACCAAATCGGATAGGGAGGGTGGCTTGTAGCCACGCTCGGTCGTCCAGTGCCACATTAAGGATGGATGTTAAAGTTTCACGAACAATTTGGTCAATTTTGTCCAAAATATGTGTGTGCTTCCACAGAGGAGAACACCGGAGAAAGTAAATAAAATTTGGACCAAAACAACAATACCTAATAATGGTGAAAGCCGAATGTAAATTGATTTGGGAAAGTCGATCTGAAATTTCATTGAAATTATTAACTTTTTCGTCGATGAACGAAGAAAAACTATCTTCGAAAATAGGGGAACCTAGGAGGTGCAGAGAACTTTTGTCTAAAATTTTGATCAGGGGAGCTATTGTATGAAATTTGTCAAGGGTAGATTGTCTGTCAGTTGTGTCACGAAGAAAAATTTCACATTTGGACGGGTTAAGATCCAGACCGATGGATTTAAATTCTTGATTGAGAAATGTGAAATCATTGAAAACGGTGTCTACATCACCTCCTAGAGTTCCATCATCTAAATACCAAACATTAAATTTAGAATTTAGCTTTTGGATGATGGGATGTATGGCTAGGCTGAAAATGACAGGTCCGAGAGGGTCACCTTGTTGGCATCCAACTGCTGACTCCAAAACGTTATTTTTGTACAATAATTTAGAAGGGTGCCGGTAGCATTGCCACAAAAAACCGAAAATTTCAGGTAATTCCTTTTTTGCCTCAGCCAACAAAGTGTCCCTGTTCACAGAATTAAAAGCATTCTTACCTTGAGGATGACATCACCATATTCTGAGTTTATAAAAGAGGACAGGGCATGTACGGCAGCCTCACAGCCCCCTTTGGATCCAAAACCAAGTTGTAGGGGCTGGAACTTCTTCGCAAGCGAATCGCTGTATAGCTTGCAGCATATTTTGGCTGCCATACGCCTGTAGGTGCACCCGACGGCAATGGGACGAATACCGCCGTCCTTCTTGCGCAGGGCACATAAATTGGCCCCGTACAAAACATCGACGACGGCATCGTTCACGCCGCCGCAGAGCATTAGGTTGACCAGAGCCGCAAGCTCTCCCAGAAGCGACTCACCAGCATCCCCGGCGCCTGAACTCAACAAATCTTTCAAATGTTGTGGAGTCAGGCCGTCGAGGCCACCGGCAGAACCGCTTCGGAAAGAGCTCACGGCTGCGATCAATTGTGGGGCTGTAATTTTGATTTGAGAATCCTGAACAGTGGGGTTAACGGGCGGATCAGGAAAGGTGAGGCCATCCGCAGGCGCTGGATGTTTACTCTCCAGGGCTGAAAAAGTCTCCGGAGAGTAAGGCGCCACCACATCACTGCTGAATAGCAGTCTGGCCGCCCCCCTAATATCACCCTCACTTAATTTGGATTCCACATGAGCACAAATGCCTTTCTGTGAAAAACTATTGAAATTAGGTAATTTTGAATCTAAAATAGGAGCCGAAATGTTGCAGTGAAGATTGATTACCTTCGAAAATTTGGAACTAAGGTACATATTTTAAATAAAAATCCAAATAAGGATAAGTTCACAGCAAGAGGAATTTTTGGCATCTTTGTCGGATATCCAAAGAATGCGAAAGGATATAGGGTATGGATTCCAGAACAAAGAAAATTCATAGTTGCGAGAGATGTGAGATTTTACGAAAATGATCATTCAAGTCACGAGATCTCGATGCAAGAGCCAGGATCGTCTAACGTTAAAGAAGATACGGATAACGAGTTCATTGAAATCGAGTTTTCAAAGTGTACTCAACCGGAAGAACATGATAATCAAATAGAACAAGTGGACGATGAGATATGGAGCGAATGTCAAGAATACTCTGTAGAGTCAAGAGGATGTGAACAAGATGAAGAGACAAAGCCTTCAAATATTGATCATCATCAAGAAGAATCAAGAACGCTTGTAACACGTGGACATACTGATCAACAAATGATGATGAAAAGAGCTCCTGGTAGACCTAAAATATTACGGACAGGTAATATAGGTCGTCCAAAGAAAATCTATCGAATGACCGAAGTTGAACCAATCAATTTTACTGATTCTCACGATGTTACTGATTTTGTTGGTTCAGCGGAAATAAAATTGAAAAATGCTCTGAGATGTGTCGATAAACTAGAGTGGGAGGAAGCTATACTATCTGAAATTAGGAGCCTTGTTCAAAAAGAGACATGGGATATCGATAAAAGACCAAAAAACAGAAACGTCATTGGTTGCCGTTACGTTTTAACGACAAAGCAGAATGTTGACAAGACTTTTAAGAAGAAAGCTAGGCTTGTAGCTCAAGGTTTTAGCCAGCGATATGGGGTTGATTATGAAAAAACCTTTGCGCCTGTAGCTAGACTGGACACCGTCAGATTATTAATGGCCCTCGCAGTTGAATTAAATTTGGAAGTTCACCAATTAGACATTAATACTGCTAACTTGAATGGTTCGTTGGATGAAGAGATTTATATGGAAATTCCAGAACTATTAAAGGAGACGTTAATTAAGCTTATGAATCGTGAGGGAGAAGATCCAATTATTAAAAAGCAAGCGCAGGTCATGCTCAAGAAATTGGATGATGGTTGCGATTCGTGCTTATTGCGGAAATCATTGTATGGTTTGAAACAAGCTGGACGTCAATGGCATCTTAGACTAAACAAGAAACTCACTGAGATAGGATTGAAGCAGAGTCTGAATGAGCCATGCCTTTATTTTAAGCAGAATGGAAATGCATTCTTATTTATATTGATTTACTAGCTGTTACCCGCGACTTCGTCCGCATTGTATTTGGTTTTAAGGCACCTAAACTAATATTCTCTTTTTTAATTTGTTGAGAAAGTGAGGGTACCTGATGTCCCACTTGAATTGATTGTCCCAAATGAAATGAAAACTTCCAGACACAACACTTTATATACGACATTGGTAGTTTTTCCCTCTGGTGCTAAATTAAAAGGTGGTCAGCATTACTGACAGGCGAGCATGTGTTATATATGTAGTTGGCCGTGGGAAAAACAGTTGGACCTTAGGTCGACATCAGCTTCCTTCAGGGTCTGTCCTTGGGACTTATTTATGGTCATCGCGAAGTAAGCGGCTACCGGGAATTGTGTGAGTTTGAACTGGAAAGGGAAATTGTTGGAGATGAGTGGTATTCACGGTATCAATGCAGTTTCCCCTGAGCCACATCCGGTGAGAATTTCAGCTTCGCTTAAATTTCTGTGTAAATGTGCGTACAGACCATGTAACATGTTATATAACATGTGTTATAAAACACTACAACTCTATGTAGAATGTTACCATGAAAAATGTTCAACAATTTCGGCTAATATGTTTTCATTTATTGCAGCGGTTCGGTCATTTTTTTAGTATCGCACGATCACATAGCCAAGAGTTTTCCTGAAGTGTTATACTTGACGGGACTCCGAATACGTAACTTATCAATTCTTCTTACAACGGGCAGTCTTCTTACAACGGGCAGTGTCTGCCGGAATTTTACAGAAAACAGTACCTACCGTGATATTGTCCATCATGGCGAATGTCTCAAAGTGTTCTGTCCATGGCCTCGACGGCTTTTTTGTTCGACATGGTACATTCAGACGATTACATTTTTTTAGCGTGGTAATACATCACGTGGAACACAACGTGCACCCTTACTCGCCGCCCGCATGGCCGCGCCTACAGTGGCTGGAGATCGTGTAGCGACGTCTGTCGCCATCGGCGTCTATCGCTGCGGCTGGGCTGGAGGTGGACATTGTCCTCTCCCTTATGCGTCCCGCCTCCTCCTTCGCTAGCATGACTGCTTCGCAGAAGGAGGCGACTGCTTCCCATTCTGTCTCGCCCCGCAGCATGGCCTCGACCAACACTAAGCACGAGAGGTCACCGATTATCGTCGTAGTGAGGACACGGCGGTGCTCTGCCCAAGCGGGTGATCCTGCACCGTATGCTCCACCGTGTCCTCCAGGCGATCCACGCAGTGGTGACACCCAGGCGATTCTTCTTTCCCTATCAGACACAGCTACCTCCCGAAACTTTCGTGTCCGGTGAGGACCTACGTCATGTGATAGGTCAGGCGGGACGCCGTGACGCCTATCCAGCTACTCCTTAAAGAGGGGTCTAGAGGCGTGCCCGGAACTCGGTTGCGACAGTCGCTCTCTCAATATTGCCCTGTGATCACGCCGGAGCTCTTTCCGGGAATTCATCCTGGCGATTGTATTGTATAGCGGGCTGGTATCCGCAACTCCACGTCATATGCGCGTATTTTGCGTGCGGATGAGATGATCATTCTCCTTGCGATGCGCCTCGATAGACGCGTGTAGCTGGGCTCTTGGTGTTCCACATCAGGTGTTTAAGATTGCCAATTTTTATACGTCAACAGAGACAGCTCATCAGGCTGAACAACTTTGCTAGGACGTCAATCCTTTATATGTTATAGTGTAGCTGGGCTTTTGGTGTTCCACATCAGGTGTTCCAGATCTTCAATTTCTAAACGTCAACAGAGACTGCTCATCAGGCTCAACAACTTTGCTAAGACGTCATTCCTTTACATGTTATAGTGTAGCTGGGCTTTTGGTGTTCAACATCAGGTGTTCCAGATCTTCAATTTTTATATGTCAACAGAGATTGCTCATCAGGTGGAACAATTTTTGCTATCGCACCATTTTTTTATCTCTTATAGTTTAGCTGGTCCGTTGCGGTTCTGCACCAGGTGTTCAAGTTTCCAAGATAAATTATAGCCTATGTGTTGGCCAGACTTAATACCTATACAACAAAAAAAAAATCATTCAAAGCCGTCCAGTACTTTTTGAGTTTATCCCGGACATACATACAGACAAACAGACAAACAGACAAAAATTCTAAAAACTATATTTTTGGCTTCGGTATCGATTGTAGATCACACCCCAAGTATTCTTTTCAAAAAATATTCAATATACAGTTTTGACTTTCCTACTATTTTATTATATGTATAGATGTAGACGATTTTCTGGTAGCAAGCCAAGAAAGAGGTTTAATAGTCAATTTTAAACAAGAGTTGTCAAAAGAGTTTGACTTGAAAGATTATGTTCAGGCGAAAAATATTTTAGGAATAGACATTATAAGAAATGACAATGTCATTGTATTGTCACAAGAAAATTACATTGAAAAATTGTTAAAACAATTTAGCATGGAAAATTGTAATAAATGTGCAACTCCTATGGAAATTAATTCCAAAGTTAAATCGGAAGAAAAGTGTGATACGGAAAAGTATGAAACATTGCCTTACCGAGAACTAATAGGTTGCTTAAATTATCTGAGCAACGCAACTAGACCCGATATTGCAAATGCGGTGAGTAAACTAAGCCAAAAGTTAGCGAAACCCGAATTAAGCGACTGGAAATCAGCGAAACGTATATTACGTTACCTTAAAGGGACAATACGATACAGTCTCGTATACAAGAGGACTGGTCATTGTGTTCAGGGCTTTTCGGATGCTGATTGGGCTAATTGTTTATCGGACAGGCGATCATATTCTGGGTATGCTTTTATTTTAGGTGGTGCATGCGTATCTTGGCAATCAAGAAAACAACGTAGCGTGGCTACATCGACTTGTGAGGCTGAATACGTAAGTCTATCTGAATGCATGAAAGAAGCTGTTTATTTAAATAGTCTTATGAAGGAGCTAGGAATTGTGAGGTACACTCGAGTGATTGTTCATGCTGATAATCAGGGAGCGATATGTTTGGCTCAAGACCCAATGTTTCACGCGCGCAGTAAACACATTGATATAAGACATCATTATATTAGGGAAGTGTTAAGGGACAACAAAGACATTGAGCTGAGACATGTATTCACTGAATCCATGTTGGCTGACGTACTCACTAAGCCATTGTGTAGTGTCAAGCACTATAAGTGCTTAACTGGTCTAGGTCTTAAAGATTATTGATTTTGGACGTATTTTAGTGTTTATAAATTAAAATTTATGAGGGAGTATTGGATATACGGACTATGTGGTGTGTATATGCCAAGCTTGATGTAAATTTGAATTTAAAAAGTTACGTGAATGATTCTGTGTCATGTGTAATTTTATCTGTCACTGCTAACCAAAATTTTCTCTGAATATCGCACCTCCGATAAAATAGGGTTACAACTCGAAAAAGTCGATTTTTGAGTTATTAATACAGAAATACTTAAAATTTTATAAACTATCTTCTCCAATAAGGTTACATCTGTAACTCTAAAACTCGCCGCTAGACGGAGTTGTAACGCTACATGACTAAAGCATTTTGACTCTAGAATGATCTCGATTAGTGTTACAAAATAAAATATAACAGTGTTTCAGACAGGCAAAATCGTGTTGCTTACATCAATTTGTCTAATGAACAGTTACAAGTCGAATTATTACAGTTTATTGTTTAAGGATTGAATTAAACTAGTTAAATATTTATTTAATAAAGCCTACTTACCAGGGACGGTTACCGTTACCGAAAAAATACCGGTAAAATTACCAAAACATAAACGATACCTTACGTTAAATATTAACGTTAAACATAACGTTAATTTATAGGATTTACCGCTATTTAAGTATCGTTACTAATAACGTTAATTCACTAAAAGCTAACAATTTCTGGTGCGACGTTGCCAAACCGATGACACGCCGCGCCTCTTTTCGTTCGTACCACGTTGTCTTTTCGTGTATCGTAACCAGGAAGATTACTGCTTTTCGCACATGGGTCGCATGTACACTCGTAAAAAAGTGTTTATTCATTTTATTTTAAACCAAAATACGAATAAAAACTTGAGAGGTGTCAAGGAACAACGATAGCAAGTCAAAAAAAAGTTCAAGCGATTTTCGACCTTATTGACATTTATGCAAACACCGGATTTTAATGAAGGAACAATGTTAGCTAACGAGAATGTGAGAAAAAGCAATCTAAATTTTAAATGTCGATAAGGTCGAAAATCGCTTGCACCTGTTTATTTGACTTGCTATCGATTAGCAAATGTTTTCCGACCTTCAAGCGATTTTCGTCCTTATTGATATTTATGCAAACACCGGATTTTAATGAAGGAGCAATGTTAGCTAAAGAGAATGTGAGAAAAACAAACTAAATTTTAAATGGCGATAAGGTCGAAAATCGCTTGCACCTGTTTTTTTGACTTGCTATCGATTAGCAAATGTTTTCCGACCTTCAAGCGATTTTCGTCCTTATTGACATTTATGCAAACACCGGATTTTAATGAAGGAGCAATGTTAGCTAAAGAGAATGTGAGAAAAAAAAAACTAAATTTTAAATGTCGATAAGGTCGAAAATCGCTTGCACCTGTTTTTTTTGTTTTTTTTTTGACTTGCTATCGTTAAGCAAATGTTTTCCGACCTTCAAGCGATTTTCGTCCTTATTGACATTTATGCAAACACCGGATTTTTCTGGCTCGCCGCAATAGCGGCGGTGAGACCCCTCTTTGAAGAGTGGCTGGAGAGACGTCACGGCGTCCTGACTTATAGGATGACGCAGGTCCTCACCGGACACGGAAGTTTCGGGAGGTACCTGTGTCGGATAGGGAGGGAAGAAAGGCCCGGGTGTCACCACTGCGAAGATCGCCCGGAGGACACAGTCGAGCATACGGTGCAAGACTGCCCCGCTTGGGCAGAGCACCGACGTGTCCTCACGGCGGCGATAGGCTGAGACCTGTCGCGCCCGGTTTGGTTGCGGCCATGCTGCGGGGTGAGACGGAGTGGGAAGCTGTCTCCTCCTTCTGCGAAGCAGTAATGCTCGTGAAGGAGGAGGCGGGCCGCGAGAGAGAGAGGACAGGGTCCTCCCTCCGCCCCAACCGCGGTGTTAGACGCCCGCGGCGTCGGACGTCGGCAGACGATCTCCGGCCACCGTAGGCGCGGGCACGCGGACAGCGAGTAAAGGGCAACTCTCTGTCCGACCATGGACCATGCCCGGGTCGACGGCGCGTCGTGTTCCACGCGTGCCTTAAAGAGCGTCAGCAAAATGACGGGGCGGGCTCTCAGAGGGCCAAAGCCTGCCGGGGTCGCGGGATTTTATTTCCTCACCGTGACCCCGGAACATAAAGGGCTATTGAAGGACACCGTGGATTTTAGTCAGTACAAGTCTGACAGTCCCTCCCGCCCTGCCCGGGGTGGACTCATTTGATGATTTTACCACGCTAAAAAAAAAAAAACACCGGATTTTAATGAAGGAGCAATGTTAACGAACGAGAATGTGAGTAAAACAAACTAAATTTTAAATGTCGATAAGGTCGAAAATCGCTTGCACCTGTTTTTTTGACTTGCTATCGGTTAGCAAATGTTTTCCGACCTTCAGGCGATTTTCGTCCTTATTGACATTTATGCAAACACCGGATTTTAATGAAGGAGCAATGTTAGCTAAAGAGAATGTGAGAAAAACAAACTAAATTTTAAATGTCGATAAGGTCGAAAATCGCTTGCACCTGTTTTTTTGACTTGCTATCGTTAAGCAAATGTTTTCCGACCTTCAAGCGATTTTCGTCCTTATTGAAATTTATGCAAACACCGGATTTTCATGAAGGAGCAATGTTAACGAACGAGAATGTGAGAAAAACAAACTAAATTTTAAATTTCGATAAGGTCGAAAATCGCTTGCACCTGTTTTTTTTGACGTGCTATCGTTAAGCAAATGTTTTCCGACCTTTAAGCGATTTTCGACCTTATTGACATTTATGCAAACACCGGATTTTAATGAAGGAGCAATGTTAGCTAACGAGAATGTGAGAAAAAGCAATCTAAATTTTAAATGTCGATAAGGTCGAAAATGGTCGGTCTGTTATTCATCCTTCGTTGCCTATTTACTGGTCTGTACTTGTATCTACAGTACTAAGTTGCGAACTTTGGTGATGAAAGACGATGGGGGTGGCCGATGGCGGCGACCTACAATTTTGTAACTAAATTACATCGCACCTACCGACATAGTTTGAAAGAGATAGGCATATAAATTACCGGTATATGTATTGTTACTTTTACCGATACTCATTTTAGTTATTAGGTAACGTTAACGGACTTACAGATATCGTTATTAACATCGTTACATTTTTAACGTTACCATAACGTTAATTCGTAACGTTATAAGAAAAATAACGGTAATCCGGTCCCTGCTACTTACATCAGACAGCTTTCTTTAAGAGTGAGGAAGAAAGCTGACTTGATGAGTTTGATTAACAGTAATCATATACCGCGGTTCTATGCGCCTTTTTACAATCAATTTATTATTGAACTAGCTGTGCCCGCGACTTCGTTCGCGTGGATGTCGGAATTTAACAATGTATTTTTTTGTGCGAAGCGCTTAATTCTCGCCAGGTTTTTTATAAATCATATCGTTTTCATATAAACCCTATATTTAGAATTTATTTAGATTTTTCAAGAATATTTGACGTGTTTGTAATAAGCGCCCTCTGTCGTTCAAAGGCAGTACTATTCAATTGCTACTGGATTAGAGCACCCATTCCATCTCATTCCATCCCATTCCGTCCCACTCCATCCCACTCCATCCCATTCCATCCCATTCCATCCCACTTCATCCCACTCCATCCCACTTGATCCCATTCCATCCCACTCTATCCCACTCCATCCCATTCCATTCCACTCCATCCCATTCCGTCCCACTCCATCCCACTCCATCCGACTCCATCCCACTCCATCCCACTCCATCCCATTCCATCCCACTCCATCTCACTCCATCCCACTCCATCCCGCTCTATTCCGCTCTATCCCACTCCATCCCTCTCCATCCCATTCCATACCACTCCATCCCACTCCATCCCATTCCATCCCTCTCCATCCCACTCCATCCCATTCCATCCCACTCCATCCCACTCCATCCCACTCCATCCCATTCCATCCCACTCCATCTCACTCCATCCCACTCCATCCCGCTCTATTCCGCTCCATCCCACTCCATCCCTCTCCATCCCATTCCATACCACTCCATCCCACTCCATTCTACTCCATACCACTCCATCCCACTTCATCCCTCTCCATCCCACTCCATCTCACTCCAACCCACTCCATCCCACTCCATCCTACTCCATCCCGCTCCATCCTACTCCATACCACTCCATCCCACTCCATCCTACTCCATCCCACTCCATCCCACTTCATCCCACTCCATCCTACTCCATTCCACTCCATCCCACTCCATCCCACTTCAACCCACTCCATCCCACTCCATCCGCTTCCATCCCATTCCATCCCTTTCTAGTGCGAGTCAAATAAAAATCTTTTCTTTCTTTCTTTCTTTCCATTCCATCCCATTCTATTCCATTCCACTCTACTCTACTCTACTCCACTCCACTCCACTCCAAACCAGTCCACACCATATTTGAATAGGTATGTTGTTTTTCTATTCCAAGCTAGATCGCGCTACTGTACTGCGAGCTGCGTGTCTCGGTGTAAACTGACCGTAATTTTACTTCTGGAACACTTTAAATTCAAATATCTTTTGATAGGCTGATCCGATTTCAATGAAACAAAAACTAAATGTTACTTCAAGTTACGGTCAGTCGTTATGTATTAAAGTTATCTACATAGCTATCGTACATTTTACGTGATGCCCGAACAAATAAACATACAAACAGACATACAGACAAACAGACATACAGACAAACAGACAAAAATTCTAAAAATGCTAGAAATGAGTTCTATTGGTTGTCCTTAAACACGCTGGCTATGTTTTTTGAGTTTTTTTTTTAATGTACAAAAATTATTTTTCTACAGTTTTATTATATGTATATAGATATTGAAATACCAGCATTTTTTATATAGCTATTAAAAGACGACTGAAACTTAACTTAATCTGTGATTTTGATTTTTATTGTGATGATTATAGTTCCTACGTAGTATTTAAACAATATTTCATTAAGGAGAACAAATATTATTTAAGCTTAGCATAAATTAAACACTACCTAAAATTGTTCTGCTAAGTAGTTTGTTGAAATTGGTTTTTTTGGTTAGATTTTTTTAATGTTTGTGTTAAAGTTGATTTTGTTTCGAAGTCTACAGCAATATGAATACTTATTCAGTTAACAAAAGTTTAAAGAACTGCCTGATTTTTACTATAATAAGAATTGTTACATTTGTCATGTTGTATTTTTGTTAGTAAAAATTCGAATAGCTATCTAAAATACTGTTACAATTGGGAATTTTCAGGGTTTTTTTCAGGAAAATTGAAAAATTGCGTATGCCATTAAAACGTATTTTTTGTAAGCTTTCCAGGTATATATAATTTGTATCGCATAATAATAATGCTGCAAGAATTAAGACTGATTAACAAATCTGTGAGTTTGTTTTCGCTTTTCTGAAAATCCAGGTTTTTCGAGTTGTAACCCTATTTTATCGGAGGTGCGATATATTTGCTACGATATATTTTCCCCTTGTGTTTGCTTTTCTCCAACATTTTTGTGCATGAACATAAAGCTCTTTCTGTCCGGTAAGTTCAAGCCTTTCATTTCGATCAGTTTGGTTTCGTACTTTAAAAAAACTATAGTACAAACAAAATCTAGAAGAAGCGCGATAACAAAGATACATAAAGGTAAAATTTGTGTCTCAGACACGAAGAAATAAAGAAAGTGGCTGAAATGGATTTTTTATTCATAATTCTATCAAACTATCGCACATTTCAAGTGTAAAAATAAAACTTATGCCCACACTAAACACTCAGATCAAACAATTATTCTCACAAACACAATTTTATTTATGTGAGGATGTTATACAAATAACTGTGAATTTATCGACCGCGAACAAATCCTTTCCTCTCTCATATCTTAAAAAGAAAATCAGTCAAAGAATACCAGAGATTTTGCTTTGCGAAGGGACTACAATTTGCCAAATTGAGACATATTTTCTGACATTACTGAGAATCACAATCTCTCTGTGATATGAAAGCGTATGAAAATTAGCCACATTACTGGGCTAAGGTCCATTACGGGTATTTTTGTTAAAAAAGAAAAGCATGAGGAGTTTTTCGTGTTCAGTTGTTGGCCGTTTTATGTACTACAGTATTATTTACTACTATAAATTAAATGCAATACTTTAAATTTTATCATTTCTTACTATTTTACAAAATACATAATAATTATGTTTTACAAGCGACTTTACTCTGGCCTAATTCCGACTTTTATTTGAAAACTTTGAACCTTTTCCATTAATCTCTTCATCCATTGGTGAAAACTATATGAAAATCTGTCTAGTCATTTTTGAGTTTATCGCATTAAGACTGATAGGCACCGGGGGAAAATTTTGTTTTTGATAATTAGTAGTGATTTTCACTTTTAGGTTTGGCAAACCGGTACGAATAATTGTCAACCAACTGAATGCGGATACCATACTTTGCCTATTATAATAATTTCTAACTAATAATATCAGCCATTATGCGCCAGAGCTGTGTATTCGCAATTTGTCCACTCTAGCTCAAAATATACATTTTCTCATAAAACTTCATTATTAGTGTGCATTTGTAAAAATGTACACATTTATTTTGAAGTTTTGAATATAAAAACTAATATTAAAATCATATTACGGGTGAAACTATTGTGCGGAATAGTATTTTATTTAAATTTTACTGTCGGATGCGTCGCTCCTTTTATTGTTTCCTGTCTGTAACTGTCGCCTGGTGTGAAATTTCGAGCTTACGTATTCTCTTATTACGTTTCCAAAATGCTTTATAACATGAAAGTTCAGGTTAAATTTAGAGTGTTACTTGCTATGAACACAATAAGGTAAAACTTGTTAAAAATGAAGTTCTGCCAAATGATTTTTTTTTAATGAGACAAGAATTCCTTTAGGGCGCGTCTCCATTAGGCAAGTCTTGCTTACAAGTATGACAACAGGTTTGCATGCAAGTAGCTTGTATAATGAAAATGCGACCTTTTTTTTTTTTTTAGCGTGGTAAAATCATCAAATGAGTCCTCACACCACGGGCAGGGCGGGAGGGACTGTCAGACTTCTACTGACTAAAATCCACGGTGTCCTTCAGCAGCCTGTTATGTTCCGGGGTCACGGTAAGGAAATAATCCCGCGACCCCGGCAGGCTTTGGCCCTCTAAAGGGGGGCCCGTCATTATGCTGACGCTCTTTGAGGAGCGCGTGGAACACAACGCGCCGTCGACCCGGGCGACCTTAGCGATTATGATGCGTTGAATTACTTCCTACAAGGTTGACTAAATCGCCATCCCGTATAATGAATATGAATAATGAACTAATTATGAATATGATTAATGAACTATTTACACGATGCTATGTTTCAATAGAGGCCATAAATAATACTTTAGTTTAGATGACTCTGAGAAACACAACCCACCTTCTAAACTTTACAAAAATGTTATTTTACAGATTTTCCTATTTCCTTTATTCGCTCCATTCCACACTTACTTAAAAAAAAAAAACAAAAACACAAAGTATAACTCCCTTAGGTCACGCCAACGAACAAAAAACCTATCGTGTACTGTTACCACGTGCTTTTAATTCCGGGAACAAACGTGGCGTAAAATTGTTAGTTTCCGACCGAGTCATGTGAGAAAAAAAAACAGCAAAATATCCTAGTTCCGTCAACATACAATGCTTTGAGAGTTACTGTTACATCAGATTAGTCTCTATTCAGGTCTCACAATAGGCGTAGGTTATCAAGATCATAATTGGTTGTCAGAGCAAAAGATTCTGTAGCGTGCACAGTTGAAAATTACAGTGGATGGCATTTGAATTTTTATGGACGATGCGGGAGTGTTATCGTCACAGGCACAGACAAACAATCACAAAAATGTGAAGACAGGTCGCAAGCTGCCTAGGATCTTTAAAGCTCTTATTGAAAGAGCTTTTTGTAAAGATCCTAGGCAGCTTGCGACCTGTCTTCACATTTTTGTGATTGTTTCGTTTCGTTTGTAGTTTCTTTTGTAGTTCTCTTGGCATAACGATGCGAACAGTCCTAACGATAATAACGTCGTAGGACTACCTAATTCATAATAATTTATGTAGAATATTAATAATAATTTATATTATTATTAAATAATATAAATTATTAAAAAAATATTTATATCATTAATTCATAATAACTTAAAGGGTGACTGGTAATTAGTGTACGATACTTAAACACGTTATTGTGCTCATGATAACAAACAATTTTTATTATGGGAACAAAGCCGAAATCCTGAAAAAAATATCAGCTGTTCAGTACATTAAGCAAACATAAATGTACTGAACAGCTAATTTTTTTTCGCGTTTTCAGGTTTGTTCCCATAGTAAAAGTTGCTGGTTATCATGAGCACAGTCACGTGTTTAAGTATCGTACACTAATTACCAGTCACCCTATATATTATTATGAATAAACCTATTCCAGTTACGAAAACTATAAAATTTTGAAAATGAGGGCCATTATAGACCTTTTTTTTTTTTTTTTTTTTTACGTGGCAAAATCATCAAATGAGTCCTCCAGCCCCGGGCAGGGCGGGAGGGACTGTCAGACTTCTACTGACTAAAATCCACGGTGTCCTTCAGTAGCCTGTTATGTTCCGGGGTCACGGTAAGGAAATAATCCCGCGACCCCGGCAGGCTTTGGCCCTCTGAGAGGGGGGCCCCGTCATTATGATGACGCTCTTTGAGGAGCGCGTGGGACACAACGCGCCGTCGACCCGGGCATGGTCCATGGTCGGGCAGCGAGTTGCCCTTTACCCGCATGCCCGCGCCTACGGTGGCCGCCATTATAGACCTTAAACAAAAACTCTCAAAACACGCTCTAGTTCGTTGTTGTAACACTGTGTATTTTAATTTATTTCCATTTGATTTTATTTTTATTTAATATTTGTGTGTTCTTTTTTTATTTACTTTGATTTTATTTGATTTGTTAGTTTTATTTCATTCATTTGTTTTTACCTAATTTTGTTTATTTATAACTTTTTGGTTTGTGTCATGGCAATGGGTGTAATTTACCCCAGTAAATGAATTTATTAACCTCTCGAGCCCCGGGAAAAAATTTTTGCCACCAAAACCTATATGATTTTAAGACTTATTTTTCCAAAAATACAGTTTAAAATCGGCCGGGGTTTGGTGGCTCAAAATTGTGCCATTGGGGCGCATTGGGGTCCGAGAGGTTAATACTGTGCGAAAAATATTTTAAAGTAGGTACCACACAAAGGGGTTTGAAGATTTGTGGCATACCTACCGCCGCCATTTAGATTTTTTTTCAAAATCGCGGCCAGCTATGAAACCTTTATAAATCGTTAGCTGACATTAATGCCAACAAAAAATATTATGACAACAACCCGCGTAAAGTTTCCGGTTTCCGAGATAATAACCGTGAAAGTTAATCACGTGACATTCACAATTCTCAGCTAGTGTATGTGTTCGAATGTATCAAGATGTTAAAAACAACTCGCCTCACCCGCCTGCATTGTAGGTGTCTCGCTCGCACCTTTGAAATGTATGATGTATTATATTTTATTGATAAATATAACCATGGCATGTCACCTTTACTTTTTGCAATTTACGTAGGGATGGTTAGATTTTGCCACATTTTTAAATATCGAATTTTCTTGTTTGTACCTGAAGCCATAACTTAGCCGTTACAATGTATCCCTATCATCAACAATATGACCACTACAGACTTGGATTGGTTTGTACCGGAAGTGTATTTACTTCGCGTGTAAAAAAGGAGATATTTTGATTTCTTTTAATGGGTCCGCGCTCGAATATTCTCGCAGTCAGAGGTAATACAAAAAGTAAAAATGCCTAATTGTGCCGTATTGAGTTGTAGAAACAATGCACAAGAAGTGGGACGACTATGACGAAGTTTGTATACTAAATTACAGTTGTATCATCAAAATATCTATGTAAAATATGACACGCTCGTCTCGATACAAATTAAAGAACATTTTGCTTCTATCCAGATATATTTCTGTGATGGCCACAATAAGCAGAAACATCATGAGGCATATCATCATCATAACAGCCGTAGAAAGTCCACTACTAGACTAAGGCCTCACCCAAGGATTTTCCATTGGATGGTTATTGCCATACTCGCCACGCTTGGCGCGGGTTGGTGAGCACATTTATTTCAGCTTATTAGTCTTCCAACGCTGCTGCCCATTCAAAGAGTTTTAAGCTGAGGGGCTATGGATCTTCTTACATTTTGCCCTATCCCTCGACCGACTTTTACGGTCTGCCGGAAGAGAAGCAGCTGGCACATTCTACGTTTTTCTTTTTCTCCCAGACCATCATCTCACCTATCAATAAAATTACTAAAATATTTTATAAAAAAAATATTAAGCCTTTGTTATTCCGAATTAATGTGGTCAACTTTAACACTTTATATCTCAGAAACCGGAAACTTTACGAGGATTGGTGTCATAATATTTTTTTGTTGTTATTGATGTCAGCTATCGATTTATAAAGGTTTCATGGCTGGCCGCGATTTTGAAAAAAAAACAAAATGGCGGCAGTAGGTATGCCACGCTCCATAGTAAAATCTTCAAATCCCTTTAAAATTGAATCATACGATTTTATATGTCGAAGCTTTATCTGAAACTAATAAAACAACTGCTGATTTATTTTATTACGAGTACTTTAAAGCTAAAATCATTTTATTCATCTTCCATTCCTTACTTTCAGTTTATCTGTAAAGTTGTACGGCGATCTCAACAGATGCGATATTGATTGCCTGTCAGATGCAATCCCCTAGAGACATTAAGTGCGTGCTTGACGACTGATACTAATAAAATCAGAAGTTTGTAGGAAGTTCTCTGCAGAAAAAATATTTTTCATTTGTTATCGGTTCGTGACTTCTAAAGTTTGATTTTCAATTGTATTGTACAATTTTTCATGAACTTTGAGTGAAGTTTAATCTCCAAATGTTTTTATAAATAGATTACTTAGTAGATTATATAGATTACTTATTATTTTAAGTCTTAAAATAATAAATGTTAGTCTAAGACTATGTACATAATATTTTTGTGGTAGCATCACTATTTAAATTGGTTGTAACTTTTTTTTGATAGGGCAGGCGACGATTTGATAATGTTCGCCATGTAAATATGGTCAGAAATTGCCCATATTATTATATGGTTTGGAAGGCAAAAGAGAGGGCTTTTGGAACGAAGTTCCTTATCGCGCGTTGTGAAAGGGGGCTGGACGGAAAAATTCTTACGAAAAGTTGACACGACACTTTTATCCGACTGCGCGACGCAAAGGAGGGTAATGTGTTTATTACCATGGAATGGAGTGGAGTGGAGTGGAGTGGAGTGGAGTGGAGTGGAGTGGAGTGGAGTGGAGTGGAGTGGAGTGGAGTGGAGTGGAGTGGAGTCGCGACGATTATTTTTGTTGAGTGTATACAGTAACTTCGTTCCATCCGGGTGTCCCTTGACACCTCTCAAGTTTTTTCTCCACCAGTTTGGGAACCATCCCATCATAATCCATTTTAAAGAATTGAAATAAGGCTTAAACACAAAACTAAATTAGAACAATCCACGCATAAATCTTTGTAAACACATTTACAGCATCCTCCGCCATCAATCCATGCGTCAGGGTATTTTCAGTCCGTCCTATAAAGGATCGAGTGAACAAAAATAATTAAGTATGGGAAGCACAAAAAGTATCAATTTGTTAACAAAGGTATATTTCCCAACCGTTTGTGAATAAAAGGTTAGTATCATTCACCTAAATTAAAGAAGCACTTTACGCTATCGGAAAAAAAATGATATAATACAGCTGATGATTGCGCCGAATTCACGATTGAGAAAATGTTAATGGTTAATGCTTATAGTTTGATTTTGATCAATTTAAAAACATCATAATTTTGGCCCGTTTAAGACATTAATGATTTTTTAAGTCCGCGAATGCTCCACTGGCAACGCTTCGTGGCGTGTTTCAAACAGTTCTATAAATTTGAACTTTCCACTCTAAGTCACCACTTATAGTGGCAAGGTCGTGAGCGGGCCGTTACGTCACCATGAATCAAATATTAAAGTAAGAAAATTCTCCTAACATAAACTAATTTTAATATTATTAAGCAAATTCAAGCACTCACATAAAATGTTTGTGACGCATGCGACCTTGCTCACAATACGAGTCGCTAGATCACTCACCTCAGATTGGGTAAGGTCCTATTTTTGCGTGTGCACCAAAACTGTCTAACTCAGCTTTTTCTGAAAGGAGCCTTTTTGTAATCTTTTTAGAGAGACAAATCTCATAACGTCAAACTGAAGTGAATTCTGATGTTTGTGGTAGTTTTGTAAAGTTAAGCGGGTCCAAACCGGCCACTTTAAGCATTTGTTCTAGAAGTACTTCGTGATTCAGGTATGCATTTCATTTCTGTACATAGACTTACACCATGGACTGATCACGAGATGTTTAAATTGTCGCACTTTCTAGTTAGAGAGAAAAACAATTGCAGGACCATTCTGTCTCTTTCCTCTACATTACTAAAGCCATTACCTTTGTCCTACGTGTGGCCTATCATGACGTTTTAGACGAGGTATTTTATGTCGGATACATTAAGTGGACCACTTTTGTAAGACGACTAAAAAGTCACGGTGTATAAGTCGTCTAGCACTACCTCGTTCCCTCACTGAAACTACTCTGGCTTTAAAAAGTCATTATAGGCCACCAGGACAGAAATAGATAGTCTTTCAATTGTTGTTTTCTCCAACAATAGAATGCTAAGTCCATGCTCTAAGTCTATGGATTTTGTGGACTAGTTTATGATTCCACATAAAAAAAAACTATCGAAAACGGAATTGAATGCTAAGAGTTTTAATATGAATTGCCAATTTTGTGACCATTTTACTACCTGTATATACAGTGTGTACGGGCACGGGTTAGCGATATTTGAAGGGGATATACTAGGCTCTTTTTCACTGACAAAAATGCTTTTAAAAAATTCTTACTCCAAAACTTCGCGAATGGCAGCCATTTTAATTTTTTGATCTGTCGAACTGGGGTATGTACAATAAAATTCAAATATATTTAAATCTAAGAGACCTACATTCATGCAAATGACTTTATTGCAAAGTTAAACGTTGACGCTTATCAAAAACTTATGAAAGTTTTCTAAATAATATGTAAAAATAACCAAAAAACATGGGTAAACACGAAATTGTACACAAAAATTACTGAATAATTTCACATTTTTAACTCTAGCTCGATAAGTACCCCTGAATTTTGCTAAGGTTTTTGCATTAAATTAAAAGTGTTTGAGTCAGGCTATAAAATGATATCAAAATTATCACTCTACGTCAAGTATCTTAGGAGTTATTCTCACTTGAACATCACCCTTCCTTAGCGTAGGGGTACTTATCGAGCTAGAGTTAAAAATATGAAATTATTCAGTAATTTTTGTGTACAATTTCGTGTTTGCCCATGTTTTTTGGTTATTTTTACATATTATTTAGAAAACTTTCGTAAGTTTTTGATAAGCCTCAACGTTTAACTTTGCAATAAAGTCATTTGCATGAAAGTAGGTCTCTTGGATTTAAAGATATTTGAATTTTATTGTATATTTTATTTATTTTTATACCGTGGGGCGCCGGCTTAGAATTGCGCTCCCCCAAATCATCCCGTGGGTGTCGTAAGAGGCGACCAAGGGACAAACCGGAGGTCGGGCAGCAGCGTCCTCCGTGTACTGCACATCCTAACTGCGATCGCCAACCCGCCTGCCAAGCGTGGCGATTAAGGCAAATTACCCCCTAATAATGAAAACCACAGAAACCAGGCCCCCAGTCCCCGGCAGCTCCGCTATCCCTGGCGCGGGTAGCGGTCAAGGTAACGGCGGAGCAGGGGGTGCTAAGAATCTCCGGAAGAGATCCGGCTACCCACCCCCACGACGACTGGCCCTGGTAACACACAACGTGCGCACATTGAGGACTGACGAAAAGATCTGCGAGCTGGAAGAGGAGCTGAGCAATTTACACTGGGACATTATGGGGTTATGCGAAGTCCGTAGAGAGGGGGAGGACACCGTAACCCTGAAGTCTGGTAACTTGCTATACTACCGGGAGGGCGACCAACAGTCCCAAGGTGGTGTCGGGTTTCTCGTTCACAAGTCCCTCGTAAACAATATAATAACCATCGACAGTGTGTCGAGCAGGGTGGTATACCTAATACTCAGAATATCCAAAAGATATTCGCTGAAGGTCATTCAGGTATACGCACCGACCTCGTCACACTCCGATGATGAAGTGGAGACTATGTATGAGGACGTAAGTAGGGCCATACATAGCTCCAAAACCCACTTCACTGTTGTTATGGGGGACTTTAACGCAAAGTTGGGCAAGAGAAGCGGTGATGAGTTGAGAGTGGGGCAATTTGGATATGGGCAACGGAACCCTAGGGGACAGAGGCTGGCCGACTTTCTGGAGAAAGAGGAACTCTTCATGATGAACTCTTTCTTCCAGAAGCCGCCTCACAGGAAATGGACCTGGCTGAGTCCCGATGGTTTCTCGAGAAACGAGATAGACTTCTTCATGACCGACAAGAAACGGATATTCAGTGATGTCTCTGTGATCAACAGGGTAAAAACCGGTAGCGATCACCGAATCGTAAGAGGCTCGCTGAATATCAATGTTAAACTTGAAAGGTCCAGCCTGATGAAGTCTACGCTCCGACCTACTCGGCCCCATATTCAAAACCCCGAAAGCTTTCAACTCGAGCTCTCTAATCGCTTTGCTTGCCTTGAGAACTTAGTGTCAGTGGACGAGATCAACGACGGGCTAGTGGAAACTGTCCGCACGGTAGGGTCTAAGTTTTTTAGACCCTGTCGTAAAGATAGACCTCAGAAATTGACCGAGCAAACCTTAAACCTCATGGCTGAACGACGTTTGCTACAGTTGCAGTCTTCCGATGACGCGAAGTCATATAGGCAGCTCAATAGACGTATATCTAAGTCCTTGCGACACGATCTGCGTCTCTTTAATACGAATCGTGTTAAGGAGACCATACAGCGAAACCAAGGCTCTAAAGTGTTCGCAAAGGACAAGTCTATTGGGCAAAGCCAGATGACAAAGCTGAAACGGGAGGATGGCAGCATAGCGTCGACCAAAGCAGAGGTTTTAGGCGAGATCGAGAGGTTCTATGGACAGTTATACACTTCGGTCGCAAAGCCCGTTGACAGCTTGGTAGGAGATCCAAGAGCCAAGCTGTCCCGACATTATACCGAAGATATCCCGGACATCAGTCTGTACGAGATTAGGATGGCCCTGAAGCAGCTTAAGAACAACAAGGCGCCGGGCGAGGACGGAATCACTTCAGAGCTTCTGAGAGCGGGTAGAACACCGGTACTTAAAGTCCTCCAGAAACTCTTTAATTCCGTCCTCTCCGAGGGCAAAACGCCTGAAACATGGAGTAGAGGTGATGTGGTGCTGTTCTTCAAAAAAGGTGATAACAGCCTATTGAAGAACTACAGACCCATCACGCTTCTAAGTCATGTTTACAAGCTGTTTTCAAGGGTTATCACGAACCGTCTCGAACACAGACTTGATGACTTCCAGCCTCCCGAACAAGCCGGTTTCCGAAGAGGCTATAGTACCATAGACCACATCCATAGGCTGCGGCAAGTTATACAGAAGACCGAAGAGTATAACTTGCCATTATGCTAAGCGTTTGTGGACTATGAGAAAGCCTTCGATTCGGTGGAAACATGGGCGGTACTTGAGTCACTCCAGCGATGCGATATTGACTATCGGTACATCGAGGTGTTGAAGTGCTTGTATAATAACGCCACCATGTCGGTCCGAGTACAGGAGCAGAGCACGAAGGCGATTCCATTGAGAAGAGGCGTAAGACAGGGGGACGTTATCTCCCCGAAACTGTTTACTGCCGCAATGGAAAACGCCTTCAAGCTCCTGGAATGGCAAGGACTTGGCATCAACATCAACGGCGAATACATCACTCACCTTCGGTTTGCCGACGACATCGTAGTCATGGCAAAGTCGATGGAGGAACTCAGCATGATGCTCGATGGCCTCGACCGAGTTTCACAACGGGTGGGCTTGAAAATGAACATGGACAAGACGAAAATTATGTCAAATGCCAATGTTGTGCCCACCCCAGTCTCTGTTGGAAACTCGGTACTCGAAGTTGTTGACTCATATATCTACTTAGGACAAGTAGTCCAGTTAGGTAGGTCCAACTTCGAGAAAGAGGTCAACCGCCGAATCCAACTCGGTTGGGCAGCGTTCGGGAAACTACGCAATGTCTTTTCGTCCGACATACCTCAGTGCCTCAAGACGAAAGTCTTCAACCAATGTGTGTTACCAGTGATGAGTTACGGCACCGAAACGTGGTCTTTCACTATCGGCCTCATCTCAAAGCTCAAAGTCGCTCAACGAGCAATGGAGAGGGCTATGCTAGGTGTTTCTCTACGTGATCGAATCCGAAATGAGGAGATCCGTAGACGAACTAAAGTCACCGATATAGCCCACCGGATTAGCAAGCCGAAGTGGCAATGGGCAGGCCATATTGCTCGCAGAGCAGATGGCCGATGGGGTCGAAAAGTACTAGAGTGGAGACCACGGACTAGCAAGCGCAGCGTAGGACGTCCACCAGCAAGGTGGACAGACGACCATATAAAGGTCGCCGGAGGACGCTGGATGCAGGTCGCTTCCAACCGGTATCTGTGGAGATCAAAAGGGGAGGCCTATGTTCAGCAGTGGACGTCCTATGGCTGAGATGATGATGATGATGATGATGGATTTTATTGTACACACCCCAGTTCGACAGATCAAAAAATTAAAATGGCTGCCATTCGCGAAGTTTTGGAGTAAGAATTTTTTAAAAGCATTTTTGTCAGTGAAAAAGAGCCTAGTATATCCCCTTCAAATATCGCTAACCCGTGCCCGGACACACTGTATATACAGGTAGTAAAATGGTCACAAAATTGGCAATTCATATTAAAACTCTTAGCATTCAATTCCGTTTTCAATAGTTTTTTTTTATGTGGAATCATAAACTAGTCCACAAAATCCATAGATTTAGAGCATGGACTTAGCATTCTATTGTTGGAGAAAACAACAATTGAAAGACTATCTATTTCTGTCCTGGTGGCCTATAATGACTTTTTAAAGCCAGAGTAGTTTCAGTGAGGGAACGAGGTAGTGCTAGACGACTTATACACCGTGACTTTTTAGTCGTCTTACAAAAGTGGTCCACTTAATGTATCCGACATAAAATACCTCGTCTAAAACGTCATGATAGGCCACACGTAGGACAAAGGTAATGGCTTTAGTAATGTAGAGGAAAGAGACAGATGGTCCTGCAATTGTTTGATTGTTCAAGTGAGAATAACTCCTAAGATACTTAACGTAGAGTGATCATTTTGACATCATTTTATAGCCTGACTCAAACACTTTTAATTTATTGCAAAAATCTTATCAAAATTCAGGGGTACTTATCGAGCTAGAGTTAAAAATGTGAAATTATTCAGTAATTTTTGTGTACAATTTCGTGTTTGCCCATGTTTTTTGGTTATTTTTACATATTATTTAGAAAACTTTCGTAAGTTTTTGATAAGCCTCAACGTTTAACTTTGCAATAAAAATATATAAGTCATTTTCATGAATGGAGGTCTCTTGGATTCCAAGATATTTGCATTTTATTGTACACACCCCAGTTCGACGGATTAAAAAATTAAAATGGCTGCCATTCGCGAAGTATTGGAGTAAGAATTTTTTTTAAACAGTTTTTGTCGATGAAAATGAGCCTAGAATATCCCCTTCAAATATCGCTAACTCGTGCCCGGACACACTGTATAATTCACATTATACTTTAGTGATATTTTAAAGTGTCATATTTAGACCCAAGCCCCCTTATTAATAGACGTGGACTAAAGTTACGCCAAGGTTAATCCTTAAAAAATGTATGGTTAATCTGAGGATTATCCTGGTCGTAACTTTAGTCCACGTTTATTAATAAGGGGGACTGAGTTCAATCTACGGAGTAATCACATCATTAATTTGCATATCAATCTAGCCTGGAGACTAGGTTTTCCCTTTGATTGCGATTCTTTTGCAAACAACAATCACTCGTGAGCATTCCACCGTGAAATGCAGTGCCAATTACAGAGATGCACTTATTTTAAGTAGGACGCACTTGAAAAACGTTCTTAGCAAAGGAAAGGATGTTGCAGAATTAAAAAGCACTCTAGTAAGTCAAAGTATGCTTTTATAAGGATCAAAATGGAGCGGACTTTACTGTCAGACTCGTACTGACTAAAACCGCTGTTCCTTCGGTAGTTTTTTCCGTTCCAGGGCCGTGGTAACCTGTTTAGACACGTTAAGTCCCACGATACCCGGAAACTTGGTGCTCCAATAATGTTCTAGAACAAAACTGGTACCTAGGTGTAGTTTATCATAATTGCAAAAAAGTAATTAAAGATTTAGTCCGAAGAATCATTTGGTTCTTGTCATAAATTCAATCATGATGGAAGGTCAGGTTCCGGTAACCTTTTAAATAATGTATCTTTTCGCAGTCATGTCATCAAACCATGCGTTTATTCACTTGAATTCATCCTATTCAAGTGAATAAACGCATGGTTTAATTTTTAGTTTTAAATGCAGTTGCTCAAGAGTGAACAAATCGCTAAAATACATATATCACTCATCCAAAACACGTTACATCACGGTTACCTGATGAGGCTTTGGCCCGCTAAGGGGGGCCCCTTCAAACTGCTGACATCTCATGGAGGCGCGCGTGGAACACGCGCCGTCGACCGGGGCACGGGCATCGTCCATGATCGGACTGCGAGTCACCCTTTATTCGCCGCCCGAATGCCCTCAACTTCCATCTAACGCTGTTTTCTGACCGGTGTTTCATAAATGGCAAGCCGAGCCGAGCCATTGCCTTCTTTATGGCGCGGGGCTCGGCGCAACACGTATTAGGCGCTGTATGAAGCGAGCATAAAATGCTATGATTTCAATCTTCCAGTAAGTAAGTAGGTATGTTTTGCCTTATATTGATTTTCAATACGAAAAAGTAAACAGTCGTAAAAATAAACTACCGTCACTTAGGAAGTTCTCAAAGAACGGTAAACGGTAAAAACAAACTGTCGTTACCCCTATATTGGCTCGGTAATGAGGGTTCCAATTTATTTATTTTTCAATTTATTTGCTTACATTATTTATGTAAATTACTTTATAGTTAATTTTATAAACATCAATGATTGTGACCAAATATAATTTTTAAATAAGGAAAAATTATTACCCTAAAATGGCTAAAAATGTTACATAAACATTTTTCTTGTTAAAATAGGACTACCTATACTAAATTGTCGTCTAGCATGTAATAAAAAAAAGCTAAGTTGATTTTACTTTGGTCTACGAGTATTTAGTAGAAAATTCACCTAATACCACTTTTCTTACTGACTTATTAACTTTCCTATGAAGTCTAGACCCAAGTTAGAACATTAGAACTAAGTTCTCTATTACAGTGGGGTTTCGTTCCAGCCTATAAACTTTCAAGCTTAAGTTTGAGCTGTAGTGCTTAAGTAATTGTTTTAAATGAATAAAGAGAATGCTTAGAATATGAAACTTGAAATACTTTCATAATCTTGACGGATATTATATGTTGACGGATATAAATATAACAAACTGACGTGAAAGTTTGGTTCTTTGTAGTTCTAGTTATTCAATAATGTGTTCTATGAGCTCTTGAGATCAGATTGTTATTATTTCGATGCCTTATGTCATATTTATTTTAAGCCATAATAGCTAGGTACAATTCAGACATTCCTGCACTTTGAAGAATAATTCTATAAGTCGGTTTATCTGCCTGTTACAAATTATCATGCTATAACAGCAGTATGAATCTGATGAAATGTATGAGGATAACCCAAAACATAGATGCGTTCCAAAATATATCTAATCTGGCTACATAGACAATATAGGCATAGGTACATTATAGGCCAGTAAATTATAAAATTGTATCGTATCAAGAAAATAATCAAACGAGATGAAAGTGGCTTTAGTTTAAATATTGTAAGCTTAACGGCTGGTTTTTCAATAGTCAGATAACCGTTAACTGAGGAATAAAAATGGAGGTTTGACAGCTTATCTATGGAAAATATGTCATACCGTTATTTTTATTCTTCAGGTAACGGTTAACTGACTATTGAAAAACCAGCCCTTAAAGAGATATTTCTTGTTCCGTTAGCTACTTTAATTGACATTGAGAGAGTCACAGTTTTTCTGAAAATTGCGTATTTGAACGCTTCACAGTAAAGGGAGTGCGGGATTGAGATAAAAATACCTACTGTAAAAAACAAGTTTAAATCGTTTTTAATCGATATTTCATCAATACAACGTTGGGTACGTATATATAACGGCACAACTGTGTTCAGGATTACTGATATAATTATTGAGAATCGATTTAAATGTTTTTGGCTTCCAAAGGTCAGTAGATACTGTTCTTGTTCGTTTACGGAAAACGCGGTATATCTATATTCAATTAGAGTGGTAAGGGATGGCCATCAATGGTGATCAAGGTTTTTTTATATGACCTAAATTTATTAAGGACAGAGGTTTATGTCATAAGATATCCTTTATAAATTAAACTTAGACTTCTGGTGTAAAGTAAAAAAACAATTTTGAGTTTAGAGTTCTTCATGAGTTACGACACTAGTCTATATGAAAAAATCCGATAGCTACTTTAATAACAGAAAACACTTGCCTGGTTGGAGAATTCACCAGTTTCAACGAAGCGGGGTGGATTATCCTGTTCCTCATCATCATCATCATCATCATCATCAGCCGGAAGCCGTCCACTGCTGAACATAGGCCTCCCCCTAAGACCGCTACGCCGAACAACAATTCGCTACTTGTATCCATCCTGTTCCTCAAAGCACGAAAAATATTTTAAGTAATTTTTAAAATTCATTGTCCCAAATATGTTAGTCAAATGATACATACCCAAACGATAAATCTATAAACAAACACAAACACAAAACTTTTAGTCAACAATTTACTTAGAAATTGTAAACACGTATTGATTTATGTATTTTAGGACCAAACTAATACCAGATTAAGGTATTAAATCTGGGTTGATCTAAAATGTTAATAAAGCTGATATATTATGTATCTGCCACCAATTAATCCTTATACGAGCCTATTTCAGAGTTAGGTATTGGTTGAGTCGCCTTATAGCACCCTTACCGCCTAGAAGTGTTTTTAGATCCCCTTTAGGTATCATATTTCATTCTCCTTAATCGTGTTTTGGCAGTGAGGTTTTGCAATACTGAAAGCGTTATTATCTACAACACCTAAGGGTTTAGAGAATACGATATTATATAAATATAGCGTTAACAATTATTGAAAAGTCAAAAATATGCAGACTTGCGAAATGGTTAGGTATGTTAGTTCTTATTTCATTTGCTCTGGGTTCCTCTCTTGGCCCTCAGACTACTCCAGAAGCCAAGATGAATCCTACGATAAAGAGAGCTCACCCAGAAGGATCTAGAACTCCTACTATAGAAAAACTGTTGGACGTAGGACTCCAACAGGAAGTTGGTCAAGCCGGTCCTGATGAGGCCTACCTGATGGAGGTAGGCCTCATCAGGACCAATGGATTGATCAGATTTCACCAATGGTGACAGGTAGCCTGTGGTGCCGTTACCCGAGGAGTTATCGCTAGGAGGTGGATTAAACCCACCAGTATCGTTGAAATAAGTCGCTGCGAAAATACAAAATGTTTTGAAAAAAAGCGCCTCTTGTTTATGTTGTCTTTAGGCAGAAATGATGCCTTATTAAATCAAAAATGTGATGTAGGTTGACCGTGTAAAAAATAAACCCTTGCACTGATTTTTAAAGTGTCAAGTACCTAAACCTTTTTTTCTGATGTTTAACCAACAGTTTCACCTCGGACTGTACCTATAACTTACAAGATTTATCGAGCAAAACTTCACACGTAAAAAGTGGTTTCACTCTTAAATTCGTTTGCTCTTTTTAAACCAAACAACTGTGAACGTTTTTCTAAATGACATTTAAACGAAATTGCTGATAGCATATCGTAATTTTAAGTTCATTAGGGAATAAACTTTTACTAAAATGTGTACCTTAACGGTTATGGTCGATTAAATTTTCAGTTACTCGATTTGTTTTGTAAAACTCCAGCTTTTATTGATACAGATATACATTCGTAAATGGATTTCTAACATTATTTTGTACCTATCAATCATACATTTTATAGGCCTGTATCCGAGTTAAGTGCCCTGTGCACGCGTTTACGGTTATTTGTTTGGAAACCACGGCGCCTGTTCCGGATTTTATTCACGCCTGTGCCTATAAAGTGGACATGGGGAAATCCGGTCAGTCATTTAGGATCGGCGGTGCTTAGCTTCGGATATGCAAATGGGTGAAAGCACCTCGCTTTGGTGTGTCATAATCTGGGGTAATCTCTATAATATTGATTTGTTTGTATTATTGGATCTTTATAACATGCATGTATAAACACGCGGTTTTTTTAGGATTGATTGAAACCGCAGAACGCCACCTGCTTCGATACTCTCGTCACCTCGTCCATGTTCATACATCTGGTTATACAAGCACATCAGTTTTGAGTACTACACACACGGCCTTTCTGAAAAACCTTACAATTAATGAGGTCAATATAGGACTTCTTAGGGCGTTTCCTCGCGGGCGGCGTTGCTACTCACATTTGCCATAATATAAATTTTATTCTTCTATATTAACAATCTAAAAATACTCTTCTTATTTTTTCCGCAACGTTCTCTCTACTTCTACTCTCTTATTAGGTACCTATATAAATAACTATCCTATCTGCTGTAGAATACGTCTTTGAACTTTCTTTTCTGTAACTATTTTAGTTTCAAAATACTTAAGGATTTATTTTGCTGTGAATAATCTGCAATTTATAAAAAACAGACAGACGCTTGTGCGTGGGTTGCAATTGAAAAAACACGTTCCACTTTTTTGTTATTTAAAACTAAATGTTAGAGAAATGGATTGTTCAGTGTCCAAGATGATGGATAGTTGTTTTATTTAAACAGTCTCCAGAATAATATTAATGCTTACTGTTTCTACAATAAGATTTAAGGCAGAGACATAAAGAAATCATTTGTCCTTCAAAATTACCAATGAATGTTTCGTAAACATATGTTCTGCGATGTAGATGCGATGCGATCGCACAAGAACAATGTCGTATCTTTGTCTCATTATGACAGGAACATAAATTAGTTCAGGTACCTACCAACCCTCTCTTAGAAGTACCAATGTGACCTATTTCTCTCGGATGACCCCTATAAATTGCTCGGCCGATAGGACACAGACTGATAATATCTAACGTGTACTAATGAGTTGGGCATCTTGAGTCACATCGCGTCGCGGTGTCGATTCAAATTATTCATTCGTCGAATAATTAATTGAGTTTTTATCGGTTTTACTTAGTTCTTCAATTCATCAGAGTTTAAATGAACAATTTAATAAACTTTTGATTAAAAATCGGTTGATTGATTTAATTAAATGAGAACCAAGTATTGATTTCAGCAGCTGTTGTCTTTTATAGGTAGATATTTATACTAACTCGTGTGGAAAAACATGAAACAAAACATGAAAATTGCTGTTTTCTCGGTTGAGTAGACAAAAAAATTCTTTGATGAGCAAAGAAATATTTCGGTAGTAAGACAGCGATATTATACCTAATGAAAAAGTTTGAGAATAAAGCGGAACTTGGGCTTGGCAATTACGTCAATTGCTATTAGATTTAACGATCTTCATTGGCTCAGAATAAAAGTTAAAAATTTAATTTAATTATTGTACGGCAGAATTGAAATTAGGAGGGTTAGATGATTATGTTAACCAGGTTAAGTAGTTATAAGGTCGAACACCGCAACAATAAGATAGTGCTAGTGGCCTAAGAGCTATTTGAAATTTTTGAAAGTCCTTGAGGCTCACTCAAAACTTGTTCAGTACTTCTTCGATTATCTCTTAACACCTGACCCGGCTAAGCAAAAACGATTTTGAAAGAAGCTAGAATTTTTCTAATCTATAAATATTCAATTTTAAAGGTATGAAGTGTCAAAATGCCTAAAACACTTTTGTTGGGACCAAAAAAATCGCATCAAACCAATTTCTCTCAGACAGGTCTACATTTCTTTGTTTAGGGATAATTGAAAGTTTTCAAGTTTTAAACCACTTCGCAAAAATTCACCGAGCTCTCCAGCTATTGACCAGACAGGCAGCGCGGTGCGACGAGAGCGGCGGCGCGGTTGCGGGAAGGCAAGCGTTTTTCTTATCCATAGTGGACTTCGGCAGCCGTTTTAAGGGTTGTCAAGTTCAGTGTTAGTCATAACAATCATGATATACTTCAAGAAGACGTTTTTTTACTGTAAAAACATTCTGAACATTCCATATTTAGCGAAATGTGGATTAACTATTAGTTGTACTTCATGCTTATCTATACTTCATGGATTACAGGTGTAATGTACTTAGTTTATTTGAAATATCGTTCGTTCTTTCGTCAAACAAATCAAGTGAACGTGAAGATTGGGAGTGGCAATTGAAATCGTCATAACATCACTTAAAACAATAAAACAGAACTTGTCTACATATTACCTATTTTTCATTTCCGAAAAGCAATATCCTGTACCGGATGTTTGGCTTAGCTTTTCCAATTTCCTTTGGAATAGGCGTTGGAAGTTTCAAATTTTTCGCGGCACACTGCTTAACTCCTATATCCGAAAATTGGACGCAACGTTGAATCGGATTGAGGTTTTCAACAATAAATCCACTGTGAATAAACGGCATTTACATTTTTAGCGAATTTTTGCAAGTTATTTAGAGGTACAAATAAAAAATACTTGAAAAAAAAAAGAAACAAACATAGAAAAGTATAAAATATTTTTTCTTTCGGAAGTCGATGACTTTATTTCTTATTTCCTTGACTTTTTTCCACCGACTTCCCAAAGGTTCCGACAAATTGAGAATCTTCTTCTATTTTCAAAGTCGGATAAAAATAACGTATAAAATGTGCATCTCAATAATGAAGTTTGCTAGTCGATGGAGATTCGATGCTAGATACTTTTTACGAATTTACTAAAAGTATTTTCGAGATTCTGTAGTAACTAGTAGGTATTCCCTATAACATATCTATTGAAAATGTAGGAGTACCTATAAAATTAAGAAAACTCTTAAATAAATGTAATTCAAACATGAATTGTCAGAAATGTTTTTTTCATTGTTAACGGACCTTGTAGGTATGTTATGTTGTACACGTACTCACCTACGAATACAAAAAAAAATATAATGTGCTGAAATTCATTTATCATTTTGACATTCAAATCCTTAACATCAATTTAAAGGCGGCAAAATATTAAAAAATATATAAAGAGTCTGAAAATCCTATAGATAGTAAATTAATACTAAAAAGGAGTAAAGCTATACCTTTTATAACTGTCTAACAAACGGTGCTGTATATAAGAATGGAAAGAGATAACCCGCTGTGGATTCACGTAATGCTCAATAAAATCTAACAATTCCCAGATAATATAGAAACAGTAAGTTTTAATATAAGCTGATAGCTTTCCACTGAGAAGTATGAATACTATTTTATGAAGCTGTAATGGACAATAAAGCTCTTTTTTATAGACACCGATATTGTTTCAGCTTATTGGAGTTATTTATGAACAAAATCCAGACCAATCCGGCCTTTTTATGGGTTTAATATTTTTTTCATAGATAAGAGAGGAACATAGTGTTTTATAATACAAATACAATTACGTAATATGATAAGTTCACAGTTTCGTAACTCCCTAACTTAACATTATGAACGTGATAGTAATTTTGTTTGTGTTTTACCTTTTCACGTTATAGGTGCGTCAACACACAGCAAGCAGCCTCGCGAGGCATTTGCCGCGCGAAGCAGCTTGGTTAAGCTAGGTTCATATTGCTGTGTCGGGGTGTGTCGTGGCGCGCCAGAACGCAATCGCTTACGTTCATTTACTATGAATAGATTCACATTAGTAGGTTGTGTTGTGTTGTGGCGCGTTCTGCTACTAATGTGAATCTATTCATAATAAATGAACGTAAGCGATTGCGTTCTGGCGCGCCCCGACACACCCCGACACAGCAATATGAACCTAGCTTCAGTGTGGACGTGTCTCGGTCGCTGCCGCGGGCGAGCGACCGAGCGCCCGAGCCATCCAGTGTCGGCTTTTTGTTTTACTCGCGTATAATTGTTTTGTGCTTCGGTCGAGAAACAATACGAGTAGTCTGGTCCACACAGAGCAGGCAGCATCGCGAAGCAGTTTCCTCGCGCGACAAATGTCTCGCGAGGCTGCAGGGTTAATTTTAGACTCTCTAAATAGTATAAATAATAAAAGTTGAAGGGATAATTTTTTTTTATTATATCCAATAAAACCTTTTTTAGTACACACGGCTACACAGCAAGCTATATAAAACCAGTATGAGCTGATTGTTGTATGCGCGGAATGATCATACAAAGCGAGACCACGATAAACTGGTTTTGTATAGCTTGATGTGTAGTCGTGTGTACGACTTTATTTAGTAGGTACGATTTTCTAAAACATTCTCACAGGTTAACTGGCATTAATTTGTAAGGTTAGTGACACTTTTATGTGTGTGGAATAAAATCTTCAGAAATGAATCTTCCGGCAATAGGTGAAGCGGAAGAGATTCCTACTGCCTAAATATCCACCCTGTTGTTTGAAATTCCGTTTACGTTGGGTCACGGTAACATGCTTAGACAGCAGTTCCGTGACCCAAAGATAGTGACCCTTATTTACTGTTTAACCTATACAGGAAAATCGCAAGGGAAGTGGAAATATCCCTACTTTGATCAAAGTCACGAAGTTATACGAAGCAGCTCATGACAAATTACTTTCGACAGTCAAAGCAAACGTCTGCAAATAGGCGTAGAAAACATAAACGGAATAACAGCCAACCCAGAAGCATATCCATTGAAAGTTTATCCATTAAAATGCAATTTAACTAAGTTTCCCCCATTTTATCAGAGGATTAAGTACCATTAAAGCAGTTTAAATATTCGATAATGGATAATTATTAACTAAGCAAAAATCATTAAAATACTTAGTTCAATATATTCCTTCGAATTGGGTAAATAAAGTCAAGGGGTGAACCAAGACGAAACTTTGATGATTCTTTACGAGTATGTAATAAAAAAAGAATATTTACAAAACCTTTTTAATTTTACAGTTATAATTTCAGTACGTTTTCGTTACAGAATATTATTTTGTGTTCAAAGCCGTAATCTCGTTCAAAGTTTTATCCAGATTAACCTCGTTTGGGTGTAGGTATTTTAAAAATCCTATCCCACTAACCTTTACTATTCTACTAATAGTAAAAATGTGAAATTTTGTGAGCATTTATGGATGTTTGAAACTCTTTCAAGCAAAACTACTGAATGGTTTTGGATATTTGACACCCAGATCAATTAACACATAGACTAGTTTTTATCCCGGTTTTATTTTTCTTTTAGATAATTTTCGAGTTGTAGCGGGTGGAGCCGTAGTACCATATTAATGTAGATGAACTAACCGTGTTATTGTGATTGAAGAAGTATGTCTGTAGGTACACTAGGTACATTACACGCTACATTGTAAATTGGCACTTAGACTGCATTATCAAGGATTACGTGGTTGAAACTTGGTTAATTAATGAATCTTAGGTCGTGTTCAGACGTACGGAACGTGTTGTGTCGACACTAAATGCAATGTCGTTACAGGACACTGGACAGGTACATGAATACGTCGATCTCTTGCTCTTAGTTACTCGTACAACTTAGACAGAATAGATAGATAGAACAATCTATTCGTCTATAGATTAGTTAATAAGAATTGGTTAAAAGTGGTATGGGATGCTAAATCAATGGTATTTTTGTTAACAGTTGTTTTTTTTTTATTTTTTTTTATTTGTGATGGGTTTGCTCTTGACCTTAGTCTAGGTCAGGAATGACTAAGACAAGGTCGACGGTGAAGCGAGCTTACCCAGAAGAAGCCTGTTCACTCTAACTTTGAACAGATTAGGGTTGTATGCGTTCGGAAACACAGACGCAGGCAGAGAGTTCCACTCCTTCGCTGTCCGCATTATAAAAGACGTCTGGAAATACAAATAGTCCACAATCCTTTGAAACAATACAAAAAAGCGAAATGCAATCATTGAAAAAAATGAAGTAAAGATATTCTTGGCTTGAAACTGGGTGAACGTTCATCCATAGTTGACTTCACTCACCTATGTTCTCTCAACTCAAATTCTTGCCAAATTCGTCAAACGATTTTCGACTAGTAACCCCAAAAGTAAAAGTCTAATATCCCGTGGGAAGTCATACGATACTCGAATTTGGTCAGGATTTCCTTTGACCATGCTCGAGTTACCCGCATGCTCGAAGCTAGGTAGTTCCGTGTCTCGGTCAAAGTGAGGACTGCCATTGTTGTCAATTACATCGATTTGTTCACACGTCTAATGCATATTTGGGATTCTCTTTCGAGACTTACTTTTTGGGACTTCGTTAGATGAGAAAAGGAACAACATCAATCAGTTAGCATGTACCTAATAATTGTGGCACAGACTTTTAATCAAGTTTACAATTTTATAAACTCTACTGATAGGGTTATTATTTAATTGAAATACGCTATTTACTTATTTTTTGAAAATTAAGTGAGCTTTAAACTTAAAATCTGACCAGAAAATTCAAATTGTCTAAAAACTTAAAAAGAAACAATTGCGAATCGTAAAGTATGTACAAAAAACATGTATCTAAGAGCCTATGCACACCACGTGTTTTAAACGCGCCGTTGACGTGCGTTTAAAGCGACACAGACGCGATACGCACGCAAGTCAGACGCAGCCTGTAGACCTTTGCACACCTTTATAAATTACAAACGCGCGGCACCGGCGCGTTTGTATCGATACAGACGGGCCTGTGCCGCGCGTTTGACGCGATGCAAACGACAACCAACTGCTCTGTTTGATAAAAGCGCGCCGTCGACGCGCGTTTGACACGATACAGAAGCGCCGGTGCCGCGCGTTAGACGCGATACAAACGACAAAAAACTGCTCTGTTTGATAAAAACGCATATAAAAAAGTGGTGAGCATAGGCCCTAAGATGCATGGGTCGCTAATTTTGTAAAAGTAATAAGCATAAAAATAATCCAGCGTAGAATGTTCCCAGTGTTCCCACTGCTGGGATACTTCTTTGTGAGAGGAAAACAAATTTGTTATGTGATGTTTTTAAAGGTAAAAGGTAGAATAAATATTGTTCACAATCAATAAGCATTTTTGTTACTCTTTGTGTGTAAACGATTTGACGAGCAAAAAGTCGGCGAAATTTTCCGAATTTAAGTTTCCTTTTAACAGCTTTAACAGAGTATTAAAATATGTAAAACATTCAAATTAAGTATTCTCGTTTCTGTATACCTTGTTTGACTTAAAATAAAATAAAAACATTTTTATTTACCTAGTTTTTGAATTGGGACTTTTATTTTTAACTCCTGGCGCAAAAAGAGGGATGTTACAAAAACCGATATTATATGCATATCTGTTTGTGCCACTTTAGCTTTTAAACTGCGTACTTAGAAACTTACACAACGTAACATAAAATAAAATAATTTATCTTCCACATCAGTGCTATGTAATAAATATAAAATACATTTTGGCGATTCAGTTGAACATCAATCCTAAAACATTTATTCGGCTCAGCAATATAGGTACTTTGTGCCAAAGCATTTTATAGAAATCACACATGTTAAAATCCCTTCACAATTTTTGTTTCATGCCAAAAATTCGGGTAAAGTGAAATAAATGTCAAAAAAATCTATTATTTATTGGGGTGGATCGAATAACTTCTTTCCCACCCGCACGCAAAATACGCCCCTTTGACGTGGAGTTGCGGATACCAGACCGTTATACAATACAATACAAATCTTTTTCCAAATTGGTCATAAAATTAAATTGTTTGACGCGAATGTGGTTGGCATGCCTTTGCCGTTCACGTGCAGTAAGCTTCAGACAAAACTCATCCCCATTGATAGTTATTTCACCGTCAAAAAGGGTCAGTTCTCTCTGAAGCTTACCGTACATTGCTTTGATGACATGGCTTACGGAATGATAGAAAGCTTATACAAAAACCGGCCAAGTGCGAGTCGGACTCGCCCATGAAGGGTTCCGTAGCAGCATGTAACATAATATAAACGTTCTTGTAGTTGGTTGTAACTTTGAAAAGTAAATTGCGGTTTACGATTTATGACGCTTAAAAAAAACTAATTACTCGATCTCGTTCAAACCAATTTTCAGTTGAAGTTTTTATGGTAATGTACATCATATATTTTTTTTAGTTTTATCATTCTCTTATTTTAGAAGTTACAGGGGCGGGGACACACATTTTACCACTTTGGAAGCGTTTCTCGCGCAAAACGTTGAGTTTAGAAAAAAATGATGTTAGTAACCTCAATATCATTTTTCAAGACCTATTCATAGATACCCCACACGTATGGGTCAGGAGAAAAAAAATGTTTTGAGTTTCAATTCTAAGTATGGGGGGTACCCCCAAATTTGGTTTTTGTTTTATTTTTGTGTAAAAATCCTAATGCGGTTTACATAATACATCTACTTACCAAGTTTCAACAGGATAGCTTTATACTTTCGTCAAAAAGGGCTGTGACATGGGACGGACAGACAGACAGACAGACATGACGAATCTATAATGGTTCCGTTTTTTGCCATTTGGCTACGGAACCCTAAAAATGACCCATTTAGAATTATTACTAATCTTAAATTAAAAATATTATAATAAAATAATCTGGTTGGAAATCACAATTTTATTCTAATGGCCACAACTCATCAAAAATGTTGTTACCTCATATAATACACACATCAAAAGTGTCTAGGGATCAACATATATTTTTGCAATAACTTTTCTCCTGATTGATATTAATTAAAATGTTCTTTAAGGATTCATCAAATAAAGTGTTATCGTTTGTCACAGTAACGATAAACCAAGTCACCTTTGCATTCATAAAGAAATTTGCCATTTTCCTAATAAAGGGATTTTTGACATTTGAACCACTAACATTAAAGTTCGAAAAAAAGACTGAAATAACAGTTTTCTTTAAAATTTTATTGGGTAACTTAAACAATTAATAATCCGGTTTCTACCGCGAACACTAACAACACAAGAACATCGGTTTGGCATACTCAAAATGAGTTCATCCAAATCACGCTGTGGAATGGCCGCCCATGTTCGTTGCAACAACAAAAAAAGGTCTTCTTGCGACTGGATACCCTCCATATTCGGCAGAGCTCTTCTCTGTAGCATATCCCATGCATGCTCAATCGGGTTCAAGTCTGGCGACTGAGCAGGCCAGGGCAGGACATTGATGTTAGCTGCGGCGAGAGTCTGTCTTACAACTCTTGCGGTGTGCGGTCGTGCATTATCATGCATTAACTGAAATAAGGGACCGATTTGCACTTGTAGAGGAACGATGACGTCTGATACAATCGTCTCAGCATAAATTTGAGCGTTGAGGTTGCCTCTGATCCAAATCAACTCAGTTCTTCCGCCGATCCAAATACCCGCCCATACCATGATGGTTCCACCACTATAAGGATGGACTTCCTGGCAGGATTTTAATCGCTGTTGGCGTCCAGGGGTTCTCCAGTGTCGTATACGTCTTGTATCCGGTCTCATACCAAAACGAGACTCATCAGAAAAGCACACGAAACGCCATTGTTCTTCTGCCCAATTTCTGTGTTCAAGAGCCCATTGATATCGAATCCTACGATTGTGCATTGCTATAGGTGGTACCCGTAGCGGTCTTCGGGAATGAAGGTTCACTTCATGCAAGCGGTTTCTGACTGTTTGGTCGCTAATTAAGTTCCCTGAAGAGTGATGAAGCCTCACGGCTAACATCATGGCGGTTATTGTTGGAGCTCTTCGAGTTAAGATTTGAATGTATCGGTCTTGTCTCCGTGTGGTGCAGCGATACCGTCCTCCATGGCGCTCAGCCACGGTACCAGTGCTTCGGTAACGTGTCCAAAGTCGACTGATAACACTCTGACTTGTATTCAGAGCTAAAGCCACAGTACGTTGCCGGGAACCAGCTTCTATCATTCCCACGGCTCTGAGCATTTCTTCCCTGCTTAAATGACGTCGCCGCTCCATAATAACGTTGGTTTTAATCAGTAGTAGGGAAACAGTAGCACTAATAATGTCTTCAATGCGTTGTATGTTTTTATAGGGAAAATATTGACAGCTGATTTTCATCTTTTACTCGAATTTGATTTACAGTTCCTGATTCAAATTATGAAATGCACCAAAAAGGATCCATATAAATTTATAAAATCATAAATTTATTACAAAGCCACATCTCAATCTCAAGAAATCCGCATAAAAATGCTTGATCCCTAGACACTTTTGATGTGTGTATCTACAGGTTTAATATCCCAACCCGACATGGTAACAGTACGACGACCCATTTTAATATCAATAACAAACCCCACAAATTGGAATTAATCCATTCATGAAACCCGGCAGTAAAAAAATATGTATCACACGTATTTGCGTATGAAAATTGAACCACACAAATTGATATCATGACTTCAATGAAAAAACGGTGTATGAAAGCTCATTAAAAAACTTCAAAAATGTTATTGCTATGTGCAATAAATGCGAATCAGTACCTCACCATTAATAAATATTTTCATTTGATTCTATTTCATTTCAAAATATTCAAATAATTTGTAAGTTATCATTTTAAAACCAACGGACTCGATGTAATTACTTGACAAAGTTTTAAAGAGATTTAGAAAGTTTGGTGTAAAATTCCAATCTTTGCTCTGAGAGTATTGCTATTAGTTTAATGGCTAACGGTCTATTAAATTTGAAATAACTTAATTACCGAACAAAACTTTCTAAAGGCTTTCGTTTGTTTTTGCTGCGTATAATAATAACAGTTAAACAACGAGTGAACAGGTGAACGTTAAAAAACGTTATTTACGATGTAAAAATATTGGTTTTATGATTTAACTAAATCCATTATTATTTGGAATAGAATATACGTACCTATTAAGAAAGAGTTCGAAAGATTAACCCATTCATAATTCTTACAGATATCAGAAAAAAAAGAGTTGGAAGATTTCTGATACCTGGCCCACCTGATTTTCGCCATTGTTTAATAATTTTACTTTTAAAATAGCGGCTACAAGAAACCTATATTAATTCAGCTGGGGAAAATAAAAAAAAAACATTTTGGCTTTCGGGAGTTGCAGTGATTTCGGAAAAGTAGGGTGGTATTGTCCCAATAAATAAAAAAGTATTCTACAGGGTGCAATCTTAGTCGTGGGCAATACTTTAATCTAAGACTCTAGTCACGATACTGATTGCATTAGGGCGAATAATTCGCAAATCAAAAACATTTTTAATGCAAGTTTGGAAAACCTTAAAAATGTTTTAAGTCACATTGCAAAGGCATAATGTTGCAAATAAACACTAAAAGTAATAAAAAAAATCTTAATCCCCAATAAGTCTTGAAGTATCCAAATTTTAAAGCGCAGTATAACGCGTCTACGCGCCGCGTTGATACTTTAAGACACTTATGAATTTGTTTAAGGTTTTACATACTTGCATTAATATAATGCTTTTGAGTTGCGTTATACATTCAGTATCGTTAGTAGAGCATTAGATTAATATATTGCCCACGACTAAGATTGCACCCTGTATAGAAAAGTGTCCCAGACCATCAGGTTTCTGAAATAAAAACAATGAAACTCCTTTTCTTGAAAGGTATACTTTTTGTTTCGCTGGTACGTTGCCTAATGATAATGTTACTTTTGTCCTAGACGAAACGAAGCTGCTAGCAAAGTAGTAAACTGTAGACATTGTTAAATTTAACGACATACGTGTAGTACTACTGAGCTAAGTAAGACTAGGTGTACTATATTTATGAAGGTCTGTTAATTCAGCAACCCAGTCTTTTACCGACAAGGTCGAGGTCGCGTTCCAGTCTAAACACTTCGTGGCTATGTAGCCACCTAATTATGTAAGGCTAAATTAGCATAAATTGGTGACAATATCTTAACCACAAATGGATCAAAACAAAACAGTATTGTAACGGTTAATGGTGGGTTAAAATAAAAGAACCCACCAACGTTTACAATAATATTTATTTAGGTCGTGGTTCACAGCCGTCACTTGGTATTTAATCGCTCCGCGGAAGTAGGCGCACTAAGTACTGTCCTGGCTTATCGCGTAGAGCAGGGACGCGATGCCGAGGAGTTGTCCCGAGGTGAGAGAGACCTCAGGGACGGGATGGTGGATGCGCCGGCAGGTCGGCTGTGCGCTGCTAGATGTGTGTGGCAGGTCAGCTGTGAGCGCAGCTAGGTGCTGTGTGTGCGCAGGCCTCGAACGTTCGGTAGGGTGAGCTTGTCGAACTCAACGAACGACGAGGAGGGTATTTCTAACCCCAATCTTGTTCCCTGGAATCAACGTCCAGCGGTAAATAAAAGGTCCACTGTAAGTCCTCTCTGATGATGACCCCGCAGCGTAAGCGAAAGCCTAGGACGTTAAGCGCTTAAGGCGTTTGTGAGTTTGGTCAACATCAGAACGGAGTTTACATGGTAGATACACAATATTAAATTAGCGTGAAACATTAACACATAACATTATTATAGGCCTACGAGCGTATGGAAAATGGAACACTCGAGGCTTCATCATCATCATCTCAGCCTATAATGTTCCCACTGCTGGGACACAGGCCTCCTCTCTGTGAGAGGGAGCGGGCCACAATCCACCACGCGGGCCCAGTGCGGATTGGTGGATGTCACATGTCGTCGAATTTGATGGTTCTAAGACATGCCGGTTTCCTCACGATGTTTTCCTTCACCGTTTTGAGAGCAGTGGTGATGAAATAAATTACACAAAGTAATGTGCCAGGCTGGGTTCGAACCTACGACCTACAACTCGTAAGTCGAGACCGATACCACTGGGCCACCACTGCTCGAGGCTTAACAAAATAAAAACCTAACAGACAAAGAAAAAATAATTGAACACAAAATAAATTAAGTCTGTAGGTACCTGCTCAATACAAAAACAAGCTAGCAGTTATAAAGGTTTTGTTTGGCAAACTTACCCTAAATACGGGGATGTACACTACAAGATGTTAACAGTATATTGAATTTAAATATTTATTTTATACACCGTCTGTATGTAGGTACACGGAAAAGTGTCGCAAGATCTAGATCTAATTGAAGAGAGAACTATTTTGCGAACGTGTAACAGACAACAAAGATAATGGCGAATGACGTGAGTGGTCTCCCGGTGCTACTTATTTATACTAATGAGCACATTCGGTTAAATCAGAACATCACGTACTAGCGTCACACTCTCGTGAGTGGGACAGAATAATATCTATCATGTTGTCTCAGTCTACAATACAACTACAGCCGCTGATCTACCCACCTAACTTGAGTTTCCGTAGAACGCGGTATAAGAATGTTAGCGTGGTACCCTCAAATGACACCATTTATGACGTCACGCGAACTTGACTTTCGATTAATGTCGGTTAATTTAGAACATCACGTCGTCTGGCTACAACACCAAAACGAATCTAAATAAATTCCTTGCATTCCATTGTAACTATTTTGTTATAACCTGATTAATGAATTGAATATAGGACAAAGGATAACGTTGATACTTTACAACGTTACAGTATGTTGACTCTACCGAGGAAAATTAGTAGTAATTGCTAACTAATACGTTCAGAGGCCTCATCATGAGTTTTCAGTTATTCTGACGTAAAGTAAACTGAAACTTTGACATTTTCAAATTGACCTTATTTCCTTCTTCGCACACCAGAGGCGCTGTTCAATTTTTCCATACAGAAACGCTGTAAATACTGGAAAGACGCTTTAAGTAAAATAGTGAAAAGACATGATAAGCGTACAGCTCAGGCTCAGACTGATGTGTTTTTGGGTTTTCCAATAGAAATTCCCAATCAGCAACCCGGTGTTTGCAAGTTAACAGTGACATATTCTTGACGCTGTACCAGATCACTCTTCGGTCGGATTGAAGGAATTATGGTCGAGAGCGAGCATTGTGTCGGTGCATTTGTCTTTTATACTACTAATATTGTACGTACACTATAATATCTCCCGCGCAAATGGCTGACGAGTTTGACCGCCGTCGTTTCAACCAAATATAAAGTCTATTAAAGTCTAATGATCGTTTTCTTTTTCGCTTGCCACTTCACTACCGGCTGTTTTTATTTATAAATAAGATTATAATTACTAATATCATTGCTATTTGACAATTATACTCAATAAAAATGTACTAAGTGAAAATTAACAGTAAAATTTATTTGGGCACGTCATTCTCCTTATCTTAACCTTGCCAAAATGGATGATTAAGACGTCCACATTTCACCCTAAAAATACCTTCAGAAATATTCCTTTTAAGGAAACAAATCTTCTTTTTAAAGATTTGTTGTAGGAAATAAATTCGTAATAACATCAAATCATTTACAAGTTTATCCTTAAAATTGAATAGGTAAGTAATTATAGTATAGTAAGTATTATATTGATGATGTAATCGAATGTAACGGATTTGTAGCATTTTTTTTTAATGAGAAAATGGATTGTACGTGGTTTTAAAATATTAAACCTTTGTTAATAAACTAACTTATGTCTGTGGGTTCGCCTGCATGGGTGTGCATAATTGCTACACGGGATTTTGGTAATGGCGTAAAAAGAACCTCTCCACGCGTTAATTCAGGTTATGAACTATCTACACATTAAATCCTTAAGATCTGGCGTGATTGAGCAATAAACATCCATCTGTTCATCCAAATTTTAACATATAAAATAATTAAAATAAAATGAGTGTATTATATAAGAATATTATAGTATTAAAAATACAACACACGCTTCTACAGAGTTAGGTATTTATACTTACTTCTATTTTGAATCAGTTCTAATGGTTTTTGTTTGAAAAATTGCCGTCACAAAAAGTTCTGACTCCTAATTTACCCCTTAAGTTTTACAAACTTTCAAATAAGAACAACTGCTACTAATATATTTTCTGGGGTGAAATTCAATTTGTTGATAGGCGTAACATTCATTGGAATTGAAACTTGAACCATGAAGATTGAACTTTATTAATTACATTACGAAGGGGAGGACTTAGTTTCAAAGTGGGGCTAGTACTAGACGGGGATAATTTAAGAAGAGGGAAATAAACGTCACCACGAACGTGCTTCATTTAGACGATGGATACAAATGAAGGGAACTCTAGTTTGGTGTGGTGTCAATTGACACTGTTGTCTTGAGAGCAGACTAATTTAATGTGAGTCTGACGGTGTCTGACCGATTTCGGCCAGGGGCTTCAGCTCCGTTGTAGTTGCCGTTCGTGTGCTCGCATGTGGCAAGTATCAATCCACAATGCGGGCATGTGAGCACACCATCGATATTATTATAACTGATCGCCACAGGTGGTCGGGCTTTCAATTGGTCACGCTTTGCATCAAGTTCAACTTGCCGCTGCAATTCGAAATTACGGACTTTGTTTTTAACCAAAGTCCTCCACTCTACCCTTTGGTCAGCTTGCTGCTCCCACCAAGACGGCTCTGTCAAATTACATGAAGTGATGTTTTAGCACATCGTTATATATCAGAAGTTGTCCGCCATGCTTGCGCTTGCCCTCCTCAACTTCGCTATAAAAGATGCGCTTCGCCACTCGCTGCTCCGCCATCCATGACACATAATAGTGATATTAAATAATGACATCGTGAGACTATACTTAGAATTATCGCAGAATACGAGCACGTTGAGTACAGGCATGCGGTTAAAACATGACGTTATAATAAGTAGCGGCGACAACATCCAGGAGGGTGCCTGCAGCAGTTACCGGTTGAGTGTTTCGCGACTCATCGCACTACCAGAAAATTTTCACCAAAAAGAGAGCCAGCGAAATGTATATTAAAAAAAACTCCACGATTTTAGAACGTGTAGAAAAATCCAACATTTAAATTTTAGGCCATCTACACCCACTTGAAAGAAGAAAACCTTGTACCAATACTAACAAACGATATATCTGAAGTATACTTACCCTTCCCTATTACACTTTCCTTTATCAACTGGAAATTTACCTGCTGACCCCAATAGTAATCCTATTAAAACGAAATTAAGGTGTATAAAACGCCTTATTAACATATTATTCACGGGAGTGAAACCCGAAAAAGTGCAACTGATGCAAATGATCAATCATTTGCATCAGTTGCACTTTACGCAATCACTATAAAAAACTTAAAAAAAAAAACCAAGCCTTTGCTATGCTTGACTTCTGCCTGATTTCCTGGTGATAACATGGCTCATTTGAGTCGTGTTCATAAACCGATTTTATAAATTAAAAAAACCGCTACAATTTTCGTTTACGTTTTGTATCTTTTTGTATGAATTCCTGGTGTTTCATTTGAAACGTACGAAGCGGACCCTTGACCTTTCTTTGTTTCGCATTCCGAGTTCCCTTTGAAAAAATGCTTTGCAGTTTTTAAACATCTGTTCTGGCGTTAATTTTCACTCTTGTTTTTCACTCGGAAAGACCTTTGAACTAGGTAAATTGTATGCACCTTGTTATTTGAGTTCTTTTTTTAAATAATGGATGGAAGTACTGAAGAGTTTCTGAAGTACTAAGTATTGATAGACGACATCTTCAAGGTTAGAGGCGCTCACTGATTTTATGAATCTGGACCACAATGAGTTTCCCCCGTGTCTTGGAAAACATGCCGTGTTGGTTCCAGCTTTCATTTATTTTGTACGAATCTCTAACAATAATTTAAATTATGTAATTCATAATTAAATTGTCTGTGCGTTTGTCATTAGACCGTGATAGTAACACAGTAGACATTTTCGGAGATGATGTATTTTCTGTAACCGCTTTATTGACAAATAAGAATAAAATAAAATATATTCTTATGCATACAGAATTTAATGTTATTATGTAGATATCTATTTTTTTTGTCGTGTTTTGTTGAAATATCTCCAAATTAATTGGGACAAAGGCAGGAGTATGGCAATTTAACAATCGGCAAAAACTGCCACATTCTAGTACATCTTTCACATAAACCGTCTTCTCAAATCTGATCATTATACCAAATGAGGACACCAATATAATTATACCGTAAGTGATGTGGATTTCGTAGAAAGTTCATCAAATTAAAAATTCCCTAAAAAAATCCATAATTTCTTGGCTGACTTTGCCGCGCCTTTTTCAAACATTTGTTTAGGACAAAACGAGAAAATCTTGTAGGAGGATTCAAGCTTTTACTGTTTTGAATGAATATTTTACCGACACCTTAATACAGCGGGATTCAGACTAAAAATAGACCAACCCTTTATCTTTAAACGAATGTACTACGATGTATTAAAATTGTCGTAACTAAAACTTTTACATTATGTTAGATGTAGGTAAATAATTTACTGGTACTGTTGCATTATCACATTGCTGATCAAAGACATCGCCTAAAAAGTCAATGTTATGTGTCAAAATATTCAAAACAAGTTACAAGTTTTCTTAAATGAGATTTGATTCGGTCAAATTTCTTTTAATAATACGACGAGTACATGTACTGACACAGCACATCCATCTACCTCAATCTGTCCTATAAAAGAATTTCAACTTTTTTAACAATACTGGAAAGTTAATATTGGATTAGTAAAATTTGACAGATTAGGGTAGGTTGACCTGCTGGCGTCTGTACAAGTAAGTTTTATTATAAACTTCTTAATTTACAAAATGGACTCTCACTTTAATTTTAGAGAGGCATAACTTTCAACTTCGAGAATTCCAAACATAATGTAAGTTAGAAATGAAGCAATTATATTAAAGAAAATACTCCGGGTATTTCATGAAACTTCAAAATATAGCTTACCAAGACGTTATGAAGTAGGCAAATAACTCCAACAATTTTCAAACTCGTACACTAACTAAAATAGAAATAGGACTTAAACATTCCCTTAAGTTGGAAGAACCTATTATTATTTTGACGTTTGTTAAAACTACTATAAAAATTTTACATATTTTTTCTCAAATTTTACTTTACACAAGCGTAAAAAGTACATCAATAATTACATCCCAAAGAAACATTCAACAAAACAATCTAAATAAAAACACCAGGCAACGAAACATAAAGCCGGATTTACATTACGAAACTAGTTGCATGAAAGTACTTTCATGACACTACTTTCACCATTAATTTCACGTGTAAACGTTCAGTTTTACAATGCATGCATTACTTTCGTGACACTGAATTACTTTCGTGCTATGCGCATATTTTTAGTGAAACTAGTTTCATGCAACTACTTTCATCATGTAAATACGACGCGAAAGTAGTGTCGCGACAGCACCTGCGTTGAGTGGACGTGTGGTATTTGAAATTAAAATGATTTTTACCCATACAAAAGTAATTTGCATAGCTTTTAGGATCATCTGCTAATTCAGAGATTAACTGTGTTGCACCCAGATGCTTTTTTTTCAAGTTTTTGCCTCGAGTAATTCCATAATGGGACTAGACAATGGAACTAAAGCCGTTGGTGGATTTATCAACGTCTTTTTTCCGAGATAAATTTTATATTTTATCTTTTCTACAATGACGCTTTGCATCATAAATGAAATACAGCTTTGATCTTGACAGGGCCAGTATCTCCGCGATACTGGTAATTTCACGACACTAAAATTTTAACGAAAGTAGGTACTTTCACTTGTGCTGAAACTAGTTTCACGAAAGTAGTTTTATCATGCATGACACTACTTTCGTAATGTAAATGCGGCTTAATTAAAAATTAAAGCGCTATAAACAATCGACTGTAAGTAGGTACTGAGTTTGGTTAAATTTCTAACACGAAGAAAGCGAGGCTCTAAAAGAAAATCCAGACGAAATAACGGCACTGCAATCGAGGTTTTTTGCTCCCATTTTTATCTTACTTGATGTTGAAGAAAAGCCGGCAATTTATGTCGCTGCCCGGTGCGGGCGTCGTAAATATATAGCCCTCATAGATGAATGTTATCGCCTCTTACACGACCTTAGGCGATACGTATAGCATCAAGCGACACATGCGAATATTTGCTTCTTCAAACTACATGCTAGACACACAAGTTTGTAGTGTAAAGATAAAGTAAATACAACGATTTTAAAGTTCATCAGCTAAATTAAATTTTATTAACAATCATGCTGACGGATATTGCATAGTTTTGAAAAACAAATGGCTTATTTCACGAAACTTCGGTTCTGTAGGTGAACAACACAAAAAAATTTATAAAATTGAAGGCATCGTTACGATTACGTGGCAAGCTCTGACAAATTTATTCAAAAATATCCACTTTCGCTGTTGCACCACTCTAATCTTGTTAAATGAGCGTGTAGATCGTGGCTAAACAGTAATAATAAAAAATGAAGCTGCGAGAAAAGAAACATAATCGAATCAAAATTAATAAAGGTACAAATCCGATTAAGTAATAAAACGTATCATTTTGATTGGGGCTACAGAAGATGGATTATTATTTTAATAAGTGCAATATGATGTGAGGGCTTAAATACATATTGATGATGAAAGCTAAATGAAAAATGCTGTTTTTCATTTCTCGTTGACAGTTCTTGATTAAAGCTTTTAGTGTATCTCTGGACTTTTTATTTCAGCTACTTTTAGCTGTCTATGCTACGTATCAGCAACGTACGAGTATCACACTCAATTTGAATTATTTTTTAGGTTTTCTGAATTAACTAAATAAAGTGACTTTTTTACTTTTTAAATCTGCAAATCATCATATATCTCCGGCCCAAATATCAATTAAACTATGGTCGGCGCAGATTGTATTTTTCTTTCATTACATATTTTACTTATTGTAACTTGCTTTGTCATTTCATGAGTTACCTGCCACATAATCTAATCATACCTGAAACACAATTGTTACATTGTTTCTTTTATAAAACACAAATAAAAATTACAGTGTACTCTTTACCAGAGACATTATTCTTCGTATTTGGCCTTACTGCATACAAAAAGCATTAACACAACTTTAATTTGGATTTGGAAGGTGCCTTTAGTTTACGAACGATGAACTCATCAAATTAACGTTTCTCCGTTTACGTCTCAAAAACGTGAAAACTCGTGATCAGACCTTGGTTCAGTAGTTAGGTACACACAGTTTCAGTAGTAACACAATTATTTGAATACAGACAATTCACAGTTTAGAAATCAGCAATTACTAATTCAAAGAAGATTTTACATGGTACAGTCAGCATCAAAAGTTGCTGACCACATTAAGATTTAAAAAATCGCTGTATCACTACGATGTACAGCGATTTTTAAAATCTGAATGTGGTCTGCAACTTTTGATGCTGACTGTACAAGTCTCTAAAAAAAACATCCACCGTTCGTCACTATACAGGGTTTTAGCTGATATAAATGGCGAAACAAACTCCTCAGCAACAATTTACACAAACGAAATTATTTACAAATATTCAGCACTGAAAGACAAAGTAGAATCCTGCTAAATACGGATGACTGTGTTAATGACTAATAAAAGATACTTTGTATCTTGTGTTACAATTACTTTATCAAGATAGTTTAATTTATACTTATCATGTTTAGCAGCAGTAATCTACTAATTATATCGAAGACTATATCATTTGCTTATGTCACTCAGGACCAAAGCATCTTTCAACTGGTGAAATAATTTTTAAATCGGTCCAGTGCAATACTTTCGGAACCTATTCCAAACATTGTTTGTAAAAAAAAAATACAAACAAACAATCACATAACATGCTTCAGACGAGTTATTGCCAGTTCGTGACTGTTTTGATTGATTACCAATTATAGATATTCTATATATAAAATACCCAGATTTATTAGTGTTGTTAAACAAATCACGTGCTTAGTTACAAATAATTAATGTTGGATCGAAGTGGAACATACCCTAGATGAAACTTTCACACACTAAGTTTGTAAGCGAACATTGAATGCCTGCATTCTGGTCACCTTTAATATAATGCTCCATTAATTTTAATTGAAATTTGCTTCGGCTGTAAGTTAGTGTAAATCCACACTATGACCAGGCTGTTAGGCGGAGACCTCTCGCGCCCGGCATTGGTTGCGGCCATGCTGCGGGTCGAGACGGAGTGGGAAGCGGTCTCCTCCTTCTGCGGGGCAGTAATGCTCGTGAAGGAGGAGGCGGGCCGCTTGAGAGTGAGGACAGCGTCCTCCCTCCGCCCCAACCGCAGTGGTAGGCGCCCGCGGCGTCGGACGTCAGCAGATGATCTCCGGCCACCGTAGGCGCGGACATGCGGGCAGCGAGTAAAGGGCAACTCGCTGCCCGACCATGGACCATGCCCGGGTCGACGGCGCGTCGTGTCCCACCCGCGCCTCAAAGAGCGTCAGCACAATGACGGGGCCCCCCTCTCAGAGGGCCAAAGCCTGCCGGGGTCGTGGGATTATTTCCTTACCGTGACCCCGGAACATAAAGGGCTATTGAAGGACACCGTGGATTTTAGTCAGTAGAAGTCTGACAGTCCCTCCCGCCCTGCCCGGGGTGGGAGGACTCATTTGATGATACCACCACGCTAAAAAAAAAAAAAAAATGACCAGGCTGTGTAAAGCTGTGTCCCGTGGGTGTCTTAATTTACCACTTAGGAAATAAATTAAGTAATTGGACAGCGACATTCCCCTAGATCGTTCCCTCAAATCATTGGGTTGAACGATTTTAGATTTTTATAAAAAGTTTATACAAATTGAAATCACAGTGAAATCAAAATACAGTGAATAGATTTAATATTTTAAGCAAAAAAACTTAGTCAACGTTTTTGTGAATCCGGAATTTTATTTCAATTTCGTATATTTTTTATTCAAAGGCAGAGTTGTTGAACGCGGACCAATGTTTACAATTGGTTAGACATCAATAATTGAGTGCCTCAATCGAATAGGCACAAAAAATAGATACTTTTTTAAGTTCTTTAACAGTCCGTTGGCTGCTCTAACTACTGAAGTTGGGAGGCTTTGAATAATTGCTCGCTCTCACAAAGATACGCTTCTGTGTTAAAAGTTCTTCGTGATTTAAATTGTAATTATCTTTGATTGGTTCCAGCTACCAGCTTCGAACCGATTGTGATTCACAGACAACTTTGTGTTCGTTACAATGACCCAATTTTACAACAAAATCACTAACTCGTTTCGGTTGCCACCCATTGGAAATGACGTTATAATATAATTATTTATTAGTCACATGACACGATTATGAGAAATAAAGAATATTAGCTGGAGAGACATTTTTCAAATCAGAAAAAAAGATTAAACGAAATATCAAGTAACCAAAAGTTATTTAAAGCTAATGGCATGGGCACGCCGCAATTGCGGTGGTAAGACCCCTCTTTGAGGAGTGGCTGGAGAGACGTCACGGCGTCCTGACCTATCGGATGACGCAGGTCCTCACCGGACACGGAAGTTTCGGGAGGTTCCTGTGCCTGATGGGGAAGGAGGAAACGCCCGGGTGCCACCACTGCGAAGATCGCCCGGAGGACACAGTAGAGCATACGGTGCAAGACTGCCCCGCTTGGGCAGAGTACCGACGTGTCCTCACGGCGGCGATAGGCGGAGACCTCTCGCGCCCGGCATTGGTTGCGGCCATGCTGCGGGGCGAGACGGAGTGGAAAGCGGTCTCCTCCTTCTGCGAAGCAGTAATGCTAGTGAAGGAGGAGGTGGGCCGCTTGAGAGAGAGGACAGCGTCCTCCCTCCGCCCCAACCGCAGCGGTAGGCGCCCGCGGCGTCGGACGTCAGCAGACGATCTCCGCTAGGCGCGGGCATGCGGGCAGCGAGTAAAGGGCAACTCGCTGCCCGACCATGGACCATGCCTGGGTCGACGGCGCGTTGTGTCCTACGCGCGCCTCAAAGAGGGTCAGCATACTGACGGGGCCCCCCTCTTAGAGGGCCAAAGCCTGCCGGGGTCGCGGGAATATTTCTTTACCGTGACCCCGGAACATAAAGGGCTATTGAAGGACACCGTGGATTTTAGTCAGTAAAAGTCTGACAGTCCCTCCCGCCCTGCCCGGGGTGGGAGGACTCATTTGATGATTTTACCACGTTAAAAAAAAAAAAGCTATCTTATTAAAAAGCAATCTTATTATCTCTTGTGACTGTAGTGAACGGAGTTCGTGTAGCTAAATTTTGGGCGACATTTACATTGATTTGCCATCCACGTTAATATTTAGGTGATTGGGATTTTCTTAGGGGTAATCTGGAAGATCTGAGTACTACTAAAATATGGGTACAAATGTTTCATACAGCAACAGCTGTACAGTTCCATACAATAGACAAAAGCACCAGTTCTGTACTGAACGATGAATCCAAGTACAATGAAAGGTTCGTATACCACTACGGTACCCGAATAGATACTATGACTGAACACCGCATGGGAGTTCCATTCAACTCGGCCCCTATTATCGAGACCGTATCTAGGTCTCAGCAGATTTATTCAATTATATTATTGCTGTTACGAACGGGAACATCATAGTTTCAAGAGAATGCATACAGAAAATCTAGAGGTTTTTTAAGTTTTAGTATGTTGGGCGTACTGCCAAATTGATGTGCGGTACTTATGTACTGGGCGTTGGATGTTAGTCAAGAATTGTATGTAATTTGGTTAAGCCTTTGTAGCTCAAAGACGAAGTGTAGGGGTAGTATTTGAATGAAACGTTTATTAATACATAAAAATAGAATTTAGGGGAAGGTCAAAATCGAGATTAAACTAATAGTCAAATATGAACACAGTAATACATAGTAACATATTCTATGTAACACAGTAATTAAGACATTGCAGTTTCGTTTCTTTTTTGTGAAAATTATACCTACTTTTTCGGTGTTAGGTACTTGCATGTAGGTACTGATTTATTATTTACTAGCTTCCGCCCGCGGCTTCGCCCGCGTGGTGTTTTGATAAAAAGGCTTATGTTGTTTTTCAGATTTCAGACTATCCATATCCAATTTTGTAACAAACGGCTCAGCAAATTAGCCGTGAAACAAACATTTACACAGTTATAGTAAATTAATTTGAATATTAGGGATCATATTAATGGAACGGTATAGATTTGGGTATAGCATTTGGTTAAAAGAGAGTAGGTATGTTTAAAAAAAATATAAAATATCTGTTTACAGTAGGTTTATGGTACCTATGTATTCCATTAAGTGGCAGAAAGTACCCAAGAAAATTTATTGGTCCCTTATGTCCAAGAGACACTTCCAGGGGCCAGCATCACGTTGTGTACAAAAATATTTTAAAATGACCTAATTTAAAACATTTTTGTACACAACGTTTGCTGTTTTGTTATTATTTGTTAAAATGTAGAGATTGTTTGGACTCGACACTCGCGAGCAGGCCACGTACAGTTGGCCATGCGAAAAACAGTTTTTCTCTAAATGGACACCTGCTACTTTAAGTGTTTGCCCTTGCGCTTTGTTAATGGTCATTGCGAAGGCTGGTTTGAGGGGAAACTGGATTCTTTTAAACTGAAAAGGTAAATCTGTAGGGATCATGGGTAGGTATACGGGGAATTAAGACTTCTTCATCTTTAGCTATTCCTGTCATTATAACTGCTCTAATAATATTGCGTCCTAGCTGCGTAATTTGCAATCGGGTCCCGTAGCATAGTCTCGGCGCTTCGAGATTTCTCATTAACAAAACTGGAACCCCAACTTTCAGTCTCAGCTTATGAGACGGCACTCCTGACAGCTCTAAAGTCTCTGTAGGATAAGATGTCACCTGTTCACTGTCCATGACAATATCTACTGACAAATATTCGACAACATCGCCTTGCACATGTGACATCATTCGTTCATTGATCTGTCCCACGATTTCATTGGTCGGTGCCAATATTGCCATGATGTTCCTAGGTTCAGTGGTTAAAATTTTGTATACAAAAAGTTTGGCTTCGTAGTTCCCGTTCCGAATCCGTTCCGTTCCGTTCGAATTTCGGGAATCCCGTTTGTAGAATTTCACCCCCACGGTGGTAAAAATTTCAAAATGCTTATTTATTTCTTATCAAGTAAAGTTTCATGGTTTTATCTTTTAAAATTAAGAAATCCCATACAAACTTTCAACCCTTATTTCACCCCCTCACTGGTCGAAATTTCAAAAACGCTAGAACAAATTGTTATTTATTTCTTATCATGTTCCTAAATATAAAGTTTCATGGTTTTATCCCCAGAACTGACAAAATCCCATACAAACTTTCAACCCTTATTTCACCCCCTCACTGGTCGAAATTTCAAAAACGCTAGAACAAATTGTTATTTATTTCTTATCATGTTCCTAAATATAAAGTTTCATTGTTTTATCCCCAGAAATGACAAAATCCCATACAAACTTTCAACCCTTATTTCACCCCCTCACAGGTCGAAATTTCAAAAACGCTCGAACAAATGTTTAAATATATCTTATCAAGTGCTTAAATATAAAGTTTCATGGTTTTATCTTTTAAAATTAAGAAATCCCATACAAACTTTCAACCCCTATTTCAACCTCTTCATCCCCTTTTTCGCAATAAAAGGTAGCCTATGTTCTTTCTCAGGGTCTAAAGATTGTCTGTGCCAAATTTCATCAAAATCGGTTGAGAGGTTTAAGCGGGAAAGCGTAACAGACAGACAGACAGACAGACAGACAGAGTTACTTTCGCATTTATAATATTAGTTTGGATCATGTTCCTAAATATAAAGTTTCATGGTTTTATCCCCAGAAATGACAAAATCCCATACAAACTTTCAACCCTTATTTCACCCCCTCACAGGTCGAAATTTCAAAAACGCTAGAACAAATGTTTAAATATATCTTATCAAGTGCTTAAATATAAAGTTTCATGGTTTTATCTTTTAAAATTAAGAAATCCCATACAAACTTTCAACCCCTATTTCAACCTCTTCATCCCCTTTTTTGCAATAAAAGGTAGCCTATGTTCTTTCTCAGGTCGCGGGATTGTTTCATTACCGTGACCCCGGAACATAACAGGCTACTGAAGGACACCGTGGATTTTAGTCAGTAGAAGTCTGACAGTCCCTCCCGCCCTGCCCGGGGTTGGAGGACTCATTTGATGATTTTGCCACGTAAAAAAAAAAAAAAAAAAAAAAATGTTCTTTCTCAGGGTCTAAAGATTGTCTGTGCCAAATTTCATCAAAATCGGTTGAGAGGTTTAAGCGGGAAAGCGTAACAGACAGACAGACAGACAGACAGAGTTACTTAAATCCCATACAAACTTTCAACCCTTATTTCACCCCCTCACAGGTCGAAATTTCAAAAACGCTAGAACAAATGTTTAAATATATCTTATCAAGTGCTTAAATATAAAGTTTCATGGTTTTATCTTTTAAAATTAAGAAATCCCATACAAACTTTCAACCCCTATTTCAACCTCTTCATCCCCTTTTTCGCAATAAAAGGTAGCCTATGTTCTTTCTCAGGGTCTAAAGATTGTCTGTGCCAAATTTCATCAAAATCGGTTGAGAGGTTTAAGCGGGAAAGCGTAACAGACAGACAGACAGACAGACAGACAGACAGACAGACAGACAGACAGAGTTACTTTCGCATTTATAATATTAGTTTGGATATTATTTAAGTAAAAAGTACTGTTGTAAAGAGTGTCTCAGTTGTAACGGCACCACTATTCTAAAACGGTCTGGGATGGAAACTATCATGTTCCAGAACAAACGATCGATGACATGTGACATCAGCTACCACCCCACACTGGTCTTGCGTAGTGAATTACAGCTCACCTCTTACAGAAATACAAACACTGCCCATTCTTTGAATACCGTCTCAGAACCGAAACAAGTGTATTACAGTTAATACAGGTCAATATCCTGTTTTCACGTACATTTGAACCAATCCTTAAGCGTGACCGGACTTCCAATGTGTTCCGTGTAAAATCTATCAACGGAATGACTCTTTAGGGAGCCGATATATTTCATCTGTTCGTGAAAGAGTATGAACATGGAAAAATTCTGCTGAAGAGAAATTTTATAGCTTTATCTGATGTTTATGTTGGAATCTCTACCATATGGTTTTTATACTAGTGGATTATTAAATAGGCTATACAGACAAGATCAATAAAATGTATCCACTTAACAAAATTCGAACAGGATATTTTCCTGAAATATTGGTTTATATTATGGTAAAGTTATATCATAGTTTCCGATATAGAAGGATCATGAAAACGCAAAAATCGTATGGTAGGAAGAACATGTTTTTTTATTCTGCTAAGTGTATACATTTTTTTTTATTAATGTATTACACTTTAGAAGATTAATTGATTATTTTAACACATACTGTGTAACACATAATTAATACTTTTTGAAAATTTTCGTCTCCGAGAGGAAAATTTCTGTGGCCTTTCATTTAAAACTTTAACTTGAATATCTTGTTATTACAAAACTTCTCTTAACTGCGCGAGTAAAACTAGTTTACCAACGAAACAACCAAACATTTTAATCAAGAGTAGTTTACTAATTGCTTTATTGATTAACTTGGAAAAGCCTTGGGAATATTCACACGTGTTCTCAATTTCTCTTTCCTTTTTGATGCTTACTATTCAACATAAAGCTGCTGTGAGCCGAGTTGCTCTATTATCCATTGTCACCTATTTCTCGCAACGAAATTTACATCTTTTTGCAATGGGGGTAGGAAGATATTACAAAGTGTCATTTGTGATATTCAGCGCATCTATTGCGATCTTTTTTTATGGGATAATCCTACTACACTATTCCCAAACCACTGCAAATCCTGAAAGTCACAATCAACAGTGGCGACCATCAAAAAATCGCCGATGTAATGAATCTCGACCTGTCACGGAAAGCGAAAAGGTCTGTCAGACTCTATTAAAATCTACCATATAAGATACGATACGATCTAATCAAGTGTTCCTTCAATTTCCATTTACATTCCAGTGCTATGGTAACCTGTGAAGACTGTCTCACGAACCCCAGGCGTGTGGCCCCATGGCCCCGTCAGTGTGCTGATAGGTCCTTGACCTTGCTATAATCGTAAGATACTTCTTTCGTCATCTACGGTCATACACAAGTGAGCCACGGCACGGTAGGACGGGTTTTGTTGACAAACAAAATGATAGAATGTAGAAAATTTCATTGTCCTACTTCAAAACATGCTGATACGATATTTAAAGTGTTGTAACTAATGTAATTATTTACTTCAGTCGTCTGCGGGTCATGCTAAAAGAAGTCAGAATAATTATATCGAAATAACTTTGTTTATTCTTTGAGAGACATTTGCTACTTAGTTTATGAAAACTACCTCTACCGTCTTTCACAAAAATCGTGTTGAGATACTTCTGAAACAGTAGGTTCACGATTAAACCGAAGTCGTATACCGAAAACTGTTCACAACATATCTGTTGAATGCTTCACCCACCCTTAAATAGATGGCACCACACGGCGCTTCGTGTGGACAACCGCAGCGCCATCTAGCATAACTCACAAGTACTGTGAAGTTGAAGACGCAAAAGTACAAGTGAAAATGAAAAGTTGATGCTCTAGCTAGATGAAAAGCGTAGTCTGATTGTTACAACTATGGCCCGTGAGATGACGTTTTAATTTCAATACAAAAATACTTGGTTTTTTTTTATAATTCTTGTAATTGGCTACCTATATTTAAACTCATTATGATCTGCTAACCATTTTTCTATCGATGTTGGAAGTAACTTCAAATCTCATTAGATGTTTTAGTTATCTTTTGTTTTATTTTAATCTGTTTTCCATTTCAGTTTATTTCTATAAAACCTTACTTTTTTACTTTATTTTTGGGGAAGCATAAACAAACAAGTAGCAAAATAGAAATTAATAAAATAGGTACAAAAAGTAATGCACATATATTTGCACTACTTTATAAATACGAAAGTTTGTGAGAATCGATGAATAATTATTACTCTTTCACATAAAACCTACTGATATACTGAGATTTTATAATCTGGATTAAAAAGTAGGACACTTTTCTTTTTTTCCAAAATTCATTCAGGCAACTCAGTGGGCACAAGTTTTACGAGTACTACTGGTAGAGCTATAGAGAGCTAGAGAGCTACTGGTAAAGCTTTTCAGAATGGTACTTATTAGGAGTTTGGAACTTTTACCTGCCAACAAGTAACTCTCGACGTTTGACCGCGAAAGTTGGGAAGTAGATATCGACATTTATTTACTTTCGTTTCGAACCATTAAATATGCATGCAGGAATGTTTTAGAAATAAAATGAACGCATTTGTTTTTATTAACAAGTTAAAATAATTAAACAGTTCTAGCTGAAACTTTTCACGAATGTTTTTTTACTTTTCAATCACACGAAAAGCTTTTCGGAAATTAGTTTACCGAAAAGCTTTTCGTTTTTATTTTACGTTCTAATTTATTACTAGTTTTATTTTCTTCTATTTAAATGAGACGCTCTCGTGGCTAAATATTAACAGTCGCACGAGTCGAGATTAAACCCGATCTTGGATAGCGGTGCAAACTGTAAATTTTATTGCTGAGTATAAAGTCTAGAGTTCTATCAACCCTGGAAAGAAAAGGAATACTGACATCAGGAATTCACCTGTAGCAGTAGCGGATTTGATCTGCCATGTTGATGAAAATAAGATTTTTTTCCTTTATCCCGCGCTGGGAATTTCGCCTATACGTAGCATTAAAATAAAACATTTGAACTTATATATATACAACATAAACTTGTAAATAAATCAGGAAACAAAGGATAGATTATTAAAATATTTCGTAAATTTCGTAATACATTAGTGCCAGGAACGAAGCGCACGTACTTCCATTCCTGGGCAGCATTTGGAGAGGTGTAAAATACGATAAAAAACATTTAGACAAAAATAAAGTCATACTGCTATTGGTGAGCATTTAGTTATTTGGTATTCATGCAGTAGTTGACACAAGCTGAACAATGATAAAAGATAAGATAACAAAAATTGCAAAAACTTTGGAAAAATCTTTCGTTTTTAGTGAATTGAAACGATAACATTGATTATTTTAGTTTGAGTAAAGTTAGTAAAGAAATAACCATTCAAGATTTTATGCGCATTTTCCTGGTGGCAAGCTTTGCGAATTGTCCTAGTGACCGGAATCAGAAGGTCGCAGGTTGTAAAAGTGGTGAAGTAAAAAAAAAATCCGCAAAAAAGCGATTGATTTTTAATTGTGTCATCTACAAAAATTATGAAACATTAATAAAATGATGAAGTATCACACGGGCGCAACCATTTGTCATTAAAATAATGGTAGAAAAATGTTTAATTACATATTTTTGGGTCTGGCGAGGTGTAAAAACCAACTGAGTTATCTGGCTCATTAATTATTGCTTCCTTTAGAAATTCAATTTTAAAGGTATAAAGGTTTCGAAATGCCTAAAACACTTTTTGGGACCAAAAATCGGATCTTTCAATACTTCTGGCAGGTCTGCATTTCTGTGTTACGAGATAATTGAAGAAGTATTGAGCAAGTTTTCAGCGTGCCTCAAGCACTTTCGCAAAATTTTGCCGAGCTCTCCTAGTATTTTCTTATAAACGTCTTGTTTATTTGATTGCGATTACTAAAATACTTAACTGTCACTATACTAGCGCTTTTACCAAACAACATTAATGTTTGTATTCTGACATCAACGGCACAAAAAACCGAAGAGAGAAATCTGAGCTAGGCCCGTTTTCCACCAAAGCTGAGGAGAGGAAAAGAGACGAGAGATGTGTTTTGAATTACCAATCAGATTTAGTTATTTCCACATCTCCTCTCCACTTAACTTCGGTGAAAATGAATCGAAGGGAGAGGAGAAGAGATGTCTTATTTTTCTATAGAATTTTGTGCCGCTAGATGAAAAGCGACTCTGTAGAGCGGAGATGACTGTGTGTAGTCGCGGTCAGGCAGCGGCGATGTGTGGCAGCGAAATCCCCCATATGCTTTTTTTTAGCGGGCTAAAGTCATAAAATGAGTCCTCCCACCCAGGGCAGAGCAGGAGAGACTATCAGCCCTTTACGTTCCTCGGTCACGGTAATTCGTGAGACCCGGGACCCCGACAGGCTTTGGCCCCATGATAATGCTGACACTTTTTGAGGCGCACGTGGAACACAACGCACCGTCGACCCGGACATGGTCCATGGTCGGACAGCGAGTCACCCGTTACTCGCCGCCGCATGCCCGCGCCTACGGTGGCCGAAGATCGTCTAGTCGACGTCCGTCGCCGTGGTCGTCTACCAGTAGTCTCCTCAACGCCTTGGTGGAAATAACCAGCTAGCTTCGCAGCACATCTCCTCTCATCTCCGCTCGTCCTTTGGCGGAGACCCGGCCTTATGCTTTCTAAGAAAAAGAAAATACATTTCAAGAGATAATGAAAAACATGTCATTTGTCGGTTTTCGTTTTGATTCTGACGTGAGTCTGATGTGTGAACTGATATTGGTACTTCATAAGGTATAATATTAGCTGTACTAGAGTAGAGACATATTATCATAAATAGGGTAAAGGGAGATTATTAAAATTTGGTGAGACAGGCAACTCAGTGATAGAGTCTTAAATGTCTTTTAAAACGTTACCTATGCATGCAATAATGCGAATGATGCAACTAGTTCACCACTAAAGTGGACAAGATGTAGTGACACATCATTTCGCATTACAGCATACATAGGTAACATTTTGAGAGTTTTAAGACTTTATCACTGAGTTGCCTGTCTCACCAAATAATCTCCCTTTACCTTACTTATTTTATTTTTAACTTTGCCCTAAACTATGATAATTTAACATGTATTTTCACATAGCTGTTGCCAGCGGCTTCGCCCGCTACAACTCGATAATTAATCCACGGGAACCTAAAATCAGGATAATAACTATCCTATATTTTAATATAAGTACCTGTGTACCTTTCATGTAAATCCATTCAGTTGTTTTTGCGTGATAGAGTTATAAACATTCACCCTCACAAACTTTCGCATTTCTAATATTAGTAAGAAAAGATAGTTTAAAGTTCATTAGCTCATCTAGTTAGTTTGAAGTCTTGAGTTCGATTTCTAGGTCTTTCAGAGAAGTTTTTTTCCCGTAAGGGCTTATCCTGACAGCTATTGGGAAGTTCCCAATAACTGTCAGGATTCTGGTTTTATTAATATAGACTAGTCCCCTATTACTGATTACATAACCGGTTTGCTTCTGAAGCAGTTCTGGCTGCAAAGTAATGGCCGCGGCTTACGAACTAGTGGCCGACGATGACGTCTTAAAGCGTCTCAGGGAACAAGATGGCGCTAGACGACTTGTATAGCTCTGTCTCTTTTCCACAGCCTAAAGACTCACGTTTTATGACGTCATGCTAGGCCAACTGTACGACATACATCCGAACCGAGCCAGGTGCATCACTTTGAGCCATTTATTACATCACCAATGCTCTCAAAACGGTGTAAGGAAACGTCGTGAAGAAACTGGCATATCTTATCTCTATTTCTCAACCCGGACTGAAGCCGTGTGATGGCTTCTCTGCATTTACCGTGAGGTGTCCCAGCAGTGGGCATTTAGACTGCATATTCAAAACTCAATTGGCTAAATATGAGTGGATACAATATAATAAGCCATGGTTAGGCGGTTAGTTAGGTAGACAAAGTTCAGTAGTCACTTTTCATAACACAAATCAGCAGCAGTATGTTACACAGGCAACAAACATAATTATGTAGAAATTGTCATGACAGATTATGGTATAAGGAAAAGGAAAGGCATGTACTGATACTATTCACCCTCAGGCAATTTTCACCCTTAAAAGCCAGCACTTACTATCGAAAAATGCCTACACGTCGTATAATTATGTATTTTATGGAACGAACATTATGTACAGTCAACAAAAGAGATAATTATGTATGTAGACAGCAGGTTTTAAAAGGGTGTAAGTATGGTTAAAGATATTTATTTCCCAATAAGAAATTACATAGATTTCACTTATTTGAGAACATTTTTAACTTATAATAAACTTAAGATACTTTGACAATAGAGCGGTGGTGGTCCAGTGGCTCCGACTTACAAGTTGTAGGTCGTGGTTTCGAATCCAGCCAGGCACATTACTTTGTGTAATTTATATTATCATCACCACTGCTCTCAAAACCAGCGGTCCTAGAAATAAAAAAAATCGAAGACATGTGACATCCACCAACCCGCACTGGGGCCCGCGTGGTGAATTATGGCCCATTCCTCTCACAGAGAGGAGGCCTGTGTCCCAGCCGTGAGAACGTTTAAGGCCTACGCAGACCGGGACGGCATGGCAAGGGATTTTAATTTTTACTAATGGACATTCAACCGTACTGTTACAGAAATACGACATAAATTGCTATTCTTTAAAATTATACCGTGGCATTGAAAGGGATTTTATCGCACGGCATTAAAAGACGCGCCACAGGCTCCCGTGGCATAATGCGGTAGGCAACGGCATACCACGGACTCCGGCGCTCGTAGTGATATACTGCGGGGTGCGGTGGCGGGGGTAGAGAAGCGGAGAATGCACACCATTGACCTCTTCATCTGCAATAATCGATATCAACACCAAATCCCAATCTACCATTTTAAATCTGAGGCACACCAACACTCGATCAAACGCAACTGAAGACTAAAAGTGTATCAGGCAGCAGGAGTCGCTGAGGCGTGCTTTGTCGTGCCGCGGTACGCCGTGGCATGCCATAGCAAAGTGCTGGAATGCCGCGGTATCTAAGCGGCCAGTGTGCGCTGACTCACGGCAAAATCCCTTGCCATGCCGTCCCGGTCTGCGTAGGCCTTTATAGGCTGATGATGATGATGATGACTTTGACAATCGTTTAAGCATTAGAATTATAATATACATAAACATTATTTTCCCCACGTTTTTAAATGATCACTTTTCTTGTTTGTTTGTTTGTTTGTCGTTCCGGTTGGACTTTTGCAACTCAATTTTGAGGCACTTCCCGATAAGCTAGCAAGCAGAAATTTTGCAAACGCTCTGATTTTTGATGATGATACATGACTAGCTAAGAAACGTCGTAACAAATCCAATATGGCGGCTTCCGTAAGATGGCGGACTGGCTGTTTGAAATCCACCCCCATGATATGGGTATGAGTGGCCCCTCTCTCAGCCCCGTAGGGCTATTTCCTTATTTTTAGGACATCTAAAACGTGGGTTTTTTTATTACACGTACTTTAGCTTCACACCTTTTTTCCCGTTTGCTATAGACCTTCCTGTATGCCATAAATATATGTATTGTAAATATATGTATTATATTATGCAATAGGTGCTAATTTTTACATCAATAAGGCACAATGCAAAGGCCATGTTTTTACGTCACTAAGTGGAACAATTTCCTTTGTTCGCACACCATTATATTATTTACCCTTAACTATGTTTAACCACAGCTGTGTTGTAAAAGTTTCCGCCCTGACAATCAATCATTTGTGGACAATAGAAAGAAAGAAAGAAAAGAATAAATGGTAACTCAAACAAAAATTTTTTCAGACAATAAACTTTGACCAAACGTCTGACAGCTCTTTTCAATTTACTGCCACAATATTGATTCATAAATCCTCAAAGGAGTTAAATCTCAGGTGCAAGTAAAATAGAAACATCATTTTTACTAAGAAATCTGTTCTACATTTTTATTCTGAAAAAATGTTAAAATTATATCGGTACGTAAAATATTACAATTTTTTACGTACCGATATAATTTTAGTTTCTAATGTTTTACTTAATCATATTCGACTTTATTTGAAAAGAGTAAAGAGTAATTAATTTGGTTTGACAGAATTTATCAAAAATATGGAATTATTCTGCTAAAAAATGAACTTAAAAAAATAATACCTCGTTCGGTCACTAAAAGCGCTACCTATTTCATTTTCCTTACAATAAACACAGTAAATACTTCAAGTAAGCTGTAAAACCAATGGTTTGCAAATGAGATTATTGCGATCTACATAATTATGTATAAATAATACCAAACCTTCCCTTACTCAGTGAGGTACTCATACCTATTATTGTAGGTAGATATTACAATTATACTTTTGCACCGAAAATTATTATCGGAATCTGGGGGCACGGCAGTGCCCCGCCAAGTCTCGAGCAAAAGGGCACGGCCGTACCATCTTTTCTCGAAGCGATTCGCGGCTGTTTCGCCCCCCCTATAAATTCGACGTGGACAAAGCTAGGAGTTTAGGTTTTCGGTGAATAATAGTAGGCATTAGAACAAGCTTAACTTCGAAATTACATGCCAATTGAATGAATAGTTTAGGAGTTACGGTCGATCAAAGTTACACCATTTTGTCACTCACTCACTGACCGATCATCAAAAATCTAAGGTACTTCTAGCAGACTTAGAAACTTCAAATTTTGCACCAAGATAGGTCATTAGCCACATATAAAGGAAAAATTATAAAAACATTAAATAAAAATATACCATAGAAAACAATTTTATATTTGCGGTTTGGCAAGAACATTGTGTATGGATTTTGACTGCATTGTTAACTTTGTTCGTTGTTTAAGTTAGTATTCAATTGGATGAATACATACATAGAATAGAAAGGAATAATATAAATGTAATACATAGACTATAATTAATATAAATTAATACATAAAGTTCATAATTCATTAAATTAATAAAGCTAAAACTCCATTGTATTGCGATAAATATTGTATGCGCGCTCGATAGATGGCGTTGTACCTGTCTGAATCGCGCTATGGTTTCGTTACAGAGCGCAGTCTAAGTAGTACTTTAAAATAATTCAATAATTTTCATTTGATAGCGCCATCTATCTATGAACAACCATTTCGAAACCAAAAAAATATTGTAGCGATATTCGGAGTAGATTTATTATTGTTACTGAAACAGTTATTTAGGAAAATAGTTTATTAATATAACATAGACATAGTTACATATCTAGTTGTTTACGTGTTATTTAGTTTAGTTATATTTAGTTTATATAATAATATTATTATTATTATATTTAGTTTGTAAGTTAGCAGATATATTATATTTATTTAGTTATTTGTTAGTTAGTTTAGTTCTATTTAGTTTGTTAGATAGAGAATGGGTCCTAAGCAAAAAAGTAGCTGAAGTCCAAGAAATTATGAGGACACCTAAAAAAAAGAAAGAAATACACTTACAAAAAATAAATGAGATCCCACCAAAAACATTAAATGTAAAAAATGCCAAGTCTCTCGATGCAGTCTTTCCATCGTAAAAAGTTTTGAGATCTCACAGAAGCCAAGTCCTATTCAAATTATTTTGTAGTTATAAATCAACATTTAGTAATTATGGGTAATTCTTCAGAGACAAAAATTTCGATGTCTGTGGGTATATTTCTGTAAGTAACTAACAATCAGGCATGTAATATTTTTTTCTGTACAGATTAGCTTTAGGTCTACCTGGGACATATTATATTTTTTTGATAGTAGCTATCTAGATACAAAATAAAAAATTTTGAAGTCTGTTCTCCTGATTCATATAGGGCGTCCGTTTCCCATTTTCCGGAACAAAATGGTCGATGTCGCATTTTCCCTTTGATTCATCAATATCAATTAAAGTTATATCGAAAGGTAATTAATTGACCTCTTACAAAAAAAATATGTATTAATTATAACTACGTTAGTGTGTTTTTAATTAAGTAAATAAGAAGTGTCCGACGTATAATACTGATTCATGTGGAGTAAGCTTTGCTTGACTGTACTTGGTCGAGGAATAATGATGAGAGTCGGGGATCCCACGTGTGGGGAAACCTGTCGTACAACGGATGTGCTAGAAGGTGGACGTAAGGCTGGTTGGCTTAGAACCTGGTGAAACAAAGGTAAATGTCTGATTCATCTGTGCTTGGTTTAGGTACCTTGCTGATTACAATGCCTAATTTATTAATTTTATTTTGCTGTTTTAAGACTTTAATCTGAGTTTCGTGTGATGCTTTTGGGTTACAGATTCGTGTAGAAAAATGATACTACTGAAGTCTGTATGAATGATGAGTTAAGCATGATTTTAGGCAAAATCATGATTCATCTGTGCCTGATTCATATGTTCAAAAACCCATATGAATCTGAAAATAAATTCGTTTTCCCCTTTTCCAGCCAGAAAGGAGCACTTTTGTTACGTTATTTTACTTTTCCATGTCAGTAGTGTGTGTGAGACAATTTTGACATTATTCTTCGGTATTTATTCATAAGTCAAACTCTATCTATTTTATTTTATTTTATATTGCTGTTCACAACAATGCCACTATCAATAGTAGAAAAGATGGAAAAAAATATATCTATGAGAAAAAGAGACTCACAGAACGTACGAATTTTTCATTCTTCTAGGATGGAAAATAAGAAAAGATCCAGACAAGTATACTGCGTGGAAATTATAAATGAAAGAATTATATTTGAAAAGAAAGAGAGAAAAAACTAAAGTAAACAGAGAGAATTAAAAAAAAATGTATAACGTAGCATTAAAATAACTATCTAGTACCTATTTATAACAAAATTCTCGCTTTTCTGTAAGTATTTATTTCTGTAAATGTTATTTTGAAAAACAAGAATTTTATTGTTGAATTGACCAGATTTTTTCCTTGATATGATCACTGATTAATTGTTTTATAAAAAAATATTATTGTTGTTATAATATTATGATTATTTTCTTAATACAAAGCCCATTTTTATTTAAAGTTTTCCATTTTTATTTCTGTTCCTGATTCATCTGAAAAAATTCTGATTCATCTGGGCACAAAATTTTTAAACGTGGATATCTTAAAAACTACTTTGTAAAAAGGAGTCCCTCAAACAAATAAATGTTATTTGGAATATCTATTTTCATATAAACATGTGTTACTGAGCTGAAAGTGAAATTAAAATTTGACCATATGAATCAGTCAAAGAATCAAATTTCGAAGAACTACCCTTATATCAATAGTTTTCTTTATACATATTATAACTATAGTGACTTGGCAATGAGCACAAATTAACTTGCTGCCTGGAATTATGTGCAAATGTTACTGACGAGACCTGTGATCAGATTATTTGTTATGTGTGAATCATGATGGTCACTACCGACTACATGTTCCAATACAATAATTAAGAATACCTTACGGGCCATCGCTTTATGAAAGTAAATGAGGAATGTTAAGAGAATATTTTAAAGTAAAAGAGAATGTTTACGCATGCGGTGTGTGTAACTTTCAACTCCTCCAAACATGCCGTTTTATTTGTTTTTACTTGTGCTCATTGCCAAGTCACTATAGTTATAATATAAAGAAAACTATTGATATAATTACTATTAATGTTGATTTATAACTACAAAATAATTTGAATAGGACTTGGCTTCTGTGAGATGTCAAAACTTTTTACGATGGAAAGACTGCATCGAGAGACTTGGCATTTTTTACATTTAATGTTTTTGGTGGGATTACAATTAACTACAAAGCTGATTTGTAGTTAATTGTAATTCCCATAATAATTTTCTGCTCTGTGGCAACATCATTTTTGCAGCATATAATTTGAGTACCCACTGCAGAACGAGGTCAATTTTTCCAACTGATTTCACTTTACCATGCTTCTGCGGAAAGAATTGGGTTGTGAATAAAAGTTCTATTTTTAGCACGAACCCCTTCATTACTCCTGGACGAGTATTCAACAGTCAGCGTCATCAATTTCAATACGCGACACATGACTTGTTAAAATATATTATTTTAAAGGATTGCGATTGGTCGCCTTCAGAAGAAAAAATGTCAAGTATAATTATGTATATCAAAATATATTACTTTTTCAAAAATGAGGCCTAAGACGCAGCGAGCTTACCACTAAAGAACTGGAACTCCTGCGCACTGACGGAAAACAGTAAAAACTTTTTGGCGCCGGACTCCGACAGGGTGACGGTAATAAGTCAGAAGGCCCTGGTGACACCTAACGCTGTCATTGGGATCGCGAAGCCATCACCAAAGTTTCAGGGTAGTGCGTGTGGTGCTAATGCCAGAAGCGGACCGCAAAAAGGTGGTTCCCCAAAATCTTTTCATCGACCCTACTGATTGCTTTTCTGCAAATATTTCTTCTATCTTCAGCTTTATTCAATAAAGATATTTATTAAAAACGATCTTGTAGTTCAACGACCAAAATAAATCTAAATCTAAGAAAATTTGGTAGAGGATTTTGGTAAAGAACCTTCATCGTTTAGAAGTCTACGAGTAACATAATCCATTTTTGTTGATAGAGAAGCGGATTTGTGCAGCCTCGCTTCCATTTCGAAGATTAACTAGTGTAAACGGATCATATTGCTGGAGATTCATTTTCTGAATAATAAATGCGAATAGTCTGTAGTCAAAGTTACTGTCTTGTACCTATACCTTTTACCCAGAGTTATGTGTATTTATGTTTAAAATACCGATGTGCATAATAATTATGTTTAAATGCATATCCTATATTGGAGTAAATACATTACGTCACCTGGTCTCCAAATTGTCGCAGTTGTGTCAGTTGTTCTGTTAATTCGGTCCAATTCTTGACCTTCCAAACGGCTAGACTGATTTTGGTTTCGTGGTTGCTTAGCAATCATTGAAACTAGTAGATGGCACAGAAATCAATATTCGACCATAACGACTCACGAACGAAGAATATTAGTTTAGTAATTCAATTTAATATTAGTTCTTGATGAATAACTAGCACTTCGACTGCAACTTCGTCCGCGAGATTGTTTAATGTTCCCCTATGATTTACAATTATCCCTTCGCGGTTCAAATTTCTAAAAATCATGAAACATGTATTTTTTGCCAATTTGGTTAATTTAAGTCTTCTTTTTAACATTTTTTTAAAATCCGTTCTTATTGCACTTATTTATGTCAGTAACGTTAATTACGTTTTATAGATTGTATATGAAGGCTAAGAGCATCTTCACACTAGGGTGCAGCGTAAGCGTTTGTATGGGCAGCGCAGATGCCGCGCCGCGACGACGCGGCGCTGTCGTCGCCGGCGCCGTTCCGCTTCCGTGTTCTATGTGACGTCTGCGCCGTGTTAGCCCAGCGTTCAGTTGACTCCAGAGGATATTCCGCTAGACAACGCTAGTATGTAAAGTCCGTTTTTTAATCTCGTAGACTGAATTGACAGGTGCAAATGGCAAACTGACATAAATTTCAATAGTATTTACGTCAGTTTTAATGTTATCATTTGTCAATTTGGTCTACGAGATTAAAAAACAAACTATAGGCGCTCTAAATGTCAACTACATTAATAAAACATTCTATCAGTCTCATTTATAGTTTGACTAGCTGTTGCCAGCGGTTTCACCCGCTGCAACTCGAAAATTATCCCACGGGAACATAAAATCGGGATAAAAACTATCCTATGTGTTAATCCAGGTTATAAACTATCTGTAGGTATACCAAATTTTAGCCAAATCCGTTCAGTGGTTTTTGCGTGAAAGAGTAACAAACATCCATACATCCATACATCCATACATCCATACTTACAAACTTTCGCCTTTATAATATTAGTAGGATTACCTAACAAACCTACTGACTGAACAAACGTCGATGGAAAAATTGTAACCTTTAGAAAAGTAATCAAATTGAGACGACACTATTCCGCCCACATATATTATTATAACGTATGTTTTATATTTTTGTACTCGTCAATATTTTTATCTAGCAATTCCATCAAGTCTATCGTTCTACTTTTACGAAGGTTGTCGCCTAAGAACATATTTTTTATTTTTTGTGTAATGGGATTTGGTATGGACAATTTTGATATTACTTCGCTTAAGTATATTCTGAAAACTTTAAGTCTTGTCTTTTATTAACAAGTTAATACCATACATTTATTTATGTATCTGGCGAATACGTGAAAAAATCAGACTTCTACATAACATTATTCCTTTAAGAATTTTACAGTGAAACATTTCATCAACATCCAATAAGTATCGACTAACCTTAGATGATTGTCTGTGGACATTGATAGCAGAAATAATTCACATTCAATTATTTATTTTATGAACACAGAAATGCGGAAACTGAAACCCTTTAGTTCACAAACTGACATTAATTATAGTAAATTCCAACGGAATCGTCACAAGTACGTTCTACGTTAGAAACAGACTGAGAAAAATACTCTATAGTCCAGTCATTTTAGCTTAAATTAGGTAAGAATCTCGGAATTCGAGATACCCAGCTGTAAGTCTGTAAATACTTGTATTAGGACATCCTAAAAGTTGTCTCAAAACCTACATATGGTAGGGTGTACGCAACTATAAAATTTCAAGGTCAAATTATCATAATACAGGGTTACTGGTTAAGTCGACCTAAATCCTTTGAGGGGTTATAGTAGACGTCATTCTTGACTGATTTTGCTATGGGAACCCCTATCCCAATCCTTACCGTTTTTGAGTTATTAGTACTTTTGATTTTTTTCAAAAATATTCCACCTGTGCGTCATAAACTGGTTATTGTTACAATTTTACGACGTTTAGGACGCTAAAGTGATACTTTTTTGATAGCTTATGAACGACTCATTCTATTGAAACTAGTATATTTGACAAATTACTCATACCTTGGGAAATAAATGGCTGTAAAGTTCAAATATTGAATTTTTTTTGGAGCTACCCTTGTCTTTCGGGCTCAATTTCTCAAAATAAATGTACCGTATTAGATTGGCAGATTGAAGCAAAAACACTTTTGTCTCATTAGCTTTTTAAAATGGTACCACAATATCCACTTTTAGTAAGTAATGTCCAGAAAACAAAGGTTGATACTGACAAGGTGGTTTTTAACCAAACTCTTCAATACTCTTTTAACCGATTTCATTAGAAAAAGGAGGTTCAAAATTCGAATGTACATTTCTATTAAGCAGAGCAGAGTGTTTTTGCTGCAATCTGCCAATCAAGTACCGTAAATTTATTTTGAGAAATTTGGCCCGAAAGACAAGGGTAGCTCCAAAAAAATTTTCAATACATATTTGAACTTTCCAGTCATTTATTTCCCAAGATATGAGTAATTTATCAAATATACTGGTTTTAATAGAATGAGTCTTTCGTAAGCTATCAAAAATGTATCACATTAACGTCCTAGACGTCGTAAAATTCTTACAATAACCAGTTTATGACGCAGAGATGGCATATTTTTGAAAAAAATTAAAAGTCTAATAACTCAAAAACGGTAAGGATTGGGATAGGGGTTCCCATAGTAAAATCAGTCAAAAATGACGTCTACTATAACCCCTCAAAGGATCTAGGTCGACTTAACCAGTAACCCTGTATATGATAAATATTGACCTTGAAATTTTATAGTTGCGTACACCCTACCATATGTAGGTTTTGAGACAACTTTTAGGGTGTCCAAATACAAGTATTTACAGACTTACAGCTGGGTATCTCGAATTCCGAGGTGAACTTACTAATTTGACTGGACTACTAATATTATTCACTCTAAGGAAATGTACGAGTGCAAAACTGACTTTACAAAAATGGCTGCTACGCAGCAAAGAGTGATAGGAAAACAAATATGGAACTGGAAAAATTGCAGAGTGACTGTAATAAGTACGATCAATCTATGTAAGTGTAGAGTAGAGTAGTAATGAAATGAAATCGATTTTATTTTGTGTTTCTTTCTTTCATAAAATCATAAACCAATACTTCTTTTTATACATTTAGGATGTGTATATTTCAAAATCTATAAAATATAATCTCTATTAATATTATTATTAAAATGTCTGGAAGTTGAAATGGGGGTGGATGAATGGGGCATGGGGGTAATTATTGAGCAATAGACGCCATAACAATAGGTACTTCGGGAAAACATTTACATTTTACACATAGTACTTACATTTCACATTTCTTTTTGCTTCAATAAAAATAATGATGGGTACCTACTTGATACTAAAAGATGATTCACATAAATCGAGTAGGTGTATCCAGCATACTGGATTCCAGCACCAGATTGGCATTGGAATAGTGGAAACATGATTCTGTACAGCTTCCATTATCTATTAAGTTATTAAACTGATAATATGAGTTTTAAATCATCTGACACGTATCTTTTATTTTATTATTCTATACTTCATATTGTATTTATTTGAATATCAGTGTTTGACAATTGAATTTGATCGGGTTATTTTATTTTTTGACAATTAAGTACTTATTTTATTTGACAATTTCATTTATTTCAATTATCTGACTATAATAGAGGACATGTTTATTTTATATTATTATTATTTTTAATTTATAAGTTGGTTTTTGACATTATTGTATTAATTTTCTTTATTTTTAATCTCGTTTTTTTAATGGAATTTTTAAATTATTAGCATGTAAGCGTTTTGGTGACAACTGTAAGCTTATTAGAGCGGGAGCCCGCAACAGATGTCCGTGACCAATTTCTTCTCAAGCGATAATTAGCAGGCTACATGAGGGAGTCGTATCATGAAGATTTGTGGAAGTCAGCTGCGATTCCGTTGGTGGGATAAGCAGCAATCGCCGTTCAAACACGTAGAAAAAATATATTTTTTTAGTCATTTCCTCCCAACTGAAACCTGGTTAATATTGAAGATTACCTTGTATCACGAAGAATAAAACCAATCAGCCGACGATACCATGGTGGAATACACGTCAGCTGGTCACTCGAACATGTAATTTTTTATTTTATTTTCAGTGATTTCCTCTCAACCCAAATTTAACCCAATGAAAGTTTACATGTAGTTATGGCTAAAAACAGACGTCAGCTGGCTGTAGCTCGGTGGAAAGATCGTCAGCTGATGCTTTGAAAATTACAAGTAGGACTACCGCTCTCAGCCTAAATCTGCATTCAGTTCAATGTTTTCAATTCCTCCCTACAGAAAACCTGTTTATATTGAGGCTTACTCAATATCACGATGAAAAAATCCATTCATCTTATGTTTACAGACAGTTATGGATCAAAATACAGAGTTGTTCTTATAAAGCTGGGCATCAGGAACATATGTGATTCCGTAAGAGATACGAAAAAACTTATTTAGATAACTTTAGCTCTTTTTTCAGTATAAACATTTTGGCATTTTTATTTTTTTGGTCAAGTGTGAATTGTCCACTAAAATGAATTCGCTAGGAACAATATTTGGATTATACAAAATGTGCAATACCTTAAAAACTACTTACCCGATTTTCATGAAACAAACTGTACAATAGTTTTTACAACAAGACCAACACATTAAAATAAAGTCCATTACAATAACCCCATAAACAAAAAACTACATTTTCAAGTTACGTAGTTATGACGCGTGTCCAGAGATACTGCTTTCTGAATCAATCCCTTGATTTAGCTGTTAAACAAATTTTTTTTTTGTTTTCATTCTTTCTATTATTAAGTTTATTGCATGTCTTTTATGCGCTTCTCGGTATAATGCAAATTAGAGTTGGTAGGTTAATTGCCTGTCACCCTTGTCAAGCAGAATAATTATGCATGTCTCATTTTTTATTTAAATGGTTAATTTGATAGCTTCAAGTTGCAAGGTATGATTTTATTAATAGATGTCACAACGGCAAATGTATTTCGCTCGGGTTATCCCAACGCAAAAAGAAGGGTGCTATATCATCATCATCAGCCTATAATGTTCCCACTGCTGGGACACAGGCCTCCTCTCTTGTGAGAGGGAGTGGGCCATAATCCACCACGCGGGCCCAGTGCGGGTTGGCAGATGTCACATGTCTTCGAATTTTTGGTTCTAGGACATGCCGGTTTCCTCACGATGTTTTCCTTCACCGTTTTGAGAGCAGTGGTGATGAAACAAATTACACAAAGTAATGCGCCTGGCGGGGTTCGAACCCACGACCTACAACTCGTAAGTCGGGACCGATACCTCTGGGCCACCAATGCTCCATGCTCAATGGGTGCTATATGATTGACTACTATTTATGTAAGTCTGTCTTTTTATGACACAGCAGTTCTTAAGTTTAGTTTCTTAATTCAAGCGTTATACGAATCGTATGCTGACTAAATTTTAACTCAATGGGAAATTGGTAAGTCTGTAAAATTACAAGATAACAGTCACGACGCGACGGGACACGTGATACTAAATAATAGCTTAAAATAGCTTATTCACATTGAGTTTCACATGAAGCAGTATGAACACGAAGATAAAGCCTTAGCAAGATAATTTGAAGGCTCTTCGATATAAAAAACGACGGATTGCACTCCGGGAGTGCCGGTAGAAGTGATTTTTTTTTACTGTGTTATAATATCTTAAAACTGGAGTGGTACACAAATATGAAATGAACGAATTTTGTTACATCTTGTTAGTGTCGTACAGGGGGGGTATTACAACGTCTTAAAACCAGGCTTATTCCAGTGAGTGAACGAGATGACGCTAGACGACTTGTATAGCTCTGTCACTTTCACTCGCCGGAATGAGCCTGGTTTTAAGAGGTTGTAATACCCCCCCAGGTGTCAAATCACGAGGAACCTTCCGAAACATCAGTGCCCGGTGAGGACCTGCGTCAGACGGAAGGTGAGGACGCCGTGACGCCTCTCCAGCCACTCCTCAAAGAGGGGTCTTACCGCCGCGATTGCGGCGTGCCCAAAATTATTATAGCTGAGAAAAATTTATAAAACTTAGTCGTCTTGAGTATCTTCTATATTTTATTTGTTGAGGATATCAAAACAGAAATAAACAAAAGATTGGTATTTTACAAGGGACAGGCTATATTCTTTGATGTCATAAATTGGTTTTCGATTTTTGTATCTGGGTAACCAAATTATTCCATGAATATTAGTGAGATAAGGTCGAGATTGGTAAACAATTCATACAGAAAAGCAAAAAAGAAGTCAGTCTGCCTTCCTGACGATTAAAGTCCGCTTCCTGGAAAGTGAAGGCGAGTACATAATATAGGATACCTGCGAATGACAACTAATGACATGGATTGTAATCCGCATCTTTTCCCTTATGTTTCCAGCATCATTTTCCTCAGCTCCGTTAGGAATCAAGTCACAACTCTGACAACAAAAAGCTGCCCATTGTTGCCCGTTAACAACTAACAACTAATGACATTGATTGTAATCCGCAGCTTTTCCCTTATGTTTCCATCGTCATTTTCCTCCGCTCCGTTAGGAATCAAGCCATAACTCTGACTACAAAAAGCTGCCCATTGTTGCTCGCAACTTATCGCTCGTCTACAAACAACATGAACAGGTAAGACGAGTTCATATTTCATATTGATGTTCTTTATCTTTTACCAAGTAATCCTATGTGTTTGAGAAGGCCTCAAGAAATAAATAAATTAATCCCTTCTTTTGTCCTGAGTACATTGGAACCTTTTTCGTCTCTTTGTCTCTCTGTGTTTGATTTGGCCTTTGTTTGATTTTTTAATAAAAGAAGGGTTTCATGTAAATTGTGGATATAAATGATCACAGACATGATTGTAAAGTTTCGTTATGGCCTAATTGGGGAAGGCAAGTGTCAAAGTGACAAGTGACAGTTTGGTCCCAAAAGAACTGTCAAATCAAAGGAATTTTCTGAAAAAAACGATTTATTGATGTAAAATGACTGGGTGTTGTGTAATTAAGCTGTAAAAAACCGGCCCAGTGCGTGTCGGGCCACGCACAGTGTAGGGTTCCGTAGTTGCCCATCAAAATACTTATGCGAACTAACTAAACTGATTCGCTGAATTTAATTGTAAAAAGAAGAATTTTCAAAATCGTTCCAGGAGTTTTGAGAAATCGTGGAAAATACATAAAAAAAAAGATTACGACGAATTTAGAACCTCCTCCTTTTTTTGAAGTTAGTTAAAAATAGTTGACGATAAAAACCTACCTATCCCCAAAAAACATACCTATTAAAGCTGTAAAAATAAAGTTGACAAACTTACATTTGCAGTTGACGAACATGTTCTCCGATACATTTTGTTTAAGAAAATATGTTATCCAAGTACATTTTATAAGTTGGTCGACTATTACTCGTAAAGTTGTAAAGCCTACTTAGTCATGATAATTTTTTTTTAAATTTCGTTATATATACTACTATTGTGAATTTTTTTACACCCCCAAACATAACCGTTTGGCTGGTAGAGGGGGGGGACACTCGAGTCGAGCAAAATTTAGCACTTTAAAGATTAATATTTCACAATCGGATTTTTTTATCAAAAAACTGTTAATGGAAACTATCAATATTTTTTAAAGACCTATTTAATGATACCCCACACTAAGGGGTACGCGAGAAAAAAAAAAAACATCCCCACTTTACGTGTACAGGAGGTACCCTAAAAAAAAATATTTTACGAGATTTTATTTTACCACTTTTTCGGCACAACAAATCCTTATATTTACACCAAATTACAGCTCTCTAGTACTGTCCGTCTCTGAGCTAAACTGCGGACAGACGGACGGACGGACGGACGGACGGACATGACGAAACTATAAGGGTTCCTTGTTGACTACGGAACCCTAAAAATGATGGAACATACAAATTTCCGACAATTCCCACTATCAAGAAATAATGGGTAGCTGCTGTGACTGCCTTGAGAACAAAAATTGAATTATAACTAAGGAAAAGCTATATAACAAACAAATATCCAGCCTTGCGAAGCCGAGACAGGCCGTTAGTTGAGTTTATTTATGAAATTCTATAATTATACCATAACTAAACAATCGAATACACTTTTCAAAATAATATCTACTTATCTATTGGAGGTTAAGTACCAGTATTGCATCGCTCCGTAAATCATGAAATGGTTCGTCTGGCGAAAGAATTATCACCTGGAACGAGTTTTGTGATAGTTGTGGTGTTAAGAAATTAAATATATTGTGATATTTCTCTAATCTAAATAGAAAAAAGGGGTAAAATTACTGACTTAAAACATTACGATATTTTATCAAAATAGAAAGTCAGAAGCAGCATTATATTCTTGTTATGGGAGAGGACAGGTAAAACATACCTAAACTCAAAAATTGAAACCTCAACTACAAGTAATTGTGGATTTATTACGGTAAAATCAAATGTATAACCACTCAATTAAATCACTTTTTTTCCTCTTGTAGATGCACCGCGGCGTTTTAATTCTTCTTTTAGTATATGCACTTGCATTGACGAATAATTTTCCATATTTGTTTTGTATATAAACTCAATTTTTATAACAATAAATCTTGTTTGTTTTTTGTACAAGGTAGACAGTAATCTGACGTAGGGACCAACTATCGCAGCGCCATCTACGATTAGCTTTGAGTTGCCATCCCCATTAGAGAAAAACATGTACAACATAATAAGCAGTATTCACGAATTTGCACACTTCAATTTCAACATAAATAAAAACTAAAATACTAATTTACAGTAAGAAATGATGCAAATTGAGTGAAATACGATAAAATAAAAAAGACAATAAAAACAAAAAAAATGTCTTTCGACCATCTTCTTACAGTTCTTGAAACATCTACAACATTGTATACTTTCTTTTTTTTTTTTTTAGGTGGTAAAATCATCAAATGAGTCCTCCCGGTCCCCGGCCCTGGGTGGGGCGGAAGGGACTGTCAGACTCTTACTGACTAAAATCCACCCGTGTTCCTTCGGATGCCCTTTACGTTCCGGGGCCACAGTATCCTGGGTTAAGAAAAAACCCGCGACCCCAGCAGGCATTTGGCGCGAAGCACGACGCGCCACCGACCCGGGCTTGTTCCTTGGTCGGACGGCGAGCTACCCATTACTTACCGTCCACAAGCCCGCTCCGCCGCTGTGCCCTCTGCTGATCAGAGGGACACGCGTTGGAGCGTCCACACGACAGGCTATTCGCATACGGGCAAAAAGACCCCTTAGGCACACAGTGCCTAAGGAACAGTTTTTGCCCGCATCCCAGGGTGCACCGGCCCGAAAAACTGGTCTTCCCCCCGGACGTATCCGAAAGGGAACTCCAGTCCACGGGCGCACGTGGAAGTTTCCTGTCATAGCACCCCAACATTGTATACTTAAGATAAAATTAAACACAATTAGGTCATTGATTGAGATAAACATACCGAAAAACTGTGACAAATGCTGTTCTTTCCCAAAAATAATTTATAAGTATCGGTCAGAATAGATTTCTTAAAATACATATAAAAAAAAATATCCTGATTTAGAAAATCGCCCCACTATCAAATAATGTGGTTACTCATCCCGAACGGAAAAGCGTTTCTATAATAAAAACGCGATTCAATCAATCAAATCATAAAGGAACCCGAAGGAAATTGCTAACGCAGGTTTTACTCAAATATACCTTGCTCTAGTAAATTTCAAAAGTTCAAAACTGGGGCATTAGTGACTACACAACTTTATCTAAACCATGTTTCTTTTTATCTACAAGAAAATAAAATACAGCTTTCAGTCATAAATCCTCGTTTTAACAAAGTTGAAAAATTGATGTAAGAGAGTAAACCTTTTTAATTTTTTTCTTTTCCGGACTTTTGGGTTCTTTCTATATTAGACTTCAGCGTAATCGACAGCTGATACTATCCCTGCGTTTTGGTGAAGAGGGTCTTACAAGGAAGCTCTTACCCTCTGAGGCACTTATCTGAGGAAACTCTTATCCTCTGAGTCACTTACCTGAGGGAACTCTTACCCTCTGAGTCACCAAACTTAACTGAGGAGGATCTTGCCCTCTGGGACTCCCTGCTGCTGAGGACCGCGACTTCCGAGGCCCCCTCTGCTGCGGTTGCTGCCTGCTGGGAACTATTGTGGCCTTCCCAGTGTGTTTAGTGCTGAACAGTGTTTTGTGCTGAACTGTGTAGTGGACTGTGTTTTATACTCACTCTTGTATTTATTTTTCTATCCTAAAATAAAGTATATATCCTTCTAGCCGAATAAATCGTTACGATATCTGTTAAATCGTAATGTCATTCATTCGTTGTAGTTTGGGCGTGATGTCACGGAGCGTAGAAAACGTCGGTTACCAAGGCCGAAACCAAGGATTTCGTGCTTAGAGATTAGATTCTGTGTATGTGAGTTTAAATGCTTGTTAATGCACCGACGATATAGGAAAAAATCTTAATGCTGGGCAAAGTTTTCTAAAAAAACTAGCTGTTCCCTGTGGCACTCGACTGCTATTGGTCGTAGAGTAATTTTTCATAGCCTATAGGCTATGCAACATCACTTTTTATATAAATGGACTATCCGACATAAAAAATACTTTTCAATTTCAACCAGTTATTCCTGAGATAAGCAAGTTCAACCAATCAAACTTTATAATTATGAGTATAGATTAAAAATAAAATTAACTGTGAAAGAGGTGGTTTATTCCACTTTGTTGCCTGCCTGGATGATATCACCCGCGTGAACAAAGTAGATATTATGTGAATTGAGTGGACTTAATGTTTTTTCTTCAATCTTGTGAACCATTATCACCCTATTAATTATTTTTTTTTTTTTTTAAACGCATTAACGCATGCGACGCGCATCGTAAAGATGATTTATTGAGGAAAGAAAAATTTTAAGATTGCAAGTGGGATTCGAACCCGCGTCTTCTGGATAGGTACCAGAAGACGCGGGTTCGAATCCCACTTGCAATCTTAAAATTTTTCTTTCCTCAATAAATCATCTTCATTATCACCCTTTTATGGAATTTCATTAAAAAAAAAATAACAAACCACTTCATTTTTGAATTGTACTAGGAGAACAGACTGATTTATGAAGAAGGCGTATTTGTGCCGGAAGGAGAACTACTAGGAGAACAGCGTGCGCGCACCGTCTTCAATGCTGAAAAATATTACCGTACGTTGTCATACTATAGACACACAAATGCATTTACTTTTCCCTTCTGGTATAACAGGCATGGAGTTAATAATTTCCATCCATTTCCCCAGAAAATCAGTCAGCTTCACAATTAACCATTAAATAACAAGACACTTGAGACTGAAACATGTCATTAACTGTGCACTAATTTATAGTCTAGAACTTGACACATATTATAATTATGAGCTCCGCTATTAATATTCTATTTCAGAGCCTCTGCATGACTTTGACTTGTCTTATGAAGAAAGTTTATATGGTGCTGACGGCAGACTATGAATACCTAGACCATTAATATCAACGCGTGTTGTGGAATGTGCCAATAGCAGATGGAAGCATTTAGGTTTACGGATTGGATGGAAAAAAAATCGTTTAGAAAATCCCTACAGCGAAACATGGCGACACATTTTCGTACCTGTCCATTAGGATTTTATTTGTTACGTTTTGAAGTACTCAGAAGAACTAAGAAGTTTGTCGTTATATAAATAATAGCAATAAATAGAGAAAAAAACAGTGTACCTACGATTTTCCTCCTGATTATATTGACTTTCTCAAACGTTTGAAAGCTGATTTAACGGATATTAGGATAATATTTATATTAAATATTTACCTAGAAGCTTGTCCAAAGTAAATACGGAAGATATAATAAAATCGACAATATACTCGTACCTAAGTATATGTATAATGCACATCGACGCTTAAAGGAGATATCAATGCCATCACGTGTGACAGGGCCACAATAAAACGTGTTGTACAAACACGTAAATAAAGTAGGATAAAGACTGGATGACGATAATGATGTTTGATTATCATCAAACGTACATTAACTGTCGCATTAACAGCATTATGAACTTTTGACCTACGATCTATCGACCTTCGTATTGCACACTTATTTGTCAACTTATTTGTTATACTCGTATGTAGTGTACATACGTGAATGTACGAGTACACTGCATGCAAACACCCTACCCTTGGCATGTAGGCATAGTTAGGTTAAAAATCTCACGAACCCATGACCGCAGATTGGGAAACGCCAATGAGTGTCAATATTAATACTCCGCAATAGGCTGAATTGATGTGATCAGCATAATGACGGGGCCCCCCTCTAGAGGGCCAAAGCCTGCCGGGTTCGCGGGACTTATCGAATTACCGTGACCCTGGAACGCAAAGGGCTATTGAAGTACACCGTGCATTTTAGTCACTACAAGTCTGACAGTCCCTCCTTGCCCTGCCCTGGGAGGGAGGACTCATTTGATGATTTAACCACGATAAAAAAAATAGTTTGAATTGTAGTCTCTTAAAAGCACTAGGGGCCCAGAGGCTCCAAAACAGTGCGTCGTAGCGTGTATTGAGGGGCGATACTGGGAGACGCCCTTCTATGCACAAGATCTACCAGAAATAAGAAGATAGTCTCGTTAAAGTCTCTTGCAGCCTTAAAACCAGATTCACGAATTCCGATTCGGTGGAGTTTACAAAAAGGTGTCAATTTCACTTGGTATAGACAAGGTATGGCGCCGAGACAAAATACAAAACCTGTAAGAGCGCGGCGTCAAGATCCGAAAAAGTTTGTGTACATGTGAAAGTATTGCACTTTGGCTAGCTGCCATTAACGATGACCTTTAGCTTTAGCACACACACATCTGATGGCGTATTGGCCAGAGAGCGCTTTGTCTGATCCAATTTGCCTAGACTGTGTCTATGGATCGATATATAGTGCAAAAGGTGCCATCACAAAACCATTCAAAACTGAAGCAGAATGCTTCAGTTTTGAACTGTACTGAAACTGTAGTACTGAAGCATTCTGTACTCACTGAATGCAAAAATAAATTGGTGGGAATGCACTTTTTAGTGTATGTTTTTTTTTTTTTGCCGCACACTAGGAATCTTTTCCTGTATCGTGGGTGCGTTTACAAACAGAGAAACTCACATACACAAATACCCAGACCCGGAACAACTGCTTGCAGATCAAACGAATATTTGTTCCGTGCGGGGACCAAACCCGTGATACGCTGCACAGCAGTCGATCGCTCAGCCACTGCGCCTGTCATGTCGTCAAGGTTCACGTTAGCGTTCAATGTGAGGCACTGAAAACTGTGCTGTTCATAGTGTATCAATAAGAAAAAGGATATGAAGGTATTTAAAGTTGTATAACATTTAAAACGTTTTAACGTGTATTTTGACATCTCAAACAATTAAACATCCTAGCTCTAGTACGATCCACGGGTAGGTACCGTTATGTGGTATATAATTTAAAATAATAAGTTATTATACGTAGGTGCCATTCACAAAGGTGCTATTTCAGAGGGAGCGCAATATGGAATACCTCCAAGATTAAAGAGCTCATCATCAGCAGTGACTGCTGGATAAAGGTATCTCCAATCTCAAGTGATTTAGATAACTCGATTTTCGGCAAGGGCATAAGTACTTCAATATCGATATGAATATTCGTTCCTATCATGTCTGGGATCAGCTAAAGTTTATACAAAACTATTTTCTTTAAAGGTGATCCTTACACGACACTGTTCATTCGCCCGACCGGGCAGTGTATTTTTTTAGGAAATCAGGAACTTCATCCGTATTGTGGGTTAACAAAAATTTTAACTGATAAAAAAATGCAATATATGGTTACTTTGTCAAAACGTGAATTGATAAATGAAAATCAAGTTGGAAAAACCAGTATGTATATTTTTGAAGTGAAAACTTCTTTAGCGGCGTTGTACACTTTTTCTGTAATGGGTAAAAAATTTAAAACTCGCGTCAGGGTCACGTGACCGTCAGGGTCACGTGACCGTCAGGGTCACGTGACCCTGATCGAAAATGAGTAAGACGTCATTCAAATTAAAAATAAAACATAGTAACAAAAAAGTTTTCACTTCTACCGGCACTCCTGGAGTGCAACCTTTTTTTTTTTATCTTGTTTTTCATTTTTATGTTGTATGTTATTCTAGAGTTCATTGTTTAACAGTTTTTGAAGTGAAAACTTCTTTAGCGGCGTTGTACACTTTTTCTGTAATGGGTAAAAAATTTAAAACTCGCGTCAGGGTCACGTGACCGTCAGGGTCACGTGACCGTCAGGGTCACGTGACCCTGATCGAAAATGAGTAAGACGTCATTCAAATTAAAAATAAAACATAGTAACAAAAAAGTTTTCACTTCTACCGGCACTCCTGGAGTGCAACCTTTTTTTTTTTTATATTTCATTCCTTTAATTCATTTCGCAGCTACGTTATTACACTATTTAATTTTCACACTATGATTGTAACGGAACAAAATTCATCGGAATCAGTAAAAGTGTTCAAAATTTATGGTGGAATGAAGAAACAAACTTACATGAACTCAAAAAACATAATACTCCTTCTTTTGGGCAGTCATGTAAAAAGCAAGACCTGTTACGCCATACAAATATTTGACCCATGCGTAATTAACTCACGACACGTTAAGCCAGCTGCTCGCTTTATGTCTAGCACACGTAATTTAAACAGCCCGACTGACACGGATGATGGACAATCAACAGTAAACACAAAAAACAATGGATCAATCTCATAAAATTCTAGCAAAGAATAAGGTTTTTTTTGTACATCATGAAATGACTAGTCCAACTCTGGTGCGAGCCTAAGGGACTGTCAGACTCATACTGATTCTAACCCCTCTATTCCTTCCATTAGTTAATTGACTAAGGGCTGGTTTTTCAATAGTCAGGTATCCGCTAACTGAGGAATAAAAATGGCGGTTTGACAGCTTATCTATGGAAAATTATGTCATACCATTATTTTTATTCCTCAGGAAACATGTAATCAGTACGTCAGATAGATTAACAAAAAAATATTAGACTTGTATTTTTTCTTTTGTTACGTAAACGAAAACTGCTGAAGATACGACGCTTTTTAAATTGGCAATACGTCACAGGCAAATACAATTTTTACTTGGTGCTGACGTCATAAGCTCTTTTTTATTGTGGTAAGTATAATCATCAAATGAGTCCTTCCGCCCACGGTGGAACGGGAGGGACGTCAGACGCATACTGACTTAAATCCACGGTGATCCTTCAATAGTCCTTTACGTTCCCGGGCCACGGTTACCTGATGAGACAGCGCGAAACGCGCGAACGTCATAAGCTCAACTCTCGAGTTTAGAATCTAAACTCGAGAGTTGAGCTTATGAAGTTTGCGGGACATGCATTTTATCTCAGTAATTATTAATAGATATATACAACGGAGAATCGTTATAAGAAGGGTCGTGATATCCGAAATAACACTCACAAAACCTGCGTTATCACTTTTAATCACTTGCTAAAACACACTGAATACAAAATAATCAAGGATGCCCGAGATAAGGATCGATTAAAAACTTAGGAATGCGGGAAGATTAGCATGGAGGAGCAACCAAGATGACTACCCAGCTTGCCGGACCGATTCAAAGTGTCCACTTCACTCAACTGTCACCGCCCACGTGGCCTACCTCCACCTATCAACCAACCTATCTGTCAAGCTGATTTTTAAACTTCCGAATAGATTCGATCGAATTCAACTCGACTATTCACTGGGTGTTACGCTAACCGGGGATGGTTATCACTAACTTGACGTTCCGAAACGTTATCTGTCAAATTTAACTACATAGTTCCTCCAATGAGAGATAGATGGCGTTATTCTGAATTAACAATAATCAATTGAGATTCTAAATTGTGTTTCTGTTTTGATTCCGTGCCAACGATAATAGATGGCGTTATTTTAATTTAATGTGCTTCTGTGTTGGTTCTGCGACATATATTTTTCAAAACTCAAAGTGGCGGACTATAGTTAATAGTTATATTTACAATTTGTTGATGCTGTCAACAATCATATAGCCGCAGACGGGACGGAGACATATGTCTCTTCGGCGTCTCTTTCTTACAAAATGTATAGAATCGTCGCGACGTAAAACACACAGAAGAGACGAGTCGCGGACGCGACTCTCATACATTTTCGCACGTCCGCGACGCGTCTTCGTCTTACTTCTTTTCTATGACCGCGCCTTCGATATTCCCGCAAAAAAACAATAAATTCAGTTTTCCTAAGACCTTTAGGACACACAATTAAGCGGCCACGAGACATACTAAGCCATATATTTTGTACACGTATATTGCTGCGTTAATCTTTTCTATTCTTCTTACAACAAAAGATATCGACCCAAAATTGCCTAAGCCGGTTTCCTTTTATATTTATTTCTGGTTCATGAATTAATTCAATTAAAGACTAACTTTAATTAGTCATAAAATTCCGCTCAATGAATTTCCCGAAATAGATTTTAGATTGTTACGTTTGATTAGCTATTCAAAGCTTTCACAATAATCTGCGCGATAACTTTTGTAAACATTTTAATAATAATTTTGAAATGAAGATTAATTACAAACAATTTATTATTTACAGAGAATTAAGATTTATATAATATTATGCTTTATGTTATTTTTCTACTCTCCTATGTGCGAATGTTTGTGCGAATACATGGATATGGATAAACCGATGTACATTATTACTCTTTTTGGATAAAATTTCATACACAGATAGTTTATAACATTACTTACATGATACCTTCAGCCGGGTATGAGGTTCTCGTTGAATAATTTTCAATTTAAAAGCGAGAAACGCCACTAGCAAAAGCTAGTATTAAATATTACGCATTTGTGCCCTCCTAATTTGTTTATCATTAGCCCCTTCGTACACTAGGCGACGCAAGTCTCCGATACTTTACGATTTTGGTATTCATTGACGCGTGCTTGTGTTCGAACCTCTATTGTATTGCGATAGCCGCTTGGATACCGAAGTCGTAAGGTATCGGAAACTTGAGTCGCCTTGTGTACGAAGGGCCTTACATATTTTTACTTTCTAGACCTAAATGAAACCCTCAAAGTCTAAGCTATTTCCATGTCTAAGGGATCCTTTCAGATGTTACTCAAACCATTGATGTAAATAATTGCTTTGCAAGGGTTATAGTTGCTTTGAAGTCACCAAAGTAACTGCAGATGAGTTTTGTTAATTATTAATTAAAAAAACTCATCTGAAGGTACTTTATTTTTACTTTACTTGTCAACGCATCAATTTCTTTTTTGATGCCCCACTGGCTGAGCGTAGGCCTCCTCCATGTTATTCCAAGTACACTTTTCGCAAGGCATGTTATGTAGATTTTTTTTCAAACAGTTTCTTAGAATACGAATAACTTAATTTGCATAGTACCTATAAAAACTAAACGTATTCGATATGCCAAAACTGGTTAAAATTTAGTCTCCCACGCAGTAACAAATTGTGTGGATAAAGTAGGCTGTTTTTCTTACAAACAACCGAAGTTCAGGTAAATATCGGTAGTACGGGGACTGAATCCCAAGTTAACTTTATTTACGGCTAAGCGGGTGTGAAAAGGTGTCGCGTGCAAGTTGTGATAGGAGAAGGAAAGTATTAAACGTAGTTTTTTTATAGTCTCTAAAGTGGGTAAACGCTAAAGTAAAGGTACTGAAACATATTGGGGTGCTTTTATGTCGGTAGCAATCATAGAAAGGGGATGACAGAGGAAAAAAAATACTTAGTAGGTCAATTTGGGTTCATGTCAATTTATATTGCTTTAGATACTCGTACATTCATCATAACAGCCAACTGCCACCCATACTGGTCTTGGGTAATACGCAGCCACTTTCATCAAACATCGATCCATCGCGCAGAAAGGCAATCCACACTGCAAAACTTACATCGATAAAAATAAATTCGTAATTAATATGAAACTGTCACACATCAAATGAGTCCTCCCACCCAGGGCGGAGCAGGAGGGACTATCAGACTTGTACTGACTAAAATCCAGTATGTCCTTCAATAGTTATGTTTCACGGTCAGAGTAGGTAGCTGTTTAGACCCACGATCCCGGCAGGTTTTGGCCCTGTCATTGTGCTGACATTCTTTGAGGAGCGCGTGGAACACAACGCGCCGTACCGAGACCGACTTGTTCTGTTCTACTTTTTTCCAATTTAAAAGACGTTTCATTAATGTGTCTAGACGGTATGTTAGAACAAGTCAGACCGTATGTTAGACAGTTCATTGCGGAGAGGAAATAGCTGCCATCCCGTTCCCTTCGCATCCGTGTGTACTTAGACAGATATTAACTTCGGGACGTGGATAGTAAAGTTTTATCTAATGCTGGAAGGTCATGAAATGTCTTTTTTATCTGGATGGTTAAGATCAGGTTTGTACTGCTAGAAAAACTTAAGTCTGGTAGTTGTGAAATGTTGAACCTGATGTGTTCGGGCGTCTCCGGCGATCATCGGCTGCGCCGACTCGAGCTGCGGTGCGCGGGACGTCGAGCCACCACTTCGCAACCGACCTCCACCGACGGCACGCGCGCGCAATCCTTAGTTCCCAACGTCAGTCATTGTAAACCTATTTGGATTATAATCATTGTAACTACAGTCCACTATTTTATTTAAGGTCCTAGATAGGTCCTTACATGATGCTTGTTCTGTAGCACAGCAGTTCTTTCGCTGGGTTGCTGCTGTGGCATTGCTTCGGAGCTCGCAATGTATTCCTATAAACTTATAGAATATAATTATGAGGTCCAGTAGTTCTGCGACAGCACTACTAAGTGCAGCAGTTGGAGTCACACATTAGCGCTTTTTGTTGTAGATAGTTTAACATGAACAAAAGTTACCATAAAACTACAGTAAATTAATTACAAGTTGCACTATACTTTATATCCGCTTCAAAATTTTCTGAACAAATTCCCTTTTAGAAAGAAAATCCTTGATCTATTATTATCATTACCGAAAATAACATGAGTGATTTTTCATGTACTTCAACTACAGTTACTAACTAAGAACTGAATAGAGAACACGAGGAAAGAATCGGCAAAAGCTATATCGTGTTCAATCATGATCAACATTTGCGGATACAGAAGAAATTATTGCTATCTGCTTATCTACTTAGTCGAAATTCATAGGTAAGGAAGAAATTTCGTTCCCCTGATTTTGTCTTTAGTCAAAACTGTCTACAGACAATTTATTTCAATAATTAAATAATGAGCGAATATTCTATTCTATTTTGAACCTAAGATTTCAGTAGGTTCTGTCTATCTTACTTTGGGCCACATATGAGATTCTATAATTGGTAAGGATGATAAAAAAGAGATCGATCATCGTTATTTATAATTATGTACACTAATAATTATTGTAAAGTTTGGTGAGTTTATTTTATAGAAAGTAATCTCAGGAACTATTGAACTGATTTTGAAAATTCTTTCACAAGTAAAAAATTACATAATTTCAGAATGACATAGGCTATATAATGTATTTCTTTTTAAATGCGTGCGAATGCAGTAATGTACCGGCGGTCACTAGTCACTTATTTAAAGCCTAACCTAAGCGTCTTGCGTCGTTTTTTGTCAAATAAACCTCTTTTTAATCCTCTCTCGATGAATATTTACACAAGGCAGCAGTTTTGTTGTCTTTACGCAACATCATTAACGTGGTATAATTATGTTTAAATTTCATTTAATAAGAAGCCAGCGTATTACCATCAAACGGTCCCCATATCTAGACTCAACAGCATAATAAATTACCCGACCTAGTAATCGAACACAGGATCAGCAGTAGTACCTACTCGTAACAAATAAATCAACAGGGCATCAGACGATTCCTCATTTCGTATTCATCGTCTCAATATCACTTACCTATATTAATTTGATTGAAATAAGTCATATTGTTCTACTCAATTAAGAACAAGGATGGTTAGATATCAAGAGCCGGCCTACTTACGTCAACAACAAGCTTTTCTTATTGTTTCAACTGAAAGGGGTCAATTATAAGATATTCTGATAACATTGTAATTAGTGGTTTCTTCACAGACTGATATTTTGTAAGTAGGTTGCTCAAAAAATAATTCCTCGGTAGCAAGTCCAGTCTCCGGGTTAGACTGCACTGTCTTGCTTCCCCTTAGATCTTTGACGATATGCGTAATAATGTATTACTGTGTCTGTGTGTGTGTTTTATTGTAGTACTGTGTCCAAAGGTGACATTTGAATTTAAACTGCGTACGTTGAAGGATTTCGACAATTATTATTTTTTAGATTGATAGTACTGTCATTGAATATTATTTGAACGTTATGCGTCGTTCGCGTAACGCTATCCGCCTAAAAAGGCCAGAATTGTGGAAAAACAATTCGTGGTTTTTGCACCACGATAATGCACCATCCCATTCTGCACTCATAACTCGTGATCATTTCGCCAAAAACTCAACCCATATCGTTCCGCAACCACCTGATCTGGCGCCGTGCGACTTCTGGCTGTTCAGCAAGCTAAAGCAAAAGACCACTCCGGGGACACCGTTTTGATACGATAGAAGAGATTTAAGCCACAGCGAAGAAGGGACTGAAGGTCATCCCGGAAAGTGACTACAATCAGTGTTTCGAAAATTGGAAAATCCGTTGGCATAAGCGCTTTGCATCGGGAGGGGATTACTTTGAAGGGGATGTAATTGATTTGGAAGAATAAATAAGAATTTACAAAATAAATACAATGTCACCTTATTTTTTGGACACAGCATGTATTTATTGATACACCCTACTCATTGCATTTAACTGAAAGGGTGATGCCCAAAACACAAAAAGCTTCTAAACAATACATATGTATTTACTTAAAAAACACATTAATTTCATGGCTTTTCTTATTGATAAAATCTAGCAAGCTCGGCTAAGGCTAATGTTTAAAGTGATCAATCAAATACGCGTACCATTGCCCGGTTTTGTTGAATCTAATTCACACATTACTAACGAAGTTAAGATAATCGTAATATTAAAAAAATGAACTGCAAAAACCATTCAGACTCGATCGATAACCCCGCATAATGACAGAAGACGTTAACCTCTCATTTCCTGTGCAATCGTTAATAAGGGGAGCAGTTAATTGACTTTAGAGCTTGTACACTGTGTAGTTACTGAGGCAGAAACTGTAGACTTTAGCTAAGGGTGAATTACACCAATAGAACTGTATAAAATCAGTAAAAAGGAGAGGAGAACTGAGTAATAACAAATCAACGACGATATAATACTAGACTCCTAATAACAGGCGACCGATGTCTGTCAACACATTAGGCAAAAAAGTCTTATATTCGTCTCATTTCGACCAATCCTGTGAGCCGTAAACATACGTTGAGACAGAACAGACCTTGAGTTAGCCAATCACAACGCAGTACCCCGTCCCCCTCGCTTACGTAGTACCTCAGCGAGTTGACAGAATAGTTTTTATTCCTTAGATCGTGCATGCGGAGTCTAGTATTATATCGTCGTTGTAACAAATATTTCTGGGGTGGTAAAATAATAAAATGAGTCATTCCGGCCCGTGGAGGGGGATTGGAAGACTATTACTGACAAGTCCACCATGTTGTTTCGATTGCCGGTTTTAAGACGGTGCCGGGCCCTAAATAATAACAACCATTATAGTAAAATTTTCAATGTTAAGCCACGCCTATTCCGGCATAACCAATAACACATAATATAATTATCGAGTTTCCTACATGTCTGGTAAAGCTAGTACCAGTTATTGGGCGTGAAACATTAGACGGCACGGCACCGGCACTGGTGACGGCGACGCGCGACGGAGCCGTGCAAGTGCCGGGGAAGCAAAAATGTATGAAAACGTATGGCTCGCTTTTGCACTTACCGGCGCCGGCGCCGCCGGCCCGGCGTTCATACTATTTTGCTTTCCCGCATCGGTACTACGCCGGCGCCGGTGCCGGTGCCGTGCCGTCTAATAGAAAAACGCCCATTATTTGCATATTCTGAAAATCGTGGGTTATTCGTGGGTTTGATAAGTGTTTACAAAGGACTACCATAGTATCCAGTTCTAACTGGGTTCTGGAGGTGACAGGGGCAATAGGCAATTCGTAATCGTAATTCATATTATGATCCTGCTATAGTGACCTTTTTAAATCCCTTACATACAAACCACGTCATAATTGTCATAGAATATTAACACTATTGTCTGTTGAATTTCAATTATTGCTAGACTAAAACAAATGTAGTCCTAGTTTCGAAGCAATGTTGTTTATATTATTATTTAGGTTTGACTAGAGATGTGCCGTTGCCGGCAATATTGCCCAAGGTGGGAATATAGGTGGAAATATTGCCGGCAATATTGCGGGGAGTGGAAATATTTGGGAATATTGCTTAATTTTAAGTCAAAGTGAGTGCGAAAACTTTGTAACACTTAAAATTAGCATTTACAGACCATGGTCTACATTATATACAAATTTGTTTTTTTTTTTGTAAAGTTGCCAAAATTCCCGGCAATTTTGGCAATATTCCCGGTATTTTACCGGCAATATTGCCCATTGTTGCCGCACACGAATGTGAATATAAGAAATCACACATAGAATAAAAAGGCATAAATTCGAATAATTTATTTTAATGTTGTAGTTTAATCTAGTTACATTTTTTACTACGTAACTTTAGGTGAACATATCAAAACCATGAGCTCTGGGGGGGGGGGGGGGGTGTATGGTACCAAAACCATGCGTTCTAGCAGCATAGCGTGTGTGAACAAAATAAAAAACTAAATCAATTTTCCGTAAGTTTTACTCAGTAAGAATTTCAATATCTTGTAAGTTTTCGAGTTTTCATTGTTTTCGAGGTATCCGCTTTTGAAAGTCTGTAATTTAGGGGAAAAAACATTTTTAGTTTTTCGCATTTGGAAAGTTGTATTTGATATCGCCATAGATCCAGAAAGCAGTAGCAATTGATTCAGACCCTCCCAATGTCCACCAGGTATAAGTAGTTCTTTAATTCGGTGACCACCATCAAGCTTGATATGTCTTGTCTTCCCCCACCGAGGGAGCAGTAAAAATTAGCTTAGAAACTCATTTTAAATTATACTAGGTTGTACTTACAGACTAGGTAGGACTGTACTATGTAGGAGGAAATCCGCATCCATAAGAGATGCGGAAAAACTATCTTTGGAAACTTTAGTTTTTTTTGTGGTAATTAATTTTCGTATAGGTAGGTATTAATTTTTGGTCAAGTGTGAGTTGCCCACAAAAATACACGGAGGAGTAGGTACTACAGGGAGAGCCTGAAAAGACTGCTGCTGCTTTCTGGATTTATGGCAATATTAAATAAGACTTTCCGAATGTAAATATGGTTTTTTGAAAACTATACAAGATATCGAAATGGTTACTAAATAAAACTTATAGGAAATTTATTCAGCCTTTGTTTTATTCATACAAACCATGCCGCTAGGAAGCATGGTCTCCGAGTTATAAGTGAAAAATCAAAAAATGGAACTTTTAAACCCCCCTCCCCCACAGCTCAAGGGCTAGTGGCGGGGACTTTTGATAATTATATTCACCTCCTAACTAGTTCAAACAAAGTAACGTAGTCCAAAATCGTGTTCCAAGAATTTCCCTCTATAACTGTTCGTTGAGTGGGCTACTAGTTTTTCATGCAAAATCACATAGCAAAAATAACGAGTATATGTACCTATACAATATGGAAGTATAAATCTCTGTCAAAACTACAAATAATCAACAAAAATAACATTATTTTAATGCACTTGTTTCGGTAATTCTTACATAATCAGTAAATCACCGTTTAGAGTAACAACTTAGTAGTTTTTATAAGGCGGACCTAATGCCGCAATGTATTAGCTACAGTAATATAAACTGCACCTGCAGTAATAATAAAATATACTGGTGTTATTTGACTGGCAACTTTGGCAATATTGCCAAAGTTGCCGGCAATTTTGGTATTTTACCGGCAGTGGCAATTTTGGTATTTTACCGGCAGTGGCAATATTGGGAATATTGCCGGCAGTGGGAATATTGCCATCAGGCACATCTCTAGGTTTGACACAGTTTATTATGTTCATACCCGTATTCATCGATGTCTAGAATTTCACAGACGTATTTACCATTGCTCGTGACTTTGTCTGCATTTCATTCATGTATAGAAAATTATTTTATTTTTGGGGAATCTATTTCTGCTAAAAGCCAGTCGCATAAAAATGTCAACGACCTGGATTTCTGTACCTAAATAATTATCTTACACATATTTCAGAAATTACTAATGATTGCGTTTAAGGGTCTCGTCCTAATGGTTCGGTTATAGTACTCTCAAACCGTACTTCAGTTAAAGACTTTCTTAAAAAGTATTTCTGTCGCTACAATATACCTACTTGAAAATGGCCGATACAGCTTGACTCAAGGACCGACTGAATCGGCACAATTTTATTCTGCAGAGAAAAAAATCATAATTTTCTGGCCCTCATTTCAATTTATTTGTGGTAGGTGCAGCATGTCTTGTAAACCTCTTTATTACAAATGACGTCTCAGCAGTCACCTTTTTGGACGTGCGAAAAATTGTTTTGATTTAAAATTTTAATATGCTAGTGGTTCCCAAAATTGATTAGATCACGACCTTACTTACAAAAATCTTCCAAATTTGAAACAAGTAGAGGCCTTACTGTATGAATGTAGATCTGGGGGGGTATTACAACGTCTTAAAACCAGGCCTGTTCCAGTAAGAAAACGAGATGGCGCTAGACGACTTGTATAACTCTGTCACTTTCACTCGCCGGAATAAACCTGGATCTAAAACGTTGTAATATCCCCCATGTTCAAACAATAATGCTTATTTTAATACAAGGTTTTCTATTTTTTTAATCTCAAAGAGTTGTATAAGTTCAATTTATGGCAGTATTTAATCTCAATATTTTTCAGGGCCCACTCTTTGGGAAATACTGCTATATTCTATATTGCCACTTACCAGTACCAAGTTAGGGTAGGCTGCTGGTCTTAACACGAATGTGTGAGTATTATGACATTTTTATTGTTTAAGGCAGTAGAGAAAAAATCGAATGCCATCAATCTGGTACAGATTTAGGCTCCGTAACTGTAGCGACGATTTTTTTTTTTAACCAGATAGCATTATGATTGACTAGAGAATTTAACTCAGAATCTCATGTTCAGCAGTCACGATTATGAACACTGAAGAGTTACAATCTTACCCATTAGATACCCCATTACTAACCCATATCTTAGAAAACGGCTAAAATTTAAATGCGCATCAATAATTCTTTTTGTATACCAAAAATTATTTTTGCACACCAATTCTAAAACTCGCTTTAGCAAGATTTCAGGGACACCCCGAACTTTGGTTTGGTTAGGTTCCTTTAAACCTTGTACACAGAAGCCCCGCGAAGCGGGGCTTCGTCGACCCTGCTTAGGTAGATTTTTTTTTATTACACCTCGTTATGACATATTTTAATGAACATATTTTGGTGCACATTCAGTATATTTGGTGGAACACAGGCAAAATTAGGTAAATGAAATGGGAATAAATTGATGTACTTTTAAATACCATCCTTTAAAAACATACCAAGGTATAGGTATCAACAAGTTGAAAACACAGCTTTGTGTAAAACAAAATGTTTGCAGAAACTACAGACACTAAAAGGTTCCATAAGACCTATTATATAGTGCAGTTTGTTATTCACTCCGCCCGCGTTTCCCACGTTGTCTTTGGCATCCATGACACTTTGTGAAACACAGAAAACTTAGACCTACATTTAAATTGCTTTAAAACTATTTAATTTTCTTCACAAGTGTTGTTGTCGTGTTTTTAATTTGTTGGTGACAAGATTGACCTGTATTAGACGTTCTTTTTTACTAAAATAAATCTAGATTGTACGTAATTTATACACATTAACGCCTGCGTCGCGAATTGTAAAGCTTTTTAATCAACAGGTCGCAGGTTCGAGTTAAAAAAATTCAATTGCGAACAGGCACAACTTAATTTTTCTTTCCATAAAAAAGCTTAAAATAGATTAATTGTTGAATAATTTGTGTCGATTTTTTTATAATTTTGCTTCTTGAATAATAACATCCTACTTTATACTCCAGTACGTAAACGTAGGGCACCACGATCCTCCGGGCGATCTGCTGTGGTGACACCCAGGCGTTTCCTCCTTTCTCATCAGACACAGGTACCTCCCGAAACTTCCGTGTCCGGTGAGGACCTGCGTCAGGCGGTAGGTCAGGATGTTGTGACGCCTATCCAGCCACTCCTCAAAAGGAGGTTTTACCGTCGCGATTGCGGCGTGTCCGGAGTAACATGTACTTATAAAACAGTTGAAATGAATAATTGGCGAAACAGGACTAAATATTTGGAGATCAAAATAGGGGCAAAAAGGCAAGATTTTCACAAAATTCTTTTGCTTCGTTGTCGAATCAGTAACGTAATGAAACAGGACGTAGCCATGAAATCTTAGCATGAATGTAACTACAAAAGACAACAGCAAACACGGATATTGAATCGTCATAACTTATACACTCATGTTTCACAAGAATACTTTAAATAACCGAGTAATACCGCTGTGATTTTAGTTCACAGCGTAATTTGACTTGACACCATAACTTCCGTAATTTAAACCGTAGCGATTTCTGGTAAAGACATGTTTCCTGAAATTAAGGATACCGATTTGGAAGAACCTATCGATTTTAAGTAGAAATGAGAGACCACATCATAATAGTATGTAGGTACACAGAGTGTCCCGGGAATTCGGGTTTAGATTAAACAGGGGTATGGAGGTCACTTCCAATCTTCATACTTCTGACACATGCTCGTACAATGTTATTTTCACAGTTTAAAAGAGTTATGACCATTTTTTGTGTTGGTGAATGAAAATGCCTAGAAATTGCAGATCAAAAGGTTGGAAATGACTTCTCTCATTTCCATGCTCAATTGGATCCACTCTTTCCTGGTATGTAATTGTTGGACAGTTTAAAATGATCCAAATTAATCACTTCATAAAATTGATAAATAAAAACCGTAGTTTTCAGTCTGCTATATCTGATAATAAATTTATTTGTCCATCATGATTATTTTGATTTTTCGAAAACATTGAATTGATTTTACTGACACTAGACACATGAGAACTAAATTTAGACCTACATTATCTTACGGTCTAAAAAGTCAGTAAAATATTTAAAAAAATGTTCTTAAGAAAAATGACAGTTGGGAATTTCTGTTTGTATGGTTGCGGGGTTCGCCACAGTTGAGGGGTTAACCCCTCAACTGTGGCGAACCCCGCAAGAGCTTCTTCAAAATTGGTTTAGTCATTTCGAAAAATAAGTCCTTGAAAGTTTATATGAAATGTCGTTCTGCGGACACGCTCCTAATGTATTTGATTTTTGCGTGTCAGTGCCAGGTACTGTTGGGAAAACATTACTTTAAATCCCTTTTAATTTTTACAGTAATCAGTCACTGTCGGATTAAGGCTTATGTAAACTCTGCAGGTACGAGATTATATAAACGTAAATTTAATTTTCTAATGAGCAATCTGACGACGGCATTTCCACAGGGTTGGATCAAAATGAGCATCATAATTGAAACCGAATTTTAGTCTAAGCTTTGAAGCTTTTGTGTCTAAATGTAAACAAAGTACATGTATGTACCTTTAAAACCACTCGTTTTTATAGTACGCGTTAAAGGAATACATTAAAATTAATTTAAAACAAAAATATGGTTTTTAAGTTACACTTAAGGACTCGCTAATGGGTCCAACGGACCCAGACCTTCATATTTTGCTTCATAAATATTAAAATTCGACGAATATGACGTTGCCGCTCTTAGTACCTTTTAACGATAGTGTAGCACAGCAAATGACGACGTCGGCAGTCAGTTTGCGCGCTGCAAGTGAGTGCTATGGACGTAAAAGGTGTGTGTGGGTCCACCGGACCCGGTAGCGACTAAATATGTAAGTGACTTTTGCATTTTCATTATTACTATTAATTTACCTATTTTCTTTAATCTTTCTTCTTTGGTAGAAAATGGTAACCAATAGGATTTTTAAGGCCTGCAGAGATAGATGAATATCTAAATGAAGAAATAGAAAACGAAGACTGCTCTGAAACTGAAGACTGCTTAGATGTAAATGAACATGAATCGGAATCCGAACAAGAGGGCGAAGTATTCAACTTCCCAAGGTCATCAGCATCAAAAATATACAAATGTAACGTATATAAAATATGTAAATATATAAATGACAATGATTACCCTAAATCTTGTCACAAAACTATGGAGAAATTAAGTATATTTTTATAATAGCCTTTGTATAAGTAAAAATAATAAATATTAATATTTGATTCAATTATATCTTTTATTATACATATAGAATCCTTATAAGAAAGTAAACATTTAAGTTAATCATGCAGTTCTGGAAAAAACTTATGACATTATACTGGGTCCAGCAGACCCGGTAGCGAGTACTTGTGCGACAAATTTGGACGCGAGTCCCTAAGTGTAAAAGTAAATTATATAAAAAGGAAATTGAATTTATTAAAAACAAAGTGAGTATGTTTACTTTCAAAATGTGGTGTTTCGTACAAACTCAGCCGTGATTAAGAGTCAACTTTAGCCCTACATTGCATACTGTACCATATCTGGTACAATCGAAATAATGAAGTCCACTGTTCGTTTAGAGACACCTAGCGTAATCTGTCGACCGACGGAATACTCATTACATACTTAGCAACGGTTTAGGAATGGCAAGTGCCACCAGATGGTGTTAGCTATCGATTGATATTGTGATTCGTTTAGAATTTGGGAGACCGACGCGAGCTCGTGGTTTATGTAAATAGAAAATTCTTAAAAAAATAGTTTTTTGAATATTTGGAAGTGGAAAAAAATACATTCTATTGGAAATAGTGTATATTACATGAAGGAAGTATTTTTTTTGAAATATTACAGTTTTATGTTCTAACATATCAAATTATTTAAATGTTCCAGGTTTGGTACACCATGCATTAGTTCACTTCTAACATATTGTTTCGGTTGAAGTTTATTACAGATTATGGCGAAGAAAGTATTGTATAACGAGTTGATTGAGCAGTATTTAGATATATACCGTCAGGGAGTGAAGACAGACGTGACTTTTCAAGTGCGGAAAGTGATGATGACATGGCGAAAATCAGAGAAAACTTGCACCAAATGAATGAAGATTGTGACTTTGAAAATGATATTGAGGCTACCAGGTATCCACCATTTTCTTGAACTAATTGTGGTACTACCCTCGCTGAAAATGTGAATGAAGAGTCAACAAATCCTCAAGCCCGCATTTCAGGACCAAGTACGTCATCACGCCAAAGTAGAAGTTCTTTCACTGTGCCAGTTATAAGAAATCGAATTTCGAATAATGTAACTACTAATAACTAAGTACAAAGTGGTCTTTTACTATAGGCCTCATTAGTAAGCGCAGTATAGTCCAACAAGCTATGGAGAGGGCTATGCTCTGAGTCTCTCTGAGCAATTGACTCAGAAATGAGGAGATTCGTAGACGAACCAAAGTTACCGACATGGCCCAACGAATTAGCATGTTGAAATGGTAGTAGGCAGGCCAGATAGCACGCAGAACTGATGGCCGATGGGGCCGTAAGGTTCTCGAATGGAGACCATGTAACGGCAAGCGCAGCGTAGGACGTCCACCCACAAGGTGGGTGACGATCTTATGAAGGTCACAGGATCACGCTGGATGCAAGCCGCTTCCAACCGGTCCTATTGGAAGTCTAAAAGGGAGGCCCATGTTCAGCAGTGGACGTCTTATGGCTGATATGATGATGATGAACTACTAATAAAAGAAAAAAATGAAATTTAATTTGGAAAAAGAAATCTTTACAAGCTGACCATCCCGAATTTTCTGGAAATACAAATTTAGAGCCACCAATCACAAATTCGGAAAACCCATTGCAATATTTTTTATATTTTTTTGATAATGAGGAATACAAACTCGGCGTCCAAAAAACCCATCTAAAACATTCTACATCATAACTGTTTGCTCATGGGCATTGCTCCGGAACGATAAGAAACAACGCTGTGAGTATCCACAGTGTAAAGGAAAAACATACTCGGAGATTTTGCGAAAAGTGTCGTTTTTAGTTATGTTTGAACAAAGACAACAATTGTTATAATAAATTTTATTCATAAGTAGAGCTATTCTTAATGTAAAACTAAATAATGATTATGTTCATTGATCCTTATTATGAGCCAAATACTAGTGTTAATGCACACTGTACCACATATGGAACAGAATTGAAAAAATAAATATCTAAAAAATCAATGAATTCTATTTGTTATTATTATCATTTATTATGTCTAGACACTATATAGAACCACATATATTTTTTTGACGCGATTTAAAAAAATCATGCATTGTAGGGTTAGGAATTGACACTACGAATCTTTACTCAATATTATGATGAGGTGTGAGGTATGTTTGTATATCTTCAGAACAATTTATCAAAAATTTATTTTTGATTGGTCGTCTAATTAGATTCAGATCAATCGTATAACTTGCTTTATAACCTTAACCTTACATACAAGCTGTTTTACCCTCCAACAGCGCCAATCATCTCGGTTTTGGCTAGTCTACATTCATCTGCTGCCATTCAATTTTTTTAAATCATCGGCTCATAGTGCCGCAGGGCGTTCCACACAAAACAAAAAAAGGAAACAAAGAAAGAAAATACGTTTATATGACACAATCTAAGGCACACAATGTTTTCATAAAAAAACATTAGGAAAGGGATCACACAATATGTAAGTACTGTTTGCTTCACGGCTGTGCCACTACGTTTGTCCATACGCGGTGACTACCACTAAAATCTACCATATTGTAAACTCATTGCAGAGCAAACTACTCAGATATTGTCATCAGATGTGGATCTACAGATGTGGATCGATCTTTAAAGCACAAAAAGCAGGAAAAGTGAATTAATTTGAATCGAAAGGACTTTTCGAATTGTTTGATTACTGAAAACTTTTTGCGGGAAAGGGGATATTCCGTGACTTAAATTACTTTAAAATACTTTGGAACATCAGATCCGACTTTAATTCTGAAACCGAACAGGTTTAATACCTTGGTTTCTGAGTTTGAGATAGGTTTTTGTAGGTGTAAAAGTTAATCAAACAAAACTTTTAGAATAACGCAAGATTTGTTGCTTTAATTTACCGTCTAGAGACGTTTTGAGGCATTTTGATGGAACCTGAAAACATTTCGCCAGCATTTATTTTCAGTAAAGAGGTTTCCATTTCATTGCTTTAGAGGCGTTCGTATTTATTCACGCAGAATTTATGATAAATGTGTGTACGTACATTCACGTGCAATGATAAGTGTACACCTTCCCTAATGGTTCAAAACATTCCCACTACGAGATAATAATATGCCATTCAGTCATATTTCCCGTCATTTATTTTTCGTCCATTATGTAGTTAGTAGTAGTAGTAGTAGTAGGGAGGCCTATGTTCAGCAGTGGACGTCTTCCGGCTGATGATGATGTAGTTAGTTAAGGTGATATAATTGGGGGTGGACCCGTGCTTTATTTATGGTCATGGTGATAACAGCTGATGACATTTCTTGTAAATATTTTTTTCACTTTTTATTAGCCTTGCAGTTTAGTACGTAATAATTATTATGTTATCGATGTCTGCCTTTGGTACTAAATAATTTCTATTTTTTATTAAATAATTTTAATTTCAGTGATATTATCGGTTGGTAGACCCTTAAAGGCCTATCCGCACACAACAGTGCCGACACGTTCCGTACCGTACCGTGACGTGATCAGTGCCCTATTATATATTGATGATTTTACCAAGTTAAAAAAAAGTAGCCCCTTAACTCTACTTACAAGAAGTTTTTGCATAAGTTTAATAGTCAGCTGTTTTGCAGCCAACTTATCAGCCAGTCGGCCAAACTCTCAGTCGGTCCATCAATAATACCTACAAATTTTTCTCAACACGACTTTCCTACGTGGAAGAATGAAGATTCAAGAAGTCACGTAATTCAAGGACACTTTTATTTTACATTCCGTAATATCTTCTCACCTTTATGATTTCATTTTTATTTATTTCCATTAGAGATGAGATTTTTCGGTGTAAATGTAATATGATTATAGCACCAATAAAAACTCTTTTGCAAAAAAAAAACGACAATTTAGATTTTTTTCTCTACTTCAATGAAGAAGAACAAGAAATAGGTTTTATTAATTTGACGATGTATCAAATTTGGCATGTTATTTGAAGCATCCTGGCATGATTCTTTACGATCCAAATTTAAAATTTGAAATTAATAAAAGAAAAATAATGATTATTGTGGATTATTCTAAAATTGCTTTACTAATGGCGCGAATTGCTGAAACGATTTTTAACTGATTACGATATTTTAAAACTTTTTGGATATTTTCTGCAAATTAAACAATTTTATCTTTCTTTTTACATTAAAAACCACTTTTTGATATGAGCGATAAAGCGATAAGGGCCGGTAAAATTATAGCCCTACTTGAAGAAGGTTGTTCGCAAACTTACGTGTCTCAGCGGCTAAATGTGAGTCGTTCAACTGTCCAGAGGACTTGGCAACGGTATCAAGAGACCGGTTCGGTCAAAAGAAGACCCGGTTCGGGAAGAAAACGATGCAAAGAACCAAGAGATGACCGCTTTTTAGTGAGTCAGGCGTTGCGGAATCGTAAGGCGTCAAGTGTGGACCTGAAGAAGAGCCTTGAAGAAGTAAGAGGAGAAGAAGTTAGCTTGTGGACGGTCAGGAGGAGGCTTTTGGCTGCCAATATCAGGAGTTACCGCCCAGCTCGGGGCCCTAAATTACTCCGTGAGCACCATGTTGCTCGACTTCAGTTTGCTCTGAACTGTGCTTCATGGACTCTGGAGGACTGGAATAAAGTATTGTTTTCTGATGAAGCTAGAATCTCTGTGTGTGGAGAGGACCGACGCCGGCGAGTGCTGCGAAGAGCACGGGAACGCTATGCGGAAGTGTGTTTCGAAGAAATCACTCCTTATGGCGGAGGCTCCGTTATGTTTTGGGCAGCAATTAATTCGACGGAGCGTACGGAGTTAGACAAATAATGTAAGTCCTAATTCCATATGCACAACCCACATTGACTGCACTTGGGGAAGATTCCATTTTTATGGACGACGATGCTCGCCCGCACCGTTCTGGCGACGTGGGGCGGGTAAGATCAGTGCAATCTGCTCCACAAAACATGTGGGAGCTAAAAACAGTAATGACTCTTTTTGACGTTCCCACTCTTCTGCAATGGCAGAAGAGTGGGAACGTATTCCTCAAAACATTATTAAAAGCATCGTGGAAAGCATGCCCAGATTAGAAGGATTCAAGCTGTGATTTTGGCAAGAGGAGGTCACACTCGTTATTAGGTTTTTACATTTTGTAACTTTATTTAAGAAGTAAAAAAAAATCTTGTCTTTATTGCCGACCACTTCTTATTGTTTGGGCGTGTACATCGGTTTTAATGAATCCATCGTTTTTTTTCTTTTAATTGCCCGAATTCACTTCACGCGCATTAATTTACACGATTATAAGTATACAGACTACGTCCAAGAAATAAATTTCATTTAATTAACTCAAATTGACCTTAGAACGTAAATTTCCTTAGGTCCCTGGTTTTTTTGCAAAAGAGAGGGTTAAGTAGTAGTTTGTCTTGTTATGTCCCTTCGCTTGTGCTTTTTTGTCATATGTGTATTTTCTGTTTTAAGTGTGTACTTAAAAAGGTGCAGAAAACGCATTTCGCGTCAGCGTTACTTATTTCAAAAGTTAATCAGAGTTATACTAAAATATTGTTAAATTTAAGAGAAAAGGTATAAATTTGAAGCCTTTTTTTTTGACGGAGAACACACGTTACAGTTTTCTACATTAATCACATAAGGTTAACTTTATCTTTACCTATCTGCTTATGATACACTGTGATAATGCTTTCAAACCTGTAAGAGGTTTTGGCTAATTGAAAACTACTTCAAATGCTCATCTTTGGAACTCCGACGATTAATAGAACCGATGTCACAAACAAGAAATATTTTACATTTGGGAATAGGCGTCCCTGATTATTCCATACTTGGTTTTACTGCATCACTTCATATCTCATCCTCCACCTGTAGGATAATATTGATTATCATTACTATTTCTATAGATTTTAAGTGTAAATTGCCTTGTCATTGGATTTCCTTGCAGGAATTAATGTTGAATTTCAAAGTCATTTCCATGCCCGATTGTAAACTTCAACACTGTTTTATAAAGTTTTAATGGAATCACCCAATTCCAACTTTCAACATTCGTTTTTTTAAACTTTAATTGATTTTGTCCCTTTTGTAAATAAATTGATTTTCGTTAATTATTAATTAAAATACGCTGTTACTTTACTTTAAAGGTTTTGCAAACTTGATTAAATATCAGCTACATAAATAATTATTTAATTGATATAATTTAAATTTGCCTACTACAATTGAAATAATTATTTTATACCGTGTTGCGAGGGAGTAATTAAAGGCATATTTTGTTTTTGCTTCAATTAATTAGATTTCGTAGAAACATATTTAAAAAACTGCTAAACATTCTCGTTTTTATTTGAGCTTCCTAAGGCTTGACCCACCAACGATAACTTAAACCTAGTTTGATCTAGTTTCCATATTGACTTTGTTAAAACTTGTCAATCAAAACGAGCCTTCAACAAACATCTTAAAAGCTCCGATCCAATTCAGGCTAATTGGTTGTCCCCTAATAGCCTTATTAATATTCTTTCCCTATCGAATAGTTTAAAAAAAAAGTGGAGCTGGTCTTTGTTATAACAGACTAATAGCGACCTTCTGGATTATCCTACAATAAATTGGTGAGAGGATTCTACACAAAAACTTATTTATGCAGAACACACTCCAGTTTTCGTGAGTGATACTGAATCGTTTTGTTCCATCGGAACGATTTCGCTGATTACTTTTTGAGAAATAGTTCTAGCAAGGAGGATTTGTGCTACCGAAGGTGTAAAGATATATTTCCGAAAAATAGTAATATTTCATCTGAGAAAAGATAACAGACTGTATGTGGGTCAATTTGTGTTATTCTACTTCAAATCTGTGCCTACACTACACGTTTTCAATTTGATAGTTTTACGGTTATGAACGCATTACTATCTTAATCATTTTGATTTTTATTTTCTCGGTCGTAAACTTGCCGTTCGGTTACAGTTATATATTTGCGAAGAAGTTTATAAATAAACCCCGCCGCGTCGTAATAAAGTGACATTATAAAGTCGAACAATACCTTGAATTTAATTTAATTTAGTTATGTTCCCTTCTTTTACTTGGGAACATCCCAAGCAGATGATTCTACGTGGGAAGGAAGTTTTGATCGTTTACCACATTATTACCATCGCGGGTAAAACTGGATGGCTGCAGGGAAGCGTGGAGATTGAACATCTATATAAATAACTGGCAGGAAATGGTAAGCCAACGTTTGTTCAATAAATCCGTAAACAGTTGAGTTCATTCATGTAATGAAAACAATATAAATGTGCGCGTCGCGCGTCGTCGCGTCAGGCCGATAGACTCCAATATAAATATTTACCCGTCTGTAAAAACACAATGTCTAGGAGAAAATTATTAAAGTTTCTTCATTTAGATTTACCTTTCTCACTGAAAATTTCTGAAGACTTTGACTTTGCTTTGATAAGACCACAAATTACTGTCACTGTGACTAGTATTTGAATTTCTTCAACGAACAATAATACTTTGGGACAGATTTTGTTGGCTTAAGAAGGGTTTAAGAAGGAATGATAAAATCAAAATACAAGACAAAAGCTTCATAATAAACTTTAATAATTCTACTAATCTCAGATCACAACATCGAATGGCATTAGGATGTTTACACATCCGAAATCGACTGCTGACATTAGATGAAAGTTGTAAACGTATTATTCTGAAGGTGGCGGTAGCTTCAAACTGCTGCATAAAGGGAAACCCACTGTCATTAGTCGTATAACAGACCGGAACGACAGTGACGCTGATTAGGAATGTGCTTTTTTAAATTGAGACTGAGACCAGGTACAATAATCATCCGCTGAAATGAAACGCTCGCTTTTTGGGAAGGAATAAGTGATATTGAGGTATGTAAGTGCAAGTACGGGTACGTTGCATGTTGTACGTTATTATCACGCGTTGAATGCAACGCCGTGCGCCCAATCAGTACCCCTAGCACGAATCACTTTCGACAAAGTATTCGTATCGTCTCCGAAAGCATTTTGTATGGGAACTTGAACAGCGCCTCTGGTGAGCGTAAATTTAACTAATTTTCAGAGCACGAACAAATACATGTACGTTTCGTATCGTCTTCGTACGTAAACCTAAACGTTATTTGAGCCGTTTGTATGAAAATAGGTAGCACAAACACATAAAATGACGGATAGTTTCGTAACTGTCGAAGGCTGGCTTACGAGTTTTACGAATATTTATTCACTTCAATACCCCTAGCACGAATATTTGTAGGTTTCGTGTCGCCACCGTATCGTGCCGTCGATACAATAACGGAATACAACGAAAGTCGGAAGCACGAAGCACTTCCGAATTCGTACCGAGGGCGCGATACGAAAACGTTGGTGACGTCATACTAACGTAAATAGGGACGGGAAAAATAGAACGAATGATCGTACTATTGAATGAATGTTTCGTGCAGAATCTGGATTTTTGATAGAAAATAAGTGATTTTTGGGCATTTAAAATTTTAATATTGTTCAATTTATGACGCAAAACAAAGGAACTGCAGAAACAGTTAATATTCAGTTAGATAAATGGCGTAATAATTAAACTAATTACTAAAACGTTGTGTTTGATTTGACTGCGTTCCTAAACGAACGTCTGTCATGCTGGCACAAATAAAAAACCATGAAAAAAGTTTATTTTGAAAAAAAAACCTGTGTCAAACCTAATGTCTATACTTATCAATACTTATTGTCAAATCTTTCCGCTGTCAAGAGGTTTCAAAACAATGTTTAATGATTTGTTATTTTTTTGTTGATTTGTTATATTTTAAGCTATTCCAATAAACTGCGATGACTAAACGGAAGTATTCATAATGGAGTAAATAGTAATTGACACCCTGATCAACTAAGAAGGTCTGATAACCGGTTGAACAGAAGGATCCCCCACGTTCAATGATAAGACGAGGCTCTCGTTCTTCCTCTCGTTTGGAGATTCGGTGAAGAGCTTGAATTAGAAGACAGTACTTTTCGATAAGGCTTGCATTATGAAGAAATTCCTATCTTTGAGGTTCTAACTTGCAATACATTGAACTGTGTTTTATAACAAAATGTTTATTTGTATTTTTGAATGTAAATGTTTTAAATCCTTATTATTCAATACGAATGTGAGTTTGTTTTTGTGCTTTTACGTTGTATTGCCGGACCGATATTAAATAGCACAGAGTAAGTGGGGCCTGGAGACGATCGTAGGATAAGGAGCATATTTTGTTATAACATTTAATGTAAAATGTAATGTAAAAATAAAGAAAAGCTTTATGAATATTCTGTGTTCGATGATTTTATTTATTTTATTAATCATGACAATAATATCACTCAATGAATCAAGCAATGATTGAGGGCCATCATAATACGGTTGCTAAAAGATCTATGTAATCCTGTCATGCTTCCCGCACTCGGTGCACTTATTTTTTGTCAATTATGGCAGCATAAATAGAAAGGTAACATATTATTATAATAAATATTGGAGCACACATTCATTTTCTAACAAAATATATCAACACAATCACTTAAATTATAATTTTATCGCTAAAATAAAATACGACGAATGTTTTCTCACTGTCAAATTTGAAGTGAATAAATATTCGTAAAACTCGTAAGCCAGCCTTCGACAGTTACGAAACTATCCGTCATTTTATGTGTTTGTGCTACCTATTTTCATACAAACGGCTCAAATAACGTTTACTTTTACGTACGAAGACGATACGAAACGTACATGTATTTGTTCGTGCTCTGAAAATTAGTTAAATTTACGCTCACCAGAGGCGCTGTTCAAGTTCCCATACAAAATGCTTTCGGAGACGATACGAATACTTTGTCGAAAGTGATTCGTGCTAGGGGTACAAATTTGACAGTGAGAAAACATTCGTCGTATTTTATTTTAGCGATAAAATTATAATTTAAGTGATTGTGTTGATATATTTTGTTAGAAAATGAATGTGTGCTCCAATATTTATTATAATAATATGTTACCTTTCTATTTATGCTGCCATAATTGACAAAAAATAAGTGCACCGAGTGCGGGAAGCATGACAGGATTACATAGATCTTTTAGCAACCGTATTATGATGGCCCTCAATCATTGCTTGATTCATTGAGTGATATTATTGTCATGATTAATAAAATAAATAAAATCATCGAACACAGAATATTCATAAAGCTTTTCTTTATTTTTACATTACATTTTACATTAAATGTTATAACAAAATATGCTCCTTATCCTACGATCGTCTCCAGGCCCCACTTACTCTGTGCTATTTAATATCGGTCCGGCAGTACAACGTAAAAGCACAAAAACAAACTCACATTCGTATTGAATAATAAGGATTTAAAACATTTACATTCAAAAATACAAATAAACATTTTGTTATAAAACACAGTTCAATGTATTGCAAGTTAGAACCTCAAAGATAGGAATTTCTTCATAATGCAAGCCTTATCGAAAAGTATTGTCTTCTAATTTAAGCTCTTCACCGAATCTCCAAACGAGAGGAAGAACGAGAGCCTCGTCTTATCATTGAACGTGGGGGATCCTTCTGTTCAACCGGTTATCAGACCTTCTTAGTTGATCAGGGTGTCAATTACTATTTACTCCATTATGAATACTTCCGTTTAGTCATCGCAGTTTATTGGAATAGCTTAAAATATAACAAATCAACAAAAAAATAACAAATCATTAAACATTGTTTTGAAACCTCTTGACAGCGGAAAGATTTGACAATAAGTATTGATAAGTATAGACATTAGGTTTGACACAGGTTTTTTTTTCAAAATAAACTTTTTTCATGGTTTTTTATTTGTGCCAGCATGACACGACGTTCGTTTAGGAAAGCAGTCAAATCAAACACAACGTTTTAGTAATTAGTTTAATTATTACGCCATTTATCTAACTGAATATTAACTGTTTCTGCAGTTCCTTTGTTTTGCGTCATAAATTGAACAATATTAAAATTTTAAATGCCCAAAAATCACTTATTTTCTATCAAAAATCCAGATTCTGCACGAAACATTCATTCAATAGTACGATCATTCGTTCTATTTTTCCCGTCCCTATTTACGTTAGTATGACGTCACCAACGTTTTCGTATCGCGCCCTCGGTACGAATTCGGAAGTGCTTCGTGCTTCCGACTTTCGTTGTATTCCGTTATTGTATCGACGGCACGATACGGTGGCGACACGAAACCTACAAATATTCGTGCTAGGGGTACAGTACTAGCTCTGAAACCAATCGTTTACAGCGTGCTGTCAAGACTGCCCTGCGGTTGCTGCATACAATCAAATCTATCCCGAATGCAGATGTGTAGCCACCCTTACTTTATAAAACACTACTTTAAATCTGGTAATTTACAGTAAAAATATGTACAAAATTTACACGCACTTTACAAGTTCAATTAGAAGTATACACTTAGAAATCGGTATAATTATACCGATTTCTCAACCTTTGTCTTTCGGTGCACACAACACATGTAATTTGTCTGCTTGAGTTCATATGCATTGTCTCTTCGGGTATCGTTAACACCCTATTGTTCACAGATTTACGCAATGGTTATAATAAACTGACATTGTGTCCGTTTGAGTATTTGGCGGAAGACCTCATCGACCGATTGTTCATAGTCAGTCGGATCGACGAGGTGTTGTTGTCGCCGCGTCGGAGAAGTGATGCGTGGTTCCCTCCGGATTCCCTGTAAAGAGATTAAAAGTTTAATACGACTGTGTAATTTTAGACTGAAACTACAAGGATACATGGTACATATAGGGATACAATACTCCATTAGCCTCTTTTTTTTGTTTTTGTAAAACAATTTAGAATATATTTTATATTTCTATAGGGTTGAATTTATAGATTACATATTTAGTGACTACGTGTGGGGAAAGTTGTACAACCACAAATATATTATGTAACTTTTCCCTATTCATTGTGCCCAGACGAGAAAAAGAGACAGCGATCCAATAATTTCAAAATTTAATCGGTTTTTACAGAGATTCTCGAAGTCTCGTCTAGCGTGAAGCGCGTAAAAATGCGTGAAGAGGGTTAATAGGCCTTCGGAATTTTCTATTAAAAGTAAATCAAGCATTATAAAAAACCAATCCGTTTCGAATATCTAGGATTCCTTTCTCTAAATAATTGGATGAGTTGCTGAAAGATGGATCCCACCAAAAACATTAAATGTAAAAAATGCCAAGTCTCTCGTTGCAGTCTTTCCATCGTAAAAAGTTTTGAGATCTCACAGAAGCCAAGTCCTATTCAAATTATTTTGTAGTTATAAATCAACATTTAGTAATTATATCAATAGTTTTCTTTATATTATAACTATAGTGACTTGGCAATGAGCACAAGTAAAAACAAATAAAACGGCATATTTGGAGGAGTTGAAAGTTACACACACCGCATGCATAAACATTCTCTTTTATTTACTTTATTTATTCTCTTAACATTCATCATTTACTTTCATAAAGCGATGGCCCGTAAGGTATTCTTAATTATTGTATTGGAACATGTAGTCGGTAGTGACCATCATGATTCACACATAACAAATAATCTGATCACAGGTCTCGTCAGTAACATTTGCACATAATTCCAGGCAGCAAGCAGCTTTTAATTTGTGCTCATTGCCAAGTCACTATAGTTATAATATAAAGAAAACTATTGATATAATTACTAAATGTTGATTTATAACTACAAAATAATTTGAATAGGACTTGGCTTCTGTGAGATCTCAAAACTTTTTACGATGGAAAGACTGCAACGAGAGACTTGGCATTTTTTACATTTAATGTTTTTGGTGGGATCTCATTTATTTTTTGTAAGTGTATTTCTTTCTTTTTTTTAGCTGTCCTCATAATTTCTTGGACTTCAGCTACTTTTTTGCTTAGGACCCATTCTCTATCTAACAAACTAAATAGAACTAAACTAACTAACAAATAACTAAATAAATATATATCTACTAACTTACAAACTAAATATAACTAAACTAAATAACACGTAAACAACTAGATTTATGTAACGTTCTATGTCCATGTTATATTAATAAACTATTTTCCTAAATAACTGTTTCAGTAACAATAATAAATCTACTATCTAATCCGGCTAACTTAAGTTCTCTAAATATCTCTACAATATTTTTTTAGTTTCGAAATGGTTGTTCATAGATAGATGGCGCTATCAAATGAAAATTATTGAAGTATTTTAAAGTACTACTTAGACTGCGCTCTGTAACGAAACCATAGCGCGATTCAGACAGGTACAATGCCATCTATCGAGCGCGCATACAATATTTATCGCAATACAATGGAGTTTTAGCTTTATTAATTTAATGAATTGTGAACTTTATGTATTAATTTAGATTAATTATAGTCTATGTATTACATTTATATTATTCTTTTCTATTCTATGTATGTATTCATCCAATTGAATACTTAAACAACGAACAAAGTTAACAATGCAGTCAAAATCCATACACAATGTTCTTGCCAAACCGCAAATATAAAATTGTTTTCTATGGTATATTATTTTTTAATGTTTTTATAATTTTTCCTTTATATGTGGCTAATGACCTATCTTGGTGCAAAATTTGAAGTTTCTAAGTCTGCTAGAAGTACCTTAGATTTTTGATGATCGGTCAGTGAGTCAGTCAGTCAGTGAGTGACAAAATGGTGTAACTTTGATCGACCGTAACTCCTAAACTATTCATTCAATTGGCATGTAATTTCGAACTTAAGCTTGTTCTAATGCCTACTATTATTGACCGAAAACCTAAACTCCTAGCTTTGTCCACGTCGAAGATATAGGTGGGGCGAAACAGCCGCGAATCGCTTCGAGAAAAGATGGTACGGCCGTGCCCGTTTTGCTCGAGACTTGGCGGGGCACTGCCGTGCCCCCAGATTAGATGTAAGTAATGGACGGGATTGAGTACCGGTTTTCAATATTCAATAGTGAACCCTACTAGTTCTTAGGTTCCTAGTAAAATAGACTTAGGTTATCCTTAGGACAGCCTGTTCTTATTTAGCCACAGGAGTGAGTATTATTCAATCTTGAGTAGTGGCCGATGTTATGAAAAAAAAAACACTCCATAATTACCTATTCTAGACAAGAATGAAATAAAAGTTACAGAACGTCATAATATTCATCGAACGGGAAAAATACCCAAATCGCTGGCAGCATTGCCGTGTTAACCGGCAATTCTGATGCATACCAAGACATAGGCCAATCTTCTTGCCACACGTAACGCTTGGCGGTTTCCTAAAAGATGAGGTGGGCATTCGAATTCCATGACACTAATGTTGCAACCGTAAAATGCTCAAATACGTAAATATTAGTTAGGCTTAAGTGTTTTCATAATAATTCGTGACATTAAAAAACAAACATTTTAAAAGAGCTATAAAATCAAATACACACATCAAAAGTGTCTAGGGATCAAGCATTTTTATGCGGATTTCTTGAGATTGAGATGTGGCTTTGTAATAAATTTATGATTTTATAAATTTATATGGATCCTTTTTGGTGCATTTCATAATTTGAATCAGGAACTGTAAATCAAATTCGAGTAAAAGATGAAAATCAGCTGTCAATATTTTCCCTATAAAAACACAACGCATTGAAGACATTATTAGTGCTACTGTTTCCCTACTACTGATTAAAACCAACGTTATTATGGAGCGGCGACGTCATTTAAGCAGGGAAGAAATGCTCAGAGCCGTGGGAATGATAGAAGCTGGTTCCCGGCAACGTACTGTGGCTTTAGCTCTGAATACAAGTCAGAGTGTTATCAGTCGACTTTGGACACGTTACCGAAGCACTGGTACCGTGGCTGAGCGCCATGGAGGACGGTATCGCTGCACCACACGGAGACAAGACCGATACATTCAAATCTTAACTCGAAGAGCTCCAACAATAACCGCCATGATGTTAGCCGTGAGGCTTCATCACTCTTCAGGGAACTTAATTAGCGACCAAACAGTCAGAAACCGCTTGCATGAAGTGAACCTTCATTCCCGAAGACCGCTACGGGTACCATCACCTATAGCAATGCACAATCGTAGGATTCGATATCAATGGGCTCTTGAACACAGAAATTGGGCAGAAGAACAATGGCGTTTCGTGTGCTTTTCTGATGAGTCTCGTTTTGGTATGAGACCGGATACAAGACGTATACGACACTGGAGAACCCCTGGACGCCAACAGCGATTAAAATCCTGCCAGGAAGTCCATCCTTATAGTGGTGGAACCATCATGGTATGGGCGGGTATTTGGATCGGCGGAAGAACTGAGTTGATTTGGATCAGAGGCAACCTCAACGCTCAAATTTATGCTGAGACGATTGTATCAGACGTCATCGTTCCTCTACAAGTGCAAATCGGTCCCTTATTTCAGTTAATGCATGATAATGCACGACCGCACACCGCAAGAGTTGTAAGACAGACTCTCGCCGCAGCTAACATCAATGTCCTGCCCTGGCCTGCTCAGTCGCCAGACTTGAACCCGATTGAGCATGCATGGGATATGCTACAGAGAAGAGCTCTGCCGAATATGGAGGGTATCCAGTCGCAAGAAGACCTTTTTTTGTTGTTGCAACGAACATGGGCGGCCATTCCACAGCGTGATTTGGATGAACTCATTTTGAGTATGCCAAACCGATGTTCTTGTGTTGTTAGTGTTCGCGGTAGAAACACGGATTATTAATTGTTTAAGTTACCCAATAAAATTTTAAAGAAAACTGTTATTTCAGTCTTTTTTTCGAACTTTAATGTTAGTGGTTCAAATGTCAAAAATCCCTTTATTAGGAAAATGGCAAATTTCTTTATGAATGCAAAGGTGACTTGGTTTATCGTTACTGTGACAAACGATAACACTTTATTTGATGAATCCTTAAAGAACATTTTAATTAATATCAATCAGGAGAAAAGTTATTGCAAAAATATATGTTGATCCCTAGACACTTTTGATGTGTGTAGTTGCTTACTTATTTTATGTTATTCAAAGTCAAAGTCAAATCATTTATTTCAAATAGGCCATCAAAGAGGCACTTTTAAACGTCGAATATTAAAATTAAGGAAATAGGATGGGATGGGATTGATTCTACACCCATTCGCAAAGGTAGGTTGTATGAAGAAGAATGGGCAAGAAACTCCATACTTAAACTAAATTCCTATAAATCTCCATACTCTTTAAAAAAATGTTTTACAATATTTTTTAACATCGTTTGAAATAATTAATGTGAAAGCAATGTACCTTGAAAATCTAGACTAAAATTATAAAAACAAAATAATAACAAGTAAAAAAAAGCAAAACGTACATGGCGTTCACATTTTAACAAAATATTGCAATTACACAATTTACAAATATAATACCTATAAGTGTGTGAGCATTCAAATTTCAACCAGCTTGATTCTGTTTAAGCCCTACATTGTACTATGGAGCAGGACCAGCATGTTTCCAAACATTTTTATCTTGAATATAATCTTCTAATTTATAATATGCTTGTTTACTAAGTGTATTTTTTATGTAACTTTTAATTTTTTTTTCGTTTAGATTTACTCGTTTTTTTTTCGTTTAGATTTTTTTTTATTCTTATTATTTTACGGAGTTGTAATATTTAAAGCAGTCATAAGATCATAATTATCGTGAAGACATTTTACTCTTTGCTTACAAGATGTTACTAATCCACACACACGAAAATTAAACAAACATAGCTTATCACAAGGGAGCTATCTTGTTTGTCTTTAATTATGTAGTACGTGATAAAAATATATCACAGAGAATCTCAAAGGAATTTGTCATACTGAAATTTTATAAGCCCAAGGAGGTAAACAATTTTTCATATAGTCATTAGGAGACATTTTCTACCCGGGGGACATTGGTACGCGTTTATAAAGCTACCGATATGTTATTGTAACCAATCTCTACGTGAATAATAATACCCTCATTGTGCTTTTAAATTGTTATGTTTAGGGAAGGATTTATGAGAAAATGTAACTTTTTATTTAAAGAACGATGGAGTGAAAAAAAAGAACATGATATTTTTACTATTTTTCAATCTTCTTTCTATACAGAACATACTTCGATGAATCTCCAAAATCAATTTTTCGATTTAAATTATTTTTTTGAATTTTCAGACGCTAGTACATCATTTGACATCAATCTTTTGTAGATTTTGAACATTATCGCAAACACAGAAGGCTTAAATTTGATTGAAAGAGACAGATAGGTGTAGGTCGATTTGCTGGCGTCCTGTGTACATGCTCGTAGTTGGTGACAGCCTGTTCCCGATGGGCAACGTCGTACTAAGCACGTGCCAGTATCCTGTATTTATATTGAACCCATTGGGTAGTTACGTTGATTGTAACACCAGTGGCATTATTATGGTCATCAAAAGTACATGTGGACGGACAGATAAGAAAATATAGTAAGTGTTATTGAACGTAAACTTCGCATTTGCTCAGGAATCTGAGATTTAATTTGATCCTCCACTTCACAAAATTTTGTTTACAATGTCTAATCAGGATCAAGTAGTTGCTTGGATTCAATTAAATATCTATTTAATCGATTTGATTTATTGTAACTATCAAATACCACTAAGTTAAGAGAAGACGCCGAATTCATGGAATGTTACGGCATAGTTTAATCCTTTCAAGTAGAATGATAAAACTAAGTTAACTGTCAACAACCGGCAGGACTATTCCAAGAATTCAAAATTGGAATTAATTGCTAAATTCAAAATTCACTTGCGTAAATAACTGTATAATTAAGTACATTCCGTCTAAAACTTGGTGTATCTCTTATATTATTTTAACGTAATGCCACATAATTTAAAATTAAATAATTATAGTCATACAATCTTGCCGATTATGAAGGTTACATCTCGCTTAATAAGGGCAGTTTCTGTCAATAATATACCCACTAAGTTTCCTGCGTCTCTTGGAAAGTTTGCTAGGCCGTTGGACACGGTTTTTCTTTGTAAATATTTAACAGTCGTTATAGAAACTCGGCCTGTCAGTATAGCCAAGGGAAATAGTTCTGCTATCATACTATCGCAGTAGCTCAGGTGTAGAGATTTAATAAAAAATAATAATAAAATATAAATAGGCAGTCAGTCTATAATGAAGCTGCCTCTTTATAGATGTAGGCAGCATGGGCGGAAACCACAAAAACTTTCTCGATTTTTTTTTCTTTAACGTACCAAAAAACCAATTATTTCTTTGTTGACAACATAGAAATTTATAATTATTATCACATTTAAATTCAAATCCCTTTTTTACTGGTAGCCTGTGGTGCGGTTACGGGGGATAGACCGCTAGAAACCCATCCCATCATCCTCAAAATCATTAAAGAGCCCCAAATTAATATCGTGTAACTCTTATAATAAGAGCTCTTTATCAACAATCCAGCATGTCTTAAATCTCCCACGTTATGTTCCCTAACTTCAAAGATTATAAATACGAACACGTCTTTTGATCAATTACTCAAATGTCCTCCGGCGTTTCGGAACTCATACGTTACAACTTCGCATAAACGTAACTGAAATAATTATCTAAAATGTACTGGGTATACTCAATTTAGAACAATATAGATATATAAGCGAATCATTCAACTGGGTATTTTTAATTTAGCTGATTGAATATTTAATCGGGCCTTTTGTTTTAAGGATCGTTAGAGACACCTAAACGATTTATGTTTATTTGTAAGTTAATTTATATTACCGATGTCTGAATTAATTAATTGAAGTTTAGAATTACTTATGTTATAAATTTCATTGAAGATAATGCCTTTATTGAAGTTTGCATTTATAGTTCTGCTTTCTTGCAATATATAACAGTAAAACTTACTCGATGAAACATGGCAAAATGTTTTTTTTAGTTTGCCCTTTAGTTTTTCACTGCTGCAATCTTTACACGATCTCTATACTATACGCCATCCTGTATAACTTTTGGAATACTCGAGAAACTTATTTTTAAACTCTTTTATCCAATATAAATTCATTTGGAACTATAGGTACAAGCCGATACATCTTTATTTATAGAAGCACTTTACTTTGAATAAACCATTCATTCCTCTATGAAACATAACCCACGCATACCAGATTACATAATACCTCATTAACAAAGCCACAGAATCGTTGTACCTAATATTAAAACGAAAATTAATATAACACTTTATTGCTTCCAAGTAGTAATTAATCATTAAGTTATTATACGAAGTGCCTACTGCCTTGTAATTTAGCACAACAATGTGTTTATTTTTGGTTTCATTTATTTTTAGGAATCTCGGCACTTAATTACCTACCAAACAAGGTTTTAATTATAACATAGGTTGAACAAATTTATAAGCAAATATAGGCCTCGTAGTTACTATTATGATTGACTACTTACCTAGTTACTGTTATGGTCACTGTTGAAGTACAATATAGTCGAGGCCATGGACCATGTTGTACGCCAAGTCGCCAACAAGGGCCACCCTCGCGTATAATACTGAGCAGTAAGTTTGAAAGCTAGAATGACGGGGCGTTTTGTCAACTAGGGCGTATTACCTAGTATTCCCCTATAAATATATAAAAATACTAGCTGACCCCGCAAACGTTGTTTTTCCATATAAATTAAAAAAAAAAAATAGATAGTAGCCGATTCTCAGACCTACTGAATATGCATACCAAATTTCATAAAAATAGGTCAAGCCGTTTCAGAGGAGTACGGTAACTAACATTGTGACTCGGAAATTTTATATATAAGACTAGCTGACCCCGCAAACGTTGTTTTGCCATATAAATTAAAAAAAAAAATAGATAGTACTAGCCGATTCTCAGACCTATTCGGAGGAGTACGGTAACTAACATTGTGACACGGTATATATAAGATTTTGGGTAAGCTCGCTCTATCGTAGGCTTTGTGTCTCTCACCTCTGACCCAGGCTGCGAGAGAGAGTCAAGAGCAAACCCACATCAAATAAAAAGAGGGGTTAGGTTTTTTAATTCTTTTTTTTTTCTTCGTTGTTTATTTTCTACACTAAGTTAAGGCAACTTTAGTCTAATCATTTGCAGCCAGAATGGCCAGTCCATTTTTTGCCCCAGTACCTCAAACATTATTTAAAAAAAAAAACAATATTGGTCCACCGGTATCGGGAACAGGGTCCAAGCTATCGGGTGGCGGTCGGTCAGGGCCCCAGAGAAAGGAACCTCCTAACAATCCACGGCATGTCCAGAAGAACTGCTTTAGGAATCAGGCCCTTGATCCAGCTGCCTAATGAGAGCCTCCTAAGATGTTGGTCGAGGCTCTTGGCAATTAAGCCATGGGCTGACATGACTATCGGCACAATGATCGCTGAATCCACATCCCACATATCGACAACGTCGTGAGCCAAATCAAGATAGGTACTTGAGTTGCTTATCTTTCTCAGCTTTCACGAACAAAGCCATTAAAATATTCATCTGACAGTACTGTTATTCTTACTATTAGAGATAAAATCTGCATTAAAATAAGTTTTTAAACTACTTTCTTTCACAGGAAAGAATAAGGCGAGTTTGAAATTCAAAATCTGTTTATAAGCTCTTCATTACAAGTTTTTAAATGAAAATGATACTTATACTTTCACGACAGATTTTAATCAAAACTTTTAAAGAAGTTATAGTTTCTGTGCATGATTTGTGAGCTGAGCCTAAATGCATCGATTTGATAGTAAAAGTAGTTTTATATTGAAAATACAGAAGACAGTGATTATTTTTATTCATTCATAATAAAACTCATCTACATCATAAAAAGTACAAAAAACAATGAATTGAATATACTAGCGAACATCTTGTACGACATTGGCCCACATTCATGCCATCTTCAAATTCAATATTCGACATACCGCCAAAAATTCTTTAGCAATGCTAGATTTCATTCTCCCCTTCCTCCCAAGGCGTGAAACGTGACGGATGTAAAATCTGTAAAGAGACATGTTTTCCCTTCGAATTTGCTGTTTTGTGCTGACTACAAAATTAAATGAGGAACTAGTATTTGTGACAAAATTATTTTGTAAAACTATCTACACACATCAAAAGTGTCTAGGGATCAAGCATTTTTATGCGGATTTCTTGAGATTGAGATGTGGCTTTGTAATAAATTTATGATTTTATAAATTTATATGGATCCTTTTTGGTGCATTTCATAATTTGAATCAGGAACTGTAAATCAAATTCGAGTAAAAGATGAAAATCAGCTGTCAATATTTTCCCTATAAAAACATACAACGCATTGAAGACATTATTAGTGCTACTGTTTCCCTACTACTGATTAAAACCAACGTTATTATGGAGCGGCGACGTCATTTAAGCAGGGAAGAAATGCTCAGAGCCGTGGGAATGATAGAAGCTGGTTCCCGGCAACGTACTGTGGCTTTAGCTCTGAATACAAGTCAGAGTGTTATCAGTCGACTTTGGACACGTTACCGAAGCACTGGTACCGTGGCTGAGCGCCATGGAGGACGGTATCGCTGCACCACACGGAGACAAGACCGATACATTCAAATCTTAACTCGAAGAGCTCCAACAATAACCGCCATGATGTTAGCCGTGAGGCTTCATCACTCTTCAGGGAACTTAATTAGCGACCAAACAGTCAGAAACCGCTTGCATGAAGTGAACCTTCATTCCCAAAGACCGCTACGGGTACCACCTATAGCAATGCACAATCGTAGGATTCGATATCAATGGGCTCTTGAACACAGAAATTGGGCAGAAGAACAATGGCGTTTCGTGTGCTTTTCTGATGAGTCTCGTTTTGGTATGAGACCGGATACAAGACGTATACGACACTGGAGAACCCCTGGGCGCCAACAGCGATTAAAATCCTGCCAGGAAGTCCATACTTATAGTGGTGGAACCATCATGGTATGAGCGGGTATTTGGATCGGCGGAAGAACTGAGTTGATTTGGATCAGAGGCAACCTCAACGCTCAAATTTATGCTGAGACGATTGTATCAGACGTCATCGTTCATCTACAAGTGCAAATCGGTCCCTTATTTCAGTTAATGCATGATAATGCACGACCGCACACCGCAAGAGTTGTAAGACAGACTCTCGCCGCAGCTAACATCAATGTCCTGCCCTGGCCTGCTCAGTCGCCAGACTTGAACCCGATTGAGCATGCATGGGATATGCTACAGAGAAGAGCTCTGCCGAATATGGAGGGTATCCAGTCGCAAGAAGACCTTTTTTTGTTGTTGCAACGAACATGGGCGGCCATTCCACAGCGTGATTTGGATGAACTCATTTTGAGTATGCCAAACCGATGTTCTTGTGTTGTTAGTGTTCGCGGTAGAAACACGGATTATTAATTGTTTAAGTTACCCAATAAAATTTTAAAGAAAACTGTTATTTCAGTCTTTTTTTCGAACTTTAATGTTAGTGGTTCAAATGTCAAAAATCCCTTTATTAGGAAAATGGCAAATTTCTTTATGAATGCAAAGGTGACTTGGTTTATCGTTACTGTGACAAACGATAACACTTTATTTGATGAATCCTTAAAGAACATTTTAATTAATATCAATCAGGAGAAAAGTTATTGCAAAAATATATGTTGATCCCTAGACACTTTTGATGTGTGTATTTGACATGCGACCTGTTTTCACACTGAGAGAGATTGGATTTGAATCTTGAATTCTGGACGACGAGACAAGAGTTTAATTTAAAATAAACAAACTAAGTCGAATAAAAAAAAATGTGATGGTTTTAAGGTGGTCGCACACATAAATATCAGCACCGTACGCAGCTCAACGCGCTCCGCTTTATATGACATTATGGCGTCATCAGCATTCTTTGGATGCTGACAGCATTTTCCGATTTCATAATTAATTTCATACAACGGATTCTAGAAGGCGCCGACGGTGCGATCTGATTTACTGGGAGTTGATCCAGTATCGTGAGTGCATTTAGAAACATTTACACTCAAAAACCATGCAGCAAGACCTGGAGCAGCTATTTGCAGGAGTAGTAGGTAAAACAAAATACTAATTTGTTACCACATTTAGTGCAAATAAATTAAAAATAAACATTGTCACCAAAAACAAATTAATTGATATCGGATGAAGTTATTTAAATGCTTTTTAATTATAAACGCAAAGAAAATTGTACTGCTGGATTGTTAAATCATAGCTTTGTTAACGAATTTGAGTTAAAAACCCATTTCATACAAAATTGTGGTCGAATTCATTTTGTGTAATAAATTAGACGTCCATTGCATTTACTAGATATTTACGTGTACAGCGGCGGACTTAGTGTCGTAAATTGGGCACTATCTACCGGTCTACCTTCACCTGCCTGCATTTATTGGAAAGCCTCGTTATTCTAGTGGGGTCCTGGTTACAATAAACCCGTTAAAGCACTGTTTTATTGGATTACTACTCGTATCAAGGATTTTTCAAGTATGGTAGCAGTCACGGGGTAAAGGTGAATAAATTTATAAATTAAAGTTGGTTCAGTCATTAAGTTCATTTAATAATTAGATTACATGAACATAAACGCAACTGTTGAAATGTGTTTGTACTATTTGATACACATTTACCTAATCCATAATGATTAAAGGCGTGATGTATTATGTTACACATTCATTGATTAACATTATTTTTATGATTATGGGTGAAGTATGTAGGTAGGTTCTAACAAAATTTCATTTTGAGTGTATTTTTTTACATTTTTAACCGACTTCAAAAAAAGGAGGAGGTTATCAATTCGACTGTATTTTTTTATGTTTGTTACCTCATAATTGCGACTGGGTGAACCGATTTTTTATTTGAAAGCTGGTACTTCCCGTGTGGTCCCATTGTCACCATTTCAGGATCTGATGATTGGATCTTGGAGAAATCGAGGGCAACCCTCAAATTTTATTCGCTCACACACAGTTTTTCGCAAATCTTATGAAGTAATTTAAGTACTTGCGTATGGAAATCATCATCTCATGTAGCTCAGCTGATGATGGAAGGTACAACTCGTCGACTGATTTAGTCAATTATGTTTGTGTTCGCATATCTCCGGAACTACAAGTCCGATTTAAGCAATTCTTTTTTTTTTGTTGTACTAGGTATCGTTCAACTTAGAGAATACTACAAGTTTCATCAAAACCGGTTCAGTAGTTTTTGAGATAGGGAATGAATGAAAGAGATGTTAACGATGTTATTACCGTTGCTACGGATTACAAAATTCTAGTGCACATGTAAGAAAATGATGTATTTGACTAGAATTTTATTGTGGTTGAGTATTTAAACTAAAAAGAGTAAAATAAAAACTTTTTCTAAAAAATGTGACCGCTTTCAAAAACTACCACAAAAAAGGGTAAAATAACCTACTAAACTTTTCTTTCGGAAGTCGGTGGCAAAAGAGTCAATGAAATTAATAAAAAAAGTCACCGACTTCCGAAATAAAAGTTTTGTAGGTTATTTTACCCTTTTTTGTGGTTGTTTTTGAAGGCGGTCACATTTTTTTAGAAAAAGTTTTTATGTTACGTAAAATCTGTTTGTGGCAGACCCTAAGACCTAATGCTCCTTTATTTTATCTTCATAGTTTATTTAAGAAATATTAGACAAAAAGTGACTGACATACGGGATAAAAAGATTTGAAGGGAAATACAGAGATTCCATTATGTCGGTAGAGAATAACAATAACTTAAGCTGTGTAAGTGTGTAAGAAAACAAATAGATATTTTTGTTCTTTCAATTTTCTTACCTATATCTAACAAAAGAAAACTTACACAATAATTTTCGCCGCTCAAATAGATTTTTCTTCTCTCTTTAGAAATGGCAAATTGAATAATACTTTTCTGCCTGGTCATCATTCAAAATAGCATTGAATGAAATTTTTCATTATTTTTCTGTTTTCTCTGCTTTTGTAAAAATTATTTAAGTGAAAATCTACCCTTTTCTATTTTCGGAGGAAATAAATAAGGTTAAAAAAACACCCCAGAATGACTACAAAAGGCCATGTTTTTTTTTATAATTAAAATTTACATTTCAATATTATTTTGACATTACTTCATAGAACTTTGCGTGGGGTTATTAAACCAAGTCTCTGCTGTTGATTCTATTTAATTACACCCATACACTCAAAGAGAGGGCAGTATCGGCCCACTTGTGACGGGGACTTAAGTTGGCGGTTGTGGGTTAACACAAAATGGCGGCGGAGGCCTCTTACGACATTACTCATGCCTTTCAAACCACACAAGAAATCTTGAACAAAATTTTAAACTTTAAAGAAATTTTAAACGAGCCGTCGAAGCTATTCGTCGAAGTTACGAGCAAACGAGATATTGAAACGCAAAATGATACTAGTTATGCTAAAAAGTGTTAACCCACACTTGTTTTAATCTAAAACTATCCAATAAATATTTTCATGAAAAAAAGAAAACAAGAAACGAAGAACATTGGATGACTTCACTGGGTTGGTAAACTAAAACCCACAAACATCCTGAACAAATAAAACTTTCTAAGTTCGAGTTTCCGACTCAACAATAGTTTTGTTTCGTGAACTAACTGAAATTCCATATGAAGTTTCAAGTAAGATCACCTACCTGTACATGTAACGTGATCAATTCTATCGCTATTCTTCTAAGAATAGAAAAAATCATTTTAAGGTAATTTCTATTAAATCTGTCATTTTTAAGTTCGAGTATCGCACGACAACTACAATATAATATAAATCTATTTTCGACGTTTCAAGCATCGCCATAATTTCTGTGAATTTATCAACTATTCCTTCGATAAAACCCTTTCTATGGTGTCTTGCTACGTGTGCAGGATAATACAGTTTCATCTCCCTAGCCTTTTACCAACTATAAATTGGGGTCGGCTTCCAGCCAAACCAGAAGCAGCTGAATATTAATATTTTACATGGAGCGACTGCCTGTCGGACCTCCACAACCCAGTACTGGGTAATACGATACTCCATGGTAGACTGGTTGTCAGACTTTTAGAGCTTCTGAACTACTACTGTTACACGTTACGTCAAAGATGTACAAATGACCAGGGAAAAACAGCTTTACGTGCTTTCCGAGGCACGGAGGAAACTCGCTATGACAGGATGGTCACCCATCCACAGACCAACCTTGGCATGCGCGGCTTAACCTGGAAGATCGGCCTGTGTGCAGGGTTTAATTATTTAGCCACGAGCTCCTCCAGCAGATAAGAGAGGATAATACAGTCTAATGTATGAAAATATTCGTCTCAAACGCAATTCTTAACGTTCAACTAACTTTAAAGCATGTACTAATTAAGGATTTATTTAGTTCGTAATATTTGTAATTTTTTAGTTTTAGTTCTGTATATGTTTTGGTTCTGTTTTTATATTTAAATCACTTGATTTAGATAACAAAAAACCTGTTAAAACGAAAAAAGGGGTTAGTGCGAATTATATTGAAATTAGAATTACATAAAGGAAAACTTATAAATTACCGCTCAAGGTTTTGACGGTTGCTTACAAGGCGCAGAGCCTTTCACAATCGAAATTTTGTTTACCGTCAAGTTTGGCTTCACTTAAGAGTAATGCGAAAAGTTTTCCATACCTGTCACTGTGCCGATGAGATCGATTCTTCTTAGGCCATAAATGGAAGGCCCCGTATATGACGGGGTTCACTAGACTGTTTGACATCCCGAAGAAGAAAATACCGCTGAGGAGTTCTTCACTTTGCTGTGGAAAATAAGAGAGAATTAGTTTTGTACACAAACTTGTTTTCGTGAGACTAGGTTTTACAGAAAGATAAAATTTAGTATTTAACTTAATCTGACATAATAAACTTGACCTAGTCGAATGAAATCATATTAGATATTTTAATTTCGTTGTATGCTCACAAAGGTAAGAGTAATTCTTATATTTATGACCGAAATAGTGAGGAATCTGTCAAATTAATGGCATGGCAATAAAATATACTGGACCGTGTCCGGTATATTACATACAAATAGAATATACCAGATTTGATATGGCATTGCCCTATGACAATCCAGTAAACGTTTAGTAAATATCAAATTCGATTATTCGATCTGGTAACAAGCAATAAATTGACGAGGCTGCAAGGATGGACGGCGAGGATGAAATAAGTTACACAAAGTAATAAGCCTCGTTGTGTTTGAATCAACGATCTACAACACGTAAACCGGGGCGGTCATCACTAGGCAACTAGTGCTTTTGGGTTACTAGTTGCGAGAAAAATCTGGTAAAGCTGCAAATCACATCAGTATTGAAAAATCAGGTGTAAAATAACGATGAAAGAAAAAAATATTGGCACAATGGCAACATACTCGTCCTATCATCAATTCGAATACAATTGCTACCAAAATATCATCTAAATTGACAAAAAATATTTAATGATCTGCTTTTCAGCATTTCGTGTAATAATCCGGCAACTAAACCACAAATTACTAAAATGACGAGCACTAATTGTTTAAAACCGTACTGTCACAATTTTAAGTGTGAATTGATGTGTTAAATTACCTACGTTTAGCGTGAAATGGAGCAAGCAAGCTCTATTTTTTTATCAATCATGATCATTTCAGCCTATTGGCTTGATACAGCCACTTCCAGCTACCTTCTACAGATCATCGGTCCACCTTGCCGGGCTTTGTATCACCCTACGTTTACCTTCGCGTGGTCTTCATTCTAGAACCGTCCACCTTTCATCGGTTCAGCGGCAGCTGACCAGCCCACTGCCACTTCAGCTTGCTACAGTTTTGAACAATATAACATGTCTCTGGTCTATTCATTTAGAATTATGTTAAACAGAGGTACTGTTTAATTTGTTGCTGACTCTACCCGTTTATCTCTTTAAGGCCGTAGTTAAAGGCCGCATTTTGACATTATTTGCCTAGGATACGACCCTCTAAGAACGATTAATTATAGATTAAGAGTATGACCTTGTTTTGTAATTTGGAGGGAATATTATCCTTATCTAATAATTTATTATAAACGCGGAGTAATTATTTTTTTATGATTCTTACTCAATTACGTCGAAATGGATGAAGGGAATCTTTAAGTTTGAGTAGGAGATAACTTATAGTCTGGATCATCATCAGCCTATAATGTTCCCACTGCTGGGACACAGGCCTCCTCTCTGTGAGAGGGAGTGGGCCATAATCCACCACGCGGGCCCAGTGCGGATTGGTGGATGTCACATGTCTTCGAATTTTTGGTTCTAGGACATGCCGGTTTCCTCACGATGTTTTCCTTCACCGTTTTGAAAGCAGTGGTGATGAAATAAATTACACAAAGTAATGCGCCAGACGGGGTTCGAACCCACGACCTACAACTCGTAAGTCGGGACCGATACCACTGGGCCACCACTGCTCCCCGTAAGTCGGGACCGATACCACTGGGCCACCACTGCTCCCCCTATAGTCTGGATAAGCCTCTAAAATAACGTCTGCTCTCATTAGAGACCGGATTATTTGTAAATGCTTAGTTGCGTATGCAATTGCATAACATGATTCATTTTGCAATTGTTGCATATTTTACCTAAAACCAGATGATATACGATTATTTGGGCATGTTTTCTTTAACTATAATTAACTAATATATTTAAAAAATTGAAAATGTTCCAGTTTTGATATTTGCAAGTGGATGTACAACAAAAGCTTTCAGTTTTAATACTTCCATTGGTACATACTACATACTTTCAAGAACAATTTTGTTGCATATTTCAGGTATTTATGTTGCGATTAACACGCGGACGAAGCCGCTGGCAAAATCTACTTGTAAATAAATAAAAGTTAAACATTATTATGTATGTCAAATCATGCTTAGCTAACAAAATTATCGTAAACGAGATTATATCAGTTATCCGTTGATTTTAGGATCAGTTGAAATTTATAGGAAAATAACCCTTAAACAAACGCGGCGCTGTGTAAGACTTATCAAAGATGTTAAAATGGATTTAGCTTACATTTAGAAATAGTTTTAATGTATGATAAATTAAATATAAAAAAAACATAGTATATATGTTTTTTTCTGGTGGGAATATATTTCCCTATGTTTGGTTAGGATATGTTTTGTTTCAATGGTGGGAAATTATTTCCCTATATACTTTACTGCAATGCCTAGTTGTGCTGCATGACTAGTTGTTGCCTTTGACTTTACTTGGTTTTTTGAATAACTAAGAAAAAAACAAAATCATAGAAATTAGGATATTTATTATTGCACAACTCTTAACGTTCCTAAAATAACAATAATGATTTGAATATTCTTTGTTATTATTTTTATTTTAAAATAAAAAATTTGAACAAAAAGACAGAATCAACAATTTATATATATTGATAAAACAATGAGCGCGAAAGGGATATAGGGAACTAATTTCCCACTTAGTATTTACCAAAATGGATATAGGGAAATTATTTCCCACCTAGTTTAGACACACAAAACTAACACGGAGTTTTCTTTTTATACACTGTTTATACCATCAATATATCAGAAATATAGTCTACTTACAGAAATAAGGACAGTTACGTACTTATAAGAATTTTTCTGCTCGTCAGAAAAAAAAACACTTCACAACAATCTTAATTTAGAGCTAAATTGATGGAAAAAACGAATTATTCCCGTTGGATCCCACTTTTGAATCCCACTTGAATATTTTTCCCGTTGGATCCCACAAAAATTAAAATTAATTCCCGTTGAATCCCACAACAAAAGAAAAACGTTTTATTCCCGTTGAATCCCAAAAACAATTCCCGTTGCCCACATGCTTTAAAAAATCTGAATGCGAGTACTTTCAACGACAAAATTGCTATAATAAAACTAGCTTCTGCTTGCGGTTTCGCCCGCGTCATATTAGGCGTATGGCCCTATGATCCAGTCTCCATCAGTTCCCTTGAGGAAAGCGTAAAACACGACGCGCCGGAACACGGGCCTGTCCTTGCTCGGATGGCTCCCGGACTCCCCGTCCAGAAGCGGCTGGAAAATGACCCGCGATTTCCGACGCCCTAGACTTCATCAGCGCTGGCTGGGGCGAGAGGTAGACGATAGACGACGACGAGGTACAGGTAGGCGCGGCGGGAAGAGCTCCGGCGCGATCTCAGGGCAGTATGGAGGGAGCGACTGTCGCAACCGAGGTTCGGGCACCCCGCAATCGCGGCGGTAAGACTCCTCTTTGAGGAGTGGCTGGATAGGCCCCACGACGTCCTCACCTGCTGCCGCTTGACGCTTGACGATCCGTTCCTTACCGGACACGGATGTGTGTCACCATTGCGAGGATCGCCCGGAGAACTCGGTGGAGCATACGGCTGGATCTCATAAACCATGATAGACAGTTGAATAATTTGTAAATATGTATAAGTATTACACTAGTCTAACAAAAAGGACGAAACCAGTCAGGTACATAGCATAAATACATGCCACCATAAACTTATGCTAGCCTAGAATATATTAGCTGGCTTACCAGCGCGACGCGCTGCACATTACTTATAATGTGCAGCGCGTCGCGTATTCGACCGTACGGAACAAATATTAATTGTATGATGTGCAGGTAATTGTTCCGGCAAGTCACATTACTCGCCGTCCGCCGGCGCCTATGGTGGCCGGATATCGTAAACTTTTTTTTTTTTTTGTAAAATTCATAAATTATTAATAGAGAATTCATCTTTAAAATAAAGGTAACATTACTCGCTGTCCGCCCGCGCCTATGGTGGCCGGATCTCGTAGAACTTCTTTTTTTAGTAAAATTCATAAATTAGTAACGAAGAAGATACATCTTTAAAATAACGGATAACGGTAACACTTTTCTACTGATATGTACTCATGTTGTCAAAAAGTGGGATTCAACGGGAATTAAAAATGGGATCCATCGGGAATACCTAAAAAATGGGATCCAAAAGTGGGATCCAACGGGAATAATTCGAAAAAACGGACCTCGAAGTTTGAACTGACTTTGACGTTTAAGGCATGTGACATTTATCAAGAAAGTGTTGCCTGAAATTAAAAGAAATATGGTATAGTTTTTGATGGATCGAAATAATTTGAAGTATCGATTATCGATTAATTATAAAATTCCAAAATGTAGATCATTGTCGGGTGGGAAATAATTTCCCTATGTTTGATTAAGGGATAACTAACTATCTACCAACCAGCTGCTGTAGCGAGTATCTCAAAATATTTGTTTAGGACAAAGTTCTTGTCTTGTCTTCAACGATATTTATAGATACAGAATAAGTATACCTAGTGGTCAGTAAGAGGGTGTTGATGTTTAGATGTTTACTGCAAACGTGTGTCTAATAATAATAGAGGATCCTGCCTGGAGAATACGAAAAATGAGTAAAGGTCAGTGCAAACCAAGACGCGATGTGACGTGACGCGACGCAATGATATTGGAAATGTGTATATTTTCGTGTAGTTAATAAAGCGCAGCGACACGTCTCGATGTAAATGACCCTAACCGTTTTACATACACTAATCATTGTTTTAATAATATGTTATTCATGTTACAAACATGTTGAATGTAACTGTATTACATTATGCTAACTGTATTATATTATTATAATTAGATGAAATTATCAAAAGGCTCGAATAATTCGATTGGATAAGGACCTAGAATGTGTTAAGTCATTTATTTGTTTTGTTTGCACAAAGTAGAAAAAATATGTAGTAGTAGCATATACCTGATTAAACTTCCATTGAAGCAATCAATTTCCGGTGTGTGTTTGTAGACGGACATTTTCCAATGGAACGGAAATCGGCATTCATTTCAAATTAATGATAGGAAGCGTTTTGTAAAATTTCTTAAACATTTATTAACATTTAACCCATAACTATGCAAACGATGGAAATCATGCCATTTATATTGTGAAGGCTTTATGTGCATTCGTATATTATTAAAATGTAAGTTATGTTTATGAAAAGTCGTGGTAATCTATAGAAGTACCTAAGACTGGGTCGATAGTGTTTCAATAAATTACAATAAGGCCCATTAAATATTTTTATAAATTTAATACGCAAAAACGAATGCGTCGCGGATTTTAAAGATTTTCTAAGGAAAGAAAATCTTTAAAGTTTCGTAATGCCGAAAAAAACAAAAATCAAATGATACCTATACTTCGTGAAAATTTTCAAACTAAAATTTCTTAATTGAACTCCTAAAAATCTTTAACGTTTCCAATTTATCAGAGAGAACTCTCAAGGCACTAATTGAGAAACTGGAAATTGTTGCTTTGACAATTTTTACTTTATTATTATTTTGATTACATATTTGTTTTGATAAAGGCGTAACTTTGGCTTTAGAGTGGCAATCAAAATAATTAACTCTGTTTACTCATTTGATAATAATTAACTCATATACGAAATAATTATTTTTAAATGAGTCGATGCAGCCTTGACGATTTCATTTAATTTTCAAACGTAAATTCCATGACACATTAAACAGGCTCAACTTTTCCAATAGAAGCATTTCATTTAATGGCTGTAATGAATTCCGAAAACTTTTTCATTTAAATTTTCCATTAGTTAAATAAATGTTTCAAATTATGTCTGTATAATGGTACTGAAATGAAGTAAATGAATTAATTATGGCGACATTTAAATCCCATTTGATTTCAATGATACTAGCTATTGCCAGGCTTTGCCCGCCTGTTAATTGAATGTTATCTCACTGAGTTTCACATTACCTGATTACAATTGGAATGGTTTGAAAATGTCATTTGCAATAAGCCTTGACTACAAAATTTGTAACTAAACATTATTTTCGTATTCCGTTTGTCTTTCACAAAATGATTTTACCGTGGTCACGAGAAATTGAGTTTCAAATTACGAATTATTCCCGTTGGATCCCACTTTTGAATCCCACTTGAATATTTTCCCATTGGATCCCACAAAAAATTAAAATGTGTTCCCGTTGAATCCCATAACAAAAGAAAAACGTTTTATTCCCGTTGCATCCCAAAAACTATTCCCGTTGGATCCCACATGCTTTAAAAAATCTGAATGCGAGTATACTTTCAACGACAAAATTGCTTTTGTTTTAGAACTTTTTTTTGTAAAATTCATAAATTAGTAACAGAGAATAAATCTTTAAAATAAAGGTAACACTTTTCTTCTAATATGTACACATGTTGTCATAATGTGGGATTCGACGGGAATTAAAAAATGGGATTCATCGGGAATACCTAAAAAATGGGATCCAAAAGTGGGATTCAACGGGAATAAATCCAAATTACGCTATAGTTTCGAGTAATTATAATTAATTTGAATTTGTCAACTGGGTTAAGGTTAACGTCATTCATAGAACTCGCCAACCTAGAAACTAAAATTTTCTTTAAATTAAAAATGGGCTGGGCGGAAGACGAATTTCTACAACAATTGAGGTATTGTTGGATTCCCATTATTGGTGGCTTAGTCATCAGTGAAAACAACAAAGGAATTTAAAATTTATCAATTCGGATTTTGAATCATCAGCAATTCAGATCAATCAAATTACTGTCACACTAGTATTATATAGATTTCTAGTTTTTTTACAGTAGTAAGTAACGTATTTAAGAACCATATTTTATATTTTTTTACAAAAACTTATTATACCTATACAATTTTTTTCATTGAAACGAACTGAAGTACAATAATAATATAATTATGTTCTTCAAGAAAAGGCAATTTACGAACGTTCCGTAATTGGAAGCGAGGTACTAAAGAACTAGGAAAGTAATATAACGTTTTATTGTTGTACTTATATCACCTGTATACATAACTACTATAATTGGAATGTCTACTTATACGTCGCCGTCGGTTTTGCAATACATGTTGGAGGAAGCTTGTATTACTGCTCTGTTGCCCTTTCTTATTAACAGACGATAAAATGTTGTGGTTGCATGTTGATAGTTTACCACCAAAAGTTATTCAATATTACTAGATGAGATATCAGTAATTCAAGTAAATTATTAAGTTATACAATGTGTCCAGTTTCGGTATTTAAAAACATTGTACAAACTTTAAGGAGATGTAGCTTGTTCAATTCTGCCAATAAAATTACCCTTAATGTGGGTCGGAAACCAATCCCCACTGAATGGTAGCAATTTTTGTTTCTCCGCTTTAAGTTTATACAAATCGAAACCAGACACATTAAACAGTGAGGAAACTTAAATTAATTAAGTACTTTAATGAACGTTACTCAAAATAACAATACTACGTTAGTTGTTCTAACATTGGATGGGAAGGACTTATTTGATGATTTTACAACGAAAAAAAAACACAGTTTAACTGTACAAAATAAAGCAAGAGCTGAAAAGGGTTTGTGTAGAGTGTGAAATGAAATAAAAACAAAAGCAGAAAAAAATCATACTATACAGTACTGTATTTTCTGGCCTGCTAAATTATGAAGACCTCCGTAACAGGCAAAACAAAGTATGTTAAATTCATGTTTAATGATTTTGTCGCTTTGTTTATTATTTCTACGTTATGTTAGTTCATATACAGGCTGTTTCTGTTTTCAGAATTACGAAATATATTTCCTCGTCCAATTTAATTCATACGGTACACAAAATATTTGTTGTTCAAAACAGTAAAAGAGTTTGTTTGTGTTCGAGATATAAACGGTTATATCAAACGGTTTTCTTAGATCTGCAACGGTATTCGAATTTCCTTTGCGACGACGACTTGAAAAATAATACCAGTTACAAAACTGTTTGTTTAAACAGCTGAAACATTTGTTTTCGAGTTTATAGGTCGTGGGTCTGATCTTGAGCTGGTGCGTTATTTTGTAGAAAAAAAAATGGTACTTATATAACATTATGTTAAGTTTTATGTGAGTTTAAATGATTGTAGATGCGTCCTCATTCAACAGGAGAAATTCCTAGAGCGAAGCAAGGTTTAAAAAAAAAACAAAGAAATCTTTAATTAATCCAGTCCAGCACCCTCTTAGTATTAAGAAGTTTATTTCCCATTAGTGGAAACGACGATAGAACAATAATTGTATTGCTTTTGCCAAATCTAATCGTAAAATTACAGTCGGTAAATAAATGGATCATTATTTATTGCCAAAACAAGGAAGTCACCCGGTAATCCAAAAAGTTTCGGCTGAATAATTGAAGTTTGAAACTCGTTTTGCGCACAATTGGCAATTGGTCCGAATTTTCGCACAATATCTGAAGGCCGTAATAGAAAAATATTGAAAAAAGTTCATTTTCTTCTTACATAATATGTACTTATTTTTTAACAATAGAAAATGAAGGACTTTAGTTGATAATTTCACCAGATATTAACGTTTTAGAAGGTCAAAGTATCATGAAACAATTCCAGTAAATAATTAACTTTTATTATTTCCATTTTTTTTTTTATATTTATTTTTTAGACTCCGTTTGCGAAAAGTTGGAGCATTTTGAACGTAAAAGCTCATCGGTTTATATGGTGGATTGTGAGACCGCTTATAAATTTTATCCCATATCTCCATACGCCTACGACAAGTGACTGCTTTTTATTCGTCTAACGAAAAATTTGAAGTACAGGCTGCAAAAATCTTCTACCACTCGAATGTTGCTGTCAAAACGTGCTTGCTTTATAAAATGGAAAAAAAAGAATGAGTTTAATTCAGAGTCTCTAGCATGAATAGTATTCTTGAAGTAGTTCGAAGAAAATTGTATGGATAATGAAAAGAATGACTGTAGTGTACGAATGAGGAACTAATTTTATCCATCAAATTAACTAAAATGTCCACATTCACTTTACGTCACAAAAATGTTAAAGTTCGTGGCCTCTGATATTAAACAACTATGAAAACTTCTATGAAATCTCCTAAGAGATTTACTGGCAATTCGACTAGGCCGCAAGTGACTAAAAATTGTAAGCTCCAAAGACAGTTGACTAAACATTGCCGTATGGCGGGTGACTAAACTCGCCCGTTTGTAAATGATCATCTACAGGCAGGCGATCGCCTGCTGCTTAAATTGTTGTGAACTACGAACCGAATTTCGATGCCAGCACGTAAAATACCCGATATGAGACTCTATCATGACTTATCAAGTTTTTGTGACGTAAGCTGGAACGTTGACGTCAATTTTTTCTCAATTTTCCATATCGCAGTATATATTTCAAGTACGCTGTTAAAATACAGAAATTCTGTGTTAAACGAGCTTTTCATTTTAAATTGAAAGCGATGCGACTGGAGACTTGCTTTATCTTACAACTATTCAAGAAATATACTCACGTCTTTGTCAGGATTGAGGAATGTGAAGATAATCATCATGACATAATAAGGTGTCCACCAGATCAGGAAAGCGGCCACTATCACCACAGACATCCTCAGCGACTTCATTTTCGCTCTATCAATAAGTCTTCTTCGATTCATATCTGGAGTGAAGTACTTCTCCTGCCTCCGCACTTCAGGTTTGAATACCTTCTCACTCTCTGAAAGAAACAAAAAATATTTATTACGAAACTTTGTAATCAAAGCCTACAATAACTTTGCGATTTCAAGGTGGAGAGGCAAAAAGTCGAAAATATTTTTCCTTTTTATTTTCAAATATTTTCCGATTTTATAAAGCGTTCTTATCGCGAAATGTTGTAAAACAGAAGGTATGATCGGAATTTGTAAAGAAAAATGGTAATTTTAAAACGTGAAACGTAAATTCAAGCGTTGTTTTTGCTTTTTCTTTTCCTCGATCAATATTATCCGATATTCTATAGAAGTAGCCTATGCATTTTATACAATGTTCAAGCATTAACGCAAAACATCATAATTATACAGTTTTTTCTTACTTCGCCTAGGCATTATATAAGGTGACTGGCAATTAGTGCACGATACTTAAACACGTGATTGTGCTCATGTTAACAAACAATTTTTATTATGGGAGCAAAGCCGAAGTCGTGAAAGAAATATCAGCTGTTCAGTACATTAGGCAAACATAAATGTACTGAACAGCTGATTTTTTTTTTCAAGATTTTAAGCAAAGCTAAAATCTTGAAAAAAAAAATCAGCTGTTCAGTATAGAAAAAATTGTTTATTATCATGAGCACAATCACGTGTTTAAGTATCGTACACTAATTGCCAGTCACCCTATATACAATACCGAACGTTCAGTTGGCAATGTGTCAAAATCTGGTTGGTAACTTCAAAGAGCTGTCAGCACAATGACGGAGCCTCCTTATATAGAAGGCCAAAGCCTGCCGGGGTCGCGGGACTAACGAGCTACCGTGACCCCGGAACTTAAAGGGCTATTGAAGGATACCATGGATTTTAGTCAGTACAAGTCTGACAGTCCCTCCTGCCCTGCCCTGGGTGCGAAGACTCGTTTGATAATTTTACTAAGCTAATATAACTAAATAACTAAAGCTAAAATAACTAAGCTAAAAAAATAAATATAATTTTACTAAGCTAAAATAACTACCATTTGGTAAGTGCCTTTTTTGTAGTTTTGGGTGGTAAAATCATCATTAACCAGTCCTCCCCCTAAAGCTATTGTTAAACAGACAGGCGTGGCGTGGTATGTAATGTATGCAATTGTTTGAAGCCCGTCACATAAAAAGCGAAAGCGATCCCATAGTCTATATGACAGGCTTCAAACTTGCATACATTACAAACAAAAACGCCTCGCTTCGCGTTCGCCACGCCTGTCAGTTTGACAATAGCTTAAGGGTGGAGCGAAAGGGACTTTCGAGTCCTATTGCCTAAAAATTCACCTTGTTTCTTCAGTTGCCCTTTGCGTTCCAGGGTCACAGCTACCCTTACAGATGATCCCGCGACCCCTGATTGGTGTGCTCGAGCTATTACATAGTAAGTTTTTAGTATGAAATTTTTTCCAGATATCGATCGTTATTAGTGGCACTACCGAATGGGGTAATAATAGGGTGTTTTATTTTCAATATCAATGGATTCGATCTGGCTAAGAATATTGGTTACAAAAAACTCGATAAGATTCCGCCCGAGACACCTTTGAGTATTTTTCGTTTATCCTCATAGTTTTGGATTCAACCATCCACGCCTAAATGAATAATTCATCCTGCATAATGGCATACGATGTATAAAACATTTTATACATTGCCTCATTGAACTTGGCATCACAATAAATGACTATGTATTTTAAAGAATATCGATAATTTCATCTTTTGTCAGTAACGAACATAATTTATTATATTCTAGAAGTTAAGTAAAAGATTCACAACCCCACTGTGCTAAATTTAGACATTTTTATTTACATGCAAAGAATAATGAACTATAAAAGATTTACAAAATAATGTGAATGCCTGAAAAAGTCGTGGAATCGTAAGATTATAGGATCGTAAGAGCATATACCTATATCAATGAACCATTATATTAGATACCATCCGAGAAAATTAATGTTATCATCCCGAAGTTGTCACATTTTGTGGGTATATTATATTCTCGCTACCCAGTTTTGTGTTCTATTAAAATACGAGTATATTCCACATTTATTTTTACGCTCTTTATATTAAAACATCCGTCCTAATAAAAGATATGATCGATGTCTGGAAATAGTCTATATAAATGTGGAATAAAGAAATAAATTGAAAGCCAGAAAGTAATCATGTGAAATAACTCCGTCTTTTTTTCCGAGAAGCTCATCAATTTCTTTGCCGCCAATCTTTTTGAAACTTTTTTACCGAAATCAAACAATCCTATATTGGAATTCCGATAATTTATCAACCTCACAGTTGTTATTTATGACTAACCAAAGTTTCGTAACAACATTTAGCAGCTACTCGAAATACTTTTCCCACAGAAGTTCGCTATGAAATTCGTTTACCACAATTTGTTACTGTTTTAAAGTTGAATTATTATGTTGTGGTTAACCCGGCGTGAATGAGGTGAGAAATTGTTACACCAGCTATGAGGTGGGTAGGAGATACCCAAAATTTTGATGTTCAATTTTTGATACTATGATTGTGTAATAAGCATTTATGCTTGAGATATATAAATAATAGTATCCATTCAACAAGATTAGTAAATAAAATACGAGCATTAAGTACAAAAAGCGTTATTTTTTATTGGAATAACAAAGTAACTAAATTTTGTTTGAAAAAAAATACAAGTTTAGGTAGGTAACTTCTTTACCCATAAAATCTAACAAAAGATACAACTTCTTTGGTAAAGGACAATGGGCAAAAATGTATGAAACTTGGTCCAAGATCCTCCACTGATGACACTTATGGGAAATGAAAGAATATGGTTGTGACATCATTCTGGCAAGAGATTATCAAAATCCATCCGGGAGTTCTTTTTTTATGTCCATTTAAGTGACTACTAACCTAACCTAACCTTACCTATTCAAACCTAACCTAACCTAACTTGTTTTGTTAAGCTGTAAATGATGGCCGACGCATATTGAACCATCTGGGAAGGCGGTTAGCTTATGCGTGCCTTAGACCCACTAAAAATACCAACAAGACCTTAAATAGCTAACCTAACCTAACTTTTTTTATTCAGCTAAAATTGATGCCCGACGCATACTGAACCATCTGGGAAGGCGGTTGGCTTATGTTTGACTTACACCGACTGAAAATACCAATGAGACCTTAAATAGCTAACCTAACCTAACTTTTTTTGTTCAGCTAAAAATGATGCCCGACGCACAGTGAACCATCCGGGAAGACGGTTGGCTTATTTGTGACTTGGACCCACTAAAAATACCAACCAGACCTTAATTACATAATCTAACCTTACTTTTTCTGTTCAGCTAAAAATGATGCCCGACGTATATTGAACCATCTGGGAAGGCGGTTGGCTTATGTGTGATTTCGACCCACTAAAAATACCAACAAAACCTTAAATAGCTAACCTAACCTAACTTTTTTTGACAGCTAAAAATGATGCCCGACGTATACTGAACCATCTGGGAAGGCGGTTGGCTTATGTGTGATTTCGACCCACTAAAAATACCAACAAAACCTTAAATAGCTAACCTAACCTAACTTTTTTCATTCAGCTGTAAATTATGCCCGACGCATACTGAACCATCTGGGAAGGCGGTTGGATTATGTTTGACTTACACCGACAAAAAATACCGCAATGAGACCACAAATAGCTAACCTAACCTAACTTTTTTTGTTCAGCTAAAAATGATGCCCGACGCACAGTGAACCATCTGGGAAGACGGTTGGCTTATGTGTGACTTGGACCCACTAAAAATACCAATGAGACCATAAATAAATAGCTAACCTAACCTAACTTGTTTTGTTCAGCTATTCATGATGCCCGACGTATACTGAACTATCTAGGAAGGCGGTTGGCTTATGTGTGACTTGGACCCACTAAAATACCAACGAGACCTTAAGGTCTGCTGAAGCTGAACAAAAAAAGTTAGGTTAGGTTAGTTTTTTAAATAGCTAATTAACCTCTATCGTCCTGAGATACCAAATGTGGTTCCTAAACGGTCACCACCGTTGAGTCCTGAGGAACCATATGTGGTTCGCGCGCGGCACGCGCGTACAAGCCTACTTCAACCTTATTTATATTATACACTATGGCTCAGAATTGCTTGAAAAAATTCATCCATAGAGCTCGATTTTAGTCGATTATTATTGTACCGAATAGTTACTGAAATCAACTGGGTGTCATTATAAAAAAAAAAAAAAGAATCGCTCTTTGTCGATGTCAAAATGTCAAGTGATCATCCACTTGAAATGTTGTTTATGTCTTATTTTTTCCATGATAGGACTATAAGTGTACTGAAATTGATAAAGTGTCGTGTTTATGTTAGATTTCAACTAAAATTTTAATTGGAAAACGTAAATTATCGAGTAGAAATAGGTTTTTGTCCCTCTTATAGGCCAATTCGGTTGTCAACAATGTATTTTTAATACCATGGAATTTCCGTTGTTTATTTTTTCGATTCAAGGTTAGAATTCAGTTGAAGAAGGTTTAGGTAGTATCCTAAAAAACATTTTATAGTGATACCTGTTCATAATAACACGGATGATCGTTTACAAAGTCGTGCATTGAACTGCGCATTGAAAAATTACAGCTCCATATAAATAAATGAATTTTAGAGTTGGAATCTTATAGGAATAGTGTATGTGAGAATTTTTTTATTAGAATTCTTATGTATTCGTTATATTAGTTCTAAAGTTTCGTGTAAATTGATTCAGTAGTTTTATCAAAAATAAATAAGGTACGTTAACAGGTCTAGTTACGGCTGTGGTTACGGCGAGATCTCTTATCTACAGGATATTTTAATTCCGAAGTACTTATACAAGAGGTGTTTATATTGAAATACAAAGTCTCGTTACTAAGGAACACGAAACTTTTTACCGTTTGAGATAAGAGTCATTGTATCTCGAGTGATTACAATTATTGTGAGCGTCGGCCAGTGTTGACAGTCGCGCAATATTGACAAATAATAGCTCCATGTAAGTTGAATTTTGAGTTGGAATCTTATAACATTATATGTTGGAATTTTCTTATTAGATTACTTATATATTCGTTATATTAGTTCTAAAGTTTCGTGTAAATTGATTCAGTAGTTTTATCAAAAATAAATAAGATACGTCAACGGGTCTAGTTACGGCGAGATCTCTCCTATCTATGGGATGTTTATAATACCAAAGTAGTCATCAAGAATTGTTTATGTTGTAATACAAAGACTCTTTATCAACGAATACGAAACTGTTTACAGTTTGCTATATGAGTAATTCTAACTGGAGCGATAACGGTTAATGTAAACGGCCGCCACTTGACGCGCGCGATGACGTAAGCGCTCGTAAATGTCAAGGACGGGACGGAGTTTACGATACGCGAGCGCGGTACCTGAGAGGTTAAGGTCTCGTTGGTATTTTAAGTGGGTGTAAGTGAAACATAAGCCAACCGTATTCCCAGATAGTTTAGTGTGCGTCGGGCATCATTTTTAGTTGAACAAAAGAAGTTAGGTTAGGTTAGCTATTTAAGGTCTCGTTGGTATTTTTAGTGGGTCGAAGTCAGACATAAGCCAACCGCCTTCTCAGATGGTTCAGTATACGTCGGGCATCATTTTAGCTGAACAAAAAAAGTTAGGTTAGGTTAGCTATTTAGGGTCTGGTTGGTATTTTTAGTGGGTCCATGTCACACATAAGCCAACCGTCTTCCCAGATGGTTCACTGTGCGTCGGGCATCATTTTTAGCTGAACAAAAAAGTTAGGTTAGGTTAGCTATTTCAGGTCTCATTGGTATTTTCAGTCGGTGTAAGTCAAACATAAGCCAACCGCCTTCCCAGATGGTTCAGTATGCATCGGGCATCATTTTTAGCTGAACAAAAAAAGTTAGATTAGGTTAGCTATTTAAGGTCTCATTGCGGTATTTTTTTTTCGGTGTAAGTCAAACATAAGCCAACCGCCTTCCCAGATGGTTCAGTATACGTCAGGCAACATTTACAGCTGAACAAAAAAAGTTATGTTAGGTTAGCTATATAAGGTCTCGTTGGTATTTTTAGTGGGTCCAAGTCACACATAAGCCAACCGTCTTCCCAGATGGTTCGCTGTGCGTAGGGCATCATTTGTAGCTGAACAAAAAAAGTTAGGTTAGGTTAGCTATTTAAGGTCTCATTGGTATTTTTAGTCGGTGTAAGTCAAACATAAGCCAACCGCCTTCCCAGATGGTTCAGTATGCATCGGGCATCATTTTTAGCTGAACAAAAAAAGTTAGATTAGGTTAGCTATTTAAGGTCTGGTTGGTATTTTAGTGGGTCCAAGTCAAACATAAGCCAACCGTCTTCCCAGATGGTTCAGTATGCGTCGGCCATCATTTACAGCTGAACAAAAAAAGTTAGGTTAGGTTAGATTAGGTAGTCACTTTTAAACGGAAATAAAAAAAGAACCCCAGGACGGATTTCGATAATCTTTTGCCAGAATGATATCACAACTATGTTCTTTCATTTCCCATAAGTGTCATAAGTGGAGGATCTTGGACCGCTTTTGCCCATTGTCATTTACGTAAGAATAGTGTCTTTTAATTATTATAAAATAAAAACGGAACTGAAAAGTCTTATGAGATCATGTTACGGAGTGCCAAAGTTACACCTACATCTCCGCACAAAAAAATCGCGTGTTCCATACATATTGGCTTTTCACATTTTGGCACAGATTCCGGCTCTTCCAAATCATCCAAAAACCCTCTTGTTCCGAATCACTTTCTTCACATCTATGAGAAACCTTATCAATAGCTAGCTAGCTCCTGTGATTCCGAAAGCGATGACGAACTTCGCTTTTGGAATCACAGGAGCTAGCACTTGAGCATTTTTCTAATAATTCTCGTAGCCGACGTTCATTTTATTCATAAAGCATCTTGAAAAATCTAAAAATAAATCATAAAATACTATAAAAATCAAAAATTTAATGTCAACACAAAAATGTAACACCGACTACGAGGTCGGGTGTAACGTACCCCAGCCACATGTACGCACGTGTATCTACCGTCGTCTCTGGCGCAACACTAAACTCGATACTGTATCTTGCCCCTCGCACCCTTACCTCCAGCTACTGAAACGACAGGACTCGCATGGCAACAGTAACATTAAATAATCTGCATTTAAAAACTTCTTGGGTATGACATACCCGACCTCACTCACGCCGGGTTAAATGTTTAACACTATCAAAATAAGCTTAAAAAATTATATTGGCTTAAGCTTTTATAAGATTCTCACTGATCCCCGCTGCTTGACTCCTGTTGTTCATATTAAATAAATGTTATACAGCCTTCTTCGATAATGGACTATCCACACACAAAGAGAATTTTTGTATTCGGACCAGTTGTTTCTGTGATTGTCAAGTTTAATCAAACAAGCAAACTCTTCAGCTTTATATTATTAATAAATATTGGTATGCCAAGAGCTCGTGGCTAAATAATTACAGCCGCGGCCGATCTGCCGATCTGCCGTGTTAAGCCGCGCTTGCCGAGGCTGGTTTGTGGATGGGTGACTATATTCTGACATAGAGAGTTTCCTCCGTGCCTCGGAAAGTATGTAAAGCCGTTGGTCTCGGTTGTCATTTGTAGATCTTTGACAATCGTTACAATTAGTCAGAAGCTCTTAAAGTCTTACAACCAGTCTTACCATGGGGTATCGTATTACCTAGTTACTGGGTTGTGGAGGTCCGACAGGCAGTCGCTCTAAAAATACTGATTTTCTGCTGCATCCGGTTTGACTGGAAGCCGACCCCAATATATGTAGCTGGGAAAAGGCTAGGCAAGTGATGGTATGTCAAATTGTATTGATTTCGTTTGTAATCGGAGCTACCAACAGGTTGGAAACCAATTTGTCTCCACTTGGTTTCCACCACCATTAATTTGGTCCGAACAAACGCGTCAGAACTATAATAAGTACCTTATATACTATAATATATGTACCTACTCCGTGGATATTTGTAATAGGTATTCTTGCCAAGGAATATGTAGGTCGCCTAAGATCGCATTATTGTCTGCCTTTTTTAGGTGAGTCTACAATCGCATTTATTTCTGACGTTATTAAAAGGTTTCGTCTTATGATGCTATCACCATCTTCATCATCATCTTCCTCCCCTTATCCCATTTTACTTGGGGTCGGCGGCGCAACATGTTTTTTTCTTCCATTCGTCACTGACATTTACTCATTTCTTTCATAAGGAAAATAAATTGTCGCAAACATCCAGAATCCTTTCAGTTTTATGATTTTAATTTGTTTATACAAGTACTTAGGTTCAAACTAAAGTTTCATAACAAGAAAACAAAGCTCTACGCCCACCTCATTTTCTTAATCTTTGCCAAAACCTAATTATAAGTTTTTGTACATTGCAGGTACTCTAATCCAGAATCTGTAAATTATTTACTTCTACAAATAAATCAACCGCCTACGGTGAATTTAACCGAATGAAACGAGAAACAAACAGTACCTAACGGTTTTTCTTTCTCTTTTAAAAAAATAATAAGTTTATTAGCCTTTAGCTTATCGAGTGTTTGAAATAAGATTGCATTTCTTGTAAATATACAACCAACTTTCAAAAACCTTCAAAAATGCAAAGTAACCTTAGTTTTGAAAGTCGGTAACTTTCTTTATTATTTTGTATTTTGTCTTGTAGAATTGCAAACGTCCTTATAAAGTGGCAGTAAAAAGCCTTAATTTTTTTTTATGACCATTTCCCAGAAGAAGTTGCTCAACATAACCTAAATCAAGCATGACTTTAAACCCTGTAGACTTAACCAAAACTGCCGAAAATATCAGAGTTAGATATTTGTAATAGAAACAATAATTAAACGTCTATTTTGATAGAGTAAACAGACAATACAAATATTAGTTTTCATAATGAACTGTCTTCTTGGATTTGCTTGATACGTATTTACACTACGTAAAGTTAGTTGACAGTTTATTTCTATCTTGACAAGTACCATCTGTGTTACCGTACTCACGGAATTACTTTGAAAGTATTAGACAGTAAAGTCGTATACAGCTGTTTGGATTGCACAAAAGTTGATGGTTCACTTTTTTGTGTTTCTTTCAAATTCAAATCATGACACCGTGGATTTTAGTCAGTACAAGTCTGAAAGTCCCTCCTCCTCTGCCCTGAGTGGGAAGACTCATTTGATGATCTTACCACGCAAAAAAAAGTAGGCCAGTTACAGCTGGCACTTTTTTGTCAAAAGACAAAAAAAATACAAATCGTATAAAATTTGTTATGGTACTACTGTCCCAGCCACAAGACATAATAACTGTGAAAGTACTGTAGGTCCATTCCAAAGCGTAGATCTCTATGGAGAAGAACGGGCAAGAAACTCCATGGACACTCTTTTGAAATCGACAAAATTATTACAAAACCTTTGTTACAATATTTTAACTTTGTGTAACTTTTTATGCGGTAAAAAGGCAAACATTCTTAGCCAGTCTTTTTCAGTCAAGAAAGGTTATTTGATCAGGGTTCCGTACCCAAAGGATTAAAAGGAACCCTATTTATTACTAAGACGCCACTGCCCGTCCGTCTGTCTGTCTGTCCGTCTGTTACCAAGCTGTATCTCATGAACCGTGATAGTGAATCAAGGTGTTCCGAACGTCGCGTCATCAGCCTGGATAACCAAGTGACAAGTGATAAACTATTATGCTCTAGCTAAGGTTTACCCCTAGCTAGAGCATAATTAAGTTCCAAATCTATTCTCTCTGTAGTCGGTCCCTCATGTCTGAGCATCGTGGTCAGCTTCAGAGTTGCACCTGGAGCGGATGATCCGCCTCCACCGGTTTCTGTCCAGCGCATCCTTTACCACCGAGTAGAATTTAGAGGACGATGATTCCTTCACCTGATCTGTCCATCGAGTTGGTGAACGACCGCGCGATCGTTTGCCTTCGATGTTCCCAACCACAATCAGTTTCTCCAAGCTTTCATCGCCTCTGCGCACCAGGTGGCCGAAATAGGAGAGAATGCGACTTAGGATCTATGCATTGGTGCGTTTCGCAGTCCACGGTATTCTCAACATTCGTCTCCAGCACCACATCTCAAATGCATCAATCCTCTGTCTTTCTCGTGCCAAAATGGTCCATGTTTCCACTCCATACAGGAAGATAGGGAATACCAGGGCTCGTATCAGTCTGATCTTCGTTTTTATGCCAATTCCTCTCTTTTTCCAGATGTTGCTTAAACGTGTCATAGCATCTTTAGCCATTCCTATTCGCCTTTTAATTTCGGAGACACAGCTACCATCGTTGCAGATTTGCGAGCCGAGGTAGATGTAGTGATCGACGATGCCAATGCCAGGAATGTTGCAGGTGACATTTGTTAGCTTCCCGGCTCGATCCACAATCATTAATTTGGTTTTAGCTCTATTCACTGCGAGACCGATGTCGTCACTTTCACTCTCGAGTCTTTGGAACAGCTCATTCATATCTTCCATGGATGTAGCAAGGAGAACGGTGTCGTCGGCATATCGGAGATTTGAAACTCTTTTTCCCCCTATAGGGAAACCTTTCTCCCAGTGTTCGATAGTTTTCCGAATGATGTACTCTCCATATATGTTGAAAAGGGAAGGAGACAATATACAGCCCTGTCTCACACCTTTTTTAGTTTGGAACATAATTAGAGCATTCATTTCCTATCCTAATGAAAGAACGATTATCCGTGTATAGACTCTGGATCAGACCGACAAGGTGATCAGGTACTCCCATTTCCAGTAACAGTTTCCACAGTTTATCCCATTGTACACAGTCAAAAGCTTTTGTATAATCTATAAAGCAAAGGACCACGGGGTTGTTGAATTCCCTGCTCTTCTCAACGATTTGGCGGATAATCAGTATCTGTTCCCGCGTTCCTTGACCCTTAACAAAACCAGCCTGCTCTTCGGGTATCTGCGGGCTTAAAAAGTGGTAAAGACGTCGATTGATGACGTGAAGGAGGATCTTACTTGCATGAGATATTAATGCTATCGTTCTGTAGTTTCCACAGTCTTTGGAAGAGCCTTTCTTGTGTAGGGGTATGAACACTGATTCTGTCCAGTCTTTTGGCCATATTCCGGTTTTCCATATGGTGTTACATAAATCAGTGAAAACTTTTGTGCCCCGTTGACCTACGTTTTTTAGTATTTACCTACGGCTGTTATACCATCTTTACCTGGAGATTTCTTGCATTTTAAAGCTTTGATGGCATGCTCAACTTCTGAAGTCAAGATATTAGGTTCCTCCACTGACCAAGTAATTTTAGCGTTTACCAGTTCTCTCGTGTCATACAAATCTGCGCAGTACTTTTTCCAGCGCTCTAACACGAGAGCCACATCTGTAAGACGTCCATCTTTATCGCCAATGGCACAGGTCTTTGGTTTACGCGTTCCAGTTAGTTCTTTAACTTTTTGAAAAAGATATCTTGATTCATTTTTCAGGGAGTGCTGTTCGAGTTCAAGACAGATGTTGTTGATGTGGTCATCATAATCTTTCCGACAGCGTAGTTGAACTTGGCGGCTCAGTTCTGAATACCGCTGCTGATCTTCCGGTGAACGTAAACCGTTTTCCTTAAGTTCACGTCTCTCAAGGATGATTTGGGCCGTCTCTAGTGTGATGTATTCTTTCATGACAGGTTTGGCCAGCTTGTTGTCAGTAGCTGCTTTCTCTATCATCCTCTTAAATAAACCAAATCTATTAAATAAGCGTTTTTGGTTAGTTCAACTTTATACTCATATTCCATGATTTTGAAATTGGAAAGGACCGTTGATAAAAAATAAACAAATACTTACTAGCAATAGTTCTGACTGTTGATACGTAAGTGGACACCAATATGACTAGAGGTAGTATAAACATGAATATCAATGACAGCGTGGTGTACGCTTGTTCTTGCCACCGTTGCGTGTAGAACCCGTGGGTCACACACTGGTGGAACTCCTCGATGAACGGCCCTTGAGCCACTCTGAAGACCACTGCCTGAAACAAGAAAATAAGTCTGTTAAATAGATACGTAAAATCACGAATATAATCCTTAAAGTTCAAGCCAGTCGTACATGACTTTTGCTATTCAATGCCTATTTGAAGTGTGATATGATTGGAAAATGAAGCCAGACTTCGTGTCTTCTACTGAGAAATTCCTTCTCTATTCTACGAGTATCAAGAATATACAAAATTGTTTTATATACAATTTGTTTTTTTTTTTTGCCTGAGTACTTATACGAGTACTTATGGACCGGTAGACAACGGATAATGTAAAAAAATATTTATACATTTTAAACATCGCCGTGATTAGGACGATATATATCCTTTACACTTATGTAATTTTGTCTATTTTTACGTCCATAAAACCGGTTTCTACGACGTCATACGTGCTGATGGGAAAACCTAGTAGGAGTTATCGACAGTAACGAGGCTAAAACTCATCATTTAGTCGTACCTATACACTCATACAGCACTTTTGACTGAAATATTTTCAGTAAACATAATTACTGGAAAATGACTTTTGCTTTTGGTTTCAAAAACTGCTGCTTTCGGAAATGGCAAAAGTAACAGGCAGGTAAAAGTTGTGCCTGCGTTTTTTGATAAGGATCACTGGGTAAATTTATTTTATGATAATATTAAATACTAGTTATTCGTAAACAGGGAGGAAGGTTTGGATTCCAGAATGTCAGTAAGTAGAATCTTCTCAGAAAAAATCTTGTTGAAGAAATCGTAGTTATTTCAGATCTGAAAAAAGGCATTAGGGATTTTTCATCTCTTCATGTTAAGTTTTGAATATCATTTAAAACTACATATTTCACTACGGAAATCGAATGTCGAATAAAACTTAAGACACGCGAATGATATTTAGCTGTGATTTTTTATATGAGATCAGTAACGCGATTAGTTTATTTGATTTATTTGATGCTTAATAATAATTACTAAACAAAAGAACAGGTGTTAAAGATTAAATGCTTAGCTTATGAAGGCTTAGAATGTGTTGAACCATCTTGATAGAAATGTTTGTTGTAGAATAATGACGTTTGGCGACAATTAATCATAACCGTTCTTGTCTCGGTTCGCGTTAGCCATAAATAAATAAGTATTGTAAAATAAAACACTTAAATCTTATCAAATCATGAACATTAAATGGAGGGCGGACCCGTGCTACACCTAATTTGTCTGTGTGGAGCGTTTAGAATTTCCCTCTGTATCTTGTTTTGAGCATTTGTTGACTGAGCTAGAATGCGAAGAAACTTTGTTCTTGTGTTCTTTATAGGTAGCACTTACTTCACTACATTAAACTAGCGCTTTACTAAAGTGTAGAGCATGTGATGCAGTTTTATGTTGAGCGATGATGATAATAAAAAATAAAACATTTTCACTGCTTTTTGTTTTTTGGTCATAAATCACCGAAACCATATAAAAAAGCAGGTTCAACCATTTTCACAAGATGGGTGACAAAATAAGAACAAATGAAATTAACGTTTTATCTCAGTCAGAGAAAAGTAGTTACGGTACGAACGAAGGATATCTAAACTTTAGTTAATCTGATCAAATAATTCTCCAGAAGTAAATTCTTCAGTAAACTAGTTAGATCGTTTTTCAGCTAACTTGGGTAACACAAGTAGGTAATTTTCTGTCACTTCTGAAACTTAACCTAGCTAAAAGAAATAGAGATGAAGGGTACCTACACTGGAGAAGACTTCATTATTTTCTTTTATTCAAAATTTCCCCAATACTAGGGAGTTACGAGTACCTGTTTTGTGGGTGCGTTTACGAAAATGACACATACATTAACACCCACACCCGGAACAACTATAATGTCTATGTATTTTACCTCTAATTTAACATTTATTCTCGTTGACTTAGAAGTCATGGTTTAGAAGTCATCATCATCAGCCGGAAGACATCCACTGCTGAACATAGCCCCCCTTTGACCGCCACGCTGAATGACAATTCGCCACTTACATCATCGCTCGAGAACTTCTCTTCCTCATCGGTTATCAGTTCTACAAGCGATGTGGGCTGCTCATTGCCACTTCGACTTGCAGATTGTTAGGTTTACAAGTACAAAGTCCGAAAAGCCTAAAGGTACACATAACGTAGAAGTACATACAGTTTCATGAACGAAAAAAGTTCGTATCACAAAAAATGCAAATCACTTTAACAATAATCGAAATTAAAGCATCAAACCTGCCAATCGTTCTTAATAAAATTGACAGACACAAAGTTAAATGTTTAGCTCAAACGAATTTAGGATTATTTTGTAAAAAGATTTTTATCAATATTTGATTCATTAATCTAGTTTAATTGTCTCATTGATTTATTGGAATTGATATCGCATTATAAAATGTGACCGATACATTTCCAATAACATTATAAATATTTATGATCCACGCAGGGTTGGGCAGAGGTGTAACTTAAGCACCTTCGACGATATTGGTACGAGTATCTATTGATGCCTGACTGTGGACGAACCTCTATGGATTTATATTGAGATACCTAGTCGCTTGGATACCAAAGTCGTAAGAAATCGGAGACTTGTTGTGTTATGTAAGAAGGGCTTAACAGTATACCAATATTTCGCAGGCGCGAGATTATTGCCACCAATTGGACACAATTTCCGACTTAATAGCTACTGCTGAAAAAAAAATGCTAAAATTCCTGAAGAGAAAAACCCCTCACATAATAATAGTTTCATAGATATAATACGAAAGATATATCTACCTACATACGAGTAAATTTAAAGATTAATAAAATTCAAGGAGAGATTTATCCGAGATAATATTTTATCTAAAGTTCTATACTATAAACTTCTATTTGCTAAACCAAGGATCGGTTCCACACCCTCCACCGGAAATTAACTTCTAAGTTAATATTGAGAATCAAGTTAAATCTAACGTGGACTGTGTATTTTCTGAATTTCCGTTTATTTATTTGAAAAGTTTTACAGTATTTATGTAGTTTGTTGTAAAAGAGCTATTTCAAGAATATGCTCCAATAAAAAACAAAGTAATAAAACTACCAATTTCTGTTTAATACAGTTATTCTGGTCGCGGGATTATTTCCTTACCGTGACCCCGGAACAGAAAGGGCTATTGAAGGACACCGTGGATTTTAGTCAGTAGAAGTCTGACAGCCCCTCCCGCCCTGCCCGGGGTGGGAGGACTCATTTGATGATTTTACCACGCTAAAAAAAAAAATACAGTTATTCTATCAGAATAATTATATAATGTATGGTATTTCAGTCATTCTCTTATTAATAGAGCCTGAGATACCTAGCTTTCTATTCGCAGAACTAATCATGACAAGCTAAAAGAAGCCTTATACACATAGTTTCTTACGTCAGATATCATGTAACATTATTAAATAATTATCTCATCGCGTGTAGGTAACCGCATAAATACAGAATTGGAAAATGGATTCGGCAAGATGTAGCACCATTATAAAAAAAGAACGTTTTTTTTTTACTTTTCTCGGGAGAAGTACTTTTTTTGATATGAAAAGTAACCTATGTCCGTTATAATTATAATTTTATATCTGACACCGTATTGCAACATTTCAGGATGTTCAGTTCAATAGTTTTGGCGTAAAAAGGTAACAAACATACCTAATTTCGCATTAATTATATTATAATTAAGTTATGTTAGGATTTGATTGATAGGATTGATTTGAAATCTGTATAATTATGTCTATGATTAGCTTAATACTTAAAAGTATGTACCTAAGTATGTAATCATATTAGGTTAATCATTTAAGGTAGATACAGATTAAAAACATAATCTGTACTTTTAATTCCACCTTCAATGCATGATGCAAAAAATGTAATAATATAATATTCCACAACTGTCACACAACGTCATCTAGTCCCAAGCTAAGCAGAGCTTGTGTTATGGGTACTAGACAACTGATAAACATACTTATATATTTCTAAATACATACATATCATAGATAAATTACACCCAGACGCAGAACAAATTTTAATGATCGTGCTCATCACACAAACATTTGTCCTGGGCGGGAATCGAACGACCTCCGGCATAGCAGTCAGGGTCACTAACCACTAGACCAACAGGCCTGTCAAGAAATAGAGTTCCTTAAAAAAGAAATAGAGTTCCTTAAACACAACATGGTTTGGTCGTGTTAAAAATATGAGTGTAAGACGATAAGAAAAGATATCTATAAGGCAGATGTGAGTGGCAACGCCGAGTGGGGACGTTCTAGAAGGACACACCTTATTGATGCGGATCTTCAGAAAGGTCAGGCGGACTAGCGAAAAAAGTTTACATAAGTACACATAAGTAACTTAAGTAAAAGTCTATATCCGAAACTATTAGGAATATCGAAAAACGTTGAAAGAGTCTCGAGGCCGATTTTGACGAAAACTGATAACTTAATTCACACCCTGTATTTTTACACGATTCGATTGTGTTGATACGTTATTACTTTCTTAAAATTTGATCCTTATTAATAACTAGCTTCCGCCCGCGGCTTCGCCCGCGTGGTGTTTTGATAAAAAGTAGCTTATGTTGTTTTTCAGATTTCAGACTATCCATATCCAATTTTGTAACAAACGGCTCAGCAAATTAGCCGTGAAACAAACATTTACACAGTTATAGTAAATTAATTTGAATATTAAGGATTATATTAATGGAACGGTATAGATTTGGGTATAGCACTTGGTTAAAAGAGAGTAGGTATGTTTAAAAAAATGATAAAATATCTGTTTACAGTAGGTATAAGGTACCTATGTATTCCATTAAGTGGCAGAAAGTACCCAGGAAAAATTTATTGGTCCCTTATGACCAAGAGACACTTCCAGGGGCCAGCATCACGTTGTGTACAAAAATATTTTAAAATGACCTAATTTAAAACATTTTTGTACACAACGTTTGCTGTTTTGTTATTATTTGTTAAAATGTGGAGATTGTTTGGACTCGACACTCGCGAGCAGGCCACGTACAGTTGGCCATGCGAAAAACAGTTTTTCTCTAAATGGACACCTGCTACTTTAAGTGTTTGAGGGGAAACTGGATTCTTTTAAACTGAAAAGGTAAATCTGTAGGGATCATGGGTATACGGGGAATTAAAACTTCTTCATCTTTAGCTATTCCTGTCATTATAACTGCTCTAATAATATTGCGTCCTAGCTGCGTAATTTGCAATCGGGTCCCGTTGCATAGTCTCGGCGCTTCGAGATTTCTCATTAACAAAACTGGAACCCCAACTTTCAGTCTCATCTTATGAGACGGCACTCCTGACAGCTCTAAAGAGTTTAGAAACTCTATAGGATTCACTTCACTATTTAGAGTTCACTGTCCATGACAATGTATAGGTCCACCACCATAAAATATTACAAAGCCAGTCGTACTTTTCCTAGTATCAGGATCACCTGCGAAGTCTGCATCACAGTATGCTTTTAGACTCATATCGTTCCCACGAACATACTGTATACCACTACTAATTGAAGTTTTATTGAAGGATCCCATGTAAGGTGTGAGCGCTCCACTCGAAGAGTACTTGATATTTCTTATCAAGTTCCTAAATATAAAGTTTCATGGTTTTATCCCCAGAAATGACAAAATCCCATATAAACTTTCAACCCTTATTTCACCCCCTCACTGGTCGAAATTTCAAAAACGCTAGAACAAATGTTTAAATATATCTTATGAAGTGCTTAAATATAAAGTTTCATGGTTTTATCTTTTAAAATTAAGAAATCCCATACAAACTTTCAACCCCTATTTCAACCTCATCATCCCCTTTTTCGCAACAAAAGGTAGCCTATGTTCTTTCTCAGGGTCTAAGGATTGTCTGTGCCAAATTTCATCAAAATCGGTTGAGAGGTTTAAGCGGGAAAGCGTAACAGACAGACAGACAGACAGACAGAGTTACTTTCGCATTTATAATATTAGTTTGGAAGTTTGGATAGTTTGGATTTGGATAAGGATATACGGAAGTAATAACGTATACGAAAAACTTAAGGAAATAGCAGATTTTTATGAAATTGCAGTTTCTGTGTTACTTTACTTCTACTGTGCCTTAATTTAATGTATGTTTTTTTTTTTTTAATTTCCTTTTAATGTAAAAGCTCAGTTCAATAATTTTTACTACCTACCCCATATGCAAGTTGCTGAGCTAATGGTCACTAGCACTGCCATTACAGCTTAAATCGGGATTTATATTAATGTTAGTTATGAGTTTTCGAAATTATTATTGCAAGCATAATGATCACAATCGAACTGGACACGTGATTATCACGATCACTCTAACATTTAGAGTTACTTCATAATAACCCTAAATGTTAGAGTGATTGTGATATAGGGCCAAAAAGGGCCTCGTGTAGTCTAAAATCCATTTCATTTAACTTGATGTAACAAATACACGCAATTTTAATCGTCGCATTGTGATCCAAATTATGCACTGACGTAATGCAATTACCCCTTTTTCTTTGCAATAAAATTAGTTCCCATGACACACAAACCGGCTGATCTACCGATTTCTTCGCACCGTGGTGCGTTTATATGATTTCAGAACTAATTTTAACCGCAATTATTACTGTGCCGATACTTTTTGAAGTAAGTTTCCAATAGCTGTATCAGTTTCAGGACATATTTTTTGTCATTAGTCGAAGTTTTCACTTAAAACTTATTGAAAAATACATGTTTATATAAGTTTTTAGACTGACATGGTCACAACAACTATTATTTAGATTTAAAACGGGATATTTACCATGTTTACTATTTGTTTTGAGTTTCTGAAAACTATCTTCACTCCATTCAAGAAGGTATCTCAAATGTTGCGTTCGCCGAAGGAAAATTTCCCGTTAGAAAAACCCGGTGTTTATAAAGTAGATTGCAGCTGTGGAAAGGCATACATCGGGCAGACTAAACGAACTGTAGCTTGCAGAATTTCGGAACATATTAGGGCCGTGAAAAACAATGATATCCGAAAATCCGCAATAGCTCAACATCTGTTGGAATCGGGTCCTAACCACTGGATCGAGTTACATAACCCTCAGGTCATCTCGACAGAACGCCATTACATACCGAGATTGGTTCGAGAAGCGATCGAAATCACGAAATATAAAAATTTAAATCGTGAGGATGGGTTTCAACTGTCAAGGGCCTGGAATCCAGTGGTTCAATTATGTAAAACCCGAAAAAGCACGGAAACTAGTTCGCGAGCGGATACAGTGAGTTTTGTGTGTCGGGAACAAAATCGTGTTGTGAGTGAGACCAGTAACAATAATAGTGGTGTCGAACGCAAAAAACGATCGAGAAGGAGGGTAGACCGTTTTGTCTGCTCTTAAACATCCACCCGCAATTTCTTCAGTTCATCCGTGATCATGGCGCTTGCAAGAGTACCGAAATATCGGAAACTCAAAACAAATAGTAAACATGGTAAATATCCCGTTTTAAATCTAAATAATAGTATGTTTATATAAATTAACATGCTTTTCCTAGGGATGAAGACAGAAAATACAAAACGATTCGTTTTTTTTTGGATAGAAAGTCATCAAATAATTTCTCCCGCTCTTCCTGTAACTGAAAGGACTGTCAGACGTGACTCATTAAAAACTGCTTTGTTTTTCCAATAATCCTTTTGCCTCGCGTTCATACATCAAAGTCAGGCAAGCACGCCGGTTGCGAGTACAGTTAACAGCAATAAAAAGCAGATGATCAAAATCAGAAATTCAATACTAATGAACGGAGTTCGCGTCAGAACTGTGTGGCGTCGAAGTGATTCAAAAGTATGTGATTGTAATTTACCAAACATTTACTACTACTTTATCTACTACTAATAAGTAGTTGATGTACCCACATTTCTTCCAGCAACTAATGTTTAAGTCTTATACAACAAGAGCAAACTATTATCATTAACCGGTCATATATCCAGTATTAAGAGCAAGTTAATGAAAAATTCCTGGGGAAAAATTCAATTAAATTTTGATATACCTGGAATCTCAACAGACCAAAAGTTCAAAAATAAAACGACGCGCCTCAAAGAACGATAAGCAAACTGACGGGACTCGGGGATATCTACTTATAAATTACTGAGACCCTGGAACGCAAAGGGCCAAGAAGGTGGTTTTTATTAAGTACGAATCTGACAACCTCTTCCATTTTAGTAATGTGAAGATATTCCAACCCAAAATATTCTTCAATCTTATTTAAACTCCGTTCTGCATTGAACCGGTTCAAGATCAATAAAAATAATATCAATATGGTCAACAGTGTACGTGAATGCTCCATTACAATAGGCTTGATATTCTATGACCGCTAGCCATTTTTATATGAACAATTGCCAACGAAACCAATATGATACTGCCGCCAGAATCAATACAAGGGGAGATTTGTTACGTCATCCACAACACGCTTCACAAATATTTTTCAATAAAACTTTTTCAATTTTATTATCATCTATTTATACGTCCTATTCCTGAATTAAGAACGTTAACATTTAATTGTTAATACATTTGCACAACTGTTTCTTCAATGAGTCCATTGTTAGAAATCATTGCCGGATACGCAAGAATTTCTATGAAAATGTTCAAGGATACCAAGTCCATTGATTGCAATGATGACATGAATCATACAATAAAATTATGACTGTGTTAAGAAAAAAAAAAACACTGATGATTCAATGTACGATGGACTTAAATTGAAACAATTGTTGTGACACTCCTAATGACTCGAAAATCATATTAAAAAAACCTTAAGCTCCTCACTCAATGCCTGTCGGGGTCGCGGGATAGACAAGCTACCGTGACTCCGGAACGAAAAGGGCTATTGAAGGACACCGTACATTTTAGTCAGTACAACTTTGACAGTCCCTCCTGCCCTGCCCTGGGTGGGGAGGACTCATTTGATGATTTTACCATGCTAAAAGAAAAGCTCCCCACTCAATAATGAAAACATCGTCGTCATTCTCCCGCTCCAGCTTTCAATATGTCTTATTCTTCCATAATTTTCCTAATCATTCTTGTAACCACTTCATTTGTAACCATGTCATCCTTCGCACAGTCCATTTATCGTTTGCGCTGAAACATAGTCGTAAGTACATCTATAGGGGGGGGGGCTTAGCTCGGATGCGGCGGTGGCATCGAGAAACTAAATTAAACTAAATTTCATAAGAATCGTGTTTGCTTGTGTCATTTTTGTCATCATTCAGTTAATAACCGACCTACATACATCTAAAAAGGCCTCAGGAAATAGTTTCAGGAACGCGTTGTGTCACCGAAAAACAAATATAGCTGGTATCTGCAGATTAACGGGCCTCACATACCAGCTTTCAGTAAATCCAACTAGTCGGGTCACCATGTATATTTCTTTTTTTTCACAGTTTATTTAGAGACTGGCTGGTTTCCATGATTTAAGTACGTATTAACATAATTATTTTTCTCGTAAATGTATGGCTATAAATATTTTATTGTATTTGTAATATTATTTCAAGCTATTTTGGGAAAATAAAGTTTTTTTTCTCATAAATAATCTGCAATTAAAATTTGTAATGTGATCTGTTTATTGTTTTCGTAAGTTTATTGGCTTTTTAGTTCTAATGGGGATGGCAACTCAAAGCTAATCGTAGATGGCGCTGCGATAGTTGGTCCCTACGTCAGATTACTGTCTACCTTGTACAAAAAACAAACAGGATTTATTGTTATAAAAAAACACAAAACAAATATGGAAAATTATTCGTCAATGCAAGTGCATATACTAAAAGAAGAATTAAGACGCCGCGGTGCATCTAGAGAAAAAAAAGTGATTTAATTGAGTGGTAATACATTTGATTTTACCGTAATAAATCCACAATTACTTGTAGTTGAGGTTTCAATTTTTAACCGACTTCAAAAAAAGGAGAAGGTTCTCAATTCGTCGGAATCTTTTTTTTTTTTTTTTATGTATGTCCCCCAATTTCTCGAAGACGCCTGGACCGATTTGGAAAATTTTTCTTTTGTTTGAAAGGGTATACTTTCCAATTGGTCCCATGATCATCAGGTTAGGATCTGATGATGGGATCCCAGGGAAATCGAGTGCAACCTTCAAATTTTATAGGCACATAGTACCATTTTCATATATTTTCTAAAGCTGTTCAAGTATTTGCATCTGATAATCATCATCTCAGGTGGATGAGCTGATGATGGAAGGTACAACTCCTCTAGTAAGGAGTCGGCATCGACTGATTTAGTAAATTATGTTTGTGTTCGCATATCTCCGGAACTACAAGTCCGATTTAAGTAATTATTTTTATGTTGTACTAGATATCGTTCAACTTAAGGAATACTGCACAATAGTTTCATCAAAATCGGTTCAGTAGTTTTTGAGATAGGGAAGGAATGAAAGAGATGTTAACGATGTTATTACCGGTGCTACGGATTTCTTACATATGTAAGAAATGATGTATTTGACAAGAATTGTGGTTAAATATTTAAACTAAAAAGAGTAAAATAAAAACTTTTTCAAAAAAAAATGTAACCGCCTTCAAAAACAACCACAAAAAAGGGTAAAATAACCTACAAAACTTTTCTTTCGGAAGTCGGTGGCAAAAAACACAATGAACCTAATAAAAAAAGTCACCGACTTCCGAAAGAAAAGTTTTGTAGGTTATTTTACCCTTTTTTGTGGTTGTTTTTGAAGGCGGTTACATTTTTTTTTGAAAAAGTTTTTTGAGTTTAGGTATGTTTTACCTGTCCTCTCCTATAACAAGAATATAATGCTGCTTCTGACTTTCTGTTTTGATAAAATATCATAATGTTTAATGTCAGTAATTTTACCCCTTTTTTCTATTTAGATTCGAGAAATATCACAATATATTTAATTTCTTAACACCACAACCACGGTAATAATATGTACAGTATTGGAACTCCCTACAAACGGACGAAACGCGAGCTATACCTACGCGCCTCGATGTCGGGGCGCGCTCGAGGCGCAGACAGTCACGGCCGTACCGTAGCTGTAGTGATGAACGGACGGTGCGTTGTTTTTTTTTAGCAAATATGACAAGTAGAAAATATTGTGCTGTGTTTGGGTGTTTAACGTCAACAATAACGCATCCAGACATAAGTTTTTTTAAATTACCTGCAACCTCTGAAAGGTGAGTACTAACTATAAAATAATTTTACTTACTAGTAGCTAGTAGCCGTGCTAGTAGGTAGGTACATAATGTGTGACTTTTTAATGGTTATGTATTTTCCTTTATCTCACGAAAAAAAGGGTATTTGGGTTAATAAATACAGTAAAATGAATAAAGTAAAGGAAAGTTACTGAGGCAAGTTAAATAGTTAAATTATAGGCGGTTCTGAATGAATCATGATACGGTAGGTACCTACTTACTCTTGTGTTCACCCTAGACTCATAATCATATGTAGGAAGAACACTATTCATAAACATTCGTCTCAGAGACGAACTTATAAAGATATCGTTATTTATGATTTTTTCAATAAAAGAAAAATAATAAATTATTTTATGGTTTAACTTCTTTATCGAGCTATTTAAAACTTATGAGATAAAACAAAAATATATTCATTCTGATCATTCCAGACCACATCAGGCCATGATGGTCCATATACATCATTTTTTACAGTGGTTACATTGGAACTTCGTCATTCGACACTTTTTATAATTACAGAAGCAAAATTTTTTTTTTCGTGAGTCACTTGGTCCAGGCGTATCGCTAGTAGGCAGTTCATTTGAAACTTCTGCCATCTTCCTTTTTAGGCATCGCCTCAAATTTGGCATTTCGCGAAGCTTGTGTAACCACGGTTCGGTCCTTTCACAAGCTAAGCTCAAGCCCGCATCTCCTCGCTGAGTCGAGGTAAAACAATCGTCATCATCAAATTCTGATAAACAATTCAAATGATGCGATTTTTGACGATCTTTTGCGTCCATTTGTAAAAAAAAAGAAATAGAAGAAAAAATGCGAATATTTACATGTTCACACGATTACTAAATAAAATGTGGTTGAATTATCCTACTAATATTATAAAGGCGAAAGTTTGTATGTATGGATGTATGGATGTATGGATGTTTGTTACTCTTTCACGCAAAAACCACTGAACGGATTTGGCTAAAATTTGGTATACAGATAGTTTATAACCTGGATTAACACATAGGATAGTTTTTATCCCGATTTTATGTTCCCGTGGGATAATTTTCAAGTTGCAGCGGGTGAAACCGCTGGCAACAGCTAGTTTATAAATAATTTCAAATATTATCACAAACTTTTCTTTTACTTCATCAAACTAGAAATCTTCAAAATCGTATTTCAGAAATTGCATCTCATACTCATCTCTACTCGTCAATCGTCTATCTATTCATAAACATTCGTCCCTCAGACGAATAAAACTCTGTAACTGCTCAAGGACACGTCATTGTGAGAAAAATGCACTTGCGATACTTATGGTCCTATGACTTAGGAAGGTACTGGCAATATCAGCTTTCTATCTCACTATCTCTAAAAATGAGAATCATTTTTACGTTTTGCGCGGTCTGTGAGACGAATGTTTATGAATCTAGGGTTAAAACTCCAGTGCATGTGTGTTTTGTTAGTTTGTATTATTCAAAGTAAAGTCATGGTGTAAGGGCGCGGTGGGCTTGTCGGCGGGCACGGAAATGAAGCAGTGAGCTTCGTTTACCTACGGTACGGTGTACAATCAACGTATATTCAGTGTACTACATAAACTTTAACACAGTCATGAATCTTGGAACGTAAGAGTACATAGTTCGCTCCGTATTTGAGTGTGCGCACTCGGTTGCATTAGGCCGACTGCCTGCGCGAGCGATGCGCTGTACGAGGTAGCGCGAGCGGCGCACTGACCTTGAAGGAGCGGTTGACGCGAATCCACACGACGCGACGACGTAATCAGACCCTTGTTATATCGTCACGGGTACGTTTTACGTAACGGCGCTACAGTAATATTTGTTTATTATCTGTGTTTTGTGTATGAATAATCCGGCCAAGTGCGTGTCGGGCCACGCACAGTGTAGGGTTCCGTAGTTGCCCATCAAAATACGTATGCGAACTAACTTAAACTGAGTCGCTGAATTTAATTTAAAAAAGAAGAATTTTCAAAATCGGTCCAGGAGTCTTTGAGAAATCGGGGAAAATACATAATATAAAAAAAGATTACGACGAATTTAGAACCTCCTCCTTTTTTTGAAGTTAGTTAAAAATAGTTGACGATAAAAACCTACCTATTCCCAAAAAACATACCTATTAAAGCTGTAAAAATAAAGTTGACAAACTTACATTTGCAGTTGAAAAACATGTTCTCCGATACATTTTGTTTAAGAAAATATGTTATCTCAGTACATTTTATAAGGTGGTCGACTATTACTCGTAAAGTTATAAATTAAATCTATTAATAAAAAACAACACGCATTTTTATTGAACAATTCCTTTTCAATGTACAAAGTATTTTATTTGTTTACTTAAATATAAGAAAAGTATATTTACAATCACAACACTAAATAGAAACAGAATGTAGGCAAATGTAATTAAAATGCTGGAGACGGGCGTCGGATAGCCCTAACGCATGTTTACGTACCGCGCGGCTGTAGGTATTTATTTCTATCAGCGGCCGAGATCCACTACTGTAGATATTTATACTGTGCCACAACTATCACAAAACTCGTTCCAGGTGATAATTCTTCCGCCAGACGAACCATTTCATGATTTATAGAGCGATGCAAAACTGGTACTTAACCTCCAATAGAAAAGTAGATATTATTTTGAAAAGTGTATTCGATTGTTTAGTTATGGTATAATCTGGGGGCACGGCAGTGCCCCGCCAAGTCTCGAGCAAAAGGGCACGGCCGTACCATCTTTTCTCGAAGCGATTCGCGGCTGTTTCGCCCCCCCTATGACTTCGACGTGGACAAAGCTAGGAGTTTAGGTTTTCGGTGAATAATAGTAGGCATTAGAACAAGCTTAAGTTCGAAATTACATGCCAATTGAATGAATAGTTTAGGAGTTACGGTCGATCAAAGTTACACCATTTTGTCACTCACTCACTGACCGATCATCAAAAATCTAAGATACTTCTAGCAGACTTAGAAACTTCAAATTTTGCACCAAGATAGGTCATTAGCCACATATAAAGGAAAAATTATAAAAACATTAAAAAATAATATACCATAGAAAACAATTTTATATTTGCGGTTTGGCAAGAACATTGTGTATGGATTTTGACTGCATTGTTAACTTTGTTCGTTGTTTAAGTTAGTATTCAATTTGATGAATACATACATAGAATAGAAAGGAATAATATAAATGTAATACATAGACTATAATTAATATAAATTAATACATAAAGTTCATAATTCATTAAATTAATAAAGCTAAAACTCCATTGTATTGCGATAAATATTGTATGCGCGCTCGATAGATGGCGTTGTACCTGTCTGAATCGCGCTATGGTTTCGTTACAGAGCGCAGTCTAAGTAGTACTTTCAAATAATTCAATAATTTTCATTTGGTAGCGCCATCTATCTATGAACAACCATTTCGAAACTAAAAAAATATTGTAGCGATATTCGGAGTAGATTTATTATTGTTACTGAAACAGTTATTTAGGAAAATAGTTTATTAATATAACATAGACATAGTTACATATCTAGTTGTTTACGTGTTATTTAGTTTAGTTTTATTTTTAGTTTGTAAGTTAGCAGATATATATTTATTTAGTTATTTGTTAGTTAGTTTAGTTCTATTTAGTTTGTTAGATAGAGAATGGGTCCTAAGCAAAAAAGTAGCTGAAGTCCAAGAAATTATGAGGACACCTAAAAAAAAGAAAGAAATACACTTACAAAAAATAAATGAGATCCCACCAAAAACATTAAATGTAAAAAATGCCAAGTCTCTCGATGCACGGGCACGCCGCAATTGCGGCGGTAAGACCCCTCTTTGAGGAGTGGCTGGAGAGAAGTCATGGCGTCCTGACCTACCGCTTGACGCAGGTCCTCACCGGACACGGAAGTTTCGGGAGGTACCTGTGTCTGATGCGAAAGGAGGAGACGCCTGGGTGTCACCACTGCGAAGATCGCCCGGAGGACACGGTGGAGCATACGGTGCAAGACTGCCCAGCTTGGGCGGAGCACCGACGTGTCCTCACGGCTGCGATAGGCGGAGACCTCTCGCGCCCGGCATTGGTTGCGGCCATGCTGCGGGGCGAGACGGAGTGGGAAGCGGTCAGCTCCTTCTGCGAGGCAGTAATGCTCGTAAAGGAGGAGGCAGGCCGCGAGCGAGAGAGGACAGCGTCCTCCCTCCGCCCCAGCCGCAGTGGTAGGCGCCCACGGCGACGGACGTCGCTAGATGATCTCCGGCCACCGTAGGCGCGGGCATGCGGGCAGCAAGTAAAGGGCAACTCGCTGCCCGACCAAGGACCATGCCCGGGTCGACGGCGCGTTGTGTCCCACGCGCGCCTCAAAGAGCGTCAGCATAATGACGGGGCCCCCCTCTCAGAGGGCCAAAGCCTGCCGGGGTCGCGGGATTATTCCCTTACCGCAACCCCGGAACTTAACAGGCTATGAAGGACACCGTGGATTTTAGTCAGTAGAAGTCTGACAGTCCCTCCCGCCCTGCCCGGGGTTGGAGGACTCATTTGATGATTTTACCACGCTAAAAAAAAAAAAAAAAAAAAAAAGTCTCTCGATGCAGTCTTTCCATCGTAAAAAGTTTTGAGATCTCACAGAAGCCAAGTCCTATTCAAATTATTTTGTAGTTATAAATCAACATTTAGTAATTATATCAATAGTTTTCTTTATATTATAACTATAGTGACTTGGCAATGAGCACAAATTAACTTGCTGCCTGGAATTATGTGCAAATGTTACTGACGAGACCTGTGATCAGATTATTTGTTATGTGTGAATCATGATGGTCACTACCAACTACATGTTCTAATACAATAATTAAGAATACCTTTCGGGCCATCGCTTTATGAAAGTAAATGATGAATGTTAAGAGAATATATAAATTAAAAGAGAATGTTTACGCATGCGGTGTGTGTAACTTTCAACTCCTCCAAATATGCCGTTTTATTTGTTTTTACTTGTGCTCATTGCCAAGTCACTATAGTTATAATATAAAGAAAACTATTGATATAATTACTAAATGTTGATTTATAACTACAAAATAATTTGAATAGGACTTGGCTTCTGTGAGATCTCAAAACTTTTTACGATGGAAAGACTGCATCGAGAGACTTGGCATTTTTTACATTTAATGTTTTTGGTGGGATCTTTTTTACAGCATAATACACAACATCTAGTCATTTTACATCAATAAATCGTTTTTTTTTTTTTAAATTCCTTTGATTTGACAGTTCTTTTGGGACCAAACTGTCACTTCTCACTTTGACACTTGCCTTCCCCATTCAATTGCCATAATGTTTATCTTTGCAACCAAGTATTTCGTACGTATATTATAAGTATCATAATTATCATGTTCTATTTTATTGTACATAAGTACCGTTTTCGCGGGGTAATTGGGTAAGGATTTTTTTTAACTAGTTACGTTGATAAAATTGAGATGTTAATTGAATAGGTGCGTCCACACAGAGCAAGCAGCCTCATGAGGCATTTACCGCGCGAGGAAATTGCCACGCGAGGCTGCTCGCTCGGTGTGGACGCCTCTATTGTTTCTCGACCGAGCCACGAAACAATATACGCGAGCAAAACAAAAAACCGACACTAGATGGCTCGGGTGCTCGGTTGCTCACCCGCGGCCGCGCGTTTGTCTCGGCCGAGACACGTCCACACTAACCGAGCTGCTTCGCGCGGCAAATGCCTCGCGAGGATGTTCGCTCTGTGTGAACGCGCCTTAAATGGCTAGTTTGGGCTTGGTGATAAGCCATATTTTTTATAATTTTGGAAAATTTTAGCATACAAAAAAGGGAAAATTAGAACACTATTATTAGGTATATTTATAACAATAAAAAATATATTTTCCTGCTTACATTTTATGTTCTACTAAAGTTACAAAATGTTTATTATCAGCCATTTATATTAGATATTTATCGTGCGAAACATTCACCACGCAGTAGTTCGTTTACCCTTCGGATGGAATTTTATGTCCTCTAAAATACTTCAGCTGAGCCATAACATTTGTTTGGGTATAAGATAACAGACTGAGTGTTCGTGAAGTTTTGCTAAAACAACACTAAGTAAATCGTTTTCTTGGCGAAGATATTTTATGGTATTATTGAAAGGGTTTAACTTATGCGGGAAATTCCGTAGAAAGTTTCTATGCAACTTTGTAGGCGGCACGCACGAGTACGTGAAGTGAAATTTAATAATAATTATGTACTTAGGTTTTATAATTGAAAATATTATGTAATAATTTTTTTGAATTTATTTATGTCTATGAAGAATATTGATTCTGCTTTCACCCAAACTTGGACATAATTGCTAAAGGTATCCTTTATACTTTTTAATCCTGAATACTTTTTATTGAACCTCAGGTTTATTTCTATAAATTAAAACGTTGCTTCGTCCTAGGAATTTCTTCTGTATTATGGGTGCGCTTATAAACATCATACAACATCTTTTTAAGCTATTGCATAGCTTTTATCGCGGGTTCTGAACGCGGCGACTGAATCAAGAAACTGCCTAGACAAAAAACCTAACGATAATGACCTAACACTACACTCGTCTAACGTCGTTACAGTTTGGGAGACTTCGGCAATCATAAAAACAACCCTCCTAAAGACAATTTACTTTTACTTACTGATTCTAAACGCCACAAAAAGAGGTTTTCACAATGAAACCTACTTATAAAATTCTCCTACAACAAACAGAGTGGCGCAGTGGGAGCGTGCTGGGCCCATAACCTGTTGAAAATGTTGTCCCAGTTTGGAATCGAGACCTAGGAATCCTGCATTATAAAATACCCACTTATATCTTCATTATATTTTTTTTTATTACAGTATTGCACTACAAACATTTTAAATAAATGATATTCTCGTTAAATATTCGCTGTAGGCAATAACTTTTTCTTCTTCTTTTAATGCTACGCAATAGCTTTACCGAGGCAGTCCCCGAGTGCCACATGTATTTTTTTAAATTCAATTTATAAATGTAACGGCATCGCGCGGGGACTTAATTTCCGGCTTTTCCGGTGGATTTACCAGAAATTTTCTGACATAACATAATAATCTGGCCCTGAAACACAAACACCCTCATAATAAACATGTTTTATATTATGATATAAAATGAACTGTAGATTTAAATTACGACTGATAGAAAGAAGTCTGGGTGAATAGGTATTACACTGAAAAAAGATAAACATTCCCGATCAAATATGAAATTGGGAAAAGGGTAAAGGAGCATGAAAATTCACTTTATTACAACGACCAAGATATTATACCCACACCAGTTAGTGGCCCGGTGATGTTTTGCCCCACACCAGGAATTTCTCCTGTATCGTAGGTGTGTTTACAAACATAAAAACTCACATACACATACGACCACTTGTAGACCAGAGCCTCTACCATGAGTTGTCATTACGATACTCGATCATACGCATCGAGCGCGTTTGGCGCTCTCATTGTTTGAGAGTTCATACAACCTTGGAGCGGGCCAATGAGAGCGCCCAACGCGATCGATATAGATGATCGAGTATCGTCAACTCATCGCAGGGTACTGACCCGGAACGACTACTTGTAGGTCAGTTCATACAAACATTTGTTCCGTGCGGGAATCGAACCCACGACACGCCACTCCACTAACCGTGCTGTCATTACATTGTGTACTATTTGCTAACAGTTTGATAAATATTGCTACAGATTGTGTTCTAGTAAACTGATTCATTGAGGTTTGGCAACAGGATATATTATTATTTGGTTAACATAATTATATAGTAGGAGATTTGTGGTTGTAGGACTTTCACGCCCACACAACAGTTTCATTGACTTGATAAGAGAATAACAATTATAGCAATTGCCGACGCTTTTCGATTGATACAAAGACATTCCCATAGATTTATCGCAATGTGTACGTCAGGCTCTAAGTAATAAAGAACAATATTGATTGGAACAAATATAAAAGGGTAAGCGCGAACAGTTTGTTTTTATTGAGTTCAATCGAATTTTGTTTAGTACCAACAGTGATGTTCAGTTTATTGTGTCACGAATAAAAGGCATTATGGAAGGTTTTATGTATTTCTCCAGTAAATAATTTTATTTCTATAGAATTATGTCTTCGACTTTCAGTGGGACTGTAATGGTTCTTTGAATGGCCAGATGCCATTTAATGATTATTACTTCAGCAAGTAGATGCCTACTTTGGTCACAGCTAATTTTATTATCGTTACCTACAAACCCAAATTCACACAAAATGGTCAAACGACACTGCTGCTTTACTGTATGGAGTTAAAAATAATCTAGATGAGGCTGTCCTATTAATGTACTGCATTAAATGGGAATTTAACATAAACTAACTTGCCCAAATAATTAAATGGCATGATTAAAAATTCTAGAAGAAAACTAGGAGTGATTTTATATTATATTTCTTTTAATATATATTTTTTTTCTTACAACACAATTATTCTAAAAGCTTTAAAAAAAAAACTTTTTTATCATGGTAAAATGATCGTATGAGTCCTTCCACCCAAGGATGGAGTAGAGGGACTGTCAGACTCATACTGAATAAAGTCCACAGAGTCCTTCAATAGCCCTTTACGTTCCAGGGTCACGGATACTTGATAAGACATTCCCGCAACGGTACCTACATGTCTACATGATTTTTCCTGTAACGTGGATTCGTCTACAATCATATTTTTAACTACACAATAATAGCCCGAACCATAACAACTACTTTTTGTCAAAAATCAGACTGTGACACAGTTTATACTAGTACAGTCGGCTTCGTGACCTCTTATAATAATAAGAACATAATTATAATTATTATTATGCATAAATTGGTCGCGGGATTCATTCGAGGTCGAGCGCTTGTCGACTCAACATCTCCTGAGGATGAAACCCGTGGAGGGGCGAAACACGTGTCGAGTATAGGTTTGATTGCATGACATGTTTTTCTGTTTCTTGCACTTGTGCATAATTATGCATGTTTCCTGTGCTGCATGTGCATATGCATGATTGCATAGGGTGGGATTGCATCCTGCAACAAGCCTGGATTTTTGTCGCGGAATTAAAACTAGATATTTTTCATAACATTTAAGCGCATTTCACACAGAGAGCGGGCGCGGGTCGGGCGCGGGAGTACGGCGGGTCTAGTTCTTTGTATTTAAATGGAAGACTTCACACTGAAAGTGTGCGCGGGTCGGGCGCGGGGCGGGTCGTGCCCGTACACCGAAACGCGCCCGACCCGCGCCCGACCCGCGCCCGCTCTCTGTGTGAAATGCGCTTTAATGTCATGGATTTCCGCAAAGTAACGCCTGATTCCATAATTTAACTTTGTATAATTGTTATAGCTTAAGAGAAACTTGTACATTGAGTTGATAATAAACAATTATTATTTTAACTCATACAAATAATATTAGTTTCGTGTTGGAATAGAAATTGTTAAATGCAGGGTAGCAGGCGATGGCTCCAACTGTGCAGCCTAGATTACCTAGCGATTGGATTAAATCTGATGACCTAAATAATCTCATATATTTCGACAAGGATTATTGTGATTGTGATCCAATATAAAGAGAATGAACTGTTTCAAGATTTAATTAAGTGTAGCGCACGTATTCAAAATATGTTATTGTTTGATACACCTTGTATCATTATAAGAAATTACAATCATGTATTTGTATATTTTCTTTTTTCAAATATGTATTATTTTTCTTATACATATTTTATAGGCGCGTGTAACTCATTGTTGTTGTGCTTTACTTTTAAGAGCCAGTTGTTTGAAACAATATTTCACAATAGGGTAGTTTACAGCATTAACAAATTGAAAATTTCTTTAGTCTGTCAATTAGAGTGTTGAAAAATAATGCACAGATATTATTTCTTTTTTAAATCAATAAAATATTGGCAAAGATAAAATGCAGTTGTAATAGCAACTGGCAGACGTCATAACGCCTGTTAAATCATACCGACCGAGACACGTTGTGATTTTTAGAAGCGTTGTATTTTCGTGAATTTTGGTTTACGTATCATATCGTAATATTTTTTGATAATCCATATTTGGGACTAATATTTTTTTTGAGTAACATAGCTTAATAATTACACTGTTTTATTAAGAAGCATATTTTTTTTTATTGGTTGAAAAATTTATAGGTTAAAATAATAGTAAGATTACTAATGATGAAATAACTGGCCCCTAGAAGTAAAATAATTCTACAAATATGTTAAAATGTCGTTAAAAATTTATGTAAAACATTAAATTTTCACGACATTTTGACATATTTTTTTGTTAAGCAGAAGATTTGATAAGTTTTTCGCGACAAATTATCATTTGTCATTTTATGAAACAGACAAATATAGAATTGATATTTGTCAGTTTTATAAGACAGGATACTCGTACTATTAACATAAACTCCAAAAAAATGACACAAACTATACACATTATATTACTATTATAATCCGATTCACTCCTACAACGTGCGCCTAATCAGAAAACGTTTATTTGTTTGTAACTATGTTAAATTGAAAAAACAACCTTTGTTATTCAATAACAAAGCATATTTTGATAGTAGTACAGCTGTTTTTAGTGTTACTACTGCCTACCCAATAGAAAGTTTAGTTTACATTTATAGTCATGAATAAAATAAACACAGAACAGTAAAGCCTATTGAGGGAGGGATTTTTCTTACAAATGAAATACAGTAAGTAATAACTCTTCAATGGTTACAAAACTAGTATAAGGTGGTCTTTCATTCTATTGAAACGCCGTGTAAATACCACCTAAGTAAAACAGGTCAGCTAAAGGTCAAGATGTTACCATTATCAATAAAATAAACAATTCGATGATAAATTCTGTCTTACGGCCAATATTAATACATATTATACGTATCTGGATCCAAAGCCTGATCCGTATGCATAATGACGGGGCCCCCCTCTCAGAGGGCCAAAGCCTGCCGGGGTCGCGGGATTATTTCCTTACCGTGACCCCGGAACATAAAGGGCTATTGAAGGACACCGTGGATTTTAGTCAGTAGAAGTCTGACAGTTACATTAATTTTGACAATTAATTACAACCATTTATCTGTAATAAAACCACAAAAGAATTAATTTACTTTATTAGTAATACTGGCTGTTTTTTGTGCCTTTGCCATAAACAAAAGATGCTGGTGCGCGCGCATCGCTAATTTGTGAAAAAGTAAAAATTATTCCGCTTGCTTTTCCTTTTCGATGTAATGATTTTATTTATTTACTCACAAATGTGTTATAAAACGTCGTATGACATACGTGCGGTTTGATAATTACAGCCTCTGCTTTCTTATAGCACTCGCCTTACGGCTCGTCCTACCAATCTCGCCTCAGCTGTAATGATCAACTTACCGCACTTATATCATAATGTACTATTACAGACAAAGATCCGGAATTAAGATTGCGATGAGTTAAATAATAATATATAATTAATTTCGTGTGATAGAAAAACTCATTAGCTTAATGAAAAGGTCTAGTTGTAACTGTTTAGGTCATGGTTTAAGTAGGTAAAACAGCAGTTATCTTGGTTTTTTTTTTACTCAGTTCTTTAATATTTTTTTTCAAGGTTTGAAATAATATTTTAGATAATTTTTAGTCACGTTTAATATTAACATAAAAGACGTCATAAGCTTCATTTTCTGCATTACAGTGAAATACCTATATTCCGCATTAATATCCGTTGCGCAGTTTTGAAGAACAATCAAAATATGATTGTAATTTCCATAAACCTGCACAGATTTTTATTATTCATAGTTTAACACTGATGCATGAACAGATCTTTAACCCTTAAACCGTACCCATTCCTGGAGAAACACTATTACTACCCAGGGGTTTTAAGGACCCCAATACATAAAAATTTATACTTACAAAATAAAACTACAATTCAATTACAATTACTATTTAATATTATGAACGCTAATTTAACAATACAAAAAAAATATTAATTGTTTTTGGTAACACATTCTTGGCACATAGCCTCAGTATGTTCACCGCAAAGAGGTTTTCGGCACATGCCACAGGTGACCTTGGTTTTCCGGTCCTTACCCCTTGGGCACATGGCACATCTTTTCTTAGCAGTGGGAGCAGAACTTGGTTCTTGCAATGGCCGCTTCTTTTGCAAGATTCCACCTAGGAGAACTTGAAGATTAATGGGCAAAGAGGGCCATGTAAAGCGTTCTTCCATTTGAGGGGTGATCAGATCTAAGGCAAGTTTTTTCATGAAATGACGTCTTTTTGTAGCTCTTTTCGTGGCCATTTTTAAAATATTAAACTTACCCTTTATAATATTATATAAAAAATAACAGCATTCACCAATATATCGACGGAAAGGAATGACAATATATTGCGTTATTACTACCCTTGGGTCTGACAAACCCATAAATTGCAATAAATCCGTCAAAACAGTGAAAGCGCTGACGCTCGACTAATGACAAGATAGCCGCCGAGGTCACTAGAGATTAGACTCGAGTGACATAAAAGTGCATTCAATTATTGCAATAATATTTAGAAATATTCATCCTCTGGGGTTTGCTAGACCCCCGGGTAGGGTTTAAGGGTTAATCAAATTCAGCTTTAACGAGTACACTCGTTTATCGGTTGATCAATCAAAGTGGAATTTATACATCAGACTAAACCACCTAGAGAATACTTACAAATGAATACTTTTAACCTAGTACAATCGCAATCTGGTAAGACTTGTTATACAAAATTCAATCCTATTGCAATGAAATTTAGGTGCTACCAAAGTTTGATTTTTATCATTGATCTACGGTTCACTTAGTTCTATACGTAATTTCAGGCCCTTTTCAATAAATCACGATACTTTGACAGTCTATTCGATACGAAACACAATTTTGGAACAATACCAGCAAATTGACAACTTTTATATAAAATACATCTACAATATTTATGTGTCTTGATAATTAACTTTGTCTCCTACGTGTCGCTTTAATCTTACCAGCTCTGCAATAATTATGTGACATAAGTTTTAATTGCTCCGGATATCAAAGTGTGGGTAAAGTTAGGAAGCCTCTTACTTGACATTTAAGTCAGTATCTTTGCTTTGTGTACTTTATCTCTTTAATTTATTACTTGAAAACAAAAAAGCTGTACAAGAAACTTTGTGAAAGCCATTAATGATCACTGACCTGTGGCACACTTAGGACGACGCTCAGCACCCACGCGATAATTACAAGTCTTCCACTCCTTGTCGCCGTCGCCATGCTGCGCATTGGATACTTTACAGCGAGCCATCTGTCCACTCCAATAAGCACGAGTATAAAAGTACTGAGGTACAAAGCGAACATCTGGAGGAACTTGAACAATTTGCATGCTATATTCCCAGCGTACCATTGCACAGTAAAGGACCACGCCGCTTCACCGGCTATGCAAAATACAGTCACCAACAAATCAGCTATGCTCAGTTGGAATATCAAACTATATATAGCTGTCCAAGAAGGTCTTGCTCTTCCTCGACCTCTTTTTCCTCTCTGTATACTAATTATCGTTGCCAAATTACCAAAGAACGATAACACAGCCATAGCGGAAAGTACACTAGCTCTGACCAAAGTGCTTTTAGTCAAAACTGGGGCGTGATCCAAACACATGACTTGAGTGCCGTTGTATATGAAAATGTTATTAGTGATCTCATCGGTGCCGTTGAATAGAAATGTTTCCAAACATTTTTCTGCTGGCCATTTCGTGTAACTTGTAAGGATGGTATCAGTCGAACTGAATTCTCTGTGAAGAGCCAATTCGCTCGGGTATAACGAGTCATCGTCATATAATGTGGTATTGTTGCCTGCGCTGTCCATGTTTCGACATGCGTCTTCAACTTCTTTGCTGATCTGAAACAAAGAAATGAAGCGTTTTATTATTTGACTACCATCTAACAATACTGAAACCTCGAAAACTGCATCATTCTGTATGTGTACAGTAGGTATTATACGCGAGACATCATTTCAATTATAGTAAGAGTTATTTGAACCCACGTCCTTGCTCTCATTAGATAGACTTTGTCAAAATAATTACTTTTGGTTGGATATTTATGCAAGATTTCAAGTATGCCGATGGAATAAGTTTAAGTTTATTCTAAATTCGTCCCACCGCACCCGTGAAAAATTTGAAGCCTTTAAATATTTCAGGAGTCTCATTTAAACGTCTTATATTCGCACCCATTCAAATCGATTCAGCAATTATGACGTGAAAGCGTAGCAAACAAACTCACTTAGGCGAATTGATGTATTAAAAGGGAGGCCCCTTTTAGTACAGTCAGCATCAAAAGTTGCTGACTACACTCAGATTTTCAAAATCGCTGTGACACTGTTTTATTACGAATTATTACGGTGTACAGCGATTTTGAAAATCTAAATGTGGTCAACAACTTTTGATGCTGACTGTACATCAATGCTTAGGCGTTTATTTTTATTAAGGCTAGGATTGCGACAAAGCGTAGTTAATGCCACAAAAATCTTCTTCCGTAATTCTTAACAGGCCACTAATCCCTTGAAGATAATCCTGAACAATACCTACTCCATTTTCTGTGTGCTTGGGGCCGTGGTAAATGATAAACGGACGTCTGCCTCGATTTATCGCCAAGCAGCTGAAGTGGTCATTTAATGCCTCAGTTAATGCCAGGCGCAAAGAGAGTGTTCTTGCCTAGAGGCAGCTTAAATTGGGTCCCAGCTTATAGATTAGATCCATTGTAATTGTCAGTTGACCGGAACTTCCTATGAAGATGGATTTAAGGTTTTACAGCGGTTTTAAATTGGATTTTATACGCAAAAATAAACTCCTTTTGTGTTGAGTTTTTTAGTTAGATTCATCTGAGCATCCCTAAACAAAATTAAAAGGTAATCGAAATATTCAAGTCTATAAAAGTGAGTTTGTTTGTACGAATCCAGTGGACAAATTCATAAGACGTATTATTATAGAATTCTATTTTTTCTCTTTGTTCGACTTCATATTTTTGCTCAAAACTTAAAAGGGAAGGAATGAAAGGGGTCGGTAAATATTTTGTAAATTAAAAAAAATATTGAGCATAGATTGTCAACCAGAATCAATATAAACGAAGCCGCGGGCAATAACAAGGTTTAAAATTTAGTAATTAAACATAATTATACCCTACGAAATGAAACATCATGAGTAGGTAGTAAATAATTTGTATGTTTGTTTTTCGTCCCTCAAGCTTGGCGGTACACAACCCAAAAATGTTGAATATTATAATTGAATACACAGCGTCTGACAACAGCCTCTTTATTACATATTCATGAATATAGAATCGTAGAGGAACTTCATATGTATACAACATCGGTCCAACTTGACAAAACAAATACTCGTACTATGCATATTCATAATTGACGAATATTTTTGAATCATTTTATGTTTCACATCGCGTTTTTACACGACCGTATTGTTCGTGACGAGATGCATTTTATTTCAATGGAAAATTGGCTGTGTTTTATTGAGTTTGCACGGTTTTGGTGCTACAAATTAGTGATGCATCCGATACCGATACCGATATATCGGCGTTACTTCGGGTTAGCCGATATCGATATATCGATACCGATGTATCGGCGATATTTTTATGACCGATTCAACGATACTTTTTAATTTAAAAATGTGTAAACGAGCGTGTTGTACCTATTTCGTTGCAAACGAAGCACGATCTATGCCCGGGGAAACCTTTGCCAAACAGACTTGCGAATACCAAACAACCTTTGTTTCCCAATAATAAGATCTTTGTTTTTTAAACAAATTTGTCAGCAATTTCTATACAAGTTTGTTCTACGAACATGATACGTTAGTCACTCACTTAATAACAGCTGATAATAAGGTGACTAATATTATCTATCTGACAAAATCGCTGATACTATCTTGTGAGCGTTTTTGTCACAGGATTGGCTATAACATCTGTTCGCAAGTAAAGTAGCCAGCTCAAGCAAATTATGAAAGCTTCCGCCCACTGCCTCTTAAGATGAGCGATAAGGGCCATTTCTCAATCATTGCCTTGGCTTGTGACTTTGACAAAGTAACTAAAGTGTATTACGAAACAATGTTTGAAAAAGACGATGTAAGTGCCTCAAGACTTATCACCGCTTTGTTGATTAAAGTTTGAATTCCTGTTACGCTGATGTGCACGATCGGTGGCGTATTTAAGTGAGAAACGCTGCCAACGACGGAATTCAATCCTTGTAGTAAGTTGCTTACTATTACGTAAGTGCTTCTACTAAGCATGAAGGCTTGATGTTAATTCATAGAACAGGCTGTATTTTGCATTAATTCTCAAAAGGAACCCGAAGCGAGGCTTTAACACAACTGGTGAAATATAGGTATGTAAGTTTTTATGTTGCAAACGCACCCACGATACAGGAGAGAAATTCCTAGGGCATCGGTTTTGTTTTTCCTAAAAATACCGTTTCCAGAAGTTACTTTAGACTTATAGGTATGGATAGGTGTGGTGTAGTAGAAATAAACACGTAACTCACGTTGTAGAGGATTTTATTGTCCACAGTTGTACACCGATACACTAAGTTCAGAAGGCACAATAGAGAAGAGTTCACAAGCACAAGCACAAGCAGAAGCACAGTACAGAGTAGCGGAAGGATGAAAGTAGAAGAATGATAGACAGATGAAATAGTTCAGATGAATAACAATGAAAAACAAAGCTAATTCGCAATACCGCGTGATTATAAAATTGAGGCGACAAGCGTGCGCTCCGCGTCGAGGTATGGTCCTGACTGGCTCGACCTTGCACGGTGAAAGGGCATGCGCCCGCGCAGCTGTAGCCGGCCGTATATGGCTATTGATAGTTATAAAGGTATCGGTCATTAGTGATGACGGCTTGGTCGATAGTCCAGTGACTATCGACTATCGATAGAAAATTTATCGACCAACTGGTAAGGGTGTAGATATGATGGTGTTTAGTGATTGTGTTTAAATGTAAATAAATATGTATATAAATTGTATTGTTATTTGTAATTTTGTTTGTATGTAAATATTAGTTTTAAGTTTTATATTTATGGATAAATATTCGTGTATGTAAATAATTTGGAAATAAAGTGTAATAGTTGCCTACACCACCCCCCTCCAGAGACCGTCAAGGGCGATAGAAGTCTGTAAATTTAACTCGCCTCCCAGAACGTGTAGTGTAACTTGGTGGCACTACTGGTGAGGGTTCCTCCACCTGCTCAGATAGAATGAAGGCAGGCTTCAGTCGGTCAATGGATACTGTCACTTCGTTGTTTTTAACAAGTATCCTAAATACCTTGTCCCCTCGTGTGATGACTTTATATGGCCCAGAATAAGCAGGCTGGAGAGCACCCCGCAATGCGTCTTCACGGAGGAAAACGTGATCGCAAGTTTCTAGCTCCTTGTACACGAACACCTTGGGATTGCAGTGGCGGGAAGCTGGTACCGGTCGCAGTTTCTCGGCGAAATTTCTGAGCCTTGCAGTAAATTCGGACGTGTCTACTGTACCGTTTACCGTTGGCTCAAAAAATTCCCCGGGTAACCTTAGCGGCTCCCCGTACAGCAGTTCCGCAGAAGAGGCTTGGAGGTCTTCCTTAAAGGCAGATCTTACGCCTAATAAGACCCATGGCAAAGATTCCGTCCACCTATCGTTTGCATGACAGACGATCGCGGCCTTCAGCTGACGGTGAAACCGTTCAACCAGCCCGTTGCATGCTGGATGGTAGGCTGTCGTCCGCTTATGTTCGAATCCGGCTATCCTCGACAGACATTGGAACAGAGCCGATTCGAACTGGCGACCACGGTCGGTTACAATATCTGTCGGGCAACCGAACCGAGAAATCCAAATGGACAGCAAAGCCTTGGCCACAGTGGCACTCTGGCCACCGTGTAAATCTGTCCACGGCCGTTAAGCAGTACCGATAACCTTGAGAAAGTGGAAGAGGACCCACCAGATCAATATGGATCTGCTTAAATCGAGCGCGTGGTAAGTTGTAAGTGCCGAGAGGGGAAGTCACATGACGGTTGACTTTCGTCCTCTGGCACGGTATGCAAGCACGCGCCCAGTCCCTTATGTCTTTTCGCACACCCGGCCATACAAATCGCTCAGCTATGAGCTTGGCCGACGCATTGGCACCAGGGTGGCTTAGAGAATGCAAGCTATTAAAGATTTGCCTTCGGAGTGATTTAGGCACGTATGGCCTAGAAGCTGAAGTACTGACGTCGCAGTACAGAGGAATTCGGCTTCCAGGGACATTGAATTTTTTAAGCTGCAGAGAAGAACCTTCGCACAAAAGCTTACAGAGTTCTGAGTCAGAAGCCTGAGCTTGAGCTAGTTTTTCGAGGTCTACGGGTTCTGCAAGCTCTTCAATTCGCGACAAGGTATCTGCAACCACATTATCCTTACCGGAAATGTGGCGGATATCTGTCGTGAATTGGGATATAAAATCCAAGTGCCTGTACTGCCTAGGCGAACAGTTGTTCTTCCTTTCATTGAAGGCAAAACTAATTGGTTTATGGTCTGTATAGACTATAAAATGGCGAGCTTCTAGCATGTGCCTAAAATATTTAATGGCTTCATAAATTGCTAGAAGCTCCCTATCATATGGTGAGTATTTCACCTGCGAAGGGCTCAATTTCCTCGAAAAGAAAGCTAAGGGCTGCCAGGCGTCATCTTTAAATTGTTGCAGGACTGCTCCGATAGCTTTGTCGGAAGCGTCTGTAACCACAGCAAGTTTAGCGGTGCAGTCCGGATGAGCTAGAAGAGCAGCTTTGGTCAGGCTTTCTTTGCAAGCTTCGAAAGCAACTAGTGTGTCGCCTGTCAAGGAAATTGGCTGAGAGCCTTTGACGGAGCCTGTTAGTAAGGCGTGAAGTGGGGCTTGGATTTCGGCTGCATGAGGAAGGAATCTCCTATAAAAATTAACCATGCCGAGGAAGCCTCTGAGCTGGCGAACGTTGGTTGGTGGGGGAAAATCCTTGATCGCCTGAACTTTGGCATCAAGTGGCTTAGTACCGCTCTCGGTAATCCGATAGCCTAGGAACGTTACCTCCTCCATACCGAAAACGCATTTCGAGGTGTTCACCAACATGCCATATTCCTTCAGCCTGTTGAAGACCTGACGAAGGTGATCCTCGTGCTCCTCAGGACTTCTAGAAAACACGAGAAAATCGTCCAGGTAGCAATAGACGAAGTCTAATCCCCTCGTCATCTCGTCAACGAACCGCTGAAAAGTTTGGCCCGCATTCCTAAGACCGAACGTCATAAAAGGAAATTCAAATAAACCAAATGGGGTCGTGATGGCGGTCTTAGGAATGTCCTCGGGGCTGACAGGTATCTGATTGTAAGCTTTCTCCAAATCGAGCGTGCTGAAGACTTTACATCCAGCTATACTATGGGTAAAGTCGTGGATGTGCTTAATCGGATACCTGTCAGGCACGGTACGGGCATTCAACTTACGGTAATCGCCGCAAGGACGCCAGCCATTGTTTTTCTTTGGCGCTAGATGAAGAGGTGAAGCCCACGGGCTCTCAGAAGGTCTAGCTGTGCCGAGGGACAGCATAGACTGGAACTCTTTTTGGGCAACCTTAAGCTTGTCCGGCGCTAAACGACGAGGTGAAGAGCAAACTGGAGGGCCTGGTGTCGTGCGTATGTGATGTACTGTTTTGTGTGGTGTACAGTGTGGCTTACCAGCTGGTCGAGTAATTTCCGGAAACTCGCTGAGAATTTTATGATACCGAGTCTCACCAGTCACGACCTTAACAGATGAAATGCTATTACAATTGGCTACAGTAGCAATAGAAGAAATAGATGTTAAGTTATCAATTAGGCGCTTGTTACGACAGTCAACAATAAGGTTATAAAAATTTAAAAAATCTACGCCTATTAATAGGCTTCGTTACATCGGCTACAATGAAACGCCATTGGAAAGTTCTACGTAAACCAAAATCTAAATCTAAATTTATACAACCATATGTAGCTATGCTAGAACCATTAGCTGCACACAAACTATAGTCCGTACGAGCACGACGATCATAAAGCGCTGACCGTGGGAACACGCAGAGGTCGCTCCCTGTGTCGACCAGGAACTGCGTCTTCGAAGATCGGTCAGTGATAAACAGGCGACCAGAAGCGGGCAAAGGGCAATCGTCAGTCGCCATTACCGACCGCCCTTGGAGTTTTCCGCCTTGTAGTCGCAGGGCCGGATACACTTGTTGGCCTTTCCTCCAAACTTGCTATGGTACCAACAATTGGGGTACTTTTTGTAATTGGATTGAGAGCGCTGCCTCGAACTGCTGCGAGTGTTTCTCGTGGAACGGGAGCGTGAACGGCTGTTCCGAGTAGACATCTGCTGGAACTGACGACGAAGCTCAGCTATCTCCCTGGTAAGTTCGTTCAAACCTGAACTAGGGATGGCGTCGCTCACAGCGGCGACCTTCGGAGTTGTCGTAGCCAGGTCGTTCACTCTATCAGCTAAGTCAGCTAGATCCTCAAGAGAAGCTGCCCCTGGTTGACCTGCGAGCACAGTCTGGATGCCATACGGTAGGCGACTAACCCATATCGTCCTCAAAAAATCGTCAGGAACGTTTGAGCCTGCAAGGCTTTTCAGGTGGCGAAGAAATTGCGACGGCTTTCTGTCGCCAAGCTCCTCATGCATCAACAACTGTTTGATCTTCTTCTCGTTGGAAGCAGTGAGTCGCTTGATAAGCTCGGTTTTCAGCTTTTCATATTTGTTGCTGGCAGGTGGGCAAATAATTATGTCTTTTATTTCCCTGGAATGCTGGTTATCCAGGTGTCCGATGACATAATTGAATTTGGTAACGTCACTGGTTATTCCTGCTATGCTGAATTGACCTTCGACCTGGGCGAACCAAATCTCGGGCTCTTCAGCCCAAAATGGAGGCACTCGAACGCCGACTTTACAAATATTGCTGGGGTCTATCGATATCGGTCCATCACTAGTGCCAGGTGGCGGCAACGCTGCCGTGGCTTGTGCGTCTTTGAACGTGTCTCCTTCCATCGTTCTTCACGGGGTCACCAGTATAGGTATGGATAGGTGTGGTGTAGTAGAAATAAACACGTAACTCACGTTGTAGAGGATTTTATTGTCCACAGTTGTACACCGATACACTAAGTTCAGAAGGCACAATAGAGAAGAGTTCACAAGCACAAGCACAAGCAGAAGCACAGTACAGAGTAGCGGAAGGATGAAAGTAGAAGAATGATAGACAGATGAAATAGTTCAGATGAATAACAATGAAAAACAAAGCTAATTCGCAATACCGCGTGATTATAAAATTGAGGCGACAAGCGTGCGCTCCGCGTCGAGGTATGGTCCTGACTGGCTCGACCTTGCACGGTGAAAGGGCATGCGCCCGCGCAGCTGTAGCCGGCCGTATATGGCTATTGATAGTTATAAAGGTATCGGTCATTAGTGATGACGGCTCGGTCGATAGTCCAGTGACTATCGACTATCGATAGAAAATTTATCGACCAACTGGTAAGGGTGTAGATATGATGGTGTTTAGTGATTGTGTTTAAATGTAAATAAATATGTATATAAATTGTATTGTTATTTGTAATTTTGTTTGTATGTAAATATTAGTTTTAAGTTTTATATTTATGGATAAATATTCGTGTATGTAAATAATTTGGAAATAAAGTGTAATAGTTGCCTACAGACTTAAGAATTAAATCCAGGGTCGCGGTGAGCCGGAAACGTAATGGGAATTTGAAGGTACACGGTGGATTGTAGTCACTACGAGTTTGACAGTCGTTTCCACTCCACCCAGAGTGGGGGAACAAATTTGATGATTTTATCACCGAAAGAAAAAAAAAAAGAGAATACCTAAATGGTAATTTGATAAAAAAAGTTCCATCTATATAGCACAAGAAGAATTTAAGTAATGACAAATGCATTGACGTGTGGCGCGCTTATGATGAATCTATAAAAAGTTATCTGTAGCTACCTGTGGGACATAAACAAATAGAGAGCGTTTAAATCTCGCAAAAAGTAAAGGTCACGGTTAGAACGACCCTTTCAAGAACACTTTTCCAATTTGAACCGAAAATAGAGCAAAGTACAAACACAGAATAGTGATTATTCACTGTGAATGTTTGTGGACGCTGTTTGTTGAGATAATGTTTGGAAACGTATTAAGTGTATGGAGCTTAGTTGAACAAGTTTTTCTGAACTTGTTTTTTTTTGTCGCCTTCTCATTAGAGGATACGATAAACGCAAAATCAGTCAATGACTTAGTGAGGCTCATGAGGAAAGCCTTTTTCTAGCAACAATAAAAATTTAACCACATTTATGATCTTGATATTAATTTCATTGTACGTTTACTCAAAACAGCTAACTTATTACCTGAGCCCTAAACACAAGATTTCTGTGTACTTGAAGTACCTATTTACTGTGATTAATGTATGGGAAATTGAAAATTACCTCTATTTGTACGAAGTGGAACAATTTTTTTCCTTAAAAATCAATGTCAAAGTTCACGTTTACAACTTGCACGATGCCATGTAAAATTTGTGCTAAAATTAAACATTTTAGAAACTATAAAAACTATAAACTTCAGAACTATCTACATACATTTTGAAACTCACGGCTTCTGGCAAAAACTATAGAGCGCCACCTGCTCCGAATCTACAATCTTTACATACTCTTTTGGGCTCATCCACATTCATACATCTCGTCATAAAAGCACGCCGATTGCGAGCACTACGCACTCGGCCTTATCTAGGTACAAGGATAGTATATCAAAAATTTAACTGTGCTCGAAAGGGTCTATGAACGTTTCGTGGTCAATAAAGAAAAATTTAAATCTGAAGGAACAAGTTCGTTAGCGGGAAAATTAGAGTTCGCGCCACGACGGAAGTCCCAAATAATGTCATTAAATATTTAATAAAAAAATTAGGTACTACATTTTTAGTACAAAATACCTAGGCACCACAAATTTTTTCTCAAACTTTCTTTTGTGGCACGCACTTTACCTAAAAAGCTGGAAATATTGCCATATTAGATGCAATGCTGACTTTTTGGACATAAAAAGGCTATAGGCATCTAAACAAGTCTCATTTATTTGACTTTTTCTGTTAGTCTCTCCAAATTTGTAACTGAGTGTGATAGATAAACGGATTACGGCCAGTAACAAATTCACAGTCACATGTTTGCTAGTTAAACCTTTTGAAGGACTCAATTTGATTTGAGAAATAAAATAAAAGGTTAGTAATAAAATTGTCTACATCGTTGTGAGTTTGAAAGGTTAAGGAACTTAATAATCTCAATTTTATGTGAATTGATTAGAAAATCCCGTTCAACCTGTTTTTTTTTATTAGCCTTTTATGCCCCACTGCTGGGCAAAGGCCTCCCCCATATTCTTCCAAGTTCAACCTGTTAATTTGTTTTTTTCTGTACGTAACACGTAAAACATTTCTAAGCCGTAACAACAATTTACGTCGTACATACTGCAAGTAGTAAAATCTTAGACTTCATTTTAATCGAAAGAAATTCCTGGAACACAATAAACCTTAACACCTATTATATTGGTTAAACTCCAGCCACCAGTCACATTAATCCTGTATGAATAGTTGAATCAAAACGCTATTGTGAAAGTAGATTTAATGAAAAAGGTTACATTCTGATAATTCAAAAAACAACACAATTAATAGGCTTTGGTTATGGCCCGACGATCTTCGTTATAAAACAGTTACTTTATATTTTTAGATGAATTAATTTTACCTTTTTTACAAAATAATGTTCTAGAAAAATACCTCAGTTCCAGTTAACAAATTCCTTAATTTGCTAACATGTAAAATTATAATTGTACCACATTAACTAACGGAATAAACAATGTTATGTTCCTTGAGGTAAATTAATTACCCAAACATTTATTTGAAGCCAAATTAACCCTGTAGGCTGTACAATCTTTGTACGAGATAATTATAAAAGTTCTTAAAATGACATGGCCACTAACACGGTTTACTAGAACCCATAATAAATTGAACATGATGTATGCCTTAATTCGTGATCATGTCATTAAGATATTATCAGATAAAAAATAGCTGGCATTATGCTGAGCTGAGTGAGGCCCTTTTTGTTTATTTTGCTTCGATCAGTTTTTTTTTTATCAAAACATCAATTAACGTAGTACATACTATTTATTTGATATAATTCGTTCCTCGTTCGAGGAACTATAGTACAGTAAAATTATATTGTATGTACTTCAAGTATGATGTACTTACGCCCAAACTAACGTCATAAAAGTCGTGAAAACTCGTGTTAAGACCTCTGATGGTAGAGTGTGTATCATATTATAAAAAAAACATGAAACTGGATATGAGTTATCCAAATATCATGATATTGCCATAAAATAAAACACGAAGAAGAGAGGTCATGGAGAAAAAAAAGTACTACATTCAGAATTTTTATTTAGAAACTACTTCATTTTAATTATAACGATTGTGACTCTTTTATCGCGTAAAGTACTTGATTGAGTCTGATCTTCCATGTTAAAGCTCGAGAAATATCGCATGACGAATAATTTGATTGACTTTTGTTTTTCCTGAAGCAATAATGCGGGGGGTACACTAACCTGTTACCCGTTGAATTTCACGAAAATTGTCTTTAAATATTCATATAAAAGTCCATCATCGCAATAATTAATGGAATTTGTCGTCAGTGTGCCCTAGCATAAGCGAGTTAAGGCAGAGGTAGACAGCTCTGATGGCTTCTCAGAAAACATTTTATTCAGCATAAATATAAAATACTGACGTAGTTGACGAACGATGGACAGCTATGTGCAGCTAAAAAAAAAAAACTGCAAGTATTTTTTTCGTATCAAGAAATATGAATAAGTAGATAATAATAAATAGCCAATAGTTTACTCAACTACAGTCTAAACAAAATGGCCCTTAATCATCAAAAAGTTCACCTTATTCAATTTATAACCTAAAAGTTCGGGTTTGTTAGTCGGACTGAGTTTACTTGTTGATACAACCCATATAAGACATGTTGTGTTTGCTCTTGTTGTTTGCTATTATACGTCTCATAAGTTATCTAGTATTGGCAGAAACTGTATTTATATGACTTTTATTGACTATTACTCAAAGACGTACGTTTATTGGCTTTTGACTTTCATATTTAGACCTGTGTTGTTTGTATTGTTCTAGGATCTTATACTGCCCCTGTAATATCTGAATCCGAAGAAAAGGAACGAGTTAAATTGAACCTGTATTGGGGTGAGTTCTCACTTACTCTAGGCAAGGGCATCACAGGCTACCTACAACCTGGTGACGACGAAGCAGACCCTACCTGGGGCCATCTGGCAAGCGTTCACCCTCCTGTTTTAGTCCGCTGCCAACACAGCTTTTACTGTGTTCTTTCGGTGCGCAGGAGTTCCAGTTCCAACTGGGTGATCTCACTCCATCTTAGGACTCATCTCTACCTCTGGGTTGAATTGCGAAAAAAAAGGCTTGATTTTCTTTCTCTTTCTTTCAGTTTTATTTTCTTTTCTACTTTCGGCGGTCATACATTTTCCTAGCCTTTCTATAAAGGCGATAAAAGTGCAGATACAACCGGGCCAGCTGTTGTTTTACCCGTACACATTAAGTGCAACAATTACTGCCGGATTCTTAATGTACTTCTTCATCTAAGTTTCTAATAAGCATCGAGTCAAATGAGTTTTTAAGTGAAAATAAGTGTTTAAAAGTGAAAATAAAAAACTTTTCACAAGCATACTAGTTTTTGTTCTTTTTAAATTATATTTTGTTTAAACTACATGGTAATTTTCTGGAACGTCCATTTTATCTAACACATTAATTTTCTAGAATATTCATTTATCTTTCACGACCAACGGTCTCGCACTGAGCATTTAAATAATTTTAAACCACCATTTTGTTGATAAGATTAATTTTGGGACTCATTTGTGTATCCTTCATATCTCATAATTTATTAACTATCTGCTGACTTAGTATACTCTTGATACTTTTACACACTTATATATAATAAAAACCATGAATAATTCCAAAATAAAACACACATTAGATCAAAATGTAAATTATTTTTTTATCACTTTTGGAAAAACAATATTTTATAAAATAAAGTACGTAATCCAATACGCCTCAGTCTTAAATTTTGCTTGGTAAGTGCCATAAAGTGTCCAAAGTATCCAATGTTAAGTGATCGTCAACACCGCTAAAATTAACCCTATGGGAATGATATAATAATCTTACATCTTATGTAGACCCAATCATAACTAAGCTGCTAGGTTGCATGTAAATATGTATGGCAGTTTATAGAATTTTAGATTTAAGAATTCCTAAAGCTATTGTCAAACAGACAGGGCGAAGCGAATGCGATCCGAATCCTGTCATATAAAAAAGCGAAAGCGCTGCGGTCCGATAGTCTATGTGACAGGCTTCAAACAATTCCATACATTACAAACAAAAACGCTTCGGCACGCTTTTCAGTTTGACAAAGCCATTAGGGTTATAATCTTAAATGGGGCAATGCCCTTACTCACTGTATGAAATTATAGCAGTCAAGCGAACTTATATCCCATTTTTTTTTATTTTTTTTACCGTGGTAAAATCATCAGATGAGTCCTCGGGAACCCCGGGCAGGGCGGGAGGGACTGTCAGACTTCTACTGACTAAAATCCACGGTGTCCTTCAATAGCCCTTTCTGTTCCGGGGTCACGGTAAGGAAATAATCCCGCGACCCCGGCAGGCTTTGGCCCTCTGAGAGGGGGGCCCCGTCATTATGCTGACGCTCTTTGAGGCGCGCGTGGGACACAACGCGCCGTCGACCCGGGCATGGTCCATGGTCGGGCAGCGAGTTGCCCTTTACTCGCTGCCCGCATGCCCGCGCCTACGGTGGCCGGAGATCGTCTCGCGACATCCGTCGCCGTGGGCGTCCACCACTGCGGGTGGGGCGGAGGGAGGACACTGTCCTCTCTCGCACGCGGCCCGCCTCCTCCTTCGCGAGCATTACTGCTTCGCAGAAGGAGGCGACCGCTTCCCACTCCGTCTCGCCCCGCAGCATGGCCGCGACCAGTGCTGGGCAACTTATATCCCATTGTGATGATTACAAAGGCCATTTTAGACAAAAATGTGTCAAATTTTGTAGGTAAAGTTTAAACTTTAAGACTCGTTAGCTAGTTTAATTTTTGTATGTAGAAAGTTGTAATAAAAAGGGCCTTTTCATTTATTCTTGAATTTTATAAGCAAGCAACAGAGGAAATAAACGTCAGTAGGATTTCATAAAAGTAGAACAAATATAAGTTATTGAAATGTATGCTAGTCGTAATAATAAAACGGGTTATTACAAATGCTCCACATTAAAATTCAAACATCCCGTGCTCGGATGGAAATAAAAGAATAACGGGATATACGTATTGAACTTAATTTGGAAAGGAAGAAAAAAAAATGCATTTTTAATACAGTTGCTCAAAAAGTCGCGTATTGCAGGGACGTAGGTATAGCGTTCGGGATGTGGGCTATTACATACTAGTGCTTTTTTTTACCTTTCCCGAACTCGTGCGTTCTCTTTCCCAACTGTCAAAAAAATGTCTATTAAAAAGAAAAACCAACCATGAAGTTTTTACTAATGAGTTTTTGTGATTCATACAAATACGTATATTTCTTACTACTTATTTATTTCAATATCAGATTTCATGATTTAATTGAATGAGTTAGGTTAGGTTTCCTTTCATTTCATCTCATTAAATTTCATTTTCATTTCTATCAATAAAAAAAATCTACTGAAGACTAAGCTGTATGGGCATAGTTCCCTTTGCCTACCAAAATGGGTGAAGAAAAAAAACTCCGCTTATATTCTACGGTTGGCGCCATTTTCCAGAAATTTTCTATCATTAAATTGCTTTACTCTTTCGCAACTGTATTAAAAATAGTCGTTCAGTCATCATCATCATCATCAGCCGGAAGACGTCCACTGCTGAACATAGGCCTCCCCCTTAGACCGCCACGCCGAACGACAATTCGCCACTTGCATCCATCGGCTGCCCGCGACCCTCACGATGTCGTCGGTCCACGTAGTGGGAGGCACCTAGTCCTAGACCTAGTCGTTCAGTACACCTGCGGAATCGTCATTGCAACTTGTTCCGACTGTCAACAGACTGTAGACATTTGTCGGAACTCTTTGCAATAACAGCCTTTCACTTGTAATGAAATATACTATTGCATATTCGATTCAGCTACTCGCCAGAGCAGTTTTATAAGTGAGGATAAAAATAATGAAAGTTTTTGAAAGCTGAAAATAAAAGAGATAAGTACTGCTGTTTAGAACTTCATTTCTAAACAGCAATAAATCATTAAAGTTGGCAAAGTGTTTCATTTATTGGCTAAAGCCTATCATAAATTAAGTTTAAATTGACTTACTCTCGACTAAATGAGTGGTAAACTAAAAGACATGAAAAAACATTGTTTAAAAAATTGGACGCCAAAAATGACAAACAAAATCAAGAAATCTAATTTGGTACAAATTTCGTGACATCTATTGCACAAAGGATACTGAAACGTGCGACTTGAATATCACCATCAATTTGAGGATATCAAATTAATTGGTGCATACCATGATTATCTGCAAAACAGCCTCGGGATATTCCAAAAGGAGTAAAAAAAACATACGGAATAGGGAATACGGAGCAGAAACATGCACAGTGTACGATTTTCTTTATTTTGTCCGCTCATCTAAAGAAGCTGCCGAGTATTTTTAGTACATAGATAAAATATATGAGTATTTTATAGAGGGTAACAAAAATTGTTAAACGACTGATTAAAATTGGTGTCGGATTCATGACCGTTTTATATTTATAATAATAAGAGCGATATCTTACAGACAACCACTTTTTTAGTTCTTGTATTGCTTCATAGATGTCGTTAGTTATTTTTTTGTTGAGACCTCAATTATGTCTGTGTGTGGTTGTATGCTCTGTCAACTTAGTTCCACGTGTTAGGAATTGATTGAGTTTCACCTTTGTTGAACCTTAGGTTATCCAACACCAATGAGTTATTTTATGATTGCTCGTGCCGACTAGGCTATCATAGGGATCAGGATAATGGAAATAGAAAACAAAGTATTAGTTTCAATTATATCTGTGGTAGATTATAGCTACAAAATAAAAATATCAAAAGAGCGTTTACTTTTCTATAACCAGGGATTCATAATGAATTACCTACAAAATGTAGGTTCTGTCTAAACTTTCTGATGATTTAGTGATGATGCATTAATTTAAATATAATTATTGTCATTCACATTTTTCCAAATTTTCCATTTAAAATTGAGTTCTAACTTCGCTTCGGTTAAAGGTTGAATGACGATAGATAAATGTTATTAGGAAACAGGGTGGCAAATGTTAGACATTGTATCAGCATACGAAGCTACACAAGGATCTTCCTTGTGTAGCCTTAGAGGCAAAATTCTCTGACCAATGGCAGCATGAAAAATTATAATGCACATATAAAACTGCAGTTAATTATAACCAAGCTCTGTAGCAAGCTGAAGTGGCAGTGAGCTGGTTATGTCTGCCGCAGAACCGACGAAAGGTGGAGTTGGAAGTTTCTCGAATGGAGACCGCGTGTAGGTAAGCATAGGGTGGGATGCCCCCCGGCAAGATGGACCGATGACCTGAAGAAATTGGCTGGCAATGCCTGGATGAAAAAGCAGGAGATCGTAGCGTAATGGCGCTTCCTGGGAGAGGCCTATGTCCAGCAGTGGACTGCAATACGCTAAAATGATGAATGATGAATTATAACCATAATAACAACACAATTACTATACAAACAGCCTTTGAGCTGTAATGTAAAAATGCTTTCAAATGTTTTACAAACAAAAAGGGTATTTAGGAGAACATTAAACAAAAAGAAAGGTCGAAGCCTGTTTAAATTAGCAATTAGAATTATAAAAAACAACGTTGGATAATTAGTAGACTAAAAAAATTCAGAGTATAATTAGTATCAAACCCCGGATTTTATGAAGGAGTAGCGTACAGATAAAAACATGATTAATGACATTAGCGTGAGCACTGAGTTTCAGACAGATATAGATAAACAGGCATACAATGAAACGACAACAAGTAAGTCATTTAAGTAACGAAGTTCATTTTAGAAAAAAACTTCTATTGTTAAAAAATAAATATATTCTCGATAGACAAAGTACTCGTCAAGACGAATCAAACGAGTCTTAACTCGATGGGTTTACGGCGTTTAATTTTCATAATAATATTTAAGAAGTATTTAAAATAAAATTTAAGAGTTCCTATAGTAATAATAATGTTGCATTGTCATGCGATACATATACGTGCTAAATTTCAGCTGAATCGGAAACCGAGATGTGGATCAAAAACTAGCAAGATTTAATTACAGACAACGGGACGGATGAAACTAAATAAAAGTTTGTGAAAAATCTGCTGCACAATCTACATACGAGAACCAACATACAATCGAAGAAACCACTTGTGGTGAACTTCTTATGCCCGGTTTCTGGTGTCCTTTTGTCGACAGTTTATCTATTCAATAACGCTGTTGGTTCCGATAAACTACAAAAATGGGTTTCTGAACACCGCAATGTAAGTTAAACTCTACATAAACTAAGATCAACTTGACCGACCAATCTTTGCCGTTTATCGGTTCCACAACTATAATACGACGTTGAATTTTTTGTTCTGACCTTTTCTTTACAAAGGGTGGTCAGACATCTGGGATCAATACCAGTATTTATGATTTTTAGTTTAAACAAAATCGAATCATAGTGTTATGTAAATAAAGCTCGTTTCTTTCTATTTATTATTTTTTACTGTTATTGGCAGTTATTTGTCCACGCAAAAAATGCCTCAAAATGAAAAAAACACTGTAGGTATACCTGCGTTTTTTAACTAGTATGATTTCTAGCGCTATAAATAGAATTAATAACCATGTTTATTACTTGTTTTGATTAAACCATATTTTAGCATTGTTGCAAGCACCATGATGATGGGTGAACTGTTTCAAATCAACATGGCAAATAATTACATTGCGTTCCGTTTTCAGTTGTAAAGTAGGTAGGTATGTTCCTTATTTTCCTTTTCATTTTGTCACCGGTATTTTCCTTTTTTATTAAAAATAGTGTGTCCCAATGCTGGGCAAAAGCCTTTTATTACTCTTGTAAAGTATTTTATACATAATACTTGTTTTAGCCTGGAATTACACTAACAAAATCCATTAAAAACTCTATTTATTAAACAGACCCATCTAGTGGTACATTATGGAACTGGATATTGGTCTCATAGTTATGTTATCGGTCCGTGTGTCATCAGAAACCCAGCGAGAGTTAAACTACGTTTAACTGACCAATAACTTTGTTGAAGCAACAGTTATTGAGAGCATAACTGGTGACACCAGAAACCGGGCATTAGTCGCCACATAAAGACTCTTTAAGAGTCTATGCTTTTCAGTGTTTGAAGTTGTCATGGTATTAATTATCTAATGTCTGTACAAATTTTAAGTTGAATAAAGCCAACATTTGGTTACTTGCTATTGTTATTTCATAACAATTTATTCAACTTAAATTATGCGAAATAGTATTCAATACTAACTATAACTATGGAGAAATATCTTCGGCCAAATATTCTCGATCTTGATCCGTCATCGTCTACAGCGGCTCAAGAATGGACACATTGGATATCTACTTTTAAAAATTTTCTGATTGCGACTGAATCAGAAAAGAAAATCAATGATGCGATGAAAATGCAAGTTTTTATTAATCACGTAACACCCAAAGTTTACGAATATATAAGCGAGTGTACTTCATACGAAACTGCAGTAAGTACACTCAACACCATATTTGTTAAACCAAAAAATGAAATTTTTGCGAGACATATTCTGGCCACAAGAAAACAGCAAATCCATGAAAACATTCAACAATATCTTCAGCAACTAAAAATTTTAAGCAAGGAATGTCAATTTAAAAATGTTGATGCAGAAACTAACAGGAATGATTGTATAAGAGACGCATTTCGACACCTCCTACGTATAATATCGTAACTGTATTTAATCAACTTTACAGTATCGCAATTCAAAGGTATGCAAACAGTTTATTGATGGTAGTGAAGTCAAATAAGCTCATTTAGAAACCAAATTTGGCATACAGATATATTTTTAGGAAAGGAATGTTACCTTCAAAAACGATTATTGAAATTGTTATTAGAATTTCTTAAAAGTCACTTACAGATTTCTACTATGGAAAACATCAGTGGTATTTGGTTGTATGTAGTACTTACTATACTTTACGTCGATATTTGCGTAGGATTAATGCCCGGTTTCTGGTGTCCTTTTGTCGACAGTTTATCTATTCAATAGCGCTGTTGGTTCGATAAACTACAAAAATGGGTTTCTGAACACCGCAATGTAAGTTAAACTCTACATAAACTAAGATCAACTTGACCGACCAATCTGCGCCGGTTATCGATTCCATAACTATAATACGACGTTGAATTTTTTTGTTCTGACCTTTTTTTTACAAAGGGTGGTCAGACATCTGGGATCAATACCAGTATTTATGATTTTTAGTTTAAACAAAATTGAATCATAGTGTTATGTAAATAAAGCCCGTTTCTTTCTATTTATTATTTTTTACTGTTATTGGCAGTTATTTGTCCACGCAAAAAGATGCCTCAAAATGAAATGTAGTTCTTTGAACAATCATCTGTAATAACAAAAAACACTGTAGGTATACCTAAGTTTTTTAACTAGCATGATTACTAGCGCTGCTATAAATAGAATTATTAACCATGTTTATTAATAGTTTTGATTATACCATATTTCAGCATTGTTGCAAGCACCATGATGATGGGTGAACTGTTTCAAATCGACATGGCAAAAAACTCGTTTTAATTTCAAAAAATAAAAAATTACATTGCGTTCCGTTTTCAGTTGTAAAGTATGTCCCTGTGTCACCGGTATTTTCCTTTTTTTTATTGAAAATAGTCTGTCCCAATGCTGGGCAAAGGTCTTTTATTACTCTTGTAAAGGATTTTATACGTCATACTAGTTTTAGCGTCGAATTGCACTAATAAAATCCATTAAAAACTCTATTTATTTAACAGACCCATCTAGTGGCACATTATGGAACTGCCTATTGGTCTCATAGTTATGTTATCGGTCCGTGTGTCATCAGAAACACAGCGAGAGTTAAAATACGTTTAACTGATCAATAACTTTGTTGAAGCAATAGTTATTGAGAGCATAACTGGTGACACCAGAAACCGGGCATAAGTAGCGTATGTTACACTTACGATAACTTACTTTGGAACTAATAAAGTGATAATGGGGCGTAGGTTACAGTTACTATAATATACAATGGAACAAAAATGAGAATTCGTATCGTAAGTGCTATTAACGGGTAGAATTGAAATAAAATATATTCTGAAACATACTGTTGTATTTCTTAATAAACCATCTCTGTTAGGAAAACAAAAATTTTAAATATTTATCAATGGTATTTTCACTTAATTAGTCTTTTCTTATAGTACCATTCTGATGATTCTGATGATATTTATCATCCAAATGCTTATAATTCAAAGTAAATAGAATTTTGTCAAAACAATACCCGCATTAAAAAAAAAATTGTTATAAAATGAACAAACAAAATCACTTGTAGTACCATCCTCAGTTATTACTTTGCTCTGATTAGAATGACGCCCTCGCAGATCCGCTTGTATCAAGCCACTTATGTTATCTTTTTTCTAAAGATTTATAGACAAACTATTCACTTAATGAAAATGTGTTTAGAAACACCTTTCTGCACACATTTAAATAGTTTTCCTGTTCTTCTACAAAAGCCCTTGGCAGTCTAAAAATTAAACTTTCGCCTAGATTCCATGTCAGATAAAACCTTTCGTTTGTTTTGTTTGACAACCAAGTTTGCAATAAAAGCCCATTGCTTTTCACGGTTCCATAAATCGCAAAAACCTATTGAAAAGCAATATTCTTTCATCATCACTTGTTTTTGTTGTACATTTTAGCCTACAGTTCATAGGACACATAGGACCCAAAGTTTTACCATGTCTTACGGTACCTTCACGACTTATATACTCCTTGCCCAAGTTTCTTAACATTTTCCTTTTGTTCTCTTTCCATTCGGCAATATGGCGACTTCTGATATTTCCCTTGTCCTTTCTCGGTTTGGTCTTCAGTTTTCTGGAAGCTTGTGGTTTCGCTTCTGATATCGAAGACTCTATCTTCGATGTCAGAAGCGACACAACAAGCGCTTCTGATATCGAAGACTCTATCTTCGATGTCAGAAGCGACACCACAAGCGTCTTTGCTTGCGGAGTATAAACTAAATCTGTGAAAGTTGAATCAACAGAATGTAATGGCGAAATATCTTTTTCAACAAACCAGGGTCAAAAGAGGTTTACACAATCAAGATGATTTATTGTTGTGCAGTCCGGAGATGGATGTCGTGTTATATTCTCAACAGCTGATGGAGATTCTTCATCGGGGTCTTAAAGTTAAATAAAGAATAAAAAGTTTTTCAATAATACTAACTTCTGCTAGCAGCTTTGACCGTCAGGGTTCAAGATACCTCAATATAAAATATCAAAATTATTTTAAGCGTTGAGCCATGAAAGCGTAACAGACAGACACAATTAGCTTTCGCATTACCTTATTTATAATATTAGTATCGATTGAATCAAACTCAAACAAAAATATAGTAAAACTAACATAAAATTACTACTCGTAAGTTAATTAGGACTTTTAAACTTTATGTATAAATGTAAGACAAGCTATTATTGTATCAATACACTGTCCTTTGTTCCGTGAGTGAAATACTATGACGTATTTCATCTGACTCGGTTAACAAATCAATTATAGCCCAGTCAACGTACAATTATAGAGGGAAAGTCTTGGAACACAATTTTTGACTACGCAACTTTGTTTGGAGTAATTATGAGGTGAACATATCAACAGTCCCCGCTCCTAGCCCTTTGAGTTTTGGGGGTGGGGGGTCTGAAAATACTGCTGCTGCTTTCTGGATCTTTGGCGATATCAAATACAACAACTTTCCAACTGTGAAAAGGTAAAAATGTTTTTTTTTTCCTAAATTACAGACATTTAAGAGCAGATACCTCGAAAACTTTACAAGATATCGAAATGCTGATTGAATAAACCTTACGGAAAATTTATTCTGCTTTTATTTCGTTCATACATGCTACGCCACTAGTACGCATGGTCCAAACAAAGTTTCGTTGTCAAAATTGTGTTCCAAGACTTTCCCTCTATACCTACCTTTTTTTGAGCTTTCGTTGACTAGGCTATTAACTGGTTTATCCCATCGCTATCTGCGTCAAAAGGCAGCGGCGATTATGTAAAATAAAAACAAGAATATCTTTTAATTAAGTTTTTTTCAAAAGAATACTATGGTAAATTACGTTTCATATCGAAGTAAAATATCTCAAGTGCAACATAGGATATAAAAAGAGAAAGAAATTCCAACGAAAACTATCGTAAGTATAAATACAGAACACAGTTATATATTTTTTCAATAGTAAAGTATCGTAACTATATACTTACGATATTTGTGATGTATCTGGATTCGATGTATAGTGTCGTAAGTTATACTTACGACATTTCATTAGATGACATGGTTAACAGCTGTAATATCTTACTAAGTGTATCAATCACAACAAATTTAAAAAAACTGCGACGAGCACAGCGGTCGACAACGAATATGCACAACTCCCGCGTATTCAATCGGTACTAATACTTACTATTGGGTCGCGCGGCGCAGCAGGCCCCCGCGCCCCGCGTACGATGCACTAACTGCACTATACAATATTTTACTTCGCTAAAGATGAACATGCGATAATATGCAGTCTCAGTATCTTTGGTTCTATTGTAAATATTTTTTTTTAATTAGACCAAACGATAGTCTATGTTATAAAGTAGTTGTAAATCTAAAAATGTCATTTTCGTTAATTTGTTGGTTACGATATTATACGTAGGAGGTGTCGATTTATTTCTGGCATTTCTTCGCATAAAATTCGTGAGCGCTTGCTAGAAAATTTTAACTTGACATTGGATGAAGCTACTAGCCAGGCACAAGCAATTGAAACTGCTGAAAAGAATGCGCAAACATTCAACAATACTACCATTGGTGAATCTCTTGTCATGGCGTTGCCAAAGTCGGCAACCGAAGATAAGATGAAACTACTATCACCAGGATACCATTCGAGACAATGCTTCTTCTGTGGAGGAAAAATTCACCGGCGTCAGAACTGCCCGGCTTATAACGCAAATTGCCAAAATTGTCAAAAAAGGGGACATTTTTCTAACGTTTGTAGGAGCCTCAAGACAAATATGAACGCTGCTACCGCTACTGATGGATCTCCTGAAAAAGAATTCAACGAAGTTACGGCTGTTGCTGCTCCGGCTAGTTTAAAGAAATCTGTAGTCACCATTGAAGTTAACGGCAAAAAAGCAAATGCCTTAATTGACTCTGGAAGCTCAAAAAGCTTTATCAGTCATGATTTCTTTTCTAATTCTTATTTTAAGAAAACAGAGTGTACTGAATATGTAACAATGGCCCAAACAACTCACACAATCAATTGCGAAGGGCTACTTCAAGCAAAAATTGTTCTAAATGGCAATGTTTATGAAAAAGCTTCACTACTTATCGTTAAATATCTTTGCGCTGATGTCATCATAGGACATAATATACTGAAAGAACACTCAAAACTTGAAATTAATTTCGGTGGATTTTTTTTTTTTTTATTGGGACAAACCCACCACACTATTCCCAAACCACTGCAACTCCTGAAAGCCAGAATCAACAGTGGCAACCACCAGAAAAGCGCCGAGACAATGAAGCTCGACGTGTCCCGGAGAATGAATTTACCTGTCTTGGATCCTGCACGAAATTAATCAGAAAAGAATAGTGGAGGAGTAGGAAAAATATGTTTCCACTTCCCTCCATGCAAGCAGGAGACAGAACAAAACAAGGCCAATAGGCACAAAGGGACATTACAACTGGGAGAAGCCCAGTTGCCTAGCACCACGGGTAAAAATGACTACTAATATTAATGGGTCCTAAATTGTGAGCTGCTATATTTGATTCCAATAATAGGTATGGCAAAAACGCTTGAACGCACGGAAGTTTGTTCGAGTTTCGACAAGGTCCGTATAATAAATGACTCCAGATGTAGTCTGAACAGCATCCAACATAATATTGCGTTCGTTTTGCCAAAGAATACACTCCCAAAGAATATGATGTGCTGATTGTTCATATTCACAGTCAGGTGTCGAACATTGACAAAAAGGCGAGGGAACAAGCTTGAAGGAAAACAATTTACTTTTAAAGTTACCATGTCCGGTGAGAAATTGGGCAACACAGTGATCCACCTCCAGCCACGTCCTAGCCAGCCGCTCACGAACGGATGGAAAGAACTGGTAGAGGTGCCGTCCCTTGATAGAATTATCCCACCTATTTTGCCATTCGGATAAAAGATCCTCCCAGACGTCGCTCTGGGGTTTGAATAATCGAGATATCTTATCACGGTCACGTTGCGGTAGAAAATCAGCGTCAGTGGTCTCCCGTGCGGAAAAGTACATTGCAGCGCGTCGTTGCACTTCAAGATCTACTGGTAGAACACCAGCAAGTACCGGTAAAGCTTCAGTACTGACGGTCCTATACGCTTTACTTAAGAATAACAAAGCCAAGCGCTGACTTTGAAGCAATTTACGTCGTGCCGCACCTATGGTGGCTCTATCGGCCCAAACAGGTGCCCCGTAGCACACACAGCCCAAGTAAGTAGCCCCATAAATAGTTTTTAAGGTTAAAAATGACAAACCCCAAGTAGATTTAGATATTCTCGTTAGGGCATAAAAGTTATTTTTAGCTTTTTCACCAACCGTTTTTATATGTTCTATGAATGTGAAATTCCTCTCTAAGACTAAACCAAGATAGCACACCGATTGTTTTCTCTTAACGGGAACATTATTGAATTTAATACTAGGCCACGATTTAAGGTCACCCTTTAAAATGAGTTGATAGGTTTTTTGTGGTGCAAAGGTCAGGCGGTTTCGATCGCCCCACTGAGATATTAATCGTAGGCAAGTGTCAGCCAAATTCTCGAGTCCAGCACGAGTACTCGACTGAATGAGCAGAAGGCCATCGTCCGCATAACCAGTTAAAGAACAACCACTTGGAAGAGGAATCGCGAGGAAATCATCGAAGCCTAGATTCCATAAATGAGGACCGATAACCGAACCTTGAGGACAGCCCATGGTAAGAGGTTTCGATACGGAATGATGTCCGAGCTTAAGTTTAGCGGATCCATTAGAAAAGTACGAATAAAGAAGATTAAATATATTTTTATAGCAACCACGAGCTTTTATCTTAAGTAGTAGCATTGGCCACCATGCGTTATCAAAAGCCCCGGAAATGTCTAGAAAGATTCCTACTACGTACTTGTGCTCGGAGGTATGAACCATTTTTCTAACAGAAAGTGCCGCGTCAGCGGTTGATTTGCCGACAGTAAAACCGAATTGATTTTTATGGAATTTGGGTCCGTCCGGTAACAATCGTGGGACGATAAGACGCTCCAAGAGCTTTCCCAAAGATGGTAATAATGTTATGGGCCGGTAAGACTTAGGGTCATCTGGTGGCTTGTCGCCGCTTTTAGGTATTATTCGTATAAAGCCATGTCTCCATATACGAGGAAAAACACCTTCAGCAATACACCGGTTGTAAACAATTAATATCGCGTCGGCCGCTGTTTTACACGCTTCTTTTATCATACGATTGGATATTTTATCTTCACCTGATGATTTGTTAAGGGGCAGCCTCCTGACAACATTAATGAATTCGTCAATGGATGGAAGGTCTGACGCTGGTGATTCAGGCGGGACTGTAGCCCATGCTCTAATCTGTTGGTGGTAGTCAGTATCATTAACAGGTGAATCATCAGGGATAAGAGTATTTAATAAAACTTCCGTTGTTTCTTCAATACCGGTGGTGTGTTTATTATTTACTTTAATATTCTGGACATACGCGAGGTCGACCGATCGATTGGCTTTAAACTCATGATATAAAGGAGACCACGGACCTTCCTTTTCTAATTTATCCACTACTTTGCGCAACAATTTACCCTTAGACTTTTCAACCGATGCTCTGTAACGGGACCTGGCAACTCTAAATGTATTTAAAGCAGAGGTTAGTGAGTCTCCGGTGACTTGACGTTTTTTAAGCTTATTAAGATGTTTACGCGCTCGACGATAAATTTTACGCTGTTCGGTTAGGTAGTCACACCACCAATCACATCTACGTACATTGGTCATAGGTCCGCGACCAATAGCAATGTCAGCACAGTAAGTGAAGGTGTCTGACATAATTTCAGCACTTTCTTCAGCTGACAGCCCATCACGAGTGAAATCTTTGGCATGACACGCAAAAAGCGATCTAAAGAATTCCCAATTAGCACCCTTACTTTTATACCTAAAGTTACCAATTACATGTGAAGAACCATGAGTAGAAACCGGAACAAACTCGTACACAATCAAGCGATGATCACTGCAAGACGCGTCCGGTAGGACACGCCACCTATCCAAGCGTACGTCGGCACTAGAAAGTGTGACGTCAATACAAGATTCGCCCATTGGGCTGCAAAAAGTAGGTGGTGCATCGGGGGTGTTATGAATGGTTAAGTTCATTTCAGCAATGAAGTCTTCAACAGCGCAACGCCGTACGTAATCCGTGGACCGGACTTTGCCATACCACAGGGACGAAGACGCATTAACGTCTGCGCCAACGATAACTTTGCAGCCCGCGAGTGACCGCAAGACGTGACGGAGGTTATGTATGTGAGGAGCAACAGGGTCTGAATATTGAAAATAGCAGCTGACAACGTAAACTTTAAAAGTAGCTGATGAGACTTCCGCAACTGCACAGTGAGGCGTCATCAGATTACGTAAAGACGTTACTGTATAGTTAGAAGAACGCGACACGTAAATTCCGGCTCGTGCCTTGCTATCCAACTGAACTACCTTGTGACGTAAGCGCGTGTTTTGGTATTGTTCTTGAACCAATACAATATCTAAGTTATAATCGATAATTAATTTGTCCAGTTCTGAAGTCGCTACCCTATCGTTATGTAGATTCAATTGACCTATTGTTAAACTATCCATTATATTAGTAATTAGTGTTGCGTATTAATTGTTCGAGCCTAACTTTATAGGTGGCACACTGTTGCGACCCACACCGATGGTCAAACGGTTTTTTAGAACGTTTACACGCCACACATACCGGTGTAAAATCAGAATTATCCTTATGCGGGCATTCTTTTGTTTCATGTGCTTCTGAGCAATTAGCACAGGTAGGCGATTTATTAACGCAGTATTTTTTCACGTGACCAAACTGCTGGCAATGTAAACAACGAACTACATCGATATCATCAAAAAATCGGCAAGTCGCGAAGTCAATAAAAAGCTTCTCTTTGGTACTAACTAAATGCTTTCGAATGGCGTTGTCGATTTCAATGCCTACCCACTTCCGACCGTTATCTAATACACGTCTACGTATAATTTTTGTCGACTTAATAAATTCTTCTTCACTAATTGCCAATTCGTCTTTTATATTTTGACGGAACAACGCATGCAAAAAAGGTTTGTCTTCCATTGAGGATGGGACGTCTTTAATTAATAAACGTGGCCTGCGGCCTTTCGGTTTTTCAAGTCTTAACCCGGCGGTCTTAATAGCATCAACCGATTGAAGTTTATTTAATTGACTGTCGTTAGCGACACGTAATACAACGCCCGATTTCGCGATTTTTTTCATGCCTACAATTTGGAAACCGTCGTCAGTTGGGTTAATCGCTTTTTTAAGCGCTTCTTTAGTGGCTGAGGAAGTTGCGAATTCAGCTGACCTTTCGTTGGAGGGGTAAGCTATTAAACACGGCAGCGGTGGTCTCGACTCCATCGCTGGAGCGACCTTCGGCAGACGGAGTTTCAGAGAATCTGAATAAGATAATTTATTGGAATCGGTTTTTACAATGCTGACATTATTATTTAATTTAACTTTGTCCAATTCGCGCTCAACATTGGCTAACTTCGTTTCATTAGAAGAAGACCGTAAGGCTAACAAAGAAACAATGGACGTAATCCGCTGTGTCATGTCCATAATCGCGGATTTATTGGCTACATTAATACGAGAACCCTGATCATTGACAAGGTCGTTTATTTTAGACAAGTATGCAGACGCCTGAGTAACTAAATCGCAGTAGTCTTCGTTTGAATTACTGACATTATTTATTGATAACGGCGATTTCTCGACAGAATCGGTCAAATGTTGTCTCTTCGGCCAATCCTCGGGTGTTAAATAGGACGGAGACATTTCGGTAAACAAGCGTTTAGAGTAAACGGAGGTCGGTGACCTGGGAGGTTTAGTTACGCGTCGCGAAGGGTTTTTTCCGCCCCCGTCCGGTGGATCATCATTACTGGACAACATTTATAATGCAAAACTACTAAAAGATCGCAAAAACAAGACGAAACAACAAAAGATTTTTTTTTCTTCCGCGGTACCCACACACCCAAAAAATAAAAAGTACTCACCGAGCGCTGATGAACTAATTTAAAACTATATTTACCAATGAATTACGCGTAATAACACTTAAAAAACTTACAATACCACCACTAAGCACAAAGGCACACAGTTATGATCAATTCACGAGCCGGTAATCGATAACGAGACACGAGAAACGTAATTATTAACGGCACCGATACAAATCACATCTACACAGCGCAGTTGCACAGAGGGAAGCTCAAAAAGCTTTATCAGTCATGATTTCTTTTCTAATTCTTATTTTAAGAAAACAGAGTGTACTGAATATGTAACAATGGCCCAAACAACTCACACAATCAATTGCGAAGGGCTACTTCAAGCAAAAATTGTTCTAAATGGCAATGTTTATGAAAAAGCTTCACTACTTATCGTTAAATATCTTTGCGCTGATGTCATCATAGGACATAATATACTGAAAGAACACTCAAAACTTGAAATTAATTTCGGTGGATCTAGAAAACCGTTACAAATATGTAGTGTTCTGGCTTCATCTGTTCCACCAGTTCCTTTATTTTCGAATTTACATTCCAACTGCCTACCAATTGCTGTAAAGTCTAGAAAATACAGTAACGATGATCTGAAATTCATTGAAACTGAAATAAATCAGCTATTAGCAGACGGAGTTATCGAAGAGAGCAGATCACCTTGGCGAGCACAAGTTCTAATCACCAGAAATGAAAATCACCGCAAACGATTGGTAATAGACTATTCTCAGACCATTAACAAATACACAGATTTGGATGCCTACCCATTACCAAACATAGAAAAAATGGTGAATGACATTTCAAAATCTATATATATAAAATTCAAAACTGACTGACTGATCTGACAACGCACAGCCCAAACCGCTGGGCCTAGAAACTTGAAATTTGGCATAAGCCCTCCATAAACCACGTAGGTGAGCACTAAGAACGGATTTTGCGAAATTCGCCCCCTAAGGGGTTGTTTTTGGGGTTGATAGTTTGTATGAAACTTCGCTACTACAGGTGCTAGGAATTCCAAATTTTGCATGGGGTGTCTTTTTAGCACGTAGATGCTCACTATGACGGGATTTTGCGAAATCCGACCCCTGAGGGGTTTGTTTTTGGGGTCGATAGTTTGTATGGAACTTTGTTACTACAAGTGCTAGGAGTCTCTAATTTTGCACAGGGGTTCTTTTCAAGACGTAAATGCTCACCACGGTGGTATTTTGCGAAATTCGACCCCTGAGGGGTTGTATTTGGGGTTGATAGTTTGGAGACTCAAATTTTGCATGGAGGTTATTTTTGAACGTAAATGCTACCTAATATGAGAATTTGGTGAAACTCGACCCCTAAGGGGTTGTTTTTGGGGTTGATAGTTTGTGTGAAACTTTGTTATTACAAGTGCTAGGAATTTCAAATTTTGCATGGGGTTTCGTTTTAGGGCGTAGATGCTCACCATAGCCGAATTTCGCGAAATTTGACCCTTAAGGGGTTGTTTTTGGGGTTGATAGTTTGTATGAAACTTCGTGCTTACAGGTGCTAGGAATTTCATGTTTTGCATGAGGTTTCTTTTTAGGACGGAGATGGTCACCATAACGGGATTTTGCGAAATATCGACCCCTAAGGGTTTGTTTTTGGGGTTGATAGTTTGTATGAAACTTTTTTAGTACAAGTGCTAGGCGTCTCAAATCTTGCATGGTGGTACTTTTTAAGATGTAAATGCTCACCAAGGTGGAAATTTTGAGAAATTCGACCCCTAAGGGGTTGTTTTAGTGGTTGATAGAATGAGACTCAAATTTATACATATAGGGGTTCTTTTTTGGACGTAATTAATACCTAAGACGGGATTTTGTGAAATTCGATCCCTAAGAGGTTGTTTTTGGGGTTGACAGTTTGAAACTCTGTTACTATAAGTGCGAGGAGCCTCAAATTTTGCACCGGGTTCCTTTATAAGACTTAGATGCACACCATGACGGGATTTTGCGAAATTCCACCCCAAAGGGGTTTGTTTTAGTGTTTGATAGTTTGTATGAAACTTTGTTACTACTAGTGCTAGGCGTCTCGAATTTTGCGAGGGGTTGTTTTTAAGACCTAAATGTTCATTAAGACGGTTTTGCGAAATTCGACACCTAAGGGGCTTTTTCGGGGTTGATAGTTTGGAGACTCAAATTTTGCATAGAGATTCTTTTTTGGACGTAGTTGCGGGTGTTTCGTGAAAATAGACCCCAAGGGGTTGATTTAGGGGTTGATATTTTGTATGAAACTTCGTTTCTACAATACTAGGAGTAAGTATTAAATTTTGCAAGGTTGTTCTTTTCTGACGTAAATGCACACCAACGCAAGGCACTATTTTCTGAAATTCTACCCCTAAGGGGCTGTTTATGGGGTTGACAGTTTGTATGAAACTTTGTTACTACAAATGCTAGGAGTTTCAGCATGGGGGTTGTTTTAGGACCTAGGTTCTCACTAAGGCGGAATTTTACAAAATTCGTCCCCTTAGGGGTTGTCTTTGGTGTTTGTAATTAGAGGACTCAACATTGCAGGGGGGTTCTATTTAGGATACAGGTTCTCACTAAGAGAGGATGATACGAAATTCGACCACTAAAAGTTTGTATTAGGGTTGATAGAGGAGTCTTAAATTCTTTGGGCCTAGGTGTTACCTAAGACGGAATATTGCGGGTTGATAGAATTTTTGTTGAATATTGATTTAGTTTTTCCAACGGCATCCCATATAGAGGGTCGCCGGGACTAGAAATTCACAAAGGCAAAATTCGAAAATCACGCGGACGAAGTCGCGGGCGGAGTGCTAGTACAACATATTTTCTAAAATTGATTTAAAAAGCGCTTACCATCAGGTATCTATAATGGAAGCAGAAAAACAATACACAGCATTTGAGGCGTGCGGGAAACTATATCAATTTTGTCGTATCCCGTTTGGCGTGACAAATGGAGTCAGTGGATTTCAAAGAGTCATGGACTGGTTAATAAAAGAAGAACATTTAGCAGATACATATGCCTATTTGGATGACGTAACTATATGCGGAAAAGACGAGGAAGAACATGACAAGAATTTAAAAAGATTCATGGATGCAGTTGAAAAGTATAGTTTAACGGTTAACAAAGAGAAATCGGCGTTTTCATTAAGAACAATTAACATACTTGGATACAACATTTCGAAAAAGTCCATTAAACCTGATCCAGACCGACTCCAGCCACTAATTAGCACCCATACCGACTGACAACACTTCACTTAAACGAGCTCTCGGTATGTTTTCGCATTACTCCAAGTGGATACCAAAATTTTCGGAAAGAATACATAGCCTCGTGAATCCAGAATTCCCATTAAATGATGAAGCTAAATCTGCTTTTGAAGATCTAAAGAACTGCATTGCAAAGTCTACAATATTTGCTATCGACGAAAAGAAAATGTTTACAGTAGAAACAGATGCCTCCGATAATGCTATTGCGGCTACATTGACCCAAGAAGGACGCCCCGTAGCATTTTTTTCACGCACACTATCCCTAGTTGAAAAGCGACATTCAGCCATAGAAAAGGAAGCGTATGCTATTGTCGAAGCTCTCCGTAAGTGGCGGCACTATTTGATTGGAAGATCTTTTCGACTGATCACAGACCAACGATCAGTTTCTTTTATGTTTAATCGCACACATACAAGCAAGATAAAAAACGAGAAGATAGAGAGATGGCGACTAGAATTATCTTGCTATAAATATGATATTGTCTATAGACCAGGAAATGAAAATGTCGCTGCAGACGCGCTGTCACGTATCTGCTCTATTCACTCAGAATCTAAGTTGAAGGACTTGCATAATGAACTATGTCATCCGGGCATTACACGTATGTTCCACTGGGTACGAAGTAAGAATCTACCATTTTCGGTTGATGACGTTTGAAAGATGACAAATGCATGTTCGGTCTGTGCAGTTGTAAAACCTCGCTTTTTCAAAAATAACAGTAAATTGATTAAAGCGACTTCACCGTTCGAAAGACTGAATATCGATTTTAAAGGACCAGTACCGTCATCTTCGTCTAACAAGTACTTACTGACCATTGTAGACGAATATTCTCGGTTTCCATTCGCATTCCCGTGCCAAGACGTTTCCGCTGCGACTGTAATGAAACATTTGTCAACTCTTTTCTGCACATTTGGATTGCCAGCTTATGTTCATTCCGATCGTGGCTCTGCTTTTATGTCAAAAGAAGTAAAGGATTACTTACATAGTAGAGGTATATCTACAAGTCGAACGACAGCATATAACCCACAGGGTAATGGTCAAATAGAGCGCACAAATGGTACAATTTGGAGGACAATACAATTAGCTCTGAAATCACAGGGATTAAAAATCGAGCAATGGGAAATAGTACTTAATCAAGCACTGCACTCAATTAGATCTCTATTATGTACAGCAACGAACCAAACTCCTCATGAAATGATGTTTGTACATAATAGAAAATCTAATAACGGACATTCGGTACCTACTTGGCTTTTAACACCCGGCCCTGTCTTACTCAAAAAGCACAACAGACCCAACAAATACTCTCCCATAGTCGAGGAAGTCGAGCTGTTGGAGTCCAACCCGGACTATTCCTTTGTGAGACTAAGCGACGGGCGAGAAACGACCGTGTCTAACAGACATTTAGCCCCAACAGGAATAGAAAGCGGGGAAGAAGATGAACGCACCGAAACTGTAGAAACAGAAAGTGATTCCTCCTTTGTCTCTACAGAGAGTACTGCACCAGATACTCCTTCGATTCGGCTAACTACAAGAGATAGAAGACCACCTGCCTATTTGCAAGACTACGACACCTCAAGCTAGAATGCAGCGGGGGAGAATGTGGTGAACTACTTAGTCGCCACATAAAGACTCTTTAAGAGTCTATGCTTTTCAGTGTTTGAAGTTGTCATGGTATTAATTATCTAATGTCTGTACAAATTTTAAGTTGAATAAAGGCAACATTTGGTTACTTGCTATTGTTATTTCATAACACCACTTAACAGACATTCGAGATGTTAAAGAACACAATCGCCTAAGGGCTCCAGTACACGATGCCGCCGCGCCGCCGCGCCGCCGCGCCGCCCCGCCACAGCGCAGCCACTGCTCCGCCACCGCGCCGCTTGCTGTGTATGTCGCGCCGCCATTCGCTAGTGTTTGATTTTCGGCGGGCAACGGGCGGCGCGAGGGCGGACGGCGCGGTGGCGACGCAGTCGCGAAGGTAAACACTGCATCGTGTACTGGATCCCTAATGATATAATATTATGCAATCAAATCGGTCAAAGAAATAAACTGACGTTTCTACTCAATCTACTTCTTTCTCTTTTGGCCAAACATTGATGAGTGGCTGATAGCTGCTGTCATCAATAACTAGCTCGTTAATATTTTTTTTAAAGAAATTCCTAGTGTGAGGAAAGGTTTCCTTTCCTCACACTAGGAATTTCTTTCTGTATCGTGGGTGCTTTTACAAACATAGAAACTCACATACACAAACGCCCAGACTCGGAACAACTACTTGCAGATCATACAAATATTTGTTCCGTGTGAGGATCGAACCCGCTACGTAGCGTGCGAAGCAGTCGATCGCCTCTTTGCCAACGGTGTCGTCGGTATGTGTAGGTAGCATTTTATCGTTCACGGTCTTACACGATTGATACGATCATGAAGGATGTATAAATTATGAGTGCGTTCATGTTCTAATGACCTGAAGATATGTTTGATTATGGAATGAAATAAAAATGAAGATAAATAGGGAGGAAATAATGGTATAAGATAGCTTCATTTTCATTTGCCGTCATGGTATGGGAATCGATTTTACTGCCAACCCACGCTAAAAGATGTTTGGATTTCTACGCAAAAACAAATGTTAAGCAATGAGCTACAGCCTACAATTCATTATTTTGATTGATGCATCATCAGAATATTTGAAGTCGCATTTTTTCGTTTTTTAAATTACTTGGGGCCTTGGAATATTAATATCTATTATTAATATTGTATTATTAACGTTACATTGAGATTATCAAGAAGTAATTAGCTGACAAACTTGTCAAGCCCACCATGTGGTGGTGTGGTGTTATTCAGCCAGTTTGTAAAAAGAAAAGAGAAAAAGAAACCATCAAGCACGCATCAATTGTGTTTAACGATAAGTCGATAACTTTCGCTCTAAAAACCTGGTGTAAAACAGCAACTAACGCAAAATTAACCGGAACCTCTGCAAAGAGGGTAATAATAATATAATAATAATAATAATAATAATAATCTGTGGCTCGAGTGTCAAAGTGACAAGACATATTTTTTCACCAATTTTATTTTAATTTCAATTTCTCTCAATATTTACTCGTTTTCAAGCAGTTAATTTCTACATAATGTGCAAAATGAAAAATCTGACAATGATCATAAAAACCGGACTCTAAAAATGAGAATCAAGAGAAACATATCTACATAAAATGTGTCACCTATGATTGACCTATGCTGACTAGAAGCCGAGCCAGAAACTTAGAAACACAACCACCATCTCCGGGCTCGTCGCTCAGCTCCGCCTCGCCACCACCGGAACCCAGCCTCATCGTGAACGCTGTGACACCGGCCGTGGCAGTTGCGTCGAGCTCCAGCGACGAGTATTTCTCCCCGCCAACGACACCACCACCTGCGCGTCGACGGGGAGGACGCCGGCCACCGGAATGCTTCGGACCTCGAGGCCCACCGGCCTCTGATAGGGTCCCAGCTCCCGGCGGAAGTGTGCAGCGCATGCGATGGACTCAATCCATCAATGAAAACGTCATGCGCTCATACTATGGGGCTACGGAGGGAGGAAACAACCTGACCGCGTACCGTGTTCGGATGCTCTCTCTGTTTCAGGTACTTGAGCCAGCTGTCAACGTATCGGCACAACGACTGTCGGATCAGGTGCGGGTCATCCAGCGTAACCGTATGTTGGACGACTCTGTACTTGATCGCTTGCGAATTGAAATGCAGAGGAACCATGTCATTGCCCCGTCGCCGTCACAGGCTGTGATTCCACAGTCCGACCAAATACACAATCACGCTGACGACGTAGTGAGCAATGACATGGTTACTAATGTAAGTATCCAGTGCAGTGAGGAAATGAGGAGTACTTTGGAAGGTGCGATTCAAGAGTATCGTTTCATGTCGCCTGAACTTAGGCCACGGATACCTCGTTTGCCCATGCATAACAGAAACAGGATGCTGGTGGCTGTTCTGGATTCGCAGTTGTCAAACTATTTTGATAACTGCGAAGACCTTGCTGATGCTCATTCAATCCTGTATTGTGCTGCTGTAGCGGCATGTCGTGTAGCTCACGTAAAATTCTCGGTTGACAGAGCTACACGACCTAAACCAGCCATACCGGTATGGCAGTACAGGATTGAAAGACGTATTGGTGAGGCCAGAACACTCATCGGCAAACTCATCTGTTTCAGGGAGGGCAACACTCGCCCTAGAGTGATGCGCTTTGTGAGACGGGCGTTCTCGGGGACTGATATAAATCCTCGGGATTACCTTTCCCGAGTCACAGAGCGCATCGACTTCTTGAAACAGAAAGTGTATGCATGGGCGAACCGTATCCGTAGGTATAGGCGGCGTATGGAGCGATATAATCAGAATCGCGCGTTCCAAAGAGATGAAAGGTGGGTTTACAGGTCTTGGGAGCGACCAGACCAAGGTGTGGCTGACGGGGATCTGCCAGATGATTACACCATGTGTTCATTCTGGCGTAGTATCTGGTCGGTACCTGTCAGCCATACTGAAGGTGAATGGATCGGAGACGTCGAGCGAGCGTGCGATCCTATAATAGAAATGGGGGCAATTTCGATAAGCCCCCAAGACGTAGCACGTGCAGTCCGTCCGTTACCGAACTGGAAATCTCCGGGGCCGGACGGACTGCACAACTTTTGGATCAAGTGGTTCAAAAGGTCGCACGTTCGCCTGGCGGCTTTGTTCCAGTCAGCCTTAGAGTCTGGATCGCTACCCGAATTCCTGACGACAGGAATAACCCACCTGCTCCACAAATCAGGTAGTACTGCGGAACCCAAAAATTATAGACCGATAACATGTCTACCAACTTTATATAAAGTTCTTACATCCATTTTGAGAGCTAAAATTAGTAAACACATTGATGAAAATTTATTCTATCATGTCTGTTACTCAAAATGGATGTAGGAACGGGTCCCGCGGTACTAAGGAGCTGCTCCTCATTGATATTGCCATTAGCCAACAGGTTCGCCGTTCTCGAAAGGATCTGTCGACATGTTGGATAGACTATAAGAAGGCCTATGACTCGGTGCCACATACATGGCTCATGAGGGTGCTGGAGTTGTATAAAGTTGATACAACTCTATGCACTTTCCTGATGTCGTGTACTTTCCAATGGAGGACAGTCCTTCGCTATCCAGGATGTCGGCATATCCAGAGAACTAGCGAACCGATAAGGATAGAGCGAGGTATTTTCCAGGGTGATAGTTTGAGTCCACTTTGGTTCTGCTTGGCCCTGAATCCTCTTAGCACACTGTTGGAGGATTCAGGTCTAGGCTTTCGGTTGAGGAGAGGCGGTCAGGTTATATCTCATCTCCTTTACATGGATGACCTTAAACTCTTTGCCCCCAACAATTTTCAACTGATGAAGCTACTGAAGGTAACTGAAACCTTCAGTAGCGCCATCAGGATGGAATTTGGTGTGGACAAATGTGCGGTCATGCATGTAAAGCGAGGGGAGATTGTGGAATCCGTGAGCACCCAACTCTCGGATTCCATGAGCCTTAGATCCCTCTCAGCAACCGAAACCTGTAAGTATTTGGGTATGTCAGAAGCGTTGGGTATCAATGTTACTGGCGTGAAACAATCGTTGAGGGAGCGCTTCTTTGGCCGCCTGAAAAAAGTATTTAATAGCCTTCTATCAGGCGGTAATAGGGTGCGCGCCTTCAACGGTTGGGTCATGCCGGTCTTAATGTACTCTTTTGGCATACTCAAATGGACTCAAACAGAACTTGATGCCCTGGATAGGAGGGTCCGTACATTGCTGACTGCATATCGAATGCATCACCCACGGTCTTCGGTTATGAGATTATATATCCCGCGAAAATGTGGAGGTCGAGGTTTTCTAAACGCTAAGACTCTCCACTATCGCGAGGTATGCAATCTCAGGGAATATTTCCTGAAAGCCGACGTGGGGATGCATCGAGATGTAGTGGCGGTGGACAAGGACCTCACCCCGCTCTCCTTGGCTAAAGAGAACTGGCGCAAACCTGTGGTGCTTGACACTAATGATCGCATGGAAGTATGGCAGAGCAAGGAGCTTCACGGACGCTTTTTCCGGGCTCTACATGGGCCTGATGTAGATTTGTCAGCGTCCGTGGCCTGGCTACGATCCGGTGACCTCTATGGTGAAACTGAGGGTTTTGTCTGTGCAATTATGGATGAAGTTATGATGACGAATAACTACCGGAGATTTATTGTGAAGGATGGCACGGTTGACATATGTCGGGCATGTCACCGTCCTGGCGAATCAATCCGTCACATTATTTCCGGGTGTTCTCGTCTGGCTAACGGAGAATACTTGCATAGACATAACCTTGTAGCTAGGATAATCCATCAGCAACTTGCTCTGAAATACAGCCTTGTCGAATCGGAAGTCCCGTACTACAGGTATGTGCCCGACCCAGTTCTTGAAAGTGGCAATATCACACTGTACTGGGATCAATCCATCATCACTGACAGGACTATTGTAGCTAATAGACCTGATATAGTGGTGGTGGATCGATCAGAGCGGCGCACAATGATTGTTGACATAACCGTCCCGCATGACGAGAACCTCGTGAAAGCTGAGAAAGATAAGCAAATCAAGTATCTTGATTTGGCTCGCGAGGTTGTCGACATGTGGGGCGTGGATTCAGCTGTCATTGTGCCGATAGTCGTGTCGGCCCATGGCTTAATTGCCAAGAGCCTCGACCAACACCTAAGGAGGCTCTCGTTAGGCAGCTGGATCAGGGGCTTGATTCAGAAAGCAGTTCTTCTGGACACGGCGCGCATTGTTAGGAGGTTCCTTTCTTTGGAGCCCTGACTGCCGGTAGCTTGGACCCTGTTCCCGATACCGGTGGGCCACTATTATTTATATTTTTAAATGTTTTTTTTCTTTTTAGTTTTATAGAATATTTAAAAATGTAAATAATATGGAAATAATATGAATAAAGGAAATAATAATAAAATAGTAAGAAAGTCAAAACTGTACATTGAATATTTTTTGAAAAGAATACTTGGGGTGTGATCTACACTTGATACCGAAGCCAAAAATATAGTTTTTAGAATTTTTGTCTGTTTATCTGTTTGTCTGTATGTATGTCCGGGATAAACTCAAAAAGTACTGGACGGATTTGAATGATTTTTTTTTTGTTGTATAGGTATTAAGTCTGGCCAACACATAGGCTATAATTTATCTTGGAAACTTGAACACCTGGTGCAGAACCGCAACGGACCAGCTAAACTATAAGAGATACAAAAATGGTGCAATAGCAAAAATTGTTCCACCTGATGAGCAGTCTCTGTTGACGTATAAAAATTGAAGATCTGGAACACCTGATGTGGAACACCAAAAGCCCAGCTACACTATAACATATAAAGGAATGACGTCCTAGCAAAGTTGTTCAGCCTGATGAGCTGTCTCTGTTGACGTATAAAAATTGACAATCTTGAACACCTGATGTGGAACACCAAGAGCCCAGCTACACTATAACATATATAGGAATAACGTCTTAGCAAGAGTTGATCAGCCTGATGAGCACTCTCTGTTGACGTATAAAAATTGAAGATCTGGAACACCTGTTGTGGAACACCAAGAGCCCAGCTACACTATAACAATACAGAAATGACGTATTTGCAAAGTTGATCAGCCTGACGAGCACTTTCTGTTGACATATAAAAATTGAAGATCTGGAATACCTGATGTGGAACACCAAGAGCCCAGCTACACTATAACAAATACAGGAATGACGTCTTTGCAAAGTGGTTCAGCCTGACGAGCACTCTCTGTTGACATACAAAAATTGAAGATCTCTGGAACACCTGATGTGGAACACCAAAAGCCCATCTAAACTATAGCATATATGTATAGGAATGAAGTCTTAGCAAGAGTTGCTCAGCCTGATGAGCACTCTCTGTTGACGTATAAAAATTGAAGAACTGATACACCTGATGTGGAATACCAAGAGCCCAGCTACACAATAACATATACAGGAATGACGTCTTAGCAAGAGTTGCTCAGCCTGATGAGCACTCTCTGTTGACGTATAAAAATTGAAGATCTGGAACACCTGATGTGGAACACCAAATGCCCAGCTACACTATAACATATAAAAGAATGACGTTTTAGCAAAGTTGTTCAGCCTGATCAGCACTCTCTGTTGACATATAAAAATTTAAGATCTGGAACACCTGTTGTGGAACTCCAAGAGCCCAGCTACACTATAACATAAAAAGGAATGACGTCTTAGCAAAGTTGTTCAGCCTGATGAGCAGTCTCTGTTGTACGTCACTAACAAAGTAAGATGCGTATTTTTTTTTTTGTTTTTTGTTGCTTAAAGTTCCATTTGACTAAGACAACTAAGAATGATCATCTCATCCGCACGCAAAATACGCGCATATGACGTGGAGTTGCGGATACCAGCCCGCTATACAATACAATCGCCAGGATGAATTCCCAGAAAGAGCTCCGGCGTGATCACAGGGCAATATTGAGAGAGCAACTGTCGCAACCGAGTTTCGGGCACGCCCCAACCGCGGCGGTAAGACCCCTCTTTAAGGAGTAGCTGGATAGGCGTCACGGCGTCCCGCCTGACCTACCAAATGACGTAGGTCCTCACCGGACACGAAAGTTTCGGGAGGTAGCTGTGTCGAATAGGGAATGAAGAATCGCCTGGGTGTCACCACTGCGTGGATCGCCTGGAGGACACGGTGAAGCATACGGTGCAGGACTACCCGCTTGGGCAGAGCACCGCCGTGTCCTCACTACGACGATAATCGGTGACCTCTCGTGCTTAGTGTTGGTCGAGGCCATGCTGCGGGGCGAGACAGAATGGGAAGCAGTCGCCTCCTTCTGCGAAGCAGTCATTCTAGCGAAGGAGGTGGCGGGACGCATGAGGGTGAGGACAATGTCCACCTCCAGCCCAGCCGCAGCGGTAGACGCCGATGGCGACAGACGTCGCAACACGATCTCCAGCCACTGTAGGCGCGGCCATGCGGGCGGCGAGTAAGAGTGCACGTTGTGTTCCACGTGATGTATTACCACGCTAAAAAATGTAATCGTCTGAATGTATCATGTCGAACAAAAAAGCCGTCGAGGCCGTGGACAGAACACTTTGAGACATTCGCCATGATGATAGACCCATGGACAATATCACGGTAGGTACTGTTCTCTGTAAAATTCCGGCAGACACTGCCCGTTATAAGAAGAATTGATAAGTTACGTATTCGGAGTCCCGTCAAGTATAACACTTCAGGAAAACTCTTGGCTATGTGATCGTGCGATACATAAAAAATGACCGAACCGCTGCAATAAATGAAAACATATTAGCCGAAATTGTTGGGAATGATGTGGTTTACACATCATACAATAACGTCGTCAAATTAGGGTGATGCCAGCAACTACCCACTCGAGATTTTAAATTCATCAACTGCCTGTGGTCCTCGAGCTCATAAAATAACCTTAAAGTAATAGTAATGCTTCTAAGAAATCTAACTCCACCAAAATTGTGCAATGGAACGCGACTAATAGTTACTGCATTACGGTGCGTACAGACTATATAACATAACATGTTATATAACATTGTTATATATCATTTTTCATGGTAACATTCTACATAGAGTTGTAGTGTTTTATAACACATATTATATAACATGTTACATGGTCTGTACGCACCTTTACACAGAAATTTAAGCGAAGCTGAAATTCTCACCGGATGTGGCTCAGGGGAAACTGCATTGATACCGTGAATACCACTCATCTCCAACAATTTCCCTTTCCAGTTCAAACTCACACAATTCTCGGTAGCCGCTTACTTTGCAATGACCATAAATAAGTCCCAAGGATAGACCCTGAAGGAAGCTGATGTCGACATAAGGTCCAACTGTTTTTCCCACGGCCAACTATATAACACATGCTCGCCTGTCAGTAATGCTGACCACCTTTTTATTTTAGCACCATAGGGAAAAACTACCAATGTCGTATATAAAGTGTTGTGTCTGGAAGTTTTCATTTCATTTGCTTTAAAGTTTGTTATAGATTCTATAACAAACTTTAAAGTGGGACATCAGGTACCCTCACTTTCTCAACAAATGAAAAAAGAGAATATTAGTTTAGGTGCCTTAAAACCAAATACAATGCGGACGAAGTCGCGGGCAACAGCTAGTATAATAATAATTGTTTATTTATTTTATAAAAAGGACATATTTACAATAAAATTATCTTAACATCTAAAATAGATCACAGTTTGCACATTTGCCTGAACTAGGTTGAACCTGTGTCTCAGGCTAGATAGTACATAAAAAATATAATTAGCGTTCTAAATAAATAAACAGTGTAAAATATTAAAATTAAAACTAACACAGTGTAAAAGTAAAGTAGCACAACGTGTTAACTGATTATTTGCTGACCTAAAGCAAGGTACTATTATATATTCTGTGCCTAAAGTAAATATTGTCTATGCGTGCATGGCTATTTGGGTATGCAACGCAGCGCAAAAATGTAATTGCAGTCTTTGTACAATTATAATAAACTAGCACTTCGCCCCGCGACTTCGTCCGCGCTTATTTCGAACTTTGCTTCTGTGAATTTCTTCTCCCGCCACCCTCTTTATGGAATACTTTTAGAAAATCAATATGCAACTAAAATTCTATCGACCACAAAACAACCCTTTAGGCAGTCAGTCGGTTTTCGCAACATCCCATCTTCATAAGCATCTACGTCCTAAAGATTATACTCCAGAGAAAATTTGAGAGTCGTAGCACTTGTAGTAATAAAGTCTCATACAAACTCTGAAGTTAAAAACTATCCTTCTTAGGGGGGGAATTTCCCGTCATAATAACGTCTTAAGTAGCACCTACGTCCTAAAAGAACCCTCCTGTGAAACATTTAAAACTCCTAGTACTTGTAGTAATTAAGTTTGATACAAACTATTAACCCCAGAAACATCCCCTTTGGAGTCCAACTGCACCAACTTCAAAACCCCGTCTTAATGAGCATCTACATCCTAAAAATAGCTCCCGCGTAAAATTTGAGACTCCCAGAATTTGTCATAACGAAGTTTCATTCAAACTACCAACACCAAAAACTACCCTTTAGGAGTTGGTTTATCCAAAACTCGTCTGAGGAGGAACCAACGACCTAAAAACACATAAGCAAAATTTTTAACTTCTAACTATCAAGAACAAAGTTCCGTCTTAGTGAGCATCTACTCCCTAAAAACCTCTATGCATATTTTGACACTACCAACACTTGCAATAACGAAGTTTCATGCAAACTAACAACGCCAAAAATATCCCCTTAGGGATAGAATTTCAGAGAATCCCGTCAAAGCTAGTACCTACATCTTAAAAAAAATCCCCCTGTAAAGTTTATGACTCCTATTTACCAACCCCAAAAACAACCCCTTAGGTTTCGAATTTCGCACAATCCCATCTAAGTGAGCACCAACGTCCTAAAAAAAATCCCGTGTAAAATTTAAAACAGCACATAAAGTAACGAAAGTTTCATTCAAACTATCAACACCAAAAACAACCCCTTAGGGGTTAAATCTCGCCGTAGTTCGTAATTACTTCCTAAAAAGAAAACATTACTTATCTGGGGGCACGGCAGTGCCCCGCCAAGTCTCGAGCAAAAGGGCACGGCCGTACCATCTTTTCTCGAAGCGATTCGCGGCTGTTTCGCCCCCCCCTATAACTTCGACGTGGACAAAGCTAGGAGTTTAGGTTTTCGGTGAATAATAGTAGGCATTAGAACAAGCTTAAGTTCGAAATTACATGCCAATTGAATGAATAGTTTAGGAGTTACGGTCGATCAAAGTTACACCATTTTGTCACTCACTCACTGACCGATCATCAAAAATCTAAGGTACTTCTAGCAGACTTAGAAACTTCAAATTTTGCACCAAGATAGGTCGTTAGCCACATATAAAGGAAAAATTATAAAAACATTAAAAAATAATATACCTTAAAAAACAATTTTATATTTGCGGTTTGGCAAGAACATTGTGTATGGATTTTGACTGCATTGTTAACTTTGTTCGTTGTTTAAGTTAGTATTCAATTGGATGAATACATACATAGAATAGAAAGGAATAATATAAATGTAATACATAGACTATAATTAATATAAATTAATACATAAAGTTCATAATTCATTAAATTAATAAAGCTAAAACTCCATTGTATTGCGATAAATATTGTATGCGCGCTCGATAGATGGCGTTGTACCTGTCTGAATCGCGCTATGGTTTCGTTACAGAGCGCAGTCTAAGTAGTACTTTCAAATAATTCAATAATTTTCATTTGATAGCGCCATCGATCTATGAACAACCATTTCGAAACTAAAAAAATATTGTAGCGATATTTGGAGTAGATTTATTATTGTTACTGAAACAGTTATTTAGGAAAATAGTTTATTAATATAACATAGACATAGTTACATATCTAGTTGTTTACGTGTTATTTAGTTTAGTTATATTTTTAGTTTGTAAGTTAGCAGATATATATTTATTTAGTTCAATGACAATAAAGCCTCTTGACTGCTCATACGGGCGACTCAGGCTCACGACACATCAGTGAAATTGCACTTATATTAGATGAAAATATGACTGACCATTTTAGTTTTGACCAGTTAATGGATCTCTCCACACGCGATTATTTTGATAACATTTTTAAATATTTCTGCTTAATATCAAATTAATTATGAGTTCTTGTTCAATTATATGGTGTGGGAAATCGTCTAGAACATCCAGCTATAAAAAGGATGGTATAACTTTTCATCGGTAAGTAAAATTTATTTATAATTTGATAATATTATGAATAATTGCAGGGCTCAAGCTAAACTGGTTGTTTACGTTTAAGGCACACAAAATGTACACCGCGTTGATGTCTTTTTGAAAAGTCCCTTACACTCACTGGGTATTTTCAATAAGTGTGTCCCTTTCTATCTGTAGGCATAAATAGAAAGAGACAGATGCATTGCTGTAGTGTTGTGACAACTTCGGAACTAAGTCTTTAAAATATTGTCGATAAAAATAACGATGTTCCCTAACTGTAAAAAAGTAACGTTACTTAATGTTTACATTTTAGATTTTAAATATTCCAGAAGTGAAAGAAAAGTGAATCAATGTTGTCAACAAGGAAAATTGGTTTCCAAAAAAATATAGCGTTGTTTGTTCAAGGCATTTCACGGAAGATTGCTTTGAAACCCTAAAGAACCAACGCCGTTTATTTAGTTCAGCAACACCGACTCTGTTTTTGCCTGTTTTGGTATGTTTTATTTTACATATTTCAGTTAAATTTTGTACGTTTTTAGAAAAAAAAATAAGAAGTACCTACATGTAAAATAAAAACTTTATAATTTACAGGCTTTACCAAATAAGACGGCTGATCTATGTATACATGGTTCTATAATTAACCCGGGCCTTCCCATCCAAATATCTCACAAGTAAGTTAATTTATTCTAACGACGTGATTCGTGATCCTAAGCCGCATTGTTACAATATTTAATGCCTGATGTATAATTACTGGATTTAGTATCAATAAATAGGACAAACTTACCATCAAATACCCTCCCAGAAATGCAAATTTGATGATCATAACGTACCTGAAACTTCCTATGATAATGTCCTCGTTGTAAGTTAATTTTAAAATAATTGTCTCGTACAGGATCGTCCAACCTAGGCGCAAATTTTTTTCTTTTGATTTTTTTTACGATTTTATTAACCTTGATTTAATTTTAGCATTAATTTAAATAAAGTTAAAACAGAGTTATGTACCTAAGTGTTTCATTTGCACCCAGTTAACGCCCAATCACTAGTTAATAAAAAAAAGAATAAGCAGACATCGTTATGTTCGATTTTATCGATATTAGGTATTGTAGCAAAACTGACTTGTGCATCACTATGTTTGGAACATTCGTCCTGACATTGTTGCATCGGCCAATCACAACCGCTGTTTTTTCTTCGTCCCCCGACCCGCAGTGGTGAGTCGTGTGCCTAGGCGAAATCGGTTTATGAGCTCTCAAGTGGTTTAATTCTCTTTGATTTAGTTATTTGTTAGTTAGTTTAGTTATATTTAGTTTGTTAGATAGAGAATGGGTCCTAAGCAAAAAAGTAGCTGAAGTCCAAGAAATTATGAGGTCACCTAAAAAAAAGAAAGAAATACACTTACAAAAAATAAATGAGATCCTACCAAAAACATTAAATGTAAAAAATGCCAAGTCTCTCGATGCAGTCTTTCCATCGTAAAAAGTTTTGAGATCTCACAGAAGCCAAGTCCTATTCAAATTATTTTGTAGTTATAAATCAACATTTAGTAATTATATCAATAGTTTTCTTTATATTATAACTATAGTGACTTGGCAATGAGCACAAATTAACTTGCTGCCTGGAATTATGTGCAAATGTTACTGACCTGTGATCAGATTATTTGTTATGTGTGAATCATGATGGTCACTACCGACTACATGTTCCAATACAATAATTAAGAATACCTTACGGGCCATCGCTTTATGAAAGTAAATGATGAATGTTAAGAGAATATATAAAGTAAAAGAGAATGTTTACGCATGCGGTGTGTGTAACTTTCAACTCCTCCAAATATGCCGTTTTATTTGTTTTTACTTGTGCTCATTGCCAAGTCACTATAGTTATAATATAAAGAAAACTATTGATATAATTACTAAATGTTGATTTATAACTACAAAATAATTTGAATAGGACTTGGCTTCTGTGAGATCTCAAAACTTTTTACGATGGAAAGACTGCATCGAGAGACTTGGCATTTTTTACATTTAATGTTTTTGGTAGGATTCAAAATTTGAGACACCTAACTTCCAACACTAAAACAACCCCTTAGGGGTCGAATTAGGCAAAATACCATCTTAAGTAGTATGTACGTCTTAAAAAGTACCCCCAAGCTAAATTTGATACTCCTAGTTCTTGTAGTAACAAAGTTTCATACAAACTGCCAACTCCTAAAACAACCCCTTAAGGGTCGAATTCGCAAATTCTCGTCTTAAGTAGCACTACATCATAATAAGAACCCTAATGCAACATTTTAAACTCCTAGTACTTGTAATAACAAAGTTTCATACAAACTATCAACCCCAAAAACAACCCTTTAGAAGTGAAATTTAACAAAGTCCCGTCTTATTGAGCACCTACGTCATTAAAAGAATCCCCATGCAAAATTTGAAACCTGTATCTATCAACATCAAAAACAACCCCTTGGGGTTCGAATTTCGAATCACCCCTTCATAGTGAGCATCTAAGTAACAAAAACAACCGCCACGCAAAATTTGAGACTCCTAGCACTCGTAGTAACGAAGTTTCATACAAACTATTAACCCCAAAAACAACCCCTTAGGGGTCGAATTTTGCAAAACTCCGTCTTCGGTAGCGCGTACGTCCTTAAAAGAATCACCATGCAAAATTTTAGACCTCTATCTATCAACACCTAAAACAACCCCTTAGGGGTTGAATTTTGAAACACCCCGTCTTAGGTAGTGTATACGTTCTAAAAACAACCCCCATGCAAAATTTGAGACTCCTATCACTTGTAGTAACGAAAGTTTCATACAAACTATCAACACCAAAAACAACCCCTTAGGGGTCGAATTTCGAAAAACCCGTTACGTAAGTAGCACCTACTTCCTAAAAAGAACCCGCATGCAAAATTTAAAACTCCTAGTACTTGTAGTAACAAAGTTTCATACAAACTGTCAACCCCAAAAACAACCCCTTAGGGGCGTAATATCGCAAAATCCGTTCTTAGCGGGTACCTACGTCCTAAAAAGAACCCCTATGCAAAATTTTAAACCCCTAGCACTGGTAGTTTCTGAGATTTCGTGTCCTATGAGTGAGTGACCTTTTGCTTTTATATATCGCACACCCAGGTCAATAAAGGCGTAAGTGGAATTCACTAACTTTACAGGGGAGCAAAAAAACTGTTTAACCAGGTATATCTACTTTGTTTTTGACTCTATGATCTATTGTTATATATCAAAAAATAGTAAAAAAAACAACCTTTTTTTTTGTTTACATTCGAAACACCTTAAATTAAATTGGTAATCAGTATTTAATGTTTAAAGTTTTACAGACGTTTTCCTTATTTATTTAAGACCAATCCTCAAATGTAATGTTTTTTATTCTAATCATCGCTTTCTAAATATTTTTAATACTGTAACTACTCATGCTTACGTCTGTTACGAAGTTCTATACTATGATAAAATGCAGAGGCTAAGTACTGCTTAAGCCCTTTTTTGCTTAATTTTATTTTACATATCGAATTTTAAGATGCATTTACGGCTTTGTTTGTTAAAAAATAAAAGTAAAATATAGTTTTAAGTCTAAATACGGCCTTTTTATAACAGTATGTTCAATTAAACCATAACTGTAAGTAATATTATGTTTCTAGGTAAAATATAATTCAGTGGTGTAATAAAAAAGGTTTTTAGAAAATTGCACTTTATTATAATAATAGTCATAACAGAACAGATTATTAGTGATAAAAGATAATCAAATTAACAGTGAATTATAATTTTAATTTTGTAATTAAATCCGAACGGTAACTAAATAGAAATTCTTATTAAGACCTCAAAATATTAAAATTAATAATCACAACAAAAATCTTAAAATTATTTATTATACCAATTACTAAACATTCACACAAAAGAATGTTAATCATATTAGTATTGAAAAAAAACCCCAAGTGCCCGGCGACTCCAGCAGTTGTGCTGGCGTAGACGGGCGCTAGCACAGCCCTGGTTTCAGGGGAGCTAAGAATCTCCGGCGAGATATTCGACTAACCGTCAAACGACAATTACGGCAAATTACATAAAGGACTCCGGTACACTCAACATTCTTACATACAATGTTCGGACGCTGCTGAAAGATGAGCGGTTGATTGAGCTTGTAAATGCCCTAAAGGATATCAGTTGGAACATTTTGGGACTTTCAGAAGTGAGACGAGAAGGTGAGCAAACAGAGGAAAGAGACGATGCCGTGTTCTTCCACTTCGGTGAAACCAGTGGCCAACACGGAGTGGGGTTCATGGTGGTAAAGAAGTGGAAGGACAACATAATTAAATTTTTAGGATACTCTGAACGTGTCGCTGTGCTCAAGTTCCAACTAACACCTACCAAAACTCTAACTCTTGTTCAGGTATATGCACCAACATCTGCATATTCAGATGAAGATGTAGAAGATGTTTACGATTTTGTTAATAGAGCATGCGACGAAAATAAAGGCACCTGGAACATGGTTATTGGTGACTTTAATGCAAAAGTGGGACGAAGGCAAGAACTGGACTGTGGTGACACAGTTGGTAGTTCTGGGTTAGGAGATCGAAACGAGCGAGGCGCTCGATTCAATCAATTTGCCTTTGGACAGAGCATGCACATAGTCAACAGTTTCTATATGAAGAAACCGCAAAGACGATGGACCTGGGTGTCACCAGATGGCATCACGCACAACGAAATCGACTACATCTTGTCATCCGATAGATATCTATATTATTAAAAATATTAATGTCATAAACAGGATCAAATATAGTTCAGACCATATTCAGACACCCATTCGTGTTAAAATCAGACTAGATTTTAAAATCCATCAAGCCAAATTATTTATAAAACAAATTAAAAGACTGTCTAAAGAGACCCTCGTTAATAACTTCCAACATTTCAACCAGGAACTGTCTAATTATTTTAAGGAACTTGAAATCGATGAAACAGACGCAGAAAAACAATACAGTGCAATAGTTACCGGAACAAACAACACCTACAAAATATGTATCTGTAAAATATAATCAATAAATCTGTAAATACCTGTAAAATCATGGAAATTGCCACAAAATATTATAAATCATTATATTCCGAGCATCCATCATACGATAACTATACTGAATATAATCTGTCCGATTCCATCCCCCCCATAAATGGTTATGAATTGCACAAAGCGCTTGCTACTATGCGCTATATAAAAGTCCTGGAGAAGATGGAATTACCACAGAAGCACTCAAAATAGGATCTTCCACTCTGTTGCCCCACCTTACTAACCTATTTAACACCATTTTTACGGTCCGGAAAAGTTCCAAAAACAATGTGCCATTCAAACATATTCCTTCTGCATAAAAAGGGCGACAAAAGTGACATCGGCAATTATCGTCCAATAAGTTTAACATCATTCTCACATCTATAAGACTTTCATTAAAGTAATACATAACCGTATAGATGACAAATTGGATAAACATCAACCACCTGAACAAGCTGGATTTCGCCCCAGTTTCTCAACAACCGACCACCTGCAGACTTCGAACCAACTTCTAGAAAAATACTCAGAATTTAATAAACCTCTCTACTTAGCCTTCGTAGATTATTCTAAAACCTTTGACAGTATTAAACACTCCTCAATATTTAAAGCTCTTGAAAACCAAGAATTAGAATCGCAGTATATTGACCTCCTCAGAAGTATTTACTAGAACAGCACCGAAAACATCAAACTCAGTAATGAAGGACCCACATTTCAAATTCAAAAGGGAGTCACGCAGGGTGATCCGCTCTCTCCGAATAACGTGGTAAAAACATCAAATGAGTAGAGAGAACCCCGGGCAGGGCGGGAGGGACTGTCAGACTTGTACTGACTAAAATCGGCGGTGTCCTTCAGTAGCCCTTTATGTTCCGGGGTCACGGTAAGGAAATAATCCCGCGACCCCGGCAGGCTTTGGCCCTCTGAGAGGGGGCCCCGTCAGTATGCTGACGCTCTTTGAGGCGCGCATGGGCACAACGCGCCGTCGACCCGGGCATGATTCATGGTCCGGCAGCGAGTTGCCCTTTACTCGCTGCCCGCATGCCCGCGCCTACGGTGGCTGGAGATCGTCTTGCGACGTCCGTCGCCGTGGGCGTCCACCACCGCGGGTGGGGCGGAGGGAGGACACTGTCCTCTCTCTCACGCGGCCCGCCTCCTCCTTCGCGAGCATTACTGCTTCGCAGAAGGAGGCGACCGCTTCCCACTCCGTCTAGCCCCGCAGCATGGCCGCGACCAATGCTGGGCGCGAGAGGTCTCCGCCTATCGCTGCCGTGAGGACACGTCGGTGCTCTGCCCAAGCGGGGCAGTCCTGCACCGTATGCTCCACCGTGTCCTCCGGGCGATCTTCGCAGTGGTGACATCACCCAGGCGTTTCCTCCTTCCGCATCAAACATAGGTACCTCCCGAAGCATCCGTGCCCGGTGAGGACCTGCGTCAGGCTGAAAGTAAGGACGCCATGACGTCTCTCCAGCCACTCCTCAAAGAGGGGTCTTACCGCCGCAATCGCGGCGTGCCCGTCACCAGCACACTTGAGGAGATATTTAAAACTCTGGCAGCCTCTTGGGCGACTAAAGGTATAGAAATCGGCAATAAGAGGCTGACAAACCTCCGTTTTGCCGATGACATTGTTCTTTTTGCCCCTACAGCTTTTGAACTACAAACCATGCTCCAAGAACTGAGCACGGCTAACTCTTTGGTGGGACTTGCGATGAATCGGTCTAAAACACAAATAATGACAAACAGCACTAAGCGTAGGGTCGAGGTAGATGGGCAGGATATTAAATATGTCGATGAGTATATCTACTTGGGCCAGTTAGTATCTTTCGAAAACAGGCAAGAAAGAGAAATCGATCGCCGAATCGAAAACGCCTAGAAAAGCTACTGGTCCAAGAAGACGCTTATGAAGGGTGATTCACCAATCTCCCTAAAGCGCAAACTCATCGACATGTGCATCCTGCCCGTCCTAACCTACGGTGCTCAAACCTGATCGCTTACCGAATCGCAGAGGTCCTTGGAGTCTGCCAAAGGGCAATGGAACGCAGCATTCTGGGCATCAAACGACAGCACAGAGTTCGCAACACCACGATACGTTCCAAAACGGGCATTCTGGACGTCGGCAAGAAGGCTGCCAAGCTGAAGTGGGACTGGGCGGGTCACGTCAGCCGCATGAACATTGACCGCTGGGCGAAGGCCGCCACACAGTGGGTGCCTGAAGATGGACGGCGCCGCCGAGGCCGGCCTAGAAAAAGGTGGCGAGACGAGCTGGATTCACACCGTGAGGACTGGTTCGAAGTGGCGCTGGACAAGAAAACTTGGAAAAACTTGGGGGAGGCCTTTGCCCAGCAGTGAGACAGTGTAGACTGAAAAAAAAGGAAAAAAGGTATACTTAATTCCGATTAGTACCTAAACACTTCTTTAAACTTCTTTTTTACTCGGAAATACAAATCGTTACGTGCAGTTGTCTCTGAGCGGCGCGTGAGTTATGAAAACTAAACAAATAATCCACACCCGCGCATGCGATGTAAGGGTAAGTACCCAGACCTTTCGATTTGTATATGTGACGAGTTCATGATTACTTCCGCCAACTAGATCAAGAAAGGCGAAAGAAAAAGGCGTAAGCATGATTATTTCGAAACTGTGTGCGAGTGCACCCGTGAACATAGAAATACGGCTTTTTTTGTTTGATTATTTTTATTTGTGATGGGATGTAATAAATATTATTTTAAGAAAATCGTTTTTTTATTAGGCATTAAAAAGCATAATACGAGATATAATTATACGTTTTTTGCTTTTTTTGATGGAACAAAAACCTAAGCATGATTAGGTGTATTTTAATGAAATTTTACGTGCTTATGTTGGTTTATCGACTTTATTATTTGAAAAAATATTAAAGTTAAATGACGCCAAAATTTTTTTTTTTGTTATAAAACCTTCATTTTAAGTCTAAATTGCACGGAAAAAATTGAGCACATGTATCTTTACGTATGCTATCCAAAACAGCAATAAAAAAAAATTGACGTATCTGCACTTACGTCTTTGTTGATCTGGGGGTGCGATATATAGATTAACATAAAGATACATTATTTTCTACGTAACCTATTAAATACCTATTTCATTATGCATAATACATTCTAAATACGAGTACAGTTTAAAACAACAAATTACGTTTAAGCTAAAAACTAAAATCTGACGTTCTTAGTAGCCTTCATAGTCTATCGAGTTAATATACCTATACACGGCAGCAATTTTACCCGGACACGCCGCGTCTCCCGTTTTGTGGTTGGCTTGCTTCTTGAAGTGCAAACATGTGGCACATTTTGGGTCAGCGGCTTTCTTTGAGCAGTCCATATTAGAGTGTCCTTCTTCACCACAATGTCCACACGTAGGGGTACCAACCTTGCATGTCTTGGCTGCGTGACCATACTGCTGGCAGTTGTAACATCTTGTTACTAGTGTGAAATCTCTTACCGGGCAGGATGTCCAATTAATAAATTAATACTCGTTCCTGGGTTATGAGGGCTTTACGTATAACGGCTGAAACTTCTATTATGTAGTTGCAGTTTTCTGTATCTTTCCTCCCCGATTTGTGGCTTAGTTTTAATGAGGTCATAAATGCTTCATGAGTCATTGTAGGCAGTTTGTCAGCTACATTTTGTTCAAAGAGACACTTAAAAACCTCATTTTCAGACATTGATGTGGGCATGCCAATAACTACGATGCGAGGTTTGCGCTTCCGGGGTTCGTCGACGGTCAGCACTGACGAAGCGGTTTGAACTGTACGCTTCAGTTTTTCTAGATCATCCGTAGTTTCAGTGCTGATTATAAGACCTCCTTTTCCAATTTTGCGTACGTCTCGCACTTTCAGTTTCATTTCACCGGGGCAGATTATGTTTTGGACCATGTTCTTGGTTTCCTCACTGGTCTTGAGAGCTGTCACAAGGAAAAATTGCAACGGAGCTTAGCTTGTTAGGATGAACAAAATTGTTGGACCCCTTTTTCACCATATCGGCAAAAGATGTATTACTAGTTTTTTGTTTTGCAGAGGACTCCTGAATGGTGCGGTTCATCTCTGTAAGACAGTCCGCTAGGTCTCGAGCTTCGGTCATGGTGTTTAAGGCAGTATGGGTTTGAATGGCTCTTGATTTTAGCGACTGGTATTGAACAGCCAGTTGCGAAACTCCGTGGCCAACTTTCCGGCAAAGATTGCTAATTCTTAGCTTCTGGTCAGAATTAAGTTTTCCATCAGAAGCACAGACCTCATTCAAATACTGCTCAATAAATCCCAACCAGTTCTGAATCTCCGGAGTGCTGACTGCTTCATGGCCTTCTTGAATCTGCTTGGGTTGTTGAGGTGGTCTTGTTGTTGTAGACGCAGGGTTGGGCGGCAACACCCCGCTCCGATTAAATACTTAAAAGCCTTGCATATTTCAGATTAACACTTAATTAATTTTATCGTCAGTCCATTATTTTACATAAACTAAACACTCTGAGTCACTATTAAACTAGGTCAGTATTTTTGCTCACGCTAATTTATTTATTTTTAATAATGCATTGATGTGCACGTCCGAATGCGTTGAGCGCCAATCGAGCTATCCCAAATGAAATGAAACAGAACAGGTTTATTGAGCACTAACTTGTACTTAATTGCCGAGTACTGACAGCCTAGGTGTTTTCACGACGGTTTGTGAATGAAATAGGGCACTATCATTGCGCGATACGCGTTCCGATACATAATAATAGGTTTTACCAAAAAGTACACAATCGATGCTTGTGTACTGGTGAAATATTTTACATTCACTTTATTTCATTGGGAGGCAGTATTTCATAGACATCCTGTGTAACACACGAAATAAATTGTTGTAAAATATTCGTGACGCTCGGGATAAATGCGACATCCACAAAGTTTTTGTTACAGAGCTAAATACCATGAATTTTTTATCCGCTTAGTCTAGGTTCACAAATTGCCTGACACATTTTTGAACTTTAAATTGAACATTTTTGTTGTTAAAAAGTTAAGTTACCTAAGTAATTAATGTTTAATTTAAATGCGGTGAGTTTCTAAGGCAGGCACAATTAATAATTATATTCATTGAAATATCCCCTAAGGTACTTTAGGTATTAAGGTATTTGTTTGTTTTTTTTTTTTTTAATAAAATTATTTTATTTTATTTAAATTAAACAAAAATCTCTGCACACCTGTGCCCCATTGGAAAAGGTATGTGTTACAAAATGTATTTATACCTATTTGTTTGTTTAAACAAACTTTGAAAAAGGTGCGGAATATCTGTAAAAACAGTTTTGTTTTTAAATTAATTATTATTGTTATATTTATTACTTGTTTGTGGACCGCTTTTCACTGTACTAAATAAGGAAACCGGAAGAAGATTTGAGGGAATTTTCCGGCTCAACAAAGGTGAGATGGATTAAAATGGTGAGATGAAATCCCCTAGCACTGTACCGGACTCGAGTGCTGTTAACGTCATTGTTAATCTACGGATTTTTTAAGAACTGGTCTGCGAACAACGGAAACAAAGGTTCAGAAAGTTTTTGTGAAATTCGATTTTTCACTACCTATAGAGAAAATCTGAGAACGGTTTTCGTTTGTGACGTATTTAGTTATGGATCCTAAGGTAAACGTATTCGGGCACGCCGCAATTGCGGCGGTAAGACCCCTCTTTCAGGAGTGGCTGGAGAGAAGTCATGGCGTCCTTACTTTCCGCCTGACGCAGGTCCTCACCGGGCACGGATGCTTCGGGAGGTACCTGTGTCTAATGCGGAAGGAGGAAACGCCTGGGTGTCACCACTGCGAAGGTCGCCCGGAGGACACGGTGGAGCATACGGTGCAGGACTGCCCAGCTTGGGCGGAGCACCGACGTGTCCTCACGGCTGCGATAGTCGGAGACCTCTCGCGCCCGGCATTGTTTGCGGCCATGCTGCGGGGCGAGACGGAGTGGGAGGCGGTCGCCTCCTTCTGCGAAGCAGTAATGCTCGCGAAGGAGGAGGCGCCCACGGCGACGGACGTAGCAAGACGATCTCCGGCCACCGTAGGCGCGGACATAAAGTGCAACTCGCTGCCCGACCATGGACCATGCCCGGGTCGACGGCGCGTTGTGTCCCACGCGCGCCTCAAAGAGCGTCAGCATAATGACGGGGCCCCCCTCTCAGAGGGCCAAAGCCTGCCGGGGTCGCGGGATTATTTCCTTACCGTGACCCCGGAACATAAAGGGCTAGTCAGTAGAAGTCTGACAGTCCCTCCCGCCCTGCCCGGGGTGGGAGGACTCATTTGATGATTTTGCCACGTAAAAAAAAAAAAAAGGTAAACGTATTAAAATAATGCATGATTTTTAGCGGTTTTAATTATTAAGCTTATTTTATGCACCTTATTTTGAGTTTAGACTGGAATTACACCTTTTTATACTTTACACGATTCAGTTACAATACTATTACTATCTTAATTAACATAGTAAAATTATCCATGTTTGTGATTTGGTTTGAGTTTCCGATATTTCATTTCTATTACAAATTAGCAAAATGTATTTATGTGGTTGTCAATTTATTTAGTAACCATTCTAATAAAAGCGCTTTATTTGTAACATGTGTAGGTAACATTAACCAAACATTGAAATTATCTTTAACCGCGAATCATTTCGAACAATAATAATTTCGTAAAATACCGACAATTCAATATTAATGTCATAGTACTTAAAATTCAAGGTAATACAAAGCTACAGAAATAATAAATCCAAAAGAACAATATGGATTGCCATAAGTTGTGATGGCCAAAAGGTTTACACCTAGCCTTTTATGGCAACGCTGTGTTTTCAAACCCGACAAGGATTTATGTGTCTCTTTCAATGCATTTACTTTCCAAGTTTATCTTGGAAACCACTGACATTGGTAGTTCAAAACATAATGAGGAAACCTGAACATATTCAACAAACACTCTAAAAAACATATCAGAGGCCTATGGGTTCCGAGAAGCTTAATTAACTCTGAAACCAATGAGTGGCAACATTCTCACACGACAAAAATAATTGGTAAGGGCTAAAAACTATCTAATGTTGTGTTAACAAAATTAAATAGGGAGCACATCGTAACCAAATTCCTAAAATTTTAAGTCTAATATCATCCAAAAAACGTTTGAAGCTCGTTAACAAAAAACAACAAATTGCCAGAACTTTGAGCAATTCAATGAATAGCCCGAATAATCAAATCGTTACCATATTTCAGTGTCACTTTGTTTTAATTATACATTAATCTTCTGTTGAAGAAACAAGAGATGCATCTCTGTAATTACGTTTTCTTAACGAAATTTTAATCATGATCCGTCGGGCCCTTTCGAAGAACGATAAAGTCGGCTTCCAGTCTACCCAGGTGCTGATAAATATGAGATTCTTGCTAATATGATATCCCTTGGTAAGACTATTGGAAGAATTTCGATCCATATCTGTAAAGGCTATCTATGTAAGCTCTATTAATGATATCAGCGACTAAAAGGAGAGGAAAAGGTTTAATGTGCTTTCGAAGGCATGGGGACCTCGTTATATAACTCCATATCGGTTCAGTAGTTTATGCGTGAAAAAGTAACAAATAAATCCATCCTCACAAACTTTCACATTCATAAATTTTATGTAGATGGTCGGTCACCCATCCATTTGTCGATCTTGAAAAGCGCAACTTAATCCCCAAAGATCGATGTGGTGGGTTATTATTATTTATCCACAAGTTATCAATTTGAATACCATAACATGAACATCACGCTTGTGATTCCCGAATTAATATGTTAAGTAAACCCACATTTTACCAGTTATGTAGATATTTAAGTCCTATTACTACGTGTTATATTTACTTAGTTTAGAAGAAAAGACAACACTCATTATTATTTAACTTTTAACAAGTTCTCCTTTATCTTCAGAAGTCACCAATGAAACTTGTGCGAAGACCTAGACAAAACAGTGATGTCTTTGGCAGACAATATTTTATTCCGTAGGCGTCTAAGAATGAAAATAAAACATTTCTTTTGCTCACCGAAAACAAAAGAGCTTTCTTCTGCCTGACGTAGGTCAAATACGTAGAATTCGTGCTGGACGAATTCTTTGTATTTGACCGTATTTGAAGGATGTACGAACTTTTATTGTATGGTAAACAAAAAAACGCCTCTAGTGTACGAACAAGGAACTAATGATACGTCAAATCAACGTCTAAGTTTTATTTTACGTCACAAAAACGTCAAATCATGTGATATACCTATTAATCCCAGAAAATATAGTAAAGAAGAACTGAGGTCTTATCACAAATGATTTCTGTATTTTATTTACTGCGTTTATTTATGGAAAATTGAAAACGCGCCTCTAGTTTACGAACGAGTGTCTATTCTTTTACATCAAACTAACGACAAAGTTCTTGAACGTCACAAAACGTGAAAAGTCAGTCAGTATACAAATACCATCAGTCACTAGATAAATACTATCTATTTACATGGTCTATGTATAAATAAAAATATACGTCTGGAAAGAAGTTAAGTGCTACGGAAATAAGTAATTTAATTGAGAAGTATGGATGAGTAGAGAAAACGATGCGCCGATCCTTAATAAATTTAGGTAAAGCCAGAAGAATAATTATGGAGGAAACTATTACTATTAGAATGTTTTAGTTAGTAAGTTCGTCCGTAGGTATCTTCGCGTTATTCAGAACACGTTCATACGAAGTAAGTTTTATTAGGTCTTAGCGAATATTAGATATTATGTTGAAGGGTACAACTTCTGTAGGAAGAACTAACTTTGTTGGTAAGTGTGTATGATGAAAATAAAATTATACAAGAATACAAACTGTTTTTCCTTTTCGCATTATTACGGTTATGTGTATAGTACACGCAATCGGAGTGCGTATAGAACCAAACTATGACGAGGCGAAGAGTACAGTATGTAATTATCATATCATGTTTGCATTTTGTAGTTTCTGTTTGGATTCGCCATGCAAAATATCGTTAATTAAAAAAAAGCTGATTATAAAATATTGCTCTTAGGAACAAAAAATAATTTTTCATTTTTTTTTCAAATCAGTAGGCTGTTTTCAGTAACTCAGGTGACAAAGGTATAACTTTGTGTTTTGTCAAACGTCAAAGCTGAGCTTTTGTTGAGAAATTGAATGAACGACGAACTGAGCCGTTGTCACGCGTCAATTTGTATTGCCTATCGAACATCAGCAATGCGTTAGGATATTTGAGAGTGGGACTTGTCACTCCATAATTTAGTATCCGAGGACCTTCTTTTGAATAGAGAATTTCATTCTGAAAAGTGCGAGTGGAGGCTTATGTCGGACTCAAAGTAATTAAAACTAAATCGACTGTTCTTGCTACTAGGTACTATGGATGAATAATTCCAGATGTCTCAGTGGTTGGCAGTGACACAATAGGTATAAAAAAAATGAAATTTTTCCGTTATTTTTTTTCATTTTGCCAAACTGGGGACTGCGAGATAAAAGTATATTCTCGAGCAAGCCCGACTGGATATTTTTTTATCTTTATGCATTGTCAATGTCATTTCTGTCAATGTCATATGTGTTTATTTTTATGAAGTTACTTTTCTAGTGCCTGCTTTTTTTCCTAGTGTGGGGCAAAGTTAATAATTCAACATTCAATAAACCATTTTCACTTTGGGCCACTCGCTCGTCAATTGCAACTTCACTTCGTATGTACGAGTACCTTCCTGGAGAATATAAAAAAGCATGCCTGCTTAATTTTGAGAGGTGTGTACAAATACGTTAAAAATACGTAGGTTCATGCAAATGAGTATAACTCACGCAGTTAAAAATAAATAATAAATATAAATGTCAATAATGCAATATTTTGATATTTGTGTTGATTTTAATTAGTAAAGTCAGCAGGGGCCCCCTCTAGAGGGCCAACGCTTGACGGGGTCGCGGGACTCATCTCATTACCGTGACCCCGAACCTTAAAGGGCTATTGAAGGACACTGTGGATTTTAGTCAGTACGAGTCTGACAGTCCCTTCCACCCTGCCCATGGTGGGAGGACTCATTTGATGATTTTACCACGATAAAAAAAAAAAAAAAAAACAAAAAAAAACCCACACAAATAAAAAAAATCTCTAAGAGATTTGTACTTTGAAGTATCGAATAAGTCGAAAAAGCAATGAATAACGATTGTTGATTTGTATAAGCTTTTTCTTTGTGCTTTGTATTGCAAAAAGAATGCTGTATTAGGAACCTCTTCTTTTTTGTAGGTTAAAAAGATATACAACAAACGGCAAAGTCATTCAAAATATTCAATATTTCTTATTTTATTTTGTACCTAACTGAAGGATTTTTCCTAAAGGGTGTCAGTCTTACTTACTACCTTGCAGTATAATTATGTCATGAACCTTTATTTCATGTACCCTATTGTTTTGAAACTGTGCAACATTTTTCTTAGAGAATCATCATATTTTGTGGAATAGAATGTACTTGTACGATAAAAAAAAAAACTTTATTCGATCCTAGTTGGATTGACTAGGCAAACTAATCAAATGTCTCAGTGGCAAGTAAATTTGCCCTTTATTTTTAGTAATGACTAAACAAGGCAATGTTACAAGTATCTTTACCTACCATAGGGGTTCATCTGGTGGATATTGACCAAGACTCATTCTGTATGATTTATGAAATGAATAATTAATAAATAGTCTATGACTACGAACAGTATCGAAACTACAGGCGAGCAATTTGAAGTTTTATTTCAACATTCAATATAAAGCTTTAAAAATGTTACAGAGATTATGTCTGTTTAAGATAGATCATTCTTTGTGTTTCTTTGTTGTTTAAGTTGAATTTTACTATTTTATAAAGTTTTCAAAATATTTGACATTCAACAGTTTACTACGCTACAAAAAATTTAAAAATTATCGAAAGTGGTAGATTCGATAATGTTTAGTGTTTGTACAATTTGAATTGTACCTGTATCTACCAGTTTCGATACTGTCCTCAGACAAAAAAAAAGGTAAAATCTAAAAATTATGAACACTTTCGACACTATTTTCTATCGAAATTTTGTAAAATACCTATTATACCGACTTGTACTGACAGTTCCGCGACTTAAGCGAAAATGTAACAACCCTAAGGCCAGTAATAAATAAACAGAATGCAAAAATGCAAATACCGTGGACAATATATCTGTAAAAATATCACGATGTTCAATTTCCTTGCACATTTTATACTTAGATAGTCTTTTTCCTTCGTTAAAAACATATTTCGTAGCACAAATAAAAAGAACGTGCCCACAAAGGCCAAACCGGAAAATGGTATAGGACAGTTATTTGTGTCTTTTTTATTTGACTGGTACGTTTGGCTTTTAGAAAAATGGACAAATGGAATTTCTTTTGCAATCAGAGACAATGTTTGGCCTTCAGAGGCCTTACCACGAGCTCTTAACGCGATCCAGTTTAGGCTGTGGGAAAGAGATGGCGCTAGACGACTTGTATAGTTCTGTCTCTTTCCCACAGCCTAAACTGGATCGCGTTAAGAGCTCGTGGTAAGGCCTCAGAGCCTAAACTGAATCGTTGAAAGTAGATTCTGATCAGGTCTAACATGACGTCTTAAAACGTGAGTGGCTCCGCTCAGGGAACGAGATGGCGCTATACGACTTGTATAGCTCTGTCTCTTTCCCACAGTCTAAAGTCTCACGCTTTAAGACGTTATGGCGTCTTATCACGAGATTGCTGCATTTTATTTGAAGGATTAACTGCGTTTATTGTATGGAAAATTGAATAAGCCTCTAGTGTACGAAAGAGGAACAATTTTTTCCTCCAATTTAACGTCAAATTTCTAGTTTACTTTACTTCACGAAAACTGATATGAAACTGTCATTATAGGGGTACAGTTTAATCGATATTGGTATTGGTTTTCACTTAACATGGGTTTTCATAAGCCCTTTTTGATCCATTCCAGAACTTTTGGGCACAATTTTCGAATGATACTTGGTTAAAATTAATTAAAAATTGCAAATTATATAAAACAGTTGTAAACGTTGTGGTTACCACAGAAACTGGAGTTATGCGGGCTGATAAAAATCTAAAATGTATGTCAGATGCGTATGTGGGTAACGAGATGATAAAAATTTTACGATTTAACAATGCCAGTTTGACAACAACAACAAAAATAAGGTTGACTATAAATGTTTAATTCGAGATTATATACAATAGACTAAGAATAACAATTTAATCATTGCATTAGACCGTAAGTAATTATTATTCAGTGTGATTCAGAGTAATTACCAAGTTTACTTAGACCTCGCGTGATGGTACTGAATAATTAAGTAACAAAGTTGACATTTCTAAATCAAACGTATACCTACGTTAGCGATTTCCTCACTCATACTCACTTTTGCTTGATTCATTTAATTGCTTGGGCTAATTTGTTATTTTGATCACTTGATTCGCTATCAAAGTTAACATCTATGGTATATTATTCAAAAAGGTTTAAACACGTGGCAAATTATTTGCCAATATCTGAGCGGCTCATCCATGTTTGTTTGATGTCGCTATTTGTTTTGGCTCTACACACATAATTATTCACAAAAATACCCTTTTACTCGACGAAGTTACGTAGTTCGAGTTTATTACAATTTTAATATTGGAATATTAACTATTTATAATCAAATACCGTAATGATAAATTCAGTAAAATAATTACTAGAAATGACTTTAAAATCAAAACGTTGAATTAACTGAGTAGAAAAGTTTTTTTTATAATTTTTTTTGCTGTCAGTTTCAAATCTTGCCTAGACGCAAAGATGAGATTTAAGATGGAGCAAGATTACTCAGAAGGAACTGAAACGTCTCTGACAACTACAAAAACTGAAACTCCAGTAGTATGGTTGTCGCAAGCCAAGGTTTTGGTGGGGTCGACTACTGCCATTGGGATTGCCCAGCCGTCTTCGCAGGTTTTAGGTAGTCCGTGGTGCCGTTGTTCGGGGTGGACTGCTACGAGGTGGATCCAATTATAATGGGAACCCACTCCAATTATAATGGGAATATGGAGGAAGACATACTGCTGAAAATTATGATTAAATAGAAATAACAAAAAACATCGCACACTGTTTTTTACTTGATAATAATTTTATTTCCCAAACAACACTTACTCTTTTTCCCCAATCTAGGGTTAAGGAAGCTAAGTGGACATTTTTATTAATACCGTTCTTAGATTTAGGAGTAGGTAGTAAATAATAATATTATGACTTGTGACGTTCGATGAAGGTTATAACATGAAAAAGCACTTGCTCCTTTATGTTTTCATGGGTAACAAAATTTTAAAGAGATATAAAATAAGTACCTCACTATAAAATAAACATATTTAGGTACGGTTATTTTGCAAAAATATCTTAATTTGAATTCAAAATCCTTGTTAGTTCGTTTTTCTTTTTAATACTTTCTGATATAATATCGCGTTCACAATCCTATGCACACATACACAAACACCTGGACCCGCAACCTTTAGACCAAACGTTTTGTTGCTTACGGGTATCTGCAGCATCGCAGCGCAGTAGCTTCATTATAAATATTGTTAAAGTATGTATTATTATGATATCGTATACATATACAAAGACAAAATCTTTATTTAGAAGTAACTCTTAATAAATTACTTTATTTTGACTTGATATGATAATGCTGAGAATTCTCAAAAGGCCTTTGTTTCCAACAAACCTACTTAATTCTCAAAAGAAAGTTTGTCAGTCAATTTTCTGAGAATGTAACTTTATATTTCTGAACAACGTGAAAAAGTGACTGCTTTCACGCCACACCTAAAAAATTAAGGAAAAAACCTACAACCTACCGGTTAAATACATATTTGATAGGGTTAAAGAAGGCGGCCAAATCCCGTTCAGTAACTTTCTTGAATCGAGACAGAGAAAAATTGATTTTCTATGGTAAGAAAAATTTGAACCGCGAGTAGGTTTCTTTTTACAACGTTACCTAATAGCTCTAAAACGTCTCGTGGGGTAACTCAGTCCATGTTACTGAACAATGTTTGTTCTAAGACTTTTGGAAATTCGCAAAAAAAAATATATTTTTCATACTGATGGGCCTGATCAATTTCTCATTTTTATGAAAAAGCAAATTTTTTTTTTGCGAATTTCCAAAAGTTTTGGAACAAACATTGTTCAGTAACATGGGCTGAGTTACCCCACGAGAGGTTTTGCGCTATTAACGTTACACGTTGTATAAAATAAACAATATAGTATCTCAAAAGACGTTTTGTAACTTTTTTATCTATAGAGTCTTATCACATCAACTTTTGAGCTTGCGTGTATTCATGGCTGTTAAAGGCCGGGTAAAGAAAGAAACACTTCGACATAAAATTAATCATTGTTTATTATACTATTTATTTAAAAAAATATCAAGTAATTAAGAGCTTACCATACTTCTTAACTCACGATCCAGAATTTTCTTAACAATCATGTTAAGAAAGTTTGAAAATGTTTTGAAGAGTTAATCACCTCGTTACACGATCCGACATCATTAATCTTTAATTAAAACCGACATCGTTAATCAAAAAATAAGGTTTTGGAAATACTCAAAACTTAAATCAATTAACCTTTTCATCGTGAACGTGATAGAACGTAGAAAATAATAAATTTTATGAATTATTAAAATCAAGGTTTTCTTCAAATTTAGTTTGGCGACTCTTGTTAGATTTTGACGTTAAGTCTGATTAACAAAAAGGAATTGGACGAAAACAGCAAATAGAACTGTAGCGGTGAGGTAATTTATCACTGAGTTTTGGTCGCGACTTTGTACTTGTGGAATGAAGTTTTAAGTTTTTCAGAGACAGTTTTTTTTTCCTTTGAAAAGTAGAGTGTAAGTTATACACCAATCCATCGGCGAAAGCTGCATTTAACTCCACGCAGAAGTTTTTTTTTTTTGCATTGCGTTTTATAAGTGCCCTTTAAGGCCCCGTGAAATAAAACATTATTTTGATTTGATTTGAAACAAACCTCACGAAGTGTGTGTATTCTATTGGGTACACCTCTACTAAACCCTTCGTTATTTTCCGATTATGTATGAAGCATAATGTTATGTTATTAGTAAAATAATGATACATTTTCCTTGTACCGTCTTTCTTACAACTCATAATCGAAAGAGCATTTTGTATCATGATATTCTTATTCACGAATTTACGTAGAAAAGATTGCCTCAAGAGCAATTTATGTCACGCTTCAACGGCAGATTAACTGTGAAAAGCGGAGATATACCTTGCTCTGCTCATGCTCATGAAAATTCAGGCTCAAGTAAGTAATGAAATATTGAATGAGATGGCTACTTTTTTTCCTTATTGAGTTTTTTATTCCGAAGCTTAAGGAGTTCGTAATTATTCAAGACAAAAAAAGAACAAATAATAAATTTTGAAGGTGAAAGCGGCGAAAGTTTTTTATTGCAATCGATTATGGAGCCTAGAAGAAGATATGACACAGTTGTACCTATTAGTAAATCAACGGCTTGCCAGGTTATAACGAGTTTATATATGCTATATGGCTCGTTTCAACCTGGCAAGCCGTTGATTCAGAAACAATAAAATTCAGATTCCGGTGCTGCTTTTGAGAAATTCCTGATAAAAATCCTAATAACATTTTAACTGACATGGGAAATGAACACATGCTCAGCAGCCACGCTTGCCACAAGCTATTGCAATATCCTTACTTAGTATTAATATATTGTAAATGACTCTCTCCTCTCTCCATCTCCAACCTATTTCCTAATTAATATACAATTAAATATAGCTGGGAAAAGACTAGGCAGATGATGATGAAAACGAGAGCTAGCATTGCACTCAGTAAAGTCATTTCATACCAGATATTGTTTTCCCATAAGTGTAGTTGGGAGGCGATTGGTTCGAATCTATGTAGGTTTGTAACAAACATAATTAATTTGAATTGTACCTACGTATGTTCTGTGTTTCTGAGGAGTCACACGAGGCTTCGGTCTCCTGGTATTGAAACCTAGCAACTGTGGAACGTATTATATCTAGGATTCTTGCTTTCATCTTTAATATATTAGAGATCTAAAAAGCAGGTTTTCTTTATTTACAAGTATGCTTCTTAATTTATCGTTATTTAAAAGCCCTTATTTATTATCTCTTTATTTATTTTTACACTTATAAATTACATTTTTAAATATTATTATTATTGTAAGCCCGTGTCGTCCCACTGCAGGGCAAAGGCCTCCCTTCCCTCCTTTCACTTTTCCCTTATTTATTATACACATTTTCTAGCCAAATATACGGCTAGAAAATGTTTATACAGTTCAACCTTCCTTTTTTGTTGCCTACACAATTTATTTTATTTTTAATATTGTAATAATTGTCTTTTGTTGTCCCAATAAACCTAATAAAATTATTTATTCCTCGTTTTTGTTGTCTATGAAAATGCTCTAAATATCACGAAAAGATCAATTACACAAGCGAAAAACAAAGAACAAGTCTTGCTTCTTATGACATCCAAATAATCATAAATGAAGGAAAATAAGCTTCACTTAACTAATCAAAGGCGATAGGTCAAACGAATTCAAACAATACAAATGCGTCTTACATTGCTAGCAATTAAATCGACCCAGTGATGAATGAGTTGAATAATTTGTTAGCTTCGTGTTGTCTTTCAAAATATTTTATTGTTTTATTGATTTGTATAGCATTAGATTGCCCTGTTTCTTTATAATATATAATGATAAATGATACACGATGCTTTGTTTAGATATTCTTTAGGCAACTTTATAGACCAAATGGGATTATGAGATTGAGCATAAATAGATTGCTCTATGTTGGAGTTTGCACTTTTGCATTATTGCATCCTTTACATACTTAGTTTCCTACTCCTCAACTATTCTTTTTAGATTAGTTTCGTTGCTCCTGCAACGAAACTAATCTAAAAAGATCCTTCCAAGACGTAAATTTATTGGGCACATCGACCTTGATTGTCTTGTCGGCACTTTTTTGGTGCTTGCCATTGTTGATTTTGGCTTTCAGGAGTTGCAGTGTTTTGGGAATAGTGTGTTGGGTTTGTTCCAATTAGAGGTACCTGCGTAGTCTTCATAAAGATGCTGCTGACATCCAAAATTTAGTCAGGTGGATAGTACAACAGACTCTTACGAGTATGTGAGCTACAATTTTTTTCTATTAAGTTTTTAAGGCAGAATAATATTCTTCATAATCTACTCTGGACGTTTCACACACGATACATAGGGTAAATCCTTAGATAAAGATTTAGGACGAGCGGTATTTAGGACAGCCTGTGTACTATGTAATCTTGTATGTTTAGGCTGAAAATAAGCATTTATTTTCAGGCCCATTTTACTAAACGATTTTTGATCTGAATTTAATAACTCAGCTAAGCGATGGATGACTGTTTTCAAAAGGCCTACCACCCATGACACGGAACTCAAAATAATACATGGGTGATGGCATGCTTTTTGCCATCAACCAAATTCAGACCTACTATATTGGAGAAATCTTTCAAATAAAATTTGATCATAGGATACGGAGGTCTTCATTCTTTAAACAAGAACGCTATAGTGTCGATCGGAGTAACTGATGTACGTTGCTTGCTCCTTATCATTTACAGAAAGAAACTTAAATACGTGCCTGAATCCTACTAATATTAACATGGGTGGATGTTTGTTACTCTTTCACAGATAGTTTTTGGTCCATAGATGGTTTATAGTCTGGATTAACACATAGGATAGTTTTTATCCTGATTTTATATTCCTGTGAGATAATTATCGAGTAATAGCGGGCGAAACAATTGGCAACCGCTAGTTAAAAATAAATTAAAATACAATGAAATAGCTTTCTCTCCTTTAGTGAACCCGATTTATTTTCAAAACTACGAGATTTTGGCTTTTTGACCTCAGTCTAGCCCAGAAACAAAGATGAGACCTTAGATGGAGCGACCTCACCCAGAATGAACTCGAACTTCTGCACACCGACGGCACCCAGTAAAAAAAAATTCGAACTTTACACCAAAAAACTATTTTAAAAAAATCATAACTTTTGAACTACACACATCAAAAGTGTCTAGGGATCAACATATATTTTTGCAATAACTTTTCTCCTGATTGATATTAATTAAAATGTTCTTTAAGGATTCATCAAATAAAGTGTTATCGTTTGTCACAGTAACGATAAACCAAGTCACCTTTGCATACATAAAGAAATTTGCCATTTTCCTAATAAAGGGATTTTTGACATTTGAACCACTAACATTAAAGTTCGAAAAAAAGACTGAAATAACAGTTTTCTTTAAAATTTTATTGGGTAACTTAAACAATTAATAATCCGTGTTTCTACCGCGAACACTAACAACACAAGAACATCGGTTTGGCATACTCAAAATGAGTTCATCCAAATCACGCTGTGGAATGGCCACCCATGTTCGTTGCAACAACAAAAAAAGGTCTTCTTGCGACTGGATACCCTCCATATTCGGCAGAGCTCTTCTCTGTAGCATATCCCATGCATGCTCAATCGGGTTCAAGTCTGGCGACTGAGCAGGCCAGGGCAGGACATTGATGTTAGCTGCGGCGAGAGTCTGTCTTACAACTCTTGCGGTGTGCGGTCGTGCATTATCATGCATTAACTGAAATAAGGGACCGATTTGCACTTGTAGAGGAACGATGACGTCTGATACAATCGTCTCAGCATAAATTTGAGCGTTGAGGTTGCCTCTGATCCAAATCAACTCAGTTCTTCCGCCGATCCAAATACCCGCCCATACCATGATGGTTCCACCACTATAAGGATGGACTTCCTGGCAGGATTTTAATCGCTGTTGGCGTCCAGGGGTTCTCCAGTGTCGTATACGTCTTGTATCCGGTCTCATACCAAAACGAGACTCATCAGAAAAGCACACGAAACGCCATTGTTCTTCTGCCCAATTTCTGTGTTCAAGAGCCCATTGATATCGAATCCTACGATTGTGCATTGCTATAGGTGGTACCCGTAGCGGTCTTCGGGAATGAAGGTTCACTTCATGCAAGCGGTTTCTGACTGTTTGGTCGCTAATTAAGTTCCCTGAAGAGTGATGAAGCCTCACGGCTAACATCATGGCGGTTATTGTTGGAGCTCTTCGAGTTAAGATTTGAATGTATCGGTCTTGTCTCCGTGTGGTGCAGCGATACCGTCCTCCATGGCGCTCAGCCACGGTACCAGTGCTTCGGTAACGTGTCCAAAGTCGACTGATAACACTCTGACTTGTATTCAGAGCTAAAGCCACAGTACGTTGCCGGGAACCAGCTTCTATCATTCCCACGGCTCTGAGCATTTCTTCCCTGCTTAAATGACGTCGCCGCTCCATAATAACGTTGGTTTTAATCAGTAGTAGGGAAACAGTAGCACTAATAATGTCTTCAATGCGTTGTATGTTTTTATAGGGAAAGTATTGACAGCTGATTTTCATCTTTTACTCGAATTTGATTTACAGTTCCTGATTCAAATTATGAAATGCACCAAAAAGGATCCATATAAATTTATAAAATCATAAATTTATTACAAAGCCACATCTCAATCTCAAGAAATCCGCATAAAAATGCTTGATCCCTAGACACTTTTGATGTGTGTAGTTGAATCCGAGGGTTAATTTTTGGAACACGTATTTCTTAAAATAAAATGTATTAGATGGCACTAAAGATAGCATTCTAAAGTTGGTACTTATAACATGAGTTTTCATGAGTTACAGCAATTGGTATTTCAATTTCAATCATCAATATTGCTGTATTTTGGTAGTTATAAATTATTATGTCGGATATACCTACACATAATGCTGTAAGTGTTTCGCTTTTGCTGTAAGTAAATAAACAACGACGAAGTGTATCTTGACGTCGGAAAAAATACTTAATGTATAACTTTTTTTCGTATCTATTTGTTATTGTAAAATAGTTGATTTTATGGTATCTACAGCATTTTGAAGTATGTTTTGTTAAAAGAGTTAATGTCGTATCATAAAAAACGTCCTTTTTTTTTTTTTTTTTTTTTTGCGTGGTAAAATCATCAAATGAGTCCTCCAACCCCGGGCAGGGCGGGAGGGACTGTCAGACTTCTACTGACTAAAATCCACGGTGTCCTTCATAGCCTGTTAAGTTCCGGGGTTACGGTAAGGGAATAATCCCGCGACCCCGGCAGGCTTTGGCCCTCTGAGAGGGGGGCCCCGTCATTATGCTGACGCTCTTTGAGGCGCGCGTGGGACACAACGCGCCGTCGACCCGGGCATGGTCCTTGGTCGGGCAGCGAGTTGCCCTTTACTCGCTGCCCGCATGCCCGCGCCTACGGTGGCCGGAGATCATCTAGCGACGTCCGTCGCCGTGGGCGCCTACCACTGCGGCTGGGGCGGAGGGAGGACGCTGTCCTCTCTCGCTCGCGGCCTGCCTCCTCCTTTACGAGCATTACTGCCTCGCAGAAGGAGCTGACCGCTTCCCACTCATCATAAAAAAAAAAAAAAAAAACGTCCTAGGAATACATTGATCAGACTGTCCAACGCAGTATTCTTTTTTCTGAATTCAAAAACGCAGTAAAAAGAAAATCTTATTTTTCGAGATACGACAATATCGCTTTCCAGCGTCGATAATTATCAACATTTCGATGCAAGTACTAAGATAACTGTATCTAATTCAGACCTATGCTTATTACGTACAACCCACGCAAGCTGTCAAATGTGAAATGTAGTACGAGTAATAACTCGTACTACATTTCACATTTGACAGCTTTCGATATACCGTCACATCACGTACGGTAATGTTTATTCTCATTTCGCACAACATTACCCTTATTACCTGTTGTCTTGGCTGTCGACTGTCAGTTATACCATTTTCTTTTGGGAATATAATATATATTATGTGGAAGACATTTTTATTTTTTAGCTACGCGGATGGGTACAAATGGAAAAATGTTGAAGGCTTAACAAAAGAAAATACCTTTCAATGAATTTTCAGTTCATTAATATATTACAAAAAAAAAATACATTCACCATCCATAAAAAACAACATGTCAGTTGTTTTAGCTATTGTCAAACAGACAGGCGAAGCGAATGCGTTCCGAAGCGTTTTTATTTGTAATTTATGGAAGTGTTTGAATCCAGTCACATAGAAAAGCGAAAGCGATCCGATAGTCAGACAGGCGAAGCGAATGCGTTCCGAAGCGTTTTTATTTGTAATTTATGGAAGTGTTTGAATCCAGTCACATAGAAAAGCGAAAGCGATCCGATAGTCTATACATATAACTGGCTTCAAACAATTCCATACATTACAAACAAAAACGCATCGCTTCGCGTTCGCCACGCCTGTCTGTTTGACAATAGCTTTATCGTGGTAAAATTTCTAATGTTAATTTAATTGTTGTAATAAACTCAATGGCAAACCAACGCTGAGATTTGCAGTGCCCTGACAGGGTTCATGTTATGTACTGGAACCGACAGCAATGTCAAATGTATGATGTGCATGAGAGCAAATAAATAAATAAATAAATTATCAAATGAGTCCTCCCATCCAGGGCAGAGCGGGATTTTTAGAGTCGTACCTACTGAAAATCCACGGTGACCTTTAATAGCCCATTACGTGATATATCAAATAAAAGGTCTTGTTGAGAAGATCTTAATTGTATTTTTTAAGTAAGTTATTCAAGAAAATAGACGAAAATTGATCATTCCCCCCCCCCCTTATCTCCAAACCAAAGAACCTTTAAAAATTTTGAAAAAAATACAGAAGTTAGTTTTCTACTTATAGATTATAGGAAAACCTATAAGAAGTCCATGATATTAAAATAACATGGCAAATCACTCAATATTATGCAACGACGATATAATACTAGACTCATAATAACAGGCGACCGATGTCTGCCAACACATTAGGCAAAAAAGTCTTATATCCGTCTCATTTCGACCAATCCTGTGAGCCGTAAACATACGTTGAGACAGAACAGACCTTGAGTTAGCCAATCACAACGCAGTACCCCGTCCCCCTCGCTTACGTAGTACCTCAGCGAGTTGGCAGAATAGTTTTGTTCGTTAGATCGTGCAATGCGTAGTCTAGTATTATATAGTCGTTGATATTATGCGTATTTAACAATCTTTAATTATTCGTAAAGTCAGATTTAAAAAAACGTGATAGATAACATTGTCCCTCTTCACGCGAGTCCAACTCGCACTTGGCCGGTTTTTTTTTTAAATAAATCGTTTTTCTAAAATAAATCCTATAGCAAAATAGGTACTTATTTTTAGAATGAATTGAAGAAAAAACATTCAAGATAATTATCTTGATACGTGTAATGAATTTTATTATTTGACTGCATACCTACTTGCTGAGTGATTACTACGCTACATGTGGTGGGCTTGATAAATGTTTGGAAACTTTCGTTTGAAATAAAAATACAAATAGATTACCAAGAGACCTTTAAATGTTAATTTTATAGCTATCCCTAGAGAAATCAACAGTTTATCACGAAGTAAATTCAAAAACCGAGCAAAATAAATCTAAACAGACAATATAATGGCCGTTTAGAAACTATCGTGCCTCCTTAATAGACGTTTTGACGTGATAAAGGAAAATTTTGGTAATTTACTGAGTTTTGAACAATGAAAACTAATTGCTTCTTGAGTAGAAAACTATTTACTTAGAGTTTTTGTCAAGGTGTTATATAATATTATTTGAATATTTATTTCTACTTTTACTACGGCCAAAGCCTGTTGGGGTCGCGGGTCTTACCGAATTACCGTGACTCTGGAACTTAAAGGGCAAGTGGGTGGACTTATTTGATGATTTTACCACGAGAAAAAAAAACACTCATTGCATAATAATAAAATGCTCTAGTCCGTCGCATTCTAGCTTCTGCGAATTATACTCTAAAAAGACAAGAAAAGGAAAAAAAAACCTCTTCATTAATTTAAACACCTACATCGACTTTTTGCTATTCAACTATCTAATTTGAAATCGTAGCTACCCTTTAATGACACTTCCAGATGATACCCTCAAAGGGATGGGACGTTTTATTTTAAGCCTCCACTTGGCTAAAGATTCAAACGAATTTGAAGTGCGTTGGAGAATCATTGAACTGTTCAGCCAAAAATATTATATATTTTGAAGATCAAATAGCGATGATTTTGCTGACCATGTTTAGACTATGCCAAAGCTGTTTTATCCATGTATTTATTATAAAATTAATTCAATATTTTCTTATTTCAATAGCTCGATTCATTCAGATTATTATTATTATTTGAAATTGTGATTAAGTTTTTACTTTAATTATTCGAAGAATGTTGCAGATAAATACGTTTTGAAACTTATTACCAATTTCTAAACATTAAGACCCTAACTTATAATCTATATTTATATCTTTACTAATATTATAAAGAGGAAAGATTTGTATGTTGTGTGTGTATATTTGTAATGAATGAACTCAAAAACTACTATGCTAATTTCAAAAAAAAATTCACCATTACAAAGCTACGTTCACCATGAGTAACAAAGGCTTTATATCATTTGTCCACCCACCCGTGCGAAGCTGGGACGGGCCGCTAGTTTTTTATATTTAGGGCTGATTTTTCAATAGTCAGATAACTTTTATCTGAGGAATTAAAATAACAGTTTGACATATTTTCCGTACATAAACTGTGTTCGTGCGCCTGATGGTTTCTTCATAGCAGCAACTTGCGATTGTCACGGAAACTATTAATTAGCGATAGTAATTTATTCATTGTATGATTCGACAATTTTATTGTTCTCTTGCTGTACTAAACTCGTGTAGTTAACACCGAATTAAATTTATATATTCTTGTTCGAGTATTTTCCTGAAGTTCTTCCACCAGCGACCCGGTTCCCCACATGGTCCGTAACGAGCCTAATGACCTTAATTAAAGAGAAGATCAGCGATTATAATTAAAGGAATCAATGATTGTAATTTTCCACCGTGACGTGGAGGTTACTCGCCGGTGGATTGGATTGAGTTCGAAGAAGTGGTTTAGCGGTGTATAGTATTTTATATAACTAATATCGTCACCCAACACTCAGGTAGTATATAAGTAAAAGTATATTTAAGGTCAGTATTATTTATTTTACTACTTATTGTATTAGTTTGATCGTTAAAATCATTAGGTACTTTGTTACATTGTGATTAGTATTTTATGAACAGCAAATCTTAAGTTTAAAATCATACGCATTGCAGTATAGTTAGCTTATTTGCTACATTATTTAAACTTAATTTATATAAAGCTGTAACTTATTCACATAATTTTATATCTAAATGTAGTGGTTGATATAATTGGTAGCAGGTATCTTGACATAATACAAATAATTTGAGTGTTAGATATTAGTGCAAGTCATTGTTAAAAATCTTAAAAGTTATTAGTAATTAGAATCATTTTATGTATTAATAGGGATTAGTATATTAGTTGTGCTTAATTATTAGATAATTATCATTAAAGTTTACAACATTAAAAATTGTAGGTAATTTTACAAGTAAAATTATATTTGGTATAATCATTATATTATACCAATTTTAGCTTTATATAATTAATAATTATTTTGTAGGTTCTGTGTTGCTTTGCAATAGCATTTAGGCAGTGTATAAAACACAGTTAGGTGTTTATTAAATCATATTGTTTGCTGGTTTTAATTGTGTTCCTGTATCAATTCCAGGTTGACTACACTCATCTCCCAGTATGTCAGAGGAAAGGGAATTAGTTAAAAAGCGAGGCAGCTTCAAGGGTCGCTTGACTGCTTTCGTCACCTTCCTGGACTCACTCAAGGACAAAGTATTAAGTAGTTGTGATGTGTCCGAGTTGCAGTTGCGCATGGGAAAGATGGAGTCGTTGTACGAACAGTATGATGAGGTGCAGTTACGTCTGGAATGTCTTGTAGACGATCTTAAGGTACAAAGTTCCGAGCGTGCTGATTTCGAGTCTCTTTATTACAAATCGTTGTCCAGAGCGCAAACTATTCTCAACGAGAGTAATAAGGATAGTAAGTCGATGGAAAGCTGTAAAAGTACACTTGCTAGTATACACAAGCCAGTAAAATTACCAACTATACAATTACCGAAGTTTAGCGGTTCATATTGCAATTGGCTAGAATTTCGTGACACCTTTACTAGCCTAATTCACAGTAACGACGAAATTGACGAAGTCAACAAGTTCCACTATTTGAGAGCCTCTCTTGAAGGAACTGCTGCCGTAGTCATCAAATCAATTGAGTTTTCTTCTAGTAATTACTCTGTGGCATGGAGGTTGTTACTTGATCGATTTGACAACAAACGATTATTAGCACAAAATCATATGTCCGCATTATATCACATTGACGCGGTTTCAAAGGAATCGTCTGTTGCTCTCAAAGGTCTAATCGATCAATTAAATAAGGACTTGCGAGCATTGGAGTCATTAGGTGAGCCTGTAAAGCACTGGGACACATTTTTGATATACCACGTCACTCAAAAGATTGATCAAAGGACCTATCGTGAATGGGAGGAGTTCAAAGGTAGGATTGACAGGGAAAGTTCCATTACGTTCGACATGTTCATGCAATTCCTACGTACTCGAGCCGATTTGATTGAGAACTTAGAACGACCTCGTAATCATTCCCAAACGGCAGGTAAATTAAGTCCTAAGATCAAATCGATGGTAGCTAATCAACCTAATAATTGTTCCAGCACCGAGTCAGCTCCTAAAGTATGTCCTAAATGTAACAGTAACGATCACACTTTAAATAATTGTCCACAGTTTCTCGCATTGAGCAATGATGCTCGTTTTAAACTCCTACCCAATTATAAGATTTGTTTTAACTGTTTTCGTTCGGGTCACTTCGCTAACAAATGTAAAAAAACCGGTTGTAAGCTATGTAAACGTAGGCACAACACACTAATTCACGTTGATTCTAAGGATAATATTCCGAATACACTTAGCGGTAATTCGTCAAACAATAACTTGTCTGCATCATCCGTACCGTCTGCTACCACTGAAACAAATAACGTTACGTTGTCAGCACATATTGCATCTTCCCGAGGTCATACGCAGCGTGATGTTTTGTTATCGACCGCCTTGATCAAACTGCGGGATCACACTGGCTGTGTGCATCTCGTGCGCGCGGTTCTTGATAGCGGTAGTACTTCGTCATTCATAACGGAACGGTTATGTAAGAAACTTAACTTAATCACTAGCCAGGTAAATAGATCTATACTTGGCATTAACAACGTTACTTCGCACGTAGGCAAAACATGTCGAATTAAGATGACGTCATTGGATGATAGTTTTAGTTTCGAACTTCATTGTTTTGTTTTGCCATTTATAACGAGTGAGGTACCGTGCCGTGAAATAAATATTTCTGATTTAGATCTACCTTCGAATATTACTTTAGCTGATCCTACGTTTTATAAACCCGCTGATGTCGATTTATTAATCGGCGCTGACCTGTTTTGGGAATTATTAGGATCGCAAAGATTAAGGTTAGGTACCGGAAAGCCAATATTATATGAAACCCGTTTAGGATGGATAGTTTCCGGTCCAATTACACAATACTGTTCATTACAGTCTAATAATTTTAAATGTAACTTTTCTAAAGCTGTTTCCGACGATGATAATAATTGGGATAAACTTAGAACCGATTTGACAAAGTTTTGGCAATTAGAAGAAGTCAGTTCAAACTCTTCTAACTCATTGTATATGCCAGAAGAAAAGTTATGTGAGGATCATTTTGTTAAAAATACGACAAGATTGTCTGATGGTCGTTTTTGTGTGCGCATACCGCTTAAGAAAGATCCTTCGGTTCTGGGAGATTCTTATAAGAAAGCTACACACTGTTTCATGTCATTAGAACGTAGATTAAAAAATAAGTCTGAATTTGGAAAATTATATCATGATTTTATGTTAGAATACTAGTCACTTGACCCGTCTGAGTGGCCTTCTAAGTCGAATGTTTGGGACTAGAGACATTACCGGAGACTCGACCTAATGTAGTTTTAAATGCCGTTATAAAAGACACGAAAAGTGACGTATTCATTGATTTTAGTCGTTATTCTAATTATTCACGTCTTGTTCGTTCCGTAGCTTATATGTTAAGATTTATTAAATCATGTAGGAAACAGTACCCTAAAACTATATTTTTGTCCCAAGATGAGTTACAAGAGGCACTCAATGTTATTATTATTAAAAGTCAGGCTGAGTCATTTGCCGAGTATGAGTTGCTTTCAAATAAAAAGTGTTTACCTAATAAGAGCGCCCTTCTAAAGTTTAACGTATATTTAGATAGTAAAAACATAATGCGAGTAGGAGGACGACTCGAAAATTCTAGTTTTGATTTTAACAAAAAACATCCTATTTTATTACAGTCCACACATCATTTCACTAAATTATTATTTGATTTCGAGCATAGACGATTGATGCACGCTGGACCACAGTTATTATTAGCTTCCATTAGGGAATCTTATTGGCCAATAGGAGGTCGCAACTTGGCGAAGGTTTGTTATCATAAGTGTGTTCTATGTCGCCGTATGAAGGGACAGGTAGTTGCTCCTATAATGGGTAATTTACCACAAGAACGACTTCGTCCAGGTTATCCCTTTGAGAGCACAGGCGTTGATTATGCCGGGCCTATTATGTGTGCTAGTCGTCAAGGTCGCGGATGCAGGCTGGTAAAGGTGTATGTCGCAATTTTTATATGTTTTACGACCAAAGCCATTCATTTGGAACTCGTTGGCGATTTAACTAGTAATTGTTATTTACTAGCTTTGCATCGATTTATTGCTCGAAGAGGTAAACCCGTTGACATTTTTTCCGACAACGGTACCTCATTTGTCGGTGCGTACAATGACCTTTCTAATTTTTTAAAGGAAAATGGTTTGTCCTTGGGTGAAAGTGTAGCAAACGATGGAATAAAGTTCCATTTTATCCCTGCGTACACTCCGCACTTCGGTGGCCTCTGGGAGGCGGGTGTAAAGTCAACAAAGTACCATCTTCGAAGAGTGTTGGGAAATTGTAATTTAACTTTTGAGGAGCTGTACACCGCACTGACCAAAATAGAAGCCATTTTGAACTCTCGTCCATTGACGCCATTATCTTCAGATCCTGCTGATTTCACACCGCTTACGCCGGGCCATTTTCTTGTTGGGCGGCCTCTTACTTCCTTGCCGCAACCTGATTATCAAGATCGCTCTGCCAACCATCTGTCTCGCTTCCAACGGATTGAACAACTCCGCCAACATTTTTGGAGCAGATGGAGCAAGGAGTATGTGGCGGAATTACAGCTGCGGACTAAATGGCGTTCCTGCAAGGAGGGGTTGAAGTTAAACTCCTTAGTTGTGATAAAGGAGGACAATCTTCCTCCGTTGAAATGGAGACTTGGCCGTATTGTGGCGGTTCACCCAGGAACAGATGGCATCGCTCGTGTAGCTGACATTCAGACATCCACTGGCGTCGTACGAAGGGCATTCAACAGAATCTGCCCACTGCCTGTGACTTCGGAGTCTGGTTGAAATCGTTGTTTTCAACGCGCGGGGACATGTTCGTGCGCCTGATGGTTTCTTCATAGCAGCAACTTGCGATTGTCACGGAAACTATTAATTAGCGATAGTAATTTATTCATTGTATGATTCGACAATTTTATTGTTCTCTTGCTGTACTAAACTCGTGTAGTTAACACCGAATTAAATTTATATATTCTTGTTCGAGTATTTTCCTGAAGTTCTTCCACCAGCGACCCGGTTCCCCACAAACTGTCAAACCGCAATTTTTATTCCTCAGATAAAAGTTATCTGACTATTGAAAAATCAGCCCTTAGTCTAACAACATTATGTCATGTTAAGCATGTCATGCAAGCGAGCTTACAAATTGATAAATAATTTTGCGTAGCCAGCAAGATTCATATTCTAAGACTAGAGGATTACCTTTCATCCAAATCAATTCGCATGAATGAAAATAAATAGAAAGGATGTTTGGAATAAATATGAGGGTTAGATTTATTATTCTTTGACCAGCAAGAACAGATTTTTCGAAATGGCGAGTGTATTAGATGGTTTAATAGAAGAAACGGGCTAGCAGTTTATCTATAGGTATGTTTTATTTCCTCCTCAATATTTACCAACGTAACAACAGTGCAATCTACTTTATTACAACTACCCAAAATGTACGATTGAGTAACACCTTTCCTTAGGGAAACAAGATTTATTACGAACCAGGAATACAAATCTACAACATCAAAACATCTGTAGTAGGGTTTCTTGCTCAAGAAACACAATACTAAAAAAAATTACATGAAACATTTGCAAGATCCCATTTACCTGGCGCCCCGAAACTTGAGACAGTTCGATGGCAGCAAAGTAGAAACGGACATCTACATTTTTTCGAAAATGCTTTTTTTACAAAAATGTGCTTATAATATTATTATCTACAAGTCTGTATCAATTTTTTTTCAAAATTCAAAATAGTGAAGAATTATTGACACGTAAATGAAGACTACAGACTGCCCTCATAATTGTAAGTGCAGTAATCGTCATTTTTGCGATTTTCACTTTTTTGCAAAAATGACACCTCAAGGGGCTAATCTATACATAAAAAAATATTTTTCATGTATTTTTAAATTATAAACATGTTTTTTAAATAACAAGATACGCAGTACTTGCACCAAATTATTACTTTTGCTAACAGGATATACAGTACTTAGCATGTGCTAGAAGGTTGTGCAGTACTTGCTATGGTTACTACAAGTACTACTAGTAATTCGCAACGTATACTAACTAAAGCATAACGCAGTATTCAACATGTTAGGAACACAACAGGAAGGGTTGTGTTCAGATGAGAATAACTCCAAAAATACTTAACATAGAGAGATAATTTTGATACCATTTTATAGCCTTACTCAAATACTTTTAATTTAATGAAAACCTAAGCAAAATACCGGTGTACTTTCGAACTAGAGTAAAAAATGTGAACACAAATACTGCCTTTGGGCTTAGTGATACTGTCATGTTCACAAGTCTAGATGGAAGAACAAAATGCAGTAATGCGCATTTTATCCAAAAGAAATAATAAAGGAAAGAAAAAAATACATCAATACAAAGTTTGATTTTTTTCTTATTTTTCTGGTATATTTAAATAAATATTGAATTCAGACTTGTTGTGTAGATATCACAAAACACGTTTACCGCGTATATCTCGGAACCGCCAATTTGCGAGTACTGCATTTACAATTATCAGGGCAGAGATCTACACTGGATTTTTAAAAAACATCGCTGTAGAAACGGCCATGTGGCAGTTGTCCGCCTTTACTTCGGAGCTTTGACAGATAAATGAACCGTCAACAAAGACATCTGTGAGTCACTTGTCACATTATAGCACGTACCGGTTATATTTTCGTGCGTTTTTATTGAATTGACACATTCTCGACCCGTATCTCTATCGTCATTCTGGTCCTGGACATCAGAATAAACGGTTTTTAGGCAGATGTCTGGTAGACTGGCCTGTTGGTCTAGTGGTTAGTGACCCTGACTGCTAAGCCGGAGGTCGTGGGTTCGATTCCCACCCAGGACAAATGTTTGTGTGATGAGCACGATCATTTGTTCTGTGTCTGGGTGTAATTTATCTATAATAAGTATGTATTTAGAAATATATAAGTATGTTTATCAGTTGTCTAGTACCCATAACACAAGCTCTGCTTAGCTTGGGACTAGATGGCGTTGTGTGATAGTTGTGGAATATTATTATTACTAGCTGTTGCCAGCGGCTTCACCCGCTGCAACTCAAAAATTATCCCACTGGAACATAAAAACGGGATAAAAACTATCCTATGTGTTAATCCAGGTTATAAACTATCTGTGTACCAAATTTTAACCAAATCCGTTCAGTGGTTTTTGCGTGAAAGAGTAACAAACATCCATACATCCATACTTACAAACTTTCGCCTTTATATTAATAGTAGTAGGATTATTATTATCTACAATATTTTAGTAAAAAATGTTGTAGCGATAAAACCTGTTACACAATTCATAAAGAAGGTTATTTTAAAGCATCATAGAAAATTTCAGGTTAATCGGTCCATAACTGTAAAAATAATCACTCTTTTCAACTAAATCTGCTCTCCTGTAAAGTTGCGATTTTGTAGATGTCCGTTTCTACTTTGCTGCCATCGAGTTGTTCCGTCAATATAAGTCACAAGTCAGGTTCCGTAGAACTTTATTGACGGTAAAAAGGAGACGAAAATAATTCTGTTTGGCAGAATGAGGCGAGGTTTAGGAAAATTAAACATTATAGCCAACACAGAACCACTTATTAATACTTATTTAATAAACTTGATGAATGTTACTTGTTCCGCACTGTACAGGGTAATACTTTAAGTAGTAGTCGTTAGTCCCGCGACTCCAGCAGGCTTTGGCCCTCTATATATAGAGGGGCCCCAGTTGTGAGTATAATAGTACATAATTTTTCCACGTTTTAGTTTGGTGAGTCATCTAATGCATCAAAATCCCAAGCCCAAAGTGGACCGGGAAGGAAGAGGTTGGTTATTAGCCAGCCTAGTCCCGTCTGACTAAAAAAACAACCTCTTCTTTCTGTTGTTCTTTATATTTTGCAGGATCGTGGTGGCCTTTTGTAACAGATCCTCGACTACGGTCGGCATCACAACGTCTCAGATACAATCAGGCTTACAAGTTTCAAGTGCCACTAGCGAATTAAAATCTTCTGTTTTGATATAAACATCATTATTAATTTATATCTTTAATATTTGCTAGTAGGTAAGAAAAAGAAATACGTTACTTCAATTTTGACAATTACACCATGCTTCAATTTCCGCACTACATAAAAATCCTTTATTGGAATTTGTGGATAATAATTATTGTAACAATCCTTTTTATCCTGATTACGCTACCATCGGGTAAAAACGTAAACTCATAATGATAGAGAAAGATAGAGTGAGATGATGAGGAGATATTATCTTCCTACCCAAATATTTGTGTGCTCCAAGTCTTTCAAGTAAGTAACTAATGAGTTCATTTTTTCTCGTAATGATCTCGTTTCCAGGAAAATAAGACACAAGAACTTGCCCAAAAAAAGATTATTTTGCACGTGACAAATAACAGACACTTAATTATCTTTACCTTCGTTTTTATATGACCAAATAACACTGCAAAAGAAAAATGTTCATTTATCACTGAAGATTTCCATTTATCATTTTCACCGAAATGTTGCTTGATAATGCCGTTAAGTTCTTTTCGAAAAGGAAATGCCTATAAAAGCCTGGGTCCCGATTGCATACTTGAAAGCGTTTATTCATCCCTATGGCAATGTGATCAATCATTTTACTTCTTTAGTATCAATATTTAAATGTTACGAAAGAATAAATTAATACTAATTTAGGTCTTGAATGTAGTTTAATGGTCTAGTGGTCACAAGTATAACTAATGGCCATGAGCTCGGAAAAATTATAAAGTCAGGCATTGTTCTCAGAAGCCGTATGAATGACTCGACCAATATTAGGTATCTACTTGCTTATCTCCCCTAGACAGTGCAGTTGATTCTAAAGATTTATTAGCTAAGATCTGCAGAAAACAAGAAATATCGTAATTACTCTATGGATTTAAACAAATATAAGACATATTAAACAAAATATTATATTTAAAACGAAAAAAAAAGTGTTGCATAGAAGCACTTTAACTAGGTATTCCTTATATTATGTTTTTAATAGATATTTGTTGTTATAGCAGAAACAGAAATACATACAATCATCATCTGTGAAAATTAAAATATAACAGTTTATGAGACACGGCCTGCAGACAGAAAGACAGGTAGCGGAATCTTAGTAACAGTGTAAAAAAATGTTAACATTAAGAGGATCGTCTACCGAGCGCTCGTCCATTCTAAAAGAGAAAACGTTTTCCTACCCCTAAATGTTATCCTAACTCGATGATTTTTTAGAATGCTTCCTGCACAGTAAAAAACTAGGTTAATAGGTTTTCTTTTTTTTCAAAATTTATAATAGTTTGAAAGTTACAGGCACCTAAGAGTTACTTTTGAAAAAAAAAAAGAAAACCTATAAACCTTTATTTGATGTAGGTATGTTACAATTACTCGTATGAATAAATGTTACGATTTGTATAGTAACAATATTTCGAATTGCCAAACAAGGGTAGCTAATTTTGGTCACGATCATAGGCTAACAAATAGAAAGATAGGTATAGTAATCATTTACTTTATAAGTTGATATGCAAGACATTAAAATTTATTTTTCCGTACCTAATATTTGGAAATTTCTTCAAGCCTACATAATATTTTTCGTTACTTTGAGTATGTGTCAAGTACAAAACCCTTTTTTATTTTTAGAAGAGCAGAATCCTTTATATCGTCGTTCCTTTGAGTTTGGCTTTAAAGTAGTCTAGAACACAAAGGGTTCACGATACGAAAAATGATAACTACCTACAAAAGAAAGGGTGATGTGATTTGACAAAGATTATGTCTGGACTCAACATTTAAGTTTGTTTCGGATATTTCTTTTCACACTGGCTTCATCTAACATTAAAAATAATTAAAAGTGTTTTAAATACTCACTTAATTTAACGTGCTTAGCGAGGTAGGTCTTGGTAATACTTAATACATTTACGAGTAGACCTTAGAAAACAAAAAATACGTGACGATTTTTGTTTAGCTACGAGTCCGAAACCTTTATTTTCCCTCGTTTTTTTTGTATTAAGAAACTTGAATGTCACCACCTTTTTACCAACTTCGTCCCTTGTTTATTTATGTCTGTACATACATTCAATTAATTTAATAAAACAACTCCTATGAATTGCAAGTTGTGTGTGAACGTATTTATTTTAGTAATCAGCTTCAGACAAATTTCACCCCTTTTGGAAGCTATGTCATTAACAAAAGGGGTGAGGCCCATTCGTATAGATCAGGCGAAAAATTTTTTTTTGAGTTGCAATTCTAAGTATGGGGGGTACCCCCAAAATTGGTTTTTGTTTTATTTTTGTGTGAAAATCCTAATGCGGTTCACATAATACATCTACTTACCAAGTTTCAACAGGATAGCTCTTATACTTTCGTCAATAAGTGGCTGTGACATACGGACGGACAGACAGACAGACATGACGAATCTATAAGGGTTCCGTTTTTTGCCATTTTGCTACGGAACCCTAAAAACGAAACGAAAAAATGACATTAAAAGTCAATCTTTAGACAAACATTATTTAATAATCTTTTCAAAATTACTTTCACATTTTGCGTTTAAGAATCATCGTGAGTATTTGCAATGTTCTTTTCTCATTTATAAATAGAATTTTGACTGAATAAATAAACATTGTTACGAGGCACTTTTTTATGTAATTTGGTAGATTTCAATCACATTTATTAACCTCAAAAAAAGTTTTGATGTTTTATTTTCGGTAAATAAAATAACACTCGTAAGATCGTTCTTTTGAGCTATTTTTGACTTGTCTTAGATTTTAATTGTTTGCAGGAAAAGCGAAAATAAAATGTAACTTGAAAACGAAAATATTATTTTATTAAGGAAAGAAAACTAATTCCGAAATTGCAAATGAAATGAACCTTATTTATGCACACTCAGAAGTTAACATTTCGTCTCTCAAAAATCAAAATAATTAATTTTAATATTTTATTTTACAATGGCCTAATAAGCACTTATAAATGTTGAAAAAAAAAATGGCATCTTATGAGGTTATGACTGGAAAGTTGTAGCTGAATTTTGGGCCCAATCATATATTATTATAGTAATTGTGCTCCTCAATCTTTAATCGTTATTTTGTATATTTAAAGCAGTTTTGGACAAAGTTTTCTTAAGAAAACACTACTTCACAGTTCTTAGTACTAAAGTGATTGGTGTTTAAACAGTTTCAAAGTGTAAATCTGCTATTAATTGGCATTATTAATCAAAACTCATTAACTTATAATAAAACGGATACCGTCAGTGAGTGATACCGTTGAGTATTCGCCCGGAACGCGTAAGCGCCGCGTTATACACATCACTTACGACGTTCTTCTCGCGAGGTGTCGCGAGCCTGCTAGTGCGTGACAGCGACGCGACGGCGCTTTGTTTTTATTATTCTGTGGGACTTAACCAGCTGCTACCAATGTCGTCTAAAAACGACGGTACACCGGAGCGTAATGTCTCAGCTTCAAGAGGAAATAAGAGGCCAGCATTAAATTCTCCTCCAGAGCCAACTCCTGCGGTTACCAGCGAAGAGGTGCGCTCAATCGTTCAGGAAGTTATAAAAACGGAAATTGCTACTATGCTCAAGCAAATAAATACAACAATCATAAAAACGGTTAATAGCGAGTTGGCCCCGATTCGTGCGGATTTGGATGGACTTAGAGCGTCTTTGAATTTCCACACGACTCAATTTGATGAGTTTCGGTCGGAGCACGCCGAGTTTAAGAGTACTACCAAGGACCTTAAAGATGACAATATTAAACTGCAGGCTACAGTGGCGGATCTTTCTCATCGTCTTAATTATCTCGAGCAGCAGACTCGGGCCAACAACCTGGAGTTGCAGTGTTTACCAGAAAGTAAACAGGAAAATCTGTATTCAATCGTCAAGCAACTGGGCTCAGTGGTCGGTTGTGAGGTTCAAGATAGTGATATCTCACACTGCACAAGAATAGCTAAACTTAACACGAGTAATATTCGCCCTCGTTCGATTGTCATGCAGCTTGCTTCTCCGAGAATCCGCGATCAGCTGTTGGCCTCTGTAATTAATTACAATAAAGATAAAAGCCACGAAAAACTCAATTCCTCCGATTTTGGTATAGCTGTAAATAGATCTCCTGTGTTTGTCGCCGAGCATTTGTCCCCTGCATACAAGGCTCTTCACGCTGCGACAAGACTTATGGCGAAAGAGAAGGGGTACAAGTATGTATGGGTGAGGAACGGCAGAATATTTGTCAGAAAGATGGACGGCGACCAGCATATCTTTATTAGAAGCTTGGACATTTTAAATAAGTTAGAATAACGTTAAGTACTATTTTGATTAAAAAAAAATGTGTTTAGTATTGTTGAGTGCACTTATAATTTTAAACATTTAAGTTCAATAATTTACAAATATATTATCAGAACAGTCGAGGGTTAAGAACTAAGACGCATACTGTATCTCGCAATATTGCCTGTAATAATTATGATATAATAATTCTGTCTGAGACTTGGTTGAATAGCTCTGTGCAAAGCAGTGAGTTGTTTGACGAACGGTACATGGTATATAGAAGAGATAGAGAAACTTCACATTTTCATAGTGGCAAAGAAGGGGGGGGTGTTTTAATAGCCGTTAATAAACAAATCAAATCTAAACGCGTAAAAAATTGGGAGAGTGGCTGTGAAGACTTGTGGGTAAGTATTGACTTGCCAGTATCATGTACTGTTCGCCGAATGATTCTCTGCGCAGTATACCTGCCAGCTGCCTCCTCCTATTCGCCGTTCTTCTCTGGAGCACTATTTAGATCAATGTAATGCTGTCTTTGAACAATGTTCAGATTCAAGTGTTTTTATTGTGGGGGACTTCAATTTGAGCAACATTGATTGGACTTTAGTAGGACAAACGGCTAGTAAACTGGGTTTGCCTGGTACTAGTGAAATATTAATTGATTTTACTCATGTTAATAGACTCACTCAGTTTAATCTAGTAGCAAACGACTCTGGTCGTATTCTGGATCTAGTTTTGTCAACACATTCCTTGTGTAGCGTAAGCAAAAGTATTAGTCCAATAAGTAATATTGACAAACAGCATCCACCTCTTGACATAGTTATCCCCTTGAGTAGGGACGCCAATTTACCATACAATAGTGACAGGATTAAACTTAATTTCCGTACCGCGAATTACGACTCAATTCGTACTTTTTTAAAACAAATAGATTGGGTTAAATTATTTGAGAATTGCGACGGTGTGAATGAGATGTTGGATGTTTTTTACGAGAAGCTTAACGACGCTATACATCAATTTATTCCCTCACGGATAGCAAAGAAACGGAAATATCCTCAGTGGTTTAACCATAAACTTATTAAAATGTTAAATTTAAAAAATAATATTAGAAAGCGATATAATAAATATAAAAACCCAATGGATTTGATTGAGTTAAAACTAATTAGTAAGCGTTGTGATGGATTGGCCACTTGTTGCTACAAGGTTTACATTGATAGTCTTGAAAAAGAACTAAAAAACAACCCTAAGCTATTTTGGACGCACGTAAAAAATAAACGAGGAGGGTCTAGTACCTACCCTCTAACCATGAAAAATGGATCAATGTCATCATCTAATGGAACAACCATATGTGAGATGTTCGCTACTAACTTCTTGTCTGCTTATAGCTCCGAACAGGAATCGAAGAAGACGTTTGATAATAAAGTATTATTACAATTTATCGAAAATAGTAGTTTATGCTTAGCAAGTCCAACCATTAGCAGTGAGACAATACTTAAAAAAATTAAAGGTTTAGATATTAACAAAGGAGCTGGCCCTGATGGCATACCACCAATATTTATTACGTCTTGTGCGAAGGAGTTAGTATGCCCTTTTATTCTTATATACAACAAATCGTTATCTTCTGGTGTATTCCCTCGAAAATGGAAAATGGCTAAGGTGGTACCCATACATAAGTCTGACAATAACGACGACATAACTAACTACAGGCCCATTTCAATCCTTTCATCATTTGCTAAAATATTTGAGTCACTGTTATGCCCGTATTTCCAAAACCATCTAAAATTATTTATTAGCGATCATCAGCACGGTTTCGTTAACCTTTAAGTATGGACGTCATTTTTTCTTAACACTACCGTGGACGTGGAGTCTCAGAGGCTCCTATATGCACACACATTTTTTTTTGGGAATTTGAATATAAGATCGCTTTAAAACTGATTGAATATTAAAGTTATGTGATTTAGCAATAAAATAATAGAAATTTTTAAAATATTAGAATTATAGAAATTACAAAAAAACAAAAATAATGGTACTTTTCAGTTTAAATTTACTTAATTTATATTTTAGGTATTAAAAATAGCTAAACTAATTATTTTAACAAAACGAGTCTTTTTTTCTCAAAGTATAATTATCTGAAACCAAAAACGCAAAACACCTATTTCAGGTAACAAATATAAAAAAAATTGACAACAGTCTAATAACGTAAGTTTATTGGCAGTCGGCGCTCGACAGTGGACGCCATCATGCGCGTGTCACGACGGGGGAGGCAGTTTCCCGGGGCAGGGTCGTCTTAGCGGTGTCATTAGACATCTCCAATGCCTTCAACACCCTGCCCTGGAGTTGCATCAGGGAGGCACTCCGGTATCACCAGGTGCCGACCTACCTATGTCGCATAGTCGAGGACTACCTGACGGCCAGAGCCGTCATCTACCCCGGTCACCGGGGAGAGTGGAACCGAAGAGAGGCAAGCGGTCGCGACAGTCGTCGACAGGATCCGGCGGTTGGGACTCGACGTGGCGCTGCACAAGGCGGAGGCCATGTGTTTTCATGGCCACGTCAACGCGCCACAGTCGGGTTACAACATAACGGTAGGAGTTCGCATCGGCGTCAGGAGGACGATGAAGTACCTAGGTAGCCTAGTCCTCGAAAGCCGGCGGAACTTCAGGAAGCATTTCCTGAGTTTGGCCCCAAGGCTGAACCGGGCAGCAGCCGCACTCAGGCGACTCCTGCCCAATCTCGGCTGGCCAAATGCCTCCTGCCGTAGGCTGTACATCGGCGTCGTGCAGTCCATGGCACTCTACGGGGCCCCTGTGTGGGCCCTGAGCATCCGGACGCGACCACTAAAGTTGTTGTCAATATTTTCTCGAAACAAACATAATCGCCCTTATAAAATATATCATAGGGCAACAATGGACGTGTAGCCTGATAGGCTTCGGTCAATATTTGGATGGTCATTACTTACGTGATATTCATCGGAAGACGCAACCTCCTCCCTCGTTGGTAGTTTTACAACTAATACAAAAGCTACTGAGCCGCTCAATCGCGGGGAGTGGGGGGAATTAGGTGAAACTAAGAAAACGAAAACATCGAGTAGCCTGTGAGACTCCACGTCCATACTTAAAGGTTAAGTCACGATCCACAAGTTCCAATCTAGTCTCTTTCACAGAACTTTTAATTGAAGCTGTTGACTCTGGTCACCAGGCCGACGTCATCTATACTGACTTCAGTAAGGCCTTTGATAAAGTTTCTCATAAAATCCTATCCTGTAAGTTGCGTGCTTATGGTATCACTGGTGGCTTGCTTGAATGGGTGATCTCATACTTGACGGGTAGATCTTTTTTCGTAGTGGTAAACGGTTACCAATCTAGCATATATAATATATCATCCGGAGTCCCGCAAGGCTCTCATTTAGGGCCGATATTTTTCAACTATTTTATTAATGACATTCCAAGCTGTCTACGGCACTCTGAAATTTTCATGTTCGCTGATGATTTAAAATTCCTAAGAATTGTTGAATCTAACATGGACTCTACACTTTTACAGACGGACCTTAATGCTCTTATTCAATGGTGTAAAAACAATGAAATGTTTTTGAATTCAAATAAATGCTACCACGTAAAATATACACGAAAGAATAATCCAATTAAGACGGAGTATTATATAAATGAGAACAAAGTTAGTGAAGTGGACACTATACGTGATCTTGGCGTTCTGTTTGATCAAAAACTTACCTTTGCACCTCATCTAGATCACATTTCTAAAAAAGCGTCCAGGATGTTAGGTTTTGTGATTCGACAATGCAAAGTTTTTCGTCAAATTAAAACCAAAATCATACTATATCAGAGTTTAGTACGTAGCATTTTAGAGTATTGCAGTGTGGTGTGGCGGCCACACTACGCCACAAGTAGTCTGCGCCTTGAACGCGTTCAAAAGCGTTTTGTTTGGCATCTGGCATTTTCTGCGGGAATAACTAAAACAGTGCGCTCGTACAAAAAAAGGTTGCTATTCTTCAAAATGCACACCTTGGAGGAGCGAAGATGTTTGAACGACGCAGTGTTTGCCAGTAAAATCTTGAAGGGAATTATCGACTCACCGCCACTACTCGCACTCATGAAATTTCGTGCTCCGGCGAGGATTCCGCGCAAACCCATAACTCCACTTTGTCCTCCAATGAGAAGAACGGTGCTGGGATCTAATTCTCCATGTGCTAGGTTTTGTAGGGTTTTGAATAGTTGCAGCGATGAGGTTGATTTCCACTTTGATTCCCTCAAATTTCAAAAAAGCCAATTTTTGAAGTGTGTGTCCGATCTATTGTAATTTTTTAGGACTGTGTTAATGTTGTGTTTGTACGTAGTATGTAGTTTAGAGTAGTAACTTATTATTGTTGTTTCTTTTTTTATGTTCATGCGGTGTTTACCTTTAAGTAATTGTTGCACTATGTTATGTTTAAATGCTCGTTTTACTATAGTTTGTATGAGTGTAAACAATTGTTGGTAGACCTAATAAATAAAATAAAAAATAAAATAAAAATTATATGACATAACGACACAAATACCATCAACACGCTAAGAAGAAGAAGATGAGTTGAAACCCAAGCAAGTACCATTGTATCACTACAATGAATTTATGTCATGTACTTTCCAAGTTTATATCGGACATGACTGGATTAAGTGAAGGAAAATATCCTGAAGAATGCTGGGCTTAATTATTTAGCGTGAGATCTTGACAGACACTGTCTTAATCTTTATTAACCCTAATAACTTTAACTTGAAGTAGGTTAAAATCTAAGACGAAAAAAAAAACTTACGCTTTTTAAGAAGTGTTTTTTTCTTTTCTTATGTTGAGCTACTGCTTTTAAAATGAGGTCTTAAGTAAATGCCGCAGGGATATTTTTCAGAGCATTATGCATTTATGTCACATCCACGTCATATTTTTCTTAGAACATTTTTAGTCTAGGGATAGTAAAAGTAAAATTCTGAGGAGTGAATGTGCTAATGTTACAATGTCATGAAGAATTTATTTTATCTTACATTGACTTGCTACTTGTCTCTTCCAGTTTTATCTATAACAAGAACACCGCTCGAAAAATCTGAACACGTATTTTGTCTATCACTTTCGTTAATAAATCTACATTCAAAGTTTCGAAAAAATCCAGTAAAATTAATTTCATACGAACTTTTATTCCGTTTTAACCACCTTAGAGGATGAATTTCCTAAAATCCGTTCTATAGTCCTCTCTTATATTTATTAAGAACGGTTTAACCAAAATTTCATGCTTCTATAGGTAGAGGTTTCCGCTGTGCGTTGATTGATAAGTCAGTCAGCCAATCAGTTTTTTTAATATATTTTATTTTATATTGATTATGTTGAAATGGATACATTAATAACTCACCTAATGATCTGATAATTTGCTAACACACGGTGAATTTTAGTACAAATCTGACAGTCCCTTCCTCTCCCAGCGTGTGAGCACTCTATTGAAGAATTTACCATCTAAAAACACAGATGGTTGCGCTACGAAGTGAAGGCCAATTAATGCTAACATAACTGAAAAAAATTCAGGCTTACACGTGGTCACATTATAACAGCAAAAAACATACATTTTGCTGACGTAAGAAAAATAAGTGCTTTCACCTCGTTATACATAATGTGGGGAATAATTATGATTGCGGTAGTTACCCCCAAGACTACATTTATATAATATCTATACGGACGGATAAAACTCTATGGATCTGATTATTGAGGAGAGTAGGTACTTATAGAAACTTCGGAAAAAAGATTTCTTTGTGCTTTTTCTGAATATGCACGAATATGTACCTAATTGTATGAAATTAATTAATATGTTTTTATTTTGACGAAAACGTTTATGATTTGTAAAATAATACTCAAATCCAAACTAAGAAAGAATTATTGAAAATAATGGCCAGAGGTTTAACTAAACCAATGGCTACACTTGTCTTTGATTTAAAATTGAAAATTCCTGTGAGGCAGTACAAAAAATAAATTTATTTTACATAAAGTATCAAACTTGACATTTTTAACGACTTTCTTACTTTTACGTAAACATAATGATCGGAACTTTCCTGTGATACAAAAAACATGAAAGATATTGAAAAACATTTTATATTAAAGGTCAATTCACAGATACGAAAACTTTAAAAACATTGAAAGGAAGATCCTTTGACATTTTTTAGGTCAATATATTTTTTTTACATCTCATTAAAATGTTTTGATTTTTCTTTAGTAAGTACTACTGTTTTTTGGTAAAGGGTTTTATTAACAGTTTCAATTGTGTATGAATACTTGTTTGGTGATTATCTTAATTCAAACATGGTATTATTTCCAATGTATCTGTACTCATTGAAAAAATAATACTATGGTTGAAATCTACTGCCAGGTAAACAGGTTATCTTTATCTTTACATTATAATAAAATCTTAGAGCTGTCATTCCTGTACATTGATTTTTTTTTTTCTTTTTGTATTTTTTCGAGATAAGGAATCGATTCTGATGCCAAATCAACTTTTTTTTTTCAAATTTTTTTATGTTTTTTTGATTTGATCTATCTCCTAAACTACTGTAAAGTTGTCGATCAAATTTTCCTCAAATGTTTCTAATAATATGCTTCTGTTAATAGGCTATGTATTATTACGCTATTTTCCTTGGGAGATAAGTAATTTTGAATTTTGTTGTTTTTAAATGTTTGTTTGGAGTTGGAAGCTAAACCACTGGATATTATTTATTCAATTTTTTCTCAAATATTAGTTATAAGTTAGCATTATTTTTCAAAATGTAAAAAAATATAAATAATCCCATTTAATCAAAAAAACATTTCATAAACGAGGCAGCAAACATTGTTATCGATTTTACAAAACACTTCTGCGCCTCTCTTTGCAAAGTGAAACAATCAATTACCGACGGATTTCAGCTTCAGCTTTCATTAATGACACTTATTAATCATAAGTTTCTCGTAAACCTGTCTCAGTAAAACCCTAATTACGTTATCTCAAAAGGCAGCTGTGCAAAGCCTTTTGGACAAAGCACGGGATTGAAAAGAATGTTCTGTGAAACATCCAATATCGGATTTTTTCCGTTATAAGTGAGAGTGAACCCGGTAGCTTTTCATAGTCCAAAAAGGAAAAAAACAATTCATGCAAATGTTAAAATTAATGTTCGTTTGTAAAAAAGTGTGTAACATTTTTTGCAGGAACTTGGTTTAAATAGCCCGAACAATAGAGCTCATTCATCACAGACTGTGAAGAATTAGTAAGGGAATTTTATAAAAATCACTTTTTAAAGCTTCAACATCTGGATTCTGTCCTAAATTGTTCAATAATATTTTTTCTAAAATGATTATCTTCACTAAAAATCGATTGTTGATAAAACATTCAAACCCAGAAAAAAATTCAAACCCAGTTTTGTAATCAGAGGCGATGGGCCGCATAAAGAACGGAGCTCTGTGAACTCTTTATTCCCTATCATTTGATACTCTTTTTAAAATCAAGACTGAAAGTAAATACATGTTCAACGTATTGAACTCGGTTTGCAGTTCAAACTACAGAATTTATAGCTCTAGGTGGTCGTAAACTTTACCAGTGACACTATTTAATGTGAAGTATTTGAAATAGAATTTTGAACAAAATTCAATTTGATAGTACCTATAATAAAACTTTCAAAAAAAGGGGTCGTTGTAAATTTGCCACAAAGTTAATTCGCCTTTATTTTAATTCGCCTGCCTTTCCTTCGCTTATCTTTTTGTTTTGTTGATTTTGATAAATATTAGAATTTCGCCCCATTTTTTTCCGCACTGAAAGTAGAACAATTAAATACCTAATAAAATCCAGCACAAAACTACAGAAACCGAGGACACAATGTGGAATCTGTACAGAAAGTACTAGGAGAACAGGATCATGGAGATATTGGTGCAACAGAACTGTTCTGAAGTAAAAAAATATGTGAAATGAGGATATGGGGCTAATTTAAAATAACAAAATCTAGCTGTGGCGAATTAACTTTAAATGTTAACATAAAATAAAAGGGGTGAATTAACTTTGTGGCAAATATAAAACAGCCCAAAAATGTGGTGGAATCCGTCCGTTTGTTTTACACGAAGCGTTTTTAAAAGTTCATTCTCTCTTTTTGAATTTAATCAAAGTTCAAGGTGGTCCCTTGGTGATACCTTAAGAATTTTCTAACGATTTTTTTAAACTATAGGACGATGCAGAGACAAAACGAAATCGGTTTAGGTGACATATTTCATGCAACGCACAAATAAAAAGAAATTGAGATGATTGTGCCAATTGTTTTATGTCGGGCACGCCGCAATCGCGGTGGTAAGACCCCTCTTTGAGGAGTGGCTGGAGAGACGTCACGGCGTTCTGACCTATCGTATGACGCAGGTCCTCACCGGACACGGAAGTTTCGGGAGGTACCTGTGTCGGATAGGGAGGGAAGAGATGCCCGGGTGTCACCACTGCGAAGATCGCCCGGAGGACACGGTGGAGCATACGGTGCAGGACTGCCCAGCTTGGGCAGAGCACCGCCGTGTCCTCACGGAGGTGATAGGCGAAGACCTCTCGCGCCCGGCATTGGTTGAGGCCATGCTGCGGGGCGAGACGGAGTAGGAAGCAGTCGCCTCCTTCTGCGAAGCAGTTATGTTCACGAAGGAGGAGGCGGGCCGCGAGAGGGAGAGGACAGCGTCCTCCCTCCACCCCAACCGCAGTGGTAGACGCCCACGGCGTCGGACGTCGGCAGACGATCTCCGGCCACCGTAGGCGCGGGCATGCAGACAGCAAGTAAAGGGCAACTCGCTATCCGACCATGGACCATGCCCGGGTCGACGGCGAGTCGTGTTCTACGCGCGCCTCAAAGAGCGTTAGCAAAATGACGGGGCCCCCTTTCAGAGGGCCAAAGCCTGCCGGGGTCGTGGCGAAATATTTCGCGACTTATTTCCTTACCGTGACCCCGGAATATTAAGGGTTTATTCATGCGGATTTTTCAGTGGCAGCCCGAAGCTGGGTTTTGGGCATGGTTTATGGCGAGATTTTCCCCGCTTATTACATGGCACTGAAACATAACTAGTAAAATATTCCATAAACTGAGCAACCTACCCGTTTTTATGACGTCAGGTCATAAAACAAACGTATATTTTGAGTTGAAAACTACTTGTTTTCAAATTAAAAATACCCATAAAATATCATGGAAATCGGTTGTCCAGTTGAGGAGATTAGCGGAATAATATTATGCAAATGTGGTTATTACATTTGTGATCTATTTGAACAGTTCAGGAATATTATGATTGTTAAGTTATAAAATAATTGCTTTTTCCCGGTAGCAGAATAACGGCATAAAAGGTACTCTCGTGTTAATACCGGTTATTAATTATCGGCGTGCCAAATTTTATCTAAGACCATTAAATCGTTTTTGCGTGAAAGAGTAATAAGCTTCCATTCTCAAAAACTTTCAAATACAAATTAATATACACTTCTCATCAAAAAAATCGAAACACCTCGCAGTTTATGATTTGATAAGGATTATCAGAAAAATGTGTATATTTAGGAATAAATGTAAAATGTCATTTAATAGTGAGTAGTATGAGGTTTTTAAATCCTAATGTTAATGTTCTAAATTCAAATTAAGTCTTCATAGGTTTCGTATTTTGTATAATGAGTAATTTTTACCCTGTATGGAATATGAAGGAAATGGGTAAAACAACACGCGTAAATGAAAAAAAAATGTAAGAAACGTTTATTTAATAACTTGTATTCCCTCCGCGAGCTCCTATTACTGCTTCCATACGGTTCTTCATCGATCGGATGAGAGTCACGATCACATGTTGTGGTATATTATCCCATTCCTCTTGGATTGCATTTTGCAGCTGGCTAAGTGTTTCTGGGGCTGGATCTCTTGCTCGAATAAATTCGTCTCTTTAATTCATGCCATAGATGTTCAATGGGATTCATGTCCGGGCTTCTTGCTGGCCATACCATAATGGAGATACCGACTTCGGTAAGATAATCTCGTACGACGCCCGCGGTGTGAGCTCTAGCATTGTCGTGCATGAATATAAAGTCGTTGCCAATAAAATGTGCATAGGGCATCACATGAGGTTCAAGACACTGTTCGATGTATCGATGAGAGTTTAGTGCAGGCAGCCGTGGCCCAGACACAAAGGCAAGTTCTGTCTTACCGTCGGCGCTGATTCCTCCCCAAACCGTCCACGAACCGCCACCATAGCTGACCTTTTCTTCAATGCAGCATTGTGCAAAGCGTTCTCCATCTCTTCTGTAGACCTTGTTCCTTCCGTCGTTACCATACAGCATAATTTTACACTCATCAGAAAACAGTACTTTGCTCCACTGAAGGTATGACCAAGTTAGGTGCTCGCGTGCAAAGTTAAGGCGCGCTCTTCGATGGTCTGCAGTTAATTTCGGCCCATTCGCTGGCTTATGCGGTGCCAATCCGCGTTCCTTCAACCTTCTTCTTATTGTAGAGTCACTTACAGCTACTCTTCGTACAACGCGAAGCTGCTGCTGCAGTTGAAAAGCGTTAAGGCGTCGATTTCGTAAAGAAGTTGTTACAATAAATCGATCATCTCGCTCAGAAGTGACCCGATTCCTGCCAGATCCTGAACGGCGCGTGAACGAACCAGTCTCCCGATAGCGTTTGTAGACTCTATGAACAGATGATAAGCTTAGATGCAATCTTGCAGCCACAACACGCTGACTAAGTCCAGAATCCAGCAATGCCACCACTTGGGCGGCTTCTGCGGGCGAAGTATCCATATGTTTTAGAAAAAAAATTTTTTTTCAGACGTCCCAAAGTCACAGTAAATGAAATAAGAAACAGAAAGTTTAAAGACAAGCGCTAATTTTTAGTTTTTAAACGAGAAACGTACTCCAACCCTAAATACACATTTGTCTCAAAACAGTGATTAATTTCATTTATAGGATAAACAAATGAAATTATTTCGAATTTTGATTTTTTTCTTCTTACTGTAATGACCAAACTGCCAGCTACACAGTAATGTTTTTTTTTCATGGAATTAATTCTCTTTTGTAAAAAATTAGGACAAAAACAATAAAAACGAAAGTGTTTCGATTTTTTTGATGAGAAGTGTATTAAAGAAAAAATAGAAAATATAAAACAGCCTGTATAGTTTAAAAACTAAACTAAATCGCTACCTCTTTGAAACTTCCAGGTCAATTTCTGTTGACTTACACCTTACAATACACTAGTACTACCATTATTAATGCATCTAGACTCGAAGCACTAAATTCACACCTGACTTGTCTGATTAACCAATCCCTCCAGACTATCTATATTTAGTCCACAGTATAGTACTTCATCCTAGTGTACCTAACAGATATAAACTAATAGACAGGAACAAAGGCCTCATCGAATGTCAAACAGTCTATAAAGTTGTGAAGTCAAACACGAGAACAGTTGGAAGTTTTAGTATTAACTGCGGCATTCACAACTCTCAGTATGACTAAAACATAATTATGTCAAAGTAGCTTATGTCCGCGTCGTTGCCCGCGTGAAGTTTCGTAATCCCTGCAGGAACGACATACCGGGACAATAAGTATCCCATGTGTTAATCCAGGTTACAAACTTTTTGTGTAGGTACCAGATTTCGTCTAAATATGATCAGAAGTCACAAAAACGGGATAGTCATGAGAGGATATTATGAATTTTCCCGTTTCACGTAAACTGGAACTTATTTAGATGGAAAAAACTAGTTCCTTGTTCGTACACTTTTTTAAATTTTTCGATATAAAAAACGTAGTAAATACTTCAAGCGAGTTTGGTAGTTCAAGTAGATTTTGTGTGAAAGAGTAACAAACGTTCATCCAAACTTACATTCCGCAAATGTAATAGTAGTAATATTCTATTAGAAATGTAATTTGACCTTTCTAACTTAACACGACCAATATTATGGAGCCTCTCTATTTTACCAGTGTTACTTAATTTTCCGACTATATAATGAGATCAAAGTCAAAGCATTTATATCAAGTAGCCAGTTTCAGGGAATTCTTAAATAGAAATGATGAAGTTACAGGACCAGTCACAAGGCATATTAACCGAGAAATTACTGTAGTTCTAACGCTTTGTATAACCTATTATATAGCTATGGTGTAAATATTGAATCGAAGTTCGTGGTTTGTATCGTTTTTGGTTTTTGATTCGGTTTTACAGTGTCTTCGACTTTCTTTTTTTTTTTTTTTGCGGGCCCCGGGCAGGGCGGGAGGGACTGTCAGACTTCTACTGACTAAAATCCACGGTGTCCTTCAATAGCCCTTTCTGTTCCGGGGTCAAGGTAAGGAAATAATCCCGCGACCCCGGCATGCTTTGGCCCTCGGAGAGGGGGGCCCCGTCATTATGCTGACGCTCTTTGAGGCGCGCGTGGGACACAACGCGCCGTCGACCCGGGCATGGTCCTTGGTCGGGCAGCGAGTTGCCCTTTACTCGCTGCCCGCATGCCCGCGCCTACGGTGGCCGGAGATCATCTCGCGACGTCTGTCGCCGTGGGCGTGCACCACTGCGGGTTCTTGTCGACACTCGGCACAACGTCACATGAAAAATAGTAAATGAGTATGTATTAGGTGGACGCTGCAGAACTGGACACAAAAACTGTTTACGTTACTTGTAGTGGATGATCTGTACTAGTTCGATATACAAAAGTGTCCGTTTGCGCCCTGCCTTAGTGTTTATGAAATTAAAGACTCATTATGTTGATTTTTCAGATTGGCGTGTCATATAATTAGTCTCAACTTACATAATTATTTATACTTTCAAACCAATTATTTATTAATCAAAGTTTACTCTCTCAAGGGAGCTCAAAGTAATATTTAACAAATAACAAGAAAAATGTTCAAGAACATAACTAAACATTGCATTGACTTCGTTGCGCTTCGTTAGGAAATGTGTAGTTTGCCTTTGATATTTTATTCCCTTGACAGTGTAAGAACGGAACAAATTGTGTGGAACGGACATGAGTAGAGCGATTTTTGTGATATTGAGAACGGTTGCATTTAAAACAGATTCAATTCTCCATAAATGTATTTATTTATAACATATTTGCTTGCATTTTGATTCAGAATATTTAAATTTTATTGGCTAAACATAATATTTTTGATCAAATATTTTACAATGTATTTAATTCTCACAGCTGGGACACATCAGAGGAGGCCTGTGATGTGTCCCAGCAGTGAATACATTAGAGGCTGATTGATTATGCTATGATCTTGATATGTAAGCTGCTTTGATTAGTTGTTTTTCGTTAATCCTCGGCCGTGAGATTTGTTATTTTAGAATCAAAGTGCTCTTTTCCTTTTGCAGTTATAACTCTTAACCAGATTTTTCATACTAATATTGTTTTATTGCAATCGGGAGTAATACTCCACAGTTATACTTTACCGACTAACATATACAAGTGCTTACCTACTTACGTTCGTTTGGGTATAAAAAATCTGAAAGTTTTCTTTTACATCGTATTATTAATGATGGCCATGATTTTCTTTCAAATGTATTCGATAGGAAATTGAGATACTTTCACGATCGAATGTGGTATTTGATCTGAGTGGGTTGCCCAAGCCCATTATTGATTTTGTTTTTGAAATTGTTATGCCTAGCTATACTAAATTCGAAGATAAAACTAGTTTAATATGAAGCATGAATTTGAAATAAAAATATTCATGATGATTTGTTTTTTTATTAGTTTTGTTCACCATAAACTTTGACACAAACAAAGTCTACGTCACCTATAGTTTCTACTAAAAAAAAAACATAAAATGTGCGAGTGGTTGCCAGCCAGTTAGACCCTAAAGGGGTACCTACCACCAAGCAAGGTGCCATGTAATGTCTTTAGAAGATCTGAGGGCCTAAACAAATGGCAAATGATAAACTGGAAGCGCTCCATGGTCTTTAATAAATTTTCAACTTTATATTCGAATGATTACAGGTTGTTTTCGTTTATCTTTGCAACTCGTTGGAACCTGATCTGCATTATACCTGATCTGATAGGCAACAGCAAGTTCAAATAAATGGTGTCAATTCAGCGGGTTTAAAAGTTAAAATGGGGGTACCACAAGGTTCGATATTGGGCCCTTTTCTCTTTTTAGTATATATAAATGATCTGCCCCATTTATTTAAAAACCAACCGCAAATGGTGTTGTTTGCGGATGATACTTCTTTAATATTTAAGATGAATAGACGTGCCTCAAATGTTGACGATGTAAATATTGCCCTACAGCAGGTCCATTCTTGGTTCACTGCCAATAATTTAGTATTGAATGCAAAAAAAACTAAGGCCTTTGTCAAACAGACAGGCGATAGCGAACCGAACCGAATCATGTCATATAAAAATGCGAAAGCGATCCGATAGTCCATGTGACAGGCTTCAAACAATTCCATACATTACAAACAAAAACGCCTCGCTTCGCGTTCGTCACGCCTGTCTGTTTGACAATAGCTTAAATGTGTAAGATTCGCTTTACCGAATGTCAAAAGTAATGACTGTGACATAGTATTGAGTCAAGAGAAATTAGAATTCGTCGACAAAACTGTTTTCCTGGGAATGACGCTCGTCTCGAGGCTGCCATGGGGTCCGCATTTAACATCTCTTGCAGGACGCCTGAGCTCAGCAGCATTTGCTGTTAGAAAAATCCGTCAATATACTGACATAGATACCGCGAGACTGGTCTATTTTAGTTACTTTCATAGTATTATGTCTTACGGTATTTTTCTATGGGGACGTGCTGCAGACATCGAATCAATATTTATTCTGCAGAAAAGAGCTATCAGAGCCATATACAATCTACGCAGGCGCGATTCTTTAAGGGAACGGTTTAAGGATATTAACATCATGACTGTACCTTGTCAATACATCTACGAAAACATCATGTACGCTAGAAAGAATCTGCATCTATTTAGTAAAAGAGGTGAAAGGCACAATTATAGTACTAGAACAAGGGACCAATTAGTTCAACCAGGTTTCAGGTTAGCCAAAGTAGACTCATCCTTCATGGGGTACTGTTTAAAATGTTACAATAAGATACCTCCTCACATACTCCAACTAAATGAGACGAAATTTAAGACTTCCATTAAACGCACACTATGTAGTAAAGCGTATTATAAGTTGGGGGATTACATTGCTGATAAAAATGCTTGGCTTAATGCTGGTCCTGCTCCACAAACACAGGGGAAACTGGTGGATTAGTATGTGACATTATTCTAGGAGCTGCAGAAGATCGTTAGACTATTTTTGCATTGTATACATGTGATTTATTAGTTTTAACTTCCGGACGAGTTATATGAGTCCATAAAACTGTTTATTTATTTTATATTTTTATCTGACTTTATTAAGTCATTTCGTTTTTTATTTTATTTTTATGTGTATGTATTTGTTTTATTTTATATTTATTAACGGACATTATTGTCCTATTTTACTTTAGTTTTTATTTTCTTTGTGCATTTTTTTTTAAATGTCTGTGGGGACATTTGTTATGTAGGTTATCTTTTAATTAATATTTTCGAAGCGGATGAAAACTGTATAACTGTCCTTGCATTGTATAGAGTCAATCTGCCTAGTATTATATAACTTCATAGCCAGCATTGTGTGAGAGCTATCATTGACTAGATACCTACGTCTTTATTGACTTGAATGACTCTGGCGGTTGAGAGCATGTCATGCTCACTCAAATGTCTCGCTGATGGTGGCATGTGTGTCGGATCATTTAGTTCCCTTCAAAATGGTTGAGCTGAATGGTGCTGATATATGTGTCATGTTCGTGAACGGGCGCTGTCAGTTGGGACTGGTCATCTCTTAGCTGCCACGGTCTATTTTAATTATTAATAACTTTATTTTTGAATTGTCTTTTTATATTTACTATGGACACTAATAACTTGCCACATCGTTCTCACATAATGTACCATCTGATGATGAATGATGTAACAAAAGATCTGTAATAATTTTGGCGATTGAAAAAGAGTGTCCATGGAGTTTCTTGCTCATTCTTCTCCATAGAGATCTACGCTTTGGAATGAGCACCTACGGTACTTTCACAGTTTTTATGTCTTGTGACTGGGACTGTAGCACCATAACTATTTTCTAGTACTAGTTTTATTTTATGTCTCTTGACAATTCAAAAGTGCCTGTAATTGGCTTAGTTGAAATAAATTATTTGATTTGATTTGATTTGATTTGATCACATAGGGTACTTAACAGTATGCGAGAACTCCTGATCATTTATCACGCTCAAGTTTAGTACCTTTGGAAGCTTTCGTTTAGCTTGAAACAAAGCGCTCTAAGTTTGACTCGTTTTTCATCAGAGTGTCAATTGAAAACTATCCAAGAAGTACGCGTCTATTTACCGGACTTAAAGTTGCCGCTCATTGGAGACTTTTTATCGTGGTGACATTTTGTTTCCCCGTCGTCGAGCGCTATGTGAAGATATATGAAAGTGCACTGATCATGGCAACATTTAGTTACTTGTGGCCGACTAGTCAACATTCGACCAGGTGACGATTAGTCACCAGTGAGCGGCTAGCCTAACACATTTAACAATCTGTTCGTTTATTATTCGATAGGTACTATAGAGGACTTAGTACCTAAGATCAAACCCTAAAAACTATTGGCAGGTTACAATTTTGTACTATCTGTTTCCACCGCAAAATTAGATTTGAATATATTTTATAAGTAAATACGTGGAACAATGTACATATGTATAGAAACTTTTCTGAATGATCATTTCAATTGATTGAGTGACTTAAACATTGGAGCTTTTAAAACCATAAAAATCATACCATGGAAAATTTCAAAAAATCTTTCAATTCAACGGCAAGTGCGAATGCATTGTATGGATATATTTCAACATCAAGAGATTTTTTCCACTTTATACCCCTAGTTTATGTCATCCTGGCCTACCTTTGAACAAAGGAAGGAGGCTCCCATTTCTTCCACATCCGTATTGACATTAAAAAACTTTCTCCTCTCAGGACTTTTACATCACCAAATAAGTAGTTATGACCTACTAATGATGATGGATAATTATCCTACCTACGAAACAAAACTTTTATATTACGTCCCGCAGGAGTAAAACTTTTTTGTCAGAGTGCTACCTGATTTTATCCTCATGTCAACTTTGGAGATAATAGGTACTACTAGGAATAGCAATCTTGTTTTCAGGCTGGAAAATCGTCAAAGAGTCCACCCGCTCCGGGTACAGCAAAAAGGACAGACAGAGTAGTATTAAGAAACAGCTCTATTGCGCCAAGAGAGATTCAACCGCGAGCAGGCTGCAAAGCAAAGCTGCGTTGATAAATACTTCAGACGCCTTACCAAAAAAAGATTCGGCCTTGCGAGGACTGCGATAGCCTAGTCGTCCTACTCACAGACGAATTTTACTTTCTGAATAAAAGCTTTACGATTTTCGATGAAAAGGTTGCTAGGTTGGCAACCTACCGTCCGTACCTCCTGGTGTGGCAGGCAGCATTAGTTACGGTGACCGCTTTCCATCAGGCCGCCCGTAGGTTTGTTTGTCACCATTATGACATAAAAAATATAAAAAAAAAACGATGTCTGCAGTAGGCGAGTAATGGCTGCTACACACCTTACGATAATTCGTTACGTTTAGTCGGTACAGTTCAAACTGCAACGATAAATCGACAAGTGTGTATGAGAAAAACTGTACAGTTTGTTCGATTTTTCTCATACACACTTGTCGATTTATCGTTGCAGTTTGAACTGTACCGACTAATCGTAACGATTTATCGTAAGGTGTGTAGCAGCCATAAGAAATGCAGACGCACGTAGACCATGTCCCATCTGTATGTGACGAACGGGGTATTACTCCTTTATATTATAGAGAGTGGTCGCTGCGTAAATTGAAGTGAAGCATTTGACTATAGAATTTTTATTTGGTATCTCAATGTCGAGTTGGGTTTAATGCACATCCGTCACACACACATATCTCGTGTTTGTTATTGCCATATTCGGAATATTATAATAATTTTAAAGGTAAAATTTTGAAGATGACAGCAATCATAAACTTTCATGTAAAACGCTCCCATGCTTGGCGATCTTCTCGCCAGGTGAGATGTTCATTTACACAAAACCTGTAGTTTTAGTGCTGTTTTCATTAGTGGATTCCTTTAAAATTGTACCGTTTTTATAATTAGACTTTAAGAAACTGGTCAAACAGTTGTTTATCTAACAAGTTTTACCAAAGTACTAACACGATTTGTAAAAAGATGTAGCGCAAATAAAGTTCAGAAAGGGAAGGTATTTGTAAATAATAAGGCAACACAATGCGTGCTCATTAGGAAAGCACTTGAGGTAAGAGAAGTCTTCAGAAACTTTTCCCCTTCGACTCGAAATTACAAGAATGAGCCGTAAGTACAGTCAAGTATTCAAATAATATCATGTATGTATGTGATTAGGATGGAAAGTGACACTTTTGAAGTTAAACTTGACTGCAAATTGTTTAACAATTAGTGTTAGTGTTTATTAACAGTCAATGAGTGGTGTCCTGAATAAGGATATTTAAAATGTTTGTAAATCGTTTGATTGAAAATTAAAATAAACTAAACCCAGCTCAACCTCATTTGGGTTTCGGAAACCTGAATCCAACTGTCAAAGTTCAGTTTTTAGTTTTAGTAAGCTTCAAATTATTATAGATAGAGAAACAACTTGCTTCCCGAGGTACGACTGAGCGGTCTGAAATTGTTCTACGCTCTATTGTTCCGCCGCGTCCAGTCACTAACTTCTCATACCAGCCATGGAGCATACATATAATTAAAATTGATCATCCCATCATCATAACTGGATTAATTTACATAATTATAAAGCAAAAAATCCCATGTAAAACGAAACGGAGACACCATAAAAATGTAATTCAACGGCAATACTTTTCTCTAGAACTAGGTTCTCATATTACTTATTTTAACAAGACTATATAGCTTGTGACTTCAAATATAACAGTCAAATACGTAGATACAGACGCACATCAACCTACTCGAATCTGTAAATTTTGCGAATCAAACGTGAACCTTAGTTCTATGATTAAGTTGAAAATCTATTACAGAAAGTCAGATTGTGGTAGCTTGATGTGCTGGCGTCTGTACAATCATAGAAACACCAGTAATTCTACCTGAGAGAATCGAAACTGCAATAAAACTAGTGTGTGGTAAAGAATACTTTCAAAATCCAACCGAAATTGAAAACTTAGATTGAAATTCGTAGCAATGAAACATTTAAGCTCGAACAAATCTCAACTGCAGTCGAAATTCGACTTACTCGTACGGTCAGCCAAGAAAGTGGTGTACCAGTTTTGATTTAGTTTCCCGGTCATCGAAAATTACAACAAGGTTCGTTATAAAAAGATATTACTGAAAGAGACAACATTATCATGACGTAAACCTATGTATTTAGTATTCATACGTCATATGTCACATATAAGTACATGACATTTTAACCTTTAGTATAAATGAAAAGGACATTAGTTTCTACAAAGCAATTGAAATGTTTCCAAACAAAAGTAATAAAAACTATTTAAATAGACAACCGAATTCCATTTGAAAAAGAAAACTGACAATGGGCATTGTTCATTTTTTTCAATATGTTGTAATTGAAAAACCATTTCTAGGAATAGCGTTACTAATCATTAGTAACCAATCAAAAATGAAAAATGTTCATATTTGATTGATATTTTTGATAAAATACGCTTGACCTTCCTTGCCCTTCAAGTGACGTTATTATTGGCTGTACCGTTTTGTATCGTTGCCTCAGACAATAAAAAGTAAGTGGCAAGTATTTTCAACAATCTGTCAAGTGTCAAATTAAAAATGTCAAAAATGTAAACAAATAATAATGTTTAGTTTTTTATATATTTTATGATTATTTCTGCAACATGCCTCATAATCTCTTTATAAGATTTGCGAGAAAAGTGATGCCGTGATGTAGGCGTGTAATATTGCAAGGTTTATAAAATGTACCTACTGTTGCGAAGATCATTTTGATGTAAGTAAGATATCAAAGCTTTAGATACCTTTGTATATTCATTAAGTTAATGCTAAAGTATTGCTCAGGAAAACGAACAATAATGTCACCTCGTCGATGACTTTCCGTTTTAAAAAACAAAAATAAAAACCGATTTCAAAAATTTATTGTATTTTTATAGTAGGGGAGGCGAGGATTCTAATTTGCAGTTACTCGAGCATCATGGCGACCTATTGGATTTGAAAGAATATGTTCTAAAAAGAAAAAAGTTTCTGACAAGTTTTCTATTTTAGTGGGGGGGAGGGCGTGTAAACAGTTTTAAAACTTTAAAAAAAAACAGTTGCACAGAAGTACTCGAGCGCGTCAGCTATTTACAGTGTAAACGCGCTTTTCTATTTCTGATAACCAATACATATTAATCGGACGATTAACTCGAGGGGGCTGTCTGTGGCAAGCGGTTGAAAATCCAAAAAAAAAGTTAATCAAGCGCGTCAGATATTCAAAGTGTATGTAAAGTAGACCTTAAAAAGTGTCGTATTAAAATGTCTGACGATTTGGATGTGGCACAAAGTAATAATTCATATTTCTATTGGTAAAAAAACGTAATCTTGAAATACTCGAGAGCGTTCCATTTTTTTTTAATTGAAACTATCACTGTAAAAATCATACTCACTAATAATCTGACGTTTTCCATGGGGCGATGTCGGTAGACTCGCGGAGAAAAGGTGAACTACCTGTTAGTTCGCAAGTATCGGTCGTGATTTAATGTCCGCCATCTTCAATGTACATAATCATTTACAATTTTTTGAACGTAATTAATCTACCTTTTCGTAATCTGACTCGCTCAAGTATTTCTGTGGATCGATTTTTTTTTACTAATCTGGCGGGTTCTCCCACACAACCAATGGTGGGGACCATATGAAGGGTTGATACTTGGTACAGGTACATTAAAGGGTGCAAGATTTCTCCTTTATGATAATCTGATGCGCTGGAGTCACATTAAAATTCCCTCCCTGGGCTCCCCGACTAAGGATGTTAACTGACGTCTACTATCAGGAGAAAGTGACGTTGTGTTGTCAGGCAGTTTTTTAAATTATTCACTGGTGAGGCAACGGCACAACTTTTTGGTCAATGGTGACGTCAGCTACCTCAAAAATTAAAATATTAAAAATAAAAAAACTATTGAGCCAATCATAAAAATATTCAGATTAGTTTCTCAAAATGCTCTAAATTTGCAGAAAATAAAATAAAATCGAATGTTTGAAAAATTAAGACAATCCCCATTGACATTTTGTCAAATATATGCAAAAAATCGATATATTTTCCGTGTTATTTTTCAATCAACTGCATATAAAATCATCTCAATGCCTGCCAACTTGACCATTGCCGAAAGAGCACAAATAATTGCCCAATTTAATGAGGGAAGCAGTATCAGTGCGATATCCCGGAATTTGAATATATCGAGGCGTTCTGTCCGCTTTTGGATTCGTCGTGAAGGAGAGGAGGGAAGTTTGTTGGATCACAGAAGAAGTGGTCGCCGGCCTGCACTCTCCAATAACGATAGAGAATTCATGAGACGGGAATATGAAATCAATGGTTTTAAGCCCACAAAACATTTTGCGGAGATGTTCGATGTGAGTGCCCAAACAATAAGGAATCATCTACATTACATGGGGTTGCACCACAGGCATTACGCCAAGAAAATATATTTGACGGATGCTCACAGACTTGCTCGTCTGAACTTCGCCAGAGAGCACTTAGAGTTTGATTGGTCTAATACAGTGTTTTGTGATGAAAAAACGTTCAAATCCAGTCAGCATGGACGTCTTCACCTTTGGCGATATAATTCAACACGGTATAAAGATGATCATGTAATTCCAAATAGAGAATCAGGTCGAATTTCCGTAAATATTTGGGGCTGGATGAGTGCGGATGGTGTAGGAGAATTGTGTTCTCTACCTCCTCGAGCGACGGCTGTAAATTATATCGACGTGCTTCAGAATGCAATGCTACCGACAGTCCGTAATGTTTACCCGGAGAACGAAGTGCCACAATTTGATTTTGTTCAAGATAATTGTTCAATTCATAATGCGAGGATCGTAAGAGCCTGGTTTCGTTCACACACTGACGTAAGGGTAATTCAGTGGCCCTCAAGATCGCCGGACCTCAACCCGATAGAAAATCTTTGGGGCCTTATGGTCCAACGATGGTCGCATCAAAATGAAAGAACCAAACAAGCTCTTATTAGTCACTGTAATTATATTTGGGAGGAAATGCGGGGAACCGATATTTGCTCACGGCTTGTTGGTTCAATGAGGTCTCGTCTTTTAGAGGTTATAGAGGCCAACGGCGGTTACACCCGTTTCTAATTTTTAAAAATTTTCAATATCTTCTAAATATTACTATATATGCTATGTTTTTGTTTGTTATAAGTATTTTAAAATTGATTGTAGAAATTTAATAAAAGGATAAATCTATTTTTAGCTTGTTTTTTATTGATATTGTAATTACAAGTTTACAGAAATTGTAGGTTTGTGGATTCGCCTTGTGCCTTTACAATTTTATGTAACTTGTTGATTACAATTCTGAATTTGTAGATACAATTTTTTTCGTCAAAATCTACAGCCCCCCGCCGTTGATTTTACGACGTCATTGGTTCCATCAAGTTCAAACTAAGAACAGCTGTCACGTTACAAACAGTAATAGTCGTTATCAATAATCAGATAAAGACAGCAATAGAAGTTGTCAGATCGATCTGCAAGCGAAACTAATCTTTATCACCTATGAATCTGCAAGCGATATTCAACCTTAGGGTGGTACACCACTTTCTTGGCCGACTGTACTCACTACTAGGAACTTACTTTGTGACTTTAGATTTCGATACTAGTGTCGAAAGGAAGGAACGTTTGATCTGGCTATGACACAGCGTTAGTCGTGTGCGAAAAGATAGCTACAAGAAGTTCATGCATGACATAGAGAACAAATGCATTTATACGAGCGCATAGTGCAGCGTGAATGTGAATGGTTTTAAAATTGAAACTACTCGTTTCATATAAACTATTTACATTTTTTATCTCTTTAAGTATTTCAATGCTCAAGAGTTGATAAACTATATTTTATGGAGAGCTAAGCTTCGTACAGACTAAACAGATATAGGGATTACTTTAATCGTGTAAAGTTCTTATCTAGATGACAGTCAGTTGTCTGTCACCTTGAATAACGAAATTATATTATTATGTTAGTGCTCGTGCTTCAGTACTTACGTACTAGGTATTTCCTCTAAACAGAGATATAGATTGTAAAGTATAGAGTATAGATTGTACAATCTGTGAAGACTGTAATACGTATCATACTTTAATTAATTTCAATCAAACAATTTACTGACTTTTAATTTTATTTAGACAGGACACCACTCAAAGACTGTTAACATGATTATCAATAACTGTCAAAAAAACGCAGTTTTGAATAATTATCTATACATATAATAAAATAGTAGGAAAGTCAAAACTGTACATTGAATATTTTTTGAAAAGAATACTTGGGGTGTGATCTACAATCGATACCGAAGCCAAAAATATAGTTTTTAGAATTTTTGTCTGTTTGTCTGTTTGTCTGTATGTATGTCCGGGATAAACTCAAAACGTACTGGACGGATTTGAATGATTTTTTTTTTGTTGTATAGATATTAAGTCTGGCCAACACATAGGCTATAATTTATCTTGGAAACTTGAACACCTGGTGCAGAACCGCAACGGACCAGCTAAACTATAAGAGATACAAAAATGGTGCGATAGCAAAAATTGTTCCACCTGATGAGCACTCTCTGTTGACGTATAAAAATTGAAGATCTGGAACACCTGTTGTGGAACTCCAAGAGCCCAGCTACACTATAACATGTAAAGGAATGACGTCTTAGCAAAGTTGTTCAGCCTGATGAGCAGTCTCTGTTGACGTATAAAAATTGAAGATCTGGAACACCTGATGTGGAACACCAAAAGCCCGGCTACACTATAACATATAAAGGAATGACGTCCTAGCAAAGTTGTTCAGCCTGATGAGCTGTCTCTGTTGACGTATAAAAATTGACAATCTTGAACACCTGATGTGGAACACCAAGAGCCCAGCTACACTATAACATATATAGGAATGACGTCTTAGCAAGAGTTGATCAGCCTGATGAGCACTCTCTGTTGACGTATAAAAATTGAAGATCTGGAACACCTGTTGTGGAACACCAAGAGCCCAGCTACACTATAACAAATACAGAAATGACGTCTTTGCAAAGTTGATCAGCCTGACGAGCACTTTCTGTTGACATATAAAAATTGAAGATGTGGAATACCTGATGTGGAACACCAAGAGCCCAGCTACACTATAACAAATACAGAAATGACGTCTTTGCAAAGTTGTTCAGCCTGACGAGCACTCTCTGTTGACATACAAAAATTGAAGATCTCTGGAAAACCTGATGTGGAACACCAAAAGCCCATCTAAACTATAGCATATATGTAAAGGAATGAAGTCTTAGCAAGAGTTACTCAGCCTGATGAGCACTCTCTGTTGACGTATAAAAATTGAAGAACTGGAACACCTGATGTGGAACACCAAGAGCCCAGCTACACAATAACATACGTAGGAATGACGTCTTTGCAAAGTTATTCAGCCTGATGAGTACTCTCTGTTGACATATAAAAATTAAAGATCTGGAACACCTAATGTGGAACACCAAAAGCTCAGCTAAACTATAACATGTATAGGAATGACGTCTTAGCAAGAGTTGCTCAGCCTGATGAGCACTCTCTGTTGACGTATAAAAATTGAAGATCTGGAACACCTGTTGTGAAACTCCAAGAGCCCAGCTACACTATAACATAAAAAGGAATGACGTCTTAGCAAAGTTGTTCAGCCTGATGAGCAGTCTCTGTTGTACGTCACTAACAAAGTAAGATAATAATAATAATAATATTTTTTTTTGTTTATTGTTGTTTAAAGTCCCATTTGACTAAGACAACACTGCAACACTCAACGTGTTCGTAGTCATGAAATTGTGACAAAGCAAAGGTGTTTCAGGATTATAATGTAGTCCTCTTCCCCTGGAGGCGACGGCCCTCCATCGCGTCTATCGAGGCGCATCGCCAGGAGAATGATCATCTCATCCGCACGCAAAATACACGCATATGACGTGGAGTTGCGGATACCAGCCCGCTATACAATACAATCGCCAGGATGAATTCCCGGAAAGAGCTCCGGCGTGATCACAGGGCAATATTGAGAGAGCGACTGTCGCAACCGAGTTCCGGGCACGCCCCAACCGCGGCGGTAAGACCCCTCTTTAAGGAGTAGCTGGATAGGCGTCACGGCGTCCCGCCTGACCTACCACATGACTCACTACGACGATAATCGGTAACCTCTCGTGCTTAGTGTTGGTCGAGGCCATGCTGCGGGGCGAGACAGAATGGGAAGCAGTCGCCTCCTTCTGCGAAGCAGTCATGCTAGCGAAGGAGGAGGCGGGACGCATGAGGGAGAGGACAATGTCCACCTCCAGCCCAGCCGCAGCGGTAGACGTCGATGGCGACAGACGTCGCTACACGATCTCCAGCCACTGTAGGCGCGGCCATGCGGGCGGCGAGTAAGAGTGCACGTTGTGTTCCACGTGATGTATTACCACGCTAAAAAAATGTAATCGTCTGAATGTACAATGTCGAACAAAAAAGCCGTCGAGGCCGTGGACTGAACACTTTGAGACATTCGCCATGATGATAGACCCATGGACAATATCAAGGTAGGTACTGTTCTCTGTAAAATTCCGGCAGACACTGCCCGTTGTAAGAAGAATTGATAAGTTACGTATTCGGAGTCCCGTCAAGTATAACACTTCAGGAAAACTCTTGGCTATGTGATCTTGCAATACTAAAAAAATGACCGAACCGCTGCAATAAATGAAAACATATTAGCCGAAATTGTTGGGAATGATGTGGTTTACACATCATAATAATAATAATAATAATAATAATAATAATAATAATAATGGTGGTCCGACGTCTGTCATGAGTGACGTATAAAATTTTCTTCTCCAATTTTCTTACAATATTTAATTTATTTTTCGTATAAACCGAACATAAAACGTGTTATTTCAACAGAAAAACAGAAATAAAAATTGCTACAGTGCAGACAATGAAATATAACCGGAAAAAAACGAAAATGAAACCATAGTAATGTCACGATCAACATCACCCGAATGATTACAAGAAGTCGGACTAAACAGCTACAGGCACACCCACCATCTCCGGACTCGTCGCCGAGCTCCGCCTCGCGGCCGCCGGGACGCGCCTCATCCGAGTACGTCGTGTCTCCGGTCGCTGCAGCTGCGTCGAGCTCGAGCGACGAGTTTTTCTCCCCACCGTCGACACCACCACCACCGCGACGACGAGGAAGAGGACGGCCACCAGCGGGCTTGGGACCTCGAGGCCAACAGGCCCCGAATAGGGTCCCCGCTGCCGGTGGAAATGTGTCGCGCATGCGATGGACCCAGTCCATGAATGAAAACGTCATGCGCGCATATTATGGGGCTACTGAGGGGGGAAGCAGCTTGACTGCGTACCGTGGTCGGATGCTCTCTCTGTTTCAGGTGCTTGAGCCAGGTATCAGCGTGTCGGCACAACGACTTTCGGATCAGGTGCGGGTCATTCAGCGTAACTGTATGCTGGATGACACCTTACTTGATCGACTACGCTCGGATTCACGGAGTAACCGAGTTATTCCTGCTTCACCAATGATCGCGGTGCGGCAACAAAGTTCTTCCAATATGCCACCGCGACCCGATCGCGATTGTGAAGAGGATCATGACGAAGTTATATCCGTGAGTACCCAATGCAACGCACAATTGAGGAGCGCTTTGGAGAGTGCGTTCCGGGAGTACCGCTCCGTACCACCGGAACTTAGACCACGTTTACCTCGTTTGCCTATGCACAATAAAAACAAGGCGCTAATGTGTGCTCTAGACTCAGAGCTGTCAAATTGTTTTGACAATAGTAAGGATCTTGCTGATACCCACTCAATCCTGTACTGTGCAGCTGTAGCGGCATGTCGTGTAGCTCACGTCAAATTCCCTGACAGTGACAGAGCTACGCGACCAAAACCAGCCGCTCCAGCTTGGCAGTGCAGGATTGAGCGGCGTATCGGTGAAGCTAGAGCACTCATCGGCAAATTGCACTGCTTCAGGGAGGGTAATACTCGTCCTAGAGTGATGCGTTTTGTGAGGCGGGCGTTCACAGGAATCGATATCGATCCTCGTGATTATTTGGCCCGCGTCACGGAACGTATCGACTTCCTGAGGCAGAAGATTTGTGCATGGGCAAACCGTATTCGTCGGTACAAGCGACGAGTGGAGCGGTACACTTTGAATCGCACCTTCCAAAGTGATGAAAGGTGGGTCTATAGGGCTTGGGAGCGACCGGACCAAGGTGTGGCTGACACGCCCCTGCCGGATGATGATGCCATGAGTTCATGCTGGCGCAGCATCTGGTCGGTGCCTGTCAGTCACGCTGAGGGCGATTGGATCAGGGATGTTGAGCGAGCGTGTAATCACATTCCAGAAATGGGGGCTATCACCATCAGCCCCCAAGACGTAGCTTGTGCAGTCCATCTGTTGCCGAACTGGAAATCTCCAGGGCCGGATGGGCTGCACAACTTCTGGATTAAATGGCTCAAAAGATCACACGTTCGCTTAGCATCCCAGTTCCAATTAGCCTTAGAGTCAGGGTCGTTACCCCAATTCTTAACAACAGGTGTGACCCACCTGCTCTATAAATCAGGTAGTACTGCGGAACCCAAAAATTATAGACCGATCACTTGTCTACCAACGGTCTATAAAGTTCTTACATCCATTCTGAGAGCTAAAATCAATCAACATATTGTGACTAATTCCATCATGTCCGCCTCTCAGAATGGATGTAGGAACGGGTCCCGCGGTACTAAGGAGCTCCTCCTCATTGATATGGCCATTAGCCAACAGGTTCGCCGCTCCCGAAAAGATCTGTCCGCATGTTGGATAGATTATAAGAAGGCCTATGATTCGGTACCCCATACATGGCTCATGAGGGTGCTAGAGTTGTATAAAGTTGATATAACTCTACGTACCTTCCTGTTGTCGTGTATGGGGACCTGGAGAACAGTCCTTCGCTATCCAGGATGTCGACAGATCCGAGGTAGCGGCGAACCGATAAGGATTGAGCGCGGCATATTCCAGGGTGATAGTCTGAGTCCTTTGTGGTTTTGTCTGGCCTTGAACCCACTCAGTACATTACTGGAGGGTTCGGGGCTAGGATATCGGTTGAAGAGAGGTGGTCAGGTCATATCTCACCTTCTTTACATGGATGATCTGAAACTCTTTGCCCCCAACAACTTGCAACTGATGAAGTTACTGAAGGTAACAGAAACTTTCAGTAGCGCCATCAGGATGGAATTTGGTGTGGACAAATGTGCAGTCATGCATGTGAAGCGAGGGGAGATTATGGAATCAGAGGGATCTCAACTCTCGGATTCCATACACCTTAGATCCCTCTCTTCAACAGAGACCTACAAATATTTGGGTATGTCGGAAGCATTAGGCATCAATAATGCTGACATGAAGCAATCGTTGAGGGAGCGCTTCTTTAGCCGCCTGAATAAAGTACTTAACAGTCTTTTGTCAGGTGGTAATAAGGTGCGCGCTTTCAACGGTTGGGTCATGCCGGTATTGATGTATTCTTTCGGCATACTCAAATGGACTCAGACAGAACTTGACGCCCTGGATAGGAGAGTCCGTTCACTGCTGACTGCAAATCGGATGCATCACCCGCGGTCGTCGGTGATGAGACTGTATATCCCGCGGAAGTGCGGGGGTCGTGGCTTCTTAAATGCTAAGACCCTGCACAACCGTGAGGTATGCAGTCTCAGGGAATATTTCCTAGAAGCCGACGTGGGGATGCACCGAGATGTGGTCACAGTGGACAAGGGTCTCACTCCGCTCTCCTTGGCTAACGAGAACTGGCGCAAACCTAAAGTATTAGACACTAATGATCGTAAAGATGTATGGCAGAGCAAGGAGCTTCACGGACGCTTTTACCGGGCATTACATGGTCCCGATGTAGACTTTTTAGCGTCCGTATCCTGGCTGCGCTTCGGTGACCTGTTTGGGGAAACCGAAGGTTTTGTCTGTGCAATTATGGATGAAGTTATGATGACGAATAACTACCGGAAATACATTGTGAAGGATGGCACGGTTGACATATGTCGGGCATGCTACCGTCCGGGAGAATCGATCCGACACATTATTTCTGGGTGTTCTCGTCTGGCTAACGGCGAATATTTGCATAGACACAACCTTGTTGCCAGGATTATCCACCAGCAACTTGCTTTGAAGTACAATCTTGTGGAATCGGAAGTGCCGTACTATAGGTATGCGCCCGACCCAGTTCTCGAAAATGGCAATATCTCGTTGTATTGGGATCGACCTATCATCACTGACAGGACTATTGTTGCCAATAAGCCTGACATTGTGGTGATAGATCGATTGGAGCGTCGCGCAATAATTGTTGATATCACGGTCCCGCATGACGAGAACCTCGTGAAGGCAGAAAAAGATAAACAATTCAAGTATCTTGATCTGGCTCGCGAGGTTGTTGACATGTGGGACGTGAATACGGCAGTTGTTGTGCCGATAGTCGTATCTGCCAATGGCTTAATTGCCAAGAGCCTCGACCAACACCTGAGGAGGCTCTCGCTGGGTGGCTGGATCAAGCGCTTGATTCAGAAGGCAGTACTCTTGGACACGGCGCGTATTGTTAGGAGGTTCCTCTCTCAAGAGCCCTGACCACCGGTAGCCCGGACCCTGTTCCTGGTGCTGGTGGACTGCTATTTTTTATATTTTTAAATGTTTTTTGTTTCTTTTTTGTAAAAATATTTAAAAATGTAATTTATAAGTGTAAAAATAAATAAAGAGAATAATAATAATAATATCTCACAACTATCACACAACGCCATCTAGTCCCAAGCTAAGCAGAGCTTGTGTTATGGGTACTAGACAACTGATAAACATACTTATATATTTCTAAATACATACATATTATAGATAAATTACACCCAGACACAGAACAAATGATCGTGCTCATCACACAAACATTTGTCCTGGGTGGGAATCGAACCCACGACCTCCGGCATAGCAGTCAGGGTCACTAACCACTAGACCAACAGGCCAGTCAATCATACAATAACGTCGTCAATTAGGGTGATGCCAGCAACTACCCACTCGAGATTTTAAATTCATCAACTGCCTGTGGTCCTCGAGCTCATAAAATAACCTAAAAGTAATAATAATGCTTCTAAGAAATCTAACTCCACCAAAATTGTGCAATGGAACGCGACTAATAGTTACTGCATTACGGTGCGTACAGACTATATAACATAACATGTTATATAACATTGTTATTTCATTTTTCATGGTAACATTCTACATAGAGTTGTAGTGTATTATAACACATGTTATATAACATGTTACATGGTCTGTACGCACCTTTACACAGAAATTTAAGCGAAGCTGAAATTCTCACCGGATGTGGCTCAGGGGAAACTGCATTGATACCGTGAATACCACTCATCTCCAACAATTTCCCTTTCCAGTTCAAACTCACACAATTCCCGGTAGCCGCTTACTTCGCGATGACCATAAATAAGTCCCAAGGACAGACCCTGAAGGAAGCTGATGTCGACCTAAGGTCCAACTGTTTTTCCCACGGCCAACTATATAACACATGCTCGCCTGTCAGTAATGCTGACCATCTTTTTATTTTAGCGCCAGAGGGAAAAACTACCAATGTCGTATATAAAGTGTTGTGTCTGGAAGTTTTCATTTCATTTGCTTTAAAGTTTGTTATAGATTCTATAACAAACTTTAAAGTGGGACATCAGGTACCCTCACTTTCTCAACAAATTAAAAAAGAGAATATTAGTTTAGGTGCCTTAAAACCAAATACAATGCGGACGAAGTCGCGGGCAACAGCTAGTGTTACAATAATTCACATACACGCGATGTGTAGTTTCTATCAATAATAATATAGAGCAACTTTTGCATTTCAGAGACAATTTATTACAAACGAATTTCTCAGTACCAAAAACCTTCTAATTATGGTTTATTCCGCGTTCAACCCCCAAGATTTTCTACCCTCTTCCGCGTTCGACCCCTAAACATTTCCACATTCGACCCCTAAGGGTTGAAAGTGGAATTGTATTTTTCAAATGAATTTGTTCCACGTTCAACCCCCATTGGACAGTGAAGCACAAAGGATTTTCACGTTTTTATTTTTAACCGAGTTCAAACAAAAGAGGAGGTTCTCAATTCGGATATTTGTATTATTTTATGTTTGTTTGCGCATCTGACGTGGCTTGCCAACCAATTGGAAAGGTATACTTCCCAAATAGTCAAGCGGTTATTTAATCAAATCGGACAAGCGGTTTTTGAAAAATTAATAATAATCACTTTTTTTTATGTCATGAGCAATTTTCGCTTATTGTGTACTTGGACGATGTTACTACGATCGGTAATAACATCGTCCATGTAGACAAACATTCTAGTGCGAGAATTTGGGATAAATATTTGAACTAAAAAGTGTAAAATAAAAAAGAACTTAAACAAAACTAAAAATAAAGCTAACTGGCTGCAAAAACGATGGTTTTTGGAGGCGGTTAGCTTTATTTTTTTTAACAAACTAACTCCCTTCTGATGAGAAGGGAGTTATTTTTTTTAAGTTTTGTTATCTCCTTTATGATGTGTATTATATCCATCCAATTCCAAGACCATCCTCAGACCCTGGATGACAATATACCGCAGCTAGATCTAAAGCTTTCATCAAGACTAGTGAAATGAGCCCAAACACGAAATAGCTAATGTTAACTGTTGAGTACCTCTTGTCAGACTTCATAACATAACAAGGATCTGAAGTTGACCTGATGATGGAGACGCCATCATTTTATCTTCTCCAGATCTCTGCTATATAATTATGTAGGTAGTGTCCTCAGAACTACGTGATGTTAACTTTATTTTCGGTTGAATCGCTTTACAACTGAATATTCTGTAGGAAAACTGACAATTAATTCCCTTTTTTCTACCCGTTTTTTCTTTCGAAATTTAAATGGGACATGGGAGCAACTTTGACCAACAAAAGTCAAAGTCAAAGTCAAAGTCAAATCATTTATTTCAATTAGGCCATCAAAGAGGCACTTTTAAACGTCGATCAAAAAAAAAAAAAGCTATCCGGGGTCATACATAAAAAAAATAAAAACAAAAATAATATACAAGTCGAATTAAAAACACAATTAACATTATATTTACTGGAGTCATTATTTGCTATTAATATATCTCTACATATATAACGTAATATGACCAAACCAACAGTACAACTCAATTCTGTAGAATTTTATCATAATTTATCTGTTTTCTATTTGGTGGGAAAGTAACTACTTTTTTTACTAAGCTTGTCAAGATCGTTGGCGTTTCATATTCAACCTTATTTTTATACTAGTACAAAAACTTCTAAAAAATTATTAAAAAGTTTTTAAGTTTTAACCTTCCCCTGTAAAACTCGATCTATTGCAGATACGCGGCCTTCATCTATGGTAGATTCGCGGGTTTGCACTATCCCCGATGATATGTTTTTTAGCTCAAACTGAGGTACGAGTATCTATAAGATACTAATAATAAAGAAAATAAATGGCTAAACACTTTTGCTTTCACTATTACTTGAATGTCATTTTAAGTGACATAAAAACTAGGGGTTGAATCTGGACAAAGAAAATATACCAATGTACTGAGTTCCACGTTCAACCCTCAGGGGTTGAATGTGGAAACGTTTAGGGGTAGAACGCGGAAGAGGGTAGAAAATCTTGGGGGTTGAACGCGGAATAAACCCTAATTATTACCAAACAGAGTATCGAAAATAAACTCGTTAACGTTCCGATTTAATCAATTCGATTTTCGTTATCACTTGAGCGTTTATGATTTCCTGTGATCATCTTTATGCCTGCCATCTGTTCTAGAAACCAGATTATCTGTTTAACGGCCTTTAAACGAGATATTGATACTAACACTCATATTCCAAGACCCGTCTTAACACTTAGGGACTCGCGTCCTAATTTATCGCACAAGTACTCGCTACCGGGTCCGCTGGACCCAGTATAATGTCATAAGTTTTTTCCAGAACTGCATGATATACGTAAATGTTTACTTTCTTATACGGATTCTATATGTATAATAAAAGATATTATTGAATCAAATATTAATATATTTTTTCTTTACTTAAACAAAGGCTCTTACAAAAATATACTTAATTTCTCCATAGTTTTGTGACAAGATTTAGGGTAATCATTGTAATTTCTATATTTACTTATTTTTAACAAAATTTTCTGTATTTACTTACACAACTATAATATACTTATTTATACGGAATAGCAAATAGAGACTAATCATCACAGAAGTATAAAAAAAAATACAAAAAAAAATAATATCTTCTTTGGAGTAAAATCACACTTGTCAAAATTCTTCAGACACTTTGTACATAAAATTTAGTTATAACAATTTGTACAAATATGCTTCATGTGTTCTCTACAAATTGGTACACTGCACTTTGTGCAAAAAACTTTGGTTTTCCTATCTTTTTTCCAATTACATAGGCCGCAACGCACTTTTCGTCCACTCACTGATGGGTTGGATGCAGCAGTTGGTTCTACTTCTGGTATTATATTTCGGATACGAATTTTGATATGCTGAGGATTGTATATTTGATGCTGATGACCTTGGGAAGTTGAATACTTCGCCTTCTTGTTCGGAATCCGATTCATGTTCACTTATATCTAAGCAGTCTTCAGTTTCAGAGCAGTCTTCGTTTTCTATTTCTTCATTTAGATATTCATCTATCTCTTCAGGCCTTAAAACCCTATTGGTTGCCATTTTCTACGAAATAAATAAAGAAAATAGGTAAATAAATAGTAATAACAAACTGCAAAAGTCACTTACGTATTTAGTCGCTACCGGGTCCGGCGGACCCACACACATCTTTTACATCCATAGCACTCACTTGCAGCGCGCTAACTGACTGCCGACGTCGTCATTTGCTGTGCTGCACTATCGTTAAAAGGTACTAAGAGCGGCAACGTCGCATTCGTCGAATTTTAATATTTATGAAGCAAAATATGAAGGACTGGGTCCGTTGGACCCATTAGCGACTCCTTAAGTGTTAAAAACATTGCTCAAGTCTCAGTCGTCATGACAACGAATCTTTGCTGTAATTAACGTATTCTGTTTGACAGATTATTTCATTTTGAAAATTCTCCAGTGCTCACAAGTCTCTGTGGCCATTAGAGACATTTGTGTGATGAGCATAATCATTTGTTCTGTGTCTGAGTGTAATTTATCTATAATATTATGTATGTACCCATTTAGAAATATATGAGTATGTTTATCAGTTGTCTAATACCCATAACACAAGCTCTGCTTAGCTTGGGACTAGATGGCGTTGTGTGATAGTTGTGGAATATTATTATTATATTATTATTATTTCTTATTGAAGTCATAACAACAAGCTATAGCTGTCTTTGTGTCAATAGCAGGAGGAGGAGGAGTTAGGGCGTGTCGAGCTTGACTCGAGCTAAGTCAGCGATCAAGAAAGAAAATGGTTGGATTTTTTGGCTCTTAGATAAATCAGTTTTGTTTACCGATGCCTAAACAAACTTTGCTGTTAAAGTACCACTAGCCAGATGTTTGGAACGGACAGAATTGCCTATTTTATATTTATTTAGGGTTTTAACAATGTGTGTACAATATTTTGCAAAGCGTGATTTGGATTAAATTGGCATTAAATCGTTTTTGTTAAAGTCCACTTTAAAGTGCTTATTTATTTATGTTCAGTACAAACAGCATTTGTAAGTGGGTGTTTTCACTGTCTCTCTCTAAATTTCTTCATTACCGATAAAACTTCAGAGCTGGAAGTAGATGTCCTAGAGAAGGACTTAATTGTAGATAGGGCAAATAATTATCTTGTACTCACAACTTACGTGGGTGTATGACCTTAGACAAAGCAAAGGATTATGTAAGTTTGTAGCGTAGATATTATAGCTACTATAGTTTCGGTCGGCACTCATGGGAGTATACAATAATATTATTCCTTCTGACCGTTTTCACAGCAGCCAATTTCAGTGGAGATTAGCAAAAGCCCCGGGACATTATATTACACGACTACTCTTTTTACACTCCTCGTGCGATGGAACGGTAATCCACGGTTAAAGGCCAACAATTGAACTTATTTTCCAAAAAACAATGGGGAGAAATTCTCAAATAATTGCTCCACCCAAGATGTCAGCATTTGACAATTTCCCACCGAAAAACGATTTCGGGGTAGCATAGCACCAAGTTCTGAACCATGAGCTGCGACTGAGAAACTGGTGGAAAAACCAGTAGCCTGACTCTGAGAGACGGAGTGGGCTGCAATCCACCACGTGTGCGCAGTGGAGGCATTTTATAGAATGCCTTACTTTGAATGACTTTGAAAGCCGAATACTCGTAAGTGTGAGGCCTATCAAGTACTTAAGTTCCCTTAAAATACTTAACTATTCAGTCCTTCGTCCTAAACGACAATATTTCTTACAAGTCACGTTAATTATTATTATAATTTGACGGAAAGGGAAGGTCGTTAGCGAAAGTACTTTTAGTGGCACGATAATAACTTACATTATTATTACTTCCCTCCATGTAATTTGAAAATTCTTATGTAAGGAAGTCATTACGTTTATGAGATTCGAAATTAAATAGAATTAAATAAATATTTGTCAAAAATAAAGTTTGGGTAAGTAAATTATTATTTTGTTGCTAGGTTATATACCTCGTTGTTCTTTTTCATATTTCGTCTTGTGGTCTCTAATATTAAATTGCATCAGAGCGAACTCGGAGCAATTCGCGGGTATTTTTATATTTTAGTCGTAAAAGCTCCCAGATTGTTTCAAAACTTATTCTAAAAGATTTTTGGATTACTATGAATCAAACTTATAGTCACCTAAAAATCTTTTTTTCTTTAAATTTCACATCAGGGAGCCATTGTGTGGTTTTAACAAGTTAGAACAACTAGAAAAGTTCGTACTTTGCAAAGTTCTGAAAAGAGCAATTTTTCACAAAAAAACACAATGTTTTTTTTATTGACAATCAACTTTTTTTTTAATTACAGCTATATCACGACATAGTTATAGTTTCTGAATCTCAATTTATTTGAAGTACTTAGTTTTTGTAATTAAAATCGATTCGACTCTAATAAATTGAAGATTGAAGACTTTCATAAAGTTAAATTAAATTCCCAAAACGACGACTTTGATTTTCTAATAAATAAACTACAGAGTTCTTAATAAAGTAATAATTAAACACCTATTAATAAAACTTTGAAGCAAAATTCCTAACATATTTCATGATTTTCCTCAAAATATTTTAGTATTCACCATTTTAAACTAATCTACCAACACATTATGTAAAGTATCCCTATAATATAATATCAATTATCAATAGCACTTTTAAATATTATAACCTTGTTGCCGCAACAAAAATAACTGTCAACGTCAAAAAGACATTTTACGTTGTTAAAAGGGTCGTTTGCAGTTACACTTTTCTGAGACAAGCGTTCAACAGATTTTTATCTATTTGTGGTAAGGCGGTAACTGTGTAGTATACAATTCAAAATGAGATTTGGGATCATCTTCTAGAGATAATTTTAGGAAATTCCTGAGGTAATAATAATTTTATCGAAAAAACTCATTCGTTTCTTTAAAACAGAGTTCTACACCAAGCAGATTAACATAAATTATTAAATATGATGACAAATTCATCGTAGATTTTAAAATTTAGACAATAATTAAATAATAAGTACAAGTAACTAGTAAAATTAAAGCGACGATCATATCGTAAGAAGAAAGCGCGATGAGTTGTCACCCAGCAATAATATGAGACGGGGAAAAATTGAACATTAAGATAGGTAGTTATTGCGTTTATTACATCATCATCTGCCTAGCCTTTTCCCAACTATATTGGGGTCGGCTTCCAGTCGAACCAGATGCAGCTGGATATCAGTATTTTACATGATATTTGTTTTTTTTTATTACATCTACAAAAAAAAAAAAACAAATAAACATAAAATTAAATATTATAACAAATACTTGTTAAAAGATAAGAATACAGACAAATAGAATGATTTTAAATAAAAATGTCTTGATCCTGTCGGGTCTCCAAATGCCTCCAAAATATATTTTCTTGCCGTTTGCTGTATTCATTTTAGGAAGTTATTTATACGTTTCATAATATGTATACGCAATGTGGAATTTTAGTCTCTTCATTTATAAAAACAAGCCAAAGGCAACTTTTTTCTGAATTTTACAGCACTATTTATTTAAAAGCTTACACGTGTTTTACTAGACGCAGTGAGTTTGTGAAACTAATCTAAACTATTGTTCAATCCCGCTTTTTTTGTATAACCCTACCATTCTTTTTTAAAACAACTGTTACAACGTTGAAAACGTCGAATAATCAATAAGGTGCCTCTATCTAAGATTATGTTTGGGGAAACAAACAATCAATATAAATTTATGGTGAATGCGACACTGAAGGGTACCCAGAAGCCCTTTAAAAAAGAAATTGTGGTAAAATCATCATAGTGAGTCTACTGACTGAAATCCACCGTGATCCTTCAATAGCCCTCTACGCTCCAGGTCACGGTTACCTGATGAAACAGTTCCGCGACCCCGGCAGGCTTTGACCCTCAAAGGCCCCGTCAGTTTGCAGACAGCTCTTTGAGGCGCGTGTGGAACATGACGCGCCGGTCGCCATCGACCCGGCATGACGACACACGCAATGGCGATTTATCCATTACTCGCCATCCGCATGCCCCCGCCTACGTAGCTGGAAATCGTCTTGCCACGTCCGTTGCCGTCGGCGTCTGTTAAGGTGGCTGAGTCGAGAGGTGGACGCTGTCGTCTCGCTCATGCGTCCGACCTCCTTCCTTCGAAAGTATGACTGCTACGCAGAAGGAGGCGACCGCTTCCTATTCCGTCTGGTGTAACGTAACTATTATATAACTTTCTCGTTTCTATGACGTAAAGTAAACTGGAACTATAAATTAATTTGAAGGAAAAAAATAGTATCTCTTTCGTACACTAGCCGCGCCATGTTAGTGTCGCTGTGAATAAAATACTGCAATCTTCTGATAAGACCTCCGCTCTTATTGATTTAGTACAGATTAATGTCTACAATAAAACTGCAATTTCCTTATTGCTAGTTATGAAAATAAATAAAGTTCTGTGTATTTAGACCATGCTCTTGTATGAATCGGTCTAAAATTGGCATTAAACAATACACACCAATCAACTGACACTATTAGCTAAAACGTGACGTCCCTTTAAACTTTGTATGACAATGTTTCACTAATTTGTCAATTAATGACTGAAGTATTTATTGATTTCAAAGCAAATAAAAATCTTATTTAATCATTGAACTAAAAATAACGTAGTTTCCGAGCTTTCCAGGTCCAACTAGCTTTGCCTTCAAAACTTTTTTGTCGCGGTTGCAGTGGTTTAGTTGGAAAAGTGACTGGTGTACTGAAACTGAAGATCGCAGTTTCAAGTCCTAGGACAATAGTCTTAAAAAAAAAAGCATAAAACAATTCACGACGCAAGCATTAAAATAAGCAAACCTCCCACTAAGTTGACCGGTGACATCGTGCGGTACGCGAATAATCGATGGATGCACGATTGCACGTGGCGGATCGTCTTTCGGCATAGCGGTCTAAGGGCCCTTGTTTAACACTGGACATCTTCTGGCTGATGATGATGATGACGCTTAAGTGTCAAGTACTCTATTCACTTACGGTAACAACTGAACATCAATGCAACTGAGACTGTGAAGAAACTGATTGTTATTTGACCCTACACAGAATCCATTTAACACTAGAAGCGCCGAACATTCTGATACCCCTAGAAGCGCCGATGGGTCAATTTTGGCCATTTTATTTTTGCTACAGTAATGTAAAGTTAAATAAACAAATAAAACTTGTAATTGTTATGGAATGTTTTTATTACATTAAACCTGCCCTGCCCTGGGTGGGAGGACTCATTTGATAATTTTACCACGCTAAAAAAAAAATCTAGGCGTTGCCGTAGGCCAGTACACACTTTTTATAACAGCTTTTTATAGACTTTTTATTTTAGGGCAGGAGCGACTGCCAGACTTGTACTAACTAAAATCCACGGTGTCCTTCAATAGCCCTTTACGTTCCGGGGTCACGGTAGCTTGTTAGTCCCGCGACCCTGGCAGGCTTTGGTCCTCTAAGGGGGGCCTCGTCATATTGCTGGCAGCTCTTTGAGGCGCGCGTGGAACACAACGAACCGTCGAACCGGGCATGGTCCATGATCGGACAGCGAGTCGCTCATTACTTGCCGTCCGCATGCACGCGCCTACGGTGGCCGGAGATCGTCCTGCGACGACCGTTGCCGTGGGCATCTCCCACTACGGCTGGGTCGTGAGGTGGAGGCTATCCTCACGTCCCGCCTCCTCTTTCGCTAGAACGTCTGCTTCGCAGAAGGAGGCGACCGCTTCCCACTTAGTCTCGCCCCGCAGCGTGGCCTCGTCCAATTACGGGCGCGAGAGGTGTCCAAGCGGGACAGTACTGCACCGTATGCTCCATCGTGTCCTCCGGGCGATCCTTGCAGTGGTCATACCCAGGCATTTCTTCCTTCCTCATCCGACACAGGAACCTCCCGAACTTTCCATATCCGGTGAGGACCTGCGTCAAGCGGTATGTAAGGACGCCGCCAACGCACAGATGGGATATTGTCAGAGTATATGCGAGACATTTGATCCACAATATCTACCCCATACAACTTCAATTTTTCAACTATTAGTAGGTAAAATGATACTACATTCGGTGTCTTTTTGTATCAGATCCTATTTCAATATCTGGGTGCATAGTGCTACTACAATGCTAGAAGAAATACAAAGTTAAACTCTGACATCCATGACTGGGTCAAAATTGACCCAATGGCGCTTAGAGGTAAATTTAGATAAAAAAAATATTTATATTGTATTTATGTGGTTGAAATATCGTATAAATAATAATCATCATATTTCATGAAAAGTCATGAAAACTTAGGATTATACGAGTAATAAGATATGAACTAGAGCAGGAAGAACATCGAAATGAGTCAATTTTGGAACGCCGGCACTTCTAGTGTTAAACCACTAATGTTTAAAGTGCCTTGTCCAATGGCAAGATACACTGCAAGGGCCTTTCGCGTCTATCTAGGTAGAGTGCCTTTGCGGTTTTGTACACAAGCTATCCGAGAGAGCCATTCTACATTGTATACAGGAAATCTAAGGAGGGGTTCCTTTCTCGGGTGACAACAGCCTTAAGAAACGTAACGTCATTCTCTTTGATTAACCCCTGGCTATAAACTTGATCTATGTTTGTTAATCACGGGTTAGCTGTACCGGATCGTTTTTCTCCCTCCGGCTATTGTTGTTTATCTAAAGTGTCTCATTTGGGCTACATTTAAAGTCTACTATCAGGGTTATACTATCAGGGGGTCTAAAAAGGGCACTGTATAAGAATCACAATATGAATCGCGATAAAATTCGGAAAATAGTCTATACATTGTCATAATTTACAAAAATACAACATTTTACTTGTTGTACATTCTACAAATTTTCCGAAGAATATTGGTGTCTGTTGCCCAAGATTTCAGGGCCCCCAGATTTCACTTATTTTATTAAGGACAAAATGTGAAGATACACGGATGATCTATGATGATCTGTGTATGTGCCATGTCCCTACGTAAGTTTAAAATATAATATTTTCCGTCAACCGTAACTACCACTAGATGCTTTAAAACTTCCAAAAATATTTTTTTTATTTAAATTCTAAAGCTCCTATTTGTTTTATTTTATTTTGTAGCCTTTATACAGCCAGACAAATCCTAAGAGCCAATAATATCCCAGACACAAAAAAAAATACTGATCGTAAGTATTGTGCGTGTCCAGTTGATTGCATTAGTTTGTGTCCACAGTAATAGAAACCTAATATGGCTGTGGCGGGCGCGGCGGCGATGGCGGACGCGATCGGTTTCCATACTGCCAATCAAGCTATTGGTTTTTGTTGCGTCGATTTCAGGTGTTTCAAACCCAGGGTAGACGTTCTATACACTTTAATCAGCGCCCTCTGTCTACCAAGACATAAATTAAACACGTACCTACAGTGTTGCTTCTTCATATCCACGTGGATGGTGAAGCGTTTAAACATTGATTTTAATCTAGTGTGGTTTAGTTATTTTTCTTTTTAACCGACTTCAAAAAAGGAGGAGGTTATCAATTCGACTGTATTTTTTAACCGACTTCAAAAAAAGGAGTAGGTTATCAATTCGACTGTATGAAATTCATTCGACAATGAAATTAATAAAAAAAGTCATCGACTTCCGAAAGAAAAGTTTTGTAGGTTATTTTAGCCTTTTTTGTATTACTTTTTGAAGGCGGTCACATTTTTTTTAGAAAAAGTTATTATTTCTACAAGTTCTCTACTATTTACGTTTGATATTTCCACGCCCGACGCCGCCGCCGCCACTGCGCTAGGCTTGCAGTGTGTTTTTAGCACAGGCTTACCCTCTTTTGACATTTTGAGTCAACAGGCCGGACACTGTATAAAGCCTATAACATCGCATGCGATTGAATCTTTGTGAATTTCGATTCATAAAACCTTCGTGCTGCAACTGATTTATTAAACGGTCTACAAAACACGTGAGTATTATATACTTTGAACTGACTTTAGTCAAATAAGGCTTGATTAGATTTTTAACTCTATTCTTATTTATCGAATTGTCTACTAAATTGACTTGAATAACGGCCATACAAGCCATTAAACCAAGGTTTGACGCCCTCTCAATTTGTGTGGGCTAATGTCTGGAGAATCACAGCCTCTATCGTTCTACGAGACAAGTCCATCATAATTGTTATTATTAAAGCAATTTGTACCACACAGTTATGTGTGTATTTTAGTTGATTTATGTACTCGTACATAATAACAAATAACCTTGAGTGATTAATTGCTATTAATCTTTACTAATAACCGGCCTCTTATGAGCATGGTACCTACTTGAGTTTTCCTATGTAAACCTGAAAGTTTATTAGGATACTAGCTTCTGCCCGCGACTTCGTACGCGGATCCTGTTGCTTATGCCAGCGGCAACGGGGTCGTCAAAATCGAAAATCTGAATCGAACGTCTGATGTCAAATTCTAAGAGCCTGGGTACGGGAAAACAACGGGATGAGCGATTCCAGATGTTCCAGACCTTTCATTTTTGTAAGTCAACAGGAATTGCCCATCAGATTAACAACTCTTGCTAAGATGTCATTCCTGTATATTATTTTTTATTATAGTTTAGCTGGGGCTTGGAGTTCCACATCAGGTGTTCCAGATCTTCAATTTTTATACGACGACAGAGAGTGCTCATCAGGCTGAACAACTCTTGCTAAGACGTCATTATTGTATATGTTACAGTGTAGTTGGGCTCTTGGAGTTCCACATCAGGTGTTCCAGATCTTCAATTTTTATACGACGACAGAGAGTGCTCATCAGGCTGAACAAGTCTTGCTAAGACGTCATTACTGTATATTATGTTATAGTGTAGCTGGGCTCTTGGAGTTCCACATCAGGTGTTTCATCTCTTCAAATTTATTCTCTCAGCAGAAAATGCTCATCACGTGGAACAATTTTTGCTATGGCGCTATTTTTGTGCCTCTTATAGTTTAGCTGATCTATTGCAGTTCTGCATCAGGTGTTCAAGTTTCCAAGATAAATTATTGCATCGCTTGCAAGAATAAGCAGTAAAAAAGTAGGAAAATTGTCATTTTGACAGCCACATGGCTGGTCGCCAGGCAATTCGTTCGGAAAATCGACTCGTGTTAAAGCCCTCCATGTCATGATTTTTCTCTTTATAGTGACGTCAACTGACGCTTTGACGTTAATTTGAAGGAAAATTAAAATGATTTTCGTTCGTACACTAGAGGCGCTTTTTCATTTTTCCATACAATAAACGCAGTAAATACTTTAAGTACGCTGTAAATAAAATACAGAAATCTCTTGATAAGGCTCTTTCAGAAATCTCTGAACCGATTTTATTGACACTTTGAAGTGGGTTTATAATTCTGGAGAAACTTAGAGGTATGTACGGTCAACAAAAGAGATAATTACGCAGACAGAAAGTTTTAAAAGATACGCAGACACATTTAAACTTATAACAACACCCTGAAAAACCGTTTAAAACTTGCTGTCTGCATACAGATCTCTTCTGTTGACTGTACGTATGCTCAGAGTTTCGTATACATTAACAAGTTGAGAATAAACAAATATACGTATGCATGAAACTTCAATTTTGTTATATCAGACTGTCGTTTGCTCCTTTTGAAATGTGTACACAGGTCTTGAAAAGTTTAGTTACCAAACAAGAAAGCATTATAAATCACTAGTCACTGACATATTTCTATATTTTATTCGCGTCAAGTCTGAAAATGTTTTTTTTTTTTGTACTGGCAACTTATTTTTTCATACTGATAAGATGCACGTCTTGTGAAATGACAATGGGCAAAAGCGGTCCAAGATCCTCCACTCATGACACTTATGGGAAATGAAAGAACATAGTTGTGACATCATTCTGGCAAAAGATTATCGAAATCTGTCCTGGGGTTCTTTTTTTATTTCCGTTTAAAAGTGACTACATAATCTAACCTAACCCAATTTTTTTCATTCAGCTGTAAATGATGCCCGACGCATACTGAACCATCTGGGAAGGCGGTTGGCTTATGTTTGACTTGGACCCACTAAAAATACCAACAAGACCTTAAATAGCTAACCTTTTTTTTTTTTTTTTTTTTTTATTAGCCTGTTCTGTCCCACTCCTGGGCAAAGGCCTCCCTCCACTCCTTCCACTTCTCGCGAGCTCGTGCGTCCTCCTTCCAATTTGGACAGAACCTGTCCAGTTCGTCCCGCCATCTCCTTCGCGGCCTGCCGCGACCCCGTCTTACTGTATCAGGGCTCCAGTTTTGAGCTATTTTGGCCCACAGTTTGTCCGGCATGCGACAGACATGTCCTGCCCAGTCCCACTTGAGTTGAGTCGTTATATTTGTTTTGGAGCGCAGTATTGTGTTTCGAACGTGATCCGTTAATTTAACACCTAATATACTGCGCTCCATTGCTCGTTGGCAAACCTTGAGTTTGGACTTCTGGATGTTAGTCAAAGACCAAGTCTGTGCACCATATGTTAAGATGGGGAGTATACACATGTCCATGAGCTTGCGTTTTAGTGCCATTGGCAACTTACCCTTGAATAGTTCCTTCATGGACCAGTAGCTCTTCCAGGCGTTCTCTGTCCGTCTTGCGACTTCTTTGTCTTGCCTTGCCTGGAAAGAGACTACTTGGCCCAAGTAAAGGTATTCCTGGACATGTTGTATTGCCTCCCCATCTACTTTTACTATTGTAGGTGTTTCATTGCACATTACTTTCGTCTTCGACATATTCATCTTCAGTCCAACCTCAAGGCTTGCATCGCTCAGATCTTGAAGCATACGCTGAAGTTCTGTGGCTGAGGATGCAAAAAGAACAATGTCATCGGCGAAACGTAGATTTGACAGTCTCGTTTCCCCGAGGACAATGCCCCTCTCCCTCCAGTCGTCTGCCAACTTCTTGAAGATTTCTTCTAGAGTACTGGTGAACAGTTTAGGAGATAGCGGGTCGCCCTGTTTTACTCCTTTTTCTATTTTAAACTTTGGACCCGTGGTTTGTAACTTTATAGAAGCCGTACTATTTTTATAAATGTTGCGCAGTAGATTTATGTAGGTGGGATCAATGTTTTGGTTTTTTAAAGCGTTGAAAATGGCTGTATGTGAAATGCTGTCGAAAGCGTTGAAAAGCTAACCTAACCTAACTTTTTTTGTTCAGGAAAAATTGATGCCCGACGCACAGTGAAGCATCTGGGAAGACGGCCGTTGGCTTATGTGTGACTTGGACCCACTAAAAATACCAATGAGACCTTAAATAGCTAACCTAACCTAACTTTTTTTGTTCATTTAAAAATGATGCTTGACACACAGTGAACCATCTGGGAAGACGGTTGGCTTATGTGTGACTTGGACCCACTAAAAATACCAACCAAACCTTAAATAGCTAACCTAACCTAACTTTTTTTGACAGCTAAAAATGATGCCCGACGTATACTGAACCATCTGAGAAGGCGTTTGGCTTATGTGTGACTTCGACCCACTAAAAGTACGAACAAAACCTTAAATAGCTAACCTAACCTAACTTCTTTTGTTCAACTAAAAATGATGCTCGATGCACACTAAACTATCTGGGAATGCGGTTGGCTTATGTGTGACTTGGACCCACTAAAAATACCAACCAAACCTTAAATAGCTAACCTAACCTAACTTTTTTTGACAGCTAAAAATGATGCCCGACGTATACTGAACCATCTGAGAAGGCGTTTGGCTTATGTGTGACTTCGACCCACTAAAAGTACGAACAAAACCTTAAATAGCTAACCTAACCTAACTTCTTTTGTTCAACTAAAAATGATGCTCGATGCACACTAAACTATCTGGGAATGCGGTTGGCTTATGTTTCATTTACACCCACTAAAAATACCAACGAGACCTTAATTAGCTATTTAAAAAGCTAACCTAACCTAACTTTTTTTGTTCAGCTTCAGCAGACCTTAAGGTCTCGTTGGTATTTTAGTGGGTCCAAGTCACACATAAGCCAACCGCCTTCCCAGATAGTTCAGTATACGTCGGGCATCATGTATAACTGAACAAAAAAAGTTAGGTTAGGTTAGCTATTTATTTATGGTCTCATTGGTATTTTTAGTGGGACCAAGTCACACGTAAGCCAACCCTCTTCCCAGATGGTTCACTGTGCGTCAGGCATCATTTTTAGCTGAACAAAATAAGTTAGGTTAGGTTAGCTATTTAAGGTCTCATTGCGGTATTTTTTGTCGGTGTAAGTCAAACATAAGCCAACCGCCTTCCCAGATGGTTCAGTATGCGTCGGGCATCATTTACAGCTGAATGAAAAAAGTTAGGTTAGGTTAGCTATTTAATGTCTCGTTGGTATTTTTAGTGTGTCCAAGTCACACATAAGCTAACTGCCTTCCCAGATGGTTGAGTATACGTCGGGCATCATTTTTAGCTGAACAAAAAAAGTTAGGTTAGGTTAGCTATTTAAGGTTTTGTTGGTATTTTTAGTGGGTCGAAATCACACATAAGCCAACCGCCTTCCCAGATGGTTCAGTATACGTCGGGCATCATTTTTAGCTGTCAAAAAAAGTTAGGTTAGGTTAGCTATTTAAGGTTTTGTTGGTATTTTAGTGGGTCCAAGTCACACATAAGCCAACTGTCTTCCCAGATGGTTCACTGTGCGTCGGGCATCATTTTTAGTTGAACAAAAAAAGTTAGGTTAGGTTAGCTATTTAAGGTCTCATTGGTATTTTCAGTCAGTGTAAGTCAAACATAAGCCAACCGCCTTCCAAGATGGTTCAGTATGCGTCGGGCATCATTTACAGCTGAATGAAAAAAGTTAGGTTAGGTTAGCTATTTAATGTCTCGTTGGTATTTTTAGTGGGTCCAAGTCACACATAAGCTGTCTTCCCAGATGGTTCAGTATACGTCGGGCTTCATTTTTAGCTGAACAAAAAAAGTTAGGTTAGGTTAGCTATTTAAGGTTTTGTTGGTATTTTTAGTGGGTCGAAATCACACATAAGCCAACCGCCTTCCCAGATGGTTCAATATACGTCGGGCATCATTTTTAGCTGTCAAAAAAAGTTAGGTTAGGTTAGCTATTTAAGGTTTTGTTGGTATTTTAGTGGGTCCAAGTCACACATAAGCCAACCGTCTTCCCACATGGTTCACTGTGCGACGGGCATCATTTTTAGCTGAACGAAAAAAGTTAGGTTGGGTTAGCTATTTAAGGTCTCATTGGTATTTTCAGTCGGTGTAAGTCAAACATAAGCCAACCGCCTTCCCAGATGGTTCAGTATGCGTCGGGCATCATTTTTAGCTGAATGAAAAAAGTTAGGTTAGGTTAGCTATTTAAGGTCTTGTTGGTATTTTTAGTGGGTCTAAGGCACGCATAAGCTAACCGCCTTCCCAGATGGTTCAATATGCGTCGGGCATCATTTACAGCTTAACAAAACAAGTTAGGTTAGGTTAGGTTTGAATAGGTAAGGTTAGGTTAGGTTAGTAGTCACTTAAATGGACATAAAAAAAGAACTCCCGGACGGATTTTGATAATCTCTTGCCAGAATGATGTCACAACCATATTCTTTCATTTCCCATAAGTGTCATCAGTGGAGGATCTTGGACCAAGTTCCATACATTTTTGCCCATTGTCCTTTATACTTAAATTAGAAAGTTTTTTTTTTTTAAGTTTTTGTAACATTTTCACTAATACTCCACAGACCCTACCTCTTCCCTTACAAACTACTTGCATGGGACCCACAGCGAACGCGGTACTGTAAAGCTGGGAACTCACTTAGCAGAGTTGCATGTAACGTATCAGATTCTGTATGAACCTGCAAGTGGGTACGGCTCTTCCGAGCACACTGCGAGCCGCCTTTGTGTTCGCAGTGATACCGCCACTCAGCGGGTCACTGCGAGCTTACAGAGAGCGGTTCATAGCCTGCGGGCTCGTGCCTACGTACTCACTTGATACCTTATCTGATACGTTACATGACACATGTTACAAGAACAAACCCCAAACACTTTTGTGAGCACTAGCTGGATCAAGCCGCTCAACAGATTTTTTTTTTTGTGATATAAAAAATAAGATGTAGAATTGTTTTTCCAGTGAGAAAAACAGTTGTTATGTTTGCGTGTCTTAGTTGACAATAATTATATTAATATTTTTATTATCTTTAAAGTAATATTTGTTTTTACAGACTTCAAAAAAAAAGAAGGTTATCAATTCGACTCGTATGTATGTAATATTTCCAGAACTGCCCAGTTTTCGGATATGTTAGTCTATATCAGCGTCTGAACAAATGTGCAAAATTTCATAAGTGTATTTATGTATGTTTGTATGTTTTTATGTTTGTGTTCGCATATCTCCAGAACTACAAGTCCGATTTAAGTCATTCTTTTTGTATTGTACTAGGTATTGTTCAACTTAGGGAATACTGCAAGTTTCATCAAAATCAGTTCAGTAGTTTTTGAGATAGGGAATTTTTTGCCTACTTGGATCGTAGATTTTCAAAGTCGATTGTATGTTTGTTCACGATTATCTCGCGTTTGTCTGAACCGATTTTCATGCAGTTTTCGGAAAAGTGTTTGTTAAATTCTAGGGAAGGTTTTTAGTGTATGACAATAATGGATAATCTTGTGACGTTGCCCGCATAGATCCGTTTGCTGCTCACTTGGATATAGATTTCTAAAGACGCCGATTATACGGAGAGTTTTGTTGAATATCTGAACTAACTAAAAAGGGTAAAATAAAAACTTTTAACAAAAAGTACCGACTTCAAAAACAAATACAAAAAAGTTTAAAATAACTTTTCTTTCGGAAGTCGGTGGCAATAGTCAATGAAATCAAAAACAAAGCCACCGACTTCCGAAAGAAAAGTTATTTTAAACTTTTTTGTATTTGTTTTTGAAGTCGGTACAATTTTTATTTCATTGATCCTACTTCTACAGTACGAAGTGCGAATAACCCATGTCAACATGTGTGTTTCCGTATTTCCTTCGCTGACAGTATGATAGATAGTCCTGATGATGGATATTTTATTAATAATAGATGTTTGTTTTTTTTTCTGAATGAATGATGTGTTTTATTTATTATTGAATAAAAAATAATTTAAAGAATATTTTCGAGTACATTTCTAACTCGTGTAGACTTGGTACCACGGGCAATTTTTTTACCCGTGGTACTACGAGAAAAAAATCAATATATAAATACCATGGAAGCAAGAAAAAAAAATAATGAAACATTTTAGTGCACCAAAAATATATTTTTTTTTAACATCAAAATCCTACCGATTTTGGTGTTAAAAATAGTACATTATGCAACGAGTGAATAAAGAGCGGATTTAAAGCGAGGGCCTTATATATGAATCAAGAGCAAGCGAAGGATTTTAATGACTGAATCACGACCGTAGGGAGTGATTCATGATGATTGAATCACGAGCGAAGCGAGTGATTCAAGTATTTAAATCCTGAGCGACGCGAGTGATTCAGGCCCTCGATTTAAATCCGTTTTATTCACGAGTTACATACGATACTTTATACCATGACCACAAGAAAAATAATAATTAAGCGATAATAGATAGGTATTTAACGAAGAAAAAAAAGACAAAGGTGCGTTTACAAACATCTAAATTCACATACACAAACACCCAGACCCGAAACAAATAATTGTGGATCATACGAATATTTGCTCCGTGCGGGAATCGAACCCACTGCACGCGACGAAGTAGTCCAATCGCTTGGTCACTGCGCCAACAAATTGACATTAAAGTCGGAACAATGACTTAAATTAAGAGTAACATTATCCTAACAACACGGGGGCTGACGGGGGTGGACCGCAGCAATGTGTTCTAAATTCAAACACCAAAACAGTGAGTAAAAGAGCTTTTTACTCACTGTTTTCAGTGAGAAAAAGTAACTTTTTAAAGTGGGAATGGTATAAAAATATATTTTTGGTTTTAAATTAAATTGTTCGTAAAACTCGCTGTTTTTTTTTTTCTAATAACATAAGATAAGCGAGCTTTAGGTCGGGCACGCCGCAATTGCGGCGGTAAGACCCCTCTTTGAGGAGTGGCTGGAGAGACGTCACGGCGTCCGGTTCGACGGCGCGTTGTGTCCCACGCGCGCCTCAAAGAGCGTCAGCATAATGACGGGGCCCCCCTCTCAGAGGGCCAAAGCCTGCTGGGGTCGCGGGATTATTTCCTTACCGTGACCCCGGAACGTAACAGGCTATTGAAGGACACCGTGGATTTTAGTCAGTAGAAGTCTGACAGTCCCTCCCGCCCTGCCCGGGGTTGGAGGACTCATTTGATGATTTTACCACGCTAAAAAAAGAAAAAAAAAAAAAAAGCGAGCTTTAGGTGAATTATCTGCATGTTCTGAACGCTTCCGTTGACATAAACTTTCTTGTGAAGTGTTGATATAGCAAACCATACGTTCAATAAAATTACGTTCCCGTTCACAAATTAAATTTATCACATTCCTCTAAAACACTTCCATTTTAAGTCATTAATACTGTGTCGGAACAAAATGATGAATACTTACGTTAAAATACAAGTCAAATAAATAAAAGACTTGTATCACTTCAGCATTATAGGGTGCTGAAACCGCTTTCAGATTACAAAAAATATATTTCGCACTAAGAAAATTATTAATAATTTAGTTAAAGTAAAAGAAAAGAGCCTTGTGAAACGTCTTCAAAAAAAGAACACTTAAAATGTTTTAGTTTTAATTCTTTGGAAATGCAAACAACGGCTTTGTCCATAGTCTTAATACACGATTTAAATGTTTCTCTTTTATTCCAAAATCCTTGCTAGCACCAAAAACTCGATGGTTTAACGAATAACTGAAGGGAAAACGTGCCCTTTTTTTGTTGTTTTAAGTATTTCCGGTCATGAAGTAACTTCCGGGTTAGGGAAAATATTTTAATTAAGTCGAAAGAATGTGAACTATTTTCTTTAGCGTCTACCTATAGTATAAAATTAAAAGTCAACACTAGAACATTACTTTGTACCTACTTGAAATAATTTCCTATGAAAATCATAGTTTGGTCTAGTTTTAATGGACAATTCAGCTTCAAACTCAGTACTATTTCAAGTCTATTTTACGAGCTCGGTCTCTCCTTTTGCTCGGGCGACGTTCTTGGTAAACCAAATAATATAAAAATGTGTTTAAGATAGCATTCCTAAAGTGTATTTTACAATGTCAAGTTTGCTCGAGCAGCGCTCCTTATAACTGTAGTATGCTTTAATATTTTCTGCGATTTAATATAATAGAAACTATTAAGTTCCGTGGAAAGCTGACATTGTAAAATATACATTTTTAGAATTATGGCGAATAAAATCACTTGTTTGTTGCAGGCGACGTATTTGATTCGTGTCCGTAATGGCTTCAGACGTATTTATTCCCTGAATTTTATAAGTTTAGGGTGCCGTATCTCTGATTACAAAAATGTACTCGTACTTAAATATCTTTGATTTATCTATTGATAACTTTGCGAAATTGAATAAAATTAAGTGAGTCCCACTTCTATAGGAACATAACATCACGCCTGCTATACCCGAAGGGTAAGGCAGAGGTGTATCCAATAAGTAGGTACATCCACATTTTGCACAAATCCACACTCCACTGGTACTGAGTCATTCTTATGGAAAAACCCAATATTATTTTGCCCTACCTGGGAATCCGGGACTTCATGCTCAGTAGACCCACACGAACGGGACGAATAAGGCAGTTAGTCAAGTAGTGGGTACCTGAAGACCAGGCGTCGCAACCAAAAAATATTTTCTATTTGGAGTGGTTGGGCAGAAGTCGTCATATCATCGTTGGCAACCCTGTTCCAGCCACTCTTGAGAGTTTAGCACTCTTCCCTTTTTTGCCATGCTTCTCTCAACTACACAAGTCTAAATCAAGTTTAACCCGCAATCATCTGTAAATTGTGCACCCACCGGATCTTTGCAACGACCAACGCGTTGATCAGACTCTTACTAGAATAAAAACCTAAGAAACCCTGGTGTGAAGTATTAGGTTTGTTCCCAAATTTGGAGAAGGAAAAACGTTGGGTTGAACCTGCCGGGGTCGCGGGACTCTCTCATCAGGTAAGTGAGACTCTGGAACATAAATGACTATTGAAGGATAACCTTGGATTTTAGTCAGTACAAGTTAGACAGTCCCCCCGGCCCTCCCTGGGAGGACTCAATTGATGATTTTATGACGATAACAAAGGTAGATTGAAAAGGTATGTGGGAAGTATAATGTTCTGTAGTGGGACAAAACGTACAAAATAAAAAAGTACGACGTCATTGTTCAATATGAGATTCTTTAGTCTCATATCCATTACTTCATACGATTAAAAACTCACATACTTGACAGGGGAAAAACGTAATGAATATTATAGACGTTAAAATAATGATGCAGGACTTATGTGTGTTTCGTAATGATCCTGTTATTAATTATTTATCCAACCACGATATCAATTTATAGATATGAATTTGACTCTGCTGTCAAATCAGCATCGTTACTCATTTTTCCTATTGATTGATTGATGCCTAACTTATGAATGATTTAATTTATCAACGACACATCATGAATCGATTAAGGTCTCTGAGATGTGCTGAAACGAGCCTAGAAATTATATTTATGATTCAAGCTACGGAATTAAATTTAGCTTAAACTTTGTCTGAAAATTATAATACTGTTGCCAGGCAAAATTTAAGTTTAAATGTTAATGTCGCAGTATTTATTGTAATTAATTGTTTAAGAAAAGTCTACTTACATTATTGCAGTGCGTGGCTTTTCAACATGATGAATCAATATCATAGGAATCCAGTTCACTAATTACTTAAAAGTCCGAAAATTCCTGTAACAAAAAAAAACACGTTTTTAGTTTTTACTTACGTTTTGGCATATTATGCATTTCATGCCAATCATTCATACATAATATCATCATGGATTCGGTTACCAAGTTACTATAATTACAAAAAAATATGAATGGAGTACCATTCATATTTTTGGCAGACAGTATCAATCAACCAACAATTTCAAATTATTATCATCTCCTTTAAATAAATGTTTTGTTTTAGGCCTGAAAATCACGGTATTGGTACTTTGGTTTGAAATCTATAAATAGTTTGAAAAAGTTATTAACAACGGTAATTGCATTATGGCCTAACAAAATCCATGGGAATAGAGTTTATAAAGCTCATAAAAAAGCACCTCAATCGATTGGTGTAGCCATTAAACTATTTAAAAAATATTATTGATGACTGTTATAACTAGTGTTCAAAAACATTTGACGATCAAATATTTCCACCGTATATAGTTTTCTACGAATGTTATTCGTTGTGTGCGCGATGACAGCGCCCCTAGTGGCCGCAACTATTCAGGACTTGTCATCTGTCAAATCATGTCAACTAGATGATAAGATATCTTTGTGATATTAAATTTCGACTAGTTTTTCAACGAAATTGAAAAAATAGTGTAAAAAGTGAGTGTGTATATTATACCTAGCGATTTTCTTCCTCGTGGAAAATATGGATATTATAATACGCACGGGATTTGAATCGGTTAAGCATAAAATACATTTCCAACCTCAAACTTAGCAAAAAGGGAAAAAATTAGTATTAGCACAGCATGTGAGAGAAGTGGAAGAGCTTAGAACGAACGGGAAAAGTTAAAGTTAAAGTTTTCGTATTAAATTATAAAGAAAGTTATGAAAATAAAGCAACTTGACACATGACAGCCCAGAATTAATTCACATTTCTGCCACGTCGTGCGCTACGATCGATTTGCCGTTCCCCACCACCCACTTCGCACATAGTCATACGGAACCTCATACGCAATACACTCACACGTTGGATTTTTTGTAGGAAAAATAAGGATTTATTTTCCATGACCGACTAACTGACTCGCCATGTGTTTTATTACTTTATGAGATTACTCACAGATTTTATAGATGTGTTTTTGAAAGAATAAAGACGTTAGAAAAGCGTGCGTGACGTCACAATATGGCTCCAGTGCAGGTTTGTTCATACCGTAGAAGCAAAGAAGTCGTCCGAATTTACAATTCCATTTTTTTTTCAAAACGTTTTCGGTTCTAGTCAAGTGCAGTGAGTAGATACAACCTTCATTTACCTATTTTTAGGCAAATTATAGTTCAAGTTTCTTCTGTTTTAGACAGAATTAAAGTGAGTTTAATATAGTTTTGATTGAATATTCTGACTTGTGGTTAGCAGCTCTGAAATTTTGCCAGTTATTTTAAAATACACACAAAACTTTTGAGCGACTGAAAACCACCTTCTGCTATGAATAGATTTAACATAGACTTGCTGCTTCAATCTTTAACTTCGATAATCATTTGAAAAGTACGAAAAATACAAAATTGTGCGTACGATTTTTGAATTTTAGAAAGCCCAAATAAATTTGATGATTATGCGTATTTATAAAGATAGCACAAAAAGAGCTTTTTAGGAATAAATAAAATTTAAAGGAAAAATAATAAAAATCATAATGTAATTTAAACTTCGCTTTGCAGGAATAAAACTTGAAAACTTCTGGCACATGGCCAGAGAACACGCAATAAAATCATCGAAGAGGCCAATTTACTAGTTATTGAAATAAAACAGATATCCACAATTTAATGAAAAAACATTTTATTCAATAAACTGGTGCTATTACATTTATTTGTACGAAATTATCTAGTCTTTGTCAATTGTATACCTAAAACTTAATTGATCTTTGTTGAAAGCGGGTTTGATGAGTTATCTTTTTTTATCTTAGTTCTAGTTTTTTTTGGCTTTTGTGATGTTTATTTTCACTACATGAACAAAAAAGCTATACGTGTAGCTTTTTTGTTCATGTAGTGAAAATAAACATCGAAGCTAGATACGTGTTGTGACAGTTTTTTAAGATACTATCCCACTGCTAAGTTAATGTACCCCTATATCTTTTCAATCTTCCCAAGTCTTCACGACGCCAGCGTTTTTTACGTGACAGAAACAGGAAAGAGAAAAAATAAAAGAAACTGTATAGACCATACGTCTTACTATGAGTCACTTCTACTCACAACATAACAGTACTCATGCAGATAAAGCAAGTGAAACACACGCGTGACTCTTAAAACCAGTCGCTTCACATTATCGTTAAAGGGGCGTAACAACATGTATATGCCTTGAAAGTAAGTACCTTACTGTTTTCTTAATTTCAAGACTTGCTGATGGTCTTAAATTTATCTATGCACATAAATAAAATTGGAGTGTCTGTTTGTAATTTTAAAATAACAGTTTTTACTACATGCATAATTATTATGAAATATACGGTACATATTTTTTACGATTTTTCCGGGTAGGTAATCTTTGAAACGGCTGGATCGATTTTGACGGGAGCTTCACTGGCGGGTAGCTGATGAAATAAAGAGTAGCTTAGACTAATTTTATTCTAGAAAAATCCACGCGGAGGAAGTCGCGGGCACAGATAGGATATTATAAATGCGATAGTGAGTCTGTTTGTTTGTGAATTTTGATACTTCTTTTTGCATAAAGAAGAAATGGGTCTCATTTCTAAGAACCAGATTCAGTTGGAAAACACTGTTTTGAAAACGAAGATAAAGTGTCAGTTTGTCAGCATGTGGGCTAATGGAAAGGCAAAGTTAAAATAATTTTTAATTGTCAATAACTATACTGTTGAAATTCGTTAAAAAATTAAGAAAGGATTAAAAAGCGATTTTATATTATTTGTAATATAATATTTTATATTAACTATAGTTTAAGCATTACATAATATATTACGTAAACATTCCCCGTGGTAACACACGCCTGAATACAATAGATATCCTAAAACCTATAAATCTTTTAGCAATTCCCTATGGAAGAGAATGTTTTATACACCCGTCGTCTACCAATTAGAATATTAGATGGCAACATAGATAACAAACTAAGTACTTCAGTTTGGGCTTGATCTCAATTAATTTTAGCGGGAATAAAGTTAGTTGATCGGTCTCGAGATTACGTTCAGGATCAGGCACATGATACCTACTTTAGACTTCCCTTTACAACGAAGTTTCTTAATTACAAATAAACCTTTCGTTGCTTAAATAACCTCTGTAAAATCGAATAAACGACCAGGAGGTATTTCCGATTGAGCACCGATTTTTAGAGCATTGGTGTTAATTAAGACATATACACACATATTATCATATCAGGCCCTCGTCGGCGGCTCACAGTGTTCCTTGCACGCCTCAAGCACTATCAGCAAACTGACGGGGTCACCATAATAGGGTCAAATGCCTGCCTTAGTCACGAAACCTAATATACCTATATTCGGTTTCATGACCTTGACTGTGGAACGCAAAGAGCAACTGAAGGAACAAGGGTGAAAAGTCAAAAGTAAATGATGATGACAAATGGAACATAATATGCTGTTATGGTCTTCTGTCTTTTTCGTGTGAGGTTGTGGTGTTATAGTTGGTTAAGCTGCCTTTCGGAATCCCACAGATATGAACCACCCCTCCGACATGAACATAAACTGGAGTTGTAAGTCAAATGAGATAAATTTCTCATGGGCGAAACGCGACAATAAGCCTGTAGGCAACTCATAAAGGTCCACATAATCCACTAAAAGTAATTCATCAAGATAAAAATGTCGTAATCATTAAGAAAATGGCTACAAATTATTTTAATAGGACGTGCTATTAATTAAAACGTTTCATGTAATCAACACATATTTCCCCAAATTAAGCAATGGCAACACTGATGTTTTTTTACCCATAATAATTTAACTTTACCGTTCTTCCCGTTAATTTTAAAACATAAACGAGTAACTGTTAATGGTTATTACTTATTCTGTATTCAAATTGCATGCCGATTTGTGGTAAAGGAACACAATAAAACCCTCATAAAATTATTGATGTAAAACACTAATTAAGGTAGTCGTGTAAAACCACTTATAATGCTATAATGTAACGTTCACTATCTTATTTCATGTCAAGTCATCATAGAACGGTGTATCGTTGGGAATCAACGATGACTTATAGAGCGGGAGCCCGTAACAGATGTCCGTGACCAATTTCCTCTCAAGCGATAATTAGCAGACTACATGAGGGAGTCGTATCATAAAGATTCGTGGAAGTCAGCTGCGATTCTGTTGGTGGGATAAGCAGCAATCGCCGTTCAAACACGTAGAAAAAATATTTTTTTTTAGTCATTTCCTCCCAACTGAAACCTGGTTTAAATTGAAGATTACCTTACATCACGAAGAATAAAACCAATCAGCCGACGGAACCATGGTGGAATACACGTCAGCTGGTCACTCGAACATGTAATTTTTTATTTTATTTTCAGTGATTTCCTCTCAACCCAAATTTAACCCGATGAAAGTTTACATGTAGTTATGGCTAAAAACAGACGTCAGCTGGCTGTATCTCGGTGGAAAGATCGTCAGCTGATACTTTGAAAATTACAAACAGGACTAAGGCTCTCATCCTAAATATGCATTTAGTTCAAAGTTTTCAATTCCTCCCTACAGAAAACCTGTTTATATTGACGCTTACTCAATATCACGATGAAAAAATACATTCAGCTAATGTTTACAGACAGTTATGGATCAAAATACAGAGTTATTCTTAATTAAGCTGGGCATCAGGAAAATATGTGATTCCGTAAGAGATATGAAAAAACTTATTTAGATAGCTTTAGCTCTTTTTTCAGCATAAAGTTTTAGCATTTTTATTTTTTTGGTCAAGTGTGAAATGTCCACTAAAATGAATTCGCTACGAACAATATTTGGATTATACAAAATGTGCAATACCTTAAAAACTACTTAACCGATTTTCGTGAAGAAAACTGTACAATAGTTTTTACAACAAGATCAACACATTACAATAAAGTCCATTGCAATAACCCCATAAACAAAAAAATACATTTTCAAGTTACGTAGTTATGATTAACATAATTATCTCTTAAAAGATTTATTTTTTAATGCCTTTCGACTCTGTTCCATGTAAAGATCAATTCGTTGTATCAGAAGACAAAAATCAGGATGGCGGAAATTGGTCAAAGGACATCATTTAACATGCATCACGCTCCATACATTTTTTGGGCTTTTCTGAAAGTGCCGGCCAAAGTATTAAAAGTCGGCGATGAGACCACCGCTATGACGAGAGGTGTGCACGTAGTGGGAGGTGCAACAAGATGTAGGTAAATATTGTTTGTAAGGAGACTCTCTTAAGATATTTTTCTAATCTGATTTTTTTTATGTTATCTGTTTGTGCTAAATTCTTATTAGAATACTGTATTTTTCTTTTTAGAGCTAATTAAAATACATAATATCTTAACGAAACTAACTAGAAAATTGTACTAAAGTTTGATAATTATGTTGATCATAATTACGTAACTTGAAAATGTAATTTTTGGTTTATGGGGTTATTGCAATGGAACTAATATTAATGTGTTGGTCTTGTTATAAAAACTATTGTACAGTTTTTTCATGAGAATCGGTTATGTAGTTTTTAAGGTATTGCACATTTTGTATAATCCAAATATTGTTCCTAGCGAATTCATTTTAGTGGATATTTCACACTTGACCAAAAAAATAAAAATGCTAAAATTTTATGCTGAAGAAAGAGCTAAATCTATTTAAATAAGTTTTTTCGTATCTCTTACGGAATCACATATTTTCCTGATGCCCAGCTTAATAAGAATAACTCTGTATTTTGATCCATAACTGTCTGTAAACATTAGCTGAATGTATTTTTTCATCGTGATATTGAGTAAGCGTCAATATAAACAGGTTTTCTGTAGGGAGGAATTGAAAACTTTGAACTAAATGCATATTTAGGATGAGAGCCTTAGTCCTGTTTGTAATTTTCAAAGTATCAGCTGACGATCTTTCCACCGAGATATAGCCAGCTGACGTCTGTTTTTAGCCATAACTACATGTAAACTTTCATCGTGTTAAATTTGGGTTGAGAGGAAATCACTGAAAATAAAATAAAAAATTACATGTTCGAGTGACCAGCTGACGTGTATTCCACCATGGTACCGTCGGCTGATTGGTTTTATTCTTCATGATACAAGGTAATCTTCAATATAAACCAGATTTCAGTTGGGAGGAAATGACTAAAAAAAAATTTTTTTTCTACGTGTTTGAACGGCGCGGCGATTGCTGCTTATCCCACCAACGGAACAGCAGCTGACTTCCACGAATCTTTATGATATGACTCCCTTATGTAGTCTACTAATTATGGCTTGGGAAGAAATCACTAACGATATTTTGGCCTGGCTCCCGCTCTATTAGATACTTTAATAATAAACAGATTTAAAAAATCTAAAAACACAAGATTTTAAATTTCCTAAAAATAAGAAAATAACCCTACGGGGCTGAGAGAGGGGCCACTCAAGACGTGGGGGCGTATAATATTTAAGGGATTGTTTATGGGATATTTTACATGACGTGTATAGATCGTTGGTGTAACTTGCAAAGATAGCTCTCTCAGCCCCGTAGGGTTATTTTCTTATTTTTAGGAAATATAAAAACGTGGGTTTTTTAGATTTTTGGGGCAATGGAGCGGCAAGTGTAGCAACGGAGTGGGAAGTGCCTCAAAACTGAGTTGCAAAAATCCAACCGGAACGACCAACAAACATACAAGAAACGTGAGTGTATAAAAAAAACGTGGCAAGCTTCATCAAAGTGAGCGCAAGATCAAATTAAATCCTTTTTTTATTTTGATCGTGTGCTCACTTGGGTGAAGTGAGCTTGTGAACGTAATAGAATAATACTGCTGGACTGCAAAATGTTATCATTGGACATTTCCTGCTCATGAGGTCTAAAAAGGCAACTTTAGTGTAATATAAATACCTACAGCTTAATAATGAAATCTTCCATATTACGAATATTATCGCAAACCATATATTATTATAAATTGGCTAGAGTGGCCGATATTTTCCCATCCACTGTTTTTTAAGTAGGTACTTATTTAATTAAATTCAACCCTTGGATACTTAGGATCGTGACTAGAAGTCTGGTCTTGGCTTAGCACCCGATGTTATGTCACTATGTCAGTCCGGGGACATTTTCAGGGTGCCTAAAGAGATTAAATGATATTAAAAACTTTATATTAATCGGTCGGGCGAGTCCATTGTGTTAGCTTTTGATTACCCATTTAACATGGCTTTCTATTTTGCTTATCTTTTAAAAAATCACTCCTTTCTCTTCCTAGCTAGTATATTTCTCCATTTAAATTGTTCGTAGTAGATAAAATATTTCTACGAAAATTAAACGGTAGAGACTCCGTTGCTTTTTTGAAGTAAACTTTAAACATTTCTTGGAAATTTAAGAAATAAAGTTACATTGTTTATTTACCATAAAGTTATACAACTTAGGCAACAACGATACGTCTAAATAAAACAAAAAAAAATGATTGCCTCACTGATTTTGATTTTACTGGGTTTTTAACACCTTATTTACTGATTCTGCACATCGAACTATTTTACATTTGAAGTAAATAAACGTTATGAAAATTACTTTTCCTTTTGCAGTAAAAGAAAAATTAAGGCCCAATACAAATAACCAAAATACCTACCACAATGATGCGAAGAAAATGAAGAAGTGACTTTTGGCTTCCTTTAGCGCTTTTTTTACAAACGCCATGGTAGAAATACCCTCTTTTGTCCGTCTTTCACGTTCTATATTACATTTTAATTTTCTGGGAAGATAAGTTTCTATTTTTATATTGCTTGTTAAATATTCTTGATACAGATGTTGACGGCTTTTTCTATGAAACATTTCGTTCAAGATTTTAGCAGTAAATAATAGTATGAATAAATGCCTTCATGTATTAAAAAAAAGAGAAACGGAGAGGAGACTCACAAGTAATATTTAAAGGATGATTCAATTTCTTGATGTTTAGCTATTTTAGGACGATTTGTTTTTAGGATACCATAATAATGATCTGTGTTTGTAGTGCATATCTACTTGGCCTTTCACGTAGTCGTACTTTTTTTTAATATTCCTCCTACCTTTTAAAGATTTAACAAACGAGATATCAAGCAATATCCTGTCCCCAAACAACTGCGGTCCAACCTTCTCCTAGCACTCTGATTTATGTTAATTTCCTCTTAAACCCCTCATCAACAGACCTACGTTTAGCTGCTGACATTATTAGAATGATAAGATGAATGAGGCATTCCCTCCCTAAATATAACATGTCTATAAACATAATTTTGTACTTAATGGTATTACATTTTACTCTGATGGTGTTTAACGATCCGTACAATATCTAGGGGACCCCCTAATGATGGCGAGCCCTAATGTCAACATTATAATGGAGTAGGGGAATAATCAGTAGCGACACAAGCAGTTTTGGTTTTTTAAGAAGGAAACGTGGAAATGAATTAAAAAGTATATTCATAATAATAATTCGGACAAAATTATAACACTTCCTAATTTTTTTTAATATAGGTGAAATTTAAAGTCGAAAGGGGTCTGTATAAAGAAGCAGGTTGTTGTCACAGACAGATCTGTACAGATCAGTAACTTCAGGTGCAGGCTAAAAAAACCCACGTTGGCGTCCGCAATGTCTTTTCAAACCTGTGTCTGTTTTGGCGGAATTTTGGCGGATTTGATCAATTACTTTTTTGACAAGTTTTACCTGCATCGATCAGTACTGATATGCACCGATCAGCCTGCTCAGAAAACCTGATTGGAATAATTTGTTTGAAAAATTCTATAATATGAAGAAACTGAGCAACCATAGTTTAACTTCCTCGTAATCTATTCAAACATCTTCAGAGAATTTCTAAAAGGAACTTTTATTTTAAAAGACTGGAAGCAAAAAAAGTGTTCTTTCTTACTCTGATTTTCCTGTCATAATTTTTAATTACATGAACGCGTTTAAAAAAGACTTCCTCTCGATAAGCAGTGTTATAGCAATGTTCTCTTTTTAACAAAATCTTCCAATTTAAATGCAAAGTCCGCTTCAGAATAATACTCTCCGTACAAAACTATTCGTGCTAACAGATGCGGGAGGGCGTGGGTATTTTTAAAATTACCCATATCCATTTCGATTGCGTCGAGAAACTTGTTAACTAAGTAGTTATGTTAGTCTTTTCCCCTCAGAATACCGATTTTTTTAATATACTCTTATAGCAAATGTAGGGTAATTTTGATCATTTGATCGTGGAACATGCTGGTCAGTTTCTATAATTATATGCCCTCACTCAGGCTGTACTCTATTTGTGTACCTTGAGTTACTTCAAGCTATATTAAACTTTCAAGTTATAAAAAGCAGAGATGGCCTAGTGCTAACAGCACCAGTGAGGCGCATTACTTAGTTATTTACCACCACTGCTCTCAAAACATCGAAGGAAAACGTAGGAAACGGTATGTCTTAAAACCAAAGATTCAAAGACAAATGACATCTAAGAACACGCATAGTGTGTTCTATCTCCCTCTCACAGAATGGAGGCGTGTGGTACTTGTTAACATTGTAGACTGATTATGCTTACATGTATTTCTGAAAGCTTACATATTACGCCAGTGGCATTGTCGGCGGCTTTTCGTTAATGTTGTCCCATGATTAACACTTTGTTCCATAGCCTCCGGCATAATTATGTAGGAGTCATAAGCCTAGTCGTTGTAGAACACGGTTCGAACATCTCTGATAGATATGCAAATGTATCTTAGCTGATAGGTATGGTCAGTCATATTTCGTCAAAGTTAGTGATTGTGCAGAATATATCTAAATGATAATACATCATGTCAATCATAAATTATTTTAATGATGTAAGCTTCGTGACACGCTCGTGTTTTAGAACTTATTTATATCTTAGAGTGTTTAACTCTGTATAGTGCTACTGAACTAAATGTTCACAAGATATATTCAAACTTTCAGAAGTTTTAAAGGTATAAGGAAGGGGATCTCATCTTAGTTAAGCAACCAAGCATTTATGTCGTATAAACTTCTCCAAATTCTAAACAGAACTATTTGTTTGATTACAATGAGACCTACCTTTTGAATTACCTTTATCAACAGTAACAATGGTGAAACTTTTACTGTGCTTTAAATAAGATGTCACTAACTGATACGAAATGATTTAAATTAACATTCTAACGCTCTACAGCATAGTTCAGGAGGTCGTGACAAAATAATAGCACCCGCAGAAGTCGATTTTCAAGGCTAGCCTTGCTCTGCCCTTGCTAAAGTTGGTCTTTGGATCTGTGATCACTGATCCAAAGCCAGCTCCTCCGTGCGTCAGAAACTACGTAAAGCCCCGTTACACCTGTAATTTGTCAGAAGCTTGTAAATCTGTCAACTACTCTTACCAGGCAGTATCGTGTCATCCCGTTATCGAGTTGTGAAGGTCAGATAAGCAGTCGCTCCATATAAAATACTGATATTCATCTGCATCCTGTTTGACTCGAAGTCAACTCCAACATAGTTGAGCAAAAGAGTATATGATGATGCCCAAATGCTTAGTTCTCATACTCGAAATAATAGGTAGAATGTACAAAATGCAATAATATTATATTTCGTGAAAATGAGAGCAATATTATGAACACGCGTTCAGACTGTTCGCTTCCTGCACATTGCGCTTCACACTTGAGACTATAATTAAATTGACTACAATGTAACAAGAAACACGTTTAGATATCACCTTTACCTTTCAATAATATCTATCAAATATACTGTTGTTCCTCGTCGAACACGCTCCATTACAGCTGATATATCTGGCAAATAGCCCATTTTACTGTTTGTTGTTCAAAGAGAATTATAGCTGAGAAATCTGTCCAAATAATCAGATTTTCCTGATCAATGTGCACGTCAGATAAAACAAATGACAGTTGGGAGTCAAATACATTTCCACAATTTTGAGTCAATCGGTTTAAGATCAACGCACACTAGTATTATTATAGGCGCTGTAAAAAGTTGAGTACACAAAATTTAAAAACTATCAACAATAAACAAATTCTTATTCATGAGATCCAGATGCGGAGATTTTTCGTGAGACTGTGGTTTTCACCGCAGTTTAAAGGAAGGCTATGTACCAGGAAACAGTGGTGACGGCTGAGCGATCACACCGGCGGACCTCACTAACACTGCAAGCAAACCTATTTTAAATACCACTGCGGTTGGGGCGGAGGGAGGACGCTGTCCTCACTCTCAAGCGGCCCGCCTCCTCCTTCACGAGCATTACTACTTCGCAGAAGGAGGAGACCGCTTCCCACTCCGTCTCGCCCCGCAGCATGGCCGCAACCAATGCCGGGCGCGAGAGGTCTCCGCCTATCGCCGCCGTGAGGACACGTCGGTGCTCTGCCCAAGCGGGGCAGTCTTGCACCGTATGCTCTACTGTGTCCTCCGGAACTAATTGGGATAGGTATAATAATTAGTCTTAGTCACTTATGACAAAATTAATAGTCATCTTTGACAAAATGTTTCCTTGATCCTGACTAATCATTGTAATTAGTCACCTATGCTGGTAAATATCTCAAAACGGAGTACGAGTGGACGAAAGTCGTGTAAGTAGCAAAATTTAGCCTTTTACAACATAGCTATTATTGGACCTTGGGGCAGATTCCAAAATATTTACGGTATATTCCAAATGAACTGAGAGGCCAGAGGGTCTAAAATGGCCATTTGGCAAAATTCCCAATTATTCATTCACTTCATGAATTTCCAGCAATTTCCAGCAATTTCACTGGTTTTTATTCTGTTATTTATTCACGAAACGACTCATTCGAAATATTACTAAGTGGCCGTTTTAGGCTGGGTTACTTGGTTCTTATCAGTTACACAAAATGTTATCTTTGAGTTTCTCAATAAACACAATTTTGTTTTATTAACAATTTTGTTTTATTAATGTATGGCTGAGCTCTATGAAAATCCACTGGTGGAATACTCTCGAGTCCTCCAATAGCCCTTTACGTTCCGAGGTCACGGTAATTCGTTAGCCCCGCGACCCCTGTAGGCTTTGGCCCTCTAAAGGGGCGCCCAGTCACTGTGCTGGCACTCTTTGAGGCGCGCGTGGAACACAACGCGCCGTCGCGTCGGCGTGTCGACCCGGGCATGGTCCATGGTTGAACAGCGAGTCGCCCATTAATCGCCGCTCGCATGGCCGCGCCTACGGTGGCCGGAGATCGTCTAGCTACGTCGTAGGCGTCTAACATTGATGCAGAGAGGTGCTTCTAAAAAAAACATACATTTGGAGCTATGGTGATACTTATCCCGTGTGATGTGCGTTGAGCCTTAAGACGGGAGTATCCGGCTTGATCGAATGAGATTTGTGGGAATCAAAGTCAACATTTCAGGCGTCATTAATTTTATCGACATTTTCAATTCTTCTCTGTCAGCTTTTCGCCTACGGGTTTACAAGTCGGTGATTTACTACGATAGACTTTCGGTGGTGTAATGTTTCTCGATCTTTTTTGTTAGAAAAACGATATCGTCTACACAGACAAAGTTGCAAGCAGTTTACACGCATAAAACTGACAGTTTAAGCGAGACACGAACATGAAATAACTAAGTACATATAAACAAGCAAATTCTTTTTTTTATTATAGCGCTAATTTATAATTATAGCGCTATCCTGTATTTTTTGTGAAATATTTTATATTATGTATGTTTACCTATAATAGTATGATATTTTTGTTTGAAGGACGAAACTTGATTGCCTACTGCAAATAACACGACCTTTCAATGCAAATAAGTGCATTTCTTTTCCATAAAGTACCTATACACACATACAATGCTAATAACTTTCAACCTAGAGCACATCTTTGTGATTATTTTGGTGTACCTACTTAGCCAATAGCGGATATTGACCCACACCTTCATTTATAATAAGAGAGTTTAGAAGATAGATATAAAAACCAAAATAAATCCTGAACCTGTCGGCAATGTTTTTAACAAAATAAATGAAGACCGATTCTAAACAATGGAAAATAATCGCGTATATTACTTATATTTTCAATGAATAAGTTATCTCCAAAACCATATTCGGGCTAACGATAGCCGTATAATGTGAAGCAATGTAACAAAACATAGGCCGTGACTATGCATAGTCTGAATAGCAACAGCTTTGCATAATGGTTTTGGTACTTACAAAGATAGTTTCAGCTTTATTCTATTTTATACAATGTGTCCCAGGGATAAGTGACCGCCCGGTGTTTTTTGAATATTTGTACAAAATTATTAATAATTACATTTATATTAGCGGCTTTAGTTTTTTTTTTTTGTAAAGACGCGTGACGTGCTGCAGTTTTTTTACGATATTTCCTAATTTTGTTCATCTTTTTCCATTATTTTTTTTACTCACTAGCCGACATCATAGTTTATCAACTAAAATATAACATTACAAATATAGCATTAAACGTAACTAAAATGTAGTAAAAAATTTATTAAATAAAAAAACAAAAATAAAATTCGAAGAAAAAATAACTCTTCTTTTCAGTTTTTTCAAAATAAATCTAAAAAATGCCCCCTTAATATCTTTCACGCGTCTTTACAAAAAAAAAAGAAAAAAAATAAAAAAAACTAAAGCCGCTAGCTAAGTCACAAATATAAATGTAATTATTAATAATTTTGTACAAATATTCAAAAAACGCCGGGCGGTCACTTATCCCTGGGACACATTGTATAAGGGCGATATCTGCCTGGCCAAAATGTATACTAATGTCATTTATAATATACTATAACGTCATTTTGGAAATTAACACGAAGGCGAGATAAAACATTTAATTATACATTATGCTTATGATAAGGTAGAAACAAATGAACGCTATATACGAGTACGTATCACCTATTCGTAACTCTCTGCATGATCGAAACAGAAATGAGGAGATTCGTAGACGAACCGATTTTGCGACATAGTACAGCGAATCAGCAAGTTTAAGTTGCAGTGGGCATACAGCACGCAGAACTGATGGTCAATGCGGCCGTAAAGCTCTTGAATGGAGAGCACCCCCGGAAGGCGCAGCAAGAGACGTCCACCCACAAGGTGGACAGACCATCTGATGAAGACCACAGGATTGCGCTGGCAAGCCGCTTCCAATCGTTTCTATTGGAATCTATGGGGGACGTCCTACAGCTGATACGATGATAATGATGAACTACCAGTACGGAACTAAATAAAGATAGTAAAAAAGTTAATATGTGATTTTTAAATTCCATATAAAATATTTTGGAAAAAAAACGTGTACTTACATACAAATATCAAAAACCGAAAGTAGTTGCATTTTTGAAATGTAATAAAACATGCCTACATCAATCTAGATTCAATCGTTTAGATAGCTTCATACATCAACATCAAAATTACTCATTCAGAATTTCAATCTCTACAAACCAAGCCAATATATCGCATAAATGCTTGATTTAGATATGTAAATTGATTGGTTCTCGAGAATTCATAATATATGAAACTTTGGATTACACAGTAACCGCATTTATTTGGTTTTAGACCAATTTATTAGTCCGCAATTCAGTGGTAACAAAACCAGATATATGCTGGCTCTTTATACTTCGTAATACGTGTATAATAAAATTTTAAGCTAATATCAGAAGTATCATTTGAGTGAATGGCACTCGAGTGAATATTCATTTTTGTTTAGTTCCTTACGTCGGAATGAAAAACCGCCCTTCACAGTCAATTTCCTACGAATCATCTTGACCGATTAAGCTAGTGGCACCGGTGTACTTTTTTGTAATTTTAAAATAATCAGTTTTAGAGTTATTCAGGAAAATAGACGAACCTATTGAGACTACAATTCTGAAAAATACTAGTCCGTAGATAATAGTCCTTTACCTATAGATTACAGGAGAATCTTAAACACTTTTTTGTTCAAATTTCTTCTTCAATATTAAATAAGGGATAGGTATAGTTTTACTACTTATTTAATTTACTTTGTATTCAGACAGTGAACTACAGATCCCGAGAGACGAAATCTAACATCGTTGAATTGATTTACATAAATTAAGTATTTTTTTATTCTTTTCTTGTTGAGTTGTTTCACGTCCAGCATGACAATTAATAATAATGTACAAAAATTGAGGAGTCTGGTAGATATCAGCTTTACTGGCGACGTGTATATCTAACACGTAATAGATATTCTGATGTTCACACCGTGTTTAAAATTCTTTCATGAACGCATTATTCTAGTGCCTCGTTGATTTTAATGTGCATACAAGTTACATTTTCATGAATTTCGTGAATGTAGTTTTGAGTTTATTTTTTTTTTGTGGTCAAATATTCATAGTGTGTCCTGCCCACCCAGGGCGAGGCGGGAGGGACTGTAAGAATTATACTGAATAAAATCCAAGGTGATCCTTTAATAGCCCTTTACGTTCCAGGGTAACCGTTACAGTTACAAACAGTGGTAAGCAAGCAAAGATACAACAGTGAAGAATGCTATGACTAAGAAGTTAACCATTGAGATGACGTAAAGTATAATGGAATAAATAAGAATAGAAGATACGTTGTCCGACGCTCAATTCATTGAGATAAAAGCAGGAGATAAATTGATATAAATGATGAACATAAAAGTAGTCGATATCGAGTTCCAGAACTACTGAGAACTTGATACCAATTTATGCGGTGAGAAAACAACCACTTACCGCAATACCAGAGGTGAAATACGATCGTCTTTTGTTTTTATCCTGCTACCGTTTGCAACTTTTTAGAGGGTGTTATGTTTATTGGTAGCTCGTTGAATTTGAGCGCGTTAATAGGAACTCAGATTCTACTTACAACGTAGGTACAAATTTTATACGTACTACGTGTAAATTACTATTAACCACGAGATCTCGTTCGAGATCTTGTTTTTTTTCAACAATATGCCTGCGTCGACTGCTGCCTCGCCAGATGGTAAGCAATAATGCGGTTATCTTATTCAGTCTTTACCAGATTATTTCAAGGTATTACAAGTGTGCACAATGAAAGTATTTTCAAAATCCTTTGTACGTATGGGTGAATTTTCAGTGGCTCAAAACATAGCCTAACTTAAATAAGGCTGGGCAGGAACTATCTGTCGTATGTCAGACGAGCTGTAGGCCCGTGACACACGTCACTGTGCCTCGAAACCGACGACGGGTTCACGTATACTATAAGTTCAAGTGCAAAAACACAACTACACATAATCATAATCAGCTCTCCTGTCTGTTCTAAAGCCTGTAATGTAGGGGTAGTTCTTCAGAGACAAAATTTTCGATGTCTGTGGGTATATTTCTGTAACCAACTAACAAAACGGCATGTAATATTTTTTTCTGTACAGTTTAGCTTTAGCTCTACCTGGGACAAATTATATTCTTTTAATAGTAGCTATCTAGATACAAAATAAAAAAAATTTAAGTCTGTTCTCCTGATTCATATAGGGCGTCCGTTTCCCATTTTCCGGAACAAAATGGTCGATGTCGCATTTTCCTTTTGATTCATCAATATAAATTAAAGTTATATCGAAAGGTAATTAATTGACCTCTTACAAAAAAAATACATATTAGATATAACTACGTTAGTGTGTTTTTAATTAAGTAAATAAGAAGTGTCCGGCGTATAATACTGATTCATGTGGAGTAAGCTTCGCTTGACTGTACTTGGTCGAGGAATAATGATGAGAGTCTGGGATCCCACGTGGGGGGAAACCTGTCGTACAACGGACATGCTAGAAGGCGGACGTGAGGCTGGTTGGCTTAGAACCTGGTGAAACAAAGGGAAATGTCTGATTCATCTGTGCTTGGTTTAGGTACCTTGCTGATTACAATGCCTAATTTATTAATTTTATTTTGCTGTTTTAAGACTTTAATCTGAGTTTCGTGTGATGCTTTTGGGTTACAGATTCGTGTAGAAAAATGATAATACTGAAGTCTGTATGAATGATGAGTTAAGCATGATTTTAGGCAAAATCATGATTCATCTGTGCCTGATTCATATGTTCAAAAACCCATATGAATCTGAAAATAAATTAGTTTTCCTCTTTTTCAGCCAGAAAGGAGCACTTTAGTTACGTTATTTTACTTTTCCATGTCAGTAGAGTGTGTGTGAGATAATTTTGACATTATTTTTCGGTATTTATTCATAAGTCAAACTCTATCTATTTTATTTTATTTTATATTGCTGTTCACAACAATGCCACTATAAATAGTAGAAAAGATGGAAAAACATATATCTATGAGAAAAAGAGACTCACAGAACGTACGAATTTTTCATCCTTCTAAGATGGAAAATAAGAAAAGATTCAGACAAGTATGCTGCGTGGAAATTAAAAATGAAAGAATTATAGGGTAAACGCCCAGTCATTGGACACTTAGGCCTTTGTCAAACAGACAGGCGATAGCGAACCGAACCGAATCATGTCATATAAAAATGCGAAAGCGATCCGATACTCTCTGTGACAGGCTTCAAACAATTCCATACATTACAAACAAAAACGCCTCGCTTCGCGTTCGTCACGCCAGTCTGTTTGACAATAGCTTTAAGGACCTTCTATAGATGAAAAATTATTTTTGGACACATTTATGAAGTTACAAGCTAGAATCGTTATTATTTTGCTTATTCAATGTGTATGTTAACATAATTTGCTTTTAAAAATTATATTTAATAGCATATACATAACAAAATATCGTGTTAAAAAAAAGTACCCAAATATATAGTCATTGGACAGAGTTTCTATTGTTGGACAGTCTATACTAGTTAATGGACAGCACAATTTAGCTCATTAATGTTCAAAAGAAGATTAATACGCTAAGTTGTGCCCCTTCATTATTCGCTATTTTAACGATTTATTTTTATAAATCGTTAAAATAGCGAATAATAAAGGGGAAATTTATAAACAACATTTTTTCTCATTGATTGATTGATTTTATCTCTTTGATTCTAAGACTTAGAAGAAACATTAATAATCACAGTTGCTTTCAAAACTATTCCGTCTTAGCAGCTCTAATGTAATACAAAAAAAATGCTTTCTTGTAAGCATTAAACAAAATAAGATACCTCTTATAAAATTCACATCAAACAAAAAAATTACCTGAGTTCTATATTTTCTCAATCAGCACTGAATGTTAATTATTAAGCATATTTTTTGTCGAATCTTAGTCTTTCTTTTTCCCCTTGGGCATTTTTGATTTACTTCTAAGCACTATTATCAGACAGTACCGTTAGTTAGGTAGGTTTTAGTTTGGACAAGGTGTCCAATGACTAATTTTAATCTTAAAATTAGTCATCGGTCTTTGGACAGGGTGTCCAATATCTGATTTTAATGTTAAAATTAGTCATTGGACACCCTGTCCAAAGACTAGTAGAAGGTGCCTAAGAGCAACACTATTAAAAATGGTTCCTTTAGCCTAAAGTTATACGCAGTAGAGTCCAAAATAATTTCAATTATTTTTAATTTAAAAATTGCAGTTATTGGACGCTTGTCCAATAATTAGATTTTAATCAAAAAAGTTTTCAGTTATTGGACATTACATAATAACCTAAAAAACGTATTTGACTGTATGTAATCATATTCAAATCAGTACAGAATACCATTATGCATTACTGTGCAAACTACTAAGAACATAGGACTGTCAGGTAGAATACAAATCGTTAAAACATGTAGTAGTTAAACTTACCAAATTCTTTATTTCTCATTAGAATTACCGGTAAGCGTCTGGACGCCGAGAAAATTAATTAATTTTGACCAATTACTGCCATCTATTAGAAATGTTTTAAACTTTTAAGTATCGCCAATAAACGGAGTACATAAAGAGTCAGTTGCATTGTTAGACTCTTGAATCATAACTTTAATAAAAACGATTAAAGGGAGTTCTGTCCAATAACTGATAGTGTCCAATGACTGGTAGTTTACCCTATTTGAAAAAATAGAGAGAAAAAACAAAAGTAATCAGAGAGAATATTATAACGTAGCATTAAAATAACTATCTAGTACCTATTTATATTCATATTACAAAATTCTCGCTTTTCTGTAAGTATTTATTTCTGTAATTGTTAGTTTAAAAACAAGAATTTTATTGTTGAATTGACCAGATTTTTTCCTTGATAATATGATCACTGTTAATAAATTAATTGTTTTATAAAAAAATATTATTGTTGTTATAATATAATGATTATTTTCTTAATACAAAGCCCATTTTTATTTATAGTTTTCCATTTTTATTTCTGTTCCTGATTCATCTGTAAAAAATTCTGATTCATCTGGGCACAAAATTTTTAAACGTCGATATCTTAAAAACTACTTTGTAAAAAGGAGTCCCTCAAACAAATAAATGTTATTTGGAATATCTATTTTCATATGAACATGAGTTACTGAGCTGAAAGTGAAATTAAAATTTGACCATATGAATCAGTCAAAGAATCAAATTTCGAAGAACTACCCGTAGACATAAATTAATTAAAATATGTACTTGACAACATTTTGTAATGTTGTGTTTGAATATTATACGAACAAATTTTGCTCGAACATCCTAAAAATGTTTATCCTTGCCGTTGGACACAGAGCCTCAATGCAATACCAGCTTAGTATGGGCACTCCTTAAGAGCGCCAACAAATACGCCGCACACTATCTGGAATCGTACCACAAGTCCTAGCACAGATCCCAAAATGTGAGACAGTACGTTTTTATTTGGCCTTCGAGTGTCCCCTGGACTTACTAAAAGCTGTTATCTCTAGAGTATTCTATGATACACTAAGTGCATACTCAAGTCGTTAGGATATCTATAAACTGTTGGTTATGGGTGATAAAAATGCAATAATCGTGAAACAGGGGACAGGTTTAAAATAATAAAACGAGAATAGGAATATACTCGAAATAATTTAATTTATTGCATCAATTTTACTATTAGTTTCATATTTTTTCAAGGTTAACGATTTTGGCTTCGTTCAAAATACGAAAGCTAATCCCAATAAAGTTTTACTACAATCACAATTTCTTACTAGCATCAAAAAAATAAAATATAGTTTATATGGGGAAGTCAAGGGGAAATGAGTTTATAAGGGGAAGTTTAAAAGTGGCGCCTGTTACAGAAAAAATTAAAGGGAATCGTCTGTCTTGGATGTCCATACCAAGTGATGAGGAGAGATGAGACTCATGTGACTGAGAGAGTGATGAGTATGAATGTTGATGGATGGAGAGGAAGAGGAAGGCCAAAGAAAAGATGGATGGATTGTGTAAGAAATGATATGAATGAAACAGGCGTGAATGATGATGTGACGTCTGATAGGGGAGAATGGAAGAAGAAAACGTGTTGCGCCGACCGTAATTAAAATGGGATGAGGGCAGGAAGGTGATGATCAAACAAATATAAATAGATAGAAAGAAACAAACAAACAAAGAAATAGAAGATAATCATTATGGATTACCAAAAGCTAGCAAAAATATGAGGCAAGAATGTTGAGTGTCGTATTGCCAACTATCTAACGCAGTAATTTACTCCTAATATATAAAAAAAAACTCAATAAAAGTAGTGGTAAGGAAGCACAATACAAAAAATATAAATCGGTATGCAGCCACGTTTTTAATTAAACGAAAATATACCTTAAATAATTTTGAGGGTAGGAGGAGTCATTTGACAATATTTCTTCCACAAATAAGGGGTAGAATAAGTATGCGCAACTGCTTTTTTTTAATGTTGGTGCACAGATTATTTTTTTTTAGAACGCATCATATAACTGAAGGCACAGGGTGCTGTCCCTGATTTTTAATTGCATTTTAAAAGCCACTAGTGCTTTGAAAAACTGCCGTGGACCATCTCTTATCTACATAGCTCTGCATACGCGCTAATGTATGTTCAGGCACAAATAGCTCAACGTTAATAACATTAGACTAAGCTCCATATCGTAACTGCCAAGGACGTGCGTTAGCACTTAACTTGCACTTAACCTGTAACATTAACCATGTTAACTGGTACTGGGTTTATAATAAACTTAATAAAAGCTTAGCTGCACTTGCAGTATTATGGGGGATTTTTAATAAGCAACTCAGAATTATACAAAATTTTCTTTGGGAAAGTTCTAAAATCCGCTTCATTTTAAAAAAACATTCTTCATGAAGATTTCAGACTTCACAGTCGGCTCGGCAAACGGCTCGCCGGAACGCTCGTTAGAATGTTCGCTTAAAAGCTTTCGTTCGTTTTTAAGTAAGTCAGCACCTTAATGATGCCTCTGTCAAACTGAAAAGCGTGCCGAAGCGTTTTTTTTTGTAACGTATAGAATTGTTTGAAGCCTGTCACATAGACTATCGGACCGCTTTCGCTTTTTTATATGACAGGATTCGGATCGCATTCGCTTCGCCCTGTCTGTTTGACAATAGCTTTAAGCTATTGCAGCAGCTATTGCATATTATCAAAAATTCTCTAAGTAAACAAGCATATTATAAATTAGAAGATTATATTCAAGATAAAAATGCTTGGAAACATGCTGGTCCTGCTCCATAGTACAATGTAGGGCTTGAACAGAATCAAACTTGGTTGAAATTTTTAATGCTCACACACTGCCTATATTGTATTGGTATAAAGTTATAGTTGCATTATTTTGTGAAAGTGTGAACACCGTGTACCTTTTAGCTGTTTATTTATTGTTTTTTTTTATTCTTTCAATGGTCATAACTTGAGTACGCCGCTTTCACATTTATTTATTTCTTTAAAAATTTGTAATTTCAAAACATTGTAAAAAAGTTTTGAAAAAGAGTAAGTATGGAGTTTCTTGCCCATTCTTCTCCATACAACCTACCTTAGCGAATGGGTGTAGAATCAATCCCATCCCTTCCTATTTCCTTTAAATGTAATAATCGACGTTCAAAAGTGCCTCTTTGATGGCCTAATTGGAATAAATGATTTGACTTTGACTTTGCAGATAGACAGGCGAAGCGAATGCGATTCAAACAATTTTTATTTGTAATGTATGGAATTCTTCAAAGAATTCCATACATTACAAACAAAAACGCTTCGCATCGCTTTCTCCACGCCTGTCTGTTTGACAATAGCTTTAAACTTTCTAAAACCGTCGGCTTCGCCAGATTAAAGACACCTAAATCCGTTTAGTGTTTTTTGCGTGAAAGAGTGTCAAACACCTACGTATTCATTGACCCAACCATCTCACAATATTATTATGGAATTTAATCAGTAGTAGACTCGTAACGCATATTAACCTCCATACATATTATTATACACTTGCATAAATGTAAAGTGGAGCACCTACTCAGGTGCTCCACATTGCATAGCACCACGTCCGTATTCACCAAAGTTTTATAAAGAAGAGCACCCTTGAAAATTGCAGATGTTTTACATAAGTGCTGAAATCTGCAGTTTTGATAAAATATGTAACTAATATTGAATCTTAAAAAAAATGCTATTTTCTGTTCTCATTTCAGTAAGGAAATGCTAGTCAAAGATATTTTGATGGTACGTAGAAACTATTCTCTTGAATATTGGCAATATTTTTAGTTTCGGTCAGGTATTTGAAATTCTAGGTAAACAAAACTAACCTAAAAATATTATGGTACTTATTCAAAGTAATAATGTTGAATAAACTCTTCAAAACAAAGTTGAATGACAAGGTTTCTTGGATGAATATTCCTTCGTTCTTTGAAGGTACAAAATAGTAGATTACGCACCAAGGGAATAAAGCAGTGCCTTACGTCACGGGCGTATTGAATCCCGAAGCGACACTAAGGATTCTGGGGGTGAACCTCCGGAGCGCAGCGAGGAGGTTCAAGTGTTAATTCCCGAGTGAAACGAGGGAATTAAGATAAGAATCCTTAGTGTAGCGAGGGATTTAAGTTAGCCCAAGACAAAGGCAGCTTTATTCCTGAGGTGAGTACTCTGCTTTTCACACCATCACCTGCGAGGAAATAAATTCGAATTTTGAAATTTGATGTGGTACGACAACCTTCGAACGTGAGCATGCTGTGGTGCCCACCTCAGCAAGCGATCAGCTGTTGCAGTGGGGACTGCCGGGGGGCAGCCGCCGCTGCTTCAATTCCTTCGTTCCAAGTTTTCATACTATGTTTTGTTTGAGGTTCCAAATTCAAATCACATTATTCCCAGGGAATAATGAAATTCAGTACATATATTATTCCCTGGTTTGAGTGTGGGGAACAATGACTTGCTTTACGGCCAGTTTGCATGACTTATAATTTGACATTTACGAGCAAGTGGTGTGAAAAGTAACTTTATAACTAGTATAAGTTTCAATTTTGTAGGAAATTAGGAGGCTTGTTAAAGTTTATTTTGTAACGCTAGTTGGAAACACTATCGCTTGATAAACATCATAAACTTTATCGTCTGGTTAAAAGTGATGTTCATTAATAAATTAATATCTTACATTAATTTATGAGATGAATGTGTTGAATTAGGTACAGTGAAAATTATATTTGAAGGTAGAAAAAAACTCGTCTGCAGTCACATATTTATTAATTCGATATGTATACCTGACATAATAACTCTGTTAATTAATTGTGGTGTACAATTTAGTATATTCTATAATTCAATTCTATTCAACCTTAAGCCTGTAATCCGTAAAGGCAGAGGTAACTTATAGTGTAACATTTGAGAGAAACACAGAAACTCCTGTTGCAAAAATCAACAACACTTAACTCGAATCGGAAGGTGTCAAAGGAGGCCTGCACCAATATGGCTGAAAGAGGCTGATGACGAAGAAGAAGATACTGTGAAATATTTATTATTAACATGAAACGTAATTTCTAAAAGCTAAATCTTAAGTCTAACTCCAGAAAAGTAATTACCACAGTAATGAGTCATCTCTAGACAGTAAATCTCGAAGTTCTAAAAGACCGATTAAAGTTTGACTTAAGTAGACATACGATCAAGTATCCTTGTTGTACTGTACATACATCAAGTTAAATATTATTTGTTAATTATTTATTTATGTTTTTCATACGTGGTTAAAATGACAAGACGGGAGGGACTGTCAGACTTGTACTGAATAAAATCCACGGTGTTTTTCAATAGCGCTTTACGTTCCGGGGCCATGGTTACCTGGTTAGTCCCACGACGACGAAGCCACTGTTACCGGCTTTTTTTTATAAGGATAATCCCATCACACTATTCCCAAACCACTGCAATTCCTGAAAGCCAGAATCAACTGTGGCGACCACTAAAAAAGGGCCGAGACTGCATGAGAATGAATTTAACTGTCTTGGATCCTGCAACGATATTAATCAGAAAAGAATAGTGGAGAAAAACGTCGCTACCGGCTGTAGTTTTGTAAATTTTTACAGTCGTTACTTATAAGTCAGAAGCCCAAAAGTCTGATTAACAGTCTTCTAAAGCGGTTGCGTATTACCCAGTTGCCTACTGAGTTGTGAAACTCCGCTAGTTGAACCAGTATTTGATAACCCAAGTAGTGACAGTGACCTCATAAAAATGAACATAAAAACGTTAATCAGTTAGAAAGGATTGAAATGATGAGTAAGCATGGGACTGATAGGTGTCATAGCTTATAAATGTGTGAACGTTATCCTACCTCATAAAATATGGCTGACTAAGCTAAGTGGATTGACCAGAACTTAAACTTTTTAAGGCATCGACTAAAATAAGTGTGGGTGTGGGCGCGAGTGCGGGTGCGTATGGCGTTGGGTGTAGCGTTCGACGGTAAGCTCAGGGTAATTATATTTTTAGATTTAGTCAATTTTGTGACTTTTATTGTGCGTTAGTAACTTTAAAATGAGGTTTTATATATTAGGTGTATGAAAATTTAAATATTTTCAACAGTAATTCTATTATCGTTTAGTATTAAATGTTTGTAAACGCCACCACGACACAGAAGACACTCCTTAATGTGGGTTTACGCTTATGTGTCTATATTTATGAGCTAAAACTATGACACATAAACGCCCGTGCGCTTTTCATAGAAAACTGCAACGCCACGGGTACCCGATAACCACAGGACGCAACTGGACTGCCCGTCATTATTCGGTGTAACTTTTAGCGGACAATCCACAAGCGTGAGTTTTAGCGGATTCTCATATAGGTGAAGGTGCAAAATAACTTTCCAATAACTTGTAACTTTTAACTTGTTACTTTTGAAAAATAACCAAATATTATGCAATATTTATTTTGTGTCTTTAGGTAGTTTCTATCATCCACGTAACAACGTAATGTTTTTGCAAGGTTTTACAGTTACTTTTCATACCGGAAAACAAAAAACTTCTATGTATGTTAAATGATGGTTGACAGTAATTTGTCATGCTCAGTCAAACTAAATAAATATGTAGGTATATGTCGCAGTATGGATATAATTATTATATACCGTAACATAGTTATACGAAAGCGATTCTTTAGTATCTCACTAGGAATGTAGTTATAAAACCGTCGAAGTTTAGTGATATACTTCTATTACTAGATTAAGTTCAGTGTTATAAATATATTAGGGTTTGTCTCAAAAAAGTATATATTAATAACCACTAAGGGGATGGCGGGGTCTACCAGACCCCGCTATCCCCTTCAAACCTAACCTGTCCGAGTCGGGGTGCCCCGTGGTACGAAACAGGGACTGACAAATAAAAAATGTCGTAGAAACGATTAGAGGCACCCCGACTCGGACAGGTTAGGTTAGAAGGTCGTGTAAAGGCTTCGTGGTTATATTTTTCTAACCACCCAGAAGTAGGAGCACCGCGAAGTGGTGCTCCGTCGACATTTTCTGCGGCCGACTGACTGCGGAGTGGGGAGCGCGTAAACACAACAAACCCATAACCCACCGCGGGGGAGGCGACGCGCCGCCTGCGCCGCACACTCCGAAAGCTATTTCACTAAACTTAATCTAGTAATATAAGTATATCACTACACTTGAACCGTTTTATAACTATATTCCTAGTGAGATAGTAATAGAATCGCTTTCGTATTACTATGTTACAGTATATAATTATATCCCTAGGGATATAACTATATTACGGCTTTATCTATCTCGCTGCGACATATATAATACTAAACTTAACAGTAAAGTCAAACAGATAAAGATTGAATTGAACTATAAATGTTGCAAAGCAAACGGTCCTTTATTACATTCACAAGAGCACACATTTGGAATGCAATTCAATAAAAATCCGTGTCGTGCTGCAAACGCAGACAAAATTTTCAAATAAAATGACAATGTAAGCTATAAAAAACGAGGTATACCATGCACACTGGGTCGCTAACATCCAGCTAGTTTACCTACTGCATGAAGTAAAAATGCAGCCTTATGTTCGTTGACACAAGAAATGATTTAGTATAATAAATAATTCTAAGACTCACGACATGAGGGTCATCATCATCTGCCTAGCCTTTTTCCCAACTATATTGGGGTCGGCTTCCAGTCGAACCAGATGCAGCTGAATATCAGTATTTTACATGGAGCGACTGCCTGTTGGACCTCCGCAACCCAGTAACTGGGTAATACGATACCCCATGGTAAGACTGGTTGTCAGACTTTAGAGCTTCTGACTAACAGTAAGTAACGACTGTCAAAGATCTACAAATGACAGCCGGGACCAACGGCTTTTACGTGCTTTCCGAGGCACGGAGGAAACTCGCTATGACAGATGGTCACCCATCCACAGACCAACCTCGGCAAGCGCGGCTTAACCCGGAAGATCGGCCTGTGTGGCTGTAATTATTTAGCCACGAGCTCCTTTAGATATGAGGGTCATACGAGGTTAAATTTTCATACTAGTCACAGTACTAGGTATCATTGTCAGGTTTCCAGAATATCATAACAAGTTGCCAAAGAGTTCAACACCGGGGAGCCTATTAATTATCATCAATCGTTCGACTCCAGTTGACAGTGACATGTATTTATAATTCTAAAAAAGCTTTTTGTAAAAAAGGGAACTTCACAAAAAGTTTTATTTTTTTTTATTTTACTATTTTTAGTTCAGATATTCAACAAAACACTTCGTATACTTACTTACTTTGAAAATTTGCAATCCAAGTAAGCAAAAACAGATCCATGGGGCAACGCCGGAGGATATCCTTTATAGTTATACTATACTAAAATCTTCTCCAGAAAGCAACTAACAGTTTTCTGAAAACCGCATCAAAATCGGTTCAGCCAAACGCGAGATAATCGCGATCAAACATTCATGCACACATAAATACAAACGAACAGGTAGAACTGAGAACCTACTTTTTTTTAAGTCCGTTAAAATGTTTCATAAGTTAAATAAATTGTTCACAACTGAGCTTTTAAAACCACCGAATAATTAAACTTGTTTTATTGACTACAGGTAAACAAACCACAGACAAATAACCTGGACTGTAATTGAAATGATTTGTCATAAAACTTGGTGGAATGTTCAGGAAAAGACTCAAGTACTTCGATGACCTGAAATGTCTAACATAAAGCGATAAAATGGGTTGCGGAATTGTAGAGAATACTGCACAATAACGATAAATTATTCGCATTTCGGCGAAAAGAGGATAGTGTAGCAAGTTATTCGCGATTTGTAGTCTATACATATAATAAAGGAGAATGGGCAAATTTGTATGGAGCGTGGGCGGTCCGCGGCCAATAATGATTTTGTTATATTCTGGTGTAGTTTAGGCCTACAATTTTTGTGGGCAAGTTTTATCACTGTGGTGTACTTCTAAGTTTTTATTGGGTGAATATTGATTATAAGGGAGTTTCGGGGCTACTGGTTGTATGATATTGATTTAAGTTGAAAAAGTTTTATTATTCATTGCTTTTTGGTATGCTCGGAATTTTCAAAACTATAATTATTTTTTCAATAATTTCGTATGTCAGTCTGACCCTAACTGATTGAGGCATTAGTAGATCTGTTAACAGTAATAGTCGTTACTCAGCAAAATGACGGGGCCTCCCTCTAGACGGACAAAGCCTGCCGGGGTCGCGGAACTTACGCGTAACTGTGGGCCCGGAACGTAAAGGGCTATTGAAGGACACCGTGGATAGTGTGTACTCGCCATTAGCAAGACGAAAACAACAGCAATATTGCATATGAACATAATTATTGTGCGATATTGTTCTGTGCAATTAGGTTATATTGACACTCAAATATTTTTTTTCCTAAATGAAATACAGAGTAACGCCCATAGTAAAAGTTATTCCTAAATAGCAGTACTTTCATTTGATACTAAATTAATTGATGGCCGCCGAACGCCCAAGTCCGCCCATTCTCCTTTGTAGAAAAGTGGTGTCTGTACAATGGAAATATACAAAAAAAAAGTAGCAGGGGTTGTTATTTTATCGATGCCAAACCCGAAACTGTTATTAATTTTTTTTTTGTCTGTTTGTCTGTGTGTTTGTGCACGCTGATCTTCGGAACTACTGGACGGATTTGAATGATTTTTTTTGTTGTATAGGTATTAAGTTCGATTAACATATAGGCTATAATTTATCTTGGAAACTTGAACACCTGATGCAGAACTGCAACAGACCTGCTTAACTATAAGAGATACAAAAATGATGCCATAGAAAAAATTGTTCCACGTGATGAGCATTTTCTGCTGAGAGAATAAAATTGAAGATCCTGGACACCTGATGTGGAACTTCAAGAGCCCATCTACACTATAACATATAAGGAAATGACGTCTTAGCAAGAGTTATTCATCCTGATGAGTACTCTCTGTCAACGTATAAAAATTGAAGATCTGGAACACCTGATGCGGAACTCCAAGAGCCCAGCTACACTATAATATATATACAGGAATGACGTCTTAGCAAGAGTTGTTTAGTCTGATGGGCATTTTCTGTTGTCTTACAAAAATGAAAGATCTGGAACGTCTGGAATCGTCTCGCGCATCCCGTTGTTTTCCCGTCCCCAGGCTCCTAGAAATCGACATCAGACGTTTCAGATCTTCGATTTTGACGACCCCGACTGCTGGCATAAGCAACAGGATCCGCGTACGAAGTCGCGGGCAGAAGCTATACTTAATAAAAAAAGGTCGATGAACCTAATATTGCTCCCTCTTTGGTATGTCAACTGCTTTAGTATTCCATTCCGGACCCTTTTCCTTTATTTATTTTAAACCTAAAAGACAAAGGATTCATCTGCATAGCTTTTTTCACTGAGAATTTCAAAGATTTATAGTATGTAATAAAAGTATGTATAGTTAAAATTAAAGACTTGTTTAAAATTGAGGTCACCTTACTAATTAATTTCAGGTCAGTTTTTTATAAAAATACTTCTAATAGTTCAGTTAAAAAAAGGAAAGTGATCAAATTCAAATTGTGGCTTAAAAAGTAAATGGAAAAGTGTGTTAAAACTGATTGTTAGAGATTATTTAAAAGTATTAATCACTCGGATATTCTGAATGGTTTTGAAATAAGGGAATTTAATTTTTTTTTTCAATCTATAGCCATTAATTTGCGTATGTAAACATGAAAGGTAGTAGGGGGAACTTTTGAACCTTAAAACATTAGCACTGACAAACTTAGAGGTAGAAGGATTGGAAGTGACCTCGCTCATACCTCGACTCGATTGATTTTATATTTTTACTAGGGACCCGCCGACTCGTCACGGGTGCAATCTCTACTATATTATGCATGTTATATACATAAAAATCTTCCTCTTTAATCACTCTATCTACATAAAAAGACGTGTGGCACTCGGGGACTGCCGCGGTAAAGCTAAATTGCATAGCATTTTGTATCAACTTATGCAATTATAATTTTATTTATTTATTTTATTCATGCAGTATTGCTTTTTCTTTGATATTAATTCAAGTTACATTTTTAAATATTTCTTTAAAAAAATAAAAAAATATTAAAAAAAAAACAAAAAAAAAACAAAAAAAAAACAAATAATTATTATTATTTTATTATTATTATATTAATAAATCAATAATTAATTAATTTTAATAATTAATAATTAATTTAATAAATTAATCATTTAATTAAATTAATAATTTAATTAAATTAAATGAGCGTGAGGTTTTTTCGTTACGGAATTTCTGGATTCGGTCCCCGCGCTCAAGGCCAGCGATAGAAGCTATGCAATAGCTTAAAAAAACCGGTTCAAACCCGTTGCGTAGTTTTAAAGATATGAGCACAAAAGGAACTGACAGACTGCGGGAAGCGACTTTGTTTTATAGGTACTATGTTGTGATGGGCACCCTGTATACCCAGATATACGTATAAATGTGAATAACTAACCAAATGTCCTTATAACTGAAATTCAGAACAAGCGATGAGGATTCACTCACCGGTAAAAGAAACCTCATTTAAATTATTTAAGGGTGTGGGCGCCTTCTATTTTCTTGTACATTATGAAAATGGTTGCTTGAATAAATAGCAATTGTTTTAGCATATTTAGTTCAGAAGATTCGCATGGAACAATAATTTGAAACGTCTGACTTTTCAATTTCATCGGATGATGTTGTAGTCGACTTCTGAAGTCGCTGAAATTATTGTCAAGTAAAATGTTTACCTTAATAAACGAATTATTCTCGCGACTTCGTGGGCCTAGATTTCAAACTTCACTTCTGGTTAATTTTCTTCATTTAGAACTTTGAATGTGATATTTACCGTATTTATTATTTGAGTTTATGATGTTTACTATTTTGTTTAAGTTACTTCATTAAATATGTTAAACGTGATTCTATTTTCAGTTTGTTTAAAACATTGCTGATCTTATTAGGCTGGATAGATATACAGGTCCAGATTTCCCCGCGATGTTTTGCTACATCCATGTCAGTGATGTCTAAGATGAACTTAAGCGGGGAGACGGACATTAACGTGGGCAGTTTATACGGGCATTGCCTCGTCTCTCGCCACATTATACTACACAGACACATCAATATGTTGTATGGACATCAGATTCTGCCTGCGCAGTTAAATGAGTAAGTCCGCCAGACTAAACACCTTCATACACAAGGCGACGCAAGTCTCCTTACGACTTCGAAATCCATTGACACGAACCTCTATGGATATGCATTGCACCTGGAAACCAAAGTTGCAAGGTCTCGGAGACTTGCGTCGCCTAGTGTACGAAGGAGCTCACTGCGACGGTCCTACACTAGCAAACATTGCACAGACCTAAAGTTCCGGGTATGTCTGCAGACTTGACCGCGGGCATGTCCGAGAAGTGAAATCCCCGCCTTAGAAAGTACATACTGTATATTAATTGAAAAAGACACATAATGTGCTTGCTCACAACCTCATGCATAAGTGGCAAGGTATTAATCTCTGGGCAGTTCGCTTAACCGTTAATCACAATATTGCAAGCTCAAAATCAAATAAGCATCAGCAAGTTTTAAAACATGTTGTCAATGCAAGCTAATAAAACTTTACTAACGACGAACGAGAAGCATTAAATGCTTCTCGTTCGTCGTTAGTAAAGTCTGGCCTAAATAAAGCTATTATCTTTTACGAAAGAAACGACCCTTAATCAATATGTTGTATGGAAATGTAATCTCTGGGCAGTTCGCTTAACCGTTAATCACAATATTGCAAGCTCAAAATCAAATAAGCATCAGCAAGTTTTAAAACATGTTGTCAATGCAAGCTAATAAGACTTTACTAACGACGAACGAGAAGCATTAAATGCTTCTCGTTCGTCGTTAGTAAAGTCTGGCCTAAATAAAGCTATTATCTTTTACGAAAGAAACGACCCTTAATTAGAACCTGAGCTAGAAAATAGCCCGTTCGCATGTACTACATGGCGTCATTCTCTTTCCTAGAAGTCAATTTATTTTCGCTGCACAGAATTTTGTTTCTCTTCTTGCATACCAAATAGCAACAAGTCTAAAAACTAGTCTTAAATGAAAAAAAAAATTAAGACACGATGTGAGAGTTTAAAAGTTCTTGTACACATTAATTATTCCTGTAAAATTATACTAATTTACAATTTGTAGCCTTCCTCAAGAACAAAATAATTTATTTTACTGCGCGAAAACCAAATAAAAAAAATACTTTGAAGCTTTGTATACAATTTCTCAAATAAAACAGTGCTATGCATTCAGGATATGTATTTTATGAGTTTCTTTATTCCTATAAATTTACAAAAATGTCTTACAACTGATATGAAATGTTGGCTTCCATTTTCCAATTTTAAATTAGTCAAATTGTGTTTTTTTTTGTTCCCTTTTTGCCAAAGTACGGATGTTTTGTTTTAACTGGTATAGATTTATAAAATAGCAAATCGACGCTAACGCTAATCGATCACAAGAACATAAAAAATAATTTAAAAAAAAACGAATACATTTTCAAAAACTGTACTGGATTAAAAATAACCAAAATTTTTATAAAGTTTTTGACTGATTGGCTTCACAAAATGTTGCTTAACTAAAACAGATTGGTTCTCGACAATTTATCTTCTATTGTTCTCATTTCAGCGAATAGTAGATAAAATAAAAGGATGAATTTTTAGATGTAACGCTACGCATGAGTTTCGGACTAAATTACGGGCGTTTCCTAATTCTTATCACTTACGTTGTGAAATGGAGGCTATCCTCACGGCACTGGCCTCCTCCTTCGTTAACATGACTGCTTCGCAGAAGGAGGCGACCGCTTTCCATTCCGTCTCGCCCCGCAGCATGTCCTCGACCAATGCCGGGCGCGAGAGGCACTCCTCAAAGAGGGGTCTTACTGCCGCAATTGCGGCGTGCCCGAGATTAGTGACCATACCGTGCATTTCTCGTTTCGAACTTCAAGTCAATCATAACGAAATGGCGAAGGAGGCAGTAATTTCTGTAGAAAAAGTTTAAGTGATCCGTAAAGGTCGTCATGAAACTAAAGACGAATCGTAAAACTGAGATAAGATGAGTCTATTTGTTTAATCACAGTCTGTATAAAAAGGTGCCAGTGACGAAAATGTTGTAGAATCTTTCCTTTTTTAAAGTCGATGGTTAAAAAAGAAGATTAGAATGTAAGTTTGCAAGTTAAGAGTCCGCGCCACAATTACTGAAGTCCTGCGAAAAATTCGTGGTACCACATTTTTTTATGTAATGTGACACTAGCGCTGCGTCAAAAGGTCTTAAAGTCTTTACTATCAACTTTGACGTTAATTTCATGGAAAAGAAATGTTCCTCGTTCGTATGCTAGAGTCGGTTTTTCAATTTCCCATACATTAAACGCAGTAAATACTTCAAGTAAGCTGTAAATAAATACAGAAACCTTGTTATAAGGCCTTCGAAATCTTTTTGTTTTTCAGAAATAACAGTTTATTTAATTAAGAATACAAAATTAAATGCGAGTCGAGTAATGCGCAAGAATATTTACACCAATTAAAAACTATTTGCTCAAACCAGATAAAAATAAATACTTTAAAATAGAAAACGTTTCGAGTTAAAATTCTATTGCGAATTTATTTCTATTATGATTAAGGGGGATTTGTTTTATCAGTAGTTAAGCAAACTATTTATTAGAATCCTCATTCTTTTTAACAAATGTTTTGAATTTGACAAATTTTTAGTTTAACTACCTACAGATAAAAACTTTTTCCCCATCAGAGAATACTATGAACTTCTTATAGACTACTTAAGATTAATACGTATGAGATAAAATCTCTACCCAATGGGTTATTTCATAGTAAGTTTATATTATTATGAAATTATTCAATCTCTTTCTGACATCATTTCGGATAAGTCTAAGTACATCAGTGTTATGTGATGTAGCAAATAATTCAGCTTTTCCCGGAATATTTGTAGGTTCCCATTTTACTCTTTGATGGTAATGGGTCTCCAAAGCTTGATAAGATTAAATCGAGTACCCTTTTTATGGGACGTCATAAATAAAGCTATAAGATATAGTTTGAAAAATACTAATCCATTTACTTTAAGAAAAGTCTTGATATTTTTTATTCAAAGTGCTAAAAAGGTTTCCTAACAATGCATATTAATTATATTTTTAGTTTTTATTGTGTCTTAGCTTTTGTTAAGTAGCGTCAAAATCGTAATAAATTAACAGGAGATAATAATATAATGGTTAAATTTAAATCAGAGCGGAATGCTCTGATTTAAATTAGATTGATTGTATTAAACAGAAAAAAAATAGAAATGAGAATTCAGCGAGTAATGTTAGAATATCAACGCACTCACACAGACAGAACTTTACATTTTATATAAACTTCATATAAATTCTTAAGCCAGACATATAAATTGGTACCAATTAAGTCTAATGTAACCCAATTTTATAAAAATAAGGTCCTTCAATCCTTATAAAATATTATGGCAATCAGTGGAGCCGCAGATTGCTATAATAAATATAAGTATTCCTCAGCATTTAGGTCCAATTTTACTCAAATAGCGCAATCAGTAGGTATTCCTCATACGTAGATAACAAAATTGTACATATAATATGATAGTATAAAACTTTATTATTTTGAAGCAGGATATAATTTAGAGACATTATAAATTGACTACAGGATTACAAGTCAGAGAAGATTCGACCAAATAATCAAATTTTATTGTCTTGTCGTTTAGTTGCAATTAAAGATCTTACATAAATATTAGTTACAGCGGATGATTCACTTTCCCCGATAATAAACTTGTTAATGACAAAATAAGTAAATAAGACAGGCTCTATTGATGTGAGCGTCTCCACGAGCGAGATTATCGCGACGATTCCGCGTTTCTAACATCGGGTAATCTGCAAAAACGAGCGATTCGACTCTTCGTAACAGAATCGCAACGACCCTGTGACGAGATTGTGCTCGACTTTTGTTGTAAAAGTTTACATGGGTAAGACGAGACGAGGACGTTTGACAGCGCGCTCTCCGTGATCTTACGGCAACCGGCATTTCGAGGCGATTTCCGGCCATCGTATGTGCAAGCATGCGGATTGCGGACGGCGAGTAATGAGTGACTCGCCGATCATGGACTGTACCCGGGTCGGCGACGGCTGCGTGTCGTAATTCTACGCGCGCCTCATAGAGCTCTAAGCAATCTGACGGGGCTCTCCATGAGACAGATTGCCAAAACAGACTGAAAGATTGCCAAAACAGACTGACAGATTTCCAAAACAGACCGACAGATTGCCAAAACAGACTGACAGATTGCCAAAACAGACAGATTGACAGATTTCCCCGTCAGATTGCCAAAATTCCGTCAGATTGTCAAAGCCTGCCGGAGTTCCGGGACTGTCTTATCAAGTAACCGTGAACCTGGAACTTAAGGGCTATTAAAGGAACACCGTAAATAATAAAAAGTACTATTAGTCTGAAAGTCCCTTCCATCCTGCTCATTATACAACGACAAAGGAAAAGCTAGGAAACCTAATGTCCAACACCTTTTGTATGAGCCAAGTGACAGTTTTATTTAGTTGTATTGTAGTTTGAAGATAAGCCTAGTAAATCTTTTCTCACGCTTGGAAGATAATAGAGTAAAGAAAAAGTCCGGAAACAAATAAGTTTCCCTTTATTATTTCCTTGTGTTTCGATCTGATTTGCATTACAGACTCTACTTCAGCATAAAAGAATTTCGGCGTCGACCCTTAAGCCAACTTTTGATATCAAAGTTTCTCAAAGGTATCCACTAACGAGCAGTATGTACTTATAAAAATAAATCAAAGATTTACCCTTTTTTCATCAGAGTTCGGTGAAATAGAAATAATCATTATCGACAGAAAACTGAAGGTTTCGGAAAATGATTGGAATTTTTATGACTTTTCGAAGGTGTTTGGATAAGCCGTGTTATGTTATGTCTCTAAGCTTGATTGGTCAAAATGGCCTTTATAAGAAGTGTGAAGCCTTAAAAAGAATAAAGGCATTTTATGTGAGGGCTTATTTCATAGAAAAACTAGCACTTCGCCCGCGACTACGTCCGCGCGTATCGAACTATTTACACTTTGGGTCCGAAAAACCCAAATATCCTTCGGAACCCTATTTTTTCTAAAATAATATATAACCTATGTTATTTGCAGATAATGTAGCTTTCTAATGGTGAAAGAATTTTTAAAGTTGGTCTAGTAGTTTTTGAGTTTATCCATTACGAACAAACAAAAATACAATTTTTCCTCTTTATAATACAAAAATTAGTGTAGATATTAGTGTAGATTTGAGTTCTTTATAAGGAAAAAAAAATAGCTAAATACAAAAAAAAACCCAGTCTTGCATTTCGCATAATTGTTTAGAAATACCGCAGTACAGTTTGAAAGTAAAGTGACATTTGCAAGACAAATTGTAACGAAATTAAGCCGAATAATAGGCACAAAAGTTTGAAGAACCAGCTGTTGCCTAAGACGTCGCCTTCCTGTAACTGAAAATATCCCACAGAAATGTAATACTGAAATTAACGCTATCTTATGAGTTAGGTCGCGGGATTTATTTCCTTACCGTGACCCCGGAACATGAAGGGCTATTGAAGGACACCGTGGATTTTAGTCAGTACAAGTCTCACAGTCCCTCCCGCCCTGCCCGGGGTGGGAGGACTCATTTGATGAGTTAATATACCAGTTTTTTCTTTTTTTTTTTAATTTTATCTGAGAATTACTCCAAAATATATTCAGCCATTTTGACGTGAATAAGTAACAAACAAGTATAAATCCATTCAAACATCCATTTAGTTATAAATACTCGTAATAGTAAGTATTTTTATAAAATATTTTTGAGAGACTCCAAGAAATTATGTAAACATATTGTGAAATCCGACTTAAATTACTTATTTCAAAGGAAAAAAATATGCCTTTCAGACGCATGACTCAGACCATTCATTACCACAAAAGTAACTTCATAATGATACGTTTTTCATCGCACAATTAAATGTAAGAAATGATTGTTAAATGTTAATTACCGCCTAAAGTCAACATGTTTTTACCATAAGTATTTATTTTTATGGTTACTTAGTTAAAAGTTATTATTAGGAGTCTATGCAAGGCAAAGGCTTCCCTCCTTCCACCTTTGGTGACTGTAAGCCAATCCTTCAAAATTGAGTCCTGCTGAACCCGCCATTTCTTCCTGGGCTCAATTCAGTGGCTGCGATAATAATAATAATAACTAATTTATTTCAGGCCCACTGCTCCTCCATTATAGGGCAGCTGTGACCAACCCAACTGCTCTTCAACCTAGCATTATTACTTTAAAACAGAATTGGGTAGGTCACACCTGCATAGCTAATTTGTAATTTCAATAGACAAAGAAAATCGACAATATTTACTGATGGCTCGAACCTTTAAAACTCAAATATACGTACTACGTTTTATGAACTAACTGAGCGTGACTGCGATTCAAAGTCAATGAAAGTCGCATTTGGACTACACTTTGGACTTTTATTAATTCTACAAGGAAAACTACTTTACTTCCAGGCTTGGGTATTTCCCTATACTAGCGATGGACCGATTACAATAGGGTAGTTTCCAGGGTCAAAATAATTACATTCTATTTAGTCCGTATTTTAGATTATAAAAAAAATATTGGACACGTATTTTTTCTTTTTTCGATTAAACAAAAAAGAACAAAGATAATAGCCTATTTAAGTTACCTGTGACGTCACTCTGGCGAAAAATGCCACGCATCATGACGTCACACGTAACTTTAATAGGCTATATCTTTGTAATTTTTGGTCTAATTTACAAATAAAAAAATACGTGTCCCTTATTTTTGAATAATCTAAAAGACGGACTAATAACATTTTTTTAGGCAACTAGCCTATTAGGTACGGCCGAAGGCCAGTCGGCTGTTTGGCCATAATAATAGTCAACCCATCTCTAATAAGAGCCATATACATATAATATAAATAGCTCGTTACTTGAATTATAATAGCTAATAGTCATTATACTTCATTTACCCAGCTATTTTTGTGACTAATGTCGTGACCAAAATAAAACAATTTCATGAAGTATTACGGAGATTGGTAAAGTAATTCATTCATTGGATTGAAGGCTTAGTACAGCCAGTAATTTGATGGTTCGCCCGTAAAGACGTCGTCCGCAACGTAGACGTTTCATTAAGTTAGGATTAAAGGCTTAAGTTAAGTCAGAAACTATTGCCGAAATCGTGCATGCTCGAAATAAGCTCACAATTTCTACGTCAAATAGTTATGCTCACATTGTGCTTAGTGCTAACATGTTGAAGGCCAGTTTTCAGTTTTACTGCCTTGAAAATACTTGCGGCTTAAATTCCAGTTTGCTTGCTATAAGCAGACTGAAATTTAAACCCCTATACTTATTTTTAAACGTTTCCGCACATTGCACTAGGAATTTATTCTTTGCCGTGGGTGCGTTTACAAACAACTCATAACTCACACGGATTTATTTAACAACAACAAACGTTTAGAGGTTTTAAATTATATAATCTCTCTAAAGTTTCAAATAAAGAGAATATAAATTTAATCGAAGTTCAACAATTTTGCCAAATCTCATCGGGCACATTTATAAATTAATAAAAATATAATTCTAGGACTGCAGCAACTAATGTAAAAGTTCAACAAATCTTGAACTTCTCTAATGAAGCAAGTTTTATTAAACAAAGCGGCTGCAGCTAAGCCAGCCAACCGTCTAACAAATGGAAATCAGTTCATTTGTAACAATTAAGCTAACAGCTGTACCATCCATTGATTTTATAAAACAAAGCAAATTAAAACTGAACTATAATAATAATATTCAACAACTATCACACAACGCCATCTAGTCCCAAGCTAAGCAGAGCTTGTGTTATAGGTACTAGACAACTGATGAACATACTTATATATTTCTAAATACATACAATTATTATAGATAAAATACACCCAGGCACAGAACAATTTAATGATCGTGCTCATCACACAAACATTTGTCCTGGGTGGGAATCGAACCCACACCCTCCGGCATAGCAGTCAGGGTCACTAACCACTAGACCAACAGGCCTGTCTCTAATTAAATACTGAATAAATCCTTAAAAGTAATGCACACTGAATTCCATGGCACACATACAACAGAAAAATGAGGTTTAACTGGTACTTAGAGATTAGGTGGATACTAGTCCAAGAAAAGATGCAACTTTAGGTAGTTGAAATGTTTTCGGGACTGTTAACGTCCAAAATGTGCGAGTTCCAGTTTTTCAGGGTAGGCTCGCCTTATCTCATCATTGCATCTGAACTAGATTGAGTGAAGGCATTATATTATGCAAACATAATTTATCTTAATCATCATATAAAAATCACATAGCTATTTAATTTTAATTACTAGAGGTTCAACATTTTTTTGTATAGTGACGGATTTATTTGTGATGAATCCAGCATTTGGTTCCATTTCGTGAAATTTTTGTTTCGACAGATATTTATTTCGTCGGATTTTCGCTACGTCTTTTTTAGTTTCGACGTTAAAAACAAGGAGTGATAGATTGAACGGATAAATATTTCATAACTTAAGTGTTTAAAAAAATGCTGGATAATATTTTTTTTGTCGGTAGATTGTCATTGGATTTACAATTATTATTTTTTTGTAAATTTTCTAATCTGATGACGAATTTCAGTGCCTGGAAAAATAAATTAAAAACTACTTCCGAAAAAAAAGTTATTTTGCATCTTTTTGTTTGGCATTTTAGTTTTCACCGGCGTACAACCATCAATGTACTTAACTGTACTTATGTGTGTTATACGGAAATGTACGTGACACGCTCCGATAAAAATCTGTCGAAAAGAAAACAACCCTTTTTCATTCATGTAGCTACATTGACGTCATACTTACGTATGTGGATTCATTAATTACAAAATTTTAATACCCCGAGAACTGGTACTTAATGTTATCTTTATTTAATGAAGGTTCTCTTTGCGTAGAATTTTCATGAATGAAACCTTTTCTATTTTTCCTTATAAATCCGAACTCAAATTGAAGCATTTAAATGCAGACTGGCTTAGTTATAATTATCTACACTGCACGAGTGAATTTTTAACCGGAAAATATAACATACTAAATGAAAACATATGCTCTTTAGGTAGGTAGTAAATTTTCAAGATAAACTCCATCCTTTATTACGTCATGATTTAAATGCACGGCTAGGGCTACAAATACTAAACATTTTTTGTTGGAATAGATTAGCAAAACTTCATTAAATAATTTCGTTCAAAACGTTTTGCGAAAAGCTTTTTAAAATAGATTGAACAGAAATTATAAGATAATCCAATGTCTTCTTGTCAATCCTTGTAAAATATTGTACTACTAACAATTTCACAATCTTTATACGGATTTTTTTTGTTTTATTTGGCTCATTAACATTACGTGTACAGTCAGCATCAAAAGTTGCTGACCATTATTCAGATTTTCAACATCGATGTACACCGTATCATTACGTATTATTACGGTGTACAGCGATTTTGAAAATCTGAATGTGGTTAGCAACTTTTTATGCTGACTGTACCTATGTACAGGGAAAAAATAATTTAATAGGACAAAGAAACATTCACTGTTCTGTAATAATTATAGATTAGATGTCCGCAAATACATTATTAAATAGTGTGAGCATTATAAACAAAATAAATAGGTACCTAGTGTAAGATTAATAAAAGCAAAAAAACTCAACAAATGTGAATATTAATTAAATTTTAATTTTATTAGTTACAGTGTACCTTTGGGGAATCACAAAAAGCTAGAAAGGTACGAGCTAACATAACGAGAAATAGAGAAGACGACAAATAAATTGGAATAAGAGTAGTAGGTATAACGATGACTTTCTGCCACTTTATATCTTGTAGTAAGTGGATAATATATTTGCAGCAATAACATAATTTAACTATAACATTGTACAGTCAGCATCAAAAGTTGCTGACCACATTCAGGTTTTCAAAATCGCTGTACACCGTAAATAATACGTGATAAAACGGTGTACAACCATTTTGAAAATCTAAATGTGGTCAGCAACTTTTGATGCTGACTGTACCTACTTATTTAAACAGTATTTATGCACGAATATTTTAAACATTAAACAGTAAGAACACATGGACTCATACTCGTATTTGCTGTTTAAAATATAGGTAAATAAATTAAACAATGCTTTGACGTAAATGTTTTCAAGGTCCATTAAACACTGTTTGTTATTTCCAAGTAAATATAAAATATTCTTTAAATTCAGTAATTATAGGATAAGGCGTAGGCCGTATCCCCACCTAAAATACCTACGCTATCTATAACTAAAAACAAAACTAACATTACAAACTGACTAATGACACTGATTAGACTTAATATTATCAAGGTCATTAGAAAGTCTAGTACGAAAGCAAATTAAATGAGACAAACAATCTCTACGCTACAATTTGCTCTGAGACCTTAAAAGTGCAACGTAAAATAATAATATAAAATATAACTTAGACTTAAACTATGAACTTTAGAAATTCCTGGAAATAAGTTCTTGGTATTAAAAATTAACTTTCGCTCTTGAGTTAAGTACGAGTCATTCAGAAAAGAAAACTGTAAAATGAATTTTTCTAATGAAATGAAACCGTTTCAAAATACTAGCGCCACTATAAAATTAAGTATCAATAATTCTGACATTTATTAACCCAGGAAAGAGCAAGGAATTTTTACGACACACATTTTTAAAGTTCTACAAATTCGTTCCAAACAAAAATGATTGGAAAATTCCATTTGTTGAAAATTTATTATGGTTTTAAATAATATATTACGTCCCATAAAGTTTCACAGAGTATGCTTTTATTGACAAATGTGGTATTTCTTGGTTGAATTCAATAGTGGATTATGCTATAAATATTCGGTCACTGCTGAGATAAAGGTAATATACAATGTGTCCCAGGGATAAGTGACCGCCCCACGTTTTTGGAATATTTGTACAAAATTATTAATAATTACATTTGTATTTGTGACTTAGCGGCTTTAGTTTTTTTTTTTGTAAAGACGCGTGACGTGCTGCAGTTTTTTTACGATATTTCCTAAGTTTGTTCATCTTTTTCATTTTTTTTTTTTACTGTCTGGCCGACATCATAGTTTATCAATTAAAATCATTAAACATAAATGAAATGTAGTAAAACATTTATTAAATAAAAAACAAAATTAAAATTCGAAGAAAAAATAACTCTTCTCTTCAGTTTTTTCAAAATTAATCTAAAAAATGCCCCCTTAATATCTTTCACGAGTCTTTACAAAAAAAAAAATAATAATAAAAAAACTAAAGCTGCTAAGTCACAAATACAAAATTATTTTTAGTATTTATGCGAAACCTGAATAGAGTTTGTTCAGAATCAGTAACTGATTCGATTCCAATAATTTTTACACCATGTTATATTTTTTTTCAAAAATATTTTAATTAAATTTTATTACCAGTTAAATACAATACAATCACCGTACGGTAAGGTAACTATTGCCAAACTATTATCACGACTGTATAACACAGAAGACGCGGTTTACGCGGGTGTACCGCGAAATGAGCATGTTTTTGAACGGACAACCAGGTTATATACAAGCTTATAATTTTGTCGTTGGAAAGGTCTCGGGCTCCGTGAGGTTTATAGCAAAGAAAATTCAGGAAAAGAAACGAAGCCATCTGGTGGCGAAACGGAGTTCGCCGGGTTTGCTAGTTATTAATAATTTTGTACAAATATTCAAAAAACGCCGGGCGTTCACTTATCCCTGGGACACATTGTATAGTATTATTTGATCATATCAAAAGTCAAAGAGCAATACCATCTACTCAATAATATATGATTGTTTCTACGGTTGCTCAAAAGATTTTCTAATTCAGTATACAAAAATATTATCTTACAAGGCGTGCCTAGAGTTAGTAATTTACAAAAGTACCTAGAAAGTAATTTAGTCATGACATTAATTTCACGAGATATCTCTCATAATTGGAAGCACAAATATGAAAGAAAACAACATTATTTGGCACAAAACAACGAAAAATAAAATAAATAGAGGTAACAAAAAAAAACGGAAATTTTAAACATTTATTGTGTGTCCCACGGTTGCGCCCAATAAGCCCAGTTCAGCAAAATGTTGAGCATCTAATGCGCGACCTTGGTTTTGATTGGATCCTGTTATCATTATAATTATGACGTGTGGAGTTTCTAGGAACTTACTTCAAAGCGTTACAGTTTGTACTTCTACAGCACGTGGCTGCAAGTGGAAACATTAACAAACGAATTCTTAGATGTATCTTAAGCTACAAGTAACGCCATCTTTGAAATGAGCGGTAAAACGTTTACGGAACCTTCCACATACAAATAAATAGAACGAAATGAATGTTCATGAAGACCTGTGCGAAATGTTCCAGCCGTAATTTATATTACAGCTTTTTCAGTTGTTTTTGAGAACAAAACTTTAAGCCGATGATATTACATCTCAATCATAATTTTAGCTGTCTGTTTTTCAACACTGATAATAATAATATTTGAAAAAGAACAACGTGGATCTAATTTCTAAAGTATAACAAAAGGGTTTGTATTGTTTTCGTTTTCACTGCTACGTTCATGCATATTTAAAATGGTCTGCTATGTTACAATAAGAAACTGCTGAGGAGTATACTAAACACATTCCTAATCTTTGGCAAGTAAACATATGTGAGTAACTTATATGAAATAAATGAGTGAGCGAGTGAGTTCTTTCTTGGCCATGTTTATGTGAACTCTTTATGCCTTTGTCAAACTGACAGACGAACCGAACGCGTGGCGTAGCGTTTTTGTTTGTAATGTATGGAACTGTTTGAAGCCTGTCACATAGAGTATCGGATCGCTTTCGCATTTTTATATGACATGATTCGGTTCGGTTCGCTATCGCCTGTCTGTTTGACAAAGGCCTTAAGGCCTATTCAGACCTAAGCGGTATTCGCTACTGACTGATAAAACCTAGTGGGTATGTGGTAATGTTACTGTTCACACAAAAGCGGGATTCGCTATCCTGGTGGGTAGAATATCGCTCAGGTCGCTCTAGCCGCGGTACTTGATACTTAATACCTGAGCAAAACCCGCGCGGTATATACCTCTACCCACAGGGGCAGCGAATATCGCTTAGGTCTGAATAGGCCTTTAATCTCAACCGTTTGTGGTCTTTTACAACGTGTTTCTGGAATATAAACGAATTGGTCAGCTTTGCTATCACACATCGGAATCCCAACTATACAGTGTTATTTGTTACACATTACCAACCTTTCATGGGCTGAAAGTACTCATACAGGAGTTGCATAAATAATATCGGAAAAATTATTAAGGGCAACACCTGGTTTTTTTTTCATAGTAAAAGTTGTTCATGTCCATAAATACTTTCAGTCCATGAAAGGTTGTTAATGTTTTACAAATAATCCTGTATATATTATAACTACTGTAGTGCACACCAGGCAATACCTAAATAAAAGTGCATTTTACTTCTTTTACTTTAAAAAAGAGTTGCCTCAAAAAGGTGTTGTGGGTGCTTTTCCAAATATTTAAACTTCCATAAATAAACAAGAGCCATACCCAAAACTACTACCTGTACCGTACAAATGTTATTTTCCGTGAGGGAATTAGCTACTCACAGCGCAACAGCCTAATATGTATTTCAGGTCGAAAAATGGACATAAATTAAAATAATGTTTTGTCGATTTGTATCAGCGAAAAAGCGTGCACTAAAATAAATAATATTTATGTCTTGATGAAATTATAATGATCATTTCAACAATTCAATGCAGATAAGTAGAGGTCACCTCAATACTATGAAGTATGCCTAAAACCATTTTTTGAAATCTGTAATAGTATTTTATGCATATAGATATTACTTCAAAATTAATAGGGACAAGAATTTAAACACACATCCATGTAATTTCTCCTTTTTTTCATGGGGGTAAATAAATTACTGTCGTACGGTATGCAGTTGAATAGGTACCTGTACTTTGCATGAGGTAACTGCCTATCTGACCTACACAACCCAGTAACTGATGGATATAACGATACCCCTTGCTAAGACTGATTTTCAGACCTTCAAATCAAAGCAAAGATCTACAAATGACAGCCGGCATCAACTGATTTTACGTGCTTGCCGAGGCGCGGAGGAAACTCGCTTCGATAGATGGTCACCCACCCAAGGATTAACCTCGGTAAGCGCTGCTTAACCTTGAAAATCGACCTGGGCGACTCATTTTGCTTCGTACAAGTCCTTAGAGAAATCTTTTGAAAAGATCTAATATTAAGAAGCTATTAGATCTTTTCACGTTTTCGTTTTCTACGTTTTGTTGAAAATTCATAAATGCACATCGGAAATGGAGTCAAAAAGAATTTTAATAAATCCACGAAAAGAAAATACTGAAGTTGTAAAAATTAATATAAAGTTAGATTTCAATATCCTACACATAAGTTTGAATTCCAATTCCGTCACTTACAGAATAAAGAAAATTAGTTTTCAAAGTATACGAAGAATTTTTTAAGTAAGTTATTGATTTTAATTATTTTGTTTTGTATGAGTGAATCGATATTATTTTAATGTTCCGTATTTCTTCGTACAAGAATAGAAAAGTGAATGTTCATACATGAATTTATGCTGTTTTAATGTTTATGTCGTATGTCGGTGAAATATAAAAATATGTGGTTTTTGTACAGTTTTTTGTTTTTGTAAAGTTTTAATTCGATAAACTTTATAGATTTCAATAGCATATCATGTAACAATTTCTTATTTATTTTCTGATAAATACAACAAAATCTGTTGACTTTAACAATGCCAATAAATAGCAAACTTTTAACGTCTTAAATTATATCCGTCACATATTTTTTCAAAACAGTGGAGTACAATAATAGTCGTCGTCTTACTACTTATTCATTCCATTATACATAAAAATGCTTTGTATTTATTTTTAAACGACTTCAAAAAGGAGGAGATTCGCAATTCGGTTCTCAACTCAAATAATTATATCATTTAATAGGTATTCAACCATTTACTAATAATTTATTTAAAAAAATAGTTATAGTTAGGTTTTCATTTTGACTAAGTTTGCCCAATAAATAAATGTGGCTTAAAACATAGTAAAAAAAAAAACATATTAAAATCGGGTGATAAACCCTCACAAACCACTTTTGAGTCTGCTTGGCCGGTCCCGGGAAACTTAAGTCTGATTATTAGAAATACTTTGTAAATATATTTAGAAAGGACTTTCGAATCGGTAATATCGTTAAAGCCTGACAGAACGTCAAAAGTATTTCTAAGGTAAACCTAAGTGACAGCTGAACAACGCCTTAAGAAATTAATTCTAAATCACTATTTAATATTTAATCCAAAACTCTTAAACTAATTTATTTTGTTACTCATTCAGTAAGTTGAGCTCAATTTTAGTGAAATTTTGGTTAAAATAAGTCTAAAACTCACGAAACTTAACGTAATTGTAGTATATTATTATTTAAGTCACTAAAACTTATAAATTAAATATTAAACGGTACGATAAAATTTCTTGACGTCAGTAGATAAGTTTTAAATGCACATATTTAACCATTCATGCTTACATACATACATATGCAGAAACAACAGAGCGCCACCGGCTGCGATCCCGACATACTCCTATCGCCTTATCAAGGGCCATACATCTCGTCATACACGCACGGCAGATACTATTACTACGTATTCTGATCAACAAGGTCAGTGTAGGTTTTTCTAGGTCTTTCTTTTATCATTTAAATTCAATAAAAAAGTTAGGAGCGAGGAACTGTCTCCATCGCTTTTTCTTTATGAAGATATATTAGTAATATTAATTTTAACCGTTAGAATAGTTTTTAATTTTTTAAGACCTTGGCCTCATTATGAGTTTTCTCGTTTTTGTGACGTATAGTATACGGGAACTTTGACGTTAACCGCTGAATTGGTTTTTTAACCGACTTCCAAAAGGAGGAGGTTCTCAATTCGGATGTTTATATATTTTTTATGTTTGTTCGGTCCGTGCCGGCATCAAACACGCGACACGTTATGCAGCAGTCAATCGATTAACAACTGTGCCAACGTTGCCGTCAATTCATGCTAGGGACACTTGTCAACGGAAGTTAAACGCCTTTTTTTTTTTTTTTTAGCTTGGTAAAATCATCAAAGGAGTCCTCCCACCCCGGGCAGGGCGGGAGGGACTGTCAGACTCTACTGACTAAAATCCACGGTGTCCTTCAATAGCCCTTTCTGTTCCGGGGTCACGGTAAGGAAATAATCCCGCGACCCCGGCAGGCTTTGGCCCTCTGAGAGGGGGGCCCCGTCATTATGCTGAAAGTTAAACGCCTTAGAATTTCATAATGATGTATCAGTCAGAGTCCGGTGTCTACAACATGTCAATGTACCTATCTTCGCACAAATCGATATAAACAGTAAGTTTATTGTCTCTCAAAGATTCGATAGCCGGATGCGGGTCGAACTAAATGAAATGGTCTCAAAATTGGTCCCTAACAAATAGTGACACAGAAATCATCCTGTAGCGATTTCGTAACAAGACGTATTGTATAGAAGTTCTCGGAATAGAATTCCAGATGAAGAATAGTCATAATTTCCTAGCAACTATTGTTGGCTTGTTGCTAGTGACCAAATTATACGACAGCATTTGAATAAATAAAATGAATTCACCTAAATGATATTCATTAAATCCACCATTTTGCCTTATATGCTTTTCGTTATTGCTGCTAGATTGTGCTTTATTGTAGGTATTCTCCAATTAATTTGGACTTTAAGTAAAATTATGAATCATAAATATAACGGTGTTTACCATGTTAAGTATTAATGACAGTGTTAATGACCATGTCAGTTCAAAAAACTTAGATGAATACTAGCTGGGAATAATCATCTCACGTGAACGTCATATCGGCGGCATAAAAGTATCATAAATGTACTAATAAATGTAATGGAAAGTTTTTTCTGTTTTTGTGTTAAGGTATTATTATTTCATTCAAATCCGTTCAGTAGTTTTTATGTGAAAGAGTAACCAACATCCATCAGTCTATCCATCCTAACCAACTTTCGCATTTAAAAACATTCGACAGAGACTAAACGTTTTACTCCAAAAAAGTTAAACATCTCTGTTGAACACTGGTCTAAAAAAAGTGTTAACTGCAAAACGGCCTCTGACGTTGATATAAGGGTCGTTTCGCAGTTACACTTTTTGAAGACAAGTGTTCTTACAGATGATTACCTTTTTGTAGTAAAACAGTAAGGTATTAAGAGAGTCACCAAGCCTTAGCGCTGGCCGTATTTCTTTGTAACTGGTATAGAGGTCAGAAAGACAGGTGATTGTGAAATGCTGGAATTTAGTTGAATTTTATTAAACTGGAACAAAGGGATGGGAAAAGAGTTGAAAGCAAAGTTTTAGAAAACAGGTCTAATAATTATCTATTTTTTTTTTCTGACAACCCTAATATATTTGACACGACTGAAAAAAATAGTTTTAAATACAATGATTTTAATATTATTTAAATCTATGTTTTAATATACAGAGGGCTTGTTTTTCAATAGTCAGTTAAGCGTTACCTGAGGAATAAAAATAACGGTATGACATAAATTTTCCATAGATAAGCTGTCAAACCGCCATTTTTATTCCTCAGTTAACGGATAACTGACTATTGAAAAACCAGCCCTTAATAATTAATATTTGGATGCATGTTTGTTACTCAACCACAACAAAACGGCGGAATTGATCGCTATAAATCTTCGTACCGATAAAGATAGTATAATAATTAAATAGTCTGGAATAACACATAGGATACCGTTTATCACAATAATATTATGTTTTCGTGGTTTAAGTATAGAGATATACGCAGGCAAATCCGCTGTCAACAGTTAGTAATAAAATATTTATTATTATTTTTAGTAGCGTAACTAATCGCTTGCCACGTCTTTGCTCATAATATCAGATATAATATATAATTATATAGTCGTAAAATATGAATAGTAAAAAATAGACAAAATGTAGGTAGGTAGGTATCTAATGATTTCCTCGGATCACGATTCACGAAGTTTGATTACTCTAATAGACAAACATTTTAGTGAGTTGATGAGTTTCCTCCTTCCTCATCTTTAATTATGAGGAAAGGCGTTTGTATGTACTTAATTCATTAGTGATGGTTGACATCCTTTAGCTTTATTACGGATCACGAACAAGTTTTTTAATAAAACTTAATTTAACTTTGATTTTTTGCGCACGAGCTAAAATTTAAGACTCAAATATTTTTTTGTCTGTTGAAACAAATAATGCCTATTTAAAATAAAAATTACAGAAATACGAACAGGGTTTTTTTTTTATAAAACACCGAAATTTTCAATACCCTATAATTTTCATAAAATAATTATCAGCGGTAACACTCAAATGCACAACAAACTTTTAAAAACTTACGTTAAACGAGTAGTTTCCAAACTTCGAGAAAATTATTCCAAAACACAATAAAATACCAAAGTTAGCATCCAATAATTATTCACCTTTTTACTTTTATAATTATAATTATTTAGTCTCAAAATATACTGACGAAAACTTTTGTTCAACGCGGCGCGAACATGCGTGCCGTCCAGGCGACACTTCACGCTGGCTATTCGCGATAGACTGCCTGAAGCGCGAGCCTCTACGCATCATACTGAAAATTTTTCACCCGTTATTCACGCTCGCTATGGCTACGTCTTGTTTTTTCAGCTGGTATAAAGGTACTTGTTGGGTAAACTTTCATTGAACAAGTGTTTTGAAGTCAAAGTGTCGTTAAATTGGTTTTGAGTGCTTGTGAGTCTTATACTTATATTTCGCGTTTGAGTTCGAATCGTTTTCTTATACATGTTTTCTTTTGTTTTCCATGTTAACTAAAAAAATTACAACATTTAACGGCCATTCTCCGGTTAGGCGTTCTTTGCCTAATTACCGTAACCATTTTTTTTTTCACTCATTTGACATTAAACATATTAGAATATGAAACCCATTAAAGATACGAATTCAATAGTTATTTTGGTTTTGAGCTATTACTGGTAGTTTTCTAGATATTGCGATTTTAAAAACTGCATGTGTACGGTAATTAGATAAGTTGAATATTTGATGCGACGGTAATTAGAATATATGATCAAGTCCATATTATAAAATACTAGCAAATCCGGCGAACTCCGTTTCGCCACATAAACCTTACAGAGCCCGAGACCTTTCCAACGAATGCAAAACCGTGGAAATCGGTTCATGCGTTCTAGAGTTATAGCGTCAGGAAGGAAAACCCAACTTATTTTTATAAAGTAAATTAAAAATGCCAGTATCACTCATTTGACATGGTTAATTATTTGTATACACATAACAAAATTATACCATTACAATAATAAATAATGTACCTCATATCCAATCGCAAAAAAAGACACTGTATCATTGCTATCGTTTATTAAAAATTAAACACTTTCAATCAAAATCAGTTAAAACAAATTTTAAAAAAATATTTGGTAATAAACAAACTAAAAAATAACTGGTAGGTAATAACCAAACTCGAAACATAATTGGTCTTAATTGGTAATCTTTTAAAGGTAAGGAAGAACTTATAAAACGAATATTATTAAATTATCTTGAAAAATAAGAATAGATCTAGCTTAAAGCTACTCACAGTGCTTAAAATTGGTCTTAATTGGTAATCTTTTAAAGATAAGTACCTAGGAAGTTATGAAACTAATATTATTAAAGTATCTTGGAAAATAAGGATAGATCTAGCTTAAAGCTACTCACAGTGCTTAAAATTGGACTTAATTGGTAACCTTTTATAGGCAAGTAGGAACTTATAAAACTTATATTACTAAATTATCTTGCAAAATAAGGATAGATCTAGCTAGAAGCTAATCGCAGTGCTTAAAATTGGTCTTAATTGATAATCTTTTAAAGGTAAGTAGGAACTTATGAAACTAATATTATTAAATTATCTTGGGAAATAAGGATAATAATAATAAATTTTAGTAGACAAAACCACAAAGTGTGTCTCTTGTCTGATATGAATAAATAAAATGAATGAAGAAATAGTAATTATGCATATTTAATTCTATGATTTCTTTCAAATACTTCTGTACCTTTAAAGCAAAAGCAAAACCACGCCCTTTCTATCTGTCAGTTGAGAAACAAACAGTATTATTTTTTCATACAACGGTAATTATTAACACATGGTAATTAGTATACGGTAATTAGAAAACGATAGATTTTCTTCAAAATTTTGAAAACCAACACAGTATGCAAATATTAGCTTATCACAACGTACGGAGGCCAAAACATTGTTCCATTTGCCTTATCAACTAAGGTATAATATTAAAAATAAAGTGTTAAAATAAGTACAACGGTAATTAGAAAAGTTTGAAACCAAGGGCTACGGTAATTATATACTCACGTGCTTCGTCGGCGGTACACTAACGTTATAGAGCGGGAGCCAGGCCAAAATATCGTTAGTGATTTCTTCCCAAGCCGTAATTAGTAGACTACATAAGGGAGTCATATCATAAAGATTCGTGAAAGTCAGCTGCGATTCCGTTGGTGGGATAAGCAGCAATCGCCGTTCAAACACGTAGAAAAAATATTTTTTTTTAGTCATTTCCTCCCAACTGAAACCTGGTTTATATTGAAGATTACCTTGTATCACGAAGAATAAAACCAATCAGCCGACGGTACCATGGTGGAATACACGTCAGCCGGTCACTCGAACATGTAATTTTTTATTTTATTTTCAGTGATTTCCTCTCAACCCAAATTTAACCTGATGAAAGTTTACATGTAGTTATGGCTAAAAACAGACGTCAGCTGGCTGTATCTCGGTGGAAAGATCGTTAACTGATACTTTGAAAATTACAAACAGGACTTAGGCTCTCAGCCTAAATATGCATTTAGATCAAAGTTTTCAATTCCTCCCTACAGAAAACCTGTTTATATTGACGCTTACTCAATATCACGATGAAAAAAAACATTCAGCTAATGTTTACAGACAGTTATGGATCAAAATACAGAGTTATTCTTATTAAGCTGGGCATCAGGAACATTGTGATTCCGTAAGAGATACGAAAAAACTTATTTAGATAACTTTAGCTCTTTTTTCAGTATAAAAATGTTAGCATTTTTATTTTTTTGGTTAAGCGTGAAATGTTCACTAAAATGAATTCGCTAGGAACAATATTTGGATTATACAAAATGTGCAATACCTTAAAAACTACTTAACCGATTCTCATGAAACAAACTGTACAATAGTTTTTAAAACAAGACCAACACATTAAAATTAGTTCCATTGCAATAACCCCATAAACAAAAAATTACATTTTCAAGTTACGTAATTATGATCAACATAATTATCTCATATAAGATTTATTTTTTAATGCCTTTCGACTCTGTTTCATGTAAAGATCATTTCGTTGTATCAGAAGAAAAAAATCAGGATGGCGGAAATTGGTCAAAGGACATCATTTAACATTCATCACGCTCCATACATTTTTTGGGCTTTTCTGAAAGTGCCGGCCAAAGTATTAAAAGTCGGCGATGAGACCACCGCTATGACGAGAGGTGCACGTAGTGGGAGGTGCGGCAAGATGTAGGTAAATATTGTTTGTAAGGAACCTCTCTTAAGATATTTTTCTAATCAGATTTTTTTTATGTTATTTGTTTGTGCTAAATTATTATTAGAATACTGCATTTTTCTTATTAGAGCTAATTAAAATACATAATATCTTAACGAAACTAACTAGAAAATTGTACTGAAGTTTGATAATTATGTTGATCATAATTACGTAACTTGAAAATGTAATTTTTTGTTTATGGGGTTATTGCAATGGAACTAATTTTAATGTGATGGTCTTGTTTTAAAAACTATTGTACAGTTTGTTTCATGAGAATCGGTTAAGTAGTTTTTAAGGTATTGCACATTTTGTATAATCCAAATATTGTTCCTAGCGAATTCATTTTAGTGGATATTTCACACTTGACCAAAAAAATAAAAATGCTAACATTTTTATACTGAAAAAAGAGCTAAAGTTATCTAAATAAGTTTTTTCGTATCTCTTACGGAATCACAATGTTCCTGATGCCCAGCTTAATAAGAATAACTCTGTATTTTGATCCATAACTGTCTGTAAACATTAGCTGAATGTTTTTTTTCATCGTGATATTGAGTAAGCGTCAATATAAACAGGTTTTCTGTAGGGAGGAATTGAAAACTTTGATCTAAATGCATATTTAGGCTGAGAGCCTAAGTCCTGTTTGTACTTTTCAAAGTATCAGTTGACGATCTTTCCACCGAGATACAGCCAGCTGACGTCTGTTTTTAGCCATAACTACATGTAAACTTTCATCAGGTTAAATTTGGGTTGAGAGGAAATCACTGAAAATAAAATAAAAAATTACATGTTCGAGTGACCGGCTGACGTGTATTCCACCATGGTACCGTCGGCTGATTGGTTTTATTCTTCGTGATACAAGGTAATCTTCAATATAAACCAGGTTTCAGTTGGGAGGAAATGACTAAAAAAAAATATTTTTTCTACGTGTTTGAACGGCGATTGCTGCTTATCCCACCAACGGAATCGCAGCTGACTTTCACGAGTCTTCATGATATGACTCCCTCATGTAGTCTGCTAATTATCGCTTGAGAGGAAATTGGTCACGGACATCTGTTACGGGCTCCCGCTCTATTAGAGACGTACAACTGCTGATGGGCCGCGGCACACACTGAGGAGATCCGACGCGTGCGGTAGTGATGTACCAAATACCGTTATTTAGGCATGTGCACCCGAGAACAGAAACTGTTACGGTAATTATAAATTTCCATCGGACACGCAGTTATTTAATTATAATTATTTACAGACTGGTTTTATTGAGTCGATATTTTGTTATGTGATACACGTTGCTTTATATTCCTTAAAACGTTGAATGGATCAAAGTAAATCTGTAGGTTTTAGAAATTACAAGTGAGTTTTAACATTAAGTCGGTGTGCGGACAGGCCTCGGTAATTAGAAAATAGTGCTTTTTTGGACAGAGATTCAATTAATTTAGGCTTCCTAATTAAAAACAGAACCCAATATTTCGTTTACAGCTAGATACGGTCGTTATCTAGCATATAAAAAAAACCATGATTGAATTTGAAAAGATTACGGATTAAGTAAGCCCGGACAGAAAAAAACTTGCAACCGGAGAATGGCCGTTAACTCTCTAATAAACACTCGTAATTATAAAATATGTGTTGTGATCTTTCAAAGAAAGGGATCTATTGGAAATCTAAAGGTGTCATTTATATTTCTGTAACCAATTATTTTATATAATAATCAAAAACTAAGAATCTTCGTTGCAGCAACATTTGGCCTAAGTGAAGACTGCCTCGTTGGTTTATGGTCCTGATAAACAGGAGGTCCTAAGTTCGACTCTCAGGTCGGCGAAAGTGTTATTAGGATAATGTAATATATCTGTTTCACACCATCATCATCATAGACGATTTGATAGATAAACTTAAAGATGCTTGTGTATTTAGCGTATTGGATTTGAAGAATGGCTTCTTTCACTTGAAGGTTAGTGAAGACAGCATCAAGTATGCGAAAATTATTATTATGCGAAATATATCACACCATGCGAAAACTAAATTCGTGCCCCGTCGAAGATAATACTCGTAGTTTCGCTTCCTATTAAATGTAAATTAAATATAAGTGGCAAAATTTGAGTTAGGTGACTCTGTATATCACTAGGGAATTACATTATTTTTTTAGACTGGTAAAATTATCAAATGAGATAAAATTGTGTTTGTAAATTGTGTTATGTTTATTATGTTACATTGTACAAAATTGCTGTCAAACCTTCAACTACCCACAGCTTTCGAATGATCAACACAGATTATAATAATATCAACGGCAGATAAAAAAATGACACAAAGCCTTACAGTGCGATTTATAAATTTTTTATAGGTAATTCCGGTAGTATATCGGTGTTTTTTATGCAAGAGATCTGACACCTTCAAAATTAATGGGGACCAAAATAGACTTTACTGATAGATTTATATTTTATATCTTGTTTTGACTAAACGTTCTATGTTAATATTTTAACGAGAAATTCTTTGGCATTCAATTTAAGATGAAATCTGGGTTAACGCGGCTGGATCAAGGGCTGGATTTAGGAAGCTTCTCCATAATGAGAAGGTTTCTTATTCTCTGGATTCCTGGCAACAGGTCAGCAATATTATTGAGTGCTTTTGTTTTAATAATCTTTATCGTAACAAAGTTAAGAGAATAATAGATACATTTAACGTAATATTAAAGATGTAGTCACTTCTTTGAAGCGTAGAAAATTATTATATTTTTGCTTCATGCGAGCTAAAAATCAGCACATTTATAATATATCGTCTCTTAGGTATTAAATTGAATGATTCCTGGAGTTTTTATGTTACTGCCTGAATTCCGTGATAAATAAATGTTGCTACGGATATATATTTCTTGTTATTTTTTTCATCTTACCAATTTTACGACAGAAAAAAGGAAAATATAAACATAATTTACACATTTTATTGAGCTAGTTGAAACTTTCAAACGACCCGCATCCGCCCTTAAATATTTTATGTTTCAATGAGAAGTTTTTCTCACAATTAATGGAGATATCAGAACAATTCGAACAAAAAGCCCTTATCATTTCGTTTAGGAAAAAAGATGATGTCATGTTTCGACTTATAAAACATGCAAAACTCATTACATTTTTTATTACTTTAGGGAAACAAAAAATCGGGTCACACATACGAGTTAAATAAAATATGAGTTATAAAGTGGAAACTATTCTTTTATTTATGTGTGTTTATATGTAGTAGACATCGAAACTATGTATATCCTATCAATTGAATAAACCTTGTTTGTTAAAAATCACTGGGGGTTCCCAAATTGTGCGCCGCGAGGCTCTGATGAGACTCAAACTGGCTTCACTGGTGTGAAGAGGGTTGGCACAGTGGCTCAGCTATCAACTGTTGCGCAGTGTATCGTGGGTGCACTACCCGCACGACACAAATATTTATATGACCTACAAGTATTTGTTGCGTTGTATGGGTTTCTATGTTTGTAAACACCGCCACGATACAAGAGGAATTTCTAGTGTGGGCCAACCACAGGTTTCGTGCTAAGAGATTGGACCCCTATTATAATATGTTAGGGAAGGCGTTGAGACAAAGTAATAAACAAGTACGCGGCGGACTGAAAATAAATAAATCAACGTCCACGTTTACGAAGCTGTGGGGAAAAAATTGTCAAATATCTTAATAAAAACCTAAATATAATAGAATGGAATAGAAAACATTTATTTGGATATAGACACACAGAACAATAACAAAAATAATACAATAAGAATTTGTGCTGAGCATGTACACACATGTACAGCTATACAAAACCAGTTTATCGTGGTCTCGCTTTATGCTACCTTTCCGCACACTCAACGGTCAGCTTATTCTGGTTTTGCATAGCTTGATATGTAGCTGTGTGTACAGTAATTGTACACACCAAAAGGGTTACCAACTCAGCATTTGCTGTGCACAAGACACCGCGTTTAGTTTTCAGTTGGCAGATTTGGCAACCCGCAGCGTGTCACTACGGGGTCTGATTCTTATGATCTGTTTAATATCACACTTTAACGTCCGAATGGGTTTCAATTAAATTTCAACCGTAGACCTGGGTGGGTTTTAGGACTTGGTTTCAGAATTCCACACGTGCAGGCTAAAACAAGTATTATTTATAAAATAAACAAAGTTCTTTCTCTATTAGTTGGTTATCCTTATTTGGGTCAGATTTTCGTAGTAGTCTTCTAGCTAATATCACTGGCTGTTTTCGTGTCATAATAATAACAATCTATGTTTTCGGTTGATAAAATACAGTTGGTTGATAGAGATAAGCTGTATTGTGTTAATACAACCTTTCTATACGAATAATTTTCGTCCAATGCTAAATATTTATCTCAATAATACCGCCACAGAGCTTGGAGTGTTTTTTTTATTCTGAAACATTTTTGTTTTGTAGCAGATTGTGAAATACAAAAAAAAAACCACTTGATAGCAATTAAAGGGTAATTGCTTTTGACATAAGTTTTGGACATGACAAGGGTAACCCCAAGGGTGCGTGAGTGCGTCCTCCGATGCAAGGTTAAGCCCAATTTTTGTGAATCCATTTGATTATTTTTACGCTTCTGTAATGTGGATTTTAAAGGTGTTGTTATATTTTATAACATTTGAAGCTTAATATTGATACTACCCTTACTTTAAATGAATGAAAGTTTTGGTAGGTATACCGAATAACTTCATAATTATAGAAAGAGAGTGAGTTTTTTAAGAATGTAGTTTTATTTTACATCTAATTTGGATCCAATACTTTTTGACTAACTTTCGCCGTTCCTAATAGTTTCAGATTCAACCATCCACGTCCACATGAAATAAACAACCGCCTACTTAATTTAACCCACAAGTCACCTCTAATGGTCATCGGAATCAAGAGTTGGTTGGCTGTTGGATAATAGGCTCTTGTTAACTTGTATCCAATTATAACCCTAGTTTACAAACTGTTAGTTGTACCCTTTGAGCGAATCTTGCTTCCTGGAAATCACATGTACACTGCAAATGAATGGATACGTAACTTGTTACTGTATGAGGTGATCAGTGAATTAAATCGGCTTTTGCAAAATTTAATTACGAAATCTAATTTAATTAATTGTGATTTAAATGCATGAATGCAGTAGGAATGGGTATACATTGGATGCTTCCAGACGGGCGCTAAACTAGTGCGCGTTTTGAGAATTAAGAGGAGTGCGCTTGTCTGTGTATTCCTCAATATCACACTTATGTCTCAAAATTTACGTTAATAAAACGCGCGTTTGAAAGTGCCGAATATAAACCTGCTCTAACACGGATATCATCCGAAAATAAAATATACTATTATAAAGGTGAATGTACCAGATTTGAGCATAATTATATCAGCGAGTAAGCGAGCATTGAGTGCGTGGTAATCACTTGTTTCTGTACAAAATTGAGTCTGATTGTGAAAATTTTTTAAGTGATTATTTTTTAAGTTTTTTATCGGGTTCTGTAACCTAGAGCTCAAAGTTTAATCTTAAATTGTAACATAACATTACATTACATAGGCTTAACAGACAGAGTTCCTATGACAACGCTGTACCGTATCAAATTGTATTCTAGGCAGCAGTACCCTGTCTCAGTGAAACAGTTTGAAAGGGCAGCCTCTTATCAAAACATGGAAATACAGTATAAGCCATGCGTTACTGATAACGTTTGACAGGTTAACTAATACATAAAACAAAGATAACAGGTTGATAAAATGATTTTGTGATGAAGTTGTGTTTTTTTCTAATTTTTTTTCAGGTCTGGTCAGCGAACGCTGGAGGTATGTTTTACGATTTAAAACTAATTTAAAGTGTGTTTGCGTTTATAACTTTTAATATAAATAAACTTAAGTGCTTGTTTATTTAATTCTAAAACATATTTACTTAATCATTCTAAAAACTTTAGCAAGTAATCTATTTCAAGAACTTCAATTGTAAATCTTTAAAAAATCTTAAACAAAGAAAGTAAAAGCATCATTTTGTAGAACTATATCAGTTAGCATTTAGCAAACTTAGATTACTGATCGAAATTTTTAAAATATTCTGTTTACTTTGTATGGCATCAGTGACACTTCTGTGAGTCCATTCATATGTAAAACTGTACGAAATGAGTTTCATTCTTTCATTAAAATGTTCAAGTGGAACTAACTCGTTCATTGTCAATCAATTGTAGGTTGGAGATCATTCACTCTTTATATTATTTAAACGACAATTGGACATTGCGTAGTCAAATATAGAACTCACCTTTTGATTACCTAAATTGTATTGTTCAGCTGTTTCTCATAAAATAGCACTTCTTGTTAAATGTTTTGTTAAAAAATATTATCCGAATATTTAAAAACTCTTAATTAATTTGTAACTACTCGTAGTACAAAATTGTTTGCTTCTTTTTCTAAATGAGATAAGTCCAGGTCGTTTTAATCCAACTTTAATGAAGTTGTTGTAATGAAAAAATTAAGAATGATATTACTAAATCTCTTATCATATTCTGTCTGTAGTATCGCACTTAGTAAGTTTTTAGTTTGTCTCATTTTATACATATATAAATAAACTTTTGAACGCACAGACTTAAGTGCCGACAGACGGCCTTTATTTGTTTTTGTTTACTAATTATTCGTTTCAAATTATGTTAATATTATGTAGTATTCAGATGAAAATAACAGAGTAGTGTACTTTAATAGTAGGAATAAATATTGGGACTGGCATCTGTTATTATACCAATTAGGTAAGTACAATTTTTTTTACATTTTATGTTACAATGTGTATTGTTAATTTAGTCCACGTTATGAATAGGTACGTAAAAACAAATTGTTTACCTATAACTATTAAATTGTAAGAAAAAACGGGAACACTAAAAAAATTCGAAACCAAAATTATAATCTAATCAATGGGTTTGAACATGTTAGGTCAGCACTGTAAATTAAGGATAAACTTTTTTTTCTAATTTGATTAAATGGAAAAAAAAAAATATTCCCGGTTTTGCGTTTCATCAACAAACAAATAATTTGACCGCAATAATAATTAACAGCAATCTGCTAACAATTATTAATCTTTTTTTATCATCGCTTTTTTATTTTTTTCTTTTAATAAATATTAAAAAGAGTTAATGAAAGGACAAATAACGGATCCATGATGACGACAACACAGGCTATCTTTTTGTATACCCCTCCAGAATGTAAAAACACGTTGCTGAAATCCGAAGTTTTAGTGAACGAACCCGAATAAGCGCGAATAATAAGCGCGTACAAACATACCTTCATACATAATTATGGCTCAAACGGAGAAATTCTTTTTGAGGTTGCTTTCTGACCCCGCATGTAAAATAATTTTATTGACAGAATTCAGTAAGCTACCTGCCTTTAATATAAATAGAATCTTTAGCCTGCACTAAAAAAAGAAATTAATATTAATAATTATAGAAACCCAAGATCATCTTAATCATCTAACAAATTTTGTGCAGACCGAAACCGGTCACATTGTTTAATATTTGGGAGTTTCAATTTGTTGCATTTTGGCGTCCCTATCAGTTCCTGCCGGAATATACGCCGTCAAGTAACGTATTGTAAATAGGAACTAGGCGACGCGTTCTTTGTACCGTAACGCAGACTGTAATACAAAAAAAAAAAAACACGAAATAACTTCAGAATATTTTATAGGATCACCGTCCTGTTTCAGTAAAACAAACGAGAATGATAAATGGAGTGTCAGCTTTTAAATCTGCATGTCATTTGCTTTAACTACGCGAAAATTATTAATCGTATGTCGCACTACCCAGAAACGGAATATGTACCTTCGTAACATATTTTTCACTTGAACAAACCTTTCAATTCTGTTTGCATACGAGTGCAGGAAAGAGCTTTGTATGAAAGGATTCGACTAACCTGTTCTTTATAGAGATAGTTGTTCCGTGGGAACACAGTTGATTTAAATGCTCCTTTTGGGTCGTTAAAGGCTTTAGTAAATTTTTTTTCAGTTCCGTAAATCTGTTGGTTGTTGCTATATTGTTCATACAATAATTTCAATATCATGGCGTTCTTCATTATTGTGTCGCTGATCTTTTGGTCAAAAACGCTATTAAGGTGGGTGGTATTCGATTCTCAGTTCGGTGAAAGTATTTACAAAATATATTTAATACGTGTTTCTATTCATTTTACATCGATTTGACCAAGAGTCAAATCAAATTTAATTTAAATTAAAATAACTCACGCTATCGGAAAACACTAGCGGTTCAGGAAACCTTACAAAAAAAAAAGTTGCTAAAAAAATAAAAAAAAAAACCTTACAAAAAACTTCCCAGCAAAGTAATGAAGTATTTTATTTTTTAGCTAAACTGGGGCAATTTGCAAGCGAGTTCGAAAGTTCAGCTTGTAACTTCCACATCAAGGCTGGAAGATTGTAGGTTCCTTTTTTATATTAAAAGGAAATAGATCACTTGGAGAAATACTTAAAATATACCTAAATGAAGTTTCATTTGGTTCGATCGGAAGCCTACCCCAACATGTTGGGAAAAAGCGATGATGATGATGAAACAAAATAATGTAAAAAAAACATTGTGTTGCCTTTCTGGTAGATAAGTTTTTAAACTAGATAACGTTAATTTTGAATAACATCACATTTAACTTGTAAAGTTTTATTTTATAAATCGATATCTACGAGTGTATTATTGTTACCTGTGTGATATTTTTATATAGAATCCAATACATTTTATCATTCATAATTTTCACAACTCTGAAAGCGAGCAGATAAAACGAGCAATTTCATCATTGAGTTTTTTAACCAATATGTTACTCATAGTTTATTTCGCACATTCTCCGCTTTGGTGAAAGCGGAGTCTACATGATGTTATAGAACATTATTTTGTGATAATAATTGAAAAGCTTTAGATATTTTGGTTTTATTGAAAGAATGACTGAACTGAACGGATAACAACAGATAAAGTAGAGAGGTCAGATGTGATTGACAACGCCGGGAAGAATTTTTCCGAAAACTCAAGTGCATAATATCCACTCTAAAGTCGAAACTACAAAAACACTTGGATGCCCAATATAAGCCTATAATTATAAATTATAAGCCCGATGGGATAAAGAGGAAGTGTATAATATATGTATGGGTATTACAGCTATACTACTGCGTATTCGTTCACTTTCGTCACGCGAGAGGACGCGTTCAAGTTTTCTCAACGATCGAGTGACTAATAAAAAAATATTACAACAATAACTCTTTAGCAATACTATGAAATGATTACTCAGACCAAAACGATTGTTCAGCATTGTCACGCGATGTGTATATCAACGACATTTTACTTGAATTAAAAATATTACAGTGATGATGGCGTGGCGCAAGCTGTCTGAAGCGCCAGCACGAGTAAATGTGAAGTAAATACTTTGATTTTAAAGGACATGGCCAATTTTTGTATGGACGTTTGCATAGTTATTGAATTCAATGTACACCAATGATTTTTGGTGTTTTGTATTCGTGAATATTGGTACATTAAATTGCAGTAAATAAAACACATAAAGAACTTGTCATTACAACAGACTAGACGAAAACAGTTTGACTAAACCTTTAGTCAGATTGCTGGCATTAAGTGCATTTTTTTTACGTGGTATAATCATCTAATGATTCCTCCCACCCGGACAGGGCGGGAGGGACTGTCAGACTCGTACTGACTAAAATCTACGGTGTCCTTCAGTAGCCCTTTGTTCTGGGGTCACGGTAATTAGAAAAGTCCCGCGACCCCGGCAGGCTTTGGCCCTCTAGAGGGGGCCCCGTCATCATGCTGACGCTCTTTGAGGTGCGCGTGGAACACAACGCGCCGTCGACCCGGGCATGGTCCATGGTCGGACAGCGAGTTGCCCTTTACTCGCTGCCCGCATGTCCGCGCCTACGGTGGCCGGAGATCGTCTGCCGACGTCCGACGCCGTGGGCCACTGCGGCTGGGGTGGAGCGAGGACTCTGTCCTCTTCCTCACGCGGCGCGCTTCCTCTTTCGCGAGTATTACTGCTACGCAGTAGGAGGCGACCGCTTCCCACTCCGTGTCGCCCCGCAACATGGCCTCGACCAATGCCGGGCGCGAGGGGTCTCCGCCTATCGCCGTCGTGAGGACACGGCGGTGCTCTGCCCAAGCGAGGCAGTCCTGCACCGTATGCTCCACCGTCTCCTCCGGGCGATCCTCGCAGTGGTGACACCCAGACGTTTACCTCCTTCCTCATCAGACACAGGTACCTCCCAAAGCATCTGTGTCTGGTGAGGACCTGCGTCAGGCGGAAGGTTAGGACGCCGTGACGTCTATCCAGCAATAAGTGCATAGACTAGGATTTGCTATAATAAAAAGGCCCTTTAATGAATTATTTATTAAAATAATAACAAAATACCTAGAAATTCATGTTTTTCTTTAAAGTGTATTTTATTTTATTTTTTCTATTTTACCCTTTTTAGGTTAAATAATCAACAAAAATCTTCACACTAATCGGCGTCTTTGAAAATCTACAATCCTAGTAAGCAACAAAAACGGATCTATGCGGGCCACTTTACGGAATATTCATTATTAATATTTTTAAATATTAAACGCATAAACGCATGCGTAGCGAATTTTCAAAGATTTTCTTTTAAAAGAAAAATTCGAACCGCGGACAGGATTCATTATTGTTATATACCAAAACCTTCCATAGAATGTAACAAATACTTCTTTTGGAAACCGCATCAAAATCCGTTCAGCCAAACGCGAGATAATTGCGGACAATCCTGTAATGGGCGCTGAAAATCTACAATTCAAGTAAGCAAAAAAACGGATCCACGCGGGCAATGTCACGGGATATTCATTAGTGTAATATATTAAAACCTTTTCATGAATGTAATGAACACTGTCCTGAAACCGCATCAAAATCGGTTCAGCCAAACCCGAGATAATCGCGGACAAACCTGCAATGGGCGCTAAAAATCCACAATCCAAGTAAGCAACAACGGATCCACGCGGGCAACGTTACGGGATATCCATTAGTGTTATATATTAAAACCTTTTCAAGAATGTAATGAACACTTTCCTGAAAACCGCATCAAAATCGGTTCAGCCAAACGCGAGATAATCGCGGACAAACATACATATAGGTTGAACTGAGAACCTACTTTTTTTTTGAAGTTGGTTAAAAACTGACAAGTTCAGAGAGGCTAAAACCTACGCAGTAATTCATTTTTATATTTTTATTTTATAATGGTATTTACTATGTACGTGTACATGGAATTTTGATGGAATGCAATTTTTGGCCATGTCCTTTGTAATACTTATTTTTGTAGACTTTTTCCAATTTCTGTTTAAAATCGGACCAAATGGCTTACATAATTATTATTTTCTTTATCTTTAAGTCGGTGTCGACCTTGCTTTTTTCCGAAATCTACGATTTGTAATAATTGTGCAGCACAAGGTACAATAACTCGTAAAATTGGACCAGTTATAAAGCCTTGAAACGGACACTGTTGCTTGATTCTGTGTTTTTGTACTAATTTAAAAGTGCATGTATTGGCCAAATTGAGTTTAATGCTACAAGTCTGAGTTTGAGCTTAGATATTTTCACATTTAGTCATATAGGTCACGGACTCGTACTAGTTCTTTAGTCTGATGATTTTACCACAATATTGAATGAGCTGAATTGGACTTCTCGCAAATTGGACCAATCATGCCTAAAGGATTGTTTTCCTAAACAAGTAAGTTTAAACTGACTCCTGTCAGCCAGTCAAAAACAAATAGATAAGAATAATAAAGCATACGCTTCATATCCACGCCGCTCGCTGCTAATGCCTTGATCACACGTTCGGAATAAACTGGCGAGACAGTAAAATGTCTTTCGGCCGAGACAGTGATGTGAGTGTAACCGCTTACATTGCAGTACTCGGCGCTATGTTTATATTATGTACCGAGTACTCGGCCGAGAGCACTGACTCGCACTTTTGCTCGGTACACACCCTAAACAATGTTTTTGTTACGAAGATACTTGTAACCTTAAAATTATCAATTTTTGTAAGTTTGTATTCATTTTGGTGTACAATAAAGTACATTCTATTCTATTCTGTTCTATTCTATTCTGTTCTATTCTATTCTATTCTATTCTATTCTAGTCTATTCTATTATATTCTATTCTATTCTATTCTATTCTATTCTATTCTATTCTATTCTATTCTATTCTATTCTATTCTATTCTATTCTATTCTATTCTATTCTATTCTATTCTATTCTATTCTATTCTATTCTATTCTATTCTATTCTATTCTATTCTATTCTATTCTATTCTATTCTATTCTATTCTATTCTATTCTATTCTATTCTATTCTATTCTATTCTATTCTATTCTATTCTATTCTATTCTATTCTATTCTATTCTATTCTATTCTATTCTATTCTATTCTATACTCTCTTGTTTGTGTCTTTGCCCGTGTGTTCGGTAATTATGGGTCGCGGGACTGTCTCATCAGGTAATCATGACCCTGGAACATAAATGCTATTGAAGGAACACCGTGGATTTTAGTCAGTACGAGTCTGACAGTCCCTCCCGTCCCACACTGTGCTCAGGACTCATTTGATGATTTTACCACGATAAAAAAAAAGTTCGGTAATTATTATCCCACGGAAATATCATTCTTAGATAAAAAGTTTTCTTTAGATAATTCAGGCCTTTTCCTAGCTTAAACGCTGCTTATTCAATAGATTAATGATCAATCCTCACAAATGTTCGCATTTTAGTACGTAAGTGTAAGATAAGTTGAAAAACTATCACTAAGATTTTAAAATTGAGATACAAGTACAGAAAGATAATAACTATAAAATGATTTCCATTCCAAAGCGTAGATATTAATGAAGAACAAAGGACAAGAAACTCCAAGGACATTCTTTGACCTGAAAAGACACGTGTCTTTGTGCCATAAAACGCGGGCGACGCAATAGAAGAGGTTGTAGCGCATTTCCTACAAACTGAGCCTTTACATTATCTTATCTTGAACCCAACGCATTTACCCAACAACCTTGATTCTCTAAAATATTAAGTAACATCTGGAAACATTATAAAACCTTTATTAAAGAAACAATCTACAATAAATAATGAACAAACTACCTATATTATCATACCAGTAATACCTAATGAATTAAGCAGAAGCGAAGGAGTTGGTGGAATACATGAGAGAGGTAATTCTCCATATCACGCTCCAGTATCCACGAAGCCGCACAAGGCATCGGTCGTCGTAAGGTGATTTTCGGCCACTGTAGGCACGAACGGCGAGTAATTGGTAGCTCGCTGACTTATCAAGGACGACGTCCGAGTCGACGGCTGTCGTGATCACGCACGCCTCAAGGAGCCGTCATCAAACTGACGAGGCCAACCGCTTGCCGGGGTCACGGACTATCTAAACAGTTTACTGCTGCCCTATCACGTGAATGGCATCCAAAGGTACAGGGTTGTTTAAGTCAATACAAGTCTGGCAGTCCCTTCTCGCTGACCCAAGGTGAGATGATTTTCCAACCATAAAAGGAGTTGACAAGAAGAACACAATTTTAAACTGTGGACGAAAATGGGGTATTTTTGCCCTACAATGGTGGTGTTGTTTTAAAAAATTGCTTAAGTTTTGCAAGGCAAAGTCTTTTTTGTCTTTACCGACTAAATTATAAATGTTGTAAAATTATTTGTAAATGTTATAAAGCCCTCCACTTTGTGGAGCCCTGACACAGCCAGAAGGCGTCGCGGCAGACCTCGTAGAAGATGGCGGGACGAGCTTGACAAAACCGATGACCAGTGGTCCACTTTGGCCCTGGATCGTGAAAATTGGAAGTCATTGGGAGAGGCCTTTGCCCAGCAGTGGGATGATGTAGGCTAGCAGTATCAGTATCAGTTATAAAGCCCGTTTGTCTGTTTCTAACCTTTCACCGTTTTTAATGGTCGAATAGCTTCTGATGAAATACTAGGCCGTCAGACTGACACTGACATGGGTTAGAACTTATGATACGTTTCGTTTCGGTATTACGTTCCCGTAGAATAATTGCCAACCTAATAATGCGGGTCAAACCGCGGGCAAAACTAATACATACATAAGCAGGGTAATTTGTTTCTCTAGATAATATATGAGTTCATGAGTAGGGTAATTTGTTTTCGTTAAAAAATGTGAGTACATCCTGCCTAATTTCTTATTTACGGGTTTCCGATATGCAGTTCCTAATGGCCCTTAATTACGTCATCCGGCCACCGTAGGCGCGGGCATCCGGGCGGCGAGTAAAGTGCAACTCGCTGTCCGACCATGGGCCATGCCCGGGTCGACGGCGCGTTAATGTGTTCCACGCGCGCCTCAAAGAGCGTCAGCATGATGACGCGGCCCCCTGTAGAGGGCCGAAGCCTGCCGAGGTTGCGGGACTTTTCTCATTACCGTGACCCCGGAACATAAAGGGCTACTGAAGGACACCGTGGATTTTAGTCAGTACGAGTCTGACAGTCCCCCCGCCCTGCCCGGCGTGGAAGGACTCATTTTTGATGATTTTACCACGTAAAAAAGAAAAAAATTACGTCATTAAAACACAAAAGGGTGAACAAAATAGCTTCTTTCATTGCTATAATTAAGTACTTCATTTAAAATGCTCGGATGCGTATAAAAGAAGACTGCTGAAATTGCCCCTGAGGGATGTGTAATCAATTTGGTACCACATTTATGTAACCCTTAGTTAGAGCACAATAATTATACAGAATTAATTTAAGTGTCCCTCGCAAATTAACACATTCAAGTTCAAGTGTAATGAACCAACTAACTAAGGACAATGACCTGCGACTAATTGAATTGAATGTCCACCCGCAATGATTACACCTCAACAAAATAGTACTTAAATTACACTTTGCAAAGCGGTGTATTCCAGAGATATTGTGACATTGCGTTGAGTAATTACTCCATATTAACCTGTCATAGAACAGCATCTTTTGTCCTTTTCTAAAAACAAAAAAAGATTATTCATTATTATGACGCAAGGCGTAGTTAGAAACACCCTTGGCTCATAGAAAATGGAGATGTAATGATCTGCTCGAGCTTACTTGTTACGTATCAAACAATTGCGAGCTTACTTGTTACGTATCAAACAATTGAGTATACCTATACTCAATTGTTTGATACGTAAACATTTTTACCAGGGTGTTTCATATTTCTAATGTACATTAGTACTTACCCATTTATCTTTACACTAGCTGTTGCCAGCGGCTTCACCCGCTACAACTCGAAAATTATCCCACGGGAACATCAAATCGGGATAAAAACTATCCTATGTGTTAATCCGGGTTATAAACTATATGTGTACCAAATTTTATCCAAATCCGTTCAGAGGTTTTTGCGTGAAAGAGTAACAAACATCCATACATCCATACTTACAAACTTTCGCCTTTATAATAGTAGTAGGATATAATAAAATCATAGAGCTGTCATTCCTGTACATTGAATATTTTTTTCTTTTTGTATTTTTTTCGAGATAAGGGATCGATTCTGATGCCAGATCAACTTTTTTTTTTTTCGAAATTTTTAGTGTTTTTTTGCTTTGGTCTATCTCCGAAACTACTGTAAAGTTGTCGATCAAATTTTCCTCAAATATTCCTAAAAATATGCTTCTGTTCATATGCATCATTTTTAGGGTTCCGTAGTCAACAAGGAACCCTTATAGTTTCGCCATGTCCGTCCGTCCGTCCGTCCGTCTGTCCGCAGTTTAGCTCAGAGACGCACAGTCCTAGAGAGCTGTAATTTGGTGTAAATATAAGGATTTGTTGTGCCGAAAAAGTGGTAAAATAAAATCTCGTAAAATATTTTTTTTTAGGGTACCTCCTGTACACGTAAAGTGGGGATGTTTTTTTTTTTTCTCGCGTACCCCTTAGTGTGGGGTATCATTAAATAGGTCTTTAAAAAATATTGATAGTTTCCATTAACAATTTTTTGATAAAAAAATTCGTTTGTGTAATATTAAGCTTTAAAGTGCTAAATTTTGCTCGACTCGAGTGTCCCCCCCCCTCTACTAGCTAAACGGTTATGTTTGGGGGTGTGAAAAAATTCACAGTAGTAGTATATATAACGAAGTTTAAAAGAAAATTATCATGACTAAGTAGGCTTTACAACTTTACGAGTAATAGTCGACCAACTTATAAAATGTACTTGGATAACATATTTTCCTAAACAAAATGTATCGGAGAACATGCTCTTCAACTGCAAATGTAAGTTTGTCAACTTTATTTTTACAGCTTTATTAGGTATGTTTTTACGGTATGTTTTTTGGGGATAGGTAGGTTTTTATCGTCAACTATTTTTAACTTACTTCAATAAAAGGGGGAGGTTCTAAATTTGTCGTACCTAATCTTTTTTTTTATGTATTTTCCCCGATTTCTCAAAGACTCCTGGACCGATATTGAAAATTCTTCTTTTTAAAATTAAATTCAGCGAATCAGTTTAGTTAATTCGCATAAGTATTTTGATGGGCAACTACGGAACCCTACACTGTGCGTGGCCCGACACGCACTTGGCCGGTTTTTTCCTCAAATATTCCTTAAACTGCGCTTCAATTAATAGGGTATGTATAATTACGCTATTCCCCTTGGGGGATTAGCAATGTTATGATATGTTGATTTTTAATCATTGTTGACATTTGTATAAGAACCGCTATTTAAATATAACTGTCAGCGAACCAGCCAGTCTGGTTAGTAACCTGCTTGCCTTACGTGCAATGGGTCTCGGGATCAAATCTTGGTTATTTCTTTTTCACTTTTTGTGGTTCTTTTTTTTGTTTTTATGTATACTGTGGGAGTTTCAAATAATTAAAAACAATTTTATGCATACCACTATTTCAATATTATTTGCAATTTTATTTTTTTCTAATATTTTTCAGTAGTTGTCTAGGATAAATCTGCGCTGATTTAAATTGTAGGTAGGTAACCTGGATATTATTTAAACCGTAATTTATTGTACGAGGTGTAGGAATTTTAAAGATTTGAAAACAAACAAATCTTTCTATTATTTTGTGTAAAACAAATTTTTAGGGTTCCGTAGTCAACAAGGAACCCTTATAGTTTCGCCATGTCCGTCCGTCCGTCCGTCCGTCCGTCCGTCTGTCCGCAGCTTAGCTCAGAGACGCCCAGTACTAGAAAGCTGTAATTTGGTGTAAATATACGGATTTGTTACGCCGAAAAAGTGGTAAAATAAAATCTCGTAAAATATTTTTTTTTAGGGTAGTTCCTGTACACGCACAAGTGGGGATGTTTTTTTTTTTCTCGCGCACCCCTTATTGTGGGGTATCATTAAAAAGGCCTTTAAAAAATATTGATAGTTTACATTTACAATTTTTTGATAAAAAGATCCGTTTGTGAAATATTACGCTTTAAAGTGCTAATTTTTGCTCGACTCGAGTGTCCCCCCCCTCTACCAGCTAAACGGTTATGCTTGGGGGTGTGAAAAAAATCACAATAGTAGTATATATAACGAAGTTTAAAAGAAAATTATCACGACTAAGTAGGCTTTACAAGTTTACGAGTAATAGTCGACCAACTTATAAAACGTACTTGGATAACATATTTTCCTAAACAAAATGTATCGGAGAACATGTGCTTCAACTGCAAATGTAAGTTTGTCAACTTTATTTTTACAGCTATAATAGGTGGATATGTTTTGGGGATAGGTAGGTTTTTATTGTCAACTATTTTTAACTAACTTTAAAAAAAAGGATTGGTTCTCAATTCGTCGTAATCTTTTTTTAACCGACTGCGCCAGGAGGGTTATGTTTTTCGAGTGTATGTGTGTATGTATGTATGTATGTTTTTTTGTGTTACTCTGCAGCCTAAACGGCTTGATGGATTTTAACTTGAGAGGTGTCGTTAGATTCGTCTTAAACGTGAGAGTGTCACTGGGTACATAAAACTGGCTAAGTGCGAGTCGAACTCGTGTGCAAAAGGGTTCCGAACTAAAAATTTTTTTTTTAAATTTCTCACATTCAATCAAGTGGGGTATCAAATTAAAGGATTTTAAAAATGGTTTACCAATATATATATAACTTATATGTTTCAATTTAATTTGAACTGATAAATGCTAACAAAAACTAAAATAGTAAAATAAAATAAATATAAAAAAAAAAAAACAAAAAACCCGACTGCGTATAAAAACTAAAAAGAAAGAAACAAGCCCAGTAGTTTAGAATTCACTCATTCACACTCACAGTCGGGGCCCCTTGGGAAGATTTGATTGGTATAATTTGAATGGGCCCCGACTGTGAGTGTGAATGAGTGAATTCTAAACTACTGGGCTTGTTTCTTTCTTTTTAGTTTTTTTACGCAGTCGGGTTTTTTGTTTTTTTAAATATTTTGTTTTAATGTACATTCCCCGATTTCTCAAAGACGCCTGGGCCGATTTTGAAAATTCTTCTTTTTAAAATTAAATTCAGCGAATCAGTTTAGTTAGTTGGCATAAGTATTTTGATGGGCAACTACGGAACCCTACACTGTGCGTGGCCCGACACGCACTTGGCCGGTTTTTTGTTTAATCGCGAATCAGACAAAATAGTTCATTATTTGTCGATAGATGGTGCTTTTTATTTGAGATAATTTCTGAATCGCGGTGTTAAGATTCGCACACCGATACGTAAGTACTGTGTATGTATTAATTTTCTGCAACTCAGACCAACACACGGCAACCCTCTCCTCTTGCCGCTATTGTAACGGGTCCTAGGGTGTAAGCATTGCATCTGTGGATAATAAACGTGGCTTGGGGTCATTAAACTGCTGGATCAGTGATTCACATCCACACCTATGAGTTCAAAACTTGACCTGGCTGGTTCAATTTCCCCCATCAAACACCTTGGGAGGAAGCCCAGGTAGTAGGTACCTACGTAGGTATGACATTATTGATTTAAACTAATATTATGAATGCAAGTATGTTTGGTTTTTTACCTTTTCACGCAAACTACCTACTGAATCGATGGTCCCAAAATTTTGCATATACGTTGTCAGGAGTATAGACACGGATATAGGGTCATCCCGAAAAATAGAAGAGAGCTGTTGCCGAGAAAAAAAAAACAAATACGTTCATATTCCAGATGGCGCCACTTACATGATCCGTATTGTTTCTCAAATTCGAAATTAACGCAAGCGAAGCCGCGGGCAAACACTAGTTAATAAATAAAAATAATAATCGCCCCTAGAGGTATTTTATGTCGGATACATTGAGTGGACCACTTTTATAAGACGACTAAAAAGTCACGGTGTAAGTATATTAAATATTTTTGATTCGAGAATTTGAATCTCCTCTGGCTAGAATATAATTATTTTGTTTTAAAATTTAAAAGAAAAATAGTAAAAAATGTGTTATTTGTAAATTACACTAGGATAACAAACACTAGTGTGATGTTCTATTATGATTCGCTTCATTTACATACAACGTTGATAACGGGTTTTTACCGCAGCCATTTAGAACAGATACAATCCGTACCAAGGGCGTTTCAATTAAGATACGGCTGTCAAGTTCATTTAATCCATTCTGTTTCAGACTAGATTCAAACACAGATACGTTGACGGTAGAGGGGGAAGTTCAGTTTCTAGGTCACCCTCATACTGCTACAATAGTTTGCATCCCATAACTAAATGCGTAAAATCGCTCTTTCACGAATTAACAATATGAGCAGATATTTGCCTGATAGAAGAACTCGTACGTACTCGTATCTATATACGTTACAAAATATTTTCACCTAGATCACTAATACAGAATTGAATACAAATTCCCATAAAAAAAGTTCACTAACATTTCATCACAACTTTACACTTTTGTACTAAAGTTTGAGTTACAAAAAGTGCACTGATATGTTCGATTATGCTAGTTATTTACAAGCTACTGGAAAGTTTTCCTCTCATTTAGGTTTTCCGTAAAACACGCCTTTCAAAATTTAGCCTAGATATCTCAATAGAGTAACCATTTCAAAGGTTGCTACACAACTTATGTTCAACGTACTGTCTGTCTATTGAAAATGTAGTACCAATATAATTATGTACCACGTATTGATAACAGAGGTTTATCCAGTGAATTCAGACTGTGTTGAATTCTCAGTATTCCTATAAATAATATGTTTGGGAAAACTTAATTATTATCATTCAGTGGCTAATTTTTTAGACGGGATTCTGAAATCATTCGTATTCATTAAACATTATAAATACAGTGTCAAAACTAATATTTATGTTAAGCTTTCAGTACCAATATTGAATGTCTGGAGAAAGATAGACTGTTTATCTTGTTAAATATATTTAAGGGCCAATTAATGTAAGACAGAACGACGCAACTGAATAAAGAGGGATGAAAATTTCGCCTCCAATAATGATTGATAGCAACGATTGAGTTTGTGAAATATTGATCTTACAGAGGCCCCAGCATACATTTTACGTATTTGGTCAGCGTACTTTAAGTATTATGACGTAACTTGTATGGAAGATAAAAAAGCGCCTCTAGGGTTTTGAACAAGGGACTAATTTTATCCACCAAATTAACGTCTAAGTCCCCGTTTATTTTACTGCATCAAACCGTGTTAACTGGTGATTTCGGATCAGTTGTCATTTTGCAAGATCATTTTTTTAACGTTGAAGGACCGGTACAACTGTACAAACGACTAATCTACTCTAGATATTCCAATCAACGAGTATATTTTGTTTGAAGACTAGATGCTGAGGCAATGGCCTTAACCGAAATCGGTTGGATCGCATTATTATAATCATTGTGTGCTTGAACCAAAAGTGAAGGCCGCATCTGCCTACACTAACTACACGTGTTGGATTGTAGCCTTCTCCTTCTACCATAAAGGAGGACTGTGTCCCAACAGAGGGAAAACTATAAGCTGTTTAAGAGTATTGTATTAACAACCAAAGATCAATTAAGGTCAAGTTGAGTCAACGTCCTAAATATGTTCTCTCCCTCACGCGGCCCGCCTCCCCTTCGCGAGCATGACTGCTTCGCAGAAGGAGGCGACTGCTTCCCACTCCGTCTCGCCTCGCAGCATGGCCGCGACCAAGGCCGGGCGCGAGAGGTCTCTGCCTATCGCCGCCGTGAGGACACGTCGGTGCTCTGCCCAAGCGGGGCAGTCCTGCACCGTATATAAAAAAAAAAAAAGGTTGCACTCCAGGAGTGCCGGTAGAAGTGAAAACTTTTTTGTTACTATGTTTTATTTTTAATTTGAATGACGTCTTACTCATTTTCGATCAGGGTCACGTGACCCTGACGGTCACGTGACCCTGACGGTCACGTGACCCTGACGCGAGTTTTAAATTTTTTACCCATTACAGAAAAAGTGTACAACGCCGCTAAAGAAGTTTTCACTTCAAAAAAAACAAATAACACATAAAAAAAAGAATAAGAATTGATTGCAAAAATTTAAAAGTTGATATTATTATGTAGTGATCCAATTTTAAATTAGGCAGCTAATATACATGACTGAATATAATAATTAGATACTCACTTGAAAACCAACGTTTTCAAAAACAATAATAAACTCAAAAGCTAGCTCACTTATTAACTTAGTAAAGTATCTGAGGCACTGCAAGTTTCGAACGCTGAGATAAAGTTGCCAGAAAATGGGAACTCTTCTATTGACATAGGATATGGTAATATTATCCAAAAACAGTATCATATCTCTTCGTAATAGGGTTACTTCTGAAAAGAAGATGATAATAATATTATTATGCGAGGGGCCTTTTCTCCATACAAAGTCTGACAACTTTACTAGTCTTACCATGGGGTATCGTATTAACCAGTTATTGGGTTGTGGAGGTCATAATATGCCTAAATCAGTATTTTATATGGAGCGACTGCCTAGTTGCTCCATATAAAATACTGATTTCAGCTGCCTCTGGTTCGACTGGAAGCCGACCCCAATATATTGGGAAAAGGCAGGCAGATGATGAAAGATGTTTTAATTTAATGATTTTCGATGTTTTTTAAGGTAATCGGTATGTGCATCATAAATAAATGAAAATCTAATGATACTTTTACTTGGCGTGTAAGAAATTAAACTAGCTCGATATTTCACTCCGAATGCATTTTTGATGTACCTATTAACCTTAGGCATAAATAGTTAGCCTATAGTTATGCGACTTGTAGGCTGTTATAAGTAGTTAATCGGATTTTACAACCCAATTGATGCTGACTGACGACTTAACACACATCGCTTAACTGAAAGCGCTGCTAGTTTCTGTTGAAAGCGCTTCGTTAATTATTTCATTTATTTTGGTTAGAACGAAAATAAACAACTTCAATAGATGTCTTAAGTATCGAGAATTACTATTTTGCCAGGCGATTAGATTTGGATTAAATATTTGTTTGTATTCAACAGTTGGTCCGGGTTTAGGTGTTTGTGCCATGTGCCAAGACAGAATAATTTATTGTGATTGTTACGTACAGTAGGTAGTATAGCTAAAGTCCACTCACAATTATTCTGTCTTGTAGCTGAGACTGTATCACCATTATATCGATCCTCTTTTTATTATTGACTATTCAAAAGCACCTCAACTGGACTACTGAAAATAAATAATTTGTAATTTGAAATTGATTTTAGTCCGAACGGAGTTTACGAAAGAGGTCTTTCATAAACATAAAATAGATCATTATTATATTGTTCTGCATCACTTTCCTGGTATTCTTGGGTCTTTCTGTTGCTGGCAACCCGGCCAGAAAGCATTGATGAACAAACGCAGGTCAGTAGTCTTTCAACGTGTCACAGCAAAATATCAATCAAGTTATCGGAGCCAACTGTCAATTCATCACCTGGAACAAGGCCTTAGCTAGCTTTCAGATATCCAATTTGTCTTTGTCGTCCCTATTGAGCTTATACGCTAGTTTCCTGAAATGTGGCCTGATAAATCCTACGATTTTAATGCGTAAGCTGTTCTTTTTAATTTTTCGATAAAAATAGAAAATAACAGATTCATGAAGAACAGTTCCTTCGATAGTGGCAAACCGATTTGATCTTGACCATTTTACAAGGGTCAAGAGTTATTTCGAAAAAGAAGTAGGTTACAAACTTAAATACCTAAAAACAAAAAACAGTAAAAAAATATTTTACTGATACAGTTACTTAAAACGTAGTTAGATATTGTTGAACTCCTGTTTCAAAACATGTTACTCAAGAGGCAGACATTCACAGATCTAAAAGTGATTCTTACCGCTCGTTTACTTTTTTAACCTATCTTGACTACAATTCCTCTTGCCTGTCTGCCTGAGTGCGATTTTTGTTTTATTTGCTTGCCGACTAGTCACCTGTTGCATCACTTGCAAAAATTAGTACTAAAAATGAATGAACGACGATTGTCATTGCATCAGTGACCAAATTAAATAAGACGAAACATCATCTGGTGTAAACCCCATAGACAAGTCAGAAACAAAAGGCGAAACATCAAGAGGCACGCATAGGGGATTATATCAAGGGAGTAGGTAGCAACTTTCTCGTAGAAGTTAAGTAGAGATTATAAACCCATTTGCGTAGCACGGAGATTATGAATTTAAGTCTTTGTGACTGTACAAAGGGGGTGAAGGATAAGGACGCAAAGGAGCTAGAAAATAAAATGGTATATTTCCTTTTGTTGGACTGATTTCCTTCTCTATAAAGGGAAGCCGCTTTTCTTGATTGAGCGACTGTGTTGTTGGTTTAGTCAACCTTTTAGATCCTAATTTCTACCATTTTGGATCCTGAATTCTCTGGGTTAAATTTTTGAAAAGTGACGCTTCAGAAGATTTTGTCTTTTTTTTTTTACGTGGTAACATCATCAAATGAGTCCTCCCAAACAGGGCAGGTCGGGAGGGACTGTCAGACTCGTACTGTCTATAACCCTTTATAACCCTTTATGTTCCGGGGTCACGGTAATGAGATAAGTCCCGCGACCCTGGCTGGCTTCAGCCCTCTAGAATTGTGCTGACTCTCTTTGAGGCGCCCGTGGAATACAACGCGCCGTCGACCCGTGCATGGTCCATGATCGGAAAGCGAGTTGCCCTTTACTCGCCGCCCGCATGCCCGCGCTGCAGTGGCCGGAGATCGTCTGCCGGCGTCCGACGCGCGCCGTGGGCGTCCACCAAGAAGATTTTGTCTTTCTGAACTTGTTGCCTTTTATAGCACCTATTGGTTAGTACAGATTTTATTCGTAGTCACTTTTCTGATAATAATATAAAGCTGTGGACTAAAGCAAGCCAAACAATTCAAAACCCAATAACATAAAATCATCAATAATTATTTTCTCAAAACTAAATACTTAGTTGATTTTAAAATGATTTTGTATTACTTTCAATTGAAAACTAGAGGTCTTTCCCAGACGAGGTCATCATCATCATCATCTCAGCCGTAGGACGTCCACTGCTGAACATAGGCCTCCCCTTTTGATCTCCACACATACCGGTTGGAAGCGGCCTGCATCCAGCGTCTTCCGGCGACCTTTATAAGGTCGTCTGTCCACCTTACTGGTGGACGTCCTACGCTGTCAGACGAGGTCACGATATTATAAATACAATTCTCATCTTTTGCATTCATTGCCAAAGGGAGACGATTTATTCGTCGAGGTCTATCATAATTATTGTAAATATTGCTTTTTTTTAGCTACTTTTGGAATACCTTACAATACCATACAAATATTACTCGGGTATTAACGCTTCCTACGGCAGCCGATAGCGAGTACCGCTCCTGCCAACAGGCCCTTCGTATACCTATTCGACATAAAAACACATCAATCCGTACGTAACATAGATTTATATGAAGAAGGTTTTGTTTGAAATCGATCTACAAAAAATTACAATTATAATCAATTTAAAGTTTTAATAAAAGCTCATATTTCATGCCGCTGAAAACTCACTCCCATCATCGGGCACACGGTTTATAGCCCAGGAGCCACCAATCCTGAAAGCTCCGTGATCACGGATTCTAATATTTTTAATAAAAAATATAAGTTAACGTTTAGACGAACAAGATTTGCTTGGTCGGCGTGGATTTGATCGGCCGGAAATATTTTAATTAAATTTTTTTATTATTAAATTTCCATAATTTTTTTCCGTCATCACGGATTTTGATTAATCTTATATAGAATTGTGTGAAATATTCTGTTCAACAAGAAAAAATCCGGCCGACCAATGATTTTTAGCCGGAAAGGTCACGCATACCTATTTGAATGGTGTGATAAGGGGTAAAATTTATCCATTATCACGGAATCCTTTTTCTTTTTTTTTTATTCACGCGTTTTAATGTCACATTTATGATTATCTTGGTATGCGTGCTTAGAAACTGCCGAAAGTATCGCGCATACCAAATTTTAACTCTCCGCTTTTTAACGGTTTCTATATTTCTGTAAAGAGTGAGTGAGACAGATTTTTGGTTCAAGTTGAAACCTTGCATGAGTTCGTCTCTTTCTATTCCCTACGAATTTAACATTTACCTGCCTCAAAGATACACAATACCGTAAAGTGAGGTTGTTTTATGACAGGGCTGCATAGTGTTAACTCTCTGTGTGTCCATAAGACGGCTCCAAGAGTAAGATCGGATTTATGTTGAGGTTCCATAGGTCTTTCTCTCTTACTCCGAAAAGGTCACAGCATACCTACGATGTACTACAGCATTTTGGGGGTTCAGATCATTCCGACATTTTAGTCTGCTGTTTTCCTAGCTGTCAAAAGTATCGTTATTTTGTATAGCTTACTACGCATCAGCATTCTAAATATATTTATTAATTTAACAAAATTCACTGTTGAATATTTAAAAAAAAAAACATTTTATTTGGATTTAAAATTGTCAAACCGTCTAATATTTGTACATCTTTTGATATTTTAAACAGATATTGATTTTTTGGTGATATTGTGTCGGTTTTAGTGATATAGTGACGATTGATTCAGTGTACTGTTGCGTTAGAGAAGAACATTTAAAGCACTAGATCCAATCTCAGCGTTTCTACTGACGTGTTAATTATTTGTCTCGAAAACATACATAAATTCAAAGAGTATGGATCACAACCAAAACCAATAACGAAATAAATTACGTAAATTGTACACAACTTGCAGAAAAGCTAGGTTCATCAGTCTGTCGAGCTCTACCGGGCTTCCATGCTTTTACAGGTTGTGATTATACAGCAGCTTTTGTTCGTAAAGGAAAAATTAAAGCCTACAACCTCCTGTTAGAAAATGAAGAATATCAGAACATGTTCGAGCATTTGACAAATCCGGAAGACATAAATGATAAAGAAAAGACAGATTTAGTCCAAAGATTTACAAATGAAATGTATAACGTAAAAAATAATAATGTTAATGCGGCAAGATTTGAATTATTTTTAAAAATTTTTGCAAGTACAACCGACAAAGAAAAATTTTACAAAGGTATGATAAATTTCAATTCAAATAATATTCCACCATGCTGGAAAACTTTAACGCAAAAAATATTACGCACCATTTTTGTAAACGCAATGTGGCAAAATGCTACTGAACCCATTTGTACATTATATGATCCAACAGAATGTGGATGGCAAGTAAATGAATCCAGTAAACTCGAACCATTGTGGTACATTGGCCCATCAGCACCGTTAAAGGTTGAGGAAATATTAAGTTGCCAACAGAATGAGGAAGAAAACGAAGAATCAGAAGAAGAGAGAAATGATAATTTTGATGATAATGATGTAGATGATTATTAATTAATAAACTTGAATTGAACATATTTTTTGTATCAACCTTCATTTCTTATATAATCAACCCAAATAAAAATTTTCCTGTATTTCCTCTTTTCCATATTAATTAGTATAATAAATAGTTAAAAACTTGAAGAAGAGACCAGAGGTAGAAGAAAGACTAAAAGAAATGTCATCAAGTAAGTGAAATCTATAATAGTATGATCCTCACTCACACAATAAAATTTGGTATGCGCGATACTTTCGGCAGTTTGTAAGCACGCATACCAAGATAATCATAAATGTGACATTAAAACGCGTGAATTAAAAAAAAAAAAGGATTCCGTGATAATGGATAAATTTTACCCCTTATCACACCATTCAAATAGGTATGCGTGACCTTTCCGGCTAAAAATCATTGGTCGGCCGGATTTTTTCTTGTTGAACAGAATATTTCACACAATTCTATATAAGATTAATCAAAATCCGTGATGACGGAAAAAAATTATGGAAATTTAATAATAAAAAAATTTAATTAAAATATTTCCGGCCAATCAAATCCACGCCGACCAAGCAAATCTTGTTCGTCTAAACGTTAACTTATATTTTTTATTAAAAATATTAGAATCCGTGATCACGGAGCTTTCAGGATTGGTGGCTCCTCGCCTATTATGACCATTTCATAATTTAATGTCAAATAATTCTACAGAATTCTAATACTAGTAACGGAATCAAAGTTAAATGAATTTTAAGCCGAGATATTCTCTTCGTAGAGCGCTGTTATTAGGAGAAACCACAATTTTAACTAAGAATGGACCCAAGTAACTGATTTTCGACTGTGATAGGGTCTATAGAGAATTCAATTAAACATAGAAACCTTAGTGATATTATTAAGAAAAGCCTACCTGTTTAAGTGTGTCTGGTTTCGACGCTTATTGGCTTAGCTAAGGTACAGGCACAAATTCTGTTTCATAACGTTAAATAATGTCTTTACTTGCAAAAATATATAGTATTTTTTTTAGAAAACTCGGCCTTCCCAATATTTTATGATGGGGTCCTATTTTTCGTCATCAAACTACGCACACACAATCTTTTTTGCCTTTTTTATATGATGATTATTTGTACGCCAGCACCTACATCAAGCTGTCAAATTTCTTTAATGGATTTTGAACCTTATCAAAATAGTGGAAGGTTAATGTGCGATTGTTAAAATTTGACAGATTTGGGTAGGTTGGCTTCTGTACATTGAATTATTTTTAAAATAAATGTTGTTTGTTTTAGAGGGCCTACGTGAGGAGGTTTTAAAGGTCACATTTCTCTAAGCCAACCTTAGTTGGTCAAAGACTATAAATAAATACTTTATTGTGGCAAATGCGAAGGATTGGCTTTCATAAAAATGTGTGCGTCAGCTTTTTAATTAATTTACTGAAAATTATGTGTAGCTGTTTTTATCATTAACTTCAATAAAAAGTCCTCGGTGGAAATGGAAAAGAAATGGAAAATAGACATTACGTAATTTAGATAATTATGCTGATTGCATTCCTATTTATTGGTAACTAATAGTTTAATGTCCCATGTCTTTGTCCACTTGTAACTCGATAATTTTGCTACCGGGATCGTAGATCGTAGTAACCCAAATAAAACCTGTTTTATGTATTACTTTTTCTTTATCTTTACATATAATAAAATCGTGGAGCTGTCATTCCTGTACATTGAATATTTTTTTCTTTTTGTATTTTTTTTCGAGATAAGGGATCGATTCTGATGCCAAATCAACTTTTTTTTTTTTCGAAATTTTTTATGTTTTTTTGATTTGATCTATCTCCTAAACTACTGTAAAGTTGACGATCAAATTTTCCTCAAATATTTCTAATAATATGCTTCTGTTAATAGGCTATGTATTATTACGCTATTTTCCCTGGGAGATAAGCAATTTTGAATTTTGTTGTAGTTTAAATGTTTGTTTGGAGTTGGAAGCTAAACCACTGGATATTATTTTATTCAATTTTTTTTCAAATATTCCTTAAACTGCTCTTCAATTAATAGGATATGTATAATTACGCTATTCTCCTTGGGGGATTAGCAATTTTATAATATGTTGATTTTCAGTCATTGTTGACATTTTTATAAGAACCGCTATTTGAAAACTACTGTCAGCGTACTATCCGGTCTGGTTGGTAGCCTGCTTGACTTTCGTGCAAGGGGTCTAAGGATCAAATCTTGCAATTTTCTTTTTCACTTTTTGTTATTCATTTTTTTGTTTTTATTTGTCCTAAGAGTTTCAAATAATAAAAAAAAATTGTGCATACTTTTACTTCAATATTATTCGCAATTTTAATTCATTACTATTTTTTTTTCAATTTTTCTCTAGGATATAAATCTACACTGATTTTAAACTGTAGGTAGTAAGTTTGTTTTTTTTTTTAAACTGTAATTGTTTCGAGGTGTAGGAATTTGAAAGATTCGAAGACAATCAGTGTTTCTATTATTTTGTGTTTATTTATGTTTTGAATTGGTGCTCAAACCAGTGCATAGATTCTGTTTGAAACGACGACAAGGTTGTACTCATCGAGTCAAATAATTAGTTATTTTTAGGTATCACGCGGTATGCTAAAGGGAGAAGGGCAATGCTATCGTACGTTCAATTTGCAGCGATACTGTAAATCGACCAAAAAATTATGGTACGGATCTTTGAAATTAATGTCGCTCAAATAAGGATGTTTCCTTTGCAAACTATGTACCTAGGTATAACATTATTGATCTAAACTAATAATAAAAATGCAAGTATGTTTGTTTTTTTACCTTTTCACGCATTATTGCCTACTGAATCGATCGTCCCATTTAGCATATACGTTGTCAGGAGTATAGACACGGATATAGGGTATCTTTCATCCCGAATAACAGTAGAGAGCTGTTGCCGAGAAAACAATTACGTTCATATTCCAGATGGCGCCACTTACACGATCCGTATTGTTTCTCAAATTCTAAATTAACGCAAGCGAAGCCGCGGGCAAACACTAGTTTCACATAATTCCGTGAAAAACGAATGACTGAATGAAGATGAATCAGATGTATTGGTAGGTAACATATTCACTCTTAGTCAAGGTGTTGAACATAGTTTAAAGTAAATTGTTTACTAACCCTTTTCCATTTAAAAACGCCATTCGAGTTAGGGACGAGAAAATAACAAGAATTTAGTTCAATTAACAGAACTTTAGCGACTTTGTTAGAACTTGTTCCCCTTCTAGTGATTTATATCTGACGCCCCTCGACTCGTAGGTACGAAAATAGTCAGTATCTGAAGTACAACATTTAAAATACCGTGCCCGTTTCTGTCCCAATAAGTGGAGATATAAATTTTTTGACAGCTATTATAACGGTACTTTTAAAATATGTAGATAAATAGCCGTTTAAAGCACCAGTTCAAATGTTATAACACAATATTAAATATTTGAATGCGCTACTTTAATAACCCTTTCGCAATTATGTTGCATTAATATACTGCGTCGCATCCTGAAGGTATTATTGTCTGCTACAAAAAAAGTGTTGAAATGTTTTATTCATGTAAATTACTAAGTACCTACTTTCAAAGGAAGTGAAACAATTTTGTTATTAACATGCTCGCATAAAATGTTTTTGAAATTGTGAGTTTTTTTATTTTTTGTATCTTCTTAGGATACTACTAACTTTTTCTTGTATAAATAATAGATACTTTACTAGCAAATAAACAATGATACAGTTACTTTTGAGCTTGGTATTTTATTAAAAACTGTTAAAAATTCGATACTTAATATATTCAGTAGTGAAAAAAATTGGAAGCCTGCGTAGTTAGACATAATTTGATTATTCCCGATTGTGAATTTTTTTCCATCCATAATAAATCCGATAAACCCGTATATACGTACGTATATTAAAAGAAACGCTGAAATAAAGCTTTAAACAAAAATCTATTCATCGTTTATTGGAACAAAACGTATTGAGTGTGAATCCAAGAATCGTGAATATGGACTACAATGAAAATTGATCCAAATCCCTAAGCGACAAACTAAAAATGAATGAAAGAAAATTGGCAAGAAAATGAAAGTGAACATCGCTATTTTTTAATGTAATTTATTTACTTCTAAAGAATAATATGAATAGAATAGTCATTCATATTTATAAAACCTTTACAGTAGAAAAAAAGATATTTTAATTAATCGTTGTCGATTACCTTGTCCTATTTTTTTTAGGTTAGCTTGCCACTCCTCTTTTTCCATACTTCCCAATAGGCGCTTTTAACCACATGCTTTGCTAACGCGCGTTTTACGAAGCAAGAGATGATGTTGAACTATAGACATGAAAGCTCGCAGTGAGTAAGATAGGTAACGCGCGCTTTACGCAACTCCGAGTGCCCAATGTGTATGAAGCTCTTTCACAGTCGATCAATCGTTTCATTAATCTACCCTTTTTCGTTTAACCCGTCATATTCAGGCTCAAATTTTATCAAGGTCAAGGCAAGGTCAAGGTGCTTTACATCTTCATTATTTCTATCCTCAAGGTAAAGAATAAAACAACAGTCTTTATAGATTTGTCTTTATATGTCTTTAATATTTTCTTTATTTAAGACCGGGTTGATGTCGTGTTTACTACAGGAATAGCATACAATTTAGTCCCAGCCAGGGTGACATAAAATCTTACGATGAACGCTAGGCGAAAGTCACCCAAGACAGAACAATACTTTTATTATATTAGGCTAGGATTCTAGGCTTTTGTCCAATAGTGTAACAGTATAGGCTAATAAAAAGCCTCAATATCGTAGGAGAGCGTCGTATGAATGGCTGCTTAGTGGCATGTGATACCAAAATACTGCGACCGAATATTGAAATAGATACACTTAACATAGCACTTTGTCGCTTTCAAACGATCTAATGCGATAGTCATAATAACATGTGAGTTACAACGAGTTGGTAAAAGGAAAATTTCAAACCAAAATGTTTTTTGATATACAGGCTGAATTTTTGAAATGGGCGTGGATGGTAAAATCTGAAACAATGAGAAATAGCAAAAACACTCAAAAGAGTTTCAGGCTCAATCTGTACTAATAATATTATAAAGCTGAGGAGTTTGTTTGGTTGGACGCGCCAAATACAGGAACAACTGTCTCGAGTTGAAAAAATATTTAAGTGATGAATAGTGGAGGCGGGCCGCGTGCGAGAGAGGACAGTGTCCTCCCTCCGCCCCACCTGCAGTGGTGGACGCCCACGGCGACGGACGTCGCGAGACGATCTCCGGCCACCGTAGGCGCGGGCATGCGGGCAGCGAGTAAAGGGCAACTCGCTGCCCGACCATGGACCATGCCCGGGTCGACAGCGCGTTGTGTCCCACGCGCGCCTCAAAGAGCGTCAGCATAATGACGGGGCCCCCTCTCAGAGGGCCAAAGCCTGCCGGGGTCGCGGGATTATTTCCTTACCGTGACCCCGGAACATAACAGGTTACTGAAGGACACCGTGGATTTTAGTCAGTACAAGTCTGACAGTCCCTCCCGCCCTGCCCGGGGTGGGAGGACTCATTTGATGATTTTACCAAGTTAAAAAAAAAAAAAGTGATGAATAGTCTATTTATCGAGGAAGGCTATAGGTTATATAACATCGCGCTAACACCAAAAGGAGCTGAGCAGCGGGGGAGAAACCACGGAGAAGACCTAGTTTTCAATAAACTAATGATGCAATTTTAGTTTTTAACGAAATCGCTTCTAACGTTTTCGAATTTTCTTTTCCATCCACGCCTACTCGAATTATTAATAGCATTATCTTCGTTATTGCAACCACATTGTCCGTTTATGAGTCCTTTCTATGCTTAAAACGTAGGTCAAATAAAATAGAGGAAAATTTGTCGCTATTACGCAGATTATTGCCTGCGTGTTTGGTCATCTTTCCTTAACTAATACAGAATACCCCAAAAATATAAGACCAAGAGAAATTTTCGGAAACCTTTCCCAATATTTTTTTATTGTAATTGCCGTCTAGCTCCTTAATTAAGGCCGACCATATGGGTACAAGGAATTGTTTCAGGAAACCTTTTGAAAAAGGCTTCTAAATCTTCTTGAGAAAATTTCGGACAATCTGTATGAAGACAAGCGCTTATGTAAGAAATATAAGTTGCCTACTAAAGAAGGCAAACACTGCATTGTACAACACCGCACTTAGCGTCATATTTTGGGATGATTCTCACTAGTTCCACCATCAATCAGTTCCATGGAACTAGTGAGACTTTTTTTTCTCAGTAGTTCCATGGATTTTGATAATGGAACAAATGAAACAAAATTTAATCGAACTCGTCTCACTAGTTCCACCGGCTTAGCAGTTCTGTCTCTACGCACAAGTTTTTCGAACTAATAATGCGAAAGTTAGTTTGTAAATTTTTTTGGGCATCCAGGATTCACTGAAAATATTTTTTATTGGTGAAGAGAGCGGGCAACAGAAACATCTTCTTTATGATCCTGTTCTCCTAGTACTTTTACTTTGGTGGAACTAGTGAGGCGAGTTCGATTAAGTTTTGTTTCATTTGTTCCATTATCAAAGTCCATGGAACTACTGAGAAAAGAAAGTCTCACTAGTTCCATGGAACTAATTGATGGTGGAACTAGTGAGAATCATCCATATTTTGTCTAATAACCTCTACAAGGTGTGTGATCTTGTGCACCATAAGGGGTGAGAAATCATCAAATCAGTTGTCCCCACTCAAGGTAAGGCTAACCGAGTCTCTTTCTTGAATTACCTTTTATGTTCCAGGGCCCCGGTGAGGTCTTAAAACATTCTCACACCCTTAGCAGACATCTAAACTGACAGCTGTCAGCATGAAACATAACACACCGTCGACTCAGGCCTGTTTTTTTTATTTTATTTTGCTTTTAAATTTGTGTAGGTACTTGAAGCATGTGCGAATTGTGTTTTCTTTCTTCCAATAAACGTCTGGAGAAACAAACTCATTTTCACTGCCAATTTTAATTAAACACGTAGGTATATTACTTGTTAAAGGTATTTTCTAATTTAAAACAAAAAAAAACACGTCATGTGATGTTTACATTGAAAAGTTCATGAAAACATCGCAGTCAAAATATTTTTGTTTTCGATCTTAAAATGAAAAATAACCCAAAAATAAACTATAAAAACCCACTTGTGTTAATTTTGTTCATAGCGGTTTGGAATTTCTTTGTAATAGCCAGATATCTGAATTTGTACTCGATAACAAGCAAAAGGTACGCGCCCATTGTACTATTACATCTTTGCTTCCTCTATGTTAGACCTGAAATCGAACACTAAGGGTTGAACCGTATCTGGCAGTACGGAATCGCCTTTTTCCGTTGCCCTTTCTCTTTCTGTCGCTTAAAACTGCCATTTGCTAGACCGAGACAATGCGACAGCAGCCGGCCGCCTCGCGGATTCCGCCGCGTGCTATCGCATTACGCATTCTGTCTCGGTCTAGCAAATGGCAGTTCTAAGCGACAGAAAGAGAAAGGGCGACGGAAAAAGGCGATTCCGTGCTGCCAGATGTGGTGTAGCCCTAATAGGCTTATTTTGATTAAATGGAGGCTTCTGTCCCTGTGGAGAAGTTGTTATGATTTAATTGCTAAAGCTAATACACCACTTTTCATTTTCATTTCATTCACAAAGTCAAAATTTTAGAATTGAAATCGAACACTTACAAATTGATTTAAAAATATTTTTTAAACGAATCAATTGAATATTCAATTACTTTATTGTGTGCGAATAAAGTTTTTAATACACATGCAAATAATGACGAAAGTTAATCAAAGTTTTCTTCAACCCATTCACTAAATAAATGATTCATTAATTCAACAGTCAAGTAAACTTATTGCCATTTTAAGGGACTTCAAAATAATTCGTGGCGTTAACATTCAACTACTGAAGGGTTATAATTTTGCTGTATTGAAGCATATTCATTCAATTGATCGCTTTGAAAGTAAAATATATTATATAATAATCTATACATATAATAAAACTGTAGAAAAATCGTTTTTGTACATCAAAATAAAATCCAAAAAAAATAGCTAGGGTGTTGAAGGACAACCAACAGAACCCATTTCCAGCATTTTTAGAATTTTTGTCTGTTTGTCTGTTTGTCTGTTTGTCTGTTTGTCTGTTTGTCGGTTTGTCGGTTTGTCTGTTTATTTGTGGCTCCATCACGTAAAATGTACGAAGGCAATGTAGATAACCTTTATACACAACGATCGAGCGTAACTTGAGGACTAATTTAGTTTTTGTTTCATTGCAATCGGTTAAGTCTATCAAAAGATATTTGAATTTAAAGTGTTCCAGACCCAGAAGTAAAATTACGGTCAGTTTACACCGAGACGCGCAGTTCAGTAGCGCGATCTAGCTTGGAATAGAAAAACTACATACCTATTCAAATATGGTGTGGACTGGAGTGGAGTGGTTTGGAGTGGAGAAGAGTAGAGTAGAGTAGAGTAGAGTAGAGTAGAGTGTAATGGAATAGAATGGGATGGTTTGGGATGGAATGGAAAGAAAGAAAAGGTTTTTATTAGACTCACACTAGAATGGGAATGAGTGGGATGGAGTGGGATGGAGTAGGATGGAGTGGGATGGAGTGGGATGGAGTGGGAGGGAGTGGGATAGAATCGGATGGAGTGGGATGGATTAGAATGGAGTGCGATGTAGTGAGATGGAGTGGGATGGAGTGGGATGGAGTGGGATGCAGTGGGATGGAGTGGGATGGAGAGGGATGGAGTGAGATAGAGTGGGATGGAGTGGGATGGAGTGGGATGTAGTGGGATGGAGTGGGATGGAGTGGGATGCAGTGGGTTGGAGTGGGATGGAATGGGTTGGAGTGGGATGTAGTGGGATGGAGTGGGACTGAGTGGGATGGAGTGGGATGGATTAGGATGGAGTGGGACTGAGTGGGATGGAGTGAGATGGAGTGGGATGCAGTGGGATGGAGTGGGATGGATTAGGATGGAGTGGGATGGAGTAGGATGAAATGGGCTGGAGGGGGAAGGAGTGGGATTGAGTGGGATGGAGTGGGATGGAGTGGGATGTAGTGGGATGGAGTGGGTTAGAGTGGGATGGAGTGGGTTGGAGTGGGTTGGAGTGGGATGGAGTGGGATGGAGTGGGTTGGAGTGGGTTGTAGTGGGATGGAGTGGGACTGAGTGGGATGGAGTGGGATGGATTAGGATGGAGTGGGACTGAGTGGTATGGAGTGGGATGCAGTGGGATGGAGTGGGATGGATTAGGATGGAGTGGGATGTAGTGGGATGGAGTAGGATGTAATGGGCTGGAGTGGGATGGAGTGGGATTGAGTGGGATGGAGTGGGACTGAGTGGGATGGAATGGGATGGAGTCGGATGGAGTGGGATGGAGTGGGATGGAGTAGGATGGAGTAGGATGGAGTGGGATGGAGGGGGATGGAGTGGGATGGAATGAGATAGAATGGTTGCTCTAATCCAGTAGCAATTCTTCTGAATCTGAACGACAGAGGGCGTTTATTATGATCACCTCAAACATTCTTGAAAAATAAATTCTAAATACAGGGATTATATGAAAACGATATGATTTATAAAAAACGTGGCGAGAATTAAGCGCTTCGCACTAAAAAATACATTGTTAAATTCCGACATCCACGCGAACGAAGTCGCGGGCACAGCTAGTATAAATTATAATTGAAGTTCGGGATTTTAAGTTTGTTTGATTGCAATGTAAAATTACGAAATGAAGCATGTATTGTGAGAATCTGAACAAAAGATTGGTCAATGAAGTTATATGAGAATGTTAAATGTGTGGGCCACTGACGGTCTAAGCGGAACACAGTGGCCCTGGATCACAAAGTTTTTGATCAGTAAATCTTACAGTCCCTCCCGCTCCACCTATGGTGGGAAGAGTCATAATGATGATTATAAAAACCCAAAAAAAGGTTGAGGTACAAAACATTTAAAGAGTATCGTAGGCTTTGTCTATGTCAACTCTGACCTCTTGACTAGAATCAAGAGTAAACATAAATAAAAAAAGGACTCCTTTTGGTAATGTTGAGAACGTGCGTGGAAGGAGACTATCAAAAGATATTCATGATGAGTGGCAACAGTTACTGGACATTCGAAAGAGGATGCCCCAGATTAACATACATTGATCTTAAATTAGCGAGGCTCTTCGAAAAAGACAGATTCGTGGTAATCGCAACTGCCTTGGTTGTGTGTCCAGTTGGTGAACATGGTTGAGATGAATGGAGATATGTAAATGTGCTGATAGGCTAGAGCATTCACTTGTAATATATCATCGAGGATTCGCCGTTTCTTTTGTCGAACTGAACAACAAACAGAGCCAAGCATAGAGCCAAACATTGTTACGAACACTTTCATAATCATTTTAGCGAACGCTAGTCGATGCTCGTCAAAATAATATTCATCATGAAGATGTCAGACTGGTTGGCTCGGCAATTTAGCCGGGTCAACCGACAGACGGCTTTTTAAAGCTCGTATTTTCGCTAAAATGCTCGCCAAAATGCTCTCGTTTATTTTTCTGTAATGTAACATTTACAAGATTGCTCAAAAGAAAATAATTCTCAAGTTTATCACCACCTTTAGGATCATAACAGCTGGCGTTCTTTTGTTTTTACCCACGTTCACGGGAAAAATTAATTTGTTGATGTTTTATGACATTCTAAAGTTAGTGAACAATGACTAGGCAATTTATAAACAACAACGATTAGACCTTTCGCAAAACGGTTTATAATTATGACTCTTAAATATTTTCACTTATACTCGTAAAATTACAACCATTATGTTACTTATAACAAAACTACTAACGAGAAATTTATTGTGAAAATAGTGTAATTTAGAAAGTTTGTTACAAAGGGTAGGGTACAAATATGACCTTTTACGTAAAAGTTTTGGAAACACTTTGTTTAAAAGGTCAAGTTTATAGTTATACCACAATTTCCATCGCCCTCGCATTGCCGTCATTTAAATTATATACTGGTAACATTAAAAATGATTTTTATCATCATTATTTTAAGGTTCTTGTTTGCCTACAACTATCAAAGATGAAATGATTGTGAAAGAACTGCCAGACAGTAATGTACCCACATTGATAAAAAAAGGCATGTAAACAGCTCTCATATAAAAATAGTGTCTCTTCTAAATTTCGTTTAACATGAAATAATAATACCTGAATAATATCAAAGAGCCTTCGAATAAATTTATTCCCAAGTTCAAAAAAATCGTTTTTGGACTCTTTCCAAATCAATTGACTGCAAACCCTTAAACTGACTCTTCTCAAAGAATCTATTTCTTCATGGACACTTAAACAATAATTGAAGTGCCTTGCTACATTACATTATAGATCACTAAATTTTCAGAATCTACAAGTAACGCTCGACTCGTACCGATATGAGTTGAGTTGCCCAGTTAGTAGTACAAAAACCAACACAAAAATAACTCGTAAATAAATTGGCAAACAGTTTTGTCAATTGCTGTAATCGGCTTTTTTTGCGATAATCTCGCGATTGGCAATTAACTCGTCTGGTAGGTAGTAAGTGAAGATGTGGTCGACAGACCAGTGAAGCACGCTTGCCTAGAAGTAATCTATTCAATCTTGACTTAAATTGATTGTATTATCAAAAAGGCATAAAATAATTTTAGTAAGTTGACATGTATTCAAAGAACGAGGGCAAACCTGGTATTTCCTTCTGTTTCGCATGAGGATCATGAGGAATCATGAGGACTCTGGTGTCAGAGATAATTAGGCAGCCTCCAGGTACGCCCCAAGTCCTAGACAAACCTTTAGATTTCAATTTATTGTAGTCTAGGTTTCCTCACGATATTTTCCTTCACCGATGTTAGTGATATCCAAGATAAACTTCATATTCATCAGCCTATAATGCTCCCACTAATGGGATACAAGCCTGATCCTCTCTGTGAGAGGGAGTGGGCCATAATCCACCACACGGGCCCAGTGCGGGTTGGTAGATGTCACATGTCTTCGAATTTTTGGTTCTAGGACATGACGGTTTCTTCACTATGTTTTAAGAGCAGTGGTGATGAAATAAATTACACAAAGTAATGCACCTGGCAGGGTCCGAAGCCACGACCTAAAACTACTAAAACCGATACCACTGGGCCACCACTGCTCAAGATAAACTTAGAAAGTACATAAGCATTAAACTCTGCAGTGGCTGCAACAAGCAAGGCTGCCAAACAGATCACTTGTTATGCATTTAATCTAGATACGTCGCCATCGTTTATTAAAGTTCTAGAAACTGAGTGTCAATATTGGTTGTGTCGAAACCAATAAACTGCACAGCTGTTTTACAGTTCAATATTTGCAGAGTGAATACCTCGCTATATTTTTACATACATTTAAAGCGACATTTTAGTCTAAAATTAATTATGAATAGGTATTTCTCTTCGTTTTTCAGAAGCGCTGCATGTCACTTATGTCCAAGCAATAAACTGCGACCTAAGGTACTCGTATTCATTTACTCTTCTGAAGAAACTGGTTTATGTCGCTTACTAACCAAGGCAGGGCGATTGTTAGTCCAGTCAACGAGGATTTTTTTGTATGAAGACTTTCGAAAAATTCCTCCGGCGGCGGCGCTGAAATTTGGCATATGATGTGAGTAGGTGATACAGATTACAGATGCACAATAATCTGATTTTTTTTTAGCCGAGAAGTTCCGTTTTTTTTTTACCAAAGCATGAAAATTGTTTATAACTCTCTGCGAAAAATTCCTCAGCCTGAAATTCTTTTTGTATTTGTTTAAATGTACAAGTTAGAATAGGAAAGAATAAAAATCTAACAAATTTTCGATTTACGTGTCACTCCAAATTAACTTTTTAAAAATTGCGCTCTAACTTCTAGTGACAGTGTGGCGCGAGTCGTGGAGCTGTGCGTACGCGTTTATGCTTTCGCAGCTTTGTAACGAGTGACACAACTGTACCCGGTTAATTTTGAAATGGGAGAAAATTCGAGTAGAACGGATATCAGTGATTCAGAAATAGTAACGAGGTGCAAAGAGCAACTAACTGAAATGGAAGCAGAAGTTATTCGGACCGAACAACAAGCTGATAGAATTATAAGGTGTGTGGAGAAGAGAAAAGAACGAGAAGATGGCTCGAGCGAAGATGATTTTATAACTGTGAACCGAAGGAGACCTAAACGGTTAATAAGGAGTAAGTCTACGGAGACCATGAATGGCAATGGGAGTGAGACGAATATGGCAAAAGTTATGGACAGCCATGAGGTGTGTATTACCTCACAGGATAATTTGCCGAAACCTATAGCCATGGCTAACAGCAGAGTTCTGAAAATGTGAAGAATATCCTGAGAATAAAATATAAAAGCTCATATAAAGCTTTGATTCATTTTCAAAGAATGGAGGATAAGAAAATCAAAGACATGAGTTTACGGTGTCGATTAACTCAAGAAATGACGTCATCCTACGGAATTGTGAAAGGCATTGAGCTTGAATTAAACGAAGACGAAATTAAGAATATTTTAAAATCAAACACTGAGGCCTTATCAATTAAGCGATTAAAACGGCTGAGTTCGGAAGGAAAATGGATTGACTGTGAGTCTATTAGAATTAGCTTCAAAGGAAATATATTACCTCGTTATGTTTATGCCTATGACTGTCGCTTCATAGTAGAAGCATAATATATCTTCCCAGTGACGCAATGTTCAGGTTGCTGGCAATTTGGCCATAATTATCATTATATGTATTTTATATTGTCCATCTAAAAAGATATGTTGTCCTAAGTGTGAAGGAAAACACGATAATTGTAGTTTGGAAGAATAAACATGTCTTAGCTGTAAGGTGAATCATTTTGTTCTGGACAAAAGGTGTCCCATGTACTTAAAAGAAAAAGCTATAAGAAAAATAATGAGTGAGGAACAAATTACATACAAAAAAGCCCTAAATTTTTTTATGAAAAAAAAGGAAGAAGTGAATAAAAATATTATGGAGAAGCTCTAAGCAAATTCCTAATACGCAATCATTTATTACGCCGAATACAGAAACCTATAGTACTATCTTGTCTAGGAGCCTAATACATCAGGAACAGCAAGCAAATAGAAAGGAAAACGAAGAAATACAACAGACCGAAACGCCTATGGAAATCACTAAGAAAAAAGTCAGAACTTCAAAACAAGATACCACAAAAAACATAAATAATTAACAAACCAAAACAAAAAGGTTATATTTTAGAGCAGCGGGTAGATGAAGAATGTTCTGTATCACAGAAACGTGAGGGAAGTACTAATAAAAAAAATTGAATGGAAGAAAATTTGGATAAAAATTAAAAGCATTCTTAAATCCGAAAAACAATTTGAAGAAAAAGTCATGTCTTTGTTTAAAATCATTTGTGAGGAACTTAAAAATTTTGTAATGAAGTTGATATTATGGGAAGAAATTTTGAATAACATAAATTGTTTTAGTAATGGATACTGTACAAGAAATTATTAAGTTGAACTTATTCCAATGGAACTCGCAAAGTCTACGTCCTAAACTTGTATCCTTTTCAGAACTTTTTAACCGACTTCAAAAAAAGGAGGAGGTTCTCAATTCGACGGAATCTTTTTTTTTATTATTTTTTTTATGTATGGTCCCCGATTTCTCGAAGACGCCTGGACCGATTTCGAATTTTTTCCTTTTGTTTGAATGGGTATACTTTCCAATTGGTCCCATGATCACCAGATCAGGATCTGATGATGGGATCCTAGGGAAATCGAGGGCAACCTTCAAATTTTATAGGCACATACTACCATTTTCATATGTTTTCTAAAGCTGTTCAAGTATTTGCATCTGATAATCATCATCTCAGGTGGATGACCTGATGATGGAAGGTACAACTCCTTAACAGTAAGGAGTAGGCATCGATTGATTTACTTTGTGTTTGCATATCTCCGGAACTACAAGTCCGATTTAAGTAATTCTTTTTTTGTTGTACAAGGTATCATTTAACTAAGAGAATAATGCAAGTCTCATCAAAATCGGTTCAGTAATTTTTGAGATATGGAATTTTATTAGCTTAATGTGTACATGAGTGATGTAAGTAGTGGTGCGAAGGATTACAAAATTCTAGTGCACATGTAAGAGAATAATGTTCTTGACAAGAATTCGGGTTGAATATTTAAACTAAAAAGAGTAAAATAAAAACTTTTTCAAAAAAAAATCTAACCGCCTTCAAAAACAACCACAAAAAAGTGTAAAATAATCTACAAAATAACTTTTCTTTCGGAAGTCGGTGGCTAAAAAGACAAAGAAAAGAAAAAAAACAAAGGCACCGACTTCCGAAAGAAAAGTTACACACATCAAAAGTGTCTAGGGATCAAGCATTTTTATGCGGATTTCTTGAGATTGAGATGTGGCTTTGTAATAAATTTATGATTTTATAAATTTATATGGATCCTTTTTGGTGCATTTCATAATTTGAATCAGGAACTGTAAATCAAATTCGAGTAAAAGATGAAAATCAGCTGTCAATACTTTCCCTATAAAAACATACAACGCATTGAAGACATTATTAGTGCTACTGTTTCCCTACTACTGATTAAAACCAACGTTATTATGGAGCGGCGACGTCATTTAAGCAGGGAAGAAATGCTCAGAGCCGTGGGAATGATAGAAGCTGGTTCCCGGCAACGTACTGTGGCTTTAGCTCTGAATACAAGTCAGAGTGTTATCAGTCGACTTTGGACACGTTACCGAAGCACTGGTACCGTGGCTGAGCGCCATGGAGGACGGTATCGCTGCACCACACGGAGACAAGACCGATACATTCAAATCTTAACTCGAAGAGCTCCAACAATAACCGCCATGATGTTAGCCGTGAGGCTTCATCACTCTTCAGGGAACTTAATTAGCGACCAAACAGTCAGAAACCGCTTGCATGAAGTGAACCTTCATTCCCGAAGACCGCTACGGGTACCACCTATAGCAATGCACAATCGTAGGATTCGATATCAATGGGCTCTTGAACACAGAAATTGGGCAGAAGAACAATGGCGTTTCGTGTGCTTTTCTGATGAGTCTCGTTTTGGTATGAGACCGGATACAAGACGTATACGACACTGGAGAACCCCTGGACGCCAACAGCGATTAAAATCCTGCCAGGAAGTCCATCCTTATAGTGGTGGAACCATCATGGTATGGGCGGGTATTTGGATCGGCGGAAGAACTGAGTTGATTTGGATCAGAGGCAACCTCAACGCTCAAATTTATGCTGAGACGATTGTATCAGACGTCATCGTTCCTCTACAAGTGCAAATCGGTCCCTTATTTCAGTTAATGCATGATAATGCACGACCGCACACCGCAAGAGTTGTAAGACAGACTCTCGCCGCAGTTAACATCAATGTCCTGCCCTGGCCTGCTCAGTCGCCAGACTTGAACCCGATTGAGCATGCATGGGATATGCTACAGAGAAGAGCTCTGCCGAATATGGAGGGTATCCAGTCGCAAGAAGACCTTTTTTTGTTGTTGCAACGAACATGGGTGGCCATTCCACAGCGTGATTTGGATGAACTCATTTTGAGTATGCCAAACCGATGTTCTTGTGTTGTTAGTGTTCGCGGTAGAAACACGGATTATTAATTGTTTAAGTTACCCAATAAAATTTTAAAGAAAACTGTTATTTCAGTCTTTTTTTCTAACTTTAATGTTAGTGGTTCAAATGTCAAAAATCCCTTTATTAGGAAAATGGCAAATTTCTTTATGTATGCAAAGGTGACTTGGTTTATCGTTACTGTGACAAACGATAACACTTTATTTGATGAATCCTTAAAGAACATTTTAATTAATATCAATCAGGAGAAAAGTTATTGCAAAAATATATGTTGATCCCTAGACACTTTTGATGTGTGTATTTTGTAGATTATTTTACACTTTTTTGTGGTTGTTTTTGAAGGCGGTTACATTTTTTTTTGAAAAAGTTTTTAATTCGAGAGAATATACACATCGCAATCATTAGCGAAACATGGTTTGACTGTGAAGATGGTGTCAATATTAGCGGGTTTAATGTTTATAGGAAGGATAGATTTGACGGTTACGGTGGTGTTGCTTTGTTAGTACACAAGTCGATACAATCTCACCTAGTTTCTTTAAATATTAATAATGTGGGTATCGAATTGATTTGCGTTAAGTAGGTAATTAAATTGCAATGACTTAGAATATGTAATGTCGCTTTACTGTCCGTCGTCCGTACGAACACAACCGTCTGACTGGAATGATATATTCTCATACTTTCCGAATAAAACAATAATAGCGGGCGACTATTTATATAAACAACGGCCAAGCGACTCGGGTTAAATTAGTGAATAGAAATTTACAACAAACTTCACCTGATGTATCATTTATTTCTTCTGATGTTGTAATAAAATTCGGCTGACAGATATTTAATGAAAATTTGGGTAGTGACCACCTTATAATTAAAATGACGGCTAACGTAGGTACCACTGTTCGTATCCATAAAAACGTAACTTTAGAAATGCTAAATGGGAAGATTATCGCGAAACGGTTGCTGGAAAAAATTTAGAATATAAGGAAACAGCTGTTAATGTTCAACAAATGAACGATTTTTTTATAAACACTGTAGAATATGCGGCTAATAAGCATATACCATAATATAAATTTAGTGATCAGCCAGATGAAAAGTCCAAACCCTAAAAAAATAGGACCCCTTTTTTATCGCAATTAGTTGCAAAACGAAGATTAGCCCTATCCACTTTCCGCAAAAATCCCACTCCAGATAATCTATACTTATAATAAATCTGTAGAAAGGTCGATTCTGTACATGAAATATATTTCCAAAATAACTATCAGGGGGTGATTAGGCATCGATACTGAAGCCAAAAATGCAATTAGTAAAATTATTGTCTGTCTGTCTGTCTGTCTGTATAACCGTTATAGAAACAAAAACTACTCGACGGATTTTGACGAAACTTGGTACAATTATTTTTCATACTCCTGGGCTGGTTATAGGATACTTTTCATCACGCTACAATCAATAGGAGCAGAGCAGTGAAGGAAAATGTTAGGAAAACGGGAGAAGTTACTCCATGCACGCTAATCTTCGGAACTACTGGACGGATTTGATTGTTTTTTTGAAGTGAAAACTTCTTTAGCGGCGTTGTACACTTTTTCTGTAATGGGTAAAAAATTTAAAACTCGCGTCAGGGTCACGTGACCCTGATCGAAAATGAGTAAGACGTCATTCAAATTAGTTAATTTCATATCTGTACTACTCCAGTTTTAAAATAAAACATAGTAACAAAAAAGTTTTCACTTCTACCGGCACTCCTGGAGTGCAACCTTTTTTTTTTTTGAAGTGAAAACTTCTTTAGCGGCGTTGTACACTTTTTCTGTAATGGGTAAAAAATTTAAAACTCGCGTCAGGGTCACGTGACCCTGATCGAAAATGAGTAAGACGTCATTCAAATTAGTTAATTTCATATCTGTACTACTCCAGTTTTAAAATAAAACATAGTAACAAAAAAGTTTTCACTTCTACCGGCACTCCTGGAGTGCAACCTTTTTTTGAAGTGAAAACTTCTTTAGCGGCGTTGTACACTTTTTCTGTAATGGGTAAAAAATTTAAAACTCGCGTCAGGGTCACGTGACCCTGATCGAAAATGAGTAAGACGTCATTCAAATTAGTTAATTTCATATCTGTACTACTCCAGTTTTAAAATAAAACATAGTAACAAAAAAGTTTTCACTTCTACCGGCACTCCTGGAGTGCAACCTTTTTTTTTTTTTTTTTTGTTATTTTGCTATTAAGTCTGGGCAACATATAAGCTATAATTTGTCTTGGAAACTTGAACACCTGATGTAGAACTGCAATAGATCAGCTAAACTATAAAAGATACAAAAATAGCGCCATAGCAAAAATTGTTCCACGTGATGATCATTTTCTGCTGAGAGAATAAATTTGAAGATATGGAACACCTGATGTGGAACTTCAAGAGCCCAGCTACACTATTACATATACAGTAATGAAGTCTTAGCAAGAGTTGTTCAGCCTGATGAGTACTCCCTGTTGTCGTATAAAAATTGAAGATCTGGAACACCTGATGTGGAACTCCAAGAGCCCAGCTACACTATTACATATATAGGAATCACGTCTTAGTAAGAGTTGTTTAGTCTGATGGGCATTTCCTGTTGACTTGCTTTTGTAAGAAAACTGGAACGTTTGGAATCGTCATACGCATCCCGTTGGTTTGCCGTCCCAGGCTCTAAGAATTCGGCATCAGACGTTTCAGATCTTCGATTTTGACGACCCCGTTGCCGCTGGCATAAGCAACAGGATCCGCGTACGAAGTCGCTGGCAGAAGCTAGTTTAAATAAATTAGAAAAAATTACTTTAGAATCCCAAAAACGAATTAAAAGAGCTAAAAATCAGGGTTGGCAAAAATTCTGTAATTCGATTGATGAAGTTACTTCAGCCCCTGAGATGTGGCGTCGGATGAGGTGGATGAAGGGTTTTAAACATCAACGCCCATGTATACCGGTTGAAAAACAAAATGAATTATTACAAAGCCTAACCCCGGACTACGTTTCTAGTTGTATGCCCTGTTTTAGTTCTAAAAATGAGGTTTTAGAAATTGATTTTAGTAGTCGAGAACTCGAAAATTGTTTAAGAAAGAAGGACACGGCCCTGGTCGGTCACCGAATAATAGCTAGATCGGTTAAAAGAGTTTATTGTCATAAAAGAACACAAACAGTTCACTTAAAATACACAATAAAATCATGCAGTAATAAAATGACATATTGACTCCGTGAGTCGGTGGTAGGGAAACAATATATTAAAATTAGGGTAGGTATACAAAGATCTAGCTATAAAGTTGCTAAGTTGGCATCACTGCTGCAGATTTGAAGTTGTGTCAAATCGATCGTACGATAGGCAGTATGGAGGTATTCCAGGAAGGGCACCCACTCAAATGGCACCTCAGCGAATGGCTCCTAAGCTATTCCACGAACGGCACCTATCAAATTTTTTTGCAGGTGCCCTTATTGGAATAGTTTTTCATCAAGCATTTTATTCCACATAGGGCACCCACGGATCGTACTAGTGGTGGGACATTTTTTTGAAGGACAAGAAAACGAAAAACACGATTACTGACTTGAATCGATTTTTCATTTTCTTGTTTTCGAGTTTAGATTAACCAACAGATGTACTAGGCATGCATGAATGTCGAGGTGGTACTTACATATTCGAGAGCGTATTTAAGTATGTATAATAAAACGTAACAAATACCTTACTTGAGTATTTTCGTTTTGTGACCTAACTTTTTTTTATTGCCTATTGATTCGCATTTGACTACGACGTCTACGGCGACGTTATACGCTTGCCTTCAAATTCCCAACATTGTAGCTATCAGGAAATACAGAGCCCCGCGGGGAATCCATTGCACTCCTTAGCTGTGCGTACAACAAAATATTGGCAAAACGATATGTACGTATGGGTGTGGAATGTCCACCTACCTATGGCGCATTGCCGTACGTCTTCTAGTCCGATATTGGAAAGGGGCAGGTGGGATCAAAATATGTACTTCCATCGCACACATACTGAAGTGTAACCGACAAAAACGACAATGATGAAAACGACGGGCTGGCAATTCGGGCTTTGAGTCAACCAGAGCATCGTTGCCAAGAAGCCTCTTGGCCCGTTTTTTAATCGACTCTAGTGCATCGAGTTGATATTTGGCAGATCTGACCGAGATGTGAGAACGGTTCTCAATGCTTGACCGGACTTGGAAAAAGGAGGAAACGTCTGGGTGTCACCACTGTGAGGATCGCCCGGAGGACACGGTGGAGCATACGGTGCAGGACTGCCCCGCTTGGGCAGAGCACCGCCGCGTCCTCAGGGTGGCGATAGGAGGAGACCTTTCACGCCCGGCATTGGTCGAGGCCATGCTGCGGGGCGAGACGGAATGGGAAGCGGTCGCCTCCTTCTGCGAAGCAGTTATCCTCGCGAAGGAAGCAGAACGCGTAATTTTTTTTTTTTTTTGGGACATATCCACCACACTATTCCCAAACCACTGCAACTCCTGAAAGCCAGAATCAACAGTGGCAACCACCAGAAAAGCGCCGAGACAATGAAGCTCGACGTGTCCCGGAGAATGAATTTACCTGTCTTGGATTCTGCAACGAAATTAATCAGAAAAGAATAGTGGAGGAGTAGGAAAAATATGTTTCCACTTCCCTCCATGCAAGCAGGAGACAGAACAAAACAAGGCCAATAGGCACAAAGGGACATTACAACTGGGAGAAGCCCAGTTGCCTAGCACCACGGGTAAAAATGACTATATTTCTACTATGCAGAACGCGTAAGAGGACAGCGTCCACTTCACGACCCAGCCGCAGTGGTAGACGCCCACGGCGACGGATGTCGCAGGACGATCTCCGGCTACCGTAGACGGGGGCATGCGGGCGACGAGTAATGGGCGATTCGCTGATGGACCATGCCCTGGTCGACGGCGAGTTGTGTTTCATACCTCAAAGAGCTGTCAGTACGAGTCTGACAGTCCCTCCCACCCTACAGAGGGTGGGAGGACTCAATTGATGATTTTACCACGTAAAAAACCGGCCAAGTGCGTGTCGGGCCACGCACAGTGTAGGGTTCCGTAGTTGCCCATCAAAGTACTTATGCGAACTAACTAAACTGATTCGCTGAATTTAATTTTAAAAAGAAGAATTTTCAAAATCGGTCCAGGAGTCTTTGAGAAATCGGGCAAAATACATTTAAAAAAATGATTACGACGAATTTAGAACCTTTTTTTTTGAAGTTAGTTAAAAATAGTTGACGATAAAAACCTACCTATCCCCAAAAAACATACCGTAAAACATACCTATTAAAGCTGTAAAAATAAAGTTGACAAACTTACATTTGCAGTTGAATAACATGTTCTCCGATACATTTTGTTTAAGAAAAATATTATCCAAGTACATTTTATAAGTTGGTCGACTATTACTCGTAAAGTTGTAAAGCCTACTAAGTCATGACAATTTTCTTTTAAACTTCGTTATATATACTACTATTGTGAATTTTTTCATACCCCCACACATAACCGTTTAGCTGGTAGAGGGGGGGGACACTCGAGTCGAGCAAAATTTAGCACTTTAAAGCTTAATATTTCACAAACCAATTTTTTTTATCAAAAAATTGTTAATGGAAACTGTCAATATTTTTTAAAGACCTATTTAATGATACCCCACACTATGGGGTACGCGAGAAAAAAAAATAACATCCCCACTTTACGTGTACAGGAGATACCCTAAAAAAAATATTTTACGAGATTTTATTTTACCACTTTTTCGGCACAACAAATCCATATATTTACACCAAATTACAGCTCTCTAGTACTGTGCGTCTCTGAGCTAAACTGCGGACAGACGGACGGACGGACGGACGGACGGACGGACATGGCGAAACTATAAGGGTTCCTTGTTGACTACGGAACCCTAAAAAGGGTGTACATTATTTCGTAGCGATTTTTGACCACAGACACCTTCTCCATGATCCTGTTCTCCTAGTACGTATTTACTTTTTAGAACACACTTAGTCTCTCATACAAATCTTACTAACTGAGATAGGGCTTAAAACAATAACGCCAACAACGTGAAGATTTTTTTTTACCTCGACAAAAATGTCACTTGTTAGCAAATTATAAAGATATAATTTTATAATGCTAGTAATAGGCTCCCAACAGTTTTAATGGATTATTTTGAGTTCCTAAAAATAAACGTCCCAACACTAGTACGTATTAATCCACAGGTGCCCTATGTGGAATAAAATCCTAGATGAAAAACTATTCCATTAAGGGCACCTGCAAAAAAATTTGATAGGTGCCGTTCGTGGAATAGCTTAGGAGCCATTCGCTCAGGTGCCATTTTAGCGGGTGCCCTTCCTGGAATAGTGTATGGTGTATATGGACGAACTGCCAATTTGAAACAATTGCAAGCGTCAAATCGATCGTACGATAGGCAGGATGGTGTATGGCTACTATTAGAGTTACTATTTTTATGACAAAATCTTCATTGAAGTAAAACCTTTGTATTTTAAAAACAAAGAAGTTTTAGAAGAAAAGCAAAACCTACAAACCTAGAATATAATATGCTGAAACGATTGACGCCAGAATCTAAGAGATTGGTCGTGATTTAGTATGTGAAAAACGTTTTCTCCCGAGAGACAAATTTCATATAAAAAAGGGAACTATATTTTTTGTCACCAAAATTTATATTTGTCATCAAGTTGTATCACCTAATAAATAGATCTATCGCCACGAAATATTTTCATTCTCAGATAAACAAAGAGTGTTCCCAGGTATGAATTACGAGGTATTCCTCGTAGCGCTCCCGTTTTGAAGCGCTCCCATCTAAGCGCTCCTGTTTTATTCCTCCAAGCGCTCCCAAAAGGAGCGCTTGGAGGAACGATTAAAAATATTAAAATTTATTTCCTCATACCGCTCCCACGTTCAAAAATAGGGAAAAGCATGAAGTAAACGTAATGAATTATATCGATATTTTTTTTAAAAACTCATGTGCGCAACATTGACATCGAAGTTGATTAACCAAATGACGAAATTGAGAGAATAATATCATTTTGCTTTCGGCACTCTTATGTGTATGAGCGCAATACGTTACTGGGTCCCGGCTCAGAGCGGGTGATTTTAGTCAGTAGGTGGTTTTAGTCAGTAAGAGTCTGACACTCTCTCGCCCCGCCTAGGACAAGGAAAGTCATTTCTACCATTGACGTAAACGATAGACAACTCATTGCCATAATTCTACGAAAAACTTCCGACAAAACATTGAGGTGTGCGGGGCCCCTCCCCGCACACCTCAATGTTTTGTCGGAAGTTTTTCTAATAATGGGAAACATAATGGAAAGAAATCATAAGCTTTCTAAACAATAAAAAAATATGAATAGGTACATATGTCGGCAGATTATATTCATCTATTTGGTGGACTGAAGCAGGGTTTTTCAACCTTTTTCATGGCACGACCCCCTTAGTATGAAGAAATATTTCGCGACCGTTTCTTTTTTCAAGCCCGTTGCTTTTTTCAAGCATTCAATTTTGACGGCACGGTTAGCAAAGTGGCTGAGCGATTGCACTGCTGCGCTGCGTGTTGCTGGTTCGACTCCTGCAAATATTTTTATGATCTAAAAGCAGTGGCGTAATTTAAAATTGTCGGCGCCCTGGGCCTGTACAGCTTGCCGCCCCAAAATTTGAATTAAAAAAAACTGTCTAGTGCGAGTAACTGTGCAGCGACATTTCCACACCGCCTTCTAGAAGAAAAACTTAAAGCAGGAGTATACACTCATTTTGTACTACAAATATAAGTTTTTAAGTTCGTAAACGGTAAGAGTACGCTCGCTGCGTAGTTCATTTTTCAAAAGTAGTTTCCACAAAAGCATTATTGAAAAATTAATTATGTATAAAAATCGAGGTCATTAGGTCATGGAAACTTAAAACATATTTTCAAGAGCGAGCGCAGCGAGCTCGAATATTTATAGATTTCTGGACTATGAAAAGCCAAATCTACAAAGAAGATTGAACGCAGAGTACTCTAAAAGTTAAACGTTTCCGTAGTACGACAAACAAGTTTTAATCTAAAACCGAGATAAAAAAATTAAAGACTTGAAGAGTGAGCGCGGCGTGTGACAGTAAATCTACTATTTCTACACCAACATAAGACAAGTTTTCATTGAAAAGTGACCTAAAAAAGTTGACTTCTTTTTACCTTCACAAGCATACCCTTCATTAATGGGCAAACGTAGCGAGGCGGAAAAATTTTAGCATATTAAATTGAAATAGAGCTTGATAAATGTAAGGTTCTCAACTTTTAACCACTCTTCTAGAGAAGCTTCGCGACCCCCCCGGGGGTCGCGACCCACAGGTTGAAAAACCCTGGACTAAAGGATTTACAATAAAACAAACAAAAAAAAAAATACCAAACACGTGCGAAGCCGGGACGGGCCGCTAGTTGTATATTATAACAATGTGTTCTAGTTATTATCGATAATTTCAGATAATTTATAGTCCCATCTCTATCCGAAAGTTAATCATGGGAGCGCTTCGAGGAAATAAAGTTTAATATTTTTAATCGTTCCTCCAAGCGCTCCTTTTGGGAGCGCTTGGAGGAATGAAACAGGAGCGCTTAGATGGGAGCGCTTCAAAACAGGAGCGCTACGAGGAATACCTCTGAATTACCAAATTATTGTTAATAATAATATAATGTGAAAAATATGAGATGGATTACCAATAAAATTGTAGTGCATTACATGAATATAAACTTCGTTCTTATAATAATAGTTTTATTACTTAAATAATAGCTTGGTGCTCAAAATGGTAGATCTGTCACCAAAAGGTGGTAGTCAACAAATGGACCAAGGATGTAAGAGCGAGCGAAGCGAGCTCGGGACTGGGGCACCCCGAAACGGATAGGTTAGGTTCGAAGGGGATGGCGGGGTCTGAAAGACCCCGCCATCCCCTTCGTGTTAGGTTACTTTAAACCTTTCTCACAGAAATAGGAGCCCCGCGAAGCGGGGCTCCGTCGACCTACCTTTGGGTAAATACTATTAGGACAAACCTATTATAATACATATGTCGCAGAATGAACACAAGCACAATAATTTAGAATAACGCCATCTATTATCATGCTGCGGAATCAAAACAGTAACACAAATTGGTATCTCTATTCATTATTGTTAATTTAGAATAACGCCATCTATTATCGTTGGCCTGGAATCAAAACAGATGCGCAATTTAGAATCTCTATTGATTATTGTTAATTTAGAATAACGCCATCTATCTCTCATTGGATGAACTATGAAGTTAGAATTGACAGATTACGCTTTGGAATGCCAAGTTATTACACTTGGAGATGGTTAACATGGGGAGCAATGGCAACACCGAGCGAATAGTCGAGTCAAATGTCGATTCGGAAGTTTAATCAGCTATTCGAAGTTGACAGGTAGTGACGTTGACAGATGTTGGCTAACCTGTGTGGGGTAGGCCACTTGGGCGGACAGTTGAGTGAAGTGAACACTTTGAATCGGTCCGGCAAGCTGGGTAGACATCTTGGTTGCTCCGCCATGTTAAACTTCTCGCGTTCCTAAGTTTTTAATCGAGCGATATCTCGGACATCCTTGACTATTTTGTATTCAGTGTGTGTTAGCAAGTAATTAAAAGTGTTAACGAAGATTTTCTGAATGTTATTTCCGATATCCCAACCCCTCTGATAACGATTCTCCGTTATCAGAAGTGGGATTGGACCACGACGACCCACGTGTTCGAAATAAAGACTATAGTGATGAAAAATGGATGTGTTTGTTGGAACCGCAATTTTCTGACACTGATTCAAGCCGTGAAAATACCTACTACGTCACCACATGGTTTTCGTTTACCGAATTTCGATCCTGAGAAAAAAATGTGGATGCACGTGCTTGAGTGACGACTACAGTGATGTGCTTTCGTACCAAGATCAACATGGCGCCCCGCTTATGGTCGCTATAAGCCGCGCCTTGAAGGGAGGAGCTTCTTTCTGCCTGGCTGCCTACCGTATCGTTTCCTGGTATGACGTGGACTGATTTTAAGCGACTTTTTATTGCAAGACACGTGGCCAGCTACAACAAGAGCTGCAAGCGTTTCTTTTGTGAAGAAAAAGCGAAAAGTGTTGTGAAACCTCTGAAGTGTTTTACCTGCTGCAAGCCGGGTCATGAATCCATGCACTGCTACCGCATAGACGTGAAACAAGATATTCGAGCTACGCCGAAGCACCACAACCACAGCGATGGCAACGAGAGGGGTCCATCGACAACTGCGAAGCCTCATGCATCCGGGATCACCTGCTTCAACTGCCACGGCGACATTAGAGGAGCGGCGCCGACTCCGGGGCGTCGAAGCCTGTTAATGAGGAGAGGTTTGACCTGTGCCTCCTGAGCGCGTCGACTGGGAACCTAACCGGTGAGCAATTTTCATTTTGTTAAGACTCTGGTGCCTTGTGTTCTTTATTAAAGTCTGTAGCCTATAGATTTTGACTTTGATGGAGATCTGTGACATTAGTATTGAGATTTGTTTTCATGTGTTGCCTGATTGTAGCGGGCACTTGATGGATTGTGGAGAATGCCTGAGGGTCAAGTACCATTTGAAGTAAAGGCTTTGAGTTGGATGATAAGTGTGGAATCTTAGATCGGCTGGTCAGACCGTACCAGTAGCTGTTTCGTAGCCGTAGTCCGTATCTTATTGACATCCCGGTGGTGTCCATAGATGTGCGGTGTGCGGGTGGCACTGGCGGAGGTCGTGTATTGTGCGTTCGTGATGAACGGTGTGAAACAAACAGAGGTTTGTTGGTGGGGCTAGTGTTAGCCATAGGCCACGAATTTGATTCCTGCTTTTTGATGATCAGTTTCTTGCATTGTAATGGTACAAATTGCAAAGGTACTTGGTTGCTCTAGGATTTTCGGTCAGTCTTAATTGTGTTATGTTTTGTGTTTGAACTTAAACTTTACTTGGCTATTGCTGGTTAAGCGGTAGTGATGTTATCGCTGGTTAAGCGGTAGTGGCGTAATCGCTGGTTAAGCGGATTACGTTGGCTTTCGCTGGTTAAGCGTTAGCTGTTGAATCGCTGGTTAAGCGAGTTGTGTTGACTATCGCTGGTTAAGCGTTAGTTGTGTAATCGCTGGTTAAGCGGATTACGTGGGCTTTCGCTGGTTAAGCGTTAGCTGTTGAATCGCTGGTTAAGCGAGTTGTGTTGACTATCGCTAGTTAAGCGTTAGTGGTGTAATCGCTGGTTAAGCGGATTACATGGGCTTTCGCTGGTTAAGCGGATTACATGGGCTTTCGCTGGTTAAGCGTTGGCTGTTGTATCGCTGGTTAAGCGAGTTGAGTTGACTATCGCTGGTTAAGCGTTAGTGGTGTAATCGCTGGTTAAGCGGATTACATGGGCTTTCGCTGGTTAAGCGTTGGCTGTTGTATCGCTGGTTAAGCGAGTTGTGTTGACTATCGCTGGCAACGACGATATAATACTAGACTACTCATTGCACGATCTAACGAACAAAACTATTCTGCCAACTCGCTGAGGTAATACGTAAGCGAGGGGGGCGGGGTACTGCGTTGTGATTGGCTAACTCAAGGTCTGTTCTGTCTCAACGTATGTTTACGGCTCACAGGATTGGTCGAAATGAGACGGTTATAAGACTTTTTTGCCTAATGTGTTGGCAGACATCGGTCGCCTGTTATTACGAGTCTAGTATTATATCGTCGTTGATCGCTGGTTAAGCGTTAGTGGTGTAATCGCTGGTTAAGCGGATTACATGGGCTTTCGCTGGTTAAGCGTTGGCTGTTGTATCGCTGGTTAAGCGAGTTGAGTTGACTATCGCTGGATAAGCGTTAGTGGTGTAATCGCTGGTTAAGCGGATTACATGGGCTTTCGCTGGTTAAGCGTTGGCTGTTTTATCGCTGGTTAAGCGAGTTGTGTTGACTATCGCTGGTTAAGCGTTAGTGGTGTAATCGCTGGTTAAGCGGATTACATGGGCTTTCGCTGGTTAAGCGTTGGCTGTTTTATCGCTGGTTAAGCGGGTTGTGTTGACTATCGCTGGTTAAGCGTTAGTAGTGTAATCGCTGGTTAAGCGGATTACGTGGGCTTTCGCTGGTTAAGCGTTAGCTGTTAAATCGCTGGTTAAGCGTATTATGATGTGGGCTTTCGCTGGTTAAGAGTTAGCTGTAAAATCGCTGGTTAAGCGTGTAATGATGTAGACTTTCGCTGGTTAAGCGTTAGCTGTTGAATCGCTGGTTAAGGGTGTTATGTGTGCTTTCGCTGGTTAAGCGTTAGAGGGTTAATATCAATGGGTAAGCGTTGTTATTATCACTAGTTAAGTGATAGGATTTGTAACGCTGGTTAAGCGCTACAATGTTAAGTACTGGTTAAGTACTTCAGTGACTGGGTAAGTAGTGATGCATGGTGCTGGTTAAGTGCCGTGGATATGTTTGGTAGAGTCATAATGCTTGCCAATTTCTATTATGTGCCTTATTCTTTCATTTTAGTTTGTTTTGGTTAAGATTTAAAGTATCTGCCTATTAAGAGTTTTCTTATAATCTGTAACGTTATAGGAAAAATAAGGTAGCATGTTGAACAAACCTTCTTAAAATTATTTTGATAAAGGCTCGAAATGATTATCTTGATGGTGTTGTTTGTAACCGGATGGAGGTTACGTTTTGAAGACCGGATGGAGGTCGATAGATTTCATGCTTATGACCGGATGGAGGTTATAATGTGTGATGATGAAGACCGGATGGAGGTCAGAGTATGAGCACTGCAATATTTTAATGAGTTCCCTTTATTGAATGAGTATGGGTGTTGTTCGACATGTCAGCTTTTAGAGAAAGAGTTTGTTGTGATTTTTATTAGACCCTGTAATTATTTTGATGAGAATACCTTTTTCATTTGGGTCAGGAATGGCCGAACGGTTAGAATGATTACTGTTCGAGTTTTTTTCTCATTCCAGGTTCCTCAGGATGTGATGTCTCACACGAGCACAAATGTCTCACACGAGGTCGTGTGAATTGTCAGAATGGCCGTGTCGCAGAATGAACACAAGCACAATAATTTAGAATAACGCCATCTATTATCATGCTGCGGAATCAAAACAGTAACACAAATTGGTATCTCTATTCATTATTGTTAATTTAGAATAACGCCATCTATTATCGTTGGCCTGGAATCAAAACAGATGCGCAATTTAGAATCTCTATTGATTATTGTTAATTTGGAATAACGCCATCTATCTCTCATTGGATGAACTATGAAGTTAGAATTGACAGATTACGCTTTGGAATGCCAAGTTATTACACTTGGAGATGGTTAACATGGGGAGCAATGGCAACACCGAGCGAATAGTCGAGTCAAATGTCGATTCGGAAGTTTAATCAGCTATTCGAAGTTGACAGGTAGTGACGTTGACAGATGTTGGCTAACCTGTGTGGGGTAGGCCACTTGGGCGGACAGTTGAGTGAAGTGAACACTTTGAATCGGTCCGGCAAGCTGGGTAGACATCTTGGTTGCTCCGCCATGTTAAACTTCTCGCGTTCCTAAGTTTTTAATCGAGCGATATCTCGGACATCCTTGACTATTTTGTATTCAGTGTGTGTTAGCAAGTAATTAAAAGTGTTAACGAAGATTTTCTGAATGTTATTTCCGATATCCCAACCCCTCTGATAACGATTCTCCGTTACATACAAAACCATTTATTTGGTACTTGACCCCATATCTCCATGATTTTCGGTAATTTATTGTGGTGATTTTATATTGTTTGGTGACTACATTTTGGTGACAAATCTACTATTTTGAGGGCAAACCCTATTATTTAAGAAACACAAAATGAATTAAATTGGTGACAGCTTAAATCATACCCTATAAAAAATACTTACAGTCAGTCGCGAGCTGCAACGCTCTCTATCGCACGATCGGGGGTTTTTTCAACGCGCGAGAGGGACAGCACGAGTTTTTCTAAATCCTATTTTTTGAAATGGCAGCCGCTATACTATCCTCTTAATACTACATTTCTTTTCCCTGTAGCCTTCTATTAAGAGGGCTTTCACACGTTTCGGTGTTTTTGTGCGAATTTTGGAACCTGATTCTGGGTATGTCATTGCCACAAATAAAAAAAAGATATATAATCGAGAAAGTTTGATTATTTCTGTGTGGAGTGCTTTAAACAAATTTTTAGATTTGTTTACATACATGAGTAAAAACCTTGTCTCTGCAAAGGATGTTTCACAAAATTCTACTTTTTGTCATACTTTGGTACCGAATTACATAGAAGGTATAATAGTAAAATAATATTTGAAAATGTCCATGGTACATCTAAAAGATTATATTTGGACTGCATTAATCACTTTTTTATTTTTCATTCAGAAATACACCAAAAATATTTTTTCAAAACAGGAAGAATTTGACATTTTTTCGTCCGAAATTATATTTTTTATCTATCAATATTTACTGGGGTGCTATGACAGGAAACCTCCACGTGCGCCCGTGGACTGGAGTTCCCTCTCGGATACGTCCGGGGGGAAGACCAGTTTTTCGGGCTGGTGCACCCTGGGATGCGGGCAAAAACTCTTCCTTAGGCACTGTGTGCCTAAGGGGTCTCTTTGCCCGTATGCGAATAGCCTGTCGTGTGGACGCTCCAACGCGTGTCCCTCTGATTAGCAGAGGGCGCTGCGGTGGAGCGGGCTTGCGGACGGTGAGTTATGGGTAGCTCGCCGTCCGACCAAGGACCAAGCCCGGGTCGGTGGCGCGTCGTGTTTCGCGCCAAATGCCTGCTGGGGTCGCGGGTTTTTTCTTAACCCAGGTTACCGTGGCCCCGGAACGTAAAGGGTATAGGAAGGAACACGGGTGGATTTTAGTCAGTAAGAGTCTGACAGTCCCTTCCGCCCCACCCAGGGCGGGAGAACTCATTTGATGATTTTACCACCTAAAAAAAAAAAAAAAAAAAAAAAAAAAAAAAAAAAAAAAATCAATATTTACTGAATATTCAATCAAAAAGTATTGAATAACTAAGGTTACTATCTTAGCTTGCATTAAAAAAATAATTAGCTGATTTAAAAGTATAATAATAGTAATAAACAATTATAATATGCAATGACAAAATTCAACATAAAACCAAGAACGGTTTGTTCTTTGATTTAGACGGCGCGGGGCGCCTTTTGAGGGAGGACGTATCGCTCGCAACCATTTTGACATTAGTCACGTAATTATTAAAATTTAAAATACACGCCACTATTCATGACCTTTATACGCGGCGCTAGTGTCTTTGTCATGACATCAAATTCCATGTGAAAATTGTAGTACCTCGAATTTTCCGCAGGTCATGAGTCGTGGCCAGTAATTTTCCCAATCACCAAGAATACAGCATAACCTACCTTTCTTGATACAAGCTAATATTTTGAATTAATTTAATTTTGATCTGTTTGCAATGTAAATATATAATGTGTTGATTGTATTTTCCCACTATATTCGAATGTGGATATAATTGTAGATAATAAAAATAATGTAAATAATTCTGACAGCTTTTGGTATTTGGTGGTAATTGGTAATTAAATGTAATTTCAGACTCGCTAACTTCCCAAACATTTCAGTTCATCATCTCAGCCGTAGGACGTCCACTGCTGAACATAGGCCACCCCTTTTGATTTCCACTTATACCGGTTGGAAGCGACCTGCATCCAGCGTCTTCCGGCGACCTTTATAAGGTCGTCTGTCCACCTTGCTGGTGGACGTCCTACGCTGCGCTTGCTAGTCCGTGGTCTCCACTCTAGTACTTTTCGACCCCATTGGCCATCTGCTCTGCGAGCAATATGGCCTGCCCATTGCCACTTCAGCTTGCTAATCCGGTGGGCTATATCGGCGACTTTAGTTCGTCTACGGATCTCCTCATTTCGGATTCGATCACGTAGATAAACACCTAGCATAGCCCTCTCCATAGCTCGTTGAGCGACTTTGAGCTTTGAGATGAGGCCGATAGTGAAAGACCACGTTTCGGTGCCGTAACTCATCACTGGTAACACACATTGGTTGAAGACTTTCGTCTTGAGGAACTGAGGTATGTCGGACGAAAAGACATTGCGCAGTTTCCTGAACGCTGCCCAATCGAGTTGGATTCGGCGGTTGACCTCTTTCTCGAAGTTGGACCTACCTAACTGGACTCCTTGTCCTAAGTAGATATATGAGTCAACAACTTCGAGTACCGAGTTTCTAACAGAGACTGGGGTGGGCACAAAATTGGCATTTGACATAATTTTCGTCTTGTCCATGTTCATTTTCAAGCCCACCCGTTGTGAAACTCGGTCGAGGCCATCGAGCATCATGCTGAGTTCCTCCATCGACTTTGCCATGACTACGATGTCGTCGGCAAACCGAAGGTGAGTGATGTATTCGCCATCGATGTTGATGCCAAGTCCTTGCCATTCCAGGAGCTTGAAGGCGTCTTCCATTGCGGCAGTAAACAGTTTCGGAGAGATAACGTCCCCCTGTCTTACGGCTCTTCTCAACGGAATCGCCTTCGTGCTCTGCTCCTGTACTCGGACCAACATGGTGGCGTTATTATGCAAGCACTTCAACACATCGATGTACCGATAGTCAATATGGCATCGCTGGAGTGACTCAAGTACCGCCCATGTTTCCACTGAATCAAAGGCTTTCTCATAGTCCACAAACGCTAAGCATAATGGCAAGTTATACTCTTCGGTCTTCTGTATAACTTACCGCAGCGTATGGATGTGGTCTATGGTACTATAGCTTCTTCGGAAACCGGCTTGTTCGGAAGGCTGAAAGTCATCAAGTCTGTGTTCGAGACGGTTCGTGATAACCCTTGAAAACAGCTTATAAACATGACTTAGAAGCGTGATGGGTCTGTAGGTCTTCAATAGGCTGTTTTCACCTTTTTTGAAGAACAGCACCACCTCACCTCTACTCCATGTTTCAGGCGTTTTGCCCTCAAAGAGGACGGAATTAAAGAGTTTTTGGAGATATTTAAGTACCGGTGTTCCACCCGCTCTCAGATGCTCTGAAGTGATTCCGTCCTCGCCCGGTGCCTTGTTGTTCTTAAGCTGCTTCAGGGCCATCCTAACCTCGTACAGACTGATGTCCGGGATATATTTGGTATAATACCAAGCGGTCAACGGGTTTTGCGACCGAAGTGTATAACTGTCCATATAACCTCTCGATCTCGCCTAAAACCTCTGCTTTGGTCGACGCTATGCTGCCATCCTTCCGTTACAGCTTTGTCATCTGGCTCTGCCCAATAGACTTGTCCTTTGCGAACACTTTAGAGCCTTGGTTTCGCTGTATGGTCTCTTTAACACGATTCGTATTAAAGAGACGCAGATCATGTCGCAAGGACTTAGATATCCGTCTATTGAACTGCCTTCATGACTTCGCGTCATCGGAAGACTGCAACTGTAGCAAACGTCGTTCAGCCATGAGGTTTAAGGTTTGCTCGGTCAATTTCTGGGGTATCTTTACGACAGGGTCTAAAAAACTTAGACCCTACCGTGCGGACAGTTTCCACTTGCCCGTCGTTGATCTCGTCCACTGACACTAAGTTCTCAAGGCAAGCAAAGCGATTAGAGAGCTCGAGTTCAAAGCTTTCGGGGTTTTGAATATGGGGCCGAGTAGGTCGGAGCGTAGACTTCATCAGGCTGGACCTTTTAAGTTTAACATTGATATTCAGCGAGCCTCTTACGATTCGGTGATCGCTACCGGTTTTTACCCTGTTGATCCATCGCTGAATATCCGTTTCTTGTCGGTCATGAAGAAGTCTATCTCGTTTCTCGTGAAACCATCGGGACTCAGCCAGGTCCATTTCCTGTGAGGCGGCTTCTGGAAGAAAGAGTTCATCATAAAGAGTTCCTCTTTCTCCAGAAAGTCGGCCAGCCTCTGTCCCCCAGGGTTCCGTTGCCCATACCCAAATTGCCCCACTCTCAACTCATCACTGCTTTTCTTACCCAACTTTGCGTTAAAGTTATGGAAACAACAGTGAAGTGGGTTTTGGAGCTACGTATGGCCCTACTTACGTCCTCATACATAGTCTCCACTTCATCATCGGAGTGTGACGAGGTCGGTGCGTATACCTGAATGACCTTTAGCAAATATCTTTTGGATATTCTGAGTATTAGGTATACCACCCTGCTCGACACACTGTCGATGGTTATTATGTTGTTTACGAGGGACTTGTGAACGAGAAACCCGACACCACCTTGGGACTGTTGGTCGCCCTCCCGGTAGTAGAGCAAGTTACCAGACTTCAGGGTTACGGTGTCCTCCCCCTCTAGAGATTATAATTTAAAGCTCACCAAAACATTCTGTTTCAAGAGTGAAATGATCTGAAACCTGTTGAACTCTTAAAGATCTGTCTTTATTAAAAAAATAAACCAGCTGCAACCCAGTATAAGAAGCACTGAAGCCCAGTCAAAACAGTTAAATAAATTTTCTCCTTTGCAAATGTTTAACGATTTGCACCATCCGTTCACAGTTAACTGCAGGCGAACCAAGAATCTTCTTGAATATTTTTAATCTTCATGGTGTCGATTCGAAATTGTCTTGTCAATTATAGGGAAGCTTGTGGCTGGTCGCAATGGAGTTTGTATGATCCGCGCAGTAGATTATCGCTCTCTTTGCGCGGTTTAACGAACTTGATGGTCTTCTTGGGCCTTACTCACTTTCTTCCTGGATCACGGCGTTTGGTGATATTACCCGTCTCTTTTGACACTAGTTTCAAATATTTTGTACCACTGCCACTGGTTGGTAATATTCGAGAATTAAACCGACCACTACTGGCTATATCTCCTTATCTATGTCACCGTAATCACCCCAAGTGGCTGGTTTTGCGTCCATTATAAATGTCTCTGAATAGATGGCATATGACTGTTTGATGTATAAGTCAAAGAAAAAGTTTGAAAAATTTTAAACACCAAATCGTAAATTCTAAATAATTTCAAAAATCTAATTAAATAAGTTATGAATTCAAATTAGCCACTAGAAACAAAATTAACACTTGAAAGATATGAATGGAATTGAATAATCTTTATAATGCACACTTTGTAAATTACAAATATATCCAATTCGCAGATTGACACAATGTGCGGTTTAAAGTGTAATATAATGAGTGGCCCTTATTTAATTTTGATAGATAGGTATAAATTTATCATATTATCCATTCGTTTATGAATATTAAGTAGTGTCTAGAAGCCCGGGATCTTACTTTGTTTATTCGAAAGAAAAGTGGCAAAAGCTCATGTTGTTTTCTTCCTGGTATACGAGGCATAGCTGTTTCGTTAGTGTTTTGTTTTTATGCGGGGGGCATCACGATGTCAAATTGACAGAAACTGTGTTCTTTCAGTATGTCAAAGCGCTCTTAATGAAATAGAAGCACGTAGTGCGACCATATTTTATTAATAGGGGTCTACTCTATCCGTATAACATACCCACACCCCAATTTAGTTTTAGTCACATCGTTCCATGGTCGTTTTAATCTCTCTCATCGTAAAGGCCGAGAAAGGATGCTATTTACAAGGCTAATGTTTACTGATAAATATCGTATCGGTTTGTTATTTTATTACCATGTGAACAGTTTATTTAACATGTATTTGAGTGACTACTTTAAAGAATGCTCCAGCTGTTTCACATTTTTTCTAGACTCATTATTCTACAATGTGATTAGGAAAATTATATTTCACGATTTTTTTTTGTGTCAGAACAGTTACAATGACTACTGAATAAAAAGTCAAAACTTCAAAAAGTTAAACATCCAAAAAATCCACCAGTCACAGCATATCCAGTGTGCGGCTAACCTTAATGAAAAGACCTTTAATTTTCTGATTCAGAACTAAAAAAAAAAACAGAGAAATAACACGGTTAACTTCTGATTAAAAATTGTTAACAAAATTAGAACAAGACGAAAAAGTCTAGCGATGTTAAATTAATTCCAGTCCTTGAAACACTTCAAAACTTCAAGATGGACCGACAAATTGTTAACAATTCAGTAAAGCAAAATTAATAGACAATTTGGTAGAACTTCATAATTTTCAATTAAGTTTCTACTGGAATCAGTTATTGTCTAACCGATGTTTGTATTGACTTGTAATAATGATGTTGAATACTTCTAATTGTTTACAAACAGATAAGGCAAGTTTCAGGAAAAGTTATCGAAAGGGCATCAGAAGTTCTCAATGAGTAACCAGTATTCCTTTTGAGAACTTTTTGAATGGATAATAAATTGTTGTTTTGGTAAATTTATAATCAATCGAATCGATTCTAAATATTTGCAATAAAGCTTATATTTTGATACAAAATTTGTTTCAAAGTTTGTAATATTAATTCGCATTATCCGCCCGCATTCATTTGTTTTCGATTAGCGTTTTAAATGATGTTTTTTTTTTTAATTTTAAATGCTTCTTAAGCTATTGTCAAACAGACAGGGCGAATCGAATGCGATCCGAATCCTGTAATATAAAAAAAACAAAAGCGGTCCGATAGTCTATGTGACAGGCTTCAAACAATTCTGTACATTACAAACAAAAACGCTTCGGCACGGTTTTCAGTTTGACAGAGGCATAAGGATTGAAACGCGATGCTTCACAGCCTACCTATCTCAAAAATTCTCATATCTATAAGAAAAAGTATAATAATTGGATGTTTACTTCTAGAGATTACCAGCTACAGCTGCTGATGATGATGATGACGTATATCAATTTTCACCGTAACATTTGTCCTCAAACCAAAATGGTGACCAAAATATTGTATACTTTATTTTGGACCACCACCGTTCACGTCGAAACAATAGTAATGTTACACAGATGTCTGTGCCAGCACAGAATTTTATTGTTCTATTACTTCAGCAAAAAATAAATACAGAAAGCTTTAGATTTTTCTCGATCAACTTGATCGTGTCAATATCGATGAGTGTTTTGTTTACGATCTAAAAAACCAAGATACTGACATTGGTCCAGCGTTTTATTGATTACATTTTTTTTTACTGATGACATACTCTATAATGATCATAAGTACCTGGCATAAGTTCTGAGGTATAGTACCTCCGAACGTCCCCACGAATTTCACGTATTTAAACACCTCTCGAAGTATGTATGTACAATGTGAATTGAAATGGAAAATAAGAAGTTCACGTTTACTTCACGTCACAAAAACGTAATAACTCCAGCTAGGACAACTTAGTGTGAATTGCTAAATCAGGGTTTCAAATCAAGGTCATGCCAGCCTTGTAGTAAAAACCCGTAAAGGTTGGTATACGTATGTTAAAATTTTGTTGTCCGATTCAATTAAATAAATATTATTATTGGTATATAACCCGTGCAAAGTCGGTGGATCTCAAGTGATAAATCATTGATTAAAAAATAAAAAATATAACGAGAACAGACAGTCGAGCAAAATAATGAAGCAAATACCACTCGGTATTTGCTTATATTACGTAGAAATATTTAACTCCTCAAGTCTGTCGGCAATACCTGCATTATTACGGCATAATTTAACATAACTCATTAGCACTACTGAACTGCTTTTTTACTTAATCCAATTAATAAAACTAGTCTAAGAATGTACAGTCTAGGCAAGAATATACTGAGTAAAATTCCAATGCAATTTTTGTTCAAGCAATAAAGTATTTGACTTAAAATCTGTTATACAAGAATATGGTTTAGTTTTATTACAAAAACTCTATTATAGCTAGTTTTATTAAAGCTAGATTGCAACAAAATCGGTTTTGAATCGCTAGTAAATGAAAGCTGTTTCTGATCGTCACTGTACAGCAGTGAATGCAACGTACAGTCAGCATTAAAAGTCGATGACCACATTCAGATTTTCAAAATTACTGTACATTATATCACCCATAAATCGCTCAACAGGATAGGTACCAGTATTGAATGAACATCATTAAAGTTCAAAATTAACTGAACACTAATTGTCAAAAGTCACTGAACACCATTTTGTCAAAAATTGCTGATCGTTATGATACCCGGAAATATCATAACATTCAGTTTTACAAAAGTTTATGAACAATACAAAATGCTTGTTTTGGTTATCCAGTATACCTAATCACGGCAACGTCCAAGAGTAACTTAACATCATAAATAACAAAAGTCACTGAACAATCTAAAATGCTTGTTTTAGTTAAATCTAGTGAAATCACGTCAACGTCCAAAATTAGCTTAACATCATAAATGACAAAAGTCACTGAACATTACTTTGTTTCGGATACGTAGTGTGTAAACTTATAACTACTATGAAAAGTAGCTGAACTGCAAACTAAAAAATCTTCAGAGTTATAAATCCAATCTTGTCCTATCCAAACTAAAGCATGTAAAAAAACTTTTTCAAAAAAAGTAACCGACTTCAAAAACAACAACAAAAAAGGGTGAAATAACCTAATTAATAACTTCTTTCGGAAGTCGGTGGCTATATTTTTATTTTCATTTATTTTTGCCACCGACTTCCGAAAGAAGTTATTAATTAGGTTATTTCACCCTTTTTTGTTGTTGTTTTTGAAGTCGGTTACTTTTTTTGAAAAAGTTTTTATTTTACCCTTTTTAGTTTATTTATTTATTATTTAATCAACCCAAATTCTTGTATTGTAAAATACATATGTATTTGTCAATATCTTGTAATCCGTCACCACATAAATATCCATTTCTCAAAAACTACTGAACCGATTTTGATGAAACTTGCAGTGTACCCTAAGTTGAACAATACCTAGTATAACAAAAAAAGAATTTATCTTTATATATTAAATCGGACTTGTAGTTCCGGAGATATGCAAACACAAACATAAAAACATACATATACACATACATACATATATACGCTTTCGAAATTTGGCACATTTGTTCAGACGCTTATATAGACCAACATATTCGAAAACTGGACAGTTCTGGAAATATTACATACATACGGGTCGAATTGGTAACCTCCTTTTGAAGTCGGTAAAAAAAGAAAATTAAATGGATGTAAATTACGAATTTAACTTTACAAAATTATTATTTTTTCATACTAAGTATCAATGAGAAATATTAGAAGAGGGTGTTCAAGCGACAAGCACATTTTTTATTTTATGGTTCTGTAGAACGAACGAGCGAAAACGAAAATAAATGAGAAATTAGAACTTGACTCTTATTTCACATTTATGTTTTTGATGGGATTTCATTACTTTTTGAACATAAATATTATTAGTAAGTAGCCTGTGCTGATTGTTACATGTGTAATTACAGTTACACGCAGTAAGTATAAATTTAGTGTGCCTAAGGGAAAAAAAATATTAAAACTAGAACTACGGGTCTCTTCCTCTGTGAATTTCAATTTAATTTTTTTCGTGGGATACTTTCGGAAAATCTAAATACATGCCGTGTCACCTCAGTTGATTTTAGGTTTTCAAAAGGAAGGGGTTGTGGATGGGTCAAAATTAAGTCCAATAGGACCGCCCGGAGGACACGGTGGAGCACACGGTGCAGGACTGCCCTGCTTGGGCGGAGCACCGCCGTGTCCTCACGGCGGCGATAGGCGGAGACCTCTCGCGCCCGGCATTGGTCGCGGCCATGCTGCGGGGTGAGACGGAGTGGGAGGCGGTAGCCTCCTTCTGCGAAGCAGTCATGCTCGCGAAGGAGGAGGCGGGCCGCTTGAGAGAGAGGATACCGTCCTACCTCTGCCCCAGACGCAGTGGTAGACGCCCACGGCGACGGATGTCGCGGGACGATCTCCGGCCACCGTAGGCGCGGGCATGCGGGCGGCGAGCAAAGGGCAACTCGCTGCCCGACCATGGACCATGCCCGGGTCGACGGGGCGTTGTGTTCCACGCGCGCCTCAAGGAGCGTCAGCATAATGACGGGGCCCCCCTATAGAGGGCCACAGTCCTGCCGGGGTTGCGGGACATACGTATACCGCGACTCCGGCACAGAAAGGGCTACCGAAGGACACCGTGGATTTTAGTCAGTACAAGTCTGACAGTCCCTCCCGCCCTGCCCGGGGTGGGAGGACTCATTTGATGATTTTGCCACGTAAAAAAAAAACCGCTAGTAAGAAAGTTATCATTAAGAAAGGATTTTACGAGAATCCAACTCTAAGAGAGTGAAAACCTTTTTATTTGAAATCTAATTACTTGGGATTATAATTTAAAACACAGGAAAAAGATTGGCATTATTAGTTTTTTAAAACTAATCTCATTTGGTGATTTTGATGACGTAAAATTTTGTATGGGAAAATAACATAACACGCAAGCGGACAAATTTGAAACTCAGTATACCTACAGAAATGAGATAAAATTGATCAAACACGCCTTTTTTAGATTTTTAGAAAATCACCCCCCAATTTAGTGAATTAGTATTCAAGTTTTAAAGGAAGGATTTTATTGCATGCTTTAATAAAAGCAAAACTTGGCCTATATATTCTTTCAATTTATTAAAAGATGCGTATTAATCTGTTTTCGTTGTATATCTTATTCGTTCGGTTTAGTATCTAGAAACCATATTTCTCTTTTAATACAGGTTATTGTTATTAATTTTCCCTCAAAATGAAGTCAAAATAAGTTAATTCAGCCCTATTGGACTTAATTTTGACCCATCCACAACCCCTTCCTTTTCAAACCTAAAATCAACTGAGGTGACACGGCATGTATTTAGATTTTCCGAAAGTATCCCACGAAAAAATTTAAATTGTAATTCAAAGAGGAAGAGACCTAAGTTCGGCGGAGTTCTAGTTTTAATATTTTTTTTCCCTTAGGCACACTTTTATACTTACTGCCTGTAACTGTAATTATACATGTAACAATCAGCTCAGGCTACTTACTAATAATATTTATGTTCAAAAAGTAATGAAATCCCATCAAAAAATTATAATTTTGGAAAGTTAAATTCGTAATTTACATCCATTTAATTTTCTTTTTACATGCTTTAGTTTGGATAGGACAAGATTGGATTTATAACTCTGAAGATTTTTTAGTTTGCAGTTCAGCTACTTTTCATAGTAGTTATAAGTTTACACACTACGTATCCGAAACAAAGTAATGTTCAGTGACTTTTGTCATTTATGATGTTAAGCTAATTTTGGACGTTGCCGTGATTTCACTAGATTTAACTAAAACAAGCATTTTAGATTGTTCAGTGACTTTTGTTATTTATGATGTTAAGTTACTCTTGGACGTTGCCGTGATTATACTGGATAACCAAAACAAGCATTTTGTATTGTTCATTAACTTTTGTAAAACTGAATGTTATGATATTTTCGGGTATCATAACGATCAGCAATTTTTGACAAAATGGTGTTCAGTGACTTTTGACAATTAGTGTTCAGTTAATTTTGAACTTTAATGATGTTCATTCAATACTGGTACCTATCTTGTTGAGCGATTTATGGGTGATATAATGTACAGTAATTTTGAAAATCTGAATGTGGTCATCGACTTTTAATGCTGACTGTACAACAGGTGAATGAATTTTTTACGACCTGTATCAACGTAACCTCGCTTTTTATGCAAAACATTGAAACATTTCAATAAATTTGAATGGTTTCTATCCGGAAAAAGGTTCGAAATCCCGGTTGAAGTGATTTCGTTGACGACTTTTCGTTGGCTTATTGTTATGAGGACCATCAATACAAAGCCATAGAATAATACACTATCTCCAATAGGGAGCCATCCTTTTGATGGTCAAAATTGTATTCGGAAATATTTAGTAAATAAACAGTATCGCGATCGAGGTCGTTGAGCATGGATGTGTCACATACTGCACTAGCTATTTATCGACTGTATTTTATCATTTACAGCAGCGGATGAAACCAGGAATAAAAATGTAGTTACTATACCTATTTATCTAGTCAAATCTTTGTGAGAAACTCCATGAATTTTGAAACGGGTTTTTTTCCTACTTCGAAATTCATGGAATTTCTTATCCTATTCTAAACAATGATAGTTACGTATTTACGAGCAAAATTATAGCTCTCCATGACCGTAACTTTTATGACTCATGCTCTAAATTCTCGCAAATCTGACACCGTATTAACTGACTCCAATCTTGAGGCGTAACATTGCACGCCAAGATAGGAATTCCACGCTTTCCCAAGAGGGTCATAAATTGTAAAAGCTTGGGTGTGATCAGCACTACATTTTTTATGACGATGCTACAGTTAATGTAGAATTACACTGTAGATACTGCCCGTAAAATTTTGTTCTGTATCACGTCAGAAACACCTAAGAGCAGGCTTTAATATACTGACAATAATACTCTAACCTTTTATAAGTCTGTCTAGTACTTTATGGAGGCAATGCTGAATAGTTTTAGAAAGAAACTCATTAGGGACTCTTAAATCTATCGTAAATCGTTTAATATTTAAGAATCAGTAACCTTATTGCAACTATATTAGATTCGGTCTTCGGCGAATACCAGCTGTATTTGGTGGGGACCGACGACTGGTACGCGTTGGTGGTACACTTGTTGGATTACCTATAAATAAACTTCGTAATCCAGCTACGAGTAATTTACGGGTCATACCCCTTGATAAGTCAGTTTGTCAGACTATCGGACCCTACTTTGGACCACTGACTAGAGTACGCGCCACCACTTATGACTTCTAGGTACCACATTTTTTAATTCAATTTGATGGAATTAAATAGTCACTAGCGCCGCGTCCAATGGTGGTAGCGCAGACTCTACTTGAAACCGATGTCAAAAATTTACTTAATGACAACCATGATTGTGTGCGTTTCGAGATACGAGGACACTTTTTTTTACGTGGTAAAATTATCAAATGAGACCTCCCACCCCGCGCAGGGCGGAAGGGACTGTCAGACTTGTACTGACTAAAATCCACGGTGTATACGGGGAAACTGGGCATGCAAATACAAAAGAAAGCTTGCCTTGTCAAGTTTTATTGCAGGTTTTATTGTCACACAGTCACATAGAAGGTTGTTTTTGACGCCAGTATGTCTAGAAAGTGTCTATATTATTATCTACTTACTCTTTTCCAGATCTTTATTCTCAAGTTTCAATGAATACTTTCTTTTCCAATTGAACCAAACAATAACTTCGTTATATCGAAAACGACGTAGAAAGAAGTGTTTTTCCAGGACTTTAGTTCTATAGAGCAAAGCCATTCGTTTCTGAACTATGTGTTCGTCTTGTAGGAACGTAGTTCTTCAATGAAATATTATGTTGTGTATTTTTAGTTCAATACAGGTGTTATTGATAATATTTTAAACAAAGTAACCGTGTTTCTTGCCGATTCTTTGATATAGAAAACACAACCTTCTTTGACGTTTCGTAAATACCCATGTAGGTATATACCTAAACATAGGTTTAGGTTACGAAAACCAAGCATATCGTGAGACAGTGTTTTGTAAATTGTAACGTTCAAATAAGTGTTGACTACTTTATTAAGCCTAATGTGAATAACAGATTTATGATTTTGATTTCTCACAATTAGGGCAAAAATACGTGATGACATACCCGTAACGTAACCTACCCGTGGTTCAAGGTCTTTATTTATTTGCCCGCCATAAGTAGAGTGGAATACGAATGTTAGACTCCTTCTTACTAAAGGTCAACTCTGCTCCTTCGGTTGGTCCTTGAGTGGATTCAAGACCTGACTTTTATGTTGGACAGAAGGTAAGCGTTGTTATATAGCGTTGCAATGCCGCCAGTCTCTTGGGCCATGTTAATACTATTTGTTTGTTTAGCATAATGATGCCAGATTATTTTATTTTAGTATGAATATAAATTTGATTTTATTTTAAGTGATAAAAAAATAAGAGTAAAAAAACCAGAATTAAATGGTGTACTTATAATTGTAGTAACGAAATCACGGTGGACTTTTAAGGTTTATATTAAAGTACATTAACTACTGCAGTTTTAAGTGTACTTAAGAAGAACATAAAACTTAAAGTATCTATCAAAACTTTTTAAACAATATATAACCTCTACAAAACTTTCGTCGTTGAGCATCATTACAACGACATTTTATGATCCGTAAGTAACTTGTTGTTGCCATTTAAACAACACAGAAGAAAAATTTCAAGGGTGGTGGCGGATAAAAGCCTAAATGTAACCCAAAAGTAATTTGTGCCCACCGTCTCATAGCGGACGCACGCCACATTGTGGCAGGAACACTTCACCTCGTGGTAGTTACTTGACAAATGCCACGCTAAGCGACATAACTATTTGTTTTTTTAGCGTGGTAAAATCATCAAATGAATCCTCCCGCTCTGCCCTGGGTGGGAGGATTGGGACTGTCAGACTTGTGCTGACTAAAATCCACGGTGTCCTTCATTAGCCCTTTATGTTCCGGGGTCACGTAATGAGATAAGTCCCGCGAACCCGGCAGGATTAGGCCCTCAAGAGGGGTCCCCGTCATCTTGCTGACACTCTTTGAGGCGCGGGCATGGTCCATGGTCGGGCAGCGAGTTGCCCATTACTCGCCGCCCGCATGCCCGCGCCTACGGTGGCCGGAGATCGTCTTGCGACGTCTGTCGCCGCAGGCGTCTACTACTGCGATGAAGGACGGTGGACGAGGCGGAGGGAGGACGCTGTCCTCTCCCTCTCGCGGCCCGCGTCCTCTTTCGCGAGCATAACTGCTTCGCAGAAGGAGGCGACCGCTTCCTACTCCGTCTCGCCCCGCAGCATGGCCTCGACCAATACCGGGTGCAGGAGGTCTCCGCCTATCGCTGCAGTGAGGACATGGCGGTGCTCTGCCCAAGCGGGGCAGTCCTGCACCGTTTGCTCCACTGTGTCCTCCGGGCGTTCTTCGCAGTAGTGACACCCAGGCGTGTCCTGTGAGGACCTGCGTCATGCGGTAGGTCAGGACGCACTTTACGTTCCATGGCCACAGTTGCCTGTTAAGACTGTCCCGCGTGTCCAGCATGCTCCCGCGATCCTAATAGGCAACTGTAGACCATGCCTTAAGTGTGTCTTGTTGACCTCAAGATAAGAAATAAAATATATAGGCTATAAAGAGAGCTCGTAAATTTCATCCATCGTGACCATAGTAGTCTTCATTTAAAAAGAGTACATTATTCCTTTCATGCATTTTTCTGATTGAAGTTTTATGGTAGTCGAGCGCATTTGGATGTTAACTTAAAATTTTCTCAACTATTTTGGAGTTTCAGTCGTACCTGATGCAACTTATTAATCAGTAGATATTTTACTAGGAATGTATTCGTTGCAATTTTAAAATATTCTTAAGAATTTCACTATCCTTTTGATTGCTTTGCTATCCCTAAATTCAACAAAAAATATATTGTTTTAACAAAATAAACTGCGTAGTTTGTTAGGAGTTGGTCTTTAAGACATTTAAAATTGGTTTGCACAGTACCCGAGGCCTTATCACAAGATTTCTGTATTTTGTTTACAGCGTGCTTGGAGTAATTACTGTGTTTATTGTGTGGAAAATGAAATAGAGCCTGTGTATGAACCAGGAACCTTTTTTTTACATTAAAACGTCAACGTTCCAGTTTACTTTCACAAAAACGGGAAAAGTCATGAGTCACAGAAGTCCTATCTCTGTTTCTTTTTACGTAGGTTACAATTAATGGCGACGCCACAGAATTTGCGTCAGTAGCTAAATTACCTGGATTCTTGATGGTCCCTTCGGGATTCTTTGTATTATCCCCTACTGGCTACTTAGAGTCGAAACTGAAAGCCTACGATTTTACGTAGGTACCAACCTACGTAAAAACGTAAGTGATTACGGTAAAACTTTTATTAGTACTCTGTGCTTTTATTATGCACAATTCTTTACACTGATTTGAATAAGAAAAGTTTAATTCAACACCTGATGCAGTATCAAGTGCTCAGCATTGAAAAAAAAAGATTAAATTATTTATTTGATTAATCCTTTTCCATTCTATTTCAATCCGTTAATTAACCTTTCTAACCAAAATCAGTATTCAATTTAAATTCTAACCTACTCAGGCGCAATCACATTAATTAATTTTATCACTACTACTGTAAAAACGGCGAAGGAACACATGAAGAAACTGTTATGTCCAAAAATTAAAAATTTTAAGACGTGTAACATCTAACTCTACCAACCCGCACTGAGCCCGCGTAGTGGAGTTTGGCCCAATCCGTCTCACAGACAGGAGATCTGTGTCCCAGCAGTGGGAACATTATAGGCTAATGATGATTAATTATAAACTAATAATAACCTTAGTACTTCTGTCGACCAAGGTGGTTATTAAAAATTTTAGAATGATGTTATCACAATAGATTGATTTAACTATCAAAAGGCTGTATGTAGAGTTTGAAATAAGACGAAACATACAATCTTAAAATTTATATCGGAGTTTCAAAATAATAAGGTCCAAAGGGAGTAATTGTATGACACACTTGCATTCCCAAGAGTATTCATGTGGCAGACTAAGTCTCCAAATATTATAATTATCAAGGAATATGATATAATCTGTTTATACTGACTTTGATTCTAATCACATTCGAACTTAGGATCAATACACACCGAGACGCGACGACGCTGCGCGCAAATTTCAATAGAGCGACTCATAGTCTAACTTTTTTTACTACACGAAATGATACACATGGTAGTGTGTATCTTTTTGCGTAATTCGTTGCGTCACGTCGGGTCGCGTCGCGTCACGTCGCGTGGCATCTCGGTGTATACTGACCCTTATGTACCATTGATTTAAATCGAAATATGGACGTCTAAAGACCGATATATCGAACAATACTGTCTGGTCAATACATCACAATCTCCTGTCTGTACAGTAATTAGCCATCATTGGCTTTTTGCGTAGTTCGTTGCGCCACGTAGCGTCGCGTCACGTCGCGTAGCGTCTCGGTGTAAAACTGACCCTTACGTGCCATTGATTTCAATCGAAATATGGACGTCTAAAGACCGATATATCGAACAATACTGTCTGGTCAATACATCACAATCTCCTGTCTGTACATTAATTGGCAATCAGTGTCTACCCATTATTAGAACAGATTTCATGCTACTATAGTCATTTGACCCATATGCGTCTGTTCTATTAGGAGTACGGTAACAACATAGAACAGGACCATAGACGATCGATTACCTGATGAAAGCCCTAACATTTTTCAGAAAAAAAAAACTGTTAAAATACTGGTTGATGTAATGATGACGCTTGGAAGACGCATAATAATAATTACGTCCAATTGGCCGTCTTTTTGCTGTACGATTAACTTGAGATAATGCTCCAAATGTATGGAAATGGATTATTTGTTAGAATAATAAGTAATGTCATGATGGTTTTACCCATTACAGCCACAATGACATAAATTATAATTATTTTGTTACTGCAGTGTCGTTTATGAAACTCTCTAAAAACTGTTTAGCGCTGAACTCTGACCGAAGCTCTGTTAAGGTAACCAAAGCGTGGGATCGCTCAGCCATCAACAGCTCTGGGCAATGGAGAATTATCAACTATACAAAAGTTTCCTGAAACCATTTTGTGCCCTGCACACCTTTTTAATTAATCAAGCTTTGAAAGCTTTAAATTATGAAAATTACTCTAACAGGTAATGAAGATAATAACTATAAAAAATTATGGTCACAAAGTATTTTATCTACTCTCATATCGTAAAATTCGAAATACAAAACTCAAAACGAGTTTATAATGACATACTTTATACCATAGAGTATCGTAATGAAATTAAAAAAATTGAATTATTTTTCATTATGATCATAGATACATCTATTTCATTTTTAGGGTTCCGTAGTAAACAAGGAACCCTTATAGTTTCGCCATGTCCGTCCGTCCGTCCGTCCGTCCGTCTGTCCGCAGCTTAGCTCAGAGACGCCCAGTACTAGAAAGTTGTAATTTGGTGTAAATATACGGATTTGTTGCGCCGAAAAAGTGGTAAAATAAAATCAACTAAAATATTTTTTTTTAGGGTACCTCCAGTACACGTAAAGTGGGGATGTTTTTTTTTTTCTCGCGTACCCCTTGGTATGGGGTATCATTAAATAGGTCTTTAAAAAGTATTGATAGTTTCCATTAACAATTTTTAGGGTTCCGTAGTCAACAAGGAACCCTTATAGTTTCGCCATGTCCGTCCGTCCGTCCGTCCGTCCGTCCGTCCGTCCGTCTGTCCGCAGTTTAGCTCAGAGACGCACAGTACTAGAGAGCTGTAATTTGGTGTAAATATATGGATTTGTTGTGCCGAAAAAGTGGTAAAATAAAATCTCGTAAAATATTTTTTTTTAGGGTATCTCCTGTACACGTAAAGTGGGGATGTTATTTTTTTTTCTCGCGTACCCCATAGTGTGGGGTATCATTAAATAGGTCTTTAAAAAATATTGACAGTTTCCATTAACAATTTTTTAATAAAAAAATTGGTTTGTGAAATATTAAGCTTTAAAGTGCTAAATTTTGCTCGACTCGAGTGTCCCCCCCCTCTACCAGCTAAACGGTTATGTGTGGGGGTGTGAAAAAATTCACAATAGTAGTATATATAACGAAGTTTAAAAGAAAATTGTCATGACTTAGTAGGCTTTACAACTTTACGAGTAATAGTCGACCAACTTATAAAATGTACTTGGATAATATTTTTCTTAAACAAAATGTATCGGAGAACATGTTATTCAACTGCAAATGTAAGTTTGTCAACTTTATTTTTACAGCTCTAATAGGTATGTTTTACGGTATGTTTTTTTGGGGATAGGTAGGTTTTTATCGTCAACTATTTTTAACTAACTTCAAAAAAAGGAGGAGGTTCTAAATTCGTCGTAATCTTTTTTTTAAAATGTATTTTGCCCGATTTCTCAAAGACTCCTGGACCGATTTTGAAAATTCTTCTTTTTAAAATTAAATTCAGCGAATCAGTTTAGTTAGTTCGCATAAGTATTTTGATGGGCAACTACGGAACCCTACACTGTGCGTGGCCCGACACGCACTTGGCCGGTTTTTTTATTTATTTGATAAAATGATTCGTTTGTGAAATATTAAGCTCTAAAGTGCTGATTTTTGCTCGACTCGAGTGTCCCCCCCCTCTACCAGCTAAACGGTTATGTTTGGGGATGTGAAAAAAATCACAATAGTAGTACATATAACGAAGTTTAAAAGAAAATTATCATGACTAAGTAGGCTTTACAAGTTTACGAGTAATAGTCGACCAACTTATAAAACGTACTTGGATAACATTTTTTCCTAAACAAAATGTATCGGAGAACATGTTCTTCAACTGCAAATGTAAGACGGTCAACTTTATTTTTACAGCTATAATAGGTGGGTATGTTTTGGGGATAGGTAGGTTTTTATTGTCAACTATTTTTAACTAACTTCAAAAAAAGGAGGAATTTCTCAATTCGTCGTGATCTTTTTTTTTTGTATTTTCCCCGATTTCTCAAAGACGTCTGGACCGATTTTGAAAATTCTTCTTTTAAAATTAAATTCAGCGAATCAGTTTAGTTAGTTCGCATAAGTATTTTGATGGGCAACTACGGAACCCTACACTGTGCGTGGCCCGACACGCACTTGGCCGGTTTTTTATCTGTGGCTGCGCGCGCTTTAAATAGGAATGTTGGAATTTTGACGTTTGTATTTCGGTGGATGAATATTAGTGTTAATTAATTTTTATCTTTTATTTGATATGTTCGTATTCAATGAGAGTAGATAAAGTAGTGTATGAAACTGTACATAACTAGGTATTATACCACTCGTGTGATACTATTAAAAAACTCGCTTCGCTCGTTTTTTAAACTCACACTCGTGTATAATACCCCTCATTAAGGGCATTGGTCAGTAAAAATACGGTTTTTATTTTTTACTTTTCTTCGTACATATCTGGACTACAGATCTTACAACTTGGAATATAGTTATTGACTATATGATCTAAATTCTCACAAAGTTGAAAACACGATTCAATGAAATTTTCTCGATACAAAAAAAATGCAAAGTTCGGTCTATGTTTTTTATTTTTTGGACTTTATGGAATAACTACTATGAGTTATTGAAAGGATGTTGTTTTAAATTGTAGAAAATACTAGTATCTACATTCTGTAAAGACATTTTTTCAATTAATAACAATTTTAATTCATAAAAAGACGTCAATATGTTTGGGCACATACGCCGTTTTATTCTGAGCACACATTCACTATCGTCCTCTCATCTTTTGCCTTTTAAAAGTAGTGTCATCACTTTCGTTCCTTGACGAATCAGTCAGCCAGCGTGGCTCTTACAGGCTAGACCTGTGACACTTTTTTTCAGATCGCGGCTGTCAGATTTTCGTAGTAATAAAATTGGAAATGGATAAAAAGATCGAGAAAATAAAAACGAATGATACGTAGGCTTATAGATTATTCAAAACTATGTTTCGCTGTGTTCAATGGGACGCGGGACGTGATTAAACGAACATGACGGTAAATAAGTCACGTAAACTCTCTATTTTAAATAACACATTATTTTCATTAATAAATCAAGAATAAAATAAACCAAACTTACTGAAAATCATCGCAGGAAATTCCTGACGACCCCTACAGAGCAAACAAGGTAAATGTTAGAATACGTATGATTCTATACATTACGAATTGTTCCTATCAATATAATAAATTACTCACAGTGATATTATATCAATGCTATCGTGATATCGTACTATTGTTGTCGGATGGTTCCTCTATGTCCATCTTCCTCCCATGTAATCTTTATGCATCTAAATACCATTTCACATGAACTAATGATAAATGCACTGATTTGCAGTCAACAATTTGAGACAATATGTTACTGAAAACAACTTCTAATCGTATCAAACTGCGATATAGGATAAGAAGCACTTCACTTTTATTATTATTTATTTAGTTTCGTCACAGATTTATAACAATTTCGAAGAAACAGGATTAAAATAAATTAAATGAAAACTGCTGTTGTCATTTTGAATACTTCAAAATTACTTGTCAACTACAAATAAGGCATAGCACCCACCACCCTGTTAAATATCTTCTATCTATCGTCTATAGTATAATGCTGCGACTGCGATGAAAAATTGGTGGTCATTGCTGTCTCACCGCGTGTTCGGTACAAGTTGCTTCTCGCTCTATTTATTGCTTTGGAGGCAAAAAAAATGATTAGCACTGGGCTCATTCTTTTGGAGCCGATAGATATCTCTCAAAGCTTTCATTTATCAGAAAAGTGATAATATTACAACCTTGTCCCAAAAAAAAAATACTGTGGATAAGATATTATAGAATGAAGATTACTTTAATTATAAAGAGGTTACTGACAATTGTTGTTGTACTGTACCTGTATCTCATATGAGTAAAAAACCACTAAATCCACGCCGCGGCTCGACTAATGTCCATTTTACGCGGCGCTAGTGTCTGTCATTACATCAAAATGCATCAAAAATTCGTACCAACACCAGGTGGTGGAGGACAGGGTGTCAAGCACCCTTAGCTTTCCACTCTCATAATAAAGATATAAAGATATCACGCAACCAGCTTTGTGAACGGACGTTAATAAAAGGAGCGTGTGTTTGGGGCTTTTTCTAGCGTGGTAAAATAATCAAATGAGTCCTCCTACCCAGGGTAGGGCGGGAGGGACTGTCAGACTCGTAATACTTACTAAAATCTACGATGTCGTTCAATAGCCCTTTACGTTCTGGGGTCACGGTATTCTAAAGAATACTGAAAACAACACAACTCACATGCCTATGCCCGTGCGCGCGTGTGTTTGGGGCTTAATAGATAATTGGGTATTGTCACTTTCGCAAGGTATGCCAATTTTATTAATTTTCTACCAAATAGTAGTTTTTTTCGTTATCTCGGGACGTCAAAATCTGTGTCAAAGTGTTATAAAATAAATTTAAGACTGTGAATGATAAAAATATTTACAATATATTTATCCACATCAATAAGTATTTCTATCATTTTGTTTTAGTAAATGTTTCGATATCCTTATATTAAAATATTTCTACTATAGTAATACATGTATTTTGCGTAAAGGGAACACTTTATGAAATGTCGAAGTTGACGAAATGAAATACATAAAACTTTGGATTGCGTTAATTTCGCGATACTGGCGCCTGCTGGTGGCGGTGCGTGGCAACTTTTCCGACTCATCAAACGACGCTTTCGCTGTGCCACACGGCCTTATGTACCAGTTACATAAACTACTATTATTGCCAAACTACACTTAAACTTATTTTCAAATAACAGTTGACAGATGAAGCTCATTATCACCTTCCTTCATAGTTAAACAGCCTACTTAGCGCGAGTAATTTCATCATCATCTGCCTAGCCTTTTCCCAACTATATTGGTGTCGGCTTCCAGTCAAACCAGATCCAGCTGGATATCAGTATTTTACATGGAGCGACTGCCGGACCTCCACAACCCAGTGGGGAGTAATAAAATAAGTGGGGGTTATGGGTAATACGATACCCCATGGTAAGACTGGTTGTCAGACTTTAGAGCTTCTGACTAACAGTAACGACTGTCAAAGATCTACAAATGACAGCCGGGACCAACGGCTTTACGTGCTTTCCGAAGCACGGAGGAAACTCGCTATGATAGATGGTCACCCATCCACAGACCAACCTCGGCAAGCGCGGCTTAACCTGGAAGATCGGCCTGTGCGGCTGTAATTATTTAGCCACGAGCTCCTCCACGAGTAATTTACGTAGACGTAAATAACAACGTAACCGCGTTTGGCGCTTTTATTGGCTCACTCCAAGGCCGTGACTACTCCCCCCAAGCAATGAGAGCGCCATCCTCGGATAAACGATACTATCGCGTCAACGTAATAAAACTCACAGTAAGCACACTAATTATTGAAATATGCGTACAGTGTACAGTTCAACTATGCTTACGCTAACCAGTGGGTAGTACTACTTTGTTCGATTATGCTGTATCTCCTTTCGTCTCGTACATAGATAAGATATATTTCTGTGGTCGCGTATAGGTATTTCAATACCTTTCAGAAACCTACACTCAGACACCAACTCTTTTCCAATTTATCTACATTACTATATGACAGACCGACATTTTCTAAAAGAGTACGTGATAAGTTTTTGTAGTCCCTTTTAAGCTCCAAAGCAGAATATTTATCTCAATCTCGTGAGATGTATTGTCATCGAATGCTAACCCTTAGCAATTTATCTTACTTTGTGACCTTTTGATTCTATATGGGGCTTTTATTCAAATTCGAAGGAAATAATAGACGAAAGTGACGTGATGTGAACGAGCATGTAATTCACGTGTAGGTGGACACAAACATATTATTATGGTTACTTAACTTATACACCAGTGATTCACCAGAAGAGACGTGACGTGATAATAAAGTCGAGATGATTTTTTTTAAACCAACTTCGAAAAAAGATGACGGAATCTTGGAGAAATCGAGATAATTCTTCAATAAATCACAGTAAATCATCGGCGATTGCTGTTTTCGCATATCTACACCTTATATTTGCAATTAAACAACACCCCTGCTACTCGCTAAAAAGGGTAGGGGAACAGTGTATAAGACAGGATGCGAGGTATGATGGGAAATCACACACTTAAGGCAAACTTAACAAAATACTAACGTAGCACAAGCGCCAACAGGACGCCATTTCTTAATGGCCGCTTGCAAATGACGTCCTGATGGCGCTTGCGCTACGTTAGTGTTGTGTTAAGTATGCCTAAAGAGTGTATGTCCCATTATGCCTCGCGATTATTAGCGTCCCCGTGTTCCCCTCATAGTAGGTATGTGTATTTTTTGTTTCAAAAAGTTTTTTTTTTATATAGTTAAAATTATTGAAAAACATTTCTCTGCTTGTTTTGCTGTGGCAGTAAAATTGACTCGGAGTCTTGATTGCAAACGGCATGACTGACGCTCTCTTACGGCAGTTGTCCAATGCGTGTGCGCGTATTCAATACACATTCTCACTGCTCTGTTTGACTAGTTGTGTACTACGTGTACCTTTATAACTTTCTGTAACTGTTTTTTAAATAATACTATAAAATTGCTTTATTCTTTCTGGAAGGACACAGATAAAAGCAAAGTTATTTTTTTTTTCATAATTTTTAATTAGTTTTCAAAATTGTCATTCAACTTTCATTTTTATCATTTGCCGGGCGTCCTGTGACGGCAAACTTTTATTTACTCGTAAAAATATTTTTGGTTTATTTAATGTGTTTAATTTTTTATTGCGCATTCATTTACTTGTAATAATAACGACACAAATTCCCAGAACGGTTATTTTATCATTACTTCTGTAATGAAAAGTTGTTTACTATGTACTTATAAATACGTTAGTAATACGCATTCCCAGTGTAAAGTAGATCAAAAACATTTTTACACCACGTGCCTCTTCCACGTGTTCAGAAAAGCCGATGTTTACAACCGCTTTCAGTAGTTCTTCCTTTATTATTTGCAATCGATTTCAAGCACTATGTTGCACGGCACAGGGGCCTTTTTACTATTTTTCACAGAGAAATACGAAGTGTAACAGGATTAAAATACTGCAGGTCTGTGTGAAAAAGTTTCATGCGGAATTTTATTATACTGACAGGCGCATGTAACTTACTTGCGTCTTAGATTTGTACTAAGAAGGTATGTTGATCTGGTACTTACCGTAAGTAGTCATGAATTTTTATTTGACAAACAGTAAAAAGAATAGAGAAGTGGAAAGACGAATATTTTAACATCGACTATTCAAACACACTATGATCTCTCTCCGGTTGTGATTTATTACTGTTCAATCGATGGATGCAAGTGGCGAATTGTCGTTCGGCGTGGCGGTCTAAGGGGGAGGCCTATGTTCAGCAGTGTACGTCTTCCGGCTGATGATGATTATGATGATGATGACTGTCCAATCGGAATTTAAGATTGAGGGAATAGATTGCACTTGTGTTTGTATTTACACCTGTGTATGGAGTGGACACGCTAGTAAACTATGGAAACACTGGGATTTTATGATTAAAGCCCATTTCCTTTCACAGAGAGCAGGTTTGTATTTTAGCAGTAGGGACATTGTAGGCTGACGATGCCACTCAGTTTGATTTACAGAATACGGTTTTGATGTACTTACTACCTATACTAACTGCATTACTACCTTACTAACTGTATTAACTACCACAAAATAAAATTATGGCTTTGAGAAGACTGTTTTTACTTTCGAATTGTTTAGAAAAAGACTAGACACGTGATGTTTTACAATGATCACTTACATTTTGTAAGCATAAATCTTTTTAAAGTTATATAAAATCTTGAATGAATAGTTTTTGTTAGTTTACCCGTTAATTGCATTACGAGGTTAATTGCTTGTAAATATCTTGCGACTATCATCATTCATACGTTTTTTCTTGTTATTTTTACTATTATCACACGCATGGTTGTGTTCACTGTGATAATTACTATAACTCATCTATCATTTTTCTCACCTTGTCAAACTAGCTGTATTTCACAGAATAGAGGTATTTAGTGTTCTTGAACCATTTTTAACGGTGAAAAGATGAAGAGGTTCTTAATTTTTTTACTGGTTTGAGATGTATTTTATTTAAAAACTTCCTAAAGTTTGGCGCAGTGGCTGAGCGATAGGACGGACTGCTGTGCAGCTGTTTCGGAATCGGTTCCCGTACGTAGTAAATATTTGCATGATCTACAAATAGTTGTTCCAGTTTTGGGCGTTTGAGTATGTGTGTCTACCCATGACAGAGAAAAAAATCCTAGAGAGGGGCAACGTTTTAAAATTAAAAAAAAAAAACTGTATTTTTTTACAATATCGATACTATAATATAAACAGCAAGTCATGTTCCTATTACTTCTTAAAACTTTACTGGTCAATTTTATGATTTTGTTTACATAAAAACTGTCGGGGATTCTTACGTGAATGGAGGATGTTAATAATTACTATTTTAAGCACGATTTGACATTTGTACATTTTAATTTGTTGTATCATTATTATGGTCTGTTTACGGATGCAAGTAACTACCGCGAATATTATAAAAATTGAATCCAATTAATGTACAAGATTCAGAAGAGACGCGAACACGGATGTCATTTTAATTTCATTCCAATAAAATAATAATTTAATTTAAAAGTTAATTGTATAGGATTTTATTGTTATAGTAGCTATTACTTTGGTTTCACGATTTCACACAAATATGATTCGATTAGTATCTACATAGGTGTCGATTCAATATGAAAACCACTACGCTGAGAATTCCACAACAAAAAAACTAGATTTTGTTTTGCTCATTACGTTCACATTAGTACTTTTACTAGAGGCTTTTGCCTTTCTTATTACTAGAGGCTGTCTAGGCATTTTTCCATGATGGATAACCTAACTTTTTATCGATTTGTCTGAACATAAATTGCCGTTATATTAAGATTAAAAAAATTGGATACAAGCAAAGTCGCTCATTGATATATAATAACATGACAATGACAAATTGAAGAAACCTTATGGTCATTTTTCTACTAATAGAGCGATATTCACCATTTTACATTATAAAGACTTTTTGGGCTTTATCCTGTTAGAGTCATTGTGTGATCTCCTTTTTAAGGATAAATACATTTATATGCGAATATTTATGATCCTATGAACTGTACTCTATAAGAAAATTGATATAAGGATAATAAACGGGATTAGTTTTTTGTTCCTTTGTCATTTATGTTATAAGTTGAGCTCCTTATCCGTGCCCTCTGAAACTGATCATCGTAATAAACAATAGATTCATTACTTAACCTAAACCTAGTTACTCCAATCTCAACTTAAGTTCTTTCGAGTTACAGTCGTAATTTGCTCGTCATAGTACAGCTTCTTGCCATAGGCGTTGTTTGATTAAGGAAAATCGAGAAAGAAAAACTATCTTAGGTATAAGTTCACTTAAGTGATGAGGTGGCATATGCTTGATATTGATAAAAGGTGAGGGGAAAATAAATCGTTTATCGATATGGAGTACACAGAGGGCCCCGAGCGTGTAGCGTATATGAAATGGTTCGGTTTTTTATCAAAAATACAAACAACGTTAGCATTAAGGTTGAAATCTTGATGAAAAGCTTAATCAATATTCCTTATACATATAAATACATCCATAACATTAAGTAAATATTGTGTAAATGATGGAAAACTAGTAGGTATCTTAAATTCAAGCCTGTGCTCTCTGCTCTCTGCCTCTGAGCTCTCAGAAATCAATTTCTTTAGTATCAATGCCATATCATGACCAAATCAATCAACCATGTATGCGGGTGCACAGACAGGGAATTGAACAGACATGATGTTAGAGTGGAGATCGCTTAGGGGCAAACACGGTGTTGAATGCCCTGCAGCAGGATCGAGTCATAATTTGAAGGCAGAGGATCTACTGGACCTGGACCGGGATTTTTGGCATTCTTTGGGGAAGGCTTATTTAAAGCGGTAGACGGCAATAAGCTGAAGAGAGAGTATCGATGCCAAAAAGTTTTAACTTTGTTTGGCTAATATGTAGTTACTCTCCGCTCAGTGATATAGTCAATAAAGAAAGAAGAAAGAAAGAGATTTATTGACACACACAGGATAGAACAACAAAATGACATGAATAAAAACAACAAAGGAAAACAAAAATTATATAAAAGAGAAACAACAAGAGCTAAAACCAAACAAAGAAAAACAATTTAGTCTGGTCCTATGCGAAGCCAAAAGGCTCCTACCTCAGCATGTGCATTATAATCATTAAGTGCTCGGGTCAGCTGGTCAGTATTCGATGCAAGATTGAACGCAATCCAAAATCTGTAGAGAGACGTCACTCACGCATTTATGGTAAGAAAAGAAAAGTCGATGATACTCCATTTCCATTGCTCCGGTCAACTGAAGTTCAAAGTCTGTTTTGTTTAGAGATTTCAGTATCAGCTACCCTCGATAAACATTATATTGGCTGTACCAAGCTAGGCCCAGCGGCCCACGCAGGATCCCAAAATAGCTTATAGGACGTTGAAAAAAAGGTCCTAGTCAGCGAGTCTGATTTCGAGGTTAACTGCCTACTAAACATCAAAAATTATGAGGCAGAAAATTCGGCAGTACCTCTGCCAAAACTAGTCAAATAAACTACCACATCATTTCTTTTTTTTTTGGCACTAGAATAAGCAATTTATAGATAAAGTATTCCTATTTAAGTTCAGTCAATAACACGTCGCTTGGAGCTATTTGACCTTTAACCAATCTTTTAGGTTTTCACGGCAACTTATACTTATTTATCCCAAAAAAGGGAGGATGTTTTCAATTCGACATGATTTTTTTATAATTACAAAAATAACTTTTTGTGTGACCACTGTCTTGCGGTATACTCGCACTATTAAATCAGTAGTCCGCTTTGCAAAAGTTTCTAGCTTTTTTGAGCGGTTTTGCTTGCATAACGGTTAAAAGCTTTCCCTCGGAACATTTTAAATATATATCTATGATACTGGGATTATAGCTTTCTTTTAACTATTCTTTATTTCGAAATTTTAAATTTTAAATATTCTTAAATATTTAGAATTTTAAAAACTGGCACCTGCTTCAAAGTCAAAGTCAAATCATTTATTTCAATTAGGCCATCAAAGAGGCACTTTTAAACGTCGCATAATTAAAATTAAGGAAATGGGATGAGATGGGATTGATTCTACACCTTCAGCCTTCTTCCAAACTATTTTTTTTTTAAATTGTAAATAGCAATGGTGCCAGTCACTGCTATAGAAGCTTCTTAGAGAACAGACTTTTATAAATCCCACAAAGTCGTTCTTCATATTACCTTGAAGAAAGGGATCAGTCTTAACGAAAAAGTAAATTAAATTAGCCTTGTATGAGAACTTTTGTCTCACAAGAGTTGTTCTTTTTGTTACCATTTTATTTATTAATTAAGCCTCATAAACGTGCACGAATTTACAACCTGTTGTACCTAAAATGTTTCAAGTTTATGTAACTTTTATAACAGTGGAGCATTTTTTTTTTTCAATTGTTAAAATACGATTAAACTAAATAAAGATTCAAAACGTTTTCTTGTTTAATTGCAAACAAATAAACGGTTCCTCTATCAAATTCTCAGCGATCTAATTTGGTACTTCTACGTTTTGCAACTCATTGAAATTAATAATGAGAGGTTCTCCCGTTATATTTACTGTGTCAAAGGGAAATTTGGGTCAAAACTGTCGTTGCTATGGTAAGTGATGAGTTTGCAGTACTCCAACACATTACGGGTACTCTTCAACTCCATAAATCACGTGAATATATTGTGAATAGGCTGTATAAATCTTTGAGTATTATAATTTGTCTAACTAATGGCATTACTTAAATAGAAGACCATGCTTGGTTTTTCTCAATTCACCATGGTAGAGCGGCACTCAGACTTTTTTATTTATGTTCAAGTGTAGGACCTTAATGCCTTCAATTTGGCACAAATCCAAACTCCGGGACTCTACCGAGAAATTCCTAATGTCAAAAATACAATAATACTTTTCCTGGCCTTGAAATTGAACCCAAGACTTTTGCTAAGTAGTGCGTTACGGAAACTTGGCAACGATACGTCATATTTGAATGAAAATGTGACTGTTTCCAGCTACACAACTTGTACTAGAAATAATGTAGTACGTCATCATCATCATCAGCCTATAATGTTCCCACTGCTGAGACACAGGCCTCCTCTCTTTGAGAGAGTGGGGTCCAGTGCGGGTTGGTAGATGTCACATATCTTCGAATTTTTGGTTTTAGGACATGCCGGTTTCCTCACGATGTTTTCCTTCACCGTTTTGAGAGCAGTGGTGATGAAATAAATTACACAAAGTAATGCGCCTGGCGGGGTTCGAACCCACGACCTACAACTCGTAAGTCGGGACCGATACCACTGGGCCACCACTGCTCTATGTAGTACGTGGTCAGAATTAAAAAAAAAGTAAAGTGACTAAGGCAGTTTATGTTCGCGATTCGTATGTATGGGTCTTGTGGAGAAAAAATCAGATTGATAGTTTTTATCACACTTCACTCCTTGTGTAATCTATGCTGTATATTACTTCAAAAATAATACGAATTCATTATTATTTAGATCAACTTAAAGAATCTACTGAGAGTAAGGCGACACATTGTAAATCTAGCCAGACCATTTTCAGGAGTTGATACTTAAATGTTTAGAAAGTGATTTATTAGTCTACGTTTTGAATTCAATCACCGCGCTTGATAATTGAACGCTGGCAGACCTCCCACTAGGCGGACCAACGACTTTGTGAGAATCGGTGGCAATATTAAATTTAATAATATATTTTTTTATTATTATTTTATTATTTATTGTGAGCCAGTCATATTATCGTTTAAATTCCAAGTTTACTACAGTCATATTATTAATAATTATGAAAGTTTACGTTTGTGTATTTGTTCCACTCTCACGTCTAAATGACTAAACCGGTTCTGATGAACTTTGAAAACAGAGATAAATAGGACCGTAGACGGCTATAATTATGCGACTAAGTAATATTAGTAATACCTGCCTTTTTTTTCGTAGAAAAATCAGGGAATGAGCCCTCCCGCCCGGAGCGGGATGGGAGGGACTGTCAGACTCGTATTGTCTAACATTCACGGTGTTACTTCAATAGCCCTTTACTTTCAAGGGTCACAGTTACCCGATAAGACCCCGTAACGCTTTGGCTTCCTTAAGAGAGGCTCCGTCAGACTGCTGACAACTCTTTGAGCGTGGAATACGATGCGGGTCCCATCGAGCGGGGTCAATCGACCAAAGAGCTCGTCGATCGTGGTACCTACATGATCGAACGCCATTCTATTTCTACCCACTGCAAGGGCTTAACCAATGCCGGACGCTAGGGGTCGCCGCCTTCTATTGCCTTCATGAGGACACGGCGGTGGTCTTCCCAAGCGGGTCATGCTGCACCATTATGCTTAATAATAAATTAATAATAATAACCACTTTATTTCAGGCTTAACCGTGTTCTCTGGGGGTTCGCACACTGGTGATACTCAGACGTTTCTTCCTTCCCAATCAGACACAGTAACTCCCCGAAACATCCGCGTCCAGTAAAGAACCTGCTTCAGGCAAAAGGTGTGGACGCTGGGGTGCCTCTTCAGCCACTCCTCAAAGAGGGCTCTTATAGCCGCAATCGTGGCGAAATTACGTACGGCTACGATTCCTATTTACGCACATGGCCAGTATTCAATTTCAGTCCTTCACCACTTTAATTAAAGTAAAGAAGGAAATACTCGACTTCAATATCACTGCCTCAGATACGGTCTGTGTAGGATGTATGTGAATATAATATATAGCCAAAATTACTTTTGTCATTGTGTAATTCATGTACCTAAGCTCACTAAATTCTACCATTTATTCCGACCCAAAATCCCAAGCGGTTCCGATAAATTATGTTTACAGACAGCTTTATATTGAATACCTTCAAATTCTATTGGATGTTTTTTACCAGCTGGATACTTTTTGGATAGAAACTGATTTTGTACATGAAAAATGGTTAAAACTTTTTTTAGAATTTGTTCGGAATCAAATTACAAATTTTATCAATTGGTAAAATTTATTTCTTACTTAAAGGTATTATATAATATCTATTATTATGTCAACAAGAATTGGACTACAAAAAGGTTGGCAGAGTTATAAAGTCAAGTAGAGGGAGGCCCTTGGCCAATAATATGCCAACATGGGCTAGGACCAGCATCCTACTGGCGGTGGTAGTTTCTCAGGAGCCGGCTGACTTGCGACCACCATGCTGCCGGTATCTGGCACCAAACAGTATTCACTGTATTCCGTCGAAAACTCGGTGTGCAGGTGTTCCAATTCCTTCTTGTAAAAGTCCTATAGCTTAGGTCATATATTTGGTTCTGGGCTAGATTGTAGATAAATTAAAACAACCATCACCTGATTTATTTAACGGAATTTAAGCATATATTTTTTCAAAGTTTATTGAAAAAGGTTGAAAGTAACACAAGATAACATGAGCTCAGTATCTTGTATCACAGCATCTTTCTTTGCATCACATATCTTACAATAAGATCTAAATATATATTATCTTACATCGTGTCGCGCAAAAACAAAGCTCAATTAGATTTCTCTTTAGCCTTGATGTCTCCAAATTAAGAACAAATTAGTTCTATAACCCCATGTCACCCAAAATGGGGCGCGATTAGCCATTGTCTTACTTCACGTCTCCTACACTAACTAGAACTACCTACGAATATAATTATATTTTATTACACGTTACTTTGTAAGGAATTTAATTGTAGGTTATCAAATAAAGTTATGTGTATCTTGCAATATTAAAATAGAATTTATTGGTAGGAGGTTCCATCCATTATAAAATGATGTATTCATTGTATAGATGTCAGAATACTAAATTATGTATGAAGGTCTTCGGCGTTTTCAATTTCACTATTCTCTGTATGTATATGGGTTACCTACATAAATCTAAAATGAGGTAGTGTTTGATCTAAGTACTTCGTTATTTTGACGGTCAATGAACTGTCAGTATGGCCTTGGTAGGCGCAATGGTTGAGCTATTTACTGCTGCGGTACGTGTCGCGGGTTCTCCCGCACGGAGCAGGTATTTGTATGGTTTGTTGTGAGTTTAAAACGTTTGAAAAGAAATAGTTATGACCGTTTTATTTGAGTCCCATCAGTCTCTGTACCGAAATTCATCGAAATCGATAATACTGTTTTGACGTAAAAACTGCACACAGTTTCGTATAATAACAGGTGGATTACAATTCAGAAATGTTTCATTTCATTACAAATAGCGCCATTATTTAATAAACTGCATCATTACAAGAAACCCAGATATAATTACAAGTCCAGCGAAAGCGATTGATATGACAACCTCTCATTTTACGAGCTCGAACGAAGAATCTCACAATAAATAAAAGAATTATGACAAGATAATTGATTCCTTTTCATTCAATGTAAATGTTTCTAGTACGGATAACAATGTTGATTTATTAGGTATTGATGAAGTGTTAGAGTTGCTTCAGAGGAAAGTGTAAAAATAGATGGACTGTACCCCTAGCACGAATATTCACTCTTTTTGACGTAAAGTAAACTGGAACTTTGCTGTAAATTTGATGGAATACTGCGATTTCTCTGTATAACTCGTGCTACCTCAGACTCTGTAAAGTAAAATACTGCAAAGTCTCTGTAAAAAATACTGGGATTATTGTCAGCCGAACTGACGTCACTGAGAAGTCACTAAAATCCGACCCACCACTCATGACTTTCGGAAATTTCGAGGTACTAATTTTTTAATGCAATTTGATGTAATGAAATAGACACTAGCGCCACGTCTAAAGGTCATGAGTGGTGGCATGGCTGCTCCATAGGATCGTTCTGAAACTCGACTTTTTGACTAATATTTATTTTAATTTTTAAAATACCCAGTTCTAATCCAAATTCAGTGACTAAATAAGAAAATATTTGTACAAAAAGTGTTAATTATTTAATAGATTTGAATTAAAAAAACTAAACAAAAAATTTCCGCATTTCATTTCACATTTAAAGTAGTAGACAAACGTTTTCAAACGCACCATGTCTAACATGCGTACATGCAATATAAGACAGTGTTCCCACTTTATAAAAGTAAACTAATTTTCAAATCACTGCAATCCTATTGCTGGCTGGTGGGCTGCCGTGTACCATTTTTGAATTCTATCAGACAGGCTGATAGAATTTAAAAAATATACACGAAAACAAAGTTGATTTTAAGGAGAAATTTAATCTATATATATAAAATTCAAAACTGACTGACTGATCTGACAACGCACAGCCCAAACCGCTGGGCTTAGAAACTTGAAATTTGGCATAAGCCCTCCATATACCACGTAGGTGAGCACTAAGAACGGATTTTGCGAAATTCGGCCCCTAAGGGGTTGTTTTTGGGGTTGATAGTTTGTATGAAACTTCGCTACTACAGGTGCTAGGAATTCCAAATTTTGCATGGGGTGTCTTTTTAGAACGTAGATACTCACTTTGACGGGATTTTGCGAAATTCGACCCCTAAGGGGTTTGTTTTTGGGGTTGATAGTTTGTATGAAACTTTTTTAGTACAAGTGCTAGGCGTCTCAAATCTTGCATGGTGGTACTTTTTAAGATGTAAATGCTCACCAAGGTGGAAACTTTGAGAAACACGACCCTTAAAGGGTTGTTTTTGGGTTTGATAGAATTGAGACTCAAATTTTTACATAGGGGTTCTTTTTTGGACGTAAGTAATACCTAAGACGGGATTTTGCGAAATTCGACCCCTAAGGGTTTGTTTTTGGGGTTGATAGTTTGTATGAAACTCTGTTACTACAAGTGCGAGGAGCCTCAAATTTTGCACCGGGTTCCTTTATAGGACTTAGATGCACACCATGGCGGGATTTTGCGAAATTCGACCCACAAGGGTTTGTTTTTGTGTTTGATAGTTTGTATGAAACTTTGTTACTACAAGTGCTATTACGCGTTCCGAAGTTTTGAGAGTGGTTCTTTTTAAGACCTAAATGTTCATTAAGACGGTTTTGCGAAATTCGACCCCTAAGCGGCTTTTTCGGGGTTGATAGCTTGGAGACTCAAATTTTGCATAGAGATTCTTTTTTGGACGTAGTTGCGGGTGTTTTGTGGAAATAGACCCCAAGGGGTTGATATTGGGGTGCTAAGACAGGAAACCTCCACGTGCGCCCGTGGACTGGAGTTCCCTCTCGGATACGTCCGGGGGGAAGACCAGTTTTTCGGGCCGGTGCACCCTGGGATGCGGGCAAAAACTCTTTCTTAGGCACTGTGTGCCTAAGGGGTCTCTTTGCCCGTATGCGAATAGCCTGTCAGGTGGACGCTCCAACGCGTGTCCCTCTGAATAGCAGAGGGCACAGCGGCGGAGCGGGCTTGCGGACGGTGAGTAATGGGTAGCTCGCCGTCCGACCAAGGACCAAGCCCGGGTCGGTGGCGCGTCGTGTTTCGCGCCAAATGCCTGCTGGGGTCGCGGGTTTTTTCTTAACCCAGGATACCGTGGCCCCAGAACGTAAAGGGCATCCGAAGGAACACGGGTGGATTTTAGTCAGTAAGAGTCTGACAGTCCCTTCCGCCCCACCCAGGGCGGGAGGACTCATTTGATGATTTTACCACCTAAAAAAAAAAAAAAAAAAAAAAAAAAAAAAGGGGTTGATATTTTGTATGACTACGTTTCTACAAATGCTAGGAGTATTAAATTTTGCAAGGTTTTTCTTTTATGACGTAAATGCACACCAAGGCACTATTTTCTGAAATTCTACCCCTAAGGGGTTGTTTATGGGGTTGACAGTTTGTATGAAACTTTGTTGCTACAAATGCTAGAGTTTCAGCATGGGGGTTGTTTTAGGACCTAGGTTCTCACTAAGGCGGTTTTTACAAAATTCGACCCCTTAGGGGTTGTCTTTGGTGTTTGCAGGGTTGGCATGATTAAAACAAGTTTTTTTAAAACACCTGTTTAAAACAGTGTTTAAAACAGTTTGAAATTAAACAGTGTTTTTTATTACCCGTTTCAACTACTTTTCAAGGCAGATATTCATCTGCCTTGAAAAGTAGTTGAAAAAAAATTAATATAAAATGAAAATAAATTAATATTCAGGAGTCTAAATAGTTTGAAATAAAACCATTTGAGTCTGATGCCATTTTTATGTCATATTTTTAACTTTTATTGGCATTGTAATGAAATAATGCTTAAAATTATTAGAAAAACAACATCACATGTTTTTTTTCCATTCATCATTTTTCGTAAAAATTTCATTACAAAGGGCGAATTTGAAATGATGTAGTCTAGAAATGAAACATAATTGATTTATACGTTTAGACATCAACAAACAAGGTGGAATTAATTTAAAAAGAAACCAGAAACTAAAAAAAAACAAAAAAAACACTTATTTAAAACATTTTGAACTGTTTGTTTTATAAATTTGAAAAAAAACTGTTTTTTTTCCAACCCTGGGTGTTTGTAATTAGAGAACTCAACATTGCAGGGGGACCCCTAAAAGTTTGTATTTGTTGTTGATAGTTGGGAGTCTTAGATTTTCCATTGGGATTATTTTTAGGACCTAAGTGTTAGGTAGGTACCTAAAACGGAATATTGCAGGTTGATAGAATTTTTGTTGAAATTTGATTTAGTTTTTCCAACAGTATCCCATATAGAGGGTGGCTGGGACTAGAAATTCACAAAGGCAAAGTTCGAAAAGCACGCGGACGAAGTCGCGGGCGTAGTGCTAGTTTTTATATAAAAACGAGAAAACAATCAGTTACATTTTTCACAAGGATACGCGGAAATCTAAAATCAGAGGCTGACAATACGGTAACTATGACAACGAATATTCAATTAAATCAAACAATGTGTACGTAAATAAACAAACATTAAAAAAAAATGTTTAAAATACGCTATGAAATTCAACAAATAAAGTTGTGTGGTTCGTTTCACTAAAATCGAAAAGGGTAGATACCTACTTAAGGGAGAAAATCATCGACGACTCAGCTCTGGAAAAATATTATTATCTGGAAAACTCGTGGTCCAATTCTGGCCCGACTCAATTTAGATTGCCATCGACATGCAGAAGAGGATCAGCACAAAATAATCGTGGAACCTGCCATTCTTCAGACATGAATAACGTGGAAGATAAAACCAGCTGACACAGTGATATACCTAGTGTGAAACCACTACTGCATGATCAAAATGTTTCCTAATTACTTCATGCAAACAATTTGATACAGAAAGTTGAGAGCCATTGGATCAATGTGTAATTCTTCATCATGGATTTAGGTACTTTGATTAACAAAAAATGTGCAATGTTATATCTCAGTGAAGTGAAATTATTCTAATATCATATTCCTTATTGTTGTTAGTAATAGTTATTTAGTGACAAACTGTTATAACTTACAGAATGTAAATAATTAAAGTATTAAATACCAACGACTTTCATTTTGATATGATTTTAATTGTAAAAGCTAAGCAGCTCTGTCAGAGCAAAATAAATATAATTATTTTTGCATGATAATATTGGTAAAAAGGTGACTACTGACATAATGAGTAGAGAAAAATAGTCGGTTGAATTAGAATAAGGGCAGGAGAACGATGAGACGACGGGTTATTTAGGCCGTGCGCTGCGTTAGGCGGACGCCCGGCGCGGGCGCCCGCGTGGCGTGCTGTTTTCATGTAATCTCATCGACGGGCGACCCGCTACACACAGCGCTGGTCTATGAGATTACATGAAACAGCGAGGCCACGCGGGCGCCGGCCTAACGCAGCGCACGGCCTAAGATTTGCAAATAAAATATAACTATTCAAATTTCTGTATTTATTTTAAAAATTGGTTAAAACACAAAATGTACCTAATATTAGGTAAACTACTACATATTTTGTCATATAATTCAGTGTATTTTTCTTGCATGATTCACAGAGCAGCAGCGAAATTGAGAGTAATCCTTGCTCTCAGTAGAGTTACTGTCCAAAGATAAAATAATCTGTAAAAATAAAGAAATTACCATTAAATTAACCCATTTTTCTAGTGTAAAAGACTTGTAACTAAAATGGTACAGCGAAGATGCTGGCTGAGTGGTGGTGGACCTTGCTTGTGAATTGTAGTTCAGTTAATTTATATAGTGTGACAGATTCGGACAAAAGTGCACACTATATAGGTATGTTTTTAATCTACCAGTACCTATATAGGAGTAGAAATGGGTCGTGAGACTGTCTACACCAATAAACGTAATCAAATGGTTGATAACATATGAATGAATGAAGTGATGGTTTTGCATTTGATAGTTGATGTATATCATCACATCCTGCATAAACATATTGTAGTAGTAGGTGTGGTTAATAATCTTTGGTTATTCTTACCTTCATTTCCGAGCTGATAACTGTAGAAGTTTGCTTTTTAGCATACATAAAGTTGGTCGTTTTCTGTTAGTAGAAATCCTGTTTTAAATTCGGTTTTGCACAGATTCAACACATTGAAAGTACTTGGTTGCGTTTATATGGCCCTGCGCTTGCTTATTCTGTAAGTAAGATAGGGATTTTAATAATAAAAAATAGGAAAAACTAGAATACAAAATGCAACAACAACTTTTACAAACATTGTACAAATGTAACTTACCAGACGTCCCGTATATGTTTTGACTCATTGCTTGCTGGATAAAATTGACAAAGACGCGAAATATATCCATTATAACGGATTTATTTTTATTTTAACAGTATTTTCATGTTTATTATCTCGAATAACATCTGTCACAATAAATACGTGACAGATAGCATTGACATTTTACAGAATTTTTGCAGTAACGTACTCCACAGTAAATTGCTGCATGCTCGTGCTAGCATTTTTTGCTGTAAACAGCTGTAAACTTGCATATTGTATGGGATCACTGTAAAATTTACGTCCCAAACACAGCGTTCTCATAATTTACTGAAAAAATTGTTCCTGCTCTGCACACCAGAGGCGCTGTTTCATTTTTCATACAAAAAACGCTGTAAATACTGGAACCACGCTGTAAAGTAAAATTACTGAAAATTCGTGATAAGGGTACTGTTTAAGATGTCGACACGTGATGAGATTCAGCATGACGCTAACGCAGTAAAGACAGTCTGTTGACGTCTACATGTCTTCTTAAGAAAATGTTCAATGCAAGATTGATTGAATTTGACTTGATGATTATGTTGATGAATTTCCGGTACTTATTATGATTGTAATCAGATAATTCGTCATAAAGAAAATAATCAATATTAGACATTACTTTTAACAAACACTTAACAGGAGATCGCATCAGACCCCAAGGGAAAGTATTTTCTAGATAAGGAGGAACCAGCTCCAAAATAGAACAAGGTCTAACTGTCAGTAATATTGAACGGTCAGTACCCTTAAGCTATTGTCAAACTGACAGACGAACCGAATGCGTGGCGTAGCGTTTTTGTTTATGGAATTGTTTGAAGCCTGTCACATAGAGTATCGGATCGCTTTCGCATTTTTATATGACATGATTCGGTTCGGTTCGCTATCGCCTGTCTGTTTGACAAAGGCCTTAGCACGAGTTTTCAGTATTTGAGACGTAAAGTAAACTGGAACTTTGACAATTTAGAAATTGTCAATTTTCAAGGAAAAAAATAGTTCCTTCTTCGCACACCAGAGGCGCTGTTCTATTTTTTCATACAAGAAACGCTGTAAATACTGGAAAGACACTAAAGTAAAAGAGTGAAAACTCGTGCTAAGGGTACAGGTAGTATTTTGATGGCATGTGATAAAAACAAATATACCAGAGACCGTATCACAAGATTTCTGTATTTTATAAACAGCACACTTCAAGTATTTACATCGTTTATAGTGTGGAAAAAAAGGGGGTAAGGGGGAGAACGGCTATACCATCCTGCCGGCCCCAATCGTCAACCTTTCCTGCACGCGTCAGTGGTTCGTACGAATAGCTGACGGCGGCCTTCTCCAGTGGTCGTGGTGCTCCCTGCTGGATAACGAACAAGGCTCTGGCGACCGAGCAATGGCGGTATACCCATACACCTGACTGGGCAACCAGTTGGAAGAGGCCTCAGCAGCCTTGGGGTTTAAATAACTCCAAAATGGTCTGGTGCAGAAGGCAAGGGGAAACCACTGCACTATTTTCCCATGAAAGTCATAATGGAAGCACAGTTAAAGAGATTGCGTGTGCCATGCGATCCGCTTAGCGACCGGCGCCATACTGCGTCCGGGGCAAATGGTGTGAAGTGGACTACCGGCCATGCGGCTGCAGGAAACCAGGCACCGCATGGAAACTCTGCTACTGGAATGCCTCTCAAGCTACGTCGAGTCCAGAAGATAGGTACGTGGAATGTACGTGGTTTACTTATGCCAGGAAAGTTGGAGATTTTGGAAAGAGAAATAACCAGATGTGAACTAAACATCTGCGGCCTTAGCGAGACCCACTGGAAAGGAAATGGACACTTCCTGACAGAAAAGCATGCTATATTTTTCTCGGGCAATGATAGCCTTAGCCGGAATGGAGTTGCTATTGTCATCCCCAAGCAATTGAAGACTTGTGTAATAGGTTATGAGCCTATAAGCGATCGTCTTCTGAGCATTAAACTCAAAGCTTCGCCGGTTAACCTCAACATCGTACAGGTCTATGCCCCCACCAGCTCGGCTGGTGATGACATTATTGAAAAATTCTACCGGGAGCTTGAAACGTGCATCTCTAAAATCCCCTCTCGAGAAATACTTATGATTGTGGGTGATTTCAATGCCAAAATAGGTGAAAATTCACACCAACTAAGTCACAGCGTGGGTAAATTTGGTCTGGGGCACCGTAATGAAAGAGGCGAACGCTTAATACAGTTTGTAGCCGATAACAATATGGTTATTTCAAACAGCTTATTTCAACATCATCCTCGTAGGCTGTATACTTGGACGTCACCTGATGGACAGTATCGCAACCAGATCGACTATATTCTTGTAAGATCACGCTGGCAAACCTCAATCAGAAACTGCCACACATTACCCGGGGCGGACTGTGGATCTGATCACCAACTACTTATCTCCAAAATGCATCTAAAGCTGCGAGCTGTCAGGAAAATCGACAAGGGCTTTAGGATCAAAGTGAAGGATAGCTCAAAGTTTAAGTCAGCTTTGAAACAGAATTGGAGTGAATGGATAGACTCGAACCTTGAAGCAGAGAATCCAAATGAGCTATGGAACCGTGCAAAAGGTCTGATAGAACGCGCAGTCACAGTCTCTAAACCTCCTACAGAAGTACGTAAGCGCCAACACTGGATGACCGATGGGACTTTTAAACTTGTTGAGGATAGACGAAGTATGAAGGCATCGGGCGTTGATGTGAGAACCCTGAACAAACAGTCAGCGCTGATTCAAGCTGCTTGTAGACGAGACCGGAACACCAGCTTACGCAATATATGCGAACAGATCGAGTCTCATAGCAATAAACATGAATCCAGCGACTTACATCACAAAATACGCTCAATAACAAAGACTCTATCTACTAAAACTTGGGCTATTGAGAACTCTCGTGGTGAAGTAGTCACTGAACTGGAAGAGATATCCGAGACGTGGAAACAGTACTGCCAGTCCTTATACGAAGACCCTTCATCCCGGGATTTCGCTGTTACGGAACCTTCGAGTGAAGACATGGAGCCCGATATTCTTAAAGAGGAAGTGGAAGCTGCCATCAAACATCTAAAGAATGGCAAGGCCATTGGCAAAGATGCCATTCCAATAGAAACCATAAAAGCCCGCAGGTGAACAGGGGGTACAGATATTCCACACTATCTGCAACAAAATATGGCAAAGTGGAACATGGCCTAAAGAATGGGCTCACACTGTCTTCATTCCATTACACAAAAAGGGCTCCACGAAGAAGTGTAGCAACTACCGATTAATTGCACTTGTATCACACGCTAGCAAAATTTTACTACACATTCTAAATGAGCGATTAAAGACCTTCTTATCCCAAGAAATTGCACCTGAACAGGCAGGGTTTGTAAAAGGTAAAGGCACTCGAGAGCAGATATTCATAGTGCGCCAAATTATTGAGAAGGCCCGTGAGTTCAACAAGCCAACGTATATTTGTTTCGTTGATTTCTCCAAGGCGTTCGACTCGGTGAAATGGCCAGTGCTGTGGGGATCACTTCTTGCTATGGGCACCCCTAAACACCTTGTACACCTTTTGAGGCGTCTTTATGAGGATGGAACAGCGTCTGTGAGGACGGATGGCGTATTGTCGAGTGACTTTCATCCCAGTGCAGGCGTTCGTCAGGGTTGTATAATCTCGCCGCTCCTATTCAACATCTACACCGAACTGATAATGAGGATTACTCTTGAAGATTGGACGGACGGTGTATCAATAGGAGGTGTGAGGATATCGAACTTGCGCTATGCAGATGACACTACGCTGTTCGCAAATACTAGTCACCACATGGAAGATTTGCTGTCCAAGATGGAACATACCAGCTCATTTTTTGGTTTAAAGATAAATAGAAGCAAGACGAAAATTATGATTGTCGACCGCGCTAACGAAAACTCGCCCGAAGTCACTCAAATTGCGAATTGCGACGTCGTTCAATCATATGTCTACCTAGGAGCTCTAATATCAAACCAAGGTGGTTGCGTGGACGAGATCAAGCGACGCATGGCTATTACTAGATCTGCTATGGATAGACTCAGGAAAGTATGGAGGAACCGCAACATCACCAAAGCCACGAAAACCCGGCTCATACAGGCACTGGTGTTCCCCATATTTCTATACGCAGCTGAGACCTGGACGGTAAGGGAATCTGAAAAAAGTAAAATAGACGCTCTGGAAATGTGGTGCTGGAGGAAAATGCTTGGAGTCTCCTGGACTGAATTTCGTACCAACATATCCATTCTCCAAGAGCTCGGTATCAAGCAGCGTCTATCAGCTACGGTCCAGGCTCGAATACTTCAGTTCTTTGGTCACGTGTCCCGGAGGGGCAACGACTCTATTGAGCGGCTTGTTGTCCAGGGGAAAGTGGAAGGCACGAGAGCACGCGGCAGGTCACCCATGCGATGGACTGACCAGATCAAGTCTGCTGTAGGTGGTCCGCTACATGAGTGCACAAAAATTACAGCCGACAGGGAGGGATGGCGTCGCATTGTGAGGCGAATTATGGCAGCACGATGTCTCGCTGCAACATGCTGACCACGACCACTCTGTCAAGAGTGAATCGACGAAGAAGAAGAAGATAGTGTGGAAAACTAAAAAAAGCGACGGGTGAACTAATTTTTCCATCAAATTAACGTTCCGTTTACGTCACTTAAACGTGAAAAGTCATTCTTGGGCCTTGGTATTTTTAATCAAAGTGTTTTTCGAAGAAAAGAGGAAGTCAGGAATGTTAAAAAAATACCAAGAAACAAGAAATTTTCAAGTTTTCAGCGAAATATAAAAGTGCACCGCGATGCTACCTACTATTAATAGAATAGATATTTTACTAACATAAAACGGAGTCATCTCGTGGCACTGTGCCTTGCAATATAATAAGGTGCAGAAAACTAGAACAGACTCGTGACGAGCTTCGCTTGAAACTATATAACACATAGCCATTTCCCAAATGTTTTATTTCTAAATTGCATCGAAAGCTGTGATCTTTATTTTCACTGTGATAAGGCTGTTGTTAGGTTGCTGCCTCAGACAATTCTGTAATTATAATAGTTTACAAAAATGCATGTGTGCATGTAATGTGGTCATTATTTTGACAACCTTTTTTGAGCAAAGTCGACTGCTTCGCTGGTCACGCTATGATTGCCTCGAGCTACCCTAGCTACGCTCTAGGCCTTCCAGCTTGGCCATCATTGCAGCCCTTGCCGACCTCGCTGTAAAGGCCTCGACCTACGGCCTCGGCCTTTATCTCAGCTCGTCCGTCAAGTGCTGCACGCTGACCGCGCTGTGTCGGCCTGGAGCTGCGCTACGTTGCGCTGTCGGCCATCATCAGCGCGACCAGCAAAGTAGTCATTATAGACCGCGGTAGTAATGTACTACAACTGTGTTCTAGTCTTAACGGCCTATAATAAAATCAAATGCATAGAAATATTTCAAACACGCCACGAGGCGCCACCAGTGGCGAATACGCGTACTTACAAAGTAATTTGTCTTCTTCGCGCCGCCCACACCGCTCTACGCTTCTAAGCGTGGTCTACCAAACAAAGTCGTGAATTTCACTGAATTGAGTTAATATTTCACTTTATTTTTACCGTCAAAAAGATTGCGTGGCGTATTTTCATTTACAAAACGACAAAACCCGAGAAGCGTTTATTTATAAGCGTTTTATTTATATCTAATGAGGGCAAAGTCGTTGAAACAAAAAATTTCACTGCCTAATTATCGACTCCTTGCTTCAAAGGCTTTGAATTCTGGACGAAAAAAAAACAAACGATTTCTTTTGTTGAAAAGACTCAAGTTTCTTCAACGTTTAGGTACTGACAGATGCTTGTATTTCTTTGAAGACAGTCATGAAAAACACTCGGAAGTTATCCAGCGTTAGAAATATTCTTTAAAAATTCAAATTCCTAAAAAAACAGTTGGCATCACAAACACCTCGCGTTTTAAAAAGTGTTATAGTTTTTCTTGTACCTAATTTGTAAACGTAAAAATACTCGAGCGGAGCACTAGTGTTTAAACTTGATGGATCATTTTGAAGCACCTTTTTCTCTTTATATTTTGTGTTGCCTAAAACCTTGGCCACCAATTACGCGGTAATAAATACTAGGAATACCAAGCTTAACCCTTGACATTCTTTTTGAATATTAAATATTAAAGTCTACTTAAAAAGCATTTAATACTGATACGAAGTGTGTTTTTTTTACTTACTTACTTACTTTTTTTACTTACTTTACTTAAAAATAACACACTTCGTATCAGTATTTACATGAAAGAGTAAGTTAGCTTAAGCTACATAATAATTAGATACTTAACTTAGATACTTCAGAATATCCAAATTCTTTCATTAAAGAATGAGTACAAGTATTTTTCAAAACTTGTTTTCGCAAGCTTTTCGTTTCTCCCAACTCATACTATTAAAGAAAGAAAAAGTCTACCATTCTAGAAGTTTCCATTCATCACCAGGAATAAAATGGCCTCGCCCACGTGTCTACTGTAATAAAAACGTATCTAATACGTAAGCCTTATATATTATATTCTTCGGGCTTTTTGAAGTCTATTTTTAGTGTTCTATTACGGTGCGTGATTGGGATTAATTTTGATAGGTAAACGAGTGGGTGGCACCTTCGTTATTAAAATAAAGGCTGTCAGAAGCGCCGTGTTTCATCATAGCTTTAAAAAAGTTATTCACTGTATTTTCTTGTATAACCGTCTCATAATTTATTTGGCTCATAATTAATTTTTTTTATCATATATTTAAAAAAAAAACCGTGTCACACTTCGTCTGTGCGCTTACAAATATTTTTAAAATTACGACACAAACAACTTGACCTGAAACAACTACTTGTCAGGTCGTTTTAATAGTATTTTTTCCTTGCAGGAATCGAACCCGCGACCCACAGTTAAGCCCGAAGTTTAGAAGTTAGACATGTGCTGGATTATGGTCTCCGGTCTTGTCAGACATCCCACCTTGTTATGAGAGTGAAGGAAGATTGTGCATCTTGCATTTGGACACACACTTTTGTACCTACTTAATGTCTCGCGCCGAAAACTAATATCCCCAAAGATTGATCATCATGACTGAAAACGGTCAGCAAGACTTTATTATTCTAAGAATAGCCTATTTATTATCCGCACAATGTTATTACTCCAATGAGACCTGGTTGGACCAAGATAATTATAAAAATATTCCTCTTGGGAACTATTGAATTGTTTAAAAGAGAAATTGGCTGGAAATAACCCTTATTAAAATTAGGTCAGCTACTAGTACTCACAGTAACGATAATTATGTTTCTCAGTATTATAATTTATGCTTTTCATTACGTTTTTTTTTCAGGAAATTGTCTTTCTTATACCTTTCTATTTTTACACATATCTACTGGGTGTAAGGGACAGCCCTCCACAAAATTTTAGGGCTTGCTCAGTAGACGAAACTGAACAATCTTCCACAATTTTTTTTCAGGAAATGAAAAAAAAAATCAGCCTCACTATAGAAAATTATAAACTTGATTGGACAGCTGTTTGTATGGAGAAGCTGATTTTTTTTTCATTTCCTGAAAAAAAAAATGTGGAAGATTGTTCAGTTTCGTCTACTGAGCAAGCCCTGAAAGTTTGTGGAGGACCGTCCCTTACACCCAGTATATTTATACTACAGTACTATACACTACTAATATTTATACTCATAAAGTAGTCAGCATCCTACACAAGATTTAAAGTTCATTAATGATAAGTTACACTGCCATTTAGGACATAATTTTATGGTGATTGATACAATCTGTTGATTGATATAGAACTCAATATGAAAATGGTCGAAATCACAAATGCCTACGATACCATATTGCAATAAACCATAAATAACAATAATGTCTTGTCGAAATACAATCGACATACAATAAAGTCGAAATCGAATAACAATCTAATTAACTCCTTTGCGGTTGATTTGCCGAAAAGAAAAGAAGTAATTTGAAATTGTGTGTTCGTGCTAGTACTTATTAGACTAGGGCTACATAGACAGGGATAAGCGACGCACCTGTGAGTAAAACAAAACAGATATATTAATGTAATATAATAATAATATATTCCACAACTATCACACAACGCCATCTAGTCCCAAGCTAAGCAGAGCTTGTGTTATGGGTACTAGACAACTGATAAACATACGTATATATTTCTAAATACATACATATTATAGATAAATTACACCCAGACTCAGAACAAATGATCGTGCTCATCACACAAACATTACAAATACAAACATATTAGCCCCTCAACCATCGAGAAACAGAGATATTCCTTAGGCACCCGCTGAAATGGCACCTGAGCTAATGGCACCTTAACTATTCCACATACAGCCTTATGTGGAATAGTTAAGGTGCCATTAATATTTTTTTGCAGGTGTCAGGTGCCATATGTTGTAAAATTCGACACAAACAAATTAATTTCATTTTACTAAAAACTCGGTTAATGATTTACAAAATACCTTTATTAGGCTGCCTGTCGATAGAAATAGAAATATTAACCAATAGGATTGCACTAAATATCCACTTCTCTTCAGTGGTGCAATCCTATCGATTAATAGTTTCAAGTTTCTCGCTTCTGTGGACTGTTACATAAAATATTTTGTCCCTATCCGTTCAGGGTCGGACCACAATAAAACAACAAAGTAACATAAACTGGTTTATTACTGCGAGTAACAATTTCCCGTATGATAATATTATTTGATTAACTACCTTTAAATTAAAATTACATTAAATAAACTACATTAATCTCTCTACTATACTATTAAGAAAGGTTACCGTTAACAATTATCCAGGAATAAAACTCTTAGAGAACTACGGTGATGAACTCTTTACCCTTTACAATTAATTAAAGCTAGCCAGTTTTAACGGTTGAATTCAAAGAAGAGCTGAGGTCGTGGGGAGTTGGAGATACACCGAGTACTGTTCCGTTAACAAGGTTAAATGAATATTTTCTAAAGCAGAACTAAGAAACTACCGGAACGGAACCTTCCAGTTATAAACAATTACATTAATTTAATAAATGGGCGCCAGGGACCTGGAGGGTCCCGAATCTCCAGGATTCTGAAGACTGAAGATATCCTCAGTTTAACTGACACCTCGGGAGGAAGGCAGAATGAGCCCAAGATTCTCCAAATTAAAGTTCGTGGTAGTACCAACATCAATACCGGGCACCAAAATTACACCGGTGTTTCAAGGTGCGGTTTCTCAGGAACCGTATTAATATAAAAAGAAAAAAATATAAAGAAAAAAAAACCGTCACGCCTGCGCTCACGCTAGGCGGTGTCTGCCAGCCGTACAGTCGTCCCCACGGGAGGCTTCCAGCGGTGTCGAGGAACGGGGTCCACGTCCGAGCTCCAGACGGCCTCTGATGAGACGGGCTAGGATCTCGGCGGCGGATCGAATTACTCGAGGAGCTTCTCCTGCAATCGACAATACGGAGACCAAATAATAAAAGTGTAACTTATTTGTTTTCCTCGATGTGATCGAGCTGGGAAATCTATCAGGCCAGAACCTCGGCCGGCTCATGGCCTGTATTCAAAATGAAATACGCGTGGCGTCCGTCCACCACGCACAAGGACTTATGCCGTTTTCCTGGACAATACTTTAACACCGAGGTCAACACTGAGAAATTACCTACGGCCTACGATTGGGAAATAGCTGGTTTATTACTCACGGTTATTGCTGGGGAAAAGCGGCTTGGGCTGGGGCTGCTGGACGTTCAACTGGGTAGGCCCGCGACGAAAAGGCGCAATTAGGAATCCTGAAATATTCGTTCAGATTAACACGACATTATTCCCTCACACGCACACCTTCGGGAGCGCGTACAGACTCCATGCCAGAAATAAACTTACCTTTTACGACCGCCACCAAAATTTAAGGTATCACAGCGAGTGCCGGGGGGCGAGTGAAGGACGCCATACTTGCAAAGTCCATCCCAAATCGTCAGCCGGAAGCCAGCCAAGAATCGGGTGCCCACCACAAGTCAAACTCCCGGACGGCGCGGAGAAACGAATACCCCGGCATCAACCACAAACACCTCACACTAGAAATTCTCCTTAAAAACTGTGTAACGACACTTGCCACAGTCGGCAATAAATTACACAAGACTAGATCCAACTATTCCGTTCTCCATTATTAATCTCTAGCCAATAATTGATCACAAAACAGTTTCAACCAGGGAAACCATTCCTACAATAATCAATGGGTAAGAAGCGAACCCAACCTGACAACACTAAAGCTGACATTTCCCAGAGACAATCCACGCAAAAGTCCACAGATTAAAAATGTATCGTTTCGGTCGAAGGTTCTCGAATAAAGTCTATATTGAAAAAATTAAATCATTTCCGTTTATGGATATTTAGTTTATTATTAATTTCTTTCATTTATTTATTTTTTAAAATTGATAATTATTACAGAATGTGTTAGTTCATATTATTTAAAGATTTGTGATCCTCAGATTAAAATATCGATTATTTTATGGTTGTTACCTCGGAGCGCGACAGGGGGCGCCTCGAACTGTCAGAATTGGCGTCTGACGCAATGAATGTCATGTTAATGGTAAACAACCTAAGTTTTGATCAAAATAATATTGTGAAACTGTTTAAAAGAATTTAGAAAAGTGATTTATCGTTGGGAAATGAAACCAACGATACATAGGAATGGTTGACCAATGAATGCAGGTACTTGACACTTTGTTTATTAGAAACGCAGCCGCGAAATAGCAACCTGAGCTAGGAACACAAAAAAACAATGTAACAGGACAGACAGCTTAAACATCGTTGCCTAAAACGTTGAAATATATTCGTATTACCTACTATTTTAATTCACGCCCACGCATTTTTTTATTACTACTGACGAAAAAGCAGATTGACACACGGTTAATGCCCCGGTTACACTTTTTTTATTTTAATCACATTAAAATTGAAAATGATCACTCTCGGTAATACCATCATGCGTTTGGCAAAAAGTACAAGATTAATGAAGTTCGCTGATTAATTCCCCAGTCTTATACATTTGTGTATGTCAAAGGATTTACATGACATCTAGATATTATAATTATTCTTCGCCATACCATTGCTCCATTCTAGACATGCTCAAAGGATTGGCAATCTTCTTTTTAATCTTCGTAATAGTTATAAATCAAAATACGTCGAAAGTAATTATTTTTGGTACTTGAATTTTAAAAGGGCATTATTGATAAGATAGAAAATCCCTTTACAGGGTTTGGTATCTAATCCCTTTACAAGTACACTATATTATCAAAATTGAAAGAAAACTGGTGAAACTGTCTCTGTAAATAGCATTGAAAATGAAAGATGGCGGAATTAATTCTTTCAAAGACCTCGTGTCTAAAGAACCATACACCACTTAATACAAGATTCAAAGCTTAAAGATTCAAAGCTTGTATAAAGTGGTGTATGGTTCTTTTTCGCTTAAATTCTAAGTCAGAAACGTCTAAGAGATAACGTCTACCACTTGGTAGAGAGTTTGAAATGTTGCCCAATTTTAAAGAGCCAGTAAATAAAGTCCTACAACGTTTTCAACTATTTAGACATATTTCAAAGAAAATTATTTCTAGGTACATACTATCGTACAGTTTCTGCGTAGGTGCGAAATTATAAAACATTTTCTAGGATTCATTCTGATTGACGCGTTTAGTAGAAGTTCAAACTTTTGTCGAACTGGAACTGATTTCAGTAAATGCTAAATCTTTAGTTTTTATTAACTTAAACCCAATACGTACTTGCTTTACATCACGGTGCGTGAAAACAGGCTTTGCCACCCGCGCGTCCGTATTTCGTACAATATTATTATCGGATGTTTCGATATCGATATATTTTCAGAATTGCATCATAAATCGTTAAATATTAAAAATGTTGGTCGGGCCCCATATTAACCAACAAAACTAACTTCTTTAACGTTTTTGGGGTCAATACCTAATCACCAAAAGTAAGATATTTGAGTTTATTGCGTTATCGATAGTACAAGTATAATAACGTAATAACAGCATCGGCATTTTATAAGTGAGTGCAAATTATAGCACTTAATTAGAGTCTTAACGGTTTCCTGTACAATTATTTTTTCATTGTCCTAAGGTTTTTTACCTTGTTTTGTAATCACGATTCTGTGAAAGATGTTTGCAACAATGATAACTTTTGTATGTATCATCTGGAATGAAAAGATAAATATTTGTAGGACTCCTCGAAATCAGCAGACGATTTCCGGCCACCGTTGTAGGCGCGGGCATGCGGGCAGCAAGTAAGGCTGCGTTTCCACTGAGGCGGACCGAAGCAGAGCGGAGAGCGATTCACCAATCACATGGCTTGAAATCTACATCTCTTCTCCACTCAAGCCATGTGATTGGTGGGACGCTGCGCCTCCACGCGCCACTCATAGACGCTATGAGTGGCGCGTGGAGGCGCAGCGTCGGGGCGTGACCCCGCTGCCTCGAGAAGTCGAGGCGCGGCGGAAAGAGCTCCGGCGCGATCTCAGGGCAGTATGGAGGGGACGACTGTCGCGACCGAAGGCCGGGCACGCCGCGATTGCGGCGATAAGACCCCTCTTTGAGGAGTGGCTGGAGAGAAGTCAAGGCGTCCTGACCTACCGCTTGACGCAGGACCTCACCGGACATGCGAAAGGAGGAAACGCCTGGGTGTCACCACTGCCAAGATCGCCCGGAGGACACGGTGGAGCATACGGTGCAAGACTGCCCAGCTTGGGCGGAGCACCGACGTGTCCTCACGGCTGCGATAGGCGGAGACCTCTCGCGCCCAGCATTGGTCGCGGCCATGCTGCGGGGCGAGACGGAGTGGGAAGCGGTCGCCTCCTTCTGCGAAGCAGTAATGCTCGCGAAGGAGGAGGCGGGCCGCGAGCGAGAGAGGACAGTGTCCTCCCTCCGCCCCACCCGCAGTGGTGGACGCTCACGGCGACGGACGTCGCGAGACGATCTCCGGCTACCGTAGGCGCGGGCATGCGGGCAGCGAGTAAAGGGCAACTCGCTGCCCGACCATGGACCATGCCCGGGTCGACGGCGCGTTGTGTCCCACGCGCGCCTCAAAGAGCGTCAGCATAATGACGGGGCCCCCCTCTCAGAGGGCCAAAGCCTGCCGGGGTCGCGGGATTATTTCCTTACCGTGACCCCGGAACAGAAAGGGCTATTGAAGGACACCGTGGATTTTAGTCAGTAGAAGTCTGACAGTCCCTCCCGCCCTGCCCGGGGTGGGAGGACTCATTTGATGATTTTACCACGCTAAAAAAATAAAATAAAAAAAGCCATGTGATTGGTGAACCGCTCTCCTCTCTGCTCCGCTCCGCCTCAGTGGTAACGCAGCCTAGTAGGCAACCAACTCGCTGTCCGACCATGGACCATGCCCGGGTCGACGGTGCGTTGTGTTCCACGCGCGCCTCAAGGAGTGTCAGCATAAGAACGGAGCCCCCTTTAGAGGTCCAAAGCCTGCCGCCGCTGTTTCAAACAAATCACTCTCAAAAGCGATGCTAAAGATGTTGAACATCAAAAAATAAAAATAAAAACAAGATGATATTGCTACACAATTACACAAAGTTTTAAATTACCGTGACCCCGGAAGGTAGGCTATTGAAGAACACCGTGGATTTTAATCAGTACGAGTCTGACAGTCCCTAACGCTCTGCCCTGGGAGGGGAGGACTCATTTAATGATTTTACCACACTAAAAAAAGGACTCCTAGAATGCCCTGATTTTCAGAAAATTAGAGCTATACATAATTATAGTGACTGGTTTTCAAAATAACTTGCTAGCCTCTCTGATTTTTTTTCTTTCTTCTTGAACCCGTATTAAAAGATCTATTTTTAAATTTTCCAATACCTGTGTTTGAAGATCTATTTTAAAAGCCTACCCAGAATCTATCATTGTTAAAACGCGATTTGTGCTTAAATGTGCTTGTTCAACAATGATCTTAATATTATACAATAACTACCTAAGTATCGTTGCATTTCAAGGGCAAGTGGTTCGATCAAAATTGTTAAACCGACCATTATAGAAATCTTATACATTAAAAAAAAAATGGTTAACTAGCTTTAAGTTATAAATGTTACCGTTCCTGGTAAGGCACCTTTGTAAGTATACAATTAGGAACCACCAGCATGTGACAACAAATTGATTAAGTAATAATAATTATTATAATTGTTTACTTACTAGGTGTTCGACATTTTGCTGAACTGGGCCTTTTTGGCGCAGCCGTGAGACACACAAAAATTATTCTTTAAATTTTTTTATGTGTTGGATATAGGTTTTCTCTTTTTTTTTTTTCTGTGTTTATTTTTATTTTGAATGTGTGTGTCCATCGTGGTCCCTTTGCGCCAAATAAACGTTTTTCTTTCTTTCTTTTCTTTCTTTTTTACTTCGTAATAGTGTTTATAACACATTTGCTCGTAAAAGGTCTCTTACTGCACCTATTTCAGTATCGTAATGTATCTCATTACGCACTAGTGCGTAATGGTAAAGTAAAATGCACTAGTGCGGTAATGGTAAAGTAAAACGCACGGTTTATCAAGATGCTCCGTCTAAAACGAACGGTACTTTTTTAAATCTTAGCAAAGAGTTTTTATGTCAGAAAAGCGGTCAACATTTTATTATTAAAATTAAATTTGGGAGATGAAATATAATAAATAAACATTTTATTCTTTAATTTAATTAATTCTGACAATTAACCCATATTATCCCAACCTTATTAATACTGGACCAATTTTGGTGAAAATTTTATTTTGACTTCTTATCATATATGGTAACATAAATACATACTGAAAAAAAAATTATTATATTTATTTTTTCAGTTTTGAAACCGATCGATTAGTCGATCAGTAGGAATTTACCAACATGTATTGTACTTACATGAGCAAGTCAATTGTCGTGAAATGAAAAGCTGTTGATTTTATATTTTTACTATTTATTGAAAAAATACAATAAAATATAAGTACAAACACTACTTCGAATGAAAAGATACCGTAAATTTTTGGTGTAAAGCGACATTACACTTGGAGCATTTCATAAAAGTATTTTTGTGACACAATCCACACCTAGTCGATTTATCTTCATCATCATCAGCCTATAATGTTCCCACTGCTGGGACACAGGCCTCCTTTCTGTGAGAGGGAGTGGGCCATAATCCACCACGCGGGCCCAGTGCGGGTTGGTAGATGTCACATGTCTTAGAATGTTTGGTTCTAGGACATGCCGGTTTCCTCACGATGTTTTCCTTCACCGTTTTGAGAGCAGTGTTGATGAAATAAATTACACGAAGTAATTGCACCTGGCGGGGTTCGAACTCACGACCTACAACTCGTAAGTCGGGACCGATACCACTGGACGACCACTGCTCTCGAGCAGTCAATAAATGTTTCATTTCAGTCAAGGTCACTCGAAAACCGTGTTTACCTTTCTGGATTGCATTTTTTTCCGTTTCTGAACGCATCAGCTCAAGAACCTCGTCATCAAAAAACAATTCGAAAAACTGTACTGGAGTTTCGATATCTTCAAGAAAACTAGGTACCGAATTTTCTTTTTCTGGTTTATCCGGAGTATCGACAGCCCTCCAACGTCGTGATAAATCTACCCGCCTTTTTTTCGGTACGGGTGGCTTATCTGATGATGTACTAGCAAAAAGTTCAAGAGGCTGATCGTCCAAGAAACTGTTCTCCACCTCAACACCAGTTTCCGAAGCAACAGCGACCCTAAGTTCCGCTTCTGCCAACAACTGATCCATCGATAAATTATTTATGTCGGTAGATTCTTCGCCACCACTATCTTCATCACTTTTTTCACAATTATCCGGTGGAGTAACAAAATATCGGCCGATAAAACATTAATATCATCTTCTAAATGTGAAATTATAAATAAAATATTATCCATTATGTGACAAACTGTAACAATACAAAAGGAAATATATAAATAAAATTATCTTACCAGTGCATTAGTATATTAAGGGCATATCATCCTACTGATCGAAAAGTCGATCACTAAATAAAAACTCTTTTTTTTTACCCAAATGCAATCCATACCAATTTTGATGAGTAAGAATATTGTAAAACACATACTCTTTAGTACAAAACCTCTAAAAAAATCAAAAATTACGTATAAAAAGAAAAAAATACTTACATTTTACGACGAGACATGTTTTCGACGAAAAATTTGCGATTTATCACTCAGATTTTATAAAAATGCGCGGGAATTGTGAAACGTCAAAAATATTAAATTGAAAGTCGAGAGTGTCAGGCTTACCAACATTTAAAAATTAAAAATAGGTGCGTTCTCAATAACGCGTAAAAAAATAAAATGTCAACCGATCGAACAATCGATCACTAGGAAGATATGGGTTAATTACAACCATTTATCTGTAATAAAACCACAAAAGAATTAATTTACTTTATTAGTAATACTGGCTGTTTTTTGTGCCTTTGCCATAAACAAAAGATGCTGGTGCGCGCGCATCGCTTATTTGTGAAAAAGTAAAAATTATTCCGCTTGCTTTTCCTTTTCGATGTAATGATTTTATTTATTTACTCACAAATGTGTTATAAAACGTCGTTTGACATACGTGTGGTTTGATAATTACAGCCTCTGCTTTCTTATAGCACTCGCCTTACGGCTCGTGTTACCAATATCGCCTCAGCTGTAATGATCAACTTACCGCACTTATATCATAATGTACTATTAAAATTTTACAACCAAAAAATAACATTCAGCCCACGTTTGCTATAAAAAGATAATTTACGTATAATTACATACTTCAAAACACAGATTCGTAAAGACTGTTTCTTCGTTTACGCATTTTAATAACACATTTTTTTGGTAACCCAGGGTTTTACCTATTAGGAATTCCGTTTTAATGGATTTGAGTAGGTAATTTACAATATTTCGTATGTACAGACGCCAGCAGGTCAACCTACCCGAATCTGTCAGATTTTACCAATCAAACATTAACCTTCTACTCTTGTGATAAGGTTGAAATTCCATTATAGAAATCTGACAGGTTGTGGTAGCTTGATGTGCTGGCGTCTGTACATAATCACACAAAATTGTATAAATAGACGTCTTGTATATTCAATTTTGTGTTGGAGATAATTATAATTATTATCTAATTCTATTCTATTATTAGTTATTATGACGTTTTTTTAATCGAATACATAATATTAGTGCCACGTTACTCATAATCAGAAGTAGTAAAAATTCATAAAACTTGAATCGTGACCAAAGTAAGTACTATCAAAAATTTCAAGTTGATTTTCTTAAAAATAATAAGAACAGAAACTTCGTTGTGAAAAGCTTGCCGCAACTTTAGGTATTTGTGTAAATTAAGATAATGTTGAAGATGTAAATATAATCCAAAGTTCAAAGTTTGTAATAGGCGTGTCCATTCATATTCTCGTCCCTTTAGCTGGTACCACATTCAGATTTTCAAAATCGCTGTACACCGTAATAATCGGGCACGCCGCAATTGCGGCGGTAAGACCCCTCTTTGAGGAGTGGCTGGAGAGACGTCACGGCGTCCTGACCTATCGGATGACGCAGGTCCTCACCGGACACGGAAGTTTCGGGAGGTTCCTGTGCCTGATGGGGAAGGAGGAAACGCCCGGGTGCCACCACTGCGAAGATCGCCCGGAGGACACAGTAGAGCATACGGTGCAAGACTGCCCCGCTTGGGCAGAGCACCGACGTGTCCTCACGGCGGCGATAGGCGGAGACCTCTTGCCCCCGGCATTGGTTGCGGCCATGCTGCGGGGCGAGACGGAGTGGGAAGCGGTCGCCTCCTTCTGCGAAGCAGTAATGCTAGTGAAGGAGGAGGCCGGCCGCTTGAGAGAGAGGACAGGGTCCTCCCTCCGCCCCAACCGCAGTGGTAGGCGCCCGCGGCGTCGGACGTCAGCAGACGATCTCCGGCCACCGTAGGCGCGGGCATGCGGGCAGCGAGTAAAGGGCAACTCGCTGCCCGAACATGGACCATGCCCGGGTCGACGGCGCGTTGTGTCGTCCCACGCGCGCCTCAAAGAGCGTCAGCATACTGACGGGGCCCTCTCTCAGAGGGCCAAAGCCTGCCGGGGTCGCGGGATTATTTCCTTACCGTGACCCCGGAACACAAAGGGCTATTGAAGGACACCGTGAATTTTAGTCAGTAAAAGTCTGACAGTCCCTCCCGCCCTGCCCGGGGTGGGAGGACTCATTTGATGATTTTACCACGTTAAAAAAAAAACACCGTAATAATACGGTGTACAACGATTTTGAAAATCTAAATGTGTTCATCAACTTTTGATGCTGACTGTACTACAGCAAATTTAAACTAATTTCAAGTTGTGTCTTAGATATTTTTAGGAAAAACGTAAAAGGCAAAATGTAAGTAGGTATAAGATTTACAAAAAAGCCTACAAGGCTATAAATTTCAATGTCTTTTGTGTTAAAACCACCTGTCATTAAGATTTGTCTGTCTACAGTCTACACTATAAGAGAATAGACTAATCTAAAATGTTTTATCTTTCAAGCCACAACGGCTTGAAAGATGGAAAGGGACAAAACCAATAACGGACGCAAAATGGCTAGATAAGTATGTCATAATAATAATATCATTAATAAAAACTTAAAAAAAAGTACCGACTTCAAAAACAAATACAAAAAAGTTTAAATTAATCTTTCTTTCGGAAGTCGGTGGCAATAGTCAATGAAATAAAAATCAAAGCCACCGACTTTCGTAAGAAAGTTTATTTTAAACTTTTTTGTATTTGTTTTTGAAGTCGGTCTTTTTTAAAAAAGTTTTTTTGAAAAAGTTTTACGTATTTTTTTTTGAAGTCGGTACTTTTTTTTAAGTTTTTATTTTACCCTTTTTAGTTTATTTATTAAATAGTCAACCCAAATTCTTATAAAATACAAAATTTTCTTACATTATGTGCACTAATCTTGTAATCCGTCAACATAAAAAAACCATATATCTAAAACTACTGAACCGATTTTGATGAAACATACAGTGTACCCTAAGTTGAACAATACCTAGTACAACAAAAAAGAATTGCTTAAATCGGACTTGTAGTTCCGGTGATATGCGTGCACAAACATAAAAACATACATACATACACTTATGAAATTTGGCACATTTGTTCAGACGCTGATATAGACTAACATATACGAAAACTTGGCAGTTCTGATAATATTACATACATACGGGTCGAATGGATACAACCTCCTTTTTTTTAAGTCGGTAAAAATAGTCGCTTCATTGGCCTAGTTGTTCCTTGGTGCAACTCTGACAGGGTGTCAAACAATTGCCGCGGTCGCGGAACTATCGCAATGGGAAACTGAGACCCAGGAACGTAAAGAGCTATTGAAGGAACGTGGTAGATTTTAGTAAGTAAGAGTCTGAAATTCCCTTCCGCTCTTCCACAGGGACTCAGGATTCCGTAGCTGAGGTTACCACCAACTAAAATACAGTAGGACTCGTATTGGGCGATTCATGTCGTTAGAGAATTGCGCTACTGGGTGGTAGAGTACTGCGTTTTGAAAAGTGTGATGAATTGCACAGTTGTGTACGTAGAAGAGGGCTCCCATGACCTTAGGCTTTGGCTATACCGCAAGTGGCACGATTGACGGGAGGTTGGTTGTACTCATCCTTTTGTTTTATTTAGCATCCCACCAAGCGGGCGATGCACTAGCTATGAGTCATTCAAGCGTTCAACTAACCTCGTCCCGTCGTCCCGTTAAGCGTGCCACTTGCCGTATGGCCGAAGCCTTACGGAAAATCCGGTTTTGACGGGAAGCTATTACTTACATTGCTTTTGTTTTCATTTCAATAGCCGATGTCAATAATTATTTAAATATTTTATATGACAAAATCACGCCTCACTGATAACGTAGGTCCCATTGTCTATAAAATTAAGATAAAAAATTACCTTATTAAGCTATTGCATAGCTTCTATCGCGGGCCTTGAGCGCGGGGAAAGAATCCAGAAATTCCGTAACGAAAAAACCTCACGCTCATTTATTTATTTATTTATTTATTTATTTAATAATTTATGTACACACAAAACAGAACAATTTAATTTAATTAAATTATTAAAAGATTGTCTTTGACGATGACTTTGACTTTCAGTTTGACGATGACTTTGACTTCGACTTCGACTTTTACTTTTACCTTTACTTTTACTTTTACTTTTACTTTTACTTTTACTTTTACTTTTACTTTTACTTTTACTTTTACTTTTACTTTTACTTTTACTTTTACTTTTACTTTTACTTTTACTTTTACTTTTACTTTTACTTTTACTTTTACTTTTACTTTTACTTTTACTTTTACTTTTACTTTTACTTTTACTTTTACTTTTACTTTTACTTTTACTTTTACTTTTACTTTTACTTTTACTTTTACTTTTACTTTTACTTTTACTTTTACTTTTACTTTTACTTTTACTTTTACTTTTACTTTTACTTTTACTTTTACTTTTACTTTTACTTTTACTTTTACTTTTACTTTTACTTTTACTTTTACTTTTACTTTTACTTTTACTTTTACTTTTACTTTTACTTTTACTTTTACTTTTACTTTTACTTTTACTTTTACTTTTACTTTTACTTTTACTTTTACTTTTACTTTTACTTTTACTTTTACTTTTACTTTTACTTTTACTTTTACTTTTACTTTTACTTTTACTTTTACTTTTACTTTTACTTTTACTTTTACTTTTACTTTTACTTTTACTTTTACTTTTACTTTTACTTTTACTTTTACTTTTACTTTTAATTTTAATTTTAATTTTACTTTTACTTTTACTTTTACTTTTACTTTTACTTTTACTTTTACTTTTTTAAACAATATTAACTTTTTTTATTTATTTAATAATAGACAAATTTATTTTCTTATCGGTCACCACGCTCAAAAAGTGTAACTTGAATTAATATCAAAGAAAAAGCAATACTGCATGAATAAAATAAATAAATAAAATTATAATTGCATAAGTTGATACAATATGCTATGCAATAGCTTTACCGCGGCAGTCCCCGAGTGCCACACGTCTTTTTTTTTTAGTTATGTTGCTTATTTGTAGTTTTGATTTCATGCACTTCTGGATACTTACAGACTAATTTATTTACCATCGCTAAAATCAGCACAACATGTTATCAAACGAAGTGTCTTTAGTATAACTAAACTCACAGATATTATTAGTAGGTATCACAACTCACACGTGTATCGTATAAATAATAACTGTTTATTTATTTATGAGGATAAAAAACACAACATTGTTTATTATGAACTGGTTTTTGTCCACGCTTCTTTAACTTAAGACCTTTAATAATATACTGAATGGCCAGTGTCTTTAACAACTTTACTATTATTAACAAAAGAATATACTCGTACATTGTAAGTACGAGTTTTATATCTAGGGGTACCGCTGTTCTGGAACGCAATGAGAATCTGAAGGAACAAGGTGTATTTTAGTCTTCGTACAACACGCGATGCAAGTATCCGATACCTAACGACTTTGATATCCATTGATTTATGCCTGTACGAACCTCCATGGATTTGTTTTGAGATAGTTGCCTGAATACTACATTCGTAAGGTATCAGAGACCTGCATCGCTATGTGTACGAAGGGACTAAGAATCAGACAGCCCCTTGCGGTTCATTTTCCCAATAACGAAAAAAAAAAGTTTCAAAAAGGCATTTTGCAAGTCTTACCTTATATCATTAGTTGATAGTTTTAGTTCGCTACCCCCACCGAATAATATCGTAATGTGATATAACGATACTTTGCGTTTTATTGCATATTCATCATGTAGGTACTCTCTTACACCTTGTCAATTTTTTTCACATTTTTCCTACGAGTACTTTACAAATTAGTATTTTTTTAATAACCATAGCCCTAATATTCCGTTACAGATTTATTGTACTTATTTACGTGAATAACATCGCTTCTAGTGATTACGGATAGCACTGCTAATAAGAATTTCAATATGTTACGATAACGATATTATTCGAGAAAGAACAGCAAACTCGTTCTATAGTAATGTTTTTTAACAATACTATTCCTGTAGAGATTTTATTTCAAAAGTACGGTAATGCTGGTTACTGTTTAATAATGTGTTTTTTAAAAAATAGCAATTACTTTTGCAATAGTTTACCGAGGTGATATCTACACTCAATCTACGATTGCTGTATTATCTATTATGCATTACGCATCGCTTTCTTTTTTCCTAATGATAAACAAAGAGATAGAATAATATCGAGTATGTGGCGTTGGGGGGTGGTAACCCCCCAACGGACATTGGCCCTGGTAACACACAAAATCCGCACACTGACGACCGATGAGAAGATTATCGAGCTGGAGGAAGAATTGAGCAAAATGCAATGAAATCCGAAGAGAGGGTCAGGATACGATAGTTCTAGATTCCGGCAACATGCTCTTCTACCGGGAAGGAGACCGTTAATCCCAGGGTGGTGTTGGATTTCTCGTCCACGGGTCCGTCATCAACAACGTTATGAAAGTCGACAGTTTGTCGAATAGGGTAACGCACACCTTATACTTACAATAATCAACCAGTATTCGTTAAAGGTCATAGAGGTATATGCGCCGACCTCGACACATTTTGATGATAAAGTAGAGGCATTGTATCAGGCGATATCCGAGGCCATACATACCTTCGAAACATACTTCACCGTTGTTATGGGAGACTTCAACGTGAAGGGCGCACGGAATGGCGATGAGTTGAGAGTGGGGCCATTTGGGTATGGGCAGCGAAACCATAGGGGCCAGCGACTGGTCGACTTCATGGAAAAGGCAGAACTTCATTTAATGAACTCCTACTTCCAGAAGCGGCCATCCAGGAGGTAGATGTGGATGAGCCCCGATGGTACTATCAGAAATGAGATCGACTTCATCATGAAGACCAAGAAGCGAATATTCAGTGATGTCTCTGTGATCCCCAAGGTAAAAACCTCTAGCGATCACAACATTAATGTGAAACTTGAAAGGTCTCGTCTGGTAAAGTCCACGCTCCGACCTGGTCCTGCCCACATCCAGAAACCCGAAGATTTTCAACTCGAACTGCACAATCGATTCCAGTGCCTAACCGAATGCGAAACTGTGGACTAGATAAACAATGGGTTGGTGGAAACTGTCCAAGCTGTGGGGTTTTTTAAGACCCGCGCCGCAATAAACCTCAAAAGCTCTCGAACGGAACCATCAAGTTGATGCAAGACCGAATCGAGATGAGGCTGCAATCTTCAGCTGATAATATGTCGGAATATGCAAACTCAATAGACGAATCTCTAAATCAATGCGACGTGACCTGCGTGCCAATAGTGCGGCACGGATCAAAGAGGTAATCGAGCGGAACCAGGGCTCAAGTCTTCGCCAAAAATTCGTCTATTGGGCAAAGCCAAATTTTAATGACGAAGCTGAAGATTAATGACGGCAGCATCATTTCGACGAAACCGGAGATTCTGAGAGAGCTTGAGAGGTTTTACGGACATTTATACACATCAACACCCAGTGTCGGTACAGCTCGATACGCAAAAGCTAAACTGACTCGACACTGCACTGAGGATATCCCGGACATCAGCCTGTATGAGATTAGAATGGCTCTTAATCAGCTCTAGAATAACAAGGCGCCGCCGGGTGAGGACGGAATCACAACTGAACTTCTGAGAGCGCGTGGAAAACCGGTACTTTTAGTCCTCCAGAAGTTATTTAATTCCGTCATGTTTGAAGGTACTACACAGGTTGTTTTCAAAAAGGGTGACAACGCCGCCTTGCTGAAGAACTACAGGCCAATCTCACTTCTGAGCCATGTATACAAGCTGTTCTCAAAAGTCATTATAAACCGTCTCGAACGCAAGTTTGATGACTTCCAGCCTCCCGAACAAGCCGGTTTCCGAAAAGATTTTAGTACTATAGACCACATACACACGCTCCGCCAGATTATACAGAAGACGAGGAGTATACCCAAGTAACACAAACGTGTCTAGAAACGTACTACTAGATAGCTTATAGAATTAAATTGAATTGTCTACCATAAGAATAAAATATCTAAAAGCAATCTTCTAGAACGCTTATAGACAGAGTTTAGTAAAAGTGGGCACATTCTTGTACCCTCTCTTAAGAATGAGTTAAGAAAACATGACTAGATAGAGTTCAGATCAAATTGACTTAAGAGATGTTTCTAGTGTCTCTCTAAACCGTTTATAGACCGCACGTTTATCTAGTAGCGTACTAGTAGATAGTTTATAGATAGAGTTAAGACCTTTAAAGGAATCATTGCTCGTCAAGTTTTAAAACCAAATGATCTTAAGACTTACAACTTTAAGTAACATTTTACTAGTGACGCATAATGGCGTGGAACTTACAAGAGTTATTTTACTTAATAATATTTGCATCATGGCGTAACAAATTTATTACTTTTTATTAATTTGTGTTTTAATAATGGGTAAATAAGCAAATCAATATGCGATTGAAATTCTATCGTTGAATATTATGTAAAACTCTTGTAAAATAAGAGCGCCCGCTGTAAATGTAAGATTTAACATTATTTTTTCAAAATATGAATATTATTTGGTATAAGCAAATTTTCGAATTTACAGTTTAATGCTCATAATACTCATTTTATTTAAAATATAGTAACTTAAAACATATAAAGTGTCTAATTAGACATAATTTAATGATAAAAACATTAAAATACGTAACAAAAATTATTTGAAGCAAAAAATAGGCAATAAAAATGGCGTCCAGATAAAATTTACTAGAAAACCGATTTCTATAGAACAAACAGTCTAGAGATTTTTTTTGTAGTATGGCTCTAGAATAATTTTACTTACTACATACTAAACTATCTAGTGAGAGAATAAACAGATTTAAGAGTGGTTTAAAATTATCTAGTAACTGTCACTCTGTATTCCTTTTTATCTTGTCACAGTATTTCTAGACGTTCTTCAGTGAATAGGTAATTTCATGTGTTGTGAACGTAAGACCATTTTATGCAGTAACAAACCAATATATTTAATCAATACGAGGGTACCCGAGTAAAAAGTATTTCTGATTTATTTAAGTATGAACAATGTGAGAAATAATAATTATAATTGTAATAACATTAATACCCTTTCATTTGATACCCACATCATTGGGGTGGATTTCAAACAGCCAGTCCGCCATTTTGAATTTAAGTCACCTGACTATTTTTTTCGTATTCCTGACAGCAAACCTTTTCATTTGATACGCATATCATGGGGGTGGATTTTAAATAGCCTGTCCGCCATATTGGATTTAAGTCACGTGACAATTTTTTTCGTATTCTTGACAGCAAACCCTTTCATTTGATACCCACAACATTGGGGTGGATTTCAAACAGCCAGTCTGCCATCTTGAATTTAAGTCACGTGACTATTTTTTCTATTCCTGACAGCAAACCCTTTCATTTGATACCCATATCATGGGGGTGCATTCCAAATAGCCTGTCCGCCATCTTGGACGTCCGCCATATTGGATTTAAGACACGTGACAATTTTTTTCGTATTCCTGACAGCAAACCTTTTTATTTGATACCCATACCCATATCATAGGGGTGAATTTCAAACAGCCTGTCCGCCATCTTGGATTTAAGTCACGTCACCATTTTTTTCGTATCCCTGACAGCAAACCCTTTCATTAGATACCCATATTATGGGGGTGTATTTTAAATAGCCTGTCAGCCATATTGGATTTAAGTCATGTGTTTTTTTTTTTCGTACTCTTGACAGCAAACCTTTTCATTTTTGATACCCATATATCATCAACAATTTTCTACGTTTTGGAGGAAGTTACTAGGAAGTTTCGATTCTTTTTCGGTCGTCTCTTCTTCATTTTTCTTTCTTTTTAAATACTTGCGGATTTTTCGACGAAAACCACCAGATCTTTTAATTTGTTTCATCTTCTCCATTGCATAAACTCATCCAATTTAAATTTCTAGTGCAAATGCACTTAACTAAGCCACTTTTAAGGATAAAAACTCTAAAAACACGACTTCTCTATCAGTTTTCTAGACAAACTTAAAAATATCTAGTAAAGTATTTTATCTAGACTGAAGTATCTATATTTAGGGGCCTTCCTGCCGGGTGGATTGTCACCGGTGTATAGGTCGCGGACCCCTATTTGAGTACTGCCTCGTCGAGCTGTGGAAGGTTGCGGGGGCACAGAATTAAAAGAAAAAAGAAAAAAAAGATAAGAGTACCATTAGCTAAAATAGAATATCTGTAGAAAGTTTTGTCTTCAAATATATCGTTTTATCTATAAAACTACTTCAAAATAGGTACCTTTAGGCTTTTTTAACTATTTGTAGAGTATTTTATCTAGAAACATTCGTTATAACTATAAACGTACTTAAAATAAGTGTTCTATAGAACAAATGCTCTTAAAATAATAAAGCTTTAGATAAAAAACTCTATAAGATTAAATGTTCTTTATCAAACCCATCTTCAGAAAGCCCGTATCTAAAGATTAACCCTGAATAGACAGTCTATAGACAGATTGGTTTTAAAACATCCAGACTGTGTTACTTGGGTAATCGGTCATAATGTTTAGCGTTTGTGGACTATGAAAAAGCCTTCGATTCATTCGAAACCTGGGCAGTATTGCAGTTCCTCCGACGATGACATATCGACTATAGGTATATCGAAGTGTTGAAGTGTTTGTATAGAAACGCCATCATGTCCATCCGACTTCAAGAAGAGAGCAATTGCAGTAAAGCGTGAGACAGGGAGACGTTACTTCTCCGAAACTGTTCACGACCGCGTTGGAGGTCGTTTTCAAGCTCTTGGAATGGAACGGACTCGGCATCAACATCAATGGCGAATATATCAGTCACTGTCACCTTCGTTTTACCGATGATTACAGTCATCATAGCAGAATCGTTGGAGCACCTCAATGCTATGCTCAGCGACCTCAGTATCGTTTTCCAACGGTTCGGCCTTAAAATGATTATGGGCAAGACGAAAATCATGTCGAACGTCAATGTGGCACCCGTATCGGTTGTTGTTGGGAATGATACCCTCGAAGTTGTAGACCATTATACTTACCTTGGACACATTGTTCAGTTATACAGTTATACTGTAATGAGGTCACCCAAAGAATCCAACTCGGATGGGCAGCGTTTGGGAAGCTACGTGATATCTTCTCATCAGAATCCCACACTGTCTCAAGACAAAGGTGTTTAACCAGCGTGTGTTCCCAGTGAATACATAGGGCTCCGAAACGTGGTCTTTCACTGCTGGCCTTTTAGACACTCGGAGTTTCTTTGCGGGATAAAAATCCGGAACATGGATATTCGGCGAAGAACCAGAGTCACCCACCGTAGCTCATACAATTTACAAGTTGAAGTGACACAATGGGCAGGCCACATCGCTCGTTGAACTGACGACTGATGGGGAACAAAAGTTCTCGAGTGGCGACCACGGACCGGAAGACGCAGCGTAGGCCTCCCACTAGGTAGACCGACTACATCGTGAGGGTTGCGGGCAACCGATGGATGCAAGTAGCGAATTGTCGTTTGGCGGGGCAGTCTAAGGGGAGGCCTATGTTCAACAGTGGACGTCTTCCGGCTGATGATGATGATGATGAGTGTTCTTTTATCAGAAAACCATAGTTTTATTGAAAGTTATATTTCTAATAATGGATATTACTTAACAGGCAATTTAAGAATAAAATAGTATTCAAACAATAATATAAATTAAAATGTATATTTTATAGGCGAAAATCCCAGTAACAGTCGATTACCGTTTATGTTTGGATGTCATTTTTTGACGAATAACATTGTAGTATACTATTATTGTGCACGCTGTCTTTTTGTTTTTACGCGAATAATATCGTTATGTTTTGTTGCGAACTAATGTTTTTCTAACGTATCCAGTAAAATATATTTTCTTTAATAACTCGGTCCTAATAAAATAAAAAAATAATATGTTTATTTAGAATGATTCTATAAAAAATTAACTTTCATTTGATATATAAATCATTCTCTTAGGTTGGATAATTTTTACAATAATCATAAAAAACACTGTTTTATTTTTCCTGTAAAATTTGAATTTATCGATTACGATATTATTCGGTGGGGGTAGCGAGTTTTTCGCCAAAAATAAACAAAAATAAAACTCCCAAAATGTAATTTCTTCTTTATTTATTTAGGTCTGGTTAGGTTTCTTTTGCTCAAATGTTACTTAGTTAAATAATTATACTCATTTAGTCTGTCTGTTGGTGTTTCAAGTAATTAGGGGTTACTGACATACGGGTTGAAACCAAAAACATTCGTTTTAATGTTGAATTTTGACTGTAAGCATCAATTTCCACACAGGTAAAAAAGTTTGTATTGCTTTGTTTCTGTTTACTTTTTAAATTCGTATGCTAGTATATTAATTAGTACCTATCTAAAATGCAATACAAAAAAAAACTACATTCACACAAACTCTATGCGTCTTCATACTAACTAACGATTTACCTATTGCGAAAGTATAAATGGATGGATGTTTGTTACCACGATAGAACAGCTGACGAATTCAGGATAAGTTTTTTTATATTGGGACAGACATAAATTATGATTTGAAACACACAATACCTTTTATCCCGCTATTGCCTTTCTGTGCGGGCAAATCGGCTGATCGACAATTTAGCTAAAAAGCTTTAGTTGAAAACAAAGATCACGTCAAAAAGAAAAGAATAATATATCTAATCTACCATTTCTATTATTTAGCGATAGGCCTGCGTCTGAACTTTGTCTCGTCTGATGGTAAGTGATGACATGGTCGATGGTGAACCACGCTTGCCTAGAAGTAACCTATTCACTCTTGACTTAAAGACCCCAAGGTTATAGCATAGTATAAAGAGGGGAAGTAAGCTACGAGTGTCTCCGGCCCAATCCGCGATATAATTATTGCATACTGAGGGTTGTAACTTTTAACAAAATTTTAATTCAGTGCCTATAAATTGGTAAGGGTCAAAGTAATATTTATTAATTTATCTATAATAGATATATTCTTTTATTTAGGTTTGCGTTAATTATGTTACACGTTGTAAACTAGTCAGTTTTTTTTTTAATCGGCATAATGTAGTATATTTTACACATAAAGGACCATTATTTATTTTTAATTACCTAATACAAACACAAATAATACAAACATATCTATTGAATCACACAATACGTTCTCCTGCGATTATCACACATTTTCCATTCATTTAGCGGTGCCGAAAACCCGTGACGTGCGAACCTCGTGCAATGTTAGCCCCGACTGGCGCACTTAGAAACGGGTCGAGATTTTGTTTAAATGTGCATGGGCGACGACGGTCGCATAGATACTATGGCGCACACATACAAGCCGCGCGCGGTGCATTTGTATGAAGATAACTTACTTCCCGTCTTTATACTATGGTTATAATTTGCAAGAAATACAGACTCTGATAGTGAATTCCACTTCTTAGCTGAGCACACAATAAAAGTATCAGCTTGATTTCTGAAATTGTGCCAAATTGAGATTACATAATAAGATTTATTACTTGTGAGATTGCTGACCTTACCCTGTCAACATAGTTTGTTGTTGTAATTCTTTGTTAATAATATATGGTTGGTTCCTAGAAGTACTCGAGCCTTTTTCTACTGACAAGTATGAATCTGTTTTTGTTATCCTTACATAATTATTATGAGATTAACTATATAATCCGCCTCTGCTTAAATTTCAACTTTTAAGATGCAATCTTTGATTAGAATTGAGCTTCAGACATCCATCTATCCATCCATTCATCAACTTTTGCACTTGCAATACTTGCTTCGCCTGCGTGTAACTCGAAAATTATCCCATGTAACGTCTCACAACATTATAGGACGTGATACAAATATAAATGGTATCCTACGTATTTCAGACCTAAGTCTGAGTCTTTCATTGGGTTACTTTCGGTCATTCTCATAGGATTCAGTAACAAACATCAAAATCCAAACTTTTGTATTAATAATAATTATGCACAGCACATATCGTTTGGACCCGCGGGCCCCGCCAGAGCGGGGTCAAACGACCAAAGAGCCCGTATTGACTCCTCTTCGGTGCAGCCATTTTTTTGTTTTATAGTCAGCTGCCATAACAGTCTATATAATAATAAATCCGTACGCGTCAAACGCGCCGGTGCAGCGCGTTTGACGCGATTCACACGCAAGTCAGACGCAACAAACTGCTCTGATGAAAACGCGCTGCACCGGCGCGTGTAAAAAACGTGGTGTGCATAGGCTCTTAGACTGTCTGTTTACTATTTATAAAAAGCATTGAATCAAAGAAAGTATAGCATTAATTTAGAGGTCATTGTTTAAGGGACGTCATAATTTCGAGCTTATTTACGAGTATTTAAGAAACGCTTCTAGAAAAGGCACCTTCATTAATTGTTTGCCAAGATATTATAACTTTATTAAAGGTTATTAAATTGATTGAACCGTTCGACTTTGTTAATTGAATTTTGACTTTGATGCTTAATATTTAGGCTTAATAATTTTTAATTTGTAATTATGGTTGGAAGTGTTTCTTAATCTTTCCAGCCAAAAAAAAATTGTTGGAGTATTTTTAGTCTAATTAAATTTAACTACATAGACAACACTATTTATATAAATACTTATACCTTTTTGACCTCTTATGAGCAATTAGGTTTATAATAGGAAAATATTAAATAGGACCGTGGTAAGAACGGTGATATTATCGAAATGAATCAGAGGTTAACGCCTCGCTTCTCATGTAAGGGTTGCGTGTTTAAACCCAGGCTAGTACTAATGTGTATTTTTCAATGCATTTGTACATTTTTCTATAATTTTAATTTAATATTTGTTTGATCTGCAAGTTGTCGTTCCGGGTCTGGGCGTTCATATGTTTGTAAACACACCCCCGAGATAGGAGAAATTCATAGAGTGGGGCAAAGTTTTTCAAAAACAAAAAACAAAAATGTTCCGTCGTCGACATCATAGTAATCGAATAAAGAAAATTAATCATCGTGATGAAGCCTGGACTTATAAAATCAATATAAGTACTATAGCCATGTTAAAATCCAGTCGGATTTTCAAAGGTGGCTCTTCTCCTCCTCTTCATAAGAAAATGAAGAGTCAGAATTCCGAATCAAAATTGCTTGTAACAACAGTCGACCGTCAAAATTCTAGATATGACAGATTTTCTTCTATTGTCAGGCCCTGTGACCAGTACTGCTGAACTTTGGGCTATTGATAAATGCAATGTTTTCTTTGATAGTGGTAATACTGAATATTATATGTTATATTATTACAAGCTGGACCGGAATTGGCTAAATTCAATAAATATTTTTCCTCATCAAGAAGTATCTTCTTACATAGAAAGTGCATCCTAGCACACTCACGTATCGAAAACCAATAATGCATTTATCCTGAACACAAAACAATAACTATAAATTATCGCTGATAGTTTCTACTGTTCTTGTTAGTATCCTACTTGTTTAGATCTAATACATTTATTTATAGAGCTATATCTAGTTTCAAATTGTTTAAACTTAATAAAATCCCACCAAAAACATTTCATGTAAAATATTGCCAAGACAACCACATAAGGTTTGCCCTGAGAAAAAGATATCAAATCTCATGTAGAGCCAAGCTTCTGAATCTACACGGCCTAATTCGACCCTAACTTCATAAATTCTACATATCAGCCTTTGAAAATGAAATTGAAATGATTTTAGTATTAAGATTTACTTGTACGTAAATAAATTAAATATAGAAAAGAAAAACTTCAAACGTATTTAAAAGTTATGAGAGAACTTTTCGAAAAGTTTTGTTTTAAAGAAGATTGGAAATCTCCAATTCTATCTCTTCTTATTCGTGAATATGTTCATGCAGAAGTGTTACACTGCACTTTCCAAATTTACGCCCTGCTTTACCGGTAGAAACTGGCTTACTGCGAAACCTGCTTAGTCAGTGCCCTTCACTAAATGACTTATCTTATACAGCAAAATAAAGTGGGTCAAGTAATGCAGGCCACTGACCGTATGTGCAATAGAGTTTTGCACAAAATGTTTGTACACTTTGCAATACATTGTACAAAATGTTGCAAACTATTTCGGTAGAATTGTACCGTCATCGTCAGTCTCTAATGTTTCCTCTACTTCTTCTTATCGTGTCGATGACAATCTAAATTGACTCGGCCCAGAATTGGGCCACGAGTTTAGCGCTCTCCGAACAATCCATCAGCTCCTGTAACGAACAATCGGCAGAGCACGCAGGGCACGATAATAAGTGCCTCATCGTTTGTGGAGCAGCACCACACTTACACTCCAGAGCAGAGTTATCAATGAAATTCCACCTGAGCAGATTTTCTTTGCTTCGGCCTACCTAGGTACGAAGTCTATTTATAGATTTCCAGGTCAGCCAAGGCCGTTTCTTTCCAGGAGGAAGATCTTCAGCAGGCGGCACGAATGGATCTGGTAATGACGCTCTGTCTCGCCACGGTTTCAGTCGCTCCTTAGAACAATCGCCAGTAAGTGGAGAAACACACTTTCTTCACAAGGCATCCTTTCTGTGAGATGTGAGAGGGTGTGGGTGTTACATGTTTTCTTGTTTGTTCACGATGCTTTTCTTCACCATTTTGACAGCAGTGGTGATTAAAATTTAATGCGGCTGACTGAGACAGACACAACCAATGAATCGTAAGTCATAAGCCGGGGCCGAAACCATTGGGCCACGACTGCTGAAATCGTACTGTTAAGCTGCGAACATATTATCGGACGCGTCCGTCAGCCGCGGCTGAGGGACGCGGCTTAGCAGTGTGCACGGTAGTTCGGACGACAACCGGCCAGATTCTGTTCGGACGTCCGAACGCTCAAGGTCACGTCCGCGTCTTACGACCGACAGTTTGCACAGTGTAGTATTAAATGTACTGTCTAGATAATGAATAAGCCGCGTCTCTCAGCCGCGGCTGACGGACGCGTCCGATAATTTGTTCGCAGCTTTACTCTTGACAAACATCTAAAAATAGACGAACGAAAAATACACTATGCGTATTAGTACATACACACGCACACACACCCATAAACACGCACATTCACATACACTCAGGTGCACATATACATCTCAGTTCACAAAAATTACACTCTTCCAAACTAATCACTATCACTAATGTTTAATAATGTTCTGGTACCGATCATGTTAATTTAACACACCGTGTATTTAAATTTATATTATATTATTATTGTATTGTTATTGCAAGTGAGAATTATGTAATGATTGTCATAAATTTTATTTTTCTTTAGAATTATGTAATAATTGTCTTTCCTTCCTTTCCTAATGATCAATGTTTATAACTTATAATTATACAATTTTATTTTTAAATCCAATTTAAAATTTAAGCCACTGTGCTGTGTCACACTGAACGTTCGCCTACCTGCTTAATCTGCTTTACCTACTGCTACTATTGGGCCACCAAGATACAGGCTGAGCCTAGTTTGGGGCCCACGGGTATTTCTTTCTGTAATCTAAACCATTGTCTCTTCTATTGTTGTTTGCATGTAACCTAACTTGTGTGTGTATAAAAATAAAATAAATAAATAAATAAAAGTATTGCAAACATTGCCCTTGCGAACCTCTTCTTCAAATTTTTCCGTCTCAATAAGATCTCTCACCTTTATCACACTCGTTTGTTTCAAGGAATACAATTTAATATGACTCGTGTAGACCTTGACGCTTGTCTCAGTTTCCATTTCTCAAGGTCTTACAATACGTTTAGTTATTCAATGCAGCTTTGCGAACAAAATTGCATGTCCTGTAGAAAGGAAGCGTTCCGTACATTTATAAGAACGTCAAAGTATAACGATAGTATAGTGATCATTTTAATAATACTGTAGTATTTAAATCGTGATTAGTATAGGTACACGAACTGAATGAGAAATGTAATCCCTTCGGATCCAACCAGGGCGAAAAAAAGGAATTCCAGAGAGAGAGATATTATTCCGTACATACAAACTTTTACTTCTTTAAAATAATTAAGTTTAGAAGTCGTTATCTTTTTGCCCTTTTCTCATTATACATGAGCTCTTTCTCACTCCGCACAACACGTTTTCTTCTAACAATCTCCCGTGTCAGATGTCAAAGAATTGTTTACTTCATTTTCATTCATAACATTCCTCACACAATCCATCATTTTTTCCATGGCCTTCATCTTTCTCTCCATCTATCAACATTATACTTAGATACAAGTGTAGATAGAAATCATTCTCCAGTTAGATAGAAGAAAGCAGATATTTCCTAGTTAAAAGTGAGTATTAATTAGTGTGAAAGCCTTTTGTAGTAGCATTCATGCTACTTGACTTGGTCCAACACCATTTTAAGTCGCTGTGTAAAATATAGTTGAACTATGCAAAGCTTCGATGTCTCGACTTTGCAGCGAAATTGCTTTTCAAAGGACGGTTTTATTCGCATTTTGTATACATAAGATATGTTTCTATAGAAAGATACACCATAATTGTCTGCTATTTTATCTACCTACTAATAAATTCTAGTCCTGCTTTTCTACTAAACAAAATTGTAATTTTTTTTTTAAATACACATTTTTTATTATCACAAAAGCCATGAATTTTTTACAAAACTTCTTCAAACAATGGAAAAAAATTGATCAAGTTTTGTGTAAGTGGGAAAATAGGTCTGTATTATGATGGTAATCATTTTGTTATGTTTTATTTTTTTAAAGAATAAACAAACTATTGCCGTTCCATTGTATATTTTTTGCGTCGATTAAACCCACATCATGTTTGGCTAAATTTAAAAACAACAGAACATTTTCTAGTGGGCGTTTAATTGTTAATCTATCATCTGAGAATGGTATGTCATCTACGAGTATATACGGTTATATTGTTCGTTGTTAGTTTTGTTTTTCAAAATAAATAATATAATAATAATAATAATATTCCACAACTATCACACAACGCCATCTAGTCCCAAGCTAAGCAGAGCTTGTGTTATGGGTACTAGACAACTGATAAACATACTTATATATTTCTAAATACATACATGTTATAAATATATTAGGTACACCCAGACACAGAACAATGATCGTGCTCATCACACAAACATTTGTCCTGGGTGGGAATCGAACCCACGACCCCCGGCATAGCAGTCAGGGTCACTAACCACTAGACCAACAGGATGTAATAAACGATTAAAAGTTTAATAATTATAACCAATAAATATCCCAACCAATATTATAAATGCAAAACCGTGCTTGATCGCCAAAAATTATACTATATAAAGCTCGATTACCACTCACTCACTCACTGACTGACTGATTGACATAATTGTTCTCCCAGATGGTGAAGGGGGAGGTGGGTATATTTTGACAGATTCGTAAACAAGTGACTCTCGTGAGTATGGGAAAAATCCCAAACCTCCCCTTTTCGCCCCCCCTCCCCCCCCTCCCCATCGTATCTCGGAAAATAAGAGACCTCTGTTTTGTTTTTTTACGGATTCGTATAGAGGAGGCTCGGAATAGTAAAAACCACTTTTCACAGTTCCCCCCCTCGCCCCCCTTCTCCCCCCTTTAGGCGGATGTCGGAAGTTAACAGACTTGCAACATTTTTTTTTTCAGATTCATATCAAGGGGCCCAGAGTTGGTCAAAATCATTTTTCAAAACTCCCCCCTCTACCCCCCTTCACCCCTCCCCCCAATGTATCTCGGAAACTAAGAGACCCGTGTTTTATTTTTTTACGGATACGTATAGAGGAGGCTCGGAAAAGTAAAAATCATTTTTCAAAGTTCCCCCCCCCCTTGCCCCCCTTCTCCCCCCTTTAGGCGGATCTAGGAAGTTAACAGACTTGCAAATTTTTTTTTTTCAGGTTCATATCAAGGAACCCAGAGTTGGTCATAATCATTTTCCAAAACTCCCCCCTCTCCCCCTCTTGACCCCTCCCCCCGCCGTATCTCGGAAAAAGTAGGTAGCAGTAAAGCGAAGCGAAGCGTAGCGTAGGGATAAGGTCACGACAGCTTTCCGGTGGTAGGTAGGTCCCGAGTGGAGCGAACCTGCGAGACCGAGTGGAGCGGAGGGGGGGAGGTGGCGAGCGAAGCGAGCCGGCGACCTCCATAGCGTAACGAAGGTTGAGTGGGTGAAGCGTAACTCGGGGGTGACGACAAGCAAACTTACAAGTAACTCTCATGAGTAGGGCAAAAGTACCAAGCCTCCCCTTTTTGGCCTCCCCCCCCCTCGCAATCGTATCTCAGAAACTAAGAGACCCGTGTTCTACTTTTTTACGGTTTCGTATAGAGTTGTCTTGTCCCCCTTCTCCCCCATTTTGGCGGATCTCGGAAGTTAACAGACTTGCAACATTTTTTTTTTTTCAGATTCATATCAAGGGGCCCAGAGTTAGTCAAAATCATTTTTCAAAACTCCCCCCTCTATTCACCCCTCCACCCATCGTATCTCGGAAAAATTATGTAGCGGTAAAGCGAAGCGTAGGGATGAGGACACGATAGCTTTCCGGTGGTAGGTAGGTCCTGAGTGGAGCGAACCTGCGAGACCGAGTGGAGCGAAGGGGGGAGGTGGCGAGCGAAGCGAGCCGGCGACTTCCGTAGCGTAACGAAGGTTGAGTGGGTGAAGCGTAACTCAGGGGTGACGACAAGCAAACTTACAAGTAACTCTCATGAGTAGGGCAAAAGTACCAAGCCTCCCCTTTTTGGCCTCACCCCCCCTCCCAATCGTATCTAAAAACTAAGAGTGTTCGGTTTTTTCGGATTCGTATAGAAGAGGCTCGGAAAAGAAAAAAACATTTTTTTCAAAGTTCCCCCTCTTGACCCCCTTTTCCCCCCTTTAGGCGGATCTCAGAAGGGACATGGAACATATTTTTTTTTTCAGATTCGTATCAAGGGGCCCAGAGTATGTCAAAATCATTTTTCAACGCCTCCCCCCATCGTGTCTCGGAATCCAAGATGGCCTCTGCGATAATTTTCGAATTGTTCATCATGGGAGTCGTTTTCATGGTATTCGAGGGTGCTAAAACCGATGGCGAGGTCAAAATGAGAATCCAAGATGGCGGTTGCTATAATTTTCGAATTGTTCATCAATTTCATCATGGGAGTCGTTTTCATGGTTTTTGAGGATGCTAAAGCCGATAGTGAGGTCAAATCAAAATTCAAGATGGCGGCTTCATAATTTTCGAATTATTCATCATGGGAGTCGTTTTCATGGTTTTCGAGGATGCTAAAGCCGATAGTGAGGTTAAAATCAAAATCCAAGATGGCGGCTGCGATAATTTTCGAATTGTTCATCATGGGAGTCGTTTTCATGGTTTTCGAGGATGCTAAAGCCGATAGTGAGGTTAAAATCCAAATCCAAGATGGCGGCTGCGATAATATTGGAATTGTTCATCATGGCAGTCGTTTTTATGGTTTTCGAGGATGCTAAAGCCGATAGTGAGATCAAAATCAAAATCCAAGATGGCGACTACAAAAAATTTCAAAGTTTTCATCATGGATGTCGTTTTCATGGTTTTCGAGGGTGCTTTAACCGATGGCGAGGTCAAAATGGGAATCCAAGATGGCGGCTGCGATAATTTTCATGGTTTTCGACGATGCTAAAGCCGATAGTGAGGTTAAAATCCAAATCCAAGATGGCGGCTGTGATAATTTTCAAAATGTTCATCATGGGAGTCGGTTTCATGGTTTTCGAGGATGGTAAAGCCGACAGTGAGGTCAAAATCCAAATCCAAGATGGCGGCTGCGATAATTTTCGAAATGTTCATCATGGGAGTCGTTTTCATGGTTTTCGACGATGCTAAAGCCGATAGTGAGGTTAAAATCAAAATCCAAGATGGCGGCTGTGATAATTTTAGAATTGTTCATCATGGGAGTCGTTTTCATGGTTTTCGAGGATGCTAAAGCCGATAGTGAGGTAAAAATCAAAATCCAAGATGCTCTTTTTTTTTTTTTTTTTTTTTTAGCGTGGTAAAATCATCAAATGAGTCCTCCAACCCCGGGCAGGGCGGGAGGGACTGTCAGACTTCTACTGACTAAAATCCACAGTGTCCTTCAATAGCCTGTTACGTTCCGGGGTCACGGTAAGGAAATAATCCCGCGACCCCGGCAGGCTTTGGCCCTCTGAGAGGGGGGCCCCGTCATTATGCTGACGCTCTTTGAGGCGCGCGTGGGACACAACGCGCCGTCGACCCGGGCATGGTCCTTGGTCGGGCAGCGAGTTGCCCTTTACTCGCTGCCCGCATGCCCGCGCCTACGGTGGCCGGAGATCATCTGGTGACGTCCGACGCCGCGGGCGCCTACCACTGCGGTTGGGGCGGAGGGAGGACGCTGTCCTCTCTCGCTCGCGGCCCGCCTCCTCCTTCACGAGCATTACTGCCTCGCAGAAGGAGCAGACCGCTTCCCACTCCGTCTCGCCCCGCAGCATGGCCGCAACCAATGCCGGGCGCGAGAGGTCTCCGCCTATCGCCGCCGTGAGGACACGTCGGTGCACCGCCCAAGCTGGGCAGTCCTGCACCGTATGCTCTACTGTGTCCTCCGGGCGATCTTCGCAGTGGTGGCACCCGGGCGTTTCCTCCTTCCCTATCAGGCACAGGTACCTCCCGAAACTTCCGTGTCCGGTGAGGACCTGCGTCATCCGATAGGTCAGGACGCCGTGACGTCTCTCCAGCCACTCCTCAAAGAGGGGTCTTACCGCCGCAATTGCGGCGTGCCCGAATCCAAGATGCTGCGATAATTTTCAAAATGTTCTTCATGGGAGTCGTTTTCACGGTTTTCGAGGATGCTAAAGCCGATAGTGAGGTCAAAATCAAAATCCAAGATGGCGGCTGCGATAATTTTCGAATGTTCATCATGGATGTCATTTTCATGGTTTTCGAGGGTGCTAAAACCGATAGTGAGGTCAAAATCGAAATACAAAATGGCGGTTTTGATAATTTTCGAATTATTCATCATGGGAGTCGTTTTCATGGTTTTCGAGGATGCTAAAGCCGATAGTGAGCTTAAAATCCAAATCCAAGATGGCGGCTGCGATAATTTTCGAATTTTTCATCATGGGAGTCGTTTTCATGGGTTTCGAGGATGCTAAAGCCGACAGTGAGGTCAAAATCCAAATCCAAGATGGCGGCTGCGATAATTTTCGAAATGTTCATCATGGGAGTCGTTTTCATGGTTTTCGACGATGCTAAAGCCGATAGTGAGGTTAAAATCAAAATCCAAGATGGCGGCTGTGATAATTTTAGAATTGTTCATCATGGGAGTCGTTTTCATGGCTTTCGAGGATGCTAAAGCCGATAGTGAGGTAAAAATCAAAATCCAAGATGCTGCGATAATTTTCAAAATGTTCTTCATGGGAGTCGTTTTCATGGTTTTCCAGGGTGCTAAAACCGATAGTGAAGTCAAAATCAAAATCCAAGATGGCGGCTGCGATAATTTTCGAATGTTCATCATGGATGTCATTTTCATGGTTTTCGAGGGTGCTAAAACCGATAGTGAGGTCAAAATCGAAATACAAGATGGCGGCTGCGACAATTTTCGAATTGTTCATCATGGGAGTCGTTTTCATGGGTTTCGAGGATGCTAAAGCCGACAGTGAGGTCAAAATCCAAATCCAAGATGGCGGCTGCGACAATTTTCGAAATGTTCATCATGGGAGTCGTTTTCATGGTTTTCGACGATGCTAAAGCCGATAGTGAGGTTAAAATCAAAATCCAAGATGGCGGCTGCGATAATTTTCGAATTGTTCATCATGGGAGTCGTTTTCATGGGTTTCGAGGATGCCAAAGCCGACAGTGAGGTCAAAATCCAAATCCAAGATGGCGGCTGCGATATTTTCGAAATGTTCATCATGGGAGTCGTTTTCATGGTTTTCGACGATGCTAAAGCCGATAGTGAGGTTAAAATCAAAATCCAAGATGGCGGCTGCGATAATTTTCGAATTGTTCATCATGGGAGTCGTTTTCATGGGTTTCGAGGATGCCAAAGCCGACAGTGAGGTCAAAATCCAAATCCAAGATGGCGGCTGCGATATTTTCGAAATGTTCATCATGGGAGTCGTTTTCATGGTTTTCGACGATGCTAAAGCCGATAGTGAGGTTAAAATCAAAATCCAAGATGGCGGCTGTGATAATTTTAGAATTGTTCATCATGGGTGTCGTTTTCATGGTTTTCGAGGTTGCTAAAGCCGATAGTGAGCTTAAAATCCAAATCCAAGATGGCGGCTGCGATAATTTTCGAATTGTTCATCATGGGAGTCGTTTTCATGGGTTTCGAGGATGCTAAAGCCGACAGTGAGGTCAAAATCCAAATCCAAGATGGCGGCTGCGATAATTTTCGAAATGTTCATCATGGGAGTCGTTTTCATGGTTTTCGACGATGCTAAAGCCGATAGTGAGGTTAAAATCAAAATCCAAGATGGCGGCTGTGATAATTTTAGAATTGTTCATCATGGGAGTCGTTTTCATGGTTTTCGAGGATGCTAAAGCCGATAGTGAGGTAAAAATCAAAATCCAAGATGCTGCGATAATTTTCAAAATGTTCTTCATGGGAGTCGTTTTCATGGTTTTCGAGGATGCTAAAGCCGATAGTGAGGTCTAAATCAAAATCCAAGATGGCGGCTGAGAAAATTTTCGAAATGTTCATCATGGGAGTCGTTTTCATGGTTTTCGAGGGTGCTAAATCCGATAGTGAGGTCAAAATCGAAATCCAAGATGGCGGCTGTGATAATTTTCGAAATGTTTATCATGGATGTCGTTTTCATGGCTTTCGAGGATGCTAAAGCCGATAGTGAGGTCAAAATCCAAATCCAAGATGGCGGCTGCGATCACTTTCGAATTGTTTATCGTGAGAGTCGTTTTCATTGGTTTCGAGGATGCTAAAGCCAGTAGTGAGGTCAAAATCCAAATCCAAGATGGCGCCTGCGATAATTTTCGAATTGTTCATCATGGGAGTCGTTTTCATGGGTTTCGAGGATGCTTAAGCCGATAGTGAGGTCAAAATCGAAATCCAAGATGGCGGCTGCGATCATTTTCGAAATGTTCATCATGGGAGTCGTTTTCATGGTTTTCGAGGATGCTAAAGCCGGTAGTGAGGTCAAAATCCAAATTCAAGATGGCGGCTCCAATCATTTTCAAAATGTTTATCATGGATGTCGTTTTCATGGTTTTCGAGAGTGCTTAAACCGATGGCGAGGTCAAAACGAGAATCCAAGATGGCGGCTCCGATAAATTTCGAAATGTTCATCATGGGAGTCGTTTTTATGGTTTTGGAGGATGCTAAAGCCGATAGTGAGCTTAAAATCAAAATCCAAGATGGCGGCTGCGATAATTTTTGAAATGTTCATCATGGGAGTCGTTTTCATGGTTTTCGAGGATGCTAAAGCCGAAAGTGAGGTTAAAATCCAAATCCAAGATGGCGGCTGCGATAATTTTCGAAATGTTTATCATGGGTGCCGTTTTCATGGTTTTCGAGGATGCTAAAGCCGATAGTGAGGTCAAAATCAAAATCCAAGATGGCGGCTGCGATAATTTTCGAATTGTTCATCATGGGAGTCGTTTTCATGGTTTTTGAGGATTCTAAAGCCGATGGCGAGGTCAAAATGAGAATCCAAGATGGCGGCTGCGATTATTTTCGAATTGTTCATCATGGGTGTCGTTTTCATGGTTTTCGAGGGTGCTAAAACCGATGGCGAAGTCAAAATCAAAATCCAAGATGGCGGCTGCGATTATTTTCGAATTATTTATTATGGAAGTCGTTTTCATGGTTTTCGAGGATGCTAAAGCCGATAGTGAAGTTAAAATCCAAATCCAAGATGGCGCCTGCAAAAAATGCAGTGGCAAAAATGGAGTGGGCAGTAAGCGTATGTACCTAACACAATAATATTTTAAATATCATTTTTTTATCTAAACTGAAAAGTTTGTTTTGGTTCTTTTGGAATTGAAAAATTCTTTTTGAGATGGATAGCTTTGTGTTTTCATCATGGGTGTCGTTTTCATGGTTTTCGAGGGTGCTAAAATCGATGGCGAGGTCAAAATGAGAATCCAAGATGGCGGCTGCTATAATTTTTGAATTGTTCTTCAATTTCATCATGGGTGTCGTTTTCATGGTTTTCGAGGGTGCTAAAACCGATGGCGAGATGAAAATGAGAATCCAAGATGGCGGCTGCTCTAATTTTCGAATTGAATCAATTTCATCATGGGACGTAACGAAGGTTCAGTGGATGAAGCGTAACTCAGGGGTGACGACAAGCAAACTTACAAGTAACTCTCATGAGTAGGGCAAAAGTACTAGCCTCTCCTTTTAGACTATCCCCCCCCCGCCTCCCAATCGTATCTCAAAAGCTAAGAGACCCGTGTTCAGAAAAGTTAAAACCATTTTTCAAATTTGCCTCTTATCTCCCCTCTGAGTTTTAAATAAGGTTTTAGATTGATTTAGGGGGTTCTTAAGGGTTTTCAAAATCTTTTAAGTGCTCTCACGGATTTTAAAATTCTTTTAACTATCATAAGGAATTCTCAATTGATTTTGTTTTTTTTTTTAATTTTGTTTCTTTTTTTTTAATGAATTAGTTATAAGGGTTTTCACAATATTAAAAATATTTTATATAATTTAATAATTTACAAAATCTTTTAAGGACTATGGATTTTCAAATTCATTTAAAGATTCTTATGGATTCTCAAAATTTTATCAAGGTAAGGAATACTTCTCCAAAACACGACCCCGCGAGCTGCTTGCAGCTCGCGCAACGCGCAAATACTAGTCAAGGGGCCCAGAGTTGGTCAAAATCATTTTTCAAAACTCCCCCCTCTCCCCCCCTTCACCCCTCCCCCCAACGTATCTCGGAAACTAAGAGACCCGTGTTCTGTTTTCTTACGGATTCGTATAGAGGAGGCTCGGAATAGTAAAAACCATTTTTCTAAGTTCCCCCCCCTCGGCCCCCTTCTCCCCCTTTAGGCGGATCTCGGAAGTTTGACAGACTTGCAACATTTTTTTTTTCAGATTCATATCAAGGGGCCCAGAGTTGGTCAAAATCATTTTTCAAAACTCCCCCCCTCTCCCCCTCTTCACCCCTCCCCCCATCGTATCTCGACTCGATAGCTTTCCGGTGGTAGGTAGGTCCTGAGTGGAGCGAACCTGCGAGACCGAGTGGAGCGAAGGGGGGAGGTGGCGAGCGAAGCGAGCCGGCGACCTCCGTAGCGTAACGAAGGTTGAGTGGGTGAAGCGTAACTCGGGGGTGACGACAAGCAAACTTACAATAACTCTCATGAGAAGGGCAATAGTACCAAGCCTCCCCTTTTTGGCCTCCCCCCGCCCTCCCAATCGTATCTCAGAAAGTAAGAGACACATGTTCAGTTTTTTTAAGGATTCGTATAGAGGAGAATCGGAAAAGGAAAAACCATTGTCAAAGTTCCCCCCCCCCTGACCCCTTCTACCCCTTTAGGCGGATCTCGGAAGTTAACAGACTTGCAACATTTTATTTTTTAGATTCATATCAAGGGGCCCAGAGTATGTCAAAATCATTTGTCAAAACTCCCCCCTCTCCCCCTCTTCACCCCTCCCCCCATCGTATCTCGGAAACTAAGAGACCCGTGTTCTGTTTTCTTACGAATTCGTATAGAGGAGGCTCTGAATAGTAAAAACCATTTTATAAATTTCCCCCCCTTCGTCCACCTTCTCCCCCCTTTAGGCGGATCTCGGAAGTTAACAGACCTGCAACGTTTCTGTTTTCAGATTCATATCAAGGGGCCCAGAGTGGGTCAAAATCATTTTTCAAAACTAACCCCTCTCCCCCCCTTTACCCCTCCCCCCATCGTATCTCGGAAAAACTACGTAGCGGTAAAGCGAAGCGTAGGGATAAGGTCGCGATAGCTTTCCGGTGGTAGGTAGGTCTTGAGTGGAGCGAACCTGCGAGACCGAGTGGAGCGAAGGGGGGAGGTGGCGAGCGAAGCGAGGCGGCGACCTCCGTAGCGTAACGAAGGTTGAGTGGGTGAAGCGTAACTCGGGGGTGACGACAAGCAATCTTACAAGTAACTCTCATGAGAAGTGCAATAGTACCAAGCCTCCCCTTTTTGGCCTCCCCCCCCCCCCTCCCAATCGTATCTCAGAAACTAAGAGACCCATGTTCAGTTTTTTTAAGGATTCGTATAGAGGAGAATCGGAAAAGGAAAAACCATTGTCAAAGTTCCCCACCCCCCCCCTGACCCCTTCTACCCCTTTAGGCGGATCTCGGAAGTTAACAGACTTGCAAAATTTTTTTTTTCTGTTTCTTATCAAAGGGCCCAGAGTTGGTCAAAATCATTTTTCAAAACTCAACTTTCTCCCCTTCTTCACCCCTTCCCCCATCGTATCTCGGAAACTAGGTAGCGGAATTGTTCATCAATTATATCATCATCAAGATGGCGGCTGCGATAATTTTCGTAGTAATCATCATGGGAGTCGTTTTCATGGTTTCCGAGGATGCTAAAGCCGATAGTGAAGTTAAAATCCAAATCCAAGATGGCGGCTGTGATAATTTTCAAAATGTTCATCATGGGAGTCGTTTTCATGGTTTTCGAGGATGGTAAAGCCGATAGTGAGGTCAAAATCAAATTCCAAGATGGCGGCTGCGATATTTTTCGAAATGTTCATCATGGGAGTCGTTTTCATGGTTTTCGAAGGTGCTAAAACCGATGGCGAGGTCAAAATGAGAATCCTATATGGCGGCTGCTATAATTTTCGAAATAATCATCATGGGAGTCGTTTTCATGGTTTCCGAGGATGCTAAAGCCGATAGTGAGGTTAAAATCCAAATCCAAGATGGCGGCTGTGACAATTTTCAAAATGTTCATCATGGGAGTCGTTTTCATGGTTTTCGAGGATGGTAAAGCCGATAGTGAGGTCAAAATCCAAATCCAAGAAGGCGGCCGCGATAATTTTCGAATTGTTCATCATGGGAGTCGTTTTCATGGTTTTCGAGGATGCCAAAGCCGATAGTGAGGTCAAAAACAAAGGCGGCTGCGATAATTTTCGAAATAATAATCATGGGAGTCGTTTTCATGGTTTCCAAGGATGCTAAAGTCGATAGTGAGGTTAAAATCCAAATCCAAGATGGCGGCCGTGATAATTTTCGAATTATTCATCATGGGAGTCGTTTTCATGGTTTTCGAGGATGGTAAAGCCGATAGTGAGGTTTAAATCAAAATCCAAGATGGCGGCTGCGATATTTTTCAAAATGTTCATCATGGGAGTCGTTTTCATGGTTTTCGAGGGTGCTAAAACCGATGGCGAGGTCAAAATGAGAATCCAATATGGCGGCTGCTAAAATTTTCGAAAAAATCATCATGGGAGTCGTTTTCATGGTTTCCGAGGATGCTAAATTCGATAGTGAGGTTAAAATCCAAATCCAAGGTGGCGGCTGTGATAATTTTAAAAATGTTCATCATGGGAGTCGTTTTCATGGTTTTTGAGGATGCCAAAGCCGATAGTGAGGTCAAAAACAAAATCCAAGATGGCGGCTGCGAAAATTTTCGAAATAATCATCATGGGAGTCGTTTTCATGGTTTCCGAGGATGCTAAAGCCGATAGTGAAGTTAAAATCCAAATCCATGATGGCGGCCGTGATAATTTTCATAATGTTCATAATGGGAGTCGTTTTCATGGTTTTCGAGGATGGTAAAGCAGATAGTGAGGTCAATATCAAAATCCAAGATGGCGGCTGCGATATTTTTCGAAATGTTCATCATGGGAGTCGTTTTCATGGTTTTCGAGGATGCTAAAGCCAAAAGTGAGGTCAAAATTAAAATCCAAGATGGCAGCTGCTATAATTTTCGAAATGTTCATCATGGGAGTCGTTTTCATGGTTTTCAAGGATGCTAAAACCGATAGTGAGGTCAAAATCAAAATCCAAGATGGCGGCTGCGATAATTTTCGAAATAATCATCATGGGAGTCGTTTTCATGGTTTCCGAGGATGCTAAATTCGATAGTGAGGTTAAAATCCAAATCCAAGGTGGCGGCTGTGATAATTTTCAAAATGTTCATCATGGGAGTCGTTTTCATGGTTTTCGAGGATGGTAAAGCCGATAGTGAGGTTTAAATCAAAATCCAAGATGGCGGCTGCGATATTTTTCAAAATGTTCATCATGGGAGTCGTTTTCATGGTTTTCGAGGGTGCTAAAACCGATGGCGAGGTCAAAATGAGAATCCAATATGGCGGCTGCTAAAATTTTCGAAAAAATCATCATGGGAGTCGTTTTCATGGTTTCCGAGGATGCTAAATTCGATAGTGAGGTTAAAATCCAAATCCAAGGTGGCGGCTGTGATAATTTTCAAAATGTTCATCATGGGAGTCGTTTTCATGGTTTTTGAGGATGCTAAAGCCGATAGTGAGGTTTAAATCAAAATCCAAGATGGCGGCTGCGATATTTTTCAAAATGTTCATCATGGGAGTCGTTTTCATGGTTTTCGAGGGTGCTAAAACCGATGGCGAGGTCAAAATGAGAATCCAATATGGCGGCTGCTAAAATTTTCGAAAAAATCATCATGGGAGTCGTTTTCATGTTTTTCGAGGATGCTAAAGCCGATAGTGAGGTTAAAATCCAAATCCAAGATGGCGGCTGTGATAATTTTCAAAATGTTTATAATGGGAGTCGTTTTCATGGTTTTCGAGGATGGTAAAGCCGATAGTGAGGTCAAAATCAAAATCCAAGATGGCGGCTGCGATATTTTTCGAAATGATCATCATGGGAGTCGTTTTCATGGTTTTCGAGGATGCTAAAGCCGTTAGTGAGGTCAAAATCAAAATCCATAATGGCGGCTGCGATAATTTTCGAATTATTCATCATGGGAGTCGTTTTCATGGTTTTCGAGGATGCCAAAGCCGATAGTGAGGTCAAAAACAAAATCCAAGATGGCGGCTGCGAAAATTTTCGAAATAATCATCATGGGAGTCGTTTTCATGGTTTCCGAGGATGCTAAAGCCGATAGTGAAGTTAAAATCCAAATCCATGATGGCGGCCGTGATAATTTTCATAATGTTCATAATGGGAGTCGTTTTCATGGTTTTCGAGGATGGTAAAGCAGATAGTGAGGTCAATATCAAAATCCAAGATGGCGGCTGCGATATTTTTCGAAATGTTCATCATGGGAGTCGTTTTCATGGTTTTCGAGGATGCTAAAGCCAAAAGTGAGGTCAAAATTAAAATCCAAGATGGCAGCTGCTATAATTTTCGAAATGTTCATCATGGGAGTCGTTTTCATGGTTTTCAAGGATGCTAAAACCGATAGTGAGGTCAAAATCAAAATCCAAGATGGCGGCTGTGATAATTTTCGAAATAATCATCATGGGAGTCGTTTTCATGGTTTCCGAGGATGCTAAATTCGATAGTGAGGTTAAAATCCAAATCCAAGGTGGCGGCTGTGATAATTTTCAAAATGTTCATCATGGGAGTCGTTTTCATGGTTTTCGAGGATGGTAAAGCCGATAGTGAGGTCGCTAAAACCGATGGCGAGGTTAAAATCCAAATCCAAGATGGCGGCTGTGATAATTTTCAAAATGTTCATCATGGGAGTCGTTTTCATGGTTTCCGAGGATGCTAAAGCCGATAGTGAGGTCAAAAACTAAATCCAAGATGGCGGCTGTGATAATTTTCAAAATGTTCATCATGGGAGTCGTTTTCATGGTTTTCGAGGATGGTAAAGCCGATAGTGAGGTTAAAATCCAAATCCAAGATGGCGGCTGTGATATTTTCAAAATGTTCATCATGGGAGTCGTTTTCATGGTTTTCGAGGATGGTAAAGCCGATAGTGAGGTCAAAATCAAAATCCAAGATGGCGGCTTCGATAATTTTCGAAATGTTCATCATGGGAGTCGTTTTCATGGTTTTCGAGGATGCTAAAGCCGATAGTGAGGTTAAAATCCAAATCCAAGATGGCGGCTTGCGATAATTTTCGAATTGTCCATCATGGGAGTCGTTTTCATGGTTTTCGATGATGCTAAAGCCGATAGTGAGGTCAAAATCAAAATCCAAGTTGCAGACTGCAAAAAATTCAATGTTTTCATCATGGATGTCGTTATCATGGTATTCGAGGGTGCTAAAACCGATGGCGCGGTCAAAATAAGAATCCAAGATAGCAACTGCGATAATTTTCGAAATGTTCATCAATTTTATCATGAGACGTAATGAAGGTTGAGTGGATGAAGCGTAACTCAGGGGTGACGACAAGCAAACTTACAAGTAACTCTCATGAGTAGGGCAAAAGTACTAAGCCTCTCCTTTTTGGCGCCCCTCCCAATCGTATCTCAGACACTAAGAGATTCGTGTTCTTTTTTTTTACGGATTCCAATAGAGGAGGCTCGGAAAATAAAAACCATTTTTCAAAGTTGCCCCTTATGCCTCCCTTCTGAGTTTTAAATAAGGTTTTAGATTGGATTAGAGGGTTCTTATGGGGTTTCAAAATCATTTAAGTGCTCTAACGGATTTTAAAATTCTTTTAACTATCCTAAGGAATTCTCAATTTACTTTGTTTTATTTTTTCAATTCTGTTTCTTTTTTTATTGAATTAGAAGGGTTTTCAAAATTAAAAACATTTTACATAATTTAACAATTTAGGTACAAAATCTTTTGAGGACTATGGATTTTCCAATTCATTTAAAGATTCTTATGGATTCTCAAAATTTTATTAAGGTAAGGAATACTTCTCCAAAACACGACCCCGCGAGCTGCTTGCAGCTCGCGCAACGCGCAAATACTAGTTATACTATATAAAGCTCGATTTTATATTATACTATATAAAGCTCGATTACCACTCACTGACTGACTGACAGAATTGTTCTCCCAGATGGTGAAGGGGGAGGTGGGTATATTTTGATAGATTCGTAAACAAGTGACTCTCGTGAGCATGGGAAAAATCCCAAACCTCCCCTTTTCGCCCCCCCTCCCCCCCCTCCCCATCGTATCTCGGAAAATAAGAGACCTGTGTTTTGTTTTTTTACGGATTCGTATAGAGGAGGCTCGGAAAAGTAAAAACCATTTTTAAAGTTCCCCCCCCTTGCCCCCCTTCTCCCCCCCTTAGGCGGATCTCGGAAGTTGACAGACTTGCAACATTTTTTTTTTCAGATTCATATCATTGGGCCAAGAGTTAGTCCAAATCGTTTTTCAAAACTCCCCCCTCTCCCCCTCTTCACCCCTCCCCCCATCGTATCTCGGAAAGTAAGAGACCCGTGTTTTGTTTTTTTACGGATTCGTATAGAGGAGGTTCGGAAAAGTAAAAGCCATTATTCAAAGTCCCCCCCCCCTTGGCCCCCTTCTCCCCCCTTCAGGCGGATCTCGGAAGTTAACAGACTTGCAACATGTTTTTTTTTCAGATTCATATCAAGGAACCCAGAGTGGGTCAAAATCATTTTTCAAAACTCCCCCCTCTCCCCCTCTCGACCCCTCCCCCCGTCGTATCTCGGAAAAAGTAGGTAGCAGTAAAGCGAAGCGAAGCGTAGCGTAGCGTAACGAAGGTTTAGTGGGTGAATCGTAACTCAAGGGTGACGACAAGCACACTTACAAGTAACTCTCATGAGAAGGGCAAAAGTACCAAGCCTCCCCTTTTCGGCCTCTCCCCCTCCCCCCCGCGCAATCGTATCTCGGAAACTAAGAGACCAGTGTTTTGTTTTTTTACGGATTCGTATAGAGGAGGTCCGGAAAAGTAAAAGCCATTATTCAAAGTCCCCCCCCCCCCTGGCCCCCTTCTCCCCCCTTTAGGCGTATCTCGGAAGTTAACAGACTTGCAACATTTTTTTTTTCAGATTTTTATCAAGGGGCCCAGAGTTGGTCAAAATCATTTTTAAAACCCCCCCCTCTCCCCCTCTTTACCCCTCCCCCCATCGTATCTCTGAAAAACTAGGTAGCGGTAAAGCGAAGCGTAGGGATAAGGTCACGATAGCTTTCCGGTGGTAGGTAGGTCCTGAGTGGAGCGAACCTGTGAGACCGAGTGGAGCGAAGGGGGGAGGTGGCGAGCGAAGCGAGCCGGCGACCCCCGTAGCGTAACGAAGGTTGAGTGGCTGAAGCGTAACTCGGGGGTGACAACATGCAAACTTACAAGTAACTCTCATGAGTAGGGCAAAAGTAACAAGCCTCCCCTTTTTGGCCTCCCCCCCCCTCCCAATCGTATCTCGGAAACTAAGAGACCAGTGTTTTGTTTTTTTTTTTCAGATTCATATCAAGGGGCCCAGAGTACTATGTCAAAATCATTTTTCAAAACTCACCCCTCCCCCGATCTCATCTCGGAAAAATTAAGGTAAAGCGAAGCGTAGCGTAGCGTAGGGATGAGGACACGATAGCTTTCCGGTGGTAGGTAGGTCCTGAGTGGAGCGAACCTGCGAGACCGAGTGGAGGTAGGGGGGGAGGTGGCGAGCGAAGCGAGCCGGCGACCACCGTAGCGTAACGAAGGTTGAGTGGGTGAAGCGTAACTCAGGGGTGACGACAAGCAATCTTACAAGTAACTCTCATGAGTAGGGCAAAAGTACCAAGCCTCCCCTTTTTGGCCTCCCCACCCCCTCCCAATCGTATCTCGCAAACTAAGAGACCAGAGTTTTGTTTTTTTCCGGATTAGTTAGAGGAGGCTCGGCAAAGTCGTTTTCATGGTACGTGGATCGAGGACGCTAAAGCCGATAGTGAGGTCAAAATCAAAATCCAAGATGGCGACTGCAAAAAATTCAAAGTTTTCATCATGGATGTCGTTTTCATGGTTTTCGAAGGTGCTAAAACCGATGGCGAGGTCAAAATGAGAATCCAAGATGGCGGCTGCGATAATTTTGAATTGTTCATCATGGGAGTCGTTTTCATGGTTTTCGAGGATGCTAAAGCCGATAGTGAGGTTTAAATCCAAATCCAAGATGGCGGCTGCGGTAATTTAAAATGTTCATCATGGGAGTCGTTTTCATGGTTTTCGAGGATGCTAAGGCCGATAGTGAGGTCAAAATCAAAATCCAAGATGGCGGCTGCGATAATTTTCGAAATGTTTATCATGGGAGTCGTTTTCATGGTTTCCGAGGATACTAAAGCCGATAGTGAGGTTAAAATCCAAATCCAAGATGGCGGCTGCGATATTTTAAAATGTTCATCATGGGAGTCGTTTTCATGGTTTTCGAGGATGCTAAGGCCGATAGTGAGGTCAAAATCAAAATCCAAGATGGCGGCTGCGATAATTTTCGAAATGTTCATCATGGGAGTCGTTTTCATGGTTTTCGATGACGCTAAAGCCGATAGTGAGGTCAAAATCAAAATCCAAGATGGCGGCTGCGATAATTTTCGAAATGTTCATCATGGGAGCCGTTTTCATGGTTTTTGAGGATGCTAAAGCCGATAGTGAGGTCAAAATCAAAATCCAAGATGTCGGCTGCGATAATTTTCGAAATGTTCATCATGGGAGTCGTTTTCATGGTTTCCGAGGATGCTAAAGCCGATAGTGAGGTTAAAATCCAAATCCTAGATGGCGGCTGCGATAATTTTCGAAGTGTTCATTATGGGAGTCGTTTTCATGGTTTTTGAGGATGCTAAAGCCGATAGTGAGGTCAAAATTAAAATCCAAGATGGCGGCTGCGATAATTTTGGAATTGTTCATCATGGGAGTCGTTTACATGGTTTTCGAGGACGATAAAGCCGATAGAGAGGTCAAATCAAAATCCAAAATGGCGACTGCAAAAAATTCAAAGTTTTCATCATGGATGTCGTTTTCATGGTTTTCGAGGGTGCTAAAACCGATGGCGAGGTCAAAATGAGAATCCAAGATGGCGGCTGCGATAATTTTGAATTGTTCATTAATTTCATCATGGGAGTCGTTTTCATGGTTTTCGAGGATGCTAAAGCCGATAGTGAAGTCAAAATAAAAATCCAAGATGGCGGCTGCGATAATTTTCGAAATGTTCATCATGGGAGTCATTTTCATGGTTTCCGAGGATGCAAAAGCCGATATAGAGGTCAAAATCAAAATCCAAGATGGCGGCTGCGATAATTTTCGAAATGTTCATCATGGGAGTCGTTTTCATGGTTTCCGAGGATACTTAAGCCGATAGTGAGGTTAAAATCCAAATCCAAGATGGCGGTTGTGATAATTTTCGAAATGTTCATCATGGGAGTCGTTTTCATGGTTTTCGAGGATGATAAAGCCGATAGTGAGGTCAAACTCAAAATCCAAAATGGCGACTGCAAAAAAATTTCAAAGTTTTAAACATGGATGTCGTTTTCATGGTTCTCGAGGATGCTAAAGCCGATAGTGAGGTCAAAATCAAAATCCAAGATGGCGGCTGCGATAATTTTCGAAATGTTCATCATGGGAGTCGTTTTCATGGTTTCCGAGGATACTAAAGCCGATAGTGAGGTCAAAATCAAAATTCAAGATGGCGGCTGCGATATTTTAAAATGTTCATCATGGGAGTCGTTTTCATGGTTTTCGAGGATGCTAAGGCCGATAGTGAGGTCAAAATCAAAAACCAAGATGGCGGCTGCGATATTTTAAAATGTTCATCATGGGAGTCGTTTTCATGGTTTTCGAGGATGCTAAGGCCGATAGTGAGGTCAAACTCAAAATCCAAAATGGCGACTGCAAAAAATTTCAAAGTTTTAAACATGGATGTCGTTTTCATGGTTCTCGAGGATGCTAAAGCCGATAGTGAGGTCAAAATCAAAATCCAAGATGGCGGCTGCGATAATTTTCGAAATGTTCATCATGGGAGTCATTTTCATGGTTTTCGAGGATGCAAAAGCCGATAAAGAGGTCAAAATCAAAATCCAAGATGGCGGCTGCGATAATTTTCGAAATGTTCATCATGGGAGTCGTTTTCATGGTTTCCGAGGATACTAAAGCCGATAGTGAGGTCAAAATCAAAATTCAAGATGGCGGCTGCGATATTTTAAAATGTTCATCATGGGAGTCGTTTTCATGGTTTTCGAGGATGCTAAGGCCGATAGTGAGGTCAAAATCAAAAACCAAGATGGCGGCTGCGATATTTTAAAATGTTCATCATGGGAGTCGTTTTCATGGTTTTCGAGGATGCTAAGGCCGATAGTGAGGTCAAACTCAAAATCCAAAATGGCGACTGCAAAAAATTTCAAAGTTTTAAACATGGATGTCGTTTTCATGGTTCTCGAGGATGCTAAAGCCGATAGTGAGGTCAAAATCAAAATCCAAGATGGCGGCTGCGATAATTTTCGAAATGTTCATCATGGGAGTCGTTTTCATGGTTTTCGAGCATGCTAAAGCCGATAGTAAGGTCAAAATCAAAATCTAAGATGGCAGCTGCGATAATTTTCGAAATGTTCATCATGGGAGTCGTTTTCATGGTTTTCGAGCATGCTAAAGCCGATAGTAAGGTCAAAATCAAAATCTAAGATGGCAGCTGCGATAATTTTCGAAATGTTCATCATGGGAGTCGTTTTCATGGTTTTCAAAGATGCTTAAGCCGATAGATAGGTCAAAATCAAAATCCAAGATGGCGACTGCAAAAAATTTCAAAGTTTTAAACATGGATGTCGTTTTCATGGTTCTCGAGGATGCTAAAGCCGATAGTGAGGTCAAAATCGAAATCCAAGATGGTGACTGCAAAAACTTTCAAAGTTTTAATGATGGATGTCGATTTCATGGTTTTCGAGGATGCTCAAGCCGATAGTGAGGTCAAAATCGAAATCCAAGATGGCGGCTGCGATAATTTTCGAAATGTTCATCATGGGAGTCGTTTTCATGGTTTTCGAGGATGCTAAAGCCGATAGTGAGGTCAAAATCGAAATCCAAGATGGCGGCTGCGATAATTTTCGAAATGTTCATCATGGGAGTCGTTTTCATGGTTCTCGAAGATGCTAAAGCCGATAGTGAGGTCAAAATCAAAATCCAAGATGGCGGCTTCAATAATTTTCGGATTGTTCATCATGGGAGTCGTTTTCATGGTTCTCGAGGATGCTAAAGACGATAGTGAGGTCAAAATCAAAATCGAAGATGGCGGTTGCGATAATTTTCGAAGTGTTCATTATGGGAGTCGTTTTCATGGTTCTCGAGGATGCTAAAGCCGATAGTGAGGTCAAAATCAAAATCCAAGATGGCGGTTGTGATAATTTTCGAATTTTTCATCATGGGAGTCGTTTTCATGGTTTTCGAGTGTGCTCAAACCGATGGCGAGGTCAAAATGAGAATCCAAGATGGCGGCTGCTATAATTTTCGAATTGCTTATCAATTTCGTCATGGGAGTCATTTTCATGGTTTTCGAGGATGCTAAAGCCGATAGTGAAGTTAAAATCCAAATCCAAGATGGCGGCTTTGATAATTTTCGAAAAGTTCATCAATTTCATCATGGGACGTAACGAAGGTTGAGTGGATGAAGCGTAACTCAGGGGTGACGACAAGCAAACTTACAAGTAACTCTCATGAGTAGGGCAAAAGTACTAAGCCTCTCCTTTTTGGCTCCCCCAACCCTCCCAATCGTATCTCAGACACTAAGAGACCCGTGTTCTTTTTTTTTACGGATTCGTATAGAGGAGGCTCGGAAAAGTAAAAACCATTTTTCAAAGTTGCCCCTTATCCTCCCTTCTGAGTTTTTAATTAGGTTTTAGATTGGATTAGGGGGTTCTTAAGGGTTTCAAAATCTTTTAAGTGCTCTAACGGATTTTTAAATTCTTTTAACTACTTATCCTAAGGAATAAGTTATAAGGGTTTTCAGAATATTAAAATTATTTTATATAATTTAATAATTTACAAAATCTTTTAAGGACTATGGATTTTCCAATTCATTTAAAGATTCATAAGGATTCTCAAAATTGTATTAAGGTATAAGGAATACTTCTCCAAAACACGACCCCGCGAGCTGCTTGCAGCTCGCGCAACGCGCAAATACTAGTATACATATAAAACTAGAATAAAATTAAATAGGGGACCTTCTCCTTTTATTAAGGTCGGTTGAAAACTAGCTCAACAATATAATAAATCGAATAAATTAACTTTGCCTATAATTTTATTGAACTAACTTAATTTCAATAAAATTGCTTAGGTATTGGAATTTATTAAATTTCAATAAAATTGTTTTGTCTCTGAAGAGAACGTTGCCTTGGCTGAAGTTTGACCTTAACGTTCACTATCGATCTATTTTCTAGGAATCAAACGTTCAAAGCGAGAAACCTTTTGTAAGCAAGTTTATTGTGGTTTATTTGATTTAAATACCCAGACCCAGTTTAACACATTAATAGCCAGTTTTACCTATAGACGGCACCGTGTTAGCCAGTAGCTTGATTAACATACTGAGGCTGTAGCCTGCGCGAGTGCGCGACGTTAACGTCAAATAAAAACTTCGTTTGTATAATTGTATAATTAAACTAGTTTCCCATACAATATTTTGAATGAATTGAACCAGTAGTGTCGGTCTCGACCTACGAGTTGCAGATTGTGGGTTTGAAGCCAGCCAGACGTATAACTTCATGAAATTTCATTCAGAAACTGGCATGTTCAAGAACCTAACATTCAAATACATGTGACATCTACCAACTCGCACTAGGCCCGTGTGGTGGATTGTGGGCAACTCCTTCTCACAGAGGGGAAGCCTTTTTTTCAACAGTGGGAACATTATAGGCTGATGATGATGATGATGTCAGGGTTAATTTTTGCCATTTTTTTACTTTTAAGCCGACACCAAAAACGTTTGCGATGCTCCTGTTATTATATCCCGTCAGGGCCGGATTAACCATCTCGGGACCCCAGGCACAGCTCGTTTCGGGCCCTCCCTTTTTCATACCACAACAACGCCATTTTCCAATAATAATCCCTGGTGCCGTTTTGCCCTGTCAATAATACCCACACTTGATTTTTTGATTTCAAATTAATATTTTTGTCATTTAATAAGCGATTATTTAAGAATAAAAAATAAATTATACAAGTTAATAAATTCACCGTTACTCTTATAGTGTCAATAATGGGGGCTTATACCTTATAATGTGAAAAAAAGTTTCACCAGTTTTTTTTTTCACTTTTTAATCGGGAGTGCTGGGCCCCTGGTCATGGTGGGCCCCTAGGCACTGGCCTAAAGTGCCTTATGGATAATACGGCACTGTATCCCGTTATTAAATTGAGTTTCTAAAGAGCCCACACTTCTGAGGATCTGAAAAAACTACCAATGTAAAATTGTAGTGGAAAAAGTTATATTACACACTGGTTTTAATTTAAAAATACTTCAGTCTAAAACCACGGCCGCGGCCTCGGGCTATGCAACTTATTTTCTTAACGTGAGTATATCAATGGTCTGCCTGGTCTGATATCACTAGCGTGTCTTGGCTATAGACGTGTTCTCTGTCATTACTATGCAAGTTGTGCTTCATTACGGCATGCTTTTTTTTTTTTTTTTAATTAGCCATTTATGTCCCACTGCTGGACAAAGTCCTCCCCCATATCCTTCCAAGTGTTCTTTACTAGTGCCACTTCGGACCAGCCATCGAGGTACGCATCTAGATCGTCCTACCACCTCTTTTTGGGCCGGCCTCGGCGGCGTCGTCCATTCTCAGGCACCCATTGAGTGCATATTTTTGCCCAGCGACTATCTTGCATGCGAATGACGTGACCCGCCCAATTCCATTTGAGCCTGGCAGCCTTTTTATCTACGTCAATTGTTCCAGTTTTAGAGCGCAGCGTGGTGTTATGTATTTTATCGGATCTTCTTACACCCAGAATGCTGCGCTCCATTGCTCTTTGGCGCACTCCAAGGTGGAATTTCAGCGACTCGGTGAGCGACCAGGTCTGAGCACCGTAGGTTGGGACGGGCAGGATACACATATCGATGAGTTTCCGCTTCAGGGAAATCGGCAGATCTCCCTTCATTAGCGTCTTCATGGACCAGTAGCTCTTCCAGGCGTTGTCGATTCGGCGATCGATTTCCTTTTCCTGCCTGTTTTCGAAGGAAACTAACTGGCCCAAATAGATGTACTCATCGACATATTGTATTTCCTGCCCATCTACCTCGACCCTTACTTTGCGTGTTATTTGTCATTACTTTAGTTTTAGATCGATTCATCGCAAGTCCCACCTTGAGGCTAGCCGTGCTCAGATAGGCTTTAATTATTAAATAATTTTTCATTTATTTTATTTATACAATTGCTGCCGAAAGACAAATCGTTTTTCTTTTGAACGTTTAACTTGTGGCTAAGTCTGCATAAATATTAATTTATGCACGAGCGCAATTTGTCTGCACGAACCACCAACACCTAAAACAAATATTTGAAAAACTACAGAATTATTTTCACGTATTAAGGTTATAAAGTCTGTGTTTACTTTAAAAAATAGACGAAACATAAATGTTAGCAGGCAACTGGGGGCCAATTCTCGCTTTTAGACATGGTGTCGAATTCGACAAAAATTTCTAATGACGTCATTTTTTCGACAAATTTTAAAAGTTGCTATTCTGGGAATGTCGGATTCGACATTAATTTGTCGAAGGCTAACGTTAGAATTCATGTCGAGTGCTTCTGAGCAGTAGAGATGTAATGTCGATTGTAGAGATACGTCATTTCTGAGTGAATTTGTTGAGTTTTGGATTGTACACTGTTTTCTTTTCTTTAGTTTTTAAATAAAATACAGCTTGGCATGTCATACCTACTGGAAATTCGATAAACTCTTGATTTTTGCATTGTGTTTTCTTGAAACGACGACATCGCGCAAATAACAAACTCTGTAATTTGTGTACCCACGATTAGACTAGAAACCACTGAAAGTTGGACGAGTTTATTAGCATTTTTATCACAATAACAATAGCATTTTTGTCTCGGAGTTGTTGGAAAGTGGCGAGCAACTGGCCAATACACGGCGACAACAGCGCACTTATCCCGCCGTCGATATTTACGATTTGAGCGAAACAGAAGTCATTAAAATAATTCCCCTCCATGTTAAAATAAAAATCATGAAATGTAAAACAGTACAGCCCACTAATGATTTATAAACACAGAGTCCATGTAAACATAACAAAAGACGCAAATTCTGACACTGACCTGACAGACAATCAACTGTCAAACTGATTATTTTTACACAAAACGTTTCGTTTCATCCTTAAATAATTAGATTTAGTCAGCGTTTTAAAACAAAATCATTCATTAACCTATAGTTACCTAAAACGGAACGTGCGAATCTTCATAATGGTAACATTATCTTCACTCGACTCGACATTTTCGTGACATTTATTTCTATTTTGACTGAGAATACGGATTTCTGCTCAATTCGACATTTTTTGGTAGAGATAGAGATATTTTTAATAGATATAGACTTACAATCTCGAACTCGAGAAAAATGGCGAAAGTCGAGAATTAGCCCCCTGAGGTCTTTAACCCGTGCTGGTTTGGTAATGTATGTTTTAATTTAACTCAATTTTATCACTCACGAAGGACAAAGACAAAGTTAATAACATCAGAAAGGCTGTAAAAACTGTAGAATAGTAATTGACATTGACATTTTAATTAAAATTCTAAGCACTAAAACGGCTTGTAACCGTCCATTCAGGAGATAATAATAAGGAAACTTTGGTTACATTGGCCTCTGAAAATACCAGTTATCAAAGTACTCTAAAATGTTTGAACTGTAGAATATTAGTTGAGTTGGAGACCATTTAAAAATCGGACCTTGAAGATTGAGGAATTCGGGAGCTAAATTTTAATGGCGTCCTAATAGTCTGTCTTGAGAAAATAAATTGACTTGCTTCAAAAGTTCAGATCGAGTGAGCTTACTAGATACGTGCAGAAACTTCAAAATGATCGTCCTTAAATTTTACTGGTACAACTAAATTGTTAGTTAAAAAATAAAGCTTCCTGCCCTTTCTTCCCCATACAAAGTTTAACCGTACCAAAAAGAGTTACGAGGCTTTTGCTTCACGTACAAGTACTTATATCTGAGATATCCCGGACGTAAAATCAAACGATTACGAGTACATCCGGTGATATCATATTTTTAAAATAAGTGCTATACGGTGTTAGGAATCCGTCCAGTCGTACGCCATTTAAGATCCTAGGTTCGGCTAGCCGACATCCTGTATACCTGTAAACCTTCTACAAGTTATTTGCCAGCTAGTCCTTTCATTTAGTAAAGGTCAAGAAACTTCACCTCGCCATCTACTAATTCACTGTGGGAGTCAGACATTTTTAAATCCACGTTCCTACTTAGGGTTAATACACACCGAGACTCGACGCTGCGTGCACCTTTCAATAGAGTGATTCAAAACCTGATTTTATTAATTACACGAAAATATTGCACTGTTGACGCGACGCGACACAGCGCCGCGCCACGCGCTCACATTAATAGCGACTCAAAATTTAACTTTATTCACGACACAAAAAGAAACAGATTTCCAATATCGTCGTGTCACGTCGCGTCTTTGTATGAACTAACCCTTACGTGGTGTCCTCCGTGAGCGACGAATACGACGCGACGCAAAGCGATTGGAATTATTTCAACTACTTTTATAATATTATCATAATATTTACTTCGTGTTGCGTCGCGTCGTGTCGTATTTGTCGCTCACACAGGACACTGCCTTTAGACTTTGATGTTCAGAATGTGATTCCTCTATACGAAGACAGTAGAATGTGTCAGTTGAAAGTTTTACACCTACGTGTGTAGATAGTTCTTAGAGAACGACTAGAATACTAGATAACTAACTTGAACGGTTTTCATGGCTTGAGATTTCTTGATTATAAACTAGGTTTTGCCACTCCCTCGTATTAATCAACAAGATAAATCAATTCGGCTTGAACTCTGCTCATAATGATATCATTCAATAATTGTGACTCGAATAACTTGTGGCGCCATCTGTGATCGTAGGGACATCATTGTTGTTTTCTTCAGGAACAATGCTTTTTGGAATAAAATAATTCAATCCGATTTGAGTACTTCAAAAGACACGTGGCGCCATCTCTTGTCATAAGAACATTATTGTTGCGTTCCTTGGGAACAGGTAGGTTCTTTTTTGAGATTAAAGAAACCTTAATATGTCCGTTTCTATACACCTGACAACGTATGCAAAACAGTATGATCGTTTCAGTAGTTTAAGCGTAAAAAGGTTACAAACAAAGTTACTTTCATATAATTATTATTATTTATAATACTAGGTGAAGAAGTTAGGATTACAATATAAGTTAGAATGTTTTCTACCGTGTTTCACATACAAGTAGGTATTCCAGAATACATTTTGTAAATAGTGATGGTGGTAGGAACTCAAAACCTTTTAAGAAGCAAAACAATCTGTCATATTATTGTTGTGCCATAATAATATGGTGGATACTGAATGTAAATTTATGTACGAAAATAAAAAGATGTAATTGTACGGCTTGCTTAAATATATAAAACAACAGTCGGTTAAAACCGGCCAAGTGCGAGTCGGACTCGCCCATAAAGGGTTCCGTAGCAGCAAGTAACATAATATAAGGGTGCTTGTACACGACGCATGTAACCTGCGCAAGTGTCTCAACATGCTCAAGCTACATGCGCCGTGTACAAGCACCCCGCGGGTAGCTTGATCAAGTAGCTTGCGCATGTTACTCGCGCGGGTAAACCGCAAACTCGCACTTTTACTTGCGCGAGTTGCATGCGCCGTGTACAGTCACGAGCAATAACATGTAAACACTTGATAAAATTCAAACGCAATTTACTCATAAAATACTGGTTTCCACTTTGAAATAAGACCTATTTCGTAATAGTATGGGTTCCAAAATAGCAGTCTAATGGAAAGGCAAAATTTTAATCAACATGATAGCAGAACATCGCTTTTGAATACTGCTTAGTGTATACATACTATTGCTCGTGACTGTACAAGCACCCCGCGGGTAACTTGATCAAGTAGCTTGCGCATGTTACTCGCGCGGGTAACCCGTACCTTTACTTGCGCGGGTTACATGCGCCGTGTACAAGCACCCTAAAAGTTATTGTAGTTGGTTTTAACTTTGCAAGGTAAATTGCGGTTTGCGATTTATGACGTATTAAAAAAAAAACTAATTACTCGATCTCATTCAAACCAATTTTGAAGTTTGCATGGTAATGTACAACATAAATGTTTTTTAAAGTTTTATCATTCTCCTATTTTAGAAGTTACAGGGGGGGGGGGGGCACATTTTACAACTTTGGAAGTGTCTCTTGCGCAAACTGTTCAGTTTAGAAAAAAATGATGTTAGTAACCTCATAATCATTTTTCAAGACCTATTCATAGATACACGACACAGATAGGTCAGGTGAAAATTTTTTTTTGAGTTTTAATTCTAAGTATGGGGGTGGGGGGTACACCCGAAATTGGTTTTTGTTTTATTTTTGTGTAAAAATCCTAATGCGGTTCACATAATACATCTAGTTACCAAGTTTAAACAGGATAGCTCTTATAATTTCGTCAAAAATGGCTGTGACATACGGACGGACAGACAGACAGAAAGACAGACAGACAGACATGACGAATCTATAAGGGTTCCGTTTTCTGCCATTTGGCTACGGAACCCTAAAAAGGTGCATATTAAAATTGATAAAATAAGTTGTTCACTCTGTCACATCACAGACTTTGCCCGTGGCTTATAATTTACCGAGTGTCAAATCACGCTAGAATAATCGGGGGTCAAAACTAGTACTGTTTACATTATAGTATTGAAAACAGGGTAAACAGCTCTTCAGCGGTCATCAACCGTCTGTCAGAGCAATTAAAGCGAATTTCTCCACTTGAAAACGAAATCAATCAGTAACTCGTTTATACAGTGCTTGATTAATTGTTTATTTAATATTCAGTAAATCATAAACCCACCCCTGTTTTTCATTGCAGGCAGGCCTGGCGCACTCCGCGGTGTAGGTATGAAACTGCAAGCACACGCGGGCGCACAGTCGGCTGCAGCCCGCCGCCCGTTTCGCACGCACTCCGTACATATTTGTTAAAATGTACTTTATTCTCCCGAGCATAGATTTTAAATTTGTTTGTTTTTGCGAAACGACACTTCTGTAATATTAAGTATTCTGTGTTTCAGGCAATAACTACAGAACGCCACCTGTTATGATCCTTACAGACCTAATTCCTTTCGTCTCGTCCATATTCTTACGTCATCTGATCATACAAGCAAGCAATATTGTGAGGCGATCTTTCTAGAGCACCTCAATAATAAAGTCAGTGTGAGTCTTCTTGCCTTCCCTTCCTAGTTGATTACCGTATTATGGTTTAATTATTTACATAACATACTTACATTACAATTATTAATTTGAAGAAAACAGAACTTGCAACATACATAATTATGTGTATCAATCTTCAAGAATAGGCAGTACTTGCCAAGATCAGTCTGTAGATCGATGACCAACATTACATACTGAGTTTCCTCCGTGTGTGAGACGCAAAGCACTTCATTCCGGCTGTTAGTAGATTTTTACAAGGTTCACACTTGTTTGGTAGAACAACTTTTGATATAATTTTACTAATTCGAACAACGTTTGAGAAAATAATCAGTTTGTATAATATCGGTTTACTTAATTTTCATTTCATCGAATATTTATTTGCGATAACAACATTTGCGCTATTGATCAAAAGGTATAATGTTCATTTTGGTGTAATGTTCAGGTGGTATAACATTTAGTTTATCGAATATTCGATTGGTGTAATGTAATGCAGAAAAGAAAACATTGTAAATATTTGTTCCGTCGATCTACCTTGATAGGTGGTAATCAGCAACTAAACTAAGGATGCAAGAGCGAGCGAAGCGAGCTCGGGACTTGGGGCTCCCCGACTCGGACAGGTTAGGTTCGAAGAGGGTTCCATATTCCATAGGTTCCATCCCCTTCGTGTTAGGTTACTTTAAACCTTGCAAACAGAAATAGGAGCCCCGCAAAGCGGGGCTACGTCTAGCTACCTCGGTAGGTGGTTATCAGTAATATACGCTCGCCCTTTCATCCTTAGTCAAATTGCCGAGTACTACCTACCAAGATTTCTGTTTGCAAGGTTTAAAGTAACCTAACACGAAGGGGATGGCGGGGTCTTTCAGACCCCGCCATCCCCTTCGAACCTAACCTGTCCGAGTCGGGGTGCCCCAAGTTCCGAGCTCGCTTCGCTCGCTCTTGCATCCTTAGTAAAATTGCTGATTACCACCTACCAAGTTAGCTCGACGGAGCCCGATTTTTTAGACAATGAAAGGAAACGAATTATTAATTAACTGAATATTCGATACGATATTTTGACTAAATCATTATTATTCTAGTGAAACATTAGTTTAAATAAAATTAGTGCATTTGAAAATTCGGTCAAATGAAATTATTTCAAAGAAATAAATAGGCTAAATAAAAATTTACCAATTAATTATTCGGTGAAATGAATAATTCTACGAAACGACTTTATTGTAACCAAAATTAGCCGGAGTGATTTTCGACGAAACGTTGTTCTGCCAAACAAGGGTGAACCTTTTTACAAGCTGTCTTACCAACGGCTGTAGAGAGATAATAAGTTATATTTTTTATGAATGTTTTAATTACTTTTATCCTAATTGTCGCCTTTAACTTAGTTTCTGCAACCATTTTTTCATCCACGCAACTCCTGCCATCAAGTTACGCAGCACCCGCATCTACACATTGAAACATCATTACTGCAAGGAGTTTTTCTTATGTTACGAACTATCGAATTCATCTAATTAGGAATCCTTCATTCAGATAAGTAATAATAAATTAACTGGGTTTTAAATAGGTCTTGGTTGGGTCTAGGTATCCCTTCATTAAAAATATAGTCAGAAAAAGGAAATGAACAAGATGAAAATATTTGGTAATACGTTTAAAAGAGACCCGGTATTTGCATTAAAAATATTTTGTTGCAAAGAATTTTACGATAAAGCAGTCATAAACCAAGTTTAGGAAGAAATTGATATGACCCGGCAAGGGGTTAAATAATTTTATTGTACCATGAGGGAATCCTACCTGCATCTCGCACCTTGCCTACTGGGCTATTATTAGTATTATGAACAGTATTTGAGACAATCAGTTCTGCTATAATTACTTTCGAATTAAACTAAAATTGACGAACCTCCGTTTGAAGAAGACAACAATGGCATTGAGTTTAGTATTACAGAAACTTTAGAAGCGACCTCTACCGTTAATACCAGTTATTTATAAAAAGCGTAGATTGTAAGCTTAAAGAATAATTATCTCTGAAACCTTATGTCAGCATTTGTGTTAATTGCTCACAAGATGGCGTTGTACGCTAACTTTAAAAAAAATGATTTTGTAATGCACAGAACTTGTGTTATAAAGATCAAAATTACTAAGAAAGATTATAATAAATAAATAAGTTCAAAACCAAGGCAGAGGCCTGTGTTATTCAGTCCTACTATGCAGCTTAATTATGGCTGACACACGAAAAAAAAAATTTTATGGCACCCATAGGCTGAGAAACAATGTCACTAACTACTTTTTAGGGATAAAAAATAATTTGCTACACCAGATTACTTTATCAAGTTTATTTTCAACTTTAGGCATAGGGTGTAAATAAAAATCAATTTAAAAAATACTACAGCTCATATAATCGAAGTTACACTTTCATCTCATCAACAATGATCACAAAAGTTTCATATCTTTTGTTTACGCACCGCATAGAACATTCCGTTGGCATACAACTTAAAATTTCATTATACAATTGAACGTATTATTTAAAAATAATTTTACTGGAACCATATTTTAATATTTTTTATTTTATTTACATTAAAATTCGCAAATACAACTGGTATTTACATTTTAATTTATACATAATGTCTTACTGATTTTTCTCTTATTATTTACAAATTCTACGTTTCTTAAACAACTTTTGGTCAATTCTTATTTATAAATAAATAGTTTTATACTTTGAAATTTAGCTAAATTGGGACTCACTCGCAAAAGTGTTCGATAGGTATAATTATACTTTTAAATATCATTGAAAGGTATAAATAATATTCTAGTCGGTAGGAGTAGAAGAGTTCAATTGATAAAATATAAATAGTACGAGTACAAACACTTTTGTGAACAACTGTCCTAGACAAAACAGACTATAAAGCAATTTATTAATCTTAGTGACTAGACTCTTTAAAATTCTTCATAATGGGGACAATTCATTAGGCTACTGTTATGTAAAGACCGATAATGTAAATACCTAGTTTTACTAAAATGCCACTTTATATATTTTTAAATATTGTGCGTTTTGGAATTTAAAGTTGTCAACAAAAAAATAACAGGGAGTGGATAAAAAAGAAGTGAATAAAATAATTTTATGTATTGAATTTTCATTTCGTTAAAGGTGGAAAGGTCAGAAGTTGAAAATAAGATTTTTCAAAGCAAAACACCTAAAGTGGCAGTAACTACTTAAACTGTAGGTAATTATGACGTGTAAAAATGTCGAGGTAGTTACAAACACTAGGGAATATAGAAAGTATTTTTTTAAAACACTGTTTATGAAAATTTTTAGGAAAAGTTTTAATAAGATGGGTAAGATATTATTTAATAATAAATATAATGCAGGAAATATTTTTAATTTCTACACTAATTCTGTCGTATGTCTAAATATACTAGTTGGTGTTTTCTTGTATATCATTACGAACGATTAATTTTATAGGATTATTTATTTACCCTACCTAATTACAGCTATTGTAAAACAACTGAAAATATTGAAGGATATAGATCTAATTGTAATTCACTCAGGCAAAGAAAAATAACAAAAGTGCATTGAATAATACTGTGTTTTTACACTTCAATAATTTCAATTAATTATTAATCATAAAGCGAAAAAAAAGCATTTATTTAACATTATTTCATAGCCAGATTAATAAAATTTCGTGCATTACAATTGAGTGTTGAGTTGTTGAGTGTGTTAAAATCATAAAGTTTTTTTTTAAATACATGCAACTGTTTCTGATTGAATTACAACTGAAATCTGAGTGAATTACAACTAGAAGTAAATAAAAGCAAATACGATATTCGTGAAAAAGACTAGGTATTTTCGTACGGTGCTATTTCTGTGACAATATCTCTTAACATAATATAGAGCGGGAGCCCGTAACAGATGTCCGTGACCAATTTCCTCTCAAGCGATAATTAGTAGACTACATAAGGGAGTCATATCATAAAGATTCGTGGAAGTCAGCTGCGATTCCGTTGGTGGGATAAGCAGCAATCGCCGTTCAAACACGTAGAAAAAATATTTTTTTTTAGTCATTCCCTCCCAACTGAAACCTGGTTTAAATTGAAGATTACCTTGTATCACGAAGAATAAAACCAATCAGCCGACGGTAAAATGGTGGAATACACGTCAGCTGGTCACTCGAACATGTAATTTTTTATTTTATTTTCAGTGATTTCCTCTCAACCCAAATTTAACCTGATGAAAGTTTACATGTAGTTAAGGCTAAAAACAGACGTCAGCTGGCTGTGTCTCGGTGGAAAGACCGTCAGCTGATACTTTGAAAATTACAAACAGGACCAAGGCTCTCAGCCTAAATATGCATTTAGTTCAAAGTTTTCAATTCCTCCCTACAGAAAACAAGTTTATATTGACGCTTACTCAATATCACGATGAAAAAATACGTTCAGCTAATGTTTACAGACAGTTATGGATCAAAATACAGAGTTATTCTTATTAAGCTGGGCATCAGGAACATATGTGATTCCGTAAGAGATACGAAAAAACTTATTTAGATAACATTAGCTCTTTTTTCAGTATAACAATTTTATCATTTTATTTTTCTGGTCAAGTGTGAATTGTTCACTAAAATGAATTCGCTAGGAACAATATTTGGATTATACAAAATGTGCAATACCTTAAAAACTACTTAACCGATTTTCGTGAAACAAACTGTACAATAGTTTTTACAACAAGACCAACACATTAAAATAAAGTCCATTGCAATAACCCCATAAACAAAAAATTACATTTTCAAGTTACGTAATTATGATCAACATTAGTAAAATTTTCTAGTTAGTTTCGTTACATTTATTATGTATTTTAATTAGCACTAATAAGAAAAATACAGTATTATAATAAGAATTTAGCACAAACAAATAACATAAAAAAAATCTGATTAGAAAATATATTAAGAAAGTCTCCTTACAAACAATATTTACCTACATCTTGTAGCACTTCCCACTACGTGCACCTCTCGTCATAGCGGTGGTCTCATAGCCGACTTTTAATACTTTGGAAAAGCCCAAAAAATGTATGGAGCGTGATGAATGTTAAATGATGTCCTTTGACCAATTTCCGCCATCCTGATTTTTGTTTTCTGATACAACGAAATGATCTTTACATGAAACAGAGTCGAAAGGCATTAAAAAATAAATCTGATATTAGATAATTATGTTGATCATAATTACGTAACTTGAAAATGTAATTTGTTGTTTATGGGGTTATTGCAATGGACTTTTTTTTAATGTGTTGGTCTTGTTGTAAAAACTATTGTACAGTTTGTTTCACGAAAATCGGTTTAGTAGTTTTTAAGGTATTTCACATTTTGTATAATCCAAATATTGTTCGTAGCAAATTCATTTTAGTGAAAAATTCACACTTGACCAAAAAAATAAAACGCTAAAACTGTTATACTGAAAAAAGAGCTAAAGTTTTCTAAATAAGTTTTTTCGTATCTCTTACGAAATCACATATGTTCCTGATGCCCAGCTTAATAAGAATAACTCTGTATTTTGATCCATAACTGTCTGTAAACATTAGCTGAACGTATTTTTTCATCGTGATATTGAGTAAGCGTCAATATAAACTTGTTTTCTGTAGGGAGGAATTGAAAACTTTGAACTAAATGCATATTTAGGCTGAGAGCCTTAGTCCTGTTTGTAATTTTCAAAGTATCAGCTGACGGTCTTTCCACCGAGACACAGCCAGCTGACGTCTGTTTTTAGCCTTAACTACATGTAAACTTTCATCAGGTTAAATTTGGGTTGAGAGGAAATCACTGAAAATAAAATAAAAAATTACATGTTCGAGTGACCAGCTGACGTGTATTCCACCACTGTACCGTCGGCTGATTGGTTTTATTCTTCGTGATACAAGGTAATCTTCAATTTAAACCAGGTTTCAGTTGGGAGGGAATGACTAAAAAAAAATATTTTTTCTACGTGTTTGAACGGCGATTGCTGCTTATCCCACCAACGGAATCGCAGCTGACTTCCACGAATCTTTATGATATGACTCCCTTATGTAGTCTACTAATTATGGCTTGGGAAGAAATCACTAACGATATTTTGGCCTGGCTCCCGCTCTAATATTATTTAATTTTCATTTACATTTGTTAATTTTTCAGTCATTACATACGAAATCTTTCTTGTTTCAGTAACCTGATTATTATTTTCATTTTTTAAGATTTATTTCCACATAATATCTTTACACTCCTCCTGTGTTTTTATTTATTTTTAAATTTTAAACTTACCACTTGCACCACAAAACGCGTCATTTAAATGCCATTAACGTCGTTTTATTTTCGTCAATCGTTTGAAGATGACAGAGAAGACTGGTGGCCTACCATAACGTCATATAGGGAGAGTAGTGCCCATGTGGGTACGAGACGGCGCTAGACGACTTGTATAGCTCTGTCTTTTTCCCACACACAACTAGACTGGCTTTAGGCTGCTTTTCCACCAGAGATGCGCTATGTAGCTGTGCTACGAAGATGTGAAAGCTGAGCTACGAAACTGTGTGACCTTTTCCACCGATGCTACGCTATGTAGCTGTGCGAGTAAGATGTGCTATGGAGATGGGTAGCTGCGCTACGAAGATGCGCCGCCACAAGATAGCTGTGCTATGAAGATGCGCCGCCACAAGGTAGCGTGAGAAAACAAACTAAATTTTTAATGTCGATAAGGTCGAAAATCGCTTGCACCTGTTTTTTTATCTCGCTATCGTTAAGCAAATGTTTTTCGACCTTCAAGCGATTTTCGACCTTATTGACATTTATGCAAACACCTGATTTTAATGAAGGAGCAATGTTGGCGAACGAGAATGTGAGAAAAACAAACTAAATTTTAAATGTCGATAAGGTCGAAAATCGCTTGCACCTGTTTTTTTATCTCGCTATCGTTAAGCAAATGTTTTTCGACCTTCAAGCGATTTTCGACCTTATTGACATTTATGCAAACACCTGATTTTAATGAAGGAGCAATGTTGGCGAACGAGAATGTGGGAAAAACAAACTAAATTTTAAATGTCAATAAGGTCGAAAATCGCTTGCACCTGTTTTTTTATCTCGCTATCGTTAAGCAAATGTTTTTCGACCTTCAAGCGATTTTCGACCTTATTGACATTTATGCAAACAACGAATTTTAATGTAGGAGTAAAGTTAGCTTACGAGAATGTGAGAAAAAACAAACTAAATAAATGTCTATAATGAAAGACGATGGGGATCGTTACCATAACGATAATAATTCGTAACGTTATACAAAAAATAACGGTAATCCGGTCCCTGTCGCAGGGATATGATAAAACCAGAGATCATTTCCCTAAACAAATCTAGTGATTTGACAAATCCCTAAATTGGTTCAGTGAAATGACAAAAATTACTTATTTGTGGTATTTTACAACTAAACTAAATTTAGTAAATGTTAGAAAACGTCGACGGAGCGTAGTACGCATCCATAGCACGCAGCCATAGCACGCAGCCATAGCACGCAGCCATAGCACACAGCCACAGCACGCAGCCATAGCACGCATCCTTACATATAAAAAACACATCTTAGTTGAATCCGTTTCCACCAGTGCTGTGCTATGTAAACCAATGAATGTGATTGGTGGATGTCAAACGCATCCGCAGCAACGTAGCACAGCGCATCTCTGGTGGAAAAGCAGCCTTAAGACGGTATTATAGACCCCCTGATGTTTTGATAACGTTTAGCGTTTAAGTATAACTTGTTTCGCATAATAAGCGGACCTTAGGTTATGGAAATTTGTGTTCTAACGGAAAATTTTAGTTTTCAATCTTGTTTCTCTTTTTATTGGTAACAACAAAGACTTTTCAGGTGTTTTAAAGTATTAAGTATTATTGAGGGTCAATACATTGTCTTAATAGCAATCGAGTCATATCGTCTAATGTAAACAGGCCGTTAATTCTATCGTGGTTTCGATCTAAGTATGTTTATTTTAATACTGGGCTATTCTATTTAGCTTAAACATGCGTGCCAAATTACCTGCTATTTAATATTTATTTGAATTTGATTTGTGTAAAATCAGTGCAGATTTGTTTGAGCAAAGTTTTGATACTCATCTTCAATGCAAAATCCGTTTTTTTTTCAGTAGACTTTCAAAAAATGTAACCAAACAACGATTATAGAGAAGGGAACTTTTAAAACTAAAATGTACAAACAAATTGATCCCATCATACAACTCGTACAGCTACAAAATTCAGATATTTATTAAATATTATGCTCTCAAATTTTAGATTTCCTATTTACATTCATAAGTTATTAAGATAATAAACTGAATTATCGAAATTTCGTAGTGTTTTAGGCACTATTTAGACAGCCATCAATCTTATGTCTTATACAAAGCTTTACTTAGTACTAATTCTTAGAAAAAATTGTTTACAATCTACATGTCAATAGGCAGGTAGTAACAATTCAATTTACCTAATCATTACGTCTAAAAGTGTGTATACAGGTTTTCTTAGAATATGTGCAATATGTCTCGTTTCAATAATTTTCGAACGATTGAAATGGAATCATACTTAGCTTATGCTAAACCACGTTATACGTAGCTATATCTGACCTCAACATTTATTTCTTAATTTTGTTTCGTTGTCTCTTTAAAACATAGTTCACTTTAGTGTTTATCTCAATAAAACTTTGTTTTATAGAGTCGTTATGTATTTAAAATATATTACAAATAAAGCGGTCAGATCATCATATAGGTTTGTATAAAATATACCTCTTTCAATCACCATTCGAAAACTATCGAACATGACATTTACAATTCTAAAGTAGATGATTTATGTATAGTTTTTATTTTATAGCTTATTCTGGCATTGTGATATAATCATTCCAAATTGTGTTACTGTCCTTAGAATGGCAAATACTTATACAAGGAACCGAAACCAATCTATAGTTACCTCTATGTGTAATTTACAGTAAATGCCTATGCAGTCAGTTTACATAAAGACTGCATAATATAAATGCAAATCTATGTGTTTACTATTATTTCTTTAGTCACTATATTTTTCAGTTTACTGCTATGTGTCTGTACATTAAGAAATCTATGAAAGTGACTACTCTTAAATTCGTTTCCAAAGACTTCTCAATGTCATAATATCGGTGGCATTCACAAAAAACCTTAGTAAAACACACTCAGCTTATAAAACAGTGTTATTGGTTCCTCGAATATCAGATAAAACGTGAACAGACGTGTAGGTAATAACTACCTATACTAATGCTGATAATGTATTCAAAATATCGTCTAACGTAATTAGCTAAAGCGTCTATCGATAAAGCATTTGTATAATCACAACAGCAAGTCCGTACCGCCTCATTTCTTTTCACTATCTAAACAATATCACTAGAAAACAGTCTGGCACATCCGAAACTTTGGGGAACAGCGAAGAAAACTACGGCTGACCTTGTCTCGCACCGCGGCGTGGTCCTTCGGCTTGCCGAGAAAATCGTTTCACTTAGATCCGTTCGTCACCCAACGTAAGATAAAGATGTCGAAAATAGTTTCAATAAACGAATTTAGTTTGCGTCGATATAAAAATACAAATCTTCACATGGTAATTATTGTTCGTTTTGATTTGCAATTTTATGAAGAAATAAATATGAGATAAATGTTCATACGAAAAGTTAGTTGACTTTTTCAGTTTATATTTCGCGTGCTGGTTTGTGAGCTATGTTGTAGAAAATATAGCAAATCTGGTTATCATGGCTTGCTATTCCGAATAACTCAATATTTTTCATGCAAAGCGTTCATTGAACTAGTATCTTCAAATCTCTGTCTTCCGTAGTAAAACAACTTCCCCGGCAACCTCTTTCGGGCGTAGTCGTGAAGGGGGGGTCAGAGGACGGGCGCCGAGTTTCGTCGAGTTCAGCACAGGAGTTCGGAGTTGGAAGGCGGTACTCAGCTGGGTAGAGGAGGCCGAGACGCGTGTGGGGCGGGGCTAGAAGGCTGCGGCTGCGCCGGCGACGGCGTATGCGTTGTCGTGCTCTCTGGAGCAGAATGCGTTCGCCCCGCCGGCTGCAACACTGGGCTTGGTGGCCACGGGTGTGACGCTGTTGCCAGCGTCCTGGAAATGATACAGAAAAAAATAAGTAACACATCACAATCATCAAATTCACAATAAACCTGCGAAAATGTTGCACATTGATCTTTGGTGATAGTTGACTAGTTTTGGCTTCGTAGAGCTTTGTGTTGCACAAAGTAGTGATGGTAGTATGTGAATAGGTAATGCTTTACGAATCTTGAAATAAATAAAGGCTGTTTTTGCTCACCCAATCCCATTTGTATCATTAGTTCAAATCATTATTGAAAGAGCAATAAAATATTACAACAGGTATTGTTAAAGGCAATTTTTTCTCATGAGGATACTCACTGGCATTTCGTAAATCCGAAAATAATAAGTACAAGCAAAACTAAGATCTAAAGTACCTAAGTCTTGAATAACTGATCACAACATACCTAGTGTAAGGCGTAATAGTAGATGAGGGCGGAGTAGGTACAGCAGCAGTGTCGGGATGCAGGAAGTTTCTTCTCTGCTCCGCCCGTTCCCAACACTGCTGTAGACACCGAGCCATGACGTCGGGTAAATTATTAACTTGTTCCTGAAACATGTTGTGGAGTTTTATGAAGTAAAAGAAAAACTAAATCATACACACGATGAATAGGATGTCGACGCACAAACTCTTGAGTAAAATAACCTCCTTTTTTTGAAGTCGGTAAAAAAAGGTGGCAGTGGCCATGCCCCACAATACCCGGCGGCTATTGATCAAAGGGATGACAATATTGGGACAGCATATTGGACACGATTGGTGAATCGATTCTCGCACGAAACAAATATTTGTATGATCTATAAGTAGTTGTTCTGGGTCTAGGCTTTAATGTATGTGAGTGAGTTTATATGTTTGTAAACGCACCCAAGATACAGGAGAAATTCCTAGTGTGGGGCAACGTTTTTAAGAAAAAAATTATGTGTGTAGCAGCATAAATAGCTATTACCATGAATTCAGCACGTCATTGTGAAACCCCCAACACTAGTAAGGTTTGCATGTCGTCGTCCCATTTGTCAAGGTTTTAAATATGATTACTACAATCAACACAGGAGGACATGCCACATTAGGGTTAGTTTCTTTGTATTGAATAGCAGCATTACTCTAGCATGGGGTTACTGTTATAAATATCACTCAAATTGTCTAAACAGTACCGTACATTTAGGGATCTTCAAAAGAAAGACAAACTGCAGAAAATGTTAAGAAGACATTCATAGAAAAGAATCTGGCAATTACCCGAAGACTCTACAAATTATATACTCGTATCACTCGTGAAAATATACAAACTTCCTACCTTCTTAGACTTGAATATCAACAAAAGAGGATATTAAAAAAAACCCAGTGTATCATAATTAGCAGTTTTACTGGAAATTTTTATGTTTGCCAGTAAGGATCACGATCATAAGCGGTTATTATTTTATTACACTATATTGTTGATATAATTTTAGACACAACTCGTTGCCACATGAGCTGGGATTTTTTTTATGAAACGTGAGCATTATACTTTTATTATTTACTGCTGCACTTACGCACTTACCACGTAACCAATGATGTATCTCAATTTCCATAGTTGAATAGTCTTTGTCAACAAAAAGTTTTCATTACCTGTAATGAAGTAAGTTTTTCTTCTAAACTAGTCAGCCTCTCTTCTATGGTGTCTTGTCTCGTACTCATGTCCGAAACAATCTCGTAGACTGTGTTCTGGGTCTGTAAGAGAAAGGGGTCCTAATATCAATCGCTTTGTAGTTCATTATTAACTGTAGCTTCTAATAACTAGTTCGTGTTAGTGTAGGAGTTACTGTATCTTTGTCTGTTTCATGTGTGTCCTGTAGTTTTAAACGAATGTCTATAATATTGTGCATGTCCTCATTTATTTTGGAAAATATTGTGATTTCTAATTCTAAATCATGCACATCTTTAGCGGGATTCGGTTGGTCTATATCAGCAAAATAATTTTGGTCTAAGAAATGCATGCGCTAAGCAAGTGGCCAATGGGTTTGAAATAAAATTTTGTAGCATGCTATGATTTAAAATCTAATGCGGTTTTATATTTTTTTTGAACTTGGATGTATATTCAAAGGGATAGCATCTAAAGGACACTCGGTTTGAAGAAAGGGCAGTAAAAATCTATAAAACGCTAAAGAGGACTTCTATCGCTAAATCTATTTAATGCATTCCTAAAGTGCTAACTAGGGTTCTACCTCTAAATGAGTGTATGAGTGTAGCAATAGCGGTAAGTACAATTTATGGGATTCAACGTACCTTTGCCATATCTGTTATTGTGTTGGCATTGTCCATCAGCTTTCTCTGATCCATCTTCACTTTCCGCAATCTGAAATGTGATGGTACCTTTTTTATCAATTTCCCAGTATATTTTTCTTATAAGTATTTCATATTGATTCTCGTGTTACTGTTTAGTTCTTTTTCGTATATATGTCACTTTTTTTTTTCAATATTATTGATCCATTTATTAGTGGCTTCAGTAGCGTTATCGACAGATGCATCTTTCGTGGATAAAAAGTTAGCAATTTCCTTAGCATCTGTTAGTTGTCTAATAAATGAAAAAAAAAATGAAGAGTATTGAAATAGAGACCACAGACTGAGCAGAGACTGGGTTGATCAACGATCTTATGGAAATGGCACAAAAAGTTGGGAAATCACAAGAAATGAAAAGATTTGGAAAAGACCTTCATTTTGTATTGGGTAGCAAAATGTTCAATAACAAGAAAGACATCAATACAATAATTGATAGGCAACTTAGTAGCTTCAAATGTACAAAAATACTTACGCATAAATAGCTAACAAAAACTTTCTCTGATGCGTCCTCACTCTCCCAGGATGGACTCGTTTCACAAGTCTCGTGTGTTTGTATATTAACCACGTCTCCCGAAGCACGTTGGCAGCTGCATTTTTCAGCTGTAAGTATCCATTTCAATCAGATGATTAATTTCTTCTCCATACAACCAAACAAGACATGACAACACATGGTGTCCAATGCTCTCAAAGCTTTCTGTGGTTCAAACTATTGTTAGCTCAAAGTTGTTCTTCGATTTTATTAATTAGTACTTTTATTTATTTGTTAAATTATTTTATTTATTTTCTAGCGAAGTGTCGCTGCTCTTGTGTAAGTATACAATACTATTAATTTCATCTAATGTGTGTTAATCACTGTGTCAAGCATCAATTTTAAGCAGATTGTTATCGTTATCATTTAGGTATTTTATTAATTTCTTTTTTTTAGCAGAACCTAGCAGGTAAGTCTTACCTTGAAAGTATCCTTTAACTGTTACTCGAGTAACAGTCACCTTACCTTTTTCGTAAGCTGGGTTTCCATCATGAAGTTATGGACATGTTTCTCCGCTCTAGTTAACTCTAATTTTCTCGAAGCAACGGTCACTAATAATGCTGTACATCCCGCCCCCTGTTAATTAGATTAACAATAATTGTGATGAACTTATATCACAGCAATACTTACTCTTTTAGTAAGTTGTGTGTCCATCATGAAGTTATGAACGTGCTTCTCGGCTCTAGTTAATTCTAATTTTCTTGAAACAACCGCGACTAATAACGCTGTGCATCCAGCTCCCTGTTAAGTGAATACCTTAATGTAAAATGCAAGCGAACGTGTAGAAGCATTCAAGAATTTGTCATTCCAATAACGCAAGTTTGAAGGCTAAAAATCAAAAAATAAACTATAATTTTTCAGCTATGTGCTATCCTTTAGATTATTTATTATTGTTATTAGAATTAAAATTTAACGAGGATAACAGACACAATAGGATTATTATTATAAAAGCGACTTGAAAGTCGCATCGCACGCTATTGTCTCAGTTATCTTCATAGATAGCTTGGATATTTAAAATTTAATTATTTATAAATTGGTAGATTTAGTTTATTAAGTTCACTTAAAATTATTCAAACTTTTTGTGCTAAAATACAGAACACTATGCAAATAGAATAAAAGAAGGAAAAGTCTTACCTATGGTAATGTTTTACGCGAAAATTTCATAAAAGCATTTGCACTGGTTTCCTTCTTTTATTGTTATTTCATGTTGTTTTTAACAATTGACAAGTTGTCATCAAACACGACACTTATTTGAGTGCATTTCCATCTAATAGGTGCACAAGACTGAATCAATTCAACGTTTACTTCCATTTTAACATTAAGAACATCTAATGTCTCATTTAACTTGACCAACATTTACACAAACACTATTTAGGTGCATTAAGATTTATTATACACTTCTGTATTAAAATAATTTTAGGAAAAGTGAGCCATTTTAAAACAAACGTATTGTGCAATCCAGTGAAATATTTAAGTGAAGAGAGAGCTAGAAATAGTTAGGAGAAATGAAGCATTCCATACTACAAATTATATAATTTCTAATAGCTGGCTTTAACAGGGAAATGGACGTAAGTTTATTAAAAAAAATATTGAAACCGTACTTATATTATTGATAAAGGTAATCCAAATAATGCTGTTGCCTGCAAGAACTACGAATAAAACATTACGATAGTATCCCTATATTCAAAATATTGATACTGAGTGTGAGTAACAGAAGTGGTGACATAATACAGGTGTGTGTATATAGATATATAATACTGCATTCAAAATATTTCAACAAAAACATTTCGTGTTACAGATATCTGTGAACATCAATATACTTTTAAATATTTATAACATCGAATACACCGACAAATAGTTGTGACTTAGCGTTAGTTCTCGAGAGAGTGAAGCATTTTAGTGTGGTGTGTGAATTGTTTGGTACATTGAAACAATAGTGTTGACTGACTTCCACATCTAAGGAAAGTTAAAGCGTTGTATAAGGCGAAAGCATTCCAACAGTGTTTTGTTGGCGTGATTTGGCGCACATCGACATTCAAATAAAACATCATAATTGTATTCATAAATATTGTCATCATCAGTTCAATAAAATTGTGTCAGTCAACACATACAGTCATAAAGTTTGTTTGCAAGGAACTTACCATAATGCCGGTGCTAACAGCAATACCTCTGCCGCAATATGTGTTTGGCACTATGTCACCAAAACCGACGGAGAGAAAGGTTATCGCAATAAGCCACATCGCATTCAGTAGGTTAGCGTGTTCTTCGTCGTGAAACCTGAATGGTTAATAAATTTCAACGCTTTACTCATTGACCTGTCTACCCTAAACTCGAAGCGTTCGATAAAGAAGTGTTCATTCACAAACCCTACCTACTAGTCCGACACACGCAAGCCGATCCCTATACGAGCAGCGAATTAAATGTAGAAAGAGATGAAACAAAAGAATAGAGAGAGGGAATCCGTGTGGAATTGAAGAGTTTGACTTTGATTAAAACTGAACTGTGAAATTGCTTCAAACATAATTATTGTGACGTTATTAACAACACATAAAATGGCTCACCTTTACCGACCTATCTAGTGTCACCTAGACAAGGCAAGGTTTTGTAATTAAACTATTAATAAAACTGTCGCAACGCTTGCTATGCCTAGTAAATTAACTCCTAGCCACACAAAACGTATGAAAGATGTATAAATTGTCAAACCAACCCAAAGTATCCTACTATGTATTCATACATACCACCATACCGCAGGTGAGGGTAATGCCACGGCCGCAGTAAGTGTTGGGGACTATATCACCGTAGCCAACACAGAGGAACGTTATAGCTGTCAGCCACATTGAGTTTAGCAAATTGGCATGGTCTTCATCGTGGAACCTGAGAGCCAAAATGCCCGACAAGAACCACAGATAACCGGTTGTTTCTACTAAAGTCAATATAAGGTCAACTTTAAAGATACCTATATTAAAATGCAAATTTTAAACAGGGACGCTTAAGCAAAGATTTTGTTGATTTTTGGCAAAATCAATGGAAAAGACACGTCTATTAAAATGTATTGAATCAATTTAAAATTTCATAAACATTAATGACATACAGAACTCCTATACACAAAAGAAAATTTTGTCATGCCTATGGAAAAACAAAACTTTCTTACTACACAGATATTGTACGTACTAATATCGAATATAAAGATTCATAAATACAACGTGCATTCTAAACATATAACTGGGTTCAATACGAAATAATTATACTTGTAGCCATGCGTGAATCAAATTTTAAACCTTAGGTGAAGGTCATGATAACACAGATAAACATTTAGTATATAGATTGGCGAGAAGAGAGAAGGAAAAACACGTAAAAGTGATAAAGTTACAAGCAACTTGCTTCGAACGGGAAGAAGAGGTAACTTGTCTGATGAATGATATGATAAGGTGCAATGGTTCTGTGCATGTTGATGGTAAGTCAGAAGCTTTATCTAACATTTAGTGTGTTGTAACCTAGAGCCATTTTGTGCGTGATTAAACTCTCATAGTTGGTTTAATTTATATTTGTGTACGATATTTTTGCAATATCATTTGTTGTGGTAAGCCGTGCTGTGATTGTCTATGCTGCTTTATCAAAGACATGATTTAGATCCACGGTATCTATATCAAAAGTCTTATTGTGCAGTATCAGTGATAACGCATGTTTTTAATAAACATTGATTCTACTATATCACAACAAGCATCCTCTTTCTTTACAACGATTTGTTTGATCCACTACATCTAACACATCAACTAACAAAATATAAATTACAGCACTTGTGTTCTCAATACATCTTACAAAAGCTACATATTGCGAAAATAGTCAAAGTCAAACTCTTGTATCTTTGTGATGATTATGAACCTAGCTTCGCTACATTAACTCTCCGTAAAACTTTTAACGTAGACATTGAAAACAAAAAACACAGTGGGTATAAAAAGCAAAAACAAACATATTTACAACGCCACAGTACAAAAGCAATAGCATGCCCACATAGGCAATATACCGGTGATTTCAAAACTTGATAACTTGAGTGTCAAACATAGAATGTGGACATCAAACTAAACGATGGAAGCGAAGATACTGACAGAGAATTAGGAACGACTTTTGATGAGAAAGTAAAATTTTGGAACAAATCGAATGAGCAAATCAACTTCCCAAATACAGTAAAAGGATTGGAATACCCCACCCAAGATTTCGAACACATAATCATTACGCAAATTAAGATACGTCACCAACAACACTTAGATAAGAACGGTACCAACCTTTCGCACTGTCGAAGCGTCCAGCTCGCGATTATCCATAGAGATACCATAAAAACTAATAACACGGTGCCTGGGCAAATTGTCATAAGTGTCTTCAAGACAAACCTGTGAACATGTAAACATACAATTTAAAACTAGGTAGAAGGCTTTAAAGTTTGAACAATTGACCAAGAGATTGTAAGCATAGATGTACACATCATAATTATCGTTAAAAATATAATTACTGAGAAAATAACATGATACAAAAATCTAAGATCTCTTAAAACGAATACAACAGACATTAACCGTCTTACCACAAAAAGATAAACACCCGTTGAACGCTTGTCTAAAAAAAGTGTAACTGCAAAACGATCCTTATGTCAAGGAGAAATGTCGTTTTGACGTTGTCAATTTTTTTAGACAAGGTGTTCAACAGGTGTTTAATTTTTTTTGGTAAGACGGTTAAAATACAAAAATGTCTTTGAAATTATGTAGAAGTTAAAAAGAAAAGTTTCCTTTCATAAGTCTTCTATCAACATTTGCAAAAGAAATTTAAATATTTACCTAGTGTTAAAATTAATTCTGTTTAAAGCTCCTATACTTCTGGACGAAGCATCCGTGAATAATTTACTGTGAAGTAACATGACCCTGCATATTAAATAGAGTCGAAAGAACATCGGTAGAGACAGCGTGACATCATAAGGAACCTGGAATGACAAAAACAATCACTTAGTTGGAATACATTTTGTAGGAGTGTATGAGAATTCTAAACCTTATAGCACGCGACATTATAATATTCAACACAGAATTTAAGGTACTTGTACAAAAACATTTCAAGTGATGTTAGTCAGTAACTTTGTGAGGCAAGTCACACTATTGTGCCTTGTGCTAAAGTGATTTAACATTTAGCACATCAAAATAAATAAATCTGAACATACAACAACAATTATGACTAAAATGCACTTGTCTGTATAATCAGCCTACAATCTTCATACTCGGTACATGCCTCCTATCCATCAGATAGAATAGACATGTTATCTGTCTGCATACACATCATTGTTTTTAGTTAAACGTCAAAGCACATTTCACACTATATTATTCGTAATGTAACCGCAAGTATCATTGTTTTGGTTACATATAACGTCACTCAAACGTACTCATTTACATAATATTATTATCTACCAATTCCTACATGCAAACAAGTAAGACAAGACCAAACATATAATATATTTATGCTAATGGTAACATTACACGGTTCAACAGAATTGGTTCACGATGATTGAGAAAGGTGCAGACAGAAATAGGGAAGGGATAGTTAATGATTCACTATTACGTTTCGAACATTCAATTTAGTTGGTTCATCCAAACTAAAAGGCTAAGAATGAACCGTGTAATTCCGGCTTTACACAAAAATATCAATGACATTCACTATTCTATATACCACATCATCAAATTCACATAAACAAAAATAAGAGACTTTCGTTCGAACATAAATTGGAAACATGCTCAAAACGAGGACTCTAACATCACTTAAAACTTGGTAACATTTCAATTCAATGAATACAGACCTGAATTTGCTTATACATCATGCCCTAAGGAGAAAATTGAAAAATGAACGTCAGTTAGCAAATAAAGTACAGAAAGAATCTAAATAATAGAAAGAAAATAATGATGTTCTTGAATCCATTGTCTACACCAGTTTAAAAAATAAACATGGGTTTCAAATTAAGACATATTATTTTATACTCGTCTCGTTCAAGCACAATTACGAGATCTTAGCTAAGCAAGAGATGAACTATATGAAAATACAGAATTTAGTATAAAAATTGAACTTTGAACAAGAAAACTAAACATTGACCGTCTTCCCACAAAAAAGTTAAACATTTGTTGAATACTTGTCTAAAAAACCTGTCAACGTCAAAGGTACATTTTACGTTGATAAAAGGGTTGTTTTGCGCTTACACTTTTTTTAGACATGATGTTTATCTTTTTGTGGTAAGACGGTAACCGTCTTACAACAAGAAAGATAAACATCTGTTGAACATTGTCTTGTCTAAAAAAACTGTCAAAGTCAAAACGACATTTTACGTTGATATAAGGGTCGTTTGCAGTTACACTTGTTTATCTTTTTGTGGTAAAGCGGCAATAATAAAAAATAAAACTGTAATACTTTCTACGTAAAAAAACACATTGACTTTGATATCTCACGACAAACTAAAGATTTAACGTTCCAAAATGCTTTCATAACAGTGAAATATACATACCAAGAATATTAAAAAATACTATGAAACATAAATAGGGTTATATACTTACTACTTCTACGCCTATGACGCCTCCCTTGTTTGCGAGTTTTGTGGTCCAAGTAAAGGTATATTGTCCGGGGATAGGATGCACGGCGCAAATAGCTAGCTCAAGGCCGATTTGAGCTATCCGCTGCCACGTCATTGCTATCCGCCAGTCGTCAGCGCAGTTGTCTATCATAAATAACTGAAAAACAATAAAACAAAGGTAAGTAAAACACAAAAATGTAACCAACAAGATTTTAATGAAGTTACATCAAAATTAAAATTTGAAGTCGCATATGTTCAAACTTCCAAACTTTAAAGCTCTTTTGTTTATAAATTGCCGTGAAATTGCTTTATTGATCCACTGCATTAAGGAGACGGAAATTAATTAAGAAGTTTCGGTCTCAAATCTTTTAGAGGCAAAGTTTGTAGAGTTGATTTTGTTACCTGTACTTCTAAAGCGTGATACGCGACGATTAGGCCAAGTAAAATCACAGTCGACATTGATATAAGCGTCTTCAACGCCTGCGAATATATTGACGCCTGAAATGAAGTTTTCACGAGTTAACATAAATTGAACTCTAAAAAAAAATTAAATCTTAACTCAAATGTTACCTTACCTTAGTATATACACCAGCACTTGAAAGTTCATTTTCTATAACCATAATTATTATACCAAACATTCCCATAACTAAGGCGTAATCACTTATTCGTTTCCTTTTTTCGAATAACGCCTTTCTTCTACCTAATCTGGAAAATGAAGACAAAATCTACTTAGTACACATTAAATTTATTATGAAGCAAAGTTATTTCTCTACGGAGTTAATGTCAAATTTCTGAGAGACTTCAAAATTTACGAGGTATCCAAAACTAGGTCTCGTTTGGCTCAGATCAAAGTTTTCGTGCCGACGGCCAGTATCACGGGATTAGACTTTATTGACGAAGGCCCATAGCCATTGATTGGTACCTCGCAATCTTCCTGATTGATTTATCAGTAAATTGGTCTTTAAAAGGATTAACTTCTAGCCTGGGACGAATTGACAGTGAAAGGATTAATTAAGTTACTTCGCTTCTGTTTAATTTTTGCTTATAAGTATTTAAATCATACTCCGACACATTACTCTTCGACAATTATTGAGCTAAATTGTACCATCTTAATCTTAATTAACGTGCTGTAACTTTGCAAACATTGTGACCTTTAAATCCAGCACGTTTGGAGTACGTGCCTTTTACAGCAACAATGCATCTCACGTTGCGTAATTTTCACGTTCTGATTACTACATATAATAATAATAATAATAATAAAATCCACAACTATCACACAACGCCATCTAGTCCCAAGCTAAGCAGAGCTTGTGTTATGGGTACTAGATAACTGATAAACATACATATTCGTATTTATTTATAAATACATAAATATTATAGATTAATTACACCCAGACACAGAACAAATGATCGTGCTCATCACACAAACATATTTTGTCCTGGGTGGGAATCGAACCCACGACCTCCGGCATAGCAGTCAGGGTCACTAACCACTAGACCAACAGGCTTGTCTTCTTAACATATTACAGATGATCACGAACAAAACCTATACCGATACCATTTTATTACGTTAATACAATTAAAAATAAATACGTCCTCCTAGCATTGTGTTACGAGTATAGCAACTATAATAATAATAGTTCTAAAAAGCCTTGGAAGTTTCTCAGAAAAAACAAACTATGACGTCAAAAATGTTCTACTCATTAAAAAAATGACAAAATATGTCTAAGTGTCGTAGCATGGGACTAACGAATTACAGTGACTCCGGAACGTAAAGGGCTATTGAAGGACACAGTGGATTTTAGTCAGTACAAGTCTGAGAGTCCCTCCCGCCTTGCCCTGGGTGGGAGGACTCATTTGATTATTTACCACGACAAAACTAAAGTGTCACTCTAGATATCAACCTGACATGTTGTTCCAGAAATCCTTTTGTTACTTTACGAGTGTTATGTCACCTCTAGTGTCACAGTCAATGAAACGTCGTGGGCTATTTAAACTGGTAAAGAAAACTGCGACCATGGAATATAAAGGGCTATTGAAAACACCATGGATTTTAGTCAGTACGAGTCTGACAGTTCTTTCCGTTAGACTTCCGGGCGGGAGGACTCATAAGATGACTTTACCACGCCAAAAACAAACGAGTTAATGAAGCCACCTATGGAACTTCCATAAACCTCTGACGTGACATCTATAGTTAAAACAAACTCTTCAGCTGTATTAAGTACAAAACACTAATGGTGATACCATCAATACACAGTGCACTTAAATATTCTGAAGACAAACAAAATCGATGCGACCCTGATGCAAGTTATTTCCGTTCATTCAAGGTTGATAGGCATTATTAAAACGTTTCTAGCTTGTGTTCGCTTTATGAATCGAGTTTTGTGTGATTTATTTATTGATTTTTTAATGTGATTGAAATGTGTATTCCAAATTTTTTTTTTTTTTTATGGTTTGATTAGATTTTTCCTGTTTTGGAGCTTGAAATACCATAAAAAGCTTGATTGACCAAATTATGATGAACAACTCTATTATGTATTATTGATTTTGTCTTCATATTGTTTACAACGCGAACAAGCAAGTTTATCAGGAGATTGAAAAGGTTGTTAATTATGCTGTTTTACTGCTGGGAAATGGTAACTAAAATAAATCAAACAATATTTTCCAGGATATGTCTACTCGATAGGCTCGGAGCCTGTATTTTCGGTCGATGTTACGGGCGTTTGCTACACCATATCACTAACAGACTTCTGTGATATAGAGTAGGAATAGTTTGTTGACCAAACAAAAAAAAATATGACAACGCTTTGACACTTCTGTACTTTTTATGTGTTTTTAAAAATAATGGATCCAAAAACATTAAATAATTATAGTTCATTTAAAATATTTAAGCGCTTTCTGACAGACACATATTTTCGCTGCCGAAAATTATAGAGTAGACCCCGACAAACGTTGAAAACGAATCTAAAACAATTTATTTAAACACATTGGAAACTATAATGATAATTGAAAAGTAAGATAAAACCGTTGGCAAGAAAAAACTGACTTTACACAAGAATAATATTCGTATGTATTTACGAAAGGACCTAAAAGTGTGGGTACGTTGATATATCACTGATAGGAACACGCTTGGAACCCATAAACTACATATAAAGTGCTGGGAAGGGATTTTTGTTGGTATGCCACTCGTATCTCTTTGGAAATAAAATGTATGTTGCTGTTGTTGAAATTTTATGACCTTTTGCAGAAACTATAATGATTAGTTGATGCTATAAAGATGATATTGATGGAAATAAAGGAAAAATGGGATAAGTGATAATATTGTTCACTTACCCCGTTTTTGTGCCTCTGGCCTCGTTCCTACGAGGGGCATACGGGAATATTAGCCTGTCTAGGTGATCAGGGGAATACTACTTAGAAGACATTAGATGAAGATAGTCAAACGGTACCTGAAAACGGGTACTGTCAGAGCCAGGCCCAAGAAATGCAAGCGTGATGTATTACCAAAAAAGTAAGGTCCGACTACTCGGGTCACGGGAAAGTCTAATCAGTTAACCGTGACCCTGGAACGTAAAGGGCTATTGAAGGACATCGTGGATGTTAGTCAGTAGGAGTTTAACAGTATGGGTGGAAAGGACCAATTTGATGATTTTACCAAGATTAATAAAAAGGGTAAGAGTACTAGCAAGACGAAGTAGCAACAATAAAAAAATACTCAAATATTATTATTAAATAATTATTTTAGTTACGGTAAAGCAAGTAATTGAAATAATACACGCATAAAAATAAAAGCTTTAACGACCTATGAGTCCGTTTATTTCCTTAAATATCCAGTAATTAATGATACAATATTACTTCAATTTAATAAAGTTAACGTAAACAGTTCCGCTTGAATAGTAATTAGGTAGGAACATTTTATTTTAATCTGTAGTTTAACGAGAAAATGATATTTAAATTATTCTTAAGAGGAATTATGAATTGAAATTATAAAAAAAAAAGATACTTCGAATAGATACATTTAAAATACTTTCAAATCCATCATTTAGAGATTTCTATTTTATTTAAATTTTATCACGTTCGATTCGATCGTGGCGCTACTCAAAAACTGCTGAATCGTGTTTGACTGGATTTATTGTTGGGAAGGTTTTAAACGATTTCTGTAGAATTTGTAACTATAAAGCTATTGTCAAACTGACAGACGAACCGAATGCGTGGCGTAGCGTTTTTGTTTGTAATGTATGGAAATCTTTGAAGCCTGTCACATAGAGTATCGGATCGCTTTCGCATTTTTATATGACATGATTCGGTTTGGTTCGCTATCGCCTGTCTGTTTGACAAAGGCCTTAATAAAGATTTTCATGAAAATAAAACAAAGGAACTGTACCATTGTTTACGTTGACCTTACTACAATTAATCGTTAAAAGATAAAGTGCTTTGAACAAAAACACTACTTTACATTCTAATTTGATGTTCGAGGTTCAATAGTCCTTAACAAGTACTTCACTTAGTCTCAAGAAAAGAAAGTGCAATAGAATTATATATTTCTTACCTAAAACAATAAAATTCACAAATAGCTCTCTAAAAGAACTTTATAGTCAGTCGTTATCCGCCACCCTTTAACAGTTTCAAACGAAATTATCATCATAACCCAGTTATGTCTCAATTGAGCTGAAGAGAATCACGTAAACAGCCATTGTATTGAAGAAAACCAAGTATTTGTCAGCTACACATTGTACTTAGACGTGTGAGGCCGGTCTACGTAGGATGATACATCGTTTATGTATTCAAGCCTCGAGAGAATAAACTCGTCGGCTTTCGAACAAGGATTGACCCCAGCTTTATTACACTGCTTATTGGTTTTATATAACCCACGAGACTTAATGAAAATAGTAGGATACGTTATCGGAAAAACAATGAACATTATATAACATCACGCATGTAATCCCCGAAGGTTTCGTTAACCCAAAGTTCGTAGCTATGTACAAGGCTCCATCGCCTAGCGGTCCATTACCTGCCTCAACAGGGCTGCTTAGCTTGCGACCAGCATCCAGTCGGAGTTAAAGTCGGTGCTAAACAGTAGCTTACTTCATCTCAGGTCTCATCTTTGCTTTTGGCTGGAATAAGGGCCAGATAAAACTAATGCATTAAAATGTCCCATCTATCAGGAGACCAGAAGGCGTCGCGGTAGACCTCATAGAAGATGGCGGGATGAGCTAGACAATACTATGCCTTTGAAATGTCATAGACTAAAAGAAACAGTAGACGAGTTCATTACCATCAACTGGGCTCAAATCCGGATTCTATAGCTACTGAGGAATTCTTGGTGGAAAACCTAATAACACTGCCCAACCTCTCAAATCGACCAGAATTTCATGCTAAGCGTTTTTGACCACAATTTCAACGAGCTTTGAAGTGCGCCATAATAATGAAATGTTGTATTAACTGTGCTTTTATTGGTTGAATTTTACGAATGGCATAAGGGTTCTTTTTATGTTGATCGTAAAAGTTGCTTTGGCAGATGATGTGTTATTAATATGGATAAACTGGTGCCTTTGACTGACTTTTTATGATGTCTTATTTTGGAAATATAACTGACCTTGCTTACAGAGATTTATCCTTTATATTTTGGGATGTTAAAAGAGTCCTCCAGCCCAAGGTGGAGCGGAAGAACTGTCAGACTGTTACTGATTAAAACTACCCTATTCTGTCACGTGCCTTTTGCATTCTTGCATGGGCTGTGGCATCCTACTTAGTATCATTTTCATCTAAAGTTTATAGAAATAAAAAACTAGTCCCAAACTCGGCAAATTGACTTAATTTACTACAAAAGCAAACACCCAGAAGTGAATTAACGATGATCAAAGGCTTTTCAGATAAAAATCACACACAAATCCTAAACTTTGAAGTGCAATCCATGTTGTTTAACTTTAAAAATTGATGCTATCCGTATTTACTTAGCTTTCAAGTAACGTTTACACGCAGCGTTTCAAAGCGAACGTACGTACACTGTGAAATGAAAATTTCATATTGAAATCTGACCAAAATCGGTGGGTGTATAAATCTTTCCCAGTTTTGCGGTTGGAAATCCTGGTTGATCTGATCGTGAGTGATGGTTAACCGCTATTTGCATTGTGAAATTGAGCATTGGACTTTTCAGGTGAAAAAATTTGGTCGCACAAAGATAGAGGTTTATTGGTCCAATTGCATTGTTATTGTTCATTCAAGACTTTACACAGTCTGGAAAAAAACTGCCTTGTCTTAAATGATCAAAAAACTGGCAAGGCAGCAATTGGCAATCAATTTTTATCTATTGCGATCTATTTGTAGATTTAGGACATTCATACACTCTATTTAGTTGAAATTAGTGTAATATTATGTCTGTGTCCAGTAACCGATATTCTTCCGCATTTTATCCAAACCGGTTTGATCAAACTTTCATACAGAGAATCGCTATAAGGAATCATAATAATATATGGTGCTCTCTCGTAACAAATAACTACTAAATCAGTCAAAGTTAACAATCCACTAAAAACACTACTAAGGCTGCGGTTCCACTGAGGCGGAGCGGAGCAGAGCGTAGAGCGATTCACCAATCACATGGCTTGAGTAGAGAAGAGATGTGGATTTCAAGCCATTAGATTTGTGAATCGCTCTCCGCTCTGCTCCGCTCCGCCTCAGTGGAACCACAGCCTAATAATAGTTTAACACCCGTCCAAACAGTTCGAAGACTCATTTGTTTTTTTTATCTGTCCAAAAAAAAATGAAATTCACTCGGTTTCGGTCTCAAAAACAAACAAACAAATGAAGAACACGAAACGTGTCGTCGTAGTCGTTATTTAGTCGAACGCTCGCGAAACATTGAAAATTGGTTTTTTTAAGCCGTATAGTATTTCGATCGGCAATGAACGATTGGAAAACTACACGGTGTTAATTTGCGTTTCGAATTCAATTGGAACGTGAATTTTGAGATTTTAATCGAGCACGAAATGTGAATATGAATGATCTTAAAATAGGTTTGTATACGTTCAAACGTGATCATTATTTGTGTCCTGTTTTTTTTATCATAAATTATTATTCGAAAGCAATTTATTTAGGGGATTTTCAATTTTCATCCGAGAAAGAATATCACTTGCCCTTAATTATGTTAAACCTTTGCATACCCTTTCAAGGAATGTCTTTGGCATGATTAACAACATTAAATTGAAAATTATCTCAAAACAAAATTCTTTAAAGAACGAATCAAAAATTCAAAGAATATTCGTAAAATATTATTCCTTAGGTAAACACGAATCCACATGCCAGAATGGAAAGCTCAGCATTGTGTGATCTTACAAAGACTCTCTCCAATTATGCTGAAGTGCCAACTTTGCCTGCTTCATTATCATTTCATTGATCGACTCTTGAAAAACTCACTGTGTTCAAAACTTCACGATTCGAAGACGTTTTTTGAATTTTTTTAAATTCACGACACTGGTAATATACTTATTGTTGAGGACTTTATTTTAGTAGCAAACTTTGATTTGTTTGTAAATATTGTAATCTATTTGAGGTTATTGCTGTTATCTTTAGGGAAGAGTAATGTTATTATTATGACAAAACTGTTTAAACATTCTACCAGCGCACTTCTACTGAAGCAGACTACACACTTATTGATATAGAAGCAAATCCTATTGAGAAAACACAATTTGCCCTCAGAAAGGATAACACAATTACTTCGCGACAACTCCTCTCTGTATCACGTTTGCACATTTGATCTCAGGTAGGTACAATTTAACTCAATATAAAAACATCACGCACATCCACTCCAATTACGGCTAGAACATTGGACACTAACCTATATCCTATATTGGGTTTGTGCTTAGCTGTCCCCCCGCCCTTGTACGTGCCGCCGCCAAGCGCTCGTTCTTCGCCGAAACGCGGGTATTCGCTGTGCACGCCGACTAGTGCGACGCCGGCCTCCTCGCCTCCCGCGTCCCTCCCTCCCCCCGAGTACGCCTTCATCGCGCCCGGGATCGAGAGCGTCGACACCGGCTTCCGCAGCTGAAATACACCGAAATACACTGTCAGCAAATTGTTGGAAACCACCAAAATTGAAATTTCAATCCGAAATGTACACTGTCGCATGTTACATTAAAACCGTACTGTGGAGTTCGGTGGGCTTCTAAAATCAGTTCCACGATATTAATGTTTTGATTCAGCTCTATATTTAACGAGTTTATTTCAATCCACGATGTCTCATCTCTCGCATTAATAAATGTGGACTTCATACTAATTCAGAAATAAATATTCCGCTCTGAAACTTTTCGTTTAAGACTATGTTTTGTTCGACGGTAAAGCTCCTCGTTAAACTTAAGAAACATAGAGTTTTGTTATATTTTTGAAGTCATAACCGTTTACCCTTCTTAACATAACAATGTCCGTTATCCTCTGAACCGTAAGGCTGCCCTCGAGGAAATACCGTCATATCCTTGACCCGAGATTAATAAAATGAAGCTTTATGGAAATGTCGAAGAATCCCACAAAGGAAATGGCTGTACTCCACTCCATTCATATGTAACGCTTTCAGAAGATGCTTTTGGTTGACCAAGGTCAAACACGTACTACTAAGGCCCCGCAATTATTCCGTGACTAATGAGAAATACTTACAAAACTTGGTCCAATTTAGTGGGGCAGAGAACATTTTTGAGATACTACGCAAATAAAATGGCGTGCTTAACCCAACTCTTAGTCGGTAAGACATGTTAGTGCGTAATTAAAATTTTCAGGATACTTGAGTGCGCCTCAGGCAACGTTGGAGAGAAGCAAGGATGGAAACGTGACGTGCTACCGTTTGCTAAATAGCTCTTTCCTCTTTTGACCAGCATGTTTCAGCCGGCAGCTAATTCGATTTATTTTATCAACGTGTATGAATGTTGGTTCCCCTTTGGGTTTAATAATGTTTTCCTGGTTTCCATTAGCTTAATCTAATTGAGGTAATTTATCTGCAAATGTGCATATTTAAATGCTTTTATTTCTTTATTTGTATAAGTTGTACGAGTAATTGCTTCGTTTTCTCTTCACGTGCAAGATTTACCTATATCCATAATAAAATTAACAACAATGGGTAATATAAATTGGATTCCCTTCACCCCTACATCGCATGGCGGGTTGTATTCACCGAGGCGTCTGTTTCTGTTAGCCTGCAGCATTTAGAAATACACGTGACAGAATCCTTAAGTTAACCAAATAATCGATCGTTTATGCATACGCGACGTCGTGTGCCAGCTCAGGGTGCGTCCACATCTGGCGATCGCGATGGCGATGGCATCGCGCGCCTTTTGCGAGATGCATGCGTGCAGATCATGCACCGAGCGCGCGCCTTTTGGCGTACCAAACCATTGCCGTGACTGCGCGTGCGCGCCTTTTGGCGTACCAAACCATTGCCGTGACTGCGCGCGCGCAGCTCGCAAAAGGCGCGCGATCTGAGCATTCGCCGGATATGGACGCACCCTTACAGTCTCGTTGTAACACAATAAACTTGTACCATGAGCTTGTATGACGTATTCAAAATACGTGTAACAACGTATGGTTTTGAATATTTCAATTAAAATGTCGGCCCGTGAACTGTGAAGCTTAAAAATGCCTGCAATCCGCTTGTTGAAAGCAAAATTTATGAAAATCTTTAAGGCCATTGTCAAACAGACAGGCGATAGCGAACCGAACCGAATCATGTCATATAAAAATGCGAAAGCGATCCGATACTCTATGTGACAGGCTTCAAACAATTCCATACATTACAAACAAAAACACTACGCCACGCATTCGGTTCGTCTGTCAGTTTGACAAAGGCATAAGTAAAGCGAAAACATTTTTTAAGTAATAACATTTCTAACGGAGATGGTTTTGTAAGGATAGCTTATTTCGCTTTGAACTTTCATAACAGAATTGCGAGAGTTTTTTTTATTTAGGTACATACTCTTACACTTTAAAAGATCTGCAGCTCAATTAAAAAATACAAAATTATAATTATTATAAAAAAACAAAAGTTGTGGTACAATTTTCGTTTAATTTTATAATTACCAACTACGGAGCGCAAATATAATTATTTAGCCTTTATTTATTTTTGGCCAATGACTACCATTCCCAATTTCGATTGCGGATGTTATGTCAGAAATATTTAACAACTACGACACAAATACGAGTATAAACTTTGAGTAATTAATTCTATAAAATATAAGGTACGTAATTTTATGCTTAACGACGTATAAACATACGGTACATAATTTACTTCTCTGGAAAAAGAATGAATAGGTACATAGGTGAGACTAGCGTAATAAGCAATTCTCGGAAACGCGTTCATCGAAACCCAGCTCTAATATCGAATAGATCTGCGGTATCACGTCGCCAATTCGGTTAAACTTTGGTGATCCGATCGTAATGGCACCATTCGTATAAACTGTCCTCTCTGGAACTACCTGTTTACTCTTTTCTAGATGAAACATCGGAGAAAACGAAGATGGAATAGGTAGAAGTTCAGTATTTTTACTATCGCCATGATTATTGTCATCGTTATTGTTTTTTTTTTATATCGTGGTAAAATCATTAGACGAGTCCTAGCGGCACGGGAGGGACTGTCAGATTTGTACTAGCTAAAATCCATGGTGATCCTTTAATAGTCTTTTATGGTCCAAAGTAACGGTTACTTGATGAGATAGTCCCGCGACCCCGGCAACGCCATTGTAAGAGGAAGGAATACATTTAACTTTTTTTTATTTAAAACCTTTCTCTTTTTTGACTACGACAAGAAAACTCGTATACGATTCGTTGATTATTATCTTGCATCTGTAGAAAAATAACCTCTTCAAATTAAATAATTCTATTCTAAGGAACACTCATTTTCTACAAAAACATTTTAACAAAAACACCAGACTAGCAACTAACTTCAGATAACTTTATGCAAATAAACAAAACTAAATTAGAAACGTACGAGCATAAACGGAACGCGAATGTTTTTGTCTTTATTTTTAGGGTAAGCACATTCATTCACTCATTTAAGATTCATAATACGCATGAAAACTTTTTCGTTTTCCGTCAAAACTTCAAATTATTTTTTTTTTTTTTTTGTTAGTACTCAGTATAAATATAAAATTTTTAATTTAGATACACGTGGTCTCTTGGTAAAGAAAATTTGGTATATGAATATTATTTGTTTTGTCTTGAATTAAGAGAACTGAAATAATCCTTGACTGTTTTTATGCTTCCGGCAGGCCTGGCGCACTCCGCGGTGAAGGTATGAAACTGCAAGTACACGCGGGCGCACCGTGGACGGGTTTCACATTCGGCTGCCGCCCGTTTCGCACGCGCCTCGTACATATTTGTGTTAAAATGTACTATTCTCCCGAGCATAAATTTTACATTTGTTTGTTTTAGGGAAGCGACGCTTTTAAATATTCTTTGCTTCCGGACCCAAAGGGTAGGATCTCTGTTCATCTGTAACCAGGCTCATGAATCGTGATAGCAGAACAGTTGCAAGTTTCAAAGATGATTCAAATACAAATAAATAGAATTAAATAAATATGCCTAACCTCAGCGCCGGTGGACATGGCAATCACCGGACGGTATAACCAAAAATGAAATAGATTACTGTCTTTCCTCTAGCAAAGAAATAGTAAAGAATATAAATATCCTCAATAATTTCAAATTCAGTTCGGACCATAGACCCTTAAAAGCTACAATAACATTTAATTTAAAAATTCAAAGGATAAAATTAATAAAAAATTCAATTAGAAAATTAGACAAAACCATCCTATTAATGAACAAAAGTCAATTTAATCTGGAACTAAGTAATAAATTTAGCATACTGAATAAAAATATCGAAGACGTTTCAACCTACTATAATAAAATAAAAAATGCTATCAGTGAAGCTAGTAAGAAAATAAAGTGCAGTAAACATAGGGAGAAAAAATTAACTGCTGACAAGATGCGCAATTGAAGAAAGACAGAAGTTAAACTATTACACTCCAGAGTACCAAATTAAAGACAGAGCAGTAAAACGAAATATTCGCAAAGATATTAGACAATATAATGTCAACTTAGTCCAAACCGCATTAGAAAACAACAGATCATTAAGAGCGGCAAAAAGAGGTTTAGAAAAGGGCAAATCTTGGATAACAGGCCTGAGAGATTCGAATGGAACGAAACAGAGAGACAGACAAAAAATAATAGAGATCAGTACTGAATTTTATAAAACTCTATATTCTGACAGTTCAGTTTCACTGCTAAATCTCGATACTTATTCATGCTCTTCAGACATACCACCTGTAACAGGATATGAGGTCAATCGAGCTCTATCCAGCATGAAATACGGTAAAAGTGCCGGTCAAGACGGTATCACCACCGAAGCCCTCAAAATTGGAGAATCGACTTTATTACCGCACATCACAAACCTATTCAATTTAATTTTACAAACTGGTAAATTTCCAGAAAGTTTCTGTCATGCCAATATAATCTTGCTTCACAAAAAAGGTGATAAAGCCGACATTCAGAACTACCGTCCCATCAGCCTGGTGTCCCATATGTATAAAGCTTTCATAAAAATTATAGAGAACAGAATATCAGAACCACTCGATCTACACCAACCAGTGGAACAGGCAGGTTTTAGACGAGGCTTCTCCACAACAGACCACCTCCATTCTCTGAACAAAATTATTGAGAAACACTACGAATTCAACATGCCACTATATTTAGCCTTCGTAGACTACTCCAAAGCATTTGATAGCATCAAACATAAATCGATATTCGAAAGTTTAAATTCACAACAAATCCAAAAAACTTATATCAACCTTTTGAAGCATATTTACGCAAACAGTACAGCCGCCATAAAAATAGAAACTGCTGGTCCGTTTTTCCAAATCAATAAAGGCGTCAAACAAGGAGATCCACTTTCGCCTAAACTCTTCACTTCCGTCTTAGAAGAGGTCTTTAAAACGCTTGAAGCTAGCTGGAGCGAAAAGGGCGTTGTTGTCGGGGAGAGAAGATTAACGAATCTTCGCTTCGCCGATGACATAGTCTTGTTCTCCTCTTCTGCTTTGGAGCTCGGGCAGATGCTGGAACAGCTAAACGCTGCAAGCCGCGAGGTCGGACTGGAAATGAACATGTCAAAGACCAAACTTATGACCAACAGCACAAAAGGCCATCTTTACGTCGAGGGTGTTAGGGTAGACTACGTCGATGAATACGTATATTTGGGCCAAATAGTCTCATTCCAGGCGAGACAAGATAAGGAAATTCTACGTCGGACTGAAAACGCCTGGAAGAGCTTTTGGTCCATGAAAGACCTGATGAAGGGAGAAATCCCTTTATCGCTAAAGCGGAAACTCATGGACGTTTGCATCCTCCCCATCCTCACGTATGGTTCACAGACTTGGTCTTTGACCAACCTTCAGAAGTCCACACTCGCGGTTTGCCAGCGAGGCATGGAACGCAGTATTTTGGGAGTCAAACTTTCGGACCGCATAAGAAACACGGTACTGCGTTCCTTGACGCAAATTGCCGATGTGGGAGAAAAAGCTGCCAAGCTGAAATGGGACTGGGCTGGCCACGTATGTCGTATGCCAATCAATCGCTGGGCAAAACAGACATCCGATTGGGTGCCAGAAGGGAGAACTCGACGTCGTGGCAGGCCCAAAAGAAGATGGCGAGATGACTTGGACCGTTTCATGAAGGACTGGACTACGGTTGCAGAAACCCGTGAGAAGTGGAAAGAGTGGAGGGAGGCCTTTGCCCAGCAGTGGGACACTATGGGCTGATTGTATGTTGTATGTATGTAAATAAATATGCGGCAATGCGCCATCGATATATGGTAGACATCCCTCCGGTGCGTACAAAGCGTTTTGCCAATACCTTTACTGTACGCACAGCTAAGGAGTGGAATTCCCTGCCGCCATCTGTATTTCCCGACAGCTATAACCTCGGGGTCTTCAAGTCAAAAGTGCACAGGTTACTTCTAGGCAAGCGTGCTTCATCGTCGACACATCTTCGCTTACCATCAGGTGAGATAGTGGTCAAACGCGAAACTATCTTTAATAAAAAAAAATATTATATTAAAGGCTGGTAAACATGATGGAACAGAACCATTCGCATGCGAGATGGACTGACACTTGGCCGGTTTGACATGAAAACCCAGTTTATTGCAAACCCTTTGATAATATCACCTGGAACCAAGCCAGTTGTAAAATCATGTTGGATTTTCCTTATTTCTATATTAGTTTAATAATAATATTATTATTGAATTATGCGGTCAAGTATTTTGTGATGTTCAAAATACTATTTCAGTTATAAAATAAATCAAAAGGCCGTATATTGAAAATATTGTTTTACAACAGACCCACAACACAAGATTTCTGTTTTTCATTTATAGTGTACTTGAAGGTATTTATTGCATTTATTGTTAAGTAAATTAAAAAAAGTGCCTCTAGTGTAAGAAAGAAGAACTATTTTCTTACGTCAAATTAACGTAAAAGTTTCCGAAGTCAACGCGGATATACATTTTGCTCAGAAATATTTCTGCTCTGCCCAAATTGTATTGAGTTGCTCGTCTAGTCAGGTGACGACGTATAGGGGATTGGAGCAAGACTTGAATACAAATGGCCGCGATAGAAAATGCTGACGCAGCTATGAGTCTTGGCAAACACTTTACGCTTCGATCCTCAAGTGAGATTATGTTGTGTGAACTGCGTTGACATTTTGGCTCATGTTTGTATGTGAGGGTGTAAGTTTTAAGAGATTTGAATTATGTGTGTACCTACTCGTATTTAGGTCGGTACTACTAAGTAACGTAGAGAAAATTTGATCAAAAATAAATCAAACAAAAATCAATACGAAACTAACGAGCAGATTCACTTGGTCGGGTAATGTTTTTGCGATTTAAAGTGCTCCGGAACTCATTTGAGTCATGGAACGTAAACATTTAGGCCGCTATATTTTGCAGTAACTTCACGCTGAAGCTGTCTGTCATTCGAGATGCCATTTTTTTTTCTATTCATTCAAGTTGTGAGTCCCTAAGCATGTGTTTACATTGGGCAGGTCACAAAACTGCACTATGGTTGCTGGGCAAAGGACTAATACATACATAATGTGTGCGTGTAGATGGACGGCGCATCCAAGGCCGACTCAGAAAGTGGTGTCGAGAAGATTTGGACGGATACCGTAAGGGCTGAGGGGCTAAAACGGCCACATAGCAATATCCCAAATGATTCACCTTCATCTATGAATAGCCAAGGGCGTTGCTGGAAATCACTGAGATGCTTGAGGTTCGTGCATTTCCCGCAACGTTAAAAGTGGCATGGTTTCAAGTGGCATAGGACAAGAGCTCAAGGAAAGATTCAGAGATTCTAAAATCAGCAGTTTTTTTACTTTTTTTTAAACTTTGTTGACGACAATAAATGAAGCATACTTAAGGCATTAAGTCCATATTCATATCTTTTTGTGCTCGTGAAAAGATTAAAAAAAAAAAACATAAATCAAAGGCGTTTGTCATGTTCGGTAATCGGTGTGGCTAAGTTAACGACCTGAAATTTTGTGAGTACTGGCAGAGAATTATTCGTATTAAAAATACTTGTGTTCTTTTCTTTAACTTTTTAAGCAAAAATGTAGCTATTTCAAGTTATGAGCAAATGTTTTGAAAAATTATGAGAGAGACGATTTCACCGCACACCGCCGGTTTAATTGTAAGCGCAGAAAATTATTATTGTCAATGGTTCTTATCGTTCAGGGTAGAGGCAGTATTTAAACAACAAATTGAACCTGAAATTGTATGGTAAACAAGCCGTGATTAATTACAGCTATAATTTTGGTTGTTATTAAAACTGTAATAACGTTGTAATTTTGTCATGCATAATATCCACGTTATAAAGTAAAATACGTTTTCATTGTAGGATAGTATGTGTTATCTACAACTACCTAACAACATCGCAAAATTAACAACAAGCGATGTAAGTTCATTTTCGATGTTGTTTGGTTTGAAAACACTGACGAGTGCGCATTTTTAAATTATTTTTGTCATTTTATACTTAGCCCATTTAAGTACTTCAAAAAGGCGTACCCTACTTGCAACAGTATGCATGATTTAAAATCGTGAATTGAGCAGAAAAGGTAAAGGACCATGAAGAAGAAAGTAAAAAAGGATTCGCTGCAGAGCGACGCCTAAGTCAAAGTTATAAAATACAATCCCTGAAAACGCCCACTCTTTCATTTTCCTAGTGTTTAAGCTGAAGAGGAGTGGCAAAACGGCAAACTTATTTTTGCCAATCTTTCTCTTCAGCTCTCTTTATCCTGTCTTCATGGAAAAGAGTTGTAATTTTATTTATGTACTTATTTGAAAATCTGAGAGCATAAATAATTTAATAAATATTATTTGTGTAATGGGTGTATACACGCAAACAATATGATATATTTTGGAATAAGATAATAATAAAGATGAAGGATTTACTGTAAAACCAACGATATCAAGATAAACGATATATTTCTACAGATTATACGGATTATTGGATGATTGGAAAATATTCTTGTAATCTAGATGGAAAATGAAGACTAATGATGGCTTAGAAGCATAGTACTTATATTGTGTTTGATTCTTACAGTAATTGCAATTAATGATTCTTTATAAAATTATTGTTTAGAATAGCATGTTTGATTGAGATCAGCTGTTTCATAATTCACATAATTAATTAAAGTTATTTTTACTAGAAACAAAGTAGGTACTGTGGCACAAATATATAAGAGTAATAAACATTAGATACCCAATTTGGTAGCTGTATTTTTCTACTAACACTACAATGAACTGACACAACATTTTCGTATTGATCTAGGACTCGAATCCACATCATTGTTCAATTTACTACACAATATAAACGACGGAAGGCGCTGCTAACATTCTAACAGACATCAAAAGATTATAGTCATTGTCAACATACATACTTAACATTTATCTTCACAATGACACACACCTAACGATAAAAAACCGACTTCCCACTTCACTTGTGTTCAAAAGAATCAAAAGTCGATTGTCAACGTTCATTCATCAAAATTTTCCTTGAGGAATCCGAGAAAGAGACATCATCGCACGTTATTTTTGGTGGGCTTAGTTTGTTCTTCCATGCTTCTTTATAACTTGTCCTGTCTAACGTTACCTTTTACTTCACTTGCATTTAGTTGAAGTTAAATACTAGCAAAAACCGGCAGTAAATCAAGAAAACTGCTCCTGGTTTCTTTATAGCTGCTTTGTAGCAGTCTCATAAAAACATATCCACTTTACAGAGTCTTGTACCTAAAGTGTTATTAGCTATTCAGTTAATAAAATAAGGCTTGTTAGCACAAAGCGAAACCTTGATAGAAATATCCCTATTACAAGCCTGATTATTCTGGATTTCTGGATCTGAATTCAGTGTCGAGGGCTAAAAACTTCAATATAATAAGCCTAATATTGGATTCCAACTGTTGGAACACGGGCGTCCTCCCTGTGAGAGGGACTGTTGTTCATCACGCGTGCCCAGTCCGGGTTGGTAGATGCTGCATTGTCTTCGAATTTGTGGTCGTATGATATGCTAGTTTCCGCACGATGTTTTCCTTCAAAGTTTTGAGAGAAGTGGTGATGAAATAAATTACACATAGTAACTTGAACCCAGTTTGAACTCAGGAACTTTTAAATCGGGTTATTGCCACTGGAGTATAAAAACAAATCTCATTAGGCTTATAATATTTAGGCATTCATTTAAATGTCAGTCATGTTAGTTAAAACGTACATTAACATCTGCCTTAACCTATGAATATAACCCTAAAGAAAAATATTACACTTTTGGGTTTTTTTTTCTGCTACTTTTAAATTTGTATGATTACCCATTATGTTTATTTATAATACTGTAGCCAACAAACTCCTCCCATCTGATGGATACACACAACCTCTCCAAATAGGTACATCATCTAACCGTGTACAAATGATTAATGAGCAACGACCCATCCCGAGTATATTTATAAATTCTACCCTGAATATATTTTCCCTTTTCCGATATTCGATGAACCACAGCCTATTAATATCGTGGCACAGTGTAAAATGCCTTGAAACAATCAACAGTATGTGGGTTAATTATTCACCACGCAAACCTTACTCTGGATTGAACATGATTTTCTAATTTTAGTATACTGTATGTATATTTATCGCACGCTGTAAACTAGGTCTCTGAACAAGGAGCATGTTGGTCTCAATAATTCAAATGTATATTGCACTGATAAGTTGGTCACAGGCTAAAAATACTTTGCACGTTATGCCTTGAACTGCCTTTTTATTTACAAGAGTCATGCAACTGAACTCGAGGGTATATTGCCCTCAAGCCTACGTTATAAATATTAGATAAATACCAGTACTGAAGCATTTTAAATGACTTATTACTATGAATTTAAGGTTTAAAACTGAATGTCATATTTTAAGCCCAGTTTATTAAGGCTTTGCTGCAAAATGCGCTGTTCGCTTTAAGCAAAATTTCCGGGTATTACAGCAAATTCTAAAATACGAACTATTTATTTCGTTATTAGAACTTTACGTAATATTCTAGCCTTAATAACCGCGGAGACAATTTCGTTACTGCATTGTTTTATTAAAATGAGTTTATTATTTCGAAAGTTATTTTGGTTAAACCAAAGGCTAAATGAGAATTTTAACGTAGAAAATAATGTTCGGCCATTTTATCCAGTTAGTCTGCTTAAGTAAGTTTTAGAACTTTTGTTCAGAAAGGATTGCTACAGTCTGGCTTTTGACCACTGCAGCACTAAAGAAAACCTTACTCAAGTACATTTTATAATTAAATTTGCAAGCGGAAACTACCTGGTAACTAATTAAGCGGCAAGCTCTTAAAGTTATTATTAATATTCGTCGTGTTCTTGGGTTTCTTTACTTAGTATGTTTAAATTAGGATGTAATTAAGAGACTGGAAAAACGTATTTTATGAAACGTTCGTTTTTTAGCCATATTTAGTCAGTGTGTGGTAGTAAATGGCATGAAAGACTGATAATCAGTCCTACTAAGAGGTATCGTATTGGGTCATGGAGATGAACTAGGCTAGCACGTACAGCACCTTCGTGCTATTTTATCAGTATGTGTTTTGTGTGAAAATAAATAAATAAATCGTGAGAAAAGGCTTGGTAGATGACGAGACAGTGCACACCAGAGTCAACTGTTTTGCTTATAATCGAGGTTTGAAAAAATAAAAATGGGACACACATTACTTCATATTGTATAAGGTTTCAATAACGCGATCGAGTAGACTCAGGTGATTATAAAAAAAAATGCGTAACGTTTACAGCTTGTGATAAAAACTTTTCTGTTGTGTGTTAGCGCGTAGTCAATCTCTAAGAATAATGACTCAAGTCTGAGCACAGTCTAAGAAAAAACTTTAACCCTTTCTATCACGTAGGTAATAGATGAGGGCGCAAGTGATATCAATGTAAAATACGTACCTATTTCTACAGCAATACATTACACTTTAGATTAAGATCACTAGTAGTTGGCTAAGCTATCTATGTAAATACGTGTTATGTATATAAATGGATTAATGATTTACGTATCCAATTATCATTTATATGATGAGAAATGGTTCGAGCTAAGAAAGGGCATGTACCCCTTAACAAGGTTCAGGGTTTATAAAGGGTAGGTCTGTAAGACTCACCTGTACAGTTGTGACATCTTCGTATAATTTGATAAATTAAACTAAAACATATGTATTTGAAACTATACGTTGAAACGATCATCGTATAAACACTAGTCTACGTAGTGAGTCTGAGTTAGATAGTGTTTATTAAATGACAAACAAACGTTTAAGCCGGAAACACATTATTTAACACGCCACGCGACGCAACGTGTCGACACCCGATGTGCACCGTGCGCATGTCGTCGCGTCGGGTGTTCATAGTGTGATTCTGGTCATAGAAAACAATACATTTGATTTGACTCAACATGCATCACGTTTCGTCGGGTGGCGTCGGGTGTTAGTAATGTGTTTCCGGCTTTACTGTTTTAAATAAAATATAGTTCAAATCTTGAACACATCACTAAACTAAATTTAGCAAAAATAGAAATAATTAGTAGTAACAATCCGTGAGAACAAAGTATAAATAAACAAGGAGTGAAAATCTACAAATTCGGAATAAACAGTTTTAGTCTCTAGTCTAGTTATGCGAGAAAACCTGCTGAAAAGATTCAGTTTTGATAAAGTCAATCATCATCTGCCTAGCCTTTTCCCAACTATATTGGGGTCGGCTTCCAGTCGAACCAGATGCAGCTGAATATGAGTATTTTACATAGAGCGATTGCCTATCGGACAGTTTGTTAAAATCAATCATTGTAGTTATTTATATACAAAGTTCAGACAAGCATTAGTAGATTACCTATTTTTACCTTATCAAAAACGACAGATAGCTCTCATAATTTTGTAACTCAACAAAAAAAAGTAGGTCCCACAGACCCACAACAATACACAAGGTAACTAAACGTCTAATTGATGGTACCTACAGTATATACATACTACGTTTATAACACAAATGCCAAAGGAAACTGGTAATTACGTATTACTTTTTTATGAAGCTTGCCTCGAGTTCGGTCTGATCGATATTGACTAAAATAGGCTAACGTAGAACTGGAAATTGAACTGCAAATGTCAGATAAATGTTGCCATTTGTTGATTAGTGCACATTGTGGTGAACAGACCTTTTGAAATGTGTTTAGGTATTACTAAGATTAAAATCGTTAAATATGCTCTAAAAATATCCACGTGACAGCAAACTTTTCTAATCATTTTAAAGGTAAATAGTTTTAGATTTTAGTTATTAAATCTGCTAGCTCTGATTTACATAAAGAATACGAGCAATGCTCAACTAAGCTTACCAGACGCGCCTATGATGTCAAAAATAATTACATTTCTGTTATTTTGAATAATCTTTTCTCACTCACTCATATTGAAACTTGTATATATACGGTGTATGTCTCTCTTGACAATCTTAATCGTTTTGTCCATATCCCATGGCACTGTTACCGAACACACTTTTTTCTTCCATTCTCTGCTGATGCTGTCTGCCGTCACTTTATCACTCGCTTCTTTATTCCTTGTTTAAGTCCACTGTAAGTTCTCAGTGTGAACACTTTTTGCCACTTTTGGCTAGTTATTAGATATAAGTAAACTATTAGTTAAAATGCTTTACATTAATAATGAATAGTTAATTTAACTATTTATCAATCAACTGGCACTTGTAAGGAAAAATTGCCATCGGAAGAAAAAAAAAATCGAAGCCAGCTATAACAATATAGCTTTAAAATCAGTATGTGAATGATGATAACAATAAAGCACGATGATCTCGTCTAACGATCTAAAGCTTCGGATGCATTCCTGTACGTAATCCAATTCTATTGAGGTTATGAGCATAGAGGTATGTAATGTACCCACCTATATGTACGTAGGTATGTGTGGGTGGGCTCTGAAATGATTAGTACAGGGTATGTGGTGTATGTGGTTAGATTATACGGGACTGATTCGAGTGTAGGGTAGTAGGAGACACTTGGATACAAACATATATAGATACAACTGTGGGTGAACTTACATTAGAAGTTTAGTACCGATTCATGCAATTAATATTTTTATCAGTAATCCTCGACTTAATTAGGATTTCTTACTCAGTTAATGAATAAATACGAATAGTCGTTAGCTGTGACAATTGTTCTTTGGTGGAGGAATGTATAATGATTAATTTAAACAACAGGATAACATAAACTTTAAAGAAAAGTATGTTTGTATAATTTTGAAACATATGGACTTGTTTTAAAAATATAAAAGTTATAATTTTAATTAACGTATTGCATTCAATAATTTTACCAATTGATGTAATTTTGTTAATGCATTGTAACTTTGTATGTTGTCCCATAAATCGCAGACCATTCTGTTTTAATATTTCTGTACTGAAGTTACACGTGTTTTCATTTTCAAAATGGGTGTCATATTGGCCTCATGAATTAACCAGCACATTCGAATTCCAGAATTTCCATTTCGAAATTTCGATGCAACGTGAAATATGAATGGGCCGAAGAAGAGCTTTTGCGAAGGGTTGTTGTAAGTTGGCCACAAAGTTAATTTGCCACAGTTTTGTAAAGTCCATACATTGAAAGTAATTTCGCCACATGCATAAAAATCATATGTAAATTCGTCATAGGTAGGTCATGGTAATTGTAAATTTGCCACAATTCCACATTTGACATGATTTCTGCTAAAAGTAGCGATCGCAAGCAAAGTCATTGGTTTAAGAGCTCGAATTTAACTCCTGAACACACCGTAAAGGAGACCTAAGTATTAACTTTTAATAGAAAATCAAGCATGCATCATTTTAAAATTTCTCGAACTTAATAACGAACCGAGCCAAGCATCGAGCCAGGGAACCGATCAATTTACCGAATTTTGTTTGTTCGAATTTCATTATACCGAAAACTATTGACCGACATCTCTTTTGCTATATGCATCATTTGCCATATTTTAGATCATCGAAGTATCATTAGCCATAAGTATTATTATACCGAAGTATGTTCCGCCGATTAACAAAATAACTTTTTACTATTGACCGAAGCCTCTTTTAAACTTTTTTCAATTGCCAACTGATTTATTTGCCATATTTTCACCATACCGAAACAACATTTTACCGAAAAATTAAATTACTGTCATAAAAATTCAATATATTTTGCTACAAAACATTGTAGCGGAAACGAAATGCTGCAAAGCCGACTTTACGTAGTCTTGTCTGCCCTACCCCTAGAGTGTAATTTAAAATCGCGTAGGCGCGGAGGGGTGGGGTGGCCCGCGAGCTGAGGAGCAGGTGGTTGGAACGACCGCCGCCGCGGCTGAGGCTGGCCGGCGCAGCCGGCCAGTAAGCCGAAGCTGCGGTGGTGAGCGTTCAAATCATCTGCGACGATAAGCTCGCGTGGGGCCACCCAAAACCCTGCAGCGCCGGAGCCATGACAGAAACAATGCTTGTTGCATGTTGCATGCTTGCTGGAACGCTGCGTGTTTGCTGCATGTTGCATTCTGCGTGCTTGCTTGCACGCTGCATGCTCGCTTGCATGCTGCATGCTTGCTTGCATGCTGCATGCTGCATGCTTGCTTGCATGCTGCATGCGCTACGACGCACATCAACTATGTAATTAACAGCAAATGTCATTAATTATAATACAATACCCTTCAGAATTATATTATCGTATACGACATTTGCACAATTATTTTGTGTTGTCTACCTACATTTCAATGGCGCCTGCTAAAAATGTAACAGCAATAATTAGTGTGCAAAATTTTCTAGGCGTTCGGTGAAATAAAAATATGGCAATTAAAACAGTGGTATAATGAATGTTTGGAAACATAATACTTCGGACAACCGTCACTTCGAGTAAGTGTAACATCGGTAAAAAGTTTGTCGGCCAAATGAAATGCTGGAGAAACGAAAAAAGATGAATAGATAACAGGTTAACTGAAACAGTGGCAAACGTGACTTCGATGAAGTAAAAAAAAACCAAAAGGTAATAGTTGAAAAGTTTTAGGGCAAATGAAATTCGGTCAACCGTTTTTCGATCTTATGATAGGTAACCATCGAGCCAAACATCGCTACGAGCATTTTCATGATCTTTTCTAGCGAACGTTCTAGTCAATTATTTTTCAAAAAACATGCTTCGCGAAGACGTGAGACTTAACGGTCGTGTGGGCTACATAGCTTATGGCTTTTATTAGAAACAGAAAATAATTTTTAAATCTATTTTTTATTATGAAAAATAAATAATCTTGTTATTCCACTTATTCGTTAATGCCCCTGTTCCACCTGCTTGGTTCACCTAGGTGTACCACGGCAAATTGTTTTTTCACATTTTAGAAGATTCATAGGAACCAGTTGCATCTTATGTTTTTATTAGGGGCAACTGGGCCATGGGAGTAATGGGTAGCTTGCCGTCCGTACAAAATTCCAGCTACAAGCTTAGAAACTGAAAGAATGCTACTAACCAGAAAAAGTACCAGGCTTACATTCGTTCAAGGTGGTTTGTTTTTAAACAACTGCACCTGACCGTTCTTGTACTTTTGATAGACTATTCAAAATTATTAAAACAATAACCATATAAAAAATACCACCTTGAACTCATGCCAGCCTAGTACTTTTAATGTTTATGTCTTATTGTAATGGTCCTCCATTATTATCCCGGAACCAGTCCCTACGACTTCACAATTTAATATCACTATTATTTTTCTTTCGTAATACTACGATAAAAACGTAATGGACATTCAGGTCAACCACGGGCAAAAATAATTTCCCGTGGTACACCTAGGTGAACCAAGCGGGTGGACCACGGGCAATAAACGCACTTATTGTTTGATTTTTCTGCTATCCGTACGTAAGAAAGCATCGTGGCTAATTTACAATAAGATAAATTATTATTTTGAAAATATTCTAAACAAAATAGAATCGTGGCAAACTTACACATACTTTTTTTCGTGGCGAATTAACTTTGTGGCAAACTTACAACAACCCTTTGCGAACAACGTTCATGTATCGCTGTATTTTGAAAATGGAACGCGAACACTTATTGCTTAAACGCAAATGTACTGGCCACATATTCTGATTTCAAATGAGGTTGAAACTGATTACAATGTCATCAGCGTTTGATGGTAGACGGTAGAAAATGTCGTTTGTCAAAGGCAAATAAACTATCATAACATGAAAGAAATATGAAAATATTCAGAGAACACGTTAAATATTTATAAGTTACAAGTCGTTAGGTGCTTCATGTGGCTTCTGAAAGTACTTCAACGGCGCACGTAACATACATTATGAAACCGCCTATTCATATTCTGTAACGACCAATTACTTATTGAAAGAAATATTACCGATACCCCTTTCAATTATTATAATTGGTACGGTGTAATTGACTACGCAAACTTTCAGGAGCGTTCAGTGTTGATACAAAAAGTTTATAAGGAAAAGTGGTTGTTTACTGAACCTTAATTATGGTTTATGTCATCCATCCTTGTCTGATTTGAGCCAACATTGATCATAGTACCCACTTGGAGACCCGAGTGGATGATGGATTGGATTTGGTACCTACTATCCACATTATTCGGGAGTAGTACTAGTACGCGAAAGGTCGGGAGCACTTCAGCACTTCATAAAAAGTTTTTTTTTGTAAAGAATCTATTCATATTGTAATTTTGTGAGTGGCGGAACGGACTTGCTCTATAAAGTGTCACGAAGGAAAGTTATTCAATGCCAAGGGACTGTTTTTAGGTACCGGTAAAGCTTTAAAAATAGAAACGAAGAGTGTGTTTTTAAGAATTTAATAAAATATAAGTAACTAAAATAAATTATGATGAATATTATAATCATCACATTATTTTCATTGGATGTACATGATGGTCTAGACTCTAGGAAATTACAAACATTTTAATGATTACTTTTTTTCAACGCAATTGGGATATTTAGGAGAATATAAGAATTAAAGATGATTTTTGAGGAAAGAAAAATTCAGTTGCAAGTGGGATTCGAACCCGCGTCTTCTGGTTAGGTACTCCAGACGCCTTAACCAACTAGGCCATTGCAACCCACAACTGCAAGCTGAAATTCTCTATTCCTCGTTTGAACGCTTTTCGGTAGCGTGGCGCCATCTCTTGGATTAATTAGTGTTAAACTGAATTTTTCCTTTCTCAAAAATCATCTTTACGATGCGCGTCGCATGCGTTAATGCGTTTAAATATAATTAATGAATATATTAAGAATTATTTAGTTCTAGATAGACTAATACTAAAGGACCATTTTTAGCAGTGAGTCAAGTGTGAAAAATTCAAACGCAAGAGAGTACTTAAAGATTTAATCAATATCATTAAAAATGTAGACCCTCTGTACCTACTTCCCGTATTTGTGGATTATTTAAAAATAGGCTGAACATTTCAATCGATACAAAGCCTAACATTCAAGGCTAATTAACTCTCGGGAGAAAATATCACATTGCGGAATATTGGAGTTATTTTAAAATATCTGATTTCTGCGAATTTAATGTGTTTGAAATGGCAACAGATGATATTAATATGGCAATAATTGGTGATTATAACTCGTGTAGAAGAGATGTTGTGAATGCTAACAGTAATACATTTTTTCTGATATTACCTTATAGTGGTACTAACACATTGATTCGGGTCGATACATTCTATTCAGCAGTGTATTTGTTGCGGAAACGAGCAATTACTTCTCATATTGGTGGTGATCGCTAGGTAACTAATGCACCATTTTGTTCGGGTGCCAAGTCATTGCAACCTCAGCACAAACAAAGTGTAAACGAGTTTCGGGTGTCGAGGGTTTCGTTTACGTCACCAAGAATTTGATGCACTAAAATAAGTAACTTGGATATTTCACTTTCAATAAATTCATGACTAAATGTTCCCAGGACCTGTACCCTTAGCACGAGTTTTCACTCTTTTACTTTACAGCGTCTTTCCAGTATTTACAGCGTTTCTTGTATGAAAAATGGAACAGCGCCTCTGGTGTGCTTTTAAGGAACTAATTTTTTCCTTGAAAATTGTCAATTTGAAATTGTCAAAGTTCCAGTTTACTTTACGTCTCAAATACTGAAAACTCGTGCTAAGGGTACTGAACAAAATACTATAACGCCTACTGTCATGCTGCAATGCGTGCATTTCGGCTTCGGTAACGGTCTTTTTACATCCTATATATTGTGTGGTAGCCCAAAGCAAAAAGGAATCTTATTTAAGGATAAATGTAGCCAAAATCGAAATAAGCACATGGTCTTGGATTTTTTTATCAGTATGGGCAAATAAATGAATGGGAAACAACAAATTAGACGGTGGACAGTTTTATTGTTTTGTTTACGAGAAGTTTGCTTTTTTCCTCAGTAGTAATAACACCCTTATCTTACGTGTTTCTTTAGATACTTGTTATCGTACGTCAATATCACTCAAATTAATTAAAATCCACATTTTTAAGAAAGAAAAATGTGGACATCAAGATCGACATGGTACGTTCGTAAGTTTCAGTAGTCGTCGGGTTAATAAAATTGCATTCAAAATTCGTAACATGGTGTATTCTATTCTATTGCTCAAGCAATAGAGTATTATTGATGAATAGCAAAATTTAAGCAACACTTTTATCAGCAACGTTGATAAATTGGCGATTTTAGAACTCCAGTTAGAGGAAGCTCTTCATACTATGCGTGACCATGAGAACAGAGGGTTTAAAACGGCCACTTAGCGATATCTCAAATGATTCACCTTCGTGAATTGACGTTCAATGACGTTGTGGGAAATGAAAAGTTCGTGAATTTCCTGCAACGCCATTGGCTAGACTTTACTTTTTTTTGTTACTTTACTTTCTGAATCTTTTTTACATTTCTTTATCTATCTCAGTTTACATTTACTTTTGTTATGTTATACCTATTTATGGAAGAATACTTATCTAGAACATCGTTGATGTGCAATTAAGCATTAGCACTATTTAGCTTTAACGCCAGTAAAGCTTCAGTTGTGATCATCAATTCAACTTAGTTTATATGTAAAATAGCGCTGGCACATGGTAATTTATTGAACTAATGCAGGCACATTTTGAAGCTTTACGTTCTTACTAGTATTCCTGATTTTCCGGTAAATCACAGGGAATTCTGTGCATCGGTTTTATGCTTTGAAAATTGACACGGTAAACAGTTGGGTGTGTTTGCATTTTATAAATTGTGTCGAATATTTTATAAGTGTGTAGGAATAAATATAAATGTGACCGTAAATTCACGAAGATTAAATTAAATTCACGAAGATGAACAAACTTATTTTGCTGGAAAATCGTGTTTAAATTATGCTGAAAGTATAGTATCTACGTATTACAAACGAGATTGTGGGACGACTTAGAAGTCTTTCTTATGAATTGGCAAGAGATCGAAAACAGTAGAATTAATCGAGGAAGGCATTATCTAGCAGAAGGACAATAACATCATTTTCAGGCCATAAAATCTTGGCTGGACAATGACATACGAGAAACCAATTTTAGGTGCCGTATCGTTTGCGAGGAACAGAGTGCTGGTACTAGTACCAACATTGTAAAATGTAAATATAGTGATGTTTTCATTTTACAATATTGGTACTAGTAAGTACCAGAAAGTACAACCATTAAACAATGAATGATACTGCGTCATGAATTAGAGATTATAATTGTAACAATAGATCAATATGATCCATGAATGATTTATAAAGTTAATTCCCATCTTTGAGAACCATTCATCTGTCAATGTCATGACTACGAAAGGACCGATTCTAATGAATGGAAATGAGAAATTTATTCGATCATGTTATTTGAGATCCGAAATCCTTGTGACTTCCTTCTCCGAAGTAGGATAATAAAAAAAAGCAAACTGAAAATAAATCCTTAGGTACTAATATTACAAATACGAAAGATTGGATGAATGGAAAGATGTTTGTTACTCAATTACGCCTGAACGACTGAACGGTTTTGCATACACATAGTGTATGACCGGGTTACCTAGGATAGGATAGTACGCGGGAAAAGCCGCTGACAATAGCTAGTATTAAAATAATTCTATGTACGAATAATTCTATGAGTCATGAATTCGATATCCATTGATCCTTCATCCTTATCTTGTGTGTGTGGTGTAGTGTAGTGCATTTGGGATCTGCGTCTGACACAGCCTATGATAATTTTTCAAGCAAACCATCTATCTTGTCTTTAGAAAGATATTTTCTAGAAAAGTTTTAAACGTATTTTTTTTAACATATAAACGCAATAACGCCTGGGTCGTAAATCGTAAAGATTTTTTCGGGAATGTCACCGAAAGACACTTAACATAAAAAGGAAAGAATATGGTGGAGTACTTATTCAGAAAGACGCAGGTTAGAGTACAACTCTAACTAAAAAAATTCTTGGACAAAAACATTTTTTATTATTATTTGTATAAACTATTTATAACTTGATTATCCATTACGATTAAACACTGTTTTAGGCTATCACGGTTATTTTCATAAGTTAAAATGTGAGTTCGTGGATAGATAACGATTGTTATCTATCCACGAACTCTAAGGAGGCCGTACATTCCATCGTTCAATATAATTATCTCAATGAAGCACGTACGTAAACCACGTATCACGTATCAGTGTCAAATCGTCGGTAATAATCTTATTTGGTGTATCACTATAAGCCTCTTCGTACACAAGGCGACGCAAGTCTCCGATACCTATGACAGGCCTGTTGGTCTAGTGGTTAGTGACCCTGACTGCGATGCCGGAGGTCGTGGGTTCGATTCCCACCCAGGACAAATGTTTGTGTGATGAGCACGATCATTTGTTCTGTGTCTGGGTGTAATTTATCCATAATATGTATGTATTTAGAAATATATAAGTATGTTTATCAGTTGTCTAGTACCCATATCACAAGCTCTGCTTAGCTTGGGACTAGATGGCGTTGTGTGATAGTTGTGGAATATTATTATTATATTATTATTATTATTACCTTACGACTTTGACATCCATTGACGCGTGCCTGTGTACAGTCACGAGCGATAACATGTATACTCTTAACAAAATTCAAACGCAAATTACTCGTGAAATACTGGTTTCCACTTTGAAATAAGACCTATTTCGTAATAGTATGGCTTCCGAAATAGAAGTCTAATGAAAAGGCAAAAGTTTAATCAATATGGTAGCAGAAAATCGCTTTTGAATACTGCTTAGTGTATACATACTATTGCTCGTGACTGTACGAACCTCTATGGACACAGATTACTACAGATCGGTCTCTTCCAAAAAACAATCAAACAAATGTAAAATCTATGCACGAAAGAATAAAGCACATTTTAACTTGCAGCCGTACCGCCCACCTACTTTTATATTAGCCTAAACTTCCCGTGCACAAGCAAAATTGTACTGAATGGCTACGCGCGAGAGTTTATTTTGGTTTATCCGACGCCGCGGCATTACAATGTTGCTATCGGTGTGCTGCCGGTCAAGCTCACTTAGGGTTGCGACTTGCGAGTTTAGAAGGCACAGTTAGGTAGGTAGGTGTATTTTATGCATTTGTTATATTACACTATTAACATAAATGTTCTTCAGGGATTTTTTTTATCATCAGCCTATATCTTTTTGGTTTCGTTACTACATACTACACACATTACTACATACATTATCGATTGGTAGCACAGAATGTTAATACATAGTACCTACGGCACCTTACGTTAGGAATAATAATATATGTATAATTATAGTATCGTTTCTACCTATTCTTGTAATATTTTGAACATTAAATCTTACAAAAACAAAAAAGAATATTATTTAAAAATATTTGAAATGTTAGGCTTTATTGTTTAAAGCCTTTATTAAATGTATTGGTTTACAAATAAGTAGTTATTATACTGCAACAAACACTACATAAAAATCAGTATTTATTTCGCTTTACGACACACAGATTCTACAACAACAAACAAATGAATTTTAATGAATAATGATGACTGATGACGCAACAAGAAATGTCAGTCACAGAATACAAAAAGAAAGACAAAGATTACAAACAAACGTTACTTTTTTATTAAAGAGAGGCGAAGGAATCCAAACATACAGCCACCACGCGAGTTTTTGAATAATTAACCCTTTAACCGGCAGCACTCTATAATTTATTTATTATTTATTTATCAAATTACAACGGCTGTGTGAACAGCCAATTACTGCAATTTAAGGTTAAGGACAATTATGCAAATTAGAATTACGAAATACACAGTATTAGAATATAGAAAGCATAAAAACTCATTAGAATATAAAAATGTAAAAACATAACAAGAAAAAACATGGGTACATTCAATTAATTGTAAGTAGGTACTTTTTTGGTTTATAGCAAAAATAAAAACGAATGTCGATTTTCATGGGTGAAGTATCGATTCACTGAATTCAGTACTATAAATAGATTTAAAAAATCGATCTTTTTGGCTCCAAAAATCTATTTTTCGATTAATCGATCTGTGATTGCCATCCCTACGTCACAGGCCCTGCGTTGAGTCCTTGTAAATGGTAAAAAAAGTCGCGCAACGAATTACGATCGCTGACCTTGAATGCATAGTGTGGCCATTTTCTGAGTTTGAACGTGAGTAAATAACAACGCAAACATCTTTCTACTTTCTACCGAGCGATAAGGTAAGTGAGAGTGATGTCAGGTTTGATATTCGTCTATTTATCTCGGTCGTCTAGTAGGCTCACACCCCCCGAGTATCTCGACACATTTCCAAACTTGTAACCTACCTAACCATGATCAGTTCAGCGGAACGTATGTACTTGAATGACATAATAAATAAGCACATCACAACAGGTAGTTAATTAATAATTAACCCTAGATTCATAAACATTATGTGGGAATAACACTAATCATAAACATTCGATACTTTCACCTTTCGACGTCACGCGGTAGTTTATGAAACGCGAGGCCTTTATCACTGTTGTCGTTTAGGCAACCAAACGTTATACAGTATTTGCTTGTCTTCATATTTTATTATCTTTATTTACTTGTACGTGATTACACGTAAGAAAAATAATTACGATACGGAGGCGGCGCGCGGCAGCCACATGTAGCGACACCGCCCGCGGTGTGCGCGTGTGAGCGTGCCGTTTCATACCTACACCGCACAGTGTCCTCTCTGTTAGTACTCTGTGCTATGGATTTGTATTGCGATAGTCATCTGGATACCAAAGTCGTAAGGTGACTTGCGTCGCCTAGTGTACGAAGGGGCTTAAACTCAGTGATTTTTAATGATGGTAAGTTGTACGAGGAAGTCTTAAAAGAACAATAAAATAGTGACAGTGATAATCTCCAACAAAACACTACTAATCCTTACTGAATGAATCCAGTTCAGTTTTCCAGCAAGAATTAATAAATGTAATTTATTTCTCAATTAATTTCAATTTCAACATCGGAGTTTGATTCTACTAGATAGTTGCATAGAACACGTCCTAATATAAAGATTTCAAGTATAAATCCTCAAGTCATTGACTATATGTACATAAAAGGACTTAAATACAAAATGTATACTTTTAATTTAATAAAATGTAAAGTACCGTAACATTAAACCGTTTTTCTTGGAAATAGGGTTGTACGTGATAAAAAAAATTATTAGAATAATTTTGAATGGGTTAACACTGGAATTGTATAAAATGCGAAAATGCTGGGATGTAGGTATAATGTTTGCGGGTCATCAATATTCATAATTCGGTTGATGGTAAATATCGTGTGAGTAGTGTTCAAATCGATAATAAATGCCAAAATGCTTTTTGTCACCAGGGCAATGCACCTGGTTTCAAAAATGCCGTTTATTGCCTGTGGTCCACCCGCTTGGTTCGCTTGGTTCGCTGGCTTTGAAAGAGCCGGACATACCCACCCCTTTCTTTGCAAGGCATTCGTAGAAGCGTTACCTTTGAAGACGTCTTAAATATATAAAATGCCTCAATAAATCAAAACAAAACCATTTTGTGCGGTTTTGTATTTCAAACACCAGTAATCCTCCATCCTTCCATTACCAAATTGACACCGAAAACCATTTGAACCTGCAAATACGAAGCTCATAAAACACCTCGGTCACAGCCCTATTATTTAACAACAAAGGTACGCCGTATATTTAGGTGTATCAATACGGGCCTCAGGAGTAAATATCATAAATCAGCTAACAAATAATGTCCGATAGCGTCCATCCAAACGCTCAGATAACTCGTAAACTGGGATACAGTCGCAAAATATGTTCAGGTGGACCATTCACTTCGAGTTGCTACGCAGAAATAAACGAAATAGGATAAGGAATATTACGACATAAATTTTATTTTACACCACCTGGCGTGTAGTGATATCAAGTACCTACAAGGATTGATAATGGAGGGTAGGACGGTATTTAAGGATGAAAGGGTTGACAGAATCGATATAAAATGTTAAGATGAAGATAAACCAAAATATACTTATGAACTTAGACTTACAAACAGGCTCACGGGACCTTCCGTTTAGGTAACCGAGACCCTGAACAAGAAAAAGCAACTGAAGGAATAGGGTGGAGTTTTTCTCAGTAAGAGTCTGACGATCCCTTTCACTCTAGCCAGGGCGGGAGGAATTTCACAACACAGAAAAATATACAAAGCCGGAAATACTTGACCATAGAGATGTTATATAATAATAAACATGAAAACTTCGCATACAGCTTCGACATTCTCCAAAAGAGATTCTAACGAGAGTTCCATCGGTTCCATCGATTCCATAAATTTTTGCACCATTTGCAATGCTTAACAAATCATCACTCCTGTATCAAAAGTGAATATTTTGGAAGTAAACAAAGTTATATATCACGGATACGATGTCACGGATCTGTGCAACGTGACAAAAAAAAAATGAGAAGCTATGACTCGGTCCATTACCTTTTCTCTTGTTAGCCGCATGATTTTCGATGGAAGATAAATGGTGAAGACAATGTTTCCAATGGATTGGAAATTAGTAAAGTACTAGATTGATTTAGGTCTTTGTATGCTGAATTTTAGGATCATATTTCGGAATGACTACAAATAATAATAAAAAGGATAAAACACTATGGAAATAGAAGTTAAACACATTTTCAAATTAAAAGATCATATTTTTAGTTAGTCCACTACTGCTATAAAATCAATCTTTTCTACAAATAACAACATAAAAAAAAACAACATAATATTTTGGATTGACGCCAATGTGATAAAACTGTTTCATTTTCGAGTAAATGAAAAATTGTTCATTTCCAATTTGCTACTTCAGCTTCTACAATAAAACGAATATTTCACAAAGGAATTTATTTTGTGATTTATTGTAACTAAGAAATATCCACGAGGTACGAAGCATTTCAATGCTATAATTTATTTAAATTGAACATTTCGGGTTATCAATCTAGTCGGGATTTTCAGTATTATCTTCTATTTTATGTTATGCTTGCGTTTTCAAATCATTATTCTCATAACACGAAACAGTATGTCTGTCTATTTTGTAGTCATTATTTGAATCCATTTGTTTTTCATACTTTATAATTGTAATCTTTTATCAAAGTCAACATTTAAAATATTATTATGTTAACAGTCTTCTCGTCGCCTTCAACTCAAGTTTAGTTTGGATTTGGCGTGTGTGTAAGTCAAATCATTTTATCATCAATTTTTAGTAACTTATTCAGCTTTGCCCCTTTTCCACAATTCTCTATTTTTCGTCATTCGAGTCGTCGCTTTCAACTACGTCATTAACCATCAACAGGGTATCATTATCCACTTTTTTAGCCAATTCTCCAGCGAACATTACATATTCTTGCTCAATTGCTTCCATTTAAACATTTATCAAGCATTAGGTTAAATTACTAGCTTTGATAACGCAGCATCTACCATGAACTTCAGCCATCATCTTCCTGAACTTTGATTTACGTATTCTTCGAAATATTTCATCCATATTTTTTATCAGATTGGTACTTTTTATGTTTAATTTTAAATTTTCTGTGTTGTAGATTAGGCAGCTCAAAATATTGAAAAGCAATCAAACTTCCTCCAGTCTGAATAAGGTATTGCGAGATTATTCTCAGAGTCCTTCATTGTATAGGTTTAAAAATACTTCTAGGTGTAAGTAATTTATTTATTTTAATTCCTTTCTCGATTTCTTTTAGTTACATTAAAACGATCCTAATTCATAATGTAACCTGTAAGAACCAATGATTTACAGCATATAATAATGGGCATTTGTTACTTTAAGTGACACTATCGGTTGCCACGAATTTAAAGTAAATTACTCAGTTATGAAGAATGATTTATACCGAAGTGTTTCGAGAAAGTTTTACTCGAAACTTTTATTTTTTATCGCCATCATTTATTAAGTAATTTAAATCCTTTTCGGAAACCTAATTAATCGACTAGCTATTAGGCAACTTAAAATAAATAACTATAGTAAAGTTTTCAATCTTAGCATAAACTTTAACAATACAATCCATTTTGCTCTCTTATTTCAAAGCAAAGTTTTCATGAAAATAACAGAAAAGACGGGGATTCTTCAAAACAAACAAAATCTTCTCAGTCCAATTTTTCACAAAAGCTTTTGAATGTTAGCATTTAATCAAACTGCATTAAAGCGTTCAGTACTGAGTTTTTCTGCCAACACTGTTTGTTTGGTTTAACGAAGCGCGAATGTAGACATATCAATGTGAGGTTTTATATCTTAGTATATTATTTTCTTGCTTTTATTACTTTGCATATTTTATTACCTACTTTCACAGAAAGAATACCCAGCTTTATTTCCAGCTTATTCAGTAAATCTTAGACAGTATGTAGTTACGATTACATAAGACGTGCCCGTAAGTCTTTTGCACAACCAGTCTTTTGTACAAACAAGGTACTGTAGCCCTAAGAGTAGTACACTCTCAAAAGCTATTGTCAAACAGACAGGCGAAGTGAATGCGATCCGAAGCGTTTTTATTTGTAATGTATGGAATTGTTTGAATCCAGTCACATAGAAAAGCGAAAGCGATCCGATAGTCTATGTGACTGGCTTCAAACAATTCCATACATTACAAACAAAAACGCCTTGCTTCGCGTTCGCCACGCCTGTCTGTTTGACAATAGCTTAGGCGCGTATCCCGTAGTTTCGGCGGAAGCTTCGGACGATTGATACTCCATAACTTTCGACTCCATATTTGTAAGATGATAGATTAGTTAGAAGCACGAACTAAAAATTTGTGACAACGCTATCGGACATTATTTTGTCTCTATTCCGGATGAGTTGTGAAAACTCAAGAAATCAAAAATAATAGAGAGTAGGGTTCACTCAACAGGTTCAAGTAATATCGTCATATATTTTAACCATAATAAATCAGGCAGAAGTAACACTTAAGTTGCTTGGTCATTTGTGTCCAAAGGCGTTCAAACTTCCTTAAATGGCGTGCCCTTCAAGCCCAGGTGTTCTTAATGCCTCGTTCAGTATCCTTTATTCGAATACTTAGGAAGTTTTTACTGGAATGACAAACAGCTCTAACATTTTACTATAACTGTAGTCAATGATTTTGATACTTCGCACAGCGCTCAACGCATTTGGACGTGCACTTAAATGCATTATTAAAAATAAATAAATTAACGTGAGCAAAAATACTGACCTAGTTTTATAGTGACTCAGAGTGTTTTATGTAAAATAATGGACTGACTACACAAAATTAATTAAAAGTGTTAATCTAAAATATGGAAGGCTTTTTAGCCTTTAATCGGAGCGGTGTGCTGCCGCCCAGCCCTGCGTCTACAACAACAAGACCACCTCAACAACCCAAGCAGATTCAAGAAGAAGGCGTTGAAGCAGTCAGCACTCCGGAGATCCAGAACTGGTTGGGATCTATTGAGCAGTATTTAAATGAGGTCTGTACTATTGCTTCTGATGGAAAACTTAATTCTGACCAGAAGCTAAGAATTAGCAATCTTTGCCGGAAAGTTGGCCACGGAGTTTCGCAACTGGCTGTTCAATATCAGTTGCTAAAATCAAGAGCCATACAAACCCATACCGCCTTAAACACCATGACCGAAGCTCGAGACCTAGCGGATTGTCTTACAGAGATGAACCGCACCATTCAGGAGTCCTCTGCAAAACGGGAAGCTAGTACTACATCTTTTGCCGACATGGTGAAAAAGGGGTCCAGCAGTTTTGTTCGTCCGAACAAAGTTAGCTCTGTTGCAATTTTCCCTTGCGACAACTCAAAGACTAGTGACGAAACCAAGAACATGGTCCAAAACATTATCTGCCCTGGTGACATGAAGCTGAAAGTGCGCGGCGTACGCAAAATCGGAAAAGGAGGTCTAATAATCAGCACTGAAACTAAAGACGACCTAGAAAAACTCAAGCGAACAGTCCAAACTGCTTCGTCAGTGCTGACCGTCGACGAACCTCGAAAGCGCAAACCTCGCATCATAGTTATTGGCGTGCCCACATCAATGGCCCAAAATGAGGTTTTTAAATGTATCTATGAGCAAAATGTAGCCGACAAACTGCCCACTATGTCCCTAGAAACATTTAAGACTTCATTAAAACTAAGCCACAAATCTGGGAGGAAAGACACTGAGCACTGCAATTACATAATAGAAGTTACAGCCGTTATTCGCAAAGCCCTCATCACTCAGGAACGATTATTTATAAATTGGACGTCCTGCCCGATACGAGACTTCACACTGGTAACAAGATGTTACAATTGTCACCAGTATGGTCACGCAGCCAAGACGTGCAAGAACGCTACCCCTACGTGTGGACATTGTGGAGAAGTAGGACACTCAAACAAAGACTGCCCAAAGACAGCCGCTGACCCTAAATGTGCCACATGTTTTAATTTTAAGAAACCAGCCAACCACAAGACGGGAGACGCAGTGTGTCCAGGCAAAATAGCTGCTGAGTATAGATATATAAACTCAGTAGACTATGAAGTGTAACATATTAGTTTATACGAGTAGCTTAGACGTAATATTGATTGTTGTCAATTGGATTTACAATGTATGACAATATAGGCTAATTAGAAAACTAAGTATCTGTAGAGTGAATTATTTTAATTTGTAAAAGCAACCTTAAGTAATTATATTTGCGCAGAATTGCCTAATGCATACTGATTAAACATTTAGTCAGCAAATAATCCGCAACAACGCTGTTATTAATTTACTGCTATGTAGGTTTTAATTTTAGTACTTTAGACTGTTAATTTATTTATAACTATAATAAGAATTATTATATGAACTGTCTAGCCTAAGACACAGGTTTAACCTAGTTCAGGCAAATGTGCAACTGTGCTCTCTTCTAAGTATTAAGATATTTTTGTTGTAAAATGTGTTCCTTATTATAAAATAAACGAATTTGATTGATTGATTGATTGGAATGTTTCAAACTGTACCGTTTTGAACGTGCAACGTTCAAAACGGTACAGCTGGAATGTTTTAATTGCAAACAATTCAGACTTCGGATGCCATTCAAACTCAACTTGCTACTTGCGTAGTTTGTGCATCGTATAACTCAAATATAACTTCAATGATTTTGTGTATCGGTATTGTTGTATTAATGTTTGGTTGTGTTTCGTAAACGTCATTCAAAATAGTAACTGTATCTTTCTGAAAACCAAGAATCAAAATTGGTTAAGGCATCATCAAAACAATAATTGATCGAATACATCATTACATTTTCGAAAATCAGTGCTTTAATAACAACACGCAGAGAAATGTCTAGCTACCTGTACGAGAACTTCTGGTTGCAACCGTGACAGCAAGACTCACTAGTTGACTTTACAACGTTTAGTAATAAATAGTTTAGTAGTAGAGATAATAAGGTCTTAGTAATAAATACTAAGTAAGTAGTAGAGATAACAAGGACTTAGTATTTATTACTAGAAATATTGTAAAGTCAACTAGTAAGTCTTGCTGTCACGGTTGCAACCAGAAGTTCTCGTATACATTTCTCTGCGTGAAGTTTTGTTACAATATCTAGGTAGGTACGTACAGAAATATGATTCTCGAAATGCGATGATCTCTTTTTACGACCAAGTGAGTAATACCGAAATGTGTAGAACGACGAGACTTACAGACGGCAGGAATGATTGCAAAAAGAAAGTGAAAGTAGGCATAATTTATGTCGGCGGGAGACAAGAATAGAATAGAATACACTTTATTATGCACACCATACAATTTATTGGCACAGAGTATGTTATTACCTATGTTCAGGCAGTGGACTTCTTCCGGCTGATGATGATGATCTTATTACATAGGGTGACATAATGCGCGGTCTTATCGCTAAAAAGCGATTTTTCAAGACAACCTGATGATGAACAAGATGGGCAGGAAATTGTTGGAGTGGAGATCACGGAAGGAGATCATGGGGAAGAGGAATAGGGATACAGATGATGTCGTTAAAGTGGCCTAAAAAACTTGATAGCCATGCCACAAAACCTAAAGAAGTGGAAAGATTTGGAATACCTACATTCAGTATTGGGCAGAAAAAAGAGAAACAGAGAAGAGAATTTTCACGATGTCGATTACGAATAAAGTTATTGCTGCCAATAGAAACGTTCGCACATTTTTTCAACAAGCGTCTAAAATGTCGTTCAGAAAAAGCTAACACTCAAATCGACCGTCAGCTCGCATCCTAAATCCAATACGTTACTGGATACAAGTGCATGTCATCGAGCGGTTTCTATTTTTGGTAACGCGCCAAGCCTGTATTTCTTTTTTGGCAACTATCTAGTGGCCGTTTCCCGCGCCATGGAAAATATTTCAAGCTATCGTTTGGCTATTAGTTAGCTTTTGCCAAAGTTGGCTATTATTACACGGAAGCTATAAGTTTGATTTAGATATTCGACAATTTGTGAATTTCGAACTGAAGTAGGTCCCACTGTATAAGCACTTCAATACCTAGTAATAAATACAAGCTTAATGCTGCTCCAAACATTTGGCAGAGAATAATAATTATGTTAATTAGATCCTACAAATGGACCCATTTGACCTAATTACATTGATGTCATTTTCCACCTGTTAACTGTGATTTGGGTATTTTGGAAGTCAAATTCATTACCATTTGGAAATCGTCTAGTTTACCTGCCTTTTTTCATTGATGACTCAGTTAAATACTTATTTATGTATGTCTTTGTAAATTATTTTCTTGACTTTAGCTTTTTTTTTTTTCTTTTTTACTTTATATTTCAACGTGTCACTATCATCCAACGTTTGAAAATTCGTTACTTTTATAAACAAAATCTTAACTTATTTAAAAAAATAATATAATAGATTTGAATATTTGTCCATGTGGATGAGATATAAATTGACGGTTATCTCTTTATTACATAGTATTATTACTACACTAATAGTATATTACTACTACACTAATACTGGTACATTTTAACCCAATACTATACGTTCTTACGACGTAATTATTGTCGAGGGCAAAAGCCGCTGGATCTTGGATCAAAACATTTAAATTTTAGGTATCTAATTTAGGGCTGATTTTTCAATAGTCAGTTAACTTATAACTGAAGAATAAAAATGGCGGTTTGTCAGCTTATCTATGGAAAATAATATGTCAAACCGTTATTTGAATTCTTCAGATAAAAGTTATCTGACTATTGAAAAATCAGCCCTTAGGTTCATTAAAAGGATAAATTATTCTCTCCGAGACATAGCAAATTTTAATAAAGTTACGCCTGACATTCTATGAGAATGAGATTAAAATTCAATTTAATGTTTCATTTCAAACGTTATCCTTGCTCATCTTTGTGGTAGACATATTACATTTCAATTATTAAAAATATTCTCTCCACAAAATGAACTTTCCAGTTTTTAATTAAACTCTGTTGACCTGCAGATTACTTCGGTCACAAGATTACTGATTAGTGATCTAAGATTAGAGTGCTAAGTTATCTAAAAAGGGTAATAAGTATTACATTTTGGATGGTATTTAAAAGTACTTCAATTTATTTTTTTTATTCCCATTTCATTTACCTAATTTTGCCTGCGTTCCACCAAATATACTGAATGTGCATTAAAATATGTTCATTAAAATATGTCATAACGAGGTGTAATAAAAAAAATCTACCTAAGCAGGGTCGACGAAGCCCCGCTTCGCGGGGCTTCTGTATCTGTGTACAAGGTTTAAAGGAACCTAACCAAACCGAACTTCGGGGTGTCCCTGAAATTTTGCTAAAGCGAGTTTTAGATTTGGTAACCATTTATCCATTTTGGTGTACAAAAAGAATTATTGATGCGCATTTAAATTTTAGCCTTACATTTTTGCCTCGTTGGTATTTGCAAGCACGACCGCTAAGCTGGGTTAGATTTCCAGGACATGCAAAAAGTGTTATCAGGTTTATCAAAAATTCTAAAATAAAAGTCACTGATTCAGTCCGTTTGATGACAATAGTCCCTAGTAGCCCTCCCCCCTCTATTACAGGGGACTCAAACATAACTGTGAAATTAGGGTAATATGCTTTTAGGCATATCTACCCAACCCTTCGGAGATTACAGGAGCTTTATCATGATTATATATTTCTTTTGCCACAAAAAAAAAATCTTGGCGGAATGTTGTTCTCTCGTTTTAGTGGACGTACACATTAACGGAAGATCTGACTGAGATCTGCAAAGACCAGCATGCTGTTCTCTAAGCCGCCTCCGTCGACGATTCTTGTGACATTCGACACTTGGACCGGGCTGACATTAGGCTGTATCCTTACAGAAAAGTACCCCAGGAAAGCATGATTCAAACGGGGGTACTTCTTACTCCATAGTGGGTGAAAGAATACTACCTATGGTGATAATGATAAGCTACCAAGTGTTAAACAAAGTTGGCGCAGTGACTGAGCTGTCGACTGCTGCGCTGCATACAGTCACGAGCAATAACATGATTGTAAACACTTAACAAAATTCAAACCCAATTTTAAATACTGCTTTCCACTTTGAAATCAAACCTATTTCGTAATACTATGGCTTCCAAAATAGAAGTATATTGAAAATGGTAGCAGAACATCGCTTTTCAATACTGCTTAGTGTATACATACTATTGCTTGTGACTGTACCCCAGGTTTGTATGATCTACAAGTAGTTGTTCCAGGTTTCCCTGTTTGTGTGTGCGCGTATATAAATTTGGATGAACGCATCCATGATACAAGAAAATTTGTTATTTTACGGCAACGTTTTTTACCCGACTGCCGAGTTATAATTTTTTTTGTTACATTGTTTTGTTTGTTGATTTTTTATAAAAGAAAACAATGAAACATTGTTACACAGCTATGCCTATCTATCGACGAAATAACACCTGATGCCACTACAACCAGGCATTAAAAACCTAAACCATAGGTATTTTGGAAATGCATAGGCTTTATTAAGCAGACATTTTGTACCTACAATGTATGTCCATAATGCCCAGTGTGTCTGATGCTTATCACTCTGTGAAATATGTTTCAGTAGATTTAGGAAAAGTAGGGCGACATTAAATATAAAGCTTTCACTCTAAAAGCAGACATATCAAATGCATCAGCAGTGAAGTTTCATTCTGCCTCTGTTAGTGCTATAGGTTGAAAATACATTTGTCGTAAAGCTGCCAACGTTTATTTACTAAAACTACAACAGTTGAGATAACTGTCGAGTTTCCTAGTTCGTTCTTAAAATATTACGTAGAATACTAAGATAAATATATTATAATCTAGATTTTTTTGGGCAATCCTACCGCATTATACGGAAACCACTGTGATTCCTGAAAGCCAGAATAAACAGTAGCGAACACCAAAAAAGCGTCGAGACAATGAATCCGACGTGTCCGGGAGAATGAATTTAACTGTGTTGAATCCTGCATGAAATTAATCAAAAAATTAATAGCGGAAGAGTAGGAGGTATTCAACACATATTCCTTTTTTTATAAGCCTTCACATTCTCTTGGAAAGTTGTGAATAGACCTGAGTAGAACGTCATCAGACTACGGCTGAAAAATTAATACGCTTCCAAAAGTCAGATGAGAGAAGAGTTATTATGTACAACTGTCAAAAGTAAAAATAAGGTAATGTCATTAATAGTAATATTCTAAAGACTTGTTGACGTATAATTATACGAGAAAGGGCCGCAAAATGCCTTTCTCCCTGCCTTTCTAGTATGTGCAGTTCCCAAAATAGTTTCTCCATAATTACGCATCATTGATTTTCTTTTCTAGGGTACTGCTGTTATCTGTTAGATAATTTTGGTCACGCAACTATTTCGTGCTTCGCTTCTGAAGTCCAGAAACTATCACTTTTTCATTTTGTAACTACATGTTTTATGATCTTGACTTTCTTTTTTGTTTTTTACAAACTAAGGGCAAAATGAAAATGGAATTTGTGCGTTTACGAGTTTTCAAAACATTATAATTTCCTTTTACCGGAAAAGTTTGCTCGTAATTTAGATCAAATTGTTTTAAAACCACCAAACTTTTACATAAAGGGGGTTCCACATAGATACCTATTAATGAAATTACAACTGCGTTAAATCACAATTTATTCGGCCTGTTATCTTCGTTCGTAATTACTGCAGCGAGGTCGTTGGCTTAGAAACACGTCTGTACAAAAATAGCTTTTATTTTGCAAGAGATATGGTTTAATTTTGTTTTTATGTTTTAAGTTGTGCGTGACCAGAAAACGCCCATGTCATTTTTGTCATGGGTGCGACCACGATGAGACCTGAATAAAAAGGAGATTTTGAATTTTAACGCTGAAAATGAACGTGAATGTTTTATTATTATAAAAGTAAATGGTATTATAATGATATGCTTTGTAAATTGACAAGAGTCATAAATTAAGCGTGCTTCGCCGTCGTCCACATCTTCGCTTACCATCAGGCGAGACAATGGTCAGATGCGAAACTATCTTTAAATATAAAAAAATATAAAAAATAAAATATAGGGCATATGAAAATATATTTCGAAAGATAATTTACCTATTGGTCAACATTATTTCTGGGTAAACTGATATTGTCTCTCTCTCAAGAAAATTATAAAAATAATAAAGAAAAAAATGATAATTTATAATGACTATTATTTCATCTCAATTATTTCACCTACCTTTATATTAATTCATTCAGAGTCGGCTATTACTTATCATCTCATGAATCACCTCCATTCTAGCATTTTCTATCCATTGGTTTTTAGTGTTTCACTATTCTTATACTGTACTGCTAGCCTACTTTATCCCACTGCTGGACAAAGGCCCCATGACCTCCAGTTTTTGCGATCCAGGGCCAAAGTAGACCACTGATCGTTGGTTTTATCCAGCTCATCCCGCCATCTTCCACGAGGTCTTCCGCGTCGCCTTCTAGATGTGCCAGGGCTCTACAAAGTGGTTATTTTAGCCTACGGATCATTGGGCCTGCGGCAGACGTGACCGGCCCAGGCCCATTTTAGTGTAGCGGCCTTTTGACCAACGTCATTAATTTATGTTTTTGAGCACAATGTTGAGTTGCGTGTACGGTCTGTTAGTTTGACGCCTAGAATACTGCGCTCCATTGCACTAATCTATCTACTACTTATAATCTTATATAATTTATCTTTCAAATACATAAACCATTTATAAGATTTTTTAAGACTAACAACTTCGGGCACGCCGCAATTGCGGCGGTAAGACCCCTCTTTGAGGAGTGGCTGGAGAGAAGTCATGGCGTCCTTACTTTCCGCCTGACGCAGGTCCTCACCGGGCACGGATGCTTCGGGAGGTACCTGTGTCTAATGCGGAAGGAGGAAACGCCTGGGTGTCACCACTGCGAAGATCGCCCGGAGGACACGGTGGAGCATACGGTGCAGGACTGCCCAGCTTGGGCGGAGCACCGACGTGTCCTCACGGCTGCGATAGGCGGAGACCTCTCGCGCCCGGCATTGGTTGCGGCCATGCTGCGGGGCGAGACGGAGTGGGAGGCGGTCGCCTCCTTCTGCGAAGCAGTAATGCTCGCGAAGGAGGAGGCGGGCCGCGCGCGAGAGAGGACAGTGTCCTCCCTCCGCCCCAACCGCGGTGGTGCACGCCCGCGGCGACGGACGTCGCAAGACGATCTCCGGCCACCGTAGGCGCGGGCATGCGGGCAGCGAGTAAAGGGCAACTCGCTGCCCGACCATGGACCATGCCCGGGTCGACGGCGCGTTGTGTCCCACGCGCGCCTCAAAGAGCGTCATCATAATGACGGGGCCCCCCTCTCAGAGGGCCAAAGCCTGCCGGGGTCGCGGGATTATTTCCTTACCGTGACCCCGGAACATAACAGGCTACTGAAGGACACCGTGGATTTTAGTCAGTAGAAGTCTGACAGTCCCTCCCGCCCTGCCCGGGGCTGGAGGACTCATTTGATGATTTTGCCACGTAAAAAAAAAAATAAAAAAAAAAAAAAAAAAAAGACTAACAACTTGGGGTTCATACTTCTCGAGTAATAGCAATTGTTTTCAAGACGAAATCAACTTCAGGTTCATACATGATACCACTTCCCCCGAGGTATCTAACTCCTGATGAATGCCATTCCTTAGTCCCCTCGTACTACCCCCAGGGGAAATTGATGAGAACCCCGTACGAACAACCCATTCATACCTAAGACTACACTGTTACTGAGAAAATACAACATGTATTATTACCAGCAACTCGACCCTGCTTTGCACGATTTTATGACTTGTCGATACAGCATTCTCGTTATTTGTCACTTTGATATTATAGCCGAGGTGTGGGCTCCCAATGGGCCGAGCTTGCGGAGTATGCTGAAAGCTAAGCGGTAGCGGTAGGTTAAGGGACCCGCGTAGAGTAGACAAGCTCTTGTGCCTTAAATATAAACTAGATCAGATAGTTGTAATGAAATGGTATAGAAAATGTGATTAAATCTGAGCACTGAGCAGGCCATCCCTGAAGACGTGGGCTTATGGAGAGGTGTACGGGGCCTTTCGGCAAAGTCCGGCCCTGTACATAGCCCGTTCAGTAAAATTTCTAAGCAAAACGATAGTGATAACCACATTAAACTGTGGCTGTGGAGTTCAAACGAACAAGGACATCGCACAGGCAGATATGGAGAGCGTCTTCAATTTCAAATAATACTAATAATACCTTAGTATTTATTACCTACTAAATAAGTTCATAATAGTGGTGACAGGCTATACAAAGCACCTATATCGAAAAAACTTATAATAAATTAATGTATTTCAGATTTAAATGCCTATTTTCAATCAAAAATAAAATAAATCAACCAAATCAGAAATGTGATTATGTCAATAAAATAAAAACACAGCACGACAACATTTAAAACAAATTCAGATACAAGTACAGAATACAAAAACACACATAAAAACAATATCTGTCAAATCAAAATAATCAACAACAATACAAGAAAATCGTATCAAATCGATACATTCGAAAAAAATAAAACATCTTATCGTCGATCTAGTCTTCAAAATAAAACAAAAATGTTTACAGTACAGACAAAAACAATAATTACTTACTTATAAATAAACAATTTAAAAAAAAAAAACACTAGTACGTAACCTGACCCACATTAATCCATCTAAAACACTACTCATTGGCATCGCATACATATTTGATAACTAAGCGCCTTTTGAAATATGTATCTGTGCATGAAATAACTACAGTTCTTTCACACTCATAAACCTTACCACGATAAAAATAAAGGTTACAGTGGTTTAAATCAGAAGTAAAATGAGTGTTAGAGAACAGTTGTTGACAATCAATACTTCCTTTAGACTGTCGCCTATACAACGTCACGATATGTCACACGATGTGACGTCACACTATTGACTTATTAATGGCCAAGATAATGACTGACAACCGAGTTTGAAGTTGTGACATTTACGAGTATATGAAAAGGAAATTCTTTAAGTTCTAAGTCAGTGTAGTTCGATTTTAAACTTTCGTTGAAAGTTTAAAATCGAACTACACTGACTTAGAAACTTCGTGAACACATGACTGAAAATCAGTAAAATTTAAAAAAAATATGAATCTTCAATCGTTTACACAAAGGTGCAGAATGTGACGCCAAAGGAAATGTTACTAGAAACCAACCTTTTTTTTTGGGACAAACCCACCACACTATTCCCAAACCACTGCAACTCGGGGTGCTATGACAGGAAACCTCCACGTGCGCCCGTGGACTGGAGTTCCCTCTCGGATACGTCCGGGGGGAAGACCAGTTTTTCGGGCCGGTGCACCCTGGGATGCGGGCAAAAACTCTTCCTTAGGCACTGTGTGCCTAAGGGGTCTCTTTGCCCGTATGCGAATAGCCTGTCGTGTGGACGCTCCAACGCGTGTCCCTCTGATTAGCAGAGGGCACAGCGGTGGAGCGGGCTTGCGGACGGTGAGTTATGGGTAGCTCGCCGTCCGACCAAGGACCAAGCCCGGGTCGGTGGCGCGTCGTGTTTCGCGCCAAATGCCTGCTGGGGTCGCGGGTTTTTTCTTAACCCAGGTTACCGTGGCCCCGGAACGTAAAGGGTATAGGAAGGAACACGGGTGGATTTTAGTCAGTAAGAGTCTGACAGTCCCTTCCGCCCCACCCAGGGCGGGAGAACTCATTTGATGATTTTACCACCTAAAAAAAAAAAAAAAAAAAACCACTGCAACTCCTGAGAGCCAGAATCAACAGTGGCAACCACCAGAAAAGCGCAGAGACAATGAAGCTCGACGTGTCCCGGAGGGGTCCACCCTTTATAGCAGAACTTTTTACGTCATAATTTTATTTTGCATAGCAACGGATAGCATAAACCTCTTTTCGCAGAAAATCGTTTGGGCATACACTCATTTACCATAACACCGAAACCCATAATTTTGTAAGTCAGAATCATCTTTAGGCATAAATTTCATTTCCATAATAATCAATAAGTATAACCATCATATCGTAGAAAGTTCACAACCAGAATCATCTTTTGGCATATATTTTATATCCATAATAATCAAAAGTATAACCATCATATCGCAGAAAATTCACAGCCAGAATCATCTTTTGGCATAATTGTGTGGTTTTTATTTCCCAGACAGTAAGATGCTGCAGTAAGCATGCAGCAAGCATTCAGCATACAAGCATGCAGCATGCAAGCATGCAAGGTTGCAACATGCAGCAGGCATGCAGCAAGCATGCAACATGCAGCAGGCATGGCTTCTGTCACGGCTCCGGCGCTGCGGGTCTCCGGCGGTCCCACGCGAGCTAATCGTCGCAGATGATTTTACGCCCACCACCGCAGCTTCGGCTTACTGGCCGGCAAGCCGGCCAGCCTCAGCCGCGGCGGTGTGCGTTAAAACCACCTGCTCCTCAGCTCACGGGCCGCCTAGCACCTCCGCGCCTACGCGATTATAAATTACACTCTAGGGGTAGGGCAGACAAGACTACGTGAAGTCGGTTTTGCAGCGATTCATTTCTGTCATTAACTTTTGTAGCACACCATATTGATTTTATAAAACAATATTTTATTTTTTATTATGACTATTAAATTATTTCTATTCTGAAATTCTGTGATCTTCGAAGTAGGTATACTAAGTCAAATTATTCCAAATAATCGGCGCTCTAAATAAACATTATGCAAAATGAAAATATGCAGAATTGTAACTCTGACAAAGGTAATTATGCCCAATACAATTCTGCCATCTTAAAAGTATCCCAATTTAAATTCGGACATAAAAACATTAGGCCAAAAAACAATTATATTAAATATTTTTTATACCATAACAATGTTCCTTTAAAAAAGTTTCTGCCAAGTGAGTTCTGCCAAATAGGTTTCGGAGCAACAAGTTTCTGCCAGATAGAGGGCACACGTCCCGGAGAATGAATTTACCTGTCCAGGGCCCCCGTAAGGTCTACTGGCGCCTGTGTGCAAAAAAGGATTTTGGCGCCCCTTAAGGCATTTTGAATTATCTTTTTTTTTTTTTGATTGTATGTCGTTCAGTGGCGTATTTTAAAATTCAGTGCCCTGCGCTTCATAACTTAAACACAAAAAAACCATCAAGTGCTACTCAAACTTCACACCCAGAGTTCCATACCATCTTAGAGAAGACAAATTTCATTTTTTGTTGACCAATACAAGAATAACCAACATAAGCATTTGCTATTGAAAAATGAGCTATCAAAAGCGAGGTCATGAAAAGCGAATGTCAACCTTAGTTTAAGCCCGAGCGAAGCGAGCGCGAAATTTTTTAGCTTTTTGGAATAGGACAAGGCAATTCTTCATAGAAGAACGCAGTGAGCTCTAAAAGTTTAACGTTTCCGGACTTCAAGTTTTAATCTAAAAGTGAGATCAAATATTTGAAGTCTTTAGTAGGTACTTAAAAGTAATCCTAGTTTGGTTCTCAACTTTTCTTTTATTTCACAATTATTTTTGTTTTTTTTTTTCATTTTTTTTTTTCTGGGCCCTTGGCTTTGGCTCCCCTAAAGGCTGGCGCCCGTGTGCATTGCACACATTGCACATATGGTAGCGGGGGCCCTGTACCTGTCTTGGATCCTGCAACGAAATTAATCAGAAAAGAATAGTGGAGGAGTAGGAAAAATATGTTTCCACTTCCCTCCATGCAAGCAGGAGACAGAACAAAACAAGGCCAATAGGCACAAAGGGACATTACAACTGGGAGAAGCCCAGTTGCCTAGCACCACGGTTAAAAATGACTACTAGATAATATTAATGGGTCCTAAATTGTGAAACCAAGTTTGTTTATACGGATAAAGACAAATTGAAGATGCGACTCTTGACGAGAACACAGACAGATTCTGACGCTGAGATGCGTTCACACTATCCCCGATTGTCCGTACTAGTTTAATCAATCCTTCAAGGGGTTGCGTAACCGTGGAACGCAAATGGCTACTGAAGGTACGGGGAGGACTTTTTGTCAGTAAGTGTCTGGCTGTCCTCTCCCTCCAGGGCTGTAGGACTCATTTTAACGTTTTACCACCAGATAAAAGGGGTATTATTAGCCTTGTGACTAAAAATTATCTCTTTAATTTAAAAGTATGTGCCCTTGATCTACATCAAGGCCAATAATGTGCATATTATATTGTAGTAGAGCTATATCTCAAGGAACACAAGGAAAAAAACTTCAATTTCATAATTGTAATTTCGTCGGCCTAATTCGTTAACCTGCTAAATGCATTTTTGCAAAGTTTACAGGACGAAGAAAAAACTGAATAATATCTTTATTAGTTTAGCAATCAAAATTTTGAAAATCCCGTTGACTTCTATATTTTTTCTTGATATTTTAAAAACATAACATTTAAAAAAACCTAAACAGATTTTTCAAAAATGAGGAAAACGTTTATTTAGCAGTTATTCGAGGTGAAATTTCAAATTGCTTGAGGACTTAGCAGTTTTTATCTTTTTGGTATGGTGTATAGATAATTGAATGGTGCAATTAAACGAATTCAATCAGTAATCAAAATTATTATTTATTATTAAAAATTTAAGCTATTGTCAAACTGACAGACGAACCGAATGCGTGGCAAAGCGTTTTTGTTTGTAATGTATGAAATGGTTTGAAGCCCGTCAAATAGAGTTTCGGATCGCTTTCGCATTTTTATATGACATGATTCGGTTCGGTTCGCTATCGCCTGTCTGTTTGACAAAGGCCTTAACAATCAGTCCCTCTTTAATAGGTAACAGGGTTAAAATATCTAAACTAAACTCTTCATGTCATCGGTGTGAGGGGTTCGCATCGGGGCGGCGGCGGCGTCGGGAAAACGATGAAGTACTTGAGACTCGTCCTCGACAGCCGGTGGAACTCCAGGGAACACTTCCTGCGTTTGGCCCCAAAGCTAAACCGGGCAACAACCGCCCTCAGGCGACTCATGCTCAGTCTCAGCCGGCCAAACGCCTCCTACCAGAATGTCATGGCTATGCGGATGATCCGAGGATACCGCATGATCGCCGGTGAATCAGCCAACCTCCTTGCCGGATGCTGCCTTGGGATCTGAAGGCAACTGCTCTCCAGCGCGTCTATGAGTGGCGCGTGGAGGCGCAGCGCCGCCTACCGCCCGCCGCCGCCGCCGGGGCGAATCCCCACTGCCTCGACTTCTCAAGGCGCGGCGGGAAGAGCTCCGGCGCGATCTCAGGGCAGTATGGACGGAGCGACTGTCACAACCGAGGTCCGGGCAAGCCACAATCGCGGCGGAGACCCCTCTTTGAGGAGTCGCTGGATAGGCGTCACGGCGGCGTCCTGACCTACCGCCTGACGCAAGTCCTCATCGGGCACGGAAGTTTCAGGAGGTACCTGTGTCGGATAGGGAAGGAAGAAAGGCCTAGGTGTCACCACTGCGAGGATCACCCGGAGGACACGGTGGAGCTTACGGTGCAGGACTGCCCCGCTTGGGCAGAGCACCGCCGCGTTCCTCACGACGGCGATAGGATATTATGCGACCTCTCACGCCCGGCATTGCTCGAGACCATGGAGACGGAGTGGGAAGCGGTCAGCTCCTTCTGCGAAGCAGTTATGCTAGCGAAGGAGGAGGCGGGACGCGTAAAGGTGAGGACGTGGCTGCGTCCACCTCACAGCCCAGCCGCAGTGTTAGACGCCCACTGCGTTGGACGTCGTAAGACAATTTCCGGCCACCGTAGGTGCGGGCATGCGGGCTCCGAGTAATGGACGAGTCGCTGTCCGACCATCGACCATGTCCAGGTCGATGGCGCGTTGTGTTCCACACACGCCTCAAAGGGTGTCAGCACAATGACGGCCCCCTTAGAGGGCCAAAGCCTGCCGGTTTCGGGTCTTACGTATATCGTGACCCCGGAACGTAAAGGCTATTGAAGGACACCGTGGATTTTAGTCAGTACAAGTCTGACATTCCCTCCTGCCCTGTCTTGGGTGGGAGGACTCATTTGATGATTTTACCACGATAAAAAAAATGGTAAACTCTTCATAAACAATCAGTAATCGTTATAATATACGTTATTATAATGTGTTGTCTGTCTTGTAGTACGTGTTGTACTCCTAAGTATTTTACTATTATTAATGACAGCTATTAAATATTGTTTTACTACTGCTACTGTATCACAATCAATTAATTATTATAACAATAAATTAAAATAAACAATTTTCCCAAACGGCACGTGAGTTTGGGAACGTTTTCAGTGCAAAACTGAGGCCGCAACAGGATTTAGCAGGTTTACGTTGTGGAGATTGGCTAGTAGTAAGAAAGCAGTTTTTCGTGCATAGCTTTTTACACCTTTTTAAGCTGAAATCGCTGCTATTTCTTAAATGCTACGGTAGATATTAGGCTGAATTTTCTATCTGCATCAAAAAGTCAATTTTGCCAAAAATGGACTTAGCAGGTTAACGAATTAGGCCGACGATTTGTATCTGTGTGTAGTTTGTTGGAGATTTAATTAAGATAATATTTAGTTTTATATCTCAGTAACTTTATATCTACCCCAAATACTAAGCTATAAAGACTTAAAGGGTTATAATTATTACAGTAGTATATTCTAAATAAATTAACTTTACGATTCCAGATTTTGAGATAACGTGTAGCCACAAAAATATGGTTAGCCTAAAGGTTGTGAAATTTTGGTCACATGAAAAGGTATAGTCAAAATATGACATGTTTAGCTCTGGTCTAAGCTGACAAGTTCCTTTGATTCAGCATTTAGCGGTTAAGCTATGTAATAAGAACGTACCTATGTCAAAAGCCAAAGTCAAGTTTTTGTGAGATGAAAATTATTCTAATTATGTATTAGGTTGCCTTTGAATATCTCCCTGAATACAACAGGTTGGTATTCGGATATCTTTAGTAGGAACCCAAATATAATACGTAGTATCCGAATATCTGTAGTGGGTAACCAATTAATACTTATAACGTCTTTACTTTTTTGTGTATCATTCGAGAACACTAACAATTCCCTACGAAATTAAAATAAGAAATACGTCATAAGTTTATTTTTAGTGTTTCCTTGCGACCTCTACTCAGTATATTTTTATACCGTTATTCGAAAACAATAAGTCATAAAACAGAGTCAAAACATTCATAAATGATGAAGTTTACTTTTTCATTTATCATTGCACTTGATAGAAAAATGTAATGGTTCCTACGAGTTATTTTTTCGGATTTCCTCATACAATCTCATTAAAAATTTCACATTGTACCTATATTTAATATTTATTAACTTAGAGATAGTGAGGTTTATTCTATTGTTCTGTAAACTAAATAAGCAAAGGCGGGGTACCAAGGACACTGTTCAAAATCTGCCAACTGTCCAGAATTAACTTATCAAGGAGAAGTGGGTCAAACACTATCTGAACTTATTATGCAAGGACTTCAATAGTACATACTTTTGTATTTCGGGTCACTGCTTTAATAATAGAATACTAATTATTATCATCAGCAAAATTTTCAATTTTCTTAATAAAATATTAAGTGTTGCTATTCCCTAAGTTACATGCTGACGCGATGGTTAGAGTAACATTAAAGTGGTGCTTAGGAGTAGTAAAATTAGGAGGTAGGTATCCGGATTCTTATTCTTATTCCGGATTCGGAGAGCAGTTGTGGCCCAGTGGTATCGGTCCCGACTTACGAACTGTAGGTCGTGGGTTCGAACCCCGACAGGCGCATTACTTTGTGTAGATTATTTCATCACCACTGCTCTCAAAACGGTGAAGGAAAACATCGTGAGGAAACCGGCAATTGTCCTAGAACCAAAAATTCGACGACATGTGACATCTACCAACCCGCACTGGGCCCGCGTGGTGGATTATGACCCACTCCCTCTCACGGAGAGGAGGCCCGTGTCGCAGCAGTGGGAACATTATAGGCTGATGATGATGATCCGGATTCTTGTGAAATGAATCAGCCTATAAGGGAGTTCTTTATGCCATTATAGATTAACTTATACCTACAAATGCGGGGTAATCAAATTGGCATAGTGGAGCAATATTTCTTATATTTTTGTTTTTTTTTACTACACAAATTTGTATAAACAATCTTTCAAGATCACAAATTTGTGTTTTATACACACATCAAAAGTGTCTAGGGATCAACATATATTTTTGCAATAACTTTTCTCCTGATTGATATTAATTAAAATGTTCTTTAAGGATTCATCAAATAAAGTGTTATCGTTTGTCACAGTAACGATAAACCAAGTCACCTTTGCATTCATAAAGAAATTTGCCATTTTCCTAATAAAGGGATTTTTACATTTGAACCACTAACATTAAAGTTCGAAAAAAAGACTGAAATAACAGTTTTCTTTAAAATTTTATTGGGTAACTTAAACAATTAATAATCCGTGTTTCTACCGCGAACACTAACAACACAAGAACATCGGTTTGGCATACTCAAAATGAGTTCATCCAAATCACGCTGTGGAATGGCCGCCCATGTTCGTTGCAACAACAAAAAAAGGTCTTCTTGCGACTGGATACCCTCCATATTCGGCAGAGCTCTTCTCTGTAGCATATCCCATGCATGCTCAATCGGGTTCAAGTCTGGCGACTGAGCAGGCCAGGGCAGGACATTGATGTTAGCTGCGGCGAGAGTCTGTCTTACAACTCTTGCGGTGTGCGGTCGTGCATTATCATGCATTAACTGAAATAAGGGACCGATTTGCACTTGTAGAGGAACGATGACGTCTGATACAATCGTCTCAGCATAAATTTGAGCGTTGAGGTTGCCTCTGATCCAAATCAACTCAGTTCTTCCGCCGATCCAAATACCCGCCCATACCATGATGGTTCCACCACTATAAGGATGGACTTCCTGGCAGGATTTTAATCGCTGTTGGCGTCCAGGGGTTCTCCAGTGTCGTATACGTCTTGTATCCGGTCTCATACCAAAACGAGACTCATCAGAAAAGCACACGAAACGCCATTGTTCTTCTGCCCAATTTCTGTGTTCAAGAGCCCATTGATATCGAATCCTACGATTGTGCATTGCTATAGGTGGTACCCGTAGCGGTCTTCGGGAATGAAGGTTCACTTCATGCAAGCGGTTTCTGACTGTTTGGTCGCTAATTAAGTTCCCTGAAGAGTGATGAAGCCTCACGGCTAACATCATGGCGGTTATTGTTGGAGCTCTTCGAGTTAAGATTTGAATGTATCGGTCTTTTCTCCGTGTGGTGCAGCGATACCGTCCTCCATGGCGCTCAGCCACGGTACCAGTGCTTCGGTAACGTGTCCAAAGTCGACTGATAACACTCTGACTTGTATTCAGAGCTAAAGCCACAGTACGTTGCCGGGAACCAGCTTCTATCATTCCCACGGCTCTGAGCATTTCTTCCCTGCTTAAATGACGTCGCCGCTCCATAATAACGTTGGTTTTAATCAGTAGTAGGGAAACAGTAGCACTAATAATGTCTTCAATGCGTTGTATGTTTTTATAGGGAAAATATTGACAGCTGATTTTCATCTTTTACTCGAATTTGATTTACAGTTCCTGATTCAAATTATGAAATGCACCAAAAAGGATCCATATAAATTTATAAAATCATAAATTTATTACAAAGCCACATCTCAATCTCAAGAAATCCGCATAAAAATGCTTGATACCTAGACACTTTTGATGTGTGTAGTTAGTAATAGCCACATATTCTAAGTTTAAAACTTGATGAATAAATTAAATATTAAGATCTCCCAGAAGCCCTTGAAAGTATTTATTGCTTCCTCATTACTTAAAAATACTTCATTAGTTAAAACAAAACAAATAGAGCGGGAGCCAGGCCAAAATATCGTTAGTGATTTCTTCCCAAGCCATAATTAGTAGACTACATAAGGGAGTCATATCATAAAGATTCGTGGAAGTCAGCTGCGATTCCGTTGGTGGGATAAGCAGCAATCGCCGTTCAAACACGTAGAAAAAATATTTTTTTTTAGTCATTCCCTCCCAACTGAAACCTGGTTTAAATTGAAGATTACCTTGTATCACGAAGAATAAAACCAATCAGCCGACGGTACAGTGGTGGAATACACGTCAGCTGGTCACTCGAACATGTAATTTTTTATTTTATTTTCAGTGATTTCCTCTCAACCCAAATTTAACCTGATGAAAGTTTACATGTAGTTAAGGCTAAAAACAGACGTCAGCTGGCTGTGTCTCGGTGGAAAGACCGTCAGCTGATACTTTGAAAATTACAAACAGGACTAAGGCTCTCAGCCTAAATATGCATTTAGTTCAAAGTTTTCAATTCCTCCCTACAGAAAACAAGTTTATATTGACGCTTACTCAATATCACGATGAAAAAATACGTTCAGCTAATGTTTACAGACAGTTATGGATCAAAATACAGAGTTATTCTTATTAAGCTGGGCATCAGGAACATATGTGATTTCGTAAGAGATACGAAAAAACTTATTTAGAAAACTTTAGCTCTTTTTTCAGTATAACAGTTTTAGCGTTTTATTTTTTTGGTCAAGTGTGAATTTTTCACTAAAATGAATTTGCTACGAACAATATTTGGATTATACAAAATGTGAAATACCTTAAAAACTACTAAACCGATTTTCGTGAAACAAACTGTACAATAGTTTTTACAACAAGACCAACACATTAAAAAAAAGTCCATTGCAATAACCCCATAAACAACAAATTACATTTTCAAGTTACGTAATTATGATCAACATAATTATCTAATATCAGATTTATTTTTTAATGCCTTTCGACTCTGTTTCATGTAAAGATCATTTCGTTGTATCAGAAAACAAAAATCAGGATGGCGGAAATTGGTCAAAGGACATCATTTAACATTCATCACGCTCCATACATTTTTTGGGCTTTTCCAAAGTATTAAAAGTCGGCTATGAGACCACCGCTATGACGAGAGGTGCACGTAGTGGGAAGTGCTACAAGATGTAGGTAAATATTGTTTGTAAGGAGACTTTCTTAATATATTTTCTAATCAGATTTTTTTTATGTTATTTGTTTGTGCTAAATTCTTATTATAATACTGTATTTTTCTTATTAGTGCTAATTAAAATACATAATAAATGTAACGAAACTAACTAGAAAATTTTACTAATGTTGATCATAATTACGTAACTTGAAAATGTAATTTTTTGTTTATGGGGTTATTGCAATGGACTTTATTTTAATGTGTTGGTCTTGTTGTAAAAACTATTGTACAGTTTGTTTCACGAAAATCGGTTAAGTAGTTTTTAAGGTATTGCACATTTTGTATAATCCAAATATTGTTCCTAGCGAATTCATTTTAGTGAACAATTCACACTTGACCAGAAAAATAAAATGATAAAATTGTTATACTGAAAAAAGAGCTAATGTTATCTAAATAAGTTTTTTCGTATCTCTTACGGAATCACATATGTTCCTGATGCCCAGCTTAATAAGAATAACTCTGTATTTTGATCCATAACTGTCTGTAAACATTAGCTGAACGTATTTTTTCATCGTGATATTGAGTAAGCGTCAATATAAACTTGTTTTCTGTAGGGAGGAATTGAAAACTTTGAACTAAATGCATATTTAGGCTGAGAGCCTTGGTCCTGTTTGTAATTTTCAAAGTATCAGCTGACGGTCTTTCCACCGAGACACAGCCAGCTGACGTCTGTTTTTAGCCTTAACTACATGTAAACTTTCATCAGGTTAAATTTGGGTTGAGAGGAAATCACTGAAAATAAAATAAAAAATTACATGTTCGAGTGACCAGCTGACGTGTATTCCACCATTTTACCGTCGGCTGATTGGTTTTATTCTTCGTGATACAAGGTAATCTTCAATTTAAACCAGGTTTCAGTTGGGAGGGAATGACTAAAAAAAAATATTTTTTCTACGTGTTTGAACGGCGATTGCTGCTTATCCCACCAACGGAATCGCAGCTGACTTCCACGAATCTTTATGATATGACTCCCTTATGTAGTCTACTAATTATCGCTTGAGAGGAAATTGGTCACGGACATCTGTTACGGGCTCCCGCTCTAAAACGGTTCCTTTTGTAAGACGAATGACCTAATTTATAGTTCTCTAATTGTACAGACAGATTGTAGTGAGCATAAATTTGAACTGAGCCTTCTTGCCTGTTTTTGCTACCGAACAAAACTGGGACAAGCCCCTTTTGGTCACCCTAATTACTATCAAATTATACGATTGATTAGATGGTCACTGTGGTTTGAGAAACGATGAGAAACTTCGTATCATAATTTGAAATTTACGAGTATGTTTCTACAGCGATATCAAATTTATTGCTAAGTTAATTAAAATTACAATGAAATTTAGAAAAGTTTCTGTGACAAAAACTACACGAAATGTTTTTAGTGTTCACAACTTAAATCAATGCCTTTAATTAAGAATAATAATTATTGTAAAACCAAACTTTTTTTTTTTTAATAGCTAAAAAGTCATGTAACGCACATATAGCAAAAAAAAAGAAAAATGTATTTGTACTTCCGCAAAAATAAAAATATTCGTCGAAATCACAAACATTTATCATCATTTCAAATTCCCGAAACATTTATTCCGATATTTCGAACAGTCATTCCGCAATCCCGACAGCTTCATCTCGATTGGTATCCGTAATCGATAGCCATTTGTCTGAAATCGTAGTACCTAACAAGATTCGTGAAATATCACTAAAAGTATTGGAACCATTAATCATTGATTACTCTCCCAGACCGTATTAACTGTGGTGTGTTAAGCTTGGGGTCTAAGCAGACATTGAACTTTTATCATCAGCAATTTGCGATTATAGAACTTGCAGCTACAATGCTTTAGAGCGCTTTAATGACTCGCGGCTACGCGCAAGTCGTTAAAGCGCTTTTTTAGTAATGGCATTTTAGTGGCTCGTTGCGTTAGAGCGCGCTATCAACGGTGCTCGTTTGCTGTATGCTACTATATATATAAAAATGCTTGACCAAATCGCTGCGACCAGCATCCAGATAATAGCGTGGAGTGCAACAAACGTATCGAGTAATTACTCGTAAAACTGTTGATTGTTGATGTAAAAGGAATGTAAGATCTAGAGCTCAAATTGCTGTACCCAGCTTCCCGAAAACGCCAAAATCGGCTACCAAAACTGCTTTATCTATATATCTATTATAGCCCTTATTCAGTTTAGCATAAGTGTCAGGCTATCACCCTGAATTACCTCCCATTATTTCCCTGTTGTTAAACAATTTAATAATGTATTATGGACTGCGGCGGATGGGAAGTTATGACATGAATTGATTACTGTATTTTCAATTTTCATCCGTGTATTACCACCGGGTTTTAAAGCGTGGTGTGTTAAAATTGGGCAGCGTAAATCTCTTGTATGTGAATAATTTTAAAGTAATACTTGTTTATATTTCAGTCTTATCAACAGGTACCATATCAACCAGTACAAACGGGTTTGTCAAACTGAAATACCAATATTACCCATTACCTACTAACTAGGTTGTCAAACTCAGGTACCATATGGGTTGTACTCAACATAGTTGTATTTTAGACTTGCCTGGTGCATGCATAAAAGTTCAAACCGTCTTCTTTTATTAAAATTGCTACTATCTAGTTTTACGATGAAAAACTCTTGAACCATATTTTTAATAAAAAAGATACCTTGTTTGCAGGCCCGTACTCGTCGCGAAATAAACCCATTTCAATACGACGCCTTGTTGGATTATTTTCTCCTGGACTGAGCAACCTTTTACATTTTCATTTCACCGCTTTGAAATATTTCGAGAAAAGGAATAAAAAAGAATTCAATATCCAATCAGCTAAAGTGAGAAAAGAAACTTATGAGGTAATATTTGATCGGAAGACTAAATTTTAATTAAAAGCATTAAAAGCAATGCTAAACCCCCCGTTAATTGAAATGAGGGAGCGTAGTTCAGTTAATGTTAAAGCGGGGACTGCAAACAGATTTTCACTTTTTCACTTGAGATCAAGTTGATAGCAGGCCGTTTAATAAAACCGCCTCAATGGCGCTCAACACTGAAAACTTTCGAGCAGAAAAAGTAGGTTGAATGGTAGACATTGCAGAGAATAGTTAGAGAAAACTCACTGATCTCTTGCTCTCTTGTTCACTTAGTGAAAACAATGTTCCATTCTATATCCTGCAAAAATGTTGGTTATCCACAAAAAGATTTGACTTTGCTCCTAATTTTGTTACCATCATTTTTAGAGATAAGATTCCGGTGACACGGCATAATGGAATTAATTCTCTTGTCAGATTTAAAAAAGGTGGCACGAATTAAGCTTGGTTTTTAAAGGTGACATTGAAAAAGGTTCGTTGGATTGAGGTTAAGTCCTTTCTGTCATCGAACTGCCGCACCTGGTGTAGCAGCGTAATTTACGGCATCAGCTATGTTATAATGGTTTAAAAATAATAGTTGCATTACTACAAGAAATGATTGGTTGAGCAATCAGTAAGAGGCCTGAAAAAATATCTCCCACGTTTCCCAACAGAGTGGTTTTGAGTTATGGGCAGGGTGACGATTTTGTCACCTGCTTTTATCGAGGAGATTCTATCCTTCATACATAAATCAATTTTCACTATACAACTGATACCTATTCCTTGCATCATACTTGTCTAGACTTTTACAGACTATGTTGAGGTCGGCTTCTAGTCTAGTCTAACTGAATAATAGCTGGATACAAATATTTTATGTGAAAAATCTGCCTATAATTTAGATCTTCATTCGAGCAGTTACGGCTTACCAAGTATTTATTGGTTGGCAGACTATTCTGCCACTGACTACCAATTATCGGCAACTGCCAATTACAGACAAAACTTACCGTAATTTCTATACTAACTTATTATCTAAACAAAATAACTATTGCGCCCTTAACAGTCTAGAATAATAAGCTATGTTTGATAAGTTATTCTACTGTTATTATTAATCTTAACGTCCATTGAGTGCGAAAGTGAACGTTGAACAAATTGTAGGTGTTCCGAAAAGTTTATTAAATAGTCGGGTCCAGCTGTTTTCACTTAGGTTATTGATCGCTTAAATACGAAAAAAGGTCTACTTCAGGTGGCGTTTAACCCCTAGCTCAGGTAAGATACGTTTAGGCTGAAAATTGCGTACTTTTGGACACTGAAACAGTATAAACTAGAAACTTTATATTCGCCTTTATTGCCAGAAGCAAGATTTACTTTCAAGTTTATTAGTAAAAGGTTAGTTTGATGTAATCTATCTAGTTTAAACTTCATCACACTAAAGCTGCTGAAAAGTCAGCGCTTTGTTCTTTACTCCCTTCATGTCTAAATTATTCGAGACTTCATTATTCATGCTTATATTCTCACTTTATTAGAACAAAGGAGCACTGGTTTATCTTGCTGTAACACGGTGAATTGCAAAATATTTGACTCATGTTTAATATCAACCTGTAGTTGTACCAAACCGTGCAATGAAAGACAACAATTTTTCCATCTAAAAATTCACAACAACGGACAAAGGAGGCAGTTTATTTGAAAAGAGGATTTATTTGAGAACCGGTTTCAACAATAGAATCAAATAACCGTACTATAAAATCGTTCTATACTACAATAGGATCGACTATTACTCAGTTTTTAGAAAAGCACTCACAGTAAATAAAATATATTTGCGGGTCATCGAACCACATTGCCAAAATTACGTCACTGTAGTCAGCAATAAAGAAAATGAAGTATCGCCTAATAAATTAAGTATTTCCCTGTAGTAACAGAGAGCTATAACAATAAATAGCTTGTAACGTCCGTAGGCCGTGTTTACGAAGAACACTTTATTTGCAGACGCGGCAAATACAAGTTACTGATATTTGATGAGGTCTATCGCAAATGGCTGGAGATCTTGGCTATAGAATTACAGCCGATTGTTTCAATCTTCCAGTTTAAGCCGCGCTTGCCAACATTCCTCCTATCTAGATTAATATAATTATTAGTACACCATTGGTTTCACTGTCAATTGTAAATCCTTGATGGTTGTTACATATTAATAATTTGTGATCCGGAAGTCTGAAAATCGATTTTGCCAAGCACTAACACTCTAACAGGTTTGTGGAAAAGAGACGTGCAGTTTGTACATATAAAATACAGGCACTAATCTAAATCTGAGGCCAGACCTCATCCAGTAAGGTTAAAAGCCAAATTAGCAGGCACAACATCAACATTATATCGCTTCAAAGAGGAAACTTATACAAAAGGTAAATGTAGGTAACCTCAAAGCAGTTTAATAAAGTAGAGGTCTTACTTTATCGAAGTTAGAAACTTGGCTTAAGTCTGATGCCGCGGTTTCGATCAACGATGCATTCCTAAGCCAAAGAACGTGATAGTTTTGCAAACCTCATTATTCATGGATCTACTCGTAGCTATAATCTAGATGCTAATATAGAAAAGTAAGTTCAATTATGAGCACTATTGCCTCAAGAGTAAGGCTGTTAATATAACAGGAATAAAGGTAAAGGAAACAATGTATTTGTCGGATAAAGACATCAAGTTAGTATGTCAACTCGGCTTTCCGTAGTAAATTTTATACTGAGCCGTAACTTAAGAATTCGAAAGTTGATGGCGAATAAAAACAATAATGTTTTCTCTACAAGATAATATGAGGAAGTATATGTGTACATTGTCAATGAACGTTTTAATATAAAATCAAATTTTAAGAATTTTTAAACAAGAATACGAGATACGTCTTTAGATATTCTCGCAAAAATCGTTTATTCGGTTACACAGTTCATTGGTTCGACGTCATATAGAGAGTGTTTTAATTTTTCGGTAAAAAGGAATAATCGCCCTTAAAGTACGGTTTTATGTCCAATAAAATGAAAGAATACAAAGATATTGCACAAAGAATGCAGCTGGTATGCTTTTTTCTTGGCACTACTTTCTTATCAGCATTATGCAACTAAGTTAATGTTGCAAAAACTAAGCGCATGCTGTCGAAAATACATAAATAAACAGTTTGAAAGCATGCCAACATTTATATCTTTGATGCCACCGGTTAAAAACAAATGACTTTAAAGATTGTGAAAGCCACAAATACACACCAATACACAAATTGTTCAATCATTAGGTTTGCACAAAAGTTAAATTGCCGTTTTCAAATTGTGAGGAATCTTTACATTCATCAGATGAGTATTTATCACACAATAGAGCCTTATTATATTATGAGAAGGTAATAAATATTAATATAAAATGTGTCCGGTTTCGGACTGTACAAACTTGAAGCTTGCTCAATTCTGTCGATAAAATTCTTCTGTATCGGTTGGCCCCCTTCCCCTGAATGGTAGTCTTTTTATTGATGCGTAAGTTTGTGTGGATGGGTGGATGTTTGTTCATAAAGTACAGAACTTGAATGTTTCTGATGCCCAAAAAATTTAGTTTATAACCTAGATTAACACAAAGGAAACTTTTTACCTCGTTACCTATGACGTTCCCGTAGGTTTGCGTAGGGTAAATACTGAACTTATCGCGGGTCCCATTACGGACATAGTCAAATTTTTAAATATTTCGACTGTTAATTTCGCCCGTCATACTTCATTTGGCATTTTTTTACCGTGATAATTGTATTTGGGTTGGCTCAGCATAATTAAATTCGCCTTTACACGACTGACTTTTGCAAAATGATAATGTAGCAAACATGACGTGTGCTCTGAAAATCGGATCCAAAAAGTTGTACATGCAAGTTTTTTTTTGCGGCAAATAGTCGAAGTTCATAATAAAAGAGTATATAAAGAAATGGAAACCTATTTCCAAATCTAAAACAAAAATGCAGATAGTTGAAAATCACTTCCGTGTCCACTTTACGTTATAAAAGTGCAATTCGAATCGCTGAGTCAATATACTCGTATCTTTTGGTATGGAATAACAGAAAGCAGAGGATTTGATATTATCTACTGCACCGAGGAAATGTAGTTAAGATTCGCAGAATTAGAGCATCAACCGCAATTCAACTTCCGTATTGGATTTGAACTATGCTAGTGTGTGGTTTTATCATTTTCTCCTTTGAGAGCGGGTTTGGCATCAATTTACTTGTAAAGTTGATCAAAGGTGAAGTTTCGGTGGTCTGAATACCGCACGTTCTACGTTACCGTTTGTTATTGACAGGTTTGTATTTAATCTTTATGAGTTCACTAGGGATCGCCCTCTATTTCATGAAACTGAAACACAACTGGTGAAACGAACCGTACTATTACCTCTTCTATTCGGGAACTATAGAAGTGATGTTATGTGACTTGTTCACAAAAGATTTATGGCAGCTAATTGAATTCAAGAGCTATTTTAATAGCAAACCTATTTTCTGATTTTAGTTTTACTTCTTTTCCGATTTTCAGTTACGCTTTGTTTATTTATATTATCCATCATACAGCTGTTTTTAAAGGAATCGTCATTTAATTTAATTGTATTCAAAATGGAATTTTTACGAAAATATTATTGACTTTTGCCGAAGTTGTACCCAATGAAGAACACTGTTGAATTCCTAATAATTTACATCGTACCACGAAGTTACGAAACTAATATGTCACGCTTTCAGCTAGTATTTTCTTTTTGCTTTTAGTTTGCTCCTGGTCTTAATTTGGAACTCCTGCGCAACGAATCAGGTAGTATGGTGATCGCGAGACCGATGGCCTCGGTAAAGCTTACAACCGCAGTGGGATCGCTTTGTCGTCACCGCAGATTATAGGTATCCTAAGGCTATTAGATAATACAATAATACCAAAATAATACCGCACCCAAGTGTCAGTGATGTGACAACGGTATAGCATTCACTGAATGCATATTAAAACTGTAACCTTAACCATTTACCTATAGTTCAGTTGTAAGCGACACAATTTTCATAGCCGATTGACCAATCATTGAAATTGATATAATCATCCGCGATTAGAACAAAGGCCAGTGGTATATGATGATGTGTCTAATTGTATACTGCTTTGTGAAGGGACGGGGCTCGAACTATGTAGGAATGAACAGGTGTTGAATACCTTTACATAAAGTAAATCATCGCGGGAAATCATTAAATTGGAGAGGGGGAGACTTGCCCAACAGTGAGAGAATAAAAGCTTAGAAAAAACCGTCAATTGTGAGACGTTATTTCAAAGACCAAAAAGTTATAATCGTTTCTTGTTTCCGAACAAGTAACTGGCTAAATATAGACTGAAAAGAAAAACAATGATCTTGAATCATAACATATTTTTTTTGTTAATTTAAGTATTCAAGTAGAATAATTTTACCCAGTAAGGAAGATATTTTAATGCCTTTTGAAAAACACAATGTAGCATTTTCATAATAGCTTGCACATGTGCCAGATAGGAAAAAATGCAGTGCAAGCTTCTGTGAAACGAGCGTAATTTAATTTAATGTCAGTTGCAGCAGCACTTAACAATAATTTTCCAGTGGTTAAAAAACTACTGGGAAATTAATTATCTCATCGTTTCTTTTTGTAGATCTGTTTTCATTTAATTACCTGAATAAGCAGTCTATTCCACGCCCGCGCCGTCAACTAGTTAATCATTTTATTCGGTAATAGTTGTTGAACAAAATGCCAACCAGAAGCAATCACTACACAACAACCAGAATTTGAGAAAAACCGAGAGACTTCTTCAAAATACTATACTAGTCAATAACGAAAGTATTGGATGTTATCGCCATGGTAAATTAAGCCAACTGAAATTAGGTACGTGTGTGCGGGAACTTAATATAATATTATGGATTTCAAATTGGAATAATTCGCACGTTCATAAAACAAAAAATAACGGATTTACGACATTTTTACACCTTCGAATGTGGTACACACCGTCAAATGTGTTGACCTACTTCTGTCAGATGGAATCGAATTGGTGCAGTCTTTTCTGTCACCTTGTTATGTTGCTAACCCGAATTACGTACACAGAGATACACGTATTTGCTGATTTTGCCTACACTGAAAATTAGAGGACTTGCATTTTGATAGCGTAAATTACGTGATTTTGGGCATTTAATAATCAGTGGCTGCGATTCGCGATCTCAACCCTCATTTAAATTACATTTTAATTTATACAAGTACAACTTTTTAGACTTTTGATTGCATTAGCAGAATTACTCCGGTCAAATGTCATAATCCCAATCACAACTCTCAATTTTGACACCGACCCTACGGTGTCAAAAAAGTTTTAAAGTTCATAAAAACTGAACTTTGTCAGAGGTTGTCACATGTCATGTTGCTTGATGCTTTCCGCTTAAGTTTGGACAAGGGTTATCCTTCCTACTTTCACCAACTAAATGTGCTATCTGAATCTGTTTTAGTTTTGCCCTTAAGTCAGCAAAAAACAACCATTGTCTTTTTCTCAGTTAAATAAGGAAGGTCTTTTTTAAATTGATGGGCCCTCTTTTGTCCATAACTCACTGGATAGTGAGTTATGATTCGGTCTTCAGTGGTGCACACTTGGCTACATGTAATCTATTTATATGGACCTAAGAAAACGAAGATTCCCGTTATATTTTGCCTGAAAATATCCCATCAGACATACGCATGTTGTACACATGACATGACATCCCTCTTCATAAAGTTTCGAAGAACTGGTCACAGAGGTACCTACAAGTACAAGCTAGCGTACATATTTCACAAGAAAACTTCAGCAACATTCTGGCTAGTTGGCTATTGAATCATAAAACATCTAAAGTTGTAAACAAGTACGTCCAGTTCATCTGATGCGGGTAATGTTGAAGAAAGTCGGCTTTCATCCTTGAGAAACGTGCCTCGGGTAACAAACTGCATGTAGTATATGATTTTCTATTACTTTGGCCCGAAAGCCGCCGTCGCGTCGGCCAACTTTGTCATTTGAAACGGCCGACTTCCATTGTGCCGGCAAACGAGCTTAATGACCTATTTTGATTCGTGTATTGTCAGTTAAATGATAGACTTTTGGTCGGTTTAGTTACAGAAAATGTGTATGGGAAACTTTTTGGGGTTATCAATTAAGTGAAAGTAGAGTTAATGTTTGTATAAAAATCATTAATGATCGTTTTTGCAAACAATGTTTTAGGTACAAAGAATTAAGTCTAAGATTGTGATTGCAATGTTTGCAACTCCAATGAACTTTTAAAATTCTCATCATAAATCTGTAAATTGTACTGTGTAATTTTTCCTAGAAATATAAACAACCATCCCTATATTTATACTATTTTATACATTACAAAGTCTTGAAAAATCCTCGTTTCCAATCAATTTTCTTGTCACAAAATTCTCTGGAAATGTTTACAGCTTCGCTCAAGTTATAAAAGTTCCCTTGCAGTTATAACTTGAGTTGCCACCACTATTCTTAGAAAGATTTTCTTATACAAAATAAAAGAAAAACAATAACAACCTACTCGTATCAACAGAACAAATAAGTTATCGCCCCCATCGTTACTCATAGACTTGAATGCCAAGAAAGGCAAAGAAAACCTCGTCAATCGTACACAATAACACCAAAGGTCATTTCATGTGGAAATATCACAAAGATTTCTTGATTAGAACGTTAGTGAACGCCAATTTTCCATAGAAACCATGCAACAAAGGACCTAAGTTATCAATCGTAGGTTTAACAGCGATTATTGCTGAACACGCAAGTTTAATGATCAATCGTATGGTCATTGGTCGGCAACTTTTGTGCATTATTCATTTGTAAATGTTCTAAGAAATATTAGTGTGCTAAAGCGGAACTGTTATAGTTTTTCTTTCTATGATTCGTGTTATGACTGAAATAACGCATATTATATTATGAACAGTACATTTTTCTGCAGGGACTGTAAAATACTCTATGAGCATTTTTTTTAAACAAAGCTTCATTTCATTTTTCATTGTTCATCATCATCATTAGCCTATCATGTTCCCACAACTGGGACATAGGCCTCCTCTCTGTGAGAGGAAGTGGGCCGGTATCTACCACGCTGGTCCAGTGCGGCTAGTTGGTAGGTACAATTTGATGTCTTCCACATTTTTAATTATTATAGGACTTTACAATTAGGGCGGATTAAAAGAGACAAGAATTGCAAGGGCAAATGAATTCTAAGCACTTCGACTACTACTTTAACAACTACGCGGAAAATAGAATGGGCTATTACGGACGCGAAAGATGAATGTTGCAATACGACCAGTATAAATGTCGTAATGGGTCATTTTAGATTATTTAGACAGACCGGCCTTGAATTAAAAAAAGGCAAAAAATGTAACCGCCTTCAAAAACAACCACCAAGAAAAGTTTTGTAGGTTACTTTACCTTTTTTGTGGTTGTTTTTGAAGGCGGTTATTTTTTTTTTAAGTTTTTATTTTACTCTTTTTAGTTTAAATATTCAACCACAGTTCTGTCAAATACACCATTTTCTTGCATGTGCACTAGAATTTTGTAATCCGTACCTAACACCGGTAATAACATCGTTCTCTTTTATTCCTTCCCTATCTCGAAAACTCCTGAACCGATTTTGATGAAACTCGCAGTATTCCCTAATTTGAACGACATCAAGTAAAACAAAAAAAAAACTTAAATCGGACTTGTAGATCCGGAGATATGCGAACACAAACATAATTTACTAAATCAGTCGATGCCAAGTCCTTACTAGAGAAGTTGTACCTTCCATCATCAGCTCAGCTACATGAGATGATGATTACCATACGCAAATACTTAAATTACTTCATAAAATTTGCGAAAAACGATATGTGGGCCTATAAAATTTGAGGGTTGCCCTCGATTTCTCTAGGATCCAATCATCAGATCCTGACATGGTGGCAATGGGACCACATCAGAAGTATCTCCTTTCGAACTAAAAAAGAATTTTGAAAATAAGTTCACAATTGGCGGAGTAATCGCGTAACAAACAAACAAAAAAAAAACATACCGTCGAATTGATAACCTCCTTCATTTTGAAGTCGGTTAATAATGGGTTTGCTAAATGTATACCATGGCCTAACCTTTAAGAATTAAAGGTGTAACATGTTACAGCCTAAATACCATTCTGCATTAATCTTTATTTAGCCAAGAAAAACCAGCGGCCTACGTAATACATCACCTCATTTCCTTAACGATCAGATAAAGTCATAGCCCAATTAGGCTGAGCTACCTATGCAAATTGAATTAAATTACCTAGGCCAGGCTAAAGTGAACCAAGCTTGTACAGAGATAAAGTTTTAGCCCGTACTTGAACACTATTCAGGCAAGATGCCAAGCTAGTTTTTAGACAAGTAAATGTCAGGGAAGATAGTGACTTCCTTCACTCCGTTCTTTCTTTTAAAACCTAGTTAAGTTCCTCGTAGAACTTAGAAGTTAATTTTGTCTCTTAAGGAATATTTTTAGGAGTGCGAGCGCCTTTATTAGTGCTGAGAGTCTACTTCTTTGGAGTTTGGTCGTATTCTTTTTTGTCCGTAATCAGAATCTCTTGACTTTATTCGCGAGATGAAGGTTTTATTAAAATGATATAAGAGGCATGTAGGATGTGATTTCTAAAAATAGTTTCAAAATATCGTATTGTTTTTTTTTAAATTATTATTAAAACTGCTGTATGACATTTTATTCACATTTTAAAGCTCATAAAATACGTTGGGTATTATTTAGAAGCTTTTACGACTATAAATAATATGCAATCTTTAAATTAATCCCAATAAAAAAGTTGTCAACTGAAAGAAAAAAGATTGGCGTCAGACGTGGAGTTTAGGTGCAAAGTTTAAGAACATTCGAACTTCAAGATAACAATACAAAAAAGGCCTGAGCTTATTTCTTTGCGACACATGTAGGGGTACCGTATTCCCAATAAAACTGCTACCCTCTACGCTATAATAACAAAAGTCGCGAGCCTTCTTTTATGTTGAACCCAAGTAATAGAAAACAAAAGCTAGAATTTTCTGTGGTAAACTAGAATAAAAGTCTTGATAAGCCCATAGCCTTCACAATTGTTCATAAACATTACGTCTCTCCATGCACGAATGTGTAATTTTACTTTTCCAAGTATTATTTGTAAGTGTTAGATGCAGCAATTAAATTGAACAAGGACAATACTGGCTAAGTGCAAATGGAAATTACCCACAGGAAGTCGTTACATCAACAAATTACTACAAGAAACTCCAGACATTCGTGTTCACTCCACGTCAAAAACTTTTACAAAACATTTCGTGGAAAATTGCATTCTCTTTGAGAAAGCTGCTAGAAATCTAGTACTAAAGCATCTTATTCTGCCACACAACAGGGGAGCTCATTAAATAGTCTAGGTTTAATAAACACTAACGCGCGCGCTAAAGTTTACTCAGAAATAAAATCGTCCGTGACTATGAGTCTATTAACATATTATTAATTGAGCTTAGTTTGGAGGTGTAAATGCCCTGCGTATGAGACCCGGTGTCAAATATAAAGAGAAGTTGTCATATACTGCTTTAATACTAACCTAAGGTATTCTTCAACGTACTTGTAAAATTCAAAATATTTTTTATTGAATAAAGGAAAGATTTTGTTTCGAAGAAATCACCTTGCTAAAATATAGATAATAAATACACGAAGGAGGATATTTTTAACAAGTTGAAAAAGTCAAAAAATTATATAATTTATAATACCTACACAGATTTTTGCCTTAGCATTCCAGCTAAGGCAATTTCTATGGTCGCGGGACTAACGAATACGGTGACCCCCAGAACGTAAATGGCTATTGAAGGACAACGTGGATTTTAGGCAGTACTAGTGTACAGTCATTCAGACAGTCCCTTCCACCCTGCCCTGGGTAGGAGGACTCATTTGATGATCTATCATGCAAAAAAAAAATATTTATTACATTTTATCAGCCATAAGACGTCCACTGTTGAACATAAGCTTCCCCTAATTCAACCTCAAACCTTATCAATTTCAAATTCTCCTTTCAGAATCGGGTATAAGTCCATTATTCCGATTAACGTGTTTGTGTTATTTACCGACAGCCGCGTTTCTAGTTTTGACAGCCCTGTCGATTGGTTGAGAACTGACACAGAGATATTCCATTCTGTATCGCAGTACAAACTGACATTGCAATCCGATTACTCAGTCACATCCGGTTTCTGTACGTGCAATCTTCTGTAGACGTATTTCCTTTCGTTTTGTTACCTCTAAAATTTTTGTAAAATGAGATGAACAAATATTTTCAGTTTTAATAATTTCGATATACTGATAATTTGGACATGTGTATAGAATGAATCTTTCAACTGGGCGTGGATGGCTATATCCGAAACGATGAGGAATATCGAAAATACTAAAAAAGGAGCCCCGAGGTCGTTCTGAGGAAAATAAACATTATTATATTTAAAAAAAATGTATGATCCTGGCCAGGAAAAAAAAACCCGTTGATTTTTGAAAAAAAAAACACACCATTCGATAGTGTCGCTAATAACGATCAAATTCTGTGGAGTAATGATAATATTTTACGTCCCAAATAACTAACAGGTTTAATAAACTAACTATTCTGCATGGTACGTTTACTACTCGTAACAAATCGATGGTCTACGTACATAAAACTTGTTCAGTATTACAGAGGCTTCTTCAATTTGTATTTCTAACTAAAGCACTTACTCGCACCGTTCTACAAAGCATACAGCTGATTAAACCTGAGCGTACATATAAGCAGGAAGGAGCTGAGCGTTGTAGATGCAGAGCCACAAACATTAACTAGTTAGAATTTGTAATTTATTAAATGTTCGAGAAGAATAAGATGGTATAGAAACTTGCCATTGCTCTTTACGTGTCCGATACTCGTACACTGTAATGGGTGTGTAAGTTTTAAAATATTTTTATTTATTGTTGCATGTTCGACCCTACGGTATTCATATTTGAATATGAATATCTATGAAAACTAGCTTAAAATATGTAGTTTTAAGTTGCATTATAATACTCGTAATCCGATCTACAGCTACACTGAAACCACTTATCATGTAAATCGTAAAGGTGTTCAGAGCACGCAGCTACGCGAAGCGCAGAGACTGCTACGACAGATAATATATCCAAATGCGGCGATAAAACTGTAGCGAAGGCACAAACTGACAAAATAAGGCAATATTCAAGTACCGAATCCTATGATACTGTCTGAAACCGTGCACCGTAACTCACTTCCTTTGCTTTAAACAACTTGTCACTGTTAGGCCCGGTATCCACCAAAGCGGAGAGGAGAGGAGATGTGTTTGAATAACCAATCAGATGTCTACATCTCCTCTACGCTTATTGACAGACGCTTATTACAGACATCTGATTGGTAATTTAAACACAATCATCTCCTCTCCTCTCCGCTTTGGTGGATACCGGGCCATACCTACAGTACTCCCTCGCTCCGCTCAGCCTTACACTTTACTACTCTCGACTCGTAACTCGAGAGTGGACATTTCGGTTGTTAGTGCTAAGTCCAGTAACTATTGCAAGTGACGTGCACTATTATTCTCCTTTGTACTTTATAGTTCTGAACAAGTTCTCTCCAGTTCAGCCTCAAGTTAATTTATAGCTGAATTTTACAGAGTTAAAATGAAACGGAAATATTAAAATATAAAATATTTCGTAACAATATATTTTTGAAAGCGAGATATTAATTTCGTGAAATTAATATGATTTATCAGAAAATAATGCAGCTATTATTCCATTCGCGTCAATACTGTAATTGGATCCAAAAACCGGTAGGTATTACTGTGAAATATTTATTTTTAAATAATATGAAGAACTACGGATGTTTATTACAGTTATTAAAACAAATTTATGTGAAATGTAAAACGTTTAAAATCGCACGAAGCAAAATGTAATAATATGATATTATAATTATGTTTATGGATTTGGTAGAACATTATCTGATACGTAAATCAAAACTTCAATTACAATAAAATTAATAAATATTAGTTTTATTATATTACTAAAACGAACTATTAGTATGTTGATGGTCTTTGATACCGTAAGTAGAACGCACTATACGTTACGTACGTAAGCTAGAAAAGATAAGATAAGCCTGCCGGGGTCGCGGGACTCACAGAATTACCTTGACCCTGGAACGCAAAGGGCTATTGAAGGACACCGTGGATTTTAGTCAGTACGAGTATGACAATCCCTCCAGCTCCGCCCTGTGGGCTCGGACTCATTTGATGATTTTACCACGATTAAAAAAAGTAGAATGCACGATTTCCTCACGGAAAAATATTTGTATGACCTGTACGGGTAGTTCCTCCGGGTCTGTTTCTAAGTGTGTGTAACTCTAAATGTTTTCAAACGCACAACACAAGAAAATTTCCTAATGTGGGACAAAAAATTGAATAATCCAAATTCTTCAGACCAACTCAAATTTAAGCCAAAATCACGCATAATAATTATGCCAAACTTCTACTACCAAAAATGAAACCAAAAAGTGACTTAACATTTTTTTCGACTATCATTCATCAGACGGAGCAATTCACTGATTAATAGGATGAGCTGGTCAGGAGGTTGAATCAAAATAGAGATATTTCTGCTTTTCGCGAATCACAGTGACTGGCAAATGTTTATGAAGACAAGTAGAAATAATGGAAATGTCAAATACAAATACAAATACAAATTTTATTTGCTAAAACATGTGTGTACATACAGATGCATGCAAGATGGTACATTGGTCGTTATTATTTTAGTGCTACATGTTTGTCATATTAATGACGTGCAAATTTTACAGTCACAGGTTCTAATTAACTCAATAAAACTTCAAAGGAAAGGTAAGTATGATTTTCTATAGTATTTCGGTTAATAGCATGTTCTAGTTTCAAGGCCAGTTTTTCATTCATATTTTATAATCGAAATGCTTGTTCAAGTAGACTGGTAGGTAATCACATCTAATCGTGTTTTAGTCTCAAATTGGGTATTTTTTTTTTTTTCTGAAATATGGAAATATCAATTAAACGAAAAATCATCGCAATGTTCGGTGATCTGTCGGAGTGTAATTTTTTTTTTAACAAAGTGAAAACAAGGAAACTACTAATATTGATCTTTCCGATTAATAAAAAAATACAAAACGATAAGTAATTATGTATTATTTTTCTTAAAAATACATGACAAATACACAAATGTATTCTCAAGTCAAGCGTTTATTTCATAAACTTTAGCTATCGATGTGCCCTAAAGCTATTGTCAAACAGAAAGGCGTGGCGAACGCGAAGCGAGGCGTTTTTGTTTGTAATGTATGGAATTGTTTGAAGCCAGTAACATAGACTATCGGATCTCTTTCGCTTTTCTATGTGACTGGATTCAAACAATTCCATACATTACAAATTAAAACGCTTCAGATCGCATTCGCTTCGCCTGTCTGTTCGACAGTAGCTTTAACGTCAAACTCCGCTTAAGGCTGAAATGTTAGCTAAGTCTGCAATTAAAAATAATAAGAAACTGCCAACCTTCGGCTAAAATATTTGAATATTTGGCAGAATAAGGTGACTTCTGAGAGATGTAAAAGGACTTGTAAAAATTTATTGAGACACGAATGTAGGAAGAACCAATATTCTCAGTGTTAAACAGTCATACAATTACAATTTGAATTCAAATTGAGCTTGAAACCTCACTGCATTAGCACTGATTGCATTCAATCAACTCGAATAATTCCGTACTAAGCTCTTTATTATTCCCTCAAGACCGTTTATTGTTGCGGTCTACAAAGAGACCAATGTTTAGCTGTAAAACTTTTACGATCCAATATAAAACCTTTCAATCCTTTAATAGATCTTCAAGGTACAATAAAAGTTTTATTCTAAAAAGGTTCCTCGTCCAAAAAGTTTTGACACAGCCTGACCCAAAGGACGTCTGATCCAACTTTAATTAGCAATTTATATTGGAAAGAGGGAAACTAACTGATTAAAAAACAATAGAGGGATAGTAAATGAATCTGTCTGTATGTGGAGCGAAAAAAAATAGGAACGGTCTTGGCAGAATTGTCTTTGTTCTGCTGATTGAATGGGAACATTTGAGTTGGGAGAGCGTTCGTACTTTAAATAAGAGTACTGGCTATCATAACATTTTTATATTTGTTTTAGTGGGTCGACATAACAAATTGTGGTGGATTAAGTGTGTTTGTGGATCTTATCCATTTGTTTATCGAAGACTTAGCCTGGAAAGTTGTTTCGGTAGCGTCTGAGTCTAGAAATATAATCTGTGTTTGTTTTTTGGCATAGAATTATTGTGAAAAGGTCTAATAAGCTTGCAATGTAGAAGAATGCTAAATTTATTAGGAAGGCAAATTATTCTTTTTAACAACTGCTGCAAAGCTTTTTTAACACAATCTTATATAAGGGCGTGGCCCCATGTCTCCGGCGCGGCGCCGTGCGCCGTGCGGCGGCGCGGCGCCGTGCGCCGTGCGGCGGCGCGGCGCCGTGCCGAGCTACGGCGCCGGCGCCGGAGAGCGGCGCGGCGCCGTGCCGAACCACGGTGCCGCCCGCCGGCGAGCGGCGGGCGGCGCGGCGCCGTGCCGCGCTACGGCGTCGTGTACCGACACGTACCCTATGATCAGCAAACATCCAAAGATAAAAATTACAGTTTTGATTTGATATGGACCGCGAAAGACGTATCCTGGTCCTGTTGCTAGTGTATATGTATGTATGTAGTCATACGTATGTCTACATCAAAAAAAAATTGTATGATAAGAATAAATAAATCAAAATACGTCGATACGATACGTCTTTCGCGGTCCATATCAAATCAAAACTGTTATTTTTATCTTTGGATACACTTGCTGATCAAAGGGTACGTGCCGGTACACGACGCCGTAGCGCGGCACGGCGCCGCGCCGCCCGCCGGCGACGGCGCCGCTCGCCGGCGCCGCTCGCCGGCGGGCGGCACCGTGGTTCGGCACGGCGCCGCGCCGCTCTCCGGCGCCGGCGCCGTAGCTCGGCACGGCGCCGCGCCGGAGACATGGGGCCACGCCCTTATATTGTGTAAAAACCTTTTCTTCGTAAAGGAAAAACAAATCGAATTAACTTACCTACTTTTTATTAAGTTTAGCTACCTACATTTTCTTTTCCGTAATCGCCTATTACGGGACCTTTTCCACCAATAAAATAACACTAAAATGCTCATTACCACCCAAACTTAACCCAAATCAATTCTAGGTTATACTGATATTTTACTTAAATCTCATTATGATTGCCCGACCAAAATCGAGGAAAGAACAAAGCTGTCCGTGGTATAAAAGCAAATTGGCTTTAATTTAGGTATGACCACAAGCGTATTGGATATCCAGTGAACTGCCCGAACTCTCAAAATCTATTGATACTAATTTCAAACGTGAACGGTCGAAGTAAGTGAGATGGAAAAGGTTCTATCGATTTTCTCACTCTAGCCTAAAAGGTTGCATTCGAGAATTAAAATTGACGTCTTAATACCAGGAGGAGTCGATTGTGACGCGAATAATTCAACGTTCTGCCTAGATTTGGGTCACGCTCTCAAGTATTGACGAGTTAGGAATGGGAGCTTTTGACACGCGGCCAACACGTTGTTTGCCTTTCAATTATTTATATTTTACGCCGAACGGTTCAAAATTTACATAAATATAGGTACTGTGAAATGCAAAGGTTTTTTGTAGTTGAACTCACATGTCATAAGGATGTAAATGACACATCATATTTTTATTAAAAAAGCAGAAGTTTTGTTATTCAGGATACAACATGAGGACATTTCAACAATGTCAATTGCAAACAGATTGGTTAGCAAAATAAAAACAGACAAAACCACAAAAACGCTTTCAAAACTGGAATGCACTGTCAACCATAAAACCCTTTTTACGCTTTTCCGGACATCCCATATGTCATGTTTTGAAACAACAAAAACATTCCCCTAAGACCGGTCCTGGAAGATATGTGAAACATGGTGCGATGTCAAGTACTGTTTATTATCTTTATTAGCTTTAAAGTCATAATAATTATGACTTTAAAGCTATTGTCAAACAGACAGGCGAAGCCAACGCGATCCGAAGCGTGTTTATTTGTAATGTAAGGAATTGTTTGAATCCAGTCATATAGAAAAGCGAAAGCGATCCGATAGTCCATAATTATGACTAGTGGCTTCAAACAATTCCATACATTACAAACAAAAACGCCTCGCTTCGCGTTCACCACGCCTGTCTGTTTGACAATAGCTTTAATGAGTTTAATATCTTATTTGCTTACGTATAGAATCTTAGGGAATACTCATAATTGTATTCCCTATAATTATGGTACTTAAACTGCTGCTTTTCATATTATATTTTTTAATACAAACGTTTCTTATGAATCTCTATTTTTTGACAAAGAATTTGTCCTTCCAACCGAATACTTTGCTGAAAAAAGTGCTCGCAGCACATCAAGCTACGCTAATCTGTTCTGATGAAGTTGAAAATTCAACAATCAAAAAAAAATTAACATCTTTTATTTGTGTCTGTTTAAATTAACGATTTCTCTATTAGGGTCAATCAGGGTAATTGTAAACTGGGGTGATTGGAAACAACTCCCATTAAACTTTTAATAATGTATTTAGGTTGACGGTCATGAAACAGAACGTTATTTTAATCTGTTGTCCATCACTACAAAGAGCAATTTATTCATTTTTCAGAAAATTAATCTCAATTTCAGTGTTACGAAAAGTTGTCTGCAGAAAAATTGTTTTCAAGTTTTTGCACGAAGTTGATAGTAAAATATTTTGTAAGAAAAGTTGATAGATAAGTTGTTGATTGTTTTTTTAGCTTTGATTTAATGGAATTATCTTTGCATTTTTCAAGCTTTCCATCAATAACATCAATATAACAAGCAGCAAAGTAGTGTTTACATTTTCCCATACGATATACTGGGTGGAGGTAATTGTAAACAGGTTAGGGGGTGATTGTAAACAGTGGGGTAATTGTAAACTCTTATCATTTCTGCTACTAACATAGTGATGGGTAAATGTAAACATTTCTTTTCAAGTACTTTTTCAAAATGCCACGCGTTTACATCCAAAAAAGAGACAAAATATAGGTACCTTAACGGACTTAAAAAATGCTGTTAGGATGTAAAGGAAAACAAGAAGATTTTTGCCATATTGCCAGCTCGCGTGGAAGAACACATAGCTGCTTGCCTTAAAACTCGGGCACAAATGGGCCTTCCGGCCTTCCCGTTATAAAAGAAGAACTAAAAAACCTCGCTAAGGAGTATTTTGACACTATACCAGCTACTATGATTGTGAAAAACGTAAATTTGCTTAATTGAATGAAAAAGAAACCGAGTTTATATTGATGGATGGTGAAGACTATGTTTGTTTTGATTACTAAGGCATTATGTACCATAACCATCTCATGGTTACAGTTAATTTAAAAACAAATAATAGACAGCGCTCCTACATATTTTGTTTTCTTTTACCCCCTTTAAAAATGTATGGGTTTCCATAATTCGTTTACAATTACCCGTAAAACAATTAAATGTTTCCCATCACCCCGTAATTTAGTCAATGCAAAATATCGAATCTATATGATTTGTTTACATTGACCCCTGTATATTGGTAGACGCTCAGAACAAAATCTTTTGCATTTATGAGACTCAAAACAGTGAAAACGAGTTAGCGGAATTATAATGCTTATCACGTAGGCTTACCTTTGATGTTCACATTTACCCCAAAATATCATTTTTTGTTTTAAAGTCAGGGTAAAATGTAAACACTTAATTTTCAAAGCCGCTAATGACGCAGTTCAAATGGTTGATGTTGCAGCTCTTAGATAAATTACTATACAATCAAAGTAATTAACTCTTCTTTTCTAACTACCAATATTTTTTTTACAAAGCCAAAAGTTTATTAGTTCAAAAGGTATTTTTCAAAAACGTTTACAATTACCCTGATTGACCCTAAGTGTTTATTTAAATACAAAGATACCACATACCTATATCCGTACTTTGTGTTGAAACAGGCGATCAAGGGATTATAATGTCATAGGGATTTCACTGTCAATCGGGAACAGCAGTCACGTGTTTAATATGATTAAAGGTACTGCAAATCCAGAGCTACTCGTAGCTACAGATAATTATATGAAATGATTTTGACTCTTACGATAATTTTGATAATTGTCAGACTGTCGGAAGAAAAGGCTAGTTATTAGCCTTTTACTAAGGAACACAATATTTTGCAGGTCGATATAATATTGAAACTTGCATAAAATCACTCTATGTCAGCCTTCAAACTCACCAGTTACTAGTTCTAACATGATTTTGATCGGTGTTAACACAATTACTACTTCAAGTTGAGCGTTCAGTTAGAAAATATATGCGGATAAGTATAACTAAATACCTATCTAATATTTACAGATTGATCTTAAATTTCAGTAAACAATAAATTATCATAATATTGAGATATTAATTCGAATTAGCAAATTTATTATAATTGTAAGAAAATATTACTACGCATGTAGGTATTCCTCAAATGGATTTTACATAAGCGACGTTATAGGTACTATAATCTTCATTCAAAATAAATTCACTTTTTACACATATTGAAGAAAATAAGCTAGTGAGACTGCTAACTTATTTTCGTCTACCAGGCACAAATCCACTCTATTGTTTTGTACAGTCAGCATCAAAAGTTGCTGACCACATTCAGATTTTCAAAATCGCTGTACACCCTAATAATACGTAATAATACGGTGTACAGCGATTTTGAAAATCTGAATGTGGTCAGCAACTTTTGATGCTGACTGTACTTCAATGGCACTTTTTCTGTTTTTACGAGTACTAACTACATGGCATTACAAAGCATTTAAAAAATTTATCCAAAATTCTTAAAGCATCTTAACACTAGTGAAAATATACATTTATGACCCGTGTTATTAAGTGCATCGGTATTTTGATACACATCGAAGAGAATTGTTTTTGCAAAACAGAAGATAAAATTGTGGTTAATAAATTCCTAAATGCTCACTTCCCCGGGCTCGCCGCAATCGTGGCGGTAAGACCCCTCTTTGAGGAGTGGCTGGAGAGACGTCACGGCGTCCTGACCTATCGGATGACGCAGGTCCTCACCGGACACGGAAGCTTCGGGAGGTACCTGTGTCGGATAGGGAGGGAGGAAACGCCCGGGTGTAACCACTGCAAGGATCGCCCGGAGACCACAGTTGAGCATACGGTGCAAGACTGCCCCGCTTGGGCAGAGCACCGACGTGTCCTCACGGCGGCGATAGGAGGAGACCTCTCGCGCCCGGCATTGTTTGCGGCCATGCTGCGGGGCGAGACGGAGTGGGAAGCGGTCGCCTTCTTCTGCGAAGCAGTAATGCTTGTGAAGGAGGAGGCGGGCCGCGAGAGAGAGAGGACAGCTTCCTCCCTCCGCCCCAACCGCAGTGTTAGACGCCCGCGGCGTCGGACGTCAGCAGACGATCTCCGGCCACCGTAGGCGCGGGCATGCGGACAGCGAGTAAAGGGCAACTCGCTGTCCGACCATGGACCATGCCCGGGTCGACGGCGCGTCGTGTTCCACGCGCGCCTCAAAGAGCTTCAGCAAAACTGACGGGGCCCCCTCTCAGAGGGCCAAAGCCTGCCGGGGTCGCGGGATTTTATTTCCTCACCGTGACCCCGGAACATAAAGGGCTATTGAAGGACACCGCGGATTTTAGTCAGTACAAGTCTGACAGTCCCTCCCGCCCTGCCCGGGGTGGGAGGACTCATTTGATGATTTTACCACGCTAAAAAAAAAATGCTCACTTCCCAGAACCGCTTACTAATCGAATGTTTGTAGTATTGGAATGGCTTTGGATTTTAATGACATGGTTGGATGTTCCTCGCCATGTATGCAGAAATTCCATTCAAATAACCTTGCTTACAAAACAGACTGTTTTTTTTTTGTATATTATACGAAATGTATACTTATATTATGTAGTGCTCGAATAACGCAAGGAAACAGGCGATCTTAGAGTGAAATTGGTATTAGAATTGAGAAAATAAGATAAAGCCATTAATGGCGTAAAAATAATTTCTATCAACTTTTTGTCTATCAAATTATACTAGAAATACAGTCAAGGACTTTAAAGATGATTTATTACTCTTAAAGCTATAATTGATTCTTAAAAGTATCTGTAACAAATACAGCCTCAAATGTCATTTCTTTGATGAAAACACAACGTGATCAATACAAAACTCCTTCTCCAAACCTTGTTTTGGCTTGTGGCCAGAGTATGCTTTGATAAAAGAAACGATTTGTAAGCTCATTAGCAGCCAAAGTACCAGTCACTTCATTTTTATTAAGGCTGACTTTTTGTTTTTACCGAGAATCTACCAAATGACCTCCTGAAACCAAACTTGACTGAAGATTTGACTGTCTATACCTACTTTTAATTCTAACAAATGATTGACTTTTCAGCCTCTATTAAAACCTGACGAAGTTAATTTCTGAACATAGACTAGTGTATGTATCATTCATGGTCCCATGCTTGTTTCAGTTTTTGGCTTGAAGGAATAATCAAGTTAATCATAATATAACTATTACAGATCCAAATTCATCATTTTTGTTCTACTTAAATCTAGTTTCAGGACTCGGTATGACGAAGCAGGTGAGCGATTGACTGCTACGCTGTGTGTCACGTGATTGATTACGATCCACAGAGAACAAATATTTCTATAATGTACAAGTAGTTGTTTCGGGTCTGACTGTTTGTGTATGTGAGCTTAAATGGTTGAAAACGTACCCACGACACAGGAAAAAAATCTAGTGTGAGTGTTTTTTTTTGTCTGATTGTACACAGTATCAGTATCAACCATCTTTTGACGCGTGAATATTTTACTCCATGCTTCACGATTAGATATTCAGTGGGTAAACTTATTTGAAGGACAAAAAGGATATCAACAGCTCCACCCACAAAAAGGGTGAATGAGAAATGAGATAAATCCCAGTGGACTTAGCGACACGAAATATTCCGGCAGAGAAAAAAAAATAAGCACATGGAATTAGTGCGGTGGCATTTTGAAAGCTCAACCTCCCGAGATTATATTTACAAATTAATCTTGCTATCGACCTCTCTAAAGGCCGGAAACTGAATAAAATTTTGTGAAGACAAAGGTTTCGTCATTCCTCTCTTACCCCTCCTGGTTATTATTAAAGGTAAGAATTCCTCGGTGCGAATACTTTGAAGTGACATAAAAATGTAGAACGTCGGATAAAATGTTGAGAGCGGTTGACCTTTATTTGACGGCACTCGAGTTTTCAGACGTCTAAATTTTTAATGTCATAAAAATATTTAATTGTAAATCCAAACTAATATTATAAATGCGAAAGTAACTCTGTCTGTCTGTTACGCTTTCCCGCTTAAACCTCTCAACCGATTTTGATGAAATTTGGCACAGACAATCTTTAGACCCTGAGCAAGAACATAGGCTATCAAAACACCACGCGGGCGAAGCCGCGGGCGGAAGCTAGTATAAAATATGTATAATATGAACTATAACCGTGTGCTCTTAAATATAAAAGAGCCTTTGCAAATTACCTGCGTAGGCCATATTACTTGCATATTCTTACGCTCACTATGTTCATTAGCTACCCCATGCTTAAAACCCTGTGATATTATAAATGAAAAACATTACCTTACTTTTTTCATACTTGATCACCTTATCAAAATGTAGGAACATTCAGAGGGTTCCATCTATCCCTTTGGAAATTACACTCATGAATGCTGAAGTTGGTATTGCGGTATCTAGGGATTTCTCAATTTCACACTCGTACCTGTATGTGCCTAGGGATTTGGCTGATGATGGAACAAATACGACTGGGTTATCAAATTGTTTGAAGTACCTAAACCTTACCAAAATACTCGCCTTGTGTGATTTCCATAATGTCCTTTATTTAGCAAGTATCTATTCATTGACAAGCGGGTCAGGAAGTTCAAAATTTAACACTAAATTTCCTTAATACAAATAACTAAGGAAAGGATTTTTGAAAATGTCTACCCTTTAGAGGTTTAGAGAATGAAATTCTGCACTGAAATTCGTAACTTTGCATAGCACTAGGGTTGTGACAGAATTTCCTTTTGTTGGACGGAAAAGATAGGGCGTTTATTCCATCACCTCGTTTAAATTCTTGACTCTGCCAAATGGAACTATGTTTATCGTAAAATCAACACTGATATTTGAACTTGCTGTTGTATAAAATTGGATCCTAATTACAGATCAAAACATTTTTCCTTTGATCATCACATAATATCATCATATTGCTATTAAGCGTGTTTGATTTCAGTAGTCATAAATGATATGCTAATAAATTATATTATGGCATCAACATCTGTAATATAATCTGACGACAGATCTTAGTAACAAAGGATATCAATCATGTCAGTGCATCTGTTAATGGAACATATGCCATCGTATTCTATTAACTGGTAATGTAGACGTCGCGTCGTATCTTGGCTATCAGTCATCATCTATTCATCTAATTTAATGGATCAAACTGATTCAGATCAACGTGTTAACATTGTTTTAAAAGAATTGGTCTATACAGAGAAAGTACAGCTTAGCTACCTAGTTAAAACCTATTAACACATTTATTGCAACAGTCCTCAGTCTAAACTCAATATGCAATAGAAAAGTTTGGTTGTTTGAATAAAGACAACAAAATAATAATAATTATAATAAATTCTGTACTAAATTATAACAGCAGACTAAGCATTTAGCACGTGAACCATATCTGGCACAGACCTTTTTGAATGAGCCAACATAATTTACCCTAAGGGGCAATAATGTATCCACAATTTTACACAACAATGATAGTCATCCAAATCAGAAATGGACACAAAAATTCACTAAGCTTTACAGAGGAATCTGAACAAAAGGAAAAATATATGTAACGAGTACCACATATTACGGTATTATCGTTAGTGCTTTAGGCTATAGGTTAAAAGTTTGGATGTTGTTCGTGGGACGTATGAAGTGCATGCCCGTTAGGTTTTGGTTGATTCGACAGTTAAGGTACCTATTTTGTTTTAACAACTCTCTTGTTTTGCTTAATTTATCATTGGATAGAAAAGCCACGCACAAACCACGCAAATAAGTGCATTATGCCTTGAACTTACAACCGGGACTAAAACAAAGCCCTCAAATGTCAACATTTTGCTGAATACCGTACGTTATAGGCACTTTCCTTTTTGTAATGGGTTCAGGAAATCGTGATCTCAGTCCGTAATTATATCCTAAGACCCAAAGAAATAAGAGACGGTACTGAGTACAAGTGGTGAACTAAGATTCACTCTCCTTCATATCTGGGGGCACGGCAGTGCCCCGCCAAGTCTCGAGCAAAAGGGCACGGCCGTACCATCTTTTCTCGAAGCGATTCGCGGCTGTTTCGCCCCCCCTATAACTTCGACGTGGACAAAGCTAGGAGTTTAGGTTTTCGGTGAATAATAGTAGGCATTAGAACAAGCTTAAGTTCGAAATTACATGCCAATTGAATGAATAGTTTAGGAGTTACGGTCGATCAAAGTTACACCATTTTGTCACTCACTCACTGACCGATCATCAAAAATCTAAGGTACTTCTAGCAGACTTAGAAACTTCAAATTTTGCACTAAGATAGGTCATTAGCCACATATAAAGGAAAAATTATAAAAACATTAAAAAATAATATACCTTAAAAAACAATTTTATATTTGCGGTTTGGCAAGAACATTGTATATGGATTTTGACTGCATTGTTAACTTTGTTCGTTGTTTAAGTTAGTATTCAATTGGATGAATACATACATAGAATAGAAAGGAACAATATAAATGTAATACATAGACTATAATTAATATAAATTAATACATAAAGTTCATAATTCATTAAATTAGTAAAGCTAAAACTCCATTGTATTGCGATAAATATTGTACGCGCGCTCGATAGATGGCGTTGTACCTGTCTGAATCGCGCTATGGTTTCGTTACAGAGCGCAGTCTAAGTAGTACTTTAAAATAATTCAATAATTTTCATTTGATAGCGCCATCTATCTATGAACAACCATTTCGAAACTAAAAAAATATTGTAGCGTTATTCGGAGTAGATTTATTATTGTTACTGAAACAGTTATTTTGGAAAATAGTTTATTAATATAACATAGACATAGTTACATATCTAGTTGTTTACGTGTTATTTAGTTTACTTATATTTAGTTTGTAAGTTAGCATATATATATTTATTTAGTTATTTGTTAGTTAGTTTAGTTCTATTTAGTTTGTTAGATAGAGAATGGGTCCTAAGCAAAAAAGTAGCTGAAGTCCAAGAAATTATGAGGACACCTAAAAAAAAGAAAGAAACACACTTACAAAAAATAAATGAGATCCCACCAAAAACATTAAATGTAAAAAATGCCAAGTCTCTCGATGCAGTCTTTCCATCGTAAAAAGTTTTGAGATCTCACAGAAGCCAAGTCCTATTCAAATTATTTTGTAGTTATAAATCAACATTTAGTAATTATATCAATAGTTTTCTTTATATTATAACTATAGTGACTTGGCAATGAGCACAAATTAACTTGCTGCCTGGAATTATGTGCAAATGTTACTGACGAGACCTGTGATCAGATTATTTGTTATGTGTGAATCATGATGGTCACTACCGACTACATGTTCCAATACAATAATTAAGAATACCTTACGGGCCATCGCTTTATGAAAGTAAATGATGAATGTTAAGAGAATATATGAAGTAAAAGAGAATGTTTACGCATGCGGTGTGTGTAACTTTCAACTCCTCCAAATATGCCGTTTTATTTGTTTTTACTTGTGCTCATTGCCAAGTCACTATAGTTATAATATAAAGAAAACTATTGATATAATTACTAAATGTTGATTTATAACTACAAAATAATTTGAATAGGACTTGGCTTCTGTGAGATCTCAAAACTTTTTACGATGGAAAGACTGCATCGAGAGACTTGGCATTTTTTACATTTAATGTTTTTGGTGGGTAAGAGTTTCGCAGTAGAGATTATAGATAGGCTAATTATGCAAAATACGAGTATTAGAACATTCTGTACTTTTATGGAACTTTCTGATGTAACAGAAAATATCAATTATGATAAAGTTACGTAATCGCCTAGAAACAAAACGCTTAGCCTGCCTGAGTAACACATGTGTAGGCAATTTGGGACTGTCGTGCCGTTGTTCCAGACAAAAATAATCACGATTTGCAACGCCACAGTATTAGCTTTTTCGGTACTATATATGGTTTTTACGACGGAATAGTGGTAAAAGTTACTGTCTCATAGTAAAATTGAGCTGGTTCAAAAATTCTAGGAAACCAATTTGTGACAAAGATCATGTGAGCTTCCAGCAAAAATGTCTTAGCACCATGAAAATAAAGAAAAATTACACTCTCATTAATTTACACTAATAGCCATGCGCCAGATGAATTTTTAAGAGGAAAATGTTTTGCCTGTCCCTTCTTCAAAGTTTGATACTTAATTCAGGGTTTGAATTAAAATTATTTCAAAGTATTAATTTAGAAATATACTAGAAGATCCAACGCTGTTATGTTGTGTGTAGTTTCTAAATGATTTTTTTGGTTATTAAAATTGTTAAACCCTGTCCAACATTGAAATTATAGAATTATGAAAACTTTAATTAATTTTAACGAAGGCACAGGAGCAAAAAAATGTATAACATACAATTCATCAAAGAAAGAACATTGTTCAGCTAAAGCTTTCCCACACTGACACAGATGACTTAGATAAATACGCTACGGTGCCAACAGAGCCAATATTTACCTACTTACGTTGCCTTCCGATTGTGGGTAGCCATTTCCCGTCGTAAGTGAGCTCTTGGGAAGGCCAAGCGTAAAAGGTGAAAGGTTCCCATGACTTAATGCTACTGGAATGATAATCTTGGGAGTTGCGAAGAAACTACTTTGCACTTTCATAATGGAATCAGTAGAGTTGAAAGATTCAGACTGTATTCCACTTTCATTTGCTTAAGTAGGGACTAGTGACAACAGGATGTAAACTTTCTCATTCTCAATTGGAAAGTGAAAATAGTTCCACCAGACGGGTGTTGGGTTTAGTGAGCCATTGCTTATTAGTTATTGTCGGAGTTTAAATTATAATTTAACGTAATTTATTTTATACCTATTTGCATCATAGATGGCTTTATTGCCCATTAAAAAAAGAGTGAGATGTTACTTAGTTTGATGTGTAAAATGCTCATTTGAATGTTTCGTGAATAGACAATTTACAACCTTTGGAACATGAGGTGTTCCTCGTACTCCAAAGGGGGTGTAATCTTTTTCGATACTCCATTGAATGGAAGCTATATTCAACCAGACGGGTGTTGTGTCTGGTGAGGATTTGCCAAAAAATTGCTTTATCGGGATTTTTATATAAAAAAAGAGTGAGATGTTACTTAGTTTGATGTGTAAAATGCTCATTTGAATGTTTCGTGAATAGACAATTTACAACCTTTGGAACATGAGGTGTTCCTCGTACTCCAAAGGGGGTGTAATCTTTTTCGATACTCCATTGAATGGAAGCTATATTCAACCAGACGGGCGTTGTGTCTGGTGAGGATTTTCCAAAAAATTGCTTCGGGATTTTTATAATTATAAATTCGTTGAGACCATTAATTGCGTGATGCAGAATACGATGTTTAGTTCTTTGATCGTTATGCAGATGTTTCCGACTAGTTTTAAACAACTGAATGATGTCCCCTACAACCCTCATTGTTATTATCAAAAATCCACCAACCATGATTTAAATCATAATTAGATTGCTACGACAAATCATGAAATGTTTAAAGTTTACGTTTATTCTACCTACATTCGAAATATTAAAACCTCTCTAACCACAAACTTTTTCGTAGTCCATAATAGCATTACTAATATCGCTACCCCCACCGAATAATATCGTAATGTGATATAACGATACTTTGCGTTTTATTGCATATTCATCATGTAGGTACTCTCTTACACCTTGTCAATTTTTTTCACATTTTTCCTACGAGTACTTTACAAATTAGTATTTTTTTAATAACCATAGCCCTAATATTCCGTTACAGATTTATTGTACTTATTTACGTGAATAACATCGCTTCTGGTGATTACGGATAGCACTGCTAATAAGAATTTCAATATGTTACGATAACGATATTATTCGAGTATGAACAGCAAACTTGTTCTATAGTAATATTTTTTAACAATACTATTCCTGTCGAGATTTTATTTCAAAGGTACGGTAATGCTGGTAACTATTTAATAATGTATTTTTTTAAAAATAGCAATTACTTTTGCAATAGTTTACCGAGGTGATTATCTACACTCAATCTACGATTGCTGTATTATCTATTATGCATTACGCATCGCTTTGTTTTTTCCTAATGATAAACAAAGAGATAGAATAATATCGAGTATGTGGCATACCACCCCCCAACGGACATTGGCCCTGGTAACATACAAAATCCGCACACTGACGACCGATGAGAAGATTATCGAGCTGGAGGAAGAATTGAGCAAAATGCAATGAAATCCGAAGAGAGGGTCAGGATACGATAGTTCTAGATTCCGGCAACATGCTCTTCTACCAGGAAGGAACCGTTAATCCCAGGGTGGTGTTGGATTTCTCGTCCGCGGGTCCCTCATCAACAACGTTATGAAAGTCGACAGTTTGTCGAGTAGGGTAACACACACCTTATACTTACAATAATCAACCGGTATTCGTTAAAGGTCATAGAGGTATATGCGCCGACCTCGACACATTTTGATGATGAAGTAGAGGCATTGTATCAGGAGATATCCGAGGCCATACATACCTCCGAAACATACTTCACCGTTGTTATGGGGGACTTCAACGTGAAGGGCGCACGGAATTGCGATGAGTTGAGAGTGGGGCCATTTGGGTATGGGCAGCGAAACCATAGGGGCCAGCGACTGGTCGACTTCATGGAAAAGGCAGAACTTCATTTAATGAACTCCTACTTCCAGAAGCGGCCATCCAGGAGGTAGATGTGGATGAGCCCCGATGGTACTATCAGAAATGAGATCGACTTCATCATGAAGACCAAGAAGCGAATATTCAGTGATGTCTCTGTGATCCCCAAGGTAAAAACCGCTAGCGATCACAATATTAATGTGAAACTTGAAAAGTCTCGTCTGGTAAAGTCCACGCTCCGACCTGGTCCTGCCCACATCCAGAAACCCGAAGATTTTCAACTCGAACTGCACAATCGCTTCCAGTGCCTAACCGAATGCGAAACTGTGGACTAGATTAACAATGGGTTGGTGGAAACTGTCCAAGCTGTGGGGTTTTTTAAGACCCGCGCCGCAATAAACCTCAAAAGCTCTCGAACGGAACCATCAAGTTGATGCAAGACCGAATCGAGATGAGGCTGCAATCTTCAGCTGATATGTCGGAATATGCAAACTCAATAGACGAATCTCTAAATCAATGCGACGTGACCTGCGTGCCAATAGTGCGGCACGGATCAAAGAGGTAATCGAGCGGAACCAGGGCTCAAGTCTTCGCAAAAAATTCGTCTATTGGGCAAAGCCAAATTTTAATGACGAAGCTGAAGATTAATGACGGCAGCATCATTTCGACGAAACCGGAGATTCTGAGAGAGCTTGAGAGGTTTTACGGACATTTATACACATCAACACCCAGTGTCGGTACAGCTCGATACGCAAAAGCTAAACTGACTCGACACTGCACTGAGGATATCCCGGAAATCAGCCTGTTTGAGATTAGAATGGCTCTTAATCAGCTCTAGAATAACAAGGCGCCGCCGGGTGAGGACGGAATCACAACTGAACTTCTCAGAGCGCGTGGAAAACCGGTACTTTTAGTCCTCCAGAAGTTATTTAATTCCGTCATGTTTGAAGGTACTACACAGGTTGTTTTCAAAAAGGATGACAACGCCTTGCTGAAGAACTACAGGCCAATCTCACTTCTGAGCCATGTATACAAGCTGTTCTCAAAAGTCATTAAGAACCGTCTCGAACGCAAGTTTGATGACTTCCAGCCTCCCGAACAAGCCGGTTTCCGAAAAGATTTTAGTACTTTAGACCACATACACACGCTCCGCCAGATTATACAGAAGACGAGGAGTATAATCGGCCATAATGTTTAGCGTTTGTGGACTATGAAAAAGCCTTCGATTCATTCGAAACCTGGGCAGTATTGCAGTTCCTCCGACGATGACATATCGACTATATGTATATCGAAGTGTTGAAGTGTTTGTATAGAAACGCCACCATGTCCATCCGACTTCAAGAAGAGAGCAATTGCAGCAAAGCGTGAGACAGGGAGATGTTACTTCTCCGAAACTGTTCACGACCGCGTTGGAGGTCGTTTTCAAGCTCTTGGAATGGAACGGACTCGGCATCAACATCAATGGCGAATATATCAGTCACTGTCACCTTCGTCTTACCGATGATTACAGTCATCATACCAGAATCGTTGGAGCACCTCAATGCTATGCTCAGCGACCTCAGTATCGTTTTCCAACGGTTCGGCCTTAAAATGAACATGGGCAAGACGAAAATCATGTCGAACGTCAATGTGGCACCCGTATCGGTTGTTGTTGGGAATGATACCCTCGAAGTTGTAGACCATTATACTTACCTTGGACACATTGTTCAGTTATACAGTTATACTGTAATGAGGTCACCCAAAGAATCCAACTCGGATGGGCAGCGTTTGGGAAGCTACGTGATATCTTCTCATCAGAATCCCACACTGTGTCAAGACAAAGGTGTTTAACCAGCGTGTGTTCCCAGTGAATACGTAGGGCTCCGAAACGTGGTCTTTCACTGCTGGTCTTTTAGACACTCGGAGTTTCTTTGCGGGATAAAAATCCGGAACATGGATATTCGGCGAAGAACCAGAGTCACCCACCGTAGCTCATACAATTTACAAGTTGAAGTGACACAATGGGCAGGCCACATCGCTCGTTGAACTGACGACTGATGGGGAACAAAAGTTCTCGAGTGGCGACCACGGACCGGAAGACGCAGCGTAGGCCTCCCACTAGGTGGACCGACTACATCGTGAGGGTTGCGGGCAACCGATGGATGCAAGTAGCGAATTGTCGTTTGGCGGGGCAGTCTAAGGGGAGGCCTATGTTCAACAGTGGACGTCTTCCGGCTGATGATGATGATGATGAGTGTTCTTTTATCAGAAACCCATAGTTTTATTGAAAGTTATATTTCTAATAATGGATATTACTTAACAGGCAATTTAAGAATAAAATAGTATTCAAACAATAATATAAATTAAAATGTATATTTTATAGGCGAAAATCCCAGTAACAGTCAATTACCGTTTATGTTTGGATGTCATTTTTTGACGAATAACATTGTAGTATACTATTATTGTGCACGCTGTCTTTTTGTTTTTACGCGAATAATATCGTTATGTTTTGTTGCGAAATAATGTTTTTCTAACGTATCCAGTAAAATATATTTTCTTTAATAACTCGTTCCTAATAAAATAAAAATTTAATATGTTTATTTAGAATGATTCTATAAAAAATTAACTTTCATTTGATATATAAATCATTCTCTTAGGTTGGATAATTTTTACAATAATCATAAAAAACACTGTTTTATTTTTCCTGTAAAATTTGAATTTATCGATTACGATATTATTCGGTGGGGGTAGCGATATGTAATACCTCTAGACGCAATAAATGTTGAAATAAAAGCCTTCTAAAAGCTCGTCCTACGCACAGTTACCAGCCTAACAACTAACCTTTACCACACATGCCGGACAAACCTATTCATTATTATTATGTTGTTTTGAACAAAAAAATAATACACAGTTAAAAAACAGAAACGCTATATTTTTGATTCAAAACATAAAACTGAAGCTCTCAATGCACGAGGTTGGTGCTCAAATTCAGTCAATGGTGATCAGTCACTTTTTGTTCCATGTCTACCAACATGGGGTGCTATGACAGGAAACCTCCACGTGCGCCCGTGGACTGGAGTTCCCTCTCGGAGACGTCCGGGGGGAAGACCAGTTTCTCGGGCCGGTGCACCCTGGGATGCGGGCAAAAACTCTTCCTTAGGCACTGTGTGCCTAAGGGGTCTCTTTGCCCGTATGCGAATAGCCTGTCGTGTGGACGCTCCAACGCGTGTCCCTCTGATTAGCAGAGGGCACAGCGGTGGAGCGGGCTTGCGGACGGTGAGTTATGGGTAGCTCGCCGTCCGACCAAGGACCAAGCCCGGGTCGGTGGCGCGTCGTGTTTCGCGCCAAATGCCTGCTGGGGTCGCGGGTTTTTTCTTAACCCAGGTTACCGTGGCCCCGGAACGTAAAGGGTATAGGAAGGAACACGGGTGGATTTTAGTCAGTAAGAGCCTGACAGTCCCTTCCGCCCCACCCAGGGCGGGAGAACTCATTTGATGATTTTACCACCTAAAAAAAAAAAAAAAAAAAAAGGTTGCACTCCAGGAGTGCCGGTAGAAGTGAAAACTTTTTTGTTACTATGTTTTATTTTAAAACTGGAGTAGTACAGATATGAAATTAACTAATTTGAATGACGTCTTACTCATTTTCGATCAGGGTCACGTGACCCTGACGCGAGTTTTAAATTTTTTACCCATTACAGAAAAAGTGTACAACGCCGCTAAAGAAGTTTTCACTTCAAAAAAAGGTTGCACTCCAGGAGTGCCGGTAGAAGTGAAAACTTTTTTGTTACTATGTTTTATTTTTAATTTGAATGACGTCTTACTCATTTTCGATCAGGGTCACGTGACCCTGACGCGAGTTTTAAATTTTTTACCCATTACAGAAAAAGTGTACAACGCCGCTAAAGAAGTTTTCACTTCAAAAAAAAAATGTCTACCAACATAACAAACATTACGATCATTAGCTGAATAGTTAAAAAGATCGTGAGGAAACCTGTAAATAAATTGATGTAAGTTTAAATCACCCTCATCAACTGACAGAGTAATAGTAATAATCTTATAAGTAAAACCATGACAATTGAATACACGACTTGAGCTTGAAACAATACGTATAAAACAAAGGTATCAAAAACAGTGCATATAATTTTAGGTGCGTCAGAACTGTAAACAAAACTGAAGCTTTGTGACAGGATTTCTCTCGTACGCGTTTCAAAAAATACCTCGATGTTTTAATTTCGGAATACCTATGTTGTTTTCATTTCTTCCTTTTTTTATTTTTTCCATAACCGTCACATAGACGGCTTCGTTAGTTTCACAACTGATACACATCCGTTCCTAAAAACTGCACCAATCCTATTCTTTAGAAAAACAACAAAATAGTTTGAATCAACGAACCGTCGACGGAATGAACCAGATTTCAATCCCTATTAAAAAGTACTATGAAAAAAGTTTCGAACTCGATGTCAAATATACCTGCAATGTCCCCGTAAAAAAGTTTCATTTCTATTCAAATAAACATATCTCTCGCATTGATTTTACCACAAAGGTAACCTAAGTATGTTGGTCTGTTTTTCTGGCATCAGGTGGATTATAAGGGCGTTCGCACGGATTACGGCAAAGTGTCAAATTGTATCCTCATTCATTATCCTTATCCTTTTAGGTGGCTTCAAATGTATTCGTGAGACTCTGACTTATTTTTACTTTGAATTTGGTTCATGTTTTAAGGGTTAGGATAGGTGGATGAGGATTATTTAGACTAGTGTACGTAAAAAGTCTGCACTCAATAAATTGTTTAGTATTATATTCAAGTTTAAATTATTGAAGGCTTTAGAAAACAGCAAGCTTCGCTTGGTACGACGCTAGCGTCGTGCGCTTACTAACTATGAAAATAGCGCCGACTTGACGTCCCGCTGAACTAGTCCAGTCAACGAGGCATTATGTGGTCCGAAAAATTTCTCCGACACTGTTTGGCATATGATGAAAGAAGGTGACACAGATTGTAGATGCACAATAATCCAACTTTTTTTTCGAGATGACAAAAATATGAAAATTGCTTATAACTCTCTGTGAAAAATTCCTCAGCCTGAAATTCTTTTTGTATTAGTTTAAATGTATAAGTTAGAATAGGTAAGTATAAACTAGACAACTGAATTTAATTTAATAATGAATGTAAAATTTTAAGTTTAATTAATTATTTATAATTCTAATTGATAATAATAATTTGGTAACAATTTTTGTACCCTATATATATGGATAAGAAATCACATAAAAAATAAAAATCGGCAGAGCAATTTTTTACTAGAAGTTAGAGCGCGGTATGTAAAAAGTTAATTTGGAGTGACACTAAAATCGAAAATTTGTTGGATTTTTATACTTCCCTATTCTAACTAATACATTTAAACAAATACAAAAAGAATTTGAGGCTGAGGAATTTTTCGCAGAGAGTTATAAGCAATTTTCATGTTTTGGTAAAAAAAACGGAACTTCTCGGCTAAAATATTTTTTGATTATATTGTGCATCTGTAATCTGTATCACCTACTCTCATCATAATATGCCAAATTTCAGCGCCAGAGGAATTTTTAGAAAGTCTTCAAACAAAAAAATCCTCGTTGACTGGACTAAACGTCGGTGCTAGCGTGGCGTGTGACGACTCACGTATAGTTTCATAGTAGGTACCTACGGACGCCATGCTAACATCGCGCCGCGCCGAACTCGCTGTTTGGCAAAGCCTTAATGATATTGAATCAAAAGGAGTCCCTTGGTTATTCGAACGTGTTCCAATAATATCGTTTTAAACAAGTACATAATATTATCGTGTAGCACTTAAGCTATACAAAGTTAAATATAACTGAACTGCCATCTACAAGAATTGCCATGAAATCATATTTTGACACATTCATATTTCATACCGAACGACAATCTACATCGGTGACAAAGGTTTTAATATGACCGTTCAACGACATTTGAGCACTGATAAAACCTTCAAAATGTTTCGAGTTACGATTGAAAATGTGTCACGCAATTAGGCTGGGTTGATGACCTAGGTTGTCTAGTTCTAGGATGAACGAGTTGTTTATCCAAAACTCTCTAGTTAATGTGACATTAATATCTCTGTCGATATGCCCTACTTAGATACCAGACATTCGACATTCATTAGTGCTGCCCTTAAATAATAATCTCCTAGACTTGTGTAGAACAACTCGCTATAACTTCTCTGTTGAGCGATATAGCGACATTGGTCGACGAACCATAGCGTTAAATGTAGACACCTGCGTATTAGGACAGACATGTCTGGCTAGTTTTCAATACATAAATGTTATTATACAATAAAAAAGGGGTATGGACAAAGTGTCTACCAGTGATAACGATTATAGTGATTATGTAGGTAGTTAGTATAAAAATCATTTTTATGTCTGTCTTTTACAAGTTATTTCGATCTTATCAATAAATATAAACAAAATAAAGATCTGGGGGCACGTTAGTACGTTAGCACTGCCAAGACGAGCCAAGCGAAGCGCAAGGGCACTACCTACCTTTTCTCGAAGTGTTTCGTCATTTTTTTGTAAACATGTTTTATTTGTCCAAAACACGAGTTTAGGAATACAACAGTGTGTAAAGTAATATTTCTTCATTAAATTAATTAATTAAGCTATAATGATTGTTTTAAAAATTATTTTTTAGTTTTTAATAAAAATTAGGTTTATACATAATTATAAGTAAGTTCTTGTAGTTCCAGCATGTTATTCGAAAAATCCTACACAACAGATTGTGCTCCAATAAGGAAATATGATATTGTTACAATGGGGAGTTTTTTTCATAAGGTGTTTGCTAAATTGCATTGGCCCAATTTCAGGACGGGCTGTATTTGGGGACAAAAACGATATGCTGTTATTTTTTAGTTATCTACAGGTGTGACTCGTTTTGCATGGGAAGTATAAAATCTTACATCTGCGGTACACGTTCCTATAGAAACAGGAGATGATACTGAAACAAATTCGAGTTGGTAGCATTTGCATACAATTTTCATGAGACTGATATTATCATAAAACTATACATACACGACGCCGAGATTTCAACCAGTGTCTTCACAGTTTTATTTTTCGTCTTTCCCAGCTTCATGTTTTCTTGAATCGGTGTTCTGCAAGACTTATCTTCACGCTCGTTTTGGCTTATAGCTTATGCAATGCTCCAAGGAGACTGTGTACTTTATACGTACATGCATGCACTAAGCAACATACAGGTTGAATTTGTTACGGTAAATATCACGTTGGGGAGTTACCTGTTACTGGTTACACCTGATGTTTTTTACAGTTGAATACGTTACTATATGCTACTCTTTATGTTATGTGAGTAAAAAACGTAATTGAATAACAAAGACAATTTTTATCGCAGGAGAACGACGAGTGTCACAAGAGAGCAGAGATGAAAACATTAGTAGATATAATTGATATATCTGCATACATTTCTTTAGCAAGTTTTCGTGTAAGAAAGATAGAAAATACTTGTATTGTAATTTGTTACTATTAAATATTAAAAGACTGTGTCAACAAGGCCCAGTTCTGCAAAATATATGACAATTACTGGCCGGTACTGGTTATCAAAGAGTGATTACTGAAGTGTGCGACCGATACATTCTTTAAAAAACATGCTTCTATACATTTCCAGTTCATTTCAATATAATTTTCAAACCTTTCAAAACATAAAATAATCATACACACTCCGCCATCTTCTGTCATGCATTATTACCCAACGGTTGGCAAGGCGTGGCGAAGCACGCATAACCCCTTGATAGATGCACGGTATATTGTGACCTTTGCCAAAATGGCGAACATTATTCATCTTTTTTTCATATCATGGAAGGCATTACATCGGTTAGAATCGACACCGTCCTGATAACGATCGGGCAATACTGACGAATGTTGTGTTAACCGCTTGGCCGGCCGGTTGTTAAATATAATTTCATATAACACATGAATGTTAATGAAAAAAGTAATCTTACATTACTCAAAACATATTTTAGAAAAACAGTATTAAATCCAATTTTGTCCGAAAATTGTCTGCTAAACAGAAACCCTTTGTGAAATAACAACAAAATTCTCCAAAGGATATTAAATGCTATAAACAATATCCTTGGCACGCGACTTGGTTCTTTCAGTATGGTACGCAAAAAATCAATATTTTAATAACCTCGCACACACAGGAAAACCTCGAGGAAGTCCTCGTAAAATTACGAAACTTCAGATGCAAATTTTAATATTGTATACTCCGCGTAAATGCGGAGTATGCATTTAAGTATGCATAGTTTCCTCATTTCGTGCGCTTGAAGCGGCTTCAAGCTGCTTAAACACATATGTGGTAAAGACGATGTCGATTTTAAGATTAAATACATGCAATTTTAGCCCCTCTGTCTTCGAGTTTCACGCTGTATTTCCTTTAGTTAGATTTACGACGCGCGTAATCTAGCTTCATTGCTGTATTTTATGTGATACTTACTCATTTTCGTAGTGGAGACCCGGCGACTTTTGGTGTCAGTAGTAGAAAAGTATTACGGTACCAAAAAGTTTTATGTACACAGTCATGATATAAGGGTCAAATTCATTTCTGTACGATACTTGCTTTTTTTCATAGCCAATGAAAAACTTAAATTGTGCCGTGTCTATAACCATGCGTTGAATCTGTGTCTGGAAATTGTGTCTAAATCATGTTTTACTGCTGTGTCCAAAAAATAAGGTGACATTGTATTTATTTTGTAAATTCTTTATTTATTCTTCCAAATCAATTACATCCCCTTCAAAGTAATCCTCTCCCGATGCAATGCACTAATGCCAACGGATTTCCCAACAAACAAATATTGATTGTAGTCAATTTCCGGGATAGCCTTCAGTTCCGTCTTCGGTGCGGCTTGAATCTCTATTATTTTATCAAAAAGGTGTCCTTGGAGCGGTCTTTTGAGATTGCTGAATAACCAAAAGTCGCACGGCGCCAGATGAGGTGAATACGGTGGGTGCGGAACGATATGGGTTGAGTCTTTGGCGAAATGGTCACGAATTACGAGCGCAGTATGGAATTGTGCATTATCGTGGTGTAAAAACCACGAATTGTCTTTCTACAATTCCGGCCTTTTTAGGCGGATAGCGTTACGCAAACGACGCATAACGTTCAAATAATATTCACTGACAGTACTAACAATCAAAATAAAAATATTCTCCAAATCCTTCAACGCACGCAATTTAAATTCAAATGTCACCTTATTTTTTGGACACAGCATGTATATAATGTATGGGTGGGTGGAGTACCTATGGCAATGGTGAAACTACCTAGAATTCTTATATAAGCTCATTGAATACTTCAATACTACAAAACGTCTTTTGTTATTGAATCATAACAACAAACGACAATGTCAACAACTTGACTTTAAATCAAGGTGATAGACAAAAGTTTATTGACACTTAAATAAAAGTAAATCGTTATGTAACAAACCAAGGGTGAACTGTGTGTCATGGCCACTTTTTTCCGGTCACCTATGTAACTACTTAACATACGAAGATATAATTTGGATTATTTTATTTATAAGTTGAATTCAGAAAAAAATATTTAGTTCTGCAGAGCTTGTTGGAAAGTATCCAGCCCCAAAAAAATTGGAATCTAGGTGTAGAGTCACGGAAATTGAATTTGAAAGGGATTTTTATTGTATTGATTAACATTAAACGTTTTTACGAACATAGTACTTTCGAAATATTTTTCCTTAACTCTCTTACTCAACTGATTCTGGGCACCAATCTCTCATAATTCCTTCCATGAATTCTTTTCCTGCGCCGCTTTAAAGCAACCCTGGATTGGAGTACAAATACCGGTCGTCTCGTCACCTCTTTCTGGACAGGCCTCAGTGATGTTGTCTGACTTCTAGCACTCATTGTGTAGACACTTTTGCCCAACAGCCATCACGCATGCGGTTGACGTGAATCATTCAGTTAAAAAATAAATAAATTTTATCTTAAAGTAAGTATATTTTTCACTCTTACAAGTGTGTACTGTGTTTTCGCAATGGTTACCAATTCCGGGCTGATGCCGAAAAAATCTTGATGGAAAACCTAATAACACTTACGCTGGCCATTAGACCATTGAGCACTGTAAAAGTGTAAAAGCTACCTTTAATATACGCCATTTTCTTCCAACAAAACTACAAAAACCACTCTGACCAAGTCTTTATTCCAAATGACGTCGGAGCCTGTGAATTCAACATCCACAGAAGTAGAGGCTCGCGGAACAACAGGTTGTTTCCCAATGAATTACTAATATTTAGTACGGCTACGTAAGTGCTAATGCTGTGCAATATAAATAAGGTAATCCTCTAGGCTCATCACTCTGAATTGCCGAGCTAAATTATTTAGAAAGGAAAAGAAATCAAAGTGTGTAGTGTCGATAAACTGATTTTGGTTGGAGTACTACACATTTGCAGGAAGCTGGTAAGAATGGATAGTAGAAGTCAAGCAGATGTATTGGAAGCTTCGCGAGCCAATGTATTAATAGAAAGGAGGTAATCACTTAGCTAAACGTAGCATAGCATCACGCATGCAATCCTCTAAGAGATATTCAGATATAGCTCCTATATTACATCCATAGTTCGTCAGTTCAAGTCTTATTCTAAAGGGTCAGTCAACTTCCATAAACTGGGCACAAATCCAGACTTCGTGGCTGTTTCTGGTTAATTTCTGAAAAGGAAACACAATAACTTAGCCTGATCTGGGAATAGAACCCAGAACTGCATGCTCATGCTATCGACAAATGACGTAGAAATGACTAGACATTCTGGATATGACTATGTAAAGCCCGGCAAAGATTATAGTTTATGTACGAGAAGTTTTCCGCATATTTATGCATGAACTTGTATATACCGAGACATCCTTGTAACCGAATAAGGTTTTTCCATACCTACACATTTAAAACTGTCTTGCATAACGGTATCTGGTTTGATTGAAGTACTACCTGTAACTGTTGAAACAGATTACTGTGTACCATTACATTGTTGTTACCAGTTCGTGCTAGGCCAAGATAATAGCTAAACCAGATGGTATTTCTGAAAGGGGTTAATCGGATTCCGAGGCGCATCTTAGAAGACAATGGCTTAGAAATGAATGGTCACGTCTGTCGTCTTGTTCTCGAAGATAGAATCCGTTAATATTGCCAAGACAAGACGTTGAGAAGGTAGATACTCGTAGATGTGGGAACAAATGATATTTGCTGTCAAAACTTGTAATACTTATTGTTATGGGATTGACGAAAAGTTAGTTTACATTAAGTAATAAGTTAAGTAAGTAAGGTAAGTTAGTTTATAGCTTAAAAGTTCCATTTACTAACACTTATTGTATTTTATCGTGTGTACAGTATGTAAGAAAAATATCTATGAAACAAAGTTGCCCAAATAAATAGATAAATATAATTGTGTTTCAACATGTTTAACACCAAAGTGTATTCCGTTCAATTTTCGGGTTTTACTTATTTTCGATGCTGAAGAAGAAAAACGAAGTAATTAATTTTAGGAATCAGAAATTTTTGTTTAACTTTATTGTAGGAGAGGATATTTCTCGATGTCAATATTAATCGATCGTAAATTGTCAAAGCAATTAGAGAAAGATTTGTCGCGAAATTTTGGTCCTTTTTATCTCTCTTGTGGAATCTTACGTTGTAATTTATTAGAGCGATTTTCAACTCCCTGAAGAATGAAAGCATTAGTTGGACAAATTCTTTTTCTACTTTTCCCATAAAGTATGAGTCTTATCAGGTTATTTTGTTAGCGAAGGAAAAGTTTGCAAATCAGATTCTAACGTTGACAGAAAATGGGTTTCATTTTGCGAAAAAAAAACGTTTGGTTAACATTAATAAGTTTTGGGTCGTTATGACTAGGACTATGTTTATTATTCACGTATCGTAATAGGTACAATAAAAATAGTACCTCTGGGTTTGGTGGATGGATTTTCGTTTCTCAAAAACAAATATTCGAAATTTGATGGTAGACAGCGGGATTCGTAAAACGACGTAAAAAGCAACGCAAACCTATAATTTTATTACAAAACTGGTACAAAATCGAAAAACATGTAAAAACTACCAAAAAGTGTGGCTCGACACTCGCCTGGGATTCGTCTAACAAAGCAAATAAAATTTCGGGCAAAAAGTGATGCAATATGTGGTCTCCACTGGGAACATAAAATATCTTGTGTAACGTAAAAAAATAAATGTTTCTCCATTTCACATAATCTGAACAACGTCGCAAACGTTTACAATTCAGAACTATTTTAATACTTGAATGTAACTTTTCACATAAGGCCTGAACGAGAAAATTATTCGGTCCTTTTAAATTGACTCATTTCAACATGTAAGTGAACATTAAATGCTGGCTATGGTTTAATTTCTACACTTTAAATCAAAGTGAAGCAATTCGGTTAAAACATGTCACATTATAGAATAAACAATTTGTGAAATAAATGCAGGCTTTATTGAATTACGTCAATTTATTGTAATTGCACTGCACTGTACCAATGGATTAATCTACTACAATTAAATTCAATAAAACAGACCACATGTTGCTGTCCCAAAACATTTATTCACAAATTATTAGCTGATAATCCAAAGTTTGTTTATTCCCCTGGTTTTAACATTATGAACCCCTAATTCACACAGCAACAGTTTCAATATTTAATTTATTCATTGTATCTCGCAAGCACTGAGTTAACAAATTAAATCGTTTTAATGGCCATACTTTAGTAATTCTGATATACGGTAAAAACGTTGGCTCGCTTGCAAAGACTCGGCGTCACTGATTTATTTAAGAGCTCCCTAATAACTTGGCTTGCTTATTATGAACGAAATGTAAACGTGGGCGGTGCTATAATATGGAATAACTTTGTTTAGGGGCAATAAATTGGAAAATATCATAATATAAATAATAAGCTGTAAAAAATGTGGTTAGATTTTTTTGCACTTTGGCAAAACATAGGAGGTTTACTAGGTAATCGCTCTTTGCATACACTGGTATTCATTGGAATCCGGCAAGCATAGGTAATAGTTGAAAACTAAATAAGAAGATAACGAAATATGAAGACAAAAACTTGGAAGATAAGACATCAGCCAACCTAAAAGAGTTTCATCTCAATTTCTCCGCTCGCGCTCACACGTGTGACAAACCCAAATTGCAAAACAAACTTCAGAAAAACTTGCTCGCTGAACAACAGGGTTTCAGCCAAAAGCCGTCCAAAGAATCAGTTGAACCTTAACAAATGGCCAGCCATAAAATAAATAAAACTTTAGGCGTAGGCCGATTCCTATCAGGCCGTTCTAAGGGAAATACGGGGGGTCAATTCGCTCACAAACCTCCTCTAGTTACATTCTCGCCCGATAATAGATCTTGCGTGAAATAAGGATTGCGCCAAATGGGCCTTATTTTCGTTTAAAGACAAAGCTTAGACAGTGTCCGTTATCGGATCACCGAGTGGAGATAAGAACGTCGTGTTATTTTTCTATTCATTGTGTGGTGTAGACGTGGGTGAATTGAATAGTGATTAATTTTGCCTAATATTTTATCAAAACCAATTTTTTTTTGTTCAAAAAAATCTGGTTTTTAAAAGTGTGAACACCTTTCAAATACAGGGTAAAATATAAAAATGTTTATATATTTTAAAATCAATCGTTTTTTTTTTCTTTTAGCTTTCAATTTATCACTTTCTTAGCAATAAACGAAACTTAGGAAAACAAAAATGAATAAAATGTTTTTTTTTTCTATCGTTCTAATTAGCTAAACTGAATAAAATAAAGTTAAAATATTATAATTAACAGTTCTGTATACCTTAGCGTCTGCTCCCTGAATATTTTATTTACTGCCTAGAGGACTTACACTCCAGGCACCCACAGGATTGTCTGATTAAACAGTCGACAACCTCCAACCTCCAAGGTTGACCTGCGAGGTCCAAAAATCTGTGAAATAGATTTTTCTAGACAATTATGAAAACACTAAATAAACGGTCCGAAGTTTGTGGAGTGTGAATTTGAATATTCAAAAGGCCTAGAGCCATTACAAGAAGAATGAATTTGAATTCGACACTGAGGTCTCGTTGGAATTGCTATCAATTAGTAGAAATGGCTGTAGCTTCTAATTTTCTCACTAAAGCTATTGTCAAACAGACAGTCGTGACAAACGCGAAGCGAGGCGTTTTTGTTTGTAATGTATGCAATTGTTTGAATCCGGTCACATAGAAAAAGCGAAAGCGATCCGATAGTCTATGTGACGGGCTTTTTGAAGCCAGTCACATAGACTATCGGATCACTTTCGCTTTTATATGTGACTCGATTGAAACAATTCCTAGATTACAAATAAAAACGCTTCGGATTGCATTCGCTTCGCCGGTGTGTTTGACAATAGCTTAAGCATCAGGTCGAGTTCTTCGCAAAAAGCGCAATCAGTATTCACCAATGATACAAGAAATCTTTATAAGATCGAAGTGTTTAGTATACGTATACATCACACATTCGAGCTAGTGCCTTAGAACATCTCAATCATGTTCGTGCTAGTAAATACCTGTCAGCGTCATGATTCCTACGGAATAAAGACACTGACAGCTATTGAACTTTGATAATAATTATGTTCAATTGTTCAGTTTCATTAGTGAAAGACGTCCTTAGTAATCAAAAAACTTCATTGAGAACATTTGAATAAGCTATGAAAATAAAACAACAAATTATTTTAACGATATAAGTCATAATCTGAACATTCAGTAAAAAAAACATAAAATCGGAATATCTTGCTATTAATAATCAATACATATATAATTATGTATCTTTATTTTACATAGCATAAAACAAAGTCACCTAAGTGTGTCTGTACGCGCATAACTTTAAAACAACTGCACCAAATTGGATATCTCTTTTTTTGCTGTGTTTTTTTACTGCCAGTACAAAATTATTGTTTAAGAAATATTCGGAAACCTAACCCTGTAAATCGAAAATTTTAACCCGTGCAAAGGAGTATGGGCCACATGTCTAAACACAAACAATTAATACGGCATAATTTCTCAAGATGAAGTGACTACGATTAAAGGAAGAACGGAAAAAATAAAGTCATCTAATTAGGCATGATCACAAACAACATGGTTGGGCGTAGTGGTTGAATCAGTCAACGGTATATAGGAAAATAGAGACGAAACTTTGATTAGCTGAGCCTTCGAAACGGCTTTAGTCTTCATTTACTATTCTTATATACGAGTCACGTTTATTTATTAACATCTCTTCAGCATGAAATATATATCTAATACTTGATGATTTTTGTTTCAATAGAGTTTAATATGGCAATTAAGATGTTTATTGTATAAAATCAATATTGACAGAATAATAAATGGACGGAATAATCGAACTCAAATCGATACCATTTCTTTGCATTTCATAGCCCTTGAGACAAAACTGCGGGACACAGCTAATTTAAAAATAAAATCTTCTTACAATAACGGTTATATCTAATTAAATTGTTTCTAAAGTGTCATAAGTAAACGACTAAATAAAAATAAAAAATGTTTTCAAACACTAAGTTCTTAATTCAACGTAACAAACTTTATAATTAAAAAACTTATTTTGTGGCACAACATGGGCTCAATATTATCAGAAACTTTGTTAAAACCAACTATTTTAATTACGATGCTTTTAGACCTACGTTGTGTATTAAACTGTACGAAGCGTTGTTTTAGTTTCTGTCAATTTGCTTGAAGATGACACACACATTTTAAATTCTTTCTACCGCCATAACATATTATAATAAACTATCTTGCCAGATTATAAACTTTCAAGAAACTGCAAGTGTCTTACAATATAAAAAAAAGAGATGCAAAAACACCGAAATCCTACCAAATTAATGTAAAATCAAAAGGAAAAACTTAATTAGACCTACTCAAAATGTTGCTCTGACCTAAAGAATTATGACCACAAAGTTTCCCCTCCAAAATGATTTGTTGGAAGGATTAACCATCCCTTACAAAGATAAATGTTAGCCGAAAAGTTATGTGTTTATGCGCAAATAAGTGTTGAAGTTTGCTCAAAAAGTGCCGTAAAGATTTACCTTGTAGGCTGTAAAAACAAGCGTTCAAAACAAGTTAGGATATGGCCTTCTCTAAGGTTAAGTTTGTTCTTAACCTAGAGAAAAGATTTGAGCTATTCAAAATTACACGATGTAAACATGTGGACATTGATGCGCAAACTTTCCAAAATCTCAGACTTGCCAGGGTTGAAACATTTTATTTGGCTAAAATTTAAATGCGCATCAATAATTCTTTTTGTATACCAAAATGGATAAATGGTCACCAAATCTAAAACTCGCTTTAGCAAGATTTCAGGGACACCCCGAAGTTCGGTTTGGTTAGGTTAGGTTAGTGACCCTGACTGCTATGCCGGAGGTCGTGGGTTCGATTCCCACCCAGGACAAATGTTTGTGTGATGAGCACGATCATTTGTTCTGTGTCTAATTTATCTATAATATGTATGTATTAAGAAATATGTAAGTATGTTTGTGCGCGACGCACCTTTTTATAGTTTTATTCTTTTTATACAGTGTTTTTTTATGTTTCGAATGCTATTTTTATTTTATAGTTTTTGTTCTATTTTGGCATTTAGTATTAAACGAGTCTTCGACCGAGCACCATCCGTGTTTTTCTTCTCAGTCCCAGTAGCCAGCAGTGGAAAAACAGGTCCAGTCCGCTTTATACTGGTCCTTCGACAGACAGTTTAATAGTGAGTAGTGATGGTGCGTACTCGTGCGGGTGCCAAGATGGGAGCTGAAGGGAACGCTGTGGAGAGGGAGCTGGAGCAACCAGAGCCAGGGCCCAGCCACTCACACGCCGACACGACGGCCGCAGTCCAGACCCCTTCGAGGCCCGTCTCCGGCAATCAGACCCCGCCGAGGTCCGTCTCTACCATCCAGACTACGTCGAGACCCGTAAGTAGAACTTCATCTCGTTCTTCTGCCACAATGGTGGCTAAAAAGTTAGCCGCAGAGGCCTTACATGCTCGCCGTATGACTGAATTAGAGAAGGAGGCCGCAGAGAGGGTCGCCGCAGAGAGGGTCGCCGCAGAGAGAGTCGCCGCGCGAGAGCGCGAGGCAGCAGAGTTGGAACTTCGAGCGGAATTGGCCGCTATAGATGCGGATGCCAGTCATCGCAGTTCGAGAAGAAGCAATCATTCGGTCAATGACTGGCTGCAGAATTCGGAAGATGCTCTGAAAGCTGATCGAGTTGGCCTAGCTGACCCCGTTGAATTTACTTCAATTGTTTCGGTCGGCCGCTCCCGTTTGGCTTTAGTTAACCCAACCCCAGTATCGCCTGTAAAACCGGCTGTAGCTACCACAGCTACAAACCCTAACATGCATCTCTGTTCCAGTGATTCAGACCGCCTTGTGAAGTCGTTAGGCATTCTCATAGATAATGTTAATAAAGGCGCTTGCCACCGTAGGGGTGATAGGGATTTTCCGCTGCCGTTTTTCGACGGTAAATCGCATCTAGAATGGCTTTCTTTTAAAAGAGCCTTTCTGGATACGATGGACTCACATTCTGCATTGGAAAATCTAGCTAGGTTGAATAGAGCATTGAAGGGATGCGCGCGTGAAGCGGTCATGATGCTGCTGGCAACGGCGCGCGAGCCCGGTGTAGTGCTGCGCGCGCTCGATACGCGCTTCGGCCGACCCGAACTTATAGTGGCTCAGGAAGCAGCTGCAATGCGCGCTTTGCCGCGCGTCTCCGGTGAAGGTAAGGACCTTGCTATTTTTGCTAGTCGTGTTCGTAATTGTGCGGAAGCGATTCGGTTACTCGACCAGCCTCACTACCTAACTTCGCCAGACTTGATTCAATCCGTTATTTCTAAAGTTCCCCCACTGTTACGAGCACAATGGGTGGCCTACGCCGGCAGTCACGCGGCCAGTGGCCTACCCATACTCGACATGTTCGCCGACTTCCTGGCCGACGTAGTCGAGCTCCAGTCTAGATTCGGGCTCCTCCCTGAATCTGCTAGCGCGCAGAGTTCGACTTCTGCAGTTATTCCACGAGTCAGGGATAAGGTGCATGCAGTCGTTGATGGAGAGAAATCTAGATCAAAATCTAGTAAAAATAGTTTCAAAATTCATTGCATTTTATGTCATCAACAGCATTCATTGACGCAATGTGACAAATTTATTTCCTTGTCAGTAGATGACAAGTGGCATTTCATAAAAAAGAAAAGAGTTTGTCACAGGTGCCTCAACGAAGGTTGGCATAGGCTAAGTTTGTGCTCAGCAAAAAGTTTATGCGACATTGGCGATTGTAAATTCCGCCATCATAGATTGTTGCACAGTACTAGTGAGCGCACAGCCGCGGCTCACGTAGGCCTAGAAGAGGTCGACGACCCTGCGCCGTCCACTTCAAGCTCCACCCCGTGCGCGTCGAGCTCAGTACCTATAGTTACTCTTGCTGAAGAGAAAGAGATTCTGTCCCATGCGTCAACTTCTTTTTCAGCTGAGAGTCCGGCGCGATCGCGGAGTCTTCGCCCGTTGCTGAAAGTTGTTGCTGTGACTGTGTCTGGTCCATCTGGTAGTGTCGATACTTATGCCTTGTTGGACGACGGGTCGACCGCTACTTTCATTGATGCGGAGGTCGCTGCTAAAATAGGTGTTAATGGGCCAGAAGGACACGTCCACGTAGATTGCATAGGGGGTCTTAACAAGAACGCACTGGTGCGTTACGTCGACTTCTACATTAAGGGTCGTCACACGAAAGATAATCACCTTATTCGTAGGGTTAGATCTATTAGCGGTTTAGGGGTGTCGTCTCAGTTTGTCAACAGGGACGCCGTCACGAAATACCCCTATCTTGCGGATCTTGCAGATGAGTTGTGTTACGGTGAAATTCACCCGATGCTCATCATTGGTGTTGACAACTGGCACCTCACCGTATCAAGGGCCACACGTAAGGGGTCTAAGTCACAACCTGTCGCGATTCGTACTGCGCTTGGTTGGGTATTGTTCGGTTTCGGCTGTAGTTCAACTACTCAGGTTGATGTTGTTAGCCACACCACATTGTTTGAGTCTGCGACTGAAGACCAAAGCGACCGTTCCGAATTAGAGCAGCTTATTAAGGAGCAGTACAAACTCGAGTCTATAGGTATTTCGAAACGCGAGGCACGCAATGCTGATGACGAACGTGCTGGTCAGATTATTGAGCGCACAGCACGCCGCTTGCCCAGTGGTCGTTTTGAAGTGGGTCTGATTTGGAAGTCTGACGTTTTATCGGTACCAGATAGTTACAAACTCGCCTTATCTAGGTTTTTAGGCTTGGAGAAGAAGTTTTCTAAGGATGGTGCCTACGCGGAGCGGTATCGTGCCAACGTTCTCGATATGGTTGGGAAGGGCTACGCCGAGCTGAGTCCAGAGGCGCCCACAGGGCCACGTATTTGGTACCTGCCTCACTTCGGCGTAGTCAACCCAAACAAGCCTAATAAGCTGCGGGTTGTGCACGACGCCGCTGCCAAATCCGAGGGCGTTTCGCTAAACTCGTTGTTGTTACCAGGCCCAGACCTACTTCAGCCACTATTGGGCATTCTTTTTCGGTTTAGGGAAGGCAAAATTGGGTTAACTGCGGACATTCGGGAAATGTTTCCGCAAATTAAAATTCGCTCTGAAGATCGCGACGCGCAGAGGTTTTTGTGGCGCGATAGTCCGCGCGAACCGCTGCGCGTTTACCGGATGTCGTCGATGATGTTCGGTGCCGCTTCTAGTCCCTTTACGGCAATTTACATTAAAAATAAAAATGCAGCCGAGCATCCACGCCACGATACCATCGAGCCACGATACCCGGACGCAGCGCGTGCAATCATTTGCGATCATTATATGGACGATTGCATCTGCAGCCTTGACAGCGTGGATAAAGCAGCAAAACTGGCCGCTGATATTTACGCTGTCCACAAAAACGGGGGTTTTGAAATGCGTGGCTGGGCCTCCAACAACGCCTCGGCCCTGACGTTGTTGCCTAAGGAGACGTTGCTGGAGGCGCCGGTGACGTCATCCGTAGACCTGGGTCATCTGGCCACTCCTGTAAGAACGCTTGGCCTTATTTGGCATCCCACTACAGACTGTGTCGGTTTCAATGTTGGATTAAAAAAGGGTGGGTTGCCAAAAAAGCTTACCAAGCGGGTGGTTTTGGCCCACGTGATGCGGGTTTTTGACCCTCTCGGTATTCTTGCGCCGCTAGTAGTGACCGGTCGCATCATGTTCCAAAATGCGTGGCGCAAGGGTATCGAGTGGGATGAAGAACTTTCACAGCAGGACAGTGCAGCGTGGAGGCTATGGTTTCAGGATTTGTTTGGGGCTGCCGAATTGCAGATCCCACGCTGCTACTGCCTAGCCGACTGTGAAGTGAATCACTGCGAGCTTCATATTTTTTCCGACGCCAGCGAGTCTGCCTTTGCTGCGGTGGCTTACTGGCGGTTCGTACTCAAGGATGGAGAAGTCAAGCTCGCACTGATTTGTAGCAAAGTCCGTGTAGCTCCTCTAAAGCCGGTTTCGATTCCACGGTTGGAGCTGCAGGGAGCGTTGATCGCCGCGCGCCTCGCTTCAACAATCTGCGACTCTCATCGTTTCAAACCTGTCAGGCAAGTTTTTTGGTGTGATTCAATGACGGTGTTGAGTTGGTTACGAAGCGAGGCCCGCTCATTCAAGCCCTTTGTTTCGCACAGAGTCGGCGAGATCCTGGAATTAACGAGTGCGAGTGATTGGCGGTGGGTGCCTAGCGAATTGAACGTCGCTGACGATGCAACTCGGTTAAAACGCACTACGTTGTCCCCAGAGTCTCGCTGGATCACTGGTCCAGAATTTTTGCTTTCTTCTGACTGGCCTATTGAACCTTGTAGTTCCTCAGAGTACACAAGTGTAAATGAAGAGAGTAGGAATCCAGGATATACCATTGCAGAAGTTCACCTCATCGGTAGCGTTGAGAGGCATGTGCCTGTCTCAGCTGATCCCAAGCGGTTTAGCTCTTGGCTGAGATTGGTACGAGCAACATTTAGAGCTCATAAATATTTAACTCAGATCAGAATCCATTCCCTGTCACGTAGGGGACTTCATGTAGAGAATTTAGTGCGTGAGCAAGGGGGGATATTAACGTTTTCTTTTCAGCCGTCAAGTTCTTTTGGCTCTCCACACTCAACGCATGAGACGGCTGCCGATATGCGCCTAGCCGAGACGCACATTTTGCGCCAGGCACAGCTGGACTCATTTCCCGACGAGATGATGCGTCTAAGCAGTCTTTCACCCCTGCCCATACCTCGCACCAGTCGGTTGTTTCGACTGTCGCTGATTGTGGATGAAGAGGGCCTTCTACGCCTATCCAGCCGAATCTCCGCAGCCGTGGGAGTGCCTGAAGCCACAAAGAACCCCATCGTCCTCGACGGGAAGCACCCTGCCGTCCAGCTACTGGTGGACCACCACCACCGCCGAGCCGCCCATGCCAACACGGAGACCGTGGTTAACGAGCTTCGCCAGAGCTTCTACTTGTTTGGCTTAAGAAACGTCGTCCGTTCCGTTGCCTTCCGTTGCCAGCTATGCCGCATTCGCCGAACTGAGAAATTCCAGCCGCCCACCGGGAATCTTCCGGAGGCACGTTTAGCTCACCACAAGCGCCCATTTACATTCACTGGGCTAGACTACTTCGGGCCAGTTCAGGTGACTATTGGTCGAAGAAAGGAAAAAAGATGGGTCGCTTTGTACACGTGCCTAGTCGTCCGCGCTATCCATTTGGACGTTGTTGGAAGCTTGTCAACAGATTCTGCTGTAATGAGTCTTCGGCGCTTCGTGGCTCGCAGAGGAACACCGTCTGAGATCTGGTCTGACAATGGCACCGCTTTTATCGGGGCAAAAAGAGAACTCCGTGCACTCTACGGTGACGCAGCTATGCAATATGCTGCGACGGAGAAAATCAGTTGGCGCTTCATTCCTCCGTCGGCTCCGTTTATGGGTGGAGCATGGGAGCGACTGGTGAGAAGTGTGAAGACGGCACTCCGAGCGACCCTCACCGAACGTGCTCCAACAGAAGAAGTTCTCCGAACTGTGCTGGCAGAAGCAGAAGGCCTCATCAACTCCCGCCCCCTGACGCACGTCTCGGTAGAGCCCGGCAGTGAAGAGGCGCTCACTCCAAATCATTTTATTCTTGCAGCTTCGTCGGGGCGTCCTATTCCAGCAACCTTGACGGATCGAGATCTGGTGTCAAGAAGCGGCTGGCGCAAAGCGGTCAGACTGGCGGACCACTTCTGGCAGCGCTGGGTGAAAGAGTACTTGCCGACCCTTATTCCCAGACCCGGGCAAGGTGATGTTCCAGAGTTGGCTGTGGGCGATCTGGTCCTGGTAGCTGACGGCAACTTACCGAGGGGCTCTTGGCCGAGAGGGCGTATCTTAGCTACTTATCCGGGTCGCGATGGGGTGATTCGAGTGGCGGACGTCAGGACTGCAGCGGGCATTCTGAAGAGGCCCTTGAAGAAGCTGCTCAAGCTGAGGGTCTAACAAGGGGGGAGGAATGTGCGCGACGCACCTTTTTATAGTTTTATTCTTTTTTATACAGTGTTTTTTTATGTTTCGAATGCTATTTTTATTTTATAGTTTTTGTTCTATTTTGGCATTTAGTAATAAACGAGTCTTCGAACGAGCACCATCCGTCTTTTTCTTCACGTGAAAACAGTCCCAGTGTCCAGCAGTGGTGATACAGGCCCAGTCCGCTTTAATGTTTATCAGTTGTCTAGTACCCATAACACAAGCTCTGCTTAGCTTGGGACTAGATGGCGTTGTGTGATAGTTGTGGAATATTATTATTATTATTATTGTACACAGAAATAGAAGCCCCGCGAAGCGGGGCTAGAGCTAGTTTTTTTATTACACATAATAGGTTTATTTCTTTATTACTTAGGAAACGTTATTTGGTGACCATTTATCCATTTTGGTAACCGTTTAGAATTTTTTTGGTAGTAAAATAGGTACTTTTTTGGGTGGTGTTTAAACACAAGCCATTTTATTTTACTAATATTAATATTTGAAGAATCAATGCATTTTGACCTTGTAAGTATTGTATTTTTTATTACAGCCGAAATTCACATAATTTCACGCTAACATCCGTTACACCATGTATTTATATTATAATTATGTATATTAAATCTAAGACCCCTAAATTCGGTGAAACAATAACACAATCAAATATTATAGCACACTGTCAGAATATAAATCATAATTTAGAAAACCACAAAACCAAAGTGAATACGTAACAACTTCCGCAAAATCTTTGAAATGCTATTGAGGATATCTCTCACTTACCAAATAGACACTTTAGCAAAATGAAAGAGGCAGTTAAGTTTGACAGCGGGAAAAACTGGTGAAATACTCGTACAGACGAAAACAAAGCAATAATTTCATAGCAAAGACATATTCGGGGGGAACGTCCTGGTTTATTTATCCAGAAAGATAGGGGTTGTGACGAAAATAAGGTCTGGAATATACAACTAGAGGAAATTTGCTCGTGCCCTGATATGTAGATATGGTCTATCTTGCCTATATAGCCGTCTGTTGTGAAAGGGTAGAAATTGTTTACATGGACCCGTCTTGACAAAAGATCTTCTGATATAGGTTAATGCTATTTAAACGTGTCACTAGAGTGCTATCTTTGTTGATTTCGTCTGAAAAAACGTATGAGGTAGTCATTTTTTCTGCGTAATCCAGTCAGACAGTTTTTAGATAGATTTGTACTCTACACTATTCCAGAATTTAATAACTTTTCTTCTTCTTCAGCCGCTTTCTACCATCGTGATGTATGCCTCCTTTAACTCCTTCCACTCGTCACGAAATCGAGCTCTTTGTAACCTATTTAAGCCCGCAACCCTCTTCACATCATCCATCCAGCGCCTTTGTGGTCTTTCTTGAGGGCGCTTTTCTTCCCATAGCTTCGATTCTAGAAGACGTTTGCTTCAAGATTTCTTTTTCCGGACAACATGGCCAGCCCAAACCCATTTTAATTACTAAGCACAATTATTTAAACTAAACTTTTTTTTGTCGAGAAGCAATAGAGTTACATACTTAGACTAGCGTTACATTTGTAAGCATCTTTTCATTCAATAAGTACCGCAAATGCATTACATTGTGAACAGCTTCTACAAGCTTGCCATTGTCACTACGGCTTTAGTGTGCACGTGCTTTGATAAGCGCGCTGTGTTCGTTGTTATCTTATTTCCTCTCAGTGGAAGTATTAGTCTCTGTTTATTTTCCTTCGGCAGGTGGGAAAGTATTACTCTTTGTATTAAAACAGGTTGGTTGCAGCCGTGTTATTTTATCAACAGCAGGCTTTGGACAAACGTACTAAGCAAACATTATTGAAAATCAAGCGATTCTAAAGTGTGTGCTAAGTTTTAAGCCCTTAGATATAGCTTATTATGGAAACATCAATTGCATATTTTAGGTAAATAAATCTTTTTAATTTACTATAACGTTTACTTTACGCGTTTGTTTTAGCTATGGAATTGTATAATGTGTACCAACGCCATCCAGTTTATCCCGCAGTTTGAAAAGTTTAATTTGTCTTTTTTACGACTAGATCTTTCATAGCCTACTAAAAATTCAAACTCTATTACGACTTTGACAATATTGACCAACCGTGACGAAACGTTTGATGAGCATCAAGTTTTACAACATTGTAAATTTCACTTTTCTCATTTACTTGAATGTCTGATTGCTTTTAATTTTCTTCAAAATGAACTGAATTTATAACCTGCAGGAAATTAATTGCGAATAAGTTTCGTCATAATTTTTATAGCACATGAAACATCAATTTAACGTATTGAAACAGGACCATTTGGTTTGAAATATTGAATGGATAGATAAAAATTTTTGCTCACGAAGTCATTACGAGGCAAGGAAGTTATTCGCTAAAAACTGGCACAGCTTCTCTATGATAAAAAACCGGCCAAGTGCGTGTCGGGCCACGCACAGTGTAGGGTTCCGTAGTTGCCCATCAAAATACTTATGCGAATTAACTAAACTGATTCGCTGAATTTAATTTTAAAAAGAAGAATTTTCAAAATCGGTCCAGGAGTCTTTGAGAAATCGGGGAAAATACATAAAAAAAAGACTATGACGAATTTAGAACCTCCCCCTTTTTTGAAGTAAGTTAAAAATAGTTGACGATAAAAACCTACCTATCCCCAAAAAACATACCGTAAAAACATACCTATTACAGCTGTAAAAATAAAGTTGACAAACTTACATTTGCAGTTGAAGAGCATGTTCTCCGATACATTTTGTTTAGGAAAATATGTTATCCAAGTACATTTTATAAGTTGGTCGACTATTACTCGTAAAGTTGTAAAGCCCACTTAGTCATGATAATTTTCTTTTAAACTTCGTTATATATACTACTATTGTGAATTTTTTCACACCTCCAAACATAACCGTTTAGCTGGTAGAGGGGGGGGACACTCGAGTCGAGCAAAATTTAGCACTTAAAAGCTTAATATTTCACAAACGAATTTTTTTATCAAAAAATTGTTAATGGAAACTATCAATATTTTTTAAAGACCTATTTAATGATACCCCACACTAAGGGGTACGCGAGAAAAAAAAAACATCCCCTCTTTACGTGTACAGGAGGTACCCTAAAAAAAAATATTTTACGAGATTTTATTTTACCACTTTTTCGGCACAATAGTCCAGTCATTAAAGCCTAAACCCGAAAATAATTAGTAACTTGCTGAAATTTTAAGGGGTTCTTAAGGAAGGTAAAATAACATACCGGGTGATTTTGCAGCGTTCTGGGGTGTACGGAAAGGGTTGAAAAGGGGTGAAAAGTGTTTTTTGCTAATAACATTGCCAAAAAAATTAGTAACACGCTGCAAATTTGGAATAAGGTTGTTCTTACGGTTTTGTAACGTGTATTCAATTTGCAGCGTTTTGCAACATACGGAACATTGTTTTTTTAAAAAAACAGTGCAATTAGTTAAAAACAGGGGTAAGAAAATTAGTAACACGCTGCAAATTTGGAATTAGGTTGTTCTTACCGGTTTGTAACGTGTATTAAATTTGCAGCGTTTTGCAACATACGGAACATTGTCTATTATTAAAAAACAATGAAATTATTTAATCACACGGGTGAAAAAACTTTGTAACTCGCTGTAAATTTGTAATTAAGTTGTTTTTACCGTTTCGTAACGTATATCAAATTTGCAGCGTTTTACAACAAATCGAACATTGTTTATTATTAAAAAAACAGTGCGATTTGTTAGTAACAAGGGTAAAAAAAGTAGGAACACGCTGCAATTTTAGAATTAGGTTGTTCTTACCGGTTTGTAACGTTTTGCAAAAAACTGAACTTTTTTCATTCATTACCATTTAAACAAATATTTCAGTTAGTAACAATAGTGAAAAAGTTAGTGAAGAGTTGCAATCTGGAGAAAATGTTGTCAACACCTTTTTGAAACATTTTTCAAAGGTCATCATTTTTTTTGAGCCATTTTTGAAAGTGGTACGAAAAAAATTGGTACCTTTTGTATTATTGGTTGGTATAGGTAGTACTAGTCAATAGAGCAATAGTTACTATGGCACAAAAGTTGTAGGATTGCTCTCGGCCAAGTTATACAAGTTCGAAGATTCGTAATAATCATACATGTTTTAATTTTTGAAAGTGCCGAGATTCACCAAATAATGATAAGAATTGCTAGAACTAGCGACCTCAAGTAATTTAACATAACGCCTGTAATCCCTGAGGGGTTGGGCAGAGGAGTACCGAATAAAAATGAATAATAATCTGTTTCTTTTTGTGAATAGTACCAAAAACATTTTAAAATATACAAATCTGCTGGTAGGACCAGCATCGGGAACAGAATCGGGGTTGCCTGTGGTTAGGGGTCTTGGGAGAGGAATCTCCTAACAATACACTGCTGCTTTTTGAATCAGCCCTTTTTAGGGGGAAATAAAATCATCAAATGAGTTATCTCGCTCTGGGCTGATCTGTAGAGTCTGTCAGACTCCTAGACGCCCTTTGCGTTCCAGATACTAAGATAGTCGACGAGGTGGTACCTACATTTCATTCATACATTTGTTGTTTTCTCAAAGAGCCTCATAGCTTTGGAACACGATACTGTTAGCGGTGAGACGGGTTTGCCTCACCGCCCGCCCAATCAACGAGACTCGACTGAAACTCGTCCTTGGCATCCCGTGGAACTTCAAGGAGCATTTCCGACGTTTGGATCAAAAACAGGATCGAGCCGGGGCTGCCTTCAAGCTGTTACCCAACCTTGTGAGCAAACGCCGCTTTCTGAAGGCTCTACGAGGAAGTGGTACGGTTAAAGCCCCTCTACGGGAACCCTGTGTCTGTCGTTTCCACACGTTGGCAATCCGGAAAGGAGGTTGCCACTACTTCAGCAGCAGTAATGACAGCTAAGGCAGAACACGCGAAAGGACGCCCTCGAAATCTCAATCCAGTCGCGTACGGCAAGTAATGCGGAGCTAGTTGTCTTATCAAGGATCAGGCCCAGGACGACAGCATATCGTGTTCCACCCTCGTCTAAATAAGCTTTTAGTGGCCCTTATGGAGCCAAACGCCTACCGGCTTGCGGGACTATTTCAGGGGGATAGGTACCGTAGCATGGTCGATGATGATGATTCCTGCGTTTGGTCCCAAGGCTGAACCGGGCATAAGCCGCCCTCAGGCGGCTCCTGCCCAATATCGGCAGTGGTAGGGGCCCGCGGCGTCGGACGTCAGCAGATGATCTCCGGCCACCGTAGGCGCGGGCATGCGGGCAGCGAGTAAAGGGCAACTCGCTGCCCGACCATGGACCATGCCCGGGTCGACGGCTCGTTGTGTCCCACGCGCGCCTCAAAGAGCGTCAGCACACTGATGGGCCCGCCCTCTCAGGGGGCCAAAGAATTATTTCATTACCGTGACCCCGGAACAGAAAGGGCTATTGAAGGACACCGTGGATTTTAGTCAGTAAAAGTCTGACAGTCCCTCCTGCCCTGCCCGGGGTTGGAGGACTCATTTGATGATTTTACCACGTTAAAAAAAAAAAAAAAAGAGGGTTAGGTAGAGGTGTACCCAATTAAAATGAATGAAAATCACTTTACTTTTTGTGAAAAGAAGTTAAAACATGTTAAAAGAATGTATAAATCTGCTGGTGGGGCAAGAATCCGGAACAGAATCAAAGTTGCCTGTGGTAGGGATCTTGGGAGAGAAACCTCTTAACAATACAAATCCTGACCAACAGAACTGCTTTCTGAATCAACCACGTTTGTTTGGCTAATAAAATCATCAAAATTGTGCTACGGTACCTATCCTGCTAAGATAGTCCTGCGACCTGGCAGGCATAAGACAACTAGCTCCTCATTACTCGCCGTATGCAGCTGGATTGAGATTTCGAGGGCAACTCTCCTTCACGTGTTCTGTTTCCTACTTCGCTGTCATTGCTACTGCAGAAGAAGCGGCTGCCTCCTTACCGGATTGCTACGGTGTGATCTGGATACAGAAGCCCTCCAAGCATATATGAGTGGATCACCCGAAAAGCAATGATTCCCTGGTGCGATCAGCTTATCTGGTCTCTTTCTTATGGAGACAACGGACACAGAGTTCCCATAGAGGGGCTTTAACCGCACCACTTCCACGTAGAGTCTCCAAAAAGAGGCGGTTGCCTCGCAATATTGGGTAACAGCTTGAAGTCAGCCCCGGGACTGCTTCTTGAAGTTCCACGGGATTTCAAAGACGAGTATCAGTCGAGTTTCGTTGATTGGACGGCGATGCAAACCCGTCCAACCGATAGTTGGGATCTGACAGTATCGCGTACCGAAGGCTATGAGACTCTTTCAGAAAACAACAAGTGTATGAATGAAATGTACCGGGTCGTCGACTATCTTAGATCTGGAACGCATATTGCAACCTAATGAAGGAGGTGGACTGTTAGTCAGCAGGAGTCTGACTTGATGATTTTATTACCCGAAAAACGGGTTGATTCAAAAAGCAGTACTTTTGGTCACGATTCGTACTCTTAGGAGGTCGCTCTCCCAAAACCCCTAATACAGGCAACTTCGATTCTGTTCTCGATTCTGGCCCCACCAGTAGATTTATATATTTTTAACATGTTATTACTTCTTTTCACAAAAAATAGTGATTAATTATTATTCATTTTAATTGGGTACACCTCTACCCAACCCTTCAGGAATAACAGGTGTAATGATAATTTATGTTAAATTGCTTGAAGTCGCTAGTTTTTATCATTTTTTGGTGCTTATTGGCACTTTCAGAAATTAAAAAATGTATGTAAATTACGAATCTTCGATCTTGTGTAACTTGGCCGAGAGCAATCCTACAACTGTTGTGCCATAGTAACTATTTCTCCAAATGACTAGTATTACCCATAGGTGACAATTGTTTTCGTTCCTTTCAGAAAAGGCCCAAAAATAATAATAATTATTCCACAACTATCACACAACGCCATCTAGTCCCAAGCCAAGCTAAGCAGAGCTTGTGATAGGGGTACTAGACAACTGATAAGCATACTTATATATTTCTAAATACATACATCATAATATGATAGACAAATTACACCCAGACACAGAACAAATGATCGTGCTCATCACACAAACATTTGTCCTGGGTGGGAATCGAACCCACGACCCCCGGCATAGCAGTCAGAGTCACTAACCACTAGACAAACAGGCCAGTCAAAATGTATGGAGCGTGAATGTTCTCCTTTGAAAAATGTTTCAAAAAGGTGTTGACAACATTTTCTCCAGATTGCAACTCTTCACTAACTTTTTCACTATTGTTACTAACTGAAATATTTGTTTAAATGGTAATGAATGAAAAAAGTTCAGTTTTTTGCAAAACGTTACAAACCGGTAAGAACAACCTAATTCTAAAATTGCAGCGTGTTCCTACTTTTTTTACCCTTGTTACTAACAAATCGCACTGTTTTTTTAATAATAAACAATGTTCGATTTGTTGTAAAACGCTGCAAATTTGATATACGTTACGAAACGGTAAAAACAACTTAATTACAAATTTACAGCGAGTTACAAAGTTTTTTCACCCGTGTGATTAAATAATTTCATTGTTTTTTAATAATAGACAATGTTCCGTATGTTGCAAAACGCTGCAAATTTAATACACGTTACAAACCGGTAAGAACAACCTAATTCCAAATTTGCAGCGTGTTACTAATTTTCTTACCCCTGTTTTTAACTAATTGCACTGTTTTTAAAAAAAAAAACAATGTTCCGTATGTTGCAAAACGCTGCAAATTTAATACACGTTACAAAACCGTAAGAACAACCTTATTCCAAATTTGCAGCGTGTTACTAATTTTTTTGGCAATGTTATTAGCAAAAAACACTTTTCACCCCTTTTCAACCCTTTCCGTACACCCCAGAACGCTGCAAAATCACCCGGTATGTTATTTTACCTTCCTTAAGAACCCCTTAAAATTTCAGCAAGTTACTAATTATTTTCGGGTTTAGGCTTTAATGACTGGACTACAACAAATCCGTATATTTACACCAAATTACAGCTCTCTAGTACTGTGCGTCTCTGAGCTAAACTGCGGACAGACGGACGGACGGACATGGCGAAACTATAAGGGTTCCTTGTTGACTACGGAACCCTAAAAATATGCGAGTAAATAACACTTTTCTGCCTTTCAGAACGAATAAACAACAAAGAAAAAATATGTTTATTCTCCGTGACAGCCGAAGATGGAAAACAAGGAGGTGTGAATAAATGTGTTTTTGTTTTCGACGTTATTTTGGTTATGGATTTAATTCAAGTATTTCTGTTGGGCCATGGTCACTCAAATAATTCGCGTTTGGCTGAAAATTCCGTCAAATTCGTTGGAAACCGATTGATGAGAGATGCATTGAACCAAAAGAATGGAGAGGCTTACACCTAGCAATGGGTGTTTCAATGCTCATGTCACATATTAGAATAACTATTTTGAGTAGTAATATTTGAAAGTACGACCATCACAATGTTCACATGAAAACAAAACTGTATCTTTTGTGTTTATTTCGACTGTTTCTTCTCAGAATAGTCATGTACGAAACATTCGTTTAGTCTAGATTAAAAAGCGTAAAAAGGTTTTGAAATCCTTGCATTTCTAAATAACATTTCATTTCATTATAAGCCTTCCATCCTCTGAAACTAAAAATTACATTACAGAAGAGCATTTACCACTAAATATATATTATGAATACATCATCTGTCACGTTTGCACTTAACTACAACTCGGGGCAAACATTGAATATCCCCTTTCACCCCTTCACGAGGTTCTATGTGGAAATTATGTCGGGTTGTCTGCCCACATTTATAGTATGCAGTATAATGTGAATTCACTATGACAGCCATAATTATGTTGTTATGAAAACAACCTTGTATGTCTCCTCCATGTAAACAAACGTATCAATTCTTATGAATTTATGGCTGTCACGGATTGAAAAAACCGGACAAGTTCGAGTCAGACTCACGCACGTTCGCACGGAGCCTCTAAACATTATTTTTAAATTAATTTAATTATTTACATTTAAATTTCATAAATATCTAAATATTGTGGGAATATTTCAAGCGTCGACCTATTGCAATTATAAACATCGTTAAAAAAAACACGTTTGCTGTATAAGGAACCCCTTTAAATATTTATTTTATTCTGGTTTTTAGTATTTTTGTTATAGCGGCAACAGAAATACATCATCTGTGATAATTTCGACTGTCTATCACGGTTCATGAGAAACAGCCTTATGACAGACAGACAGACGGACAGTAAAGTCATTTTAATAGGGTCTTGTTTAAGCTTTTGGTTACGGGACCCTAAAAAAAACATTTAAATGGATTAATGAAGAGGCGTTCGATTTGTGTGCAAACACAACATTTTATCAACGTAACGACAGCTCTCTCAACTTCCAATATAACATTACCTCTTACAACTGTGTCGTATAAAAGAAGTTCTTATTTATTGGTTTTTTCTGCCCAAGTTTGATAGCATTTACTAATAATATTGGAGTTCACAAACCAATCAAAAGTTGTCGCAAAAATCTTCTTACTTTTAATATTTTACATATCTTTTTCGCGCATATTATTCTTGAACCTTTAAAACAGACTCCCATGGTAAATAAAGTCATCAAATCTGCAATATTTGCACTGAAAATAATGAACGCATAACAAGGAAATAAATTGAGCAATACAGTTACAACCTCTCGAGGCAGTATTGACACAAGCGTCCCTATCAAAATAAATGGCAGTCTTGAGCCTGATCGTAAACGACTTGTAATAAACTTCACAGCATGGTTGTCACTTTACACAAATCGGTTGGAAGGTTAAACATAATATAACGCTTGTTAGTACTTGCCGTCATTTTATGCAAATCACTGTTTTAAAGACCCAAATACAAAGACAATTTATGGACGCTCTAAGTATGGTTTAATTTACAACCTAGCCCGTTTCTGACTTAATTAATGGTCTAATTTTATTTTGCTACACGAAAAACATTTCCAATTTTATGGACATGATACTGCACATTTCAGTACAATGAAACCCTGAAGAAAAATTAAAAACAAAAGACGGATAAGAGAAAAGAAAGACTATTACAAATTGTTTTCTATGTTTCAGTTGACTTGAAGACAAGGAATTGAATTGCTTCTTTCATACAAATTGCATCGTGTATTAACCATAGGACTATCAGCAAACAGCACTTGATACAAACTTCCAAGACATAAGCAATATTCTTCGTACTAAAACAGGATGACAATTTAGTCATCAACATACGTCTAGGGGAGATTACTTAGCATTTTAAAATAGACATTTTTACTCTTGACAAAATCACCAGAGGCCTTACCACAAGCTCTTAACGCGATCCAGTTTAGGCTGTGGGATAGAGACAGAGCTATACAAGTCGTCTAGCGCCATCTCTTTCCCACAGCCTAAACTGGATCGTGTGGTAAGGCTTCAGCCCCATAATGGTGAACATTATAATACTTATTAGCGGATTCTCCTACGTGTATCTTGAAAATCATTCCACGGGAACGAAATAACGGGATAAACGTTGTCCTATGTACATTTATTGTTCTAGACAATAACCTAGTTGTCAGCCAAATATTCAGATCCGTTCGGCAGCTGTGACGTAATTGAGTGTATATACATCTATCAATCCAAACATCCATAATTTCGTATTTATTATATTTCAGGATGTTAGGATTTCTGCGTTCTAAGTAAGACATTCTTAAATTCATAAAAAAAATAAGATTTCGAAATGCCCAAGATCTACTTAAAAAAAATCAAAACAAACTCTAACTTAACTTAACTTCAACCCTGAAAATAATTCCGAAAACTAATTACAGTAAAGCCTAGAAGACATTGAAAACTTAAACAATACATTTCAATTGTTTATTAATAAACAACTCGGAGTCACGAAAGGTACTCGGCGCTCTTACATTTACTCTCCAAGCGGCTTTGGGAAAGACGGTTACCACTTTTTGAAGAGCTTCACTCTTGCTTTAATGAAGCAGGTAATGAGTCTCTGAGAGTCAACAGCAAACAAGGTGAGGGTTGAGACTTAAGCTAAGCTGTAGGTATAGCGCGGGAAGTCGCGAATTTTTTTTTTAAACATGGCCAGCTCAATGTACGTGTTGCGTTATGAAAAAGACAGCTGAATTGCAAGTAAGTATTGAGTATTACAAGTAAGTATTGGATCCACCCTCATGTTGACAATTAAAATGCCCAGATAATTGGCAGTATTGCCATGTCGGATTGGTAACCTTGATTGTTAGTTCAAGAAATAATATTAAAAGCATTAAACAATTTTAATCACTACATCTCCCAAACTGAGTATCTATGCCATCTATGTCCTCAAAGTAAGTAATATTTTCAAATTAAATAAGTGTTTTTGTTTCAGAAAATGGAAGACATTTGTGACATCAGACACACATTCACTAAGGCCTACACTCACTCAAGGTACACGTGGTGGATTATGGACCCCCTAAGAAGCCCGAACGGCTAAAAACACTAGTCATAACAATCATTCACCAATTTGAACTTTGAGTAACCCTGACGCATCCCTGGAAATCTTTCAAAGAGCTTCAAAGAATTTTCATCACGCAACGTTCTTGTATACTTAGTATATGAAAATGTCGTAAGCGGATAAAGCATTACATCTATTATCGCTGTGTGTACACCAGATTGCTTTCAAGGGTAAACAACCTCGTATTCTAATTTTCCTGCTGATTTTCTTTTTCGTCTCTTCATCTCTTAAAAATTGTAATTGGTATCAGAAGGATCTTTTCTTTTTTTTTTCTATGTTATTTTATAGGAACCATAGGTTTTTCAGAAAGTATCTGCAGCATAAAACTTGATTGTAAAATTGAAAGAAAAACGAAAAACTGTATTCGAAAATTAATATATTTTATAGGCGCTCTTTGCAGTTTTCGAAAAGGTCCAAAAGCTAGCAAGGAGTTATCAACCAAATTACATTATTATCAAATTTATTTCAGTGCCTAAAGTACAACTATCATAATGCGCAATCTACTTTATTACTAAAAGCGTTGCAATTTACTTTCCTCTTTCCTCCAGGTTAAATCTAAATTGCTCCTGAGTCCTTGTAAACAAATTAACGTTTAAATTTCTTCCAAGTGGGAAATAACTCGTCTTGCACTCATTTTTAATAAATTAGTCTAGGCGAAATGAACTAGAAAAATGATGTCACCGCGCCGCGGAGTGTTAGCACGCAATTTTAAGCTCTCCTACTTTCGGACGAGAAGGCAATTTATCATTTCTTAACAAAGTGAATGACGTATTGCTTGCGTTGCCTTTCACTGAAGTATCTCCGACGCCACTGGAATTTCGAGTCCAAGCGAAACGTAAATGAAGACCGCATATTTCATCTCTGAGCACACTTAATAAAAACCATTGACTTTTGGATAAAGTCATTCAGTATAAAACAGTGTTATTGAGCGCGAATTCTCTTTTCAGTTATACCAGTGAAACTAATGACGTCATTACATGAATGTTTTAATTTTTTAAACTCTCCACATACGTGCACGCGATATAGCTGTTTGTCATTGGCCTTTACACGGGCTAACACAGGGGATTCGCCGTCAAAAACAAACTGGGGAACGGGTGTCCTCGGAACTTCCTGTTTAATTAAATGAATGTTTACTCAGGCGAACAGACGTTTTCCACGTTTAGTCTTATTAAGCAAAATGGGTGTAGCTTTACATGGTTTTGTTCTTAGCCATTGAAAGATACTAGCCGTGTTCCTATGCGGCTGAATACGTGAACTTAAAGAGTAAGAACATGCTATTGAAAATTGAGTCTTTAAAGGCTCGTCAGTCCTCAATCAAACTAATGTGTAACCTGGCCTCTTATTCTATTGAAAGTCCATAGGCGGCTCAGTTAGCAACAAATTGTTACCTGTACCTGTCATTAAACCAAATTTCTTATTAAACATATTTTGAGAATTCCCTTTTAAATAAAGCTTGATACTATGTCTGAACTCTTAAGGCTCTATGCGTCTTCTCGTAAAGTTTTTATGCAGTAATTTACTCAAATCCTTCTCAAGAAAAATGCGTATTAAGTCCAGACCGTTTAAGTGAAGGCAAGTTAAAGCAAGACCCTGATCGTTTGGTTGCTACCGAGGAGTCGTGAATCCCTTTTCATGATATTCTCGAATTTTCCCTTTGAGGCGCTTTAAAAGCGATGAAGCGTAAAACCCAAACTAAGATGGAACAAAATATCTGGAAAATTTGGAAGGCCTTATAGTAAGTAGGCTTTATTCCTGGCTGATGGAAATGAACGAAGATTTTGATTGGATCAAATGATTTTCCCATTTTAAGGCAACTCTTGTCAAGATAAACTTTTTTCCTATTACTTTTTAACACAAAAACGATCTGTCTTCGAACGCTGCTTATACTGCGAAATAAACGTGACTATTCAACCATAACTATGTTAAAAACTTGTCATGGCCCTACTCTAAACACAGTGTTTGTCTTCAAATATTCAAGATGGGGTAGCTACACGCATGTCGACCAGTAATTTAGAAATGGGTTGGACATGAACAACACGCGATGATGCCCAAATAAAATGTTCCTTATTTTTTACAACTGGTGTTGTTGCTATCAAATATTTACTCTATGTTGCAGTGGGCAGCTGAAGGTCAAAAACATCGATGTTGGTTTTCTTTTGTTGTATATTTGAATGTGAAATATTTAAAATGAAAACATATTATATAATTCCTGTGTGGTTTTGTTTTTTAAAGGAGTCACAACGAACACGTTTTGTTTGTACACCGTGCGATACGTGTATAATATTTTTCTTGCTATTTGAAAATGACGTTCGGTTTTGGAACTCTGATTATATTGCTTCAGCAACGATACTAGGCAGAATAAAATCGTTTGAAATCCATAAACCTTTCACATAATTTCATCCGGCAACGATCGGAAAATATTGTTGATAAAACAAATGAATAATTTTATAGAAAGTCTCACTTCGACAAATTGGAAAATTGAAATACGAGGAATGAAACATTTTTTCCGATAGTAATCTCATGACGGTTCTTATTAATAACAAAGACAAAAATAATTTTGTTGTTGTTTGTTGAGATATTTCTTTCACAAACGTTTGAGATTTTCTCTAGGTATAATCGTAGATCTAATAAATGGTTCACCTTGAGCAAACATCCATTCATCACGTTGTCTCGACTGGGAGTATATTCTTCGGTTGAGAAATGTTCTACAGAATCAAATCCATTGCCGTAAGAGATCCATTCTAAATGATTAACCTTCCATCACTGTTTTCTTTTGCCAATTCACCTGTTTTTCTCCTTTTGAGCGTGAAAGGTATTCTTCTTAATAATCTCTATGTGGGAGGCTGTTATCTTAATAAGATCGGTTTGATTGATCGTGCTTACTGGTAGGTAACTTTTAATAGGTAAGCGTAACTTAGGTTAACCGACGTTTGACGTAGTGATAGTGGAAACGTCAATAATGCTTGGATATGTAAGTATGACATACTGTTACTGGAACGCTTATACACCGTGACTTTTTAATCGTCTTACAAAAGCAGCCCAGTTCATGTATCCAATGACTAGAACACGTTTATAATAAAAAATAGGTATTTAATATGTAAATTCGTTAATATGACGCAAGGCGTAGTTAAAAACACCCTTGTCTCATAGAAAATTGGTATGGAATGATCTGCCCGACTATTGCGCTGGGTAGGTATACCCTACAGCTTGATACGTAAACATTTTAACAGGGTGTTTCGTATTTCTAATGTAGGTACCTATTTATTAAAAATAAAAACCGGCCAAGTGCGTGTCGGGCCACGCACAGTGTAGGGTTCCGTAGTTGCCCATCAAAATACTTATGCGAATTAACTAAACTGATTCGCTGAATTTAATTTTAAAGAGAAGAATTTTCAAAATCGGTCCAGGAGTCTTTGAGAAATCGGGGAAAATACATAAGAAAAAGATTACGACGAATTTAGAACCTCCCCCTTTTTTGAAGTAAGTTAAAAATAGTTGACGATAAAAACCTACCTATCCCCAAAAAACATACCGTAAAAACATACCTATTACAGCTGTAAAAATAAAGTTGACAAACTTACATTTGCAGTTGAAGAGCTTGTTCTCCGATACATTTTGTTTAGGAAAATATGTTATCCAAGTACATTTTATAAGTTGGTCGACTATTACTCGTAAAGTTGTAAAGCCTACTTAGTCATGATAATTTTCTTTTAAACTTCGTTATATATACTACTATTGTAAATTTTTTCACACCCCCAAACATAACCGTTTAGCTGGTAGAGGGGGGGGACACTCGAGTCGAGCAAAATTTAGCACTTTAAAGCTTAATATTTCACAAACGAATTTTTTTTATCAAAAAATTGTTAATGGAAACTATCAATATTTTTTAAAGACCTATTTAATGATACCCCACACTAAGGGGTACGCGAGAAAAAAAAAAAACATCCCCTCTTTACGTGTACAGGAGGTACCCTAAAAAAAAATATTTTACGAGATTTTATTTTACCACTTTTTCGGCACAACAAATCCGTATATTTACACCAAATTACAGCTCTCTAGTACTGTGCGTCTCTGAGCTAAACTGCGGACAGACGGACGGACGGACGGACGGACGGACGGACGGACGGACATGGCGAAACTATAAGGGTTCCTTGTTGACTACGGAACCCTAAAAATTATTGTTACAATTAAAAAAAAAAACTCGCCTAGAGGTATTTTAGGTCGGATACATTAAGTGGACCACTTTTGTAAGACGACTAAAAAGTCACGGTGTATATACACACATCAAAAGTGTCTAGGGATCAAGCATTTTTATGCGGATTTCTTGAGATTGAGATGTGGCTTTGTAATAAATTTATGATTTTATAAATTTATATGGATCCTTTTTGGTGCATTTCATAATTTGAATCAGGAACTGTAAATCAAATTCGAGTAAAAGATGAAAATCAGCTGTCAATATTTTCCCTATAAAAACATACAACGCATTGAAGACATTATTAGTGCTACTGTTTCCCTACTACTGATTAAAACCAACGTTATTATGGAGCGGCGACGTCATTTAAGCAGGGAAGAAATGCTCAGAGCCGTGGGAATGATAGAAGCTGGTTCCCGGCAACGTACTGTGGCTTTAGCTCTGAATACAAGTCAGAGTGTTATCAGTCGACTTTGGACACGTTACCGAAGCACTGGTACCGTGGCTGAGCGCCATGGAGGACGGTATCGCTGCACCACACGGAGACAAGACCGATACATTCAAATCTTAACTCGAAGAGCTCCAACAATAACCGCCATGATGTTAGCCGTGAGGCTTCATCACTCTTCAGGGAACTTAATTAGCGACCAAACAGTCAGAAACCGCTTGCATGAAGTGAACCTTCATTCCCGAAGACCGCTACGGGTACCACCTATAGCAATGCACAATCGTAGGATTCGATATCAATGGGCTCTTGAACACAGAAATTGGGCAGAAGAACAATGGCGTTTCGTGTGCTTTTCTGATGAGTCTCGTTTTGGTATGAGACCGGATATAAGACGTATACGACACTGGAGAACCCCTGGACGCCAACAGCGATTAAAATCCTGCCAGGAAGTCCATCCTTATAGTGGTGGAACCATCATGGTATGGGCGGGTATTTGGATCGGCGGAAGAACTGAGTTGATTTGGATCAGAGGCAACCTCAACGCTCAAATTTATGCTGAGACGATTGTATCAGACGTCATCGTTCCTCTACAAGTGCAAATCGGTCCCTTATTTCAGTTAATGCATGATAATGCACGACCGCACACCGCAAGAGTTGTAAGACAGACTCTCGCCGCAGCTAACATCAATGTCCTGCCCTGGCCTGCTCAGTCGCCAGACTTGAACCCGATTGAGCATGCATGGGATATGCTACAGAGAAGAGCTCTGCCGAATATGGAGGGTATCCAGTCGCAAGAAGACCTTTTTTTGTTGTTGCAACGAACATGGGCGGCCATTCCACAGCGTGATTTGGATGAACTCATTTTGAGTATGCCAAACCGATGTTCTTGTGTTGTTAGTGTTCGCGGTAGAAACACGGATTATTAATTGTTTAAGTTACCCAATAAAATTTTAAAGAAAACTGTTATTTCAGTCTTTTTTTCGAACTTTAATGTTAGTGGTTCAAATGTCAAAAATCCCTTTATTAGGAAAATGGCAAATTTCTTTATGAATGCAAAGGTGACTTGGTTTATCGTTACTGTGACAAACGATAACACTTTATTTGATGAATCCTTAAAGAACATTTTAATTAATATCAATCAGGAGAAAAGTTATTGCAAAAATATATGTTGATCCCTAGACACTTTTGATGTGTGTAGATCCTGTTTAAAGTAGTCAATAACGAAACGGTTTTCGATTCAGAAGACACAGTACCTATTCGTTATGACCAATTTTATGTACCTAATATTGACAAAGTAATTTGAGATGTCCATTTGTGAGTAAAGCATTCTGTTCTTTCTACCTACTATCAACGAGTTTTTATTACCTCCATAAAATAATATTTAATATATAAAATTATAAGTTTATACGTAATAATATTTTATGTTTTATAAATTTCAATGCCTTGAACAGCTATAAAAACTATATTTCCGAATCATTAGTGGGTCATTACTTGATCTTGAATTTTCGGTTGCGTTTCAATGCGGGTCAAATGCGGGTCGCTTCACGTCTTTGCCAGGAAGGAGAATCGTTTACGGTGCTGATAGACGAATATTCGGGGAGTTATAAATGAGATGCAAGCATAATGGCAGGTCCTGATGGTAAGGTATCACCCACACTTATTTGGTACACATTTGGGATAATTGAGTACCATTATACGTACGTATATCACTAAGAAATAAAGACAAATAAGTAGAATTTTCTGCAAAATATTTTCAGTACTTACTCTTTTTTATCTTATACCTACACCTATACCTACACCTACAAATCTAGGCTGGTCCACACACTTACAAAGTGAGTCCAAACTATAGAAACATTATGGATTAGTTTTATGAGTATACTTAATGTTTGTCCGTCAGATAAAATTTATCGGAAGAATAAATCTATGTCCAGACGATATTTCACGCCTTCACACAGAAACCTAAATTTTTATGTCCATAAATTCAAACGGCAAGAAACTTTCCCCTTTCCGAAGTTACGTAAGAAAGGGCATATAAATTACGACGCAAATACTTCGCCTCTCGGGGTTTCGCTTACTAATGAAAAACAACATCGTCACAATTCGGAAAGTACTAAAACGAAAAAGTTTTTGACGGTCGAAGTCATAAACACACATGTGATGAAAGAGAGTCGGTGTAAACTGATTTAATTTGAATTTGTTCGTTACGAAATTTTCACTCAAATTTACACACTTACCTGTAAATTTAATTTCAGGTGTGTGCTACATTTAAGTCCTTTATTTTCACAGGTAGTATAAGCGGTGCTAAATCAGCGTTTTTACAGTAACACCACAAACGCTTACCTCCCTTGACTGTTATCTTTTGAACAAAACGCAGACGCCTGAGGTGGAACGACCTGCCTATTATTTTGATGATACGACAAAGCTTTGAATATGACTTGACTCCTTTATAAGACTTTTTCGACGTTACGCTGAGTCATCGTTATGGGTATTGTTGCGATTGTTTCTGCTGTGTTTCCATTTGTCATGCTTCAGTCAGTTTTGGAGGCTTTTCATCGGGAGTTCCGCTTTTTCTTACCATATATTGTGATCAAGGTTTGTTTATTTTTACTTTGAAAATCATTTTTGCAAGGTACTGAAGAAATGTTTAGTTTCACACACCAATGTTTTGACATTTGGGTTATTTGAAAATAAAACCATTTTTTGTGACTAGTTAATACGTGCATCCAAACTATTTCTCCAAAGCCACTCTTTGCAAAAAAAAAAGAACACATGTCATGTCATGTGTAATAAAAAATCACACATATAACGAAAACGTCTGAACGTTTAATGCAACTGCTATCAGAGCATTAAAATATAAAAAAATATCAATATTAACCGATTTATAAAAAACTCATGTCACACAAAGGTGTTTGTGTACTATTTTCTTCACTATTTCTATAAATCTAAATAGTTATCATTTATAATTCATGCATTAGGTTGCTTTACCAAAAGCTATGTACTGTACAAGCAGGGATGTGGGTAAAACTTATCAATCACATCGTGAGCTTATAAAAAAAACATTAAAAATTAGCGATAACATTGATTAGCTTCACACACTAAGGACCAGTTGTTTTGTTCAATAGTTAAACTAACTATTGTTGAAACCCAATACACTTTTAACAAACGATTAAAAATGTATGCGATTTAACAAGTTGTTAGTTAAACTAATGATCAAAAAATCGCGGCCAAATACTCATACATTTTTACTGGAAATGCAACCTCAAAACTACATAAACTAAAACGTACCTGAAACGACGAAAGTTCAGCGACAAAGCAGACTATCATCGACAGAGTTATATCGCTGCATCAGCTAGAGGTATAAATAAGTCGGCGCGGACGTCGACAGGGCATGTTCCGGTTCTGTCGAGACAGTAGCATTGATCCTCAACCCCTTCACCTCGCTTCCTTCATTTTCGATTATCGATAAACTTATCGTCAACATTCGATAGTACATAGTCTGCACTTCACTATTTTGAACACTGGGATTTAGGTCACTGTTTTTAGGCTATCGTGTTTTTAATTTTTTTAAACATGATTTAGTTTTTTACTACCTAAATATTTAGCTAAACTGTATAAACGATCTGTTCCAAAATACAGCAAAGGAAAGTAAATTAGTTGTAATTTAAAAATATTATCAACACTCTCGCAAACACAAGTAGGTAAGTGTAAAATAACTCCGAAAGGGTTTTTTTTATTTTTAAAACGGGTACTCTTTTTTTTTCAAATATACTAGCACAAAACATTTCATGACAACGTAACTGTACCTAACTTCACAAAAAGTTTTTGTAAGCCAGATGTTTGCAATGAAAACTGGATTTTTATTATAAGCCCAGTACACATTGTACCGTCGTTTGGCAGAGCATTCACTTAGTTAACAAGGCTCCGTCCAAGCCGCTGTCGACAGCTGGTTTACTAAGAGCATCGATCAAGTTGGTAGCTACGAATAAGCTACGCGGCTACAACATTGCTACGGCATAGCAATTGACCGATTTCCGAAAGTATTTTACAACCACGTTTGAGTTCGAAACTAGGCTCTAAGTGTAGTAAATAAGTCATTATTTTCTTAATTCAAGAAGTTCTTGGACTTTATCTTAAGAACTCTTGATCAACCATATAGGTACGTTCAACAACAAAAAAAGGAAACAACAATTTCTTTGAACTGGGTTGAATTTGTATTACAAAGGTTTAAGAAAAGGGGCACTTGAATTAATAATAACGGTTTCTTAGTACTACTGTAACGCAACCGTATATTTTCAATTTATTTATATCCCCACTTTTACTCTAATTGAGGTCAAGGGCACTCTTACTTAAGATATTGAAAAAATATACAAAAATAAATAGTGGATATGTTTTGTACACACTATTCTATAGTTCGTTAGTAACAGACCAATTTCCAAATGTGTTTTGATGGCCAGGTAGGTTTGAAGTTGATCTCCTAAGTGATATTGTCTGTTTGAGCCTCTCACGTTGATTCAAATCTCAGATTTCAACATTTCAGAACTTGAACATGGGAGAACTTTGCAGTTTCTGTCATCATCGTTTGTCTGTTAGTCTAGTTTACTCAAGACATGGTCAAAAAAGGTATTGTTTTCCTATATAATGTAAATTCACATGGCATGGAGTACTTGCATGCCATTGAGCAGTAAGGCCGACGACGATAATTTTCATAAAAGAATGCAAGTAGCTTGCATGCCATGACGCTTTACGAATTCTGATTGGTGACTACTTGCATACTTTTATCCAAGTTACTGGCCATGTGTATCTTGATTAATGAAATCTAAAATAGATTTTTTTACACGAACACAACATAACATGTCTAATATAAAAGCGTACTATTTAATTTTCAAATATCGGTGACTTGCCATTAAAATTTTATTAATGAAAACTGATTTTTATTGCTCGGCTTATTTCTTTGTTAAATTAATACGGTACTGAAAAGCTACAGGTTCAAATTCTCAAGAACTCATTTACAATTTTGTCTCAAGCTCCAATTTGGATCGATCTATAGGTGCCTTAATTTCCATTATCGTTAATTTAACCTACGTTCAAGTTTAGAGGAACCAATTTCTATTGGTTGAATTTGTCGTTTAACCAAGCTTTAATTTTGATCTTTGATCGTAGCTCTCTAATTACGATCCTTCTGAAGGAACGTTATTGATTTTCGGAAAATGTTAATGACAATTAAATACGTTTTAACTACAATTTCTTTATTTGTATATTTATGTGATTGTATTCGAAAAAAAAAATATTTATAGGTGTGTGGTTTATTTATAAATCAAACGGTTTTGCTGAAAAACTTACATAATCCGATCATGAATATTAATTAAAGATGAGGAGAAGGAAATTCACAAATTATTAAGAACTCCTTTTGCAGAAGCATTACACAAATCTGCTTACTACCATCATCCAAACTTTATCACAAATCCAAATTGACTTGGGAGGCTCATAGATTTGGAATGACAATTCGTAATAATTATACGGAAATTCATGCAACAAGATTTATTTGGCAGTCGTGCGTAGATTAACAAATCCAACCCTAATTAATTTGTATCAATTAGCTCAAATAATTTTATTTACATTATAATCATTATCCTACTAATATTATAAATCGTCGCTGCGCTTTCAATAATCGCTATGTGTTTTTGACAAACTTTTCAGGAGACGCAAAAAACTGATTTTCTCAGAAAATACCCGGAGTATTCAAATAATTTATTTTTTCTTTAATACATTTAACTAAATTACGTAGTTTTATTTTACTTTTCAATAGGTAAGAGTATAAATAATGCCAAAATTAAACATGTTAGGCAAATTTGACACATAGCGTTTTTTTATTTGAGTCGTAAATACAAACTAAGAGACAACCTTTTTCATTTTGTCGCTGATAGAATTGTAATGAGCAATTACATCGACTAAACTATCTATGTGACGTTCGACCTGTGCGTTTCGTGATTTAGCGAGTCTGAAGTTGACCAAAATACTAGCTATGTGCAGTGAAGCACATATCGGGCGCAATTTTTGCTTCCGCTCTTATAAAATTTATTTTAGCTATGTGAATTCTAACACATAACGATAAACACGTTATGAGTTAGAATTCACATAGGGAACTTTCAATGTACAAATGTCACATAGCGACATTCCGTAACTAGCCACAACTCTTTAAATATTGCATGTATCACATAGCTGTTTTTACAGTATGTGTGCATTGAAATAACGTTTAAAACAGCTGCATTAAAAAACGAAAACCGCAAAAAAACACATAGCGACTTTTGCACGCGCAGCGACGAAGCATGGACCAGTAGCTCTTCGCTAAAAACGCTATGTGTCAAATTTGCCTAACATGTTTAATTTTGGCATTATTTATACTCTTACCTATTGAAAAGTAAAATAAAACTACGTAATTTAGTTAAATGTATAAAAGAAAAAATAAATTATTTGAATACTCCGGGTATTTTCTGAGAAAATCAGTTTTTTGCGTCTCCTGAAAAGTTTGTCAAAAACACATAGCGATTATTGAAAGCGCAGCGACGAAATGCGAAAGTTTGTGAGGATGTATGTATGTATTGTGTATGTGTATTTAGGTATGTTTGTTACTCTTTCACGCAAAAACCACTGAACGGATTTGGCTAAAATTTTGGTACACAGATAGTTTATAACCTGGATTAACACATAAAATAGTTTTATCCCGATTTTATGTTCCCGTGGGATAATTTTCGAGTTGTAGCGAGTGAAGCCGCTGGCAACAGCTCGTATATTATTTAACTACCTACTCAATCACTTTAAAACTGATGGAAGCATTTGTGTAATGTATCTTTTAATATCCCGACCATAATAATTATTGTAAATGGATGCGTGGCATTTAAATACTCCAATTAAATAGGAGCACTTAAAATGTTTTATAGTACATTTTATTATCTACCCAGAACCGATAAATGTTCGCGCGTACTTTTAAAACACCCTGGTTTTTACCGTACCCTTTTAATTAAGAACGAATGAACAGCGCAATAAACCCGTTAATTTTGATTACTTACAAAACTCTGTTCATAAACTGAACAAGTTTAATTTTGCCTTGAAAAGGCCTAGAATTTTGAATATTGATTCTGGACGAAGTTTGCTGGGCATGTTACTCATTAGGCTTCGACAAAGGCATCGAACGTATTTTGTAGACAATTGTTTCAGCACTGTTAGTCTTAGAAATTGTTTGTTATTGAAGCTGGTGTTTAAATTTCAAGTTCAAAAACCAGATTTAAACTCGATACCATACAGGGAGTACAGAAAATTGAAATCGATACCAAGGAATTCATATACGACGATCAAAGATAGAAATGAATTGACAGGTATTTTTGAATACGAGTTCCTTCAAATACGAAGAAATAAATGTAAATGGAATTGAAACCAAATTGAAAAATACATGTCATGGAAAAGACATATTTATCATCCATCTTAGAAGTAAATCCTTACCGATGTCAAAGAAAACACAATTTGTATAAATCTCTTTTAAGAATATATTTAAAGTCGGATACTGAAACATTCAGAGTTCAGTAGCTTTTACAAGAAGAACAAAATCGATAGTATAGTCTGCCCGAAAAATACACAATAGAAAACTTTCACAAGAAACTTTATTACAAAGAAGGGAGGTGAAAACATCAAATAAAAACTTTTGGAGATTTTTATTCATTAGTCTCGTTATTATGGCGTCCGGAAACAACTCTTCGCTACATTATGTACACAGACCTTAAGAGCAAAGAGTGATTTAATTTAAGTTCGGACCCAATCCGGATCTTAGCGCTCAATCTGAACATCTTCACTGGAAAGTTAGAAGAACTTCGGATTGTTTGGACATAAACAGATAAGGCTACGGGTTCTAATAATGCGGTTTTTGGAACAAAAACACGAGAATTTCCACTGATGAAAATTTCACAATGTTTTATTATATCAGTAACTAACAAGTACTCCTATTTTGTTTTACTAAGAAGTCCTTAAGTTCTCTTACACAGATCTTTGTTTATTTTTAGAAGAAATAAAACGAAATTGCTTCAAGTACCATAAATTGTGACTCAACAACACTCCTGAAAATATTGTATTTCTTGAAAACAAAAATACGAACAAGTAAGAGCGTGTGTAGGAAAATAATGTTTTTTCGTAACTTAGCGTAGTACTTTTCTGTCTTACAAAAAAATGGCTGTAGAATTAAGAAACCAAAAGAGTAGATGCTCCAAAAAGTAAGATTTATAATCGCGTTACAGGAAAGTTTGGGGCGAAAGTTAATACATTTCGGAGCCACGTCATTACTGTTGAAGAAGACATTTGCAGTAGGATATGGAGCGGAAATAAAATTGCGGCGACAATCGTATAAATCCCCGTACTTTAGTCCTATGACCTTTTACGTTGGTAGACGAAAAATACAAAAGTAAAAACGCGATACTGCTCTCATATCGGGCGAATTTAATGTCAGTACGGAACGTGTTAGCACGTAGCCGGTACCAAACAAATTTATCTGTGCCCTCACTCAATTTGCTTACTCGTACTCCGATGGCGCCAGGTTTTATTATCCTCATAGAATAAACACACGCAGACGGTTGTTCGAATCAAATTACCCGAATAAATGTAACGGCAATTTGGAATGAACTTTTTTCGATTTTACGTTTATTCGTTGTATAACATCAAGGTTTAAACAAATTGAACTTATGAATAAAATATTTATTTTGCCGATCATTTATGATTTTGCAACAATACTGTAAAACAAACTTCCTTTAAAAAACAAACTGGCTTTTTACTATATTTTGTGTATTCTAATCATTTTGCGAAGTGAACGTTATTAATAGTAGTAAACTTACTAAACAGTAACAGTCAGGCCAGAAAAACAAACTCACAATACCATTTCCCAAGCGACCAATGGCCACAAAAAAGAATTGCATATCTGTTACGGTCTGTAATCTATGTATTTACTGTAGCCATCCAAGATTGTGGGAGACTCGACGGCGTCGCTGGGGCGGTCGATGCACGCGTCACAATAAAACCTTTAGCGACTCTCGCCACATTTCCCCGACCCCAATGCCTCCGAGATATTCTTCGGAATAATTACAGAGCTCGTGATATATTTTTTTGCTCGACACTGTAATTAAGTTTAAGTCTTTCCTGTTTTTAATGCGTGATATTTTAAGATAGTTTAGTTGATTCTTCTTATACTTCAATTCTAATGAGGTCATCATATTTTTTGTTGTATAATAATAATTCTGTAGTGAATGTCTATTTTAAAATGGTTTAGTATTTTGAAAAACCATAAATTTTACAAAAAATTTAGAGTTGTAAGCATCATTACCGAGTTCTCGTAGTAACAATTTATCATTTCTCTGTTGTATGAAATGATTGATTCTCTTCCTTTCATATTCGACAGTATACGAGTACAATAAAATATGGGTCACTGTTTCTCATCTTAGAGCCAAGTTTTAGAATTTATATGAGCATTTGTAACGTTTCTAAAGAATTTAATCCGTTTTCCCGATACCCTTTATCAATAAGGCAATAAGTCTAGCAAAGGTATTTCTATCTAATTTTTTTATGAAATGGTCATTTCTAGCCTCGAAAAATGGGCAATTTCCATCGTAATAAGGGTCATAATCATTTTCAAGTTAAGTAGCAAACGTTTATGGTACTTACTGTACCATTTGTAAGGTACCTATAAAGATTTACGAACAGAAACAAGATACTATTAAGGTAGATCATCATCATTAATGGGTTGTTTTTTTTTATGTGAAGCTTTTATTAGTGAAATTGTGTTTGATAATATCTCTGTTTTAGTTTCAAATTTTTAAGCATTCACATTTTAAAAATATCTGTCCGGCTATTAAAGTAATCTTTTTATGAATATGTACTGGGCTTAAAATGACATTTAGCTGTTTCATGCCTATTGGCCTAAGGGCAATATCAAAATGTATCTTTATTTTTGAGAGAAAAGCTCACGTACTAAGGTTGTGAATAAACTTGTCTTTATTTATGAGGCAGCAGAACTAACATCGTTAAAGTAAGTACGCAATAGTACATGATGCTCAAAGTAATGACAGTAAGCCAGAAAAAATCACGAGGATATTGCGAAATAGAATAACACCTAGCTCAATGTTATTCTAAAATGCTAATGAATTCATTAATTTCAACGTTTAGTTATGAATAATACATGATAAAATTTGTTATTGTTTTGCACCAGACAGTTGGATTGTTTTACTGAACAACTAATTTATTAATAAGGTGACCCACGAAAACTTTACCCAGATACCTATTACCATGCTTTGCAAATTTTGTTAAGATTACCTTCCTGAGATTCACAGACAATATTATCAGTAAGCGCTCTTATCTTTAAACTGCGCCTTTTTTCTCATCTAAGGATCATCTTTTTGTTGTTTTAAAATTTTTATCAGGTGAATTTTATCGGTAGCAAAATTAGATCGCAATGAGAAAAATAATTTAAACATTCTGTAATTGTTTGTGTTGTTTCAAAAAAATATTTCTGCTACATAGTTTTGAAAAATATTTTTGGTCCCTTTAGTAACGTTTGTATTTTTTTTTTGTTTGCGTAACTGACATCCTTTTTTCATGTTTTTTTTTTTTGCTTTCCCATTGTACAACAATTTACGAGTTAAACTTCAGGAATTCCAGGCTGTTAACTGAAAAAATGTTTTTCAACGATTGAAAAAGGTACTTTTTTAGCAGGCTTTTGACATGAAACACAGATTATTTTGCTGTCTATCTATATTTTATGTCGTCCTACAATCCTTACGATTGGCAATATTAGAAGGAAATTGGAAAATGAGATATAATCTTGGTCGAAAGAGATACCTTATTTTGTTGCGAACCGTACAATGTAGAACATTATTTAGGTCTACCTACACTATCCTAGAAAAGTAGATCCTACTCTAATTTATATAAACGACGAAGAAATTGCGAAGAAAGACTGGAAAAACTGTGTTCTGCGACGAGTACCTTTATTATAGAAGAAAATAACATTGGAACAAGAGATTTATATTTCTTAATTCCTTACCCATGTAGGTTAGAGTCATAAAAATGTAGGACATGGCCCATAAGTGTGTGAATCTACTTTTATGATCAGTAAAGTGAGTAGAACTAATTGGTGAGTGATGAACCTATAAAATGTGACGATGTTAGGTAGAACTTGTGCCACGAGTAATGCGGAGGAAAATGCCACTTAAATCCAAATGTTCATAACTTAGCATTTCATGTATTAAATCTAATAATTATACTCGTGAACAAACAGCCACGTATTAAACGCTCCATTCACCTCAGGTGTACCTATATTCTACACAAAGTAAATTTAATTAACACTTTAATTATATAAATGGAATCGTTTGCGCTAACATAAGCATAAAATAGTGGCCTTATTCAAAATACAATATACTGTACAGTGTATTATGTGTGTGTGGTTATAATCAAAACGTTATAATAAGGGTGTGAACTTCAGTATTCAAAGAAATTGCTTTGAGGTTAGGGTTAATAAGGTGGGTTTAAAAATGTGTTCGTAAAAAGTTAACTCTAAAAATATATTTTAAAGCATATTGTAAATAACAAAACGAAACACAAAAACAAAGAAATAAGCCGATTTTGCCAATCGTGTCTACAGAAAGCATTAAAGCATAACAAAATATTGTTTTCATGAAAACAAGTTTTATACCCAGTGGCGAAAGTTTATATCACAGCCATTACAGATGCACTTCGGCATTAGGTATATCCATATATTGTTATTGTTGTTAACCGAGCACTTTAAAAAATCTAATTTTTCAAAAACTATTTTCAACTTTTTTAAACCAAAACCAAAACATGCACTTCAAAATCAAAACGGAAAAGAACACTAACAAATCAATCTGATTTAATATTACTTTATATTTCAACAACAACGTGTAGACGAACGACACGTATTTGATTTCAATGATTCTGACAGCCGGCGTTCGAAACGTTTAACGGTGAAAAATCTACTTTAAATGTTTTTTTAAATAAAAATAACACTGACATTCTAAAAAACTGTCTCCTTGGATGGAATGAGAGGTGTCATCTCGGAAGGTTTTTATCAGTGATTATGTATCGAGCGGGGCACGAGCGCGATACTACCCCGTATACGGCGAGTTTCCAACTGAATCACCCCCGATTCGATGCCTCCGCCCAACATAGAGCGCTTGCTCGACGCGCCGCCGAACCAATTTTAAACCTCCGACACTTCAATATAAAGCCCAAATTAGCCCGTCACACTGTTTGTGGTGAAGAAGATTCGTGCTTCGGTTCGTATAAGCGGCCAATACGCATGTCCACGACAATGTATATAAATTCATATAGAGGGCATAGTTTCCTTATACATTTAGATTTTCTCGAGTTCAAGGACTTTGCGTTATCTGTTTGAGTTTTTAGACGTCGAATCTCTATTATCAAATTACATTGGATATTGATATGATAATTCGCGATTTCTATTTACCTTTTCAATTTTCAACGTAAACAGTCTTGTTTATATTTTTTTGTTGAAAGAAACTCTTGATTAATGTGAATGACCTTTTCAAGAAGGATACAAAAAATAGGTTACAGCTAATTTATTATTCTTTTGAACAATTTTATTTCTCTACAGCTGAGAATTTCTAAATAGTCCTTTTTGTTGATTCCTCGTATTTTATTTGTTTCAAGTTCTTCAATATCCAATTATTGACAAGGTAAGTGGCGGAAAAATAATTACAAGAGAACTTCACAGTTATTATTTTCGTACAATCGTAGCGAACGGCAACATCAATGAAAGCGTTAATTGCGTTCATTTAACAAAAACACTCGTCGTCGTAAAACGTGGAAAATATTAATTATCATTTTGTTTCCGAGCTTGCGAAAATAAAAGAACGAATAAAGTGGAAAAATAAAAGTGCCAAGGTTAATTCTAAGGGTTTTACATCTTCGAATATCGCTGTACAAGGTCACAGCGTGATTCAGTTGATCAATATTAATGCATAGCACCCCCTGAATAAGTATTATAATGGTAGGAACCTTTCACGGTAATGAATATTTCCCCGCTATGTGGGAAAGTTACTTAGTTCTTTTATTTTTATTCGTGAGCTATATTACTTTTGTGTGCGTAGTATGAGTGAAATACGGCCAAGCTTTCTAAGCCTCCGCCTAAGGACTTAGGCAGAGGATATGTGCCTGCCACTGTGATGGAGAAAGGAAATCATTATGTAAGCCTGTGGCAGTTAGCTGGAATAATTGTGTTATTTGTTTAATGAATACGGGTCTCTATTTGTTTTGCATAACAAAAGTGGATGTTTCGCAAAAATAGTATTTCACTAGTTGTTTTTATGGTTTTTTATACTGTAAACGTACCATTATATTATGGACACAAAATACACATAACAGTTTTAAAAGCAATAATAAAACTAGGTTAGATCATAATCATGAGACTGTGATAATTATGCAAAACGCATAAAATAGTTTATTATTTTGATTTTGCGAAGTTCATGAAAAAAAAAAAGTAAATAAAAAATCTAATGGTGACACTAGAAAGGTTTTCATTTTAGAGAATATAAAATTTATGTATATAAGTGAACTAAAATATAATGATTTATTACTTGTACCATCAGTAGCGAACCGCCCCTGCATTTCATGGATTTTACGATACGATAAAACACGTCGAGATTTGTCTGTAAAAATTTAGATTTTTGAAACCTTCCATAATAAATTCTCTCGATGAAAACTGCACCAAAAACCATTACGTAGTAAAACGCAGTTGCACAAACAAGTATAAAAAGTGACATTTATTTAAGAAATTGTAACTTTATTATTTTTATTTTCAGTACATATAATAATAGCTGACCCCGCAAACGTTGTTTTGCCATATAAATTTAAAAAAAATATATAGTAGCCGATTCTCAGACCTACTGAATATGCATATAAAATTTGGTAAAAATCGGTAGAGCCGTTTCGGAGGAGTACGGTAACTAACATTGTGACACGGAAATTTTATATATAAGATTTTCAAGTTCGTATACTTAAAAATTAGGTTGGAGAATTCAGCGTCCTTTATTTTAATTTCAAAATGTAATATAAAAAGTTAATTACAATTCATCATCATCATCATCATCAGCCGGAAGACATCCACAGCTGAACATAGGCCTCCCCCTTAGACCGCCACGCCAAACGACAATTTGCCACTTGCATCCATCGGCTGCCCGCGACCCTCACGATGTCGTCGGTCCACCTAGTGGGAGGCCTGCCTACGCTGCGTTTTCCGGTCCGTGGTCGTCACTCGAGAACTTTTCTTCCCCATCGGTTGTCAGTTCTACGAGCGATGTGGCCTGCCCATTGCCACTTCAACTTGCAAATATTATGAGCTATGTCGGTGACTCTGGTTCTTCGCCGAATATCCATGTTCCGGATTTTATCCCGCAAAGAAACTCCAAGCATAGCTCTTTCCACTGCTCGTAGAGTGACTCTTAGTCTCTCTAAAAAGCCAGCAGTCAAAGACCACGTTTCAGAGCCATATGTCATCACATACACATATGGGATTCTCGATGAGAAGATATCACGTAACTTCTCAAAGCTGCCCATCCGAGTTGGATTCTTCGGGCGACCTCTTTCTCGAAGTTGGACCTACATAACTGAACAATCTGTCCAAGGTAAGTATAATGGTCTACAACTTCGAGAGTATCATTCCCAACAACAACCGGTGCGGGTGCCACATGGACATTCGACATGACTTTCGTCTTGTCCATGTTCATTTTAAGTCCGACCCGTTTGGAAACGATACTAAGGTCGCTGAGCATAGCATTGAGGTGCTCCAACGATTCTGCCATGATGACTATACCATCGGCAAAACGAAGGTGAGTGATGTATTTGCCATTGATATTGATGCCGAGTCCGTTCCATTCCAAGAGCTTGAAAACGTCCTCCAACGCGCTCTCTTCCTGAAGTCGGATGGACATGGTGGCGTTTCTATACAAACACTTCAACACTTCGATATACCTATAGTCGATATGACATCGTTGGAGGGACTGCAATACTGCCCAGGTTAGTCCACAAACGCTAAACACAATGGCCGATTATACTCCTCTGTCTTCTGTATAATTTGGCGGAGCGTGTGTATGTGGTCTATAGTATTAAAACCTTTTCGGAAACCGGCTTGTTCGAGAGGCTGGAAGTCATCAAACCTGCGTTCGAGACGGTTCGTAATGACTCTTGAAAACAGCTTATAATACATGGCTCAGAAGTGAGATTGGCTTGTAGTTCTTCAACAAGGTGTTATCACCGTTTTTGAAGAAAAGAACAACCACACTCCTGTGCCATGCTTCTGGCGTATAACCTTCGAGTATGACGGAATTAAATAACTTCTGGAGGACTAGAAGTACCGGTTTTCCACCCGCTCTCAGAAGTTCTGTTGTGATTCCGTCCTCACCAGGCGCCTTGTTATTCTTGAGTTGTTTAAGAGCCATTCTAATCTCGTACAGGCTGATGTCCGAGATATCCTCAGTGTAGTGTCGAGTCAGTTTAGCTCTTGCGTCTCGAGATGTACCGACACCGACACTGGGCACCGACACCGACACTAATTACAATTAATGAAACCTATTATAAAAATGTGCAAAAGCAACCAAATTAGTATTCTGTGTTTTACAAATTGAATGAGATTTTGTTTTCACAAAAACTAATGAAGCAAAATTACCATACCAAACTATATTAAAGTTAGAGAAAGGTTACCCAGGGTATCAATTTTCCGGAACACTGTTATTTTGAACCCAACATAATATGATGATTGGGGTAATGTGACTACACCCTTTACGCATTTTGTTGCCCTTTTGTTTCGTTGTAAAACTTGCATATTTTACAAAACAAGATTTGTTTTTCGGTTGATGTGGGTGTATGCTTTTCAAAAGTTGTATCTAAAACCAAAGTTTACTTGATATAAACACAATTAATGATTGTTGTAACGCAGTTGTAACTGTGTTGAAGTATATTTTTTTTAAATCACCGTAATATTCAAACTCGAGGGCACCCCTCAAACTATTCAACATAAATATAAAAAAGATTGGATCACTTCTATAATTTATAACTTTTTACATATATTTTAAAGGCATATCCTTTTCAATCTCATCTAATTCCCTAAGTAATCGGTGCCTTCCACTTCATCATTTTCACAATCCATTTTCAGACAAGAAATAATTAATTTCGCAGCATCTCAGGGGCCATGAAACCAATTTGCGCTTTATCTGAAAAAACAAGATCCATCAATATCTATTCAGTCATTATTTTATTTATTCCAATGAAGACTTTATTATGAGTTACAAACAAAACATTTATTTTTCTAAAAAGTAATTGTAACAAATGAGGTGTTCTTCTTTTTTTTTAGATTGCCTCTTGTTTGATCACCAACTCGCCGTATGATAAGTGATAGTGTGGTCAGAAGTGAAGGGCTTCACACACAGCAGATATAATGTAAAGATGTACATTATAGCACGATACATCTCATTAAATCTTTCCGTAGAAATCGTCAGGAGGCCACACACTGCAGCTATAATGTATATTTTTACATCTTCGAATTTCTATGGAAATATGTAATGAGATGTATCGTGCTATAATGTACATCTTTACATTATAGCTGCTGTGTGTGAAGCCCTTGAAGCACGCTTGCCTAGAAATAACCTATTCACTCTTGATTTAAAGATCCAAAGTTTGTAGCTATTAGGGAAAACAGACTCTGGCAGAGAAACTCTACTTCTTAGTTATGTGTACAATGAAAAAAAAATACAAAACGCTTTATACCTATACGTATGATGTTCATCGTGTATCTATGGCGAATTGCCCTAAGTAGGTAAATAGAAACATTAAGACTAACATACTGGCAGATAACTTTATTATATATTTTTTAAATTGTTATTCCAGACCAGCTTCTGCCAGCGACTTCGTACGCGGATCCTGTTGCTTATGCCAGCAACAATGGGGTCTCCAAAATCGAAGATCTGAAACGTCTGATGTCGAATTCTTAGAGCCTGGGGACGGGAAAACAACGGGACGCGTATGACGATTCCAGACGTTCCAGATCTTTCATTTTTTAAGTCAACAGGAAATACCCATCAGACTAAACAACTCTTGCTAAGATGTTATTCATATACGTATGTATGTTTTATGTATAATTATGTTATAGTGTAGCTGGGCTCTTGGAGTTCCACATCAGGTGTTCCATATCTTCAAATTTATTTTCTTAGCAGAAAATGCTCATCACGCGGAACATTTTTTGCTATGGCGCTATTTTTGTATCTTTTATAGTTTAGCTGATCTATTGCAGTTCTGCATCAGGTGTTCAAGTTTCCAAGATAAATTAAATCCTATATGTTGCCCAGACTTAGTAGCTATACAGCAAAAAAAAACAATCAAGATTAGCGTGTATGAAGTAACTTCTCCCGTTTTCCTAACATTTCCCTTCACTGCTCTGCTCCTATTGATTCTAGCGTGATGAAAAGTATACTATAACCAGCGCAGGGGTATGAAAAATAATTGTACCAAGTTTCGTCAAAATCCTTCGAGTAGTTTTTGTTTCTATAACGGTTATACAGACAGACAGACAGACAGACAATAATTTTATTAATTGCATTTTTGGCATCCCCCTGATAGTTATTTTGGAAATATATTTCATGTACAGAATTGACCTTTCTACATAATTATTTATTACAAGTATAGATATAGATAGATAGATAGATAATATCTTCATTTCCTTTGTTAGATACGCCAAATATCTTACCATTAAATGGCTAACCATAACCATCAGATTACTTCAAAGAAAATAATTATAGGAAATCACGTTATCATATTTGTGCGAGTAGTATTAATAGTACACACGCATTTCATAATGGGTGAGCCTTTAGCCATCAACGGAGCATAAATTTAGACTATGTGTCTACAACTAAGATATTTATTGAAAAAAGACTACTAGCTTTTCAACTGAAAATCTCTACTTTATACAAAACAGAGATTAATTTAATCTTGAAATTAAAAAAAAAAAAACTCTTTTGGGATCTGTCTGCAGTACAGACGAGATTCAGGAGAAAATATTACTGGAAACCCAAAAAAACATTGACAGACCTAACCCTCGAGTCCTGAACCCCAATGTCTCTAGTCACGTTCGCAACTACTGTTATAACAACCAAGTATATGCGAGACGAATACAAATTGCTTTGAGATATGATATTATGTTTAAAGTGACACATTTAATTCCCCGAAGCGCACGTGACGGTTAAAGTCCTTACACAGTTATTTTATCTTGGACAGAAACCTTATGTCATTCAGAATAAAGGTCATTTTACTACAGGAAAGATACGCAGTTACTCACAGTACCCTCCTATGCAACGGACAGCCGTCGGAGAGAACGTTTCTCTAAGGCTTATACGGGTGTGCTAATGAATATTATGTGTGTAATTATGTATCGCTCGCGTCTTGATACGAATTTTGGTGAGTGGCAAACTGAATTTTCCTTGAGTACGGGCGTGACTTGGATTAAATTTGATGGTATACGATTAACACGCTTGTGAAAGGTGGTGTCTTAGGATCCATCTTTCTTACAAAAGTCAACAAATCATTTTTTGTACCAAAAAGTATGAATATGAAGTTTTTTATAAAAGAGGCATGAATAAAGAAACTGTAGACACTCAATACATACTAAAATAAAATACAAAAACAACAATTTTTCTATGTTTTCTCCCTCTGAATGTAAATTTGAAAATCTTCAGCACGAAGTGGAAATGCAAAGAGCGGTAACACTCTATTATCCTTTATCTTCTTAAGCGGAACGAAAGTTAATGCAAACGGGACTAGAGGGGCATGTAAGAAATAAAATGCCAATTTAATCTCAGAGATGATGCAGAAAACACAATGGATATGACGTCACTGCATCTGATACAATTGAAGCCATCTCATTACTCAACAACTGATTGCGAAACACCGCGTGCATTATGTCCAATGCCTTTGTTAGAAGCCTTGGTATATTTCCAGTTTTATCACAGGCCGTTGTATGAAATTCTTTAACCAACAGAAACGATAAAAGACCAGTTATTTATCGTGTCATAAAATTTTATTGCAAACACTTAAGCAGAAATTTTCATTCGCATGTGCTTGTGTTTCTCTGTTTCTATACTTCTATTCATCAGTAATCTCGTTAAACGTACTTTACAAAAGTATGTCTAACTTGGATGATTGATTTGATTATTTTGAAAAGGTGAGGGCCAAAAGTTTTTCCAATTCAAGGCACTGGTTCTGGCTTAACTTTTAAGCAAATTATGTAGTTTACTTATTTCTATACTCACCCACCTTTTAGTTTATTAATTAATTTAAAGTGTTCCTATTTTAAGCTGTCATAAGAATCTACTGTAGCAATTTACATAATTAAATTACGTGCTCATTTCATTTAATTAGATTTTCTTATACAAAAACCATTTATTATCATGAAATGGGCAATAACAGTGAACAGGTAATTCGGGATTGAGGTTAGAATTATCTTCTTATATAGGATAAGTATGCAAAAAACTGTTATTCCTTGACTTATAATAATACTTTATGCAGTTCATAATAAATATTTGACTTCACAATGATCCCCCAAAAATGAAACCAAACCGAGCGTTGGACACGATAAAAAAGTTTCAATTTAAACATCATCAACACTTTTTGTTGATCCATTTAATATTTTTAAAAGCTTTTAACCTCAATTTAAAATTTTCCTCTAAAACTGACCGTATAAAATAAAAAGGTCGTTAATCTCACAAAGTGTATTTGCGCACTGGGTAAAAATTAAAATACGAAATTTGTCAGGGCTCTCTGTGGTGTGCCAACTGGCTTTCCCGCAAAAAACTCGCTAAAAGTCGGGAGAATCCTGATTCCGAAGCTTGCGGTAGCTCTGGTAGGACTCGAGCGGCCTAGATTTCAATCCGAGAAACTAATTTACATTTATCCCATCTCTTATGTGGTTAGTGAGTGAAAAATGTTGGGTTTGGAAGAGGATGGAATGAAAAATGTGTCGTTCAGCAAATCTCCGTCATTTTTTTTTTCAAAATGTTTTTATAAGGGTTACTGTAATTGACTGAACTCGAATCAAACTGAACAATCCAAGTGACCCGCCCGTGTGCCAATCGCACTACGAAGACTATTACTAAGATTTGTGAATCACCGGTACCGGTCCGCTACGCGCAACTGTCTGCGGTGCTGTGATACATGCGCGCGCGCTGCTACGTCACTAGTGTGTGCTACGAATCATTAACTACGAGATTTGTATCGGCTACGCTTTTACAATACTAGGTTGTCATTGGTTTGAAATAATACCAGTTTAGCAGCTGTATATGTTTGCCTACAGGGGTTATTCAAAATTGCGTAACATCCTGCGAGTAAGCACTGAGTGTAGTACCAGTCTTATACAAACGATGTGTAACCTAGATATAGCTGTTGGTATACGCATAGACGAAAAAGTGCTACCTCCTCGCATCTCAAAATAGTATAGTTTTCAAAACCATAACTAACCACATTTTGGGTTGTTTTCCTTTATTGCATTTTTTAATGGGTATTATATTATTGACTAATTATCTTGTGGTAGTACTAAAAAAATTTTTACGTGTATGATTTTTACTCAGGCGGACTTTGAGTAAATATTCTATGTGTTTTCCCTTACACGCTCATGCATTTATACGTCTGTTCCCCTCACATCCGCATTTCTGTCAATGACATTTTATTTCATTCTTTCGCATCGGATGTATTATGAGAAATATTCAAATATACAGCTTTTGTGTCTCGGAATTCTCATAAAAATATATTTCGTAGTTCCCTCGTTTGGTTTGATTGTGAATAGTTGCCAGCCGCAGACATATTCAAGTTTTTATGAATGATACCCGACGTAAAGTCAATAACAATCCAATCGGCATTTTTTTTCGACTCCGCAGAAATGGTGGCGCGTTCGGTACTGTTAGTCATTTTTTCATTTGCACGGCCTGGTTTGGTTTACAACCTATCTAAATTCACAATTATTTTCCTGTCCAAAATTTTCAAACTCTTTTGTTTGTTTTACAAATGGGTATTGTACGTCAACACACAATTGCTTTCTCAATTAATTTTGCAAAAGCAATTTATGAAACGTAATTTCGCTGAAGAACTAAACTGGTTTACCATTTAATATTGAAATTGTATGTGTAAATTAAGTAGCGTGTAACTCGAATATTATCCCACGGGAACGATACTCTGGGATAAGAAATATCCTATATGTTATTCCAGACTATGGCATCTCTGAAGTAAATTTCGTCAAGATTTGTTTAGCGGTTCAGCACGCGTAGCATGTCTGTTTCTGTATTCTATCAAGAAAAGGTAAAGTTATTCCATGGATATACAATTTGACGGTTTTTACACGAGAATGTCATGATCTGAATACCACTGAAGAAAAAAACATTAATTAAATATTTTCATGCTTGAAACGGTAACAATCGTTCTACATTCTGTCGTTTTGTGTTTTCTTCCGTCGAGAGAACCCTGTGATGAACCATAATTTAGTAACATATATCCGTCCATCCATCCACATTCGCGTATTTATAATTTTAGCTAAATTCGTCCCACGATGCACTCACTCCATACAGTACTGAAAGCTGAATAAAACAACCACAGTTTCAAACATCGGTCTATCCGGAACACTCGTAGACAGGTAAAACAGGCTTATCTGCTATTCCGGTAAAGCTTTTAGTCTGGAATATTTATAGGGTGTGTCCCTCATGACCCAGTATGATATCGAATTATGAATTTATCGTGTTATATTACAATAGTGGCGTTTATCTTATTCATTGTCTGTGTATATTCTGGAATTTTAAGTTGCATTGGATGATTTTGTTTCTAAGAAACAAATTATTTAAACCCCTTCTACACGGTCAGACCTGACCGCCTGACAGAGGTGACCTTGGTCCGGTGTGCGACCAAATATGGGCGGAGTCAGTCGGGAGCGCAGCCGTCCCGACAGGCTGCGTCCGCGGTGGGACCCGACCGTCAGCCGACAGCGTTCCAGACGGTGGGGTACTGTTGACACGACCAAGTTCACCTCTGTCCGGCGGTCAGGTCTGACCGTGTAGAAGGGGTTTTATTGAGAGTAGACATTTTGTTTTACACGTCGATTTTTGTTAAAAAGGTACGTCTATTCGTTTTTTTCCGGTAGGGTCACCTGATCTGTTCTTGCTGATTATTATTTCATTTGAACGGCCAATGACAAAATAAAATAGTGAATCTACTATATTTGTAATTTGGGGAAATATCAGCTTTGATGGAGTGCTAAACACATTTGTGGAAGATTGGCCAGATATCGTCACTTATAGGACGAACTGGGGAGCTATGCAATGGGGACTGCATTGTCAGTAGCGTTGGTTGTACAACAATGGTTCTTTTCTTTTCAAATTATCTTATACACACTACCAAAATAAAACCTTATTTTAATAACGTCTTTAATGTTCTAATAATAATATGAAGGTCACACTATATTTACAGCACGTATATTAGCGTAAGTAACCTTGCTACGAAAATATTTTCTTTCAACCACCATTTACATTCTTAGCAAAATTCCTCTTGATGTAACTACTTTTGCCGAAATTTCACAGCACGCACAGCTATTGGCGTCCAGACACAGGAAAGCATTCGTTTTATTACACAAACGCCCCACCCAAGTGAAACATTCACCCACTATACTCTATTACAAGAATTACGACAACGCTAATTTACAAACAAACAACCGTCTTATAACGCCGAACTAAAGTTCTTTTTAGATTGAGCTAGATGTGTAGTTAAGTCATTTAGTAAAGAAATAGGGCATATTCAGCAACAAAATGTAAATAAAATGGCATGCATTAATTGCTGGGTTTTCACAGTTCGTTTATTGGCAAGGAAATTTCTTCTTTTTTGTGTTGTTAATAATTCAGACGACATTACAATGAAATCGATGGGGAATAAGATACGTTTCATTGGGTTTTATTGGAATATGCAAGTGTATTTCATATGGTTTTAGATTACTATTTAATATTTTATAAATATTAAACGCATGCATAGCGAATTTCACATTTTACATAATGACAATGGGCAAATGTGGTCCAAGCATCAATCGCTAACGATACTTTTATTTTTGAATAGTCTGTTCTATTACTACTCCTTTTTACCCGACTACGGCAAAGCCAAAAGGAAAATTATGATTTCTATATAAAAAAAATTAGCATAAAGTAACGAATACAAGTAAGTATTTATTTATAGTAAACCAGCTGGTTTACTATAAAACCAAGGGATTGAATATTTCTATTGGATCAGCTGATCCAATAGAAATATTCAATCCCTTCCGGATGAAGAAAAAAGTGCCACTTGGTCCAATTGTGGATCTAAACCATTCAAGAAACCACACAAATAAACATTAAAACTGGTCCAGCAGTTGAGAAGAAGTTCAGTGACCTAGTGGCCTACCATAACGTCTTAAAGGGTGAATCTTTAGGCTGTGGGAAAGAGAGAACTATATTAGTCGTCTTGTGCCATCTCGTTTGCTGAGCGTAATTACTCAAGCTTTAAGACGTCATGGTAGGCCACCTGGGGGGGTATTGCAACGTCTTAAAACCAGGCTTGTTCCAGTGAGTGAACGAGATGGCGCTATACAAGTGTATAGCTCTGTCACTTTCACTCGCCGGAATAAGCCTGGGACCTTACTCTTGAAATCAATCCCAATCTCGATCGTATTCCAATTCGATTCAGTTTCAATTCCATTACTCAGAAAATTGGCACTCTTGAACGAAGTCGAGATTGAGATTTGAATCGACTCATGTTCGACTACACATACACTGATTGTCATGGGGTGGCCATACAAATGAAAACGTTAATTACCAAATTTAAAAATATTGAATTACTCATTAAATCAATAAATAAAGTTGTGCTGATATTTATTTGCGTTCGAGTAAAGTCGATTTCATTTAGTTCCAAAAAAAAACCGCCCAATACTGTTCCAATCGTGAGCTAGTGTTAACATTCAAGAGTGTTAAATGACAAGATCTCGATCCCAATTTCCAATTTCAATTGAGATCGAGTGTCGAGAGTAAGACTGCTGGTCTTAAGACGTTGTAATACCCCCCTGAACACGTACATACACAAAAAGTTAAAATATAAAGATAACCTATATACAATTAATTAGTAAGCTGTCCAGTCTAAACGGCATGATTGATGTTAACTAATGTGGAATCATTAGAGTCGTCTCGTGATGAGAGTAGCACTGGCCAGTTTTTGCGATTGGATTTATATTATTTTTTCGATTGTAGTAAAAAATAATAAAGTTACCTTAGACGTTATTATTTTTAACTAAATCAATCAAATTGTTTAAATTAAATCGTAAAACGACATTAATTTTGACAGGCCAGTTGGTCTAGTGGTTAGTGACCCTGACTACTATGCCGGAGGTCGTGGGTTCGATTCGCACCCAGGACAAATGTTTGTGTGATGAGCACGATCATTTGTTCTGTGTCTGGGTGTCATTTATCTATAATATTTATGTATTTAGAAATATATAAGTATGTTTATCAGTTGTCTAGTACCCATAACACAAGCTCTGCTTAGCTTGGGACTACATGGCCTTGTGTGATAGTTGTGGAATATTATTTATCTAATATCTTTAAACGAGCAACTCTTGTATATTTATATATCATCAGGATCTCGGAAACGGCTCCAAGGATTTTCATGAAAGTTACAGGTTAGGGGTTTTTCGGCTCAAGGAATCGATTTATCAAGGTCCCAGGTTCGAGAAAAGCTCGGTTCCCAAGATATAGACATTTTAAAAACCGAGCAAAGCTCGGACAACCAGATATTTTATTTATTATTAATCGTATTAAAAAAATGTAAAAAAAATACGCAGTTTTTTACAATTTCCAATATTTAATCGTGCATTCGTAAACAAAAGATTTTCTTCAGATATTTTCAGTTGCTTTTCACAACAAAAATACACAAACAGTAGTAAAGGGAGGATAATGTATAGCTTTTCATTCCGTCGGTACTGTTCAAAGGGGATAATAACCCAGACTTAAATTTTAAAAGCTTACTGTCTACGTTCCTTTGTTTCCAACAGACAGGACTTTATTGGATTCTCAGCTGATCTTATTGTATCGTTTTAATGCAATATTCATCGACTTAAAATTCTATGCGGGTAGCCAAGACAATGTTTATAAAAACATTGAACATAAATAAAAATGTGTCTTAAATCTGTTCTATATTTTTACACGACTAGCGACTGCCTGAAAAAGGAGTGTTATTATAAATTACATAAAAAAAAAACAAGTAACAAATGTAAATATGCCATCATTTGATATCGCCATACTTTAAAAAGCAATAAATATCTTACATTACTTACCGTTACTCTTTCAGAATATAATTAATTATTCGTTTAACATAACCTTTTGTACAGACATACAGACCTTTGAACAAGGAAGAAAATAAATAGTTTTTTTTCTGTTTTAATTTCCAATGTTACTAAGAGAACAGCTGCTTTTTTTTTTTTTAGCGTGGTAAAATCATCAAATGAGTCCTCCGGCCCCGGGCAGGGCGGGAGGGACTGTCAGACTTCTACTGACTAAAATCCACGGTGTCCTTCAATAGCCTATTACGTTCCGGGGTCACGGTAAGGAAATAACCCCGCGACCCCGGCAGGCTTTGGCCCTCTGAGAGGGGGGCCCCGTCATCATGCTGACGCTCTTTGAGGCGCGCGTGGGACACAACGCGCCGTCGACCCGGGCATGGTCCTTTGTCGGGCAGCGAGTTGCCCTTTACTCGCTGCCCGCATGCCCGCGCCTACGGTGGCCGGAGATCATCTGCTGACGTCCGACGCCGCGGGCGCCTACCACTGCGGTTGGGGCGGAGGGAGGACGCTGTCCTCTCTCGCTCGCGGCCCGCCTCCTCCTTCACGAGCATTACTGCCTCGCAGAAGGAGCAGACCGCTTCCCACTCCGTCTCGCCCCGCAGTATGGCCGCAACCAATGCCGGGCGCGAGAGGTCTCCGCCTATCGCAAGAGAACAGCTGCTTAAGATAACTTCAACGAATAAACTAACGCCGTAAAAAAGGAAAAATATTCTGCTCTACTTAGAACCCGGAAATAATGATAACGATACACGGAGGAAATCCGATAAAATCATAAGCTTTTCTACTAAAAATGTTTCTAAGACCACCGATGTTAGGATATTCGTAGCTTGAGACATTTTAAGAAGTGAGTATTCTGACACGACTGGAATTTAAATTCAAAGAATATGAGATTTTGTCACGTGTGCTGTAGGGAAAAAAATATTTGTACTTGAAGGCTCCCGAAGGATTTGTGATTGTTAGTTTGATTGTGTTTGCAAAGTATTCATAAAGTTGTTCAGATATTCTTCTGAGTTTTGACTGTTTTTGGTTCGGCGCCGACAAATACGGCGAAGATTAACCATCAATGTTCTGCTACACTATTGCACTCTCTGTTCGTACTCATAGTTCCAAATTCCTAACGGAAAAGTCAGTAACATTGCTTGATCTTGGAATCGAACTAAGGACAGTACAGTAATCGTGCTTGCGTCAACGAGACCACTGATCCATCGAATATATATAGTACGATTGCGGTGCTCCTGCTACAAAAGTGGCCACTTACTCAGCCCAAATAGTATAATTATTTAATTCGTTCACGTCACGATGTTGTTACCTCCTTTTTAAGTAGGTACCTACGTTTGTTACTGGGGTAACCATTAAATGAAGCCCGTGACAAAAAAAGAAGGACTATCAGATCAGCAGGACAGAGGTTTTATAATTATATTTGGTCAAAGTTCGCTTCTCCTATGATGTAATTCTTTTATTCAACTATCGAAATATATTTTTTCATCATTTCATAGTAGAACATAGGTAAAAATATAATTTCGTGTATTCGTTTAAATTCATGTCTTTATTTTTTTATGAATTAAAAAAAAAATATGAAAACATTTAAAAATACAAAATGTAATTACTATTATGGTAATTTTTCGGTACATTTCAAGTTGGTTTAAGCCCTTTTGCTTCTAGCCTAATAATCAACTTTATTCTTTAGCTGTTTCCTTCAACTAGCTCAAAATATACATCCACTATTTTTCCTTCATTTCTACATTACCATAGAAATTGGAGTTATACGTACAATATACATGTAAATTGCCCTTTCATTTCTAGTGCAAACCCTTTTTCAAGGGTGAGGTGTAAGCGTGCGATGAAACAAGTTATTTCATAATACGTAGTTTTATAACCGACGTAACCCGCTTTATGTTCTTTGCGTTACGTTTGTTTTATGATTCAATTATTAGCCACTAGAGTATTTTTAGTTTCGTCGCCACATTTTTCTTTGATAGCTGTTGTTACGATGTAGTTATTAAGTTTCGAATTGTGTTGTTAGACAATATTTTTGTGTTATGAAATCCAGAAAACTTTTAGCTGGTAAAGCTAAATAATATTTGACTGACTGATTTTCAAAATGTTCAATACATTCAAAGAAAAAAATCTTGAACATGTTCATGTAAGCATTAAAAAAATATAATATAGAAAGTGAAACAAAAAGGTATCGTGTTAAATCAAATCAGTACCAACATTAACATTCTTATTTTCGTATAAAAGCCAAGCTGTATTCATAAATACACATACTCTGGATCTGCACGGATTATAGTTTCAAAATCTGGCTTTTATAACTACCTCTACAGTATAACCATTACACAAAAGTGAATCTACAAATCCTACAAAACTCTAAAAAGGGTACAGTCGACAACGGATTTCGAAAACGGATAATATATTCAATGGTGTAATCCCCGAATACCGTCAGACATTCAATTCATTTCGTTGAATGCGATTTTCTCATCGACTGTACGAAGATTCCAAGATTCTTGCTGAGTCTTTGTCTGAACCCCGTTCAGTTACATAACTTTAAATTTGGAATTAAATTTATCGCACTTTAATTGGATTGCTCTAATTTGTTCTTGTTCATTGTTGTGAATAATTGTTTCTAGAGTTAATTCATTATTGCACTAGTTCTTTAGTGTCACTTTTAATTAGGTATGTTTTGTGTTTCGTGTCTTTTTTTTTCTCGTCTGAATAATTAATACTGCCCTGCAATGTAGCTTGTATGGCGTTATCCCACAAACCGTACCGGTAGTTAGGTACTAATAAATGCAGTGTCCCACATGTTGCAGTGACCATGGAAACTAATACAGATGTTAAATTTGTAACCGAAATCTGGTCTTACTATTTTTTATGGTACAATTTTTTAAATTATTATAGTTAATACTATAACGATTTTCTACAACTTTGTTCAATTGAGACAATTTTTGTTAATTTCTGATTGTAACGTTGAGTTTTACATAAAAAGAGACACTAAGTATACTGAACAATCTTAAACGCAAACACAGAACCGTAATCGTGTTATTCAAAATTTAATAATAACACTTAGAAACAAAAATAAACGAGCTAATTATCCCAAAGTTACCGTCGACCATGCAATTTGCGAAGTAACTCCTTCCGTGACATAATCATGTACTAAGAAGGGATTTCTCGCACCGGTAACTGGCCAAAAAGGTAAAATGTGTTTGTGCAAAACCTACATAAAAGCGTACTTATGAATAAATAAGCTTAAGCAATTATGAGAAGAAAACGTGCAAATGGCAACAATGGAAAATTTTAATAGCGTGAAACTGCAAATCTGTGTTTTATATAGACTAGCTGTTTTCCACTGCTCTGGTTTGCCTGATTTTTCTTTTAAGCCTAACCAGATACATGTAAAACCAAATAATATTTTTTAGAAAATAAGTTATTATACTCTGTTTGTGTTAAATTACTAAAAAAAGCATGTCTGATTTATGGATATGTCGGATAGATAAGAGGGAATAGTAGGTAAGTGGTTTTCAGGTTGATAACCGTAAAATTGCTACACAGATAGGTATCCAGAAAAACGACGATTTTTATAACAATAAAATCACGTTGCAAAGTCAAAAAAACCGATGGAAAAACACAAATATCATGTTTATGTATTGTACGTGTTTTGTATACTGGCGTTTTTGACTTGGCAACTATATTTACAATTCTACACAGGTAGTCAAAACAGGAAACCAGATGCTCCAGCCTAAGTACATTGTAATCCTATCTGTGACAACGAACAGAAAAATGAAGAAATAATAAAATATACCTCTTTTAGAAGGCTCCGGGATATTGTATTACAACAAAAGGAAATAAGCTTTGCTAGACTTTTCTGCAATGTTCGTACGGCTCAACTCAGAAGTTAACGCAGTAAGCATTTTTCTTCGGCGGAAAATAAATGAAAATCGCTTGAGTTTCCTACAGCAGTTTGCAGGTTAATTGATATAAAACAGTATCGAATAAGCGAATGTTTAATGAAGAATTAATTAATTTATAACTGCGTTGAAAATTATTTCTTTCAGTATCTACCTGTCAAAAGAGATGTAACTGTATAATTGAATAAATTAAAAACATGAATATTTTTGCGAACAGAATCAGAACGGCTGCTGCCATTTCATATTTTCAGAAATGGATCAATTATTATTATTTACCAATGCCATCTGAACGACATTCAGTCACCAAAATGTTTTTGTATGTGCACACAGGATGATTTAAAAAAAAAAACAGCATCATTATTTTCTTCAATCGCCCCTACAACCGGAGATCGTTCAAAAAGCGAATAGAGACGTATCTACATAATTTCCTTCGGTTTCTTCTTGATATAGACAAGGACAAAATGGATCTTTACAAACAATTGATCGCAGTTTGATTTTATTATTAGACCGGACTTGACCTTATTTTTTTCCGGTCTTTTGATGGACTTCAAAGAGGGAACTGTTTGGTGACAAGTCACTGACCGAATGATTACATTATCATTTAGTCTTTGAGGTTTAAAAAAATCTTTATAAAAGCACTTTTATGAACGTCTATCATACCTGTTTTTATGAAATCTAAGCAACGCAACACTTTGAATTTTGGCATAATTTTAGGTCTCAAGAACACTATTCAAAGAATTAAATATTTTTGTTTTTCAAGCGAGTCGGCTCTCCACAACAACCTCCTTCTTAATTCCGGAGACTAAACTGAAACCTCTAATTTCAAATACATCCAGCCGGAATATCCTTTAAATTGGAATACGGCAAAGCATCTTGGCAAAAACAGGTTTGATGAGAACTCTTGAACGATATCCTTAACAGCATTTGCAGATACCTACGGCATCGAAGTAGTGTAGCATTCCTCAGTATCACAGCGCACACTTAAATTCAATGTATGGGACTAGAATCATCTCGTCTCTTTATTGACAAGGCGTCCCCACTCTGTTAGCACAGAACCGGATTAACTCTAAGTATCGCCAAAGCGACACCTGATCGACCGTCCTTTTTTGTAACGTGGTAAAGTCATCAAATGAGTCCTCCGTCGACCGCTAGTCATCAGCAAGTGCAAGTGGCTACAGGCTCACGTAACCGAATATGAGGTGCTTAGAAGTGAACTTTTAGTAGTGTTCGGGCGTTGTCGCCATTAATCGAGTGACGCGAGCGATGGCTGCGCGGGCGCATATATCAAGGGTCAACGGCCCACCGGGGCACTCCACATTCGACCGGCACCGAGCTCACACGCATTCATTTTACTTGTATTGTTTGTCCGGGATCTATTATTCTTTGTAAATTACCAATATATGTATAACTAGTTTTACAGTCCACTGCTTTAACTTCATAAGGTCCTCAGCAAGGTCTCCATCAAGTAGTAAAAAGGACAGAGATGAAGTTAGTCAGTTTGTATCAACACTTCCCTACATAAACTTACCCTATCAGATGTTCACTGGTTCAAATGTTCTAGGACATATCGTTTAGACCGTTAAACCGTCCTTGCCGTTAATTATATTTTATTGTAGCACTTTGTAAATTAATTTGGACGCCATGGGATAGCTTATGTTTTTTTTAAAATGGACTGTAATACTCGTTATAATGTTATTGCTCAATTTAAAATTTTCAATTACGATCACAACATTACATTGAAACTGTAGCAATATCAACAAACGTTTAGATACACATTTTCCAGCCATTGATTGTAAACAATACTTTATCGAGTAGAAACCTATACTATCGGCCATCGATGTTGCCACGGTGCCGTCGTCTCAACCATTGCCGTAGCTTCGATAGCAAACGAATAATTAATCGGTCAACCGACGTCTCTTGCCCCATTTTCTGTTAAATGGGGCTACGTTTTACTTCCTTCACATTGTTGGTTTGAAGATGAATTATTAGCAAGAAATATACTGGCCGAAGGTAGCAGTTTTCTTGGAAAAAGAGTAAATATTTTAGAAATTCCGACAACTGAAGGTACAGTAGTGGACGTTATTGATGAAATGCCACGTGTTCCCATTTGTTAGACACTGTAACGTAAATACAAGAGCTTTGCAGAAGTTTACATTTATTTTTAAAGAACAGAGGAACTGACTGGGTTGTAGAGGTCGGATAGGCAGCTTCGCTCTATTTAAAATACTGGTATTCAGTTGCATTAATTCTATGGTGTTACACTGGAAGTCATCAGGAAGATTTTAATAGAACATACTATGCTCGACCATTGCCAGAACAATCTGTCAACAGGTATTTTCAAAATCTTTTTCTTTTACATGATTTTTGAATAAGTAAGAGCTGTTAAATATATCCAACCTTATTATTTAAACAATCTTCATAATTTCAGCTTGTTTAGAAGGTAGACCACCTTACAGTAAAGTTTGAAGAAGCTTTGCCATTACTGGTTCTAACACGGGTGCAAATCACGATATACGGGGAAATGTATTGTGCAAGCAAAACAAATGTTGTTGCCAGCCCGTTTCATATTAATGCTGCACATGTAGCTGCTCACGTTGCTCGGTTGACTCTTAAAACTTGCTCATGCTAGTGAGCAACTTTTGTTCCTTATGATGAAGTAGAAAGTACCTATGTAAATGAACTTTGTGAAGTTAAGTTACAATATCTAGATGTTGTACTTCCCCACTTAACCGTATAGTTCGGTAACGACCCCGAAAGGGGCGCGACGAGTAAACCTACGCTGGCTCAGTAGTGGGTCCAAAAGGGGCAGACGTTGTAGTCATACGACATACTCATTATAAATTTAAAAAATATTGTATTCTCTGCGTAAAATCCTATGAGCGCGCATTAATTAAGAATGTTAAATAAAAATCTGATTTGTTCACGAAATTAAAACTTTTACTTTTAGCGCCTATTTTCTTAATTTACCGTAACAAAATCCAAAAGTCTAAATACGATCTTCGCCATTTTGATGGCAGTGCTGGGTAGGGCTAAAAATCATAAAAAACGTGGTTTTCGGACATCCAACGGATCATTATAGGAGGAATGAATAACTCATCATTTAGTATTGTAACGAATTCATACGTATTTCAACATAAATTAGCAGTGGTAATGAAAGATTTGATATCTGAACTCGAACTTTCGCGCCACTTTTGTTTGTTTACATTTTTATTTTGCACTTGGATCACACACGCGCGCTTTAACTCAATAACAATAAAGATAAATATCATGCCAAATGTTATAAATAACGTAAAAAAGACCAGATCTTGGCGTAATTCTCTAATACAGGGCCAATAACACGTATTTTTCATTACCACTACTCAATTTGTATTCATAATCGACAACCATGTTATTTTTTTTTAATCGTAATGATGTGTGAAAGCGAGTATTCTAATCGATTCCATGATTGATTTTTTTGTCATCTCGAGTGAAAAAAATAAGGAAACTAGGAAATCGATTAATAAAAATTAAAATAAATTTGTTTTATGCTTAGAATACAATTATTATCTATTATAATATTGTTTAAAGCTTTTTAAATAATATTACGTACATTGTCATTCCCAAAAAACAATAATAGACAAAGGAACAATGTCAGTAATAAATGTTTGAATGCGCGGCAATTATTTAATTCAAAAAAATTGAATTAGGAATGCACTCGCTGTGGTACTCGCTATTCAAAATATGTTATAACTTTTAATTTATTAGCTAATTTTTACTGTACATTTTATTTTGTACAATAATATAATTTTTAAGGTTGAATGAATATAGAATGCCTTGGATCTTGATAGGCTTATTATAAATGAGTTTGTTTCCTTCCAAATAAAAGTTGTTTTTTTTTTATCGTGGTTAAATCATCAAATGAGTCCTTCCACCCCGGGCAGGGCGGGAGGGACTGTCAGACTTGTACTGACTAAAATCCACGGTGTCCTTCAATAGCCCTTTATGTTCTGGGGTCATGAAATAACTCCCGCGACCCCGGTAGGCTTTGGCCCTCTAAGTCATTATGCTGACGCTCTTTGAGGCGCGCGTGGAACACGACGCGCTGTCGACCCGGGCATGGTCCATGGTCGGACAGCGGGTTGCCCTTTACTCGCTGTCCGCATGCCCGTGCCTACGGTGGCCGGAGATCGTCTGCCGACTTCCGACGCCGCGGGCGTCTACCACTATGGTTGGGGCGGAGGGAGGACGCTGTCCTCTCCCTCTCGCAGCTCCAAACAAAAGATAGCCAAATTAATTATTTTATTGTACAAAGTTTCGTAAGATTGGTTTGGTCATATAAGTATTACACGTCAGAAATCGAGCTTTTGAATTAAAAAAAGAAAATGCTAGGTATTATATTTTTTTTCACTATTCGATGTCGCTGTTAAGGATCAAATTCGGTGAAGTAATGATAATTTGGTAAAATATGAACTAATAAACAAACAATAATTTAGTCATTGTACAGCAGATCAAAATCAAAATTCGCGCAAACTCACTTAAAGTTCGAATTTCAAAAAAATTCGTTAATGTATTTACACCGCGAAGTGATAATAAAAAGGAGATGGCTAAACAAGTGCCCCAGTTGTCTATAAGAATTTTAACTCGTAGTATTTGAAAATTCATTAATGAATTGTTCAATGTTCAATAATTTCCTAAGACTTATATAAAATGTTAAACATAAAAAAGTATCTGAATTGCTTTTCGCTCATTTTTTATTGACATGACTTGGTCACGACGAAGTAATGAAAACTAGGGAAGGGTAATAACGCTTTTCCAGATTGTTAAAAAGAAACTGTATTTAATCGATTTTTACTAATGTGATTTAAAACGATTCGTTTTCTGAAATTAAGAATTGGCGTTGAAACAGTATTTGGCGGGTCGTTTCGTTGCTTTTTATTGTGTTTTCATGCGTTTTGATTCGGAAAATCGGATTGTTTTAAAGTGATTTGTCCACTAAACTCAACTTTATTATTTTCGTTAAAAGCTTCGGAATGAGCTTCTTAGTTTAATCTTAGTTCATATTTTGTGCAGAATAATATTAACTGGACAGGTTCCGTCTGAACTGGAAGGAAGACGCCCAACATCGTGAAAGGTATGAGTGGAAAGAGAATATTGCCCAGCACGCATAGCATGGCGATTCTATCTCTATTCTACCAAGAAAAGACAAAGTTATTTCATCGTAATTTCTACACAAATCGACTGTTTTTTGCACAAATATGACACCATTCGTACACTATTGAAGAAAAGAACGTTTATTTTCCGTATTTTTTACATTACCATGCTTAAAACGCTAAAAATATTTCTACGTTCTGTCATTTTGTCTATTCTTGCGTCGACAAAACCTCTTTCTACGGCGCCATGCTACACCTGCTGGAGTGGGAGAGAAAAAAAAATAACTGAAATATGATCGATACTACTTTCTAACGATTTCAATCGATTCTTTTATCGCTTCTGTGACACTTTGAGTCCAATCCCTTCTTTAAGAAAAAAACAAACGTCAGACGTCATTTGAACGCTCTGCGCTCTGCTTATTAATATTGTTCGTTGTGATTCTTCCTTTTGCTTTTCCTTGACCCCCGCTTGTTTATTGGACTTCCTGCTTGCAAACCTACCGACCTCTTGCTTCTCGACCCGGACTTAACTTGTATACTGTGAATCATGCAATGCATAAACTGTGGTATATCCACGCGAAGACTACGGCGTCATATACACTCGAGAGGAGCTCGTGGCTAAATAATTATAATCGCACAGGCCGATCTTTCAGCCAACATTGTCATCCTTGTTTTGAACTGCTGCATTCAGGAGCAACTGGTGAAATTCGTTTATTCGGCTATTCAACGGTTTGCATAACTTGTGGTCGTTCTGTGAGAACATTGCAAGGCCATCGCCATGTAGTGGAAAGAAACAGTTCAAAGTTGCAGAAATTAACAACATCACACCCAGATTTCCATCATCACGTAATAAAATGACATTTAAACACAGTCCGTCGCTTCGTATTCTTTCAGACTTTATTTATAAGAATCACAGATTATCGAATAAATATAGTATTTCCTATTTTTCTTGTTTCATTTCGAAATTGTTAAATGTATCCTTAGCTAATTAGAGGGTTCAACAACGAGTTCAGAAAAGATTTATCAATCACGACATGTTATACAATATGAAGGCGCCCAGCGTGTTTATTTGACTTTACCGATATAACTAACATATTATTAATGTGTTTAACATTAATAATGTAGTTTGAAGATATTTAATTAATCTGAGTGGGTCACAAAAAATGTGGTCATCAATAAATAAATACAATCGCAGATACATTAAACTAAACGCCTACGTAAAAGTTTATAGCAATATCAATATTTGCGATTTTTGTAGTACTTTTAATGGTAGGTGTTCACGTTTTTTTTTATCATGATTATGAAGATATAACAAGTTTTAGAAACTTTTTTTATGTGAAATATGAATATTGAGCTATTCAGCGTTATACAGTGCTAGGTCCCATTTCTATAGCCGTCTGAATTTTTCCACATACTTGAACTTTCCATCTCCTTTGAAATGAGAACACTATGTTGTGAACATGTAGCGTAATTTTATCTAATGGAAAAGAATCCATAAACCTCAAGTTTGTCGCATGTTACTACTTCAGAGAATATTGATAGCTGTTTGATTGCTGAATTAATATTTCAAAAATTTAATTTTTATGATCTTATTTAATTTTTATCAAATCGGCCTCGAGACTTCCTTCAGGATTTTTCGCTATTCCTCATAGTTTAAAATATAGCCATACACGCCCGTTGGAAATTGTAATTGTTTATTACTGCATGGAATCATTTAGAAGTATGTACTCCCATCTCTCAGCATTAGATCCGAACCCGGTGTTTGTCTTTTCACGTTTTTTAGATCCGTTTTAAAAAGATAAATTGAAATTAATTAACGAAAACACAAAATGGGTATAGGTAAAACCATATGATTGAATTTAAGTTTAGAAGACACATAGGTATGTTTAGCCTCCAATGAAACACCGATATTTATTACTATATCTATATAAATAAAAATGAATTGTTGTTCGTTAGTCTGATTAAAACTCGAGAACGGCTGGGCCGATTGAGCTGATTTTGGTTTTAAAATGTTTGTCGTAGTCCAGGGTAGGTCTAAACGGTGAGCAAATAAGGAAAACTAGAAATAATTTATATGACAAAACAACGTTTGCCGGGTCAGCTAGTAAAAGATAAAATTAAATAAATTATTGCGTAAACGAAATAATGCTTGAAAATTTGAAATATTATTATAAAATGATTCAGATTTAGTTTCATAGATTTATTGCATGGACTGAGCTTTCTATAATAATAGTCAAAAAGCAGATAAATCAGTTCATGCTCTATGTCTTGTTTTACTTTTTTTTCCATGTTCGATTATGTTGCGAGTATCGATTAGGCTGAATGAACGTTTTTAATCGTTTTGTGAATATTGGGTTTACGGTCAGCACTAAAAAGAGTCATGTTGCAACATAGTTTTGCTAATTTTTATCCAGACTTTGATCGTTATTATTTATGAAATTATGTATGAACACTGGCAAACCTAGTAATGTATATAGTAAGTTATTTTATTTATTTCACTGTTTAACCATTATTATCATGTGATAAGCTTGTTTATGTACATATTTTTCAGCACATCTAAATTATCTAGTTTTTGGAACGATGTAGCATTTTGTATGTTACACACATTTTACAACAGAACGAGGCAGTTTTATTGACCTCAACATGTTCTTAGAGATATTGTTCACAAACTTATCGCATGAAATATCTGTAGTAACATGTTTTTGATCAAAAATTGGATGCTGAAAGTTGACAAAAAATATTGTGTAATAGCTCAAATTTCGAATCACCCGGTCGACTTAGCTGATGTGTCATGTGTCAAAATATTGTCGTGCAGAGTGGTTAAGTAGATAGTACTACTTCCTAGTGTAAAAATTGCTTGGCATTTTAAAATTCATTGTTAAGGAGGTACTAATCTAGAAAACCTTGACATTTATGAAAAGGTTTTAAAGGTCTTAAGCCTTTGAGTCTTTTTCAAACTGAATGTCATTAAAAATTTTGGATTAGATTTTATTCATCCGCTTTTCTTTTGAAATCTGTAGTTGAAAATAAGAGTGAAAGAACATTGTAACAAGGCGATAACTGCACAAATGTTTATACTGCTTTAATATTTATGTCACTCATGTTAAGCCCATAAATATTTTAGTATCTTTTACTTTATTAAATAACTAGTGTTTGTCCGCGGCTTCGCTTGCGTTAATTTAGAATTTGAGAAACAATACGGATCATGTAAGTGGCGCCATCTGGAATATGAACGTAATTGTTTTCTCGGCAACAGCTCTCTTCTGTTATTCGGGATGAAAGATACACCCAATATCCGTGTCTATACTCCTGACAACGTATATGCTAAATTTTGGGACGATCGATTCAGTAGGTAGTAATGTGTGAAAAGGTAAAAATATAAACATACTTGCATTTTTATTATTAGTTTAGATCAATAATGTTATACCTAGGTACATAGTTTGCATAGGAAACATCCTTATTTGAGCGACATTAATTTCAAAGATCCGTGTTTATCTTAAACATTAGACCATAATTTTTTGGTCGATTTACAGTATCGCTGCAAATTGAGCGTACTGTTATAGCCCTGCAATGTTAACGAATTCCAAACAAACCGTTAGAAGTGCGCATCCGCACTTCCCAGTATTGCTTCCCGTCTCACATTTACAGATAACCGCCATCTCCAGGTATCATAGTAATTAAGATAAGTAACCGTCGTAGGAAGCCGCCTGACGACGGCCGGCAGTTCCAGTTCAGCATCCTTGAGAGCCACTCGTATCCTACAAAATCCTATTCTGTACTATTTCCAATAAACTTCGTCTAAGTAATTTTAAATTCTTTTTTTAAAAAGCCTTTCGGAAGGCCCGGCCTAACATTGGTGGCAGCTAATAAAGGGATTGTGAAAAATCCTACGGTCCGTCTCCGTTCCGGCAAATCAAAGCAGTGCAGCGAAAGCGGTAGTGACAAGTGCAAGTGCAAGTGTAAAGTGCAAGTGCAAGTGTAAATCCATAGCGCGCCGCTACGCTATTCCGGCCGCCGGCTCCAGCACACACAACCATCCGATCCAGCACACCTGGTATGCTGCACATCACCACGCTCGCCTGCCTACTGTGAGTCCAACCTTTTAAAGATCCTGTTTCGACGTCAAGCAACCGCATTTATGTCTAAATCCCTAAGACCAGAAGAAATTACGAGATCCCTTAAATCGTCAGATCCTGAAGAAATGGATCTTAACAGCCTATTTAAGTTCATTAAAAACTACGACGGCACACGCGAGAAATTGAACTCATTCATCACTAACTGCAACAATGCCTACAGCCTAGCATCGGAAAACCAAAAGCCAATTATTTTTAAATATATCCTAAGCAGATTAGAGGGTAAAGCGGAGGTTGTTTGCTCTATAAGAGAATTCGGCAACTGGGAACAACTCAGAGAGTTCCTTAAAGCTCAATTCTGCGACAGAAAACACTACACCTACCTATTAACCGAACTTCAAGAGAGCAAGCAAGGCCCGCAAGAAACTGTTAGTGAATTCTCCTTAAAAATCGAGACATGCCTCTCACAACTACTGACAGAAGTCACACTAAACACCAATAAAACTAAAGAATTACCTGGCCGCACAGCGGCAATGGAGGATCTAGCCCTCCATCACTTTATGATGGGATTACACCCACGAATCTCAAATATGGTGAGATGCAGGTCTCCTAATACCCTAAATGAGGCCGTCAACTACGCGATCAATGAGGAGCGCATTCAACAGTCCATTTTTAAAAGAAACCAACCCGTGGAAAACAGGTTTTCTAAATCGAATAAATCCGTCCCATCTAAAACTCAACAACGTCCAAATCCTAGCGGTGCTAAAAATCCTGACGTCTGCCGATACTGCAAAGCCCCAGGCCATACATTAGAAAACTGTCGCAAACGCGAATATAATAACAACCGTTTCCGCAATGGTGAATCTTCCACTTCCGGTTCTAAACCCCCTCAACGCGTCAATTTCGTCGATGACACCGACGAGCAAGAAAGCCGCGAAAGTTTCGACGAAGTTGACAGCGACCCAAAAAACTTTTAAGTGGCTCGTATAGGTGTCGTGCGAGACACCACTTTCCATACCCACTGGACACCGCACCTACTAAATCCACTGAATCCACGAAACCTACTAAATCCACTGAATCCATGAAAATTACTAAATCCACTGAATCCACGAAACCTACTAAATCCACTGAATCCATGAAACTTACTAAACCCACTGAATCTATTAAGCCTACTAAATCCACTGAATCCACGAAAACTACTAAATCCACTGAATCCATGAAAATTACTAAATCCACTGAATCCATTAAACCTACCAAATCCACTGAATCTATCAGATCTACCATATCCGCTGTATCCAACAAATCTATTAGCTCCACTGAAGCTATTGAAAATATAAAGTCCGCGCAACTCCCAAAACCCATGCAAATATTCGAGATCACTACAGATCCCACGAGAACCCTACTTCCACAATTATTCATAAATACTTCCGTCTCAGACACTCCACTATGCCTCCTTATAGACTCCGGATCAGCAGTAAGCCTCATAAAGAAAAATTGCATTAAGAAAATGCCCAAACTCGTAACCGAATCAATAAATTTAAAAGGAATAGAACCTAACCAAAAAACCACAGCGACTTTAGGTCATTTTCAACTTAAATTACAACTTTCAGATACCCCTCCAAAGTTCGCGACCCATAAATTTCACGTAATAGACAAAATACACCTTCCTCATGACGGCATCATTGGTAGCGACGTGTTAAGCGCTTTTGGCGGTAACATCGATTATGCTACCAAGGAAATAAGATTTAATAAAATACCAATCCCTCTCCAGTTCGATGAACCTGTGTACTATATCCCTGCTAGATCCGAAATGGTTATAGAATGCTCAGTCTCTAACCCTGAAATAAAAGAAGGATTAATCCTAGATCAAACTCAACATCCAAATATACTTATAGCCAATTGCCTAGTCCGTACAAAAGAAAATAAGAGAATTAACATTACCGTTGCTAATATATCCAATTCTCCTATTACACTCAAATCAAACTTGAATTTAACTCTAACCCCTATCGACTCACTCCCTGAAACCTCTCAGCACAATCAATATCCAATCAATACAATATCGTCCCAAGACGCTTATACCCGCACCGAAGAAGTGCTTAAACAACTCAGAACATCCCACTTAAATTCTGAAGAAATCAATGCCCTTCACCAGACCTGCTCCAACTATTCTGATATATTCCACCTACCTGGTGACCCGTTGACAACAACGACAGCGTTACAACACGAAATAAAAACGTCTAGTGATACGCCAATCCACGTTAAATCCTATAGGTTTCCTGAATGTCACAAACAAGAAGTCCAAAAGCAAATCGATAAAATGCTAAAAGATGGCATTATCAAACCTTCTATGTCCCCATGGTCTGCGCCTATCTGGATCGTCCCAAAAAAAATTGACGCCTCTGGACAACGTAAATGGAGAGTCGTCATCGACTACAGGAGACTAAATGACATCACCATTGGAGATTCCTATCCTATACCCAACATAACTGAAATACTAGATCAATTAGGAAAATCTAAGTATTTTTCCACTCTAGACCTAGTTTCTGGCTTTCATCAAATTAAAATGTCACCCCAAGACGCAGCTAAAACTGCCTTCAGTGTACCACAAGGACACTTTGAATTCAAACGTATGCCCTTTGGTTTAAAAAATGCCCCTTCAACTTTCCAGAGACTCATGAACTCTGTCTTATCAGGCCTACAAGGCACCCGGTGCTTCGTGTACCTCGACGATATCGTAATCTACTCCTATGACCTAAACTCCCATATCAAAAACCTAGAGTCGGTATTTCAACGTCTTAGAGAGTTTAACCTCAAACTTCAACCCGACAAATGCGAATTCCTTCGAAAAGAAGTCTCCTATCTCGGTCATTTGATTACTGACGATGGTGTGAAACCCGATCCTGAAAAAATCAAAGCCGTATCCAATTTTCCAATGCCCAAGTCTGCAAAGGATATCAAATCATTCCTAGGACTTATGTCTTATTATCGTAAATTTATCCCTGATTTCTCTAAACTTGCTAAACCATTAACAGTTCTCCTGAAAAAGGACACATCGTTTGTGTGGCAAAACGAACACCAACTCGCTTTCGAAACCCTCAAAAACAAACTCATATCTCCGCCTCTATTAGCCTATCCTGACTTTTCTAAACAATTCATATTAACATGTGACGCATCCAACTACGCAATCAGCGCTATCCTTTCCCAAGGCGAAATAGGTAAAGATAAACCTATTGCCTATGCGTCCCGTACACTCAACAAAAATGAGTGCAATTATAGTACAACTGAAAAGGAATTACTCGCAATTCTTTTCGGCTGTAAAACTTTCCGTCCATACCTCTATGGCAGAAAGTTCATAATAATTACCGACCATCGTCCTTTACGTTGGCTATTCAATCACACTGACCCCAGCAGTAAACTCCAAAGATGGAGATTAAAACTAGAGGAATACGAGTATGAAATAATATACCGAAAAGGGAAACTAAACTCTGCCGCTGACGCGCTCTCTAGATACCCAACTCCAGCACCAATGCCTGTCAATGTAACGACACCCAAACACTCAGATCTTATTCCTGTCCTCCCTATCGATAATTCTATCTCTCCGAGACCCGGTCCTTCGCGAATGAACCCTCTAGACACAGAACTCCCGACTAGCCCCTTCAATCCCGAAGGCTACGACTTACCTTCCCTGGATCCTCTCCAAGAGACCGACCTCGAACCACCTAATATACTCACTGCTCCTGAAAGTAACCCTAACGTCCTAAACCCTACAAATACTGAAAACTTATCAAAACCTGAAAGTTCACCACTTAATCTACCAAGCCCTGAAGTACACGACAATCAATACTCCGATTTCCTGAAAGCCTCATCTAATAAGAACCACACCTACAACACAGTAATCCACGAGTATACTAATCCTTTACTATCCTCAAACTCTAAAATTATTATTATTCCCACGTCCATTGATCTTGACGAATCGAATCCATACGTTGAAGAAGTGCTCGCTAACTACGGCGACACATCTGACCTCTTAAACCAAGAGAGAACCCTATATTCTTTCCAGAATTTCACATGTAAAAATAAATCATTCTATTTCCTTTACACCAAAGTACATCACTTTGACGAACTACCCTACCCGGACCTATTTAAATCATTGAAAAATCTAAGAAATGAATTATTAATAAGATGCGAAGAAACATCCGAAATTGCCATCTCAGATTTCAAAGACCCCTTTGTTAACCTCTCCTACTCTAAAATATACAACATCCTCGCATACTTATTTCATAATACAAATATTGCAATCAATGTCTATAAAAATACAATTATCTTCCCAGTTCCAAGTGAAATTCCCAAAATCCTGAAACAAAACCATGACCTACCTGTAGCAGGACACGTAGGCCAATCTCGCATGTACAACCGCGTTAAAGAACGGTACTACTGGAAAAACATGAAATCTGATATAGAAAATTACGTTAAGAAATGTTCCCAATGCCAACTCAATAAAGCGCTTCGCCAAACCAATCGAGCTCCCATGCAAATAACGTCCACTTCAACCTCTCCTTTTGAACGCCTTAGTCTCGACATCGTAGGCCCACTTCCTGAAGCTGGTGAATTCAAATTTAGATATATACTTACCCTGCAAGATGATCTAACAAAGTACTCCTTCGCGTATCCTATCTCTAATGTTTCAGCCGAAGAATGTTGTGATTGCCTCATTCACTTCATTTCCCTATTTGGAATCCCTAAGACTATACTAACGGATCAAGGTACAAATTTTACAGCCGACTTATTTAAAAAGACCTGCGAATTCCTAAGAATAAAACAACTGTGGTCGACACCATACCATCCCCAAACACAAGGAGCCCTGGAAAGGAGCCACTCCACTCTAAAGGAATATCTGAAGTCATATGTCAATACCGAACAAACGGATTGGCATAAGTACGTTTACACGGGAATCCTCGCTTATAATACAAACGTCCATACCACTACTCAATTCACACCATATGAATTATTATTTGGCCACAAACCCTATTTGCCAGATACCATATACAAACTAGATACCAATAGTACATATCACGAATATATTAAAATGCTAAATCACCGGTTGAAATTATCCCATCAAAAAGCTCTTGAAAATATAGCCAAGTCAAAGGAAATGTCCAAAACATATTATGATCAAAGGTCACGACCCGTTGTATACAAGGTCGGTGACCTCGTCTATTTAAAGAGCCATCTGAGAATGCGGAAGGCGTTATCTCCGCTATGGAAAGGACCGTATAAGATAACCCAGGTCCATGGGAACCACACGGTTTCCTTATTAATTAACAGAAAAAACGTAAAACACCACTACGATGAGCTAAAACTAGCTCACTCTTAGGTCATAGTTTACACGTTAGTTTATTTAGATAATAAGGTAATATTACTCTTTTACAGCCTGGCAGCGTTATGTAGTATGTCAGACATCCAAGACAACACTACCATCGAACAAATTTCCAAAAGCCCTGGCATCTATTTTAACCCTTCCGGATCAGTTAGACTAGTGAACGACCACCTTCATGTCTTAATACCTATAGAAATAAACTACATAAGGTCTCACATCGACAACATAAAGAGCACACTATATTCATCTCTTCACCTATGCACCAAAATTGATACAGCCCACAATATTAATTGTGAGAACACATTCCAACCGCTAATCTCTATGAATGATGACATAACTAAAGACTTCTATTCTATTTCTCATCTATTATCCACCAAATCTAAAAGATCTGCCTGGATATCCGGTGTAGGTACTATTCTCAAACACATATTTGGGACAATGGACGAAGACGATGCTATTAATTACAGCAACGCCATCCAATCCTTAAAGGAAAACAACAATAAACTTCTAGGAATAGTAAAAGAAAACACCCTCATTTCAAAATCCGCTATCTATAATTTTAATAGATCATTCATAGAAATTAACAAGAATGAAAACTCTCTTAATACCGCTTTAGAAAACCTCTCATACCACGTTGACAATATCACAGTAATAACGAATGCCCTATTACTCAAAAGCACTCTTCAAAACGCGTTAAATGTGCTCCAATCAAGTATGCTAAGTCTATCCTACAAATTAGAAGATGTCATTAATTCGATTTTGTTTGCACAATCAAACACCTTGCACCCCTCAGTGCTATCGCCTAGAGATTTGTTTATTGACCTTGTAGAAAACAGTAAGAACTTACCCAAATACACAGAGTTTCCCATAGACCTAGAAATAAGTAATATACATACCTTAATTAACCTGTCAGAGATTGTAACTTATATTTTAGATGATAAGCTTGTGTTTACTTTAAGAATTCCTTTAGTTTTAATTAGTAAATATAACTTGTATAAAAATATTCCTGTTCCTGTGCCTCACGATATCAATGTATCCAAATCATATGCCTTAATACTACCAACATACCCGTACATAGCTTTAAGCCAAGATAGATCTAAATACATAACACTAAGTAGGCTAACTGATTGTAAAACTATTACTAGTAATAACTATGTTTGTAAACAGACCAGCGAGCTAAGCACGCAAGATAATCCTATTTGTGAAACCGAGATAATTACTAAAATTCTTACATCACTTCCTACACAATGTACAACTAAATTTTTGTATGGTTTGATTGACATCTGGCAATCTTTGGATAATAATAAATGGATATTCACACATTCAGAACCCACTAAATTGAATGTCGAATGTGGCAATAAGATAACTGAATATACTATCTTTGGCACAGGTATACTAACTCTTAAGTCTAATTGTAATGGATACTGTAAGAATGTAAAATTAATAAGTAAGAAATATCCCAAATTGTCCCTTAATTATGTACACTCTGATTTTAATTTAATTAACGATTCATGCTGCAATATGTCAAACTTCAATAAGCTAAATTATAATAAGAACCTTACTAAGATTTCCAATCTAAATACTGACAACCTAGAAAGAATCAACGATAGAATCGATAACATTCTAGAAATAGCAAAAACTTTTAACCAATTTGAATCACCCAATGTAATTCCGTCACATTCCATTACTTTATATATTTTCATTTTGTTCTTTATTATTTTTGTGTCATACTACTGTTGTAATAGGAAATGCGTGGCCCTCTACAATAAATATAAACTGACTCAAAATGAAGATGAATCTGTAGACGATAATAACCCAGCCGCTAATATTCAATTGTCAAATTCACCACGATTAAGAGCAAACTAAGTCCTTTCTTTTCTGAAAACTTCGCTTTAAAAAGCGTAAGTTTTCACTTAAACGGGGGGCTGTTATAGCCCTGCAATGTTAACGAATTCCAAACAAACCGTTAGAAGTGCGCATCCGCACTTCCCAGTATTGCTTCCCGTCTCACATTTACAGATAACCGCCATCTCCAGGTATCATAGTAATTAAGATAAGTAACCGTCGTAGGAAGCCGCCTGACGACGGCCGGCAGTTCCAGTTCAGCATCCTTGAGAGCCACTCGTATCCTACAAAATCCTATTCTGTACTATTTCCAATAAACTTCGTCTAAGTAATTTTAAATTCTTTTTTTAAAAAGCCTTTCGGAAGGCCCGGCCTAACAGTACGATAGCATTGCTCTTCTCCCTTTAGCATAAATGATAAATTATATTTATTCAGCAAATTGGTTTTGGTAAACTCTTTTACACGTCAAAAAGCATACCGCGTGATACCTAAAAAATAACTTATTATTTGACTCGATGAGTACAACTTGTCGTCGTTTCAAACAGAATCTATGCACTGGTTTGAGCACCAATTCAAAACATAAATAAACACAAAATAATAGAAACACTGATTGTTTTTGAATCTTTCAAATTCCTACACCTCGAAACAATTGCAGTTTAAAAAAAAAAACCAACTTACTACCTACAATTTAAAATCAGTGTAGATTTATATCCTAGAGAACTATTGAAAAAAGAAATAGTTATAAATTAAAATTGCGAATAATATTGAAGTAAAAGTATGCACATTTTTTTATTATTTGAAACTCTTAGGAAAAATAAAAACAAAAAAATGAAACACAAAAAGTGAAAAAGAAAATTGCCTGATTTGATCCTGAGACCCCTTGCACGAAAGTCAAGCAGGTTACCAACCAGACTGGCTAGTACGCAGACAGTAGTTTTCAAATAGCGGTTCTTATACAAATGTCAACAATGACTGAAAATCAACTATAATATTGCTAATCCCCCAAGGAGAATAGCGTAATTATACATATCCTATTAATTGAAGAGCAGTTTAAGGAATATTTGAGAAAAAATTGAATAAATAATATCCGCAGTGGTTTAGCTTCCAACTCCAAACAAACATTTAAGGCTGCATATTCTGAAAGTTGGCAACGTCGCAAAAAGCTGTCAAATAATTACAAGTTTTTATTTATTTGGCAAATTTTCTGTATGAAAACAAGAAATATCGCTCTGTAGTGCACTAAAAAAATGATGTAGGAATGCAATTAAAACACTGAATTTGATGTTGTAACCGTTTCCGGTGTATAAAAGGCATTTGGAAAGCTTCCAAATGCTTTTTCTACATCTAAAACTATATATTCGGTGTTACGATATTAATTATTGCATTCCCTTATCAATTTTTTAGTGCACTACAGAGCCATATTTCTTATTTTCATACAGTAACAATGCTAAATTAATTAAAACTTGTTAATATTTGACAACCATTTGCGACGTTGCCAGCTTTCGGAATATACGCTCTTAAAAACAACAAAATTCAAAATTGCTTATCTCCGAGGGCAAATAGCGTAATAATACATAGCCTATTAACAGAAGCATATTATTAGAAATATTTGAGGAAAATTTGATCGACAACTTAACAGTAGTTTAGGAGATAGATCAAATCAAAAAAACATAAAAAAATTCGAAAAAAAAAGTTGATTTGGCATCAGAATCGATCCCTTATCTCTAAAAAATACAAAAAGAAAAACATATTCAATGTGCAGGAATGACAGCTCTACGATTTTATTATAATCATATAAAGATTTTATTATTTCAATTGAATGTTATGTTTTTTATTTTTCTCTTATTCCTTTTTTCTTGTTGTCAATGATAAGTTCTGTGTATTGCGCCTTCATATTTAAAAATTCACATTTCAAATATTAAATAATAATAATAATAATATTCTACAACTATCACACAACGCCATCTAGTCCCAAGCTAAACAGAGCTTGTGTTATGGGTACTCGACAACTGATAAACATACTTATATATTTCTAAATGCATAAATATTATAGATAAACGACACCCAGACACCGAACAAATGATCTTGCTCATTACACAAACATTTTTGTCCTGGGTGGAAATCGAACCCACGACCTTTGGCATAGCAGTCTTGTAAAATTGAAATGAAATTTTTATTTATGAAAGAAGACGCACTTTATGTTCTTTTTACAGATTCATTAGCAAAAAAAACCTCAAGCCATTTTTGATAACACTTGACATCACTATTGACAAACCTATCTTGTTAGCAAGCAAAATGCTAACAGCGAAGCAACTTCGTTAAATAGTTGTTTGTTCGTAAATTCAACTCCAGTATTTCGTTATTGAGTGCATTGTCATTGGTGCCAACAGCAATTGGGGCTGCTGAACTAGCGATTCAGATTTCTATTTGTATTGTTTCAGTTGAAAGGCATTTTGTGTCAAATTTCGTAAAATTTTGTGTGACAAAAATACTGGGTTGGGCATTTTATTTCTTCAACATTTGCTTCGTATTTGTACTTTTTAAACGACCACGCCAGTAAGAGGGTTATGTATTTTTCGTTTATTGACTACTTTGTAAATTGTCAACTTACGAGTATCCATGATTATAGGTAATCATTACATAATTATTATTTTACCGCAGATTTTGTTTAATCAATATTATTCTGAAACATGAAGTTATAAATAGAGAATTATGTATTTAGAAAAATAAGAATATTTTTTGATTGTTATGTATTGCAAAAAACATGCTATTTTCAACCAAACATATAGATCAATCTACCACAAACGTTATAACGAACATTTAACCAAAAAACAAACCAAAAACGTAACACAAAAGTGACTCTCAAATAAACTCAAACCTTAATTTACCGTCAACCGTTAAAACCCCAATAATAACTGTTATTGTACCCTTCATTGGAAAAACCTTTGTTTCCATCAACCACCATTACATGACAATCATTTATAGACGATATTATGGCAATCATCTTGATTACCCTTATTTGCAAACCAGAGGGTCTAAAAAGACCTTTTTAGCAGAATCATAAAACGATTTGTGATACAGTAATCTATATCCATTGCTTGAACAATAGGGTAGAATATTTCATTTTTTTTTTTACATTGCAAAGGAGGTTCTTATAAAACAAGAAAAAATAGAGGAAAAAAATAATTAAAAACCTGGTTATAGCTGGTTTGGTCAGTATAGAGCTCAACGCAACAAATCAGGCGGGTTGTTCGCCACAAAATTAATTCCCCACGAAAAAAAGTATGCATAAATTAGCCAAAGGTTTTTGTTTTTTGATTTTTGTAAATTGGCCTCATTTCTTTTTTCCGGATAGCATAACAATTAAATAATAAAATCCAGCACAAAACTACCGAAAACGACGGGCTGCAGTGGGCGGCAGGTGCACCCGGGCTGCAGTGGGTGGCAGGGTGCACCCGGGCTGCAGTGGGTGGCAGGGTGCACCTGGGCTGCAGTGGGCGGCAGGTACACCCGGGCTGCAGTGGGCGGCAGGTGCACCCGGACATAATGTGGAATCTGAACGGAAAGTACTAGGAGAACAAGATTTTTGTGGCGAACTTAGAACAACCCAATCAGGCTACCCAGACGCCATTTCAGTTGACGAAATTAAGAAGCATATTGCGTGTAAGTCTTCATGTTAGTAAACATGGAGAAAACTAATTTTCCCTGGCACTGGACCTAGATAGATTCGCCCCCGTAAAACTACAAATTTCATCGAAATTGTCATGATCGAGAACGCGAAAATACATTACTTATCTATATTACATGCCACTTTTCGTTGTAATTTTATAACTCAAGAACGGGCTCACCTATCCAAACCAAATATTTAGGCTTTGTTTGGACTATTTAGGAGATAGTTTATATGAAGTTTGAACAAAATCGGTAGAGCGGTTCTTCATTTATCACATTGTAACAAATGAATTCAATAAATGGCGGAGCATTTTGTTAATCAGGATTTTGCTGTCAAAGTAGTGAAGCACGTACCGGGCCGCTAGTTAGGTATATAAATAAAATATTTATGATTCTGCTAAAATAGCTCTTTTAGCCCCTGATAATAGGTTTGTTTTCCATTCATCGTTTGCATAAGCTATCACTAACTAGAATTTGTCAGGTAGCGCAAATTTGAAGCCTATTCCTGGAAAGTCTAGTCTATCCTAAAATAGTCTTAGGTTTGGCCCGAGAGGATACGAACTATAATGCCTATCTATATATTTTGGTGTCTGAATCTAGGCTGTATATATTGAGCCAGATAAAACTTTCATATTGTTGGTCCAACTTCGCTATTATTTTTAAGAAGCGAAATGTTCTCATGAAATGTAGGTATAAAAAGTCGAGGTTATTGTATTGTGCATTAAACCAGTGTTAGATTCACCTTAGTAGTACTTTAAGGTGTCGTAGAAGTATCTAAATTAATTTTGAAAGCGGTGGTGCCACAGTGAGCAGTGGTCGCCAATTCGTTTCAGCCCCTACTTACGAGTTGTAGGATGTGAGTTTGAACCAAGCCAGGTGCACTACGTATTTCTTTCATCACCACTACTCTCAAAGCGGTGAAGGAAAAAAATCGTGAGGAAACTGGCCTAGAATCAAAAATTCGAAGACATGTTACATCTACCAATCCGCACTGGGCCCACGTGATGGTTATAGCCAACTTCCACTCACAGAGACGAGGCATGTATTCCAGATGTGAGAATGTTATAGGCTGATGATGGATGTTATTTTCAACAGTCAAAGGATTAAAAAAAACACACAATACTCAATCCAAACAACACATTTAAATATCTGAAAAATAAAACACCCATTAAAAATACACATGCTTTCTATTTACAATAATAAACCTTCATTATTCCTCGATTACATATATGTATTTAAGCTACACTAATCCGTTTACTACCTTATTAGGAGCACTGCCACATGCGAAGCCCAACAAATATAAGAACAAGATGTTGTTAACGTAATGCTTTCTATTCGTTTCCGTTCAATCGACCTATATCTTCACACACGCTCTAATGCCTATCGTAGGAAAATAGCTTTGAAGGTAACCATTGTAATAATACATTATTTTGATGCGGGAATTTTCATGCGCCTTATGAAATTGGTGTAAAACTGGAATTGTCAAAGCTAAACGCAAATCAAAGAGGGACCTCTAAAATTTACAATTGTGCAAGGATCTTACAAGCTTTACAAGGTTCATTTTAATTGCTTCTTTTAATCCCTGCTTAAAACAAACTGATAAATTCTATGTTTCTAATAGATCCAAAAACATTCAGGGAAACACCAAAACTCTTTCACACGGAATCCAAAATCTAATTACATTCCATCCAAAGCGTTATCAAAAGCGATTTAGAGCACTAAATAATTTTCCAAAAGCTCCAAATGCTAAAAAAAAAACAGATCTCATCCAGTTACCTGTGTCACCTGATCCCGAGGTCCTGAACAGGCCTAAAACAGAATTTAATGATACTTTGATAAGGTTATAGCGATATTTTATAATTTTGTTTTCGCTTGTAGCAACAGTTTTAGTCTCAGGATTAGGACGGATTAATGGAAAAAGTAAAGTACACTTTAAAACCAAAGTTTGAGAACTAACTATTTTGCCGGTCATATTTGATAGGAATATAAAAGCCATTATTAGATACAGGTTCCAGTTCTAGGCAGAATTTAAATATTTCATGGAACAATTCCAGCATTTCATCAAAAAAATCTCACTTCTTTTCAAGTTCAATGAAAATAGTTTATTTTAATAAGTAACTCTTTTGTTTTATGGTCTCATTAATTTAGGTAGGTAGTCAACGAGTGTACTTTTAGTCTTTGACTTCGAAGGGAGTTTTTGGAAGGAACATTTTGTACAAGAAACGAATAAGTAAGAATAGTATGTTGCCACAACGACGCGTCGAGTTCAAATTAGGCCACTAAGACACTTACTGTTGTTATTACAACATCAGAAAAGAAAAACAATCTAAGGAAAGCTAGAAGCAAGATGAAAAAATGAAGTAAAGACACATGAGATGAGACAAACAAAATACTAAGTTTAACAATCAACTAAAACCAAGAAGAAATAGAAAATAAAAAGAGTCCGTAAAACAAGTTCTATATAGAACAAAGCTTTCGAGACCACAGTAGTTATTCTGGAAAACGAGTCACCACAGTTTGGGTACAGATAGTCAGATACTGCCGCAATAAAATTTTATTACTTCGGGTTGATAAAAGTATAAAAAAACACCCAATGATGTATAAACTACCCTAACCTAACTTAAAAGAGCATTTATTAGTACTATATCAGTCTTTTTGAATTTACACTTCGGTAATTTTATTGCAAAAATAAATGATGGTCATTTCATAAATCCACGTATATCAGAAAGTATGGTCATTATTTTACTCTATAAAACGAGCTGCAGAGTCTCTAAGTTAAGCCATATAGCTGTCAGCCACTTCACTAGAAAATGGTTGAACTTTTGAATGAACTTCATTCCCCATACGTTATGAGGCAAGTTTCATACTCTCATTTCATTCCAATGAAGTTCTTAAATAAGGCACAATTTTAAAGTTATAACTTAACAAAGTAAACTTGCTATAGCTCTCTGTAGCTTTGAATGCGACAAGACATAGTACAGGATAATTGGTTCTGAAAAGTTCATAGTTGCAAACAATCCAGACGGTATCTAGAACAATATGAAAAGTTGAAGTTTTAACGTTTGACGCTAAGTGTTTCTGCTCTAATGCACCTTTTGGCGGTTAGCCAAGTCTGCACACAATGGGCGCAGATTTCTGTTATGTCCTAACTTGTGTAGCTTGTACTGGAATTTATTGCATATGTTGGGTTGTCCACCCTGTGTACATGGACGATGTAGGCGGTGACCGTCGATCGCATTCTCGCCACCTGTGTTCAATAGTGTTTCCTACATGAATTGGTTCATATTGTTGCTCGATTCGATTGTTGTTAAGGGTGAATTGATTGATCAATGGTCTACAAAGCCTTCTATGGCGCGAAAGGTTTATTATATTTGATATTCTGTGAATAAACAAATTGCATAACGGAAATTCTGAACCAGTGGATTTGTTGTACTCGTATGTCTAAGTAATCAAAGACATTGTAAGACAATGCATGCCCATTATAATTATGAAAGAGGATTTCACTGTAATAATATTGGCAGTGAAGGTTAACTTAGAAATCGCGAAATAATTCTCCTGTACATGATTAGATATTCATTGAAATGTAATTACAGAGAAAAGTAGGTTACTTAATACTTCTTTGTAATTTACAAGTTTCAAACATCAATTTTATCAAAAAAATTACAGTTCTAATTGGTTTACTAAATTTTATTTGGATTTGTAACAAACTAGCAGTTTTATAGTTTTACTTTTGAGAACTTTTTCTATTTCCAATGTTTCTGCTCGGTTGAACTAATGATATTCGGAACACTTAAACTATTGTCAAACAGACAGGCGAAGCGAATGCGATTCGAAGCGTTTTTATTACCCGACTGCGCCAGGAGGGTTATGTTTTTTGTTATATAATTATGGAATTGTTTGAATCCAGTCACATAGAAAAGCGAAAGCGATCCGATAGTCTATGTGACTGGCTTCAAACAACTCCATACATTACAAATTTGACTGGCCTGTTGGTCTAGTAGTTAGTGACCCTGACTGCTATGCCGGAGGTCGTGGGTTCGATTCCCACCCAGGACAAATGTTTGTGTGATGAGCACGATCATTTGTTCTGTGTCTGGGTGTAATTTATCTATATTATGTATGTATTTAGAAATATATAAGTATGTTTATCAGTTGTCTAGTACCCATAACACAAGCTCTGCTTAGCTTGGGACTAGATGGCGTTGTGTGATAGTTGTGGAATATTATTATTATATTATTATTATTATTATTAAACAAAAACGCCTCGCTTCGCGTTCGCCACGCCTGTCTGTTTGACAATAGCTTTAATGATAGTGCTTATGAACATGACAGTTTAAAAACTTATAACCTTTTAATAGTACATTACTGCCGCGGCCTATAATGGCTACTTTGCTGGTCGCACTGATGATGGCCGACAGCGCAGCTAGGCTAGCTCGAGGCAATCATAGCGTGACCAGCGAAGCAGACATAGTGGGCCAAGGCTTGTATAGTGCTTTACTCAAAAATGCAAGTACCTATCCTACATAAAACCAGCAAGTGATTTAAATAAAATATATATTAATTAACTAGAAATTTGATTAAAATAACAATTATGAAAAATACAGTTACTAAAATTCAACACCGACTTTCCCGGTTTCATATTACTTACTAATAGTTTGCGATAATTTTTAATGCGACGCTATATATTTTCTTCAATAAGTATTACTTCATTTACTTAAAGCAAAAAAGTCACTAAATAAAGATAAAAAATTCGCTGAACCCCGCTTTTGTTCCTTCTTTGTAATTTTTTTTTAAATATGGAATACAATCTTTTTGTGCCTACCTCTTTATATGCAAACAGCTGTGTTGTGTTTTAAATAAAATCTTTTTGCATTTGTTTTTTTAAAACGTTGAAACGTCAAAATAGCGGCCGGCAATGTTTTGCCGGCCTGTTAGAGCGGCCAGCAAAAACATTGCTGGCCGCTCCTTGAAACAGACCGGCAAAGTCTACTTTGCTCAAACAAGGTTGTCAAAATAATGACCACATTACATGCATTTTTGAGTAAAAAAATTAAAAGGTATATTACCATCTTACTTGAACCACTAGCACATACGTTATAAGTATAAATTCTACGGTCTGTTTGTAATAAATATACACTTCTCATCAAAAAAATCGAAACACCTCGCAGTTTATGATTTGATAAGGATTATCAGAAAAATGTGTATATTTAGGAATAAATGTAAAATGTCATTTAATAGTGAGTAGTATGAGGTTTTTAAATCCTAATGTTAATGTTCTAAATTCAAATTAAGTCTTCATAGGTTTCGTATTTTGTATAATGAGTAATTTTTACCCTGTATGGAATATGAAGGAAATGGGTAAAACAACACGCGTAAATGAAAAAAAAATGTAAGAAACGTTTATTTAATAACTTGTATTCCCTCCGCGAGCTCTTATTACTGCTTCCATACGGTTCTTCATCGATCGGATGAGAGTCACGATCACATGTTGTGGTATATTATCCCATTCCTCTTGGATTGCATTTTGCAGCTGGCTAAGTGTTTCTGGGGCTGGATCTCTTGCTCGAATTCGTCTCTTTAATTCATCCCATAGATGTTCAATGGGATTCATGTCCGGGCTTCTTGCTGGCCATACCATAATGGAGATACCGACTTCGGTAAGATAATCTCGTACGACGCCCGCGGTGTGAGCTCTAGCATTGTCGTGCATGAATATGAAGTCGTTGCCAATAAAATGTGCATAGGGCATCACACGAGGTTCAAGACACTGTTCGATGTACCGATGAGAGTTTAGTGCAGGCAGCCGTGGCCCAGACACAAAGGCAAGTTCTGTCTTACCGTCGGCGCTGATTCCTCCCCAAACCGTCCACGAACCGCCACCATAGCTGACCTTTTCTTCAATGCAGCATTGTGCAAAGCGTTCTCCATCTCTTCTGTAGACCTTGTTCCTTCCGTCGTTACCATACAGCATAATTTTACACTCATCAGAAAACAGTACTTTGCTCCACTGAAGGTATGACCAAGTTAGGTGCTCGCGTGCAAAGTTAAGGCGCGCTCTTCGATGGTCTGCAGTTAATTTCGGCCCATTCGCTGGCTTATGCGGTGCCAATCCGCGTTCCTTCAACCTTCTTCTTATTGTAGAGTCACTTACAGCTACTCTTCGTACAACGCGAAGCTGCTGCTGCAGTTGAAAAGCGTTAAGGCGTCGATTTCGTAAAGAAGTTGTTACAATAAATCGATCATCTCGCTCAGAAGTGACCCGATTCCTGCCAGATCCTGAACGGCGCGTGAACGAACCAGTCTCCCGATAGCGTTTGTAGACTCTATGAACAGATGATAAGCTTAGATGCAATCTTGCAGCCACAACACGCTGACTAAGTCCAGAATCCAGCAATGCCACCACTTGGGCGGCTTCTGCGGGCGAAGTATCCATATGTTTTAGAAAAAAAAGTTTTTTCAGACGTCCCAAAGTCACAGTAAATGAAATAAGAAACAGAAAGTTTAAAGACAAGCGCTAATTTTTAGTTTTTAAACGAGAAACGTACTCCAACCCTAAATACACATTTGTCTCAAAACAGTGATTAATTTCATTTATAGGATAAACAAATGAAATTATTTCGAATTTTGATTTTTTTCTTCTTACTGTAATGACCAAACTGCCAGCTACACAGTAATGTTTTTTTTTTCATGGAATTAATTCTCTTTTGTAAAAAATTAGGACAAAAACAATAAAAACGAAAGTGTTTCGATTTTTTTGATGAGAAGTGTATTTATTGCCCTTTGTCTCAGTGACTACCTCTTTCAGTATAAAATTTATTGATCCTATGCTTTTTATGTTCCATAAATTGTATACGAATCACTTGAAAAGGGACATATAAAACCCATTTCAGTACTTTAGACTAAAGCATGTAATACATATATGTACTCGAATTTTTGCTATGTAATGTTTAGTGTAAGGAACCTAAACCTCGACTCCGAAATATGGACAGCGGATTTAGTCACACAATGCAATAGGTTCACATAATGCAATAGGTATTTATGTGAAAAAAGAGATTTATACCGTTTTCAAAAATTACGCGGTTGGATAAGGATTAAAATTTGCACAGTTAGGTCATGTTTTTATTTGGAAAAGAAGTGCGGAAAGCAGTTCTTTATTCAAAGATAATGAATTATGATCGGTTTTCGTCTTCTGGGCGACCATTTATGTGTGTCCAAACGCTTTCCAGCTAGCTAGGTTCGCTTTTTTTGCCTAAGTGTATCCAATAAAACTGCTTCTTGCACTAAAAATTTTGAAAAATAAATGTTGGATAAAAGTTTATTTATTTTATACCCTTTTTTGAATAAAGAAAAATGTAGATAAAATATAACCTCACATGTATTTTTTCTAACCATTTACAAATGAAATACCGGTTGTCATTTTGCAATGCATAAAATAAACCCATCGTTTCACCAATGCTTGTCAAAGGCAATATGGGAAATAATTGCTGTACACTGAACTAACAAGATTAAATCATGTAAGCACACAGCTTATATGTTGAGAATTTATACATAATCTGACAGTTTCAAACTGTACGTTTATCCTTGTTGGTAATAGTATGTTTGTACGTAGGAATTAAAGGTATTAACTGTTTGTTGCTTTCAACTCTATCCTTCATGTTTGGGCCAATAATATGTCTTTAGCCTCAACCACGGGCTCTATATTGAAAGAGTGTGCAAAGTAAAAGTAACCGAATCATTGGTTCTGTCCTACTGCCTCGTTTTTCCAGCAGTCAGTAGAGTAACTGCTGAGCCTGAGGTCACAAAGTGTTATTGGTTTTTTCCATAAGGAATTTCTTCGTTTACAAGTAAGTCACGGAGACTGCAATAGGCTCTGGGTAATAGGCTCGGACTTTGCTTGCTTAGCTCGGGCTTTTATACTATAATATCATAAGTATTGATTCGTATACTTATTACGCATCATTATAATTTAAAGAAAAAATCCGAAAATCGGGACCAATATGCATCAGGATAGTCGTAAATTCGATTTTAAAGTTGTCTTGTTTACGTTTTATTTCGTTGAAATTTTGCACTGACACTTAACTAGCACCGCAGTTAAGTACGTGTTACCTTTTACAAAGGTTATAAACTTTCCACAGACTTCATTTCCATATCAATTTATGTAACAGAAACCCCAAACACAAAGAACCATATCAAAACAATTCGTCACAAAAACAAAGTTACATAACGACGGAAAATTGTTTAATTGTTTCACAATCACTGTCCCGTGCAAATGACAACCACAATAATCCTACAGGAGGACTTAATGAAATTAATCATTTATTTTGTAAAGCGAGAAAAAAACAAGAATATAGGTGAAAATTTGTGAAGGTATAAAACCAATTCACGGATTATTTTGTACAACCACGAAAACCGCATGCTGTGATGCGGATTTATGAACAAATGGAAATATGAATAATGTTAAATGTTATTTTATTCGGTAATCTCTGGAGGATTAAATAATGGTGTACTTAATTTTGGTGTAATTCGATATCATATAGTATGTTTCGGATTACAATAATCTCGAAAATATTCTTGTTCTGAATAGTCCTATTTTGGCTCGTAAAATATATTTTTTATCAAAATCAAATAATTTGCTTATAATACGAGAATCGGTAAATATCAATATTATCTTGGTGAGATTCCATTTTATTTGTAGTCACTACAAATTCGTAAATAAAAGGTACAGTAAAAACATTGAAAAAATTGCATAATGTTCTTGGAATTTCGAAAACAATTATTCTTAAGATTGCAACGGTGATGAGAGCGATGAAACCAGTGAAGTTTTTAAATTAAAAAACTATTATTTTGCCGAGACTCTTTCTAACGAGAAAACATTTATGCAATTCTAAAGCTTAAACAAATTAGTAGCATATTACTACGGAACTATTTTATTCCGTGTAATGGCTTTATTGTAAGGATTTTAACTCTCATTTTATGCACGATATTACCCTCACGTTTACTCATAGCGCAATCTTTAAATATTTTAGTTACTTCGCAAATGCATCGAGTTTAGCTAGAGAAGTTGGATGAGGGTTTTGCGGAGTATCACGTGAAATCTTTTTGAGGTGAAATGTTCGTATCATCAAGAATTCCAACTGCTGAACCTGAATTCAAACTGCTTTCCAAAAAATAGAGGCCTTATCACAAGATTTCTGTATTTTAGGTACTTGAAGTATTAAATGCGATTATTACATGGAAAATTGTAAAAGCACGTCTAGGGTATTAAGAAGGAACTATATTTTTTCATCAAATTAAAGCAGGCCGCACACCAGGCATACATTTGTAGCTCGATGATTGTAGCGCCACACTTGAAGCGCGACACATTTAACGCCCCCATATATTTGGACGTGAGCACGCACACCGAGGAAACATTTGTAGCAGGTGCACTTTGTAGCGAGACGTTGTCCTCGCCACACAAATTGAAGATCGAACACGTTCGTTTTTTGTGGCGCGTTGGTTTGCAAAAATGAAAGAAAACATTGAATTTTACGTTGAGTTTATTGCAGAGGTTGAAAAAAACCCTGTATTAAACAATCATACGCTCAATGAGTACAGTTACAGACGAATTACAGAAATTATTTGGAGTAAGATAGGCAAAAAATTCAATTAATACAATTAAACGGATGAAACCAATAAAGTCTTTTTTTTCTCATTAATCGCCACATCAAGAAATCGTCGTCATCAGACGATGATGTCGACATTTTCAAACGGTGCCACGCTACAACTGTGCTTCCGATGTGCGCATATACAATACATTTGTAGTAAACTGAATTGTAGCGCAATGATTGTGGCGACGTAAATGTTCGATGCGTGTAGCGTGTGGCGCTGGTGTGCGGCCTGCTTAACGCGTCTAAGTTCCAGTTTGCATTACAAAAACGAGAAAAGTCATGCTTTTTTGACATTATTATCATATTGTACTAGCGGCCCGTACCGGCTTCGCACGGGTGGACATGATGATTTTCGTCCTATAAAACCTGGTCCTGATGGTTATAAACACAACAAAAAAATAATCATTCAAATCGGTCCAGCCGTTTGCAAGTTATGGGCTTAGCAACGCATTTAGCGATCCATTTTTCCAGAAGAATCCAGAATCCAGAAGAAGATATAGATAGATATAAGATAATCCATAGTATTTTTTCATGTCACCTCCTATTCTTATAACTATCAACTTTCATTCCTTTCCTTAACAACCGACACATGTCATATTTTTCTAACAGACTCTTGAAACTACAATAGCTATAGAATAACTGTAAGACTGTTTTACAGTTAAAACTTACAAATACTTTTTTCTCGTTTTAGCCATCTGTGGGCCCTAATCGTTTTTCTAAAAATCATGAAAGCCACCTGCCGCTCACAGTTTATAACGATAAAACGAGTATGATCACCTCGACGACTGACAGTCGATTAATCTACCAGCGAATCGAGTAGAAGTACTTGTACATCGATTAGACGAAGCTCATCCTTCAATATTTAAAAAAATATTTTATTGATAGATGTGGTTTTTCTTTTCTCTTTTTATAGATACATAATATTTTTATTAGAAGGTTTAGGTTTTCTAGTCCGATGTCTTTCACGTAAATGAGTAAATTAAGGCCATATCAATTCAGTTTACCAAGGATACATTACATCGAAGTTTTGGTTCTTCACGATGTTTCAGAGAGCAGTGCAATAGTGATGTTGTTGATTTTTTTTCTAGCGTGGTAAAATCATCAAATGAGTCCTGGGAACCCCGGGCACTGACTGACTAAAATCCACGGTGTCCTTCAATAGCCCTTTATGTTCCGGGGTCACGGTAAGGAAATAAGTCCCGCGACCCCGGCAGGCTTTGGCCCTCTGAGCGGGGACCCCGTCATTTTTACTGAAGCTCTTTGAGGCGCGCGTGGAACACGACGCGCCGTCGACCCGCAATAGTGATGTTAAAGAAAATTACACACAGAACACGCATTAGACGGGAGACCCTGATATCTGAGCCACAACAGTTCTACTGTCAATGAGGCACTTCGATACACATATTTAATTAACATAAACTAAATTCGACTGTAATGTCATTATGTTAGTGTAAAATTGTAGACCTTATGAAGAATTCAACCCTGTTGAGCCTGACTGCGATAGCTTGGTTGGTAAAAACGTGTACAGCATCAGCAATTCACAGGTTCAAATCCTGCTCACAAGCATTTTTCTTTCTGCAAATTAAAAAGCTTTAAATAGCAGAAAATGTCTTCAATGTAAACTGCAATTCTTAATTATCCGTCCTAGCTTCTAAGTCAATATTAATACGAGCTCGACTTTCTCGCTGCCTGAGGCTTTAATATGTTGAAGTTACAGACTAGTACACAACTACTACTTTATATAGCGTTCATTAAACGCTGGACGATGTACACTGGACTTCACCCAGCTAAGTTGGGATTGTAATCAAATTCACTTTGTTTTTCAAATTGTTTTATTTTATTTGTTTGTGAATTTGCAGCTACCGGTTAATATAAAGGGAGTTTTTATTTATTTCCTTTTATAAAGCTTTTCTGTTTTAAAATTATGTGATAAATCGTATGTTAATTTACACATTTTTCATATTATTCCAACTAAAAAGGGGCAATGGTCCCAACGGTGGGAGCTCATATAGGTTGATTATAAATGTCAAGGACGTTTCCTTATAATTTTTGCTTACTCAATTATTTTTCAATAAAGTTCATTTTTTGCTGACACCGCTAAAACAGATTCAACTTTCGAAAACTTTCAAGACTGAATCAAATACTTTAACACCTCCCTGAAGTTCAAAAGAACCGGTTACTTGCCCTCGTAAGTATAAAACTCCTTTGATCATGAATGCTTAATTAGTTAAGAAACTCTTACAAATTGTGACTCTCATAGCTAGGGTTACATAAGTTGCAGTGTTCGAACATAAATATGCAAATATTATTCAACACGAGTCTCCTATGTAAATGGCTTGAGTGATTTGAGAAAAAGTTTTTTGTAAGTGAAAAATTGCACTCGATTTTTCGATACGTTTTGATATATTTGACTTTAGGTACATTTTGGACAAGTTGAATGGATTTCGCTAAGCCTGGATTTTATTCAATCTAAATACGCATTAATCAAGTTATTCAGTAATCCAATGAATCACCTAATAGTGCCAAAGATCAGTCTTTTCTGTATAAAAATGTTCGAAATTTTCTTTTTAAATTAGAATTGTTGCGTTCTTACGTAACTTTAAAGTATTTTTTCTATTTATTTCTGAGGTCGAAAAAAAATACAAACTTTTTATGTGTATAGTTTTAGCATCACCTTGTAAGGCGCAAAAGATCTCGAAAAAACATATATTTTTAGTTGTACTAACCTCTGTATTTTCATTAATGTTATTTTCTATTTATTTAATAGAATTTTTCAATTATAAATTACAATTATTCAAAAGTTTATAAGTATGTGAAATATTTTATTATGGCTAAAATTTAAATGCGCATCAATAATTCTTTTTGTATACCAAATATACTGAATGTGCACCAAATCTAAAACTCGCTTTAGCAAGATTTCAGGGACACCCCGAAGTTCGGTTTGGTTAGGTTCCTTTAAACCTTGTACACAGAAATAGAAGCCCCGCGAAGCGGGGCTTCGTCGACCCTGCTTAGGTAGATTTCTTAGGGTTCCGTAGTCAACAAGGAACCCTTATAGTTTCGCCATGTCCGTCCGTCCGTCCGTCCGTCCGTCTGTCCGCAGCTTAGCTCAGAGACGCCCAGTACTAGAAAGCTGTAATTTGGTGTAGATATACGGATTTGTTGTGCCGAAAAAGTGGTAAAATAAAATCTCGTAAAATATTTTTTTTTAGGGTACCTCCTGTACACGTAAAGTGGGGACGTTTTTTTTTTTTCTCGCGTACCCCTTAGTGTGGGGTATCATTAAATAGGTCTTTAAAAAATATTGATAGTTTTCATAAACAATTTTTTGATAAAAAGATTCGTTTGTGAAATATTAAGCTTTAAAGTGAAAATTTTTGCTCGACTCGAGTGTCCCCCCCTCTACCAGCTAAACGGTTATGTTTGGGGGTGTGAAAAAATTCAGAATAGTAGAATATATAACGAAGTTTAAAAGAAAATTATCATGACTAAGTAGGTTTTACAAGTTTACGAGTAATAGTCGACCAACTTATAAAACGTACTTGGATAACATATTTTCCTAAACAAAATGTAACGGAGAGCATGTGCTTCAACTGCAAATGTAAGTTTGTCAACTTTATTTTTACAGCAATAATAGGTGGGTATGTTTTGGGGATAGGTAGGTTTTTATTGTCAACTATTTTTAACTAAATTCAAAAAAGGATGAGGTTCTCAATTCGTCGTAATTTTTTTTTTAATGTATTTTCCCCGATTTCTCAAAGACACCTGGACCGATTTTGAAAATTCTTCTTTTTAAAATAAAATTCAGTGAATCAGTTTAGTTCGTTCGCATAAGTATTTTGATGGGCAACTACGGAACCCTACACTGTGCTTGGCCAAACACGCACTTGGCCGGTTTTTTTTTATTACACCTCGTTATGACATATTTTAATGAACATATTTTGGTGCACATTCAGTATATTTGGTGGAACACAGGCAAAATTAGGTAAATGAAATGGGAATAAATTGAAGTACTTTTATATACCATCCTTTTATTATTATTTTTTATTAATGTGGTTATTTTTGTGCCTATTTTAATCTTTTTTTCTTCGCAGTACGTCGTTTTTTAAATAAATAAAAAGAATGTAAAAAATCTTTTGAATTTTAATTAAAACATTTTATCTTAGAAGTTGTAATTAAAGTTATTGCCAATATAAAGTACTTACATAGTTTCAAGAGACAAATTAACAAGAACTCGTAATTAATACCACAATAATTGTCCTGTATTCAATTGTCATGTCGTTTGGGAATGAAACTTGGTATTCACTTGAAAGTTTTGTAGCCCATAAGTTTCTGTATATTGTGTTGTTCTTGACTATTGCCAATTGCTTTTGTAACTGTTATTATTGTTATAATTATTGGAGATTGTTTGAGAAAATTCGTAACATGTATGGTGTAAAATCAGCTATAGTGGGGTTTTTCAAAAAACATAATTGAATTTTGCCTTTTTCTCGTGAGATTAGGAACAAATTACAGATTGCCGTTCATGACGATCTTTACATAATATTTTAAACGAAGAAACACAAACACACATATCGTTATTTGCTATGCTGCTTTCAATCTCTCTTTGCTTCTTCTAGGGGCCACATTTATTATGGCTTTCCTCTAACCTCTACCCAATTAAACATACTATTTTTAATCGTTGCCTTGCTCTACAATTTTTCACATTAAAGTGGGTGCGTTCAAAACACTTAAACTCACATACACAAACATTCAGCACCAGAATAACTTCTTGTACCTAGATCAAACAAGTATTTTTTTTCTTAAAATTAATAAAATATAACTTAAAACAAAATATAGATATATTATATCGCTCATACAAATCAAATCAAACACGCAAAGCAAACAAAAATCAATCACCACAACACCGCCATGTCACCTAGTTCTCAAGCCTTATAAACTCACATTAAAACTGGAACGCCGTCATCTCTTGGAAACTATTAATCATGTAGGTATAATATCGCCGACGTCAATAGCCCAAGTCTTCATTACATAAGGAACTGCTTCCACTCACTTACCGATTAATAGCAACCTCGTTAGCGACAAGCGCTTTATGCAGCGCTTAAAGCTTTCGAACTAGAAGTTTTTCCGGATGTTTTGTTTTGAATTTGTTTATTTTGATTGATGATTTTTTTGGATAACGTTGTATTGGATATTTAATTATAAGTAAAAACAGAGAAGGAAACGGTTGATTGTATGGATACAAAGACTGCCTAAATTATGGCTACAGTGTTTATCTAAGTGCATATAAAAACAAATTAAACTTCACATACAATGAGCCTGATTATATTTGCGAGCATAGTTGAAACTTAATATAATAGGCAATTCTGAACTTATGTACACTATACGTAAGTGCAGAATTGCGTGATTTATGTGCACATCGCATATTGCTTCCACTATCGCTGATATTATCTCTCCATGCTCTCAATTAACGAGATTGCTTTATTCAACCGCTAAACAAAACAATATAGAAACAATGGGCTATTTTCAAATACTTTGGTGTAAGTATATAGCTTTCAGTGTGCATACAATTAGTTTTAAGATATTGATATGACGCAATCTTTTACATTGACAGTGTTAAAACATTTAAACTAACAGTTTAGATTAACCATAGATTAATTAGCTTAACAAACGATCCTTGATAATGCTAATTAACCACTAATCACTTTAAAAAATCATAAATAAGATGAATAAACGGCCAATAGATTCCCGTATAATTTGAAGACTAATTCAAATTATCTAATCAACATTTTGGCCTTAATTGAGACTGCAACAATATTTAAATAACCCACCTATCCAATGAAACCTCAATTTTGATGCATAGCTTAAACTGGCTTTGTATGAAATCAGCTTACTATGGAATACATCGTTTTTTACTTTACGTAACGGTATCACATAGTGCGCCATAAGCTAATGGGCAAAATCCACAAAAAATCCACAGCGGGTTTAACATTTTGTAGATAACTATTTTACGGCTTTTGTTACAAAATAAACTAGATACACGCCACAGTAGACAACTGACTGACAATAATTTGAAAAATAATCAATTAAAGGGACGGCCTAGCCTCAATCGTCGTCTCCTCATCCGTCGTTCTTCGGAACAACCCAGCCGCCGCGGGAAACCGATTTCCGGCTTGCGAATGGCGAAGAAAGAAGACCCGAATCGGCGTGTACTGGCCCATCTGCAAATTGCCGTGGCCTAACAGCGCCAAATATTTGCAGTGGTTGCAGAATTTCTCAAGAGGTTATGATGTTTGTTACTAAAAAAAGCTCATAACTCCAAAAAAAGGAGCGACCCTATGTAACCGGCAAGACCAAACTCCATACTGACTGCAATCACTGGACTTTGATAAATAGTTTCATTATAATAATTCCATTGTCCGTAGTCCTGCCCAGTTTAGCCAGTATAATCGCACCTTTAAATTATAGCCCTAATTATTAAAGCCCAATTAAAAGTAAGAATCATATTTATTTCCCTTTCTTTTTCAAAACCGCCTTGTGATAAAGTAGCCTTTATAAAGTTACCTTTCTACTTTGGAAAACGTGACCGATGGTTATTCTAAAAGAATTCAAAAGTACTATGAACAAAACATATTTTTCATTATTTCCAAATTATTCACGTTTCTCATCTTATTCTCTTGGGAGACTGCATCCCAATGTAAAGCATCGTTATAATACAGAACATTAGTGTCGACTTAGTTAAAATCCGTCACAAGCTGTTAGCTTGCCGTCCAACAAAATGCAACTGTTAAAAGCGCTTTTTGGTACGAAGAGCACGTTATTTCAGAATTAAATTAAGCTGGTTTACATTATACTTGATTACAACCTCAGTAAACAGCTTTACAGTAACACGTCTGTTATTTTTTTATACATAATGGTAGGTGATAAAATAGATTTGGAATTTATTTCAAGAGAGGTCTTGTCGATTTATTGGGAACATAAATTTGGAATTCAAAACAGTGAGCAGATGTGGAAAACAACTTAGAATAATCGATGAAATCATGAGTATTCGAAGGCTTTTTTTCGTGAAATTGGAACATATTGAATCATTACTTAATGCGTTTTACGGATTGTAATAGTAACTATGAGTCTAGCATTATATACAAGCGTTTGTATATTTGCTACAATCTTGCAGTTGCTACGCCGTAGCAGAAGCTACGCCGCGTAGCAACTGCAAAAAAGCAGTTTACTCAAGCGCTACACCAAAATACGTTTAAATAAACTTGCTTTGCATTGTAAGTTTATTTGGGTACCTAGCATCTGTCTTTACGTCTTGCAATAAGAGTTGATTTTCATTTTCTCAAAACATTTATTAAGGAACAAATTCCTTGTACATTGTCATCGTATCAGCTGGCATATCTACATCATTTCTGCAAAATTACCATAAATATTCACTGTGGCATACCGAATGCATTCCGACCAGCAATCGAACGCTTCCGATGATAGTCGTCACGTGTAACATTAGCATTGCTAATGTACGTCCAGCATGGAATTAATTACGATATTAGAAGCTTTATTTGAGACTAGTGGAATGGACGAGAATTGCTGAAAATTAGAGAATTTGATTTTGAATTCTGATTTTAGGTACAGTGAGTTAAAGCATTTGGCTGACCCTTTTTGCTTGAATTATTTTCTAAACAATTTAATTCATTTTTTTTTCATCTAATTGCAACAGGTTACAGCTGTACACGGACTTACGCCTTATCCTCTTAAAGTACCTAAAGCAAGAAACTACAGAACGACACCCGTTGAGAGTTTTAGGTATCTATTCTAGGCATTCAAACAAACGTACTTTAAAGTATAAATATTATTTTTAGAAGTATTATAAATCCTGTGTTAATTACCTTGAAGTAACCCTAGAAGTATTATAAGCAATGTGTAAATTAGATAATTATTTCATTAACAATTAGGTAAGTATTTAATTGAAATGGAGAATTAGGGCCTCCTTATTCTCCTTTTCAATTAAATACTTAACTTGAAATACTTCATTGAAAAAATTAATTTCAGCGTTACAGTACTTTTTTTTGTATAATCACACTTTTTTTTTTATTAGTCTTCGTCCCAACATGATCAAACCATCTTAACATACTCAAGAATACCGTACCAACAGTCTGATACTTTAAACAATATTTTTTCTAATTTCCATGTGTATCAAATTATTGTATCTAGCCAGTTATAAAATCAATACATAATAGCAAAAAAACATAAACACAGTTATAGTTTCTGAGAACCATCATTTGTCTTTACTTTTATATAAAACCTCAATAATAGGTTGACCCGTTTTTTTTTAGGTAAATAAGAACTATAATTCTCATAATCTTACAGATTTGTTTACACCAATATTACTGTCAGACAAACCTATAAATCTGTCAATTAAGTTTCCGTTGAGAACGAAAGAAAAAAACATTTTTTTTAAAGGATGTGACCTCATTCTGTAATCTATTTACGAAAAATCCAAGGCAATAAAGCATGTTCGGATAAGAAGTTCCGGAGGCATATGAAAGGGCTTCCGTAAGATTGTGAAGCTACCTATCTGATGTGCCCCAAACTTTACATATAACAAGTACACGGTGTTATGAAAATCTTAACACAGTTCTTTCATAAACAAAGAAAGAAAGCAAAAAATGTATAATGGCAGAAAACCATGAAAACACTCAACATGAACCATTATTCGTCTCATTATTTTGCATCCCTAAAAATATATCTTTCTTCACAAAAACAAAAAAGAATTGCGTTCCATACATTTTCTACTGCTTTCGGGTATGAACCAGTCTGTTGGTTTTGTTTATAACTTGCAAGTCAAAAAAATTTCGTTGAATTTTACTCATAGAAACAGATAGTGTTGCGATGTCGAGTATTTAGTTATCAAAATATTTTCAGTATAACTCTATAGATCTTAAATAGTTAAGCTTTTTAATTGGCAAGCCAGGGATTTGGACCGATGTACTAGAGGTCAGCATACAACCCACACGTTGCACTATTAACGTCTTTAGCATATGGTGCTAAGTTGGCGAGCTTCCCAGCTGGATTACCTACTAATTGACTAATGACCATCCCTGTTTGGGGTTACTACACGGGCATTAGATTTCCAAGTTGGCCTTATACATAATTATCAGCCAATTGCTGATCGTACGTCTCCATCCAAAGATCACTAACCATCTCAGTCTTGGTGGCTTAAAGTCAGCTCCAATTATTCACAAGTTTTAAGTTTAAACCCAGATAGACTCTATCATTTTATTAGTGAAATTTGTTTAATTGCTACTACTCCGGATAATATAATTATGGTGAACGAAAACGTCGAATTCAGAAAGGTACTGATTACTCCAGCTCAAGATTTCCTTGAACCCTCTAAAGTTCAATTAAAAACTAATCCACATTTTTACTACTACAAAGATTCTTGATAAAGGTTAAAAGCTTTCAGGTTGGATGCGCAACTTTCCAAATCCTCTTTAGCAAGGAGGTATGCATGCATTCATCTCATTTTCTATCTTAACATACATTCATATTTTAGTCTCGGTAAGAGAAAATGTTCTGCCATTTTGGGTTTATGTAAAGGATGTTTGTTACGTTCTCATTAGTTCTAACCACTAGAAGTAAAATAAATATTTTTGTTTTTGTATAATATTAATTTGTGGTTTTAAATGAGAATCTGTTTCTATAGTTAATACTTTTTTTTTAATCTGTTTACCTTTCCATTTTATTATTTAAATATTTAGTCTTGCTGAATGTCAATTTACAGTACCTACCTAAATTGATAACTGCATAAATTAAGTAGGAGTTGATAGCGATAAAAAAAAACTGGAGCTGTCTCTACACAAAAACAAATCGTTACAGGAACCAATTTAACCTTAAAATAAACGTAATTCTAAGACCCAATTGGGAACAAAACAAAATTAATAATTAAGACTTTAATATCTGGAATGGCACACTCACAAATGTACTAATGGCACAATTTCTGTCGATTGGAAACTGTCTATTTACAAAAACAAGTACCTCTTGTACTTTTTTAGGTACATTTTGTTAAAGAAAGATTCAATTACGATTTCCCTGATGCTGTTTATTTTTCATCCCGCGTAAGAATTTGATTCCTTGTCATGTTCCAATTGTATTATTGGGACTCATTTGTTATGTCAGCTGTTTCTGGAATTGTCAAGTAATCTACGATCGGGAAACGATATTAAGTTCTTCCTGTTACCTTTTCGAAGGTGATTCCAAATGCTATTGTTCTTAAACGACTACCGACCTGAACAATTCCGATAAAGGTATGTAGTTAGTGTTGAAGCCCAAAAAGTCATTTACACCAATACCATTAAAAAAGATAAACTCAGCAAGACCTTTCACGTTTTTGTGATGTAAAGTAAACGGGAACTTTGAAGTTAATTTGGTGAAAAAAAAATGTTCCTCGTTCGTACACTAGGCGTTTTTTTCATTTTTCCATGTAATTAACGCATGTACACTGTAAATAAAATAATATTTCCGTATTTTATTAAGGCCTCTGACATTATAATGTAAAATTCATTCACTGTAAAAAAAAAATTACAATGAATTTACTGAAGTTAAAAGAAACGTTACATTGTTGATTGTATTTCATACAAATATGTACATGAAATACATTAAAATTTACATTCGAACCGAATTTATAATGTTTCTACAAAAACAAATCGAACATGCATCAATTTGATATTGTAACGAGAAAATATGCATACAAACTGGTTTCAGACGAAAAAGGTTTTTGTTTTCACGTACTATTTTGGACATCCGTCACATTGCTCGTGTAGGCAGAAAACCACATCTGACATTTTCCGTTTCATTATAAAACCACGTGGAAACATTTTGCCTTCATTTGTGAAAAATATACGTACTAGTAAAAAAACAACATAATATACGTATTCTTTAAAATGTTACTCAGATGTTCAGTTGTACCTAATACATTTCGGCTGTTGTTTTTAAACTTTTCACATAGATATTATGTTCTTTGAGTCAGTAGTAAATGCACATAATTATAATGTAAAATGTGTCACGGTTTTACAAAAAAAAAGACAAGATGTACTCTCTGTACTGTAAAATACTATTTTATTATATCTATTTGCTATAAACTGGTCACATACATCAAACAGTAAATAACCCATAACGATTAAAACTACGTGACTGAATTGGTTCGGTCGAAAAACTCATGATGATACTGGTTGACGCAAAGCCACATAATTATTACTATCATTATCTTTGTGACTAGAGTTCGATACCAATAACGTATAAACCAACGTTTAATTCATAAGTACGAGCATATACACGAGCATATACATATTGCGGAATTCGTAACAGAACGGCCAGCAATTTTTTGGGAAGTAATTTTCAAAGCAATGCTTCTGCCATAGCTAACAATATTATAAACTCTAAGAACTGGCTTGTCAATCGGCAGCGTGTTTGAACGTAATTTATAAAAGGAAAAAGGAATATGATACGGAATAATTTAGAACTGTTTTTATGATATGCAAATTTTTTGAACATTTTAAGTGACTGACGTTAATACTTCTTTTTTTCTAAGGAATAGTAGAAATATTTTCATAAGTATGGACGTACTTATTACACCTGTCATCGTTTTTGCATTCACCAGTTTTGTATAATGGACAGTGGGAGAATCTCGCGTCCAATACGTATTCTGATTCCAGATTCTGGGCTGTATACTGTTCAATGACACTATGCCCGAACTCAGAATTATTCCGAAAACGTTATTTTTTGCGATGTTTAATATCAAATGAGTCCTCCCGGTGCGGTGGGTGGAGCGGAAGGGAATGACGAAATCTTACTGACTATAAAACACTATGTTCCTTCGGCTACCGTTTTACTTTCTAGGGCTGCGATTCCCGAGAACCTAAGTTCAGTGCTTTTTTGCATAATAAGTAGTTAAAAGATTAGAAAGAAACATTTCTAAGATGTGTCTTGAATTCATGTTTGAAAGTGCAATAGACTGACGACGTTGACATAAGATAATCAGGTTTCTTTGTGTGCCCAATTTTCTCGAAGTGGCAGGCAATAATTATGTTCGGTACTGAAGTTACAGTGTAAGCAAACAGTTCCAAAATTAATAACATACTAAGCTTTATAGATAGCGCTTTGGCACGTCCTATATTGCGCAGTTTGGGGGTGCTTCTTGCTTATTTGGTTCAGACATTCGGTTCAGCTATTTTTAGCAAAATGCCTTGGATTGTGGAGAACAGATAAGTAGTCGCTCCATGCAAATCGTTGATAATCAGCAGCATCTGGTTTGACTGGAAGCAGACCCAACAGAATTGGAAAAAGACTAGGCAGGTAGATGACCAACATAATTACAAATATTAAAATATTCCATGGTCCATGCACCATACACCCATTACACGACACATTTACCATGATTGTATCATGTTGAAGTTAACTCAGTACTACTGATCGAACTAAATATAAACCGGTTCATTTAGATACAATATTTTTACAATATTTTTAAAATGGAATGTTTGAACTGAGCTATACCAATGCGAACATTATTGTGTATACAAAATTGCCTAACGCCGATCAAACATTCAACCAAAAAAATTCTGCTGCTTTATAGATCAGCTTTACCCTCTAAACTCACACTGCACTATAATTATCAAAGTTAATACTGGAAGTACAAATAAAGCCTTTAGCTTTCAACGTCTGTTTTAATATTTGTTTTGAACGTCGCGTCGAAAGCGCAACTTTTTTACGTAATTTTTCCACTTTGTTCCACTTTATTCTTGTAATTTAAATGAGAGCAAATTACATTTTAAAATATAAATTAATAATTATCACGTAATTATGTTGTCAAACAAATATGTGATACATACGTTGGGAAGGGAAAATCAAATGAAACAATTTTATTGGGAAAATATTTTTTGGTACAATTAATATCTGAGTTATTGACGATGGTAACGTCAAAGAGAAATGGGATTTAAATTACATGACATTTATTAAAATTTACTCCATTAAAATTGGTGTCAGAAATTGATAGAAAAACAGTAATAACGGAGAAAGAAAATAACAGTTTCGTTTGACTAATTGCTATTACGGAATAAAGCTGACAAAAGGCACTAAGAACGCGACCACGGATCTTTGAAATCGCAGAAACAATCGAATTTATTTTGTATAATTATGTTAAAGACAATAAAATCTATCTTTTCTTCAAAAGGAACTTAACCCCTTTCATGCAGATTGCATAAGTTAGAGTGAGGATTTACCTACATTGATGTTACTTTAAGAGCACTTTTACGTCTTTAATCTTGTGGGTTTTATCGGGGTTGTCGTACTAGCTCTGGAAACAACTGCCACCTTAAAATCTTGAGCTAGTATTTTTCGCTTTGACAGTTCGTTTTACGACTTTTCCTATGTCACACATACTACTTACTAAATATTGATGTGAAGTTCTCGATGTGCTCGTTTCGGTGTTTACCTATTTACATAAAAAGACTTGTGACTCATTCCTAATTTTCAACACTTGACAAAATGTTCACGTATTTTATTTTAATACTATCCGGTACGATTTTTCGGAAGAAAAACCATCAGTCATACAAATAAGCATTAACCCTTTAATTGGCAATGTTGTACTTGAGTTGAGTGAACAAAAATTGTAGTTATTTTTTCTGATGATTAATTTGTAAAAATTTAAAATTTTATCATGTCAATTCTTAGCAAAAATAGTAGACTATCTGAAAAAAATAACTGGAGTAGTTTATTTTATTTTTAAAATTTACTTAATGACAAATACACTGAAAATGGACGGCGCTGCCGAGATTAACGCAAAGAAATCTATCTATTCCAGTATCATTTTAATCTTCAAGTAGTAGAAAATAGAACGAAGATCCCATCTAAAGAGAAGTTTAATGGAATCTAACTAAAACTAATGTAGACCATTAGTACTGTACGTGCTTCAAGTTTACAGTTTGTGAAAGAAGATAAAAATAAAAATAATGTTCACCGAAGTGAACATCATTTCTAATGCATTCAACTTGCATTTTATTTTATCCCTTATGTAGGCGGTGAGGCGTTCGGATGCCGATCAAACCTCATCGTTCAAACTATTGACGTGAACTCACTTTTATAGTATAAATGTTGGAATAGCAGGGGCTGAGAAATTTTATATTACGAACCTAGTTTTTTAAACCGTGCCTCTTTGAAATGTACTTTTTATTTTTTCATATAATCACATATTACTTTTTTTTTTAACGTGTTAAAATCATTAAATGAGTCCTCCCACCCCGTGCAGGGCGGGAGGGACTGTCAGACTTGTACTGACTAAAATCCACGGTGTCCTTCAATAGCCCTTTATGTTCCGGGGTCACGGTAATGAGATAAGTCCCGCGACCCCGGCAGGCTTTGGCCCTCTAGAGGGGGGCCCCGTCATCATGCTGACGCTCTTTGAGGCGCGCTTCAAAGAGCGTCAGCATGATGACGGGGCGTGGAACACAACGCGCCGTCGACCCGGGCAGGGTCCATGGTCGGGCAGCGAGTTGCCCTTTACTCGCTGCCCGCATGCCCGCGCCTCCGGTGGCCGGAGATAGTCTGCCGACGTCCGACGCCGCGGGCGTCTAACACTGCGGTTGGGGCGGAGGGAGGACGCTGTCCTCTCCCTCTCGCGGCCCGCCTCCTCCTTCACGAGCATTACTGCTTCGCAGAAGGAGGCGACCGCTTCCCACTCCGTCTCGCCCCGCAGCATGGCCGCAACCAATGCCGGGCGCGAGAGGATCACATAATACTTAAACCCCTTCTACACGATCAGACCCGACCACCCGACAGAAGTGACCTTGGTCCGGTGGGTGTGAAAATCTACCGTGTAGACGTTGGTCGGGCAACCAAATATGGGCGGAGTCAAACGACCTTTGGATGACATTGGTCGGGAGCGCATCCATCCCGACCGGCTGCGTCCGCGGTCGGACCCGACCGTCAGCCGACAGCATTCCAGACGGTTGGGTACTGTTGACGCGAACAAGGTCACCTCTGTCAGCGGTCGGGTCTGATCGTGTAGAAGGGGTTTTAGCATAATTTTATTGTTCAGTTGTATTCGATTGTTTTTTCAAATACAATGCGTCAAGTGGGTTGAGCATTTCATGAGCTACTGCTAAGCATGAGATCCTAGGTCCAAATTACATGTTGGACAGACCAATAAAGCCCAGGGTTTGATATCTGCTTGTATACATCATTAGGTGTAAATCATAACTTATGCTAACTCATTTTACAGAAATACCGGCGTGAATTCCAGAATCACATTTCCCCTTGCAACGGTAATATCTATGCTCTGTTTAATCTTGTAAGCTATCGCAGCAACTCTGCTATGCCTACAACAAATCAAGCTTGAATAAGGCAAGGCAAGAATTTCCACGCATTGCGCTGAAACTACACGGGTAGCATTGGGCATGAATAACTGTCTTGAGTTGAATAAATGGGAGCGTACGTTGGAAATGTTTAGACGTAAATCTTGGTACGTAACTTTCTGGCTTACTGGGCTGTATCTTTGCGTTCGAATTCCGAAAAACAAACTGAGAAGTTTCTGGCGAAGACTGATTCCAATACTTCTTATTAGATGTGTAACATCTTTGTTATCGCTTTTGAGGGAGAGCTTTTGTGTAATGTAACGGAAGAGTAACAGAATGAGCGGTGGTAGAGTGAGCCTCATAGCTTTTTTTTTAGCGTGGTAAAATATCAAATGAGTCCTCCCACCCAAGGCAGGGCGGGAGGGACTGTCAGACTTGTACTGACTAAAATTCACGGTGTCCTTCAATAGCCCTTTACCTTTCGGGGTCACGGTATTCGTTAGTCCCGCGACCCCGGCAGCTACCATACCATAGCTAAGCAATTTTTGTAGTGTATGTATATCCAGCAGGCCCGGGCCCCAACGAGATTTTTTAGAATTTCCAAAAGTCTTACAACAAAAATTGTTCAGTAAAAAGGGCTGAGTTACCCCACGAGAGGTTTTGCGCATTTGGTGTTACACGTTGTATATTCAATAGATCGACTTCGACTTTGAGAGGCAATAGAAATTACTGAGACTCGCTTGTTTTATTATTTATATCTGCACTGCATTATTGTCAACACTTTTTTTTATAAAAATCTATGAAGATATAATTCGGTAGAATTAAAGTTTTACTTCAAGCCAAGGAACGCAAAATGGTCAACCTAGGAGCAGGGTGGACTTTTAGTCCAGTACAGTCCCCTCCACTGCACTCAGGGAGGACTAAATCATTTTGATGACATCACCAGTACAAAAAAAAAATCTTTGGTAGTTCTGTTAAGTTCAAGGATTATTTAAAATTCAATAACCTACAAACGTATCAGCTCAATAGTAAATTATGTCCAGAACGAAAAGTCATCATTATCATTAATATGACATATTTGGTAGGTATAATTGAAAGATGGTCATTACGGACATTAACGATTTCAGTAGGCCCGTCCTCGTTTCACGACTTTTTTGTAGTCAACATTGCCAACTAAAGATTTTTGTCATTGTTTTCTGACTGTTTTGGAGCACAGCTTTTGAACGTGACAAAATTATGTTTCGGCATAATTTTGTCACAGTCATAATATAACCTATAAAAATTGTAAATAAACACTTTGTTTTTCAAACACATTAAAAAGAAAAACTTCTTTTTATTAACTGGTTTTTAACTTATTAATAATGCTTGAAAAATATTTCACCAACTAAAAAACAAACCAGAAAATAAAGTCACCGCCATAAATTATAACAAAAATCCAACTTGACTCCATGTGAACACAACCACATGACGGAAAAAACCCACTTCCACATTCCACACATCCAACACTCATTGAAATCTATTCCTGAAGTAGGCATACTATCAGCGTAAAATATATTCAAAGGAAGACATAAATAACATCAAGTTGCAGGCACCAGTGTTATCGAACGACGGCGTCCAAATACCGGCCCTATCTCATTGACAAAATGGGCTGACAACCTTGGTTTATATTACGCACAAACTTACGTTGTGTGGCCTTGGGCTTACAACTTTGCCCTTGACTCACTTACCAACAATGTTTATTTGACTTAGTTGACTTTTCACGCTGAATTAAGCTTTTAAAGTTTAAATTTGAGCAGTGAGAGTGTTCAACTGTTCATGCTCGTGAAAGTCAGAGTAAATGGTGAGTGGCTTGTGTTAAATTGAAGCGAAAATAATAATACCTATTGTAAGTTGAAAACTTCTAAATCTAAAACGTGAGTACCTATTGCACTTAAATTGTCAATTGTAAACACATTGCAGTTCTAATTTATACCTTCCACGCGGGGCGGAAAGACTCATTTGATAATTTTGCAACCTCAAAAAATTGTTACCTTTTTATTTCAATGTAATGAGACACTATAGAATAAAAATGTTGGTAGAAACATATTCAAATAAAAATAAAAACTATTAATTCACACACAAACACCGAGATTAGAATATAACATGACAGAAACGTGTCTATTGTTGACAAGGATAACACAGTCATGTCGCAAGAAATTACCCCAAATGCTACCCGAAATTAGTTCAATATTGAGACCCACTGAACTAATTGAGGCAATAGCCCTGCAGTGATCTCGTTATAAATGTGATAACAAACACCAATCACTTAGATCGTTAGTGACCGCAATGGTCCTACGATACTGCCTTGTGGCACACCGCAGCCAACCACAAAGCAACCTTAATAACAAGACACATTGGGTGCAGTTTCGTACACCAAATCTTATCGTCAATTCTTCGCTGTGGATTCATTTCAGTTTTGAGAGAATTGATAAATCGTTGTACTTTGAAATGTGTGGTGTTCAATACAATTTCAGAACTAACAATTAATTGTAATTCAATAACATTTATAACTATCGAATTGAAGGTCAACCAAAAAATAACTAAAAATATAGCTAAAAACAAGGAAAACTAGCACTTTGTAATTATAAATTAGGTAATTATTTTGAATGGTTTTTTTTTAATGATTCCTAAATTATCTTTCCGTGGCATTTCTCACAGCATCCTGTCAAAGGCATACATTTACTTAATTGCATTAAAAGCAAAGATATAAAATGATTTACATAATTCTCCGAAAACCAATACTTATACATTTGCAGTACGAATAGCAAGAAACAACAAAAAAATAACTGTTAGCGACGAATAATAATCGCACTAAGCAAATCTTGTAAATATGTAGTACTTAGAGATTAGGATAGTTTTAAACAATAAAACTATTAGTTATAATGAATAATAAGGGTCGGGTAAATGTAGAAATGTGCATTTTGTAAGTACCTTCTAATAAAATGATAAGTTGTTCTGTTTTTTATTTGTCCCTCCTGGTGTCTCTGCTGATGCCACAAAATAAACCCACAGTTGGGTAGACATATAAATGCGCATTTTACATATACCGTCAAATAAATTGAGAAACTGTATTGATCACTATTTTTGCCGCTTGGAGCACCACTTGTCCCGAAAAAGTAAGCGAAATGTTAGGTAGTCATAAAAAGTGTACATTTTACAAATACCCTCAAACACAGTGATAAATCGTTGTAATTCCTATTTCTGGCACTTGGTGTCTCTGCCTGTAGGTTGATGTAAATTTAGTTTTTTACCATTTTTTAGGTCTAAAAATTAAGGTTTTGCTAAGGTTTTTATGTAATTAGATAGACTAAGTTAACCCTTAGGCTATAAGATAAATTGTAAAACAAAAAGGGAAGGTTTACTATAGAAAACTGCCAAATTAAAGTTCCCCATACAAAGTCGCATTAGTGCCGTGTGCAAAAATGGATTGCTCTGATTGGCTAAAGGGAAAAATATTAGGAACGTGTGCAAATTTTAAGGATTCTGATTGGTCAGAGCTTTCTATAAAAGAGGAGCAGTTTTCTATGGGATTCATTCCGAAACCAGCAGTATTATAATAAACAAGAAATAAGAAAAGTACTCCGAAGTCTCATTAGCGCCGAACCTACTTGAAGCCTCCAGTTTCTACCGCCAGCGAACCAATCCTACAAGTTCAACAGTTTACAAGTGGTCCTTCGTGAAGCCGGATCGGGTTCAAGAAAACTGAAGATGCCTTCTACAAGATCAGGATCAGTGCAGTCCAAGGCTACGGGAGATAGTACTTCGTCAGTCGACGGGAGTGCAAGCACGCCAAGTGAAACCACAAGCGAAGCGACTACGAGCGCGTCAATTACAAGTCGGTCAACGCTCACTAGAAGATCGCCGCCGCCTAGCGTACGAGCCCACCAGTCGTCTATTCGTCAGCAAAATACTGCCGGGAGGGAATCAGCATTGGGGGGAGCGACTCGCACCGCGCCCCTAGCCAGCACCGTGGAAGAGGAAGTTGAAGCGTCTGATCCCGCACGCCGAGAAGAAAGCCACAATACTACGCTGCAGAACCCAGACAGAAGTGTTGCCGTGAAGTTACGTCGAGATGAAGGAAGTGTACCGACGTCAATAGAAGGGAGTCTGCAGCAGCCTCGCCCTAAGAAGCCGACCCGCGAAATAGACACGCAGTCCGTCCGCTCGTCGCATAGGAAGAGAGCAGAAGCGCAAGCAAAGTTAACAGTGGCACTAAGGGAATTGGAATTGGCAGAAGCGCGATCAAGAGTGGCTCAGGCTGAACTAGAACTAGCAACAGCAGAGTCAGAAGAAGAAGATGGTGCCGGAGAAGAGATGTACGAGCAAACTCAAGAAGTCGAGAGGTGGTTCATCCAAGCTGGGGTCAAGCCTAGCAATGATAGCAGGCCAACTGAAGCAGAAGAAAAGAAGAGTGACATCCACGAGTTAGCCCAAGTTATAGTCAAGCTGTCCGAGAAGTCACGTGATGTTGCAACACCGAAGCACTTCGAGCTCCCTCACTTCAGCGGGTCCTGTGAAGAATGGTTGCCGTTCAAGAGATCGTATGAAGATGGGGCTGCCTCCTTCAGCGACGCACAGAACTTAGCGCGCCTCAGAAGAGCAATTCAAGGCGCAGCCAGAGAAGCCGTCCAGAGCCTGCTGTTTACAGCTGAAGATCCACGCGAAGTTGTCAAGGGACTAGAAGCCAGATTCGGAAGACCTGGGGCATTGGCACTGGCAGAACTAGAGAAGATGAAGAACCTGTCAAAGGTGGGCGAGAACCCAAGCGACATATGTGTCTTCGCAAGCAGAGTGAAGAACGCCGTCCAAACCATCAAGGCATTGAAGAAGTCGCAATACCTCAGTTCTCCTGAAACTCTGAAGGCCATAGTAGACAAGATGCCACCGTCAATGAAATTCCGATGGTTCGCCTACCATAGAACCAGAAGGGAGGAAGAAATTCAAGAGTTGCTACTCATCGAAGCGTTTCTAGAAATAGAAAGCGACATGTGCGGGGACTTTGCTCCACCTGAAGTGTTTTCGGAGCAAAAGAAGGGGTCAAGAAAACCTGTACACACAGTGCAAGAAGTGTCTCAGGAGAAATATAAGAAGTCGTGTCCAATCTGTGAAGAAGAGCATTTTGTGATAGAATGCAAGAAGTTTAAAGAAGCCAACATAGATGAAAAATGGGGCATTATTAAGAAGGCTAGACTATGCTTCAAGTGTCTTCGGTTCAGGCACTCAAGAATCAACTGCAAAGCTCCAGTCTGCAAGAAGTGTAGAAGATGGCATCATACTATCCTGCACTCTGAAAAACCACCAGAGTCAGCAGAAAAGAAAGAAGACAAGGAAAGTGCATCAGAAGAGACAGTCGCCTCGATCCACAACAGCAAAGGGGAAGAGAAAATTTATTTGAAGATAATTCCAGTGGATCTCTACGGACCGAAAGGTCACGCTCGCGTGCTGGCGCTGCTAGATGAAGGCTCAACAGTCACACTCTTGGACGCATCAATAGCCAAGAAGATCGGAGCCGAGGGAACTAAAGAAACTCTCGCAATCGAAACAGTCGGCGGGAAAGTAATAAAGAAAGATAGTTCTCAGAAGATCCAGTTGAAGATAAAAGGGGCTCATAGAAGAGACAAGAGGCGAATCATAGCAAGAACCATCGACGACCTGAAGCTTTCAGAGCAAAGCATTAACAAGAACACCGTGAAGAACTGTCAGCATCTGAAGACAATTGAAGAGCAACTTCTCTACGTCACAGAAAGGCCCAAGCTGTTGATAGGTCAAGATAACTGGGGACTCATAGTTACAAGAAGACTGAAGAAAGGCAAGCCAGCCGATCCCGTGGCTTCTCTCACTAGCCTCGGGTGGGTGCTGCATGGATGTGAATCAGGGACGAATGCCATTGTAAACTTCATTCACCATGGCAAGTCTACAGTCGAAGAGCAGAATCTAGAAGAGTTAATAAGAGAACACTTCCAGTTAGAATCGCTTGGGGTCCAGAATCGCTTACCAACTAATGACAGCGATAGAAGAGCACTAGAAACCCTCGAGAAGACTACGAAGAGATTAGCCAGCGGTCGATTCGAGACAGGGCTCTTGTGGAAGAAAGAAGACGAGTCCCTACCCAACAACTACAGACAAGCACTCCGTCGCCTAGTCAATATTGAAAAGAAGTTGGATCAAGATGAAGAAATCAAAGAGTCCTATGAGAAGCAGATCCGAAGCTTGATTGAAAATGGATACGCAGAGAAGGTTCCAGAGTCTGCGAATGAAAGAAGATTATTCTACTTACCACACTTTGCCGTCGTGCACCCAGTCAAGAAGAAGCCAAGAATAGTCTTCGACGCAGCTGCCAAGTATGAAGGGAAGAGCCTCAATGACGCCTTGTTATCGGGGCCAGACTTACTACAATCATTGTTCGGCGTATTGCTGCGCTTCAGAGAAGGGCCAGTGGCTGTCATGGCTGATATCCAAGAAATGTTTCTTCGAATCAAAGTAAGAGAAAGTGACCGAGATAGCCTTCGATTCCTGTGGCGTGGAAGTCAAAGAACGGGCAAGCCTGAAGAGTTTCGAATGTCCTCAATCATCTTCGGGGCAGCATCATCACCGGCAACAGCAATATATGTGATGAATAAGAACGCAGCAGACTTTAAGAAGACTCATCCTGAAGCGGTGAAAGCAATAGAAAGGAATCATTACATGGATGACTATCTCCAGAGCTTTCCAACTACAGCTGAAGCAAAGAAGATATCAAAAGAAGTAAAGGAAATTCACGCAGTAGCAAGCTTCCATTTGAAAGGCTGGGCCAGCAACGACGCGAAGGTTCTGTCAGAAGTAGCAGATACTAATAAAGAAGACTCCCTACAACTGACGAAAGAGGAGAAGACACTGGGGCTAAGATGGCTGGTGAAGGAAGACGCGCTAGCGTTCAATGTTGGTCTGCGCAATACATCACAAGACCTTCTAGAAGGAAGAAAAACTCCGACGAAGAGAGAAGTTACAAGCGCCGTAATGTCAACCTTTGATCCTATGGGCTTCGCGACGCCAGTCTTAATACAAGGAAAGAAATTAATTCAAGACATTTGGCGAACAAAAATTGGCTGGGATGAAGTAATCAACGAAAACCAGAAAGAGGCCTGGTTGAAGTACCTAGAAGAGGTGTCGGCGCTGACGAGACTTCGGATACCAAGATGCTTTTCACCCCGCAGTAGAAAAGGGCAACTGCACACATTCACCGACGCAAGTGAAGAAGCATACGCAGCGGTAGTTTACTGGAGGACGGTTGAACCTGGTGATAAGATTCACATCTCCATGATCGCCGGCAAAGCAAGAGTGACACCAACAAAACCAGTGTCAATTCCAAGGCTTGAACTACAAGCAGCCTTGCTTGGCACCAGGCTGGCAACCACAATAGAGAAAGAGATGGAACTTGAGGCAACAGTCCGCACCTACTGGACGGACTCCAGCACAGTGCTTCAGTGGATCAAGGCAGAACCAAGAAGGTTTAACACCTTTGTGGCCAACCGACTGGCAGAGATCGAGGAGCAGACCAAGCCCGAAGACTGGAGATGGGTACCTACTAAAGAAAACCCAGCAGATGACGCCACGAGGGGAACTCCGACTGAATTCGATCACAACGCAAGGTGGTTCCAAGGTCCGTCATTTCTCCGTCAACCAGAAGAAGAGTGGCCATATAAAGACTTCAAACCAGAGGGTACTATGTTGGAAGAAAAGAACAAGCAAAGAGTGACGGCAATAAAGGCTGAGGAGGTCTTACTCAACCTGGAGAGGTTCTCGAGCTGGGAGCGACTGCTGCGCGTGACGGCCAGAGTGGTTGCTTTCGCATGCCTCTTATTGAAGAAGACCCGTAAAGCAACCAACGCCGCCGTCCGTCAGAAGGAAGAGCCCTGGAGACCCCATAGAAGATCCCAGAAGAAGAAGACACAAATCGCCAAACGACCAGTCAGCAAAGAGAAGAGGTTGTACCTACCGCTGGAAGACGAACACTTAAGAAAAGCAGAAGAATTATTAATGAAAATAAGTCAGAATGACAGTTTCAAGTCAGATATAAGGAATTTAAAGGCAAAGAAACCCTTGGAAAACGCAAGTCGGCTTAAGAAAATCGACGTCTACCTAAATGACGCCGATATCATTAAATTAAGAAGTAGAACAATGAAGTTTCAAGGCGAAGAAAGAAGAAAAATGAATCCTATCATCCTAGATGGGAAACAGAAAATCACGCGTCTCATCATACAACACTATCACAAGAAGTTTCTCCACGGGAACACTGCCACAGTAATGAACGAGCTACGCCAGAAATATTGGATTCTGGGCTTAAGAGCGACCTTAAAGGCGGTTGCCCACAGCTGTCAGCGATGCAAGACAAAGAAGAGTTTGCCAGAGGTGCCCCCGACAGGAGATCTACCAAGCGAGAGACTGCAACATCATCAGTTTCCGTTCGCTTGCACTGCGGTAGATTACTTTGGGCCGATGCAGGTCACTATCGGGAGAAGAGTCGAGAAGCGCTGGGGGGCGCTATTCACTTGTCTTACAACCAGAGCCATTCACCTGGAGTTGGTACCCTCTCTCAGTAGCAGCTCAATGATAATGGCACTTCGACGAATGGCAGCAAGAAGAGGTACCCCAAAAACCATATTCAGCGACAACGGAACCAATTTCGTTGGGGCAAGCAAGGAGCTGGAAGAGGCTGCGCAAGAAAGGGGCATCAAGTGGAAATTTATTCCCCCGGGAAGCCCAAACATGGGGGGCGCCTGGGAAAGACTCGTGCGAACAGTCAAGACGGCACTAGCGGCAGTGCTCAACGAAAGAAACCCCCCTGAAGAAGTGCTTCATACTCTTATGACTGAGGTTGAACACATAGTAAACTCCAGACCTCTAACCCCAATCAGTATGGAGCCAGAAGATGAAGAAAGTCTGACACCAAACCACTTTCTACTGGGAAGATCGTGTGGAGCAATGGCGCCGGGAGAATTCGACGACACAGAGTTGATCGGGAGGCCAAGCTGGAAAACTACCCAAAGGCTTGCTGACCACTTCTGGAAGAGATGGATCAATGAGTACCTACCACTCTTGATGCCAAGGCAAATCAAAGGGAGGGAGACAACCGACCCGAGGGAAGGAGACATCGTGTTAATAGTCGACGCATCGCTACCCAGAAACTCATGGCCTCGAGGGGAAGTTATCAAGGCGTACCCTGGGCCAGATGGAAGAACCAGAGTGCTGGACGTGAGGACATCAGGCGGAGTGCTTCGGCGACCTACACGACGGGTCATCGTGCTAGTCCCCGCTGCTTCGTCGCTTCAAGAAGATGATGTGCTGCGCACCGTGGGGGAGAATGTTAGCGACGAATAATAATCGCACTAAGCAAATCTTGTAAATATGTAGTACTTAGAGATTAGGATAGTTTTAAACAATAAAACTATTAGTTATAATGAATAATAAGGGTCGGGTAAATGTAGAAATGTGCATTTTGTAAGTACCTTCTAATAAAATGATAAGTTGTTCTGTTTTTTATTTGTCCCTCCTGGTGTCTCTGCTGATGCCACAAAATAAACCCACAGTTGGGTAGACATATAAATGCGCATTTTACATATACCGTCAAATAAATTGAGAAACTGTATTGATCACTATTTTTGCCGCTTGGAGCACCACTTGTCCCGAAAAAGTAAGCGAAATGTTAGGTAGTCATAAAAAGTGTACATTTTACAAATACCCTCAAACACAGTGATAAATCGTTGTAATTCCTATTTCTGGCACTTGGTGTCTCTGCCTGTAGGTTGATGTAAATTTAGTTTTTTACCATTTTTTAGGTCTAAAAATTAAGGTTTTGCTAAGGTTTTTATGTAATTAGATAGACTAAGTTAACCCTTAGGCTATAAGATAAATTGTAAAACAAAAAGGGAAGGTTTACTATAGAAAACTGCCAAATTAAAGTTCCCCATACAAAGTCGCATTAGTGCCGTGTGCAAAAATGGATTGCTCTGATTGGCTAAAGGGAAAAATATTAGGAACGTGTGCAAATTTTAAGGATTCTGATTGGTCAGAGCTTTCTATAAAAGAGGAGCAGTTTTCTATGGGATTCATTCCGAAACCAGCAGTATTATAATAAACAAGAAATAAGAAAAGTACTCCGAAGTCTCATTAGCGCCGAACCTACTTGAAGCCTCCAGTTTCTACCGCCAGCGAACCAATCCTACAAGTTCAACAGTTTACAATAACATTGTATAAAAATAGTAAAAAAACTTTTTAATATAGTTAAAAATAACATTGTATAACTCTGATTCTTAGTAACGATGCTATCCGTCCTGTAGCATAGGTAAGCATTTTGCACAATCTGCCGGTAAAGCGTCCGCCTATTATAATAAGCCGGCAAAACATTTTGCATACCAAATGTACAAAGACTTTTTCATGGGCATATTTTGTATATTACACGTGAGATTGCGCCTAAACTTTATTACAAACGATAACGTAATGTGACGAAAAATATTTAAAGGTTTTTAGAAAAATCCGAGCCTTTTAAAAGGATTGTAGATCAACGCTGAAAGAAGACTACAGCTGTAAAATTTTACGGTGTATTACGTTTAATCTAAATGGATGGACTCCATTATGTGGCTTTTCTAGAGTTATGGTTGGCCATGCGTTAAGGTGAGTGCTTCACTCAGATAATTAAAATAAAAATGAAGTAACTTCTGGTCCCAAGAAAAGAAATTAGCAGTTGTCATAAAAAGTTGATCAATTTAGATGGGAAAAGTCATAAATTTGATGCCAGATAAGAGCAGGACGGAGGCCGAGACAGAAATAAGACATTAAAGGACTATAACGGGAACACCCAAATACTCCGAAATATTTTATTCCGAATTTCGATATTCCGATTTTCAAAACTCCGAATATCATAATACCTAAAAATTACAATATCTATTATTAGGAATCTCGAAATTTATTTGACCGAAAGTCGTATGTCCGATTTCTTCGTTTTCCGATTTTCACATATTCGAAAAATGTAATGCTCGATGAGTTCTCATTCCGAAAAACGAAATTCCGATTTTCAATATTCCGAATAAACTGATTTTATCGGAATATTGAAAATCGGAATTTCGTTTCTCATTCCACAAAGTCAGCGACAGAAACGATATGGTGCAAAACCGGCTCCACGTAATTTTGTCTACCGTACTCCCAGAGTGTTATTTAAGCCTGTGTAGGCACGGAGTGGCGAGGCGTATCCTCATTACCTTTCACTGTTTGCCTTCAGGATTTTTATTGTTATTAGGAGAACTTAGGATCCAAGAGCGAGCGAAGCGAGCTCGGGACTTGGGGCACTCCGACTCGGACAGGTTAGGTTCGAAGGGGCTGGCGGGGTCTTTCAGACCCCGCCATCCCCTTAGGTTACTTTAAACCTTGCTCACAGAAAAAGGAGCCCCGCGAAGCGGGGCTCCGTTAAACCACCTTACTCACCTACCTTGGTAGGTGCTAGTCAACAAATTGACCAAGGATGCAAGAGCGAGCGAAGCGAGCTCGGGACTGGGGACACCCCGACTCGGACAGGTTAGGTTCGATGGCGGGGTCTTTCAGACCCCGCCATCCCCTTCGTGTTAGGTTACTTTAAACCTTGCTCACAGAAATAGGAGCCCCGCGAAGCGGGGCTCCGTTGAACCACCTTGGTCGTGCTATAACTCAGGATGCAATAGCGAGCAAAATGTGGCGCCCCGACTCGGACTTTTCGACCTGACGGACCCGAATCGGAATTATAATAATCGGAATTTTAATATTCGGTATTCGTGTTTTTGATGTTTCGGAAAATATATTAAGTCGGAATTTTTGATATTCGCTCTATTGAAATTCAGTATTTTGAAAATAGTAATTATAAATGTTAGGAATTTTGAAATTTCGGAATTATTAAAATAGGAATATTGATCCATCGGAGTTGTTATATTAGGAATTTTGAACCATTCGGAATTATGAAAATCGGTATTTTGAAATTCGTATTTATGAAATTCGGAATAAAGTTTTTCGTATTATCGTAGTGTACCCGACTATAACAGCAATGAATGTTGAAAAAAGATTTATTTGATCACAACAATATCTCGATGAAGAAGACTGTTACTATAAAAAACAGAATGGGGGCAGCAACCAAAATGTAAAGTGTGGAATGGAACTTGATATAATAATCAATAAAGCCTTACGTAACCGGTTATGGTATCATAAATCAATAGCTTAGTTATACTGTAAACAAACACAAGGGTATCGCGTGTTACGCTTCATCATCACTTCATAATACATCACTGTTATTATTTTGAAGAGCATTTTTAGTAATTGTATGTTCTATGTAAACGTTTCTTCAATGACTGAGCCTTGGGTTACTAAATGGGTCACCACTGTGCACTTTTACGCTATGGGAGGCAAATAAACTGTTCTGTTTAGAACAAAGTTTGACGGTTTATTAGCTCGATAACTACTTTGTGGGTTGCTAACTCCACATCACATTATAATAATATAATGCCTATCATCCCCTATGAGTTAGACAGAGTTGATAGTACATCCACATTTCACTAGTTTAGTCCCACTCAATAAGGGCGAGCCTACACCTTCAAGTTAGCTGAATTCTAGGCTTTCTGAGTACTTAATTACTTCGAATTGCAATTATATTTGAAATTATAGATTGAAATTTTCAATTATAGTTTGCCTGATCTGAATATGAAACTCGGGACCTCTAGCTAAGCAGTCGTGTTTGTGATACATCTTTTCCAATCAGAATACACATACATCATCTGTTTCCCAAAGTTTCATTGCAAATGTACCAATTAACGCAACAAATAATCCATGTTAACATTACCAAAACAGAAATTCCAAACAAACTCAAAGCAGTGTTTGACAAAACAAAACAGAGAGCCGAACTGATATGATAACAGATTTGAATTGTTTATAAATGTTTGTTTGTTAAAACACTTCTCACCCGTAAAATCGACCATATCGTTTCCCGATCGGAGCACATTAGTTCAATGTAATGGAACGTATTGTGTGACCGCATCCAAATCATAAATTATATGACAAGGCTCTATATGGGGGCCCATTGTGGCGATTTGGAACCATGCCATAGTCATCGCGGATGACCACCGATATTTGGATGCTCAAATAGCATATGCTACAGATGGCATAAATGTTGAATAAGCATTTAAAATGAACAGCAATCAGCGAAAATTCTGCTTTATATGCAAATAAGTTTGTTCTTAAGAAAAGGATTTGGTCTAATTGTATTGTAGTTTGGGTATTATTCAGTTTGATTGCACCCCAGGGTACGATATTTGGTGAGTGGTTCGCTCTACCATTTTGCTACATTATTCTGCACGAGGCATTACGGAGACCACTGTCTAAGACAGCTTCTTGCATAATGGTCTCAGCTGTAATGATCTTTGGATAAGATTCAAGCTCAGTGCCAAATGCTGTGTTTGTGCTATTATCATAAAGATGTCTGTTCGTTCATAACATTCTCTCTGAAACAATTGCATGAAAGAGATAAAATCTCTCCTTGGAAGGCTTTCTTTCTTATCTACTTGTTTTTGTACTTTCCTTACGCATCATGAACGAGAATTTGGTAGGGAATGAATTTATTAGTACCCAGTACTATTTTAGGACCCCTAGTTTTATATAACCTAAAACCGGCTCAAACTATTGGTTCGTTACACATTTTCACTAACATTGGAATTATAGTTTTTCCTTTTTTCCAGGCGTTTCACAAATAATAAGACTGTAACCCGAAGAGTCTCAGGGGAAGAAAAATACGAGGTCCCAGCTTACAGGAGCTATTTTTTCCTTTCTGGCAGCGTAATTAGATTCTTTACACAAACATTATTTTGTTCTGTCCTAATTCTTTCCTTCTTTAACTTATCGTAGTTTGGTATGAGCATTAAAAAAGTCAATTTTGTTTCGGCGAAATAAACAAAATAATGTGAAATGCCCCTCTAACCACAATTTGTAAATGTCTTAACTTAAAAGAACTTCGTGATTGCTTTTTTTTAATGTAAGATCATCAAATTAGTCGGAGTGAGACATCATGAGTTGCCAGACTGGTACTGACTAAAATCCACGGTGTTCCTTCAATAGCCCTGTACGTTCCTGGGCCACGATTAGGTGATAAGAGTGTCCCGCGACTGCCTCCTGCAGCTAAATCCTTAAAATAAAGCAAACAGTATACCATGCCTAAAGCAATATAATTTTGAGAATCACGCACTGAATGACTTATCTAATTCCGTACCAGTTCCAGCCTATAAAAGCCTAGAGCATGGAATTTCACATGTCAAATGAAACCACTTTAACGCTCAGTGCAGTTTATATGAACATCGCTACTCTGTGGCCTAGTGTAATTATCTTCATATTGACCACGACACCGCAGCGCATGGAGCCAAATTTAATCAGCATACAATCGGTTGGATGCAAAACACATTTGGAGCAATAACTGACGGTTGAATGGTTTTACGTATAATACGATTTTCGGGACTAACGCCATTTAGTGTAACCTTTAGCCAATACTTAGTTGTATGTGTGTTTAACTTAATGTGTGTGTGTGTGTATAACTTAACCGCAGGCAATATTTAGTTTTATATGAATGCTAGAAATAATATTGCCGGGTAAGTCTAGTGGTCGCTAGCGCTACTGATAAGCATGTGGCTGTGGATTCGATATCCAAGTCATGTAACGTGTTCTTGAGCTTTTCCATCAAGAACTTCATAGCAGTTTACATGAGTAGATTTTTACGGTGGATAGGCTCGTCCAACTCGGAATAAAATGTGAGTTTACTTTATGGTACACCTTTGCTTAATCATTCGGGGATTATATTATTACCTCATGTTCTGTACAAAGACGAAGCGTTTAGCTTTAGTAGTAGGGGCATAGATAATCTCCTATAGATTTCGCATACAAGGCAACTTATGAGCGTCACAACTATCTACAGTGCTTAATTATAAATAATTATGCCTTGTGACTATAGGCAGCTTCATTGTACTTTCTTTGACAGTTAAAAAGTACATATTATTATATTGGTCAAATTGAAATACATGTTTCGACTTTGAAGTACAAAAAAAAATAAGTTTTATACATAAAACGTCTTTTATAAAATAATAATTTATTATAGTTAAAAAATACCTATAATGGTCAAATTGAAATACTTACATGTTTCGCCTTTGAAATACAAAAAAAAAAAATTGAATTTTATACATAAAACGTCTTCTATCAATTAATAATTTATTTCCGTATCAAGTAATGTTTGAACTTTGAAGTAGATTTTTAGAAACTATCAACATCAAACTGTCAGCATAGAACACCCCTAATAGTACCTGTCAGGTTGACACTGAGGGGATCGAGAACGAACATCAGCGCGTTAAGGTAATTATACACAAACGCCGAGATTGTCTAAACACATAACCGTGACCCTGGAGTTTAAAGGGCTATTGAAGGACACCGTGGATTTTAGTCAGTACGAGTCTGACAGTATCTTCCGTCCCGCCCTGGGTGGGAGGACTAATTTATTAATTTTTTGTGTAGTATGGCGCGCATAGATTGCCTTGCATGCAGAATCTGGGGGAGGTTATCTGTGAGTACAGATTATCAATATCAATATCGGAGTTAGTACTCTGAAGACAAGATTTAATAAAGACCCGATCAACTGAGACGAATGCCGAATAGAGACAATACGCCTTGGTATAATATAATATTGTTAATAATATATTATTGTAATCCAATATGTGGGGTTCTGTTAGTTAGATCATAAGATCCTATGTGTTTTTGAAGCTTAGAGACAAAGAAGAACAATGTAGGCTTATTTTCGTAGAAAAAAAAATCATCAATCAATCAAAGAGAGGTTAATAATGATAATCAAGTTCATTCACACAGGTAAGCAAACCAGATGTCTGTATAAAACTAAAGATTAATAAAATCAAAGATTAATAATTGTCATGAAATCAGATTCATTAAACTAATGGTTACACTAGCTATAAATGTATAGACCATAGTCGCAGTCGCAGTGAATGAATACCACAAACACGTAAAACAGTAGAAGACAGTCATGTCTGTAAATAAAACATGCTAACACGGTAGTTTACTGCATAAAAAAAATTGAAAATCTGTTTAATAGTATTGAAAAATACTCGTAATGCACACGTATTTTTTCTTTTTTTTAATCAATCAATATTGACAGTGGGGGCTTTTGACGTCATAACGCCTGTTAAATTATACCGACCGAGTGACGTTTTGTGATTTTTAGGAGCGTTGTTTCTTCGTCAATTATTTCTTGAGAATCTATTTTTCAGACACATTTTTTTTCTGTGTAAAATAGTATATTATTTAGCAGAGACAGAAAACTCTTTAAAATAAACCGCTTAAATTCTAACCACCAAGGAAATGTTTATATCCGCCTTCATACTCCCCCTGAGACCAAACTCATAAAGAAAGTCCAAACAAATTCGAAATTCTATAAGGTCTGTTACCTCGCAAAGTAATTTGTGCAGAACATGGGATCTAAAAACGCCACTTTAGCAATGTTGCTACTAGCAAATGTTGAAAAATCGTTTGAGCCATAGAATAAAATATTGCATTTTACGAATTTTATCCCAATACCTACATATAAAATATTATGATGTTGCTAAAGTCACCCTTGTAGACCCACAGGAAAGTGACATAAAGGCAAGGATAACGCAGAGTATAAGAAAAACTGGTTTATAATTCAAAATGTAATGGCAGTCACAGACGGTTTTAGAATTTAAAGACTATTATTTTTTATAGCCTATCTCGATTCGCGAGTCCGTAAATGAAAAATCAGATTGTTGCGCTTATTATTTTAGGTCTCAAAAGGGTCGTAGTTACTGAATTATAATGATAAAGTCGGATATTTTGTGGTCTGGAAATTCAATATTTTGAGCAAAGTAATATTTCGTTTTTGTTTTCATAGGGATTGTTTTATATTGTCTGGTTTGCTTAAACTTTTTGGTACACATTTAGTGCTAACGATAAAAATAAAGTGGAGCTGCATGATAGATAAAATCGTTTTAAAAGTTCCACTGAAAAATCCCCCAAAGCAAGATAGGGGTTGTGCAAAATATATTGGTCTACTGGGGCGTAGAGATAGAACACCGATCCCAGACGGCTATTCCGATGAAGACGGGCGGTATTCCAAAAGCTGATTGAGTTTAAACTTATTTTTGGATATGCTCCATGAAGTACAACCTGTTAAAATTGATTTCCAGGAAAATGAAACATTGGAAGGTTGAAAACATTGAACGTAGCCAAAAATAGTAAAATTTATAACATGTTGAAAACTGAAATCTACTTCAATCGAGTGTAATAATTGAGCACATAAAACTGCTTCCATACGAAGTGCCAGTTCATTGACATAACCTTACGTAATTTATTTCACTGCCGATGTAGCTCGTAATCCAGTCTTAGCTACACATCGTAAAGTCATCGACCGAACTCGACCTTTCTATCAATTCAATAACCAGACAAAAGAACTTACCCTTTAGCAAACAAAAAAAGTTTGTGGAAACAATAAATCATTCCACAATACCTATTTGGCAAGATATCGTCGTCGGACCGGTGCCAATTACTAGAACTTGGCTGGTATGAAGGGAGATTGTAGCTTGGCTTTAAATCTACCAAAAACTGGCTGCGTTTACACCAGCCTCAAATTGGAGCATACAGTGGAAGCATTAAAATTAATTATACAGTACTCCGCACACTTGGCAGGATGGAGCACCAACAATAGGCGTGTTTTCTTGGAGTGAAATAGTGGGATTCCCAGCTTTAAGTCTATCGTCTACCGAGCGCTCGTCCATACTAAAAGAGAAAACGTTTTCCTACCCCTAAATGTTATCCTATCTCAATGATTTTTTAGAATGCTTCTGACACTGTAAAAAACTAGGTTTATAGGTTTTCTTTTTTTCAAAATTTATAATAGTTTGAAAGTAACAGGCGCCTAAAAGTTCCTATTTTTATGACAAAATCTTCATTGAAGTAAAACCTTTGTATTTTAAAAACAAAGAAGTTTTAGAAAAAAAGCAAAACCTACAAACCTAGAATATAATATGCTGAAACGATTGACACTAGAATCTAAGAGATTGGACGTGATTTAGTATGTGAAAAACGTTTTCTCCCGAGAGACAAATTTCATATAAAAAATACTCACAGTCAGTCGCGAGTTGCAACGCTCTCTATCGCACGATCGGGGGTTTTTCAACGAGCGAGAGGGACAGCACGAGTTTTTCTAAATACCTATTTTTTGAAAAGGCAGCCGCTATACAATCCTCTTAAATTTCATAACGAGCAAATATTTTGCGTTCATTTGTTTTGTTTAGTTTATTTCCGCTTGCAAGACAAATTACTGGGTGCATTTAAAGCTAAAAAGGTATTTAAAATGGCGCTCCATTCGACTCTATTATTTAATGGTTTGTGGTGCTAGTGGGCCCTTAAGTTTAAAGCTAACGACACATTTCCTCAACTACTGTCACCTGGAACATACTCGTACACCACGTGTTTCCCTACCAATAGATATGTTTAGGGTCTAAAATGCGTGTCTCGAAAGCGTATAAAAGATCACCTAATGATTGTTGAAAATAAAAAAAAAAGATATAACCATAGTTATTTTTTACATCGCTGTCAGTAATATACCTACACACAGTTATAGGAATTGTAATTGAAGCTGAAACCAATCCACTTGTTATTCGGTACTTCCATGATAATAGCACCCATTAGGGAAAATGATAGCGTTTTCGTATTTCGATATAACATGCAGAAACTTGTTGAAAGCATTTTCAAAGTGGGCTAATCTGTTGAAACTTACTTTGGATTTAGTTATAACATTAATATTCGATGGTTCTCGTTTTGGTAATATTTATACGTGTGAATTTTGAGTTCGTACACCCACATTTTAATTATTATCAATAGATATTATACGAATATTATTGGGTATCAAAATTCAACCTAATAGTTTTTCAAACTATTTTTGAGACGATGAATGCATAATTTCAGTTCAAACTAGGAGTATTGAGCAATTTGGCAACATATTGATAGGTGCTCAATGAGGAATAAAAAGTTGCTCTTAACTTATGTGCTCTGGAAATAATTGCTCAAACGGGAATACCTCCAAATTAGAACATAAAATGGAGCCTAATTCACTGAGCAACAGACAAGGTAAGCAGATTCCAGAAGATTATACAATCAGTTTCAGAACGAGTATACTCATCAGACATTCAGACAACACATTTTCTGTCCAATTTACTTCACTCAAGTATAATAATATCAAATTAAAATAAACGTCTGGTCTCTTGCCAAATTGTATCACAACTGTCTATTATTAAGCACATTAAGGCATTTTTAACTTAATCCACTTAGTAAATCGCTCCGATTGTCATGAACCTTGAACTTTCGTTGATGATCTCATATAAATTCTAAAAGTATTATGCATGAAATGGTCTAGCTAGAGGGTACGCAAACTAAGTTCCCACAGCCGTCAGGTGGGAATATTTTACCGTCGCACAATAAAATTGATGGTGCCTTGATGCAGAATAATCTCCAATATCACGGTGCCTTACTCTGCCAGTAGAAATTCCTTTTATTACTCGAAAATCTGCAATTTTGTTACGTAGCTCGTGCTTGTTTAATTATTGAAATGCTTCTTTTATCAAAGGAAAGTTTAATTTATTTTACATAATAATATGAATATAACACGACGAAGTGCGAGATCTGCTTGCTTTAAATCTCTTTTAGATGTTACCGAGAAACTCTTCTGTGGTGTTTTGGAGTACATTTTTAATACATTGAGAATTCCTAAAAAATACTCGGTTGGATTATGCTGACATAATTAAGCACTTAAAAAAAAAACATTTTCCTATATTAGATTTTGTTCCAAAATTGTCTTCTTAAAATCGTAATACCTACCTACCTAACAAAAATTTTAACTGTAACAACCTTTCACCAAAACAGTAGCGGCCATATCTGGAACCTAATACATAATAGCAACATAAAATAAAATTCCATCTATGTATCGAAAAGCGACATTTCTGTGCAATCTAATCACCGATCTAAAGTGCATAGCGCTACCTATATCCATCAAAACAATGCGAATGAATGGATAGCTAATGATTGTGTAGGTGCTGTGTATTTTGCTTGAGTAATGGGTTCCCAAAGCGATGACAAAACGTTTTCGTTTAAACTTTGGAATTTCAAAATGATTCCACAAAATGATCGAGGTGAATAAAACATAATGATGTAACAAAAATACCTGCTTTTATGTGCTCCAACACATTCGACATTGAAAGCCAATTTGTCAGTTTCGAATAAATGTGCTTGATGGTACGATGACATTTTTGCTTGAACAAAGTGATGAACAGAAAACGATTTGTTCGTGACAAGCAATTTTGGTGCCAGGGAAGATGTCAGGGGCGTGGGGGGATGGCTAACGGTGGTCATTAGACGAAGCTATAGGGACGACACATTCGCCAACTAACAAATTACTTTGGTGATAAATCCACAGATACCTGCTTTTCGACTGTACAACATGACGTGGGTCGTGAACTCGTGACTTTCGTTGATGTGGGGCAACTCTGAAGCAAATTTTAATTTTCTGCTAAATTGTTTTGCTTCTTCGTGTCGTGGCTTATTCACTAACATGCTATGCTTCTAATTTTGCGTTGCAATCTATTTTAAAAATCTAAATGCAATGTGGTGTGCTGTTAGCTTTTAAAAATTTCTGTGTCAGCTAAGTGTTTGGATATTACTTTAGTCGTTAAAATATTGAAATATAGGTCACTGGAAAATCTAACTAGGAAATTGTACAGTCGACAGCAGTATTCGACGGTGCATAATCCAATAGGTTGAAGCCCACCGTTTTAACGTAGTTAACAGTATCCCCCGTGGCTTCAGTGAATGCACGTCTCAGCCGGGCTCGGCGCGTCTGCGACAGGGTTTGTGGACATAGGAGCAGCCCCGCCTGCAGGTTAAAAACAGAAATCAAATCAAAAGGCATTGATTTGATTCGGTCAGAAGGGAAAACCCGTCTCAAGACCCTTACACAGCACTTACACGCCAACTGCATCGCTACTATGAGCCAGGATAAGACTGTCCAGGAATTCGATCTATGAAGGTGATTAATGGTCGCTCAAAATACTTTTATTCACACTAAATGATACGCCTACATACTCACAATAACTTATTTGTCACTACAACACCGACATAAAGTGTACCACCGTGATGATTAGTATTCTTCTTACGAGGCTTTTTGCTGATTCTAATTTCGAAATTGCCTTGAGCGCCTGAGAGAGTGTTACAAAATTTCTAAGTGTCGTAACAGCGAGTTAAATGGCCGTGAGCTGCAAAAGCAGACATTAAGAAAAGGCTCATCTCGTTGGAACGTAGGCAAAGACACACAACGGTAGAACATTCTGTCAATGTCTGATTGCTTCACAAAGTTACGACAGCTTTTACCTTTTCTTTTGTCTTTTTACATTTTCTGCTTTGCGACGAGCGTTAGTAGCTTTACACCAAATGCGAAACTAATTTTCCAAAAAGCATTTCTACTACTTTTTAGCTACGAGTATTTACAAGTTATATTACAATGCTTTTTGTTTCTTTGTGTGTTTACATTAATTAAGACCCGAATATTTATGCAGAATTGAAGTTATCTTTACCGAGTAATGTAGGTCAAACCTCGTACTTTAGTTGTGCAAAGCCATTTCAACAATAATTATGTAGCTGTTTCCTTCAACATTCAACTTAACACTCTAATAAGATAGCCTTTTCCTCGTTGCTTGCTGGTTGTTAAAACGTTCCCTTTTTTTTGCAGAAACTCATTTGCTTTATCAATATTTTTTGTTGCATTATTTTTGCGAATTATTCCAGGAAATTGTTGTTTCAAGTAATAAACAAAAAAGTAAAATCCTTGTTTACGCGCCTACTTAGTTCTTTAATCATATAACACCGTATATGTATGCATGATTGGTATAAATATTAACCGCTACGCTAACTATCCGGCAGATATTATGAAATGACATGAGTAAATTGAACGCACCTAACAGCCTTATAACTATAGAAAAAAATCTACAATGTATGATTTTGTAGAAGCGCCACCTACAAAACATGGAACCTACCTGTTTGAAAGGGCGCATGCCCCCGTTGATTCTCAGCGAGTCCGCGGCGATGCCGGCAATGCCATCGCCTGGTTCCCGCAATTGCCGCAGGGAGGCGCTGGGGTGATGGTGGCCGTGGTGAGGGCAGTGCGCCGCGCATGCGCTAGATTCTGGTTGCGAACTCTGGCGGATAATCCTCGTACTAGTAGTAGGCAACAGTAGCGCCGGGGGTTGTATGACTGGGCATGTGCTGACGGCGTGAAGCGAACTACAGCCACAAGGGTAGTGCACGGCCGAGCGAACGCTCTCTCTCGATACAGAGCGCGCTAGTTGTAGCGCCGATATTGGTGCCGTGGACTGCCGCCGCTCGCAAACGCGACATCTTGAGTATGTTTGTGGTACTAATTGGCACCCGGTCACTGACCCTCTATGCGAGCATGTGGCTACGGGGGAGACGAGCGTCTGAGGTCGGTCTGCCGGCTCCCGACATTGCAACTCGATGTCAGGGACGCTTCTCGCGGTCCCCTCTTCCATTCTGATGGATGTTGCACTTTCTTCGCTGCCGGGTCCTCCTGACAGTTGTGGTCGTAAATGAGTGGTGCAGTCTTGTCGTTGGAGAACTGGTTTGACTGTTCTGTTTTCTGTGGGGACTATGACGGTGACTGAGGGACCGGTGACGAGAAGACTTGCAGTCTCATCGCTGCTGCCGTAGCCGGAGTTGGTGATAGCTTCAGTGCTGTCCGTAGTTGGTGCCGACATGTTTGTCTGTAACAATGAAAATTGAAAATTAGCAACGATCGATATAATAATGATGAGATTAATATATAACTTTATCAGAGTAGGAAAATACCATTAATCGCCGGGTATGATACCTGACAGGCGTCGTTTCTGGGGTATTATTTATGGACAATATCAGACAGGAATTAATATACGAGAGGATTATGTCTTAACGGCTTATGTTCCAATAACTCACCAGTCGTAAACAATTTATGGATTTCATATTAACCTAAATGGGGTTAATAAAATATTGCAACTACCAACATTAGCGAAATTATGACATAAAAATGATTTAGCGTGTTTTTAAACTAGTGAAACACAAACATTCCGTGCTATGCAGTAATGAAATAATTATTCACGATTTTAAAGTGTAGGTTATGTTATACTATTATTACTTTTTCATATCCTGGCGGCAAAACAATGAAATTTGGCACACAAGGAAGTCGTGACCTAAGTAGACTTAAAATCCTGTGGCCTTTTTTATGTGTCAAAATCATCATTTGCGTCCTTCCACCCAGGGAAGGAAAGGAGGGATTGTCAAATTTGTACTGACTAAATTCCGCCGTGTCCGTCAATAGCCCTTTACGATCCGGAGCAACGATGACCCACGCCCACGGCGTCGGACGTCGGCAGACGATCTCCGGCCAGCGTAATGGCCGACTCGCTGTCCGACCATGGACCATGCCCGGGCCGACGGCACGTTGTGTTCCACGCGCGCCTCAAAGAGTGTCAGCATAATGACGGGGCACCCCTTTAGAGGGCCAAAGCCTGCCGGGGTCGCGGGATCTATCAAATTACCGTGACCCTGGAATGTAAAGAGCTATTGAAGGACACCGTGGATTTTAGTCAGTACGAGTCTGACAGTCCCTCCCGCCTTGCCATGGGTGGGGAGGACTCATTTGATGATTTTAACATGATAAAAAAAGTATACATAGGGACAGGCAGAAAGCGGGAAGCGAAATTGTTTTATACTATGTAGTCAAATGTCAATGGAAGATATCAAACGTAACATCTCTGCTTCTATACTTACAAACAACTTATATTCAAAAGGTTATGTCGATCTAAGATTGTTTTTTTTTTCGTAAAGGTCAGGCGTCTATTTTCGTAAGAAACATTATAACATCACCTTTATCTCGTTTCATACAATTCCCGTGTTTTTCAAGACATTATTCTTAATCAAAATAATCAGATATACAAATGTCACTCATACGGAATCCTTCTGACTTGTAACAAAGAAGTGTCCCCGGATGTTCCCTGAAGGCGAATTGTCACTATGAGTTTTACTAAAAGTCCTTCCGATCCCGAACTTTATTGCTACTTGGAAAAATAAACTTTTCACTTAGGATACTTTCGCTATTTGTATGTAACAGTATGTTTCTCTTATTTTGAGACAAATCAATGTTCGGTGCAAAGTATTCCTTTCAACCCGTTCCTCCGCGACTTCTGACCTACTTGAGTACGACTAATTAAAAACATTTTATTATGTTGCGGCAAAAATTTAAGCTGCTTATGTTGTAGTAAAAGACAGTAGAGCCTCCCATTTTCTCCCTAGGAGGTCGTACTATGCAACTAAGACACTTCGTGTGCACTTAAGGAACATGACGTGATTCAACGGGGACACGGCTCGTTTGCTTGCCACTTACTTACGTGGCGTGGGCGCCTTGCTAATGTAGTTCTTAGAAAACTTAGTATACTTGCTAAAAGGTAGACTTAGATATACGATAAAATACGTACAAGTTTACTGAAGAGCACGGTTTCTTAGTAAAATTTGTTGGGCAGAAACACGATACATTTAATACTGCTGTAAAACAACGTGCTATTATTTCTACATGACAGAAAGCAAAATATACGTTTCCAAACTTTAGAAAAGAAGAAGGTAATTTTAATATCAGCATAAGAGCTTGCTATTATGCATTAAAAGACAAAAGCTAACAAAAGTTTGTATGGAGTTGACCACTCAATACTTCTAACTTTACCGTTAACATAAAATAAACTTTTAAATGATTCACTTAATTAATGGTTTTTTGCAATTATTATTCTCACATTATTGTATGATTTATTGTTTTATTTATAACAGAATTATCTTTAATTTAGAAATTCTGTTGGACACAACATGAACCCTTTTATATACCCCTACCATACCCCTTTCTACTTTGCTAGCAATTAATTCTTGTATTCTAGGTATTTGTGCATGCGAGTTTGAATGTTTGTAAATGCAAAGAATAAAATCCTAGTGTAAGCAACTATTCTTTTTTAAGAAAATGAATAATAATAAGAATGTTTATTTTTGTAGCATGCTCGAATATTGACGATCATGCGATTACTGAGCGTGTTTTTAAATTGTCTGTTTAGGTACCAAAATCGGCGTGTACTGTGTATACTGTTGATGAGGATGCCAATTTCAGTCATGTTCTTTAAGTTGCATGTGTACCTCGACCTTTATGATTACCTTTAAAATAAATGTTAAACAATCAACTTGGTATAAAATTTACTAACTTGATTTCTCACGTAAATCATTTAAACATAAGATAAAACATGAAAACATTATTAAATAAAAAGAATGGCTCAATTCTGTAGAATCAGTTTATTTAACTCCATGATTTGATATGAATACATTGATTTATCAAGCATTCACGCTTGATTTAATATCTGCTTGCCATGAAAAGGGAAATACAATAATATGAAGGTTTTCTGATTTTTATTTCGTTAAGTATAAGCAGCCACTTTACCGCTGCTGAATATGAAGCCTCTATAATTCGTAGTACCGGTAATAACATCGTCCAAGTACACAATAAGAAATTTTCATAAATAAAAACTACCAAGTTAACTGAAACAATATGCTTTATGCCTACGACAAATACCTATACCTACTACATCGAACAAAAAAAGAAACATCAAAATAGGTTAACTCAGTAGTGTGTTATGAGTTAAGATACATAAAAACCTCCTCCTTTTTTTGAAATGGATTCAAAAGGAAGTGAATGATAAAATGACAGCTGACAGGACTGAATGAAAAAGAAAAACATAATATCTTACCCACCAGTAATAACAAGGGACCATGCAAAAGAAGTGTGTTCACACATACTCCATAAACAGACCCTAATTCATTTTACATGAACGGGCCAAATAATATTATGCCACGCGAGACCTATTTCCGACATCACAGAGCGTACCTTTTGTAACCTTTAAGGGGTCGCAAGCGTGATGTTTCTACTTTATACCTATGAGAAAAGTGGCAAGTATTTTAACCGAAGTCCCAAGCACGAACTTGAAAAGTAAACGTAAAGGCGCTCCCTCACCGCAAGTACCTGTAATGTAACATAAAAGTGCGCAATTTGATGCTCTATTGTCTTCAAAATGTTTGAATCTGTAACGTTACATTACAGGTGAATGCTCGCGGTGAGGCAGCGCCCTAACGTATAAATATTATGGTGCATTTTTTAACAATATGATTATTATGAAAAATGAGCATTTTAACCACGGTTTTGCCCGCGTTGAGTTCGATTACTGCACCACAAGCTAGTACTACCAGAATAAAATATATCCTGTGTTTTACTAAATATTATAATGACTGTACTAAATACTCGTATTATCCTCATTGATTGAGTAATTTCATAGTGAAAAAAATACTAACATCTGTCTAGGTCCACCTATTCATTTCTCTATCCATTTTCACAAACATTCGCATTTATAAAAGTAGTGAAAAGAAAGCATTTTAAAAGTAAATACATAAAAATGTGCGAAACGAGTTTAAATAAAATCGTTTTGAAATCGTTCAAATTCACGCGAGTCTTTTAAAAAAAGGATAATGTTAAGTTGTCTCTATGAGTCAAGGTTTATGTGCCTGGAGTGATAACATTACAGGCTGATTAATTATTCTTATGCTTCGCTACCCGCCTTCGTGCTAGGCCCACCTAGAGATGTGCCGTTGCCGGCAATATTGCCCAAGGTGGGAATTTAGGTGGAAATATTGCCGGCAATATTGCCGGGAGTGGAAATATTTGGGAATATTGCTTAATTTTAAGTCAAAGTGAGTGCGAAAACTATGTAACACACTTAAAATTAGCATTTACAGACCATGATCTACATTATATACAAAAAAAACATTGTTTTGGGTAAAATTTCCAAAATTGCCGGCAATTTTTGGCAATATTCCTGGCATAAATTCGAATAATTTCTTTTAATGTTGTAGTTTAATCTAGTCAACGAAGGCTCAAAGCATAGAGGGAAATTCTAGAAACATTTGTTACTACGTAACTTTGTTTGGACTAGTTAGGGGTAAACATATCAAAAGTCCCCCGTCTCTCGACCATGAGCTCTGGAAGGGGGGGGGGGGGTTGAAGGTATCATTTTTTGGTTTTTGCTTATTTCTCGGAAAACCATGCGTTCTAGCAGCATAGCGTGTGTGAACAAAATGAAAACCTAAATAAATTTTCCGTAAGTTTTACTCAGTAAGCATTTCAATATCTTGTTAGTTTTCGAGTTTTCATAGTTTTCGAGGTATCCGCTTTTGAAAGTCTGTAATTTAGGGGAAAAAACATTTTTAGTTTTGGCATTTGGAAAGTTGTATTTGATATCGCCATAGATCCAGAAAGCAGTAGCAGTTGATTCAGACCCTCCCTTCACCACCTGCGATGAACAGCTGCATGAGGTGACATTGAGAGTGTCTGAATGTGGATAAGTAGTTCTTAAATTCGGTGACTACCATCAAGCTTGATATCTCTTGTCTTCCTCCAGTGAGTGAGGAGTAAAAATTAGCTTAGAAACTCATTTTAAATTATACAAGGTACTTACAGACGGGGTAGGACTGTACTATGTAGGAGGAAATCCGCAACCATAACAGATGCGGAAAAACTATCTTTAGAAACTTGAGTTCTTTTTTGATGTAAACAATTTTCGTATAGGTAGGTATTCACTTTTGGCCAAGTGTGAGTTGCCCACAAAAATACAGGGAGGAGTAGGTACTACAGGGGAGAGCCTGAAAAGACTGCTGCTGCTTTCTGGATTTATGGCAATATTAAATAAGACTTTCCGAATGCAAAAAGGTAAAAATGGTTTTTCGAAAATTATACAAGATATCGAAATGGTTACTAAATAAAACTTATAGGAAATTGCAAATTTAAAAAACAGCCTTTGTTTTGTTCATACAAACCATGCCGCTAAGAGGCATGGTTTCCAAGTTATAAGAGAAAAACCAAAAAATGAAACAACCTCCCCACAGCTCAAGGGGCAAGGGCTAATGGCGGGGACTTTTGATAATTATATTCACCTCCTAACTAGTTCAAACAAAGTAACGTAGTCCAAAATCGTGTTCCAAGAATTTCCCTTATAACTGTTTTCTGAGTGGGCTACTAGTTTTTCGTGCAAAATCACATAGCAAAAACATCGAGTATAAACAGTACATATTACCTATACAATATGGAAATAAAAAAAAGTATAAATCTCTATCAAAACTACAAATAACCAACAAAAATAACATTATTTTAATGCACTTGTTTCGGTAATTCTTACATAATCAGTAAATCACCGTAATAATAATAATAATAATAATATCGTTTATTTGCATGAAATATGGTGTTTACAGATCTTATAATAGAATACATAGTACTTCATATTCCGCCTACTAAATTCAGCATGCAAATTTAGGTTGTGCCACCATAATGTAAATTAATTAAGTAATAATTGTAATCATTTAAATATGTCACAATGGGAAAATGTCATGAAATTAAAATACAATGTCAAACTATGAATATTACACATGCCAAACTATGAAAAATTACAAATGTCAACTATGAAAATTACAATGTCAAACAATAAAAATACTAATGTTAAAACTATAAAATTACAATGTTCAAGATAATGGCAAACTTAATTTTATTACATTATATTCATGTTTGTAATAAATTCTTATTTATATCAAAGTTCATAAATTCATTAATAGAATAGAAACAGTTTTCTATAAGCCATGCTCGGAGTCTTTTTTTAAATAGATTCGTTGGCAGTTCTCTAATGATCTTAGGTATCTTATTAAATATCTTCACTGCCATTCGACTCGTGTTTTTATGGCAAAAAGCTGTTCTACACCTAGGCATAGCCAGTCTGGTTGGATCCCTTGAGTGTTTACCTATTTTATACATGTTTACAGTATCGGCTTTATTAAATAGGTTAGGGTGTTTCTTTACAAACACGCCCATTTCCAATATGTATAAGCATGCCAGTGATAATAATTTATGCTCTTTTAATATGGGTCTGCATGATTCCAATGGACCTGCACCAAACACAGCTCGTAAGCACTTTTTTTGAACAATAAAAGCCCTATCACTGTCCGTAGAATTGCCCCATATGATTATGCCGTATCTAAGCACAGATGAGACGTAACCATGGTAAGCGAGTAGAGCGGCATTTACTCCAACAGTTTTCCTTAGGTTTCTTAGTGCAAATGCAAAGCTATTTAGTCTGTTGCATATGTTATCTATATGTTTTTTCCAATTGCAATTCTTATCGATTACTATGCCTAGGAATTTTGTATCGTTAACTTCATCAATGTCATTGTCACGTCCAATAATTTGCATTGTTTTATTTGTCATCTTGTAATTACAGAAATTAATATATTTTGTTTTGGAAATATTTACACATAGATTATTTTGCTCGAACCAATCTAGTATGTTTTCTACGGCAGTATTTATTTTGTCCTCATGCTGTTCATTTTTATTTTCGTTACTTATTACTAATGAAATGTCATCTGCAAATAACACGCATTTATCCTGGGTTACTTTAGGCAAATCGTTCACATATAGAAGAAAGAGCAATGGCCCCAAAATGGTACCTTGAGGCACGCCATATTTATTTGTCCTAAACGAAGATTTATAATTTAACACTTCTCTTTCTTTGTTCATACCTAAGACTTCAACACGTTGTTTTCTGTTACTTAGGTAGTCTTTGAGCCAATTTAACGCTTTACCTCTTATTCCGTAACTCTCACATTTTCTTAATAGTATGTCATGTTTTACAGAGTCAAACGCTTTGCTCATGTCAAAAAACATAGCAGTAACCGGGACTTTCTTATCTATATTCTCGGTAATTAATTTAATTAGTTGATAGCAAGCTAGTGTAGTTGACTTGCCTCGTTGAAAGCCATTTTGTTCCGGACATAGTATACCATGTTTATTTATAAATGAGACAATCCTATTATACATAGCTTTTTCATATATTTTTGCGATTACTGGAATTAAAGTTACTGGTCGGTAATTATTTACATCATATTTGTTATGTTTTTTGTACAAAGGCTTTACTACGGAAATTTTCAATTTGTCAGGATATTTTTCTTCAAAGAAACTTAAATTAATAAGATGAGCTAAAACAGGTGCAAGTATTTCAATACAAGATTTTATAATTTTTGTCGAAATCTCATCATATCCCACAGCGTTGGTATTATTTAGTGATGCCGTTATTTTGCTTATTTCATTTGGTGTACAGGGTTCTACATATATACTATTACCTTCATTATTAGTATTAAAAGTGGATCTATTTTTACTACTATTTGTTATGTCAATGTTTGTAGACTCAATAAAGTGATTATTAAAAGCCTCAGCAATTTTTTCAGGATCTCTTATTAATGTATCGTTTAGTTTAATAGCTTCTATATATTGTGAGTCTCTACAGTTAGGTTTATTTTTAATCAAATTCCAAGTAGCTTTACATTTATTTTTTGCTTTCATGATAAAGTTGCTGGATGTTTGTTTCCTAGATAAATTAATGCATTTCTTTAACAGTTTTGCATATTTATTATATTTTAATTTATTTTCGAGAGATTTATTTTTATCATATTTGAATTTAAGGTATCTTTTAGAGAGGCATGATTTTTTAATACCTTTAGTTATCCATTTCAAGGTAGGTGTTTGACCATTTACTTTAAATTTTTGCAAGGGAAAATTTAATTTATAGAGTAGACAAAAAATTTCATGAAACTTATTAAAAGCTGTATTTGGATCCATTTCGTCATAAATATCCTGAAACGTAAGGCTCGAGAGACACTCTTTAAATTTATCGATATGTTCTTGACTATAATTTCTCCTATATATAAAACAATTCGATGGAGTAGGCTTATTTAGTGAAGTATTTGACGGGAATGTTAATATCTGGGCAGTATTATGGTCCGAGAGGTAGAGTTCACATGTTTCACCAGAAGAGTCAGGTATATTGGTAATAATGTGATCTATGCAAGCGGTATGCCTTGTTGGAGTTTTTATTTTTAAAGTTAAGTTATAATTTTTTAGAATGTCATTTAATACAGTGGCATTTTTATTCGTGGTCAGGGTATTTATGTTTAGATCTCCGACAAGTATAATTTTGTTGTTTTTCCTGTCGCTAAGTTTATGTAGTAGTAGCTCTAATTTATTAAAAAAAATTGCTATGTTCGAATTTGGTGTTCTATAAACACATACAATTTTACAATTATATTGTGGTATTTCTATGCCACAGCATTCGAAAACTTTTTCCACGGCCATTTCTTTGCATAATTGTAGTATTTTATAATCTAAAAAATGCTTTACTAAAATACATACCCCACCTCTATTTTCTTTATTTCGAGAATATGAAGTTGCAAGTGTAAAGTCATTAATACATATGTTTATTTCGTTGTTAGCTCTAACAAATGTTTCTGAAAAACAAAGTATATGAATATCTTTATGCTTGTCATTAAACTCTGATAAACATACTTCTACCAAAGGAAGTTTATTCAATAACCCTGCAATATTTTGGTGCAGTAGTCGTATGTTACAAGATTCAACTGTAGCATCCTGTTCCCTCTTATTAACTAAATTAGAGACGAAAAAGCTTATCATTTCTTAAAGTTGTACCTGAGTTATCAGCTGAATTTGTTTCCTCATAAATATTGAGGTAATTTTTTTGTATATACATGTCAAGATAGCACTTCAGATTGTCAAAGATATTCTGCATGCCATAGTTATTGAGGACTCCACGGCGTCTATAAAACATTGTTTCATTACATGTCAAGTTTAAATTAGAGTCGAATATTATTGCATAGTCATGAGTACAGTTATCACGGTAGATTAAATTGTTAAATGTTTCTACTCTGGAGTTAAACATAGAACAGTGTCCATTAAATTTATAAGTAGGTAAACAGAGCAAAATGTTGGTGTGCTGAATTGACCGTAATATGTTCCTTATACTAGTAATTAAATTAAAATAGTTGTCAGTTTTTCTAAAATCTTGTTCGCCTATGAAAATAAGACAATAGTCTTGTTTTGTGAATTTTAACAATTTTTGGTCTAAGTTAGCGAGTAACTGTATTATTCCACAATTTGTGTAGATATAATGACACACATTATGACGTGGGAATGTACTTTGTGCTATAGGTAGTACTTTATTTGTTTTGTTACTACTTATTATACAAATTCTCTGATTTTTTTCCTGATGTCGTTCTCTTAAGGCACTGGTAACGCCATCTAGTTGCTGGTCGTCTGTAGTATTAATGCACGCAGAGGTAACCTCGCTAATTTTAACCGGTAGTATGGGTTGTGTGGTTTGTGAGCTACTGGTGCCATCTGTTGTAACTTCATTACTCTCATTGATCCCAAGATCCACGTAGCTGGTATTAAATAGCTCATTCGTTTGAAAATGCAAGTTTCTTGAAATCCGTCGCTTTCGTTTGCTTTTGCTGTTAATGGTATTTATAACTTTTTTCTTCGTGTCTGAGCAAATCTTTTGCAAATTTTCCGATTTGTTTTTTTCTTTATTTAAAGCGATTTTTAAAGTCATGTTCTCTTCATTCAGTTTTTCTATTTCCGCGTGTGCACTTTCTAATTCACTTTTAATCTTCATTACCTCTTCTTTTAAGTCCTCTATATCGCTGTCGTATGCAGTCGACAAGTCCGGCAAACTGCATCTTCTAATTTCTGTGGTGGTTGATTCGAAGGAAAGGTCTAGTGAGTCATTTCCATGCTTCTTATGTCGACGAAATGTTATATTTTCTTCCTCCATTGTCAGATTTTTCAGAAACAGAAATTTGTTGAAAGTTTTTATAGTTTTTCCACTCGCCGCTAGAGAGCACTACACACTGTGCGCAGATATCCACAAGTTTAGTGGTGCCAGTCGACGGTCGGATAAACACACCAAGAACGATTTATGTGGTCGTTATCACAGAATTGTGTTATTATGATTCTTATTATTTTTTATGTTCTTTTAATGTATTGTTCTTGTTCTGCCATCTGTTGGAAAAACTCAAAGATCGATAGTTTTTTACTTCGTCGTCGTCGTTCGTCCACTCGACGCTAGATGTCGCTCTTTGCTGACAATGGTTGCAATTTCAAATCTTGTTAGAAAAAAAAACCGTCACAGATTTTTGTTCATAGCAAATATTTTGATAGTTAGTTCACATTTCCGTAGTTTATAACTGTTTATTTTTTCGTAAATGGGCGCACTATATGTGTCCAAGGTCACTTTAGATTATCAGTAAATTGTTATTGCACGTTAAACTGTTTATTTTGCACTATCACTCGGTTATTATTGTTTTTAAGTATTTTTCTTCACATTAGTATTTGTTTCCTTAGATAACACTTGATGATGTTTATTAGCTAATGAGACTCACTTTGACGCCTTAGTAGGATATATTCACTTGGATTTTAAATTATAAACAATATTCTAAAAAATTTGACAAGAGCTTGCAGCAATGTTTAGAGTTAGAACTTAGTAGTTTATATAAGGCGGACTTAATGTCGCAACGCATTATCTACAGTAATATAAACTGCACCTGCAGAAATAATAAAATATACTGGTGTTATTTGACTGGCAACATTGGCAATATTGCCAAAGTTGCCGGCAATTTTGGTATTTTACCGGCAGTGGCAATATTGGGAATATTGCCGGCAGTGGGAATATTGCCATCCGGCACATCACTAGGCCCACCGCAGAGAATGACCCCATTTCCCTAACTTTGCAATTATAAATTGGCACGTAACTTTGCAGTACACCTACATGTACAGCGGCGCGGTGTAGATAGAGTATTCTCCTTTTCTTTGTCGACGTACAGCGGGTTGTAGCAGTAAGCGTACCCCATTTTGCATAAATTTTAATGTGAATGTATTTAATAGTTTATTTCTATTGTGTAAAGGGGGGTCAGCTAATAATAATTGTTATAACTCACTGTCACTGATGTCATTCAGTACTAATTCTCACCATCTAATTGCAGAGCAAAGCAATCATACGATTATAAGCAATTAATAATTTCTATTCTGAGAGCAATATTCAAACTCACGTTTAATTTATTCACGAGTTTGCGCAGAACCTATAAGATTAATTCACAACCTCATTTGTGTTTATCGTTTTACGAACATTTTTTCCAAAGGAAAATCTCCTTTGGGAGTCACGATGTAGATTATGGTAGCGTAAGGTTGAAACCCACAAGGATTTCCCAAGTTAGATGGGGTCTGACATCGAAGTGCTTGTAAAAGTGAATTTATTGAAGTCACATGAGTCCAGGGGTTTAAGAACGGAATAAAAGTAAAATAAGGTTTGAATATATTTTTTGAATGAAAATACTATGTAGGAAATATATTCCGGTTGCAGTTGTTTGACTGTAGAATACCAGATTTCAAGCAAATAAATAATAATTATACCTTTTATAGTTTTTACCGACTTCAAAAAAAAAGAAGGTTATCAATTCGACCCGTATGTATGTAATATTTCCAGAATTGCCCAGTTTTCGTATATGTTAGTCTATATCAGCGTCTGAACAAATGTGCCAAATTTTAAAAGCGTATATGTATGTTTGTGTTCGCATATCGTCGGAACTGTAAGTCCGATTTAAGTAATTCTTTTTGCGTTGTGCTAGATATTGTTCAACTTAGGGAATAATACAAGTTTTATCAAAATCGGTTCAGTAGTTTTTGAGATAGGGAATTTTTTGCATACCTGGATCGTAGATTTTCAAAGTCGATTGTATGTTTGTTCACGATTATCTCGCGTTTGGCTGAACCGATTTACATGCGGTTTACGGGAAATTGTTTGTTACATTCTAGGGAAGGTTTTAATATATAACATTAATGGATATCTCGTGACGTTGCCTGCATAGATCCGTTTTTGTGGCTCGCTTGGATACAGATTTCTAAAGACGCCAATTATTACGAAGATTTTTGTTGAATATCTGAATTAACTAAAAAGGGTAAAATAACATTTAAAAAAAAGTACCGACTCGGTGGCAATAGTCAATTAAATAAAAAAAACAAAACCACCGACTTCCAAAAGAAAAGTTATTTTAAACTTTTTTGTATTTGTTTTTGAAGTCGGTAGTTTTTTTTTAAGTATTTTTCTTCTGGTATTTTTTTTTTTTGTGTGGTCTTGTTATTAAGTCAGGTCAGGCATGAAAAACCGCAATACGAAACCAAAACAAATAAATAAGAAACAAGACAATAACTGTTTTCAATTTGAACAACAAGCTAACTAATTTCTCGCTTTCCGATAACCATGAAAAAGACAATTTTGTATTATGATGCAGAAAAATAAATAGGTTATATAATCCCTGAAGGCACGCTCTCGAATATAGACGGATAGTCTTAAGGGATTATAAGCTAGACATCATATTTCATTTAAGGGCCTTGTCGCTAGGGTTTAGCGATCAAGGTCAAGCTAGACTTGGTGAGGTAAGTTCGTAAACTGGCCATCTAAATTACTTTGTGACTCCTAAGTGCTTCGAATGGCAGAGTCCTCGGTCTCGGTTAATATTCATAGATCTTTGACATGAATGCTAAAGTCGACAATGTCATTCCTATTTTACTACAATGTGTGTTCAGCTAACTATGTTAATATTTCCCAGCCGGACACCAACTGCCATGGTCATCATTATCAGCCTATAATGTTCGCACTGCTTGGACACAGACCTCTGTGTGAGGAGTGGGCCATAATCCACCACGCGGTCGCAGTACGGTTTAGTAGATGTCACATCTCTTTGAATTTGTAGTTTTGGACATAATCGTAATTAATTATATTTGGTTGGACTGATAGCCGACAATCAAATAGTTGGAAAAAACCTGAGCTAATGTTGTCATTTTTATCTTATTTTAGTTTACTGCATGAACTTTGCAACAATGTTTAATTTTCCTTGCAGCGGAATATTCTATACATTTTTGTTCCACACAGGTATTTAAAGTGCATTGGTATTCCGGGCAAGCGGGATCTGGTAGTCGTGGTATTAAGAAAATTCAAGTAGAATAGCGAAAGACGGATTGTGTTGTTCGGATTTAGAACTTACTGTGGATACGTGTAAACAAGTGCATTTGAAGAAAAGAGGTTGGTGTACAAATTGTAAAGAAAGTTGTAGACGCGTTGAGAATCGATTAAGGTTCATCGTACTACTGTACCTACATACATGATACTGAAACTGCTCTTGATAAATTAGTTAAAATACGACAGGGATCTATGCTCGTCATCACTAAAATAATTAAAAAAACAATGATAATTATATTAATTTGAAACTTACATTAAACTTGATGAAATGTTAGTCGTCTTTTGTCGCTGTGCTTTAATGTACCTAGTCTTAAATATAAATATTTATTTAGTAATTAAAGTACAATTAGGTATTAGGTATATCTTTTAAAAAAATTGTTAAGAATGTTGTATAATTATTTATTTTTGTTGCTTGTACCACATACACATTAGCCCCAAATATTTTAAAAAGTCTACATTATTGTTATATGGCATAGAACTTTCAATTAAGGTAATACAAGACATATAAACGAATTAGTAGCTTGTAGGTGTTAAGGTAACTTGACCTAATTACAAAATGAAAGGTTGAAACAAAAATATATACTGTAAACTCCAAGATTTTATTCAATAAATCAAAAGAATTTTCTAATGTGTTTACCGATTATTTATCTACGCCAAGATTAGTTATCCTGCCTCTACTAAAGGGACTTCTTTTCTGTTTGGTTATAAACTAAGAAAAATATGTAGGCCTCCTTTATGTACCAAGAATATCCTTTTGTTCCATTGGGATGCTTTGATATCCAATATTTATTATCTTTTCTCTTTACTCTTAGAGCTAAGGTTCTTTTTGAACAAATACTTTGTGAAAATGAATGTTTGTAGGTGTTTAAGCCAAGCAAATTTAATTTATTGCTCATCTGTCAAAATTGAAAAGCAATCGAAGCATGGCTAGAGAAAATTGGTTTATTTGAGTAGAGATTGATGATAAGCGATATTTGAATAGCCAATTAAAGAGCGTTGAAGCTATAGGTATTGAGCCTAAAACATCTTGAAAAATCCAAATTGAAGTAATTTTTTGTACTCGTGGCGTATTGCAGTTAGTTTGGAATAACTGAACTATAAGGAAGCTTCGAGCGGTATGCTTATTTGTAAGTTAAGAAAAGTTGAATGTTGAAGAGTTTTAAGTACTTTTTTTTATGACATAATGCTGTGAGTATATGTGATGGAAATGCTAATTTTTACTAGTATATTTTTTTAAACAACTTGAATTATTCTATTGGAAGGATGTTTCATTAGGTACCATAAGAAGTTCTGAAACTGAACAAGTTGTATGAGTGTTTATAGTGTACCATATTATTGTTTGATTTATACTCACGACCGTAATAATAGTAAGAAAAACATAAAAATATCATAGGAACGTTCATAAAACATCTTGTGAGAGAATAACAATAATGTACTTTACGAGTTATACCACGTACGAAGGTTGGCCATTCATTAATATTTTATTGGTAAACCACTTATGAATAAAATAGTCCGGTAACATTTTACATGACAGGTTAAAAATGTGAACGTGTCAGTTTATGGAAAAGAAATTACTGGTGTATTGTTTTATTCTACATATACGAGTAGTTTTATCATAAACCAAATATCGCCCGCGGCTTTGGATACCAGCCTCCCAACGATTCAAACAATATGGCATTTAAATAAAAAGCCAAGTTAATATTTTATTAAAAAACTAGCTTCTGCCAGCGACTTCGTACGCGGATCCTGTTGCTTATGCCAGCGACAATGGGGTCGTCAAAATCGAAGATCTGAAACGTCTGATGTCGAATTCTTAGAGCCTGGGGACGGGAAAACAACGGGACGCGCATGACGATTCCAGACGTTCCAGATCTTTCATTTTTGTAAGTCAACAGGAAATGCCCATCAGACTAAACAACTCTTGCTAAGATGTTATTCATATATATATGTTATAGTATAGCTGGGCTCTTGGAGTTCCACATCAGGTGTTCCAGATCTTCAGTTTTAATACGACAACAGGGAGTGCTCATCAGGCTGAACAACTCTTGCTAAGACGTCATTCCTATATTATGTTATAGTGTAGCTGGGCTCTTGGAGTTCCACATCAGGTGTTCCATATCTTCAAATATTATTTTCTTAGCAGAAAATGCTCAACACGCGGAACAATTTTTGCTATGGCGCTATTTTTGTATCTCTTATAGTTTAGCTGATCTATTGCAGTTCTGCATCAGGTGTTCAAGTTTCCAAGATAAATTATAGCTTATATGTTGCCCAGACTTAATAGCTATACAACAAAAAAAAACACAATCAAATCCGTCCAATAGTTCCGAAGATTAGCGTGTATGGAGTAACTTCTCCCGTTTTCCTAACATTTCCCTTCACTGCTCTGCTCCTATTGATTGTAGCGTGATGAAAAGTATACTATAACCAGCGCAGGAGTATGAAAAATAATTGTACCAAGTTTCGTCAAAATCCGTCGAGTAGTTTTTGTTTCTATAACGGTTATACAGACAGACAGACAGACAATAATTTTACTGATTGCATTTTTGGCATCAGTATCGATCCCTAATCACCCCCTGATAGTTATTTTGGAAATATATTTCATGTACAGAATTGACCTCTCTACAGATTTATTATAAGTACTAGCTTCTGCCAGCGACTTCGTACGCGGATCCTGTTGCTTATGCCAGCGACAATGGGGTCGTCAAAATCGAAGATCTGAAACGTCTGATGTCGAATTCTTAGAGCCAGGGGACGGGAAAACAACGGGACGCGCATGACGATTCCAGACGTTCCAGATCTTACATTTTTGTAAGTCAACAGGAAATGCCCATCAGACTTAACAACTCTTGCTAAGATGTTATTCATATATTATATGTTATAGTGTAGCTGGGCTCTTGGAATTCCACATCAATTGTTCCAGATCTCAATTTTCATACGTCAACTGAGAGTACTCATCAGGCTGAACAACTCTTGCTAATAAGACGTCATTACTGTATATGTAATAGTGTAGCTGGGCTCTTGGAGTTCCACATCAGGTGTTCCATATCTTCAAATTTATTTTCTTAGCAGAAAATGCTCATCACGCGGAACAATTTATGCTAAGGCGCTATTTTTGTATCTCTTATAGTTTAGCTGATCTATTGCAGTTCTGCATCAGGTGTTCAAGTTTCCAAGATAAATTATAACTTATTATGTTGCCCAGACTTAATAGCTATACAACAAAAAAAAAAAAAAACAATCAAATCCGTCCAGTAGTTCCGAAGATTAGCCTGTATGGAGTACCTTCTCCCGTTTTCCTAACATTTCCCTTCACTGCTCTGCTCCTATTGATTGTAGCGTGATGAAAAGTATACTATAACCAGCGCAGGAGTATGAAAAATAATTGTACCAAGTTTCGTCAAAATCCGTCGAGTAGTTTTTGTTTCTATAACGGTTATACAGACAGACAGACAGACAATAATTTTACTGATTGCATTTTTGGCATCAGTATCGATCCCTAATCACCCCCTGATAGTTATTTTGGAAATATATTTCATGTACAGAATTGACCTCTCTACAGATTTATTATAAGTATAGATATAGATAGATAGATAGACAAGAAAGATAAAAGCTCAAATGTGTAAAAATATTGACAATTTGTAGCACCATACGAATATGAAAATTATTGACCATGTGCCCAAATTATCATCACTGTTGATCCGTAAAGAAAATAAAAAGCGTATTTTATTTAACTTAACTACACAATATGATAAAGTTAAGTGTGAAAATGATATTTATACATTTTTCTTATGATATTTTCACCCCAAAACCAGTGCAATAAACTATTTTTTTCGTTCAAATTGTTTTTAACATACCGTCATCTCCGCCCCACCCGCGGTGGTGGACGCCCACGGCGACGGACGTCGCAAGACGATCTCCGGCCACCGTAGGCGCGGGCATGCGGGCAGCGAGTAAAGGGCAACTCGCTGCCCGACCATGGACCATGCCCGGGTCGACGGCGCGTTGTGTCCCACGCGCGCTTCAAACAGCGTCAGCATGATGATGGCGCCCCCCCTCTAGAGGGCCAAGGCCTGCCGGGGTCGCGGGACTTATTCCATCACCGTGACCCCGGAACATAAAGGGCTATTGAAGGACACCGTGGATTTTAGTCTGTACGAGTCTGACAGTTCCGCCCTGCCGGGGGTGGGAGGACTCATTTGATGATTTTACCACGTTAAAAAAAAAAAAAAAAAACATACCGTCATAAGTACGAGTTTACCAAATAAACCTTTTTGTATTTATTATTATTCTTTAAACGCTTTCCTCTTTTTATGGGTTTTTAAAAGCTGTTTCGTTAAAGGTTTTGGAAGAGTCTATTAAAGGCTAAGTGGGGTTTTGGAGCGCCAAAAACCTTATATTTATAGGTCAACTAATGGGTTTTTTTTTCATTTACCAAGAACAATCACAAGAACCAAAATGTATACCTACACACACTCACACAGTAATATTGTCAGCGATTTCTCCTGAAGTTATAACCGCAATTCTGAATATGATTATTATTTTACAATTCTCAATCGTCTAAATATAATAATTCGATAATTTTCATCCTGTTAGTATTTCTTTCTTATAAAATTTCATAAAACTACTTTATCATTTTGAAAAATCTAGAAATATCTTTCAAATCAAAATAATCTGTTCCCATACCTTTGCCTCATTTAAATAATGTCAAGCTTATAGATTTTAATATTTATTCGCAACATACTCGTAAATCAATCTTAACAATGCCATAAAATCTGTTAAAATTGCTCAATAAAAGTTTATTGGAAATCTATATTGAACTTGACGGCGAAAACTCGTATATTGTTCAGTTTATTTATAGGATACCTATAAACTGGAATATAAATATAAAAATGACAACACTAGCCTATTAAAACCGAAGATTGATGCAGAAGCTGAACTATCAGCTACTGTGTTACGTGTCACTTGTTCTATGCCCGTTCAAAAGAAAATAGTATTTTGTATGAATTACAGGTAGTCATTTTGGATCTAGCTTTTCGTGTTTAAATAGTTGTTAATGTCACGCTTCAAAAGAAAAGTGACAATATGGGATAAATTTAAATAAAAATAAATACGAATACAGCCAAACACTTTTGTGAAAGTCAAGGTTTATGTGTGTCAATAGAAAGCACTAAGTGTATTAATACTTTGAATAAATCCCTATCATTAAATAAACTTAACTCAAGTGAAGACTTAAACTTAGATCGCTCTTAATCTGATCTCTTACTCAGTCAAACACTACGAGGGAGAGATGGTAAACGTAAGCTAATCTTCTAATTAAACTAGGGATTAGCGTAATACGCGAAAATGGAGGATTCGCAGGCGACAGATTTTATTTCCTTCCTAAATAATTACTTTACATCTATTTTCAAATTTGTTATCATGTTCTGATTAAAAGATTGTCCATGTGGTTTTTTTGCTCCTTAGAGATTTACGCTTTGGATTTGCGTTCACAGTTATCATGTTTTGCTTCACTATTCTTTTTATTTGTTGTGTTGACAATTCAGAAATGCCTGAAACTAGCCTACTTTTAAAAAGTGCTTTGATTTTTATTAATGAAAAAGTGGAGATATTGGTTTAAAAGACAACAGTTGCACACGGAGGCGAGTGATCATCCGTCATATATTGTGCACGCAATTAGCGAGGTTGGCATTTAATTTTATAGTCTTTGACAGTAATGGCACGTAGTCAATGGCCCAAAGATGATAAAGTTATAAACCATTTCACCAAGAGGTATTTTATTTATTATCACCCAGTACAGACTAGGTTACACAGGTCAGGTAGGCAATCGCTCTGTATAAAATACTGATGTTGAGCTAAACCTAGCTATACAAGAAGACGACTTCAACATAAAGAAAGAGTCACCTAGTCGGTAGACAAGGAAACAAAACAATTATGAAACGATTTTCTGTCATCAAAATAACTTGTTTCCAAATGAAAATTGTAATATTTTATTGAGCCGTCAAAATCATTCTCCCGATGAAATTAATGGTAATATGATTGAATTGGACTTTTGTTTTATAAGCATTAAAATTATTATGACAAACAGAATACTTATTTGTAATTGAATTGTGTAGTAAAAAATATTGTTGAAATACGAAAGCCCAAATCCGAATTTCTTCTTAATTATTTCAACACCCCTCATCTTACGAGATTATCCATTTTGCGGTCTACGTTTTATTTTTCTCCTATAAACACTTTATTTTACAAGATTCCGCTTTCTCTTAATTTTCTCGGAATAAGCAGAATCCCGAGGGGTGGATGAGTGCTCGATTAATATACAATGGGACATTATGCATGGTTGGTGGCGCATACCCACGAAAATCGTAATAATCTTCTTATCTAAGTAGCTTATGATCCAAAGATTATTCAAAAGAGTCCTTTAGTAATGGTATGTTCTTACCATAATTATTTATTACCCATTAATTTCTGTGATTGAATTAAATAATAAATACTGTTTAAATGAACACATTATTGACATTATATTATCATTATAATTGTGTCAACTGAAGTAACCGTAAATTCGATGCGGAGTATCTTACAAAAAAAAACATAAGCAAATAGGAAAACATAAGAAATCTCACAATGCAGTGTAGGAAATACTGAAAAATGAAACAGTACTTATCTACTTCTAGAAATTATCTTGAGTCAGCATTTACCAAGACAAACTTTACCTGTTTATAAGATCAATTTTTTGAATAGATTTAACGATAATTGGACTCAGAAATAGGTTATAGTCTTTCTACAATATTCTCGTAAAGGTTTAAAACAGATCTAAACTATTACCTTTAGTAGAAAGCCGAGTTTTTTTTTTGGTTCATATCTATTTTTTTTTATGGATAGGTACTCTATTTTCGAAGAAAGCTATAGGCTACGTAACACTACGCTGCAATTAACAGCAGCTGAGTAGCGGGGGTTTAACTGAAAATAATCATAAATGTGTTGTTTGACTATTTTTTTTTTTCATAATAAATAAATTATTAACTGGCAACTGAAGAGGCTTTTAAAACACTTAACAAAATATACTTAACCTATGCAACATCGTTTATGAAGAAAAATAAACATCAATTAATATTTGTACGACCTAAATAATGCCACAAACTTTCCACTAGGTATCTGGGTCAATCAGGTTATTTACACTGTCCTTGGTCCTCGTGTATTTTGAGTTTAAAACGATGAAAAGTTAATGGGACGATATTACGACAATATTGTTTTGATGTGCTTTTATTAAAATAAAAGCATATTTCATTGAGTTTACGGCCCGTATTTTTAAAGAAATGTTGTCGAATCAATATAAAAATTCGAAATTTAAAAATAATTTGGCTCAAAAAAATACTATGCTCAATTCTTATTGAGCATAGTACTTTTTGAGCCAAATTATTACTAGTGAATGATAGTTCTTACTAGTGAATGATCATTTAATTCATGGATTCGTAGTCTTACATAAGTAATATTTTACTTATAAGTACCAATTTTTGTAAGGTTAAGTGAGTGTTAAAGGCGAGCTGTGGGCCGTACCATATGATAGCTCAGCTACATTTTAATTTTCAGTTTTTCAGTTTCAAAAATCCTTTATTCAATGATTTCATAAACAATCACAAATACAGCGTACTTACAGAATATTTATGTTGAACATCTTCATACACTACACTTTATCAGGCTAAATAGGCGCCTACAAAAGTATTTCACAACAATAACTCGTAATAGTCTTATTCAAACATCATAATAATACAGAAAACGTTTTAAGTTCTAAATTGTGAATAATATGTTTTACTCAAAAATACATGTAATGTGGTCATTATTTTGACAATCTTGTTTGAGCAAAGTAGACTTTGCCGGTCTGTTTCAAGTAGCGGCCAGCAATGTTTTTGCTGGCCGCTCTACCAGGCCGGCAAGAACATTGCCGGCCGCTATTTTGACGTTTCAACGTTTTAAAAAAACAAATGCAAAAAGATTTTATCTAAAACACAGCTGTTTGTAAATAAAGAGGTTGGCACAAAAAGATTGTATTCCATATTAAAAAAAAAAATACAAAGAAGGAACAAAAGCGCGGTTCAGCGAAATTTTTATTTAGTGACTTTTTTGCTATACCTACGTAAATGAAATAATAAATGAAGAAAATATAGCAGTCAAACATCGCATTAAAATTATCGCAAACTATTAGTAAGTAATATGAAACCGGGAAAGTCGGTGTTGAATTTTAGTAAGTGTATTTTTCATAATATTGTTATTTTAATTAAATTTCTAGTTAATTAATATAATTATTTTATTTATATCACTTGCTGGTTTTATGTAGGTTAGGTACTTTCATTTTTGAGTAAAGCACTATACAAGCCTTGGCCCACGATGACTGCTTCGCTAGTCACGCTATGATTGCCTCAAGCTAGCCTAGCTACGCTCTAGGCCTTCCAGCTTGGCCATCATTGCAGCCCTTGCTGTCCTCGCTGTAAAGGCCTCGACCTACGGCCTCGGCCTTTATCTCAGCTCGTCCATCAAGTGCTGCATGCTGACCGCGCTGTGTCGGCCTGGAGCCGCGCTACGCTGCGCTGTCGGCCATCATCAGCGCGACCAGCAAAGTAGCCATTATAGGCCGCGGCAGTAATGTACTAAACATTCACTTATTTCTTGTACTTATAAAATAAAATTAGTGGGTAAAACTACACAAAATATCACAATCTATGACCACTTTAATTAGCAGTGTCGAGAACCGCCCTGCCTCCCGCGCTGCTATCGTCGCAGGGCGATAGAGGGGAAGCACGAGCGTCACTCACGGCTCGCCATTCTGGCTATGCCGGTCATCGCAGTACAAAAGACAGTGATGTGGTAGGCGATAAGTACCGTATCTATCGACATACGGAAGATCACATAATCGAGTCTGGCCTATATTACAAATTAGATAATTAGGATTTTGTTGTTAAAGGCGAGCTGTGGGCCGTACCATATGATAGCTCAGCTACATTTTAATGGTAATAATTAAAGTCCTCAGTTTCATTAAGAAGCAAGCCTCTTGTTGGTCGCGTTACGAATTATTGTGACCCCGGAACGTAAAGGGCTATTGAAGGACACCGTGGATTTCAATCAGTACGAGTCTGACAGTCCCTCCCGCCCTGCCCGGGGTGGGAGGATTCATTTGATGATGCGTTACCACGATAAAAAAGCAAGCCTCTTGTCTCTCTTTTATTACGAAACAGACGAAATTGAACCCATAATCAGTAGTGTGATAATTAGGCAATCCATAGTTGCAGAGTCTTCCTTCTTTTTGCAAATAGAAACGATGAATGAAACGATTATATAAACAATCATTTTTTTTAAAAATATTATTATGACTGTGACCAAAAGCTCTAGACAAAGCAATCCTCTAGTTTCAGTGTCAATTTACTCAAGCACTATCCAGTGCAGAAATAGCGTAGTTTTCACTAACAAAACAACACACAGACTTAGCCTTTCCTGTTTATCGCACTGTCAACACTAATGCACGCCAAGATTACTGGCTAGGGTTGCCAGCTAGATAATTATGGTATCTAGGTTTTACAACGGTAATGTCTAATCTTAAATGTTCCACTGGCATTATGCTATTGAGAATCATAATAAGCCCTACCAGATACAGACTAATTGAAGCAGTCAATAAAACTATACTCTTTTATGTATAAATGAGCGCAGAACTGGTTAAGCAGTCAAACTGATGCAGGCATTCGGTCACCTTGACTCAGTTGCCAGGCACAGACTGCAACCTAAGATAGGATCAGTCTATCCTGTTTCGATATTGTTGTATAAATATGAAACGCTTTGAACTGTCACCGGTCTAGGTTATCGAACTAGGAACCCTTGAATGAAAGTACCAAAAAAACAACTACAAAAGACACGTGACGACAGATAAAAGCAAAATGATAAACAAATTAAGTTTAAACTGACAATTAGTTGACAACAGCGAGTTTCTAATACCAGTAACCGGTAAGTGACATTTAGTAACTGGGTCGTTACTTTTTCTAAAAAAAATATGTAAATTATCTTTCAATTTATTATTAAGTGAGTCACTTCTCAATTTCCTTCCTTCATTTTCGGAACGAAACTAAATACTTTGGACATATTGTGTAACTATAAAAGTCGGTTATTTGATGACCCTACAAAGAGGGGTGTTAAGGGGGCGGTGTCGTGTTGCAGCGCTATTATCTCGTACACCTTACAACGTTGTTAAAGTGAAGACACATAATAAGAATTCCTGTTCTGCTTAAACGAGTCATTTTTGTTTCACACTTTTAGAGAATAGCTCGTTATGGAAGTATGAAAAACGTTCTACGAACTCATTACCTACTTTTGCAATGGATTGTCGTTCTTAGTAGTTGTTTTATGCTTGTAAAATAGACGAGAAGGAAAGTGGTTGTTTTTACAAAACTAGAAGGGAAAATGTTGCTTTAATCAACTTGTTTGAAACTTCGAATCGCGCAGTTAATGTTTTTGTTAAATTTGTTCGGTTGTTCTTAGCAAATATTTCTCTCATATTATTCATTGTATTTCTACATAAGTCTACAAAACTTATGACTGTGGAAAAGAAAGAAGATATTTTCCCAGATGTCCAATGTTAATCAAAAACGGTCAGTTTTCCTAGATTGTACTAAATTTTCTTAGATTGAAGACTGAGATCAGGTGACCGTGACCCTGGAACGTAAAGGGCTATTTATGGATCACTATGGATTTCAGTCAGTACAAGTCTGACAGTCCCTCCCGCCCCACCCTGGGTGGGAGGACTCATTTGATGATTACATCATGATAAAAAAGGTACACTTCTGCTACTACTACATTGGAAAGTAGTCGTGATGTAATCACTATTTCACTATAAATTGCAATTTTATTAAAGTCATTCGCAGTTGCAGCACAATAATTAATAAAAGACGTTCTTGAGCTCCTAGAATTAATAGGCCAGCTTAAGACTAAGCTTTATTCACTTTGCAAACCGTTCTTACAATCATATAGCTTTGAAGGACTTTCATTTTGATTTTAAGTTCTAACGCTTAAACGCTTAAGCGTTCTAACGCTTTATTTATTTTTATATTAGTATTTTCCTAAAGATCTTTTCAAGAAGAAAGATACAGTTTATTTCGATTCGTCGTTCCTAAAAATCTGATCAAAATATATAAGAGCTTAATGTAAAATTGAACAATCATGTAACTGTTTCATTAGAAAAGCAACTCATTTATTTATCGTGAGCGTTGCAAGCAGCCGATGGATACAAGTGGCAGTTGAAGATACATAAGGACCCAATTGTTAAGTATTATAGAAAGAGCAATTCAGGTGGATGTCGTCTCCTGGCAAGCATTTCAATGGAAGAAATCCAATTTTCCGAAGTCAAGCTCCTTACTCGCTTGTCTTATTTTATCGATAATAATCTGGAACGATTATAAAAACTTGGTTTTATCTTATTAAACTAATGCTAAAAGTTTATGCTGAATTTTTCTTAATGCTGAACAAAATTAATATCTATAATTATCTGAAGTAAAGGTCTGATTGCAATCTAGTAAAATACTAAGCATCTTTTGAAGTAAGTGTTAACAGCAACATATATTGCAATAAAGACGAATCATAACATGATAGGAAAATTTCAATAATTCCAACGATATGATTTTGATTACAGCTCCCAAATCTAGTGTTTTTTTTTTTTTAGCGTGGTAAAATCATCAAATGAGTCCTCCAACCCCGGGCAGGGCGGGAGGGACTGTCAGACTTTTACTGACTAAAATCCACGGTGTCCTTCAATAGCCCTTTCTGTTCCGGGGTCACGGTAAGGAAATAATCCCGCGACCCCGGCAGGCTTTGGCCCTCTGAGAGGGGGGCCCCGTCATTATGCTGACGCTCTTTGAGGCGCGCGTGGGACACAACGCGCCGTCGACCCGGGCATGGTCCATGGTCGGGCAGCGACTTGCCCTTTACTCGCAGCCCGCATGCCCACGCCTACGGTGGCCGGAGATCATCTAGCGACGTCCGTCGCCGTGGGCGTCTACTACCGCGGGTGGGGCGGAGGGAGGACACTGTACTCTCTCGCTCGCGGCCCGCCTCCTCCTTCGCGAGCATTACTGCCTCGCAGAAGGAGACGACCGCTTCCCACTCCGTCTCGCCCCGCAGCATGGCCGCGACCAATGCTGGGCGCGAGAGGTCTCCGCCTATCGCAGCCGTGAGGACACGTCGGTGCTCTGCCCAAGCTGGGCAGTCTTGCACCGTATGCTCCACCGTGTCCTCCGGGCGATCTTCGCAGTGGTGACACCCAGGCGTTTCCTCCTTTCGCATCAGACACAGGTACCTCCCGAAACTTCCGTGTCCGGTGAGGACCTGCGTCAAGCGGTAGGTCAGGACGCCATGACTTCTCTCCAGCCACTCCTCAAAGAGGGGTCTTACCGCCGTAATTGCGGCGTGCCCGGCCTTCGGTCGCGACAGTCGTTCCTTCCATGCCCTGAGATCGCGCCGGAGCTCTTCCCGCCGCGCCTCGACTTCTCGAGGCAGCGGGGTCACGCCCCGGCGCTGCGCCTCCACGCGCCACTCATAGACGCGCTGGAGGGCAGTCGCCTCCAGATCCCAGGGCACCCCAAATCTAGTGTTGCAGATTTATCAACATTTTGATCATAGGCCGATCTTTTGATGACATAATCTGACTTACCTGGCCACGAGCGTCCAGAGGTTAAAGCTTCAATCTTTTCACATTAACAAAATATACATTATATATACATTAATTATAACATTAATGACCTCACTGATGAGAACCGATTCAGAAAATTGTACACCCATCATTTTAGCTGCCGAAAATTGTTTACTAAGTCCAAATAAATTATACTAATAGTGTGCTCCGAGTGAAATTCTCGAAGCTCGTAACTCGCTTTTCGCGAGCGCCAGGAATTTCACTCAAGGCGAGATTAATTGTCGGCTAGTGCTAACATACCCGGTCTACATATTCACCTCACAACTTCACCGGGCCCCTCAAACTGACGAATGTGTCCAATAAAGCCTCCACGCGGTCATTTTTCATGAAACATTGTGCAGCTGGGTTCCGGTTACTTTGCCATATTTATTTTGTAGCTTTCAATTTATCATGCTTTTTCAAAATAACCTGTTTCTAGGGTAGTTCACCTGAAATCGAATATAATCCTACGGCAACGTAATACAGGGATAGACAATAATATTTTTTTATGTGTTAATTTAGACTATAACCTATCTCTGAGCCAACTTTCATCAAGATTAATTCAGCCTTTCTGATGTGATTGATTAACAAACATTCATGCACACTTCCCAATTTTCTTTTTAGACAAAGATTTCTTCTCATAAAACTTAGTGTTTTATTAGGACCAGACCACTAATTTGATGGTTAGACCTTCAGCCTTATGGTAACTCCATTAAGTTCAACGTCCAACCATCAAGAAATTTTCCTTCACATCATGCTTAATCCTCTAAGAAAACCAATAAGCTATTACTTCGACGTAATACTATGATATAAGTTATTGAAATTGATGAAATTCGGCCATACAAAAGGGTGCTCTCGATCAATATTTCTCTTATAACATATTCCATTTTCTGAACAATGAGACTACCCCGCGAAGCCTCCCGTTGTTACAAGTAAATTACAAAAAGCTAATCTCGTCTTATCTTCCTGTACTCATGAAAAAAAAAACAAGGAGCGACAAAGACATTATGGCACAACATTTTGTTAACATTTTAAATAATAAAAATATTTTCTTGAAACTTAACCGAGAATAAATATTAAAAAGACACGCAGCGTTTGAGCAATTAGCATCTGAAATATTTCATTATTCAAACTTATCAAAAGTTTAAGTAGTTTCTGTTTTATGTTTGCACATTCAATTTAGCGAAAACTTTCGCGATATTGTTGTGTTTAAGGTTCAAAATCGTCTGAAATTCTTTCACCTCAAAATTGGTAAAGTTACACCTTGCTTGTCTATGGTCGGTTCAAACTTTTTAAACAACGCAAAGCGGTGGAAAAAGAAACTTTAGATTACGATTGTGTGTCCGGAAACCATTTGTTGGAAATGTGTTGTGAATTTGATCCGCATTCATTCAAAACAAATGGGAAAAGTTTCTGTGAGGATATTGAATGACACGGATTTCGTTCGTATATTTATTTCATTGTTCGCTAATCGGCTAAATTAACGTGATAAATAAAATTGGTTTAGCATGGTAAAATCATCAAATGAGTCCTTCCAAGCAAGGCAGGGCAGGAGGGACTGTCAGACTTGTACTGACTTAAATCCATGGTGTCTTAGCTCATTTTTCCTGCAACCCCGACTGCTCGCAGCACGCAGAAAACTTGCTCAATACTTTTTCAGTTATCTCTAAACACAGAAATGCAAACCACGAACCAGAAATAGAAGCCCCGCCCAGTGGGCTCCTTCTACCTGAACGCGTGAAACACTTTTTATACATTTCCGGTAACATACACAACAAAGTCAATCTCTGAATACAAAAAAGTAAAAGGTAACTGTGTTCTGTATAGTAAACATACCTCTTTTTGTTAATAAACGCCTAAATACCTGTCTATTTCCAGTACCACTAAAGGAAACAACATAAGAAAACAGATCAAGTTCGTGGTTGGAACCTTCTATTTACCCACCTCTCAATAAAGCTTGATCCAATAAACGGTGACTAAAGATGAAGAAAAAAGTAATTGTGTTGGCTGTGTTGGCAAACAACACGTGCCACGCACAAAACCTCTTTTTAACTGACTGTATAGAAAGGAGTAGATGAAAAAGTAAATTGAACGAAGGTTCTATCCCTATCTTTAATCTGGACTTATTTTTTACTTATTGTTGTTGATAGAGAACTGTTACTTCGTAAGGCGTTAGATTTCCCACCCAAATACTCCGAAATATTTAATTCTGAATTTCGATATACCGATTTTCAAAACTCCGAATAGGTATCATAATACCTAAAAATTAAATATATCTATTTTAAGAATCTCGAAATTTATTTGACCGAAAGTCGTATGTCCAATTTCTTCGTTTTCCGATTTTCACATAATTCGAAAAATGTAATGCTCGATGAGTTTTCATTCCGAAAAACGAAATTCCGATTTTCAATATTCCGAATAACTGATTGATTTGATCTTTTCGTATTATTATCGTAGTGTACCCGTACTAATGTAATGCCAATAATGTTATCCTTGTAACGTTTGCTCAAAAATGTTATGTATGTATTATATGTGTCACAGAATCAACACAGAAGCACAATAATTTAGAATAACGCCATCTATTATCATGCTGTGGAATCAAAACAGAAACACAATTTGGAATCTCTATTGATTATTGTTTTCAGTGTGTGTTAGCAAGTAATTGAAAGTGTTAACGAAGATTTTGTGAGTGTTATTTCCGATATCGCGAACCCTCTGATAACGATTCTCCGTTATATTCATTTAGTTTAGCCGATGGCATAAAATGAATTTGGCGTTAATAAAAATAATATAAAATTTAATGAATTAATTTATTTTATACCTATTGTTTATTGTTTAAGCTAAAAAATGAAAAACAAAAGGAAAAAAAAGTACTAAAAATAAGTAATAACCATGAAACAGTTGAACCAATTTTGATAAAACCTTTCCAAGAACCATCACTGAAAAGCCTGCGTCCAAATAAAAAAAAGATCTTTCTTTGTTCATCTCTTCAAGAGCTTCGGTGCTACAAAAAGACGTAACGATCAAACATAATTATATACACCTCTTTTTGTGTCGAAATTGAGTTGGGAAACCACAAGTGCTGAACACAAAACTCTTTTTACTGACTGTGACAGGAGTAAATGAAAAAAGTAAATAGAATTACGGTTCGTTGTCCTAAATGTTTCAAGAATAGCCTTATTTTCAAAATGGAAAGGCCGGGTTTTGTACACATTTACCCACTGAAACACTTTGATAAGACTGATTCAGACTTTTGGGCCACTGACTACTCGAAAGACCATCAAAGAATATTATAGGCACCACGAATTTTTCAATATTCAAACACCAGAAAAATTGTGGAATTCACTATGTATACCTACGCGATAGTTATCTACAATTTACCCTTTTTTTGTGTGATGCTAAAATCATCAAATGAGACCTCCACTCTGGGTGAACCTGAAAAGACTATCAGACTTACTGAGTAAAAATCTAGCCTGTTCGTGCGTTTAGCCTTTCCGTTCCAGGGCAACGGTATCCTGGTAAGACAGTAACGCGATCCAGATAGTCCCACAATTGTTATTGTTTAGCGTATATAATCGTTGCGTATTTACTATGTAGACGCGGTGTTTTGTATCTTATCTTTTCAATTTGTAGTTCAAAGACCTGAAAAGCCCTGAAACTCATTTACAGCTAAGTACATTTCTCGAGGAGGCTTTGGGTCAAGGTTGCTATTAAGCTCAGTAAAGTTCAAGTAAAAGAACTTATATAGAAGTTTTCGGTTTTCTTATAAATTTTACTTTTATTCAACCTATACCTATAAAAATAGTAAAAATTGACCGCCAAAATGTATGAATTGAGTAGGTTATTTTTTGTTACGTTTGTGATTATGAACATAAAGTCAATTGGCATGTTAGAAAATTTTCTACTAAGTAGCTCAAAAATCTAAAGCCGTGTGAAACCTAAGCAGGCCGCTGGTTTGGGATAAGAAATACTTTGCAAGACAGTCTACGTGCCGCTTAGCTCTTTTGAACAGTCACCATCATTTAAATAATTTTTCGAAAAGGTTTTTCTACGTATAAAGCGATATGGCTGGCGCAGTGGTGGAGCTATCGACTGCTGCGTTGCGTGTCGTGGGTTCGATTCCCACATGGAACAAGTATTTGTGATCTACGCTACTTGTTCCAAATGTCTGTTTGTAAGTTTCAATTTTTGTGAGCACACCCACGACACAGGAAGGATTCCTAGTGGTATAGGTTTAAAAAAAAACGACGAGAAGACGTTTATAAATACATACATAAAATTCCGTGTGCCATGTATATATCCTGACGGGTTAAAATAGAAAAAAAATGACAGGTGGTAACCGCTTTATACATAATACGATTTATTGTTGCACCCTAATAGCACACCCACATTTCCCAAGTTCAGTCATGGATACAATACGCCTCATGAAATAATGTTTCAGTAACGGATTGAGTAATGTTACTCTTTCGTGTGAAATTCAACTTGATTTCCTTATTTTGTTCATAGCAGTGAAAATCGAGTTTCCTGAAATGAAAACGGTTCCGACACGAAAAGGAATCAACACTCGTGTTTTAAAAAAAATAGAAATTATTGTGGAAGGAAATATTATTTTAACAAAATTATTGTTTTGTTTGTAAAATAAAATGAATAAATGTAATGTAAAATGATTACCCATTACTATCAAAAACGATGAAATATTTTGAATAATTACCCATTAATTGGTTTCACATTATATAAACCATTTCAACTTTTAACAACATAATTTTATCATATTATTTAAAAATATATACATAGACTTAAAATTTTAATTGTTCCATAAACGAAATAATATTTGTGTTGTATCGAACCTGACTACTCTAAGAAACAGCTGAAATAAGTCTCTCTTATCTATTTTATCTTTTAAAGTCTAGAAATTTTTTTGGTCAATTCAATTCATGTGAAGACTTGAAGGTATCCAGTCATATGAAGAAAGGGCCATACAGATTTTATAACATTTTAACTATTATCTTCGGTGCAGCTCGCGTTATCTCGCGCCGTGAGAAGCTTGCATTAACCAAAGTGACTGTCACGTATCTTTTGTTTGGCAACCCTGAACGCGTGGATGAGAAAACAAACACCGCTCCAATTTCGATTATCATAACAGAACGTAGCGAGGTCAGGAACAGTATTCAAGTCCGGTACGTATTATCAGGGTTACCTTTAGAAACTTCGAGAGTTGGATCCTCTTTATTGATTTATGCATTAAGTAACAGTTATCACCTAGCAGTGTGCATGTCGCAAAATATTATGGAAAGTTTACACTCGTCTTCAATGCACTCTATTTCATATCATATGGATCTATGATCGGACCATAAAATTCTGGGCAGTAGTAAATCTTTAATGTTCCAATATGGATAGAGTAGACTTTATTATTTCTTCGTTGTAAATTCATTGGATGGTATAAAATAGGAACTAAAATAGTGTCAACCGTTATTTTATCCAATGGCTTTTTAGCGCCAAACTAAAACGTGAAATTAATGTGGTACCTGATTTGTTTTCTACTTGTCTGTTTTGTTAAGAGGATCGTCTACCGAGCGCTCGTCCATACTGAAAGAGAAAACGTTTTCCTACCCCTAAATGTTATCCTATCTCAATGATTTTTTAGAATGCTTCTTAAACAGTAAAAAACTAGGTTTGTAGGTTTTTTTTTTCAAAATTTATAATAGCTTGAAAGTTACAGGCGCCTAAGAGTTACTTTTGAAAAAAAGAAAACCTATAAACCTAGTTTTTAGGGTTCCGTAGTCAACAAGGAACCCTTATAGTTTCGCCATGTCCGTCCGTCCGTCCGTCCGTCTGTCCGCAGTTTAGCTCAGAGACACCCAGTACTAGAAAGCTGTAATTCGGTGTAAATATACGGATTTGTTGCGCCGAAAAAGTGGTAAAATAAAATCTTGTAAAATGTTTTTTTTAGGGTACCTCCTGTACACGTAAAGTGGGGATTTTTTTTTTCTCGCGTACCCCTTAGTATGGGGTATCATTAAATAGGCCTTTAAAAAATATTAACAGTTTTTTGATAAAAAGATTCGTTTGTGAAATATTAAGCTTTAAAATGCTAATTTTTGCTCGGCTCGAGTGTCCCCCCCCTCTACCAGCTAAACGGTTATGTTTGGGGCTATGAAAAAATTCACAATAGTAGCATATATAACGAAGTTTAAAAGAAAATTATCATGACTAAGTAGGCATTACAAGTTTACGAGTAATAGTCGACCAACTTATAAACGTACTTGGAGAACATGTTCTTCAACTGCAAATGTAAGTTTGTCAACTTTATTTTTACAGCTATAATGGGTGGGTATGTTTTAGGGATAGGTAGGTTTTTATTGGCAACTATTTTTAATTAACATCAAAAATTGTATGAGGTTCTAAATTCGTCGAAATCTTTGTTTTTAATGTATTTTCCCCGATTTCTCAAAGACGCCTGGACCGATTTTGAAAATTCTTCTTTTTAAAATTAAATTCAGCGAATCAGTTTAGTTAGTTCGCATAGGTATTTTGATGGGCAACTACGGAATCCTACACTGTGCGTGGCCCGACACGCACTTGGCCGGTTTTTGCTGTGTCAGAAGCATTCTAAAAAATCATTGAGATAGGATAACATTTAGGGGTAGGAAAACGTTTTCTCTTTTAGTACGGACGAGCGCTCGGTAGACGATCCTCCTAATCATTTATGATCGTTTCTTATGTTTTATAATAAAATTGATAGTTTAGGAAAAGCGCGAAAAATAGCTACGTTTCGGTCCACCATGACCCTGCTATAAATCTCTGGTTTTTCAATAAATCTTAGGATTACCCAGCTTTTTCAGTAAAACGTTATTATATCATTTTATACACCACAGCCTACTTAACGCATTGGAGTAGATACATAAATGGACTAGGGGAAACATAACATTATTTGTTTGAGCATGTAAAGCCATACTGGTCCCGACTGACATTAGTAGCTCTTAGATAATCGTTACGATTAATCAGAATCTCAAAAGTCTGACAACCGGTCTTATCAAGGGGTATCGTATTATTCAGTTACTGGGTTGTGGAGATTAGAAAGGCAGTCACGCCATGTAAAGTACAAATATTCAACTACGGTTCGACTGAAAGCCGACTCCCAACATAGTTGAGAAAAGGCTAGGCAGATGATGAGCTGGTACTTCACAGCATATTAAATTAACACATGAATAATAATGAATAGGCACTCAATCCAGTATTTACTACTACTACAATTTCTTATTGAACAACCGTTATAATAAACAAGCGAGACGAAAGCTATTCTCCATTTAATCGCTCAGAGAAATTATGCTAACTATGTACTCAAAGGAGTCTGCAATAGAATGTGAAACAATAGACGACAAATACGACACTTCCACATGGAAAGATAAACATATTCACACTATATCTTTAGTGGAGAAGTAATCTGTTGTATAAGATTGGGACAGACTTGACTAGTGTTTAGAGTAAATCGTCTTTATTTGATTAAGTTATATCTACTTACTAGCTGTGCCCGCGACTTCGTTCGCGTGGCTGTCGGAATGCAACCAAGCATTTTTTTTTAACAGGATTTTTTTCTAAAATAAAAGTAGTCTAAGTTACTCCTTATTACATCAGCTACCTGTGAATAGAAGTCCCGTCAAAATCGGCCCGGCCATTTCAGAAATTAGTCATTACAAACAGACAGACAGACAAAAACTGTGTAAATGTTATTTTGGTGTATGTGCCGTATATAATTATATATTCGTATGCATGTAGTGAAAAACGGTTATTTCAATATTACAAACAGATACTCCAATTTCATTTATATGTATAGATAAACATATTACTTATCAACAGAACGGCAAAAGCAATATGTCTAGTACATGGTTCATTTATGTTTATTCGTTAATTAAAAAAATCATTATGAATTCGTTTTTGTTATCATATAATTTTCATAAAATAAATCAGTTGTCCCATAATTGTACAGCAATTTAAAGCTCTCTCTCTATGAGAAAAAAAAAGAAAAATCCCATGATTATTTGAATAAAAAAGTTATTAACTTTTATACAATTTATTTGTATGTTCTATCTCTGATATTTTTATTATTATTATTTATTTGTAATACTGTTTTCCACACGAGATTGTCTATTAGAAAACTGATTATGATGATAATGAATCTCTTATTTAGTGTGTTCGGTACGCAGTACTTTTAGTTCTTTCTTGGAGCTAGCTCTATTTAAGGTCTTATCTTTACTTCTGGGATAGTTTGTAAATGGAGGGCTTATTTGAAGAGTAGTTTAAAAAAAGTCCTAGACGAAGTAACATTTTGCCTGACATTGAGATGAAGTGAAATTAAATAACATCCTCTTTGGACATCGAACAAAAATTAAATAAAAAAACAGATTTAAGGTAACGAAGCGAAAACTGGTAAAGAAATAAAAGCTTTAAAGTGACTGTCACCAATCAAGCCTCGCTAGTGACTGACATAATTCAGCTCTGCTTTGTAGAAATACTAAGAATTTAGGTACTAAATAATTGTCACTCATGTTTCTCGCTATCTGTGATTTATTGCTCAGCAAACCTTCATGACGTAGACATGTTTTCCTCGTGGGTTTAGGAGATTTATTTACTGAAGTCATAATTTTCAACGTTGATCTCGTTTGAATTTTACTTGTTTTTGAATTACTTAGTCGCAGTATAAAATACTATCGTGGCTACATCACATATTTTATAACTGAACTATATTTTCAATGGCCAACGCATGAATGTCATATCGGGTCGGGTTTATATTTTTACTATTTAAATAGAAAAGCTATAGCTAAAAAATTAATTGGGTACCTCAAAATGCCGCACACATACCCGGTATTTCGCTGTAAACACATAGTTAATGCTGACTTTACGACTGAATATCTTCAGTTAAGCAAATTGGTTGCAAATATGAATTTCAAATGAATGTACCTGATTAAAATTAACGAGCCAGAGGCGGATGCATTAGGTGAACCCCCAAATACTAGCAAACTAATATAACGCAAATGCTTGCCGAAACTCAAACAGAAATTGAATAAGCAACTAGTTTAAACTTCATGTACCTAGCCTTATACAGGATGACTCTATAAGTCTATAGTATTAACATATAAAGCGCTTGAGAGAACACTACCACGCTTTATTTAGCGGCTTTAAACAAGATCGTTTGTAAGTATACGAATAGTTCTGCTTTAAATTGTAAGCTGTTGGAAATCATTGTTCTGTTTACCTAAACGTCTTTGTGGGGTGTTATTGGAGGCTTTAATTCTAGGTAGGTATTAATTATTCTGAGGTAATACTAGCAGACTATTTATTTGAGTGGCAATTAAAAGTAGAAGAACACTTTAGGTGTAATACTTGAGGTACTCGGCAAAAGACATTTGTATTTACAGGGCTTCGTATTTCTCCAGTGACATTCACGAGGACTGACAAACTATTTGGTTGCTCTGTGAATCTAATAAACACCTTTGTGATTTTACAAGAATTGTCGCTAACTTTTCACTTTGTCAAGGTTTTTCATTCTTAGAGATGTTAAGGTAAAATTGAGATTTTATTTTTAGTTTCAGAATATCAACATCTAGCTGCGAGAACCTTACGGGAATTATAGGTTCTCGCAGCTGCAGAGGTATATCTAATAATATACCCACACATTTCACCAGTGTTTTTCCAAGTCCCATGTGTACCACGAATCTCTTGCCACCAACCAGGCATTGATGGAGACAGCTGTTGGAAAATTTCTTATTGAAATACGATAACGTTCATCATCATCATCATCATCAGCCTATAATGTTCCCACTGCTGGGACACAGGCCTCCTCTCTTGTGAGAGGGAGTGGGCCATAATCCACCACGCGGGCCCAGTGCGGGTTGGCAGATGTCACATGTCTTCGAATTTTTGGTTCTAGGACATGCCGGTTTCCTCACGATGTTTTCCTTCACCGTTTTGAGAGCAGTGGTGATGAAACAAATCACACAAAGTAACGCGCCTGGCGGGGTTCGAACCCACGACCTACAACTCGTAAGTCGGGACCGATACCACTGGGCCACCACTGCTCTCATAATCGCGATAACGTTAATTACTCGTATTATTGATTGATGTGGAAATCAAATACAGGACCTCCTCTGCATTCGGAATTGCGGCTTCTAGACTAAGGATCTCAGTATTTCTAAAATATATCATGTATCGAACCTACGATGCCACGAGAAAGGTTCTATATGAGCAGCATTAACTCTTCCAGATAAAAGAAAAGCAAGGAACGGATACTAAGTCCCACAATGGCTGGAGGGTCATGGAGCGGTTAATCCGCTTAGCTGACAACAAAACCACTCCGCCGCCATCGCCACAAAGTGGGAACTAATACATGAACAGACTATCTCTAAATGCACGTGCAATGTGCATCGAACTGCAGATGATATTGCAACAATGAGATTAGTATTCGTGAGATTATCTTTCTCAAATTGTAAGTCGTCTTTTAAATAACTGGTATTATTTTTAAGCTATTGCATAGCTGCTGAGCGCGGCGATCGAATCAAGAAATTCTGTAACGAAAGAACCTAACGAAAATAACCTAACACCCCGCATCTTCTAACGTCGTTTCAGTTCGGGAGACTTCGGCAATCATAAAAACATCCGTCATAAAGACAATTTACTTTTTCTTACTGATTTCAAACAGCCAGCTACAAAAGGAGGTTTTCACAATGAAACCTACGTATAAAATTCTCCTACAACTAAGCAGAGTGGCGCAGTGGAAGCGTGCTGGGCCCTTAACCTGTTGACAATTTTGACCCAGTTTGGAAGTGAGACCTGGGAATCCTGTATTTAATAGATCTTCATTACCGCTTTACCGCGGCAGTCTCCGAGTGCCACACGTATTTTTTGAGAATTCCTTGTCCACCTGGTGATGACTATCGGTGCTATATTGATTTTTAATTTCAATCCTCAGGAGGACGCTGATGCAAGACAAAAAAAAACAAGTTTGCTAAAATATTTTAGACAATCTTCTGATGATACTCGTAGTTAGGTATATTTTTAAGAAGTCCATTCAACCCAACATAAATTCAAAAGCTGTTCAGAAGATTGCATCATGAAGCAGCTTGGGCATTCGGACGGCGAGTAATGGGAAGCTTGCCGCCCGAACAAGGACCAGACCCATTCTACCATCAACAACGCGTGGTTACTGAACGGAAGCTCAGGTTTGTTTTAGTCAGTTTTAACGCGGATCCAGAAAAAGAAAAGAAACAACTTTAATGAAATTATCACATTATTTGCTAAGCAAACTATTGGTGGTTTAACCATCGCACCAGTGCGGTTTCGTGCGACCCCAAACATAATAATATTTTACATAGAACTCAACCCCTTAACAAACTACTCGTACTACTCTCGATTCCCCATTCCACAACCCCTTAACTTCGTGTTTGTTTTTAATATCCCACAGATAATCCAACAACCTTTAAATTTGTTCTCGCTGGAGCTCCATAATCGGCTTAGTTTAACAAAACCGCAGCAGCACTATAGGAGAACCTTCTAGTCGTGCTGGAATCACGTACGTTGCGCAATCAAACTATGCACAGTAATTTTATAAGCTAGGTGTTGCTAGCTGCGGTGGAGAACTTTAGTTGTTTGTGAATCTTGATACAAATCTTAAACGTGATCGTTCTATGAGCTCGTTTAAACGTGTTCTCGTGATTATGATTGATTGAGCAATAAATGCAGTGTCAGTTTGAAAGTGGTGCCAATTCTGAAAAAAAAATAAGGGGAGTTGTCAATCTCGGTATGGACACGTCAAGAGGTCACGTCTTCCCTTGTGTGACTAATAAAATGTTGGGTATCAGGGTACGAATATTAATTGATAGAGGCCAAAGCAGTAAATGATGCTGTAACGTCTAACAGGGGAGAATAATTATGGAAGAAGAAAACGTGTTGCGCAAACCTCAAATAAAATAGAATAAGAGTAGACAAATGATGAGCAATGTGTCGATAATACTGGTTGACTTGTTTTTGATTGTGATCAAACATTGCATTTCCTTTCGTGAATTGATATAGAAATTTCCTCTTTTTGCTTACATTTCTCGTAAGATTAAACAGGGTCATTTATTATAATTCAATCACGTTCTTAAACTTTACCTTTAGACTTGAATCCCGTTTTACTTGGAACTCCAAATAATACTGGATAAGCATAATTATTGACATCAAACTACAGCACTGAAGAATTCCTAATGAAAGACTTCAAATATTTAATTGGAAAAAGTTAGCAACGATACAGTCATCCTTCAAAAACGGTCAAATTGTTTTACAACTAGTTCACATCAGAGTCATAATAACAAACGATTGTCTCTAATTTTATCTTACGTTGTTTTGGTTATAAATTTAGTTTTCATCAATTTCTTTTCTACAGATCATAATCAATCAATAGCAATTAGCTTTCAATAGCAATTAGTTATTGATTGTTAACGGTCTTTTGGGGTATACAAGAGAAGATAAATGAATAGAGTTGATTGTAATTTGAGCGCTATTGTAATTGAATCCTCAATAATTCTGTTTTATAATTAGTAGGTACACCCCACAGATCAATTAGATGACGAGGACCACTGTTGCTTATTTTAAAACATAACTTGTACATAATTGAATCATGTAGCAAAAGTCTCAAAACTTTTTAGAAGTTTTAAAGATCAAAATTTCAACATAATTACTCTAATTCTTAATAAATCATTATCATCTGCTGGAAGATGTCCACAGCTGAACAAAGGCCTCGATTACAGAGTTCAGTGTTTAAAGCGTATACAGGTTACAAACAAATTAATACTCAAAAACATGAACTTAAAAAAAAATACAAAGAGCAATCTTAAATACGTAATAAATGAAACCCAAAATAAAAAATTAATCATACACCGTTCTATTCCAACAAAGAAACCTTGAAAATTATCATTTTTTCAACTGTAAATAAAACATGTAGCTGTACGTTAAATAGTAAATATACTTAATACTTTAATCAATAAACCACTCATCATTGTATCAAAAATGTTGGTTTAGAAGCTCGAACGTTGGAAATTGTGTCGAGGTTAGTCACGCAAAGCAAGAATTAATTTGACATGAACTATCATAATGATAGCTAAAGTTTTCGATGTATTTGCGACTTAAGCCTCTAGAACATTTTTAACTTCTTAGATAACTCTTTTCAAACAAAATAAAAAGCTCTGCTCTATGAGTCATGAAAAGTTGTTTTTCATAAGCACTGTGTATTTTTGCTACTCAAATTCATAAGTTTTAAATTAATTTTATTGTGAAACATAAAATTCGTATGTACACATTATATTATTTTCGCAATAAATTATTGCCATGAAAATTAATACCTTTTAATTATGGGCATAAATTAAACGCATCATCCAACAAGCCTTCATTATTATATATTTATTCAACTGTTTATATTAAAACCTTGAATTCGTTCATGCTACGATTCGTAAATTTTTGTGAAATCATTTACTCAGTTGTTATGGATATCAAATCAAATTTACGTAACAAATAATTATTTAATTATTCTTATTCCATAATACTAATTCGGAAATAATATAAACAAAATAAAATAGAATCGAGGAGAATTTGGTAAATTCTAAAATATTATAATATCCAACTTGCTTTTGTAAATTACTTATAAAAATAATTAAAAGATGTACCTACGTATTAAGTAGATAATAAAAATAACCAATAGTACTTCATACTTTGACGCCTATTAATGTCCCATTGGGGTACATATTTGAATATCGAAGATTAAAATAATATCTACGCTTAAAATATCGATGTTCAAAATATCGAAAATGAAAATATCGAATGACCATAAAATTGAAAATTAAAATATCGAAAGTTTTTAATCGAATGATTAAATGATCTACGTCCAATATATCTAAAATCTAAATATCTGCAAAAGTTACATCGAAAGATCTAAATATCGAAATACAGATAATCTAATGTCCTAAATATCGAAGTACAGATTATCGAATGTCCGAAATATCGAACCTAACAAGGTAGGTCGACGGAGCCCCGCTTGGCGGGGCTCCTATTTCTGTTTGCAAGGTTTAAAGTAACCTAATACGAAGAGGATGGCGGGGTCTGAAAGACTTCGAACCTAACCTGTCCGAGTCGGGGTGCCCCAAGTTCCGAGCTCGCTTCGCTCGCTCTTGCATCCGAAGTCCGTCCAGCTACCTTGTTGGGTAGTAATCAGTAATTTGACTAAGGACGCAAGAGCGAGCGAAGCGAGCTCGGGACTTGGGGCACCCCGACTCGGACAGGTTAGGTTCGAAGAGGGTGGCAGGGTCTGAAAGACCCCGCCATCCTCTTCGTGTTAGGTTACTTTAAACCTTGCAAACAGAAATAGGAGCCCCGCGAAGCGGGGCTCCGTCGACTTACTTTGGTAGGTGGTTATTTTTTTCGATATTTCAACTAGTAGGTATTTTTAACGTAGATAATTATTATGAAATTAGATATTATGAACTGCGATGTATTAAACGTTGATATTTTGAATTTCGACATAACGTCTTTCGATATTTTGAATCATTCGACATTTAAATCAGTCGACATTTTAATCTTCGACGTTTTAAGCGTAGATGTAACATTTTTCGATATTTTGTTACAATCGATATTTTAATTTTCGATATTTTAAGCGTAGATATTTTAATCTTCGATATTCAAATATGTACCCGTCCCATTGTCATAGTTAAAAAAAAAACTATTTAGTATTTTTTAAACCTGCTTCTATCGACGATCGTTTGTTTAGCACGAGTACTTATTGACATTGATGTAAATCATTTAGTCACGAAACTTTTGTAAATGCGATAAAGTACTGCAATCACCATGGTTTGTCAATCAGTAAATACAGTATTTTTTAAAAGTCCATTTTTATGTGGGTTGAATATTTTTGGATCTTTCCTCAAGAATATAGCAGTAGCAGCCACGGGTTCCGGATTTTATCCTGAGGCCCTAGCACAACATTTCACGAAGTACGATCCAACGCATAGAATCCGTGCTAGAACCTCTGGTTGATGGCGATACATGCCCGGTATTACATGAGACTTTAAAATGACTGACGAAATATGGGTGTACAGTCGAATTCCAAATTCCTGGGTCAATTTCTGAAAGCAATAGCCTGACGCTTCGCTGTGACTTACGACCTTTTATTATAAGTTGTTTTAATACTATAAAAATCAAAGGAACTTACGGTATACTTCATAATTTCAACCTTTTCCTTCAAGTAATGCTGGCGCAGTGGTTAACGTGCTCGGATGTTTCCATCACTATTCACTGCTGGCGAAGGATCGATCCTCACTTTTTTCTAATTATTTTTGTTTTATTTAATAATTTTAAATAATTGCTATATTCTTTTTGTTATTTTTCATGCATTTTTTTGTAGAAATTTGATAAATAAAATTGTTTTTTTTTTAATAATAACTAATACTAGTCATTAGTGCTGTGTGTCGACCGTTATCATCATATAAGTATAATAGTTTTGTAGGTAGATCAGAGGAAACAAAACAAAAGTTACAAAAGTAAATTATTTCGATTTGTGAGGTAGACATAACTATGTTAGTTCGTTTTGAGTCTCATAATAGAACGTTGTTGATTCCTGGTTATTTTGTGTGACGATTGTTTACATCTATTACGCTGTTTTAATGTTATTGTTTTGCTGTGAAATATTAACAGTGGGAATAATATAATCACTGAGGGTGAATATTATAGCCGTGCATAAATATGGATGAAACAATACAAATATCAAATTAAACCGGTCTAAGTGTGAGTATTAACATTTAATTTTTAGTTATTTCACATGTTAATATCTTATTTATTAGATAAGATTCCCTACAATAGGTTTGTTTGAAAGTAGTAATAAGTGTTATTTATAGATTTTTCTTTTAGTGGGTAAAAAAAAATAACAGTTGCATTTTGCATAAGGATAATAATAGTATTTCATGTTTTGTTCTAGTGAAACACTGTCAGTCCTGTGGGGACGGTTACCGTTACCAAATAAATACCGGTAAAATTACCAAAACATAAACGTTATGTTACGTTAAATATTAACGTTAAACATAACGTTATTTTATAGGATTTACCGCTATTTAAGTATCGTTACTAATAACGTTAATTCACTAAAAGCTAACAATTTCTGGTGCGACGTTGCCAAACCGATGACACGCCGCGCCTCTTTTCGTTCGTACCACGTCGTCTTTTCGTGTATCGTAACCAGGAAGATTACGGCTTTTCGCACATGGGTGCGGTACACTCGTAAAAAAGTGTTATTCATTTTATTTTAAACCAAAATACGAATAAAAACTTGAGAGGTGTCAAGGAACAACAAGTAGCAAGTCAAGATAGCAAAGTCAAAAAAAAGTTCAAGCGATTTTCGACCTTATTGATATTTATGCAAACACCAGATTTTTAATGAAGGAGCAATGTTAGCTAAAGAGAATGAGAAAAACAAACTAAATTTTAAATGTCAATAAGGTCGAAAATCGCTTGCACCTGTTTTTTTGACTTGCTATCGATTAGCAAATGTTTTCCGACCTTCAAGCGATTTTCGTCCTTATTGACATTTATACAAACACCGGATTTTAATGAAGGAGCAATGTTAGCTAAAGAGAATGTGAGAAAAACAAACTAAATTTTAAATGTCGATAAGGTCGAAAATCGCTCGCACCTGTTTTTTTGACTTGCTATCGTTATGCAAATGTTTTCCGACTTTCAAGTATTGACATTTATGCAAACACCGGATTTTAATGAAGGAGCAATGTTAGCTAAAGAGAATGTGAGAAAAACAAACTAAATTTTAAATGTCGATAAGGTCGAAAATCGCTTGCACCTGTTTTTTTGACTTGCTATCGTTATGCAAATGTTTTCCGACCTTCAAGCGATTTTCGACCTTATTGATATTTATGCAAACACCGGATTTTAATGAAGGAGCAATGTTAGCTAAAGAGAATGTGAGAAAAACAAACTAAATTTTAAATGTCGATAAGTTCGAAAATCGCTCGCACCTGTTTTTTTGACTTGCTATCGTTATGCAAATGTTTTCCGACTTTCAAGCGATTTTCGACCTTATTGACATTAATGCAAACACCGGATTTTAATGAAGGAGCAATGTTAGCTAAAGAGAATGTGAGAAAAACAAACTAAATTTTAAATGTCGATAAGGTCGAAAATCACTTGCACCTGTTTTTTTGACTTGCTATCGATTAGCAAATGTTTTCCGACCTTCAAGCGATTTTCGTCCTTATTGACATTTATACAAACACCGGATTTTAATGAAAGAGCAATGTTAGCTAAAGAGAATGTGAGAAAAACAAACTAAATTTTAAATGTCGATAAGGTCGGCTTGCACCTGTTTTTTTGACTTGCTATCGTTATGCAAATGTTTTCCGACCTTCAAGCGATTTTCGACCTTATTGACATTTATGCAAACACCGGATTTTAATGAAGAAGCAATGTTAGCTAAAGAGAATGTGAGAAAAAGCAAACTAAATTTTAAATGTCGATAAGGTCGAAAATGGTCGGTCTGTTCGGTCTGTTATTCATCCTTCGTTGCGTATTTACTGGTCTGTACTTGTATCTACACTACTAAGTTGCGAACTTTGGTGATGAAAGACGATGGGGGTGGCCGATGGCGGCGACCTACAATTTTGTAACTAAATTACATCGCACCTACCGACATCGTTTGAAAGAGATAGGCATATAAATTACCGGTATGTGTATTGTTACTTTTACCGATACTCATTTTAGTTATTAGGTAACGTTAACGGACTTACAGATATCGTTATTAATATCGTTACATTTTTATCGTTACCATAACGATAATTCGTAACGTTATAAGAAAAATAACGGTAATCCGGTCCCTGCCTGTGGATATGAGATACGAGGAACGACAAGCGCTAATGCTAAGCTTGTCGAGAGCAAAGTCCAACACCGACACCGACGGTTGTCAGACATCATAATAAAATTATGGTGAATGAATACGAAGGAAATAGCTTCCCCCAATGAGTAACTAATTCAACACGAAATGAATAACCGTTCAGTTTCACCGTGCACTCAAGACAAAAATTACACCAAATATCAGCCAAAAACCGTTTGTTTTATAGAAATAAAAGAAACGTTTAAAAGCACGACCATATCTATACTAATATTATAAAGAGGTAACATTTGTTTGTAAGTTTGTATGTAGGGGGTAATCTCCGGAAGTAATGAACCGATTTTAAAAATTCTTTCACTGGTAGAAAGCTACATTATCCGTGAGTGCTATAGGCTATAAATTATATAGATATTTACTGCCCAACGAAGTGGGCACGGGTCAGCTAGTTTTTTATAATTATAGCTTTTGTTGTATTCATTGTTAGTAGACTGTAAGCGAAAACATCATTTTATTCACAGTTCTTATTAATTTAGGGCTTAGATTTGAGGCTAAGTTTCAATCATTCTTTTCATAAAGAAAACGAAAATTAAACTGATGTCCTCAAAAGGGTATTTTTATGGAGAGCGGTTATTTTTTTGTGGTTCTATTTCAGTAATAGAACATATTTCCATATTATATTTTTTTTTGCTAAATCGCACTAAGTGGAACGCAAAAAGCCTGATTGCATAGAAACAAAATTTTTCGCACCGTTGCCCTGGAACGCAAAGAGCAACTGGCAATCATAGCTGTAGCAGTATTTTTTTAAGTAGTGCTAATGTTATTTGCGTGGTTCTATCTCAGTAAAAGAACATTGATCCTTAAATAACTTTTTTTTTGGTAATTCGCATTTGGTGGAGCGGAAGAAATTTATTTGCTAAAAACAACCTGTTTCTGCACCGTGGCCCTGGAACGCAAAGGGCAAATAGCGTTTTGCGTTCCAGGACCGCAGTGCCATGAGACGATTGTTTGAAATAGTAACAAGGCACCGCGGCCTTGGAACGCATAGAGAAATTGGCCTGCTGAACTATTACTATTTTTTTATGGGATAACATACTAATAAGGCCGCACTTTATAAAAAAAACCCTTTAGTTTCTTAAATATAATTGAACGTAATTTAGTCGTTATAATCAGCTAATGAAATTGGATAATATTGTTTTATCTTCACTTCGAATTTTTTAATTTACTTATTTTATTACTGATAGCTGTTGGGCTAAGTGGAGTTATGATCAATGAGATCTGAGTCTTATAATGTGTTTAGCTATTTTTTAGTTTTTTTTTTTTTGAAATCATGATAATTATATTAATCAATAACTTGTTAGTTATTCATGTTAATTTACAATTTATTCATGCTTATTATATTTTTTTTTTGGTCTTGGTGGAAATAAAAAAAGACATGCTGCACTAAAATGTTAATTTTGTTTTATTTATTTATGATTAACAAACTTATATTATATTTGTGATATCAGATTCATACGAATCTGACAATCCCTCAGTCCATATAATCACACGTCACTAACCAACAACCACAATCTAACGACAACTTGATTTCGATCAAGTTAAATATTCTTAAAACTTGGTCTACCTCACAGAAATTGTGAACTAACGATTATAATCATATTTCTGTCCCATTACAATATTTAACAATTGAGTAAAACTTACAAAAAGAATATCACTGCGAGAGGTTCGAACTCCTGCCTTGTCGTTCACCGCATACGTCAGGCGGAACGCTTTACCACTGGGCCAACTGGACACATACTATACACGTTGAAATTATGAATCCTATACAATCAGTAGTTGATGATGAATGTGTCTCTTAAAAATAGAAGGTCGTAAGTCAAACTAAACGTCAAGCTATTGCCTTTTAAGTGTGCCTAGCCGCTTTTGAACGTCTACTGTACAATTAGGTACACTTCTGCTTAACTAGTCGCGTCATACGGGCGAAATATGATTACGTATAATATTTATGTATTTGTAAATATTTGGTAAAAATTCACATTGCTTCATATCATACCACATGACGGTTTCAGAAGCCCGCATTAGGCCTCTGGCTCAAATTTTTGCGAGAAGCGGAGCGGATGCAGCCGGCGGACCCATTCTCGACTGTTTTCGAGGGCAGATCAACATACTTCGATCATACCACTCCAGCGACTTCGCCGCTGATGCCACACTCACCGCAAAATTCAAGGCCAGGCCTTATCCTAATTACCCATACTTATCTACTTAGACATCAGAACTAATCTCAGGCTGGTTAGTTTTCTAATCAACCAAAGCTCTTTGTGCGGAACCCAGTTCTGTCTCGCTTTTCGCTGTGGACTCAGAAACTCGTATATTTCGCAGATGTGTGGAACTGCGAGTTTGCATACGTTTTGAAGCGGAGTGAAAAGCTCCGTGGATGAAATTATTTTGCTCTGTTGAGAAAACTTTTGAATTTACATTTAACCCATCTAATAGCTGAATAAACTAAACAGAAATAGTATAGTGTTTAATATATGGGTAGGATACTTAAAGGAAAATGTGATTAAATAACATGATTGGCGCACTGGCCAAGCAATCGGCTGCTCCGCGGCGTATCGTGGTTTCGATTCCCACATGGTCCAAATACATATTTCCATGATCTACTAGGAGTTGTTCCGGTTCGGCTGTTTGTAAAATGTGAGTCGTAATTTTCGAAACCGTCTATGAGCAAATCTTTTTTTTTATAATGAAATAAAGAGTTACTTGTTGTGTTTTCTTTTCTTTTATAACTTCAAAGACAGAATCCAATAATAAATCACCAACATTTAGTCAAATGAATTGATAATAATCCATCAGTCTGTTGAATAATAAATTTATTAATTAGCATTTGCAAATTTAATCAAGTTTTGCAGACTGGTAATGATAGATTTAATAACCCATTGTTAGCAATTTGCCAACATTAAATAATAAACCACAAAATTTGCCACGTAAATTAAAGTTCAAACATTTATTGTTAGGCTGTTTGTTTGAAAGTTACATTGTTTAATTTGTTTTTCAGGTTATATCTAACGTTTATGATTCATTTATGCATAATCAGCCTATAATGTTCACAATTATAGGACACAGGACTCCTGTTTTTGAGAGGGAATGGGCTTATTGTAAACCACATGGGCACAGTGCGGGTTGATAGATATCATATTCAAAAATATTAGAAAAAATCATAAATAAAAGATTGCTGAAATATTTGGAAGATAAATCAATATTGTCTAAACGGCAGTTTGGATTTAGGCCTAGAGTTTCAACTGCTGATGCAGTACATCATCTAACTGACTATCTTGCGCAAGAACTTGACAGGGGTAAACATACAGTAGGGATTTTCCTGGACCTGGCCAAAGCTTTTGACACAGTTTCCATTCCGATGCTGCTGCGCAAGCTTGAGATCATGGGTGTAAGAGGTAACCAGTTAAAAATTTTCCAAAGTTATTTAGAAGGTCGCTCTCAGTGCGTAAAGATAGGCAATGTTGTCAGCGCTTTTCAAAATAATACATTATATGGTGTTCCCCAAGGAAGTATATAGTATATAGTTGGGGCCAACTCTATTTTTGATCTACATAAATGATCTTTGCGATTTAAAACTAGAGCACGGCACTATCATAACTTATGCTGATGACACTGCTCTGCTTTTTTCGGCTGACTCAGAAAACGAAGTCTACAACCTTGCGCAACGCGGATTCAATATTGTAAATAAATGGCTCCTAAATAACTCACTAACTCTAAATGCACACAAAACAAACTTCATTAAGTTTTCGATGCGCAAGCAAATATCCAATATCCCCTCAACATTACATGCTCATTGTTGCCAAGTGCTTACAGAAAGTCAATGTAAGTGTCCCAGCATTAAAAAGACTGACAAAATAAAATACCTTGGGATTATAATAGATGAAACCCTTTCTTTTAGATACCACATGGAAGCATTAAATAATAGAATTCGGAAGTTGATATTCGTATTCAAAAAACTACGAATTACTGCAGATGCAAAAATAATTAAGCAAGTATATTTTGCTCTTTGTCAGTCAATTTTGTCTTATTGTATTACTGCATGGGGTGGAGCGAGTAAAACACTGTTATTGCCCATTGAACGAGCCCAAAGAGCTATTCTCAAGGTGGCTACTTGTCGGCCTTTTCTGTTCCCAACTAACCTCCTGTATAAATCCTGTGAAGTACTAACAGTTCGGCAGTTATTTATAATGAGCACTGTACTAAAACAACACGCAGCTCTTCCTTATAGCGCTGAATTTACTAATAAGAGACGGAAAGATATAGTTTGTCCTCAAAAAAGTACAAAGCATGCTTTCACAGCCAAATTTTATATGTACCTTGGACCCCTACTTTGATGATGATGATGGGACTCCCTTTTCCGCACTAAGACTCCCATTCGGTCCGTTGTGCGTGGGGATTCTGGCTAACAGAGCCAGCCTAGCTCCGCCCAAAAGCACAGAAGCCTCCTGGGAGCTTCACAGGCTTCGCGGAGCGACCTCACTGTTCCGAGGATTTCTTCACGTTGAGAGGCCACGGCCACGCATTCCAGGATAACGTGGGCGGCTGATTCCTCGGCGTCAAGGCATCCCCTGCAAAGGGGACTGTCTGTGGCACCTATGTTAAAGAGATGTTTATTAAGTGTGTTATGGCCCGTAATTGTTCCTATAATTATTCTAAGGTTATTCCTGCTCATGCTGAGGAGTTTTTTGGTTAATCGCGGGTGTACCATCGGCAGAGCCAATTTCGACTGTCTACAGTCTGTTGCCCGTGACCATCTGTTGTTATGGAGTTCCGTCGATCTTTGGCGAATCCACGCACGAAATTGTGAGAAAGGCAGTGGGAGAAGAGGGTATGGGCCTAGCACCTTCATATCAGAGCCTCTCTTCGCAAGTTCATCTGCTGCATCATTACCCAAAGATCCGCTGTGTCCTTTGATCCACTGGAGAGTAATATAAAACCCCTACTTTATAATAGGCTAAATGAAAAAGAAAAAATCTACTCCTTGAATCTCAGTAACTGTAAGAAAATCCTTAAGGAAGCCTTACAATCAATGTCCTATGAAGATACAGAGAAATTATTACTTGTTCATAAGTAAAGATTGTTCAAATTATTTGCTATTTATAATAATTAGTTATAATTTTAAAAACCTTATATTGTATACTCTATAGATTATTATGCTTATTATGTGATTATTTAATAAATTAATGTTACCTCCCTTCGCCTGAAACACAGGAATACCTAGTTCAGGCATAGATCATTTTTGAACTGTACATAGATGTAAGAAAAATGTATTTAACGTATACCTTATGTTTTTTAATAAATTTATTATTATTATTATTATTATATTATTATTATGTCTTCAAATTTTGGTTGTAGGACATGACGGTTTCTTCAGTATACAACGTGTAACGGTAAATGCGCAAAACCTCTCGTGGGGTAACTCAGCCCATGTTACTGAACAATTTTTGTTCTAAGACTTTAAAAAAAAAACGGTTTTTCATACTGATGGGCCCGATCAATTTCTCATTTTGTGTGAAAAACCATTTTTTTTCCAAAAGTCTTAGAACAAACATTGTTCAGTAACATGGGCTGAGTTCCCCACGAGAGGTTTTGCGCATTTAACACGTTGTATAGGTATTTATGACATGCACATAGAATTTAAGTATAAGGCCTTTGTCAAACAGACAGGCGATAGCGAACTGAACCGAATCATGTCATATAAAAATGCGAAAGCGATCCGATAGTCTATGTGACAGGCTTCAAACAATTCCATACATAACAAACAAAAACGCCTCGCTTCGCGTTCGTCACGCCTGTCTGTTTGACAATAGCTTAAGCGTCAGTTCACTACAAGACGTCGCGCTACGCGATGTAACGCAACGACTGGAAACAAGTATCTTTTCGTGTAGTAAATAAAGTTAAATTTTGAGTGATTTTATTGAAATGTGCGTGCAAAGTCGCGTCTCGGTGTGAATTGTCCCTATACTCATGCTAGATTTACTGGATTTTTTTCATTTTCAACAACAATGTAAACATTTCCGGAACAAAATTTAGTCATGTGAAAATAAAAATATCACAAACTTTCAAAACAATTTTATAGCAGATCTCGCGGTACAAATAAATCTCTGGCACATAACTGTTATTGCAATAATAAAAACAGAGCAGATACTTAGTATCGCGTCTTAATACATTACCCGTTACATTGTGCTATAAAAACTAAAAGTATCGTCAGCAAAGAAAATTGTTCAATACTTTTGACATTGTTTCCATGCAAATGAAAATAACCGTTTACTCGGTTATTTTCATAATTATATTATGTAATTTGATCATTTATTTCCAAAAAGCTGGCTTGAACCAAAATTAACTAATATTATTAAATGAATTCGGTCATCCAATCATCTATAACACTACTTCAAAAGAAAATTCAACATCGTATTTGGGGTTTGACCATGGGTTTGGAGTTGAAAAATCAACAAAGATTCCTGATTCCCTCAATTACTTGGAAAAGTATCAACATTATTAATTTAATTTCAACAAAATAAATAAGCGAACATTCCAGTCTTGACTTTTAAATAGTTCTGTCAAACAATCAGTAGCTATCGTATGCTTGAATATTCTTTAGTAAATTTCTATTGCTTTTCGATCCGAGAGCCAAGACGTTACTGTCTCGATTGTGACAGTAACAAAATCACCAGAAAAAACATGCGATTGAAATGGAATGGAGTTGTTTATCACATTTTTCTCTGACTGTACGTACAGTCATAAACTGCACTCGATTTACGAGAACCCGACAAAATAATCGTATCAATCGTAAAACATGTCCAGATAGAAAATTGTACCGAGAATTTTACTACGACGACTGTGCGGGACAGCCGTGTCTTTGAATCGTTTTACATGTTATTAATCCTCATGTTAACTATGTAATAATGTATGAGTAAATAGTAAGATAATATTACTATGTTTCTCAAGGTAGAATACACTTTTCTTTGGTGTTGTAGTAACATTATCTTCAGTGACTTTGTTTTTTAATTTTAATTTAAGGTTTCTGATAAAAATATAAAAAAAAAAAAACAATAAAAAAAGTATTTATCGTTCACACTTGCTATAGAATCGTACTAATTTTATCGTACAGTCGTAAAAAGTAAAACAAAACAAGTAATTGAGTGTTTCCCTTGTAAACAACACAACGACAATGATTGTTTTCACTAATTCACAACACATTACATTATAAATTTTACCTGAAATAAATCGACTGTTCCATACAAAATCCCTTATCTATATTCCTATTGACCCTCCACACTGTATTGTGTTCGAATCTACTCGTTAATGTCTATATAATGGGTTCTGTATCCGTGTAGGTATGGAATAAGTAAACAAGCCCTTTTCAGTAGGCTTGAAAAAATATGTAATATTTTCCATTTTGTTTGTTTTGAGTGTACCAATAACAAAAGGAAGACAATACCAGTACTGGATTGTTTGATGTTACTTTGTTTAGAGAGTAAACATGACGAAATGTCAAATAAGGCTTTGTGTAGACCTGAGTCAAGATCTACTTTAAACAGAATTGTATTTTATGGAAGCTTTTATGTGAGCATAACAAACTGTTTTAAAGTCCTATATCTGAATGAACTGAAACTACACATACATTGTTTTGGCGTTTATAGACAAAATGTTATGTCTGTGGTGTCAATCACTCATCGGAATTTAAACATAGGAACACGTCGCAATTATTGAGATTCGGATCAAAACAAAGTATGAAGTTTTGAAAACAAGAGTTTTCTTGATTCCGTCTTTTTTGTAACATTGATAACTTTGTCACACCATTTTTTTTTCTTACATGACAGTGTCAAGCCAGAGATTGAATATGTAATGAATGCCTGCCATAAACAAATACTGTAAACGTACCTATATGCAAACTGTCTAACAGTAACTGTTAGACAGTGTGTTACACAATTTTCGCTCGTACAATATTCGAATTATTCCCGTTGGATCCCACTTTTGGATCCCATTTTTTAGGTAGTCCCGATGAATCCCATTTTTAATTCCCGTTGAATCCCACTTTTTGACAACATGTGTACATATCAGAAGAAAACTGTTACCGTTATTTTACTGATATATTCTGAGTAAGTAATTTATGAATTTTACAAAAAAAAAAGTTCCACAAGATCCGGCCACCATAGGCTTTCCATAGACCGGTCACACCAGTGTGTGTAGAAAGATGGCAGAGACACATTCTGAGAATTTGTTTCAGTCTTTACTTAAAAACTGATAGAATGTCACTAACCAGCAAAAGTACTAGGCTAGCATAAGATCAAGGTGGTATGTTTTGCGCTCTGGCGCCACGTGACACGCAACGCGGGGGTAAGGTAACTCAAAATGGCCTGCCAAAGTACTAGGCTAGCATAAGCTCAAGGTGGTACGTTTTTCAACGGGATCAGCGAAGTTCATTTGAAAAGCGCTGTGATGCCACGTGACAGGGAGGGTGGGAAATCACTCTAAATGGGTAGTTTATTTTTCACAGAAACGAGATATAAAAAACCTGCAATAATGTTATATTCTTTTGTGATAGTGACTACACTGATTTTAATTCGACACTGACTGACACTTGTCATGTTGCGCTCAATATGGATGTCTTTTTTAATGGACATTGTCTACTCTCGCCCCAGCCACCGCTGATGACGCCCGAGGGCGTTGGAAATCGCGAGTCATATTCCAGCCGCTTCTGGACGGGGAGTCCGGGAGCCGTCCGACCAAGGACAGGCCCAAGTCATGGCGCGTCGTGTTCCTCGCTTTCCTCAAGGGAACTAATGCGTGACTAGACCATAGGGCCATACGCCTAATACGACGCGGGCGAAACCGCAATTTATGATAGCAATTTTGTCGTTGAAAGTACTCGCATACAGATTTTTTAAAGCATGTGGGATCCAACGGGAATTGTTTTTGGGATTCAACGGGAATAAAACGTTTTTCTTTTGTTATGGGATTCAACGGGAATTAATTTTAATTTTTTTGGGATCCAACGGGAAAAATATTCAAGTGGGATTCAAAAGTGGGATCCAGCGGGAATATTTCCAATATTCTACATAGTTTCGGCAATATGTTTGCATAAAAACAAAAGCGGTTGAAGCCAGTTTCGGACAGACAGCAGTATTTCAGCATGCTGTTCACATTAACATGTTACGCCATGTTGGAAATCCTCGCCCATTTATTTACGTCAAGTTGACAGTATCGTAATCATCGTTAAATAATTATTATTTAGAGTTGAGGTTGAATGCGAAATTATTGATCTTACTGCTTACAGACTAGTCTTACTAATGAAATACATGCAAAAGATTGTGAGAATAAATGGATGGGTGTTTGTGACTCTTTCACGTAAATATGACTGATTTGGTACACAGGTCGTTTATAATCTAGATTAAGGCATAGGATAGAAAAAAAAAATTGCAACTGATATGTTTATTACATGTAGACGAAATTTATGTGGAAGTGACTCTGTAGATTTTGTGGTTTTGTTACTGTTTCTTTTAATCTTACATACCTTATTATATTAAAAGAGGACAAGGCAGCTGAATGGGACAGGCCTATGTTCAACAGCAGACGGTAAAATATTGAATTGATTCATTGACTAAAACAAAGGGATTTCTTTACTAAAATTACGTATCACAAGATTCAGAGTCTAAAAATTTTTACTAGTGTTTAAATTTTTTAAAAGCTCTTTACGTGTAAGGTCCTAAATTTTATTGTAATATTTCTGAACACTAGATAAGGTCACGTTAAGATATTTCTTCATTAATTGATTTGAGGTAGACTAAGCGGCCTCAAAATGAACATGGACAAGACGAAAGTCATGTCGAATGTCCATGTGGCACCCGTACCGGTTGTTGTTGGGAACGATACTCTCGAAGTTGTAGACCATTATACTTACCTTGGACAGATTGTTCAGTTAGGTAGGTCCAACTTCGAGAAAGAGGTCGCCCGAAGAATCCAACTCGGATGGGCAGCGTTTGGGAAGCTACGTGATATCTTCTCATCGAGAATCCCACAGTGTCTCAAGACAAGGGTGTTTGACCAGTGTGTGTTGCCAGTGATGATATATGGCTCCGAAACGTGGTCCTTGACTGCTGGCCTCTTAGAGAGACTAAGAGTCACTCAACGAGCAATGGAAAGAGCTATGCTCGGGAGTTTCTTTGCGGGATAAAATCCGGAACATGGATATTCGGCGAAGAACCAGAGTCACCGACATAGCTCATAAAATTTTCAAGTTGAAGTGGCAATGGGCAGGCCACATCGCTCGTAGAACTGACAACCGATGGGGAAGAAAAGTTCTCGAGTGGCGACCACGGACCGGAAAACGCAGCGTAGGCAGGCCTCCCACTAGGTGGACCGACCGGCTAATGATGATGATGATGATGAGACTAAGCTGAATAGCCTTTGTAAGGTTTACTCATTTCAGTCAATTTAAATCCCTAACAATTTTAAATCTGAAAAAGCTCAAATGTAAACTCTGCTAACCTAGCAAACTGAGGCAGACATCCAGCACTACACTTGATTACTCTCGCAGTATTAGATTTGCATTCAAAATGGCCGCTCCAGAGCAATGTGGGGATAATGTTGCAGTAATGTCCACGCAATCACACAGTACCATCACTAATTAAATTACTTGAGTCATTTGTTCGGATTATGCTTTGGAGATTAAATTCTGTATTGAAGTTTTATGCTTTTGTAATTTGTGTAAGGCAGTGTGGTTGTAGAGAAACGATTTTTATAGTTGTGGAATATTTTTCTGAATAGATTATTTTCTATTATATTATGGTTAAATTTTCTATTAGGTATATAAAAAACTTTTTTAAAATAAAAAAAGTACCGACTTCAAAAACAAATACAAAAAAAGTTTAAAATAACTTTTCTTTCGGAAGTCGGTGGCTTTGATTTTTATTTCATTGACTATTGCCACCGACTTCCTAAAGAAAAGTTATTTTAAACTTTTTTGTATTTGTTTTTGAAGTCGGTACTTTAAAAAAATTTTTTTTTGTTTTATCCTTTTTAGTTAGGTTAGATATTTAACAAAATTCTTCGTATGATCGGCATCTTTAGAAATCTATATCCAAGCGAGCAACAAAAACGGATCTATGCGGACAACGTCACGAGATATCCATTATTGTTTTATACCAACCTTCTCCAGAATGTAACAAACACTTTTCCGAAAACCGCATGAAAATCGGTTCAGCCAAACGTTAGATAACCGTGAACAAACATGCAATCGACTTTTAAAAAAAAATAGAAAATTCCCTACCTCAAAAACTACTGAACCGATTTTGATGAAACTTGCAGTATTCCCTAAGCTAAAAAATACCTTGTACGATAAAAAGAATTACTTAAATCGGACTTGTAGATCCGGAGTTATGCGAACACAAACATAAAAACATACATACATACACTTTTGAAATTTGGCACATTTGTTCAGACGCTGATATAGACTAACATAGAAAACTGGGCAGTTCTGAAAATATTACACACATACGGTTTGAATTGATAACCTCCTTTTTTTGAAGTCAGTAAAAAAAGATACAAAGCCACCGACTTCAGAAAGAAAACTTATTATGTAGGTTATTTTGTCCTTTTTTGTGGTTGCTTTTGAAGTCGGTTACTTTCTTCGCGTGTTGATTTTAATAAAATCATAACACGCGATACTTTATAAATATTGTAAATACATTTTAAGGTACATTTAGCCCTTTTAATAAAATATAAAGTGAGCAAATATAAAATAGGAAGATAAAAGATAGGATCGTTGTAAACTCGAAAATAACATAATAATACGAAATGATACGTTATTATATTTATTTTGGGTTTCTAGGAACGTTATGTTATGTATTACATTTACTCTTTATGAAAATGTTAACAGTGTGATAATATTTTTTGTTTCACTAAGAAAATTGGCCTTATGTTACGAGTACTTTATACGAATTATAATAATAATACAATTTGTAATTGTGTAAACTTAAAGAAAAGTAAGGTTCAGCAGCAGCCTGGTAATAGACGGAAAGCAAAGTCTTAGTTAGTAGGTAAATAGGGTTCTGTTTTACATTGTAGGTACGAAACCCTAAAATTTAACAAGGACCTATTGATTTTAAAATATTTTGTTCAGTATACATTCTATCGGGTTAGAACAGTCAGATTAAGTATAAGTACATGATTTACTAAGTTCGTCTACAGTGTCCAAACAAAAATGAGCCTTATCTACGTAAATTACTTTTGAGGTCATTTAAGAGGACAATTGGATCTTTTGAACTTAAATACTTGAGCGAGACACAATTAGATTTAAAATTAATTAAAGTTAGCTTAGTCAAATCCATATAAAGTTCTTATAAACTAATACTTAGAATTTAGACTTTCCAATCTAAATTAGTTCTAATTTAATGAAATTCTAGACCCAGTTTAATATTGAAATGAGCTTAACAAAATTTGTCTTTTAAAGTACCCTCATCACATGTTTTCGAATATAAATTGAATCTAATTTTTTAAATTTATAATAATATTAACTTAAAGTAAATTAAACTTTCAGTTAAATTAACCGTGTTTTTAAAATAAAATTGAACAAACTGATTATACCTACATACCTTCGTAACATAATATTTTTAATGATCAAAGGTTACGTAGTACCTAATTGTACTAAGTATCTTACCAATTATATTAAAATTTAAAGACAAGTAAGATAGGGCTAACCTATTGCCATTACCGGGTACAGATCTTGACTCCGCGGGTGCTAGCTAAGTAAGGAGTCCTAATGGAAAAGGAGCACGGACAACAATATAATGGAGCCTGGACCATTCCTGAACAGTGATAAAAATAAAAACCTATGCCAAATGAAAGCTTGGTGGATACTATTCATTTATTATTATAGCAGCTAAGTCGAAATCGAGCACTAAGCTCGAATCGTTGTTGAGCAATGGTCCAAGATGACGCAAACTCCTTTATTGGTAACCTTTGGTAATCGACCAGACCACAGAACCACAATGATCAGGAGCCCTTGCGGCCACTATAATGAACTCTAGAATGCTATACCTACAACCACTTTTCTTCATATCGGAAAGTAGGTACCTCAAGTACCTACCTACCGAAATGATTACCTATTCAATTCTATCTAAAGTAAATATCGTAATAAAATCGCTTTAAAAGCCATTACCACTGGTGTGGGCATATGTAGCTATTTTGTCAATATTACAAAGCTGAAAATTTCTATGTATTAAAAAACCTACATGCGTATTTATATTTTTTTGCAGTTCATATTTATAGTCTGGTAATAAAATGAATTTGCTTTTAACGAAGCCTTTAGGAAGATAAGATTAATTACTCATTAAAATGACTATCTGCCAACACTTCATTCTTACATCAAAGATTATTAAGATGCCAATCATTAATCATACAATATAATAGTTAAATTGACTGGCAACTTGCCAAATAAATAAATTGACCTATAGAATAATAAAGTGTTTTCAAGAAACTCATCACTCATCACAATCATCCTTCAAATAACCACGAGTTTGTTACTGTTCTTAGGGCGACTTTCACCAAAAGTTAAACATGTTTAAAATTTTATTTAGTGTCAAAATCCTATTGAATTTTGACACTAAATAAAATTTTAAACATGTTTAACTTTTGGTGAAAGTCGCCCTTAATGTAATTATTTTTAAACTTTGATAAACTGTTTTTGTTTTGCAAAAGGTAGATAATAATAAGGATCTATTGTTTTAATCTGAATAGTCTGTGGTTTGTTAAATTAATGTATTCATAATTATTGTAATTTTAATTGTGGCCTGGTTTAATGTATAATTTAATTACAAAGCCAAATTGTTAATTTTAACAACAAACCACTCACCTCGTATTATTATTTAAGTAGTACGAAAAAATTATGGTATTTTATTTGAGCTTAGATATTTTTCGGAGAACATCATTTTGGGTGTTATCACTGGATTCACAAGAATGAAAAACATAACGAACTAATTCAAATTGGAATCTAATAAAACACACGATAAAGTTATTTTCGGAAACCTCATTTAAATTCAGCCATCAACTAGTACGGACAGTCAAGATAAAATGTTTCATGTTTCAATTTGCATAAAACTCGAATCTGATATATTTTCCACGCTAGAGTATTGTCACTTAATAAGAGAGGGCAGAAGATCAAAAACTTTACCTAAATAAGACTAAAACACATACACCACAAACGCTACTTTTGCTGGTTTTTCTACATATTTTCTTTATTTCATTTGATTGTTTTATGATAGGCTCACATTAGATTGCTATCTCGTCTTATATTAAACAAAGATATGATCGACGGTCAAGCACGCTTGCCTAGAAATGAACTATTCATTCTTGACTTAAACATTCACCGTGGTACCTCAAAAAATTTTAAACGTCTGTTGAACACTTGTTTAAATAAATATCAGATTATGACGTTGAAATAAGGTGCGTTTTGCAGTCACACTTTTTTTTTAAACAAGTGTTCAAAAGATGTTTAAGTTTTTGTAGTAAGGCTGGTACTGTCTGTAAGGTAAGTTAACAGAATCATCAAAAAACAACAAATTACTTACATAGTTATGCTGAGATTCTGCGAGTAGGACCCTGCAATCAATTCGCTGAGAATACCATTCTTCATTGTACATAATGTTCGCTTGTCGTCTTAGACGGAGTGACAGTTCTGTTTCTGTTCGTAGTGACACAGTCTCAATCTCCAGTTTATTTCTGTCTGACGACACTTCAGTACAGGAACCTATTTCCAATGCAAGTGCGATGCACTTTGAATAAAGGCACGAAACGTCTGACTCGCGAAGTTTATATATATCTCTAATGGCACCGCGGAAGTTGATTCTATTTTAGATTTAGATGACTCAGTGGTATACTTAGATGGGAAGGAATGTATGCTTCAGCTGTTACGATTAGATTATGGATTCCGTCGATTGTTTTAAAGTTGGAAATGTTCGAGCTTCATAATTTTTAAAAGAAAACATAATATTACCATTTTCTTTGGCATATCAAGAAGTTTAACCAGTAACCAATATAACCCAATCTTTCAAATTTTCCCAATCAAACATGAACTTTCTTCTTATGTAAAAAGTTAAAAATCAACTAAAGAAAGGCAGATTAGGTAAGGTTGATTGTGTTGGCATCTTTATTATCAGGTAACATTTAGGAGTGTCAGCTGATAAAAAAACGGTTAACAAGGGATATGTATGCACACAGCAAATTGAATTGGTTTGTAAAAGCATCCAAAATACAGGAGAAACACCTTGTAAATAAAAAAAAGCAAATAACTTACGTCACCCGCAGTTAGATCCCGAACCCCGTGTGGAATTCGTGTAAGTGTGACCAGAACTTTATTCAACTTTTCTTTACTCATTGTAATAGATACAGGTTAATGGACTGTAAAACACGAAATACTTGGAGAAGTTTTATGACTACAGCTGTCTACGTTTTGACAAACGTTTAAATTACTTTTGGCTAGAAACACACAAGTTTGTAGGATACCATAGAGTATGGAATTATTGCAAGCGTCTGGAGACGGCAGTACTAACTATCTTCTGATCGCATTAGTGTGTTGAGCGCTCAGAACTACCTCCTGTCATGACTGTCATTAAAAAGCGCATAGTGCTAGTAACTATTGACATGTTTAACTTTTTTGTGGAAAGAAAAATTGGATTGCGAGCATTACTTGAACACCAGACACTTTTCCAACTAAGCTATCGCAGTCCTGCTCGACGAGGTCGAATTCTTCATTCAGTTTTTATAATCTTACGGTGCTGTTCTAGATATCTATTGTAGAGTTGTCAAACTCGCAAACGAATTTATCTTTTCAATGCACGATCAAGCGTCAGTGAGTATTATATTTGTTTTAATGACACGTTTGGGTTGGTCAAAAAGTTTTGAAAATACCGCCTCTAGCAGTGTCTGCCAAGGCATCTTCGTGATCTATGGAAGAAACATATAATAATATTATTTTGAGAAATGTTTAATTATGCTTACGTCATGTTCCTAAATTACATTTAAGTTTGTGTTCAACATTACTTTGAGCTTTATTGAAATTCTATGCAAAGTTATGCTACCCAAATAACTTTTTTTTGTAGCGTGGTAAAATCGTCAAATGATTCCTCCCACCCATCTCAGGGCAGAAGGGACTGTCAGACGTGTACTGAATAAAATTCACGGTGTCCTTCAATAGTCCTTTACGTTCCGGAGTCGCGGTATTCGTTCCCCGGGACCCCGGCAGGCTTTGGCCCTCTAAGGGAGGCCTATCATTGTGCTGTTACTCTTTGCGCGTGGAGGCGCATCGCCCCGACGACGCGCCTCCACGCGCCACTCATAGACTCTACCCAAGTGATTCAAATGAAATGTTTCTTTATTTTTTACGTTGTTCTTGGCCACCATTTTGTGTAATTTATTTCATTATCACTCCCAAAACAATGAAGGATTTTTTTTTTGAAGTAATCTGTCTTACAACAGAAAAAGGAAATTAAGATATAATATCTACCAACCCCTAGCGGCTGGGATAGACTGGATGCGGAAGGCAGAGGACAGGTTGATGTGGGAAAAGCCTATGTCCAGCTGTGGACTGCGATAGGCTGAGCTGATTGATTGATTGACTGGAATCGCCTGCTGCATTACAGTACATGCGCTCTCATGAACAGTATGTTAAGAAATCTTTAGTTTATAAAAATTGTTTAGTTTTCCTGCGAAACATTATAATAATATTTAATAATAATAATAATTATTATGTTCTTGCAGTGGATATTGACACAAAAAATTCGCCTTTGAATTTCTTTAACTTTTATTTGACCCTTTACAAGCTCTGTTGTTCACATTATTTTAAAGATACTGAATACATTACAATTCCTTCCGTAACAAACACAATAATATCTTGTTAGCATTTTCTACTGCCACAGCTACACATAATAATATAAATGCGGGAAGCTACAATGTAATCTGTTTGCATGATATCACAACCACAAACCACATGAAATGAGGTAATTACGGAGTACAATTACAAGCACCTAGAATATTCCAGACCGGATTATGTTACCAACTCACCGAACTATGCAAACACTAAGAAATCAATCGTGAATATTGAAGGTGAATTGAATTGAAAGGTCAAAAGTTCAACTGTTAGGCCCGGTATCCACCAAAGCGGGGAGGAGAGGAGATGTGTTTGAATAACCAATCAGATGTCTACATCTCCTCTCCGCTTAGCTTCAGTGGACATCTGATTGGTTATTCAAACACATCTCCTCCCCGCTTATGCTTAACTTGCTCAATAGTTTACCAGTTGTGTGGTAAGTTGGGTTCGAGAAGAATATTCCTAAAGTTTCGTTATGAAATCGTCATGCCTGTAACTTCCAAAGAGTTAGCTGTCTTAGCAGATACACGTACAGCTAGTTGTGCTTAAGTCGTTTTGGATTCACCTTAATTTTAGATTCATTGAGTCTTACTTAGTAACTATTGAAGTGTTTATTTAAATTGTATGATAGGTTCGCATTTGACCAAAACTTTCTCGCCTCACTAGAGAGCAGTGGTGGCCCAGTGGTATCGGTCCCGACTTACGAGTTGTAGGTCGTGGGTTCGAACCCCGCCAGGCGCATTAATTTGTGTAATTTATTTCATCACCACTGCTCTCAAAACGGTGAAGGAAAACATCGTGAAGAAACCGGCATGTCCTAGAACCAAAAATTCGAAGACATGTGCCACCAACCCGCACTGGGCCCGCGTGGTGGATTGTGGCCCACTCCCTCTCACAGAGAGGAGGCCTGTGTCCCAACAGTGGGAACATTATAGGCTGATGATGATGATCTCGCCCGATGGTAAGGAATGAAGTGGTCGGTGAAGCATGCTTGTCTAGAAGTAACCTATTCACTTTTAACTTAAATACACCGTTGTCTTGAAGATTCCAAGGTTGTGCTATCAGGAAATAGAGACATTTGACTCTAGCTTTGTTCTGGAAATATTAATTCGACCGATTCGATTGCGAGCTCAGAATATTTGTAAAATATTTGACTGATAGGGGAACAGTGTATAAAGACGGGGACGCAAGGTATGATGGGAAACCACACACTTAAGGCAAACTTAACAAAATATTAACGTAGCACAAGCGCCAACAGAACGCCCTTTCTTAATGGCCGCTTTCAAATGACGTCCTGATGGCGCTTGCGCTACGTTAGTGTTTTGTTAAGTATGCCTAAAGAGTGTATGTCCCATTATACCTCGTGATTATTAGCGTCCCCGTTTCCCTAAATATCAAAACTCATAAAATAAAATTTTCTCGTAAAGTCATTGCGCCGAACTATTAACAGTCTACTAAAATTATAAATCTTTTACTCAAAAATGCATGTAATGTGGTCATTATTTTGACAACCTTGTTTAAGCAAAGTTGACGTTGCCGTTCTGTTTGAACGGTGTGTTTCGCTGCGCTGTCGGCCATCATCATCATCATCAGCAAAGTAGTCATTATAATATAGACAGTGGCCGTAATGTACTATAATATACGATCAAAATATCAAGTAATTAACACATTTCTTCTTAGTTCTAGTTCAATTAGAGCCTTAATGAGCACCTGGCTCGCTTCGAGTTACCCCCACTTCTATTCAGACGAATATAATACAGTTACAGGTAGAAAGAAATAATTTACAGTTGCTAATTAGTATGTGCATTCATTACTTGAGTACTTATTTTTATGAAAACTGGAGGAAATAAAAGCGAGTAATTGTAAATCTTTGATTAAAGCACAAACGGCATTAATTACCACCAGCGGCATTATTAATACCAGAACTACTCAAAATTATGTTTTATATAATTTCTTCAAGTTTTATCCACAAAAGGATGAGAGTCTCTCTTCAAAATCTTATTATATTATTTTGGTACTTTTGTACCACTATCCACTTTTACTAGTTTGAAATTATTTTAGCATACTTTGGATAGCTAATAATAACAAAAAGGATAAATTCTTTAATTATGTGTGTTACAAGTTCAATATGCTAGAATCTAGCATATTATTATTGAACTTGTAATCCAGTACTTAGATAATCTAGTAGCTAGATTATCTAAGTACTGGGAAGTAGAACTGACATGTTTATACTTCTGACGTCAAGAACCAAAACTAAAGCCTGCAAAGTTTATAACTTAAGTCAAACCCACATTATGCATCAAACTTTCGTTTTACGACATTTCTCGAACAGGAATCCACTTCGACCTTCAAAGAATCTTTTGTGTTCCGAAAATGACCAAGATTTTCCGTGAGGCAATGTCCTTTCGAATTCAAGGGTCTGATTGGGTGAGAAAGGGCCAAGTCCTAACATAAAATGATTTTGATTTTACGATGCCTTTAAAGTGCCAAGAAATATTTCGATTCGAAAGACTTATTAAATTGAAGTCATGAAATAATTAAATATTTTATGGCTTTCATCACCAGCAGTAGACGAAACCGAAATGAGAAATTGAGTTTTATCAGTATGATTGAGGCTAATGATGACATTGTAATTTTCAATCATTTTAGTGTTCTTCCACTACCAGCTGTTGAAATCAATGTCTAACTATCTATCATTGCAGGAAGATGGTACAGTCACGAGCAATAATATGGATACACTTAACAAAATTCAAACGCAATTTACTTGTGGAATACTGGTTTCCACTTTGAGATAATACCTATTTCGTAATAGTATGGCTTCCAAAATAGAAGTCTACTGAAAAGGCAACAGCTTTATCACTATAGTAGCAGAAAATCGCTTTTGAATACTGCTTAGTGTATACATACTATTGCTCCTGACTGTACTGAAAAAAAAAAACATTTATAACAGGTTAAATGTTTATATTCAAAAAGAAGTCGGTTTGTATGCTAAAAAATTCAATACAACTGATTCAGAGCAAACAGAAAATGCAAATTGAATTCTTTTCATTTTTCACTGAACAATAGGAATTGTACGGAAGCAACCGAGCAACTCACCAATTATAAAGGATACAATAAACTTATTAGAAATTCAAATGGGAATAAAGGTTTGCATATGAATGAATAATTTTGTTTAGTTTTGCAATGGATCACACAAGCGCAGCGTTTTCATGAAAACTTAATTGTTTTCTGAATACGCGCTCGATTTTTACATTTCCTGATTATTATTCTCAAGTACGTACGTAAGTTAAGTTCTAGTATTTAGAAGGGGAATTAAAAAAAAATGCTTTTATTTAAAAATACTGTACAAAAAAAAAACTAACCGAATGACATTTTTGAAAATTGGGACTTACTACTCGAAGAAAGTAAAATAATTTGTAATTAGACATTTTTTTTTTTTATGAAAAATAGACAATGTTTCTTCAAAAAAATATTTTGAATAGCTTTAAATACAACAAAAAAAATCCGAAAACTGAGACCGGTATTTAAGCCCTCTAATCCTTAGTTATAGCTAGGAATGTTGGAGAATGTGAAGTAGGTAAAATGAGACAACCCGTCTCACTTTACTTACTTCACATTCTCAAACTTTTCGACTCATTGTCACACTAGTTTGTCAACACTAAAACTTCTGAATACAAGAACTTCGCACTGTAGTTTGTTATTGTCACCGTATCATTTAAGGATATACCGTTCTGAGAGTAGATGGGCTTTATTTTTTCCTTTGATGTCCTCCACAATGTGAAACATACTTTATTACTGGGCGTGGATGGTTTATTCCAAAACGATGACGAGTAGTGAAAAATACTGATATGGATCTCAAGGCTAATTTTGATGAAAACTAAAACTGCATCATTGGATTTTTTATTTAATTTAATGCCCTGGAACGTAAAGGACAACTGAAGGAACTATGTGTTCTTTAGTCAGTCTGGCAGTCCTTTACGCTCCACCCAGAGTGGGAGATGAGAAAGATTTAGATGACTTTCCATCCCAAAACAAAAATGTACGACTGTACAAGTGGTAAGGGTAATATTTTTCATTCCTTTTGAATCTTTGTACATTGAACAAACCAGCATGTCAAACCGTCATAATATTTGTCTTTTCTTCAAATACTTAAAGTCTGATAAATTCGACCTTCATCGACTTTGCCAAACAAAGCTGCGAAAAGACTAATTTTTGAAGTGAAAACTTCTTTAGCGGCGTTGTACACTTTTTCTGTAATGGGTAAAAAATTTAAAACTCGCGTCAGGGTCACGTGACCCTGATCGAAAATGAGTAAGACGTCATTCAAATTAGTTAATTTCATATCTGTACTACTCCAGTTTTAAAATAAAACATAGTAACAAAAAAGTTTTCACTTCTACCGGCACTCCTGGAGTGCAACCTTTTTTTTTTTTTTTTCATTAATATCAACGTGGTTTTAAAAAATAATGACGACGGTCACTTGTCTTGTCAGTTTAACATTGTGTTCTAATTACAGTTTAAAACTATTCAATTGAATTGTATTGTCGAAGTGAGACCTAAATTCAATTAGAATAATTCTCGTACCACCTCTTCCTAGAATCAGTATTCAACTTTAGTCATTAAATAACAACAATACAACAGCGGTCTGAAACACAATTGTTTTTAGCAGTGGCTATGTTTTAATTGAACTGGAATTCGTAAATACAACAAATAAACATAAACAACAAACACAGCTTGTTTACAACTTTGTTTAACTCAATTTAATTGAGACTGTTTTACCTGAGGTCTTACCTACATTTTACTTTTTCCAATACTAACAGGTAGATGATGTCATACACCGTTTGTCATCAAGTTCATTCATGGAGATTATTAAAATTAACTTAGCTTTTAACCTGTAGAAACTGTTTGACATTTACTTAACTTCAAGGAATTCTATAGAGTTTCCTGAACGAAGAGGACAGGAGTTGCTTAACAAAAATTCTGTAAAAGGGAAATTTTGCTACCTGTGGTCATTTTGCGACTAATCCAACGATAAATCGCAATTTCTAATTAATTGTAAAACGAACATAATTTTGTATTATTTTATTTAAAAAAATGTCGCTCGAACGGACAGCACAACATAAAGATTTTCAATAAATCGAAATGCACAAAAACGGAACAGAAGTAATGAAATGGATGTCACTCTTGTTTGGATCACTTGATATTCACATCACGAAGGCAAAGCAAACTGTTCGCTCCACCTACAGCTTCGACCGAGCGACGACGGTGGGATCCATTTAAATCCGGGGTTTGTGCCGAATTCAGGCACAACCACACAAAATAGAGAGAGACAGAAGACCTACTTAATGCAAAAAGAGAGAAAGCATGCATTTATGAACATGTTATGCCATTGTCATTTGATTGAGATAGAAAAGGCTTACTTACGATCCAGTAGCTGGATCCCGTGTCACTGGATTCCAGCGCTGGGTTGGCACTGTAAACAGATTTCAATCTAATACAGCGCCCTGTATGTTTTCAACCTGAGACGCTGACGCCACCTGTGACGCTGGATCCAGCTACTGGGACAATGTAAATCAGCCATCATGGCTGGTTGAATACGTGAAGCAGTAATCTATGTTCTATGTTAGGGGTTTTGGTTTCCGCACTTAGTCCTTCATTTGGACCATTGTGCGTGAGCCATAGTGGCCTTTGGTGGCTTATTCCAACCAGCCCACCTCCCTCCAGAAGTTGATCAGGTTCTTTGGTCTGTGGAGAACATCTGTGTAAGTCCTGGGTGTCCCGAGGGTCTCTGTCCTGATCTGTGTGACACCTGTGCACTCGAAGAGCACATGCGCGACGGTTTCCTCAGTCTCCATGCAAGCCCTGCACAGGGGGCTGTCCGTTATGCCTATTGTGTGGAAGTGTTTGTTTAGGGAGCAGTGTCCCGTTATGGTCCCTGTCAGCAGGCGCATGCCGGTCCTGTCCAGGCGTAAAAGACGTCTGGTTAGCCTTCCATCTAAGGATGGCAGAGCTTCTCTGGATTGCCTGCAGCCTGGTGTCGAGGTCCAACATCTCTCTGCTTGTGTGAGGGTGCGCTCCTGCAGCCATCTACGTATCTGGTTGAAGGGAATGGGTATAATGGGTTCAGGTCCGCAAACTGATGCGCTGGATGCTCTCCTAGCTAGTTCATCAGCCGCGTCGTTGCCCAATGATCCGCTGTGTCCTTTAATCCATTGTAGTGTCACTTTGTTGCGTTTAGATACCGTTAGGCGTTCTAGTGCATTGTGACATTCTAGTATTAAGCTTGAAGTGGTATATTGTTTCTCCAACGATTGAAGGACTGAGGCGCTATCAGAGAGTATACGTATATGGGTGTCCGTAACTCTTCTGGCCTCTATCGCATATGCTGCTTGTATAATGCCCATGCATTCCGCCTGGTAGACGGTGTTGTACATTCCCAGCGGGCTGGATATATTTATGTTAAGGTCGTGTGAGAAGACTCCAGCCCCGGTTCCGGAATCAGTCTTTGATCCATCTGTGTATATCCTCAGCTCTTTCGGGCCTGAATAGTCACACTGCTCTTCTGCAAGTGTGATACTGTAGTGCTTTACAAAGTGGTATTGTCTTGGGGCTTTGTCGCAGGGTGATGCCATCATTGGCTGTTGTTCGATCGCATCATTCTTAATTCGCGTATGTTTAATTCTGGAGTCTTTGTTTAGGGTTCCCAGGGCATGAAGCCTAAAGGCGGCTAGGGCCGCCTCTTTCTGCACGATGAGGTGTAGAGGTGGCAGTCCAAGCATTGCCTGTAGGGCAGCGGTGGGTGCGGTTCTCATACAGCTAGTAATTGCCATACAAGCAAATCGCTGCAGCTTTTCGAGGTCTTTTTGGGTTGTGCTCAGGTTTGTTCTGGGCCACCAGACCAATGAGCCGTACGTGACTGTCGGTCGTATGACAGTGGTATATAGCCAGTGAGTGATCTTGAAGCAGTAATTCCCGCAAGGTATCTGGTAGCTGCTGGGTGAAATCTGCTGAGAATTGACCTGATTGTGAATTGCACGCCATTATATATATACGTCATATACGTCATCGGCGTCCGAATGTAAACACTTACTTTTTGCTGTTCCGTAAATAAATAATTTTTAATATAGTATTAACTGTCCTAAAGATTAAAACATTGTGTGGAGGCTAATGCCTAGTGTTTGTAGCATACGTGAAATCGTTTGCAAAGTGATCAGTGACTTTATTTAAACAAAAACATCAAATAAAAACTTAAATAAGTGACTTTGCAAGTTCCAGTTCACACAAAAGTGGGTGTTTCGAAAATAAATATTTCTTAATACTCCTCCGCTCTGGCCATTACTATCGCGAGAACGAACCAATACTTATATTTCGAGCTTGTAGCCAAAGCGACTGTAGCAGTGTTCGACGAGTGGCGACTGAGACGTGAGAAGTTGTGAGTTCGAACCCCGGCGCAAGTTTTACTTTTTGCATTTTTTTTTCTGCCATTATGATTTGCGCCTGTTGTAATGCTACTATACTCGTTACACAAAAGCGAATAAAATGCTGTATAAGCAAATGTATCCTTCAATACCATTTGGAATGTGTTAAGTACGATGAAGCGTCAACACCCAGGACTAAATGGACTTGTCCTAGCTGCGTCTCTGGCCGTCCGAAATTGGACAACACTAATACACCAGTCCAACCTAAAGGACACACTGTGTTAGCTGACCAAGCTGGTCCAATAGTTGAAACAGTTGCAATTGATTCCTCTACCTCGGGTCCGTCTATTAGCCAAAACAAACCTAGTCCAAAATTAATACTGGGTCAGAGAAGTGCGCCGGCTGAGAAATCACCACCAGTTACGGTATGTGTTGGCACAGAAGTCAATCTGCAGGATACGATACTTGCCGAGGTTCGTAAATTACGGCAGGATATGAACAAAAAGTTCGATAGTCAACAGGCGTCTTTTGCGAAATTTGAGTCCACTCTAGCTACAGTCAAAAAGGAACTTAATGACATAACCTTAAGATTTTCCTCAACGTGCGAGGAATTTGAGCAGTTTAAGAAGACTGTATCTTTTCTTTCTGACACTCACGATGACCAAGTTGAATTAAATGCTCGGAATAATAGCTGTATTACCGAACTTCTCAAGAATAACGCAGCAATGAGTACACAAATGATGGAAATGGAGACAAAATTACAGCAGATGGATCAATTGGCACGAGAAAGCAATATTGAGATTCAGTGCGTTCCTGAATATAAAACCGAGAACCTTCTTATGGTCGTAAAACAAGTGGGTAAAGTTGTAGGGAATGAACTTCAGGATTATGATATTCAGTCATTTCATAGAGTTGCTAAATTAAATGAAGAAACAAATCGTCCACGTAGCATCGTCGTCAAGTTGACCAGTCCCCGTATTCGCGATAATCTACTTGCTGCAGTTAGAAACTTTAATAAGAGAAATGAGTCGGAAAAGCTGAACAGCAGCCATATTGGAATCGGTGGGGGAAAGCAGCCAATTTATGTGACGGAAAATCTGACTCTGGCTAATAAAAAACTGCATGCTGCAACAAGAATTGCTGCTAAAGAAAAGAAATACAACTTTGTATGGGTTCGGAATGGTCGCATATTTGTGAGGAAAGATGTGACTACTAAACCTCTTCTAGTTAAAAATTTGGCATGTGTAGAAACTTTGTAAGACAATATTTTTTTGTTCAAATAATTTGCACGCTTAAGAGTGTTAAAATTGTTTAAATTCAAGTTTAAAATTTATTACCAAAATGTGAGAGGCTTACGAACCAAGACAGACGTTTTTTATACTGCAGCTCTAAATTTTGATTACGATATCGTTATTGGCACTGAAAGTTGGCTCAATGATGCGGTGTTAGATCATGAGTTTTTAGATAATCGTTACAGAGTGTTCAGGCGCGATAGGTCTTCAACAATATCTTCGACTACAAAAAAGGATGGTGGGGGTGTATTTGTTGCTATTCTGGAAAAATATGAGGTTTCACGGAGATTAAACTGGGAGTCTATGTGTGAGGAGTTGTGGATCACAATCAAATGTGAGGGTGGGTTAAGTATTAATATTTGTGCCGTTTATATTCCACCTCCAATCAAACAAGACTATATAGATGTACTATTCCAAAACTTTACAGAAGTAATTAATAAAAAAAGTAAAAATAATTCCATCAATTTACTAATCGGCGATTTTAATATTGGTACTATCTGTTGGGAATACAATGCGGATTCTGGTCTATTGGATCCCAAAGGATCCGGTAGCAATATAGAACAGGTTTTTTTAGACATGCTAGCCTTCAATGATCTTTATCAATGCAATACGATACTCAATGCTTCAAATCGTATTTTGGATCTAGTTCTTAGTAGCAGTAGTAACAACAGAGTCCAGGTGTCTCAGGCTTCGATTCCGCTAATACCTATTGATCCTCATCATCCAGCGCTGGAAATCTCGCTAACTTCTAATAAAAGCAATCCCCTTATGCAAAATAAAATCCCGTACTTGAATTATTATCTTTGTAATTATGAAACAATTAACACCGAAATTGCGAAAATCGATTGGTCGCATGAATGGAATTCTATAAATAATGTCAATGAAATGTTAAAAAAGTTCTATGATATTCTTATGCCAATCATTGAAAAACACACTCCGATTACAAAACCACGAGATGAACGCTATCCTGTCTGGTACAGTAGAGCTTTACTGAAAGTTATTAAAGAAAAAGCTAAATATCATAATTTATTTAAAAAATACGGGAACCCTAGAGATAAAATTGCGTATGAATGCCTAAGAACGCGTTGTCGTGTTTTGATAAAAGACTGTTATGCTAGCTTTAAAAAGAACATAGCTGAACATCTACGTACCAAGCCTAAGTATGTTTGGAGGTACTTAAAAAATAAGCGGATAGGGAACAATTATATTCCCAATAAGATGTTTTATAACAGTACATTTGCCAGCGGCGGTCAGGAAGTCTGTGATCTGTTTTTTGAAAATTTTCAGTCTGTATATAAAGTTAACGGTAATATACTTACTTCAACGCCAGTAGAACCTATTCCCTGTAACAATCACACTTTCAGCCAGTGCAAACTTGAAGTAAAAGAAGTTTTAGATTACTTGTCTTCCCTGGATTGTGATAAAGGACCCGGGCCTGACTCAATCCCTCCCCTCTTCCTTAGAAAATGTGCAGCGAACCTGGCTGATCCTCTAACTACAATATTCAATTTTTCTTTGTCACAAGGCGTATTCCCTGACCAGTGGAAAATAGCGCACATTACGCCTATCTTTAAATCCGGTCGTGTCGATGATGTTGCAAATTACAGACCAGTATCAATTCTGTCAGCTTGTGGTAAAATTATTGAATCACTTGTTCAAAAAAAAATGTTTCCTCACTTTAAAAATGTATTGGATGATAACCAGCATGGCTTTCGCCCTAAAAAGTCAACATTGTCCAATCTAGTCGAGTATGTTGCATACGTATCATCAGCATTAGACGACGGTAGAGAAGTTCATGCAATATACACCGACTTTAAAAAAGCCTTCGATTTAGTAGATCACGACTTACTCATTTCTAAATTAGGAAGTATGGGCATTCATGGGTCGTTGCTACGTTGGTGCGAATCGTACTTAAAGAATCGCTCACAACTAGTGTATCTCAAGGGTTATAAATCTAAGCATTTTCAAATACCGTCAGGAGTGCCGCAGGGATCACACTTGGGGCCTCTGTTTTTCTTAGTTTTTATTAATGATTTGGGTTGCAAAATTAGTTCAGAATACAAACTTTTCGCTGATGATCTTAAAATATATCGAACGGTTTACGAAGAAGCTGATATTAACAAACTTCAGATAGATTTAAATAACGTTTACAAATGGTGCGTACAAAATAAAATGTCATTAAATCCAATCAAATGTTACTTCATTAAATTCAGCAGAAAAAGGAAAGCATGTGAACATAATTACTCGATTAATAACTGTCCGCTCCAAGAAGTTGATACCATAAGGGACCTCGGAGTTATAATGGATAGCAATTTAACTTTTAGGAGTCACTACGACCAAATTATTTGTCGAGCATCTAAATTGTCGGGTTTCATTGTCAGGGAAATGAAAATATTTAAAGAGCCTATTCTGACTATTTCCATATACAATAGTGTTATTCGAAGTATTCTGGAGTATTGTAGCACGGTGTGGAACCCGTTTTATCAGGTGCACTCGGACCGGATAGAACGCATTCAAAAAAGATTTTTGTATCATTTAAGTTTCTCGGATAACAAATGTCGTATTCTGAACTCATATAACGCTAGGTTGAGTCATTACAAAATGAAATCTTTGAACGCACGAAGAAAATCTCTAGATTTCATGTTTTTGTACAAACTCATAAACGGTAAAATAGATTCCCCTGAACTCTTGGAAAAGCTGAATATTAGTATCCCACGTAGTGGTAGTCGGTTGGTTAACCGATCGACTTTTGTCCTGCCTCACAGTCGAACTAACTTATGTAATTTCTCACCCATTTACCGCATGCTATCTGTTGCCAACTCCATTCGTGGAGAAATCGATGTCTTTGCTGGTTCTGTAGCCTCAGTCAGAACTAAACTTAAAGTTTTGTTTGTATAATTTGCTTCATTTTATAAGCATTTTTTTTATTATTTTTTTCCTCATAATTTCCCATTTTTGTTTTCTGTTTTTCACTAGTTTTTGTTTTACCTAAATTATTTTGTTACATAATAAGTGTTTTACATAACATGCATGCTGGATTCACATCTAGTAGATGTCAGTCAGAACATCTTTGTTAAATCTCCCTATTTGCATGTAAGATTGTACATCAGTTTTGTGAATTAAATAAAAAAAAAAAAAAAAAAAAAAAAAAAAAATTACGTAGGCTTTTCTGCATTCTTTAATGGCTAGCTTGGAGCTGACTGATGATGATCTTGATGAAATCTAACGTCTGATAACTAATGATTAAACACATTAGTCACTAAAAAAACGCATTTCAGCACGCCGCTGCATCGAAACTGACTAAACACATTCAACATTTCATATTTATTGAAAATGTTAGCCAGTTTTATTTTCAAGTCACTGAGAAAATTTTCAAGTCACTGAGAAAAAGAACAAAATAAATGTAAAACTTTGTAGTGCGCCTATTTTTGCTCGTTATGAAACTAGCCCTCTGTTTCTGTCTACATTATTTTGTGACAACCATTTTCACGTTTTTCCCGTGTTACTTTGAAATTTAATTAACGAAGTTCCCATACAAAAAGAATTATCATTCTTTTATTCGACAGAATATTATTTTATTTCCATTGTTTTCGTTTCGACGGTAAAGTTCATTGTGTTGTTTTATAACTTCGTGCGATTTAAATGACAGTTGCTTACTTTAATTGTTAAAATTAATCATTAGGTTCTGTTTTGGATGATTTTAGTATTTTAAAGGTAATTTAACTATGTTTATTAATGGACGTCTCCGTAGTGTTTTCAAATCATACTTAATTTATGCGATTATGATCTAAACAAAGCATTTCTCAAAGGTAAAAACAAATTCAGCTTTTAAAACGCCTACTCTTTGTTCTGAAATCATAACTGAAATGTAAAAATGGCGGAGGGTCATTTTCAGGTTTCCGATTTGAATTCTGTATAAACAGTGGATTTAAGGAAACCTGTTTAAAAATAATACGGGCAACATCACGAAAAATCTTACAGGAAATGGAGTGCAATTTTTTTATCAATTGGTTTAATTGAAAGACTAAAAATAAAACATCATCATCACCGTATATATTCGTCCATTCCTGAGCCAATCTTGAGCTTTCCAAGTCGTCGCTCTAAATGGCTATCGGGCGCCCTACACTACGTTTACTTAGTCTCGATTTCTATTCAATGACTTATTAAATATCAGTGATCATATTTTGCAATTAGTTGTAGTGGTGATCCTGTGGTAACGACCACGACTTACAAGTTGTTGCTAGTTGTTTCCACTCGGGCAGGCTTATATTGCACTGTGTAATATTTATTTCATTAGAACAGCTCTGAAAAAAAACGGGAGAATAGATGTAGGATGGGTTTTCCTAGTATAACGTTGTTGTGTTATCATTTTTAACATTACCTAACAATTTCTTTTTTTTATGTGACTGGCATCTCGCAGGTCAATCTAGAGGAGTTTGCGAGTTGCTTAACCGGACAATTCTGTGACGTGCCTTTAATAAAGGCCTCCGCGCTGCAACAACAGTAGCCTTAACATTTTATAGACGGCGTAAGTGCGCTGAAACAGAAAAACCACAAAAAAACAATTTTGCAACAAGTTACTCCCGACATATTTTACTTAGTAAATACGTTGAAATTACCTCCACATTTTAAACACTTTTACCTCAAAGTGGGCTCCTGTTAAGTCCACAAACTTGAGAGTGCAGTACATTTTGTAAAGGTCGCATGCTTTTAAGGATACAATCACACACAGACAGTATTAAATTATGTTTTTAAAGTGAAAAAGCATGTAGTAAACTTGTTTATTGACGCATAACCTTACGAAGCAGCATTGGAATTAAGTGTTTTTGTCTTTCACTTCTTCATCTGAAATCGGTTTGATTCCAAAAACGAAAATGAAAAATACGGCCTTTTTTTCTGGCCTAAACTATTTATTCATTTAACTCTTCAAGCACAAAATAATTACAGCAGGGGAAGTAATGAAATAGCCTTATTTTTGGCTGCTGTCACTGCTGATCCTGGTGTTCTAAATTTTCTCCAGCCGATTAAATATTGAGTCACGGTTTTAGTTTTTTTTTATTATTAATCTTGTCGTTTTCGACTCGAGAAATTTTACGATAACAACGAAAGTGTAAACACAAAATATTCCAACACAAATGCGATCATAATGTAAATAAACGATTCATCCAGCCGGACCCAGCCCTGTAATATTCACCTAAATACTACAAATTAATGGAACTGCCATAGTAATTATGTAGTTCCAACATAACGTGGGTATCATTTAATTATTTTAGTTACATTTCCAAGTTAATATTAATTACCTCCCTGAATAGATTGGGACAACTTTCAACCTAAATTTACTTACCATTCTAAAACAATGGAGATTGAACCAATTAAATTAAATGATTTGACGGCACGGTTGGCGTAATGGTTTAGCGATTGACGGCGCTGCATTCGATTCTCACACGGTTTAAATTAAATGAATAATCTACAAGTTTTTGTTTTGAATATGACTGTTTGTGTATGTGAATTTAAATGTTTTAAACGCATTCACGGTACAGGAATAATTCCTAGTGTGGAGCAACGTTTTCTAAATAAAAAAGACTCTCGTTGGGTTTGTGAACTCAGGCGTTGTTGCTACCAATAATTTGTAAGATTTTTTGTTCGAGTCCTAAGATGTACTTATCATTCGGTAGATTGTACATTGTGCAAGCTCATTTATAATTCACCATCATTGCTGGCTGCTAAAAAGTCTCTGAATCGAAGCCTTTAGCCGGAATATTCACAGCAATCACCAAGACAGGAACAAAATCTGTTTCGACGTATACAGGAATGTACGTACAGTGCTTTAAATTTTTCCCTCGATTTCAATTTCCCCGTCGACTACAGATAAGGGACTTCGGAAATACGCTATCACAAGAAATTCACACTTCGTTGAAAACTTGATGGGCAGGTAATTGAGCATTGCGGAGTATTTCGAAGCTCTAAATTGGTTATTTTTATCTCAGTACACCGTTAACGAAGGTGATTTCGTTAGGATTCGTATTTTGCTCGAGATTAAGTGATCTGCAAGATCTTGTTACGATCATCGTTCTTGACGAAATTGGTTTTAGCGTCGTTTTGTCCATTTTTATTTTAAGTTTGTTAAATTTTAATCTTCTTTCAGCATCAGGCGAGAGAGTGGTCTAACGCAAGCCTATAGGTGAATTAAAAAAAAAAGATGGCTATAAAAAAAGTATCGTAATTTTCTAAAATTATAAATCCAAAAATTCGTCTCCATCCAAAAAAGTCTCAATATTTACCGTTGTCATAAGCAATAGTTACAACTGGTGGACTTTTAGCACCAGGGACTTATGGAATAAACCAATAAATAAAACGGTAACGATTAAACGAAATGAAAAATGTAAGTCTAGTTGTATTTCGAGTAGGATCATTTTCGATCATAATACGAGCAAAGTCGCGGACAAGTAACTGATAAACTAACTGTATATTCATCCTACTATAAAATATGGCACACACTACCTTCTCAGACAGAAAATTCAAAACAAAGGTGTATTCGTGCCAAGAAACATTTGCATTTAACAGGGGTGTTCCAGAATTGAGAATTTTATTTTTGTTGCACCGCTACACTACCTCGAACCGACACCGACGGAGCCATCTATACATATAAAATAAACAATGACATGCAAATAACGACTTCACAATTTTATTTGTCATGTGTTGCAGAATGCTCGACGGGTGGAAAATTTCATTTCAGAAAAAAATTGCCTGTTTAATTTTATTTTCAATTCTGGATAAAGAAACATTTTAAAATCAATTTCAGTTTTACCATGTTCATTCAGAGTGTGCAATTTATTGCATGATTGTGTTATATTGAATTTCTGGTAGAATCTGGAATTTATTATTCACTATACATTGAATATAATAGTGAATTTTGCTAAGGAAAATAACTGCTCCGTATAATTTGATTATCCCACATAACCTGCATAAGGAAAAGGGTTCCGTATTTGCGTTATAAATAAAGACACACGTGCGGTATTATTTTACCAAAAATGTATTATGTATGTAGTATTTTTCTGCCACTATGTCAGTGAGTTCTTCTTTCATTATTTGATTTTCCATTTTGACCTTCACACACACACATAATATTACAAATGCGAAAGTTTTTGAGGATGAGAGGATATTTTGGTAAAAGTATGATTTTTTATAAAATTGCTTTATTTAATACTTGAACTTTCTGCCAACAACATGAACAAAAATATGTCATAATAGTCACTCAATAACTCAAATTTCCAGGGCCGAAAGAACTTTCTAAACTTTTGCAGTATTTCTAGAAATTTCTTCCTACAAACAAAGTCACAGACTTTGTAGTATTAGTAGATACATTACGTATTATCTGGTAAATCCAATCTTATTAAACCTAAAGCACAGAGCAATAAAAGAAAATGGTTGTAATCACAACAAATGAAGTTTGCTTATCAAATTAGAGAGCACCACTCAGTGCACGGCGGGTAGTCGATAGATCTAATTGAATTAACTCTATAAATATAACCCTTATGGCTAGGCAATAAAACGAACAAAAGCCAAGAAAGTAAGTTCAATATAAACACACTAATCTGTGTAAGTGAACTAGAAGTGGAATTTTATTATCCTTCATAAAAGTTTATTGTGAAATCAATGAATTTTCACCTGAGGCGCAGAGAAAATTTTGTGGCTATGACAAAAATATAATGGAGTAAAACATTTTAATGAAAAACAGGGAAAGATTTTTGACAGCTTAGATAAAATGTTTTAGCTTCTCATGAGGATAAGCCATAAATAAGTAAACACGCAAACTGATTTTGTTCACGGTATGGCATAGTTAGTTTTTCTGACATGTTGCCACATAGCTATACAAAGCATAGCTCACAATTTCACAAACATTTCTAAAACAAAGCGACCGAAAATGCGTATCATACAGATCAAACCGATTCCACCGTAAAGAATAAACTAAAAAGGCATTTTCACCCACAATAAACGTCAATAGATTCCCTCATCAATAAACCACCTTTCAACTATCCCTTTCTTCTTTGATAGTCGCTGAATATGTAAATAAGAACATTTTCCTCCTATATTTCTAAGGCTCGATGTGAATAAAATGCTCTGTTTCGATGGCGACTGCGCTCATGCGATCATGTCGTAACTCGCAGCGGCAAAACCGAACAATCGCTTATGAGTGTAACGATTGGTGTTTATGGAGTCTTTTTGAAACGTCTATGAAGTCTTGAATTTTCCTCTTAGATAAATTGGTTGATGAGAGAGGTACCACAGAATACTTAATAGTACTACGTATAGAAGTGTCACTTCCTGAAAGGAAACAAATGTAAAATCTTTGTTCGAGAGAATAAAGTAAAAATATATACAGAGCGCGTGCGAAACGGGCGGCGGGCGACAGACGACTGTGAAACCCACCAACGGTTACTTGCAGTTTCATAATACAAGCACACGCGGGCGCACCGTGGACGGTGCGCAATGATTATGACATAATCGTCCAACATGAAAAGAATCTCGTGAAACTAGAGAAAGATAAAATAGATCAAAATATCGATCTGTTTATCTTTCAAAAATATGAACGTGCCTCGTGAGGTTTTTGATATGTAGGATCTAAACTCGGCGATCATTGTGACGATAGTCATGTCAGCAAACGGCTTAATTGCCGACAATCTTAGGATTCTTTGGTTGGGCAGTTGGATGAGGGCTTGATTCAGAGAGCAGTTCTTCTGGAAATGAAACGCATTTCTAAGAGATTCCTCTTTCTAGAGCCCTGACTTCTGGTAGCTTGGACTTTTTCCTGATTTCGGTGTGCTATAGAAATCTACGATTTTGAATAGGCAACTACAATACTCATGTCTTGTTATTTTTTTATTTTATTTTTTACAATGGAAGAGTGATTGAGTCTATTTATTTGCTTGGAGTTTCATTTCAATCATTCACTACCACCTGACACAGAGGCCGAGCGCGTATACTACAAACCAATATTGACATCAGAGGCCTTACCTCGAGCTCTTAACGCAATCCAGTTTAGGCTGTGGGAAAGAGATGGCGCTAGACGACTTGTATAGCTCTGTCTCTTTCCCACAGCCTAAACTGGATCGCGTTAAGAGCTCGTGGTAAGGCCTCAGTAATAAGTTATAAGATTTGGTTTGATTTAATATTTTCGTGGAACTAAAAACAAAACAGTCGTGCTGCTCTATATTTATAATTATTACGTAATAGTAAAAGTGGGATTCAAAAGTGGGATCCAATGAGAATAAATCTATCATTGCATTTACGCGGCGTATTCACAATGTGCCAATAGTTAACATTTTCAAATATATTTAGCCGAATATAAAAAGGTGCAATTCATATTAAGGTACTGCGGTCGTCTTCGGAACTGTACCTTAAATGTCCATTGTGGTCGTAAATGTATGTAAATGGGTGTCCGACGTTTAAATCACTTGATGACATTCGATTGAAGACAGCTCGGTTGGACAGCCTGATAAAAGAATTAAATACCCGATGAATAATGCAAAATGGTAATGCATAACGAAGTTGGAGGGACATTTTTATGGCTTGACTTTGTTACTTTTTGCTGAAGAATTGCTTGATTGTTCCCGTGCTTAACTTCTTTTTAATAGAGATTCTATGGAAATAGATTTTGATACAGGGGTACTTTTACTTTGCAGTTAATTATCTTACTTTTTTTGATACTGAGTAAAAAAAAAGTAAATCTTTCGAAACCATTATTTCAAGCATTTAATATTTTAGACATTTTCATAAGCAATGTTTTCATAGAATTCTAGAACTAATTAACGAATCAAGCAAAACATTTTCAGAAACTGTTTCAAGGCAAACTTTTATTGAGTAAAAAGGGTAAAAGTCAATGCCTGAAGCCAACAAAGAAATTCGCAGCAATTGAAAAAGATCGAGCTCAATTGAATTACTCAACGTACTCAAGATACTTGAGACTAGATTATCCCAATATTTTCACGACCCACTGATTCGCTTCTTCATGTAGGGTATTCTCTGGAAAAGCTAACTCTAAGTTATCGTTTTTTTGATAAAGTGGTTCTGTTTTCGAGAGATTTACAATCTGCGGAAGTCACGGAGAAAATATGTGACGGGAAAAAGAAGATTTATTTTATTAATTTAACATGCCCCGATATTCTCGTGTCACAGTGTTCGTTACCATACTCCTCTGAAACGGTTTGACCGATTTTTATGAATTTTTATATGCATATTCAGTAAGTCTGAGAATCGACTACTATCTTTTTTCATACCCCTAAGTGATAAGGGTTATCCACACATAAATTTTTTTTTTTAATTTATTGGACAAACATTTTATTTTTTTATAATGTAGCACTAGAAATAACTTATATTGCATTACGTTTGTCGGGTCAGCTAGTTCTCTTTATCCATTTTATTTATTTACATACAAAAGTAAGATTTTTTTTAATCTTTGCGAGTTTACTGTATTGGGTGTTATCAGGCAGTCTATCTACCTTAAAAAAAGTATTGCAGCATATGTACATAAAATAAATACCTAAATATACACATATAAAATCATTACAAAATACAAAGAGAAATAAAAGGAAAAACTTAATCATAAAATATAACCAAATCTTTTACAAAATATTTATGACAAATCTTATAAAATTATGTGAGGTTCAAAAAATGTAATTCGCAAAAAGCATTAGAGCTGTCACATTGAAATCTTCAATACAATAAAAACTCAAGCGCAAACATAACAAGCATTTCAAAGAAAGCTTTCAGAATGTATTTTCATGTCTTAACTAACCTCACCTGTACACCATATTATACAAATGCCTACATATTTTGGTCTTAGAAAAAATTGAAACGAGGACCTTTCCATTACTTCATCTCACGCAGAGAGTGACAAAATATTTCTATTATACACTGTAGAAAGTTTGCAATCGGTGCCACCTAACAAAAATCTCGTGATAGGACTCCTTGAAAACTTCCGTATTTCAAATGCTTCGTGGAATCTTGTCCGTCTCGTTCTTACGTGGATAATTTTTTTTTTTTTCAGCCTCGATCTTGAGCTTCGCAAAACCAGATTTATTTTTTTAATTCTTGCTTAAACCTTTACTAAGAGAAACGTTTGCAAATCTTGATAAAATAATATAAACACACACACTATTCCCACTATTTACTCATAAAAACAGAACTGTGTCCAACCAAACAGAGGAAGCTTTGTAAGCTAAATATACAGCGAAAAAGAAAAACAAGACAACAGAAAACTCAGCATTACCTTATTATGAAAATCAAAAAAGCAGATGCAGTGTGGATATTACTCTCTGAAGCCACATCATCGCATTAAAGTTTATTCAAATGTTCAATAAATAGCTCCTGAAGGAATTTCAAAGATTACATTAAGAAAAGCTTTGCATTTGGTTGCTTTACATTTCTTCTTTGCATCATACATCGCGCATTCTGATTTGAGTAAAGCGTTGTGGCGATGTTTTAGTTAGTTATAAAATGAAACAAATTAAAATCACTCCAGTTAGTATTGCAGAAAAACAAAACGGCGCTTACTCTCCATGTTGATTTCAGTATTCATTATTTTGGGTGACTCTTTCTTCGTCTTCAGTAGACAGGATGTTTTCGGGTGTAAAAGGAATCTGATAAAAAGAAATACTCAATAAATAAATAGAATCTAAATCTTTATTTAAAATGCAAATTGTTGTTGGTTATATAAAATGAAAAGGTTTAAAGTCATATTTTTTTTACTTCATTGACATTATTACTGGAAATGTCATTCCTATTATATTAATTTGGCATGTATATAATTTTATGCTCAAACAATGATTGTGTACTGGAACTTTCGATGAATGAACTAGCCCCGAGAAAAAATTTTTGCCACCTAACCCTGACCGATTTTAAGACTTATTTAAAATAGGTAAAAATACAGTTAAAAATAGGTCGGGGTTTGGTGTCACAAAAATGTGCCATTGGGGCGCATTGGGGTCCGAGAGGTTAATAAGAAATAATTCATTCACAAATTCACTTCTTGTAGGAGTTGAACATGTAGAAGTTTTCTTATTATTAAACTACTACATTAGTGTAAGATATTAATTACGTATGCTAAAAGTAACTAAAACCATTAATGATCAAATTCTTCATGGAAGATAATTTTCTGTATAATGTCGTTTGGAACATTAAATTTCTTAACGGTCCATAATTTTAACCAGGCGGTAACCATAATTTTCCAAAGTAGCTAATTACGTACAGCACGTGCGTCTATGATACACTAATATTTTATTTCTCTTGTTTTCTGAATCAAAATGAAACTGATAAAAAAATATATAATTATGGAAAATATACATTTTCATAAAAAGTTAAAGTATTATGTGCAACCCTAGCAAAAACTGTCAGACTTGACTGACTTAAAACTAACATGTTCCTTCAGTTGCCCTTTGCGTTTCAGGGCTGCGGTGCCCTTTTAAGATAATCCAGCAACTCATGCACTATCCTGGACTATCTCTGTGTAGACAACTAACTAACGTTTTCTGAATATCCCATCGAACCTCAATAAAGAAATAAATAATTTGGATTCGGGCCAGAAATCTGCCACAACGACACATTTACAAATAAAATAATCTCCAAATCTGTTGCTCAAAGAATCTAAGTCTTCTAAGACAGATTCCTCAAACATCACACGTCCTTTGAGTGAGATAAGTCCTGTCGTGTCCAATTTTCCGTCCCGGTGGACTGAAAACAGGGTTCTACGTACTCTTTCATTTAACGGTTCTATCGACCGCCCGCAGCGGTTTCTGTAGATTTATTTATCGCCTTCAATTCTCTGGTGTCCCGTGATGATTGTATCACTGATACTGCGATGGTTTATTGCTTGGATTGAGTTTTATAATCGATGGACTTTCGTTTCGTTTGGCGATTGTCATGATTGGAATCCTCCGGCTCCGGCCTCAGGGAACGGGGTAGTCGAGAAATATCCCCATGTGTTAGCTGGTGAACAAGGATAAACAACTGATGATGGATTAAATAAAAAGCTTGAACTCATACCGCAGTGGTAGGCGCCCGCGGCGTCGGACGTCAGCAGAAGATCTCCAGCCACCGTAGGCGCGGGCATGCGGGCAGCGAGTAAAGGGCAACTCGCTGCCCGACCATGGTATATTTTTTGGTCCAAAATATTTAACTTTGGTGAGCATTGCATCAACAGGTGCTCATAATGTTACTCATGGCAATATTATCTTATAAGCGTTTTACCGTCAATTGGTATTAAGTTGACACGGCTTTGAAAATAGACTGGACTTTTCTTTTTAAAGCCGTGTCAACTTAGTTAACCAATTAAGACATCTTATACGTGAACTGTGATATCACAGATCGCAACCATTCGTTAAACTTTTCCAAAAATATTCCGCCGTATTGAATAACTTTTTGAGCGTAGCTACAAATATAAATGATTCCTTGCCTGCTCGATGCTTACCATTAGTCAATATGCTTTTGCAAATTCGCTTCGTAATCGTGAAAGTTGGAGAAGTTTCTGAATTCACAAAATAAAATGGAAATAGAAGTAGAAATGTTTGGAAATTTTTTCTGGGTTAAAACAGTTTGAACAAGAAAGTCTAGCATTATTAAAAAAAACCATTTCGTAAAATTGGAAATCTTTGTTTTGGCTTTGTACAGGTATTATTTCTTATTAAAGTAATTGGCAATTTACTTTGAAGTTTCAAAAGTTGTCTGTAAAGCCCCTTAAAGTTTTTTTTTTGCAAAAACTGCTTGTAAATTGTAAAACAAGATAAGTGTCTCTGTGTTTTCAGGAGACACTAATTGGCCTAATTTCAGAAACAACAAATAAACAAAAGGTTAATTAAACAATAAGTACTGAGATAAAATAAAGCAGACATTTAGGTATTTATTAGAGCATAAAATATTTACTAAAACAAAAATAATAAATAAACGGCGCCATAATATTTCTAGATCCATGTATTTTAACAGCTGTGAACATCAAACGGAAATTACGAGACCGCAGAAATAATAAGATCAGGAGTAATTTCTTTAACAAAACCACATCATAAGCGAAAGCGAAGGCACGAAAATAGATTTGAGCGAATCAAAATAAATCGTCCGTGTTATTGAATTGTGGATTACGTATAATTCTTTAGTCTTTTGTTATTACCGTCATTTACGAGTATTATGCCTATACTCTTTGAATTGGCAAGTACTTTTAGAGTAGCGCACACGTTTCAGGGTATACAACATGTAACGTAGGTAATTAACGCACACCCTCAGACACCCCAATTAGAATATTATGTTATAATCATAATACATATATTGAATTTTTAATTTAACATGTAAATGCATTGTTATTAACTAAATTAGTTATTTTGCAGTAAGGTTTATTTTTCTTTATTTTGTATTGAATGACGGAATTTGTATTAATACAAATAAAATTGCACTTTTAAGTCTTGTTGCCTGATTTACGGTCTATCTTAGTTTGTTTTGACTGTACAAGGGTAATGTGAAAATAATTTCCGTAAATTAATTATTTTTGATAAAAAATTACCTACATTAAAAATGATAGAAATCGATTCAGTAAACGATTCTGAACAAACTAATTTCAGGATGTGCGTTAATTATGTTACATGTTGTATACTGTTCATCTTTCACATCTTTTCACACCCAAGTATTTACTTTTTAAACTTGTTGGGTCTGACCGTATTTAAAAGGCAATAATGCCTTTGTCAAACTGACAGACGAACCGAATGCGTGGCGTAGCGTTTTTGTTTGTAATATATGGAATTGTTTGAAGCCTGTCACGACTATCGGACCGCTTTCGCTTTTTTATATGACAGGATTCGGTTCGGTTCGCTATCGCCTGTCTGTTTGACAAAGGCTTAAAGGCTGTATAATTACAGGGAGAGACCTTGGCCATAGATCTAACATAGCACAATCAGCCTATAATGTTCTAACTATTGAGAAACAGGCCTCTTTTCAAATTTTACAAGAGGGAATTAGCTGTTTATCAATAATTATACGGGCCCAGTGCAAGTTGGTATAATTATGCAAGTATGTCTTCGAATTTTTGGTTCCCTCACCATGTTGCTTTCACTTTTATATCCAGAACTGTGATAAGTTCTATTGGGTTTTAGTTATAGTAGTAGTTAGTTACCATTACTTAAGGTATATTAACTGACACTTTCATGTCAACATACATGAAAGTACCCACTCTTTTCTTAAGGAGGTAGGCATAAATTATAGAACGCCATACTTCTTTTTATATCCATATTCATACATCGATTTATACACATATAATTTAAACGTTCTATAGATCTTAGAGATACAGACGCCATACGAGTTTTAAACATAACTTCAAAAACTATGACGGAACATCGAAACCACGAGTATTTGAGGCGCGCGCACCCAAACTACACGAAACAGTAAAGTTGAAATGCAAGCCTTCTCCGGCGTGAAATACATTTATTATTTAAAACAGGGACGCTCAACCCCTTTTTGGTCCGCCTTACCATAAAGCTTAGTAAAGAGACCCAATATTTCTTTGAGCCAAGCGAGGTCTATCTCGTAATTTGGTACGTTTTACTGTGTGAAAGAATGCAAAGCAGTTAGACTTTTTACATCCGTGTGTAAATTAAAATTATTTTGAAAGTAGGTGTATCTAGATGAAGATCCCTTGTTTCTTTTAATATTAAAAGAAAGTCAAGTTAAAAAACTGAAATAAGGTATAACTTAGTAGAATAAACCAATTTGCTCCACTTTAAATTGGCGGAACTGTTGGAGCAGTGATCGAGCAATCGACTGCTGCCGTGCTTGTTGCGGATTCAATTCCCGCACGGAACAAATATTTGTATGATCTACAAGTAGTTGTTCTGGGTCTGGGTGTTGTATGTTGACTTTAAATGTTTGCAAACGCATCCACGATACAAAGCGTTCTTTTTGGCGTTACTATTAATGAAAAGGAGACATTCACAGTAACTAGATTTTCCTGGTTTACGTAAAGTAAAGACTGGAATTCCGAATTTCGCTGGAGTCTATAAGGCAACTCATGAAAAGCTTTGCGATAATGTCACTTTAACACAATTTTTTTGTTGCACTTGGTAAGGTAAATCTTGATCCCATCTAAGGGTACAAATCTTCAATTAACAAGAAAAGGAAAGAAACAACTACTAAGTAATTAGAAGATCTGTTAAACCTGTCTTAACTGTCTCGTGTAATAAAATCAATCACAATTAATGTCATGAATCAAACGGAACAAATGGCACGTCTTCATTGTTTAAACCGGGTCTTGGACAGCAATAAAGCTTTAATACGCAAAAAAACTACTTGCTATTAACTGTACATAGCCTACAATCACATTTATTATGGGAGAGCAATGATTTAAATTGATAGATTCACCCACAATCGAATTAAATATTCGAAAAAGTTGGTAAATTAAATTCATTCTGTTCAACTCAAAAGATGATCCCGTTTCTCTTTCTACATTAGAGACTCTAAAGCTATTGTCAAACAGACAGGCGAAATGAATGCGATCCGAAGCATTTTAATTTGTAATGTATGGAATTGTTCGAATCCAGTCACATTGAAAAGCGAAAGCGATCCGATAGTCTATGTGACTGGCTTCAAACAATTCCATACATTACAAACAAAAACGCTTCGCTTCGCGTTCGTCACGAATGTCTGTTTGACAATAGCTTAAATGTCAAAACAATTTGACTGGCGTTGCAAAGTGTAATAATTGATTTTCCTTTAATGCATTGAGTTTTTTTACGTTTTCGCGAGGGCTACTACTTTGGAAGCAATACCATTATAAAAATTCTATGTTGTCAATCTATTTTCCGTCTCTATCATATTATGTATCGCGGCGTTACACGCCTATGTTCAGATTGGTGTTGGAACGGAAAAAAAGTTATCTTAACTGTGTACATGTCTTTACTCATGTCTGCATTCTTAAGTGCTTTTCGCGTGACGTACTCGTAAATACGGTTAAGGCGAATTGAACGATTTATATCTTTGAGCGAAAGTTAGTATGTACTGGCATTGATCCTCATACTCGTAGTGATTTAAATGTGCCAATTCAGTTTGTATTATATTTCGCGCTTCATTCTTCAGATATGAGATAAAAAACCATGTAGTACCCCTAATTACTTGGTAACACTCACACAATATTTAGAGTAATTCGACGACTTGAGTTTGTTTCCGGCCCTAGTCCGCCATCTATACCCTTGCTCATTCCCTTTTTGTGCTCGGTAACGCTCGCACGCGCACTTGACACTACGTCACTATGCCGAAAAGAAGTGCGCAATCTCGGATAGAACGTTACGAACGTAAAATCAGAAAATTAACTGAAAAGCAAAAACGCCGAAGAGTTATAATTCCGTTGAGTTCATCAGAATCCGACAATGAAGGTAGGTCACCTACATAAAATATACTTTTTATTTAAGTATTGTGATGTAATTAATAAGTGATAACTAGTATTTTTTGACGAAAATTCGTTTCGGATGTGCTTTGGGATTGACTGCGAGTCAATAACACTGACATTTATCCAAAACTCAAAGAATCTTCGTCGTTATTTTTTGCATCGGGGTTGACCGCGAGTCATCAACGATGACAATAAGCAGAAAATACGAACACTCTAAACAGATTTGTATCGTTAGTCTGCAAATTATTCCTAAAAAGGAAACATGTCTAACCTCAAAAAAAAAAAAAAAAAAAAAAAATGTTCCTTCATAAACCTAATATACAAAATGTATTTTTAGGTAATGAACACTATTCTGAGGAGAATTATGAAGAATTGTGCCAAAAAGAGACGCCAGAAGTATTGGACGCCGTATCGACCGAACCCGTCATCGACACTGAACCGAACACCGACCAGTCGAATTCTAACCAACAGGGGGAGGTTACCACTGGCAACGATTTAGACCCAGATCTTTTGTCTGCCCTTGGGGAAACAACATCGGATTCCCCCGAATACGGGGATAATATTCACGATAATTTAACAAAATTATGGTTACCTCTTCTGAAAAGAGGACTGCAAGGAGATTCGAAACAAAAACTCTTAAAAGAGTATTTGGTGCCGGATAATTGTAGGTTATTACAGGCACCAAAGCTAAACGCAGAGATTTCTGCAGCTGTCCCTGATATGGTACGCAACCGCGATAAGACAATTGCGTCTTCGCAACAACAATTAGGTCTGGGCATCACTGCCATTAATAAAGCCATGGATATCCTTTTAAAGACTGACGATAAAGTGCAGGTCTTGAAACACCTGAGCAATGGGTGCCGAATATTATGTGATTCTCATAATTTAATCACAAATAATCGCATAAAACTTATCACACCTAGCTTGGATAAATCGGTTTTGCACATGATAAATGAATCAGAAAGGGACGAGACATTGTTTGGTTCGTCACTCTCGGAAAAAATAAAAGCCACCAAGGCGATTGAAAAACAAGGCCTTCAAATAAAGAAGCCTTCATCAAAACCTAAGGCAGCAGTCTCTCAAGCTAGTTCCCGTACAGCATCGTTCCAGGGAAACTGGACAATGCCTCCCCGGTACCCGCAGGGGAACAGGGGGGGGCGAGGAGCTTACAGGAAGCCTACGTCAGCGTCGTTTGCCCGTCGCCCATACAACTCGACATCACTGCCACCACGAGCTCCGAATCAAGAGAAATCACGTGCACCAGCGCAAAATCACCGCTAGCACAGGTACATGCGGGTAGACTTACCCATTTTTACGATTGTTGGTTAAAAATAACAAACAATAAAGTAGTGCTAAATTGGATTAAAAACGGTTACATGATACCATTTAAATCGACGGTAACTCAATGTCATATCCCACAGAATAACTTTTCAGCCAATGAAAAACACGATATGTTAACTGCAATAGAAAAATTAAAAGATCTAGGAGCTATTACTGAGTCTAAACCAACGACAGATCAGTTTATCTCGAAAATTTTCCTTACTCCGAAGCCGAATGGTGATAAGCGGTTTATATTAAATCTAAAATCTTTAAATAAACATATTCATATCGAACATTTTAAAATGGAAGATTACCGTACCGCCTGCAGATTAATACCACGCGACGGATATCTAGCTACCATCGATTTAAAGGACGCATACTTTCTTATACCTATAAATCCTATGCATCGCAGATATTTAAAATTTCAATTCCAACCTTACAAAGCCTCTAAGCCTATCACTTACGAATTCTGTGCCCTACCTTTCGGGTTATGTGTGGCCCCCCGTGTTTACACTAAAGTCATGAGAGAAGTTATGACATGTCTCAGATATCGCGGTCATAAATCTGTTTATTATTTAGACGATATTTTGTGCGTAGGCGACACGTATGACCAGTGTCGTCATAACGTAAAAGAAACATTAAAACTTCTTAATTGTCTAGGATTTATAGTTAATTATAACAAGAGTAACTTGTCTCCTCAAAAAACTTGCAAGTTCCTTGGTTTTTGCTACGACACAACTAACCTGACGATAAGTCTACCGTCAGACAAACGTAGAAAAATTACAGAGTTGGTTATAAAATTCATTAAACTAAAGTCCTGTTCCATACGTGAATTCGCTCAATTGATAGGGGTTTTAGTATCTGCATGCCCAGCCGTAAAATACGGGTGGCTATATACTAAGATCTTAGAAAGGCAAAAATACTTAGCGCTAATTAACCACAACAGTTATCAAAGTAGATTTAATTTACCGAAAATAATATTGGAAGACCTTTTTTGGTGGTCATCGAATATCGAGACCACTAGTAACTCATTTAGGCAATTAAATTTTAAATTAGAACTATATACTGACGCATCCCAAACGGGTTGGGGGGCTGTTTGTAAAAATCTGAAAATAAACGGATATTGGAAAGAAACTGAGAAGTTACACCACATTAATTATTTGGAGTTGATGGCGGTTTTCTTAGGGCTCAAATCTTTCGCGGACAAAGTGACCAACTGTTCAATTTTACTACGCATCGACAATACCACGGCAATCAGTTACATAAATAGGATGGGTGGTATTAAATATCCCCATCTGAATGATCTGGCGAGGACAATCTGGCAGTGGTGCGAAGCACGCCGCATATGGTTATTCGCATCATATGTGAATACAAAAGAGAATCGTGCAGATGCCGCATCCAGAATAGTCAACCCGGATACGGAATGGACTCTTTCCGATGATGCCTTTCAAAACATTACTGACCTTTTTGGACAGCCTGACATTGATTTATTCGCATCACGTGACAACGCAAAATGCAACAAATTCGTGTCTTGGAAACAAGACCCAGATGCTGAATTCGTAGACGCTTTTACTTTAAATTGGCAGTCTTATTTTTTTTATGCATTTCCTCCTTTCGCTTTAATATTGAAATGCCTTCGAAAAATTATTGATGATAAAGCAAACGGTGTTCTCGTTTACCCACATTGGCCGTCACAGGCCTGGTTCCCTTTATTACAAAGTCTTATAGTGTCAGAGGTTCTTCACTTGAGTTCAGATAAAAATATCTTACAATCTCATTTCAGAAAATACCATCCATTGCACAAGAACCTTATCCTGGGTGTCGCGAGGCTCTGCGGCAGTCATTTCACCGACGGGGAATCTGCGCAGAGTCAACGACACTGATGTTGGCCTCATTTTCTGACAGTACTCTTAAGCAGTATAATACCTCTCTTAAACTATGGTGGCAATTTTGTATTTCAAACAAAGTACACATATTTGAACCTTCTAAACAATCTATTTTATCTTTTTTAAGTATTTGCTTCAATAACGGTTGCAGTTACGGAACATTAAATTCTCATCGCTCTGCCTTATCTTCTTTTATAGGAAACAACGTAGGATCTGATGAATGCATAAAACGTCTGCTAAAAGGTGCATATAAATTAAAACCTACAAAACCTAAGTATAGTAATACATGGAATCCTCAGCTGGTTTTAAATCATATTTCAAAATGGTTTCCAAATAATGATATTTCGCTTGAAAAATTGACCAAAAAACTAGTTATGCTTCTCGCAATCTGTACAGCTCATAGAATGCAGACGTTTTCCTTACTAAAACTTGAAAATATACATTTCCAAGATGATGGAATTAAAATTTATGTTATAGACATTATAAAAACATCCGCCCCAGGTAGGGATCAACCTGTACTATATTTGCCATATTTCAGGGAAAATGTAAGCATTTGTCCTGCTAAAACGCTCTTAGACTACTTTTCTATTACTAAAAACTTAAGAACTGAGGGCGTCAGTAACCTTTTATTAACTTACAAAGCACCAAATAAACCTGCGACTACACAATCCCTCAGTAGATGGATTAAACAAGTCCTGTCAGAATGTGGGGTGGACATCAGCGTTTTTGGCGCACACAGCACGCGCCACGCGTCTACCTCAGCCGCTAGTCTTGCTGGTGTCAATATTGAGACAATACGAAAGACCGCTGGTTGGACCAATTCTTCCAATTGTTTTGCCCGATTCTATAATAGACACATTCTAAAAGAAGGTGAATATGCAAAATCTGTTTGCTTATCATCAGAGACCTAATCGGATCGCGACTTATTAATCTAAGATTGTTTAAACATTATCATGTTATTAAAACCATGATTAAGATTATACTTTTAATGGCTGTAATGGTTATGTTATGTTTCTTGATTAATAGAATATTATTATTTGTTATGGAGCAACATGCAAATAAAACTACATAAACAATTGTTATTGCGTTTTAATTTCAAAACTTTCCTCTCTGAACATCTACATGGTTTTTTATCTCATATCTGAAGAATGAAGCGCGAAATATAATATATGATCAAACGAACTTCCTGAAGTGAAGTTCGATCATTATTATATGAGTCGCTTCATTCGAAGATATGAGCACCCGCCCATCCCGATCCCTTACTGGGAAAGTTTTGTATAAAAATTAATTAAAAGGCTCTAAAAAATGAGCAAGGGTATAGATGGCGGACTAGGGCCGGAAACAAACTCAAGTCGTCGAATTACTCTAAATATTGTGTGAGTGTTACCAAGTAATTAGGGGTACTACATGGTTTTTTATCTCATATCTTCGAATGAAGCGACTCATATAATAATGATCGAACTTCACTTCAGGAAGTTCGTTTGATCATATATTTTTTGTTTATCCTGCTGCATGCTTTAGAAAAGCTAAGCTAAAAGCTTTTAACTGAAATCGATGATTTTAAAAAGTGTTATGGTGACATTGACGCCATAATTATATTGTAGAGCTTCAACATTGTCCAAGATTCAAATTTGGTTCGCAATCGAAATTTTAAATTCCACTTAAAAAGTTTTAACCTAACAGTTAAAATTCCTCATTGAAATTAAATCCAAATTACCTTGTTCGACCATTAATATTAATAATTAATAATAATTTTCAAAATAATCAAATTATTATAATCTATATCTGTTTAATTAGTTACGGTTAGTCAAATTAATCTTTAAACATAATACCTTCCACTCAGATTGCTCAACTAATGAATTCACTTTCAGGTTAGCAACTGAATTCATTACTTATACCTGACGTTTATACTGACATCCTTAGCTACCATAAACTTAATGAAAATTGCAATTTAGCTACGTAAAGGTTCAGTTAATTACATTTCATTAACTTGTGTTGAATGACTTAATGACATAGACTTGAAACTTCAGCTTATGACCGTCATAATCTATGATTTATTAAGTCATGCAACTCGTCCTTATTTGATGTAACTATAGAGAACACATTATTATTGTTTTTTTTTAATCTATATAATGTGTTCTTTAACTAATCTTTGGTCTAGATATTATAAATCAAAATTTTTTTGCACTCTATGCTATTGAGTTAAAAATTGTAATTTTGAATACCCAATACTTTTATTGCATTCCACGTGTATTCTAAGGTGGTAAAACTTTAAATTAGATCATAACTCGGACCTTGTCGGGCACAGCAAAATAAGTGCGTTAATAATAGAATAATAATACCCATGGCAGGTGTTCAGCACATAATAACAGTGGGATTATCCTCGCAAACAAACAAAAACTCATTCAGAAATAAAATGGTTCAAACACGTTCAAGTATTAAGCGCACTCCGACAAAACTTCCTAACTCCGACGCTTCATAAAATAATGATGTAAAACTCTCTCACCTTCATAATTAGAACATTCGAGTCGATTCTATTTTTAAATTTCATTCAAAACTTTCTTATTGATCGAATCAGTCGAGCAAGTTTGAGTTATAATAAGTGGACTTGAGAACGAAGTGAATTAGTTAAAGGAATTCGCGATTCGTTGAACAATGAACATTCATGTAGAATTTAGAAATGATTTCATTGTATTGGTCTTTTGTGTTCATTCATTCTATTGTTGGTTAGTCAAACGTAATTTCTAGACTATTCGATGTTCGTAGATTATGTCTTTCTCTAAAATATAGATAGAAATATAGTCTAGTTCAGTAGACAGTGAATTCAATAAAATTCGAATAATACGGTTTTCTTTTACTAAAAAAACTTTACGGCAAAGTGAAAATTGTTACATTGATATTCAAAAGAATTGTGAAATCTTTACAAAGCAACTAAAACTACGTTGAGTGCTAAGGTTTAGTCAATTCCAAATTCTATTCTCAAATTTTACCTAACGAAGAAAGTCAAGCTAAAGTTTGAGAACGAAGTTTTCTAATTCAGAATTTTGCCTATTGAACCTAGAATTGTAGTAGCATCCCACTAAACTGCTTTTATTCAAGAGCACAGATAAAGGATACACCTTTGCGGTTAGAGGCGAAATTGAGAACTATTTTGATACTTAAAACCAAGCGCGTTTAGAACTTCAACACGACTGGCACAAAGAAATAGATGGACCATGAAAGAGTTTGAAAGTACCACAAAATTTATCAGTGTTCAGTACCGTTTCGGTAAAGAAAAAAACAATAAATGATGTAACTAAAAACAAAGAATGATGATAAAATGTTAATAAAATGCTAGCTAAATGTAAAGGTTTTAAAAAATATATCAAATTAAAAAATAAACCTTAGCCTAGTACATATTTCATTTTTATTTTCATCATATTCACATTAAATTGGCAATGTATTTGCCATAAAATAGGTAGAAGTAGCAATATGTTCCCATTTGTGGTAGGATATTAGTTTGTAGCTTCCCCTTCATCCGTTGTTTGTATCCGAAGATTACATCCAGGTAGTGTAGTGTTTTGTTTTTTTCTTTTTATATGTCATTGCCATTTCAGATCTAGCTAAGGAAGCAGAGCTTCACCTAAGAATTTTGTATGTGCACCATGTTGTTTTGATAATTTAAAGTACACAAGTCCCTCATTAATTAGAGAGTTCTAAGTGCAGTTTTACAAAATACTGATGCTGATACTGCTAGCTTACATCATCCCACTGCTGGGCAAAGGACAAATTATTATTTTTAATTATTGCTAGATATTAAAGGGTGGGTAAGTGTAAGGCGAAGGAAGTGTTTTGTGATCCCTTGTAACCTGGAAGAAGCCTGTGTCCAGGAGTGGACTGAGTTGATTGCCAAATATAACATTGCGCTGAATGTGTAAGTTTAAAAATGCATCAACATTTACATAAGTTATATTATCATTGGGATGGGCAAAGAGATCATCTCCAAGTGACTTTTACTTCTGGTATGAGAATTGCCACATACATACATATAAGCGTGCCGGGGACAAACGCTCATAATTAAAATTGTCACCCTCTGTTAAAATAATTATTATTTTTGACACAATCTATTCATCCTTTATTCACGCTTTATATACTCTAATAACATTTTTACTTTCTTCCCTTGCCATTTTTTCTTGTTATGAAAAAGTGCCAACAATAGCCCATGTCACTAAAAAAGCCATGTTTGATTTGACAGTAACAATCCGAGAACAAACTAGAAAAACAATGGTCTGAATAGCCAAGAGCTTTGACCATCACCTGAAGAGGCTCTCGTTAGGGAGTTGGGTCAAGGGTTTAATGCAGAAAGCTCTTGGACACGGTTCGTATTGTCAGCGCTCTTCTGTTCGGAGCCCTGAGTATCATTCGCTTGTGTCACAATAACTGATGTCTGTGGATTTGGATTTCCTAAAAATATGAAGTATTTTAAGTTTTTCTTTTAAAATCCGTGACTAGTCCTAGGCATCATGTTAGATTTCATTACTCCACCAAATCAAATACTGTATACTTTACGTATACAACGTTATTGGTAAAACATTAGTGTAAAACTTTCATGGGCTGAAAGTACTCATGGATATAAATAACTTTTACTATGAAAACCACCCTGAAAGATAAAACAAATTGAGGTACAATTTCATGTAAAATGGAGTATTTTTCCGTCGACAATGATACACCTGATTTTGTTTTTATTCTTTGAACTATTTAACTAAAGGCTGATTTTTTAATAGTCAGATAACTTTTATCTGAGGAACAAAAATGGCGGTTTGACATATTTTCCATAGATAAGCTGTCAAAACGCCATTTTTATTCCTCAGATAAAAGTTATCTGACTATTGAAAAATCAGCCCTAAGAAATATAAAATGATACACTAACTTTTTTGTTCTTGCCGGGTTAAATAATGGAAAAAAAAATCTTACTGTTAATTACTCACTAGAACATTTCTCACTGACCAGTTGTTGACGGCAAATAGGTACACAAGACATTGTGTTTTTAATACTCACAGCAGTTGAAACTGAAAGTTAATTAAACTTCCTTTATACCATAATTAATCTTCTAATCATTTAACACTTCAGATCACAGGAAAACCAATTTTAATAATCATACTTCGGAAACATCAATCACTTAACAAACAATTATGGCTGTCTAATTATTCGTTCCAAGTGTTTGAACGTCACTCAAATGTTCACGAACAAATGATTTGCTATCTGCATTTATATTAAAAAGGTTAGTGTTTATTCTTTTTGTGAATTTTAAAGGTAATAATACAGTTCAGTGATTCAACTATGTGATTGTTATAAAACACATTGATGGATTTTTCGAAACAATTTATTGTATTTCTTGAATTTTTAATCTCAGGGGTACTACCATCTTAACACGAAACCCGTAGTTTAGCTACGGACATAAGATTTCTTAGTGATAAGAGCAAAAAAACGGCGACAACATGACAGTTGTCCCGGCTCTCGATATGTTGTCGGAACTTATGAATTCAAAACTAATAGGGAGTAGGGTTCACTCAAATGTCTCGGCCCGTGCCTGTAATTTCGTATACAAACTAAGAGAGGAGACGGTGACACGGTTGTAATTGTAATCGTTTGATCAAAAAAAGAAACACGTAAATATAAAGTACTACATATTTACTATGTGAATACAAATATGAAATCACGCCTCAAAAATAAGTGTCTATGACGCAAATTTTCTCTATGGCACTCATAGTGGCTGCGTGTACGACGGAAAATGAACTATAAATCACGAAAATAAGCCTTATGTACTATAGAAATGGTTAATAAAACACCTGATGTAATATTTCGCCCAAACAACGGTAGATGGTGGGCCTTTTATACATATTTGACGAGGTTTCATACATTTCTAGACGCCGCCGTGCCTTCAGTTTTCTACGAAACAGTGTCAAATGTTTATTTTTTTTTCTTTAATACAATAAACCACTTATCTCGATAAGTAATTTGTGAAGTCCCTTGATGCTATTGGGTCTAAGTGATATCTGTTACGTTACAAATAAACGAAATATATTATATTTGTTTTTAACCGACTTCAAAAAAAGGAGGAGGTTGTCAATTCGGTCGGTATGTTTTTTTTTTTATTATTTTTTTTTTATGTATGTACATCGATTACTCCAAGGTTTCTAGTCCGATTAGTTTGATTCTTTTTGTTCGATGCAGTATACTTGCAGTGTGGTCCCATAAAAAATTCATTCAATTTGGTTCAGTACTTTTTATTTTGTGAGCATTTTTATTGATTTCGGCTACTTGGATGACATTAAATTACTTTTTGCGTGTTTGTTACGCGATTACTCCGCCAATTGTGGACCGATTTTCAAAATTCTTTTTTTGTTGTACTGGCGATCGTTCTCTTTAGGGAATACTGCAAGTTTAATCAAAATCTGTTCAGCAGTTTTTGAGATAGGGAATTTTATTAGCATGTATACATGAGCGATGGTAATACCGGTGCCACGGATTACAAAATTCTAGTGCACATGTAAGAAAATGATGTATTTGACAAGAATTTGGGTTGAATATTAAACTAAAACTAACTTTTCACCTCACACGCTTTTTATTATATATTCGTGCTAAGGGTACAGTACCCTTAGCACGAGTTTTCAGTATTTGAGACGTAAAGTAAAGTGGAAATTTGACAATTTCAAATTGACAATTTTCAAGAAAAATTAGTTCCCTCTTCGCACACCAGAGGCGTTATTCCATTTTTTCATACAAGAATCGCTGTAAATACTGGAAAGACGCTGTAAAGTAAAAGAGTGAAAACTCGTGCTAAGGGTACTGTGCTTTAGAAATTGTAAAGCTAACATAATATCACGCCCGTGATCCCCGAAGGGTTTGGCAAAGGTGTACTTAATAGTACACCAACATTTCGACCGTTATGTTTAACTTCCACGTAATAGGCCTATTGCCATCCACCGGGTAAAATAAACTAGACGTCGTTGTTGCTATTGAGAAATTCTATAAGGAAAAACCCAATAACACTTTCCTTGGCCTGGTAATAGAATCCCGGCCTTCTATAGGGGCCCCATCGGATTGCTGACAGCTCCTTGAGGTGCACGTAGTACACGACGCGACGTCGACCCATGCATGATCCATGATCAGACGGCGAGTAACTTATTACTCGTCGTCCGCATGCCCGCGTCTACGGAGGTCGGAAATTGCCGCCATGCCTTAAGTGTCTCCTACCACCATTAGTCAAAGTTTCAAGTCGACACACTTAGTACTTAATATTATATAATTTAGACGTCATAGACCCACATTTCACACATGGTACCTATAATTTATTTAGACGTCATAGAGCCTACATTTCACACATGGTACCTTTAATTTACCGCTACTAATTAGTTCTGAGCATGAAATAATTTACTCAGAACCTTGTTTATAAACTACCTACCTTTCGATATACGGAGTTAATTTTAAATATTAATCGTCGCTTTGCTCAGGTGGCGCCACTAACTTTGACTGCGTTTTGCGAATATGTTCAAAGCGAAAATCACAAACAATGTTATGTGAGTACCTCGTTAAATTAAAATGGCAGTCAATTTAAACTCGGAGCTAAAAGTACAATGTGTTCACTGATTGTTCAAAATGTTTCCTCTGAGTCGAAAATTGGAATGCAAAATTATTGCAAATCAAATAAGTTTGTTTAAAATTGTGAAGCGAGTGTATGAACAAAGATATCTAATGCCACCGGAATTGTAATTCAAAACTCGGCGATTGAAAATCAAAGAAGAAGTTTTCAATTGTTTAGTGTCAGCACTTTTTAAGCTCCAACAATTATTCTTGAATCGACAGTCATTACGGAAAAATCTGTCACCTCAGTGGACCTATAACAGTATTATTTTAATACCTTTACTTTGTAATTTGTATCTTGGGAATATGGTCATAGGACTGTACGATTTTCACAATCTTACGATGGAATACCTAACAATAAGGGTCAAGACCCACCGAGACGCCACGCTGCGCTCATAAATTTCAATAGAGGTACTCAATATCTAACTTTATATACTACACGAAAGATACACATTTGCAGTTGCGTTGCGTCAAATCGCGCCGCGTCGCTTATCGGTGTGAGCTGACCCTAACGGTTTAAATCTTGGTCATACTAAAATGTCTTATTTACAATCTACAAAATACAAAAATGACAATTTGCTTCTCGCAAAGTACTTAAAGGAGGTTGTGTGCCGCAAATTGATATTACTGTTTTATAATATGTGTTATAAATAACTAGCGAACTGCCCTGGCTTCACACTGAGATAATTTTAAAATAAAATTAGTAAGAACAAGAGTAATGTAGCTAACGGCGATCGATATTTTTAAATAAGTGTAGTCTTTCCAGAGATTACTTCCTACAAACTAACTCACCACAAACTTACAGACTTTACCTTTTAATAATAAATAGGTAGATAAAAATATACCCTCCATACTACAGCTACATAAAGTTCCGTTACATTAAAACCGGTGGCTTACAAAGGTTCAACTAATCCACTTGGATGCAGAACCAAGCTTCAAACTAACTCTATAATAGAAGGGCAATAGCTTTGAAAACAGATTAAAACTATCTGTAGAATAGAGTTATCCCAATCCTAACTAATTATAAATACGAAAGTAAGTTTGTTTGTTAACTTTTCATACGTCTAAACATCTGAATCGATCATGGTGAAATTTTGCAAATACGTTGTCAGGCGTACAGATTAAATGGCCAAAGAGTACCTTTATCATATTTTAAAAAAGTACTGTTCAAACAATTACGTTATTTTGAAAATAGATGGCGACACGTGTTACCGCATTGATTTTCAAATTGTAAATGAAAGCGATCGAATCCGTGGGCAAAAGTAGTAAAGCTAGTAACCTTACATTTGTTAATACAATACTAGTTCCACCCACTCTGGTTTCAAACAGTTGCAACATTCGAATTAAAAATACAAACTTTTTGTTTGTATATTTTTTATACAAATGATGTCCTAAAAATCCATGTCGTTTTCAAAAATCTTGCATACGTGCGGCAATTTTCTTTTATTTAAAGTTGATATGCAGTAATTTAATTCTAAAGTACAACATAAATCATTTAAAACTGACATCATGACCTGTTAAAAAATGTAGTAAAACGGTTTATAAAAATCAACTGTTTCACACTTACCTACTCTTTGATTATTATGAAAAATACTAGTAAAATTTCTTACCTTATTTACTCGGTACAGCTGGTCACGTCTCCTATTTTATTTGGTATCAACTGTAACAAAGGAAAATGACAGTATAAAGTACGTACAATACATCAATGGATGTGTCTAGATACTAACATGAAGCATCAGGCCATTTCAAACACATGCTTGTTTATGTGAAACATACGGGAATCGAGAATCGAATTTGGTGAAAAATGTGTATTCAGGACAAAAGAAATAATATTTTTAAAGAAAATCGGTGAAGATATACTAAATTATTATTAACTTATCATTTCAAAAAACAATGTCTTACAAAATACATGTTATTTTAGTCCCAAAAACACGATTAACTCCAAAAATCGCTTAATAATTACCGCGATCTGCGAAAATAATTAAACATTACAGTGTTTAAATAAATTAAAATGAATACACAATCAAAAATGTTTTTTTTTCGTGAAACAACGGTTTCTGTAATGAGACGAGACCTAGCTGGCAATGGAATTGTTTAAAAATATAATGTTAAACGTCAATTAATACAGTAATAGAGTGTGTCCGTACGGTTAAAAAACGATTGACAAAAAACATTTTTGAGCATAAAATTTCAATCAAGAAAGTAGAAGAAAATCACTTTTTAAAATTGTACCTATCCATTAGTGTGCGCGACTGTACAGGGTAAATATTGAAATCTATAGTTAGAGTTGATTGCGAACGAAGCACCAGGTTTCTTTTTTACCTTTTTTCAAACCTGGTATAGACATTTTGAAGAGCAGTTCGTTAGGAAAAAGTTCTATACATTCGAGTGAGTAGATTATTTTCCAATCATTCAGAATTCTATATATTTATCTGGTAGCTGCTATAACATTGTATTTAAGCATAATCAATATGATAGAGGCGTCTTTATATGGATTAGTCATGATCTATGTGGGTTCAGTGCGATTACATATCTTTGAATTTTTCATTGGAGCTAATTTAATTTTAAAGCTTACAAACCGATTTTGATTAATATTGGTACAGATATAAAAACAGTTATTCGTCACTTTTATGAATAGAAATTGTATGAAACTTTTTATACTTATGTCGTTTTAAAGTGTTTGTCGATTGACAAAGTTTATAATAATATACATAGTAGCAAAACCGCGGCCAAGAGTTAATATTGAACATACTAGTTTTCTCACAACAGATTTTTTCATTCATCGTTTCAACCATTCATACTTTAATCTTTAACACATCAGCCGCTACATCACTGAACTATAATTAGAAAAGCGGGCGCAACGCTGTTTCTATGCAATATAACGTTACTCGAGTAATGAATCTCTTTCCAGGAAACATTTCTAGTTGCACTCCAGCTGTTCATTAGACGCACGATGCGCTGCTTTGTACCTGGTACAAGTCAGCAGACTATGAGAGATAAAGAATCTGCCTGCTTGGGTAGAGCACCACCGTCTTTGGGAAGCAATTGACAGTGATGACCGTGTGTATGGAGAGAGGGGCCATTGGAAGCGGCGCCCTCTTTCTGCGAAACAGTAATGACAGCAAAGGAGCAGATGGAAGAGGCAACCCTCCCCTTGTGTCAAAGAACTTTCTTTAAAACTACACATTTGACATTGAAACCTGTTATGTTTTTTTACTGGTTTTTTAAAAGGTAATTTGAAGTTAACATTAACTGATGTAAACTAAGAAACAGTGTACACTTCAAGTAAGATTTTGTCAATGGGGATTGTCTTAATTTTTTAAACATTCGATTTTATTTTATTTTCTGCAAATATAGAGCATTTTGAGAAACTAATTTGAATATTTTAATGATTGGCTCAATAGTGTTTTTATTTTTAATATTTTAATTTTTGAGGTAGGTGACGTCACCATTGGCCTAAAAGTTGTGCCGTTTCCTTAGTAGAGCAAAATTAAAAAACTGTCAACACAACGTAAATTACTCCTAGATGAACATACAAAGGAATCTAAGGCTTCTGAAATACTAACATCAAAGTGATCTTCGCAACAGTACATTGTATAAACCTTGCAACAATCCACGCCGTCATCACGACACCACTTTTCTCGCAAATCTTCTTTAGTACGAACAAAATGTTGTTTGGATTATTATTAGTATTATTGTTGCAAGTTGGGACAAAGCACTTCCTGTCTTCTATTTTACTTGTAGTTTATGTTATATTGCCGATGCCGATTTAACAGATTTAACCGAGATAATGAAGCAATTTGCAGTTACAATAAAAACTTGTTTGTTTACATCTTTGACATTTACAAATTGACACTTGAGAAAATTAGGGATGTCAGACGGCCACTGTGATGTACCAATATGAAATATTGGTACATCGGTAAAATGTGTCGAAAATCAAATACGAATGAAAAATATATTTTTTTTCTTTTACTGTTAATAGAGGGCAGTAAACACTAAACACGCAGTTTTACCAACCGTATAGTGGATAAATACTAACAACCGACTGCGATTTTTGTCCGTGCTATATTTGAATTCATGTTCAAAAAAAAAAAAGATTTCTTAGTAAGTAATACTCGATTATAACTAAAGAAATAGATAACAGAGTACAGCTAGCGTGGAAGAGATATTGGCCACACAAGGTTGTCAAAAATCCTCGGGTTCCTCCCAAATCTAAGAAAATATTTGATTCCTTCATTTTACCAATATTGACGTATGGATGTCAAACTTGGAGCATTACTAAACAAAATATGCGAAATCTAGTGACCTGTCAACATAGCATGGAGCGTAGCATGCTCAACGACAAGTTAAAAGACAAAATCAAACTAGAGACATTACGAAACCAAACTAAAATCAACGAAATCACATATTGCATAAGGAAATTGAAATGGAGATGGGCAGGTCATATGTTGAGAAGTACTAATAATAAATGGGCTAAGGACGTAACCAAATGGTGTCCAAGATATAACAAAAGAAAGAAAGGAAGGCAACGCCTAAGATGGGAAGACGACTTTCGAAAGATGGCTGGTGCTACTTGGAGGAGGATGACCCATAATTGGAAGGAGTGGCAAGCTACAGGGGAGGCCTTTGCGAAATCGCAAGACAATCTCAATATCGGTGTCTAATAATACATATATAGATATATAAAAGAGAGGGAAAAAAAATGTAAACTTACTTTTAATATTTTTGTTTTGTAGGATTGTTAAATAAAGGCTATTAATAATAATACTCGATTGCACCCTAAAATTTGTCGTTTATTCTGTATTGTTGGTCAACGTCCAATCTTGGTTTTTTTTCTCGTATAATAGTCTTGGTACATGGTACGTGACACTGAAAACTGGTATGTATACCAAGAAATTGGTACTTATGCCTGACATCCCTGAAAAATACTTGTCACTTATTTTTTAGGGTTCCGTAACCAATCGCAGAAAACGGAACCCTTATAGATTCGTCATGTCTGTCTGTCTGTCTGTTCGTCCGTATGTCACAGCCACTTTTTGTCGAAAGACAAAAAGTTGAAACTTTGTAAGTAGATGTATTATGTGAACCGCGTTAGGACTTTCACACAAAAATAAAACCAAAACCAATTTTGGGGGTACCTCCCATACTTAGCCCTTAACCACTGACGTACGTACGTCATACGTCAGCCCAACGGTCAATCGTTCATATTTTGAAATTGCGCTGGAATATCATGGCGTCCTTTTTGGTAGTTTCCTAACTGTCAGTGACGCCTATGCAGCAGACGGGAGCGGACGTGTAGTGTGTCTCTAAGCAGGTTAGTTCGACTACCTGACGTACGTGGTACGTAGCGTCAGTGTTAGTGTGATTTTTTTTATTTTTATGTTTATACTTATATGTAATATTATAATGTTTATTTGTAAATAAAATGAATCGTAAGCGGCTTAATTCACCCGCCGAGCCTTCAACATCAAGAAAAACACAAAGAATCGAAGTGAGGACAACAGATGAAGTTATAGAATCATAGCTTCGTGAGTCTGACGAATCATCGGCTGATGAAAATGACTTCATACATTCAGATCGCGCTAGTTCTTCGGAGGAAGAACATTCTGATGTTGAAGAGGCTATTGGTCGTGCTTCGGTGATACACTCTTCTGATGACAAGGTACCATTGTCTCATTTTTTAACGGCTACGGCTGTCAAGCATGCGGTAAACCGGTCTGTTTGCAGTGCTCTAAGCCGACCTGTGACAAGTGCTGTTAAAAAGTGCCTAAATATAATAAATTACATGATTGTGATTTATTACCAAATTAAACCTTCCTTAGTAAGTAAGAATGCCAAATAAAAAGGTTCCTATGATTAAAGATTTTTTTATACTTCATTGTTCAAAAATGTTTGTGTTGATTTTGCTACGCCTTAGGTTATTGATTAATAAATATGTTTCTTTGAATAATATTACTGTGTTTTTTTTATCCCTATACTAAATTAAATATACGTAATCAAATACAGTTCATATATTACGATATTTAAGTGACATCGACACGCCAGAGCACTTCAAATTCACAGACGTATGTCGTACGTACGTCAGTGGTAGTGTAACTAAATGACACGTCAGTGGTTAAGGGTTAGAATTGAAACTCAAAATATTTTTTTTTCGCCTTATCCATTCGTGTGGGATATCTATGAATAGGTCTTGAAAAATTATATTGAGGTAGTACTATTATTCTGTGATTGAGTTACAAACATAATTTTTTCTAAACTGAACAGTTTGCTCGAGACACTTCCAAAGTGGTAAAATGTGTCCCCCCCCCCCCCTCTATAACTTCTAAACTAAGAGAATGATAAAACAAAAAAAAATATTTGATGTGCATTACCATGCAAACTTCAATTGAAAATTGTTTTGAACGAGATCGAGTTATTAGTTTTTTTTTTTTTAATAAATCGTAAACCGCAATTTACCTTGGCAAAGTTACAACCAACTACAAGAACTTTACTTGCTACTACGCTACGGAACCCTTTATGGGGGAGTCCGACTCGCACTTAGCCGGTTTTATATTTTATATATTTTCTGTTTTCTGAGGCAAAGATACAAAACTGTGTACAGCCAAAGGTTTGAAGTAGGTGTTAAACATTTGAAGGGCAAGGAAGGTCAAACGTATTTTATTAAAAATATCAATGAAATATGAACATTTTTCATTTTTAATTAGTACATAATGATCAGTAACGCTATTCCTCGAAATGGTTTTTCAATTACAGCATATTAAAAAAAATGAACAATGCCCATTGGACGTTGCATGTTTCTAACTAATTGAAAATTAAATATTAACTCTGCCGATTTTCTATCAAAGAAAGAAAGAAAACTTAATAGTTGTCGTAGCTATACTATTTTGTGCATCATAGTTTATAATTCTAAATTATCGTAATGGCTATTTTACTCCGTATTTTCTGAGTTATTCTCAAGCTTATTAGATAATCTGCTTAATTACAGATTCCTACAGTAATACGCCACATCACACATTACATAACACGGATTCCACTGGAGCAGTTAGTTAGCCGCATCGGTGCCTGCCTAGCCTATGGTGCATGTGAAAGGAGGAGAGCGGAACATCTTTTATTTTCATCGGCATCAGCGTTTGCTATCTTTACATGATTTTAATATTATTATTTCGTGATATTAAAAAGTTGAAAATTTGTCTTTTATTATTTAGCAACAGGCTCACCTTCACTATCTCGCCTGATGGTTGTAAGCGAGATGGCGATTTTTAATTTTATTCTCCTGTATCTAAGGATAGTCTGTATCCTCTATAGTTGAATGTTTGTTTTTAATCTAGGTTACGTTATAGGAGTATAGATAATGAACCAAACAGACATAAAGAAAGCAAGGTATTAGCAACGCTGGCGCACTAGCTGAACGATTGGCTACTGCGCTACGTATTACGATTTCAATTCTCGCAAAGGATAAATATTTGTACGATCAAAATGTTGTTCTTCCAGTGACGGCTGTTTGTGTGTCATCATCATCATCATCAGCCTATGATGTTCCCACTGCTGGGACACAGGCCTTCTCTCTATGAGAGGGAGTGGGCCATAATCCACCACGCGAGCCCAGTGCGGATTGGTGGATGTCACATGTCTTCGAATTTTTGGTTCTAGGACATGCCTGATGCCGGTTTCCTCACGATGTTTTCCTTCACCGTTTTGAGAGCAGTGGTGATGAAATAAATTACACAAAGTAATGCGCCTCCACTGCTCTCTCGTTTGTGCGTGAGTTTAAATATTTGTAAATCGATCCACGCAATAACAGACACGGGATAATCCCATGTCTTATTGTGGGAGGCGAGACAGGAGCAATTTTTACTATAAAAAATCATTATAAAATATTAAAAGCAGCACTATATTTCCCTTAAGATGTCTTTATTTAGAATCGGTAAAAGAAAAAAAACAATAGCTCTTAAAACTCACTTGACGGAAAAGTCAAGAACCTACTTTAGTAAAAATGTGAGTCGACATTTCTATGGAGAACCTTGTTGACTGGTTATTTTACCTGTTCTCAAGTAAAAAATATACGCTTAAAGTTCATAATAACAGTTCAGTAATAATTATAAATTGTTTACATCTGGTGTTTTTTACACAAAACAGTCTTAGTCGTTAAAACATTATTTTCCTACCTCTTGAAGTTCAGAAATTAAGAGCTAATAAAAAAAAGAAGAATTACTAGTAACTGCAAGGGTACCTTCCAAAATACCTTAAATCTTTTAAGGACTTGTGATAAACTGTTTTTCCTATAATGAGACCAAAGTTGTTGGTTTCATAGCAGCCTATAAGTAGGATCTTTAAGTCAATAGTGAATTGTTTATTCCTGGGCAAGTGTGCTTCACCATCAACTACATGATCGCTTAACATCAGGTGAGATACCAGTTGCTCCATACTTTCATGGTCTCATAACGATCTATTCTCGTTTTGGACCGAAATTTCGGCTTGCATTCCAAATATACTTTCGAAATAGCCTCGTACTAAAAGCTCATATTCGCGATTACGTCTTTCTCTCTTCGTCTTTCTTATTCACGTTTATCCATCATATTCTACTCTAATAATAACAAGGGTATACTCCATTACATTTACGAAAACGTTATACCACATACTGCAGCGTTTTTAAAAAAACGCTACATTTTTGAGTAGCACCTTTTTTAATAGAAATTGTTATGCAACCTGTTTTTGGAAGCCTTGACTCAATTTTTTTTTAAGTTCTGAATCTTTTTAAATTTGAATTTGTTTCTGTTCTCGAAAAAAAGTGAAGATTTTTTTTCTTTGTGTCAGTTGGTTGTGGATTGTTGCCCGATACGTTTAATCGCTGAATTTTTTATTTTTTCGTTGTAAATCTGGGCTTTAAATCAGTGAAGTGAGTATATCAGTGCTGCAAAATAAATATATTGCTCTTCTATTCGCCGGAATGGCGTAATCTGAAAATTTTCTCATGGTTCGGTAAGTTTTTTTTAATAGATTTTTTCTGCAAATTTGTCTTCTGTTCAGTCCGTATTTTTGGTCTCATGCCGCCTGTTTTTCTTTTCTACGTTGTGCAGGAAACGCTGAGTACGGCATCACCCACAAGTTTATAAGATAGCAGTCTGGAGCAACGCTCCGCCGCGACCCGGTGTGGTCGCGTACAGCCTTTTCCGGTTCCTGAATTTGCCAGGCTCTTAAGCCGGCAAATGTGATCCAGAGCCAGATTTTTTTGAAGACCTGTTTCTGTGTTGACCGAGGTTATCAACACGGTGCTCCGCAGCAGGCCGGCAGCGCGTCTCGTCATCCTGACAGGATCCAGCTGAGCATTTCCATTTTACTGTTTTATTTATTTCTTTTAATGTTAAAATTGATATTTTTATGTAAGGCTTAGCAATACAACCCCTACTCAGGGTATGTGTGAGGATTTAGGCATTTAAAAACCACTATCTTACACAATCTTTCTATTCTTACCGAGGCGCGTTAATTAGCATTGGCCAATTAGTTAATTACCGCAAGGTTCGCTTGATTATTTTACCTCTAAATTTCAAGATTTTGGTTTTCCCTTAATAAATTAAGTAACAATTAATTCATACTTTCGTTGGTTAATCTGACATAATCGCATAATAACTCAGTTTTAATTGTGTGCAACCAATTTGTTTTATAATTCAATACTAGATACTATCGATAACCTGGCACAATCGCAACCCAACTGATTTCTTTTATTTTTTTTTTTACATTTTGAAAATATTTAAGAATTATACGTTTTTTAAATAGGGGAACGTTGTTTTTCTTGAAGTATCCCGCTATATATGGCGCCCGAACTAATAAAGTAAGTATTTTTCTTGTCCATACTACTTGTTATTTAACTCTACATCACATAATTTTTTTTTTTTGCAAATCGAGGGTGGTAGCTCACTCCAAGTGAGCTAATAATTTCTTCCACTGTGTGAGCTAATTTGTTCTCTGTTTATTCCTATTGTTTGTTTCAGGACTCTAACGTGATTACCCAAGTGGCCAGTTTAAGAGATTCCTAGAGCCTGGACTGTTCCCATGGTGATACATCACGAGCCCTGAACTACAGATACGATCACGAAGAACTGGCGGGGTATTGTGCTTTGTTTGCTTGTGTGAGTTGTAATTATTCATCATTTATATAAAATAATTTTGTGAACTATAAAACACACAACCCTCTTTTATTTCTCACCCATCAAATACATAATTTACCTAATTATTATCCCCTGTGTTTAATTTGTTTTCCTTTAGCTAGCGGTTGTTAGAACCCGTAATATATGGCGTGTTGTTTTGCCAGCTGAAAAGGTTACTTCTGCGATTTGGGAAGTACATAATAGTTTTCCTTCAATACATCCAGGTGTATCCAAGTCGTACCTAAAACTTAAGGAAACCTTTTATTGGCCTAACATGTACCGTGACGTCGTTAGCACTTTAAGACAATGTGAGGTTTGTAAAGCGTATAAGATCGCGAACACGCAACCTCGCGGACTGATTTGCTACCCTAAGCAAGTGACCATGCCCATGCAGATGATTTCGATTGATGTGATTGGACCGTTGCCCCTCGCTTATTACGGATATAAGTACATTATCTCTATGGTCGATGTTTTTTCAAAGTACGTGTGGCTTGTTCCTCTTAAGAGAGTAGACGCTTTTGCTGTTATAAAAGCTTTAGAGTCCGAAATTTTCTTTAACTTCGGTGTACCTCGTTCTATTTTATGCGATAACGCCACTGTTTTTCGCAGTAGTCAGTTTCTAAATTTCCTCAGATCTTTCCATATTGAATCCCCTACATTTACACCTTATTATACACCCCAAGCGAATACTGTTGAGCGCTATAACCAAAGTGTAGTAACATGCTTAGGGATTTTAGTTGGTGAAAACCAAAGATGTTGGGCTAAGATGTTGCCTAGAGTAAAGCTCTATCTTAACTCATGTGTCAATCTAGCCACTGGCTTCACGCCTAACTTTCTCATGTTTGGTAGGGAAGTACTTATGGATTCTAGCCGTGCTAATAGTCAGACTCAAAGCTCTAATTTAGCGGACAGTCGGACTCGTCACGCTTCGAATTTGTCTTCTCTTCGTGAGGTATATGCGAAGGTGGCTGATAATCTTTCTATGGCTTTCCTCCGTAACTCCCAAGCTTATAATTCCAATCGGTCGGCTATTACTCTAAATGTTGGTGACACTGTATGGAGACGTAATTTCTCCAGGTCATCTGGAGAAGACTTTTTCTCTGGAAAGCTAGCTCCACGTTTTGTTAAGTGTCGTGTTTTGCAAGTTATTTCTAGGACTACTTATTTGCTACAGGACTGTGATTCCGTACATTCTGGTAGATATCATATTAAAGATATCCTAAAGTAACTTTTTTTCTCTATCTTTTTATTCAAGTATTTTGTACGGGACTCAAGCGATTCTATCGCGCTCAGTTTGACCTTTAGAAATTGTCTATTGGTTCAGTAACAACAAATAATTACAGATGGCAGTGGTCTAACTTTTGTGTTGGAACTTTTTTAGTCGAGTTTTTGCTAGCATTAAGTTCCAATAAACGTACATAGATGGCGTTTTTCTAAACTTTATGCCAGTACTTTGTCAAGTCGCGTCATAGCTAGTTCTATCATAGATGGCGTTATTCTAAATTTTGTATTAAAACTTCTTTGGTTGTTTCGATGCATCTAGTTAAACAATTGATTTATAGATGGCGTGTTTCACAACTTGGTAGGGCGTTGTGTTAATTAATTACTGTGCTTAACCTATCCGAAATGGTAGACTTGTCACTTTCTTAATCTTTGAACTCAGCCATACTGGTGCATTCTTTAGTGATGTGCAGGTGTCGATAAAATCTATTATCGAATTTTTTATCTTCGTTTTGAAACTTTTTCTTAAGTTCGAATGTTACTTGATTTGACTTTAGGCTCAAGTTATATCTTGAGTTCGGTTTATTCCAAAACCTCCCTTTGTCTCCCGTTCCTGGTTTGAACCGGAGTACTACTTGGTCGTTCAAGTTGTATCTTTGAACTTGAACGCTGATTTTTGGTATTCTCTAAGACTCACGTTCCTTTGTTCGAACTGAAGTTCATTTGTCTTATGTCCAAGCCTTATTTTTGACTTGAGATATTTTTGTTTTTTTTTTGTCTTTTCTTTTCTGAAGTCTCCTTTATAGACTCATTGTGGATTTGTCTGGTGTCGATTTTTAGGCCATGGTGTTCTTTGTCCGAAGCTGTTAGATTATTTTCAATCGATCGCGTTTGTCAACTAGGTGTTATTTTTACCTTAGGTTTTATCTTTATTCTTTTGGCTCTTTCAGGTCACTTTGTTGACTTTGTCGTTCTAGTATGAAGTTAGTTGTATAATTAGGTAGCTGCTACTTGCACTACTGTTAAGTTAGCTTAGTTTTACTTAGACTTAATTTTTCCTTGTTATCTTCTTGACCGGACAATCTTAGGTTTAGTTTAGGTCAACTATTAGGGATAGTGTTTTAGGCTAGTCTAGGTTAATTTCCTCTGGTTTTTTCCCTTTTATCCTCCTGGGCTAGTTGTTCTTTTTTCTTGTATTGCTTATTGCCGGACTTTTTTTTCTTGGAAAGGGGGTACTGCAGCGTTTTTAAAAAAACGCTACATTTTTGAGTAGCACCTTTTTTAATAGAAATTGTTATGCAACCTGTTTTTGGAAGCCTTGACTCAATTTTTTTTTAAGTTCTGAATCTTTTTAAATTTGAATTTGTTTCTGTTCTCGAAAAAAAGTGAAGATTTTTTTTCTTTGTGTCAGTTGGTTGTGGATTGTTGCCCGATACGTTTAATCGCTGAATTTTTTATTTTTTCGTTGTAAATCTGGGCTTTAAATCAGTGAAGTGAGTATATCAGTGCTGCAAAATAAATATATTGCTCTTCTATTCGCCGGAATGGCGTAATCTGAAAATTTTCTCATGGTTCGGTAAGTTTTTTTTAATAGATTTTTTCTGCAAATTTGTCTTCTGTTCAGTCCGTATTTTTGGTCTCATGCCGCCTGTTTTTCTTTTCTACGTTGTGCAGGAAACGCTGAGTACGGCATCACCCACAAGTTTATAAGATAGCAGTCTGGAGCAACGCTCCGCCGCGACCCGGTGTGGTCGCGTACAGCCTTTTCCGGTTCCTGAATTTGCCAGGCTCTTAAGCCGGCAAATGTGATCCAGAGCCAGATTTTTTTGAAGACCTGTTTCTGTGTTGACCGAGGTTATCAACACGGTGCTCCGCAGCAGGCCGGCAGCGCGTCTCGTCATCCTGACAGGATCCAGCTGAGCATTTCCATTTTACTGTTTTATTTATTTCTTTTAATGTTAAAATTGATATTTTTATGTAAGGCTTAGCAATACAACCCCTACTCAGGGTATGTGTGAGGATTTAGGCATTTAAAAACCACTATCTTACACAATCTTTCTATTCTTACCGAGGCGCGTTAATTAGCATTGGCCAATTAGTTAATTACCGCAAGGTTCGCTTGATTATTTTACCTCTAAATTTCAAGATTTTGGTTTTCCCTTAATAAATTAAGTACCTAACAATTAATTCATACTTTCGTTGGTTAATCTGACATAATCGCATAATAACTCAGTTTTAATTGTGTGCAACCAATTTGTTTTATAATTCAATACTAGATACTATCGATAACCTGGCACAATCGCAACCCAACTGATTTCTTTTATTTTTTTTTTTACATTTTGAAAATATTTAAGAATTATACGTTTTTTAAATAGGGGAACGTTGTTTTTCTTGAAGTATCCCGCTATAATACCGACAATAAAGAGATATAGCGGATATACTAAGAGCTCCATAAAAGGAGGCTCTAGTGTTTCCGGAACTATGCTCATTGAGAGCTTGGGGTTACAAGGAAAATTATTAGCAAAAGGGTTGATCGGTTTTATTTTATCCCTATTTTCCGTTATTGTGCGTTTTGCCAATATTGAGGAAGTTAATAAATACAAATGCGTTTTGGCGTACGATAGTTCCGCATTCAAATTGAGAATAGATTTAAGAAAAAAACCTTCAATTCCGTATATTCATTTGAAATGAATGTTGAGTCTATCGAAAATACTCAATAGCGTTATTTCAGTTATTTTCTTTGAGTGGCTTTTCGTAGTAGATAATGGAAGAAAAGCATTTAATGCCGGATTGAATGTGTAGGGACCGACAATCGCGTTGTATTCCATTGCAATATTATGTAGGGCGCAGCGAATTTAGTCAGCTCATTACCAAGTCACAAAATACGTACCTTCATTAGAAAACGTTCTGTGAGTGAATAAATACCCAAATTCTTTCATAATTATTTTAATTCCACTCCTTACACACACCTAATAAAATTATACACACACACAAAAAAAAAGAAAAAAAATCAGCATAACAAATTCAAGGTTAAATAAATGAAACCAAAACATTTAAACGCATTTTAAATGTTCATATAAAAAACACAGGCCTTTAGATTTCACAGTACAATTGGTTCGAAAGTAATTACTACTCGTATTTTCCACACGACTTCGATTTGCACCTGAGAAGATCGGTCACAGTCCAGTCAGTTATCACTTTCGTACACAAGGCGACGCAAGTCTCCGACACCTTACGACTTTGGCATCCATTGACGCGTGCTTGAGTACTAACCTTTATGAATTTGCATTGCGATAGTCGCTTGTATACCATAGTCGTAAGGTATAGAAGTCTTGCGTCGCCGTGTGTACGAAGGCGCTTTAAAAGGTCGAACAAAGGTATACGACATCGAGTTTGTCAACCTAGCTTTATTATTAACACTGAATTCGTAAACTTTTTCCATCTAAAATATAAATTGTGGCTCACTTTAAATTGCTGTTAGCGTTTTTCATTCATGTATCATTTAAATATTGATGAATTGAATTGAAATAGTCCAAAAATGTCATTTATAAAATAAATAGAAAAAGAAAGTTTAAATATAATATTTTTTTTTTTTTGGAAAAGTCTCTATGCAACGAATTTTGCAATGATGCAAAGACATTTCTAATGTGTTTTTTAAGAAGTTAGAACTTTCGGTTACTAGTTCAACAGGTTTTTTTAGTGGTGGACTTGGAGTTGCCGTAAATATTCATAGGAGAACTACTGGGAAGTAAACTAGTAGTATTAGTATCACTAGTTTTAATATTTGGAAACAATTCGAAACATAATACTGTTTTTTTTATTGTGGTAAAATCTTCAACTGAGTCCTTCCACCCAGGGCGGGCGGGACGCGAGGGATTGCCAGACTTGTTCTGCCTTAAATCCACGGTGTTATTTCAATTAGTCAGTCAGTCTTCCAGGGTCACGGTTGCCTGAAGGAACAGCACCGCGACCCTGGTTTTTTCAGATTGCTCAGCTCTTTGTAGAACAGAACTGTTTTGTGGAACACAAGTGGGAACAAACCGAGAGTATTACTCATACTCATCTTTCAGTTGATTTTTTTGTAACTTTGTTCCTGTGTTTCGGTGTTAATTTTGATGGATTGGCTACATGGCTACAATTATTATTGTTGTAGCTAATTCCATCATAGGCTCTGACTTTCTGAGTGGATAGTGGATGAGCCTGGAAAAGTTTATGATGGATTATTTTATCAGTCTTTATCGTAACTTAGTACTTTATAATAATCATATATCTATCGACTTTTGTGTTATATTTGAGTAGCAATTACTGTTCAAAATTATCTTCTAGGAACGTTTTAGTAAGAGGTGGAAATAGCTAGGATACATTTTTGCTACGACTACCGTGTAGTCGGGACGGGATACCAATGTTATAAAGAGGTACAGTGAAAAGTGTACCTCTTTATAACATTGGTATCCCGTCCCGACTACACATAGGTGCAAATATCGAAAATAAAATATTAAAATTAATGTAGTTAGCTGTGAAAGTTTGTTTTAAATCAATCCAAAAGTTTTGTAGCTTGTTTTTTTTTTTAAGTATCAACTAAAAAAAAAACATGCGAAGAAAGTTTAGATGTATAATGTACGAGTGTAGATTCGAATCCAAAAAGTTTGTAACTATTTTGTTGAGTCAATGGCAATTACGTCGGCCTAATTCGTTAACCTGCTAAGTGCATTTTTGCAAGGTTTACAGGACGAACAAAAAACTGAATAATATCTTTATTAGTTTAGCAATCAAAATTTTGAAAATCCCGTTGACTTCTATATTTTTTCTTGATATTTTAAAAACATAATATTTAAAAAAACCTAAACAGATTTTTCAAAAATGAGGAAAACGTTTATTTAGCGGTTATTCGAGGTGAAATTTCAATTTGCTTGAGGACTTAGCAGTTTTTATCTTTTTGGTATGGTGTATAGATAATTGAATAGTGCAGTTAAACGAATTCAATTAGTAATCAAAATAATTATTTATTATTGAAAATTTACAAATCAGTCCCTCTTTAATAGGAAACAGGGTTAAAATATCTAAACTAAACTCTTATCGCATCGGTGTGAGGGGTTCGCATTGGGGCAGCGGCGGCGTTGGGAAAACGATGAAGTACTTGAGATTCGTCCTCGACAGCCCGTGGAACTTCAGGAACACTTCCTGCGTTTGGCCCCAAAGCTAAACCGGGCAGCAACCGCCCTCAGGCGACTCCTGCTCAGTCTCAGCCGGCCAAACGCCTCCTACCAGAAGGTCATGGCTATGCGGATGATCCGAGGATACCGCACGATCGCCGGTGAATCAGCCAACCTCCTTGCCGGATGCTGCCTTAGGATCTGAATGCAACTGCTCTCCAACGCGTCTATGAGTGGCGCGTGGAGGCGCAGCGCCGCCTACCGCCCGCCGGGGCGAATCCCCGCTGCCTCGACTTCTCGAGGCGCGGCGGGAAGAGCTCCTGCGCGATCTCAGGGCAGTATGGAGGGAGCGACTGTCGCAACCGAGACCCGGGCACGCCGCAATCGCGACGGAGACCCCTCTTTGAAGAGTGGCTGGATAGGCGTCACGGCGGCGTCCTGACCTACCGCCTGACGCAGGTCCTCATCGGACACGGAAGTTTCAGGAGGTACCTGTGTCGGATAGGGAAGGAAGAAAGGCCTGGGTGTCACCACTGCGAGGATCACCCGGAAGAAACGGTGGAGCATACGGTGCAGGACTGCCCCGCTTGGGCAGAGCACCGCCGCGTTCCTCACGACGGCGATAGGATATTATGCGACCTCTCACGCCCGGCATTGCTCGAGGCCATGCTGCGGGGCGAGACGGAGTGGGAAGCGGTCAGCTCCTTCTGCGAAGCAGTTATGCTAGCGAAGGAGGAGGCGGGACGCGTAAAGGTGAGGACGTGGCTGCGTCCACCTCACAGCCCAGCCGCAGTGGTAGACGCCCACTGCGTTGGACGTCGTAAGACGATTTCCGGTCACCGTAGGTGCGGGCATGCGGGCTCCGAGTAATGGACGAGTCGCTGTCCGACCATCGACCATGTCCAAGTTGCGCGTTGTGTTTCACACACGCCTCAAAGAGTGTCAGCACAATGACGTCCCCTTTAGAGGGCCAAAGCCTGCTGGTGTCGGGTCTTACGTATAAATCGTGACCCCGGAACGTAAAGGCTATTGAAGGACACCGTGGATTTTAGTCAGTACAAGTCTGACATTCCCTCCTGCCCTGTCTTGAGTGGGAGGACTCATTTGATGATTTTACCACGATTAAAAAATGGTAAACTCTTCATAAACAATCAGTAATAATGTTATAATATACGTTATTATAATGTGTTGTCTGTCTTGTAGTACGTGTTGTACTCCTAAGTATTTTACTATTATTAATGACAGCAGTATTAAATATTGTTTTACTACTGCTACTGTATCACAATCAATTAATTATTATAACAATAAATTAAAATAAACAATTTTCCCAAACGGCACGTGAGTTTGGGAACATTTTCAGTGCAAAACTGAGGCCGCAACAGGATTTAGCAGGTTTGCGTTGTGGAGAGTGGCTAGTGGTAAGAAAGCAGTTTTTCGTGCATAGCTTTTTACACCTTTTTAGGCTGAAATCGCTGCTATTTCTTAAATGCTAAGGTAGATATTAGGCTGAATTTTCTAACTGCATCAAAAAGTCAATTTTGCCAAAAATGGACTTAGCAGGTTAACGAATTAGGCCGACGATTAATATTCTAAGCAGACCCAATTCGGGACTGATTCTCAAAGAACAAATTAGGTAACTCAATAAAGTTTTAACTAGCCTCCTCTTTCCCGAATAATTCAATTATCTTTACTTTTATATAAATATAGACAGGTAACATCTCTCTCCTGAGTGAAAACAACGAAGTACTAACATTAGTGAATTCAGGATCATTTACACGGTGAGAGTTTGTCGACCGGACCGTCGGGATGCGAGAAAATCCAAATCCGTAGCTAGAGTTAACGAAACAACTTCAAGGCGCTCCTGGAAATTATCTGTGGCGTGGTTGAAATATGATAAGCAAAATTCGCCTTTACATACACTCAAGTCATCTTCCAAATCATTGAATAGTTATACTAAACAATTAAAAAAAAAAACTAGTCGCAACAAAGTAGCAACCGCGATGACGAGTGACACTACCCGTTGTTACATTGTCATCATCATGTCGCAACAATATTTTGGTCTATTGACGCAAAAAAACATAGATGTCTATTTACCAGAATCTTTTCAATTATTTAAAGAGTAGAAATGATAATCTAAAAACATTCATGGGAGGCAATTTTGTCAAACTGTGATTACAACAATGTTTATATTAATATGTATCTTTCCGGGATTTCTAATAGACAATCGTGTGTAGAAAACAGTTTTAAAATTAAATATTAACTATGAAAACATCACAGCTAGATTAGACAAATAAATTGTGTCAAAGTACATATATAACTTTTTGATATTAAAACTCTATTACATTTTTTTTAAAGTTTTTATTTTACTCTTTTTAGTTTAAATATTCAACCACAATTCTTGACAAATACGAGTACATCATTTTCTTACATGAGCACTAGAATTTTGTAATCCGTAACACCGGTAATAACATCGTTAAAATCTCTTACATTCATTCCCTATCTCGAAAACTACTGAACCGATTTTGATGAATCTTGCAGTATTCCCTAAGTTGAACAATACCTAGTACTACAAAAAAAGAATTACTTAAATCGGACTTGTAGTTCCGGAGATATGCGAACACAAACATAATTTACTAAATCAGTCGATGCCAAGTCCTTACTAGAGGAGTTGTACCTTCCATCATCAGCTCAGCAACATGAGATGATGATTACCATACGCAAATACTTAAATGACTTCATAAAATTTGCGAAAAACGATGTGTGGGCCTATAAAATTTGAGGGTTGCCCTCGATTTCTCCAGGATCCAATCATCATAATATGCTGACATGGTGACAATGGGCCACTCCTGAAGTATCTCTTTTCGAAAAAAAAATAATTTTGCAAATCGGTCCACAATTGGCGAAGTAATCGAGTAACAAACACACAAAAAAAAAACATACCGTCGAATTGATAACCTCCTTCTTTTTGAAGTCGGTTAAAAATCTCGGAATTTTTCTGCTCATTAAAAGTAATTTCGGGTTTTGGGGCATATTCACTTTATTCTTACGCTGTATGAAATCGGTGTAAGTACATTAATAACTCTACATAATTCCGACCTATGATTTTATGACACGATTAAATTTCAAACGAGCATGTTTTTTCGCTCGTGTCTAAATCATGACAATCGCATAGGTCGATCGTTGACGATCTACCTATGCTGACTGACTTGGGCAAGCGCGGCATAACCTTGAGGTTATGCCGCGCTTGCCTAGGTCAGTTCATGTACCCAATACAAGCTGGGTTTTGAAGGTCAAATAAGCTGTTACTCCATGTGGAATGAAACTAGGCATAATGATTTTTCTAGACTTTTTAATGTCAAAAACGCATAAATAAAACAACTGTTCACACGGGTCAACTAGTTTTACTACCTTTTTAAGATAGCCGATTCGAGGCGAGGAAGTCTCCTCTTGTAATTGAGCCATAACTCCCAGAGTTCATTAATAGAATGATAATTTGCTTCTCCCAACATAAACTTGGCAGTAACATGGATCTCAGGAACATTCCCCATGGGATTCAACTCGTGGCTCTATCCTTCTAATTAGGTACTGAGAAATGAGGTCAGTAAGAGATTATACACAGTATACATATTTAATTGTGTACTAACCTTAAGGGCTTTGAAGCAAGAGTTTTGTAAAGGACTGATGGACCAATTGAGGCAATTTTATCTTTTCACAGCAGTGAAGCAATTTATAGTAGTTAGTAAGAAAAATTCTGAAAGTGGCGCCGATGACTGAAAAATGGACCGTGATTTTCATATCCGGAAAAAAATGCCAGGTTTATTATCTACCTCGTACATATGTACGATTGTACGTTCCTCATGATAATATTATATACTCGTTACTCTTACTCAATACTCAATATGACTTCTGAGTACATCAAAGAACGGATTGCAATTATTTTTAAATCAATATTACTACTTTTTGCCATACGCGAACTCATTCGCAGCTATCAGAGATTAAATTATTGCCTTTTTACTTACCTCAAATTTACCAACACATCGTTTGATATAGGTAAGTTAGTACATATTCTTAAAAGAAAAGAAAAAAAAAAGTAGTAAACGCTTTACAATTTTCTATTTTCGTCTCCCGTGCAGCAGTTGAAGTATGCTCTACTATACGTTCGTACGTATGTATGTAAAGCCAACGAGCGGTAAAAAGCAGTTCTATTTTTACATCACTGTTAACGTTTTTATTTTTCCTTTCAATGTGGGTTGTAATGAGATAAGCACTAAGCGAGGTCGCGGCTCTATTTATACTCCTGCAACCATAGTAATGTAGAAAGCCTTCTATTATAGTGACGTCACTGATTAAAATGGTGTCAGCTGTCATCGTTCTCGTTTCCTTTTCATTACTTATCGGGTAATATCGTTGGTCTATTATTTTTTACTTGATAAAATTACTGAAGCTATTGTGTTTATTAAGGGCTACTTTTTTTCAATTTTCGTAGAACTTTATTAATATAGGTGAAGGTTAAAATCAGCCATTAGAGGCCTTTATTATTAAGAAAATGGTAATGAAATTGAAACGGTAATATTTCCTAATACCTAATTAAACTGTTGTATGGGCGTCTGAAGATGGTAGTCAGCGAGACAAGTCCAAGACACGACAGCGTGATAATTAAATCTTTTTCTGATTGGTTGGAAAAAGCAAAACGCAGGTAGAGTATTTTTCTTTCTTTATTGGTACATTTCAATTCATTATTTTGTATCTAATATTTGGCCGTAACTGAACAACAATTTTTTGGCAGCACTTCTAATAATACTTAGGCACTGTATTTTATCTTGTGTTTGATTTTGCAAATTGTAATTAATATGTTTTTCAATAAAGTCGGAAGAAAGCAAGTTATTTTTATTTAATCTGTAGTTTCGATCTTTTACTCCCTAAACGATATTGCCTTTCGGTCAATTGGAAGGAAAATCAATCTTTGTTTAGATCACTAATAACAGAATCCAATTTCATATTAATATTAATCTTTTGTAAATGCTAATAGAGCTGACAATTGCAAGCTCAGTTTGGCATCAAAATACAGCAATTAACGTAGTTTATGGTGTTAAAGAGGCGACTTGTCTGTGAGCTAGATTTAGTACTTGATTGCCTACTCCAGTATGTGCTTAATTATCTTACATGATATTATTTATTTATGTATACGATCTTCGGGAAAATACATATATCATCATCATCATCAGCCTATATTGTTCCCACTGTTGGGACACAGGCCTCCTCTCTGTGAGACCCAGTACGGGTTGGTAGATGTCACATGTCTTCGAATTTTTGGTTCTAGGACATGTTTCCTCCTCACGATGTTTTCCTTCACCGTTTTGAGAGAATACATACATAAAACATGATAATGGATAGCTAGAAATAAAATGTTACATAACGATAAGTTACTTTAATAAATTGTTCCGAGATGTCACAAAAATTTGGCTTTTGCTTGAAATGTATTTTAATCATCTTTTAAATCTTTATATTTCAAATGATTAATTATTGTCTTTAGGTAAGGTTCAGGGCTTAGGTCTTCTGGTCAAGAGTGAATAAATTACTTCAAGGCATGCGTGCTTTATCATCAATTACATCTTTGTTTTTTTTTTATTGTGGTAATATCATCAAATGAACCACCCAGGGCGGAGCGGGAGGGACTGTCAGACTCGTACTTCGCCCTTTACGTTCCAGGGTCACGGTAATTCGGTAAGTCCCGTGAACCCGGCAGGCTTTGGCCCCCCGCCATTATGCTGGCTGTCTTTGAGGCGCGCGTGGAACACAACGCGCCGTTGACTCAGGCATGGTCCATGGTCGGACAGCGAGTCGCCCATTACTCGCCGCCCATTACATCTTTGCTTGTCATCAGACCAGATAGTGGTCAAACGCGAACCTATCGCTTAGTAAAAGAATGAACCTATATACTTGTATATTTTTAATTACACAAATGTAGCCCTGTTTCTGTATACGAGGGTTTAAAATTACACGATAAAGAGATTTAGAACAACTGACCCGAGGTACACTAAGTGGTCGAAGAGCAGTGACACAGCGCCCCAAAGGTCGCTGATGTTAATCTCTCTTGTGTCACATAATTATTAAACCTGTTTAACCTTGTTTTAAATTCTGTAATTAGCTCTTAGCTATATAACAGCAAAACCGATATTCAAGATTAAGCGATGCTTGCCAAGATTGCCTCGGAATGCACGTAAAGCTCGACTGTCATTTTTAATTCTTTGACAATCGTTACAGTAAGAAACCCGTAATTTCTTACCGCAGACTAAAGAAACAGTACCCTTAGCACGAATTTTCACTCTTTTCACTTTACAGCGTCTTTCCAGTATTTAAGCTATTGTCAAACAGACAGGCGTGGCGAATGCGAAGCGAGGCCTTTTTGTTTGTAATGTATGGAATTGTTTGAAGCCAGTCACATAGACTATCGGATCGCTTTCGCTTTTCTATATGACTGGATTCAAACAATTCCATACATAAAACAAACAAATAAAAACGCTTCGGATCGCATTCGCTTCGCCTGTCTGTCTGACAATAGCTTTACAGCGTTTCTTGTATGAAAAAATGGAACAGCGCCTCTGGTGTGCGAAGAAGGAACTAATTTCTTCCTTGAAAATTGATAATTTGAAATTGTCAAAGTTCCTGTTTACTTTACGTCTCAAATACTGAAAACTCGTGCTAAGGGTACTGGATAGTTTTTAATCAGTCAAATCTGGCAGTGATTTTAGCTTCATACGGAACTCATTTGATTATATTATTTGTCGAACCTAAACGGAATTCAGTCATAAGTTCAATTGACTTGCATTACGGCTTGTTTCAAACAACCATACAATGATTGCATTTTGATTGTAAAACAAACTGAATCCATCGATTGTTCGGAAATACTTCACTTCTAAATATACCACACCCGTGTTCGATTTGTATTTCAAACGAATTTAATTTACGTGTCCTAAATATGGAACGTAATGAAACAGAAATATGTCGGTATTGCCAATGAAATTACTCGCTTGTGTGAAAGCGTACAGTCATGGGTATAAATAATAACACATGCCTGCAATCGTGCATACGACACGACGACGGCGACGAGACGCGCGACTTTGCTGTGGGTTCGCGCTAACTTACAATCTATGTCCGCGTCACCTTAAGTTTGTCACTTAGTTCTCATTTCGTATCTATGAGGTATTTCGTTGTATACACAAATTACCTTGAAACCAAACGCATTGCAATCTTTTGAGGTCTACATCTAGTCGTCCATGTGTTTTGGCCCGTAGATTTACCGAAACTTCAAAATGATTTTCTCCTATTATTGCATTGACTACGATTACTATTGCATTGATGACTATTACATTACGAACATATTTTTAAGAGGCAATCTCATTTCACGAAAAATAACTATTATGTCATAATCATAAATTATAATTTATTTATTGTATTATGGTCGTGACTGTACATGATCGAATATTCCGTGATGACTTTTTTATGAAAGTCTAAGTAATTATGATGACTGTGATCAGGCGATTGTTTTCACTTGTACTGTATTATTATTTTCCTCGTTCATTCTGTTAATACTGAAACTTCGTCAACCCATATAATGGCGTTGTTTTCGTCTTGAACCTTTGTAATTAAATCACAGAAGGGAAGGTCAAAAATAATTAGTAAAGGTTAAAAAAAAAACGGGAACAAAGGAGGTCAAACATAATCTCTCATTAACCCTTAGCCACCTGACGTGTTTTTCAGTTACACTACCACCTGACGTCGGTCATAGAGACCGCTTGCGTATTTGCTATGTTTACTTATTTTTTATTTATATATTATTTTAAATGAAAGTCAAATATATATTTTTATTATATTTTTTATTAAATTTAAGTTTTTCTTTATTTACATATACTAAATCAACACATAAAATAAACACATGCAATTTTAGAAAAAATAAGGAACTTTGGATATATGAGATCTGAATGGGAATTTTAATTACTACATATTATAATATACCTATTTACTATTAGTCCAACATATTATCTTAAGTTTAAAATTATTTTTGGCTTAATCAAGGCATAATTTTTATAAAATTACAAAATGTAAAGTTTTACAAGTTGCGGCGACAATCAAGGCACATTTTTAGGCAACATTCAATGTAAATTGGGTTTTTACATACGAAACAAAGCTGTTTTACGCTTCTTCTTAGGGTCGCATGTTGAACATGTCTTCCTTTTTTCAAAATTTTCAAGATTGTCAGATTTGTTTTTGGTTGAAATTTAGCCTCATCACCTTCAGCTTCTGAATCTGACTGACAGTCGCCATCAATAACGAAGCTCTGGTACACTGAGATGGTTTTCAGAGTCTGTAGCCATCGTAATTTATTTGCTTCAGCCATTATGAGCCGACAATAAAATAAATACTATGTAGTAATAATAACATAACAACCTGACGTCGGTCACTCAGACCGCTCTCAAAATATAATTGTCTATAATTCACACCTGCGCTCACTTCTGGAGCTGCTGAGCGCGTGGCGTGTACTGACGGGGAAGGGGAAAAAGTACAGGGAGGCACGGTTGCACCGCGCGCATAACAACAGATTTATTTTGAAAATAAAATCGCCAGAGTCTCTGAGACCGACGTCAGGTGGTTAAGGGTTAATATGATAGTATAAAATTGAGTTGGTATTAATAATATTATTTCTTAGAATTCTGATTAAAAAAAACAGTCTATGAATAAGAAAACTTACTAAATAAATGCCTTTTGGATTAAAAAATACGAGCAAAAGTAAAAAACAAAAGGAAATTAATGTTTTTAAAGAAACATTGTTACAGAATAATAACAGATAATTATTCATCAATATCTAATGAAAACGTTTACAAAAACATCTGGTAACGTACAACTTATATGAATCATGCTATTCTTATTATAATACTTTCTAGTTGGTTGTTGCTGTAAACAAAGTGTTCTTTATTCGAAATACGTATATTTTGTTCAAATATTCAGATATTACCTACAACATGAGAAATTAAATTTTCAATTTGATAATGTGTTACTTAGAGTTCATTTTCTACTATTACCTAGAGACAGAACACTACAAGTATTTGCTTTTTTTTCCTCATTCCAGATTTAATTAGAGCATTATTTCTGTCTAAATCATAGCAAATATTTCCTTTGAGCCATTTACAAGTCATGACGTCACTCATGATAACAGAACAACATCATTTATGGTGTGACCGCAATCGTTGTAATGTACCGCTCCTTAGGTGGTTTTGAGGAGAGATATAACTCCTAGCGGTGCCGCACTACATGCTAGCAGTGCCTGTGGTTACGATAGGCATGTCATTATTATCATTTCACCCACATAATGCAGTCCACTGCTGGACATAGGCCTCTCCCAGGGAGCGCCACCGCACATCTTCTGCTTTTTTCATCCAGCCACTGCCAGCCACCTTCTTCAGGTCATCGGTCCATCTTGCCGGGGGGCGTCCCACCTAATCGCGGTGTCCATTTGAGAACCTTCCTACTACACCTTTCGTCGGTTCTGCGGCAGACATGACCAGCCCATATAGAAATGGTAACAACATCAATAAATTGCAAATTTAATTAGTCCATTGAGTTTAAACAAAATAATGGGTACATAATTTTCTTTTTTTGTTGAAATATTGCATATTCACAACGATATAACGCACCAAAATTCAAGAGAATAGAATAGAAAAACAGTTATTTGATATTAGACATACACACACAGAAAAAATAAAAATAATAGATTTAAAAATACACACAATACGAATTCTGATTGAGCAAGTCCACACAAAAAGGGTTACCAACTCAGCATTTGCTGGGTGAAAGACACCCAAGAGTGGAGGTTTGTGACGTCAGAAGCAAGTAAAAACTGCACTTGCTTGTAACGTAGGTATTAGCAATTTTAACTATCGTATCTTCGTAAATTTTGGGTTACATAAGAAAAGAAAAACTATGTGTCAATTTTTATTCGATTATCTAAGTGATGACGTAATAATATTAATATTTTTTTTTTCAGTCAAATACCCTATTGAGCGATCCCATTGGCGGTGTTAACAGTGTTCTGTCGGTGCACAGGAGTTTCAGTTCTTTCAGGGTGAGCTCGATCCATCTTATATCTTATCTTTGGCTTCTAAGCTTGATTGAGAAAAAGAGCAAACACATTATTAAAAAAATTAGAAGGCAGACAAGTCCGCTGTCAACGTTTATAGTGATAACATGTGTTATTTGCATCGGGCAGTGTACGTCTTAAGCACAAAATATCAAAATATCCTAACACGGGTTGTTCTTAATCAGCAGTACCTCACTTATAGATACACTATAGGTACGATTATCTACAAAGACTGGAGCCATCGATACGCATGGTTTGATCAATAACTTTTATACAATGCCGACGTTCAGTCACGTAAAACGTTCTATCTCTTCAATTAGACCGTCTGCATTTTGGATTTTATTCTCAGAGAAGCTTGATTCTTGGTAATGAAGCAAAGACCGATTGAATGGTCAAAACTGTTGGTATATTAGCTCAATAAGAACGAATCGGCTTAGGAAAAGTACCCTCGATATTTAATAAGAACTCACTTATTCTTAAACTCTTATAAGTCTTCGGTATTTAGGTTTTGATTGCGTGATAATTCGAATAATGTCTTATAGTCGATTGTAACGAACAAATTGGGAATTACTGCTAACGAAATATATAGAAGAAAAATTAAAATATAGTTAGAAGAAAGTGCGTGCTTCATCGGAAAATTAAAAACTTAAAATTAAAATTTACAAAGACGTGAAAAGTCATGCTAGGCCCTAGCATGACTTTTCACGTCTTTGTAATTTTTAATTTGATGAAAAAAAAAATTGTACTAAAGTAAAGTACGGAAATCTTTTCATATGACCTCTGTACTAGTTATAATAGTAGCTTGTCGTAATAAAACGAAGCGTAAATAACAAGTGTGATATTCAACACTGTTTTCTTTGGCCTGACTGAAAAAAGTCGGGCTGGCCTTAAGTTTACCACAGTTGAATGTAATAAGTCCAAAAGTAATCAAGATTTTCGAAAAACATTACGTAAAATATTAAACCAAATATGTACCTAAGCCCAGATTTCCATGGAGTCGCGGGTCTGTCTTAGCATATTTTAATCGCCACCCTGGAACACAAAGAGCAACTGATGTAATAGGTTGATTTTTAGTCACTCAAGTTCAAATTTCACCCAGTGTAGAAGAATTTATTTGATGTAACGTACCTGGACGATATCATAGTAGCCAAGTAAATTCAATAAGTTACAAAGACAATCTGAAGTGACAACGGTACGAACCCTTTTCAATGTTTACGACCTTACTTAGACCGTAACTGTTAAGGGTAAAGTTAATCAGAGAAACGTCCACTGTTAATGAATTCGTCTAATTTATTTACTTCCAATTATTTTACCTTTAAATAGTTGGCAAGAAAATGGCAGTACATTATACTTTTATTTTTTATGTGTTGAGATAATTATTCTGTTTTTGTAACTAAGGGTATAAAACGGCCACTTTGGAATTATGATAGAATAGAATAGATTTTTGTTTATTGTACACTAAAATTGATACACGGCTATTTATTTGTTATTATTTGTAATCAATTGAGATTGTTTTCTAAAATAAATTGACAAAGATAAACAATTCAAATACTAATATTAACTGTGTCCCCGACTAATTTTCGGAACTGGATTTCGTATTTTTTAACTGAAATCGATTCTGCTTAAATAGCCGTTTCATGCTCCCTGATTAATTGAAACTTTGTCTAAATGACAGATTAATGAATTTAAAAAGAACTAAGGCGAGTAAATATTTAGCGTGACTAAATGATATTTAGATTGTTGTAAATAATTTGAGGCTCCGATTTAGTTTGGGTTTGAATCCAAGCAGGAATTTTATGGAATTTATTTAAACAAGCAGCAAGCATTCGCGTACATTTAGTATAGATTTGATACATGGTGCGCATTGTGATGCTCGAATGTCTTCTCTCACTACTGATGAAATGTTCGGATCTGTAAAGTTACATTACAGGTGAATGCTCGCGGTGAGGGAGCGCCGTTAAGTAATTCTAGGATCCCTCACTTGTTGCTTTCCATCACGTGACCTTGAAATCAGGCCAAATAATAATATCAAAATTTGATAGCCTTCGCATTTGTAACAAGCTCATGGCATAATGGACCCAAGGCCAAATATTATAATACCATTTAATAGTTTTGAATTACATACATAAAATTACTTTTATGACAGAATCTTTTGCGTAGCGAGATTTTTTCGATTTAATGAAACAATGCTAATTTGAATGCTACCTTTTTTGTTTCTATAACGTCGACAAACAAAAATAAACTTTCATAAAAGAGGCTTAGAGAATTATTTTGAGTAAAATGAACATGCAACAAGGTAATCTTCTTCATTTTCATAAAATTCTTTTTTCACATAGTTGTCCTGGTTACGTACATAATCCGTTCCTATACTCATAGTTGAGCACAATGACTGCGTTACTATAGTAATAGTTAAGAACAATAAATCGTTATTGAGCACAATAATCAATGGGGATGGCAACTCAAAGCTAATCGTAGATGGCGCTGCGATAGTTGGTCCCTACGTCAGATTACTGTCTACCTTGTATAAAAAACAAACAAGATTTATTGTTATAAAAATTGAGTATAAATACAAAACAAATATGGAAAATTATTCGTCAATGCAAGTGCATATACTAAAAGAAGAATTATGACGCCGCGGTGCCTCTACAAGAGGAAAAAAAGTGATTTAATTGAGTGGTAATACATTTGATTTTACCGTAATAAATCCACAATTACTTGTAGTTGAGGTTTCATTTTTTGAGTTTAGGTATTTTTTACCTGTCCTCTCCTATAACAAGAATATAATGCTGCTCCTGACTTTCTATTTTGATAAAATATCATAATGTTTTAAGTCAGTCATTTTACCCCTTTTTTCTATTTAGATTCGAGAAATATCACAATATTATTTAATTTCTTAACACCACAACTATCACAAAACTCGTTCCAGGTGATAATTCTTCCGCCAGACGAACCATTTCATGATTTATGGAGCGATGTAATACTGGTACTTAACCTCCAATAGAAAAGTAGATATTATTTTGACAAGTGTATTCGATTGTTTAGTTATGGTATAATCACAGCATTTCATTAATAAACTCAACTAACGGCCTGTCTCGGCTTCGCAAGGCTGGATATTTGTTTATTTTATAGCTTTTCCTAAGTTATAATTCAATTTTTGTTCTCAAGGCAGTCACAGCAGCTACCCATTATTTCTTGATAGTGTGAATTGTCGCAAATTTGTATGTTCCATCATTTTTACAGCTTATTACACAACATCTAGTCATTTTACCTCAATAAATCGTTTTTTTTCAGAAAATTCCTTTGATTTGACAGAATTTTGGGACCAAACTGTCACTTGTCACTTTGACACTTGCCTTCCCCATTGTAATAATTGAGTTCGCCATTCTCTTTGTAGGTATCCAACATGATTTATCATCACTCTTAGCCTATTCTTTTCTTAACTACAGAGGCGTAGCAAGGCGGGGGCGAAGCGGACGCTAGCCCCCGGCCTCGCAACTGAAGGGGCCTCGCACCCAGAGAAAAAAACTTGATAACGGCAATCACAAGTTAGCAACCAGACAGTAAAGCACATAATAATATACTTGTGGTGTCCGATGAGTGGGAAATGAAACACCCTAGAGGCCTCGCGATGCTGATGTCGCCGATGATCACATTTAAGTCTAACTCCTCGGCTGCTCTCGCGAGGGTTTGTTGCAAGGTGACGGTTACGTTTTATTTCTGATTGGAAACTGAACTCTTTGACTCTTATAAGGGGGCCTCGCGCGAGTATCGTGGGTAAGTCATATTGTCCTAAAAAAAAAGAGCCTCGCAAATGTATCTTGCCCCTTCTTAGATTCGGTCTCACTGCGCCACTGTTAAGTATGTTGGAGTTGACACCGTATCTTCCAGCCAACCAAAACCACCATCATCTATATTACTTTGTGCTATGAGAATGAACGGCCAAGATTACTAAACAATTGATCAGGTTGATGTGCCTGAATGGCGTCAAAACATAATACCTACACCCCTTGACCTCAAAAACACACCCCCACAGTGTACTTTACCCCTATAACTGGGTTAACCAGAAATAAACGAGGAAGGAAAATAAGTGAAAGAGTTTTTACAAAGGCCGTAACAAGCATGTTTCACTTTGATGTGCTATCGTAGTCACACACCAAAACAAAATGAGGTAGGTTTTAATAGAAGAAAATGTGACGACATAACTTTTTCGACGTTCGTTTGTCGAATCGTCGTAATATTATGGTAAAGTATCGGAGACTTGCAACGCGTTGTGTGCGAAGGAGCTAACACTTCAGAAATAGGCATTGATTTGTGTACTTGTGTACGTACAAATATTTATAGGATCAAATACTACGTCATCATATTATAATTCAGCAATATAATACGTATTACGATATTTCAGTGCGCTCAATGCGCCCGATATATTAGATTAGATAGGTCGTAAATAGAGAATTATTGTTCCGTGAATGCAAATAGATTCAGTCCAGTTTAATAGTACAGACTGATTATTTATTGAAACTATTATGTGCTTTATGGTGAGTGATGTGGATAATATAAAGCGGAGGAGTGAACGGTTAATAAAATTATGGCGTTTGAACTAAAGGGTTCATGAATGATTGCTAATTGCAATAACATTCAGAGAAAAAGGTTCCTAACTTTTATTCTAATAGTGTCAAAACAAGCCACCTTTGCGTGAATTTTTTTATCTTTACAGTTTAATACACTTTTTCTTACCTTTAATTTTCTCAAATAATGCCTTCTATCATCATTTTTACTCTCAATGCTGTTGTCGTCTAAATAACTCAAATTTCATCAATAGATAAACAACATCACACCAAATTAAAGAGTAATAATATTAAGTGTCATTATTTTCTTTCTTTATTCTTGAACTCACAAACTCACGTAACAGTCTTCTTAAAATAAATGGTACACCCAAATACACTTCATTGCATCTTCTATGAATTAATTTGTAAAACGTTGACTATTTACAATGTTGTGCAACTGAGGTTTACAATGTAAACGAAGCTTTATTCTACAACGCGGTCAAGTGTCTGACCGACCCTTGTTATAATCCGACAGACACTGAAATATCTCTCGAGTAGGCTGGAGTTACGAGTGAACCTATGCTCTTGGGCGTTTTTATCTTTAGACATATTATAGGATTAACTTGTAATTTAAGGGGTAAATGAGCGTTAAAATAGTGGAACAATGCACAGCCAACTGCGCCGTGCAGTGAGAAATTGGTTTAGAATTTCATATCTGATTAAATGCTGGATAATATTTTTTTTTTTTTGAAAGCTTGTCTCACATTAGGAATTTTTCCTGTGTTGTAGGTGCATTTACAAACATAGAAACAACGACCATTAGACTAACGCATAAAATTCAATAAAAATTTATTTAACCGTTATTAACTCATTCTGATTTATAGAGAAATCGACATGAAAAAAATGGTCCATTAGTTACACATTCCTACAGAAAACACTTTTGCCTCGGTGCCGGTGGTTAAAAGCAAAAATAGGTTACCAGGTATACAGTCTAGGTTATCGAACAAAGTTTACAACATACTATTCTCATGATAATACTTAAGTCTACTATGATATACGTCAACGAAAATACTCATTATCATAATGTACTTATACAGTAAACATTAAATAGTGACATCATGTTAAGACAACATGGTGGTTAACAGATTATGACATCATTTTGACGTCAAACGTTATCAGTGGTTGACGACATGATTTTCTTTTGTGTTTGTGTTTTCTTCCAATTCTAATTATATCTAATCAAACTTGGTTATAGCCCAGTCATTTTAGGGTTTCACCTCGAGTTTCACCTTTTTATGTCGTTCTAAATATCTCAAAAGTCACAATTACTATAGTGTCCGCGTCATTAGATACTGAAGGTCAAAGGTCATGAAAATCAGTTTTTCGTGAATATATCGCTTTCTATTGCACAAATAAGATTTGCACCTACAATGAAAGACATACTGACAGACAAATTATTATCTCTCATTCCGAAGTTTACCCCTTAAATGACTAGGCTAGATAATTGTAGGTTTCAGTTGTTTTGGTATTAGTCTTCTTCATCTTTGCGTTTTTATTGTATACGTCCTATTGGTAGGATACTACGACTGTTAGTTGTGCTACGTATTCGCAGCACACCTACACACAGCTCTGTCTCTCTACCTTCTCGACGTAAATCCTGAGAGGTGCAAGTAGTTGGGCAGGTATTAGTATTATTAAAGTGTAGTATTAGTAAAACGTAGTTTAAAACTTGTTTTGTATTTGTTGTTGAGAGTTTTTTACCAATAGTATGTCACCAATTATGTTAGGATGGTAGCAGGTGGCTCTCTGTAATTTCTGCCTACTCCCATAGGAAGAAGGCATGTATTTATGTGTGTATATTTTTTAAGTATATGTAACCAAGTCCTGTCATGTGCATAAAATCAAAACAGAGCTATTTTGATCGCTGGATGACAAATCAGAGAAGAAAAATAAAAGATTCCGTCTAAACTTATTGACCAGCAATTAATAAAGAGTATTGTAACTTGGTGAATGTGATTGTAGAAAGAATTCTTCAATCAATTTTGAAAATTCTTACACCAGTACAAAGTTACATTATTAATTGTTCTTGAGGGTACTCTAGAACAAATAATGTAGGTGACGTATTTTATTTTTTACTTACTGTATTTTATTTTCAAATTGTAAATGTGCCAAGCCGGGGCGGGCCACTACTTTTTAATATTCCAAAAATCCAGCCTTCCGAAAGCAACACAAAATAAAAAGTGTAATTCATATACGAAGTTAGACATTAATTTGATAAATAAAAGGTAAATAATGAAAAAGTATGGAAAGTATTATAGACTCTTTTGCACGTAAAAGTTTGCCCAGGTAAAGTAGGTAATGTCTGATGTTGCACTATTACTCGTATGTATAAAGCAAAACAAGTTAATCATTTTTAAAAACGATGTTCTTTTTAAAAAACAAATTATTTATTGTTTAAAAAAATACTCAAGATAGACAAAGTACTCGTCAAAACGAATCAAACGAGTCTAAACTCTATGGATCTGCGGCGTTTCATTACAGAGTTCTTATGGCGACCTTCCAGCTCCTTCATCAGATCAGCTCTATGATAATGACATGGAGCTGATCTGATGATGGAGGAATAATACATTGTCACGCGATTTACATAATACATGCAAAATTTCAGCTCAATTGGTCAATCATATTTAACTTGCAAGGTTTGATTACAGACAATGGGACAAGTAAAAGTAAATAAAAGCCTGTAAAATTGACGTCAACGCAACATACAAACCGTAAGTTTTAAGGAGCTAGTAGAGCAGAGCATTTACTTGTAACCGATCATCGAAAATTCGCCGTTTTTATTTTTGTCGAACTGAACAACTAACAGAGCAAAGTCAAACATAGCTACGACCTTTTTCATGATCGCTTTAGCAAACGCTACTCTACGTGTAGAGTAGCGTTTGTACACGTGTGTACACGTCAAAAAAAAATTATCATGAAGACGTCAGAATTGACAGTCGGTAAAGCATGCCAGAAAATTCTCGTTTATTTCTCTGTAATGCATCATTCGCAATAATACTTAATACAAGTGAATGCTTAAGTTTATCAACACTTTTAAACCAAGTTATATGCATTAAAAAACACCTGAGCGAAAAGAAAAATAATGAGATTGCATTCTCCATCCCTTGAGAACTGTCCCGTACTGACTACGAAGTCAATAGACTCTCCTTCACGTAAAGTTTTTCCAAGCAAACTTCTTTCGACGTCCGCGGTTGTTCCGTTGAGACATGAATAACAAATAAGTCGACTTTCCCAGTTACGTCATTAGTTATGGAAGATTTTTCTAGACTTTTCTTTTAGTAAATAGATAGGTACGTAAGTTCAGCTTACAGGTGAAATAAAGGCTGTGGGTCAATATTGATCGCTGTATTTTATTTTTAAAACATCAAATAACCGGATGCAGCTGAGTACCAGTGTCTTGCACGAAGTGGCACTCCAGCTACCTTCACAACCCAGTTACTGGGTACAACAATACACCTTGGGGCCGTTATAAAGTGAGAAGGGATTTTCGCACACGACTCACTCGTGAGTCACGACTGATCCGATCTAACAGCCAATCACGCTAATTATAATTTGCGCCACTTAGTCAACTTCGTCCAATTTCACAAACTCACTCTACCATACAGCAGGAAAATAGCGCAAAGATGTTACACATAAAGAAATCTGGTACCCTGCTGCATAGTGACCCTCCCAACGTTTTTTTTATCCCGCGACCTATCTTTGGCACACCGGCACACGTGGGATGGTAAGGGGACGTCGAGCTCGAGACACCAGCGACGCGCCAGGATTCCTCGCACTGACCCACCTCCCATCAGGTGCTCGATCGCGGAGCTGCGGATGCGCGCAACAATATTATTTATTGATTTCTTTAATTTGAAACTTCATGCGACAACCTACAGACGCCAAAACGGGTTGTTGTAAGTTCGCTACAAAATTGATACCCAACGTATGCAAAAAAAAAGTATGTGTAAACTAGCCAAAGGTTTTGTTTTTTTTTATTTATGATTATTGTAAATTCGCCCTACTTCTTTTATCGCACGGATAGCAGAACAATTAAATAATACAATCCAGCACAAAACTACCGAAAACGAGGACACAATACGGAATCTGAACAGAAAGTACTAGGAGAACAGGATCAATACTTGTTTCACTTCCCTTGCTCTGAAAGTGCTTCTTTGTGCAGGGTATAGGCTGCACAAAATCGAATTTTGTGCACAAGGGCATTAACGTATCTACTCATAAATGTATTATATTAAGACAAAGAAAATGAGCCATACAGCCAAATGCAATAAGAAGTTCACAGATAGAATTTGTTATTATAATTATAATATTTACTTTAATTTATTTGCCTTATTTGTTTTTAAGATATAATAGATATTAAAATTTTAATTCAAGTACGGTAGGTTAGTTGATTTAAGAAAATTATTATTACAAAATTAATTTAATAGTAGGCTGTATAGGTCTGCAGCCTAATATCAATGTCGTAAGATTTAAAAAAAAATAAAGCGGCGGGAAACAGTTCTTGTTCTTTTTTCGTGCATTTATTAATTTCTTCAATTTGCTAAAATTGTTAAAAATGTCCAGAATTGAATTTGAAAAATTGAAAAATAAAATTGAATTTAAATTTTGACAATTAAACAATTTCCTTTAGTATTCAAAACTGTTATAATTTTACTTTGAATTTTAATTAAAGAAATGTTATGTTATACTACTGTTTTATTTCCTCGCAATCGAAGTGAAAAGCAGAGTTTATAATTACTCGTCCACAAAACCATTTTTATCCTCGACATTACTATCAGCCCTCGCCTTCAGCTCGGGCTGCTAAAAGTCTCGGATAAAAATGGTTTGTTTTGTGCACTTGTTGTAAAATCTACTATTTTCGTAGGGAATTATTTTTGTGGCGAACTTACAACAATCCGCCAAAACATCAAACTACCCCAATATGTCATTTCAATAGATTTTGCACTTTATCACAATTGAACAAATTAATTTTCGATTGGGATAATTCGAATTCAGGTAGTTTGATGTGCACCATGCCTGAGGCATTCATCGTTCATTTCGTAAACTGCATGAATCGTCCGTGTTATTGGTTTGACTAAATACCAGCAACATTGCCATAATGTTACGAGGATAAAAATTAAATAATCATTGTGATATATAAAATAACAAGCCAATAACGTATAGCAAGCAAAATAACCTGTGATGACACTCCACAATAAAGCGTAAATAAAAGAGTAAGTCAAGTTCGTTTTTGGAAAGCAATCATATAACATGAATAATACATTATTTCAAAGTGGATCCTAAAAGGTTAACTTTAATAAAATCTAAATTGCAGACAAATATATTATATTTCAAAATGTAATTTTCCACGATATTAAAGTCTTGTTAATAAGTAAATGCTTATGCTTTCATAAGATTTAGGTACTAACATAAAAAAATGATCAGCACAAACACATTATTGTAAAAGCTCTTACATTAATATGCTTTAAAAAGGCAACAAATGTGTAAAGGATCAGGAAAGGAGGAAATTTTAATAAAAGCTCGTTCAGTGAAAGAGTTTACTTAATGTTTAACTTTTTTGCATAAAAATACAAGATACATGTTATTTCTCTAATGCTTGTAATTTCTTTATGGATTCAAGATGAGTAAGGCATTTTGTGACCAGGTTTGTGTTTATATTAATTATTATGATACTTTTAAAACTTTGTAACTAAAGCGACTTTAATCTGGACTTCGAAAAATAATTCAAATGCAAAATAATTAGCCAAATCGGTCTAGACGTTGTCAAGTTTTAGCGAAACTAAAGAACAGCAATTGATTTTTTTATAATAAAGATTGTTCCAATAATATTTTGTCACGTGATATAAAAAAAAAACACATTTAAAACATAATTATGAGAGCATTAATATCTAATTAAATTGAAGTGCTATTGGGTAATAGAGATCAATTCTTTATTTTTATCAAGGAAGTAAAGGTTACAATGATACGGAAATGGTTCAAATAACGAAAAACTGCCCTTTAAAAAAACCTAAAACAGTGCGACAGGCTCATCACAATAAGAACAACAATGGTAGATTTAATAAAGAAAAAACGCCACAACTACAATTTTAATCAAAACCTGTGATATCTTCTTGGTGCAAACTTATGGACTTCGTTTCAGCTTGTTTAAATCGAAATTTCATCCCATACTAATTTCATTTCCAGTCCATAATTTACTTCTTCTTAAAACAAAACTTCATGCCATAACACAAAACTGAAAATGAAATAATAAACAGGAACAAAGTAATCTAAAATTTTCGGTCCCCTAATATAGTTTTTATTATCAGACAAGGTAAGCATAAAAAAATGACGTTACAGCTGTTCCTAAATAAACTTCAGGAAATATAAATATTCTTCTTCTTATATATAAAATCTTATATATAAAATATCCGTGTCACAATGTTAGTTACCGTACTCCTCCGAAACGGCTCTACCGATTTTTACCAAATTTTATATGCGTATTCAGTAGGTCTGAGAATCGGCTACTATCTATTTTTTTTAATTTATATGGCAAAACAACGTTTGCGGGGTCAGCTAGTTTATATGTAATTTTACTTTTTTCATTATTTACTCTTTATGACGATACTCGTATTTTTTACGTTGAGGGAATAGTTGTCGCTAAAAAAATGTCTGGTTCATCTATCTATCTATATCTATACTTATAATAAATCTGTAGAGAGGTCAATTCTGTACATGAAATATATTTCCAAAATAACTATCAGGGGGTGATTAGGGATCGATACTGATGCCAAAAATGCAATTAATAAAATTTTTGTCTGTCTGTCTGTCTGTCCGTCTGTCTGTCTGTCTGTCTGTCTGTCTGTCTGTCTGTCTGTATAACCGTTATAGAAACAAAAACTACTTGAAGAATTTTGACGAAACTTGGTACAATTATTTTTCATACTCCTGCGCTGGTTATAGTATACTTTTCATCACGCTACAATCAATAGGAGCAGAGCAGTGAAGGGAAATGTTAGGAAAACGGGAGAAGTTACTCCATACATACACGCTAATCTTCGGAACTACTGGACGGATTTGAATGTTTTTTTTTTTGTATAGCTATTAAGTATGGGCAACATATAGGCTATAATTTATCTTGAAAACTTGAACACCTGATGCAGAACTGCAATAGATCAGCTAAACTATAAGAGATACAAAAATAGCGCCATAGCAAAAATTGTTCCGCGTGATGAGCATTTTCTGCTGAGAAAATAAATTTGAAGATATGGAACACCTGATGTGGAACTCCAAGAGCCCAGCTACACTATTACATATACAGAAATGACGTCTTAGCAAGAGTTGTTCCGCCTGATGAGCACTCCCTGTTGTCGTATAAAAACTGAAGATCTGGAACATCTGATGTAGAACTCCAAGAGCCCAGCTACACTATTACATATACAGAAATGACGTCTTAGCAAGAGTTGTTCAGCCTAATGAGCACTCCCTGTTGTCGTATAAAAACTGAAGATCTGGAACATCTGATGTAGAACTCCAAGAGCCCAGCTACACTATAACATATATAGGAATGACGTCTTAGCAAGAGTTGTTTAGTCTGATGGGCATTTCCTGTTGACTTACAAAAATGAAAGATCTGGAACGTCTGGAATCGTCATGCGCGTCCCGTTGTTTTCCCGTCCCCAGGCTCTAAGAATTCGACATCAGACGTTTCAGATCTTCGATTTTGACGACCCCATTGTCGCTGGCATAAGAAACAGGATCCGCGTACGAAGTCGCTGGCAGAAGCTAGTACTCAATAATATTTTATGATTTGCCCCCGAACTTTTTATAAAAAAACCTTTATAATGTAAAGTTGGTTAAGAGTTTTCGAGTTTAAATCCATTACAAACAAAACTACAAAAAAAAGTAATCTCTTTTTTTATATTAGTTTAGAAAATTGTATGCTCTAAACGAAATAAAGAAACTGAAATTGTTATGAAAAGTTAGATTGTGAGTGTCGTATGATACAGAAACAGCTTTAAGGAATAATCTACCTAACAACCTATTTTTACAATTTTTTCTAGTTGTCGTAAATGCGACTGTTCAGCATAAGATCTCAGGTTCAAGTCTCTATAGCAGGTACGTAGTTTGTATCCTGTTCCTGGTTAACGACAAAAGGCCTCATAAAACATGCCACCCACCACCCCTGCCTAAAGCGTCATTTATACGATGCAAGAACTCGCACGCGATTTGTGTTACACTGCGGACTTTATAGGTACGACGAATCCAGTTGATCAAACAAATATCGCAATTTAGTGAAACTCGCATGCGAGTTCTTGCTCCCCTTAGAGGTTACATACGCAACCTTTATGCTGAATTTCTAACCCATATAATGTCTTGTTCCATTTCGTTGCCAGGTTAACGTTGCAAGACACAGCTGCAAGACCTGGCTTACAGGTATTACAATGATACTAAAGATGCGAACTAAGTCCTTTTATAGTCTCTCTGTGGCATGTTTTAGCTCAATAGTGGCTTCCAACGAAATGCTATCTGAAAAAGTGATCCAGTAAATCTTTATACCTAGGGAACCCGTGTCCTTGAGCTCTAAAGTCTAGTAAATTGGATGCTTGACGTGGACAATTTTGAATGACGAGTCTGTCAATGGAATGCAAGTTGAAATTGTCGGTCGGTCTGTAATATTGGTCTGTGAATTTCATTGTAAAGGAATTGAGTGGGTTTTCAGTTTTACTTTTCTTCACTTGTTAACAATACATTTAAATTTCATTTTTGAACAATTAAAAACTAAAACGTATAGAAATAATAAAAGAAAATTGTAGAGTCCAAGTTCGCGGTCGTCTGGGCTCTTGACAGAGGAACCCTCTAATATAATAATAAGCTGGTCCAGAAATATTGCTTGCTAAATCAAGTGCTTGATCCAGAGTACCAAGCCAGAGACTCCACAGATGTTGAACGAGACATTTAGCAATTTAGTCATTCACCGATATGATTATCGACACAATGGCTGCTGTATTCACGTTCCACATGTCAACAACCGTCGAGCCAGATAAAGATTTTGCAGTTTCATTGTTATTGTGTTCCAATGTGCAAAGAATAATGGAATTGTCCTGAAATCTAGCAAGAAATCTTTTCAGTTATCAAATTATTTTGAAATGGCTTTCGTGTCTCTTGAGAATACCTTTAATAAAAACTTAGTCTATCACTTGGAACTTTTACTGCTCTGAGGTTTCGCCTGTACTAATCAATCAACAGCTATAGAAAATAACATTGTATACAACGTATTTTTTATGTTCGTACTCGTAAGCTATGTAAATAATTCTATTGTTATTATCAAATCTACTTTTATAATACTGAGTTAATTTATTTGATTGTTAAGCTTTCACTCCTCAATCGATGAACCAATTTTGATTAATTTTAATACAGGGATTGATGACTTCAAAACGATATATCATTAAGAGGGGGATTAACCCGCACGCAAAAGCTAGTTATTATAAAAATCGTATCTAATTGTCATAGAGCATCAATTTTATATATCATTACTAAGAAGACCTAATAAAAGCAACTCAAAATATAATAATTTGTTAAGATAAAACACTGAGAACGGCTCTTCAATATCTCTCGATATTGTGAGAAGATAAAAATAAGAGCTTACTTACTTTGACAAGACGGGCGATCTTCAGTAAAAGATATTTTGTTGAAACAAAATCACGATTATTTTGACGCTTTTACAAGAGCGGGGTGACTTTATATAGCTACTAGCTGTTGCCAGCGGCTTCACCCGCTACAACTCGAAAATTATCCCACGGGAACATAAAATTGGGATAAACCTATCCTGTGTATTAATCCAGGTTATAAACTATCTGTGTACCAAATTTTAGCCAAATCCGTTCAGTGGTTTTTGCGTGAAAGAGTAACAAACATACGTACATACACATACATACATCCTCACAAACTTTCGCATTTATAATACTAGCTGTTGCCTTCGGCTTCACCCGCTACAACTCAAAAATTATCCCACGGGAACATAAAATTGGGATAAAAACTATCCAATGTGTTAATCCAGGTTATAAACTATCTTTGTATCAAATTTTAGCCAAATCCGTTCAGTGGTTTTTGCGTGAAAGAGTAACAAACATACCTACATACACACATACATACATCCTCACAAACTTTCGCATTTATAATATTAGTAGGATTACCGTCTTTCTATGTTTTCCGATATTCTATAAATCATTCCTCCATAAACATTAAGCAAACAAAGCAAGAATTAATCAGCAAGCATTAATTATACTTATAGTGTCTATGAAACAGAACTCAAATGACAAAAAAAAAATAATAGATTAAAAAAAACCTAAAAACCCCCTCTCTCAGCCCCGTAGTGTTATTTTCTTATTTTCAGGACATATAAAAACGTGGGTTGTTAGATTTTTTAAATCTATTAGTTATTTCATTATTTTTATCTTTGTTCATCGGGTTTGAAGCTACCCTGCAAATTTCAGCCTGCTAGCTTATCGGGAAGTGCCTCAGAGCCAGTCCGCCATCTTGGACGTCCGCCATATTGGATTTAAGTCACATGACTATTTTTTTCGTATTCCTGACAGCAAACCCTTCCATTTGATACCAATATCATGGGGGTGGATTTCAAACAACCAGTCTGCCATCTTGGACGTCAGCCTTATTGGATTAAAGTCACGTGACTATTTTTTTCGTATTACTGACAGCAAACCCTTTCATTTGATACCCATATCATGGGGGTGGATTTCAAATAGCCAGTCCGCCATCTTGGGGAGGCCGCCATATTGGCTTTGTTATGAAGTTTCTTAGCTAGTCATGTATTGTCATCAAAACTCAGAACGTTTGCAAAATTTCAGCCTGCTAGCTTATCGGAAAGTGCCTCAAAATTGAGTTGCAAAAGTCCAACCGGAACGACAAACAAACAAACAAACAAGAAAAGTGAGTGTATAAAAAAAAAAACCGGCCAAGTGCGTGTCGGGCCACGCACAGTGTAGGGTTCCGTAGTTGCCCATCAAAATACTTATGCGAACTAATTAAACTGATTCGCTGAATTTAATTTTAAAAAGAAGAATTTTCAAAATCGGTCCAGGCGTCTTTGAGAAATCGGGGAAAATACATATTAAAAAAAATATTACAACGAATTGAGAACCTCCTCCTTTTTTTGAAGTTAGTTAAAAATAGTTGACAATAAAAACCTACCTATCCCCAAAACATACCCACCTATTATAGCTGTAAAAATAAAGTTTACAAACTTACATTTGCAGTTGAAGAACATGTTCTGCGATACATTTTGTTTAGGAAAATATGTTATCCAAGTACGTTTTATAAGTTGGTCGACTATTACTCGTAAACTTGTAAAGCCTTCTTAGTCATGATAATTTTCCTTCAAACTTCGTTATATATACTACTATTGTAAATTTTTTCACACCCCCAAACATAACCGTTTAGCTGGTAGAGGGGGGGGACACTCGAGTCGAGCAAAAATTAGCACTTTAAAGCTTAATATTTCACAAACGAATCTTTTTATCAAAAAATTGTTACTGGAGACTATCAATATTTTTTAAAGACCTATTTAATGATACCCCACACTAAGGTATACGCGAGAAATAAAAAAAACATCCCCACTTTACGTGTACAGGAGGTACCATAAAAAAAAATATTTTACGAGATTTTATTTTACCACTTTTTCGGCACAACAAATCCGTATATTTACACCAAATTACAGCTTTCTAGTACTCGGCGTCTCTGAGCTAAACTGCGGACAGACGGACGGACGGACGGACGGACGGACATGGCGAAACTATAAGGGTTCCTTGTTGACTACGGAACCCTAAAAACGTGGGAATAACGTTAATTGTATAGCATTTTTACTGATTATGATTATACTTAAATACAGACCATAATTTGGCCTTTAAACAAAGAATAAAAAAACCTGGGAAAATCACCCAGTTTACTAAGCTTCTATTAGAATTTTCCTTTAGGAATTTTCCAGTAGTAGAATGATAAGGTCACGCCCGATTCATGTCAATAGGCTGAATCCTTTTTTGTCACATAAGGTTGTGAAATGTGTGTGAAAATTCAACTATTTACTCTGGAGAAGACAATATGAATGGTTAGTTCTTTAAGTCATTCAATTACTATAAGGTTCTGGTTCTGGCATCGGGCACTAGAATTTACATAATTTCTGAGCATTTACTATTGTATAGTTTCCATTAGTCGTAATTTCGGTCCGATCCGTTGGTATAAATGGATCGAATCCGGTCGTTAGGGTCGGAGAGACAACCACCAAATCATTTGGCTTACCGCTAGTCTATCCGTTAAACCATAATCCTCTCTACTGTTCCTAAATACTTTCAGTTTCCCGAAATCAATCTAGCCAACACATTACCCTATTAAACATAACTCTTTAGTTTTTAATCATTTGATACAAGCACCAATGAGAGTTCTCTCATGGAATCATCTGTGAGTCTTGAATCCTTGTTATGCTAATGTCGGTCCGTATTTTCCCAATCAAAATGAACCTTCTTCAATTGTTCTGTTAAATAAGGACAGACGAAGTACATCAAGCTAGTGGCGTAGCTACAAATAATAGCGTAGTACATATAATAATGACATTAGTGTACAACTACATGAATATTAAAGTTAGAAGTAATATAGAAATGTTTATGCGTTGTCAAGACATAAAATCCGTGTGAAACAAGGGCGGGTCGCTAGTAATGCATAAATTATTAGGACGTAAAAGCTTTGTGAGTAGCCCAAACTACTTGACATAGGTCTGACTTTGAAGTACTTAAAATTATTTTGTCTCCAAGATTCGAGAACGTATTTTCTTACATAATTTAACTTTCTCGGTTGTGATGTAAGATTTATTTCGTAGTAACGTATATATATTTTTTTTTTATTTATCAGCTTAAACCTGCTACTTTGCCTGCATGGAAGTCAAAAAATATCTCACGGAAACGGAATACCGAGATACAAGGCAAAATTATATACTGTTCAGGTTTTTTTTTTAGCCTGTATTGTCCTACTGCTGGGCAAAGTTCTTTCCCAAAGTCTTCCACTCGTTTCTCTGTGCAGTTTCCACAGACCAGTCTCATACTAAACGTGCTGTAAGTCTTCACGCCAGCGTTTTCTAGGCCGATGGCGAGACGACTCTGGCCCTTCGATTCCAAAGCGTTCCATCTACACACATACATTCGATAACCAAGTTATAAAGTAAAAAATACTTCTAGAAAATATCAACTGCAGAATTTTAGATTATCACAGCCTTTACCAATTTTTCACGTCAAACTTTCGATTCACTGATCGCTTCTTTGATTCATTGTCGTTGAACTGTTAGTTAAGTTGAGCAAAGTTGAGCGAAATCCATTTTAAAAGCTTTTAGTCAGGCTATATCAAACATTTGTCTGTATTGAGAATTCGGCTTAACTTAGTTTTTAAGTGTTGAAACGGAAAGTTTCGAAAACCTTGTAAAACATGTAGGTACTTAAATATTGTTTTTTTGTGTGTGTGGGATGTATAATTTGAAGTTTGTTGCTAGAAGGATTCAATTTTAGTAAAATATAAATATTGGCGTCCGAAAGAGAATATTATTACATACACAACTACCTATTGCGACGCTTAGCCCATCGCAACGTACGAATATTTGCTGAACTGGTCATATTCCCATAGGCTGTTACATAGTCAGTGTATACGCGTTACAGTACGCCTGGAGGAGAAAACATAAACCTCCTCCATATTCTTTAATAACTCAACCTGAATCTCTTCAAAGTTAAAGTAAACAAGCTCTCTCCTTCTTGGTAAACTCACTCCATCGTCGACTATTGTCACTGTGTAAGGCTTTTGTTAAATGAAACCACTCGTAAGACCGTGAGAGATATAATTATATTTCAAAACGTCCTTTTCGTTACACAAGCACAATACAAAAGTACAATAGTAACACCAACACTAATTATAACACAAAGTTAGACGCGACCGCCCGATGTCGGTTCCGAGATGGAAGCCGACCGTGCAAGCCTGAGTGCGCTCAGCTGCCTGTAACCCGTTCCGAGGTGGAAGCGTGTCCGTGCAAGCCGAACTGCCGCAATCCGCGGCGCGTGAGGGCTTATATAGCGTTCGGCCGCGGAGTGGTGGCGTCGTGCGCTGGAGTGGGGCTCGGTGGGAGGCGCGCGGTCGGGCTCGCGCTCATGCTATGACGTCGTGCTACAGTCTCCCCCTCTGTCTCCGAAGACGTCCCGGTGAGGAAGACAGGACTTAGGTAGGCTGCTGCTTCTTTGGCGGCCTCCCACGGGGACGAGACTTGACTGTGGCCGGCGGTGTTGGCTTGTTCTTTCGCGGGCGACCTCGCCGGCGTAAGGGCAAGACCGGCTCTGGAGGGGCGTCAGACGTCGTCTCTTGGTACGGACGCAGGGCTGAGGAGTGGTACAACCCTGCAGACTGGTGTGGGGTGGCAGGATCAGCAATCTGAAAAGAAGATGGTCCGTGAATGTTTTTGATAACGTATGGGCCATCTCGTCGAGGTGCTAGTTTAGCACTGAAACCTTGTGCTGATTTGCTTAAGGCATGTTTATCAACCATGACTTGGTCGCCAGGCTGATAATTTGGACATGGCTGACGTCTCTTATCAGCGTATTCTTTTCGTTTCTCTTCCTTCATCTCCTGCACTTCATGTGCTTTCTTCAATGTAGAGGCCATCATTAACAACTTTGGTGTTATCTCAGGAATGAAATTCTCGTTCTGCACTATTTGTCTTAGATCATGACTTGTATCGTCAATAGTGCGTAAATCTCGACCAAAAGTTAGGTAAGCTGGCGTGTATCCAGTAGATGAGCAAACAGCTGTGTTCATTGCAAAACGTATGCTTGACAGATGTTCTGACCATTTAGTGTGGTCGTTTCGGTTTAAAGACATTTATTTTCTCAAAGAACAAATTACAGTTCACTTATAGAGAAACTTAACTAAGTTAACATTAGGTTTACATTAAATTACGACGTTCACATCATCTTCCGTATTACACTTACAGCGTACTTGAAGTATTACTGCGTTTATAGAATGGAAAATTGGCAAATTGAAAAAGTGCCGCTAGTGCACGACGAGGAACTATCTTTTCCCATCCAATTGACGTCAAAGTTTCAGCTTACTTTACGTCACAAAAGGAAATGTAATTAAGTGAAAAGACATACTAAGGCCTCTGAACTCTGAGCAAACAAAGACAAACAAAATTATGAGTCCATTAAAAAATCTCTTAGGCCTTTTTTAAACGTTGGTAAACTTGTACATTCTCTGACCTTTTTAGGTAATTGTTTCCCACTAGTATGGCCAACTGCGTTTTCAGATCTCTGTTGCGTCTTTCGACTGGGTTTGTTTCCGGGTGATATACAGGGGTAAAGCCATGATCAATCCCCAAACAAAATGTTAGTTGTTGCATCACGTTACTGACAAATTGGGAACCATTATCGCTGATGAACCGACGCGGTGCACCATAACGTAGGATGATTTCATCCAGCAACACTCTTGTGCATTCTTCAGCGGTGGCTTGTTTTAATGCAAACAATTCGACCCATCTACTTGCCAAGTCTTCTATAATGAAAATCCATGTCTCATCTTTAGCTGTTTTAGGTAGGGGTCCGAACAAGTCGAAGGATATGACTTCAAACCTTTGATTAAGAGCCGTAGACTGGAGCAGACCGGCTGGTCTGAGGTTGCTTGGTTTGTACCTCTGACATTCGATGCAGTTCCGGATATAATTTTCTATTTGGGTTCTCATTCCCTTCCAGAAGTATCGCTTAGTAATTCGTTCGACGGTTTTCTCAACACCATAATGCCCAGCGGACGCTTCATTATGGTATACGGCAATAACTTTCTCCTGCTCATGCTTTGGAACGACTAGTTGAGCGTTTTCGTTTTCATTATCTGATTTATATCTGTAGAGTAATCCTTGATTCATGAGGTATCCTTTTGTACTCCAATATTTTCCGTTTTCATGTTGATTCCCTTCTAAGTCGTTAATTATTTTTACTATTTCTTGATCTTTTAATTGTTCCTCTCTTATTTCTTTTGACTTCTTTCGCGGCATATCAATCACTATACTGCATACCCCACAGTCTTGTTTCATTGTTGGATCGCAGTTGGGACGTGACAGTGTGTCGGCGACGACATTTGTTCTTCCCTTGATGTATTTAATCGTCAGATTGTAAGGTTGCAGCTGCAGGGCCCATCGTGCTAATCGACCTGTTGGGGACTCTAGTGTCATAAGCCACTTCAGGGCTTGATGGTCGGTGAGTACAGTAACATCCGTACCCTCGATGAAACCACGAAATTTGTTCACCGCCCAGATTACAGCTAGAGCTTCTCGTTCTGTGGTCGAATAATTTCTTTCAGCTGGAGTGAGGAGGCGACTAGCATACTCAACGGGATGCTCGTTTTCGCCCTCCCCCTGCACCAAAACTGCACCTATAGCATAATTGCTTGCGTCTGATTTGATTATGAAGGGTTTGGTGTGGTCTGCCTGCATTAACACTGGTGCTGTGATTAACAGTTTTCGAAGCTCTTCGAACGCTTTCTGCTGTTCATCTTTCCAAGACCATTCAGCGTTCTTTTTCATCAAGCGAGTAAGTGGTTCGGTAATCTTTGCAAAATTAGGAATGAAGCGTCGATACCACGAGCACATCTGTAGAAACGACATCAAGTGTTTTACGTTAACTGGTGCGGCCATTTCCACTATTGAGGCTACCTTGTCGGGGTCAAGTTGAAGTCCATCAGGTGTTATGTAATGTCCTAGATATTTGACCTTAGAACAGAAAAACACGCACTTGTCCTTGTTTGCCGTAAGGTTGTACTCCTTTAAGCGTCCGAAAACATCGTTCAGATCTCTATAATGTCCATCTAGACTTTCTGACATCACTATTAGGTCATCCAAGTATATAAGCAGCTTGATATGGCTTAAGGAGATGCTAAATCTGTCCATGAGACGCTGAAAAGTCGCTGGTGCATTACGCAAACCAAAAGGCATTCTAATAAATTTATACATACCGAAAGGTGTGATAAAGGCTGTCTTTGACTGATCTTCATCCTTAACCTTAATTTGCCAATATCCGGCGCGGAGGTCTATGGTGCTCATGTAACGAGTAGGTTTAGCACTATGGAGGAGGTCGTCAATGCGCGGTAGCGGGTACTTGTCGGCAGTTGTTATGGCATTCAACTGCCGGTAGTCGACACAGACTCGTGTACTGCCGTCCTTCTTGGGAACAAGTACTACTGGCGCTGACCACGGTGAGGAACATGGCACAATGACTTTTTGTTCCAGCATCTTCTCTACCTCTAACTTCAGGGCTTGAAGCTTTATAGGTGACAATCGATATGGTGGTACAGAGATCGGTATGTGTGAACCCGTGTCGATTGCGTGTTCTGTCTCCGTCGTAGGTTTGCCATTGGATACGAATACGGCTTCGTTTTCTGTGAGGAATTGTTGCAGCCGTACCTTTTCTTCCGCCGTCAGCGAACATTCGTGACTGCACATGGCAACCGAAGAGATCTCGGTGCTTGGGAATAAACTAGCAGAGTCAGGTGACAACTCTAAACACCCGCAATGTCCATCGACTCATCCACACTCTCTGGATTCAACTCGTAATTCTTCCTTGGTTCGTCGATGAAATTACAGATTCGTTGGGGTAGGTTTAAGGCTAACATGGCATCTTCTATAAAGCCTACTCCGAGGAGCGTTCTGTTATCCCTCGCGTCAGGGAATATGACGAACAAGGTGTTAATGTCACGTCCGAAAATATTGACAATCGTCTTAACTGACAGGACGTCCTGCTTCCTTGCTACTCCATCAGCGAGGGTAATATACATGACTTCCTTCTCAAAGTTTACGCCGTTCTGTTCCAACCGTTTGTAAAGCCGGTAGGAGGCAACACTTGATTTAGCGCACGTATCTATGTACGCTATTCCCTTCAAACCTTGTATGGTAATGGGCACTGTGGGGCGCGGTCGAACATCAGCAGTCATGTTGGCGGAGCAGAAACAAAAATCAACTGATGTTGTAGACTGCTTCTCTTTACATTTCGGACAACGACTGCGTATCACTCCTGGCTCACCACATCCATAACAAGAAAACTTTGGTTTGCCATCATTTTCAGAACTTGTTATGGGTTCACTCTTCGTAGTATTCTGTTTTTCAATGTCGTCCTTTGCCTTCCTTCTGCAGACCTCGGCCGCGTGTCCGGGAAGACGACAGTATCCACAACGTACTTTACTTTGTTTTTTACTATTTTTATACTTTGTTGTATTGTCGTTGTTTTGTGTTTTGTCGTTATTACTCTGTTCTCCTTTTTCTCGTATTGTCCTTTCTATGTTTCTCGCCTTTGTCAAAAGATCATCAAAGGTTTTTATCGAGTCTCTGTATAGTTTCTCCCTCACAGCAATTCTAAGCTGGCCAAAGACGAGGCTAATTTCTTGTTGGTCGGTGTGTGGTTCTGACATCTCGGCAAGCAGCGCCCGCTTTTTGGCAATGAAGACCTCCGTAGGGGTCTGATCGTCTTGTTTAACGCAGACTATTTCTTGGTATAGCTCGTAATCAAGCCTCTTCGGAGAGAATGTATCACGCAGCCGTTCCTTGAAATTCTCCCAAGTCTTCACGTGACCCTTGACGCCTTGCCACCAAATAGCTGCATCACCGACCATCACCAACGGCAGACCCTCCAGCGCATTGGTGTCCGATATCCTCTCAATATCCTTAAACACCGTCACTGCTGCTAAGAATGGTTACACCTCCGTCTTCAAACCTCCAAACCTAGCTGGGCACTGAGCAAAGGTACTTCTTTCCCTTGTGGTGCTCGTGATCGCAGAGATCAGTTCTTTGAATTGGCTGTCCGTCATATTGATAGCCATCTTCTCAGGAGTACTGCTTCTATATCTGTCTGGCTTACGAGTGGGTCGGGGCCTTAATAATTTGCTATCGAGCCCCACGTTGGGCGCCACTGTAAGGCTTTTGTTAAATGAAACCACTCGTAAGACCGTGAGAGATATAATTATATTTCAAAACGTCCTTTTCGTTACACAAGCACAATACAAAAACCAACACTAAATATAACACAAAGTTAGACGCGACCGCCCGATGTCGGTTCCGAGATGGAAGCCGACCGTGCAAGCCTGAGTGCGCTCAGCTGCCCGTAACCCGTTCCGAGGTGGAAGCGTGTCCGTGCAAGCCGAACTGCCGCAATCCGCGGCGCGTGAGGGCTTATATAGCGTTCGGCCGCGGAGTGGTGGCGTCGTGCGCTGGAGTGGGGCTCGGTGGGAGGCGCGCGGTCGGGCGCGCGCTCATGCTATGACGTCGTGCTACAACTGTCGTTTTTTACCTAGACTTGAGACAAGAGCAAACTTAACTCAAACTCGAAAAAATCTCAAGTTTAGCACGTGACTTACTGTATAACTCAAAATCTTTCCCCGAAAACTGGAACAATGTTCAAAGAAACACAAACGCGAAAAGAATGAAAGAAAAAAGTAGAGAATGAAAATCTTTTACAACGCAGCATTTTATAACTGTTGATATCGAAGAGTGCTAAAATGTTACATTGTGATGTTTCGCAGACTTTTATTATAAACAGTATATTATAACGAATGTGTTGACGTATTTACAAGTGTGACTGAAAATATAAATTGTGCCGTGTAGACGCGTTTAGTGCAGATTTATAGAACATGAACCGTACTGAGGTTATGAAAAATATAGAATTTAAAGTATGCGGTATTTTTTAATATACGATCATTAAAATGTAATATGTTTGCATATTTTACGGCAAACAATGTGGCAGTAAATGTCATAAATAATTTATGTTTTTACAACTAGATTACCAAGAGGTAAAATTATGAATAAGTTTTGAAATTATTTTAATATTTGATGCTCCAAGTAGGAAGGTATCTTTATTTGTGCAGAGCATTGATCAAGCTGCTCCAGTCTCAGTAGACACCACTTGAGCTCTTTGCAGCCACCGCGTAAACATTAACAAACATATGATAGTACAGAGCACTCATATACAGCCATAAAAGCTATAATCATTTAAATTAAATGCTAATCTGAACCGAACAGAATTCACGATGCGTAATTTTTGCTACAATTAAATGTACTTAATCGTACGATTTGATATTCCGTTCACGACACACAAACACATCACAGCATTGAGTAGCTATAACATGCGATATCAATCTCCCACGTCACGATTTAATCCTTGTAATGCGTTCTCATTTTTGGGACTAAGTGTCTGAGAGTTATATACCTAAAGCAAAACATTTATATCGACCTGCAATGTCAAACGAGTTCAAGTTTTCAATCCTTATGCATACGAGAAAGATAAATGAGTTTTTGTGTACTACATTTATTTTAATTATTGATTACAGTTTTTAAAATAATTTAGCAAACTTAAATTACAAATTATAATATACTAACAAACCGCCCCGGCTCCGCACGGGTTCAATATTTACTATATTATGCATGTTATCTACATAAAATTCTTCTTGAATCACTCTATCTACTTATTAAAAATCCCATCAAAATTCGTTGCGTATCGATTTAAAGTCAATCTTAGATAGGGACAGACAGACAGCGGGAACCGACTTTGTTTTATACTATGTTGGAATACATAACAAAAACAAGTAAGCTTAATAAAAAAGAATAATTAATTATAATTACCAGAATGGAAAAAAAATAAAACACCATCGTTATTTCCTCGACAAATTAATATACGAACGAGTAAGCTAACAAATTAATGTCAATCTGTTATTTTGTTCTAAAAGGTCAAATAAAAGTTTTTTTCATTAATTTACCATAATATCAAGCCTTTTTCATGAAAGGCTAGGCAAAGGTGTATCTACATACTTATTTATAGTACACCCACATTTTACCAATATTTTTAAGACCCACGTAATAGGGTACGTCAACTGCTCTGCTGCTATACACCTGATACACGAGCAGACTCCTGAATGGAACTTGAAAAACTCAATAACACTTGGGAACCGACAAATTAATGACGATAAACTCAATAAGTTCTGAGTACCACTAGACCAACTGGGTAGATCATTGAATTAAAAAAAATAACTTAAAATAATAAATTTATTTTATTATTCTAAAATTACTGGAAATTATTATCTTAATTTAGGTCCATTCAATATTCAACGTTATGCTGTTCAGTTAAATATAGACATAGATAGTATAGACATAGATAGATAGCCGACTGACGTCAAAGGCCACGCAAAGTGGGCATAGTTAGGGACGTTACTATTTGGCTTGTTCTACGTCTAACCATGGCGTTGCTCTCCCAAAAATAATATGAAGGAAATAAATTGTTCTCCATTATTCTAAAAAAAAAAACTTACCACACCATATAATATTATAGCAGCCACAAAATGCAGTCGAGCTTTAGTTACACGCGTAGGAGTCGCTGCAGATTTTTACAGTTGGGTTGTGCTTAGACACTGCTATGTGGTTTCGTTAACGCAATATTTTGTCTGCAACGTGGCCGAGGGCAAGTTTGCGGTATCACTGGTGGTTCCGTTGTGGTTGGCACGTGGTTGCATTATGGTTACGCTGCGATCAATATCACCCACGCGGTCGATAACAGCGACAAAATGTGGTCCATATGAATTAAAGTATTTATTTTCAATACCTAAAATGCTGAACAAATTAACAATGAACTTTGAGAGCAGTTGGTGGCCAAGGGTATCGGTCCCGACTAACGAGTTATTGATTGTGGGTTCAAACCCCGCCAGTCGCTTTTCTTTGTGTAATTTATTTCATCACCACTGTTTCAAAACGGTGAAGGAAAACATCGTGAGGAAACCGGCATGTCCTAGAACCAAAAATATGAAGATATGTGACATCTACCAACCCGCACTGGGCCCGCGTGGTGGATTATGGCCCACTCCCTCTCACAGAGAGGAGGTCTGAGTCCGAGCAGTGGCAACATTGTAGGCTGATGATATGATGTATATACATAAAATACGTCCGCCCACGTCGTGTGGTTGTGGTACGTGTTAATGTGGACAAAAGATTTTTTTTTTGATAAAAGTTGATTGCTATTCATCAATCAGTCTATTGTTTTTATACCATTTTATTTAGAACCTACGTAACACGTGCTCTTCCTAAAGATTTTAATAATGTTCAACACACGCTTTCCAACGATGCGTTTTACCCCATCCTCACACTAGGAAATCTCTTGTATATGTATATACGTGAGTGCTTTAACAAACATTAACATCCTTTTACACAAACAGACTTGGAACTGTCTGAGCTCTAGTTAGCACATACGAGTATATACATTTAAGCTTTATTATTTTGCTTTTAAATAACGCGCAAAACTACCTAACCGATCCATAATTATTCTTACAATTTTGAACCATAATGTGGACTTCATTCCTTCGTATTATTGACGATATGTTTACCTACAAATACATACAGGTACACGATTACAAATGATGTTATTAGCCGACAGGTGTGCCCACAGCCCTGTGTAATCGCTTAGTTGATTCTTACGACGCCCTTGGGAAGGCACGGGGTGCGGGCTTCGTTGTAATGCGATGGTGGAAAAGTGAAATAAGGACTTCCATTTATATTCCTTATCCTTGCCCAATTTGGAGACAAATGGCTGTGGCGTTGATGCTTAGGAACAGCAATTTGTTTCATCAATCTTAATACGTATTACGCATCTCTAGGTATGGAGACCTTGTTTCTTTGAACAGCGCAATAGATGGGTTGGTTTCATCCAACCCAGTGCCCCTGCCCGGTCAAAAGTCACAGTATAAAGAATTTGTTCCTAACCAACCTTGCTGTCTCACTGACGGGGTAGCTTAGGACTCCTATTTAATAATAAATAATTTAAAAAATAGATTGTATTATGGATTAAACTGCTGAAATCCTGCATGTTTCGTGACGGAGGAAAAACTGTGTTGTTGGTTTTTTTTTTTTTTTTTTTCCTTTTCAGTCAAATAAAGATTATCAAAATAACACAAATGATGTTTTGCACTAGGTACGTCTTTAACACTGTTAAAGCCATACCGTATCTGTACACACATCTGTATCAGGGAAACCCAATTTATTGGTTAAACAATGATTCGGTGATTCAAGTACCACTCGACACAATATTTCTTATTTCGCACAATCTTTCCTTTCTATGTTCCAACAACGTTATTTAGGGATGACCTCAAACACAGCGATAAAAACACAATGGAATGTGTACGGACATATTGTCGGTATTGTAGATCGTTTCTTCTCCAGGCGGAATTCCACGATTTGGTCAATTTGTAAGGCTTCCTATTGATTTATACCGTTTTGTTTTCAGCTAAAACTAGACATTTTTTTTTAACGTGGTAATATCATCAAATGAGTCCTCCCACCCCGGGCAGGGCGGGAGGGACTGTCAGACTTGTACTGACTAAAATCCACGGTGTCCTTCAATAGCCCTTTATGTTCCCGGGTCACGGTAATGAGATAATCCCCGCGACCCCGGCAGGCTTTGGCCCTCTAAAGGGGGGCCCCGTCATCATGCTGACGCTCTTTGAGGCGCGCGTGGAACACAACGCGCCGTCGACCCGGGCATGGTCCATGGTCGGACAGCGAGTTGCCCTTTACTCGCCGCCCGCATGCCCGCACCTACGGTGGCCGGAGATCGACTTGCGACGTCCGTCGCCGTGGGCGTCCACTACCGCGGGCGGGGCGGAGGGAGGACATTGTCCTCTCTCTCACGCGGCGCGCCTTCCTTCGCGAGCACGACTGCTTCGCAGAAGGAGGCGACCGCTGCCCACTCTATCTCGCCCCGCAGTATGGCCGCGACCAATGCCGGGCGCGAGAGGTCTCCGCCTATCGCCGCCGTGAGGAAACGTCGGTGCTCTACCGAAGCGAGGCAGTCTTGCACCGTATGCTCGACTGTGTCCTCCGGGCGATCTTCGCAGTGGTGACACCTAGGCGTTTCCTCCTTTTGCATCAGACACAGGTACCTCCCGAAGCACCCGTGCCCGGTGAGGACCTGCGTCAGGCGGAAAGTAAGGACGCCGTGACGTCTCTCCAGCCATTCCTCAAAGAGGGGTCTTACCGCCGCAATTGCGGCGTGTCCGAGCTAAAAATACTCGTAGACATAGTTTTTTTTTTTAGATTTTTTAAAAATGAGTTTTATGCTGTATGATTTCAGTGCTTTATTTTAAGAGAGGCTCAAAAGTTTTGGGTGCTTATGCACAGTATTATTAGATAGTGGCTTTGTGGTATTCGTTCTTTTAAAACTAACACTTGTTTTAAGACTCAATAGTACACTTGAAATATAGAACTTTTTTAATCTTGGTAACATCATTAAATGAGTCCTCCTCCACAGGGCGGCTAAACTAAACTCCACGGTGATCCATCAATAGCCCTTTACGTTCCAGGGTCGCAAAAACCCGATGAGACAGTCCCGCGACCAAACATAGCGCAGTAAAGCACTTTTGAAGTCTTGTATGAAGTCATGCTCGCGAAGGAAGGCGCGCCGCGTGAGAGAGAGGACAATGTCCTCCCTCCGCCCCGCCCGCGGTAGTGGACGCCCACGGCGACGGACGTCGCAAGTCGATCTCCGGCCACCGTAGGTGCGGGCATGCGGGCGGCGAGTAAAGGGCAACTCGCTGTCCGACCATGGACCATGCCCGGGTCGACGGCGCGTTGTGTTCCACGCGCGCCTCAAAGAGCGTCAGCATGATGACGGGGCCCCCCTTTAGAGGGCCAAAGCCTGCCGGGGTCGCGGGGATTATCTCATTACCGTGACCCGGGAACATAAAGGGCTATTGAAGGACACCGTGGATTTTAGTCAGTACAAGTCTGACAGTCCCTCCCGCCCTGCCCGGGGTGGGAGGACTCATTTGATGATATTACCACGTTAAAAAAAAATGTCTAGTTTTAGCTGAAAACAAAACGGTATAAATCAATAGGAAGCCTTACAAATTGACCAAATCGTGGAATTCCGCCTGGAGAAGAAACGATCTACAATACCGACAATATGTCCGTACACATTCCATTGTGTTTTTATCGCTGTGTTTGAGGTCATCCCTAAATAACGTTGTTGGAACATAGAAAGGAAAGATTGTGCGAAATAAGAAATATTGTGTCGAGTGGTACTTGAATCACCGAATCATTGTTTAACCAATAAATTGGGTTTCCCTGATACAGATGTGTGTACAGATACGGTATGGCTTTAACAGTGTTAAAGACGTACCTAGTGCAAAACATCATTTGTGTTATTTTGATAATCTTTATTTGACTGAAAAGGAAAAAAAAAAAAAAAAAAACCAACAACACAGTTTTTCCTCCGTCACGAAACATGCAGGATTTCAGCAGTTTAATCCATAATACAATCTATTTTTTAAATTATTTATTATTAAATAGGAGTCCTAAGCTACCCCGTCAGTGAGACAGCAAGGTTGGTTAGGAACAAATTCTTTATACTGTGACTTTTGACCGGGCAGGGGCACTGGGTTGGATGAAACCAACCCATCTATTGCGCTGTTCAAAGAAACAAGGTCTCCATACCTAGAGATGCGTAATACGTATTAAGATTGATGAAACAAATTGCTGTTCCTAAGCATCAACGCCACAGCCATTTGTCTCCAAATTGGGCAAGGATAAGGAATATAAATGGAAGTCCTTATTTCACTTTTCCACCATCGCATTACAACGAAGCACACACCCCGTGCCTTCCCAAGGGCGTCGTAAGAATCAACTAAGCGATTGCACAGGGCTGTGGGCACACCTGTCGGCTAATAACATCATTTGTAATCGTGTACCTGTATGTATTTGTAGGTAAACATAATATCGTCAATAATACGAAGGAATGAAGTCCACATTATGGTTCAAAATTGTAAGAATAATTTATTATGGATCGGTTAGGTAGTTTTGCGCGTTATTTAAAAGCAAAATAATAAAGCTTCACTACATAGTATAAAACAAAGTCGCTTTCTCTGTCCCTATGTCCCTTTGTATGCTTAAATCTTTGAAACTACGCAACGGATTTTGATGCGGTTTTTTTTAATAGATAGAGTGATTCAAGAGGAAGGTTTATATGTATAATAACATCCATTAAATAGTGGAGAAGTACTGTTATTTTTGAGGTTTCTAATGTGATGTCGTAAAAATATACATTTTTTCCGCTTACATTGCAAACGCAGGCTGAACCCTACGAGTTTTATCAAAATAATGTACTAAGTATTGTACACATTGAAAAGGTCTACAGAAAAGTCCGTGATGGTATATGTCTATCTCTTATGGATAACCCACAATAACTTTTTTTTGTCATTTACTTTTTACGACAAATAATGGCTAATTTTCGAAGCGATTTTAACCAATACAGCATTAATCCTTAACCAATTAAATACCTTGAATACATTGTTCATTTAATATAGATCTATATGGCCCTTTACACCGTATGATTTAAGTGAATATTTTCGAAGATATTACAGATTTAAAAATTGCGGGACGTAGCGTTTGCGGCGGTACCGGCCGGCCGCCCGGTGCGGCAAGAGCGTGTTATAAGACAATATCTTGGTTTAAAGAAAGAGCGATTCTGTCACCAACTAACGAACAAGCAGATAAAGTAAATAACTTGATTCTTTCAATGATTGATGCGCCGACGAAAATATAATACTCGGTCGATACTGTTCTCGATTTGGAAGAAGCTGTTCATTTTCCTACAGAATTTCTAAACTCTTTGAACCCGCCTGGACTCCCTCCTCACAAAATGGTGTTGAAAGTAGGTTGTCCTGTTATTTTATTAAGAAACCTGAATCCAACTAAACTTTGCGATGGCACGCGTTTGCTGGTAAAATCATTGAAAACTTTCATAATAGAGTGCACAACACTCACAGGATTTGGTACCGGAGAAGATGTATTGATTCCCCGAATCCCTCTGATACCATCGGATTTACCCTTCCAATTTAAACGTTTATATGTAGTTTCCGGTAAAGACATCTTTTGCAATGACCATGTTAACGATCCTTAAGGCCATAAACGAAGAAAAAAGAAGAAACATGATTTTAATGTGTCAATATGGTTGTCAAACTGTCTTCAAGGAAAAATTGTATTTTTACAAACTAATTACCTATATCTAATTTCTAATTCAAGTTTATCGCATTCTTATTGTGCTTCTGCACATAATTTGGTGACCCCGACGTGATGCAACGTGATACTTTGAAGACGCAACAACCAACCTTCTGATCTGCTCAACGCACGGGATTGGATTGGATTTTTCATGGCCTGTTGAAGGAACGAACTTCGATTTGCCACTACCTATCTTGTCTTTTTTCCGTTATTAAAATAATAACGACGAACTTCTACCTATGTAACTTGACTAACTTGTCGAAATATCGACCATCAAGTTCCAATTTTCCAATTTGTACACACAATTATTGTGCTGTTTTCTCACGCCAAGCTTTTCCAGGTTCTACGCAAACGTGAAGTTTGTGCGCAATTGTTACGGCGCATAAGTAACTGTGGGTCAGCATAGTAAGCTGAACTGAAGGTGACGCTCACGCCGCGCCGCCGTCAGCCTGTACTCGCTGCGCACCGAGCTCGTCTGGTTGAATTCTGGTGTGAAGGCTAAATTCCATCTATAGCGAATCGCAGATCCGTCTGATTTAAATCCATTAACGCCCGGCCACTTCTTAATTGGGCGTCCGCTGACATCACTAGCATCTCCCAGCGTTGAAAAACTGACGGTCAATCGCAATCAGCATTTAAAAAGTCTCAGACAGTATTTTGGGTCCTGACGCTTACTACATTTTTGGAAGAGATGGCCGCAAGAATTTCTCTCCGAACTACAACAGCGAGTTAAATGGCGTCGATCTAATGACCCACCCGTCAAGGTTGGAGATGTCGTTGTAATTAAGGACGATCATAATTATGCCGCCAATGAAATGGATTTTGGGAAGAGTGGAGAAGCTTTTCTTCGGACGAAATGATGTATGCAGAGTTGCAGATATAACCACAAGCAAGAGAGTCCTCCGACGAGCTTTAAGCAAAGTCTGCATCTTACCGGTGGACGATTCAGAGCATCTTGAAAGCGCGGCTTCCAAGGGGGCCGAGGATGTTAACGATCCTTAAGGCCATAAACGAAGAAAAAAGAAGAAACATGATTTTAATGTGTCAATATGGTTGTCAAACTGTCTTCAAGGAAAAATTGTATTTTCACAAACTAATTATATCTAATTTCTAATTCAAGTTTATCGCATTCTTATTGTGCTTCTGCACAGACCATTAATAAATCGCATGGTCAAACCTTCAACGTTGCAGGCTGATTTGAGCGTTGACTGTTTTTCACATGGACAACTGTATGTCGCTCTTTCAAGAGTGACCTCCAGAGAAAACATATTTGTATTGTCTAATGACAAGAAAGCTGTGAACGTTGTTGATAAAGACATTCTGTAATATGTTGTAAAAATTAAATAAATAGTTAAAAATGTAAAAAGTAAATAAGTAAAAATGTAGTGTATGAATTTAGATATTCCAAAGATAGCAGGAAATCTTCATGGTATAGGGAAAGGGGGATTGTTTTACTCCAAATTTAACGCATGCGGGCCACGGGCAGTAATGAATAAATCAAAACTACTGGATCGATTTTAATCAAATAGACTATATTATATTTTATACCCGTGCGAAGCCGGAACGGGCCGCTATGTTTTTATATACAACGTTCACAGTTTTTCTGTAGTGTATTTAGTATCAGCATTGCACCCGTGCGAAGCCGGGGCGGGTCGCTAGTAAATGTATATACTCTAACTAGAGCTCGGACAGTTCCAGGTCTGTTTGTGTTTAAGAATGTTAATGTTTGTTAAAGCACTCACGGATATACATATACAAGAGATTTCCTAGTGTGTGATGGGGTAAAACGCATCGTTGGAAAGCGTGTGTTGAACATTATTAAAATCTTTAGGAAGAGCACGTGTTACGTAGGTTCTAAATAAAATGGTATAAAAACAATAGACTGATGGATAGCAATCAACTTTTATCAAAAAAAAAAATCTTTTGTCTACATTAACACGTACCACAACCACACGACGTGGGCGGACGTATTTTATGTATATACATCATAATTATCATCAGCCTACAATGTTGCCACTGCTCGGACTCAGACCTCCTCTCTGTGAGAGGGAGTGGGCCATAATCCACCACGCTGGCCCAGTGCGGGTTGGTAGATGTCAATCTTCGAATTTTTGGTTCTAGGACATGCCGGTTTCCTCACGATGTTTTCCTTCACCGTTTTGAGAACAGTGGTGATGAAATAAATTACACAAAGAAAAGCGCCCGGCGTGGTTCGAACCCACAACCAACAACTCGTAAGTCGGGGCCGATACCCTTGGCCACCAACTGCTCTCAAAGTTCATTGTTAATTTGTTCAGCATTTTAGGTATTGAAAATAAATACTTTAATTCGTATGGACCACATTTTGTCGCTGTTATCGACCGCGTGGGTGATATTGATCGCAACGTAACCATAATGCAACCACGTGCCAACCACAACGGAACCACCAGTGATACCGCAAACTTGCCCTCGGCCACGTTGCAGACAAAATATTGCGTTAACGAAACCACATAGCAGTGTCTAAGCACAACCCAACTGTAAAAATCTGCAGCGACTCCTAGGATTGTATAGCGGCTGCCTTTTCAAAAAATAGGTATTTAGAAAAACTCGTGCTGTCCCTCTTGCGCGTTGAAAAACCCCCGATCGTGCGATAGAGAGCGTTGCAGCTCACGACTGACTGTGAGTATTTTTTATATGAAATTTGTCTCTCGGGAGAAAACGTTTTTCACATACTAAATCACGTCCAATCTCTTAGATTCTGGTGTCAATCGTTTCAGCATATTATATTCTAGGTTTGTAGGTTTTGCTTTTTTTCTAAAACTTCTTTGTTTTAAAAATACAAAGGTTTTACTTCAATGAAGATTTTGTCATAAAAATAGTAACTTTTAGGCGCCTGTTTCTTTCAAACTATTATAAATTTAAAAAAAAGAAAACCTATAAACCTAGTTTTTTACAGTGTTAGAAGCATTCTAAAAAATCATTGAGATAGGATAACATTTAGGGGCAGAAAAACGTTTTCTCTTTTAGTATGGACGAGCGCTCGGTAGACGATAGTCTTAAGACTGCCCCTAAATGTTGCAAGTGGAATTTCACAAAGTACAAGTGAGGACGTGGGCCATCGTTTATGATGGGGCTCCACAGTCGCACCCTTCTTCATCATTATGGCCTTACAAGATATCAAAAATTTGTTTTCGACATTGATAAAGCCGAGTGCAAAAGACCAGCTGTTTCAGATGTAAAAGTGAAGCAAACATTTCGATTTTAAAATTGTAAATACTCGTTTCCTACACAATATCTACCAATGGAGTGGATTTATTTAGATCTATGAGGAATACTGATGGTGTTTTTCACCTGTTCCTTATTTTTTGTTTTTGAAGCAAATTGGATCTGAATGCTGAAGTATACTTGTTTTATTTAAAAATCGCTGTATTTACTTTACGTCTACATCACGAACTTAAATATAATTTAAGTGATGTTTTGTCGTCAATAGAGCCTGGTTGCTGTAGGCACCAGGTCGCAAGTAGAAGAACAAACCGTCTCATTTGTTCCTATATTTAAAAACTACTTGTTTATATTCTTCCAATTCAAGTGGAATTTAGAGAATTCTACCGAAACCTTGTATCGACAACATGTGCTATTAAAAACGGCTTTAGTGAACTCAGTTTAACTCACAACAAATAACTAACTCTACCAGCAAATTCTGAGAAAACTATAGAAGTACGTTAATAGCTTGTTTTCTCAACAGACTGAATATTTCAACACGTTCTACCAATTACTTCCATTTCAAATCCGTCTTATTCTAGCTCTTGTAGTTAATAAACTACGGACATTTATTTGTGTTTTAGATGGACTAAGATTTATAGTAAACGTTTCGTTGGATATTATTTGATGAAAACCAGCCGTCTGTTTCAATATGAACGCCCTCTTCACAGTTTTTACGACTATTTATATTGTATTTTAAAGCCAAATGTAAATTTTAAATCTTATGCTTTCCAAAAGCTATTTTGATAGAATGATTTCTGTTTAGGTCCAATGGTCTAGCATGACTTGCAGTTAAAGCGTTGAGATCGCTGTTTCTCGTATCCTTGACCACTAAAAGCTACAGAATGATATTAAACCTTCATAAAGAATTGGGCTATTAAATGCCAAAAATAAAATCAAATCTGACTGATACTTTTAAACGATTAGCGCCTTAGAACAATAATGAACTTGTCAGTGAAAATAATTAGTAAAGTTAAAAATATCCTATTTAATTAGGCTAATTTTTTACTCACATTCTACACAATTTTTATGAAAACTTTTTAAATCAAAGAATGCCTTTTTCTGGAGCCTTGCAAACCATGAGATGACTTCCTCCCACGCCAAGGAAGCGAAAGCGAAAGACTCTTTTCTGACTAAAAAAAAGGGTAGCTCCCTTTGCGTTCCAGGACTGCAGTCCAGCGGTTCACACAGTAGTGACACAGTACGGTATTCGATGCACTTCAATAAAATATTTATTGGAGTAAACAGAAATAAAATGAAATTCGATCTTTCTCTCATAAAACGTTATTATTATAGATGCTACTTAAATCCGCTTCTAGATACTCGTAGTATACTTAAACTAGCGATAGGATAACAGTAACTTGTAATAACTGCTCATGCAATATCCGAACATGAACATGCATAAAGTTGAGGAGTTCTAACATTTAATAGATATGCGAAAGCTATCACACATTTCATCACGATGTAGAATTAGTTTCACAATTAGTTACTGGTAAGGTCAATAGATTCTTACAGTATTTGTGCAAAGTTTTTATTCCTCTTATATTCGTGAATGGATAAACAGGTTTAGAAGAAGTTTAGTATTAAAATAGGTCAAGTCTTACCCCTTCACTGTTACCTTTTCTTTAATAAGTATAATTCAATTTTTAATTAAGATACAACAAAGTTTAGTTTTGAAATTGTGAATGAGTGTTTTAATGCATACTACGAGTATTATTGGTCAATGCGAGCATAGCATAAGCAGTCGTGACGCAACGACCTAACTTTGACATGATTAAGTGTTTTTAGACTAAAAATTTAGGTGATATCATTTAGTTTAGTTAATATCATCAACCAATAACCATACATACTTTCCTCGTACCCACAACGTAAACATTCAGCCTTTTTGGTCAAGGTCAACCTTTTTTAGCACAAACACCACCTTAATTATGTCGGTCAACAGCGTACTCGATGTGACCCTGTGATAAGTAATCATTTTAGTAGTCATGTAGCGCTTTATGGTGATTCTAAAGAGACAAGATGGCGGATACTAATGAGCCATAATACGTAATTAGGCAGATACAATAGCAATTACGTCCTAGGAGGCAATTCAAGCAATTTCGAGACAATTCGAGAACATATCCAAAAGTTAGAAAGCTTAGCAGTTAATAAATGATTAATGGTTTTCTTACCCTAAAATTAATTTAAAAAACCATTAAATATAAAAAAGTATTAGATAATATCTCTCTTTTTTCGAGAAACAAACTCAGAGATTACGTTTCTTTTAAAATCTAAAGGCGCTCCCTCACCTGTAATGTAACATAAAAGTGTGCAATTTGATGCTCTATTGTCTTCGAATGTTCGAATCTGTAACGTTACATTACAGGTGAATGCTCGCGGTGAGGGAGCGCCCCATGACATATTATAATTTAAATTAATTATACATATTATTAATTAATTAATTAATTTAATTTTTAGACAAGATTTAGTGTATGAAACCAAATAGCTCAAGAAAAAGCACATGGACGTAACGAGCAATACTATAGAAAGGACGTTTGTGCAGGCCACATTGTCAAATAGGAAGTTGTAGCTTATTGAAGCAGACAGAAAATTATTTATAAATATCACTTATTTTATTCAATACCTTCAATTAGTTTTTTATACAAAATCAATTTACAAGTTTCAACGTCATCCATCATTAACAATTACTTTGACACATTTTAAGGGGTAGATAATCGATCGACCAGTTGTGACCTTTCACCGAATGCTACCAATTGTACTGACAGTCATTTATTTATCGTCAGCTATAAAGTTCAGTAGAACAGGCTGGTTCAATACTTGTTGTATGTTAACGACTTCTTTGACCCAAGGGCAAATGTCTATCGATGTAAATAGAAAATACTTCAGCTGTTACCGTTCATGTGTTATAAAAAGGGAATTTTATTCGAAGTTTCGAAGAGGCTGGTATATGAAAAATGCTTTTATAGAATAACATTGCTAGTAAAATACTTAATGTCATAGTTATAATATTTATTGTTTTATGATTTTAGTTGTAGCTTGGCCGTGAAATAGAAATAGATACGGTAGGCCAAAAATTTGTGGTAACAATATGTGGGCGTTCTCGCAAAAAGGGTACGAAGTCATTATTATAGACATTTGATTTCCGAAATATTCGCAGTATTGTAAAGTAAAAAACGGGGGCCCCCTCTAGAGGGCCAAAGCCTGCCGAGGCCGCGGGACTTATCTCATTACCGTGACCCCGGAACGTAAAGGCCTATTGAAGGACACCGTGGATTTTAGTCAGTACAAGTCTGACCGTCCCTCCCGCCCTGCCCGGGGTGGGAGGACTCATTTAATGATTTTACCACGATAAAAAAAAGGTAATTTAGACTGGTCAGATGTTACTACTTAGACTTATCATAGTCACTTGCTAGATTCTCTTCGTTTTTCAAACGCATTTTTATTTTCATCGTCAATCATCAAATGTGTCCGCCCGCCCTGTGTGGAGCGGAAGGGACTGTCAGATTCTTACTGAATGAAAATCCATCAAATTTCTTCAGTTGTCTTTAGGTTCCAGGGTCACGGTTACTTTTATAGACGGAAAGATTCCTCACTAAGTTTACGATAACAATGAATAAACGTTACCATTATCTCTGACATTATCAAATAGCATGACGAATCTACGAAATGTTTTATTTCCCCTACGTTGACCTTTTAACTTATACAGAAGACAATAGGACACCATGAAAAGGTCTGAAAAGGGAATACCTGTATCGAAGACAAGGGTATTTTAACAACAATTCAAATATACTACACAATAATTTGCTAAAAGGGTCATGAATCACTGAAGAGTGTTAGACGCCCAAATAGGCAGAATAGAAAAATTAAAAGTAAAATGATGTTTTAAAGATACCTTAAATTTTATTCCAGAAGCGCCTTCAAACCGATTTATACCGACCGATTGACCGATCTACCGACTACTGATAAAATTTTATACATTTTTACTTACATTAAATTGTAATTATTGCAAAAAGGCTGTTAATTAACGGTGTCTCCAGAGGCCATTTTGGAACGGACATTTACATTTTTGCCTTGAAATTCGTAATTTTACACGTAGCACAAAAGTGCTTTCTACTTTATTGGTAACCACATAACATTAACCAGTGATGGCAATGTTTTTTTTTTTTTCATTTTCTACATCACGTTTTTTTTCCGTAGGTTTCTTTTGGCAGAAGCTTCAGAAGACCACTATATAATTGCATACGAAGTATGATTCATTTATATCTCTACCAGCTGTTCATGCTGCTTCGCCTGCTACAACTCGAAAATTACCCCACGGGAACATAAAATCGGGATAAAACTATCCTATGTGGTAATTCAGGTTAAAAGCTATATGTGCATCATAATCCGTTCAGTCGTTCAGGCGTGAAAGAGCCACAAACATACATACATATATTATTCATACACACAAACTTTTACGTTTTAAAGTATGATTCTTTCAAAATAGACAACGTTATTTCTATAACTATTCAACATTTGTTTTTTGCAGGAGTATGATACAACGACTGATGGATAGAAACATTATTTTTCTTTACATTTAGCTTGATATTTTTTTTACAATCTGTCATTATGTCTATTCTTTAGTCGACAAAATCCGTTTCTACGGTGTCATGCTATGCGTGCTCATACGATCATTATGTCAAGTTTACTTTAGTCAAGGACAGTGGTGGCTAGAAGTAAGCGGAAAAAAACCTGAAAAGTAACCGTTGACTCACTACCGTTCAATAGGCTCATTCCACTGTTTATCTACCCGACATGAGACGCGTCCTTTACTTACGTGTATCTGCGTACAGGATAAAATATATTTTTTTAAATCAAATATCATACAATTGTAAAGAAAATATTTCCACGTAGGCTGACTAAAATGTGTTATGTCATTATTATTATTAAACAATAATGTTTCTTTTGTTTTATTATGATTACACTCATGTGAGAACAATAGTGCGAATCCTAAAAAATATGGAAATGATGGGTTGCCTACTTTTTTTACTCAGTGTTTTGGGTTTCCAGTAAAAACATAGTGTGGGACTACTATGCTGCATTACCTACCTGGGGAGGCATTACAACGTCTTAAAACCAGGCTTGTTCCAGTGAGTGAACGAGATGGCGCTAGACGACTTGTATTATATAGCTCTGTCACTTTCACTCGCCGGAATAAGCCTGGTTTGAAGACGTTGGAATACCCCCCCTGAACCATTTTACAAAGCAAAGAAAGGAAGTTGGTTTTGTGTACCTAATGCAGGGAGTTAACCGTATGTATCTCGCTCGCGAACACAACCGTAAACCAGCTATTTACATACTACGACCATAATTGGCAAATATGTACATCTGGTCACACAGGCACACAAGTTGCGAGTACTAATCACCTGACCTTTTTGAAAAAAACATCATCAATAAGGTCGATGTTTAGGTAGCTATATTAATTCTTGTTGACTGTAATTTTGTCCACCCAGCATGCAGCAATTTGGACAGATCTATCATTAAATTTTACTATCAATATAAATATTATTATGCTAGTAGGAAATGTCCCAGGTTTAATGCATGGCAGACTGCCATCCCTCCTTGTGACTGACGGATCGGTGATCAAAGTATGATGTCAACGGTGCTACGTATTGCTTATTAGCGGACGTATACTCCCATCTCTGAGCTCCGGTAGACTACAATTGGCAAAGTGCCAGATGTGGTGGCTAAGAGTAACTTTTGTTTGCAAATGTATACTTTACTTGGCTTTTCTGAGTAACTAATGCAACCATACTTTTTGAATGACATGTAAAATTCACATTGAAATGTATTTTTCAAGTAAACAAGTACGTGGTATGTATTTATTAATTCATCGACACGATAGTCGTGATAGTGACTCCGTATAATAAACAACTATTAAAGTCTATACTGAATATAACTAACTCTATAATTTAGAGGGAAAGACAGGAAAAGCAGTTGACGAAATGTCAAGTATTCAAAATATTGCTTGTCTACTAGATTATTTAAAAATCAGATTGTATCCTATTCAAAGCCATTTGCTTAGCAGACTGTTCTGTCAATGAAACTGAACGCAATGACTTGTGTCAGCGCCTTCAGCTTCCGGTCCTCGACGTTGGACAGTTTGTCTTTTTATAAGATCGTCAACGAAGTCGCCGTAGAGTCTTAAAGAGAATAGCATATCAGCATGGTTTATAAGCATTTGTTGAATGTTACAGGCAGTTTTTGAATACGCCCGTTGTCGGGTCGCAGAGTCGACCTTTTAAAAAGTACGTCAATTGTATTTATTTTGAAAAACAAAATAGAAAAAAAACGGTTAATAACAAAAAACTTCAAAGTAATAAAACGTCAAAAAGCTCATAATTATGGGTAGAGTTAATTCCAGGTATTTCTCTCATTTCATACGATGGACGCGTAGTGTTTAAATGAATTACAGTACATATACTTTGTGATCATTTCGACGGTATACGTTTTTGCAGAACACTAATATTAGGCCGTTAGTGTAATGGCTATTATTATCATTTGCTTTTTGTGGGAAACAATGTTTTTAATGTTGTTACCTTCATCTTGACCTTGGCCATGAAAAGGAAATAGAAAATGAGATGCATAAAATAAGTTATCGTAAACTTCTCCACTATTCTTTTCTGATTAATTTCGTTGCAGGATCCAAGACAGGAAAATTCATTATCCGGAACACGTCGAGCTTCATTGTCTCGGGGTTTTGCTGGTGGTTGCCACTGTTGATTCTGGCTTTCAGGAGTTAGAATGGTTTGGGAAATAGAGTGGTGGGTTATTCCCAATAAAAAAAAAAGTTATCGTAAAATTAAAAGGTTAGGTAGATATTTTAATGGCTTTTCTGTGCGTATTTTGCCCCACTTAATATATTCGGTATAATCGATAAACATGGGTCGACTATAAAATAAAGATCGTCGTAAAAAGAATGGTTACAATCGAAAGAGGCTTATGGCGTTAATGGAAATCAAAAATGACAGAGCTTTAAGCTTTACGTTTTCTTCTTTTCGAATCATGATATTATGTTTAAATAATTATACTGTATGGATCTAGTAAGTGGTCATTTTTATGCGGTGTCCGACACCTTTTCAGATCATTCTGGGTGCAGTTGAAGGCACATTTGGGACAATCCAGTAATGACACATTGTCTAAACAGTAACACCAAACTCGCACTGTACATTTAATTCGTTGGATTGATGATTCTATCGATTTTCGTAATAGTAGTACACTTACAAAGGCTCAAATAATGGCTTATAAACACGTCCTTTCTCCATTCTAAAGCAAAAATGCTCAGGAAAATCCGATCTCAAAATTACGAGCAAATTCAACAATGTGCGTACCTACCTACCGTATGATTTCCGTTACCCCAATACAAAATTTACGGCGTGTGTCATCTGCTAAGAATAACCGTTCACCGCGTACGTGTCATAAGAAGCGATTGGGGGATTAATACTGAGTTGTGTTCGTGCGATAGCTTTTACCTGCTCGTGTTTTTAAGGTGTGTTCGATTATACTTATTTCACTTAGCAGGATGAATATGAACTCTTAACACTTTGCCAACACGGTTGGCGATTGAATTACGCGAACCGTGAGGGTATGAACCCGCAATCGCTCAGCAACTGCGTTGACCGTGTTGTTCAGCTTGTTGGTGTTGTTGTATGTGAGTTCAAATATTTGTAAATGCACCCACGATACAGGAGAAATTCCTAGTGTGGGGCAACGTCTTTATAAAAAGAAATAAAAGATAATATGCCAATTATGATGACGCCACTGCTGGGACTCAGGCCTTGTTATTGTGAAACGGAACAGAAATAATTATGTAAGTATACCTAATCATAAACCTCAACGTGAGTTCTTTCTAGATTGGATAATGTCACGTGTCTTCGAATTTTCGGGCTATGGACAATATTGTTCGATAGGTACGTCGTCGAATGAATAAATAACATTATTGGTCGTTATCACACATGATCTAGGGTCTCAGGCTTTCTCTCTGCTGGAGAAATCCGGAGATTCTGGATTATCCATTTTCTCTTTATTATTATAATCACTTTATGTATAATTAAGTTATCTCGTTAGCTTGTAGCTAAATAGGTAGACTGGCAGAAAATGCCTCAGGCATTAAGTCCGCCCATGTACTCTGTGCATAAAGTTTAATAAATAAATAAATAAATAAATGATAACAGTCACACGGGTCCATCTTCACAAATAAGCTGCCCTCGCCGAGGTTGGTCTGTGGATGTGTAGCCATCTAATTAATCGAGTTTCCTCCCTGTCTCTGAAAGCCCATATTTTGTACAATCGACAAAGTTGAATCATGTCCCACCATAAGCTTGTTTTATTACAGACATTCAAATACAATTAAGTCCACATTCGCGTAAACATACATATCCATGGCAACGACCATGATCTTTGTTATTTTTACGGATTCAAACGATTTTTTGTCAAAATGGGTCATGATTCAACTTTGCCGAAAACCAATCCAACTTTGAGGTGGTTTTCAGTTCGTCGGAAGTTTTGTTTTTTTGACAGTCTTTACTTTTGGAAACTCAAAAGTCTGACTATCAGTCTTACCAAAGTATCGTATTGCCCAATAAGTGGGTAGTGCAGGTCAAATAGGCAGACACTCCATTTTAATATATTGATTTTCAGCTGCATCCAGATCGACTAGAAGCCAACCCCAACATATTTGCGAAAAAGACAGACGATGAGTCAATAACTTTATCACTAACGGGAATCATGTCTCCTCTCTATGAGATGGAGGAAGCCATTATCCACCGTGTGGGCCCAGTGCACATTGATCAAAGTCATTTGACATTTCAGTTGTAGTTCCGGTTCTCCTGACTTGATTTAGGAAACAAACAAAGTAAACTTAATAGGAAACATAAACTTACGTTTTTGAGTACAATAATTATACACAAAGTTAACAGCCTGCCTAAATTTGGACCCACAACCCGACAAGACATGTAATATAGTACCCCATTATCATGGCTAAAACTCTAATGTTTTTTGAATAAAATAAAACGGTGGCGTTACTAAAGCGACGAAGAAAATCAAATAACGTTTAATAAAACCAGACTAGGGATCAGCACCTTTTATAAATCAAATTAGTACTTACGTAAGGCAGTCCCACGCCCGCCCTTCAGGACGATGATAATATATTCGTCCTACCTTTGTTACATTAACTTTGTCCTACCCCTGTCTTTGGCAGAGATTTTCATCGATATCGTTCGTAAGCTGTCAGTCTAAACCCAAAATTAATTTCTTTAAGACAAGATGTGAACGATAAGCCGAGGTTAATCGACGAGGTCTATCTACTGGATAAGTTAAGTAGTAGTGAAATAAATTGGGGTTTTAACTGATTAGAGCAAAGAAAAAGGGTCACATGTTAAGTAGGTAATTTAGGAGTATGTTCCCGATTTGACCTCAGAGATAATGGCTATATTATACTGGATAATTGGTGCAACTACCACTTCTGCAACAAGGTGTAGGGGGGACCACCATGTAGTCTATAGCAGTGGCAACAATAAATAATAATTATGCTCATTGTGAACCTCGTACAACTTTTTTTTTTTTTTGGGACAAACCCACCACACTATTCCCAAACCACTGCAACTCCTGAAAGCCAGAATCAACAGTGGCAACCACCAGAAAAGCGCCCAGACAATGAAGCTCGACGTGTCCCGGAGAATGAATTTACCTGTCTTGGATCCTGCACGAAATTAATCAGAAAAGAATAGTGGACGAGTAGGAAAAAATAGAACATCTAGTGGGATACACAATATAAAATCAGTATCATCATATATCAGCCCGGAATCACCCACTGCTGGGTATAGGCCTCCCCCTTTTTCTGCCACATCTCTAGGTTCTGTGCCTCTCTCATCCATTTATTCCCCGCGATCTTGACAATCAGTATGCAATTTAGAAAAACATGGGTGAAGTCGCATGCTACAGTTAGTTTATTATAGAGTAGCTGTGCCCGCGACTTCGTTCGCGTTAATGTCGGAACTTAACCTGCAAAAGTGCACATAATTTTTTTTTTTTTCGGAAATAATAAGAAACTCTAAAATAAAAGTAGCTTAAGTTACTCCTTATTACATCAGATACCTGCCAAAAAAAGTCCCTTCAAAATCGGTTCAGCCATTTCAGAGATTAGCCATTACAAACAGACAGACAGACAGACAAAAATTGTAAAAAATGTTATTTTGGTGTATGTACCGATTCGTATGCATGTAGAAAAAACGGTTATTTCAATATTACAAACAGACACTCCAATTTTATTGATATGTATAGATATGTATAGATAGATGTATAGATGTATAGATATAACCCTATTGTATCGCATTTTGTAACGGACTTGTACCCAAAACTCCACGTCATAAGCGCGTATTAAGTCTAATGTGTCAATCTTACTCAGTCATATCATATGGCTATGATAGCAAATTGACATAATTTGCTACATTATAATCTGTTCAGCAACAAATTTCTTTGAAACTCCATAATTTATAATTTACAAATAAACCTTAAACTGTTGCCATAGAACCCTTAACCAGAACGCGGCATCGCTCAGGCTCAAAATGTCCACTTCCCAAAATGTCCACCGGTTGCAAAACGTCCATTTCCCAAAATGTCCACTTCCCAGAATGTCCACTTCCCGAAACGTCCATTTTGGGAAATGTCCATTTCCCAAAATGTCCACTTCCCGAAACGTCCATTTCCCAAAATGTCCACTTCCCTACGACAGCGCCTAACTGCTACTACTTAAAACTGGGAATATGAGTACTAAATATTTTACCTAATACAAGATGATATTAAATCACTATTTGCGAATCCAAATACTTCCATTCCTAACCTAACCTACATTTTAGTTCAGTATTGTAACAAATGGTGTGGAATAATTCACCAAAATTGTGCTGCCACTACTTTCACAGTCAATTTATCTTCATCTTGTTAAAACGATTTGGCTGTGTGGCTATCAAACTATAACTTGCTCTGTTGGCTTTTTCTGTTTTTTTTTCGAACTTCTTTTCTTTTAGGAATAGACAAAGAACACATTACCAGCGGAAATGATGATGGATATCCCATAAATGCATGGCACTTAATACTTACCGCAGTGTTGACATTTCTGAAAAAAAAAAAAACTTTTCTGCTCTTATGTCAATTTCTTGAAAAATTTGAAAAACAGAAAAAAATCGAAATGATTTCAAAGTGACTGCGAGTTGGACGTCTTAAAATGACTTACTTACCCTGAGTTTTATACCAGTCCTCAAAAAGCAACTAACTCTTAGCTTAAGCCTTACTAAGCTGATCAGAACTCATCGAGATCTATAAGTCATAGGTAGGTACCTACATTAAAAATAATCCAAGAACGGATCCCTATAATAAATTATTATACTTACTTCAAGTATTATTGAAAAGGATAAAGCCGGCCTTTTACTTTATTATTCGTTATCAATGCTTTCTGTAAGCTAAGAAATCTACTTTATTGTAAAAGAAGTTATTTCAAAGATTTTTTTTTTTTTTTTTTTTTACGTGGCAAAATCATCAAATGAGTCCTCCAACCCCGGGCAGGGCGGGAGGGACTGTCAGACTTCTACTGACTAAAATCCACGGTGTCCTTCAGTAGCCTGTTATGTTCCGGGGTCACGGTAATGAAACAATCCCGCGACCCCGGCAGGCTTTGGCCCTCTGAGAGGGGGCCCCGTCATTATGCTGACGCTCTTTGAGGCGCGCGTGGGACACAACGCGCCGTCGACCCGGGCATGGTCCATGGTCGGGCAGCGAGTTGCCCTTTACTCGCTGCCCGCATGCCCGCGCCTACGGTGGCCGGAGATCGTCTGCTGACGTCCGACGCCGCGGGGGCCTACCACTGCGGTTGGGGCGGAGGGAGGACGCTGTCCTCTCTCTCTCGCGGCCCGCCTCCTCCTTCACGAGCATTACTGCTTCGCAGAAGGAGGCGACCGCTTCCCACTCCGTCTCGCCCCGCAGCATGGCTGCGACCAATGCCGGGCGCGAGAGGTCTCCGCCTATCGCCGCCGTGAGGACACGTCGGTGCTCTGCCCAAGCTGGGCAGTCTTGCACCGTATGCTCTACTGTGTCCTCCGGGCGATCTTCGCAGTGGTGGCACCCGGGCGTTTCCTCCTTCCCTATCAGACACAGGAACCTCCCGAAACTTCCGTGTCCGGTGAGGACCTGCGTCATCCGATAGGTCAGGACGCCGTGACGTCTCTCCAGCCACTCCTCAAAGAGGGGTCTTACCGCCGCGATTGCGGCGTGCCCGAAGTTATTTCAAAGATGGCAGAATTTTATCTAGATTAAATGTTTGTTTGCTTATCTTTGTTTATCTATACAAAATGAAATTATAAAATGCCATAACGTTTGTATACGATCATAACTTCCAACTTCACCAAATTGTTTAATTACTTTATTTTTAAACGTTGTCTCACGCTAGGAATGTCTCGTGTCTTGAGTGTGTTTACAAAAATAGTAACTCACACAATTTGTAGGTCAAACAAATATTTGTTCCGTGCGGGAATCGAACCCGCTACACGCTGCTTAGCCTCTGCGCAAACCGTGCCGGCAATTGTTTTCAAAGACAAAGTTTGAATAAAAGAAAGTGTTTAAAAATGGCAGAGACAATTTGGCGTTAAAAATGTCCTTATAAATCGTGAGTGATAGACAATGGACATCATCAAAAATATTGTTTGACTTGACGACCAGTTGTTCAGACATTACATCCCATTCTGACATTGTTTTATCTGTTAGTTTTTGGGTGAGCAGTTAGTAAGATATCAATTCCATCCTATTTAAGCAACTCCTAAACTCACTAAAATCAAAACGTATTTTTTTTTCTGACGGGGTAGTATCATCAAACGAGTTTACCGCTCTTGGTAGAGCGAGAGGGACTATCACACTCTTACTGACTAAAATTAACTCCGTTCTTTCAAATGCCTTTTGCGTTACAGGACCGCAGTGACCTGCTTAGACAATCCCGCAAAGAAAGACAATCTTAAGGCTGCATATTCTGAAAGTTGGCAACGTCGCAAAAAGCTGTCAAATAATTACAAATTTTAATTAATTTGGCAAATTTTCTGTATGAAAACAAGAAATATCGCTCTGTAGTGCACTAAAAAAATGATATAGGAATGCAATTAAAACACTGAATTTGATGTTGTAACCGTTTCAGGTGCATAAAAAGCATTTGGAAAGCTTCCAAATGCTTTTTCTACATCTAAAACTATATATTCGGTGTTACGATATTAATTATTGCATTCCCTTATCAATTTTTTAGTGCACTACAGAGCCATATTTTTTATTTTCATACAGTAACAATGCTAAATTAATTAAAACTTGTTAATATTTTACAACCATTTGCGACGTTGCCAGCTTTCGGAATATACGCTCTTAACGCAAAGTCAAGACGAACCATGACTTTATTGACATTTAATTGTTTTAATGATATGATTTTAATTTTTTTCATGGCTTTATCAATGTATTTAATTTTTAACAATCCATTGTATAATTCTGTTTTAATGATTTTATTTTAAAACTGCTAATTCATCGATAATCTACGTCATACACTATGTTAGGCGATAACAATGTTTCAAATTAATACTAGAACATTTACACCTTTAGTGATGAACAAAAAATAATTCACGAACTTACTCACCTATCACGCGAACGTTACTATGTGTTATAGGAATATACGTAACCGATAAAACATTAATTTTCATACGTATTTTATTTCGATTTTATTATTGGTCAAGAGTTGTAATGTTGTAATATGCTTTTTTTATTACTATAGGTCTCTTTAATTGGAAAAATCATGTAATAAGTCCTACAGTACCGACTTTCAGAATTGTGCTGACTAAAATTACACAGTATTCATTCAATTAGCTACCCTTCATTTTCCAGAGTAACGGTTACCTTATAAGACAATCCGGTGACCCTGGCAGGCTTTGGCCATCGAAGGGGGCCCCATCAGATTACTGACACCTATATGAGACGCGCGTAGAACAAGATGCGCCGTCGAACCTGGCATGGTCAATGATCGGACGGCAAGTCAGTCGCGGTGTTCCTTTAATTACACTTCATAGTCGAGGGTCAAGGTAACCTAGCTAAGGCAGTCTAGTGATCCTTCTACTAATAGGTTTGCAATGTCTAATCAAGACGTGTTTTGTAAAACCCAGTACCGACTAACTCCATGTAAATACTGGTTTTCAACTGTATACAGTAAGACTGGAAGGCCAACGGCAACACAGTTGGGAAAATACTAGGCAGATGACAACGATGAGGTATATTTGAAATAATCTACATAACTACGGAAAGAAAATGTCTTAACCGCGTTTAAAATATCAAAAGTTAAAAGTATCGGTTATGCCAAAGATGACTTGAAAATTCTAAGATCAAGTTCTTATTCAAGTTCGAGTTGAAGTTTTTGGTGAAAGTCACCCCTTTTCTGTAAAGAAAAACATTGCAAACTACAAAATGCTTACAAATAATACTTCAGTGATGTTTATTTTCTCAGTTTACTCAAATAAAGCTTTTTCTTTCACGAACAAATATTTACTGAAAAACTTAACGTCTTTACAAACATACTTATCCCACCAAAAACATTAAATGTAAAAAATGCCAAGTCTCTCGATGCAGTCTTTCCATCGTAAAAAGTTTTGAGATCTCACAGAAGCCAAGTCCTATTCAAATTATTTTGTAGTTATAAATCAACATTTAGTAATTATATCAATAGTTTTCTTTATATTATAACTATAGTGACTTGGCAATTTTGGTGGGATCTCATTTATTTTTTGTAAGTGTATTTCTTTCTTTTTTTTAGGTGTCCTCATAATTTCTTGGACTTCAGCTACTTTTTTGCTTAGGACCCATTCTCTATCTAACAAACTAAATAGAACTAAACTAACTAACAAATAACTAAATAAATATATATCTGCTAACTTACAAACTAAAAATATAACTAAACTAAATAACACGTAAACAACTAGATATGTAACTATGTCTATGTTATATAAATAAACTATTTTCCTAAATAACTGTTTCAGTAACAATAATAAATCTACTCCGAATATCGCTACAATATTTTTTTAGTTTTGAAATGGTTGTTCATAGATAGATGGCGCTATCAAATGAAAATTATTGAATTATTTTAAAGTACTACTTAGACTGCGCTCTGTAACGAAACCATAGCGCGATTCAGATAGGTACAACGCCATCTATCGAGCGCGCATACAATATTTATCGCAATACAATAGAGCTTTATTAATTTAATGAATTATGAACTTTATGTATTAATTTATATTAATTATAGTCTATGTATTACATTTATATTATTCCTTTCTATTCTATGTATGTATTCATCCAATTGAATACTAACTTAAACAACGAACAAAGTTAACAATGCAGTCAAAATCCATACACAATGTTCTTGCCAAACCGCAAATATAAAATTGTTTTTTAAGGTATATTATTTTTTAATGTTTTTATAATTTTTCCTTTATATGTGGCTAATGACCTATAATGGTGCAAAATTTGAAGTTTCTAAGTCTGCTAGAAGTACCTTAGATTTTTGATGATCGGTCAGTGAGTGAGTGACAAAATGGTGTAACTTTGATCGACCGTAACTCCTAAACTAATCATTCAATTGGCATGTAATTTCGAACTTAAGCTTGTTCTAATGCCTACTATTATTCACCGAAAACCTAAACTCCTAGCTTTGTCCACGTCGAAGTTATAGGGGGGGCGAAACAGCCGCGAATCGCTTCGAGAAAAGATGGTACGGCCGTGCCCTTTTGCTCGAGACTTGGCGGGGCACTGCCGTGCCCCCAGATAACTTCAAGACACCTAATACGTGTAACTGAACCCCTATAGAAAGGTTCTAGAAACTTCGTCTCCTAAATGATTGTGAGAAACAACCTAAAACTTTAGCAGAAAAGGTTAGGCAAATGCTAAGTCCCTTTCAAGCTTTGGCAAAGTTGGCATTTCAGTGCCAATGCCTGTAGAGTGACCTTCACGATATTGTGTCGGTCCCAAAGAATGGACACGAAAATGTGGCGTACTTACCTGATATTTAGATAATGAATATGGAAATTGAAGGTCATTATTGTGGTGATAATATCTGAAACATCCGTTTTTTTGTGTAAACAAAATAAAATTGACAGTAGCGGAAATCGGCGCATTTCTGGTGGTTGCCACTGTTGATTCTGGCTTTCAGGAGTTGCAGTGGTTTGGGAATAGTGTGGTGGTTTGTCCCAAAAAAAAAAGTAGCTGAAATAACTCAAATCGAATGTTTTAGAATTAATTTAAAAATCTGAAGACTTATTATAAATTCATCACATTATTGAATGCAATTTTTAAGAATGTTCATAATCTCGGTCAAATTGACCTGACAAAAATGTCTCTGACTTTCTTTTTTTTAATAGTAATCGTTCATAACTTTCAGTGTTGGCTTTCTTATCCAAGCAATATCGTATTACCCCGACGTATTCATCTAACTTATTTCGTATTATTTTCATCTGTTTATAAACACGCTCGGAAAAGCATAGTTCAGCTGTGAAAATGTTTCTGAGTTATGAATAAGAAAATTCTTATAAAATTCCCCAAAATATATTTAGCATAAACTTTAGAAAGAAGATTCTAGAAGCATGTTTTGTTTCACCAAATGTATGTACTTTTATCATCGCGTTTAAAAATGGATTATACTTTCACCTCTAACACTTAGGTATAATATTGCACATTCGTCAGCTCATGTGTATAATCCGTTGTAATCCATGATAAGCGAGTTGGCGCTCTATTTGAAGAGCATTAACCGTGAATAACATTTACTTAATTGAAGATCACAGAGATAAAAATATTGCAAACAACTAAAAATATCGAATACATTTCTAGAACAAAACATAACTAACTAAAAAGTTGGGCATGTCAAAATTTTCATCGAAAAAGAGAAGAATAATTGCCTCAGTTATTAAGTTTCCAGCTTTGTAATAATTCTAAAGACCAGCCGTTCATGAAAGAAACTTATCACCCGCTCTAATTGACATAATTCAGTCAATTTAAACATTTCAATTCCTTCTTAAACACATAAAAAGTCTTTGTAAATAAATGTACCAGTCAGAAACTTCGATGACCTTTAACTATTGCTTTGAATAATTAAATAACTTAGCACGAATTGTCAATTTTCATTAACTGTAACATGAAACTCTGCTCAAGGAACACATTCGTGGGAGTAATGGATCAGGGAAACGGTCAACTTATTCTTATTAATTTTTTCAGATAATATAAACATGGGAAGCCGTAGTACATAAATAAATGTATTGTAAATTGACTTACCTTGTGTTGGTATGTGTGAAAAATCAATATCAATTAGTCTTCGTTGTAGTTAACTTCAACAGGAGTAGCACTCACTGATATGTTACAAATTTATATTATTTACACAAAGCACTACACTCAAGCCTTTATGTACATCATTCAAAACTTTGGTCCTCTAACCAGATACACAATACTCTTACAAAATATATTTACAATAAGTTAGGATATGAAGAATTGATATCAGCAGTTGTTAATAAGTCACTTGTTTGGACCGAAAGGTATAGTCTAGTGCGGGTAACTAAGCGATTACTCTAATATTTGGCTATGTTTGGAATTACGAATATACATACACGGTTAGGCGACGAAAATAAACTTTGTACAACGAATAAATCACAAACGCATTCACTTACGACCGAACGTTCGACGTATAAGTTTAATTTTATTAGAGTAACAAAAGTTGTATGCCGTCGTCGCCGGCAATGATGGGGTAATATTCAAATATACACTCGAAACTCGAACTGAGCAAGCAAAATAAAACGTCCGTACGAAATGCGGTTCAAATATCGCGGCAAGTAGGTGGGCGGCGTGGCCGTACGTCCGCGCGCCCTGCCGCTCAAACGCGGACTGAAAGCTTTCCTGACGTTCCTGAAGTCGGTGCACGATTGAAAAAGCTCACCATATTTTCAATATTCCCATATGTGTGAAAGAGATGGGGTGATGTTTCTTGGTCTGGTGTTAAACGCCATGCTTGAGTAGCGTCTATCAAAAGGAAATGTGAAGGTGTTCGTATCAAAATAAACATGCAACGGCTGTCTGGTTTTGGTAGGTCAGACGTGCAGGAAATGTTTCAAAGACAATGCTTATAGAGCTAATTCGGTCAAAAAACCTGATGTAATATCGTATAAGCAAAGTGATATGAAGTGAAAGCTTCACTATATAACCGCTCGAGAGCACTAGAACGATTCACGCCCGATGACGTCAGACGCACAGGGTCATAAATCTTAATGGCCGACCCGCGCGTCAAGTTTTAAAAAAAAAGAATTTTTAAAATCGGTCCAGGCGTCTTTGAGAAATCGGGGAAAATACATTTAAAAAAAAGATTACGACGAATTGAGAACCTCCTCCTTTTTTTGAATTTAGTTAAAAATAGTTGACAATAAAAACCTACCTATCCCCAAAACATACCCACCTATTATAGCTGTAAAAATAAAGTTGACAAACTTACATTTGCAGTTGAAAAACATGTTCTCCGATACATTTTGTTTAGGAAAATGTGTTATCCAAGTACGTTTTATAAGTTGGTCGACTATTACTCGTAAACTTGTAAAGCCTACTTAGTCATGATAATTTTCTTTTAAACTTCGTTATTATATGCTACTATTGTGAATTTTTTCACACCCTCAAACATAACCGTTTAGCTGGTAGAGGGGGGGGACACTCGAGTCGAGCAAAAATTTGTACTTTAAAGCTTAATATTTCACAAACGAATCTTTTTATCAAAAAATTGTTAATGGAAACTATCAATATTTTTTAAAGACCTATTTAATGATACCCCACACCAAGGGGTACGCGAGAAAAAAAAAACATCCCCACTTTACGTGTAAAGGAGGTACCCTAAAAAAAAATATTTTATGAGATTTTATTTTACCACTTTTTTGGAACAACAAATCCGTATATTTACACCAAATTACAGCTTTCTAGTACTGGGCGTCTCTGAGCTAAGCTGCGGACAGACGGACGGACGGACGGACATGGCGAAACTATAAGGGTTCCTTGTTGATTACGGAACCCTAAAAATGCATTTCACGTGAAGTCATCCAACTTACAATATAAATGCTAAAGTTATGAAAAAATTGGGTTAAAAGGTAGATTATGGTCTCGAATAACACATAAGATACTGTTTATCCTGGGACTCCCGTGAAATAATTGTCGAGTTATACGAGTACGCGTGCAAAGCCGCTGGCAACAGCTAATGTTTTATGAAACTGAAAAACAAAAGCAGTTCGCCACAAAAATAATTCCCCACGAAAAAAGGTATGTACAAATTAGCCAATGGTTTTTGTTATTTTTTTTTAATTTTGATCATTGTACATCCGACAATTTTTTTTTCCGCACGGGGATAGCAGAACAATTAAATTATAAAATACAGCACAAAACTACCGAAAACGAGGACACAATGTGAAATCTGAACAGAAAGTACTAGGAGAATAGGATCAAAACTTTTTTTCGAGGGGAATAATTTTTGTGGCGAACTTACAACAACCCTTAAATTTAGTGTTAATCACAAGACTTTTCTTTACTTCAAAAACAAATTCGTTTACAAAAACAACTTTCGGACGAAACAAATCAGTTCACAGCCCTCTATCACGCGTTCTAAGCTCTAATCAATCTATCAACGGTACAATCAAACTCATTAGCTACAACTAGTCAGGCGATAAAAAAACACGTGCTGCGCAAGCAAAGCCGTAATGATGTGTTTCATAGTTATTATGAAACATAATTAGTGGGTCAACAACTTGTTTTTCACAATACCTAGGTCGGAAAAAGTGGTATTGGCTTTTTGGTTGCTATAGGTAATAATAGTCCCTATAACATGGCGAAATGTCAGTGTAGAATAGAGTAGAAAACTATGTAAAGTTTCTCGATGGTCATCGTCATCATTTGACTGGCCTGTTGGTCTAGTGGTTAGTGACCCTGACTGCTATGCCGGAGGTCGTGGGTTCGATTCCCACCCAGGACAAATGTTTGTGTGATGAGCATGATCATTTGTTCTGTGTCTGGGTGTAATTTATCTATAATATGTATGTATTTAGAAATATATAAGTATGTTTATCCGTTGTCTAGTACCCATAACACAAGCTCTGCTTAGCTTGGGACTAGATGGCGTAGTGTGATAGTTGCGGAATATTATTATTATTATTATTATATTATCATCATCATCATTATCAGCTGCAGGACGTCGACTGCTGAACAAAAGCCAATAGGACTGATTCGAAGCGGCTTGCATTCAGCGCGATCCTGTAATTTTCATCAGATCGTATGTGCAACTTGCAGGAGGACATCTCACGCTGTGCTTGCCGGTGCGTGGTCACCGTTCGAGAACCTTACGGCACCATCGGCCATTAGTTCCACGTGCTATATGGCCTGCCCACTGCCACTTCAACTTTCTTATTCACTGGGCTATGTCGGCAACTTTGGTTCGTCTACTAATCTCCTCATTACTGACTCATCACGCAGAGATACTCCGAGCATAGTCATCATCATCATCATCTCAGCCGTAGGACGTCCACTGCTGAACATAGGCCTCCCCTTTTGATTTCCACTTATACCGGTTGGAAGCGACCTGCATCCAGCGTCTTCCGGCGACCTTTATAAGGTCGTCTGTCCACCTTGTTGGTGGACGTCCTACGCTGCGCTTGCTAGTCCGTGGTCTCCACTCTAGTACTTTTCGACCCCATCGGCCATCTGCTCTGCGAGCAATATGGCCTGCCCATTGCCACTTCAGCTTGCTAATCCGGTGGGCTATATCGGTGACTTTAGTTCGTCTACGGATCTCCTCATTTCGGATTCGATCACGTAGAGAAACACCGAGCATAGCCCTCTCCCATAGCTCGTTGAGCGACTTTGAGCTTTGAGATGAGGCCAATAGTGAAAGACCACGTTTCGGTGCCGTAACTCATCACTGGTAACACACATTGGTTGAAGACTTTCGTCTTGAGGCACTGAGGTATGTCGGACGAAAAGACATTGCGCAGTTTCCCGAACGCTGCCCAACCGAGTTGGATTCGGCGGTTGACCTCTTTCTCGAAGTTGGACCTACCTAACTGGACTACTTGTCCTAAGTAGATATATGAGTCAACAACTTCGAGTACCGAGTTTCCAACAGAGACTGGGGTGGGCACAACATTGGCATTTGACATAATTTTCGTCTTGTCCATGTTCATTTTCAAGCCCACCCGTTGTGAAACTCGGTCGAGGCCATCGAGCATCATGCTGAGTTCCTCCATCGACTTTGCCATGACTACGATGTCGTCGGCAAACCGAAGGTGAGTGATGTATTCGCCGTTGATGTTGATGCCAAGTCCTTGCCATTCCAGGAGCTTGAAGGCGTCTTCCATTGCGGCAGTAAACAATTTCGGGGAGATAACGTCCCCTTGTCTTACGCCTCCGAGCATAGCCCTCTCCGTAACTCGTTGGGCTATCTTGAGCTTACTAATAAGGCCCATGATAGTAAGAGACACATGCATGATCAGGGCAGGCGATACCTCTGCTGTTGCAGGCGACCATAGGCTACGGTGACCGCTTTCCATCAAGTGGGAAGTATGCTTATTTGTCACTATAATGGTATAAAAAGATTATCTGTTTCAGACTTTTATAAACGCCTAAATAACACAGGTTGAAAGTATTCAACCTGTATATTGGGCAACGTTTTATAACGAGAAACAATGATCGTGAGATTGCAAGAATCGTCTCAAAGCTGTCAACCTAGTATATTACTAGGTCGACAGCTTTGAGACGGGCTTTATAACCTCTCCATCATCAGTCTATGAATTCTTACTGCTGAAACAAAAGAGGGAGTGGGCCATAATCCATCACGCACCGCCGGCCCAGTGCACTTTGATAGATGTTACATATCTTCAAATTTTTGGTTCTAGGACATGTCGGTTTCTTCACGATGTTTTCCTTCACCGTTTGGAGAGCAGTGAATGATGAATTAAATTACACAAAGTAATGAGCCTGGCTAGGTTCAAATCCACGACCTGTTACAAGTAATTCTACACTGGTGCTATAACCCCTTACCTCTGCCTAACCTTTCGGGAGTTATAGACATGACTTTACACTATAAATTTTTAATGTTCACGGAAGTATACAGATAAAGACAACGTACACTATTAGTAGATTAATCTTCACAATCGCATTAAAATACACGCTAGCCTCAATTTCAAGCGAGTAAACCAATTATTATAAGTAGGTCATTGCTTGTATGTAAAAGAACACTATAAATGGATTAAAATGCTTTTTGAACATAAATTCGGGAAGTAGGTACGTCTTTACATTTTCCGGAAACTGGTAATTTTAATATATGACCTTTGAAAAGTGTGAATTATGATGTAGTTGTTACGCTTGGATGAATATTAGATGATTCTAGAGAATAGTGGAGTAGAAATATTTTCACTGTAATAATAAACTGATCAACAGCCTTAACATCATACTTGATGAATTATTTACGTCGTTTATTGTGTATACAATGGAATAACGTCTCTAGTTTACGAACGAGGAACTAATTTGTCCCATCAAATAAATGTCAAAGTTCCTGTTTACTTTACGTCACAAAAAAGTGAAAAGACATGCTAGGGTCTCAGTTTGTTTCTATGTTTTCTTTCAAATAAACCTATTTTTTTAGTTATACAGGGTGATTTATATATATAGATATTAATCTTTGGCGAAAATCATTGAATACGTGTTTTTTCTTTTTGTATCACTCAATACAAAAATATCGAGATATCACGTCTCAATGTTATCTATAAAAAGTTGATGAATCTGGACACCGCGCTGTGATGTGTCGCTCAGGTGTAGCGGGGCGGGGCGGGGGGTCAGCGGGGTGCGCTCTGCCCGTTTCATGCGTCGGCAAGTGTATATTATTAACGTTTAGCTTAGTGACCACGCAGAGCGGATGAGAAAATGATTTAATATGACAATTTGAAGTATCGTTTTTTTTTTCAAAAATGGGTTTAGTGTTTGATACCTAATGCCTAGAAAAATTTTGGACGGTGCTAAAAAAGTCACCCTGTATTATTCATAACTTTTAGAACAATAAATATATTTAGTTTTTATACATTTTTTGAAGGAAGATTAGTTCCTACACTAATATTAATAATTGAATGGGGATATCCACCTGAACGAATTCAGAAAACTATTTAATATAGGGATGAATTAATGGCCCGCCTTGGCCTTCCACGGGTACTTTCCGATTTTTTCAACTTGGGACCTTCGAAAATTCAGTGGAATGCCTTGTCAACCTTTTCCGGAAAAATAAAGAATAAACAAAAGAATAAAAAACCAATTTGGTCTACACTTTCACAAGTTATAGAGTAACCAATTTAGGGATGCATTTGTATATGAATAGAAGGCTACCTACCTACGGAATAAAACCTATAATGATTGTTATAGAGAATTGTGTCCTAAAATATAAAGAAATGAACCTTTCTGGTGTCATTATTAAGTTAAATTGCGCTATTCCATCTCCATCGTCTTTTAAAGCATTAAATCCAGCCATAGATCACTTCTGCAATATAAAATAAAGAAAAATCTTGTTTACAGTAAACTCCCAGCTCTGCCATTAAATCACGTGCCGGCTCCACTGGGATTTTCACTAATCATACTAATGTAAATTGAGACTAAAAGCTTTTAGAACATTTCTATCTGGATCTAGCTCCAAGGTGATCTAATTGACCCTCAGTTTCTATTTCATAATTTGAAGTTTTAATTACTATGTAAATTTTATATAAAAAAAATGTAAAATTAAAAATACAAATGTAAAATTTTAATAAAAATATGTAAGGAGCGCGTGGGAAACGGGTGGCGGGCGACAGCCGACTGTGAAACCTGTCCACGGTGCGTGTGCTTCATACCTACACCGCGGAGTGAGCCAGGCCTGTCAAAACATTAATTTCGTTGTCTGTTGTTGTTAGTCATTCGTAGTCGAAACTCATACCTCCTTACAGGAGTAAGGAGGTATGAGTTTCGACTACGAATGACTATAACCAATGATATTATAAGTAATCATCATTGACTATAACAGTAGAAGAAGACCAATTACAACATGGATGGGTTTTTGAATGGTGATTTGACATGAACGAGGGCGATACATCAGATGACGACAACCAATATAAAGTACAAAAGATATTATGCTGCATTGTCCTGAAAAAAAAATGGCGAAAGCGCATTTTTTTTTCTTGTGACGGGTCCCTTCCCATAATTTTCAAACTACCAAAGTCGGGATCAACAATAACGAGCATCAGAAAAGCGCCGCGGCAATGAAGCCCAAGGAAGTCCCGGAGAACGAATTTAACTATCTTGGAACCCGCAACGAAATTAATCAGAAAAGAATAATGGAGGATTAGGAAAATATGTACGGAAAATACGGAGGAGGGGGCTAAGGGCATGAGAATGATGTAAATAAAAATACATTTAAACATGAATTTTATGGTGTTTTTTTCAGGTGAGTAACATACACATTTTGTTGAAATAAAAACGTCATTTTATAATTGAGCACAGTACAAGCTCCATCAAACTTTTTGAATTGTAATGTATGTGCGCTACGACACGACGTCATTGTTATTTGCGGTTATCTTTAATGTCTTACAAAATAAATTTATATACGAGTAGCTCAATTACCTTAATGTAAATGTTATTTAAATTCTGATATTTTACTTGAGTAAAACGAATTATATAAATATTGTTCTTGTCTAGTTATACTCGATGGACACTATGATTGATGGTTATAAATTAACAATGGTTTATCATAAAAACTAGAAACAGGTGCATTTAGTACTCATCAATCAAGCTTTCTTTTAAGAATAATGTATTTTTTATGTTTTATTTAATATCGAACATTTTATCGAAGAGTGCCGCAGAAACATTATTGGCTCAGCGGTTGAACAGACAAACACTGACTTTAAAAAAATGTTCAACTGCGGAGTTTCTAAACTTTTTGAGTAACGATAAAAGTCAAAAACTAATAAGCAAGAAATCTGTTAGTAGAATCAACTTTTTTCATTACTCCAATAACAACCACTTAAAATTAGTTAACGCAATTTGAATTTTATGTTATTATGAACAAAGTTTCGTTTAGTTAATTAAGTTGCTTTTGTGCGAAACATTGTATAATGTAGATAAACCTGGACAGTGGAGGGTTAACTTTGTTAGACAACAGATTGACATGACAAAATTGCTTCCATTTTTGGGTCCTTTATAAATAATTAAATAGTCGTTGGAAATTTTATAAACTTGGTGTGTTACGACAATATTACAACATGAAAAAGTGATTTTAGTACTGAGGAAATTTTCTGGCTTTTTCACTTTATAGCTGAAAAACTTTGCCGTAATCACATCTGACAACAATAACACACAATCAAAGAGTCAAAAGTTTTGGCAACAAAAAAGCTGCAATATAGCGTCCTTTAAATTCTCACACCGTTTAAGGAGTACAAAACGCTCCAACCACACAACTCGGCCACAACTCACTCCGATACGATCACCACTAGTTGCACCACCAAATAAAATACAGGCAATTTAAAACTGTTGGAACCACCTAACATCCTCTTGACTGCGGAACGTTTTAGCTCCGTTGCCAACATTAAAGTGTCACCTGTGCCACTGGCAACAGATTTACAAGTATGGCACTGTTAATGGTACCAGTTGCGGTTGATTTGAAAATGTCCTTGACTTTTATTGCGCTGATAAAAGGTACTAACATTAAGTTGGCAAGAATTTGGCTTTCGTTTATTTTCGAATAGGAACAAATTTTTGTTGATGGTAATCTGGTATAACCAAATACTGACTTTAAAATATTTAAGGCAGTAATTTTACTATACTTATTGCTTAAAACTTTATCATGTACTTTATGTGGAGTAAATATCTAATTTTATTTACGAAATGGTAAGCTGATTATGCAGTTCAGCCCTGCTAGCTATTGCTAATTTAAGTTTTAAGCACCTACTCGTACATAATTATACATTAAAACAAAAATTACGCAGACGGAGGAGAATTAAATGCATAATTAAAGTTTAAATGGAAGTGTGCTCAAAGCTTTATTTATTTTTCAAACTTAACAATTTAGTGTTATGGTTTAATTTCGAGTACTCGGCAACTAACAGTTTTTATAAGTATGCCACATGTCAATCACAGTCAAATTAGAAAATCATTATTTAAGCAATTGTAACTTCGAAATCGACTTGAAAGTCGTGTGAAATTGTTTCTTTTATCAATTCTAATCGGAAAAGAAATTAAAAGATCAAGGTGTCAGTCTTTGAATTTTAAATCTAAATCAATCACAATTTTTAATAAAAACGTCTTCCGTGAAATGAAATTCGTCTTTTATTCTTAATCTGAAGACATTAAAATTACATCTTATATTGTATAAATTGCGATGTAATACAAATTTCAGAAGATTGATTGTTTCTTTAGCTAGCAGCAGTTGTTCTAATTTTTATTAATTGATTTCTGATTTCTGTAATTTTTTTTTAAATGTAATGAATTGTGCAAAAATACGCAACCTAGTTAAAATCATCAAATGAGTTCTCCCAAATGAATCTGGACGGGAGGGACTGTCAGACTCGTACTGACTAGAATCCACGGTGATCCTTTATTTTAGCTCTTTATGTTCCAGGGTCACGGTTACCTGATAAAACAGTCCCGCGACCCCGGCAGGCTTTGGCCCTCTAAAGCGGGCACCATCAATTTGCTGACAGCTCATTGTGCGTTTTACTTTTATTTTGTAAGACAACAAAACAAAAATTGTGTGATATTAACAGCCCGGTATCGATCTTCAAGGCTAAGCAGTACAGTCAAGATCAATTTATGGAATGGGCACCTTCCCGGCTATCATTTGCAGATCTTTAACAGGCGCTACAGGAAGTCAATATCCCGAAAATCTAACAACAAGTCTTACTTTGGAAGAAGACTATCAATGAAAAACGTGTTTTCAAAATTCAAATTCGGAAGTTCTGATTTTTTTTCCGTTTAGAAATTTAGACATTTGAAGTAAGAGACACCGATGGAAACTACGAGTAATTAGTTGGAAATGTTTCACATTTTTTTTAAACGGAATTTGAAAAGTGTCCTTAACTTAAAAGGCGTTAATTTACTCAAAGTACGTAATTCAAGTTAATCAGTGCGTCATAGGTGTAAACGAGTTAATTAAAAACAATTTATTAAAAGCTGAGCTATTCTTAAAGTAGCTTGTATGTTGGACATGAAATTAGATTATGTTATTTTAATATTAACACAGTGTGGGCGGCATCGAGTTTATTTTTAATCTGTGCTATTTTTAAGAAGCCAATAAAGACACTTTGAAGGCAATAAGACACTTGAAAGCTTGGCAGAAGTCAATCACTTATTCTTCTCTACATTGCTATAATTTTATTGTAGACCTGAATAGAGAAATGGGCCAAGAAGCTAACCGGTAACGATGCTCTGGTCGATTTAGCTCCAGAGGCTTGAACGTCGACGTCGTGTTGCCAGCCTGTCGGTTTTTTATCAGTCACATTTCGGAAAGTGTGCTATGGAACTGCATAACTTGATTACGCCTTGCCCCTTCCATCTTCGGACTACTAGACGTACGGTAATGCGCCATCAACATAATTATGGTGGACATCCCTTCGGTACGTACAAAGCGTTTTGCCAATACCTTTATTGTACGCACAGCTAAGGAGTGGAATTCCCAGCCGACTGTATTTCCCGACCTTGGGTTCTTCAAGTCAAGAGTGAACAGGTTACTTCTAGGCAAGCGTGCTTCACCGTTGACCACATCTTCGCTTACCATCAAGCGAGATAGTGGTCAAATGCGAACCTATCTTTAAAAAAAAAAAAAGCCACACATGGGAACTTTGTATGTACGAACATGATTGAAGGTCAAAACTTTTATTTTCAACCTCATTTATTTTGGGACTACCTATGTAGGTATTTACTTCGTTTTAAAAACCGCCATGTTCTTTTTTTCTATTCAATGCATCCATCAGCAATTAATATTTTTGAGATACTTAAACCATAATCTGGGCCAGACCATAGGCCAGTTTCATCGTAACCCTAAAAATCGTGTTCCAGCAATACTTTTTCAGTAGTGTTACTTACAGAATGTTTGGCTGACGGCTATGCCGGAAATGCAAATAATAATACCAACACTTATTTTTCCTTTTTGATAATCCTTTGCCATTGAAACGAAATAAATGTCCGAAATGTCGGCCCCTTTTCATGAAAACGTCTTTCCAACTTGAATTATCTCATGATGCTCGAATCATAATGTTATGTATAATAATATATAAATATCTTATCAAAAAAAGAGACGTTTTATTGACAATATCGAAATCATAAAAGTTCGTGTTAAGGGATTTTATTTTTATTTATAAAGCTTTGCAAGTTTTTTCATGGGATCTGAGACTTTATCACAAGATTTCTGTATTTTATTTAGTTTACTTGAAGTATTTACTGCATTTAATGTATGGAAAATTGATAAATACCTCTAGTGTACCAACGAGGCATTTCTTGTTTTCCATCATGTTAACGTCAAATTTTCACAAATTAACACACAATTTAACATTGGACGTTCATCGTAGTAACTTTACAATGCGATGACGTAAAAATAATTCACACATTTTTTGTATTCATTAATGATGTCATAACATAGCACAATGTAATTAAAACTAAATAATTTCGAATACAACCGAGCGTGTTGGTCACGCAATGTTGTCGAAGCTACAATAAAGCCACAGTTTACATGTCTTGTACAGAAAATCAACGAAGACACCATAAAATGAAAAATTTAAATAGTTATGACAATATCCTCATCTGCCTAGCCTTTTCCCAACTATATTGGGGTCGGCTTCCAGTCGAACCAGATGCAGCTGAATATCAGTATTTTACATGGAGCGACTGCCTGTCGGACCTCCACAACCCAGTAACTGGGTAATACGATACCCCATGGTAAGACTGGTTGTCAGACTTACAAATAGTTATGACAAGACAAAAAAAAAAAATTAAAAATTTTACAAGGAAATTTTTTTTTCATGTTTTTATGATAATGTTGTGATAGCGTGTGTGAGCAACATTTTTTAGTAGAAAACGTTAAGCCTCAAAAGCAGCAATTAAATGGACTACTTAGGAATATTTCACGATGATGTGTTCAATGGTTTAGTCGTCAAAAATTAAGAAAAAAACATACTTTCGCATTAATTGTAATGTTAGTTGGGATCTGCCACTTTTACTTAACTATTCCAAATCCCACATTATCATTATAGCTCGGTCACGGGACTTTCTTATCGGGCAACCGTGACCCTGGAACGTAAAGGGCTATTAAAGGATCACCGTGTATTTTAGTCAGTAGAAGTTCCGTATTATTACACCTCAATAAATATTTCCGGGGTACCGGAGACAAAAATGTTAACATATAATTGACATTATATAATATCCGTCTTATTATTTTTAATTGGAAATACGAATTATTGCCTTTCCTCAAATCATATCAATAAAAAAATCCCATCGTTTAATAAATGAAACGATGGGATTTTTTTATTGATATGATTTTAGTCAGTACAATTAAGTCTTACAGTCTCTCCTGCTCTGCCCTGGGTGGGAAGACTCATTTGATTCTCTAGTTATTTTTGTTTTTTTAATTATTTAAAAATGTGATAAAAATGAATAACGCGTGTCGGTTGTTTCTCATAGACTGACTTTATTTCTAGAATGACCAAAGACTACAATAGTGATGTAGAGAACAGAGTAGTGTTGTTCCATACTAATTATAGTTGCAGATAATAGTAAGTTTATATTTTGATAATTCCAACACCTCCTCTTATCAAAATAACCTAAACTTTACATAGCTAATTTAGTAGGTAAATACCTATTTATCAATAGTATACAGCCAAACAAAATAAATGCTTATCAAACAATATGCTGCATACCCAGTTTTTTAACAAAATAACCATGCTTAACACTACATAAACCTTTTGTCAATATGTCAGCCGGCATCTCGGAAGATTGCAAGTAAATAATTTTTACAATGTTATTTGATACTACTTCTCTGACAAAATGGTGACGCACATCAATGTGCTTTGTCCTTCTGTGGAATAAAGGGTTTTCAGTCAACCTCTGAGCGCCTTGATTGTCATTGTACAAAATGATACGATCACTAAAGTCTATAATTTCAGACAATAGGTTTTTCAAATATATGGCCTCTTTGCAAGCTTCCGTTATCGCCATATATTCGGCCTCTGTACTGGATAAGGCTACAGTTTGTTGTTTCTTACATTCATGTGAAACAACAGTTCCTGATAACTTGAAAAAGAAACCAGTGTAAGATCTTCTATGTAAGGTATTTGAGGCCCAATCTGCATCAACAAAACCTTCTAAATTACAGTTATCTTTACTAAACATTAGCCCATTAGATTTAGTTTTACATAAATATCTAAGAATACGTTTTGCATGTTTCCAATGAGTTAGAGAATAACTGTTATTAAATTGGCTCAAATAACTTACACTGTAAGAAATATCTGGGCGAGTTAGAATACTTAAATACATCAAGCTTCCTTTTACGACACCGGAAGTATCAATTAACGTAAGGGACAAAATACGACTTTTCAGGAGAGCCAAAAAACGATTTTAATTTTTTTATTTTGTCTATAACTTTTTACTGTCTGGTCCAATTTTTATGGTGTTCAGAGCAAAGTTTCTTAGAATTTCCCCTTCTTTCTTGTTTTATACGAAAGATTTAGGAATACCCAGTAGTTTCAAAAATAGCATGTCCTTTACATTAAAAGAAAATGTTTAGATGACCGTTACGTTACTGAAATTTTATAGATATTCCGTCGAGCGTAGTGTAAGCAGCAAGAGAAATAGAAAATCATACGAAATTTTATTGTAAAGGACTTTATCAGTGTTGCAATTTAATGTAACAATAGATTATTTACTAATATTTATACTATTTTAGCACTATGGAAATGAGATTAAAGAGTAAATGAGTTCAGTTTCAGGTTTTACTGCTAGCTATGGCAGATTTAAGTCTGATTTGAGTCGGACCGCGTCCTACTGCTCCGAGCTAGCTCGATTACTAGGCTCAGAGTAGTTCTACATAGTTTTAGATGTTTATGAAGCAGAATTTACCTGTTCACTTTCTCGGAGATAATTGCTAGATGTGCGATGTTCTTCGTGATCGCTGAATCAAAGGAATAGTCCAAATTCTTCTCCTTTTCACAGATTACTATACTTTTGCTATAAAAGACTTATGTTTTTCCCGTCTTAACTCTTCGATTAACATGTCTCTGACAATTCAGATACTGTTTAAAACAAAATCCGTTTGTTTTTTCTTTGTTGACTATAAAATATTTAACAGAATTAACCACTATCCGAGTACACTTTGTACGCAACTTACTCGTTTGAGCCCACTCGGTCCGAGCACACTCTGACCGTGTCAACGCGGCTTTAATTGGCTTTATAATTTGATTATATTAACAATTTAAGTTTTCTTGGAATTTATTGCCACTTACCACTTTTTCTCCACCTGGCAAGAAGTGATGATGTGTAGGTAGCGGCTCTAATTAAGGCATAGGAATTGTGCGAAACATGATATTAGTATGATAAAGTAGAAGTGACGAGTAGAGAGGACCTAAGGGGAAAAGATAAATTAAAATGTACATGGGTTGTGTGAAAGATGAAGCAATAAATATCTGTTTGACGTATTTCATCTGCAGTAATTTCAGCTCATTTCGACTTAGAATGGAGATCGTGCGCTGTGGTGCTCCTTGGGTGAAGGAAGCCTATGTCCAAAAGTGGTCTTTAATATTTAGAAATGATAATGGTGATGAATTTCACCTGCAGATTGATTAGTGTTGTCTATAGTTTATGTATTTTTATGTCTAATAGCCGTAATTTTCCAAATCCCTTCATCCTTTTCTGTTGCATTTAAATTTATTCGAGGTAATTTTTCGGATTTTTTATGTCGTAAGTGTCACGATTCCTAACATTTTATATAAACTTCAGATTTCGTCAAACAATTTTTTAAAGTAAGGGACATATTGTTTACAGTGAGACACATTTTATTTACAGTAAGGGACATGGTTTTTAAAGTTAGGGGCATTTTATTTAAAGTAAGGGACATTGTCATTTAAATTGACTTATTTTTGACTAAGGTAAGGGTGTAAATTATTTAGTACGGTGACTTACTTAAATTTTTTGAGAAGAAAAAATATTAATGACTGTTACATCACATTTTTTTTCAGAAATCGTTTTTCGCGGTCAAAATTTATGTACTGTAAGGGACATTTTTTTAAAGATAGAATTTTTTTAATAATACCAATCGATAGAGCGCGAAATCCTGAATCCAATGATATATATAACTCATTTTCGCCAAAATGTCCCTTACGTTAATTGATACTTCCGGTGTCGATTAGTTGTTGATATGGGTATTGTTTACAAACATCTACACTTTTTTCCAACTTTAAGTTAAGCTCAATTGGTGTATCAACAATATTAGTTTGCCATATTGAATTTATTTAAAATATGATCTACAAACTTCTCTTGATCTAACGAAATACAACCATTTTCATACATTTTTACCCTCATACCCAAACATTGTTTTAATTGCCCTAAGTCCTTCATTTTAAATGTTGACATTAGTTTAGTTTTAAGCTCAGTTACCATATTACTACTGTTAGAAAAAATGAAAAAATCATCTACAAAAACTGCTATTATAACCTGCTCATTTTTACATTTTTTAAAATACAGACATGTATCTAGTTTAGACTTTACAAAGTCAAGTTTCAATAAACAATCATTTGCTCTTGCATTCCAAGCCCTAGCCGATTGTTTTAAACCATAAATTGCACGTTTCAATTTAAGAACATAATTATCTTTGCAATTTAAATTAGGCGGAACTTGCATGTATACATTTTCAGTTAGATAACCATTTAGGAATGCTGTAGTGACATCTAGATGAGTAATTTCAAAACCAAGTTTAACACTTAAAGCAATTAAGAGCCTAAAGGTTGAATAACGAAGCACTGGTGAGTATATTTCAGTATAGTCCACACCTTCTTTTTGAGTGAACCCTTTCGCAACCAGTCTTGCCCTATACCGCACTTTATTGTCACTTTCGTACTTTTTCTTAAACACCCACTTACATTGCACTACCCTATCAGCTTCCTTCTTATCTACCAATTCCCATGCTTGATTGTCATCAAAAGCTTTCAGTTCATCTGTCATCGCCTGTCCCCACTGTTCCTTCTCCGGTCCATTCATTACCTCTTCATAACTGAGTTCTTCACCGCAGGATTCCAGCCCATCTGAAATACAGAGATTGGTAACACCATACCTTTCTACTGGCTTTCTGTTACGCTTGCAAACCTTCTCTGTTCGAACTTCTTCCTCTGTGATAGAATCTTCTTCGGCTCCGGATACTGACAGATATGAATCATCTTGGGATTGCGATGAGTCACAGATGTACGTAGAATCGTTATGATCTAAAACTGTAGTATCTGTTGAACTGTCTTTTTCTTCTGAGTTTTCAACTTCATCTGAGTTATCTTCTTTACTACTTTCATTTACTACTATCTGAGCTGTGTCCGAGTCTTCTTTCTCCATAATTATGACATCTCTGCTCGTAGTTATTTTTCTAGTTTTAGGGTTAAATAATCTGTACCCTTTCACATTATCTGGATACCCAACTAGAATAAACTTTTCAGCCTTTTTATCCCATTTTTTTCTTTCTGTTTTGGGAACATGCACCATGACCTTACTACCAAAAATTCTGACATGGCTCAGGTTTGGGTTCTTACCTGTCCACCTCTCGAATGGCGTTGTCATGCCTAAGCTGGCTGCTGGCGTTCTATTCTTTAAATACACTGCAGTATTCACTGCTTCAGCCCAAAAACTTTTGTTGAGATCTGATTCAAACAGTAAACACCTTGCACGTTCAACAATAGTTCTGTTAAACCGCTCCGAGAGACCATTCTGCTCCGGAGTATGAGGATTGGTCTTCTGATGGATGATACCAGCTTGTCTCAAAAAACTCTCCATCTCACGCGAACAAAACTCCCCTCCGTTGTCAGTCCTCAATATTTTTATCTTGTTTCCTGTTTGGTTCTCAACCATACCTCGAAAATCTCTGAAATGCTGGAATACCTGGTTCTTCTCTTTCAAGAAATAGACAAAAGTCATTCTGCTTGCATCATCCACGAATAGAAGAAAATACTTCGATTGACCAATTGACTTTGTTTCCATCGGCCCGCATAAATCTGAGTGAACTACATCCAGTAGATTTTCACTTCTATGGTTAGCTGATGGGAAAGGGGTACGTGCCTGTTTCCCCTCACAACACACTTCACAATTCTGGATCTGAATGTCAGCGTTCTTGTCAAAAGAGACTCCTTCTACAGCACCTTCTTTCATTTTCTGCAAGGCCTTACTATTTATATGGCCTAGTCGTCTATGCCACATCGACATGGCTGATAACACACTCTCTGATTTCATTGTGTTCAATTTGTACACACCATTTATCAAATTTGCAGTACCAATAAGCTCATTCATTTGATTATATATCAAACAGACATCCTTTTTGAATGCTACTCTGTTGCCATTAGCTATCAATTGACTTACTGATAATAAGCTTGTCGTGAGTTTCGGTATGTACAAAACATTCCTAACAATCACATCATACTGAGAACCGTTAACACATGTCGTAATCTGTGTTTCACCGACACTTTCCACAGGCACTGTCATTTGATTTGCAACTATAATTTCTTTATTTTCGTGCACGTGTTGAGTTTGCAGTAAACATTTTTTGTTCGGCGTCATGTGTGCACTTGCACCTGAATCGATATACCAGTCTTCCATGCTGTAATTACCATTGAAGAAACTTGCACTAAAAGCGTTTGCAGGCTTACTTGCTTTTATTTCAGGGCACTTATTCTTATAATGGCCAATTTTTTTGCAATTATAGCATTTTATTTGTTTACTACTGCTTGACACCTGTTTACTGTCATTTGACGTTGACGTTTGCGAACGGTTTGCACCACGAGTGTTGCCAGTTTTCCACCGCTGCTGTTTCGTCCATAGCGCAGAGTCTGTTGCAGTTGTACCAACCTCATCACACATGTCGAGTAACTTTGTCTTAATGACGTCAGCGCTAATGGCGATGCCGGAATGTTCAATCGCCATTATCATTGGAGAAAATTTATCTGGGAGTCCAGCCAAAAGTAAAGATCCAATCCACTCATCTGTTATCTCAAATCCTGTCCCCTTCAATTTCTGAGCCGTTTCAACCATTTGCGATACATACGTTGTCATGGATTCACAGTTTTCAAGGCGAATTGAAATTAATGTTCGAAGTAAACTGATTTTTCTTTGGTACCCCGTGTCATCGAACAATTTTTTCAATTTATTCCACACACCGGTTACTGTAGTCTCAGTCTTGATATGTGCATACAGGGAAGAATCAATGGTCATTATGAGCTTGGCTTTAGCTTTCTTCATCTCCGCTTCAGTGATCGACGTTGGTAAATTTTCTATGTCGATTCCCTCGAGCAATAAAAAATTACTTGTCGCGAACGCCCAATCGTCGTAGTTTTCGCGACCTTTCAGTTTGGGCACATTCACTAAATAGCCTGACGTCGACATTTTTACTTTAGCACGAAAATATAACTAAGAAACTTATAGTTATGGGACTGGGCCCATAACCTGATAAAAATGAATAACGCGTGTCGGTTGTTTCTCATAGACTGACTTTATTTCTAGAATGACTAAAGACTACAATAGTGATGTAGAGAACAGAGTAGTGTTGTTCCATACTAATTATAGTTGCAGATAATAGTAAGTTTATATTTTGATAATTCCAACAATCATCACTATAAAATTATCCGAATCAATAAAGCTTGGAAACGAAGAAAAGTTTCATCAGATTTTTATATTCAGAACTAAATAAAAATTAAACTTTTTTGAGGTATGTTTATTGCCATATGAATAACCAATATTCTTCTATAATCAGGGCATTTAAAATTAAAAACAAGGACGCCTCAACCTACGCTTTATTGTAATTAGCTATAACCTTGAATCAGACAGTTTAAGGACGAAAAGACGTAAACATACCATTAATATTTATGACCTGTGTGGAAGGCAAAGTGAAGGAATTTTTTAAACAAAGGGTAGTAAGCAATTCTAAATTGAAATAAAATCCTAAAACAATTTTCTCACTACTGCATAAAGTGACACTGAACTACTGAACGGATTTTGGTGTGGTTTTCACTTATATGTAATTATATACTACTAGTGGGCCAGTACGTGCTTCGCTACTTTGACAGCAAAATCCCCATTAACGAAATGATTCGCCATTTATTGAATTAATGTGTAACAAAAAATGTGATAATTGAAAAACCGCAGGACCAATTTTGTGCAAACTTCACTTAAACCATCTGCTAAATAGTCCGAACAAAGCCTAAACATTTGGTTTGGATAGATGAGCCCGTTCTTGAGTTATAAAATTACAACGAAAAGTGGCATTGATTTTATATACTAGATAATAATACTTATATATTGTAACGCTCAAGATATCGCCTCTGCAGCTCAGCCTTGCCAGTCAGTCATAGCCAGTTAACCGCAGTCAGCTAGAATGTAAACGAATGTAAAAAACTGACTATTCGTAATATTGGAATTGAATATTCGCATCCGCTTTCGCAATCGCGAATCTCAAAAATCAAATATTCTTAGCATCACTAGTAAGTACTCACTACAAGTTTTAACTCCACTCTTTGTAAGTAAAACTCATGAAGTTGAGACGCGTGCTTCTTTCGTTAGGAAGTTTCTGAGTTTCGTCGCCGAAGTTAACAACTTTCGCTGCCTGCATTTTAAGTAGATAGGCTCACTGCCTTGATTGGCACAACAGACGTTCCTGTTAAAACTTCTCCCGTTTAATTGTAAATTGAAGCCGCTCGGATAATGGTCTAATTTATTTACCACGCCTAAATGAATTAAGTAACTTTGTTTCTTTTTATTTGCTGATAAATAAAACCTTTTTAACTAAACGGTTTGGTATAAGCCTGATGCTATGAGCATACTAAATGAGGTACTAAACAATGGGCCATCTGCATTGTTAAAGTAGGGAAAGACAAAGTAAAATTCTACTTGCAATTAGGACGGCTCATTCGCACTTCATCTCATTCGAACTTCGTACCGCGTTCGTAGTTGGTCCCATTCGCGCTGGGTTCCATTCGCTCTAGGTCCCATTCGCTTTTGGTCCTATTCGCACTTATTCCCAAGCAATTAGTTTGTAAGGGAAGAGGTAGGTAGACCAAAGTGGGTTGGATTTATGAAAAAACCAGTCAAGTGCGAGCCGGACTCGCGTTAATCTACAAACCTACCTCTTCCCTTACAAATTACTTGCATGGGATTTAGTGCAAATGGGACTAAGTTCTAATGGGACCAAGTGCGAATGAGACCACCTGCGAAAGCGGTACGAAGTGCAAAATATAACCCATCAGGAAATGGTCATAACTGTGATGAAATCAAAGCAAGCTTTAGTCATTCCTGATAAGAAAAATGTTGAAGTAAGTTATTTCTCCAATCAAACCTACAGAAGCTAAGTCACATGTGCGTAAATTTCTACACTAAACAGATCAATCAGCATTATTTCGTCCATTTTTGAAGTGAAAACTTCTTTAGCGGCGTTGTACACTTTTTCTGTAATGGGTAAAAAATTTAAAACTCGCGTCAGGGTCACGTGACCGTCAGGGTCACGTGACCGTCAGGGTCACGTGACCCTGATCGAAAATGAGTAAGACGTCATTCAAATTAAAAATAAAACATAGTAACAAAAAAGTTTTCACTTCTACCGGCACTCCTGGAGTGCAACCTTTTTTTTTTTTTTTTGAGCCCACGTTTAATAGACCTATATTTTTATACAACATAGAACTTCGTGACCTGCAACTAACTAGTTTTGTAGCGGGAAATACTGTTAAGTTATAATATTAAGCCTCTAGGCATAAGGTTGTAAACATCCTGATTAAGTTGCCACAAACAACGTTAAGCAATAAAGACGGTCCATTTAGTATCTACGAAAATATCGTTCAGTGACGAAGGGTCTCCATAATGCGTTTTCTATCAGTTTCCGCTATCAAAATGTACACTTGTACAGTTATTCACTGGTCTTTGACAACAAACTGATCTGATACAGCATCTTATTCTTTAGAAAATAAGATGCCAGGTTTTACTCAATTTTCTTTTCAAACATTAAAAAAAACAGCTAAACTCGGAACAACTACTTGCAGGTCATGTAAATATCGTGACGAAATTTTCTTAACAATGACGTGACGAATATTATATTTCAAATTTTTCAGTGTTTTTGCTATAATTCATAAGAAACAAGTTTGTGCGTCATTGACACTGATTCCTGATGGTTGTTACGTTGGAAAATTATACCTATCTTGGTTGCTATATTCGTTTGAACCGTAATCTGTTCCCAATCAACGACAAATTTGCTTATCCTTGGATAGGCAAATTCATGTGATGTCCAATCAGAACCATGCATCAAAAATAAAGGAACAGGATTTGCATTGAGATTGTTTATTCATTTCGGGCGTTAGAAACAAACCTTCGCAGATTGAACTGCAAAAAAGACATACAAAAAAAAATGCTTTACAATTCATTCCCAAAAAAAAATACGTCACATACATATTAAATTTGTACTAAAAACACGGACTTTTCTTTTCCTTCCGCTCAGTATGAAATAAAGTGCAAAAAAATTGTATTATTCACTTATTCAGGACCATAACTCAAATCGTAGATCCATTAATTTTGTTTCACTCACTCGACGATCATTCATATTTAGCGAGATGTGGGCAAAATGTATGCATGCCGTACACGTGCATCCATTTCATAATATCTATTTCCCGATAGGATTCTGACCACTTCAATCTCACAAATTAGCTTAATGTAAACTACGAGTATTTACACATTAGTTAAAAGCTTGCAAGTTATCTTGTCTATCTATTACTCCAAAGAGTTAAGTTTAATATACTTTAGAGTGGAAAATTCACTGTCTTGAAAATTTACTTGTCGCTCTAAATGATGAAAATTCATCATCACGGTCGTATTCCTCCTTCCTACATGTGGAATTGCGCGTTTAAGTTTAATGTTTCAACGTCGAAGTCATGTTGATTTAATACCAAGGTGAGATGTGTCCGCAATGGTAGACGCCCACGGCCGCGGACGTCGGCAGACGATCTCCGGTCACCATACTAGGCGCGGGTCGGCGGCGCCTTTTGTTCCACGCGCGCCTCAAAGAGTGTCAGCATAATGACGCCCCCCCCCCCCCCCTTTAGAGGGCCAAAGCTTGCCGGGGTCGCAAGACTTATCCAATTACCAAGACCCAGGAACGTAAAGGGCTATTGAAGGACCGTGGATTTTAGTCAGTACGAGTCTGACAGTTCCTCCCGCCCTGCCCTGGTGGACTCATTTGATGATTTTACCACGTAAAAAAAGGTGAGATGTGTATCCATCATTATCTTGTTAGCTGTGATTACAAAACTATGTCTAGTTTTCTTATTAGCCAAGTACTAATCTATATCTATACTTATAATAAACTAGCTGTTGCCCGCGACTTCGTCCGCATTGTATTTGGTTTTAAGGCACCTAAACTAATATTCTCTTTTTTAATTTGTTGAGAAAGTGAGGGTACCTGATGTCCCACTTTAAAGTTTGTTATAGAATCTATAACAAACTTTAAAGCAAATGAAATGAAAACTTCCAGACACAAGACTTTATAAACGACATTGGTAGTTTTTCCCTCTGGTGCTAAAATAAAAAATTGGTGAGCATAACTGACAGGCGAGCGTGTGTTATACAGGGTGACTTTTTTACCACCGTCCAAAATTTTTCTAGACATTAGGTATCAATCACTAACCCCATTTTTGAAAAAAAATCGATACGTCCAATTGTCATAATAAATCATTTTCTCATCCGCTCTGTGTGGTCACTAAGCTAAACGTTAATAATATACACTTGCCGACGCATGAAACGGACAGAGCGCACCCCGCTGACCCCCCGCCCCGCCCCGCTACACCTGAGCGACACATCACAGCGCGGTGTCCAGATTCATCAACTTTTTATAGATAACATTGAGACGTGATATCTCGATATTTTTGTATTGAGTGATACAAAAAGAAAAAACACGTATTCAATGATTTTCGCCAAAGATTAATATGTTAAAATTTGGATGGTGACTAAAAAATCACCCTGTATAGTTGGCCGTGGGAAAAACAGTTGGACCTTAGGTCGACATCAGCTTCCTTCAGGGTCTGTCCTTGGGACTTATTTATGGTCATCGCGAAGTAAGCGCCTACCGGGAATTGTGTGAGTTTGAACTGGAAAGGGAAATTGTTGGAGGTGAGTGGTATTCACGGTATCAATGCAGTTTCCCCTGAGCCACATCCGGTGAGAATTTCAGCTTCGCTTAAATTTCTGTGTAAAGGTGCGTACAGACCATGTAACATATTATATAACATGTGTTATAAAACACTACAACTCTATGTAGAAAGTTACCATGAAAAATGTTATATAATATAACAATGTTATATAACATGTTATGTTATATAGTCTGTACGCACCGTAATGCAGTGACTATTAGTCGCGTTCCATTGCACAATTTTGGTGGAGTTAGATTTCTTAGAAGCATTATTATTACTTTTAGGTTATTTTATGAGCTCGAGGACCACAGGCAGTTGATGAATTTAAAATCTCGAGTGGGTAGTTGCTGGCATCACCCTAATTGACGACGTTATTGTATGATGTGTAAACCACATCATTCCCAACAATTTCGGCTATTAGTATCGCACGATCACATAGCCAAGAGTTTTCCTGAAGTGTTATACTTGACGGGACTCTGAATACGTAACTTATCAATTCTTCTTACAACGGGCAGTGTCTGCCGGAATTTTACAGAGAACAGTACCTACCGTGATATTGTCCATGGGTCTATCATCATGGCGAATGTCTCAAAGTGTTCTGTCCACGGCCTCGACGGCTTTTTTACATCACACAACAATACATCACGTGGAACACAACGTGCACTCTTACTCGCCGCCCGCATGGCCGCGCCTACAGTGGCTGGAGATCGTGTAGCGACGTCTGTCGCCATCGGCGTCTACCGCTGCGGCTGGGCTGGAGGTGGACATTGTCCTCTCCCTCATGCGTCCCGCCTCCTCCTTCGCTAGCATGACTGCTTCGCAGAAGGAGGCAACTGCTTCCCATTCTGTCTCGCCCCGCAGCATGGCCTCGACCAACACTAAGCACGAGAGGTCACCGATTATCGTCGTAGTGAGGACACGGCGGTGCTCTGCCCAAGCGGGTAGTCCTGCACCGTATGCTCCACCGTGTCCTCCAGGCGATCCACGCAGTGGTGACACCCAGACGATTCTTCTTTCCCTATCAGACACAGCTACCTCCCGAAACTTTCGTGTCCGGTGAGGACCTACGTCATGTGGTAGGTCAGGCGGGACGCCGTGACGCCTATCCAGCTACTCCTTAAAGAGGGGTCTTACCGCCGCGGTTGGGGCGTGCCCGGAACTCGGTTGCGACAGTCGCTGTCTCAATATTGCCCTGTGATCACGCCGGAGCTCTTTCCGGGAATTCATCCTGGCGATTGTATTGTATAGCGGGCTGGTATCCGCAACTCCACGTCATATGCGCGTATTTTGCATGCGGATGAGATGATCATTCTCCTGGCGATGCGCCTCGATAGACGCGATGGTGGGCCGTCGCCTCCAGAGGAAGACGACTACATTATAATCCTGAAACACCTTTGCTTTGTCACAGTTTCATGACTACGAACACGTTGAGTGTTGCAGTGTTGTCTTAGTCAAATGGGACTTTAAACAACAAAAAAACAAAAAAAAATACGCATCATACTTTGTTAGTGACGTACAACAGAGACTGCTCATCAGGCTGAACAACTTTGCTAAGACGGCATTCCTTGGGCACGCCGCAACTGCGGCGGTAAGACCCCTCTTTGAGGAGTGGCTGGAGAGAAGTCATGGCGTCCTGACCTACCGCTTGACGCAGGTCCTCACCGGACACGGAAGTTTCGGGAGGTACCTGTGTCTGATGCGAAAGGAGGAGACGCCTGGGTGTCACCACTGCGAAGATCGCCCGGAGGACACGGTGGAGCATACGGTGCAAGACTGCCCAGCTTGGGCAGAGCACCGACGTGTCCTCACGGCTGCGATAGGCGGAGACCTCTCGCGCCCAGCATTGGTCGCGGCCATGCTGCGGGGCGAGACGGAGTGGGAAGCGGTCGCCTCCTTCTGCGAGGCAGTAATGCTCGTGAAGGAGGAGGCGGGCCGCGAGCGAGAGAGGACAGAGTCCTCCCTCCGCCCCATCCACGGTAGTAGACGCCCACGGCGACGGACGTCGCTAGATGATCTCCGGCCACCGTAGGCGCGGGCATGCGGGCAGCGAGTAAAGGGCAACTCGCTGCCCGACCAAGGACCATGCCCGGGTCGACGGCGCGTTGTGTCCCACGCGCGCCTCAAAGAGCGTCAGCATAATGACGGGGCCCCCCTCTCAGAGGGCCAAAGCCTGCCGGGGTCGCGGGATTATTTCCTTACCGTGACCCTGGAACAGAAAGGGCTATTGAAGGACACCGTGGATTTTAGTCAGTAGAAGTCTGACAGTCCCTCCCGCCCTGCCCGGGGTTGGAGGACTCATTTGATGATTTTACCAAGCTAAAAAAAAAAAAAAAAAGGTTGCACTCCAGGAGTGCCGGTAGAAGTGAAAACTTTTTTGTTACTATGTTTTATTTTTAATTTGAATGACGTCTTACTCATTTTCGATCAGGGTCACGTGACCCTGACGGTCACGTGACCCTGACGGTCACGTGACCCTGACGCGAGTTTTAAATTTTTTACCCATTACAGAAAAAGTGTACAACGCCGCTAAAGAAGTTTTCACTTCAAAAATTAAAGACGGCATTCCTTTTTATGTTATAGTGTAACTGGGCTCTTGGAGTTCCACAACAGGTGTTCCAGATCTTCAATTTTTATAGGTCAACAGAGAGTGCTCATCAGGCTGAGCAACTCTTGCTAAGACGTCATTCCTATAAATGTTATAGTTTAGCTGGGCTTTTCGTGTTCCACATTAGGTGTTCCAGATCTTAAATTTTTATAATTATGTCAACAGAGAGTGCTCATCAGGCTGAATAACTTTGCAAAGATGTCATTCCTACATATGTTATAGTGTAGCTGGGCTCTTGGTGTTCCACATCAGGTGTTCAAGATTTTCAATTTTTATACGTCAACAGAGACTGCTCATCAGGCTGAACAACTTTGCTAAAACGTCATTCCTTTATATGTTATAGTGTAGCTGGGCATTTGGTGTTCCACATCAGGTGTTCCAGATCTTCAATTTTTATATGTCAACAGAGAGTGATCGTGAGGCTGAACAACTTTGCAAAGACGTCATTCCTGTATATGTTATTGTGTAGCTGGGCTCTTGGTGTTCCACATCAGGTGTTCCAGTTCTTCAATTTTTATACGTCAACAGAGAGTGCTCATCAGGTGGAACAATTTTTGCTATGGCACCATTTTTGTATCTCTTATAGTTTAGCTGGTCCGTTGCGGTTCTGCACCAGGTGTTCAAGTTTCCAAGATTAATTATAGCCTATGTGTTGGCCAGACTTAATACCTATACAACAAAAAAAAATCATTCAAATCCGTCCAGTACTTTTTGAGTTTATCCCGGACATACATACAGACAAACAGACAAACAGACAAAAATTCTAAAAACTATATTTTTGGCTTCGGTATCGATTGTAGATCACACCCCAAGTATTTTTTCGAAAAATATTCAATGTACAGTTTTGACTTTCCTACTATTTTAACATATGTATAGATTTGTAGAAAAGCTGTGTCTGTACAATGGAAATATACAAAAAAAAAGTAGCAGGGGTTGTTATTTTATCGATGCCGAACCCGAAAATGTAGTTAACTTTTTTTTTGTCTGTTTGTCGGGTTGTCTGTTTGTCTGTTTGTCTGTTTGTCTGTGTGTTTGTGCACGCTAATCTTCGGAACTACTGGACGGATTTGAATGTTTTTTTTTTGTTGTATAGGTATTAAGTCCGGTTAACATATAGGCTATAATTTATCTTGGAAACTTGAACACCTGATGCAGAACCGCAACAGACCTACTTAACTATAAGAGATACAGAAATGGTGCCATAGCAAAAATTGTTCCACGTGATGAGCATTTTCTGCTGAGAGAATAAATTTGAAGATCCTGGACACCTGATGTGGAACACCAAGAGCCCAGCTACACTATGACATATACAGGAATGACGTCTTAGCAAGAGTTGTTCAGCCTGATGAGCACCTTCTGTTGATGTATAAAAATTGAAGATCTGGAACACCTGATGTGGAACTTCAACAGCCCAGCTACACTATAACATAGGTGTACAGGAATGACGTCTTAGCAAGAGTTATTCAGCCTGATGAGCACCTTCTGTTGATGTATAAAAATTGAAGATCTGGAACACCTGATGTGGAACTTCAAGAGCCCACCTACACTATAACATATACAGGAATGACGTCTTAGCAAGAGCTGTTCAGCCTGAAGAGCACCTTCTGTTGATGTATAAAAATTGAAGATCTGGAACACCTGATGTGGAACTTCAACAGCCCAGCTACACTATAACATAGGTGTACAGGAATGACGTCTTAGCAAGAGTTATTCAGCCTGATGAGCACCTTCTGTTGATGTATAAAAATTGAAGATCTGGAACACCTGATGTGGAACTCCAAGAGCCCAGCAACACTATAACATATAAGTGAATGACGTCTTAGCAAGAGTTATTTAGCATGATGAGTACTCTCTGTCAACGTATAAAAATTGAAGATTTGGAACACCTGATGTGGAACTCCAAGTGCCTAGCTACACTATAACATATACAGTAAAGACGTCTTAGCAAGAGTTGTTGAGCCTGATGAGCAACCTCTGTTGTCCAATAAAAATTGAAGATCTGGTACACCTGATGTGGAACTCCAACAGCCCAGCTACTTTATACCCTATATAGGAATGACGTCTTAGCAAGAGTTGTCCAGCCTAATGAGTACTCTCTGTTGACGTATGAAAATTGAGATCTGGAACACCTGATGTGGAACTTCAAGAGCCCAGGTACACTATAACATATACAGGAATGACGTCTTAGCAAGAGTTGTTCAGCCTAATGAGTACTCTCTGTTGACGTATGAAAATTGAGATCTGGAACACCTGATGTGGAGCTCCAAGAGCCCAGCTACACTATACCTACTTAATATACATACAAAGGAATGACGTCTTAGCAAGATTTGTTTAGTCTGATGGTCATTTCCTGTTGACTCACAAAAATGAAAGATCTGGAACGTCTGGAATCGTCTCGCGCATCCCGTTGTTTTCCCGTCCCCAGGCTCTTAGAATTCGACGTTTCAGATCTTCGATTTTGACGACCCCGTCGTCGCTGGCATAAGCAACAGGATCCGCGTACGAAGTCGCGGGCAGAAGCTAGTACATAAATATAGCTTCCGTTCTCAACGTTTTCCGAGAAAGGTCCTTTATTTTCAAGCGAAGCCTAAGTGAGTGGCAGATCGTTAGGTACCAATATAAGATGCCAAACGAAGTGCTGGAGGGCGGTCTAAGAGTAATTTTCCTTTGAAAATTGCAGACTCTATTGTTAGTAAAACTACACTGTCTAGTAGAGTAATTAGATTTCTTGCAACGAGTACATTTTTTGTGGAAATAAAACGTACTTTTGCATCAAAAAACAATAATTATATAAGTTAAACTCGTTATGCTTCCTTACACACGTTTTTCTTTCTAATATTTTTAGTCGCACATATTAATTTCCACAAGCTTTATTCGGAACACTTGATAGCAATATATTAATGGATAGACTGGATAGACCTGCAAGATGGCAGTTAGATATTTTTAAGGCAGGTCTTTTTTGCTTCGGTCACGGGATTTACTTCCTTACCGTGACCCCGGAACACAAAGGGCTATTGAAGGACACCGTGGATTTTAGTCAGTACAAGTCTGACAGTCTCTCCTGCCCTGCCCGGGGTGGGAGGACTCATTTGATGATTTTACCACGCTAAAAAAAAAAAGGTATAATTTTGCTGGTAAAAAACGAAAATAAAAAAAAACATTTCCACAAAATGAAATCTTATAGAATTTTCCTTTTCATCAAAGATATTTTCTTCCCTTACAACATCCTTTCGTACACTAAAATTAGCCATAATGGCAAGGCTATGGATTTTGTAAAACCTCAAAGCCAAAGATAGCTTTTACAAATCTCCTGTTGAGGGTGCAAAGTTGAACTACGACTGGCGCGCGACTTGACTACGGAACCCTAAAAATTAAGTTAAACATAAAGTGGTACGTTATATTTTGCAAAAATCAAAGTAAAGACACACTTTTTTAGGGTTCCGTAGTCAACAAGGAACCCTTATAGTTTCGCCATGTCCGTCCGTCCGTCCGTCCGTCCGTCCGTCTGTCCGCAGTATAGCTCAGAGACGCACAGTACTAGAGAGCTGTAATTTGGTGTAAATATACGGATTTGTTGTGCCGAAAAAGTGGTAAAATAAAATCTCGTAAAATATTTTTTTTTAGGGTACCTCCTGTACACGTAAAGTGGGGATGTTTTTTTTTTTTCTCGCGTACCCCTTAGTGTGGGGTATCATTAAACTGGTCTTTAAAAAATATTGAGAGTTTCCATTAACAATTTTTTTATAAAAAAATTCGTTTGTGAAATATTAAGCTTTAAAGTGCTAAATTTTGCTCGACTCGAGTGTCCCCCCCCTCTACCAGCTAAACGGTTATGTTTGGGGGTGTGAAAAAATTCACAATAGTAGTATATATAACGAAGTTTAAAAGAAAATTATCATGACTAAGTAGGCTTTACAACTTTACGAGTAATAGTCGACCAACTTATAAAATGTACTTGGATAACAGATTTTCTTAAACAACATGTATCGGAGAACATGTTCTTCAACTGCAAATGTAAGTTTGTCAACTTTATTTTTACAGCTCTAATAGGTATGTTTTTTGGGGATAGGTAGGTTTTTATCGTCAACTATTTTTAACTCACTTTAAAAAAAGGAGGAGGTTCTAAATTCGTCGTAATCTTTTTTTTATGTATTTTCCCCGATTTCTCAAAGACTCCTGGACCGATTTTGAAAATTCTTCTTTTTAAAATTAAATTCAGCGAATCAGTTTAGTTAGTTCGCATAAGTATTTTGATGGGCAACTACGGAACCCTACACTGTGCGTGGCCCACTACGCACTTGGCCGGTTTTTTTTTTTTAACGTGGTAAAATCATCAAATGAGTCCTCCCACCCCGGGCAGGGCGGAAGGGACTGTCAGACTTGTACTGACTAAAATCCACGGTGTCCTTCAATAGCCCTTTATGTTCCGGGGTCACGGTGAGGAAATAAAATCCCGCGACCCCGGCAGGCTTTGGCCCTCTGAGAGGGGGCCCCGTCATTATGCTGACGCTCTTTGAGGCGCACGTGGGACACAACGCGCCGTCGACCCGGGCATGGTCCATGGTCGGGCAGCGAGTTGCCCTTTACTCGCTGCCCGCATTCCCGCGCCTACGGTGGCCGGAGATCGTCTTGCGACGTCCGTCACCGTGGGCGTCCACCATCGCGGGTGGGGCGGAGGGAGGACACTGTCCTCTCTCTCACGCGGCCCGCCTCCTCCTTTGCGAGCATTACTGCTTCGCAGAAGGAGGCGACCGTTTCCCACTCCGTCTCGCCCCGCAGCATGGCCGCAACCAGTGCTGGGCGCGACAGGTCTCCGCCTATTGCCGCCGTGAGGACACGTCCGTGCTCTGCCCAAGCGGGGCAGTCTGGCACCGTATGCTCGACTGTGTCCTCCGGGCGATCTTCGCAGTGGTGACACCCAGGCGTTTCCTCCTTTCGCATCAGACACAGGTACCTCCCGAAACTTCCGTGTCCGGTGAGGACCTGCGTCACGCGGTAGGTCAGGACGCCGTGACTCCTATCCAGCCACGCCTCAAAGAGGGGTCTTACCGCCGCAATTGCGGCGTGCCCAGCCGTCGGTCGCGACAGTCGTCCCCTCCATACTGCCCTGAGATCACGCCAGATTCGAGCTTCCCGCTTCCCGCCGCGCCTCGACTTCTCGAGGCAGCGGGGTCACGCCCCGGCGCTGCGCCTCCACACGCCACTCACAGACGCGCTGGAGGGCAGTCGCCTCCAGATCCCAGGGCAAAGTAAAGACACACTTAGCCTTGTTAAATAAAATAATTATGTTATCTAAATATTAAGAAACACTCAAGTTATTTTCATGTTTTGAGTTTGACACAGTACCTTATTAACGACGTAAATACTTTAAGTACGCTGTACGTAAAGTCATCATCTGCATAGCTTTTTCCCAACTATATTGGCGTCGGCTTCCAGTCGAGCCAGATGCAGCTGAATATCAGTATTTTATATGGAGCGACTGCCTATCGTATCTTCACAACCCAGTAACTGGGTTACGATATCCCATGGTGAGACTGGTTGTCAGACTTTTAGTTAAAGCTTCTGAATAATAGTAACGACTGTCAAAGATCTACAAGTGACAACCGGGACCAACGGTTTTACGTGCTTTTCGATACACGGAGGAAACTCGCTATGACAAAGGACTCATTTGATGATGATGGTGGTATTTTAAACCACGCTAAAAAAAAAAGCTGTACGTAAAATACGAAAATCTTATTCAAAGGCCTCTGAATCTCGAAAGGGCCGTTACTGCCACATGCAACATGCATACGTATTGTTGTGTAAACAAATACCTTTAACAGGCACGCACTTACTGCACAATAAATAAACTTAACGTCATTATGGCTTCAGGGCCGAACTAATACGGCTTCAATGTAAAATCCTCTGACAATAACGGTACATTTTTAAGGCTCTATAGAATTCAAACAGGAAAATTCAATTTCTGTTGTTAGTAGAGATACATGTACGCAAAAAAAAACAGTTGAACAAGGGAATAGTGATTGGATGGTGTCAAACCGTGGTTGGGCTTTTTGTTACCCGAACGGCCACTAGATTATTTTTTGTAGGTTTTTTTCACGAAAACTATTCAAATTCATCGAAAATACTGACTATATTAAAATATTTGTGGATTATTATAACAACAGAGTTTATTAAGGCGTGTTCTTAGTAATTGCTGACTATTTCTGTTTTGTGCTTGTAATAATGCTGTAGATTTATTTTTATATTATTTAGACAGAACTAGAACCTCTGATAAAATAAATTTGAAATAAGATAACTTTGCAGAAAATGCTTCATTTAAAAACATTGTGTCTTGCTACGTTTAAAACATTATCTGTTTTAAACGTAGCATGAAACAATGTGTAGGTAATAAACATTAATTTTATGACCAATAGAAAGTGAAACGGAATTGAATGATTAAATAGAGAATGTTTTAATATTAAATTTTAATAATATTTAATTAAACCTTGACATTCTCGTAAAAGAGCCCTTATAACGAAGTAAATAAAATATGAACAGAAATGTTCATTCATTTTCTCAAGAACAGCATTTCCAAGAATATCCTACAAGTGCTCGACCAAGTTTCTACATACTAAATATTTTCATACTTAAAAGCTCGTTGCGAATCGCGACAAGTTCGCATCGAGGCGCCTCGGAGAATTCGCGCCAATTTTCTTATAATTTATTGCCTTGGAACGTGCTCCTTTAACCCTAGAGTGGGCGCGCTATGAGCATTTTGCCGCCCGCGCTAAAAAATCGTTAATAATTTTTAAAACAACTGGCTGTTAGACTTGCGCTTTTTAGTAGCTGCCCCTACTGTCGTTAGCAACGTGTGCCTAAAGTCTGGACGCCGTCAGTGCACGGGAGATAGCTTGAGGAGAAGGTTTTTACCCCCAGGTGTCGCTGGGCGGCAAATTGCTCACCGCGCGCCCACTCACGTAAGTAATATTGTGTAATGTTTTTTTTGCAAACTTGAAATTTAGTATATATTTTATGATGCATTTATTATTAAAACTAAAAAAAAACATATTTCTTTAGGATTATAAAGTATCAATTGATACCTAATAATAAATAATAACGGACAAATAAGAAGCACAAATTGTGTCTTGGCTAAAATATCTGATTTTGAAGATGCTAGTGCACAGATTGTTGATGGAAATATATCAGATAGTGATCGATATAGTCAACATAGTGAGCACAACACAGAAACAAAACAGTAAGCAGACAGCGACACTTCTAACAAAAAGAACCTTCCCCAATTGTTGTGCTTTCCAAAATACCACCTATTCGACGCCAACGGACATCCACTTCAGAAATAAGTAGCCGTTCATCAGCGATTTTAGTATGCTATCAGCCTCAATCTCGTCGTCATACATAGATATAGAATACCACCAGGTGGTGATAAATCTCCAACACGTACCTACGTCCAGCGATGATGATGAACCACTGAACATTGGATGCTACGCAGAGAGATTTTGAAAGAAATTGCCATGGTACTTATCAACCAATAGGTATATGACCACAAGGTCTTCTATAGACATTTCAAATATTCCTTTGAAGAACCAAATTGCTCGCTTTTTACCAGCAAACAAGCATGTTCTTCAAAAAGGGAGGGCAAATGCAGTATAAAAGTCAATCACAGAAAAACAGGAGCATGAAAAAAGGGTGTTCTAGATGTTCAAAGTTACTGTGCAACGAACATTGCAAATACCTTTGTGAAGACTCTTTTGATAAAGCATATCCTGTACATTTAGAAAATATATAACTTAGTTATTTTTTATTTTATTTTTTAAGTATTATAGAGCATTATGTAGCTTAAGGGAAAAAATTACAATTAAAATATTAAGTTTCTTAAAGTTTTTTGTAAACCTTATTTTTTTGAAATGGAGTTTAATTAATATGTTGATTTATTATAACTTATTAGTGTATTATTTAAATTCTAAGAAAAAAACCGATTAAATTGCTGTATTACTAGTTAAAATGGTCAAAGAAAAGGGGCGGCAAAACGCTCCCCACGCGCCCACTGACGTTTCGCCAAAAGACGCGCCCACTCCAGGGTTAATTTATTGTGTAATAACCGTGCACGATAACGTTATATGAGAAACATCACATTGTTTATTATAATAATAGTTTTACAGAATACACAGTAAAGAAAAATATTTAAAACCAGATAGTATCTCTCCACTACACGGTAACACTGATGTCCCAAATCCTCTCCATCTTGCACTAGTGCGTTTAACCTTACTTATAGGCGTTAAACCCTTTACTCCATATTCAAAGAAAAATACAGACAAAGGCACACATTATAATGACAGTTAAAATCATAACCCTTTTAGCTTTGATATAGTCGGATGAAAACAGAAAAGAAATAATTAATCACTATCTATAGTGACTGACGATCGTGATGCTAGCTAAGTAATTAAGGCCACAGATACAGTATTTCATGATTTTTAGGATGGATGGGAGCTAGGAGTATCAAGCAAAGCTGCTGAGCATGAGGTAGGGATTCAAATCTATTGGGTTTTCTATAAAGACAACTTTTAGCAGCAACCGTGGAGTCGGCAGTCTATCGTTTGACAATGACGTTTTGTTAAAAAAAAATATATTGGTATTAGAAAATGCGCCTGGTTGAAAGCAATAAGCTGTCTAGATCCCGAAAGACGTAAATATGAAGTTGTCAAGAAAACCGTTTAAGATAAAACCAGATTAGCAAATGTATAAAGTGATGAAGCGTCTCAAGAAATACGTCAAGGAAGGCGAATAAACCTAACTCAAGATCACAAACACGGATAAGTTTAATGTGAAAATGTACATACATCTTCGTATTTCTTGCTGTTTGGTGGATAATGTATCTGTTATGGCTGATAAAGATGGATTTGTGTTGTGTGTGAATCTTTTTTTTTTGAGGTGGTAAAATCATCAAATAAGTCCATCACAACACCATTCTTTTCCAAACTTAGATAAGGACCAATAATAAGGTAGTGAAAATTACCGCTTAAATTAAATAATAAATAAATAATAAATAACTTCTTCTCATATACATAAGCAAAACTTCTCCGTTTAAACATTATGCAAAAGAGTATAAATTATAAGCAACACAAGATCTTCATCACTCACTGTCTATAAAACGACATCGTAATAAGTTCATTAAGAATTCAGTCCCAACTGGAGCAAAACTCTTCGTGAATCTTGGAGATTCAAGTTAACCTGAAGTGACTTCGCGTTATGAACGAGCAAGATTGAGCAACATGAATTTACAATTAGTTTTCCCGTTAAGGTAGGTCCACATATGCGCACGCCTGTGAACCATGCACGCTACGCGTCCTGATTGGTTCTGGGTTGATTTAAAGAGTTAAGTTGAACTAAGCTCAAGCTTAGCTCAGTCATACTTCCAAAAAAAACCATTACAGTGTAAAGTCAATGTGCGTACATTTATTTACTGTATGGTGTTTTGACTAATCAGTTGACATTAGATTATTCCGGAAGGATACAAATCCATAAAAGAATGTTTAATCCATGATTAGTCTAGAAAAATATTTTGATGGCTAAGAATGATAGCCGAGTATTTGTTTTTTATTTTCATGCCCCGCTCTTGGAATTTCTCCTGTATAGTGGATGCGTTTACAAACATTTAAACTCATAATAAACAAACAGCCGGAACAACTACCATAAGTTTCTAATAATGAATCGAAACCAACCACTCTCCATCACGTGTCCATAAAATGCACTCGAACCTCAATGTTGGGTGCATGTGCAAGGTGTCGTTATGCAGTCCCAGGACAGCGGGCAACAGACCTCATACTGTTTTCATTACGTCTCACGAAATATGTTGCAACTGGAATTTGCGAAAACCTGCAACGTTTCCTACGTTGCAGGTTTCCGCAAATTCCAGTTAATCTTTCAGGTTATTCCCATCTTGAATTCAAAATTTCAGAATTCAGAATTGGAAAGAAAACCAACTTTTCGAAAACAATCTAGTTCTCAGTCTAGTGTCTCATCAGTGCAGTGGTCAAAGCGCGATTGAGAATCCTGAGTTAAACTCTCAAGTCCAAGATTTTTCAGGAATTTCTCAACAGCAACCGTGACACAAGCCTTGTATACGGCAATAGGCTTGCCCCTATTACAAGGGACTTATACTGGCGAAATGTGGGTAAATTATAAGATATATCTCTTCGGGTATTACAGGCATTTATTATATGAACAGTAAAAAAAAAAAAACATTTAACTATATTTTAACTGAGTATTGTTTAAATCTCAATCAATATTCGTTAGTTTCAGAAACGATTTTAATCCAATCAGAAGGCTAATTCACGTAATTTTATGACGCGCCGATGAAGTAGTAGTGCAGTTGCAGTTAAGTTCACGTTCGAGTGATAAATGGTATGTAATCTTTGAACTGCGCGTAAGCTGCGCGTGAACTGCACGTCAACTGTACGACAAACAAACCAGGAGAGAAAAATTATTGCCCACTGAATAATCGAATGGAATCGATTACATTTCAATGAATATGACATTAAAATTGCACGTTGATCGAATTGAAACTTGTATACTGTCATTTTGAAACGTCAAACGAATAGTAGAATACCGATCATGTTGCAATCCAAAGATCCAAAACACGCACGCGTGACGCGAACTTGACGCGAGCGTGTCTGACAGCGACAGAGAATACGAAAAGCGTTGTTTTGATCGAAACTTAACTAAAACTGCACTGCAACAGCACTTCTTTAGTTACGTGAATTGCCCTACAGTTTTCTTCGTTAAATGGATGGTGTAGTATTTTCACTAATTGGTTAGAAGTCGATCTATTGTGATAATAATATGTACAGTATCATAATAGACTTAACTAATAGTTAAATTTACACGCAAATAATCTTAGCTTTAATCAGCAGAGCTTTCTAGAAACACCTAAACTAATCATGGTAATTATTGGATATGGTTTCACGTATGTACAATATTTATGCCGCAGGGCGTCTAATTAACTCTACGTTTATTTATATACTTAGGCTTTAACACGAGTGTGTTATGTAATTATATCGTAAATACGCCGATTTATCAATCGAACACAGAGGTATCGTTTAGCATTGAGGTCTTTACGGCAAAAAGTACAATAAACATTTATCAAAGACGTATAACATTGAGTGAATATTTTATGGAAAATGAGCGTTTCCAATTTTAAACCGGTTTCACTTCATTATTTAATGAAAAATAATACTATTGATAAACGTCTTATCCTAATTTTGATACATTAATATCTCCAGAAGTGAACTATAAATCATTTCAACTAAAATTTGTTGGTGTTCTTATATAAAATTCAGATTAAAAATAGTGTAGTAAAAAATTCAAATTCTCAACCCGGCTATACGAACACAAGTCGACAAAATACGGTTACAACACAAACAAATTACAACCAAAAGTGGGGCAATACGAATATGCTATTACCCTAAATAATTATGTGGGACCACGAACCAGACTGGTCCTAAGGGAAATTACAGACAGACCACGAGTTGCAGTCTTCATTCGTTGTTGACACAAATTGATTCGGTAATGGTGATGGTGTTACCTGGCCGAGAACTGGTTTTATATATTTTAATAATCTGTGCCTGTCATGTGTGCGATAATGTAGGGAAAAATAAAAGTGAAAAGTCCTTCTAATATCTAAACGATTCACTTAGAAGAAGCTCGCATAACTTTAATAGACGTCTGCGGGTGTGGAGTATAATCTCGATCCACAGCATTCAGAGAACGACTACTAACTACTTATTTTACAGTTAAGAAATAAACTCACAATCTTTTAATTTATGAGAACAAATTGTAAATTAATTCTTTGAAAAAAAAAACTTAACTTCAAATATTTTTTTTATAATTATTTTATTTGTTACAAGTCTATACACAAACTTTGCGGTTACACACTGTTGGTGCATATAGCAAACTTGTAGAGCATTGGAGAAAATCAAATTAATTTTAAGACGTTTCGACCAGTTTTTAGGGTTCCGTAGTCAACAAGGAACCCTTATAGTTTCGCCATGTCCGTCCGTCCGGGTCGCGGGATTATTCCCTTACCGTGACCCCGGAACATAACAGGCTATGAAGGACACCGTGGATTTTAGTCAGTAGAAGTCTGACAGTCCCTCCCGCCCTGCCCGGGGTTGGAGGACTCATTTGATGATTTTACCACGCTAAAAAAAAAAAAAAAAAAAAAAATGTCCGTCCGTCCGTCCGTCCGTCCGTCTGTCCGCAGTTTAGCTCAGAGACGCACAGTACTAGAGAGCTGTAATTTGGTGTAAATATACGGATTTTTTGTGCCGAAAAAGTGGTAAAATAAAATCTCGTAAAATATTTTTTTTAGGGTACCTCCTGTACACGTAAAGAGGGGATGTTTTTTTTTTCTCGCGTACCCCTTAGTGTGGGGTATCATTAAATAGGTCTTTAAAAAATATTGATAGTTTCCATTAACAATTTTTTGATAAAAAAATTCGTTTGTGAAATATTAAGCTTTAAAGTGCTAAATTTTGCTCGACTCGAGTGTCCCCCCCCCCTCTACCAGCTAAACGGTTATGTTTGGGGGTGTAAAAAAATTCACAATAGTAGTATAAATATAACGAAGTTTAAAAGAAAATTATCATGACTAAGTAGGCTTTACAACTTTACGAGTAATAGTCGACCAACTTATAAAATGTACTTGGATAACATATTTTCCTAAACAAAATGTATCGGAGAACATGCTCTTCAACTGCAAATGTAAGTTTGTCAACTTTATTTTTACAGCTGTAATAGGTATGTTTTTACGGTATGTTTTTTGGGGATAGGTAGGTTTTTATCGTTAACTATTTTAACTTACTTCAAAAAAAGGGGGAGGTTCTAAATTCGTCGTAATCTTTTTTTATGTATTTTCCCCGATTTCTCAAAGACTCCTGGACCGATTTTGAAAATTCTTCTCTTTAAAATTAAATTCAGCGAATCAGTTTAGTTAATTCGCATAAGTATTTTGATGGGCAACTACGGAACTCTACACTGTGCGTGGCCCGACACGCACTTGGCCGGTTTTTTAAGTAATTGTTCACGAGGTGAACCGACTGTACTGACCGCAATCACAGAATACCTCCGCAATCACCGCGATGAAAAATAAATAATGACTGAATACACAACATTACTAATGTTATAACAGAATGGATTCTTTGAAATCTAATACTTATTGATTTTTAACCGACTTCAAAAAAAGGAGGAGGTTCTCAATTCGTCGGAATCTTTTTTTTTTTTTTTTATGTATGTTCCCCGATTTCTCGAAGACGCCGGGACCGATTTGGAATTTTTTTCTTTTGTTTGAAAGGGTATACTTTCCAATTGGTCCCATGATCACCAGATCAGGATCTGATGATGGGATCCTAGGGAAATCGAGGGCAACCTTCAAATTTTATAGGCACATAGTACCATTTTCATATATTTTCTAAAGCTGTTCAAGTATTTGCATCTGATAATCATCATCTCAGGTGGATGACCTGATGATGGAAGGTACAACTCCTTAACAGTAACGAGTAGGCATCGATTGATTTACTTTGTGTTCGTATATCTCCGGAACTACAAGTCCGATTTAAGTAATTCTTTTTTTGTTGTACTAGGTATCATTTCACTAAGAGAATACTGCAAGTTTCATCAAAATCGGTTCAGTAATTTTTGAGATATGGAATTTTATTAGCTTAATGTGTACATGAGTGATGTAAGTAGTGGTGCGAAGGATTACTTTAGGATTGGAGAGAATAATGTTCTTGACAAGAATTCGGGTTGAACATTTAAACTAAAAAGAGTAAAATAAAAACTTTTTCAAAAAAAAATGTAACCGCCTTCAAAAACAACCACAAAAAAGTGTAAAATAATCTACAAAATAACTTTTCTTTCGGAAGTCGGTGGCTAAAAAGACAATGAAAAGAAAAAAAAGGCACCGACTTCCGAAAGAAAAGTTATTTTGTAGATTATTTTACACTTTTTTGTGGTTGTTTTTGAAGGCGGTTACATTTTTTTTCGCAATAAAATTAAAGGTGCGTTTTCGCGGTGTAATAAAAAGCTAACTACGCTAGTCTAATAATACTTAGCGTTAACGCCACGTTTCAGACTCTTGACATAAAACGCGCATTCACACAATAATAAACTTTATGGTTGTAGATTTACAGATGACATTTGCATGAAACATTGTACATAGTGTTCAAATTCCCGGTTTACCTGAACAGGTAATGCTCAGACGGAAATTCACAGTCGGCTTAGCATGGCATTTTTACCAAATTCTTTGAGCGAAAATGTTTGTAGTTTGTGGTGAAAAATTCACCTAGATTTTATTGTAGTATGTTTCAGCCTACGATATGGAGCTTCGTAAAACCACATTGTTTGTGATTATAAATAGACATATTATGTTTGAATGCAAATTAAAACAAATGTTTTTTGGGGTAACAAACACAATAATTCTAATAGTTTTGACGAATTCGTGACTCACATTTGAATAAAACATAAGTTTTATTCATTATTCCCGAAATGTACGTAAATAATTCTCTGAAGTTTTAAAATTGTATTCGTTTTGATTCGAAGAATTATTCTTATTTATGAACTTAATATTGGAATCCCAATGGAATTGAGAAAAATCTAACGCATTCGTAGAAATGCTCACAAAACATCCTAGATTTTCTAGCTTAAAATTCTACATCAAATCGATCACGAACGGAAACCTTTCATTAAAAATAAGTAAGAAAACTTTATGGTAGTTAAGCAATAGCGTTAAAATTCATTAGGTTACAAAGGCGAGAAAAGTAAGGAATTTGAAACTTTGCTAGATTTATGAAGCTTTCAGCTTGACAGAAAGTGACTTTGAAATGAATCCAACGTCTCTTGGATTAAACGGGTCTAACTATTTAGTTTTGAACTCGCTATATTAAAATAAAATGTATTTTTTTTGTACTGACTACAATTTTATTTAAATAAATAATCGGAGATTTAGTCCTGACATTGATGAAAAGAGTATTAGATCATGAGTCCTATTTGGATCTTAGCAGAAGACCTACATTAAAATGTTTCAGACGAATATTTTTTTCAAGAACTTTTAGTACGAATACAGTCATACTCAAAAACAATATCCTACACAGAGTCGAAAATCGAAATCGTGATTTTAATTAAGTGTTGTAATTATATCATAGTTAAAATATTCAAACTATCATAAAAATCAAATCGTATTTGATTTAATTAACCTATTCATGAATAATTAAATATAATATAAGTACATGCATGAACATACACAAACTCTCACCATTTTCCATGGTGAGATTTTATTTTGACCGTACCACGCTTGATTGCACCAAAAAACAAATGAAACTTCAAAAACAATTGTTTTTGTCACCACCGTTACTATAGCAACGGGATCAACAATATCACACTCGACTCGCTTTTCGCAATTAGTGATGGTTCAATGAACGTTAATTAAACGTAATGGCTTGATATTTAATCTGTGGAGGCGAAATTGCTCGCTTTATCGAAGATAAACACTGTTTAGACTTTCAAGGGCGATCGATTTGTCGGCAATAGATATTTGAATACTCGTTATATACATCGATGGTGTTTTATATGACGATGAGAGTGGATGAAAGAAGTCTATGAGACGTTCTAGAAGGACATAAATAATATTAAATAATAATATTCCACAACTCTCACACAACGCCATCTAGTCCCAAGCTAAGCAGAGCTTGTGTTATGGGTAGTAGACAACTGATAATAGTAGATTACGCACCAAGGGAATAAAGCAGTGTCTTACGTCACGGGCGTATTGAATCCCGAAGCGACACTAAGGATTCTGGGGGTGAACCTCCGGAGCGCAGCGAGGAGGTTCAAGTGTTAATTCCCGAGTGAAACGAGGGAATTAAGATAATAATCCTTAGTGTAGCGAGGGATTTAAGTTAGCCCAAGACAAAGGCAGCTTTATTCCTGAGGTGAGTACTCTGCTTTTCACACCATCTGCGAGGAAATAAATTCGAATTTTGAAATTTGATGTGGTACGACAACCTTCGAACGTGAGCATGCTGTGGTGCCCACCTCAGCAAGCGATCAGCTGTTGCAGTGGGGACTGCCGGGGGGCAGCCGCCGCTGCTTCAATTCCTTCGTTCAAAGTTTTCATACTATGTTTTGTTTGAGTTTCCACATTCAAATCACATTATTCCCATGGGAATAATGAAATTCAGTACATATATTATTCCCGGCTCGAGCGGGAGGGAACAATGCCTTGCTTACGGCCGGTTAGCAGACATATAATTTGACATTTACGAGCAGGTGGTGTGAAAACATACTTATATATTTCTAAATACATACATATTATAGATAAATTACACCCAGACACAGAAAAAATGATCGTGCTCATTACACAAACATTTGTCCTGGGTGGGAATCGAACCCACGACCTCCGGCATAGCAGTCAGGGTCACTAACCACTAGACCAACAGGCCTGTCATACATACGGTGACCTTATTGGTATGGTTTAGAAAGGTCGTGTGGCATCTGATGCGCTTATAACAGATGGATGAAAGTGAATGACACGAAAAACGTATAATTATTCTCGTATAGATAACTAGTGTTTGCCCGCGGCTTCGCTTGCGTTAATTTAGAATTTGAGAAACAATACGGATCGTGTAAGTGGCGCCATCTGGAATATGAACGTAATTGTTTTCTCGGCAACAGCTCTCTTCTGTTATTCGGGATGAAAGATACCCTATATCCGTGTCTATACTCCTGACAAGGTGTATGCTAAATTTTGGGACGAACGATTCAGTAGGTAGTAATGCGTGAAAAGGTAAAAAAACAAACATACTTGCATTTTTATTATTAGTTTAGATCAATAATGTTATACCTAGGTACATAGTTTGCATAGGAAACATCCTTATTTGAACGACATTAATTTCAAAGATCCGTTTTTATCTTAAACATTGGACCACAATTTTTTGGTCGATTTACAGTATCGCTGCAAATTGAACGTACGATAGCATTGTTCTTCTCCCTTTAGCATACCGCGTGATACCTAAAAAAAACTAATTATTTGACTCGATGAGTACAACTTGTCGTCGTTTCAAACAGAATCTATGCACTGGTTTGAGCACCAATTCAAAACATAAATAAACACAAAATAATAGAAACACTGATTGTTTTCGAATCTTTCAAATTCCTACACCTCGAAACAATTACAGTTTTAAAAAAAAAAACAACTTTAAAATCAGTGTAGATTTATATCCTAGAGAACTATTGAAAAAAAAAATAGTAATGAATTAAAATTGCGAATAATATTGAAGTAAAAGTATGCACAATATTTTTTTATTATTTGAAACTCTTAGGACAAATAAAAACTTAAAAATGAAACACAAAAAGTAAAAAAGAAAATAGCAAGATTTGATCCTGAGACCCCTTGCACGAAAGTCAAGCAGGTTACCAACCAGACTGGCTAGTTCGCTGACAGTAATTTTCAAATAGCGGTTCTTATACAAATGTCAACAATGACTGAAAATCAACATATTATAACATTGCTAATCCCCCAAGGAGAATAGCGTAATTATACATATCCTATTAATTGAAGAGCAGTTTAAGGAATATTTGAGAAAAAATTGAATAAATAATATCCAGTGGTTTAGCTTCCAACTCCAAACAAACAAACATTAAAAAACAACAAAATTCAAAATTGCTTATCTCCCAGGGAAAATAGCGTAATAATACACACATCAAAAGTGTCTAGGGATCAACATATATTTTTGCAATAACTTTTCTCCTGATTGATATTAATTAAAATGTTCTTTAAGGATTCATCAAATAAAGTGTTATCGTTTGTCACAGTAACGATAAACCAAGTCACCTTTGCATTCATAAAGAAATTTGCCATTTTCCTAATAAAGGGATTTTTGACATTTAAACCACTAACATTAAAGTTCGAAAAAATGACTGAAATAACTGTTTTCTTTAAAATTTTATTGGGTAACTTAAACAATTAATAATCCGTGTTTCTACCGCGAACACTAACAACACAAGAACATCGGTTTGGCATACTCAAAATGAGTTCATCCAAATCACGCCGTGGAATGGCCGCCCATGTTCGTTGCAACAACAAAAAAAGGTCTTCTTGCGACTGGATACCCTCCATATTCGGCAGAGCTCTTCCCTGTAGCATATCCCATGCATGCTCAATCGGGTTCAAGTCTGGCGACTGAGCAGGCCAGGGCAGGACATTGATGTTAGCTGCGGCGGGAGTCTGTCTTACAACTCTTGCGGTGTGCGGTCGTGCATTATCATGCATTAACTGAAATAAGGGACCGATTTGCACTTGTAGAGGAACGATGACGTCTGATACAATCGTCTCAGCATAAATTTGAGCGTTGAGGTTGCCTCTGATCCAAATCAACTCAGTTCTTCCGCCGATCCAAATACCCGCCCATACCATGATGGTTCCACCACTATAAGGATGGACTTCCTGGCAGGATTTTAATCGCTGTTGGCATCCAGGGGTTCTCCAGTGTCGTATACGTCTTGTATCCGGTCTCATACCAAAACGAGACTCATCAGAAAAGCACACGAAACGCCATTGTTCTTCTGCCCAATTTCTGTGTTCAAGAGCCCATTGATATCGAATCCTACGATTGTGCATTGCTATAGGTGGTACCCGTAGCGGTCTTCGGGAATGAAGGTTCACTTCATGCAAGCGGTTTCTGACTGTTTGGTCGCTAATTAAGTTCCCTGAAGAGTGATGAAGCCTCACGGCTAACATCATGGCGGTTATTGTTGGAGCTCTTCGAGTTAAGATTTGAATGTATCGGTCTTGTCTCCGTGTGGTACAGCGATACCGTCCTCCATGGCGCTCAGCCACGGTACCAGTGCTTCGGTAACGTGTCCAAAGTCGACTGATAACACTCTGACTTGTATTCAGAGCTAAAGCCACAGTACGTTGCCGGGAACCAGCTTCTATCATTCCCACGGCTCTGAGCATTTCTTCCCTGCTTAAATGACGTCGCCGCTCCATAATAACGTTGGTTTTAATCAGTAGTAGGGAAACAGTAGCACTAATAATGTCTTCAATGCGTTGTATGTTTTTATAGGGAAAATATTGACAGCTGATTTTCATCTTTTACTCGAATTTGATTTACAGTTCCTGATTCAAATTATGAAATGCACCAAAAAGGATCCATATAAATTTATAAAATCATAAATTTATTACAAAGCCACATCTCAATCTCAAGAAATCCGCATAAAAATGCTTGATCCCTAGACACTTTTGATGTGTGTACATAGCCTATTAACAGAAGCATATTATTAGAAATATTTGAGGAATATTTGATCGACAACTTTACGGTAGTTTAGGAGATAGATCAAATAAAAAAAACATAAAAAATTTGGAAAAAAAAAAAGTTTATTTGGCATCAGAATCGATCCCTTATCTCGAAAAAAATACAAAAAGAAACAAATATTCAATGTACAGGAATGACAGCTCTACGATTTTATTATATGTAAAGATTCTGAGACCAACAGAGATAGTTTGTTAAATTGTTGTTATATCGGGTATTTTGTCGTATAGGGCGGATATTTTGGTCTTACACAACGAAAATTTTATTAGACACGTTTTTTTTATATTTTTGCTTTAACCAAAAATACTGAAGTTGTCAATCAAAGACGTTTATTAAAACAGTTTTGATTTATCTCGCGCTTGTGATACGTGATACTTGTTTTACTAAAAAACACCGCGGTCCTGAAAGGTCAAATTCAACTGAATTTGAATTTTTCATTGAGCAAATCAAGTTGCTTTCGCTCCACCCGGTGCGGGAGGATAAGTACATTTAAAGACTTAAAAAAATAAATAACTGAAATAGAAGAAATTTCGGCACTACAAAAAAAAAACCCTGTAAATTTGCAATGATTTACAGGGTTATACTTTAAGTTAAACTGGCAAATCTTCCATACCATAAACCTAGATAGATAATTACTAGAGGTAGTATCAACTATCCGAAAACGTTCCGGCTATTAAATAGATGAGTTTCATTTTGCTGCCAAAGCACGAATGGCGTATGTTGGTATAAACAAAGTGGGCAAGGAAAACAAACATGGGTATCATGTTCGATTTGATTTCTAGGATTTGAATTTCTATGTACTTATAGTTGACGGTTATAATGATAGGTAAATATATAGGTATACTAGCTGAACCCGCAAACGTTGTTTTGCCATATAAATTAAAAAAAAATAGATAGTAGCCGATTCTCAGACCTACTGAATATGCATACCAAATGACATGGCCGGATTCTGCCCTCAAAACTCAATCCAAATTTCATACTGTACATTAATAACAATTATATGAAAAATTCTTCTAAAAAAAATAAAAAATAGTCGCAACAATTACGATTCTCTAAAACAGGCGAGGAAAATTCCTAAAAATTAAATGTTTTAAGGGTGATTTCCCTTTTGATTCATTGCTAGGAAGAGACAATTGCATCGACGTTTGGATACACGCTTATGACAATCAGTGTACCTATGTAAACTATGCTTGATGGTCATATTAAAATACCTATAAAACGCCCGTGACTGTTAGAATTGTACGTAAATGATTTTATTATTAGGATAATTTACCACTTTTCGAATGGCGCGCGTCTTGACGCGACTAACGCACCACTTTATAAATCGATAATATATTTAAAAGTGCGTATCCAAATGTCCTAGACTTATTTTGACGTTTCTGCGACAGTTGATCTTAACCGTCAAAACTGTCAAAACTGTATAGTCTTACGTTGATCATAACACGTATTACTGTGTTCGTTAGGTACTGTATTGGATTTTAGATGTTTTAACCCGACTCCACGCTATCATTAATCAGACTTTCGTTTACGCTTCCAAAGTTAATAGTATTCTGCTGTGTAAAATGGACTTGTATATACGTACGATTTGGATTCTGACGGCCACCATGTCTAAGTGTCTGAATTGTATTGTGGCCACATATCGAATGCGACGGTATAATGTTGTAACAGCTTTAATACCGCAGCTACAAAATACATTGTCTGAATGGTTATCCTTAGAAGAGGTACGTACCTAAATCGTAATTATATTCATATTACGCATTTTGATACCACACACTTATAGAAATCAGTACATAACAATATTTTTTCATGAAATCCCACAATCAGGTTAGCATGTGCACTACACTACCTGTATTATTTCTTTCATTTACTCTTAAAATGTCCATGTTACAGGATCGGAGAGCAAATCTGCAAGTATATCATCCCTGTTGGATACAAGCTAATCGGCACTTGATATTAAATATACTTAAACAGGCTGGATGGCTAACTATAGAAAAATGAACCTGCATTGTCTGAACCACTTCCAATTCTACCAACTGCTAATCCTGCTATCGCTTATGATCCACCACTACCTCCACTACCGCTACCAGCTGATAAACCTGCACTCAATTATATAATTAATAAATAAAAAATACAAATATCATTTAAGTGTTTTATTGTCTGTTTCTCTGCGTCTGTCCCTGCTTTGGCGACCTGAAACTTTTGAAAAGAGTCTAACAAAAATAGTTAACTGAGCATTAAGACGCGGCCCCACCGCAGTGCACGGAGAGGCTACGCACGTGTAAGAAAGCTTCGCTTTGTAAGAAAATGTATGGGGTTGTGTCCACCGCAACCCACGGAGAAGCTACGCACGAATTGACGTCATTGATACACGCGTGGCTTGCTCATATACATAGTCGTGTGTACTCCAGTGGAAACCTAGATCCACGTAGTCAACTAAATTAATACACGCAGCTAAAATGCGCCGTATGCCCGTGCACAGCATGCGCTGCGGTGGGGCCGCGCCTTTAGCCACACGGAACTGACCAGTCTGTATGAAGAGACAAATCTAATACGCGCCTAGTGAAGAAACGGCCTCTATCTACTGAAAATACCAATTCTCCTATTGTTCCGCCTGAAAAAAATGTGCCTGAACATTTTGAATAGCAATCGGAAATTGCTACTCAAAATGTTCAGGCACTTTTTTAAAATCCTGTTTACAGTATCTCTCGCTTGTTCTCTGTTCATAAAACTTAAACTACTATAAATAAATACCTGTAAGCTTTAATATGAGGTACTGTTTGTCAATGTACATTAATATTTTTTGTCAGGGCATCGCTCTATACAAATTCCGGCCATGTCATTTCATAAAAATAGGTCATGCCGTTTCAGAGGAGTACGGTAACTAACATTGTGACACGGAAATTTTATATATAAGATAATAAATAGGTTTTGACAGCAAAATCCCCATCAACAAAATGATCCACCATTTATTGAATTCATTTGTTAGAAAAAAAAAGATAAATGAAGAACCGCTCGACCGATTTTGTGCAAACTTCACATAAACCATTTAATAAATAGTCCAAACAAAGCCTTAACATTTGGTTTGGATAGGTGAGCCCGTTCTTGAATTATAAAATTACAACGAAAAGTGGCATTGATATAAATTTGCATCAATTGTATTGAAATTAATTTGAATTGAATTTGATTTTATTTATACTATTATAAAGCTCGATTATTATAATTTATAAAACCTTTTTAAAAAAAATTAAACCGACGAAACATGGAACTGAAAAGCAAAAAATAAATTTTGAGGCGACGCCAAACATACAAATTAACCATTTGAAGAGCAGAATAGCTCGTTGTATAGCTTGTCGTGGTTGAATAGCTCGTCGTAGCTATTCGTTGATTTGGCGCCGCCTCAAAATTTATTTTTTTGCTTTTCAGTTCCATGTTTCGTCGGTTTAATTTTTTTTTAAAAAGGTTATATTTTTTACTTTTGAGTTTCCTATCTCGAGTCAATTTCTGTAACTAAAACAAATATATATATTTTTTTTGTTAACTATTGACGACCTCCTATACCTGCTTTCTGTCTTCATTCTCAAACTCTCAACGACTGTCATACCCCAGCTACGTCTAAAGTTCTCATCAAGATGTGTGAAATGAGCCCAAATACGATATAGTTGCTGTTAACTGTTATGGATCTCTTGCTACTGCCCTCTGTCACCATCCTCAGACCCTCGATGACAATTATACCCCAGCTAGGTAGAAAGTTTTCATCAAGACTAGTGAAATGAGCCCAAACAAGATAAAGGTGCTGTTAACTGTTGAGGACCTCTTGCCCCTGCTATCCGTCACCATCCTCAGACCCTCGATGGCAATGATACCTCAGCTAGGTCTAAAGTTCTCATCAAGCTGAGTGAAATGAGCCCAAACACGATATAGCTGTTGTTAACTGTTAAGGAACTTTTGGGACTGACTTCACAAAATAACTGGGATCTGGAGTTGATCTGATGATGGTGACGTCATCATGTTATGTTCTCCACATCTCTGCTATATAATTATGTCCTCAGAACTACAATTGTTAACTTTATTTCAACAGAATCGGTTCATAATTGAAAATTCTGTAGGAAGATTGACAATTAATTCCTTTTTTTCTACCCTTAGAGGCCGATTTTAGTTTTGAAATTTAAATGGGACCAACTTTGAGATAACCTCTTTCCAAAAAATTTTTTTTTGAAATCGGACCACGTTAGGAACTTATTACAACATGTATTTTTTTATTACGAATTAATTTGGATGTCAATAATTAAAACCTTTAATGCAAGTAATATTTATTGCATGAATACTCCTAAAACAATTCCGTAACTTAAGTTATCTTAAATCTTATTCCGCTACCTAACTACTATAACTATCATTATCATAGTTTAGGGTGTTATCTGATAACTAAGATATTTTGGTCCCAAATGGCCCGCTTGAATAAAGTTATTATTAAGTTATGTCAGTTACGTATGACAACAAAGTTATATTAATATCAGTAAGTAATTACGATAAATAAGTTTTTTATTTAGGTTATATTTAAAATGGATGTCTCTTGATCTCATTCCAGCTCAGATACAAAAGTAACGCCTAAAATAAAATGAGCTCACCGAAAAGAAACTGAAACTTCTGCAGAACATAGTGGGGACGCGGGATGGTAAGACCTACAAATGCCAGTGGGATCTCTAAGCCATCATTGTAGCCTATAGAGCTGTTGCCCGGGGTGAACTGCCAAGTGGAAGCCCACCCACCCCAAAATTTTATTTTTTTATTGCTATTGGTTTCATAATTGAAATTCATTAAGGTGCATTAAGAGGCCAGTGGAGAGAGCTCGCAATTGCAATTCGAGGCGAGCACAAAAATCGGACGAAACATTGCTATCTCTGTCTGACTTTTCGCGGCGAAGCGCGTAGCTGTGTGAGTGCGTGTATGTGTTTGTAGCGAGTGACTGATAACATTCATTGTACTAATTTTGTTCAATTTTTGCTTTATTTTTGTAAACTAATTTGGGGAATCGTTAGTGAACGCACAAACCAACAATGCGTTTTTTGGAAATAACTCTACAATGGCTACATTAGAAGATTTTAGGACATTATCTAAAATCTAATAAAATTAACGTCTAGTACCTAGGTATAACGTATTTATCTTGATATTTATCTGTTGTAATCTAACTACTAGTAGGAATGAAAAAAAAAATATTTGGATAGTCCATATTGAGGAAGGCTTTAGGCTATGTAACATCACGCTATCACCAATAAGAGAAGAGCAGCAATGAGAAAATTTTCAAAATCTGGAACATTTTAATTGTATTCCTTATCGAAAGCTTCCGTTGCGTAAACCGTTAGAGTTACGTAAAAATTATGTACTTACTACGGAATTATTCCTGATATAGATGAAAAGTTCTAAAATAAAGTCCACGTGAGCATAATGTTAGTTGATTTTCAGTCGTTGTTGAAATTTGTATAAGAACCGCTATTTGATTATCACTGTAAGCGAACCAGCTAGTCTGGTAAGGTTTCAGGATCAAATCTTGGTAATTTGTTTTACACTTTTTGTGTGATTCTTGTTTTTGTTTGAATAGAGTTTTCAATAATTCAAAATAATTTTATGCATACTTTTATTTCAATATTATTTGCAATTTAATTTTTTTTCTAAAAATTGTCAGTCGTTTTCTAGGATAATTCGGGTCAGAGCCCATTCGTACCCTAAGATTCGCACCCTGTGCCCACTCGTACCCTGGAAGTTTTGAGGGGCCCACTCGTCCCCTGAAGAATATTTATTTTTATTCATTCTTCTAATATAAGTACATGTACATGTGTATACTGCAGCTTGGTAGTCCTGGTACAGTCGCGCAGAAAAGGGTAAAATAAAAAATATAGTAATTCGGATTCGGATTCCCCGCGCACATCTGGAGAGTATACTTACCAATTTTAACGCAATTTTTGGGGCAAAACAGAATTAATGTTAGAACATTGATTAATTATTTTTAACCGACTTCCAAAAAGAGGAGGTTCTCAATTCGGATGTTTGTGTTTTTTTATGTTGGTTCGGGCATAACTCCGTCGTTTAACAACCGATTTGAAAAATTCTTTTTTTGTTGGATAGGGTATACTTCCGGAATGATCCCATTAAAATTTTATCGAAATCGGACCAGCACATTTTGAAAAATCAACAAAAACCTAAAAAGTTTTCATCTTTGTCTACACCGATTACTCCGAGGTTTTTGGTCCGATTTCGATGATTCTTTTTTTGTTCGATATACTTAGTATATCTGCCATTTGGCCCCATAAAAAGACAATGCCAGTTGCTACTTAGAGCTATGACCCACCAAATAAAAGTTGGCTTCCAACTATACCAAATGTAGCATTCTATTTGTCCTTTATCAGTGTTAACTAAAATTATGATTAAATGTCTTTAAAAGTGCAGTTTCTGTTTTATTGGATAAAATATCACATTTAGGTTAGATACCTATGTCGAGCATACGTTAACGTCACGTCCCTATTTTCACAATGCTGGTCTAGCCACAAAGCACACACAATACAATACTAACAATCTTGACGGATTACAGATGTTGGTGGAAGATGTAAGATAATTCAAACACATTTATAATTTCTATTAAACAAACACAATAGTCACCCAAAAATCAATTAATGACTTTGTCAATAATGCCAGTTGTGACATTTTGACATAAGGATAAAATACACAAACAATATACGAAATGGACTGAGCACTCATGCCGTAAAAACGTGCTGAGAGAGATAGCTCCGATGGGGCCAGTTGTCTCTTTCTAATAGGGTAGGTCTCGTCCAAAATACCTCAGTGCCTCAAGTCGAAAGTTTTCGACCAATGTGTGTTACCAGTGATGAACTGATGACGTATGGCGCCGAAACGTATGGGCCTCATTAGTAAGCTCAATAAGTCCAACGAGCTATGGACAGGGCTATGCTCGGAGTCTCTTTGCGCGATCGACTCAGAAATGAGGAGACTCGTAGACGAACCAAAGTAACCGACATAGCCCAACGAATTAGCAAGTTGAAATGGCAGTGGACAGGCCATATAGCTCGCAGAACTGATGGCCGATGGGGCCGTAAGGTTCTCGAATGGAGACCACGCACCTGCAAGCGCAGCGTAGGACGTCCACCCACTAGGTGGGCAGACGATCTTATGAAGGCCACAGGATCACGCTGGATGCAGGCCGCTTACAACCGGTCCTACTACAAGTCCAAAGGAGGCCTATGTTCAGCAGTGGACGTCTTACGGCTGATATGATGATGATGATGAATAGGGTAGGTAACCAAAATACATGTTATTACATTTTTAAATATTTCTTAAAAAAAAACAATAAAAAAACATTTATAAACATAAAAACAGTAGTCCGCCGGTGTGGGAGCGGGGTCCAAACTACCGGTGGTTAGGGCTACAGAAACAGGAACCTCCTCACAATGCGGGCCGTATTTAGGAACACTGCCTTTAAAATCAGGCCCTTGATCCAACTACCTAGAGAGAGCCTCGAAAGGTATTCGTCGAGGCCCTTTGCCATCAGGCCATCGGCTGTAACGATGAATCGGCACAATGATAGCCGAGCTCACATTCCCACTCCGACAACCGCGCGTGCTAAGTTGATATATTTCATTTATTTATATTTCTCAGCTTTCAGTAAAAAAGGTTCTCGTCATGCGAGATGGTAACATCAATTATTTATCATTACGCGGCGCACCGATCTGTCTATCACAACAATATCAGGGACATTGGCGACAATAGCCCGAATAAAAATAAAAAAAGAATATTGAAAAATAAACCTGAAAGCAATTTTAAAGCCGAAAAAGTAAATAAGGTTAGCAAGAAAGAGTTATATTTTACTGTTTCTATCCATACTACTTTCTGGGAATAGGAGGAAAGGGACAAGCGCCATCCAAGTTGCTCTTCTCTTGCGTCAGGCTAATTATAGCAAATCAAAAAAAACCTAAACGGTGGCGATTACGGTTCATTTTTGGGTACTAGGTAACTGGAAGTGCTCAGTCCAGATTTTATGATAGGGCTGTTTTGATTAGGTATTTCCGCGTCAATGACGTTTCGTTGTACCTAATCATTCATGCTCAAATGTGAAATATTTTTAAGAGTTTATATTCATAATGTGATTTATATAATAAAAAAAACATTATTTTCGTTAAACACATTTATTGAAAATAATGTTTTATTAAAACTGAATATTGCATATTTAAATCCGAACAATAACACATTAAAAGGTGTCATTTGTCATTTTCTCTGCGTGTAGGTATGCTTAATGCGTAACGCACATGGCCGCGATGAAAACAGGAAATGGTTTTTGGGTTTTCGAAATCCTTTTATCACTAACTTTTTAAAAGCATCTTTTGCAGAATAACAATTATGTAATCAGGGGTCTTATTTTCATTTAATATTTTTCATTAGTTTATATTTCCTGTATCTTGGGCTGAAAGGTGGGGCAGGATCTGGCATTGTCATTTGGGTTGAATAGTGAAACTAAAAAGGATAAAATAAAAAACTTTTTCAAAAAAAAAAAAAAAGAATGTAAGTAACCGACTTCAAAACAACCACAAAAAAAGTTCAAAATAACCTACAAAAAAAAACTTTTCTTTCGAAAGTCGGTGACAAAAACAAAAAGTTTATTTCGTTAGGCGAACTTCATTTAATAAAAGACCAAAGACACATTGAACAGTCTTGTATTCGCAGTTACTTTCAAGAACCAATATGTCACCGAGGCAGCCATAACATACAAACAAAACACCTTATCTGATTTTGTAACCCGTTTTTTTAACAAGCCATATACAACATTATTTTTAGTATATGCGAAACGGGCGCGCCAAAGTTCACCTAAAATTTAAACTCCGATCATCGGAAACCCGAGAAATTGTATTCCTAACATTTTTAATCCTAATGATCACAACTCCTAATTGCACTGTCACTAATATTCGTAATTCCGAATCATTCGACTTCATAATATCGGTAGCAATAAACATCTATTATACTATTATTTGTTTTCCTATATTTTCTCGACATAACCTTCTTTTACACTATTATTCAAAGTCATATCTTTTTTGCTGGATTTAGTTTGACTAAATCCAGTAAAATGACTAAATAAAAATATCACCGTAATAATGTTTAGGGATAAAAACGTTATGATAAAAAACAGTAGGAGTTTCAATATATTTACAATAACGATATTATTGATAACAATTTTCGGAAAAATGAGTGTTATGAACATCGCCGGTAGTACTACAAAAAGTATGAGTAAAAACTTTAGGATGAAAAATTTTAGGAAGAGTGATCATTCGGATTACAAATCGTTAGGAAGAACAATTTCGGGTAAACAACTTTAGGTGAGCCAATATGGACCCATGCGAAACCTGAATATAGTTTGTTCAGAATCAGTAACTGATTCGATTCCAATAACTTTTACACCATGTTATATTTTTTTTTCAAAAATATTTTAATTAAATTTTATTAACAGTTAATTACAATACAATCACCATACGGTTAGGTACCTATTGCCAAACTATTATCACGAGTGTATAACACAGGAGACGCGGTTTACGCGGGTGTACCGCGAAATAAGCATGTTTTTGAACGGAAAACGGTAATATACAAGCTTATAACTTTGTGATTTTTTATGATACGGTTTTAAAATTTTGTGCATAGATTATTTACACAAAAATATTGGACAGGTGTATCGGGTTTCGCATAAACAAAAAATAATGTTGTATTATTATCATGACGGATATCATTCATCATAGCTCTTTTTTCAATGAGCTGTTATGATTATTTAAATTAATTCCGTTAATAAACTGTTCACAAGTGTACTCTGTTAACCGTTTCTTATGTAAAATATAGCTAATTTTATCTCAGGGGACCAATAGGCACCTGAATAGGTGCCGAATCTTTAACTTATATTGTATTATATTAGAGGGGACGAATGGGTACCTTAGAAATAATATTTTTTATTAAAATATTTGGTACCCTACCAGGAGACCAATGGGCACCTATGTATATAGGGGCCGAATCCACAACTTTTATGCTGGGGTACGAATTTTAGGGGACGAATGGGCTCTGACCCGATAATTCGGCGCTGATTTAAATTGTAGGTAGGTAAGTTGGATATTGGATATTAGGTTGATTCCCTTTATGTCGAGTCCCGTTACGTCGAGCCGAAAACCTTGTCTCGCTTCTATTATTCCTATGTCGAGTTTAGTTTTCTGTCCCGTTTCTATTCCCTTTATGCCGAGTTTATTTACCACGCTTCTATTACCTTTATGTCGAGTTTAATTATATCACATTTTAGAAGTACAGTCACGTCCAATGAAATGAATACATGCACATAATTTAGAATTATTAATGATTGGAATTGTTATTAGGAGAACTTGGGATCCAAGAGCGAGCGAAGCGAGCTTGGGACTTGTGGGCACCCCGACACGGACAGGTTAGGTTCGAAGGGGATGGCGGGGTCTGAAAGACCCCGCCATCCCTTTCGTGTTAGGTTACTTTAAACCATGCACGCAGAAATAGGAACCCCGCGGAGCGGGGCTCCGTTGAGCTTCCTTTTTTTTTAGGTAATCTTCACCTATACTTGTATTAATATTATTATGTTTTTATGCCATTGGCTTTTAATTTACATTCCTGACTGTACTTGTTCACCAAACTCGACATAAAGGTAATAGAAAGCGTAAAATATCAATACTTTGGAGAACAATAGACTTCCAGACTCGACGTAACGGGACTCGACATAAAGGGAATATATTGATATTATTACTGCGATTTTTGCTTTTGCTTATGCAAACATACTGAAACTTACTGACTAAAATCCACGGTGTCCTTTAATAGCCCTTTACCTTCCGGGGTCACGGTGATGAGATAAGTCCCGCGACCAAATACAGAAAATCTACCTTGAATTCTACGTACCTACCTATTTGATCGTACAGGCCGTACAGCGTAGGTACCTACTTGCCAATGACCAAAAATGTATGGAAACTGGTGGCTTTTATAACTGATTTAAAAAAAAGTAAAGTAGGTTCTCAGTTCGACCTGTATTATGTATGTTTGTTTGTACAATAACGAGTATGTATGACTATGTATGTTTTTTTGTTCGCGATTATCTCACATTTGTCTGAAGCGATTTTGATGTGGTTTTCAGAAAAGTGTTTTTTATTTTCTGTGGATGGTTTTGGTATAAAACAATAATGCATATTAATTAAGCAACTTTGCTCGCACAGATACGTTTAAAAACTTTATTCCGAAATACACAAAAACGAAATATCCATTTCCCGAAACACTTTAATCAGAAATTCGCAAATACGATACCAATACAATACCTGTAAAAAAAATTCGGAACTCTGTGGCTATAAAGTCAATGAAAAAATAAAAAAAGTAGGTAACATAAATAAAATAAGAAAAATATTAGAAAAACAAAATTATGCATTAAAATTATTTTTAAGTATTTGAACTCTCAGCAGGGTTGGCATGATTATCTCTGGCCACCGTAGGCGCGGGCATGCGGGCAGCGAGTAAAGGGCAACTCGCTGCTCGACCATGGACCATGCCCGGGTCGACGGCGCGTTCGCGTTGTGCCCACGCGCGCCTTTAGAGGCGCGCGTGTGACGTCAGCATAATGACGGGGGCTCTCAGAGGGCCCAAGGCTTCCGGGGTAGCGGGATTATTTCCTTACCGTGACCCCGGAACATAACAGGCTACTGAAGGACACCGTGGATTTTAGTCAGTATAAGTCTGACAGTCCCTCCCGCCCTGCCCGGGGTGGGAGGACTCATTTGATGATTTTACCAAGCTAAAAAAAAAAAAAGGTTGGCATCTTGGCATGATTAAAACAAGGCGTTTTAAAACACCTGTTTATAACAGATTGAAATTAAACAGTGTTTTTTATTACCCGTTTCAATTCAACTACTTCTCAAGGCAGATGAATGCATATAAAATGAAAATAAATTAATAATTATTCAGGAGTCTAAATAGTTTAACATAAAACCTTTTCGGTCTAATGCCATTGTTATGTTATATTTTTAACTTTTATTGGCATTGTAATGAAATAATGCTTAAAATTATTAGAAAAAAAAACATGTCATGTTTTTTTTTCCATTGATCATTTTTCGTAAAAAATTAATATATATAAAAAAAAAACCAGATAATAAAAAAAACAAAAACACTTGTAGGTACATTTTTAACTGTTTGTTTCATAAATTTGACAAAAAAACTGTTTTGATACTGTAACCCATTGCAAGATTTGATCCTGTAACCCATTGCACGAAAGGCAAGTAGCTTACTAAGCTGACTAGCTGGTTCGCTGACAGTGCTATTCAAATAGGGGTTCTTAAACAAATGTCAACAATGACTGAAAATCATATAACATTGCTAATCCCCAAGGGGAATAGCGTAATTATAGATACCCTATTAATTGAAGCGCAGTAAGGAATATTTAAGGAAAACTTGAATAAATAATATCCAACTCAAAACATACATAAAAAAACTACAAAATTCAAAATTGCTCATCTCCCAAGGACAATAATTATCGTAATAATACATAGCCTATTAACAGAAGCATTTTATTAGGAACATTAGAGGAAAATTTTACAGAAGTTTCGGAGATAGATCAAAACAAGAAAACATTACAAAAATCGAAAAAAAAAAGTTTATCTGGCATCAGAATTCAGAATCGATCCCGAATCTTGAAAAAAATACAAAAAGAAAAAAAAAAATCAATGTACAGGAATGACAGCTCTACGATTTTATTATAAATTTACAATGTTGTGAAAAGACAATTTCGCAAACAATAACGCACGCGTAGCACAGTCAAATAAATAACTATGTAACTTGAAAACCCAAGACCAGCGCGCGCCGCGACGCGACACAACCTTACGAAAGTGTGAGTTTCTGCGATCACCAACCACAAGCGTACACGCACACAAACACAGTTATGATAGATGCGACAGCGCGTCTGTCGTTCAAGATTTGCGATAAATTTGTTTGTGTTCCGTAATACCAAAAATTATGAATGAAAAGTTGATGTTTTTCCATTTTAGTTTTGATAATCTACAACTAGACAACATAAGCTATGTTCCTATTAAAATAATATTAGGAACATTAATGTTTTTAATACAGAATAATTAAGCTGAAAACATGCTGTTAGCGGTGTTAAAATGTACGAAATGCAATTCGCTCGCATTTCGTAAATAGTAATAATTTTTTTTTTAAAGTTTAATAGGAACCTAGATAAATACCGCCTGTATCCGAATAACATAACTTTAAGTCGGTAAAATGTTCGTATCGCGAATGATTTTGGTATTACGTTTGTATGGAGAAATTTTCGTCCACCAAACCCTTAAGGATTTAACGTAGATATGTGTCAAAATACAAAATTTAATCTAATCACACACACATCAAATTCAGGCCACAGACATAGAAGAATAGGTATAGTACAAAAAAGCGACACAATATGAAATATTCCTAGCTTGTGGCTGGCCAGTATAAACCAGCCATTGTCACCGTAGAATGGGACCTAAGGGACCCACTAATACTGTCTCGCCGAGTCCTCGTGTGACCACTGGACTGCGGATCCCTAATAACGTAGTACGATACAGAAAATAAGGACTAAATTTTTTAGTTCACTCTCTCAAAATTGACGAAACCTGGAGTTTATTTAACTTAATGTGTACGCTGATTTAGTCTTTGTGAGCATGAGAATCGAAAGAAATGGGAAAATCCGAGGTTATTTTTTTTTTATTCTTTATATCCTGACGGGTACGGTAACCAACTTGGACGATGTTCGACTCAGTGGCTGAAAGATCATTTGCTGCGTTACGTCTCCCGGCTTAGACCCCGCACGGATTTTTTTTTTTTCCCAAAAATATAGTATTGTTCCTGGTCTGGTTATTAATTTGTGTATGTAAATTTAATGTTTGTAAATGCCAGCAACATGCCAGCCTTATAGGATAAAATCCCAAAGTCAGACAAAGATTTCATACTGACCCTAAAAACTAACATGACGAACTTGAAAAAATAGTAATTACTCGTGAAATGGGTGCATAAAAGCACCGGCAGAATGTTTTAAATTTATTGTACCTATAATAGAGTTCTGACGTATTACGTGTCTGACAAATAAATAAAATCTATAAAATCATCATCATCCATCATGCTGTATTTTCTTCGCATTCGAACAAATTGCAAAAAGAACACTAACAATACCATTAGACCAATATGTTCTCGATCCATTTGTATAGAATAGGTTTTTCAGCTGACATGGATGGATGGATCCTTTTAATGGTAAATAATGGAAAAAACTGTTGGAAATACAAATTCTTTTGTGCGACATTTAAGCGCCGAGACAAATAACTATTGCATTCTTTACAAAATACGTCTTTCACATCAAGGTAACCAATTAAAATATTCAGACGGCTTTCGTATGCCACACTACTTGTATAATTATTTTCTATTTAAAGAAGGATCATTCACAAGGATATTTTTTAAGAAAGGGTATTTACTTTTTAATTTATTAGACCAAAAGTAATTTGAAGTGGTTTGGTTGAAGATAACCAGACCTATTATAATCGGATTAATTGTTGATTTGTAGTCGTTTGGAACGTTCAGCATCCTTTCAGTACGCTTTCTACTTAAAATAATAAATAATGACCTACTGAAATATGCCATAGTGCTTCGCAGTTAGCTATGGTATAGTTCAGTATTTACCCAAGACAAATTATAAAACTATCTACGACGATTGCAGGCTATCTCTCTACTATAAATATAATCGTAACAATAATAATCAGCTCAAATACAAAATGTGTTTGTGTTTTTGAAATAGACGAATAATAAATACATTTAAAATAACATGCTGATATACGGTTAAAGCTCTTAACATGCCAAAATAATTCAACAAAGCTAAATAAAAGCCACATTTACATCCAAACTAAATCGGACAAAGGCGATTAAGGCTTAAGCTGGTTATACTAAAGCTGTTTGTAATATACAACATTTCTACTTTCATATTCACGTCAGCTTAACTTAAGCACAATGTAAAGTTAAAGTGTCAGTTTTTTAATGTCACTTAGGGCCAGTTCTTTGTTTAATAGTTAAATTATTGTTAAAATCGATTTTTTTTAAACAGTTGGTCAAAAAATGTCTAAAAATAGTTTAACTACTTATAAAACAACTTGCCCTTATAAATCTTTATCTTATAAGCACTTGTTTATACTCAGCAATATTAAATTTTACGCTCAGGCGTAAATAAAAATGGCTGACTGTGCTATAAATTGAATAAAATGTCAAAAGTTTTTTTATGAAAATAACGAAATTAAATTTCGATCCAGACGCTCAAGAATTTACTCTACTGAAATTGCTGTCAGTTTTTTATAATAAGTTTCGTATTTATGTCGAAAATATTTTTTTAAAAGGGGATTTTATTCCAACGGGTTTTAAAACTCGTTTCAAAAGCATTGCCATCGAATATTGCTGTAAATGTGTAATTATTAAATGCAATTTACATCGAAAGTACACAATTTTAAAACCACTAACTTGTCAATTCAATAACGTTAAATTAATTTGGTTAATGATAAAGCTGGTCTTGACAGTATTGTTTTCATTGTAGTCAAATTCACTACTACAATTAACGGGAAAACTATTTTACGAAATTATTGAACTGAAGACGCGTCATCTTAGTATAAATATAAACCAAAACACATACCATGTAAAAAAAAGCATAACAATGGCAAAATCGAAATTACATGAAATTCAGCTACACATAGTTTTTCTGATGGGTCATGCATGATTGTCGGTCAATAGTCCATACTTACTTACGCATAAAACAGGCGATAATAAAGAGGTCACACGAGTTCCGTATGATATCATACATATTCTGGTTTTTCGGTTTCCAATACTTACTACGCCCGGTATCATAAATTATGCATGAACAGCTCGGGTGACGCTTATCGATGTTGTCGGGTCGAATGCAAAGTGATTTACGAGAGTGCGAGATTCGTCATCGGGTTTCAGAGTTCGGTAAAGGTTGATTTCTTTACAGAGTTGCTCGCAGTAAGAAAACTGTAGTGAAATTATTTCTATACAGAAACATAAATTAGTTTCTTTAAGGTGATTGCGTCGTAGTAAGTAACGCGAAATTCAAATTTTCTTGTGTTTTTTGCAATTTACATATCAGTGAAAAGTTGTAACTTGATCAAATATGATTCGAAACGTTCATCATCAGCCTATAATGTTCCCACTGCTGGGACACAGGCCTCCTCTCTGAGAGAGGGAGTGGGCCATAATCCACCACGAGGGCCCAGTGCGGATTGGTAGATGTCACATGTCTTCGAATTTTTGGTTCTAAGACATGCCGGTTTCCTCACTATGTTTTCCTTCACCGTTTTGAGAGCAGTGGTGATGAAATTAATTACACAAAGTAATGCCTGCCTGGCAAAGCCTGCCTGGGTTCGAACCCACGACCTACAACTCGTAAGTCGAGACCGATACCACTGGGCCACCACTGCTCCTTTTTGTGATCATGTGTTTCTATTTCCCTGTGAAACACAGTAATAAACACTGCATCAAACACAAAATAACTAGAATCCATTGCATGCGATTCCCAGCAATGCGGTCCCGATTTGTGGTAAGTATTTCAGGAAATATCTCGTGATCTAGCCTCGTTGGTTGTTCTGGTTAGGCTTTACTCGGTTTGAAGCTGAAAATGAGAAACCATTATAGTAGAGTGTATACTTTACGGTACTGTGGACTTTTGAGAGCAATAAGTTTGAATGTAAAAAAAAATATTGTGTTTTGTGGAGATTTATTTTTGTATGGGTGTTTGTTTTTATTGTGTGGAATGTGGATACGTTTTGTGTGTATTTTTACTGAAACATCACAAAAGCACAACATTTAACCGCCCTGTCTAAATTATCATCACTCGTTTATTAAAGAAAATAATTACCGGACATCAAAAAATTATCTGCTTCGCTGTCAGCGAGAGGAGTCTCATTGAGCCCTTGATTCGCGATTATCAAATATTTTGACTCTATTCTAACTATTCGTAGGAGTCCCAGTTTCTTCTCGATAAACTAGCTCCATCTTAGGACTAAACTTTGTTTCTAGGCCAGTTTGAGGCCAACAAAAAACTCATTTTTTTGAAGAAGCACCCAGACATCCGACAACTTTACCGCGTCGTAGGCTATGCTAGGCACACACCCTAATCACGTGACGTTGAGTCAAGCGCTGGGGGATATCCCTGCAGACTAGTTGGGCACACGGATCCCCTAGTCCTAGTTTTGACTGGTTAAGTCATACCGCCTCATAAGTGCCAATTATGGTATTGTTTTACCAGACCAATTAACCTACTTTATTCATTCTTTTTCACCTCTTTTTAACAATATAACTCTATTGTAAAGGGAAGTATAATGTTTCTGTGTTACAGCTGTTGTTACGAACAAAAAAATCAGGAGTGTCAACGAAAACACAAATCACTGTCGCTATTAAGTGTTAAATCACTTTGGATTAATTAATTTTCAGTATTTTTAGGCGACAAATATTGTATGTAGTAGCTTTTTTTCTGAAATATTCTATTCCATCTTGTATTCACGACCTTGTTGTATTTTATAAAAAGCAACGCCCTGATTTGTTGAATTTGAACTAAGCAAACATGTAACAAGAGGAAAGTAAATGACTTAGAAATTGACAAATCGTTCTGCAAGCATGGTATGTTTCTATACATAATTATATTAATTGTCATAATAAACATTTTTCACTCTCTTTTAATCTGATAGAATTTTCAGAACGCTGACAGCTGCTTTATTGCTTGCAGCCACAATTTTCTCCTCAATAAAAATCAGAAAATAAAAACTTCGGTTTAAGAACCCGTTCAACGATATACCATTTACTAGCAAAAAAAATACCGGAACGCTATTCTTAGTTTCTGCCTACCTTATAATTGTATCGCAAAAATAAATATGTATAGGAAAAAATCTTCGTAAGCCTTTGCAAAAAGCCCTCAAGCCAATAGAAAACACAATATTCGTTACACAAACGTCAAATAGTGTGGGGATTGTAAACATTCAAGTGACATAGGTCAATCTAATCCAATCGATGGACGATGTCGACATTGGCTAGAGGAATGCCAACATAAGCCTCATCTACGTGGGTATGCATGTAATGAAGTGATGTCATACGTGGGTGTACTCTGAACTGATTAACTGCTCTAGATTTATGACAACCTGGTACTTGTTGTTGAGGAACTTTGTAGGACATCATTAAATATAAATATATCTATTGAAATGCGGATAGGTAGTATTTAGTACACCCAAGTATCGCGAAATAATGTGTAAGTCCTATGTAACAGTACCCTTAGCACGAGTTTTCACTCTTTTACTTTACAGCGTCTTTCCAGTATTTACAGCGTTTCTTGTATGAAAAAATGGAACAGCGCCTCTGGTGTGCGAAGAAGGAACTTATTTTTTCCTTGGAAATTGTCAAAGTTCCAGTTTATTTTACGTATCAAATACTGAAAACTCGTGCTAAGGGTAAGGGGCATGACGGGGCCCCCCTCTCAGAGGGCCAAAGCCTGCCGGGGTCGCGGGATTATTTCCTTACCATGACCCCGGGACATAACAGGCTACTGAAGGACACCGTGGATTTTAGTCAGTAGAAGTCTGATAGTCCCTCCCGCCCTGCCCGGGGTTGGAGGACTCATTTGATGATTTTGCCACGTAAAAAAAAAAAAAAAAGGTGCAGGGGCAAAACTATTGAAATGAAGCGAGCACGGACACTGACTCACTTTGGTTTTCTTAGGACCATAATTATGATGCTAGCAGGAAAGCGTAGGCGATAGCAAAAATTGCTTTACGAGCATTTTTGTTCCCCCTCTTGCCTGAGGAGTCTCAAGCTTTGCAGAAAATCTTAAAAGGGGACCTCAGTTCTGAAACGCAAAGGAAAACTGATGGTATAGAGGGGTTGTTTGTCAATCAAACAAATCTGACAGTTTCTTCCTCTTCATTCAAAGATTTCTGATTTTCCAACTCAAAAGTAAAATTACCTATTTTTTTTTTTTTACATTGCCTCATACTAGGAGTTTCTTCCTGTATTATGGGTGCGTCTACAAACATTGAAACTGACATACACTAACACCCAGACCCGGAACAACTACTTGCAGATCATACAAATATTTGTTCCGTGCGGGGATCGAACCCGCGACACTTTGCGCAGCAGTCGACCGCTCAGCCACTGCGCCAAACGTGTCGTCAAAATTAAACATTCTCATTGTTTAAATCAAGAATGATTAAGGAACGCCTAAATAAATCTCACGTAATGAGACGCGAGCTTTTAATTAAATAATAATGTTTTTGCTGTGTAATTATAATCGTTGTAGAAAAACTTATTGACACTAAGCAATCCCACATAATGAGACGTTAGCTTGTACTCGTAATTAACATAAAACATTTGCATTATAATTATATTAACTAAAAGAACATCTACCTACAACACGTACTTACGCCTACGTAAAGCAGTTCGGAATAATGATAATAATTATAATAATCATAATATCTTTAAGTGCTAAAAGCGTAAAGACATTCTCATACAACGCGTTATATTTATGATATCATCAACTGTTTTAATACCGATAATATCAGTTACACTTCCTACGCAATATAATTATGATCTCATTCGAAAATCTTTCCTCTGTATGAATTCTGTCCGATTCTTAAATTACGATTCATCTAAATATGCGACGATACTCCGCTCAAAAGAGGGGCAGAACTCCACCGTATGCTCCACCGTGTCCTCCGGATGGTTCACTCGGTTGTAACACCCGCTGATTCTGACACAGGTAGATACCACTCGGAACAACGTGACATGTCCGGTAAGGACCTACGTCAGGTGGAAGGTTAAGGTGCCTTGCTACTCCTCAAAATGTGGTCTTAGCGCCGTGTTTGCGGTGTAACCTACCTTGGTGATGCCCAAGTTTAGAACTCAGCTGTTACCGCACGTTAGAAGTAGCCTGTGTTGCCGGGGGTGGACCGCTAGAAGATGAAACCCACACGACCAGTTTTTGTATTTTTAGATGTAAACGCAGACAAAGTGAGAGTGCAGTTACCTACCTACACGTTTATATAGCAATGTAATAAGCATTGAATTTTATATAAAACGTCTCTGAACGTTTCATGATCGCACAAAATACGTGAATGCAATTTTTATCAAATTGCTTTTCAGTCTAACGACTAGTACCCTTCAAAGATTTAGTATCAAATTAAACAGAATGGGGATAGATTTGACACATCAATTTCACTTTTATCGTTTTTGAACTTTATTTGATATGAAAGAGTAGAATTTGCAATAGGTATCAAATATTATGAGGGTTATTTTCTATCAGCAACATAAAATATACTTAAATTTATGGACACACTTAGGGCGAAACTTAACTTTTGGTGAAAGTCGCCCTTAGTCATATTCAAAAGAGATTGTTCACAAAATATTTTTCACACATTTTTAGTATTCAAAACATACCATATTGCTCATATTTATTTTAGAATTAAAGACTGAAAATGCTTTTTATGTAAACTCAACGCAAAATACATAAATATGAATATTTCAAAGAAACATTTGTATGCAGTTTCAGAATTTGCAGTTAGAAAACAAACTGCGACCATTCTAAAAGATTTGTTGAATAATATAAAACAAAATGAATAATTTTTACTGTCGTTATTTATTCATACGATTCATGCCAATGTACACTTTGAGCTCTACACATACGAACTGCATTTCAACTAGATTGCGTGCTTTGAATACCACTGCAATGCAACTGCAATCCAACCGTGCTGCCCAATTGCAGTCGGTGAGCATTTCACGACCAATTCCAATGACTGCACACTGACTGTAAGCTAGCTACAGGGTCCAAGTTGGTCCAAATACATTTGAACTGCACTTTCTCGTTAGTCTAGTGGAACAAATTTTTGTATATTCTGCAAGTAGTTGTTCAAAGGATGGGTGTTTGTGTATATGAGTTTCTATGTTTGTTAACGTATCCACGGTACAGGAGAAAATTCTAGTATGGGGGAACGTCAAAATAAAAAGAACAAAAAATACCTTTAGGTTATAAGGGTTTCTATATAATATTATTATGATCAAACAATACCGTTGTTTGAAAATGTGGTAGGATATCGTACGCCATCACTCCAATTTAGCTTAAGGGTTCTTTTTTTGTTCTTTTCTCGATTTTTTTCTGCTGGGAAGAGAAATCGGTATTCACCAGAACTAGTGAAGTTGAAACAGTTCAAACCTACGGAGATTGCAGGTAAAAATGGTATGTTTGATGATTTCATGATTGTAAAAATATGGCTCTGTATCGTGCTGGAAAAATGACAAAATCCTTGCTATTAATAATTGTTACCACACATGCTCACCGATATTTTTCTGTGTCATTTATTTCGTCTAGACTGGGCTATAATTAATGACTTTGTTAGGTTTGCTTGGTTACCCATATGCGTCAATAATGATAACATTTAACCCAAAAAATTTATTCAACTTATGTTCTTCTTAATATGTTTTCATAAAAAGGGGTTTCTTTCGTTTGTTCGCTTTTCTATGTGACTGGATTCAAATATTTTCATACATTACAAACAAAAGCGCCTCGCTTCGCGTTCGTCACGCCTCGCCTGTCTGTTCGACAATAGCTTAAATGTCAATTTGACTAGATTTTTACTGCTTTCTTTGTTACTAGAAATACAACATGGTGACCAACCGCACGGCTAAATCGACCAAAAAATCGACTCTTGTAAACGCCCCATGAACATACGATAATTTTTTGACGTTCAAATCCGTAGTAGGTACGTATATTACGATTGAAATCCTTAAAAGTTCCTGTTGTTCTTCTTTTCCGTATATTACATTAACACAGTAACTTCGAACAGCTGCAAGTTAAGATAATAACTTAGGATCACAAATCCAGTCTTTATTCGGATTTGCGGTCCTAAGTTAGTACGAGGCTCAAGTATCTTTATTCTGAGTAGTCTATTGATGGCTCTTTGTGTTCTGAAGAAGTATAATTTATCTTGTGAAACTACATTTACGTCTACTTTGTTGTAAGTGTTGTAGTTTATGTGCAAGTACGTGTAATTCGTCTAAGCTGTGTTCTAGACGATGTCGTAAAAAAGTACTTTGAACTTTTGTTACTAACCGTACCTTACTTACACACACATTATAAGACTGAATGTATGAGTTGATTTATTTTCATACAAGCCCTGCAGTTTGCATTTAACGGGGTTTCCTATTAGCAATGGACTTACAATCCTTCCCCATTTTCAGATCATGTTTTCAAAAAACATAAATGGTCACTTACGTTTTCTTTTGTCTCGGAGACCTACTTTAATCTCGACCATTTTCTCGTGTATTGTAAATGCATACATAGCACCTGTAGGCCTAATATTTTTACCATACAGAACAGTTGCCAGTACTCTAAAGCTATTAAAGAGATAAAAAAGTAGGTACTCTACAGGTTATAATATTGGCAAAGTTCAAACTACACATTTCGCACTGCATTGTTTATTTAGCAGTCCTGAAATAATCTCGGGTAGCCACAGCTATTTCTAGGCTTAGCCGCGGTCATTCACCGTTTGCTATAATTAATAAAATCGATTGTCTCTGCAGCTGCGGTCGAGTAGCATCGAGATTGCAGGCATGCCATAGATTTATCGGCCTATTGGTTTAACAGATCGTTCGTATTGAATTGCAGAGTAATTGAGACGCACATTGAGACGATAATAATCGTGCAATTTATTTGAGATGCGTATCAAGTACTTAATAATTTTAAGGTTAATTGATAAATAAGTACTGAAAAATATAATTGGATTCTATAGAAAAAAAATGTATATTAAACTGTGATTCCATGAATCATCGAGATTACAGCCAATGGGCGTTTTTCCATTAGACGGCACGGCACCGGCAGCGGCACGGCACCGGCGCCGAGCCGGTGAAGCGGAAGCAATAATGTATGGGCAGGACTCAACGCCGGGCCGGCGCCGGTGCCGGTAAGTGCATAAGCGAGCAATAGGGCGTTTATCCATTAGACGGCACGGCAACGGCGACGGCGCCGGCGTAGTGCCGGTGCGGGGAAGCAAAAATATATGAACGCCGCCGGGCCGGCGCGGGCGCCGGTAAGTGCAAAAACGAGCCATACGTTTTCATACATTTTTCCTTCCCCGGCACCGGCACGGCGCCGGCGCCGTCGCCGGTACCGCTGCCGTGCCGTCTAATGGAAAAACGCCCATTCCATAGATTTATCGGCTTATTGGCTTAACAGATCGTTCGCATTGAGTTCGCATGATTATAATCGGGCCATTTATTTGAGATGCGTATCAAGGACTTTGAATAAATGTTTGAGGTAAAATTGATAGATTTCATCGGGTTTTGTTTATTGATAGTACAGGGTTGTACAGAAAAAAAAGATTTAGTATAAAATTAATCAAACTTGATGTAAAAAGCAGATACTCTTGGGCATGATGCGCATAGTAAAGAGGTTCCTCTTTCTGGAGCCCTAACCACCGTCATCTTGGACCCTGTTCTCAAAGTTGGTATGCAACTATTTTTCGTACTTTTAAAAGCTTTTTATCTGTTTGTAAAAATTCCATAAATATAGATTACATTGATAGATTCCATAAATCACTGAGACCTTGTTGAAAGCATTTCATAGACTTTTGAGATCGTTTTCATTGAATTGCTGTGTAATTGAGACGGAGGTTGAGATCGTTCAAATAAATGCTGGGGTTTAGAGATAAATATGATTGAATTCAATAGCAGGGACAACAGAAATAGACACAATTAAATTATACGTGATAGACGGGACATCACGAGCAACTTGGTGTTAAACATGATTTGCTTTAAAACGTTTGTCGATTATAAGATAAACGTTACGTATAAAATAATCTCTTTGAATCAAAGTAAGTAACCTTACTATTAATAATGAAGCTTCAAAGAGACACTTTCAAACTTAAAAACTCTGCTGAATACTGAAAACACCGTAGTGTGTCGCCTATGTCTATGACCCATTTTTCACATGACCTAAATTACCGCTTTTAGTACGCATAGCCAAATTTGTCCCTGAACCATGTTGACAGATGATTAGCAAAGCCATTAGAATGATAACATGTTTTTTTAATTAACCCCAGTCGAAGAATTATTTCTATATCAGGGTGCGCTCACAAACAGTGTATATACATATAAAAACAGCCAGATCAACTACTTGTAGGTCATACAAACATTTGTTCAGTGCGAGAATCGAACTCAGACACGCAACTCAGCAGGCAAACACTCAAAATTATAAACCGTGTCGTCAAATATTAATCAAACGAGGCATTCAATATAATTAATAAATTCAGCAAGTTCACTCACTTGGTCATGATTTACTCACATTTATCCAAAAACGCTCTCTAATTACCCCAATTGCTCATTCAAGCAGTCTATAAAATATAATTGTATGTCATGAGAATAACAAAATTGTGCTTCTTGGCCCAACAAAAGATTTTCTGTTATAAGATCGCCTCTGACACTTGTCCCCGTTGTCAGACGCCCCACTCAAGCCTTGAGTTGAAAAAGAACTCGATGTAAAAAAATGAAAGAGGAAATATGATATTTGGAGAAGATATTCTGTTTACTTTTCCATTTCTATGATAATTTTAATGATGACAACTTTGAGATGGCATCTTGTAATTCAATCTAAAGAATGTCAACAGCTCTTAAATTAACATCGTCAAGAAATGGTCCTGTTGGCGGTATTATGTTTATTACAAAAAGTTTCAAAGAAGACTGGTTAAAGTGCTTTTACAATTCCTGTTATTCAAAATCTACTTAACAATCCTGAAATTAACATCCAATTTACTTCATCCCGAAGTTTTTAAACAATTGAAGACCGTGTATCCGACACACGTAAAACCCATTAACCAAAGTTTAGTGTTTCTCTTGTTTTCAGTACACTACGTTTTAAATTGGTTTCACCACAAAAAAAAAAAAATACATAGATATAAAACGGGTCTCTGCTAATGAACAGACATAAAATTGTGACATTTTCCCTATACGTTTTGCTATCGAAACGGTATTGAATTTTCGAAAAGATATTCACGCTGAATAAGCCTATATTTTTATTAAGATCAAGTATTTTTATAAGTGTATGTCTAATTAAAAGAGAGTTATGTACACGAAATTAGTTGAAATTTTGAAATTGTATATTTAACGAACCAATTTCGTATGTTACTACTACTCCCATACCTGTGTTGTTCCTTGTTCTAAAAATGTGTTTTTCAAATTACAAATGACATTATAACGTAAACAGCAACATTTCTACCTCATGAAATGAAATCTGACGTCATCTGGCGAAATCGTCGATAGTCGCACAAATTATGATATTTGCCAGCCATGTTGGTTTTGCGAGGGCTTTGTGTCAACAAAGATGATTCATTATGTACGCGCACGCTCATTACTGAGGTGACGTTTCAAGCGATACTAAAACCTCGTTCACACTGCATTGACCAGAATGAATTTTGACGTTTATAATTTTGGGATCACAGGACAGTTTCGTAATGCATATGTTTTTATTAATTGAATTATAACGAGTTATCCCAACTTGTTTTTATATTGTTTACAATACATGCTATGTGTACACGGCCTAATAGTACATAGTCAGTTGAAACGATAATGTTGATTGATTTTACGCCGAACGAACAAAATTTGTGACAAAATATTTACATTTGCGAAATAGTTTCAGCGGTTAATGCAATGTGTTTTGATCGATGAATTTGTTATTGTTATTAATTGTTAAACTTTTGATGTGTTTACGGATTGATGACTTTTGAGATGTCTGTATGATCGAGTTAATGAATACATTTTATTCTTGTCAACATTTCGTTTATTTAAAGCTCTGTCTACACAGTGGCAAATTCTGCAGCTGACTGCGGCACCCGACTTTACTCTTCGATATCCTATGCTAACGGTTACAAAGTTATGCTCCTGTTTGTTTATGAACTATTATTCCACACAAGTTACGCAGACTCAACCTTTGCAATAAGGGTGCTTGTACACGGCGCATGCAACTCGCGCAAGTAAAGGTGCGGGTTTGCGGTTTACCCCCGCGAGTAACATGCGCAAGTACTTGATCAAGCTACCCGCCGCGGGGTGCTTGTACACGGCGCATGCAACTCGCGCAAGTAAATGTGCGGGTTACCCGCGCAAGTAACATGCGCAAGCTACTTGATCAAGCTACCCGCGGGGTGCTTGTACACGGCGCATGTAGCTTGAGCATGTTGAAGCACTTGCGCGGGTTACATGCGCCGTGTACAAGCACCCTAATTGAAAGTTGAACAACCCATATGAGATTAACCTCAGTTTAGTCCTAGTTTAATCATAATTCAACTATGTAGGTACAGACTATACAGATTTTGGTAAACATAATCTTCCTAAATCGTTAGAAATAAGAATGGGATCTTTATCAAGAGTATTATTCGTTTTGAATTCGGCACTGTTGTAAGCGCAGTGTTGTAGCGTTTAGTATAACATAGGAAATATCCCATTTTAAGTTCTTATATTAGGATACTAACCAACAGTTCTCATGCATAAGGCTGCGAGATCAAACCTGAGCAAGTACCAATATGTTTCTTTTTAATTCTTATGTACTTTCTAAGTTTATCTTTGACATCACTGATATCGGAGACGGAAAACATCGAGAGGAAACCTGGACTTATATATAAAATTTATAAGTAAAATTAAAAAAAACTTTTTCTAAAAAAAATGTGACCGCCTTCAAAAACAACCACAAAAAAACCGGCCAAGTGCGTGTCGGGCCACGCACAGTGTAGGGTTCCGTAGTTGCCTATCAAAAAACTAATTAAACTGATTCGCTGAAATTAATTTTAAAAAGAAGAATTTTCAAAATCTGTCCAGGAGTCTTTGAGAAATCAGGAAAAATACATAAGAAAAAAGATTACGACGAATTTAGAACCTCCTCCTTTTTTTGAAGTTAGTTAAAAATAGTTGACGATAAAAACCTACCTATCCCCAAAAAACATACCGTAAAAACATACCTATTAAAGCTGTAAAATAAAGTTGACAAACTTACATTTGCAGTTGAAGAGCATGTTCTCCGAAACATTTTGTTTAAGAAAACATATTATTCAAGTACATTTTATAAGTTGGTCGACTATTACTCGTAAAGTTGTAAAGCCTACTTAGTCATGATAATTTTCTTTTACACTTCGTTATATATGCTACTATTGTGAATTTTTTCACACCCCCAAACATAACCGTTTAGCTGGTAGAGGGGGGGGACACTCGAATCGAGCAAAATTTAGCACTTTAAAGCTTAATATTTCACAAACGAATTTTTTTATCAAAAAACTGTTAATGGAAACTATAATTATTTTTTAAAGGCCTATTTAATGATACCCCACACTAAGGGGTACGCGAGAAAAAAAAAATCCTCACTTTACGTGTAAGTACTGGAGGTACCCTTAAAAAAAATATTTTACGAGATTTTATTTTACCACTTTTTTGGCACAACAAATCCGTATATTTACACCAAATTACAGCCCTCTAGTACTGTGCGTCTCTGAGCTAAACTGCGGACAGACGGACGGACGGACGGACGGACGGACGGACGGACGGACATGGCGAAACTATAAGGGTTCCTTGTTGACTACGGAACCCTAAAAAGGGTAAAATAACCTACAAAACTTTTCTTTCGGAAGTCGGTGACTTTTTTTATTAATTTCATTGTCTCTTTTGCCACCGACTTCCGAAAGAAAAGTTTTGTAGGTTATTTTACCCTTTTTTGTGGTTGTTTTTGAAGGCGGTCACATTTTTTTTAGAAAAAGTTTTTATTTTACTCTTTTTAGTTTTCTTGTCAAATACATCATTTTCTTACATGTGCACTAGAATTTTGTAATCCGTAGCACCGGAAATAACATCGTTAACTGTGCGGGACGGACGTTATCGCCCGGACACACGACGATACGATGAGCTTGTCCGGAGCGGCGTTGACGTCTTGCACCGATGGTTGCTTGCTGTTTATGCTATTGCCTGAAGTCTTGAGTAGCAGGGACTTGTAGAACGAAGTTGTGGATGCGGAGTAAATAAAACAGCCAATAAGTCTTCATAAGTTTTCAGGAAGCGAGTTGCTTGAGTCTTCAGGAGAGAGAGAGAGAGAAGATGTGGTGCCGTACCGTTGACTACGATTTGATCGAAATTACGAATTACTATCGTACCCCTGAACTTTACCTTAACGAGAGCCGCAAATCGCTTCCTTGATTTATTGTTTATTTTTACTATCTTAAAACTATTTAACAATCGATTTTCTTATTGTACTAAAAATGGATTACATGTTGTTTGGTATCACTATAATCCTTATGAAATTGCCTGTCTCCTGACATAATGACATAAGGACTGAAAAGTTACGACGAGTTAAAACTAGAAACTATTAAAATTTTTAATTAAATTACATTTTCATAGGTCATTATCTCAGGAGGTTTGGTGGTTATTCCACAGACTTAGGTCTCGTTAGGTAGCCTGGGTAACAGCCTAACGTGATCTAACATTTATAACGAAATATCTAGGTATTTCAGGAGTCTAGGGCCTGAATAATGATAGACACAAAAAAAATAATCTTTATTAAAGAAACAAATTGTGTACAGGACATCTTACAACGTCAAATAAGTGGGTTTTCGAACGGATTACGGGTTTAAAAGTTAGGTCCAGGCCTAGGTCTCAGTCTAGGCTACCTGGATACACAAAAAACGAAACTATACTATGACTATAAGCCCACTCAATTGATGCTACAAAATGCACTGTACTTACGGTTTTACAACGAATTTTTTAACTGTTAAGTTCTATTTAAACACTATATACACTATATTTCACGTAACTGTCTATAATTTTACTTAGTCATTTTCTCACTATGAACACTATAAACACTTAGGTTTTGATGGTGACGCTTCGTCGCGAACATTTCTCCCGCCGTGCAGCGCTGCGATGGCTCGGTGCGATGTCGGCGCGGCGCTGCATCACCCCGGTGAGCGACGACTGTTGCCGTGCTGCCCTCCGCCGCGATGCCCGCCGCCCAGACTTTGACTTCTGGGTCACTTTGGTAGCGGGACGAGCTTCTTCACCGGACGCTTCAGGGTGCCGCCGGCTGTGCGCACCTCAGCTGTCCGGACTTCTCCGTCGGCCCCGGGGAACACGGCGACTATACGGCCTCGCGGCCATGTGTTGCGAGGCAGCTGGCCGTCTGCGATGAGGACCGGGTCGTTGATTTGCAGCTCGGGTCCCCGCCCGTGGGCCTCCCGCCGGTTTTGAAGTTCAGGCAGGTATTCTCGTACCCATCGACGCCAGAACATGTCGGCGAGTATCTGTGAGCGTCGCCAGAGCTTCTTATTGTCGATGTCGTGCTCGGTGAACACGCCGGGTGATGGTAGTCTAGCTGAACCACCGAGCAGAAAGTGGTTCGGCGTTATTGACTCGTCGTCTTCGCTGTCGACTGAGACGTGTGTTAGAGGCCGGCTGTTTACCGTGTACTCTGCCTCACACAACAGTGTGGACAACACCTCTTCTTGTGGGTGTTTTTCTGTGAGTACGGTGTACAGTGCGGACTTCACGCAGCGAACGAGGCGCTCCCAAGCGCCCCCCATGAACGGCGCAGAGGGCGTGATGAAGCGCCACACGATGCCTCGGCGACTGGCCTCCTCTGCGAAGGCGTCTCGCAGCTCCTTGTCTGCTCCGTGCATGTTGGTCCCGTTGTTAGAGTAGATCTCGCTGGGGCAGCCTCGGCGAGCAGCGAAGCGGCGCAGCGCTAGTATAGCGGAGTCTGCGCTGAGGCTGGCGGCGATTTCGAGGTGTACGGCTCTTGTTGTGAGGCACGTGAACAGCGCCACGTACCGTTTTTGGTGTTGACGACCGACGGTGACGGACAGGGGACCGAAGTAGTCGAGACCGGTGAATGTGAACGGCCTCTGGTGATGAGCTAGGCGCGTTTTCGGATGGTCGCCGGTGGGAGGCACGTTTGGTTGCGCCTTACGAATGCGACACGGCAAGCAGCGCGCGATCACCGTTTTGACGATAGGGCGCATTCTGATGACCCAGTAGTGTTGACGTATCTCGTTGATTGTGAGCTCCGTCCCACTGTGTTGCAGGCTGCGGTGGGTCCAGTCGATGTATAACTGTGTGATGCGATGATCTCCGTCTATTATCGGAGGCCTTTTGACAGTTTCTTCTATGTCGCGAGAGGCTGCGATACGACTTCTCAATCGTATGATGCCGTCCACGATTTCTATTTGCAGACGACGTAGCCGGCTATCTTGACTTATCTGTTTGTTTCTTCGTAGGTCAGCTATTTCTTTTGAAAATGCCTCTTCTTGTATGACGCGTACGAGTATGTTTTCAGCCTGGTGAACGAACGTACTTTCTATTGTATGTTTTGTAGTGGAGCGTTGACGATTTGTTGCAGACAATTTTTTGACAGGCGTTAACGAATTTTTCTTTTTTCTCCAATCTGGGTCCTTTTCTGTGTTTTTTCTTGTTCTCTTGTAGAACGTCTTCTCTGAAGGCCCGCGGCAAAGAGATATGAAGCGTAGAACGTACGCTGTTGCGCGTAATAATCGCTCCCACTTTGAAAATCGTACTGGATCGGGTATGGCCTCTGAGAGCTTCTGTTTAACGGTGTTTTCTTCGACGGCGGCGAGCGTTCTTTCTTCCCCTGTTTGTTCTGTGATTGGCGGTTTCTCCGACGGCCACGACGCTGGGTCTTGGTACAGGAACTTGGGGCTGCAATACCACTCATGTTTTGAGTTAAAGTGGTGCGGTACGTCGCGAGTAGCTGCGTCGGCGACGTTTAACTTCGTGGGTATCCACCGCCAGTCTTCGACTTTACTGTTTTCTTCGATGGCAGCTATGCGGTGAGCGACGAATGGTTTGTACGCTCGTGCCCCTTTCTTGATCCAGGTGAGTACGGTTTTACTGTCTGACCAGTACGTGGTTGAGGCGGGCTTGAGTCGGTGTTCGTGGGTCACGGCGGCGGCCAAGCGAGTTCCCATGACCGCGGCCTGTAGTTCGAGGCGCGGGATCGAATGTAGCTTGAGTGGTGCTACCTTTGCCTTTGCCGCGACGAGACTGACGAATGTCTCGCCGCTCGGTGTTGTAGCTCGCCAGTACACTGCAGCTGCGTAGGCCATCTCACTAGCGTCGGTGAATACGTGGACCTGGAGCTCTGCGGCGTCACTATAACCCGGGTAACATCTGGGTATGTTGATGTTCTTGAGCTGCTCGAGGTGTAGTATCCAGCTTCTCCATTGGGCCGCCAGGTCTTCGTCGATTTGTTGATCCCAGTCGATACTTCGTCTCCATGCCTCTTGAAGAATTTGCTTGGCTCGAATTGTGACAGGCGAAGCGAGGCCAAGCGGGTCGTACAGTGACATGACGATTTTTAGCGCCTCTCTTTTAGTGGGCGCTGCCTTTTCTAGGACGCCACTCGGTAGGCGAGCGAGGGTAAGGTTGAAACCCAGCTCGTCCGTACTCGGTTTCCATATCAGGCCGAGTATCTTCTCTATGTTTTCTGTATTGCCGATGTTGACAACTTCGGTGCGATTCTGTGACGGTTCTATGTTTTCTATGACTTCTGTGCTGTTCGACACCCATTTCTTGATATTAAAACGCGCCTGTTCATGTATGTTTTTTACTGTTGTTGCTATGCGTGTTGCTTCTTCGATCGTCCTGTAGGAGTCTAAATAATCGTCCATGTAGTGATTTTCTATGATTGCTTCGACTGCCTCAGGGCGTTCTGCGTAGTGTTTTTTCGCGTTCCAGTTTTTTGCGAATATAGCGGTGCACGGTGAGCTAGCTGCGCCGAATATGATGGACGTCATGCGATATTCGTCCGGGGCTCCCTCTCGTCTGTCGCCTCGCCACAGGTAACGGAGTGCGTCTCTGTCTTCTCTTCGTACTTTCACTTGCATGAACATCTCCGCTATGTCACCGGAGATAGCTATGCGGTGACGGCGGAATCTCATCATGACGCCGGGCAGCGACTGTAGCAGGTCTGGCCCCGTGAGGAGGTAGTCGTTGAGTGACATTCCTCTTGACTTGGCGGCAGCGTCGTGTACTATTCGAAACTTCTCGGGCTTCATCGGGTTGTAGACGTCGAAGTGAGGTAGGTACCAGGTTCTTCCCGGTGTACTGGATTTGGGTGCTTTTTCAGCGTATCCCTTCTTGAGAAGCGACTCCATCTGTTCTGTATATTTTTCTCGTAGTGTGGGATTGCTGTCGAGTTTCTTTTCTATTGAGATAAGTCTCTTCATTGCGGTTCCGTAGCTGTCTGGCATTTCTATGTTTTCATTTTTCCACAGCAGAGCGGTTTCTATGTGGCCATCTTCTAATTGTTTCGTATGACGATTCAATATCTCTTCTGCCTTCTTCTCAGGATCAGAGTCTGGACGCCGTGGGTTGATGATCAATGATTCTATTGCGAAGAATTCACGCAACTGTTGCTCGATGTCGTCTGTCGTTGAGAGTTTGTTTACGTAGTGCACTCTCTGACCCAGTGTTCTGGTGTGCGCGCCGTGGAGAGTCCAGCCCATGGGAGTGAGCGATGCGATGGGCTGGTGCTTGGGTCCTCTTCGAATTTCGGTGGCCAGTAGCAGGTGCCAGTTGTCCTGGCCGATGAGGATTTTTGGTGCGCCGGCGTTGTAGATTAACTGTTGTTTGAGGTCATCTAGGTGCTCGCAGTGTGCGATATCTTCTTCGGTGATTGTCTGCGGTGTGAGATGAAGCTCGGGTATGGTGCGCGCTCTGAATGGCACCCTATTCTGCAGCTGGCTTGCGAGTGTGACGGTGATTCGTCTCGAACAAGGGGTGTCGATCGTTGTGTTGCCGATCGCACCTATCTTCAGCGGATCGATGCGGCCCTCCGCCCCGACTTGCTTCGCGATGTCTTCGTCGATGAGTGACACAGTTGACCCATCGTCGAGGAGAGCGTAGGTGGAGGCCTCTCCCGCCGGTCCGATGACCCGGACCGGTACTATCTTCAGGTAGGCTTGACTCGAAGTCGCTCGGGAACTGGCCACTGTTTCTTTTGACTCGGACTTCTGTGTTGAGACGGCGGGCTTCTCGACTTCCTCTGTAGCAGGCTTCTTGTCGTAATGAAGAAGCTGATGGTGCGTGGCTGTACACCCGTTGACGTCACACTTCTTCTTTTGACATGTGTGACTTGCACGACGAATCTTCATGCAGCGAAAACACAGATTATGTTTTTTCGCTAGCTCCCATCTCTTGTCGCTTGAGGCTTCTTTGAACTTCTTGCAGTCAGACGAATAGTGACCCTCCTTGTCACAGAGCCGGCATTTGTTTACCGGTTTCTCAACAGCTGTATGAGTTCTCTGCGTGACGCGCCTGGTTGATGGAGCGTCGGTGGCGGCGATGTTCTCAGGTGGAGCGAAGGCGCTGCAGAACCGGGCTTGCTCGGTGACGAATTTGCTGAAGAGTGACAGGTCTGGTAGCGATTGGTACTTCTCGGTGTAGATTCTGTACCACTGTACGCGCAGGGAGTTCGGCAGCTTCTCGGTGAGTGCGCGCACCAGTTCTGCGTTGATGAGGTAATGTTCTTTCTTCAGTGCGCGCAGCGTGACGACGCCGCTTCTGACCCGGCTTGCGAACATGCAGATGTCTCTTGGTGCTTCGCCACAGCGTGGTAGTCCTCGCAGTCGTTCTGTTTCGGCTTGAGCTATTGAGTCTGGTCGGCCGAACTGTAGTTCCAACTCCTTCATGATGTCATCAGGTCTGGCGTGGCCGATGAGCTCCGAGCTGACTGTTTCGAGTGCTCGTCCATGCAGGCTTCTTCTGAGTCTCGCTGTATTTTCGACGTCGTTGAAATATCTTCGAGTTGTTTCGTAAATGGCTCGAAATGACAGCCATTCGGTGTGTGCCCCACTGAAGTTCGGTAGTGTCATGATGACCTTCGACGCCGAGGGGTTGTTCGATGTCCAATGTTCTGTCTTCTTGTCGGCGAGCGACGCTATAGCGGACGTGAGCTCCGTTATAAACGGACGGAGCTCCATGTTCCCCTTGGTGTCTTCTTCTTTCGGCTTCGGTGTTGACTCGATGCGATTGTTTAAATTCGATGACGGTAGTTGCGTTTGGAGGTCCACTATATTGTCGATGTTCGCAGTCGGGGGCGCCGGCTCGCGGCGCCTATTCTTCACTATGTCCCCTTCGGCGACGTTGTCCTCCCTCAGTGGCTCAGGTTCGGGTGCCTCTTCAAGCCAGGAACGCACGTACTCGTCGTTTGAATTTCTATCTTCTAAATATTCGTTGTCCGATTCTTCTTCGGCCCTCTGAAGTGCTAATTGTGCAAGTTCCAACTTAATCTTCAATAAGTCTTCACGTGCTTTCGAAATTTTTCTTGTTGATCGCGTCGTCCTATTCGTAGTCGACGGCGGCGGTCGGTTATGTTCGTTACGGGCGTCACCCCGGGTAGTCATCGGCACGGCACGGCTATTCGATGGCTTCACTGTTCTATCTGATTCTTCTTCATATCTGGTTCCCTTCCTGGTTCTGGGTGCGGTTGGTCGCTCGAAATCTTCAATGTGGGTAGGTGTAGAATCCGAAGAAAATTCTTGAATGTGGGTAGGCGCTGAACGGGTAGAGAATTCTTCAATGTGGGTAGGCGCAGAAAATTCTACACCGTGGGTAGGCGCAGAAAATTCTTCACCCCCCCGCGGGTGTGGGGGGGGCAGCCGCTGCCGGTCGCCCTCGGTGGTGGTGGTGGTGGACGGTGAACGCGGCGGTGCTTCGTGACGGATGGCTGTACTAGGTTCCCCCATCTCGACGGTGAATGCTTCGGCCGCCTTCCCCTGGGACCTTGTAGTTGGCATGTTCGATTTCGTTGCGACGATAAGTCTTCACACGACGATACGATGAGCTTGTCCGGAGCGGCGTTGACGTCTTGCACCGATGGTTGCTTGCTGTTTATGCTATTGCCTGAAGTCTTGAGTAGCAGGGACTTGTAGAACGAAGTTGTGGATGCGGAGTAAATAAAACAGCCAATAAGTCTTCATAAGTTTTCAGGAAGCGAGTTGCTTGAGTCTTCAGGAGAGAGAGAGAGAGAAGATGTGGTGCCGTACCGTTGACTACGATTTGATCGAAATTACGAATTACTATCGTACCCCTGAACTTTACCTTAACGAGAGCCGCAAATCGCTTCCTTGATTTATTGTTTATTTTTACTATCTTAAAACTATTTAACAATCGATTTTCTTATTGTACTAAAAATGGATTACATGTTGTTTGGTATCACTATAATCCTTATGAAATTGCCTGTCTCCTGACATAATGACCCCGACTGTAACTGAAGGGACTGAAAAGTTACGACGAGTTAAAACTAGAAACTATTAAAATTTTTAATTAAATTACATTTTCATAGGTCATTATCTCAGGAGGTTTGGTGGTTATTCCACAGACTTAGGTCTCGTTAGGTAGCCTGGGTAAAGCCTAACGTGATCTAACATTTATAACGAAATATCTAGGTATTTCAGGAGTCTAGGGCCTGAATAATGATAGACACAAAAAAAATAATCTTTATTAAAGAAACAAATTGTGTACAGGACATCTTACAACGTCAAATAAGTGGGTTTTCGAACGGATTACGGGTTTAAAAGTTAGGTCCAGGCCTAGGTCTCAGTCTAGGCTACCTGGATACACAAAAAACGAAACTATACTATGACTATAAGCCCACTCAATTGATGCTACAAAATGCACTGTACTTACGGTTTTACAACGAATTTTTTAACTGTTAAGTTCTATTTAAACACTATATACACTATATTTCACGTAACTGTCTATAATTTTACTTAGTCATTTTCTCACTATGAACACTATAAACACTTAGGTTTTGATGGTGACGCTTCGTCGCGAACATTAACATCTCTTTAATTATTTTTTTTTTTCAGTTCAGTAGTTTTTGAGATAGGGAATCTCAAAAACTACTGAACCGATTTTGATGAAATTTGCAGTATTCCCTAAGTTGAACGATACCTAGTACAAGAAAAAAAGAATTACTTAAATCGGACTTGTAGTTCCGGAGATATGCGAACACAAACATAGTTTTCTTACTTGAGGAGTTGTACCTTCCATCATCAGCTCAGGTACATGAGGTGATGATTTCCATACGCAAATACTTGAATTACTTCATAAGATTTGCGAAAAACTATGTGTCAGCCAATAAAATTTGAGGGTTGCCCTCGATTTCGCCAAGATCCAATCATCAGATCCTGAAATGGTGACAATGGGACCACACGGGAAGCACCAGCTTTCGAATAAAAAAAGAATCATGAAAATCGGTTCACCCAGTCGCAAGTTATGAGGTAACAAACATAAAAAAAAAAAAAAAAAAAATACAGTCGAATTGATAACCTCCTCCTTTTTTTGAAGTCGGTTAAAAAGACCAAATCAGTTTTAATACTTATACATCATCCACTTATGCCCCATTTTTGAACATTAGAACTGTCAACTGTGTCCTCTATAGCCAAGAACTTACATTATCTTTGCTATAAAAATAAATGGTATCTCTTCTGACTCAGCACTTCAGATTTAATTCAAAAAGTGTGTCCTAGAAAATCCAGCGCAAATCTAAAAATACTAAACGTCCTTCAAAGATTTATAGACGAGCAGAGACAAAATTATTTGTCGTAAAACTTTTACGGGATCATCAAACTCTTATGCCAATAACTTAAGACGGAACGGTCAATAAAATGAGATTGGTTCGCAAGATTGTGAGAATGAATTCAAATAGAAATGAAGGAAGTGCATTTTTTTCTCTACTTTCTAGGGTTCCGTGGTCTGTAAGGACCCTTTCAGTCTCACCGTGTCTGTCTGTCTACAACTTAATTCATAGAAAGCTGTGATTTCACATGAACACACAGATTAGGCACTCCAACAAGGTGGTCAAATAAAATTTCGAAATTATTTTTAGGCTTTTCTTCACGTTAAGTGTCCTTTTTTTCTTATAAGTCATTGGATAATTTTAATATATTGCGTGAAAAATATTGCGTGTTGAAAACGATTACTTGAATTTTTTAAACGATGAAAACTAAAATGAAAAAGAATCAGAGCTACGTATTTCAAACCCAGATCATAGATCAGTTATAGGCAAAAACAGGGCGCTTGCATAAAAAAAGCATAATTTTTCTTGCATTATTGGCAACAGTAAATAAAAAATAAGTTTATCACCAACACCGGATGGTGCCATCTTCTAATTCGATTGGTTTAGCACACTTTTCATTCACACAGTTGACTCGAATGCAGACAGCTGATTTTACAAAATAAACTCCTCTGAAAGAAATTTAAAACAAAAAAAAAACTACGAAGAGCGAACTTTACCTACTTTTTCAATAACTCTACGACATTATACCTACCTGAGACCAAGACCTTCACAAATCAAATATCGGTTCTGCGTACAACGACGTGAATAAATTATGCTTACAGTGAATATGTGGGTACTTCACGACACATTGTTAGCAATAGAAATAGAAAATAATATCGAGTAGACGACACGTGTTCTACAAACGCCTTGTGCTTTGTTCTAGTTTTTCTTATCATTCCTTTGCCTACGGCGACGGTAAGTTTATAATAATGTCAGATACATATAGGTTTTCCTGTTTTTTACTTAATTGAAAAAACTGGTAATCATAAGAAGGATCTAAACCTAGGAATACGATGTTGCTGGTTTATGTATCAAGTAAAAATACGTTTTCAAAGCTAAATCGTTGATCAAATTTTAATAAAACTTGAATTTAGTGTGTTGAAAAATTAAATGCTGGAGATTCTTTTAGAAAACATTAAATCCACGGCTATAAGCACAAAAGACAAAATTTGTAATTGAAAGTTCAATTACAAATTTTGTCTTTTGCACTTATTTATAAGTATAAATAAGTACTCCTTTCTTTGAAAAAAATATACTCTGAAGCAACCTGAACATCGAAAGCTCTCATAATTTTTCTCTAACTCTTTTTTCCGAAAATTGGGACAGCTGATTTATTATTGTCAAATAATTAAGTATTAAAACAGTTACTACCCTACCTCGCTAAAGTTGACAAAGTACTTTCATACGTGTAACGCCAGTGTAAATTAAACTCATCACTGCGATAACCAAATACACAGACCTTTAAAATAATTAATTAAATTACATCCAGGTTTGAATAATTAATTATTAAAAGTGGTGTGTGTTTTAGCCTTATCATTAAAGTTAATTGAAACTTTGTAGGTGGGCTAATTTACTTGGCATGTAGTGTACATTTATTTAACATAGATGTGTGTATTTCTAGTAATTTATCAACTATAAATTGTAGCAATTTTTCAATGCATAGCATATTGTTATTCTATGAAATCATTTAGGTAGCTTTTATTTGTGTTAACAAGATAATATACGACTGCTGTGTGTATATTTCGTAAGTAAGATTATAAACTAAAAATAATATTTTATAGTCTTATTTTTAGTATTACATTTACTGCGTTTCACATTCTCAATGCTTCTGAAAACACTGATTACATTTTGTGGCGTCATTTTTTAATTTCAATTATTATTATGTAATTTTTACTTATAATATCAACACGAAAGTGAGTTTATTTGTCTATAATAATATGTTTTCATGCCGTAATTTTTAAATCGATTCAGTTTAAATGTGGTACTAAAGCCCATGGTTGGTTAAACGCCGTGTCAAAGCTGTGGGAAAAGGATATTAACACTTTCACTGTCCGCGCAGCAGACACAATACCTAAACAATAGTCGTGAATCACATGTGATTCATCGGACAGGGAAGTGGTTAAGAAAATAAAATCATCTTTAACTTGTTAACTACTCATTTCTAGACGCTGATGCAAAAATAAAACATATGAGCTATTTTCTCCCACAAAACTGACCTATTCCCCAAACTGAGTCCCGGGACCATCTTAGACGTAAGACGAGGACGCGTCGCGGGCGCGCGGAAATGTATGAGAGTCGCGCCCGCGACCCGTCTCTTCTGTATGTTTTACGTCGCGACGCTTCTATACATTTTGTATGAAAGAGACACCGAAGAGACATAATTATGTCTCCGCCCCGTCTGCGTCTTTTCTATGTGGCCCGCACCTAAGGCCACCTTGGCCGTGGAACGCAAAAGGGAACTGAAAGAACAGGGTGGTTTTTAATCAGTACGAGTCTGACAATCTCTACCGCTCCACCCTGGGAAGTAGGACTCGTTTGATGATTTTACCAACCAAAAAAAAATAATTCACAAACTGCCGTGCCCATTCAAATATCTTCATCCATCCGCGTTCGCATACAACGATGCCTGACGACCGTCAATTTTTAATTGGAGACATTTCCTTTCAGCCGGTTTTTAGGTCATGTGCTGTTCCATAGAGGCTCCTAAAATATGTATCGGGGAATTCTCACATTATGACGTACCCATAATGTGAAAGATGTAGCCATTGGATACTGTTGTGAAAACTTACTGTTTGGACGTGTCTGATATTCAAGTTGCTTGGCTAAGACTTGTGTTTTTATGTAGATTTTGTTTTACTTTTGATTGAAAATCTTTACAAATAGATATGGTTTTGTTACCCATTAAAAATGGAGGCTTTTACGCACGATATTTAACGTCAATTATTATTTTCTAAAGATTTATTTGAATAGCGCTTTTCTTCACGTTGATGCCTTAATAATTATTTCGATAGATTTCTAAAATACTCAAAAAAATAAACATTAATTAATAATTTCAATACTATGTGCTAGGTGCTAGATATTTAGTATATGAAATATATTCATATTACAAAAAAAATATAGAAGAAGCCTAACCACGTGGTAAACGAAACAAATAAAGAAACCACACAAAGTACACATTTGGCAACAATAAAACGGCTCCTTCTTTTTTCCTCGTGTTTTTATTGCAACAAGAAAAAGAAATGAAATACAAATACCTCAGAAAGAATGGGGATGGCAACTCAAAGCTAATCGTAGATGGCGCTGCGATAGTTGGTACCTACGTCAGATTACCGTCTACCTTATATAAAAAACAAACAAGATTTATTGTTATAAAAATTGAGTATAAATACAAAACAAATATGGAAAATTATTCCTCAATGCAAGTGCATATACTAAAAGAAGAATTAAGATGCCGCGTTGCATCTACAAGAGGAAAAAAAGTGATTTAATTGAGTGGTAATACATTTGATTTTACCGTAATAAATCCCCAATTACTTGTAGTTGAGGTTTCAATTTTTGAGTTTAGGTATGTTTTACCTGTCCTCTCATAAAACAAGAATATAATGCTGCTTCTGACTTTCTATTTTGATAAAATATCATTATGTTTTAAGTCAGTAATTTTATCCCTTTTTTTTCTATTTAGATACGAGAAATATCACAATATATTTAATTTCTTAACACCACAACTATCACAAAACTCGTTCCAGGTGATAATTCTTCCGCCAGACGAACCATTTCATGATTTATGGAGCGATGCAATACTGGTACTTAACCTCCAATAGAAAAGTAGATATTATTTTGAAAAGTGTATTCGATTGTTTAGTTATGGTATAATCATAGAATTTCATTAATAAACTCAACTAACGGCCTGTTTCGGCTTCGCAAGGCTGGATATTTGTTTATTATATAGCTTTTCCTCAGTTATAATTCAAATTTGTTCTCAAGGCAGTCACAGCAGCTACCCATTATTTCTTGATAGTGTGAATTGTCGGAAATTTGTATGTTCCATCATTTTTACAGCTTATTACACAACATCTAGTCATTTTACATCAATAAATCGCTTTTTTTTCTCAGAAAATTCCTTTGATTTGACAGTTCTTTTGGGACCAAACTGTCACTTGTCACTTTGACACTTGCCTTCCCCATTGGGTCGACCGTAAGTTGAAATGCAAATGTTGTATTTTTTGAATAATTTCATATTTTTACGGCACGCTATGTATTTGATGATATTTTTATGATATCACTGAGTTAAAGAAGAAATTATTCACTTAGAACACGAATAGGAAAAAAACATGTTTAAGGTACCATGTAAATACCGGTTGGCGCAATGGCTAAGCAATCGACTGCTGTGCTGCATGTCGTGGGATCGAATCCCGCACGGTACAAATATTTTTATGTTATGATCTACAAGTAGGTCTCCCGGCTGTAGGTAAAATTTTTTGTGAGTTTGTAACCGCACCCACGATACAGGAGAAATTTACTTAGTGCAACACATCCTTTTTCTGAAAAAAAGGGACAATGTAAGTAGGTCACTTGTACCTGCATAATAATGTATCAGAAATGAACTCAAGCCTATTAATTTAACAAGCCGTGAAAAGGGTTACCAGGACGTAAAAGTTAAGATAATATTATTAAAGAACTCTACAGGACGTTAAATAAATTAATGTTAATTTTATGACTTAATGACCAAAAAGTTGTATGGTAATTGGTTGCCATGGCACGTAATGTAAGAGTGAGGACAATTCGATGAGGAAAGTTTTAGTACGAATGTGAATGCATGGTTTAAGTATAATAAAGGAATACAAAAAAAAAAACAATGGATCCATCCATTGTTTGATGTGAAGGAGAAAATGGCTAGAAAAAAGAGAGACTTCTGTAATGACGGGCAAATTAGAAGTGTGAAAGAAGATATTTAATAATGTTACGTCTACCGGCGGGATAATTACGATGGTAATTGAAACTATTATGCAATTAGCAAATAATTAAGTACTTCATGACAGGCAATTAATAAAAAAGGAGCACTGAAGGATACTCATACGCACACAACCGTTGTTGGTACCAAAATTTTAAGCCTTAGGCCAGAAAAAGTAGAAAATATGTAAATATGAATCCGCATCCAATGCCGCAAGATTTTAATTTTTTTTAGAATTTAATTCTGCAATAAGAATTAAATTCTAAAAGAATTTAAAATCTTGCGGGATTGGATTATGTTTATGGTAGCTTTTTTACATTCTTATTAAAAAAAAAAAATGTTTATTCCAAAAAAATAAATTAACATGTCAAAAAAGTAATAACAATTTAAATTAAAGTAGACCGTTTGCCTGCAAAATAACTTCAAACAGAATAACTCGAAATTAAACCATATTATTTTACAACACTAGTTTCAACATTTCACTTTTTCTTGTCGCTTAAAACTTATAATTTCTAAAGTCATTATGTTAGCTTTATATTCCACTATGTAATAACTTTATGCATTATACATACAACAGTAACGACGTGGAGCAGAAGTGTACCTAATATAATCAAATATTCTATGCCGTCGACTTGTGGGTACTATTCATTACTGGTTTTATATTTTATTCGAGGAATGGGTAGTTTGCAATACTACTCGTATATTAGATTGTACTAGGTAAATTAGAACTTACTATTGTATGCTCCGCATCCTGTAATTTTTTAAGAACATTTTATTTAATTTTTTACTTTGACTGATTAGTTGTATATTTGTAACAGTAGCTGGAGAGCTATAAAAGATTTTTGGGTAGGTGCTTGAGGCACGCTGAAATCTTGTCCAACACTTCTTCAATTATCCCAAAACAGAAATGCAGATCTGGCTGGGGAGAACTGGGAACAATTATTCAACCTACGAATACGATTTTTTGGTCCCAAAAAAGGACCTTTAGGCATTTCGAAACGTGGTACACTACCTCTCACAGAAATAAAGCCTATTTTCCAGTTGTGGTAAAGTTTTTGTTCAATGAATAGGTAGGATACTTTTAGACGATTTGAAAGGCCAAGTATCTATTTACTCAATTATCATTTTCAAACTTTTAATATTTTTTTTCCAAAACTAAAACATCAGTTAAACAATAAAAAAGCTGTCATCAATCTTATAACAACATAAACATTTATGTGAAGAATTTTTAAACAAGCTACTAAATGTGTGGTGCGTGTCGTAGCACTATCGTAGCGCTACGCCGTAGCGCATGATAACATTCACAAACATAAATCGTAGCACTTATAAACACGCACTGAAATCACTTCGGATGAGTTATGGGGACACCTTGTGTCGGACTTAATTGTGAAACAAGGGGAAAATGATATTGAAGTTGAATTTTAATTATTCTTGACTGCTAAAAGGTACGACAGAGGCCTTTTTAATTATTTTCAGCTTTTGAAAATAATTTGATTTTCTATTCGAGAAAAATTCTGCGTCATTGATCCAATAGTCACAATCGCTATTGTTGCTTTGATTATTTGATTCGTCGTTATTAGGGTTGTTGAACGACCTAAAACATACACCAAATAAATGCGAGAACGTTACGTGATCAGTTTAAAATAGCTTTACGGATGCTGTTCAGTTCTTATTACATATTGACCAAATATGGCGACCTAAAAAGCATATTTTCTCAACCAGTAAGCTAAGTGACAATATACATAATATTACATTGTCATTTAATCCCATCCTTTACCCGCGCGTGGTTTCGTACGATGTTACCGCACAATATTTAAACTTCAAAGCCCACACTTTATACAAAGTAATTACTATCAGTATTTACTCGGCCCGTGTTTTATTAGAACCAAGGTTCTGCTTGGGAGTATAAACTGCTTATAAACATTGTCACGACGAAAAACAAAACACTCTCTAATGGAAAACAAACAAGCTGCCCACTTAAATGGGCGCCAAATATTACCATCTAAAACAAATAGGGGGTACAAAAAACGTAGTATAGTACTTCCACATTCTTTTATTTATTGCCATCAATCTAGCACAAATTCTAACCTCCAATCGACAAAATCAACAACACTAATCATAATAAAATACAATACAAATGTCTATCAGTAGAATCGAAGACCTCGCTGGCGCTCAGGATTACTTCCGACGATATTTTAACAGGACAATCTTTCCAATTACATTCAATAATATCTTATTTCATACAACAAAGCACTGCTCAATCCAATGTAACAGAAACACAATCCTTGACAACATATTTCCTGTAGTCTCGTATTTTCTCAATTTAAATTCTGCTCGCCGACGCTACAATCGCATATTATTAAAATTACCATCTCAAATATACATTTGAGAATGTCTCTTCACATTTATCAAAGGGTTGCTCGTTCTACGTATACATCTTTCTAAGCTTCGTAAATCGCAACAATATGATTTAATCCGAATCGCGAAAGGTCCAAAAATAATCCGATTTTAATAATAGAATGTACGACGGTATGAGTATTTTGGTTGAGATTTTAAGGGACGTCACAGACTAGGTAACTTTTGATTGTTTTTCTTTATACTTGGTACCAAGCGGTGATTGTCATCATGATGACAATACACGCATCGTCATGACTTATCCAGATGATATCATCATTTTTCAGCCCTCATCTTATTTCTTATCAGACTAGTACAGCATACCTTCTTCCATAATACTCTATTACTCGTGATGTCAGCATTCACCTGAATTTTAACCATAATTATCAAACTTCACACTTGTTCTCCCTCTACTCTTATAGTCCACATTTATAAGTAAAATTTTCCTCACCATATTGCTCCGCATCACGTCCATACCATCAAAACCAATTAACTTGACATAACGTATCCTGATGTTATTAATACCTCTCTGACTGCCATTCTCTTTACCCACAATCTGCGGTTAAGGAACTAGAGATCTGTCTATCATTGAATTGAAGATCTGCCGCGTGAACCAATTTTCAAGACGTTCTGGCCAAGCTGTAAACACATAAATTCACGCATACACACACACGCACTCACACTAACATACCCACGTACTCTAGATTTACCTATTGTGTAAAAGTAATAATAAAAACCTATTGCATGTAACTAATTTATATTATATCCAGATGTTGTCTAAAATCTTATATTAAGAGCACAGTTTTGATAATAATTCGTCAACCAGGGGATCGGCACTGTATCTCCTTACCACAGGTAAAATTTTTGCCTATCTAGGAGAACAGTACTCCACCCGTATTTAGTGTATAATAAATTAAACCTATAATATATTTAACCTCAACCTTTGTAAACCTTGCAATCCCAATTTACGCTGTTATGGGAGTGGCAGGAATTAGCAGTTTAGTAAAACCTAATCGTAGGAACGATAGGATGATTCTCTTTAAGGAAATAAAAATTTAATTTACTACATAGTCATGACTAGCCACACAATTTTTATCCAATTCTTTAACTCTGGCCTAAAGTGTACATGAGTGCAAAGTATATTACAATATCATAGAATATTTGAGCAGCAATGCCGCACTTAGTACTAGACATTAGACAACAATCTGTGGCGCCTGCTAGTCGCCTAATGTGCGTTCGCACTAACGGCAAGGTCTATTCGTGCACTCCATTTTGTATATAATACTATTTTCGTACATGAAAGGCTTGCTTGGACCCAAGTTTCTTTCTACCCAGTCACATTAAGTTTGATTAAAATCTTTTGTACACCGTACTCTTGTTTGCGTCTAGTTAAAGTTTCGAAGGAATTTTAATTTGCAAAGCTTTTTAGTTTAAGATGGAGTAGTTAGTTTTTATCCTGTCTTGTTAGTAATTAATTAATAAGTACAGTTGTTATTTTGTTGAAGGAACTTGAACGGGTTACGAGGTGTATGAAAAATCCCATGTTTTGCCAATCTTCATAGAAAAACTGTATTGTTTATTATTTGTGTATGTATTTCTTTGCTCGAAGATCTACCTATTATTATTGTTCAATATTCTTCTCGAAATGTGATGCTTGAAATTGACTTCCCGGAATATTTTCGTTATAATAAGGAAGTGGGTTGTCTGTATTTTTTCCAATATACCCATGTGTTTATTTCAATATGAGATTGACGCCTACATAATACGCATTTGTCGAAGACTCTATCGGGTTTTGATCGATTCGCTTTTCTTTTTTCAACACAATTAACTTTAATCAACTTGAACAGGAAGGAACAGGTCTCATTATAAGGATCTAATAAATTCCACTTATTGAATGCAGGATATTACTGCGTCCAGCAAAAAAGCTATTCTCTAACCCTACCACAAAGATCTTACAATCTTGTTGTATGAAATTGTACTTTATTCGGGGGCCATAAGACTTAAAATAGAAAATTCAGTCTCACAGTGACATGCAGTATTTGCGACACTTATGTCGAAGATGGAACACAAAACAAAAGGTAAGTTGGACGAAGAAAGACAGAAAGAAAGTGCATTCTCATGTGAAAGTAACACGAGTGGAAAAATGTAATATGTAAAGCTTAGAAACATTCAATAAAAAGTAGTGGCGATAGCACTACAGAAGAACGTTACTTGCTATAGTTACTTAGAAAAAGTATGAGATACGAGTCTTTTTAATTTGAAAGAAACTCTAAAAAAGTGAGTTTATCGTCTGAATAGTGAATTGAAAGCTAACTTCGCCTTTAACTGATGATTTATTTCAAATATTCGATTTCCTTGTTGATTTAGTGGTGTCATGTCGACTGCTGAGCATGAGGACCTGATTCTATTCTCAGTACTGAGGTCAGTGTTATAGAGTTTTTGAATTACGAATTTCTCAGTAGTATCTAGATTTATACACGGTTAATGACAATATACTTGCCCCCTATTACATAAGATATAATCATAACTGGTGAAATATGAGAGAACAACTAGAGACACGTTTGCCTAATCCTTCAGAAACTGCAAAAGTGTCTATGTTTTACAATAAAAAAAATTATCTACCTGTCACCTACCAAATATGTGACATTTGTGATCAAGATTCCGTAAGACATTTTCTTGGTTTCGTGTGTGTTCTAGTATGTAATGTACTATTTATCACTGACGAAACCAGTTGCCGATGCTAGTCGTCCGTATGTGGAACCATTCATTTCAATTAGGAGCTTCATTTGAATTACTTGTACTGGCCGATTATATTCTAGAGGTTACTTTAAATCTATGTTAAGTTTTAGTTGATTAATTGGGTTTCATTCTTATTTATTGATATTTAAAATTGGAATATTAGTAAGTATTCAAATTAAATGTATACATTTTATCATCATTTTTTTAACTACAATCTAATCTTTTATATTCGTGGTCATTGGTCACTCCTGGAGCTTTAATTCTTGTTCACACGTGAAACACGCTATTTGTAAACTTATATGATTCTACGTAGAAGTTTCTTGAAAATTATCTTGAAAATTTGACACTTACGAAGTCCTCCAATTTAAGAGCACTTGGCAAAAACATGAGAGACAATTGATTGTTTTACCGTGATGAAGAGTTCTAGAAAATTCCTTTGAAGTACAGCCATAAAATAATGCCAAAGAACTTCAACATGTACAACAGGAAAACTTGACTCGCTGAAAAGTCAATTTTACTGAACCGTGTGACACATCAAAGCTGCTAACAGGCTTTAGAGATGTCACGAGTCGAATAACCCTTGAAACCCGGAGACAGTAGCACTTGTCATTGGCGCTGGCTCATCAGTTTTTTTCGAATCAATCATCTTTTAAGTATTATTTCTTGGAGAACTAATAAGTACACTTATTATGAAGTTTCACTTCGTATTCATAATCCAAAATGACCGCCACGATTTATTAGTTGTGGTAGAATATAATTTTGACTTTCTTTAGTGTAAGTACCCGTCTTATCAGAAAAAAGAATACCGAAAAATGGAAATTGGGATATGGTATCAAATGCGTAATCCCCCTTCAAGAGATTTAAATTAAATAAGTCATTTTTGTTGAACATTTTAATCGCTGTATCACAGAATTTTTATTTTTTATTCATCGTAAGTTTTATATTTGATGACAGCTGATGATATAAGTTACAAACTCCTTAGGGAGCAGTTATTAAGTAAACTATTAAGTAAATAAAGTAAATTAGAATAAATAATTGATCAAATAATACGACTCATTGGACAGGCACACTCTCCTTAAGGCGGGCTTACAGTAATTTTTAAGATTTTCAAACGTCTGAAAGTCTCATTAACAATGATATTTTTAATAAAAAAAAATCATAATATTAAAGTTGAACATATCCTCGAGTGAATGGTAAAGATAGAAACACGAATTGGAATAATTGGCTCGATAGAAAAAAATCTCAAACATGACACTAAATCACAATTTTCAAACATCCACTGCTTAGAGATTTCACAATGAATTTATATGAAACTTATAAAAATAAAAACAGCTCATTATTTAGAAGTGCATGGTAAAAGCAAATTTTAAAATTTCGTTATAATTTTTCTCCAAGAAATAAAATACCCAAAATATTGGCATTATTTCGCTCACTGGGCGCTCGCCAGTACCCGCCGAGGCGTGATAGAGGATGGACGTACGTCGTTGCTGCGCAAAAATTCCCCCCGCGCGGTTACGTAAGCAGGCATAAAACTGAACTACTACATGGAAACAAAGTCACACACACAAGCGATTACGTGTTAGTTGCGGGAATAGAATAAAATAGTCAAGTGATCTAATTTTGAAACGATGTAATTTTTGAAGTGAAAACTTCTTTAGCGGCGTTGTACACTTTTTCTGTAATGGGTAAAAAATTTAAAACTCGCGTCAGGGTCACGTGACCCTGATCGAAAATGAGTAAGACGTCATTCAAATTAGTTAATTTCATATCTGTACTACTCCAGTTTTAAAATAAAACATAGTAACAAAAAAGTTTTCACTTCTACCGGCACTCCTGGAGTGCAACCTTTTTTTTTTTATGGACCACTTATTTTTTAGCTAGGATGCGAACTTGATGGAGTGACCTGAAGGTCTACATCGGTCACTGCCACTAGAACTCGGCGACGGATCGAACTAGATGTGCCGAGTTTGGGCTCGTTTTGTTAGTAATGATGAGATCTTACCACCGGACTTGATGGAGTGACCTGAAGGTCTACATCGGTGACTGCCACTGGAACTCGGCGACGGATCGAACTAGATGTGCCGAGTTTGGGCTCGTTTTGTAAGTTATGATGAGATCTTACCACCGGACTTGATGGAGTGACCTGAAGGTCTACATCGGTGACTGCCACTGGAACTCGGCGACGGATCGAACTAGATGTGCCGAGCTTGGGCTCGTTCTGTTAGTTATGATGAGATCTTGCCTCCGGTCTTGACGGAGTGACCTGAAGGTCTACATCGGTGACTGCCACTGGAACTCGGCGACTGATCGAACTAGATGTGCCGAGTTTGGGCTCGTTTTGTAAGTTATGATGAGATCTTACCACCGGACTTGATGGAGTGACCTGAAGGTCTACATCGGTGACTGCCACTGGAACTCGGCGTCGGATCGAACTAGATGTGCCGAGTTTGGGCTCATTTTGTTAGTTATGATGAGATCTTATGTCCGGACTTGATGGAGTGACCTGAAGGTCTACATCGGTGACTGTCACTGGAACTCGGCGACTGATCGAACTAGATGTGCCGAGTTTGGGCTCGTTTTGTAAGTTATGATGAGATCTTACCACCGGACTTGATGGAGTGACCTGAAGGTCTACATCGGTGACTGCCACTGGAACTCGGCGTCGGATCGAACTAGATGTGCCGAGTTTGGGCTCATTTTGTTAGTTATGATGAGATCTTATGTCCGGACTTGATGGAGTGACCTGAAGGTCTACATCGGTGACTGTCACTGGAACTCGGCGACTGATCGAACTAGATGTGCCGAGTTTGGGCTCGTTTTGTAAGTTATGATGAGATCTTACCACCGGACTTGATGGAGTGACCTGAAGGTCTACATCGGTGACTGCCACTGGAACTCGGCGACGGATCGAACTAGATGTGCCGAGTTTGGGCTCGTTCTGTTAGTTATGATGAGATCTTGCCTCCGGTCTTGACGGAGTGACCTGAAGGTCTACATCGGTGACTGCCACTGGAACTCGGCGACGGATCGAACTAGATGTGCCGAGTTTGGGCTCGTTTTGTTAGTTATGATGAGATCTTGCCTCCGGTCTTGACGGAGTGACCTGAAGGTCTACATCGGTGACTGCCACTGGAACTCGGCGACGGATCGAACTAGATGTGCCGAGTTTGGGCTCGTTTTGTTAGTTATGATGAGATCTTGCCTCCGGTCTTGACGGAGTGACCTGAAGGTCTACATCGGTGACTGCCACTGGAACTCGGCGACGGATCGAACTAGATGTGCCGAGCTTGGGCTCGTTTTGTTAGTTATGATGAGATCTTACCTCCGGACTTGACGGAGTGACCTGAAGGTCTACATCGGTGACTGCCACTGGAACTCGGCGACGGATCGAACTAGATGTGCCGAGTTTGGGCTCGTTTTGTTAGTTATGATGAGATCTTGCCTCCGGTCTTGACGGAGTGACCTGAAGGTCTACATCGGTGACTGCCACTGGAACTCGGCGACGGATCGAACTAGATGTGCCGAGTTTGGGCTCGTTTTGTTAGTTATGATGAGATCTTACCTCCGGACTTGATGGAGTGACCTGAAGGTCTACATCGGTGACTGTCACTGGAACTCGGCGACGGATCGAACTAGATGTGCCGAGTTTGGGCTCGTTCTGTTAGTTATGATGAGATCTTACCTCCGGACTTGATGGAGTGACCTGAAGGTCTACATCGGTGACTGTCACTGGAACTCGGCGACTGATCGAACTAGATGTGCCGAGTTTGGGCTCGTTTTGTAAGTTATGATGAGATCTTACCACCAGACTTGATGGAGTGACCTGAAGGTCTACATCGGTGACTGCCACTGGCACTCGGCAACGGATCGAACTAGATGTGCCGAGTTTCCGACTCCCCGATGTAAACCTTCAGGTCACTCCATCAAGTCCGGAGGTAAGATATCATCATAAACAATAAAACGAGCCCAAACCCGGCACATCTAGTTCGATCCGTCGCCGAGTTCCAGTGGCAGTCACCGATGTAGACCTTCAGGTCACTCCATCAAGACCGGAGGTAAGATATCATCATAAATAATAGAACGAGCCCAAGCTCGGCACATCTAGTTCGATCCGTCGCCGAGTTCCAGTGGCAGTCACCGATGTAGACCTTCAGGTCACTCCATCAAGTCCGGTGGTAAGATCTCATCATAACTTACAAAACGAGCCCAAACTCGGCACATCTAGTTCGATCCGTCGCCGAGTTCCAGTGGCAGTCACCGATGTAGACCTTCAGGTCACTCCATCAAGTCCGGAGGTAAGATCTCATCATAACTAACAAAACGAGCCCAAACTCGGCACATCTAGTTCGATCCGTCGCCGAGTTCCAGTGGCAGTCACCGATGTAGACCTTCAGGTCACTCCATCAAGTCCGGAGGTAAGATGTCATCATAACAAAACGAGCCCAAACTCGGCACATATTAAATATACTGCTGCTTAATAAAGTACTCCTGTATGCACTTTGTAAAATCAAAACTATCTCGACTATCATTTTACGAAAATCTAATCCAGACACACTCGTACGTAATTGACTTACTGCATTACGCTACGCTGTGGCATATACACACACGGTCCCTCCCGCCCGCACCGCTGTCGACTTGCCCCGCCCCTTTGCGGGGGCTGAGGTAGTGCGCTCATAGCTGCGGACTGTACTGGAACCTGGCCTTAAGGCTCCCATATTATGCAAAATCGTCGTTCGATGAGCGGTGAAAGTTTGACGACTTCGCCGCAACTGGCGCCACTATCGCGGAAACCAAAGTTTTATGTATTTCATTTCTTCAACTTCAATATTTCTTACAGTGTTCCCTTTACGCAAAATATATTTATTACTCTAGTAGAAATATTTTATCACAAGGATGTCAATACATTTACGAATAAAAAAAGATATAAATACCTGTTGATGCAGACAAATGTTTTACAAATATTTTTTTTCCATTCAGAGACCTAAATATATTTTATAACATTTTGACACAGATTCTGACGTCCCCAGTTAACAAAAAAAACTACTAATTTGTAGAAAATTCATTAGCATTGGCATACCGTGCCAAAATGACAATACCCAATTATCTATTAAGCCCCAAGCACACAAGCGTTTTATTAACATGCGTATACAAAGCGGGTCGCCCTTCAGCATCTGGTGGTGTGTACCAGTACAAATTTTTGATGCATTTTGATATAAATGACGGACACTAGCACCGTGTAAAAGGGACATCAGTAGTAGTAATTAATAAATAAAAAAATGCTAATAAATAATAATAAAACATTTACTGATTTGAATTTAAAAACATATTTTTCATCTCTTTTATCATCAATTCATCACCATCATGATAATACGATGTTTTTTGTATAATTTAAGTACAATTTTTTCACTGATGCATGGAAAAACATTAATTGATAAATAATTTATTAAAAAAAACTACAAAGAATATGGAATTTATATTTGTATAATTTTGAAAACATTCTAAGTTCTATTATGCATTTAAATTACAACACCAAATTATTCAAATATAAACACCAAAATTGCAGGTTTTTTGTCCGATCGCCATAAAAAGACTTCCTAACGTTTCTGGTGGGAAATCAAAACAAGATGGAGAACTTCTGTTACTGCAGCACTTTAGCAGCTGACTAAATGAAGTGAACGATGGTAGTGCCATCCTCCTCTGTTCGTTCTTTTAGAGCAACCAAAATTATAAATTTCCCGCGAACGCGCCTTTCTCATCTTTTCTAGGAATAAATATCACACTAAATGTAAAAATAAAATTGTCATTATTTAGAAAAACTATTACTAAATACAATTAAAAATAGTAATTTCTATCACACTATTATAGTTTCGTTTAAGCGATGCTAATTCCTAGTAAAACAGATTGTGGACGCGCCACAAAACTTAGAATAACGATCAAGAACTATTTTTTTAAAATTTTATGTTTATTTATTAGACAAGTACGTCTACCTTCTTTAAAAAAAAACTGTATTGTATGTTTGGTTTAAGATATGATTTTCAACCACGTCGTAAATTTTTTCAAATAGAGCGACAAACAACTTGTACTGAACACAATATGGTGAGACAACAACAACCACCGATTTTTCATCGCAGTCGCAGTGTACTTTGTGGTCATTCGCATGGTGGGTGCTACGCCTTATTTGTAGGTGACATGTAATTTTGAAGTATTCAAAATATTGACAAGCAATTTTCATTTAATTTATTTTAATTCTGTTTTTTCGAAATTGTTATAAATCTGTGACGAAATGAAATTAATAAATAATAATAAAAGTGAAGTGCTTCTTATCCTTATTGCAATTCGATACGATTAGTGGTTGTTTTCATTTACATTTATTTTCACAAATTATTGTTGACTGAAATTCAGTGCTATTATCTTAGTTCAATGAAATGTTATAAAGATCCAAAAGTATTGGACGATGGATAATGCAAAATATTGCAGAACGATGAACAAGAACCGTATCAAGATATCACGATAACATTGATATAGGTATCTGTGAGTAATTTACTATATTGATAGAAACAATTCGTAATGGATATTTAAATACGATACGTATTCTAAAATTCTCATTCTCTCAAATCCATTATTTGCTCTGTAGGGGTCGTCAGGAATTTCCTGCGATGAAATTCAGTAAGTTCGGTTTCTTTTTCTTATTTATTAATGAAAATAATTATATGTTATTGAAAATAGAAAGTTTATAAATGTCTTTTTTACAGCCATGTCCGTTTAATCAGGTCCCATTAAACACAGCGTATATATGCCTAAACATATTTTGAATAATCTATAAGCCTACGCATCATTCGTTTTTATTTTCTCGATCTTTTTCTCAATTTCCAATTTTCCTATTACGAAAATCTGACAGCCCCGATCAGAAAAAAAGTGTCATAGGTCTAGTCTGTAAGAGCCACGCTGGCTGACTGATTCGTCAACGAACGACAGTGATGACACTACTTTTGAAAGGCAAAAGATGAGAGGACGATAGTGAATGTGTGCTTAGAATAAAACGGCGTATGTGCCCAAACACATTGACATCTTTTTATAAATTAAAATTGTTATTAAATGAAAAAGTAACCAGGTAAAGTTCTGACAAACATCATTACCTACTTATTGATATATTCTTCAGGACCAAAAGTTTGATCTACTTCAAGTACCACTCAAAAAACGTTAAAAAAATCTCTATTTTCGCGATTTTTTTTGATCGAATCAAGTTATAAATATCGCGTTTTCAACCAGAAAATAACATAGACAATTTATTGAACTATAATATATATTTTTTTCAGATCGAAAAAAGGTATATTTGATTGTTTACCGTTGAATCAAAAATAGGTCGATTCCGAGATACCTGGCCTTAAATAACATGATGGCGAATCTGGAAGCACAACGAGATAGTCAAGGTAGATATAACCGCACATAAATTAATTAAGATTTATTATTTCGCATTGAATAGAATGGCAGAATCATTCCCAACATCGTTCATTCGAACAAACCGCTAAAGCAATTCAGTTATACCAAAAATGTTTAATTTTACTGGTAATAAATGAACCTCTTTTAATGATCAATCTAGAGGATCCTTAACCACGTTTTATGGACAAAAGCATTTCATTAAATAAATAAGTATCCTATCTTCATTAAAACCGCAATGTTAATTAAATAAAACCGTGGATGGGCTACGTTCATTATTTTGTTATTTATGAAGAACTTTGAAATCCAAAACTAATAATAACTTTTAATTACAACTTTAAACGCAGGTAAAATAATTGCTTAACTTTTCAGCCGTTTGTACATAATTACTTAAACATAACATCACGCTTGAAATCCTCAAAGGGTTTGGCAGAGGTGTTACCTTTTAATGAACTAATTGTTAACTTATAAGTGGTTTGCGTCCTCATACTATACTAATAGTAGTTGGACGGCATAATAGGCACAGTTGCCGAGCAATCGAGTGTTAGGAATCATGTCACGAACCGTATATTTGTGCGATCTATAGGTAATTGTTCCCGGTCTAGTTGTTTGTTTATGAGATTTATAAAAAGGGAAATTCCTAGTATGAGGCAACAAATTAAAAATAGTAACATATAGCGTGTTCAAAAATGCATTACTAAAGGTATATTTCAGTGCTCTTTATTAACACTTGAAAATACGATAAACAAAGTAAATAAATTTTATGAAATAGTTAGTTTACATTTCTTTTATAATTATCGCATAACTTATTTAACTTTATTAAACGGAGACTTGTTGTGTTTGTGACATAATTGCTTAACAAGTTGAATAACCGACTACTCCAGTATTTAAAATGAGGTATTATCAGTACAATACATCACTATACAGAAAAAAAGCAGGAAAATATACCTACGAGTTACTAAAACTTTTGAATTGTGAAATCACAGTGGTGAAAGTACAGTCCCGTCACAAGTCACAAATAGCATCGTAAGACGCGTAAAGCTAAAAAAAAAGTAGGCATAGTAAAAATCTATAAAACATTTTGTAGTAAGAAAACAACATTGTGTGTCGGACTGTAAATTAGTCGGCTAGACACCACTATCTTGCGGATATCCGTTGTCTATAAATTAAGGAACGCTTGTGTAAAGTTGCGACGGAGCTACGAATTTTAGTGTGCACTGTTTTTTAAATTATTTACACAATTTTTATCCAGTAAAATTTAAGCAAAAAGTTAAAAATACTGAGAATCTTCTTTTTGAATTGCTGGCGCTCTTTTCTATTTTTCAAAAATAATTGTAAGGTTACGAAGTGGGAAGCGGTCGCCTCCTTCTGCGAGGCAGTAATGCTCGCGAAGGAGGAGGCGGGCCGCGTGCGAGAGAGGACAGTGTCCTCCCTCCGCCCCACCCGCAGTGGTGGACGCCCACACCGACGACGTCGCGAGACGATCTCCAGCCACCGTAGGCGCGGGCATGCGGGCAGCGAGTAAAGGGCAACTCGTTGCCCGACCAAGGACCATGCCCGGGTCGACGGCGCGTTGTGTCCCACTCGCGCCTCTAAGAGCGTCAGCTTAATGACGGGGCCCCCCTCTCCGAGGGCCAAAGCCTGCCGGGGTCGCGGGATTATTTCCTTACCGTGACCCCGGAACATAAAGGGCTATTGAAGGACACCGTGGATTTTAGTCAGTAGAAGTCTGACAGTCCCTCGCGCCCGGGGTGGGAGGACTCATTTGATGATTTTACCACGCTAAAAAAAAAAAAAAAACATCAGATGATCCGTAAGCTCATTTTTCACCATTTATAATACAAAAAGATCTTCATTTTAAGTACGTACCTAAGTGGTAGTAAAAACATATTAAATTGTTATTGAATACGAAATTAATCGTAAAATTTACAGTTACACATCCAAAAATGGTAATGGATTTCACCAACCGCTTTTGTCTCACATTCACAATTCAGGAAAGTTGTAAAGAATAAGAAAGATTTGTGGGCCATAAACATTTCGACATCTTATTTTACATAACAGGTGATCATTGAGCTGTCGACGTCAATAACATCACAGACAGCTCCTGAACGTGGTTTATATTAGGTGGTGAAATTCACCTTTAGGCCTCGTTCAAGGACCCGCGTAGAGTCGGGCGTCGCGTTGGGCGGTGCGGGTAATTGTTCGTCAATTTTTGCCGCTTCTCCTTGAACGTCTAATAGGTACTATTTTTGAACAAAGCTTTACGCATTATCACAAACACACCAGTTCAATTTTCATAGGTGTCAAAATATGGCTTTTCTTTCATACATCTTCTAAAGTTACAATAACATTCCCTGACTAAAATATCTTATTAGGTATTCAAGTCCTTTCGGCTAACACTAAGTTAGTATTATAGGTGTCACTGTATTCTTGGCACGTACTTCAAGGGATTGTAACTTGGGTCCACATAAATAGTTCGGTCCCAACCAATCAGTGTTCATTAGGCGAATTGGCGCTTAGACAAACAGGGCAGGACAACTACATCGATGTAATTTGATTGACTTGAGTCTGGTTTTACAGAAAAATTCACTTTCAAATACTGATACGGCTAGCCTGCATCAGTCCACTGCTGGCTTTTAGTTTCTTCTACACAAGCCCAAAGGACCACTGGTACGTTTCGTCAAGTTTTTCGTGATCTTCTTCGAATTCTGACGCGACGCCTTTCGGTTGTTATCCAACCTCTAGAAAATCATTCGAGATTTGAAACGTCAGCAATTTGCGTATTTGAGTGGAGTGTGGTGTTGCTTAAATGGTCCCGTAGGTACGGAACGCTCAGCTCCTGGTTAACGTCAAAGCGGGACCTTAGGTCACGGAAAACGTCAACTTATTATTTGGATAATTACATACTTACAAATGGCTGTCAAAAGATTTATCAACTAAATGAGCGAACCGAAAGTCGTGTTTTCTGGCCAAAACAATAAGCCGCAAAAATAAAATTGCGACATTTTAATGCTAATGATGTCATATATCTTCAGCCTACTGTCATAAATTCAACAACTTTACTGTTATTTATTTAAGAGATTTGACTGCGGACGTCCTTATGACCTAAAATCACAATTAAGAAATCTCCGTAACCTTTCGTAATTATTTTATTTTTACAACAGCTCTCATATTTATTTAAGTCAAAAATATTAGTAGCTACATTTTGATTGTCTAATTAAATAAATTTCAAAAGCTGTTTTAAATTTATTTAAGTAGACAATCAAAATGTCTGATACAAAAATAATCCGCATAAATCACTCTGTCTATTATTGAAAACCGCATTAAAATTCGTTGGGTAGTTCGAAAAATCTAAGCGTATAGACATAGGGAAGCAACTTCGTTGATAGTATGCAAAGACAAAATCACAGCCACAGTGTTTTAGTGTAATCATTGCTAATGAACGGATAAAGAAATTGAATATGTTGACACTACAAACCAAAAGTTATATTTCTGGCATAAAATAACTTTACCGTACCGCATGGATGAGTCAAGTCGACGATATCCTTTCATCTGAATACGTACAACGCTTCGCTGGAACTATAGCGTCTAGTTCACAAGGTGTGTAATGCTTCTTTAAGTTCAAAGAAGCGTTCATGGGGATAAGCGTCAAGGTGGAAACTTGTTATACTCTTGACTTGCCATCAATAAACGATAATGATATCTATTCACAAACATTTTCCTCTTCTGATGATGTAAAGCCTCATCTTCAAATAGATGACATGGAATTACGCTAGATCAATAATTATTTCGAGATCATACGTCAAAATGGCTATTTTGACCATTGGTAATTTGTGCATGAAATAAAAAGTTCGATACCTATTTAAGTTACAACTCGAATCAAGTTGCTCATATTTAGCATATTGTGTTTAATGTGTGTAAACTTAAAAATAATTCCAGAAAAACCATTGGTATTCACTTATCAACAAAGACGTTCGCAAGTTACGATACTCGTACATAAGGTCGCAGTCATGCATTAATTTAGTAAATTTTATCTAATTCCCATTATGATTCTTTACCCAGAAATGTACTTTAATCTAGCTGAAACATTTTGCCATTACGCTGTTCTTTTACACCACGAACTTGAATTGACTTGGTTGGTACAGTAACAAAGTGATTGCCTTTTGGACTGCTTGTGGCGTGTTCGGCTCAAAAATCAAATAAACGCATTTCTGACCCATAGATAGCTGTTCTGGTTCTAGACGCTTGTGTATGTGAGTATTAGTATTAGTATTTGAAAACACACAATATAACTCCTAGTAAGTGGAACAATTAAAAAAAGTGCAAGATAAGTTTTGGTTCGAAGTGACGCAAGACCACGGGCATGCGGGCGGTTAGTAATGGGTGACTCGCCGTCCGATCATGGAGCATGCCCGGGTCGACGGCGCGTTGTGTTCCACGCGCGCCTCAAAGAGCAATCTGAGGGCCAAAGCCTGCCGGGGTCGCGGGACTGTCTCAGCAGGTAACCGTGGCCCTGATACGTAAAGGGCTACTGAAGAATCACCGTGGATTTTAGTCAGTACGAGTCTGACAGTCCCTCCCGTCCCACCATTGGCAGGAGGACTCATTTGCACGACAAAAAAAAGGTAACGCTGGAAAAGAGAATTCATGTAAAATCTTGGGGAAACTCCAACAGTGGGCTAGACAAAAAACGGTTTATAATGTATTAATACCACCTCCACTCTATTTCCCACACACTTCTCACCTCCTCGACTATGCAGTCTGAGTCGCAATACAGCCGATCACGCAAGAGTTCCTTCACCTTTGACCTGAGAAAACAAATCCAATCCAAGTCGTTATACTGTAGCCCATTTCTGTAGGCTGCGGTTGAATGCACTTTGCACCATTAAGGGTTTGCTTGCATGCCACTTCGTTACTTGTGCTTCGTTTATGCATATTTTTATTACAGTTGGTAAGGTTCTTATTTCTGTGGTTTTAGTGAGCTTGATTATAGGGATTGTTTTGTTTCATGGCTTTTGGTGCCGTTCGTGGAATTTGGAGGTTTTGTTTTGTGCAGTGTATATTGATATTATGTGTAGTGCATCTTAATTTTTATTATGAGTTTTTGATGTAATTTACGTAAAATTAAAATCACGATGTTATTTTTTTTACTAATAAATGATTTGTCGGCGCAAACTCGTTGCTATAACCTTTTTAACGAACTCAGAGCACTGGTGAGGTGGCCATAATATAGAAAGTCAGTTTTGACATATAACTAAGATGGAGAGCGCACACTGCCACGTTCTCGATGGACATTTTCTTATAATTTATAGTACCGATAGTTATTACTTACAGTGAAACTTACAAGTGCAGTTTTCTTACAATACCTATCGCTATGCTAGAATTTACCCTTACCCACGCCTACACGCATGAAGAATCCCCACTAAATTACCTGATAATTGTCGAAAGACATTAAATCAAAAAGACTCTTTATATCATATAAATAGTTAATAAGCCCTAGTTAATACTTTTGTTTTGAGGTTCTACAATTAACGATTTTTTTGTATGGTGGAGCAAACATCCTATTGAGTATTACAAAAAGGTTATTCACTGACGTCATGAAAATAACAAAATTCCACATAAAGAAAACCTAACCACTGACCTCACATAATAGACCGCATCACCCACCTCACGATTAGACGACACGATACACTGGCTACATTCTTAATTAAAGACGACGTCACACAATAAAGTCACAGTTATTAACATGATTAAATCTAACAAGGCGAGGTCTACCCAACTACCCACTAACGTGGCCTTTCCGAAGCAATTTACCTACGAAAATCTTAGGCAGCCACCACACTTTATTTTCTTGAAATTTTGAACTTTGTGACTCAAGATTTTTCAAGCTGTGAAGAAAATGATAGGAGAAACAGGACTGGAGAATGGGTGAATTTTAGAAATTTGTATGGGGTAGAGACTAGTGGATGGAAGCTATTTCTCAGCGTTAGACGCGATGAACGATATTATTACGCGATATTTTTAACGAAATGAATTTCATTCGTCACATACCTATCGTATGAACGTATCGTACGATTCTGCTAAAGTAGCATTTTTAAACCCCCAGAACTGCCACAAAGAAGTCTAGGTGAAGTAAATAGAGCATTCCATAAAACTGACTCGTCAACTGCCTGTCAGAATGCCGACTAAAGAAAAATGCTTTAAAACTCATGAATGGTTTTGAGGTTTTAATTTTATAGACATAATTATGTAAACAATTGTCAATCATCAACATTTTTATCAAGAAAGGATTTTTTACAGTTGAGACCGATGCTTGTTTGTAAGAAATGAATATTTTAACTAGTCTGTTCATAGCCTTATATCGAAACGACCTATAGTTTGTGGACCAATTTTCTTGCGTTTGTGGTGTAAAGTTCCACCTTTGAAGTTTAGAACACAGTTATTAAGTTCCAAGGTCCCATTATTCGATGTCTATAGTAATTTTCAATATTCGTGATATAAAAAACTTTTTCAAAAAAAAATGTAACCGACTTCAAAACAACCACAAAAAAAGTTCAAAATAACCTACAAAAAAACTTTTCTTTCGAAAGTCGGTGACTTTATTTTTTATTTCATTGACTTTGTGTCACCGACTTTCTAAAGAAAAGTTTTTTTGTAGGTTATTTTGAACTTTTTTTGTGGTTGTTTTGAAGTCGGTTACATTTTTTTTTGAAAAAGTTTTTTATTTTATCCTTTTTAGTTTCACTATTCAATCCAAATTATTGTCAAATACATAATTTTCTTACATGTGCACTAAAATGTTGTAGCACCGGTAATAACAACGCCCATGTATGTATGTACACAATGAGGTAAAAATATTTACTACTGCACCAAACTAAATGAAAATTTTATGGGATCAAATGGCAGATTATACTGTATCGAACAAAAAAAGAATCATTGAAATCGCACCAGAAACCTCGGAGTAATCGGTGTAGACAAAGTTGAAAACTTTTTAGGTTTTTGTTGTTTATTGTTGATTTTTCAAAAAGTGCTAGTCCGATTTCGATAAAATTTGAATGGGACCATTTCGGAAGTATACCCTATCCAACAAAAAAAGAATTTTTCAAATCGGTTGTGAAACGACGGAGTTATGCCCGAACAAACATAAAAAAAAAAAGGTTGCACTCCAGGAGTGCCGGTAGAAGTGAAAACTTTTTTGTTACTATGTTTTATTTTAAAACTGGAGTAGTACAGATATGAAATTAACTAATTTGAATGACGTCTTACTCATTTTCGATCAGGGTCACGTGACCCTGACGCGAGTTTTAAATTTTTTACCCATTACAGAAAAAGTGTACAACGCCGCTAAAGAAGTTTTCACTTCAAAAAAAAAAAATACAAACATCCGAATTGAGAACCTCCTCCTTTTGGAAGTCGGTTAAAAATACTAATCGATATTTATGACGTCACTATTGACTTTCGATTAGGAGACGTTATTGACTCTCATGGAGCTTACGACAATTACGTCAATTAGACTTACATTTTGAAAATCTTTTTAAAGAAGTCGTTATGATGGTCATCAGACAAGGATGCATCAGGTCAGTCAGACAAGGATGCGTGATCTCACCCATACTCTTTAACATTTACGGCGAATACATCATGCGCCAAACTCTTGAGGGTTGGAATGGGGGCGTCAAAGTGGGTGGTCGTAGAATATCCAATCTCCGTTACGCAGATGACACTACCCTTTTTGCATCATGTGAGGCTGAAATGGCGGAGTTGCTGCATCGCTTGGAATCTGTTAGCCTCGGAATGGGTCTCGCTATAACTCAGAGTAAGACTAAGCTTCTCATCATTGATCGTTTCGAAGCCATCCAACGTACCGACCTCTTATCAGAGTATGAAACTGTCGACCAGTTTCAGTATCTTGGCTCAGTAATTACCAATAAGGGCAGCTGTGAACTGGAAATACGGAGAAGGATTGGTATGGCTAAAACAGCGATGACACAACTGAACAAAGTATGGAGAGATAAAAATATCACCAATCGGACAAAGCAACACCTGGTCCGTACACTTGTCTTCTCCATCTTTCTCTATGGGGCAGAGACTTGGACTATCAAAGCTGCCGATAGGCGAAGAATAGACGCTTTTGAAATGTGGTGCTGGCGCCGCCTTTTAAGGATACCATGGACAGCCCACCGCACAAACGTCTCGATCCTTAAACAACTAAACATAGAGAAAGCGCAACCACTCTCTTCAACCTGCCTGCAACGTGTCCTCAAATACTTTGGTCACATTGCTCGCAGAGGTACCAACAATATGGAGCGGCTAATTGTGACCGGAAAGATAGAGGGCAAAAGACCTAGAGGCCGAAGCCCAAAACGGTGGTCTGATCAAGTCTCGGAAGAACTCGACATGCCTATCAGCACTGCACTCCATCAGGCCACTGACCGCAACAGATGGAGGAAACTAATTGATAAGTTGAAACGGAGTCACGATTCTCAGCAGTGAGAGAACGATTGAGAAGAAGATGATGGTCATATCATTACAATTAACTAATGTGAAGCGATGACGCGGAAGATGAGCGGGAACTGCTAAATGTAGAACGTGAAGTACTAAGGCATAAAAATAGGGTTATTGTCTCATAAATTATACTTTTTTTTATGTGCATTTCGCAGTTCAACATAGAGGAGGTTTTGTGCTACGTGACCGGTCAATCCTGTGGGTGTCTGGAATGTAAGGCTTCCAGCCAGAGGCTTAACGACCTACATTATGGAAAGGAAACATTTAATATCGTGAGAAAATATGACAAACACTGCACCAATTATTTCTCTATTCATCTATATCCAGCTACTAAGGCCCGACTGCGCCACAAAGCCTCTATGAAAACTTATCAGCAACGGCTCATTGTTTTGTTTAATAATCCTGGCCCGGACTTGTCTTTGAGAACTTGTTCAATTGCCTCGCTAAACTTTTGAGTTCGCCTATTGTCTGAAACATTGAAACTTATGTCGCCTTTATCTGAATGCAGTATAAGTTTACCTCGATAAAATCAATGGCCCGATTGTTCGACGCCTGCTAAACTAAACATCTTTTACTTGCAGAATAAACGAAGTCGAAACTTGTGTAGATTTATTTAATTTTGAACTTTATTTAAGTGTTTGTGCACAATTTCTTACCCCGAGGCCTAAACAAATTGATCGACAGCAAACTCTTGTATGGTCGCCGAAGTCTTTTTTTTAGCGTGGTAAAATCATCAAATGAGTCCTCCTACCCAGGGCAGGGCGGGAGGGATTAACAGACTTGTACTGACTAAAATCCACGGTGTCCTTCCATAGCCCTTTACGTTCTAGGATCACAGTAATTTTGATAAGTCCCGCGATCGCTGAACAAACCCTTCACCTATTCAATTCGGTCGTTAATCGCTTTGGCTGGGACGCAACATAGCCTAAAGCGAAGTCATTTGTCTTAAAATGAAGCAGTTGTGATGAAATTAATGACACAAAGTCGCACGCGCGCGTAAGTAGAAGCCTAAACCACTGGGACAACACTGTTCTATAAATTCTCTCTCATAGTGTCTGTTGTTTTTCTCTGGATGATCAAAAACAACAATTTAAACCATAGCCCACAGGATTTTCACTGTTTAAAACTAACAGAACTCAAGTAAAATTCTCGGATCTCGGATTATTTACTCATTGCTAATTTATTAAAGTTTGAAGGGAATCCAATTATAATGTGGACTTTACAGATGTGGTTTTTGGGGTTTACTTTCCCTAGCCTGTTTAACTTCGATAATTATATTTTAGCACGAGATTAAAGTTTTTTTTTAATTAAACCGTGTTGATCTTTTTATTTTATCATTGGGAGTGTAACACCTCAAAAATATCGTTGTGTTTTTAGGATTAAAGATCATATTTCAATGTTGTAATTAGTCGATATGTTGGTAAAAATTTAGATCAAGAATCAAGTGTGTCAATGAAAGAAACGGTATGCCTCTTTCAAAAAATCATGCAATGAGACCGGCTCTGGGTGAAGCAGAAAATTACCCTGTTCTTTCACATGCCTTTTGCATTGCAGTTTCACGTTGCCCTTATAACAGACGCAGACAGACTATCGACCAAAATCATTTGTTTTATTTAATGTAGGCCTTATTGGGCACTTATAAAACGTTGACAAGAAAAAGTTCAAACCGCATGTCCTAAAACTCAAAATCCGTAAGTAAATAATTATAATAATTATGAAATTGAATGGAGTTGAGCATGAATATATAGATTTTTACAAGCAAAACCTCTCAAATAACCACTTTTCGTGCAACTCATCGTTCCTGAAAAGATTGTGAGGGTATTCTTATAACTTTCTGCCTTTTGCTTTCATGCATAAGTACTTTAATTATAATAAACTTTTATGCTATTCATTATTGTATAGCACAAAATAAAATTCGAAAGTTAATTTTATGACTTTCTAATAATGTGAACAATGACTTTTAATATGAGATGTATTGAGTCACAAGACATTCGGAGGAAAAGGGGGTTTTAGTGGGTCTCTGAAAGTCCCTTTCTCTCCACCCAGGACGGGAGGACTCATTTTAACCCCACCAAAAAAAAAAAATCACTAAATTTTCATGTAGATTTAACAATACGTGGGTAGTTCTAATAACATCAATAAATGTGCGTAGGTAGCACCCCACACCATAATTCCTTTGAATATTAAAATTGACATTATAAGCAAACAGGTTTAGCTATTGTAACATATTTGTAATAATCCTTAGGATTTTTTTTTTCAGAGTAACAATAAGTAGGTGTTTCAACTATTTTGTATATGTATTAAAAAATCGTGAATGCAAATTTTTAAATTGGTGATGGCCTCAAACACCATGATCTCATTAAATAGTTACTATTTAGTCAAATAAGAACTTTGAGATTTTTTAGGGTTCCGTAGTCAACAAGGAACCCTTATAGTTTCGCCATGTCCGTCCGTCCGTCCGTCCGTCCGTCCGTCCGTCCGTCTGTCCGCAGTTTAGCTCAGAGACGCACAGTACTAGAGAGCTGTAATTTGGTGTAAATATACGGATTTGTTGTGCCGAAAAAGTGGTAAAATAAAATCTCGTAAAATATTTTTTTTTAGGGTACCTCCTGTACACATAAAGAGGGGATGTTTTTTTTTTCTCGCGTACCCCTTAGTGTGGGGTATCATTAAATAGGTCTTTAAAAAATATTGATAGTTTCCATTAACAATTTTTTGATAAAAAAATTCGTTTGTGAAATATTAAGCTTTAAAGTGCTAAATTTTGCTCGACTCGAGTGTCCCCCCCCTCTACCAGCTAAACGGTTATGTTTGGGGGTGTGAAAAAATTCACAATAGTAGTATATATAACGAAGTTTAAAAGAAAATTATCATGACTAAGTAGGCTTTACAACTTTACGAGTAATAGTCGACCAACTTACAAAATGTACTTGGATAACATATTTTCCTAAACAAAATGTATCGGAGAACAAGCTCTTCAACTGCAAATGTAAGTTTGTCAACTTTATTTTTACAGCTGTAATAGGTATGTTTTTACGGTATGTTTTTTGGGGATAGGTAGGTTTTTATCGTCAACTATTTTTAACTTACTTCAAAAAAGGGGGAGGTTCTAAATTCGTCGTAATCTTTTTTTTATGTATTTTCCCCGATTTCTCAAAGACTCCTGGACCGATTTTGAAAATTCTTCTCTTTAAAATTAAATTCAGCGAATCAGTTTAGTTAATTCGCATAAGTATTTTGATGGGCAACTACGGAACCCTACACTGTGCGTGGCCCGACACGCACTTGTTTACTATTTAGATGCCTACGTACGAATTCCCCTTTTTTAAAAAAAGGAAAGAAATTGCCCGCAAACATCCTCCTTAATTAGTTTTATTATCAAAAGTTCTAATTAACTATCAAACCCTTTTAAAACTAACGCCATCTTGAATTAACAATCTTATTTCCACCACAAAATCAAAGGGACTTATTACACACGATTAAATAATTCTAATTTTATTCATTGTCAAACAAAAGGCGAGGGGCGCCTTAAACCGCTGTTAAATAAACCGTCAGATTATGATGTCACTCTTTCCTTGGTATTAATTAAATTAATCTCGCATGGGTTTAATATTTAAGTCCTCTGTACATTTATGAGGTCTACCTTTGTGGGATAGTGGTGTTATGGGCCTATTTTGCGAAGTCGTGAATGATACAGTATATTATTATATTTCTATTTTTTTTAGTTCTTTTTGTTTAGGTATACGTTAATAGCGCAAAACCTATCGTGGGGTAACTCAGCCCATGTTACTGAACAATGTTTGTTCCAAGACTTTTGGAAATTAATAAAAAAAAAATTGCTTAATGCCTTATGCCTTATTTGCAAAATGAGAAATTGATCGGGCCCATCAGTATGAAATATCATTTTTTTTTTGCAAATTTCCAAATGTTTTAGACCAAACATTGTTCAGTAACATGGGCTGAGTTACCCGACGAGAGGTTTTGCGCTATTAATGTTACACGTTGTTTATTTATGCTTTTTCGCTATACTGTGTGCACTTAGGGCTTGTGTGTGCCAATAAATGTTTTTCTTTATTCCTTGATCAAGATTGTTGGAAATTAAATCTTTTTTTGTTATTTTGGCACGTAGCTTCGAAATAATTTGAACCTGGCAAGTCACTATGTGATTTTTACTGAGGTCTAGTGATGCAAACTTGCAGACAGAAAAATGGTGAATCAAAAAATTCAGAGGAAACAGGGTTGAACCATATTATTATTTTGAAGTGATTTGTGACTACTAACCAACTAGTACGCATTTTCTAATAGAGACGAGGCTTCTGCACCAGCAGTGATGGGAACATCACATGCTAATTATGCTAAGTCCTTACACTTAAGTAGACTTTCAATCAACCCAAACCTCCCAAATAAATCTCAGTCATCATCATCAGCCGGAAGACGTCCACTGCTGAACATAGGCCTAAATCTCAGTAATATCATGGAATGGTGAAAGAAAACATCATGAAGAAATCTTTGAAAAAGAAATGACGCTAAAATGACATCGAACACTACTACTCGTACCTAGTAAAGGCGCGTTTCCATTATGCAAGTGCTTGCATACGTGTATGACGTCAGACATGTGTGCTAGTGATTTGAATTGGAAACACGATTTTGTTCAACTTGCAGCTTGCTGCATACAAGATTTTAGTGGTATACAAGTTAGTTCTAGTTGAAGAAGATTGTTTTTTGGTTCCCAAAGAGGAAATCATAGACATGATTGCATGTCTATGATATTCCTCAATATACATTATTGTTTTCTCCGTATCCCGTTTAGCAGTCATTTTTACAAAGTAATAAAGTCATAAACAAAGTAATACTCTATGCACGACCGCATGCGCTTGCAACTTGCGTGCAAATGTGCCGACTTGATTATTGTGCGTACAAGTTTAAACCTAATTCCATACAAGTTGCAACTTGTTTGCAAGTTGTTGTTTCCACTATACAATTTGCATGCAACTTGCAAATTGTATGCAAATCACTTGCATAATGGAAACGCGCCTTATGGTGACTGATGTTTTAATACTCCCTGTCATTCCGTAACTTTTTAGTATGAAACGAGGACTTGACCCAGTACTGGCCAGTAACATTAACTCGTTGTAAAACAAGAACCTCGTTATGTCACCAGTAAGTGCCGAGTAATGAAAGTCATTACTTCTTGCATAATTAGGTTTTTACGGTATAGTTAATATTTTATGGTGTGAAAGTACACTAGAGGTATTGCATTTTGTGATTAATAGTGGAGAATGGTGTAGTAGGTAACTAGTAATAAAAAGAATTTATTAAACCGACTGAAAAACAGCAAAATCTTTTATTTCTGCTACAGTTTTAATTCTAAACTGAAAAACCTACATCAACATTAGAAGCTTTTATAAATACTGTCCAATTATTTTCAAATAAATAAATAAAAACAGCCCTGCCGTTATTTAAAATATGATAACTTATCCCTCGTAATTAATTTACAACAATGTTGACCTATCTCAAAACAAGATTATTCGTATGGAACTATCCATACAAAATGCAAAGTGATGATACAGTCCGCTCGCAACTTCTTCCGCGCGATTTTGAAATGTTCCTTTTTGAATTTTATTCGCGGCTAGCTCTCTACAGGATATTTTTGGAAAATCTAAATGAAAATAAATAAACAACCAAAAAATTCAGCCTCTTAGCATTTGCAGTAACGAAGTTTCATACAAACTATCCACCCCAAAAACAACCCCCTAAGGATCGAAATTAGCAAAGTCCCGTCTTAGTGAGCGCATACGTACTAAAAAGAACCCCTACGCAAAGAGAATCTTAGCATTTGTAGTAAAGAAGTAGCATACAAACTATCCGAATTTCGCAAAATCGAACTAAAAGCAAATTTTGAGACTCCTAGCAATTGTAGTTACCAAAAGTGTTGAGAAAGTGACCTTTCGTTTTTATAAAACATGGATTTAATAAAAATCCCATTTTCCCGCAACTTTGCAAAAAATATGCAAAGTCGGATAGTAAGATCCGAGCGTGTCATTTCAATGACTTCGGGGATCGCCCACACTGAACTGTGAGGCTATGAATAATGCCTCGTCAAAGGTAAAGGCTATAAAACTGTGTATTTAGGTCTGTGGTATTGAAACTTGTTCAAACTTAATTTTGTAGACACAAAACCATATCTCTTGCGTGTTGGTGAAAACTTCAAATGTTTATCTTTATAAAATCATTTTAGTAACGTGTACCGAAACAATTTTAACGTTACAAGCAGATTACGTAATTTCAACTACTCCTATTTAATCAAATCTGTATAAACATGTCTAATTAAATTCTGATCGTTTGACAAATAACAATAAAGCTTTGTAAACTGATTTGCAATTATAGTGAGTAAATTTTGTTGCTACGCAAGATTTGATATTTTTATTTTGGATCTCTAAAAATTTTAAGTTTTAGAACTTTTTGACAGAAAAGAAATCTCTTTAGTACTAAAGAGATTTTATGGTTACTAACAAGTTCTTTTTTCAATAAAGTAACAGCCAGGATATTAAAAAAAAAACAGTGTGTCAGAAGACATACAGATTCTAGATATTTATGTGTGCTTCAAGTTCTTGTTGTTTGAAAATGCTCTATAAAAGAAAAGAACACAGTTTAAACCAATGATATTATAAATAAAAAGAGGTAGATATCGCACTAGCAAAAAAAAAAAAAGAGAGAGAGACAAAGTAAGACAATTGTTGCTCTTTGCTATCTGCTATCTCTTTCTATCTTAATACGTTCCGCATTATCTATCGCTGTCGTAGTTTTAAATTACTATAATAACAACGCAACAATTCTGAACGCCGCCGTTCAGTATGAACATGGCGTATCTTTCTTTATAATATCATTGGTTTAAACTCCGATATATCAAATTTCTCTTCACGTACACTTAAGCAGTCATCTTCAAAATAAAATAAAATAAAATAAAATAAAATAAAATAAAATAAAATAAAATAAAATAAAATAAAATAAAATAAAATAAAATAAAATAAAATAAAATAAAATAAAATAAAAAAAATAAAATTAAATAAAATTAAATAAAATAAAATAAAATAAAATAAAATAAAATAAAATAAAATAAAATAAAATAAAATAAAATAAAATAAAATAAAATAAAATAAAATAAAATAAAATAAAATAAAATAAAATAAAATAAAATAAAATAAAATAAAATAAAATAAAATAAAATAAAATAAAATAAAATAAAATAAAATAAAATAAAATAAAATAAAATAAAATAAAATAAAATCTCATGACCATGAGAACATTTGCCATCTGTAATTAATATTATAAAATGAAAACTTTGTTTATTTGTCAGAATGTACTTGGTTAGCTTCGGAACTACTCATTCTATTTCAAAAAAATATTTCGTTACTAGAACCTGTGTTATCGCCATGTATTATGGGTAATATTACATTGTGTTTCGTGGCGTGACCAACGTCGCGGATAAACAGCTATCTTACTACTATTATAAAGTGAAAGTTTGTAGAAATGGATGGATGGATATTTGTTACTCTTTCACCCAAAATTGCCTCAACAGGATTAAATTTGGCACGCAATACATTACTTTATAGCCTGAATTAACACATAGGATAAGTTTTATCCCGATATTATGTTCCCCTGGCATAATTTTGGACTACCTACTGCGTGGGTAAATCCGCTTGCAAAACCTATGTTCCCATAAAACAATAATGTCTGTTATCACACTTGCGCCCGGCTCTGCAATAAATCCTTCGCCCGCTGTGTTTCGCGTCAAATATTCAAAACAATACGATACTAATCCTCGGCTTTCCGGTAAAAAGCGGGCAGATATATTATCCATGTTGCCGTATTTGTTTATTTTATTGTTGAATTTTATAAATGTATTGAATTGGGTATATAAACTGATATAATTTTTGTTTTGCACAGAAAAGCCTGGCACATTTTATTTTTGTTTTCCTGAATGTTTTACAGAGATTTTTGTTAATTAAAATAATGGAAAAAGAAAAAGCTCATGGGATTTATAACGCTAAGTTAAAAAACAATACTTAAAAATACGCGTTTCCTCTGTATAGGTAACACAATTTTACAAAATTATTAGTTTTATTTCGCGGTTGACATTTGTCGCATTTAGTGAAAGGATGTTAGGTTGCGAAGCATTTACAATGAATGAGCATTATCACATTTTCAAATGGCACCCACTGTTTAACCCTTGAAAAACTAATAATTATAATTTGTTGGTATTATGAACCTAAAAACGTTATAAGCCCATACCATACCATCGTATTAGCATATAACGTTTTTAAATAATTTCAATAATTTACGAGGCACTTCTCGCCGTCTGTGCGCTCAAATCTTTCTAATTTTGCAACTAGTTTTCATGCTTTTTCATCAATAGATAGAGTGATTCAAGAGAAAATTTATTTTAAACCCGTACAAAGCCGGGTCGTGTTGCTAGTCGCTGTTATTACTACTATTAAGAAAATTCTAATCAGTTTTTACATTCACTTAATTTCTCAGGACCGCTGCCTTTTCCCAGTCGACTCATCCTCTCTAAAAATTCTTTCATTTAGAGGAATGCACTTAATGTACTCGTACTAAAAGCGTCTTGCTCTGAAAATACTAATATTTCAGGTTTATTTTTCTCTTCACTATTTCCTGACTGTTTGACCACTCGCTTTTAAAGGTAGGAAGCTTTTACCGTAACCTACTTCCAAATTTAATTGAAATCTAAGGAAACTCTAGTTTTTATAAAAATATTGGTTTTCTTTTATAAGCAGTATTAAGGTGTAGTTGAAAACCACGACTGCCTTTTTGCTGAGTGGTTGCAATCGCGACCACAGAGTATAAAGATCCTGGATTTGAATCCCAGACACGGTGATATTGGGATTTTCCATTAGAAATTTCTCAGTAGCAGCCACGGAAACTAGATTTCTGCCCTGTTGTCGTTAATAATCTCGTCTCTTTTACATTTGTCTTAAAACTAACTGCCGAAATACGGGAGTTACATACATCTCTGAGACCCTTTGGCAGGCATGATGTTATGTTTATGATCTAGTATTATTTATTAGGAATATGATGAACAATAACTATCCCAGCCCTCCGTACAAAGCTAAGGTAAGTAGTGTTTCCTGATAGCTAAAACCTTGGGCTCTTAAAGTCAAGAGAGTAAGGTTTACTTTTAGGGAATCGTTCTTCACCTTCACCAGGCGAGGCAAACAGGCGAGATGGTAGTCAAACAAGAGCCTTTCTTTAATAAAAAAATCCAAACCCAAACACAAAATAAAACTCTAGTCATCCAAGAAAACTGATGTTAATCCTTCTTTATCGTCATAACTTTATCGACACCTTGTGTCACAGTAACGAATTATCAAATATTAAACGACACAACAAACTTCTAATTGTAATCTAGATTTTAACTTGGATTAGTCGTAATAAAAGTTAGGCAGTAAGTTTGTGCGTAAACTTTTTAACGAGGCAGATAAATTGTACGTCGACGTCAGTAACAGAAGATCTTATTTATTTTTGTTAACGAAAATTTTAATTACGAGGACGAACGTACACGATAACAAAGAATAATTCTCTTGATGCTAATGACTGCAAGCATTTTTAACTGACTTAAAAAAAATTGTCGGTTCATCAATTCCGATATTTTTAATATCTAGGCATCTTTTGGGATTATTTCCCTTACTCCATCGTACGAGTATATGTATAGATGGATTTGCAAAATTGTTTTTGTAGATAAGAAGTGGAAGAAGTCCATTCTGAAATGGACCGCCACGTATAAATATCTGATGATGGGTTTCCGGTAGAGACAAAGGTACTTTTGAATAAATGCCAGCAGATCAAACGCGAATACTGCTATCGCATATTTAGGCATTATTTAAGCAATCACACAATATACTTTTCCTGGAAGTCCCAAAAACTTTGCATTTAGAAAAAAAAACTCCAGGTGTTCACTACAGATAATTCAGTTTCCTTGTACAGCTCCAAAAACATTTAAATCGCTTTAAAATTTTACTTACCAACGATATTTCACAATTACTTGGTAGCAGTAAATATTTAAAACATTCTTAGTCCACGTAAATCCGTTCTGAAAATAGAGGGACATTTCTTGTCCCCATTTCCACGCTTCGTCGCGTTTTTCAGGCACTCGAGCCTGTCAAGGTGATAATGTATGTGGTACAACTGAAATTCCGCTTGTCAACAGCATACAACACGTGACGAAAATACGACTTGGAGTGGTTTAAAGGCTGTGCGTTTTAAACTGTACTGTTTCTAGTTTGTTTTACGACTGAATTGAATGAATTACATCAAATAAATCCTTTACAACAGTAAAGGATTTATTTGATGTAATTCTAGATTTCAATGGAGACTGAAATGTTAACAGCAGCTTTACGATGGAACGGTTCCTTTATATCTTAAATAGGCCAACAAATAATGTCGGTTCTGGATGAGCGATGGCGGATAAGATTCTGGGTTGGATGGGATACCCCTGTAACGACACTTGCTGTGGCGGCTAAGCTATTCCACGGTAGTTCTCACCAGGGCCGCCTGTCTCGCGATCACAAACCGTCGGGAACCGGAGCCAAACAGTTTTTACTGTGTTCCCTTGGTAGGCAGGAGTTGTAAAGCCTTCGGAGTGAGCTAACTCTATCAAAGGTCAAATCTTTGCTTCTGGGATTAAGGCAAACTGCATATCAGTTGCAGATGAAAAATAAACCATTTTGAATTGGAAGAAGCCATGCCGGGTTAGATTAAAAATAATGTTTTTGTTTTTTCATCATCATCATCATTTGATCGACATGTTGCAGCACTTTCCTAAACAGATGACAGTTTTTATTACCATTAATGACCGGAAGTTTGCTCGCTCGGGCACAATAAAGAATTAAATTAGATATAAGCTTTCATTGACCTAAAAGTAGTTGAATTCAGCAGGAAAACACTGATTTAGAAAAAAACTGAGGTAGCAACTTTTCCTCATTTACATTTTAAAACACAACAATAATATAAAAAAGAATTCAAGCCTTATAACATCCTTTATCTTTAAACTGTATTATCCGTCCGTTGTATTCTATAAGTACGTTGTAAAAATGAAACGTGTCCTCGCACCGTACCTACTTCCTGTTTCACCTTGCGTTTACCGGAGGGAAATCCGCTTTGTATGTTTATAGGAACAGCTGTTATTATAAAGTGCCAGTGTTATTATGAAATATGGTACGGAGCTAAAGTCGTTTTTCGTAAATTGAAAAATGAATACAATTTTGTTATTTTGAAAAATTACATTATAATAATTATGAGGAGAACCTTTTTTTATGAATGATACCTTTGGCACAATGATCGAGTTATTGACTGTTGTTTTGCGTCTCACGGGTTCGATACCCGCCCGGAACAAATATTCATATGAAATACAAGTAGTCGATCCAGTTTTGGGTATTTGTCAAGGTGAAATTCTGTTTAAATGTTTTATGATTTCTTTTGTCACAATTATTTCCTATCAAATTCCAACAACACATTTAAAGGGACTTATATTTGGCTAAAATTTAAATGCGCATCAATAATTCTTTTTGTTTATCAAATATACTGAATGTGCACACAATCTAAAACTCGCTTTAGCAAGATTTCAGGGACACCCCGAAGTTCGGTTTGGTTAGGTTCCTTTAAACCTTGTACACAGAAATAGAAGCCCCGCGAAGCGGGGCTTCGTCGACCCTGCTTAGGTAGATTTTTTTTTATTACACCTCGTTATGACATATTTTAATTAACATATTTTGGTGCACATTCAGTATATTTGGAGGAACACAGGCAAAATTAGGTAAATGAAATGGGAATAAAATTAAATTGAAGTACTTTTAAATACCATTCCTTATATTTTACCGCAACAAAACCGAAATCGCCTCCATAATCCTTCCCCTTCTCAAATTAAACAAACCCTCTTGTTTATATCGTGATTTAGGTTTACAAGTGGCAAAGAACTCGCGTTTGTCCTTGTTTAGGCGAGAAAACAAAAATAAATTTCAGAATAGGTCACTTATACCTTGCAAAGACGAAGAAGCTTTAACATAACGAACGGAGGAAAGATCTAAAGGAATGCCCCCGGCTACCCGGTGTCGCAAGGGTTTCACATGGCAAGATGAAACAGGGGGCCAACTTTCTAAGTCCGTTAACGAAGATACGGAAACGGATTCGAATATACGAACATATCCAACGTCAAAATCAAATTTTCTGACGGAATTTAAAAGGGTACTTGAAAAAGGTTGTTGTAAGTTGGCCACAAAGTTAATTTGCCACAGTTTTGTAAAGTCCATACATTGAAAGTAAATTGGTCACATGCATAAAAATCATAATTATGTAAATTCGTCATAGGTAGGTCATGGTAATTGTAAATTTGCCACAATTCCACATTTGACTTGATTTCTGCTTTATTTATTATACAGTATTAAAAGTAATATTATATAATATAGTATATAATATATAATTATAATATAATATAATTTATAATATAATATATTATATAATATAGTAGTATTTATTAATTATAATAAAATATATAATTAATTTTTAATAATAAAAATTGTTTTAAAGGGGCACGACTGGAAACAAAAGACTTCAATCGGCGCTAGTGTCTATGCCATTACATAAATTGCATTAAAAAAATAATAATAACTAGGTACCAGGAGAAGTAGAGAGTATGGTATCTATTTATGTAAGTCTTTTTTTTTTTAACGTTGCCCCACACTAGGAATTTTTCCTGTGTCGTGGGTGCGTTTCCAAACATATAAACTCACATAAACAAACGCCTAGACCCGGAACAACTACTTTTAGATCATACAAATATTTGCTCCGTGCGGGAATCGAACCCGGTACACGCCGCGTAGAAATATTTTATGTCAAATTCTATCATTCATTATTAGTTCGGACTCGATGTCACGGGGCGTAGAAAACGTAACTGGCAGAAACCACGGCTTTTGTGCTTAAAGATTAGACCCCCAGAAACTTGTTTGGTGAATACATAGTTCGTTTCATTTTTGGCTCGTATGACTTTGATCGGATTATTGAGCTGAGGCCTTCAAAAAGGGTCGTCGGAAATACGTTTGTCAAAAATATATTACAATAAGGGCCTATGCACACCACGTTTTTAAAACGCGCCGTTGACGCGCGTTTCAGAAACGCGCGTCGAAGGCGCGCTTTTATCGAACAGAGCAGTTTGTTGTCGTTTGTATCGCGTCAAACGCGAGGCGTGTGTATCGATGTAAAAGCGCCGGTGCCGCGCGTTTCTAATTTATAATGCCTTTGTCAAACTGAAAAGCGTGCCGAAGCGTTTTTGTTTGTAATGTATGCAATTGTTTGAAGCCTGTCACATAGACTATCGGACCGCTTTCGCTTTTTTATATGACAGGATTCGGATCGCATTTGCTTCGCCCTGTCTGTTTGACAACAGCTTAAAGGTGTGCAAAGGTCTACAGGCTGCGTCTGACTTGCGTGCGTATCGCGTCTCTATGTCGCTACAAACGCGCGTCAACAGCGCGTTTAAAAAACGTGGCTTGTATAGTCTCTAAGGTAGCAATAAATTCGTCATTTTAAGCTTCAGCATAATAAAATCGTTTGCCCGACGCCGATGGTGTAAGGGCTACGGATTTTGACTGTGGAAGCTAAACAACGTTTAAGATTTTTTTATTCAGTCATCATTTTAAATTGTAATAGTTCTGTGGTCAAAAACCTTAAGAACTAAGATTAATAAAAACGGTCCTGTGTAGTGAACTAAGAACTACTGCAGTCCATAGACAGAAATAAAGCGCCGTATCTCACCAATGGAAACATTAACAGGCTATGCTTATGGTAAGCGTTCATGATTGTTTTTCCTTTATTAAAACCGAAATCTGTAACTACAGCTTTTCAATACCAGCACTCAATACAGCATCCCGATAGTCATCAATAATTTGCCGTATGAAGCCGAGGCAAATAATGGAATTCGGTCCATACATTATGTAGTGCCTACCTATAGTACTAGCATTTTATTTAGGTACCGCCACAATGGCGCGCAAAACGACCGCAAACCTTTGACACGTGTTCACGAGTATTATCAAAATAAAATTGGAAGCTCTCAGTTCTAAAATATTGGAGTTTTTTGCGTGTTATTTTGTGTTTTTCCCTAAATACAATTTAGATTGTGTATCCGAACACAACCTAAATTGTATCTATAAAGCCTTTCAAAGTGTTTCTGTTTTATGATATAAAAACAGGATTTATCTATATCTTTTTTTAAATCGTTGTCTAATTTTAGAGGTGCGTTTACAAAGTAATACACAAACATCCAGATCCGGTACAGTGACGAAGATCTTACAAATGTTTTGTTCCGTGCGGGGACCAAATCCTGCGCATCAGTTGATCACACAGCCACAGCGCCAACTGCAGTCGCAGATTAATTAGGTGATTAACTAAATAAAGTATAAAATAAATAAACTTATTTTTAGATTTTTCCAGTGGCTTCACCCGCCTGTTTGTCAAAAATTATACCACGGAACTAAATTCTATGTGTTATTCAATAATTATCACCATGACCATCATCGGCCAGATACTAATGTACCCACAACTGGGACACCACGCGGGCCCAGTGCAGTTCGGTAGATAACACATATCTTCAAACTTTTTGGTTCTACGACATGCCTGTTTCCTCACGATGTTTTTCACCGCCATCAACGGCTCATTTAACCTGGCTGGGTTCAAACCCACGACCTGCAAATCGTAAAACAGGATCGATGATACTGGACCAGCTTATTAATCACTAAGCCAAATGTCATCTAGAGGGAAGAACAGCCCCAAAATTAACCTGGTTGTTATATCAGGCACCAACAACGAGTATGGAGCGAATAGCACACGAACAAAGACCCACAGAAAGTATTGTTTGAGAATGAATGAGTTTCACGAGATGTGCACCACTTTTAGCTTGATTTTTCTGATGTACTATAAACAAAAGTGACCTAAACCAGGTCACTTTTGTTTATAGTAATTGAATATGTGAATAATTTAATTATTTTGTTAAGGTTGTCTTATGGTTGTTAGGAGAAGTTGTTACTAAACTTTTAAAAGGTAGCTTCGCGCAATAAAGAAGACACCTTCTTTATTGTGCGAAGCTGCATTTTTACTTAGCAGAGAGTACAAACACGCCGATGATAGTGAAAAAGAACACCATATTAAAAAAAAAGTTTTATTTTCTAATGCTATCTTTACACGCCGCGTGATATCGCGAACCGCACTGCGCTTTGTTCATGCGATCTGACATCTACAGAGCGGACGCGCAAGTCCGAGTCGTGCCGAGCCGTTGCCTTCTCATAGTACGTTATGACTGCTATACACTTTACGGAAAATTGTTACGATTGGACAGTTCAGTTTAACCTGCACAATTTCATAGTACCCACACACGTAATCTAGTTCTCATACACACATGTAGATTTATCGTTGCAGTTTGAACTGTATTTTTTTTTACTTAAACATTGTTCTTTTACACTCAACAAAGGTTACCTTTATAAACAGGTATTTTGTTTTTTTTTTTTTCTGTATAAAGTCAAGGGTTTACCACTTGCTATACATCTATGATGAACATTTAAAGCACGACCATTCATGTTAATTAGTGAAATAATTAACCCTGCACGTAAATCTGAAAAGCGTTCCGATAATGGTCGCGGTAAAGCCCTTTGCTGTGGTTAAAGTTACAAATTTACATCGATATTGGATTAAATTAGTCAGTCGAAGAGTTTATTTTGGAATGACAATCTTACCTAATACTATTTTAAATGAAAGTTAGGTTAAAGGGTGTTTATTACTAATACACACGAAAACTACTTAACAGATCCAACACACCAAAACTGAGCGTTAATTACCGGAACGAACGAAAACGCTTTGTAATCTTAAATAGATTTTTAATTTTATACAGATAGTTTAAAACGCCTTCTGGGAACGCAGAACTGTTTAAGTAGGATTCCGAAGTCCTGGAACGTAAAAGACAACCGAATACTGTCCACCTAGTGCGGAAGGACTAATTTGATTATGTTGCTTGTCAAAAAAAACCGGAAAATTCAAACTAAAATTAAACAATTTACCCAGCTACCTACCATTAAAAGTGTTAGTTTTTCTCCCCTCAGGAAATCTTAACAATTTCCAGAGTTAGTGCTAATTTAATTCTCCACTGAACTTAAGTTTTTATCGTTAACTCGCCAGGAGTACAATTGCGGGGAACTTTAAATTTTCTCGCTTCTCAAGTAGTTACGTTTTAATTATACAGTGAGGCGAGCGACAAAGAAATCAGAAGTATGTATCATGTAGTGTGTGTAACTGTGTAATTACTTTGAATTTGAGTTTGCTTCTTTGCACCACCGTGCACCGTTTTCAAGTTAATAGACACAAAAAGTATGCGAGCAGCGCTCATTTTTTTTTTCATTTCTTTGTCCGCCACAATGATCTAATTGTCAAAAAGTATAAAGACCTTCGGTTCGATTGTTTGAAGTCAGAGTAGTTTGATTCTTTAGTTGTTATTAGAATTTCCCTTAAAAAGTTGTATAAAAGTAACCCAGAACATAGATGCGTTAATCCTCCGGAGAAAACATAAGCTTGGTAGCTTATTTTGTTTGATCAACCTCATACATGTTGATATAACATGGGATTCAACGGGAATAGAAAATGGGATCCAACGGGAATAACTAAAAAATGGGATCAAAAAGTGGGATTCAACGGGAATCAATCATGCTAACTGCTCAAAAGTCAAACTCAAAACAAAAAAAAATAATACAGTTCAACTATAAAGCAGTCGATCAGTCAGAAAATTGAATATACGACACTAAATTCAACCAATAATTCACGAAACACAAGATGAAACAGTTTATCCATCCAAAGGATTAAAATAATCCCTAGCTAATCAACTCGTAGTTTACCCACAGCCGGGCGAGTCGATAATCAGCAAAACAAACAAACAAGTAAACAGTTAATTAACCCCTAGTTGGATACAACTGTATCAATAGATCGGTGTAAGAAAATCCCTAGAGGTTTTATACCGACGTTTAAGAAGGCTTTATTACTGGCATTGGTAGACAAAGGATTGAAGATGAAAATAATAAAAGAAAATATCACTCATGATTATTTGTTTGTTTAGTTAGAGCATGCCATGTAACATATCTACTATTTTTATTTATACTTAAATCACGTTTACATAATTGAATAAGTATAAAGAATTGTCAATTTTATGTACGCCTTTATTGCCACGTGATAATAATGGCGTACATTTAAGCTTTTGTCAAACAGACAGGGGCGTGGCGAACGCGAAGCGAGGCGTTTTTGTTTGTAATGTATGGAATTGTTTGAAGCCAGTCACATAAACTATCGGATCGCTTTCGCTTTTCTATGTGACTGGATTCAAACATTCTCTTCGCATGTCTGTTTGACTATAGCTTTAACAATTTAGCAACAATATAAATATGTATGTGATGTGGCAGTAAAAACATACAGAAAGAGAACACAAAATGGAGGTAATTTCTTCCAAATGTATACCAAAACCGTGGACGCAGTGTGCGCAAAAGTTATGAATTAAACATTTACTTTAAGATACATGACTTGACAAGTATTTATTTTTATACAAGTCTCTTGGAACAGTTGTAGTATGTAAAACATGTGTTTAATGAATAATAGATGTTTCTAACTACTCGTAACATCGCTTTAGTCATGTCTTTTTTTGGAACAATTGATTTCTTTTAGTATTACATTTTTTTTTTTATCGCCTCGTTCTTTCATACCTCTACAGCTCGTGAAACCGAAAATTCCAACACAATGAAGCTGAGCTAGCCCTGATTATTCAAAAGGATAATTGCAAAGCAAAACTAAAAAATACAGCATTTTTGCCGAAAATTATTTTAAGTTAACAGTAAATAAAACAGTAGTACATGTTCCCTTACGTATACAATTTCTGAATGAAAAAAAAAAAACAGTGAAAAACCTACAAAAATATTTACAGTGAAAAAATACTGTTTTATTCCGGCTCCTAAAACTGGCCAACACAGTTTTGGACTCTCAAAAGACTTTACATTTCAATACAATTCACTTTTGTACGTGATTCGAATTTCAGTCCTTTAAACAGATATGCTCCTATTTCACCTAAACTACGTGAAAAATACTTGAACTACGTGAACACTTTCATATATTATGTTCTGAAAAAAAAAATAGTAAATACGAGATAGCTTTTACGCAAAAATTGTAAAAGTCAAGTTCGCGAGACGGATGACTGCTTGTACCAATTTTGTTTAGAAAATCTTTCACTATTTGCACGAGCGCTCTGTGAGGGATCGTAGCTTCTAGAGTTCCATTTCATATTTTCGACACCGGAAGTATCAATTAACGTAAGGGACAAAATACGACTTTTCAGGAGAGCCAAAAAACGATTTTTATTTTTTTATTTTGTCTATAACTTATTACTGTCTGGTGCAATTTTTATGGTGTTCAGAGCAAAGTTTCTTAAAATTTCCCCTTCTTTCTTGTTTTATACGAAAGATTTACGAATACCCAGTAGTTTAAAAAATAGCATGTCCTTTACATTAAAAAAAAATCTTTAGATGACCGTTACGTTACTGAAATTTTATAGATAATCTGTCGAGCGTAATGTAAGCAGCAACAGAAATAGAAAATTATACGAAATTTTATTGTAAAGGACTTTAACAGTGTTGCAATATAATGTAACAATAGAGTATCTACTAAAAATTGTACTATTTTAGCACTATGGAAATGAGATTAAAGAGTAAATGAGTTCAGTTTCAGGTTTTACTGTTAGTTATCGCAGATTTAAGTCTGATTCGAGTCGGACCGCGTCCTACTGCTCCGAGCTAGCTCGGTTACTAGGCTCAGAGTAGTTCTACATAGTTTTAGATGTATAATTATGAAGCAGGATTTACCTGTTCACTTTCTCGGAGAAAATTGCTAGATGTGCGATATTCTTCGTGATCGCTGAATCAAAGGAATAGTCCAAATTCTTCTCCTTTTCACTGATTACTATCATTCTGCTATAAAAGACTTATGTTTTTCCCGTCTTAACTCTTCGATTAACGTGTCTCTGACAATTCAGATACTATTTAAAATAAAATCCGTATTTTTTTCTTTGTTGACTATAAAATATTTAACAGTACTAACCACTATCCGAGTATGCAACTTACTCGTTTGAGCCCACTCGGTCCGAGCACAGTTCTGACCGTGTCAACGCGGCTTTAATTGGCTGTATAATTTTATTATATTAATCAATTTAAGTTTTCTTGGAATTTATTGCTACCCATCACTTTTTCTCGACCTGGCAAGAAGTGATGATGTGTAGGTAGCGGCTCTGAAGAGGATACCTATCTTCTTCAGAGCCGATATTGAATGAATGTAATGGAAACGAAAGGTCGATGAATTAAGGCATAGGAATTGTGTGAAACATGATATTAGTATGATGGCAATGAAAGTAGAAGTGACGAGTAGAGAAGACGTAAGGGGAGAAGATAGAATAAAAGGTGCATGGGTTGTGTGAAAGATGAAGCAATAAATATCTGTTTGACGTATTTCATCTGCAGTAATTTCAGCTCATTTCGACTTAGAGTGAAGCTTATGTCCAAAAGTGGACTTTAATTTAGAAATGATAATGATGATGAATTTCACCTGCAGATTGATTTGTGTTTTCTATATGTATTTTTATGTCTAACAGCGGTAATTTTTTCAAATCCCAAAACCCTTTTCTGTTGCATTTAAATTGTTTCAAGGTAATTCTTCGGATTTTTTATGTCGTAAGTGTCACCGATTCCTAACATTTTATATTAACTTCAGATTTCGTCAAACTTTTTTTTAAAGTAAGGGACATGTTGTTTACAGTGAGAGACATTTTATTTATCGTAAGGGACATGGTTTTAAAAAGTTAGGGGCATTTTATTTAAAGTAAGGGACATTGTCATTTAAATCGACTTATTTTTGACTAAGGTAAGGGTGTAAATTATTTAGTACGGACACTTACTTCAATTTTTTGAGAAGAAAAAATATTAATGACTGTTACATCACATTTTTTTTCAGAAATCGTTTTTCGCGGTCAAAATTTTTGTACTGTAAGGGACATTTTTTTTAAGATAGAATTTTTTTAATAATACCAATCGATAGAGCGCGAAATTCTAATTCCAATGATATATATAACTCATTTTCGCCAAAATGTCCCTTACGTTAATTGATACTTCCGGTGTCGTTTTATGGAAATTGAGTGGCATTAAGATTAAGGATTTTTTACCTTTTTCTGGAGAACGAAAGCATTGCATTCTTGCGAATAAATACTGTTTTAAGCTATCACGGTTCTAAATTTAAAATGTCACTTACGGCATATCTTCCGTAATTACATATTTTTTTTACATTTCATTGCCTTTTACTTTACATTACAGAAAAACAAACGAGAGCGTTTTAGCGAGCATTCTAACGATCGTTCTGGCGGGCTTTTGCCGCTCCGACTTTGATGTACACAATATTTTTCACGACCACCGACTAGAGCATTCGCTAGAAAGATTGTGATAATGTTTGAATCCTGTACTCGGCTCTGTTCGTTGGTCAGTTTGATAAAATTATAAACGGCGAATGTTCGATGTTTTGTAGTGATTTGGATTGGAAATGCGCCGACATAATAAATTTAGGTTTATTGTCTAATACATATAGTTTTATAAGTGACGCTAATGGGGCGCTAAGATGGTTAGACCACTGTGTTGTGACTGAGTCGGCTTTTCAAACCATAGTCGATACACAGATTAAGTATGATCCGGTGTGATCTGATCACTTGCCTCTCATTATTAAATGTAATATAAATAATGTAAAACCAAAAGTATTGCATGAAAATGTTAAGATTAATAAGATAAAATGGGGGGAGAGAAACCTCGAACAAATAAAGTTATATAGTAAATTAAGTAATGACAGTTTAAAAATCATTGATTTTCCGCCTGAACTCAGTGACTGTTGTGATAGACGTTGTGACAACCGAGATCACATGCATATAATTGACAGTATGTATAGTAAAATTGTTAATGCGTTGTGTAAAGCCGCCTCTGAGAGTCATGCTGTTGTTAAGCCGAAAAGAAAACAACCGGTGATCGGGTGGAACAAACATGTGCGTGACGCTCACAGGGTAGCTCGGTGTAAATTTAAGGAATGGGTACTGAGGGGTAAACCGAGTAAAGGACCCATTTGGGAGGATATGCGGGAAAGTCGCAAAATCTTTAAATCTCGCCTAAAGTGGTGTAAAAATAATAGAGATCAGATAAAGATGGATATCCTCGCTTCTCACCATTCGAAGCATGACTTTTCTAACTTTTGGAAAACCACTAGTAGGTTAAATAAAAAGCCGGGCTTGCCGGTGAGCGTCAACGGTGTGAGTGACCCGAAATGTATCGCTGATATATTTAAGGATCAGTTTCTGGTGAAATCGCCATTGGAACCATCACGGTCTTTCAGTGTAGAAGGGTCACGTGGACAGGAGACGTACACCAAAGTCACAGCGAAGGATGTTAAGGGAGTAATCAAATCAATGTCACGGGGAAAGTCTCCTGGACATGACAGCCTGAGCATTGAACATCTCAAGCATGCCGGCGTCCACCTGCCCAGAGTTCTTGCCATGTTATATTCATTTTGCTTGAGTCATGCGTACTTACCAGCAGAGATGATGAGGACCGTGGTGGTACCAATTGTGAAGAGTAAAACCGGTGACCTAAGTGACACGAGCAACTACAGGCCAATCTCACTGGCTACAGTACTTGCTAAGGTTCTTGACAGTTTGCTTAATACACGGCTGGACCGGTATGTAAACACACATGATAATCAATTTGGTTTTAAACCGGGATTGTCTACCGAGTCAGCTATCTTGTGTTTGAAGCAAACTGTCAAGTACTACGCCGATAGGAGCACACCTACTTATGCATGTTTTCTCGACCTCTCGAGGGCGTTCGACCTGGTTAAATATGACATCTTATGGCAGAAGTTATATAACATCTCAATGCCTCTCGAACTGATAGACATTTTCAAGTACTGGTATCTTAACCAGGTCAACGTCGTTCGGTGGTCAGGTGCTTTATCGGAGCCGTACAGGTTGGAGTGCGGGGTGAGGCAGGGAGGGCTGACCTCGCCAAGGCTCTTCAACCTGTACGTGAACGCACTGATAGAGGAGCTCAGCAGCACGCGTGTTGGCTGCCATATTGACGGTGTCTGTGTCAACAATATTAGCTACGCGGACGACATGGTGCTGCTGAGCGCCTCGGTGTGTGGTCTGACCAGGTTGCTCGGCATCTGCGAGCGTTACGCGCGGGATCACGGTTTGCTCTATAACGCTAGGAAGAGTGAATGCATGGTCTTTCGGGCCAGGGGTCGAAGATGCCCGGATTCTGTTCCAACGATTAAATTAAACGGGGTAGTTTTAAAAAGAGTTGAACAGTTCAAATATCTCGGGCATATTGTGACCTCTGACCTGAGGGACGATGCGGACATTGATAGGGAGCGGAGAGCGTTGTCTGTGAGGGCCAATATGATCGCCCGCAGGTTTGCACGTTGCTCGGGAGCCGTCAAAATAACTCTTTTTAGAGCATTTTGTACGTCCCTATACACGGCCAGCCTGTGGGTGTCATATACCCAAAAGCAGTACAACGCTCTCCGTGTTCAGTATAATAATGCGTTCAGGATGTTGTTGGGGTTGCCCCGGCACTGCAGCGCATCGGGGATGTTCGCCGACGCCCGTGTCGACTGTTTCTACACGACGATGCGAAAGCGGTGTGCATCTCTGGGGCGCAGGCTCCGGGCCACCTCCAATGGCATCCTGAGTGCATTGGCGAACAGGTTTGATTGTCATTACATTAATCATTGTTATATGATTAATGTAATGACAAACAGACAAATGACTCAGGCTTTTTTATAATTATTGGCACTTACTTGTTCTATATATTATTTTAATTTTTGTGATCGATAATCTTGTGAATTTTAATTTATTTTTGTGAATTTCTTGTTCCTATTTAAATATTGTATTTTAAAATTTTATTATGTAGTTAATTTATTCGTTTTTTATGTCGATATATTATTTATACTGTGAATACTTTTATAATTATGATCTTAAGGGATTGAAATAAATGAATTTGAATTTGAATTTGTTCCAAGTGAATGTTCAAGTCTATCAGCACTTTACGATATTAAATACACTTCTACCTAAACAGGCGTTATTTTAATATTAGTGTAAATTCAATTCCATGTTTTATTCAGTAGATGAATTAATGCTTTTCTCTTATTTGTACTTAGAATATCATCATAATACTGCCAACCACAAAACCAGTTTGAAACATAATAATAATGTCATCCAGTTGACTTGCTTTTGCGGTTTTGCTTTGTTATTGTAAACATTGCATATTTTCGAGCTATTACATTTCAAAGGTATATTTGTTATGGTAGCCATACTCCATCCTGCCTATCGAACGATCGATTTGACGCTTGCAATTGTTTCAAATTGGCAGTTCGTCCATATACACCATACACCATACTGCCTATCGTACGATCGATTTGACACAACGTCAAACCTGCAGCAGCGATGCCAACTTAGCAACTTTATAGCTAGATCTAGCTATTATTCGGTGACCGATAGCTACAAATTTATAAAATTGTAGCTGTCGTCACCGAATAATAGCCAAATGCATCACTGCTGCCGATTTGACGTTGTGTCAAATCGATTTGATGACCTATCAAATTGGCATGTCATGCCATCAAATTGGCACTTTTAAACAATTGCAATTTGAAACAATTGCAAGCGTCAAATCGATCGTCGATAGGCAGGATGGTGTATGGCTACTATTATGGGAAGTAAGTGGCAAAGCCGAAAGGGACACCCTATGAAGAAATCATCATCATCAGCTTATAATGTTTCCACTGCTGGGACACGGAGTTCCTCTCTGTAGGAGAGAGTAGGCTATAATCCACCACACGGGCCGAATACGGGTTGGTAGATATTATATGCCTTATTTTATTATTTATTCTATGATATACCGGTTATCACAAAGTAATGCGCCTTCTTCCCACGACCTACAATTTGTAATTCGGAGCCGTTACCACTGGATCACCACTGCTCTTAAGGCTCTCTGACCTTACTAGAGAGCATGAAGGTGGACGAGGTCATAGGAGCATGTAAGGATCACAGCAGGTAGCGTTCTTTAGATTCCATGCCTACTTCAGAAACAACGTATGACTTTATGTAGAACCTATTAGACATTCAAAACTTATTTAAGACGCATTTTCAATTCTTGCTTGCAATCGAATTTTTCTTTCCAGAAAGCAGCTTAACAAGTCGAAATGCAAGAATTTAAAAAAAAAAAAAAAACTACATCTCTATACATATAAAATGTTGAAAACGTTTCCGACAGTTCAATTGTTCGTAAGTCAGGGGAAGTTATCAAGAAAATCTTCGGCCGTGCTGTATGTAAAGGCTTAATTTCCGTAGCGTCTAGACGGGAACCGTTTTGGCCATGTCTTCATTAAGGCCTCTAGCGTCTCGGATTTCAGGGCATTGTGGCTGTCTAGATTTAATATTTAGTTTATACTGGCCGCTAAACCTACCTGGGGATTTAATTAGTGACAGAAGATGTTAAAGAGATTATTAAATATTAAGTACTAATATTGTCGAAGATGTAGACATAATCAAGAAGTAAATTAAAACGCCAATCCACACTGGGCGTGATGGATTTATTAAAAATAAACTTTACCCCGCACTAGGAATTTTTCCTGTCATCGTATGTGCGTAAACAAACAAAGACACATACACAAACACCCAGACCCTCCTAGATCCCCTTGGATTACCGCCCAACAATGGTAACTTCATAAGCTAATTATAATACTGATGATGAAATTGAAAAGATATCCATAAAAATTGTTGTATGGCTACTAAGTAGGCAGTAGGTAGTACTCGTTTGAATTCTATTACCATTCCCTCTCGTGTATTCCCGGAGCCTCGCCTGCACTGTTGTTGCACAAATTGGACTGTAATTAACGCAATTGAGATCTCTACTACGAGCTTCTAACCTCGACGTGGTACTTGAAACTGACAGAACTGAGGAACTAACGAATGTAGGGAAATAGGTGAAGTATTACGGTTAATATCTGTATAGCTATTTTTTCTTTTCTTTTTATTTAAGTTTTATAATGGATTTTGCTCATGTTTGTAGCCCAGACACAAAGAAAAGATTACTACTAAGGTTTAGCCTATGGTGTCATTATAAACATTATTATTCTTTTTGTCATCAATTTTATAAATAACGACTTTTTAACAAAATGTGTTTGTTAACGCATTTTAATTACTAAATGTATTCAAAATTAAAGATCTACAAAATAAATAAAAAAATATATAAAAAGGAGACTAAATTAAATTAAAGCTAGCTTAAAAGACGGGTCCACCCTTTATAGCAGAACTTTTTACGTCATAATTTTATTTTGCATAGCAACGGATAGCATAAACCTCTTTTCGCAGAAAATCGTTTGGCATACACTCATTTACCATAACACCGAAACCCATAATTTTGTAAGTCAGAATCATTTTTAGGCATAAATTTCATTTCCATAATAATCAATAAGTATAACCATCATTTCGTAGAAAGTTCACAACCAGAATCATCTTTTGCATAATTGTGTGGTTTTTATTTCCCAGACAGTAAGATGATGCAGTAAGCATGCAGCAAGCATTCAGCACATGCAGCAGGCATGGCTTCTGTCACGGCTCCGGCGCTGCGGGTCTCTGGCGGTCCCACGCGAGCTAATCGTCGCAGATGATTTTACGCCCACCACCGCAGCTTCGGCTTACTGGCCGGCAAGCCGGCCAGCCTCAGCCGCGGCGGTGTGCGTTAAAACCACCTGCTCCTCAGCTCACGGGCCGCCTCGCCCCTCCGCGCCTACGCGATTATAAATTACACTCTAGGGGTAGGGCAGACAAGACTACGTGAAGTCGGTTTTGCAGCGATTCATTTCTGTCACTAACTTTTGTAGCACACCATATTGATTTCATAAAACATTTTTTTTATTTTTAATTATGACTCTTAAATTATTTCTATTCTGAAATTCTGTGATCTTCGAAGTATACCAAGTCAAATTATTCCAAATAATCGGCGCTCTAAATAAACGTTATGCTAAATGAAAATATGCAAAATTGTAACTCTGACAAAAGTAATTATGTCCAATACAATTCTGCCATCTTAAAAGTATCCCAATTTAAATTCGGACATAAAAACATTAGGCCAAAAAACAATTATATTAAAAAAAAATTATACCATAACAATGTTCGTTTAAAAAAGTTTCTGCCAAGTGAGTTCTGCCAAATAGGTTTCGGAGAAACAAGTTTCTGCCAGATAGAGGGCACCCTTAAAAGACTTGACAGGCCTGTTGGTCTAGTGGTTAGTGACCCTGACTGCTATGCCGGAGGTCGTGGGTTCGATTCCCACCCAGGACAAATGTTTGTGTGATGAGATATAGTAGAATATATATATGTATTTAGAAATATATTAGTACGTTATCAGTTGTCTAGTACCCATAACACAAGCTCTGCTTAGCTTGGTACTAGATGGCGTTGTGTGATAGTTGTGGAATATTATTATATTATTATTACTTACTTTTAAAATATCAAGCTTGCAATGTTTCACGGCATAATATGCATCACATCACAAATTAACTGTTTAAATGCGGAGTGAATCAGACAAGTGACGTTAAGGCCTTTGTCAAACAGACAGGCGATAGCGAACCGAACCGAATCATGTCATATAAAAATGCGAAAGCGATCCGATACTCTATGTGACAGGCTTCAAACAAGTCCATACATTACAAACAAAAACGCTACGCCACGCATTCGGTTCGTCTGTCAGTTTGACAATAGCTTAAAAGCGTGTTGAGTCATTACACAGCATTACAAGCAAAGTCTACCATCGCATTTGAATAACTGAACAATAGTTTAATTTACGCAGAGCATAATTTATGTCGTATCACGAGAATTAAACCATTTATGAATAAAGAATATACTACAATACAACTATTAATACACTTTATAAATAAAACTCTTTCTTATTCAACTTCATAAAGGCTAATAATAATATGAAGAAATCAGAGGAAAATAAAAGTGAGACGTAAAGTCAGCCATACACGTATCACTATACTAAACTTGTGCAAATCTAGACTTGCACACAGGATTGTGACAAAGTTAGACATTTGCGCAAGTATCTTCCCACACACGTTACAGTATATTTGTGCAACTCTAAACTTGCGCAAGTATACTGGTACGTGTATGGCCGGCTTAAGGCGTCAAAATCAAAAACATTGTAATACACGAAGACGAGGCTACGGGTGGACACACTCACTTTTGCCAATGCACCATACGCACTGGGATCTCTTTTGTATGATTAAGACAGTGTCTGTGCCAAGTAATACACGAACCGAAGACACGCGCATGCACAGTGAGCACATAACCGTGATAGGTGAAAAAAAAACGATATCACTCACCTCACAAACACGTTGACGGCGGCGCGGCGTCGCGAAGCCGTAGCAGTCTCACTATCGCATCCCGAACCTGAAATGGTCACCATTATTTATTACTAGCTGTTGCCCGCGACTTCGTCCGCATTGTATTTTGTTTTAAGGCACATAAACCAATACTCTTTTTTAATTTGTTCAGAAAGTGAGGGTACCTGATGTCCCACTTTAAAGTTTGTTATAGAATCTATAACAAACTTTAAAGCAAATGAAATGAAAACTTCCAGACACAACACTTTATATACGACATTGGTAGTTTTTCCCTCTGGTGCTAAAATAAAAAGGTGGTCAGCATTATTGACAGGCGAGCATGTGTTATATAGTTGGCCGTGGGAAAAACAGTTGGACCTTAGGTCGACATCAGCTTCCTTCAGGGTCTGTCCTTGGGACTTATTTATGGTCATCGCGAAGTAAGCGGCTACCGGGAATTGTGTGAGTTTGAACTGGAAAGGGAAATTGTTGGAGATGAGTGGTATTCACGGTATCAATGCAGTTTCCCCTGAGCCACATCCGGTGAGAATTTCAGCTTCGCTTAAATTTCTGTGTAAGGTGCGTACAGACCATGTAACATGTTATACAACACTACAACTCTATGTAGAATGTTACCATGAAAAATGAAATAACAATGTTATATAACATGTTATGTTATAAAGTCTTTACGCACCGTAATGCAGTAACTATTAGTCGCGTTCCATTGCACAATTTTGGTGAAGTTAGATTTCTTAGAAGCATTATTATTACTTTTAGGTTATTTTATGAGCTCGAGGACCACAGGCAGTTGATGAATTTAAAATCTCGAGTGGGTAGTTGCTGGCATCACCCTAATTGACGACGTTATTGTATGATGTGTAAACCACATCATTCCCAACAATTTCGGCTAATATGTTTTCATTTATTGCAGCGGTTCGGTCATTTTTTTAGTATCGCACGATCACATAGCCAAGAGTTTTCCTGAAGTGTTATACTTGACGGGACTCCGAATACGTAACTTATCAATTCTTCTTACAACGGGCAGTGTCTGCCGGAATTTTACAGAGAACAGTACCTACCGTGATATTGTCCATGGGTCTATCATCATGGCGAATGTCTCAAAGTGTTCTGTCCACGGCCTCGACGGCTTTTTTGTTTGACATGGTACATTCAGACGATTTCATTTTTTTAGCGTGGTAATACATCACGTGGAACATAACGTGCACTTTTACTCGCCGCCCGCATGGCCGCGCCTACAGTGGCTGGAGATCGTGTAGCGACGTCTGTCGCCATCGGCGTCTACCGCTGCGGCTGGGCTGGAGGTGGACATTGTCCTTTCCCTCATGCGTCCCGCCTCCTCCTTCGCTAGCATGACTGCTTCGCAGAAGGAGGCGACTGCTTCCCATTCTGTCTCGCCCCGCAGCTTGGCCTCGACCAACACTAAGCACAAGAGGTCACCGATTATCGTCGTAGTGAGGACACGGCGGTGCTCTGCCCAAGCGGGTAGTCCTGCACCGTATGCTCCACCGTGTCCTCCAAGCGATCCACGCAGTGGTGACACCCAGGCGATTCTTCTTTCCCTATCAGACACAGCTACCTCCCGAAACTTTCGTGTCCGGTGAGGACCTACGTCATGTGGTAGGTCAGGCGGGACGCCGTGACGCCTATCCAGCAACTCCTTAAAGAGGGGTCTTACCGCCGCGGTTGGGGCGTGCCCGGAACTCGGTTGCGACAGTCGCTCTCTCAATATTGCCCTGTGATCACGCCGGAGCTCTTTCCGGGAATTCATCCTGGCGATTGTATTGTAAAGCGGGCTGGTATCCGCAACTCCACGTCAATCATTCCGCAACTTCACGTCAGTCAATCATTCTCCTGGCGATGCGCCTCGAAAGACGCGATGGAGGGCCGTCGCCTCCAGGGGAAGACGACTACATTATAATCCTGAAACACCTTTGCTTTGTCACAGTTTCATGACTACGAACACGTTGAGTGTTGCAGTGTTGTCTTAGTCAAATGGGTCTTTAAACAACAAAAAACAAAAAAAAAAAACGCATCTTACTTTGTTAGTGACGTACAACAGAGACTGCTCATCAGGCTGAACAACTTTGCTAAGACGTCATTCCTTTTTATGTTATAGTGTAGCTGGGCTCTTGGAGTTCCACAACAGGTGTTCCAGATCTTCAATTTTTATAGGTCAACAGAGAGTGCTCATCAGGCTGAGCAACTCTTGCTAAGACGTCATTCCTATATATGTTATAGTTTAGCTGGGCTTTTGGTGTTCCACATTAGGTGTTCCAGATCTTAAATTTTTATATGTCAACAGAGAGTGCTCATCAGGCTGAATAACTTTGCAAAGACGTCATTCCTACATAATTTTATTGTGTAGCTGGGCTCTTGGTGTTCCACATCAGGTGTTCCAGTTCTTCAATTTTTATACGTCAACAGAGATTGCTCATCAGGCTGAGCAACTCTTGCTAAGACTTCATTCCTAATATGCTATAGTTTAGATGGGCTTTTGGTGTTCCACTTCAGGTGTTCCAGAGATCTTCAATTTTTGTATGTCAACAGAGAGTGCTCGTCAGGCTGAACAACTTTGCAAAGACGTCATTCCTGTATTTGTTATAGTGTAGCTGGGCTCTTGGTGTTCCACATCAGGTATTCCAGATCTTCAATTTTTATACGTCAACAGAGAGTGCTCATCAGGCTGATCAACTCTTGCTAAGACGTCATTCCTATATAATTATGTTAGTGTAGCTGTGCTCTTGGTGTTCCACATCAGATGTTCAAGATTGTCAATTTTTATACGTCAACAGAGACAGCTCATCAGGCTGAACAACTTTGCTAAGACGTCATTCCTTTACATGTTATAGTGTAGCTGGGCTCTTGGAGTTCAACAACAGGTGTTCCAGATCTTCAATTTTTATACGTCAACAGAGAGTGCTCATCAGGTGGAACAAGAACAATTTTTGCTAACGCACCATTTTTGTATCTCTTATAGTTTAGCTGGTCCGTTGCGGTTCTGCACCAGGTGTTCAAGTTTCCAAGATAAATTATAGCCTATGTGTTGGCCAGACTTAATATCTATACAACAAAAAAAAAACATTCAAATCCGTCCAGTACTTTTTGAGTTTATCCCGGACATACATACAGACAAACAGACAAACAGACAAAAATTCTAAAAACTATATTTTTGGCTTCGGTATCGATTGTAGATCACACCCCAAGTATTCTTTTCAAAAAATATTCAATGTACAGTTTTGACTTTCCTACTATTTTATTATATGTATAGATTACAAACCCCTTTAATTTTATTATACAACCTGAAACATACCACACATTACAGGATCTCAAGCTTCATAGTATCCACCTTATATAGAAATCAATTCAAAAACGGTCTACAAAGGTAAAAATAACTTACGTATCCTTTGTTGCACGAAAAATGATTTTAAAGGGCAGTCGTTTGACATTATGATAAGCGAATTATTATAGGACTGCAAATTAGTCTTATTATGGTAATAATTTGAGTTTTTAGAATGACATGGTCACTAACACTACCTATTATTAAAATTTAAAACGGTTTACTATGTTTATTAAGTACTAGCTGACCCGTGCCCACTTCGTTGGGCAGTATTTCGGCTAATCTTCTATATCTTCTATATCTATCTATACATATAATAAATTTGTAGAAAAGTGGTGTCTGTACAATGGAAATATTTAAAAAAAAAGTATCAGGGATTGTTATTATATCGATGCCGAACCCGAAAATGTAGTTAATTTTATTTTTGTCTGTTTGTCGGTTTGTCTGTTTATCTGTTTGTCTGTTTGTCTGTGTGTTTGTGCACGCTAATCTTCGGAACTGCTGGACGGATTTGAATAATTTTTTTTTCGTTGTTTAGGTATTAAGTCCCGTTAACATATAGGCTATAATTTATCTTGGAAACTTGAACACCTGATGCAGAACAGCAACAGACCTGCTTAACTATAAGAGATACAGAAATGGTGCCATAGCAAAAATTGTTCCACGTGATGAGCATTTTCTGCTGAGAGAATAAATTTGAAGATCCTGGACACCTGATGTGGAACACCAAGAGCCCAGCTACACTATGACATATACAGGAACGACGTCTTAGCAAGAGTTGTTCAGCCTGATAAGCACTCTCGGTTGCTGTATAAAAATTTGAAGATCTAGAACACCTGATGTGGAACTCCAAGAGCCCAGCTACACTATAACATATAAGTGAATGACGTCTTAGCAAGAGTTATTCAACCTGATGAGTACTCTCTGTCAACGTATAAAAATTGAAGATCTGGAACACCTGATGAGGAACTTCAAGAGCCCAGCTACACTGTAACATATACAGTAAAGACGTCTTAGCAAGAGTTGTTCAGCCTGATGAGCACTCTCTGTTGACGTATAAAAATTAAAGAACTGGAACACCTGATGTGGAACTCCAAGTGCCTAGCTAACTATAACTTATACAGTAAAGACGTCTTAGCAAGAGTTGTTGAGCCTGATGAGCAACCTCTGTTGTCGTATAAAATTTGAAGATCTGGAACACCTGATGTGGAACTCCAACAGCCTAGCTACTTTATAACATATATAAGAATGACGTCTTAGCAAGAGTTGTCCAGCCTTATGAGCAATCTCTGTTGACGTATGAAAATTGAGATCTGGAACACCTGGTGTGGAACTCCAAGAGCCTAGATACTCTATAACATATACAGTAAAGACGTCTTAGCAAGAGTTGTTGAGCCTGATGAGCAACCTCTGTTGTCGTATTAAAATTGGAAATCTGGTACATCTGATGTGGAACTTCCAACAGCCCAGCTACTTTATAACATATATAGGAATGACGTCTTAGCAAGAGTTGTCCAGCCTTATGGGCACTCTCTGTTGACGTATGAAAATTGAGATCTGGAACACCTGATGTGGTATTCCAAGACCCCAGCTACACTATAACATAATTATAGGAATGACGTCTTGGCAAGAGTTGTTCAGCCTGGCTCTTAGAATTCGACGTTTCAGATCTTCGATTATGACGACCCCGTCGTCCCCGGCATAAGCAACAGGATCCGCGTACGAAGTCGCGGGCAGAAGCTAGTATGTATGATATATTTATAATTTATAGCCTATAGCACTCACGGATAATGTAGCTTTCTACCAGTGAAACAATTTTTAAAATCGGTTCATTACTTCCGGAGATTACCCCCTACATACAAACTTACAAACATACAAACTTACAAACAAATGTTACCTCTTTATAATATTAGTATAGATTTGTTTGAGTTTCCGATATTTCGGCGCTGTTGCAAGCGCCATGATCACGGATGAACTGAAGTAGGTTCCTAATTGCGGTTGGATTTTTATGAGCAGATAAATCGGTCTACCCGCTTTCTTGTTCTTATGGTCTTCGTCGTCGTTGTTAGGGTATAATACACACTACCACGTACACATTTCAATAAAGCGATTCAAAATTTAACTTTATTCACTACACGAAAAGATATACATTTCCAGTATCGTCACGTCACATCGCATCCCGGTGCGTACTGACCCGAAGTTTTTCAATTATAAAAAAAATATTATGCCCAAAAACAATAATAGTGAGATATTTTTTATTTCAGTTCAGCCAATCTATATCTATCTATCTAAATCTATCTATCTATATCTTCTTCTATCTATCTATCTTCTATCTTCTATCTATATCTATATACTTATAATAAATCTGTAGAGAGGTCAATTCTGTACATGAAATATATTTCCAAAATAACCATCAGGGGGTGATTAGGGGTCGATACTGATACCAAAAATGCAATTAATAAAATTATTGTCTGTCTGTCTGTCTGTCTGTCTGTCTGTCTGTCTGTCTGTCTGTCTGTATAACCGTTATAGAAACAAAAACTACTCGACGGATTTTGACGAAACTTGGTACAATTATTTTTCATACTCCTGCGCTGGTTATAGTATATTTTTCATCACGCTACAATAAATAGGAGCAGAGCAGTGAAGGGAAATGTTAGGAAAACGGGAGAAGTTACTCCATACACGCTAATCTTCGGAACTACTGGACGGATTTGATTGGTTTTTTTTTTGTTGTATAGCTATTAAATCTGGGCAATATAAAGGCTATAATTTATCTTGGAAACTTGAACACCTGATGCAGAACTGCACTAGATCAGCTAAACTATAAGAGATACAAAAATAGCGCCATAGCAAAAATTGTTCCGCGTGATGAGCATTTTCTGCTGAGAAAATAAATTTGAAGATAATAATATAGAACACCTGATGTGGAACTCCAAGAGCCCAGCTACACTATTACATATACAGTAATAACGTCTTAGCAAGAGTTGTTCAGCCTGATGAGCACTCCCTGTTGTCGTATAGAAACTGAAGATCTGGAACACCTGATGTGGAACTCCAAGAGCCCAGCTACACTATAACATATATAGGAATATTAGGAATGACGTCTTAGCAAAAGTTGTTTGGCCTGACTGGCATTTCCTGTTGACTTACAAAAATGAAAGATCTGGAACGTCTGGAATCGTCATGCGCGTCCCGTTGTTTTCCCGTCCCCGGGCTCTAAGAATTCGACATCAGACGTTTCAGATCTTCGATTTTGACGACCCCATTGTCGCTGGCATAAGCAACAGGATCCGCGTACGAAGTCGCTGGCAGAAGCTAGTACTATACTAAAACAGAAATTCAAGCATCCAAAGTCTCAACTTTGCAGTCATTTGAAATTCTTAAATGTGTCGTGTCGTGTCAAATTCGCCAAATAAAACCTCAAAGGTGAGAGGAAGCATAAATAACTCTTTGAAACGAAGAGAAACCCGCAATCCCCGTCAGTCGTAAACGAATAAATTGAGATTTTACTTCCATTTCATATACAAGATTTTTATAGACATAATATGCGACATTTGCAAGTGGAATCCGATATTTAGGACCAATTCGCGAATATAATAAATGAAGGGTTGTTAGAAAGAAAAGAAAGTTTTCCAACTTTTGCTTTCTAGATTACATTTGTCAGACATAGGACGCATATGTTTTTAGTTTGGAGCTAAAACTTTTTGTAATAGAAAATATTATTTATTTTTGAAAAGGGTTAACCCAAAAGTTTTACGCCAACGGTTGTTAATCGTTGAGTGCTTTGCCTAATACGGATTAAATTCGATCATAAAATATTCACAAGAATAAGTGAATGATAAAACCAAAATGAAATGACAGTGAATGCCTGCGCAGGTCTTACGAGCTTGTTAATTGCATCCTGCTAAAGCCTGTCGAAGTACCTAGTTATGTATTTATTTGGTGGAAAAAGATTTGAAACCTACATTTTGTAAACTTTCAAAAAACTTCAATTCCAAATATACGTTAATCGGGGGCGTTATTCTCGCAGAGATTCTCTTTTAGGCCTTTGTCAAACAGACAGGCGATAGCGAACCGAACCGAATCATGTCATATAAAAATGCGAAAGCGATCCGATACTCTATGTGACAGGCTTCAAACAGTTCCATACATTACAAACAAAAACGCTACGCCACGCATTCGGTTCGTCTGTCAGTTTGACAAAGGCTTTAATACTATACACGTGTCCACGTTTTGTACCTAGTCGCCTCTATATTTTATACTAGCACATCGCCCGCGAATTCGTCCGCGCGTATTAAAACATAGCCTATGTTACTCGCAGATAATGTAGCTTTCTCATCAAAAGAATTTTTAAAATCGGTCCAGTTGTTTTTGAGTTTATCTATTACAAACAAACCCTCTTTATAATATTAGTGTAGAAAGTGTAGATTACAAATTATAATTAATGCTAAAGTTTGGATGCTGATGAATGGATGGATGTTTTTCACGGAGATAAATTTATGTCGAGAAAAACACATAGGCTACCTTTTATCCCGAAATTATGTTCTCGTAGAATAAATTTCAAACTCAACGCAAACAAAGCCGCGGGTAATCAATAATTATTATGATGAGACGTTAACGTTACAAGTAATAGCAAAGTTTTTAGTATTAATTGTCCAACTACATAACATAATATTATCATCATTTTCTGAATAATTAAATCAAGCTAATGAATTCGTGCGTCGAAGTAGGTAAGTACCCAATTTAAAGTAATTTCAAAACAATAAAAATAAAATGCTTCATAAAAATAACAAAGCTTTTCGTGTCAATTATATCCTCCACTGAATGAGACTGTAGGGGAAATAATTGACTTTATTACGATTACAAAAGATTCATTTTAATTGCTGTTTGAAAAAACCGTAAAGTTCAACAAAAGCCCTTTTTTCTCGAGGTAAAATCGTCAAATTAGTCCGCCCAGAGTGGGACTGAAGGGACTGTCAGACTCGTACTGACTAAAACCCGCGGTGTTCCTTCAAAAGCCGGTCATGGGTCATGGTTACGTGATGGGACTGTCCCGCGACCCCGGCAAGCTTTGGTTTTCTATAGCCCCATCAGATTGCTGGGTTTTCTTTAAATAGGTATAACGAAAAAAGTTGTCTCCATAAACAAATTAACCCTAATTTTTCATGATTAATCTACATTCTGAATAACAATTGATATAATACCAAATACCTATTACTTCTTGACCTAAAACCACAATTTTAACAACGGGAAAGTATAATCGTAAAAACAGATGACGGAAAACAATTCGCAATTTGAACACAATACGGTTTCGGGACATAATAGAGGCACAATGGTGATTGAAAAACAGTTAGCTTTCCCAATGGGCCCAGTTAAATTAGCTTTCCCAATTTTGCTATGAATTTAACTTTCTATTTATTCATTTTTAGAATTGGTGTTTATATTTCATTGGTAATATTCGGGCAAATGATAATTCATTTTTGTAAAAGAAATTGTTAGTCAATTCATGTATGTACAGCAAAAATGAAAATCATAAGTTGTTGCGATAAAAAATGTTTATACATTACGTCGCTCATGACTAGCTACGAGTATGTTCATTATTAAATAAAAGACTGACTTTAATAAAAAGTATGAAAGTTGTTTTAATTATTTAAATTCATGTAGGTGAGGACTCACACCACCCACCTCCATTTAAAAAAAAAAAGAGTCAAGTTCACTGGCTGATAAGGAACTTAACGTAATCTGAATCATTAATATATCCATTTAAAAACCGGCCAAGTGCGTGTCGGGCCACGCACAGTGTAGGGCTCCGTAGTTGCCCATCAAAATACTTATGCGAACTAATTAAACTGATTCGCTGAATTTAATTTTAAAAAGAAGAATTTTCAAAATCGGTCCAGGCGTCTGAGAAATCGGGGAAAATACATAAAAAAAAAGATTACGACGAATTGAGAACCTCCTCCTTTTTTTGAATTTAGTTAAAAATAGTTGACAATAAAAACCTACCTATCCCCAAAACATACCCACCTATTATAGCTGTAAAAATAAAATTTACAAACTTACATTTGCAGTTGAAGAACATGTTCTGCGATACATTTTGTTTAGGAAAATATGCTATCCAAGTACGTTTTATAAGTTGGTCGACTATTACTCGTAAACTTGTAAAGCCTACTTAGTCATGATAATTTTCCTTCAAACTTCGTTATATATACTACTACTAGCACTACGCCCGCGACTTCGTCCGCGTGATTTTCGAACTTACTGTTGGAAAAACTCAATCAATATTCAACAAAAATTCTATCAACCCGCAATATTCCGTCTTAGGTAACACCTAGGTCCTAAAAATTTAAGACTCCTAACTATCAACCCCAATACAAACTTTTAGGGGTTGAATTTCGTATCATCCTCTCTTAGTGAGAACCTAGATCCTAAACCAATCCTAATCCAACCCCCATGCTGAAACTCCTAGTATTTGTAGTAACAAAGTTTCATACAAACTGTCAACCCCATAAACAGCCCCTTAGGGGTAGAATTTCAGAAAATAGTGCTTTGGTGTGCATTTACGTCATCTAAGAACAACCTTGCAAAATTTTATACTCCTAGCATTTGTAGAAACGAAGTTTCATACAAAATATCAACCCCTAAATCAACCCCTTGGGGTCTATTTTCACAAAACACCCGCAACTACGCCCAAAAAAGAATCTCTATGCAAAATTTGAGTCTCCATACTATCAACCCCGAAAAAGCCCCTTATGGGTCGAATTTCGCAAAACCATCTTAGTGAACATTTAGGTCTTAAAAAGAACCCCTCGCAAATTCGAGACGCCTAGCACTTGTAAAAAAACCCCTTTGGGGTCGAATTTCGCAAAATCCCGCCATGGTGTCCATCTTAGTCTTATAAAAGAACCCGGTGCAAAATTTGAGGCTCCTCACACTTTTATTGACAGAGTTTCATACAAACTGTCAACCCCAAAAACAACCTCTTAGGGATCGAATTTCGCAAAATCCCGTCTTAAGTATTATTTACGTCCAAAAAAGAACCCCTTATGTAAAAATTTGAGTCTCAATTCTATCAATGCCAGAAACAACCCCCTAAGGGTCGAATTTCTCAAAATTTCCACTTTGGTGAGCATTTACATCTTAAAAAGTACCACCATGCAAGATTTGAGACGCCTAGCACTTGTACTAAAAAAGTTTCATACAAACTATCAACGCCAGAAACAAACCCCTTAGGGGTCGAATTTCGCAAAATCCCGTCATAGTGAGCATCTACGTTCTAAAAAGACACCCCATGCAAAATTTGGAATTCCTAGCACCTGTAGTAGCGAAGTTTCATACAAACTATCAACCCCAAAAACAACCCCTTAGGGGCCGAATTTCGCAAAATCCGTTCTTAGTGCTCACCTACGTGGTACAAGGAGGGCTTATGCCAAATTTCAAGTTTCTAGGCCCAGCGGTTTGGGCTGTGCGTTGTCAGATCAGTCAGTCAGTTTTGAATTTTATATATATAGATTGTGAATTTTTTTCACACCCCCAAACATAAACGTTTAGCTGTTAGAGGGGGGGGACACTCGAGTCGAGCAAAAAGTAGCACTTTAAAGCTTAATATTTCACAAACGAATCTTTTTATCAAAAAATTGTTAGTGGATCAATATTTTTTAAAGACGTATTTAATGATACCCCACACTAAGGGGTACGCGAGAAATAAAAAAAACATCCCCACTTTACGTGTACAGGAGGTACCCTAAAAAAAAATATTTTACGAGATTTTATTTTACCACTTTTTCGGCACAACAAATCCGTATATTTACACCAAATTACTGCTTTCTAGTACTGGGCGTCTCTGAGCTAAACTGCGGGGAGACGGACGGACGGACGGACGGACATGGCGAAACTATAAGGGTTCCTTGTTGACTACGGAACCCTAAAAATCAGCTTTGTAGGTAGAAGCTGAGCTTAAAATACAAATTGGAAGATTGCTCAAACTTCATATTTTTCGATCAGAATCCGAACTCCTCTGATATTGGCTCATTGGAATTCAAATCTCGCCCTCGCTGGAATCGCGTGACAGGTAATTTACTAACTTTCCTGAAGTCTTGCGTTTTATCGAGACAAGTGTAAATGGCTTTTGTTTGAACGATTGTTTTCATGATAGAGACAGCCAATTTTTCGATCATTTGGAAATGTTTAACCCAGCAGTCAAACAGAAGGAGTCAGAAATAAACTTCAGCATTTTTGTTTCCAACAACGACCTTGGAGACTAATTTTTAACATAGAACGTCATACTTTTTATTCATGTAATAGAATAAATAATAAATTTACATTAATGAAATCCACAATTAATTTCACGAATGCTAAACCGGCTCTTTAGACCCCCTAGTCTATATTTTGATTTATAAGCTACTTTCAAACGATGAATTGAAAACTAATCTCTTACGTTGTATTTCAAGTACACGTACAATAATGAACTTGATTGTCTGGAGAAATTCCATGACTAAAACTCAAAATAAATAAAACTTAAGGCCACTTTGAAGGAATTTCCCCATAAAATATTGCTGTAATTTGCCGAGTTCCGGAAATTCTCAGCGTCAGCATACCGTCTCAGAAAATATTTGCCCGAAATACCTACTTTTCGTGTTGGCCTTAAAACACGTAAATAATAATTTTGTTGTATAATAGTAGTTTTGAGCAGATGGCTGAAAAGGTCAATATTAATAATCTATTCTGGACTGTTTAAATAATGTAAAACAAGTCAATTTCCGGAGGTTGAGTTCTGGGAATAGAAGTCTGTCAATGTTCCAAACTGAATAGTAATTGAATCTTTCAATATTTGATTAAGTATCCTATTTAATTTTGTACAAGGTTCAGAATTATTTGAAATTCTTAAGTTGACATGGTAAAGTTTAAGTCAACTTTTATTACTACGGAGAAATAAATGTTATGTCTTAGAAAATTTTGTGCTTGTTAATTTATTAATGTATTTAAAATGGATAAGCTCTTGGCCTCAATGTACCTCATTAGCAAAGATAAGACCTAAAGACAAAGTAAACTCAACCAGAAGGAAATCCTGCGCACCGAGTGACGGAAAGAAAAACTGTTTGCCGCCGGACTCCCACAGAATCGTGGTCTCAAGCCGGACCCGATGAGACTCACCACCCCTCCCAATGAGATAAAGATGTATCATATTGTGTCTTTTTTTGGTTGTCCATGTGATTTCGATATACCTACCTACATAAAAAACGTAAAGTCCATACTTTACGTTTTAGGGATGATGCATTTTTTTTTCTATAAATAGAAATACTAGAAACTTGTTTGACCCACGAGCGTGTTACAGTACATCGAAATCTATTAAATACTAGTTGGTCCGGCAAACTTCGTACCGCTTATAACTACCGTCACTCAATAAATCGTTATTGTAATCATCCATCCATCCATCCATCGTACGTCAAGGAATATTATAACAAAAGAATTAGCGAAATCAGTTCAGCTGCTCTCGAAATTTGCGCTTAGCAACAAATTCAGCGATTCATTTTTACAGTATAGATTAAGAACATTACTCAAGAAAATCGGAAAAAAACTCGCCTTTTTTCTTTCTCTACTTGACAGACACCAAAAAATCGTGCAGTCCTCGTCAAAAAAGGACGTACCCAAAATAGACACTTCCAACCTGACCTACTTACTGACATGATCTGATCGATATCCAAGTATTTCGGTCAGACAATATTCTATTATTTATTAATGCATTCTGTTCTGTTTTCTTTGCAGCACACCTTTTTATGTTGTATCGTTTTTTATGAAACCGAAAGGTATCTTTTATAAGGAGAAACTCGAAATGAAAGAAAATAATGTTCCCAGAGTCCCCACTCTGTATTTATGTACTTCTTTCTTTATGGCCAAAGACAATTATATTAATTTGTAGTCGACAAAAAAAAATCGCGTTTTAATCGCGCTAACAGGGCCTTTTATTTTTTGGAAAGCAACTATTGTCCTATGATCCGCGCGACCGTTAATTTTTGAGAGGATACGTTATTATATTTTTATAGTTGCAGATTCAAGCTATTAAATATTAATATTTTGACTTCTCGAATCAGAAGCTCAAAAAAAAGAGGACTAAAAAAAACTGGTAAACAAAGAATAAAAACAACTGACAGAACAGTCATTTCTATGTGATAATTGATGTACTTACATAATGCTCAGCTTCCTCTCCAACAAAAATATCTATGCTTGCTCTATGAAATCACATTTCTTCACATCAGGTCATCGTGCAAATGTGCGTACCCACTACGCTTACTGCTATTTAAATAGATGCCAACCCAATTATGAACCTGAATATAAACGGATATGTGTTTTCAATGGAACAGGACGCAACGTGTAGGTGATTTAAGAGAGAGCGCTATTGTCATAGCGAAATGGTAAATTAATTTCTGAAAATGGTGTCGGTATTCCCAATTTTCGTTCAAATGCTCAATAGAATGGAATATTCCAAATTAATTATTATTTTATTAGTTGTGTTAAACGTAAGTGAACAAAGTGGTGAACTAAAATTGCCGTAGTACTCATTTGATGATTTTACCAAGCTAAAAAAAAAAGAAAAGAAAAAAGTTAACTTTCCTCTTATACCGTGATTGCTACTCCTGATGAGTGCGAGGGCCTTACTTCGATTCCTAGAACGGTAAAGTGATGTGGGGCTCATGGATCAGGAAATGTACCGTGATAGTCTGGATTTCAGCTTTATATTATGGTGGATGGCATTAGAATCGCTTGCTTGAACATAGTATTAAATAGAGTTGCTGAGCCGAAAGACGCATAGAGCATCTGTGGTGAAGCGTGAACTTCGCATGGTAATTGCGTGTCCGTTGCATTGCTCTCTGAGTGGTTGAGGTACTACAGGTACATCACTAACGTTTCCAGGAAATACAAACATGATAATTAAGTCTATAAATTACGTCTAAATTCAAATAGTTTCACGCAGATTACTCTCTTTGAATCTTTTTCTGTCTTCTTGTCTTAAAATCTTTGCATTAGCCGTACACGTTTTTAAATCGCCCATTGCATTGTTACGGTAGTTTACGGAACTGTCTCAAGAGCTTATTGCGGCCCTGGAATAAATTAAAAAAAAATTAAGGAATAGGGTACCTATATTTTAGTCACTTATATATAGCCACTAAAAGTCTGACAGACGATTCCTCTCGACCCAAGGCCGGAAAACATGATGATTTCTCATCCAAAAAAGACCACGCTTTATTTCACAGTACTTATCATATCGTCGATTTGTGTGAATTAGCATTTTACAGCTATCTTTTTTCTAAGTCTTCTCTTAAGATAAATGCTGAAAGAAAATTCTAAGATAAACTGGTACAGTTGCAATTGCGATGCAGTGTGAATGAATTCTGAACGTACAAATGGCTCCAGAAATAAAATATTTCTCGTCATAATTCCGGTCACGTTTTATCTAATCTTAGAAGCAATACTTTTCCTCTAGAAACCTTTGTCAGTAAATATCATCTAATTTATATAAAAAGGCTTTTAGTAAGCTGCTTACCTTTTTATCGAAAGCCAGGAAGAGAAGAAGGAATTTTGTCTTTTTTAACAACGTTAAATGTTTGTTTTTTTTTTATTATTATTATTATACGTGAATAAATATTTGAATTAAAGGACTGACAGAATGAGCATTTATTTCCTTAAGTTACAAGTAAGTATCTTCTTTCTGTTTTCAGGTATTATATTGAACATTATGGAAAGAAATCGCTTTTTTTTAGGTGACCTCTTCCCAAATTTACCCGTATGAATACCGAGTTGGTGACAAATATCAATTAGTAAACTCCAATCAATATAATATTACGTTTTTGTCATTTTCGTTATTGTTGATGCCATAGACATTGGACATAGACCATATAACGAGCATATAGTATCTGCTTAAAATTGCCATACTCTATAGAATTATCAAAGATTTTCTTTTGGAAAGAAAAATTCGAACCGCGGACAGGATTCGAACCTGCGACCTTCGAATTGCGGTTCGAATTTTTCTTTCCAAAAGAAAATCTTTGAAAATTCGCTACGCATGCGTTAATGCGTTTAATATTTAAAAATCTATAGAATTAATTACAAAATATAAATAATAATTTTAAGACCTCTCTATCTATCTCTTTCCTTTAAGTATATGACCAAAGGCATTATCTATGACATAGATAATGCCTTTAATCCTCTTGCCTTCCTTATCCAAATGTCGAATTAAAATCTAGAAAGACAATTTTAGGGCCATCAATAATCTTTCCTTTATGACATAGATTCTATGTCATACAGGAATTTGGATAAGGAAGGCTCAGTCCTTGCTGTAAGTCTATGGTTACCGCAGATAAAATGTAACAACAGATTTAGACATTAATTTATAATTCCGGCTAAGTTGAATTCAATAAATCTTAAATTGTTCCTGTATTTATTTAATTTTTCTGAATAAATAAAATTAAATATTCCGTTTTAAGCCTTCTCCGCAACGAAGGATAATAATAATAAAAAATAACACGGATTTATTCGCTTTTGCTAACGTAATAATATAAGCAAAGTTTTCAACATGTTCTTGCTCCTAGTTTCTCATGACTTTTGACTTTCAAACAAAATAAGTGGAACGAAACGGAAGTTTTGCGTTAAAGTTATTTGGATAAAACTTAGCTATTATTTTAGATCTACGACGCCAAAATGAATTTGAAAAAGGGTACAGATGTTATTAAGTGTTTTCATGAAGTATATTCCCTAAAAGTAATTTCGGACCCTTAAACTTATGTTTCAAACACATTACTGGAGCAATTTTCATGTGCTAGGTCTAAACAAAAGTCTAGATAAAAATTTATTGAAAGGTGCAATCACAAAACAGATAAAAGAGGGAGAGAGTATAAATTATTATCTGTTCTATGGCTGCAATCAACAGCAAATACGCCCCTCTATTGCATCCCTATGATTGAGTTTCCTCACGATATAAATCGTACGATCTCTGTAAATTAGAGCTTAAAAATTAACAAGTAAACATCAAATAATTATGAAAGGAAAATCTTATCCTCAAACTGACCAAAGTCGTTATTCTAATGAAACTCGACAACGTTTTACTGCCACGTTTTGTGCGTGACCTACTTATGGCAAAGGTACCATCCTGTTCAGACGCACAACTTTTGGACAACTTGGCCACAAAACTGTGGATGGGATGGTTCGTGGTGACCTAGACAAATCGCTTCCATGCACAGCTTAGTTTTAGAAAGCTCGACTTGTGGTGTTCGTAAATTATTTTAAGTTCAAGCCATGATGTGGTAAATGGTCAAATCAGGACATGTTTATAGATTTTAAAAATGTTTCGTAAAGTCGAGAGAAGTGTTTGGGTTCACAATAAAATAAAATGCAATGAATTGAAACCATATTGCCTCTTAAAGGGGCTATTTAGAGGGAGAGATATTTATCAATATCGGAGGCGCCGTACGCGCCGCATTTAAGAATTCGTTGTATTAAATCAAAAGAAACCTCACACTTTTATTCGTACCGCACGCATCGCCTTTCAGTAAATGTTAATTATCAGCAGCCGAATATTGAAGGAAGGATGTTGATAGTGCTATTGACGTTATATAAAGCGGTGCATGCAGCGCGTATGGTGCTGATAAATGTGCGACCAACTTTAACTAACTTTCAGCAACATTGACACTGTCAAATGTATAGCGATGTTGCTATAAGTTTTATTGCAATTAGCTTCAGGCGACGGACCACTGGACATAATGCTACGGATACTAATCCCCGCTACGAGTTCTACGACTGCCGCTACGTGCTACGTCGTAGCAAACAATTTTTGCATATCTAAAGAGCTCGGCTCTCTACATAAAGTTTGACTGATTCAGCTTCGGTTCGCATCTATGTCGTGTGTACATCGTGTCTATGTGTAGTGTGGTTCAAAAATGGCCCGTCTGCACACATAAGGCGTAAGGCAATACATTATTCAACAAAGCACCGCTCGCTACACACTTGTTAGTAAAATATTCCGTGATACTGATAACTTCGATAAAGACATGGAATGTGATATTCTTTTAGTTTTGTATCAAGGTAAGTAAAGAAAAAGAAATTGTGGCTATCGATCTTGACCTTTACAACTGTAGATTAGATTACTCGTAGACCAACTAGACGTTTGTAAGTTGCCTATTTGGTCTAATCTAATCTACAATAACGTTAGCTAAAAAATGCATAGGGGAAAACTAGGTAATATGCCCTAGTTGACAAAACGCCCTACCATTCTAAACATGTTTAACGCCAACAGTGGCCACACTCGCGTGTCGATCCGAGTAGTAAGTTTGAATGCTACGGTGTGATGTCAACTATGGCGCATAATCCAGTTTTACCCTAATAAGATAAAGTGACAAATCATCATCATCTGCCTTACTTTTTCCCAACTACGTTGGAGTTGATAAATAATATAAAGTGACAAATGAAATAATTATATTAAATTTATAGCAATAGCCCTTCTGCCTAATTGTTGTCGGTTTCTCAACATAGATTCTAATTTATTATGTTTAAGTGTAATTCACTGCTCACTCAAAGGTCTCGCTGATGGTGGCGTGTATGTCGGATCATTTAGTTCCCTTCAAAATGGTTGAGCTAAATGATGCTGATATATGTGTCATGTTCGTGAACGGGCGCTGTCAGTTGGGACTGGTCATCTCTTAGCTGCCACGGCCTATTTTAATTATTAGTAACTTTATTTTGAATTGTCTTTTTATTTTACTATGGACACTATTAACTTGCCACATCGTTCTCACATAATGTACCATCTGATGATGAATGATGTAACAAAAGTTTTGTAATAATTTTGGCGATTGAAAAAGAGTGTCCATGGAGTTTCTTGCTCATTCTTCTCCATAGAGATCTACGCTTTGGAATGAGCACCTACGGTACTTTCACAGTTTTTATGTCTTGTGACTGGGACTGTAGCACCATAACTATTTTTGTTATTGTTTTATTTTATGTCTTTTGACAATTCATAAGTGCCTGTAATTGGCCTAGTTGAAATAAACGTTTTGATTTGATTTGATTTGATTTGATTCATTTTCTTGGCTTCGTCCCTGGAAAAATTCTGAAGGGCTGGTTGAATTAACCACCCCATTTTTGATAAACCGGAACTTCGATAGTAAATATACTAAGAATATTTGAAACTGGTAGTCAGTACAACTTTACCGTGGTAATTTTAAAATGTACGAGTTTCGCTTGGAACATAGTTTTCGTTTCAGCGAACAAAAATCTTTTGATAAATGGCCGAACTATACGCGATAGATTTCACCCGTGGCTGCAACTGTCGCCATTATTTTTGCTGCAACGCTCTGTATGTATCAAAATGCAGGTCAGAAAATGAATAAACCATAAGCTGTTTGAAAAGAAAATTGTATCCCGAGGGTGTAATAAACTTCATGAAAACAAAAAATTATTTGTATAGACGCTGTCTTCCAAAAGTGTTGCACAAAAAAATGTGATTGAAACCATACCTGATCCTATCCATTTGTAGTTTCACTGAAACTCAGTATTCATAATTATAAAAAAATGTTGTTTTGAAAAAGAGTGATAACATACAAAATCCTCCAAAAAACTCGCAATTAGTATGCGTGTTTGAATATGAGACAAAGTTCCATAAAAGAAGTATGTAAAGACCTGAAAATTAACTTAACAAATAAATAATCTGACCTAATTTAGTTTGGGGAATTGTCAAAACCGAATCTGTCTGGTATGCTCAGGCTGCTAACCGGACAGGTAACACGGTAAGTTTATATCAAATTAATCCGAGTTGATTATAATTTTGTTCAATTCACACCAAATCTTGATGAATTAAAACAGAAAAACTTTATCGTCAATCACTCTATTGGTGTTAATCGTATGGATATCCATTTTGTAGTACTTCAGTTTATTGCATTCAGACTGACAAATAAACCCAGAGATTATACTTAGTTTTATAAATATGGAGTCATGCAAAGCAAAAAGAGTACGGAAGTAAAGCAGTAGAAGCACATTGTGAATTAATTTAGAACCCTCATGAAAACCATGACAACATAAATGAAAATTCAATATCCATTTTTATGAACCGACTTTAAAAAAAAAAGTAGTTTCTTAGTTCGACCTGTATGTTTGTCCGCGATTATCTCACGTTTGGCTCAACCGATTTTGATGCGATTTGCAGAAATGTGTTCGTTACATTCTGAGGAAGGTTTTATTATATAACAATAATGGATATCTCGTGAAGTTGCCCGCATAGATCCGTTTTTGTTGTTTACTAGGATTGAAGATTTTTAAAAGACGCCGATTATAATATGAAGATTTTTGTTGAATATCTAAACTACAAGAGGAAAAATAAAAACTTTTTGAAAAAAAGGGAACCTACATCAAAACCGAACACAAAAAAAATGAATTCTTTCGTAAGTCGGTGGCCATAGTCAACGAAATTAAAAACAAAGCCACCGACTTAAATTGTTTCACAAAGTAAAACTCTCCATCGAAATACACTAACACTAACCTAATAAATAAATAATCTGACCTAATACAGGCTAGGGAATAGTCGAAGCCGAAGTTGTCTGGGATTCACAGGCCGCTAACTGGACAGGTAACACGGTAAGCTTATATCCGCTAAATTAGACAGAGTCGGAATTGGGTTAGACAGCGATTACCGTTCATTGTTGCTTTTGAACGGGAGTTTAGAGGGTTAATTGACAGTAGAGCAATCAGTTTATTGAGGCATAGGGCCAAAATGAGTAGTTGTGCTTTAAATTGATATTTATTTTAATGGAAATTAGCTTATGCTCGCGACTTTGCCCACTTTTTTTTAGCGTGGTAAAATCATCAAATGAGTCCTCCCACCCCGGGCAGGGCGGGAGGGACTGTCAGATTTGTACTGACTAAAATCCACGGTGTCCTTCAATCGCCCTTTATGTTCCGGGGTCACGGTAAGGAGATAAGTCCCGCGACCCCGGCAGGCTTTGGCCCTCTGAGAGGGGGCCCGTCATTTTTGCTGACACTCTTTGAGGCGCGCGTGGGACACAACGCGCCGTCGACCCGGGCATGGTCCATGGTCGGACAGCGAGTTGCCCTTTACTCGCTGTCCGCATGCCCGCGCCTACGGTGGCCGGAGATCATCCACTTGGAGTAATTGTGGGTAATTGTTGCATGAGACCATTTTACAGATAGCTAAAAACTCCTGATGATTATCATCCATAGTTAGTTGCCTTTCCACCAATTCACACTAAGCGCTTTCTATCTTTCTTCATAATGCGCACAACAAAGATGTGGAACTTACTTCCTGCGTCGGTGTTCCCGAACGCATACAACCCGAATCTATTCAAAGTTAGAGAGAACAGTCTTCTTCTGGGTATGCTCGCTTCATCATAGGCTTTGTCTTAGTCTCCTTTGACCTGGTGGCTAGGCTGTAGGAAAGAGACAGAGCTATACAAGTTGTCTAGCAACATTTCGTTACCCGAGCGGAACCACTCACGATTTAACACGTCATGGTATGCCACCTGGACTAAAGTCAAGAGCAAACCCATCTCAAATAAAAAAAGCAGATTGTATTGTATTGTATAACGGGCTGGTATCCGCAACTCCACGTCATATGCGCGTATTTTGCGTGCGGAAAAAGCAGATTATAAACTTTCTACATACATGCATCGATTAATACTAGGGCACTTCATCAGACTCCTGTCAGGTCAGAAATTCGACGAAGGATAAGTAGCTTTCTGCCCTGTTCTTCATACCCCCTGTATAGATAAATAGATTAGGATAGAATTTGTACAACACGAATTTGTGCAATAATAAAGTACAACACATTTATCAATTTGGTAGCAGATGGTGGTAACCTAAAGAGGGCACAGCTTTATAACCTTCCAGTTAAATAACTAACCACGAAATATCCCAGTATGCAGCACAAACTTGCAATAAGAAGACAGTCCTTTGTTATTACTACTCGTATATCATAACCATCCTGCCCTTATCCCATTTCGCTTAGAGTCGGCGCAACACGTTTTCTTCTTCTATTCCACCCTGTAAGACTTTTCTTTTTTTTTAGCGTGGTAAAATCAAATGAGTCCTCCCACCCCGGGCAGTGCGGGAGGACTCATTTGGGTCACGGTAAGGAAATAAGTCCCGCGACCCCGGCAGGCTTTGGCCTTGGAGGAGGCCCCGTCATTTTGCTGACGCTCTTTGAGGCGCGCGTGGAATACGACGCGCCGTCTACCCGGGCATGGTCCATGGTTGGACAGCGAGTTGCCCTTTACTCGCTGTCCGCATACCCGCGCCTACGGTGGCCGGAAATCGTCTGCCGACGTCCGACGCCGTGGGCGTCTACCACTGCGGTTGGGGCGGAGGGAGGACACTGTCCTCTCCCTCTCGCGGCCCGCCTCCTCCTTCGCGAGCATTACTGCTTCGCAGAAGGAGGCGACCTCTTCCCACTCCGTCTCGCCACGCAGCATGGCCTCGACCAATGCCGGGCGCGAGAGGTCTCCGCCTATCGCTTCTGTGAGGATACGGCGGTGCTCTGCCCAAGCGGGGCAGTCCTGCACCGTATGCTCCACCGTGTCCTCCGGGCGATCTTCGCAGTGGTTACACCCGGGCGTTTCTTCCCTCCCTATCCGACACAGGTACCTCCCGAAACTTCCGTGTCCGGTGAGAACGTGCGTCATACGATAGGTCAGGACGCCGTGATGTCTCTCCAGCCACTCCTCAAAGAGGGGTCTTACCGCCCCGATTGCGGCGTGCCCGACCCTGTTAGACTTAGCATTAGTTTAGTCCTTTTTCTATCATATAATTCCTTACATATTCCATGCATCTTTGGCCTTTCTCTACCAGCTCCTCCAGCAACATTCATACCCACCACTCACATGAGTGACAGAAGCCTTGCTATCTACGTATATGCAAACATAATTCTTAAAAAAAACGCTCTCTGTAAGCCCCTCTCTGATAAATATAACCAATTTTTATAATCCAATAAGAAGGACTAGCAATTTTATAGAAGTGAACCTTCACCTGTCTAGTGATAAGTCGAGGACCTCTCAAGAAGATTGATGGCACAAGTATCCATCTAACTTTATGTCTGTAGCATCAACCTGCGAGGTAAATGTCAAGATGCGGTCAACGGTGACCGCTATATTCGTCTTATATATCAATTTGTACGAGAAAAGTGAATTGAAGATCTATATAATTATACGGCCTTTATCTCAACGTTTTTCGATCCTAAGTAGAACTTTTTTTGTTTTTTTTTTTTAGCGTGGTAAAATCATCAAATGAGTCTTCCCACCCCGGGCAGGGCGGGAGGGACTGTCAGACTTGTACTGACTAAAATCCACGGTGTCCTTCAATAGCCCTTTATGTTCCGGGGTCACGGTGAGGAAACAAAATCCCGCGACCCCGGCAGGCTTTGGCCCTCTGAGAGGGGGCCCCGTCATTTTTGCTGACGCTCTTTGAGGCACGCGTGGAACACGATGCGCCGTCGACCCGGGCATGGTCCATGGTCGGACAGCGAGTTGCCCTTTACTCGCTGTCCGCATGCCCGCGCCTACGGTGGCCGGAGGTCGTCTGCCGATCCTAATTAGTACTTCAAAATATTATGATAAATGTTGAGAGATCACTTTCCTACTGCATACAGATCATGTTAAAGAATATGAAATAATTATCAAAGCTAATAATACTCAAATGCTTAGAAAGAAGTGTGCCTAATGTTAGGCGGTGTCCTGCGTGAGCGACAAATACGACGAGACGCGACGCAATATGAAGTAAATATTATCATAATATTATAAAAATAGTTGAAATAGTTCCAATCGCGTCGCGTCGCGTCGTATTCGTCGCTCAAGCAGGACACCGCGTTACACATTTTCCTAGTCAAGTTTGATAAAATTGGCGAGCCTATTGCCATCAGCTGGGCATAATTCCAGATTCCGTGACTGTTGCTGATAGATACCTGATGAAAAAACTGTGAAATACTTTGTTCGATATGGAATCGAAACCAGAAGGCCTTGTTCAACAGTCGCACTTGCGACCTCTAAACAAATGAGGCAGATCTACGTTAATAATATGAATTTATTCATCCTTTTTAAAACGCAGACTGTAATTTAAATGAATGTGTGATCAAGTGAACAAATCCGCGCAAAAGGGATCGGTTTTATCATAATTGAAATCGATAATATTATAAAACGGACTACATTTGAGTGCAAACGAACTTCTTTAAGATCATATAGGTGGGTGGTACTAGTGAAATCGCGAGTAACAGTGTAAAAAAAATTAATTAGGCTTTGCAATTTGAATATTTTATGTTTTCCATTACGAAACCTTTTTGGGAATGTAGAAAAGAAAAATTTTAAAATCTTTTTTCATAAAATAAATCTAAGTTTCAAGTACTTTCACTAAACCTGAAACCCAAAAATGTTGCGTAAAAATTTGAATTGTTTTTTTTTTTTTTTTTTTCAGTTGATCCTATTCAAAGTCGTTTTAGGCGGTAACCACGGGTTTCGTGCTTAGACATTAGACCCCCTGACTTACACATGTATACTACCGCTAAAATACATATTTCTCTGCACATGCTGCTAATTGGCAAAGTTTCCATAAACATTAACAAAGAGAAAAGCGAAACTAATTACAACTAAATAGGCGTAATGATTACTTATTGCAAAACTTACGAGCTTAACTGCAAATATCTTTCAAGGGAATATAATCCTTCTTCCTTATATGCTAAGATCCGTTTTTGGAGCATTTCAAGGAGTATTTTTTTTTTTTTTTTGATATTCGAAACTCATTTTAAAGTAGTTTTGGAAACATGTTTTTTATTACAGGCTAATAATTTACACGGTATGGCAATTATTTTCTAAAATATGTAATTATAACTTGAATTATTTTCATAATTGCTTACCTATCGTGAATAATTCACTCACCCTAACCCAAGTGTGGAAATAAGTGGTGCTTTTAGTTTTATTAATATTCAGGATTTAGGTCGACATCGATTTTTGATCAAATAACGAGTTGTTATATGGGTCAGCGGAGTCATGTAGGTACAGTTTTCTAGGTATCCATCTTTATACAAGCATTTATTATAATATTACCATTTTACTGGTGAAAGGTTATGCAGTTCTCTTCTATTTTCAAACCCAATTCAACATGTTCAAATTAAACTGATAAATGATAAATGATATTTATTTAGCAAATTGGTTATAAAAAACACTTTTACACGTCATCAATATTTTTAAAGCTAGATGGGGCCGGTGTTTCCTACCTGACTACTCTGAGAAGTAACAGCCAAAACAAACTCAGAGGTCACAGTCTCTTTTAAAGTCCAGACATTGTTTTGTTCAGGTCATACGAGGACCATGCGGGTGTCTGAGATGGTCTTTTGAAGAAAGAGCCACACAGATTTGAGTGGACCTGTCCAGTCAGTGCAAGCATTTGTCGGTAATCGTGTAGCTCGACTCAGAACACAAGGAGCTCAACGACACGACGAACAATACCAAAGAAAGGACATTTGGGTAGGCCGCTTAAAGTACTCAAATTGTCAGACAGTAAAATTATTATAAATCAACAGCAAAACTTCCCCACATTCGTCCTCGCATTCACAATGATAAAAAGTACACAAATAAAAAATAAATAAAAATTTTTAGAAACATGTCAAATTGTAAAAAATAAAATAATGAAAATAGAATAAAATTACAGAGTAATTAATGTCAAATGGTAAAATGTAAAAAATAACAAAAAAAAAAATTAAAGTCACAAAGTAACCCACGTCAAATTGTATAAACATAAAAAAATGTCAGATTGTATAAAAAGAAACGAATAAATAACAAAAACAGACAAAGTGCTAAAAATATGAAATACAAAAGATACAAAAAATAATAATAATAAAAAAAAAAATTACTATACAACAAATACATTCAGTGAGTAAATTCAATTGGAGCAGCTTAATCCCAAGCCTTTTTGTCTTCAAGATAGTGGTTAACATGATAATAGGCTTTCTGAAGCAATTTCCGTTTTATAAACAATTTGAATTTATATGCTTAGTGCTTGAATGGGACTAGGAATCTTATTATAAAAACGTATACATTGACATCGAAATGTGCCCCCTATTTTTTTGAGCCGGGTAGTTGGAACCATGAATTTGTCCTTATTCCTCGTATTTATATTGTGGAAATCACTGTATTTTTTAAAAAGATTAATATGTTTATGTGGGTACAAGAGGTTTACTGCAGTTGCCTTATAGATTTCAAAAACCTTTACCATTACAATGCATTGCACATCTTCCGAATAAAGACCACTAGACACAAGCGCAAATAGGCCGCAGTATTCCTCGGTCAAGTGACTGAATTCACCCCGAGGGTTGAAATATCACCGGGGTGATTCAACACTTGAATGGGATCTGTTTACTGAGACGCTTGTAAGACTCTTGAGGCCAGGGGTACTTCCATGAGAAAATATGAACTTTTCATTCTCAACGGCAAGGCATTTTACTGAAGTGGTAAAGGTTTTTATTACTGGAAGTGACAAGATGTTGCCATTTTTTTCGTTTGCGTTTAAGTGAAAAGATGGATGGATAACGTGACAGATGATAATGTTACGAAGGCAGTGAACTCTTAGGTGACAGCTAATTGAGATGTATGGAAGAAAAATGTGTAGTGTGCCAACTTTAGATAAATTGAGATGAGGATAACATTAAAAAATTACGGTTCAACCTATGTAGTTTTTGGCTTTCTTGAAGGCATGACAAAGAAGGGAATAATCTTCAAAAAATCAATTTCAGATGGGCCTCAATCGGCATTAATTTATAAAACGTTTAAAAATTTTCCCGGTGTTTGTGTGTTAAATGTGTTTAAATTTTTTGTAAAAATATCCACAATATAGGAGAATTTTCTGATATAGAGCAACAATTTTCTTGTTAACCTTTAGATGGAAAAAACAATTATTAATACCTATCGTTCACTCAATTATGTCTCGATTTATAATTATTCAGAACACGAATATCGATTTTGTTACTAAGTATTTATATCTGATCATAGAGAATGTTTGTGACAATGTTTTTTTTATTTTATTTTACAATTTATGTACACAAAATATACAACACAGGATAATTTAACATAGAAATCTGCTTATTTCTTTCTATAGAAATTTCTGCCAGCAGACCCGCGAAAGGTTAAATGAAAAAATAAATATTAATAAGTGGAGACCTAACCTATAACATACGAATACATAATAAACATTAATACACACACTTATATATACATATATAAATATATAATGCAAAAATATAATAAACATATAAATTACAATAAAATTGTGATGATGAGTAATGCTCTTTTAGTCTAGTTTTAAATAGCTATATTGTATTTAAGTCACGAATCCTAGGCGGAAGTGAGTTCATCTCACAGTTTACCTACATAATCTTAATACATACACGTGCATTTACTAAGTGCCTGGGGCTAAGAACAGTGGCAATCCCCCGAGGACTATTACTAGCAATATGCTTAATGCCTAACTAATAGCCTGAGAGACTAAACAGATACGTACATTGTCAGCACAATATGCTGCATTCTCTAGTGAATAATAAATTAGGTATTGTTACTTAGTATCCTTGAAGTATAATGCCACATTCATCACATCAAGTGAAACAACTTGCTGTGAGTAAAGGAGCGGAAGAGCCTGTCAAACTCTTACTGATTAAAAAACAACCTGTTCCACACAATTATATACAATTCGAAGCTATTTAAGTCTATAAGAAAGTGTTTTAAGTTTACAGGTACACGGAGCCCTGCTTGGCGGGGCTCCTATTTCCGTGTACAAGGTTTAAAGGAATCTAACCATACCGAACCTCGGGGTGCCTCGGGGTGCTTAAGAGTTGTTAGGGCCTTTGAAAGTAGACCACGAGGTTCGGTTTGGTTAGGTTTCACACATTTTCCGGCGAAAAGTTTAGAAATTACATACATTCCCTAGGAATTGTATTATACAATGACGAATTACATAAATTTCCGTCAACATAAACATTAACATAAACTCATATTCGCCTCCCAGCACGCAACGACGCGATTATACGAATAGAAACCGCTAAAATACAATTCAATACATTCCACTAACCACCTAATTTAAAAATTCATTTAATTCTCACCAGAAAACTAAAGAAATCCAGTCCTTTTAAAACTTAAATTGTTAGCGGTTTCTTCTTTGGCTGGCACGAACTGATACCCAAGCCATTGATTGGCGCGTGGTCGTACTAATTAATGACTCTTTTTGGTCATTACAAATCGCACGAAACCATTTAAGTACCTAATGGAGACATTTGTGTCCATTTGGTGATGAGGAAATTCGTTTTAGTACTGACATTTGTATCCTTTTATACTGAAACTAGCAATTACCTATAGTTTCACTCGCTTTTTAATCATTGAAAGAATTTTATCGTTGTTTCTAAGATTACCCTCTGTTCGCGGGATATCGTGGCCCTGGAACGCAGAGGAAAACCGATAGAACAGGGTAATTTTGGTCAACAAGAGTCAAGAGTCAGTCTCTTCCGCTCCACTCAAGGTCATTTGGTGCTTTCACCACCCAAAAGACACCCATAAGTACAAACGTTTTGCTAGTACAGACTGGTTGCGTTGTTCAAAAAGAGGTTGATAGTAGTTAAAGGGAAATGTTGGGATACAAATTTTCTAGCAATGAACTGTCAAGCTGAGTTGATTGATTCTGAAATAGGTGGTTGGATTGATACCAGAACGGCTGTGTGCATTTGTAATGCACACACACGCTTTTGGCTCTCCCTATTTTTCATGCAAAAAGGATTGTGACGCATCTATGTAACCCAATAAAGATCCCTTCCAAATTAGGCCGAAAAAAGTCAATGCCAATCAATTACCCTAATACCGGTGTGGTCCCCAAGCCAATACAAATGGCAAACACGAAGTAAAAGTTATTCTGATCTTTGACGCTCCATAAATAAACGATCATAAACAGAGTCAACTAAATAATATTCTGAAAAGGGTCATTCCTAAGCGTATTCGATATTACCGAAGTATTTATGCCACACAGATATTTTGACCTTCTCGAAACTACGAATAGTTGGGAAAGCCAAGTGAACTTGCTAGAACTTTCGTTTTAAGGGGGCGCGAGTAACCTGCTTAGATAACTTTCCCAATCTCGGTTTAAGATTAGTTAGGAATTGGTTTGGCTGGTCCAGATGGAAAGATTAGAGAGTTTTGCCTAAGTGGTCACGTTTGTTTGGTCATAGATTTATACGTAAACTACAAAAAAAACCTACAAGACTATACTATACAGCGTGTACGAGAAAAGTGTCGGACAAACTAAAAAACAGAACAACTTTCTCCATTAAATCAACGTCGTAATCATAAAGAAACATGAGTACCTTAGCACGAGTTTTCAGTATTTGAGACGTAAAGTAAATTGGAACTTTGACAATTTCAAATTGACAATTTTCAAGGAAAAAATTAGTTCCTTCTTCGCACACTAGCACCAGCACACAAGAAACGCTGTGAATACTGGAAAGACGCTGTAAAGTAAAAGAGTGAAAACTCGTGCTAAGAGTTCAGTATCCTTAGCACGAATTTTCACTCTTTTACTTTACAGCGTCTTTCCAGTATTTACAGCGTTTCTTGTATGAAAAAATGGAACAGCGCCTCTGGTGTGCGAAGAACGAACTAATTTTTTCATTGAAAATTGTCAATTTGAAATTGTCAAAGTTGCAGTTTACTTTACGTCTCAAATACTGAAAACTCGTGCTAAGGGTACTGTTCTCTGTCAGTAAAACTTAAATACGTACTCGACTTTATGGGGTAGCCGATTATGGCAGACATTAACAATAACGTTATGGCGTCATACACGCTAAATTTGTTGTACCTATTGTGCATATTATATCAAATTTGTCTGTGTAATTATGGCATACCTAATTATGTAAAAACCCAATATCTAAAAAAGGATATGTGCAAAAGTGACTTATGGTGATCAAATACATGATTGCGATGACTTAAAGTTTGTGTTACTTTTCAAGGCATATTTATCATTTCAACCTGGTAATATTTGTAAACCACTCATTGCAAGAAATGTCTCTTTACTATTTAGGATAGGAAGCTGTTCCATTCTCTCCCGTATACCTTCCATAACAAAATCATTTCCCACGTCTGTATTTTGTTAAAAAGTTATAAGTTATTCAGATCATTTTCGCTTTAACGTTACAGAAACGAATGGACCCGAAAAAAACGACATGCGGAAACGCAAAACAAAACATTGGCTTTCGATCCCTGACATGTAAAACGTTTAGGAAAGACCCTTAACACACACAAAAGCTGTGTCAACAGTCTGTGACGATGTGATATTTGTGTGCCCGCACAAATTTGTTCAGCGCCCTTAATAAGGCCCGGCCTTGTCCGAAAAAAAAAATAGGCATTTCTCAAAATGCCCATTTTGTTTTACAGTTCCGTGAACTGTGTGAGTTTATTTTTTTAAGGTGATTGCTTCGATGTAGCCCGCGAAATTCAAATTTTTTTACGTTTTTTGCAATTTGCAGGCCAGTGACATGTTGTAACTTTATAAATATTTGTGTTGCGCAAATAACAAGTATAATTTTAAATATAAAAAATATCAAAAAACTCGCTCCATCAGCTCTCACATAGAAAAGGTGCATCGTAGTTAGATTTCGGAGATTTTAACATGATGCACCTTTTCTATGTGAGAGCTGATGGAGCGAGTTTTTTGATATTTTTTATATTTAAAATTATACTTGTTATTTGCGCAACACAAATATTTATAAAGTTACAACATGTCACTGGCCTGCAAATTGCAAAAAACGTAAAAAAATTTGAATTTCGCGGGCTGGTTGGAGCATCCCCCTTAAAGGACCATCCTTTGCTGTTTTTGGCGTTTAACTTTTAATTGAAACATTTTGTAAACAAGGCATTAGGTTTACTCATGTAGATTTGAATAACGAAATTGCTTTACAAATACAAAGCAAAATTCATAATGTTTGTTACTTTTACAAATCAATAGAAGCTGTGAAATATTATGACAAATATTTCACAGACTTCATCATCATCATCATCATTGTGTCACCCCGGATTCACTCACTACTGTGTACCTATAGGCCTCCTCCTTTTTTGCTAGCTACTAGATTTTGTGCGTCCCTCATGCATCTATTCTCAGCGACTTTGACGATAAATAGTCAATCCAACGCGCTTTTGTTTCTTTGGCCGAACTTTCGCACTATTCGGTCTTTAAGTGATAAAGAATAAGAAACGCCTGAAACGTCCGCCGAAGCTACGGATTTCGTGCTTAGATAGTAGTACCCCAGATGTGCTGCCCAACTCCACTTGATGCACATCACCCTGTTCAGACTTACATCCATTAAAGTTAATATTGCCATGAGTTTTCACAAGTCTTTTTACCTTTTATTCCAATGCAACGATTGGTCAAAAAAAGTTAAGGTGAATTATGAGTATGACGCAATGAAGACTCCATTAGGTAATTTAAATGTAGAGGTCCCTTTATAGAAACACTTAGAGTGGCTTAATGGCTTTTGGGTGAAAAACTGAGTGAAGTCACCCAAAAGGGTCAAAGGGATGTTTCATTAATTTTGTTTGCGAGCAAATTGTGGATAGATAATTATTTTAAAAGCTGTTATAAGTTTATTGTATAAGATTTTTCGTTCTTAATTGTACTGGTGTGTTGTTTTTAATCTTGAACACTTAAAAGGCATGGATGAACAACAGAAATATGCGAGAAATTTCTTGAAAATTCCGGCAACATAATTAATGGGAGCCTTTGCGCTAATGACTTAACTATTTAAGGTCATTTACTCGAACAAATGACCTTTACGCCTAGATATTAACATAGGGTACATTAAACCTTCATTGTCTTTGTCCCTAACTTGGCTTAAGACATACAAAACTATGTTTGTGACCGCGGTAATCGCAATTTCCGCGTGTAGATTCTAATAGAATTACACAAAAATCTAAAGTACCGAAAACTACTTACCATCGTTAGCAAACTGTGTTTTAAACGCACTCAATGTTTCTTAATAACACATCTTATTAGGTAATTGAATAAAAAAGACTTAATTAACTTTACATATTGTGACAAGAAGCCGTGTGATGTGACGATCCGCACTCTTCAAGCAGGTAGCTTCACCTCGCATGAAAAGTAATAATTTGTGTAGCAACTACCCTTAAATGATTTTTATCATAAAATTATAATATTATCATGTTACAAGTATTATTTAACTGGTGTAGTAAGACTTACGCAAATACGTTAAAAATTGTTATTAGATGATCACATACATTATCACATTGCATGTACAGGTGAATTAACTAGTTCTTCTTCAGCGCCGTCTGTCTATTTTTTTTAGAACTAAGTTTGAATTCTCCACCCTTAATTTTGTTACCCCTGCATCAAATACTATTCTTACTACTTTGTAGATGGCGTTTGTGATATAAAGTTCCGCACAGGGACCTTGGCGACATCTATTTAAAAAAAACAATATTTTTTAAATCAATGTTTGTAATCGTGGATAGATGGCGCTGATATCAAGGTTATTTGGCGAATGTGCTACTGTAGATAATTCATTTTATTTATTTTTATTGACAATTTTATCATTAAAATTACTTGATACCTACATAAAACTAATTTGTTCCAAACTCAGGGCTTCATTTTATTTCAGTTGCGTATTTGCTTGGATAGGAAGCTGCAGTCTTTAAACTTGATAGCAAGCAATCAAGGCGATGTTCTTTGTTTTATTATAACCATCAGTGGAGATAAGATGATATAGATGATCTGGGTATACCTTTCACTTACTTTGATTCTATTTTACAAGAGACTATTTAATTGCAGTACAATCCATAAAGCTATTGTCAAACAGACAGGCGTGACAAACGCGAAGCGAGGCGTTTTTGTTTGTAATGTATGCAATTGTTTGAATCTGGTCACATAGAAAAAGCGAAAGCGATCCGATAGTCTATGTGACGGGCTTCAAACAATTGCATACATTACAAACAAAAACGCCTCGCTTCGCGTTCGTCACGGCTGTCTGTTTGACAATAGCTTATAAGTGGAGAAGAAAAAATTATAAATTTTCCTCTTCCGCTATAATTTTTGATTAATTTCGAGATCGAAGACAGTAAAATTCGTTCACCATGAGTTCGTTGTAGTATCATATTATCTGTGCCTCGTTACTTTTCTGGCGGTTCCATCATTAGTTCTGGCTTTCAGGAGTTGTAGCGGTTGGACATTCAGGTGCACCACGGGCAAAAATAATTTCCCGTAGTACACGAGGTGAAGCAAGCGGGTGGACCACGGGCAATAAACGGGGTTAGTGTATAATAGTGAGTGTGATGGACTTGCACTCCATGGAAATATTGGAGTTGTGTTGAAAATGTAGTGGTTTTTTGGGTTCTATTCCTTTAATACTATAATTAGGTAGTGGGAGTAGGTTAATTTTGGAATGAAAGCAATATATAATTTTTATGGAATTTATTTCATCTTCAATTTCAAACTACACCTTCAAAATTACAGTTGATTATAACTACTATAAGCTATAATTTTTACCTAACTTCCGTTTCGGTACCTACTTTGCTCATGAAAAAAATTTTGACACGTTTTCAAAACTTCCAAATATAAGAATTTCATCCGATATCTTTAGCCTACCTTTCCATTATGCGTTTACTACATAATCATACTTCGTACAGAGTACATGAGACGGATGAATAAGAAATTATGTTTTCTACAAAATGTAGATGTTTAAAAATCGTCAATGACGATGATTCTGGACCCAAATGATTCCCATTCTCATGTAATAAGTACCACTGCTTAATAATAAAACGGTATATTAAGTTCTATATTAAAATTAGTTGCACGCTTGCAAAAGCTGCTTTGCGGTGGTTAAGTAATTATAACATACAATTGTTAATTATAATAAACTTCACATACATCCGAAAAATTCGTTCATTCTCATACATATCTACGTTAATATTATTCTAATGATCACTAAATTAATTAACAAAATAAATCTGTTAAAAACGTAATTTATTTTTAAGTCTCAAACAACGTTTCTTTCAAAAAATCAGGTACAAATCAATCAAAATTAACACTAGGGTAACTGAATCATCCAGAGGAAGTATTTCATGAGATCTTGTTGTACATTATTAGACAAATGTGAACATAATTAAGCATGAATATGCGTTACACAATAAATACGATGAACTTAATTTATAATACACAACATTTTTTGGCTTTTATTGTATTAAACACAAAATCACAGAAGAATCTATTAAATATAGCTGCTACACCTTTCATTTAGTAAATATACCACTGGCCTTCAATTAATGTCGTTGTAAAAATACCAAGTGATATAAAACTATGAAGAGGAACTAAAACTATTTTTTATTGAGGGCCCCATACTCCCGTTACTCTACTTAAACTCTAATATAACAAAAAATATAAATACGTCATCATGTGAAAGTTACATAACATGTGCAATCTTCATCTATGATCTTATATTATTCTGTTATGTGCCATTATTTTCATGATTAGCTTAAAACTTCACTATAGTATGAAAGCTATATCAAAATTTATTTCTATTTTAAATATCGTTTTGTTGGCCAATGTTTTGTGCCTCAAGTGTATTTGCTACTTTTAATTCAAGAACATATTTAACCGCCTAACGACAATTACATATTCATGTTTGCAAGCAAGAAATTCCGACAATTATTCAAAGTGTATTTAAAATTAGCACACACACTTAAGGTTCCGATATAAATAAGTAGTAACTATACCTACTATGTATGACATACAGCGTATAAAAGTTCCAACTGACATCAAGTCTACTCCGTACAGTTTTGTACTGAATCGATATTATTTTCGTGTCTATTCGACCCACGTGCTTATGACTCATGCTATTACAATCTCTACTAAAGTCAACCTTGTATCTCTAACATCAAGGTTCTATTTTACATGTACTCATCAATGTGACAACTGTACCCACCTATTTCATGTTTGCTACATTTATTTAAATACTCCACGGTTTGCAATCTGATTTGTTTTTAACCTTGCTGAATACATTTTATATGTAGTTTGCGTAAGCAGTTTACGCGCTTTTAATGTAAAGTTGAATGTTTTCATGGTGAGTCATTTATTGTTTGAACGAATTTAAATTCAGACTTGATTCTTCACACCTGTCATCTGTGATTTGTGAATCATTGTAATATCGATCTAAATAGTTGCTGCAATGAAGCGTTTTTCTATTGAAGAAATAAAATTAAGTATCTTCATAATGCAACAGTCATTGTATGCGAAAATAAAGGAATATTCCTCTACTTTAAAAATTACGTAGGTAATTAGGAAGTTTGCGATAGAATTCTACGGTTCAAGAATAATAAATAGTTCAAAGTTTAGCTTAAACTTGACGTCTTCAACCACGATAGCAAATAGGTAATACCTACGTCACTAGTCTATTGCTTAGGCCATGTTATTGCAAATGAATACAGAGGTCAATATTATGTTTTGATGATTCATCGTAAATTGTTTGCAAAAACGAATTATCACACAATATAACTACATAATATCATCGTTTGCGTCAATATCAAACAAACGTACAATATACATACAGTAAACACTGATTAATAAAAAGATATAATGGTATCAATGCATAAGATAAACGATGAATGAGTAATACGAAGCAAGACAACATAAGTACCTATTTCGTTACACACAGTATACATTTAAATGTGAAAAATGATTATATGCGAATAAATAATATACAGTATATTTTTATATGTGGCTGCGATATTCTGGACTAGCATAATTATACTGCTACCTGAGCGTATACAAATAAATGTAAGCCAGTTCGTTAGCAAAAATCATTGTATTCTAACTCTTTGGTATTATTCACTGGGTTCCTAAAGCTATACAAATACGATAAATAACTCCATCACTTGTGCTTTGTTCAGCAATCTAAACAAAAAATAATCACACCTTGGATTTCCGATCGCTGTTCTATGTACACCTTACCGAACTTCCGAACCGGCCGATCGACTGATCGAGGTTCGTTCAAAATTAAAAGCCCAACTTTCCTGATGGGATGTTCAAAGTAGGACGGCTGGCAAAGGTGTGGACAGTGCCATGTGTTCCGCACCTCGTACTGGAAGCCTTTGGGCAGTAACATAATGCCGCATCAGTGCGGGGACAGTCGGAAATGCTGTTGCTGCACCACCCAAAGTGTAGCCGTCAGTAGCACGGCATATACGCATGTGCATAAAACCACGTGTTGACCTGCAAAACAAGGAAAAATACAAAATTAGTAAAGCCGTGCTAAAATCTTCCGTAGATGCAAGTTACTGGAATTGATAGTAAAAATCATCACTAAGACTACGCTAACAATACTCTAAGTGAAATTAAATACTCACTTTAGACTTAGCGAATAGTCGTGTTTGGCTGATTCGCTGTTTCGAACCAAAAAGGCGCCCTCATCCGCATCCCTCAGCAGACTCTCAGCTTCAACGCGCGATAAGGTTCCGTGGTACCACCTGTAAGCAATCAAAGAAAAACCTATTAGATTCTAATTCTTCCTCAGGTTTTCGCTGTCACATTTATGCAAGTTCATTGTAGTTACTAAGTTGTTTTGAGAAGAAACTCACCCTTGTCGGTCAAGTGGAAGAGATGCGTCAACCAAATCTCTAGGCGGAGCAATAGGTCCCAAATTCAAACGCAATCCCTTAGAACTGCCAGAACCACCGCTGCCGCTGTCAAAATTTAACTTCAAATTCGGTTTGTGTTTGTTTCCTGAAAACAAAAAAGAACATTGAATTAGGAAATCTTTCAAGTGAGAAAACTTTTGTTCTTAGCATTAATTGAATCTAAGACGCCACAACTTATTACGTCAAACCACACGCAATTCTCCACGAAACGAACTCCTAACTCAACTGAACGGTTACAAATTGCTCCCAACATGTACAGGAAAAAGTTCCCTCAAAAAGCACTCAAGCAAATTAAATATTGGATGGGCGTTAGACCAGAGGCTTCCGTGTGGAGCAATCCGGAGTCATACGTCTTAATCGGCATAATGCGGTGGCGGTCGCTTTGAGTTAGAAAGAACCAACGATTTGAGTCGACCGACCCTTCGGGTATACTTCTTTCTTACAAGATTGACATGTAAATCCTTTTGACATAATCGAATTATTAAGAGCATTGGAACGTTCGATGTTTTGATTTTAGCGAATGGAAACATTTCAAAGTTTATAAAAATACCAACCTTGATTTAAGTCCTGCACGCTTTGGCTGGAAGAGGCGTTGGAGATGGCCCCTCCAAAGTCGTTATTCAGTTGTAATGACTGCCCGCGTAACTTCCGACGCAGTTTGGGCATATCAAATGGCAAGGATCGCAAGTCGGCTTCGGCTTCAGCCCGTCGTCGTCTCAACTTGGGCATGTCGAAAGGTAAATCAGATAGATCTACATCTTCATCTTTACGTTCCTCTTCAGTGTTACTGTTTTTGAAATTAATGAAAGCGTTTCGTGAGTCTACGCCTTCCCTAGAGTGGATTGAGATTCCACTATCGGAGCCTTGAATTTCCGAATCACCCGTTGTTGAGGAGTGTCTAAATGTAAGATTCAAAAGATTCCTGTTTTGTAACGCACGACGTTTAGGTTTGGCAACAATTTCAACGGTCGTTTGCATCGTATTACCAGTTTCACAGTCTTCAGGCGATACCTTCTGAGAGTTGTTATTTTTGTTGTTGTCAGAAGTTTCTGATGCTTGTTCTTGCGAAGATTTATCAGAAATGGGGCTTAAAATATGCAATTTAGCAGGGTGATGCCCAAACCCCGACAGCTGCATGTGATGATGTGACTTTGTGAAAGGCACATTTCCTGAATCAGAGCTGTGTGAACTTAGCGAAGACGAATGACGACTTTCTGAACTACTACTACTCCTGTCTCCTTCACTATTACTACTTCGCAGTGACTCCATGCTGCCTCCGCTGCTGCTTGTAGCCATACTTTCTGTACTAGAGTACTTGCGACGCGGACGAATTACTCCAGGCCTTCCTTTGAACTCCATTATAGGGCCGACCCCCTTTGGCCCCGTGTACCGATTCATTTCAGGTGTGTCAGAATCGGAAGTGGGCCGACCCTTAATCTCTAAAAAAATACCGTCTTTTGATTGCCCTCCTTCATCATCACCATCGCGAGACTCGCGACTCGAATCTCTTAGACGTTGTCCAAGATCAAGTTCAGTAGAAACAGAACCTTTGACGTCAGCCATGCTAGCATCACTACTCGTGGGTGTATCCCGAGCGCGCAGTGACTTCACTGGCAACCTTAAGTCTTTAAGACGAGGGTGTGCAGGTTGTGACTGTGGCAAATTCGGAGCGCTTTTAATGCTATTCATGGCAGATCCGTCTTTCTGTTGAAATTTTGTCGGCAAAGGTGCTGTAGACGGCGGTGATGGAGTGTAACCACGAAGTGGAAGTTGAGATGTAGATGCTGTTCGCCCGTCTTCCTCAATATGAACCTTTTCCAATTCCTCAGACAAGGCACAAGCATTGTTTTCATTTTCTCTTTTTTGACGAATTGTGGGAATCTTGGAACGCCGAACACTGTCTGTTTTCATAGTCACCTTGCGGCGACCCTTGTAGTCTGGCTCACTACGTTCAACGGCTTCAAAAGCGGATGACGCAGAAGAAATTACTTTTCGGTCCTCAGCTTGCAAAAGAGCAGGGTGGTTGCTGACCCTATCGAAGTCATCCAAGTCATCATCCGAGCGTGCAATTTTGCAGTCGAACGCTGTTTCGTAGATCTGTCTGGTGGTCATCTCTTGCGGCCAGCGGGGCAGTGGCGCCGGCACGTAAAAGACGCTGCGAGAAGGTTGGCGCTCCTCTACATCTTCGTGCGCGGCGCACGCGCAGCCGGCCGCGTCGCGCCCGCGACGCCTCGGCGGCATCCACGCACTCTCACCAGACGAAGATGATGAGCGTTCTAGCTCACGGAAACCATCTTCAGCAACTGAGAATCTTTTGGGTAGATTCGGTCTGGGAGCAACGTGAGGTGCGTCTAGGCTGGCTGATTTTCTGTAGCGAGGGCCACGAGAAGATGATGTAGTAGAGATAGTTGGAGCAGACGGTGCTTGCTGCTGTTGAGGCGTTTTGAACAGATCACCGTAGTAGTAAGGACTTGGGTTTCTGCGTGGCGCGTTAGCGTAACGTGGGTCAGAACGACCACTGTCTGGGGAATGTAGAGAAGGTGCTGTAGCGAATGGATCAAATTCGCCGAATTCGTCTTCCTCGCCTTCTGAAGATGTCGACCGATCCTCTGATGATGATTCTATAACAAAAAAATAATAATAGATGAATAACATTATAATAAAATAATTTACATCTATGCACGCAATTTGTAGAGAATGAGTGCGCTTTCAAGTCCCATTGAAGTAGCTTTAGATAAACTGAAGTCGGTAACGAATCAGACGAGGATTTACAATTTTTCTCCTATTTTTGATGTGGCTCAGCTTGTCTCAAGTGACGTCGTTTAAGCCCCAACGTCCGGATTGTGAATTCACATCCCCTCAAGAATGCAACCAATTGTTAAGATTGAATTGAAAGGCAATTTTTTTTTTCAAGAACGTGGAAAAGTTTATAAATTCTTTTTTGAATCCAGGAGCATGTTCATAAATTCATTGATGCTGGTGGTACACCAGCCTTCCAAAAGAATGCCATTGTCGAAAGTCTATGGTTATAAATTAGACATCGTTGCCAGTAGTTGTTATTTGCCCTCGAAGGGGTGAAGTGAAAGGCCAGAGGGGGCTTTTGATAAACGTCCTGTTTTGGTGCTATTTGGAATATTCATTTTAGTGTTGCGTCTTGTCGTTATGTAAAGTTAAAGTAATTATTGCGAAATACGATCTGCTTTGAAGATTTAAAATAATATTTTGTCTCTTAAGTTGTTTGGCGAGGATGTTGATAAAGTTATCTTGATATGAAATTATGTCTTCACAATGTACTTATCATTATTTACATTCATCAAAAACAATTTCATTATTCGCTTCGTGTACATAATACTGAGATTTTAGTCGCATTTGAAACGGCTCTCCTTGACAAAACTCCCTCGTTTTTTAAACTTATTCATTTCCATTTCAATCAGATCTGGATGACTATTACCTGAGTTAATGAATACGTTAAACCCCTCATACACGTGCCTACAAGCACTGCTAATGTTATTTCAAAGGCACGAAATACCCTAACGAGTATTCCTTGCTTGCTATAACAAAGGACTCCTTCTGAATGCATCATGAACATAAAAGTCTGGATTTTAAAAGCCACGACGATAGGAAAGAACTAACGAATCGTAGGCACTCGTAGTATGCCATTTTATAATAAACTTTTTTTAATGCGCTCCCTAGAACAAGGTCTGCGCCTCTTTTGTTTTAATACCGTATTTTCCGTTGCCTCATTTAGATTATTCTGTAGAGCATTGTTCTTTGTAGTTTGTTAAACTTTTATTGTGATACTGAGATTATTTTTTATTTTATTTCAAACTCGCTGTTGTCAAATTATCTTTTAAGATCTTTCGAATTGGTCCTAAATAAAACATTGCGTCTATTATTTTTTATATATAACACTCTTTTTATTGAAACACATTGTCATAAACACAATTACGAGCGAAATTACCGTTATCAAATATAAGAGAAGTTCCAATAAGTTCAACACGTTGCGTCGATTGAACAAAACGGCGTCAAAAACTGTGCAAATTGTCTATTAGCGACGTGGAGAGTGCAGATGGGAGGGTAAGTGACGTCATTACGTGACGTAATTACTTTTCCGCATGGATGACCAGGCCGCGCGACTCGAAATTTGTTAAATTGCCGCGATTAACGTGTTAAATGTCTTTCTAAAGCGCGTTGGCAGTGAAAGGTTAAAGGTAATCGAAACGAACGTATCACGCACAAAGTTTTCATTCAATTTTCAACCTTAATCCCACAGAACCCTTTGAAACCCAAGAGACTCCGCCGAATTTGGGTTATCAAACCTTTTACACTAAACTAGCGATGATGTAAAAAAAACTAATCTAGTCGCAAACATACCAACTTAAACAATAAAGCCTCAGTTATTATAAAATCCTGGACATTTTTTCAGCCGTGTCTAGACGGACGGACAAACGACAAAAGGGCTGATTAAAACTTGCTATTGTTGCTTCAATACTAGCTGGTATTAGTGAATGAAAGTCCCTGGATGATAAAAAAAGAACTGCAATCGTGTAATTAATGCTTGGTACTTGTATTTTCCAATAGCGTACTTGTATAATACTTTACTTTGATATAAAGGCTCTAATCGCACGCAAAGGCATTGTATTACACAGAGACAGAATGTTGTAGACAATTTTAATGCTTCTAAAGATATTATAGAACATTCAGCTGATGTAACTGTGTAACACTGTAACATTAATCATCATTAACGAAAATTACTTTCCGGCTATTATTATTTCAATGATTACAGCGGTATTTTACCCATAAATTTTGGAAAGTATCCAACCAGTTGGTCATTTATTACAAGCCAGTATCACATACTAACACTTGTACCAGATTAAATTGACCTAATTACCAAGATTGTGGAACAAAGATGCCATCTTTTAAAGCTAAGGAAACGGTTTTCTTTTTATAACGGCTAGAGAGTATATCTCTAACCGCAGTGAAGACAATGGCCTAACTAAGGCTCTGCCACGATTGTTGCACTGGAAGAATGGACCCTTTGTCCTGGCCGTCCTAGACGAGCATGTTCTTAAAAAGTAAGAGCTTCCATGTAAACCGGGAAATGAAGCAAAATTTTGTTTTTTAGGAAGCTGTTCTGCTATTTAAACATCAACTTTTCTTTTTTAAGTGACTTTTTCCTGACTGTTTATTTTGAAACTCTCAGACCAAGAATCCCGCCTTGAATTATATTTTTGAATTATAAATGTAGTCTAAAATATGTGGAAATCAGTTTATTCGATTGCATAAAAATTGTTGTAACCAAACTGCTGATATGAATGTAATCTGAATTGTGTTTTGTTATTTCAAGGATGTTTTGCCAATCAATTTGTAAATCGCCAATTTGCTCGATATAGCCACATTGTTCAGCGTTGCTGAAATAAACGGAAGTTAAGCTTCGCATTTCTTTTTACATCAACAGTTTCATTTTTTTTTGTCTAGAAGATCCTTCATTTGTATAGTGTTTCCGAAAACAAAATTTGTTGAAATACTCGTAGATATTTTTTTTATCAAAATTCACTTCGAAGAATACTACTAGCAATCTATTCCGGCTCATTTTATCAGCTCCCCACTTAAAAATTCTGATATACAAATATTACGAGCTCAACAGGCATGAATTGACTGTATCAAAACATTAGTATTGTTATGCTTAATGTGATTCATCTATGTTATCTTTCGGCTTGTCATTCGTGGGTAACCTACTCTTTTGTTTTTATTACAATAGAATATTCTGTCCAAAATTATTGTTTTTCAACTTACCAGATTCGTAGTATGGTTGAGATCGGTGTCTGGTCTGTCTCTCGTGCCTTAATGGCGCTGATGGTGCCGGTTCTGGCGGAGATTCTACTGAGCCCTCAGGGGCACTCTCAGGGCTTCGCCTCGACACACTAGGAGCCGACAAGTCAAAGTCGGTCCTCCTTGCAGATTCGTAGTCCGCTCGACGTCTTGCGGACCCCGCGTCAAACTCCGCTCGTCTCCCTGAATCCCCGTCGAATTCTCGTCCGTAGTATCTACGACTCTCGTACTCGTAAGGTCTCCGACACGAGTCAAAGTCGTAGTTTGCTCGGCGATCTTCGTAGCGCCATCTGGTAGCTTCGGGGGAGCGGCGCTGCTCTCGGGAGCGCCGGCTGCGTTGTGGGGAGCGGCGGGCTGTGTCGCGAGGTGTGCAGTATGCTTCAACGAACTCAACCTGGAACAAGAGAAATTTAAATTAATTCAATTTCCTTCAATTTTGATCAGCTTAGAGTCCAGAGTCCTAAGCTGTAGAATGTCTCCAAATTGCCCCATTAATAAGTAACAGGAATTTATCAAACAATTAACGCTACAAAAGCCGGCGTCGAACATGTAGGACAAGGGGTATCGCATACCAACCGACTATTAGTCTGAAAGAAGCCCTTCATCATGAAGGTCGATTATGTGGCAGAGTAAAGTGGTGATAAAATGCAGCGGTCACATATTCAGCGACCGTAACGGCCGGTTAGACGTCCTCTCCCCTCAACGGGGCGTCATTACCACGACCCGTTTCTGTTTATGGGGACGGATATAAAGAATATTATGAGATATTGTGTGCATCGACGATACTATGAGGTGATAACATTTCGGGGGACGCTGCCAAATTTAGTTCGTGTGAAGACAAATTTTTATAGCGCATTGCTGAGATGTTTGTTGCTTTTATTTCATCCGGGCATGTTTGAAAGGGCAGCAAAAAATAGCATGTTGAATACAAAACATACATACACATTGAAGATTATATATTCTACACACCCATTTATACAAGTCCTAAAGAATACTTTAACCACATCATAAAACTCGCAATTAAAAATTCATGTTCCAAAAATAATATGGAACAATTCAGACGGTATCGTAGGTTTTTATTTTTCGAATCTGTTTATAAGATGATATCTGTTTAACCTGGGGGTGGTTTCAGGCCATTAGAGACAGTGATGAGTCCCGCTTCCGCGCCTCCGGACACGGAGGGTCTCTCGTACTTTCTCATTAAGGGTTAAATTAGTAGCAGCTCAGACGGATTCCGACTCGACAGTTGTTTACGTAAACAGTTCACCGTACGCACGTTGTACTTTACGTAATCACTCTTTACGCAACACATTTATGGCATTTGTTACGCTTTAAAACATGCAAATGTATATCGCAATACATTACTTGTAATACGTGTTTATTAAATGGAATTTTGTCTGAAAGTTGGACGTAAGTACGTCAAAAAGAACAAAAGGGTGATCCGTTTTGCCCTAGGGGCAGTTCTCTTTTAAACTTTGGCTATAGAAGGGTAGCCTCGGTTCATCTGGCGCATTGTTTAACGATTCCTTGCTATGCATGAAAATTTATTTACATAATTAAACGTCGGCTGTGCCACCCTCCAGTTTTGATTTGCGATGTCTACAGAGATTTCTACGCTCTTTATTTGCATATTTTGATGCTTAATTAAAATCTGCCATCAATTTGACTTGCTATGGATAGCTATTTGTACTTTATAATGATAAGAATTGAAGATTTTCTCCTGTACTGTGATCTGCTGTTGAACCGAAATCGAGCTTATCAAAGTATTTATCTACAATCTAATCTGCATAACATTGGCAGAGATAAAACCAAGAATCAGAAGGCACAGAATTTCTATGTACTTTGTAATGTAATCATCCAGAATTATTACTAACAGACTCCTAATCAAAAATTTTAAAACATTTCCAACAAAACTAGCACGTCCTCTCAGCATTTTATTTTACAGATTCAAATCAATACCACCATTCGAGCGTAAGGGTTAGCTCTGAAAGGGATCAAATTGAATTCTGCTCAAGCACACATGCTCGCGCCTGGCCATTCATCAATTGTATCGTATAATGGGGTAGAGTAGTCAACAGCTCACTTCCTGCACTCGTACTACTTATATGTCAGTACCTACATAGTAGCAGTGACTGTACTATTACCATTGTAATTACCTTCCTGTTACAATTTTGTACAGATTTTGCAACAGTAGTCAGTGTTAAAGCCACAATAGGTTTATGAAGTAGCCGTTATGATCACTAAATAATAGTCCTAGTAAAAGAATCTACTGAAACTGATCAAGAAGAAGCATTTAATCAGACATTTACAAAGCAAAATCAACTCATTACAATCGATTACCCTGATTCACCTCTTAATATAAAACAAATCGCACCAACATTAGAATTAAAAATGGTTAAAAACGGTTTAAAACGTTTTAATAACAAAGAACGTTAAAGAAGCTGGCAACAGGTCTTACTAATCCGAAAAGAGAAAATGTTAATTAGGGGACGGCAATGTCTATTTCGCAAAGCTAATAGTAATCTAAGGAAGGAAATAGAAATAAGATAAACAATACTGGCCTTGATTGAGATCGAGTCGCGACTCGGACAAAGAACAAACAAGGAAATAATGAAGATTAAGCATTTAACACCGTCGATCACAGGATAATATTATTAACATTTTATTTCTAGACATAAGTGATTTCTCGGAAACATTCGGTAAGCCTTGTGGAATCCAGGATCTAATATAAATGCGTATTTTTTTATGCAAAGCACGCGTGCTCTGACGTCCTTAGTTGTGACTCATTGCGACCTTAAAAGTTCTTTTGCCATGTGATAAAAATCTCCTACAGACTTGTTTATATCTGACCGAGATGCTTCAGAATGTGTTGGCAACGTTGGGGATTCCTTCTTGTTTGAATTTGCACACGTAATTGTATAATTTGTCTTGGACAATCGCGTTAATAATAAACAAGCTCTAGATACCGGCGAAGTCGTCCATATAAACGATTCCGGGTTCACCCAGCATGAGTAATGCAAACAGTATGAAGGATGTGGGACAAGACGGAGCTTTCAGACGGCCAGATGAGTCACCGGCCCGGCCCGATGTATTAATATCGGAGACACGCCTCCTGGGATCCCGAACTAAAATAGCGTGGTGTCGCGTGACTTCAATATGGTAATGCGCGATCATAGCTATACATTTTTTCGTGAATTTTTTCCGCACCCAAAAATATTTTTAGGTGGTGAATCAATCGATTCAAATTAGGATTGCTAAAAAGCAAACAATTGCCTACATCGTTATAAAAGTAATGAGTTTATATGGATTGTATGTTGTAAGATATACTTAGGTTAAGCAGTTTCTAGAACCATTATTTTCCAATAAGCATACAATAGTCTATACATGTATGATATACCATTACATGACTTGTAAGAATACTAGCAAACATTCTAGAAGTTCATATGTTTTTGAAACAAAAACATTTAACTATTTTTCTCACATCCTTGCAGCAAGGATTAAAGAGGTAGTGAATAATTTAATTAGCAAAGCTTTTAGCATCTGCGTTTGAAGACAAACGTGAGTCACCAACTCTCCATCGCAATTGTCTGTTTTGTTTACAATCACAAATGATGACGACAAACAACTTACTATCAACGTAAATCTCCACACATAAAAATTTTAGTAAATTTATCTTCATGTTGCGATGGAACGTGCTGATATTGAATTGAGGATTTATCTAAAACTCCCTGGTATTTGCCCTTTGCCTCGCCCAGATGTGCAAACAGAACAGATTGCATTGCAATATAAAACAGAACAACATAAGAATTCGTTAGGTGGAATTGCATTTGCCGGCCGGCAATTGGCACGGTCATACCTAGGCCGCCGCCAGCTACTGTCTGGTCACGTTCAGCAAACCAGAGACCGCAAACAGGTCCCATACAACTGAATTAAACAGATTGTCTTTTATTCTTTTCACTTTCATGGGCTTTGACGACTCATTTCAATTTGATATTGGCGCAAAGCCCTGCGTCTGTGACATGTCTAGTCAACGAGTCATAATATTAATGTTTACTTTGGCACCAATGAAAAATTCAGGGACTTAAAATGAAGTCTCCTCCAAATTGGATTTGCTCTTCTGCTTTCAAATTTTCTATGTTGTGTCGAGTATTTTGGGTGCATGTTTGACTAGACCGAGCATACAACTGTCGGAAACGACAAAACAAGCGGAGGAAATAAGCTTAATTACTAAGTTGCGAGCCCGAGTCACCCAAAGGACCGAGGGTCCCTTTAAGTAGACCCTTACGAATGTTTCAATGAAGGGAGCAATTATGGAAGAAATTTTCAACACCTCTTCTAAAAGGTCATCGTCCTCTCAGTAAACTCGAAAATCAGCTGTGCAAATAATGATAAGGAATTAAAGGTGATTGTTATGAAAATCTGATTAAACTTTTGAATGAGTACTTTTGTATAATGTTTCTCACTGCTTCAATGGCTTCACAGGAAGAAACACAATGAGCATGATAAGTTTTTGTTGAACTAAAAAACTTGGTTGAATAGTTCTTTGTGGTAGTCATTGTAACTACAAAAAAGGTACACAGATCAGATTTCCTTTTTTTGTAAACGTTGTTCATCTGTCACACCCTAAGCTTTTGTAAGGCGTAAAAATTTCAAAATATGGCTCGACTGAGTTCTTGCAAACCGGATGGAGTGGTGATCTGGTGATGAATCTTTTGTAATTGACAATACTGTTCATTGAGAACAATAGGAACTCGACTTAAACATTGTTTTGATAAATGAAGTTTGGATTCGATTTACTTAGTGCTAGATTCGTTAGTTGTCAACAATAGAGAACAATTTATGCTTTGTGTATTGTCTGTTCCTGTTAATCTCATCCTGACTCAATGTTTCGGACTTGGTAAAAGTTACATTGTATTTTATTAGGATTTTATTCTCGCATTTGAAAAGAGAAAAGATTGTGCCTGTCGTATCGAGGAGCAAACTTTGCTCTCTGAACTTGTAACTGAGTTAAGTCAACCCCCGGGATCGCCTGGAGCCTCCTAATCAATATTTACTCACTGCTGTCTCGATCTTAGTTTATTTCTCCGTGAACACTTGAGCAAATTATGTGTTGGCATTGTAATCTTCCAGTAATAAAATTGAATGAATGAACATCTCATGCGTACAACATTCATTAGCATATTATGCTTGGCTTCTCATATTTGCTTCAAATATTACTAATGTTACTCATATAATTAATAAACATGCATACGTTAATAGCATCTAGTTCACATATTTCTCAAACGTTAGATAATTTCAAGTAAAATTTAATGAATTGAAGGAGTCACTCACCACATGCACCATCAAGATCCACTGCGCGATCTGGCGCATTTTTGAAATGAGCTTCTTATTCGACGGCATTGTCAAATCATAAATCCAACTTATCAATAACAAATCCAACAGTAAGTATTAAGGAATCCACAAATAGCACAAAACGATCACCAACTTTATCGACCGTTTCACTACCGACACGCACACACACAGGTTACAAAACTAGACCTACACTTTCACACAAACTTGTTCTTGTTTAACGTACACGAAATGTTTGTTACACTAGTAGCTTATCTCGCCAATTATGTTTGAAGTCTAGGCGCTTGGCAGTAAACCCTGCAATATAACGCCTAGGACGGTTCGGTTACTTGACGAGTCAAACTGTAGACTGACAACACTACTCAAACGCTATACGCGAATGTGTAAAACGGTGACTCATCGCCCCGCATACTGTTTACCGAGGCTTGAGTCATCGCGGTCCGAAAGGCAACGGCAGCGATGAAGCGCTGTAGTAAAAGAACGATAGCGAACACGCTAGTAAACCGGCCGGAATTGTAAAGCGCTGGAATGCTTTGTTGTAGATAACCGACTCCATTAATACCTCCATTCCGCACGTGTCCCTGATTATAGAAGACAATTATGAACTCTATAATACCCTGCACAGAGTTCATAATATTTTGAAGGGGGTTGAGTAACGAAACGTAAACTTTCGCGTTTAGATTTCGATCCGACTTGAGTTATGTTAGATTACGCTCGACTAGGTCGAATGCCGTTTTGAGGTCGTTTACGCGAGAGACATGTTGAGCTACCTAAGTAACAATGACAACAGAGAACTGTATTGTGATCAATGTTGTCTTTGGAATGCCGGGTTCTGGTACCCAGCACGTAATTGAAATAGATACGAACTAGATTAGAAATAGTTGCAAGCGCTTTCGAAACTAGTGTACGTGCTGTGGTACCACTAGTACAAATAGCGATGCCAACAATAAATCAAGTTTAGTGACCAATGGTTCTTTACGTCCGACCGTTAAAAGACAGCGTAGTAGTTAGCGAGCAAGTGATAATAAAACTGGCGGAAAAATAGATACAGATGGAGACCTCTCTGGCTAAGTTTGGCCATTTGGCATTTATGTGGCGACCTTTTATGGTCATCGTGTTTTTGCGTAACTTGATTTGAAACGCTAATTATAAACAAATATGCTGAGTTGACCTATGCTATATAAAACTTGAATTAAAAGTCGATGACATGGCCGTATCAGAACAAGTAGTTTCATCTAATTTAGCATGGCCGTACGAATAGTAGACAATAGGTTGCTATTTGTTGATTCACACTTTGTAACTTAAGCCAAGGATTTACCATTGTTTCTGGTTCACACCTTTCACAAAAATTCTTTTATCTCTGTTATCCGACCTTAACGCCTTTGTGTTTCCAACAATAATGGGCTATAGTGTTTCCTTTATGAATCCAAACCAGAATTTCCTGTTAATATGAGTGGACAACACACACAGAAGAAAAAGCATTAAATGAACTAAATATAGTGTTTTATATCTTGGGTTTCATTCTAGAACATTTTGATCTGTTTTGTACGGTCAGCTTCACAATGTGATGTGGGTACCCCCCGCACCTACGTTCGTTACTAGGATTTTGAGGATACCCAATTGAGGCCCACTGTACTTATATCGATATTCAGTTGCATCCGGTTCTACTGGAAGTTGATCCAAACATGCATTGTGAAAAGGTAGGTATATGATGATAAATGTGATTTATAGAGTTTTCGAGTTATATTGAGAGGATATTGGATTCCAATAAAAAGAACAAACTTTAACTATGCAGATGTAATGATTTACGGAAAATCAACATCCTAAAGGTTACCAACTACGTATTTATTTATTTCTTTGAACTAAAGTTATCAAACTGTTTTTACAATAGAAGAAATGTCAGAATGTTATATTTATTTTAGTTACTTTAGTATCATTTAATCTTCACGGCTGTTCTATCAAATATATTGAAGCTCCAATCACAACCAAGTAGAGAAATAAACTATTCGTACCAAATTCTAAATATAATTTTCTTTAAAAGGACAGACAACTAGTCTTCCCAAAGGGTATTGTATTACTCAGTAACAATGCTGTGAAGATCAGATTGACAGCTGCTAAAAAAGATAGGCAGACAAATATTCCAATACAGAAACTCAGGTAAAGTTTATTATTAAAACAAGTTTTAATTGACGTAAAGCTTATGTAACATCAAATAGATTTTATAACGTTGTGTCACACATAGGCGTAACATTTATTATTATCAGACAGTTTTATCGTCTACTCAATTTGTTTTGATATGTACTATTTTATATTCTGTATTTTAATTAATAAATCTACATAATTATCTTGTGCCATTTTGAAAATCATATGGTTCTACCAAAGAAATCCTAATTTGTTGTTTTTTAACCGCTGTAGACGTGACATTTGTAAAAGTAATTGTCTGTAGCACTGACCAATTCTACCTTAAAATTGATTCTTAGATCTACCTGTATAATAATATTTAAAAAATCTGATAAAGTTAACTTCTGTTTTGTTCGTACATTCGCAGTCAGGCTGTTCTCAATTTCTTCATTGTTAACATCGCCTGTAACATAAAGACTCTTCTTCAAATAGTTTCTAAAGTGGAACTCAGTTCATACAGTATTGGTTTTATGGTAAGCTCTACATGCTATGACGAAATCACATTCCATTCATATTATTTCAATAGAACCTCGTTCTCAATGAACACGAATTCATTAAGTACGTACGTCATAACAACATAAAAACTTACATGTATGGGATTACTGACACCAAGTTTGTTTGTGTATTAACCCACGCATAAAAATGCTAAACACTTAGTGATAATGATAATGTCCAATAGAATCGTCATCCTGATGTCATGTCTAATGAAATTTATTGAACCGTTAGGGATGAGCAACATTGTACAATGCGTGGGTGTCGGAAATAAATGGTGAAGCAATTTATATCAAAGTTCCCATTATATCGTTATGTGGGAACATAATTACTTTGGTATAGTTGTAAACGTTATTAATATTGTATGCCTGTCTAAATTCACGTCATGATTCATCGTCATTGTCGACATATAGTCTAGTCATACGCGACTGACTGTCTGTTTCCTTGCCATCGTATACTATGAGCGTAACGGCTTAACTTTCTTACTGTGTTGGTTTATTTTTATATTTTTCTTGAGCTGCACCTATTTTTGTTCAGATTTTAGTCAAGTATTTTTATGTGTTGTCTGGCAAGCCAGATTTTTTCTTTCGGATTTAAAACTGGACTTATCAACAAATTGATGTTCATTTGGAAATCTGTTTGATTTTATTAAAGACATTAAACTATATACGAGCAATAGACGGGACATCACGATAAAATTTGTGATCCAAAACTTTTTACCAATAGGTAAAAAGTCCCTCAGTCTAGTAGTCGCGTTGCTATGCAACGCTTAGATAGCGCTACTGACGCACGGCATCAATAATTTTGTATGACAATTTTCCCAATGCCCGCTCTATAGGTTCTTTTAAATCTCTTTGGATTTTATGAATGTCTTCGGCTATCATTAAGACATATTAATTTGCTAAAAAGGAATGACTGTCACCAAGATATATCTCCTTAGTAAGTGTAACATGGTGTCATGACCTCAATGAATCATCATATAAATTATTTACTTTCTTCTATTGTATTTTGATTAAGTAGTAGACAGCCCTGATTCTGAAGAGTCTGCCCACTCGCAACTCGGTATGTGTGAATAAAAATAAAATAGCGAACAACAGAATGTGACTAATACTGATATATTGAAATAGAGAGCGTTGTCTTCTCGTTTAACTCAGTAAAATATTTCTTTTAAAATTTAAATGTTTTGACATCTACGGTACAAAAAAACGGCAATAATCTCTACCTATCACTATATAATTTCGTTTAGCAAAACAAAAAATACTTAGGTACTGAATTTTTTTTATATTTAAGAGAGCGCGGATCTTAGTGAAACGCCTACGTCGTCACAATATGGCGCTAGCGTCAGTTTTATTTAACCGTAGAAGCAAAACACAATAATACCTTTTATTTATCATAATCATCATCATCTACAGCCCGACTTACCCTCTGCTGGGCAATAAGTGCCAGTCCCCATGTTCCTACAGTTTCTCCTAATTGTAATTTGACTGATTGAAAATTAATGAATAACTTGCAATAACTACGAATAAAAAGAGATTGATAATAATTAATCTCCTGAAAAATCAACTCAATTAGAAGAATTGCCACTTCAATTAAAGAAACAGTGCTACCAACTACTCTTAGCTCCGTTTATAGACGGTAGCAGTTTCAAAGTCTGTTCCACAAAACACTTGTCTTACCGCTACATTTGTAACTATCAACTGAAGAAAGTAGGTTTCCACTTGAATGTTGAGATACTATTTATATTTTCCTATTTTTAACTTGTCCTATCGTTACTATCTATTTTAGTTTGGTCAAGTTCTTATTACTTTTAAAGCATAATTTTTTTTTCAGGAATTGTCTTCACGTGTTGAACGTAATGTATCAGCCTATTATGTCTACGACAGAATAGCTTTAATTTTCTTTTCTGCTATAGCTAATGAAGAGTTATGAATAGACACTTGACGACAATTGATGATTGGCCTACATTCTTGAGAAGACCTACATTTATCTTCATAAAAAACAACATTTTCTGGACTGTTTATACAATAAGTAAATGAAAAGTAAAAACGAAAAAAAAAAAAATTCAAGAACAGTATTGTGCAAAAATGAAATTAAATAAAATGCATATATCACGTAAAAAATTAGCAGTCCAAGCCAGGCAACAGTACAAGTGCGCGGTGATGATCTAAGCCTGAATAAGGTGAATGCACTCGTTATTCGATGTGGAGCGACCTCTTGGCTCTTATCGATGACTTCACCACTCGGGACTGAATGACAGTTGTTAAGTAACAAAACGTAGTTTATTTTTGAACTCTGTTCATAGATTATATTGTTTTCATGGTAATTTTTAGCTTAGGTATAGTATAAGTTTACTGCCCTTTGTCATGCATGATTTTGAAGGAAATAGGTCTCTGTGATGCTCAAAGGTTTTGAATGGTTATTCTAATTTAAAATTTATGGTTAATATCTGAAAGTTCCGAAGAAATATTTTTAATCAAAATCAGCCTATAATGTTCCCACTGCTAGGCTTCACGCATAAGCCTCCTCTATAGCCAGCTATAAAAATTAAACGAACAGCGAGTTGCTAGATATCAAAATAATGTCTTCCAATTTTAAATTCAAGGACACGTCGATTTCCAATGATGCAATGAAATAAATTACTGTGTTCAAATGTTCACCAAGATCGTTAATCTCTGGCCAAGGTTGTGTTTCTTTATAGCGGACGTATAAGATGGACAGTATTCAAAAGAAGACATTTAAATGCTTATAAAATGACTCATAGGATAATCTTTGTCGTGGATGCCAATGCATACACAAAACAGTTGAACAAACATTAGTCTTGGAACTAATTCTTGAAGACATACAAATGTTTTTCTCTTGCAGAACTCCATACGGTGACCCTGGATTTCGAACTACGTCGTCGATGTGTCATTTAGGTCATCAGACGTACATACGTAGTTAGGTACGTTTATAAAAGATAGCATTTTAAAGATAAAACAAAGCAGAAATAACTGAAAGTCATGGAAATGTCTCATCCAATGCGTAAAACAGCTCTAATTACAAATTCGTCATAGTGCCAAAGAAATAAAACGCAACACACAAAATGCACAAACATCCAAACTCGGAAATGCAAATGTTTCTTTCCAATACGGAAATCTGACGCACAACGTATGACGCCGGCGCGCGCATCGTAATCGAGACTGTTACTGTTACATTTTCGTTTAAAAATCTGAACACACTGGCTCTCTAACGACCCGTTCACCACTTTGATCTAAGCGGTGAGCAGTGCGGCGCGGCGAGCGGCTCGAATAAGGGCGTGGACCCATGTCTACGGTTCGGCGCCGTTTGCCGTGCAACGGTACGGCACCGCCGCTGGCGGACGTCTCGGCGCCGTGCCGCACCACGGCATCGTGTATCGGCACGTACCCGCTCAGCACGTATACCAAAATACCAAAAACAGTTTTGCTTGACATGAACCGCGAAAGACGTATCCTGCTCCTGTTAAATGAAGAAAAAACAAAATCAAAGAAAACATTGGGTAACGCAATATCGGGTACGCCGTGGCGCGGCACGGCGGCGGCGCCGCGCCATCCGCCGGCGGCGGTGCCATACCGTTGCACGGCAAACAGCGCCGCTCCGTAGACATGGGTCCACGCCCTAAGACATTCATTTCTTTGCAAGTACGCGAATTCGATAATGGCGGCGCCTCGTGGCGTGTTTCAAACATTTCTTTGCATTTGATTTTAGCGCTAGCCGCTTCACGCTTAGTCTCCGCTTACAGAGGGAACATCATGAACAAGCCATAATAGTCTAGACTAGTCTGTACCCTTTCGCTTTGAGAAATGCTAAATGCATATTTGGGTCTTTCAATTTGACAGCGTTGAACTGGACCCGAAGTCGTTAATTACCACACAATATTCGGTTTTTAAATCGCTCTTGCCGATCGGTCTTCTTGTACCTTCGCCGAAATCATGTTTGACTTGTCACGGCACTTTCTCAGCTGAGCCGGAAAATGAACGGAATAGTGCATCATTATATTAAGGTATGTATATTCGATTTTGTTTACCAGCTGTGTGGAATCATACCGACCTGATTGCAACTGTTGTAAAACAAAAGATATCCAACTTCAAAGTAGGTGAAGACGTGCCTTAATTAGGTACATATTTCGGTAATCTCATTCTACATACCTACCAGCATTAGTCATGCTCATGCATTACATTTGACTGTATTTACAGCCGTTATCACTGAGTCACCGTGGTGGTTCCCAACCTTTCGCCGGGTCACATATGGCACAGCAACCACTCACGTGGACTTAATGACTCATTTCGACGCAGGTGTTGCATTTGACGTTGTCAGTGTCACATGCGACGAGTGACAAGCGAATTTGATTTGTTTGAATTTGGAAGCTTTTATTTTTTTTGGCGCCAGTATTTTCAAGTAAAATTTTTGGTGGTGGTAATCATTGTTTCTTTACATTGATAGAAAAAAAACCGGCCAAGTGCGTGTCGGGCCACGCACAGTGTAGGGTTCCGTAGTTGCCAATCAAAATAAACTGCGAACTAATTAAACTGATTCGCTGAATTTAATTTTAAAAAGAAGAATTTTCAAAATCGGTCCAGGCGTCTTTGAGAAATCGGGGAAAATACATAAAACAAAAGATTACGACGAATTGAGAACCTCCTCCTTTTTTCGAAGTTAGTTAAAAAGAGTTGACAATAAAAACCTACCTAAGGTTTTTATTGTCAACTTTTCTGTCTCTTCTCTCCCCAAAACATACCCACCTATTATAGCTGTAAAAATAAAGTTGACAAACTTACATTTGCAGTTGAAGAACAAGTTCTGCGATACATTTTGTTTAGGAAAATATGTTGTCCAAGTACGTTTTATAAGTTGGTCGACGATTACTCGTAAACTTGTAAAGCCTACTTAGTCATGACAATTTTCCTTAAAACTTCGTTATATATACTACTATTGTGAATTTTTTCACACCCCCAAACATAACCGTTTAGCTGGTAGAGGGGGGGGACACTCGAGTCGAGCAAAAATTAGCACTTTAAAGCTTAATATTTCACAAACAAATCTTTATATCAAAAAATTGTTAATGAAAGCTATCAATATTTTTGGAAGACCTATTTAATGATACCCCACACTAAGGGGTACGCGAGAAATAAAAAAAACATCCCCACTTTACGTGTACAGGAGGTACCCTAAAAAAAAATATTTTAAGAGATTTTATTTTACCACTTTTTCGGCACAACAAATCCGTATATTTACTCCAAATTACAGCTTTCTAGTACTAAGCGTCTCTGAGCTAAGCTGCGGACAGACGGACGGACGGACGGACGGACGGACGGACGGACATGGCGAAACTATAAGGGTTCCTTGTTGACTACGGAACCCTAAAAATGGACAGAGTTAATGACCGTTCTCAATGTTCAACCTAGAAACTTCGCCACTACCATGGCCTGAGGAAAATTCGAGGAATATTTTTATAATACATTTTAATCCGCGTCAAAAGGACTTGAGTAGGGATAGAAATAGTGTTTCTATCTCCAGTAAGGCGAAACCAGAAATTGAATGAGTATTGGAAACGGTCGTAAATTGAAGGTCAAAAGTTTTTGCGTTCACAAGTGGACAAGGACAGGAAGATGATAGCTGCCACAGATCTTGGGTATTATGATTTGGCTGCATTCGTTCTTAGATTGTCTAGAAAAAGTATCTAAAAGTAGACAGATCTGGCAGAATATGGCAGCTGTTGGACTAAACGCTTCGAGAAAATCAGTTTTAACCGAACAAAAGCGATGAATTTGCTGCTTATTACTTACATAACAGTACATTAATTGAATTTGCTTCGAAATATACAAAGGCTTCTAAAATGTTTACTGTTCTGACGTGAATACTTATTTGTTAGGTACACGTTTAACTTGGGACACAGTTAACAAATAGTCAGTGATGCAGAACTGTTACGAACATTAGGTGGGGGTTAATATCCCATATTGCACTCCAATATGCAAATTACGTTGTGATAATTATTTAAGGTAACTCGTATCAACTTCCTGTAGGTACTTTATATTTAGTCATACAACATTTTTCGGTTTTCCTACATCCCAACTAGCAAAAAGTGGTTTTAATGCTATCCTAGAACCACATTTATCGAGGACTATATGAGACTTATATCCACATATAAGTCGCGAAAAGGGCCCACTTTATAAGTCTACTTTTACTTATAACGTATTTATATAAGTCCGCTGAAATGCCATCTACGCCCATATTGCTCCTTAAATGGAATTACGTCAATACAATTACTCCTGTTAATCTCAATATAAGTAAGTTATAGTAGTAAATTTGATTAATACGCTCCTAGAAATGCTGCTGTAAGCTCATAATTAGAACAGTCGAAGAGACTATCGGAAGTTGTTGTGCGCTGTGAAAATATTTTTAACTTCTTATGTTTAAGTATTTAAATGAATCAGAATTTATTAATGTCAACCACAATAGAAAAAGTTATTGTTAGTCTTATAGTAGCTTATTCATAGGGGAATATGAATTTTCTGTGAAATCTGTGGTGGTTTGGGTTACAATTTTAAAGCGCCTCTTGAAATTTGCTTATTTACATTTTAGTATTAATTAATATTAAATTAATATTATGAAGGCAGCCGACATTTTCTTAGTAAGCATTTCCAAGTGTAACATAGTGCTAAAATAAGTATTTTTAGCATGTCCAAGTGTAATATAGGACCAATATAAGTATGTTGGTTCTATATTGGAATATCTCAAAACCGAAGCATATTCGCCATTGTTACCGATTAGGGTTCCGCAATGTGCCCAGATGAAATCGATTGATATTATATTGATAAGTTAAAAACATATTTTTAAACAGGTTTGTCCTACGTGCTAGGTTAAACATTGTTTAACTTAATTATACAATAGGTTACTGACGATTTAAACAAGACTATGCCGATGTTCCTGGATATCGATCGATTTTTAACAAAAAAGATTTCAGATCTTTAAAGAACTTAAAATGGCCTTGGAATGTTACACATTTCTTGTTATCTGAGATATGTCCCGGTTGTCAAAGCCAAAACTGGTATCTCGAACTGTTGAAAACTGGTAATCCATCAACATTTATGTTTAGAAAAATTTCATTTGGTAAATAAGAAACATTGTCATTTTTTTTTTCAAACATTTGACCAAACCGATGTGCCAATAGTGCACTGGGGCTGAAACACTAATGTTTAGAATTTCTTTCTTGGTATCCAGTAATGTTCGTGCATCTTTAGGCAAAACATTGTTTAATCTCATATTAAAAATTTTAAGTAAAGAGTTTAATGCAGAATGAGAAATATTGAAGTGTAAACCCAGTTTTTAATAGAATGACACAGTTCTAAATTTTTGTTATAATCCGAAAGTTCTTCCTCACTTTCAATATCGCTCATAGACTTGGTACTTTCGTAGTTCTAACTTTTTCTAAATGTGCTATGTCCGGAACCCTCGCTTAAATTCGCAAAACGGTCGTCACACTGTTGTAATCAAAATGGCTGATGTCAAGTCCTACAATAGAATTTCTCAAAACTATATAAAGTGTGTTTTCGCCTGTACTGGTCGTTACAAGCAAAAGTGGCTTCATAAGAGTTTTAACCAGGATTGTTTGAGATTACTTAGACTATAACACTACTGTGGAATGCCAATATAAATATGTCTAGGTTTAAAACGGCATAAGACAAAACTAAAAAAATATATAATACAGAAAATATTTTGTCATACCAAGTGCTGTTATAATCTTGGTGTTTTATTATTCATAAAACGTGGATATGAAATTCATTTAACAGTTACTTCTAAGCTTATGTTGAACCATACCAGATACATAAATGACTTATAGTGATTTAACTTTAATTTACTTATATTGGCCACAAAATATTAGCTTACATATATGAGGCTAAAAGCAAAAATAACAAGAGCAATTGCTCCTCAGTCCATATCTTCCTGGTACATGCTTCTGCAAGAGTATGAGAATTTAAATAGCCCGCAGACGTTATCTTATAGGCGCATATAAGTCTAACTTACCAGAGTAATTACTCTTGAGTGTAACTACTCTTATTTCATGCTTTTATAGGAGTCCTGATCCTAAATATGTCAGGAAATATGGTTTTATATACGGATATAAGTACAAATTATCGGATAAAACGTACTTGAGTAAAAACAGCACGTATTTATGCTGTTAAAAGCGTAGTAGCAACTACCAAAACCTTCTCAGGAGCTTTATAAGTCCAGGTAGCATTCTTTAATCGCATGCCAGGATTATTTTGCTAGTTGGGATGTTATTTGTAATTTAAACATTGGTATATTAGTCATCGATTACTAAAAAGAAACAGTAATATTCAAACGGGAATACAAAATAAAATAAATTCAGTTATCAGTTTTGAATTCAAATTCAGGTCAGGCGGGTTATACCTATGATATTTTTTTTTGCCTCTTATTTAAATCAAAACATCAATTAAATGATACCAGCATAAAAATGCTTTATTAATTTGAAATGAGATAAGCTAAAATATTCAATAACAAAACTTTGTAACATCAGATTGTATTCAAAACATAATAGATAGTTCTAGGACAAGTGAAGAAGATGGCGCAGTGGCTTGTGATCAAGTGCTACGCAGCGAACTGCGGGTTGATCCCCCGCACGAAACAAATCTATGTATATAATAATAATCATGACAGTAATATCCTGGGATAGAACTTGGCTTCGGCCCGTGCTATCCTGCAAATCCGGCAATAAAGCCGAGATACATAAAAGTATACCAAGAAATAATAATAATAATATTCCACAACTATGACACAACGCCATCTAGTCCCAAGCTAAGCAGAGCTTGTGTTATGGGTACTAGACAACTGATAAACATACTTATATATTTCTAAATACATACATAGACATATTATAGATAAATTACACCCAGACACAGAACAAATGATCGTGCTCATCACACAAACATTTGTCCTGGGTGGGAATCGAACCCACGACCTCCGGCATAGCAGTCAGGGTCACTAACCACTAGACCAACATGCCAGTCAAATATAAAAATCAATGCCACTTTTCATTGTAATTTTATAACTCAAGAACGGGCTCACCTATCCAAACCAAATGCTTAGGCTTTGATTGGACTAATTCAATAAATGGCGGACTATTTTGTTAATGAGGATTTTGCTGTCAAAGTAGCGAAGCACGTACCGGGCCGCTAGTATTCCTATAATGTGCAAGTAGTTATTCCGGGTCTGGGTAAATGTGAGTTTCTATGTTTGTAAACGCACCCACGATACAGGAGAAATTCCGTGTGGTGCAAATATTTTGTTCAAAAAAAATCGTAACCGCCCTTAACTTAAAGCTTAGAACACACAGGATGCAGGGCCCAACCGCCGGCGAACATGCCTTACTAAGCCATGCGTTAGGGCCAGCATGACTACGCCCTTAAATTACCAGAACGTAACTTTCGTTGAAATTATTGCGTCAATCGGAACAGATGGATGGGTATGTCAATGAGTAATGAACGAATCATTACAAAGTGTGGCAGGATGACTCAAATCATAAGTTATGGTCATCACACTCATTGTTAATCAGCATCATTAGTAATACTGCCTTAAGGTTGCAATGAAATTTGCGGTTTGATGAAATGGCTGTTATGCTTACAAGTAGAAAGTTGGTAGGTGTGTATAACTAAAATTTTATTAATATGTAATGTTACCTGTTACCTATGATAAAGCAACGCCCTATTTAAAAAAAAAAGTAAAAAATCAAGAGAGGACATCTCTCTGATAACATAATAAGAATAAAACCTTGCTTACTTCAAGACTCTTGTGAAGAGAAGTATTTCTTGAAAGCAAATGTTTAATCCTAAATCTGAACAGTAGTTAAGTATTAAGACTATTTGGTTAGTCAGACAAACTATTCATTAATTTAAGACAGGTATTTTTCAGGTCTGGTTACATTTACGTCTTCTTTGTGACCATTATTACGGAGAATCACCAGGTGGCCACCATAACGTTTTAAAGCGTGAGTAGTTCCGTTCAGGGAACGAGATAGCGCTAAACAACTGTCTCTTTCCCACAACCTAACTATTCACGCGCTTGAAGACGTCATGGTAGGCCACTTGGACCCGCTCGCTTCTGAACCCACAGTTTCACTTGACCACGAGTGATCCCTATGGTCCGTTTTGAGTGTGTCCAGTTGACCAAAGACTCGATTCATGCTGGCCCAAATTGGAACACAAACGCCAAATACCAGAAAAGGAACTCAGCACAACGACCAATAAATTCCCTTTTTCCTTAAAAACAAAACTTACTAATACCAACCCAAATAAATTGAACCTGTCATTGAACATTACTCATAAATATATACACCACTATTTCAAAGCACAGAACAACAAACTTTACTGTTATTCATGTAAAAACTATTCATTAGTAAACACCGTCTTGGAAACCCTGTTACTCATGTAAGTCATAATGTGACGTCAGACCTTGGGCCGAGATCAGTTTAAAGTACCATCTGACGTTGAACCGCGTCACGATGAGGTCAGGCGCATTGGGGAAGCTTTGTTGATAGATATATCCGCTTAAAATGGTATAATAGTTATGGTACAGTATATTTATACAGGATACTTCATGCATGAGAAAAATCTTTGTGTTATGGAGCATGTTTAAAAAGGCATTGTTTCAATGAATTAGGGGCTAAGAATGGATTAGATATGTGTTAAGGCTAACAATTTACTATGCAAAGAGCTGTTGTCAGTCACGCTGTTGCTGACGGAGCTAAACGCCTTCCACCGGCAGATGACTCCAGCACCCTGGGTTGGTGCTGGAGTCATGCAGGGCTGGCGAGGTCATTCAGACCCCGTCGATAGAGCCTTGTTTCTTACCCATTGACTGACTGGTTCACGACATGCCCAGGTGGATCACGATATGGCTAAATCACCCATAAGGTGACATAATATACATAGATAGGTACAGTCAAAAAGGTGAAAAATAAAAGTACACAGTCATCACACAAAACATAGTTCAATTCAAATCTAGTGTCCGCAAGTCAGTGTTTTGCCTTACATAACATTTGATATTACAAAAACAATTTGCCCGATCGAATGAGGAAAACCACGAGATGAAATCTATGAAATAAACATTAATTGAAGCTTACGTAAGTCGTAAAATGTGTGACATAATTCAATTCGAAATAACTGATCTCAGTCGTAATTCCTGGAGCTCGATACGGATTCCCCCCATGTCTATTATCTGGTTTTCGTTGCAACTGCGTATGTATGTACATTAATAGTGAAGTTTCTATCTAACTTAATGGAATATTCCCCTTGCATAATTTTGCGCCTCTTTCATTCAGCATTTTCACGGAATTTCATGTTTTGTCGAGCTCGATAAGCTCATTAATAGGTTAAAACTTCATAATGTGACATATTATGTAGTTACTCGCCATATTCTTTTTATTCTTTCCTATCAATATTCTTTGTTTTCAAATAAGAGTATGTACAGTAATCTAAAACTCTAAATCCAAAATTTTTAACTTAATCGACTTTATAGCGGGTTAATTACCGTACTAAAAATCTGTAGTGTTAAAATTCAGCTAAGAGAACTCTTTTTAACATTTGGCTCTTTTTCTCATGGCTAATGAACGATATTGCGTTTCGTAGTTATGACATAAAACCATTAAATTAAAAGTCGAGAGATTTTGAAAAGATCAACATTCAAAAGAAGAAGAAGAAACAGTGTCCGTCTGTTATTGTAACATAACCTGATGGAAACAAAATGTAGGGTCATTTACAAACCAGGGCAGAGTCATCTATGCAGCCAATCCACCTGAGTAAGTTTGCTATATACTTCGGCCAACCTGGTACGGATACGGAGTCTGTTTAAAGAAAAGTGAAAAATACCTGCATGTTAGCCGAGATGGAAATACCATCTCAAGGTGGAAACTTTAAAACCTGGGAATTCTAATCTTCATCCACTACATTCTATCCTTAATATCTTAACAGAACAATCCACTGTTTTGCATCACCTTTTTATTCTGTGTAATTCCCGAGCCATGATTCTTCTTTCATCATGGACATTCCCGAGATACGAATCAATGAATCACCAGGCAGATTGACACACATATCAAACATCCCAGTTTGTACTGTCATTCTTTATTTATAAAACATTATCTTAGCCAAGATTGATGATATTGATTTTAATTGTTTAAGGAGAAACAATTGAGTTAACGTCAGTTGGTTTAATAAAATCAGTGATGAGAGTTGAGTAATCAATCTCAGCATGTTATGGTACAGTGTAATGTCTACCTTTGTGTTGCGTAATAAGAGTTATCGGTGCTTGATTAACATAAGTATTATCATTATTTTAAAAGTTACTATTCATAACTTTTTAGATCCTTAGAAAGCCTTAAAATTCTACTCCAACATTTCTTTTACTATGGAAGTATTTCATAAGTTCCAATTGTCAATCGAATTCATCCGTATTCAAACGTACAACTTCGCGAAAAGGAGCAGAAATAAAAAGACGCAATATCTTCGATTACAGAACTTCAGTTTTCTGCAAGTCATCTTCTATAACTTTAAAATAACCTCACTGATTGATATCCGAATAGCGTTACAGAAACACTAATTGGCATATGTTTTCAGGCACAAAAAAAAGAAACTTAATGGCTAAGCAACAGAATTAATCATCTCTTTCCGCAAATAAAAAGATGATGCACAATTCTCAAAATACCTACGTCAAATGCCAATAACACAAAAAAAACAGAGCTATTAAGACAAGGCGCGTCATGTTATGGGTTTCGAATTAAAGTAATGAAAAGGATGATCTCATGGTTAGCTTGAATTGAGATGACCTTCCTTCGGCATATGGGAATAACCTCAGCTACCTGTTCGATTAATTTGACTTAGTCAAAGAATTATACAACCCAGGCAGACATGCACTTTGTACCGATATCATTTATTTTTATTACCATCATAAAATGTCATGTTGCCGACTGCTGAAGGATCCACGGTATAAACACATTTCACCAAAACTATGGTCCCCGGAGCTGTCGCGAGACACCAGAGGTGGTGCTGGCGTCCATAAGCTACAGTGACCGCTTTCCATTATGGCTGCAACAAGGACGAACTGCGCAGTTTTTCTCATACACACATACGTAGATTTATCGTTGTAGTTTGAACTGTACCGTCCAATTAACGTCCGTCCGTAACTATAATTATTAGCCTTTAGGAGAGTCGAATTTTACCTTTATAACATTAAAAATATTACTCTGATGATTGCAGCGATGACGAAAACCATATCCTTTCAGTACAAAGTTAGAGGACATAAATTACATCCACCGAAATTGGAACACTGGCTCTGCTTGTTAGATTACAACATCAAAGACGTCTCTGAATAAAATTGTAACTGATTATTTAATTGAACTGTCTCATCCGCTAATTAAACTTTACAATAAAACTGATTTTCAATAAATTAGAATGTCGTTTAATTGAAACAGTTTTGATAAAAAGTAAATTATTTTGAGATAAAAGTAGATTGGATGAGTACCGGTTACTGCCAAGGAATGTCTGGTATGTGAAGTGCTAAAATGAAAGTTTTGCAGCGAAAGTCATGGAGACGGCGATTACAAATCCAGACGGATTGGTAGACTACAGGCGGACATTATTTACTTCATAATACGAGTAGCTGTTTTTGGTGGAGCACGATTCTGTGCTCCACCAAACGCTAACAAAAAAGAAAAAAGCATTTAAATTATTTAAAACTAAATGATTATTATTGCTGGACTGCCAAACATTGATAGTAGTTCTAGGTCAGCCATTAATTAAAACCGGAGCAAAATAGATAAGGCCAATGATGAAAGGACGGAAACGCCTCACGGGGGCACGACTCTTTATGGAAGAATTCCACGAAACGAGACTACGTACGTGACAACGTCGTGTGCACTACACATACGTACATAGAATTTGTAGCTATGTCTCCACTGCGCCGTAATGACTGCAGTCCAAAGACAATTAGTCATCCACCAACCAGACGTGTTTAGAAATCAATGCTTGTTATGAAATATAAGTACTTATAATTAGTGTAAGTACCTATTCTGATATAACAATAGGTAGTAGTCAAAACAATGACACACCCTCGATGTTAATGGTTACACATGGCACTGACGTGTACGGGGATGGCAAGTTTGACTCATTACATCGTTAACCATTGTGTAAGGCTGAAGCCGAAGTACTAATTTATGAATAGTAACTGCCAGTTTATGTTGAAATACAGGAAAAAGGTTCCTCTCATAGAAGGAAAGAGTATATCTGAAATCTAGTTGCTAGCGGCTTCGATTGCATGACTCGAAATGTAGCCTACGGGAACGTAATACCGGAACAAAAAGTATTCTATGTTTTGATCTAGCTTATAAACTAGCTGTGTACCAAATTTCATACAAAACCGTTCAGCAATTTTTGTGCGAAAGAGTAATAATCCTCATTTATTATTTTTACAATTTATGACAAAAGTTGATTATATGTTTTTGAATGCACACTGGCGTATAATTGATTACAGGAGCTTGAATTGCGAGGAACGCGTCGTCCATCTATCCGACAGCTGGTAAAATCCGGTGAAAAATGTAGAATTGCCTTTTAAATAGTCATCCATCATGTTTCGTAACTGAGTACCCCACTGGCATACCAATTACGTAGCAAACTGGGAATCATATACCCATGGATTTGGAGTGAAATTCAGTAGGTACCAATTACTCAACAACGATGTTTGGAAGTTTCGCAGAATCAGAAACAAAGTCGCATTGAAAGTTTGTTACCTAATCAAATTACTGGTGTCAACTAGCCAGAAACTGGAGCATGAGAAAACAATATTTAAGGTAGAATAGAATGGAAAAGAATAAACTTTATTGTACACCAAAAATTGTTATACAACTTTTTTATAATATTGCTAATACATACTAAAGTTACAATGGCAAAAGGTAACCTCATCATCATCAGCCGGAAGACGTCCACTGCTGAACATAGGCCTCCCCCTTACACCGCCACGCCGAACGACAATTCGCCACTTGCATCCATCGGTTGCCCGCGACCCTCACGATGTCGTCGGTCCATCTAGTGGGAGGCCTTCCTACGCTGCGTCTTCCGGTCCGTGGTCGCCACTCGAGAACTTTTCTTCCCCATCGGTTATCAGTTCTACGAGCGATGTGGCCTGCCCATTGCCACTTCAACTTGCAAATTTTATGGACCAATTTTATGAAATTTTAAAGGTTATCTAAAAAGTAAATAAGAAATCAATCAGTTAGTGGTTTTTGAACTCGTTACCCAGTGCAGAGGTACTAGTGTGTGTTTTGTATTTTAATTAGTAACCTTGATAGGTGCCAAGTATTTTAATGTGTATTATTAAAGTTGTTAACTCACTGACCTCTAGTTGATTGGTATTTAATTGGATCATCGACTACGGAAAGTAATCAAGCCGGACTTCCTCATTGCAATCTATTTGAAATCGAAATTATTGCGACTTTTTGATTGGCTCCAATGTTTTTTAAGCTATTGCATAGCTTCTATCGCGGGCCTTGAGCGCGGGGACCGAATCTAGAAATTCCGTAACGAAAAAACCTCACGCTCATTTAATTTTATTAAATTATTAAATTAATTATTAAAATTAATTATTTATTAATTTATTAATATAATATAACAACACCAACACCAACAACAACAACAACAACAACATGCAATAGCTTTACCGCGGCAGTCCCCGAGTGCCACACGTCTTTTTTACTTATTATTTTTTATAATTATAGCAGTAAATAAATATTGTAATCTTTCTGTATGCTATCTACTACTTGTTAACAAGGGGTTGATATCATTATTTGCTAAACTTTCTCCAACTGTTGGGGCTGCTTAAATATGAAACGACTGCCAATTTTACCTCTTGATTGATCTTCATGATCTGACAATCAGAAATATTAAGGATTCACCGAATTAAAAGATCTGACTCGAACTACTCGACAAATTATAATGGTAAGTGGGTTTGGTAATATTAAACGCCCGATAGTTGACCAGCACCTTAATATAAATAATTCTTAAGCTGTTACACCGTTTTTTTTATAATTTAATGTGATCTCATCCCGAAGGTAAAGGAACCCCAAACTGGAACCGATATCATTCAAGAAGATTTTTAATGTTCGCCCATGTTATTTCTAATGTTCGTCCATGTTATTTTTAATGTTCGTCCATGTTATTTTTAATGTTCATCCATGTTATTTTTAATGTTTGTCCATGTAATTTTTATTGTTCATCCATGTTATTTTTAATGTTCGTCCATGTAATTTTTATTGTTCATCCATGTTATTTTTAATGTTCGTTCATGTTATTTTTAATGTTCGTCCATGTTATTTTTAATGTTCATCCATGTTATTTTTAATGTTCGTCCATGTAATTTTTATTGTTCATCCATGTTATTTTTAATGTTCGTTCATGTTATTTTTTTCCACAGTTTAACTTTACTACTGTTTATTCCTCATAGTGGCCGTCTAAGGTTGTTAATGATTGACTCACGAGTCCTTCTTACTCATCAAGGAATCGACAGCCGGCAAATCGATTATGTACATGTTTTATTAATTGGCTTATTCACACTTTGTTATACAGTTTGTAAGATGCATAATGTAATTATCAATGAGTGAGTGCGTGATTGGAATTCTACTGGAATAATTATTCGTGGTGACTTGTGACTCAAAGGAAGGCGATACATTAATGAAGGATATTAGAGTACATGGAATATTGCATAGGAATTGGACATTAGTATCTGTAATTAATTGAGGTGTGGCCTTGATTACTAATGAGTTTAGTTATGAGTTGTTCGAGATGTAACAGATTTATTGAGAGGATGGGCTAATTGAATACTAATAGGTTCTTGTATAAGTAGATATTTGTTGGTCTATTAAGTCGCAGGTAGATACGTTTCAACTAAAAATACTGTCTGACTGTCTTGGTACCACATTCTAACTTCAAACACACTAAAATAAATAATAATCCTATGAAATAAACATAAACAAAAAAAATATTTTTTTGAAAATTTATTTGTACATTTGTTTTTTCGTCACAGTGTGGACCGAAGGCCATCCTATTCCTAGTTCAAACGCATAGGAACATTGTGTTTTCCGTCACGAATTGAACATCACAGATTGGCTTTTTGATGGGAATAAACTCGACGCCGACGCTTATACCTAAAACTTTAGTATTACTGGCAAAATTTCGGTGTTATTTAACGCATCTATCTGTCTTAATCCCGGGAATACAATCCTAGATTCTGGAATAATCTAATTTGTGTCTAATCCGGCAATATGATAGCACCTTTCTATTCCCTAGTCAACAATATCATTTTATGCTAAGTTTCTAAGACAGCGTTGGACCGAGTGTTAGCCTTATTAACTCATATATTTCGTTTTTAGGTAAATATTTATGTTTTATTTAGCTTTTCAATAGTAAATATTTTTAGGTGCATAAAGGAGATATTGATTAATAATACCGATTATTAATTTAATCGAAGTTTTAACACTCCGCGTATAATTTAAATTACAATTACCAAAAATATACCTAGAGAAGTTAATCTAACATAACTGTCTAATATGAGGTAATTTTTTCAATTTTTTAACATACAAATTACGTTCACTTGTCATACATACCTACCTCATTACTTAAATAAACATTCTTCATTCTCAGCTTAAATCGTTGACTCATCAACTTAAAAAGGATAACTACGTTCGAGTCGAGTGATCAAGTAGACTGACCGACTAACACTTCAAGCCGGTATCCCAAAAACTTGTCACAAAAAGTTTCAGTTACAGAGTTCGCATTCCATTGCGTCTTTTCACACAGACTTATAGATGTTGTTAAAAAGATGATAACAAAAAAAGTAATGGATTAAAAAAAATAATTTGCCTCGTTTGATACGTTCATAGTAGAATTACAACAGAGAGTTGAATGACTGAATGAGTCATTCTTTCACAACGCTACGTTCTTGAAAAGGTCATCGAGAAGTTTGTTCATTGATTTTTTATTTCTCACGATTGTGTGGGTGTCCATGTCAGTGTGCACTTGTGGGTGATATTTATTTATAGCTTATGACTAAGATGGTACACTTTCGTTTGGATATAAAGTTACGTTGTGTTTTTCCTTGGAGCTTGCGCACAGTGTAGGCTTACTGCAGTTAACTTTTAAGCTACAAAATAATATTGTATGTCAAACAAAATTTGAATGGACAATAATGTGATCTACTGGTTTGTCTGTTTGTTTTTAAATAATAATACATAGGTAATACATACAAAAATAATAATAAAAAAAATTTACACGTACACTACCATGAGTTTAACACACAACGAAAGTCGTAATGCTAAAGTCAAAAGGAGACTATGGATTTCGACAGTATATGATCCCGACCGATTTCGGCCACAGCGACTTGGATCTGCCTAATTTGAGAGCATCGCTGGTGTGCCCTCTGGTGACTGGTATAGCCAATTTTTGCAGTAAAAGTGCGTCCACATTCACTGCAAGTCAGCACCCCTCCGACGTAATTGGGCCGACATTAGGGTCCTATTAACGTTGTAACTAAATATTATTTAAATGAAATATACATATGGGTACTGTAAGACCTCTAGTATTTCTTAATGTTTGATTTTACGAATGCGTTTGATCAACCAATTCTTTGAATCTGAAATGTTATAAAAATATGTGGTTAAGTTAGCCAATAGACGTCCTATTCATAGTATAGTATTTTTGCTGAGGTTAAGCTCGTTAGAACAGTCATATTTAATGTACCTACCTAATTATTTTCATACGTTAGGGACATTGACCCAAAAATGACGTAAATACAATGTCATATCCACCTACGAAGTTTTTTAAGGAGTAGTACTTACCTACAGAATGGTATCTTATTTGAGAACAGTATTATAATTTTTTAATGCAAACTTATTCATAAAAGTCATCATCATTTATTATGCCTTATTATGTATGATTATGGCCTCAAACAACTTACTAGAGAGAGGCATATGGCCAGCACATGAAGCATGGCATCGTAGAAAAAGGTTTTGTCAAAGAAAGGTTTTGTAAAATATAGAGAAAAAATATGCGTTGTCCGACAATCATGCGAAAAGCAAATAAATTGTATAGAATTAATCAAAATAACGTTGTCTATTATTGGTAGAATAGAGGTAGAGTTGATCATGTTACGCTTGCAATAGCGCAGTTATAAGACAAGTAATGCCGCTATCAAACGGACTGCACCACAACAACCACACGCAGTTGCTATATGCAACTGCATGCAGTTGTACGTTCGACTTCGTGCAGTCATGATACCAACTGCACGCGGTCGGCTGCAGTCGAGAGAAGTCAAATATCAACTGTATGCAGTCATGCCTTCAACTTCACGCGTTCGGCTACAGTTGTGTAGTGTCGCCGCATGCTGTCCACTGCCGACCGCATGCATTTAGTCTGCAGTTAGTCCTGGAGCCATTTCGACGTCAAACCTAACACTGGCTCCTGGTCTAGATGCTTGGCGTCTACTGCGTGAAGTCAGATCCGACTTCAGACAACTGCATGCAGTTGAATATAGCAACTGCGTGCGGTTATTGTGGTGCAGTCCGTGTGAAGCGGCCTTAATTGAACTACATGTTCTTTTTTCCTAAGAATTGAAAACAAAATATTAAATAAACGATTACTCTTATTCAACCGATTATAGAATATGCCGATGCTTGCTACCTGGATGCCACTGAGGAACTTTTAAATAAGCTTCTTCATCTTCGCAAGGAACTCAAGTGGCTCCTAATCCGCCTTCGCAGGAACACTCGGATCGTTTGTCTCCTCTTCAACATCCTGCACATCCAATCCTATCCTTCTTACCTGCGTGAGCGTTTCAGGTATGCTCGTCCTAGTGACGTACCCTGTAGATCCCACCTTAGAACCTTGCTTAAATCCCCTCCTCATAAATCAAGCTACTACTCGTACTCCTTTTCCGTTCATGCATTGAGGTTGTGGAACTCGCTCTACTACTATTTCACTATTTAAAAATAGAGTGAAAGAGCATTACCTTTCCTCTTTACTGTAATTATATCATGTACTCTGTTAATATATATTTAGTATTATATTATATCCATTTTCATTTGTATTTATCTAGGTTATTATATGTATTCATTTAAATATTTTATTTTCATGTTCGCACTATTGTCTAATCTTTATCAACGTTTCTCCTTTAATGGGTCTGCTGGGAGAAATTTCTTAAGAAATAAGCAGTACCCTTGTACTATAGTTTTAAATTTGCGTTTTTTCATGTCCTTTTTTGTGTGTACATAAATTGTCAAATAAATAAATAAAACGAATGGAAGGAATAGAAAGAGGCAAATACTCTATCATGGAATACTACAAGACAAAACATAATTTATAGTATGGATTAGCATTACCTAATCTAATACTTTTATCAGGATATGCAGCTGGCCCATACATATGATTAGTCATAGAGTATTATCATTTTAGATTAGTTCAATTTATGCAAAGTAACATGAGTTTGCGAAAACCATCATCTTTATGACAAACTCATAGAACGCACGTATGACACGAAGTTTTTCGTGGGCGAAACAAAGGGAATGTGTGAAGAACTGAGAATAGTAATGAAGCATCCTGTAATTCCTGCCAATTTTCATGAAACAAGGAGTTACTTGGTATTAGGTATACCTTCTAAAATATTCACTTGTATGTATATTCAACAGAAACGTGCTAAAAAGGGACACTTTTAAAACCTAAAGATAATGGTTGAACTTTTCATCTTGACACGTTTCAGCCGTTTAAGAAACTTTAGGTTAGATAATAGTTGTGTAGAACTTGTTGACTCATCTGAGCAAATAGCTCAATACCACTCAAGGCCAAACCTATTCTTACTATAATCACAAAGCATACAATCTTAATAGATTTACAAACACTTAAAATAAAAGGTGACCTAACGAGTTCAATGTCAGAGAAAAACAGTGTAAACACTTTATTTCGGTCTTAAAATAAAAATAGCAGAGAAAGTATGAGTTTTTATAAGACTTTTATGTTGGCCATTAACGTTTTATGGGCATACTCCTCTCGATGAGATCACTTCAACAAGTGGGGTTAGATTTGGTACACACTTTAGTACCTTTACAAAGCTATAAACTGAAATACAGGATTATGCATTTACGTACACGTTTTATGAATTCGTTAAACAAAGCTCTTTGCGATTTAATTAATAAGGATAATCTTAGAAAATTATTAAAGGGTAATGCTAAAAGATGTACAGGGTACAAAATTTTACTGTGCGGATTATAATAGACTTTCTAAAGTAGTTAAAATCCGGCGAGTGTCTTCATAGCGTAAATTAATATCAAGCATTTGTTTTCATTGAGTTCCATTCATTTTCTTGCTTTTTAATATAATTTTTATACTCTTTGTCGATAGAAAATCACTGTTAAAATTATGCAAATTGTTTCTGGTACAAAGGATATAAGAAAAAAAACCGGCCAAATGCGTGTCGGGCCACACACAGTGTAGGGTTTCGTAGTTGCCCATCAAAATACTTACGCGAACTAACTAAACTGATTCGCTGAATTTAATTTTAAAAAGAAGAATTTTCAAAATCGGTCCAGACGACCTTGATAAATCGGGGAAAATACATACAAAAAAAAGATTACGACGAATTGAGAACCTCCTCCTTTTTTTGAAGTTAGTTAAAAATAGTTGACAATAAAAACCTATATACCCACCTGTTATAGCTGTAAAAATAAAGTTGACAAACTTACATTTGCAGTTGAGGAACATGTTCTCCCATACATTTTGTTTAGGAAAATATGTTATCCAAGTACGTTTTATAAGTTGGTCGACTATTACTCGTAAACTTGTAAAGCCTACTTAGTCATGATAATTTTCTTTTAAACTTCGTTATACAACATTATTTTTAGTATATGCGAAACCCGAATATAGTTTGTTCAGAATCAGTAACTGATTCGATTCCAATAATTTTTACACCATTTTATATATTTTTTTTTTCAAAAATATTTTAATTAAATTTTATTACCAGTTCATTACAATACAATCACCGTACGGTTAGGTACCTATTGCCAAACTATTATCACGAGTGTATAACACAGTAGACGCGGTTTACGCGGGTGTACCGCGAAAAGAGCATGTTTTTGAACGGACAATCAGGTAATATACAAGCTTATAACTTTGCGATTTTTTATGATACGGTTTTAAAATTTTGTACATAGATTCTTGACACAAAAATATTGGACAGGTGTATCGGGTTTCGCATAAACAAAAAATAAAGTTGTATATACTACTGTAACTATTGTGAATTTTTTTCACACCCCCAAACACAACCGTTTAGCTGGTAGAGGGGGGGGACACTCGAGTCGAGCAAAAATTAGCACTTTCAAGCTTAATATTTCACAAACGAATCTTTTTATCAAAATTGTTATTGTAAACTATTAATATTTTTAAAGACCTATTTAATGATACCCCACACTAAGAGATACGATATAAAAAAAAAACATCCCCACTTTACGTGTACTGGAGGTACCCTAAAAAAAAGGTTGCACTCCAGGAGTGCCGGTAGAAGTGAAAACTTTTTTGTTACTATGTTTTATTTTAAAACTGGAGTAGTACAGATATGAAATTAACTAATTTGAATGACGTCTTACTCATTTTCGATCAGGGTCACGTGACCCTGACGCGAGTTTTAAATTTTTTACCCATTACAGAAAAAGTGTACAACGCCGCTAAAGAAGTTTTCACTTCAAAAAATATATTTTTCGAGATTTTATTTTACCACTTTTTTGGCGCAACAAATCCGTATATTTACACCAAATTACAGCTTTCTAGTAGTGGGCGTCTCTGAGCTAAGCTGCGGACAGAGACGGACGGACGGACGGACGGACGGACATGGCGAAACTATAAGGGTTCCTTGTTGACTACGGAACCCTAAAAATGAAGCACTGTCTCGTTACAATTAAAACAAAACATCCATTTACTAGGTTATCCATGAGAAACGATAAATGTGGATGTGTGTTTAAAAAGTTTTTTAATAAAATATAAAATGTTGTAAACATTGGCTAAAACTGTAATATCCGATATGACTATCTGTTTTGGTAACTAAGTCAGGCGATATTAAAATTATCACAAAAAAACATCGCATAGCCTTCGAATAACGCATGAAGAGTTATTAATCATGAGATAAATGCGTCAAAATAATGATAATAGTATCTTTGTAAAATAAGAACTTCTTCAGCTGGTGCGGTATTCATTGTGGAACTTTTAAAGTTGGTGCAATGTCAATTTTGTTTTTCAATATAGAAGCAGATGTGTTTACGGGTACAACAATTTTAATTCCAACTTTTAAAGTTTAAATTGTTCCACAATTACAACTTTAATGAATTTTTCATCGGTTCTATTAATTCATAAATCAACTCAATTTACTACAACATAAAAGTGATATTTGTTCAAGAGCAAGTCACATCAATTGGAAAAAGGCACTTGATCAGACTTTACCTACTTATGGATTTCGATAAAGCAATAATAATAAAACTTCAAGAATATTGATAAAGTAACCGAATCGGGATGCGTCATGCCACGATGCGACATTTGTTATCATTCGGCATAATGTTACTGATCAGTGATTGGTTGATATACGACTTTTTGACCAGATAAGATACGACATTATGCTCAAGGGTTCAGTACATGCGTACTTGTGAAATTGTGATAGCGAAAGGCGGTTAGTATTCCTAATACTCGAGTATTTGTTTTAACAGATAACGTTTTTCTTTGTTCTAGATTTTAAAGCCGGAAACACATTATTTAACACGCCACGCGACGCAACGTGTCGACACCCGATGTGCAGTGAGCGCGTGTCGTCGCGTCGGGTGTTCATAGTGTGATTCTGGTCATAGAAAACAATACATTTGATTTGACCCAACACGCATCACGATTCATCGGTTGGCGACGGGTGTTAATAATGTGTTTCCGGCTTAATGCAGACACTGCTCCTACATCATTGAACAAAAGAACGTTTATTCAAAAACACGACTATGAAAAAAAAAAAAACATGCGTGTGTAGCTTTTATTCACTGAGAATATAAGAAAGGGAATTCTAAATTAGGATTCTAAATTAGGGGGAGGCCTATGTTCAGCAGTGGACGTCTTCCGGCTGATGATGATGATGATGATGAAACTCATCAGATATTTGAACTGTAGAAAGTTGGTCGCAGGCAGGGCCCCCGCTACCATATGTGCAAAGTGTGCAATGCACACGGGCGCCATCCTTTAGGGGCGCCAAAGCCGAAGGCCCAGAAAAAAAAAGAAAAATATTTTTTAAATAAAAGTTCAGAACTTAAATAGGTTTAGGTTTAATTACCTACTAAAGATTTCAAATATTTGATCTCACTTTTAGATTAATACTTGAAGTCCGGAAACGTTAAAATTTTGGAGCTCATTGCGTTTGCTCTTCTATAAAGAATTGCCTTGTCCTGTTCCAAAAAGCTAAAAAATTTCGCACTCGCTTCGCTCGCGCTTCAAATAACTTTGACATTCGCTTTTCATGACCTCGCTTTTGACAGCTCATTTTTCAATAGCAAATGCTTCTTATGTTAGTTTATCTTGTCTTGGTCTGCAAAAATTTAAATTTGTCTTCTCTAAGATGGTATGAAACTCTGGGTGTGAGGTTTGAGTAGCACTTGATGGTTTTTTTGTGTTTAAGTTCCGAGGCGGCAAGCTTTACAGCCCCAGGGCGCTGAATTTTAAAATACGCCACTGAGCGACCTACCATAAAAAAAGATAATTCAAAATGCCATAAGGGGCGCCAAAATCCTTTTTTGCACACAGGCGCCAGTAGACCTTACGGGGGCCCTGGTCGCAGGACTGTCTACACAGATAACCGTGACCCTGGAACGAAAAGGGCTATTGAAGGAACAACGTGGATTTTAGTCAGTATAACTCTGACAGCTCTTTAGCTCTACCTAGGCCAGGAGGACTCATTTGATGATTCTACCACGCTAAAAATCTGTAAGCATTTGACATTCTTATTCTACCTGTACCCTTAGCACGAATTTTCACTCTTTTACTTTACAGCGTCTTTCCAGTATTTACAGCGTTTCTTGTATGGAAAAATGGAACAGCGCCTCTGGTGTTAAAAATTAAAAATTAAAAAAATTAAAATTTTGTTTATTTCGTAATCACAGATTATTGAAAAAACACGTAAGTGATTGGAGCCTCCTTGTAAGCAAAAAATGCCTGTATTAGGAGACTCCGCTCCTTCACAGCAAGTAAAAACAAAAACAAATTTAAAAATAGTAAGAAAAGAAACAAAATAATATTAGAATAAAAACGTGTAAGTGTGTGTGTAAGTGTGTGTGTGTGTGTGTGTGTGTGTGTGTGTATGTGTGTGTTGAAAGAAGCAAGTGAGTTAAATTATGCGTTGCAATAGTGCCTCAGTGTCTTCATAAGTTAATGGTTTAATCCAATCAATAAGAATTTTTTTACATACATGTTCTTGTTTATTGTATAAGTATATCTCTCCATTTAACCTATTATATAGTTGAGCAGAACGTACATTGTATTGTATAGCAGCGAATTTAGTTTTAGTTTGTGGTATTTGAGCAATGATGTCTTTTCGTCTTTTAGATATGATGTTAATATCGTAAGGAAGTGTCTTATGTTTTTTTAGGAACGTTGATGTGATGTACAGTTTACGAACAGAAAGCAGACCGCTAATCTGGTATAGACTGTCAGTAGGGTATCTTCTCTTCTTGAAGTACATAATTTTGATTAGTGCTCGTTGTCCTCGTTCAACGTCTATAAATCTTGATTTTGCCGCACCGCCCCATATCGGGATACAATAGACCAAGACTGATTGCACAAGTGCCACATAAACTTCATTAAGAAGATTTCTATTAGGGCCTACTTTTTTATTTACATTTGTAGGGAGGACATGTCGTAATGTTTTAAATATCCAGCCCAGTTTCCTAACTCTTCCCGTTACATGCTCAAGGTGAGCATACCATGATAATTTTTGGTCAATTATGACGCCTAAATATTTAGTCTGTGAGACTTTAGTAATTGCAGGGCAACTACAGTTATTTTTTGAAACATCATCACAAGAGTGTATAAGGACACTAAAAGTTTCATTTGGTTGTGAGCGATTCGTGATGGTAAAACAAATGTAGTTGGTTTTAACTGTGTTTAGTGTCAGAAGGTTGTCATTGAGCCAGTTCGTTATTTGGACCATGCCTGATTCTGCCTTGAGTTTGACATCGGACCAGCTATTCCCAGAAAAGACAACAGCTGTGTCATCCGCGTAAGAAAAAATTCTTGCGCTATTGACTTTTAGGTTGCAAAGATCGTTAATATACATTAAAAATAAGGTGGGGCCCAGTACGCTCCCCTGGGGCACGCCGAATGATATGTCCGCATCATCACTAACATATGCTCCTATCTTAACCTTTTGCTTTCTATTAGACAGGTAATCTTTGAAAAAATTAAGACTGGTTCCTCTTATTCCAGCTCTTTCCAGTTTGGTCACAAGGGTGGGAACAGAAACGGTGTCAAAAGCCTTTTTCAGATCCAGAAATACCGTCAGGCATTTCTTCCCTGCATCGAGATGCTCAGTAACTAATGAGCTGAGGGCAGCAACTGCGTCTTCAGTGGATACTCCCTGTCTAAAACCAAATTGTGTTGATGATATTATTTTGAATTTGTTTAAGTAGTTTATGAGTCTCGTATTAGTTAGTTTTTCTATAATCTTAGACAGGGCTGGTAGGACCGAAATAGGTCTGTAGTTATTGACATCATCTCTGTTCCCTCCCTTGTGTACCGGTGTAATAATGGATTTTTTCAATGGGTCTGGGAAAATGCCGTTTTTAAAACAAAGGTTAGCCAGGTGGGCAATGATGGGAACAACTTCTTTGCAAACATATTTAAGAAAACAAGTAGATATTCTGTCCCATCCTGGGGAACTGGACGATTTCAGGCTCATCAAAATACTCTCAACTTCCATAGGGTCCGTGTCCATTAGTACAAAAGAATTAGTTTGTGCAGGGGAAATGTTAGGTCGGTCAGAGGGTATTTTATTAGTCCTGGGTTGAATTTGTTCAGCTAATTCTCTACCAATTTTCGCAAAGTACTCGTTTACGAAGTTAACCGATTCAGTTGGAGACGGTTTGATATGTAACAAAGCTGCACTTTGGCTGTTTAATCGATTTGAATAAGTGATTGATTTAATGTTTTTCCAAAGTAACTTAGAGTTTTTTATTGATTTAGTGAGTAATTCTCTTTCATATTTTCTTTTTATCCTTTTGATGATATTATTACAAAAATTTCTGTACCTACAGTATGTGATTTTTAATATTGCATTACACGGATCAGAACGAGAGTTTTTCTGCAGTTTATTGCGATTTTTAATACAGCGCAGTATTCCAGGGGTAATCCAGGGTTTAATTATACGTTTACTGTTAGGAATGCTTGTTATTGTAGTATTATTATTAATAGCATCAGTCAGTTTCTGTATAAGTAGGTTAGTTAGTAGGTTTGGATCATTACAAAATAACAACTCAGCAAGATTTTTTTCCTGTAAATATTCTAGTGCATGTTCAAAATTTATAGTAGTAGCAGTTTTTTTTATAACTTCTTTATTTTTTATTTTAGAAAGAGATAAGAATGTAGTAAAGTGGTCAGTAATTGATGTTTGTAAGATAGCAATTGACGCCGATGTCTTTTTTTTATGAATTCGCAACATGAAGTGGTCCAGGCAACTCAGCTCTCTGGTGGGCAAGGTATGACCAGGCAATATACCATAGGCCGACAACATATCAAGGTAGCTGTTTCGGTTTTTTCTTTCATGAGCCAATTCCACGTCTTTGGGCCTAATGTTAATATTTATGTCCCCCGCTATTACAACATTTTTTTGCGAATCTAATGAATCTAAGTGCATACTCAGTGAATCTAAGAAAATATCAGGATTTGCGTTTGACGGGGAACGATAGATACACATGACAGTATAATTCAGTAAGTCCAGTTGGAGGCAAGACGCCTCAGATAGTTTTATTTCCTGAACCTTGGAATTTAACGATTTTTTTATATAAACCACTACCCCATCATTCTGGTTCAAGTGCCGTGTTGTTACGTAAGAGTGATAATTACTGAGTTGTGGTATGGGTTTATTTGTGTTTATTCTGCATTCCGTTAGTATTATTACATCAGTCTCGAATTTAAAAGTAGATAACAGAACTACAAAAGCATCAAAGTTGGCGTATATGCTCCTTATGTTTTGTGAGAAAATGGTCAAATCATTTTTATTTACGTAAATATGTTCAGTGAGACTCGAACAATCACATTCAATTGAACTCGCAATTTCAAGTTTGTCTATCTCATTAACCGTTTGTAGGGTGTCAGGCATTACAGTTGTTTATTAATAAAAAGATAATCACTGCAAGGAAATCGCTAATAATACTGTAAAGTCTACTGAGGTTGAAATATGTAAGAGGACAACGATATGGTTTTATTTCTTGTAATAGCATGCATGATAGCTTTAAACTTAGTATTTTTATATGTTTGGATGTGATTATTTGTGTTAAGCGAGTGTAAGAACAGCTGTGTGAATTGCATAAATGAAGGATTGTTTTTACATAAATTGTAGTAGTCTTTTTTGAGGTGTAAGTATGTTTGTTGATACTTAACTGAGTTATTGTAAAGGTGTGGGACATGTGTGATGAATGTATACATAGGTTAATATTCATAATCGGCAAGTGTGGTATGTAAAAACTGAGTGTATGTAGATTTATAGCGATTTTGACCTGTATTAGTGGGTTAGTGTGGATATTGTGTGTGTTATGGTATGAGAAAGTATTTAAGCATAGAATATAAACAAAGAGGTACCTTATAACTAAGTCCATAGTATTATAATTACTCTGCGTCAGACAAAGCCGCATAAAAGCAAAAACCGGAGGGTATTTCTCTGTGAACACTATGATTATCACTAGGAATGAAGTTATCACTGTTATACACATACTTTGTTGACACAAATACAGAACGGTAAAGAGTCACGTTTTCACTATAAGTTGATGAACTTGTTCTTCGGTTCTAATAACAATAGTCGGTGCATGGTCATCCCTCTTGACATAGATTTTTCCATACGCAGTCCAGCAATACTTATATGCACCCGATTTAGTAAGGTCACGGGCAAGGAAATGCAGCCGAGATCCCTTTGGGGTTAAATGCTCAGATAAGAAGACAGGTGAATCTTCTTGAGTTTTGAAGCCGAGATGCTTACAGCATAGCTTAGATTTGTTTTTTACGTTGAAAATCTTTCCCATTTTCATAATTTCGTTCTTTAGAAGAGTGGATCCGGTTTCAACTACAATAGGCATCTTTTGACTTTCATTGTTTTTACCACGCACTCTGTAGACGTCTTTAATGTCGTACTTGGCTATGGAACAGTTAATACTCTGTGAAAGGCTCATTACCATATCTATAAGATCTTGCTTGGACTCGTTAGTAATTTTTGGAACATTTTTAATAACAAAATTGGATTTACGGCTTCCTGTTTCTATTTCCTCAAGTTTATTTTCCAAAATTGTGACATACTTTTTGTCTTCCTTCGACTGGTTTTCTAATTGGGATATTTTCTTTTGAAGTTCTTGATTCTGTGACATAAGGTTGAATATCGTGTTTTCAATGTTAATGTTGGATTGTTGTATTTCTTGTAACGTTGTTGAGACTTGCTGTATCTCGTTTTTTTGACAGGCCAAGAATAGATCCATCATTTCTCTTATTTCTTCTTTAAATTCATCTAACTGCTCACCAAACGAGAAATCTTCCCGGCTTCTTTTAGCCCTCAGAAATACATAATTAGGTGGCGTTTTGTTATCCTCGTTTCCCACCAGGTTTATCTCCGATTCTGAGTGAGATTTATCCATTGGCGAAGCTAGCTTAAACAATATTTGTTTGGGTTGTTTACGTAGCAGCTTCGTAACGAAGTCCAGTCTTCTTACGTCACGCACCGTGAGTAGCTTATATCAGCGCGCGCGGCGGCGTGACGTCAGTGGAGAGCGATGACGTCTCGTGGCAGCAGACCTCAGATGGCGACGTGGGAGCGGGATGGCAATTATGGCGAAATCTCTTTTCCTCGCGACGTGCGGGTGGGAAGGGGCGCACCTCCTCAGCGCCCGAGACACAGTAATTAGTGTAAGCAATAATATGTATTTGGACACTGGTATATAAGCACTATTGTCGTATGCGGTGGATAATTTATTTTGCGCAGTAGCGAGACACACGTCTGTTCTCAATGAGGTTTGGACGAAAGAGGAAAAATTGGTGTGCGAAGAAGGAACTAATTTTTTCCTTGAAAATTGACAATTTTAAATTGTCAAAGTTCTAGATTACTTTACGTCTCAAATACTGAAAACTCGTGCTAAGGGTACTGATGTTATCAATCAATTATCATCTACCTTTTGCTAACTGGAAGCAGCTGAATATCAGCATTTTGCAAAGAGGGACTGCTTATCTGACCTCCACAACCCGACATCAATATAAAGGTGATTCACCATTCACTCCCTATCTGATAAAGCTATTGATATGAGAAATCGATCACAGCCTATTTACGCAAAGAGGTCTTTATCTGACTTTTATTTGTATTTTGGGAGATTACGTTATACCTATGCACTGTTATCATTTTATCAAACTAATATCTTGCAGTATAGATAGCTGTTCGGTATTGGGGATGGAAAAGTCGTGAGAATTTCCAAGATTATTTTATTTTCGGAAACAAAGCTTTATTGATTTACAGAATTATGAAGAAGCAGCTGATCCCTGTGGTTTCATTTTCACTGCTCGGCTCTTTTTGGTCGTAGTGTGATGTAATATAGCATATAGCCTTCCCCGATAGATGAACTATACAACACAAAAAGAATTATTCAATCCGACGCCAATGACGTATTATATCATTGTTCGACGCAGTATTTTCAAAGATTAGCGCGTTCAAACAAAGAAACTCTTTTGTTTATAATAATAGTACCTATAGATGAGGGGAGAATTCAGGTGAAATGAAGATAGAATAGACGAAAATCTTTCGAACTCAATCAGAAGACGTCCTGAGATGACCTCGGGTAAGGTGGTTGGTGGGACGAGAGAGTGTCCCTGAATCGGAAAAGTTGCTAGAAATGGGGTTTGCATAGCAGTGGGCACAGAAACAGAATTTTTTTATTTTTATTATAATACATTTTTAGATTTGGTTTTGATTGCTTTATTCGATATTTTTGTTCAAAATGTTGCAAGTTAAAACTCAACATAAGATTTAATGTCAATATGAATTATGAAAGCACTTTTTTTATTTTATGCAGTGTTGCAGAATTTTCAGGCTACCACGATTTGTTTTAGGGTTTATTCTAAGTTATCTGTAAGTTTCATGAACTTAAAACTAATCCAATATAACATTGTAAAAGAAAGTGTGAATTCTGTGGGTTTACATATCATGCGGAGAATATTTCCAGAAATAATTTCAAATTCAATGAAATATCATACTTTATCCGGTTCATACTTAATCTGGTTACTTTTTATTTTAATACTTTGCTTTTTCCAGACAAACTTTTTATCGGGGTACTATGGCACACAGACTTAGGGCGACTTTCACCAAAAGTTAAACAATTGTACACTAATCGCATAAGCTAGTAGTTAAGTGTCACACAATACCATTTTAAAGTTATGATAGTGTTAAGTACTACTTCTAACTCCGATTCACTTGTCCACTTGTGCAGTGATAAAGTTAAGTAACATTTGTAATCACTAATCACACAAGTTCACTTAAAAGCTATGATTTAATCGGATGTTACTCATCACTTGCAATCAGTGCTTGATGGCTTATCTTAGTGATGCTTCCGATACCGATACCGATACCGATCTAACGGCGATACTTCGGGTTAGCCGATATATAGGTATCGACGATATTTTTATGATCGATTCAACGATACTTTATAATTAAAAAGAAAACCAAATTTCAAAAAAGTTTCCAAATGAGTTCTGTCGCATCAGAGAGACTATTTTCCAGCGCAGGTCTTATTCAAACAGACTTGCGTTTTTTTAAACAAAAATCGTATTTATGTTAATTTTAATTACCAAAATTTATAATTATCTAATATCAACCTATGTCACTACTTTTTATATTAATAAAAAAATACTCGACTTGTGATTTATTTATTTTATCTTAATTTTTTTGTTCACAATAAGCGTATCGGTATCGGTATCGCAGATATTTTTATAAGAGTATCGGTATCGGTATCGTATCGGCGAAAAGGCGTATCGATGCATCCCTAGTTTATCTCTATGTTCCCTGAATACTCTCATGTGTTTCCAGTAATTCGTAAGTTGTATTTCCTGAAAAGATGTTGAAACCATCACAATATACAGATTAACTATTAGATTAGCTATGCTTTGGAAAAGTAGTCATGCTTAAATCATGAGACGAGAAAAATGTTTTGTTTCTCAAGCTCACTAAGACCCAGACCCGGAACAACTATGTACTTGGAAATCATGCAAAAAATTGTTTCTTTCGGAAATCGAACCGGCGATATGCAGCGGAGCAGTCAATCGTCCAGCCACAGCGCCAACCGAAATTGCTTGTGTCGTGTGTTACTTATATCGGTGTTACCTACGAGTCTTTTTTTTTATTTCTTTTTAACGTGGCAAAATCATCAAATGAGTCCTCCCACCCCGGGCAGGGCGGAGGGACTGTCAGACTTGTACTGACTAAAATCCACGGTGTCCTTCAATAGCCCTTTATGTTCCGGGGTCACGGTGATGGAATAAGTCCCGCGACCCCGGCAGGCTTTGGCCCTCTGAGAGGGGGCCCCGTCATTACTTACGAGTCTTAGAAATCTCTCTAAAAACTTTAAATTGCACGTTGACATATTTTGATCAGGGTCTTCTGGATAAGTATTACTAGTCCATTTTAATGAAAGCTTTACGATACGAGGTAGGGTCAAATGAATAATATAAATATTTAAAAAAAACAGGTGTAAATTCTAAGCAGATTTTACTTACTTTGGGTGCGGAGATCTCGTGGAAGGAGCTAGGACGAGGTGCAGGCCCTGCTGCTACACAATCCACTGGCACACTGTAGTCAGCGCAAAGAGCAGCCTACAACAAAAGAAATTAAACTTTATACAAAGGTTCAAGAGTTTATTTTCAGCTGCAGAATGTTTTACAGGCTTCTGTCAACATTTTGGGGCAATACTCTAAGTAGAGTCGTAAGTCTTTTCCATTTGTTGTTAGGTGCTTACAAGACCTTATCGTCAACGGTTATAGTGTCAAACGTGACTCATTAATAAAGAACTTGTTGTAATCTGATATACCTAATCCCATAGCAACAGATTAGAACTACATATAAGTACGGTTAAAATATTCAATGATTTGTTTCAACAAAGTCTGTTTTACGAAGATGTTGAAATTTGGAAAGAAAATGCTAATACTGAAAAACGTACTGCTAGCTTTCATCATCCCACTGCTGGACAAAGACTCCCCATGACTACCAATTTCCTCGATCCATGGTTAAACTGGTCGTTAGTTTTGTCCAGCCCTTCCCGTCATCTACGAGGTCTGCTGCGATGCTTTCTGGCTGTGTCAGGGCTCAACATAGGAGTTATTTTGGCCCACAATTCAATTAGTAAAAAAATAAAATACTAAAATGAATGAAATTATTCAAATTTCTCTTAAACCTGTAGTTTTAAGAAATAAGCGTGTCCTAAAAATTTATGGATATGCGAAGCCATGAGAGTCCGTTCTCACCCGTCATGTATCAATGTTGTCAACATTGGCCCGCACTGGGCCAACCTGGTGGATTGCCATCCCCATTTCGTTCGTTCCCTCTTCGTTAAGCCCATTCCCTCTCATAGACAGAGAGTCGGTAACTACGCAATGCCATTCTTTATGAGTGATAGTAAAGTGCATAAGTTCTTTTTTACACGGGTCTATGTAGCCTGATATTTATCAAGGTCTTACTTTTCACTAGATAAATCTTGATATTACACTGTTAATCATGGCTATTTCTAAAGAGGACTTTAGACATCGATACGTAAAAAGGAAATTAATCCGTATACTCTATGATAGTAGGTTATCAATTACGATACTATTGTGTTCACTGTTCGACAATATTTTAAAACAAAAAATAACATGCGTGTATCAATTTCCGAACGTTCTCGAATGAGAATGTCAAAATTGGAATGTGCATTTGATTGGCATTCAATATGGCTTGCAATTGGAAATCGCAGAAATCACGGATGGATATTTTTGTAGGCATATTTTCCACCATTTTGAATTATAATAAAAACTAGCTTTCGCTCGCGTTCATTTATAGAAAATCAATTCGCCATGTAGCACCACCTATATCATAAGAGCCGGAGCACACGTTGCGTTGCGGCGCCGCACCGCAAAAAATTTCGCCCTACTGGCAGACACACGTGACAAATATAGTGAAGCGATATCTTTGCGGGGTGCGGCGCCGCAACGCGCCGTGTGCTCCGGCACTAAGTACGTTACTGTTGTTTACCTCAGGAACAGTACTTGTGTTTGGGATCAAAAGTATCCCATTCCCAAGTTCGTAGGTGAAAGATGAGAACATTGAGCTATTATTATAGTTCAATACTTGAGAACGGCTATAAACTTTGTAATGAAGGTTTTTCCATTTATTGGACAGATTTAAAACTTTGATTTAGGACAGCATCTGTCGTCATCTAGATTATGAAAATCACACAAAATAATTGATGTTATAAATTATTGTTGTTTAAACTGTATGTTATAACTATAAACACAATTAATCGGGACATAATTTATTTGAATAAACTATGAATAATAATTGTGTTATTGTTACAATATAATACAATAATTATCATATCTTAAAATATTTATAGTCATCGTGGCGTCAAACATATATTTAAAAAAAAAAACATAGTTATAATGTTTACTGTAATTGATGTTTGCCTCAGAAATAATAACTTTATCAAGAGTAATATTTTTTTTATGATAACATTGATAACCTATGACATTAAGCCGTGTATCTATGTTTCCTATTCAATATAAGGCCTTTGGCCGCTAAAATTAATAAATTGTGCAATAGATAACTGTTATCAGCACAAAGTAACACCTTATCATAATTATTTTAACCATAATCAGGCGACTAAATATTTATCCGTGGAATATATTGTTATCACGTTATTACAAAGTTAGATATCTCTCCGGATTAGGGATATTTACGGAATGTTTTTGATTTATTATCTAGATTTTAAGTACACGTGCACTTAAATGATATATCATTAATGATATATCAAAGCTTAATGTAGTCAAGAGGGAAGCCGACTGTATCAAAAGTTATCACTAATCAATCTCGTGAATCGTGAACAAATCAAGATGATTTTTCCCCTAACACGCATGTTTGCGTTGTATATCAGTAGTTTTACATTAATATTTATCTGTATAGTATAACCGCAATAGTGTCTTGATACACTTCAGCCGTAGGTCAGTGGTAAATGGTGTTTTACAAAGAACAGCCATCTCAGTTATGTTCCCAATTCAATACAGCCTTCAGCCTCTTTGATTTAAAGTGTTTATTTAGGAGAAAAACTATCTATTTACACTTTTAAAATTAAACACGATTAAATAAAAAAAGCTCCTACTCAACGCTGTAAGCTGGTAATATTCCCAAGAGAAATTCCTTATTCTCCAAACTAGTCATCCCTAAGTCGAAGAATTTTTATCTCTATTGCTTATCAAAAGGTTAGGAGACAAAAGTACTAACAAGTCTAAAGGTAGACAGTAGACACAGTCTCCACAAAATATTCAAATAATTCTATTGAACCCATACAAACATTAATTGGTTCCTAAATGCAAGACCTACAAAAGACTTCCACACTTACCTTTACGCACAAAAGGAAACATTTGTTAAAACGTCCATTGTAACGGGCGACGAGAGACCGATCGGCTAAAGAAAATTCATTACCAACGGAAAACGTAAAACAAACAAATCGGGCAAACTAAATATCGCCTGGAACCAATAAAAGCGTAGAAGGGACATAAAAGGACCTCACCCTCATTTGCAAGGAGTCGAAATTAATTGGACGCAATTATCTTTTTGTTTTGCCCCGAAATGAAACCGTCTGTGTCGATTAATTATAACGTTGCAAAACGCCAAGTTTAGCAGTTAAAGTATTTCTTCATAATATAATACATTTGTAAAGCTTTCGGCGTTCGAAGTTTCATTTAACAGTAACGATTTACTGCTTTCCATAATTTCTTCGAATAGTTAGCAATGTTAAACTTTGGTTGTTATTTAATGTACCGCACCAAGTGAAATTGAATTTCAATTAAGAATAATAAAACTGACTCTTCGTTCATTTGCTTTACGAAAATAGACTTTATATTTCTTCGGATCTAAAGTAAATATTGTGTAAGCACCTAATGGAATCGAAAACTTATAGATTTTCTAACATTTCTCGAGTATTTTAAAAATAAAATTGTTTTTTAAATATTCATGATCATAATTATATTGTAAGGGCGTTCTCATTTAAGTCAGAAGCAGAGATTATTTGTAATTCAAACAGCTCTAGATGACTGTGTTCTCCAACAATATCGTTGATCGTTGAGGTGAGAAAGGGCCCACGAGCGTTTTCCGGTAAATGTGTACACACCCTTAGGCTGTAGACGACATTATGGTAAAGCGCATAGTTGTGTTATTGAGTTATGCAGACTGGATGACGGAGATATTGAACGTCTGGCTATTCCGCCTGATATGTCGATACTTCGGAACTACATGCTAGGAGTCATCTGTTTAGAATTTTCATGGTAAAACTATTTGTTTTAAGAAAATTGAATTCATGTCATCAACTCTTATCTAAATGAATTTATTTTTTTCAATAACGGACAAAACATTATATATCTTTAGATAGTTCAAAACACGCAGTCGCTTCCCACCTTCTTTCTGTACCTTTTAATGTTTCAAACTGTGCAATGCATTTTAATGCGGTTTCATTCACAGACGGAAGGAGGAAATTCAAGAGGAAAGTTTTTACTTATTACATCTATATTAACACCCGTGCGAAGCCCAGGCCTTTCTTGAATTATATTCCGGTAGGCCTAGTCGTACTATTTGAGTTTTTCAGAACATAAATGGTTTGGTCACATTTGCCGTCACGTTGATGAGGTCAGAATAAACTCGCTGACTAAACCAGAAAGTGTTGCAGTACTGAATTCATGGTAAAACTTTCGAGTGATGACGTTGCTGTATTCCGTTTATTACCGATTTAACATTGTTACTCTTATAATTCTAATACTTAATTAAACAAACAAATCTTTCCAAATAATCCTATAGACAAAATAATCCCGTTATTTTCCTGTCAAGTAAAACTGTGAATAAATCCAACTTTCCTCTTCTTCCTTCAAAGTTAAGGGTAAGAGTAAAAGTTGAAGTTGAAGCAAAAATCAGTGAGAAAAGGGACCCCCCTCAAATCAGATTATTATGACTCACGGCTCAGTAGAGCGCATAGATAAAATTATGAACGACAAAGGGAGGAACATTGCCCCCTCAAATAGCTAATTATTTTATCAACTGTCCACAGTAGCATGACGCGTTCAATTGAAAGGGAAGTTACTTTTAAGTGAAGAGGGAATTTAAATGAACTGCTGGTACGTACTTGAGTGGAGAAAGAGTGTGAGTCATGCTTTTAGTTTGAAACTTATAACTTATAAGCTTATGACTTAGTTTGTCCCCAGATAATGTTGATTGATGGAAACAAAAGATCTGTAAGTAAAAGAGACTTACTTATCAATATTGCAAAAGAATTTATTGTTGTTTATTGTTACCTTTTCCAACCAATGATTCGATTATCCAGTATACGTTATCAGGTGTACAGAAACTGACAAAGGGTACGTTTTATCTCGAAAAAAACACTGTTCCCGAGATAAACAACACTAACGATTTTATGACAATAGATGACCCCATGTTTGTTTAGAATTCTTTAGTTAGAAAATTAACGCGAGCGAAGCAGTGGGCTAAAACTAGTATTTTATACAAACGGATGGGAAACATAGATTACTTAAATACAATTAATAAGGTCGTTACATAATTTCCAACACATTCAACTCATGAAAGCCAGAATCAACATTGGTGACCACCAAAATATCCAAAGGGTAATAAAAAAGACTCTCCGAAACAATTCAGCCGTATTGAATCCCACGAGAAAAAAAAATCAAAGAAACCGAAAATCAAAGCTGAAGAGTAAGAAAAATATAATGAACAGTACATAAGTATTAGTATCTAAATACCGAAATTATCATTTTAAACAACAATTGCATCAAACTATAGTAAACCAAGGCCCAAAATAGACATCCCGTAGGTCCTATAATTGGCTATTACAGGATTATATCAGGCGAGTGGACAGCGCCATCTATACTTATGCACGTATGCACTAATATGATCTAACTGCGACCCCGGTTAGGCGGTCCATCAGTGCGATTAAAACTGACATTCCCTGTTATTTTAAAGGGAAAGATCGGTCATGCGCTTTAAAGTGCACGACCAGTTTTTCAAAGGTTTTGTTTTGGCAAGATGTTGTGGGAACAGTTTATAAAACAAAGAAAGAAAATGACGTAGTTCTTACGAACATTTATGGTTTCTTTGTAAGCAATTTTTGAACAGTTGATATTATAAGCTTTTTGTGGGAAGAGAAAATCTATTGCAAGCAGAATTTGCGCTCTTACTAACCAAGATCTTATCAACTAGTAAGAGCTTTTGGTGAACAGAATCACGAGGTCACAGTTTCAATACCAGCAATTTTTTTTTCCTTTTTACACATAAAATCATTTGCGACTCAGACAGTAATGCGTACATTATTATTTAAAGTTGATGGCCATTATCAAACTGCAAATATATATATATATTTTATAAGTCATCCCATTTGTTCAATATTATAGTTCTTTCCAAGGCCTTTGAAACATCTCAAAAAACATCGTTGATACAATAAATAATATTGTAACGAATTTATTACCAGTGCAAAATTAAACTGTAAAACGTAATAGGCATATTATAGAACGTGTAACGTTAATAGCGCAAAACCTCTCGTGGGGAACTCAGCCAATGTTACTAAACAATGTTTGTTCCAAGACTTTTGGAAATTCGCAAAAAAAATCCTTGTACCTAATCCCATATATCAGGGACGGCTGGTCGATGTGCGCGGTTTCAAAACCTGTGGTTAGGGGTGTCTGAGCGAAACGAGATTTCTAACCCCGATCTGTTTTTGGAACATGCGTGCTCTACATACAGTCATGATCACCGATATGTATGCACTTAGCAAATCGCACCCTTCCTGTAAGAAAGCGGTAAGTGAATTCGGACAACTTTTCAGGAGCTAAAAAAAATGTGTTCAACATTGTAAAAAAAATCCCACGAAAACCTTGTAAATAACAAAAGATGGCATTTTGCAGCGGCGAAATGATAGAGTTTCCGATTTTTCATTGTGTTATGTATACTGTGAGATATGGTTGAATTTTACGGTTACTTAAATAATCCCCGAAACTGTTACAAAAGAAGCCGGTGTAAAAATGGATATTGCTTTGTTGTCATCTTTGGTGTACCGCATTGGCTGCGTTAAGTGCAGTTATTCCATTATTCATGCTCCAATTTTAGGCTAGTCCAAAAGTGTAAGTATCACTTACGTAGTTTTTACACGAAGAATTCATTTAAGTAAACATAAATACACACTTTTTGCATGCGAAAGTATCTACGTTATACTGGAGCTTCTGAATAAACTTATGTTTTATTGGAAAAAATATTCAAATAATGAAGTATAACATCGTAAACTTCTATTTTACTGTTCACAGATTGTCATGTATAAAAATTGTATGTCAATACTATATAGATTTAAAATAGTTAAAAACAAAATAAGCTGCTGCGTTTTAATCATATCAATCGATTTAGATTATGTTTTTAGGTGTGCGAAGAAAAAACATGCTGTAGAAGCCTATGATATTTAAAATGAAGTGCCTAAAAGCTAAATAAAGGGAAATCTTCTATCAATTACTAAAACACAGAAAAAAATACCTTTGTTATTGTTGAAACATTTTGACTCCAATCTGTTAACGAACTTTAATGAAGTAACAGTATTTGTTCACTTCCATCACTAGCTTATGTCCCCTAACCTAACAGCATTCAGGCCCATCCGAAGGAAAAATAAGTAAAGCCGGGTATTTTATACTTAAGAAGTTTTATTCTAAATCGACACCAGGTTTCCGCGGCGTAGGTGAGTATTGGTAAAACTAAGGCCTTATAAACGCATATTTTCGTGTGCAGTTTCAGGTCATGAGAGGTCCACACACGCTTGAGAAGCTTTCCAAAGGCAGCGGCTGCTTTAGCAATCCGTTCTAGAATTTCAGACGCCAGTCGATTGTCGTTGGAGACTTGACTTCCGAGATATTTAAAATGCGGTACTTCTTCCAATAATTCTTAACGGTTGAGCTGACATCGACGCGTCCCCTTGGTGGTTGTTTTATAACTTGGGTTTTCTTTACACGTATTACAAGCCAAATCTAGAACAGCAGCCCTGAAGGTTATTAAGATAGTCTTGGAGAGTTTCCACACGGTCAACTGACAGGCATACATCATCAGCATAAATAGATAGATGGAACATACTTTATTGTACACCAAAATTGTTACACAACTATTATAAACATTGCTAATTCTATAATATTATCTAATTGTTACAATGGTGAGTGTGTCAAGCACAGGAACCCTAGACGTCTTAGTTTTCGCCAGCTCAACCTGAAGCGTGAGATATCAAAGACACTTTTATCAGTGCGAACATTGAGTTCAATCTGTCCAAGACTTTGCTGTAAAGAATCATTAAGCAGAGCTGAGAAATAGAGTGAAAATAACGTGGGAGCCATGACACAGCCTTGTTTCACATGGCTGGTTATTTTAACCCTTAATTCGATATTGGGAAGTATACTGGACATGGACTTTGAAAAAATCTGATGCATTTATTTTAAACCATATTAAAGATTTTTTGCATCAGATAGGTTGGTTATGTCCTGTATTATTACCCTAAAAATAACTGTCAATGGACACCTGCACCCGGTCAGGCAGTAGTCTCCGCAATGTCAGGCAGGTCGAACGACGTTTACCCGCTCTTGATAATTCTGGAATTACCCGATTTTTTTGTTCTAAAATAGGCAATGGTTTTTTATTTATACGTTTCAGATGGTATATACCAACGTTTACACACACTGCAAGCATTGTATATATCATAAATTTTGCAGTATTCTTTGTAAAACTTGCATGTCCAGTATACTTCCCATTGCCAGGTTTGCAGTAACTTAGTATGGTTTAGTTATGTCCAGTATACTGGACATTGCCAATGATACGGACATTTCATTTCAATATGATATTATGTAATCACGTCCATGTTATGTGTGTAATTCATAATTTCTTGATAACTCACATTCATATAACTTAAACGTATTCAAAAAAACTCAACACGCCTCAAAATAAGTGACAAATAAGCGTGCGTGAACAAGGGATGGCACTCCTGAAGACAGTTTTATGGCTCCATAGGTTCTAAAAACTGGTCTTCCCTGCAACAAATGGCTGCATAACTACCATGCCAACTGTAGCAATACTTATAATACTTCAAATAATACCTCTTGGCCTATTCTCTTATCAGGAAGCAAAATAAGCTGCTTTATTACTTATGCACCTAGACCCTTTGGGCAAAACCTACACATGTATACTGAATCAGCCGATAGAGATTCCACCACTTATTGGTTGCTTGCTATATACGGATACCAAAAAGATTAATTTTCAGTAAAACAAACGAAATAAAACAAAAGGGGACAGAAATTGAACCAATAAATAATGAACTTAGTACACACCTACACAGGATACTCAAAAACCAGAGCTGGTGTTATTCTCTATTGCCCTCAAGAGGATCTTTGACATATCTGCTATTAGGCACTTACATCTCGACCTTCCAGTGCGAGTGAGCTGCCCTTACAGCAGCCTCAACATCTGTCAGACCACTGTGAATGCAATACTATGGTATGCGATTTCTATTTGAGAGCACAGCCATATCAAAGCTCTAAAAAGCAACGAAACTAACAGCAATCTTATCCTAAAACCCTGTCCTCGACGGAACACCTTCCACTGGATCGAAGGTCACAGTGAATCTTAGATAACGACTCCTCATATGAACTTGCTAAGATATATTCCGAAATTGTGTGAAGCCTAAATTCGCTTCTCCTCTTACTATTGTCAAGTTTCTTACATGAATACGCTAGAGATGTACAGAACTCAAAGACAGATCCATGCTTTCTGAAATGCGAAGCCTTTTTGCCTTCTTTAACATTCCTAACAAAAAAAAAAAAAGGTTGCACTCCAGGAGTGCCGGTAGAAGTGAAAACTTTTTTGTTACTATGTTTTATTTTTAATTTGAATGACGTCTTACTCATTTTCGATCAGGGTCACGTGACCCTGACGGTCACGTGACCCTGACGGTCACGTGACCCTGACGCGAGTTTTAAATTTTTTACCCATTACAGAAAAAGTGTACAACGCCGCTAAAGAAGTTTTCACTTCAAAAACCGTTAAAAAGAGGGATCATTCTTCAAAGTTGAGCCTTCACGACACTTCTTTACTTTAGGACGGATTAAGCATGACTTTGTAAGCCAAAACGCATCGAACATTATACATTAAATAGCATATTTGCATAAAAAAGAGTTTCTATAAAAGTAAAAAAAACATACCCTTAATTCGACAATGGGAACTATACTGGACATCAATATTTTTTGTTACTTTTCAGAGAACCTGGCAGTGTCCAGTATACTGGACATGCATTTACTGAAAATCTAGATATACTAGATTTTTTTCATTATTTTTCCTGGTTTTAGGAATATCTAAGGATGACATAAATGAACAAAAAAATCAAAATTTCGAGAATTTTTGCTCTTGCCGAATTAAGGGTTAATTAGGTCTGAGAAATCTTTTTCATGTTGAACAGGAGCCGTCATACCTTCGTGAAACTGACGAATCATGTTGACGAATTTCTCAGGAAATCTAGCCTTTTGCAAAACTACCCAAAGTGGAGCGCGCGGCACGCGGTCGAAGGCCTTTTCTAGGTAAACGAAACTCATGTACAGAGGACAGTTTTGTTCAAGGCTTTTCTCTTGAATTTGTTTCACTATGAAAATGCCGTCAACATTTCCTCTGCTGTGTCTAAAACCACACTGCGTCTCTGGAAGTATCTGTTCCACAAGGTTTGATAAGCTGCTATCGGCAATATGAGCTTCCCAGTAGAAGACAGAAGATAGATGCCTCTAAGAACCACGGTCCAATAATTCACCATTACCCTTACAAATTTTGCAAATGGAGGCATTCTTCCGGTCTTGGGGTACAATTTCGGCTTCCTATACCTTGAGCACTAAGTTGAAGAGCCTACTTTGTGTTTGTGGACCAGCATATTTGTAAACTTCTGATGGTAGACAGTCGGCTCCTGGTGTTTTACTGTTCTTCAAACTTTGACCGCTGACATGAATTCGCAAAAGCTTGGTGGATCAGCTAAGTCCGCCTTGATGGGACCGCATTCAATATTTCCAATGTATGGTAAATCAGTTGTCTGAAAGCACAGATTAAGAGCGTCATTGAAATGTTCAGCCCATCTATCTAGGATTTGCTTATGATCTGTCAGTTTACAGTCCCTGTCACGAGTGCCTTGTGGACAAAGAGACTTTATTGTCTTTGCTTGTGGACTTGGTGCCTTTTTCTCAATTTGGGTCCGAAAATTGTTTTCTGATCTTAATTTTAATGATTTTCGTCTATCGGTGTTTGATAGAGATCTCAGTTCTAGTCTGTAGTGTAGGTTTCAAGAAATGCTCTGATTTCCTTGTCTATGTAAGTCATGGAACTAGTTCTGTTCAGTTTTTCTTCAGTGGTTTTGGTATAGTACATGACACGCTATCATGAAGATGTTTGGCATATGGCCTTGGCACCGAAACAACACAAACATTCACTGGTTTCTATGCGCTGCGCGTCGATGAGCTTTTATTTACAGACGTAGGTATCTTTGATCGAATAAGTGATGGTCTGACCAGCACTCCACACCCCACATAGGTCGTGTTATCAAGACGTGGTTCAGGTCTTTTATAACATACAATAATTTAATTAATAAGGTGCCATTGCTTGGATCTAGGGTGCATCCACGACTCCACGAGGTCTTATTTTTTCTGCTAGGCGAAAAATAAGTTAGGCACAGGTCAAACTCCAAGCCATTAGCATTGCAGTTCCCAACTTCATGCCAACCAAGGACACCACACCATGCTTCGTAATCAGTACCAACACGTGTATTAAAGTCACCCAGTAGGCCAATTTTGCCTTGAGGTGGAATTCCCGTAAGCAGGGCAGGTTCCGATAGAATTTTGCTTTATTATCATCATTGGCTATTAAGGTTGGTACGTAGATACTGATGAGGTGCAATGGATATATTAAGTATCATGAACTGGCAAGCGCAAGGTCATTATACGATCATTAATTCCTTTAGGAAGTTGTGTTAAGAGTGCCGCAATTTTGTTACGTAGGTACTGTGAAGCCAATATCCGCTAGCTGCTTGCTCTTCTGCTGGTTTTCCAATCCAATAATACGAACCCATCTGCTCGCAAAGATTTCCGCTACCACTAAGATGGGTCACTTGTATCCGCGATATTCATGTTGTATCTTGAGAGTTCCCTTGCCACGATGGCAGTCTTCCTCTCGGGACAAAGGTTAGAGTCATCATCCAAGAGTGTTCGTACATTCCATGCTCCTATTATAAAGTTTTTCGAGGTATTCTTATTATGTCTCTTGCGAGCGTAAAGAAGTAAATGCTGCTACGCGTCATATGTTTATGACATCTCCTTGGTGAAACTACGTAACTATATAAAACGCAAAACAGTCCCGCAACAAGTTTCGTGCAATAAGTAAGTAAGTGGACTTGCAAGACACGCCTTCGTAATAGTATCCAAGAACAAATGCCTATGTTTATTTACTTTTATAAAGTTATTTTAAATCTTCGTGTTAGTTATGGGTATGTGTGTTTATGGCTTTATACCCAGGGAAAGTTTTAAAATAAATAAATGTATGTATGTATACATCTTTATAAGAATGGAAAACTATTTTATTTTTTGTCGCAAAAATACACATTTTTTGTGACAGTACCCTTATTTTTGGCGGTAGCTTCATGAAAATTTGTGAGAAGGTGTATTAGAGTAAGGACGATTTTTTGCATTAATAAAAAAAATTTGACGCAAGTCGAATTACGCGTTTTTTCCAGGGGGGGTGCGAAATTTGTAAGTCATTTTGGCCAAATGTAGTGATTGACAGTGCATGTTAATAGTACTCGTATTAGCCAAGTATATTATATAATTGATCTTTAATCAAAATTACACTTGAGCGCATAATAAGTGCAGGTCGCGGGACTTATCTCATTACCGTGACCCCGGAACATAAAGAACTATTGAAGGACACCGTGGATTTTAGTCAGTACGAGTCTGACAGTCCCTCCCGCCCTGCCCGGGGTTCCGGGAGGAACCATTTGATTATTTTACCACGCTAAAAAATAAAAAGCATAATAAGTGCAAAGCGAACGGATTGAGTTAAAAACACCACTCTGAGGTTCATTACCAAAGTAGCTGATGTAGGAGTTAAAACAGCCAAGCTGAAGTGGAACAAGCACGTTAAGCGCGTAATATTACCAGCTTCAACTCATTTGTGGTGCGGGTCCCAACACAGCATCTCGACACGTACCTCAAGGAAGAGTTTTGGCCGAAGGGTGTAGTCTACCGACGTTTTCGCGGCAGGCTACGTGACACCGCGCAGTGTAACACGACACCGTCACTTCGTGTGCCTTAGTTTGAAGTTATTATTGTCATGTTTTATGTATTAGTTTATTGTTTATTTTTATTTTTGTATTGTACTTTATATGGGCCATTGATGCCTGCAATAAATGGAATAATAATAATAATAATAAGCCCCCTAAAACAACCACACGTCCTGATTGAACATCTAATCACGTGGGGGGCGGACACACGACTTAAATATTACTGGCGTGGCTAACGTGGCTCTGAAAACCCATTTAACATGGAGACTAGGTCAAAGAAAGTACGTATAGGACCGCTACCCGAGGGCAATCGTCGGGGCACACCTGGGGCCGATGCTGGGTGTCTCAGCATACGATCCATCGGCGGTGGGGGACTGAGCAGGCGGGTTCTCCCCGATAAAAATACTACAGCCGAACTGACAGACAGACTAGACATTGACAGTAGAGCAGTTACATCCCCCGTCTTGGATGTTTCGCAGGCGGCGTCAGCTACTCAGCCTGCGACCACCAAAGCGGGAAAACCCAGAGTGCGCATGAAATGGACTGAAGATATGAACATATTCATCATGCGCACTTACTATCACATTACTAAACTTGAAGAGGACAAAACTATGTACTGCACACGATTACATGAACAATTCAAATTGCAATATCCAGATATTAATGTTACAGAACAAAGAGTTGCAGACCAAAGACGAGTCATTATCAGAAATAAACTTTTATCAGATGACATTTTAAATAGAATTAAATATGAAATAGCAGAGCAACTTAAAAGAGAAGAAGAGGAAAGTATGACAACTAGAAGTAGGCACAATATCAGACTCTGAATACTTTACTACAGAATCTATATTAAACACACAACACAGCAACCAACCTATTTCAGATAATTCTGAAATAATGCAAATACAAAATAATGTTGAGTTTGACCCTTCTTTAATAGACACATTAAGTAACGAACTAGAAACAAACATGTTAAAATACAACGGAATGGATCCTGCATGTAGACCATTATTGCCAAAATTAAGATCATCTCGTCAATTATCAAATATCATTAATATATTCAATCAAAAGATTATACCCCCCAAAATATCAACACTAGAAAACTTAAGCGATACACATTCATTAATATACTCTATAGCTATAACAGTCGCAGTTCACTTTAAATTAAAAATAAATAAAGATAGAACTTGTAATAATAGAGATAATAGAACTAAAACAGACCCGCCATGGAAACAAAGATTAGAATCGGATATAGAACAGCTAAGAAAAGACATAAATAGATTAACACAATATAAAAACGGTAACTCATCAAGAAAACTGGAAGAAAAAGTAAGACTAATAATAAAAAATACTAAACGACACAGCTCGCATGGAAATCTTAACAAAACAATAGAAGATCACTTAGACACATTAAAACAAAAACTATTAGTAAAAAGCCATAGACTAAAGAGATACAAAAAAGCTAAAGAAAGAAAGGATAACAATAGATTATTTAAAACAAGTGAAAAACAATTTTATAGAAAACTTAAAGGTAGCGATATTACAACCATTAACGCTCCGTCTCAAGAGTCCTTAAAAGAATTCTGGCAAGGAATTTGGTCTGATAGCACTGAACACAATAAAGAAGCGGGATGGATACAGGAAGAAATTGATAGGACCGAAACTATAGATGAAATGCCGTTCGATGATATAGACACACGTGAAATAAACACAATTATAAATAAAACGCATAATTGGAAAGCGGCAGGAATAGACGGTGTACACAATTTTTGGATTAAACGACTTCATTCACTTCACAGTACGTTAGCAGAACAAATTAATGACATTTTGAAAGGCAACCAAAGTATACCTGATTTCCTAACTAAAGGAGTTACATACATGATCCCCAAATCAAGCAGAACCCAGGATCCGTCACAATTTAGACCAATAACTTGCTTACCAACCTTATATAAAATAATAACGTCTTGTATCACAAATAAAATTATCAAACACACTGAACAATACAATATCTTAACTGAAGAACAAAAAGGATGTAGACGTGGGCATATGGGCTGTAAAGAACAATTAATTATAGATTCCACTATTTTAAAATATGTACAGAGGGCTAGGAAAAACTTATACATAGCATACATAGATTATAAAAAAGCATTTGACAGCGTTCCACACTCATGGTTAATTGAAGTATTAAATATCTATAAAATCAACCCAATTATTATAAATTTTCTCAGAAACACTATGAAGTCCTGGAGAACTACACTTAAATTACAAACTAAAACAACAAGCGTATCTGTAGAAGACATTACAATTAAAAAAGGTATTTTTCAAGGGGACTCATTAAGTCCTCTATGGTTTTGTCTAGCAGAACTATACAAATATTTAGGCTATAACCAAGCACGACTGTTAGAACATAGAAATATTAAAGATAAACTCAAAACAGAATATAGTAGTAGGCTACACTCATTATGCAAAATGCAACTTTCAAGCAAAAATTTATTCAAAGCCATTAATACTTACGCGATACCCATACTGACATATTCCTTTGGTGTAATAAAATGGTCAAACACAGAACTACATGCCCTTGAAGTCAAAACAAGAACCACATTGACACAACATAGATATCACCATCCCAAATCAGCAATAGAGAGAGTAATAATGTCCAGAAATGAAGGTGGCAGGGGATTAATCGAAATATCACATCTTCATAAAAGACAAGTCATAAACTTAAAGCAATTTTTCATACGGAAGAAAAACAATAGCCAGTTACATAAAGCAATTACTGAAATAGACAAACAATTCACACCTCTTAACCTTTGCGAGAATAACAATATTGAGACTGTCGATAAAGCGAGACCATATAGAAGAGATACACAGAAAGTGGAGGCAGAAAGAACTACATGGTAGACATCCCAACGATTTACACCAAACACATATTGACAAAGAAGCTTCTAACAAGTGGCTGGAACTAAGTGAGCTATTTCCGGAAACAGAAGGGTTCATGTTAGCCGTTCAAGACCAAGTCATCAATACAAAAAAATACCGAAAATACATCATAAAAGATAACACAGTAAGGAATGATATATGCAGAAAATGTCACAGTAAACCTGAAACAATACAGCACATTACAGGAGCCTGTATCACACTTACACAAAACGACTACACCCACAGACATAACCAATTAGTTAACATTATACACCAAAAACTTGCAGTTAAATATAACCTCATGAAGGACCCATACACACCATATTACAAATACTCACCTAAAGCTACTTTGGAGAATCAATTTTATAAAATGTATTATGACAGAGCCATAATTACTGATCACACCATTTACAACAACAGACCGGACATAACACTTGTTGACAAAGAAAATAAACACACATACTTAATAGATATCGCCGTGCCTAACACTTATAATATCCAAAAAACAATATCAGAGAAAATTAGAAAATACACAGAACTACAAGAAGAAATTACCCGAGTTTGGAAAATGAATAGAGTCACCATAGTCCCAATTGTCATATCAACAACAGGTGTTATTCCAAAACAATTATTCAATAGTTTTAATGTACTTAATCTATCTAAATACACATATTTAACATTACAAAAAGCCGCCATACTAAATACTTGCCGAATAGTTAGAAATTTTTTACAATTAGACTTAGATAATAATAATTTTACTGCAGTACAAAATAATTCACCTTTACAAACAGATAATTAGAATTTCGCCTTGGTTCACACCCGTGAGATTCTATAAATACCAGGTATAAATAAACTAAACCTGAGAAAACGAAAGTTTAAGACCATAATAATAATAAACGAATGCACACGGCAGATAGTAAAGATCGTCCCTGGACGCCTGAGGTAGTGTGGTGTGACGATCGGACTACGTTCGCTGGGCAAGAATAGCCAGATATTAGCCAAAATAAAGGGGATTTGTGAAGAGAAAGGGGAGGCTTTTGCGTAGCATTAGGCAAAGTTTAGGCTAAAAAAAGGTAATTCTAAGATAAATTCTCTTTAAAATGAAAAGTGAGTCTCGTAACTATACAAATACATAAATAAGTAAGTATGAAACAAGGATGTAGTGAAACAAGATATTTTAATCCATGTGTAATGTCCTAAGAATGCAAGCTTGGACGGGAATTTCTTAAAGCAATAAATATTATCCAACAGCGAAGGCTGCAATGTTTAATTTGCCGGTGAAAGTCCTCGAAACCTGTTCACCAACCTTTAATAATATGGAAAGGCATTCGCAAATGTATACAGAGTAGGCGGAGTATTTGAGTCAAATCGGTAGTAAAAAGAACTTTATTTGTACAAGACATATTGGTACATCATTATCTTATTACTTAAATGAGACAGAACAAAAGTGGCTCCAACCTCCATGGTTGGACCTCAAAAAAAGTGGGATAGCAAAAGTGAGTAATCAATAAAATTGTAAATACATAGGTGAAGAAAACTGATAAGTACGTAAAGTCGTGTTAAAAGAAAACATAAAACTGTCAGATGGTAATGGCGATGGAGCAAAGCTGAACGGTTTCCTAAAAGCAGTTGAAGAAGTGTTCATAAATCAACGGCTGGGCGATATTCCAGAAAGGCAGATGGATAAACGGATACTGGAATATCGCGGGTAAAAATTGATAAGATTCGCACCGGTCAAGGAAATATGGCGCAAAAAGAAGAAGGCCTATTACTCAACAGAGCACGAAACTGCCAAAGAAGCTGATGACTGCACCACAGCAACTCATTTTCATCACATTATTAATTCTAAACAATAAATAACAAAACACACCCTAAAGCTTTCATCCACATTAACATAACGTAACGAACAATAGACCATCAAAACCACTCAATACCATCACAGTCATAAGCACCCTGATTTATTAACCTCCAAATTCGTAGGTTTAATGGTGCGAAATGAACGATAAAGATTAGCGCTCATGAATATTAACAGCATCAAGTTTCCGAATCTACATTGATAATAGAGGGTCATTGGATAAACTTGAAACAGTTGGACTGAAATTCAGGTTGAATTTCAATGATAAATGCTGGTCAGCAGTGGGCGGATAAAGCGAGGCAGATAATGTTGTTTCAGTGGACTATTCATATACAGGGTGACTTTTTTAGCACCGTCCAAAATTTTTCTAGGCATTAGGTATCAATCACTAACCCCATTTTTGAAAAAAAATCGATACTTCAAATTGACATATTAAATAATTTTCTCATCCGCTCTATGTGGTCACTAAGCTAAACGTTAATAATTTACACTTTCCGACGCATGAAACGGGAAGAGCGCACCCCGCTCACCCCCCGCCCCGCCCCGCTACACCTGAGAGACACGTCACAGCGCGGTGTCCAGATTCATCAACTTTTTATAGATAACATTGAGACGTGATATCTCGATATTTTTGTATTGAGAGATACAAAAAGAAAAAACACGTATTCAATGATTTTTGCCAAAGATTAATATATTAAAATTTGGATGGTGACTAAAAAATCACCCTGTATAATTTGCAAGTGTCCGGTTTTAGTAGAACTTGAACCAGCATGATAGCTGCATAGAAGTCTGAATAACCAATCTTATCCCAAAAAACTTTATTGTCACATTTATGATTTGTCAAGTAAGTTGGGATAGGTTTCCAGTCTATCAGTCTGGAGTATATGAGAAGCGACAGCCCTAAATTCAACATCTAAGTTAGGACTAGGTAATATAAAACCCCAATGGTATTAGTTTATTCCTAAAGAACAAGCTTATAACGCAGATTCATAAAATGGTTGATAGAATGTTGACAATTTTCAACATGCTAACAATTATTTGAATCAGGAATTATTTATTTACGTATAAAATAGCAGTCATCCATAACTGACTTTATTAATCAGCTGTTCAGTTACGAGTAGTACTACATTTACTACAATAACAGCAACTGAAACTGAACCATCCAATTCTGCTTCAATAATCTGGCATAGCTCACCAGGTGCGTAATGCACGCAAGTGCTTATATCATGCATAAGCCTGGCCACCATAATCCGAGATACGTCGTAAGTCATGCTCACGGTGCCCGTAACAAAGGATTTGTCGCCATGACCAACGTACCACCTGTGTTAGATATTGATCTCAACTTAGGCCATATCAAAGATGGGACCAATCACCCGGACGTATCCTATTGTATCTATCAATGGATGCTGATCTGATAAGGACAGGTAATGTAGTTATCATCAGTGAGTTGTGTGATGCTGTTTAGACTGTGTATCGAGTATTTAAATAGGGATCTATAAGATTTATAATATAATCAGTTTATCAGTAGACTTACTACATCTTTGCTTTGCAATTTTTTAAATCGATCTATGAACTACGGTAAGTTATCAAAAAATATGCCTAAACTTCCATCTAAATTTTATTACTCAGAATTATTAAACAAAATATTATATCTTATCTATGAAACGAAATGTGACAAATTCTGGCTCATTCAATATCAAAAAAGGTTAATAATATGAAACAACAATATTTTTGTTACCTACATTACTGGAAAATACTGTTATTTGATTGACTAGGGAAAAGCAATTACCAATATTTTTAATTTTACTCGTCAACAGACGTTTCCACAACCTCATACCAGCTCGCAAAAAGCTAAAATTCTTAACAATATGAGTTAACCAATCTACACAATAGGTACAATACTACAATGACACACTTGATATCAAAATAGATAACGTAAAAAGGGAAAATACCCATACTAAAATGCAACTCATGCCGATAATAGGAAATCTATAGAAAACATGTGATAATGAAAAATAAAAGTAAAATATCCGTTATCAAACTGTTGATATTCGTAGTAAAAAACTAACAGTCCTTGACAAAGATAAAGCGAGAAAAAGTATTTTTTCTCCTACTGAAAACACACCCGCCACTCTCCGGTAACCACATAGTACTCGTAGTTATATGTAGATCAAGTTGCATATATAAATCCTCATACCTGCTCAACCACCGACATTTTAATGAACAGAAAAATATCAAAACGAATGAATAAGATAAATCTGGTTATACAATAGGAAACATAAAAAATAATAAAACCTATGCTAACACTGTGGATTAAAGCTAAAGACAAGAAAACATTCAATAACGAAATGTAGAACAAAATACCCACAAAATATTTCAACTAATACCTTGCACACACGACACTGCAACCACACACATCACAAGTATACCTCGATCCCCATACCTGCTCGTACATAGCTGAAATACTAGACGGTCTGAAATTTAATTAACTACCCCTCGTGAAACCCTCCTGGTTGCGATGATTTAGATAACAATAGAGATGGGCTTTGACCACATGAGGATGATCGCAATTTCAATGATGGACACTTTGATGTTGACGGACATGGACATCCGGAATTTGCCGTGTAAATAGGTACGGATGAATTGGGTGGTTTAACTGTAGTGAAAAGATAGATAGATGTAGATGTTATTGCATATTCTTTTTAATATGATCATATAGGTGTGTCGTGGATTTTAAGATAATTTGATAATCATATTTGTTGTCTAATGGCAAAACATTTGTAAATGTTGTGATATCGGCTATGTTTACAAATAATGATTGTGATTCTGAAGTAGCTTAAGGAGGAGTGGAGTTTAAAGAAAATGTGAACATTAGAATTCGGAAAGAAACAACTTTTAGTAGTATGTATTAGAATAATTACTACCACAAGCATCTTAAACATTAAAAGAAATGCTTAAAACAACTTTCCTTGAGATAAACATGTCGTTAAAAACGGGGGAAGGCCTCTTTGCTCAAGAAGTTGAATACTACGGGCTACCTACTAAAAATAGACAAACACACTACTAAGATTGTTATTTTGTATCTTCCGTTTATACTACCAGTCAAAGAAATTAACTTCACTCAATAAGTGACTACAAATGACTTATTAAATACTACTCGTATATGAACTTACGTCGCCACGTCGTTGGATGGAAGCTTAACATGAAAGTTTAACAGCTGGTTAAACTTGCAGGGACTTGGTAGGACGTCGATTTACTGTGCAATACTATGTATATTGGTAACTGTGAATCAATTAATACCACATGTTACGTGTTGTTTGTAGGTAGTACGAACTACGAAAGGGAGGTCCCGCTAGGAGGTATATTAGGTCCTAGTCTGTAGACATTGGCTTCGTTAAGTGAAATTGAAAATAATGTTCGTTCAAATTGAAAGCGGGCTGAATTTGTACTGAATTTGCTATTATAGTGTCACTGCTCCACACGATTTTACTAGGAGAAGTTTTCTTTGATAAAATAGGAACTACTTTTAGGATTTTTAAGCCTTTACTACTCACTTTATTTATAGAATCAAGAGACGCGTGATTGTCTTATTAGGAGGTAATCGTGATACTGGAAAGTGAAGGGCTATTGAAGGTAACTGATTTTAGTCAGTACTAATCTGGCATTCCTTTCTTCTACACCTTTTTTTTTTTTTTTTTTTTTTTTTTACGTGGCAAAATCATCAAATGAGTCCTCCCACCCCGGGCAGGGCGGGAGGGACTGTCAGACTTGTACTGACTAAAATCCACGGTGTCCTTCGGTAGCCCTTTGTGTGCCGGAGTCGCGGTATACGTATGTCCCGCAACCCCGGCAGGACTGTGGCCCTCTATAGGGGGGCCCCGTCACTATGCTGACGCTCCTTGAGGCGCGCGTGGGACACAACGCGCCGTCGACCCGGGCATGGTCCTTGGTCGGGCAGCGAGTTGCCCTTTACTCGCCGCCCGCATGCCCGCGCCTACGGTGGCCGGAGATCGTCCCGCGACATCCGTCGCCGTGGGCGTCTACCACTGCGTCTCGGGCGGAGGGAGGACGGTATCCTCTCCCTCAAGCGGCCCGCCTCCTCCTTCGCGAGCATGACTGCTTCGCAGAAGGAGGCGACCGCCTCCCACTCCGTCTCGCCCCGCAGCATGGCCGCAACCAATGCCGGGCGCGAGAGGTCTCCGCCTATCGCCGCAGCGAGGACACGGCGGTGCTCCGCCCAAGCTGGGCAGTCCTGCACCGTATGCTCCACCGTGTCCTCCGGGCGATCCTCGCAGTGGTGACACCCGGGCGTTTCCTCCTTTTTTATCATGCACAGGTACCTCCCGAAGCTGCCATGTCCGGTGAGGACCTGTGTCATGCGGTAGGTGAGGACGCCGTGGGACCTATCCATCCACTCCTCAAAGAGGGGTCTTACAGCCGCGATTGCGGCTAGCCCGTACCTCGGTTGCGATAGTCGTTCTCTCCAAACTGCCCTGAGATCGCGCCGGAGCTCTTCCCGCCGCGCCTCGACTTCTCGAGGCAGCGGGGATACACCCCGACGCTGCGCCTCCACGCGCCACTCATAGACGCGCAGGAGGGCAGTCGCCTCCAGATCCCAGGGCAGTGATCCGGCAAGAAGGTTGGCCGATTCGCCGGCGATCGTGCGTTCTTCTACACCTAGGGTTAGGACTCAGTATAATAATAATAATATTCCACAACTATCACACAACGCCATCTAATCCCAAGCTAAGCAGAGCTTGTGTTATGGGTACTAGACAACTGATAAACATACTTAAATATATTTCTAAATACATACATATTATATAGATAAATTACACCCAGACACAGAACAAATGATCGTGCTCATCACACAACATTTGTCCTGGGTGGGAATCGAACCCACGACCTCCGGCATAGCAGTCAGAGTCACTAACCACTAGACCAACAGGCCTGTCAATAAATGCCAAGTACTTTCAAATGTCAAGTAAATGATTTTAACCACGTTAAAAAATGGTACATAAACAAATACGTATCTAAAAATAGGCTGTATTTTAATCGTGCTACACTGATATAAAATTTGGGTTTTATGTTCGATTCTAAACGAAATAAAATCCGCAATAAAATGTTTAGGTTAAATTCGGGAAACATGAATCACCATGACTTTTTTAACCTCAAGAAAACATATTATAAAAAGAGATCAATAGCTCGGTTTATTGATGTGTTCCAAATTATGCATGACCTATGTTTATAATTATGAATTCTTAGTTATTAAACCAATTATTCTCAAGCAGGTGCCACGAGTATAAGAATTGCACCTTTATGCTGATTATTGTCGTCACTTATCAACTCCAGTACTTAATTGCATCCTCATGATGTATCAGCTGCTTATTTAAGAACATGTAAAAAGGGAAACAAGATTTAATTGATAACAAACGTTGTATACAGAATTAAGACCCTAGGATAAGAGTCGCAGTCACTGTCTTGAAAGAATATTTGCAAAGCAAAGGGCACCTGAAGAAACAGAGTGATTTAAGTGTTTTTTTTAGGCATGATAGGCTGACATAATGATTTTAAAACATGTCTACCTTATAAAATGCCTCAATGAATAGCATTTACCGGTCTGCATCATTGTGCATAATCCCATACTCGACGACCCTGTCAAATCGACCACATACAAGTGCATCTGTCCAATCTAAATCATGTAACAATAGAGGTTGCAACTATAGTGAATTACTGAAGCGATAAGATAGTGGCTGACGCATCACTATCAAGCTGGGGTCAGATCATAGATCATTGGATGAGTTAACTATCTCTACTCTGATGAATATGTATGGAGCAGTTGTTTATAAAATCATTTTTCTTTTTTCATCACAGATTCGATTACTTTATGGAATTTTCAAGGGACTGAATGAGTGAGAAAGAAGATGTGTTGTACTTAATGTACAGTGCAAGCAGAGCACAGTTTTCGTACCAATATGTCAGCATTTTACCTGCGCTAGGCCGTTGAATTAGAATTAGAACACGAATAGCATTTATATCGCGTGCTCTCATGTATCCATCACACTTTTATCTACGCATTTTAACTAAGAATAGGAGGGAACAGAATAATGACCCACATTATCACTATTTAAATCCGAATAGGGAAGCAAGGAGAGACGGACTCTGTGACTGTGACTGCTATTGAGGAATTCCTGATGAAGAAACACTTCATAACACATTACTCGTCCTGGGAATGGATGACCCCAAAGCTCAGCAAATACACTTGTTTATTACAAATGTTTTTTTTTTTTTTCACCAATTCGATTTGGTTACAATAATAATATTATTAACTTTACTGAGGATGATTCACATGGGTGTGTACAATATCATTTGTATCGGCACTTTATTCGCAAACTGGGAAATACCAGGTTCTTTAAAATAATTGAACGAGAAATTCCATTCATTTGACTTTAAAAGTTATGAATCATAATCGAATACGCGGAACAAAGATTAAATTCCTCTCCGAAAATCAAGTTATAATTTGAGAATCCTGAATCACGAAATTATTCTTTTTTCAGAACAGAATACTGTTACCAATCTAACAATGAACATTATATCTACCAGATATCACCTGTTTTAACCACACAATTGCTTTTCACGAAAACCATTAGCCCTTCAGCGACCAACCCGTAAATTGGTCCCCCTACAAGTGAGGAATCCCGCAAAACCAGATCAAAATTATCTACGAATGCACTATCTGTAACCACAAACCACGATACAAGGATACCTCATTTAATTCCATGTTTTGTACTACCAATACCTTTACAATCATGATTTAATAATGGCACAAATGGATTAAGCCTGTATACGGTAGCTCAGGCGTATACGGTAGCATTATCAACGTATACGGTAGCATAAACGTATACGGTAGCACAAAATGCATAGACGGGTGTTAATAATGAAATTGTTCCATCGATCTGGACATTGTTTGGTGAGTAAATAATCGTTTGTGAAATTAGCATTGCTGTAATGGCTGTTACTGATACTGATTTGTTTGATATCATAATAGGATTGTGCGATGTTTCAGCGTCTGATTTTGAGTTTACTGAATTATGCAGCTATTTGTGAATAATGCTTAAATATGAGATTTGATGTGGCTGTAATTTTATAGCCAATAAAATTGAGTGAAATAATAATGAGTTTCCAACTACATACTCGTAGCGTTTAGGTCTTTGCGTGACTAGGTCTGATCAAAGTCAGAGAATCAGTATGGCCATCCAACGTAGTAATACTTTCAGCGTCTTGAGTACTGTTCCATTTGAAGTACGTATTTACGCTCTACATTCTACAGAAAAAGAGCCTCTGGGAGGCATTAGAAACTTTGCGTAGGTAGTAATAAAGGCGATATGATAATTAAGGCGAATAAAAATATTACGAAACAGAAAATTAGGTATAACAGTCATGTAAGAAATATTTAGACCACAGAGACTGATAGGCATTCTAACGATAATTATAATTTATTACTGGATTAACACATCAAATTGTTATTGCACATTAACTTGTGATTATTAGGTATTGATATCGTTAATTTGATAGTAAGTAATGACGTTAAACAAAATCGTACCATTGATAATGGTTCAATGATAAATCTAAATTGATTTGTCATTCTTGAATAATGAGAGATTAGCGACCTACCTCCTGCTTTGCTTGACTTTCACGACTTGAAAATTATCGAATATTTATTTATGATACGTAGATTAAAAATATATTGATATTGCTATGTAATTTTAAAAAATTCCGTAACTGTTAAAATCGCACGAACATCGAAAAATATTAAAACCGAGATACGAAAGAAAATTGACTGGGTATGTTAACGCAGCGACTAGCGCCATCTGTTTGTAACGAAGTTACTAAACACTACCGAAGAAGGTCGGATTCGAATAAAAGTGGTACTGGCTGGTGAACCGGCTACTCTAGCGGAGCGTCGGCGTCGCCATAGCAACAGTGGTAAACATGGCGACTGTCATCTGATAACAATTTTGGTGGGAGCCGCTTCTGTGTTACCACGTCCTTCACGAACTGCTATAGTTAATCCTTCGTATTAATCCTTTACGCTGCCTTCACATTTGGGCGACAGTCGCGCGACCGACACTGCTTATGCGCGGCTGTTCATATAAAATGTAAAGGAATGTGCTTCTGCCGCGCTGATTGCGACGTAATGTGAAGGCACCCTAAGGGATATTGATGAAGATCCACTATAAGATGACCACTTTTGGATAAAGACAATCCTGGTGCCTTCAAGAAGACATTGATAAATAATTATGTAATATTGATTCATACAGCCTGATGTCATGAATACGAATAGATTTATCTCCTTTTAATCCCCAAAGGAATAAAAGTTAAATGAATACGCTGATCTGAATGACACCACGTTTTTATTCGTTGTTTTACTTTGCTCTGACGTGGATGCAATCACGGTTGCAGGTTTAGCATAATCCTAAAATCAAACATGATTCTGATTCCGTCGGATGAACAAGGAACGTATTTCCATGTATGGCCTATCAGTATCCAGTATATCGTAGCACAAAATCAGTATAAAATGGAGTCTAAAAATATACCAAGTGAAATAAATAATCTTGTTAGAGTAAAATACGTTTTCTCAACTAAGGTAAAACTAGGTAATACACTCTAGTTGTGAGGATGGCCGCTGTTGGCGTACAACATGGCTCTCGGAATCGACCTTGTTATACGCCAACAGTAACCACACTAGCGTGTGGTTCCGTGCAGTAAGTTTGAGTGCAAGAATGATGGGGTGTTGTGTCAACTAGCCCTTATTACCTAATGTTCCCCTTTCGCAGCTCAATATCAGTAATTTATATGAACCGACTGCTTACCTGTTTTCACAAACTATTTAACACGATACCCCTTCATACTCAAGAAATAGTGGAGTATTCGAGCAGTCAAGAAACTTACTTCATAACGACTGTCTATAAAATAATCAGCAAATAGAAAATAAATAAAACCATGGAAAATACAAGCAATTACTAAACGTAATTACTACACATGTTATACAACGATAAGGAATTCAATATCACCAGAAAACCTTTAAAACGACCGACATCCGCCAAAAATAGCACAAAATATCTTTAAGAAAAAATATCCCATGTTTTATTCATGTCCGTACTCACACAAATATAGGAAAACAGTCATGTCCAAAGGGTAACAAGTTGAAACAACTTTAATTTCCGGTAAATTAACATTTCGACAATGTTCAGAGACAGGAAACGAGACGTACCCTTTGAATTAATGCAAGTCCTTTAGCGATGGAATGTTTCAACCTTTTTTGGTTTGTTGCTGATTTTGTTTGGTATACCAGTTTATAGCTACTAATGGGGAAGGCCGGTCAAAGCTAATTGTAGATGGCGCGACCATAGCTAAGTCCTAATCCGACCAATGAGGTAGTACTATTTTGAAGTACCTTTAAGATTTGAACCATTGACGATGCTTGGAACTAGCTATACTAGCGCCATTCGTTTCCCAGTTGCCATCCCCATTCTTTGGTGTTGAATTTCTAAGAGGTAGTTAAGACAAAAATGTCCTATAATGACTGTCTTTTATACCGGAGATGTCTTATTATAATTATATACGAGTTTACTATACTAACTTTTATAAGCTGCAAAAAGCTTATAATGATCCTCAATAAATTAACTAATAGTTAATTTCGAATTTGAACTAGTTCTTTTTTTTTTTAAAGCAGTTTCATACTACAAGCACAGGCGGGAGTGACGTGGACGGTGCTACACCGCGGAGTGCGCCAGGAGAAATTGTTAGTTTGGGCAGGCACACTAACAAAATTTCTCCTGTGCTGTGTGTGTGCAAATATGTAAACTCGCATATATTAACAGCCAGACCCCGAACAACTACGTATAGATCATCCAAATATTTGTTTCGAACTCGTGATAGTTTAATCTACATTAGATAATACTAGATTTCATTCCAGAAAAGTCGCTTAGAAATTCACCGTAATTCTTTCATTGTGCAACGACTCCATTTGTATTATGAAATGGTTTATTTAAAATGTACAAAAGTGATCATTAATTGTCTGCCCAGATGTGCGCCGCGTAACTATGTTTTCATAAATAACTTTCCAGTACTTGATATTTTTGGATTCTTTTGCTTATCAATGGTGCTGAATGCCTGCGTCAATATCACTTTATCTCATCACCTTGAGTTATGATATTCGACTAGCACGTGCCAAAGTCGAGACTTATCAATGAAATGAACAAAATCCTTTAATTATAATATCTCGATAAAATCCGTCAATAAAATATTTATCATTTTTAGGGTTCCGTAGCCAAATGGCAAAGAACGGAACCCTTATAGATTCGTCATGTCTGTCTGTCTGTCTGTCCGTCCGTATGTCACAGCCACTTTTTGACGAAAGTATAAGAGCTATCCTGTTGAAACTTGGTAAGTAGATGTATTATGTGAACCGCATTAGGATTTCCACACAAAAATAAAACAAAAATTAATTTTGGGGGTACCCACATACTTAGAATTGAAACTCAAAAAATTTTGTTCGCCCGACCCATACGTGTGGAGTATCTATGCATCATTTTTTTCTAAACTGAACAGTTTGCGCGAGAGACACTTCCAAAGTGGTAAAATGTGTCCCCCCCCCCCCCCTGTAACTTCTAAAATAAGAGAATGATAAAACTAAAATAAATATGATGTACATTACCATGCAAACTTCAATTGAAAATTGGTCTGAACGAGATCGAGTAATTAGTTTTTTTTGAATACGTCATAAATCGTAAACCGCAATTTTCCTTGCAAAGTTACAACCAACTACAAGAACTTTTATGTTATGTTACTTGCTGCTACGAAACCCTTTATGGGCGAGTCCGACTCGCACTTGGCCGGTTTTTTTCTTATTCAATTTTCTACTATATTTTATATAGATCTCAAGATAATACCATATTCTTTAATTTATTTGTATTACTGGCTAATGATAATGTGATTCCCCCTATCAACCGGTATTTTGTACAAATCTACAATGTGGTTGGTAACAATAGTAATTAATTCGATAATCTCTATTGGTTCCTATTGGCCTTGCGATTAAATACCCTTACATAATCAAAAAGTTACGAAAGCACACGTGGGAACTTATAATTATAACCTAGAAAGCAAAATGTATTCGTAACAATTATAATAATTGTTGTGACCAGTATTTTTCTTTTCAATCAATTTTAAAAAAGACTACCCAATCTTAAGCACTTGTCAGCCAGCACCGATTATATTTAAAAGTGTCTATTTCGACTATAGTTAATTATAAGCCTAGATTCTAACGTTAATCAAACCCGATAGTCTTGCTTCCAACCCTTTAACTGTTCCAAATGGTTTCATTGTTCCCCTAAAACAAAAGAACGATGGCAACAAACTATCAATCCCCGTCATCCTTTCATTTGCAGGATATCTAAACACAGTCTCAGTTAATCGCACCACATTGAAGCATTCTCAACCTTGGATGTCCAGCCCCCTTCGCCACATTGACCACATTCAATCGCCATCACCCTTTACCCCTTCACCCCCCTCGACCTCAGACATTGAGAACCCTTCGGGGAATTCCGAACATCCAAGGATGGTTTTTTAATTCCGCCTGTGTATTGCAGATGCACAATGTAGTGAGGAGATAAGAATGGACTCTTTTGTTGCATTCCCTTGCTACTTGATGGGTTGTACTTATGTACCTACCTAGTGAAGCTTCATTGCTGGAAGGGAGTGATCTGTCCAATTGTGATAGTGTTTTTTAAGGTCTAAAATATGTGGGATTTAGTAAATGGAATTCCTCTTCCAAACTGAGTGTTATTGGCACAAAAATAAACCTTATTACATAGCGATATTTTTTTTTTCTCGAAATATAATTATGATTGCATTGATTTGATTTACGATCATTTCCAATAAATAATCCACGATCATTGTTCAGAAGTCTAGACATAACTTCCGAAGTTTCGCGAATCTCAAGTTAATACCGGATGGAAATCATGGACCTTGCCGGACTTTGAATACTTCAGATTCCCTGAAGATTTGCTTCGTAATTGAACAGAATATTGGAATGAATACTGAATCGAATATTTTCGATAAGGCTTGTGTATGGTCGATAAATAGACTTGGAGTTTATAAGAAGCTTTTGATATAATACTCTTACAAGAAAATTCGTTTATACTAAAAGGAAATATAAATAGCATCTTGACCCGATTTATATTAAAAAGGGCAACTCGGGTTTTCGCCATTTTTTATCCGATTAAATGTGATATTATAAGGATGATCACCAAAAACAAATTGAACAAGATTATCAAAATCGTCCGATATGATAACCGAGGTAAATTATCTACAGCTGTATGCATTTCCAGTTAATAATTTACGTATTGATATAGTCTAAAAGTCGTTGGATTTTCTGTTGTTATTTTCAGCTCTGTCTTTGTAATTTTTTGTATTGTTTTTTTTTTTGTGATTCGTTAATTTACAATTGTACGTAAAATTTTCAAAACCTACCCGTGTAACCAATAAAATTCTGTCAAAACACTTTTTAATAGGAGCAGGTTTCCAGAGAAGGTAACATCCAAATTATAGACAAGCACACTCAAACCTATTTGTGTGTTGGCCATTTCAATAACTTAGCTGAAAAATCTAATACGATGTTCATTTCACATTAAAAAAAAAAACATTATACATATTTTAAATCCGTCACTACAGACAGAAGGCAAGTTCCACATTGCAGCTTTTCTCATTATCATTTAAATGTATCGATTGAATGTAAATAATAAGTTCCAATTCAACCGTCCCGTCCAGTTGATTTTATTTCCGTTGTGTTTTTTCAATCATGGCGCTCAATACGTCAACTTTTGGATGAGATAATGCATTTTGCAGAGCGTAGTAAAGTTTATTTTTAACTCTTTAATGGTGACATGAATAAGGCTCTATTGTGTTGATGGCTTTATAGTAATTTCTCATGTTTAAACAATATTTTTTAGGCGTACTTATTAAGGGCCTATGTTAAGAAAAATACATACTATAATTATTATTATGAGGATGATAATATAAGATGGCTGAGGCTATATCACAAGATTTCCATATTTTACGTACAGCTTACTTGAAGAATTTACGGTAGGTATTTAATATATTATGGAAAATGTTCGAAGTTCCCGTTTACATTACGTCACAAAAAACGTGAAAAGTCATGCTAGGACAACAGGGCGATCATCTGAGCGATTATTATGGATCAGGGATGTAATGCGAATATTAACAATGAAACTTATTAGCACATTATAAACAGCATTCAAACAAATCAAACTTATTATTTTACAGGAGTCGCTATAACGAATGAAAATAACATAAGTCTTAAGTAAGATAATAACAATAAAAAACTGTCACAAAATTAATTTGCACAAATTATTTTTCCGTGAACACTCTTGTCGTGGCCACGTATTACAGTACCAAGTGCCAATAAAACAGCAGGTATACACTCCTGCCATCAACATAAGTAAAGAATACCAAAAAGAACTGTAACCGTCATCAAGACATAATATATCACCGCCTCTTACTCCCGTTTACCCCAACACTTAGTCGAAGAAAAAAAAACTTGCGATAAAACTGTGATAAATTATCTCTATGATAGCATCGACTTAAAGTATGGTGGCTTTATATTTCCCATAAACATCATTTTGCGAGGGTTGCCATAAGTGTATATGAATAGTGTTTTCTGAAATTGGTGAAGAGGTTTCTATGAATAGCTAAAGAAAGAACATTAGAAGAGGAAATTACGATTTGTTTAAAAGACAAAAATCTAGAGACTTTTCAAAAGTATCCATTATTGCTTTGTAAAACCTTATTGCACAATGCAAGGAAAACAACCCAAGAAACGGTTGAAAGATAAAATAATACAGAACTCAATCATATTCATCATAATCCCATCTTTATCCCAATTGATTTTGAGTGAGCGCAGCAAATCTTTTTCATCCTTACTTCTCTACTACTCTTCATCACTGTTATTTACCTTACTTCTTTATTTATCCTTACTTCTCTATTATTTTTATGGAATCTAACACCAAAAATAAGTTTAAAAGTACGCCCAAAATTATAATTCTACCTCAATCTAACTCTGATCTGTTTTCATTGACGACTCATGCTGATTGGACATCTTAAAGACTCAGTAAATCAAACTCGAACATTGCCGCTTTTATTGGGATCAAGATTGTGATCGAAATAAATAATATTAATATTGACATTACATAAAACAAGACAATGGCCACGAAGAAGTTTCAGTCAACAAGAAAATGCCATAAGTATCCAACAGAAAACATTACTAAGCGTAATAAATAATGCTATCACGGAATTTTATACCTACGTAAACCTGTTTTTCTACGAGAAAAATAAAGTATTCCCTTGACCGATAATACACACATCAAAAGTGTCTAGGGATCAACATATATTTTTGCAATAACTTTTCTCCTGGTTGATATTAATTAAAATGTTCTTTAAGGATTCATCAAATAAAGTGTTATCGTTTGTCACAGTAACGATAAACCAAGTCACCTTTGCATTCATAAAGAAATTTGCCATTTTCCTAATAAAGGGATTTTTGACATTTGAACCACTAACATTAAAGTTCGAAAAAAAGACTGAAATAACAGTTTTCTTTAAAATTTTATTGGGTAACTTAAACAATTAATAATCCGTGTTTCTACCGCGAACACTAACAACACAAGAACATCGGTTTGGCATACTCAAAATGAGTTCATCCAAATCACGCTGTGGAATGGCCGCCCATGTTCGTTGCAACAACAAAAAAAGGTCTTCTTGCGACTGGATACCCTCCATATTCGGCAGAGCTCTTCTCTGTAGCATATCCCATGCATGCTCAATCGGGTTCAAGTCTGGCGACTGAGCAGGCCAGGGCAGGACATTGATGTTAGCTGCGGCGAGAGTCTGTCTTACAACTCTTGCGGTGTGCGGTCGTGCATTATCATGCATTAACTGAAATAAGGGACCGATTTGCACTTGTAGAGGAACGATGACGTCTGATACAATCGTCTCAGCATAAATTTGAGCGTTGAGGTTGCCTCTGATCCAAATCAACTCAGTTCTTCCGCCGATCCAAATACCCGCCCATACCATGATGGTTCCACCACTATAAGGATGGACTTCCTGGCAGGATTTTAATCGCTGTTGGCGTCCAGGGGTTCTCCAGTGTCGTATACGTCTTGTATCCGGTCTCATACCAAAACGAGACTCATCAGAAAAGCACACGAAACGCCATTATTCTTCTGCCCAATTTCTGTGTTCAAGAGCCCATTGATATCGAATCCTACGATTGTGCATTGCTATAGGTGGTACCCGTAGCGGTCTTCGGGAATGAAGGTTCACTTCATGCAAGCGGTTTCTGACTGTTTGGTCGCTAATTAAGTTCCCTGAAGAGTGATGAAGCCTCACGGCTAACATCATGGCGGTTATTGTTGGAGCTCTTCGAGTTAAGATTTGAATGTATCGGTCTTGTCTCCGTGTGGTGCAGCGATACCGTCCTCCATGGCGCTCAGCCACGGTACCAGTGCTTCGGTAACGTGTCCAAAGTCGACTGATAACACTCTGACTTGTATTCAGAGCTAAAGCCACAGTACGTTGCCGGGAACCAGCTTCTATCATTCCCACGGCTCTGAGCATTTCTTCCCTGCTTAAATGACGTCGCCGCTCCATAATAACGTTGGTTTTAATCAGTAGTAGGGAAACAGTAGCACTAATAATGTCTTCAATGCGTTGTATGTTTTTATAGGGAAAATATTGACAGCTGATTTTCATCTTTTACTCGAATTTGATTTACAGTTCCTGATTCAAATTATGAAATGCACCAAAAAGGATCCATATAAATTTATAAAATCATAAATTTATTACAAAGCCACATCTCAATCTCAAGAAATCCGCATAAAAATGCTTGATCCCTAGACACTTTTGATGTGTGTATTATAATCTCTCACATGGTCTTAGTATTTTATTGGCTTTTCGCCAGTCACTTTGCATAATGGAACTGGTCGTTCGTTAATTAGTAAGTGCTGCATCAACTTTTTCATCCACATTATTGCGGTTTTCTTTTTAAAATCTTATCTGACACCTAATTAGTAATAGAAAGTTATTTTCATATTTTTGTTTAAGAATGATTGAATTATGACTGTTCTTTTGAAGTGAAAGAGATTCAAGTGAGCTCATGCTACGAAAATATTCAAATAGAACAACCTTTTTTTAAATAACCACAAAACTTTTAACAGTATCTAAAAACATACTACTAATGTAAATCCAAAAGTATCACACTGCGTGTTATCTTTTCATGTTTACTTAAGACACAGAACCGATGGTAAAAAAGCATAAATTCATAGTACACCCAGATTAATTAATCACGCGTTTACTACAATAATTATTAACAATTCCACCGTCACAGCCGACAAAAAAAGATCTAAGTTTCATACCTGTCGACGCATTTTGAAAACACTCACTCTTTATCTAAAACTCACCAAAAATCACTAAATTAAACTTTTCCCTTCCCATAGCCACCTCTTTCCCGCCCCTATCGTGTAACTACTCATATTGCATGCATTCATCAACTTGTAGGGGCTATCGGCGCAAGCACTGATTTATAAAACGTCAGAAAAACCTCATCGCCCATTTGTATAGAGTTATAAATGGAGGTAAATAAAGGCTGTTATGATATACGCGGACATAAGCGGGGGGTTGATAAGTGTATAGATAGTAATAATGAATAGGAATGTATGGATCGAAATGCGACTTTTTGCGGTGGAAAATTATCAATATTGAGTCCTGGGTGGAGCGAAAGAGACTGTCTTACTGACTAAAAACCACCCTTTTACTTCAATTCCCCTTTGCTTTCCATAGTCATAGTAACCTCTTATGGCATTCCCGCTACCTCAACAGGCATTTGGCCTTATAGGCCCTTAATAGGTTGCTGACAGCTCCTTGAGGCGCATCACTCGTCGTCTTGGGCCGAGCCCTTGATCCGACGGTGAGCAAAAAAACGGAATTTGGCTTATGTAAGATGTGATTCTTGTGATAAGTAAATTGATAAAGATTGATTAATTGATCACGTAATTGATTTTATCGTCATAGGCCACGAAAGTATTTATTGATGCAATTCTTAGAAAAATATAATTATTTCCGTTAAAGATTAGAACATTTTCCTCTTACAATCTAAATTCTAAGTTTATCTTTATTTTTAACAAAATAACAATCAAGTGGTTACTGTGAAAATGTTTTGTGGGAAATTCAGAATTTCCATCCCAATTCCTAAGTTACAGTGACTTAAACTGTCACTAAAGCGTTTCACTTGGCAGACGGAACTCCGTGATTCAGAGTATAATTAAGATATTCAATTTCTCTACTCTTTAAGGAGATCGTAGCTAAATAATAACAGCTGCAAAAGTCGATCAGTGGATGGATGACTTATTTATTTATTTCATACATTAAGTACAGTTAAAAGGCCAGTAGCACCAAATGAAATGATCTTTTCATTCCGTATCCTCGGAATCGCAACATTCTAACATTATCATCTTGCACTCATCAGCAAACAAGTCCAATTCAGATTTTGTCTCAACAACCGCGTTGAGCATCGTCTCCATACGTGGTTATTACAACGGAGGTCGATCGGGCCACAGTACGACAAAATGAGACATTAAATCCTACTATCCTACTAATATTTTAAACGTGAAAGTTTGTTTGAATGGATGGATGTTTGTTCTTTTTTTACGCATAAACCACAGAACGAATTTGCTTGAAATTCGTTACACAGATAGTTTTTAACCTGGATTTACACATACAATAGTTTTTATCCCGATTTATGATGAAACCGCTGGCAACAACTACTTAGTAATTTATATTTTCTGGAACGATTGTAATTATTAATTGGAGCAAATATGGCAATCTATCATAGTGGGTTTTCTCCGAGCTTCGGAACACACGTACAGCTGTTGGTCCCTTCTTCCATTTATAGATCTTTGAAAATCGTTATTGTTAGTCAGAAACTCAACGACGAAGCTCAAGAAAGTCTGACAATGAGTCTTAAGCAAGGGGTTTCTATTACCCAGTTACTGGATTGTGAAGGTCAGAGAGTCAGTCACTCCATGTAAAATGCTGGTATACAGCCGCATTCCTTTCCCAACTATGGGGTTGGCTTGCAGTCGAACTAGATACGTCTGAATACTTTTTCGCTCTGCTCTTCTCTGAATTCATATTATTCCTAAATAAGACTAAATTGATAAAGAATCGGCCTCGTAAATAAACCCCATTGCTCGAAGAAACATTCAATAAAAACTTCACACGCTAGCTTTTATTCAATACGAGTAAATAAAAGAAAAAATATAACTTCCCTTTTCGCTTTAGAAAACATCACCTGCGCACGCTTACTTTTTTTATTAACCCTGCATATGATGTACCTTTTGCGAACACCCTCTGTTACGCAGCAGACTGTTAACCCTTCGGTGTTTGTCAGCAAACGTGTGTAGCGTCGGTGCTTAAAATTAGGGACGTTGAAGGGTTTTATTGTAAACATGTTTTTATTGAAGAGCATCGCTGGTTTGAGTTCCTATAAGTATAAACCATAGATGGGGTATTTGTTTGTTTATCGATTTCCAAACAAGGAATGTTTATGGTAATGAGCACCATTTCGGGTTTGGAAATGCTTGCGTGAATATTTCGGGTGCCAAAAATATATCGCAATCTATTTTCGTTTAGGTGAAATCAATAACAATAAGAGCTGTACTTAATAGCCTATTGCAATAAAGCTAGGCCAGCCAAACTCTGTGGCTGCTACTGAAGAATTCTTGTGAAAATACTCAATAACACTTTGTTCGACCTGTTAATCGAACCCAAAGCCTTTTGCTAAGCAGTCGAGCTTGCGACTACTCAATATATGAGGTAGTTTAAAACTGATTCAATATGCTTAAATATTTAGTTACCATACGTAATTTTGAGCTTACATAATATCTAACACATATAACTAAACACAAAGCTTTCTAATTCATAATCTTTAGTGAAATTAATCCCTGTCAGGTGAGGCAGCGTCTACCTAAATGTTCAATGCCCCGGGGCCATTATTCAGGTACAATTAATTTGCATGATTTACGATCTACGTGGCCGAATTCGCTTCATTTATTTATCATTGCAACTTTCCTTTTAAATATCTGTATATTAATTTGCAGTCATTTTAACTGTTAATTCTAAGTTTCAAGTGTAGCTTTAAATGATTCGAAGTCGAAGAGTAAACAAAGAATGTGACAAAACAGTAAGTCAACATCACAATCACAGCTAAGTATATTGTGCCAACTTGCCAAGTTTGTAGAGCCGTAGATTATGGCAGCGCGAAAACAACGAGTCTACCAACAAAGAAACGGAGTGTTTGAGCACACTTTGACAAATGCTACGTCATCATATCACCCACAGTCCCATCTGTGGTGCTTACTCTTTGACAACGTTTTTTGATGAATGTGACTCGAGTATTTTGTGTCATATTCACGGATTCGACGAAAACTCATTTCCAAAAGTTTTCGAACGTTAAGTTGCTCGAACTTTTGAATTGTTTGAAATTTGAATTGAGTGTTCCGAATTTGGTTTTCTATGCAGACAATGCGATCTGATGTTTGAAGTTATTCCTTTCTAAAATCTTTTGAGAATTTTAACGGTTGGATTCTTGTTCGATATTTTTTCGTGAAGTAACAGGTAAATGGCTGTTAAAGTTATGAAGCAATGTGAACTTTAGAATATTAGAACACGGTTGAAATACTTCTTAAATGTCGAATATAATTCGGCATAACTTTTTAATTTTTTAATTATTTAGTAATCGAAACTAACAAAATTATTGCATATTAAGTTGTCACAGATATCTATAAAGTATTGTTTTCATCGAATAATGAAAAAGCGCAATGATAATTATCCTAATTATAAAAAAAAACAATCGCGTTAATTGCAAAACCGTAAAAAACGAAAATATTTTATCATTCGATTAGTAGTAACACATCAGTAACATAGCATATCATAACTGTTAATGAAACATAATACGAGTAGTTAATCGCAAAATAACAGTTCCGAAATAGGTTATCCGAGTTGTATATTAAATAACAGTTAAGACAAAATAACAGTTCTCGAAAATAACAGCTCCAATCTTCTATCTGATATAACCTGTTTACCTGAATGAAGTTTCCGTATTACAACCGTTCCTTGTGAACTCCTGACTGAGTTACATAATAGCCCAGTTACTAATTGAGTCTGTCTAGACGCTACTCGGCAGATAATCGCATTACATCTGCCTGTCAGTGCTGTAGTGTACTGATTAATGCAATTATTTATGCGAGTTTGCATTGTTGATCTTGGATTAGGACTTTATACTAAAATGGATACTGAAAAATACAAGAAGAAGGTTTAGAACGTTGTTTTCGATTTTGGACTAAGTATTAGGTAAAAGTTGAAAAGAAAATTCTGCCAGATTAATTCTTAATAAGGTTGTTAACATTTACTGGATAAAACATCCGATTCTTATCCAAGGCCTCCTTTAAACTCGTTAATTGATTCAAAACTCGATTACTTACAATCAATACCCAAATCTAAATGTATCTCGTATAGTCAGTTATTGTATCCTCTTACACGCATGGGTCAATGTTAGCCCGACAATGTCCATTACGATTATGAGCCACTCTAATGTCAAAGGGTCGTTGCATTGCAATATACACCGCACCTAGAAGATTTATGATCATTTTCTGTGGCTATCCACAGAAAATGATCAAAAATCTTCTAGGTTTTAGGTACAAAATTTTGAACAGAACATCCGATATCTACGTATCGGATATTCTGTTCAAAATTTTGTATGTATTCAAACATAAACATAAAGACTTACAAATTTTTAACACTGAGCTGTTTTAAAATTGTAAATACCACTAAGTATTTATACTCGCGAAAATACTGCAGTTTTAATGACAGATATTATTTGTTAAGGTACAACATCAAAATACTCACTATTTCACATTTCATATTATAGATACAACAAAATACCAATCACAAATTCTAGAAAATAACATTATTTTTAAATTAGTTCGGATGAATAATTCTGGAGTTTGGATGAAGTGGTTATAAAACGACTATTACTATTATTGATGTGTTCTTAAAATATTGCTTTCAGCCATCACTCATGCTTTTGGAATCTGACATGTGTGAGTAGTGACGCATAAAAATCAGTTATGAAGGATTTTCATATTTCCAGGTAACTGATATCTATCAACTGGCGTCGCAAAGATGGTCAATAAAAATAACTATGGAATGATTGATTCACCAATGATGTTGGCAATATTAGATACTTTAAACGAAGTTACTTTTTGAGAAGTTCAATCATAATTATACGAGGCTATAATTATGATCGGACTAATTCGTTCAGAAATTGAAAGTTTACATCACTAGTTATTAAACATCTGGCCCTAAATGATGTTTAGTTAAACTTGCACTTTTTCACTGTATAACCTTTAAGATAGGTAAATTAGTTATTAGACTAGTCCATCAACATAATTACAAAAGTTAGAAAATTGTTAACGAAAACTATTTTGCGAAAATCTTTTCAGTTCAGACTTTCTCAATACAAATTTTACCATTGTTTTTTAACCTATAGTGTCCCACTGCTGGGAAAAAGTCTCCCCCATAACCTTCCAATCTTTCCTGTGTGCAGCTTTCTCCGGCCAATCTGTCATGAAGGTTTCTAGGTCGTCACGCCAGCTTTTCCTAGGCCTTCCTCAGCAACGACACCCGTCCGTCACCATAGTAGTACCTACCATCTAGCATCGTCAAAATATTGATCAAGTTTCAATCATGGCACGATATATAAAACGTTGTGTCTACTTAACCAATTATTACTTACCTACTGGGAAAGTTGCTTAAACTCCTGTTAAATCCCGCGAGAGTACGGTTAACTCATCTCCGAATTATTCGAGTGAATGATTTTATTAGTGCCAATAAAACAGGCAGACTGAAGTACTGTTGAGCTTTCAAGTATAGGGAGGATGCCACAAACGTATACAGACAGAGTTATATTTTTCTGTTTCGTCTGCATATAATGATACTCAGACAAGTATTACAAGTATTTCGATTTATAACAAATGGTTTAACATCAAGAGCTTTAATATAATCGTCTAATTTGACAAAGGCGGACTTTAAAACGAGATTAATTTGTTCCGGTGATTTTTCTCAGAGTAGTACGAATTGAACTTTGCTAGATTATTGTTTACGTGGTTTATTTTTTTAAATAAATTAATCATAATAATTTTCTTTCTAACATTTGACTTCTTGCTTCAATGTAAAAGTGTTGAGGAGGGTTTTTTCGATGATTTGTAATAGTTTAGTTTAGTTTTATTATATTTTAGAAAAAAATAATTCTAACAAATTTTTTCAGCTCATTAAATAATTTCCAGATAGAAAATAGGATTGGTAGTAATTAAAAGAGGATATATGAGAACAGAAGTTTCACAACCCGTAGAAAATATAACATTAGCAATAATAATAATAATATTCCACAACTATCACACAACGCCATCTAGTCCCAAGCTAAGCAGAGCTTGTGTTATGGGTACTAGACAACTGATAAACATACTTATATATTTCTAAATACATACATATTATGATAGATAAATTACACCTATTTTTTTATTATATTATACATAAATATTATTGAACGCATTCCAATTAGTTACACATTGCAGATATTGTGACAGTTGATCGATCACTACAGTATGCATAACAAGCTTAATATTTCCAAACATCGAATATTTTGTTACCTAACATCCATCAACAATTTAAAAGTGTGTCCAAATATTTGTAAACTGCATGACATTCATCGTAATATTTCACTTGTAAACAAACTATTTCATGACAAACAATTTATGGCTGTACATTTTAGTGCAGAACCAGTAAACAATAATTAATTTAATTCCCGGTAGCAATAAATTAAATTGGAATTCTAACTAAAATCCTCTCAGCGAGACCAGTAAATAAATACGATTCAATACCGAACGGCAAAAATAATCAATCGAATCCAATTACACCTCGCACTATGTATTAAGATCTGCCGATTGAACGAACAAAGTTGGATTAGGTGCGAAAAATACCATTTTCAATTAACGCCCGCTTGTTACCAAGGGCCAACATGAAGGGAATTGGTGAAATTGCCCAGCACGGCTGCGACACGACTGCTAAATTGCTGGAAACTGTTTGCTCGAAAATATATTTTATTTTCGTATCGTAATCCAGCTCCGTCGTGTTAACTAGTGCAGACACTGCCTTTTTGGTACATGGCGTCGGGTTGCCTTAATTCCAGGCTTTTTGCCCAGAAATTGATTGTTTGGCTTCTGAGGGGTTGAGGGAAAAAGAGAAACTGAAGGTTTCCGAACGTGTCAAAGGGTGAATAATGTACCTTCTGTGTTTGTGTGTTCTGCAATTTAGATTACCACTTTACTTGTTACAAACTTGAGGTAGGTAATGTAAGACATTGTACAGCACATTACTTTCAAGTATAACACACAACAATGTTGTAGATTCCCAAGTTTTGCTTACACGCAAGAAAACTTCTAAGTTTGCAAACTCATAATTACTTTTCATTGTTGTTACGCTACGTTTACTTTCAACCGCACAACAGCGAAGAAGAAATTAAAATGCCTCTTTGCGATAAAGGCTATAAAAAACTTAATAAATAAAAATGGTAAAAGCACACCACTTCGATTCTAAAAATAATCACTCAACTTTACAGTGAAAAAAAGGACATAGAAAAAGCATTATCTCCATAGTAGCTAAGTAAAAAGCTCGTATCAATCGTCCGGGAACCGTCACGTGGAGAATTGGCACTATGAGTATGTTTCCCTCGCTTCGGAGTTAGGGTTGTGAAAAAAAAAGTTTTGAAATGTCCAATGTCATTCAACACCAGATGTTTTTTGTTTGGCAATGTGACGCTTGTACAATTTTGTAGGCGAAAGTTGAATAATATTTCGATTTCAACTTGCTAAAAATGTTTAAAATATTTTTCACATTCAATTATTAATTTAGGTACAGTTAAACATAACTCATTAGGTTTGTGAATGATGAAACTAACACCTATTCATAACGATGGGAAGTTGACATTCACCGAAACCACAAGACCCAAAACACCAAATTGGTCAGTTAAATGACATCATATTTTAGTTATTTAGTGTCTGTCATAAAATTCGGGGAACTTGCATGGTGCTTGCTAACTGGCTGACTAAATTATCCCGGATATGTGTGAAGTGAATTCTAAGAACAAAAAGCAGCATATAATTAAAGCTTGATGTCTTATTTTATACGTCATTCAATAACAGGTTAAAAAGTTAGAGACGGAAGTATTTCAGTTAAAGTGACGGGGATTATTAATCTGGAATGTTTGATACTTTTAGATTGTTGATTGTATGGTTTAATTCATTTATAATGGTCCGATTAATTTTACGAAACTTATGTGTCACTCTGCTAAAAGGGCGTACGAAATATGTAACTATGACTCGCGTTTGCGTTTTTTTTATTCCTAGCCATTTTCATTATTTCGGTGCTGAAAAAGAGAGGATGGAGGAAAGAGACCTGCTACACTAATCCTCAAAAAACTGTTGATTAGAGCAGGAGAATGATCGTGAAAATATTAGTGGGTATCTGATGATTATGCACTTGAGTAGAACAGCAAATATTTTAACCGGAAAAAAATTAAAAACCGAACATCGCCCAACCCTAAAGGAAGGGTACCAGTATAATCGTTTTCCTGCATACCTCTTTTGTATACGGTACTCTTAAATATGGCTGCACCAGACGCAAAAAGTTTCAATTTCTTTAACGGCCACTTGCATATAATTGTCCCTGGAACGACACTGTACAATGGTGAAGCACGAATCTATTATAAACTAAGGAGTCTTTACATCGTTTAATAAGCAATGGGGACGGTAAATGTGTAACTAGTGGCACTAGTGTAGCTAGTTCCAAGTATCATCATTGGTTGAATGTTGACGTCTTTGCATATTTCAAACTACATAGTTTGACCTCAATGGTCAGAATGCGATTTGACTATTGTCACGCCATCTTTAATCAGTTTTGACAAAGCTTTCCTTTTGGTTTAGAATAGGCATTTTAAAAGTTATGTTTTGACTGTTTTTCAAGCATATACTTTATATTTTATACTAAAACAGCCTTATACTTTATACTAAAAATAAAAAACACTACCCTACAATTTGAAGGTTCCAAATCTAAACATTTACTTAAACTCTATAGCAGTTACATAACAAGGTACATCATCTGTCGTTCAATCGTCATAAATAATGTCTATCCAACTACATCAGTCAAAAATAAACAACTTATCAACAATCGTTCATGTTTTCCATCACTGTTGTCAAAACATAGCATACGTGCCATAGACACGGTTTTATTTTAAGAGTAACCAACAACGGGAGTACATAATTAGGTACGTGATGAATATTCACCAATTCCCTATTGAAGAAAGAAATAAAAGTATTTTTAAACTAATACAGGACAAAACAAATAACAGGAATTAACAAAATTATTAAAGAGTTATAAGAAGTAAAAAAAACAGGTTGTAAAAATGAATTAGTCGTGTACAACGTCAAAAGGTCTCTATCTCAATATGGTGCTGTACCATTTAAAAAAAAACTATCTAGGGTAAACTAGGGTTCAAACAAACTACGGTTTACATTTATCTGCAAGATATTTATCAAAACAAAACAAAGGTTGAACACTCCCTACCATCAAATATTAAAAAAAACTAAACATATAATCAGTATTCATACAACGTTACTATAACTTCAAAGAAGTTTAATTAAATTAAGGTTTTAACATTTTCCTATTCTCTACCGAACCCTAAATATAAATGATAATTTAGATGCGCCGCGGTGTTGATAGTAGAAAATTAAAAGTAAGACGACCATTTAAATGCTTTAGCAAACTTTTATTTAATAGGTAGGTACTGATGACATGTAATAAGGTCGGTAGAATGCAGCCCTGAAATGTTCCAGTCGACTTTTATCGGTATAATTTTGTGGGACAAAGTTTTTACTTATTGTTTGAAATTATTTTTTACGTTTTTAATGGTTTGTTGAAGCGGTTGGAGTAACTTGTTATAGTTTTGGTTTATTATAAGTAAAAATATTCAAGGAAAACCAAGAGTGATCACAGCGATTTGTTATTAGCGTAAATTGAAATAAGAAATGATCACGTTGAATCATTTTTTTTAAAGATAGCTTTTTTGCATGAAAAAACTAAGTACCTAACACAATTTGTCACTGAAAATAATCTTCTGTAGCAGTCGGGTAAAAACTCGCATTACACCTAAATAATAATTATGAATCACTTATAAAGCCTGCTCTACACTACTCGCGAAGTTGGTCGAAGTTGACCGAATACGATAGTGTAGAAGGGCACTTCGCTTCGCTTCGTGCAACTTCGGCTCACTTCGGGCGACTTCCATTTGTTGTCGGTTTTTGCGACCAAGTCAAAGGGCACAATGAGCTAGCTCCTCGCGAAGTTGCACGATAGTGTAGTCACATACTTCGGGACTTCGATCAACTTCGACGAGTACTTCGTCGAGGCAACTTCGCGAGTAGTGTAGAGCAGACTTAACAAAACCTGGAAGAACTCACTCATCGTCATCTTTCATGAGTTATCCACACTAGACTTAACTGGTAAAATGTGGCTGCACTATTATTAACAATTCTGGTCGTAATTTTATGTTATGCATCATAACCTTTAAATTCAAAAGTGAACATCCTCTGTTCAGTCTGGTGCATTCAAAGTTACAGTTAAGCCATTTAATGCAAATAAATACGTGATACCTAAATTACTTAGGTCATTCAGTCGGTGACAGTTCATGCATACAGGAAACACGTGCATTCATATTTAAATCAAGGAATTGATTTGTATGTTACATTAAAATTCAAGGCATTGCCATATCACATCATAATAATCAGACCAAAAATAAACTACTTTTTCATTCAGATCGACTACTGAGCTTCGTGTCGTGGGTTCAATTCCAGTTCGGAAAAAATTATATGGCCTACAAATAGTTTTATCAGGTCTGGCTATTCGTGTATGTGAATTTAAATGTTTGTTAACTCACCTAGAATTATCATGTATCCTTGGACTCTTTAAATCAAGACCAAATCCTTTCTGTCAAATTAATTCTGCTTAAAGACCAAGATACTCTTGTAAAGAAAAAGGAAACCTACTCTTCAATAAATTAAAGGCCTAACCAACCACTTATTCCCAATAACAATAATAATCGTTCTCTAAGTCTTCGTTAAAATGCGGCCTCACGAATCCATAGCCGAACGCTTATACTTGTTGACAAAACAAACATGAAAAAAATCTGCCAAGGATTTTCTTCCAAACGCGGCTCGTCCCCAATCAAGGACAACTTGTTTGTCTGACAAACAAAATATCCTTTTCGACGAAAAATACAACCTTCGTTGCTGTAGAAGGTCTCTACAGAGTGTTTCTGAATTGGTTCAATGATGTAATCGAGTTTAATCAGTACTTAATTATTGACGAATCTGTATGTATGACTGTATGATGAGATATTTTTAAATATTAAACGCATTAACGCATGCGTAGCGAATTTTCCAAGATTTTCTTTGGAAAGAAAAATTCGAACCAAAATATCCGCAACAAACGTAAAATTCGAAAAAAACGTCACCATGAGACGTTAGAAATGGAATGAAGAATTCGCCGTGGCGGTTACGATCCTCGGTGGCTCGGTTGGAAATGAGCGTCGGATGTACTGAATCCGAAGTTCACAGGTTCGAATCCTGTCCGCGGTTCGAATTTTTCTTTCCAAAGAAAATCTTGTATGATGAGATGTTTTTACCTTTTAATTTTACATATATTTATATTGCTTTATTATTCCTAAACAATAACCGTGTTACCACAAAAAAGATAAACATCTGTTGAACACTTGTTTAAAAGAACTGTCAATATCAAAACAACATTTCTCGTTGATATATGGGTCGTTTTGCAGTTACACTTACTATTTTAGACACGCGTTTAACAGTTGTTTATTTTTTTGTGGTAAGGCGGTAAATCTTAAAAGTTATCCACTTACCTACGTATTTTATTTGATACAAGCCGTTCTCCGTAGTTTTACGCCTTTAAAGCCTTGTTCGATAGACGGACTATCCAACATAAAATGAATTTGTCAACACGAACCAGAAGTTCCTGAGATTAGAGCGTTCAGCCAAACAAACTCTTTAGCCTTATAATATTAGTACAGATATTCGCATTAGTTTTAGGTTAAGTGCTTTCTTAAAGAAAAACACTAACCACTCAAATTGGGCAACATCCTTTATGAACTAGAAGGTATTACGTCACATATGAATCGTAAAATTCGGTAACATATTGTATACTGACGTACCTACTAAAAGGTGGGTACCTATTTACTTTAACGCTTTTGTTTACTTTTTTTTTGCTTACGTGTTCTTTGGTTATGCAAAGTATGCGATATTATAATTTATGTACTATGTAAATAAGGGGAAGATACTCTGTTTCTACAGCTGAAAGTTGCGGATATTTTTTCTGAATATATTACAAAAATACTTGTTTCAAACGCTAAAGATCGTTTTGGCATAAAAAATTGCTAAAACAATACTTTATATACCGATAAAATTTTTACAAAGGAATACTTTCTTTGCTAACACAATAAGAAACGCCTATGTTTACAAGACGCCTGCCAAAACTGTTTACTTAGCAAATTGCTTTATGTACTACACCGAATCCAATCATATGAACAAAGCCATAACCTAATATTATACCTATACAGATCTACGAATCTACGTTAATATAGTAATGGCCGTCGTAAAATACCGAATTCGAGTGTTGTCTTAGTGAATATTGAAGATGGCTGTAGTAGTGGAGGAAAACGAAATAAATGATGATGATCTTAGCTAGTAAATACAAATTTTATGAGAAAACAAGACCAAACATTGCCAACACGTACAAACAATTCATTTAAATGACTCATTTGAAGTTGTTTATTTAAAGTACGAGTAGGTAAAAACTCATCATACTTATAAGGGATTTTATCTCTACGTTTAATCTCGCTTTTATGTCATGTTTAATACTCGCAAGCAAACGAATTTTCAAATAAGTTTCTAATCATAAAATCTTACTCAAAACGTTGAATTGTCTGCGCAGCGTTTATAAAATGTCTATGAAAACATAAACCTCAAACGCAAATAAAAATATTTTTCACTTTACCGTCTCTTTTGTGAACCTCATATTTCTTTTTAATTTTCCTTCTCAAAGTGTACTGGATGAAATAAAACAGTTTTATTCTAAAAGAACATAAAGGTTCACATCCACGGTTAAGTGTTTTCCACCATCCAGACGCACTCGGTAGAAAATTGATATAAACTTGTTGTGGGGCCCCGCTACGTTTGCTCAGGTGACGACGGTGACTTATTTGTTTTATCGTGAACAAACGAAATCTATCCCAAAACATTAAAGAACAAAGTCTATATTGCATTGTCTCGGTGCATAATAGAAGCCAGAAAAATGCACCCTGCACACGGTTCGCATAAGTCTTGAGTATAAATGTTGTTCGCGAGAAAACAAGTAGTGTGAAATAGCCACCCGCCCGCGATGGAGACGGGCGTACGAGTTTTAAATATTTGAGTATGTTATGCTTTAGGAATATTTATTCAGTATGACGCCACTATAACAGCACCCACTTGGCGTATAAAAGGGATTTTATGCGAGCAAGACTGACCAATGGATTTATTAGAATATGAGGACAGCAAAATAAAATCAAATATTCTTATTTCCACACATTTTGTACTTAAGTTACTTTAATATTTTTGTTCAGCACATTTGTTTCAAGACAGATGTTTTCGTATGACGTGTGTATATTTTATTGCTCAACATGCAACAAGTGTAGAAAGTGACAATTTCCTCACCCATTTTCTCGGAGCGTCTCTCAATACCCAATTTCCCACTTCAATTCTTACAACGAATGGGAACTGACTGCGATTTACTCGATATGAATGAAGGTGGAGGATATAAAAGGCCTAATGACAAAAGCCTCTGAATAACGACAAATGGTTCCCATTCAATTACCTAATAAAACCGCAGCGTGTCCGATAAATTGAATACGGAGATCAAAATTCTGTACGCGCGAAGAGATATGTCGACATAACGAAGACAAATCAAAGTTTGTCTGACCTGCCTCGGCTCGGATGGACACCCTTCTAAGACATAAGACGGAAAGCCATTAAGTCGAGATAGTGGTATTTATCTTTACTGTCCCCTGTCTACCTTCCGAAGTGACGGCGACACTTCGATTAAAGCGCAGTAAATAAATTTTGCGGCGAAAATTTAAAGGAAATTTTCTGTAAAGAACGGTTTACAATGTCTGAAATTGAAAGTGGTTGTGCAAAAAGAAAGGTGGTGTTGCATTGTGAAGGCATGGACGTAAAAAAGGATTGTGTTTACAACAGTTGAATAAATAGTCTGCGTTGATTTTCGCTTCGCTCTTCGCTCATATTTGCTTGTTTTCAATACCAGTTTTAAATGAATGAATAGAATTCGAAATAAAAGAGTTATGGCTGTGTTATGAGAAAAAACTTGGGACGAAAAAGCGTGGTGTCGTGCAGAAAAATTTTCTTTTTGCTTAGAGAACCGAATAGATTGGCAGATTAACACAGTGTACAGAAAGAACATCAGAAAAATGTAAGGAATCCGAAGTAGCCGGAACCTTCGATTTGTTTTGGTCAAGGATTTTTCCATGTTTTACTGGAAAATTTTGCCAGCATTAACTTAAGCATACACAGCGTACCACTGCTGGAACATAAATTCACTTCTCTATGGGACGGAGTGAGTTCCACCACGCAGACCCACTTCGGATTGGTAGATGTCACACGTCTTTCAATTTTTCGGATTTAGAACTTGCCACACGATACTTTCCACACGATATTTGCCTTCACCGTTTTGAAAGCAGTGATGCTAGAATAAATTACCAAAAGTATTGCAGCTACCTGGACAAAACTCGTAAGTTGAGAACGTTACCGCTGCTCTCAACGTGGCCAAGTAGAGAAATAAAAAATACGTACCTAATAAATATTAAAGTTAGGTTAAATATAATTACTGTAACTTTAAACACCCATGCGTCACTCGAGCCCGCAAAACACGACTTGCAAAATTCTTTTATTTTAAATCATGGCGAATTCTGTACTATACGCTTTGTCCACATAGCTGTAGGAGCTCATTAACATGCAAATTATTCCTTACCTGAACACGCAATGTATAGGGTAAATTCGTTAGAGTTGGCCGTACGGGAGAGATTGCCAATCGAAATATTTCGGCAACAACTCGCTGGATATCGCTGTAAATGCCAGGTCCGCTTCACATCGTGCACAAGTACAAGTGTAAGTTAAAAGTATTGAGGAAAAAAAGATAAAAGAGAGTAAAATCCAACATAATGTTTTCAAACTACCGTAATATTTCTTTATGTGTGCATATTTTACAAAATTACGATGTAATTTTATAATAGTAAGGATTTCTTTTACATTTTCTAATAACTTCATGAGCGCAGCTACATTATAACCTCCAATTTCTTGCCGTATTACATACACTTACTTTCTTAATGGGTGTGGCCTTCTTTCCCATAAGATAAGGAGAGATGGCCATGCAAAGTTGGGGAAACATGCCAATGACCAATAATAACAATATCACGATTTTTTGATCTAGACAAGCCGATTTAGGGACATTGTTGCACGATTTTTCGAAATTTAATAAAAAAACTTCTACATAACGTTTTTCACCGAAGATTGGATTCAATGTATCTTGTCCAATCTTTGGGTTCATGAAAATTGTACAATGTGTGACGATAAGTGCATGCTGAGTACGTATCGCCATAGGTACAATCATAAGAAAACATGTGGTTCAAAAAAATAAAGCAAATTAGTAACAAGGTATGTAGACATAGTACTGGTCATCACTACCTCACTCATATGGCCATCTTACACGGGCACCCTGGGAGAGATGACCAAACGAGTTTTTTTTTTAAACCTATTTTTGAACATGATCTCTTTAATTAAAACGATAACTATGCCAATAATGTAAAAAATTAATGTTAAAATTATGAAAATATGCCAAAACAAACAAGGTAAAGTATTTATTCTTATTTCAGCACACCTTTTAAAAAACTATGGCCAACTCTAACGATTTTACCCTAAACCTTTTCTGTTTTAAAACAAGAGAAACAGTGAAATATAAAGTGGATTTTTACAACCTTCTTTTCTTGTTCAGAAATGCCTAGCAGGAATTATGGAAATATTTTATTTAAGAATATTTTTATTTTCATAAAAAAAATCTTTACATCCAGAAAGAGAAAGATTTAATTGAAATAACTGTTTTTGTTTTACTTTTACTGGTAAATTTTGTCAGACAGGCAAAATACTAAAGCAATTTTATCGTGAATAAAAAAACGCTATTTTTCATTAAAAGAAATATAAAACAGAGGCTTATAGAAAATAAAATAATATTCACTTCCCAGTAAATACAAGCTCTACGTTAAAATACGTACCGTACGTAATATTATGGGGTAATTTTGAGCTATATGAGAAAATCAAGAGGTTTACGTCACCTAATCGTAAAACTGAAGAACACTTAAGGCTATATTGCTTAGCATCATTTATTTCAGGCGTGCGTGCTTCAGTTGCGTGCCTGAAGTAGCGTACCTCCTAATATATGTAAATAGCCTAGGCTATTTATTGAAGTATACATCAGTTTTATACCTATAGGTATTATAAATACAAATGGCGAAATTGCAGTAGGTAATGTTAATTTTCTGAATATGTAATTTTCAGTTGGCTTTGCGGCTTAATTATTGTTGTAAAATTAATTTTGCGTGTACTGATTATATCTTGGTAATGCCCATTTACGCTATGGACTTAATTACTGGATGTAAATGGATTGGGAAAGTCATGTTTAAATGTGAATTTTAATAAAGGAAACAATTTCACTATTTTGTTGCTTGCCATATTGTGCTTACACTTAGTTTCCAATCAGAACGATACCTTTTACGTTACCACTTGTGATATAAACTCATTATAACCTGTTACAGTAATAACTTTATTATTAACTTCTATACACGGAATTAAACAGTCAGTTGTATAACATCAGTCATCCAAACGACTGCAGCGAAATTGGTAATTCTTTTTTTGCTATGTTCGTTATTGTTAAGACAAGGTTTGTATTGTATAAGAAAGTTTTTGGAGAAGCCATCGAGTTGGTGGAAATTTTTGAAAGTTCGTTTTGGCTGTTTCTTCTCAGAGTAGTCAGGTATATATTATTATACGAAACACCGGCCTCATATAGTTTTTTAACATGTTAAAGATTGCAGCAAAACCAATTTGCAAATAAATATCATTTGTAACAACTATAGGTAAATGAAGCACTTGCAACCTCTCTTTAGGCAATAAAATATTGGTATCAACAGTATACGACTTGAAGTAAAGCTAAGCGTAGATATGAAGGTGTTTAAAGCAATCACACAAGTAGTTTTATGTGCCATATAAAACACCAAACATTTAGCGCCAGTTTTATTTAAACCTTTTGCTGTATAAATCAAGTGAAGAGTCATAAACTCGAGCCATATAATTTTTATATCTACAACGCGGAAATAAACGCTATATCCATACGTACAACGATATACCTCCATACTTTTATTTGAATTCTATCGATTACTCATATGAGGTCACAACGGAATATGACCTATTTTCACTGGTTTTAAATATTAATTTCGGGTGGAATCCTTGTTATTTGATTTAAAATAAAATACTTACATGTCCACTAATCATCGAGTCGTCCAAAGTCGACCAAAAGCCAAAATAAAAAGCTTATGAAAATGAATCATTATGTAGATATCTCATCACCAATTGATTGCTATGAATGCTAATCAACAATCAATCGAACCATTTATTGTTTTCAATTTATTGGCACAACCTTACCGTCCTTAAAGTGACTCAATGAATCTGTGTCGATGAATCAATCAAGACAATAAAACTCTAGATACAGATGACAGTAATAAATAATCTTTAGTCACTCTTGTGACTACAAAAGAAACTATTTCCTGACATGACTAATCCCTACGTCCTACCCCAACGAAATCACGCAATTTATACAAAAATAGGTAGTTTTAACAATAACTGTAATAATCTGAAACCACTATCTGTGAGTCATGTGAAAAGTTCAAGGATTTCATAGCGAAAACTTGTAAGGTAACTGTGAAATTAGTAAGTTTTACATCACGCTGATGAATACCATTCATCATCATGGTATTAGCGTGAGAATCTTCAATGCTTTAATTAGAGATATGCCGTCGAGCCGGGGCGGCCGGTCGGCTGGGGTAGTAAACATTTCTTCTTAATATTTTTATTCATAATCAGCCAATTAAAGAGAACCAACTGCAACTTTGAACAGATACAAGTTTTATTTTTTTGCATGAAATACTCGTAGTTAAATATCAAAAAAAAACTTTGTACTAAGCTTTTGTACCTTTGATCGAATAAATGATTTCATTCGTAACATGATAAATGAATTATTTGTCAAAACTAGATTTTATATCTATTTACACGTCTAATTAATCTTCGAAGGACTTTGGGTATACCTAACCGCTTTCTGATTTGCATATTACTCATGTCAATTAACCGATAAATCTTGCCCATATTAAAGTAATCTTTTAACCTACCCCAACTGACTCACATTGATAAAAATAATTTAAAACAAAATAACAGTAGCAATCTAAAACTTGTATCTATGACTCACACAAAAGTTCAAGGTTCATACGAAAAATACTACAATAGCAGTAAAATTAGTACATTTTCTAATATTAGTCACGAACTGTTACCCCACCTAGGTAGTTTGGTATATGAGTAGGTGGACCATGGAACGAAATGCCCCAATTCCAGTATGAGTCACTCGGCAAACGGCCTTCGCTAGTATAAACGATGCCTAGTATTTTGCATAATATCGATCGTTCCAGGAAAGTATTATTAATAACTGTTATTTTTATTGTGATGTTTGATTTCTTTTTTCCTTATCGTGATGACGATATGTCTTAGGTAATTGACGTAATGATCTAAAGGTGAAAGAAAGGGAAATTACGTCTGGGTTAGTGCCAGTATTGTTAGTCATTGTCCCATTGAATGGTTCTACACGTACTCGTGCGTAACACCAGTAGTTACTGGTATTACTTGGCCATGTATTTACTTGCGAGCCGTAGGTATTATAGAAGCTGCTCAAAACTGTATATCAAGCTTACAGTTTTAAATCTTGAAAAACCGGTTTCATAGTTGAAAAAGGTTTATTGTGTTATCATAAAATTTTTTTTTATTTCAACTAATTTCTACTATATTTTTTCACAGTAGTTTTCAAGTTGTCTTTTTTACTTTAACTTAACTAAGTTCGATAAAGCATTTTCTTGCACCGGACCGTCCAATCAAAGTTTTAATAAAGGAACAAAAATAGACAACGATTCATATTTCTTTTGGAAGCCACAAACTTTAACGGTAAACTTATAAATAGTCAAACTCAGCGTCTTCAAACTAATTTTACTCATCAAATTTTCTCAGCAAGAACTTTTCGCGGAACCTCTTTGGTTTTGCGAGAGACAAAGTGTATGGTTAGCAACAGCAGATTTTACAACTTAATTTTATTTATGTATAACTTCAATGCTTATTTACAAATTTAAATTCAAACTTTATAATTGTACCTAATCCGTGACATTTGAAGTGAGTTTTTTTTTTTTGCTAGTGTACTTTGGAATTATAGACTTTAGTTGTCATTTGATTTAATCATTAGAAACCTAAAAATTGGCAGTATTTCGCGTCTCAATGTTAATATTGAATTGACACATTCTTGTTTACAAAAAAGCAAGTAATGTTAGAAACATTTAATTTTCCACAACTCGCGGTAAATATTCATTTTATAGGTTGCTAACCATACACCATACAGCCCCATACAATTCCCACGATAATGGGTCATGATTCAAAAATTTACATATAAAGAGAATCATTGCAGAAAAATCTTCGCCTGTCCGCTTTCTGTGCGTCATTACGATTCCTGGTACAAATGTTACTCTGAAATGGTCTTAGAACACGTGACTATAATGTTATAACTTAGCATGATTAATAACCGAGATATTAGGGTTCACTACCAAGTGGGTAAAAAACCGAATGTCATTTAGGCCTACGCCCTGTGCCTACGCCCGTGGTCGGTCCATCACTTTGGCCTACTTATCGCATGTTGGTACCTATATTTGTATCTTTTAACCGTGATTTTTAGTGAAACTATCTTTAAATAGGTAGGTATGTGCTTGTTACAGCGACGTTTATATATATTTCAAAAAATACTAACATGAAATATTATTCATCTTTCGGCTTTGTTTTTAATTCATTTTTGTCCCCGACTTCCGAAATATAAATTATTTAACTACTGAACCAAACAGAATGAAACCTTTACGGGACAAATTGACAGATATACTGTATCGAACAAAAAAGTTATTAGTTAAAAAAAATCGAATAAAAAAATAGTCCAATTGAGAACCTCCTTCTTTTTTTGAAGTTGGTTAAAAAGAAGCTTAACTGCTCTTGAAACAGTACGGATCCATTATAGTGCGGGTCGTACTAATAGTTTTTTTTTGTCTTTAAATTAACATTGTCATGTCCGTCCAACTGTCCTTTACTTAACTAAGAGGACTGACAATGTTAAAAGGACAAAGTGCAAAAAACGTTAGTCATTTGAATGTCATCTTTTTAGGACTTGCATCATATTTTTTGTGTCAATACATCAGACTTGCTAATCATTCAAAACGATAGTGGTTCTAATCTAATCATCGTTTATACTTGAGAGTATAGTGTCATTGCAAATGACTTCGTATCATTTGAGTGTTAGAAAATAATTTCAACATAATTATGCAATTTTTTTTTCCACAACTATCACACAACGCCATCTAGTCCCATACTAAGCAGAGCTTGTGTTATGGGTACTAGACAACAGATAAACATACTTATATATTTCTAAATACATACATATTATAGATAAATTACACCCAGACACAGAACAAATGATCGTGCTCATCACACAAACATTTGTCCTGAGTGGGAATCGAACCCACGACCTCCGGCATAGCAGTCAGGGTCACTAACCACTAGACCAACATTCCACCAATTTCTACAGTAAATCCTGTCGAAAATGGTCAGATAAACTGGGAATTTAAATAAGGGCAATTTTAGCAGAATCGTAACTGTTTCAATTATCTCGTCTATGTCTTGGTCAGTAGAATAGAATATTAAATTTTACCACTTTTTTCGCAATCCATGTGTTACTGATGAAGTTACCCCTTTTAGACCCCCTGGACGCCTTTAGCAAAGATTCCAAGGCGGATCAGAGATGAAAGGAAGAAAGGTATACTAGCCTATTTCTTCGCTAGCCCACTTTTCCTCTTCTGAGGAAAGATAACGGCTAGTAAAGAAATCTATAGCTATATAGCTACATTAAAGCTAAAAGAAGCAACATAAACTTGATAAAACTGGGTCACTGTTTTGGGAAAAAACACTTGAAACGCTTTAATATTATTTCGATGTTTTCCCTCAAGATTTCTCCCCTTTTTTTCTAAAACAAAAACAATTCATAAAGATTACTGCAATGCGAAAAAAGATAGAAAATATTCTCCATTACAATACGCATACTCTACACCGCGAATACTCTAGAGCTGAAATAAATTTGGTAAAAAATACACATTCATCATCTGTGTTGTACCGGGTTGATCTCTTGCAGGGATCAACGAGATTTATGACGTGAAATGACGTTCCTGATCGGTGTAGGAACGCATATTTACGTTCTCTTTTGTCTAGGTTATTTTTTTGCCTATATATAGGACGTATTTTTATTGCTGCGTCACAGATAAGAAAATTGGTATTTTTATCATACAATAGCTGTTTCCAGTAGGTTCACCCGCCTGTAAATAGTTTATCCCACGTAAACCTAATTCCGGAATATACCTACGATATCCGACTATAACTCATCTTAGAAATTTCATCAAGATCCGTTTAGACGGGAGTGATTGAGTGACAAACATCCATCCATTCATACAATCTTTCGCATTTATAATATGCATTAGTAAAGATTGCACCTATTGTTTTTGTAATCATAATTTGCGGTTCTTGCATAAGTGTCACTTTGCACTATTTTATAGGTATTGTAATGACCGCAAGTACTAATCATTCCAGGAGTGTTGTAGGAAATATTAATAGTTAATACCTAAACGGTGGAGGAGCAGTGGTGGCCCAGTGGTATCGGTCCCGACTTACGAGTTGTAGGTCACAACCTACCGTTCACAGGGTTCGAACCCACAGGTTCGAACCCTGCCAGGCGCATTACTTTGTGTAATTTATTTCATCACCACTGCTCTCAAAACGGTGAAGGAAAACATCGTGAGGAAACCGGCATGTCCTAGAACCAAAAATTCGAAGACATGTGACATCTACCAACCCGCACTGGGCGCGCGTGGTGGATTATGGCCCACTCCCTCTCACAGAGAGGAGGCCTGTGTCCCAGCAGTGGGAACATTATTGGCTGATGATGGTGAATACCTAAACGATTGGATACCTTTAAGTTATTCTTGCGGTCTTGTTATGAAAATCTATAACTATATGTACAATAATGTTAAAATCTTGCAATAAGCCTGAATAAATAACCAGTAACGTGAACAAAGAGAAAGAAGTAAAACTGTGAATATTATCATATAATATCTTGCGGTTTCTGACTATCGTCATGGGATTAAAGCGTAACCTTAAGCAATTATGCATTTTACAACACATTATATAAAAGCGAGCCATACATCTTCTTACATTTTTGCCACCGTCGACGGTGCCAGTGCCAGGCCGGCTAATGGAAAAACGCCCAATGGTTTGGGCGCGAAAAAGAAATAAACAGTGAACTTACTTTGGCAGTTAAAATATTAGTTTGGAAAATAATAATAAATAGGTAGAGATTGCATGAAGCAACTTTAAATCCTAGTCCAGTAAAACATGCGCTTTTATATAATGGCAAACACAAGCCTGTTATACAATAGTTACAATACAAATCCCAGCCCTACAAAACAACAACAACAGATCTGATCCCTTTACAAGATCACAGTTTATAAATACCCAGTTTGTCACGAGTAAACTCTGACCCTCATTCACAATCTTGTTCCACATTACTAAGGCTTCGTATGCATGTACATCCATTGTTTTACAACGTGATAATAAGAGCCTTGTATGCAAAGATTATCAGCTCTCATGAATTCATGATGTATTTTTAAAAAGCTTCCAAGATCGAATTAAAATATTTTTAAGCTCGTGACAGAAAAAAGAACCCCAAAGGGTTCCGTGGTTTTGTGAGTCACCAAATAGGATTTTATTTCAAATATAACCTTTTAAAATAAAGTAATTGTCAATTTTCCTTCCCGTGAAAGTTAATTTCTTTTGGAGGAACGGTACCCCGACAAAAAAAATGAGAATGAAAGTAAAATGAGTATTGGGTGAAATGACGCGCGATTGGAGCAGCAGTGCGTGATTCCGGTCTGGCATGATGTTCAGCAGTGGACTGCTATAGGCCGATGATAGTGAACAGGAGTCTATCCAAATTATAGTATATTCTGCCTACTCTCATAGGAAAAGCGTAAGTTGATGAGATCAATTTATTTACTTTTGAAGTTGTATTTTTCAAGACTTCTTATTTCTTATGCAATATGTTGAAGTCAATATACCGTCTAATATAATATTTAGGTCAATTGCTTTTGGAATCAAAGCACTAGAGTTTCAAAAGAGTTTCCGAGCTTTGGAGGTTTCAAAGCGAAAGCAATCAGCGCTGAGTTTTGAACATTCACCTAATCCCGGTTAGACCTTTCAAACTCTCAACGTAAATGGAGTAAAATAAAAAGAAACGAATTAACCCACTTTCGAACATAGAAGCCCAGTGTTTTTTTTTTAATTTACAACGGGTATGTTCTTGGCTTCAATCTAGATGTAAAGATGAGACATTTATAAGATCGAGTTATGACACAATAATAATAATGACAGTGAACACAGGATAGTTGACGCGGACCAGGCGGCCCTTGTTTTAGCTTATATAACTAACAGTAAATAAATACTTTGCAAAAGGCCATGGGAGATTAAAATTGTAATCCGAATCCATGTTTCCCTAAAATTATGTTCATCTTTCATCATGACTTCTGGCTTTCCTTTAATTTTAATTATTTGGAACAAACATAAAAACAACTTTACGACTGGTCTGGCGTCCAAAAAAGTTCACAAAAGTACTGACTTTGTATTACCATTGCTAAAAATATGCAAATCACGGACGTAAACTTAGTCAAGTGTTCGTTTTAGGTCGCAAAACTCAGGATAGAAAAACTTTATCTTCTGTATATCTCAGACAAATTTCAAGGTTCACTGGTCATCTAGGCTATAATTTCAGTCTGGAAAGCCTTTTTGCATAATATTCAGTGAGTCAGTAAAAAGCATCTGCGACTATCTAGCTGATAACGTCCTGAGCAAGCATTTAAGTAACTACGTATTTTTCAGGAAATCGATTGGGTTTTCATTGAACGATGTTATCAGTATGGGTTGGATATTGCTAGGTTATTCGATCAGATTATTTTGGCGATGACGTATGGATAATTTTATTATATATGAGATATATGCAATGGGGAATACAGGGATTTTTAGGTGCAAGTGTACTTATAAATCATTTGTTTTATACACATTTTTTTTAATTAATTTAAAGAGGATTAATCTGTTCGATTAATGCTTTTCCTGTCGTTTTCTAAAAAATACCACTCCTTGCGTTTATACGTATACGTGTGTATGTGAGTTTACATTTTTGCATTATGCACTCATGACACAGGAGAATTTCCTAGTGTGTGGTAAAGATTTAAAAAAAAATCGGAGGTGCCCCACAGTACCCTCTTTAAAAAGCACAACCCATTACGCCAACCTAACAACTTATTTTTCACGCAGTATACCCCATGCTAGTCCCTTAGGGACCCTTTCACCTTAATGACCAGGCCGGATCAATCTGCTCCCATCGCATCTGAGACACGAGAGCTTGCGTGTCTCCGTACAACTCATCCAAGAAGTCAGGCCATCTGGATAATGGACTCGGATACACGCGACCCAAAGTGGATGTGGTTAAGTGGAACTGATTTTGATTAAGGTTACTTACTGGTAGACCTTGAGATAGTCAAAATAAGTAGCATTAGAACTATGACAAAGAAGAAATATGGTAGTTGCGGTTTTATGGCCTTTACCAACAGAGCGCGATACGTTCCAGTGATTGGTATGCGATCTCTATTAGGCAAAATCTGCGCTAAGGATACCCGAGCAAATCCCCGTCACTGAGCACTATTATATCAAACCGTAGGGATATCCGCTAAACGTACTTAGTTTCGGTCCTTAATAAGACGTTCCTATTCCCCATTAAATAGTGAAAGACAACGTCATAAACACGACATCATGCTTTCAATCTACGAAAAATCTTTACCTACATTTCGCCAATTATTTTTAAGTCATATTATTATGTTATAAGGACGAACCTTTTGCTATTAACCGGGCTTAAATGCAGATTCCTGCTACAATATTTATAGAGCCAAACTAAATATATAAGGTATTTACCTTGTATTATTACCCATTCAGTTCTATTTCAAGCTTATTGGTCATTGTTTTGAACACTGTAAAATATTACGGGATTTTTATAACTGTGTAATGCAAGAGGAATTTTTCCTCAATGAATTCCCATAACATTGGGCTGATCACAAAACAACTAATGCTGTCGGTATGTTTTCTTACAATTTCTGAAAGAAACATTATGAAACAACAATAACACCACGAGAAATAAAAGGATATATGCTTCATTTAATACGATAATAACATTGTTTATAAGTAGTTATTAATTATTGGAAACTTACCATATTGATCAACTACAAAAAAAAAAACTTTTTCGTTTAAAGCACTACTCACACTAACAATACCAATATTACTACGTACGCACAAAAAACTGTTAATAACTTTCAAATTAAAGTACACTAAATTCACAAAAAAACAACCATGCCATAAAATAATAATTTTTTAAACTTGAACGTTCGAGTTCCGAATTTTATACAGCCAGCCAGTCGTTTGTTACCCTTTATAAAAAACTTTTTTCCATTTTCATTTTTAGCGTTCCATGTTCGAATATTGCATACAAATAGCGCATCGGCCCGTAATCACAATTAAAATGGCAGCCAAGATGAGAATGCTACGTGGAACATTACCATCAGGAACGTTTAAGTACTGGCTGAATTGAAACCGTTTATGGATGGAAAAATTAAAACGAGATTTGAATTTCGTATTCTGTGTGCGCTTGCCTGGGTCATAAATGGTAATGCTTTAGCTGGACTGTAGTATTGTTCATAAATATCTTAGATAGATTAATGTATTTGAAAATGAACTATAAAGTGACCACGTGAAGGCGTGAACTCATGTTGAAAATATTTGTGTGTTACATTTACAACCAGAGCTAAGATATTTTTATATCGGCAAGACTCGCATCTATATTGGCAATAACGCTTTTAATAATTTAGTATCAATTTCTCACGTAAAAGTGTCTTGTTTTGCCAGTAAAAAATTAAACTACACCTGAAAGACCGATCGAAAAACGTTCACAAGTCGTTCAGTCAGAACGAACGTTTTCAATTAAATCCTAACCCCTACACTCTATAGTCCATACAAAAAAAAAGGTAATTTCAATACACACAGCCTAGAAAAAACGTCAAGAGGTTTTTTGTGCTCCATTACAGCCGGTTCGGATTACGACCGACGACGTGGAAAATCTCTATATCGTTAATTGAAAACGAACCGTTCTGTGGACAACAGACGGAAGAAAAAAATGCCTGAGCCTTATTATAAGTCTGATATAAACGGGTATTATTTAGTCTAATCCTTGTTTTAGACTATACATAGACTGGAATGCAATCAAAAATTGTTTACGCCATTGATGATCTACTTTTCAAGAATTTTGATAGACATGTTGTAAACTAATTACCAAAGAATTTTATTGTTCGTCTAGTGATTTCATGATCTATTAACGTGAAAAAAAAACGTGGAAAATCACGAAACAGAAAGAGGGATTATAGACTCAATAAATAACTCTCGAAAGCCGCAGACAAAGAATGTGTAAACATATTTTTTTTAGCATCAAATAATTGAGTCATCGCAAATATTTGGATTGTCTGAATTCCAATATTTATTTTGAACTGAGCGTCCGAATTAGAGCCGAATATACTCACGCCCACTTATTTTACGAAACGTGTGCTACTACTATTTTTAATTGAAAATGAACGAATTTACCATGGGTAAAAGAAAAAAAATATTTCCTACATGTACTGTTGTATTCGGCTCAGTCAGTGGTAAAATCTAAGCCATCCCAGAGGAAAAATCAATTTTGCGATTAAACTGTTATCTTGGTTTTGAACTGTCTCTGCGCCAAATTTTATCCGAATCCGTTTAGCCGACTTTGCGTGAAAGGATGATAAACAAGCACCCGTCCTTACAAACTAAGGTTTATTAGGTATCTACCTCATTATATATATTAGGTATTGGGTATCTACCTCATTATATTAATATTATTACAATGACGTCAATGTCATAGAAAACGTACGCACACTTGTTTTGTGTTGGATAGGTGATACCTACAGTACAGTCATATCGTTATTACCTAAACTACCTAACAAAGGTATTTACTTACTGGATACAGATAGAGAATTTTCTACGACCAATTCCTCAAGCCCTCTTGAAAAATTTACCCTATATCCATCCAAGGATGACTTTTTCACGTGAACCTGGATGGTCAAATCCGAAACTTTAGGGAATCGCGAAAAATACACAAGTCTCAAGACCACTTTTAATGGGAACTAAAACTGCATCATTGGATGTTTCTCTTTCGATCATATTCACAATTACACACCGATTTTTGCCGACATTTATCACCAATAAAAGTTACCCTTAACACTCCATCACCTCGAAAACTACAAGAAATCTATCACAAATCCTCTGACCACTTAATTCTTTCTCTAAAATACGATCGCGTGAGAAACAAACATTCGTTCCGTACAATATCCTTGCACTTGCACCGTAAGGGGCCGGTCAGAAACTGCAAGTTAATCGCCATATATTACAGCGATACATCATTAGGACGACCCTTAAGTAAGTTGTAAGAGGAAATAAATAAAGAAGGTTGTCGGTAAATTAGACGCCATATTGCTACACAATCTGTCGACGTTAATCATTTTTGGCAGAAACAAATGTATGGGTTAGTTTATTTGTGTGTGGAAAAATAATATTATACGAGTACTTACGCACTTCAACTGTTTAATAAACTAAAAATATTTAACGACAAATGTCAACATTAATATGCAAACTACAAATTATGCAATAACATAAACCTACGCAAGTACATTTTCCAAAAAAAAAATCGATTGAAAAACACAACAACATGTCATCGACTCGTCGCTGTCATTTTCCAAGAATGGCAATAAATTATTTTCACTACACATTTCGTCATTTAATCTCATCTACATACAATGATGTCCATCGGCGTCGACAACGGCTTTTACATAATTAATGCTGCGCATAATCACGTTCTATGTCAATAGAGTTCGCACGATGCGAGCATGCTGACGTCATGGGGGCGTCACGTGACTGCCTGAAGAGTTTTCCAGGCGACTGGTGACTCATACTAGCCATGAGATGTGGTACAAGTTATAAGAATTCCTATATGGCAATAGTTTTGCACACGGAGCGATATGATCATAGAGCGAATCACTTTTAAAGCAAGCTTTTATTAATGGTTAATTAAAATAAAACACAAAGTGTTCGGCAAGACCAATCAAACGAGTCTAAACTCGATGGATTTGCGTTGTTTAATTACATAGTTCCTCTGGCAGCATTCCAGCTCTATCCTCAGATCAGCTCCACCAACTTGCCAGATTGGGTTACAGACAGAAACTAAATAAAATCTTGTAATAAGCTTATTCTTTTAGAGTTTCTTACATACATACAATTTGAATGCGTTACACGAGGAAAAGACTTAGCAATTTCTGGGAAAAACCTACCAATGAAGACTGCCATGGCAATCTTTAGCCTTGATGATTATAGTACTAATAGTGACCTGCATGATTTGATATTGTTTTAATTTGATTTTTAACATAAAAATATTTTTTTAAATAGTTTTTTCAGATAGTTTTATTTTTATTAAATAAAAACAATCTGGAATTCGCTCTTTCTGTTCAGTCTACTCCTAGAAACCGCTATCGCTTATAAATCACGCCTCATTTCAGCCTTGAACTCTGTGTATGGAAATTTTATACGTCGTTCGTACTCCGTCGCACCCAGAGGCATTGTAGTTTAAAATAGACCCGACACAACACTAGTCATTCCACAGAATATAAATGTGCTAGAATAGAATTTTCTCTTGTTATATTTCTATTTTAGACCAGGTTTAGTACTGAGCTGATTGGCTATGTTGTTTGCAGGTTATTTTTTTGACACCGTTAGGATTTGAAGCTTGAAAATGATGTCATTTATTTTTACGTTTATATGGGCAGGTATGATAGTTTGTTAGCACAATTGGCACAGTGGCCGAACAATTGAATGTTGCGCTACATGTCGTTTGTTCGTTTCCCACGCGGAAAAAATACTTGTATAACCTACAGGAAGTTGTTCCAGGTCTGTACGTCTGTTTGTGTTTGTGAGTTTAAATGTTAGTAAAAACACTCAAGGTTAAAGAAATTTCTACACTATTAATATAACGAAACGTTTAAGAAAAAACTGTTACATGAAAGTGTGGAAAACATGTACTTAATTTCCGAAAAGGCAACTAAGCATCTTGAAACCAGTTATCTTCCAGAAAGGTGCTTTTGCAAATCTGTAGCCAATTTATGGTAGGAATAAACTTTCTGGGCTCAATCCAGGACTTTAGTCTAGCTAAACCTAAAACTTAAGTGTGAGTAATGTGTCCAGAATTATCAAGATTGAATGTGTTTCTTATCTTCTTGAAGCTCTTTCTAAGAGAAAGTTACTTATATAAGTTTTAAAGCTAAGGACAAAGTAATGTGAACCGTACTGTCGTGAAAAGATGACTCATTTACGACATGGCAACAGTGACACAATTACATTTATATCCTAATTAACAGGATATCATTATACTAATCAAAAATAACAACACTAATAAAGATACGAAAAATATAGCTCGTGTTAACCATAAAATGTAATAACACAGACATGTCACACAAATGTAATAACAATAATATAATTAACATCAAACGTCATTAATATTCGAATTACGTCATATTCTCATCGCATTGTTCTACTGAGGTAAAGGACATAATTCATTACCGCGGCAAGTATACGACACCACAAAAGGATCCACGTTCCGACGAACATTTTAATCTATCCGTAGCTCGTAATGTCTATATGTACTTAACTAAATTACTTGCATAAATCATATTTAAACGTGACGAACGCTGGCGCCTACAAACCCCGCAAAACATAACACACGCAATTATTAACTTTAACACGGTGGGATTAGTTCCAGAATCGGTGGAGGATACGGAAATCAGCCGGAAAATTCGCAGCGATATTAAAAATGTTATTTATGACTTGCGATATAGAGATCAATTTCGTGTTTTCGGTTAAGGCTGTAGGAAAACGTTATCTAACCGAGAAATTTTTGCGAGAATTATTTCGTTCTCGTGACCGCGTCGTATCATTTCACAGTAAAAGCAGTTTTTTGCCGCTGTTTTTAACTGCAGGATTAAAGTTATAAGTATGTTGTATTTACATGCGTTTAGTTATTAACATGTAACATTTGACAGCCGTTTAAAATGTTTGCACTCTGCTGCGATTTACTCGACAAATGTTTACATTTTCGTAGACTTTGCTCTCGAGTGGGAGAGGAATTTAAATTGTTTGGAATTTGAAACGTATACCGCGTGTTCTCCATTGATAAAATCCAGTTTTATTTTTTATTTGACTCACACACATATGAAAAAGCAAGCATATAATCTACTTTCTTGAAAATATTCCCATACTTAATTGTTTTTGCCTTCTTTTAATCTTACGCTAGAGAAAAGCGCCTATATATTACTTTTTATAAAAGAACTTACCTATCCTACCTATGTTGATAAATGCCTGTTCTTCATAATATCCATGTTTTATCAAACGAAACTTTTACATATGCGTACTATTATATTTACTAACCATTTTCACAAAAAATAGAACCATTAATTCTAATTCCCCATTTTCACAGTGAAACATTTATGACAATTCAAACATTTAAGTCCCCATGAAATCGCGATAAAACAGTTTTATTCTTACGAGACTCTTTGGTACAATCTGTTTCTTCCCACCGGGAGAACTTGGTGGTACATGCGCCCGATGATTTATTCCGACCCTTATCTTTGGTACAGTCACTAGCATTTATATGTATGCCCTTAGCAACTTTCAAATTTGATTTTATCCTACGATTTTAATGAGCATACATTACTGGTTATTAAACACTAGAACCTAAATCATAACGCAGTCTCCACGCTTGCAATAAACTTAGGATTAGGTAGAAATGCACGTCATAGTACAGCTACAATTCCGGTCCAATGTAATTAGCGATGAGTTTATTGCCATCAACTGGTACAAATCTGGACTGTGGTCAGTACCACAGTCCAGATTTAGAAACTGAGCCTTTGCCGTCCAGGTATATACCGTATAGACTGCCTTACAGGTCTAGCGATAAGGTCTTACTGCTAGGCTTGAGAGCATCCTCATGCCTAGCAGTAAGGCTTAATCGCTAACCCAATTTTTAGGCAGTCTTATATCAAAATCGGAATTATTATTCCGACCGAAAATCTCTACTGAATTTTACGAAGCGTACACGAATTGGTGGTTACGACTGTACGTGTACATACTCCATTAAGATTAGGTATTCATGTTGCACACCTGATACTTTGAAAGCGTTTGACAATGTGGTAACTACGGGTCTCTGTGTGCGTGTGTCTGTACATTGAAGATGGAATTTCATCGTTAGGTTGTGTGTAGAAAAGGTAGATTAGGTAATGGAGGGCACTCTGATAGACATATCGTTGGGTTACCAAGCGATGGATGTAAATATTTGCGAAACTTGTTATTTTTATGCAAATAAACACGTTAATAAATAGATAGATGTGGTCGCCTAGCGGCCATTTGAAAAAGCTTTAACTACAGACACAAAGCCAGGGGTAGTGTCTTGGCGGCATAAGAAGTCAAAGTACATTTACTGTGAAAGAAAAGGCAGTGTGCCTTTATTTGCGCACACACTTCTGCAGTATATTTCCTGCATCGATACCTAGTATCCGCTGAAACTGGCCCTCATAGCCGAACGAGCGGCATGACTCTACTACAAAATACGTACCGTAAATACATATAAAGTGCCGTGTGCAACATCGAAAAGAATGACTAATCAAATTAAAGAATATCTATCGAGAATTCTAGTCTGGTTTGGTCTTCCTGTCTTGTTTGTTTCTTAACTTTTTTTTAAATATTTTTTAGTATGTAAAAGAGATTGTCAAAACTATTTTGCAAAATAAATATCAATTATCAAGCCCAAAGCGGTTCAGTGGCAAATGTGATTCACCATAGACTCACATAGACACCATAGACACCATACCATCAAGGAAGATTGTGGTCTAGGCGAAACTATCGACAATAAAAAAAAATACTGATCATCCTAAAATGTACATCGTTGTACAGAGACGGACATAGGGTACCTGTCATCCAGATAAAATATTTTTCCCTAGAAAAACAACAATAACGTCATGAAAAAGCATCTGCACGTATACGGTCCGAATTTACCATCAAATTCAAAATTATCACGAACAAAGCCGCAAGCAAGAGGTAGTTATAAAATTAATGCTAACTCTCTTCATTGCTAAATAGAATAATTGGTACAAAAAGCTTCAAAATCACGTATCTTGAGTTACCTGAGTCTAAATTAAACTCAGACATGAAACTTGTATGCAACTCACGTGCCACTCGTATTCGATACTGTAGAATAATTAAGAGAGATTGGCGCCAAAGTTGGTTACTCCACGTTAAAGGGGGATGCAAGACGACATATTATCAGGTACTTGCTAAGTGATTACTGTTTGCATGTCTGTGTATATTTGTTTGACATCCAGAGAAAGTCGCGTGAGAAAGTCGCGTGAGGGTCGCAGGCAACCGATGGATGCAAGTGGCGAATTGTCGTTCGGCGTGGCGGTCTAAAGGGGAGGCCTATGTTCGGATGTGGACGTCTTCCGGCTGATGATGATGATTATGATCCAGAGAAAATAAATAATTAAGGATTTTTCAAGCCAAATGCCTGCCGGGGTCTCGGGACTGGCTTAGTGGTTACTGCGGCCTTGGAACGCAGAAGACAACCGAAGTAACAGAGTGGTTTTAGTCATTTAGAGTCTGACAGCCTTTTCCGCTCCATCCAGTGCAAGAGGACTCAGATGACGAATTTACGACCCAAGAAAAAACTAAATGGTAGCCTCTTTAATATTACGTTTGTAAAATAAACAACAGCGGGGCAGTGGTGGCCCAGTGGTATCGGTCCCGACTTACGAGTTGAAGGTCGTGGGTTCGAACCCCGCCAGGCGCATTACTTTGTGTAATTTATTTAACACCACTGCTCTCAAAACGGCGAAGGAAAACATCGTGAGGAAACCGGCATATCCTAGAACCAAAAATTCGAAGACATGTGACATCTACCAATCCGCAATGGGCCCGCGTGGTGGATTATGGCCCACTCCCTCTCACGGAGAGAAGGCCTGTGTCCCAGCAGTGAGAACATTATAGGCTGATGATGATGAAAATAAACAACATATTAAATTTCTTGCCAATTTATTAAAGACCTCCAACAAAAGATAAAGAAAGTGAATTATGACTCATTGGTTAAATATTACTTGTTAAGCAGTACTGTGCCTTGTTTATTTGACTTCTTAATGAGTTGTTAATAACACTGATAACTATTCACATGAGATAGTAAACAAAATAAAACAACAATAATTACTCGTATTATCATTTTCCATCGTTTATTTTGTTTACTACCACTCGTATGAGTCAAAATATTATGATGAATCACACTTGTGTTACTTGAACTTGTAGATTGTCATTACAATATTCCTTAGAAGTCATTAAAATGTTATTTATATTGTAAACATTTAGTCTATCAACATTATTTCCAACCACATGATTTTAATATCGGCTTTCACCCAAAATCCTTGGACTGTGTCCAAGAGCTTATTACTTTGTCTGCGGGCCGCACAGTCTGATTAACTATTTACACCCTATGAGTCATGCGATGTATTTATTTAGAAATTTTGTTGGTATTCGTAAAACACTGGAATGCCACCGAAACATCATTACTCCTGTTCCTTAATCTCCGTTTAGTTTTTGCGAATAAATAAATAAAATAACTGCGTTTAATTAAATTATGGAATCAGGCGTTACTTTGCGGAAATCCATGACATTAAATGTTATGAAAAATATCTAGTTTTAATTCCGCGACAAAAATCCAGGCTTGTTGCAGGATGCAATCCCACCCTATGCAATCATGCATATGCACATGCAGCAAAGGACCCACCCTCCCGCCCACATGCATATGCACAAGTGCAAGAAACAGAAAAACATGCCATGCAATCAAACCTATACTATACTCATTTATATATTTGAGTATAGGTTTGATTGCATGGCATGTTTTTCTGTTTCTTGCACTTGTGCATATGCATGTGGGCGGGAGGGTGGGTCCTTTGCTGCATGTGCATATGCATGATTGCATAGGGTGGGATTGCATCCTGCAACAAGCCTGGATTTTTGTCGCGGAATTAAAACTAGATATTTTTCATAACATTTAATGCGTTTAATTATTCAGATTTAACAAAATATTTCATTCTTTCTATATAACTTTGTGCGATTTGATAAAAATAAGGTTAATGCCTTAAATGGAAGCTCTTTACCTGCTCTATATAATGTACATACTTTCACTGATGAATTCTTTTGAAATTACCTGGTCCCAGATTCCGCGATTTCTTTGTCCTAACAATTTGTTCGTAAGAACATACTATTCCAGTGTACAATTTCTTGAATCCAAAAAATATTCCAAATACACAAATCTCAGCAATTGTAAATCGCTAAGCATATCCATCCTACGCACTCAGTTTCTTACTCTAAATTCAATAGAAAACTAAGAAAGTTTCGTCGAAATCTATCCGTTTCTAAGTTACTCCCTAAATAAGGGTCTATCCGGACCCCTTCCTAGCGTGACATCTGTAAAGGGGTTTTCAATGTCGACGAAGATGAACAGCCCTTAGAATAAATAACTAGCAATAGGTACGGTAGACTATTAAAAAGATTTTATCTGTTTGTCCGTAATTTGTTATACGTAGTGACAATTTAATAATAGTAAAGGGAATGTGTGGTGGGGAAATGTGGTGTCAATTATCTTTTTCATGTTATGTTTCCCATTTTTTTGTATGTAATTAATTCCAATACCATAAGTTATTTGGTTTCTTTTTTGTTACTATTTTCGAGGTAGTTATTCATAATTAATATAGCCGACCGACTAGGTTATGCTTTTTAATAAAGTGTTTTAAAAAATGTATTTGAATAACGATTTTTGAATTTGAGACTCCTCTTTTTAAAGCGCAGTGTAACGGAAATACTTTTCCAAAACAGGACATTTACATTTTCTTTAATAACAGATGTGACCATTGAATTAATTTGTATATCATCAACTCCTAAAACTAAACGAAAATCAATTGAGAAAAGAAATCCAGATTCAATAAAAAAATAATCTCACTGAAGCATTGTAATACTACAGATTTATGAAGTACTGCGTAGCGCTACGAGCTACGAGCTACGTGCTACGGCCGCTACACCAGTCGACGTGCTCTGCGGTGTGACGTCACGCACTGATTTACAGCCTACGATGCTACGAGAGTTTATTGACCTCGCGTTTTATATGAAATATTTCGTGGTAATAAAAGAGGCTTATGTTTTTAATTCATTAGGTGTTTTTGAATTTAGCAAACTGGCAAAGATTGGAGTAGAAAATCTGTAGTTATTGTCTAGCCGTAAGGAACAATGTTAAAGTAACTAATTGAGATAATTTGCTATCATGAACTTAATGATGATCAAATTATAAGTAAACTTTCATCGGTTTATTCATAACTGCTGCCTAAAGTCAAAGTTACGGTACGTTTAATCGACAAAAAAAAAGTTTAAAAAATTATATGATCTGCAGGTAGTTGTAAATACACCCACAATACACGAGAAATTCTTAATGTGACGAAAAGTAATTTTTTTATTACTTTAAGCACCAACTATGCAAAACGTCTGCTTGGTTACCAAAAGCTCTGTTAAAAAATCCAATGTTATTTTCCCTTACTCACCCAAACTATATTTTAATTACACTCAAAACAGAGAATACAGCTGTCATCCCCACTAGTTTGCCCACATCGGTACATCCCACATATACCTACCTATACCACATAATGTATCAACGTAGCGTGAAGCCTGTCATTAACACGCTGTGACGTGTGCAAACAAACGTGAAAAGCTTACTAATAGATTATTGTGAAATTAGTAGAACATCTAGGATCGATTGAATATAGAGAAAAGGAACAACTGCATTTCACTAGTTGAATTTCAATTATTGTAGGAAATCTAACATCGATTGAATATTGTGAAAAATAAACTTGAATTTCATTTATGATTGACTTTAAAAATATTGATTTTCAGATGACTGTTTTTTGAGATAAATCGCGTTATTTATCTTGAAGATACGAAAAAAGAAGAAAGAAAGAAACAGGAGCTTCATTATTAGCCCAAAAGAGTTTACTGCAGACAATAAAAAAAAACTTGATTTCTTGAACATTGAACATCAGTCTAATAATGAAATAAGGTATTAAACTCTAAATTGAAGCTTTCAGTTAAGAATATCCCGAAAAGATTAGTCAGAATTCATGTTTCCGTTTTTTTTATTTATGGTTTAATTGAAACCGGTTGAAAACATTCGAGGATGCACTTTTTGTGACCAAAAAACATTTTTTAATATCCCTGATATATGGAACACGGTAGAATTTTTATGCGTTTACAAATTGGCCACTAAAAATATCCCGAAACCATAAAACCTGTGCAATTCAAAACTCTGCATAACATCGTTTAAAACTTTCCATAATGAACGAACGATATTCATAAATAATTCCATTCATTCACTATGAGATTACCTTCACGTTATTAGTCTAATAAATTTTATTTATGGTCAAACAAAAGGATATAACGTCACGGACATTTTGTCCACATTATGTCCCCGGGATAGCCTGACCTCATATGTCCGTATCAATAAATATATTGTTACAATGTTTGAACCCAGCCTTACAAAAAAATTACCCGACTTTTTTTGCGTTGAACGAACCGTAAAGCGCATTTCACACAGAGAGCGGGCGCGGGTCGGGCGCGTTTCGGTGTACGGGCACGACCCGCCCCGCGCCCGACCCGCGCACGCTTTCAGTGTGAAGTCTTCCATTTAAATACAAAGAACTAGACCCGCCGTACTCCCGCCCCGACCCGCGCCCGACCCGCGCCCGCTCAAAAGTTTTGCAATCAAGGGTGAAAAAACAACCGTTGTCGATGGATATTTTTGGGTCTTGAAAGTTAAGGAAGGTTAAGTTAGGAAACGTTTTATTTTTAGACTATAGTATGTTTTACAAGGGTTTAAGCACGTAAGGGTCACCACAAATGTGTTGGGACATTACGTGTAGATTATTGCGTAGCAAAAAAAAAAGTAGGTAATGTTTTTGGAGTTGATTTTAATTCTAAGTTCAATATTATAAATCGCCGATATTCAAGGCGTTAGCTTTCTGATAATTATTGCCTTTAATACATTTTTCAACTAAAAGTAAATACGTAATATTACACATCTTCCTGCTTTCACAAATGGAATTTTAAGACTCCTGTTTAATTTTAAAACTATGGTCTGTGTCTTGATTTGAGTCACTAGCTACTTTAGCAACCGATCGATTACCCAAAAGAACCCACTTCAACCACCCACTAAACAGACTTAAAAAAATACAGGTAGCTACAAAGAAAAATCACTACCTCATTGACAAAGGCCGTCCATCTTAAGGCGGCATTAAACAAAGAGTAGGGGGACTATAATGTGATTTAGGCCCGAGGACAGACTCGCCACGTTAATCTTTACGTCCTCTCCCTAGGGTGTCATTCCAGTAGCCACGCACTGGACGTGACTTCTTCACGTCTTAAAATATTGGCGAATTGATTTCTTGATAGTTCTTGTAGATGTCAAATTGGGTTTATTGTGTTTGGCGGGCTTTGTCTTCCAAGTTCTATGGAAGCCTATACTACCTAAAATCTACTTAGATAGTTTCTTAGACGTGTTATAAAACAAAAATGCTTCTAGACTGGTCAATATGTTTTAATTTTTTGAGCAACCCCTTTCAATTTTCTAATACAGAAATACTGTTTAACAATTTTCTTATTTCTTAATCATGTACAAAACTCGTATCCTTTTTCAAACAAAGCTGTTAATCTAAGCAATAGTCTTTTCTTTCCAGACTTTCAATAGGTGCTTAAACGTGCACATAAAACTAACATAAAACCTTTTCTCCCCGATCCTTTCCATAAACCTTATGACCTCGCACTCATTATTTAAGAACCTTGAAAGAGAACCTGTGCCTAACGGCAAAGTCCCAAATCTCTAATGTCTCATTTATAATTTAAACCCATCCCTTCTTAAATTAATTACTGACGACAAGAGATATTGATACCTATCCCTCTCTGTCACTCTCATCTTTCAGATTAAAATGTATATTTAATAAAATATTCCCCCTTAATAAGGTCGTAGGTTAATAGGGTAAAGGCCTCGAAACCAAAATTGACGGGAATCATATAAGCAACACTGTGTAACACTGTGCCTGTAAATTGGCTACAATGTTCGTAAAATGACGTAGCAATTTCGTCACAGTGGTTCAGCTGGAAAACGTCTGCAGTGTAGTAAATAATTTATGACCTCTTCTAAAGTTTCGCTCGCTTTGTTCATTGAGTGAGGTTTATGATTAAGCTGGGGACATAGTGATGTTGTAACCAGATACCTCTCGTTTATTCAAATAACAAGTGATGGACAGTGGCTATCTGATACGACAATTAATTGAAACTGACCGTCCCCTTCTTAGTCTCCTAAAATAAACGATGTCAATCCGTCAACCAGGTTAAGTTTAGAATTCGGCGCGTCACCCAAAACCTAATTGGGTTGTGAAAGTCAAATAACAGTTGCCCCACTTTAAAACATTGTAAAACCATGATTGGACTAAAGCCTACGGCAATTTACATACAGAATATGTTTTCTAGTACAATACCAGGTTACTATCCTCACATTCGACATTTTTAATTTAGTACTGACAACACATACTCCTCAACAATCTAATTTTAAATAGTGATCAATTCTTAACACGTATCACAAACATTATCAAACTTCGTAATCAGATTGAATAGAATCAGACCTTTAACCCTCAAACTATAATAGTCTGCAACGCGAATATAAATTCAATTAACAATCGCAGTCGTTTTCAGTGAAAACTAAACGAGCAGTGACTTCGAAACTCCTGTAACTAAGTTTCACCTGGGTGACGCCGACGATGGAAAAAACGAATAATTACTTACCGCAGAGAGCCAATTGAATACACCCACCTGAAAAGAACAGACATTTTCATGAATATTCTGAAATGCTCTTAGTAGAAGTTTATTGAAAAGAAATGGGGGAAACGCTGAAATACTTTAAAGGCTGGGCTACATTTTCGGTGTCTTAAAGTTTTGTGACCAGGACGCCAGGTGGATAGTGGAATATTTCTAAAAGGCAATTAAGATATTAATTATCATCAGGAGATATAATAATGGAATTCTAAGTGTAATTATAAATACTTCAACATTAATTACTTTTTTTTTTACTTTTGTTCTACTGTTTTTAATTTCGTTATTGTAAAATGTTACACTTTAAAAGAAACTTAAACAAAAGTTGTTTTATGTTACTGGTTCTTCTTTAAAATAACTCAAAAATAAAACGGTTACTTAATTTTATGTTCAAGAAAATATTTATATCGATATAAACACATTAATGTTAATTCATTTTCTATCATAAAACTGTTCTACTTAATGAAATAAAATGAAATGAAATTGTTTATTTGCCAGATTTGCATCCACATAATTATAAATAATAATATATATAACTATACATATTATTGAATTATTAAATAATAAATAATTGAAATAAAATACAATAATTTAACCAAGACATCATGACGCCGCAAATTAAGTTATGGGCGCATGGTACGTTTGCCACCTATTATGTAAGGGGCTGTGATCCCAGTCAGTTAATAAAAGAATAAACTATTCAATACAATTTACTTAGTTCAAGATAAAAAAGTCGACGTCAAAATTTTCTTAGCTACAAACTTTGTGACCCATCCCTAATTTAAATGAAAGCTTACGTATCGGGGCGGTCTGCTCCACAAAAAGAAGGTTCGTATTAAATAAATATCGAGTAAAGTACATGCAAATGTTCAGGAAGTAATTTAAAAGTATTTTCGATGAGTACCTGCATTGTTTCTTAAAAGAACGAAAGCTGATTCAAGAACCTCAACGTTTATACTAACAGTTTTTAAAGTGCTGTATTTTCTTCGGATAGAATCTGTCAGAACTAATTAGCAGTTTTTAAATAAATGCCACTTGGGAGGAAAACTCTAGTCTTGAGGTGGCAAAAATGTATCTATTCAATTCTCGTTCCGTTTAAAGTCAATTTATTTGGAGGAGATGAAATTCGTCCATTAAATTTTCAGTGGACTAACTTTGAAGGAAAATGTATTTTATAGCTTTCATTTGGTACTTAATTATATAGTTTTAAACCTAAAATTGAATATACGATCATCAGCCTATAGTGTTCCCACTGTTGGGACAAAGGCCTCCTCTCTGTCAGAGGGAGTAGGCCATAGTTCACCACGCCAGTGTGAGGTGTCACATTTCTTCGAATTTTTGGTTCTAGGACATGACAGTTATATCACAACAGAGTTTTCCTTCACCGTTTTGAGAGCAGTGATGATGAAATACATTACGTAAGTCGAGGCCACCACTGCTCTGTAATATACGGTCAATAGTGTAGAATGGAAGGAAAAAACGTGTTTGAAGTAAAACGGGATATGGGCAAAATGATGTTGATGATGTCATGCATCTCCAATAATACAAAAACAACACATTTATTAATTAACGCTTCCTCAAGATTATTAAATCTAATATAACAAAATCAACCGAATTACTTAGCTATATACCGACCAAAGCCTTTATCTTTCCACTTCTTCACCCATCTATACTGCCTGTCCAATATTTGGGGATCTAATGACGTCATAATAGAATTTGGCGATTAATTATTTCTGTTATCATCATTGAAGACAGAATGACTTGCAAGAAATGTCAATCTTAACCCTCGCTTTGCTAAGATTGATACTTCTTGCCAACATAAAGGATGAAATGTTTTCATAGTTATGAACCTGAATAGTTTAGTGTTGAAAGGGTTCAAAGTAAGAATTTCATAAGTTTTTGGGGAATGTCACCGGCCTATCTAGTGTTATGTTATGTTATGCGACCCTAAAGTAGAATATTTTGTGGTAGTTACAGTATTACGTCCACCGTATAACGAACATTCCAGAATGTACCCAGCGCTTTGAGACAATTCCGTAATATTCTAGTATATGTTCTGAAGGTTCTGTGTAGAAGTCCAAGGCTGTTTTTTGAGCATTCTTTTATAGAATAATCAACAGTATTATGGTATGAGTGGTCGATGATTAATAAAAAGGACAAGTAGACCCTTCAGAAAGAAAGTACCAGTAAGTTTCCACCCGGAACCATGTTTGCATTGTATTCAAAAGTGTTTGAGCGAGCGTTTATTTAGTTACCTTTAGTATCTTGTAATAATGTCGTCAGACGCTCTTTACTTATTTTATTTTTGTTACGACATCGAATTCCCAATTTTGACAAAGGTTGACAGCAATAATTTCTATACGAACGTGTTTGGCCCGCAAAGGACCACTGAACATAACTTATTTACCCTTTTCCTCAGAAAAGAGAAAATATCATTTTAACAGCAAAAATCGTTGACCTAATGCGAACATACAATTCACATACACAACATATCTAAAAAGGAAAAACTTTGTTCGGTGTTAGGGATCATTCACATCTGTTGCTAAGGGCTGTTCATACAAATGTCTGTTGAATCCCAAAGTATTTTCTGATGTTTATAGTTATTGATACGTGTAAAGATTAAATTTTCTGCCTGTCATGCTTACGGCGGGTACTTTGTAACTATGTGGGAGGTTTGTATTGTAAGATTGATTGCGTGTTCGATAAATTGTGTGGCGGAGTTATTTACTGTTGTGAGTTAGCAAGTACAATATGAAGTGGGAGGGTTCTATAGACTTAAGAATTCAATATACATAGATGTAAACTGTATTGTGTGATTATTAAGTTGGTGGTATTTATTTTAACTCTGTTTTGGGTAATTCCTGGATAAAATAAATTAAAAAAAATGCAAGGCAAAGATCCCAAACGTGTTTATAAAAATCAGTTTCAAAAAGTTTAAAAAAAGATTACAATTATTAAACAGTAACTACCCAATTCTAAATTGATTTCCAATGTAACTTGGAGTTTTATTCTATTCTAGTAACACACTTAAACAGTGCTCAATAGTACATCCATCGTTGGTTTTTGTACCAAAAGGTCAACGCGTTCAAAAAAAGGAATAAAGAAAAAAAAATGGATCGTAAAACCTGTGGTAAAACATCCAATAGTTCCCTGCATGAATGACTAATATCATCCCGCCCTAACGAGCAACGCCATCTGCCGGTAATTACGGTATATGTGCTTTGAGAAAAAAAAGATGGCCTGTAATTGTTTTTACTGCAATACATTGGGGACCCAACATCCAAACAGAGGTTATGTGGTGTTACATCTACGTAATGATAATTTAATAGGCGGTTTCACACCACATTTGTTTGTGAAAAAGCCGTAATACAAACCTTTTTCTGGTTGTATGTAAATGAAGTTTGATTTTTTGTGGTAAAAAAAAAGCATACAATAAGTTAAATTTGGAAAGAGTTACATTATAAATAAACTGGCTTAAAATACGCTATCCGTGGATATTATTCTATAAACAAAATCAGAATTACTGTTGTGTAAAATTATTTTTGGATTATTTGTACATTCAGAACAGTCTACTGAGTACTTTCGAGCGTTCATTAGACTGTTAAAAATTAAATATTTAGGTAAATAACTATTTATTTTACTCGTGTTACCCTAGATAAATACTGGTATTCCAATTTTAAGTTTTTTGATAGCGGGCATTTTGACGAAAATACTCTAACAAAAGATTATTACAAAATAGGTACTTTGACCCATATTTTTTCTTTTGCTACGTTAACCAAAATAATTAACGATACTACGTTTTTAAAATTGGAAACTTACTCAACATGCCTATACCTAACTCAGATTCTGTTATTTTAGACCCAGCAAAATATAACATAACTTAGTTTTTTAAAAAGCCGCTACAAAGCCTAACTATTAACTTTCGGTCACTGTATATTTTGCACATTCCTTAAGCCAACTTTAAGCAACAAAATCCCAATTTATTCTGCAATTAAACTCCACAAAGCGGAGCACACGCTGCTCCCACACTACATTAGCATCAGAAAGAGCATAATCCAGCTGTATCCAAGCTACAATTTTGTATCCTTATGACGTCACACACAAAGGCTGACGTCATTGACAACAAAGAGCGAGATTTACCCAAAACTGTCCTTTTTCTCCACCGTATAATATGCGCATTTTTATAAGCATTGCTAGTGTTGGGCGGTCACACTATCAACGGTGACTTTGTTGTCGGGTATAAACATAAAAGAAGTTTCTTTATGCAAAGTCATGAGATAAATAAAATTTACGACACAATAGCCAAGAATATCAGCGTACCCAGTTACTTATGGATATCAGGTAGCCAGTTGCTTAACGTAAAATTCAGTATTCAGATGCACCGGGTTAGACCAAAAGTCAGCGATAGCAACACAGATGGGTGACAATTATTATAATAGTTAAATACCAACATAACAATGTCATTCTCTACCATAGTTTTTACGCTTTGATGTTATACATGAATAACTTTTTTTAAGATTTCATAGGAAACATAATTATGAAAAAGAATAATAACTTTAAAATAACCGTCGTATCAGAGTAGTTCCATTCTCTAGTTCCAGTATGGAACTACTGGGATTTTTTCTCCCAGTAGTTTCATTGAACTAGAATAACAGTTATTTTTAGGCAGTCGATCGTATAATAAGTTATTTAATCTCTATTTGATTCATATTAATATTATTTCAAAAGAAGAGAATCCACGAACTTCCAGCTAGTTTTAATATTACCAGCATACCACCTACTTCTAGAAAACTAGGTACGAGAAAGCAATATCGAAATTTCGTACGGACAAAAAGAAAAACCTTCATCTTTCATTCACTACCCTACTTTATCCATCGGCGGACGAAAACGGTTTTTTTCCAAATCCGGATTATATTCTCATCTCGGCAGAAATGTATTCTATATTTATCGTTGCTGACCGGACGATTTTAGCAATGACCGCATTCTTTATTCAAGAATTTAGATTGTCCGGAATGCTTTCGTTATATAATTCTGAAATGTAATTTTTCACGTGGATAATCGAGATGAGGTGAATTAAAATTTACATTATGTACTTCAAAGGAAGGTCGAGTTAGTATATTTGGTTGGATTTAAGGGTCACCTTGGCTCTTGTTATGTTACGACCTTGTCTGGGAGAAGGGTCGAATCGTAATACTACAGGAGTTTGTCTAAGATTGGTATCGAATTATTATTTAAGCTATTGTCAAACAAACAGCCAGGCGTGGCGAACGCGAAGCGAGCCGTTTTTGTTTGTTATGTACGGAATTGTTTGAAGCCAGTCATATAGACTATCGGATCGCTTTCGCTTTTCTATGTGACTGGATTCAAACAATTCCATACATTAAAAATAAAAACGCTTCGGATCGCATTCGCTTCGCCTGTCTGTTTGACAATAGCTTTATAGTTATGTTGATACTGTTAGTGGCGTTTCTCAGATAAGTTAGCTGCGTAGTTCTCGAAATTGGCAATTGAGTACTTTTACAAGTAACCATGCCTTGTGACTGCAGCTTTTTTATGTTTTTGGATAATTCAAATGAACCTGCAATGGTCAAATTGAAATTAATTCCTTGAGTTTGGCATGCAAGTACAGGACTTAGTATGAAAAATATCGGTAGCAATTGGGGTTCTGCAGCTTTTGCTCTTTATTTCACCCTTTCTAACAATAGTTTTTTTTTCTTTATAATATACCTACTTGAAATAAGAATTGTGAATACCTCGAAAAGGTATGTTTAGAGAGAGAGGTAAAGATTTCTGTTTCAATGATCAGCTTCGACCAAAACTCTGCCACATTTACGGCGTTGGTGGTGGCTTCGGACAGATCCCTTAGAGTGCAGGTGGAATTACTCAAAGCACAAGTGAGGAGGTGGGAACATAATAGCTTACCACAAACACGTGTGCCACACATTTACCTAACACAAACAATCACACGAAGTGTTCTACCACTTTATTCTTTACAAAAACATCAAACAAATACCCTCCACGTAAGCAAAGACGAATCTAATATGGACAAACAAAATAACGTTTGATTACAAATTAAATAAACAATGGGAGCAAACGAATCGTCCGGCGGACGTCGGAAACGCACAGCGCCACCGGAAGTGGTGGCCGTCGCGCTATCAGGTGTCGTTCACGCGGCTTTATATTTCCGGTTGGACGGCATGCGACCTTCAGTAATGGATGAATCGATAGTTTCTACCCGATTAAAGATATTAAATGGGAAGTTTCATTAGGGGCGAGACTTCCTTGAATTTGATGAAAAATGTTTTTTTTTTTTAAAAAAAAAGGGCAACTACACTAAGATTTTTGCGCTAACCGTACCGTCATCATTTATTGTCAACATGAGTGCAAAATCAAGAAATCTCTCACTTATCCTTCACATTTTACATTTTGTGTCCGACAGGCACCACTTGCAATTTGAAAAGCCGTTGAAAAGAAACAGTAAGTAGTTTTTCGCTTTTGAAGGTAACCCGTTTTTACTCAATGAAAATGAGGTGTAAAAGTAAAAAAAAAACTAAAATATACATATTATATCATAGGTATATCACAACTATTGCCTACTAAGTTTTCAAGTTCAGCATCTAAATAACGTATATTATGACAAAGCAAACTATTCAGAAATATTATAAGACACAAGAGCTACCACCAAACAGCGGGGAACATAATAAATAAAAAATAATAAGAAAACTTTCCCCATCACTGCCCAGAGAACCCACGTTGAGAGAGAGGCAATTCACCAATTTCATGCAATCTTCAGTCTTATAGTAAAATCAACCTTGCATATGAGGAATAGGGTGTAATTTCAATTGTATGAGAGGTAATTTTGTCGCCCCATAGGTAAATCATTGAATGTATTATGCCTTTGTCAAACTGACAGACGAACCGAATGCGTGGCGTAGCGTTTTTGTTTGTAATGTATGGAATTGTTTGAAGCCTGTCACATAGAGTATCGGATCGCTTTCGCATTTTTATATGACATGATTCGGTTCGGTTCGCTATCGCCTGTCTGTTTGACAAAGACCTTAGTGATGTAGCTACATTTGTTCCACCATACTAAGTTTTATATAGTTTTATGTGGGTAATAGGTACACCGGAACACTATCTTTAAGGCACGCAATAGGCATAATAGGGTGCTTCAATTAAAAAAAAAACACAATCTACAATTCAAACTTGAGTTGCATACAAGTACAAATAACTTGTATACCTAATGGAATCGCGGCCTTAATTGAGCTTAATAATAATTATTTTAACACTTTAATACTGGGTCCCACGACTGCCTTGATAGGTTACCGCGGCCCTGAAAGATAATGGCAATCATTGAAACAGGGTAATTGATTTAATCAGTACAAGTCTCTCAAGTACAATTCGCTCCACTAAATCCTTTCCTTAAAAACACATCAAATCTCTACCAAAGATAACACACAATTCTCCATAAACTAAAGTAAAACCCTGCAGTCACCAGCATAATGCGCCGATCACCATAAACTCTCAATAAGACACCTTTACTCAAAAATACATGTAATGTGGTCATTATTTTGACAATCTTGTTTGAGCAAAGTAGACTTTGCCGGTCTGTTTCAAGTAGCGGCCAGCAATGTTTTTGCTGGCCGCTCTACCAGGCCGGCAAAAACATTGCCGGCCGCTATTTTGACGTTTCAACGTTTTAAAAAAACAAAAATGCAAAAAGATTTTATTTAAAACACAGCTGTTTGTATATAAAGAGGTAGGCACAAAAAGATTGTATTCCATATTATTTAAAAAAAAAAAAAAAAACAAAGAAGGAACAAAAGCGCGGTTCAGCGAATTTTTTATTTTAATTTAGTGACTTTTTTGCTTTAAGTAAATGATGTAATAAATGAAGAAAATATGTATAGCAGTCAAACATCGCATTAAAATTATCGCAAACTATTAGTAAGTAATATGAAACCAGGAAAGTCGGTGTTGAATTTTAGTTACTGTATTTTTCATAATTGTTATTTAAATTAAATTTCTGGTTAATTAATATATATTTTATTTAAATCACTTGCCGGTTTTATGTAGGTTAGGTACTTGCATTTTTGAGTAAAGCACTATACAAGCCTTGGCCACTATGTCTACTTCGCTATGGTCACGCTATGATTGCCTCGAGCTATAGCCTAGCTACGCTCTAGGCCTTCCAGCTTGGCCATCATTGCAGCCCTTGCTGTCCTCGCTGTAAAGGCCTCGGCCTACGGCCTCGGCCTTTATCTCAGCTCGTCCATCCAGTGCTGCATGCTGACCGCGCTGTGTCGGCCTGGAGCTGCGCTACGCTGCGCTGTCGGCCATCATCAGTGCGACCAGCAAAGTAGCCATTATAGGCCGCGGCAGTAATGTACTATTAACATTCACTTCCAGAGAACAGTGCCGCAAGAATTTAAGCACAGTAATCACTCAATGTGATATTTCAGTACCTAAATTACTTGTCGATGTGAGCAGTCCTGTCCGTTCAGTCTGTAGACTTCACTTCCAATTCGGTAATTAAAATGGCATCTACGTTTATCATTTTTCTTCTTTATTTTAGCGTATTCTATACTACCTTAGTATTTATATTGGACATAAATTGACAGGCCTGTTGGTCTAGTGGTTAGTGACCCTGACTGCTATGCCGGAGGTCGTGGGTTCGATTCCCACCCAGGACAAATGTTTGTGTGATGAGCACGATCATTTGTTCTGTGTCTGGGTGTAATTTATCTAGGTATAATATGTATGTATTTAGAAATACACTTCTCATCAAAAAAATCGAAACACTTTCGTTTTTATTGTTTTTGTCCTAATTTTTTACAAAAGAGAATTAATTCCATGAAAAAAAAACATTACTGTGTAGCTGGCAGTTTGGTCATTACAGTAAGAAGAAAAAAATCAAAATTCGAAATAATTTCATTTGTTTATCCTATAAATGAAATTAATCACTGTTTTGAGACAAATGTGTATTTAGGGTTGGAGTACGTTTCTCGTTTAAAAACTAAAAATTAGCGCTTGTCTTTAAACTTTCTGTTTCTTATTTCATTTACTGTGACTTTGGGACGTCTGAAAAAACTTTTTTTTCTAAAACATATGGATACTTCGCCCGCAGAAGCCGCCCAAGTGGTGGCATTGCTGGATTCTGGACTTAGTCAGCGTGTTGTGGCTGCAAGATTGCATCTAAGCTTATCATCTGTTCATAGAGTCTACAAACGCTATCGGGAGACTGGTTCGTTCACGCGCCGTTCAGGATCTGGCAGGAATCGGGTCACTTCTGAGCGAGATGATCGATTTATTGTAACAACTTCTTTACGAAATCGACGCCTTAACGCTTTTCAACTGCAGCAGCAGCTTCGCGTTGTACGAAGAGTAGCTGTAAGTGACTCTACAATAAGAAGAAGGCTGAAGGAACGCGGATTGGCACCGCATAAGCCAGCGAATGGGCCGAAATTAACTGCAGACCATCGAAGAGCGTGCCTTAACTTTGCACGCGAGCACCTAACTTGGTCATACCTTCAGTGGAGCAAAGTACTGTTTTCTGATGAGTGTAAAATTATGCTGTATGGTAACGACGGAAGGAACAAGGTCTACAGAAGAGATGGAGAACGCTTTGCACAATGCTGCATTGAAGAAAAGGTCAGCTATGGTGGCGGTTCGTGGACGGTTTGGGGAGGAATCAGCGCCGACGGTAAGACAGAACTTGCCTTTGTGTCTGGGCCACGGCTGCCTGCACTAAACTCTCATCGGTACATCGAACAGTGTCTTGAACCTCATGTGATGCCCTATGCACATTTTATTGGCAACGACTTCATATTCATGCACGACAATGCTAGAGCTCACACCGCGGGCGTCGTACGAGATTATCTTACCGAAGTCGGTATCTCCATTATGGTATGGCCAGCAAGAAGCCCGGACATGAATCCCATTGAACATCTATGGGATGAATTAAAGAGACGAATTCGAGCAAGAGATCCAGCCCCAGAAACACTTAGCCAGCTGCAAAATGCAATCCAAGAGGAATGGGATAATATACCACAACATGTGATCGTGACTCTCATCCGATCGATGAAGAACCGTATGGAAGCAGTAATAAGAGCTCGCGGAGGGAATACAAGTTATTAAATAAACGTTTCTTACATTTTTTTTTCATTTACGCGTGTTGTTTTACCCATTTCCTTCATATTCCATACAGGGTAAAAATTACTCATTATACAAAATACGAAACCTATGAAGACTTAATTTGAATTTAGAACATTAACATTAGGATTTAAAAACCTCATACTACTCACTATTAAATGACATTTTACATTTATTCCTAAATATACACATTTTTCTGATAATCCTTATCAAATCATAAACTGCGAGGTGTTTCGATTTTTTTGATGAGAAGTGTATATAAGTATGTTTATCAGTTGTCTAGTACCCATAACACAAGCTCTGCTTAGCTTGGGACTAGATGGCGTTGTGTGATAGTTGTGGAATAAAAAAAAAAAAAAAAAAAAATATTTAAAAAAAAATCGATTGCATTGTCTATGCAAGTTTTGATAACGATATCATCTACACCTACCTTAGGTTACAGCACAGAAAAATCTCTACCAAAGATAACACACATCTCCATAAACTAAAAAGAAAAGCTTGCATCCTCCAGCATAATTCGCCTATCATCATAAACCCGTCGGCTCACTTAGACACCTTTAACATTCACTTCCAGAGAACAGTGCCGCAAGAGTTTAGGCACAGCAATCACTCAATGTGTAATCTCTCAGGATTTCCTTCACACCCTTGCAGTAGTATGAGCAGTGCCCTTTTTTCTAAGCAAAAAGAGTCTGCATCTTAAAGATAAGGGTACGCTCCCCCTTTGACGTCATCCGCATTAAAATCTATCAATGGTGACGCGATATCTAAAACAAAGAGTGGATTTGAATTGTGAAGTTTTGAATATGGTTGATGGATTTATTTTGACATAAATTTTATGCTCCATGCTCTATTGTCACTTAAGACTATTAGGAAAAAATATTTTAAGACTCTATGTTGATACTAACTCCAAAGACTGTTTTAAAAAATTATACTAATGTGACCACCGTGAGTTTTAGCCTTAGATTTAAAATAAATATTTTTCATCATTTTAAATATTCATTTTAAATATTTTCCATAATTATTCAAGCAAATCAATATCCCGTTACCAAAAAAGGAAGGTTCATGGTATTGTTTACCAGATATAGGAATAATCTATTCCTAAAAAAAACTAGGAGCTATTTACACAGAACTGCAAACATTAAAAACATCGGCTCAAAAGGAAAAAGAAAACAAATGAAAACATCACAGGGAAGTAAGAGACGACAAACAAACATCATACCAAAATTAAGTCCGATTACAACACAGAGAGGGAAACTAAAATGGACGCAAAACAACCGCAAAGAAACAAAGAAAATTATAGTCTTCAACGTTTACTATCGACACCCCGTCAAAGCCGTAATATTTCCCACTTTTGGCGAGTAAAAATGTTCTTTACAACCCTTACAGTCGCGTTGGCATTTTGTTTTTGACACTTCACTTTAATCACTGTGCGAAAACATAAACAGCGGTTTTCATTTCGAAAAGAGCAGAGTTCCCTACGCAACCCAAGTGCGTGCAGAACATGAATATGCAGGCCTTTGTGTGTATGAACGGAGAAAATTGCTTTTCTTGCTTTTGAACATCTTATCGCGTTGTAGAAAAACAATATGGTCTCCTATGTGAAAGATTACAATGCTTCGTGTAGAGAAACTATTGTTAGAAATAAAAATACTTTTGCTAAAGTATTATCGTCTCTAATGCAGTCCAATTGTAGTGATTTAAATATTCAGGAGATGCACTTTTCGGCACTGCTCTGTTGTTCCTTTGAAAAGCAAATAAACGTCGCCGAAAGTTCTATAAAAGGCTCAACGAGACAACTGTAAAAGTTTATTTCAATTCCAAAGTTATCTTCAGTAACTAAATTAGATTTATAAACTATGTGATAACAGCTACATTATCATTTAGCTGCTCCATTTTCAACTAATAGTATTTCATAGTAAACACTTGGGATTAATGAACTTTTTATTTTTATCGTTATTATAATGTGTAACCCAATTTCCAAGCCTTCATTTATTTTCATGCGACTCTCGTTCACACTATGAACTCAGCTGAATCGATAAATAAACACACTTCAACTGACCGGACAGCATATTTTATACAGTTGACAGAAACAAATGGGTCTGTTACTCATTCCACCGACCCTGTTGATACGAGATACCTATTCGATTACGTTTCACAAAACAATTGAGCCCATTCACATGCATAGACGATATAAATCATCAAAAACGACAACACAGCATCGATTTATTAGCGATTTCCGAATATCAAGAGCGAACATTAAAACGGATGCATTCGATTATCAGTTTTCGAATCGAATAATCGATGTACTGATTCAATAACGCAAATGAGCGAAATGAATACGTTCGGTGAGCCTTTGTTGTGCCCACGTACACTGTGATTGTGTTGTTTTACGATTTCCGTGCGCGTCAAGGGCGCTGATTGGCGCTTTAACGAGGCGCATATATTTAACGGTTAACTGCGTTGAATTTGCAACATTTGTAATGGGGGAGTTATTTGACGAGCCCCCTGACAACTCTAAACAAGAGTGGCTTTATTAGTTCTACAGATAATATTGTACCAGTCTACTTCCCAATTATATTAGGGTCCATTGGCAGTCAAACCAAATGCAACTGAATTTCACAAGAAGCGACTACCTAGCTATAATGTTTCTCTCTAAAACTGCAGCACAGCATCAGCGCCGGAACTACGGTTTGTCTTTAGTGGTCGAGGTCGTCGTAGATTCTCTATTAAAGAAAACATAGCTGTTTCCTAACAACCCAGTTGGTACTAGATAGTACCTACGATACTAAGCGCCGACAGTCTAGCTAAAATGCGTCAGAAAGCACTTTTCTCAGGTAACACCCATCAATCCATATTCTCTTCAACCCTCGTCAGGTTAAAGGAAGCGCGAACAAAAAGTTGACGGTAACAAATAACTGTAAAAAGTGCCTGAAGCATGGTTACCGATAAAATCGACTTACAGGCAATCTAACTTGCCTGGCTTGAAGAAACTTCAGTATTTTCCTATTATGCAATACTGTAGAGACTGTTTTTCTTTGCAAAGATACTTCGATTAAGAGAGAGATAAGTTTTTTCTACTAAATATAACTATAATTGGCAGTGTGGTTTAGACAGTAGTTTAAACTGCAAACAATTTTGTAACTTATTGCATTGCATAGTTACTGCAAGCAATTTTGTAACTTATTGCAGCTACATATCGCACCTCCGCTCAAATAACGTCACAACTCCAAAAACCATTTTTTTCAGGAGACACGTTTAAAGTTTACCTTGCTTAATTTTTTCACTTTTTGGATCATAATTAAAAAAGTAACCATTTTAGAAGAAAATGTTCTTCAGCGAGTTAGATTGATTTTTTAAGCTCTATAAATTCATAATTATATTAACTAACCTGAAAATCCTGAAAAACATGTGAAAAAATTCCGGGTTGTGACACTATATGTACAGAAAAAACAAAGTTTTACTATAATTTGTTTATTATAATGACACAACTATATTTTACTTCTTACGGAATGCAATAAATTCTTAAATGTACTACACGTATCACACTTAGAAATGTCTTATTTAAAAAGACAATATAATTTACAAACGTATAACTGAAAAATAGACAAAATTCTATCAAAATTATAATCATCTAGCTCGATATTCTTCTCATCAAGGACCGAGGCTCATTTCTGAGCCATGTATACAAGCTGTTCTCAAGAATCATCACGAACCGTCTCGAACGCAGGTTTGGTGACTTCCAGCCTCCCGAATAAGCCGGTTTTCGAAAAGGTTTTAGTACCATAGACCACATACACACGCTCCGCCAGATTATACAGAAGACAGAGGAGTATAATCGGCTATTATGTTTAGCGTTTGTGGACTATGAAAAAGCCTTCAATCCAATCAAAGCCTGGGCAGTATTGCAGTCCCTCCTACAATCTCATATTGACTATAGGTATATCGAAGTTTTTGTATAGAAACGCCACCATGTCCGTGTCCGACTTCAGGAAGAGAGCATGAAACCAATCCAATTGCAGAAAGGCGTGAGACAGGGAGACCTTATTTCTCCGAAACTGTTCACGAACGCGTTGGAGGACGTTTTCAAGCTCTTGGAATGGAACGGACTCGGCATCAACATCAATGGCGAATAAATCACTCACCTGCGATTTGCCGATGATAAAGTCATCACGGCAGAATCGTTGGAGCACCTCACTATGCTCAGCGACCTCAGTATCGTTTTCCAACGGGTCGGCCTTAAAATGAATATAGACAGAACGAAAGTCATGTCGAATGTCTATGTGGCACCCGTACCTGTTGTTGTTGGGAATGATACTCTCGAAGTTGTAGACCATTACGAGTATACTTACCTTGGACAGATTGTTCAGTTAGGTAGGTCCAACTTCGACAAAGAGGTCGCCCGAAGAATCCAACACGGATGGGCAGAGCGTTTGGGAAGCTAAGTGATATCTCTCATCGAGAATCCCACAGTGTCTCAAGACAAGGGTGTTTAACCAGTGTGTGTTGCCAGTGATGACATATGGCTCTGAAACGTGGTCTGTGACTGCTGGCCTTTTAGAGAGACTAAAGAGTCACTCAACGAGCAATGGAACGAGCTATGCTCGGAGTTTCTTTGCGGGATAAAATCCGGAACATGGATAAGTATTCGGCGAAGAACCAGAGCCACTGACATAGCTCATAAAATTTGCAAGTTGAAATGGCAATGGGCAGGCCACATCGCTCGTAAAACTGACAACCGATGAGGAAGAAAAGTTCTCGAGTGACGACCATGGACTGGAAGATGCAGCGTAAGCAGGCCTCCCACTAGACGAACCAACGACATCGGTCGCGGGCAACCGATGGATGCAAGTGACGAGTTGTCATTCGGCGTGGCGGTCTAATGGAGAGGCCTATGTTCAGCAGTGGACGTCTTCCGGCTGATGACGATGATGATGATGATTGTTTCAATCACGTATAATGTTATACCTAGCTCTGCATAGGTCAGTATTAGGGCGCAACTTATATGTTTATTGTATAACTTCAATTATACATACTGTTGTACTCTGTATAGGGCAATATTAGTTGTCAATAAATAATGTTAATTGTATAATTTCAATCACATATACTGTCATAACTCTGTATAGGTCAGTATTAGGGCGCAACAAATAATTTTATTGCGTTGTTTCAATCATATATACTGGCATTACTCGACAAGCATCAGTTTAGTTGCAGAAAAAGAAAATAATTTTACTTACATAACTAACAAAAACTGTCTTGAGTCGACACAGTTCACTTTTACCGAATAACGTACGTATGAGCACCTCGCGCAAGTCGAAATATGACACTGTTTATGTTCGCCGCGTCACAACTTTCGGTAAACAGTATAACGTCACTAGTGTCATCTAGGGACAAATAATAGAACTACGTCTATGACGTTTTGTGAGCATAAAGTTTGTGATATTCTGATACGAATGGTACAATAAAAGTCATTTAGCATTTTATCGAGTTATGACGTTATTTGAGCGGAGGTGCGATATTAATTGATTTCTAACGCTGCCAGTCTATTGTGCAAATTACCAGCTGTTAGTTACTTTAATTTAATCGTATTTGATTAGTCTTAATTATATTAATAATTAGTATAAAAGAAGAAAATAAAATATATTGGTTGACTAGATTTAGAGTCTCGTCCTTCAATTGTTCTTCGCGATGTGGATCATATCGTAGGTCGAAGATTCAGACTCTTAAACCCAATATTGAAAAGTAATAACTTCTTATCCTGCGTATAACTTTCTATCGTAGTATATCTCTTCTCAATATTCAGCGCAAAGAGCTTTCAAAGTAAAACGTTACGTTCAATATTCCTTTCGTTCCTAGCATATCAACTAGGATAGATATATCACAATATGACACGTAAGAGCGATATGGATGACTGATGCCGTCTTCTGGAATAGTTATATATTTCCTAAAAACATGATAGCCTATCTTACTGGCTGGCTATGAACCAAATAATCGATCGCGATTATTACAGTCACCTTTGAACATTGGCAATAACAAAATTATCGCCGGTGCATCTCAGAAACGAATTGAAATGTTTCATAAAACTGCTATTCCGAAATCCATACAAATCAAATCAGAAGGTCTATGCCCTAGGCAAGACAAGTAAGATGGTAATAGACATATCTCCGTGCTTCCCGAACAAGCTTATTATATGCCTAGCCTTTTCCCAGCTGTATTGGGGTCGGCTTAAACTTAATGCAGCTGGATATCAGTATTTTACATGGAGCTACTGCCTATCGGACCTCCACAACCCAGTAACTGGGTAATACGATGCCTCATGGTAAGACTTGTTGTCAGACTTTAGAGCTTCTGACTAACAGTAACGACTGTCAAAGATCTGCAAATGACAGCCGGGACCAGCGGCTTTACGTGCTTTCCGAGACATGGAGGAAACTCGCTATGACAGATGGTCCACAGATCATCAGATCCACAGACCAACCCCGGCAAGTCCGAACAAGCTCCTTAACAAATAGCCTTGCACCTCGAAAACTTATCTTCAAATACTTAAGAAAGGGCACAGGTTGCAATAACGTTCTCAGTCCACTAGCCTCCTCTTAAGGTCGCTCATAAACGACCGCACCCGACTTACGCAAAGTGAAGTCATCTTAAAACGTTCAAATTAATAATTCCGACACATCCGTTCAGGCCCTCTTACACGGGGGATCTTTACAAGATAAACAGCCATTAGTTAATCCAGGGGCGGTCCCGCAGTAACTCAGCCGGGCAATATTGCATATGGACCAACCGCTTTAATGAAATAAAATTTGCATATTATCAAGATTTATGTTAGCCGTACCAGGAGGCCATCGGAAAACAATGATGCTTAGGATAATTTTCAATGAGACTTGTTTGTTTCTGTGTTAAATTTATGAACTGCCAGACTCGCATCTTTTAATACTTGCTTTAAACTTTTTTCATTACTTTGAGTGGTGCTTGAGAAGAATAAGTGTGCGTGGATGCAGGCAGGTGCAAATGTGAGGGTCCTTCACAAAATGATATCATTAACGTAACTTATGATCCTCACCTTTATTCATACTACTCATTTAGACTCAGTACAGTCTGAGATGCAAATCTTGTCCTGTCTGGCTCGTAATTGCATTTATTTTTAAAGTAGTTGCATTTTATGAAGTAATATCTACTAGACGATTCTTTTACAAAGCCGTTTTGGTCTAATCATTTCAGTATCCCAGTGAACGTAAAAGTGGATAAAAATGTCCGGCCAGAGTTCCTGCTTCAATAAACATCTCACAATAAAATGAACCAATTTCGCTTGCAGATAACGAAAAGGATTAAAATTTTAAATCGTGGAAGCAGACTTTCTAAACAAATGGACAAAACAAGGGAATGAAATCTCGACGGCATTCACTGGGCGTTCCTTATTAGTGATGGGATCTATTTACTAGTTGAGACTTAAGAGAACTGGAAAAAGTGAAGAAGACAATATGGCCAATTGAGCATACAGCTTTTGGCGCACCAATGCCGCTAACATTTTTTGAAACGTAATGTATTATTATTTGTATTAAATTTTAGTTACTCGTTAAAAGATCCTTTTGTAATATGTAACTATAGAATCTTACTACATCCTGTGCTGTTGCTTTAACGAAAATTAAAGAATAAAAAAAAAACCGGCCAAGTGCGTGTCGGGCCACGCACAGTGTAGGGTTCCGTAGTTGCCCATCAAAATATTTATGCGAATTAACTAAACTGATTCGCTGAATTTAATTTTAAAAAGAAGAATTTTCAAAATCGGTCCAGGAGTCTTTGAGAAATCGGGGAAAATACATAAAAAAAAAGATTACGACGAATTTAGAACCTCCCCCTTTTTTTGAAGTAAGTTAAAAATAGTTGACGATAAAAACCTACCTATCCCCAAAAAACATACCGTAAAAACATACCTATTAAAGCTGTAAAAATAAAGTTGACAAACTTACATTTGCAGTTGAAGAGCATGTTCTCCGATACATTTTGTTTAGGAAAATATGTTATCCAAGTACATTTTATAAGTTGGTCGACTATTACTCGTAAAGTTGTAAAGCCTACTTAGTCATGATAATTTTCTTTTAAACTTCGTTATATATGCTACTATTGTGAATTTTTTCACACCCCCAAACATAACCGTTTAGCTGGTAGAGGGGGGGGACACTCGAGTCGAGCAAAATTTAGCACTTTAAAGCTTAATATTTCACAAACGAATTTTTTTATCAAAAAATTGTTAATGGAAACTATCAATATTTTTTAAAGACCTATTTAATGATACCCCACACTAAGGGGTACGCGAGAAAAAAAAAAAACATCCCCACTTTACGTGTACAGGAGGTACCCTAAAAAAAAATATTTTACGAGATTTTATTTTACCACTTTTTCGGCACAACAAATCCGTATATTTACACCAAATTACAGCTCTCTAGGACTGTGCGTCTCTGAGCTAAACTGCGGACAGACGGACGGACGGACGGACGGACGGACGGACGGACATGGCGAAACTATAAGGGTTCCTTGTTGACTACGGAACCCTAAAAATGAATTAAGATCTTTTAGAACATAATTTTAACAAAATTTTCATAAAATTCAACAAGTCGAGATAAAATAAAGCGAATAAGTCAAAGTTGCGCAATCTAAAATCGCGAAGATTCATGAATAGAGAAAGAATTTAGTGCAAAGATAGTGATCTGAATGAAGTGGCGCAAACTTCCTTCATTTTTATGATCTTCATTTTGGCTCACTGGGTTTAGATTGTAAAAACTATTTGAATGAAAATCTTCTACGATATATTATTTGAGATAGAAATTGAAATTGCTTTTGAAAGGACAATTTTAGTATTCAGTCGGCGCGGCTATCTACTGGGTTACATTAATTTTAAATTGCTTCGCTTGATGCGGTATGAAAGTGAAGTAGGTATACCATACCCAAACTAGTTCATCAGGTCCAAAAGCGCCCTGAACGAAGTTTCATTTTCAAATCAAATCAAAAATCGTTTATTTGGAACAAAAACATTAAGACAAATCAGATGAAAACGATGGCAGCTGCAGAAGTTAAAACTGTGGTGCAGTTGCCAACGCCCGTCTCCAAACGAGAGGAACTGTGTTTCAGTTAAACTAAAGTAAATTATAGAAAAGGTGAATTACATCAAACTTAGAAATAAGATAGAAGTTAAAATATAATTATCGATGAGTTATTATGCCGTATGTATGTATGTATGTGTGTGTGTGTATGTGTGTATGTTTACCTATGTGTGAGTGTGTGTCTATGTGTACTAGGTGTTCAGATTTTTTAATTTCTTTTTTTTTTTTTTAGTTTTCTTTAAACATTCATCAGAATTTCCGTTGAGTCATATGTTTGAGTTTTCAACCAAAGGAAAAGATCTTTCTTACATTGATTAATGGTGCAGGGATACATATTTATATTTTTATTAATTTTATTATACAGTTTTGAACTTAAGTATGCAAAATGGTGACGTGCTAGTGCTGTCCTGCGAGGTTCAATATTGCATACGCGATTAGAACGACGACTACTGCTACCCTTTTCTGGGTCATAAGTAAGATGGGAATGCTTGCGTGAAATTGTTTTGAATATGAACAATTGTCTAACAGTTAAGACTGGGCAGAGAGAGTAGAGTGACGTTGTGGGAAACCGAATCGGTTTTTTTGCAAGAACCTTTAATACTGCTCTCTGCGCTCTTTCGATCCGCAACATCGCGGACTTATGTGCGCCACCCCATACCGTGATGCAGTACCCCAACACTGACTGAGCAAGTGCAAAATAGATGGATATAAGGATATTAAAACCCGCTGCATTTCTAAGTTTCTTAAAAATAAACAACAGTTTTCTGAGGCGTCCCGTGATAGTGCTGATTTGTTGGTGCCACTTAAGGTGGCAGTCAATTATCACACCAAGATATTTAATTGTCTGGACGGCTTCTAGCTTCGGGCAATCACAAACGGTGTCTGAGGTTTGGTGCAGACATGAGTGCGCGTGAAGGTCGATAGGGGTAGGGGGTTGTCCAGATTTATTTATAGAGAAAGTAATGAACTTGGACTTACTAATGTTTAGGGTCAAGAGATTTATAGACAACCATTTCTTAACAGCACTCAATGCCAGTTCAGCATTTTTGGACGCCTCATTCCAACTATGGCCGTGAATAATAAGAGCTGTGTCATCTGCATAAGTTACGATTTTGCAGTTGGGAAGAGATAATCGACACAGCTCATTCACGTATATAAGGAAGAGGCTAGGTCCGAGCACGCTACCCTGGGGAACACCGAAATTAAGGTTTATTTTAGAGCTAAGGTGATTTTCAATTTTTATGTGCTGACCGCGGTCTGTCAAATAACTTCTAAACATATCCAGGGCAACGCCGCGGATACCAACGTTCTCAAGCTTTGATAGCAGTATGGGGACAGAGACAGTGTCAAAAGCCTTAGAAAGGTCTAAAAATATCGCTAGAGTTTTGGCTTTATTTTCAAGACTATTAACTATAGTGTCCGTTAGCTCTAACACGGCATCCTCTGTGGACTTGCCACTTCGGAAGCCAAACTGGTTAATGGCTAAGATGTTATATTTTGAAAGGAACCTAGTCAATCTAGCGTTAATAAGCTTTTCCAGTATTTTTGAAAGAGTTGTTAGAACCGATATTGGTCTATAGTTTGTGACACTGTCTCTGCTACCAGATTTATAAATTGGATGGACAACCGCAGTTTTAAAGATATCAGGGAAAACACCTAATGAGAAGCACAGGTTAAAAATATGAACCAGTACCGGAATTGTGATAAATCTAGTCGCTTTAATTATTGAAGTAGGTATACCGTCAATACCAACAGCAGACTTGTCCTTTAGACCAACAATGATGTTATCCAGTTCAGACTCATCAACGTGGTATAGAGCCATAGAATGTAATGGCGGGGGATTTAAGGAAGAGGAACCCATTGAATTTAATTGGCTTGAGGTGGAACTGGTAACGGGTTGAGGTATTTTGGATGCTAGAAGTCTACCTACATTGGCGAAGTAATCATTAACCGTGTCAACCGATTGAGAGGGATTGTCACAGAGTTTTAATAGATCAGAAGACGGTGTTTTGTTATGGTTTAAGTTAGCTAACTGTTTGATGAGGCTCCATGTTGCCTTTGGGTTTTTACGAGCCTTGTAGAACTCTCCACGCTCATATTCCGTTTTGATTTTTTTCAAGAGATTATTACAATAGTTTCGGTAACGACAGAAGACTAGCTTAAATGTTTCATTTTCTGGATGTTTTTTGGATTTTGTTCTTGTCATTGTGATCATTTTTCGATCTGGACCACTAGAAACTTTTTCTTTAATATCTGAGGACCTAGCAAAAGTTTCCGTATTTTCATAAAACGTAATTAAAGTATTTACGACATCTATTAAATGAGATGAAAAAGCGCCTTAAGAGGGTTCATCGAATGTTCTTTAACGCACTAACGTATCATCGGTTGAGTGTGAATGGTCAAGTGTTTTCCTATACATTTGTCTGTTCTGGCGTTACGCGACCGATGATACGTGACCGATGTTCCGTTAGATATTATTATGGATCTTCCCTTACTGTACGCACGAGGAACTAATCTTTCCATCAAATCAACGTCAAAGTTCCCGTTTACGTCACAAAAACGTAAAATGTCATGTCAGCACCTCAATTTTCTGCTGTACACCTTACTTTACCACATACCATATGCTATGGTAGACTTAATAATAATAAATACACGCTAAATAAAGTACTGACTACTAATGTCCAATTTCAATGATTCGGTGAAAATCACTGATTGATTTAATTGATTTTCACTCGGATATGTAGCTTACTCGGATAGCAATATTCGAATATTGCTATGCGAGTAAGCTGCGGTCCTGCGGTGCGGTGTGCGGCATTTGACAGCACGGTACGGTACAGTATCGGTTAAATAACTCGACTCAATGCGTATTTGATCATCTGAATTTACGTGTCCGTTTTGACTATTGAATAGAAACGCTAACACAAATGAGTAAGGTAATAAGCTGATTTTTAAATGGAAAATACAACTTAGGTCTTTTAGTTTGTTTCAATTTTTTTTTTTTTTTGCAAAATGTAGAATTTTTATCGCTCTTAGATAGAAAAAAATATAGTAAACATTATTATGGGAATCTATTTTTTTATGTATTTAAAGTAAGCATGTAAGCATCCGTATTTTTAAAACTTCACCACTACCATTTCCAATAAACGACATTCAGTCCCACAGTTCTCGATCTTCACACAATTTATATCCATAAAGTCTGCAGACATCCTTACAACCGTCCACTTTCCCATTCTATGATAGAAACCTAACCAAGCTACATAGTCTAAAATGATTGGCAGTGCCACAATTACATGGACGGCGACTTCAAACAATGTGCTTGAAACTGGATCAATTTGCATTCTATGCAACTTGTAAGTCGATTACTGTCGATCTCATTTGCCGGGTCTAGTCTTTGTGAAACGGAATTGAGCCAATCTTAATCTTAGGGTATGCTTCTCAGAGGGAAGGAAACGGGCTTAAGATTTTAAGGGCGCTAATATTATATGAAAGATAGGAGCTGTTGGAATTGATTTGAAAATGTTTTGAGTGTAAATTTTTATTAATTAGAGTTTTTTTTTATAGAATTACATCTATACATATTATAATACAAAATCGTTTTAGCCGTCTGTGTGCTAAGATCTTTCAAACTACGCAACAGATTTATAGACAAAATGATCCAAGAGAAAAGTTTGCACGCATATATGCAGATTAAAAAATATTGAGTACATTTTATTTAGGATACTTAAACAGAAATTCTTTCAAGACAATTTTATAAAGGTAACCTTAAGAAAAGAAGCTTTAATAGGGATTCTTCTTCTAAGTAATTATATCCATTTACCGATCTCAGACACCAATTAAATGTTAAGGGCCTTCATAACTCATTAAGCTAAATGGTTCTAACCTGGAAAGGTGGGTTTAAGGCCTAATCGCATTAAAGTGCGTGGCCGTTCCAAATTCAAATATATTGAGACAGGATAAGTTTGTGCAATTTATGACTTTAAACTTGCTCTTTGGAATTTATTATTGTTTAGTATATCTGTTTAGACTTTTGGATTAACTGCTTTTGTTTAGTGAATTCTTTGAAATTGTTAGCTCAACATTACCCAGAAATTGTTTATGTTTTACAATTAAATCATCTAGATATATAAGGCGTGCTTCATTATTTCCTGGTATTTACAACATCTGGTTAAACTGAATACAAATTCAGTATGTGCGTCACTTTTTTATGTATTGGTTTAATTCCAATATACAAACAGAAAGTGAAACCATTTTCAAAAACAAAAACGTTTATTCAGAAATATCAGTTGATAAAATATTTCTGGTTTCGTTATTTTCCGTAGAAACCTACACTGTTACAAATACCTAGATTTATATGAAAATTGTACCAATACTCCCAGACGATAGACACGTTTAACACACTCCACAATTTTATTATAAACCCTAAAGCAATGGTGCCAATGCCTCTAAAAGGTGCCGATCTGGTTCAATTGTGCGGAAAATCGAAAATTATGAGCGATTCGAAACAGGCGACGTCCGAAACAGAGCTCCAACGAATTTACGGCTGCAAGGCTTCGCTGTATGAATATGAATGACGGTTAGACGATTAATTCATCGAATTGTGAGCAATTTGAAATAATTTTGTATGCTTTGGTGTAAAAATTTGCTTTGATTTTGTGTTAGACGCCATTTGTGTTTACGTTTATTGATGTAAAAAAATATTGTTTAATTAATAATGGATGACAAAAGAAAAATTTATACATTGTTAATTTGTTGATGACTTTAAATTATTATGCGACCTTGGCAATGAACCGATGATAACGTCTGTTACACAGCTGTCTCCAGTCTGTTTCGTAATTTCTCCTATTCACGATATAATAAAGACGTGCCTTTTCATAACTATTTTGATCTTCATACATTCTGTCCTGTTTCGTCAGCCATTCTTTAACGTATATTACCGAGATATCTTAATTATTAAAAGTATGATACTGTTACACACCAGAGGAACTTTGACGGTAATTTGATGGTAAAAACTTGTACCTAATTCGTACACTATACTACATAAACGCCGTAAATACTTCAAGTACACTGCCACTGTAAGTGAAATACGGAACAAACAATTCCATCGTCTTAAAACCAAAAACGTTCACCACCTAATATTCATCATCATTACAACAACCTTAATTACACACGTTAAGAGAATCTACACATACCTTTCACAAAACGTAAAGACAACAGATTTGAGCGCCGAAAATTTCTAAGCCCCACATTCTCAGCTTAGCTTTGAACTCATACAAACACTTAATTGGACGATTACACTATTGTTCTACCCCCTCGTCTTCAAGGGGATATAATTCATAGAAGATCCCCCATTATCTCACGGCGAGATCGGCTTTCATTGAGAATTTAATTTCATTTTCACCCCCGCCGTAAAGGTCTTTAAGAAAAGAATGACCGACTGACGTAAGTCTGAAGGGGGTGATGTGAAATTCAAGAGGGTAGTGATGTCTTTTTAGGTTTTTTTTTTTGTTGTCAGATTTTCTTGCGGATCATGATAATTTGGAATAAAGGACCTGACTTGATGGGCGTATTCTTTTTTATGGTGTTATGAATTTGAAATGAACTTGGTCTCAATTAAATACAAAAGAGTTCTTATTTAAAATAAGTGATGCATACTTAAAATTATAATTGGTTAACTTGAGGTTACCCAAGTTTTAATTGGTTAACCTACCTAATTACCTCAAGTGAATTCTGAATGACGTTGCCATATCTTAACCACTTTATTTTCATTAGCAGATTATTTACCTACTTTTGTAACTTTAGTTACAATTTCCTCATGAAACAAGAAAAGTAATAACATACCTACTAATTTATGCAGACTACAGACGTTCGCTGTTTTATATTTAAGCAGCTGCTCAAATACCATTTACATTTAAGATCGCAAAAGCAATTTTACACCTACTCAAACTATTATTTACGATATAGAAAAATACAAACCAATATCGAAAGGCTAGAAGAAAATGCCTGGATTTTATTTGCCTTATATACGGTCAATTCCTAGAGCACTTTATCCACTATTCCTGGTCATGTTTTTCAGCAAAATATCACGAGTTTTAGTGTGCGCTTGACAGCACATCGCTTAACGATTTTATACCTCTTGCCAACTTCATCGGTACGTAATAGCTAAGAAAACAAGTAAATATGATTATAGTTCTTGTTATTGTTTGGTTTGCCTTAGTTTTGATTTCGACTTTAACAAAATGATGTCTATAACTTTGATTTGATTAAGTTCAAACAATCATAATATATTAGTTTCATTAGTGAGAAGGTAGTGTCTATTGTCGACACCCAAAATGAATTATTAAAACCAAAGAAACCCTTTCGGAACATTGGAAATCCACAGCACTATTTAAAAAAAAAAACGGAATACATTATCTACTGTATAATAATTAGATTTATCTGACAGAAACTGTTCCCTTTTTCGTCTCTCTAACAAAAACATAAAATACAATTTTTCGTCTCTACATGTACTGAACTCTTTTCTCCCTTTCTCTAATTTTCATCAGCCCAAAAAAATAAAAAAACAAACAAAATTAACCACCACAAAAGCCAACCTAATTATAAATGAGGTGAGTAATTAAAAGAGTTTTCTAAACGCGTGTTATCCTCAGTTTAAGTGCGCCAGAAAATTAAATTTAAAGAGGCACAGTCAGTCTGACTTTCATGGTCTCATACTTTATTTATGAAAATGTCTGTGGGTTAAATTGAACTCACTTCATGCTAAATTCATCTGAAATTCATACCTTTCGGGAGCATAATACCATTACTACGGAAGAATGTTTTATTCTGAATGACATTGTAGCATTGTTTTGAGACTTTACCTTTTTGGATGGGCAGTGGACTGTTGTTTGGCTTTATGCGTTCGCGTTAGGATGATATTTCTACGTTATGGTAAGACTCTGTTTCTGGAATGTTCTCTTTTTTATAAATAAATCGTAAATCTTTATAGAAATAGACAATAATGTTTGTATTTCTTAACGAAATTGAAATTAAATCTGGTTACAATCATGTAACAAGTTCGAAACTATTTTTAAAATTGATAAAACACATGTGTAAGACGATAATAGCCATTTAAATAAATAAAAACAAAATACAAAAATAATTGAGCTATTCAGGAATAAACAACCAGCCAAACTCTTTAAATAATATAAATACACTGCACAGTGCACACTTGTTGATACTCAAAACAAAAATTCAGAAGTTATTTCGTCTGAACGAGAACTCGTAACTTCATTCACTGAGTGCTAACTTTCATGAATTCCTTATCTAGATCTACGAAGCACGTCACAAATAAAAATGAATCAGTATAACGCCATAACTTCTAGGAAAAAGAGTACATACATTCACCCCTAAGAAGTCTTCATGTTTAAAATATACCGCAACTCTCAGCCAAAGTACCTCAGATTTCAACTTTAAAAGAAGAAAATGACCTTTTATTTAAATTTTATCGTCGAATCTTCCATTTTTGCGGTTAAAATGAAAAGGGAAGACAATAGAAATGGCCTTATTGAACGAGTGTGGCCCCTTTATTAAACGTCTTGTGCTTATTTCGGGAAAATTCGAACGTAAAAATATAATGAACCTATTTTATTTCTTTAATTTTCATCACAATTGGCATCCTCAGTGTTAAAAAGAAAAGAGTTTTTAGCTTTAGACCTTTTCCGAGATGGAATAAACTTTTTTGCGTTTTATTCATGACAAGGGTCAGCACTTCAACTGTTTCGTCTATTTTAGGCCTATTGCTGTATTTGCATTTATGTTGGTTCGGTTGTATTTGGCAGGGTACGGCGAGAAATCTAGAACTTTTTCGATCGACCTTTTTCGATCTGACCTTTTCTCATATAACTTTAATCTGAAACCTTTTCATACAAAATGTTAAACTATGTATAAATGTAAAAAGAGCTATTTCTAATAGGATTTTGCGCGATAAAAAAAAATATTATGAAATGCGGGCAGGTTTTTTTCTTGTTTCGATTAGAAACCAAAAATAATACCAACGCCTGATTTTGACATATTTATTTTGACAGCTACATTTTTGCATTTTTATTTTGAATGCGTGATAGTTTAAATTCTCTTAAACTTTTCTCAAAGTCTAAGCACCCCAACAATGGAAGAGCAACTTGCTTCCTTACCCCTGGAATCAACCCTAAAAGTGAATTACTTACTAGCAGTCCTAGGCAAATTCAGTCAGTGCGTGCCTTGCATACCTTTGTTTATCCTTATTAGGTTTGGGATCATCCTTGCAAATGCCCACCGGGATACGGATAGAGTTTAAATTTCGAATGCAGTTTTTTTTTTGGAAACTTTTATTTTTAAAGATGGAATTCTGTATACGGGTTTTTAGCGAAGGGTAAACGTTAACATTTTTTTGTGCCAGTGATATTGTGCATTTTGTACTCTTTAAAAAATATTATGGATGACCGTATAGTGAGATGTATACGTCAAATGTTTTTGTTTGATAAAGTTGGCATTTCATATAGGGTCAATCAGGGTAATTGTAAACGTTTTTGAAAAATACCTTTTGAACTTATAAACTTTTGGCTTTGTAAAAAAAAATATTGGTAGTTAGAAAAAAAGAGTTAATTACTTTGATTGTATAGTAATTTATCTAAAAGCTGCAACATCAACCATTTGAACTGCGTCATTAGCGGCTTTGATAATTAAGTGTTTACATTTTACCCTGACTTTAAACCAAAAAACGATATTTTGGGGTAAATGTGAACATCAAAGGTAAGCCTACGTGATAAGCATTATAATTCCGCTAACTTGTTTCCACTGTTTTGAGTCTCATAAATGCAAAAGATTTTGTTCTGAGCGTCTACCAATATACAGGGGTAAATGTAAACAAATCATGTAGGTTCGATATTTTGCATTGACTAAATTACGGGGTGATTGGAAACATTTAATTGTTTTACGGGTAATTGTAAACGAATTAAGGAAACCGATACATTTTTAAAGGGGGTAAAAGTAAACAAAATATGTTGGAGCGCTGTCTATTATTTGTTTTCAAATTAACTGCAACCATGAGATGGTTATGGTACATAATGCCTTAGTAATCAAAACAAACATAGTCTTCATCATCCATCAATATAAACTCGGTTTCTTTTTCATTCAAAGTAAGCAAATTTACGTTTTTCACAATCATAGTAGCTGGTATAGTGTCAAAATACTCCTTAACGAGGTTTTTTAGTTCTTCTTGTATAACGGGAAGGCCGGAAGGCCCATTTGTGCCCGAGTTTTAAGGCAAGCAGCTATGTGTTCTTCCACGCGAGCTGGCAATATGGCAAAAATCTTCTTGTTTTCCTTTACATCCTTAACAGAGTTTTTAAGGTATCTATATTTTGTCTCTTTTTCGGATGTAAACGCGTGGCATTTTGAAAAAGTACTTGAAAAGAAATGTTTACGTTTACCCATCACATGTTAGTAGCAGAAATGATAAGAGTTTACAATTACCCCACTGTTTACAATCACCCCCTAACTTGTTTACAATTACCTCCACCCAGTATATCATATGGGAAAATGTAAACACTACTTTGCTGCTTGTTATATTGATGCTATTGATGGAAAGCTTGAAAAATGCAAAGATAATTCCATTAAATCAAAGCGAAAAAAACAATCAACAACTTATCTATCAACTTTTCTTACAAAACATTTTACTATCAACTTCATGCAAAAACTTGAAAACAATTTTTCTGCAGACAAATTTTCGTAACACTGAAATTGAGATTACTTTTCTGAAAAATGAATAAATTGCTATTTGTAGTGATGGACAACAGATTAAAATAACGTTCTGTTTCATGACCGTCAACCTAAATACATTATTAAAAGTTTAATGGGAGTTGTTTCCAATCACCCCAGTTTACAATTACCCTGATTGACCCTAAAACTAAACTAAAAAAACTCACTGTGTTTCTGTACAAAATAATACGAACTTTAAAATATGTACGATTTTGCACCCGAAATTTACAACCATTTCTTTGTATTACATTTTTCACTTTAAAGTCACTCTTTTACAGCACACACAATATATCAAAAGGCGGCTCCTGTAGGTGACAAACAACGTTATGCAAAAAAGTAACAGCTGACTGGGCGCCATTTTTCATAGCCTAAAAGCTTACAAAGAGCGCACGTTGCTCATACAAATAAAAGAACGCCCCTTTAATCGTCAAACGATAGAAGTCGCAAAACCAGAGCTTAAATTATTGTACGCTCTTTTTGAATGAAACCATCAGATTTTTAACACAAAGAAAATAAATAGCCTAGGTTTTTATAGATATTTATAAATATTATTTACAAAAACTTGTGTTCAAACATCAAAAAATACTACTGAAATAAATCGTTAAGTCAGTTTTCATAGTTGACCGTCGAAAAGTTTTGGGTTATTATTAAGTTTGAGAGAAAGTTATTATTATATGTATTAATAATTAAATTTTGAATTTATAACTTTTTTCGTTTATTTATGTTGTGTGGTCCTGTTGGCTAGTCAAATAAACGTTTAGCCTTTTTTCTTTTTAAACATACAAAGACATATGATATTGATGGAGCTGTTGTTTACAAACAAAACTGTTTAGCAAAATTATTTGATCACTACGCATTTACGCAGTGCAATACAGACGCAGCGACCCTGATTGATACGAAAGCTATATTGGAGGCAATATATCCCGAACATAGATCAACAAGGACACTCCCACAGTCCCACTGTATCGTTGATTACATCGAGTCTCAATACCCAACCAAGCTTCACCAATCTTCGCGATACTAATCCGATTGAACGAACAATGAGATCCTATTGCTCCAAGCGAACATTGCACGTTATTGCCTCTAAATCTTTCAGTCACTGGGATACATAGAACCCGCTAGTGTTGGGAAAAACGGTTTCGGACTTTCGGCTAAGGTCGCGGTCAAGGCCGAAAGTAAATGAAGGTTGGTGCAAAAAAAAGTGGTGGTAAATGCCAAAATAGAGTATGTGATTGATGTGTTGTGGTTTAATTTTGTTATTTAGCTTTAATGGATGTTACTGAACGAAATTGGTATTCGTTTTTCCGTTCTATTACATTAACTGAAATACGTTTATTATTTTCTACATTTTACCTTTACGAAGTTATCCACTTCAGTGGATTAAACTATAAATGACTTGCATCTTTGCTTACGTTACTTAAAAAAAAACATGATTAAGTATGACAAAAATCATGCAGTTTACTATTGCTGAAAGATTTTTATAAATCGGTTCATTAGTTCCACAGATAACTTCCTAAAAAAAACTCATAAACTTTACCTCTCTATACTCGTAATATTAGTGTTGACTTACCTGTAATTGAAAAACACACAATTTTAGTTTGATGAAAATATAAATGAATGAATGATTTAAATGAATTTCGGCCCCCAGTTCAGTTTCGGCTCTCGAAGCGATCGGTTCGCCGAAACCAACCCTCTGTCCTATCCAAGGTGTTTGCGAACCCCCCTATAGCCCGCGGCTATTGCACTAGGCCTTTAGTGTTACTTTAGCAATCGATGGGGGGTTACCTTTTCTGGTTTTTCGGTTCGCTTGGTTCTGTAAATATTGACCGTATCCAAGCTTTAGAGGATACTTTTATTGCGTGTTAACAAATAGAGGATTGTTTGTTTTATATCTACGTGCTTTAATGTATCGGTTCGGGGATTTCAGATAAAGGCCTTTTCGGTATGCAGGATACATAAAAATGTATTGTGTTGTATGTTGATTTGAAAACGCTGCGTGTGGTAGATATTTTGATGTACAAATTGATAGTCGTTCAAATTTGTTAGGATGCAGGTAATTTTACAGGGATAAAAATTTATTAGCTTTAACTTTGTATTTTGAAACGATAACATTAGTTAAAATAACACTATCAACATGGATTTAAATTGTTATAACTTTAATAGTTTCAAAATGATGACATGAAATTGTATTACTTTTATAGTTTGCCTCTATCTTTAAATATACCGATGAATAAAAAGAAACTGTTTTAAAAAAGAAACTCCATTTCCATAAAAAATGCATTGAAATACGATATACGCAGTTAAGGCTACTGCACACAATTTATATTTTTTGAATTCGTACAATGGGCTACTCGCGTTCGGTTTTTAAACTGAGGATACGAATTTTTTTTCATCCAGTTTTTTTGATAAAAAAATATGAGTCGTACATGAGTTACGTTGCAAAACAAAATGTTTTGTTTTTGGTCGTTCTTTCAGTTTTGTTGAAAAAAAACTGTTGTTTGTAGTTGATTACATTGGATTAAATCCAACCACAAAACGACGACGCATAGAACGTCGGAATACATAAAAGTAAAATATAAACAAAAGAAAACACGTACGTAAAAATAAACTTTTCGAAACTAAGTTAGTGCTACAAGTTACTAGTTAGTATTACTTTCACGGGCTTATGAAATTCACGTACTCAGTACGTTTGTGTAATTTATCGACTATAAAACTACAAAAAGAAAAGTTTGCCACATATAAAGTTACCTAAAGGATATAATGTTCATTGCCTAGAAAAATGTTTCCGTAACTTGTAAACATAAAAGGTATAAAAAGGCCTTGACGAAGCTATAATATTTGTATTTGGAATAATTGCAATTTTTTTTTGTTATAACACTTTTTAATAACTAAATGAAAAAGAGAATGAAACGTAGAATAGTTGTTAATTTACAAAATAACGTTAAAATAAATCATGAACTGCAGTATATGTTATCTATGAAAGTTTGGATATTTCTTAAGCAATCACGTCAGAAAAGCTAAACGAATCTTATTTTTTTTTTTTTAGCGTGGTAAAATCATCAATTGAGTCCTCCCACCCCTTTACAGTCACAGTCAGACTTGTACTGACTAAAATCCACGGTGTCCTTCAATAGCCCTTTATGTTCCGGGGTCACGGTAAGGAAATAATCCCGCGACCCCGGCAGGCTTTGGCCCTCTGAGAGGGGGCCCCGTCATTATGCTGACGCTCTTTGAGGCGCGCGTGGGACACAACGCGCCGTCGACCCGGGCATGGTCCATGGTCGGGCAGCGAGTTGCCCTTTACTCGCTGCCCGCATGCCCGAGCTAAACGAATCTTAATTAAATGTAACTCACACATAGGTCTAGAATAAAACAAAAGATACCGTTCTTCCCTGTGTTATGGTTCAGTGGGTTAATTTTGGTGTTGCACGTAGGCGAAACCGCTGGCAACAAGAAGTTCTATTATAATTTACATAAACTCATACAACAAACGTTTAGTAGTACTAAAAACATAATAATAGCAACCCCAAATTTGTACGTTTTCAACTGAATATTTTATAAGCCGGTAGCATAGATATAACCTCTACCTCTGACCTACTTAACTCTATGACCCGTTCTAGTAGGCCAGATGTAACATTATTGAATTATTTCCGTTAATCAACTTACTCTGAATTCGGTGAACTCTGTCCTTTTAGCACTTTTCGTAATTTTATTTGAAAATAAAGTAGGGTCTGAAACATAAAAAAGATATTGCTTGAATTAGATGGGAATAAAGAAAATTAAAAAAGAATCGTCACTTCAACCTCAAAGTTATTAAAATTAGTAGGTACATGAGTCCTAAAGTATTCATTTTTCAAAAGATTGATCAGTAAAGTTCTATAATTTGGATTTTGCGTAAATTTAAATATCCATATAATGCTTGAATAGAATAATTGTAGTCCATAAAATCCTATAAACCAAAGTTACTTGATTTGTGTGCGTGTTTACGGCTCGCCAATACTTGAAACTCAAAGTTCTTTAGCTGTGGTAAACGAATACTTCAATGTTGTTAATTTATTTATTAAAACTTTATGCACCAATTCGTACATTCGTGTACGTGTTATTCTTTCAAAAGATTCTCTAAAAATCTTTCACGCTTTGGATTTTGTATAAATCATAAAACCAGAAAGTAGATGCTGCAAGGACCCCTTAAATAAATTCATACGACTTCTCAATTATACCAAATCATATAATATTACATCTTGCCATCGATCGAATACTCCCCTTGATTCATTTCTAATATATTCTCAATTCTTATAATTCTCATCAGAAAGTCATCGGATCGTCCAACCGTAGCAACGACCCAGGTGTCCCGGAATCTGTCAGTGCGGGACCAAAAATAAAATTCTCTACCCGCACTCATTCCAATCACGTACTTCCGAATTTGTCATATTGGATTTTGGAAGCGGACTCCCGTCATACGTCTCCCCTTGCTGTCACGACGCGAAAATGAAAACATGTATCATTTTTCCTACTCTCAAACAAAATCCAACCTTAATAAAACGTGCATAGATATTAAATTAGAACTACCACACAAATAGAAAAAGAGGATTGTCAAAATTTTTCTTTTAAAAAATGTCTTGTAATGAAATTTGTTTTTCGTAATACGTAGCACAAACTTTGTAGACAGTTTTTTGGTTTTCTGTATCGAAACAACTTTATCATTTCGGTTTGCGGATGAATGAAGCATGAAGCTTGTTTTCTTTTCGCAAATAAAATGGAATGCTGACTTTGCTATTACATTTCCCTACGGATTCAATCTTTGGCGAAGGGTGACACACATTTGTATCGTTTTTTGCCTTAACAGTCTTTAAAGAAATGAATGAAAAAGAAGAAAAAGGCAAGATATCTTTCTGCACAATAATTTTGTAAACACTTTGCTTAACTAATGTAGGTAAAACTTTCCCATTCTACAAGTACAGTTTGTATTAAATTATTTCGGTAGCACTTGAAAGTAAACAATTGTTAAAAAAAAATATATTTATTTTTTTAAACAAATTATGCCTGAAAATGTCTAGTATCTGTCATTGCTCTTTGAATTTCACGGACTAAAGATATGTTTCAACCTATTCTCAAATGCAACCAAGATTTATTTATCCTCCCAACCTATCAATCGCATTAACCCCCTCACCGCTACCCAGCCTATTCACAGTTGCAAGAAGCGTCGATGTCAAATTAAGCACGTGGTACAACCCTAAAGCTGACGTAAGCACATGCCACAAAGATTTCGGTGACGATGACACCTAGAAAATCACCCTAAATAAAACACCGTGTTTCTTTTTTTTATTTATAGTACAAATTCGTCCTTCGAAGTGATGGGAGGATTTTGGTAGGTTTAAAAGTGTAGGAAGTAATAGTGGTGCACAAAATGGTTTTAATACCTAAAGTTGTTGACGAAAACAGACACCAACAAAAATAAGCATGTTAGTATTTGTGTAGACTTGTCGAGTTGTATTCGTCTAAAGTCACTTTCGTATGTTGAGTTTACTCTTTACCAATCCTTTAATAGTATATTATTTGTGTACACAGCTCCTTAACTTAAATAATTATGAATAAAGAAATAAAAATAATTAAAAGAAAACGTCCTACTACTATTATAAAGGCGAAAGTTTGTAAGTATGGATGTATGGATGTTTGTTACTCTTTCACGCAAAAACCACTGAACTAAAATTTGGTATACAGATAGTTTATAACCTGGATTAACACATAGGATAGTTTTTATCCCGATTTTATGTTCCCGTGGGATAATTTTCGAGTTGTAGCGGGTGAAGCCGCTGGCAACAGCTAGTCTATATATAATTACGTGGTAAAATATTATTTTCACTTCTCTTGCTCTGAAAGTGCTTCTTTGTGCAGGGTATAGGCTGCACAAAATCGAATTTTGTGCACAAGGGCGTTAACGTATCTACTCATAAATGTATTATATAAAAGCAAAGAAAATGAGCCATACAGCCAAATGCAATAAGAAGTTCATAGATAGAATTTGTTATTAGGTATACCTATACTATTTACTTTAATTTATTTGTCTTATGTGTTTTTAAGATATAATAGATATTAAAATTTTAATTCAAGTACGGTAGGTTAGTTGATTTAAGAAAATTATTATTACAAAATTAATTTAATAGTAGGCTGTATAGGTCTGCAGCATAATATCAATGTCGTAAGATTAAAAAAAAATAAAGCGGCGGGAAACAGTTCTTGTTCTTTTTTCGTGCATTTATTAATTTCTTCAATTTGCTAAAATTGTTAAAAATGTCCAGAATTGAATTTGAAAAATTGGATAGTAAAATTGAATTTAAATTTCGACAATTAACAATTTCCTTCAGTATTCAAAACTGTTCTAATTTTACTTTGAATTTTAATTAAAGAAATGTTATGTTATGCTACTGTTTTATTTCCTCGCAATCGAAGTGAAAAGCAGAGTTTATAACTCGTCCACAAAACCATTTTTATCCTCGACATTACTATCAACTCTCGGATAAAAATGGCTTGTTTTGTGCACTTGTTGTAAAATCTACTATTAATGTCACGAATTTGAGTACTTTACTCAAATTCGTGACATTAATAGTAGATTATGGCTTTGTGAACAAAATATTACATAGGTAACAGTTATACGTATCATATAATGTTCCAGACAAAACTCAAGGACGGTGTCGAAGACCTATTTACATTATATCAGAAAAGACATCCTTATTTTGTTCACAAGAACATCCTGTAGACATACATACGAAAATATTTTTTTTTTTTCGTGAAGAGTTACTTCACAACCTAACATACAAAGCTCAACATCCAAATAAATTCCAAAATTATTTCGTACCCATCTATATTTAGCCTAAATCCCCTCAAAGGGCCTTCGTAAAGGCATCCTCGTACCCACGTAAGCTTATACCCACACAGTCGATTTATTTATTCCTACTCAGTCATCAGCAAAATGCTGCTGAAACATCCTCAGTAAAAAGCTATGGACTGTAAAAATAAAATACGGATTTTATACTTTTTTTTACCCAAACCACGATTTTATACGACACTTTGTATTAAGCCTTTGTCTGATGTATAATGCGAAAGGTATCACTGTGGCATTGTAGAGGGAATGTTCTGAAATCTGCTGAAATACTGAAGGCTTGAATTTGCATAGGTATCGGCTAGATAAGGCTTTAAATAAATTAATATAGACCTGTGACGTTATCTGACAGAAATCTTTGAAGACACGGTTGGCGTATTTGGTCAGCGATTGACTGCTACGCTGGTGTCGCGAGATCGATTCCCGCACGGAACAAATATTTGTATAACCTATAAGTAGTAGTTCCGGATATGTGTGATTGTGTATGTGAGTCTGTGTACGCTCTCACGATACAAGAGAAATTCATAGAGTGAGGCAACGTTTAAAAAACCGGCCAAGTGCGTGTCGGGCCACGCACAGTGTAGGGTTCCGTAGTTGCCCATCAAAATATTTATGCGAACTAACTAAACTGATTCGCTGAATTTAATTTTAAAAAGAAGAATTTTCAAAATCGGTCCGCCTGGACCGATTTTGAAAATTCTTCTTTCTTTGAGAAATCGGGGAAAATACATAAAAAAAAGATTACGACGAATTGAGAACCTCCTCCTTTTTTTGAAGTTAGTTAAAAATAGTTGACAATAAAAACCTACCTATCCCCAAAACATACCCACCTATTATAGCCGTAAAAATAAAGTTGACAAACTTACATTTGCAGTTGAAGAACATGTTCTCCGATACATTTTGTTTAGGAAAATATGTTATCCAAGTACGTTTTATAAGTTGGTCGACTATTATTCTTAAACTTGTAAGGCCTACTTAGTCATGATAATTTTCTTTTAAACTTCGTTATATATATTACTATTGGAAATTTTTTCACACCCTCAAACATAACCGTTTAGCTGGTAGAGGGGGGGGGACACTCGAGTCGAGCAAAAATTAGCACTTTAAAACTTAATATTTCACAAACGAATCTTTTTGTCAAAAAATTGTAAATGGAAACTTTCAATATTTTTTAAAGGCCTATTTAATGATACCCCACACTAAGGGTTACGCGAGAAAAAAAAAACATCCCCACTTTACGTGTGCAGGAGGTACCTTAAAAAAATATTTTACGGGATTTTATTTTACCACTTTTTTGGCGCAACAATTCCGTATATTTACACCAAATTACAGCTTTCTAGTACTGGGCGTCTCTGAGCTAAGCTGCGGACAGACGGACGGACGGACGGACATGGCGAAACTATAAGGGTTCCTTTTTGACCGCGGAACCCTAAAAAAGGAGTTGTTCCTGTAATGGTAGCCATACACCATCATGCCTATCGTATGACGCTTGCAATTGTTTCAAATTGGCAGTTCGTCTATACACCATACACCGTACTGCCTATCGTACGATCGATTTGACACAACGTCAAATCTGCAGCAGCGATGCCAACTTAGCAACTTTATAGCTAGATCTAGCTATTATTTGGTGACCGATAGCTACAAATTTATAAAATTGTAGCTGTCGTCACCGAATAATAGCCAAATGCATCACTGCTGCCGATTTGACGTTGTGTCAAATCGATTTGATGACCTATCAAATTGGCATGTCATGCCATCAAATACAACAAAACAATTGCAAGCGTCAAATCGATCGTCGATAGGCAGGATGGTGTATGGCTACTATAACAAGTCAAATACATACCTATGATAATTGGAAAATATTATTAAAAATTGTACGTAATTAAGATAATAAACAAGACAATTATGTATATAATACATACATTCGTACAGAGAAATAAATTTCAACGAACTCTTACACACTCTCTTATATCTGCATTCATATTTCTCGTATAATATTAAAACAAGATACAAACCAACGTAATTATGCAGTGACAAGCCGCCTGCATATGTCTTTAAATTATTAATGACATATAACGTACATAGTACGTTATATGTCAAAGACAAGATACAAACCAACGTAATTATGCAGTGACAAGCCGCCTGCATATGTCTTTAAATTATTAATTTTCTCCAGAATATTGTGCTCTGTAACCCACGAGATAAGATTACGTAACAAAGTATGTTTTTCCAGGAAAATAGGTCAGGATGGAAATGAAACTTTTCCAAGACCTGAATAAAATTTTATGTGTTACAAAGACTGGTTTGTGTTTTTAGTAGGTGCTGTCGGAAACTAATTTCAGGCCAAGTAAAGAGAAACTATACTTAAGGTGGAAGGGCCATCAACGCACAAACGATTACCATGTTTCTTCAACACGCGAATCTAGAGTCTTATAAATCTATCCAGCGTAAAAAGTCGCATGGTATAACATTTTTGTTAAAACAGCTGTCTAAAAAAGTACATAAGTACGATTAAAAATGTAATTGGGATTCATGTGCTTGACTCTTGGTAACCGTTTTTGCTTCAGCGTTCCTATCATATTGTTTATATCTGAGAAAGGATACCATAATTTATTAAATAACAACAATACTTACTCGGTGGACTAATAATAACTAAAGCAAATGCCTATTACAGAAAAAAATATATATTAAGAGATCATAAGTAATATCAATAAGGTAATTTACGCATCAGAAGTGCTATCCTTTGTATCCCAACAATATTATCCTAACAAGACCCGGTATTTAACTAACAATAACAAATCGAATATTACCACGACCCCTAATAAACGTAACAAAATTGATACTTACCACTATGAATATAGTTTCATGCATTCAAAGGATCCGAATGATCCAGCATTTTGTTGTGGGCTTTATCAAAATAGCGGGAGGGCATTTTAAACCCAATCAACGGAAAATCAAAACGCGGAAAATGGGAGGGGACTCTAACGGAGGGTTAAATTCATGTTATCGATTTGTTTTTATGACTGTTGCTGACATTCCGATTCTATAATCGAGAAGCTGAGAATCCGATTGAACCTGTTTGGAATCGATTTGCTCCGATGTAGGTGAAAACAGCAATAAGGAGCTTATCTATAACCAACAATGGTGTTGTGAAAAATACTCTTTCAGAATTCTTCACTGTTTGTACAGTGAAAACACGAGATTCTTACATAACAAAAGCAAAGAACGTCACATAATTCTCTGAGCAAACATTTTATTTTTCACTTACAAAGAAGAAACCTTCATTTCTTCGGTTAAATCTCGGGCTTATTTACGTTTTAACAAGAAGTTTATACGCAATAACTGTGCTATATGAGACAGACATTGTAATTACATTTCTAGGCTCTCCAAACTTTGATAATTAAACGCAGGTTTGGCCAGGATCCACTTATGGTAGTCCTTATAAAGCGTCCTATCCACGATTCTCATAAGCGGGTAAGTAAGTGGTGTTGCCAGTCGTCAAAACAACTTAAGACACACTGTCCCCAATTCTCATTATTACGGTATTTTTTCGCATGCTCACCCCAGATAAATTCCTGTCGTGAGGGGAGATATAGGAGATAACAGGAGCATTATCGAAATACCAATGTCCTTGTATTAAAGCGGGAAAACTGAGAGTTAAATAGCGATTTATTATTCTAAGGGTAAGAGTAAAGAAGAATGTTTGGAATATTTTCAATAAAATATGTTGTAGACTGAGATGAAAAATCCTATCTAGTAAGATGGAAGGCTATTTGTAGTAATAATTTTGTAGTAATAAATCTGAAGATGGAATGACCATGCCTTATGTCGATAACAAGTTCATAATGATACATTTTAATGGCAAACTATTCAAGACTTTTCTAGAGACTTAGTAATCTAAACTGATTTGATTAAGTGTTAGGATAAGACTTTCGCAAAGTGTAATCCGATCAGTGATTACTAAGTAATAATCGTCAATCACCGAATATGATAACTTTCTTGGCTAATCCGTACTTTTGATTGAAGATTAAAAATACTTATCGCAATCATTACAATTTCTCCATATTTTTTTTTTCGTCTGATGTCGAATTCTTAGAGCCTGGGGACGGGAAAACAACGGGACGCGCATGACGATTCCAGACGTTCCAGATCTTTCATTTTTGTAAGTCAACAGGAAATTCCCATCAGACTAAACAACTCTTACTAAGACGTCATTCCTATGTATGTTATAGTGTAGCTGGGCCCTTGGAGTTCCACATCAGGTGTTCCAAATCTTCATTTTTTATATGTTAACAGAGAGTGCTCATCAAGCTGAACAACTCTTGCTAAGACGTCATTCCTATATATGTTATAGTTTAGCTGGGCTCTTGGAGTTCCACATCAGGTGTTCCAGATCTTTAATTTTTATACAACAACAGAGAGTGCTCATCAGGCTGAACAACTCTTGCTAAGACGTCATTACTGTATATGTATGTAGTAGTGTAGCTGGGCTCTTGGAGTTCCACATCAGGTGTTCCATATCTTCAAATTTATTGTCTCAGTAGAAAATGCTCATCACGTGGAACGATTTTTGCTATGGCGCTATTTTTGTATCTCTTATAGTTTAGCTGATCTATTGCAGTTCTGCATCAGGTGTTCAAGTTTCCAACATAAATTATAGCCTATATGTTGCCCAGACTTAATAGCTATACAACAAAAAAAAACAATCAAATCCGTCAAGTAGTTCCGAAGATTAGCGTGCATGGAGTAACTTCTCCCGTTTTCCTAACATTTCCCTTCACTGCTCTGCTCCTATTGATTGTAGCGTGATGAAAAGTATACTATAACCAGCTCAGGTGTATGAAAAATAATTGTACCAAGTTTCGTTAAAATCCGTCCCGTAGTTTTTGTTTCTATAACGGTTATACAGACAGACAGACAGACAGACAGACAGACAGACCGACAGACAGACAATAATTTTACTGAGTGCATTTTTGGCATCAGTATCGATCCTTAATCACCCCCTGGTAGTTATTTTGGAAATATATTTCATGTACAGAATTGACCTCTCTACAGATTTATTATAAGTATAGATATAGATAGATAGATAGATAGATAGAAGATAGATAGATAGATAATAAAAATAAGGCAACAACATTTCGTTTTTTTTTTTTTTTGTATATCTACCTTTGAAAACTTTAATATCAATGGTGGGAACACCCAAATACTCCGAAATATTTTATTCCGAATTTCGATATTCCGATTTTCAAAACTCCGAATATCATAATACCTAAAAATTACAATATCTATTATTAAGAATCTCGAAATTTATTTGACCGAAAGTCGTATGTCCGATTTCTTCGTTTTCCGATTTTCACATATTCGAAAAATGTAATGCTCGATGAGTTCTCATTCCGAAAAACGAAATTCCGATTTTCAATATTCCGAATAAACTGATTTTTTCGGAATATTGAAAATCGGAATTTCATTTCTCATTCCACAAAGTCAGTGACAGAAACGAATTGGTGCAAAACCGGCTCCACGTAATTTTGCCTACCGTACTCCCAGAGTGTTATTTAAGCCTTTGTAGGCACGGAGTGGCGAGGCGTATCCTCATTACCTTTCACTGTTTGCCTTCAGGATTTTTATTGTTATTAGGAGAACTTAGGATCCAAGAGCGAGCGAAGCGAGCTCGGGACTTGGGGCACCCCGACTCGGACAGGTTAGGTTCGAAGGGGATGGCGGGGTCTGAAAGACCCCGCCATCCCCTTCGTGTTAGGTTACTTTAAACCTTGCTCACAGAAATAGGAGCCCCGCGAAGCGGGGCTCCGTTGAACCACCTTGGTCGTGCTATAACTCAGGATGCAATAGCGAGCAAAATGTGTCTTGGGGCACCTCGACTCGGACTTTTCGACCTGACGGACCCGAATCGGAATTCTAATAATCGGAATTTTAATATTCGGTATTCGTGTTTTTGATGTTTCGTTTCGGAAAACATATTAAGTCGGAATTTTTGATATTCAGTCTATTGAAATTCGGTATTTTGAAAATAGTAATTATAAACGTTAGGAATTTTGAAATTTCGGAATTATTAAAATAGGAATATTGATCCATCGGAGTTGTTATATTAGGAATTTTGAACCATTCGGAATTATGAAAATCGGTATTTTGAAATTCGTATTTATGAAATTCGGAATAAAGTTTTTCGTATTATCGTAGTGTACCCATCAATGGTCTCATGTGTTTCATCCCCTTAAAAGACGATGCCAAAATTAGTATCGAGCTCTGCCCCAGTAACGCCCAGAATTCAGAGCTGTATAACATAACAGCTTTTTAATGGTAGTTATGAAATATGTACTTTTTTTTTTTTACGTGGCAAAATCATCAAATGAGTCCTCCAACCCCGGGCAGGGCGGGAGGGACTGTCAGACTTCTACTGACTAAAATCCACGGTGTCCTTCAGTAGCCTGTTATGTTCCGGGGTCACGGTAAGGAAATAATCCCGCGACCCCGGCAGGCTTTGGCCCTCTGAGTGGGGGGCCCCGTCATTGTGTTGACGCTCTTTGAGGCGCGCGTGGGACACAACGCGCCGTCGACCCGGGCATGGTCCATGGTCGGGCAGCGAGTTGCCCTTTACTCGCTGCCCGCATGCCCGCGCCTACGGTGGCCGGAGATCGTCTTGCGACGTCCGTCGCCGCGGGCGTCCACCACCGCGGGTGGGGCGGAGGGAGGACACTGTCCTCTCTCGCGCGCGGCCCGCCTCCTCCTTCGCGAGCATTACTGCTTCGCAGAAGGAGGCGACCGCCTCCCACTCCGTCTCGCCCCGCAGCATAGCCGCAACCAATGCCGGGCGCGAGAGGTCTCCGCCTATCGCAGCCGTGAGGACACGTCGGTGCTCTGCCCAAGCTGGGCAGTCCTGCACCGTATGCTCCACCGTGTCCTCCGGGCGATCTTCGCAGTGGTGACACCCAGGCGTTTCCTCCTTCCGCATTAGACACAGGTACCTCCCGAAGCATCCGTGCCCGGTGAGGACATGAAATATGTACTTAGTCACAATTTAAAATGTCACTTACGGGATATCTTCCGTGATTATTTATTATTTTGAGTTCCCTGTTATTTCCGTGATTATTTATTATTTTGAGTTCCCGATATTTTGGGAACGCAAAATAATAAATAATCACGGAAGATATCCCGTAAGTGACATTTTAAATTGTGAAACAAACCGTGATAGCCTAAAACAATGTACTTAGTCAGTTGTTTGATCAGTAGTTTAACTAAAAATAGTTAAAATCAATTAGTTTGCTTATTGAAACAACTCGCCCCCTTGAAAAGCACCGGATTAAGAAAACAAAAATAAAACCATGAAGGTTTTCGCACTTCAAACTGGAAGGTATCGGCAACAAACGTGTGACATTTTATTACCATTATCAAAGAACGTCATACTTTTACAACCCTGCAAATTACCCTAAACTATGCTAACTACCTACCTACCGCTATAATGTGGTAGGTAGTCGTAACAATTACAGCAGTTCATAACATTTTTACACTTCATTCAGCAGTAACAACTTCACAATACCCTAATTACGAACTATTTAATCACAGGAATGGGTCGTTACTCCAAAACCACGTTCCAAAAAGTTATGACCACGTCGTATAAACATTTTGCGAATTCCTCGTAAAAATCATGGTATCGGTTATTAGTGTTTAGTCTCGTACGGCCAGCCATTACAGGGCCCTTCCAACGATATTTCTTCCAGTTTCTTTATTGAAATTCTGCACGGTTGCGAAGTTTCCGATCAGACAAGAAGAGTTGCAACTAAAACGTTTGCAGTAGAGTTGGACTTTATTTTTGTTGAGTAAAGGTTGGTTATGCTTTGGCTAGTGGAAATGGTGGGCTGTTAAGGTTTTGTTACAGTATGATTCTTTTGTTTTATCTAACAGGTGATCTTTCATAGCAAGGCGGTTGTTAATAATAAGCAAATTGTGCCATAAACTACATGAAATAGTTTTCAAGTCTCGTTCTTTCAATTTTAACATACATTTTTCATCGTAAAAAGCTTCCAATTCAACGATAAACTTGTCGACCCCTTTCTTAAAAACTTTTCGTCACAAGTAGTCGCTACTAAATCTATTTGAAAACTCAACTCAAGATAGCCCAATTCCAAATACAGCTAACATCTAACAAAGGTTGACAAATAACATAGTACAACAATTTCAAGGTATTCCCGGGAGGTCGTATGAAACACCCTTCCCTTTATGGACCGATATTGAAATTCTGTGGCAAAATGTGACTTACATCGTCACTAAGGCGAGATGCGGAACCGACGTTCCCGCTATTACTTAGACATTTGAAAGTATACTGAAACTAAAGTATGAAGATTTCTAAAAAAAATGTGGTTTAGTTGAACTAGTGTTACCGAGAAAATAGTTTTTTTGAAAATGTGAGATTATGTAAATGGAACGTAAAAGGAATAAAAATCTTTTTCTACATTGTGTTTTAAAATAAGTAATGTACACACTTATAAAACCACATACAAAGATTTGCTACATACGCCTATTCTGTTATGATTGCAACCATCAGATTTTACCATGCTGAAGGAACTGACTCCCAAGTCAGAGCCAAAAAACCTGGTATGAGAATCAGGTAACCTATATGATTAAAGTATTAAAGTTATTAATAATTATTATTGTTGGCTTTAGAACAACATCGAACACGAATAACAAGGCTGCTACTGCTGAGTTCCTAAATTAAGTTTTAGTAATGTTTCTTTATTTTAGTTGAAAATTAATGAAATTGAAATATATGAGCCAGGCAGGCTAGCTTTAAGAAAATCTGCTGATTATTGAAAGTTGATACGTCACAAAGTTGGCTCAAGATGGTAGGAAAAAGAATTTCATTTGAAAACTTCGAGGAAATGCGAACCGAACTCATTTGTGAGGACAAAGTGTAGTCAAGCGAAAAGTTACCTTATGCTTTGAAGATTTGTCAGTTTTCGTCTAGGGAGTAATAACTGTTTGCTCTAGTTCCCTTCATGGGCAATATTTTATGTCCACTTGTTAGCTGATTTTAAGCCATTCTTCAGATACTTTCTTCAGAATCACTAAAGAATAGATGAAAGGTAGTACCTACTAGAAAATAAGAGTATCCTTTGGCACTATCACAATTGCATTATAAAACGTAAAGTAAATAAGTACGATTTTAAAATTATAAGTACCCCTTAACCCACTTACTTACACACACGACACATGACGTCACTCCAAAGAGACGCAGCGTTTTAAAAAAAATCTAAAAAAATTGTTTAAGGACTTATCTATATTTACGAGGATTCTTTTCTTCTTGCTACAGAGGTTCTCGATGCTCATTTCACCCACGAAGCCGCAGCTGACGTTTACATCGCTTTACGATACAATTCTCTGATGCATTCTGCTAAGTTTCATTATCGCATGAAATAAATCACTGCCCTAATTTTGACGTGGCTGCTGGACTAAATATGATTATGGTTTACGCGAAAAAGAGCTAAAACTATTGTTAAACAGACAGGCGAAGCGAATGCGATCCGAAGCGTTTTTATTTGTAATGTATGGAATTGTTTGAATCTAGTCACATTGAAAAGCGAAAGCGATCCGATAGTCTATGTGACTAGCTTCAAACAATTCCATACATTACAAACAAAAACGCCTCGCTTCGCGTTCGCCACGCCTGCCTGTTTGACAATAGCTTATATGCTAAAGTCAGAAAAAAAAGCATTATAATTTCTATTTAAAAATCGACGTATTTACTTTACCTACACGCTTTCGTGTAACGTCTCTGATCAGCCTTATATTTTTCTAAAACATAATTAATCTGTTATGTACCCTTGTACATAACAGATTAATTATGTTATTGAAAAATATTGGTTTATATGTATATAACACAGCTAATTAAAGGTATTTAGCTGTGTTATATACATATAAACCAATTTCTTAGAAGAGCTTTAGGTAAAATAATAGAAACAGAAAATTCAAGGAATTTCCTTCGTCCCAGAATTTAAGCAATTCATGTTTTGGGATTTAACAAGAAATATTCCCTAGGGCAATTATACTAACGATTGTTGTCAGATAAAATTAATATCTCTTGAAATGTTTTGCAAAGTAAAGTAGAACTTAAATCTGTTAGGTAAATAAATAAGGTTTTCAAGATCATATTTTAAGCAGATAGCTTTGTTTAAAAGGAACAATTCGTTTGAGAAATTGTAGTAAAATGTTTTATACAACTTACTAAAAAGTGATGTGAACCAAGAAGTTTTTTATTTTATTCATGACCTTTACTTACCGCTCATTCAATATCTACAAATAAATGATCCTCGCATGAAAAAAAGTTCAACGGTATGTATTAAAAAATGTTAACATGTTAAAATTGTTTTCATCAACAAAGAGCTATTAAAGTTAGCAAAGCTTCCTTGGCAGTAGACATAATTTAAAAAAAAAAACCTAGTGACTATTATGAACTTCAAGTCATTTTGAAATTATCATTATACCCTAAACGTGATTGCGCATCCACTTCATCTACAATAAAGCCATCTTACATTCAATCGCCAATTTCAGTTCATCGTAAATTATACCAACCGATATAGGTTCACTGACCTATCGAGAAAACCTTTGAGGTGCAAAGGTGCGGTGGCTAGGCATTGTGAAGGACCTACCTAGACGCAGAGGTGAGGTGGCCGTATAAGGGTGCTAGAGTCTGGCCCTGTCAAGCAAGTTCAAACATGTTTTGAAAAATGTTTTATACTTATCTTATAAGTTAAGTAAATATTATGAAAAGAAAGCAATTTAACCGTCCGAAAACGTTTTCAAATGGTGAAATGGCTGACGAACACAATATTAATTATCCTATATTTTTACAAATAACCCTGTAAGAAGATTTAAATTGAACTTTTCAGACGCCGCATAACACTTATTCGGATTTGAACCCAAAATTATGAATTAAAACTTAGTAATTACAAAACAAACTTTTTATCAATCCATATTAATGATCTTTAAATAACTTATTAAACTGGCTTTGAGTAATGGATGTGCAAACGCTTTTATCTACCCATTAAAACAGAATATGATAAATTGCGATGACATGAAATATTAAAGCGGGTAGTTTTATTAAAAACTCTTTATTGGCGCCCAGCTGGGACACGTATATGTGAAAAATTACTTAGATAAGCCTAAAATTTATGACCTTAACTCTTCAGCAAAGCCTGTACATAAAATACTAAATGAAACATAAAATTTTCGCGCACATTTTGATTTCGGGAAAACTCGGTTATCTTCATGCAATGACGTATTTTCTACACACATTCACGAGATAATTTTATTAACTACAGGGCTGGTTTAATGAAAGTCTAACGAAGGCTTTCATATTCCGAACTTTGGTGATAAATATAACTTTTATGAGTCATTAAGTTAAGTACTAAGTTGACGAATATTCTGAAGATGGTTTATGTAAATAATAGAGGTAAGCGACCAAATTTGAACATCTTTTTAAATAAATAGTTTCGCTTTCAAAGTAAGCTGTTTTTTAATTTCCTATCTTTAAATGAGGTTCTACGTCAAACGTCACTATCAACAAAGGCCCTCAAACAGAAAATGGTACTCCTTTACAGAACAATGGAACCTTTCCATTTTACGAGAATCTTATAAAAGCTGTCTTTTGCGCAGACATAATTATTAGAAAAAAAAAATCCTCATCTCATCATCTTTGATTGGTGGGAACGTGCTGTGCTGAACGTGCAGTGATGAGACGAAAATTTTAATTTCAAATTGGACCCATTCGAGCACAATAAAGCTTGTATTACATTTGGTAAAACCGGCTAGAACAAACAGTAAATTAGGAAACAAAACGAAAACAGAAAATGAGCTTGAGGTTATTCAAACTTCCATTTTTGGTTCCGCTTAAGTCATTGTTTCTTAAAACCCTTATCATTGTTGTTGGTGTAATGTAAAGATTATGGGACAATGACGTTACGGTTAGACGGTTAAAGTTAAACGGAAGTTAAAGTGGACAGGACGTCATGAAGAATAGGCACTCAACAACACGCGTTTAATTTTGTTAATATGTCACTCTATCAAACCCTTGTAATACTGTTTTATTACCGTTTATCACCCATTCATGTAATAAAAATTAAATAATTTTCTTCCAATGTCCTTTCCTAAATTTTTGTCAAATATGGTAATTATAGCTTAGACTACTTTTAGCAAAAAAGAACAGTATCTTCGGATAGATATAAATAGGAATGATTACAATTAAGAATAGAAAATCTTATGGTATGAAAAGTAGTCAAATAATTTCCAATTTCAACATTAAACCCAGCCTAATTGAAGTGAAAACTTCTTTAGCGGCGTTGTACACTTTTTCTGTAATGGGTAAAAAATTTAAAACTCGCGTCAGGGTCACGTGACCCTGATCGAAAATGAGTAAGACGTCATTCAAATTAGTTAATTTCATATCTGTACTACTCCAGTTTTAAAATAAAACATAGTAACAAAAAAGTTTTCACTTCTACCGGCACTCCTGGAGTGCAACCTTTTTTTTTTATAACTAGTAAGCTAGATATTCCAATTTCAAACTAAATTAATTTGCCAGCCGTCCCAATTTAATCGTAAAATTTAAAATTAAAACTAACGGTTCCCGAAAACGTGCCCGATGGGAGTAGGATGTCACGAATAGAACATGCTTTAATTTTGAATATCGAATTCATTTCGCATCCATTTGCAATCCCTTTTCTTTTTTTTCGCGCCTACCAGAATACACCTTAAACTCAAAGCTAACCTTACAATGTTAAGGTTGGAATTATCATTTTACACAAATATTTTCGCACATCCCTCGGTTGTGTGTGAGGACATTTCAAAGATATTCAAAACTTATAGGTATTGATACCAGCACATACAGCTACCCGGGTCTGTCAAATTGATTCAATAGATTTTCAAGTTTATCACGCAAGATTAAGGTTCGTTTCCGATTGGGAAATTTTTACAGATTGGAGCAGGTTGATATGCTGGCGTCTCTACCATGATTATTCTACCGCGAGACATAGTTTGAATTCGTTTCAAGTAACATATCCATTTCGCTTAGAACCTCGAATTCGTGGAACGTTTTAATTAAAGCGCTAAATGCAATTCTAAATTAAATGTGTGTACATGAGTAATTTAGACAATTCTGCCAAATGTTAGCGCGATACTTCGCTATTCCTGCGAAACTAAATTACATTTTCACATCTCATCTACATGTTTTACTGAAAATTTTGAAATATTCTCGTTGAACACGTGTCCGCAATTACTGCTTTAATTAATGTGACACTCGTTAAAGTTACGTAAACATGTTACAAAAAGTAAAAAATAAATGACAACATTTTTTCCCTTTGGCAATAGCTATGTCAGTACTTACACGACTACGGCATAAACGTAAACGCCAATGACCTACATCTTTCTTTGACTTGAAAATTCCTAGGAAAGTAGGAACAAGATACTAGGCAGAAAATAAGAGATCAATATATAAACTCTTGTTCCTTCCTATGTACCAGTACCAATTAACACTAAAAACGGCGTATTTGTCTTTATATTCTAACCTTACCTTAATTTACTGTTATTATGAGCCCTATACTTTAAATTGTGATTGATTAATACCTAGTAAAAACTTACTTTCATACTCAGACATATTTTAGTATCTACAAGTTAGTACCTACCTAGTACATACACAAAATTCCTAATAAAAGCAACTGACACTTAACTATGCAACTACAGTTTACTTAGTTGCCCGTAACAACTTTCTATGCAGCAATTATTTAAATTTTAATTACAGTTGGCTTTGTTCATTCATACACTGGACGAAAATAGCTATATAATGTAATATTAAAGGTTTAAATAACTTCGTAGTATGGAGAATTTACGGCAAGTTCTGCTATACTTTTACGATGTGCGAGAGCTGGGATTAATTACGTGACTATTTTAACAATGTAACGCTACTTTTAGGGTTCATTCCATCAAAGAAATTCACTACTACAAAGAGAACACTTAGGCCCATTGTCCACGTAACCGCACGTCACACGCACGCTTTCGTCAATTTTATTGACGATTGCCAGGCGAATGCTTGCATCTTGCGTAGAAACAATGAAATCTGTGTCCACGAAGCGGCAACGTCCCGTCAGCCGCTCGTGTTGCGTTCGTCATGCATTTTTACAACAAAAGACGTCCTTTCTCGATGCTAGTTGAAAGAAAACTGAGACCTTTTGTAGCATGACTGACTATTGCATGAAGCAGCGTGGACATAACAAATATGCAAAATACGCCTATCTTTATTTGTAGGTTACATGCATCCTACGAAAGACGACTGTGTGGACAGTAGGCCTTACTAATCAATAGTTAAGCTTTTTTATTTAATTTTGATGGCTGGCTGGTGTGAATCTAATAATACAACTGAATGGTTGCTGCTGCTCCGTGTGACATGGGTTCGATTCTAACATGGAAAATATGTTTGTATGGCCTCCAAATATCTGCTCCAGGTCTGACTAAAGAGAAATTCTTAGTATGCAAAGTTTTATATACAAAAAGAAAAGAGTAATTCTCTAGGGGATGTTGTCTCAGTGCCACCAAATCATTGCGTAATATTTTTCAAAAAGCATACCTACAAATAAATTGCAAATCCAATTCAAAAAAAGCTTCTTTCATCAATTTATAACCCTCTTTCATTACAAAAACAAATCTCAAACTGGACCGACAGCTCCAAACTTTTTGATTCCGAAAAAGTGTCCCAAGAATTCATTAGATATCGTTGTCGACTTAAGTAATTAAAGAGCAATGGAATTCTTAATCCCCTGTTACCTTATCCTTCTCCAATTCGGATTTGATTATAAGAGAAAAGTTATTAATCCAAGTTTTAAATCGCTGACGCTGATCGTATAAACGGGTCAATGAATTTTGCAGTTCAGCGAGCTAAGCTGGGCAAATTAGTTTGTAAGCACAAACAAAATGGCTCTGTTTTTCGTGGAAAAGTGTTCTGTATTAACTACCTAGTCTTTTTCATTCCGTGGGTATAGAAAAATAACTCTCTTAATATTATGTACTGCAAACGAACTGACTTTTACAGTACATAATTTGACATTTCTTTTTCCTGAGAAGCAGACAGATATAAGCTACTTAACCCACACCTTTCTGTTTCTCTGTTATCTGTTATCCACTGCCCCTTAAAGATCATAGTCCAATATCAATTAAAAATTGCTATATCATAACTTAATTTGTAGCAGATCGACTCTACGTATAAATGAAATAGCTATAGCAGCAAAGGTTTCACGGGAATAAATCTAGTAACAGAAAAAAAAACCTTTAAAATAAAGGTAATACTTTTCTTCTGATATGTACACATATTGTCATAACGTGGGATTCAACGGGAATTAGAAATGGGATTCATCGGGAATACCTAAAAAATGGGATCCAAAAGTGGGATTCAACGGGAATAAAACCTTCTATTTAGGTACGGAAATCAGGTGTCAATCAAAAGACTGACAAAGATAATGATGATGTCATGTACGAGTATGTCATACATCATCATTAAGACGTACCTAATATTAATTACCTAATTCCGTTTTTTTATGTAATTGTGATTTATTTTCAATTTGAAAGGTCAACGGGCGAATTGTATGGGAAAAAAACCCACGGCAGACATAAATCAAACCTTGAGGATATATAGCTAAATGTCTCTTGGTTACCATGGTAAGGGTCGCATTCTTGTGGGCTGTGGGAATTAAAAAAATAATAATTAATAGTTTACATTATTTATTCGGCGTAATTAATGCAGTTTCATCTAAAAATATGGCAGGGGTCGATTTCCTGCCACCGCAAGCCAGATCGCCCGGAGGATACGGTGGAGCATATGGTGCAGGTCTGCTCCGCTTGGCCAGAGCACCGCACTGTGGCGATAGGCGCGACCTCTCCCACCCGGCTTTGTTCGAGGTCATGCTGCGGGGTGAGACGGAATGGGAAGTGGTCGCCTCCTTCTGCGAAGTGCTAGCGAAAGAGGAGGCGGGATGCGTGAGGGAGCGGATAGCGACCACCTCACGACCCATCCGCCTCAGGAGATGCCCACGGCAACGGACGTCGTGGGACGATTTTCGGGTATGCCCGGGTTACAAAGAGCTGTCAGCAATACAACGGGGCCCCCCTCTTTGAAGGCCAAAGCCTGCCGGGGTCGTGGGTCTATTGGGTTAACGTGGCCCCGGAACGTAAAGGGCTATTGAAGGACACCATGGATTTTGTTCAGTACAAGTCTGAAAGTCCCTTTTTTTTTAGCGTGTAAAATCTTCAAATGAGTCCTCCCACCCCGGGCAGGGCGGGAGGGACTGTCAGACTTGTACTGACTAAAATCCACGGTGTCCTTCAATAGCCCTTTATGTTCCGGGGTCACAGTGAGGAAATAAAATCCCGCGACCCCGGCAGGCTTTGGCCCTCTGAGAGGGGGCCCCGTCAGTTTTGCTGACGCTCTTTGAGGCGCGCGTGGAACACGACGCGCCTTCGACCCGGGCATGGTCCATGGTCGGACAGCGAGTTGCCCTTTACTCGCTGTCCGCATGCCCGCGCCTACGGTGGCCGGAGATCGTCTTGCGACGTCCGTTGCCGTGGGCGTCTCCCGCGGCGGCTGGGTCGTGAGGTGGACACTGTCCTCTCCCTCACGTGTTCCGCCTCCTCCTTTGCTAGCATTACTGCTTCGCAGAAGGAGGCGACCGCTTCCCATTCCGTCTCGCCCGCAGCATGGCCTCGACCAGTGCCGGGCGCGAAAGGTCGCCGCCTATCGCCGCTGTGAGGACACGGCGGTGCTCTGCCCAAGCGGGACAGTCCTGCACCGTATGCTCCACCGTGTCCTCTGGGCGATCCTCGCAGTGGTGACACCCAGGCGTTTCTTCCTTCCCCATACGACACAGGAACCTCCCGAAACATCCGTGCCCGCTGAGGACCTGCGTCAGACGGAAGGTGAGGACGCCGTGACGCCTCTCCAGCCGCTCCTCAAAGAGGGGTCTTACCGCCGCGATTGCGGCGTGCCCGAACCTCGGTTGCGACAGTCGTTCCCTCCAAAGTCTGAAAGTCCCTGCCCTATTTTTCCCACGTTTTTATAAACTCACTTTTCTTGTTTGTTTATTTGTTTGTTTTTATGCCATAAAGCTTCTTCAGTGAACCGACAAGACAATATTGTCTTGACAGTTTAAATGTTCGATTCAGTCTCACGCGATTTAATAAATAAATGTATTACTGCATTTGGGATACACAAAACGATATCGAAAGCATGTTAATATAAAGCTTAGTGCGTGTGGTGTTATTTATTGTATTACACGAGGTAAGTTAACTAGTGAATAACACTAGCTGATTCCAATGTCATTATAAAAACAGTTCTGAAAGTATGTTTTTTCTGCGACGTAACATGGATTAAAACGTTAATCATAAAGCAGGTCGCAGAAGGCATTTCGTTTGCAAAATATGAGGACCGCAATCTGTTTTATGAAGTGTGCAATGCAATGGATTCTAGGACTATTTAAAAACATGTTGCCACGTGCTGGAGTGGTCTAGTCCCCTGCCACACCTCATCCCTTGGACGCTGTATGATATGAACCCAATCACTATGTACGTCAAGTCTATTCTTTGAGAAAAGCAAGCCAAATACTTAGGTATTGACCCTCTACAGTCTCCTTACCTTCCGTGCCCATGTAAATGCAGTTCGCGTTCGGCTGCCTTTACCGGAGGTAGGCTTCATTTCTTGCTTACAGCAAGAAGCAAATTGTCACTCAAGTGCAAATTCCGTCTTTATAAAGCTGTCATCCGTCCTATTACACGTACATTTTTTTAGACCACTATAATTGCTGACAACATCAAAAATATACATCTTTACAATTCTAAAACTAAATGAGAAAAGGCAAAACTTGGTCCTCATATTTTGCATACAGATGTCTTATGGCGGCCCGGCCTATTACAGAAATTCCAAAAAAACAGTAAAAACTAAAAAAAAAGGAACCGACTTCAAATCCAAACACAAAAAAGTGGGACTTTTCTTTCGGAAGTCGGTGAAATAAAAAACAAAGCCACCGACTAGACTGGATATTGTTTTTTTTTTATTTACCTTTTTTTCATCGAATATGGCCACCGACTTCGAAAGAAAAAATATTTTATCCTTTTTGTGTTTGGTTTTGAAGTAGGTAGGTTCCTTTATTTAAGTTTTTTTTTTTTGTTTTACATTTTTTAGTTTGGATGTTCAACAAAAATCTTCGTATATTCGACGTCTTTGAAAATCTACAATCCAAGTAAGCAACAAAAAAAGGGCGGAAAAATCTATGCGGGCAATGAGATATCCATGATTGTTATAATACTAAAATCTTTTCCAGAATGTTAGGAACACTTTTCTGAAAACAGCATCAAAATCGGCACAGTCTATAACCGCGGACAAACATACATACGTCATACGTACAGGTCGAACTGAGTACCTATTTTTTTTAAGTCGGTTAAAAATCAGGTTTAGTGGCTTGTAAACTATTGTATCTAGTCGATCAAAACAAAAGAGAATCTGAAACGTACAGATCAAGAGGAAAGACAATGAACGGAGATTTTTCGAATAAATACATTTTTGGTTAAAACTTTGTTCTCCAATGGATTACAACAAAAATAATTGAGTGTATTATTATGTGAATTATGCTCTTTCATTCTAGACCATTTTCATTCATGTCCGCGACCGGGTCGGATTGCGCCCGATGACCTTTATATTGTAAAATAAATGATTAGGGATTCATTATCTATTTAATAATCTACCGTTTTATTCAGTAATTCATTAGTACCTACTTAATACAGTAATCAACTACCTAAATACTCTGTGAGGGAGGGGTAGTGACGCATGACACATTATCTGACATTGATAGGTCAATAGATAAGTACCATCTCTCACTGATAACATCAAAGGCTGAAAGCCAAACATGAACCATGTCCTGAAACTCAATATCCTGTGTTTACTAACAGCCGACCCATATTGATTTACTTACACGTGTATGTCCGTGGCTAAACACATACAGTAGGCTTTCAGAAGACGTATCAGTCGTCTACCTTTCCTGTAATTTGGGTTATATTTGGAACTGAAACTGTAAACGAGCTGAGCCAACAATGTACCAATTTGGTACACCTTGACCTTTTTACAGACAGATAATTTCATTAAGATTGGTATTTTGCGACACTTGACATCTTCACTTGTATTTCAAAGTATATAAGGACAATTAATCTTAGTGAAAGTACTGAAGTTTATAGTGGTATCGAATGTTTAAGAATAAATTAATCTTAGTGGAAACACTGAAGATTTATAGTGTTATGTGTTGATAGTGACTGAATTTTCATAGACAAAAAGATATTTTCATTTTAAAATATGATGGCCGCAATCTTGCTCATGGGCAAAGCTGAAGCGACCATAACTCACACAGAAGCAACTGGAACTTCTACACAGAACTGAGACACAGTAAAAACTGTTTGGCATCGAACTTCGACAGGATGGTGGTCGCGAGCCAGGCAGCAATGGTGAGGCCTACCACCGCTAAGAAAGTCAGGCTTTTAAAAAGACAAAGCTTTTGTAACGCTTGACTCAAAGCATATTTAACTACCTCAATCAACCCAATATGTAGATGCATACGTAATTTTACTGAATAGAAGGTTAAAGATGTCTTCACAACTTCTCAAACTTCCAACTTCGGAAGCCTAAGATGCAATTGCTAGGCAACCATTTTACAATTTACAGCCGCCACAACAAGAGCCGAGTATCGACTAACTAGCCCCGGTCATGCTCGTGACTTCAGCCAAGTTGGATCTTCTAAAATTTCCATCGAGACCCGACAAACTTTCTCGTCCGAAGCATAACGAACCTTCACGGACGGCCGTGTAATGAACTATAGAGTAAAACTCAGTTATTGTTTATGGGCTCGATAATAGGGAGGTTTGGGCTTATTGTAATTTTAAAGCAAATACTAATATATTGTGAGAAAGTTTATTGTAAACGTAGTGTGGGACGCCCGCCGGTCAGGTGGAGTGACGGCCCACGAAAGGCGGCCGGCAGAGACTGGATGAGGAAAGCTCAAGACAGGGCTCGGTGGCGCACATTGGGAGTAGTGACCTATGTCCAGCAGTGGACGAATACAGGCTGATGATGATGATGAAGTTTATTGAAAGTAAGTGACTGTATAAACACTTGTACGTGGCTTTACCACGAAAAAAATAAAGTAAATCTTGTAACTACCGATCCGATTCTTTATTTATTCCAATTATATTGTCAATCGATGTTCCCGTAAGATATTTAGGAAGTCAATACTCCATAGGAATTTTACTTCTCCATGTGCTGACTGCGTTCATGGTTAAAAGCTTTAAACAGAGATAGTAAGTAACTCAGTACAATAACGACTTTTGAGCTCTTAACACACTTATATTTAATGGCTAATCCGTTTAAGTTTCAAAAAATGATCAATATTAGGTCTAGATCACAATATCAATCTTTACTTTATAAAGTAAAATAATTTCCAATTGAGCTTCTTGCAATTAATTAAAGAAAACCATATTCTACGAACCGTTCTGAGACGCAATTCCCTTAAACATCGATATATATAGATATTTAACCATATTAAGCCATTAAACAGCGTGCTCATGGTCAATTTATATCATGGTCATAAAATTGTCAATACAACCGACACGTCGTGCTGTTAATAACATTCAATCAAATTGCATGTAAAGTCCACTTACTATAATGGTTAGTTAGTCATTCGTTAAAAAGGCTCCCAGTTATATAGGCAATATGACAAAAAATATAAATAGATTATCAAAAATTATTTAACCCGTTTTTTCGCTTTTTTTACATAAGTAAAAATTCACGAAGATACGACGTTTTTAAAATTCATAATACGTCACTTCTAGCTATATTTTTCATAGTTCTGACGAGTTCCTCTCCCGAATTTTGAAACTGAAATATTCATGAATGAAATTTTTCAAAACTAACTACGTACTAAAGATGATTTTTTGAGGAAAGAAAAATTTTTAGATTGCAAGTGGGATTCGAACCCGCGTCTTCTGGATAGGTACTCCAGACGCCTTAACCAACTAGGCTATTGCAACCAAACAATGTCAACAACAAATCAAAAAATCATCTTCACGATGCGCGTCGCATGCGTTAATAATTAACTACGTACTTATTACATTTGCAATTTATTGAAGCTGTCATCGTGCGTATTTCTTAATATTACTGACAAAAAGTGTATGCACCTGTAATTCACCCATCAGGGACTACAGATGTCATACTTTGTTAGGTTCTAGACATATAGTACCTATTAATTACTTGACTGTACCGATCATTAGGTGGAGCACTGGTCCGCACTCATATTTTCAGTGCCTTATTCATTTAGCCTGACTATCAAATGGCTAATTTTCAACCCTCAACCTTAAATTATACATATATTATTCCCAATGTCCACGCCGTCTTTGTTCTGAGCTAAAGCAATAATTACTTTACAAACTGTATAAGTTTAGTTTGTGTATGCTAAATCGGAAAATGGCCGCTGAAACTATAAGTTGAGAAAGTTATTCAAACTTCTTGGTAGGAAGTCGTAGAAAACAGCTGCTTTCATCAACAATAATAAAAGAAGAAATTGCTTTAGAGTTAGGAATATTTCTGGCGATTAATAATCACGGTCTCGGTCTAATTAGCATAGTCAGGTCTTCTGACCTGTGTCCCAGCAGTGGTAAAACAGGCTACAGGTACATTACAGGCCCATTTCCTATCAAAGAGACGTCTAGGTCTCCACCACTAGTTATCCAGTATGCGTTGTCTTCAATTTTGGGTTTAAAGATTCTTGTGCTAAGAAGAGAAATTTTAAAACTATTTATCTTTCTGGCTTGAAAATCAAAGCTAAAAATATTGTTCTCAACTAAAGTCCTACAGACAAATCACATACGTCTCTCAATCAGAGTGCCTTTGTACGTCTGACCAAAACCGACATAATAAAACCGTATTCTGCGGTTTCCACTAAGGAACGAAAACATTCGGAAAACTTTCGCATGCAAACCGCGCAAACGAACCGAGAGTCCTCACTCTATTGAAGTTTATTTCCTACAGGGTAACACAGTTTGTAGGAATAAAATGTAAAACCACATGTTTTTAGCTCGGCTTACCAAAAATGTTGCGGTCTTATTTTATATTTTACCTGAAACAGAAAAGAATTTTATGTCAGAACATGCGGTAAAAGTGAATATAAAATAAATATTCAAAGGACAGTTTCAGAGTAGCGCTTTTTGAAATAATATCATAGCATGTAGGAAAACAATTCAAGTTTCTATCAGACACCAAACATCAATTTTTTAGTATCACCAAGACATTATACATTCAAAGACTTCATCTTTGAATAAAATAAAGTTCTTGTTACACTTTATTAACTTCTTGTGCAAAAGAGCAACCATTTAACATTAAAGCAACAACTTATTGCGTTCCTAAGATTTCACGGTCAAAACAATCTAAAACAATCGTCTTAAACAAATGGGAAGACGACCGTCAGTGGAAATTAGAACTGCCATTCATGGAAACCCTTAAAACGCGATCCGGGATTGTTCCCGGGGGAAATTATGGACTTAGCACCTGACAAGGCTCAAATTTTAATGTAGCTCCCGTAGCCCCTTGTAGCCGCGAATAAATTAACGAGTTTTGTTGATTTGCGCTGCGTTTTTTGACAGGCGTTTCTGTAAAAAGAGGTGTAATGTAAATTTTGCGACATTATACGTTGTGTATGCTTTATGCCTATTATTTACATTAGTTACACAGGTAAGCAACTGTGCTTGATCACAATGTTGAAATTTTAAAGCGAAAGCTTCTTCAAGTTTCATAAGGAATTACTTTATGAAGTGCTTCAGTTTATAACGCTACCTAAAATCAAACCGAAAACTTTGTTCACAAAATGTTTAAATTACAACAACGAGTAACTTATAATACGGCTTACATTGCTTTAATCCTTCTTAGTACAAGTACTAAAACAATTTCACTTAGGTACGAACTAGGTACTTGAATTAGTTTCAAGTGTAACTTAAAACAGAAATGAGTATTACCTACCCAAACTAAATTGGTTTAATTTAGCCTAACTTTCTGCAAATGATACTTAGAATTCCCAATCCCTCGAAACCTGAAACGCAATACCACATACTACATTATGCATGTAAAGTAGGTAGCTGTTATGTAGGCCTAAAGTCTGTCTGGAGTGTACAAACAGACTTATAAGATTCTGTAATGAAAGGCTTATACAATACAAGTCCCGACTTAACCTCACTGGTTTCTTAGGGCTGAATATGGCAATATTAAAGTTTCACCGCAAACGGACCCTTATCTCGTCCGGCGGCGCCTCACGTTGTTACAAATTACGTTTGGACGTGTTGCCAAGACTATCTGGATAAGTGGTTGTTGGGCTTGTTAATGTATCGTTTATACTGTCTTTATTATTTTATGGGATTTGGATTAAACACAAGTAATGCTTTAAATAAAAAGACCACCACTAAGGACAAGAACGACAACATGGGAGGCCCAGAGAAGCTATACAAGTTGTCTAGCGCCATCTCTTTCCCACAGCCTAAACTGGATCGCGTTAAGAGTTCATGGTAGGCCACCTGGTTGTATACCTACTGAAAAGTTTGCAAATGAAGAAGTGTCTTTCCTCTGCAGTGAGACAGCTTAGGCTTGTTGTAATAGGTCAAGGCATTGTCTAAACAGGTTACAATGACCCTGGTAGATTATATGGCTATTGAAGGAACACCGCTGATTTTAGTTAGTACGAGTCTGACATTCCCTTCCGCTCCACCCCGGATGTAAGGACTCGTTTAACCACGCTAAAAAACACTTATTGTACCTAATAATAAAAGATTTCGTCCTCGAGATGCAGACAGTTTTTAGTAGGTAGGTACTACAATTTTGTAGAGTAGAACAGACTGCTGAAAACTAATATACCGAATATAAAAATAAAGACAAAGTTCTACAATAAAATACAAACCACGAAGCAAGCAAGATGTTAGTAAAAAAATAATTGTTTTATATCACACAAATCTTGCTTACAAAGAATGTAAAATGCTTATTCAGAAGCGCCAGCACACTTATGTGTAGCAATAAAGCTCATATCTTTTAACTGCTCACATTTTTTCAACAGGCGCTTTGTTGCTGAGCATACATACTGATGTCGTGGTTAGAGAAATGTGCATAATACACTAGCATTTTGGAACAGCGAATTTTGAGTAATCAAGATTTGTCTTTTTCTTTTTGCTTGTTTATTTTTTTACATAAAATATGTCTTCTTTTATAATTTTAAGCAAAACAAGCTCAGACACGTATTACTATTTTTAATCTAACTGCTCTTGGTTTTGGAAGAAACAATTTCGAAGAAAGGGTTCCACAAAAACCAAGACTGTTTATAACAGTTGCTAGAAAACGTACGTAAATCTCTCCCACAGCCTCCGTCTACATCATTAACCGCGCTAACCTCCGAACTCTTATCTCATGGACGTTAACGTTACAAATGACGTCACGTCCTCGGAAACAGGTTGACACAACTGTCTGCATATTTACAAGGAGGGTACATAAACATAGTAGGTTGAAAAAAAGATTTGGTTGTATCGAACTAGTTGCAATGCGATTTGGGACCTGGATATCGGTGTCTGAAAACCAACCACTATATACAACACCTACTCGCCAAGTTGAAATTAAAAAGAAAAAATAACAAATTATTTTAATTTATAATTAAATTAATTAATGAAGCAATACGATTGCACAGTTGCCCCTACTCTCTGTGTTGTCAAAACTCATGAATTGGATAAAAATACGGAGTAGGGTTAGCTGAAATGTTTCACGTTTGTTTCGGACGGGCCCGTATCTTCTTGACGGACTAAAGCTATTGTCAAACAGACAGGCGTGACAAACGCGAAGCGAGGCGTTTTTCTTTGTAATGTATGCAATTGTTTGAATCCGGTCACATAGAAAAAGCGAAAGGGATCCGATAGTCTATGTGACGGGCTTCAAACAATTGCATACATTACAAAAAAAATGCCTCGCTTCGCGTTCGTCACGCCTGTCTGTTTGACAATAGCTTTAGAGAGTAGACCTCAGACTTTGGACACCGGACTTCGACAGATAATGTCCGATAACCTCCATCCGTAAAAAAAGAGTCTAAACCATGAAGAAACTAAATGCATTTAACGGTGCTTAACGGTGACAGGAGCTTTAAATTTCCAGCATAACCTGACATCGCTACGTGCAGGCTTCTCGTACCTTGAGAGATCAGCTTGATTGGTCGTCGTACGTACATGATAGCTGATATTACATGCTCGTTAGGCGAGCTTGTTGCATGAAAACTGTAACTTCGTTATTGCTGTCTCTTCAAGTTTTTGTGAGATTTTCCGATGCGGTTTTCCGAAATAGGTTTGATACGGTTCCAATTATTACTTCTAAGCATTACTACTACTACTACTAAGAGAGTTAGATACTCGTGTCGTCTGTCGTGCAAACGTTGCCGTACTTTCTATATAAAATTTAAAAAAAAATAACCTTTACGACCAACTAGACTTTGCTCGTTACCAGCAGTGAGATGGAGAATTATACATCGGGAACATCACGGGAACATATTCTATAGGGATAAAATGTCCTAGGACTAAAAAAATTTAACAGATAGTCATCAATGCTCGATAACTTATCCTCATCTTGAGACACTCTTGATAATATTCCTAGTTTTTATAAATTAAGTTATTTACTAATGACAATGTAAATAGCCACAATCCATTTGTGAGATAGAAGAGGAAAACCGTTAATTTATTATTCAAATCTTTGTTTATACAAGTCCTTTTAATTAAATTGTCTAAGAAGATACATGGCAAAATTTTAACTGTATACTATTTATTTACAAAAGATTGAAAGCTTTTTTATGTAAATTAGTTTATAACAATATCTGATCTGAGAAATAGTTCCGTAGATAATGTATCTTCTTTTAGTTTAAATGTAATCAAATGAGTCCTCCCGCCGTGGATGTAGAGGGAGGGACTGTTACTGACGGAAAACCACCCCGTTCCATCACATGCTCCTTGCGTTCCAGAGCTCCGATAATTATCCTACTTCCCTAGTCCCGAGAACCAAACCTAACCTCAAACAAATCCTGCCCTAAAATTCTCTCTCTATCTCTCTGAATCGGTCCCTCATGTCTGAGGATCGTGGTCAGCTTCAGAGTTGCATCTGGAGCGAATGATCCGCCTCCACCGGTTTCTGTCCAGCGCATCCTTTACCACCTAGTAGAATTCAGAGGACGATGATTCCTTCACCTGATCTGTCCATCGAGTTGATGAACGACTGCGCGATCGTTTGCCTTCTGTGTTCCCAACCACAATCAGTTTCTCCAAGCTTTCATCGCCTCTGCGCACCAGGTGGCCGAAATAGGACAGAATGCGTTGTTGGCATATACAACATGTAACGTAATTAACGCACACCCTCAGACACTCCAATTAGAATATTATGTTATAATCACAATACATTATATTGAATTTTTAATTTAACATGTAAATGCATTGTTATTAACCTAAATTAGTTATTTTGCAGTAAGGTTTATTTTTCTTTTTTTTTGTATTGAATAACGGAATTTGTATTAAAACAAATAAAATTGCACTTTTAAATCTTGTTGCCTTGATTTACGGTCTATCTTAGTTTGTTTTGACTGTACAGAGGTCTGGGGGAATTTCCGTAGTTTTAATTACTTTTGCAAAAAAAAAATTACCTATATTAAAAATGATAGAAATCGATTCAGTAAACGATTCTGAACAAACTAATTTCAGGATGTGCGTTAATTATGTTACATGTTGTAGTTGACAAGCGAGTTTTTATTCGAAGTTGACTTAGGATCGATGCATTGGTGCGTTTCGCAGTCCACGGTATTCTCAACATTCGCCTCCAGCACCACATCATCAGGCCCTTAAATTACCTACTTAAAAAAATTGTGATGAAACCGTTTCTTATAGTTAGAACCGAAAATTCGTAGATACATGGCGTCCACTAATTCATTTTAAGCTTTTGCAAAATGTTTCTATTTCTTTCTTACTTTTCTATCTTGAAAAAAGTAGCCCACACTAGGAATTTCTCGTGTGTCGTGAGTGCGTTAACAAACATACAAACTCTCATACACAAACACCCAGACCCGGAAAAACTTCTACTGAACCCCAAAAATGGTGTCTCCCGCATATTAATTTATAAAAAGAAGTCGTAGGTGGTCAATAAATAAAGTATTAATAGGTATATACATATAGACAATTTACATAAGTAGTCACCATTACATTCTCGCCGCGTTGTACAGACATTTGTCAAGAAAACGACACTTTCGTAGGTAGAGGACAGTTCGAATTCCAAAGCCTTGAATTATGTTGGTGTTATAATTCCGACAGAGGGAGAGCTAGTGGGTTTGGTTCGATGTTGTTGGACTGTCATAACAGTGTAACAAAGCCTTGGGACGCAAAGACACAGGTTGTTTTTTAATCAACGAAAAAAAAGGAGGATGTTCTCAATTCCGTTTATTGCCCGTGGTCTACCCGCTTAGTTCACCTGGATGTACCACGGGAAAATATTCGTCATGTATAGGTATTTGTTTTTCAATTCAATAAAATCTAACTTTAATTATGTTCCGCTCCTTACCTTATTTTCCAACAAAAAAGAGGACTTGATTGATTTCTCTGAACAAATACGTACGCATGTATGCATGTTATTTTTGGAAACAGTCAAAAGTACTGCATGAAATTGAATGCAATTTTCATAATTTTCCATTCAAAATCAAAATCACTAATGATTTTGACCATTACACCATTTTGAAATGTTAGCTCTATTTTTTCACTGAATAATAAAACATGAATTAAGATTCGTATTTTATTATTAAATCGTAAGTGATTTTGACCTGGATAATTAAGCTAACTCGTAATTACGACAACTACGCAGGCTACGCTTCGTAGATCCTCCGTAAAGCTATATATAGGATGACTGGTAATTAGTGTACGATACTTAAACACGTGATTGTGCTCATGATAACCAACAACTTTTACGTTTGGAACAAACCTGAAATCGAGGAAATCGATCTGAAATCAGCTGTTCAGTACATTTATGTTTGCCTAATGTACTGAATTGAAAAAATTGAAACTAATTGCCAGTCACCCTATAGAATATGACCGGACACTACATTTAAAGTACAGTTAAAAAGTTCCGGCGTTGACCATAACATAAGCAATTATATTGTTAACAACGTCAATGCATCAAGATTGGATCTAAAGAATTAGGTAATTTATTGCATTCAAAACACATTAGTCAGGTATGCAGAAATGTCCTAACGGATCATTATTAACATTTATTTTAGAAAGAAACATTCAAATTCTAACCGTAGACTGTCTTAATCGGCTTCCAAATGATTAAAAACACTTAATTTAAACATTTTTATTTATTTTAGTTCTGAACACCATGATACTTATCGTATTACTCAGAACTAAGTTGTGGAGGTCAGATACTCAGTCGGGCCATATGTAAAATACTGATAATCAGCTTCATCCTGTAAGATTGGTAGCCGAATGAGACATCGTTTGTAAAAGGTTAGGCATATAATAGTGACTTTAAAAATTATTATTATTTGGATGGTATTTAAAAGTACTTCAATTTAGTCCCATTTCATTTACTTAACTTTGCCTGTGTTCCACCAAATATACTGAATGTGCACCAAAATATGTTCAGTAAAATATGTCATAACGAGGTGTAATAAAAAAAATCTACCTAAGCAGGGTCGACGAAGCCTCGCTTCGCGGGGCTTCTAGTTCTGTGTACAAGGTTTAAAGGAACCTAAACCAAACCGAACTTCGGGGTGTCCCTGAAATCTTGCTAAAGCGAGTTTTAGATTTGGTGCACATTCAGTATATTTGGTATACAAAAAGAATTATTGATGCGCATTTAAATTTTAGCCTTATTATTTTTTGGCGTCATAATTTAACTGTAGTAAAAATAATTATGTAAACACATCTTTCTTAAATCAATATTTTGTGTAGATTTCAAAACACAACCGTAAAGTATTTTGCAAGAATTGGTTACGAATCGGGCTCTACCCTCTATTACTCTTTTTGCTATTATAGACATTCGAACAAAATGCGAACAACAAAACAAAGGAGAAAGGCAACAAGAAAAAAGCAAATGAACATACTGACATTCATTTATTTTTCTTGTTTAACCAACCGTATTTGTAATCATGGCAGTAATTGCGACTAAGCTGACTCGGGGTCTAACGAAAAATAAATCCATTTACCCTTTCTGTTGATTACTACAATCTACTATTCTTAGATGGCCTGTAATCCCTGAAGGGTTAGGCAGAGATGTACTTACAGTAACTCGTACATTTCAATTGCTATGTCTTAACTCCTATATAAAACATACATACCGGTCAAAATCATAACCCTCCTTTTGGCTTTGCCGTAGTCGGGTAAAAAGGGGGGACTTATTTGCCATCAGTTGGGCATACGTCCATACTCTGTGGTTGCTACAGAGAAAATCTTAAAAAAAAAAACCTAAAGACACTTTGGCAAACGATAAAATCGAACCAAGAACTCAGCAGTCGTACCTGCAGTCAGTAGACCAAAGAGGTAGTTACGGCTTTGTCCTAGCAATCGAGAAATCGTCTAGAAGTTGTTCAGGATCTGGCTGTTTGTGTGGGTTTAAATGTTTGTAATCGCACCCAAGACAGAAGAAATTCTTCACGTTTTATAATTATTATTTGTTTTTTTTTTTTTAAAGGAGGCTTCTAAGTAAATAATACTCCTAAATAAATCACATCTTGTATGCTTCGTAAATCTTCCACCCAACCATATCACACAGTACTTACCTAATTCAGGCACTGCTCTCTGACCCAAAAATTCTCTGACAAAATTAACCCACAAACTCCAGCATGAAAATTGCATTTAACAAAAACTACAATTGTCCTAGTTAACCTAAAAAGAGCTACTACAGCCACGGAACATTCCACTAGAGAATTAAGTACTTTTAAAACTAGAAGCACGCTTTAATTTTGAGCCGATTCAGGAGCTAACTTAGTTACTACTGTAACCTTACTTTGTCCTACCATTTACTTGTTTATGTGACGTCATAAACCTGGAGATTTAGGCTGAGCATCAGGGACATAGCTACAGCTGTATCAGCTGGATGATACGGGGTCCTCAAGTAACAGCGCCCCCGTAGTGTTGTGGAAAATATCTTATCAACAGTCTCATATTTCGATTGAGACACCCGTAATTTGTATAAATTGGCAATTATTGTCCAAAACTACTATTTTTCGAGCTCGCTCCGCTCGCTCTTCAAAACAATTTTCACTAGCTACGAGTTGCGATCTCATTTCGTCGTAACATTCGTTTAATTTTTTTTTTTTTGTATACAATGGCTTAATAAGGGCTAGCTACACCACTGCTGAAAATAAACTGAGTCAAGTCTATCTTTCAGAAATATAGAGATTAGGCAGTGGCCGGACATGAAGTCTCCGACAGAATTTGTGTGATCAGCACACTTTAGACGCCACAAGTATTACTAGTACTGTCACAGACGTCCCCTAAACGATAGTTTCGTATGTAATCAGGCTCTATTATATAGGGCTCTATTAAAATAATGACAAAAGTTAAAGGTACTGATAAACTAATTTTAGCATTACAGAATGCTTGCCCTGTTCTGCCTATACGAAATTTTCTCTTGCTAGCATGAGTACTGTCTAAAACTCATTAGGTTTTACATTAATTATACGAGGGGACATAAACCTCCCTGGAATAGTCATAGACGAGAAGAAGGACTATCTCTGAGTAGGCACTAAACCTAAAATGGCTGACATTAACGTTTACTTTGGCACCGAATGTGAGCTTAGCTAAAAGCATCTCCATATTTTCTAACTCGGAGGGAAGGCGTCTTTTCTTACTTATAGAAATGCTTTGTTTTATGTAAGTTCTACGATGTTACAGTAATAGTAAATATTGCACATTGGCCTTTCGAAAGAGATAATTGGCGAGCTTCGTAGAGCGTTATCTCTGTCGCACGTAACATTAACCAACCACATCGAAAGACTAGAGGGGTGGATCCACCTCTGAGCGGCATACCACGAGCAACGGCACCGCAGGCTACCTATAACTTACGATGATGGTTACGAGATCTCGCTGGCGGTGGTAGGCTTCACTAGGACCGCCTGTCTCGCCGTCACCATCCTGTCGGATTCCGTTGCTAAACAATTTTTGCTATGTATCGTCGGTGTAGTTCCAGTTCTGTCTAAATGAGCTGGCTTCATATTTTATGATCATGCATAATCTTATTGTAATACTCCTTATAATATAAACATTAACCCACCCACTTCAATCACACTTTACACATACACATTCACACACACACACACAATCACGTTGCACAAAACGCAATCTGCAGTGTCCCTGTATGCATGAATAAAATATATTGACACGTGTCGGGCTACCAGATTTGTATTACATGAGCTACAGGCGCCTTGCCAACGAACAGAATGAATTTTCATAACACGACGTTACTGAAAGGAGTGACAAATGAGATCAAGATGGGAATTTCGATTTATGTAAACATAGGTTTTTGAAGCGATTTGAATCTCATTGTATATTTTGAAAAAGAATTAATGGAATGATTTATTTTGTTAAAGTTAGTACACAGCTATTTTTAAATATTACTAATTCTCTTGGTGCAACTGCGGTCTTATCGCTGATAACGATATCTTCCAGACAACCTTCAAAATGAAGGTACGTACTTAAAAAACTTTAAATATGCTTAAGATAAAAATAAAACAGATGAAAAGGTAAAACTTGACGTTCATTTTTAAGTAATATTAACTAATCTTCAACAAACCATCATAGTAAGGCAAATAAAGAAAGTATTTCAAGACAAACTCGAAGAAACTATACAATAACAAACATGATATAGGAATGAGCTTAACAAATATTGAATCCCACCAACGTTCATAGATTAACCAGCCTTGATTGCAACCAAAAGTCCCTATCATACATACCAACAATATTGCATGATGACTGAGCCTAAGAGCGAACGAAATCAGCGGAGATTACAGAAGTAAGCCTTTTGCTGCACCAGCTGATATTAATCTACGAATCCAGTTTCGGATTCGGAGATTAATTTGCAAAACGGTAAATCATTTTTTTTTTTCATAATTTCTTGGATAATTGAAATACAAGGGTTAGTAAGATAAAACATTGAAAGAAAAACTGCGTTTTATTTACTTTTTATTTCAAAGGCGATCAAACAATTTGAATTTAAGATACACATCAGCCTGTTGACAAGGTGAATATAAATTGGTGGATAAAGCCTAAAAAACAAATGCTGATCTAACACACTCAAAAGCAAACAATAGTCGTAAATTGCACCCTCAGGCCATAACAGAAAAGTACTAACGACCCATCCATCCCTCACCGTTTCACAGCTTAAACGGTCATAAAAACTAAAGCATTGTCCAATGCCGAGTGTAATCCACTTAAACCGACTACCTATTGTATATACAACGCTATGTATGATGTACAGTGCAACGACACTCCAAACAAACAATGTACGGTGGCGGGATGGAGGATCCGACGGAAAATGCGGACAAGGACCGTTTCATACTGAATAATGATGAGATGACATCGTGTAGATGTGGCAGCACTCGCGAATTGTGCTTTGAAGTATTCATTTAGCTAACAGATGCTAATGACTCTAATGACTCTTGTAGTGATCCTACAATCACTATCCTACATAATGGTGAGTGGCTTGTCAAGGGGCACTCAGGCAAGCTAGAGAAGATTAGAAGATTAGGTTCCATTACAGCTTTCACAGTCTGTCAAAAAGACTACATTTTCGAGTGATGAGAGTCGAGTGTCGCAAGTGAAGAGGTTTGATTTTTGCAATCTGTGACGAAATGGTGGAGGTACTAACACAGGATGTTTCATTAACGGGGCTAGATTGCTGCACCAGTTTCAGGTAACTAGGTGAGTACCGAAAGCTTTTAGTGACGTGCGTAAAATTTTAGGGCACAGATGTGACACCGAAAGCGCTGTACGTAGATAAACCAATTTTGTCAAGGACGTAGGTGGAAAGGAAACCTTGAACACTTACTCAGAAGCTTCAAACTAGATTATTGAAACCTAATTTAAGTCCTAAATCAACCCAAATTCGATTTGCCTTTATCTAAATAATTTAATCAAAACTGTTACGCAACAAATCTTGATAAAATTAATGACTTATTTGCTTTTAAATCTCTAGACGTGTCAATCAATAAATTTAATTAATCTCCGAGATGGAACTGAGTAGATTTCCCGCTAATACTAGTGATGTATTTAGCTCGGTGGAACCCTAGTACCGTGCCGTAGGGGTGCGACTGCATTCCTATTAATATTGCATGCGGATACGTGTACTGTTTAAACTAGAGGACCGACATGGGGTCCGCAACGCAAGCTTGGATCTCGGGTAACTCGGGAATGTAAAATAATTTTGCTTTGAGAGTGAAATATTTGAGTTTAGTTTATAGACGTCAAATGTTTTAAATAATACGTGGCTGCAAAGTGGACGGTGGCAAAGCTTGTCTATATCTATTAGCCCAGGAGCCACCAATCCTGAAAGCTCCGTGATCACGGATTCTAATATTTTTAATAAAAAATATAAGTTAACGTTTAGACGAACAAGATTTGCTTGGTCGGCGTGGATTTGATTGGCCGGAAATATTTTAATTAAATTTTTTTATTATTAAATTTCCATAATTTTTTTCCGTCATTACGGATTTTGATTAATCTTATATAGAATTGTGTGAAATATTCTGTTCAACAAGAAAAAATCCGGCCGACCAATGATTTTTAGCCGGAAAGGTCACGCATACCTATTTGAATGGTGTGATAAGGGGTAAAATTTATCCATTATCACGGAATCCTTTTTTTTTTTTTTAATTCACGCGTTTTAATGTCACATTTATGATTATCTTGGTATGCGTGCTTACAAACTGCCGAAAGTATCGCGCATACCAAATTTTAACTCTCCGCTTTTTAACGGTTTCTATATTTCTGTAAAGAGTGAGTGAGACAGATTTTTGGTTCAAGTTGAAACCTTGCATGAGTTCGTCTCTTTCTATTCCCTACGAATTTAACATTTACCTGCCTCAAAGATACACAATACCGTAAAGTGAGGTTGTTTTATGACAGGGCTGCATAGTGTTAACTCTCTTACTCCGATTTCTTTGAAGTCCATAAGACGGCTCCAAGAGTAAGTGAGATACGAGTAAGATCGGATTTATGTTGAAGTTCCATAGGTCTTTCTCTCTTACTCCGAAAAGGTCACAGCATACCTACGATGTCCTACAGCATTTTGGGGGTTCAGATCATTCCGACATTTTAGTCTGCTGTTTTCCTAGCTGTCAAAAGTATCGTTATTTTGTATAGCTTACTACGCATCAGCATTCTAAATATATTTATTAATTTAACAAAATTCACTGTTGAATATTTAAAAAAAAACATTTTATTTGGATTTAAAATTGTCAAACCGTCTAATATTTGTACATCTTTTGATATTTTAAACAGATCTGAGGGCACGGCAGTGCCCCGCCAAGTCTCGAGCAAAACGGGCACGGCCGTACCATCTTTTCTCGAAGCGATTCGTGGCTGTTTCGCCCCCCCTATATCTTCGACGTGGACTAAGCTAGGAGATTAGGTTTTCGGTGAATAATAGTAGGCATTAAAACAAGCTTAAGTTCGAAATTACATGCCAATTGAATTAATAGTTTAGGAGTTACAGTCGATCAAAGTTACACCATTTTGTCACTCACTCACTCACTGACTCACTGACCGATCATCAAAAATCTAAGGAACTTCTAGCAGACTTAGAAACTTCAAATTTTGCACCAAGATAGGTCATTAGCCACATATAAAGGAAAAATTATAAAAACATTAAAAAATAATATACCATAGAAAACAATTTTATATTTGCGGTTTGGCAAGAACATTGTGTATGGATTTTGACTGCATTGTTAACTTTGTTCGTGGTTTATGCATACATAGAATAGAAAAGAATAATATAAATGTAATACATAGACTATAATTAATACATAAAGTTCATAATTCATGAAATTAATAAAGCTAAAACTCCATTGTATTGCGATAAATGTTGTATGCGCGCTCGATAGATGGCGTTGTATCTGTCTGAATCGCGCTATGGTTTCGTTACAGAGCGCAGTCTAAGTAGTACTCTATAATAATTCGACAATTTTCATTTGATAGCGCCATCTATCTATGAACAACCATTTCGAAACTAAAAAAATTTTGTAGTGTTATTCGGAGAACTTAAATTAGCCCGATTAGATAGTAGATTTATTATTGTTACTGAAACAGTTATTTAGGAAAATAGTTTATTAATATAACATAGACATAGTTACATTTATCTAGTTGTTTACGTGTAATTTAGTTTAGTTACATTTAGTTTGTAAGTTAGTAGATACCTATATATTATTTAGTTATTTGTTAGTTAGTTTACTTCTATTTAGTTTGTTAGATAGAGAATGGGTCCTAAGTAAAAAAGTAGCTGAAGTCCAAGAAATTATGAGGACACCTAAAAAAAAGAAAGAAATACACTTACAAAAAATAAATGAGATCCCACCAAAAACATTACATGTAAAAAAATGCCAAGTCTCTCGATGCAGTCTTTCCATCGTAAAAAGTTTTGAGATCTCATAGAAGCCAAGTCCTATTCAAATTATTTTGTAGTTATAAATCAACATTTAGTAATTATATCAATAGTTTTCTTTATATTATAATTATAGTGACTTGGCAATGAGCACAAATTAAAAGCTGCTTGCTGCCTGGAATTAATGTGCAAATATTACTGACGAGACCTGTGATCAGATTATTTGTTATGTGTGAATCATGATGGTCACTACCGACTACATGTTCTAATATAATTAATAATTAAGATTACTTAACTTTCAACTCCTCCAAATATGCCGTTTTATTTGTTTCTTCTTGTGCTCATTGCCAAGTCACTATAATTATAATATAAAGAAAACTATTGATATAATTACTAAATGTTGATTTATAACTACAAAATAATTTGAATAGGACTTGGCTTCTATGAGATCTCAAAACTTTTTACGATGGAAAGACTGCATCGAGAGACTTGGCATTTTTTTACATGTAATGTTTTTGGTGGGTATTGATTTTTTGGTGATATTGTGTCGGTTTTAGTGATATAGTGACGATTGATTCAGTGTACTGTTGCGTTAGAGAAGAACATTTAAAGCACTAGATCCAATCTCAGCGTTTCATCATAACAATTTCAATATGAAGTGTTTTATTTGTAATACATCAACTAAAGAGAAAATTACTCCGTTTTCCGGAAGGGAAGACGCTTTTAAAAAATGTAATAACGTGCTGAGTTTCCGGAAATGAAATGAATCCAGTAAACTCGAACCATTGTGGTACATTGGCCCATCAGCACCGTTAAAGGTTGAGGAAATATTAAGTTGCCAACAGAATGAGGAAGAAAACGAAGAATCAGAAGAAGAGAGAAATGATAATTTTGATGATAATGATGTAGATGATTATTAATTAATAAACTTGAATTGAACATATTTTTTGTATCAACCTTCATTTCTTATATAATCAACCCAAATAAAAATTTACCTGTATTTCCTCTTTTCCATATTAATTAGTATAATAAATAGTTAAAAACTTGAAGAAGAGACCAGAGGTAGAAGAAAGACTAAAAGAAATGTCATCAAGTAAGTGAAATCTATAATAGTATGATCCTCACTCACACAATAAAATTTGGTATGCGCGATACTTTCGGCAGTTTGTAAGCACGCATACCAAGATAATCATAAATGTGACATTAAAACGCGTGAATTAAAAAAAAAAAAAGGTTTCCGTGATAATGGATAAATTTTACCCCTTATCACACCATTCAAATAGGTATGCGTGACCTTTCCGGCTAAAAATCATTGGTCGGCCGGATTTTTTCTTGTTGAACAGAATATTTCACACAATTCTATATAAGATTAATCAAAATCCGTGATGACGGAAAAAAATTATGGAAATTTAATAATAAAAAAATTTAATTAAAATATTTCCGGCCAATCAAATCCACGCCGACCAAGCAAATCTTGTTCGTCTAAACGTTAACTTATATTTTTTATTAAAAATATTAGAATCCGTGATCACGGAGCTTTCAGGATTGGTGGCTCCTCGCCTATATATACTTATAATAAATCTGTAGAGAGGTCAATTCTGTACATGAAATATATTTCATCTGTCACCGCGATTTTGACGCGACAAGACTGTTTAGTTTTGCTCCCGTGTAATTATTATTTTTTGTGAGATTGTGCTACGATTTTGAGTGAATGACTGTTACCGTAAAAGGAAATTATATCTATGAACATAATTATGTTGTTCGTGTGACCAAATACGAGTGATAAACACATTTTTCAGCATATCTGAAAATAAAATTTTTTCATATTTTAATTTGACATTGGCAGTTGTCACATTTTCCTCATAAAAAGTTTTCATTTTATATGCTATGGAAAGCGGTTGTGATGAAGAGGACGGTAGCAGCCGTAATTCTAGCGATGTGACTGTTCGTGCTATGGTACACAATAGAGAAATTATGTCTGATTTAGAATGGGATGACGATGAAGGCTCTTTAAAAGTCGGCAATAAAAGGGTCAGATGCGATTCTAGTCCAGATGATGGCATACAGGATGGAGAATTTACTACGGTGGGCAAGCGTGGTAAAAAAGCTAAAGTGACGACACCACGTTCCGGGTTTTCACCTGCTAAGATATCTCTCAGTAATAACCCAGAATATGTAGAAGTGTCAATTACTTCTAAAGAAATCCTGCCGAAACAGATAACGCTAGCAAAATTATTAAGTACCGAGAAAATTCCTGATATTATAAAGGTTGTATACAAAAGCCCTTTCAAAATTTTGATAAGGTTGAAGACTTATGATGCCGCAGATAAGTTATTGTCGTCTGAAAACTTCAAACAAAAAGGTTGGATATGTAAAAAAACCAATGAGGTTAATGTTTCTTATGGTTTAATCAAAGAAATAGACCTCGATTTAGATGATAACAGCATTAAGGACATATTAGATTGTGAGGTGGATATTTTATCTGTCAAACGTTTGAACCGGAGAGATGATGATGGCAAATGGATTAGAAGTGAGAGTATTCGCATATGTTTTCAAGGCCCTATTCTACCTCCATATGTTTTTGCGTACGGCATCAGGATGAAGGTATTACCTTTCAATTTCCTAGTTACTCAGTGTTCGAAATGCTGGAGATTCGGACATATTAAGTCTTTCTGTCCTAGTAAGAAGCAGATGTGCCCGAAGTGTGGAGGTGAACATGAAAACTGTGACACAGTAAAGTTTCGTTGTATCAATTGTAAAGGAGACCACATGTCAATGGTAAAAAGTAAGTGCCCGGCATTTTTACGCGAAAAAGAGATTAGAGATATAATGAGCAAACATAATTGCACCTACAAAGTGGCTCTTATTAAAAATAAAGAAAATAAAAATGAAGTGCCGAGTCCGAATTTATTTACAGTTGATCAATTATCTAAGGCCGAGGTAATGGTAGGAAAATCTTATTCGGAGGTTGTAAAACAATCATTATTAGTCACAGAGAATTCAAATAGCGAAGATGATAAGGAGGAGGATAGATTGTCTCCAATTTTGAATTCGAATAAGACTTTAGTTCATTCAAGGAAACCTACTAAGTCTGTGAAGGTAAAGAAATTAAAACGCAAGAGGGTCAAATCTCTAGCCCAGGAGGAGGTGGCATCAGAAGTTATAGCAGGAAATGAGACAAATATCGAGAACCAAGGGGATAAATCTCACATCAATAAAGATAATTTTAATTTAAAGAAGTTTTTAAAGAAGATTAAGGAAATTTTATGTTCTAAAACTCAAATTGAAACCAAAATTATATGTATTGTCCAGTATGTAATTTCAGAATTGAAATCATTTATGATGAATTTCTTTACTATTGATTTTTTGATGCAGTTGATTGGATGCGGTAGCAATGGCTTGTAACAATAATAATATTGAAAATAGATTGATAAGCATTTTTCAGTGGAACGCTAATAGTTTGGGCCCCAAGATGGATGATTTCCAATGTTTATTGCTGCGGGAAAAGATACACATTGCCATTGTAAGTGAGACTTGGTTATCTTCTGATAAATTCTTGAATATAAGCAATTATAATATAATCAGAAAGGATAGATTAGATTCTTATGGTGGTGTATGCGTTATAACTCATAAGTCAATTAAAGCCCTACAGAGAGATTATGCACATCCAAATTCTAGTATTGAGATGATTACTCTGGAGATTTTTAATGTGCCTGGAATAAAGAATATAATTTCAATTTATTGTCCGCCTTCATCAATTACTAGTCAGTCCGACTGGCATAATATTTTTGACAGATTTGATAAAGAAACGTTGATTGTTGGTGATTTCAATGCGCATCATATTACCTGGTCAAATAAGACTGATCGACGAGGAGAAATGGTATACGACTCTTATTTTGATAAAGATTATGTGTGTTTGAATAATGGAAATGCCACAAGAATTAAATTTGTTAATGGACTCTTACAGCAGTCTTCTCCAGATGTATCATTTGTTTCCACAGATTTAGCAACAAAAATATCTTGGGATACTACAAGTGAGTCGTTAGGCAGTGATCACATAGTTATCAAAATGAAGTACGGTTATAAACCTACCTACAATTTCATAAAGCGACGTAACTTCAAAGAAGCTCGCTGGAGTGAATACCGTGAAAAATCGGATGAGATGTTCTCTAATTTAGATCTTACGATGAATGTTCAAGAATCTTATAACTTATTTGTTTCCAAAATTGATCAACTGGCTGAAGAGACTATTCCATGGATTAAAATTTGCCAAGATCCTACTGCAAAATTTGTATCTAAGCCATATTGGACACCAGAGTTATCGAAGGCCGTGGCTGAAAGACGTCTAGCATTGGCAAAATTGAGACGTAATCCTACTCCAGACAATTATAATTTTTATGTTACTAAAGTAAATGCAGCTCGCAAGCTGGTTGGCAAAGCTCGTTCGAAGGGATGGAAAGAATTCTGCACGAGTATTGATTCGGAAACATCGGCGTCAGAGATGTGGAGAAAAATGAAATGGGTAAAAGGTGGGAGGTATAGTAACCGTTGTGTTGATTCTCAACAATGTAAAGAGCTATTACAATCTTTGACACCTGATTTGGCTTGCGAGGAACCTCCTTCATTTAAGGAGGGTTCAAGTTCTATAGAAGGAGAAATAACATTGTTTGAATTGGTAAACTGTTTAAAACGCAAAGATACGTCGCCAGGCATAGATAATATATCCTACTCTATGATTTTTAATTTATCTCCTTCTGGTAAAAAGTTTTTGTTACATATATATAATTTGATACTGTATACTGGTGTTATACCAAGCCAGTGGAGAAGCATAAAGGTAGTTCCAATTCCTAAACCCGGTAGAGATCCCAGTAGTTCAAATTCTTTACGTCCAATATCTTTAATGTCTTGTCCATGCAAGATATTTCATGGAGTTTTACTAAAACGTCTTGAATGGTTTGTTGAGAACTCTAGCCTTTTTTCTCCTTCCACTATTGGTTTTCGCAGATCACATTCATGCCTGGATAATCTAACAAGGTTAATAACATCCATTCAGATAGGGTTTTCTAAAAATCTGGCCACCATTGCATGTTTCGTTGATATAAATAACGCGTATAATAATGTAAATATTAATCAGATGATTTCCGTGTTGGAAAGGATAGGGGTTGGGGGGATGGTTTGTAGGTATATCTTTAATTATTTGAGTCAAAGGTATCTACAAATTGATACGGGTATGGATGGTATTATAGTAAGACAGGCAAGTGTAGGGTTAGCGCAAGGTGACCCATTATCTCCACTCCTTTTTAATCTTGCAACTATGAATATTTGTAAACAAATTACTAGCTGTAAAGTTTCACAATACGCAGATGATTTTGTTCTTTATGTATCTTCAAGTAAACATAATTTTGATGCAGCCATTAATCACTTGCATACAGCCCTAGATGTTCTTGTTGAAAATTTAGCTGAGATGGGATTATTTTTGTCTGAATCAAAATCCAATGTTTGTGTATTTAGTAGGTCTAGATGTTTAACCAATGTTCACATCAGTGTAAATAACAAAGAGCTCAGGGTTGTTGATAAAATTAAATATCTTGGTTTGTGGCTTGACTCATCTCTACGGTGGGGTGTACACATAAACGAAACATGTGAAAAATCTTACAAATATTTAAATATTCTTAAAACTTTAGCAGGAAAGTCTTGGGGCGTTCATCCCAAACATTTAAGAAGATTGTACATTTCTCTTGTCAGAAGTCGAATTGATTATGCTAGTTTTTTATATGGAAATAGTGCAAGAACGCATTTGAATAAATTAGATGTCTTGCAAAATCGAGGATTACGAATCTGTGGTGGTTTCATCCGTACAACACCTATTTGCGTTATGGAAAGTGAGCTCTGTGTATCACCACTATTTGTGAGGAGACATTGGTTAGCTTGTAGATATTGGTTAAGAGTGAACTCCTTTAGTCATAATATAACTGTATCTCTATTAGAAGAATTATCTACTTTATGCACGAATGCCTATTGGCGAAACAAGAAAAAACCCATTTTAATCGATATTTACAAAGAGTTTCAAAACATTGTTGTTCATAAGTCGCCTATGTTGGATAATTATAGTATGGATACTTGGATATCGAATATTAATATTAGAGATTGTGTTATTTGCAATGTTGATGAATTAAATGTACCAAAACGTTCAACAAGCGCGGCTAATTTGAGGATGTTGATTTCGAAGATGTTTGATTGTAGGTATGATAATTATTATTTTGTATTCACTGATGGCTCGAAAGATGCTCACGGTGTTGGCGCAGCATTTTTTGATATTCAGACAAATGTTGGTATTAAATTTAAATTATGTTATGATGCTTGTATCATGAGAGCTGAACTGACGGCTATTGTTGAGGCCTTGTCTTACGTTCAGTCTCTGCCGCACAAAAATGTTGTGATATTGTCTGACTCCAAAAGTGCTCTTCAGCACTTGATTCGCTGTGTATCGGGAGGTCGAGGTATGCCGATAGCGTATGAAGCGTTGAAAATTATTCGCATCTTGCAACAAAAACTTGTAAATATTAAACTTCAGTGGATAACTTCCCACGTAGGTATCCCGGGAAATGAAATTGCTGACAAGCTGGCCTTAGAGGCTATTGAAGACGGCATTGCTATTTCCGGGAAACCTTATTTTACTGAGCTTATTCCTGACATGAAAAAGTTTTGTCTTAAGTTGTGGGAGGACCACTTCAATACTGTAACAGTAACAAAAGGTCTGTGGTACAGAACTATGCAGCACGAACTGCCTCGAGCTCCTTGGTTTGACGAGTCTTACATGCCAAGAGAACTATTGGTTTTAGCATTTAGGGTAAGGTCAGGCCATGTGCCTGTTAATAGTTTCCTACACCTGATGCGTGTAAAGCCATCTCCTTTATGTGATACCTGCATAGATAAAGTTGAGGACTTGTACCACATCTTGTTAGAATGTTGTGCATATGGTGACTTGAGGCCACAGTTGTGTACGATGGTCGGTGGCGATGTGTATAGTGGTGGAATTAATGTTATGCTTGGGAAACCTCTTTCGGAGCAGAGTGTGGCTATTTATAAATTTATTAAGGCTGTTTTTTCGAGGAGAGATACTTTTTAGTTTATATCTTATAAGTTTTTGTGTTTTCTTTTAATGGTTTCAACACTCTGTTCCGGGCTGTTTCCTGGGTATGGCGTGGGTTCTGCCATTGTGCATGTCGCCATCGATTATGTCGGTAGGCTCTGTCATTGGGTTGATGGGTGCCCGGCATTTTGGCGAGAGGTGATTTTTTATATAGGTAATTATGTAAATTAGGTAGTGGTGGTGTTTTAAATATTTTTAGTTTATAGATAGTATTTTAGTTTATTTTTTAAATGTATTAGCGTTACCTTACGAGGCTGACCTCGTACAAATGTACTGCAAGCCTCTAAATAAATGATTAAAAAAAAAAAAAAAAAATATATATTTCCAAAATAACTATCAGGGGGTGATTAGGGATCGATACTGATGCCAAAAATGCAATCAGTAAAATTATTGTCTGTCTGTCTGTCTGTCTGTCTGTCTGTCTGTCTGTATAACCGTTATAGAAACAAAAACTACTCGACGGATTTTGACGAAACTTGGTACAATTATTTATCATACTCCTGCGCTGGTTATAGTATACTTTTCATCACGCTACAACCAATAGGAGCAGAGCAGTGAAGGGAAATGTTAGGAAAACGGGAGAAGTTACTCCATACACGCTAATCTTCGGAACTACTGGACGGATTTCATTGGTTTTTTTTTTGTTGTATAGCTATTAAGTCTGGGCAACAAATAGGCTATAATTTATCTTGAAAACTTGAACACCTGATGCAGAACTGCAATAGATCAGCTAAACTATAAGACATACAAAAATAGCGCCATAGCAAAAATTGTTCCGCGTGTTGAGCATTTTCTGCTGAGAAAATAAATTTGAAGATATAGAAGACCTGATGTGGAACTCCAAGAGCCCAGCTACACTATTACATATACAGTAATGACGTCTTAGCAAGAGTTGTTCAGCCTGGTGAGCACTCCCTGTTGTCGTATAAAAACTGAAGATCTGGAACACCTGATGTGAAACTCCAAGAGCCCAGCTACACTATAACATATATAGGAATGACGTCTTAGCAAGAGTTGTTTAGTCTGATGGGCATTTCCTGTTGACTTACAAAACTGAAAGATCTGGAACGTCTGGAATCGTCATGCGCGTCCCGTTGTTTTCCCGTCCCCAGGCTCTAAGAATTCGACATCAGACGTTTCAGGTCTTCGATTTTGACGACCCCATTGTCGCTGGCATAAGCAACAGGATCCGCGTACGAAGTCGCTGGCAGAAGCTAGTAATGTATATTTGTTTTGCGTTTATTTGGTAGACTGACCGTAAACATGAATGGGTGTCCCTTTTTGTTAAATATAAGCGAAGATAACTTTCATAGCTCTACCAGTTCATGTTTTGATGAAGTTTTAGCTTGCAGTCTACGCAAAATAAAACTTAAATGAATGTCTACTTTAATCTTTTAGAAACTGCACAGAAACTGCACACATAAACCTTAATGTTTGATGCTATTACTCATTAAGCTCATTCATTAAACCGCCTTCTTCAACCCCTTTAATCTAATCTACGAGACTTAACTTAAAAAAAGAAGAAGAACAAGAAACAGTGCTCTCTACTCTATAAATATACATTGTCTTGCAGTTCGTAGCACAAATGCGACCTTCCTCATTAGAATGTCTGAGAGGTTGCCGTCCGAACTCCCAAAACATTTCTTTGGCTACCCTCTTTGAGTTGTGTTAATGCATAAATATATAAAATGTGTGCTTTGCCTGCGAGCACTACCTCCCCAGAGGAAGTGTGAGTGTCTTGGATGACTTAGGAATACTCGGATAATGTGTGGTTTGTTTTCTTTTTCTTTTTGAGATGACTTTGCTGGAACATAATCGGCTGATCTTAAATTTTGTACTTATTTTAAAAAGTGCTATAAAGAAAATGTGACCCACATACAAGATAAGAAAGTTTTCCGACATGTTTCTTTATTCATAGAAGTCTTGATAACTTGACAACTTTAGAACTTTCTATGGTAGAAAAGAAAAAAATGTTTTAACATTTTCTGAATCCCAGCCTAAAATGGTAACAACGCAAAGGCGTCGTCCCATTCAAAGAAAATCTGCGATCACCACGCGTGCCACGTTTGCCTTAGACGTGTTGGCAATTTCATACTTGGGCTGTCATCTCTCTTACAAATTAAATCTAATTAATTCGTAAAGCAGTCCAAGGCAAATATCCCAAAACAAATTACACCACGTTGAAACACCAGCAAATCCACAGACGGAAATAATTCGTGAAACTTAATTATGCAAAGTGGCAGGTATTTTTAGGCGGCCTCTCCAAACACTGGTCCACTGTGCAGGTGAAAAGGGTGGTGCTATGTACAATAAAAGCAAATCCGTCATGGTGTTACAACAGAGTAGATAGATACAGAAATCCTGCTCCATGAATCGAGCAAAAATTCAGCATAATATATTATGATGTTTAATTTTCTACATGAGAATATGTTAGCTTTTTTTTTATCGTGGTAAAATCATCAGAGTCCTGCAACCCAGGGCAGGGCGGGAGGGACTGTCAGACTTGTACTGACTAAAATCCACGGTGTCCTTCATTAGCCCTTACGTTCCAGGGTCACGGTAATGGAATAAGTCCCGCGACCCCGACAGGCTTTGGCCCTCTAGAGGGGGGCACCGTCATCATGCTGAAGCTCTTTGAGGCGCGCGTGGAACACAACGCGCCGTCGACCCGGGCATGCGACGTCCGTCGCCGAGGGCGTCCACCACCGCGGGTGGAAGTGCGAAACCTAGCACTTTTTGTGAATTACTTCCATAAATGCTCCGAAAATTAAACTGAATCATCAGTTGACAACTGGCATGTACCAGAGAAAAAAAAATTAAGGCATGTGCACCCCATCTCTCTAGTATTCCTGCAGCACATGAATAAGACATTCAGACTAAATTGTTTTATGAGGGCCAGTTTTTATTATATAGCATCTGTTACATAAACTGGGTTGACCTGTAAATGCTTGAGTGTAAACATGGTACCTACTGCCAGGCTTGCGCTTCATGCGCCTTTTTTCACTATTTGCATGAAGTGACCCTTCTGCACCTATCTGGTTTGTGGTCATACGTACAATAAAAGGAAATCCGTCACGGTATCACCGGACACCGTGCAGCGCGACTGTACCCCACAGTGCACAGTTAATCGGATTCTATTCCCCTACATTAGTACCAAACGCGATGAATCAGACTGCCTGAGTACGTTCAAAGTCATTATTTTGACACTGTAGGAGATTTTGAAGTGGCTTTTGATATTGACTCGAAAATTAGCTTAATTGTTCATCATATTGTCTTCCTAGGGTTTGAGAAACTATGTGATATGTCGGATGATCGGATTCCAGCTCAATGAAGCTGAATATCAGTATTTGACATGGAATGACTACTTATCTAAACTTCACAAACCAGTAAGACGTGTGTAACACGATACCATTTGGTAAGACTGATTGAAAGACTTCCGAGCTTCCTCAATACCGATTGTCAAATATGTTCAAATCCAGAAGAAATACAGCCGGGACCGACGGCTTTACGTGCTCTCCGAGCCACTAGATTGGTGGTCATCCATCCACAGACCAACCTCAGCAAGTGAAGCTTAACTTTGAAGATCGAACTACGTGGCTGTTATAATTTAGCCAAGAGCTTCTCAAAGAAATAGCTTAGTGTGAAATTTAATCGTGTCTCAAATTATGTTCTACTTGTTGATAATTATGATAACATTCCTTAAATACAGGTGACATTCATTGTGTATTTAGCTGCACCTCTTAAGACTATCGTCTACCGAGCGCTCGTCCATACTAAAAGAGAAAACGTTTTCCTACCCCTAAATGTTATCCTATCTCATTGATTTTTTAGAATGCTTCTGACACTGTAAAAAACTAGGTTTATAGGTTTTCTTTTTTTCAAAATTTATAATAGTTTGAAAGTAACAGGCGCCTAAAAGTTACTATTTTTATGACAAAATCTTCATTGAAGTAAAACCTTTGTATTTTAAAAACAAAGAAGTTTTAGAAAAAAATCAAAAGCTACAAACCTAGAATATAATATGCTGAAACGATTGACACCAGAATCTAAGAGATTGGACGTGATTTAGTATGTGAAAAACGTTTTCTCCCGAGAGACAAATTTCATATAAAAAATACTCACAGTCAGTCGCGAGCTGCAACGCTCTCTATCGCACGATCGGGGGTTTTTAAACGCGCGAGAGGGACAGCACGAGTTTTTCTAAATACCTATTTTTTGAAAAGACAGCCGCTATACAATCCTCTTAAGTTTATGTTTGTTCCTCCACTGCTCACTAATTCAGTGTCGTAGAATACGGAACAGTGTATCACCTGTTACCGTCTTGTGTAAGCTTTAGAGAACTCCGGAAGACGAATATCTGTACTAACGTGTCTTATACAGTACTTACCTTACATTCTATCTTGAGCTCGGCTAACATAAACGCTGTTAACATACTGTAAGTGCTGGGCACTATATTCGATGCTGTCTACATTTTTTTTAATGTTTTGTTTTTCTATTTCATCATCATCATCATTAGCCGAAAGACGTCCACTACTTAAAAAGGGTGTTTAGAGGATCTATGGACCTAGAAAGAAGTAAGAAACGCTGATGTAGCAATTTCGATTCCACAGGAAACAAACCACGAAAATATTTAAAAGGTATAGAGTAATAATTGAAAAGGAGGCCTTTGTCCAGCGAGGGATAAAGCTGGCTAACATAAAAAAAGCCTAAATCTTGAAAAACTCACATGAAATCGATGAAATGACTCACTACTAGAAAATATCGAAAATGATTATTGAATTCCATTACTAAAGTGTCGCAATTACCATTAGACACGTAGAAATTTCGCCTACGCGTTTAACTACATACGTATTACTTAGAAATAGTGTTACAACAACACTTAATCCCACAACCTACGCACGATAATCGAAAATAATTTCCAAACACATCAACCATGAGTGTCAATCCCGCATTACTCCACCCCTCAACCCTGGAGGATCCCGGAGTACCCCGGGGCGGGACTCCCTCCGTATCAAGCCTCACAGTCACTAGCAAATTACGTAAGCCTCCAACGCTACAATTTTTCAATCGCCTATCGCTCGGAGCGAAACCGTTTCGTTCACTAAATTGAGGATCTTTAGTCTTATTTTACGAGATCGATGATCGTACCTTGTTTATGTTTATGAATAATCGGATGAGTGAGTGTGATGATCATGTTTGTGGCAATTTAAGTTTCTATACGGAAATTGAACTGCTACGGCTTCTGTTTGCCTGGTACATGAGATGGAGCGAAGGGATGATCAATGTTAAATTGTATTTTAATTTTGTCTCCTCAGCAATACACAAAAATAATAAATACAGTTAAATACTTGCCTTAACAAAAAAAAAATATTCTGTGTATGTAATTTTCTTTTTTTAAATCAGTGTATGAAAGCTTTTAAAAACATCATAGCGTTTATCTACTCCATCAAAAATATGACATGTCCACGACAATTTACAAATAATCTGGCCCCAGGTGTAAAGCCAAACAAATGACTATTACTAAACAACATAATGAGAGTTACTACCTTACTTTTAATTCCGCAAAGTGAACGCATTTCCTACCTAAATTCATTATTTAAATGCACCGTTTTACTTATAAACAAATAATAATTTACATAATGGGCGGCCATTTTTCTCGGTCTTAATTTTCCCGCCCTAACGTCACGTCTTGAGACAAAAGATTGATATATTCTCTCTTTTCATTAAGTAAAAATGATTTATTTTATAACATCCCCTACTTTTGTAACGTAAACGTTTGCGTTTAAGTTCTGCGAAACTTTTGAGTTAGGGAGTTCATTAAGTGCCGCGCTCAGAACGTCAATATTTTTGAAGAGAAGATTTGAAAGAAAAGTTTCATCATTAAGTTATTTTGGGCACTCATCTCTCCGAGTAATAAAAGAAGCGTTAATTATAATTAAACTTGGGTTAATGTAGTCTACAATTAATGTATTAACAAAACACCTGATTACATTACTAATGTAAATAATAAGACTATAGCAAACAGTCTTCTACGATCGCTAGCTATTAAATTACCGTTCCCCTGTATATTAATGTAAATAAGTAAACGTTGATCATGTCTGGGATGATTCACGCCAACTGAAATGTTATATATATGGTATTAATAAAATAGAGGAGTTATTTTTGTGAAGATATTTTGCGCTTTCTGTTCAACAATAGACACAAAATGATGATGATGGTGATGATTTATTTAGTCACTAGTTTGACAAACAGCATTTCATTTAAGAAGGCGTGTACCATTGCATCATACAAGACTGTTTTAAAAGCTGTTTTAAACTATTTGTTTTTTAAACTGTGTAGTCTTCAGGGTAAGCTCACATTAGAAAAAAAACTGTAAAACTCTAGGTTAAAGGTGACTCTGATCTAGACTAGAGTCACGAACAAATCCATTACAAAAAAAAACCACTGATAAGTGTCAATTTTAAGTAAAATTAAAACGTCTTTTTGATTCGACGAAAACCCAGCATATTTTTCCCCTTTTTCTGTTCACTTCCCTTAATAATATCATGTTACATCGATAAGTACAAACTGATTACATACCATTTGTAATTGGCACAATCACTGAAGTGACAGGTAACATTCACTCATGGGACGGCTGTCCCCCTGTCCCCTGTCCCGATATCCCCTATGTAAATCAGGAATTATCGTTTGTATAAAGGGTAAGGGCATCTGATATTAACTTTATTGTATAGACATTTTTTTTTTTTTTTACGTGGCAAAATCATCAAATGAGTCCTCCAGCCCCGGGCAGGGCGGGAGGGACTGTCAGACTTCTACTGACTAAAATCCACGGTGTCCTTCAGTAGCCTGTTATGTTCCGGGGTCACGGTAAGGAAATAATCCCGCGACCCCGGCAGGCTTTGGCCCTCTGAGAGGGGGGCCCCGTCATTATGATGACGCTCTTTGAGGCGCGCGTGGGACACAACGCGCCGTCGACCCGGGCATGGTCCATGGTCGGGCAGCGAGTTGCCCTTTACTCGCTGCCCGCATGCCCGCGCCTACGGTGGCCGGAGATCGTCTTGCGACGTCCGTCGCCGCGGGCGTGCACCACCGCGGTTGGGGCGGAGGGAGGACACTGTCCTCTCTCGCGCGCGGCCCGCCTCCTCCTTCGCGAGCATTACTGCTTCGCAGAAGGAGGCGACCGCCTCCCACTCCGTCTCGCCCCGCAGCATGGCCGCAACCAATGCCGGGCGCGAGAGGTCTCCGCCTATCGCAGCCGTGAGGACACGTCGGTGCTCCGCCCAAGCTGGGCAGTCCTGCACCGTATGCTCCACCGTGTCCTCCGGGCGATCTTCGCAGTGGTGACACCCAGGCGTTTCCTCCTTCCGCATTAGACACAGGTACCTCCCGAAGCATCCGTGCCCGGTGAGGACCTGCGTCAGGCGGAAAGTAAGGACGCCATGACTTCTCTCCAGCCACTCCTCAAAGAGGGGTCTTACCGCCGCAATTGCGGCGTGCCCGTTATTGTATAGACATAGTTTACGTTTGTATTTGATGCGATAATCACTGATAAGGGTTTGGTCAGATGGATGGTATTCGATTTTAATGTTGATGATATTGTTGAAGAGAAAAAGGGTTATGTTATGACGAAGAGCATTCTTTAACCTTTGGAAAATTCAACGGAATTCCTTGTGGTTTCAGCGTCCATTCAATACCTACAGTTGTCTATTTACTTAAAAAAACCAAATGACTTTTTATTTAAGATAGACTGGCCTTAGACCATCATCTCGTCGCATAGTATGCAACGATGTGATTAACGGTGAAGCATGCTTGCTCATAAGTAATCTATTCACTTTTGACTGGAAGACCCCAAGGTTGTACTTATCAGAAAACACAGAATCTGGCAAGAAATTCCACTCCTTAGCAGTGCGCACAATGAAAGTATATGAATATTCAAACCGATATTTACTTAAGGGTGGGATGTTCACAATGTATCCATGGCGCATTAAACTGCCGTACGTCCTGTAGAACGATGATGAAAAGAAAATATAAATACCATTTATGACTGAACATTGTGCTCATTTGCATACGTGCAAGACCCAGAAATGTCCAAATATATATTCTAGACATGCAAAGGCTAAGTCTAACTAGACTAAACAGCTAACTATCACACCAATTACTAATTAAACAATATTAGGTATTAGCACTTCGCTAAAAGTATGACGCATCCACACACGCGAGAATAACATTTATATAATACTATACATAGGCGTTATATTTGCGTGTAAATGACTACCGCAGAGAACTGTTAGTTCGACAAAATAATACTAGCTATTGCCGATGGCTTCGCCCGCATGTTACTGTAAAATTACCCCATAGATACGCAATACAGAGATAAACGAGACCCTTTGTTTTATTTTAGACTTAACCTATTTTTGAGCCAAAAATCAAGATGGGTCCCGCCATTTGCAATAGCAACCGTGGCCCTGGAACTCAAAGGAACAGTCGCGAATTTTTAGTCATTAACAGTCTGACAGTCCCTTTTGCGTCACCCATACATCCATCCAAACCTCCTTTTCGCATTTTTAATATTAGCTAGATCAAATACATATAAGCCTAAGCACATGAAATCGAATTACTAAGTCAACACTAACTGAAAGGACATTAATGTATTGACATAGAATATCAATATTTATTTACATCTTATAATTAATTAGTAGAGAAATTATTCAACGCTTATTTTAACTATTTATAGAAGTAAGTTCATATTTTAAAGTCTGATTTAAATATTCAATATTTATGACATTAAAGTCATCCATGCAGTTCAACTGTGAAGGAGTGTTGCTGATGCCATATTGAAATATAATAACTCTAACCAGAGAAGAAGAACCTAGATCTTACATTATAAAATGTCCGTATTTCTAGTAGACCACAGAAGCCAAAACACACAAAAAGGCCTATCTACACACAACAGTGCCGACACGTTCCGTACCGTACCGTTCCGTGACGTGATCAGTGCCATATCGATCAGTGTCAGTGAAATATGATATTGTACCATACATTTTGTTCGACGCTATCCGTACTCATCAGTGTCAGTGCCGTTCAGTGATGTTCGTTCACTCGTATATATGAACAGCACGTCACGGAACGGTATGGTACGGAATGTGTCGGCACTGTTGTGTACGGATAGGCCAGGTTCACACGGAAATTATTTTCCCGTATAAACGATTTTATAGAATAGAGTAGTGACAACAGAATATATATGAAAACTTAAAAATTGTTTACACGGCGTTCATACGGGAAAATCCCGTGTTCGAGAAATATATTTTACCGTATACCGTGCGAAGTTGTCACCGGAACGCCGCGTCTCGAAACGATTTTATCGAATACGACACGCAGTGGCGCTTATGTTCATGTTGTCTCGTTCACACGACTCGCCCATTCGAGAATCGTACGCACTCGCATGCGTGGCCCGAAAAAATCGAACCGAATGGTTGCCGTGTGAACGACTGCATCGTATACGGTAAAACCGTATACGTGAAAAAATCGAATCGAATGGTCGCCGTGTGAACCTGGCCATAGGCCTCGTCGTTCGATTTCTTCGTAGAACAAGTGAAAATCTCCAAGGAAAATATTTAAATGTTGGGTGGCGCTCACTTACACATTTATGAAAAGTGGCTTCACTAAAGCATTACGTTTTGTTTCGATCACGGAATCTGGAAATTCTATAATCTAGGACCTACACTTTTAAAAGCTAATTTGCACAAAGTATTTTATTTCTGACAGCTGTTAAAATGGAGTTTATAGGCAGGCACTCCTTCTTAATTGAACCCCATAGTGCGAGGGTATACGTCATGTACTCATACATACTAGCGCAGTCTCTCCTGATCGAAATCTAATCGAGTACGAATATAAGTCAATTAAGCAAATAACTAGAAAGGAAACAATACTGTCTCCCGTTTTAGTTAACACGAAAAACCACTTCCACTGTTAGCATAGCGATGTTCCGATACTTAATTAGATATTAGTTAATTCGACTATTCTCGCCGAAATCAAAGAGTCGGCTGAGAACGGAAAAACTGGTTTTCGACGACTTTATTAAAAATAAAGTCGTCGAAAACTAGTTTTTCCGTTCTCCGTTCCGTTCCTTCAGTTCGGCTTATGACTATTTTATGCGTGTTTATTAATAGATTCGGAAGTGTAAATTCTTTCTTTGCTTGATCGCATTAAACTTTTTAGATTAAAGAATTTATTTTAGTGTCCAGTAAATTTTTCAACAAGAATTTTGTCAAAAAATTATAAAATTACAACTCAAAAGAAGGAATGATTTATATAACATCCTTACTTCCTAAGATCGGAAACACTTAGTCAACGATTTAAGAGACATAATAAGAAACACTAATAATAAATCATGTTTGTTTATGTGGTAAAAACATCAAATGAGTCCTCTCGCCCTGGGTTGAGACCCAGGGCGACTCATTTGATGTTTTAAGGAACTGACAGACTCGTACTAAAAACCACGTTGTTCCTTCAAAAGCCCATTACGTTCCAGGATCGCGATTACAGTCATAGTTTGTTCATTAATTAACATCCCACATCTTTATTGATTCCTACTTTCCCAGATTTGGCTAAAAATATACTTGAGATAACGTAGATTAATTAATCAGTACGGTATATTGACAAATGACTCCATTTAGGGCCTACACACTTGACCGCAACCGTAAACGATATTAATTATACATAGTATCTACACATAAACGGTAAACAGTTAAACGTTTAAAAAATAATGTTATGAAAAAATATAATATGATGAATGCTAGAATCTTAATCAGGTCCGTTAGTGACAGAATATTTAAACTTAAAGCGATACATTAGCACCCACATTTTAAAAAAATAACTATCTAGCAATACAAATGGATTTTTCAACCTTTTTGTTTTTTTTATTCTGGGGACAAATAAAAAATATAGGGGCAATTCAAAAAAATAAAGCTACGAATTTCAGGAATAAAATATATGCCCTAAATTGAAGGATCCGCAATCGGCGTGAACAGTTAATTTTAGTCAAGTTGCTCATACGTTCAACTCGATACAATTCCTAAAGGTAATCGTAATAAATCTTCCACGTTTCAACATCTAAATAATACCAAGAATCCGTCTTAATCGTACAACTACCGAGAACAGGTTGAAGAGACTACCACAACAACTGAACTCAATCGTAAATAGGCCAATCAATATACTAAATTCCCTTTGATGGTCCGTAAAACCCTACAAAGTTGGCGAGTAATAGAGTTTTCACGTCGTTGGCAGCTGCCCGAGTGCCAATCAAATTAGGAGCGATTATCGAACGATGCCGATCAGGACTTTGAACGATCGCAACTGAAGCTAATCTACGGATTTAATTCTTTTACCCAACCGCTACAGGGATTTCGAGTAATCTCTTTTCATAATTTGTGGAAAAAAATCCATTGAAAATTATCAGGAAATTGATTTTGTTACAGAGCTTTGTCGCGCTTTGAGTGGAAGAATTGGGTCGTTCGGTGGCGTGGAATAGTCTCATTTTCCATAATATTCCGCGATCGTTTCACTTAATCCGTTTCTTCAAAACCTTTTTATTCTCGTTTGTATAATATCGTTATATCATTTTCGTCTTTATCAAGCACATCATCTTAGGTCTAATTTCCTTCACAAAAATGCTGGTCTTATGAGAAACTAGCTGTTGCTAGAGGCTTTGCCCGCGTGTATCTCAAAAACAGTCCCACAGGAACGTCATATATTGATAAAAAGTACCCTATGAGTTAAGTTTTTTTGTGAAAAGGTTACAAACATCTGTCTATCCTCACAAACTTTCGCTTTTCTAGAAATGCATGATAGAAATACTCAAGTTCCTCCTCATTAAAAAAACAAATGCAAATTCTAAATGCCAACCCTCATCATAAACAAAGAACATTTTACTTAGCTCGACAGCTTTCATGGCTATTTTTTCACCATAATCTAATAGCTTTTCCGAGCCCGTATCGGTGATTAGTTCCAATTATTGGCATTCGACGCACATGCGGCTCGCCATTTCAGTAATTGCCTTTATTTCTTCAGGATCCTGCTCTTACCGCGCTTTTGGCTGAATTGTTTTCTTTTTCGAAGGCTTACAAACGAAATTGGATGCTGTTGTACTGCGAATTAGATTTAAAATTAAGTTAGTGTTATTTGTCTACTTTTTTATTTGTTCTTTTTGTGAGAGTTGAACAAGCACACGTTCAATCCTTTTTTTTGCGAGGGATAATCGTCAAATGAGTCTTTACGCTCTAAGTGGGGTGGAACTGTTAGTCTTTTACTCATCAAAAAACACCCTGTTCCTTCAGTTGCCTTTTGCGTTCCAGGTTCACGGTGTCCTTTAAAGACGGTCTCGTGACCCCGGCAGGCGTTTTGCCCTATGTGATGGGTGTACTACGCCCAATATTATCGAATATAATTTTATCGACCACTATGCATCGAAGTTCTAAATACTCGAATGTTCGTTTTATTGAACGGGTCTCCATTAGTTTGCTAACTGCTAAGATCATGTCAATCCATAAGGAAAGCATTTTAAATAGATTTTAATTAACAAGTTTCATCTCAAGAATTTCAAACTTAAGAGAGAAAACCAGTAAAAAGAATGTAGACGCATTACAAAAACTTTACATTTTAACTTAGTGAAAAACTCACTGAACTAAACGAATCTGTGAACTACCTACTCAAATCTTTCCGTGAGAGAGGATGGAAACTCCTTGAACTCCTAACAAGAATCGAGTCATAATAAAAGAAAAAGAAATCTAGTTTCACGATAAACCTAACTCTTGTAATAAAAAGAAAACTTTGCGACGATTCCATTTCACCTCTTTTAAAAAAACGCTGTCGACTTGTAAAATCTTCCAACTAACATATTACGAAGATGAGCCGAAACGCCTTGACGTCGTAAAACGTACCCAGCAACGAGCTAGCAAGATCATATTCAAGTTTATATTTTAGTCTCCTCAAAAGTTCGGTTATCATATAAAACGTGTTGCTGAAAATACTTCTATAGTGAAGTTTGGCGAAAAACTTGGTAACTTGCAGAATTGATCATGTTTTGAGACATTTTGAGTCTTTGATCCTATAGCTAGGAGAATAAACTTGATTAAGATACAGCGTAGCCAACTAAATCTTTACAAAAATTAAGCTAGGCATCGTTAAAAAAATAAAATGAGGAATTTATCAAAATCTTGAATGAATTTCTTTTTTTTTTTTTTTGATAGATTTTCCATGTATATAATTCTGAACTATAGTGGCGTATGGATGAAAAATGTACTAATTTCTTATATTTGATGGTGGGAAATTCTTACTATCGATAAACGTTGCGTTAAAAAATAACTTTTTGTTTTATCGCAATAGTAATAGAGATGCGCAACTTTTCTTGTTTCATTATAAAAAATAAAATAAAAAACGTTGCCCCATACAAATAATTACTTCGGTATCGTAGGTGCGTTTACAGCCCAACCAGGAATAACCAATTGTTGACACTAACTATAAAACTGAGTTACTTTAATCATCAAATGAGTACTGAAACTGTCAGACTCGTACCGAACAAAATCCACAATTTTCCTTCAATTTCTCTTTACGTTCGAATTTCCAGAGTCACCTTCTCAGAAAATCCCGTGTCCCCGGAAACTTAGTAACTTAAGTTATATTGGCAATCAAAAGATTTAATAAAAAGTCGAAGTCTGCTACTGCTAATGATTAATAATTAATCTTTTTTATATATAAAATTTCCGTGTCACAATGTTAGTTACCGTACTCCTCCGAAACGGCTCTACCGATTTTTACCAAATTTTATATGCGTATTCAGTAGGTCTGAGAATCGGCTTCTATATACATTTTTTTAATTTATATGGCAAAACAACGTTTGCGGGGTCAGCTAGTATTTAAATAATTTTCCCTTTTGAACAAAACAGTTCTCAAATGTCTAAGCCTCTTCTATGTCTTAGCCTTATCTTATCTTAAATTTATGGATGAGATGTTCCAGTACATCACAATCAAATCATCATCATCATCAGCCTATAATGTTCCCACTGCTGGGACTCAGGCCTCCTCTCTGTGAGAAAGAGTGGTCCATAATCCACCACGCGGGCCCAGTGCGGGTTGGTAGATGTCACATATCTTCGGTTCTAGGACATGCCGGTTTCCTTCACCGTTTTGAAAGCAGTGGTGATGAAATAAATTTCACAAAGTAATGCGCCTGGCGGGGTTCGAACCCACGACTCGTAAGTCGGGATCGATACCACTGCTCAGAAATCAAATCAAATTATATAAATTACCTCGATGTGGCGACAGTGCCAAGTAGAAGGAACTTAAAGCTATAGGTCAGGGTCAAATAGGGTCCTTCGGAAACCAGGTCAAGAAATTTTTATCGTTCTCTCATTAGCGGATTAAGGTTGAGAAAGATCTTTAAGACGACGATAAATCGGAGCAAAGCCAGATTTGAAAAACGCCTGTAAGTGTAATTGGAAGAACATCTATTATGTTATTCATATATTTTACTGTACTTTTTTTTATTGTGTTGTAAAATTACGCCACGAGGCGGCGGGAGTTACCCACAGAACGGACATGGTGGAAAATATAAATATTTTATGCTGTTTCTGACAGAGTTTTACTTTATTTCTAAATCCGAACATACATTTAATTGTGGATTTGTTTATGGTTCGGGTATGGCAGCAAAAATATATCCTTCTGTCAAAATTCTTCATTTAAATAATAAAATTTCAAATGTGAAGTGTAGCACCACATAACAAATTAACTTAGGCGGGTATTATCCCTCCGGACTCAGGGGTTATTTAAATGACTTCCCCATTGCAACTGAACTCCATGTCGATGCCAAAAAAAAACAATTTCGCGACGCAAACTTTACACCGCCCGTTTTGTTCCTTCTAAATATTCAAATAGAATATGAAAGCCCGTGATGGTTGGTTAGACAAGAGATGTATCCGCTCTTGGGGACATTAATTTATGTAAAGTATTAGATTACTTGGTACCGCAGCCTACTCGATATCTAAAACGTGATCCCACTGTTGATTCAAATTGGCAAAGACTCTGTTGTATGAAACTTGAGTAAATAAACGGCTTGGAACTCGTTGTTTATGGGAAATAAATATTGTTGTTTTCAATGAAATAAAAACCCAGCAAAAACTCAAAAGTATTTTTCATTTAAGAGGAAAATTGTTCACAGTGCTTCAAACGCTTTTAATTAATCCGTTGACTCAAATAATATTTATGAGATCACTTTGATTCAGTGCTAAATCCAAGCAAGCGTGTTTTACGGAACAAACCAGTTGAAAAAATAATCATTTCCTACATACATGATGATAATGGAGAATATCAGATAGACCTAAATTAGGTTTAAAATCCATGCATTTACCTTTTTTTTGTAGGCCAGTTGCCAGCATTATTGAATAGTCAAAAGACAATTTATAGTATAAAATAATGGAGCTACAGTCCCAGTGACAAGGCAAAATAACTGTAAAAGCACTAAAGTTGCCCATTCCAAAGCGTAGATCTCTTTGGAGTAGCCTTCTGACCTACGCAACCCTGCGGAAACAAGATTATCATCATAGCTTATATCTGAGAACCTATATATTGACAGTGCCTATTCCACTGATTTAATCTGAACCTGAACTGAGAAGATTTAGTTCAAGATAACAAAGCTCGACACAATTCACGAATAAGTTGACATTCTACACACGGTCTACATGAGTCATTTGTGAACGAACGAGTACCTATCAACTAACTTTGAGTTAAATTAAAGCCGATAAAGAAAGAAATGTAACTTCTCTTGTTTCAAAAAGTAAATGTGGCTTTCATAAAACAAAACACAATAACATTCAGAACATCCTAACAGTGTAACATGTATCTAAGAAGAAAACTTTGTAACAACGATCTTTTATCTCGACTCAAATAGTTTCCTTGTCCGTTCTTATTACTACCCCACTTGAAACTTTAAGAACAAGCTCATTTATTTGTGAGGGTAGGTAGATAAACAAATAACCGGCGGCGTGTGATTTATGGACCGAAAAACATCAGAAACTCATCAGCGTAAAAATCTGGCGACTGAACGTTTTCCTACAACGTTGCTTTCACTCAACGGTCCTCACATGTCCACAAAATATGATAAAACACGTCTCACAAACTCATGCATGAGCTAGCATCATTGAGAACACTGACACGGCCTGAAACTGTAAACAACATGAGATAACTTTACCTTTTTTAATGAAGATTCAGCTTCTGCAGCCGACCAGCGTTCAGACGTTAGCTAACACTTGTACCAATAACACTTACAACACAAATGATTGTACGATATCACTGTCTCTAACAGATTGTTAATTCAACGATTGTTTTTGTATCACCACCGGGGACACGAGGTGCCCCTACGAACGCTCGGGGGTGACTGTTAGTGTCACTCAGACCTACGGGTTCACCCCGATGACGTCATCCTAGACCAATAGGGTGAGATTCCGCACGCATGCGCGCCGTGCCAGCCGCCGCGGCGCCTCTACCAAGTTCGAAAACGACGGCGTCGCGCAGTTCGTGCACATTGTATACATTGCTGCTTCAGTTGTTTGCGCTTGTTCGGTTCGACGAATGTGAGCGTCAGTGGATATTCGCGCGCGCATTTTTGCCGATTCCGATGTTTACGATCGTAGTGAAGTGTGCTTCTGGGGGTGACAGCTTTGAGAGCACCCCCCGATGGGCTTTTCAAAGGACCAGCGCCACCATTCTTTTTGTAACTGCCTGTGGCATATACCGCGCGTTTGGAATAATTGAGACGCTCTATGTATGATTTAATTTGCCCTTTCGCGGGGCCAAATGTTTTACCGTAAGGGGAGAAATATTTTTATACTTGTAAAAAATGTTTACCAACAGAAAAGGGGTAGGTCCCTTGACGTCCCAAGAGATAAATATTAATTACTATATTTCATTTCATTTTGCGTCATTAGTAGATTTTTTTTAATTAAGGATATGGTGAAGCATAAAATATCACGTATTTGACTATTACCTACGTGACAAAGAATGTTTTTTCTTCTTTCAATAGAAATGTCCATGGGTTCTTTTTAGATATAATAGTACACATATACATAGTTTAGATTAATTTGTTACAAACTTCAGTAACACTGAAGTTTGTAACAAATTAAAACTGTTTTGATAAAGTTATTTGGTTAGTTTATTATAAAAAAATAAACTGGAACATTTGCCTTACCCATCTTCTTCTTAATTTTAATCATAATAATATGATTAGATATGTTAAGGCAAACGATAAACATTCATAAATTATATCTACATAACTATAACACATAACTAGAAAACACATGCTCATTGCTCACCCCCAAAATTTCCACCAAAAAAAAACTATTTCCCCGTAAATCGAAACAGAAATAACAACTAACACCTAATTTCACAATCTAAATCGTATCGCGTCATACGTTGATCGATAAGTGGCAATCGAATAGCCATTCAGAGCGATTTTTCATACTCGATCACTTGTACAGGGTGGTGTTTAATTCGCCATCCGTCTTGTTGCTTACGTAGCAACAGATTTCCCTTCAAGCTGATCCGATTGCAATCGCTTTGTGATTGGCTTGAGTGAGTGTTGTTGTATTTTTAGGTGTTCGATATTTGAAAAACGTGTTATGGTAGCCATACACCATCCTGCTTATCGTATGACGCTTGCAATTGTTTCGGCACGACGAACTGCCAATTTGAAACAATTGCAAGCGTCATACGATAGGCAGGATGGTGTATGGCTACCATTTAAGACTGATTTCTAGAAGTTTTTTCAGGTTGAGTTTCTTTACTTACAATTACCTTTTTTTGGGTTATAAAATGGCTGGAGCAGTAGGGACTGACAGACATTAGCTAAAAACCATCCTGTTGCTTGACAATCTTTCGTTTCATGGTCACAGATACACATATTGAAGTAAAGTAATTTACGTAAGTCTACATAAAATAAAGTTTAGGTATACGCATTAAATTATCTTTGCGTCTTTTTAGGTACTTGGAAAAGTTTGGGACGAATCAATTTTAAATGAACTACTTAATGTGACGTAAGCTTTAACCACCTGTAGCACTACTAGATTTAAGGCGATTCTCACACTGCCCCGCATGATGCAGCGTAGCGCGTGGATGTTAACACAGTTTATCACACAGAAAATGCATCCACGCGCGTTCATGCGGATGCGGTGCGTGTTTTCCATACAAACGGAACACGCATCCACGCGCTACGCTGCATCATGCGGGGCAGTGTGAGAATCGCCTAAGTCAGTTTATACGTATTTATTTGTTTCACTTGTTACATTGATATCATTAAACCATTTTGAGAAATCAAACTCAAATGATACTAAGGACATTATAGTTATATCGATATTTATCTACATGATTTATGAACAAAACATACATACAATTCCGTACATGTAACTTTCGACAATACAACATCCACAGAATAGCAACAAACGAACTAAAATTTACGTGGAAAAGTTTTTAAAACAAAATTCGTGCTCGTTGTAAAGCAAATCCTAGTACCAGAACTAACTTTAGTGCTAAAACTAGATTACATGTACAGTCGAACATGAATTGGAACTTAGAGGTGCAACTTACTTCAACAATTTGGAGAAAATAAGTAAAAAACTCTGACTCGTGTGGTTTATGCCTATGATATGCCTATGATCAGTCAGTTTCCACCAGCACGCCAACTTCGTTTTTTAGGGGCATCTCTTAGGTCAAATTGGAGGAGGTACGAGTACTAAGGTTTTGCGTAGGCATATAGTTTTAAAAGTAACTGACAAAAACAGTTCTTAAAGGAAGCTGGTTACGACTAAATGGCAATGGGCAAACGATAGTGCGGGCCGCCCTACGGCACGATGGATTGATGATTTGAAGGTGCCTGGTAGAGGATAGATGCGAACTGCCCAAAACCAATATGGTTGGCGTTCTTTGGAGAAAGCTTTGGCTCAGCAGTGGATGGCAGTTGCGTTTTTTTTTTTTTTTGAAGTCTTCTTGCAAAAGACGGAGGCAAGGATTTTCGAAAGACTGTAATGATTGTCTGAATCATCTGGTGCAATTGCAATCAACTATTAGAAATCCTTACGACAGAACAGCTCATCGGATTCTGATGAAATTATTCACAGAGGTAGATGTTAGTCTGAATTAACACACAGTGACTTGTTATCCCGGTAGTATAATCCCCTGAGACATTCCATGCGGGCGAAGCCGCTGCCATAAGTTGGTACATTATAAACTGAAAATTTGGATTGCAATAATGAGAATGATCATTTTACATACATACCTGTAATCCCGGAACGGCACGGCAGCTATGTAGACATAATTATGGTACATCCACACTTGTTACCACACACGCTAATTATGTTTTTTTAAGCGGGCCGTGCCATCATTGGCACAAGTTCAGACTCCGTTGCTGAATTCTACTGATAAAAAACAAAAACAGTTTGCCCAACCCAGGATCCCCTAAAACTAGTTCACTTATACAGTTGGTACCTAGCTAATTTAATCAGACCCTGTATAGTACATATGTGTTCCTTTTCCTTGTAAACTAAGCTCTCCGAAGTCCCAAGAAACCTTATTGTTCATCCCACCGTTTTTGGGCCAAGGTGACAACAAGAAAGGTCGCTCGCTTGAATACATCTCAGTGACTTTGTCTAGATTGTGGCAAACATCGTAGTGTCTGTAATTGGATACTAAAACTTTCCTACTTTGGTGTACCTTATTAAGCCTGCTCTACACTACTCGTGAAGTTGCCTCGACGATGTACTCGTCGAGGTTGATCGAAGTCCTGAAGTATATGACTACACACTCGTGCAACTTCGCGAGAAGCTCATTGTGCCCTTTGACTCGGTCGCAAAAACCGACAACAAATGGAAGTCGCCCGAAGCGAGCTGAAGTTGCACGAAGCGCCCTTCTACACTATCGTATTCAGTCAACTTCGACCAACTTCGCGAGTAGTGTAGAGCAGTCTTTAAGTTAAAATGCCTTGTAATAAACTTGACGGAACGGTTGGCGCAGTGAGTGAGCGCTTGACTGCTGCACTGAGTGTCGCGTTTTCGATCTCCGCTCGGAGCAAATATTTTGTGACATTACATTTAGTTTTTCCGGGTCTGGGTGTTTGTGTATGCGAATTTCGAAGTTTGTAAGCGCACCCATAATATACTTAGGAGAAATTTCTAGTGCGGGGCAACGTTTATTTTATTTTATTTAAATGCTACCCTTTTGCCATCTACCTGACACAAATCCAAGCTCCGTGGATGTTACTAAGAATTTCTTGTTGGAAAAATAAAATTACCGTTAAACCCGAACTCAGTATCTCGTGGTCTGCAGTCGCGCTTGATCATCAGACAGTTACGAGTAAGTTAGCTCAGTAAGTCTTTTATCAAACAAGTATCATTTATCTTTCGCTTTATGACACTTATTGTTTTTATTATCAAAGAACGTCAAAAGGAGTACGTTCCTCTAGATGTCCTATATTACTATTCGAAACTTATTCAATATCAATTCAATATTTCATGATTTACTCACAGTCAGACAGATCCTTGCTCTTTCTGCCAAGTATTGTAACACCCGGTGCCAATCATAATTAATCCTATAAGAAAAGCTTATAAGTGTTTCATTACTTATAACGTTCTTGGATTGGCATTGCGGTAGAACTTTTAACTTATAATAGCATTTGCCAAGCCTTAACATACTCAAGTGCAATCGTTCTTATATCTAGGTCTTACAGTTCGCTACAAGACTGACATCCAAAACATTTTAGGAAATGTTTACTAGTAATAGCATTTCACAAGCATACTTATCCTCAAGAGTAATTGTCTTTATATCTCAGTCTTGAAGTTAACTGCAAGATTATCTTTTAGAAGACTTTTAGGAATGGATCTCCTATAATTGTTTTCAGTAAAACTAAATAATCCTGAATAATATTTTGATCTTAGAGTAGCATTTTGTGAGAGAATAGTAGTTTATGTAACTGGTACATAATGAGGGGTATTATACACGAGTGTGAGTTTAAAAAACGAGCGAAGCGAGTTTTTTAATAGTATCACACGAGTGGTATAATACCTAGTTATGTACAGTTTCATACACTACTTTATCTACTCTCATTGAATACGAACATATCAAATAAAAGATAAAAATTAATTAACACTAATATTCATCCACCGAAATACAAACGTCAAAATTCCAACATTTCTATTTAAAGCGCGCGCAGCCACAGATAAAAAATGAAATAGATGTATCTACGGTCAGTAATCTGTATCATAATGAAAAAAAATTAAATTATAACATTGTTTTGTTAGAGAAACAGTGTTATAATTTAATTTTTTAATTTCATTACGATACTCTATGGTATAAAGTATGTCATTATAAACTCGTTTTGAGTTTTGTATTTCGAATTTTACGATATGAGAGTAGATAAAATGATATTATAACATACTTAGCTAAAACGATCACAAGTTTGTGCCGTCATAGTCTTGTTCGAGAGTCTTTTTATTCTAATAGTACTTAACAAGAGCGCTATTAGATCAAAAAAGCTTAAGTAAGTTTGATGCAATGATATTATGTTTTCTTGACTGCGTATGAAATGAGTAGGTCTGTAGATATTGTTCATATAAACTGGATATCCACACCCATTGCAGCTTTCGGATAACACAAAATGTGTAATTGTCCAAGGCCATCTCATATTTCTTAGTAAAATCAATGTGGATTTTGTCAAAAAACAGTCGACATCGAGAAATATGACCATCTTGTTAATTATATCCTAAAAAAGGAAAATCAATAATTAGCAGGGAAACTTCAAGGGAACCCTAATTTGTTTTAAAATGGAGGTGATTTATCTGGACAAAAACTGCTACAAGTACTAATTTACCTACGATGGTTCTAAAAAGTACTTATGAAGAGCAATTTTAAAACATGGCGGATGAACATGACAAAATCACGAAATAATTTATTTATAATAATAAGCTAATGTGTTATTTTTAACCGACTTCCAAAAGGAGGAGGTTCTCAATTCGGATGTTTGTATTTTTTTTTTTTTTTTTTTTATGTTTGTTCGGGCATAACTCCGTCGTTTAACAACCGATTTGAAAAATTCTTTTTTTGTTGGATAGGATATACTTCTGGAATGGTCCCATTAAAATTTTATCGAAATCGGACTAGCACTTTTTGAAAAATCAACATAAATCAACAAAAACCTAAAAAGTTTTCAACTTTGTCTACACCGATTACTCCGAGGTTTCTGGTCCGATTTCGTTGATTCTTTTTTTGTTCGATACAGTATAATTATCTTCCATTTGGTCCCACAACATTTTCATTAAGTTTGGTGCAGTAGTTTTTATTTTTAGTTTTTATACATGGGCGTTGTTATTTTCCGGTGCTACGGATAACAAAATTTTAGTGCACAGGTAAGAAAATTATGTATTTGACAATAATTTGGGTTAAATAGTGAAACTAAAAAGGATAAAATAAAAAACTTTTTCAAAAAAAAATGAAACCGACTTCAAAACAACCACAAAAAAAGTTCAAAATAACCTACAAAAAAACTTTTCTTTCGAAAGTCGGTGACAAAAAGTCAATGAAATAAAAAAGAAAGTCACCGACTTTCGAAAGAAAAGTTTTTTTGTAGGTTATTTTGAACTTTTTTTGTGGTTGTTTTGAAGTCGGTTTCATTTTTTTTTGAAAAAGTTTTTTTTCAGAGGGCATTGTAAAATAAACTAAATTTTGGTACACATTTACAGTAAATATGACTTCCCCACGGGTCACACACTATATTTTAAATGTATTAGAGTTAATATATGTTTTACTTTTTTTATATTAATTACCACAAAACCACAGAAGCAACAACAAAGATAACCTCATAAAATATACTTATAACTCATAACTAAGTACATTACTAGTGTCTTTTAAACAAAATTGCTCCAGTAAAATACTTATGTCAGATATTAACAAGAGCATTAATACTTGAAATTGTCTAGGCTCATATCATTATAGGAGCAATTGCGCTTCGTCAAGTATATTATAAGGCTTACTAACATTATGTAAGTTAATTATAAGATAGATATAGGTAAAACTGATCCTGTACAGTTACAGGATCAGTTCAAAGCTTGATTTGGGTACAGTTACCCAAATCAAGCTTTGAAGCATTTTACAAGATTCTTATAAGTAAAAATAAAATTAGTCTTGAGATCGTTATAAATACTGATTTTGCTTGTTGTTAAGCAACCTACAAGTTACACAAGTTAGCTGTCATTTTCAGATCAGATTTGCCTGAAGAGCTTTTGGAACCACGTCAGACAAATTTGCCGACATCGAGATTCGACTACTCTATGTAGCAACAGTTTGAAAGGGTTCTCTATTGTGTTACCTAACTTTTTTATACATAATCTAATGTGATATATTTTTTTTTGTCCTAATCATCATTTGTCCGAATGATAACTTGCCCGAACTTAATACCACATAATTTCAAATGCCATAACATTGAAATTCCTAAATACTGTATGTCCTAAATTCGTTTGTCATAAATATAACAATCAATAATATACAAAATACATAAAACCGATTGCCATAAAATACATAAGTCCTAAAGTTTGTTTTGTTACTGATTACCACCCAATAAGGAATATCGACGGGAGCCCCGCTTCGCGGGGCTCCTATTTCTGCGTGCAAGGTTTAAAGTAACCTAACACGAAGGGGATGGCGGGGTCTGAAAGACCCCGCCATCCCCTTCGAACCTAACCTGTCCGTGTCGAGGTGCCCACAAGTCCCGAGCTGGCTTCGCTCGCTCTTGGATCCCAAGATCTTCAGTTTCTAAACAATTTAATGAAATATCAGTTTTACTATACCTAATTGAAGATTCGGTATAATACAAATTATGTAATACAATGATTAGGACATATGACTTTATTTCATACAAAATTAGGAGATTCAATTATTATGATACTCGATATTATGCCAGAACAGCTTTAGAAGTGAAGATAATTATGTAAAACAATTATTTAGGACTTTTGATCATTATGGTTACTGAATTTTATAGCAAACGTGTTATGGATAATGATATTCGGACAAACAGTTTTAGGTGACGAAAAGGGATACCGTTTGAAAGTTGTACCCTTAATAATTAGTTTGTTTTGATGAATCTAGCGGGAAAACACTCGAAGCAAATTCAAATAAAAATATTTAAAATATTGGGACAAGACACATTTTTAGGGTTCCGTAGTCAACGAGGAACCCTTATAGTTTCGCCATGTCCGTCCGTCCGTCTGTCCGCAGTTTAGCTCAGAGACGCCCAGTACTAGAAAGCTGTAATTTGGTGTAAATATACGAATTTGTTGTGCCGAAAAAGTGGTAAAATAAAATCTCGTAAAATATTTTTTTTTAGGGTACCTCCTGTACACGTAAAGTGGGGATGTTTTTTTTATTTCTCGCGTACCCCTTAGTGTGGGGTATCATTAAATAGGTCTTTAAAAAATATTGATAGTTTCCATTAACAATTTTTTGATAAAAAGATCCGTTTGTGAAATATTAAGCTTTAAAGTGCTAATTTTTGCTCGACTCGAGTGTCCCCCCCCTCTACCAGCTAAACGGTTATGTTTGGGGGTGTGAAAAAATTCACAATAGTAGTATATATAACGAAGTTTGAAGAAAAATTATTATGACTAAGTAGGCTTTACAAGTTTACGAGTAATAGTCGACCAACTTTAAAACGTACTTGGTTAGCATATTTTCCTAAACAAAATGTATCGCAGAACATGTTCTTCAACTGCAAATGTAAGTTTGTAAACTTTATTTTTACAGCTATAATAGGTGGGTATGTTTTGGGGATAGGTAGGTTTTTATTGTCAACTATTTTTAACTAACTTCAAAAAAAGGAGGAGGTTCTCAATTCGACGTAATCTTTTTTTTATGTATTTTCCCCGATTTCTCAAAGACGCCTGGACCGATTTTGAAAATTCTTCTTTTTAAAATTAAATTCAGCGAATCAGTTTAATTAGTTCGCATAAGTATTTTGATGGGCAACTACGGAACCCTACACTGTGCGTGGCCCGACACGCAATTGGCCGGTTTTTTTTTAAATATTTAAAATGTAATGTTAACTAAACATTGAAAAAATTCAATGTTCAGTTCACATTTTAAATATTTTTAAAACAAAAGAATATAGAATGTGTGTTTCAACTTAATTGTTTTTTTAATTTAATTTTTGAATGAAAATAAATATTTTGAAACCAAAAAGTTCGAATTTACGAGTTTGTTTCATTCCCATTTTCGGTTCGTGACTCATTCCTCTTTTTTGAAAAACTGTCATTTACAAAATTAACTCTAATTACTGGTTTAGTTTACGCACATTTTTCTTTAATGAACAGATTTTATCAGTGTTAATTTATTGGTACATTCCAATCACACGTCTCACACGCAACGGTAATTATATTGACGTTTTGACGTCTTATTATCGTCTAAGTAAACATGACGTGTAATAAACTAATAGCTTACTGTCTTTAGAACAAGTGATTTCTCTCACAAGCAGGTACATCAACAATTTAGAAAATAATCAAAGGAAAGTCGCTCTTATGTATCTATACTAATATTATTAAACTGAAGAGTTCATTAGGACTCCTGTTTTGAATTGTAAAATTCTTCTTGTCTTGGCTTCTTGAAGGCTAGGCTTAAACTTAACGTTACGGCCAGTAGGAACAGAGCAGCAGATGAAACATCAAACAACCGAACCAACATTACAATACCTCCTCTATTTACATAGCACAGATAATATTTTGTAAACTTCAAACTCTAAAACAGTGCCTTAGTTACACATAAATATGACAACCTTCTTACTAGAAAATACAGCAGTGATATCTCAAGTATATTCCAGAAAAATATGACAAGCATAACGTGCCAAGCTGAACAAGAAAACAGCATACAACGACGAGAAAACATAATAAACAGCCTCTTTGCACAATGAAACATCACAGGCACATTCTCGATTAAGAAAATCCGTTCAGCAAACAAAAGGCTTATCCATGTTAGTACTTACATGTGAAAGTACAATCAAATCAAGCAATGAATTCTATGTCTTTAGCAAAGTTTAAAGTGATTTTCACCTACTGTACTTTCGTGAAATTAATATTTTGGAAACCTTACTGATACGAAATATGTCTTAATTATCATTTCGGGATCAGTCACTGCTGGCTATAGGCCTTCCCATTTGTCTGCCATAAAGTATTAGGTACTTCTGTTTTGTGCGTCCCTCATCCATTTCCACGAAGTTGAATTATCACAAAGTAGAAACCGTTAATGCCAGAGAAACATACGTATCTTTGCTCGTAACTGTGCCCTACGTTTTTCTAGAGCTTACATCTCAGTCTTCAAAACATAAGAAGCTCGTTAAGGTGGCTCGAGATTTTCCGAGTTTTCCCGAAGAAGCTCGCTTGATTTATCGTCAAGATAGCTGACGTCGCCATCATAACTCACACGACTCGAGCACTTGGCAAAAACTCGACGAGACGCGCCGATAAGTGAGACGTAATTGTTGTGACTTTAATATTATCGTATTACTTCTTCGTGTTAGCGTTCAAGAAATTAGATTTTGTTTTTAGTGAGGAGAAAAATGTTTTGGCTAACCTTCGGGCTGTTTGATAGAAAGTTTGGGACGTTTATTGCTGTTTTCGAAAGATATTTATTACTTTAATGTTTTTGAAAGAATTCCCGTCGCAGACAAAAGTTTAAAGGTTTAAATTTAATTGTATCGGACTACTTCCAATTTCTTCTCAATAGATTGAAAAAGGTTATTTGAATTATTTTGTATTCAAAAAGATCATCATCTTATAATTAATCAACTGCTTAGCCTTTTCCTAACTATGTTGAGATCGATTTTAAGTTAGACTTAAAACCGTTTCCATATTTCCGTACTAAAAATTATACAGTATCCGTGATTTACAAACTCATTTACAGTTACATAAAAGACAAGCCACTGGACAACTTCTACAATGTGTATAAAGTATATCATTAAATGCTACATCTGTAGCGTAGCTATCTTCTGTTATTACCTTATGAAAAGTTTAAACACTAAACATCAGTTACAGTTTAAAATACAAACCAGTACCCTTAGCACGAATTTTCACTCTTTTACTTCACAGTATTTACAGCGTTTCTTGAGGTTTCTTGTATGAAAAAATGGAACAGCGCCTCTGGTGTGCGACGCAGGAACTAATTTTTCCCTTGAAAATTGTCAATTTGAAATTGTCAAAGTTCCAGTTTACTTTACGTCTCAAATACTGAAAATTCATGCTAAGGGTACAGACCAATATACCCATAGATACCACAACATATTCCAATACAATTATTAATAGCACACAGACGGCCTTCATCACGACAGAACAATGATCGATTAAGCCATTACCAACCACAATGCAATAATAATCCACCTGTAGAACATACAATACGTGCTTTTGTTACAATACAATTTAATGAACAGTCCGATGCAAATAAAAATGTACAAAATGACACGGTAGGGGTGTCGATTGAGACTTCGAGGGTGCTAATCCCAGCCCGACAGGTAAGCTTCGCTAATTTATCATCCCTAAACAATAGGGCTGAGTACATACCCTCTATGTATCGGGATAGAGGGTTCAATAAACAAACGAGTGAATTATTACTCTATTACGCAAAGCGAGACTGAAACACTGTAGTGTTTGTTGTTGCAAAAAAATATAGAACTTAGTAGATATGTGAAAAAATTCTTTTGCTAAATGATAGCAAATTAATATGGCCCTCGCAAGCCAAAGACGAATCCATTAACAATAGAATCATCAAAATCGGCGTACGCGTTTAGTCTCTACAACGACACATAGGAACAAACTTGCATGCATAGACTAATAAACATATTACCCTTCTTTGTATCGCACAGTCGGGTAAGAACTTAAATCTTTAGTTCTTCAAGCTGGACTATTAACAGTTTAAGTGAAGCTCATATAGATTTTGGAAAGGCATTAAGTTCCTTAGAATGATGTTCTAATCTTTTGACCATGACCTCCACTGCACGCCGAAGCGTCTCGCACTTTTCAATAGTGACTGAGGAGAAATCAAAATGAAAAAGAGTTGTTTATGGAATGACTCGAATTACCGCGATGCGACGGAGTAACTAGACGCGCGCTCGCTTCTCTGGATACAAGTCGCATTGTCCGAGGTTGTGAAAATGGCGTAGGAAAATTCAACTTTCATAAATCCTACACAAAATAAAATCCCTGAAACTATTGAAATTTCCTGAATAGTTGAAACTAGAAACGAGAGAAGTAGAGCGTAAAGAAAGGTCATTTAACAGTTTCAAAGGAAAAAATACACAACGTTAAAAAGTCGACAGAAACATAAGAGTACCTTTAATAGGTGCTTCTAGGAAAGTCCACAAAAGGGATTGGGAGCAGCCATATTTTTCTAGGAATCAGAAATTGTGTTCGTTGCAACTTGCAGAGCTTTTACCTCATATCATACAAAGTAGCTTTTATCCTATTAAGTTTCTAGGTACCTTAAACAGGTATAATATATATCCTTGTCTTATTTCTCATAGTTCTATTTTTTTGGATAGAAGAGGAGACTGCGCTTACTGAAAAATAATTTGAGAAGCTATCGTTTGCGAAAACTTCATAGATTTTACTATTACTTTTCTTAAAAATGACATTCTGAAAAATGTAATCCACAATAACATTCTGAATATTCATACCTAAATGAAAATGAAGCTTTTAATGTTATCCATGTTGTTTATGTAAATTTTAGTAGAGGAAAATAATAAGAAGAATAATGAACATTACAAACCACCGAAAAAAAATAAACTGTAAAAAAGAGATTATTGGTCTCTTATTTCCCATTTCATTTTGAACCTTATGCACACAAACAGAGGTAAACATGAAAATATCAAGTTCTCATTTCAATTAGGAGAGTTACGTATGACGAGTAATCTCTCTTTTCATAGCGGATTTCAGCTTCAGTCGAGCTCCCAACAACAAAGCGGCTTTGCATCATTTTCCAATATGTCTATAATAGTCATACATTGATTATGCCGTAATTATTAAACGCTACATCAGTTTTAATTAATTTTTAATATTAATCTGGTGTAATTGAGCTGAAATCTATACAGCTTTTAAACTTACTAGCGACCCGCCCCGGTTTCGCCCGGAAGAATATAGCTGTATTATTATAGAAGACATAAACCTTCCTCTACAATCGCTCTACCTATTGGTGAAAACCACATATAAATCAATTATCTTGATTGAAAGATCTAAGGCCCTTCGTACATTCGGAAACTCAAGTTTCCGATACCTTACGACTTCAGTATCCAGGCGACTCTCGCAATAGAAATGCATATACGTTCGTACACACGCACGCGACGCGCGACGCCAATCGCGCGCTACCTATCTGCTGACATCGCGGCGACTTGAGTTTCCGCGACTTTCAAGATGGCGGAACAATTTATTTACCATTTTTAATTTTATTCACAGAATAAAGGGTTCCGTAGCATATTCTTGAATCATTTTTGGAAAGTAATTATTTTAAAACGATAGAAAAATATTTACAATCCTCTATCAAATCATAATTTTGTATGCAGTTTTATTAAAAAGTTAGGAGAGATGGTTTTTTTTCTATTTTATTGAATAAAAATTTTAAATTATGTTATAGTACCTATTTGGATTTGGATTAATGTTAGGTTCCCAGGAAATTAACTGTGAAGGACGGACTGTCACACGACTGATCTTATAAAGATTCCGTTTTTTTTGAACCTTCGGAACCCTAAAAAATATACTTTGATCGTCACAGTCATGTGTCAGCCATTTTATAAATTCATATTCTTGACCACCCATCATGACCTTTTGACGCGGCGCTAGTGTCTATGTCGTTACATCAAATTGCATTATAAAAATTTAGTACCTCGAATTTTCCGCAGGTCATGAGTAGTGGCGAAACTCTAGTATCGGAAACTTGCGTCGCCTCGTGTACGAACCTTCGTACACGAGGCGACGCAAGTTTCCGATACCTTACGATTTGGGTTTCCAGGCGACTATCGCAATACAAATCCATAGAGGCTCGTACACAGGTCGCGTCGCCGACATGCGTCGCCGACTCTAGTCGCTCGCTACTCATCTATCAAGATCGCCGATACCCAAGTCTTCGCGATTTTTAACCGACGAAAAATTTGTATCTACTATTTTAAAATTTATTATTAAAGTATCTGAGGTAGAAAAATATCGTTGTTGTATCATTACAATTAATAATAATAAAATTCCACAACTATCACACAACCCCATCTCGTCCCAAGCTAAGCAGAGCTTGTGTTATGGGTACTAAACAACTGATAAACATACTTATATATTTCTAAATACATAAATATAATATATATATTACACCCAGACACAGAACAAAATGATCGTGCTCATCAAACAAACATTTGTCCTGGGTGGGAATCGAACCCACGTCCTCCGGCATAGCAGTCAGGGTCACTAACGACTAGACCAACAGGCTTGTCAAATTCAAAAGAATATTCTAATAGATAATTAGCATGGAATAAGCTTTTTTTTTTAAGTGGTAAAATCATCATATTAAATGAGTCCTCCCACCCCGGGCAGGGCGGGAGGGACTGTCAGACTCGTACTAATTAAAATCCACGGTGTCCTTCAATAGAACCTAACAAAACGATAGCGCGATCTAACTCGACGACAGCGCCATCTATCGAGCATGGTGTCAAACTTTTTGCACTTTTATAAATTATTATGGTTTCGTTACAAACATTACTACTATAACCTAGCTTCGTCATGTACTTGCACATACGACAAAAATAAAGTAATTAAGAAAACGAAAACATTAAAAAAAACCTATTCAAATCTAAAAGGAGAATGGGCAATTTTGTATGGAGCTTGGGCGGTCAGCGGCCAAGAATGATTTTATTTAACGATTTATATATTTTAGTGTGCTTTAGTCCTACATTATTATTGTGTTAAAGTTTTATCACTGTGGTGTACTTCTAAAACCGATTAAATACATTTTAGTTTTTGAACCCTTATTTTATTATTTTACTCACTGTTTTGGCTTATATCTATATATATAAAATTCAAAACTGACTGACTGATCTGACAACGCACAGCCCAAACCGCTGGGCCTAGAAACTTGAAATTTGGCATAAGCCCTCCTTATACCACGTAGGCGAGCACTAAGAACGGATTTTGCGAAATTCGGCCCCTAAGGAGTTGTTTTTGGGGTTGATAGTTTGTATGAAACTTCGCTACTGCAGGTGCTAGGAATTCCAAATTTTGCATGGGGTGTCTTTTTAGAACGTAGATGCTCACTATGACGGGATTTTGCGAAATCCGACCCCTGAAGGGTTTGTTTTTGGGGTCGATAGTTTGTATGAAAATTTTTTAGTACAAGTGCTAGGCATCTCAGATCTTGCATGGTGGTACTTTTTAAGATGTAAATGCTCACCAAGGTGGAAGTTTTGAGAAATTCGACCCTTAAGGGGTTGTTTTTGGGGTTGATAGAATTGAGACTCAAATTTTTACATAGGGGTTCTTTTTTGGACGTAAATAATACCTAAGACGGGATTTTGCGAAATTCGATCCCTAAGAGGTTGTTTTTTGGGGTTGACAGTTTGTATGAAACTCTGTCAATATAAGTGCGAGGAGCCTCAAATTTTGCACCGGGTTCCTTTGTAAGACTTAGATGGACACCATGGCGTGATTTTGCGAAATCCCACCCCTGAGGGGTTTGTTTATGGGGTCGATAGTTTTTATGAAACTTTGTTACTACAAGTGCTAGGCCTCTCAAATCTTGCATGCCGGTTTTTTTAAGACGTAAATGCTCAACAAGGTAGAAATTTTGTGAAACTCGACCCCTAAGTTGTTGGTTTTGGGGTTGAAAGTTTTTAGACTTAAATTTTTACATATGGCTTTTTTTTGGACGTAAATAATAATAAAGACGGGATTTTGTGAAGTTCGACAGCTAAGGGGTTGTTTTTGGGGTTGATAGTTTGTATGAAACTCTGTTACTACTAGTGCGAGGAGCCTCAAATTTTGCACCGGGTTCCTTTATAAAACTTATATGCACACCATGGCGGGATTTTGCGAAATTCGACCCCCAAGGGGTTTGTTTTTGTGTTTGATAGTTTATATGAAACTTTGTTACTACAAGTTCTAGGCGTCTCGAATTTGACGAGGGGCTTTTTTTAAGACCTAAATGTTCACTAAGACGGTTTTGCGAAATTTGATCCCTGAGGGGTTTTCTCGGGGTCGATAGTTTGGAGACTCAAATTCTGCATAGAAATTCTTTTTTGGACGTAGTTGCAGATGTTTTGTGAAAATAGACACCAAGGGGTTGATTTAGGGGTTGATATTATTTTGTATAAAACTTCGTTTCTACAAATGCTAGGAGTAATAAATTTTTTCAAGATTGTTCTTTTATGACGCAAATACACCAAAGCACTGTTTTCTGAAATTCTAACCCTAAGGGGCTGTTTATGGGATTGACAGTTTGTATGAAACTTTGTTGCCACAAATGCTAGGAGTTTCTCAGCTTGGGGGTTGTTTTAGGACCTAGGTTCTCACTAAGACGGAATTTTACAAGTTCGACCCCTTAGGGGTTGTCTTTGGAGGTTGTAATTAGAGGACTCAACATTGCAGGGGGTTTCTATGATACAGATTCTCACTAAGAGAGGATGATACGAAATTCAACCCCTAAAAGTTTGTATTGTGGTTGATAGTTAGGAGTCTTAAATTTTTAGGACCTAGGTATTACCTAAGACGCAATATTGCGGGTTGATAGAATTTTTGTTGAATATTGATTTCGTTTTTCCAACAGTATCCCATATTAGTGGGTGGCCGGGACTAGAAATTCACAAAGGCAAAGTTCGGAAATCACGCGGACAAAGTCGCGGGCGTAGTGCTAGTCCAATATAAAAATACAAAAGTAAAGTGAAACAACAAATCTAGATAGTTTTAAAGTTGTTCATTAAAAATAATGAAAGTTTTATTAGTACGGGCACGCCACAATTGCGGCGGTAATACCCCTCTTTGAGGAAACGCTGGATAGATGTCATTGCGTCCTTTCCTACCACCTAACGCAGGTTCTCACCGGACACGGAAGTTTCCGGCATTGATCGAGACCATGCTACGGGGCGAGTCAAGGTGGGAAGCGGTCGCCTCCTTCTGCGGAGCAATCCTAGCGAAGGAGGAGGCGGGACATGTGAGGGAGAGGACAGCTTCCACCTCACCAGCCGCCGCGGGAGACGCCGAGTCGCGGGGTGATTTCCGCCTATGGACCGCATGCGGACGGCTAGTTATGGGTGACTCGCTGTCCGATCATGGACCATGCCCGGGTCGAAGGCGCGTCGTGTTTCACGCGCGCCTCAAAGAGCTGTCAGCAATATGATATGACCCTTTAGAGGGCCAAAGCTTGCCGGGGTCGCGGGAGCGGGACTATCAGGTAACCGAGGTTATAATCCACGGTGACCTTCTATTGAAGGTAGGTAGGTTTAATCAGTACCCGTGTGACCTCCCGTTCTGCTCTGGGCGAGACTCATTCGATGATTTTAGCACGTAAACTCTTTTTAAAGAAAAAAAAGGAACCGACTTCAAAAACACAAAAAAAACGTAAAATACATTTTTTTCGGAAGTCGGTGGCTTTATTTTTTATTTATTTAATCGACTTCCGAAAAAATACGAGACTCCCATAGTGATACATACAACACTGACGACCGTGCCTACACACGGCGAATTAACCGTAGATTTTCACGACCGAAAAACGTGTGTGTACAAGAGGCCTTATATATTAAAACCTTCTCCGAGATGTAACGAACACTTTCCTGAAAACCGCATCAAAATCGGTTCAGCCAAACGCGATATAATCACGGAAAAACATACATGCATACATATAGGTCGAACTAAGAACCTTCTTTTTTTTTAAGTCGGTTAAAAAAAAAGGCATGTTGCTGATGCATAATCCGCTAGCTACTAGATTGTGTCATTAGCAAGACAAAAACAACAACAACATTGCATATGAACATAATTATTGTGCGATATTGCTTCATGCACTTAGGTTATATTTACCCTCAAATATTTTTTTTCCTAAATGAAATACAGAGTAACGCCCATAGTAAAAGTTATTCCTAAATAACAGTACTTTCATTTGACACTAAATTAATTGATGGCCGCCGAACGCCCAGGACTGCCCATTCTCCTTTGAAACCACGGTCATCATCATAGCAGTAAGGGCGTCAGCGTTCCGGTGCAAATAAAAGAAAACTATAAAAAAAAAAACCTAGAAAAAAATTGAATAAACCTCTAAAAAACAACTGAAACACGAAAAAAGAAAAATTCTATGTTTACCTGGGGATTGAACCCATGGTCACCACCTTGAAAGTCAAAGCTTGAACAAATCGAGCTACCTTGTAGCCGGTTGGCGCGGCGAAATTATGAACCATATTCTTTCTAGATTGATTTTTTTCGTCTATACGCGCCAATTTTGAATTCCAAAAATTTGAAATAGGAATGCGCTCGTCATTTTTAAAATAGAAGCATTTTAATTTATGTTGAGATGTACATTTTGTGTTTTGTACAATGTATTATTAAGGTTGAATATAGAATGGTGGCCGAATAGACGATTTGAGTCTTACGACTCGAGTCGCCGCTGTGTACGGATCGTGCGCTACTGGAGTCGCGCGACTTGGGTATTCGACTGGAGTATCGGATACCCGAGTCGCCTAATGTACGAAGGGCCTAAGCATACCGACAGACAGACAGACATCTGGAACAGACTGTATGCGGGAGGCTGAGGACAGGGTGATGTGGCGCAGCAAAGAACGCTGCGCAATTAATAATCACCGTGATTGAGGAAGTAATAAAAGAAGAAGACAACATTTTCGCATCATTCATATTTAAAATGCAGCACACGAACCGCATCATATCTCAATTTTAATTTAACTAAAGAACATGTAACTCAATACTGCTGCATACGATCATTATTGCATAACGGTTTCGAGTAATTCCCCGCAAAATACCCTGGCAAACCTGACTTTACCATCTTGATTTCATTCCTTTCATACACCCATTTTGAAGCAGCACGGACTAAAATCTAAAAATCGGTTTTCATTACCCCTTTTACATTCAAAAAGGGCATCAAACAAAATAGTCACGCAGCAATGGACATCACTCCTTTAAATCTCTCGTCCAATAGAAAAAGAGGATAGTGGTAACCCTCCCCAAATATTTCAAAACCGGTTCGAACGTCCGGGAACAAGAATTCGTGAGCATTTTGCGGTTTTATTAAAAGTAATAAAAGTCGTGCCATAAAGTTGAAAATAATAATAATATGTAATGCTTCGTTTGGACGTGCTGAATGCATTTTGGGATGTTACGCAGCTCGAGTTTTGCATGATGATTCCAAAGTTAACAAAAAAGCTTTTTTTCGAATCACTATTTAGAACTCAACAAAAAAATATAAAGTAGTAGATTATGTTAGCTGTCAGTAATACTTTGCAAAAAATATTATCAACTCAAAATCTTTACGTTTTTGCATAATCTATATCATTAGTATAGATATAGATTTATTATAAAGAGGAAAACTTTGTTTGTAATGAATAGTCTCAAAAACTTTTGGTCTGATTTCAAAAATTCTTTCACCAGTTGAAAGATGCTTTGGTCCTGAGTGACATAGGCAATAAGGGGGGAGGGGGGGCGAGCGAAGCCGCTGGGAAAAGCTAGTCAAATATAAACCAACACACTGATCCTGCCCACATTCGTAACAAAATTGAATAAAGGGATTCTAAAATCTTACAGTTCGTTAACAATGAACAAAATATAAAGTAATCGATTATGATTCCATCTCGATACCTTTTGTGTTAATCGATTGCCAAACAGAGCCATGCGTTTGCCACATCACTATTCAGGTGAATCGAATCGCACGGGATTTATTCGCATCAAAATTACAAAGCAACCAATCGAATGCCAAAAGAAAATAATAAATGAAGCCTGAAAGTATTACTTATTGTTGCAAGGTCACTGATCAATAATGTGAGTAGTTGATAGTTAATGAAATCTGACCTTCTGAATAGTTCCTAGTTTTCCTTATAGGTACTTACACTTCTTTGCATTATTGACTTTCTTCGTTATTTTTAGTTCGGGTATTTTATGTAAGTATATTATACTAGCACTCCGCCCGCGACTTCGTCCGCGTGATTTTCGAACTTTGCCTTTGTGAATTTCTAGTCCTGGCCACCCTCTATATGGGAAAACTGTTGGAAAAACTAAATCAATATTCACCAAAATTCTATCAATCCGCAATATTCCGTCTTAGGTAACACCTAGGTCCTAAAAATAATCCCAATGCAAAATTTAAGATTCCTAACTATCAACCCCGATACAAACTTTTAGGGGTCGAATTTCGTATCATCCTCTCTCAGTGAGAACCTGTATCCTAAATAGAACCCCCCTGCAATGTTGAGTCCTCTAATTACAAATTCCAAAGACAACCCACACAAGTCTTAGTGAGAACCTAGGTCCTAAAACAACCCCCATGCTGAAACTCCTAGCATTTGTAGCAACAAAGTTTCATACAAACTGTCAACCCCATAAGCAGCCCCTTAGGGGTAGAATTTCAGAAAATAGTGCCTTGGTGTGCATTTACGTCATAAAAGAACAACCTTGCAAAATTTAATACTCCTAGAATTTGTAGAAACGAAGTTACATACAAAATATCAACCCTTAAATCAACCCCTTGGGTTCTATATTCACAAAACACCCGCAACTACGTCCAAAAAGAATCTCTATGCAAAATTTGAGTCTCCAAACTATTAACCCCGAAAAAACCCCTTAGGGGTCGAATTTCGTAAAACCGTCTTAATGAACATTTAGGTCTTAAAAAGAACCCCTCGCAATATTCGAGACGCCTAGCACTTGTAGTAACAAAGTTTCATACAAACTATCAAACACAAAAACCTTTGGGGACCTTTGGGACCCTTTGGGGTCGAATTTCGCAAAATCCCGCCATGGTGTCCATCTAAGTCTTATAAAGGAACCCGGTGCAAAATTTGAGGCTCCTCGCACTTATACTGACAGAGTTTCATACAAACTGTCAACCCCAAAAACAACCTTTTAGGGATCGAATTTCGCAAAATCTCGTCTTAGCTATTACTTATGTCCAAAAAAGAACCCCTATGTAAAAATTTGAGTCTCAATTCTATCAACCCCAAAAACAACCCTTTTAGGGTCGAATTTCTCAAAATTTCCACCTTGGTGAGCATTTACATCTTAAAAAGTACCACCATGCAAGATTTGAGACGCCTAGCACTTATACTAAAAAAGTTTCATACAAACTATCAACCCCAAAAACAAACCCCTTAGGGGTCGAATTTCGCAAAATCTCGTCATAGTGAGCATCTACGTTCTAAAAAGACACCCCATGCAAAATTTGGAATTCCTAGCACCTGTAGTAGCGAAGTTTCAAACAAACTATCAACCCCAAAAACAACCCCTTAGGGACCGAATTTCGCAAAATCCGTTCTTAGTGCTCACCTACGTGGTATAAGGAGGGCTTATGCCAAATTTCAAGTTTCTAGGCCCAGCGGTTTGGGCTGTGCGTTGTCAGATCAGTCAGTCAGTTTTGAATTTTATATATATAGACTAGTATTTGCGCGTTGCGCGAGCTGCAAGCAGCTCGCGGGGTCGTGTTTTGGAGAAGTATTCCTTGCCTTAATAAAATTTTGAGAATCCATAAGAATCTTTAAATGAATTGGAAAATCCATAATCCTTATAAGATTTTGTAAATTATTAAATTATATAAAATATTTTTAATTATCTGAAAACCCTTATAACTAATTCAATAGAAAAAAAAACAAAATTAAAAAAAAAAAAAAAAACAAAATTTATTGAAAATTCCTTGGATAGTAACAAGAATTTTAAAATTCGTTAGAGCCTTAAAAAAACTTTGAAACCCCTTAAGAACCCCCTAATCCAATCTAAAACCTTATTAAAAACTCAGAAGGGAGGCATAAGGGGCAACTTTGAAAAATGGTTTTTACTTTTCCGAGCCTCCTCTATACGAATCCGTAAAAAAAAGAATGCGGGTCTCTTAGCGTCTGAGATACGATTCGGAGGGGGGGGGAGGGGAGCCAAAAAGGAGAGGCTTAGTACTTTTGCCCTACTCATGAGAGTTACTTGTAAGTTTGCTTGTCGTCACCCCTGAGTTACGCTTCATCCACTCAACCTTCGTTACGTCCCATGATGAAATTGATGAACATTTCGAAAATTATCAAAGCCGCCATCTTGGATTCTCATTTTGACCTCGCTATCGGTTTTAGTACCCTCGAAAACCATGAAAACGACACTCATGATGAAATCACAAAAACTATCCATCACAAAAAGAATTTTTCAATTCTAAACCAAACAAAACAAACTTTTCAGTTTAGATATAAAATTATGATATTTAAAATATTATTGTGTTAGGTACGCACTTACTGCCCTTCGAACACTGCATTTTTTGTAGTCGTCATCTTGGATTTTGATTTTGACGTCACTATCGGCTTAAGCATCCTCGAAAACCATGAAAACGACTACCATGATGAACAATTCGAAAATTATCGCAGCCGCCATCTTGGATTTGGATACTAACTTCACTATCGGCTTTAGCATCCTCGAAAACCATGAAAACGACTCCCATGATGAAATTGATGAACAATTCGAAAATTATAGCAGCCGCCACCGTGGATTCTCATTTTGGCCTCGCCAACGGTTTTAGCACTCTCGAAAACCATGAAAACGACTCCCATGATGAAATTGATGAACAAATTGAAAATTATGGCAGCCGCCATCTTGAATTCTAATTTTGTCCTCGCTATCGGTTTTAGCACACTCGAATACCACGAAAACGACTCCCATGATGAACAATTCGAAAATTATAGCAGCCGCCATCTTGGATTTTGATTTTGACCTCACTATCGGCTTTAGCATCCTCGAGAACCATGAAAACGACTCCCATGATGAACAATTCGAAAATTATCGCAGCCGCCATCTTGGATTTGGATATTAACCTCTTTTTCGGTTTTGGCATCCACGAAAACCATGAAAACGACTCCCATGATGAACATTTCGAAAATTATGGCAGCCGCCATCTTCGATTCTAATTTTGTCCTCGCTATCGGTTTGAGCACCCTTGAATACCACGAAAACGACTACCATGATAAACAATTTGAAAGTTATCGCAGCCGCCATCTTGGATTTTGATTTTGACCTCACTATCGGCTTTAGCATCCTCGAGAACCATAAAAACGACTCCCATGATGAACATTTCGAAAATTATCGCAGCCGCCATCTTGGATTTGGATATTAACCTCACTTTCGGTTTTAGCACCCTCGAAAACCATGAAAACGACTCCCACTATGAACAATTCGAAAATTATCGCAGCCGCCATCTTGGATTTTGATTTTGACCTCACTATCGGCTTTAGCATCCTCGAGAACCATGAGAACGACTCCCATGATGAACAATTCGAAAAATATCGCAGCCGCCATCTGGAATTTGGATTTAAACCTCACTATCGGCTTAAGCATCCTCGAAAACTATGAAAACGACTCCCATGATGAAATTGATGAACAAATCGAAAATTATAGCAACCACCACCTTGGATTCTCATTTTGACCTCGCCATCGGTTTTAGCACCCTCGAAAACCATGAAAACGACTCCCATGATGAACAATTCGAAAATTATCGCAGCCGCCATCTTGGATTTTGATTTTCAAAATCAAAATCAAAATCAAAGTATATATTTCAAGTAGGCCAGTTACAGGCACTTTTGAATTGTCATAGACAATCAAAGGAATATTATTAAACACTACAAAAGTTATGGTGCTACAGTCCCAGTCACAAGACATAAAAACTGTGAAAGTACCGTAGATGCCCGTTCCAAGAAGTAGATCTCTATGGAGAAGAACGTGCAAGAAACTCCATGGACACTCTTTTTAGATCGCCAGAATAATTACAGAACCTTTGTTACATCATTCATTTGAGGTGGTACACTATGTGAGAACGATGTAGCAAGTTTTTGATTAAAAGTGTCCAGAGTAACAATTAAAACAAAGACAATTCAAAACAAAATGATCAATAATAATTATTAAAATAAACCGTGGCAGCTAAGAGATGACCAGTCTCAACCGACAGCGCCCGTTCACGAACATGACACATGCATCAGCACCATTCAGCTCAACCATTTTGGAGGGAGCTAAATGATCCGACACACGCGCCACCATCAGCGAGACATTTGAGTGAGCATGACACAATCTCAGCCGCCAGGGTCATTCAAGTCAACAAGAGACGTAGGTACTCAGTGAATGACAGCTCCGAAGCACATAGTACTCACACAATGTCGGCCATGAAACTATATAATACAAGGAAGATTGAATCTATACAATGCAAATACAGTTGTACAGTCTTCAGCAGCTCCAACAATGGTATTAAGTATACTTCCAATATCAATTTATTTGTACATTCACTGTCTCATGGAGCAGGACCAGCATGGAGCCAAGCATTATCATCAGCGATATAGTCGCTCAGTTTGTAATATGCCTGCTTACACAGTGTGCGTTTAATGCATGTTTTGAATTTCGTTTCATTCAGTTCAAGAACGTTTTGTGGTAGCTTATTATAGCATTTTAAACAGTACCCCATGAAAGAAGAGTCTACTTTGGCGAGTCTGAAGCCCGGCTGAACTAATTGGTTCCTACTTCTAGTATGATAATTATGTCTGTCACCTCTTTTAGAGAAAAGATGCAGATTTTTTCTAACGTACATTATATTTTCATAGATATATTGACAAGGTACCGTCAGGATGTTAATTTCCTTAAACAGTTCTCTTAGAGAATCGCGCCTACGGAGATTATATATGGCTCGAATAGCTCTCTTTTGGAGAATAAAGATTGACTCGATGTCAGCCGCCCTTCCCCACAATAAAATGCCATACGACATTATACTGTGGAAGTAACTAAAATAGACAATTCTCGCAGTATCAACGTCTGTGAATTGACGAATCTTCCAAACAGCATATGCTGCTGAACTTAATCGCCCCGCAAGAGTTGTAATATGAGGGCCCCATTGTAGCCTTGAATCAAGTGTTATACCCAGGAAAACCGTTTTATCGACGAATTCTAGTATCTCATCATCCAACACTATGTCATAATTACTATTTTTAACATTTGGTAAGGCAAACCTAATGCATTTAGTCTTGTTTCCATTTAATACTAAATTGTTTGCTGTGAACCAATTATGGATCTGACGCAGTGTATTATTGACATCGTCTAGATTCTGGGCTCGCCTACTTATCTTAAAAATTAGGGAAGTGTCATCAGCAAATAACACCATATTGTGTAGTTGATTTTTAAGTAAATAGGGTAGATCGTTTATATATACAAGAAAGAGGAAAGGACCCAATATTGAGCCTTGTGGAACTCCCATTTTAACTGTTAAACCCTGTGAATTTACACCATTTATCTGAACTTGTTGTTGTCTATCACACAAATAAGATTTTACTAAACTAAGAGCAAGTTGACCTAATCCGTAATGCTCAAGTTTTGAAAGTAATGTATCGTGATTAACGCAATCAAATGCTTTGGAGAGGTCACAGAATATTCCTATGGCGTCTTGTGCCTCTTCCCATGCAGTATATATGTGCTTCAATAGGGTGACACCAGCGTCAGTTGTACAACGTCCCTTGGTGAAACCATACTGCTGATCGTGTAAGATTTTGTAGGTGTTGAAGTGGTTAAGCATCTGATTTAGCATTACTTTCTCAAATATCTTGCTAAAGACTGGCAACACGGATACTGGTCTATAATTGTTAGTATCTTTGGAGTCCCCAGATTTAAAAAGAGGCACGACTTTACTGAACTTCATCAAATCAGGGAAAACTCCTTGATCCACACACATATTAAAAATTAATGCCAAATATGGCGCTACAGTTTCCACAATGCCTGTACAAACTTTGATAGACAATCCCCATAAATCTTCGGTCACTTTAATTTTGATTTCCCGGAAAGCTTTAATAACTGTCATAGGGTTTATATGTTTAAACTTAAAATCAGCCGGGCTGCCAGAAACGTTCGCCTTTAATAAAGCTATTGAAATATCAGGTGAGGAATTTAGAGCCTCCGTAGTCCTTACCGGTATATCAGTAAAGAATTTAACAAATTCTTCAGCTACTTCCAGATTTGAGCTTATAGGACCACAAGATGTCTGCAAAGCATAGTTAGTGTTGGGTTTTTTTTTCCTGCCAGTCTCGTTATTTATAACTTTCCAAACCGTTTTTATTTTATTTTCTGACGATTTGATCTTATTGCTAATATGCATGGCTTTAGCAGCTTTGCAAGTATTTTTAAAGATTTTTGAATAGGCACCGACATACTTATTAAAAGTTTTTGACCTAACTATCGGCTTTAGCATCCTCGAGAACCATGAAAACGACTCCTATGATGAACAATTCGAAAATTATCGCAGCCGCCATCTGGAATTTGGAGTTAAACCTCACTATCGGCTTTAGCATCCTCGAAAACCATGAAAACGACTCCCATGATGAACATTTCGAAAATTATTGCAGCCGCCATCTTGGATTTTGATTTTGACCTCACTATCGGCTTTAGCATCCTCGAGAACCATGAGAACGACTCCCATGATGAACAATTCGAAAAATATCGCAGCCGCCATCTGGAATTTGGATTTAAACCTCACTATCGGCTTAAGCATCCTCGAAAACTATGAAAACGACTCCCATGATGAAATAGATGAACAATTCGAAAATTATAGCAGCCGCCATCTTGGATTCTCATTTTGACCTCGCCATCGGTTTTAGCACCCTCGAATACCATGAAAACGACTCCAATGATGAACAATTCGAAAATATCGCAGCCGCCGTCTTTGATTTTGATTTTGACCTCACTATCGGCTTTGCACCCTCGAATACCATGGAAACGACTCCCATGATGAACAATTCGAAAATTATCGCAGCCGCCAACTTGGATTTTGATTTTGACCTCACTATCGGCTTTAGCATCCTCGAGAACCATGAGAACGACTCCCATGATGAACAATTCGAAAAATATCGCAGCCGCCATCTGGAATTTGGATTTAAACCTCACTATCGGCTTAAGCATCCTCGAAAACTATGAAAACGACTCCCATGATGAAATTGATGAACAAATCGAAAATTATAGCAACCGCCACCTTGGATTCTCATTTTGACCTCGCCATCGGTTTTAGCACCCTCGAAAACCATGAAAACGACTCCCACTATGAACAATTCGAAAATTATCGCAGCCGCCATCTTGGATTTTGATTTTGACCTCACTATCGGCTTTAGCATCCTCGAGAACCATGAGAACGACTCCCATGATGAACAATTCGAAAAATATCGCAGCCGCCATCTGGAATTTGGATTTAAACCTCACTATCGGCTTAAGCATCCTCGAAAACTATGAAAACGACTCCCATGATGAAATTGATGAACAAATCGAAAATTATAGCAACCACCACCTTGGATTCTCATTTTGACCTCGCCATCGGTTTTAGCACCCTCGAAAACCATGAAAACGACTCCCATGATGAACAATTCGAAAATTATCGCAGCCGCCATCTTGGATTTTGATTTTGACCTAACTATCGGCTTTAGCATCCTCGAGAACCATGAAAACGACTCCTATGATGAACAATTCGAAAATTATCGCAGCCGCCATCTGGAATTTGGAGTTAAACCTCACTATCGGCTTTAGCATCCTCGAAAACCATGAAAACGACTCCCATGATGAACATTTCGAAAATTATTGCAGCCGCCATCTTGGATTTGGATATTAACCTCACTCTCGGTTTTAGCATCCTCGAAAACCATGAAAACGACTCCCTTGATGAACATTTCGAAAATTGTCGCAGCCGCCATCTTGGATTTTGATTTTAACCTCACTATCGGCTTTAGCATCCTCGAAAACCATGAAAACGACACCCATGATGAAATTGATGAACAAATCGAAAATTATCGCAGCCGCCAACTTGGATTTTGATTTTGACCTCACTATCGGCTTTAGCATCCTCGAGAACCATGAGAACGACTCCCATGATGAACAATTCGAAAAATATCGCAGCCGCCATCTGGAATTTGGATTTAAACCTCACTATCGGCTTAAGCATCCTCGAAAACTATGAAAACGACTTCCATGATGAAATTGATGAACAAATCGAAAATTATAGCAACCGCCACCTTGGATTCTCATTTTGACCTCGCCATCGGTTTTAGCACCCTCGAAAACCATGAAAACGACTCCCACTATGAACAATTCGAAAATTATCGCAGCCGCCATCTTGGATTTTGATTTTGACCTCACTATCGGCTTTAGCATCCTCGAGAACCATGAAAACGACTCCCATGATGAACATTTCGAAAATTATCGCAGCCGCCATCTTGGATTTGGATATTAACCTCACTTTCGGTTTTAGCATCCTCGAAAACCATGAAAACGACTCCCATGATGAACATTTCGAAAATTATCGCAGCCGCCATCTTGGATTTTGATTTTGACCTCACTATCGGCTTTAGCATCCTCGAAAACCATGAAAACGACACCCATGATGAACAATTCGAAAATTATCGCAGCCGCCATCTTGGATTTTAATTTTGACCTCACTATCGGCTTTAGCATCCTCGAAAACCATGAAAACGACACCCATGATGAACAATTCGAAAATTATAGCAACCACCACCTTGGATTCTCATTTTGACCTCGCCATCGGTTTTAGCACCCTCGAAAACCATGAAAACGACTCCCATGATGAACAATTCGAAAATTATCGCAGCCGCCATCTTGGATTTTGATTTTGACCTAACTATCGGCTTTAGCATCCTCGAGAACCATGAAAACGACTCCTATGATGAACAATTCGAAAATTATCGCAGCCGCCATCTGGAATTTGGAGTTAAACCTCACTATCGGCTTTAGCATCCTCGAAAACCATGAAAACGACTCCCATGATGAACATTTCGAAAATTATTGCAGCCGCCATCTTGGATTTGGATATTAACCTCACTCTCGGTTTTAGCATCCTCGAAAACCATGAAAACGACTCCCTTGATGAACATTTCGAAAATTGTCGCAGCCGCCATCTTGGATTTTGATTTTAACCTCACTATCGGCTTTAGCATCCTCGAAAACCATGAAAACGACACCCATGATGAAATTGATGAACAAATCGAAAATTATGGCAGCCGCCATCTTGGATTCTAATTTTGTCCTCGCTATCGGTTTTAGCACCCTCGAATACCACGAAAACGACTCCCATGATGAACAATTCGAAAATTATCGCAGCCGCCATCTTGGATTTTGATTTTGACCTAACTATCGGCTTTAGCATCCTCGAGAACCATGAAAACGACTCCTATGATGAACAATTCGAAAACTATCGCAGCCGCCATCTGGAATTTGGATTTAAACCTCACTATCGGCTTTAGCATCCTCGAAAACCATGAAAACGACTCCCATGATGAACATTTCGAAAATTATTGCAGCCGCCATCTTGGATTTGAATATTAACCTCACTCTCGGTTTTAGCATCCTCGAAAACCATGAAAACGACTCCCTTGATGAACATTTCGAAAATTATCGCAGCCGCCATCTTGGATTTTGATTTTGACCTCACTATCGGCTTTAGCATCCTCGAAAACCATGAAAACGACACCCATGATGAAATTGATGAACAAATCGAAAATTATGGCAGCCGCCATCTTGGATTCTAATTTTGTCCTCGCTATCGGTTTTAGCACCCTCGAATACCATGAAAACGACTCCCATGAAGAAATTGATGAACAATTCGAAAATTATAGCAGCCGCCATCTTGGATTCTCATTTTGACCTCTCCATCGGTTTTAGCACCCTCGAAAACCATGAAAACGACTCCCATGATAAACAATTTGAAAATTATCGCAGCCGCCACCTTGGATTTGGATATTAACCTCACTCTCGGTTTTAGCATCCTCGAAAACCATGAAAACGACTCCCTTGATGAAATAGATGAACAATTCGAAAATTATAGCAGCCGCCATCTTGGATTCTCATTTTGACCTCGCCATCGGTTTTAGCACCCTCGAATACCATGAAAACGACTCCAATGATGAACAATTCGAAAATATCGCAGCCGCCATCTTTGATTTTGATTTTGACCTCACTATCGGCTTTGCACCCTCGAATACCATGAAAACGACTCCCATGATGAACAATTCGAAAATTATCGCAGCCGCCAACTTGGATTTTGATTTTGACCTCACTATCGGCTTTAGCATCCTCGAGAACCATGAGAACGACTCCCATGATGAACAATTCGAAAAATATCGCAGCCGCCATCTGGAATTTGGATTTAAACCTCACTATCGGCTTAAGCATCCTCGAAAACTATGAAAACGACTTCCATGATGAAATTGATGAACAAATCGAAAATTATAGCAACCGCCACCTTGGATTCTCATTTTGACCTCGCCATCGGTTTTAGCACCCTCGAAAACCATGAAAACGACTCCCACTATGAACAATTCGAAAATTATCGCAGCCGCCATCTTGGATTTTGATTTTGACCTCACTATCGGCTTTAGCATCCTCGAGAACCATGAAAACGACTCCCATGATGAACATTTCGAAAATTATCGCAGCCGCCATCTTGGATTTGGATATTAACCTCACTTTCGGTTTTAGAATCCTCGAAAACCATGAAAACGACTCCCATGATGAACATTTCGAAAATTATCGCAGCCGCCATCTTGGATTTTGATTTTGACCTCACTATCGGCTTTAGCATCCTCGAAAACCATGAAAACGACACCCATGATGAACAATTCGAAAATTATCGCAGCCGCCATCTTGGATTTTAATTTTGACCTCACTATCGGCTTTAGCATCCTCGAAAACCATGAAAACGACACCCATGATGAACAATTCGAAAATTATAGCAGCCGCCATCTTGGATTCTCATTTTGACCTCGCCATCGGTTTTAGCACCCTCGAATACCATGAAAACGACTCCCATGATGACCAATTCGAAAATTATCGCAGCCGCCAACTTGGATTTTGATTTTGACCTCACTATCGGCTTTAGCATCCTCGAGAACCATGAGAACGACTCCCATGATGAACAATTCGAAAAATATCGCAGCCGCCATCTGGAATTTGGATTTAAACCTCACTATCGGCTTAAGCATCCTCGAAAACTATGAAAACGACTCCCATGATGAAATTGATGAACAAATCGAAAATTATAGCAACCGCCACCTTGGATTCTCATTTTGACCTCGCCATCGGTTTTAGCACCCTCGAAAACCATGAAAACGACTCCCACTATGAACAATTCGAAAATTATCGCAGCCGCCATCTTGGATTTTGATTTTGACCTCACTATCGGCTTTAGCATCCTCGAGAACCATGAGAACGACTCCTATGATGAACAATTCGAAAAATATCGCAGCCGCCATCTGGAATTTGGATTTAAACCTCACTATCGGCTTAAGCATCCTCGAAAACTATGAAAACGACTCCCATGATGAAATTGATGAACAAATCGAAAATTATAGCAACCACCACCTTGGATTCTCATTTTGACCTCGCCATCGGTTTTAGCACCCTCGAAAACCATGAAAACGACTCCCATGATGAACAATTCGAAAATTATCGCAGCCGCCATCTTGGATTTTGATTTTGACCTAACTATCGGCTTTAGCATCCTCGAGAACCATGAAAACGGCTCCTATGATGAACAATTCGAAAATTATCGCAGCCGCCATCTGGAATTTGGAGTTAAACCTCACTATCGGCTTTAGCATCCTCGAAAACCATGAAAACGACTCCCATGATGAACATTTCGAAAATTATTGCAGCCGCCATCTTGGATTTGGATATTAACCTCACTCTCGGTTTTAGCATCCTCGAAAACCATGAAAACGACTCCCTTGATGAACATTTCGAAAATTGTCGCAGCCGCCATCTTGGATTTTGATTTTAACCTCACTATCGGCTTTAGCATCCTCGAAAACCATGAAAACGACACCCATGATGAAATTGATGAACAAATCGAAAATTATGGCAGCCGCCATCTTGGATTCTAATTTTGTCCTCGCTATCGGTTTTAGCACCCTCGAATACCACGAAAACGACTCCCATGATGAACAATTCGAAAATTATCGCAGCCGCCATCTTGGATTTTGATTTTGACCTAACTATCGGCTTTAGCATCCTCGAGAACCATGAAAACGACTCCTATGATGAACAATTCGAAAACTATCGCAGCCGCCATCTGGAATTTGGATTTAAACCTCACTATCGGCTTTAGCATCCTCGAAAACCATGAAAACGACTCTCATGATGAACATTTCGAAAATTATTGCAGCCGCCATCTTGGATTTGGATATTAACCTCACTTTCGGTTTTAGCATCCTCGAAATACATGAAAACGACTCCCTTGATGAACATTTCCAAAATTATCGCAGCCGCCATCTTGGATTTTGATTTTGACCTCACTATCGGCTTTAGCATCCTCGAAAACCATGAAAACGACTCCCATAAAGAAATTGATGAACAATTCGAAAATTATAGCAGCCGCCATCTTGGATTCTCATTTTGACCTCTCCATCGGTTTTAGCACCCTCGAAAACCATGAAAACGACTCCCATGATAAACAATTTGAAAATTATCGCAGCCGCCACCTCGGATTTGGATATTAACCTCACTCTCGGTTTTAGCATCCTCGAAAACCATGAAAACGACTCCCTTGATGAACATTTCGAAAATTATCGCAGCCGCCATCTTGGATTTTGATTTTGACCTCACTATCGGCTTTAGCATCCTCGAAAACCATGAAAACGACACCCATGATGAAATTGATGAACAAATCGAAAATTATGGCAGCCGCCATCTTGGATTCTAATTTTGTCCTCGCTATCGGTTTTAGCACCCTCGAATACCATGAAAACGACTCCCATGAAGAAATTGATGAACAATTCGAAAATTATAGCAGCCGCCATCTTGGATTCTCATTTTGACCTCTCCATCGGTTTTAGCACCCTCGAAAACCATGAAAACGACTCCCATGATAAACAATTTGAAAATTATCGCAGCCGCCACCTTGGATTTGGATATTAACCTCACTCTCGGTTTTAGCATCCTCGAAAACCATGAAAACGACTCCCTTGATGAACATTTCGAAAATCATCGCAGCCGCCATCTTGGATTTTGATTTTGACCTCACTATCGGCTTTAGCATCCTCGAAAACCATGAAAACGACACCCATGATGAAATTGATGAACAAATCGAAAATTATGGCAGCCGCCATCTTGGATTCTAATTTTGTCCTCGCTATCGGTTTTAGCACCCTCGAATACCACGAAAACGACTCCCATGATGAACAATTCGAAAATTATCGCAGCCGCCATCTTGGATTTTGATTTTGACCTAACTATCGGCTTTAGCATCCTCGAGAACCATGAAAACGACTCCTATGATGAACAATTCGAAAACTATCGCAGCCGCCATCTGGAATTTGGATTTAAACCTCACTATCGGCTTTAGCATCCTCGAAAACCATGAAAACGACTCCCATGATGAACATTTCGAAAATTATTGCAGCCGCCATCTTGGATTTGGATATTAACCTCACTTTCGGTTTTAGCATCCTCGAAATACATGAAAACGACTCCCTTGATGAACATTTCCAAAATTATCGCAGCCGCCATCTTGGATTTTGATTTTGACCTCACTATCGGCTTTAGCATCCTCGAAAACCATGAAAACGACTCCCATGAAGAAATTGATGAACAATTCGAAAATTATAGCAGCCGCCATCTTGGATTCACATTTTGACCTCTCCATCGGTTTTAGCACCCTCGAAAACCATGAAAACGACTCCCATGATAAACAATTTGAAAATTATCGCAGCCGCCAACTTCGATTTTGTTTTTGACCCCACTATCGGCTTTAGCATCCTCGAAAACCATGAAAACGACTCCCATGATGAACAATTCGAAAATTATCGCAGCCGCCACCTTGGATTCTCATTTTGACCTCGCCATCGGTTTTAGCACCCTCGAAAACCATGAAAACGACTCCCATGATGAAATTTATGAACAATTTGAAAATTATAGCAGCCGCCATCTTAGATTCTCATTTTTACCTCGCCATCGGTTTTATCAACCTCGAAAACCTTGAAAACGACATCCATGATGAAAATTTTGAATTTTTTGCTGTCTGCATCTTGGATTTTGATTTACGATTGGGAGGGGGGGGGAGGCTTGGTACTTTTGCCCTTCTGATGAGAGTTTTGACCTCACTATCGGCTTTAGCATCCTCGAAAACCATGAAAACGACTCCCATGAAGAAATTGATGAACAATTCGAAAATTATAGCTGCTACGATTGGGAGGGGGGGGGGGGGCAAAAAGGGGAGGCTTGGTACTTTTGCCCTACTCATGAGTGTTACTTGTAAGTTTGCTTGTCGTCACCCCTGAGTTACGCTTCACCCACTCAACCTTCGTTACGCTACGGAGGTCGCCGGCTCGCTTCGCTCGCCACCTCCCCCCTTCGCTCCACTCGGTCTCGCAGGTTCGCTCCACTCAGGACCTACCTACCACCGGAAAGCTATCGTGTCCTCATCCCTACGCTTAACTTTACCGCTAAATAATTTTTCCGAGACACGATGGGTGGAGATGTGAAGAGGGGGAGAGGGGGGAGTTTTGAAAAATTTTTTTGACATACTCTGGGCCCCTCGATATGAATCTGAAAAAATAAAATGTTCCAAGTATCTTCTGAGATCCGCCTGAAAGGGGGGGGAGACGGGGGTAAGAGGGGGAACTTTGCATAAATTGGATTTTTCTTTTTCGAGCCTCCTCTATACGAATCCGTAAAAAAACAGAACACGGGTCTCTTAGTTTCTGAGATACGATTGCGAGGGGGAGGGGGGAGGCCAAAAAGGGGAGGCTTGATACTTTTGCCCTACTCATGAGAGTTACTTGTAAGTTTGCTTTTCGTCACCCCCGAGTTACGCTTCACCCACTCAACCTTCGTTACGCTACGGGGGTCGCCGGCTCGCTTCGCTCGCCACCTCCCCCCTTCGCTCCACTCGGTCTCGCAGGTTCGCTCCACTCAGGACCTACCTACCACCGGAAAGCTATCGTGACCTTATCCCTACGCTACGCTCCGCTTCGCTTTGGAGGGGTGAAGGGGGGGGGGGGAGGGGGGGAGTTTTGATAAATGATTTTTACATACTCTGGGCCCCTTGACACGAATCTGAAAAAAAAAAATGTTGCACGTCTGTTAACTTCCGAGATCCGCCTAAAGGGGGAGAAGGGGGGCGAGGGGGGAGAACTTTAAAAAATGGTTTTTACTATTCCGAGCCTCCTCTATACGAATCCGTAAGAAAACAGAACACGGGTCTCTTAGTTTCCGAGATACGTTGGGGGGAGGGGTGAAGGGGGGGAGAGGGGGGAGTTTTGAAAAATGATTTTGATCAACTCTGGGCCCCTATGTACGAATCTGAAAAAAAAAATGTTACAAGTCTATTAACTTCCGAGATCCGCCTAAAGGGGGAAGAAGGGGGGCAAGGGGGGGGAACTTTGAAAACTGGTTTATACTTTTCCGAGCATCCTCTATACGAATCCGTAAAAAAACACAAAACACGGGTCTCTTAGTTTCCGAGATACGGTGGGGAGGGGGGAGAGGGGGGGCGAAAAGGGGAGGTTTGGGATTTTTCCCATACTCACGAGAGTTACTTGTTTACGAATCTGTCAAAATATACCCACCTCCCCCTTCACCATCTGGGAGAACAATTATGTCAATCAGTGAGTCAGTGAGTGAGTGGTAATCGAGCTTTATATAGTATAACTAGTATTTGCGCGTTGCGCGAGCTGCAAGCAGCTCGCGGGGTCGTGTTTTGGAGAAAAATTCCTTACCATAATAAAATTTTGAGAATCCATAAGAATCTTTAAATGAATTGGAAAATCCATAGTCCTAAGATTTTGTAAATTATTAAATTATATAAAATAATTTTAATATTCTGAAAACCCTTACTATATCAATAAAAAAAAAGTAAAAAAAAAAAAAAAAAAAAAAAACAAAACTAAATTGAGATTTCCTTGGGATAGTTCAAAGAATTTTAAAATCTGTTAGAGCACTTAAAAGATTTTGAAACCCCTTAAGAACCCCCTAATCCAATCTAAAACCTTATTGAAAACTCAGAAGGCAGGCATAAGAGGCAACTTTGAAAAATGGTTTTTACTTTTCCGAGCCTCCTCTATACGAATCCGTAAAAAAAAAGAACACGGGTCTCTTGGTGTCTGAGATACGATTGGGAGGGAAGGGGGGGGGGGCAAAAAGGAGAGGCTTAGTACTTTTGCCCTACTCATGATAGTAACTTGTAAGTTTGTTTGTCGTCGCCCCTGAGTTACGCTTCATCCACTCAACCTTCGTTACGTCCCATGATGAAATTGATGAACATTTCGAAAATTATCGAAGCCGCCACCTTAGATTCTCATTTTGACCTCGCCATCGGTTTTAGCAACCTCGAAAACCATGAAAACGACTCCCATGATGAAATTGATGAACAATTCAAAAATTATAGCAGCCGCCATCTTGGATTCTCATTTTGACCTCGCTATCGGTTTTGTCACCCTCGAAAACCATGAAAACAACACCCATAATGAACGATTCGAAAATAATCGCAGCCGCCATCTTGGATTCTCATTTTGACCTCGCCATCGGTTTAAGCACCCTCAAAAACCATGAAAACGACATCCATGATAAAAACTTTGAATTTTTTGCAGTCCGCATCTTGGATTTTGATTTTTACCTCACTATCGGCTTTAGCATCCTCGAAACCATGAAAACGACTCCCATGATGAACAATTCGAAATTTATCGCAGCCGCCTTCTTGGATTTTGATTTTGAGTTCACTATCGGCTTTAGCATCCTCGAAATCCATGAAAACGACTCCCTTGATGAACAATTCCAAAATTATCGCAGCCGCCATCTTGGTTTTGGATTTTAACCTCACTATCGGCTTTACCATCCTCGAAAACCATGAAAACGACTCCCATGATGAACAATTTGAAAATTATCGCAGAAGCCATCTTGGATTCTCATTTTGACCTCGCCATCGGTTTTAGCAACCTCGAAAACCATAAAAACGACTCCCATGATGAACATTTCGAAAATTATCGCAGCCGCCATCTTAGTTTTTGATTTTGACCTCACTATCGGTTTTAGCTTCCTCGAAAACCATGAAAACGACTCCCAAGATGAAAACTTTGAATTTTTTGCAGTCGCCATCTTGGATTTTGATTTTGACCTCACTGTCGGCTTTAGCATCCTCGAAACCCATGAAAACGACTCCCATATTGAACATTTCGAAAATTATCGCAGCCGCCATCTTGGATTTCGATTTTGACCTCACTATCGGCTTTAGCATCCTCGAAAACCATGAAAACGACTCCCATGATGAACAATTCGAAAATTATCGCAGCCGCCATCTTGGATTTGGATTTTAACTTCACTACCGGCTTTACCATCCTCGAAAACCATGAAAACGACTCCCATGATGAACAATTCGAAAATTATCGCAGCCGCCATCTTGGATTTTGATTTTGATTTCACTATGGGCTTTAGCATCCGCGAAAACCATGAAAACGACTCCCATGATGAACAATTCGAAAATTATCGCTGCCGCCATCTTGGATTTTGATTTTGTCTTTACTATCGGCTTTAGCATCCTCAAAAACCATGGAAACGACTCCCATGATGAAATCGATGAACAATTCAATAATTATCGCAGCCGCCATCTTGGATTTTGAGTTTGACCTCACTATCAGCTGTAGCATCCTCGAAAACCATGAAAACGACTCCCATGATGAACAATTCGAAAATTATCGCAGCCGCCACCTTGGATTCTCATTTTGACCTCGCCATCGGTTTTAGCACCTTCGAAAACCATGAAAACGACTCCCATGATGAACAATTCGAAAACTATCTCAGCCGCCATCTTGGATTCTGATTTTGACCTCGCTATCGGCTTTAGCATCCTCGAGAACCATGAAAACGACTCCCATAATGAACAATTCGAAAATTGTCGCAACCGCCATCTTGGATTTTGATTTTGACCTCCCTATCGGCTTTAGCATCCTCGAGAACCATGAAAACGACTCCCATGATGGACAATTCGAAAATTATCGCAGCCGCCATCTTGGATTTGAATTTTAACTTCACTATCGGCTTAAGCATCCTCGAAAACCATGAAAAGACTCCCGTGATGAAATTGATGAACAATTCGAAAATTATAGCAGCCGCCATCTTGGATTCTCATTTTGACCTCGCCATCGGGTTTAGCACCCTCGAAAACCATGAAAACGACTCCCATGAAGAACAATTCTAAATGATTGCAGCCGCCATCTTGGATTTTGATTTTGACCTCACGGTCGGCTTTAGCATCCTCGAAAACCATGAAAACGACTCCCATGATGAACAATTCGAAAACTATCTCAGCCGCCATCTTGGATTCTGATTTTGACCTCGCTATCGGCTTTAGCATCCTCGAGAACCATGAAAACGACTCCCATAATGAACAATTCGAAAATTGTCGCAACCGCCATCTTGGATTTTGATTTTGACCTCCCTATCGGCTTTAGCATCCTCGAGAACCATGAAAACGACTCCCATGATGAACAATTCGAAAATTATTGCAGCCGCCATCTTGGATTTTGATTTTGACCTCACTATGGGCTTTAGCATCCTCGAGAACCATGAAAACGACTCCCATGATGAACAATTTGAAAATAATCGCAGCCGCCATCTTGGATTTTGATTTTGACCTCGCCATCGGTTTAAGCACCCTCGAAAACCACGAAATCGACACCCATGATGAACAATTCGAAAATTATCGCAGCCGCCATCTTGGATTTGGATTTTAACCTCTCTATCGGCTTTAGCATTCTCGAAAACCATGAAAACGACTCCCATGATGAAATTGATGAACGATTCGAAAATTATAGCAGCCGCCATCTTGGATTCTCATTTTGACTTCGCCATCGGCTTTAGCATCCTGGAGAACCATGCAAACGACTCCCATGTTGAACAATTTGAAAATTATTGCAGCCGCCATCTTGGATTTTGATTTTGAACTTACTATCGGCTTTAGCATCCACGAAAACCATGAAAACGACTCCCATGATGAACAATTCGAAACTTATCGCAGCCGCCATCTTGGATTTTGATTTTAACTTCACTATCGGTTTTAGCACCCTCGAAAACTATGAAAACGACTCCCATGATGAACAATTCGAAAATTATCGCAGCTGCCACCTTGGATTCTCAGTTTGATCTCACCATTGGTTTTAGCACCCTCGAAAACCATGAAAACGACTACCATAATGAACAACTCGAAAATTATTGCAACCGCCATCTTGGATTTTGATTTTGACTTCACTATCGGCTTGAGCATCCTCGAGAACCATGAAAACGACTCCCATGAAGAACAATTCTAAGTGATTGCAGCCGCCATCTTGGATTTTGATTTTGACCTCACGGTCGGCTTTAGCATCCTCGAAAACCATGAAAACGACTCCCATGATGAACAATTCGAAAATTATCTCAGCCGCCATCTTGGATTTTGATTTTGACCTCGCTATCGACTTTAGCATCCTCGAGAACCATGAAAACGACTCCCATGATGAACAATTCGAAAATTATCGCAACCGCCATCTTGGATTTTGATTTTGTTCTTACTATCGGCTTTAGCATCCTCGAAAACCATGAAAAGACTCTTATGATGAAATTGATGAACAATTCGAAAATTATAGCAGCCGCCATCTTGGATTCTCATTTTGACCTCGCCATCGGGTTTAGCACCCTCGAAAACCATGAAAACGACTCCCATGATGAACAATTCGAAAATTATCGCAATCGCCATCTTTGATTTTGATTTTGACTTCACTATCGGCTTTAGCATCCTCGAAAACCATGAAAACGACTCCCATGATGAACAATTCGAAAATTATCGCAGAGGCCATTTTGAATTCTCATTTTGACCACGCCATCGGCTTTAGCATCCTCGAAAACCATGAAAACGACTCCCATGATGAACAATTCGAAAATCATCGCAGCCGCCATCTTTGATTTGGATTTGAACCTCACTATCGGCTTTAGCATCCTCGAAAACCATGAAAACGACTCCCATGATGAACAATTCGAAAATTATCGCAGCCGCTATCTTGGATTCTCATTTTGACGTCGCCATCGGTTTTAGCACCCTCGAAAACCATGAAAACGACATCCATGATGAAAACTTTGAATTTTTTGCAGTCTGAATATTGGATTTTGATTTTGAACTCACTATCGGCTTTAGCATCCTCGAAAGCCATGAAAATGACTACCATGATGAAATTGATGAACAATTCGAAAATTATAGCAGCCGCCATCTTGGATTCTCATTTTGACCTCGCCATCGGTTTCAACACCCTCGAAAACCATGAAAACGACACCCATGATGAAAACACAAAAACTATCCATCACAAAAAGAATTTTTCAATTCCAAACCAAACAAAACAAACTTTTC